>JAWZYU010000004.1:10000000-15000000 GCA_038380435.1 Ryuthela nishihirai
GTCACTCCGAATTTTGGCAACTCCCCAAGATTTTACCGTCACTCCGATTTTTTGCAACTCCCCAAGATTTTGCTAAGTTATCCCGATTTTGCCAACTCACCTGTAATTTACTAAATGGCTTCGAATCTTACCAACTGCTCTAGATTTTGCCATCTCCATTTTCCCAACAGTCCTAGATTGGCCAAGTTGCCTCGATTTTGACAACTACCTTTGCCAAGTTGTATAGATTTTGCTAACTCTTCCCTAATTTTACAAAAAAAAAAGATTACAAATTTTCACAACTCACCTAGATTTTACGAAGTCGCTTCGAATTCTACCAACTCCGCTTTGGGGGGAGCCCCCCATTCCCCCCTAGCTACGCCCCTGGGCTTGATGCAAGCTCACAGTGCAGTAGTTGACAACTATTGCAATAAAGGATTACTTCTAGTCCCTAATACTAAACATCATATGGAAGTGAGTATGGTCTTCCAGCAGATCTTGTAGGGTTCACCTAAGAGAAATGCATCAAAATATAACATAATCATTTAAAAACTGAATATTATATCTGTAAGAAATAAATCATTTTCTGAGAGGGCACATAATAAATTTTGAGAGTGTAGAGTTGTTTCGTTTGCTTTACCTCTGAGCAGCAGCACTTTTGTGCATACAATGGGCGTAACGACCAGGTCACAAGGACCTCAAGGGATTAGAGAAGATTGGGGAAGGGGATACATTGAATAGCAGTTAGGAGACGGATGAAAGCCTTCCATCAAGGCCATCCAGGGTGTTTTTTAATATGCGCAGGGTATGGTTCCCTTCCACACAAGTCCACAGCATAATGTCCCATTTTACAGATATCAGCCTTTCCAATCTCAACAGTGTCCCTTTTCTCCCAGAGATGAATCTCAATGCAGGTACAGTTGGGATCTCAAACCTGGAACCTGCAGATTACCAGCCTTGTGTGCTTGCAAGAAAAGAAAAGGAAATGAATAAAAAGTTACCTACCAATTTCGCAATGCAACACATGTCATATATATTCACAGTTCCAAATAAAATTGCAATTAAGAGATCTTTTTATAATAATTTCCAAAAACAAATTTTGAACCAAACCTTAGAAATATGCAAATTCATTCATGAAAGACAAAAAAAAAGAGTTGAAGCTTTATTTATTCTTATTTATTAATCAAGATGCCCACACACTCTATAAGATATATCCACACACTCTGCAAATTATCTAGCTAGCAATTTAAAAAGTTTTGCTTGGTATGCATTTGCATAAACAAATAAAAAAAAAATTCCGAACCCTAGTCATGGCTCTCCGCAAAATTCCCCGCCCTGCCCATGGCCAGTAGGGAAACTTATGAGCTTGGAAAGGTCACCGTCTGTCGGATGGGACGTTAAGTCGTGGCCCCGTGTGAGGGAAGGCCACACCCTGTGCACGTTAAAGAACACGATGGATGGCCTTGACGGGAGACTACCATCTGTTTCCCAACAGCTGTTCCAGTGGGTCCCTTCCCTCAACCTTCTCTGAGCCTTCGGGGTCCTTGTGACCTGGCCTTTAGCCCATGGTGTGCAGAAAAGTGCCGCTCAGAGGTAAAACAACCCAACCCTAGTCACGGCCATCAAATCCTTCAATTTGTGCCACTTTGGAGCTGCATGAACAATCTATGAATTTCAAAAAACATGCAAATAAATTTAAAAATTTAAAAAATACCTATCTTTCCTATATTTATACCTTCTTTATGCGCCCTAAAAACTCGAAATAATCATAAAGTATACCTATAGTGCAATCAATCATTGAATTCACATTCACTTCAAAGAAGATAGGGCACCAACAATCTCTTGAGAATCGACACCCTATCTTCCTTTGAAGTAAATACGAATTCAGTGACTGATCGATATGTTTTCGATATGAACATCGATATGTTTCAGATTTATTTTCTACTTTTTAGGACGCATATAGGAAGTTAGATGAGGGTTTTTTCACATATTTCATTTGTTTATGTTTTTTCTTTGTCACTCAAATATGCCTTTCAGAAACTTTCCTTTAATAAATGACTCCTAAACATCGACCACATTTCTTTCGCCCCTTTTTGGGGAGGGGGGTATTTGATGTACCCCATGAGATTGGATATATCAATGCTTCAAATTGAGATATAACAGTAGTGGATTGCCACTATGGGACCCCCCACTAGTGCTTTCCCCCTATGATGTCACAGCCCACTTCCGGTCCGTGATATGTCGGTCCACGTTGCCGTCTCAGATTGGACTTTGACCCCTATGTCACAATCGACCGGAAATTGACCCCTATGTCGCAACTGTCCACATTGCCTTCTCAGATTGGACTTTGATCCTTATGTTGCAACTGTCCACGTCGCCTTCTCAGATTGAACTTTGACCCTTATGTCGCAACCGACCATATTTTAAGTCCTCTTCAAAGAACCCCTGGTTGACCTATATTTTAAGCCACCCTTCTCGAATACTCTCGATTTTTCTTGATTTCAGACCCCACCTATATTTTTAAGCCCCCCTTCTCGAATAGTCTCGGTTTTTTTTGTTTTCCTCTGGTTGACCCATATTTTAAGCCCACCCCTCTTCATAGACCCCCCTGGTTGACCAACCTATATTTTAAGCCCTCCCCTCTTTAAAGCAAATCAGTTTTTGAGCATTTAATCAGTGCCATCCAACGTCCGTACCATTTTTAGTGCGTCTCCTGTATTTAAAAAAAATTTGCTTACGACCCCGTGATTTGAACTCGCTACCTCTATAACAATAGCTAGAGCATTATCGCGTTCGGCCATGCCTTGTACTTGATGATGTGGCTTAGATGTGTCTCAAACGGGGTATAGCCCATCGTTATAAATTACGTATTTCCTTATTACAGCTTGAGTTTTATATTTCATGTATTAACCTAGTACGTTTTTACAACCTTCGTGTTTATAACTATCTTTTTTCTGTGTAACCTTCGTTTATAACCTACCCATTTCTTTTCACTCCGTTACTGTGGGTTGTCACATTTTTACTAGAAGGACTATTCTACAGTAAGACTGTTCCTCAGAAAATGTCATTGGGTAAAAAAATTTAATAAAAAGGAAAAACTTATTCCTCATTATGTGTGATATGGTGACCTGTTTGGTTGTCATAAAAGTCCCGCTTTAGAACAAGCGTTCGGTACCGGACCACGTTTTAATGACAACGAGGGTGTTGCAATTCTTTTACCCGTATTTTGCGAGTTCGACCTTTCATCTTACATTTCGCAACAATCAGGAAGTGTTCGTGACAAGGTCACTTTCTTAACGGGTGATTGCAGACAGATTCTGTTGCTATCCGCTCGACAATATTTGCATTTGCTACTGATAAAACGATTTCCTTCATTAAAAATAGAAACTAAGTAAATAATGGGTATCAGTGGGAAAAAACTGGGAAGAACAGAAACTGATTTCGTGCTAAAACATCTCCAGATTTTAGCTTACTTGAAACACTATTGTTAGAAATGAACCAGTGACTTGAATCACTCAACTTCCATAAGAATACACAATTATAGTACAGTGTCGGGAAGAAATATGTTTCAACGAAATTCAATTGCATGTATTACGATCAGAAAAAATTATTTAGTGGACAAAGTTTAAAATAGTTATTAATTGGTACCTTACAGTGCAAGTGCACTTCAGGCGAAATGCCTCCCCTTCGAACACTGCACCCCGTTTTTCCGAAGTTACTGTGTCACACGTCTTCCTACATCATCCCTAAACAGAGAATTGGATTCAGTGTGCAAGAAGATCAAGACCTCATTTGAAGGAGCACATAGTGGATACTGTACTACATAGTGAAATGAACATTGGCAAATATATCCCTCTTGCGGGACCTAGTTATGTCCCTACTCCAAGAGAATTACTATTAAAAACGTGCTATTGTTAATGAATATAATTCCGACAAAAAATGTTTTGTCTGTTTTAGCCACTTTGTATCCTGCAATAGGAAACACTGAACACCTTAACAACTATATACATTTAGAAGAAAACACATCTGGCCTAGTTTTCCTTTTAACAATAAATCAAATATCTAAATTCGAAAAAATTAACATTTCTGTCTGGATAGGAGAAAGAGATGTTCCCACTCTACATCACACCATTCAGATTTAAAGCGCACGCAAATCTCCTACTGTTATCAGACGATGAAAAGCAGCATTATTGTTCCATTAAGAATTTGTTTCTATGAAATTCAAAGGGAGAATGCTGAGGGAATGCAATTAATACCGATTCCTTGCAGATGGCTGTCCTTTAGGTTATGAAATAATCTTATTAGAACGCTTAAAATTGAGATGACACACATTAGCTCCTCGGAGAAGCGCTAGAGGGGTAGAAGACTATACCCTGTAATGAAAATATTCATTCGAGATAAAAAAAAAAACCTACGCCAATATCGTGTACACTGACGTGTTCCTCTTAGCTGATGTGTTTGGTGGCAGATGCTGATGTGTTTGGTGGCAGATACTGATCCCTGTCATGTTTACACACCTCCTGCCTTCATACCTAAAGATGACAAATACTAGAGTTGATAACCTACAATGTACCTTTTTGGAAGGCATACAAGGAGGAATTTCAGTGATATGCAGGCAACAAGCATTTAGAATCAAAAACTGATTACAAGTTTGCTTTTCTGTCATACAACCTGAAAAGAGATGAAATGGGTAGTACTTTACCCATGATACACCATGTGACTAGGTCGTTAAATGAAATTACATGCATAAACGAAAATTAGGAAAATAACGAAATGGTTGGTAAATTCAATGAGAATCACTAAAATGTAAAGATTGTTGGAATACCTGTAAATGCACACACATTTCAGTGGATAGGTGAATATTTTCCCAATTCTTTGGAAGTGGAAGGCACAATAACTGTAAAGCATACTGTGACGAGAGAGAAAGTATAAAAATGTAGTGGGATGGCTGTAAAAAATCGCCTCAAAACAGAAAATTACAACGCAAATACTGTAAGATAGAAAAAACGACTATTCGACGGTTATTCCAATCCCCTATCTCATGCTCTTTTCAGATTTCCTGGTTCTATACTTCCCTGGTACGTAGCGCATAAGTGTGGGTGTAGTTGGCTATTTTTCGTTGCAAACACAAGTTGTTTTCACTATTAGTTATTTTTCCTGCATGAGAATACACATTTCTTTACTACATTGCGTACACACGGATGGACGAATATCACAAAATACTTTGCATATAGAAAACATCAGCGAAGAACCACAGAAGTTTGGAAATTTAAAATCTGAAAACTCAGTGTTTATAAGAAAACAACAATATTTTCGGTATTTCCATGAAAACTTGGGTCACAGAATCGATCCGCTAGACCTAACTTTGCATTCTCTGACTTCAACCACCGATAAAACGTAATGTAAACTCTCTCGTCGGTTATCCCAAGCCACTATCTCTTTTCAGAATTCCTGGTCCCCTCGGTACGTTTGAATAAGCGTATAAGTGTGGGTGAAGGTGGCTATTTTTCGCTGCAAACACAAGTTTTTCGACAAAGATAGGGTGTTTCACTACAATCTAACAGGGGATTTCATGTTTGTTTAGTTATTTTTCCTGCATGAGAATATTTCTAATCTATCTCATAGACAGCAGGTTAGTTACTTCTGATCTAACAAAGCCAAGGTTTGAGATCCATAATAAGACATGAACGTTTGTGTTGTTTTCCTACCATGATCCCGACATCCTCTCACCCCCTTCTACTGGGTCATATGAAAAAATCCTGTAACTGTTACGACAATTAGCTGCGTGAAGGCGTATTTATTTTTAAAGCAAAGACACACTAATTTCGGTCTCGCTAGCTAGAGAACGATATATTAACTTGCTAAAGTTTGATTTTAACAATCAGATAGTGTAAACATCACCACTTTTTTAGTTCATACTAATAACTTCTAACTTTTAAAGGAAATATTGTCTCATTATAAGCGATTTCATACAAAGAAATACGTACTCTATGCTTCACATTTAAATCTATAGAGATAACGATCACTACCCATGGAACACATCTGTGAAAAAATATGCTATGATAGGGTTTGAGAAAGATTTTTAACCCATGGGGGTGTTGCACTGCAGGAATGCACATTTTCTTTGATATCAGAACCTACATGAAAGTTATACTGTTTGGGTTTGAGAAAGATTCTTTAGTTCACAGGGCACCGCATGAATAAGCGCATAAGTGTGGATGAACATGGCTATTTTTCGCTGCAAACACAAGTTTTTCGACAAAGATAGGGTGTTTCACTGCAATCTAACACGGGATTTCATGTTTGTTTAGTTATTTTTCCTGCATGAGAATATTTCTAATCTATCTCATAGACAGCAGGTTAGTTACTTCTGATCTAACAAAGCCAAGGTTTGAGATCCATAGTAAGACATGAACGTTTGTGTTGTTTTCCTTGTTTCCTTATTTCCTAATCCTTGTTTCAAAAACGAGGCCTCTTTTTTGAAACAAGGATTTTTTCAGTAGTATTACGTTTTTTTCACCCTTCGTCCCCTTGCGCGAAACAACAGGATTTCGATCGTTTCAGGTCATTTTTCAGCTGTTAGTATCCCTCCGCTTAGTTCTTAACGCATCAGGATGTTGTGTTATTCTAAGTTTGAAATAGTCTCGGTTGAATGTCCTCTTCTGTATTGTAAAAAAAACACCCACACACACAAGCTTTGTTCGTTACGAGACATCTGACAGGAAACATAACGTAAGACAGTCGTGCTCAAAAAATATTCGAACGTGCTGAAGAAAAATCCTTACACCTCCTGAAATATGAGTATTCAAGTTACGATCTGTGATGAAATATTTTGCATAACCACTAGTCTCGTTTTAAATGTTAGCTTCTTCTGTAGCAAGCAAGTGTCCGTAAGACAATATGTTTATTCTTGCATGTGAACAAACACACACACATACGATAACATATACACATAAAGATGAATCACATACAGACACTTTAACACACACACACACAGAGAGAAACAAACATGAAGACGTATACACATACAGAGAAACATACAGACAGACATACAGACAGACATATGTACAAGACAGTGTGCTTTACTGTAATGTGGTGCCCTGTGAACTAAAGAATCTTTCTCAAACCAAAACACTATAACTTTCATGTAGGTTCTGATATCAAAGATAATGTGCATTCCTGCAGTGCAACACCCCCATGGGTTAAAAATCTTTCTCAAACCCAATCATAGGGTGTTTTTTCACAGATGTGTTCCATGGGTAGTGATCGTTATCTCTATAGATTTAAATGTGAAGCATAGAGTACGTATTTCTTTGTATGAAATCGCTTATAATGAGACAATATTTCCTTTAAAAGTTAGAAGTTATTAGTATGAACTAAAAAAGTGGTGATGTATACACTATCTGATTGTTAAAATCAAACTTTAGCAAGTTAATATATCGTTCTCTAGCTAGCGAGACCGAAATTAGTGTGTCTTAGCTTTAAAAATAAATACACCTTCACGCAGCTAATTGTGGTAACAGTTACAGGATTTTTTCATACGACCTAGTAGAAGGGGGTGAGAGGATGTCAGGATCATGGTAGGAAAACAACACAAACGTTCATGTCTTATTATGGATCTCAAACCTTGGCTTTGTTAGATCAGAAGTAACTAACCTGCTGTCTATGAGATAGATTAGAAATATTCTCATGCAGGAAAAATAACTAAACAAACATGAAATCCCCTGTTAGATTGTAGTGAAACACCCTATCTTTGTCGAAAAACTTGTGTTTGCAGGGAGAAATAGCCACCTTCACCCACACTTATACACTTATTCAAACGTACCGAGGGGACCAGGAATTCTGAAAAGAGATAGTGGCTTGGGATAACCGACGAGAGAGTTTACATTACGTTTTATCGGTGGTTGAAGTCAGAGAATGCAAAGTTAGGTCTAGCGGATCGATTCTGGGACCCAACTTTTCATTGAAATACTGAAAATATTGTTGTTTTCTTATATTGTTGTTTTCTTATAAACACTGAGTTTTCAGATTTTAAATTTCCAAACTTCTGTGGTTCTTTGCTGATGTTTTCTATATGCAAATTATTTTGTGATATTCGTCCATCCGTGTGTACGCAATGTAGTATAGAAATGTGTAATCTCATGCAGGAAATATAACTAATAGTGAAAACAACTTGTGTTTGCAACGAAAAATAGCCAACTACACCCACACTTATGCGCTAGGTACCAGGGAACTATAGAACCATGAAATCTGAAAGAGCGTGAGATAGCGGATTGGAATAACCGTCGAATTGTCGTTTTTTCTATCTTACAGTATTTGCGTTGTAATTTTCTGTTTTGAGGCGATTTTTCACAACCACCCCACTACCTTTTTATACTTTCTCTCTCGTCACAGTATGCATTACAGTTATTGTGCCTTCCACTTCCAAAGAATTGTGAAAATATTCACCTATCCACTGAAATGTGTGTGCATTTTCAGATATTCCAACACTCTTTACATTTTAGTGATTCTCATTGAATTTACCAACCATTTCGTTATTTTCCTAATTTACGTTTATGCATGTAATTTCATTTAACGACCTAGTCACATGGTGTATCATGGGTAAAGTACTACCCATTTCATCTCTTTTCAGGTTGTATGACAGAAAAGCAAACTTGTAATCAGTTTTTGATTCTAAATGCTTGTTGCCTGCATATCACTGAAATTCCTCCTCGTATGCCTTCCAAAAAGGTACATTGTAGGTTATCAACTCTAGTATTTGTCATCTTCAGGTATGAAGGCAGGAGGTGTGTAAACATGACAGGGATCAGTATCTGCCACCAAACACACCAGCATCTGCCACCAAACACACCAGCATCTGCCACCAAACACATCAGCAAAGAGGAACACGTTAGTGTACGCGATGTTGGCGTAGGTTTTTTTTTATCTCGAATGAATATTTTCATTACAGGGTATAGTCTTCTACCCTTCTAGCGCTTCTCCGAGGAGCTAATGTGTGTCATCTCAATTTTAAGCGTTCTAATAAGATTATTTCATAACCTAAAGGACAGCCATCTGCAAGGAATCGGTATTAATTGCATTCCCTCAGCATTCTCCCTTTGAATTTCATAGAAACAAATTCTTAATGGAACAATAATGCTGCTTTTCATCGTCTGATAACAGTAGGAGATTTGCGTGCGCTTTAAATCTGAATGGTGTGATGTAGAGTGGGAACATCTCTTTCTCCTATCCAGACAGAAATGTTAATTTCTTCGAATTTAGATATTTGATTTATTGTTAAACTGAAAATTAGGCCAGACGTGTTTTTTTCTAAATGTATATAGTTGTTAAGGTGGTCAGTGTTTCCTATTGCAGGATACAAAGTGGCTAAAACAGACAAAACATTTTTTGAAGGAATTAAGGAGAGCTGTGTACCAATCCCTAGTGATGATGCACAGAACCGGCCAGGTCTAGCACCTAATGTTCGACCCCGCCTTCTCGTGGTGCAGGCCGTTAGTACCTTTCAAAAGAGATATTCTCTTTTGGAAGGGAACGGAAGGGGATGGCTGCCAGTTCAGTACGGCCTACTGATCTGGTCATCTATGGCCAGTTTTTACTACAAGGTACCAATTAATAACTATTTTAAACTTTGTCCACTTAATTATTTTTTCTGATCGTAATACATGCAATTGAATTTCGTTGAAACATATTTCTTCCCAACACGGTACCATAATTGTGTATTCTTATGGAAGTTGAGTGATTCAAGTCACTGGTTCATTTCTATCAATAGTTTTTCAAGTAAGCTGAAATCTGGAGATGTTTTAGCACGAAATCAGTTTGTGTTCTTCGCAGTGTTTTCCCCAGTGATACCCCATTTTTTACTTAGTTTTTATTTTTAATGAAGGAAATCGTTTTATCAGTAGCAAATGCAAATATTGTCGAGCGGATAGGAACACATCTGTCTGCAATCACCCGTTAAGAAAGTGACCTTGTCACGAACACATCCTGATTGTTGCAAAATGTACGATGAAAGGTCGAACTCGCAAAATACGGGTAAAAGAATTGCAACACTCTCGTTGCCATTAAAACGTAGTCCGGTACCGAACGCTTGTTCTAAAGCGGGACTTTTATGACAACCAAACAGGTCACCATATCACATATAATGAGGAATAAGTTTTTCCTTTTCATTAAATTTTTTACCGAATGACATTTTCTGAGGAACAGTCTTACTGTAGAATAGTCCTTCTAGTAAAAATGCGACAACCCACAGTAACGGAGTGAAAAGAAATGGGTAGGTTATAAACGAAGGTTACACAGAAAAAAGCTAGTTATAAACACGAAGGTTGTAAAAACGTACTAGGTTAATACATGAAATATAAAACTCAAGCTGTAATAAAGAGATACATAATTTATAACGATGGGCTATACTCCGTTTGAGACACATCTAAGCCACATCATCAAGTACAAGGCATGGCCGAACGCGATAATGCTCTAGCTATTGTTATAGAGGTAGCGAGTTCAAATCACGGGGTCGTAAGCTAATTTTTTTTTAAATACAGGAGACGCACTAAAAATGGTACGGACGTTGGATGGCACCGATTAAATGCTCAAAAACTGATTTGCTTTAAAGAGGGGAGGGCTTAAAATATAGGTGGATCAACCAGGGGGGGTCTATGAAGAGTGGTGGGCTTAAAATATGGGTCAACCAGGGGAAAACAAAAAAAATCGAGACTATTCAAGAAGGGGGCTTAAGAATATAGGTGGGGTCTGAAATCGAGACAATTCGAGAAGGGTGGCTTAAAATATAGATCAACCAGTGGTTCTATGAAGAGGATTAAAATATGGTCAGTTGCGACATAAGGGTCAAAGTTCAATCTGAGAAGGCAACGTCGACAGTTGCGACATAGAGATCAAAGTCCAATCTGAGAAGGCAATGTGGACAGTTTTGACATAGGGGTCAATTTCCGGTCGATTGCGACACAGGGGTCAATTTCCGATCGATTGCAACCTAGGGGTCAAAGTCCAATCTGAGAAGGCAACGTGGACTGACATATCATGGACCGGAAGTGGGCTGTGACATCATAGGGGAAAAGCACTAGTGGGGGGTCCCATAGTGGCAACCCACTACTTATAACTCGTTAAGGTTGACCCTCGCGAAATTTCCGTTCCTTTTTTGGTGTAGGTAGAATGTTGGAGGGCATAATTTGAAGTAGTCTACGACTGTCCTTATATGAGTTTTCATTTGATACCTAACTCATAGCTGTAGGCCTTCGTGTTAGGAAAATAGAATAGAAGAAAGACTTTCCACTTTTTAATGAGGAAGGAAGCAAAGGCATAAATTTTGATAGCCCATAATACTCCCGCTCCGTCACAGGTTTTCATTTCACATACATTTTACGTTCAGCCCTCACGTTCGAAAGATATAGTAGAACAGAACTCTTTGGTTCCGACTCTATGCCATAGAACGTATCTGAATGTAAAACTTACATACATATGTGCTTTATATTCTGAGATTGTCTTACATTGAATGAATCTTAATCAAAAATACTATCTCACAACAAAATCCCTCATGGTATCGTCCAAAATATGTGTTACACCATACAAACAGGCTGAACAAAGGTAACAAAAGTCGTTCAAAAAATTTTCCAATTTTTTTAATGGAAAGAAAGGGTTATTTAAAATATGGCATAAATTCTTCAATCTCTTTGAAAAAATGTGCCGAATTTTTCCGGTTCCAAGGTCGCAATCATATGTTTTTGTCCATCATTTTATCCTGTTTTACTGGTTAGTCTCATTTTACTAGTAGTCCTTAAAGTTTAATAACATTTTGCTTCGTTTATAAAATCATTTTTTTCTTTTGTTTTTTTACCTATCTCCTTATTACTTTTCGCTCGTCATTTGCGGGTTTTTCGTTTTGTCATTTTTGGATGTGTCAAAAGAGTTGTTCTGCCATATCTTTCAAAGGAGTGGACAAACTTAATGATTTATTACAACGCTCCAAAGATTATTAATTTTTCAAGTTGGACCTTTTGTCTGATCCAATTTTTTTCAAAATTCCGAATAGTTTTGTCGGGCGCCAGCAATTTTAACTTGCCAAATGAAGTTGAAATAGGGTTCGTTATGTATATAGCGTTACTTATCGAGTAATTCAAACAGGATTGTCAAATTTAATTAAAGTTTATATCTATTCAAAAATCAATTTACGTTGCTCAAGAAAAAAATAGCAAAAATTCAAAAGTTTCTAAAACAAACAAAGTTTATTTCCAAAAAATTCAAAAACTCATTGATGAATACAAAAATTGGAGTATTAGCAACTCACATCTATCTAAATCTCTACTACCTCTCTCTCCACTATAATACTACATCTCCACTGACAATTCTCATCCTCTCCATTAACTGTCAATTCTACTACACTATTTCACAAAACTGGCTCTAATTCCATTTTTTTCAATACTGACTCTGTGACCTTACGTCACTTAGTTAGTCCGACACGTGTCTGTTGCACGCCGGGAAAACAATGGAATAATCTGACGATCGCGCTAGCTATGATTCTAGAGGAGTCGAGTCCTACATGCGCGCATAAAAAAATAAATACCCCCTCAAGCAGCTGCTTGCCACAGAGGTCTGACAGGAGCCTGTCAGTTTAAATGCCATAGCAGAAGGTCTGTGAGGATGGCAGGGCCTCAGCAGAAAAACAACACACACAACCATGCCTTACCCAGGGCTCGAATCCAGGTCCTTTAGATCAGTAGCCAAGTGTGCTAACCACTCGGCCATGGGACGGTTAATGAGCGCATTAGCGGCTGAAAATCAAAAGTCATAGTTGCGCATGCGGAATTCCTACAGCTTGGAAACGAAAATTACGATCAGTACAAAAAAATGAAATAATCCCCAAAATGATAAATATAACATAAATAAAGCAATACTGGTTAAGGAAAAGTAAAAGTGAATGGGTGGAAGGAACATCACATTATGCGTCAAATAAAAGCTTGTGACACAGGGAGTGTCATAGACTATAAAAAAAATACTCCCCATTCTTTTTACCCCCTACCCTGAAAAAGGGGAAATATGAAAACTATTCAGTAATAAAATATCACAGGAAAACATCCTGTAAAACTATTGTTGCGCTATATTTTCAGATCATGAAGGCAACGGTTGTGTTACAATGCCCCCAGTCCGAAATCAAGTTCAAGTTAATATTAGATAGTGGCGAAATTAAACTCCAATATGGGTCTCCTTTTTCTAACTCTAGTGTCAAGAGCCAGACTCAACTAACGCCCACATGTTATCAACATGGCAGCCAGCATGTAAAGTATGGTCTATGCAATAAGCACCTGTTGCTTAACATTGTGTTTATATTCCTTAATAAACAGTTTCAAGTTTCGTTAAATGTAATCCCGAATAAAAAAATTCGAAATAATCTAGAAGTTAAGTGACATGGAAATTTCTTTCAATCAATAAATATATATATAGATTTTTTCAAATACACCTATCTCTCGATTTACACGGTACTCAGTTCACACAATTTTAGCTTTGCACTGTCAAAAAATGCAACCAGTTTCGATTTACACGGTACTGATTGAGATTTCCTTTCTATGTGCGGCTCAGTCAGTACCGTATAAATCGAAACTGATTGCATTTTTTGACCGTGCAAAGCCAAAGTTGCGTGAACTGAGTACCGTGTAAATCGAGGGATAGGTGTACAATACTTTTGTGGATGTTAAATGTCTGACTAAAACGCCTGATTGGATTTTACTCCAAAAATGAAAAGTAAACGTAAAGTTAAACCAATCAAGTTGTCTTAGCGTTATTGCCCAAACGTTGGGACTTCGAAACCGCGGTAAACAGAGCAGGCTGCTTTGTTTTCTCTCCGATTTTGAACAGTCTTTTTAAGACTAGTTTTCGCTCATTTTAAACTATGATGAAGGAAATGCTAACTATGGATCCAGGAATCAATCCAGTGAAGACAAGTGACCCAAGATCGACTGCTAAAGCAACTGACAGGAGCAACCATCGTCAAGCTTCTGAAACATCAAACCAGGTCTGTATGATAACAGTGAAGGCGGCTGATACTAGTGTTTGTACTGGCAATCAGGCACATCGTTCATCTCAACTCCAAAAGGCAGGAAAATGCCTATCGGTCCCCAACCTAGCTACTATAAATATCTTACCTTTAGCAACTGCCACCACAAGTCACACACAACTCACCCTCCCCACCCAGGTATCATCTAACCAAACATAAATGGACACACACGAAAATGCATCGGACAAAGACACAGAAGACTCCTGGACCATTGTAAATAACAGAAAAAGATCCAGGAAACAATCGGCTTCTTCTGACAACGATACCATCAGCGACTTCACTATAACTCAAGACTATGTTCCAGTGCTCCTTTACTCCACTCCCACCACATTATTACAGAACATAAACATTAATCTAATCACCAAAACCGTAAATTCCACAATAGAAAAACCACTTGAAGCCAGATTTACTCACAGAGGAGAGTACCTGGTATATGTCAAAAATCAATGCCAGGCAAAAAAACTCATGGCCCTAACACATATTCATAACATAGAAATAAAGTCAAAATACCCAGAGTCCTATAATAAGCCATATGGATCCATAGAAGGTGTGGATAAATACTTAAGCGATAAAAGTATCCTAGAAGCCTTAGCTGAATACGACGTCCACAAAATCAAACGAATCACTTATGCCCACCACATCATGGATGGCAGCACCATACGAAGAAATACAGACAAGGTCATTTTATACTTCAATTCCTCTCCCCTACCACCTACTGTGGAACTTGGACTCTCCACACACACAGTCACCCCCTCCACCAACCCCCCTCCACAATGCATTAAATGTCAAAGACGGCCACATTATAAAAATCTGTAGAAGCACAGCAAGACGCAAATACTGTGCCCAACCCCACATGTCATATGAATGCAAAAGGACCCAACCACTACTATGTTGCAACTGTGGAGGACCCCATGTAGCCACCTTTGGCAAGTGTCCTGTCCGACTAAGGGCAATTAAAATAAAAACAGCAGCCACCACAAGCATCGCCAACACAATGACTGATAAAACTCCAATCACCACTATTACTACCACACCTCCTCCACAATTGCCTACACCTAAACCTATACTTCCACTTCCCGCTCCCACAGTCCTACCACAACAGAAAGCAAAATCACACCCTTCTCTTACTACCACCACGCAAAACCCTGACCATACATTTGACCTCATCTCTCCCACCACATTCCCTGCCTTGCCCACAAGGAAACCAACAATCATCCCCACATCAGATGAAGAAGCACCAGTTCAACTTACCCAGCAGCAAACACCCCCACCCTCACCCAAATTCTCCACCAGAAGGGCAAAAATTAACTATCTGAGAAGAACCAAGAGTAAAAGGACCCCAGCTGCTAAATCTCAACCACCAACAACTACCCAATACAACCTCACACACCAACTATTGCAATTAATTGTCCCTCTCATTGATGCCCTTCTGCCACCACAAAACAGAACCCCCCAACTCAACTTAGCCATACAGGCCATAGTGGCACTTCTCCAGCAACTACATTAACTCTCCCCCTCCCTCCCCCTCTTGCGGCAGTTCCCCCCTCTTCCCTCCTGACACCCCCACCCCATGCACTTGCATCCAATGGAATTGCAGATCCCTCCCCAACAAAATCATCGAATTAAAAACAATCACAAATCTACACATAATACCCATATTGGCTTTAAATGAGACCAGAATACCAGAAAATTTCAACTATAAACCATACATTATACACAGAGCCAATACTAAGAAAAATCACTCTAACTCAACCACCTTGATACACAAAAAATACCCCCACTGCCTAATTCCTAACCCAATCACCTACACCTACATGGACATTGTAGGAGTGAACATTAAATTGCATAATACAATTTTAAACCTCTACAATGTATACTTCTACCCTAATACACACATCAACATCAAAACATCAAAACATTAATAAAAGACTTTGATCACATATTCTCTTTATCTCCTGGCCCCAACATCATTGTAGGAGACTTCAATGCACACAATACCTTATGGGGAAGCAACTACACAAACAATAGAGGAAGCACAATTGAAACTTTCATTCTACAATAAAAATTGGCCATACACAATGATGGTTCACCCACCTTCACCAAACCCCCATATGAGTCAGTTCTTGACCTCACCCTTTCATCATCAGACATTTCCCCCATCATAAATTGGCAAGTACACCATTCCACATGGGCTAGTGACCATTATCCAATTTTCCTCACCCTTCAAGGAGTTAAACCCACAGCATACTCAACAAAAACACACATTAACTGGCACAACTTCTCCGAAACTGTGAAACCAGTATCACCACACAAACACCAGACAATTTAACCTTATTCTACACATGTGTTAATCACAGCATCCAAAACAATAAATTTACCACCAAACACATGACTGGTTTCACCAAAAACCACCCTGAAATAACCAAACAACTACAAATAAGGAGAAAAACAGAGGACACAGCCAGAAGACACCCCACTGTACTTGCCATCACTACTTTTAACAAAGAAAATGCCATCCTTAGAAGAATTAGACTAAACACCAAAAGAAAAGAATGGAGAAACTTTTGTAACAACATCAACCCAAGAACTGACTCCACCCTCATTTGGTCAACAATAAGAACATTTAGGACCCAGGCTCAGCCCTTAGCCCCTTGGCACACCATACTGTGAACCAATAACCTCTCAGCAAAGCAAGGGGCTAACCACATAGCATCACACCTCATCACTACCAACCATCTGGCAAATTCCCACATATACCAACAACATTGCCACCACATGAACCAGATACTAACACATGATACACCTTGCAAACTACCCGCCATCAACTTACCATTCACACAACATGAGTTAAACATTGCCATTCATCAGGCAAATAAAAAAAGCACACCTGGGCCTGATTCTATCACATATAGTACACTTGAAAATCTAGGCACACAGGCTTTACATACTCTACTTCACATATTCATTGACTGCTGGGAAAAACACACATTCCCCACACAATGGGAAGAAATTCACATAATTCCCATTCTCAAATCACACAAGCCAGCATCTCAAATCAGCTCATACAGACCCATAGCACTCACATCATGTGTCCTCAAAGTTCTAGAAAGAATGGTGCTCTCCAGACTCAAATACTATTTAGCAACCAAAAAAACACTCCCCTTATGCCAAACTGGCTTCAGAGAGCACATGTCCACCACAGACAATTTCTTTGACCTTGTCACTTCAGCAGAAATTGCTCTTCAAAACAAAGAAATCTTTTGCTGTGTCTTTCTAGACCTAACCTCTGCTTTTGATACTGCCTCACACACCAGTATACTCTTCAAATTACACCAACTAGGAATCACAGGAAACATCTTGCATTTTATCAAAAATTTCCTCACACAGAGAAAGGTTAAAGTCAAACTGGGGACTACTCTCTCTGACCCCCACAATTTAACTAGGGGATTGCCACAGGGCAGTGTGGTATCACCTACACTTTTCAACATTCTTCTACATGATCTACCAACAGTATTTAACAAGGACATTAATTGCTCCATCTTTGCTGATGACATAGTGCTTTGGACCAAAGGAAATGATACCCTCATTATACAAACAGCCCTACAAACAGCAGTCAACCAGGTCCTTGACTTTACAAACAAATGGGGACTAGCCATCTCTGCACCTAAATCTGCGGTCTTACCCATAACACATAAACAACCCCCCGCCAACTTACTCAGCATAACTATAAACAACCACGCCATCCCCCTAGTTAAACACTACAAATATTTAGGGCTAACTATAGACCGACAGCTTAACTGGAAACAACACATCACAAATACACAATCCACATGTAATGGAGCTCTCAACATTCTCAAATCAATCACAAGAGCTAGCTGGGGTGCAAGTGACAGATCTATGATCACCCTTATTAAAACATTTATCAACAGCAGACTGGAGTATGGCCTGCTAGCTCTAAACACTACCTCACCCACATTTTTTAACAAACTTGAAACCATACAAACCAGAGCCATCAGACTTGCACTGGGTCTTAAAACTGGCTGCCCAAACTTGGCCACATGGGCAGAAGCCAACATGCCTCCCCTCGACAACATCAGACACAAACTCACTTGCAAACACTATGTCAAATTAAAACATCTAAACCCCAACCACCACACTATAAATAGAATTGAGTCTCCTACCAACACATCCCCCACTGCACATATCATAAAGCAGCACCCACTATATTCAACATGGAGAAAAATCAAACCTTTCAACCCTAGATACACAATCCCCTATTGGACTATTAAAAAACCCTCCATAAATCTCACACTACCACACATCACCCAAAAATATAAACACCTCCCACAAGAGCTAAAATTTGCAGCGGAACAACTCATCACAAACATTCCTACCACAGACCTCATTATATTCACAGATGGCTCCCACATCCCACACACAACAAATGGCTCTGCTGCCTTCCACTCTACCCAACCAATTTTCTCACATATAATCAAAATGAACCATGCAGAAAACAGTACTGCTACAGAGCTAGCTGCAATACATATGGCTTTGGAATGGTCCTCCACACAAAATACACACAGCATACATATTATCACTGACTTAAAATCTGCCTTGCACAGCATCAACAAACATACATACAACCTATCACAAAATTACTCTCTTTTCCATATTCACAGAATTTCACACAATATAATTGCCACTCACAAAACACTAACATTCCACTGGATACCCTCTCATTGTAACATAACCCATAATGACACTGCTGACCATCTTGCTAAACAAGGACACAATATCCCTACACCAAATTATCACACCCCTGAGACATATAATCATCACCTAATTGAAATCAACAAATTCTTCCACTCCACATGGACACAAAACTGGATCCAACAGGCCACAATTAAAAATACATTCAGAGCCACCATTGCTGCCATCCCACACACACTACATCTGAACTACCTATCAAGAAGAGCCCAAACAGCAATTCATCAACTACGCACTGGCAGAACAAATCTCAACAAGGACCTTTTCATGATACAAAAGGTACCATCTGCTCTTTGCACTACATGCCATGTGATAGAAGACATTCCACACTACCTTCCACACTGCACCAAATACACAATACATAGAATTACCCTCTTCCAGACACTCACCACACTGGGAACCACTTATTTCTCATCCCATACAATTCTTGGTCCTACTCATAATAATATAAAAAGCCACTATAGGGCCTTTGCCCAATATATCAAAAGCACTGGGAGATTCCCTAAAGCCTCTCTGCCTCTCCAAAGGCCTCTACCTCACTTTTAAAAGATCCTTGGGACACTAAAAGATCCAGATGCCAATAAAAGATCCCCATAGGACATCAAAAGACGCATTTTGGACAACTTATTCCATAGAAACTAAATAAAAATAAATATATAGTATAAAATCATCAAAAAAAAAATCAATCTAACTATCAAAAATAAAGTCACATAAAGGAAAACATTATTTCTATATTGGAAACTTTTATATTTCTCTTTAACCCAATAACTTATATGGAATCTCTTCCAGAACATAACATCTCTATACACATTATCATACCTAATATACATATGGAATCTCACCACATCTCCCACTACCCTTTGATGGGAACCTTAAACTGCACTCCTGCCACACACCCCAAGCTCATGGCTGACCTTCTACTGGCTCTATAAAATTTAAACACTGACCACCATACACTGAACACATAAATTTGATTTCCAACTCATATAACGTTGCTATATCATTTTCCTCCCTTCTCCTCCCAAAATAAAAGATTATCTTTATCATACTCCTTCCCATATATATGGCTGTCACTGATCTATGACTTTTTCCAGATCCACCCCTGCGCAACATTTCACTGCATGGCAGGGCTAACCTCTGGTGTTATATAAGCATCCATAAATATTTCCTTCTCCATCTTCCTGACACAGGAGTTTTACCTATCCCACCGTCTCAGCTCCCCCACCAAATATTTCATCCCCCTTTGATTGACTCAAATCTACCATACTGGCAACCAACTATGGCCACAACTTCATAAAATAACATAACATTCGCCACTCGGAAAATTATAAAAAAAAATATATACACTTCTTCTTCCTCTATCTCTCTCCCCCCTTCACATGACATGCAATTGGTATTTATTCTCCTTCACCCTTCAACATCTGCCTCTCCACCACTGGGCGGCCTGCGGCCTAAAGCCCAATTGCCAATATGTACGATTGCCAGCCTTCACTGTGCTGGCCAGTCTTTGCTGTTTTCATCCGCACCCACTGCCCTTTATGCGTATGGACCTGATGATAAGGGGGCCGAGGCCCCCTTTACAAATAGGTCCAGCTTAGAAAGAAGGATGTATAAGAAGAAGAAGAAGCCCAAACGTTGCTGACCGTGGCCATGAAAAGTGAGAGTAACACGTCACTGAAGTCTCTTCAACGTTTGAAAACAAAAGAGTCGATTAACGCAAATAATCTATTTTATGCTTTTTTTTTCTTACATACTTAAAAGTGATTTCCTCTCTTCATTAAGACTACTAATTTTTAAATAATTTCTCTGAGAATCTCCGCAGAGTATGTAATGGCCAGCTCAAGACCAAAAGTGGCTTTGCATTGTTACATATCCTATTGACTTGCAGACTGGAAGGACACTATGTTCACTATGATGTTCACAGATCCAAGCATAATTTTCTTAAGTTTTACAATTTTTGCTTAGATTTTAGTTTTTCAATTACTTCATAGAGTCCATCATTTAACGAATGCAAAAAAAAAATATTAACCAATTTTACATATCTGTTGCTAAAACTAGAAACTTTGAATTCTGCATTAATTTTTCAGGAAAAAATGCATTTTTCCGCCATATATCTATCATTCCAGAATACAACTTTCGGCAAGAACTAAAAGGGCTTAATATCAACTCCAGGTTTAACTTTTTTAAGATTTTCTGACTTAAAAAAATCGAAAAAGTACAAAGTTCGAGACATTTTGCATCCCAAACGATATCAGATGCGGGAAGCGGGACTGATGATGATGATGATGAGCATATCACACAATTAATATTCCTGCATAGAATAGGGTCTATGCAGACTCATTCAGTCACTGTTTTGTGCTTAAACGGAAGCGGGACTAATGATTTAAATTGGGGACAGGTACTACCATGGAAAGGCTTCATTCTGAAATAAACGCATTTCATTAAACAAATAGCAATTGAAGTTTGTTAACGCATTGTCGATGGGCTAATTGAATTTATGAATTCCGTAATGATTGAGTTTGTGGCAAGATTACTTTCATAAACCATGGAATGCAGCTGGCTGAAACTCAAATTTCTTGCTTTTATCAAATTTCGCCTGCAATGTATTGAAAAGAAATGAATTTCAGATTTGAAAAATTTAAGGGAATGAACTCTAAGCGCTAAAACGACTTTTCTTAGCGTTACCTAATTTCAGCTGAGTATTTGATTTCGTTTTTGCCGTAGTATTTTGGAAATGAAACAAATTTGTCCTTTTGAAGACTTTTTGCCTCAGAGGACTAACAGGAAGTTGAGATCTGTTGGAAAAGAAAGTCCTCAGCAGAAAGACATCACTCATGCTAGAACTGTTCTAGGTATGGTGGCATACGTAACAAATAAATGAAACCTACATCCATGCCTAGTAAAAGTTAAGTAGAAATGCTTTTATTTAAAATATATCGAAAATGCTCCAATGCGGTCGAAGCCCACACCTCGCTGAAAACAAGAAGATATTTTATTCTTGTTCCTAACATAAGAAAGTTTACCTAACCTACAGAAATAATATACTAAAATGCGAAATTTATATTCTATTAGTGTTCTATATGTGTTTCATTAGTGTCAATTTCCATATTGTTGATACAAATTGATGATCAAAAACTCTTAAAATTTAGTGACTCTTAATTTTCGGATCCCCGATGCATTTCTTATTACGCTTACCGGCAAAAACGAACTCAGATCCATGCGTAATCCGTTATTTAAAACTCAGATCTCATAGTTTTGCAGCCGGAAATCTCCGCCACTGAGACAATAGCTGTCATAAGGAGGGGGCCACGTGGACCATGACCCCCTCCAAGAGACTCGCAATGTTTTATTTTTTCATTCCAACAGCAAATCAATTTCTTTTTCAGGAAGGCAAACCCTCGATGCCTTCAATACCCCAAAGGTCACATGGCAAGGTGCTGAAAAGGATCTCGATTACTAAATAATACATTAGTAAAGTTAAAAGTGTCATTTCTGGACTACAAAATCCTTCATATTCCCGTAAATGACCTCTTCCAGGATTGACACTTATGACCGCCCCTGCACTGAGAACATTATTTGAAAACTGAGGTTGAAAGGAACTTCTCTTGAAGTGAGCAGTAAATACTGTGGTATAAATCAAAAGCAGCCGAAGTTAGAAATCTTCTTTTGTTGCGCTTTTAAAGCCATCTACTTCTTTTACTCATAGAGACAAACATTATGAACCTCTCCTTATTTTCATTAAAATTTAAATACTCAAAATTCCCTCTTCAGATAATAGAGATAGGATTGCTTCAAACAATTGAAACAAACTTATATGATGAAGGTTCGGCCTAACGTTATACTGAATTCAACTGAAACGACCAATTTAGCCAAAAGTGCCAATAGCTCGTAAATATAATTTTGGCCGAACGTTAGTGCAGCTGTACTAAAATGTCATAAAAAACATTGGGTGTTGTAACAACTCTTTATTAAATAAATTTTAAATTCTTAAGTTTACTATAATACATTATAAAAGGGAGAGACCTGGAGTTTAATAAGCGCTCAAATTTCTGGCAACGAAATTATTGTCCTACCTGCTATAGCCACGTTGGAAGCTGGCTCGAGTAAAATAAGTGAATGGTGAAACTTTATTCACTTGCGTCATATTTAGTTATAATTAAATAGTTAGCGGGCTACATGTTAAAAAGGTGACTGCTTAAATACAAATCATGCATGAAACAGTCGGGAAATTGTTGTTTTTCTTGTCGTGTGTGAGCCTGACCATAGGAGTTGAACTTACATTCGAGTTACCTGACAACGCAAAACAGTGTTTTCACGAAGATATTCAACAGGGTACCAAATCTACAATTGAATTTCAGGCATGTTTTTTAACGTTTGGTAGTTCATGTTAAGTGAGAGATAATATTTTGTATTAGTAATATCCCCATAATTTTTTTTGTAGTGTATTCTATTGTATTCATTTTTCTTGCTACCATACTACATTAACGATTTACCCTTTTAAGTGAGATGAGTTGCAATATCTTGCATATAATTGAACATTATGTTACTATTGTTTTAATTTTTATCATATAGAATTAATAGAAAATAGTACTAAGTAATCGTGAACAGATTTAAATAAATGGCCCTGTCTATTATGCATTAAGTCAATGGAAGATACTACCTGTCACACTATTTGGAAAGAATAAGCTGTCTATTTGCAGCTAGCACAAATGCAGACATTAGAAGATACCAGAATATAGATATAACTATAGGTTTCACCATAGCTGATGTGTAGACAGTTGAAGTTAACATATAAATAGTGACCTGTGTAATCTTGCAGATGATGGTAAGGCAGCTATAGGCAGTGACCTGATTACAGGGCTGGTATTGGCTATCATGGTGCAAAAGTTGAGGAGCGATGCCAAGTCCAGTATGCAAAATAACTGCAAGTGGATATAACATTTCACTACTGATAATTCAGATTATTATGGATGGGGGTTAACATTTGGTAGTAATTTGAACATACAACAGCATGGCAATCCAAACAAAATCAGCTGTTTTATATAAATTGAAAAATAAAAAACTATCTTCCAATATGCACTCTAAAATCTGGAAGTAAACCTAAAACGTATTGATGGTGCAATCAGTCACTGAATTCATATTCACTTCAAAGGAAGATAGAGTGGCAATTTACCTACTAAATAAGATTGCCAGTGTCTTGTCTTCATTTTGAAGTGTATACGAATTCAGTGACTGATTGCGCCATCAATACATTCTTGGTTTATTTTCTACCTTGTACATGTAGGAAGACTTTTTTAGTCACAAAGAAATATAATTTTTTTATTTATATCTTCAGGAACTATAATTTGATATGTGACTCATAAACATTGCCCACATTTTTCCTCCTTTTTTCAAGATATTTTTAGATACCCCATGGCATTGGAGACATCACAAACTTTAATTTTAGATATAACTTAGTAATGTCGACACCCCCCCCCCACCTAAATTTCTGTCCCCTTTGGGGGGAGTGGAGGGACAATTCAAAGTAGTCTACAATGGTCCTCATATGAGCTATATCCCTCAATAGCATATGACACTCCCCACATCACATGCTTTCTCACTCACTTTCTGGAGATATAGTAGAACAATTATTTTTGTATTTCTTTTTTTTAGGGGGAAGAAAGCATGGGGTGATAAATCTTTTATAGCCTGCGACACTTCCAAATCGCAAGCTTTCGTATGACACATAGCTTGTTGCTTTTGGCACTTGCATTCTGGAGATACAGTGGAACAATCATTTTAATATTTCCCATCTTTAAGGGAAATAAAATTTAAAGGGGAAAGAAAATGTATAGGAGTCAATTTTTTTATAGCCTGTGATACTCCATGTGTCACAAGCTTTCATTTGACACATAATCATTAAATTTCTGCATTGCATTCAAAAGATATGGTGGAATGTTTTGTCAAATCCACAAACCAATAAATGTCAAAGCAAAAAGCAATAGGAAGATAAGTAATAATAAAAATGGGCCCCAAAACAACCAATAGTAGTTATTTCTGTGTGCATTGATACTAGGAAAGTTTTCCTTGTGTTGTACAGTTCTTGTTAGGTGTCAATTTAGGTGGTACAAGCAAAACTGGACTATCCTGATAAGCATAGAGAGATCAAAGAGTTGAAATAGACAATCGCAACATATGAAATATGTTAATGAAGTCTTGAATAAAGATCCATTTTACTGCAATTTACACTTTTTTGTTGAATAGCACAATTA
Source organism: Ryuthela nishihirai (assembly GCA_038380435.1). NCBI lineage: Eukaryota > Metazoa > Arthropoda > Arachnida > Araneae > Heptathelidae > Ryuthela > Ryuthela nishihirai. The sequence continues at coordinate 10,025,060 of JAWZYU010000004.1, forward strand.
ATTTAAAATATGGGCATTTTTTTAACTACCATAAATCAGTAACATGCAATTATATTACCCCCCAAACTGATTGATTATGGAATATTATGGTTTCTGCAAACTTACCATTTTTGCTAAAAAAAATTTCACATTTCCCAAAATTTTATTTTTTAGATATTACATCAGTGACACACCCAAGAGAGGAAGAGAAGCTACCTGAGGTCTTGAATACTGTATATTTGTTAAGGAAGCCCGTGAAAATGGGCTCAAGAGAGAGAAAATATCTCCCCATAGACTCAAACATGTTAAATGCTCACTTGGAAATTTCTGAGTGGAGATATTTTACATATTTCTCCTTTTTTGAAAACACTGAGGGGGGGGGGCAATTTTTTTATTGCCTATGACACTTCCCACATCAAAAGCTTTCATTTGATACATAAATCATTATATTTGTTAGTCATGTTCTAAAGATATCGTGAAAGAACTGGTTTAACAAATCCACAAACTGATAAAGGACAAGCTAAAAGCAATAGGAAGATAGGTAAAAATGAAAAAGTGCTACAATGTGATGCATTCTGCAACACATATATCACTGTTAAAATTAAGCATGATTACCAAACTTCTAAATATCTCACAAATGACTGAAATTACTAGCATTATGTTTTGGGTATTTATGAAATGGAATATAAGCAAGGATACCTTCCAAAAATCGCCTGACTAGACAAAATTTTCACATTGACTTAATGAACAGATCTGGGGTGCTGTAAAAGCTGGATCTAATTTGGCATCACTCATTTTCTGTTGAACAAACATATTCATATTAGTAGAGTGTTTTGTAGCAAAAGTATGGCATAGAGACATCATATAGATGCTTTTTCATGTGGAAATCAGTATGTTAGTCTGGCTGATCTTAGAATGATGTGGTATTCTCATTTTTGTTATTGGGTAGGATTGTAAATGCCACCTAATCAATTAATGCTTTCAAGACTTGGGAGACTGTTCCAACAAGCGAAAGACAGCTGTAGACAAGTGCAAAGATAAATAATGAAATAAACTCGACATATTCAATATCTGCTAATAAATTGGCACTTTGAAGTCGATTCAAATCCTAGAGGAAAAATTGTCTTGAGCCAGGTAGGATATGAACCCACGACCTCCTGATAACATGTCAGGTGCTCTGGACCTTGAGCAACTGGTTGCCAATCAAGATCTTCTCCAGATACTGATATGAGCCAGGTATTGGGCTCAGCTGGTAGCTCACCAGGCTAGTAATCTGAAACCAGTTTCAAGGTCCGACTATGCCTATGTTGAAATTTTCTTACTAACTCCTGCTCTTCACTCAGTGACAAAGCAGATACTATTGGTTTCAAAAGACTGCTGTGCATGAGATGTTAAGAAATATTCCTGTGTGTGGGGGAGCCATACTCTGTTCACATTAAAAATGCACTGCATACCCTTGATAGGAAGCTTTCATCTTTCTTCTAACAACTATCCACCACATTTAGTTCTACAACCTTTTCCAAGCCCTCGAATTTATGATTTGGTCATATAGCCAATTGTGTGCAAAAAATGTGACACTTGAGTAAAATAACATGACACAAAATCTGGTAAAACTTTTAGAAATGAGATAAATATAATAATAAATTAAATTAAATATTTTTTAAGCCATATGCAGGCAGTTGGTTTAGTGTGCTTAGCTACTGATCAGAGGGGCCTGATTTTGAGCCCCAGATAAGGCATGGATGTTTGTTTTGTGTTCTGAGGTATCACCTTCCTTGTAGACCTTCTCTGTGTTGTATAAACTGACAGGCTCCTGTCAATCCTCTGTGGCAAGCAGTTGCTTGAGCAGGTATTTTTATTTTATTTGTTTTTGTAAAACATTTAAATTGCTCAAAAGCCAAAGCTTTTGATTGCTTGCTCACTTCTTAATTTTGAAACTTGACATTTGTATAGTTAATATATTTGTTACACAAAATATCTAGTTTTGAAAATAATGACTCAGCAAGTGCAGGTAGTCTTGAACTTCCGTGCTTTAAATGTTTTGCAAAGACATTAATTATGTAGATGTGTTTTTGCCCTAGATTTTTAAGTGGCACAGCAACCTGAACAGAAACTGACTAGCAGCAATAATAATAATAATTTAAAGAGAGCAAAATAATATGAGCTAATTACATTATTAAATTGTTCTTACAACACCAGTAAAAATCATATTTAGAAATTCATATATTTCTGCTCTCTTAGTTTATACTGTGTTTTATCCTTACAGCCTACTGATCTAAGGGACCTGGGTTCGAACCCCGGATAAGGCATGGACATTTGTGTTGTTTTTCTGCTGTGGTCCTGTCATCCTCAGACTTTCTACTATGGCATATTAAACTGACGGCCTCCTGTCAGACCTCTGTGGCAAGCAGCTGCTTGAGGGGATATTTATTTATTATATTTATTTTTTATCCTTACAAAATTATGGTCATAAATATTTTTATCGAGCAAGTTGGATCTGGCAAATGAATAAGGGCCATGTAGAATTTTTTATTTTATCATGGATTACACTTCTTTTTTCATGTTTTATAGTGAGAGACTCTTTAGTGTTTATAATACTTGATATTTTCCATATTCACATTTCTATTAAAAATAACTTAAAATTCTCTGTCATTAAGCAATAAAATTTTTAAGTTTATCCTTCAAACTATTTGCATGTAATTGTGTACATTTGTAGTTAATAACCTATGTTTCATGACTAGAAAATCATTCAGATTTCATCATATGTAATATTGATTTTGAGTGAGAGAGTGACTGAGGGATGCTTATTCTAGTTATGATGCTGAAATAGTAAAACTATGAAAATTTACATATAGAGGTAATTTGAGTCAGAGATTTCAGAAAATGGGATCATATTTTAATCTAGCCAGAATCTAAGTGTGATATAAATCTACTTGGGGATAATCCACAATGCACTCCTCAGGAAAGATAAAAGATGATAGATTCTCTAAGTTCTTGAAGGTTAAATAGAGGTCATGTTCATTTAACCATCAAGTAACAGCACTAAAACGCTAATTAAAAATTTGTCTAAGAATAATCCATTATTATAAATCTCTGCAAGCACTACATAGTAGAGATCTAATCATTCCTTCAAGGTCAAATAGGTTGCATTCAATCTATGAAACAAATGTACTAGAAATTTAAAATTTGGGATTTAGAGTTAAATTATATCATCTCAAATATAGAATGTATACACTTTCATTTCTTCAATGTGAAAGAGAGGTCACATTTAAATTAATGGTATAAACATATTAGATTTCTAAAATTTAGAGCTGTAAAATAATTCACATTGTAGATTTCAGAAAATGGAGTTTGGGTTATTCAAAATTGAATAGAATTCACATTCAGTCTATTAAGTAATATCAGATGTTAGTAAAAATAAAATAAATACCCCCTCAAGCAGCTGCTTGCCACAGAGGTCTGACAGGAGCCTGTCAGTTTGTATGCCAAAGTAGAAGGTCTGAGAGGATGGCAGGACCTCAGCAGAAAAACAACACACACATCCATGGTGGGGCGGGGGTGACTCAGTCGGTACCGCGCCAGGCTTGTAATCTGTAGTTCCCAGGTTCGAGTCCCAGCTGGGTCAGCATTGAGATTTATCTCCGCAAAATTTCTCCGCCCTCCCCACGGTCAGTAGGGGACACCGATGGGTTTGGAAAGGCCGCCGTCCATCGGATGGGACGTTAAGCCGTGGCCCCTTGTGTGGGAGAGCCATACCCTGTGCACGTTAAAGAACACGCTGGATGGCCTTGACAGGAGGTTACCATCTGTCTCCCAACAGCTGTTCCAGTGGGTCCCCTCCCCCAACGAGGGGCGGGGATGGCTCAGTCGGTAGCGCGCCAGGCTCGTAATCTGTAGTTCCCAGGTTCAAGTCCCAGCTGGGTCAGCGTTGAGATTTGTCTCCGCAAAATTCCCCGCCCTGCCCAAGGTCAGTAGGGGACACCGATGGGCTTGGAAAGGCCGCCGTCCGTCAGATGGGACGTTAAGCCATGGCCCCGTGTGCGGGAGAGCCATACCTTGTGCACGTTAAAGAACATGCTGGATGGCCTTGACGGGAGGCTACCATCTGTCTCCCAACAGCTGTTCCAGTGGGTCCCCTCCCCCAACCTTCTCTGAGCCTTTGGGGTCCATGTAACCTGGCCATTTACCCCATTGTGTGCAAAAAAAGTGCCGCTCAGAGGTAAAACAACCCAACCCCTCTCCCAACCTTCTCTGAGCCTTCGGGGTCCTTGTGGCCTGGCCATTTAGCCCATGGTGTGCAGAAAAGTGCCGCTCAGAGGTAAAACAATCCAATCCAATCACACATCCATGCCTTACCCGGGGCTCGAACCCAGGTCCCTTAGATCAGTAGTCAAGCGTGCTAACCACTCGACCATGGTACGGCTTAAAGCAAGTAATATGTCTTTATTATAAACAATGGGAATAGTTAAAAAATATTGTTCTAGTAAGCCTCCACCATCAGTAAACTTGCCATTTTTATGCTTTTAATGCCATTCTGTTTTTTTTACACAAAACATTTACCGTTAGGACTAGTAAAGTGTTTATCCATAAAATTCTTTCTTTCAGAAATAAGCTCCATTGCCTTGTCATTTAAATGATTGTCTCCTCTGCTCCCTTGGATGGGGGTGGCTCAGTTGGTAGTGCACCAGACTAGCAATCTGCGGTTCCCAGGTTTGAGTCCCAACTGGGTCAGCATTGAGATTCATCTCTGCAAAATTCCTGGTCCACAGTCAGTAGGAGACACCAATGGGCTTGGAAAGGCTGCTGTCTGTTGGATGGGACGTTAAACCATGGTCCCGTGTGCAGGAGACATATCCTGTGCACATTAAAGAACACACTGGATGGCCTTGACGGGAGGCTACCATCTGTCTCCCAACAGCTGTTCCAGTGGGTCCCCCCTCCCAACCTTCTCTTAGCCTTCGGGGTCCTTGTAACCTGGCCATTTAGCCCATTGTGTGCAAAAAAGTGCTGCTGAGAGGTAAAATAACCTGCTCTGCTCCGTTTTACCCAGAATAGTATAGTTGGTTTCAAAAATTGTCTCTTTAAAATGGTCTCTTTTCTCAACTTCAGCTGCAAACAAACCACAATTGTCATAATGGCTAAGTGACTCACCATAGTAAGTGTTTGGTTATTACTGAGTCACAGCTTCACTGTTAAAGGAATTACTTTTAACCTTAGCATGACATTTCTTAAGTTTCAGTTATGGAACTCTTTTAACAAAATAATTGTCAGACCTAATTTTTGCTCCACTATACAACTTGTTCCTAACAAAGCTAGCCCATTTATACCTATATAACCTACAATGTAAAATCCATATATATTTTCAGATGTTCTGGTATTTTTAGTATCTCACAGTTAAATGAAATTCTGAAGTACACGGAGCTGGAAATCTATCTGTTTGTCAACAAATAAAAAAATAAATAAATACCCCCTCAAGCAGCTGCTTGCCACAGAGGTCTGACAGGAGCCTGTCAGTTTATATGCCATAGTAGAAGATCTGAGAGGATGACAGGACCTCGGCAGAAAAACAACACATACAACCATGCTTTACCCGGGGCTCGAACCCAGGTCCCTTAGATCAGTAGCCAAGCGCACTAACCACTCGGCCATGGGATGGCGCCAACTGAAATTTTTAATATTTTTGTGATAAAGGTGCCATTTATAAGGATTTACTAGAGCTATTATTCCTAAGGATTCCAAAAGATTAAGGGGAATTCAGTCTGCTCTGTGTTCTAGGTAAAGTTCTTTCCATTTTGTTTAATAGAATTAAGAGTCTAATTGATATACAAGTTCATGATGAACAGTATGTATTCAGAAATGTTATGGGGATGCATATATCAAATATGTTTGTAAGGCAGATTCTTGATAAATTTTTAGGGTGTCAAAAACTTGTTACCATCTTAGTTACCAGTTATGGTTGAATTATGAGTAGTTTTTGATATATTATCCAGGAATTGGCAAACAGTTCTTACTACGCTGTTAATGTTTATGAATTTACTCTGTGTGAAAAGCAATGTATGGTGCAAATTGTACTAATTGTTATTAATCTGTTATGATAGATTATTCTAGTATTTTTATACAATGAGATTAGTGTTTGTACACAATTAAAAAGTTGATTATCACCAAAGGAATTTAGGGTGTAATACTCAAATATCTGTACTTAAAATTAATTTAAAATTCAGTATTTTTAATGTCTACTTACTATATTTCATTGTTTCCAACAGCTATTTTATAACATCAGTTTTGGAAGCTATTTTTAAGTTCCAAGACTAAGATAGTATTAAATGTGTGCCATTATAGTTTTTCCTCAAATCAGTTGTTTCATTCCATACTTAATCAAATTCTAACAATTTGCTGTTCTTAAAGCCAAGTATTTTTTAAACTAATCCCATTCTAAACACTGGACAGAAACTTAGATATCTCCTAAACAAAGTAATGAATTATTTCTTGAATTCTGTCAACAGCTAATCTGTGCATTTACTATTGATTGAATAAATTTACTGTAATAATGCATATCTTTTGTTCAAGTCAGTTTTTTCTCTTCAGATGTGTTTGAACTTTCATTTGTAATGTTTGAACCTTTTTTTTAAAAAATTAACAGCAATTAGAAGTTGATATAGTGATATCATTAATATACCATTATATGTTTGTGAATAATTGTTAATATTTTTAATATAATGAAAATTAACTTATTATTTTTCTGCTTACAGGTTGTCACTGGAGGGCATTATGATGTAGATGCTGTTTTGGAATCTCCTAGTGGCCAAGTTTTATACAAAGGCATAAAGAAGCAATTTGATAGTCACTCATGGACTGCAGAACAGACAGGTGTCTACAGAGTTTGCTTCAGCAATGAATTTTCCACCTTTAGCCACAAACTTGTATACGTTGACTTCCAAGTTGGAGAAGAAAAGCCGTTACCAGGAATTGGTGAACATTTAACAGCCATGACCCAAGTAAGTGATTTTATGTAGTTTAATGAGCGTAATTTGTTTTCTGACACAATATACTTAGGATTAAATAACAGTAAAGAGTTCTATAAATTTAAAAACGTGTTTTCTCAGTTTTATTGATGTGAATTGCCTAAATTTTATACCATATGGCAATGCTAAATGTTAAAAAAACTACTAAGACTATATTTAATATATACATGAAATGCTGCATTTTAATAGGTTAGCTAGCAGAAATTCAAGTTATTTACATATATTGAGGTAGTAGTTAATACTTTAACGTAAGCCAAGCATTGCTGGTGATCAAAAGAATATAAGTGAGCATGGGTTTCATAAGTAACTTTCTCAATATTTTTTTTTTCACATTTTATTTTATGCAAAAAGTTGAAGGTTACAAACAAAAGTTTTATATATGTTTATATATTTTTGCAATCTGCAAATTCATGAATATATTGTAAAATATCAATATATCTGTAAAATGTTAAGCAGTACATTATTAACACAACATGATTCTTACGGAAAAGTTCAAATCATTAAAGGTAATAATACCGAAGAATCTAGGTTAGTTTCCCATAGCTGGGAACATACCAAAAGCCAAGGCAATAGCAGTTAATTGAAGAAACAAAGTATGAAATAGTGGATAAAGTCTAAGTTGCAGTGAAACTAGCAGTGGTGAATGCTGATAAATGATGGATATTAGTATATGAAACTTTGGTTAGTGAGGAACTCAATAAAAAAGGGAGGGAAATCACATAACTTGGTCAAAAAAAAAAATGCCATAGCATGAACAGTAAAATGCAAACAACTTATGATGTTATGGAACATGTACAACAAGTATTAACTTAAGCAAACACAAAGAATAATCTGTTATGTGCGAATTGTTGTGTGTTTTGTTTGACCTTTTTATACACCTTTGTTTATTTTGAAAATCTAACCAATCCATCATATGGAATTTAAACTTATTCAAATTTTGGAGTGTTACTGGAGTATTGCTCTAAATGAAAAGGAACATGAGCTGCCCTTGTGGTTTGATCGAGGAAAGATCAAAAGTGAAAATAAAGAAATAACCACTATTCTATTAAGAAGATGTAAGACAAGAATATTAGGCAAATCAGAAGTGCAAGAGATATATTGAATTTAAAAAAGTGATTCAGGGGAAGAAAATGAGTAAAAAGTGGTTTTTCTGTTATTTACCAATCCCATAACTGAAAAGTATTCATCATAAAAATATTTAATATGAGGCGCCAAGTCTAACATATATTCTGTAATATTTTCTTTGGGAAATAATTCAGGTTTTTCCTCTTTTTATTAAGATATGTATTCACTTCATTAAAAATTTTAAGGGTAAGCTTCCTTTGGACAAGTTGCAGGATATCTTGTAGAGTTTGAAACTCGTAGTAGTCTAGTGTAATGGAAATAGGTGTATGTTAATAAATAAAAGGTAGTGAAAAATGATGAAATGAATGGGGATGAGCATTACTGTACTCGGTGGGGAAGAAGAGGGAATTTATTGGTCACATTTAATATATGTGGTCTATGTCCATTTTTTTTTTATCATTCTCAGAAAATTCAAAATTTCAATTCAAATTTTATTATGCAATGGAAATGGCATTAATGAAATACATTGCCATTTGTTTGCAATATGTTTAGCCAATTCCTTGTGCTAATTCCAACTTTCATTCTTTGTTTTGTATTTTACAAAATAATTTCTTGTGCTGTCTATGGAAACAAATTCTTCAGAGATTTGTATTGGATTCTCCATCACTTGTACTGCATAATCATATCTTAGGTTAACAGCTGCAGATGACTTAATCTGAAATGTAGATGGAATGTAATATTCAAAGATCACCAGTATTAAAAAAAGGCTTTTTTGCAAGTAAATGTTACTGGGAATAAATATCTTAACGAAATCTCACTAAATCTTGATTTTTGAACAATATTGGTTTAATTTCTGCTAATCATGCAAATTTACCTCAAAAGTTGCTTAAAAGTGGAATCATAACTATTATAACATTGTTTAGCCAAATCACCAAATTTACATTTTTTATTAATTATTCAGTTTTTATGAATTTTGACAGTGTTTAAGATGTGCATGAACTGAAAAATGGTCCAGCTTCAATAACTTTTTAATAATAAATGAATAATTGTGTATTAAATAAATATTAAATGAATATTGTTGACAATCAATATTTAATGAGTGTTGAGTGAGCTCAGTTTATTTCCAGTAGCATTTTCTAGTAAAAAAAACTTATTTTTAAAGTTATGTGGCTCATCTGATGTTTCATCAACAAACTATACAAGCTGGGATGTTTTCTTTTCACTCTGTCAGCATAATTTAGTACTGTATCAGACTAAGATGTGACTTCAGCGTATTTCAAAATATTTGATTATTTTCCATAATCTCTTCTCTTTAATAGTAACCTAATTACCATTTATTAAGTATCAATTTTTTCTTGTAATTGGAAAAGATTAATTATTATATGTTGTAAACCATGCTGAACCAAGTGTAGTTTAGGTCAAATACAACAATTATGCAACAAATTACAAATTTGGATCATTACAATGTGGGGCGGGGGTGGCTCAGTCAGTAGCGAGCCAGACTCGTAATCAGTAGTTCCCAGGTTTGAGTCCCAGCTGGGTCAGCGTTGAGATTTATCTCCGCAAAATTCCCCGCCCTGTCCACGATCAGTAGGGGACATCGATGGGCTTGGAAAGGCCACTGTCCGTCGGATGGGACGTTAAGCTGTGGTCCCGTATGTGGGAGAGCCATACCTTGTGCACGTTAAAGAACACACTGGATGGCCTTGACGGGAGGCTACCATCTGTCTCCCAACAGCTGTTCCAGTGGGTCCCCTCCCCCAACCTTCTCTGAGCCTTCGGGGCCCATGTGACCTGGCCATTTAGTCCATGGTGTGCAAAAAAAGTGTCGCTCAGAGGTAAAACAACCCAACTCATTACAATGTTGCTTGTGATTTTGGATCATCCTGGTAGCCAACTAGTTTTGTACAGTTGGGTGCTGAATAAAGGGACTGAATTCAAGTTCATTATTAAATGTGCGTTATTAACCCTTCTCAGGTCCAGCTATTTTTTCACTCTGATCAGGCAAAAAAATTAACTTTAGAACTTTTTTTGCCAAATAACTAATGAAATGAATTATGGCATGCCAAGTTAATCAGCATTTAATTCTGGATTTTCTGAAAATAAAATATTTAACAAAAAAGATTACTAGTTTTATTTTAATAGGACCTTTTTTAGAGTCATGTAGTAAAAAAATGCATCTGGCAACACAAAAATTTATTTAAAAAAGACCTAATAGACAGATATGATTATAATGCACATGAATAGAAAGCTTATTTATTTCTGAATAGCACAAAAATAATTTTTTACTTGCTATAAGAAAATTACTTCCTTTTCAGAATTTTTTCCCCAGTACTCTACTTTGAGAAAAGTCCAGGCTTTTAGCCAGTTATCAGTCAGACAAACGAGTCAACTTTGGTTATTTTTTTAACAAAAATCTAATCAATAGAAACAGGTCATGTTATATACCAAATAAAACAGAATTTAATGAAAATAAATTATTTAAACAAATTTACAAGCATATTTATCTTATTGAGCCTTTTTCAATGTGATATGGTTAAAAAAAATAGATCAGACTATACAATTAAGGCTTAATTTTTGAAAACCTGAAAAAAAAAAGTTACATATTAATCAAAAGGAAATTTCCTCCTGATTAATATTTAACCTGAAACACTATTATTTCTTTTAATGATTCTTTTCAGTATCATATATTTTAAACACGACCAATGTTATACAAAGTGACTTGGACTTCTCACATTCACAGGATTTTCTGAATTGATTATGAAGTGGAAACCATTCTTGGCTGCTTTTTTTTACTAAACATTATGAATTTTTTCTTTGGGCAAACTTGGCTACGTGCAGAAAGGTTTGTGCACCAAAGCAAAAATAAACCCTGCTATATTGTTAAAGTGGCACAGCTAAGATACTGAGGTGGGAGGTGGTAAAATCATTCAATGTAAACATAAAAACTTAGTTTTTTTTTAATGAAATTTTTCTAGGGTTGGGGGAGTGAAATGTTTAGGGAGTGTTGGGAGGAGAGAGGAGTAAAAACCCTTCTTGAAAATACTCTTCCACATGAAGGCTGATTTCCATGCCAAGGAAGTTCTTTTTGCTTCCAAATTCAAAACCTCATTTTCAGCAAATGATACAATATCGATCTATTTTTACTGGAAAACAAAGAATTGGTAAAGTTAAAAATAACATATAACCTAATGCAATGTTAAAATATCCACAGCAAAAAAGTTGTAAACCAGCCATCCAATGTAGCATAACTCTGATATCAATCGACCAAAAAATTGATAGCTTACAGAAATAAAGTAAATCCACAGAAATTAAAAATTAAGGTTTAATTTTAAAAGGGAATGAAATACTAACTTTACAAAGGGAGTGTATATCCATTTAATCCATGTAAACAAATGACATGCAACCACTTGGCAGGCGGCTGACTCTCCCCACACTTGCACATGTGAACAAGCAATTCCTCCTTCTATTGTGATGCCATGCGTTGAGCAATATAAATACTTATTTTTACTTTTGGTTTTGATCTGAAGGGCAGGAAAGACACACAGAATGCTGGTATAAAGGATAAAAATAATTCTAATAATAATGAAATAGAGTTAAGGTAGAAAAGGGCTTAAAATGGAAGGGGAGGGGGAAACAGAGGTATGTACTTTGTAATTACTTCCAAAATCATCCATTTTTAAAAATAGCAGTTTTTTGTTTAATTTTTAGATTTTCGAAAATTTAAGGAAAAAATGTTGATAATTGTTCAAATCAAACTTGTGAGTTTAAATCGGGTGATTCCTTCAATACAGAGTAACATTAACAAATTGATTAAATCTATATGATAAAAGATGTCTGACTGTGGCAGCCATAACTCATCGGGAAATCAATGTACATGCTCCAAATTTTCAGAGAACATTTCTGGTTGTGGTCCAGATTGCATGCCAGATTTCAGGTTGAAAGTCCAAAAGGGGGCTTGCTAGAACCAAAAATATTTAACATGCTATTCCTACGGAAAATGAGAATCGCTGTCAAATTTACTGTTGCCATTTTCTGCTCCATAACAGTGAAAGTGAAGTGTTAAAATAGCATTTAAATCTGCTGCAAATATGATGCCATTGCCTGATTTCCCACATTTAAAAGCGTTATTTAGGCATTCCATTGCAGCTAGGGACCTGATTTTCTAACCAAACATGGGGTCGGGCAGGGGGTACCCTCCTACGAAATTTGGGATCTTTCAGTAGAGTACGTCGGGAATTACAGAATGCCAAAATCTGACAAAATAAACATCTCGATCATTTGTCACTGCCTCTGAGAGCACATGCCGAGTCAGCAATGACCTTTGCAACATCGGGAAATTATTCGTGTTCAAACTGTGATTAAATGTTGGGGGGGATACTAAATAACTTTTAGTGTAGGAAACAACAGAATATGTAGATTAAAAGTGAGACAGGAGCTGTCACTATTTGTGTAGAAACGAAGCCACGGGCCAAGTGGGAACCTGTTTTTTAACCAATCACTGGCCCACATGGGGGACACTGTGCAGGAAATTTGGGGCGTGCGAATGAATATCATGGGAGCGATAGGGTGGCAAATTCTGTGGTAACGGAAATAAAATCTGGATAGCTTATGCAGAAACTAAGCCACAGGCTATAAGGAGTGCTCGCTGATGTCAATAACAATCCGAGCAAATTTCTTCCTCTTGAAAATTTGTGCTAAAGTATTGGTTGGTTTTACAAAATTTTCCTTTGATACAGTGAAAATAAGAATATACCGGTTAAAAGTGACACCCGGGCAGCGCTGGGTACGTTCAGCTAGTATTGAATAAATTCTACTTTTTTGGTAATTCTACTAATTGCCACTTTTGAGTCGATTCAAATTTTAGAAGAAAAATTGCCTTGAGCTGGGTGGGATACAAACCCACGACCTCCTGATAACATGTCTGGTGCTCTGGACCACTGAGCTGCCTGCCGCCAATCAAGATCTCCTCTAATTGATGATATGAACATTTTCTACCTACAGTACATATTCCATTATGTCACATGTAGGCGCTGTTCAGGCAGTCTAGCCACAAGCGGCATATAAATGCCATATATAGATGGAAAGTATATATTACAATTTTTCATCTAAAATTTGAATACTCAAATGTGCTAATTACTTAGTGTAACAACACCTAATTAACAAATATTACCTTATAACACCTAATTAACAAATTGGCAATACCATATAGTGCTTTAAAATATGGCAATAAGATAGCTTTATCAAATTATTTATATTGTAGTTTAATAAAAAAATACATCAAAGGAAAAAAGAAAATATTATTTTTCAAGCTTGAATTGCATATTTTTGAAAATTTTCTTACACGTATCTTTTAAATGGAATTTTTTTTTAATCGAAGTTTCACGTGTTGTACAAAAACATCTGTAGATGCCCTTGACCCAGGAAGGGTTAAATCAGCAATTAAAAAAAATTGCTAAGTGCATTAAAAGAAATCAATAATATAGATTCAAGGTGAAAATGTAATTTCTCCTATCTTAGAAAGTAACAGGACATGTTAGAAAATTCACTTGAATGTTGGCAAGTGGACAAGTATTGTGGTTTAGTCTGTCCCATAAGTGTGAAATGTAAGAACCTCTCCCCATATCTATGTTGTTCTTGGATTGTACAATTACTATATGGTCTTGCATTATCCTATAGGAGGAGTACACCATGAATTAGTGACTTAGGTTGCTGACTTCAAATTGCATCCCTAACTTAAAAAGCTAATAAAGTTGCTATGTTGTGCAGTATTAATGGTCTCCAGGCTTTGGGAAATACTCAAAAATAATGCTTCTCACCTTCCAGAAAACTAAACATAATCTTTCCTCTGACAGTATAGCTTTAAATTTATTACATATGGGAGAACCAGTGTTTTTACATTATATTGATGTGCATTTTGTGATTCAGGCTGGAAATGGTGAATCCAGAATTTATTCATCATCATCATCATCATCCTCAAGCAGCCATGGGCTATGGAGGTCCAACCAGACCGTGCAATTTAGTTCTCCAAGCAAGTCTATCCTGAGCTGCATCTGGCCACTGCACACCAATTCTAACAAGGTCCTGTTTGACATTGTCTGCCCACTGCATCCTAGGTCTCCCCTTCTTTCTGAGGCCTTTAGGCACACTGTTCATAACCCTATTCGCCAATCTATAATTACTCATACGGGCAATATGGCCAAACCAACGGAGTCTCTCTCTGCACAATATGCTGCTTAAAGGAGGTTGCAAACTCCTTTGCCTTACCTCATCATTAGTTACAAAGTTGAACCACCTAATGCCCAAGATACTGTGTAAGCATCTGGAATCAAAAGCATCTAGTTTCCTGTTATCTTGTTTACAAAGTGTCCAAGTTTCACTACCATAACTAACCCTAGAAAGAACCAAACTATTATACAGTCTAATTTTAGTCTTTAGGTGTATACGCCTATTTCTCCACACTCTCCATAGATTCTTAAAAGTCCCGGCAGCAATCCCTATTCATCTGTTAATCTCATGTCGCACATCACCATTATCTGTTACATAACTCCCAAAATAATTAAACTGTGACACCTGCTCAAGACTGCAACCATTCAGATTAACTGAATCACATCCTGCCTGACCAATTTTCATCACTTTCGTTTTCTCTCTGTTTATAACCAAACCTACCCTACTACCAGTCTCATCAACAGCTCGAATGAAAGAGTTCATCTCATTAACAGAATTTGCCAGAAGGGCTAAATCATCAGCATAATCTAAATCAGAAATTTTCGTATCTCCAGCCCATTTAAGGCCAAAATCTTTCCCTTGAAGTGAATTTCGCATAACATAATCAATAACCAAGCTAAAGAGAAAAGGAGACAAAATGCACCCTTGTCGAACACCAGAAGTAATGCTAAACCAATTGCTACAAGCCATACCAACTCTCACACACGACTCAGTGTTATTATAGAGAGCCTTCATTATGTTAACTAACTTGTCTGGTATACCATATGATTTCACAATCAACCACAAATTATGACGATCAACAGAGTCGAAAGCCTTTTTGAAATCAACAAAGCTAGCAACCAAAGGTTTCTGAAACTCGGAACATTTCTCAAGAATCTGTCTAAGTGAAAATATCTGATCCACACATCCCCTACCACTTCTGAATCCACATTGCTCATCACGCAATTGACTGTCAACCAGATTCTTAATTCTATTAAGCACAATCATGGAAAGAACTGTACCTGGAACAGAGAGTAGGCTAATACCCTATAGTTATCACAAGAACTGCGATCACCTTTTTTGAAAATATGGATAACAATAGCTCTGGTAAAATCCTTAGGAACCATGCCTTTATCATAAAAGATATTCAGAATTTCAGTCATCCAATTGGTAACCGAAACATTTCCAGCTCTAAGCATTTCTATAGTAATTTCATCTACCCCTGGGGATTTATGAAGTTTAAGTTTAGAAACAGCCAAAATAACCAGATTGTGTTATAGGGCCAACATTAAAGCCACCAATGCATCTATCATCATTGCAAACAATGGGAATAGAACTAACTGCATTGTTTAGAACATCACTGAAATGCTCAGCCCACCTAGCCATGACAGAATCCTCACCTTCTATAACCTTACCTTGTTTATCCTTCAATCCCTGTATACCAGTCCGTTTTCTACCACACAAAACATTAACTATCTGGTACAGCTCTCTGCTGTTGTGCTGTCTAACTGCTTCCTCGGCTTTGTCAGCCAAACCATCAAGCCAAAGATTCTTATCAGCAGCTAACTGATCTTTTACACGTTTATTAAGTTCTCTGTAATGCTTTCTATTAGGACTAGTAGGGTATTGATTAAGGACATTCCTGCAGTTCTTTCTTTCCGAAATAAGCTCAAGTGCCTTATCACTCAGATAATTCTGTCTCTTCTGCTCCTTTTTTTCCTAAAAGAGTACTGTTAGTGTCCAAAAAAGCCTGTTTAAAATGATCCCATTCTTCCTCAACTTCAGTAGTAAGCATACCATGACTGTCATAATGACTAAGTAACCTATCATGGTAAGCTTTGGCTATAACTGGGTCTTTCAGAGCTTCAGTATTAAAAGCAAATTTTTTAACCCTAGCACAACACTTTTTAAGTTTAAGTTGCAGTGATAATTCTTCTGAGAATTTTTGTCTTCCTCTCTGAGATAGTGCATGAGATATTCTACAGCCAGCCAGCCCAACATGTTTCATTTTGTGGGAGGTTCAAATTCCTTGCACATAATTTCCAAAACTGAAGTTAATTATGATGAATGCAGTCCATTTGAACACCCCTAAGCTATCACTACTCTGCTATCAAATACAAATCTATCAAAACCATTGCTTCCACTGTGCCATAACATTTCTGTTGCACTTAAATTTGGGATCTAGATTGGGTGCTAACTTCTCTCTAACTTTGCTTGAATTTTCTGTCATATTGTGAACAGTTGCATTCATATTTTATGGGCAACATTTCTTTGTATATGTGTTTAGGGCATTGCCTTTGGTACACGGAAAATTAACAACTGCACATTCATCATGTTTGCTCTCCTTAATTCTTGAATTGCTATCTCTCTCATGCAAATTACCTTATGGTATTACCACTGGTGCTAAAGTTTGTCATCTTTAATTTTCATGACTCTTACTTTCATTTGTAGGTCATCTCATATCATGTCAAAAATTCTAATGATGTCATAACTTTTTGAAAGTTATTTTCTTGATTTTTTTTTTTTCTCCATCAAATAGTGATGTATAATATTTTGGTGGCAGAAACATTTTTCTCTAAAAGATTGTGATGGTCCACCCATTTACTTTTCCTTAACCAGTTTTAGCCGTCCCGTGGCCGAGTGGTTAACACGCTTGGCTACTGATCTAAGGGACCTGGGTTCGAGCCCCGAGTAAGGCATGGATGTATGTGTCGTTTTTCTGCTGAGGTCCTTCCATCATCTCAGATCTTCTACTTTGGCATATACACTGATAACTAACAGGCTCCTGTCAGACCTCTGTGGCAAGCAGCTGCTTGAGGGGGTATTTATTTATTATTTATAACCAGTTTTACTTTACATTATATTTATTGTTTTGGGGATTTTTAATTTTTCTGGACTGATCGCAATCCAGCGTTTCAGAGTTTTCCAATAAAAAAAAATGTTAATTGTTTAACCTAGGGCTAGTTTTAATTGGTATTTTGTACCCATCCGCATTCATTTTAGATGGCCACAAATTATATTTTTCATTATCTGCACATATCTACTCATTTCGCTGATTTTGAATATTCCTGCTACATAGGCATAAAATGATTTTACCATTTGAAAAATGCATTTCACTGTGATCACAGCCAAATCAAGAGACATGTGCCCCATATATTTAAGCTACATAGGCCATACACTTAGCACATTGAAACTCCAACCATATGCTTAAATTGTAAATAGAAATGATGGTAATACAGTCAAACTGCTAAAAGCAAACAGCAGTGGAATGGAATAAAGTGTCCACCATATAGAGGTGTCTGATGGGAGGGATGTGGTCTGTTTCAGCAAGTTAAACAAATAAAAGGCACAAAAGTGAAATATGCAACAGAAAAAGATTAATAAATTTAATGCACTAAAAAAAAATGCAAAATATATATTTAATTTTTGTCCATAAAAGGTAACTGTACTGTTTAGAGTATTTTGTTTTTGCAATTTCCCTTTTTCTGTTTTGTAATTAAATTACTTATTAATTTCAGTCCAAATGCACCGTTTAATATTTTACATAGAAATCTCTTCAAGTTATTTAATATATCAATATGTTTTTTAATTTGGGTTAACATTGCCAAAGTAATTTCACCACAAATTTAACAAAAATGTCTACATTGTTCGCACAAGAACGAGGCATATCACTCTCGTACAGCACCCACATACAATCATGATGAAGGATAACTATCGAATGATGCAATAGCTCCCAGGTATTGCATTGCCTCAAATGATGTAATAGCTCCCTGGTATTGTCACCTTGGCACTCCGTACAACACATAAAAGATTAAATCAGTATACACTGTATAGGGACACAGCCTCCTGTATTTCCAAAACAAGAACCAATCTCCAATTTTTAATGTCATAATCATATTTAGTACCACAAAATTAGTGAAAAACAGCTGTTTTTATTTCTGAAACTTTTCAGTGTTGTACAGTGTTTTCGATTTTTTTTTTTTTGCACACTATCAGGTAACCAAATAAGTTTGTGATTTTTCAATGTTATCTGTTTTAACAGAAAGTATGTAAGCACAATTGCAAATGGTCCTCATTCATCAGCACACAGTCAAAGGCATGTAGCACGCTAAGTTAGTTGATGTGTAGCAAGCATCGAAAGCAGTTTAGTGAAATTAGGAAGGGTGACAAAAACATATCTGCATTGAATACAGTTATTTGAACATGCTTACTTTATGAGTTTAAACTGGGAACTAAAATGGTGCAAGCAACCAGCAAGATATGTATGGCATTTGGAGAGAATACAGTGATTGAACAGACAGCCCAAAAGTAGTTCAGAAAATTTGTCAGGCAATGAGACGCTCGAAGATGCATCCCACAGGGACAGCCTGACCATCATTGATGACAATAAACTGAAGGCCAGCATTGAATTGGATTCACGTCAAACATGCAAGAGCTTGAAGAAAAGTTCCATGTAAGTGATGAAACCATTTGTTTGCATTGGCTGGAAAAGTCTGGAAACTGAGCAAATGAGTTCTACACGATTTGACTGCTGACAGCAAACTCCATCAGCCTACGATCTGTTTGTCACTGCTTTCACGCCACAAGAATGATCCATTTTTGAACAGGTTGTTGACATACAATGAAAAATGGATTGTCTATAGGAACACCAAATGTTCGCATCATTGATTGTCATCCAGTGAACCTATACCACACATACACTAAATCTCAGGATTCACCAACAGAAAATTTTTTGTAGTCTGGTGGACTACAGCTGGTATCATCTATTTCTTACCACTGGTCAAACAATCACTGCAGATGTTTACTTGGCACAGCTACAATGGGTTGCAGATGTACTGCTTCAAAAACAGCCTGCGCTTGTTTGTCACAAAGGTGTTGTGGTCCTTCAGGACAATGCTCGCCTTCACTTGCCTACGCAAGAACTCTCCTCACTCGCCTGCACAAGAACTCTCCTCACTCGCCTGCGCAAGAACTCTCCTCACTTGCCTGCGCAAGAACTCTCCTCACTCACCTACGCAAGAACTCGCCTCACTCACCTATGCAAGAACTCTCCTCACTCGCCTACGCAAAAACTCTCACTCGCCTACGCAAGAACTCTCCTCACTCGCCTACGCAAGAACTCTCCTCACTCGCCTACGCAAGAACTCTCCTCACTCGCCTACGCAAGAACTCTCCTCACTCGCCTACGCAAGAACTCTCCTCACTCGCCTACGCAAGAACTCTCCTCACTCGCCTACGCAAGAACTCTCCTCACTCGCCTACGCAAGAACTCTCCTCACTCGCCTACGCAAGAACTCTCCTCACTCGCCTACGCAAGAACTCTCCTCACTCGCCTACGCAAGAACTCTCCTCACTCGCCTACGCAAGAACTCCCCTCACTCGCCTACGCAAGAACTCCCTTCACTCGCCTACACAAGAACACCACTGTCTTTGCTGTTAAATGGTACAGTAAGGTGTTTTTCCATTTGTTAGATCTTGCTCTGCTGAAATTTTTAAATGAACATTTTCTTAAAATTAACATTAAAAATTTTGACTCAGGTACATAGATAAAGAAAAAAAACAAGATGCTCAAAGGATTAAACATTTATTAAGCTCTCTACATCAGACCATTCCTTACTCACAGCTCTCTATGTCATATATGAGTCTCCTGTCAGACTTGGCAGCAAGCAGGTGCTTGAAAGAATTTTATTTAAGCACTGAAAACGGATTAAGACCAGTAGAATAATGATTTGAATTGTTATTGCACCTTTCTATTAGGAATAAGCTATGTTGCCTTATCACAACTATAATTAGTTGAGTAACAATTCTTAAGGGTTGAAGTTTTAATGTTACATGTCATTATTTTGCAATAAATTATGTCATACGTAATTAAAATTATGGGTGTAATTAAACAATTAATAACTGATATTTTTTTCAAAATTCGGATTTGCTTTAAAACTTAGAAATTGTCTTTGAAAAACTCAATAGGAAAAATAAAAATCATCAAAATAATACCAAAGGCTTACCAATTATAGCTAGATCATATTCAGCAAGACTTTTGAAATGTGATAAATATGTATTTATACCTTATCAGAAAGAGAAACTTGAACTTAAACTTTTGGTATTATATTTAGATTGTTAATTGAAACTTCACTTGCAATGAAGTTCATTTCTCCAAGTGTCCGTTTCTGAAGGAAAGAATATAGGGTAATTGGCCTGAGTCAAACTTTATAATGAAACCATCATAAACTGTATTGTTTATTCTCAAGTATAAAATGAGACAGACTGCTTAGAAAAATTGGATGTAAAACTGAAATTAGGCTGGTACATCAAATGTTAATCCAACTTTCCTAAATCCCAAGAGCTTTTCAAAGGAAAATATACTAATTTTGCCCACCCAATCTTCTTCCCCAAAAAGATGGCATTTTCATAGGGCAATTTCAATGAGTTATATTTCAAATTAAAGCTTGCCATGCTACAATATCCTGAGTTAGCTCAAATTATGTCTTCTTTTTCTCCCTCTGAAAAGAGTAGGAGGTAAATGGGGGTCAATCTTTGAGTCTTATGTCAAAGAGAAACACATGCACAGTAACAATGTACAATTCTGAAGAAATTCTAAAACAATATAAATTGTATTTTAAAAATGTGCATTCTAAAAAGTAAAAAAATTAAAACATATCAGTGGTGAAATCACTTTTTCAATTTGTGTTCACTTCGAAGGAAGATAGTGGGCTTCAATACACCAGACCTAGACAGCCATCAAAGGAGGTGAAAAAAGGAGAGAAATTAAATATGAATAAAGTTTTAGAAGTTATTTTTAATTAATAGAGTAAATAAATTATTTTATTATTGACTTTAGTAAAATATCATTGAATGTTTTAGAATGAATTATTAAATTTTTAAAAATAAATAGCTGCCAGAAGAATTTTAAGAGAACTTTAAATAAAACACATTTTTAAAACATTACTTCTGTTAGGGCATTGTCCAGGCCTAGTGTAGCTAAGTGGCCTTAGTTTGGCTCTGGTCGGTAGTGCTCCATGCTCATGATCTGTTATTCCAGGTTTGAGTCCCAGCTAGGGCTGGTTTGGAAATTTTCTCTGCTAATCCTTGTTCTGCCTTCTGTAGGACACCACTGAACTTGCCATTGAATTTGCAATGGCCAATATCTATTGGATCAGACATTATTCTTAGGGGCCCCATGTGCAGGAGAGCCATACCCTGGGCACATTAAAGAATATGGTGGATTGCCTTGATGGGAGGTTTCCATCTGTCTCCTAACAGCAGTCAGTGGATCCCCTCCCTCAATCTTCTCTGAGCCTTTAAAGCCCTTATGACATGGCCTATTTAGTCCATTATGTGTGTGGGCAGGGGTGGCTCAGTCGGTAGCGCGTCAGGCTCGTAATCTGCGCTTCACAGGTTCGAGTCCCAGCTGGGTCAGCATTGAGATTTATCTCCGCAAAATTCCTCGCTCTGTCCACAGTCAGTAGGGGACACTAATGGGCTTGTAAAGGCCGCCGTCCTTCGGACGGGACATTAAGCCGTGGCCCCGTGTGCAGGAGAGCCATACCCTGTGCACATTAAAGAACACGCTGGATGGCCTTGACAGGAGGCTACCATCTGTCTCCCAACAGCTGTTCCAATGGGTTCCCTCCCCCAACCTTCTCTGAGCCTTTGGGGTCCATGTGACCTGGCCATTTAGCCCATGATGTGCAAAAAAGTGCTGCTCAGAGGTAAAACAACCCACAACCCATTATGTGTGAACAAGTGTCACTCAGAGGTAAAATAACCACCCCAAAAGAAAGGTCACCAATTTACCTACTCAACAAAATAATGCTGGTGCCTTCCTTTCAAGTGAATACAAATTCATCAAGTTTTTTACTGTTGGTATTCTTTAATTTTATTTTTTACTTTTCAGGGCATTCATGGGAAAATAGGTATTTTTAAAGAATTTTATTTTGGTTTTTTTATACTATATTTTGATATATAATATCACTATATTTACTATACTACATTTGATACTAAATACCTTATAGATGTTTAGAACAGTTTTTGGTTGAGTAAAATTTGCTTTCTGAAACTGATAATATATATGAATATTGGGTGGCATTAAGGGATGTCTTTAAAGTTTGAAAATATCTTATGAGGCAGAGATCCTAATGTGAAAATAGAGGCAATCAGGAAAATATGAAATGTACAACTATATTAGTTTCCCTTTTATTTAACCCTTGAAGCAGCAGCTGTCAATTCTTAAAATGTAACTGTCAACAAATTGACATTTATGTAAGGCATGATATTTGCCTCCAGAAAGAAGTTTCTCTCATTAACAACAGATAGCCCCACTATTGGAGAATGAAGTTAGAAGCCCAAACATTGTCTCTGATAGTGATTTGAAGTAAATATAATATGCAACTTAATTTTTTTTTAATGTCTGCCATTTAAGAGTATATTCCTTACAGGGTTAATATTTTAGCATAATATAAGATGTGATATAATGCTGTTTTTCCTATCATTAATTTTTCCATCATTTATAGCTGGAAACGTCTTCCTCCACTGTTCATGAGCATCTTAATACCATCATTGACTACCAAACCCATCATCGATTAAGAGAAGCTCAGGGAAGAAAGCGAGCTGAAGATCTGAATGCTCGAGTAATGTACTGGTCTATTGGTGAAGCTGTAGTAGTTCTAGTGATAAGTGTAGGCCAGGTTATGGTCCTGAAAAACTTTTTTTCAGAAAAGAAATCATCTGGATCCACATGAATTGTATATAGAAAATATTTAAAATATATCATCTTTTCCTCAGGCGCATCCCAGATTTTATGTCTTTTGAAACATCTTGCATATGGGAATAAAAGGAGTGCCTGGATTTTTGTACACCCTGAAGCACTTAAGAATTTGCTTTTGGTTAAATATTAACCCTTTGAATGTCTTATGCTGTGTAGTAAAAAACAGTATCTGCACATTAGTCTCCTATTTTAAAAATATAATGCGACATCTTAATGCTCTTAGATTTGATTTTAAAATATAAAGAGAATGGGGCAAAAATGTTTGATATGTTGTTAAAGTATATTATGGTGAAATCTATCCTGTTAATTATTTACCACGGCAAAATTTTTGAAATTCCATAAATTTTGAAGAGTTGACGTTGTATTTAAAACAAATTCTGAAATATGCAATTGCCTAAACAATTGCATAATTGAAATATGCAATTGCCATTTTGTGAAATTTGAAAATTTCATAAACAGCAGTATTATTTTTTAAGGTTGTTATTAAGCTCATGATTACCAAAATATTTTAAAATAGGCAATTAATAAAAAATGCATTCTAATATTCAGTACTGGACATTTGTCAAAGGGTTGATTACTCTAAATTTTTACTGATGGGTTCGCAAGCTTCAGGCGTATTGTGGGTGATATATGTAAATTATTTCTGTGCTATATTTAAATGTTATTGTGCTTTTTTTTTTTGTAATAAAACAGTTTCGGTGGTGAAGCAGACTTTTTTGAAGGAAAGCAATTACAAATGGAAGCTCGAAATGAACCAAAACACTTTTCTGCCAGACTCGTGTCCCCAAAATAACTCGCAGTAAGCCAAGTGATTTGATTGAGCCATATGGAACAGAATGGTGTTCCAGTATATTTCTTTCAGAAATTATTCTCACCAAATATGGTTGTTTCCAGGGCCTGCAATAGATGGCGAGCAGTATAAGTGCCTGCTGCAAGGTTACCCCATCTAAGGTCAGTCAATCGCAATAAATTCAAAAAAATATTCATGTTTTAAAATATACACAATAATAATCTTAGTCATCTATGTTAGACCAAACTCAAAAATAATAGATTTGTGTAAATTTCTTAACCTTCAAGTTTCTTGCAATGAATCATGGCTAATATAATTTTTAACCTTTTTCGCAGAAAATCAACTGAACTTTAGCACTTTATCCTTTAGTGACTAACACAATATATAGGCTATATGCTACATACCAAGTGAAAATGTAATGAATTGTAATAGTTAGAATTAAATTATTGAAATTGTCAAAATGCTTTTTTATATATAAATTGTTTATATTTTACCTATATAATTTTATATCGCCCTCTTTTTAACCATAAAAATTTTAAGGAAAGATTGCTTCCTTGGATGCTTCACCACATTAGTTTAATTACAAACATGTAACAGAGCACTAACACAATTCTTAAGACTGCATTGTGTTTGAGGTAGATTATTTTGTTTTAAGTAGCTTCTGTATGTAGTAAAAACTCTTAAAATCAGCAGTGATTATGTAAAGAAATTGAATCCTTAATTGTAATGCACTGCAATATTCTCTGGAAGAAGATTCTGCATTAAGAATAACCCAGTAAACATTTCACTAGTCTTAAACCTTGCAATGTACATTGTTTTCAGGAATATTCTTCATACATAGAACCTATAACAAAATGAAACAACTTTTCCATTGTTGTATAAACCATATTAAGTAATAAGTGGCAATTTTAATTGTAGCAACAGATATAGCTTGCTTTCTCACTTTTTTATTTGCGTTTATATGCAAAAAAAAAAATCTGACCTCAAACTGGTCTTCGGTATGCTGCTCATGAAAAATAGCATTCTTCCACTTTAAACAATTGCAATAAACTATAAAACACATTCATGCACATAAAAACTTAATTTCTATTGGTAACGAACATTAATCAATATGTATAAACTAGAAGTTGTTTCTATAATGGTGTCATGATTTTTTTTTTCATTCAGTACATTTGGTTTAGTTTATACTTAGAAAAAAAACATGCATTATATGTGTTTGAATAAAAGAGGAACATGAATATTATGAAAGTTATTGCCAAATAAAAGTAAAGTTTTGATGAACTGTGAGATTGTGTTTATTTGTGAAGCAAATTGGAATAATTCACTTGTGGCATAACAGTATACCATAGGGCAAAACATTGGCACTTTTAGGGTCTAAAAATATGAAACTTTGAATAACAGCCACAACAATAAGGCAAATGCAACAAAATTCACCTCCCAGATTTGAAACTAGATCTCCTGATTCCCTGCCAGTTCCTCTACAATTTGACCTATGACTGATAATTCGCACTTGCTTCAACAAGGTTATATGCGACAGAAGGTCAAATTGTTGAGGTGCAATTCATCACTATTTAAACCAACAATAAAACGAGTATTCCATATAGCTAAATGTTATTTTTATACGATGTTGAATAACTTTATCAACTTTGGATGGCAAACATTTAGTATGAAATAATGGAACTTGTATTAGTCATACAAGACAGTTTAGAATAACTCGCTTAACAGCAGGATCCATGTTTGAATTTTGGGTAGCAGGTTGGTCAATTTTTTTTAAATACTTCTCTAATTGTTGAAACTAAAAAATCTGTGATCATCATTAATGCGAGTTCAGTTTCTTCATACCAAATGGTTGTATGTAAAAAGAAACATATACACCATCTTTAAGATTGCATTGTGTCTGAAGTAAATTATTTTGTGTGTTGAGTAAAGGCGTCAAGTTGCTAAGGTTATTAAATATTGTGATCGGTCTGTAAATGGTAGCTAGGTAGTCACTGGATGGAGAGCTATGCACCAATCCCCTGCGATGATGCATAGAACCGGCCAGGCCTAGCACCTAATGTTCGACCCCGCCTTCTCGTGCTGCAGACCGTTAGTAACTTTCAAACAAGATACTTTCTTGTGGAAGTGAACGGAAGGGGAGGGCTGCCAGATTAGTGTGGCCTAGTGATCTGGACAACTATGGCTACTTTTTTTTCTACCCTGCTGAGGAGTGGTCAACCACACAGGGTCCTGGTGCTGACCATATAAACCCACTAGACTGGACAGATATATGGCTCTGAGCTTGATTATGGATCCTGATTTTGCTGCACTGGTGGGCTTCTGTGGAGGGAAAATCTTCCGCTGTGTTTTCTGTTTGTTTGTGGGTTAACAGCCCCAACTGAATAGATTCGCAGGATATGTTTATCAGCTGGTGGATAATCCTGAGCAGAGGTCATCGCAAACACCTGAACTCTTTGCTTCTATTGGCATCGTCAAATTCTACTTTGGAGGAAGTCTTCCAGTGTAGATGGCTTCAGCCTTTAGTGGTGGGGGAACGGGTCTTTGCCACATGTCTGCAATTAGGGTGCTGTTTGATATTGTCGGCATTCCCTCTCTCAATAAACAGTTTCTTTAAACATTCCACAAACCATTTTCTCTCCATAGGTAGTTGGAATGTAAGGACTCTGCACAGAGCTTTTTCTCTTAATGTCCTCAAACAAGAATTCCACCGTTATAATTTAGATATTCTCGGCTTGCAAGAGACCAGATGGTCAGATAAAGGTCAGAATCTTAAAAATAATCTTAAATTTCTCTTTTCAGGGAGCGACGACAATAAGCATCACCAAGGCGTGGGTCTGCTTCACAGCAGACACGCTAGCGATGTTCTAGGATATGAGTGCATTAATGAAAGGTTTCTCACAGCAAAATTTCAGACAAACGTTAAAGACTTTAATGTTATCTGCTGTTATGCCCCCACTGAGAGGGGCGGGGGTGGCTCAGTCGGTAGCGCGCCAGGCTCGTAATCTGTAGTTCCCAGGTTCGAGTCCCAGCTGGGTAAGCGTTGAGATTTATCTCCGCAAAATTCCCCGCCCTGCCCACGGTCAGTAGGGGACACCGATGGGCTTGGAAAGGCCGCCGTCCGTCGGATGGGACGTTAAGCCGTGGCCCCGTGTGCGGGAGAGCCATACCCTGTGCATGTTAAAGAACACGCTGGATGGCTTTGACGGGAGGCTACCATCTGTCTCCCAACAGCTGTTCCAGTGGGTCCCCTTCCCCAACCTTCTCTGAGTCTTCGGGGTCCATGTGACCTGGCCATTTAGCCCATGGTGTGCAAAAAACTGCTGCTCAGAGGTAAAACAATCTAATCCAAAGCCCCCACTGATGATGAGAAGGATAGATTTTATGGACAACTTTAGGATATTTGGAATTCTGTCAAGAAAGGAGATATTACCCTTGTTCTTGGTGACTTGAATGCCAAAGTTGGTACTGACTCTGACCTTTGGGGAGGAGTAATAGGCTCTTTTGGTATTGGTATCTGCAATGGCAATGGGCAACGTCTCATACAGGTAAGTAAACTCGATGGATTCAGAATAACTCACTTATTACAAACACTGCGACATACATAAGTACACATGGGTTTCACCCGATGGACTGCATAAGAATAAGACTGATTATATATTAACAGCAAATGGGCTAGTTCTCTTAGGAATACCAGGGCATATAGGGGAGCTGAAATTTGATCTGACCATTACCTTGTTAAAAGTGTCTTGCAACTTAAACTTAAAAAGTGTGCTAAATTTAAAAAAATTACCTTTAATACTGAAGCTCTGAAAGACCGAATTATAGCTAAAGCTTACCATGATAGGTTACTTAGTCATTATGACAGTCATGGTTTGCTTAATTCTGAAGTTGAGGAAGAATGGGGGCCATTTTAAACGGGCTTTTTTCGAAACTAACTACTCTTTTAGGAAAAAAAGGAGCAGGCACTTGAGATTATTTCAGAAAGAAAGAAAACTGCAGGGATGTCCTTAATACCCTACTAGTCCTAATAGAAAGCATTAGAGTGAGCTTAAAAAATGTGTAAAGGATCAGTTAACTGCTGATAAGAATTTTTGGCTTGATGACTTGGCTGACAAAGCTGAGGAAGCAGTTAGACAGCACAACAGCAGAGAGCTGTACCACATAGTTAATATTTTGTGTGGTAGAAAACGGACAGGCATAGAGGGATTGCAGGATAAACAAGGTAAGGTTATAGAAGGTGAGGATTCTGTCATGGCTATTTGGGCTGAGAATTTCAGTGATATTCTAAACAATGCGGTTAGTTCTACTCCCATTGTTTGCAATGATGATAGATGCATTAGTGGCTTTAATGTTGGCCCTATAACAATCTGAAGTTTTTTTTGGCTATTTCTAAACTTAATTTCATCTACCCCTGGGGATTTATGAAGTTTATTATGGAAACACCTAGAACCAGGAATGTTTTGGTTTCCACTTGGATGACTGAAATTTTGAATATCATTTATGATAATGGCATCGTTCCTGAAGATTTTACCAGAGTTATTATTATCCCTATTTTCAAAAAAAGATTGCAGTTCTTGTGATAACTATAGGGTATCTGCCTACTCTCTGTTCAAGGTAAAGTTCTTTCCATGATTGTGCTTAATAGAATTAAGAATCTGGTTGACAGTCAATTGCGTGATGAGCAATGTGGATTCAGAAGTGGTAGGGAATGTGTGGATCAGATATTTTCACTTAGGCAGACTCTTGAGAAATGTTTCGAGTTTCAGAAACCTTTGGTTGCTAGCTTTGTTGATTTCAAAAAGGCTTTCGACTCCGTTGATCGTCATAATTTGTGGTTGATTGTGAAATCATATGGTATACCAGACAAGTTAGTTAACACAATGAAAGCTCTCTATAATAACAGTCGTGTGTGAGAGTTGGTAAGGCTTGTAGCAATTGGTTTAGCATTACTTCTGGTGTTCGACAAGGGTGCATTTTGTCTCCTTTTCTATTTACCTTGGTTATTGATTATGTTATGCGAAATTTACTTCAAGGGAAAGGTTTTGGCCTTAAATGGACTGAAGATACGAACATTTCTGATTTAGCTCTTTTGGCAAATGATGTTGATGAGATGAACTCTTTTATTCGAGCTGTTGATGAAACTGGTAGTAGAGTAGGTTTGGTTATAAACAGAGAGAAAACTAAAGTGATGAAAATTGGTCAGGCAGGCTGTGATTCAGTTAATCTGAATGGTTGCAGTCTTGAGCAGGTGTCAAAGTTTAATTATCTTGGGAGCTATGTAACAGATAATGGTGATGTGCGACATGAGATTAACAGACGAATAGGGATTGCTGCCGGGACTTTTAAGAATCTATGGAGAGTGTGGGGGAAATAGGTGTATGTACCTAAGACTTTAGACTGTATAATAGTTTGGTTCTGTGTAGGGTTAGTTATGGTAGTGAAACTTGGACACTTTGTAAACTAGATAACAGGAAACTAGATGCTTTTGATTCCAGATGCTTACGCAATATCTTGGGCATTAGGTGGTTCAACTTTGTAGCTAATGATGAGGTTAAGCAAAGGAGTTTGCCACCTCCTTTAAGCAGCATATTGTGCAGAGAGAGACTGTTGGTTTGGCTATGTTGCCCGTATGAATAATTATAGATTGGCGAATAGGGTTATGAACAGTGTGCCTAAAGGCCTCAGAAAGAAGGGGAGACCTAAGATGCGGTGGGCAGACTGTCAAACAGGACCTTGTTGGAATTGGTGTGCAGTGGCCAGATTGCACGGTCTGGTTGGACCTCCGTAGCCCATGGCTGTTTGAGGAGGAGGAGGAGGATGATATATCAGAATAACCCATGGTTTATGTCAGAGTGTTGGCTACTGATCAATTTGATTTAAGGTCCGGTAAGGCCCATGCCTTACCCGGGGCTCAAATCCAGGTCCCTTTGTGTTATTTTTCTGTGTTTTGATTGTGTGTTGTTCAGTCCTTAGATGTTTATGTTGTTTTTTTTAGCAAAGGTCCCACCATCCTCACAGACCTACTATGGTGTATAAACTGACTGGCTCCTTTCAGACGTCTGGTAAGCAGCTGCTTCAGGGGATATTTTTTTTATTTGAAATACTCTGCATTATCAGTTTAACTTGGAAATCCCTTCACTTATAACCGTACTCAAATGAGTAATTTCCACTGGCATGCCCAGCTAGTAGAGCAACTGACACTTGCCGTAGATTTCATGTACATATTGATGGATTTTTTAACATTTGCTTAATTGTTGAAATTAAATGTCGTGCAACTGCTCCTAATGAAAGTTCTATTATTTAATCAAATATACTAAGACAAAACATGTTTATTAACGTCTCCATGAAGAATACCACTAATTTGGAAATACCATGCCATTCATCCGTGCAAACTTCTCGTAAACTAATGTGTGATCATTGTCATAATGAAAAATGGTTTATTGAGTCATTTGAAATCATGGTTTGATTATGGTAGTTAATAGCAGCATACTCAGAAATTTACATAGGTGGGGGAGGGAATATGTCTTGAATTTCTTATTTTCGGGGCTTTGAAAATATACAATAGTAAAGCCCTCAAAGGGGAGATTAATAACCTCATCTTAGGTATACTATTTTTTACAGATGTAAGCATCATTAAAACAAAATTCATCATTTACTATGTAAGTAGGAAATTAGTTTTGTAGATATACGTTGCTCTTAGATAACTTCCTAGAATTGGAAGATTTGAATATTTGCTCACTATAGTACGGTCTCAAAATATACTTTCTTGATACCTCTTCATAAGTGCGAATTTGCGTGAGTTGGTGTTCCCCTAGAAAATTAATGCATATGTCAGTCGTATGTAAGCTATTTCGTGTAGTTTGAGACCTATTGCATTAACTTTTAAATTAAAAACTTATTTTTTTTAATTGAAGAGGTATTTTTTCGACGTATTTAATGAATGTTAAAGAAGATATCACTCTGAAGCTAACGTCGATCAATTTTAGAGGAAAAATTGTCTTGAACCGGGTGGGATACGAACCCACGTAACCGGTAGCTCAGTGGCCAGAGCACCTGATATTATCAGGAGGTCGTGGGTTCGTATCCCACCCGGCTCAAGACAATTTTTCCTCTAAAATTGATCGACGTTAACTTCAGAGTGATATCTTCCTGAAAAACTTAATTTTTCACTTTATATGATTATTCTGAAAGAGTGTATTCTATTTGCAAGTTTTGTCTCATTTTAATCCCAAACTTTGGCAAGCACAAATGAATAAATGAGGAAGAGTTTAGAAATACTTGGTAATGACTGTGTCCTAGTTGTGTTGGAAAGCCTGTTATATGTCAGACTGGATGTTAAGCTGCTGCGACTCCATGTGCAGAAGAGCCATACCCTTGGACATAAAAGAACATGCAATGGATGTCCTGATGTATCCATCTGACTCCTAAGAGCTGCCCAGAGTAGGGATTCTGTTGTCCCCTTCCACAGCCTTCTTGTGAACCCTTGGGGTCCTTGTGACTTAGTCATATAGCCTATGTATGGTATGCAAAAAAAGTGCCACTGACAGGTTGAAATATCCAAATCCTGGTTGTGCAATTTATAAATTCTTCCTCAGTTACCGACCATGTTGCGTTTTCAGCAGTGAACAACCAGATTGCCTGTGATATTTGGATGCAGGTCTAAATCGGTGGTTCCCAACCTTTTTACACCAGAGGACCACATTCTCAAATCACATTTGAGTTGCGGACACACCACTTGGCCCGGTTTCACATCTTTCATGGCTATCAACATGTTTTTAAAATACCCAGCAGTTTAATTTTCTTATTCATTTTCAATGGAAAGGATAAAAAAATAACATGTAAAGAGAGTCCCTACTAAAACCATCCACAATAACTAAAGTCGACTCATTTCAAGACGGACTAGATGTGTTGCGATTGGTCCCCCCAAAATTTAAATTCAGTCCATTGCACCGTAGTCAAAATACTGACGTAAGCGACTTAAAATGCAGAACATAAGACGATTCGAAGGAATTTAATTTTTTTTATCTCTGTGGCAATCTTAAGGGACTCCATCTTGGGCAGAGAAAAATATGTTTAACCATTCTAATAGCTTGGAGGCATAATAGTTTGGTTCTTTCTAGGGTTAGTTATGGTAGTGAAACTTGGACGCTATGTAAACAAGATAATAGGAAACTAGATGCTTTTGATTCTAGATGCTTACGCAGTATCTTGGGTATTAGGTGGTTTAACTTTGCAACTAATGATGAGGTTAGGCAAAGGAGTCTGCAACCTCCTTTAAGCAGCATATTGTGCAGAGAGAGACTCCGCTGGTTTGGCCATGTTGCCCGTATGGATAATTATAGATTGGCGAATAAGGTTATGAACAGTGTGCCTAGAGGCCTCAGAAGGAGTGGGAGACCTAGGATGTGGTGGGCAGGCAATGTCAAACAGGACCTTGTTAGAATTGGTGTGCAGTGGGCGGATGTAGCTCAGGACATATGCTTGGAGAATTAAACTGCACGGTCTGGTTCCAACCTCCGTAGCCCATGGCTGCTTGAGGATGATGATGATGATGATTGATATTTTACCAGCATTGACGTTCATGATGGTGCCACCCAATGATTGAGGCGAAAATGTATTTTACTTGGAACATAGGGATGAGAGTGACTCGGTTGGTAGCGCGCAAAGCTCATAATCTGTAGTTCCCAGGTTCGAGTCCCGCATGGGGCAGCATTCCGATTTATCTCCGCAAAACTCCCCGCCCTGTCAGTAGGGGGCACCGATGGGTTTGGAAAGGCCGCCGTCCGTCGGATGGGACGTTAATTCGTGGCCCCGTATGCAGAAGATCCATGCCCTGTGCACGTTAACATATATTGTAGCCTTCCGTCAAGGCCAACCAATGTCTCTCAACAGATGTCGAGTGGGTTATTACAACCTGTGAGCTCTCGGGGTCCTTATGATCTGGCCATTTAGCCCATTGTGTGCAAAAATGTGCGGCTCAGAGTTAAAACAACTCGAAGCTTGGAACATAATTTTGCTTCTAATATTTCAAAATCAATTCCAGTCGTATAGCCAAAACAGATAAAAAAATTTCTGGTCAATTTTATGTATTTAATCCTATTGTTTACATATTTGTTCCACGTATTTTCGAAGAATAACTCGCCAAACAGTCGAATAAAATAACAAATTATCCATCAAACAGCAGCTTGCCACAGAGTCGTGAAAGGATCTGTCAGTTTAATATGCCATAAAGCAGGGGAGCTCAAACTTTTGGAAGTCTCAGGCCAATTTTGTACATTTCGTTATACATATTTTTTAGAAGCTTCATCATGTTTTGCAGGCCACGGTTTGAGCGCCCTTGCCATAAAGAATAAAATATATTTTTGCACCTTGATTTTTTGTGACGTTCCTAACAGAATGACGCTTCATCAGTGGGGAACTGGGTTATATTTTATAATTTGGTAATCATAAATGGCCAACATAACCAAGCGGGTGATATATAATTTCAGCCTATATTGAGAATTTTCTCTGCTAGCTCCATTCTGCCCTCTGTTAGAAAGGAAGCCATTGGGCTTGGAAAGGTCACCGTCCATCGGATCGGATTAAAGCTGTGGCCCCATGTTCAGGAGAGACATTAAAGAATACACTGTATGGATTTAAAGGGAATGTCTATTTTATGTCTCCTAACAGACCTTCTACTCTGGCATATAAACTGACAGGCTCCTGTCAGACCTCTGTGGCAAGCAGCTGCTTGAGGGGGTATTTATTTTATTTATTTTATAATAGTTGTTAAGTGGATCCCCTCACTAGCCTCCTCTGAGCACTTAGGGTCTTCGTAACCTGGCCATTTAGCCCACTGTGTGCAAAAACGAGCCACTTGGAGGTAAATACCCCAACACAGTTTGGAAATGCTCAGAAATTATTCCTCTTTGATGATGAATAAAAGTTGGCCTAGCATTTAAAGTCTGACCCGCTATCTTGTTCGTTGATGAAGCCATTAGTCCCTTTCAAGGAGATATTCGGTTGCATAATAATATGAATGATTGACAACTAACAGAACAGCAAATGAGACAATTCTGTTCGGAACGTCACGTCATGGGCTGAAATTGGGTTTGACCTGGTCTTTTACCTTATTAAAAGTATCGTGCAACAAAAAGGGGCAAGGATGGCTCAGTCAGCGCGACAGGCTCATAATCTAGTTCCCAGGTTCGAGCCCCAATTAGGTCAGCATTGAGATTTTTCTCCGTAAAATTCCCCCACCCTGCCCACGGTCAGTAGGGCACACCAATGGGCTTGGAAAGGCCACTGTCTGTTGGATGGGATGGTAAGCCATGTGCGGGAGAGCCATACCCTGTGCACATTAAAGAACACTGGATGACCTTGGCAGGAGGCTACCATCTGTCTCCCAACAGCTGTTCCAGTGGGTCCTCTCCCCCAACCTTCTCTGTGCCTTCGAGGTCCATGTGACCTGGCCATTTAGTCCATGGTGTGCAAAAAAGTGCCGCTCAGAGGTAACCCAGCTGCAGCTTAAGAAATGTACTAAGTTTTAACAAAAAATAGCCTTAACACAGAGACTTCGAAAGACCCTCAAAGAGTCGAAGCTTATCATGATAGGTTACCCAATCATTCTGATAATTGTGGTTTTTTACAACTAGATGTGACCATTTTAAACAGACTATTGTTGAAACCAGTCATGCCTTTATGGATAAATAAGTCATATGAGTGTTTAAAATACCTGTCCAAAGAGACGGACCACTTACCTTAAAACTATCCATCAACTTGGCATAACAACCCACCACCAAATAGGATACACCATTGGAACAGGCTATACGAACGCTTATCCTTTAAAAGAAATTCCGGGTGCGATGTTATAAATTTTCAAAGAATACCTACGGTAGGTACAGTAAAATTAAAGATAAGGATTGAGTTTACATTTTTATGTGACCAAAATCTGTATTTATTCGTTATCGATTTTACATTAGGTTGATTTACCCACACAAGTTTACAACAAGTATAAAAGTATCGAATATTCTAGCGGTCTTGGCATACCTTAAGACATTTCACTGACTGGGAAAACATATAAAACAAACTAAAAGATAATAAGAGCTTAAAACACAGAAAGGACTTGACCATGCGAACAAGAGATAAACAACATATCAGCTGAATGCTTGTATTCGTGTTATGGCCTCAGCCTTGAATGCTTAGATTCCTTATTTTTCTCAAGTGTAGTACAACAGCAATCAAGTGAAATGCTTGTGAAAATCTCTACACTGTTATATCAGCATAACCTCATTATTTCAGATTGCATATATTCCATTTGGGACTGTCTTTTGGTATGGTGGAGTCTCTATGTGAAAGTCCATTGGAAATGCCCTTTTTCTTCCTTAAAAAAATGCATTCTTATTTCAAACGTAAGTCCAACCTCTAGAAAATAAAATATAATTTTTTAATATTTAGAGTATATAGGGCCAGATCTTTAAAAAAAAAGGGGGGGGGGAAGAATAAGGTAGAATTAACCAGAAATGGAT
Source organism: Ryuthela nishihirai (assembly GCA_038380435.1). Taxonomy (NCBI): domain Eukaryota; kingdom Metazoa; phylum Arthropoda; class Arachnida; order Araneae; family Heptathelidae; genus Ryuthela; species Ryuthela nishihirai. Next base: position 10,060,394 of record JAWZYU010000004.1, read on the forward strand.
CGAGACGGAACACTGTTCCTGATATAAATTTTTCCTTTTCCCGCTTTAGTGGTCTTCGAAAACAATTCTTGAAATATACGCGTAATACTTGATAAACCCACGCCAGACGTATTGATAACTCTTCCCATTGATAATTTCATTCACAGCTTTTCACCACTCCAATCACAATTAAATCCCACCTAACGTATGTCCTTTGATAATTCATTCACTGCTTTCCATGCGTACTATTCAACGTACAATTCAAGTCATAATCCACACAACCATAAAATCCAGAGAACAGCCAGAAGATATCTAAAACATAACATAGATATTCATCGGTCATCTTAGATATTTTATGCATATTTTCAGGATATTGTGGTTGTGTGGGAAGGTAGGCGACCGCAGCGCCCCAGAAATTTTGGACACTTCGAGGGATCATTCCCAACTCATGGCAGTTAAAAGCTCCATCCGTCCCAACAAGAGGATCAGAACTAAGTGGGACAGTCGCACGAAATTTGAAAAAGAAAAATGCCTAGGGCCTAAAAAGTCCTTAATCTGGCCCTACCAGAAGTTTTTTTTTTAACACTTGCCAATTTCTAAATAATTTCATTGGTTTCAGTGTCATTCTTTTCTAAAAATAATTTGTTCAAAAGACTTTTTCATAGGGACGAGAAGTTCTCAAATAATCACCTCTAATTTAATTTTTCGAAATCTACTGTTCGAATTCGAGTGTTTCAAATCATGACTCTCCCAAAGTTGCCATTATTTGGAAAAGGAATTTTTTTATTCCTATTTGAGGCTAATCCAGATATTAATTTGTTCAATATGAATCGCTCCAAGAGCAGAAAAATTTAATTGTATGGCAACAAATAAATAGCAAAAATATCTCTGAAAGAGCTTAGATGGATTAACATAAGTAAGGAATGTTTCCCCAACTGTTTCTTGCTGAAGGCAAGGCGAAGTTTATAATAGAGATAAATCTCAACGCTTGCACAGTTGGTACCAGTGCCGTCTTAACAGTATTCTAGACCCCTGAGCAAAACAATGCACTGGGGCCCCTAACTACCCACCTACGGGAATGAAAATGTAAATGGTCAATAAAATTAAGCCTATAGATTTATTGGTATTTTAAACAAAACCAATGTTTAAACATTGAAAATATGCTGTAAAGCATGTTTTTCATGTTTAATTATTAATCAACACAAACTTTTACGAAATGTCTTTGCAGAGAATTGATTTTAAATTGGCTAGATATAATTGTCCCCTAGAGTCGTGGGACCCCTGGGCAACTGCCCAGTGTGCCCCTGCTTTAAGGCGGCCTTTGTTGGGGACTCAGCCTAGAAGCAAAATTTTGATAAAAATACTGCTATGAAATTTTTAATCTGATAAATTCAGAACACAATCCAATCCTCAAGCAACCACGAGTTAGAGAGATCCAACCAGAGTTTGAAATTCAGCTCATCCATTCACGTTTATCCTCAGCCAGTGTTGCTGTATTTAGGAATTGCAGGCCAAATCTGAAAGGTCTTGTTCAACATTGTTCATCCACAATGTTCTACATCTCCTACAATTTTTCCCCTGACTTTTAGACACATTGTTCATAACTCCATTCGGAAATTTTCAGTTTTGTATGTGATCAACATGGGGGCGGGGGTGGCTCAGTCGGTAGAGGGCCAGGCTCGTAATCTGCAGTTCTCAGGTTCGAGAACGCCATGGCGAGAGATCCATACCTTGTGCACGTTAAAGAACACACTGGATGGCCTTGACGGGAGGCTATCATCGGTCTTTCAACAGCTGTTTTAGTGGGTCCCCTGCCCCAACCTTTGAGCTTTTGGAGTTCTTGTGACCTGGCAATTTAACCCATTATGTGCAAAAAAAGTGCCGCTCACCCTACCCAACTCTACACAAGATGGTCAAAGATCTTTTATCTAATCTGATCACTGCTTATAGCAATGGTTTCCAAACTTTATTTTATGGTACCTCCTCAGCTTAACAAAGATTTCATTATGCCACCCTTCTTAACTTTGTGTATGCCTATAAAGAACAGCCTTTTAATTTTTTTTCCGTTACTGCTTCCTACTATTGCAATTAACTAGTCGTGCCCCCATTCTGGAAATCACTGGTTTACACAGTCAAATAACCCAAGACTTAGTCTGCTAAGCATGTAGAATTTAAGACATCAAAGTTCTCGTTATTTTGCTCACAATGAGTCCAAGATTTTGCACCATGGCATACTTCGGAAAGGACCAAACTATTATATAACCTAATTTTTGTTCGTAGATGTATATGCTTATTTTCCCACAGTATCCAGATTCTTCAATACTTCACAATCCACAGATCCTTAAAGTCCCAGAGGAAATTAATGTTCATTCTCCTGCTTACGTTGACGCACGCAATTAGACACCACCCAAGGTAAATAAACTGAAAAATTTCTTTAAGAGCGCAGTCATTCAAAAGAACTGAATCACAATTCATCGGACCAATTTTCATTGATTCAGTTTCCTCTTTATCACCACTATTTCCTCTTTATCTCCTCTTTATCACCTTGACTATTCACAAACCCTACTCTGTATTAGTAAATAATTACGGTTTGTCCGTTTTTTCCTCAGTAGCTCAATAAACATAACTTTTAATATTTATTTTGTTTTAGTATTGCATAGACCGTTGATTGTTTTACTATTACAATGTAATGTATTATTTACTATTACAATGTAATGTTTTATCATATAGCGTATTTAAATAATATGAGAGATTTTTCGATAAGTTGTAGTAATTTTCAAGATCAGTCGCAATCGGTGGTGAGTGATTTGTTTTATTTTATAATAGATTGAAATTTATATAAATTGAAACCAATTTGTTTTTGTATCTGTCCTATAAAATTGGACAGCTCCTAGCTTTTTTTATGATTCAACTATCGTCTTATCTGCGGATACGGTAATTTAAGCGTGTTTTCGATTTGCGCGGTGCAAAAATTTACATTTATCCGGTTTGAAATGAATCCGTCAAAGCGCGACAAATCCTAGCAACGTTACTCATAAAACCACCCCAATAAAGAAAAAGTACCAGAGGATCACAACTTATTGCCAGCTGCACACAAGGGAGTGAGTCTCGTCACACGAGCAACTTTCCACTGGGATCTGCCCAACGTTGCCAGACTTGGGGGGGAGGGGGGATTGTCCTGTTTTGCGTAATAAAAATCCCGAAGATGAAGAAGGAATTAAACGTTTCCCATCTCCAACAAGCTTATTCCGCACAGCAGATAATGTCTTTCTTACTATGCATTATTTCTCTCAGAGTTTATTTTCTACTTTAAATGATTGCATTTCATTTAGACTTAACGATTGATATTACAATTTGAAATTTCAGTGCTTTTGGGTACGCTACTATTGGAACGTACCAACACCTCCTATAACAGAAGACCAATGTACCCAATTTTTGACGTTATTTAAGTAGTCCTATTATATACACTATGTTGAAAACAGTATCCTGACACTTCCATGTTATGCGAATGGAAAGCCACATTCAAAGCTCCCTAACATTGAAAATAAACCTTTTACGCAAAAATTGCTATTGGCGATAAATTGTAGATGTCACTCAAATCTCTCTAAATATATTTCTTGCAATATTCATTTAATATTTAAAGAATGAATGGAAGTTGAAGCATTTATCTTCAACTTTTGACACTTGTGAAATAATACTTGAATAGATAAAACACAACTCTTGTAACAATTTGTTCACTAGCATAAATTAAACATCTGAAGTTTGTTCAATTTGCAGACAATGTGAAAGTGTCGTCTGCTGTTAAATTGTCCCGTTTCAACGACTCTTTAAATATTGATCGAAGATTGTTGAAAATTGACTGTCACATTGCCTCCAAATTGATGAAATCTTTAAAAAATCGTCACACAAACTTCAGACATTTAATTTATGTTAGTGAACCAATTGTTGCAAGAGTTGTGTTTTATCTATTGAAGTATTTTTTCACAAGTGTCAAAAGTTGAAGATAAATACTTCAGCTTCCATTCATTCTTTTTTTTTCTCATCTTTTTAAATGGATGCTCAGGTTTCATATCTTCCATTCATTTCCATTTCATTCTAAAAAAAGTCTCAGTCTTCCACACTTCAGTTGCATTAGGCCTTTGCAAACTGCAGCCTAATCTTTCAGTGCTTTGCAGTCAACAAGAGGACACGATGCTTAACGCTGACTTCCATAGCCTATTTTTTCCATGGTAAGACTGATAGGCTTTGTATATAAGTTTGTGGATGCTTTAGAGGTTGGGTTATTTTCCTCTGAGTGGCACTTTTTTTGCACACCATGGACTAAATGGCCAGGTCACAATGACCTCGAAGGCTCAGAGAAGGTTGGGGAAGGAGACCCACTGGAACAGCTGTTGGAAGCCAGATGGTAGCCTCCCATCAAGGCCATCCAGTGTGTTCTTCAACATGCACAGGGTATGTCTTTCCCGCACACGGAGCCATGGCTTAACGTCCCATCCGACGGACAAAGGCCTTTCCAAGCCCATCGGTATCTCCTAACGACAGTGGGCAGGGAGTTTTGTGGAGATAAATCTCAAAGATGACCCAACTGGGACTCGAACCTGGGAACTGCAGATAATGAGCCTGGTATGCTGCCGACTGAGTCCCCAACACTTCATTCAATTCCAACATTATCTGCTCCACAGTAGCCATGCAATTCCTTATAACAACGTGGGACAGCCTGCACTCACCTTGAGAGTCAATTGCACATTTGCGTCTACATTTCTACCACTGGTTGGATGTTTTGAAATATTTCATGTAGTCTTGGTATACACGGGACAGTCTGATGCAGAAATCCCAAAAGTTCAGCAGTTGTGGTGATTGAACAACCAGCCTTCCTCGCACCTACTATCTGGCCACGGTCAAACTAACTTACGTTGCTGCCTTTACCTGTGATTACTTCTCCAACCTTCAAGACCTGTTCTATTTATGGGTATTGCCAGTTTCAGCGTTCCATGTGACTGGATGCGATATTTCTGGTTTGCATATTGTTATGAGGGTGTATATAATAATTTGTCCACTCAGTGTAGCTTCTAGGTTATCTCAGTCCTTTTTGTAAGAAAGTACCTTTTTCCTTATTTAAAAATAAAAAAATAATTCTTCAGATTGAATTTTCAGAAGTCTCGGATCTTTTCCTTTAAATCTGGTCACCCTAGTTTTAACAGTTGGTTGGGTTGGGTTGTTTTACCTCTAAGCGGCACTTTTTTTGCACACAATGAGCTTAATGGCCAGGTCATATGGACCCCGAAGGCTCAGAGAAGGTTGGGGGAGGGGACCCACTGGAACAGCTGTTGGAAGACAGATGGTAGTCTCCCGTCAAGGCCATCCAGCGTGTTCTTTAACGTGCACAGGGTATGTCTCTCCCGCACACGGGACCACGGCTTAACGTCCCATCCGACGGACGGCGGCCTTTCCAAGCCCATCGGTGTCCCCTACTGACCGTGGGCAGGGCGGGGATAACAGTTCGTTAACCCATTTATTAAGCTCTCTGTTAATGCTGTCTGATCATAGTAGTAGGGTGTTGATTCATCTGTCTGGCACTCCTTTCTTTCAAAATACGCAAACGTAGCTTAAAGAATGCTGTGGTATCAGTCCCATTTTCGATGAAATACAAGTCAATTTTATCAACTCTGGATACATTTGCCAGTTTCTTACTTCTGCATAAATTATAATATTCCTCTAAATGCCTCTTCAATACGCAAACGTACTCTTCGGAAGAATTCTTAATATCAAAATGCAGCTTAATACAAATTAAAGAAAATAAGTGATTAAGTGAAAGAACGATGAAATGTTTAACAATAACAAGTAGTCCTTCATATAATAGAATGCAGTTGTCCAGCTTCCTGCTGTGTGACCTTGACATCGTCTGTGATAATTGTTTGAGAAAGGGTCAGAAAACATCGAACAGAAAAATTGAGCAAAAGACCTTTATGTCTCAGGGCCCTCGTCACTCCAAAAACGACCACTATTGAATATTAAATTCCTTGAACTTGTTTTCATGAAAACTCGCAAAGTTTCGTTGCATCAAATAGCGTGCTGACATCGTATTTCGTTAATGGAGCTTTCACGCGATTTTCTCAGTGATACCATTTGCCGTCGCCTGTGATTAGCTAATGACGTGTTTCGAGTAATTACTCACCGAATAAAAATCACTTGCATCAAAGTGCTGCTGATTTACAACTCGGAAGCCATATCTCATTTGTTCTAGGAAGGAAACCCGTTATTAATACACCACGTACGCCCCTTTCCACTTGTAATTATGTTCTGCTATCTTTGGATGCAGACAGTTAATGCATTCATCGCCAGCTGATTTAAATATGACGAGGGAATTTAGATGTTTCTGAATAGGTTTATTTTTAGACTGGTCATTGTAAAGGTAACCAGTAAAGGGCGGGGCAATCTGGAGTAATGCCATGAGAACAGTTCAGCAGCAACGGATGAAACGATTTTCAGAATTGTTAACTCATTAAAATGGTTCATTCACCATCTTCATTTACTAGAATTATGCTTTAAAAGTGTAATTGTAGCAGAAATAGAAAAAAAATAACTATTCTCTTCGGAGCCCTATCTAAGACGACAGTAACATCCATTTTCGTCATAGATCTTAATCGGATTTAACACAAAATCCTTGACGAAAAGCGACGGATGCCATCAAGCCGTGTAATTTGTTCTCTTAGATGCGTTTTTCCTGAGCGATAGCGACACATCAGACCACTGTCGAGAAGGCTTGCCGAGTAAAGAGGTGTTTCCCACTTAGTTTCAATATGGCTTGAAATATGGCCTCTTTATATTTTCATTACACTGACAGTTCACTTACGACGTAGATCTAACAGGAGTTTGTCAGTATAATATGCGATAGGAAGACCTGAAAGGAAAACGGGACCTCAGCGAAATACAGTATATATCAGAAAGAGGCCCAGATCTTAAAAAAGGGAAGGTGGGAGGGGCGAAGTGACTAAATTTCCATTCCAATATAACATTTTCCTCCTCTGTTTTTAGGTCTTTAAATCTTTTCTTGAAAAATATATGGAATATGCACCAGTTTAATAATTTTTGTTTCTATTACCGTTATTAGTATTCTCAAAAAGGGGGAGAGGGTATGGACCCCCCTAGATCCGACCCTGATCAGAAAAAAAACATGCTTTATTGGAGAATCGACCCTAAAAACTATTTTCTCCAAATGCAAATAAGCTAACAACTCTGTCACAATCCAAATCAAATGGAGACATTTCATTGTTAATGCATTTATTGAATTTCTCCCATTAATGGAGAATTTAAACAAACGGCTAATCCGAAAAAGGCAATACTAAAAGTGAATATAGTCAAGTCCTGCTTGTCATTTTTTAACCCACTTCATTCATGACCTGTTTCTCGAGCATTTAAAACAGTTAATAACCGTTAGATGTTTTACTGCGCATGTGAACAACACGGAAAAACTCTCGTGAAATCTGTTCCGATGATGCTTGTTTAAAAATGGTTGGTAACTCTGCCTAACCTCATCATTATTTATGAAACCAAACAGCTAAAACTCAAGATCCTGTGTGAACATCTGGAGTCAAACGCATCAAGTGTTCTCTCACTTCACAAAGGGTTCAAGCACTGCAGCAAATCTGAGACTCAAATTGTTATAAAATCTAAATTTGATTTTCTGCTATTCGATTATTTTTTACACTCTCCATTTCTTATCCTCTCTGCGGATTTTTAAAAGTTACAACTCGTATGTTGACCAGGAGTCGCACATCTTATATCTGTCATATATTTCCCAAGAAGATTAAACTGAAAGATTTCCTCTGGAGAATATTCAGAAGAAGTAAAGCTTTATCCATCTGGACAGTTTTTGTCACTCTAGTAGACGAATAGTTAGTATATTTTTATGTAGAACAAAAAGGCCCTGATTTCATTTCCGAATAAGCATGGATGCTTGTATTGTTGTTTTCCTGAGGTCTCGCCACTCTCAAAGTTTTTTGTCCATACTAAGAGTCTTCTGTCACATCTCCGAAGCAAGAGTCAGGAAGGATAACTTTTTGTAATCTTCAGGAACAGCGACGAACCCAAAGGTGGGGATGACCTCCCACCCTCTTCAGATTTTTAATAACGTATAATTTCTAAGAAAATCCTCAAAAATAAGAAACAAGGGATCAACCCTCCCATTCACCCCTGTTCCCATTGAAAATTTCTGGATATGACACTGATTAGGAATGATACATATTGTAGAAAGTATTCAACATTTCAGTCAAACGCGTGAAAAAGAAAACTCTCTGCGTGTAAGCAGTAATTTAATCTAACTTTGGTATAAATTTAGCTCTGATAATTATCCGTGTGACAAGAACGCCAAAGATAAGATTAGAATTGAAAAGATAAATGCCCCCTCAAACAGCTGCTTGTCACAGAGGTCTGACAAGAGCCTGTCAGTTTATGTGCCATAGTAGAAGATCTGTGAGAATTGCAGGACCTCAGCAGAAAAACAATACGTCATTAACCCGGGGCTCGAACCCAGTTCCCTTAGATCAGTAGCCAAGCGCGCTAACCATTTGACCACGGGACGGTTAGCTACTGATTTGCAGTCCCGTAACCACCACCCGATCTAGGAGGGTATGGACCCCTCTAGATCTGACCCTGATCAGAAAAAAAAAAAAACATGCTTTATTGGAGAATTGACCCTAAAAACTCTTTTCCCCAAATGCAAATAAGCTAACAACTCTGTCACCAATCGAAGTCAAATGGAGACATTTCATTGTTAATGTATTTATTGAATTTCTCCCATTAATGGAGAATTTAAACAAACGGCTAATCCGTAAAAGGCAGACGGTTGATTTGCCGTCCGTGACCAAATGATTAGCGTATTTCTAGACGGCTGATTTGCCGTCCGTGGCCAAATGGTTAGCGCGCTTGGCTACTGATTTGCCGTCCCGTAACCATCACCATCAAAGAGTTACTGAAGTTAGGGAACTAAAGAGTTAGGGAACTAATATACTGAACAGGTGTTAAGGACAGAAGGAAACCTGTAAAGACCATAGAGTTTGCTTATTTACATACACAGAGTATGATTCTCTTGCACATTGAGTCATGATTAATTTGGAGGGCGTTAAAAAAAGGTTCATCGTACGTGTCTGTAGATTTGCACTCGTTCCTTCGAAGCTAACGGGCTGCTACTTTTTTGAAAGCATGCAGAAAAACTTCTGAATTCAATCGGCATGTTCTAGATACAAGCAGCTTTGTTCATGGTTCACGATAACGGTATGTTTAAAACGAAATTGGACTGCAATTACAAAAACTTAATACCACTTTATCAGAATAAAAAAAATACCCCCTCAAGCAGCTGCTTGCCACAGAGGTCTTGCAGGAGCATGTCAGTTTATATGCCAGAGCAGAATGTCTGTGAGGATGGCGGGACCTCAGCAGAAAAACAACACACATATCCATGCCTTACCCATGGCTCGAACCCAGGTCCCGTATATCAGTAGCCTAGCGTGCTAACCACTCGTAACATAGTTGTTTTTATTTATTTTTATATTTGATTTTAAATCCCATTCAATTTCGGCGGTTGCACTCGATAATGGTGGGAACATTAAATTAGTTACACTTTGAAATCTCGTTAGCAGTTTTATTTCCATCAACCAATCAGAAATTACAGAGATTAGATTTCGAAGTAGTGGATGAATTTTCCGAGTATCTCGTTTTGCATCGGGATGGTTCTTGAAAAATCTGGACACCATTACGCCCAGGGTGGGGGATAAATATTTGGTTTAAAGAGATAATTGGAAAACACTTTTGGTTAGACTGGTACAGTACTAACGAAATGTTATAATTATCATTTTTCAAATACTTAGGTAGTTTTAAATATATATCGTTAGAGAACACTAAGTATAGAATAGGCGAAATTTTTAATAAATATTGCAAGTGATCTGTTTATGGCAGAAATACGAAATTAAAAAATTTCTTATTGCAATATTTATTAAAAATTTCGCCTTTTCAGTGGTAGTGTGTTAAGAGTGGTAGTGTTAGTGTCGTGGTTAGTATGGTGTCAAGAGTGGTAGTGTTAGTGTGGTAGTTAGTGTGGTGTCAAGAGTGGTAGTGTTAGTGTGGTAGTTAGTGTGGTGTCAAGAGTGGTAGTGTTAGTGTGGTGTCAAGAGTGTTAGTGTTTTCAGTGGTAGTATGTCAAGAGATATTCCACTGCCAGCAATAATTTAGCCACTTTCTCAGAGAGGTGTGAGAAAAATCAACGCTTTAAATTTAAGAAATAAATGGCAAATTCTTCTTATGTTGTTTAATTACTAATAAAACACTCTAGTTGCATTTCCCCGTCTCTATTAGCTCAATTTAAAACATTTAAGGAGTGAAAAAGTAGGTAAACGAAGTACTTTCCCTTTGAAAACGAGATTCCCATATACGCCAGAGGAGTTATAAGTTCTTCTACATACATAGTTGTATATACATTTTTTTTATTTCAGAGAAATTTCTTTCCCTAACTGGGGTCAGTAATTATTGAAATGATTCTATCCCCGGTGAGTCAGGGCTAAAAAAATTGATCCCGAACTCATCTTCGCAGAGAATCATTTTAATCATAAATGAAACACATTTCATAATCATGGAAATAATTTTTATTTCACCCATTTACATTGTAACCTAAAACAGACTACACAAAACAATAACTTTTTTTTTTTCAGAAGCAAAAATCACACTTGTTTTCTTTCGTACAGAGGCTAAAGGTAAGATATGAGAACAGAGGATTTTTTTTTATTTTGCACATACAGCTCAAAATAAAATGAATACACTGAAAAGAAATTCATTTGCTTCTTTACACTAAGTACACAACAGGATTTGGCTTAATGTAACGTTCAAGCAATAAGGTCAAAAAAGAATGATACAAAACGGTATCGCATTTTATTTTCTGCTCTAAACTTAGACTTTCGAAGAGTTTAATCTTGTCCAGAAGTTTTCAAACATTAAAGGGTTTAATTCAAAAGACAGTAAAAACGGATTTAGCATTCTTATTCACTTTTTGTATTATTTTTAAAAATATATTATACTAAACCTCGTAAAGTATTGCATTTAACATTTATGTTTTGCTCTTTTTAATTTAATACATACTTCACCTTTATGCTGTTTGTTTTAATCGCCTTTTTATAATGTTTAATAACTTTTTTATGATTTGAATAAAAATTTCGGGTAAAATTGAATTGTATAATTTTTTTATTTGTTTCCGTCTTTGGTCAATGTTTTTTATTGTTATTGTTGCTAATAGCTATATAAGTTTAGTTTTATTACTTTTGATGATGCGTTTATCTCTTACTCTTTTTATACGTTTATTTATAGGTTTATTATCTATATTAAGTAATGAAGTTTACGTTATCTTTCCCTACTTCCATCAACACAATAAAATTAACCAATTTAACTAGGAATTTTAAAATTGAAATATTTGAATCTCGGCTTTCTCGTCTCATTTCGAGGGCGTGCATAATTATCAGGTCATACCCGTCGATGCTTCTATATCACATTTTAAGCACTTATAACAAATTATAGGAATCACAACACACACTCGCCCAGAAACCAAAAAAGAAGGGCTTGAAACATGTCTTGTATTGTAAAGGGTTTAATTTTGTTGCGTACAGGGGAAATTAACATAATCCGGTAAAATAAAGCGTGAAATGCAAATGCATATCGTGAAGAGTGAGAAGAAAAGACCCAACCTCAAAAGAAAAATAAAACACAAAATAGGGAATTAGACGAAGACTGAAACAAAAGAGAGATGAAAAAAAAAACACTCTATAAAATGTGATTTATGCTTAATAATATTATTATTCATTGATGATGGAAATAAATAATGAAAAACAAATAACTTAAAGTGAAAGCACAGGGTTAAAAGATAAATTATAGATATTAAAAATACTATTTTATGCGATTTATTATAGTTTTTAAAAGAAAAACAGTGTGAAGGATGATTAAAAATACAAAATAATACCCCACTTTGTATAAATTCGAAGTACAAATATTTGCTGCTTTTGAAGTATGAAAAACAAAATAACTGCTTTCGGCTACTTATCCTGAAGAAATAATATCGTCAGGGCCAGCTACTTAATTATGCTTGGGGGTCCACCAATTTCAAGAACGGAGAAGATTTTTTCGAGAAAATTTTTAAAATATTTCAAAAAAGGACTTACATTATTATGTCTAAAGCATTTTCATTAAACAACTACACAACATAGCGAAGCTTTTAGTGGTTCATTCAGAGCTTTAGTTACACTTTGAAATCTCGTTAGCAGTTCCAAATTATTTCGACTAATAATTCTTTTAATGCAAATTAAAGATTCACAATTAAAGGTTTGTTTAGGGTTCAAGAATCCCTATGGTCAGATTTAATTGTGATGATTCCAGATTTTAGATTTAAAGATTAGCTTCTAAGTATTACCTTAGATTAGAGATTAAGTTTTCTTTAATTATGTAACTGTCATCAAAAATTATAGGTTTCCGAAGGTATTGCAATAACAGTACTGGAAGCAATGCTGCCATAACCAGAGGTATGTATTAAAATTAGAACTCTTAAAGAAAATAAGATCACATCTTAACTACTGTGAGAAGAAATTATAAAATAAGACTTTATGCTGTAACAGAAATTAGCCAAATCTTCTGTCGGTAAAGGTAAAATTTTGGTAAGTTTCTATTGTTTCCAAACGAAGAAGAAGAATAGTTAATTGCTCACCACAGGCCTTAAATTCGAACAATTTCCAAGCAATGGACCAAGTAAATTTTATTCATGGAAAAAAATATTAAATTTAATGCCCCTAGCAATTCCAGGCAGTTTTCAGTGGAGAAAATTTAGCTTTTCCTAGTATGTAAGTACGTTTCACGTATAATCACTAATGTGCTCAATTTTGCATTTTTTTCAGTTTATGTGTAAAAAAAAAACAACAAAATAGCGCCGCAAGACCTTGTAAAATATAATTGGATTAATTTAAAAAATAACTTCCATTTAGGCAATTTAATAGGTAATGCTACCTGATACTTGGAAGAAAAAATCTCTCCTATTACTTAAACGAATATTTTATATGGATTTTAATGACTTCTATACAACTCTTGTAGAGTTGCCTGCTTTCAGTTGCAATTTTAATTACTGATCTTAAAAATATTTAGTGCATTTCATGCTCTTAACCACCCTAAGTTCTCATTTTGCCTCAAGATTCAGAGAGAGAGAGAGAAAATCTCTACAAAACTTTCTTGTTGACTTTCGATAGTCACATTATCACCTAAAATATTAAAAAAAAATACCCCCTCAAGCAGCTGCTTGCCACAGAGGTCTGACAGGAGCCTGTCAGTTTATATGCCATAGTAGAAGGATCTGAGAGACCATATCCAAATTCTGCCTAGACAAGCAATAGTAACACGTTTCCATCCAAAGGCTAATCTTCAAAGCACAAAACAAGTTTCAAAAGAAACACACACCTTGCCAAGAAACTGATTTCGTCTGCAAACATATTTTGACATCTTTCATCGAGCAGTAAAGCAACTTGAGGAAGCATTCCACAAGCTGCAGAATGTGTCCAAGCTACATTTTTCTAAAAATAAGACAAGTTTTGTTCCTTTATTTTTCATACATTTATTTCTTAACAAAGAGGATATGTTCAGTATTAAACTAAGAATTTTACAGGTTCAATGACAAAACTTTCGTTATGCTAGAAGACACGAAATTTACTTGAAGCTGCAGAACAGAAGGAAGTAGAACAGGTAAAGAGACTCAGTTACCATCCACTGTAGAAAGCAGCTTCTTCTCCTGGCCGGCGTTGGCGCTTGCCCAGTCGGTCTTCGTCGCTTTTTTCGTCTCTCAGGAAGTCACTTAGATACTTCCTGGCAGGATAGAAACAAATTATGTGGACTACAGAAGGGATAATGGAAGATATAATATTAACATATATAAAACTTTGATCACATCACAGATTGGGGACAAGACGGTGTATTCTGTGTCACACTAGATGCCTTTCAGAGCAGGCTCTGTCTATCTCTCTCCCTTCGTGCCCAAAAGATGAGATATACATTCTACTAAATCGAAAAATAAAATGCTTACTTTCTGTAAATAAAATCTTAGTTGGCAGCAGAAATGCAAGCGTCGAAGCTAAGGCAATGAAAAATTGAAATCGTGTTGTCTTTTAACATTAATAAAATTTGCATGCTAAAGAAAGGATTGTAATATAATGAGAACCTAATGTTTTTTAGAGGAAGAAGGTACTACCCTATACAGAGGACGGAGATTACCTAGAAAGTATATTTGGCTTGTCCTGGTTTCTCATACAACATACAAACGCTTACCCAAGGACATGCCTCGCTGGTGTTAGTAGTCACGTACGCTAACCACTAGAACAGGTAGGGTTGGGTTGTTTAACCTCTGAGCGGCACTTTTTTGCACACCATGTGCTAAATGACCAGGTCACATGGATCCCGAAGGCTCAGAGAAGGTTGGGAGAGGGGACACACTGGAACAGCTGTTGGGGGACAGATGGTAGCTCCCGTCAAGGCCCTTCAGCATGTTCTTTAACATGCACAGGATATGGCTCTCACACACACAGAGCCACGGCTTAACATCCCATCCGACGGACGGCGGTCTTTAACAGGTAGGTCTAGTGGTTAGTATTGTAATTGGAATCTAATGAAAAGGTATCTATTAACATAGAGGTTTGTTAATTGTGCCATTAGTGATGGCATCTTCAACTGCAGTTTATAAGAGATATGAAGAGTGTGAAGAAAGGCAAAATTCTGCTCTTTACGTGATTTCAATTGACAATTTATCTAAGTGCATATATTACGAATATATAGAATATATATATATTTCTAATATATGTAGGTAACTTTTAAAGGTTTGAAAGTTAGGTTTTTCTAATATATGTAGGTAACTTTTAAAGGTTTGAAAGTTAGGTTTTTCTAATATATGTAGGTTAACTTTTAAACATAATGATGCAAGCCCAGATCTAGGAAAAATTAAGGGGGTGGGCAAGAGACTGGATTAGTATAACATTATCCTTTCCCTTTTAAAGGTTTTTAAAAATTTTCTTGAAAAATCCGTGAAACATGCACAAGTTTAACAATATTTTTCCTCCATTATCCTTACTAGCATTCTGGAGAGGGTGGTGGTCTCTTTTGCCATCCCCTCTCCAGAATGGTGGTAAAGGGTGACATTCTGGAGAATGGTGTCTCTAGAATGGTGGTAAAGTGTGATAATCAAGGAGGACTGACTGATTTTTCTCCTTAAGCCAGAGGGTGGGAAAAACACAACGTTTTAATTTTAAAGGATGAATGAGAAATTATTTCTGTCCTATTATAGTATTAATAAAATATACTACTATTTGTATTTTGCCAATCTTCAATTTCCCTAGATCCGGCCCTGTAATGATGTGCAGCATAATGAATGCTTTTTTGAGTTGAAGAAGTAATAATGAAATATTACGATTTACATTTTTCGAAATACCACAGAAAGTTTTAATTTTTATCGTTATAGGGTGTTAAATGTAAAAATTGCAAAACTTTAGAAGACCACTGCAAACGCTCTTTTTATGGTATAAAGTTTGATGATAAAGTGTGATAATCAAGGAAGACTGACTGATTTTGCTCCTTAAGCCCAGACAGTGGGAAAAACGCGTTTTATTTTTCAAGGATGAATGAGAAATAATTTTTCTATTATAGTATTAATAAAATACTACTATTTGTATTTTGCCAATCTTCGATTAGTTCGAGAGACCCTCGTTAAAGAATACAAAAGTTGGAAAATAATAAACTTCATTCTCTTCGTGAATAAATAAAATAAATAAATACCCCCTCAAGCAGCTGCTTGCCACAGAGGTCTGACAGGAGCCTGTCAGTTTATATGCCACAGTAGAAGATCTGAGAGGATGGCAGGACCTCAGCAGAAAACAACACGAACATCCATGCCTTATCCGGGGCTCGAACCCAGGTCCCGTAGATCAGTAGCCAAGCGCGCTAACCACTCGGCCACGGGACAAGGGCCAACCAGAGGCGATGTCATTCTTCCAGTTTCATACTCAATTTCCTTCTGGGACGATTAAATCATAAACATAAGATTCAATTAAAACATAAAAATATCCCCTCAAGCAGCTGCTTGCCACAGAGGTCTGACAGCAGCCTATCATTTTATACGCCCTAGTACTACGTCTGTGAGGATGGCCGGACCTCAACAGAAAGACAACAAAAACATCCATGTCTTTATCCGCAGTTTGAAACCTGGCCCCTTTGATCAGTAGCCAAACTTGATAACTACTCGACCACCGGAGGCTATATTCAATTAGTCAAATAATATGAATTTAGCCGTTATATTAATTTATAATAATCACAAGGAATGAAACAAACATGAAACGACTGAAAATATTTAATATCTTATTTTCGTATGGTATGCATCATTCAAATTGCCTAAATAATTAGGGTATAATTTTAGGTTTAAAAAAAATAACTCTTTTGAGAGGACCATTAACTGGTTTTTTTCGAATTCTCGTTTTAATAAAAATAACCCAATTTCCAGCTATTAGATAATATAATTACTGACCTGCAATAATTTTTTATCTTTGTCTATGACTATATAGATACATTCCAAGTTAAGCGAGTATCAAATCAGAATAAAGATATTTCACTGAAGAAACGAATGGAATTCCTGAGAATTTCCAAACAAATTTAATTTCTTATTATGCAATTAAAATATTATACATTATCGATATATACCTTTCAGTGTATTAAAATTAATCAACTTATGTAACGTGTAGAACGAATGCATTTTTAACACAAACGGTTATCAATGGTTAATTAGTCTAAATTCAATGATTAGGTGAAAGAAGCTAATTTCTAGGAAAATCGTCCAATTATTTCTTACAGATTCAAATGAGAATCTTTACAAATCTATCATGGATTAAATTGCCAATGCAGTTTTTTGTAATTAACTTTTAAAAAGTGACTTTGGGGGGCCATAGAGAAACGTTGCACCAGTGCCCAAGCTGATGATGATAGCCCCTGTTTTGAATACTGGAAAAGTTTTGTTCACGAGTAAAATCGAGATTTAGATAGATTTGATTAATATCTTTAATTTAGCTTTAGACATATCTTTTATTAAAAATCATATCGAAGAAGTTATTGAGCTCTGAATATGTTTTCCTAATAAAATAACTTGGAACTGTTTCCATTTTTCTGACCAGTCCCTGTAAAACATAACTCAAGCAATTGTTTAAGTTGATTCGACATAAAAAAAGCCTTTTTTTATTTCTCGCTTTAAATTTAATTTTTCGATACTAAGATTTACTAATCAGATGATTTACTCTTCTCTGTGACAAGTGATTCTCTCAAAATCGATTTTTATAGTTATAATTCGAATGCAGTAGTTATTGGATTTAATTCTTGAATCGTTATGTTCTAACATGTAAAACTGAGCATCTCATTTCATCATATGTATCGCAATCTATTTGCATGGATAAAAAGAAACATTTTCAAATAGTATCCTTAACTTGTTTTTGCATAGAGTAGCATCTCTGTGGACTTGCTAAAACCATTCCCATACCTTTCCGTAACCATTTTAATCACTATATCCACATATAATGATTAAAATATACCTATTATACTATATATATATATATCTACTTATATACTATATATCTATGATTTTGTTCATTAAATTTTAAGCATTTATAGTCTACTATGAGGTCTCGCCATATTCACTGATGTTTAAACTAAGCTCTAGTCAGACCTTTGTGACAAGCAACTGCTTGAGGGAGTATATATATAGTGTATTATACTAACAAATCCTGTCAGACCTCCCGCTTGTGGAAAAAAGCGTTGTCCAATATTATGTTTTATTTTACTAAGTCATATGTACTTAAAGTTTCAAATACTTTTTATGGTATTTCGTATTTCTAGTACCTTATTGTGGTGCTTTGTCCAAATCTTAGTCAAGCCTAATTCTTTTACTGCATATCATCTAATATTGTAAAGCGTCTTAGTGTCAACTATTGTAGTTGATGACCTCCATGATAGCGACATTGTGGTAGCATAAATCAGAGTAAAAATAAAATGAGAGAACTTAAAACTACCGAATATATAAAAGGTAGCCTCTTTAATTTATTCCACCAGGGAAATATCACCTATATTCTGACGTTAATGTATGGTTTTTCTAGTACACTTGTTAGGAAACCAAAAAATCAAGGCCAAATATTCCAGATACTGCAGTCTGTTATACACTTCCCCCCGCAAAAAAAATACTGAAGTCATTATGTCAAGGAAGCTTTGCGGGAAAAAAGTTAATTGTTGAAAATATCAATAGATGGCGTTGTAGTTCCGCAACAGCAGCGAATGATAAAAACAAATTTGCCGAGAGGTTCCACAAGAATGAAAGGCTTCCATAGGTGCAATGTAAGGCACTTTTGACTGCAGCACCACAAGAATGCAGGTACACCTGTTGTGCTGCAGGGAAGCTGCTATTCGTGATCTCGGGCGCTAAGGTACTAGCATATTTTTTTCCGTGCGAATTTTAGATTCGGCGGCTGTTGTTGTTAGTGTCGTAATGTTTATGTTTTTTTTTTAAATGCATTATAAGCATTTGGGAATGTTTTTGCATCGCATGAAATATCTTTTTTTTCCTGTCGCTTTTTATTTCCTTTTGCTTTTTTCCCCCTTTCGCTTTTTTTTTTCTTTCGCTTATTTTTTTTCCTTTTGCCTTTTTTTCCTTTCGCTTATTTTTTTTCTCCTTTAGCACTTTCACGTATGGGTTGTTCCTGAAAGGAAATGTCAGTAAAAATCTTGACTGATACAATTTTTAATAATATATATATAGTTTCCAAATGCACTACATTCTTTACTAACCCATCCAGCTCCCTTGCTCCACATTTTTTTGCTGTGTTCAACAAATTTATTTGAAAAAAAGTTGTTTTTTTTTGACATGATGATTGAATAATATTTTGTTGTGCCATACAGTCCTTCCCGAGTTTGTTTTATATTTATTTAGTAAATCTTCATTACATATAACAAGCTGAACACTGTAAAATATCTACATAACTCTTTCTCCTTTTAAAAATTTTAACAGCACCGAGTTTTCATAAATTGTTTACATATATAATAAACGTAATTAAAATAAAAAAGCACACAAAATTTAAGAAATGAACTAAGAAAATTTATTTAATATCATATATTCATTTCAACTGAGGTCACAGCGTGAGAAGTTGGCTACCACAGATTATGTCAATGGGTATAAATTTTATTTGCATCGTTAGCAAAATATCAAACCTCTCTTTCAAATTTTGCAATTAATAAAGAAATGATAAGATAGTAAAATCATGCACTTTTCATGTGAATTGCAAATACGCTTA
Source organism: Ryuthela nishihirai (assembly GCA_038380435.1). Taxonomy (NCBI): domain Eukaryota; kingdom Metazoa; phylum Arthropoda; class Arachnida; order Araneae; family Heptathelidae; genus Ryuthela; species Ryuthela nishihirai. The sequence continues at coordinate 10,079,752 of JAWZYU010000004.1, forward strand.
AAATATAATCCACGATTTCTTGCTGCTTTGTGATTGTGGCAAGGAAGATGCAGCAGGAGCAGGACCGCAGTCAGCGGTACAGTCGCTCAAAAAAGTATCCGAACACCATGGCTGATTACAGAATTCAGAAAAAATATCTGGCAACGGTTATTTTTTTAGAAATTAGTGATCTGGCAACCTTCGTGTCACGTGACACGAAGGTTGCCAGATCACTAATTTCTAAAAAAATAACCGTTGCCAGATATTTTTTCTGAATTCTGTAATCAACCATGGTGTTCCGGATACTTTTTTGAGCGACTGTAGGTAGTCATATTATTTTGATACTAGATCGTGTGGGCTCACTCACGGAAATATTCAGCGTGTGCAGTTACCGTTCACAGCAAACTGGAGCGTGTGCAGTAACTGCACACGCTCCAGTTTGCTGTGAACAGTAACTGGAGCGTGTACAGTTGCTGTACACGCTCCAGATATTTTTCCTGAATTCTGTAATCACGTGACACGAAGGTTGCCAGATCACTGATTTCTAGAAAAAAATCGTTGCCAGATATTTTTTCTGAATTCTGTAATCAGCCATAGTGTTCGGATACTTTTTTGAGCGACTGTACGAACAACAGGGCTGAAGCCCGCAACAAGGGTAGTTCTGTGATAACAAAAGTTTACTTAATCGCTAATTATGAAAAACGGAATCAATCTGTAAGCATCAGTCACTTATTAATGTTAGATATACTTCTGGAATTAACCCTATAATTAAAGAGAGAATAGCAACAAGTACTGTTTGACTCGTTACAGGTCATCGCCTGCTGTAATTGCAAACATGGCGGCAAGGCTTAAGGTAAACTACGTGCATCTGGTAAGGAAGTTTGCATTTGGAAAACTTGATCTATATTGTTACAAATCAAGCTTTTACTAACATTTTTTCTTGGAGTAGCAAATATATCAAATAAAAGTGCTGATGGATGAAAAAAAAACATTCAACGTACTTCGAGAGTATTATGCGCTATTTTTCATTAACAATGTGCTGAAAAGCTAGCATTCGTGCATGCGCAGAGACAATTCAGTCCTAGACTAGAAAATGTGGTAGTGTAAGCACATTTCATAGCAGAGAGTGTATCTCTACTCAGTTCCGGATAAGAAGCCTTTCATTCTTCTTGCCTGTAATACCGCACCAGAAATTATTTATTATATCATTTGTAATCGATAACACTGGGCAACACACAAAATGGCTTTGAATTGAAAATAGCCAATCTTTACTAATTTCGAGGTGCTGAACATGAAAATGACAATAAAATTGGTCGATTAACTCTTGGTTAGGAGAGACAGAGATGGTCATGTATAAACGACTCAATCCGCATTGAGTACATAGTTAGCCATTTCGCAACACTATATTTTAAACTCCAGATTGCAACATATTTCGTTGAATTGCATCAGCCTGCTATTCACACAACCCCCGAAGGTATTGCATCATTGTCTGATGCAATGTAGTTAAATCATGACATCGCGGAAAAAAGATGATGCAATCATTAGTTGTAAGCAACGTCTTGTAGGTGAGGAAGTCTTTTGAGCGACTCCCATTTACCCCTGAGTCATAAGTATAACACAAGTGATCCTTGCAGTTTTAATCCACAGTAGTGATGCCTCGTAACTGTGTTAATAGTGCAGATATATTTTGTTACATTTGCAGGAAAGTGAAGTTTGCAAGCCAGAAAAGGGCCATCACTCCAATATTGAAAGCAGCGTATGAGTTTTATTTTGGATACAAGATTGGGGACAAGGCTTGGGCCCCACACATATGCTACAGTACATGTGCAAGAAATCTTCCAAAGTGGCTGAAAAGCGAAAAAGTGGGAATGCCGTTTGCTGTTCCTATGATTTGGAGAGAGCCAAGCAATCCCACAAATGACTGCTACTTCTGCATGGTTCCATCTGTTTATGGAGGCGTCACAAGGAAAAAAAAGTGAACAATAGCGTACCCGAATATACAATCTTCTCTCCGACCAGTTCTACACGGTGAAGGCCTTCCCATTCCCAAACCTCCAAAGGAATTTTCCATCGATTCAGACAATGAGGAGGGAGGCGAACTGGCATCAGGTTCTCCGCAGCCTTCAGTGTCTAATGATGATCTATACGTCTGCCACAATGCATCATCTGCGCCACACATTCTCACCGAAGAAGAAATGAACGATCTTGTTCACGATCTGGAGCTGTACAAGGCCAAAACAGATTTACTTGGATCAAGACGTAAACAATGGAATCTTCTCAAGAAAAATGTCCGAGTGACTTCATTTCGAATTCGTCATCAGCAGTTTGCACCTTACTTCAGAAAGGAAGATGACCTTGTGTTCTGCTCTGATGTAGATGACCTGATGAATGCCCTCGGAATCAAACATGACCCTCAAGAACGGCGACTATTCATAGACTCCTCGAAATTCGAAATTGAGTCTCAAGACAGTGTTGCTATATAATGGAAATCGACTTCCATCCATTCCGGTTGGACATGCTGTCGTAGGGTTCCTACGACAACCTAAAACAGCTGTTGAACTGTCTTCAATACAACAAGTATGGCTGGCATCTTTGTTGTGACTTGAAGGTAGTGGCTCTGTTGATGGGTCAGCAGCTGGGATATATGAAGTACTGCTGTTTCTTATGTGAATGGGACAGCTGAGCAAAGACTTTGCACTACGTGAAGATAAACTGGCTTCAGAGGAAATCTCTGAAGGTCGGAGAGAAGAATGTGGAACAACCAGCACTGGCAAAAACGCAGAAAATTCTGCTAACGTCCCTACACATCAACTCGGTGTGATGAAAAACTTCGTAAAAACCATGGACTGGACTGCATCAGCTTTCAAGTACTTGGCTGACAAATTCCCTCGACTCAGCGAAGTGAAAATTAAAGAGGGAATTTTTGTGGGCCCTCAGATCCGCGAGCTGTTCAGAGACCAGATGTTCGACAACCTACTTCAGGGTGACGAGAAAAAGGCTTCGGACGCGTTTCGTCTGGTGTCAACTAAATTCCTCGGGAATGTCAGGGCAGACAACTACAAGAAACTGGTTAAGGACATGTTGTCTCTGTATCACAAACATGGCTGCAATATGTCCTTAAAGATCCACTTTCTCCATTCCCACTTAGATTTCTTCCCCGACAACTGCGGCATGGTTAGTGATGAGCACGGTGAACGTTTTCACCAGGACATTGCAACGATGGTTCACTTCAATGTTGGCTGACTACTGTTGGACGCTCGCCAGAGATGATCCTGAGCAGCTGTACAAGTACAAGTGATTGGCAATGCGACGTCGGAAGTAGAAGCGGAGTTTTACCGATACATGTCATATGTACGTATTCCTCTATTATATAAGAAATTATTGCCAATTTCTCAGAAATCGTAGCCAATTTTGCAATTTCATTGTCATATTCGTGTTCAGCACTTGAAATCTTTAATAAGTGGCTACTTTTATGTTAGAGACATGACTTTTATGAAAATTTGCTGCCCAGTGTAATTTTAGATCACAAGACCGAAACTAGCTTTTTGGTGCCCAGTGGTATCATTTCAATTTGTTAACAACCTATTGTCTTCAGTTGTAATTTTAATATTGTTTAAACCCACAACGATAAGAAAATCATTTAGGGCAACTTTTTGTAAAATAGTTAAAAAGGATTAATTACAATGATTCAATTTGGTAGGTATATTTGTTTCATGGGCCGTCCCGTGGCCGAGTGGTTAGCACGCTTGGCTACTTGATCTAAGGGACCTGGGTTCGAGCCCCGGATTGGCATGGATGTGTGTGTCGTTTTTCTGCTGAGGTCCTGCCATCCTCTCAGATCTCCTACTGTGGCATATAAACTGACAGGCTCCTGTCAGACCTCTGTGGCAAGCAGCTGCTTGAGGGGGTATTTATATTTATTTATTATTTATTAAATTATTCCTCTCAAGAATGTTGCCTAGTGGCATCGGTAGCTCCTGCCAAGTCTCGGACCTAGAGGTCTTTAATTTTGTGTCTTCAGGGAATTTGATTTTACATCAATTTATGCATCTGTTCCCTAAAATATACTTTACGAAATTTAATTCGTGATGCAATAAAATAGATACTTAATAAAGCAATAATTACAAGCCATCTTCAACATATGAGGATTAAGTTTTTCACAATTGAATTCCAAATCTATAACCCTTTTATTATTTATATTCCATATGACGCATTGTACTAACAGGATAATTTCTTATCTGAAATAGGGTATAAAACGTATTGAATGACAGGCGGTCGCTCTGCAACTCAATCTCGGTTGGGTTGTTTTACCTCTGAGCGGCACTTTTTTGCACACCATGGGCTAAATGGCCAGGTCACATGGACCCCGAAGGCTCAGAGAAGGTTGGGGGAGAGGACCCACTGGAACAGCTGTTGGGAGCCAGATGGTAGCCTCCCGTTAAGGCCATCCAGCGTGTTCTTTAACGTGCACAGAGTATGTCTCTCCCGCACACGGGGCCACGGCTTAACGTCCCATCCGACGGACGGCGGCCTTTCCAAGCCCATCGGTGTCCCCTGCTGATCGTGGGCAGGGCGGGTAATTTTGCGGAGATAAATCTCAACGCTGACGCAGCTGGGACTCGAACCTGGGAACTACAGATTACGAGCCTGGCGCGCTACCGACTGAGCAACCCCCGCCCTAATCTCGGTTAAATTACTAGGTAATGGTATATAGTGACGTACCTAGTGTGTTTAAACAAAGTTTCCTTTATCATATACTAGGTCTTCACAATGCAATAACAAGAATTTTTTTAAATATATATTGCTGTTTTAATTAAAGTTTTAGTTGTTAAAATTCACCTAGTAGTTACATTTTTAAAAAATGCGGTAATTAAAATATTCGTAAATATTTTAACATAGTCAAAATGAATAAATTATTTCATTTTATGTGGTTTAAAAGCAAACAGATTTCAGTAAAATCTTAGACAAATGAAATCGCTTAAATTTTTATGCGCATTTAATTTTCCTCCTCTCCTTTTGGTCAACGCTGTCCGGGCCTCGTGTATCAAGATGGACGCTGAAGGTAGAGTTTATACTCCCTCCCACACCACCACAACCACCACTTGAGAGCTCGAATGATGTACACAGTCGTATCAAAATAATATGACCACCTACCATACATATACTATGATGGGTGGTCATATTACTCTGATACGACTGTGTATATTTGCTAAGAAGGCCCCCGAAAATCAGACTCAAGATGTCAAAAAAATTAGACTCAAACATGTCAAAACTCGGCCACTGGAAACTTCTGGCCAGGCCACTGATGCTGCATTTGTGCCGGTAAAATGTCATGATTATTCTGCTACGAAAATTGTTACGCATTATTGGTGAGCTCCAAGATATATAATTTATAATATATATATCATGGGATACAGGGCATGTCCCATTATCAAAGACTGAATTAAACTCTTAACAGCTACATGAAAGAAAGTTACTTACATGGAGCAAAAGGGGCTGCTGCAGTGTAACGGCGATACCCTTCTTCGATTCTCTATTGCACTACTCTTGCTCGTCTCATCTTCCTCAGCCAACTTCAACTCATGAAGCATTGCAAGTTCTGAAAAAAAAGGAAGCAAATCCCACTGAGCATTAGGAAACACAGATTGGAGCATTATGGACATGGATCATTCCCATTGATAGAAACATATACAGACCATGGAAATCGATACACATACAAAAAAAATAGACAAGTGCAGGGGGGAGGGGACGTCTGCAGGGAAGAAGCAGAGTAATTGCCCTCCTTCCCTGGAAAAAATGATCGGAAAATTAATTCATGTTAAATAATCAGAAATAGCAAAAACTAATGTCTTTTTCCTTACATTTAATCATTTTTAAATTTTTAAAAAGGGAAAAATGTATTCCCATGTAAAAAATGTAACATTGATATTTTTAGACGCTTTCTTTTATTTTTGGAAGCATACAATTTATTTTCGTTTATTAATACTCAAAAAACATTTTGGACGTGTACTTTCAATAAAGATGATTTTTTTTTTTTGTTTCCGGGCATTCTTAGTCACATTGCGGTATGACGTATGTATGGTTGCCTGTATTCTCAACTGCACCCATTAAAGAACGGTCCGGCTAAACCTAACTATAGTAGGGTCTCAAAGTACACGAACTCAGAGTACGTTACTGATCCCCAAGCGGAATGTTAATATTGTTCTTCAAGTTGTTTGGGTTGTTTTACGTCTGAGCGGCACTTTTTTGCACACAATGGGCTAAATGACCAGGTCACATGGACCCCGAAGGCTCAGAGAAGGTTGGGGAAGGGGACCCACTGGAATAGCTGTTGGGAGACAGATGGTAGCCTCCCGTCAAGGCCATCCAACTTATTCTTTAACGTGCATCAGGGTATGGCTCTCCCGCACACGGCTTAACATCCCATCCGACGGACGGCGGTCTTTCCAAGCCCATCGGTGTCCCCAACTGACCGTGGGCAGGGTGGGGAATTTTGCGGAGATAAATCTCAACTCTGACCCAGCTGGGACTCGAACCTGGGAGCTACAGATTACGAGCCTGGCGCGCTACCGACTGAGCCACCCCTGTTCTTCAAGTACGCAGCAAAATGTTAAATGACATGGAGGAGAAAGTTATGGAAGAATTACCGAATGATGATGGGGATGAGCTAACAGAAGACATATTTGTCGAGAGTACGGAGAAGGAAGTATTGGAAGAGGAAGAATAGATCGAGCAAGCATCGTGGAACCTTCATAAATTCAGTGAAATCTTTCAAATCCTTAAACAGCTAATTGACAGGGTGGTGGAGTACGACTCTTCGGTGGGCGTTCATGGATCACTCGGGAAGTGAAAAGATGTTCCTTCCCGTTAAGAGAGATGTTCAAAGTACTCTAGAGCAAGAAGAAGCAACTCTCTATCACCATGATCTCAATAAAGGGCCTCACAAAAACCCATCTCCAACCTCTGCCATCACACAGTCTCCCACCGTATCGTCCAAAACTTCCTCTTATACTTCTCTTTCATCTCTTGCACAAAAAAAGTGGCAAAATCACCGACCAAAGCGACGATTAAAAGTAAAGCCGAAATAGATTCCGACGACCCTCTATCTATTAAGGGTTCGGAGGAACATGATTAAGAATGAAAAATTAATATTCAGCTCTACAGTATTTTGAAACATTGATACTTTAATATTTACGCATATTTAATTTACACAAAAAAGTTTATATACACGCGAACATATAGGTGAACCCCAATTTAAGTTAATTCGCGCTTACCCAGGAGTACTAAGAACCTAACCCTCGCGTACTTTGCGACCATACTGTACTCCTACTCGAAAATAGATGTATTTCTTTGCCCCCTTCCCTCCCAGAAAAAGAGAAAAAAAATTCTTGCCGAGGCATACGAGTATAAAACTACCTATCAAGAGAGCATTTGTGGGTTCTGATAATAAAATTGCATTTTTATTTTCGATCCTAACACATTACACGAAACAAAAAGACTCATTTTTGTACTCATACATACTTTTGTTGCATTCCACTTGATCTTCACCCAGCAAAAGACATAATGTTTTGTGGTCAGAAGAAGGAGCGTCGTCATTTCCGGATATCCTGTCTTCCAGTAGCAGCTGTGTCCCTGTTCAAAAGTGATAAGAAAACATGACTCCTTTTAAACAATATTTAAAATAGCTCATAATCCTCCCTTTTTTTTTCCTCTTAAAATTTAAAGTTCAACACGCTTTTTACAGTAATAAATGTACAAAATTCCGTAATATATATATCTCATACATCTAATAAAAGTTTACCATGACCATTCACAGTGTTAAAAATTCATATTACCTTTCTCCCTATTACTTTTCGCTTGTCATTTGTCGGTGTGTATTTGACAGAATGATTGCTCCAGCATATCTCTTCCAACCCATTAACTGATCTTGGCGAATCATGTGCCAAGTGAAAGCTTGTCACGCTCGGAGTGTCATAGGCTATAAAACAAATTCCCCTCCATGCTTTCTTTCCCTGTAAAAAGAGGGAATGGGAAAATCGTTTCTTCGTTACATCTCCCGAACGCCAGCAGACACAATACGCGTCAGATTCCAAATGAAAGCTTCTGATGCTCTGATGTGTGATATCTGTCGTGGGCTACATCGAGTTTCATTCCCCACATTTCTTCCGCATAAAAAGTTGGCGAAATTTCACCGGGGTCGACCTTGGACGAGTTATATATCTAGCTTACAATGCTATGGGCTGTTCTAAATCACGCCCCCATATACTCCATCCCCCACAAAAAAAGAAAAGAAAAAGGGAGAGAGAGCCATACCATATGCACGTTAAAGAAAAAACTGAATGACTTTGACGGAAGGCTACCATTTTTATCTAATAGTTCATCCTCCCCCCCCCCCAAACATTTTCTCAGCCTTTTGTGGCCCTTGAGACCTGGCCATTTAGCCTATTGTGTGCAAAAAAAATGCCGCTTAGAGGATCCCGCCATTGAATTGCCAACAACCTAACCCCCTTAGGCAAAGAGTATTTGATTCCTCTCTCTCTCTTTACAAGAATGAGATAGGAATTTGACCGAAATTCAGTCAAATTTTTAACTTTGAATAGTAAACTGAAAGGAAACGGTGTGACGTATGATATACACCGTAACTTCTTCCTGCTTGATGTTACGTTGAAGCCACGATTCACATCTCCTTCTACCGATGATAATTTTCATAATACATCTTATCAATCATCTTGCACCATCACTTTTAGCTTATCATAATTATTTGAAAATGTACTTAAAGTGCTGAAGTAGGATACGAAGATAGTTAAACGATTAATATTAGACTTTTATCTTAATAGAAGAAATATTCTGGAATAAGACACGTAATCTGTAGCACTGCATGTATTTGTAAACAGTAAACTATCAAGCTGATTCTGCCTGTTTTTGCGGAACGTATTAGGTTAATTTTCGATATTTGATTAGCTTCAGTTTGCAAATTGCAAGCTATGTGCAAACTCCTCCCTTTCGTTGAAGTACAAAACTCTTTAAAAGAAGGTATTGAAACTGCAAGTAAAGCTTTGCCTATGAATCAGGAAAATAAAAACTTTCTCACGTGCAGAAACCAAAGACCTTCTTGTAGCCTTTTAACTTTGCGGACTTTGCCCAGCTCCAAGTGTTGAGAGATCTTAACGTTATCGTTCACTGTCAACGCGATATGTTGTCTCGTTGGGCTTTAAGGCTGAGCTGCTATCAGCGTCGTAAATAAACATTCTGGAGAACAGCTTAGGATGGCGTTTAGGACGTTAAAAGAGCTCGAACTGCGTAAATAGCAAATTTCGAGAATATTTGCTTCAATCAAGATGCCTTGGGTTGTTTTAACCTCTGAGCAGCACTTTTTTTTTGCACAAAATGTGCCAGGTCACAAGGACCCCGAAGGTTAAGAGAAGGTTGGGGGAGGGGGACCCACTGACTATCTGTTAGGAGACAGATGGTAGCCTCCCAACAAGCCCATCCAATGTATAAAAGCACGCACGCGGGATCATGGCTTAACGCCTCATCCGACGAAGGACGGCCTTTCCAAGCCTATCGGTGTTCCCTACTGATCGAGGACGGGGAATTTTGCGGAGATAATTTCTCAACGCTGGTCCAACTGAGATTCGAACCTGGGAACTGCAGATTGCCAACCTGTCACGCTACCGACTGACCCAACCCTCGTCCCCAATCAAGATGCAAGGAATATGGTTACAACGAATTTTTAATTCAGGAGTTCTATCGTTACTTCTATACCATATTGCTTTATGTTTCTCATTTATCGATTTCTGTGTTTATCAAATTTTATCCAAACCTTTGAATGATCTCGAGCAGTTATGTGTCTATGTCATCCAGGGAGTGGTATAGGATATAAAAATTTAACACTCGTGCTTTCTACTCCTCTGAAAAAGGGGTAAATGAGAGAATTGTTCCTCCATTATATCTACCGAACACCAGGCCCCATAGTTATAAGTTAAGTGTTAAATAAAAGCTTCTCGCCTAGGGAGATTTTCTCGTAGGTCGATCGTAACGTATTACACCTCAAATTAAAGCTTGTAACGACGACGATGTCATGATCTATCCTAATTTAATCTCTCTCTCTCCGCAAAAAAGGGATGGAGGTAAACGGGAGTCAATCTTTAAGAGTCATAGTAGTTCCGAAGTTAGGCAATTAAAAAAAAATCCCCTCAAGCAGCTGCATGTTAGAGAAGTCTGACAGGAATCTGTCAATTTAATACGCTAGAACAGTGTCTCGCAAACTGTGTGCCGCGGCACAGTAGTGTGCCGCGAGAGATTTTCAAATTGACACTAGATATTCCAAAGATTTCATTTTGACTTGACTTGTGTTATCGACGTGCTTTAATAAAAATCTTTCAGATTTTATCAACTGGGATCTTGTAAGTATTTATCAAGCTTTTTCCAAATTTTGGTATTATAATTTTGATTATTTCAAGCCACAGAATGGACAAATATTTAAAACAAACACCGAGTTATGAATTAAAGAACGAGACCAAATCTTCAAGTAAAACCAGGCTGATGACTTCAACAGAGCGCAAATATAATGACGATTATATAGAGTTTGCTTTTATTCTTTTTTAGGTGTGCCGCGGAAAAAAAATTAGATTCAGTGTGCCGCGGAAAAAAAATTAGATTCAATGTGCCGCAGAGTAGAAAAGTTTGCGAGACACTGCGCTAGAGTAAAAGGTCTGTGACGGAGGCGAGACCTAAGAAGAAAGACAACACAAACATCCATGCCTTACCCGGAACTCGAACTCGGGTTCCTTTGATCAGTAGCTAAGTGCGTTAACCACTCGGCCAAAGTAAAAAATAAAAAAAAATCCTATTTTCCTCACCCTAAAATGTAAAACTATAGCTTGCAGGTGCATATCACTTGCTGAATTTGTATTCACTTCAAAGGAAGATAGGGAGACGGAAATTTTTGTCGAGTGGGTCAATTAGTGCTCTGGTTTCCTTAGGAGCGAATCTGAATTCACGGAATGATTTCACCATCGGAATGTTTTAGTTTTTCCCTTTGTTCTGCTCTTCCAAATGAGAACTTGAATCGTGAAGGTGTAAGCCTTGCATCCACTCAAAGCAAACAGAACAATAGACAATACTTTACGTAAGCTGGTAAATAATGGTTACGCGAGTGATGTGTTCATGTAAGTGTATGTGCATTGGAAGAATCCAGGTCAACTGGAGAGTTTGTTGGTTTATCAGTTGTGGACCAGATAAACCACTTCATCGCATACTTAGTGATCATCCCAGAGACATCAGAAGAAACTATAAAAGATGGAGAAGACGATTTTCTGTTGCGATAATTTGTCTTGATCTTTTAACCTCAATTGAATGAATCCTTAATTTCAGTTTGCTGGTCTGGATATTATATAACAAGACACCATTTCAGACTCGCAATTTGACCATAGCTCTGAAAAAGTTTGCTTAATAATGTGTGCTTACTATGATAATAATAGTTGATTAAAAATATTATCAACATTCCTTTGTTAATCTCAGTACTGTAAATTTGAAAGTCAATTCATTCGTAATCAATGGTTTTTATTTTTAACTAGTACAGTCAGTACTCGACTTTCGGATAAAATGCGTTCTTGAAAACGTGTTCGGGAGTGGAGAGATAGACTTGCATGTCATAATAGGGGTTACATTCCGAGAGAGTCGAAAAATATTATAAATGGTTTAAATTATTTAGCTTTTTCACCCCTGAGTGTTAATCAATATATACAGAATATGAATTAGTAGAATAACAGAAAAAGTATAAATATGCCCTCAAGCAGTTGCTTGCCACAGAATTCTGACAGGAGCCTGTCAGTTTATACGCCATAGTAGAAGGTCTGTGAGAATGACGAGACCGTAGCAGAAAAACAAAAGAAACATCCATGCCTTACGAGGGGCTCGAACCCAGGTCCTTCGATCAACAGCCAAGCGTGCACTCATTTGACATCAAATAGAATCGGTGAAATTAACCTTAAATATTACTTTTTAAAAATCAACTAATCTCTACTTATTGTTGGTGGCTTTTGTTAGACAGAAGAAACACATTTAATAGTTGAACAAAGAGTTTGTTGATGGTGTTTTTGGAGGGGATGTGATTCAAACATGGATGTTAATGGCTCTTCCGTTGATTCTGATAGTGTCTCATCAGCTTTCTTGAAAACTTTGTCAAGAGAAACATTGAACACCTGTTTTCTGTAAGCACGTGTTCAATGTTTCTCTTGACAAAGTCTTTCTTTCTTCAAACTTCTTTTATGTCTCTCTTTTCAAACTTCTTGTGTTATACGCTTCGGTAAAGATGTCTATAGCAAGATTTAACTCTGTCACCATCTCCAAGGATCACCGAACTTCTTTCTGCATCGAGGTTTTGGTCTTATCGTTGGCAGTTTGTCGATGTTGGGCAGGCCGCACGACATTTCATGACTCGCAAAGTTCGTCAATTGGCCGTTGTCCAAAAGTCGATTTAAGGTGTCAATTGATAATATTCGAAAGAACGAGTTGTGTGAATATCGAGGACTGCATGTAATCTTATATTAATCAATATAAAATGCCACTATCTTTAAAGAGTCCGGCTCTCGATTAATCTACATTTTAATGCAACCCACAAAAAGATTAAAAATTAATGACTTTCATAATATATGCATACAAATTGCTTGAAAACAACTTTAAATGTCGTGTTGGAAAACTTGTTCAGGACATGCAAGATCCGCCTAACAAGTGGAGGATTAATCAATGGGTGATTTATGTGGGTGACTATTGATCATGAAATGTTGCCGACGTTAAAACAGTTGCTCGTGAATCAATGAAAACAGTCAAGGTGGGATAACTTTTTGGACGTAAACAAGCATCACTCAGACGAAACACTTCTCTGCATTTTCAAACAGAATGTTTCATGTGTTCCTGTCGTATACAACAGGTGGCGTACTTAAAAACAAACATACCAAATTCAATGTTCTGAGTTACGTGTTTTAGAACAGGTATCCCGGTGGCCGAGTGGTAGCTGGATCGGCTACATATCAAAGGGATCTGTTGATGGCTCTGCTACATATCAAAGGGATCTGTAGATGGCTCTGCTACATATCAAAGGAATCTGTAGATGGCTCTGCTACATATCAAAGGGATCTGTAGATGGCTCTGCTAGATATCAAAGGCATCTGTAGATGGCTCTGCTACATATCAAAGGGATCTGTTGATGACTCTGCTACATATCAAAGGGATCTGTAGATGGCTCTGCTACATATCAAAGGGATCTGTAGATGGCTCTGCTACATATCAGAGGGATCTGTAGATGGCTCTGCTACATATCAGAGGGATCTGTAGATGGCTCTGCTACATATCAAAGGGATCTGTAGATGGCTCTGCTAGATATCAAAGGGATCTGTAGATGGCTCTGCTACATATCAAAGAGATCTGTAGATGGCTCCACTACATATCAATGGGATGTGTAGATCCCATTGATATGTAGTGGCTCTGCTACATATCAAAGAGATCTGTAGATGGCTCTGCTACATATCAAAGGGAACTATAGATGGCTCTGCTACACATCAAAGTGATCTGTAGATGGTTCCACTACATATCATAGGGATCTGTAGATGGTTCCACTACATATCAAAGGGATCTGTAGATGGTTCCACTACATATCAAAGAGATCTGTAGATGACTCTGCTACATATCAAAGGGATCTGTAGATGGCTCTGCTAGATATCAAAGGGATCTGTAGATGGCTCTGCTACATATCAAAGGGATCTGTAGATGGCTCTGCTACATATCAAAGGGATCTGTAGATGGTTCCACTACATATCAAAGGGATCTACATAACATTCCACTACATATAAAGAGATCTGTAGATGGCTCTGCTCCATATCAAAGGGATCTGTAGATGGCTCTGCTACATATCAAAGGATCTGTAGATGGCTCTGCTACATATCAAAGGGATCTGTAGATGGCTCTGCTACATATCTAAGGGATCTGTAGATGGCTCTGCTACATATCAAAGGGATCTGTAGATGGTTCTGCTACATATCAAAGAGATCTGGGTTCGAGACCTGGAGAAAGTCATTGATGTTTATTTTCTTCTGTTGTTTTTCTGCTGAGGTTTCGCTTTCCTCAAAGATCTTCTCTCTGTGTACTATACTGACAGGTTTCTGCCAGACCTCTGTGGCATGGAACTGCTTCAGGGGCTAATTTTTTATAATGAAAATATTCATCATTACCTTCGAATATCGCTCTATTTTAAAAAAAACTTTTTGATCTCTTATTTATATTTAACCTATAATAGATTTTTTAGATTATCAGTTGTTTAATGTTTATTTCGTGACTTCTTGCAGAAAAAAAGTTTTCACTTCGCTGCTATTTTTTCTAAGCTTAGGTAAGCAGTATTAAATGTATTTTATGGGTTTCAGTACTGGGCTGAATTCAATGGTAAATGTTTTCAACATCTGTTTCATATTCAGTAGATTATAATGATAAATAGATTCAATTTTAAATGTGTCACCCTGTATTAACAAGAAATGGGAACTGGGAAGGTTCAGTTTTGAGCGCACCAGGCTATAAATCTGCCGTTCCCAGGTTCGAGTCCCATTGCCCCAGCGTTGAGAGTTATCTCTGCAAAACTGCCCGCTCTGCCCTAGATCAGTAGGGCACACCGATGGGCCCTGAACATTCTTCTTCTTCGTTTCCTGGTTAGGGTTGGGTTGTTGACCACAATGGCAATTCTGCCGTCCGTCGCATGGGACGTTAAGAAGTGACCCCTTATACAAGAGAGAGTCATATTCTATGCACGTTAAAGAACAAGCGCGATGGCCTTGACGAGAGGCTATCATCTATCTCCTAACAGCTGTGCAGTGGGTCCTCTTCCCCCAACCTTCCATGAACCCTTGGGGTCCTAGTGACTTGGCCATTTAGCCCATTGTGTGCAAAAAAATGCCGTTCAGAGGTAAAACAACCCAATCTCGTACAGTCGCTCGAAAAAATATCCAAACACGAATACACGAAGGTTGCCAGATCACTTATTGCCAGATATTGTTTCTGAATTCTGTAATCAACCATAGTGTTCGGATATTTTTTTGAGCGACTGTACTAACAAAATACCTCAACCTAGGTATTGGACCTGTTTCTCAAATAGCCATGATACACGCACTCAGCTAACGATCTACTCTTTAACTATGGCTAAAACACCTGTGTCTGTCTACCCATTAGTACGAAGTCGATCTTAGGATTATTGATATTTCGATTTTTTCTCTCTGCTTTCAGTTCTTCTTATCAGCCACGTCTGAATGTGATCTATCCAGGAAATGAAGAGGCAGAATGTTCCAAAGTCACGAAACTCTATCTGTAGCGTGAACTTCTCTATCATCTTGTAATCGCTGCGTAGTTTAGCGATGACCTTTTCGGCCATCTATTTTTTTTCCTGTACGGAAAGTTCAAATGTCTTATGTCGCGGGAAGAACTTAAACCTCCTTCAGAGTAAACAGTTTCTGAAGTTTATTGAAGAGACTTGGGTTACGTCCAAAAAGGTTATGTTCGAGAAATCTTCAGAAGCTGGCTCGTTTCTCGACTGAAATGAGGCATGGAACAGACTAAGTGCGGAACCCTTCAAACTCAAAAATCGGTGTTTCATGAGATTTATTAACTCATGAAGATATTATGCAATTGTGCACTATGGGATAAGCTTTGGCTTATCTGCTGATTTTGCATTTATTAAGTTTTTGATGATGAAAATATGATTTATTATTCAAATTAGAAGAGTAATATATCGCCTCTGGCGAATATGGGATGTTCGTTTCCAGAGAAATTAAATTTTTCATTTTCCGAATTTTGCATCATTTAAATTAATACTAATAATATACGTACTAATGGAAAATTGGAGAATGTAAATAGTAATATATTATTAACCCTATAAAACACAAAAAAGCCTATCTCATTTATTTTTAATGAAAAAGTTGCATTTTCTTATCCCCAAGGGTTTAGGGCAAATAATCCAGTATATATATATTAAAATAATTTATTTATTATTACACTATTGAAATATTTTTCAAAATTTTAAAATTAAGTACTAAATTTTTAAGGAAAGTAGCAGTTGATCTAATTTTAGTCAATTGTATTTAGTTTTGAACATATATGACTCAATTATTTCGTCCTTCATCAACATATTGCACATTTTATCACCAGAATTTGCAATTTTTAGCATAAATATATCGTTTGCAACATTACTTCAAGTTTTCCTTTTTTATATTTAGCGCCCTCTAACGATGATAAATTAAGGCCATTTGGAGGCTTTAAAAATTATGAATAATCATATTTCGTTGGTAAATTTTCAACTCAGAAAAGAATTTTTCATCCCAGGCTGTTCTTTCAAATATCTGTATATCAATTTCACCATATATATATATTGCAGGTGTCCCCCCTAACCGTGGACCACCCCACGATGAGGGGATTGAAGGGCCTATCAGTACGCTTCTGTACTATAATACCCTTAACTGAGGCTAATGATGAGAATAGGGAAACACTCACTCTATGGACAATTCCAAGTTTTTATTTCTCTTTGAGAAACAGTGTTCACTGCTACATTTGACGACTTCAATGCTAAAGATTTGCAGACTCATCTTTGCATTAGTATGATAAGTATGTTTCCAAACAAGACAGATTTCTTCATTCTCTCAATTTCGTGTTTTTTCGAAGACCAAAGATGAAGACAAAAGCATACCTGGTCCATATAGGAAGACCGAATAAACTAATGACATTTACTAAGCATTTATTTTGTCTTTTCACATTTCTTTTGCGAAGATAAATGCCTTCCTTGTTTCTTTTCGTATTATATTCTCGGCGGCATTCCAAATTTCATTCTGCGCCTCCATTTGAATAGCTCTGTCACGGAAGAACAACCATTTGCAACGGGAAAGCTTTCTACAATTAAATGAATTTGTCTCTTGTGCGTTAGAGGAAATTTTTCAAGAATGTAATTTTCTACAGGAAAATATTGGTGTATTCTTTTTAAAAAAAACACACTTCCTTCGGACCATCTACTAGACAAATCTATACAATGAACAAAAGGGTTAATTACGTGGGAAATTACGTTCTTACAGGAAAGCAGCTTGAATAAACCACTTCCGGTTAATAGAAGTTATAGAGGATGATTGAAGGTTAATCGCTTGACAAAAAAGGATCCTATTCCAAACACGTTCGTAAGCGTTACAACGCAAATGGAAAATTGATTTCACCTTTTCTCACAGATTTAGCTAAGTGGTTTCCAATGGAATACGATTGATTATGCATTAATAAATATTAAATGGGCCAGTTATAGAAATACACTCATTAGAGCAGAGTTTTTCGAAGTATGGGCCGCGAAGTCTTTGGAAAGGACAGCAACACATTAAATTTTAACTCTGATTTATTCTTCTGCAGTAAAAACAAAATCCATTTTCATATGGAAGTGCAAAGTGCTGCAACTGAAAATGACATGTAGAATTATGACAAACATTCAAAATCCTCATGTAACCATGAGCTACGGAGATTCAACCAGACTGTGTAATTTTGATCTCCAGACGTGTCTTGGGGCGGGGGTGGCTCAGTCGGTAGTGCGTCAGGCTCGTAATCTGTAGTTTCCAGGTTCGAGTCCCAGCTGGGTCAGCGTTGAGATTTATCTCCGCAAAATTCCTCTTCCTGCCCACGGTCAGTAGGGGACACCGATGGGCTTGGAAAGTCCGTCGGAGGAACGTTAAGCCGTGGCCCCGTGTGCGGGAGAGCCATACCCTGTGCACGTTAAAGAACACGTGGATGGCCTTGACGGGAGGCTACCATCTGTCTCCCAACAGCTGTTCCAGTGGGTCCCCTCCCCCAACTTTCTCTGAGCCTTCGGGGTCCATATGACCTGGCCATTTAGCCCATGGTGTGCAAAAAAGATTGCTCAGAGGTAAAACAACCCAACCCAGACGTGTCTGTTCTGAGGTACAGCTGCTGCATTTGGTCACTCTACGCCAATTCTAGCTAGGTCTGTTTGATATTGTCTGCCCATTGCTTCCTAGATCACCTTTTTCTGAAACCCTTAGGCACACTGTTCATAATCCTGTTTGCTAATCTGCAGGCTAATCTATGTATACGGGCAACATGGCCAAACCAACGCAGTCGCTCTCTGCATAATATGCTGCTAAAAGGAGGCTCATAACTCCTTCTTCTAACCTAATCATTACTTATAACGTCAAACCACCTAATGCCCAATATACTGCGTAAGCATCTAGAATCAAAGGCATCAAGTTTCTTGTTATCCTGTTTATAAAGAGTCCATGTTTCGCTACCATGACTAATCTTAGGAAGAACCAAACTATTGTAGAGCCAAATTTTAGTCTTTAGGTATATACGCCTATTTTGCCACACTCTCCATAGATTCTTAAAAGTTCCAGCGGCAAATCTCTATTCTTCTATTTATCTCATGCCGCACATCATCAGTATCTGTACATAACTCCCAAAATAATTAAACTTAGAGATTTGCTCAAGAGTGCAGCCATTCAAAGCAACTGAAGCACTATCTGCCTGACCAATTTTCATCACTTTAGTTTTACCTCTGTTTATCACCAAACCAACTCTATTACCATTAACAGCCCTAATGAAAGAATTCATCTTATCAACATCATTAGCCAACAAGGCCAAATCATCTGCATAATCTAAATCAGAAATTTTGAAATCTCTAGAGCATTTAAGGCCAAAATCTTTTCCTTCCAAAAAATTTCGCATAACATAATCAATAACCAAACAGAAAAGGAGACAAAATGCGCCCTTGTCTAACTCCACTAGCAACGCTAAACCAATCGCCGCAAGACGTACCAACTCTCACATATGACTCAGTGTTATTGTAGAGAGCTTTCATTACACTAACTTATCAGGTATTCCATATGATCAAACAATCAACCACAAATTATGTCGATCAACAGAGTCAAAAGCCTTTTTGAAATCTATAAAGCTAGCAACCACGTTTCTGAAACTCGAGGGGCGGGAGTGGCTCAGTCGGTAGCGCGCCAGACTCGTAATCTGCAGTTCCCAGGTTCGAGTCCCAGTGGGTCAGCGTTGAGATTTATCTCCGCAAAATTCCCCGCCCTACCCATGGTCAGTAGGGAACACCGATGGGCTTGGAAAGGCCGCCGTCCGTCGGATGGAACGTTAAGCCGTGGCCCCGTGTGCGGGAGAGCCATCCCTGTGCACGTTAAAGAACACGCTGGATGGCCTTGACGGGAGGCTACCATCTGTCTCCCAACAGCTGTTCCAGTGGGTCCCCTCCCCTCAACCTTCTCTGAGCCTTCGGGGTCCATGTGACCTGGCCATTTAGCCCATGGTGTGCAAAAAAGTGCCGCTCAGTGGTAAAACAACCCAACTCTGAAACTCGAAACATTTCTTAAGAATCTGCCTAAGTGAAAATATTTGATCAAATACATCCCCTAACACTTCTGAATCCACATTGTTCATCATGCAGTTGTCCATCAAACAAATTCTTAATTCTATTAAGTATAATCATGCAACGAACTTTATCTGGAACAGAAAGTAAACTCTTCCGCTATAATTATCTTTTTGTTTTTGTGACAAAATGAAGAACGATTTTATTTATGGAAAGTAAGGGGCAAAAGCACGATTTCATAGTTAATAATTTCAAGAATTTTGCAACTAATATTCTTAAAAATAATTTTGTTCCAAATTTCAGTGAGGAGAATTCTGTTCCTCTCCCTGTGGATGTGACTGCGATCACTTATTTTTTAAATTGGGACAATAATAGCTCTAGTAAAATCCTTAGAAATAACACCTTTATCATAAAAAAATATTCAAATTTTCAGTCAGCCATGTGACAACACAAATGTTTCCAGCTCTAAGCATTTCAGTGGTGATTTCATCTATCCTTGGGGATTTATGCAGTTTTAATTTAGAGATAGCCAAAGTGACTTCGGAATGTAATATAGAGCCATCTTTAAAGCCAGTAATGCATCTATATTCATTACAAACAATGGGAGTAGAAATAATCACATTATTTAGAGCTTCTCTGAAATGCTCAGTCCACCTAGCCATCGCAGAATTCTCACCTTCAATCACCTTGTCATGTTTATCCGTTAATCTCTGTGTACCTCTCAGTTTCTTCCCGCAGTCTACCTAAAGATTAGATTCCCGCTTCTACCCAAAAATAGAGTCAGTAGTAACTTTAGCACTGAAGTCACCAAGCACAAGAGAAATATCTTCTTTCTTCACAGAATTCAAAATATCCTGAAGATGGCTATGAAACATATCCTTCTCGTTCTCATCAGAGTCCTCTGTGGGGGCATAACAACAGATGACATTAAAGTTTTTAATTTCTGTTTTAAATTTTGCTGTAAGAAATCTTTCATTAATGCAATCATGTCCTAGAAGAGCATCGCTGGCGTGTCTGCTGAGAAACAAACCTACACTTTGGGGATGCTTTCCATCCTCCCTGCATGAAAGAGAAATTTAAAGTTATTTTTAAGTATCTTACCTTTACCTGTCCATTTGGTTTCTTACAAGCCTAGAATAGCTAGGTTATAATGCTGGGATTCCTGCATGAGGACATCAAGAGAATAATCTCTATATAATGTCCTCATGTTCCATGTACCTACAGAGAGAAAATGATTAGTAGGATTTTTAAAGAAACTGGTTTATTGAGATAGGTAGGGTCAACCATATCAAACACCCCCTGATCACAGGAATATTGCAAAGACTTGTCCCTCATCCACTAAAGGCTGAAGTCACCGATGCTGGTAAGAATTCAGGCACCACCTTTTCAAATGGATCTTTTCAAGAGCCATATGGCCTGCTTGAGACACATTGCTCCAGTTCAGGTTTGACGATGATCAACTAGTTAAGTGAGGTTCAGGTACCTGCAATGGCCTCTGATCAGGATTTTCCACCAGCTGATATAAGGCATCCCGTACCTTTGTTCACTTAGAGCTGGCAACCCACAAGCAAACAAAAAACACAGCGGTAGATTCTCCCTCAACAGAGGCCCACTAGTGCAACAAGTCCAGAATCCATAATCAAGCTCAAATCCATAAACAAGTCCAGTCTACTGGGTATAAATGGTCAGCACCAAGACCCTGTGAAGTTGACCACTCCTCAGCAGGGTTGAAGAAAAAGTGGCCATAGATGACAGATCAGTAGGCCATACTGAACTGGCAGCCCTCCCATTCCGTTCCCTTCCAAAAGAGAATAGCTCTTTTGAAAGGTACTAATGGCCTGCACCACGAAAAGGCGAGGTCGGACATTAGGTGCTAGACTTGGCCACTTCTATGCATCATTACTGAGGATTGGTACACAGCTCTCCCTGTTTATGCCTAGCTACAATTTAATCACCAGCGTTTGGATAAAATGGTGGCTCGGGATTAAAATTTTTGGTGGGGCACGTTGACCACCGCAGGCAGGACCACACATTCAAAATTGGTTAAAACTAAAAAAAAAGTCTCACTCTGTCTAAAGTATGCTTCTACGTTTCACTGTAGTTTAATATAATTAACACTATTTCTATTTCTAATATTTTTTGTATCAACTCTTCAGATTATTTTAACTGACATTTCCGATAGTAGATAGTCTGGCTTCCATATCTGTAAACAGCGAATGAATATGTTGATGTTCTGGACGGACGATACAGATTAAGATATTTAATTTCCTTCAGTCTCATTTTTCAATAAAAATCCTGATTTAGGAAGTGCCTCCGATTCTTTTTTGAAAGAAGAATTTCTCTTAAAATAAGGTGGATCTCTTCCAAATAAAATGCCCACTGAATACATACATATTCAATAGCAGTAAAGCAACCGTATTTTTGGAAAGGGGTTAAATCTCAACATTTTAGTTAATGTAAATTTAGGAAATCATTACTGCATCCAAAACCTTTCAATTAGATGTTGAAGGGGAGCATGCTTCAGGTGCATGCATCTTTAATTTTTGAGAGACTTCCTTTAGAAAATACGTTATTCAAACTCTCAAGTTAAAGGGTAAAAATTCATGCGTCCTTCGGGTACGCCGCTGGAAGGAAAATCATTAAGAAATAAATTGTCCGAATGAGGAGGGTTCAGTGCTCCCTACCGAACTACACCATTGCCCAAAAGCATGCTCTTTACGATAAAGGAACTGCTTGCTTTGTGAGACTCTTTTTTCCATGGGATAAAAATTAAAGCGAGAAAATCATAAACATCCACAGGGAGAGGAATAGAATTCTCCTCACTGAAATTTGGAACAAAATTATTTTTAAGAATACTAGTTGCAAAATTTTTGAAATTTTTAACTATGAAATCGTGCTTTTGCCCCTTACTTTCCATAAATAAAATCGTTCTTCATTTTGTCACAAAAACAAAAAGATAAGTAGCTCTATGTTTTCATGCGGTGAAAAAATATTCAGTTACATTACTCTATATGTCTAAAACTCTATAAGTGATAAAATCGAATATCTTTTAAATAGGAGCTCTACTTGTAAAATGATATAAGATTATGTAATCATATAAGCCAGTGGTTCTCAACCTTTTATGCTTCACGTATCCTCTGGAAATGTGTATGTAACTGGCGTACCCCTTGCATAGATAGATAAAACTAGTTATAGTATAACAATGGGAATAAAATAAAACATATATACAGGGTGATTCAGTTAAGCGTGTACAAACGTCTGGGAGGGGTAGGTTGCACAAAGACGAATCGGAATCATATAGCAATGCAGGGTCGGTAACGGCATCCTCTCGCGGTAGATGGTGTTGTTCGACGCGGCAGATGGCATTGTACGGCCGCGGGACTGCACAACTTCCTCGCAGGTAATAGTCATTCGCAAACCGCCCGCAGAGTTAGTAGGATGGCCGATTACACAAACGCGGAGTTGGCCGATATACATCTCGCATATGGGGCTGCGGACTGCAATGGGCGAACCGCTGTGCACGTGTACCAGGAACGGTACCCGATGAGGCATACTCCCAACCACCAGATGTTTGCACGGCTGCATCAGAGGTTATGTGACACTGGTTCTTTCCAGAGACCTACCAGGAGTCGGGAACGATGGGCACGGACCCCTGACATGGAGGAGAATGTGCTACGTCATACAGAAGACACTCCAAGTGCCAGTACTCGAGCAATCGCCCATTGGGTCGGTCTTTCCCAATCCATCGTATGGAGGATTATGCACGTTAACCAATTGCATCCATATCATGAGCAGCGCGTCCAGACACTGAAGCCTGAGGATTACCCACAGTGCATTGCATTTGCGCAATGGTACCTGCAGAAGAGTGTGGCAGAACTCCAATTTCCTGCTTCTGTGCTGTTCACAGACGAGGCATGCTTTACACAGGAAGGTAGCTTCAATGCACATAACGCGCATGCATGGGCGGTGGAGAACCCCCATGCTACACGAACATGTGCAGCACAAAACCGTTTTGCTATAAATGTTTGGTCCGGCATTGTCGGAGACCACTTAATAGGCCCATACCTCATGCCTGTTCGTCTGGACGGAAGGAGTTACCGGATATTTCTGGAGGAGGTCTTGCCAGAACTTTTGGATGAACAACAGGTCCCTCAGTCGCTGCGCCGTGCAATGTGGTTCCAGCACGATGGGGCCCCCGCCCATTTCAGCCATGAAGTTCGTCAACACTTAAACGTGACATTTGGACAACAGTGGATTGGGCGTGGTGGTCCCGTTCATTGGCCTGCAAGATCGCCGGACCTATCATGCCTTGATTACTTCTTCTGGGGTTACATCAAAGGACTGGTGTTCGACACCCCCGTTGAAAGTGCTGAGGACCTTGTCGCACGCATCTCCGTAGCTGCCTCGGAAGTCCGAGACACGCCAGGAATCTTCCAGAATGTACGTGATTCCATGCGCCGACAATGTCAAGCCTGTGTTACAGCTCGTAGTCGCAACTTCGAACACCTTCTGTGACCTCTGTGCATTTCGCAAATGTACCTATTGTGATTAATAAAAAGCATTTTGTTCACTTACGTGCTGCTCTTTCATCCACGTCCTCTCTGTACACTAGCACATATTGATGCCGTTACCGACCCTGCACTGCTATGTGATTCCGATTCGTCTTTGTGTAACCTACCTCTCCCAGAAGTTTGTACACGCTTAACTGAATCACCCTGTATATATAACATACATCTAGCGACTTTTGAGCTCTCACAGCGAAGCTCTCACTTTTTGAGCTCTCCCAAAAAATTTTTATTGTATGCCTCCAAGGGGTACACTTACCCCAAGTTGAGGACCCCTAATAAGGTATTTAAAGAATATTCAGAAAAACTTTTCGATTATAAGCATAGCATGACAAAAATGATTTCCCGTTAGTTTATTTTTTTTGCGTAACATTAATTTTACGGTTCCCATCATCATCATCATCATCATCCTGTTCTTGATAATCTATTGTCGACTATTATACACACGTCGCAACCTATCTCACTTTTAATTTGAGTGCCCCACAGAAAGAAGAAACAAGGATTGTTCAGAGTTGAGAAACTCCTTTCTCCCTTTTCACGTGAAGCATGGTTTATCCTGATGCTGCATTTAAAACAAAAATAACATTTGATAAACTCTTTGAAAGTTCGTGCATTACCAGAATACATAAATAGAAGTAATTTTGCCTATCGGTAAGTTTGAAGTTCAAAAAAGTCTGTTATGACCGTTCCGAGATTGTAATGGAAAGTCAAATATAAACCCATGAGAAGATTGATAAAGGGCTCATCTTATTACTAACATTTTATATCGAAGAATTTTACATTCATCCAGTATTCAGCATTTATTAACAAAATTAAATTCCTTTAAAAATCGTATGAATTCAAATAATTTGTTGCTTGTCCTAATGAAAGCTTGACCAACAAGCAAACTTTTCATCCCAAAAGAAAGTGATACTAGCGCCATTTTCATTCCACTAATAAACAACTAACATGTTTTATTAGTAGGTTTATCTGAAACATTTAAATTTAATCCTCGAAGAATTAAATTCTCAGGGTTCACTTCAACTTAACACAATACTATTTAATAATTAAAAAAGTTTTATTAGCATTTTATGAGTATATATTGGACAGTTTGTGTACAAACTACTGATCATCAGACCGCTGATTCTCTATGCCTCACCAATATGGGCGAACACTACACCCACCAATATTCGTAAGATTCAGGTCTTACAGAACAAGATTTTGAGAACTGCGGTCGATGCCCCCTGGTTTGTCACTAACAGACTTCATAAAGACCTGGATATCGACTATATATATATATACACACATATATATATACACATATAAAACGCATCTCAAAAAGATTTTTTGAGGCTGTTTTCAATAATCCCAATGAGATTATTTCTTCTCTGATTCTTTACGATCATGCTGTTTTGAACAAGTACAAGAGCATTCTCTGAGGTAGCATTCTCTGAGGAGACCTACCCGTTTTAGGTTTCTTATGCAATTTTACTGCTATTTTTAGCTTTTCTTATGTTTGACCTTAGGGGCCCACCTAAGGGTGGTTTACTTATATATTTTGTTCTTACTCATGCCAAATAGGCATTTCTTTATGATGGAGATGGTTAGGGGTAAAATTATTACCCGGTACATCGAATATGATTATGCGATCTATGTGTACAAACTACATTTGAATAAACAAATGCCTACGTTTAGCTTGTCGCCATTACTGCAAATTTTAAATTAACTGCATAATAAAAATAACATAAATAAACAACTGAAATATACGCTGTAGTAGAGTGTTCGTTCGTAAATTAATGTAATTCTGTTACATATTAGTTACTGCATAATAAATAATTGCTTACCATATTCCCCAGTTTTAATAATGGAGTCCTATTGGATGCTCGCCGAAGAGGATCTCACGGTTAAGATTCGATGCTTCTAAAGAAACCAAATTTATATTCCGAGGCAATAAATCCTTGAAGAGTCACACAATAATCTTGTCAACGATGAATAATAGGGCAATAACGATGAAACAAAACTCTCAGAATAATCCATTACCAAAAACAAAATAGGGAATGAAGACATGATACCCTCATTTCGCAAACACACATCACTCAAATAGTTTGCAACTTCTTCGGAGTTGCGTTGGAGAACGTTGCAGTTTTCGCGTCCCTAGCCAGGTGCATTGCAGTTGAGATTGTTGGGGTATGCGATACCCCAGCTTTGTACAGTCGCTCAAAAAAGTATTCGAACACTATGGTTGATTACAGAATTCAGAAAGAATATCTGGCAACGATTTGTTTAGAAATTCGTGATCTGGCAACCTTCGTGTCACGTGATTACAGAATTCAGGAAAAATATCTGGAGCGTGTACAACAACTGTACACGCTCCAGTTACCGTTCACAGCAAACGAGCGTGTGCAGTTACTGCACACGCTCCAGTTTACTATGAACGGTAACTGCACACGCTCAATATTTCCGTGAGTGAGCCCACACGATCCAGGTCTTTGTGAGCTCACACGATCCAATGTGCTGTGAACATTAACCGCAACCGCTTCAGTTTGCTGTGAACATTAACCGCAACCGCTTCAGTTTGCTGTGAACGGTAACTGCATACGCTCCATATTCATTGCATTATATATTCATACGCATTATATATATATTAAAAAATATCCGAACACTAATTGATTACAGAATTCAGAAAAAATATCTGGCAACGATTTTTTAGAAATTAGTGATCTGGCAAACTTCGTGTCATGTGACACGAAGGTTGCCAGATCACTAATTTCTAAAAAAACGTTGCCAGGACACGAAGGTTGCCAGATCACTAATTTCTTATCACTTATATTCTGTAATCAACCATAGTGTTCGGATACTTTTTTGACCGACTGTACATGCATTTTTAAGAGGTAATTATCGTCGAATTGCAGTTGCAAAATGCTTAGCTGTCCGCCCTCCCTAAAGGGTCAACTCATTGTTGTCAATGGAGACTTTCTGACCTTCATATTACACCACCAAAATTTTACATTTCTAGCTTAACGCTATCGTTTGCAATATTCGCTTGAAATTTTCAATTTTTTCCACCGTTAGAGGGCGTAATTATAGCTTTAGGAAGATTTGAAGAGTGCATATCGTAATTTTTCTTCAATACCTAAACAGAAAAATAAATTTTTATTTTTCTCTCTATAAACAAAAAAGTTCGATATCTACAGACGGACGGACAGATAGACGATAAAGTAAAACTATTATCTCGTTTTTTTAAATGAGATAAAAAATTAACTGTAAAATTTTATCCCGTATAGAATATTATTTTAACCTTTCGCATCCAGTAATCCAATTTTATTAAATGGGAAAACTCTACTCAGATTTTATTCTCGGATCTTCCTCCCCTCCCCCCTCAACCTCCGAAACTAAATCCTGGGTAGGTGCCTGGGCAGTGCTCCATGTGGCCTTTGTAAATGAATATTCATCACTGAGCGGAATAGGCATACTTTTACTAGCTACCCACATTTACAACAACTTACGTGTTCGAACATTTTCTACAGAAAATTTCAAATTGTAGTGGAAAGTATAATGGCAGAAGTTTACGAAAGACGTGTGTGGAGAACCCAACTGCACAATTTGGTTTGTCCCTTCCTAGCCCATGGCTGGTTGAGAACTAAGTACGTTGATATTACTTTCTTTGAAAAAAAAATCCAGATTTGTTGTTTTTTTACTTATCTGTAGTGACATTTTCCGAAAATGCTTATTTTAGAAGGGATCTTCGAAATTGGCTTTCATAAAACCAAAAAGTGTTGATTTTTTTGAAGAATATGAAATATATTAGTGGCTTAGCAGTCATAGTTCGAGTTTGACGTAAATTGTCAATCTCTGCCCCATAGATGATTATTGACAAACCAACAATATCCATACTTCACTGCATTCCATATCTTTATAGTAACATTTGTCTGCTTAAACAAGTCAAACTTTTTCACTCCCGCTGTCATGTATGTCTTATCTCCCGAGTTACTAAGGGCAACATAAAATGTGAAAAAACTTTCAGACCTTTTCCGAAACAGAATACGAATGGTAATCACCTTAACTGGAAAGAGCGTGTATTGTGGCACTCGGGACGGCAAAGTTGCAAGGAAAAGTCCGTATGATGTAGCCATAGTAACAGCGTCTTAGAGCAACAAATTTGTGCAACCGGTTCAATCGCATCAGCTTCCTTCTAAGTGAAGCGTTAAGTCTGTTAGCAACGGGAATGTGTTTTTTGTGGGAAAGTGGATCATTGCTGCATTGTTAACTTGTTTGCGCCCTCTGTGGCTCGAAATAAACGGCGAGGGAGAAGATTGTGTCTTCAAGTCTCTGGAAGAATCCTTGGCGCAATTGAAGAAAGCGAAATAGGTTAACTCAATTAACTTGCGTCTCTCACTTATATTCCCTGTGAGAAGTGGAAAAACCATATTAAACCCACGGTTTGTGTAAATATATTTTCCTCAAGGGTTAATATGCTTATGACTGAGATACCGAGTGTATAAATAACGTTTCATATGCATTAATTTCAAATTAACCTTCTCCTCTGGTTCAATGCTCTTTTCGTTTTAGAAACGCAGCAAACTTTAGAGTACGGGAAAAAATAGTATTATTTGCAGCTTAAAAAACTAAATGAAAGCAAGAGATATTCATTCTTAAATGTTTTTTTTGAAGGTAGGTAATTTTTATTCTTTGTCTTGTTTCGCGCTAAGTGTCTGTAATTGATTATTTTCTTATCGTTGTCTATTAACAGTTGGATTAAAATAGGATGAGTAACACTGAATTTTGCGCAAGTTGCTCAAATGAGGATCAAGAGATCAAACATAATGATTCTCAAACTGGGATTCACGGGAAAAGTGTTTTCAGTGGGAACTGTAATTAAAGAGGGTGTTTCAATTCAAAGTGGGAAGACGTTCCGTGTTTTAGAAAGTAGAATGCTACTGGAGGGATTGATTATACTGACAATGTTTCAACTATTGGGTTGGGACATATGTCCGAAATGAGAGCGCCACCTGCAAACCTTCATAAAAATTAGTATTGTTGATAACGGGGGTTACCAATTCGTGTGCCTAGATACGCATGAGGGGTAAATTAGGCGCTGCCTAAAAAAATAAAAATAAATAAATACTCCCTCAAGCAGCTGCTTGTCACAGAGGACAGACAGGAGGATGGCGGAACCTCAGCAGAAAAACAAAAGAAACATCCATGCTTAACAGGGCCTCGAACCCTCGTTCAACAATAGCCAAGCACCCTAATCACTCGGCTATGGGGCAAAAAAGCAAATGGATGAAAATTGCAAAATATTCATCATCATCATCATCGTCATCGTCGTCGTCGTCGTCGTCGTCGTCGTCGTCATCATCATCATCATCATCATCATCATCATCATCATCATCATCATCATCATCATCATCATCATCATCATCAAGCAGCCATGGGCTACGGAGGTCCAACCAGACCGTGCAATTTAGTTCTCCAAGCATATCTGTCCTGAGCTACATCTACTGCATCTGGCCACTACACACCAATTCTAATAAGGTCCTGTTTGACATTGTCTG
Source organism: Ryuthela nishihirai (assembly GCA_038380435.1). NCBI lineage: Eukaryota > Metazoa > Arthropoda > Arachnida > Araneae > Heptathelidae > Ryuthela > Ryuthela nishihirai. The sequence continues at coordinate 10,109,232 of JAWZYU010000004.1, forward strand.
CCCACTGCATCCTACATCTCCCCCTCTTTCTGCGGCCTTTAGACATACTGTTCATTACCCTATTCGCCAATCTATAATCACTCATACGGGCAACATGGCCAAACCAACGGAGTCTCTCTCTGCACAATATGTTGCTTAAAGGAGGTTGCAAACTCCTTTTCCTAACCTCATTATTAGGCACAAAGTTGAACCACCTAATGCCCAAGATACTGCGTAAGCATCTGGAATCAAAAGCATCTAGTTTCCTGTTATCTTGTTTACAAAGTGTCCAAGTTTCACTACCATAACTAACCCTAGAAAGAACCAAACTATTATAGAGTCTAATTTTAGTCTTTAATCCTACGCCTATTTCTCCACACTCTCCGTAGATTCTTAAAAGTCCCGGCAGAAATCCCTATTCGTCTGTTAATCTCATGCCGCACATCACCATTATCTGTTACATAGCTCCCAAGATCATTAAACTGTGACACCTGCTCAACACTGCAACCATTCAGATTAACTGAATCACAGCCTGCTTGACCAAGTTTTCATCACTTTAGTTTTCTCTCTGTTTATAACCAAACCTACTCTACTACCAGTCTCATCAACAGCTCGAATGAAACAGTTCATCTCATCAACAATATTTGCCAAAAGGGCTAAATCATCAGCATAATCTAAATCAGAGATTTTAGTCTCTCCAGACTATTTAAGGCCAAAATCTTTCCCTTGAAGTGAATTTCGCATAACATAATCAATAACCAAGCTAAAGAGAAAAAGAGACAAAATTCACCCTTGTCGAACACCAGAAGTAATGCTAAACCAATTGCTAAAAGCCTTACCAACTCTCACACACGACTCAGTGTTATTATAGAGAGCTTTCATTATGTTAACTAACTTGTCTGGTATGCCATATGATTTCACAATCAACCACAAATTATGACGATCAACAGAGTCGAAATTCCTTTTTGAAATCAACAAAGCTAGCAACCAAAGGTTTCTGAAACTCTGAACATTTCTCAAGAATCTGCCTAAGTGAAAATATCTGATCTATACATCCCCTACCACTTCTGAATACACATTTCTCATCATGCATTGACTATCAATCAAATTCTTAATTCTATTAAGCACAATCATGGAAAGAACTTTACCTGGAACAGAGAGTATGCTGATACCCCTATAGTTATCGCAAGAACTGCGATCACCTTTTTTGAAAATAGGGATAACAACAGCTCTGGTAAAATCCTTAGGAACCATGCCTTTATCACAAAACATTTTCAAAAATTCAGTCACTCAAACGGTAACCGAAACATTCCCAGCTCTAAGCATTTCCGTAGTAATTTCATCTACCTCTGGGGATTTATGACGTTTAAGTTTAGAAATAGCCAAAATAACTTCAGATTGTGTTATAGGGCCAACATTAAAGCCACCAACAGATCTATCATCATTGCAAACAATGGGAGTAGAACTAACCACATTGTGCAGCACATCGCTGAAATGCTCAGCCCAAATAGCCATGACAGAATCCTCACCTTCTATAACCTTACCTTGTTTATCCTTCAATCCCTGTAAACCTGTCCGTTTTCTACCACATAAAACATTATCTATCTGGTTCAGCTCTCTGCCGTTGGGCTGTCTAACTGCTTCCTCAGCTTTGTCAGCCAAGCCATCAAGCCAAAGAACATATCTCAGAGTGCCTTATCACTTAAATAATTTTGCCTCCTCTGCTCCTTTTTTTTCCTAAAAGAGTACTGTTAGTTTCCAAAAAAGTCTGTTTTAAATGGTACCATTCTTCCTCAACTTCAGTAGTAAGCATACCATGACTGTCATAATGACTAAGTAACCTATCATGGTAAGCTTTGGCTATAACTGTGTCTTTCAGAGCTTCAGTATTAAAAGCAAATTTTTTAACACTAGCACAACTTTTCAAGTTTAAGTTGCAAGACACTTTTAAGAAGGTAATGGTCAAATCCAATTTCAGCTTCCCTATATGCCCTGGTATTCTTAACAGAACTAGCCCATTTGCTGTTAATTAATATATAATCAATCATATTCTTATGAAGCCCATCAGGTGAAACCCATGTGTACTTATGTATGTCGCGGTGTTTTTAATAAGTGTTAGTTATTCTGAAACCATTGAGTTTACTTTCCTGTAGGAGACGTTGCCCATTGCCATTGCAGCTACGTAAAACAATGGTAATATCTCCTTTCTTGACAGAATTCAAAATATCCTGAAGTTGTTCATAAAACCTATCCTTCTCATCCTCATCGGCATCCTCAGTGGGGGCATAGCAGTAGATAACATTCAAGTCTTTAACGCTTATCTGAAATTTTGCTGTAAGAAACCTTTCATTAATGCACTCATATCCTAGAAGAGCATCACTAGCGTGTCTGCTGAGAAGCAGACCCACGCGTTGGTGATGTTTATTGTCGTCCCTCCCTGAAAAGAGAAATTTAAGATTATTTTTAAGAATCTGACCTTGAATTTAAGCTTATTTTTAAGAATCTGGTCTCTTGCAAGCCGAGAATATCTAAATTATAATGGTGGAATTCTTGTGTGAGGACATCAAGAGAAAAAGCTCTGTGCAGAGTCCTCACATTCCAACTACCTATGGAGAGAAAATGGTTAGTGGGATGTTTAAAGAAACTATGTTTATTGAGAGAGGGAATGCCGACAATATCAAACAGCCCCCTAATCGCAGACATGGGGCAAAGACCCGTTCCCCCACCACTAAAGGCTGAAGCCATCTACACTGGAAGACTTCCTCCAATGTAGAATTTGACGATGCCAGTAGAAGCAAAGAGTTCAGGTGCCTGCGATGACCTCTGCTCAGGATTATCCACCAGCTGATAAACATATCCTGTGAATCTATTCACTTGGGGCTGTCAACCCACAAACAAACAGAAAATACAGCGGAAGATTTTCCCTCCATAGAAGCCCACCAGTGCAGCAAAATCAGGATCCATAAACAAGCTCAGAGCCATATATCTGTCCAGTCCAGTGGGTTTATATGGTCAGCACCAGGACCCTGTGTGGTTGACCACTCCTCAGCAGGGTAGAAAAAAAAAAGAAAAGTAGCCATAGTTGTCCAGATCAGTAGGCCACACTAATCTGGCAGCCCTCCCCTTCCGTTCACTTCCAACAGAGAGTATCTCTTTTGAAAGGTACTAACGGTCTGCACCATGAGAAGGCGTGGTCGGATATTAAGTGCTAGGCCTGGCTGGTTCTATGCATCATCACAGGGGATTGGTGCAAAGCTTTCCTTCCAGTGACTACCTAGCTACCTTATAATGTTATGAATAATGCTGGTTTTTTAATCACACAAAAATTGCTTTGGCTTTTTCAGTATTTACATAATACAAGTTTATTCAACATTATCGACATAATAGTGCTTTTGCATAGTAGTTCAATGTATTTAATTTATGAGATTTGATTTAGGTTAAATTAAATAAGAATCAAATTAAATACCCTATCAATTCTACTTTTTGAAAGTATGGAATTCTTCAAAATTTTTGTTAACATTTTTATTAATACCAGTTAATGAACAAACAAATTTCCTCTCAAACAGCTTCTTGCCCCCAGAAATCTGACAGGAACCTGTTAGTACAATATGCCATAGAGAAGGTTTATGAGAAAGGTTAGACCTCAGTAGAAAGAGAACATTCACGCAGTATAGGGGGCGGGGTTGGCTCAGTCGGTAGCGCGCCAGGCTTGTAATCTGTAGTTCCCAGGTTCGAGTCCCAGCTGGGTCAGCGTTGAGATTTATCTCCGCAAAATTCCCCGCCCTGCCCACGGTCAGTAGGGGACACCGATGGGCTTGGAAAGGCCGCCGTCCGTCGGATGGGACGTTAAGCCGTGGCCCCGTGTGCGGGAGAGCCACACCCTGTGCACGTTAAAGAACACGCTGGATGGCCTTGACGGGAGACTATCATCTGTCTCCCAACAGCTGTCCCAGTGGGTCCCCTCCCCCAACCTTCTCTGAGCCTTCATCATCATCATCATCATCATCCTCAAGCAGCCATGGGCTACGGAGGTCCAACCAGACCACGCAGTTTAATTCTCCAAGCATATCTGTCCTGAGCTACATCGGCTGCATCAGGCCACTGCACACCAATTCTAACAAGGTCCTGTTTGACATTGTCTGCCCACCGCATCCTAGGTCTCCCCCTCCTTCTGAGGCCTCTAGGCACACTGTTCATAACCCTATTCGCCAATCTATAATTATCCATACGGGCAACATGGCCAAACCAGCGGAGTCTCTCTCTGCACAACATGCTGCTTAAAGGAAGTTGCAGACTCCTTGGCCTAACCTCATCATTAGTTACAAAGTTAAACCACCTAATACCCAAGATACTGCGTAAGCATCTAGAATCAAAAGCATCTAGTTTCCTATTATCTTGTTTACACAGCGTCCAGGTTTCACTACCATAACTAACCCTAGAAAGAACCAAACTATTATACAGTCTAATTTTAGTCTTTAGGTGTATACGCCTATTTCTCCACAATCTCCATAGATTCTTAAAAGTCCCAGCAGCAATACCTATTCGTCTGTTAATCTCATGCCGCAAATCACCAGTATCAGTTACATAGCTCCCAAGGTAATTAAACTGTGACACCTGTTCAAGACTGCAACCATTCAGATTAACTGAATCACAACCTGCCTGACCAATTTTCATCACTTTAGTTTTCTCTCTGTTTATAACCAAACCTACTCTACTACCAGTCTCATCAACAGCTCGAATGAAAGAGTTCATCTCATCAATATCATTTGCCAAAAGGGATAAATCATCAGCATAATCTAAATCAGAAATTTTCGTATCTCCAGTCCATTTAAGGCCAAAATCTTTCCCTTGAAGTGAATTTCGCATAACATAATCAACAACCAAACTAAAGAGAAAAGGAGACAAAATACACCCTTGTCGAACACCAGACGTAATGCTAAACCAATTGCTACAAGACTTACCAACTCTCACACATGACTCGGTGTTATTATAGAGAGCTTTCATTATGTTAACTAACTTGTCTGGTATACCATATGATCTCACAATCAACCACAAATTATGACGATCAACAGAGGCAAAAGCCTTTTTGAAATCAACAAAGCTAGCAACCAAAGGTTTCTGAAACTCTAAACATTTCTCAAGAATCTGCCTAAGTGAAAATATCTGATCTACACATCCCCTACCACTTCTGAATCCACATTGCTCATCACGCAATTGCCTGTCAACCAGATTCTTAATTCTATTAAGCACAATCATGGAAAGAACTTTACCTGGAACAGAGAGTAGGCTGATACCCCTATAGTTATCAGAAGAACTGCGATCACCTTTTTTGAAGACAGGGATAATAATAGCTCTGGTAAAATCTTTAGGAACCATGCCTTTATCATAAAAGTTATTCAAAATTTCAGTCATCCAAGTGGTAACCAAAACATTCCCAGCTCTGAGCATTTCTGTAGTAATTTCATCTACCCCTGGGGATTTATGAAGTATAAGTTTAGAGATAGCCAAACTAACTTCAGATTGTGTTATAGGGCCAACATTAAAGCTGCCAATGCATCTATCGTCATTACAAACAATGGGAGTAGAACTAACCACATTGTTTAGAACATCACTGAAATGCTCAGCCCACCTAGCCATGACAGAATCCTCACCTTCTATAACCTTACCTTGTTTATCCTTCAATCCCTGTATGCCTGTCCGTTTTCTACCACATAAAACATTAACTATCTGGTACAGCTCTCTGCTGTTGTGCTGCCTAACTGCTTCCTCAGCTTTGTCAGCCAAGCTATCAAGCCAAAAATTTTTATCAGTAGCTAACTGATCCTTTACACGTTTATTAAGCTCTCTGTAATCTTTTCTATTAGGACTAGTAGGGTACTGATTAAGGACATTCCTCCAGTTCCTTCTTTCTGAAATAAGCTCAAGTGCCTTATCACTTAAATAATTCTGTCTCCTCTGCTCCTTTTTTCCTAAAAGAGTACTGTTAGTTTCCAAAAAAGCCTGTTTAAAATGGCCCCATTCTTCCTCAACTTCAGTATTAAGGAACCCATGACTGTCATAATGACTAAGTAACCTATCATGGTAAGCTTTAGCTATAACTGGTTCTTTCAGAGCTTCAGTATTTAAAGGTAAATTTTTTAATCCTAGCACAACACTTTTTAAGTTTAAGTTGCAAGACACTTTTAACAAGGTAATGGTCAGATCCAATTTCAGCTCCCCTATATGCCCTGGTATTTCTAACAGAACTAGTCCATTTGCTGTTAATTAATATATAATCAATCATATTCTTATGCAGCCCATCAGGTGAGACCCATGTGTATTTATGTATGTCGCGGTGTTTGTAATATGTGTTAGTTATTCTGAAACCATTGAGTTTACTTACCTGTAGGAGACGTTGCCCATTGCCATTGCAGCTACCAATACCAAAAGGGCCTATCACCCTTCCCCAAAGATCAGAGTCAGTACCAACTTTGGCATTGAAGTCACCAAGAACAAGGGTAATATCTACTTTCTTGACAGAATTCAAAATATCCTGAAGTTGTCCGTAAAACCTATCCTTCTCATCCTCATCAGCATCCTCAGTGGGGGCATAACAGCAGATAACATTCAAGTCTTTAATGCTTGTCTGAAATTTTGCTGTAAGAAACCTTTCATTAATGCACTCATATCCTAGAAGAGCATCACTAGCATGTCTGCTGAGTAGCAGACCCACGCCTTGGTGATGCTTTCCATCCTCCCTCCCTGTAAAGAGAAATTTAAAGTTTTTTTAAGTATCTCACCTTTACCTGTCCATCTGGTCTCTTGCAAGCCTAGAATATCTAGGTTATAGCGCTGGAATTCCTGCACCAGGACATCAAGAGAATAATCTCTATGTAATGTCCTCACGTTCCACGTTCCTGCAGAGAGAAAATGATTAGTAGGATTTTTAAAGAAATTAGGTTTATTGAGATTGGTAGGGCCAACAATATCAAACAGCCCCCTGATCGCAGGCATGGGGCAAAGATCCGTTCCTCCTCCGCTAAAGGCTGAAGTCACCGATGCTGGTAGGAACTTCAGGCACCACCTTTTCAAGTGGACTTTTTCAAGAGCCACATGGCCTGCCTGAGACGCATTACTCCAGTTTAGGCTTGACGATGCCCAACTAGCTAAGTAAGGTTCAGGTACCTGCGATGGCCTCTGATTAGGATTATCCACCAGCTGATATAAGGTATCCCATGCCTCTGTTCACTTAGGGCTGGCAACCCAGAAGCAAACTGAAAACACAGCAGTACATTCTCCCTCAACAGAGGCCCACCAGTGCAGCAAGTCCAGGATCCATAATCAAATTCAAATTCATAAACAAGTCCTGTCTAGTAGGTATAAATGGTCAGCACCAGGACCCTGTGAAGTTGACCACTCCTCAGCAGGGTTGAAAAAAAAGAAAAAAGTGGCCATAGATGACCAGATCAGCAGGCCATACTGAACTGGCAGCCCTCCCCTTCCAAAAGAGAATATCTCTTTTGAAAGTTACTAACGGCCTGCACCACGAGAAGGCGGGGTCGGACATTAGGTGCTAGACCTGGCCGGTTCTGTGCGTCATCACTAGGGATTGCTACACAGCTCTCCTTCCAGTTTACGCCTAGGGGGTCCATTTAACCCGGCCATCGGAACGCCGATGAACAGTTGTTAAAAATAACTTTCCTCAATGATGGGGAGATTGCACTATCAACCCCCATCTGTGCTTGATTGATTGATTCAACTTCACAAATATTGGGTGGTCCTTTTTTAGGCTTACCCATTTATAATTAAGTGGAGAAATAGCTTTAATATTTAAAAAAAAAAATTTTAAGTTATATTTTAAGTATTCTCTTTTTTTTTTATTATGATCTCCTTTTTTTTAATATTTATATATTATTTTTGAGTTTTTTTTTTATTTTTTTTTTTATAATTTATTCCATACATCTTCTTTTTTGGAATTTTTTGTTATATGTATATTTTTTTTTTGAATTTTTTGTTATTTATATATATTTTTTTAGGGAAGAATTTTTTGATATATATATATTTTTTATTTTATAATTTATTCCATATATCTGGGTTTTTTTTGAGGAAATCTAATAAAAATCGAAAAATTTTTAATTTTGTGGAAGAGACAGGGCAGTCAAGAATAGAATTTATGTTATAATCCAAAATTCCAATACTTTCTAAATTTTTAAAAAATTCATTTCTTTCAGAATTATATTTATCGCAATTTAGAAGAATGTGGGAGGAATTTTCAGTCAAATTACATTTTAAGCATTTTGGAGAATCAATTAGATTTAAATGAAATTTTGATTTATTTAAGAGTATGGTGTCCCACCCGTGCTTCGCTACTATGCTGTATATATACTACTAACATTTGAATAGGACTACTTTCACTCAATGATTTGGTAACATCAAATACCAGTTCAATGATTCGAAAATATCTAGTAGCGGAACGGTGTTCCGTTTCAGTGATTCAGAAACATCGAGTAGTGGAACGGCGTTCCGGTTCAATAATTCGGAGGTAGAGAGTAGCGGAACCGTGTTCGATTTAGTTGTAGTAGTACTTTTGTTAATTGCTTCCTCTACTCAAAATGTCCCGCTTCGTCACTGATATATGCCGACCTTGTGACATATGCCATATGACGTTGCTGGACGACACCAATACGCTGTAGGGGTGAAGAATGAGGATACGTGATTCCACCACCATCATAAGCATCTGCTCACTGATTGTCTTTCACTTCAGAAGGTATACAAAAATTAAATCCGGTATCATTATAGAGAAAGTTTAAACAATTTATAAGAGAATGTGATAACTTCTTTTATCTAAAACATATTAGTCATAGTCAGGCTATCTGACAGCCACGTTATTGAGCAAACACTGAGTATTTTACTCTTGAATTTATTCAAAATTATTGCTGAGTGACTTAGCAACACAGAATCTAATTTCAACTGCTTTTGTATTCATTTCAATATCAATCACAATTAAAATTAATTGAAACTGAGATCCATTTCCTAACGTGTAAGGGACGGGGGTGGCTCAGTCAGTAGCGCGCCAGGCTCGTAATCTGCAGTTCCCAGGTTCGAGTCCCAGCTGGGTCAGCGTTGAGATTTATCTCCGCAGAACTCCCCGCCCTGCCCACGGTCAGTAGGGGACACCGATGGGCTTGGAAAGTCCACCGTCCGTCGGATGGGACGTTAAGCCGTGGCCCCGTGTGCGGAAGAGCCATACCCTGTGCACGTTAAAGAACACGCTGGATGGCCTTGACGGGAGGCTACCATCTGTCTCCCAACAGCTGTTCCAGTGGGTTCCCTCCCCCAACCTTCTCTGAGCCTTCGGGATCCATGTGACCTGGCCATTTAGCCCATGGTATGCAAAAAAGTGCCGCTCAGAGGTAAAACAACCCAACCCTAACGTGTAAATATTTCAATAGTAATATTGTACACAATTGAAGCATACGTATTCTGGGAAACAGCATTAAAAGTTTCCAAAACGTTACAGATATCACACCTTTTAACGCTCGCTGTCCAATAGAGATTAGCACTCTTGAGCAATCAACGCGGCTTTCATGCTCTTTTTCACCCTTTCAAGAGAACGGCAGGAACCTTCCATTGATGCTCGTCCGGAACTTGCGTCACTCTAGTTGTGGTCTTTTGGGGTGTGCCTTCTTCTCCCCAGAATAGATTCCCCCGAGAAGCAATTAATGGGTCGATGATTCTCACGTGGAGTGCGCGCAACAAAGACACTGAAGATGAAGGAAAAAAAAGAAGTTATTTGAGTGTAGATGAAGATGCTTCTTTGTCGATTTGAAGTGTCAATTGACTGCAATCAGGGATGGAGTTACTCATGATGTTAATTATATCGTGTAATATTTTTCTAATATGTATACGTCAAAAGGTTAAATTTCGAAATCACTTTCGATCCATGGAACTTTATATCAACTTTTATATGGAATATGAAGGGCGAAATTCGAAAAATGTAAATAATGATATAAATTGAAGAGATTTTTCGACGTATTTGTTCAACTATTAAAGAAGATATCAGTCTGAATTAATTTCTGATTGATATCTTCATTAAAAGTGAATATTGATGTTTTATTAGGACCTATGAAACATAAAAAGAGATTTTTCTAACAACATTTTGAATACTGTTATGCTGTAAGTCAAGTGGACATAACATTGTGTTGAGTCGGGGTGGAATCTGAACCCACGACCTATTAATGGCATATCAGGTGCTCTGACAGCTGATCATGAGGGATGATGAGGGGAGAAGAAGGCTGCCGATCAACTTTCCTCTACTCTGAATGTTAAAACCTGTCATTGTAGAATCAGTCGCAGGCGTCTGCCTTATAACTGCAAGCGAAGTCGTGGGTTCAGATTCCAACCAGCTCGAGACACTTCCTCTATGCCCACAATCCTCTATGCCCACATTCACCTAGAGTGTAACAGTGTTCCAAACTTGTTACTATGAAATACTGTGATATAAAATGTTACTAATATAACAGATAATGTATAAAAAAATAAAATAATAAATACCCCCTCAAGCAGCTGCTTGCCACAGAGGTCTGACAGGAGCCTGTCAGTTTATATGCCATAGCAGAAGGTCTGTGAGATGGCAGGCCTCAGCAGAAAAACGACACAAACAGCCATGCCTTAACCCAGGTCCCTTAGATTAGTAGCCAAGCGCGCTAACCACTCGGCCACGGGAAGGCTAGATAACGTATACTAGAGATTTATGTGTTTAATGCATTTTACATCTCGTAAAAAGAAAAAGTTGTTTTTTCAAGCCCCACCTGGATATTGGAGCAAATCATTGCTGTCAATATTAATCTCTTAATCATCAATCCGCCATCAAAATTTTAAAATTCTAGCGTAAATAATCGTTTCGTTCAAAGTTTTGTTATTTTCAACTTTTTCCATCGTTAGAGGGAAAAAAATACGAACCCTAATATTCCATCAATACTATTCTAAGACAAAAAAATTTTGATTCATCTTTAAAGACAAAAAAATCCAATATCTAGAGACGATTTTTTTCTAGAAATCAGTGATCTAGCCACCTTCGTGTCACGTGACACGAAGGTGGCCAGATCACTAATTTCAAAAAAAAAAAAATCTTTGCCGGATATTTTTCCCGAATTCTGTAATCAACCATAGTGTTCGGATACTTTGTTGAGCGACTGTAGGTGGTCATATTATTTTGATACTAGATCGTGTGGGCTCACTCACGCAAATATTGAGTGTTGCTGTACACGCTCCAGATATTTTTCCTGTATTCTGTAATCACGTGACACGAAGGTTGCCAGATCACTTATTTCTAAAAAAATCGCTGCCAGATATTTTTTCTGAATTCTGTAATCAACCATAGTGTTGGGATAGTTTTTTGAGCGACTGTACACCCAAAAAATTTAAATTTTCGGTGGATGCAATTATCATGATATAGAGGCCTTAATCATGATGCTAGAATATGAATTTCGTTTGAAAATAACCCTTTGGAAGATTTCTTTTTTCCAGGGGGCCTCGGGCCAATCCATTTCGGTAGTTATGCGTCTGGCAGAAGGGAACTACCTGGCACAAATGCATTTAAAAGCATAAATTTCTATTTATTTCCTTACAATGAGAAAATTCAGAGTTAAAATTTAATGTACTATGACTCTTTACAAAGACTTCGCAGGCCCATTGGAGATCCGCAACCAATCGCAAAAAAGAATTTTTTTAATCATTGGGTGAAAATAGCCATACTTCACGTTAAAAAGAAATCAAAATTTAGTTTCAGAAAAGCATTTTTTTTTTGCAGATGAAAAGCAAAAAAATGAAATTCAAAAACAAATTCACTGTCCGATTTCACTGCTGAAATGTCACAATGATAAACAAGAGCAACATGGCAGAAGTTTTGTAGCAACGCCCGAAGGTTTAAAATAAAACCGTCAGTCGTTTAAATTACTAATGTTCGAACTCTTATGACAAGGTGTTTTATCAACGTAAAAAGGAAGAGAAAAACATTTACGTTAAGAACTAAGTTAAAAAGCTTAAACGCTCTAAATAAGTAATTTCAAGTGCTCTGAATTTCCTCTCATGCATGACGTAAACTCAAGGATTTGTTCTGTACTTGCTTCAGTATATCTTCCTTCAGAAACTAATGTTAGCTCATTTACATGAACGCGAACAAGAAGTTAAAGGGCAGAGAATATCGAAACATTCGGAAAGCCCAGATTTGTAAGTTTGGTTGTTCCGAACATGTAACTATATAAAAAAAAAACTCTAGAAATGTTTCTACACAACTTTTTCAAGTACGAGTTTCAGAAAAATGTTCGGAAAATTACGAATGATAACATATAAAGAATTGTTCCTCAAGTTCTCCCATCCCCTATTCATTTTTTAATATTAGAAAAACGTTTAAACACATTCCAAGTAAGATATTACATATCCTATTTCTCTTGACTAAAAAAAATTCGTAAAGTAGTAAGTGATGTGGTTTTTAATCCTTTGTAATGAACTCATCACTAAGTCCGACTTTATTTGTCCTCCATGAGAAAGGGGATGCCGATGGGCTAGGAAAGGCCGTCTTGTTCAAGTTAAAAAATACGCTGATGCCTTTGACGGAGAAACCTATCTCCCAGCAGTTACCCAGTGAATCCCCTTCCCCAACTTCTTTGAGTTCGTGGAGTCCTGGGGCGGGGTTGGCTCAGTCGGTAGCGCGCCAGGTCCGAGTCCCAGCTGGGTCAGCGTTGAGATTTATCTCCGCAAAATTCTCCGCCCTGCCCACGGTCAGTAGGGGGCACCAATCGGCTTGGAAAGGCCGCGTTCCGTCGCATGCGAGGTAGGTGTGCGGGAGAGCCATACCCTGTGCATGTTAAAGAACACTCTGGATGGCCTTGACGGGAGGCTACGATCTGTCTCCTAACAGCTGTTCCAGTGAGTCCCCTCCCCCAACCTTCTTTGAACCTTCGGGGTCCTTGTGACCTGGCCATTTAGCCCATTGTGTGCAAAAAAGTGCCGCTCAGAGGTAAAACAATTCGAAAAGATGTTATTTAACACTTAAAACATCTTACTCTGTCCGACGTTTTACATGTTAAATAATAAGAAATGGACTTCAAAAGGTTAATATTGTGCTTCGACGTATTAATCAGTTTTTTCAATACTTTTTACTTCAGTGACACTAAACCTATGTTTTGACATAACAGTAAGATTAACATATTTTCTGTATCATAAGCAAAGAAGACATAACACATAATCAATGTAGATTTTTTTCTTTCTGAAAAAGATCTGAGTTGTTTTCGGTAGCTTTTCGTAGAAATAACAGTTTTAAATATAGCTTTTCGTGAAACACTTTTAAAATTGTAAACTTTTTTTAGGTAGAAAAATAAAATCTTTCGGAAACACCAAAATTACCTGCTGAACAAACACCAGCTGAAAAATACATAGCGTATTAAACGCCGAGGCCTAAATAATATCCTGTGTTTGAATTGTAGCACGAAAATAGCGCACAATTTATAGTGCCTTGGTTTCGGACAGAGATGGCAAACATTTGTTTCGATGTGTGGATTTTTGTACAATTACTTTGGAAAAATGTTATGTTTGACATTAAAAGATTTCTAAATATGCTATATAAAAAACTGGAATAATATTTTGTACTTTTTTATATAGTCACGTGTTCATAAATTAATTCAAAAACTTCGTGCATAAATTATGTACGTATTATCTTTTCTAGTGGAAGCTCTAGACTCCTTGAGGTATAGTACTGTGCGAATTAGTTGGGACAAGCGAAAGAACGCTAAGTCCCTTCCGCTGCAGAGTCTAAACTGCTGCAAGTCTAAACTTGTTCGTAAACACCAAGGGTCATGTTTTGGGGATGTTTCACAGCTTCCGGGCCACAGACGCTTCACCCCATTGAAGGAATGATGGACAGCAAAAAGTACATAGGCGTTCTGGAGACGAAAATGGTCCCAACACTGCAGAAGCTGTTTCCTAACGGCGATGGGGTATTTCAACAGGATCTGGCTCCATGCCACAATTCTAAGCTTGCTAAGAGCTTCTTTATTCAACAACATTTGAAGGTATTGGAGTGGCCAGGAAATTCACCCGATCTAAACCCCATTGAAAATTTGTGGGCCATAATAAAAGCGCGCATATCTAAGATGGATTGCACGACGAAAACCAAATTGATAGAAAGTGTCATGAAAGTGTGGTACCACGACCCTGAAGTGAAGGAGATGTGTGGAAAGCTAGTGGCATCAATGGTTGAGAGGGTGAAAGAAGTAATTAAAGCTAAGGGGGGTCACATTCACTATTAAACAATAAATATTTTAGTTGTGTCTTTGTTACTGCATTTTCTTATTGTCCCAACTAATTTGCACAGTACTGTAGTCCATAATAGTTTTTATTTTTTTCAAAGTAAATAACTCAATGTCGAAAGTGGTCGCCTTATGATCCTGATCTCTTCCGAAAGAGCTATAGTGAATCTTATGAATTAAACATAGCAGCAGATTAAGAAATCATTAATGCCTTTAGAAATCCACGCCTCCTTTAAACTGCTGCAAAAATATGCGGGACTGCTTCGCTTGATGCCACCTGCAAAGAAAGCACTTAACCATTAAATAAGTGCCTCCTAAGTTTGTTACTCTCTTGCTTAGAGGCTGGAATCTGGAGTTTTATTCTTTTGGTTTCCTTAAATACTTTCTACAGCAATTGCAAAAGACGCGAAAAACTCTTTTGCCGACTTGACACTCAGTACAATCTAATGAAAGGGATGAAGAAAAGAAATTGACATTGAATGGCATCCAGGGAAACCAATGCGACAATCTCTGGTTCGTCTTTCAGTAAACTCACTCGTTGTAAAAATTTTTTAAATATTTAACAGTTCTTTCTTTGCAAGCTGATGACAGAACGACCCATTTTACATTTTAGTCCTTAAAAAGAGGATTGTTTAAAAACGCAACGTTGCAATAAAACTGTAATCACATTAGTCGATCGTGACAGTTTTTCGTCTTCCCAAAAGTTCAAACAAGTTTCTATTTATAACTAGCTGAACGTACCCGGTGCTTCTGGGGTGTAACTTTTAATCTGTATATTCTTATTTTCGCAGCAGTAAAGGTAAATTTTGTAAGTTCCCCCTGTGATGTTACTTCTTCGTTTGTCGGTCTATTGGGACCACTTAGGACGTCCCCTCGGTTCGATCGCTATACGCGACGGGTGAAAGAGTCTTTCGGAACAAAAATCAAAGATTTTTATCACAACTGCAGGGACTCAATACTGAGGCTCCTGCCCAATAAATTGGTTCAAACTTCAGCCTTTACTTTAAAATAACAAATATTTATTTAACCTTCCAAACATGCTTGATGGACGAGGACATATGCTCAATTACATAGATTACAACAACACCAGCTTACTATGCCTGTTCAGCTGTATTTACAGAGCCCAATGCCGCTATTACCAGTCGGCATTTCCCAGCTTTACAATTTCTCGTCTGCACGCTTTCGAAACTCGACCAGCTCTGACCTTCTCGTTGTTGCCAACCCTTTCTCTTTCTCTCTCTGCCTGACCATCTTGGGCGTCCGCGAGCAGTGGGGTGACCTCCGTCCCCTCTGGGCACTGTTACTTCAATTAACTTTCCAGATGCCGGGACAGAGGGACTCCCACGTAGCATAAGCCTTGTTGGTGAAATCCAAAATAAATATACAAAGCCTGAACAAAAAAAATCTGAAAAGGCCTCTAGCCTGATACCTCCCTGCCAGAAGTCAGTAGTTAGTCCTGTTAACTGCTGACTAAAAAGTCAAGTTGAATGATGAAAATCAGAGTTCATTTTCGCGTTAATCTTAGAGTTCATTTTCGCGTTAATCTTAGAGTTCAATGCCATAAAATTCAGAGTTCTAAGTTGCTTTATGAATTCTATAAATTCTCTGCGAAATGGCACCTCTTTTACACATCTATGTACACTATACTTAAAAATAAAATAACTTCTAGGTATATTTCCGGTGCACTGAGTCTAAATATTGTCTTTTTGCTTCAAACAAAAAAAAACCTGGTGACTGAAGTAGTTGTCCGAGAGTACACAGTTTATAACTTAATTCTCTCACTAATAACTGTCTTTGACGAAGGGTATGCCGTACTGGCGGTGTTCATTCGTTCATAGGTGACATCCCATGTGAAAGGCTATGCACACCTTTCGTGACTACCTAGATATCATCTTCCCGTACGTACCCTCTGCCTCTACAGGCTGAAAGTCGTCGACATTGGCGTCGGCCTGACCATTTAAATTTGTAAAAGGTGTTAGTGTACCCTCCCTTAGACAATTTGGCTCATCGTAGACATCGAGTCTGACAGATTGCTGCGCATGTTTGGGCTGGGAGATAGTATGGCATTGATTGGACGGTCTCCATGGAGCATACATTTCCCTTTTTCTAACTGGAATTCCTCTACCTCTTTCATAGTAACTTCCTCTATTGGCCCACGGCTCGTGGATTTTCCTCCTGAGGTTACCAGTTACAGGCCTTCTCTCCTTCTTTCTAATTAACTTACCATATGCTTCCACACTCAGAAGTACCTCCTTCCGCAGCTTTGCTACTACTGCGCATAAGCACTTTAATTTCTCCGCCACTCACAGTGCTATTGTCTGTACCATCAATCAAACTTAAAGGCAGCTCTTTTACCTCTGCCCTTATGGCATCACCAAACGGCCCATGCAGCAACAGATGTTCTTTTACCGGGTGCTTTTCTTCGTTCAGCATACCCTTTCTGATTACTGTCAGGTCTGCCCCCGAATCCACGACTGCTCTAGCTGTCTGGTCGCCACATCTGATTCGAACCTCTTCATAATCTACTGGGATACGTATCTCTCCCTGTCCCATTACTCGACTGCTTGGACTTGGCCTTCGAATGTGTCGTAACCCTTCCTATTGTTGCCTCACAAACATCTTCAGAATTCTGATCCAAGGTGCTAACTTGGTATACCTGAGTTCGACTCTCACGGTCCCCAGTTCTCAGTGGGCAATCTTTCATCAAATGTTTGTCAGATCTACATTTATGGCACCTCCTTACCTTTGGGATATTTCTATATTCAGCTAAATTAACTGCCGATTGATATCTTCTGCTCGAGTAATTTCTCTCCGAGTCTATCCTCCGCTGGGGGGAAACAACACGTTCTGCATATTGTCTATGCCTTACCTCTTTAAAAGTTTGGACCTCTTCCGTTCCGTTTACACTGGCTAGATGGATTTCTGCCCACGTGGCTATTTCGTCTGCTTTTGCCCATGACTCCGCCTCTTTCTGTACTACGTAAGCATGAGTGTCTTGAGGAAGGCTATCACGTAACTTATCCGACACTATCAGGTCCATAAGCTCCTCAAATTTTGTCACCTTCCTACTGCGGACGTAGTAATCCCAGCTATTTCTGAGCCTCGAGGCTAATTGATTATATGACTCATTCGGTTCTTTCGTGATAGTTTCAAACTTTCTCTTGTACGCAGAGGGAGTGAGCTTAAACTCTTTTAATACAGCCTCTTTAACTTTCTTATAATTAACAAAATCCTCTGCACTTAATTTTCGAAAAACGTGATTTACATATTTACTATCTAAAAAAGAAATGATGACTTTGCCTTGAAACTCCTCTGGTACTTCATATATCTTAAAACCCCTTTCCGCTGTCTCAAAGAGATTTATCACTTCTTCTGGGTTTTTAGGGCTTCCAGCTAACATATTTCCCAATAATTTTATATAATTAGCCAGCCGCGCATCTGCTGGATTACTAGAAACTGCCACCGTTCGCACATCACCCCTCTCCTCGTTTGCATTCCTCATTTGCAGTTCCAGCATTCTATACTCATGCTCTCTCTCCTTTTCCCTTTCTCTTTCTGCCGCCTCTCTCACCTTTTCCCTTTCTGTTGCCTCTCTCTCCTTTTCCCTTTCTGCCGCCTCTCTCTCTTCCCTTCTCAGATGCATCTCTAACCTCATCCTTTCTAATTCAAAATCATCTCCCATCTCTTTAGCTCTCTGCATCTTCTTTAGCTCTCTGCTTTCTGGTCCCGCTCTGCAGCATATCCGTATCGTTGTCATTGCCATAATCCCTCAACCCTCTCATGTCTTCCGCAGCATCAGACTCTCTGTCTATTGTCACCTCCTCGCTTCCCCGGCCACTCCCTGAATAACCACCCTGCGCGCTATATTTCTCTGTGACTGTGTAGCCTCGCCTTAACTCATCCCTTTCCCTATCGCGACCGCTCCTAAGCTCCATTTTAGCTCGTACAGGCTTCTGCCGTATCTAACTACTCGCCCCTAGAGTAAGAGGATACTTACCTCCGATGTGATGACAGGAACGAACCGCCTCGTCAGTCTGCCACCTGAAGCACACAGTCGGAACACTCTTGGTAGTATCAGCCTTGCGCTGGTCCGCTCACAATGGATGTCGGAACTCTTTCGTCACCTTCACCACTACTTTCACCTCTGTTGCGTACTGGCGGCTGCGCCACTTTGTGGTGTTACTTCTTCGTTTGTCGGTCTATTGGGACCACTTAGGACGTCCCCTCGGTTCGATCGCTATACGCGACGGGTGAAAGAGTCTTTCGGAACAAAAATCAAAGATTTTTATCACAACTGCAGGGACTCAATACTGAGGCTCCTGCCCAATAAATTGGTTCAAACTTCAGCCTTTACTTTAAAACAACAAATATTTATTTAACCTTCCAAACATGCTTGATGGACGAGGACATATGCTCAATTACATAGATTACAACAACACCAGCTTACTATGACTGTTCAGCTGTATTTACAGAGCCCAATGCCGCTATTACCAGTCGGCATTTCCCAGCTTTACAATTTCTCGTCTGCACGCTTTCGAAACTCGACCAGCTCTGACCTTCTCGTTGTTGCCAACCCTTTCTCTTTCTCTCTCTGCCTGACCATCTTGGGCGTCCGCGAGCAGTGGGGTGACCTCCGTCCCCTCTGGGCACTGTTACTTCAATTAACTTTCCAGATGCCGGGACAGAGGGACTCCCACGTAGCATAAGCCTTGTTGGTGAAATCCAAAATAAATATACAAAGCCTGAACAAAAAAAAATCTAAAAAGGCCTCTAGCCTGACCCCCCCCCCCCCGACACTTTAGCACAGATTTTCAACAGGAAGAAATTTGCCCGGTGTTGGCTTGGATCGTTGTTGACGTCAGCGAGCTCTCTCATAGCCCGTGGCTTAGTTTCTATTTAAGCTATCGAGATTTTTATTTCCGTTATCACAGAATTTGTCACCCTATGGCTCCCGTGATATTCGTCCGCATGGTCCAAATTTCCTGCACAGCGTCCCCCGTGTGCCCCAGTGATTGGTTTAAAAATCAGGTTCCCACTTGGCCCGTGGCTTTGTTTCTACACAAATTGTGACAGCTCCTGTCTCACTTTTAATCTTCATATTCTGTTGTTTCCTGCACTAAATTTTATTTAGTATCCCCCCGATATTTTATCACAGTTTGAACACGAAGAATTTCCCGATGTTGCAAAGGTCACTGCTGACTCGGCGCTCTCTCTCAGAGGCAGTGACAAAAGATCGAGATATTTATTTCGTCAGATTTTGGCATTCTGTAATTTCCGACGTACTCCACCGAAAGGTCCCAAATTTCGTAGGAGGGTTCCCCCTGCACGACCCCATGTTTGGTTTCGAAATCAGGTGTGTGGGGAATCTGGAAACGGTAGTAGATTTAAATACTATTTTAACTGTTTACTTTCACAGTTGGGAGCAGTAAATGGCAACAGTAAATTTGACAGCAATTCTCGTTTCCCGTAAGAATAGCATGGAAAATATAGTTGCTTCTAGCAAGCCCACCTTTTGGCACTTTCGACCTGACACTGATTTCCCGATGAGTTATGGCTGCCACAGACAGACAGATACCTTCTTTTATTATATAGATAGAATAGCACGGATGAGGGTTGGGTTGTTTTACCTCTGAGCGGCACTTTTCTGCACACCATGGGCTAAATGGCCAGGTCACATGGACCCCAAAGGCTCAGAGAAGGTTGGGGGAGGGGACCCACTGGAACAGCTGTTGGGAGACAGATGATAGCCTCCCGTCCAGGCCATCCAGCGTGTTCTTTAACGTGCACAGGGTATGGCTCTCCCACACACGGGGCCACGGTTTAACGTCCCATCCGACGGACGGCGGCCTTTCCAAGCCCATCGGTGTCCCCTACTGACCGTGGGCAGGGCGGGGAATTTTGTGGAGATAAATCTCAACACTGACCCAGCTGGGACTCAAACCTGGGAACTACAGATTACGAGCCTGGGGCGCTACCGACTGAGCCCCCCCCCGCCCCCCAGGGATGAGGGGAAGTGTAGTGATCTGTATTACAAAATTAATAGCTGAAATATTTCTAATAGAATGAGTATGTTTGCATTGATGTTTCACTGTTCTCAGTATATCTATTTCAGACATGGGCAAATGTTTTCGCTCAAGGCAGTGTAGAAAACTGAAATAGAATGGTGGACCCTCTAAGTAATATATAATCAGTAACGTATGTATAACCAACGCAAGAAAACTAAAGTGAAACATAAAGAGATAATTTTATTAAAATTAATTATTTTAATGAGAATTAATTTCGCCGAAGTTGGACTTCTTGTCCTCTATACGTTCTTATTTTCTTTTATAAATTATTTGTCATCATTAGCTCGCAGGCCATTGTTTGCCAAGGCCTCATCTAGTCGAAAAGTTCCAATTTATGTAGATTTCTATGTTCATTCTTTAGCAGCAAAATGCAGCATACCCTATGAAGACTTTTAATCCAGATCATAAAGATTCTTGTCAATAATTCACATTTGCTTCTACTGCTGCAAGTGGAAGTCAAGGTATTTCATGGGGCGGGGGTGGCTCAGTCGGTAGCGCACCAGGCCCGTAATCTGTAGTTCCCAGGTTCGAGTCCCAGCTGGGACAGTGTTGAGATTTATCTCCGCAAAATTCCCCTCCCTTCGCACGGTCAGTAGGGGACACCGATGGGCTTGGAAAGGACGCCGTCCGTCGGATGGGACCGTAAGCCGTGGCCCCGTGTGTGGGAGAGCCATACCCTGTGCACGTTAAAGAACACGCTGGATGGCCCTGACGGGAAGCTACCATCTGTCTCCCAACAGCTGTTCCAATGGGTTCCCTCCCCCAACCTTCTCTGAGCCTTCGGGGGTCCATGTGACCAGGCCATTTAGCCCATGGTGTGCAAAAAAGTGCCACTCAGAGGTAAAACAACCCAACCCAAGGTATTTCATTCCACTGATTCTCAGCTTATTTCAAACTTTGTCTTGGGATGTTTATCAGTGAGCAATATATTCGGAATACATACCAGAGGTGGTAAAATATTTCGAGAGAAGAACCGCATCAAAATAATCTGAAATAGCAAGGAGCCATAGTAAAACAATCAGAGACAATTTAAACATATAATTGATGGCATTCTACATGTCGCAAGTTTCGTTTGACATGCAACTCGTTAAAAAACGATAAATGTGAAATTTCCCTTCCTTTCTTTTTAGGGAGAAAAAAAATCGTGTGGAAACGTAATTTTGCGTGATAGCAACAGGGTACTCTGAGCGTGACTATGCAATTGCGTGGCTGATGTTTGAATAGTTCTCTTATACGATTGGTTGATGCTTATACCATTCTCATCGATCATTGGTTGAATGATAGGTCATTGGCCTGTGATCTGTACAAAACGTCGACTGCGCAGTTGCATAATATCACCTAGAGTCACCTGTTGCCACTCACGCTATTTAAAACATTTGTTTTTCCACGTGCTAAGTGAAACACTAAAGTATAACTGTTTTCGTAATATTAGAACCTTTTTTTATTGGGGCACTATTATATAAAATACATCTATACCAATGGAAATTAATAAGAAACTATATATCGATATCAAAGAAAATAGCCTACGCTCGAAAAAAAGGAAATTAATATTGCAAAACGATGTAATATGGTGTTTAAATAGGTACCGAAGAAAGTCATTCGATTGGGTAGAGCAGATCTAGATAATTTCGTATCGTGGGTACATTTTTGATTATCTCTTCTAAGTTCTGAGACAATATGCAATTTGGGAAGCATGATAATTCCGTAAACAAAATATATATATATATGTGTATTTGTGATACCGTTATCACAATTTGGTACTGAGCTTAAACAGTCCTATGAACTAAAATAAGCTATTTATTTTCAAATCGTGATTTTATTATTTTTAATATCAGATCATTTTTTTCTGATAGGGATATTAAAATTCAGATTTTCAGGTGTTATTTTCATCGATATTTTTCCACTCAACTTCACACGACCTTCAGAAAAGATACTGCGAGTACAAAATATCAACTGTTTATTTATTTACCAAACAAAAAGACAGGAATGTCGAAAATAATCATAACTCTGAACTTCAATCAAGATTTTCTTTTAAGCACACATGTTATATATGTATTGTGCTACGTTGTGTCCTTTACAAAACAGTATTCGTTAACCCAGTTAAGAACATTTTCAGAAGGAAAAGAATGACAAGAGCAGTTAATGTCACTCGTGAACAGTTGAAGAGTGTGGTTACGACACATCCTTCTTCCACAGATGAATCTGTTCTAGATGAACGTAATCTTACTGTCATTGCGTCTGATGTCACGCCACTCCGCCTACAAAAGCAAGGAAAAAATCTTCACTGTCATTGGCTGAGACATTTAGAATTACCTGTCACGCTACCGGAAAGGTAGTGCATCTCCCTAATGCACAACTGGAATAGACGTTTGCGTTTCAGATGAAATTATCCCTTTTGTGTACTTCTCTTGGGAATCTGTTGTTTTAACCTTTTGCGTGACCTTTTCAGGAACCAGCATATGACGCTTCTCAGAAAGAGGTCGGAGACGTAATAATAATAATAACTGAACAAATAGGAATAGAAAATAAATAAGAATCGGTTTTATTTTGTCTCTTTGTTGAGGAGATCGAATCAGAAATGTACCGATTCAGCAGCTGCATGTTTAGGATATTTGCTGTAGTTATGTTTTTTTTGGCTTACGTAGCTGTTATGTGCTGAAATGCTTCGTAATTTTCTGAAACTCTCTCTGCTTCGTATCGCATGGAAAATGCATAATCTTTTTGAGGAGATTAGGGCAGCAAACAATACACAATTATGATTTTGTAGGAATTAAAAAGATTTATTTTATATTGAAAAGATTGAATAGATTCTTAACTCACATCCAAACGGAGAAATAATATAACTGCTGTGTCATCTCAGATTTGGTTGGTTGGTTGTTTTACCTCTGAGCGGCACTTTGTTGCACACCATGGGCTAAATGGCCAGGTCACAAGGACCCCGAAGGCTCAGAGAAGGTTGGGGGAGGGGACCCACTGGAACAGCTGTTGGGAGACAGATGGTAGCCTCCCGTCAAGGCCATCCAGCCTGTTCTTTAACGTGCACAGGGTATGGCTCTCCCGCACACGGGGCCACGGCTTAACGTCACATCCGACAGACGGCGGCATTCCCAAGCCCATCGGTGTCCCCTACTTACCGTGGGCAAGGCGGGGAGTTTTGAAGAGATAAATCCCAACGCTGACCCAACTGGGACTCGAACTTGTGTACTACAGATTACGAGCCTGGCGCGCTACCGACTGAGCCACCCCGCCCCAGATGTTCTGGGAACCCTAGTTCCGCGGCTACTTCAGTCATCGGTCCCAAATTTCGTGCGACGGTCTCACTTAGTTCTAGCCCTATTGGGGTAACAGATCGGGTTCCTAGCTGCCGTGGGTCGGGAGTGATCCCTGAAAAGGGTCCGAAATTTCTGAGGCGCTGCCGTTCAAAAAGTTCTTCACGTGCATCTGCAGAAGAAAAACCATTCCATCTAACAAAACTCTTACTGTCTTTCAAAATACGCCCCTCCAGCATCTACGCAAATTTGCAGACGTCTACGCCAATTCTGGAACGCTTGGTGGTACTCCTGTTGCGGAATACTCCGCAACTCTGAAAGAACGCATTTTGGAAGGTCTTGCACCCTCGAAAAAGGCGTCACAGCAAGTTCCTTTTTAATTTTTGGAAACAAGCAGAAATCTCATGGTGCAGGATCGGATGAATATCGAGGATGGGGTAGCTGTTTGATTCTTTCCAGATCCAGACGGGCCGTAACTCGCCGGGTTTTGTAAGCACTGGCGTTGTCATGAAAAAGGAGAACCTTTGACACACCTGTTATTGGACGTTGCTTCTGCATAAACTTAACCATTTTGGACAAAACAATGTTGGTGTATATTGGATATTTATAGTCATTTTTTTTTTCAGAAAGGGGTCCACCGCTATCACTTCCTTGAGCGAAAGTCTTGTTCGAGGATTTGGGGACGCGGCTCATCTTTCGCAACCCAAACATAGTTGTCAGATCTTTCTGGCAGTTGTATAGTAATAAAACCACGTCTCATCACCTGTCTGTTAACCGTTTGGGGCCACTAGGTTCAAACATTGCTAGCATCTCATTACACTGGTCGACTCTAGTCCTTTTTTCCAGTTCTATCAGTTTGTGGGGTATCCATTTGGCACGAATCTTTCGGAACTTTAAATGTTCATGAATAATTGTTTCCACACTGCCAATAGATAGATTGATATCTAAACCTATTACCTAAACATTGATGTGTAGGTTTTCTTTAATGAGTTCACGAACAGAAGCAATGGTTCTCTCGTTCACTGCCTCCTTTGGTCTTCCTGCACGAGGGAGGTTTTCGAAGCTCTGTCGTCCTTCTCTGAATGTGCACGTCCATCTCGTAACAGTGCCATATGAACAGGCATAATCCCCATATACTTGTGATAAATCGGCATGGATTTTTTTTGCGTCGTCCCCAAACTGCATCCCTGTGAAAATGTAAACTCTTTCCCCATCTTTAGTAGGCTCCATAGCAACAACGAACAGATTTCGCAGACCGAAATTTACACGCCACCAGCGAAGAGAGAAATGATGATATGACTTTTGTTTTTAACGCATTTTGTTATGAAAAACGTAATAGCAAGTTTAGACAAGCTGTCAAACAAGTCGTAGCTCGTTGACTTCGGAGGAACAAGTGCATATCTACAGACATGTGTCAAGATCTTTTTGAATGCACTCCGTATCGATTTTATATACGTTTCTCGCCAAACCTTTGGCGTGGATTTAACTAGTTGTTGTAATGCTGTAATATAACTTATATGCCATAACCTCCAAATCAGGCGTTTCCGGACATTCTTATTTTGAACCCTATGAATTCCCTGAATTTGTGCTGCTCATTTATTTTACACCCTGTATATTTGGGGTTTTTCTTCTTGCTCTATTTCAGTCCCACTTGTGCAAGAGTTGAGATTTATTTCTGCTACACCCCCACTCTACCTTCGATGAGAAAGGGGACACCTATGGGCTTGGAATGACCGCTGTCCGTCCCATGGGACATAAAGCTGTGGTCCCGTGTGCAGGAGAGTCATACCCTGTACACGTTAAAGAACACGCTGAATGACCTCGAGGGGAGGGTTACATCAATAAGACTTGTCCTGATAGCTGTACAGTGGGTCCCCTTCCCTCAATTCTTCTCTGATTCCTTGGGGTCTTTGTGACGTAGACATTTAGCCCATTGTGTGTGCAAAAAAGGCCACTCAGAGGTAAAAGCATCCCACATCTTCTTGCTAGTTTTTTAAGAACTTAATTCTCGTACAGATTATTATAACACCAATCGGTGCAGAATTTTTGAAAAATCTTCAATAAAAAGCTATAGATTCATTGAAGGTTTTACTATTCACATGACCGAAATGCCAGACAACTGGAATATTCAATCCTTTTGGCAATAAAATGTCCTTTTTCGTTAGTTGCAAAAAAAAAAGGCCAAAGGCGTTTTCAAGTCACCTTCAAAGCTAAGGGAAAGAAATGAGACCTGTGATTATGTCCACTCTAATCTCTGCGCTGCGTGGTTCGAACAGCGTCGAAAGAAATTGAGTGGGTCGATAAAGGGATTATTCGTTGCCTCGCATCTGCGGCGATGTAAATCTAGCTTCAAGCAGGAAGTCCTTTCCAGGAAATGAAAGCAGCAAAAAGAATTAACGAATTCCGTTCATTACTGAATAGGTTCAGAGAATTACCTGAAAGAATTAACCCATTAAACTTAGTTGAACTAGCCTTTCTAATCGTTTTAACTGTACTCAAAACTCTCTTCAGTTCTGTATCGTGGCGGGGGTGGCTCAGTCGGTAGCGCGCCAGGCTCGTAATCTGTAGTTCCCAGGTTCGAGTCCCAGCTGGGTCAGCGTTGAGATTTATCTCCGCGAAATTCCCCGCCTTGCCCATGGTCAGTAGGGGACACCGATGGGCTTGGAAAGGTCGCCGTCCGTCGGATGGGGCGTTAAGCCGTGACCCCGTGTGCGGGAGAGCCATACCCTGTGTACGTTAAAGAACACGCTGGATGACCTTGACGGGAGGCTTACCATCTGTCTCCCAACAGCTGTTACAGTGGGTCCCTTCCCCAAACCTTCTCTGAGCCTTCGGGGTCCATGTGACCTGGCTATTTAGCCCATGGTGTGCAAAAAAGTGCCGCTCAGAGGTAAAACAACCCAACGACTCAGTTCTGTATCAGAAAAAAATTAAAACTCAATCTTCTGTTTACCCAGTTCGTCTGAAAGGAAGAAAAGTTCATTATGTGTGCTTTTAAACATTTCAAGAACAAAGAAAAAACGCATGAAATAATGAAAAATGGTCCAAAAAGCTGCCTAAAAATCTATAAAAAAAAGATCTTAAATCTAAACAAATATTATACGAAATATGTGAAATGCAAGCAGGGCCAGCCTTAGCCATTTCGGTTCCTGAGTGAAAGTTGTGTTGCTCCTTCTTTGCTTGGTGTTCCCCGTCTTTTTTAACGTCGATAACGTTTTCACCCTTTTTTTTTTTAAATGTGCGCGTAATAACCTCAATACTTGTATACATAAAAATGAAGTATATTAACTTCAATAGAAAAAAAGTACACACTGCTAAAGTACAGACTACCGGGGAAAAATTGCTTGTTAAAAGAATTAAATATGTTGGATGCCAGACTGTGAAAAGCATTTCTTTCAAAAATAATTAAATTAGTAGGATGAGAAGCAATTTAGGCGCCCAACTAATCCTTAATACAAGGATGGGCAAACTTTTCTCATTGGCGGGCCGGATGGAAATTTTTCAGAGTTCCGTGGGTCGGAACCTTACTTATTGCATTCAACACTCTAAACCTACCTCCCTCCCTACGTCTAATACCCCCAGTAAATAATATGTTTAAATAATTAAATTTTCACATATACCTATTTATTTCAAAAAAGAACATGTACAGTCGCTCAAAAAAGTATCCGAACACTAGGGTTGATTACAAAATTCAGAAAAAATATCTGGCAACGATTTTTTTAGAAATTAGTGATCTGGCAACCTTCGTCTCACGTGACACGAAGGTTGCCAGATCACTAATTTCTAAAAAGATCGTTGCCAGATATTTTTTCTGAATTTTGTAATCAACCCTAGTGTTCGGATACTTTTTTGAGCGACTGTACTTTTTTATAATTTTAATGAAAAAATAATTTTTTGATTTAAAATTGGATTAATTATAGAAGAAAATGAAAGTAAACAGTATAATTAGATAAAAATGAAATGCGTTTTAATGTAAATAAATTTCGACTCCACATGCAAATACCACTTATTAAGCTGCGTTAGAAACATCGGTACTTTCATCAAGAGCCAAAGAAAAATATTCAGATTACGATGCAAGTTCTGTAAAGGTGTTTTCTATATTAGCAGCAATTTCATCGATACAGCTGATTACGATTCTGTGGGATTAACTTATCATCATTTTTTCTCTGCGAGCAAAACACACCAAAAACTGTTTGCAGGCACTCCTTTACAAATTCGCCATCAGAATAATGTTTGTAATATTTTATAGTTTACTCGCTAATAACAAAACTTGCACGCACATTAGCGTCGGAGTCTTGAGACCTTTGGACAAATGATTTTTTGCGTGTTTAATGCAGCCATAAGTTTCTCAAATGTTTCTTTTCTGTGTTGTTTTCTGCCTTGATAACTTTCATAATTAGAATGTTTACTGATGTAGTATCTATGTGAGTGAGAGCTAAGCTCTTTAATCGGGAGCTGAACGGTACATTCAGAAATCCCGTTCTATCCCTATGCGCAAAGTCTGTCAAGTGGGCCGTTGGGTTGGGTTGTTTTACCTCTGAGCGGCACTTTTTTGCACACCATGGGCTAAATGGACAGGTCACATGGACCTCGAAGGCTCAGAGAAGGTTGGGGGAGGGGACCCACTGGAACAGCTGTTGGGAGACAGATGGTAGCCTCCCGTCAAGGCCATCCAGCGTGTTCTTTAACGTGCACAGGGTATGGCTCTCCCGTACCCGGGGCCACGGCTTAACGTCCCATTCGACGGACGGCGGCCTTTCCAAGCCCATCAGTGTCCCCTACTGACCGTGGGCAGGGCGGGGAATTTTGCGGACATAAATCTCAACGCTGACTCAGCTGGGACTCGAACCTGGGAACTACAGATTACGAGCCTGGCGCGCTACCGACTGAGCCACCCCCGCCCCCAAGTGGGCCGATGTCGGGTGTAAATTAAATTTAGGCCACTACAGAACACTCTACAACAGTATAAAGATAAATTGGAAAAGAAAGAAAAATTAGTATTCCACAAAGTACTTTAAGAAAAAGGGATAACAAAGTTAACAATTTGCCTGGCAATATTATTTATAACTATGCGAAATATTTTAGTTGCAATAAAGCTGGTTATGACTATAATTATTAAGAGAAACAGTAAATGGTAATAACTATAACGACAAAAACTTCAGCACTGACAAATTAATACAACAACAAATCTTGAACTGCTATCAAAACTACAGACCTTCCATTTATTTTAAAATCAGGTGAATCGAAATAAATCGTTTCAAGTTCCTGGTAGCTGATGCCCATCCAAATGATTCAATTCCCTTCAAAGCTGCGGTTACGGCCTTAAATTAACATATTTTAAATTAATTAATCTTAAATTAACATGTGTTTTCTATTCACCTCAGATCCTTGCAAAGCTAACAATATTGTACAAATACTTTCTACTAACATAGCAGCTTTCTCGAAATGATCAAAATCAGCATAAATGAATCTTCCCTGAAAAACTGCCTTCCTGTGGTGGGTTGGATTTTTTTTTTTTATTGATACTCCATTTATTGACACTGATACTTTTGATTTAAAAGATGTTAAAATACTAGGTCAGAAAAAGCACCATAAGCAACACTTATCAAGGACAAACGGGCCAATCATCCTTGAAACCATTTTCCGGCGTTTCTGTCGATCATTGAGGATTCACACATGGTAGAACCTTTCCTATTTTAAGTTTTAATACATATTTTATTCTGAGGTTGCATGCAATGGGTGGTATTTTTTAAGAAATATTTTATATGACATTACATTTTGAATTTAGCAAACTTAAGAGTACGACTCACTTGCAGGTTTAGTATTTTAATGAATCTAATTTAAAACGCTTCTTATGACTCAATATACAGGGTGAATCTGAAAAAGTGGGCAAAACTTTACGGGGTGGTAGAACGCAGCTATACGAGCAATATTCGTCATAGAATGTATGGTCGGAACGCAAGCGGTGAGAAGTTAAAAGGTAGTTTTCCACTGTCACATTTAAAGAATGAACACAAGAAGGTGAGGAGATACTTCAGAAAACATTTTATTAACAGGAATGTAATTGAGGTACATGCTCAAAGAAATTGCTCAAAAGAGCTGCCGCCAGCTGTAATGCAGGCTTCAAGAAGGTTCGAAGGCTCAGGCTTCAGGTTCGAAGGTTTTCCGATCTGGAGTGCATCTCATCGGAAACCGGTCGCGGTAACGTCTCTGTGCCTAACTTGCATTCCCGTCCGCCGCACCGTACACAAAGTGCATATCCGCCATTTCGTGGTTAGTATAACCAGCCATCCTCTCGGCAATCCACGGTAGAAATGCCGTTGGGTGCGAGGACCGACCCTTTCA
Organism: Ryuthela nishihirai; assembly: GCA_038380435.1. Classification (NCBI taxonomy): domain Eukaryota; kingdom Metazoa; phylum Arthropoda; class Arachnida; order Araneae; family Heptathelidae; genus Ryuthela; species Ryuthela nishihirai. The sequence continues at coordinate 10,139,178 of JAWZYU010000004.1, forward strand.
TACCATTTCCAACGCCACCTAGCGGCTCGCCGTTTGCGTTCCGACCATACATTCTATGACGAATATTGCTCGTATAGCTGCGTTCTACCACCCCGTAAAGTTTTGCCCACTTTTTCAGATTCACCCTGTATATATAAATCTATCAGGAGATTAAATAAATATCTGTGCTTTCTTTAAAATGTGAAGTAATTAATTTACATTAACATGTACTGTTTTATCTATTTTGTATGATATCATTATTATCTTTAAAAATGAAAACTTGAGTTATGAATGAATTTTAGTTTTAAAATTATAGACTTTTGCTTAGCCCAAGGATAAAGGAGTCGTAGAGACAAATTAAGTTTTTTGTAGCTGCGATTTTAGCTCGTTTGTAAAACGAACTAATGCTTTTCACTTTGTCGTTTGCCTATCCGTCTATAGACATTCAAATTTTTGGATTTTAGAGGCAATTTTTTTTGGGGGGGATTATTGCTGAAATATCAAGATTGGGGTTTTCCAAATTTCACAACAACTTTACGGAGGGCGTTCAAAAAGTTCTTGAAACCTGTCTATAGTTCTGCAGTAGTTCTACGAAAAGTTAACGAGCTACGTCTTGTTTAAAAGATTTTTTAAACTTGTCATTCTGTGTTAAAAATAAAGTCCGTATCATCATTTCTGTCTTCGCTGGCAACGCATAAAGTTCGCTCTGTGAAATCTGTACGTTGTTGCTATGGCGCCTACTAAGAGACAGGGAAAGGTTTTACATTTTCACACGGATGCAACTTTTGGGCGAAAATTCATCCTGAAACTGCATCTTTTGCAGCGAAGAAAATTCATACCGATTTATAATGTGGGGATCATGCCTGTTCATACGGCACTGTTACGGGATGTATGTGCAAATTCAGAGAAGGACGGCAGAGCTTCGAAGACCTCCCTCGTGCAGGAAGATTGAAAGAGACCGAGAACGATAGAACCATCGATACTGTTCGTGAACTCATTGAGGAACACATCACAGTTCAGTAAATAAGTTTAGATGATAGTGTATGGATTGACAGTATGGAAATAATTATTCATCAACATTTAAAGTTCCGAAAGATCTGTGCCAAATGGGTACCCCACAAACTGACAGAACAGCAAAAAGAAAAGGTTAGAGTCGACTCGTGCAAGGAGATGGTTGCAGTGGGTGAACCTAGTGCTCTCAATCTGTTAACAAACATTATCACAGATGATGAGGCGTAGTTTTGTTACTATATAACATACAGAATGATCGACAACTATGTTTGGGTTGCAGAAGATGAACCGCGCTTAAAATCGTGCAAGACTTTCACTCAAGGAAGAGAATGATCTCAATTTTTTTCAATTACCAAAGATGGTATCCGTGCTCACAAAACCTGGCAAGTTACAGTCTATCTGGAGCAGGAAAAAATCAAGTAGCTACCCAATCCTGCATATTCTCCCGCACTTGCACCATGCGATTTTTGGTTGTTTCCAAAAATTGAAAAGAAACTTGCGGGGAAGACTTTTTCAAGGATACAAGATCTTGCAAAATGCGCTGATTCAGAGATGAGAAGTATTCCCTAATAGGAGTACCATCAAGTGTTCCAGAATTAGCACAGACATGTGAAACTTTGCCTAGATGTTGGACGGCAGTACTTTGAAGGACAACGAATATAATACGTGACAACCCCGGTGCACCGCAGTACTGTGACTGCATATCACCTTAAGGGATTGCCACTGAAACCACTATAAACTAAAAAGGCTCCTATCAATTTAACTTGCCTTACATTGCCAGCCTATAGCGGGAAAAGACCTTATGTGAAGAGAAAAGCACTACATGGGATTTATTTGTCTGCTCGAAGATATAATCATTGAGGTGCAGTGAGAGTGGGATCTTTTGAAATTTAGAGTGGTGCCAAGGAATATGCCCAACACTCACTGAATTTAGACCAGAACGAGCCATAATACATAAATAAAAAGATCTTAGTCTTTTGAATTTTGAGCCAGAAAATAAACAGAAGTCCTAACTTTTGGGATCCTCCGCAGTAGAGGCCCAAGGTACTTCCGTCGAAAAGCCAAACCTCGAGGGACTCCAATCCTCTCGGCATGACCCCCAACTTCGTCCTCTCCATCGAGCCGGGCACCACAGCCCGCTCGCCGTCTCGGCTTCCACACCGTGCCGGGCCACTTCGGGGGATACTGGACCAGCCCCACCAAACAAGTCCGCACCCCTCCCACGACCACGACAAAGCCTTCTGCCTACCGGGGCTCACAACACTGCAGCACCCGGACCCCACTTCACAGAGGAACCAAGTTCCTCCACTGCAAAAGCCATAAGGTCCAAATCTCATTCATGTGGGACTCTTAGTTTGGCTGTTCCATCGATAAGCCCGCTTGCCACAAGTAGCCAACAAGGGCCGCGAGCCTCCAACTTCTACCTCTCCATTGTTCCCGGACCGAAGCACCCGCGGAACATCAGTCCACCTCGTATCATCGGGACCGCATCAGAGAGCCCACAGACGAGTGTGCCATGAGGTGCACAACTCAGTCCACAGAACTCCCCAATTAGCCTGCAGAGGACAGGGTACCCACAAGCCCCTTCTGAGGCCTTCAAACAGCCCCTCAACAGGGCTGTGACCCCCATCACCTCGGGGGAGTGAACAAGCAGACTGGACCGCCCCACCTCAAGACAGTCCGCCTGCCCTCAGCAGCCCCCACTCCCGGGGGCCACCAGACCAAGAACCCAAGGGTACCAGCCATCCGAGCCCAACTTCTCAGAGGCACCTTAAGCCCCCCCCCCCCCCCCCTCGTCAAGGAGGTCCCACTCCGGGGGGGAGTATAAAAGTTTTGTTGAGGTAAGTGCAATGGGTTTTCTGCAGATACATGTGAAGAACATTTTGAACATCCCTCGTAACGGCGTCCGCCAATGGAGTCAAAACTTTTAAAATATCAAAATTCAAACGAATATTGCAAACGATATGGACAAAATTTGAAATTTTGGGAATAGAGTGTAATTGTCAAGAGATTCACCTGGTAGCACTGATTTGCCCCCTTACCCCCAGAGGGGGGGGCGGTGAGGAAAAAAGCTTTTCGCTTTAAGAGATAAAAGGAAAATTATTTTTGTTTTTTGAAAGTATTAATAAATTATTACTTTTCTCATTTTCCTGATCATTTGTTAGTTCAAAATTTCCTTGTTAGGGGGTGCTAAAGGTTGAAAATAAAGAACTTTATTATCCTGGAAAATGAACCTACCATATTCGCCAGGGCGCAATATGCTATTCTTCTAGTTCACTTATTGTTGACCTGCATCTAAATTTAACTTGTAAGTTCTTTTACCAGATATAAAATCCTCGCTGCATGCACTTCGTTTTGTAACTTATTCCGAATTCAAACACACGATAAATTTTCTATACTCCTGAATTCATATGAGGAATGCTTTAAAACGGATGAGATATGAATGGTATTAATAACCAATTCTGCATCTTCTGGTGCAGGTTGCTTTCACTCAAAGAGTCTCTAGCTAAATGAGGATCATTAATAAAAAGGAATAGACGTATCCTGGATAACGGAGCAGAGCATGTAATCAGGACGTAATTTGTGACCTAAATAGTCTCTAGCTAAATGAGGATCATTAATGAAAAGGAATAGACGTATCCTGGATAACGGAGCAGAGCATGTAATCAGGACGTAATTTGTGACCCAAATAGTCTCTAGCTAAATGAGGATCATTAATGAAAAGGAATAGACGTATCCTGGATAACGGAGCAGAGCATGTAATCAGGACGTAATTTGTGACCTAAATAGTCTCTAGCTAAATGAGGATCATTAATGAAAAGGAATAGACGTATCCTGGATAACGGAGCAGAGCATGTAATCAGGACGTAATTTGTGACCCAAATAGTCTCTAGCTAAATGAGGATCATTAATGAAAAGGAATAGACGTATCCTGGATAACGGAGCAGAGCATGCAATGAGAGTGCAATTTGCTACCCTAAGAGATCTCTAGTTAAACGAGGATATTTAAGGAAAAGGAGTAGACGTATCATCGATAACGGAGCAGAGCATGCAATCAGGGCACATTTTGTGACCCAAAGAGGTCTCTAGTTAAATACGATCATTAATGAAAAGGAGTAGATGTATACTGGATAAAGGAGCAGGTAATTGCAACCGTTTTGTTTTCAAAGCGTTTATTTTCTTCATTAAATCATACATCTTCATAATGTTAAAATCTTTAGAATTCAGCAAACATATACATTGAAGAAAATCTATGTTGTTTTTTCTCAAGCAGAATGTTTTTTAACTACATTTCAACTAAGTGTAGTTCAAGGTCAGTAGATATTGGATACAGAAAATAGTTTCGTCTTATCGAGGCTACCAAAAACTACGGTTACCAACGGAACAAACATTTTCATTACAGCTAAAACTTGATGAAGCCAAAAATGTTGATTCCTGATTAAATAACACGTGAAGTCACTCAGTGAATGATAAAAGTGTCAAAGGTCGTCTTTCCAGACTTTCACCCTGATGTTTAAGGACTTGGAGTTTGTGTGGACCTTGCTGCGATTCTCAAAGAGTCTTAAACACAAACATATTTGTATTAACCTTTAAGATAAACATTTCCGTTATTTTTCGTTTAACATAAGACTTTAAAGCAACTTCAAATTCATATATTTCCAAATTAAAATTCGTCGTCTCCTCTCATACTTTCCTATTTGACTACAAATTAAGAACTTCATATAACGTACAGAATTATAACTTCAGTATACCACAAAACAGAATCAATTGTATCGATGACATCAACAAAGTGAAGTGACTTTATACCTTTCAGGCCCTATATTCTTATAAGGGAACACGGTGCGGATATTTATAATTAATATAACTCATGAAATAAAATGCATTTTTAAAAATATTTTTCATATGAGAATGGAATAAAATTTTTTGTATTTTTTTATATTATTGCTTTTATTGTTCGTTTTCTCTTTTTTCATAATTTTACTCTGCGAAATTAGCAGTAAAGTGCAATTCATGAACGTAATAAGTTGAATGGAATTAATTTGACGGATGGAAGAAAAAAATATGCACTCCAATTCATTTCGGCAGAAACATTCCCAAAAAATTTAGATCTACACATTAATAAATGTTAACAAAGACATTAATTTACAAGTTGTACTGTATTTAGATGTTACAAATGTTCATTTGTTCGTATTTCATATTCATTTTTAAACACAAATTGGCATTTTTTTTATCTGAATTTTCCATATTTTTTTTCATGCTCTCTGAAGTATACACAATTCTTTTCGTTTTACAGAGGTGGCCTGTGGGCCGCCATTTGAGTAGGTGTTGATATTAAACAACATCTTCTGACAGCTAATTGAAATGTTAAAATATTTCGAAGTGACAGTGGCTCCCTCACTAGATTTCTATTGAAAGTAAGATGTTAAAACAGGATACTACGAATAAAGAATTAAATGTTTCATGGAAATAGACCCCATGAAAAGAATTAAATGTTTCATGAAAATAGACTCGATTTCATGAAAAAAGCCGGGGTAAATTTGATAGTTACTAATCAACATATGCAGTACAAGGAATAAAGGGTGTACAATGCATTCTTTGTGTTTATGGTGCCAATGATAAGAAGTCCTTCTAAAGAAGGATTTATTTATTGGGGGGGAGCAAGTACATTCAAGTTGGAGGGTACTTAGTAGAAATAATTTTGAGCTCAAAGTTTCGATCCCGATTCCGTCATGTTCCGAACTATTTCGATAAATATTGCCAAGGGCCCATTTAGAGCAAAAGAGCAAAAACGTTCAACTTGGTAATATTATTATAAACTCTATATAAATTATAAACTCTCTTTATTATAAACTCTAACGATTCCTTAATAAAAGTTAGAGAATACCTAAGTAAAATATCAAAGGCTAAGCGGTGTTTACTTTTAATTACTAAATTATTAATTAATAGGTTGAAATTATGTATTATAATCGAAAATAATTTTTTATTACATTTATTTTTTTCATTTACACTTATTTTTTTCACAATTAAAAGAAAAGTAGAAATTTAAATGCTAATTTATTTCTAATTATAATTAATTCAAATTATTATAATTATGACAGCGTTCGAGTTCATCCAGCGCGAAGTTTTCTGTGTTTTTTTTGAGCCCGAGCCGAATTCATTTGTAGTACTTACTGCTAGTGCATGTATGCAGTTCGCATATACTGTTTACTAGTAAAATTAATTTAGTAAAATGGTATATGATTGTGAAAAAAATTAACAAATTCATTTATGTATTTTGATTTATGTTTTGTTTTTAGCAATTGATTTTATAGGGCTGGCGCACCCTTTCAAAAATTCACCATTCTAGACATTTATTGGAAACTTAAAGATTACTGAGATTTCAGTGCATGGAGGCTTTTCTTCTTTCAAATTAATAAGAGGAACTACATTTTCAAATAGGAATTAACTCTTCAAACAAAAGCATTACTTTATGGGCTACGAAAATCCTTGAGTTTTCATTCGAATAGCTTTTTGTTGTGTCTCATACAACAGGCTATAAATGAAGGAATGAAGCCAAGTTAAGCCCTGTAGAGATGATGTCTTCTACAGCGAGTCGAAGGAATCTTTATTGACTTTTCGAACTCTAAGCACTCTCCGCACTGTTGATAATTAGCATCCTTTTTCTATTCTTATAAGGCTCTTGTTTAGCCAAGTGGATCTGCAATCGTCTTTCAAATGAAAATTAATTAAAACGCAGTTTGCGCAAATGCTCTTTTGCTTCCTTAAGACGCTCTTTTGTTTTGACAAACAATTTAAATCATTGCTTTTATTACAAAAACTTATTTTATGCAGATAAATCGCTTTTTGCATAGAATTTTTTTTTTGAGAATGTCTGCCCCTTATTTTATATTTCAATCTGTAAAAGCGAGGAAAATAACTACTTATAGAACGTTTCTTCGTGTTTTGATTTTCCTTTCCAAGTTGTTTTGCTGATTTTAATAACCTAATCTGTCTTTTCCATAAAATTCATTCTAATCTTCGGCAGAAAAAACAATAATTACACGTTTTAATCCGTTTCATTAAGAAACCAACTATCTTGTTATTTTATTAAGTTATTTTTCGCATTAAAGTATCTTTTTTATCAACGATAAACGAAAATCAATTGGGTTGGGTTACCTCTGAGCGGCACTTTTTTGCACACCATGGGCTAAATGGCCAGGTCACATGGACCCCGAAGGCTAAGAGAAGGTTGGGGGAGGGGACCCACTGGAACAGCTGTTGGGAGACAGATGGTAGCCTCCCGTCAAGGCCATCCAGCGTATTCTTTACGCACACGGGGCCACGGCTTAACGTCATATCCGACGGACGGCGGCCTTTCCAAGCCCATCGGTGTCCCCTACTGACCGTGGGCAGGGCGGGGAATTTTGCGGAGATAAATCTCAACGCTGACCCAGCTGGGACTCGAACCTGGGAACTACAGATTACGAGCCTGGCGCGCTACCGACTGAGCCACCCCCGCCACCAAATCAATTGGAGAAAAAACAATTTGTCTTGGAACATTTCAGGTACTATTTTTTTCGACTAAATCAGATCTAATGAATGAAAAAAAAATCAGATCAAATTGGTGAAACAAGCATGTAAGTGTGTATGTGAAGGGAGACAGAAATCTATAAATACAAAAACAATTAACAATTATTATCGTGATAACCTGATAAGCCAGTATCTTATCAAACATTTTTGGTCTCGACCCAAAATTCAAATACCTATTCACTTTGCAACATAAAATTCGAAATCGCATTCACCTCGCGATCCAAATAATGTCGATACCTACAAACCAACTGACCAGGTCAATAGCTTTTCATGACCAAAATAGGTACTGGTACCTAAAGACTAACTGGCTCTGTCAAGTGCCTTTCGCGACCTCAAATAATAGTGGTACAGTCGCCCAAAAAGGTATCCGAGCACTACGGTTGATTACAGAATTCAAAAAAAATATCTGGCGACGATTTTTTTTAGAAATTAGTGATCTGGCAACCTTCGTGTCACGTGATTACAGAATTCAGGAAAAATATCTGGAGCGTGTACAGCAACTGTACACGCTCCAGTTACCGTTCACAGCAAACTGGAGCGTGTGCATTAACTGCACACACTCCAGTGTGTGTGACGGTAACTGCACACGCTCAATATTTCTGTGAGTGAGCCCACACGATCTAGTATCAAAATAATATGACCACCTACAGTCGCTCAAAAAAGTATCCGAACACTATGGTTGATTACAGAATTCAGAAAAACTATCTGGCAACTATTTTTTTAGAAATTAGTGATCTGGCCACCTTCGTGTCACGTGATTACAGAATTCAGGAAAACTATGTGGAGCGTGTACAGCAACTGTACACGCTCCAGTTACCGTTCACAGCAAACTGGAGCGTGTGCAGTTAATGCACACGCTCCAGTGTGTGTGACGGTAACTGCACACGCTCAATATTTCTGTGAGTGAGCCCACACGATCTAGTATCAAAATAATATGACCACCTACAGTCGCTCAAAAAAGTATCCGAACACTATGGTTGATTACAGAATTCAGAAAAAATATCTGGCAACTATTTTTTTAGAAATTAGTGATCTGGCCACCTTCGTGTCACGTGACACGAAGGTGGCCAGATCACTGATTTCTAAAAAAATAGTTGCCAGATATTTTTTCTGAATTCTGTAATCAACCATAGTGTTCGGATACTTTTTTGAGCGACTGTACCTACTAACTGACCAAGCCAAGAGGCTTTTATGATTCTGGGTTAGGGACACCAGTGGCGTAACTAGAAGAGGAAGTGTCCCGTGGCAAAACTTTACGTCTAGGCCCTTTATCTCCAAACTTTTGTGGTTGATCTGGAGGACGAAAACTTTTTTATCTAATTAAACGCATATTATTTTCGTTAAAAAGAAAAATAACAGCTAGAGAAAGTAAAATAATTTGTTAAAATACGTATGGAAAATCAACATTACTAAATGTGAAAGAAATTTATTGATATAATAATATAAAATGTCTTTAAAAATCTTTCTTATTTGCTTTCCCAGTTCGGAAAACGAATCAACGATTTCATCAAAGTTCAATTGACAAGTGGCAGATTGTTCTATAGGGATAGCTTCCAGTTTTGTTGTGATCTGAGTTAAATTTTGAGTGGGCCACTGAAGCCATAGATCCGTGGCATTTTGCCACCACTGTCACCCTTTTGTTATTCCACTGATGGAACCCCTGTGATAAGCATTATCTTTTAAGGCGCCAAACGCAAATTCTTATTTTTAGCTTAATAAATAAAAATAAATACCCCCTCAAGCAGCTGCTTGCCACAGAGGTCTGACAGGAGCCCGTCAGTTTATATGTCAAAATAGAAGATCAGAGAGGATGGCAGGACCTCAGCAGAAAACAACACGAACACCCATGCCTTACCAGGAGCACGAACCAGGTCCCTTAGATTAGCGTTTATTAAAATGAACCTGAACCACTGGAGTCAATATACCCCTTCTCATGATGACTTACTGTGGCTGAAACATTCATCACAAAATGGCATCAGATGCTTTTGCAGTAGAGAGGGAAAAAAGGTGCAAAAATATTTCGTGAGATATTATAATAAAATGTCGATATAACGAAAGCCAGAGTAACGAAATATTCGGTATAACAAAATTTTTTCCCACTCCGGCCAATTTTTTATGTATATCTATGTAAAAATGCTTCATTTTAACGAAAATACCAGTTTAACGTATTGCAAAACAAAATATCGATATAGCCAAATGTACATACATACAAACGCTCCAGCAACCATTGGCTGTGGAGGTCTTACCAGACTGTAATTTTGTTCTCCAAACATTTCTATCCTGATCTCGATAGAATTGGCCACTGCAGGCCAATTCTATCGAGATTCTGTTTGACATTGTCTGCCTACCACAACCTAGGTCTCCTCTTCTTTCTGATGCCTTTAGGGACACTTTTCGTAACCCTATTCGCTAATCTCTAGTTATGCATACGGGCAACATGACCAAACCAATACAGTCTCTCTCTGCACAATATGCTGCTCAAAGGAGGTTGCAGACTCCTTAGCCTAACCTCATCATTACTTACAAAGTCAAACCACCTAATGCTCAAGATACTGCGTAAGCATCTAGAATCAAAAGCATCTAGTTTCCTGTTATCTTGTTTACACAGCGTCCACGTTTCACTACCATAACTAACCCTAGGAAGAACTAAACTATTATACAGACTAATTTTAGTCTTCATGTGTATATGTCTATTTCTCCACACTCTCCATAGATTCTTAAAGGTCCCAGTGGCAATCCTTATTCTTCTGTTTATCTCATGCCGCACATCACGTATATGTAACATAGCTCCAAAATATTAAACTGAGGCACTTGCTCAAGGGCGCAAACATTCAAATCATCTATTTTCAAAATGCATCTCATCATCATCAGGTGCATCTATTTAAAAAAAATAGGGTGATCATACGTCCCTGTTTTCCGGGGACAGTCATTGGATTAAAGGATCCCCGACGAATAAATGCCCCCGAAAGTGTCCCCGGAATTCGTTTTTCGACGCTTTTTAAATGTTAATTGATTGTTTTCACTAATAGAATAGTAATGGAAACAACGTTTTTAAAAATTTCGGTTGCAATGTAGGTGACTCAGAAACTTCGGCTAGAATCATTATCTTAATGATAGTGGTACAGTCGCTCAAAAAAATATCCAAAAATTATGGTTGGTTATAGAATTCGGAAAAAATATCTGGCAACGTTTTTTTTTTTAGAAATTAGTGACCTGGCAATTTTAGAAATTAGGACCTGGCAAGAAATTAGTGATCTGGCAACCTTCGTGTCACGTGACACGAAGGTTGCCAGGTCACTAATTTCTAAAAAAAATCGTTGCCAGATATTTTTTCCGAATTCTGTAACCAACCATAGTGTTCGGATACTTTTTTTAGCGACTGTATCCATGAGGACACCAATGGAGATTACTTACATGTCTTTCTTCTACTTGCTGACACCAGCGCGTGGCTTATGGTTGCCGATGGATGCAAGTTGTTGAGTTTTGCTTTTGTTTTAACAGATTTCAGTGCCCGGTAGTTTCCCAAATACAGGACCGACAGGTCCAAAATTTGGTACACAGGTGCCCCCTATTTAAATCTATTTTGTATTAAAAAAATTGAGTCCCAAGCTGCAATGGGACGGATATAATATAATGCAGCGCTGTCTAACTATAGCGGCCCGCGGGCGGCATGTTGGACAGCGCTGCATTATATTATATCCGGAACAAGGAATTTTGTGGCCCCCGAACAAAATCAAGTTTTTTCTTGAAATTTTAAATAAATATCTGTAAACCACCTTATAGTTTTTTGTCAACTTATATTACTTTACTTGATATGCAATCTTCAACTTACTCGTTCTATAAAGTTTACAAAACATTCTTAAGCCGTTCGGCAAACTTTTGAAACTTTTTAAGAGCGGTGCGGCGTCATCAGACAAATGTTTTATGAAGCTGCAGTAATAAGAAGCATCATCTAACGACAGCACGAATCGCTCTCACTGCGCATGCGTATGGCATGCATCGTTGAATGTTGCCATCGTTGAATGTTGCCATCGTTGAATGTTGCACTGTATTGTGCACCAGGAGACATTGTGTGGCATTTCGCTGAGTTGTTGGGTTGGGTTGTTTTACCTCTGAGCGGCACTTTTTTGCACACCATGGGCTAAATGGCCAGGTCACATGGACCCCGAAGGCTCAGAGAAGGTTGGGGGAGGGGACCCACTGGAACAGCTGTTGGGAGACAGATGGTAGCCTCCCGTCAATGCCATCCAGCGTGTTCTTTAACGTGCACAGGGTATGGCTCTCCCGCACACGGGGCCACGGCTTAACGTCCCATCCGACGGACGACGGCTTTTCCAAGCCCATCGGTGTCCCCTACTGACCGTGGGCAGGGTGGGGAATTTTGCGGAGATAAATCTCAACGCTGACCCAGCTGGGACTTGAACCTGGGAACTACAGATTACGAGCCTGGCGCGCTACCGACTGAGCCACCGCCGCCCCTACATTTCGCTGAGACTACACGACGTAATGGAAAAGGTGGTCAAAATTACCAATTTAATTCGTGGCGGAAATCGTTCTCTTACACACAGAAAATTTAAAGCTTTTTTGGACGAACTGCATGCTGAGTAGGGCGATCTGCTTTTACATATTCGCTGGTTAAATGCTTCAAGAGATTTTTTTACAGTTCGAAAAGAAATTTATCTTTTTCTCACACAAATGGGCACCGATGATGAAATTAATAGCAAGTTTTGTTCATGAAAATTTTCTGTCTTGAATAAATCCTTACAAAGAAAAGGTCAAAATGTGTGCTGTTTTTATAATCATGTTACTGGATTTAGAAACGAACTACAATTGCTGAAGTCAAATTTGCAGGAAAGCAATTTAATTCATTTTGAAACGAAGAAATGAAGCAACTTAGTAAAACAGTTAATTTTGAAAAATTTGTTCCTAAATTAGATATCGTAATTGAAGATTTTTGGAGATTTTCTCAATTTGATTACTTTAAAACAAAGTTTAAATTTATTCAGTAATCCATTAAATATTGATATTAGCACCGCAGATCCTAAATATCAAATGGAATTATGTGACCTCAGGCCGACCCATTTATTGCATCTAATAAAGAAATTGGAATAGAATTGTTCAAACTTTTGCCTAAAGAAAAATATCCAAAAATGAGAGACTTTGGACTCCAAATAATTTCTATGTTCGGAAGTGCATATATCTGCGATCGAGCATTTTCTGATACGAAATATATAAAATCAAGATACAGAAACTGCTTGAAAGACTCTACACTTGAACATATACTTTGGCTCGCAACAACAAATATCGATATGGACGTAAAAGAAATTATTGCCCAACAACTATGGCCACAATGATATGATTAAATTTATTAAATATTTTATAAGGTTTAGAAAATTTATATTGGTTTATTATTACTTATTATTTTTCGTATAAATAAAATAATTTTTCCGGTTTTTGAGGTTTATTATTACTTATTATTTTTCGTATAAATAAAATAATTTTTGAGGCTATTGAGGTTTATTATAACTTATTATTTTTCGTATAAATAAAATAATTTTTTGAGGTGACATGAACTAATTTTTCAATTACTTATCCTATCCTATTCGTTTTTTTGGCCCTCGAAATATTGGCAAAAGAAAAAATGTCCCGCGGTCTCGGAGAAATTGGACAGCACTGATATAATGTAATGGACATAATAGCAATGATTTCTGTTGATTAAACTATGTTTTCCAAGTATTTAGGATTCCAAGTACATTAAGAATTTTATTATGTGCAACAATATAAAAAATATGTTCTAAACAAAAAGAATTGTGTTACTTTTTAACACAATAATTTCATCAAAAGTCAATTTTTCAGATTGAATTTTCAGAAGTCCCCGGATATTTTTCTTTAAATCTGGTTATCCTAATAAAAGATCAATAATTTAAATAAAATTTTCAAAAATCCCCCGGTCTTCCTTAAATTTGGTCACCCTAATTCAAAGCAACTGAAGCGCCATCTGCCTTTCCAACAGCGAAATTTGTAGGAAGAAAATCCTTAGACATTATGTACAATGCACATTTTTCCATCTTTGTGTGCTTTGATTTTTTAACATTTGGTAAACACTGCAATGATTTAAACGCAGAGAAATATCACAACGATAGGAATCACGTGCTATTGTATGTCGCCCGGCACTCACTTTTGCCGATATTACTAGACGTGCCTGCGTAATGCTTTAAAATGGCGTTGTCACATTATCGTGACATAAAAAGGAATTTTCAAACTTGGAGAACTAAGAGATTCTGATCTCATTGCATTACAAGTAACAGAAACGTCAACAAAAAAGTTTTTCAAAGCAGTTCCAATTCAGCATTTTATCATTCGTTGATTTCAAGTTATTATTATATTTGTTCTTTGTTATTATTGTTTTAGTTGAGTTCGTAAATTAGTTTAATTAGCAGCAAATATCGAGCAAGTTTTCGCCGTTTAATAATGACACGGAAAGATGTTCCGGACAATGCGTTGCAGAGTTTTGCATCACTTAAGAATTCACGGAAGATGCTTCTTGGAACGGACATATATTTATTTCTTTTTTCATTTATTTATAGTGTCCACAAATGATCAAGATCCAAGATTTAAAAACAAAATACCAACTTTTTAAGAAATAATTCTAATACAAAGGAAATTTCTTTCATGATGATTATTTTGTAGTATGGAACTGTCATAGCACTTTTTTTAATTACATTGCAGTACAGTCGCTCAAAAAAGTGTCCGAACACTACGGTTGATTACAGAATTCAAAAAAATATCTGGCAACGATTTTTTTTAGAAATTAGTGATCTGGCCACCTTCGTGTCACGTGACACGAAGGTGGCCAGATCACTCATTTCTAAAAAAAAAATCGTTGCCAGATATTTTTCCTGAATTCTGTAATCAACCATAGCGTTCGGATACTTTTTCGAGCGACTGTAGGTGGTCATATTATTTTGATACTAGATCGTGTGGGCTCACTCACGGAAATATTGAGCGTGTGCAGTTACCGTTCACAGCAAACTGGAGCGTGTGCAGTAACTGCACACGCTCCAGATATTTTTCCTGAATTCTGTAATCACTTGACACGAAGGTTGCCAGATCACTAATTTCTAAAAAAATCGTTGCCAGATATTTTTTCTGAATTTTGTAATCAACCATAGCGTTCGTATGCTTTTTTGAGCGACTGTACAAGGAATATATTTCAGTCTTTCTCCTCTGTTTGATTTCGATATACTGGCATTGCATTGTATTGCGAAATTGCAAAAAGTGAAAGAAAAATTGATCTTTGGGTTGGATTTGTTTATTTTTTACCTCTGAGCGGCACTTTTTTGCACACCATGGGCTAAATGGCCAGGTCACGTGGACCTCCCCCCCCCCCGAAGGTTCAGAGAAGGTTGAGGAAGGGGACCCACTGGAACAGCTGTTGGGAGACAGATGGTAGCCTCGTGTCAAGACCATTCACCGTGTTCTTTAAAGTGGCTCTCCCGCACACGGGGCCACGGCTTAACGTCCCATCCGACGGACGGTGGCCTTTCCAAGCCCATCTGTGTCCCCTACTGACCGTGGGCAGGGCGGGGAATTTTGAAGAGATAAATCTCAACGCTGACCCAGCTGGGACTCGAACCTGGGAACTACAGATTGATCTTTGGTATTTACATTTTGTCCGACTTATAAATCTTTGCTGGCAGAAAAAATACCGATAAAATTTTATCGGTATTTTTTCTGCCAGCAAAGAAAAAATGAAAACTGATAAAAATTTATGAAAAGAAATTCAACCGATAAAAATTTATTAAAAGCCAGATGTGATGTACTCGCTATCCGATCCCTTCAGACTGAGCTAGGTGTGATGTACAGTCGCTCAAAAAAGTATCCGAACACTACGGTTGATTACAGAATTCAGAAAAAATATATAGCAACGATTTTTTTAGAAATTAGTGATCTGGCAACCTTCGTGTCACGTGACACGAAGGTTGCCAGATCACTAATCGTATAAATATATAATGCAATGAATATGGAGCGTGTGCAGTTACCGTTCACAGCAAACTGGAGCGGTTGCGGTTAATGTTCACAGCACATTGGATCGTGTGAGCTCACTCATGGAAATATTGAGCGTGTGCAGTTAACTGGAGCGTGTGCAGTTACTGCACACGCTCCAGTTTGCTGTGAACGGTAACTGGAGCGTGTACAGTTGCTGTACACGCTCCAGATATTTTTTCCTGAATTCTGTAATCACGTGACACGAAGGTTGCCAGATCACTAATTTCTAAAAAAAAACGTTGCCAGATATTTTTTCTGAATTCTGTAATCAACCATAGTGTTCGGATACTTTTTTAACCGACTCTACTCCCTATTCGGAATGCGATGGGACTGGCCAAATGTCGTGGCCGCCGGAGGACGATGCGATTAGTTTTATTTATTTATTTTTTTTTATTATTTTCACCCTCACTTCGGTGAAGACAGATTCGCGTGTTTTTAGGCCCGTGGTACTGTATGCCTGATGTTCGCTTCGTTGAATGATGAATAACAATAGTCCATTAATTAACTGCACGAGAGTTGGATAGGGACGACTCAGTTTATTTACACTTTATACAGCGTACAAAAAAAGCGTACAAAACTTAATACATAAAAATATATACAATAATAAATGTGCAATAGAAATATATCAATAAATAAATAAACATGAAATTCGGGGGACATGACAGCCTGCCAGTTTAATACGCCACAGTAGATGATCTGTAAGGAAGACGGGACCTCAGCAGAAAGACAACAGAAACATCCATGTCTTAATACAGGGCTCGAACCCAGGTCCCTTTGACCAGTAGCCAAGCACGCTAACCACTCGGTCATGGGACGGTGTATGCAATTAAAAATACAGGTAGATCATGTTAAAACACGATCTGATAGAACGCGATGCAAGCGTAGCTCCCATTCTTTGTCATATTAAACGTCATTTTTCACTCAAGAACTACATATTGGATATATTGTGTAGTTTTGTGTACACGTGGGCGATATCTTACATTAAAACGTATGGTTGAAATGGTTAAAAAGAAACAAAGGCAAGCAATGAAACAGCCAACCCTTGATAGGTTTTTATTGAAACATGACAGACTTGAAAACTAATACACCTCTATGCATCCTAATGTGTGTTCGCCTATTCGGAAATCCGGCTAATGTCTGTAACTCTGTATGTAGTTCCCAGTACTTCGTAGTTAAAGAGATTTGAGTGCATTATGTTTGTTTTTCTTTCTCTCGAATTTTCGTTCAACTGTTTGTCAATTTAAAAACACGAATGTACAGTCGCTGAAAAAAATATCCGAACAACAACAGAAAAAATATCTGGCAGCGATTTTTTTTTTCGAAAATAGTGATCTGGCAACCTTCGTGTCACGTGACATGAAGGTTGCCAGATCACTAATTTCTAAACATATCGTTGCCAGATGTTTTTCCTGAATTCTGCTGTAATCAACCATAGTGTTCGGATATTTTTTTGAGCGACTGTACCTACCAGCCATGTGGAAAGCTGAAAATGGTAACAAAATGTGTCTGTTTATCGTACAAACTTTATTACTGGTTTTAAATTCTTTATCTTACGTCAAGGCATGATTGAAACAATGCAATAATCATATTAATTAATTTTATTTTCCATGTAATAATATTGTTTACTTGATTTTTCCGATTTTCCGTGAAAAAGCCGTAACAAACGGCAAAGACAAGTTGATATAGTCGGCCTATGTATGAAGTTTGAATGACGAAAAATGACTTGAATTTTGGTAAAGCGATCCCGCTTATATCGCGATGCGATTCTTTAAACCCCGAGCACCGCGTTATAATGGATTTATCTTATATTGAAATTCTATTATGCATAGGCGCTCTTTATTATACACTGTACTTTACATTTGTATACATTATACATTTATACATATTATTGTACAGGTTTTATACACAAAACCATGTATACTGTGCTTTATGGGCGATTTAAGGGATTTTCAAGGGTAATTTTTGACCATACGCGATTTTCGCCTTACGCGCTGACTTCAAAACCTAACCCCGGGTAAGAGGCGACTCCACTGTATATATATATATACTTATTTCATTAATGAATCAGTAGAATAAAGATATAATAAACATTTAAAAATTGCATGGCATTATTATGGCGGGTTATAATGAATGTTATAAATGTGGTATTTTGAAAAGAAACGGTAATTTTTTGTTACAAAATGCAATATGTGTCTTCAGTCTTCATCCACAGGGCAACAGATTCATTTCTGACTGAGTATTCACCCAAAAAACACATAATAAAAAGGAAGGCGTTTGCACATTGACGCGAGAACGATGAGCCTAGCCGTGAAGAGGTCATTCAGGTTGCTTCAGGAAAGGCTAAGCAGCTCAGATTGTGTCAAAAACGTATTTTTTTGATTTGCTAAAAATGTGAAGATTTCGGAAATTGAAGGATACAAATAATATAGATTTCATGTACGAAGGAGATAATCCTTTTCTTGATGTATTTTAGAGTTAGAGTAGTTTTTTGAGTCAATTTTAATGCTGGTATGTTAGTAAATTGGAGCCTAGACAATACAAAAATGTGCAAGAAAAAATCACACAAAAAGTTTTACTCAACTCCAATCTGTCAAGTAGAGGATATGGATGTTCACTTCATCAGATACGATGAAGGATGTCACTCTCTTGCAAGAGCCCTAGTTACATGCCACAGAAGTCTGTCAGTTTAATACACCATAGAGAAGGTATATGAGGAAGTCGAGACCTCATCAGCAAGACGACACAAGAAAGAAAGCATCCATGGCTTATTCGGGGCTCAGACTCAGGTTCCTTTAATCAATAGCCAAGCACGCTAACCACTCGGCCACCAGGTTGGCTTCAGATGATTAATAACATAAAAAAATGGTTCGTAATGAAAAAATGAATTGAATATCTTAAAATATCTATAAAGTGCGATATTCTAGGAAATATAAATAATGGTTTATGACAAACAAATAATTTGTGTCCAAACGTTTCCTTTAAAAATTCTTTTCTCTTAAAACTTTTCGGGCTCGAGGGCTACTTTGCTTAACCGAAACTCTCTGTTCAATCTCAAGTGAGAGTCGAATCACCACGATCACTTTCGTCCCTTGCTAGAAAGAGATTTTGTTTCGCCAGAGCATCTCTGCTCCACACAGTACACAGATTAACATTTCAATAAGAATGATGAATGCCCTTTTGGCCATCGGTATCTTTGCTCTCATTGAGTGCAGGATATGAGAAAAGCGAGGACATCTAAAATCTAGAGCACATGACACTCATACATACAAAACTTTATAATGCGAGTCTGACATGCTATGGAGTTCTTAACTTAATGACTTTACCAAAAACACTTACAAAAGATAAAGTGTCGTGAAAAAAAAGGTTTTTTTTTAACTTGTGTCATAAAAGAGTAAAAAAACTCTACAGAAAAAGCTTTAAATTTCAAATCGAAACTGATAGCTCAAATGTAACCTTTCCTGCGGCCGGGGGTGGCTCAGTCGGTAGTGTGCCAGGCTCGTAATCTGTAGTTCCCAGGTTCGAGTCCCAGCTGGGTCAGCGTTGAGATTTATCTCCGCAAAATTTCCCCGCCCTGCCCACGGTCAGTAGGGGACACCGATGGGCTTGGAAAGGCCGCCGTCCGTCGGATGGGACGTTAAGCCGTGGCCCCGTGTGCGGGAGAGACATACCCTGTGCACGTTAAAGAACACGCTGGATGGCCTTGACGGGAGGCTACCATCTGTCTCCCAACCGCTGTTCCAGTGGGTCCCCTCCCCCAACCTTCTCTGAGCCTTCGGGGTCCTTGTGGCCTGGCCATTTAGCCCATGGTGTGCAAAAACGTGCCGCTCAGAGGTAAAACAATCCAATCCAATGTAACCTTTCCCAAAAATAAGAATTCTGCCATAACAGTTCTTGACATTGCATCAAGTATTAATATTATCGGTGATTCGATCCCTAACACTCTTGCCAACGCCGCCGATACTCCATCCACAATAAGGGGAAGAAAAAGAATTACGAACTTCTAAGAAATCTCCTACCTGTTCGACTTGGAGCTGCAGCTGCCATAGTCTCCTTGTCCGGCTGTACCGTCATCACCACCAAAAGCACGAGAAGTCCAACTCCGAGCATGTTGCTCTCCTTCACCAACAGAGAAAACGTGAACAAAAAGGAATTTCACTCTCTACCAGTTCGTTTCAGCGGATCGCTTCTTCCGACACTTCTGCAGTGTCTTCCTATTCTGGTGTTCTATTAAGACACCTACTTACGGAACTGCGCTTATTTTGACCAAGAGAGGAAGTGTCAGAGAGAAATGCGAGGTCTATGAATCGCTCTGGGAGCTCGCAGCGCATTCAAGAGAGGCAAGGACAGAGCGTAGGGATATTTATTACCTGCCGAGAAGAAGTCTAACTTCTAGTTTCGCCGAGAGGGGAGGAGACTAGGGAGTTAAATCACGTGACACTCTGTGCGCTGTTCGTGTGCTAGCTCCTCGGATAGAGCTTTGTTCTCTCCGCCTATTGGTGTGAGCGTCTGCGCACTCTTCACCTGTGCGCCTGGTCTGCTGACGTCATCTGAAGGATTTCGGGAGAAAAAGAAATGAAACCCAACTTGAAGGATTACCAGTCTATGACTGATATTTGTCTCCCACACGAATCTTCGGGAAAGCTCTTCCGAAGACGAAAGGTGAAGAAATAGAAATGTCTTTTTTGGTTTCTGAATTTGCTCTTCTCGAGGAAAACGATTCCTGATTTTCTGCTTAATGGAGCAAATATATCGAATTGGTCGTATTCATTGAAGTACTTGTTTGTTACTGGATTTTAAGCCATTGAGAGAATCGTTTCCTGTCAAACCAACCACATATTGCAGCAATTAACTTTTGTTTATTTTCTCAAAGTTTTCAGTTTCTATTTCTTTGCTTCTTGAGAGCTGATTGTATTATTCGGAAAAGTTAAAGGAGCTTGGAATTGGTCAAATACGTGGGTTGGTATGAATTTCAAAACAACATGTTGTCTTAAATGTAAGAATTCGAAATAACTTTAAATTCTCTCCAACTAAATAGTCATTAACTATATACGCATATTTTCTTATATTTTTCCGTAAATTCCGTAACATATTTTAATCTAAATTAAACAGTTGCAATGTCGAATCATTTCTTTCCTGTTGTTGATTTCTTTCTGCATCCTCTACAATGGGAGAATCAAGAACAGGTCCCTGATTTAAATAAAAACGCTTATCGAATTCCACACTTAGAATGAAAATAACCCATCTCCCAACTAGAAAGTGCTTAACAATATTATTGACAGTTTAAAAAAAGTTTGTCATTTATTTCGTAAAGTTCTAAAGAATTATACTTTGAAACTACATGATGTGGAAAGGTTTGGCAAGAAAATTCTAGAACTGTATATAAGACATAGATATTGATTTTTTGTTAATTACACACTTTTTGTATTACTAGAAATTTTATTTGCCTTTTTATTTTGTTCCTCAGTTATTTTTTATGCAACTTCATCAATGTCACGTGTGACGTTTGCAGTTTTAATTGCTCTATCGAGTCTACTCTCGTTATATCTCAAAATCTAGTTATTTTATATGAAATAAAAATATTTCTATTACTACTCTTTTTATGACAAAATTATGGCAGAGCTCATAAACATGGAATTAATTTTACGATTTAAGAATATGAACATCAGGAATGCGAATTAGTGCAGCCGATAGTTCGCCTGACTGAACCAAAGGATCTCTCATTCAATTCCCGATTGGACTAACTTTGAGATAGCTTAATAAGTTCAGAAAGGCAGTGGTACTGTCGCTCAAAAAAGTATCCAAACACTACGGTTGATTACAAAATTCAGAAAGAATATCTGGCAACGATTTTTTTAGAAATTAGTGATCTGGCAACCTTCGTGTCACGTGATTACAGAATTCAGGAAAAATATCTGGAGCGTGTACAGCAACTGTACACGCTCCAGTTACCGTTCACAGCAAACTGGAGCGTGTGCAGTTACTGCACACGTTCCAGTTTGCTGTGAACGGTAACTGCACACGCTCAATATTTCCGTGAGTGAGCCCACACGATCTAGTATCAAAATGATATGACCACCTACAGTCGCTCAAAAAAGTATCCGAACACTATGGTTGATTACAGAATTCAGGAATTTTTTTTTTTAGAAATTAGTGATCTGGCAACCTTCGTGTCACGTGATTACAGAATTCAGGAAAAATATCTGGAGCGTGTACAGCAACTGTACACGCTCCAGTTACCGTTCACAGCAAACTGGAGCGTGTGCAGTTACTGCACACGTTCCAGTTTGCTGTGAACGGTAACTGCACACGCTCAATATTTCCGTGAGTGAGCCCACACGATCTAGCATCAAAATAATATGACCACCTACAGTCGCTCAAAAAAGTATCCGAACACTACTGTTGATTACAAAATTCAGAAAAAGTATCTGGCAACGATTTTTTTAGAAATTAGTGATCTGCAACCTTCGTGTCACGTGACACGAAGATTGCCAGATCACTCATTTCTAAAAAAAACGTTGCCAGATATTTTTTCTCAATTCTGTAATCAACCGTAGTGTTCGGATACTTTTTTGAGCAACTGTGCAGAGAAAAAGGGAAGCGCTGTAGGTCTGGAACCGTCAACTTTGGTGACTCTACAAATAAAAACGACAATGATTAGTATAAAATATTTACACAATGGCAGTAGTGTTCACTAGTAAGATGCGAAAGTTTGAGGAATTAAAATAATTATTTTTAAATTATCCTGGAATTTCGAAATGATGTTTTTTTACTTATTATTTGCCTTCGATTTTGTTATTCGAGTTATACTCATGTAAATTAAAGTTTTAAATGTGTTAATTTTACAAGTGAGCCCAGTTTATTTTGAATAATGACGCGAAAATAATGAAACTGAAACGAAAAAACTGACTAGATTCCCTGATTGCCAAGGACATTTTATCCAGTGGGCAAAATGGACAATTGTCCAGGGCCCACCATCCTTAGTAGCCCACCGAATGCTAATTGAAGTGTAATGCCACAGTGATATAGCATTTAAACAGTCCATGTAGTAGACTCAAGCGATCAGTGTTACCAACAATTTTTAAAACTATTTATAAAATTATTTCATACTGATACTGTAGCTTTGGTTTAGTTCATTTTGCCTCTGAATGGCACTTTTTTGTATACATTGGTCAAAATGGCCAAGTCACAAGAACCAAAAGGCGTCAGAGAAGTTGGGAGAAGGGAACCCATCGGAAATATGTTAGAAGACAAATGGAAACTTCTTGTCGAGGCACTACCGACTGAGCCAATCCTCCCCCCCCCCCTTATGAATTTTCGCACCCAAAAACGTTTTAGGGGGTTGGCGTGTTTGAGTCGAAATTTTGTTTTTTTTTTGTTATGCTTCAGGCTCTAGCATGCAAGTCAGGTTTTTGGCTTGCTTTCAGATTTTCGGGAACTGCCTTAGAATATATATGCTATTCAAGCCTTCAAACGGGGTGGGGTTATAACTCATAACCGCCGTTTTCTTCACGTAAATCAAAATAATTTTTACTACATAAGATTAGTTGAAAGCTAGATGGCGGTAGCACCGACGTTATCAGTTTCACACCAAACTCCTTCCCATATTTCTGAAACGCCCATATTAGAAATCATGCATTAACCAAAGGAAAGCAAATCTTTATGAAAACATTTCACACTACATACTGCCAGTGATCTTTCTAAAGAATTTAATTTTACAGCCATTAGGTATTCTTACTTTCGAAATTCTTAACAAAATCTCAAGAACTAAAATTAAAAACTTGAATTAGTGTATAAAGCTTTGTGTGCTGTAAATTCCATTCAACTGTATAAATAAACAATTTTATATGTGTATGAGGCGTGGGGTGAAGAGGAGAATCATGTGAATCTCTGCCCTCATGAAGTTGTCGATTCTGTACAGCAGTGTCGTACCCGAGAGAGAGTTATAGAGATATATCCCTCTCCACCCCGAGGTCTTAAATAAAAAAAAAAAATAAATACCACCTCAAGCAGCTGCTTGCCACAGAGGTCTGACAGGAGCCTGTCAGTTTATATGCCATAGTAGAAGGTCTGAGAGGATGGCAGGCCCTGAGCAGAAAAACGACACAAACAGCCATGCCTTACCTGGGGCTCGAACCCAGGTCCCTTAAATCAGTAGACAAGCGCGCTAAATAAATACCATATATTTTCTAAGACAGTCAATGAAAATCACAGACTCTAGGCATGTCAATGGGTCTTTTCCCATTACGATTTTCTGGGTGCACCACTACACTCAGTGTCTGGGCATAGCTATGGGGGGGATGGGGGAGCCTCCCTCCATCCTCCATAGCTACGCCCCTGGTTGGTTCTTGTGAAAGACGCATTGTTCACGTTTCAAACGTCAGATAGGAGTGTAGCCAATAGGTTGCAAAGAGGAACAGCTTAATTATTATTTTCCACAACCAGAAGAACGCATTTTTATTTTCTCTAGACATAAAATTTTCTTTTCCCCAGAAGTACGATTTAACGTTGATTTTCTTCAGACAGTGCATTTTCGTTCTTCTAAAATTTCTCCTCTATGAATCCATACAGATTTCCCACATCTTGCGTGGCCTATCTCATAAACCAGACCTGTCAGCTGAATATCACCGTAGATCGTATCTTACAGCATCAACATACCGATGCGCACACATTCAAATATGGGGACTCTTTCAACAAGCTCTAACATGAGGCTTAGAAGTTGGCTCTCTGCTCTCCGGTGGCGATACTGGATGGGGCAATGCCTGCAGTTAATCCCCAAAATATTAGCTCGCCAAGGAGGCGAGCATTATGGTGTTGTCATAGTAACGAATAGGAGAAAAAAAATCTTTTTCGAGATGTTTACCGTAATCTGCGCAAAACAGGTCTTTTACTTCCACAAGCCTCTTGCATACAGGGAGTTCCAGCCACACACATGACAGAGAAACGGAAAATCACTGGAGGAAATTGCGCAAATTGGTCGAGAGATTAATTGAAGGATTAAAGGGAAGCGCGCTGGAGCACTGCGGAAAAGATTGGTCTACGTGAAATATGCTCGCTTGGATTTTCTTATATTAATTAACAATTCATTTTTTTATTTACTTTTATAAACCTTTTGCTTAAGAGAAACAGTTTATATTGTAACTACACTACACTAGGAAAACCTAGTTACATTTTAAGAGAAATGTAACTCTGTGTGAGTGTTATCAAATAGAGCTACATATCCCTTGGCGTACAACCCCTAGAGTCTCAGGCTGCTAAATTCTCTATCTCCTGGCATCACTAAGAAAAGACAAATGGATACTAAATTAGTGATACTCAGATCTTCCTGTCCATGTTGTTGTGACTATCCTGAATCTTTAGATGACGGCGGTCATGGATGTAATATATACACAGTCGTATCAGAATAATATGACCACCTACCATATTATATGTATGGTAGGTGGTCATATTATTCTGATACAACTGTGTATATGTTTACGTTTTCTGATTTCTCGAAAATTTTACATTCTCGAGAATCGCTAATCAAATATCTTAATGCTGGAGAATTCCTGGAAATCTAATTCTGTATAAAATAATTTTTTTAGAGTTTTCCCTAATCTTTTATTAAAATAACAAAAATTGTAATCATTAATAAAACAATTTACTAGCTAAACAACCAAATTGTAAATGCTAACTAAACAATAAAAATGTAATTACGTGTACTAATAAAACAATATAATCCTAATTATAAAACAAACATTTGTATGTTTATTATTGCAAAACATAACTATTCTATATTTTATGTTTAGTTTTTAATACATTAATTTTAGTTATTGTTTAAGCATTGTTTAAATATTTGTTTCAAGAGATAATTTGAAAAACATAAAACATATCTATCGCTTCATCTGATGATCTTGTCCTTTGTTTTGAAATAAAAATACCCGAAATCGAGAAATTTCTTTCGTTTTGTGTTGATGTTGGTCTTATAGTTAAAGAGCGTCAGAAAGAAATTTTGTGTTTGATGTTGGTCTTATAGTTAAAGAGCGTCAGAAAGAAATTTTGTGTTTGATGTTGGTCTTATAGTTAAAGAGCGTCAGAAAGAAATTTTGTGTTTGATGTTGGTCTTATAGTTAAAGAGCGTCAGAAAGAAATTTTGTGTTTGATGTTGGTCTTATAGTTAAAGAGCGTCAGAAAGAAATTTTGTGTTTGATGTTACTTGAACACTTCATAGACCATACCATTTATTACATTAGGGAACTGTTGACACATGATATTTTAAAATAATTTTATATTATAGAAAAGTAATTATTTACGAGAAAATTTCTCAAAAAACGAGTATTTTAGAAATCGTATATTTTTTTAGAAGAAACTCTATATGCATTTAATATTTTTTTCAACTCTTTCCGATTACTGGCATTCTCGAAAGAGGCATCCATGACACACTTGTGTCACGTGACACGAAGGTTGCCAGATCACTCATTTCTAAAAAAAACGTTGCCAGATATTTTTTTCCCAATTCTGTAATCAACCATAGTGTTCGGATACTTTTTTGAGCGACTGTACAAGAGGTCACGTTACAGTACACACAATTTATTTACGCATTTGATATGGACTTTACTATGCACAAAACTTTGTGATGTTTCCGGTAGAGTTTCTGTCATTCATTTTTAAGATCTTATACAAGATTCTAAAATTAATGTACAGGAAATTAATCTCACCATTTGAAAATATGAACAGCGGAAATGCGAGTTACAAACTTCTGTAAAAAATTCTGTATCTGAAAGCGGGAAAAATTTATTTGAAAAAGTTATTTCCGTCGTTGCTTCCGCTCAGACCCAAGTCTAAAATAAAAATTAATAGAGGGGTGGGGCAAGAAACTTAAAAGCACCAAAAAGATAAAGAGGAGGGGCAAGTTGGGTTGGGTTGCTTTACCCATGAGCGGCACTTTTTTGCACACCATGGACTAAATGGCCAGGTCACATGGACCCCGAAGGCTCAGAGAAGGTTGGGGGAGGGGACCCACTGGAACAGCTGTTGGGAGACAGATGGTAGCCTCCCGTCAAGGCCATCCAGCGTGTTCTTTAACGTGCACAGGGTATGGCTCTCCCGCACACGGGGCCACGGCTTAACGTCCCATCCGACGGACGGCGGCCTTTCCAAGCCATCGGTGTCCCCTACTGACCGTGGGCAGGGCGGGGAATTTTTGCGGAGATAAATCTCAACGCTGACCCAGCTGGGACTCGAACCTGGGAACTACAGATTACGAGCCTGGCACGCTACCGACTGAGCCCCGGGAGGGGCAAGAGATAGAATTCCATTATAGTGTTACATTCCCCCTTCAATTTTAGAGATCTTTAAAACATTTCTAAAAACGCATGAAAAATCCATAATTTTTTTTATCAATTTCAGAAGGATGATTTCTCAAAGGATGAAGGTGGGGGGGGGGGGGCATGTTCCCCTCCCAAGATCCGGCCCTGCTCCCACTCATCACTATATGAAGCTCTTTCGCTCTCTCCTTGCACTCTCACAGTGTTTCCCCATTCACGCTGCGAGAGTCACATTTCGCAGTGTGTCCCCATTTTCCACTGAGCAACTGCCCACTTTATCTTTTGGATAAGAAACTACATGGAGAAGAATAACATATCGCCTATGACGAATATGGAGTGCTCTTTTTCAAAGAGAATTATTTTTTTCCTCCTTAAATACCTCCAGCAGTGGAAATTTGAACTAATGGATGATTACGAAAAGCCAAATAGTAATATTAGTATCTACATAACACAAAACAGACTTTTATCTCTTGAAACAAAAAAGCTACCTTTTCCTACATCCTTTTGTGATTTGGGAGGCAAATCATTGCTGACAATTCAATCTCTTACCTCTCAAACCCCTACCATCAAAATTTTAAATTTCTACCATAGAGAGACGTTAGCAATGTTCGTTAAAAGCTTTGCATTTTCGAAATTTCCCACCATTAGAGGACGCTATTGGAGTAATTGGCAGATTAGAAAAATACGATTAGTAATATTTCATCAATACCTATCAAACCATGAAAATAATTTTTACATTATCTCAAAAAACAAAAACCTTAAATATCTACGAAGAAAATATTTTCTCTTTTTTTTAAACATAGCTAAAAAATGGATTTTTTTTTCTA
This sequence comes from Ryuthela nishihirai, assembly GCA_038380435.1. Lineage (NCBI taxonomy): Eukaryota > Metazoa > Arthropoda > Arachnida > Araneae > Heptathelidae > Ryuthela > Ryuthela nishihirai. The sequence continues at coordinate 10,166,917 of JAWZYU010000004.1, forward strand.
CACGGGATGGTATTTCCAATAGGCTATCACTGCTCAAAGAAGAGGTTCACCACTGTCCTTATCCTGCTCTGAACTTCATTATACAGCAAAAAAATGCATCACTCTGCCGGATATATGAAACGGTTTTTTTTTTGTGTATAATATAACAGACACGGTAACAAAAAGTTCGCGCTACTCTATTCCTGATATTTTTTCCTCGCAAGAATAAGATACATAATATTTATGTAAAGTTAAAACATTGTTACGAGAGGAAAAGTGCAACAATAGAACCAAACCTGAGCTGTCGTCTGACGTTCTTGTTATGCCTCAGCATGAGAATTACGTCACTAACCTATTGGAACGAAAACAACTGAAAAAATAACGTTAAATGAGTGGTAATTCGGAAGTCTAGAGTAAGCTGAAAAGATTACCTTTTTGTTAGTTTTAGCGTGTTGTATTAAGCAACAGTTTGTTGATGTACCATTCGGAGCTGTAGATTGATGCTGTTTCGTCTTCAAAGGTAGTGGTTGTGTTCATGATGAAGCCTAAAGTTACTAGGAAGCTATGAAGTCAACTGGCTAAACCATGGGTTGGGTTGGATTATTTTACCTCTGAGCGGCACTTTTTTGCACACCATGGGCTAAATGGCCAGGTTACAAGGACCCCGAACGCTCAGAGAAGGTTGGGGGAGGGGACCCACTGGAACAGCTGTTGGGACACAGATGGTGGCATCCCGTCAATGTCATCCAACGTGTTCTTTAACGTGCACAGGGTATAGCACACGGGGCCACGGCTAACGGCTTTAGTCGAAATTTTGGGTTTTTTGTTATGCTTCAGGCTCTAGCATGCCAGTCAGGTTTTTGGCATGCTTTCAGATTTTCGTCAACTGCCTTAGAATATATGTTATTCACGCCCTCAAACGGGGTGGGGTTATAACTCATAACCGCCGTTTTCTTCACGTAAATCAAAATAATTTTTACTACATAAGATTAGTTGAAAGCTAGATGGCGGTAGCACCGACGTTATCAGTTTCACACCAAACTCCTTCCCATATTTCTGAAACGCCCATATTAGAAATCATGCATTAACCAAAGGAAAGCAAATCTTTATGAAAACATTTCACACTACATACTGCCAGTGATCTTTCTAAAGAGTTTAATTTTACAGCCATTGGGTATTCTTACTTTCGAAATTCTGGACAAAATCTCAAGAACTAAAATTAAAAACTTGAATTAGTGTATAAAGCTTTGTGTGCTGTAAATTCCATTCAACTGTATAAATAAACAATTTTATATGTGTATGAGGCGTGGGTGAAGAGGAGAATCATGTGAATCTCTGCCCTCATGAAGTTGTCGATTCTGTACAGCAATGTCGTACCCGAGAGAGAGTTATAGAGATATATCCCTCGCCACCCCGAGGTCTTAAATAAAAGAAATAAATAAATACCCCCTCAAGCAGCTGCTTGCCACAGAGGTCTGGCAGGAGCCTGTCAGTTTATATGCCATAGTAGAATGTCTGAGAGGATGGCAGGCCCTGAGCAGAAAAACGACACAAACAGCCATGCCTTACCCGGGGCTCGAACCCAGGTCCCTTAAATCAGTAGCCAAGCGCGCTAAATAAATACCATATATTTTCTAAGACAGTCAATGAAAATCACAGACTCTAGGCATGTCAATGGGTCTTTTCGCATTGACATTTCCCCGCTGTCCCGCACACGGGGCGGCGGCTTAAAGTCACATCAGACGGACGGCGGCCTTTCTAAGCCCATCGGTGTCTCCTACTGACCGTGGGCAGGGTGGAGTAAACCATGGAGGTAGGAAGAGAGGGAGATGCCCTCTCGCTTGAAAACTGTAACCGACATCGCCATATTGCTCTCACTCATAAACCTGCGTTGTCTATGTTAACGAACGAGAGATTGTGCAAAAACGTTAGTTCCTATATACCATATTCCTGCAGAAATTAATCTGCGAAATAAATAAAAGAAATGGTGTTTCTTTTATTTAAGAAGTTGAAATAAAGTTTCTCTTTCGAAATTTTTAAACTTTTCGTTATTTTAATTATATTGGAAAGTAGAGTAAACTACTGCCATATATTTTGTTAAAATTACTACTGGTTTGAAATGTCACCCCCCTTTTTTTGCCTGAAGGGTATTATTGTCGACTTGCTTTTATTTGATATGAAATATATTACTATAGATGTCCAATATGGACCTCATCAAGCGTTTTTAAAAACCATAGACAAGTTTAATCATAGTGTTAACTACAGTTTTTGCAAACACATTCAAGCCAAAAAGGAATTAAAAAAGAGTAAATTCCATATACCTAATAATAATACTACTGTTATTAGGAAATATTACGATTTAATTGTGCCAGTATTCGTACAAAACATTCACACATACGATGACAACTGACCTTTCAGCGCGACTCTCAGGGTAGGAGTAACATGACAGTTTCGGCTACACCAGCCGTCTATGCTAACTGATAGTAAGGGAGCCTCCCCCTATTCCTACCTCCATGGGGTAAACAAATAAACATTTAGTGTCAGTGAAGTGCTAAGTGTTAGGTATATGTAGAGTTGGTAAGGTTAAACAAACCGATAGGCATATACGCAAAATTTCTGCCGTTTATTAAACGTTTTAACAAAATTCTATTTCTGTATTGAGTAGAGATTGGAAGATTTATGCAATAAAAATATTTGTAAAATAATTATCAAATGTGTAAGGTTCTTCAGATGAATTAATAATTATAAACAATCTCATACTGGTTGAAAGCATATTGGTGTATAGTTGTTATATATGTGTAATGAATGAAATGTAAATGACAATTACAGCATTACTTGTTGATTTTTTAACGCCTGTAAATCAATAAATGTCTTAAAAATAATAATAAATATCTCCTCAATCAGCTGCTTGCCACAGAGGTCTCACAGGAGCCTGTCAGTTTATACACCATAATAGAAGTTCTGTGAGGATGGTCGGACGTAAGCAAAAAAACGACACGAACATCCATGCCTTATTTGAGACTCGAACCCAGGTCTCTTAAATTCTAGGTCTCTTTAATTCAGTGCAATTTAAAAAAAACTGTTGTCGTTCGAGATCATACATGGAGCCAACTGGTTGGGTTGGGTTGTTTTGCCTCTGAGCGGCACTTTTTCGCACACAATGGGCTACATTGCCAGGTCACAAGGACCCCGAAGGCTCAGAGAAGGTTGGGGGAGGGGACCCACTGGAACAGCTGTTGGAAGACAGATGGTAGCCTCCCGTCAAGGCCATCCAGCGTGTTCTTTAACGTGCACAGGGTATGGCTCTCCCGCACACGGGCCACGGATTAACTTACCATCCGACGGGCGGCGGTTTTTCCAAGTCATTTGGTGTTCCCTACTGACCATAGGGATGGCGACAACTGGATTCATGAAATCTCAGGAAGAATTTTAAGTCGTACATAGTGTAAAAAAAAACAAGAGTAGTCATTAGTTCAATGGTAGAATTCAATGGTATTTTTTCCACAAAACATTTATTAAATTAGTTCATTTATGATTTGATGGCTCATTTTTTGTTTGAATTCACGCTCGGTTTACTACTAAAATTTTAACAATATGAATAATATTATTCCAGCATATTCATAATTTGCCCTTCACATGCTTAATGAAATAGCAACGCAGGCAGTACCATATGAAGAAATTAAGGCGTTATTGAGGCTTCCTTCTACTAACACAAGCAAATTAGTAAATTAGTAATGTTAATAATACTGATTTACCTTTGTTCTTTTTTTTTCCGTTTACCACCCTTCTTTGAATATAATGTAATTTTAAGACACTTCTATGTCACTTAGTAATAGCTCAGAGAAAAATGATCCATAGGCTTTATAACTAGTAGTTAGTTCCCATTTATCAATTTATAACAAGTTCATAAATTTTTTTATCAGAAAGGTTTCATAAGTTCGAAAATATATTAATTGATTTAAAATCCTTCTCGGCTTTATCAGCCATGACCACCCTCCCCCTCCTCTTGATTGGGTCCCGGGACCTGGACTCCCTAGGCCTCAACGTTAATCTCGCCTAGATTGCAGAAATACGTTGTACAGTCGCTCAAAAAAGTATCCGAACACTATGGTTGATTACAGAATTCATAAAAATATCTGGCAACGATTTGTTTTAGAAATTAGTGATCTGGCAACGATTTGTTTTAGAAATTAGTGATCTGGCAACGATTAGTTTTAGAAATTAGTGATCTGGCAACCTTCGTGTCACGTGATTACAGAATTCAGGAAAAATATCTGGAGCGTGTACAGCAACTGTACACGCTCCAGTTACCGTTCACAGCAAACTGGAGCGTGTGCAGTAACTGCACACGCTCCAGTTTGCTGTGAACGGTAACTGCACACGCTCAATATTTCCGTAAGTGAGCCCACATGATCCAGGTCTTTGTGAGCTCACACGATCCAATGTGCTGTGAACATTAACCGCAACCGCTCCAGTTTGCTGTGAACGGTAACTGCACACGCTCCATATTCATTGCATTATATATTCATACGCATTATATGTATTTAAAAATATCCGAACCCTATGGTTGATTACAGAATTCAGAAAATATATCTGGCAACGATTTTTTTTAGAAATTAGTGATCAACCTTCGTGTCACGTGACACGAAGGTTGCCAGATCAATAATTTTTAAAAAAATCGTTGCCAGATATTTTTTCTGAATTCTGTAATCAACCGTAGTGTTCGGATACTTTTTTGAGCGACTGTACTCTGCCACCTTTTTTGCGTAGATCGAAAAAGGAACTAAATTGGTTTTCCAACCTCACTCTTAAGTACACAGGAAAGAGTGTTGTAAAGGCGAAGTTGCTACAGTTTTACACTTCATTTCTGGAATGCTACGAACATTTTTTAGGAATGCCGTCAAAATCTAAAAAATATTGTAAAAAACAAAAGTAATATATGGACACTAATATAGGAAAAAAATTAAGTATTAAAATAAATTTTTTCTCTTGAGACTTATGTATTTGGGTGGTCAAAAATCTCCAACACTGAAGTGTAACTGTGAACATATTACTGCAGTTTTCAAAATCGGATTTGTGCGAATTATGATCCTTTACTTTGACTCACACAAAATACAACAACCAAAAAACTACTACGGGATAAAAAATGAGATTGAATTTTTTTTTCAATTTCAAAAAGGATTAGATTAGAAAATTCCCCATTAATAACTAAACATATTGATATAATTATTATATTAATACTAATCATATATTCTTATGCGCTTTTATCCCTTCAAGAAGACAACTAAAGAAAAGCTTTGTTATCAGTCATATTTTGGTATGTGTAAAACAGAAACAAAATAGAATAAATGTTATCTATTCTTTATCGAAATTTGACGCTATATTTTAAAAAATTAGGAATCCCGAAATTTGCAAACGTTGCTAAATAAAATCTAATTCAGATTTTCATCAGCATTCGATCAATAAACCAAGGAAATCAAAATATTTAAACAACCGTCTTTCATCCTAAAAGACTTGCTCAAAATTTGCTAAAACTGAAAGAATCGTTAGACCAGGGATGGGCAATTATTTTGGCGAGGGGACATTTTACGAACTTTCGAAAGCTTACTGTGCAACGCATTTAATGTAGATACAAATCCCTAATAATTCCTCTAAGCTTTTTTTGGCACTTATATATGCAAGGAAATAAAGAAGTTATAATTAATATTAACTTAAAATAAGGTTTGCCAAGAACAACTAACTGAGCAAACATCTGTTTAATATATGCATTATTATTAATTCGGAACAATGCTCTATTTTTGACCGAGCAAAGTTTTATGTAAGGTAAAACGTCATAAAGATAGCCACAACTGGCTGCTGCCAAATATCTGGCAAATTTCAACAGTTTCCTAGCAGTAGAGCGAACATAATGTCTAGTTCAAATTTATTATCATTAGAACTCTACAACAGATTTAATCAACACATTAGCAGCCTAAAACAAAAGTCTGGCTAAGTTGTTATAGTAACTTTTTCCCCAAGAAAGCTGATAACTAACACACAAACACTTCAAAAATTGACGTGCAAAAAATTGATTATCGTAGAGAAGGGGAAAAATCATAATAACATCCTCTGCACTGAGGAGTACAAAGGATAATGGTGTGCGCTCTATTAAGATAACCCGTGCAGTGAAGAAAGACTGTGACCCATAAAGTGAGGTGGCTTAAAAATCCTTTGAGTTAAATATTTCGTTACCTGTGATCAAATTATTGATCCAGAGCCTCCTTACGATACTAATCAAAATCTTTTGCGTCGTCTTCGGTCAATCAAATGCGACCATTCAGGGTTAAATCTTGCTTCTGTGATAGTCCAATTTTCACACATTTAAAACTTATCATGTCTGCTAACTGTCTTATATACCTGTTAGAGATAATAGCCTTCAAGAGCCCTATGATTCCCATAGTTTCGGCTATGGAAATATATAGCATCAATAATAACACCTCTTTGACATTCTGTTATATCACAAGTCTTTCCCATTTCGGGTCGAGTGTTGACCAGTGTATGTGCTTCGTGTATTTCAGACATCTCAGGGATCATGTGATCGTGACATGTATGCTTTTGCATGTCTTTGTTTTACATCGCAGTTATGGTAAATAGTGTAGGGTTTCTAAACTTTTGGGCAGGAAGTGTATTTCATGAAATTTGTCGTATCATTGCCAATTTTTTTTCATCCAAAGTTCGCGTTTTCAGTAGCACAGGCAATGCATATTTTTGTATTAAAGAATAGGTCTCATGACTGAAGGTAAATTTTGATGTTCAATTGGCCTTTGAAGAAAAATCGAAATATCTTTGTCAGATTGGAGAAAAAAAACAGGAATATGATCTTTTTGCTTCTTTCATAACTGTCGAACAGCAAAAGGCTTTGACTAATGTGAACTTCCTAAGCAGTCTCTCCAGAAATTGTATAAATGGAGCATATGTGGGGAACACTTAAATATAATTCGCTACACTCAGAAACTAAACTGTCATAGAAGAAATCCTGAAGGCCATGATTGGTCACTTAACCTCACACGATTCATTCAAATGTTTTCAAGTGAGCAATTGGATTACATTTATTTATGAATGGTTCAGTAATGTAGTACACCAGAAAGTTGCAGCTCAAATGTTTAGTTGTGTTACCTCTGACGTGCTATTGGTGCAACAAAACTATCTAATTGTTTTACAGCAACTAAGGATCACTCAGTGTAAAGATGCAAGATAAACTTCCAAAGGAGACACTACTCTTGATTGCCTTGCCCGTGATTACCATACTGACCAATGGTCGTACATGGCATACGCTGAGTTATTTTAGCGTTAGCAACACGCCCTTGTGTAGGAATGGACTGGTCTGTCGCGCTGGGGAAGGTTCAAAGTCGGAAACGGCTGTCATACGATTGTAGAGCACACTCGTGGCAATTAGATTTCGTGTTACTTCGAGGAAGAATGGGTTCGTGTCATGATCTTTCTGACTTTGAACTTTGTATGATCGTGATGGCACAACGTTGCGGTGTCACGAGTCTACCATGACTAGCTGAAAAGCAGTTGAACAACCAGCCGAAGGTCACATGTGGGACAGACATGTGTGGTCGATGATCATTGTAAGCAACATGAGGCCCGTCTCATTAGACATCAACAACGCACCACAGTGGCACAGATAATCATCCAGTACAACATTGGAAGAGCAAGACCAATATCCACATTGACAATGCGGTGGACATTTGCTCTTATGGGCTATGACAGTCGATAGCTGTAACAGGTACCCATTCTCACTGTGAGACACAAGAAACTATGTCTTGCATGGGCACATCAGCGCCAACATGGAGAACCTGTCGTCGGGTCAGATGAATCCTTTTTCTAACTTTATCATGCTTATGGGCATCATGTTTGTATTTGGAGAAAGCAACATTATTCCACAGCAACAGGATGCACCGTTGGTGTTAGCGGGCTGGATGCAGTAGTGTTATGGTTTGGGACTGTTTTCATGTCATGTCTGGGTCAACTGATCACAATGAATCAACGTCTGAATGGAACCGCCTACATTTGTATCTTCGCTGATTAGATATACCCCTTCATGATGGCAGTGTATCCAGACTACTCCGGCTTCTATCAACAAGATGTAGCCGCCAAACAAATTTCATAACAAGCCAAGTCACACGGTCCAGCAGATTGAAAATTGGTTTCGGAAACTGACAATGAATTGTTCGTCTTCCCATAGCCTACCAACTCATTGGATCTCAACACAATTGAGCATGTTTGAATCCTACTGGAAAAGTCCACTTATCAATATCTAGGCGTTACAGGATGCATTGTTGAACACATGGGTGGCACTATCACAGGACACCCAGCAACACCTTATGGAGTCCATGCCCCAAAGTGTATGGGCTATATAGCGGGCTAAAGGTTGCCCTGAAAGGTATTAGGTAGGTGTTTTTAATGCAAAGTCAACTCGGTGTATTGTTCAAATGATAAATATAGTTTTTATATTTCAAAAATGTCTGGTGTTCGAAAGATTTCTGCCTCGTTATCATAGTCAGTATACAAAAGTATCCTAAATCATCCAATTGTACCCATGGCAGAAAATCCCCCATGCGCTACACTTTACAGTGTAGCATGTAATAATTGATGCCATCCTAAATATTCAACAGCTCAAAGCGTAAGAACAAATCCGTCCTTCTTGTGCATAATTCTTAGTGATATATGATATCTAAATTAAAGGCTTTTGGGTATATTCCTTTCGTTGTAGTCAACTAGGTCGATTTAGAAAAATGGTTTCCAGCCATTATTATCTCAATATCTCTTTTTACCATCAGGTAAATTAATCATCATTCTAACTGCCTTTCCAACTATTATACTTCGGCCTTTTTATTGCACTTAGTGTTCACGGAATTATTACCACTCCACCCCATCTTAAATCAATGGGAAGCTAATTTCCATAGGTAGAATGTATACATATGGGGAGGAGTACGTTGACATTCAGGAATTCTGAACATAGAAGAAAAAACTGACGCACATTCCACAACCCGTGATTCTAACCGGAGTACCAACCTGCAGAGTGATCGCATGATACGCCCTACATTGCAGCAGCGGAAAATTAACCATAACTTCCTGGGTTTTTATTCTAAATTAGTTTTGTCGTTACTTCAGGGTCAAAAGGGGCGGGGTGACTCAGTCGGTAGCGCGCCAGGCTCATAATCTGCATTTCTCAGGTTCGAGTCCCATCTGGGTCAGCGTTGAGATTTATCTCCACAAAACTCCCCGCCCTGCCCACAGTCAGTAGGGGACACGATGGGCTTGGAAAGGCCGCCGTTCGTTGGATGGGACGTTAAGCCGTGGCCCCGTGTGTGGGAGAGCCATACCCTGTGCACGTTAAACAACCAACCAACCAACTTCAGCATCAAAGACTAAATAGCTGCCAAAACAGCCATATTGTATAGGGCAAATATTTTCTATTTATGCTTACCACTATTACGAATAATCGTTTCGACACTTTAATATCACCAATGATGCCTTATGTACTTACTTTTACCTGTAGCGATATAGTGAACGTTTCGAATTCTTGAACTTCATGCTGTGTTTGTAACTTTATTTTCGAAGCTTAGCATGATTTAATTTACGCACAATTCTACTTTATTCGCCCATATATTGTTGAATATCTATTAGAAAACAATAAAAGACATTTTTATAGCATTTCGGTGGACAAATTTAGTTTTAAAGAAACTCGAAATGTAAACCTCTCCCAAGAGTGTGTTGCCAATTAATTAATAACAAGTTCGCCAGTCGTGTTAACAATAGGCTTGCTATATGTAAACAAAATTTGGTGGGGTCAAATATGAATTCACATAACAGGTTTTTATTGTGTCAAGTTAGAATCCTTACTTTTATATTTTTTACTTCAGTTATTAAATGCTATATTACGCTTAGCATAATACTAAAAAATTAAAAAAATTATACTACTAAAATATTAATTACTTAAAAAAATATTTAACTACTTCTGGTTTAACAATGAACTCGCGTGAAGCAACAAAAACACACCCCTGACCACCACCACCCTATCACCACCATCACCACCAGGGACGTACTCAGTAGAAGGACCAGGGGGTGTCCCGTTCCCCCACAAAAATCAGGTCGTCTTATATAAAATTTTAATTTCTTAACCTGCTTTGAAATCCAAAACAGACTCTTTTTTGTATAATTTTATAATTTTATTTTAGCCCATAGCAAAGTGTCAGACATTAAAAATATATTTAAAAACAACAATAAAATTTCATTCATATAAGGGGCGGGGGTGGCTCAGTCGGTAGCGCGCCAGGCTCGTAATCTGTAGTTCCTAGGTTCGAGTCCCAGCTGGGTCAGCGTTGAGATTTATCTCCGCAAAATTCCCCGCCCTGCCCACGGTCAGTAGGGGACACCGATGGGCTAGGAAAGGCCGCCGTCCGTCGGATGGGACGTTAAGCCGTGGTCCGTGTGCGGGAGAGTCATACCCTGTGCACGTTAAAGAATACGCTGGATGGCCTTGACGGGAGGCTACCATCTGTCTCCCAACAGCTGTTCCAGTGGGTCCCCTCCCTCAACCTTCTCTGAGCCTTCGGGGTTCATATGACCTGGCCATTTAGCCCATGGTGTGCAAAAAAGTGCCGCTCAGAGGTAAAACAACCCAACCCAACTCATTCATATAGAATATCATTTTAACCTTACCTGTCCGATGGAATATTTTAGTAAATGGGAAACCCTACTCAAGTCTTATTCTCCGACCTCCCCCCGAAACTCTCGACTCCAACTCTCCCCGTAACCAAATTGTCGATTATCGAACACGCCCCGAAACTAAAGTCCCTCTTCCCCCACACACACAAACTAAATCCTGGATACATGCATGATCACCACCACTAACAAGTTGATTTTCTGATCGTTATGCTTTTTCCCCTTTCTCTGCGCCATGGCATCGATGAGAGTGAGACACCGATAGGCTTCGAAAAGCCACCGTCCGTCGAATACGACGTTAAACTGGGGCCCATGCACAAAAGAATTTTACTACGTCCACATGAAAAATTACATTTCGTAGCCTTGATAGAAAGCATCAATCTGTCCTTAACGTTTGTCAATCTGCACCCAGTTCTGAATTTTCAATCTTTGTGGCCTATGGTCACTTAGCCCCCTTCTGTAGAAACTTTCGAAATGATCGAGAAAAAAATAATCTAATCTATAGAAAAAACTTTCTGTCCAGGTGCAAAATAGCCCAACGAGGCCCTGGCATATTAAACACATTGGTACAATTCAATTCTAACCTGAATAAGCTCAATAAATTCCTTTATTTCATTGCTGGCTACAATATAGTATCTAATTAAAATGTAATTAACATTTTTGGCTCTATGAAAAGGATACTAGAAAGTCTTTCTTTCTTAATTTGAGCTATACACTATTAGTATTCGAAGGTCTAGTTCGTCATGCCATGTGCATTGTTACTATTTACGATCTAGAACAAAACTTGGCCTAAGTCCAAACGCGAAACTCAATTGGCAAGGATTTACCTTTGGCCAACTTCCGAATGAATGTTGCTACACTAGTGCTTCAATGTCAATGTTAGTCACAGGTACTCTTTCAGCCGTACGTCTATTCAGTGCTGAGCAAATCTGTTTTTAGAGGTTCAACAGGTTTCATGCTTTTCGGTTTTCTACTATATTTTCGGTCTTCGTGCATTGCATTTTTAACAGACACCTTTTCTTTCGCATACTTTACAAATCTGTTTTCCAAAAATTTATTTTACAAATACATCAGTTTTAAACCAACTGAAGTGTATTTGTAGGTAACGATATAATCTACATATACGATTTTCCATTTCGAAAGTTTGCAATAAACTTGAAGTATCAGCATGTTCTACTTGTATAGTGCTTTGCCCGGTTCATCCTTAGGCGAGAAGCAGGTAAAGTATAGCTTAATGCCGATATGTCTAAAAAATGTTTGGCCATAATGACATTTCCTACTATCTGATAGGCCTGTCAGTATAATACGCCATACAGATGGTTTCTACGGAAGGTAAGACCTCAGCAGAAAGACAATACAATGAAAGAAACATCGATACCTTGTCCGGGACTCGAACCTGGTTCTCTTTCGTCTGAAGTCAAGCATGCTAATCACTCAGCGACAGAAACGACAAAATAACATTAACAACGTATTACCGAAAATCAAATATAAAACTGAAATTAAAGCCATCGCTTCTGGCAAATACGTAATGCTCGTTTTTAAAGAGAATGAAGTTTTTCATTTCCCGATTTTTGCATCCTCTAAGAGTTGAAATTCGAACTAATGGATGATTTGGTAAAATTCAAATAGTAATATTTTATTACTACTTACACAACAAAATATTTCACATTTTGAACGAAAACTTTGCTTTTTCTCATCCCCAGCTACACTCTCCCGGGTTTAAGGGGCAAATCAGTCAGTGTTAACTCCTTGACCATCACACTCTACAAGCAAATTTTAAACTTTCTAACATAGATAGATCTTTTGCAATATTCTTTTAAAGATTTCCCTTTTCTATATTTGGCGCCATTTCAGGATGAAATTTAAAGGCCTCTAGTGCCTGTCCCGTGGCCGAGTGGTTAGTACGCTTGGGAGGACTTCGAACCCCAGCTAAAACATGGATGTTTGTGCGTTTTTCTGAGGGCCCGCCATCCTCACAGACCTTCTACTATGGCGTATAAACTTACAGGCTCCTGTCAGACCTTTGTGGCAAGCATACTACTTGATGGGATATTTATTTTTTTATAGAGCAGGCACACTCGAATTTTGCAGAATCACGATACCTTTTCCATTTTTGAGAAACCCTCAAGCCTCCCCACCTTTATTATCATCAGCCAACTCCCCTGTTACCAAAGAGTTCAATTTATAATTAAAATTAAAAATAAACAGATAAATCTCGCATCCTCGCACCTCCCTTGGAATGTATTAAGGCCCCATTTTTGAAACCCTGCTCTAGAAAATTTGGAAAATATGGATCACGATCTTTCATTTGCACCCATCCAAAGAAAAAGAATTTTTCATATATCACTTTAAAAACATAGGTGTGTTTCCAACTCCCCTTGGGTGGTGAGGAAGCGAATCATTGCTGTTAATGTAAACCTGTTGGCCATCACAATCGACCAACAAAATTCCTTATTTCTAACAGAAATGGATCGTTTGCAATACTCGTTCAAAATTTTGCCATTTTCAAAAATTTTCCATATTGTTAATATTTTGAAATCTGAGTTCTTAAAAATATTAGGGGAATCGAAAAACGCAAGTCCTAATATGTCATCAATATTTGACCAATGCAAAAAACACTTTTCAGTCAATCTCTTAAAACGAATAATTTGAATAATACGGACGGACGAATAGACAGACGACATGGGAAAACATTGAAGTAGATCGTTGTTTTGAAAATGATCTAAAACAAGAACTATATTCACATATATAAACATAATCAGTTTTGAAAACAAAGTTCATGTCCACTTTGGAAGTAAATATGAATGCAGAATGTGATAAAGAAAAGGCACCAGCAGTTAGAAAGAGTAGACCAAACAGCACCCAATTCATTATAAATCACTAAGTCGTTTGAAGACGTCAGCAGCTATGGGCTTGGGTAATTTAATACGGGAAGGATCCCACTGTCAGCTAAGATAGACTTGGATGCTTTCTGTCAAGGCCATACAGAATGTCTTAATGTGCAGGGATATTGCTCTCTTCTGCACATGGGGTCATGGCTCAACGTCTCATTCGATGGATGGTGGCTTTAGAGAGCCCATCGGTCTCCTTTTTCTGACCGAAGGCAGGGCAGGTTGGCTGAGATAGGCAAGATAAGAACAACTAGATTTGCCTGATAGCAGTTACGAGAGAAGGGAACTTATTACCGATGCCATCCAGACATAAATAGCTGTCTTTCACGTGACCCATATTTTAATATCTTCTCAAACGGACATAATCGTTTAAGAGAACGTCATTGTCTCCTCAGACGCAAAGTGTTCTTTAAGGGAACATCATTTTCTCCTCACGCAAAGAATATTCTTTAAGAGAACATCATTGTCTCTTCGGGTGGACCGTGTCCTTTAAGAGAACATCATTGTCTCCTCACGCAAAGAATATTCTTTAAGAGAACATCATTGTCTCTTCGGGTGGACCGTGTCCTTTAAGAGAACATCATTGTCTCCTCACGCAAAGAATATTCTTTAAGAGAACATCATTGTCTCTTCGGGTGGACCGTGTCCTTTAAAAGAACATCATTGTCTCTTCAGGCGGGCAGTGTCCTTTAAGAGAGCATCATTATCTTCTCTGGTGGAGAATGATCTTTAAGAGAACATTATTATCTCCTCAGGCAAACAATGTCCTTTAATAGAACATCATTGCTTCTTCAGACAGACAGTGTCTGTTAAGAGAACACCATTTTCTCCTCAGATGAACAGTTTCCTTCAAATGAACATAATTCTCTCCTCAGATGGAGAATATCCATTAATAGAACATCATTATCCGGCGAACAGTGTCCTTTAAGAGAACCAATCAGCCCTACTTGATCTAATGGTTAGAGCACCTGACTACTAAGGGCAGCGGGGCATGCCTTGTGTAAGTTTTTATGTTCTATAAAAAAAACCAGGATAAATCTAATATAGCTCCCAGGTTATCTCTGCCCTTTTCGTAGGAAAGTACCTTCTTCCGTTTTAAAAATTATTATTAACGATTAACATCATTTTCTCTTCAGAAGGACAGTGTCTTTTAAGAGGAATCATTGTCTCCTCAGAGGAACAGTGTCCTTTAAGAGAACATCGTTGTCTGCTCTCTCAGCAAGAGAAGAAGAGGAGAAGCTGTGAAAGTCTCAGGCTGATAATATCAGGACTCGAATCTGCGGACCTCAAGTTATGAGCGTGGTACACCAGGAAAAAAGCACTGAAGCTTAGACAAATTACGCATTAAATGTAAGTAACATAAAAAGAACTGTAAGCAAATTATTCAAATACTGAAGATTCTTATAACAATTTTACATTACACTAGCTGAGTGGTTAGCGCGCTTGGCTACTGATCTAAGGGACCTGGGTTCGAGCCCCGGGTAAGGCATGCTGTTTGTGGCGTTTTTCTGCTGAGGGCCTGCCATCCTCTCAGACCTTCTACTCTGGCATATAAACTGACAGGCTCCTGTCGGACCTCTGTGACAAGCTGCTGCTTGAGGGGGTATTTATTTATTCTTTTTTTAAAGAATAAGATATTGTCACTGGCGCATATGGATGCTCGATTTCAAAGAAAATTATATTTCACATTTTCCGAATTTTGCACCAATTACGAGTAGTAATGAGTAATAACAGTAATAATTCCTACTAATGAGTGATTTTGGTAGTTTATTTTAAAATGCTATAAGATAAAATAAATCATTTATTACTACTATATTAAACTGTTATTGAAAATTTTAAAATTACTTACTAATTTTTTAAAAGTAAAGAGCAACGTGTCAAGTTTTTATTATTAATAATCAAATTAAGAAAAACATATAAGATTCGCTTGGTAAGTTATCTGGGTATTTATTCTTGGTCGTTGAATTGTTCTACTGGAATTTACTATTTCTAGCGTAATACTTCTACATTTTGCGCCCTGGAACGATGTAAATTAAAGCCTTTTCGAGGATTTGAAAGCTGTAAATCCTTATATTTCGCTAGTACCTATTCATCGCAAAAAAGGAATCTTTCACTGATCTCTTAAAATATCAAATTGCCTTCACCTGGGTGTGAAGTGGCAAAGAGTTGCTGCCAATGTAAACGTTTTGATCATCACACTCCACCACGAAAATATCAGATTTCTAGCACAAACAAATCGTTTACAATATTCGTCTTAAGTTTTGTAATTTGAAAAATTTTACACCGTTAGGGGGCGCGATTAAAACTTTTGGAGATTCCAAAATTGTGAACCGTAATATCTCATCAATATCTATCCAACCCAAAAGGAAATTTCAATTTGTCTCTAAAAAACCAACAATTGTATCTTAAAACAAAAGAGTTTTGTTTTCCCACTTACCCCTGGGAGTAAGAAAAATGAATAGGAAGGCCATAATTTCGCCAATGCAAATTTGTGGCCTTCCTATTTCACCACCAAAATTTAAAATTTCTAGCATATATATCGTTTACAATATTCGTTTAAAATTTTGCAAATTTCAACTTTTTCACCGTTAGAAGGAGCGATTATATCTTTTGGGATATTCGGAAAATGCGAATCGTAATATTTCATCAACACCTATGCAAACCAAATATTTTTTTTTTTAATTTTCTCTAAAGATAAAAAAAGTTGAATATCTACAGATGACAGACGACAAAGTGAAAACATTAGCTCGTGCATTTACGAGTTACAAAATTACAGCGATTTCCTTCTTTATTTTCCACCCTTTAACAAACCAAATATTCAGCTTGGTTTCTTCACGAGATTTTATGTCTTTCTTCCGTTTCGTCGCTTCTAGACTAAAATCAGTTTTTCAGACATAAATCAGTCCCTTTAGGCCTCGGAACCAAACGCAATTACTCGACGGACGCGAGTGCTGAAGTTCGTAAGTGCTCACGTACATTCGTCCATCACTAATGAGTTTGCTGTGAGTGCATCAGTCGATATCCACGGTACGATGAAGAACTTTACTTCGTAGCGCTTGCTATGATCGGGTAAGTTTTTGTCTGTCGTTTATGGATATTTTACAAAGTGTAGAAATTGTTTCTATCTCATCAGTTAACAGCTGAATGATTTGTATTCTTTCTTTACGATATGATAGAAGCTCTTGAGAACGAGCAGAGATTTTCAGAACTTTTACCGGCAAACATTTAGTTGAATATAAAACTCTGACGTAATGAGTCCTTACTTCTCCTCACGTAAAAAAGTAGGGCTTTGCTCTTACTTCTCATTTTATACAAAAATGAAGTAGAGTAGGGTCTTGCGATTGGTGGAGGGTGATTATTGATATTCCAGAAAAACATTGTTTGCACTCACACAGAACACACTTTATTAACCCTGAACACCCTTTGTAACACCATTAACTCTGAAATAAAATGATGAGTAAAAAAAGAAGGTTCCTTCCTAACAGAAAGAAAAGTAAGATGGAAATCGTCGCTCTAGGCCCGGATTTACCATTAGGCACTAACCTAGGGGCGCCATTATTGAAATATTACATTTGTTTATTTAAGTAACACCAAAAGTATTTCCTTTTAATTTTAATTAGTTGCAAGTATCCACGGATTACTCTCCAGCAGGGCCGGATCTAGGGGGGAAACCGTGCCTCCCCCGTTCTTTCAGAATGCTAATAATGGTAATAGAGGTAAAAATTATTAAATTTATTACTTTTCTTGCATTGTTCAAGAAACTTTTTAAAGACTGTAAAACTAAGGGGAAGGGGGAATGTTATAATGCATTGCTGGAAATCCAGTATTTTGGCTTTTACATTTTTCCACTCGATTGTGTTTCTTGCCCACTCCCCTCCTCTCGATTTTTTTTCTAGATCAGGCTTGGAGAGTCTCCAGCAATTACTCTCTTTTCAAAGTATTCTCTGTCCTGACAATTGAAAACAACCCTTAAAAGAGTATGGGTTGTAAGGCTATACACTACGTTTGCCAAACGTACTGGGATACTTCCATGGTATGTTAAAGAAAAATCACATTCAAAGTTCCCTAACTTTGGAAATAAGCTTTTTATTTTTTTTTCCAGAAAAATGTTTTAAAGATAAATTATAAATATTAGTCAAATTTATCCAAATTTCGATTTTAGAAAATATTTGTTTATTGTTTAAAAATTTATTGATGCTGAATATAATGACAGCAGAGTCTGCTATTACATTTGTCGTATATATTGTTTCAAAATAAGTGCAAAGCAGAAAACATTACCCAAATTTCTAAAGTTACATTTATTTCAGTAAACAATTTGTTGCAATTTAAAGTAAATTCTTACGAGTAGCAACATCGATGTTAAATGTTTCAGTTTCCAGAACTCTTTAAATAGAAAACAAATATTGGTAAAAATCTAAATTTGGTGAATTTTTTTTAATTTTCCATTCTTTTGACATTTTTCTACAAAACGCAAAATTTAAAATTAGAGAGCTTTGAATATAGTTCCCATTCGTAGAACAGCAATATGTCCCGATATGTTTGATACTTTTGTAACTTGTTCATTGCCAGCGCAAAAAAAAACAAGGAAGAAAAATGTTTAAATTTCAGATGAATAATTTGATTTTTAAATGTTACTGCGAATTGAATATTACAAGTTATATGTTACGCATAATATTAATTTATAAGTTATATCCACGCCACACGTTTGATGCGAGCCGGATCGATAACTCTTCGATAAATTTATTCACAGGTCATGAATTATTATTAAAAAAAGTAATAAATAAATTATGAAAAAAAATTATTGAATCAAAAAAAATATATTATGAGAGCTGCTGGTATTGAACCAAACACCTGGATCTGCAAGTCAAAAAAAAGTACACTTAGTCGACTGAGTTAAGCAATGCTGGTTTGTGTTAAAATATTGTTATGAATTCAAACAGATGAAAACTTAGCGCGAGTTCAAAAATAGTATATATGTAAACCAAACTAAAGTATGAATAAAGTAATTTATTACAAAGGGACAAAAATTATACAAATTAAACAATCTTATATTTCACAACACAAGTATTTCTATTCCTCTTAACATGAATTCAAACCATAAAAAAACGATTTACTATGTTTAACTAATTATAAATGTTTAAACAACAATTCTGTCAATATTCAGTTCATATGACAAAATAGAACTTATTACTTTGTAACATCCAACAAACAAATCAAATTATATTGAATTTCATTTGTGTTAGAGGGCTATCTTAATAATGCTTTATACCTTAGAGATGACAAACATCTAATGTTGATCTCTCCTGATAGAGGACCCAAAAATAACTTTACTGTTGATTCCATTTTACCACCGGAACCAGGCTCATCTTGACAGAAATAATAAGTCTTCTTACGTAGCATCACATAACACTAATTTAATTCAATATATCCTTATTTCTTCCCTACTCCACCACACCTCTTTGTTTTTCCTCCACGAATCTTATTACTCAAAGCATCTCCATTCTAAACAGTTGATAACGTAATTTTCACGCAGAAGCATGTGCTAGCGTTCATGACACGTTCATTATAAATTCATTGCAGAACGTTCATCTGCCGTAACACTGCCTCCTCCTTAGGTCTTGTTCGTCCCGTACAATTCTGGATTCCGAAACTTCTTCAGTTCTTCGATGAAACGGGGCCTAACGATCCATGTGAATCACTTTGCACTTTGTAGTTGGACGTCGACAAATGCGATACACCATGTCGTTGATCCTGTTAACTACTGTATACGGACATTCCCAAGGTTTCTGAAGTTTTGGAGAAAGTCTCTTCTTTCTATGTGGGTTGTACAGTCGCTCAAAAAAGTATCCGAACGCTACGGTTGATTACAGAATTCAGAAAAAAATATCTGGCAACGGTTTTTTAGAAATTAATGATCTTGCAACCTTCGTCTACGTATTCGAAGGCTGCCAGTTTACTAATTTCTAAAAAAAATCGTTGCCAGATATTTCTTCTGAATTTTGTAATCAACTATAGCGTTCGGATACTTTTTTGAGCAACTGTACAATCACACAAGATCTCCTTCATTGAAAACAGTTCCATTTCTTTCACTGTCGTATTTCGTTTCGGTTCTCTCGCTTCCTAAGTTGATGTTATATCTGACGGAGTGATGGATTTCTTTAGTTGTTGTTGTAATTCTTGTATGTATTGTGGAGTGGATACAGGCATTGCTTCTGCCGATCATATAAAAGGTGACAGGGAAGAGTAACTCTCTTCTAAAGGGCATCGTGGAAGGTGTCTGTCCAGTTGTCTCGTGTACTGATGTTCTGTATGCTAACAAAACGAGTGATATATGGTGATCCCAGTCACATTGATGGTGGTCGACAAACAATGCTAGATGTTGTGCAATTGTCCTATTAAATCTCTCAACCACACCATACGAATGAGGGTGTAGGAGAGTTGTTCTGGTTTTCTGAATGCCTAATAGTTGGCAGATGCCCTAAACACAGTTGATTCAAAATTGCGTCCTTGATCAGAGTGGAGTTGCAAAGGCACTCCATACCTACTAATCAAGTTATTTACTATCATCTCCACAACTGTTGTTGCCTACTGATCTTGGATAGGATAAACTTCAAGCCACTTCGTGAAATAATCCATTGCCACCAATAAATAGTGATTTTCGTCAACAATCCTAGGAAACGGACCCATTACATCAATGGCTATTCTCTCGAAAGGGGCACCAATGTTATATGTATGCAGCTTACCCAGACTACTAGTCTTAGAGCATTTCTTTGCTGCATAGACCTCACGTTGCCTACGCCATCTTTCAATATCTGTCCTACTTTTCAGCCAATGAAATCGTTCCCTGACTTTTGTTAACGTCCTATTAGCACTAAAGTGTCCTCCAGTGGCACTATCATGCACATCTTTCATCACTAGTTTCACTCGGAAGCGAGGAAGGATTATCTGCCAACGGATCAGTCGTCCAGTAGGATTCTCCCATCTTCTGCATAATACGCCGTCTTTCACTTCTAAGGAGTCCCACTGTGTCAAGTAACTTTTGGTAGTTGGGCTATACCTCGAGATTTCTTCCCAATTAGGTCTTACATCAAAATTTTCAATCAAATCCATTATTCGTCTTATACCTTCATCATCCAGTTGGGTCTTTCTAATTTCTATTGGACTCAAGATGTTCGGAGTATCACTGTTTGCTTGTGTCGATGTTATTTGTCTTATGGGCATTACTTCTTTAGTACCATATTTCAACTCTGTATCATATCAATGCTTACAGTTGTCAATACACGGACGTCTGGAAAGGGTCTACATTCCTATGCATTTTGCCATTTCGATGCTCGATGGAGAAATCGTATTCTTGTAACCTCTATATCCACCTAGCGATTTGTCCTTCATGGTTTTTAAAGTTTAGTAACCACCTGAATGCAGCATGATCAGTGCGTATAAGAAATTTCTGGCCATAGAGATAATGATGAAAATGTTTTATTGCTTTTACTATTGCTAACAGTTCTTTTCGTGTGACACAATAATTTCGTTATGGTTTGGATAGAGTTTTGCTAAAGTATGCAATAACTTTTTCTTGTCCGTCCTGTTGTTGTGAAAGTACAGCACTAACTCTTGTGTTACTTGCGTCAGTATCTATTATGAACTGGTTTCCAGTTTGTGGATATATTAACACTTGTGCTGTGGAAAGAGCCTGTTTCAACTGTTGGAAGGCTATTGCACATTCGGTGGTCCACATGAACCGCTAGCCCTCCTTTGTCGGACGATGTAATGGCCTTGCGATGTTGGAGAAATCCTTGACAAATCTATAATAGGTGCAAAGTCGAATAAAACTACGAAGTTGATGAACATCATGTGGTGGAGGCCAGTCTCGTACAGTTTCTGTCTTACCAGGATCAGTCTTAATCCCTGATGTAGTGATGACATGACCAAGATAGTGAACTTATTGCTGGAACAGTTTGCACTTAGTCAGTTCCAATTTCAGCTTGGCTGTCCTACGTTTTTCAAACACTTGATGAAGAGTTCTCAAATGTTTCTCAAAAGTCTTTCCAATAACGTGATGCCATCCAAGTAATCCAGGCAGACCTCCCAAGACAAACCTTTGAGCACCAATTCAATTAGTCGTTCAAACGTTGCAGGTGCATTGCAAAGTCCAAATAGCACTTTACACTCATCATCATCAACATCCTCAAGCAGCCATGGGCTACGGAGGTCCAACCAGACCGTGCAATTTAGTTCTCCAAGCAAGTTGCAGCTACCAATACCAAAATGGCTTATTACTCCTCCCCAAAGGTCAGGGTCAGTACCAACTTTGGCATTGAAGTCACCAAGAACAAGGGTAATATCTCCTTTCTTGACAGAATTCAAAATATCCTGAAGTTGTTCATAAAACCTATCCTTCTCATCCTCATCGGCATCCTCAGGGGGCATAACAGCAGATAACATTCAAGTCTTTAACGCTTGTGTGAAATTTTGCTGTAAGAAAACTTTCATTAATGCACTCATATCCTAGAAGAGCATCACTAGCGTGTCTGCTGAGAAGCAGACCCACGCCTTGGTGATGCTTATTGTCGTCCCTCCCTGAAAAGAGAAATTTAAGATTATTTTTAAGAATCTGACCTTTATCAGTCCATCTGGTCTCTTGCAAGCCGAGAATATCTAAATTATAATGGTGGAATTCTTGTGTGAGGACATCAAGAGAATACTTTAGCAAAACTCTATCCAAACCAGAACGAAATAACTCTATCCAAACCAGAACGAAATTATTGTGTCATACGAAAAGAACTGTTAGCAATAGTAAAAGCAATAAAACATTTTCATCATTATCTCTATGGCCAGAAATTTCTTATACCACTGATCATGCTGCATTCAGGTGGTTACTAAACTTTTAAAACCATGAAGGACAAATCGCTAGGTGGATACAACGGTTACAAGAATACGATTTCTCCATCGAACATCGAAGTGGTAAAATGAATAAGAATGCAGATGCTCTTTCCAGACGCCCATGTATTGACAACTGTAAACATTGCTATAATGCAGAATTGAAATTTGGAACTAAAGAGATAATGCCCATAAGACAAATAGTATCGACACAAGCAAACAGTGATACCCATAACATCTGGAATCCAATTGAAATCAGAAAGGTCAATTAGATAATGAAAATATAAAACCAATAATAGAATTGATCGAAAAATCTGATGTAAGACCTAATTGGGAGCAAATCTCGAGTCCAACTACTAAAAGTTGCTGGGCACAGTGGGACTCCTTAAAAATGAAAGACAGCGTATTATGCAGAAGATGGGAGAATCCCACTGGACGACTGATCCGTTGGCAAATAATCCTTCCTCGCTTCCGAGTGAAAACTAGTGATGAAAGATGTGCATGATAGTGCCACTGGAGGATACTTTGGTGTTAATAGGACGTTAACAAAAGTCAGGGAACGATTTCATTGGCTGAAAAGTAGGACAGATATTTAAAGATGGCGTAGGCAACGTGAGGTCTATGCAGCAAAGAAAGGCTCTAAGACTAGGAGACGTTGGTGCCCCTTTCGAGAGAATAGCCATTGATGTAATGGGTCCGTTTCCTAGGATTGATGATGGAAATCACTATTTATTGGTGGTAATGGGTTATTTCACGAAGTGGCGTGAAGTTTATCCCATCCAAGATCAGTAGGCAACAACTATTGCAGAGATGATAGTGAACAACTTGATTAGTTGGTATGGAGTGCTTTTGCAACTCCACTGAGACCAAGGATGGAATTTTGAATTTAATGTGTTTAAACGCATCTGTCAACCATTAGGCATTCAGAAAACAAGAACAACTCCCCTTCACCCTCAGTCGAATGGTATGGTTGAGAGATTTAATAAGACAGTTGCACAACATCTAGCATTGTTTGTCGACGACCATCAACGTTACTGGGATCGGCATATGCCACGCTTTTTGTTAGCATACAGAACAGCGGTGCATGAAACAATGGACAGACCCCTTCCATGATGCTCTTTGGAAGAGAATTACGTCTTCCCTAAGAGCTGATTTGCATGATTTATACTGCACACAACAGTCACATGGCGTATTACGTTGAAATGGCTGTGCATAAAAAAGCCCAGGAGGATGGCCTTTTGGCCATCCTCCTAGGCTGTTTTAGTTTTTAGTTTGGTTTTGGTGCTTTTTTTAGCTGCACCAAACTAAACCAAACTCAGTTTTAAACTCCTAAACCAAACTCAGTTTTAACAAGTATTGTTGGAAACTGAGATTTAGATAGATTTGTTTGAGATCTTTAATTTACCTTCAATAACAATTTGTGATGCAAATTGTATTTTAGAAGTTCAAAATTATTCCCTTGATATAGCAGTGAAAATAATAATGAACAAAATTCCCATTCGCATGAAGTAGAAATCCCTTAATGAATTATTAACGCTCCACTATGTAATGACCAGTGCTGTGCAGAGGGCAGGAGCTTAAGGTAACTCTTTTATATAGTAGACCCGAAGCAATGCCTGTGTCCATTCCATAATATGTACAAGAATTACAACAATGACTAGAAAAAATCCACCACTCCTTCAGACATAAGATCAAATTGGTAAGCGAGAGAACCAAAACGAGGTACGACAGTGAAACTAATGGAACTGCTTTCAATCAAGGAGATCTTGTGTGATTGTACAATCCACATAGAAAGAAGAGACTTTCTCCAAAACTTCAGAAACCTTGAGAAGGTCCATATACTTAACAGAATTAATGACATGGTGTATTGCATTCCTCGACGTCCAACTACAAAGTGCAAATTGCAAGTTGGACAATTTCACATCATCTAGCATTGTTTGTCGACGACCATCAACGTAACTGGGATCGCCATATACCACTCTTTTTGTTCTCATACACAACAGCAGCAATAGATACATAATTGACTCAGAATTAACCACAGAATTCCAGTCACAATAGTTCTTTAAATTTTAACAAGAATTGTTAGAATCTCAGATTTAGGTAGATTTGATTAAATTTTTGATGAAAATTGTATTTCAGAAGTTCAAATTTATTCCATTGATATAGCAGTGAAATAAATAGCGAACAAAATTCCCATTCGCATGAAGTATAAATTCCTTAATGAATTATTAAAGCTCTACTGTGTAATTACCAGTGTTGTGAAGAGGGCAAGGGCTTAAGGCAACTCATTCCAACACGTAATACGCCACGTGACTGTTGTGTGCCGTATAAATCATGAAAACCAGCTCTTCGAGCATCAATTACAGTTGGATTGAGCATCAGAATGGTCAAATCCAGCGACCTGAGTAACTTTGAACGTAGCATAATAGTTGATGCTTTGCATGCTAGTTATAGCATCTGCCAAAAGGTCATCCTCTTGGGGTTTTTTTTACACACAACCATTTCAAGCGGTTAAGAGAATGATGCAAAGAATAAAAAACTACCAGTGATCATCGACCTGTGAACGAAAACAGCTTGTGGATCAGAGGGCTCAAAGGTGAATGGCAAGAATCATGAAAATGAACAGACAGGCTACAACCAACCAAATCATAGCAGAATTAAACATTGGTGTGCAGAAGATCATCTCCGAACGCATTACATATCGGACCTTGTTACGAATGGGCTGCAACAGCCACTGACCGTGTTGTGTGCTGATGTCAGCAAAGAACACGAAAGTGAAACTCCAGTGGGATCCAGACCTTTGAGGACTGGAAAAAGATAGTGTGGTCAGACGAATCAAGGTTCCTTTTGCATCACTCTGATGGAAGAATTGGAATTTGGTGCAAGCAACATGAGGTCATGGAGCTATCTTGTCTGATTTCAACAGTACAAGCCAGAGGTGGGGTGTGATGATGTGGGGTATATTTTTTAGCACACATTAGGCCTCCTGATACCCACCGAAGGATATCTGAATATCACGGCATATTTTAACATCGTTGCTAACCTAGTTTATCACTTCGTGGTTACATGTTATTTTCACTCAGATGGGCACATTCAGCATAATAATGCACCTGCTCACAAGGCACATATCATCACTGAATGATTCCGGGATATTCCATTTGCAGCAACTATGTGACACAGTCATTTACAAATGGTGCAACATTTCTGCACTGTGCATCCATCATCTTGAAAGTTCCATACACTGACAAATTCGAGCTGTTCGGAAGGCCAAAGGAAGTGCAACACGCTGCTAGGTAGGTAAGTGTACCTAATAAACTGACATCTCAGTGTATAGACGATTTTGAGTGATTGACTGCTGATTGTTAACAGCTGATGACTGACTGATTGACTAACAAGGTATCACACTAATTCTAATTATGTTGCAGGAATGGTAGAGTTCTGAAAATTTGCACCTAGTGGTAATCGAAGTAGGAATGTAGGAAACGTTATGAAATTTTAGATTCGGAAATTTTAGATCAAAGATCAAATTTAGATCTCTCGATGCTAGAAAGCTAAAAACTGGTTTCGGGGGTATTTTGGGTTAAAGATATCGGAAATTATGCCACATTTTGGATGTCATGGGTCCTTGAAGGACCCATGACATCCAAAATGATGGGTCCTTCAATCACCATCCAAATCATGATCCTTCAAGGACCATCCAAAATGATGGGTCCTTGAAGGATCATGGGTCCTTCAAGGTCAAAGGAAAATCCTTATATATTACTGCTGGAGAGCTAAAAATTGGTGAATAGAGTTATTTCTGGCAGTAAATAATATAAATCAACACTCCTCAAGCAGCTGCTTGCCACAGAGGTCTGACAGGAACCTGCTAGTTTATATACCATAATAGGTCTGTGAGGATGACAGAACCTCATCAGAAACACAACACGAACATCCATGCCTTACTCGGGGCTCGAACCCAGAGTAAGGCTTGGAACCCTTAGATTAGTAAGAACTTAGAAATGAGAGGGATTTTTATATCCAATATGTCAGGGCTCTGTGACAAGCAGTTACTTGAGGGGTTATTTATTTATTATTTTTATCGCATTCCAGGTCAAATAGGGATCGGAATGATGGGCTAGAAATCAAGAGTTCCCGAAGGCACCATTTGATTTTTAGTATTACTATGAAAATACATAAGTTTTTCTCAAGTTTTCTCAGAAGCAAAATTCATTGATGCAAATATGCAAAAGTATCATTTCCACCAATTAGCTCTCTCCGATAAATTTGAGTTATATTTTACACCATTTTACCCTGCTTATCACTGAAATTGCCCCACTTATAAAGAGTATTCGCTTTGATCTCAAACAACTGGAGTGACAGACAGCAATGTAGACAAAAATGATTAAATTTATGTTTGAAATCAGCAGCAATTTCTTATGAAACTGCAGTGTATATCAGAGGAAATATGGCCTCCAAGAACAGTGATAAAAGTGGCCCAAGATACTGAAGGAGGCAAAAATGTGACAAATGTCATCCTGGCGAACAATGAGTGAATTCATGCACCTGTGCTGTGAGCTGGGCAGCAGTTATAGAGGGCTGAGATGCATTGATCTGTGAACATCCCGTTATAACCGAAACGTGTTCGATAGGTGACAGATCTGGAGACCGTGCAGGTCAAGAAGTATATCCACATTCTGTAGTCACTGTCTGGATATGGGAGCCATGCGTGAGCAGACATTGTCCTGCAGAAAAGTAGTGTTTGGGACGGAGCATAGAAAGGGCAGAAACACTGTTTCCAGAATGGTTTCAGCATAATATCTATCATTGACGAGTCATCAATAGCACCAAATGTCAACTGCTATTGCAACTGATCGTTCCTAATATCATGATTCTGAGTTTGATCCAGTATGATGATCCCTGATGCAGGCTGGATTTTATCTGTCCTGATGTACATCCAGATGAGCATATGGCCATCAGTGAATCCAAACAGAAATATGATTCATTGCTGAAGATTACATCATACCAGTCTTCTCCCAGAGTAGCTCTCTCCCTGCACCACTGTAGATGCAAACGGCAATGAAAATGGCATTATAGGTAGATGAGCCGACGTATAACGTGAATACAGTTGTCTTGCAATCATGCTCCCCAACACAAGCACATGGTGTTACAGTGTTGGAAATCTGGCGGCTTGCGACAGATATCTCAGAAAGCTAGACATTATTCTGATGTCACCACAGCCTTGGCGATGTATCTGGGCACCTTCCTGTATCCATTGTTACCAATCGTTTGGGAATCATGACCCTCACGAACCGAGATTTGAAGTGTTCCAATTTCTGATAACCCAATGATCCGACCCCTTTAAAATTCCGTCAGCTGTATATAACATCGTCTTTCGCTTGTTAAAGGCATTACGCACTCTTTGCAGGTCGTTCGCTCACAGCTTTGTTTGGTCGCTGACGTTTACCCCGTTTTTATAACCTCCTTCAAAAGCCTTCAGATTCCTCTCAGATGTTAGCGCGGTATCAGACACATTATTGAACGTTCTACAGCACGATCTCCTTGATATGCAAATCATTTACATTCATATACGCTATAACTCTTCAAACCAATCGTCAGATTAATCCATCCATTCTCTCTAGGTGGGGAAATTTCAACTACGAGAAGTGAATTACGAGAAATTTAAATTTTATTAGCTTTTATGCTCCTTGATATGCAAATCATTTACATTCATATACGCTATAACTCTTCAAACCAATCGTCAGATTAATCCATCCATTCTCTCTAGGTGGGGAAATTTCAACTACGAGAAGTGCATTACGAGAAATTTAAATTTTATTAGCTTTTAACATTTTTTTAATTTTTTCCATATTATTGCAAGAATTTGTCCTCCATACACAATATTTTCACCTCTGTTGACAAAGATTTTGAACAGAATTTTCCAGGTTATGCTCAAAGGACTGATGCACTGCTTGAAATTTTCAATCATATCATTATTAAAATCATATTTTTTTTATATCTCGCGTTTTTTTTCCTGTCACAACTAGCTTTGAAAGCTCGGCCTCAGCTTCCCCGCAACCAATGCCCGCAACGCTTTTTGAAAACATCAGTTTATAGAGGTCGCAGTCTGCCAGTGGCGGAGGCTACGGTAAAAGGTAAAGTTTTTGTGGTTAGGAGATATCATTTTGACAGTCCGAGATTTAATGGGATACCATTAAACTCGGTAAAAGAAGTCAGATTGTAAAACAAAGTTGTTTATCAGAATGTGGTGGTTGCATAATTATATTTATTTCGAATTTGAATTTCGTATTGAAAGATAAAAAATGGAAGAAGGACCAGAACTATGGGAAAGAGCTTTTCATAATACCATCAGAGAATACGTGGTAAAATTAAATTTAGTTTTTTATCGTTTGGTTATGTGTATAAACAGTCAATCGTCAGAGAGTTTCGGAAATTATAAGCTTTAAATCAATACTGAAAAACAGTGTTTCGCGTCATTTTTTGAAAATATTTAATTACTGTTCTCCCATAAATATTCACTCAATTAAGTTTCAATGGAATTTAAAACTAGTAAAAGGTGGCTTTGATTGATACGAAACGTAAGAGTTCCTGTTTAATAATATTTATTATTTGCTCCAAATAATACTTTGATAAATAGTATACAAATGTTTTACAAGCTTTTGTTGATAATTGCAAAAAGAAAAACTCGTTTGCATACCCATGGACTCCGGCAGGGTGATTCCCCCCCCCCCTGGAAAAATTCATTTATGTTAAGTAATATTAGGTGTACCAAAAATTTATGTCTTTTTATTTAAAGAATGTAAATTTTAATTGTTTTTATGTTTTCTTTTGTTGTTGGAAGTATTTAATTTGTTTATATTTATTATTATGAAAACATTTTTTTTACCTGTATTTCCAGTAATAAGTTCAGTAATGCTCCCAAATCTACATGCTTAAAATGATTTAGCTGCAAATTTGTTTTCTACATTGGAAATGACTGGTATTGCCAGCTAATTTTCCTTTCAATAACGTCTAGTAGAACACATTTACTACCTTTTTTTTTTTTAATTGTGTCAATTTCATATCCTGGAGATTAAAATCTGTACTTTTTGCTAAAAATTAAATCTGTCAAAAGCTACATGTTGACCTGTGTATGTTATGTAACAAAACTTAAGTGTCACATAAGTTTGCAATGGCGATACTGGCTTATATCTCCGATAAATCACCAGCAGCGCTATAAAAACTCCAAATCAAATGATTTAGAACATTTGGAGGCTTTTTTGTACTGTGGCAGACCCCCCCCCCCTGGAGTGGGACCTCCTTGATGAGGGGGGGGGGGCTACGGTGCCTCTGAGAAGTTCTATATATTTCCATGGATATTGGCATTTCTAAGCAATTGCCTGCTACATTATACACAAAAGAAAAAACCTAGAATTGTATACTTTATATCCTTCTAGCATTTTTTATATAATGCTTTTGATAAATAGCTGTTCAGTAAAATGAGACCTTTACAATGTACTGCTTTATAGGTATTTCTACAAAATTAAGTGTTTTTGGTGGGTATTGACAATATTTAAAATAATTAAGCAACTTAGCCATTTTATGGAGTATGTGTAGTATGTTGACCCAAAGTAGCTAGTCAGAATAATTATAAGTCCCCCCCCCCTTTTTTTTTTTATTTTGCTTTTGGGCATCCTTAGTTTTATTATGGTATGATATATACATGATTCCTTATTTTTAAGTGCACTCCTTATGAACAGTTTGATATAAACATTTCTATCTTGAAACCTTGATTTTTTTTTTTTTACAAAAAACATTTTTGCCAGTGCTCATGTACATAACCCAAATAATATTGGCATGAGCCTCTTTCTACATCCTAACAAATGTTAGCACAGAAGTAGCCACTTCATTGTACATAAAAAGCTGATGAGATTTCCAACACTGAAAAATGAAATGTGGGGCTTGACTGTGGCCATTATATTTTCTTTCTGCTGAGGTCTTGCTTTCCTTACAGATCCCCATTGTATATTAAAGATAAGCTTGAGACAGATTTTTTTTTTATGATAGCTAAAAGTTGTAGGTGTAAGTATTGATTATTTCTTAAATATACCACAAGTCTTTTTAAGTAAGTGTTGTGTACTAGCTGTAGAATGTTATGTATGCAGTTGCGTAAATTAGTATTTGCAGTTTCAGGTTTCAAGTAAAAATGACTATACTAATAACTTTCAGGAATAAGTTATAAAAATTTACCATTGAATTAACAAAAATTAAAATTATATACAGTACATTAAATTAATAAATGGGTACAGCTGAAGAGAGTGGAAATAAGGGTAAAGGTCTACCTGATTTTACAGGGAAAAGTAATTTTTTAAACTAGTTTTTTTGTTGCACTTGTTGCTCTACCAAAATATTAAAATTGAATGTTATCCTTATCTGTTATATTTTTGTTGTACTATGGTTCAAAAATACAAGTGCATTGTGTCCAGAGATTCCTGAATTGCATTTGTAAGTGGAACAAGACACTACTCTGTGTTTTAAATGTATCAAAATACTGCAATGCTGTTTGGTTATATTTCAAAAATTATATTTAATTTTGAATATATTATATTTAATATATTATTTAAATATATCAAATATTCAAATTATCAAATATTTATATTTAAATATAAAATTATATCAAAAATATTTTTTTATATCTCTCATTCTGAGAATTCTAGGCTTTTATTTCTTTGACTTCTGCCCAAATAGTATACTTTAATTTTGAAACTGAAGCAATTTAAAATACACAAACACCAGGGAAAGTAAACATAAAGGAGTAAAAGATGGTCATGAGTAAGTCTGAAGTTAAAAGTAGCTTCAAGAATGATTTTATCAGCTGTATTTATATTATAAAGATCTAGTTTTTGCTATGTTTCAGATTAAATTATAAGAACAATTAAAATATGAATTGCATATACACCTACATATTATTGGATAGTGTGCTTAGCTATTGTTGTTCACAGAAACAAAATATTCTGTGTTTATGGATTAAATGTGAGAATAAAAACACTACTTTTTAACCAGTGAACAGCTTGGTTATCCCAATAGTGGGGGGGGGGGTTGCCCAGTAGTATGCAATCTGATATTTTTGTTATATTGAACAGCCTGCTCCTGATAAGAAAGGAGACACTGGTGGGCTTGAAAAGGCCGCCATTGATTGGATGGGATGTAAATCAACAGCACTGTGTGTAGAAATGCCTACCTTGTGCATAGGCACATATTCTGGATTTCGTTGGGGTTTTTTTAGGGGTGCTGAACCTAATTTTTTTTTCAATGGCCTTAAAGGAGGTTGCACTTTCATTTTGTGTATATGCATTTGAAGCAGTTTATTTTACAAGAAATTTGTTCTCTTCCTTTAACCATTAAAGGTTGTTTACATTGTTGAAAATAATGCTATCTGTGTTAGTGGCAAAGAAAAATTTTTCACAAATTCACTGATAATTTTATTACTTACTGATTAGTGTCTTGTTTCATGTGTATTCTTTTGTGATTGCAGTTTAAAAATAAGAGGTAGGCCATGCCCCAACTGCTCTACTCTGACAAACTATAATAACTTTATTATTTTACACAATTTCAGTTGTCACAGCACTTTCCCCGAATTCTTGAACCACACCTCTTAATAGGTTTATCATTTTTCACTTTCGAGCTTTTAAAGATTTAAGCAGGTTACTGTGGCACCTTAAGCGCCTCCCTTGATTATATGCCTGCTTGTGAACATCAAAGAACAAGCTGGATGGCTTTATGGGAAGCTTTCATCTGTATCCTAACAGCTTTCCAGCGGATTCATTTCCCCCAACTGGATCAAGCTACAAGGTATCACATAAGTCTGGCATCATAGGAAAAGTGCTAAAAAAAAGCAAAAGCTTATATTCACAGAACTTACTCAATATGTCCACCATTGTTCTCAATGCACAGTAAAGTAATTTAATTCTCTATGACACTGTTAAATGTTTTTAAGCACTTCGACACATGGACTATACTATCAGGTATCAATAATTATTAAAGAGAGATTTACATACCAGTGACATAAAGGATGGGAAATAATGGGAGCTTCTTGGAATGCTGTTGGTGAGAAATTTAAAATTCGATGTTTGTGCTGGCAAGTGACGTCTCGGTGGATTTTAAAATAATGATGGCTGCCAATGGTCTACCAGCATTGACGAATGAAATAATTATTTATGCTTTTTGATAGCATAGAGTGCTTAAAAAAGTTTCAGATCCACAAGGCACATTTCGTGCCGTTCCTATTGGCACTTCATCAGGTGGAAAGTGAGAAACTTAATGCAGGAGAGGCAGTTGGTTGGTGAGCGCGGGGAGGGTTGGGGTGCCATAAATTGACATGTCAGTGGTACTGCGCGAAGCACGCGTCATGGATCTGAAACTTTTTAAGCACTCTATGCTATCAAAAAGTATAAATAATTATTTCATTTGTCAATGCAGGTAGACCATTAGCAGCCGTCATCATTATTTTAAAATCCACCGAGATGTCACTTGCCAGCACAAACGTCGAATTTTAAATTTCTCACCAACAGCATTCCAAGAAGCTCCCGTTACTTCCCATCCTCTACGTCATTGGTATGTAAATCTCTCTTTAATAATTATTGATACTTGATAGCATAGTCCATGTGTCGAAGTGCTTAAAAACATTTAACAGTGTCATAGAGAATTAAATTACTTTAATTACTGCACTGTGTACCTCTACTGTAATTTTTGTCTCACTACACAAATTCAGATGGTGAATGATGCCAGGAATAATGTTACATCCCTCAATAATGCACTGCTGCATATGTTCAACTGGTGCCTACATAATGAGAATGCCTGCTGATTTCCACGATTCTCCCTATTAGCAAGTGTGCACATGAGGGCAGCACCGTTCCGCAATAAGCTAACCTAAGCTAATGGTAAGTATAGAGAGATCTGGTCGAAGTCATATGGTAAAGAATCAGACAAATGGCTAATCAAGTACAATAAACTAGAATCTTTCTCAGAGATACAAACGGGAATAATGAATCCTTAAATACTAGACGAATGCTGTTGAAAATCGGGATTTAAATAGATAAAATTATAATCTTGAATTTATAGTAAGATTCCCATTCACATAACACAGAAATTCTCTAATATTTTGTTAGGGCAGTGTAACTCAGTTCCATATATTGTAAAGGTTTCTGCAACTCCAAAATATTATTTATTCAAAAGTGATCTGAGAATTTTTTTCCAATTACTCATGTCATCGTTATGTTGCCAACATATTGATGCAGCCACGTGTCTTGCAGATCCAGTTTGGAATAGATTCGATAGAAACTGAGTTTCGCTTCTGCAAAACATCACGCAATACTGCATCATCGTCCAGACTTCTAGTTAAAAACAGCAGAAAGTAGACAGAATGGTAAATAATCGCAAGACACATATGACAAATCCATATCAGAATCCAATTTTGAAGCAAGAGATAAATAGCGTAATAACCTATGCTGCTACAAAGCAAGTAGCAAGCAAAACAGCAGATCGCCAGTGCCAAATAGTACGGCCAAGCGGACAAAAATGTAACTAGCGCTGCTGCTGCTTCATATCTTGAAATCGGCAGGCATTCCCATTACGTAGGCACCGGTTCAACACTCCTAATTTTCTCTGCATATACCAGCACTTTCAAGAGGCCCCAGAGATAACTTAATTAAGTAGCCTGTAAAAATAGAAAAATATGAATTGTGGTTTGTAGAAAAAAATATGAATTTTTTTTTATATGATATCAGACATGGGACACACTGTAGTGTATAGTGGAATATGTCTGCTGCAATCATATAACAGTCATTTGATGTTGTCAACAGTGGTTCCAAGGAGCCACACATTGCATTGACAAGGATCTGGTGCACACTAGAGGAGGATCAACTATTTTATGACAGGCATCCACTGCACCAACAGTGACACTAGCCACCATCAGCAGGTGATAACACTGTCATGTTATGGGGTGAGGTAAGACAAACCATTTCCCTGCAACTTGCAGAGGCAGGGTTGTATGCACATCATCTATTGCATCATCTTCCACTGATCAGCCATTGTCAACAGTTCCTGGAATGGTACCAATCTCAAAAAACTTTGGATGTGTAATGACATTGTATGATCTTTAGCAATGAATCCCAGTTTTATCTAGGAGCTGATGATCACATATACACCTGTGGAGATAACATGGTCAGTGTTTTGATATCACTAGTTGGCAAATGCAGGAATTACAAAACATCCTGTATCCTGTATTCTAGACTTTGGACTAGATCATTTTAATATGCAGATGACGAGTGAAAATCCCAAACTCTGAAAACCTTCCTGCCTCATGATAATTATTGTTTATTTATAATATTAAGTAGCACTCTGCAAGATTAGTAAAATATAAGCATGACAT
Organism: Ryuthela nishihirai; assembly: GCA_038380435.1. Classification (NCBI taxonomy): domain Eukaryota; kingdom Metazoa; phylum Arthropoda; class Arachnida; order Araneae; family Heptathelidae; genus Ryuthela; species Ryuthela nishihirai. Next base: position 10,201,786 of record JAWZYU010000004.1, read on the forward strand.
TAAGATATCATTACAATCATTTCAAACACTCCTAAACAGGAGCATTTCAACTGTATAAAATGTTTTAATAATAGAGTATTGAGCATATATCTACAGTAGTAGTTGTAAAACTATATCCATGTGTCAGATGTGGCCCACAAAGCAGCTTTGATGAATGTCCTGCAAAATAAGAACTCAAACCCATCTGACTATTCAGTTTTATATGCTGAAACAGGTATGCAATTCACATATTTGATTATTCATGAAATGTTTTTTTAAGATACGTCTTACGTGGCTCATAATGCTCAAATAAACCATTCTTAATGTTACGTTGACTGTGATTTACATTTGCTTGAAGAAATGCAAGATCTAACTAGGGGACTTATAAAAAAAATGTCACAGTGTTTGTATCCAAAACATAAATTTTGCAGTGCTGGTTATTTGAACTGTTTTTTCCAGGTCATAAATGTATTTTTGGCTAATGGATTGGTGGTAGACCGTTGAATTTTGCTACATAATGAATATTTTGGGACAATCAGTACTATGGTATACCCCCTCAAGCAGCTGCTTGCCACAGAGGTCTGACAGGAGCCTGTCTATATAAGAGTAATAATCCATTGAATAAATAAAACAGCTATGAATAAAAATATTGAATAATTAAAATTTTAACATTCCAATAAAATCTGGACCAAATGTGAAATACAATTTTAAAACAAATATTCCAATATATTAATATAAACGAGGGGCATTCAAAACATTCTTGACATGCATCTGCAGGGAAAAAAAAACATATACTTACTTCAACAAAACTTTATTGTCCTTCAAAGTACTCCCCTCAAGCATCTACACAAAGTTGCAGACATCTACTCCAATCCTGGAATGCTTGGTGGTACTCATGTTAGGGAATACTCTGCAATTTGGAATGAAAGCATTTTGCAAGGTCTTGCACCCTTGAAAGCAGCTTCTGAGCAAATTTCTTTTTAATTTTTTAAAACAACCAAAAATTGAATGATGCAAGATCAGATGAATGTGCAGGATTAGGTAGCTGTTTGATTTTTTTCACCCCCAGATAGACCGTAACTTACCCAGTTTTGTGAGCCCTGTCTTTGTCATGAAGAATGAGAATCCTTGACAAGCCTGTTATTGGATGCTGCTGCTTTATCTCCTTAACCATTTTGGGCAAAGCAATGTATAGTATTGGCCATTTATAGTCATTTTTTCAAGTAAAGTGTCCACAGCTACCATCCTTGGAAATTGAAAAAAAATTGTGATCATCCTCTTCCTTGAGCAAAAGTCTTGTGGGAGGATTTGGGTTCCAATTCATCTGAAATCCAAACATAGTTGTCGATCTTTCTGGGTGTTGTGTAGTAACAAAGCCACGCCTCATGTGACAATGTCTGTTAATAGTTTGAGGCCACTAGGTTCAAACTTTGCCACCATCCCTGCATGAGTCGACTAGCTTTTTTTGCTGTTCTATCAGTTTGTGGGGTACCCATTTGGCACAGATCTTTAGAAACTTTAAATGTTGATAAATAATTATTTCCACACTGCCAATCCATACATTGACATCTAAACATATTTCCTGAATGGTGATGTGTGGGTTTTCCTGAACGAGTTCACAAACAGCAGCGATGGTTCTCTCATTCATGGCATCCTTCTGTCTTCCTTGCACAAGTGAAGTCTTCAAAGCTCTGCCATCCTTCTCTGAATTTGTGCATCCATCCCATAACAGTGCCATATGAATAGGCACGATTCCTATACATTTGCAATAAATTAGCCAATTTTTTTGCATTGTCCCCAAGCTGCATCCTTGTAAAAATGTAAAATCTTTCTCCATCTAGTAGGTCCATAGCAACAACACACAGATTTTTCAGACCAAACTTTATGCATCGCCAGCAAAGAGAGAAATCATAAGCACCTTTGCTTTTAACTCGTAATGGCAAGTTTAGCCAAGCTTTCAAACAAGTTGTAGCTCATTAACTTCGGAAGAACGAGTGCAAATCTACAAACATGTCAAGAACTCTTTGAATGCTCTACATATGTGCCTTTTACATTATGAATTGGCAAAAAGAAATTTCTCACCCATTTTATTTGCAAGTCAGACTTTTAGAAATATTAAAGCCAGTAAGCAATTTGATTTAAATAATGCAATTCGTGTACTATGAATTTTTTCCATTTTCAAAGAGGTCAAGAAATCTATAAATTTGACATATATAGAATTAGACATTCCATCACCCTTTTCTGATTCTGTCAGTTTTCTATCTTTCAGACACAAAACCTCCTGATTACACACTTTACTGATTAAGCTAAGGTGGGGATGATTCACACTTACTTAAGTAAAGCTATTAAAGAATATGTGGCACTTTCCTCACTTCAACTGTTGAGACACACATATGTGCTCTTAAACTGATGTGGAACTTTTTAGTGTTTGATTCAGTAAACATTATCTTCCTAACTAATCAGCATTACAGGTTGCTGAATGGCCTTTGTATAGAATAGGAGAAAAAGTCATGATGACACAATGCTATTCATGGAAACAGGTGAGCCTGAAAAGAGTGTGTGTGAGGGATGGAGTGATGGGTTTTTCACACTTGCCACTTTCCTCTAATAGGACATGTCATCATCATAGTTTCTCTTCTATGCAGTAGGCGAATATTACAATTTATCTTTTCTGCACTTCAAATTTTCTTTTAGTTACCACAGTTTTAATTTGGTCAATTGCAACGAACAACAAATTTTGCCCCTTTGTGTGTTTTGGGAGTGCAAACAGCGTTTTATTTGTGTAAAGTGAGGTGCTGAACATGAAAATGACAACAAAAATGTTTGATTGGCCTGTATTACATCATTTACTGAAGGCTGCATATCGGTCTATAGCAACCATCGCCTCTTTGCCTGCTACTTATATACCAAATCTTGAGAATCTCGCATCACATTCCAGCAGTAATCTGCTAACATTGATGGGCCCCATCATTCTCGATATCTCTTTTCCATTGTAGCAATTTCCTGAAGAAAATGTTCCCCATATTCATCACTAACAGTGCTAAAGTTTTGCAGAAAGAAATTCAAATAAGAACTTAAAAAATGTACCTTCAAAGACAATACATTCCAGTTTGTGATATGCAGACAGTTCTTCCCACAAGGTCCTTGTAATTTCCTGCTTTTTTATTCCCTAAGAAGCCCATTGCTACCTGTTGGAAAGCATGCCATGCTCTCTGTTCATCACCAATGATCAAATACCTCATCATATAGCAATTAGCAAATATTTGGACCAGTAAAAACACCCTCTTTGCATCACTCACTCTCTTGGCAATTTCTGTTGAAGGTGCAAAAAGGTGTTTGCATCTGATACATAGCCTTAACAAAAATTCTTCATTACGCCCAGTTTTATGTGTAAATGTGGCAGTAAAAGCTTTGTGGATTGTACCAGTGGGTGATGCTGTATATTCTTCTTCCCTGGCTCCAGTGATTGCCAAGAAGGCCAAATCCTTTTCATATAATGAGATGCTTTGTCTCTGCTGTTCCATTCACAAAGGAAGCAACAGAACTGTATATATCCAAGCTGTAGTCCAAGCAAAAGAGCAATGACTTTTAAGTCCACACAAATAGGCCACTTATATCTGTTCTATGTATTGAGGGGCAGGGTGGCTCAGTCGGTAGTGTGCCAGGCTCGTAATCTGTAGTTCCCAGGTTCGAGTTCCAGCTGGGTCAGCATTAAGATTTATCTCCACAAAATTCCCATGGTCAGTAGGGGACACAGATGGGCTTGGAAAGGCCTCTGTCCATCGGATGGGACGTTAAGCTTGGGCCCCGTGTGTGGGAGAGCCATACCCTGTGCTCATTAAAGAACACGCTGGATGGCCTTGATGGGAGACTACCATCTGTCTCCCAACAGCTGTTCCAGTGGGTTCCTTCCCCCAACACCTTCTCTGAGTCTTCAGGGTCCTTGTGACTTGGCCATTTAGCCCATCGTGTGCAAAACCACCAATAAATTAAACCAATAAACCAATAAATAAAACCAAAAAAATTGGTTGTAAACCAACCAATAAATGTATTGAAGTAATTCTTTCATGTTGTCATCAGTTTCCTTCTTATTAACAGCATGGGCTACTGGAACAAAAGGCAGCATGTTCCCATTGTGTAGAAGAATGACTTTCATACTTAATTCTAAGGAATCCATAACTAATCTCAATTCTTCTGTGTATGTCATGTGAAGGGAGGGGAATAAACCATCAACATCTTTGCAAACAACCAGGTTATCTACCATGGTAAAGGACAATACCAGATCTTTTTGGTGGCTACAATGCACACTTAGACTCGCATTTCTATCAACTAGATTCCATTGTTGCAGTCCGGATCCCAGGAGTTCCACCTTACTTTTTGACAGCTCCAGATCTCTAACAAGATCATTCAACTCATTCTGTGTGATCTTGTGTGGTGAATCCAATGTTGGGGGTGTAAAGTGGGATCTACTGATGCTATTTCCTGTGTTCCAGTTTCTTCCTACTCTTTCTCCATTAAGTGACATTTTAATGTTCTGGTGGCTCTGGGACGGGCAGGTTTTTCCCATGTGGCACTGGGCAGATAGTAGATAATATGTTGGGGTAGTTTATTATCACCTTTTTCTTTTTAGTAATGCCACTTTCCAGCAGAGGTGTCATACAAAAGTTCTGTGGATGGACCTTCATCGGTCCATCCGCAGAACTCTGTTTATCTCCAATCTTACACCCGAAGTAAAGGTAGTAGGCCTTTTTGATGACAGGCATTATTACATGCTTCTGTGATGCAAAAGTAACTTCGCCACAAATGTAACAAAAATGGTCTGCATTGTTTACACAAGAATGAGGCATATCACTCGCATACAGCGCCGGCATACAATCATGAGTGGCTGATAACTGAGGAAGAGTAACTCCTGAATGATGCAATTGCTCCCAGGTATTGTGTTACCTCAAATGATGCAATAGCTCCCTGGTATTGTCACCTCAGTGTTTCGTACATGTGAAAGGCTCAAATCAATATACACTGTATGTGGATGCAGCCTCCTGTATTTTCAAAACAAGCCACTCATCAATTTTTAATGTCATAATTGTGTTTAGGTGCCTTGAAATTAATACAAAACAGCTGCTTTCATTTCCGAAACAATTCCAGTGTTATACAGTGCTGTCAAGCCTTTTTTAAATTCTGCAGGTATTTGTTTCTCTGTCATGTAACCATTTTACTAGATTTGATACTATATTAGATTTTTCATTATTTAGAAAGAGTAAGAGAGAAATTTAGATAACATAATCATAGGTGGGTAGTACCTTGTACTGTACAGTGAACAAGGCTAATAGTTATTGTTTTTATTAGCAAGAATATTCCTTTTTTTAAATTATGCATTATTTCAAATCATAAAAAGATAAATAGTGCACATTGGCAAAGCTTATTTTTTCCACAAAACTATTTATTGATTTATTGACTTCAAAGTCAACAGGTAATTCTGTGGATTTACCATTTATTAATTTATAAAAAGTAATTTATATTTTATTGATGGATTGGTAGGAATTTTTTTAGAGGGGAGGGGAAAAGTCAGAATAGTGTTTCAGGATATATTTAAGTCATTTCATTAATGAGTGCAGTTGCGAATACAGCAATCAGACATACAGGGGTTTATCAAAATAATGGAAACATACTGTTTGTGGAGAACATTTTATTAATAAGCTGTAGCCCCACCTCAGGCATTCAGAACAGATGCAATTCAGTGTGGAATAGACTTATACAAGTCATGCACGTGCAGTAATGGAATGTGAGACCATTCTTCCTGTAAAATATGGCCCAACTGTGCCAGTGATGCTGGAGGTGGAAAGTGCGATCTGACCTTGTGCTCCAGATATTCCTGCAAATATTCAATAATATTGAGGTCTGGAGATTGAGGTGGCCGCCAGGGTAGCTGCTATACCTCATCCTCATGCTCTACAAACCATAACTATACACATTTCGCACAATGCACGGGTGCATTATCTGCTTGAAACCAGGAATGGTCATTAGGGAACAATGCCCACAACATAGGGTGCAGGTGGTCCCTGAGAATGGATTCATACATTGCGGATGTGACACGACCCTGCAGAATAACTAATGGCCCTAAGTAGTGCCATGATATGGCACCCAACAGCATCAGGGATCCACCTCCATTCTTCACAGTCAGGGTGATATGCTTCTGAAGGTTTTCAACACGTGTACTCTAACAGTGGTGGGAAATAATGTGTAGCATGATTCATCAGACCAGATGACATATTGCCAGTCTTTAGCATTCTAGTTTGCACGGTTTGTTGCATTGATGTTGGTAATCAGAGGTTTGTGGATTGCAGCACGGCCATAAATACCATTACGATGAAGTCCCTGACTAACTGTTATGACGGAAACAGGATCATTCTGACTGGTGTTCAACTCTGCTGCTATTTGCAGTGCTGTGGTCTTGTGTCAATGCCCTGTCCTTTTTGATAGATAGATCATAATCTTCGATACATTTCCTTGTCTCTTACGCCTATTTCTGTGGGGCTGGGGTGGCTCAGTCGGTAGCCAGGCTCGTAATCTGTAGTTCCCAGATTCGAGTCCCAGCTGGGTCAGTGTTGAGATTTATCTCCGCAAAAATTCCCCTCCCTGCCCACGGTCAGTAGGGGACATTGATGGGCTTGGTAGAGGCTGCTGTCCGTCGGATGGGACGTTAAGCCATGGCCCCGTGTGCGGGAGAGCCATACCCTGTGTACGTTAAAGAACACACTGGATGGCCTTGACGGGAGGCTACCATCTGTCTTCCAACAGCTGTTCCAGTGGGTCCCCTCCCCCAACCTTCTCTGAGCCTTCGGGGTCCATGTGACCTGGCCATTTAGCCCTGGTGTGCAAAAAAGTGCTGCTCAGAGGTAAAACAACCCAACCCTATTTCTGTCGTTTTGGTTACTGAAGCTGTTGCAAGACATGCACCAATGATCATGCCTTTTTAGAGGTCACTGAGATTTGACATTATCGACAATTACCCCCCAACAGATGTTTCACCTGCACCTGTGGCACTGCTATGTTAATAGCCAACATCATACTTCTCCCCTTTATATACCTCACAGGTGATGTCGTCCCTGTGATATGCATATGTTGCATTGCATGTACTCCAGTCGCTGTTGTGTTTCCATCATTTTGATAAACCACTGTATATCATACCAAAATACAATTATAAAAATACAACCTCAAGCAGCTGCTTGCCACAGAGGTCTGATAGGAGCCTGTTAGTTTATATGCCATTGTAGGTCTATGAAGATGGCAGGATCTCAACAGCAAAATAACACGAACGTCCATGCCTTATCCAGGGCTCGAACCCAGGTCCCTTAGATCAGTGTCCAAGTGCGTTAACCACTTGGCTGAATGCCTGAAAATAAAATGAAGGAAATGAAAATTATTGAAAATACATGTAAAAAGTTTTTTTTGCATTAATAAATAAAAATGAATAATATGCTCCCAAAAACAAAAGAAAACATAAAATTCAAGATTACGTTTTGTTAAGGAAAAAACAATATTGTGTATGCATGTACTGTCTTTCTGGTGAGGTCTTGCATACCTCACAGACCTTGACTATGGCATATTAACAGACTCTTCTCAGACTTCTGTGTCAAGCAGCTAATTGAGGGGGAATATTTATTTATTGTACTTGTTCGCTGCATATTTCTCTAAATTATTTGTTTTGTAATGTCTAGTAAAATTTTCATTTTATATATAAATTATATTAACTCCTGATAATTCATGTTACCAGGGAATAATGAGCCCAACAATAACAGCAAATTACATAATTTTAAATAATTTTTTGTTCCTATGGCTTTTTTAATCTATAAAAATACTATTATTTAAAGAGAGAGATTCAGATCAGCTAATTGCTAAATCTGTTTGGAATGGCCATGTCCAAGGTGGTTCATAAAAGTTAATCATTAATCATTCTTAGAATTTATTTTATGCTGTTTCTGTAGGGAATTTAAATGTCAGATGCTTCCTGATTCCATTAAATGGTCTCTAATGTAGATGTGCAATTGCCTTAACATGTCAGTCAAATTAATGGAAGCTTGTGCAGTTTTTATATACAGCAATTACTGTAAAATGAACTACAAACCAATGAAAGCATTCTAGAATTGCTTGTTTTTCATTTTAATATTACCTCAAGCAGATTAACATAGTCAATTTAGAACTAGTGAATTGATTTAAAATCTTAAATTGGGATAATAAAGTTGATTTACAAAAGTAGTAAATATGTGCATGTACAGTTCTTTATGTAGCATTATATAATTGTACATTTGTTGTGTTTGCTTAAAATATATAATGAATTAAACAATAAATAATATTCACAGAGTTACCTGTTGACTTTAATGTCAATAAATCAATAAAAAAAAATTGTGGAAAAAAGTTTCACTGACATGTGGGATTCAATCCCATGTCTCTCCAGTAACATACCAGAGTATTCTACCACTTTTCCATAAAAATATTTATTGCTTTATTGATGTTAAAGTTAACAGGTAACTCTGTGAATATTATTTATTGTTTAAATCATTAATATCACTAATGGTGTGAAGGTAATAATAAGTCACATCTTACTCAACGCAACATAAAAAGTACTATTTGCCATTCATAGATGGCACCATGTCCAGGTGCTGAAATCACAGGAGTGATAGGTCATATTAGTGGAAAAAAAGACAGCCAACATTAGTTCAATGGTAAAATCTCTGGCATGTTTCTGGAGAGACATGGGTTTGAATCCTGCATATCAACGAAACTTTTTCCGAAAAAATATTTATTAATCTATAATGAATTTTGTAGTCAAAGCTTCAATATATGCTTGTGCCAATGGACAAGGATCGTCCACCCATAGATAATTGCGAGTATGCTGTACATGCATTTTTTATGATTATTTATAGTTTTATTCATAAAATATCATTATTTAAAAGCTAATATATTTTTAAAGTGAAAAAAGTATCTCATTACTGTTGATTCATTATTTTTTTCTTTGAAGTTTCATTGATGATATATATATATCGGATCTCATGATTTGTCATCGATGTTTGGCATAGCCTTTGCTCCAACACATGCTACAAAACCTTTTTGAACCACCAGACTAAAATAGCTTAAAATATTTAAAGTAATATTAAAGCCCAGAGAGCTGCAAATGACAAAACAGAACTAATTTATGTCATTGTATACACAAGCATTTCAGCACTGAACTGTAATATATTTAAGCATATTGTACAGAATTAACAAATGTGCATATACAGTACTGTAAATAGACTTGATTATGTAATAACAGTAATATTTCAGTAGTTGAGTTGCTTACTATAACATCAAAAAGTTGTGCTTGTTCCTATGCAACATATTCTCTCTTGTCTTTGTTCTGTTCATGTGCACTTAATGCTAGAGTTGCAGGTAATGAACTTTATTTCACGTTTATATGCTATCCATCAACAAATGAAAGCATTCTAAAAGTGTTAGTGACAAAGTGTTCTTTCTAAAAGTATTAGTGACTCCTACTTGTCTTTTAAATCCAGTGCAAAACAAGACATACAAAAAAATTAGAAAACATAAAAAAAATAGTAGTATTTAGTTCACCAAACTCCTATTCTGAGAAGCCACTACAACACAGAATAAATAAAAGTTAAACTTAAAATTAAGCTACATTATTTTTTATTTATATTTCTTGCTGTATTACTCATTTTCATGTGCTCTTATCAAAGAAAGAACAAATGCCAAAATGCTGTATTGCTTTGAGAATGTATATTTCAAAGTCCAGGAACCAAACTCCATTTTATTGCATTATTCTTTATGGGGATAATTGCTTTGTTATTGGTATATTCATTATCCATCACACTTTTCAAGAATGTAATAATGAGGTATGACTGTGTTTGTAACATTTAAATTTCATTCTTTTCACAGATATTTTTCCTCCTCTTCATTCTTTTGTACTCTTCTTCATATGCTCTGATATCTGCATTTAGAAAAAGGAAAGAAGAATTTTATGCTGGTAAGTTTCTTTTTATTAAAAATATTTTATTGATATTTGTGTTAAGTACTGTTTTATGAATGCTTTATTGAATTTTTCTTACCACTAAATTATTGTATTTGGCAAATGGTTCATACCTGTTCAGAAGAACAGGGGTAGGGATTGACCCAGTCACTAGCATGCCAGGTTCATAGCCCATTGTTTCCAGATTTGAGTCCCAACTGTGCTTGTGTTGAGAATTTTCTTCACTAACCCACTTCTGCCCTCAATGAAAAGGAAGAGTGGTGGGCTTGAAAAGGCTCATATTCAAAGCATACATTCTGTATGGTTTGAATATAAGATTCCATCTAATTCCCAAACTGTTGTCCAGTGGATCCCCTTCCCCACCCTCTTTGAACCCTTGAGATCTTTATGTCCTGTCCATTTAGCCCATTTTGTGCAAAAAAGCACCACTCGAGGTAAAACAACCCAACCTTGTTCAGAATGATTTGCAATATTCACAAATTATGCATTCCATTTGTATACATGCTGTTCAAATGAAGTGTGAAAATAAAAGATATTTAATATTATGAATAAATATGAGCATTTACTTCTAGTTTTAGCTGGTGCATCCTACAATTTGAAATTCATTGAATTGGGCATGTCAGTATACAAAATTTGCCAAGTAGTATTCCATTTGGCATTATGCCTCATATTCTACAGCATGGCTTGAATTATTCCTCATACACTAAAATACTTAAAACATTGCCTCATCTACTAAAAATTGTTGACCATTTGGTTGTAAGTACCCTTCCAGAAATGTTTGAAAAATTGGTAGCCAGCTTAATTTTTTCTAGATGGCAGAGTAAAAAACTGTGGGCCTTGGAGGTATTCCATCTTCCCTCCCCCAAGTTTTGCAGTCTATTTTTGGGAGTATGGAATACCCCCACCCCTCAAGGACATTTGAAAGAGGGTTTGGGTCTTCATTCAGGAAAGCTATTTGAAAATCAAAATAATTTAATGCACAATTACGCTGATGTAAAAAGGATGTGAGCTCAAATGCTACTATCTCGCAATACACTGAGACTGGAGCATATAGTCTAGGTATAAGTTGTTAAAACATGGCTAGACTTACTTAAGGTAGTTTTAACATCAGTAAAAGTTCCCAAGTAAGGTTGTAAAATATTACCGTTTGTTGAAATGTCCTGCTGGCTTCAGGTGGTTATGCGTGTTTATAACATTCTTCTGTGATTTTTCTTCAAGTTGCCATTTGAAGAGTTGTTGCCATTTCACAGATGATGATTATTTGAGCAATGATGTAGTTGCTAAGCACTCCAGATACCAGTCCGGGATCATTTTGTTGAAGTCACTATTTCCATAGTGTTGTAGCAATGATGGTAATGTTGCACATGACTTCTTTCAGCAACTTATTTATGTGATAAACAGTGTGCTCACAAAACTATTCCATGTGTAAGGTCCAAATGTATTTCACTTTCAACATATTCAAAGTTGTTTCAAAAAAATGCCATTTGAACAACATATTCAGTGCATGTTTCAAACGAAAAACAACGTTTTTCATTTGAAAGTTTGACAATTCAAACGAAAAGCTAAATGTTTTTTGTTTGAAACATGCACTGAATATGTTGTTCAAAAGGCATTTTTTTAAACAACTTTGAATATGTTGAAAGTAAAATACATTTGGACATTATACATGGAATAGTTTTGTGAGCGCACTGTTTATCACATAAAGAAGTTGTTGAAAGAAGTCATGTGCAACATTACCATCATTGCAACAACACTATGGAAATAGTGACTTCAACAAAATGATCCCGGACTGGTATCTGGAGTGCTTAGCAAATACATCATTGCTCAAATAATCATCATCTGTGAAACGGCAACAACTCTTCAAATGGCAACTTGAAGAAAAATCACAGAAGAATATTATAAACATGCACAACCAGCTGAAGCCAGCAGGACTTTTCTACAAACGGTAATATTTTACAGCCTTACTTGGGAACTTTTACTGATGTTAAAATTACCTTAAGTTAAGTCTAACCATGTGTTAACAACTTATACCTTATTGCTATAGTTTCAGTGTATTGTGAGATAGCAGCTTTTGAGCTCACATCCTTTTTAAAACAGCATAATCGTACATTAAATTATTTTAATCAAATTGCTATGTAATTACAATTAATATTTGAAAATCATGGAGCCAAATTCATGATACCACTTTACAGCTAGTTGAATTTTTAGTGAAATGTAAAATACTTTGCATTGAAATACTTCACACTGATGGATAAAAGTTACAAATAAAAGTTGACATAGCAACATAATGATTTGAGAGAATTTTATGAAATTCAGGTGAGAGGTGCATCATATCATGACAAAGAACATATACAAATTTGATATGCATTAGAATGAATGGCCAGGAATAATGCTCATGCATAAAAGAAATCCTTCACTAGTGATAGTAGAAATGCATTGTTCCAGTGATCAATAGGGAGTATGACTGCTCCTGACTAACATGCATGTTGCACAATGATCATGCATGCTGATGACAAGATGATGGAAGAGGTTGGATAACAATAAATGCCATTGTTAGTGCAGATTGCAATTCTATAAGGTTTCTGGGAGGGGACTGAAGAGCACAGTGTGTCTCCCCAGAGCATCCCAGATGTGCTCAATCAGATTAAGATTCAGTTACCTGGCTCACCACACCATCCTGTGGATATCGTCACCAGCCGAGCCCTATGAGGACTTTTCAGGCGTGCTTTGGTCCCAAGTTCACTGAAAAGTGAACTTGGGGCACTTTTCAGTCACTGAAATATGTACCTCTAAGCATGCATAATGCCACCCTCAAACACATGAAATGGCATATGTCCATCCTGCATTATGCCTCCCCACACCAAACCTCCTCCAACATAGTGGTCTTTTTCTCAGACATTGCAGGGACAGTTGCACATTCCACATTCTCTCCGGATGAACATACACATCAAGAATCCATAGTCAGACTGAAACAGTACTCATCAATTTTACCTCAGAGCAGTGGATGCATGTGGTGAAGACCGTGGTGACAGGTGTGATGCTGCCTGCACCAAGTCCTTTAAATTCTTCTTTGAGAGCAGGTGAAGGGGAGGCAAACCATTAGTCTCCTAGTGTACAGACCCCTCTCAAAGTCATCTACTCACAGTTCTCCTTGACACCATCATCCCTTGAGTACACGCAAGCTCAACAGTGAGTTGCCTGACTGTCATCTACCTGCCTTCTCACTGTTAAGGTCAGATATCAGTCCTCTTGGGTTGTTGTGGCCCTTGGCCAGCCCAGAACTGGTCCAGACACATGCCTGGATTCCTGATATTGTCTCCATAGTCTGGAGGTAACCATCTGAGGGACATTATGTGCTCTGGCTACTAGAGCTTGTGTCTCTCCTGCCAAAATCCTAACAATGGCTATCCACCTCTCTGAATCCTCCAAGTGACTCTGGGTGTTCATCTGCATGTTCTCCAACACCTCTTGCAAGCTGATGGGCTAAGGAGCATGGCAAGGTGCAATATGATGAGCATTGTACCTGTATTCTCTTTTATAGTGTGCCTTATGTGGATGGTGTTTTGTATGTGCCTGCACAAGCATTGTTCATATGGCATTTCTTTTTGCATATGTTCCTTCTCATAGTCTGATATACTTCTTTACCAAATTTCATTATAGCCAGTGGGGTTATGTTGATATATCAACTTTTGTGTTTGTAACTTAGCTTTTGCCCACCAGTGTATTATTCACTTTTTTTTTCTTTATGAATGGTATTTGTAATTTTAATATTTGACTTTTAATTTATATATATTGGATGTTATACATGGAATAGTTTTGTGAGCACACTGTTTATCACATGAAGAAGTTGTTGAAAGAAATCATGTGCAACATTACCATGAACAATTATTTTTACATACTGTAGTATATCTGGAGCCCTGTAGTCCTGGCATCTCCCCTATTAGATTTTTACATTTCTGGACCTCTAAAAAATGACATGAAAAGAATTTGAAGTCAGATGACGAGGTGCAGTGCTTTTGTCACAGGCTTCTGCATATATAGCTATCATGTTGATAATTTCATGTTATAACAAATGTCTCAAAAGATATGGCAAATTAGAACAGATCAATAAATGATGACATGAAAAGAAAGAATTTGAAGTCAGATGACGAGGTGCAGTGCTTTGTCACAGGCTTCTGCATATATAGCTATCATGTTGATAATTTCATGTTATAACAAATGTCTCAAAAGATATGGCAAATTAGAACAGATCAATAAACGATTTACACTTCATTTCTGAATTGTCCACTTTTCATTTGAATAACTCCTATATACTGAGTTTTGAGTGTATTATTCAGAGGAGAGACCTTTCTGATTTAAATTCACTAGTAAATTGTTTTCCATGAAATAGCAGTTGAAGGAACTTTGTACCTTCCAAATCTCTAAGTTTCAACATAATATTATCAAGTTCTCTCTCACTAATGAGCACTATAGCAATACACTTAAAGGCCAATGAAATTTGAACTGTCAGGTTATGTGGCCCCCTTGTGCATGAGCACTATACCCTGTGCACATTAAAATGGGGCGGGGGTGGCTCAGTCGGTAGCGCGCTAGGCTCGTAATCTGTAGTTCCCAGGTTCAAGTCCCAGCTGGGTCAGCGTTGAGATTTATCTCCGCAAAATTCCCCGCTCTGCCCACAGTCAGTAGAGGACACCGATGGGCTTGGAAAGGCCACCGTCCGTCGGATGGGATGTTAAGCTGTGGCCCCGTGTGCGGGAGAGCCATACCCTGTGCACGTTAAAGAACACGCTGGATGGCCTTGACGGGAGGCTACCATCTGTCTCCCAACAGCTGTTCCAGTGGGTCCCCTCCCCCAACCTTCTCTGAGCCTTCGGGGTCCATGTGACCTGGCCATTTAGCCCATGGTGTGCAAAAAAGTGCCGCTCAGAGGTAAAACAACAACAACCCAGCACATTAAAAAACATGCTAAATGGCCTTGACAGGAGGCTTTCATCTGCCTCCTAACAGCTGTCCAGTGGGTCCCATCCCCCAAACTACTTGGAGCTCTCAGTATCCTTGTGACCTAGCTATTTAGCCCATTGTGTGCAAAAAAAGTGCTGCTCCAGAGGTAAAACAACCCAACCTGCTCTGAGGTAAAAACAATCCAACCTGCTCTGAGATAAAAACAATCCAACCCAAAGCCTCGGGTTATGTCAGTGAAAAGTAAAATCCAAAGCTGTGCTAAATATTTGTTTCTGTAATTCTTTAAATACTAAAAAAAAATTGTTTGAAAGCAAGATTTAAGTATATTTGATTCAGATCTTAAATTTATCTTCAGTTCCATTTTTCCACAAAAAGCTTATGAAGTTGCAGACCTTCAAATTTGACTCCCCATTGGCATGAACATGAGTCTGTATTCCAATGGCTTTTAAGCCCATCCTTGAAAAGATGTATCAGCATTCTTGCAACAAGGACTTGATGTAAGGATATTTGTGCATGTTCTCCTATGTACATAACAGCAGACTGATTTATTAAGAATGTGCAGAGTTTTTGCAAATCTATTTAGCTTTACAGTAACATAGTATTTGTAATTGACTGTTTTGAACTTTTTAATATGAAGTCCAAATGTTTTAAGTTCCTTGTATTGATTAGTAAATTTTACCTGTTTGTAAGAGAATTTCATTTGATATTAAAAATCTGATTATAAACATTCCAGGTGATTATGAAGATGCAGTTGTCTACAGGATTTCGTAAGTAAAAACTGCAACTTCTTTTTAAACAGTATCTGCCATCTAGGTCATAAAACAATTCTCTTGTATGGGTCTAAAGCAAAAGGACTTGAGTTCAAATCCTAGGTAAAAGTATAGATAGTTGTGTTTCTGCTGACTTCTTGTATATTTGTATTGGATTTACACTGTCAGTATTTGAAATTACACTGTCAGTATACATCATAACAGGATTTCCATTGCAAGTGGCAGCTTGAAAAGAGATTTTATTTGGATCATTGGGAAGATAACTATGCATAATTTTCCTATGATATTAACATAAATTGTCTTTGGTCTATATTAATTTTGTTTCATAATAATCTTTGATGTTCACCTACATTTCATTTTAATGCAACTTCATTGTTTTAAACTCAGAATTAAATGAATCAGTTATTTCAGAAATAGTACTTACCATATTTTGGACAATATTAGTTATTTATATTCATCTGCTCTGGAAGTAACTGCATTATTTTATGTAGATATAGTACTTCTACACATTTCCATGTTTAAAAAACAAGCAAATTTTACCTGGACAAGCATGCATTCTGCTTTGTTTGATGAGCATATTCTCAGTAATTTGGATCACTTGAAGCTTTATCTGTGCAAAAATCCAATTGCAAATGCAGAAAAAATGCTTTTAATCAGGATTATTGATGTACTTGAAATAAGGAATTGAAAAAATTGGTTGTCCTGATTGAGATTTGAACCCAGGTCTCCCAGAATGCCAGTATCATAACTGCTAGACCACCAAGGAACTGACCATTTCTTCAACAAAGTTACTTATAAAGTTACAAAGTTACATATAACGGTTGATTCACCAGTGGCACCATCTATCAACAGGAGTTGGGCAGCCAAGCTGCCTCATTTTAACGATAGTAATATTTGTCACTCACGCTCACAGTGTTATGTAAACAATTCAGTAATAAATTATCACAGGAAAATGCCCTGTAGACAAACACTTAAAGTAATGAGTTGAAAGAAAAACAAAAAAAAACAAATGGTTATCTTGACTGGGATTTGAACCCAAGTCTCCAAGAAGCAGATATTCCAGCAGGATAATTTATTACTGAATTGTATATATAATGCTGTGAGTAACAATATTACTACCATCAAAATGAGGTGGCTTGGCTGCTCAACTCCTGATAATAGATGGCACCACTGGTGAATCAGCAGGAATGTTTATATATCACTATATTGAAGAAATGGTCAGTTCCTTGGTGGTCTAGCAGTTGTGACATCCGACATGATTCTGTGAGACCTGGGTTCGAATACCAGTCAGGGTAATCAATTTTTTTCAACTAATTCAAGTATCTTTTGGTCTACAGGATGTTTTCTTGTAATAATTTATTACTGGTTGATGTAGGGCTTGCTAATGGTAAGAAAATGTATGCTGAGATAAGATTATTTCTCATCACATTTTAAAATTTATAATTTGAGTATAAGGAACGTGAAACAAGTATGCTGGTTACTCAAGAATTAGTCAGTAGCATGTTTGAAAACATTTCCTCTATTCACTTTATTATATCCAAGGATGACAGTAGTCAAGACCAATCCAGAAAGCTGTGCCCTGATTAACATTAAAATGATATAAGATCTAAAAGGACTTGAAACATTCAAATATGCAAAAAAGAAAAATTGAGGGGGTGTTGATTTTTTTTAAAATTTTACTATAGACATATCTGAAGGCGAAATCTAACATACTAATTATGTTCTATATGGTGTAAGTATTCTATACATACAGGAATAATATGTACTATTTTTATTGTTTTCAGTAAATGTTTGCAAAAGCTTAAAAGCTGTTGAATTGGACTGAGTTTTGAAAGAAATATTTCCTTTTTTTTTTACTAAAATGTATTCATTATTTCAGAAACAGCACCAGCAGCATACAATTCTCACTATCCTTTGTAATAAAAGTCATGCAACAAATTCGATGCCTTCAGTCAAAGTTTCTCAGCCAAATTGTCTATGGTAGCAACAAATATTCTTCATTGCCTTTCTGGCATTAACTCTTAAGGAGATGGATTCCCCTCCCCCTGCCAACAGAACAAGGACACATTTCTAAAAGTATGCATCTTCAAATGGTCTTTCATAGTACATTTTGGAACTGCCTTTCCCAAAATAGATATGTTCGGTGGTTATGGTACCATCTGGCACCAAACTGGGCAGTTGTGATGGCAGGTAATTGGCCAGGTGAGTGTGAGGCCATGTGATAGGATATACTTGATAGTACCACAGAATTTTTGAGGAACAGGTGCTTCTCTCTCTCCCTGCCTTTTGGGCTTCGAACAGAACAGCCATGTCAGGTGATGTTCCAAGAGCATTTTGTGTAGCATTGGTATAACTGGGGTCTGGTATAAGCTTGGTTCGGTTTGCCAGGATTAGCAAACTGACCAGGTTTGATCTCGCACAACTTCTAGCTGTGCGAGACCAAAGTAATGTTGCCTTTATACAGGGTGAGGGAAAAGTTCTCATGTACCTGCAAGAAATGCACTGAACTTGTACTTATAGTATGTTGGAAGTGGAAAGTGATTCAAGAAGTCCCATACACGTGCCTTGGTGTACATGGTAGATGCTTATCTACAAACTTGTGGAAGCTAATTCTAACATTTATTGTAATCATAGGTACATTCACTCTAAACTTCCACTATAACCTACTTCCATCTGATGCACAGAGAGTTTTCACCTTCCCTGTATATACATATAGATTGAGTAGTCACTGTAAATAAATGTCAGTGGTTTTAATAACCACTAGTTAGGTCTTCCTGACAATTTTTTTTTCTTAATTTTTAAAAGGATGTAGATAATCTAAGAGCTCTCTCAGAGCTTGTCCTGATTTATCATACAACATACAAACATGCCATTCCAGGACTCAAACCTAGTAACTGCAGTGATGACCCAAAACAATACCACTGTGTCATTGAGGTGGCTTTAGTTGGAAACTCGTAGGAAGAACTCCATAAATAGTGCACCAATCATCAATAGCACATTAAGTGATATCAGTTGATATGACTGTTACGAACTTTAAAAATCATTAACTAATCATTAAAAATGTCTTTAATGACTTTACAGCAAAAACTTTTAGTATGATAAATACCAAAATTTGTACTGCTTACAGAGAAATTTTCATTAACATTTATTGGGTGTAATTGAGCAAAACAAATTATGCTTGCACCCCTCTTTACAAAATAACTCTTTGTAGTTATTTTGTTGTGTTATTTGTAAAATAATTTTTTTCTGTGAATTATCCTATATAAGAACAATAATACTTGGAAGCAGTGAAAAGTATATTTTTCCCAGATGAGACTAAACCTATTGTTTATTCTCAGATGCTTACTATATGAACCATTAAGTGCAATAAAATTTCTATTTGAAATTTGTTGTTAAATATTATCTAAGTAATCCACCAGGCAGAGCCAGATTTCCATATAATGCATGTAAGACGCTTGTAGCAAGTTCATTACACTTCCCTCATGCAAGAAGACCGAAGGAGGCTGTGAATGAGAGCACTATCACTGCTGGTTATGAACTTGTTAAGAAAAATTCACACATCACCATTCAGGTATAAGTTAAGATGTCAGTGTATCAATTGGCAGTGTTGAAACAATTATTCGTCAACATTTAAAGTTCTGAAAGATCTGTACCAAATGGATACCCCACAAACTGACAGAACAGCAAAAAAGGGCTAAAATCAGCTCGTGGAAGGAGATGTTGGCAATGTTTGAATATAGTAGTAACAAACATTATCACAGGTGATGAGACATGGTTTTATTACTATACAACTCCCAGAAAAAACGACAACTATGTTTGGTTTGCAAAAGATGAACTGCATTCTGACATCCTCCAACAAGACTTTCATTCAAGGAAGAGGATATTCACAATTTTTTTTTAATTCCCAAATAGTGGTAGCCATAGACACCTTACCTGAAAAAAATTACTATAAATGGATAATACACCAACATTATTTTGCCAAAAATGGTTAAGGAGATGAAGGAACAGCATCCAACAAGAGGCATGTCAAGGATTCTCCTTCTTCATGACAATGCTAGTGCTCACAAAACCTGGCAAGTTACAGCCTATCTGGAGCAGGAAAAAATCAAACAACTACCCCATTCTGCATATTCACCCAATCTTGCACCATGCAATTTTTGGTTATTTCCAAAAATTAAAAAGGAACTTGCTGGGAAGTCTTTTTCAAGGGTGCAGGACATTTCAAAATGTATTCATTCAGAGTTGCACAGTATTACTCAACAGGAGTACCACCAAGCATTCCAGAATTGGCATAGATGTCTGCAACTTTGCATAGATGCTGGAGGGGAGTACTTTGAAGGACAGTAAAAGTTTTGTTGAGGTAAGTGCAATGGTTTCTGTGCTGAAGATGCATATCAAGAACTTTTTGGATGTTCCTCCATGTTATATGTAATATTTACTACATTAATAAAAGTTATCCAAAAAATAATGGTGGGGTTTTGAGAACCAATATGTAGGAAAATAATATACATATTCAAGAAAAGTAATATTTTAACGAAAGCTCAGAAAGTTTCTAACATAATTAGTGCTCCAATAGTTTCGAACACAATTAGTGAATTTTCCATGTTCCCCATTTGTGACCCTGCATATGTTCAGTTGGTATTCCATTTCTTGCCATATTCATTGCAGTATATCTCTTGTTACTTGCTCAGTAGCTTCTCTTATTTGGCTTTCAAAATATTCAGGTTTCAAATTTTGTGCATGTAAACATAATTCTGTAGAAAACCCCCATAAGAAACCAATTCCTTGGTTGCCATAGAATTGGACCACCCTTGCCAATACATCTGTCAGCAAACATTGCACTAAGATCTTCCTAACATCTTTAGAAAAATGCAACATGGCATTGCTGATGGCTGCCCGTGAAACTGAGTGGGGGACTGTACAGGTACAGCATTCAATGTAATGCCTTTTGTATATTTGGGGCAGTAATTCCCAAAACTATACCATTATTTAAATAATTACCACTTCGTAAATCGATTTTAATTTTCCAGGAAAAATTGTCTTGAGCCAGGTGGGATACAAACCCGCGACCTCCTGATGACATGTCAGGTGCTCTGAACCACTGAGCTACCGGCTGCCGAACAAGATCTCCTCTAATTGATGATATGAACATTCTCAACCTACAGTACATATTCTATTATGTCACATAAGGTGCTGTTTAGGCAATCTTAGCCACAATTGGCAGATAAATGCCTTATAGATGGAAAGTATATCTTACAAGTATACAACAGATTAAATATTGAATAAACTCGACTTTCTTGGTATATATAAATAATTACTACTTTGTAAATCGATTTTAATTTTAGAGGAAAAATTCGTGGGTTCATATCCCATCCTGCTCAAGACAATTTTTCCTCTAAAATTAAAATTGATTTGCAAAGTGGTAATTATTTATATATACCAATAAAGTCAAGTTTATTCAATATTTAACTAACATTATTTGTCAGACATCCTGTATAAAAACACACAGTTTAGAATAATAAAGCATTTAATTCTCTAATACACTTGAAATTTAATCATATAATTAATTATCTAAAAACTTGATGGGTGTAAAAAGTTCTTAGATATTTCTCTGCAAATGACTGATAAGCTGTTTTTTAAGCTGAAGGTATGAATTATTAATGTAATCAGCACTATACTGCTAATTGCTATTTATAGTTCATGTACATCAATTTAAATTATGAATTGCACATTTTTTTTTCCATCAGTTGTTTTCAAAATGACTATATTTTCTGATTTTTAAGATGCACATTTTGACCATCAATATAGGCTCAAAATTACTGTGCATCTGTGCAACAAAGGTTCAAGTTAGCAATGGCTTACACTATTTGTGCTCTTTTCCTATATTCTTGAAAATATGGTATTGCTATCAATAGTAGCTTTTATCTATAACCATTAAATAAAATCTCTATGTCACATATATTGTTGACAGTTTCCAGCTTCTTATATTTTATCTTTTCATAAGGACTATTTCTTATATGAATTTACTTGCTTCCTTTGGGTCTTTTTCAGTATAGGAATCCTACATCCTGTAAAAATGAATGCAATCTCTATGTGTATTGTCATTCACAATTGTCTATAGCATGTTAGCATCCATAGCTGTTATAGTATGGATCTTTTTTTTTTATTCCTTCTGTATTCTAGCAGGAAATTTAAGAATATTTTATTCCCATCAAGTTTTTTTTTTTAGTTTATGCTCTGAATATATTTTTAGCAGTGTTTTTAGAGAATTTAATACTTTGGCAGATTACTTTTTTAGCATTTAGTAACATTTATACTACTTATTTATGATTCTACACCCATTTCAATTATATTATTCCCTTTCTCTACAAAAACTTTGCTTTGGATAGAAAATTTTTAACTACATACATAAGTGAGCACTGCTACTTCATGTATCTAGAGGCACACAATGCATAAATTGGGCCATGGCTCATCATCATCATCATTCTCAAGCAGCCATGGGCTCCGGAGGTCCAACCAGACCGTGCAGTTTAATTCTCCAAACATATCTGTTCTGAGCTACATCTGCTGCATCCGGCCACTGCACACCAATTCTAACAAGGTCCTGTTTGACATTGTCTGCCCACTGCATCCTAGGTCTCCCCCTCCTTCTGAGGCCTCTAGGCACACTGTTCATAACCTTATTCGCCAATCTATAATTATCCATACGGGCAACATGGCCAAACCAGCGGAGTCTCTCTCTGCACAATATGCTGCTTAAAGGAGGTTGCAGACTCCTTTGCCTAACCTCATCATTAGTTACAAAGTTAAACCACCTAATACCCAAGATACTGCGTAAGCATCTAGAATCAAAAGCATCTAGTTCCCTGTTATCTTGTTTACATAGCGTCCTAGTTTCACTACCATAACTAACCCTAGAAAGAACCAAACTATTTTACAGTCTAATTTTAATCTTTAGGTGTATACGACTATTTCTCCACAATCTCCATAGATTCTTAAAAGTCCCGGCAGCAATACCTATTCATCTGTTAATCTCATGCCGCACATCACCAGTATCAGTTACATAGCTCCCAAGGTAATTAAACTCTGACACCTGCTCAAGACTGCAACCATTCAGATTAACTGAATCACAATCTTCCTGACCAATTTTCATCACTTTAGTTTTCTCTCTGTTTATAACCAAACCTACTCTACTACCAGTCTCATCAACAGCTCGAATGAAAGAGTTCATCTCATCAACATCATTTGCCAAAAGGGCTAAATCATCAGCATAATCTAAATCAGAAATTTTCGTATCTCCAGCCCAATTAAGGCCAAAATCTTTCCCTTGAAGTGAATTTCGCATAACATAATCAACAACCAAACTAAAGAGAAAAGGAAACTAGATGCACCCTTGTCGAACACCAGACGTAATGCTAACCAATTGCTACAAGACTTACCAACTCTCACACATGACTCAGTGTTATTATAGAGAGCTTTCATTATGTTAACTAACTTGTCTGGTATACCATATGATCTCACAATCAACCACAAATTATGACAATCAACAGAGTCGAAAGCCTTTTTGAAATCAACAAAGCTAGCAACCAAAGGTTTCTGAAACTCTAAACATTTCTCAAGAATCTGCCTAAGTGAAAATATCTGATCCACACATCCTCTACCACTTCTGAATCCACATTGCTCATCACGCAATTGCCTGTCAACCAGATTCTTAATTCTATTAAGCACAATCATGGAAAGAACTTTACCTGGAACAGAGAGTAGGCTGATACCCCTATAGTTATCACAAGAACTGCGATCACCTTTTTTGAAAATAGGGATAATAATAGATCTGGTAAAATCTTTAGGAACCATGCCTTTATCATAAAAGTTATTCAAAATTTCAGTCATCCAAGTGGTAACCGAAACATTCCCAGCTCTGAGCATTTCTGTAGTAATTTCATCTACCCCTGGGGATTTATGAAGTTTAAGTTTAGAGATAGCCAAAATAACTTCAGATTGTGTTATAGGGCCAACATTAAAGCTGCCAATGCATCTATCATCATTACAAACAATGGGAGTAGAACTAACCACATTGTTTAGAACATCACTGAAATGCTCAGCCCACCTAGTCATGACAGAATCCTCCCCTTCTATAACCTTACCTTTTTTATCCTTCAATCTTGTATACCTGTCCATTTTCTACCACACAAAACATTAACTATCTGGTACAGCTCTCTGCTGTTGTGCTGTCTAACTGCTTTCTCGGCTTTGTCAGCCAAACCATAAAGCCACAGATTCTTATCAGTAACTAACTGATCCTTTACACGTTTATTAAGCTCTCTGTAATCCTTTCTATTAGGACTAGTAGGGTACTGATTAAGGACATTCCTGCAGTTCCTTCTTTCTGAAATAAGCTCAAGTGCCTTATCACTTAAATAATTCTGCCTCCTCTGCTCCTTTTTTCCTAAAAGAGTGCTGTTAGTGTCCAAAAAAGCCTGTTTAAAATGATCCCATTCTTCCTCAACTTCAGTATTAAGCAAACCATGACTGTCATAATGACTTAGTAACCTATCATGGTAAGCTTTAGCTATAACTGGTCTTTCAGAGCTTCAGTATTAAAAGTAAATTTTTTAACCCTAGCACAACACTTTTTAAGTTTAAGTTGCAAGACACTTTTAACAAGGTAATGGTCAGATCCAATTTCAGCTCCCCTATATGCCATGGTATTTCTAACAGAACTAGCCCATTTGCTGTTAATTAATATATAATCAATCATATTCCTATGCAGCCCATCAGGTGAAACCCATGTGTATTTATGTATGTCGCAGTGTTTGTAATAAGTGTTAGTTATTCTGAAACCATTGAGTTTACTTACCTGTCCATGAATAGGAGACGTTGCCCATTGCCATTGCAGCTACCAATACCAAAAGGGCCTATCACCCCTCCCCAAAGATCAGAGTCAGTACCAACTTTGGCATTGAAGTCACCAAGAACAAGGGTAATATCTCCTTTCTTGGCAGAATTCAAAATATCCTGAAGTTGTCCGTAAAACCTATCCTTCTCATCCTCATCAGCATCCTCTGTGGGGGCATAACAGCAGATAACATTCAAGTCTTTAATGCTTGTCTGAAATTTTGCTGTAAGAAACCTTTCATTAATGTACTCATATCCTAGAAGAGCATCACTAGCATGTCTGCTGAGCAGCAGACCCACACCTTGGTGATGCTTTCCATCCTCCCTCCCTGTAAAGAGAAATTTAAAGTTTTTTTAAGTATCTCACCTTTACCTGTCCATCTGGTCTCTTGCAAGCCTAGAATATCTAGGTTATAGCGCTGGAATTCCTGCATGAGGACATCAAGAGAATATTCTCTATGTAATGTCCTCACGTTCCTGCAGAGAGAAAATGATTAGTAGGATTTTTAAAGAAATTAGGTTTATTGAGATTGGTAGGGCCAACAATATCAAACAGCCCCCTGATCGCAGGCATGTGGCAAAGACCTGTTCCTCCTCTGCTAAAGGCTGAAGTCACCGATGCTGATAGGAACTTCAGGCACCACCTTTTCAAGTGGACTTTTTCAAGAGCCACATGGCCTGCCTGAGACACATTACTCCAGTTTAGGCTTGACGATGCCCAACTAGCTAAGTAAGGTTCAGGTACCTGCGATGGCCTCTGATTAGGATTATCCACCAGCTGATATAAGGTATCCCATGCCTCTGTTCACTTAGAGCTGGCAACCCAGAAGCAAACTGAAAACACAGCAGTAGATTCTCCCTCAACAGAGGCCCACCAGTGCAGCAAGTCCAGGATCCATAATCAAATTCAAATTCATAAACAAGTCCTGTCTAGTAGGTATAAATGGTCAGCACCAGGACCCTGTGAAGTTGACCACTCCTCAGCATGGTTGAAAAAAAAGAAAAAAGTGGCCGTAGATAACCAGATCAGTAGGCCATACTGAACTGGCAGCCCTCCCCTTCCGTTCCCTTCCAAAAGAGAATATCTCTTTTGAAAGGTACTAACGGCCTTCACCACGAGAATGCGGGGTTGGACATTAGGTGCTAGACCTGGCCGGTTCTGTGCATCATCACTAGGGATTGGTGCACAGCTCTCCTTCCAGTTTACGCCTAGCTACCATTTACAGGTCCGGGCCATGGCTATAGGAGGTCATTTCAGATTTCTCTGAAAAATGTTTATTATAGCTAGTGACCATCTTAACAGTGAGAAAATATATATTAATAACTTACAAATAGTTCCTGTAGATTTTTAATATTAATATGTTTTTTGTTAATAATTTGCATCATTTTTTACCAGTAATGCTTGAACGGTCTGTAAATGGTAGCTAGGTAGTCACTGGAAGAGGAGGGCTATGCACCAATCCCCTGTGATGATGCATAGAAACAGGCCAGGCCTAGCACCTAATGTCCGACCCCATCTTCTCGTAATGCAGACCGTTAGTACCTTTCAAAAGAGATACTCTCTTGTGGAAGTGAACAGAAGGGGAGGGCTGCCAGATTAGTGTGGCCTACTGATCTGGACAACTAGGGCTACTTTTCTTTTTTTTTCTACCCTGCTGAGGAGTGGCCAACCACACAGGGTCCTGGTGCTGACCATATAAACCCACTGGACTGGACAGATATATGGCTCTGAGCTTGATTATGGATCCTGATTTTGCTTCACTGGTGGGCTTTTGTGGAGGGAAAATCTTCTGCTGTGTTTTCTGTTTGTTTGTGGGTTGACAGCCCCAAGTGAATAGATTCACAGGATATGTTTATCAGCTGGTGGATAATCCTGAGCAGAGGTCATTGCAGGCACCTGAACTCTTTGCTTCTATTGACATCGTCAAATTCTACGTTGGAGGAAGTCTTCCAGTATAGATGGCTTCAGCCTTTAGTGGTGGGGCAACGGGTCTTTGCCCCATGTCTGCGATTAGGGGGCTGTTTGATATTGTCGGCATTCCCTCTCTCAATAAACATAGTTTCTTTAAACATCCCACTAACCATTTTCTCTCCATAGGTAGTTGGAATGGGAGGACTCTGCACAGAGCTTTTTCTCTTGATGTCCTCACACAAGAATTCCACTATTATAATTTAGATATTCTTGGTTTGCAAGAGACCAGATGGACAGATAAAGGTCAGATTCTTAAAAATAATCTTAAATTTCTCTTTTCAGGGAGGTACAATAAGCATCACCAAGGCGTGGGTCTGCTTTTCAGCAGACACACTAGTGATGCTCTTCTAGGATACGAGTGCATTAATGAAAGGTTTCTTACAGCAAAATTTCAGACAAGCGTTAAAGGCTTGAATGTTATCTGCTGTTATGCCCCCACTGAGGATGAGAATGATAGGTTTTATGGACAACTTCAGGATATTTTGAATTCTGTCAAGAAAGGAGTTATTGCCCTTGTTCTAGGTGACTTCAATGCCAAAGTTGCTACTGATTCATAATAATTTAATTATTATGAATCAGTAGCAACTGTAACATAACATCATAATTTGTGGTTGATTGTGAGATCATATGGTATACCTGACAAGTTAGTGAACATAATGAAAACTCTCTATAATAACACTGAGTCGTGTGTGAGAGTTGGTAAGGCTTGTAGCAATTGGTTTAGCATTACTTCTGGTGTTCGACAAGGGTGCATTTTGTCTCCTTTTCTCTTTAGCTTGGTTATTGATTATGTTATGTGAAATTCACTCCAAGGGAAAGATTTTGGCCTTAAATGGACTGGAGATACGAAAATTTCTGATTTAGATTATGCTGATGATTTTGCTCTTTTGGCAAATGATGTTGATGAGATGAACTCTTTCATTCGAGCTGTTGATGAAACTGGTAGTAGAGTAGGTTTGGTTATAAACAGAGAGAAAACTAAAGTGATGAAAATTGGTCATGCAGGCTGGGATTCAGTTAATCTGAATGGTTGCAGTCTTGAGCAGGTGTCACAGTTTAATTATCTTGGGAGCTATGTAACAGATAATGGTGATGTGCGGCATGAGATTAACAGACGAATAGGGATTGCTGCCAGGACTTTAAGAACCTATGGAGAGTGTGGAGAAATAGGCGCATACACCTAAAGACTAAAATTAGACTGTATAATAGTTTGGTTCTTTCTAGGGTTAGTTATGGTAGTGAAACATGAACCCTTTGTAAACAAGATAACGGGAAACTATATGCTTTTGATTCCAGATGCTTACGCAGTATCTTGGACATTAGGTGGTTCAACTTTGTAACTAATGATGAGGTTAGGCAAAGGAGTTTGCAACCTCCTTTAAGCAGCATATTGTGCAGAAAGAGACTCCGTTGGTTTGGCCATGTTGCCCATATGAATTATTATAGATTGGCGAATAGGGTTATGAACAGTGTGCCTGAAGGCCTCAGAAAGAAGGGAGACCTAGGATGCAGTGGGCAGACAATGTCAAACAGGATCTTGTTAGAATTGGTGTACAGTGGACAGATGCAGTAGATGTAGCTCAGTATAGACTTGCTTGGAGAACTAAATTGCATGGTCTGGTTGGACCTCTGTAGCCCATGGCTGCTTGAGGAGGAGGAGGATGATGATGAATGCTTGAACTACGTGATTGCTTTTAATTCTCCTACCAAAACGTTTTCTGAACATCAAGGAACTTTCATAACCACGTTTAAGGTAGAAAATTGTTTAATTAATATCCATATAGCTCCTATGGCAAGAGCAGCTGATATGCAACTATATGTCAGAGGTTCACAAGCAAGGTCATGAGTTCGGATCCCATCTAAGTTTAGTATCAGTTCTCTTATGCTTACATTGCTGTTCTATGGGACAAAGCTCTTGCATTCTTTATATAGAATTTCTTATAATGCTGAAATTTATGACTGTCTTTAACTAGCATCTTTCAAAGTTATATTTTGCATGTCATCTCATAGTTACTGACCAATATGTTTCCTATAGTTGTCAGAGAATCATTATGGCCAAAATTAAGCTTGATTGTACCTGGTAACATAGAAGGTAAAATTAACTGATAATTAATCAATAGATTATGGGTTGACATCCCACCTGGGGTAAAACTTTTTTTGCCTACAACTATCATTTTTCTTGTTTATCTACACTATTCTATCTGTAGATAATAATCTTTAACAGCTGGAATGTAAGATTTGTTGTACAAACTTGTACCAGCTTGTTGAAAAGATGTAAGGAAATTCTTGAAAAAACAAAAAAAAATAGCACTTGTTTTTGATATTAGGTCCCAAAAATATTACATGATAAACAGAGACAGCTATTTTAAAGTTCCAAGGAAAAATATTCTAAGACCTAATTTCATTGTTTTGTTCAAATTTTAATCTTTAGGTGCAAGTTGTGAAGCTGTCAGTACTCTCTATATTGCATTTTACTTTGCTTTTCAAAACTTTGAGTCAAAATATTTCCTGTTTATTTTCTTGTAATGGTCATGAATTTTTCTAGAATTGCATTTATTGACCCAGTTTCTATAGAAAATATTTTGCATCTGACATTCACTAGAAATAACCATAGGTCAGTTGCAAGTAGTTAAAAACTGATGTTTAACAGCAAAACCCCACATTTCAAACTGAGGGGGAAACAATATAATAAGACAACTAGAAATATAAACAGGTCTTTTTACTGTGGCATCTGAATTTCAATAATTTTCATTTGGTATAGTCTGAAAAAATGTTATTGTTTTTATTCTATCAAACTGTAAATTTTGATTTTTATTTGATTTTTTCAAAAATTAAATTTAAATTGTGTGTTTACTTAGATTGTGGATGTGTACCTTTTCATTGAGTGTTTCAATTGGAGCTGCTCTTCTTCTCCCGATATCTATTATCAGTAATGAAGTGCTGCTGTTGTATCCTAATAGTTATTATGTCCAGTGGCTTAACAGCTCCCTTATTCAAGGTAAGTATCGTGAATAAGAAACTTATTCAAAACTTCAGAAAACTCTATTTCAAGAATTTTTTTTTAATTTTGCTTTGTTGATTAAATTTGCTGCAGTCATAACTAAGTATAGATATGTTTCATATCCA
Organism: Ryuthela nishihirai; assembly: GCA_038380435.1. NCBI lineage: Eukaryota > Metazoa > Arthropoda > Arachnida > Araneae > Heptathelidae > Ryuthela > Ryuthela nishihirai. The sequence goes on from JAWZYU010000004.1 coordinate 10,231,514, forward strand.
AAAAATATAAAATTGTATAATAAAAAATATCCCATCGAGCAGCTCCTTGTCACAGAGATCTGATAGTACTGCCAATTTATATGCCATACAGAAGGTCTGTGAGGAAGGTGAGACCTCAGCAGAAGGACAACACAAACATCCATACCTTTCTCAGGGCTCAAACTCAGGTCCCTTTAATCAATAGCCAAGCACACTAACCACTTGCCCATGAGATGGCTAAAATTGTAAAGAAAAATAAAATTTTTAAACTTGCAAAAAAAGTGTTTTATGCCATCAATTTTTAAATACATCCAATTCTGTTTTTACATGGTAGATAGGTTCCCAAAAAACTGTAAGAAAAATACAGTGCATATTAAAAAATAGAAGATTGGTTCCAAATGTGAAAACCCAGTACAAATAATAAGTTGTTTTCAACCAAATCATATCAAAATCTTTAATTAAATCTTTATTTAATTTTTATTCATTCATATGCTTATTAACTAGATTTTTTTCATTGTCACTTTCTGACAGTAGATGCATTCATTTGCATAAGACGAATTAATTCACTTTCATCGCTTGAAACATTTTGGCAAATTGTGTTCATACTCCAGTGGTGAAATGCTCTCTGTGGCATGGGGAACCAAATTATCCCTTGTTTCCAGTGATTCTGAAGTTTGATTTATTTTGACAATGAACTCTGTAATCAGTCATTGAGATCCTGCTTTGACTAGATCTTTGTATAATTCTTGATAATGTGCCATACATGACTTCAGTTCATGTTTAAACTGCTCAGCTCGTTTGACAATGGAATCATGTGTAAGAAAATTACTTTCCAACTTACTAGCCATTTGAAGTTCTTTTTTAATTAAACCTGCAGTGAGTGGAACCTCTTCATCACCATCACTTTTTTTCTTTTTCATCAGGAGTATCAAGGACAACTTCTATTATTTCATCTTCACTAAGAGCTTTGTCAACTAGCAATTCATAAATATCTGCAAACGATAAATCATCGAATACTTCTCCACCAATTGCATGTGCTAAAGGGATGATATTAAGGTATTCAGTCATATTTGGGGGTACAGAATTTTTGCTTTTTGCACATTCTGGCCAAATTGTTTTCCAGCATGCATTTAAAGTTGATGGTTTTAATTCTGATAATGTCAATCCAGCATGTCTGATACAATCTAAAATAGAAAATTTCTTCCACACATCAATAACTGTTAGTGTTTTATCCTTATCTAGTTTATCCAAAATGTATTGGAATGTTCATCTTATGTATTAAGTTTTAAATGTGGCAATTATACCCTGGTCTAGTAGTTGTATTACGGATGTCATATTAGTGGCAGTAAACAAAATTGCACATTTGGTGTTCCAAAACAGGTTGGCCAGGCACATTGTCTATAATCAATAAAACTTTAAATTCGAGATTTTCTTCCTCAAATCCATGATATCAAGGCTGTGGAGAAGGTACTAAGAGACAGAAACCATTAATCATCCACATGTGCAGGGTTGACCATGACTTAAAATGGCTCAGAATGACCACTATATGACACTAATAGTGAGACATAACAGACACGTCAAGAGAGCTTGCTGCAGAGCTGTCTGTGGCTTGTGGACGAACAGTTTTGGGGCAACTGATATACAGAAGGCATCATGAACAAGGACTGTATGTAAGGCAACCTGCAGTTTGTATTCCACTTACTCCATCAGGGAGAAGTGGCAGGTTGTTTTGGTACAGACACCAGAACTGAACCATAGTGGGCCAATGTTCTGTGACGAATCCAGATTCAGTTTACAGAGTGGTACTCATCTTGTTTTCATCTGGAGAGAACACTGAACCCATTATCACCCCTCAAACATCAGAGGATGCACTATTACAGAGGTGGTGGTTTACTGGTCTGAAATAGCATTATGTCACCCAGCAGCATGTTGCTCCATGTCTTTTATGTGAGGAGCTTTGACAGGCTTCAGATAAGAGACTAAATCCTTGAACCCTATGTGAGGCTTTTTTAGGTTGCTGTTGACCCACAGTTACTGTTTATGGATAATAGCGTGTGTACACATTGGGCTGTTTAGTGGATGATTTTCTTGAAAATGATCCAGCATATGCCAAGGCCAACATATTCACTAGACCACAACACAATAGAACATGCATTGGGGAGATAAATTTCAGTCCATCAATCTCCCCCCAGAACTCTCTTCGAGCTCCGATCTACTCTTATTCAGGAGTGGATTTTAATGCTGCAGGACCTTCTTACTGCCCTCATCAACAGCATGCAATATCGATGTGATACTTGTGTCACTGTCAGGGTTCATCAGACACCTTCTTCAAACAAGTTCAATTGTTACTGAACTTTCATGCACAAGCAAATGTTTCCAGGTAACTTCTCCAATTGTCACTCTGTTGAAACTACAGTGCATTGCTCCAGTTTATTCTGTATTTTATGTCAGCTATATCATGCATTTGTTTCTTCCTTCCATATTCCATCTGCATTGTATTGGCATGTCATTCTGTTGTATTGTATTTTTGATTTTGTCAACTATTCTTAATTTTTGGATACCTTTGTATATAATGTGAGCAGAACCAACATCCTTGAAATGCTCACCTTGTCATGAGAGAAGTATTGCCTTTAATACCTAGGGTTGTCTTATTTGGTAGCAAGCTAGGCTCTTAATCTGCAGGGGTTCAAGTCCCACCTGTGTCAGCATTGAGATTTATCTCCACTAATCTCCCACCCTGCCCTCAGTAAGAAAGAGGACACCAGTGGGCTTTGAAAGGCTGCCATCTATAAGCATGATATCTATAATCTCTATATCTCTGATATTTCTGATCTAATATGATCTATAAGCATAAGATGAGGCATAAAGCTGTGGCCCCGTGGTTTTTAGAGCCATACCTTGTGCACATTAAAGAACACACTGAATGGCCTTGACATTTGAATGAGCATGGCATTGAATGGCTTTGTTGCCACCTGTCTCCTTAACAGCTATCCAGTGGGTCCCCTCCCCCCAGCCTTCTGTGAGCCCTTGGGGTCCTTGTGACCTGACCTCATAATGTACAAAACAGTGTCATTTAGTAGTAAAACAACCCAGACAACACCTTTAATACCTTGCTATTTTATTCTTCAATCCTTACACACTGTTCTTTCCTACAAAGAATATTTACTCTAGTACAACTCTTTTTATTGTGTTGCATAGCAACTTTCTCTGCAATGTTAGCCAGACTATTAAACGAAAAATTTTATCAGTTTTTGACTGGTTCATTAAACATCTATTAATTTTCTGCTGAGGTCTTGCCTTTCTCACATCTTTATGGTGTGTTATACATACTTCTATTAGATCTCTGTGGCAAACAGCTGCTTGAGAAGTAATATTTTTTATTCATAATACTGTAAAAACCAGTAAGATATTTTTTTCAATATTTCCCTCTTTCTCTGTCAGATATTAGCTGCATTGCTTTATCACTCAAATAATTCTTCAGTTCCTTTTTATTAAGAACAACACTGTTGGTTTCAAGTCGCTTAAAATAGTCATTGTTGTCATAGTTGTTGACAATAGGTAAGAACTATGACAATAGTTGTTGCAAACTGTGTAGAGTTTGTAAGCAAACTGTGTCATACAATTAAGAAACCTGTCATAGTAAGTTTTATCTATTTCTTGGTCTTTCAGAACCTCAGGGTTAAAAGTAATTCTTTTAACCTATACCTCACTCACTCCCACAAGCAGCCATGGGTTATGAAGGTCCACCTAGACTACATAATTTAGTTTTCCCAACACATTTACCCTTAGATACACTGCTGCATTTAGCCACTAAGCCAAATTTAACAAAGCTCTGTTTAGCAGGGTGGAAGTGGCTCAGTTTGTAGTGCGCCAGGCTCATAATCTGCAGTTCCCAGGTTCGAGTCCCAGCTGGGTCAGTGTTGAGATTTATCTCCGCAAAACTCCCCGCCCTGCCCACAGTCAGTAGGGGACACCAATGGACTTGGAAAGGCTGTCATCCATTGGATGGGATGTTAAGCTGTTGCCCCATGTGTGGGAGAGCCATACTCTGTGCACTTTAAAGAACATCCTGAATGTCCTTGATGGAAGGCTACCATCTGTCTCAACAGCCGTTACAGTGGGTCCCCTCCCCCAATCTTCTCTGAGCCTTTGGGGTCCTTGTAACCTGGCCATTGTGTGCAAAAAAAGTGCCGCTCAGAGGTAAAACAACCAACCAAAAGCCCTGTTTGGCATTGGCTCACTGCACTGCTTGCTGGGTTTTCTCATTTTTCTCAGGCCTTTAGGCACACTCTTCATAAGTTTTACTCACTAAACTGTAGTTTTGCATATGGGTAACATGGCCAAACCAATACATACAATAATACACAGATTACCTGTAGAAATAGACTTCAACCATAGTTAACAACATCTGAAAGAAAATTATTGCTGACGCAGCAAGAATCAAACCCACAACTCTCTAGATATGCTTTGGCATATATCTAGAGAGTTGCGGGTTCAATATCTGCAGCGTCAGCAATAATTTTTTTCAGATGTTTATAACAATAGTCTCTTTCTGTACAATATTCTTTCTGCTCAAAGGAGGTTGTTCACTACTTCGCTTAACTTCATCATTACTTACAAAGCCAATCACCTAAGGCCCAAGATACCACATAAGCATTTGCAATCAAAGGCATCAAGTTTCTTGATCTTGCTTACATGATAACTTGTTCACTGCCACAACTAACTTAGAAAAGACCAAACTATTATATACCCTAATTTTGGTTTTTAAGTGTATATGCATATTTTCCCACATTCCCCAGCAATTCTTAAAAGTTCCAACAGCAATTCCTGTTCTTCTGTTAATCTCATATTGGACATCACCAGTATCTGTTCTCCTGAGATAATTAAGCTGAAATACTTGCTCAAGGTTTACTTTTGCTAGGGTGGAACCACATCAGCAGTATCAGCTCCCAAGATAATTAAGCTGAGACATTTGCTCAAGGGTGCAACTTTTTAAAGCAACTGAAGCACAACCTACCTGAACAATTTTCACCATTTTAGTTTTCTCTCTGTTTATCATCAAACTTATTATAACCCAGCCTCATCAAAAGCTCTAATTAAAAGGCTTATCTCATCAGCATCATTTGCAAAAGGGTCAAATCATTAGCATAATCTAAATCCGAAATTTTCAAATCTTTAGATTAAAGTCAGAAATCTTCCCTTTGCATTGAACATGTACATAATGTAATCAGTAACCAAAGATAAAAGTAGACAAAATGCACTTTTGTGTAACTCCCCTGGCAAAGCTTATATCAAATGTTACAAGCCTTACCATCTCTCATAAGACAATGTTATTATAGAACACTTTCATTATGCTAATGTATCAGGTGTGTCACATGATCTGATCAACTACAAATTGCGATGATCAACAGATAATAAAAAGCCTTTTTGAAATCTGTAAAGCTAGTAACCACAAGTTTCTGAAACTCTAAACATTTCTCAAGAATCTTCATAAGGGAGATTATTTTATCTATATATTTACCCTACCTCTTCTGAATCTACACTGTTCCATCAGGCAGTTGTCCATCAACTAAATTCTTAATTCTAATAAGCACAATAATGGAAAAAACTTTGCCTGGAGCAGAGAACAGGCCGATTCTCCCATAATAATCACAAGAACTGGATCACATTTTTTTTAAAAAATAATGACTTTGGTGAAATCCTTAGAGACAACATTTTTATCAAAAAAATTCAAAATTTCAGTCAGCAATGTGGCAATAGAAACATTCCCAGCTCTAAGCATTTCATTAGTAATTTCATCTACCCCTGAAGATTTGTGTAATTTTATTTAGAGATAGCCATAGTAACTTCATATTGTGTTATAGGCTAACATTTAGAGCTAGTAATACATCTAACTTCATTGCAAACAATGGGAGTAGAAATAGCCACAATGTTTAAAACATCTCTAAAATGTTCAGCTGCCTAATCACGACAGAATCCTCACCTTCAGTAACCTTGCCATGTTTATCCCTATGTGTTAGTTTGTTTCTTAGTTTGAATATTTAGTTTGCAGTTCCAACTAATAAATGCAGACCAAATAATAAATATTTTTATTTTATTTGCAGACCAAATAATAAATATTTTATGTGAAAAAAAAAATATGTTTATTGGGGAGTAAAGTAAAAAAAATATCGAAAGTGGAAATTCTATCAGTGGAAGTGGCTGATCATTTTAAGGATGTTCCAAATAATGTGGTTAGTTTTTCTCCCATTGTTTGCAATGAAGATAAAAGCATTTCTGACTTTAATTTTGGCCATTTAATGATTGGAAGTTACTTTCACTAATTCAGAATTAAGACTAGTCACTGGGAGTAAATTAGTACTGAACTAGTAAGAGCTGGAGATGATTCTGTTGTCACATTGTTGACAGAGAAATATTTCTTTGGTATAGCTGTTGTTCCTAAGGATATTACTAGTGATATAATTACTCCCATTTTCAAGGAAGGTGATTGCAATTTTTGTGTTAATTACAGAGGCATCTGTCTACTTTTTATTCATGGTAAAGTTCTTTTCACAGTTGTTTACTAAAATTAAATATTTGCTTGATAGATAACTTCAAAATGAACAGTGTGGGTTCAGATGTGATAGAGGTTGCTTAGACCAATTTCTATATGGTCTATTTTCACTTAGCAGATTTTTGAAAAATGTTTAAACTTTCAAAAATCTATGGTTGGTTTTACCTCTGAACAGCACTTTTTTTGCACACAATGGGCTAAATGGCCAAGTCACAAGGACCCTGAAGGCTTGGAGAAGGTTGGGGGAGGGGAACCACTGGAACAACTATTGGGAGACAGATGGTAGCCTCCCATCAAGGTCATCTAGCGTGTTCTTTAACATGCACAGGTATGGCTCTCCCACACATGGGGTCACGACTTAACGTCCCATCCAACGGACTTTCCAAGCCCATTGGTGTCTCCTACTGATCGTGGGTAGGGTGGGAAGTTTTGTGGAGATAAATCTCAACGCTGACCCAGCTGGGACTCGAACTTGGGAACTGCAGATTATGGGCCTGGCATGCTACTGACTGAGCCATCCCTGCCCCACTAGCTTTATGGACTTCATGAAGACTTTGAACTCTCTTGATAGTAAAGTACCATAGAATACCTGGAAAATTATAGAATTTTTTTTTTGTCATTGCTTTGCATCTTTTCTGAGAGAGTGTAAAGCCTGTGGTGATTAGTTTAGCATTGTAACTGGAGCTAGACAAGTTTGCATTTTGTCATCCTTTCTGTTAAGCAATCAATTATGTTATGAGGAAAGGCATTGTGGGGAAGAAACAAATGTTAAATATAATTAAAAAAGGTTTTATAAATAATAATAATTTAATAAATGGTTTAGAGATCTGAAAATATCTGACTTAGATTATGCTGACTATTTGATCCTCATTGCAAATTATGTTGACAAAATGAGATTTTCCAATTTTGGCCTTTTCATTAAAGCTGTTCATGAGTCTAATAATAGGAAAGGTTTGGTAATAGAGAGAAAAACTGAAGTGGTTAAACTGATCAGATGGATGGTACTTCAATTCTTTTAAATGGTTGTATTCTTGACCAACTATCTCAATTTAACTATTATCTTGAGAGTTGTATGACAGATACTGATAATGTTTGTAACAGCATCAATCGACAGTGTTTGAAACAATGTTGATGCAGCTTCCACAAGAGAAATTTATAGGGCACAATATGTAAAAGGCACTCTACAAGTGTAGTTACAATCCTTTTAGTACCAATGCATAATTTCAGTTCAGATTTTGTAATTAAAACTTCTAAATGTGTTTTTAATCAAACTTTCCTTTTTTGCTAAAATTCATGGGCAATTCTTCAGTCTTTGTTATATATTATATATATACTAAGTAATTTTTGCAGTCTTTGAGAAATATTTCAATTGTATTGCATTGTAAAAGTAAAATTTCAAAAATTTCAATTTTGGTGAAAAGTAAAATTGGATTTGCTAAATATATAAGAATAATAAATTTCTCATTATTTTGCATTTTTTGTGTCATACAGTAATAAATATTTTATGTTTTGTAAAAGTAATTTGCTTTTTAAATAGGTCTCTGGAATCTCGTGTTCCTGTTTTCCAATGTTGGCCTTTTTGTTCTTCTTCCTTTTGCATACTTCTTTACTGAATCAGAAGGCTTGCCTGGATCAAGAAAGGTAAATCATTGTATATAGGTATTAAATATTAAAAAAAAAACAGGAAAGGATTTTTCACATAGTTTAAAGAGAATTTTATCATAGAGAGCAGAGACATGGGAATTAACAGATAGCATATTAAACAAGCAACTGCTTGAGAAGGAAATTTTTTTCTTCACTTACAAATGAAGATTGCAAATGAATGTTAAACCTTCGGTCCAGTAGGTTGAATATTTAGTTTGCAGTTCCAACTTTACAAGTGGCAATAAAACTATTATGGTCTTCTTGACGTACGACTAATTTGAAATAATCATGCTGCCATCTTGTGAATGACAAAACTATTTGACCTGCATAAAAATAACCACCACCATTGTGATCTTGCACTCTGATGTTAGAGGGTTGGTAGCACGTTTCATGATCTCTCCAGATCAACATAATACATCAAGAATCAATCTGAAGACTTACAATTTAGCTAAAACCATATATGCCCATGGACCTATGTCCAGTCATGATGTCTGCACCATAGTTGTCTCTCCTGTGGGAAGGATTAAGGGGAATGCAAACTATCAGTCATCTGTCATGAAGCCTCTCTGGTGAAGCTTTCTGTAGATAATTTACCTTTAAAGTGTCCTACCAGTGGCTGCAGAAAGATCCAGAGAGAGTTATCTGGCTGACATCACACTGACATTGAACCATTATCACAAGATAGCAGCCACTGGTATCTAGATAGTGCTGTTAACTAATGTCTTCTTAATGTTAACTTAATGTTTCTTAATAATTAGCTGTAAACTAATTATTAAGAATTGGTGTTTCAGTGTTGAAAATTCTGATTATTGTTTTAAAGGGCATATCAATTTGTAAGTAAACCTTTCTCTGCCTATGTAAAATAGTGGCAAAATTTTTAAGATAGCTGGTATGAACTTTTATTATGAACTGAAGTATTATGGTAAATTTCATTTTTGTTACATATATATACAGTCATATCAGAATATGACCACCTACCTAGTATATGTAATGGTAGGTGGTCATATTATGACTTTTCCCTCGATGACTTTTCACTGGATGACTTTTCACTCATCTAATTCTAAAGTCTCCACTCTATTTGATGTGGGGCGGGGGTGGCTCAGTCGGTAGCGCGCCAGGCTCGTAATCTGTAGTTCCCAGGTTCGAGTCCCAGCTGGGTCAGCGTTGAGATTTATCTCCGCAAAATTCCCCGCCCTTCCCACGGTCAGTAGGGGACACCGATGGGCTTGGAAAGGCCGCAGTCCGTCGGATGGGACGTTAAGCCGTGGCCCCGTGTGCGGGAGAGCCATACCCTGTGCACGTTAAAGAACACGCTGGATGGCCTTGACGGGAGGCTACCATCTGTCTCCCAACAGCTGTTCCAGTGGGTCCCCTCCCCCAACCTTCTCTGAGCCTTCGGGGTCCATGTGACCTGGCCATTTAGCCCATGGTGTGCAAAAAAGTGCCGCTCAGAGGTAAAACAACCCAACTCTATTTGATGTCTCCAAAGTCTTGAAAGCATTGATTGGGGGACATGTACAATCATAACCACACCAAAGAAACTTACATGGATAATCACATTGATAGTTCACTTCTGTGTAAAGCTAGAGCCGGTTCCTTGGAAATGAATAAAAGACTCGGTAAATTCCTAAATTGTTCTGAAATATGTAATCTCTGTCCTAATGCCACTGAGACAATCATGCACATTGTACTGGAATATGATTCTCTAGAGCACTTTTGATGTGACTGGCAATGGCCTATAAAGAGTGAAAACTGGACACAGCATGACAAATTGTGGTTGGAGGCTTGTCTTCCTCATAAAGGGTGAAGTTATTGGACTGGAAAATCTTGAAGAGACCAAGTTCCTCCTTAGGGAATAGTTCTCACATAGAGAAAGATTTGATATCACGTAAGGTACAAATTGTCAACAGTCATACTTCCAAGAAGAAGGAAGAAAAAAACTCAAGTCAAGCATATCAATTGCTCTATCACATGTAAAAGCATCCATATGTTGTCTATGTGTCATACTGTTGATACAAAATGTTCCACCAGCATGAACACAATGCTTACTCAATAGGGAAGAAATGGTGCAGAATTAGAGCCAACTTTTATAGCACCCTGGATTTGCTTAAGGAATCAGATATGAAAATTTTGCCCATTAAAGTGATTTTTGGACAGCATATGACCATGCGTATATTATATTTCATTGACACACAAAATGTGATGTTAATAATTGCAAATATTTGTGACATTTTTGACTTACACTTGACTTTTGGTCACCAGTGTATGTAATTTGATGTAGATGTTCATATCAAAGATCATATTGAAGACTAGTATCCTTCATTTGCTTAAAACTTTAGAAAACTTAAGCTTAAACAACAGTTACTGCAAATAACATTATGAAAGATAAGTTGTTTTTATGATCATAGAGAACTCAAAGATACGATATCTGTCTTGTTTTTTTTTTAGGGAATCATGGCAAGAGTATATGAGACATTTGTTGTCCTAGCTTTGTTAGGAATGTTGATCTTAGGTATGACATATATTCTGTCAGCACTATTAGATTATGGAAGGTACAGCATTGAATCGCTCTTTAGTAAGTAAAATTTATTAATTCTGTATTTTATTTTATAAATGGTAAATTATTACAAACTTAATCAAACAATAAAAATTAATTGGCTTACCAGTCAGAATTGTTGTTAGAAATTTGCCACTTTAAATGTTAAATTTATGGAAGACCACCATGCTGGTAACTCATAAATGCAATTTTAATTTAGTCAAAAGAAAAATGATATTTTTATCATACCAAAATGATTTTTTAATTCCATTTCACTTTAGTTTGATCCTTACAAATTATTTTGATAGGGCTTATACATGGTGTGGGATTTTCTTTATTTCAGCATTTTTAAAAGCAGAGAAATATAGAAAATGCAATAAACCATCTTCATGATGGCTAATTAAATGCACAAATAATTTCTAAGCACACTTTCGTGCAAAAACTGCAGTATATTATAATGGGTGATGAACATTTCAAGTTTTGGATGAATCTTGGCTGGTCACTGTCTTAAACTTGTCTCCAAAGGCTTATTTTGTATGAAGCTATAAGTTGGATGTTGCAGTAGTTCCAGAATCTAACTACTGTTTAAGTGATCATACTTGGGTGTGTTGTATGTTAGCTGTAAACTAATTATTAAGAATTGGTGTTTCAGTGTTGAAAATTCTGATTATTGTTTTAAAGGACATCATTTTGTAAGTAAACCTTTCTCTGCCTATGTAAAATAGTGGCAAAATTTTTAAGATAGCTGGTATGAACTTTTATTATGAACTGAAGTATTATGGTAAATTTCATTTTTGTTATATATATATACAGTCATATCAGAATATGACCATCTACCATAGTATATGTAATGGTAGGTGGTCATATTATTCTGATATGATTGTGTATATATATAAAAAAATCTTCATGCAGCCAAGGGCTATGAAAGTCTAACCAGACCATGTAATTTTGTTCTCTAAATGTCTGTCCTGAGCTACAACTGCTGCATTTGGCCACTGTAAGCCAGTTCTAGCAAAGCCCTGTTTGACATTGTCTGCCCACTGCATCCTAGGTCACCCCCTCTTAGGCTTTAGACTTATTATTTGTAACCCTATTATTATCGTAACTTATTATTCGTACCCCCTCAACCAGTCTTATGACTGAATGACTAGAAGAGAGAGAGAGATTTGCCAATCTGCAGCTATGCATATGGACAACCTGGCCAAACCAATGCAGCTGCTCAAAGGAGGTTGCTGACTTCCTCTAACCTCATTATTATTTGCAAAGTCAAACCATCTAATGCCCAAGATACTCATAAGCATCTGGAATCAAAGGCATCAAGTTTTCTGTTACTTATAAAGGGCCCAATTAATTGTGTAAATTAATTGGTCCCTTTGTAATTAATAATTATCCAATTTTCACTATCATAACTAACCCTAGAAGAACTAACCCAAAAGAACTATTGTATAGCCTAATTTTAGTCTTTAGGTGTATACACTTATTTTTCCACACTCTTCATAGATTCTTAAAAGTCCCAGCACAAGCCTTATTCCTCTGTTTATCTCATGCCACATATCACTAGTATCTGTTTTAACAGCTCCTGATAATTGCTCAAGAGTCAACTATTCAAAGTAACTGAAGCATCATCTCTGACCAGTGTTCATTACTTTAATTTTCTCTTTGTTTATCACCAAACCTATTAGGGGAGTGTGTAATATCTAATATTACCAGTCTCATCAGCTGCTCTAATGAAAGAATTCATCTCATCAACATCATTAACTAACAAAGACCAAATCATCTACATAATCTAAAGAAGAAATTTTCTAAATATCTAATAATAAATCTAATAATATAAATATCTAATAATCTAAATAAGAAATTTTCAGATCTCTAGACTATTAAGGCCAAAATCTTCCCCTTTCAAAGAATTCTGCGTAACTTAATCAATAGCTAAACTAAAGAGAAAGGGAGACAAAATGCACCCTTGTTTCCCCTAGCACTGCTAAACCAAATGCTACAAGCCTTTTACCTACTCTCACAACACACTAACCCAGTGTTGTTTTTGAGAACTTTCATTATACTAGCTTGTTGGGTATGCCGTATGATCTAACAATCAACAGAGTCAAAAGCTTTTTTGACATCTGTAAAGCTAGTAACCACAGGTTTCTGAAACTAAACATTTCTCAATAATCTGCCTAAGTGAAAATATTTTATCTATATATTCCCTACCACTTCTGAATCCACACTGTTCATTCTGCAGTTGTCCATCAACCAAATTCTTAATTCTCTTATGCACACTAGTGCAAAGAACTTTACCTGGAACAGAAAGTGGATTGATTCCCTTATAATTATCGCAAGAACTGTGATAATCTTTTTTAAAAATAGAGATAATAATGGCTCTAGTAAACCTTAGGAAAATACTTTAATATCATAAAAAAAAAATCAAAATTTCAGTTAGCTAACTGACAATACAAACATTCCCAGCTCTAAGTATTTCATTAGTAATTTCATCTATCCCTGGGAAATTATGCAGTTTTAATTTAGAGATAGCCAAAGTAACTTCCAATTGTGATATAGGCCACATTAAAGCCAGTAATGCATCTATTTTCATTAAAAACAATGGGAATGAAACTAACCATATTGTTAAGAACATCTCAGAATTGCTCAGTCCACCTAGCCATGACATAATCCTCAACTTCAATAACATTACCAACTTTATACCTGTATCCAAACGTGTTTCTTCCCACACAAAAGAGGGGCGGGGGTGGCTCAGTCAGTAGCATGCCAGTCTCGTAATCTGCAGTTCCCAGGTTCAAGTCCCAGCTGGGTCAGCATTGAGATTTATCTCTGCAAAACTCCGCACCCTGCCCACAGTCAGTAGGGGATACCAATGGGCTTGGAAAGGCCACCATCCGTTGGATGGGATGTTAAGCCGTGGTCCCCGTGTGTGGGAGAGAGCCATACCCTATTCACGTTAAAGAACACACTGGATGGCCTTGACGGGAGGCTACCATCTGTCTCCCAGCAGCTGTTCCAGTGGGTTCCCTCCCCCAACCTTCTCAGCCTTTGGGGTCCTTGTGACCTGGCCATTTAGCCCATGGTGTGCAAAAAGTGTCACTCAGAGGTAAAACAATCCAACCCAACAACCCACACAAAAGATGAACTATCCAGTATAACTATCTGCTGTTGTGTTGTCTAACTGCTTCCTTAGCTTTGTCAGCCATGCTATCAAACCATAGTTTCCTAAATGTTGTTAACTGATCCTTTATGTGTTTATTAAGCTTTTGATAATGCTGTCTGTTTGGACTAATAGAGTGTTGATATAATTTATCCTTGCAATTCTTTCTTTCAAATATAGGTTGCATAGCTTTATCACTCAAATAACTTTGTCTCCTCCACTCTATTTTACCCAAAACAATACTGTTTCAAGAAAAGCCTTTTTAAACTGATCCCATCCTTTCTCAACTTCAGTAGTAAGCAAACCACAATTGTCATAATAATTAAGCAGCCTAACATGATAAATCTTGGTTATATCTGAATCTTTCACAGCTTCAATGTTAAAGGTAATTCTCTTAACCTTAGCATAACATTTCTTAAACTTCAGTTGCAAGACACTGACAAAGTAATGGGTCAGACACAATTTTTGCCCTCCTGTAAGACATTGTATTCCTAACAGAACTATCCCATTTGCTATTAACCCTTACAGTGTCAGATTTCTAAAACTCAACTCACTGTGGTGGCCAGGTTTATTTTAAAGTGTTTCAGAAAATAAAATAACGAGCTTTAGAACCTCACCCTGAAGTAACTAATGAACAGAAATATGTCATGTTATATACCAAAAGAAGTGTTGGTTGTTTTACCTCTGAGCAGCACTTTTTGCACACATTGGGCTAAATGGCAAAGTCACAAGAACCCCAAGGGCTCATAGAAGGTTAGAGGGAGGGGACCCATGGACAGATGTTGGGAGACAAATGGTAGCCTCCTGTCAAGACCATCCAGCATGTTCTGTAAAGGGCACAGGTTATGGCTTTCCCACACAAGGGGCCATGGCTTAACATCCCATCTGATGGACATTGGCCTTTCCAAGCCCATTGGTGTCTCCTACTGACTAAGGATAGAGCTGGGAGTTTTATAGAGATATATCTCAACACTGGCCCAGGTGAGACTTGAATCTGAGAACTGAAGATTATGAGCCTGGCATGCAACCAATTAAGCCATTAAGCCACCCTCTGCTCCTACGAAATGGAAAAGCATTTAATTGTGAGTAATAAAATGTCATAAAATCAAAGGAAAAAATGGTGTTAAATTTGTTAACATTTTTTTTTTAATATTGCAAAATTTCACTATATATATATATTTTTTTAATTTAACTGTAGTAAAATTAATTTTTTTTGCCTTCTCATAATATTTCTGTTACTGCTTTAATCTTTTGTTTATTTAGTTTTTTCTGAATTTTTTGATCCACTATGCATATTCTTAGACTTTGATAATCGCAACTCTAAGCCTAAAAAAAGTAGTGTCATAAAAAAACATTTTGCTTTAAATTTAATCTTTACATTTAAATCATTTTGCAAGATAATTTTAATAAAAAATCTGAAATGTGATAAAGAATTATGAAAAATTTCAATAAAATATTCAATAAAATATTCGAAAGCATTTTACTGAAACACTGAAATTGAGAATGAATTGCTTTAGTATGATACCTAACTGCTATAGAAAAGTTTAATTTTAAAATTCAGGCAGAAGTTTTGTTTAAAAATTGCAATTTCCTAATGTTAATCAGTTTATTCAATTGAAATGTGATTAAATGTATTACTATTCAGTCAAAATTTGATTGAAGAAAGTCCTATCTTTTAAAAATCATGTTTCAAAGCTAATTGCTTAATCTTGTAGTTCCCCTGATATCTGCCCTTTGAGAACTCTTGTGTTTTCGTTTTTGATTGTTACAGATTAAATATTGTTTATAATCACAGTATATGTTTCAGAAGCAATTAAAAATAATTTTGCAGAAGGCATTCAAAAAGTTCTTGACATATCACTAGATTTGCACTCATTCCTCCAAAGCTAACTAGCTATGACTTGTTTGAAAGCTTGTGTGAACTTGTCATTATGTGTTAAAAACCGAGGCTGTATCATCATTTCTCTCTTCACTGGCAGTGTGTAAAGGGTTAATGCATAATCAATCATTTGACCTATGCAGTCCATCAGGTTGGGTTGTTTTACCTCTGAGTGGCACTTTTTTGCACACCATGGGCTAAATTGCCAGGTCACATGGACCCCGAAGGCTCAGAGAAGGTTGGGGGAGGGGACCCACTGGAACAGCTGTTGGGAGACAGATGGTAGCCTCCCATCAAGGCCATCCAGCGTGTTCTTTAACGTGCACAGGGTATGGCTCTCCCGCACACGGGGCCATGGCTTAACGTCCCATCCGACGGACGGCGGCCTTTCCAAGCCCTTCGGTGTCCCCTACTGACCGTGGGCAGGGCAGGGAATTTTGTGGAGATAAATCTCAACGTTGACCCACCTGGGAACTACAGATTACGAACCTGGTGCGCTACTGACTGAGCCACCCCCGCCCCCAGTCCATCAGGAGAAACCCATGTATATTTATAAATGTCCTAGTGTTTGTAGAATGTGTTTGTTATCCTCAAATCATTAATTGATTATTACAACTACCATTTCCAAAAGGTCCTATCACCCCTGTCCAAAGGTCACAGTCAGTACCAGCACTGAAGATACCTAGCACAAGACTAATATTTCCTTTCTTGATAGAATTCAAAATATCTTGATGTTATCTGTAAAACTTATCTTTCTCATTCTCATCAGAATCCTCTATGGAGGTATAACAACAGGTAATATTCATGTCTTTAATCATAGTTTTAAATTTGGCTGTAAGATACTTTTCATCAATACAGTCATATCCTAGAAAAGCAGCACTGGCATGTTGACCGAGGAGCAAACCTATGTCTTGGAGATGCTTTCCATCATTCCTCCCTGAAATGGGAACTTTAAAATTATTTTTAACTATCTGATCTTCCACCTGTCCATTTGGTCTTTTGAAAACCCAAAATATCAGGAGTATAGCATTGAAATTCCTGTGTGAGGACATCAATAATCTCTCTGCAGAGTCCTCGTGTTCTATGAACCCATTGAAAGAACATGGTTAGTTGGATTTTTAAAGAAACTGTTTGTAGAAATAGATAATGCTGACAATATCAAACACTCCTAATCACATGCATGGGGCAAAGACTGTTCTCTCCACCACTAAAGGCTGAATCACCCAGTCTAGTAGAACTTCCTCCAGTGTAGATTTAGCGATACCCGTAGAAGCAAGGGTTCAGGTACCTGCAATGGCCTCTGATCAGAATTGGCCAACAGGTGATATGAGATATCCTGTACATCAGTTCACTTGGGCTGTCAACCCATAACTAAATAGAAAACCAAGAGTGGATTTTCCTCCAGAAATTACACCAGTGCAGAAAGTTCAGGATCCATAATCAAGCTCATAGCCATAATCATCTTAAGTCTGGTAAGTATAAATGGTCAAAACCCCAAGTGGTTGACCACTCCTCAGCCGGGTAAAAAAATTAAAAAGTAACTATACTAGTCTAGATCAAGAGGCCACACTGATCTGGCAGCCCCCCCCCCCCCTTCCAGAAGACAATTTCTTTTGAAAAGTACTAACAGTCCACACCACAGGAAGACACGTTTCCCTTACAAAACTATTACTTACTAAATTTCAACTAAAATATTTAGAAAATATATCAACATGCATGTATTTTATACTACTGCTATTCAGCCATTACCTTCTGCTTGGAGGCTTCTTCAGTATGAGTATTAGCTCCTCTTGGTGGATGAATCACCACATTTGCAAATTTATTGATCACCATCCTGTAAATAGCTACCTTTTCTGTGTATGCATTCCTATCCAGGGCCGAATTTAAACCTTATGTGCCCCTAGGCACAGAAAGCAGAAATGTGTCCCTAATTTGGTTGATTTATAATTTTTTTTTTTCTCACACCAATGAAGAAAGTAAATAATGTAGTTGAAAAGGATGTAGGAATTTTAATGATAAATAATAGTTTTGTTAATACTGTAAAACTTAATGTAATAAATTAATGTTAATTTTTAATATACAGTAACAGCAATTATCAAAATGCAGTAACATTTGAAAATCAGATTACACATTTTCATTTTAAATACTCTTCTTTCTCACTTTTGTTTGCTCAGGCAGTGAACAAATTGCAGTAAATTATCAAAAGGTTTAGAAAAATTAACATGATGTGTTTCAAATTAAGCTTCTTTTATAGCAAAATATCATAAGGAATTTAAAATCTTAACTAAAAGTTCCCCAAACGGCAATTTTAGTTCTATCCATTTAGAATAGATTTTAGAAGAAAACCTTCCCAAACATTGAGCAATATTTATTCAATATTTGATGAGTGTTAGAAGCTGGAATATTTGACAACAGTTTTGTTAGTCAAAAATTGTAACAAATCATTTACTAAACTCTAGTTTTAAAAGTCTGCATAACGTTTATCTTTTTTCTATTTCCATCAGTTTTGAAACAGTATTGAGGAAAAGTACAATAGCATTGTCTTCTGTCAAATATTTCAGTTTCAATAACTACTTAAGTACTAATCGGATATTGTTTAAATTCAAATGTTTACTCCTACAAATTTAGAGGAGCATAATTTTTTTGTTAATTGTAATACATGTTGATGCCCCTATTATGTTTGAGCCTCTTTAGGAAGTGTCTAATGGGATGTATGGCCCTTTTTTCCTATCTGAGGAAGAGGTAATTCAGACACTGCAAAATGTTTTGTAGGACCAATGGCTGAGCAGATGCTTTTCATTAGCCAAATTCATATTCTTGGAAATAAATTCTTAAATATATATTTTTTTTTCAGTTAAAATGAGCTAATATTTTTATATTTATATATCTGTCCTTCCTTCTTTCTGTAGATATTCAACTTCTTTGTTTTTAGAGATAAATGAAAAAATTATTTCTTCATTGGATGGGTACTGAAGAAGCATTACAATTTGCTTTCAGAATCTCCCAATAGCTATAAATGTACCCTCTAACAGTGAAAAATGTTGAAAGTGCAAAATTTTAAAAGAATATTGCAAGCAATATGTATTATGTTAGAATTTTGGTGGTAAAATTTGAAAGTCATGAAGTTGCATTGACAACAATGATTTTTATCCTGACCTTCAGAGTGGGTGGGGAAAATGCAACTTTTTGTGTTAAGAGATTAATGAAAAATTCTTGAGTTGAATAGGTACTAATGAATATGATGGTTCATAGTTTTCAAATCCTCCAAAAGACTTTATATTATTGGAAGGCACTAAATATAGAAAATGTAATCCTTAAGTAATATTGTAAATGATATATTTATGCTAGAAATTCTGGTGGTAGAATATGTTGATCAAGAACAGACTAAATATAATTCATATTCCTATGTGTTTTAATTATTGTTGGTTAAAATTTGACCACTTGCTCTTTATTTCTAAAAAGTTAGTACTTAATTTTAAAATTTTCAATAATAAATTATATGCATTGACTGATTTGCCACTTAATCTTGGGAGATGAGAAAACACAACTTTTTCATTTTAAGGGATAAATGAGATATTCTTATGCATTGTATAAAGCTAATATTACTATTTACATTTTCAAATCACTCATTAGTATGAATTACTACTGTTACAGGGTGCTAAATTTTGAAAATGAAAACCTTTCTTTTAAAATGAGCATCCCACATTTGCCAGAAGTGATGTGTTTATCTTATAATTATTGTTTAAACCCAATAACTCATGGCATGGACATGAGTATCAGTCTTTGTTGTTGTAATTCTAATTTTGGAAATAATGCAATTCTATGCATTTTAAACATCATTTTTATTGTATCTTTTAGCTGTGCAGTGATAAAAAATATTACCATATATTACTTATCAAACCTCAATATGATCTGCTCAGTGTTTTACTTTAGTTTTGCCATCAAAATACAAAATACTGTAAAAAAAACTTATCTACATAAAATATATAAAAATTTAAAAATGCCTTATCTTCCTAATATGCACCATAAAAAGTAAAGAATAAAAGTAAAGCATACCAGTGATGAAATCCCTTACTGAATTCATATTAATTAAAAAAAAAACAATAGGCACCAGCAGTTTTTGTTCAGTTGGTAAGAGAAATTAGTTTTTTGGCACCCTAGTTTTTTTGCAAGTTAATATAAATTGAGTAAGTGATTTCATCATTGATATTTTTTTTTTAGATTTTAGAGCACATATGGGAAAATAAGCATTTTTTTTAATTTAATTTATATATTTCATTTTTCTTTTTAGTGGCAACTTTGTAGGAAACTTGCTCAATAAAAGCCCCTATCTCTCCCTTCAGTGGAGACAATTGCTGCATTCCCTTTGCAACTTTGCATGTCTTAAGCTTTCATTTGATATCTGACTCTTAAAGATTGGCCACCACTAAATTTCCCTCTCCCCATTTTTGTAAGGGGAGAAAGATGGAGCATAATTTGAGGTAGCTTATTGCATTTTATACATCATAAGCTTCCTGTTTAGATATAACTCATTGAGATTACTTCCCCTTTTCAGATAGGTGAAAAATGAGGTTGCCCATGACAGTCTCCACAACACAAGCATCCATTTGACATCTGACTAATTACTCTCAGCTCCCATATTCAAAAGATATAGTAGAACAAATGCTTACATATTTCTGTCTTTTTTGGGGGAAGAAAGCATGGTGGTAAATTTTTTATAACTGGGATACTCCCTATATCACAAACTTTCATTTGACACACAATCAAAATAAAGGACAATAAAACATAGAGGTAAATTTTTATGACCTGTGACACTTCCTTGTTACAGGCTTTTATTTGACACAACTCATTGCTCTTGGCTTCCACATTCAGTCATAGTGGAACAATTGTTTTGACGTATCCCATTTTTAGGGGAGAAGAAAGCATGGGAGTAAATTTTTCATAGCCTATGGCACTCCCCATGTCACATGCTTTCATATCACACTATAATCATTAAGTTGAGCCTTCATGTTTGAAAAATATGGTGGAACAGCTGTTGTGTCAAACAAAAACCAACAAACATCAAGCAGTCAAAAGAAGTTAAAAAAGAACAATATTCTACTTTTTTCTGCAATTTGCAAAACTTTTGTTATTTTTGCCATATATTTTTATTATCTCCCTCTATCCTAACCAGTTGAATTTCTAATAAAACCAATAATGGTGTCTTTCTGTTATATTTTTGAATTCTACATCAGTAATAAAATGGCAGATTGCAAAGCAAAATTCAGCAGAAATCATTTGTAAACCAGAAATTTACCAAATGAAAAAAGACCATAAAAGATAAAGTTGTCGATAATAATGGGGGGTTTTTTTGTAACTTTTTTTTTCTCACAGATTTTCATGGAAAAGCAGTGTTTCTATGAAGTTACCTAACAAAAAATTTAAATAAAAAATATGTATGGTTATCAGGTATTAAAAAACAGAATATATTCAATGTATGATCTTGAACTTTCTGCATAATATTCTATGGTAATGAAACTACATGTTTATCTGTGTTGTCATCACTACCTCTATTGTGTATTTTTTACATTTTGCTTTTAGTAAAAGTGCACTGATGTGAAAGAAATATGTGAATGAATTCTGTTCAACATTCAATAAAATGCTAATAATAACACTGGTTTACAAGGTTTTTATAACATAAACAATTGTAGCTGCCTTTAACTATTTTTAAGGTGCTGATTTCAGATCTGGTCTTAAAAGATGGCTAGCACATCATATTTTTATGTTATTGGTCATTTTGACTTCTATTAAGATCTTCCTATACCTGGAAGTGTAACTGGAAGTATACCAGATATTTTGCTTTTTGTGTCTGGCAACACTAATTGCAAAGTGGGAGAAAATGCATAACAGTAACCTCACACTGCCATTCATATTGTTTTCATTGTAGGAGGAACATGTGCTGTATGTTGAAGAGTGAATTTTGGCTTTTAAGTGGCATAAAGGCAACATTGCAGATATGTTCATGTGCTAGATAAGTTTTGTTATGTGTGTGGAAATTATATTTTGAAATCCCAGGGTCGTTCTTTGACAAAGATTGTGAAGAAAGTCTATAATTTGTATTTTGGATATCATTTTGGAGATCAGGACAAAACATAGGCTCCATATGTGTGCTGCATTTCATGTTTTGTCGGCCTGAGTGAATGGTTGAAAGGTAAGATGAAATCCATGTCTTTGCAGTTTCAATGGTTTGGTATGAGCAAATTAGTCACTTGTATGATTGTTATTTTTGTTTAAAGTGTCGGGCTTTTCAAAAAAGAACAAAAGCAAAATACAATATTGAAATGTGCCTTCAGCCATAAGGCCAGTTCCTCATGGAGAAGATCTTCCTATACCAAAACCTCCAAACAACTGGGAGGAGATGGATTCACATTCATCAGAGGAAGACTTTGAGGCACATACAGATCCTGATTCTACATACACCCCTAAAATGTTAGACAAGCCTCATCTGATTCAGCAAAATGAACTAAATGATCTTGTTTGAGACCTAGGACTTTCCAAACAACACGCTGAGGTTTTAGGTTCAAAAGTGGAATCTTGTGGCCAAGGGTACCCAAGTTTCTCTGTTCTGAAAGAGAAATTTGGCTTTATCTGCTTGTTACGAGATGCAAGATGGTTTGTGTTTCTGCGCAGATATTTCAGGGCTGATGGAAGAAATTGGAACAACTCACAACCCTAAGGAATGGCATCTATTTATGGATTCGTCAAAATACAGCTTAAAGCTGTCCTTTCGTCAAAATACAGCTAAAAGCTGTCCTTTTGCATAAAGAAAACCAAAAACTTTCCATTCCAGTGACACACGCTGTGGGAATGAAGGAAACTTATGAAAGCATGGGAAAAATACTCTGCTATAAAATATGACGAGTTTAAGTAGACAATATGTGGTGACTTAAAAGTCATATTTCTCTTGCTTGGGCTTCAAGGTGCCTTCACAAAATTTTGCTGTTTTCTGTTTTTGTCAGATAGTAGTGCCAGAAAGGAACGCTACAAAAGACTGGCCCAAAAGAGATGTTTTTATTTGTGGAAAGAGTAATGTGATGTATAAGCATTTAGTTAACCCCTCTAATGTTCTGCTCCTACCACTACACATCAAACTGGGGCTTATGAAAAACTTTGTAAAGGCTATGGAAAAAACTGGTAAAGAGTTTTTGCACTTGAAGGAAAAATTCAAAAAACTAAGTGATGCCAAACTCAAAGAAGGGATCTTAGTTAGTCCTCAGATCAGGAAGCTACTGAATGATACTGTCTTCGAAGAAAACTGAATATGAAGGAGCGCTCTGCATGAAATCCTTCACGTCTGTGGTCCAAGGTTTTCTGGGGAATTACAGAGAAAAACTACCATCAGCTCATTCAAGATCTCAAAAACTGTGAAAATCTTGGCTGCGGAATGTCTTTGAAGATCCATTTCTTGCATTCACATCTTGACTTCTTTCCAAAGAACTTAGGAGCTGTTAGTGATGAGCGAGGGGGAAAGATTTCACCAGGATATCCGAACCATGAAGGAGAGATACCAAGGCAGGTGGGACCCAGCAATGATTGTTGACTACTGCTGGTTCTTGCAGAAGGAAGATACCTCAGCACATAAAAGACAAAAATGAACTTGTAAGTATAAAAGATCCTTACCCATGCTTTCTTATTTTGCATTTCAATATTATTTCATTTGTTACTTTATATTCAATGGTCTATAACTATGATGTTTCTATTTTTTTTTTTCACTATAATCATGTAATTAATGAGTTTTAAGTTACAATTTAATAAAACTCACATTTATATTCATTGAAATTCAATCCGTAATTTAAAAAAAAGTACATGCTGCAGATTTTTCACAGCCATATTTGAATTCAGCACCACAAAATTAGTTTAAAATATCCTATTTGACCAATGTTATAAAAAAAAAAGTTTCAGTTTGTTGTCAGTGTACGTTAAGCCGTGGCCCCGTGTGCGGGAGAGCCATACCCTGTGCACGTTAAAGAACACGCTGGATGGCCTTGACGGGAGGCTACCATCTGTCTCCCAACAGCCGTTCCAGTGGGTCCCCTCCCCCAACCTTCTCTGAGCCTTCGGGGTCCATGTGACCTGGCCATTTAGCCCATGGTGTGCAAAAAAGTGCCGCTCAGAGGTAAAACAACCCAGCTTGTCAGTGTAATATATGTTTAATAATAATAAAATAATAATTTATGTTTAATATAAATTTTTAAGCTGTAATAAGACATTCCACAGTCCTGAAAGACCCATGTCACTAGTTTATGTGCCAAAAAAATCGATTTTTTTTTTATCTTTGAAATACCAACCATAAAAAACTCATAAGATACCGATAGCAAACAAAATGGACCCCATTAACATTTTAATATTTCTGATACTTATTCAAACACAAATATTAGAAATAAGAACATATATTTTAATATGTTTTGTATAATATTTCATTTGCAAAAAGCCAGTATAAGGTTTGAACATGATGTTTTAATGAAAGGACAATTTTAGACAACTTTCAAGTTGCCAATGTAATTAAATGTAGTCACTGGAAGGAGAGCTATGCACCAATCCCCTGGGATGATGCATAGAACCGGCCAGACCTAGCACCTAATATCCGACCCCACCTTCTCGTGGTGCAGACCATTACTACCTTTCAAAAGAGAGAGGCTTGTGTAAGTGAATGTAAGGGAAGGGCTGCCAGATTAGTGTAGCCTACTAATATGGACAATTATGGCTACTTTTTTTTACCCTGCTGAGGAGTGGTCAACCACACAGGGTCCTGGTGCTGACCATATAAACCACTGGACTGGACAGATATATGGCTCTGAGCTTGATTATGGATCCTGATTTTGCTGCACTCGTGGGCTTCTGTGGAGGGAGAATCTTTTGCTATGTTTTCTGTTTGTGGGTTGACAGACCCAAGTGCATAGATTCACAGGATGTTTTATCAACTGGTGGATAATCCTGTGCAGAGGTCATCACAAGCACCTGAACTCTTGCTTCTACTGGCATTGTCAAATTCTACATTGGAGGAAGTCTTCCAGTGTAGATGGCTTCAGCCTTTGTGGTGGGGGAACGGGTCTTTGACCCATGCCTGAGATTAGGGGGCTGTTTGATATTGTTGGTATTCTCTCTCTCAATAAACATAGTTTCTTTAAACATCCCACGAACCATTTTCTCTTCATAAGTAGTTGGAATGTGAGGACTCTGCACAGAGCTTATTCTCTTGATGTCCTCACACAAAAATTCCACCATTATAATTTAGATATTTTTGGCTTGCAAGAGACCAGATGGACAGATAAAGGTCAGATTCTTAAAAATAATCTTAAATTTCTCTTTTCAGGGAGGAATGATAATAAGCCTCACCAAGGCATAGGTCTGCTTCTCAGCAGACACACTAGTGATGCTCTTCTAGGATATGAGTGCATTAATGAAAGGTTCCTTACAGCAAAATTTCAGACAAGCGTTAAAGATTTGAATATTATCTGCTGTTATGCATCCACTGAGGATGCCGATGAGGATGAGAAGGATAGGTTTTATGGACAACTTCAGGATATTTTGAATTCTGTCAAGAAGGGAGATATTACCCTTGTTCTAAGTGACTTCAATGCCAAAGTTGGTACTTACTCTGACCTTTGGGGAGGGGTGATGGGGGCCCTTTTGGTATTGGTAGCTGCAATGAGCAAACATCTCCTACAGGTAAGTAAACTTAATGGTATCAGAATAACTAACACTTATTACAAAATTGCAACATACATAAGCACACATGGGTTTCACCAGATGTACTGCATAAGAATATAAAAATAAATAAAATAAATAAATAAATACCCCCTCAAGCAGCTGCTTGCCACAGAGGTCTGACAGGAGCCTGTCAGTTTATATGCCATAGTAGAAGGTCTGTGAGGATGGCAGGCCCTCAGCAGAAAAACGACACAAACAGCCATGCCTTACCCGGGGCTCGAACCCAGGTCCCTTAGATCAGTAGCCAAGCGCGCTAACCACGCGGCCATGGGACGATACGATTGATTATATATTAATTAACAGCAAATGGGCTAGTTTTGTTAAGAATACCAAGGCATATAGGGGAGCTGAAATTGGATCTGACCTTGTTAAAAGTATCTTGCAACTTAAACTTAAGAAGTGCTAAGGTTAAAAAATTTACCTTTAATTCTGAAGCTCTGAAAGACTCAGTTATAGCTAAATAGATAGTCATTATAAAATATTATATAAAATAATAGGTTACTTAGTCATTATGACAGTCATGGTTTGTTTACTACTGAAGTTGAGGAAGAACGGGACTGTTTTAAACAGGCTTTTTTGGAAACTAACAGTACTCTTTTTGGAAAAATAAAGCAGAGAAGGCAGAATTATTTGTGTGATAAGGCACTTGAACTTATTTCAGAAAGAAAGAACTATAGGAATGTCCTTAATCAGTACCCTGCTAGTCTTAATAGAAAGCCTTACAGAGAGCTTAATAAACATGTAAAGGATCAGTTAGCTGTTGATAAGAATCTTTGGCTTGGCCAACAAAGCCGAGGAAGCAGTTAGACAGCACAACAGCAGAGAGCTGTACCACATATTAATGTTTTGTGTTAGAAAATGGACAGGTATACAGGGATTGAAGGATAAACAAGGTAAGGTTATAGAAGGTGAGGATTCTGTCATGGCTAGGTAGGCTGAGCATTTCAGTGATGTTCTAAAACAATGTGGTCAGTTCTACTCCCATTGTTTGTAATGATGATAAATGCATTGGTGGCTTTAATGTTGGTCCTATAACACAATCTGAAGTTATTTTGGCTATTTCTAAACTTAAACTTCATAAATCCCCAGGGGTAGATGAAATTATTATGGAAATACCTAGAACCAGGAATGTTTTGGTTTCCACTTGGATGACTGAAATTTTGAATATCATTTATGATAATGGCATGGTTCCTTAAGATTTTGCCAGAGGTATTTTTATCCCTATTTTTAAAAAATGGGGAACTATAGGGGTATCAGCCTTTGCATGATTGTGCTTAACAGAAATAAGAAGACTGGTAATAGAGTTGGTTTGGTGATAAACAGAGATAAAACTAAAGTGATGAAAATAGGTCAAGCAGTTGGTGCTTCAGTCACTCTGAATGGTTGCGCCCTTGAGCAAATGTCTCGGTTTAATTATCTTAGGAGTGATGTATGGCATGAGATTAACCTGCGAGTAGGGATTGTCTCTGGGACTTTTAGGAATCTATAGAGAGTGTGGAGAAATAGGCATATACACCTAAAGGCTAAAATTAGACTGTATTATAGTTTGGTTCTTTCTAGGGTTAGTTATGGTAGTGAAACTTGGATACTTTGTAAACAAGATAACAGGAAATATGATACTTTTGATTCTAGATGCTTATGCAGTATCTTGGGCATTAGGTGGTTCAACCTTGTAAGTAATGAAGAGGTTAGGCAAAGGAGTTGGCAACCTCCTCTTGCCAGTATATTGTGCAGAGAGAGAGGATGTTGGTTTGGCCATGTTGCCCGTATGGATAATTGTAGATTGGCAAATAGGGTTATGAACAGTGTGCCTAAAGGCCTCAGAAAGATGGGGAGATCTAGGATGTGGTGGCAGACAATGTCAAACAGGACCTTGTTAGAATTGGTGTGCAGTGGCCAGATGCAGCAGGTGTCGCTCAGGACAGACTTGCTTGGAGAACTAAATTGCACTGTCTGGTTGGACCTCCATAGCCCATGACTGCTTGAGGATGAATGATTTGCCAGGGCTGCGAAATATTTTGTATTATGTAGAAACATTCTTTTCAACCAAATTATTTTGTAATCACCTTCACTTTGTTACAATATTATCTAATCATGATCCATTTTATCTCCATAAGCATTTTTTTTTATCTCAAGTGAATTTTCAAAGTGTAGTAAATAGTATATCAAAATGAGAAGATAACAAAAATAAGCAAATACAGAAACTAGGAAAACAAAATGCAAAAGATATATCTCATGAAAGGTTTAACAAAAAACAAGTGAGTTTTTCCTCAAGTGGGATGCAAAATTATGACTTCCTGATAACATGCCAGGTGCTCTGACCACTGAGCTATCAAAACTAGCTCTTTTTCAGGAAATTGTGTCTATACTATTGGAACTTGCATAGAGCAATGCAATAAGGTATATTGACTATATAGAAATAATAGTTTCAGCATTGTGTCAGAGCTGACTGCCCCTTTCTCAATTATAGATGATGCTATAAGTGACTGCATAGGGAAAACTTATGGTCACATTTTGTTGAAAAAAGAGCCAGCTTCAATAGCTCAGTTCCAGAGCAGCTGGCATGTTACTAGGAGATCATGGGTTTGCATCCCACTCAAGGTGAAACTTAGTTTTTTTTTTTTAGCATATCTTTCATGAATTCCATATTTACAGGGACATTTCTGTAATTTTCTCTACTATTGATATATTTTTTATTCACAAAATAGTGTGAAGGTGATCCAAAGTTTGAATAATTTTTGTGCTCGTGATTCTAGTATACCATTTCATCCCCCCCCCCCATTTTTTCCTCATATATATATATATATGAATTTTTTTATTGGTTCTGTAGAGACCCATGTTGCAAGCCAGTGTGATAAAAATATGGGATGGGAGGGTTCTAGAGTTAAATGATGTAATTTTGGTGTAATTTTCAGTTTCTAGAAAATATTGAACACATTATAAGCACAAACATTTTTCTTGCCTAAATTTATTACTCAAATAATAATTCTATTTCTCTTTTAAAACTGTTTTCAATTTATTTAAATATCTAACACTATAAATTTTTCTTACTTAAAATCTTTACCAAATTTCTCTCTAATTTCATTTCTTTCTAATCTAAGCTCTGAACTCATGGAATATGCTAATGATTACAGGTAAGCTAGTGTGTTTGTGTATAATTCTGACAATGTATTTACTTCTTTGGTTAATACATATTTCTCTTAACTTGAAGATTTAAAATATGCTTTCTTATTCACAAAAATTGTTTGTTAACCCTATATTGCTACTCCCTTTAACTTACATGTTATAAATGTAGTTTTCTATTTTTGTTCTTACATTGAAATATTTCGCCTTTTAATTTCTTAGCTGCTCGTACATCATAAAATTTCAAACAAATAACTCATCAGTAGTGAAGGATTGTACCAGTTTTTAAAAAGACAGTATTAAAACTGTCAAGAATAATTGCTAGTGATGGTACTGTTGCTGTTCTAACCAAAAGTACTAACAGTTAAAATACTAAAATAATATCCCCTCAAGCAGCTGCTTGCCACAGAGGTTTGACAGGAGCCTGTCATTTTATATGCTATAGTAGGTCTGTGAGGAAGGTGGGACCTGAGCAGCAACAGATATAAAAAGCTGAAGAAAAATTTAGCTAAATAAAATGATAATCGTTCAAATATTTCCATACTGCTGAAATTGAACTGCTGAAAATGATTTTCATTTCAAAAAAAATTACATCCCCCCCCCCTCATAAAACATACGAAGTTTATAGTTCTTTCATTAGTAATATATACTTATGTAGTCTGTTGGAAGACAATAGTTCCTTAGGATAAGCTTTCAAGATTGTAGCAAAGTGTTTATAAACTTTTCAGAATGCTAGTAAGTGTAATAGAAGCAAAAAATTATTAACTTATTTATATTTCATGCATTTTACAATAATTTTTTTTAAGATTTGTAAAATGGGGTGTAGAATGTTTCTTCCCTCCCCTTTACATTATTTAAATTCGATTGTGCTTCTTAGCCTACCCACTTAGATTTTTTTCTTGATCCAGTCCTGACTCTGACTATGTAATACTAGTTGCTATTTGCAGAGTACCGTACTGATAGGGGGTGGGGGTCAGTCAGTAGCGCGCCAGGCTCGTAATCTGTAGTTCCCAGGTTCGAGTCCCAGCTGGGTCAGCGTTGAGATTTATCTCCGCAAATTTCCCCCGCCCTGCCCACGGTCAGTAGGGGACACCGATGGGCTTGGAAAGCCGCCGTCTGTCAAATGGGACGTTAAGTCATGGTCCCGTGTGTGGGAGAGTCATACCCTGTGCACATTAAAGAACATGCTGGATGGCCTTGATGGGAGGCTACCATCTGTCTCCCAACAGCTGTTCCAGAGTCTCCTCCCCCAACCTTCTCTGAGCCTTCGGAGTCCATGTGACCTGGTCATTTAGCCC
This sequence comes from Ryuthela nishihirai, assembly GCA_038380435.1. Taxonomy (NCBI): domain Eukaryota; kingdom Metazoa; phylum Arthropoda; class Arachnida; order Araneae; family Heptathelidae; genus Ryuthela; species Ryuthela nishihirai. The sequence continues at coordinate 10,261,433 of JAWZYU010000004.1, forward strand.
ATGGTGTGCAAAAAAGTGCCGCTTAGAGGTAAAACAATCCAACCTTGATTGGGAGCTGGCACCTCAGTATTAAAACACAACACATTATACAGAAGTTGTGAGGTCATGTACCAACTGCCTAAAGACAAATTTTTCACTGTGCTCAAGATTGAAATAATTATGTTCATGTCTGGATCAGAGATGTACAGCTTGTGATAATCCATTTGGAATTCAGTAAATATTTCACTAAAATTATGATACAAAACTTACCTTTGAACATTTGTCATTCTTAACTTGCAATCTCTTTTGGCAGCTGAAAACTGCACACATTATTACTCTTATTACATAAATCCTTGATTTATGTACCATCAGTGTAATTAACCATAAACTGCTTGAAAAATAAGTGTGGAATGTTTTTGCTCTTTGCAATGCAGGTGCAAATCTTGCCAAGCCTTGCAAAAAAAGAAAAACATTACTAATGTCTCATTACTTGCATGAGTTATATACCAAATAATGAGGAAACTTTCCTGTAATCTCCCTATGGATCATGGTGCTCAATAGTTTTAGTTGTTGATGTACCATAAAACCCCAAATAACAAAACCTTATAACTCAGTGGCCTCAGTCAAGCTTGCTAGCATTGTGCAATTACCACCTCTTACAACCTTTTGCAGGTTCCTGGAAGTCTTGTTTTCCATCTTTGACAATGAACTGACTTCCTTCAATGTAATCACCAGCACCATCATCACATCAAGTATTTTTATTATTTATCATACTAAATATTTTTCCCTTTTTTAACATTATTCAAAATATATTTTTCAGGCTCTTTTAATGTAGAAATTAAAAAAGATGCAATAAACATTTGTAATGTTGGTCCCTAACCCCACCTTTTTCCATAGAACTTGAGTCCCATGGGTGCTGATTTATCAGTCATGTCAATCTTAAGAAATAATCCCCAAGTGAAGCTCTGTTGTACTTTAAACACAAAATAGGTCAATTGTATATTTTTTATAGCAATATCCAGGGGTTACTCATCCATTAGGCCACCTGGGGCACTGTCCCACCAAAAATAATCACGAGAAATAGTAAACAAATTTCAAATTTATTATTCATTGTCATATCTGAAACAACGTATGATTTTTATATTCACTTTGTAATCATTATTTGCTATGTTATGTAGACAATCACACATTTTGTGAATCAGTGCTACATCTGCTTTAGTTAATACAATGCAAATTTTACCATTATGACCATTGCCTGGAATCTTAGTGCATGTGTCTAATCATTATGATAGATAACACTGAAATTCAATATCAATGAACTGCAGTAAATGGCCCACCAATTTGGAGTGGCCTATTACACTTGATCAGCTGACTCAACTTAGTCAAAGATCTTGTTAGTTAGCAAAAAATCTTTGACTGTGCCAGGCTCAACAAGCATAAACTTTTCTGGCAGGATATGTTTGAACTCGGTTGTCAACTTTTTTTGTCAAAGAAGGATAGTTACATATTAACAGTTTAAGAAGAACGTTAGATATGAAAATATAACAATGTAAAAAATAGGACATTTTAACAAAAAAATTGTCAGCAATGCTTAGCTCACTGTAGTGTCATCACCGGTTTGATATCAGCTGCCCTCATAATAGGGTTTTTTGCCATTTTTTTTTTAAATAGTAATATGCATATATAATTGATATTGTAAATTAAATATAACTAAAAATGACAACTGTTCAAGTGATAATTTATAATGAGTAATTCAGTTTAATAAAAGTAAATTTTTAATCAGTAGGGTGTGAAAAAAAATTAGAAAACCTATATATTAATATTTTGAGTATCTTTAAAATACCACTAGAATGGACAAGATTCATATTATATGGGTAATATTTATAGAGGAATGGTAAAAATATTGAACTACGTAGAAAGGACCAGAATGCCTTTTCCAGTTTGTTTTTTCCAAAAAGTTTTTGCTAAATAATGCATTTTGAGAATATATGAAAAAGAAAAAGAATATATGCATTACAGAACATCTTTTTAATCCATTTCAGTTCAATAGCAAGCATCTCCCCAAATTTTTGTTCTACATCTGTGCCCTGCCTCTGCTAATAAAGTGTCACACCAAAAATTTTAATCACAAGCCACCGCTGCCAATAATATTGCAAAGTTATTTTCAGCTATGAAATATAAAATAAATAAAAATAATAAATACCCCCTCAAGCAGCTGCTTGTCACAGAGGTCTGACAGGAGCCTGTCAGTTTATATGCCATAGTAGGTGATATAAACTATGAGGATGGTAGGACCTCAGCAGAAAAACAACACACACACATCCATGCCTTATCCGGGGCTCGAACCCAGGTCCCTTAGATCAGTAGTCAAGTGCGCTAACCACTCGGCCACGGGACGGCTATGAAATATATAGTGAAAATTTTAAACAATGATAGGATGAATTTTTATATACTTCATTGTAAAAGCTGATTTTAAAGAAATTCATTGTTTCAAAATTTTGACATTTATAGTTAACTGAAAATATATAAAATATAATGCAAAAAAGAATGCTACTTTTCAAACAGAATATAGAAACAATTATTAACTTGTTATGTTAATGAAATGTTAATGAAACAAGTTATTGTTAACCAAGATAAAAAGTGTAAAAAGGTTTTATTATATAAAGTATTGTGTAACAATTTGCATTTTACAAGTGTTGTAAAATGTCTACTAATGTTTCATTACAGAACAATAACTGCATTACTTTTACTTTTTCAGATGTATGGAATTATTACCTCCCATTTTTGTATTCTTGTGTTTCTTGCCTTGGTGTCCTAATGTTGTTATGTAAGTAATTTTTATTTATGCTGCATTTTATATTGTTTTATTCAACTCTGTAATAAATTATAAAAATCACATTTTTATTGTGATTCTGTAACTTTTAATTAAATCTTTTTTTATTAAATTGGCAATCCTACTTCTTCATTCAGTGTCCTCTTTGATAATGAGTTCAGAAATCATGGCATGCCTTCCTCTACCCATCTCTTCCCCATTGCCTAATAACATCCATCCATTTGCATCTTTGTGTTTGTATTTGCCTTCCAAAGGTGTTGATAATGATCCTCTCACTTGATATCATTAAATGATAGGTGTCAGCACTATTTCACTCTATGATCTGCATTCACATTAAGATTTCTTAACTTCACTTTCCAGCTATTTTTAGAATTTGTCTCTGGCACCATAATTTGAAGGCTTCAATTCTTTTTGAGAGAGATTTGTCATGGTCCATCTTTCACTCCCATAAGAAATAGTAGAGTAAATATAACATTTCAAAATCTTTGTTTTGAAGCTTTTTTTAAGGTTTTTTATATATGCAGAATTAGTTTTTTGCCATGACTGTTTTTTTTTTTTGCCTCTTTCATCGTTTGTTATTTGAGACCCAAAATGTTGACAACATTTACTCTATGCATACCATACTTTGTTACTTTTAATTTAATATTGATTGTATTTTCAAGTTTATTGCCCATTCACAACAAGGTCTGATATATGGTGCATTCAGAAATGACCTTTTACACACTAATGTTTAATTCTGCTGTGATTTGGCTGGTTGCAGCCCATCTGTTCATTTGCATGATTCTTGCCAATCTCCTTTGACCCCCTCTGATACACAACTCAGATACTCCCCTCTGATAATGGGGCGGGGGTGGCTCAGTCAGTAGCGCACCAGGCTCGTAATCTGTAGTTCCCAGGTTCGAGTCCCAGCTGGGTCAGCGTTGAGATTTATCTCCGCAAAATTCCCCACCCTGCCCACGGTCAGTAGGGGACATCGATGGGCTTGGAAAGGCCGCCGTCCGTCGGATGGGACATTAAGCCGTGGCCCCGTGTGTGGGAGAGCCATACCCTGTGCACGTTAAAGAACACGCTGGATGGCCTTGATGGGAGGCTACCATCTGTCTCCCAACAGCTGTTCCAGTGGGTCCCCTCCCCCAACCTTCTCTGAGCCTTCGGGGTCCATGTGACCTGGCCATTTAGCCCATGGTGTGCAAAAAAGTGCCGCTCAGAGGTAAAACAACCCAACCCCTCTGATACACTGTTTTCTACAACAGGATCACTGGTAGTTTTTTGCTTTTCGCACCATTCTCGGTAAACCCTTGAAATGGCTATGCATGAAAAGCCCAGGTGGATGGCCATTTGGGAGATACTAGAACCGATACACCTAGCACCAACTACCATGCCACATTCAAAGTCGCTCAGGTAACTTGTTTTGCCCATTCTGGCACTTAATCCAACTCTAATGCTTGAAGAGCTGATCTGCCTGATTTATACTGCACACCACTGTCATGTGACGTATTATGTGTAGGAACATGTATGTGACAAGTAGTGGTGTACCTAATAAACTGGCATCTCAGTGTATATGCATGAGTCTGAAAATACTTTCTTCCTGAAATATTATGCTACTGTGTAGATGCTTGCCTTACTATCAAGGCTGAGAATCTGTTCTGATCACATATTCCAGTTTACATGTGCTGATATGCCAAGTTACATCACCGTGTTTAAATGCATAGCTTGCTACTCTTGTCAGCTGTTACCTGTTTGAATTTGTGTTCATCATTATGTATTTTACATTTTAAGAATTGAGTGATATTCACCTTACAAGAAAATATGCAATGCAACAGCTACACATCAGCAATATGTGGAAAAATTCCCCATCAGACGTTTATGTCAAATACATTCATTATTGTTGTGGATCATTGCTTATGAAACAGGATTATTGTGCCCAAATCATCATGACATAGGCCAACTGCAATCAGCAGAAATGGTGGAAAATATTCTCAATTCAGTGAAAGCAATTCCACATTCCAGCAGTTGCTGGATAGCTCCTAGAATTCAAATTTCTCAGTCAGTGCTTCAGAAATTTTACAGAGAACAGCTAAATGCTTTCCACTTCTAGCTGATACAATCACTTCTCCCACTTGATCACCCCATTCATTTACAATTCTGCCAATTGATGGTGTGGTTCTATAGCCAATTGATAAATGGATCATTTTTTCTACATTTTCGTGTATTTCACTGGTGAAGCATCCTTTATCAGGGGTATTTTTTAATTTTCACAATGAACACTTGTGGGTTCAAGAAAATCCATATGCAATCCGATAATCCCACTTCTGGGAAATTTTCATTGACTGTTCTGGAATAGTTGGTGACATGCTTCCAGTACATCTTAGAAGAGATTTGTATCTGCACATTCTGGAAGAAGATATGCCATTATTTCTGAAGATGCACTACTTTCTTATCTGAAGACAAATGTGGTACATGCAGTTTGGGGCCCTGCATACTTCAGCCATGTAGTCAAAGATTACCTGAATGCACAATACCCTAAGTGGTAGATTTGATTAGGTTCTGTGTAATGCCACCAAGGTAAATGATTGGGTATATGATTCAGCTTAAAATGATCAAAATATATTAATATCCAGTTGAAAATGAATTTAATGTAAGGGTAAAAAAAATCTTTTTGGGAGCAAGGTTAAACCTACTAGAACACAGAACACAAGTATCTACATTTTGTAGTGCAGCCATTGTTTTAAAGGGCATTTCTTTTTTAGCAAGTTTAATTCTTTCTGTACTTCGAACATGTAAAGGGTGGTTATAATTAAACTGACATTACTCAGAGTGATGTAGAGAAGGATCTACTTGACGGATCACAGTGAAAATTGGTGGATACCTTAATAAGAACATGGGGTAGAGAATTTGCGAATAAAAAAAAATTAGTTAGTATTAGTGCTACCTGGTGGTGTGGGTGTGCTAAAATAAAGAAAATGCCAAGTTAAACATAACCTTTATTTTACAAATCAAGATTCTCAATATGTGAACCATTCGTATGCAAAATGTGCTGGAAACATAATACGGCACAGTCCACAGTTGCTTGAAATATCTCGGGGGGAATGCCTGCAAACATGCTGTGTTGTTCTTGCCTTCAGTTCAGCAAGCGATTCAACATTACCTTGGTAAACTTGGCTTTTCAAATAACCCCATAATCAAAAATTGCATGGGTTTAGGTCAGGGAAACATGATGGCTAAGCATTGGAAAACTTTCAAAAAATTATTCTGTCCTCATCAAATGTGGTATGCAGCAATTGTGTTGCCTTACATGCAATATGGGGTGTAACTCCACACTATGAAGTGTTGGGTGTACTTCATCCTGCATGAAGGTTATGGAGTCTAAGCAATTTCTTTCTTGCAAAGCTGAAATAATCTTGTGGCAGAAAAGATCTGTATAACATGGTCCATTCACCGATCGACACACAGAGCCTTGATGTGTGATCTCCTCAGCAAAAAATGTTCCAATTATAAAGTTTGTGGTAAACTCACACCATACAGTTACATAGTTGGAGTGTAGGGGCACATCATGCACAGCATGTGAATGTGTAGTTCCCCATATTTGGCAGTTGTGTGTATTCACTGCTCCATGTAGGGAAAAATGCACCTCATCAATCCATAAGACTCGAAGGCCACATATCATTGAGCTGCATCCTCGCCAGAAATCACAAAGTGAAGTTGGTGCGCTGTTAACGGTCATGTGGTTGCAGCTGCTGCACCCTATGAATTTTATAAGGATATCATTTCAGGATGGACTGTATAATTTTTGGACAGTTGACCACGGAAGTTGCAGTTGTCGGGATACCTGTTTCGCACTAACTATGGGTAGTTCTGATTGCGACTGGATTTCTGGAGTGGTAAGTGTGACATCTTTCACATTGCTTTCTGCAACAGGCCACCATCCTCTACCTGGAACCACACCCAACTCACCTGTTTCTTTATATTTCTGTATCATATTCTTCAATCCATTTAGTGACAAATATACTTTCCTTATATTTTTCATACAACGATATTCGTATAATGCAGCAGCAGCGGCATTACTGCCATTTTGGTAAAAGAGTTTCACTAGCAAATCTTGGTTCTTCTTGCAGATACCCATGGTTCCTTCTAGTGACATCACATTTTATAATGTGCCTCATGCAACTCTGGATTGATGCGATTGGCTCCAATGTCACGAGAAATTATTATGTTCTACCACGTTTTTAGTGCACCCACACCACCTGGTGGCACTAACACTAATTTTTTATTCGCAAATTCTCTGCCCCATGTTCTTATTAAGGTATCCACCACTTTTCGCTGTTATCCATCAAGTAGTAGATCCTTCTCTACATAACTCTGAGTAATGTCAGTTTAATTATAACCACCTGTACATTAATAGGTATGTATGGGATGCAGAAGTACAATAATGAATATGAGTTTAAGTTTTACTTAATTTTTGATCCTTTGGAAACAAAAAGAATCAGATATTTAAATTCAGGTAGCTTATTAATAAAAGTCCAACTAAATAAATAAAATGCAGTTCTCAGTAAAAGTTAAACATTTCACCAATTACCATATTTAGTTACTTAGTGATAATATCCAAATATATGTAGAAAACAGAAATTAAAAAATTATAATTTAAACACTATTATTTATCATTGTTAAGTGTTTTCTACACATTTTACCAATTACTTACTGGTAGGTTAGTGAAATATGTCGTACTTGATAAATTTTGGAAATTTTCCTAGCAATGAAATGTCCAGAGTTCTGAGAAAATATGTGGATGTTTAGAAGGTAGAGTACATGATGAAACAGAAAAGAAGTCCTTGGTAATATAGGAGCTTCAGTAGTTGAAGTTTCAAGACTATCTTTCGCTTCTCTCTCACTGCTCCACATTGTATGTGATATCAAGTTTTGATGAAGAAGAAACCATGATATAATAGTTTTGAAAGAATGTGAGTTGATTCTATGAAGTGTTGGTATAATCTATATTTTAAAACTCCAACATTTCTTTCTAATCATGCTGTTTGCACACTACTTAAATGAATTGATGCTCTTTACTAAAAATTTTACAGCTTATACTTTATGTGATTAATTATTTTTACTCCTCTTGCTAAGAATAATAAAGAATTGGTACTTATTGTGTATTGTAATTTTTATGTTATTGAAAGAACTATGAACTTACTTTAATTTTCTTAGTGTGCACTCCTGTTGGATTCGCTCGTTTATTCACTGTTGTTGGAGAACTTGTGGTAAAGCCAAAGGTAAATATCCAAACCATTTTTTGTTGTTGTTGCATTATGTCTGAGAAGCATGTTTTTGCACACAATGGCTAAATGGGCAGGTCACAAGAACCACAAGGGTCAGAGAAAGTTGGGGGGAGGGGATCCATTAGACAGCTGCTGGGAGACAGATGATAGCCTCCTATTCAAGGCCATCCAGAATGTTCTTTAATGTGCACAGCGTATGGCTCTCCACATACAGGGCCATGTCAATGTCCCATCTGAAGGACAGCAGCCTTTTCAAACCCATCAGTGTCCCCTTACTGACTGAAAGCAAGACTGGGAAATTTGTGGAGATAAATTTCAATGCTGGCCTAGGTGGGACTCAAACATGGTAACTGCAGATTGCAAGCCTTGCATGCTACCATCTGAGCCACCCCTACCCCTTTAGTTCTTGTAGAAAGCATCATATACATCAGTATAATCAAAGCTTATATATATACATTTGATGTATAAATTTATCTGTGTCTCTGATTCACTAATTAAAATATGTGCAAGTGAATATTTGTCCTTTAAATATCCTGCAGTATTTCCCTTCATAAGTTTATTATCTTTTCTGCAATATATCTTAAGAAAGCAGGACTTTTGCAATTTGCAAAAGGAAATTTTATTCTGAAATCAGTATATGCAAGTTTAGTGTCTATAAGCCAATCCATGTAGCTTAGTTCCTTCTCCCATTGGGTGCAAAGGAAAAAAGCATATATAAAATTGACTCACATTTTTTTTCTCACGAATTAAATTTACAATTGTAAAATTTGAAAGAGTTGCAAAAAAGTGACCAGATAAGCTATATTGAAATGCATCTTTATGGTTAAGAACAAAATTTTTTCACCAGTATTATGCAGAAAAAGTCAAGTTTAATTTTTACATATGAGCTTTGGTGTTTACCTTGTATTCTATTCACAGTGGAGCTGGTATGGATATAATCTGCAGTAATGCTGAAATATTTCATCCTTTGTATTGTATAGGCAGTGTATTGTAGAGCCAATACTTTATATAGCCTTCAATATTGCTCAGTTGGTAGCACACCAAGCTTGCAATCTGATGTTTACAAATTCAAATTCCAACTGTGCCAGCATTGAGATTCATCTCTGCTGTCCCCTACTGTCAGTGGGAAAGAAGATATTTTTATTGGCTTGAAAAAGCCACCTTCTATCAGATGGAATGTTGAGACATTGTTCTATATGCTGGAAAGCCAAACTTGTGCACATTAAAAGATACACCGGATGCCCTTGTTAGGAGGCTTTCATCTGTCTCATAACAGCTGTTCAGTAGATCACCTTCTCCTACCAAACTTTGATCCCTTTTGTGATCCTTGTGGCCTGTGCATGAAAGTGCTACTTAGAGATAAACACATCCCTTCATTAATCATACACAGTCTTAGTTCACCATAAAACCCAAACAGCCAACCAAATCCTTGAAATACAAGAAACATATTGCTTTGCTGCCCCTAGTTGAAGTTTTTATTTGCACCAATACTTTATATACCATTCAGTAATGTTGAAATTGTGAGCTGTTACTCTGTATTTCTGTTGTAAAACTACAGTATTCCTTCATTATGAACTTAATACTACTGAAATTTATGTAAAATATACAGAAAAGATACTTCACCAATAATTTTGTAACTTATCATCCAAGACATTGATATATGAAGAGATACATCGAAAAACCAAAACATTATGACCAGCGCGTCTTTATGCAAATTGAAGTAACTGCAGGTAAATGAATGTGCATGTGAAGGTCATGAAACGGTATAAATAACACCTGATACTGAGCTCTGTTAATCAGTGTTATTCTTGTTCTTCAGATGGGAAAGGCAATGGACTTCAGTGAGTTTGACAAAGGCCAAATTGTAATGGCCAGACAACTGGCACAGAGCATTTCCGAGATGGCAAGGCTTTTGTCATGGTCAGCCGTGGTTAATACCTTCAAAAAGTGGTCCGAGGAGGGAAAAACCACGTACCACCAAAGTGTGCTCCAACCACGGCTCATCGATGCTAGAGGTGAGTGAAAGCTATTCCTTACGGTATGAGCCAACAGAAGGGATACTGTAGTGCAATTCACCCATAATTTGAATGCTGGTGAAGGGAGTAATGTGTCACAACACACAGTACATGAACCCTGCTGAAAATGGGGCTGCATACCCTCAGTCTGCTCTGAGTGCCCATCCCAACCTCGGTTCACCATCAAAAGTTCCTACAATGGGCAAGCGACCATCAAAACTGGACCTTAAATGGTTAGAAGAAGGTTGTCTGGTCCAATGAATCTCATTTCCTGTTGCATCATGTGGATGGCTGGGTATGTGTGCACCGTTTACCTGCAGAAATGTTTGTACCAGGATGACCGTGGGATGAAAACTAGTTGGTGGAGGAAGTGTAATGCTTTGGCCAATGTTCTGCTGGGGAACCCTGGGTCCAGTCATTCATGTGCAGGAAACTCTGATGTTTACCACCTACCTAAACATCCTTTCATGGCAACGATATTCATTCTAGTAGTGCCTTCTTTCAGCAGGATAATGCACCGTGCCACACTGCCTGGATTGTTTGAGAATTGTTCACGGAACATGAGGAAGACTTCCAGATATTGCCCTAGACTCCAAATTCCCTAGGCATCAATTGACATCTGTTGTTTGTGCTGGAACACAAACCACAGATGCTCTACACAAACTACAGAGCATATCCGATCTGTGGCGGCTCAACCACGTAATTTACAAGAGTTAAAAAAACTGCTTGTAAAGTGTTGTTGGTACCAGATACCACAAGACACCTTCAGAAATGATGTAGCATCCTAGCCTCACTGGGTAAGAGCTGTTTTAGTGTCACGTAGACGACCAACATCATATTTGGCAGGTGGTCATAATATTTTGGCTCTTTAGTGTATACATTCAACATAACATGCCATTTGAAGAAAAACAATGTTATACATTCAACATACATGCCATTATGCATCAAATTTTTACATAATGTGAATTTGTCAAACCCTTTGCATTTTCTGTTTGGACAGAATTTTTGTTCTTATATATGATGAATGTAAATGCTATTCATATTCTTCAGATTAGTGGGAGTGCACGACACAAAGTACATGCCATTTGTCAAGAGTGGGGGGGTAACTATCTTCTCGTTCAAAAATGGGCTTTCATACCTGACCATGCAATTTTCATAAAGTAGGGTTAATTGAACCATAATCCATTGTCAACTAATAAATCAGCACTTTAGCGTCGATTATTAGTTGATATATATATATTATTAGTATGATTTATTAGTTGATATGGAATATGTCAAGTTTATTTCATTATTTATAATCCATTGTTTTAGATTTTTAGTTAATTTACATCACTATGAAGATCAGCACAGTGATTTCTATAAAGATCTGGATGTGTGTTTGACTAACTAAAATAATGCATAATTTATGTGTATAGGTAGGTACATTGCATATGCTATTTGAATTTGATTTATTGATGAATAATGTGATGATGGTTTAGTCATCACATTAAGTAAATTACATAGTTTAAGAGATGCTGAACTCCCACAAGTGTGCAGGTAAATTTGTCAAAACCTCAAGAGTTTCAGGCCAGATTTATTGAGATCCCACAGACTGTGGGCCAAATTCATTGAGTCCATAGGGATAGAACATCAGATTGTTCCTTACACCAATTGAATCTAATTTTATTCTCTTTCATGAAAAAGCCAAACATAAACAAAAAGCTCTCACATTACAAATGCTAGAATAATGCTTCATTCAGACTACTTTGATGTCCTTACTAAAGAGCAGTTAGAATTTTCTAATAAAAGTTCAAGATATAATAACATAATGGCATCATGAGTAAAAAAAAAAAACTGGAAACATAGTCACAATTAGCTGAGAAAGAGTTAACCATTGATAGTTTAGTGGTCAGAATACCCAGCATGTAACTAAGAAATGAATTCGAGACCCACTCATAGCAAAACTCAATTTTTTTCAGCTAACTGTTCATAAATACCATCTTTACATGATATCTCCTGTAATATTCTGTTAATTGAGAAATAACATTTTATTAAAACTTGTACCCTAGTAAACAAACATGCATATTATGTTCAAATAAACCACATAAAACAAAATATTTTTATGTCTGAGTAAATAGCTTTATGTAAGTTCATTTGGAATTTAATTCTGTGAAATAAATATTTAAACAGTTTTAATTGTGAATTTTAAGGGAAACTAGTTATAAACAAGCACATAACCTTGAAAACCATCATCCTCAAACAGCCATGGGCTACGGAGGTCCAACCAGATCATGCAATTTAGTTCTCCAAGTATCTGTCCTGAGCTAAATCTTCTGCATCTGGCCACTGCACACCAATTCTAACAAGGTCCTGTTTGACATTGTCTGTCCACCATATCCTAGGTCTCCCCCTCTTTCTGAGGCCTTTAGGCACACTGTTCATAAAATCGCCAATTTATAATTATCCATACAGGCAATATGGCCAAACCAATGGAGTCTCTCTGCACAATATGCTGCTTAAAGGAGGTTGCTGACTCCTTTGCCTAACCTCATCACTATAAAGCTGAACCACCTAATGCCCAAGATACTGCGTAAGCATCTAGAATCAAAAGCATCTATCTTCCTGTTATCTTGTTTCCAAAGCGTCCCAGTTTCACTACTATAACTAACCCTAGAAAGAACCAAACTATTATACAGTCTAATTTTAGTCTTTAGGTGTATACACCTATTTCTCCACACAGTCCTAGCACCAATCCCTATTCACCTGTTAATCTCATGCCGCACATCACCATTATCTGTTACATAGCTCCCAAGATAATTAAACTGTGACACCTGCTCAAGACTGCAACCATTCAGATTAACTGAATCCCAGCCTGCCTGACCAATTTTCATCACTTTAGTTTTCTCTCTGTTTATAACCAAACCTACTCTACTATTAGTTTCATCAACAGCTCGAATAAAAGAGTTCATCTCATCAACATCATTTGCCAAAAGAGCTAAATCATCAGCATAATCTAAATCAGAAATTTTCGTATCTCCAGTCCATTTAAGGCCAAAATCTTTCCCTTGGAGTGAATTTCACATAACATAATCAATAACCAAGCTAAAGAGAAAAGGAGACAAAATGCACCCTTGTCAAACACCAGAAGTAATGCTAAACCAATTGCTACAAGCCTTAGCATTATTATAGAGAGCTTTCCTTATGTTAACTAACTTTTCTGGTATATCATATGATTTCATAATCAACCACAAATTATGATGATCAACAGAGTCGAAAGCCTTTTTCAAATCAACAAAGCTAGCAACCAAAGTTTCTGAAACTCTAAACATTTCTCAAGAATCTACCTAAGTGAAAATATCTGATCCACACATCCCCTACCACTTCTGAATCCACATTGCTCATCAGGCAATTGCCTGTCAACCAGATTCTTAATTCTATTAAGCACAATCATGCAAAGTACTTCACCTTGAACAGAGAGTAGGCAGATACCCCTATAGTTATCACAAGAACTGCAGTCACTTTTTTTTAAAATAGGGATAATAATAGCTCTGGTAAAATCTTTAGGAACCATGCCATTATCATAAATGATATTCAAAATTTCAGTCATCCAAGTGGAAACCAAAACATTCCTGGAAACCAAAACATTCCTGGTTCTAGGTATTTCCATAATAATTTCATCTACCCTGGGGATTTATGAAGTTTAAGTTTAGAAATAGCCAAAATAACTTCAGATTGTGTTATAGGACCAACATTAAAGCCACCAATGGATTTATCATCATTACAAACAATGGTAGTAGAACTAACCACATTGTTTTAGAACATCACTGAAATGCTCAGCCCACCTAGCCATGACAGAATCCTCACCTTCTATAACCTTACCTTGTTTATCCTTCAATCCCTGTATACCTGTCCGTTTTCTAACACAAAACATTAACTATATGGTACAACTCTCTGCTGTTGTGCTGTCTAACTGCTTCCTCAGCTTTGTCAGCCAAGCCATCAAGCCAAAAATTCTTATCAGCAGTTAACTGATCCTTTACACATTTTTAAGCTCTCTCTAATGCTTTCTATTAGGACTAGTAGGGTATTGATTAAGGACATTCCTGCAGTTCCTTCCTTCTGAAATAAGCTCAAGTGCCTTATCACTTAAATAATTCTACCTCCTCTGCTCCTTTTTTCCTAAAAGAGTACTGTTAGTTTCCAAAAAAGCCTGTTTAAAATGGTACCATTCTTCCTCAACTTCAGTGGTAAGCAAACCATGACTGTCATAATGACTAAGTAACCTATCATGGTAAGCTTCTCTTTCTGAGCTTCAGTATTAAAGGTAAATTTTTTAACTTTAGCACAACACTTTTTAAGTTTAAGTTGCAAGACGCTTTTAACAAGGTAATGGTCAGATCCAATTTCAGCTCCCCTATATGACCTGGTATTCCTAACAGAACTAGCCCATTTGCTGTTAATTAATATGTAATCAATCATATTCTTATGCAGCCCATGTATGTCGTGGTGTTTGTAATAAGTGTTAGTTATTCTGAATCCGTTGAGTTTACTTACCTGTAGGAGACGTTGTCCATTGTCATTGCAGCTACCAATAGGGCCTATCACCCTTCCCCAAAGGTCAGAGTCAGTACCAACTTTGGCATTGAAGTCACCTAGAACAAGGGTAATGTCTTCTTTCTTGACAGAATTCAAAATATCCTGAAGTTGTCTGTAAAACCTATCCTTCTCATCCTCATCGGGGACATAACAGCAGATAACATCGAAGTCTTTAACACTTGTCTGAAATTTTGCTGTAAGTAACCTTTTATTAATGTACTAATATCCTAGAAGAGCATCACTAGTGCATCTGTTGAGAAGCAGCCCCACGCCTTAGTGATGTTTATTATCGTTCCTCCTTGAAAAGAGAAATTTAAGATTATTTTTAAGAATCTGACCTTTATCTGTCTTATCTGGTCTCTTGCAAGCTGAGAATATCTAAATTATAACGATGGAATTCTTGTGTAAAGACATCAAGAGAAAAAGCTCTGTGTAGAGTTCTCACATTCCAACTACCTATGGAGAGAAAATGGTTAGTGGGATGTTTAAAGGAACTATGTTTATTGAGAGAGGAAATGGCGACAATATCAAACAGCCCCCTAATCGTAGACATGGGGCAAAGACCCTTTCCCCCACCACAAAGGCTGAAGCCATCTACACTGGAAGCCTTCCTCCAATATAGAATTTGATAATTCCAATAGAAGCAAGAGTTCGGGTGCTTGCAATGACCTCTGCTCAGGATTATTGACCAGCTGATAAAACATCCTGTTAATCTATGCACTTTGGGCTGTCAACCCACAAACAGAAAACACAGCAGAAGATTCTCCCTCCACAGAAGCCCACCAGTGCAGCAAAATTAGGATACATAATCAAGCTCAGAGCCTTAATCTAGTAAGTTTATTATAAGGTCAACATCAGGATCATGTGTGGTTGACTACTCCTCAGCAGGGTAGAAAAAAAAGAAGAGTAGCCATAGTTGTCCAGATCAGTAGGCCATGCTAATCATCAGACAAGAGAGTATCTGTTTTGAAAGTACTAACAGTCTGCACCATGAGAAGGCGGGTTTGGACATTAGGTTCTAGGCCTGGCCGGTTTCTGTGCATCATCACAGGGGATTAGTGCATAGCTCTGCTTCCAGTGACTACCTAGCTATTCTTTATAGACCCTTGAAAACCATTGTCTCATAATTTGAAGATATATTGTCAACTTCTAAACCCTCAATTTTGAGAAATATTAAAGTTTGTCTTGCTATTTAACCCTTCCAGGGCCTAGGCTGAAAAACAGGTTTCTATCCACAGGCCAAGCTATTTTCTGCCTATGCTCAGCCCAAAAAAACCTAAATAACTTTAGAATTTCATCAGCATTTCATTCTGGATTTTCTGAAATTATAATATTTAACAAAAAAAAGACAATGCATTTTATTTTAATAGGACTTTTTTAGAGTCATGTAGTAAAAAAAAATACATCTGGCAACACAAATAAGAATTTATTTTAAAAAAACTAATGGACAGAAATGATTGCAAAGCACATAAATAGAATGACTATATTTCTGAGGCCTGTAAATGGTAGCTAGGTGTAAACTGGAAGGAGAGCTGTGTACCAATCAATCCCTAGTGATGATGCACAGAACCAGCCAGGTCTAGCACCTAATGTCCGACCCCGCCTTCACGTGGTGCAGGCTGTTAGTACCTTTCAAAAGAAATATTCTCTTTTGGAAGGGAACGGAAGGGGAGGGCTGCCAGTTCAGTATGGCCTACTGATCTGGTCATCTATGGCCAATTTTTTCTTTTTTTTTTTCAAACCTGCTGAGGAGTGGTCAACTTCACAGGGTCCTGGTGCTGACCATTTATACCTACTAGACTGGACTTGTTTATGGATTTGAGTTTGATTATGGATCCTGGACTTGCTGCACTGGTGGGCCTCTGTTGAGGGAGAACCTGCTGCTGTGTTTTCTGTTTGCTTCTGGGTTGCCAGCCCTAAGTGAACAGTGGCATGGGATACCTTATAGCAGCTGGTGGATAATCCGAATCAGAGGCCATCGCAGGTACCTGAACCTTACCTAGCTAGTTGGGCATCGTCAAGTCTAAACTGGAGTAATGTGCCTCAGGTAGGCCATGTGGCTCTTGAAAAAGTCCACTTGAAAAGGTGGTGCCTGAAGTTCCTACCAGCATCGGTGACTTCAGCCTTTAGCGGAGGAGGAACAGGTCTTTGCCCCATGCCTGCGATCAGGTGGCTGTTTGATATTGTTGGCCCTACCAATCTCAATAAACCTAATTTCTTTAAAAATCCTACTAATCATTTTCTCTCTGCAGGAACGTGGAACTTGAGGACATTACATAGAGATTATTCTCTTGATGTCCTCATGCAGGAATTCCAGTACTATAACCTAGATATTCTAGGCTTGCAAGAGACCAGATGGACAGGTAAAGGTGAGATACTTAAAAATAACTTTAAATTTCTCTTTTCAAGGAGGAATGATAATAAACATCACCAAGGCGTGGGGCTGCTTCTCAACAGACGCACTAGTGGTGCTCTTCTAGGATATGAGTACATTAATAAAAGGTTATTTACAGCAAAATTTCAGACAAGCGTTAAAGACTTCAAAGTTATCTGCTGTTATGCCCCCACTGAGGATGCCAATGAGGATGAGAAGGATAGGTCTTACGGACAACTTCAGGATATTTTGAATTCTCTCAAGAAAGGAGATATTACCCTTGTTCTAAGTGACTTCAATGCCAAAGTTGGTACTGACTCTAACCTTTGGGGAAGGGTGATAGGCCCTTTTGGTATTGGTAGCTGCAATGACAATGGACAACGTCTCCTACAGGTAAGTAAACTCAATGGATTCAGAATAACTAACACTTATTACAAACACCAAGACATACATAGGTACACTTGGGTTTCACCTGATGGGCTGCATAAGAATATGATTGATTACATATTAATTAACAGCAAATGGGCTAGTTCTGTTAGGAATACCAGGTCATATAGGGGAGCTGAAATTGGATCTGACCATTACCTTGTTAAAAGTGTCTTGCAACTTAAACTTAAAAAGTGTTGTGCTAGGGTTAAAAAATTTACTTTTAATACTGAAGCTCTGAAAGACCAGTTATAGCTAAAGCTTACCATGATAGGTTACTAAGTCATTATGACAGTCATGGTTTGCTTAATACTGAAGTTGAGGAAGAATGGGATCATTTTAAACAGGCTTTTTTGGACACTAACAGTACTCTTTTAGGAAAAAAGGAGCAGAGGAGGCAGAATTATTTAAGTGATAAGGCACTTGAGCTTATTTCGGAAAGAAAGAACTGCAGGAATGTCCTTAATCAATACTCTACTAGTCCTAATAGAAAGCATTACAGAGAGCTTAATAAACGTGTAAAAGATCAGTTAGCTGCTGATAAGAATCTTTGGCTTGGCTGACAAAGCCGAGGATGCAATTAGAAAGCACAACAGCAGAGAGCTGTATCAGATAGGTAATGTTTCGTTTTTTTAGAAAATGGACAGGTATGCAGGGATTGAAGGATAAACAAGGTAAGGTTATAGAAGGTGAGGATTCTGTCATGGCTAGGTGGGCTGAGCATTTCAGTGATGTTCTAAACAATGCAGTTAGTTCTATTCCCATTGTTTGCAATGATGATAGATGCATTGGTGGCTTTAATGTTGGTCCTATTTACACAATCTGAAGTTATTTTGGCTATTTCTAAACTTAAACTTCATAAATCCCCAGGGGTAGATGAAATTACTATGGAAATGCTTAGAGCTGGGAATGTTTTCGGAACCGCTTGGATGACTGAAATTTTGAATATCTCTTATGATAAAGGCATGGTTCCTAAGGATTTTACCAGAGCTATTATTATCCCTATTTTCAAAAAAGGTGATCGCAGTTCTTGTGATAACTATAGGGGTATCAGCATACTCTCTGTTCCAGGTAAAGTTCTTTCCATGATTGTGCTTAATAGAATTAAGAATCTGGTTGACAGGCAGTTGCGTGATGAGCAATGTGGATTCAGAAGTGGTAGGAGATGTGTGGATCAGATATTTTCACTTAGGCAGATTCTTGAGAAATGTTTAGAGTTTCAGAAATCTTTGGTTGCTAGCTTTGTTGATTTCAAAAAGGCTTTCGACTCTGTTGATCGTCATAATTTGTGGTTGATTGTGAACCATATATGATATACCATATGATTGTGAAATCATATGGTATATCAGACAAGTTAGTTAACATAATGAAAGCTCTCTATAATAACACAGAGTCATGTGTGAGAGTTGGTAAGTCTTGTAGCAATTGGTTTAGCATTACTTCTGGTGTTCGACAAGGGTGCATTTTGTCTCATTTTCTCTTTAGTTTGGTTATTGATTACGTTATGCAAAATTCATTTCAAGGAAAAGATTTTGGCCTTAAATGGGCTAGAGATACTAAAATTTCTGATTTAGATTATGCTGATGATTTAGCCCTTTTGGCAAATGATGTTGATAAGATGAACTCTTTCATTCGAGCTGTTGATGAGACTGGTAGTAGAGTAGGTTTGGTTATAAACAGACAGAAAACGAAAGTGATGAAAATTGGTCAAGCAGGCTGTGATTCAGTTCATCTGAATGGTTGCAGTCTTAATCAGGTGTCACAGTTTAATTATCTTGGGAACTATGTAACAGATACTGGTGATGTGCGGCATGAGATTAACAGACAAATACGGATTGCTGCCGGGACTTTTAAGAATCTATGGAGAGTATGGAGAAATAGGCGTACACACCTAAAGACTAAAATTAGACTGTATAATAGTTTGGTTCTTCTAGGTTAGTTATGGTAGTGAAACTTGGACACTTTGTAAACAAGATAACAGGAAACTAGATGCTTTTGATTCCAGATGCTTACGCAGTATCTTGGGCATTAGGTGGTTCAACTTTGTAACTAATGATGAGGTTAGGCAAAGGAGTTTGCTCCGTTGGTTTGGCCATGTTGCCCGTATGAATAATTATAGATTGGCGAATAGGGTTATGAACAGTGTGCCTAAAGGCCTCAGAAAGAAGGGGAGACCTAGGATGTGGTGGGCAGACAATGTCAAACAGGATCTTGTTAGAATCGGTGTGTAGTGGTCAGATGCAGTAGATGTAGCTCGGGATAGACTTGCTTGGAGAATTAAACTGCGCAGTCTGGTTGGACCTCCATAACCCATGGCTGCTTGAGGATGATGATGATATTTCTGAATAACAAATAAAAATTTTTTTGGTTTAAGTAAATATTTTTCTCGTTTTGTAATTTTTTTCTCGGTACCATACTTTGAGAAAATTTATGGTTTTGAGCCAATTGTGCTTAGTCAAATAAACAAGTCAACTTTAGAATTTTTTTAACAAATAACCAATCAACTGAAATAGGTGATGTAATATACGAAATTAAACTAAATTTCGTAATTAAAATTACGAATTTTATGAAAATAAATAATATAAATAAATTTGCAAGCATATTGATTTTAATAAGCCTTTTTCAATGTGATATGGTGAAAAAAAAGATCGCACTGTACAATTAAGGCTTTATTTTGGAAAACCTGCTGAATAAAAAGTTAAATTATATATTTATCGAAAGGAAATTTCCTCCTGAATAATGTAATATTCATCTGAAATATGATTTTTATTTCTTTTAATGATTCATTTCAGTCATCGTATATTTTAAACACACAGTGTTATTCAACGTGACTTGGCCTTTTCATATTCACGGGATTTTCTGAACTCGTTATGAAATAGAAAAAACTTCTTGGCTGCTTTTTTTTTTACTAAACATTATGAATTTTTTTCTTTGGGTGTTGAAGTTTGGTGATCTTGGCTAATGGTGCGGCATGAGATTAACAGACAAATACGGATTGCTGCCGGGACTTTTAAGAATCTATGGAGAGTATGGAGAAATAGGCGTACACACCTAAAGACTAAAATTAGACTGTATAATAGTTTGGTTCTTCTAGGTTAGTTATGGTAGTGAAACTTGGACACTTTGTAAACAAGATAACAGGAAACTAGATGCTTTTGATTCCAGATGCTTACGCAGTATCTTGGGCATTAGGTGGTTCAACTTTGTAACTAATGATGAGGTTAGGCAAAGGAGTTTGCTCCGTTGGTTTGGCCATGTTGCCCGTATGAATAATTATAGATTGGCGAATAGGGTTATGAACAGTGTGCCTAAAGGCCTCAGAAAGAAGGGGAGACCTAGGATGTGGTGGGCAGACAATGTCAAACAGGATCTTGTTAGAATCGGTGTGTAGTGGTCAGATGCAGTAGATGTAGCTCGGGATAGACTTGCTTGGAGAATTAAACTGCGCAGTCTGGTTGGACCTCCATAACCCATGGCTGCTTGAGGATGATGATGATATTTCTGAATAACAAATAAAAATTTTTTTGGTTTAAGTAAATATTTTTCTCGTTTTGTAATTTTTTTCTCGGTACCATACTTTGAGAAAATTTATGGTTTTGAGCCAATTGTGCTTAGTCAAATAAACAAGTCAACTTTAGAATTTTTTTAACAAATAACCAATCAACTGAAATAGGTGATGTAATATACGAAATTAAACTAAATTTCGTAATTAAAATTACGAATTTTATGAAAATAAATAATATAAATAAATTTGCAAGCATATTGATTTTAATAAGCCTTTTTCAATGTGATATGGTGAAAAAAAAGATCGCACTGTACAATTAAGGCTTTATTTTGGAAAACCTGCTGAATAAAAAGTTAAATTATATATTTATCGAAAGGAAATTTCCTCCTGAATAATGTAATATTCATCTGAAATATGATTTTTATTTCTTTTAATGATTCATTTCAGTCATCGTATATTTTAAACACACAGTGTTATTCAACGTGACTTGGCCTTTTCATATTCACGGGATTTTCTGAACTCGTTATGAAATAGAAAAAACTTCTTGGCTGCTTTTTTTTTTACTAAACATTATGAATTTTTTTCTTTGGGTGTTGAAGTTTGGTGATCTTGGCTAAGTGCAGAAAGGTTTGTGCACCAAGGACCAGCCCTTCCCAAAATTGCCCTCCCAAATGATAGCAGATTTCCGTAGCGAGGAAGTCTATTTGCTTCTGTATCCAAGACATTCAATTTCAGAAAACGATACAAGCTCAAATTTTTTTTATTAAAAAAACAAGAAACAATAAAGAAAAAATTACATATAACCCAATAGGATGTTAAATAAAATATCTGCAACAACTTTTAAGCCAGCCTCCGATCTAGCACAACCCGGAAAGATCGATAAAAACAGTTGATTGAAGATCACTAACTAACGGAAGTAAATCTACAGAAATGAATTTGCTTTCATATACAAAAACTGATTTATTTTCAGAAAATGATACTAGATCAAAGTTTTAGTGGAAAAGTAATAAAATAAAAAATAACATAGCCTAACGTGACGTTAAAATATCCACAGCAACAAGTTGTAGGCCAGCCATACGGTATAACATAACTATGAAAAAAAAAAAATCAATACTTATCAATTGGCCAAAAGATCGCTAATTTCCGAAAATAAATCTACTGAAATGAAAACTAACTAAGGTTTAAATATAAAAAAAATACTAACTTGACAAAGAGCGTCCAATATGCTGGAACAAAACTGTAAACAACACATAGCACAAGCAACAGAGATTGCAACAGCCATCTGTGTCTTGTTTGCTTCAGTGAAGCATAACTAATTAAATGCAGGTGCAACCAGAATTTCTAAGAAGGACGTGTTTACTTTTAGTTTCGATTTGAAGGCGGGAAAGGTGCATAGAATGCTGGGAAAAATGATAAAAATAACTTGGGAATACTGACTAGGTTTTTGACAGAAAAGATGGAGAAACGGGGAAAAAAATGGCGGTACGTATTTTGCAATTACCTCCAAAATCTACGGTTTTTAAAAATAGCAGTTTTTTGCTAATTTTTAGGAGATTTTCGAAAATTTAGGGAAAAATTTGTTGATAATAGCTCAAATCAAACTTCTGAGCTTAAATCAGAAGGTTGCTTCAGCAAATAGGAACGCTAACAAGCAAATCGGCAATACCATTTAGTGCTTCTAAAAAATGGCAATCAAATGGCTTTATAAAATTATTTATATTGTAGTTTAGTAAAATATGCATCAAATTAAAAAACAATATTATTTTTGAAGCCTGAATTATATATTTTTATAAGATACATAAATAAAAAAATTACAACGGCAATTTTTATTTTAAAAAAATTGATATATTTTTGTTGTACTAAGACCATATGCATATGTCATCAACACTCACAATTCCGATTCTCCGTATGTATACATACGGGTTAGGCCCTGGAAGGATTAAGCTGGCATTTTTAGATAGTTGCTAACTTTGAGAATTTTCATGAATATATCTTTTTTATGTCCAAAATGGATTAGTGAGTTGTGCAGATAAAAGAAAATGGCTTTCTAAATAACTTGGTGTCACTAACTTAGAACTGATGAAAAATTACTAAGTTTTTGCAAGAAGCTGATAATATGTAGATTTGAAATAAAAATAACCATTATTAAAGTTTCATGATATTAAGTTTCCGATATCTTTATTCCAAACTTCTGATTAACAAATCTTGGGTCATATACTATTCATATTGTACAAATTATTTGCAATATAGATAAAATGGTCTTGTGGGCTGTATGTTTGACCCTGGTTTATCATATTCAGTTGCTGCAGTGGAAAAACATTTGGATTTTTGTCAGGCTTAAGTAAACCACAGTAAGTGTGACATATGCATTCCACCACACAAAATACTTTGTAAAGTAGTTTTACTAACAATGTACACTATGTTGAAAAAAGTGCCCAGACACTTCCATGTTATGTGAATGGAAAGCCACTTTCAAAGCTCCCTAACATTGAAAATAAACTTTTTACTCAAAAACTGTTATTGACAATAAATTGTAGATGTCACTCAAATCTCTCTAAATATATTTCCCGCAATATTCGTTTAATATTTAAAGAATGAATGGAAGCTGAAGCATTTATCTTCAGCTTTTGACACTTGTGAAAAAAATACTTCAATACATAAAACACAACTCTTGTAACAATTTGTTCACTAACATAAATATCTGATGTTTCTATGATGATTTTTTAAGATTTCTTTTTGACTGCATGGTGCTACATCAGTGAAGAAGATACATCAATTTGAAGGCAATGTGACAGTGTCATCTGCTGTTAAATAGTCCCACTTCAATGCCTCTTTGCATATTGATTGAAGATTGTTGAAAATTGACACGTCACATTGCCTCCAAATTTATGAAATCTTAAAAAATCATCATGAAAACTTCAGATATTTAATTTATGTTAGTGAACAAATTGCTACAAGAGTTGCATTTTATCTGTTGAAGTATTTTTTCACAAGTGTCAAAAGTTGAAGATAAATGTTTCAGCTTTCATTCATTCTTTAAATATTACACGAATATTGCGGGAAGTATATTTAGAGAGATTTGAGTGACATCTACAATTTATCGCCAATAACAGTTTTTGTGTAAAAGGTTTATTTTTAATGTTGGGGAGCTTTGAAAGTGGCTTTCCATTCACATAACATGGAAGTGTCCAGACACTTTTATGAACATTGTGTATAATAATACTTAGCATTAAAACTTCTACTCTTACCATGATGAAATAAAAGTATCTGATTGTCATTAAATATTTAATATTACTAAATAACATATAGTTTTCAAAGAGATTAGTGCTTTTAATGAAGTCCATATAGAAACTAAATTGAATTTTTCAGTGTTCTGCACTTCAAAATATTTTCCCATCCAGGAATAACTACACAGAAGTGATTGAAATCATATGAAAATCACAGACAAGACAGGTTGGCAGATAAGTAAGACATTATTACAGTTACAGAGCAAAGACAGAAATTTATTTCATACACAGATTATGTGGTGGTAGTCAATACATTCTGAATCCACTATGGTTCATGTCG
Source organism: Ryuthela nishihirai (assembly GCA_038380435.1). NCBI lineage: Eukaryota > Metazoa > Arthropoda > Arachnida > Araneae > Heptathelidae > Ryuthela > Ryuthela nishihirai. Next base: position 10,285,980 of record JAWZYU010000004.1, read on the forward strand.
CTAGTGTAGCTATATGTCGTGGAGTCATACAGCCATCAAATAGTACCTTGAGTTATGGTTCACCCTACCGGTTGCAGCTGGTCTCTCTCAGGTCAGCTACAGTCTGCACCAGTTGTCAGTGAGTCTGCAAATGATGCCCTACCAAGTTTCAAATGTTTTCAATGGATCCTTGCTGGCCATGAAAGATTGTCAACAAGTCATAAACATTCCCAGATGATGTTAGCAGTATGTGACCTTATACTGAAAAAGAGCACACCTGCAATGAAGAGGAATACTACAGGTTCCAGGATATCACTGATGTAGCACCATGCAGTCAAAAAGTGCCTTGGAAACACACCAGGGAAGACTGGGTATCATTACTCATCATACCCCAGACCATAATGCATGCTACTCAGGCACTGTGTCATTCAACAGTGGCAGCTGAATCGAGCATTGACGTCTTCACACATATGTATGATGATCATCAGCTCCTAGACAAAACCAGGATTCATTGCTAAAGATGACACTATGTCTCCCACATCCCAAGTTGTTTGAGGTCAACACCACTCCTGGTGCTGTTGATGATGCCTGGTAGTCAGTAGAAAGTGACACAATGGTAAATGCATACAATCCTGCAAGTCATCAGGAAATGGTTCATCATGAGGTGATGCAAGGTTGGAATAACCACTCTGCTGATAGTCGATTGTGTCACCATTGGTGTGTTGAATGCCTATTGCAAAATCAATCAGTCTCCGCATGGTGTCTGCTGGTGTGCACCAGATCCTTGCTAATAACTGTTGCTGCCTCGACTGAACACTTCATGAGTAATGGTTGCAGCCAGTGTAATGGCTTCTCACAATCACTGTTGCTGCCTCGACTGAACACTTCATGAGTAATGGTTGCAGCCAGTGTAATGGCTTCTCACAATCACTGTTGCTAGCATTGGATGACTATCATGTGGTTGATAAATGGAAATATTTGCTGCTGACACATTCTGCTATATACTGGCTTGACCATCTTGCCTCATGAAGTTCAATTAGCCATCCTCTGTCAAATGCCATAAGCTGATGTACATATTGTCTTGAGGTCCTATACATGATTCTTTTCCTACAGGCTTAGTTCTGTGTGATCACTCAGAGTTCTACTTGCTGCAAACTCATGGGAGTGTTTAGTCAAGGCAGCAACATGTCTTACTTTATAACACTGACCTTCTCTGCCTTATTTGTCTGACAGTGGCATCATTTGCATATCCCCATGTAGCACTCGCCAGCAGATTTGCATAAAAATCAGACCACTTCATCAATTTCACATAATGTATTTGGCAATATACAGTAACTAGATTCTTTGTAATATTAATCTGTAGAAGTTGTTGCCTGACAAGAGATGTGGTAGATATTTTTAATGAAATGAGTTACTTTTTGGTAAAATATTAATAATGCATTGCCAATATTTTAGAATATATATATAGATTAAAATAAAATCTGATTGCTTCTTACTAGGAAATTTTTTTTTTTTGAACAAAAGGATTTTTTCCCCTTATGTATTAAAATTCTTTATGACATAAAAACTGAAAATTTGTATTTTTTGCAATCTTATAAAATATGTAACCAGTAAATATCATTATTTTTTCAATGCTATAAGGCTTTCATTCAAATAGAAACTCTTTGTTTACTTCAACAGTTTTTAAGAGATATCCAAGAAGAATATGACATAGCAGTGATGGAAGAAGCAAACATCGCACAAAAGCTAAGATTTGCTACAGGTGATGGAGGTTTGTATAATTGGAAATAGTTGGCTAAGTTTTTTTCTGAAATTATAATAAATTAAAAAAATGCAAATTATGGGAAATTAACCAATTTACCTAACATTGATCTTAATCTTTGACTCGTATTCTCTAAAGATATGTAGTAGATGATCTTCTCATGTTACAGTTTTCATTTGACATACAATTTATTATGATCAACTCTATGAAATATTCCCCTTTTTGTGTCAGTGGAGGAGTGTATAATTTGAAGTAGTCCATGATACTAAGTCAGAAGCTTTCATTTGAATATAACTTGTTATGATCAGCAGTCACTTATTTATTCCTCCTTTTTTTATGGGGGGAAGAGAGAGAGAGATGCAGTTTGTTAAGCCAACTCATTATGTTGCTTCAAGTTGTAACAACAGGAAACTGTATAGAGAATTTGGTGATCTCAATTTGTATCATTTAGAAGTCATTACTCCCGTTTTTGAGGGAGAAGTGGGTCTTTTTTGGGACAGCTTGGGTGAGTCAAACACTTTAATTACTTTAAGCAATGAAAAGGAGAATATGTATACTGAATTTGATGGTTTTTTAGCTCTTACTATGTAAAAGCCTTCCACCACTAGGGGGAAATTTTTTGAAGAGTAGGTTGTGAGAGACAAAAAAATCTGAGAGCCAAACATATAGCTTTAAATTATGATAAGAGGAAGGAGGAGCATTTAGGAAGAGTTCTATTATTTTTTGGGGGAGAAGGTTTTTTTCGGGGGGGGGGGGGGGGGGGGGGCAATCAAACATAAACCCCTTTCATCTCAGAAACTATCAGGAAATTTTTGATTATACCTTAAGAGGTCTCCAAATGCATAGTAAACATGCAAACAACTTTCAGAATTATAAACAACATTAGATATGTTTTGTTACTATTGAACTTGGGATACTCTAATTTTATTTTTTTACCAGGGGACTAAATCTTGTCTTTGAATTTATATAAATTTATGCTTAGAGCAGAACTTTGTGAAATACCTTATTCTCTTACATTTTTTTCTGATATGTGGAAGCATATCTTTCATATATAATTTGAAAGGGAGAGGGAATTAATTGTTTTTCTTATAAATTAAAATAAGAGAAGTTGCTTTTGGTTCTCCCTTCTGCCAATCATATTTAGGTATCTGGTTTTAAAAGTGATCCTCCAAACAAAATGTTTTTAAACTTGAAGTACACAATTGAATTCCACCCAATCAGTAAAAACCAGTTCTCAAACCTAACTCTATATTCTTGATAAAAAAAAAAGTAAAGGTTCTTTTGACCATAGTATTGGGCCAAATCTTGCCTCAAGGAAAATAATTTTGTGGAAACTTAAAAGGCAACTCCATGCGAGTTGGAAGCCTATTTTAAGTAGGAAATTTTTCTGAACTTCAAAGTTCAGGCAGTTTGGCACAAATCACATCTATTAAACGGAATATCCTTTCCCTGAAAAAGGGAAGAGAATTTGTACATTTAACAGGAAAAACCAAATGATGTTTTGTATTTTCTTCTTTTGATTCAACTTGCACAGGAAATTACATTTCAGCAAAGTGTTAAAGCTCTTATATCTCATCCTAGTCTACAATGGAAAAAAAAACCTTATTATTATTCAAAATATTTGTGAATAAATATGATCATATTCAGTATAGTGGATCATGTAAAGGATGTTTTCATTCCTATTGTGTTAATGTGACTGGTATTAAGAATATGTCAAAGGCTGCTAAAAAAATGGCAATGGCATAATTGTATTATTCGAAATCAAAATACATATGAAATAGTCAATAGAATATCAAAAGAAAAGAAGTAGAGATTGATGTTGAGCAAGTAGATTACGTGGATTCCCGTGCAAAACAGATAGAAACAAACAATGCTCTGCTGCTCAATACAAATAAATGGTTCCACAGATAAATTCATATCTTTTTCCAACTTATGTAATTTTAAAGAAGAAATGATATGCAGCCTATTAAGTGATAACCTGTCAGTTAAAGATGAATTAGCAACAATTAAAAAGGAATTGTCTGCTGTTAAAAATGAACTGACCGAGGTTAAAAAAGTCTGCAGAATATTTTTCAAACAAAATTGATGACTTCATTATAATTATAGAAAACCTTTCAAGACCTGTTACTGGTGTAATTAAAAAAAAAATGAAATATTTGCAGATAAAATTAATTCATTAGAAGTAACTATGACTAAACTAAAATCTGACATAATGGATTTACAACAAGTATCAAGAAATATGAATATTGAGATTGTAGGATTGAATGAAACACCAATGAAAATCTGCTGGAAAAACTCAAAAAAAAAATGGTGACCAGTTAAAAATTTCTGTTGCAAGTAAAGAAACACAAGTTGCACATAGAGTGTCATCAAGAAATAAAAATAACCATGACCAGTAATTGTACAATTGGATTTCCGATTAAGCAGAAATAAATGGATTCAAGCATCAAAACTTCAAAAGAATCTTTATAACAAAGAAATAACTGGAACTGATAGTAAAAATTTAATTTACATAAATGAACATTTGATTCCAGAACTAAAGCAACTTTTCCATGAAACTAAAGGGTTTCAGCATAAATAAGTATTCTACAAACGTATCCTTAAGAAATTAGTTTTCTGAATTTAGAAATTTTATAATCAATAAAATTAGACAAACTAAAATGCAATATTATGAAAATAACTTTTTAAAAGCAAATGGTAACTTAAAAAAAGCAGTGGGATGTAATAAATGAGATAAATGGTAGATCTGGAAAAAAAAAGGAAATTTTCCAACCATAATTAAAAATAATGAAATGATTAGATATAATGATGAACCACATAAATTTGTAGATTTATTTAATGAGTACTTTGTAACTATTCCTAAAAAACTAATTGAAAATTTAATATCAGATTTTGATTGCAGAATTAAGAATAAAATTTGCAGTTTGAAAACTTCTTTTTTTCTATCACTCATAACGATCTTTGAAATTAAAACTCAAATGAGGTTATTATCTAAAAACAAATCTCCAGGTTTTGATAGGGTTACGAGTGATTTATTACAATTATTAGATGAAGAATTCATGAAATTTCTAGTAAGATTATTTAATTTATCTATTGAACAAGAGATATTCCCAGATATATTAAAACAAACAATATTTGTTCCTATTTTCAAAGAAGGAAATGAAACTGACTTGGGAAATTATATGCCAATTGCTTTACTTTCATTACTGTCTAAAATATTTGAAAAAATGTGAAAATAAAATTATATGAATATTTAGAAAAGAAATCTAGTGAAAACCAATTTGGTTTTAGAAAGAAATTAGGTACTGATGATGCATTATTGAATGTAACAAATAAAATATATGCATCTATAAATAATAGTCATTATCCATTGACAGTATTTCTAGATATAAAGAAAGCTTTTGATACTGTAGATCATAAGAAACTAATAACAAAAATGCAGGCTGCTGGAGTTAGAGGATTTACTAATAACAAAAATGCAGGCTGCTGGAGTTAGAGGATTTACTAATAACAAAAATGCAGGCTGCTGGAGTTAGGGATTAGTTAGAGGAGTTAGAGGTTACATATAAAGTGGTTTATTAGTTACCTAACTAACAGAGTACAGTGCATTAAAATAGGAGATGTATATAACAATTGGAGACAAATTGAATATAGTGTACCCCAAAAAATTTTATGGGGTTCATAATTACAGAATGAGGGCAGCCACCTGAAACAAAGGGGAGCTTATTACAGCTTTAAAGGAACAATGGTCATTACTCCCCACTGAGCTGATTCACAACATCATCAGTTTTAATGCCTTTACTGTTTATAATATACATAAACAATGCAAATTTTATTGGATTAAAAGTCAAATTAACATTATTTGCAGATTACACCTGTTTAACATATACTAGTAAGAACTATCCTGATAAGTTTTCAGATACAAATTCTGATTTAAAAGGGACGGGGTGGCTCAGTTGGTAGTGTGCCAGGCTCGTAATCTGTAGTTCCCAGGTTCGAGTCCCACCTGGGTCAGTGTTGAGATTTATCTCTGCAAAATTCCCACCCTGCCCATGATCAGTATGGGACACCAATGGGCTTGGAAAAGCAGTCGTCCATCGGATGGGATGTTAAGCCTTGGTCTTGTGTGCAGGAGAGCCATACCCTGTGCACGTTAAAGAACACACTGGATGGCCTTGATGGGGGACTACCATCTGTCTCCCAACAGGTGTTCCAGTGGGTCCCCTCCCTCAACCTTCTCTGAGCCTTTTGGGTCCATGGGATCTGGCCATTTAGCCTATGGTGTGCAAAAAAGTACAGGTCAGAGGTAAAACAACCCAACTGATTTAAAAATAATATGTAACTTGTTTAATAGTAATTTATTAAACATAAATTTAAATAAGACAAAAGCTATATTCTTCTATTTAAAAAAAAATAATTTAATCTCAAGTGTATTAAATAATAATAAATTAATTTTTCATGAATTATACCATCAAAATAATATAATTGCCCTGAAATACCCATTGTATTTAGAATATAAAATAAAAATATGAATTAAAATATTCATAGTAATAATGAAGAATACCATATACCCATAGTAATACCTGAAATACCCATAGTAATAATGAAGAATGTAATTGGCCTGAAATACCCATAGTATCATCTGTCAGGTACTTGGGTATTTGTTTTGATGCTTGTTTAACTTGGAAAGAACATGTAGCATGGATTAAAAAGAAAAGGTTTAATTGTTCAGCTCAGTTATATATTCAGTAAAAAATATGGTATTCACCTATATTTATCACCTTCTATTTATTTATTTACACATTAATATGTTCCCAATTAACCTATGGAATAAAATCATGGGGAGGTATGTATAATACACTAGTTTCCATAAATTAAGGAAAAATGACAAAAATTTCAATAATTTGCTAAAAAAATTGTGCGATCCTTACCAAACTTGTTCATGTAATCAGTAATGCCAAGTGAGCATATTGTGTGCAAATTAGTCTAGGTTGCATCAATTTGCATAATCGGATAGTGGCATAAAAACTGGTATTTGGAGTGGATTGTTATTTTCTGTTGTAAATGTGAGTAAAGAAATTCGAAAAATAGCCATTTTGTAGGACTGACTTCGAGACATTGTTTGCCAAATGAACTGCAGTGGAGAGCTATTGGCTGACTCGAAGCAGTCCAAAGTCAGTCAGATATGGCACAATGGCTGAATGCGAGTCCTTATGTGGTCCATAGACTGTGAAATCAATTTCTTAGCATGGATTCCATGTCTCAGAAGTTTAGCCAGGAAAGGGCTAGAGTTACGACCTCTGTACAAGACCGATATCTGCAATTAACTGCGTGAAGGAGTAGGATGACTCCCTCTCAGCTATGATCCTCTCTTGCAGCAGCCACTTGGAGGGTTGTATCAGCTTCTGCTGTGCATAGAAGGCTTCATGAGGAACGTCTGTACGCTAGAAGGTCAGTAATTTGTATATCCCTCATGCCACATCACAGGAGAGAGTGGTTGAATTGGGGCATGCACGCATGTTAACTGGACAGAAGAGCAATGGAGGTCCGTACTCTTCACAGACGAGTCCAGATATTGTTTGCAGAGTGATTCCAGACATTGTTTGATATGGAGAGAACAAGGTACCTGCTATCATCCCAGTAACATCCGTCAAAGAGACAGTCATGGTGGAGGTAGCGTGTGTGATATTTCCTTAGATGGGTGCACAGACCTCTGTGTTGACGAGTGGGAACCTCAGTGCTCAAAGATATAGAGATGACATCCTGAATCCTTATGTAAATCCTTACACTGGTGCAATAGGTGAAACATTCATCTTACAAGATGATAATGCTCATTCACACAGAGCTCGACTAGTGGAACAATACCTTCAAGAGGAGACTGTTATGCACATGGAGTCACCAGCTCAATCTCCCAACCTAAATCTGATTCAGCATGTGTGGGATGCTCTAGAGAGGCCTGTGGCTGCCCTCAACCTGCCACCTGAAACAAAGGGGAGCTTATTACTGCTTTAAAGGAACAATGGTCATTATTCTCCACTAAGCTGATTCACAACGTCATAAACAACATGGAACATATCTGTCATGCTTGCATTGTTATAAGGGGTGACCACACTCCTTATTAAAGAATTTTGCCCATTGCATTCTGACACCTCATTTTTGGACAAGTTCCTGTAAATGTTATTGTTTGATGAAAAATGTTTCTAATGTAAAATATTTTATGCCATTCTGAAACTAGCATTGTAATTCATGTTTCCATCAAATTTCATTAAAATCATTCATATATTTTTTTGTTTACCATATTTTTTCTGAGTTTTCCTTATTTATTGAAACCAGTGTATATGAATATTACTAGAAATCATTCTGTTCCTAGCATGGATGCCAAAAAAAATGCTTTATAGGTAAAATTATTGAAGTAAGCAAAAAAAAATCTGCATTTTATTAAGCTGTGATATAACAGTGAAAGCAAATCACATATATATATATTTTAAGACTTCTTCAAAAAAGTGCTTAATTATAGAACCCTAGATACATGCAAATTGTACATTTTAATAAAATGCAAAATTTATATATATTTTTACAGGATCATGGCAAATGAAAAATGGCAATGGCCATCTGATGCAACAGTTAGATCAAATACAAAAAGCTCGTAATGAATTAGGTAAGTTTTTGTTTATAATGTAATTTAATTAATATTTAAATGCTTCTTTGCCACTCATTGAAATCACTTGCATTAGGTGGAATAAATATTTCAAAACCGCTGAAAGTGATTGACTTGCCCAATAACTCCTTTTTAATAAGTGATAAATTTTGACCACTTTTGATGTTAACCGGTTCGGTTTGCTAAGCATTGATTGCTAAGCATTGAAAGCATGGGTTGATGCAAAAGTAATGGGAAAAAATGTGAACTACATGTTTGCCATTATCAGGAAATATGCAGCAGTCTTGTAACAACATAAAAGACAGGACATGTAGCTCTGGTATCTAATGATGTTCCGTACAAGTGACAACAGGCAGCTCATAATGGTGACACAAGTGTGTATTCATTGCATTGTGTTGTATGAATTCAGAAATGGTGTTGGTGCCCAAGAATGTTTTCATAAACTGGGCAAAGCTTATGGGGACAAAGTCATATCTAAAAGCACTTGTTATCGGTGGTATGACAAGTTCCAGTCAGGTTACTTTCAGCTCAGAAACAAACTTCGAAGCTGCCAGCCGATAGTTACTGGACAAAAAACCATGTCGGATATCCAGGTAATTGGCACAGCTACTGAACATAATCAATCCTCTGTCATTCAACATCTGCAAAAGCTGGGTTATGTGTCAAAACTGGATGCTTGCTGACTTCATTGCCATGAAGGACAAGAATTTCTACAGGAATGGCATCTACAAACTTGTAGATTATTGGAACATGATCATATCTACTAATAATAATTATGTTCTTGATTAAATAATGCCCAACCACACATGGCATGCATCATCCAGTTCCTGGATAGCCACCATGTGACACTTCTGCCTTGGCCTGCGCATTCACCTGATCTATCCCCAGTTGAACATGTCTGGTCCATGATCTCATGATGACTAGCACACCAGACACCAGCAGCTGCTACAACAGATGAACTTTGGCTATGTGTCGAAACTGCATGACTGACATTCCCCAAACACACATCCGACATCTCAATCTCTCAATACTGGACCATATAGCAGTATTTATTGCTGCTCACAGTGCTACACAAGATACTGATTTCTTTGTATTCCACAAGTCTAAGCTATACATTCACTAAATATGGCTTTGATATCTCTTGTCTTTCCTGGTGTTGCACTTTTAATGGCCAACAGTGTATATACACTAAAAGCACAATTAGTATACATACTGCTTCCATCCACAAACCTGCCCTATTCTGCCACAATAATGCTGCCAGCTGAAACCTCTTGTGGGCTATAAATAGGTCAGATACCTACCTGTTGTGTTGTGTAAGTATCCTTGTTAATAGCATGTCACTGGGCTATGAGGCTGCAGTGGGTGAAGTACATTGCCAATGGAATGTGGAAGACTGGAAACAGGTAGCTTGGTCTGATGAATTGAGGTTCCAGCTATGCTGATTTGAGGTGGTGTGTGTGTCATAGACCCAACTGTCAGGGTGGGGTGTTACAGACCAGTGTAATGTTTGGGCGTGTTAAGATGGGCCACCTTGGTGCCCCTTGTAGCTATTGAGACCACCATCACCACAAAAGACTATGTTGACATACCAACCACTACACATTCATGGATATCCATTTCCCACAGCAGTATGCCTTCTTTCAACAAGATAATGCCCAATCTAATTACTCACATTTGGTGAAGGACTGGTTGGAGGAGCATTCCAGTGAGTTCACAATACTCGAATGGCCCTCTCACTCTCCAAATTTGAACCCTATTGAGAATCTGGGATGAAGTGGAGCAATGCTTCCAAGCTTAAATCAACAACCAAGCAGCTCTTGGCACTTTATGGATGGCTGTCCTGGAATCATGGCCCACAATACCACCCAAACATTTTCAACTCCTGGTAGAGTCCATGCCATGGTGTATTGCAGCTATTGTGAGCACATACATATATGTGTGTGTGTGTAAAATAGAAAGTTTGTGTGTTTATTCAATATCTCCTCTTAAATGGTAAGAGCTAGGACCACCAAATTTGGTACACAGCTTCATGTCGTTATCACTTAGTTCACTGTAAGAGTTTAGATCCTATATAATTAAGCTCCCCCCACTCTAAAGAAGAAAAAAGTTTTTAGTTCAAAATACAGTGTAACACTTGGAAGTCAGCTCTACCCAAACATTAGCAGAAGCATTATAGCCTGTTACAGAAATATGGCTCTATTTATATAGATTTATAGCAAAAAGAGGCATCGTATTTAAAATTTCAACATCATCATCATCATCAAGCAGCCATGGGCTACAGAGGTCCAACCAGACCATGCAATTCAGTTCTCCAAGCAAGTCTATCCTGAGCTACATCTACTGCATCTGGCCACTGCACACCAATTCTAACAAGGTCATGTTTGACATTGCCTGCCCACCGCATCCGAAGTCTCCCCTTCTTTCTGAGGCCTTTAGGCACACTGTTCATAACCCTATTTGCCAATCTATAATTATTCATACGGGCAACATGGCCAAACCAACGGAGTCTCTCTCTGCACAATATGCTGCTTAAAGGAGGTTGCAAACCTAATGCCCAAGACACTGCGTAAGCATCTGGAATCAAAAGCATCTAGTTTCCTGTTATCTTGTTTACAAAGTGTCCAAGTTTCACTGCCATAACTAACCCTAGAAAGAACCAAACTATTATACAGCCTAATTTTAGTCTTTAGGTGTATACGCTTATTTCTCCACACTCTCCATAGATTCTTAAAAGTCCCGGCAGCAATCCCTATTCGTCTGTTAATCTCATGCCGCACATCACCATTATCTGTTACATAGCTCCCAAGATAATTAAACTGTGACACCTGCTCAAGACTGCAACCATTCAGATTAACTGAATCACAGCCTGCTTGACCAATTTTCATCACTTTCGTTTTCCGTCTGTTTATAACCAAACCTACTCTACTACCAGTCTCATCAACAGCTCGAATGAAAGAGTTCATCTCATCAACATCATTTGCCAAAAGGGCTAAATCATCAGCATAATCTAAATCAGAAATTTTAGTATCTCTAGCCCATTTAAGGCCAAAATCTTTTCCTTGAAATGAATTTTGCATAACGTAATCAATAACCAAACTAAAGAGAAAATGAGACAAAATGCACCCTTGTCGAACACCAGAAGTAATGCTAAACCAATTGCTACAAGACTTACCAACTCTCACACATGACTCTGTGTTATTATAGAGAGCTTTCATTATGTTAACTAACTTGTCTGGTATACCATATGATTTCACAATCAACCACAAATTATGACGATCAACAGAGTCGAAAGCCTTTTTGAAATCAACAAAGCTAGCAACCAAAGGTTTCTGAAACTCTAAACATTTCTCAAGAATCTGCCTAAGTGAAAATATCTGATCCACACATCTCCTACCACTTCTGAATCCACATTGCTCATCACGCAACTGCCTGTCAACCAGATTCTTAATTCTATTAAGCACAATCATGGAAAGAACTTTACCTGGAACAGAGAGTATGCTGATACCCCTATAGTTATCACAAGAACTACGATCACCTTTTTTGAAAATAGGGATAACAATAGCTCTGGTAAAATCCCTAGGAACCATGCCTTTATGATAAAAGATATTCAGAATTTCAGTCATCCAAGTGGTAACCGAAACATTCCCAGCTCTAAGCATTTCGGTAGTAATTTCATCTACCCCTGGGGATTTATGTAGTTTAAGTTTAGAAACAGCCAAAATAACTTCAGATTGTGTTATAGGGCCAATATTAAAGCCAACAATGCATCTATCATCATTGCAAACATTGGGAGTAGAACTAACTACATTGTTTAGAACATCACTGAAATGTTCAGCCCACCTAGCCATGACAGAACTCCCCTTCTATAACCTTACCTTGTTTATCCTTCAATCCTTGTATACCTGTCCGTTACACAAAACATTAACTATCTGGTACAGCTCTCTGCTGTTGTGCTGTCTAACTGCTTCCTCGACTTTGTCAGCCAAACCATCAAGCCAAAGATTTTTATCAGCAGCTAACTGATCTTTTACAAGTTTATTAAGTTCTCTGTAATGCTTTCTATTAGGACTAGTATTGATTAAGGACATTCCTGCAGTTCTTTCTTTCCAAAATAAGCTCAAGTGCCTTATCACTCAGATAATTCTGCCCCTTCTGCTCCTTTTTTCCTAAAAGAGTACTGTTAGTGTCGAAAAAAGCCTGTTTAAAATGATCCCATTCTTCCTCAACTTCAGTAGTAAGCAAACCATGACTGTCATAATGACTAAGTAACCTATCAGGGTAAGCTTTGGCTATAACTGGATCTTTCTGAGCTTCAGTATTAAAGGTAAATTTTTTAACTTTAGCACAACACTTTTTAAGTTTATGTTGCAAGATACTTTTAACAAGGTGATGGTCAGATCCAATTTCAGCTCCCCTATATGACCTGGTATTCCTAACAGAACTAGCCCATTTGCTGTTAATTAATATGTAATCAATCATATTCTTATGCAGCCCATCTGTGAAACCCATGTGTACATATGTATCTCATGGTGTTTGTAATAAGTGTTAGTTGTTCTGAATCCATCGAGTTTACTTACCTGTAGGAGACGTTGCCCATTGCAGCTACCAATACCAAAAGAGTCTATTACTCCTCCCCAAAGGTCAGAGTCAGTGTTAACTTTGGCATTGAAGTCACCAAGAACAAGGGTAATATCTCCTTTCTTGAAAGAATTCAAAATATCCTCTAGTTGTTCATAAAACCTATCCTTCTCATCCTCATCGGCATCCTCAGTGGGGGCATAACAACAGATAACATTCAAGTCTTTAACGCTTGTCTTAAATTTTTGCTGTAAGAAACCTTTCATAAATGCACTCATATCCTAGAAGAACATCACTAGTGTGTCTGCTGAGAAGCAGACCCCCCGCGTTTGTGATGCTTATTGTCGTCCCTCCCTGAAAAAAGAAATTTAGGATTATTTTTAAGAATCTGACCTTTATCTGTCCATCTGGTCTCTTGCAAGCTGAGAATATCTAAATTATAATGATGGAATTCTTGTGTGAGGACATCAAGAGAAAAAGCTCTGTGCAGAGTCCTCACATTCCAACTACCTATGGAGAGAAAAAGGTTAGCGGGATGTTTAAAGAAACTATGTTTATTGAGAGAGGGAATGCCGACAATATCAAACAACCCCCTAATCGCAGACATGGGCCAAAGACCTGTTCCTCCACCACTAAATGCTGAAGCCATCTACACTGGAAGACTTCCTCCAATGTAGAATTTGACGATGCTAATAGAAGCAAAGAGTTCAGGTGCCTGCGATGACCTCTGCTCAGGATTATCCACCAGCTGATAAACATATCCTGTGAATCTATTCACTTGGGGCTGTCAACCCACAAACAAACAGAAAACGCAGCGGAAGATTTTCCCTCCACAGAAGCCCACCAGTGCAGCAAAATCAGGATCCATAATCAAGCTGAGAGCCATATATCTGTCCAGTCCAGTGGGTTTATATGGTCAGGATCAGGACCCTGTGTGGTTGACCACTCCTCAGCAGGGTAGAAAAAAAAAGAAAAGTAGCCATAGTTGTCCAGATCAGTAGGCCACACTAATCTGGCAGCCCTCCCCTTCCATTCACTTCCACAAGAGAGTATCTCTTTTGAAAGGTACTAACGGTCTGCACCAGGAGAAGGCGGGGTTGGACATTAGGTGCTAGGCTTGGCATGTTCTATGCATCATCACAGGGGATTGGTGCATAGCTCTCCTTCCAGTGACTACCTACCTACCATTTACAGACCATTTAAAATTTACTTTTATTAAAAATAAGGGCTTGATTTCTGTTAACCCAATACAGAGTGCAAGGGGGAAATCCTTGTGTGAAATTTGTGATCAAACATTCATGTATTTAATAAATTATAAATTGTTCAAAAGTATCAAATTTAAAAGCTTAAACATGAACTATTCCATAGCATTTAAAAGTGTTATTGAGGAAATGTTATTTAAGGATTGAGTAATATTAAATGTTACTCAAGGATTAGTGACATATCAAAAGATTATGATAATCTTTGATATGTCACTAATCGTTGTGTCTAGTCTAACATGACCTAATTGTTCGGTCAGCATGCATTGTTAGCATGTTGCATACAGCAACCATTATTAAGAACTCATTAAGCTTGCTCATCGTTACACATTATTCCATATTTTTGGGGGTTACTTAATTTTATGGAATCCAAACCCTTATAGTGCACTAAGTTACAATGAGATGAAGCTGTAGGAACAGACAAACTTTTATATATTTATATGAAACATCATATTAACACTATTCTAGAGATATTTGTCAAAGAGCCAGTTGGTCATGGTCCTTTTTGGTGTTCAGTGAATACTGGGTTGATTTGTGTTGTTCTACTGTAATATGGTACCTGGAATATTATCAATGAAATTTGTTGCAACATACCTCTGCACATTAGATTTATTAAAAGCCTTTGTTATTTACTGAAACTAATCTACCATAATTATAGTTTTCATAACATAACTGCCCAGCATTATTGTATAATACTTTTTAACCCATAGAATTTTGCATTTCATTACATTAACACTGAATACATAACCTGCTATTATTCCCCCATATACTAAACATTCTCTTTATGAAGTCTGACATAATGGTGAGTAGTGAAATTTCATGAATATCAAATGTAAAAAAAGTTCCAAGATTCTAATCATATTAACACAATGATTGCAAATCGTTTCAAGTGCACTATATAAAACCTCAAACAATCGACTAATTCAAGGAAATAATAATGTTTTTTCTTCAGCATGTTTTTACAATAAGCTTACTTAAAGATACAAAATTTGTTTTATTTCTTCTTACTGAGAAACATCAGTTATCAAACCTTCAAGCAGCATTGGCACTTGTGAATATAACTGGCACAACTTAAAAAAAAATTCAATTAAAAAAAACACTCATTTGAAATTTATACACAATCAACTTTCATTAACTCAAACCTCTATATCTCGAATTTCTTGTTAACTCAAATTTTTTAAATTCCCAACCGAATCCTTATACATTTATTGTATTTTTCTCTCTAACTCAAACCATTTTTTCATCATCACCTCGATAACTTGAAATTCTATGAAGAACATCTGAAAGAAAATCCTTTTATGAAAAGCTTTTTTCCATGAAATTTTTCTGTGTTTACTGGTGACAGCAAGTAGCTGAAATTTTAGCTAGGTGGACAAAGTGATTCTCATTGGCTCACATTGTCCCCACTGCTTGCAGGTTGACAATTATTCTTATTATCTATACACGGCTTTCACCATCCCTGCTGGGTAGCAGATAAACATTCCTTCCATTTGTCATAAAAAGTGATAGTTTAATTTTAGTTAGTTTTTTAGAGCTAGTTTCTCTTGGTTAGACGATTTAAATGCATTGTGATGGCAGCAAAGCTTAAGGTTAAATCATTGTCATTAAGTGATAAGCAAAAGTGATCACAGCTGTTGAAAGCAAGAAAGGCATTGAAACACTGATTTGCATAACACATAATAAAACTAGAGGCAATGCACCTGTAAAGCTGGCAAATTAAATAATTGTTAAATAATTGATAAATCATGATTATATTTCATCAAAGCAAGTGCATTTCAGTATAGGCAGCTTATAATTAATATTCAATAATTGCAATATTTCATATAAAAATGCATAATCCAAATGATAAAAAAAGGTGAAATTAAAGTCTTGTTTACTTAGGATGACAAAAAGTGTCTTGGAAAGGCTAATATTCATCAAATAGGACTGTAAGCCATGACCCCATGTGTAGGATAATACATTAAGGAACACACAGATGGCTTTGACTGCAGGCTTCCAATGTTCTCAACTTTCAATACCTCAAACTTGCAGTTCAGTTATGTCCATGGATCCCCTACCCACATCTGAACTGGGGAATCTCTGTGAATTACCATTTAGCCTATTCTGTACTAAAAAAGTTTCACTCAGAAGTAATGCAACCTATCAATACAGTATTTATAACACTTAAAGGATTAACTTATTCTTTGTTACTTTATCTAACAAATTATCATCATCACATTAAATAATCAAATTATTGTTATGAATTTTAAACCTTGTAAAAACATTTGCTTTTCAAAGAGCAGAATTTTGTACCTTTACCAAGTAGGATATCTTCCATACTATTAGTGTATTATTGAGTGAAAAACCAAAATTTATTTAGTATTTTCTATATATTATTATGAATTTTTTTTATACTGTAGAGAAACAAGTTAAAGTGTCCCCACTGCGAAGAAATTTAGGATATCCAATTGTAATGCTTCTCCTTTTGGTTTTAACGGTAAGAATAAATGTCATTTTATTTGTTTTATGGTAGTGCAGATATTTGGGGAGGAGAGGATAACTTATAGAAGAACCTAGTGCTTATTAGATACTGTTGGCAATTTGTTTTTGCTAAATACTATAGTTTTATTCTTTTTTGGCATTATCAATTCACTTGTTAAATCATTCATGGAATGAGGGTTTTGAAACCAGGTTCATTGATTGAAACAAATTATGATTTTTTTTTGTTAATGGTGTCTATTAATTCCATAATAATCTCTACTTTACTTTTGTAGCAATGTCCCAGTATAAAATATTGAAGGCAAACTAGTCACTATATGCATTTTTCTAGGCTTATTAAAAGCATTTGATTCCATCTGTCAGTAAATTTTGTTGTTCAACCTAAATAATTATGGTTTTTTGAGACACTGTTTACAAATTGCTTGAAAATTACATATCCAATAGAAAACAAGTTGTTTATAATTATGCTGTATTGGAGACTGTAGTCAATCTTAAGAGTGGTGTCCCCTCAAGTCTCTAATCTAGGACTACTTTTTCTCTTTTATGTTAATGATATTATTCAGGTTTTATTTGAAGATGCATAGTATATTTTATGTAGGTAAAACTATTAATAACTTAATTGACATCAACAATAATGATTTAAAAATTTATGCAAAATGATTTTCAGCTAATAAACTTAAGTCAAATACTAGCAAAACCAAATGTCTTATTTGGCCCAACTATAAAATTGATTATTAGACTGTCATCCCAAAGTAAAAATCAAATCAATGGTTTTAACTGATATAATTTATTTTTGAGAATAAGTAGATAATAGTAAATTCCTATTAATAAAATCATCATCTGTAACATATATTCTTTTGCCAAAATTATTTTTAATTTGCTGTAATACAATCTGTATCCTCCACTGTAATGAAGTCTGTCTCTCGACATCTTAATGATGTCCCATGAAATAGCTGAAAAAAACTATTTCATGAGTACCATGGCTACATAAAATCTATCTCCTCTGACTACATAAACTATCTCCTGTTATACTTTGCTATTTGAAATAGTCTGTTTTGAATCGGGAGTGAGATCTGACTTTTCTAGACTGAATTTTTCAGACTTATAAAAAACTGTGCTTTATCTCATTTTTATCAACAAGCTTAACTTTGTAGACTATTATACAGGCTAAATACAGCTAATTCATAAGTACTGTGTTTCTTAAAGTAATAAATAGACGTATACCCCATTTAGCACAGAAATGGAAGCACTAACTGAATCAGTGCTATATGAGGTCATTATAGCATAGTCCCTATGGTGATGCATTCCCGAAATTGCAATTTATTACCTATAATCACCATATTAGATATTTATTGGGTTACTTAAACAAAAATATAGATGATAAACAGGATTTTATAAATGCATTCTGTATTGTAAAATGAATAACAATGAATTAAAAATTTAATGAAATGAAGTGTACTGTACATGCCAATGCATAGTTCAATCCTGAACATGAGGGAACTTGGCAGTGTTGGGAGACAAGATGGGATTACTAGCAGGAAGATGAACCAGATTGTGACACATCCTCTGAATGTGGGTCAGGTTGTGAAACATTGTTCTTGAAGAAGGCATAAAGGATTGACTGCCTTGCTCAAAGCTTCTTCACCTGGAGCATTTCTTTGTAGCAGGAGATTGCATCGATAACAATTCTTTTCACTGCAGTGCTACACTCAAAATCTCCATTTTCAGAGAAGATTCAGAGACATTGGTCAAAACTGTTCACTAGAACACGAAATAATGGCCATGGTGGAGTAAACAGATCAACAAATTCTACTCAAACTGTGGAATGTGCACTATGGCATGTTAATGCTGATTGGCCGAGAGCATAAGTACACACAGTTCCACTCTAGCTCTCATTGGTTGAGAACAATGATAAATAGTATTCACTCTAATGTTGATTGGCCATGAGAAAAGTATATGTTAATTTTACTGTTTAGTATTGTAATGGATTTATATATATTTTTAAATATAAAAATAGAAGAGCAGCACTGTATGGAGTAGTGCTAAACAAGATATACATGTACTAATTTTGCAAAATGAAGCTAAGTATTGGTACAAATGCTTAATTCGTAATTTATATTCAGTACATTAATATCCTTCTTTCAAATTTTGTCTTCAAATTCAATAGTGTATGTATGCATTAACAAATATTTTTCATGACCAAAAAGAAATGTATGAGAAATTAATCCAAGCTTAGCTGAATTAGTGAAAATAAAGTGCAAAATAATGTTGTATTAATATTTATTATTACTGCTGAACTGAAATTTGAGATAAAAATATATAAGTTGTTGATTTCCATAAGTTGTTGATTTTGATTTGCACAGGTTCAATTTACATGATGTCCCAGAACCTATCTACCATGTAAATTGAGGTTTATTTTTTTTCCAGAATTTATTCCTTTTTTTTCCCATAAGTTGTTGGTTTTGATTTGCACAGTTTCAATTTACATGATGTCCCAGAACCTATCTACCATGTAAATTGAGGGATGGGTATAAACTGATTTCACTTTAGAGACATTGAAGAAAAAGCACTTGAAAATAGGGCACTGAAGCCATAATCTGGAAACATATACACTGCTCAAAAGAATTAGGGGATATTGGGATATCAAACGTGAACAGATATGTAGTTGATGAGTTTGGATTTAAAGTGTGATTGTCAGTCAACAGTAAGATGAATCATAGGAAAAAAGTAAACAAAATTTAATGCACTTTAAGTGAAAGACACGAGTGTGTGATACAAGAAGCAAAAACAAATCAAGGACCTCTAGTACGGTTTGTAGTCAGTCATCTCTAACCTCCAACACAGCAGAATACAGTGTCTGTGGCATCGATAAAATGAGGTTATCAAGGATTTCTTGATACTAGTTATTATCCTATCCTCAAGCAGCCATAGGCTACGGAGGTCCAACCAGACCATGCAATTTAGTTCTCCAAGCAAGTCTATCCTGAGCTACATCTACTGCATCTGGCCACTGCACACCAATTCTAACAAGGTCCTGTTTGACATTGTCTGCCCACCGCATCCTAGGTCTCCCCTTCTTTCTGAAGCCTTTAGGCACACTGTTCATAACCCTATTTGCCAATCTATAATTATTCATATGGGCAACATGGCCAAACCAACGGAGTCTCTCTCTGCACAATATGTTGCTTAAAGGAGGTTGCAAACTCCTTTGCCTAACCTCATCATTAGTTACAAAGTTGAACCACCTAATGCCCAAGATACTGCATAAGCATCTGGAATCAAAAGCATCTAGTTTCCTGTTATCTTGTTTCCACAGTGTCCAAGTTTCACTACCATAATTAACCCTAGAAAGAACCAAACTATTATACAGTCTAATTTTAATCTTTAGGTCTGTACGCCTATTTCTCCACACTCTCCATAGATTCTTAAAAGTCCCGGCAGCAATCCCTATTTGTCTGTTAATCTCATGCCGCACCATCACCAGTATCTGTTACATAGTTCCCAAGATAATTAAACTGTGACACCTGCTCAAGACTGCAACCATTCAAATTAACTGAATCAAAGCCTGCCTGACCAATTTTCATCACTTTAGTTTTCTCTCTGTTTATAACCAAACCTACTCTACTACCAGTCTCATCAACAGCTCGAATGAAAGAGTTCATCTCATCAACATCATTTGCCAAAAGGGCTAAATCATCAGCATAATCTAAATCAGAAATTTTCGTATCTCCATCCCATTTAAGGCCAAAATCTTTCCCTTGAAGTGAATTTCGCATAACATAATCAATAACCAAACTAATGAGAAAAGGAGACAAAATGTATCCTTGTTGAACACCAGAAGTAATGCTAAACCAATTGCTACAAGCCTTACCAACTCTTACACATGACTCAGTGTTATTATAAAGGGCTTTCATTATGTTAACTAACTTGTCTCGTATACCATATGATCTCGCAATCAACCACAAATTTTGACGATCAACAGAGTCGAAAGCCTTTTTGAAATCTATAAAGCTAGCAACCAAAGGTTTCTGAAACTCTAAACATTTCTCAAGAATTTGCTTTAGTGAAAATATTTGATCCACACATCCACTACCACTTCTGAATCCACATTGCTCATCACGCAATTGCCTGTCAACCAGATTCTTAATTCTATTAAGCACAATCATGGAAAGAACTTTACCTGGAACAGAGAGTAGGATGATACCCCTATAGTTATCACAAGAACTGCGATCACCTTTTTTGAAAACAGGGATAATAATAGCTCTGGTAAAATCCTTAGGAACCATGCCTTTATCATAAAAGATATTCAAAATTTCAGTCTCCAAGTGGTAACCGAAACATTCCCAACTCTAAGCATTTCCGTAGTAATTTCATCTACCTCTGGGGATTTATGAAGTTTAAGTTTAGAAATAGCCAAACTAATTTCAGATTGTGTTATAGGGCCAACATTAAAGCCGCCAATGCATCTATCATCATTGCAAACAATGGGAGTAGAACTAACCACATTGTTTAGAACATCACTGAAATGCTCAGCCCACCTAGCCATGACAGAATCCTCACCTTCTATAACCTTACCTTGTTTAGCCTTCAATCCTTATATGCCTGTCCCTTTTCTAACACATAAAACATTAACTATCTGGTACAGCTCTCTGCTGTTTTGCTGCCTAACTGCTTCCTCAGCTTTGTCAGCCAACCATCAAGCCAAAGATTGTTATCAGCAGCTAACTGATCCTTTACATGTATATTAAGCTCTCTGTAATGCTTTCTATTAGGATTAGTAGGGTACTGATTCAGGACATTCCTGCAGTTCCTTCCTTCTGAAATTAGCTCAAGTGCCTTATCACTCAAATAATTCTGCCTCCTCTGTTCCTTTTACCCTAAAAGAGTACTGTTAGTTTCCAAAAAACCTGTTTAAAATGGCCCCATTCTTTCTCAACTTCAGTAGTAAGTATACCATGACTGTCATGATGACTAAGTAACCTATCATGGTAAGCTTTAGCTATAACTGGATCTTTCAGAGCTTCAGTATTAAAAGTAAATTTTTTAACCCTAGCACAACACTTTTTAAGTTTATGTTGCAAGATATTTTTAACAAGGTGATGGTCAGATCCAATTTCAGCTCCCCTGTATGACCTGGTATTCCTAACAGAACTAGCTCATTTGCTGTTAATTAATATATAATCAATCATATCCTTATGCAGCCCATCGGGTGAAACCCATGTGTACTTATGTATGTCGCGGTGTTTGTAATAAGTGTTAGTTATTCTGAATCCATTGAGTTTACTTACCTGTAGGAGACGTTGCCCATTGCCATTGCAGCTACCAATACAAAAGGGCCTATTACTCCTCCCCAAAGGTCAGAGTCAGTACCAACTTTGGCATTGTAGTCACTTAGAACAAGGGTAATATCTCCTTTCTTGACAGAATTCAAAATATCCTGAAGTTGTCCGTAAAACCTATCCTTCTCATCCTCAACTGGCATAAATTAAAAAACAAAATATTATTTTTAAATCCTGAATTATATATTTTTATAAGATATATATGTAAAAAAATTTAAAACGACAATTTTTATTTTTTTTAAATCGATATATTTTTGTTGTACTAAAAACATATACATACGTCATTGGTCCCTCAATTCAGATTCTCTGTATGTATACAGATGGCGTGGACACTGGAAGGGTTAAGTTTACTTACCTGTAGAAGGCGTTCTCCATTGCCATTGGAACTACCAATGCCAAAGAGACCTAAAACTCCTGCCCATAGATAGAGTCAGTACCAATTTTAGCATTGCAGTCACCTAGCACAAGAAAAGTATCTTCTTCACAGAATTAAAAATATCCTAAAGCTGGTATCCTAATCCTTGTTTTCATCAAAGTTCTCCATGGGAGCATTACAACAGATGACATTCAACTCTTTAAATTTTATCTCATTTTCAAAGAAAACGAGATAATAGTTTCGCTTTCAATAGTAAAGAATCACAGGATATGCCCTGTAGACCTGGAACTCATGAAATAATAAGCTGAAGAAAAAAAAATTTGCTTTTTGTTTACAGAGATAAATTAAAAAGTCTTTTTGTGTTGTATAGGTATTGATGAAATACTATGATATGCACTTTCTGAATCTCTTTAAAGCTATAAATATGCCCTCTAGCGATGGAAAATGTTAAATTGCAAATGATTTATTTATGCTAGAAATTTGAAATTTTGGTGGTGGAATGTGAAGATCATGACGTTTGGTGGCTTTAATGTTGGCCCTATAACACAATCTGAAGTTAGTTTGGCTATTTCTAAACTTAAACTTCATAAATCCCCAGGGGTAGATGAAATCATTACGGAAATGCTTAGAGCTGGGAATGTTGCGGTTACCACTTGGATGACTGAAATTTTGAATATCTTTTATGATAAAGGCATGGTTCCTAAGGATTTTACCAGAGCTATTATTGATTTTGCCAGAGCTATTATTGTTTGTTTTTAGAGATAAATGAAAAAATCTTAAATCTTTTTTTTTTTTTTTTGGGGGGGGGGGGGGGTTAGATAGGAATTGATAAAATATTATGATTCACATTTCTAAATCTTCCGAAAACTAGAATTGAATTCTTTAACGGTGAAAAAATATTCAAATTCCACAATAGTAGTGGAATATGAACGCCATGATGTTTCCATTGGCAACAATGAATTGACCTCTTAAACCCAGGGTGGGTGGGAAAAGACAGTTTTTCATTTTAGCAGATAATTGTTTGTATTTGGGGATAAATGAAAAAATTTTTCAGGGTTAATTGGAGTTCATAAAAATTATGATTTGCACTTTCGGAATCATTTAACCACTATAATTGCGCCCCCTAATCGTGAAAATGATTGAAATTTCCAAAATTTCAAACTAATATATTGCAAAGATGTATTGGTGGTGGAATGTAAACGTCATGAAGTTTCCATTGGAAACAATGAAAATAATAATTAGAAAACTTTTTTAATTTGATTGGTATTATTGAAATATTATAATTTTCATTTTTCGAATGCTTAGTAGTTTTAATATATATATATTTACAGATCACTGAAATGATGAATGTCAGAGCTGCTATAGAGTTTTAAAAATAATATGCATAGAATAGAAATCTGAAAAATTAATGGTAGTTTTTCAGAGATATTCCACTGACAGCAATAATGTACCCACTTTTCTGAGAAGAGGTGTGGGAAATGCTGGTTTTTAGATTTAAGAATTAAAAGACAAATACTTTTATGTTGTATAATTACTAATGAAATATTATTTGCAATTTCCCCATCATCCACTTGCTCAAATTAAAACTTTTAAGGAATGAAACAGTAGGTAAAAGAAAAACTTCTTTCACTTCGAAAACAAGATTCTCGTATGCGCCAAAGGCGATATGCATCTTTCTAGTTGTTTTAAATTTTGCCATAAGAAATCTTTCATTAATGCAATCATATCCGAGATGAGTATCGCTGGCATGTCTGCTGAGAAGCAAACCTACACCTTGGAGATGCTTTCCATCCTCCCTTCCTGAAAAGTGAAATTTAAAGTTATTTTTAAGTATCTCACCTTAACTTACCCATCTGATCTCTTGCAAGCCTAGAATATCTAGGTTATAAAGCTGGAATTCCAGCATGAGGACATCAAGAGAATAATCTCTATATAACGTCCTCACATTCCATGTTCCTGCAGAGAGAAAAATGATTAGTAGGTTTTTTAAAGAAACTAGGTATATTGAAAGAGGTAGGGCCAACAATATCGAACAGCCCCCTGATCCCAGGCATGGGGCAAAACTTTTTCCTCCTCTGCTAAAGGCTGAAGTTACCAATGATGGTAGGAACGTCAGACACCACCTTTTCAAGGGGGCCTTTTCAAGAGCTATATGACTTGCCTGAGACACATTATTCCAGTTTAGGATTGATAATGCCCAACTATCTAAGTGTGAAGGTTGAGGTTCTCCAATTGCTAAAGGCTGAAGCCACCCATGCTGATAGGAACTTCAGGCATCACTTTTCAAGAGCCACAGACCTGCCTGAGACACATTGCTCCAGTTTAGGATTGACGATGCCCAACTAGTTAAGTGATTGTTCAGGTACCTGCGATAGCCTCTGATCAGGATTATCCACCAGCTGTAATATAAAGTATCTCATGCCTCTGTTCACTTAGGGCTGGCAACCCACAAACAAACAGAAAACACAGCAACAGATTCTCCCTCAACAGAGGCCCACCAGTACAAAAAGTCCAGAATCCATAATCAAGCTCAAATCCATAAACAGTTCCAGTCTAGTAGGTATAAATGATCAGCACCAAAACCCTGTGAAGTTGATCACTCTTCAGCAGGGTTGAAAAAAAAAAAAAGAAAAAGTGGCCATAGATGACCAGCTCAGTAGGCTACACTGGACTGGCAGCCCTCCTCTCCTATTCCCTTCCAAAAGAGAATATCTCTTTTGAAAGGTACTAACAGCCTGCACCACGAGAAGGTGGGGTCGGTCATTAGGTGCTAGACCTGGCCGGTTCTTTGCAACATCACTAGGGATTGTTACACAGCTCTCCTTCCAGTTTCTACCTAGCTTTTACTCCAGAATAAATTTCACCCATGGAGCTGAAATTAATAAAATGCTGTCTTCCTTAGGTATTCTCTTACAGCATGATCAGAAAGAACTCATTACAACTGTCTACAAAAAAAAACACTTTTATCAGTAATTTGATTCCATATAATTCATCATATCCTAACAATACATAATTTCAAGTTTATATACTTTGTTTTGTGCATATAGATTCTGTAATAAGAACTACTTCCTAAGTCAAGAAATCAAATTAATATATTGATTAGGAAATGATGCTATATATCCAAATCAAGCCAGAAAATAAAAACATAATTTTTCAAAAAACAAATTTAAGAACATTATTTATTCTTTTACTTTTATTTTACCCTGTTATGAAGGGGGGGGGGGAATATAAATATATTACAACTACAGATTAGCTATCGAATCTCCACTAAATTCAGGCTTGTTTGATTTTTAAAGACAGAAATATGGATAACCTACTGGTGGAGTGTAGCTTATTCCTTTGAGATACCAAAAAAATATATCTACAACCAGTGGTAGATTTACTATTACACTGGCCTTCTGAGTTTTTTTTTTAATGACATATTTTATAATTCACTACAGCTGCTACCTGAAAGGTGGCTATCCCTAGGTCATGGTCTCCCTAGGCCTATACATTAATCCATCACTATCTACAATTGTAAGTTTACCATTTTTCTATGTAGATATGACCTCTTGAACATTACAAGAAAGAATTTAAGAATACTATTAGTAATTTAAATGAAAATTATTTAGATGAAAAAAAAATATAAAAATAAATTTTTTTTAAATATTGTTAGACAGATGAACGTGATGCAATGAATTTATGATAAACCTGTCATGAATGCTCCCGTATTCTTCTGCGTGAAAATTACGTTATCAACTGTTTAGAATGGAGATGCTTTGAATAATAAGATTCGTAGAGGAAAAACAAAAAGGTGTAGTGGAGTAGTGAAGAAATAAGAATATATTGCATTAAATTAATGTTGTGTGATGCTACGTAAAGAAGACTGTTATTATTTGAGTCAAGATGAGCCTGGTTCTGGTGGTGAAAGGAAATCAACGGTAAAGTTATTTTTGGGTCCTCTATCAGGAGAGATCAGCATTAGATGTTTCGCATCTCTAAGGTATAAAGCATTATTAAGGTAGCCCTCTAACACAAATGAAATTCAATATAAATTGGTTTGTTTGTATGATGTTAAAAAGCAATAGGTTCTATTTTGTCATAGGAACTGAATATTGACAGCATTGTGGTTTAAACATTGAAAATTAATTAAACATAGTAAATTTTTTTTATGGTTTGACTTTGTACTAATAAAAAAAATACCCCCTCAAGCAACTGCTTGCCACAGATGTGTGGCAGGAGTCTGTCGGTTTATATGCCAAAGTAGAAGGTCTGTGAGGATGGCAGGACCTCAGCAGAAAAACGTCACATACATTCATGCCTTAACCCTGGGCTCGAACCCAGGTCCCTTAGATCAGTAGCCAAGTGCGCTAACCACTTGGCCACTAAGAGGAATAGAAATACTTGTGTTTAGATAAGATTGTTTAATTTGTATAATTTTTGTGCCTTTGTAATAAATTACTTCATTCATACTTTAGTGGTATACATATATAATATTTACTTGAACTCATACTCAGTGCTTATCCATTTTAATTCTTAACAATATATTAAGAAAAATTGCACTCCATGTCTACTGCTGATTCCCTATTTAAATTATATACTGAAAAAATAATATGCAGTTCACTGCAAAAGAACTTATAGCTCATAAAACAAATTATCAATATTCTGAATCTGACTCATTTCAGTTTTTTGACCAAACATTCTTAGGTGCATAACTAAATAATTTGCAAACTCATAGTGCTTATTAAAATTGTATATATATATATTTTTTTTAAACAAGATATTTTCTTGATACCTTAAAATATTTTTTCCCGAATCATTACTCATTAGAAATGTAGTTTTCATTTTTAAGTAGAGAATTTTTCTTGTGGTACTTTATTATAAATTTTTTTCTAGTGACTCTTCACCAGTTTGGGTTGGATGGACCTGATCTATATAAACCATCAACTATGTTGTAGTGATAAAATACCTGTTAATACCTTCAGCTTGGAAAATTTTACTAAGTGAATTTCCAAATAAGCATATCATGATCAACAGTATGCTTAAAAATACCACCAACAGATCTCAGCTACACTGCAACAATTTAACACCTGATTATGCTATATCAATTTCATGAATATCATACTGGTTTTTCTTATATCACAATATCCAATTCATTCAAAAATGTTATTGTTTTCAAATTGACCTTCTTTATCTCATTGAATCTACTGTCATCACAGTTGATGAAAAATGTAACTGTAAGTCTGAAATCTAGGTTCTTTATATATATATATGATTTGTGCACAGTTTATTGACCTTATGAATAATTAATCCAATTTTATGCTTGATTAAAAATGCAACCACTTCTTGTATAATTGGTTAATTGAATTAGAATAAAAATATTAGTAAATATCTCTAAAATCATATTAGCTAGATTTTTCTACACATCAATTATGAACTTTACTGATTGTCAAGCACTTTCATCTATCAGTGATATAATGAAAATTAGTTTGCCTTTAATATCCATATATGTGCCGTCCCATGGCCGAGTGGTTAGCGCGCTTGGCTACTGATCTAAGGGACCCGGGTTCGAGTCCCGGGTAAGGCATGGATGTTCGTGTTGTTTTTCTGCTGAGGTCCTGCCATCCTCTCAGACCTTCTACTGTGGCATATAAACTGACAGGCTCCTGTCAGACCTCTGTGGCAAGCAGCTGCTTGAGGGGGTATTTATTATTTATTTAATATCCATAGTAATGCTAAGCTCATGAGACCTACAATCTGTACTACTACTTCATTCTATAATACATAGATAGCAACACGCAATGTACTGCAAGTTGTCATGACCAACTAAAGTTTAAATGTTCAATATGTTAAAAAAATAGATTGAATGGTTAATCAGAGCTAATGAAGTTATCTGCTAAAAAAACTTTGAAGCTTCGAAAGTTTTGGTAAATTGGTTTTATTTTTCTTTGCTAAAAGTTAGAGTATTAAAAAATTTAAAATGCAGAATTTTTTTAAATACTGAATACATTTGATATTATATCAGCTACACTAATGACAATAGTAAACCTAAGTTTATTAATGTGATTTTATAAATATTGTTTTGTTATTTTAACTACTTTTTCTATTTTAAAGGCCATATCAGCATTAATGGTAGCACAAAATACACTTGAGCTATGTGTAGGAATTAAAGCACTTCCACTTTACACACAGGTAAGAAAATTTATAATTTTAGTTTCCAAAATTTCATAAACTCGAATGTGCATTTAACTGATATTATTTAAAACTGTGTAATATATTCTTGGGCTGAGTGGTTGTGTGCTTGGCTGTGAATCACAGGAACATGGGTTTGAATCCCAAATAAGACATGGATGATTCTTGTTCTGTTTATGCTGAAGTCTCACTTTTCTCTTAGACCTCTATAGTATATTACTGACAGCTCCAATCAGACCTCTCTGGCAAGCAGTTGCTTGAGAAGTGATAAGTTTGTTTTTATTGTGAAAAGTTGATACTAACCTGGAGCAAGAATATGTTTTCCTGTGGCTTTTTTTCCCCTAGGAAGAAAGAGTTGGCTCAGTCAGTAGCATTCCATGCTCATAATCTGCAGTTCCTAGGTTCGAGTTTCAACTGTGCCAGCATTGAGATTTATTTCTGCCAACCCCCTACCCTGTCCTTGGTCAGAAAGGGGATGGTGATGGGCTTAGAAAGGTTGCTGTCTGTCGGATGGGACATTAAGCCATGGCCCCAGGTACAGGAGAGCCACATACCCTGTGCATGTTACAGAACATGCTGGATGGACTTGATGGCAGGTTTCCATCTCCCATCAATTCTAAAGTAGTTATCTAGAATTCTAGTGATCCATTCTAAAAGCTGTCAAGTGGATTCTCCTCCTTAACTTTCTCTGAGCCCTTGGGGTTTTTGTGACTTACCATTTAGTCCATTGTGTGCAAAAAATGTGCCACTTGGAGATAAAAACAATACAACTCTTGGAAGAAGTGTATCATTGGTATTCCAATAATGCAATTTTTATGCTGTTACAAAATTTGGATTTTAGTAGATTGAGTCCTCATAGTTCAATTAAATTTAGGATGTGTGTTTTATCTAAAAATCACTATTTCTGAAGTGAAAGTATAAATGTTTTAGCACAACTTTTGTAATTTTTTTTTTTGGTTCTGATGGCCTTTGAAGGAAAAAAATGCAGCAATGTATCCATCTGACTGTAGTAATACATTATTTTATCTTTACAATAAATGCATATTCTAAATTTAAATGTTATAAAAGAAGAAAACAAGCATCAGTCCTGTTAATATGAATGCTTTGCATTAATTGATCATATTATCTTGGATGATTATGATAGGCATGAGTTTTCAAAGCTTTTAATGAAGGTTCAGTAATAATTTTAGCACTTTACATATATCCCTGAGAATATCTGGAGTGCTCATATTTTCATAGTGATATATATTATAATTTTCCCTTAAAAATAATTTTAGAAATTACTTTGACTCTAACACATGACATGACCTAAGAATGCCTGCAAAAATGACTTTTGGCAGAGAAGTGTATATATGATCATCAAAAACAAAGGATACTGTTATATGTTTACAATTTCATGAATCATGAATGTTTTAACCAGTTTTTTTATCTGGAGAACTGCATTTTCAGGATTCAATTTATAACTATTGAAGCATAAGTCAAATGAGCACATTTTATATAATGCAGAATAAAATACAAGTATTAAAGCTGCATATATATTTATGAATATTTATGTTAAACATGCATTTATGAAAATATTATAGATTGGTTGGTTGGTTGGTTGTTTTACCTCTGAACGGCACTTTTTTGCACACAATGGGCTAAATGGCCAGGTCATAAGGACCCTGAAGGCTCAGATAAGGTTTGGGGAGGGGACCCACTGGAACAACTGTTGGGAGACAGATGGTAACCTCCTGTCAAGGCCATCCAGCGTGTTCTTTAACATGCACAGGGTATGGCTCTCCCACACATGGGACTACGTCTTAACGTCCCATCCGACAGATGGTAGTCTTTCCAAGCCCATCGTACTAACCATGGGCAGGGCAGGGAGTTTTGTAGAGATAAATCTCAATGCTGACTCAGTTGTGACTCGAACCTGGGAACTGCAGCAAATATTATAGATAACAAATGTGACATTAATAGTAATATGTTAATCCATAGTTCCTTCTTTGATACTAATTAATGGCATTGGTGTCCCATTATATATTCAAAATTCATTTATACCTAAATATTGAACCTTTGTAGTTAACCTTTACAGTGTCTGGTTTCTGAAACTGAACTCACCGTGATGGTTGGATTTATTTCAGTGTTTTAAGAAAATAAAAAATAAACAACTTTAGAACCTCATCCTGAAGTAACCAATGAACAGAAATATGCCATGTTATATACCAAAAGAAAGCATCTAATATTGCTTAATAAAATTGCAAAAATTCAAAGAAACAATGGTAGGTTAAAATTTTTAAGCATTTTTTTTAAACATTGCAAAATTTTACCGTGATTTTTCCACTTTATTACCCTTTTTTCTATATTATTCTAATATAAACAGTTCATAATATTTCTATTATTGCTTAACTCTTTCATTTTTTAAATTATTTATTCATTTATACATATTTTTAGACTTTTGATCTGCAAACTCTAAGAAAATCAATGTCAAAAAAATAGATTTGCTTTAAAAACAATATAATTTAAATAAAAATTGTAAAATACACTGCACGACATTGAAATTGTTCCACCCAGAAGGAGTGAGGGGATGGCAGTGAAATGTAGCATACACATAGCAATACATAATATTGGCATACCATGATTTAATTTGCAGCCACTTACAGCAGTTAGAAGATGAGATAATGCAGCACAGTGTAACTGCCTCAGTAGGTGGTTGCACCGCCGTGAATGGCAATACAGACAGCAACATGGCATGGAGTCATACAGTCAACAGATATGGTCCTGAGGAATTGCACACCAAGTAGAGTTTACTTACTCCCATAATTCATGAAGACCACTTGCTGGCCAGTGAGAGAATTGCACACATCATCCAATGTGGTCCTACAGATTTTCTATTGGGGATAAATCTGGAGATCGTGCTTGCCATGGCAATACTTGAACATGTTGCAAACATTGTCTGGAGACCCTAGCAGTGTGTACACAGGCATTGTCATGCTGGAAAATGGGCTGCTGCATGCCTCCCAGGAATGGTAACAAAACGGGCTGCAGAACCATGCTAACATATTGTGCAGCTGTCAGTGTTCTCACGATGCGAACAAGAGGTGACCTGCTGTCATATCCATTAGCACCCCATACCATTATGCCTGGCTGACTGGCGGTGTGCCGGTCACGAACAAAAGCTGGATCCATCCTTTCGCCAGGTTGTCGCCATACACGAACCCTTCGATTGTCAACACCCAGACAGGAATGGGATTCATCACTAAACACAAGTGTTCCATTTGTGACCCCAGTTCACATGACTTCAGTACCAAGCTAGACGAGCACTGCGATGGTTTGCAGTCCATGGCAGTTAACCTAACAGTTGCCTAGACCACAGGTGTGCCTCATACAACCTTCGGTTTACCATTCAAGTAATTATGGGGACATCCATGGCTGCTGACACAGCCCATCGAATATCACCTGCAGTGCTCTGTAGTGATGAACGAGCATGTCAAACAATGTGCCTATCAAGCCGTGCTGACATCTGTTGGACGATACCACTCCCTCTGTGATGCACTCTAGAACCTTCATTTCGCCACTGTTGCCAACAGCGCCAACAATTTTTGCATCCCAATGAACATGGGCAGCGACACAATGTGTAATCCATGCAACTTCACAGAGGCTTTTAATTCTTCCTCTCTCAAAGGCATCCAAATTGCGATAAACCTGCCGATGGCATGTACCAGGCATTTTTGGCCTTTGCTGAACAATTTCCGAGCAGAACCACCTAATCTCAACCGTTCGCATGACTTCCACCTGCATAAACACAATACCATCCCTTTTCCTTCTTGCACCTTTTATCTCTTGAGCCACACACATCATTGGCTCTAGATTATCATCATTTGCATATCTCAACTGTTCACACCCACTCTTCTATTTGCATGTTTGTACGACATGTCCTTCTGGATGGGGCACTTTCAATGTCGAGCAGTTTATATCAAAAAAATGATAAAGAACTATGAAAAAAATTTGATAAAATGTTTCAAAGCATTTAAAGTTTAATTGAAACATTGAACTTGAGAATGAGTCACTTATTATGGAGCTGCATAACTGCTACAGAAAAGTTTGTCTAAAATTTCAGCAGAAATTTTGGCTAAAAAATGCAATTTCCTGACTTTAGTTAGTTTGTGTGGTTGAAATGTGATTAAAAGTATTGATAAATAAAGTCCTACCTTTTAAAATTCACACTTTGAGTATTACACAATGATACAAATGAGTACATTAATGTTATTGATTGCCATCATTATACATTGCTAGCAGTTTCATTTTCGATTGTTTATAATTGCAGTATCCATTTGAGAAGCAATAAAAAATTATATTAAAAGCATTGAAATAAAATTATAATTGGTTTAAAATTGAAAGTCTGCTAAAATGTTGATTGAAAGCTGATGTGCCTAATTTCTGGTAGTAATAAAATCAATATTACGTTAAAAAGTTTAGAAAGTGTTAAAACTGTAGTAGAGCTGTAAATAGCCCAAAGTACAGGGATTCACAACCGATCGATAATCTATGTATAGCAGAATGCAGGCATAAACTAAATCATTGTTATTTGATGCTATATACAGTCACTGCAGACTCAAATTTGTTTTTTAAACTTTATCATAATATTTTCAAGTGAAATCAATAGGTAAATATCATAGATTTAAATGTTATTTTTGATATTTGATTAGCAACAATTGAAAAAATTCAGATTTCTGTTTGTAAAAAATTTTTCACAACCTTGTATTACAGGAATGAAATTTACATCTCCAATCAATAGAATTCAAAAGATGAAAAACGATTATTCGGGCTCTGACATAGAAATAGTTAATAGAAGAGTAAAATCTGAGTAAAGTAACAATATATATTGTAAAACATATGTGTACATTGTAACTAAGTTAATAAAAACCTACATGAACTACTGTACCTTAGAAAGGAAATATCAATCAGCTTGGAATAGCCAGTCTGTCCAATGGGACATTAAACTGTGGCCCCTTGTGCAGGAGAGCCATATACTGACATTAACCCTATCCATGTTGGCACATATAAATGAATCCAATGATAAATCATTTGAAAATTCCACACCAGCAAGAAATTTGTTCTTAATAAGTCGAGTGGTTAGCGCGCTTGGCTACTGATCTACGGGACCTGGGTTCGAGCCCCGGGTAAGGCATGGATGTATGTGTCGTTTTTCTGCTGAGGTCCTGCCATCCTCTCAGACCTTCTACTATGGCATATAAATTGACAGGCTCCTGTCAGACCTCTGTGGCAAGCAGCTGCTTGAGGGGGTATTTATTTTTTAATGAAAAAAAATTAACTATTTTAAATAAAAAAATGTGGCTTTAGTATTTTATATATAGTATATACTAATAATATAAGCTTAAAAAACTCAAAATGTTTACCTTCTTGATATTGTGGTATGCAATATCGAAATGAAATCCTTATAACACATGCCACTATTTACTAGCCACCATTAAATGATCTAAATTTTATTATTGTTTTCATCCCAGTTCAACTGTTCATTGAAGAAATTATCTGCTCAGATTGTATTTTAAACTACTGCCATTCCTTTTTTTTTTTTTGAAAGATTGTAATATATGAACCGAAATAAATTCTTTTTATGGTGGTAATTGAATCAACAAGTAAGAGCATCAGTTATTTGGTTTACATTATACTGCCCTTTAAGTATTAAATGTTAATTTTATAATTTCTATAATTATTTTTATTGTTTATTAGATATATACTTAGTGGCCACTTTAATAGGAACATTTTCATGTTTTGTTAATGGAGAGTCAAATTTGAAGCTCTATAACTTTTAAATAAATGTTCTGTGATAATATGTATCTTGAGATAAGGACCTCAGTCAATTTGTTTAAATCATGATTTTTCACCAAATCAATTCAGTATTTAAAGAATTATAGAAGCTGGAATCTTGAACAGCAACATTGCCAGTTAAAATAAGTAATCTGAAAAGTTAATTCAAATGGGTTAAAACGAATGCAATAACCATTATATTGAAATTTACTAAAATGTGTTATCATTATTTTTAGCTGTTCATGTACTGAATATTTCAATTTTTACCAATACCGAATTTTTTTGATGAACAAGCTAAATTGGTAAATGTTTCAAATTTCATAACTCTTTAAATATTGAATGAATATTATTGAAAATTGTTATTTAGGTTTGATTCAGATAATTAATTTATCTTAAGTAAAATTTTATATTAGAATATTAAAATAATTTAAAAAGGATGGCAAAATTAATTTTATAAAAATTTACTGAAATTAAAAGGCAAAAAAAAGCAGTGAAATTTAGACATTTTTCAGAAAAATGTATTAAAAATATTACCTGCCTTTTTTATTTCTTCCATTTTATTAATCACAATTGAATGCACAATCTTTTGATATATAATGATATATTTCTCTTCATAACTTACTTGAGGATAATAGTTCTAAAGTTTTCTTTCATTTTACGAAAAACACTTCAAAATTAACTTGGCCATCTGAAATGAGTTCAGTTTCAGAAACCTGACAATTAAGGGTTTAAACTTCACAAAGTTTCAGATTCAAAATTTTTTTAATGTATCATCTTAATCTTATTTTCTTAATCTCCACTATACTGTAACAGTGGAATTAAAAGTAAACTAAATACTAATTTGTTGGAGTCTTTTGATTCTTTGAGAAATGTTGAAATACAGGAATGCCATTTGAACTCAGTGTTGAAAAATGGAAAAGATAAAACTGAAAAGAAATATAGATTTCTTTTGAAATTTTTAAAGGAATGTGATGTATATAATGGAATTTGAGGATTGCAATTTTTTATTTTTTAAATTTCTTTAATAAGATACAGGGATATAGTTTTATTTCCTGGTTTTCTCAAGTGGATGATTAGTATTATAATGATGGCTCTCCATATTAACCCTTCCAGTGTCCACGTTGTCTGTATACGTTCACAGAATCCATAATGAGAAGTCAAGGACATATGTATGTTTTTAGTACAATAGAAAAAAACTATTTTTAAAAAATAAAAATTGCCATTGTCATTTATATATATATATACAGGGTGTTTCAAAAAGGACACAACCGTCTATTGTATTTTTTTATTTAAACTTGACAAAAGACACAAATTTCAAAAGATGCAAATTAGACATATATCTACCTTTACAACAGATGTTGAAAATGATTTCCTGCAACCTGGATGCAGGTTTGTACCCCTTTTCATAACATTTGCAGCCACCTTTTGTAATGTTTGTTTTCTTATGTTTAAAATCTCTCAATGTTAGCCTTCAAGTGTATGAGGATTGTTTTGAAACACTACACATTTGAGATATCCCCAAAGGAAAAAATCTGGAAGAGTAAGATCTGGGGATCTTGGAGGCCACAAATTTTTTTAATTCAAATGATCACCAAAAAATTCCTTCATTTGCAGAATGGGCGGTCACGCCATCTTGTTGAAACCAACACTCGTTCATTCACATCCAATAGTGCAATAAACTGTTGGATGAGGTCACAATAAACTTCACCAGTTACAGTTGAGTCAAAAAAATAAAGGCCCTATCACACAACGACAGGAAATTGCAAACCAAATATCAATTTTCCATGCGTGTAATGGTCGTTCGTGAAAAGTGTGAGAATTTTCACTGCTCCATATTCGACTGTTTTGACTGTTCACATACCCATCCAAGTGAAACCAAGCCTCACCACTGAAATAAACACAATCCAACACCTCAATTCCATTTTCATCAACAAAAGAATGAAACCAACAACAGTACCGTAAATGTTTTTCATAGTCTGGTTCTTTCGGTTCATGAACGACACCAGTGCGGTAGGCATGAAATTTTAACTTCTTTCTAGCCCTGAAAACAATAGCTGGTGACAGTCCGAAGTGTGAAGATAACTTTCTAAGAGATTTTCTGGGTGAGCGAGTTAAACACTGAGACACATCATTAAGAACTTCGGCAGTTAACAGTGATGGCCGGCTTGGGCTCTTTTGATTCTGTACAGACCTAGTGTCACGAAATTTATCAATCAAATGAGATACTGTTGACTTGTTATATTATAGCTTTTAGATCCTACTTATCTCAATCTTTTAAGTATTATAATACAAATGAGTTATTAGAACAGGAAATGCAATAATATTACACAATTGTAAAAAAAATGCAGGTTATCCAAATATTTTTATTTCATCCATTTATAAGAGTTAAATTTGTATTAAATAACTACACTTAAATAATATTTAAAAAAATAATAAATAAAATAAATACCCCCCAAGCAGCTGCTTGCCACAGAGGTCTGACAGGAGCCTGCCAGTTTATATGCCATAGTAGAAGATCTGAGAGGATGACAGGACCTCAGCAGAAAAACGACACACACATCCATGCCTTACCTGGGACTCGAACCCAGGTCCCTTTGGTCAGTAGACAAGCATGCTAACCACTCGGCCACGGGATGGCATTCACTTAAATATCCCCACTTTAATATTTCCAAAATACTAATTAAAAAAAAAACGCTACAGGTTTCTCCATTTGTCTTTGCTTTACCTACTACATTACAGTATTTTAAGTCTCTGCCAATAATATGATGAAGATTGATAAGAGTGACTTAAATTCCCTCCAGTGAGGGTGAAGAGAATCTACCAGATCTTTCTTCTTATGGTAATGGCCACACAAAAGACTATATAAAGAATCTATATGGATCAATGAAGCAGGAAGAATATAAGCTTAGAATTAAAATTATGAGCTATTTCTAATAGCTAAATTAGTATATACAATTTTGAACCACAAATTTATTTGGTTAAAGTACCACATATACTACAGATTAGATGCCAACTGTCTGTAGTGAAAAGAAAAGTACTCATTAAAAAACCGGTTTCTAAAATTCATGGAAAAATATGAAAAATTTAAGTAACACTATATACAGTGGAGCTTGGTTATAACAAGCACCAGTGTACTGACAATTTCCTCATTATAACCATTACTCACTATATTAGTGATGAGTTAAATTTACCTCCTATTCTTTTAATTCTCAATAACTGGACAAAAAGATTCAAAAAACAAAAATATTAGAAAGAAAAAATAATATAGTTACATGCCTACGTATTATTTTTATTAATATGCTTGCATAAACTACAATACACTTAATATTAAACACAATTTATTTGTCCTTAATTTTAAAACCATACACTTAATACTAAACACAATTTATTTCTCCATAATTAAAAACAATAATTGAAATCATACTTATTATTAATTAGTATTGTTTTTATTTATGAATCTTAAAATTGATGTTTATTTCATTTTGATATTTCTCAAATTTCTCCTTAAAATACTCAATGCATTAAGTCTCATTATTTGCCTCAGTTCCTTCAAAAAATAGACTGTGTCCATTGCACCTAGAGCTTGGGAGACTCTGCATTGATTGTGATTCACTTTCACTTGTCATATCTCATCACAGTCATCATCTTTATCATCTTTTTTGCGATTACCCGAACAATTAAGCATGTTTGCATAATTAGTCGAGCAGTTAAAAATGTTTGCATATTTCCATAGTTGCCAAAATTTGTACAGTATATTCGTGTAGTATGCTCGTTATAAAAGTGATCAGTTGTATGGGAATACACATAAATTAAAGTCATTATGGTTTTTTGCTCATTGCAGCCATGATCTTGTTATTTCCGTGTTCATTACAACCAAGTTTGACTGTATTCTTAAATCACACTGATTCCATTAAAAATGGCATATGTTCTAAAAGATTCACATTGGGATATGTACTGATTAATTTATATGCTTGATGTGCTACTTTCTGGATAATTAATGAATACTGGTTGCATCAATGAGTGGTGTTATGTCAGGGGCATGCTGCATTGCAGAAAGAATGAAAAAATATATTCAGTAATAAAGTACCACAGGAAAATGTCCTGTAGACAAGAAACACTTGAAATAATTAGCTGAAAAAAATTGGTTACCCTGAGTGGGATTCGAACCCACATCTCCCAGATGCATGCAGGCATTATAACTACTAGCCTACCAGAGACTAACCATTTTACTACCATTACATGAGGTAGCTTGGCTGCCCAATTCCTGACACAGATGGTGCCAGTGGCGCCATCTATGTCAAGAATCGGTGGCGATCAATATTCCAGTGGCAAATCAACGAAGGGCAGGAATGCTTATGTGTTACATTGAAGAAAATGATTAGTCTCTGGTGGTCTAGTGGTTATGATGCCTGGCATGCTTCTGGGAGATGTGGATTTGATCCCACTTAGGGCAACCAATTTTTTTCAGCGAATTATTATTTCAAGTGTTTCTTGTCTACATAGCATTTTCCTGTAATACTTCATTTTCTTGCAATTTTCTTTAGGCAGTTTTCTAGTGGTTATATGATGCCTGGCATGCTTCTGGGAGATGTGGATTTGAATCCCACTTAGGGCAACCAATTTTTTTCAGCGAATTATTATTTCAAGTGTTTCTTGTCTACATAGCATTTTCCTGTAATACTTCATTACTGAATTATTTATATAATGCTGTGAACATATGTGACAAATATTACTACCATCATATGTGGCAGTTTGGCAGTCCAATTCCTGACAGATGGCACCAGTAGCAAAACAACAAAAATGCAGGAATGGTTATATGTCACATTGTTGAAGAATGGTTAGTCTCTGGTGGTCTAGTGGTTATGATGCCTAGCATGCTTCTGGGAGGCATATGGGTTTGAATCCCACTCAGGGCAATTAATTGTTTTCTGCTAATTTTTTCAAGTGTTTAAAAAATTTTTTTTTCTGAGGTAGCTCATTTGCTATGCAGTCTGACAACAGCTTGTAAATATAATATTCCTCATAAATATATATGTGAGGTAGAAAAGATCTCAGCAGGAAAATGGAACAATTTTGAGGGGAAAAGCATGACTTTTCTGATATTTAAAACTAGGTCCCTTGCTCTGGCCACTGAAGAAATTTTTCAATGTTTTTCAGAAAATATGTAAAAGTTACAAGAGGGAAATAAAATCCAAATAAACAATATACAATTTTTCACTGATACTAGTAAGAAGTACTCTTTAAAGTGTATATATATATATGAGTATTGGACACTGAGTTAAACTATTTAAAATCGAAATAATTTAATCATAAAATAAGAATTCGAAAATTATGCCTTTATGTATTTAAAAGCATAAAGTGATTATCTGAATATTGATAATGTAGCAAATGCATTAATATATGACATAGCTGAACATGAATAATACTTTTTTTCAGCAATTTTCTTTAGGCATCAGCTCCTTATCTGCCCTAGGACCAATAGGAGCATTCTTAGAAATCACATTGATCTTGTATCCTTTAATATTTTTTGATATATTTTTCAAATGGTAACTGCATATGTTAGCAAATTTATTTGTGAAAAAAAATGTAATTCATGTAATTGAATGCTATAAGAATTGTTTATTCAACTTGTTAAACTTAGTTTATGTAATAATATATAAGCTTATATAATATGTAATATGGCCGTCCCGTGGCCGAGTGGTTAGCGCGCTTCGCTGCTGATCTTAGGGACCTGGGTTCGAGCCCCGGGTAAGGCATGGATGTATGTGTTGTTTTTCGGCTGAGGTCCTGCCATCCTCTCAGTTCTTGTACTATGGCATATAAACTGACAGGCTCCTGTCAGACCTCTGTGGCAAGCAGCTGCTTGAGGGGGTATTTAATTTTATTAATATGTAATAAAAATTGTGTATTGAACTTGTTAAGCATAGTTTATGCAATAATATATAACCTATATAGTACTGCATAAATACTTTTTTTTGTTTTAAATAAGTTCTGTTCACAGGTACATCATCATCATCATCCTCAAGCAGCCATGGGCTACGGAGGTCCAACCAGACGGTGCAATTTAGCTCTCCAAGCAAGTCTATCCTGAGCTACATCTACTGCATCTGGCCACTGCACACCAATTCTAACAAGGTCCTGTTTGACATTGTCTGCCCACCGCATCCTAGGTCTCCCCTTCTTTCTGAGGCCTTTAGGCACACTGTTCATAACCCTATTCGCCAATCTATAATTATTCATACGGGCAACATGGCCAAACCAACGGAGTCTCTCTCTGCACAATATGCTGCTTAAAGGAGGTTGCAAACTCCTTTGCCTAACCTCATCATTAGTTACAAAGTTGAACCATCTAATGCCCAAGATACTGCGTAAGCATCTGGAATTAAAAGCATCTAGTTTCCTGTTATGTTTACAAAGTGTCCAAGTTTCACTACCATAACTAACCCTAGAAAGAACCAAACTATTATACAGCCTAATTTTAGTCTTTAGGTGTATACGCCTATTTCTCCACACTCTCCATAGATTCTTAAAAGTCCCGGCAGCAATCCCTATTCGTCTGTTAATCTCATGCCGCACATCACCATTATCTGTTACATAGCTCCCAAGATAATTAAACTGTGACACCTGCTCAAGACTGCAGCCATTCAGATTAACTGAATCACAGCCTGCCTGACCAATTTTCATCACTTTAGTTTTCTCTCTGTTTATAACCAAACCTACTTTACTCCCAGTCTCATCAACAGCTCAAATGAAAGAGTTCATCTCATCAACATCATTTGCCAAAAGGGCTAAATCATCAGCATAATCTAAATCAGAAATTTTCGTATCTCCAGCCCATTTAAGGCCAAAATCTTTCCCTTGAAGTGAATTTCGCATAACATAATCAATAACCAAGCTAAAGAGAAAAGGAGACAAAATGCACCCTTGTCGAACACCAGAAGTAATGCTAAACCAATTGCTACAAGCCTTACCAACTCTCACACACGACTCAGTGTTATTATAGAGAACTTTCATTATATTAACTAACTTGTCTGGTATATCATATTATCTCACAATCAACCCCAAATTATGATGATCAACAGAGTCGAAAGCCTTTTTGAAATCAACAAAGCTAGCAACCAAAGGTTTCTGAAACTCTAAACATTTCTCAAGAATCTGCCTAAGTGAAAATATCTGATCCACACATCCCCTACCACTTCTGAATCCACATTGCTCATCACGCAATTGACTCTCAACCAGATTCTTAATTCTATTAAGCACAATCATGGAAAGAACTTTACCTGGAACAGAGAGTAGGCTAATACCCCTATAGTTATCACAAGAACTGCGATCACCTTTTTTGAAAATAGGGATAACAGTAGCTCTGGTAAAATCCTTAGGAACCATGCCTTTATCATAAAAGATATTCAGAATTTCAGTCATCCAAGTGGTAACCGAAACATTTCCAGCTCTAAGCATTTCGGTAGTAATTTCATCTACCCCTGGGGATTTATGAAGTTTAAGTTTAGAAACAGCCAAAATAACTTCAGATTGTGTTATAGGGCCAACATTAAAGCCACCAATGCATCTATCATCATTGCAAACAATGGGAATAGAACTAACTGCATTGTTCAGAATATCACTGAAATGCTCAGCCCACCTAGCCATGACAGAATCCTCACCTTCTATAACCTTACCCTGTTTATCCTTCAATCCCTGTATACCTGTCCGTTTTCTACCACACAAAACATTAACTATCTGGTACAGCTCTCTGCTGTTGTGCTGTCTAACTGCTTCCTCGGCTTTGTCAGCCAAACCATCAAGCCAAAGATTCTTATCAGCAGCTAACTTATCTTTTACATGTTTATTAAGCTCTCTGTAATGCTTTCTATTAGTACTAGTAGGGTATTGATTAAGGACATTCCTGCAGTTCTTTCCTTCTGAAATAAGCTCAAATGCCTTATCACTCAGATAATTCTGCCTCTTCTGCTCCTTTTTTCCTAAAAGAGTACTGTTAGTGTCCAAAAAAGCCTGTTTAAAATGATCCCATTCTTCCTCAACTTCAGTAGTAAGCATACCATGACTGTCATAATGACTAAGTAACCTATCATGGTAAGCTTTGGCTATAACTGGGTCTTTCAGAGCTTCAGTATTAAAAGCAAATTTTTTAACCCTAGCACAACACTTTTTAAGTTTAAATTGCAAGACACTTTTAACAAGGTAATGGTCAGATCCAATTTCAGCTCCCCTATATGCCCTGGTATTTCTAACAGAACTAGCCCATTTGCTGTTAATTAATATATAATCAATCATATTCCTATGCAGCCCATCAGGTGAAACCCATGTGTATTTATGTATGTCGCGGTGTTTGTAATATGTGCTAGTTATTCTGAAACCATTGAGTTTACTTACCTGTAGGAGACGTTGCCCATTGCAGCTACCAATACCAAAAGGGCCTATTACTTATGCCCAAAGGTCAGAGTCAGTACCAACTTTGGCATTGAAGTCACCAAGAACAAGGGTAATATCTCCTTTCTTGACAGAATTCAAAATATCCTGAAGTTGTTCATAAAATCTATCCTTCTCATCCTCATCCTCAGTGGGGGCATAACAGCAGATAACATTCAGGTCTTTAATGCTT
The DNA here is from genome assembly GCA_038380435.1 of Ryuthela nishihirai. NCBI lineage: Eukaryota > Metazoa > Arthropoda > Arachnida > Araneae > Heptathelidae > Ryuthela > Ryuthela nishihirai. The sequence continues at coordinate 10,329,014 of JAWZYU010000004.1, forward strand.
GTCTGAAATTTTGCTGTAAGAAACCTTTCATTAATGCACTCATATCCTAGAAGAGCATCACTAGCGTGTCTGCTGAGAAGCAGACCCATGCCTTGGTGATGCTTATTGTCGTCCCTCCCTGAAAAGAGAAATTTAAGATTATTTTTAAGAATCTGACCTTTATCTGTCCATCTGGTCTCTTGCAAGCCGAGAATATCTAAATTATAATGGTGGAATTCTTGTGTGAGGACATCAAGAGAAAAAGCTCTGTGCAGAGTCCTCACATTCCAACTACCTATGGAGAGAAAATGGTTAGTGGGATGTTTAAAGAAACTATGTTTATTGAGAGAGGGAATGCCGACAATATCAAACAACCCCCTAATCACAGACATGGGCCAAAGACCTGTTCCTCCACCACTAAAGGCTGAAGCCATCTACACTGGAAGACTTCCTCCAATGTAGAATTTGACGATGCCAATAGAAGCAAAGAGTTCAGGTGCCTGCGATGACTTCTGCTCAGGATTATCCACCAGCTGATAAACATATCCTGTGAATCTATTCACTTGGGGCTGTCAACCCACAAACAAACAGAAAACACAGCGGAAGATTTTCCCTCCACAGAAGCCCACCAGTGCAGCTAAATCAGGATCCATAATCAAGCTCAGAGCCATATATCTGTCCAGTCCAGTTTTTATATGGTCAGCACCAGGACCCTGTGTGGTTGACCACTCCTCAGCAGGGTTAGTACTAATAAAAGCAGGGTTAGTACAGGTACAGTACTAATAAAATATTACTATTTGCATTTTCCCAGTTATTTGTTAGTTAAAGTTTCCACAGGGTGTTAAAGTAGAAAAATAAGAAACTTAATTAAAATTAGAGTGTAGATTGATTTAGTCAGTAGCATGTCAGACTCATCTTGTTTTCTGGTTAAGTCCCAACTATTCCGGGGCGGGGGTGGCTCAGTCGGTAGCGCGCCAGGCTCGTAATCTGAAGTTCCCAGGTTCGAGTCCCAGCTGGGTCAGCGTTGAGATTTATCTCCGCAAAAATTCCCCCCGCCCTGCCCACGGTCAGTAGGGGACACCGATGGGCTTGGAAAGGCCGCCGTCCGTCGGATGGGACGTTAAGCCGTGGCCCCGTGTGCGGGAGAGCCATACCCTGTGCACGTTAAAGAACACGCTGGATGGCCTTGACGGGAGGCTACCATCTGTCTCCCAACAGCTGTTCCAGTGGGTCCCCTCTCCCAACCTTCTCTGAGCCTTCGGGGTCCATGTGACCTGGCCATTTAGCCCATGGTGTGCAAAAAAGTGCCGCTCAGAGGTAAAACAACCCAACAACCCAACTATTCCAGGGTGGGGGTGGCTGAGCCACCCCCACCCCAAAAGAACACCAGGCTCATAATCTGTAGTTTTCAGGTTTGAGTCCCAGCTGGGTCAGCAATTATACTTATCTCTGAAAAACTTCCCTCCCTGCCCACAATTAGTTGTGGACACCAATGGGCTTGGAAAGGATAAGACATTAAACCATGGCCCGTGTGCTGGAGAGCCATACCCTGCACATGTTAAAGAACACACTGGATGGCCTTGATGGGAGGCTACCATCTGTCTCCCAACAGCTGTTATAATGGGTCTCCTCCTCCAACCTTCTCTGAGCCTTTGGGGTCCCTGTGACCTGGCCATTTAGCCCATTGTGTGCAAAAAAAGTGCCACTCAGAAGTAAAACAACCCATTTATTCCTTCATTGCAGTTTACTCCATAAACGCTCTCTCTTCCCTTGTTGAAAAAGTGGGCAACATTGAGCTTGGAAAGGCCACTGTCAGTTGGGATATTAATCCAAGGCCTCATGTGCATGGAGTGGGGGTGGCTCAGTCTGTAGCATTAGGCTCATAATCTGCGTTCCCAGGTTTGAGTCCCAGCTGGGTCAGTGTTGAGACTTATCTGCGCAAAACTCCCTGCCCATGGTCAGTAGGGAACACCAATAGGCTTGGAAAGGCTGCCGTCCATCAGATTGGACGTTAAACCATAGCCCCATGTGCAGGAGAGCCATACCCTGTTCACGTTAAAGAATACACTGGATGGCCTTGGCGGGAGGCTCCTGTCTGTCTCCCAACAGCTGTCCAGTGGGTCCCCTCCCCCAACCTTCTCTGAGCCTTCAGAGTCCTTGTGACCTGGCCATGTGGCCTATTGTGTGCAAAAAAAAGTGCCACTCAGGGGTAAAACAACCCAACCCTCATGTGCATACCCTGTGTATGTTAAAAATCGTACTTCATGACCTTAACAGCAGACTTCCACATCTCCTAACAGCTGTCCCTTTCCTCGACCTTATCTTGGCCCTTGGGGTCCTTGTGACTTGACAATTTAACCCATTGTGTGCAGAAAAATGCCACTCAGAGATAAAACAACCCAACAGTTTAAAATACTTTCACAAAACATTTTCTACAGAAATGCATTCAAAAGAAGAAAACAAAATTTTTCTCAAGCAAATTCAAATAGTCCACATACAGTAGATACCAAAATAAAAATTTACCTCTTTTATGTAAATAATACAATACTGTAAATGTGTAATAAATAAATTAAGAGTACTCTTTGTATATATAGTACATATAAATGCAGTATCTTCCCTATTGTATATAGTATAATATTATATCCATATTTTATAATATTCTTTCCATATTTTATATAGGTCTTCATTCTTGATGGGTGATATTTAGAAATAATATTCTTAAAAGTCTGCACCTCTTGTTGCAAAACCATGTATATAATGACTGAATTTTTAATGCCCCTTACATTTTACAGTAATTTGACTCTGGTATCAATATATCTCAGGGACTTAATATGAAAGTTGCCATCTTACTATCTATGATATAAGGAGAGAATGAAAAATAGGGTTATGAAGTAGTAACCATAAAATTTATATGCTTGAATTGTTGTAATTGGAGGTATATGTTTTATGGATATAATTTAAGGGTTTGAGAATATTAATGAGTCCTTGAAAATACAGATATAGTATTGAGTGCAACAAATAGTAGGGAGAAGAAAAATAGATAATATGTGGTTCATCATGATTATGAATATTTGGAAACATTCCTTAGATGCACTACACTTTAAGGTAAGAATTCCTGAGACATCTGTATTAGCAAATTGAAAGCAAAGGAGAATTGTCATGTGATGCAAATTTTGGATTGTGCAATACAAGTTGGAAGATTCATATCATTAACTAGAGGAGATCTGGATCAAGTGCTGGTAGTTTAATAGTATAACACTTGAAATGTCATCAAGTATGGATTCATGTACCTGTCTGGCTCAAGACAACTTTTCTTCTAAAACTGATACTGGTGTGTAAGAATGGTTACTTTTAGTTCATATGAATTCAACTTCAAGGAAAACTTATTTTTATACGTGTTTTAAACAGATGAAATTTCCCAAAATTCTAATTTTTTGGTTTTTAATATGTTTTTTTAATTTAGTAGTTTGCTGAATCATCTGCTTCAGGAGTTTTATATCCTGCTTTATGGTAAGCCTGTGTAATGATGCCTTTGTATTTTAATAATTAGGTCAAATCTATTAAGACTGTGAGATTATTTTATTATAAACCATTTATAATAAGTTAACGCCAGAAATATTTTCATCCAATTTCAAAAACATGCATTCAAATGCCACCCACCTAGAAGAGATACTGTATAAAATTCTGGAAAATTGATTTCATTTATAGTCTGTAATGCTCCAAAAACCTATGTTATTTCTTTATTATGAACCTTGTAACTGATCCAAAATATATGTTAAATTACCAGATAGCTCGGGTGCCAGAAATTTTGCCAATAAAGGTAAATGAGGGTTAGTGTAATAACCATTACTTAGCTGAAAAGAATTCAAATCAAAAGATTGCCTATTATTAAAGTTAATTCTAGTCAAAATTTGCTCAAGAGAAAAAATTAGAAGTCAAAAACTATTTCATAAAACAAAGTTTATTCCAAAAAATCGAGACTCACCAAAGTGAAACTTCCTTGTACAAAATTATCTGAGCAACTAACAGCTCAGTCTAAAAAAAATCGCTCCTCTGAGCTCCAATAAAATTTCCATCAACATTCTCACTACTCTGTGACCTAACATCACTTACTATACATGTGGCATGCAACTGACATGTGTGTGTTGCACACTGGGAAAGTACATTTGCATAATTTAATGATCATGCTACTAGCTATGATGTAAGAGGGAGTGTGTCCTTCCATGTGCATTAGTGGCTGTCAATAAAAAATCGGAGTTGTGTTTGAGCAACTCCTCTAGCGGTTTAGGCTGAGAGAAATGATGATTCAATTTAAAGAAAAGCCCCAAAATAATAAATAAAATGTAAATAAAGTAAAACTGGTTAAGTAAAAGTGAATGGGTGAAGAATAACAAGTCCACATACAAAGAATACTGTTAGTTTTTTTTTTTGTATTTGCAACCTACAGGATGAAGAAGGGTTTAGAAACAGCTCCTAGTTTGTACATGTCTTCTCATACAGAATATGCTTCACTAAGACCAGAGTCACTGCCAACCACTGCCTCAGTTATAGCTAACAGCATATAAACAACCATTCCAGCCTGAGACTCGAATCTGGACCCAGCAGCTTCATTATCACTGCAAGCCTTCACGATATCACTGGGCTGCCAAGGTGACTTATTTATTATGTACTAGCTGAACTGTATCTGGTGCAGCCTGAGTTTCATTTTTATGATGTAATCTGTATATCCGAATTTTCACTGCACTACAGGTTAGTTGTGTGAGTACTTGTGTGAGTACTACCCCCCCCCCCCCCTGCTCCCCTCCCAACACCTAAGCACAGAGTCATCTTGTATACAGGGTATTTCCTAAAGGTCTAGACGAACTTTGGGAACATGTTCTACTGCATTTAGTGATGAAAAAAAGTTCCTATGAACATTGGGCCGAAAATTATTCCCTTCTGAGTTATAGCACATTTTGAGAGTGCAAGTAAGGAAGTCTGTTAAAAGCTATGATGCTAGGTAAATTTGCATCATTTACATGTCTGTATATTAGACAAAATCCCACCACTCCTGGATGATCTCAATTATATGTATCCTGCCCCATTGGATTACTAGGATGGACCAACTTCATGACCTGTACATTCTCCTGATTTGGATCCTGATACTGGATTTCTTCTTGTGGGATACATTAAGGCTGATGTTTACACTACTCCAGTTCTTAATATACAAGCTCTCTGTGAATAGATCACAGATGATTGTCAAAGAATTCAGAACATTCCAGGACTTTTCGAACAGTTCTTCAACAGTCGATGAGAAGACTCAGTGAGGTGTGTATGGCTGCTCAGAAAGGCCATTTCGAACACCATACTCTGATGCAGACTTAAGTCATTATTCTCAGCGATCACTTAGAATGTGCCGTAATAATTGAAATAAAAGCTAACTTCGCAAGTTTTCTTGCTTTCACTCTCAAAATTTGCTATAACTTGGAAGGGGAGCATTTTTGGGGAAATGTTCATAGATTTTTTCCTCACTATGCACAGCAGAACATGTTGCCAAAGTTCGACTAGACATTTTGGAAACACCCGGTATGTATTGATATTGTAATAAGGGAAAACAAAATGCAGTGTTGTTAACTCTAAAAGATGAAATCACACTAAAACTTCAGAAAATGGCACTAGTCGATTTGGCAGCAATTACTGTTTCCCATAGGAATAGCATGATAAATATTTTTGCTTCTAACAAGCCCCCCATTTGGAATTTTGACTTGAAACTGACCACTGCATTTGGGCAACAACCAAAAATACTGTCAAATTTTGAATCATCTACCATGATTTCCTGATGAGTTATGGCTGCCATAAATGCATTAACATCTTGTTTTGTTATTATAGATTTACAAATATTATTTAGTTAAATTTAATTTAGCAGTCTACTGTATGTAACACTACCTTCATAAGCTTGAGAAAAATTTTATTTTTTTTTTTATGTTGTATGCATTTTTTCAGAAAAAGCACTTTGCATGCATTTTTGATTGACCACAATGTCAAGAAATGCAAAGTTCATGATGTGTTCAGTGAACTCCACTTGGTTAGGGTTTCAAAGATATCACTGGTTCTTGGTAAATATTCATTATTACCCTCTAACCATGTGTTGTGTTTCTTTGACATTGATAGCCATTAACCCTTAATGAGTCACAGCTGGGTGTACCATTTTCACTTTTCCGTTTCTGGGAGCCATCAGTCGGTCTACTGTTTTGTAGTGCAAGATTGTAAATTTTATTTTGTTTTGGACAGAAATCATCATTTTTATAACTGTCTCTAATCAAATCTTGAAAATAACATTTCAGTCTGTGATATATTTTTTCTGTTTATTCTGCTTGAAAACATTATGAAAAAGTTTTAAAAAATAAACTTACATGAGTCTGTCCGTAATAGCTTCAAGTAGCGATAATTTAGCTTATGCTTTTATTCTGCCTTACCATAGTAGATTATCGATTGGTTTTTGATTTTCATTACATTGACCTATATATATAGCTGTAGCAGAGTTGTAATGTTTTCTAAACTTTTAATGTTATTGATTTTATTACTATCGGAAGTTGCGTCAATCCTATAACTTTGCTGAATGCTTTCAGTCAATATTTTACAGACTTTCGATTTCAAAGACTTCTTTTTTTACTATAGTGTTTCTGGAATTATTTTATACTGCTTTTCAAATGTATACTGCGATTATAAAGAATAATTTGAAATGATTGAAAATGAAGTCACTAATGATCTCTAATGGCCAATATCAGAAGAATCATAGGATTATGCAATTAGCCTAAAAGCACGATTTTTAAAAGGTAGAACTTATTTTAGCGATAACTGATATTTTAACCAAGTACAATAATTAACATTAAGATATTGCAATTTTTACCAAAATTTTGGCTAAATTTTAAAAATAAGGTTTTCAGTAGTAGTTATGCAGCTTTACATTAAAACAATTCATTCTCAATTTCAGTGCTTGAGTGAAACTTTAATGCTTTGAAATATTTTTATTCAATTTTTTTTTCAAAATTCTTTATCTTTGTTTAATATATTTCTCAGTTCTTATTTAAATTATCTTGTTTTTAAATTGAAATGAATTTTCAGGAGACCACTCTCTTTAGACTTAGTTTGCCGATCGCCAAAAATCTAAGCATATGCATTATGCACTATTTGCATAAATCGCTAAAAAATTTAGAAAACACTAAATAAATGAAAACTTTAAACATTAATGGAAATATTAACTTATATTTATTAGAATAATAAATAATTTGGAAAAAATGCAAAAAAAATTATCTTTTTCAATTTTTACTAAACTAAAAATAGAAGAAAAAAACAGTAAAATTTTGCAATATTTTAAAAAAGTTTAAAAACTTTAACTATTATTTTATTTTGCTGAGAATGTTTGCCATTTTATTAATCATAATGCTCTTTCTTTTGGTATATAACGTGAGTATTTCTCTTCATTATTTACTTAAGGATGAGGTTCTAAAGTTGTGCATTTTATTTTTTAAAAACATTTCAAAATTAACTTGGCCACCAGAATGAAACCAGTTTTAGAAACCTGATACTTTAAGGGTTAATTCATCAACAGAACCAATAATGTCTGTCACTTATTCATTCAGAAAGGTAAACAAATGTCAAGTGACTGATGGCAAAAATATGGCCATATTTTCAATCAGATTATGCTCAGTAGCAATGAGACGTTCACTGTATAAGAATCCATTGTACCCCCAAAACTATATAGACCACAAAGGGTTTATCCCAGGACCCAACATTTAAGTATTCTAGAATTAGAAGTTTGTTGCAATCAGATTCTACTATGTGATGTTAGTGACATTTTTCTATATCTTGTTGTATTGAACAATATAATACATCTGCAAGATATAGTTGGGATTATTAAATTCTCATCTCATTCAAACAGACTTAATTTTACATTTATTCACTATATTTGTAGCTGATGGAAATTGATTGCTTTGTGTGGTCTTGATTTCCTAACAGCAGTTCAGAAAAATATAATTTAAATTTCCCATGCAAATCAGCAAAAATTACTTCATCCATATCAAAAAATAATTTTACGGTTCTGTTAAAATGTTACTTCAGTATTATATATAATTTAGCTGATCTCAGGATTATATTTTTCTGTAAAATTTCGTAATAATTTTCTTAACATTGCAACATCATATATTAAGAAGAAAAAATTAAATGGAACAAGCACTTATTTTTCTACATCAGAAGCATCATTCAAGGTAATTGATTCCCTTCAGCTACAAAGGTAGCGAATAAAAACTAGAATCAAATCTATGATAGTTTATTTAACTATCCACAGCAATAACTCCTCCTACAATCATTATTTACTATGCAACTCATAGACTATTGCACTTGGAAATTTTTTAGCTTGTGCTCCTCTTCATCTTGAGTGTAGTCATCTTGCATATTCTATTGCTTAATTTGATTTGCTGCATGTTACATAAAACAATGCAACATTCACAGTTTGGTAAATAAGGCTCAGCAAAGGTAAGTTAGGTATAAATTAAAAGCAGTAATTGCAGGTCTTGAATAGAATTGAGAAAATAGTTAATTACCATCCTAAAATCAGCAAAAAATTGTAAAATTTAGAAACAAAAAATATTAAATTAATATATTTTGTTCTGTGAATATTATGCAAAGTATATTAACATGAATAAAAATATTCCTTAATTTATAACTAGATACCTATGGTGGGCATCAGTTGTAGGTCTCTATACATTGCCACTTTTCTGTCATTTAAGGCCAAAGCTTCATGACACATCTATGACTCAAGTTATTGGTAATTGTGCTGTTTTGCTGGTCTTAAGTTCAGCATTTCCTGTTTTGGCACGAACTTTGGGTATGTATCATAATGTTTGTAAAATACTGTGATGTTTAAGGTAGCATAAAAAATTTGATTGCCTTATTTATAAAACAAAATTAGCACAATTTTTAGAAATAGAATGATCTTCTATCTAAATCATATTAGATAAATATATAATACAAAAAGTTTCATGAAACAACTATAATATACATGGTAAAAATCTTTGAAATTTTTTTGTCACTGGTTTATAAATTATAACTAGGCATACCCTGGAAGAAGAGCTATGCACCTATTCTCCTGAGATCATACACAAAACCATTTGGATATAACTTCTTTGATAGTGTTTTTTCGGCCTGTAAATGGTAGCTAGACATAAACTGGAAGGAGAGCTGTGTACCAATCCTAGTGATGATGCACAGAACTGGCCAGGTCTAGCACCTAATGTTCGACCCCACCTTCTCGTGGTGCAGGCCATTAGTACCTTTCAAAAGAGATATTCTCTTTTGGAAGGGAATAGGAGAGGAGGGCTGCCAGTCCAGTGTAGCCTACTGAGCTGGTCATCTATGGCCACTTTTTCTTTTTTTTTTTCAACCCTGCTGAAGAGTGGTCAACTTCACAGGGTTTTGGTGCTGATCATTTATACCTGTTAGACTGGAACTGTTTATGGATTTGAGCTTAATTATGGATTCTGGACTTTTTGCACTGGTGGGCCTCTGTTGAGGGAGAATCTGCTGCTGTGTTTTCTGTTTGTGGGTTGCCAGCCCTAAGTGAACAGAGGCATGAGATACTTTATATTACAGCTGGTGGATAATCTTGATCAGAGGCTATCGCAGGTACCTGAACAATCACTTAAACTAGTTGGGCATCGTCAATCCTAAACTGGAGCAATGTGTCTCGGGAAAGTCTGTGGCTCTTGAAAAGTGGTGCCTGAAGTTCCTATCAGCATGGGTGGCTTCAGCCTTTAGCAGTGGGAGAACCTCAACCTTCACTTAGATAGTTGGGCATTATCAATCCTAAACTGGAATAATGTGTCTCAGGCAAGTCATATAGCTCCTAATCAGAGGCCATCACAGGTACCTGAACCTTAGCTAGTTGGGCATCGTCAAGCCTAAACTGTAGTAATGTGTCTCAGGCAGGCCATAGGGTCTTGAAAAAGTCCACTTGAAAAGGTGGTGCCTGAAATTCCTACCAGCATTGGTGACTTCAGCCTTTAGTGGAGGAGGAACAAGTCTTTGCCCCATGCCTGCGATCAGGGGGCTGTTTGATATTGTTGGCCCTTCCAATCTCAATAAACCTAATTTCTTTAAAAATCTTACTAATCATTTCCTCTCTGCAGGAACGTGGAACATGAGGACATTATAATAGAGATTATTCTCTTGATGTCCTCACGCAGGAATTCCAGCGCTTTAACCTACCATGGTGTGCAAAAAAAGTGCCGCTCAGAGGTAAAACAACCCAACCCAGCTTTAACCTACATATTCTAGGCTTGCAAGAGTTCAGATGGACAGATAAAGGTGAGATATTTAAAAATAACTTTAAATTTCTCTTTACAGGGAGGGAGGATGGAAAGCATCACCAAGGCTTGGGTCTGCTGCTCAGCAGACATGCTAGTGTTGCTGTTCTAGAATATGAGTGCATTAATGAAAGGTTTCTTACAGCAAAATTTCAGACAAGCATTAAAGACTTGAATGTTATCTGCTATTATGCCCCCACTGAGGATGATGATGAGAAGGATGGGTTTTACGGACAACTTCAGGATATTTTGAATTCTGTCAAGAAAGGAGATATTACCCTGGTTCTAGGTGACTTCAATGCCAAAGTTGGTACTGACTCTAACCTTTGGCGAAGGGTGATAGGCCCTTTTGGTATTGGTAGCTGCAATGACAATGGGCAACGTCTCCTACAGGTAAGTAAACTCAATGGTTTCAGAATAACTAACATATATTACAAATACCACGACATACATAAATACACATGGGTTTCATCCAATGGATTCCATAAGAATGTGATTGATTATATATTAATTAACAGCAAATGGGCTAGTTCTGTTAGGAATACCAGGGCATATAGGGGAGCTGAAATTGGATCTGACCATTACCTTATTAAAACTGTCTTGCAACTTAAACTTAAAAAGTGTTGTGTTAGGGTTAAAAAATTTACCTTTAATACTGAAGCTCTGAAAGACCCAGTTATTGCCAAAGCTTACCATGATAGGTTACTTAGTCATTATGACAGTCATGGTATGCTTACTACTGAAGTTGAAGAATAGGATCATTTTAAACAGGCTTTTTCGGACACTAACAATACTCTCTTAGGGAAAAAGGAGCAGAAGAGGCAGAATTATCTGAGTGATAAGGCACTTGAGCTTATTTTGGAAAGAAAACTGCAAGAATGTCCTTAATCAATACCCTACTAATCCTGATAGAAAGCATTTCAGAGAACTTAATAAACATGTAAAAGATCAGTTAGCTGCTGATAAGAATCTTTGGCTTGGCTAACAAAGCCGAGGAAGCAGTTAGAAAGCACAACAGCAGAATGCTGTATCAGATAGTTAATGTTTCGTGTGGTAGAAAACGGACAGGTATACAGGGATTGAAGGATAAACAAGGTAAGGTTATAGAAGGTGAGGATTCTGTCATGGCTAGGTGGGCTGAGCATTTCAGTGATGTTCTAAACAATGTGGGCAGTTCTACTCCCATTGTTTGCAATGATGATAGGTTCATTGGTGGCTTTAATATTGGCCCTAAAACACAATCTGAAGTTATTTTGGCTGTTTCTAAACTTAATCTTCATAAATCCCCAGGTATAGATGAAATTACCACAGAAATGCTTAGAGCTGGGAATGTTTCGGTTACCACTTGGATGACTGAAATTTTGAATATCTTTTATGATAAAGGCATGGTTCCTAAGGATTTTACCAGAGCTATTATTATCCCTATTTTCAAAAAAGGTGATCGCAGTTCTTGTGATAACTATAGGGGTATCAGCCTACTCTCTGTTCCAGGTAAAGTTCTTTGCATGATTGTGCTTAATAGAATTAAGAATCTGGTTGACAGGCAATTGCGTGATGAGCAATGTGGATTCAGAAGTGGTAGGAGATGTGTGGATCAGATATTTTCACTTAGGCAGATTCTTGAGAAATGTTTAGAGTTTCAGAAACCTTTGGTTGCTAGTTTTGTTGATTTCAAAAAGGCTTTCGACTCTGTTGATCATCATAATTTGTGGTTGATTGTGAGTTCATATGGTATACCAGACAAGTTAGTTAATGTAATGAAAGCTCTCTATAATAACACTGAGTCATGTGTGAGAGTTGGTAAGTCTTGGAGCAATTGGTTTAGCATTACTTCTGGTGTTCAACAAGGGTGCATTTTGTCTCCTTTTCTCTTTAGTTTGGTTATTGATTATGTTATGCGAAATTCACTTCAAGGGAAAGATTTTGGCCTTAAATGGGCTGGAGATATGAAAATTTCTGATTTAGATTATGCTGGTGATTTAGCCCTTTTGGCAAATGATGTTGATGAGATGAACTCTTTCATTCGAGCTGTTGATGAGACTGGTAGTAGAGTAGGTTTGGTTATAAACAGAGAGAAAACTAAAGTGATGAAAATAGGTCAGGCAGGTTGTGATTCAGTTCATCTGAATGGTTGCAGTCTTGAGCAGGTGTCACAGTTTAATTATCTTGGGAACTAATGTTATCTATGTAACAGATACTGGTGATGTGCGGCATGAGATTAACAGATGAATAGGTATTGCTGCCGGGACTTTTAAGAATCTATGGAGAGTGTGGAGAAATAGGCGTATACACCTAAAGACTAAAATTAGACTGTATAATAGTTTGGTTCTTTCTAGGGTTAGTTATGGTAGTGAAACTTGGACACTGTGGAAACAAGATAACAGGAAACTAGATGCTTTTGATTCTAGATGCTTACGCAGTATCTTGGGTATTAGGTGGTTTAACTTTGTAACTAATGATGAGGTTAGGCAAAGGAGTCTGCAACCTTCTTTAATCAGCATATTGTGCAGAGAGAGACTCCGCTGGTTTGGCCATGTTGCCCATATAGATAATTATAGATTGGCAAATAGGGTTATGAACAGTGTGCCTAGAGGCCTCAGAAGGAAGGGGAGACCTAGAATGCGGGGAGCAGACAATGTCAAACAGGACCTTGTTAGAATTGGTGTGCAGTGGCTGGATGCAGCAGATGTAGCTCAGGACAGATATGCGTGGAGAATTAAACTGCACAGTCTGGTTGGACCTCCGTAGCCCATGGCTGCTTGAGGATGATGATGATGAGTGTTTTTTCAACAACGAGAGTGACATTTTGCTATAACATTAAAATATATAGTACGTAAAGTTAATTAAAATTTAATGTTAAATTCTAATACAAGTTAATATTTATTGCTGGATTAAGAATAAATTTTGCCCCATTTTATTAATTATGACTTGAAAATACACAATTATTCTCTATAATACAGATTTTTCATTGATTCAGACTACCACTTCCCACACCCCTATTAGTCTGAATTAGTCCGGTTCTACTGTATATGTGTATTATGTACTAAATGCATGGCAAGAATTAAAATATATGAAGTTCATTGTTGTCTCTTGAACCTTTTCAGATTGTATTCATTGTATGATGGCATTCCTAAAAAAGGAAATATATCACCTATTATGTCTGCATGTGGCTGCTGTAGTAGCACAGCACAATTTCTGGTGGGGTGGCTGCTGCTGTTACTAGATTTCAGTTGCTCCTCTAATTGCAATTGTAGAAAAAGCAATATAGCTAGTGCTATGTACACTGAGTTGTGTATGGATTTTTCATTACTTAATTCATTACTTAAGTTTGCCTGATTGTATAGATCCTATCAGTCTCCCACCTAGTATCTTTTTTTTATAAAAATGGTTAAGTTGCACCTTGAATAAACAGAGGGATGTACAGTTTATGAAATTAAAATATTTAAACCCACTTAAAAAGTTTAGAAGTAAAAATTAACAGTAAGCATTTTTACTTCATAAAATATTCAGGGTCATTATAAAAGAATGTCCATATTTTAAAGTGCTACATTTTATTAAATAATTAAGTAGCAAAAGTAAATGTGTGGGCAAAATGTCACAAAAAGTTTTATGTTCAACAGACTTCATTGTGGGTGCTATTGATGGCATAATATTCAATTTGCATCCAGACATGGCTCAGCATGCGTAGTGTAACACATGCAACAGCTCTTCAGTTATTCTTTTAAATGATGTAAATTGCAAATTTTTTAGAATAAATGATGTTATTAATGTATCCTCAAAAAAAAGTCCAATGATGCCAAATTGGAACTTCTCAGGTACCAGAAGATCAGTCCATTTCTATCAATCCACAGTGATTTTGTCATTTAAAGAATTTGCCATTTAAGATGTGATACTAACTCCATGCCATCTTGACAAAGGACCTGATAGTTTCTTCACATTTTGGACACACAATTACTTTTACTACTTAATTATTTAATAAAATATGACACTTTCAAATATTAGTATTCTTTTATAATGACTATGCATATCCTCAGCTTACACAATGGATTACTTCACCAAGTTCATAAAAGGAGCAATGTAGAAGATTCATATAAATTTTACTAAACTTACGTATGGATAATAGGGACACAAACTGCATGCAGCTTAAAGGTAGTTTTAGCAAGACTGTTTTTTCTATAATTACAGCCCCACTAATAGTTAGTACTGAGGATGATTATGTAATATGGTGCTGTTTTCAGAAGCTCATAGATTATCATATGTTTTTACACCATCATCGATCATGCTTGATCTGGTGTCCCTGTTGTGAAGTAGTTGCCCTACAGCATACCTTTCACTGTGGTAGGATTCTTCAAACCTCTGCCTTAGCTAATTGACCCCATTTGTCTTTACAAGCTTTTCATAATCCATCAACTGTCCATGTTCAATATTTCCCGAGAGCCCATTTCAAGAGTCCAAAAGGTTCAAAAGTCTGGCAAAGCATTTGGTGACTTTACAGGAATGTCCTTTAATAGTATAGTGCAGATTCCAGTATGCTCTGCCATCTGTTGAAGATATATGCATCTAGACACTGAGGTACGACACAAAGTTTGTTTTTCATGCAACCATAAAATGACATCCATATCATACAAGGCAGGCAATTCATCCCAGTGTATTGACTCCAGGATGTTTGATAGTAGAGGGAGTTCCCTTTGGCATTATTTTCCACCCTTCAGATTTGCAACTTCCTGTTATAGCTGTATCGAGCAATGACCATAAAACCTTTATGAACATTCTCTGTATGCCACTTGCGTTAGGCTGTTTGGTTTAAAATATGTACAGGATTTGTTGCAGTTATCTAGGTAGACTAGACATATCCCACATCGAATGTTGCCACATTTTCCTACGTGTTACCTACCATGTAAAGCTCGTATAGTTTGCAGTAATTGGTATGTTGTTCCATTATGTGATGAAGCAGAAACTTGTGGACATGGGACATACACGTGTACTGTAAGTGAGGATTGTTTCAAATGATATCGTGGACAATCCATTGGGATACCTCTTTGGCTTTGGCGACCATTATTTGGCTTGCATGTTAGTTTTCTCTCTATCACAAACTTATCCTATTGCTAGTTTCATTAGTAGATTTTATGAAAGAATTCATTTTGTCAGTATAATTTTGCCAAATGGGATGAATCATCAGCATAATCTAAGTCAGATATTTCCAATCTCTGGACCACATAAAACCTCAGTCTTTTTCTTTCAATAAATTCCTTATAACATATACCCAAACTGATAAAAAAAAAAGGTGATAAAATGCAGTTTTATTAAGCTCCAGTAGTAATGCAAAACTAATCATTTCAATTTTACCAACTCACATGATTCAGTATTGTTATAGAGAACATCATTATACAATGCTCTCTATAACAATATCATGCATTATCAACCACAAATTATGGTAGATGACAGAATCACAAAAGCCTTTTTGAAATCTACAAAGTAAGTAGCCATATTTTTTTGAACCAATAGGCATGTATTTGAGCATTATTTGGCTTGCACGGTTTTATCCACTGACTATTGTGCTGTCTTTCTTGATAACGTCTAATGGGCTTCTGGACTCTATACTTTCTTGATGTACTTGCAACTATTTCTGTGGGGTTTGTCTCCTGTGTTGCTTCACAACACATTCCTTAACTTTCTGAGAAATGCTAAATCCTCCAGCTTTGCACATCTTTATAATTTGTGATTCAAAATAATTGGTGTCAGAAATGGCAACAATGTACCCTTCCCAAAATCTGTCGATCCTCAGTTGTTTATCATGTGGTTTGTGTTCACAAAACTAATGCACATAACAATGGAACCACACACACTGTTGCCACAATATATTCATCATGAGTTGCACATCAGTGAGGTACATTTGAATGTGAAATCAGCACCATGTAATCAACTTCAGTAGCAGACATTCCACCCAAAAGCATTCTATACAGTAGCCACCTGGCAAATATAATAGGTGATAGCCTTTGCTTTTCTTTTTTATCATTGCCCTCATACAGTATTGCCTGAAAAGTTTGAAAGCAACATTGAACAACAGCAAACAACAAATGGTATCCATGAAATGGGTAGATGAAAGTTTATATATTTGGATCTATTCTTGTATCCCTAGGTCAGTCAACTGCCATTTTCCACTTTCGCATAACAGTTGGGTTGTTTGGGTTGTTTTACCTCTGAGCAGCACTTTTTTGCACACCATGGGCTAAATGGCCAGGTCACATGGACCCCGAAGGCTCAGAGAAGGTTGGGGGAGGGGACCCACTGGAACAGCTGTTGGGAGACAGATGGTAGCCTCCCGTCAAGGCTATCCAGCGTGTTCTTTAACGTGCACAGGGTATGACTCTCCCGCACACGGGGCCACGGCTTAACGTCCCATCCGACGGACGGCGGCCTTTCCAAGCCCATCGGTGTCCCCTACTGACCACGGGCAGGGTGGGGAGTTTTGCGGAGATAAATCTCAATGCTGACCCAGCTGGGACTCGAACCTGGGAACTACAGATTACGAGCCTGGCGCGCTACCGACTGAGCCACCCCCGCCCCTCGCATAACAGTAATCACCATCTTTGATGTTTACTACCTTATTCAGGTGTTAATTCATCCTGCAAGAGTTGCTTTCTGAGCATCACAATTCTCTTTGGTCAGATAAACTTCCAATGCTTTCAAAAATTTTAACTGACTAAACAGCTTTATAATTAGTAAATACTGCTTGATATATACACTTTTGATATATATATTTTGATATATACATATTTGCTTTTGATATATACACTTTCTGGCCAAAAAATTAAAAACCATGTGCTATTTGTCATAACCACAATATAAAGCACAAATATGCAAAGGAAAGGGTCACATGTAACAGTCACAGGATTCCTGAGTTGCTTTCAGTCAGCATAGCTATGGTCACATGAGATGGGACAGACTTGTGATGTAATAGATTCTAAAAACGTTATTTTTGATGCAACCATTGCCCAAAAATATGGAAACCACAGGACTGGCCAATGCTATCATCACTAAAGTTTATACAAGATGGTTAGTAGACTCAATGTCTGGCAGGAGTAGTGTGGTAGATATCTAATGCTACAGAAGATAGGTACAGAGGTAACAGAGACAATATTTTAGGCTTGGAGTCAGTACATTATTTGGGAACTATTAGAGTTGGCCAAATATCGTCAAGGCTTCAGTGGTGTCAGGAGAGACATAAGCTGAGGACTAGATATACAAGGTTCAAAGGAAAGTCCTAAAACATCTTTTTTTTTTTCCCGAAGAGTCCTAGAGGTGCAAATTTTAGGTCTACCCATAGGAAAGACCATGCCCAATTTAATGACAGTGACTGTAGCATCCTTAGCAACAAATTTAGGAAGTTAACAAACTTAACTCAGCAACAAAGAGAAAAAATGTAAATTGCAAAGTTGTAGAGCATCTTCTGATTATTAGGAAACAGTATGTGGTGTGCATGAAATGGATGGAAGGCTATAAATGCTGATTATTTGAAAATGGACACTTGATGCTTAGCAACCATAAAATGTTGTGACAACCTGCAGACCATGGAAAATGACACACCAGAGAGAAAATAATGACAAACCATTTATTACACAGATTAATGATTACATTCCAATTTACAATTGGTATAAACAAAACTCACAGGTGCAGGAGTCTAACATAGAGCTGTTGTGTCCGCTGTCAGCTACAATGCACATCTGAATGCAAGAAAGAATAACTTCTTATGCAGCAACCAGGTTATTTTAGCAATTGTTACTCTAGTTATTGAAGGTGTCACTCTGTCACAGGCATCTACAATCCAGTGTCGTAGATTTTTCAGACTTGCAGGTTCTTCATATACACTTGTTCAGTATCTTGGACTAAAAGGATAAGTTATCCTCTAAGATATTCAGTACCAAATTGCAGAAATCTAAACGTTCTGTGATGGTCTCTTGGCATCAAATCGTGTATCAATATGGGATGATGTGTGTTCACCATTCTCGTGCAGGATTGGACACAAATCAGCTGCTTTAAGCTGCAAGCCTCACTGACTGCTCTGGTACTGATGCATGGGTGGAAAGGACATATCCCAGGATGTCCACTAAATGCACTCACATTCCCGATCGTAGATAAGCTCTTATGCTGCTGGTCTCTCTGAGCCATCGAACAATGCAGCAAATTATCGCCAGAGTTGGATGTGGACCAGCTGGGAAATGCATGGTATACTGCTATTCAGCTTCCCAGGCATTTCATAAGGTATTTCCATTAAAGAAATACGAATGTTGTTTTTTGGGATAAATCCAACCTGTCACATTCGCCATACAGCAGCACTATCTCACAGCACTGATCATTGGAGTAGCTCACCATCTGGGTTTTCAACCATTAACTGCTCGCCTATAAGCTCTATATCACACTGCCAAACCTGATTTTTATCTTGCTGGGTGGTGTGTTACATCACTGTTGTCATGTGCATATGCTTGTGAATCTTTTTGTGGTGGCTAAGCATCAAACATCTAATTTCGTGCATATCATATGTTGTTTCCTACTAATTAGGTGTTCTACAACTTTGTAATTTGCATTTTTTTTCTCTCTCTCTGTTACAGAGTTAGGTTTGCTAACTTCCTAAATGCTGCTAGGAGTTCTACAGTTGCTGTTATTTGATCAGGCATGATCACTTTCCAGGTAGACCTAATATTTGCACCTCTAGGACAAAAAGATATTTGGGTGTTTTAGGAATTTCCTTTGAGTTGTGTATACATAGTGACCTTTCATTACAGTATTATAAATAGTATTGGATTATAGTGAAATATATGAGTGAGAAAATAAGGTTTTCCTATTTGATTTCTTGAGAGAGCAGGTAATTTCGCAAAGTCAATATACAGGAAATGTTCCCACATGTATTATTTTTTACTTAATCACCAGACTTGTTGAGACACTTATCATAATGGTCAATCAACTTAGTGAAGTCCTGCTACTAGAAGGAAGCATCCTTCTCCTGAAGCCACTTGAAACACTTTCTTTGACAGCATCATTCTTGGAGATGCTTCTTCAGTTTCCCAAACATGTGGAAATCTGATGGTGCCAGGTCTCGACTGTTTTGATGGGTGATGAACAGTTGCCCATCACCAGGTGGGGAGAAGATCCATTGCAGAGTGAACTGTGGAGTCTGGCATTATCATGCAAAAGGAGCACTCCCTGTAACCAATGACTCCAGGCCATTTCTGTCAATATCACATGGCCATTTTCAAACCCATGGTGCTTTTTCCTCACATGTTGCACTGGCAAGACATCTAAACTATGCACACGTCTTCAATGCCACAATATATCAGTTTCCACTAGTTGGGTCTTCTGTACCTACAGAAACTAACAGCTTAGCTCTCTAGCTCCATATACACATGCAGTACCTTAATCATGTTTACTTTGTCTCACAGCATGTCTCATAGCATGGGTGTGTAGCAGTAATGATTGCCACCACTTAGTGACATGTGGTGTGGGCACAACCCCAGATGTTTGTTAGGGGACACAACGGGAATCTTACTTTCTGACTTATTCTTATATATATCATATCTGTAATAAATAATTCATGTAATCATATTTGTAATAAATAATTCATGTAATCATATTTGTAATAAATAAGTATACATTTTTAGGCAAGAATTGTATTTTAAATAAAATTATTTTTTTTTTTCTTTGAAACAGGAATAACAAATTTTGATCTTCTTGGGGATTTTGGCCGAATAGACTGGTTAGGTAACTTTTACATTGTACTGTTTTACAATATTGTGTTTGCAGTGGCAACAGCTATCTGTTTAGGAACAAAAATAACTGCCGCAGTGCGCCAAGAACTGTTTCATAGGCTGTGCTCTTTTACAGGTTGGACTTATCCCAGAGAACAACATTCGTACTTCTTTAATGGAAACACCTTAATACATAAGGATGAATGAAACTTACTGATCTTTCTGGTAGACTGCAAAAGAGCATCATCAGGGATATTCAGTAGTATATAAATTTAATAATACTCAAGGGACCAGAGTATAAAAAATTGTATTATGGTAAAACTGTAAACAATATTTGAAATATTACTGTACTGATTTGATTCCAATATTGTACCAGAATAAATTCATAAATTATGTAAAATTTGAAATATAGTAATCAACAAGTTTGACACAGTCAGTGAATTGCAGGCATTGATATGTGAGCTAAGTTAAATGTGTTTCCTAACTTTTCACACTGACAACAAAGGGCTTTCAAAGAGTGTCATTTGTGCAGATTGTAATTCAACATATCATGTGTTTAGTAAAAAAAAATTTTTTTTCAGTAAAAAGGTAACTTATATTGTAATTTTATGTCTTAGTAGTTTATAATTATATTGTACATTACTTATGTATTTTATGTGTCTGTGAAAGTAAAGTACTAATGTGTCATCTAAATATTAGCATGGCTATTTACTCTTCAGCTGTGGGAATGCTTTATATTGTTTCCTATACAGCTGCTATTTTAGTGTTGGTCAGTATGTAAAAAGAAAAAAGGTGTCATAATATAGGCTATTACCAAACCTCAAATGTTATGGTCACAGTATTCTAAACAGTTCCTTGGGAGTGCAGGAAGTAACTACCAAAGATCTCATAAGCTTTGAACATTTACTTACACTTAGAAATAGCTATGGAAGTCTGCAATGTGCTCAATAGACTGTTAGTTTTGTTATGTACAGATGGATATTATGAAGTCCTTCAATATGTACTTATTTGTGATATATAATGTATATGGAAGTACATCATCTTCATGGACCAAAGGATTGTCAGCTAATAAAATATTGCTTAAGTGAATTATTTACATTCCATTGAAGCTACAATATTTGTTTGTCAATGTACCATTTAATTGTAATTTAATAATACAAGGTGAAGCTCATTTCTTTGAATTTATCCACCAGTAAATATATGATTTTCTTTGTTCATGATATATTGCAATTTTTGATTGTTGCTTTAGAAGATTTGTCAACTCATAGATTATCTAGTAGTTTTATTATGTTATTGTGAATATATTGACTGTACTTTGTGATACATAAGAAAGCATATTAACTACTACTGAGTCAACTTTTGTGCAAAGTGCTAAGGTTATCAATAATTGTTTAATGCTAAAATTTTGATATGCACACTGGCTGTGAAGAATATATGTGAACATGAAAGTGAAAAGGTTCTCTTGACATTAATGTATAGTAAATCTTTTACATTCTTATTTAAAACTTATAGGTAATGTCATTTTCAACTTGTGAGCATAAACATATTTAAAAGAATCTTGGGCAATTTCAGTAATATACTAATGTGGAGAGCTGCATGCATCCATAATCATTTGTTGTAATTTCACTGTGGCTCATATCAATACTTCATATGTGATGTCAAAGCTTCTTGACAAACAATTTTACCATTCACCAAACAACTGAAATATAATTCTATTTATGAAATGTTGAAATTGTTTTATTTTTTGTAGAGCATCCATAATATGTCTATTAAATTTTATATTTTCATTTAATTGCAAAGCTGAACACAACTTTCCATGCCATTAGCAGATGTCTGAAAGTGCATTAATTTGTTAGACAGTTTACTACTATGCATTAGAGGTATACTAACATTTCTTACCACTAAATAAGAATATAATCTTTTTATTACCAGCAGTAATAACATAGAAACTTCATTAAACTTAATTTCCTAGCCTAATGTTTAAATTTTTGCTGCCTGTTCCTAATGAAAAAGGAAATGCCACCACAGTGAAATGGAATATTTATATGTAGTCCTGTGTGAGTATATGCTCAATTGACTTAAAGAAATGTTTCCATCTGCCTGTAATAGCCGTTAAGTGGAACTTCTTGCCTAACATTTTTCTGAGTTTTAGGGTCCATATCATTTATCCGTTTAATCTAATCCAGTGTACAGAAAAGAAAATTTTGTTCTCAGGTAAAACAGCCCAACGTTATCAAAGCAATTTTTTACTTTTCAAACCTTTAGAATACTATTTGCATTTTTCATCTAATGTTTCAAAATAATACAGCTAAATGTTTGAAAGAATAATAATAAATATTCACTAATATTAATACCTCCATTCAGTTTGCCATACATGCTGTCTGAATGTAATTAATGTCCTATTTGTGGTTTCGTGTATGGTGTAGGTGTGGAGGTATATATTAGAGATGTTTTGAGCTTGAGCCCAAGACTTGAAAATTGTTGAGTCCAAGACTTGAAAATTGTTGAGCCCAATTTGGGAAAACATTTTCTCTGATGCATCATAAGACATACATATAAAAATGCATGTTGCTAATCAGTCATTTTTATATTATTAATTATGATTATTTTCATCATCATCATCCTCAAGCAGCCATAATCATCATCATCTCAAGCAGCCATAATCTGGTTGTACCTCCTTAGCCATGGGCTAAGGAGGTACAACCAGATTGTGCAATATACTTCTCCAAAAGCATCTATCCTGATCTACATCTACTGCATCTGGTCACTGTAGACCAGTTTTAACAAGGTCCCACCAACAAAATAAATTGTTACGCTGTTTGGAACAAAAAAATAAAAAATATTATTAGAAACTGAAAGTTTGTGAATAACATTATTATAAATGCAATAAAACCATTTATTAAAGTTAGAGAATATGTAAAAAATAATCAAAAACTGCATGGTGATTATTTTTTAATTACTTAAGACTAATTAAAAGGTTGAAATTATAATAAAAAAATTGTTTATATTTTTATTTAGTTTTTCACAATTACAAGAAATACGCGAAATTTAAATTATTCTGAGCCCAAGTCTGAAGTTGTCTGTACTATTTTTAGCCTGTCCAAACTCAGGTGGGCTCAGGTTCAGTCTGACAAAGCCCAAACCCATCTCTAGTATACATATTAATATATTTAGGTGTGTGTGTGTATATACATACACACCTCTATATGGGGGAATATATATATTGTGATGTAGCCAAGAGTGGATTGGAGATTTAATGACATCATTCCACTCTTAGGGAAATAATATTTGAAAAGCACAATCATTTTGCATTAACAAAAATATGAAAATCTTTTTAAAATTTCCACTCCAAGAATTCCACTATCTTACTGTATATATATACATAAAAGGGTCTTTCAAATGAAAAGTGAACAAGTTGGAAATGAAGTCTAAATCATTTATTGATCTCTTCCAAGTTCACCAAGTCTTCCAAGTATTCAAACATTTGTCCCAGCATGAAATTAGTAACATGATAATACCTTCTGTTCTAGAGCAACTCTGGATGTTGCATAAAGAGTCTGTGACATTGCACCCTTTCATCCAGCTTCAACTTCTATCTTATGACATTTTGTAGAGGTCTATAAATGTGAAAATTTACTAGGTGAGATAACTGGACTACAAGGAGGATGTTCCAGGCATTCCTATAATCATGCCTGTTTAATGATGCTACTGTTACTTGGGCAGTATTGGAATGGATGTTATCATGTAGCAAAAGCATCCTGGATGTTTTGACTCTATTGCCTGCCTTAAAATGCCCAAAGTTTTGCAATGTTGTTGCAAGTTGATCATGTCACCACAATTCAAAGATTCAATCAAGAGTGGACCTTGATAGTCAAAATAAAATGTCAGCCTACTGTACATTGTTCAACTTTGGATGCTTCCATGGAGAGTTTCTATCACAACATCTATCACATTTAAACCAATAATTGTTACTGATCTGGTATTGATGAGTTACATCTATGTATGCTCATTTCATTACGTGTGGGCACAAAAATTACTAAGTCCACTACTTGGACATAGAGGTTGTCTACATTTTTATTTAAACAACTCGTATATATATATATCCTTATCTAGGGGGTTATATATTTATGTAATCCCCTATATAATATGGAAGTATATACATATATACTTCCATAAGTAGGATATTATGCCCCCAAAAGAAAAAAAAATGGAAATTATGTTTTGTAGTTTGTGATATTTCCTTTTTAGTGTAACAGCAAATACATACCCAGATTTTTTAAAAATATTACTGCACCTGGCTTTCACTGGTGACATTTAAAAAGCTGGTTTGAGGAGTTAATCAAAGGCAAATATTCACTTTCAGTATCATACAAAATAATAGGCATATTCAAACAAACCAGTTAATGGGTGGATGTATAGATAGATACTGATTGAAAAAAAATGTGTGTTTATGGTGTGTGGTTAAAATGTGTGTTTATGGAAAAATGTGGTTTCTCTTTCATGAAGGACATCCAAGCATTCACTAGATACTAAACAAACTTTTACAACAGTATCTTTTTCTACAGAATTGGGCCCCTGTAATTCTCTAGACACTTAACCAATTCATCCCAAATTTCATATACTGGTTTGCCCTAAGTTGGGTTAAAAAAATCGCTCCCTGCCTGTTATGGGAACAGTATTAGTTCCTCTGAAAATGAGAGATATCTAGCATTGGTGGGTGGCACTGCTGTTGCTTCAATTGCTATAAATTGTGAATTAAGAACTTTTGAATGGAAAAGGAAAAGAAATTCATTTTGCACAAACTTCTGGTGAGCTGTACATAGTAACACTATAATATCTGAATGAGTTACTTTGCTGATGATGAAAATATAGACAAACTTACTGTTTGAAAAAGTAGATCATATATAGTAATGTTGAATATTATATGCATGATGTTTCAATACACCTGGTAGATCCTGTAGATAAGTTAGTCAAACCAAAATGCTTTCCATTGACTCAAGCCTTACAATATTCTTAACCCTTTGGTTGGAATATCAATTTAAACCAATTCTTATTACATCTTGTTTTATTCAGGATTATTAAATGTCATATGACTAAATAAAGGATCACAATATGGAGAAATTTCGATTTGAAGGTTTTTTTCTGAATAATCTGAATAAAGAAGAAATACATTGATATCTAAATTTTACCTGAATAGTGATGTGTAGGTTTTTCTTATTCAGTTCATGAACAGCAGCGACTGTTCCCTCATTCATGGCCTCCTTTGATCTTCCTTCATGAGAGAGGTCTTTGAAGCTCTGCCATCCTCTGAATTTGTACATCCATCCTGTAACAGTGCCATATAATGAACCCCATATATTTGTGATAAATCGGCATGAGTTTTTTTTTTTGCGTTGTCCTCGTGTTGCATCCTTGTGAAATGTAAAATCTTCCACTAGTGAAGAGAGAAATGATGGTATGGTCTTCATTTCTAACATATAACGACAAGTTTAGACAAGCTTTCAAACAAGTTGTAGCTTGTTAACTTTGAAGGAATGAGTGCAATTCAACTGACATGTCAAGAACTTTTTGAATGCTCTCCATAACCATGCTCTGAACTTCAATGTTAATGACTCTACATTTCAGTTGTGCAACAAAACAGTAACTTTCAGAGAAGATAACCAGTTTGTACATATCACACTTTACCAAATTTTTATTTTAGTATGAACAAATGTGAAGTTGTCACCCTGCCCAAAGCCCAATCCATTAAACATTGCATGAACTCATGCCAAATTTCAGTAACCAGATACACTATAAAAATGCATCAGTTCTTGAGATGTAAAAAGAAAGTGGTAAGTTCACAGTAGGTTTGAAAGGAGCAAGTGTCTGGGGCACCAAGCCACTTGAACGTTTAAATTAATATCCAAAATTACCTGTACCTTGGCTTTACTGTAACCCCCTGCATGAAATAAATTATTATTAAACCTCATTGTGATTCTAAACATTAAAGAATGGAAAATGACATAATCAAATTTGTCATCTAGTAATAAAGTTTAAGGTATAATTTGCATCTTATTCTAATCACCTGAGGAGCAACAAATTTTTCTTATTGTCACACAGTTGCATACCCAAGATGGGGGTGGGGGTATACCTCCCTCTTTCTTTAGGACTTGAATAACATGTTTTCTAAGATAGTTCCTGAAAAACTGAAGGCTAAAACACACCAATATCCCACCCATTAGAACTTTATGGGTACATCACAGCTCTCAGAATAAAAATCCACAATGTTGTGTTCACTTTTATTTATTAGAATTGGGTATTTATGCCACTTAAATCATGTGGAAAATGTTTAGCTATCAAACAAATGAAATTTTATGTTTTTCATAGTAAACATTGCAGGATTCATATACAGCAGAGACCACACAGTGTACCATTATGCTTTGCCACTATGGGAGATAAATTATTTGTGTGAAAAATTATTTTTATGGTGAACTGCATTTTTTATCCTCCTTTTAGAGTGAAAAAACATATTTTTACTTATTAGACTGTAGGAATTTTAAGATTATTCTGAAAATTTTTGTCTTTGAGAAAGCTAGAACTATTTATGTTCAGTAAAGAACTGAATGTTGCATTTAAATTCCAAAGGACAAATATTATTCCTATATATTCTTAGATATGAAATAATTATTTTTTTTCTGTCAGTGTACCTTGTACAAAAATTGGAATGAGCCAAAAGCATATTAAATTAGTCATTAGTTCAATACATTATTATTTTTACACTAAGTGCCTGTTCCATGTCAAACTTCGTTTATCAAACAAGCATAATCTTTTGTGGATAAGAGCCATCTGGCATTCTAGTGATATGGTAGTTATTAATTGCCCATATTTGTGTTGCATTGAAAATGCAGACATACTAGTAAGTTGGGGTTTTTTTTTCGCCCATTAGAAAGTTTTGATTTTTCATAATAAAATAACTATAAAGTAACCAATATCAAACAGTAATTCGATTTGTGTTTAAAGACTATTGCATCTTTTGATAATAGTCTAATATTGAAATTGTGGACTTTGTACAAATGATAATGAACAGAATATTTACATTTCAAAATCCTAAAATTAATGCTATTTAAACATGTTGCTTAATTCACAGGTGCTAAGTTAGAATCAATTTACGCTATCAAAGTCATTTTACAGCAAAAATAAATGTTCCTTTGTTGGAAACTGTTCATACAGACAAGTCGTATGTTACAACCCTGTGAAACAAGGTGGAAGAGGAGTAATAAAATTGCATTATGTCACAAAATGTAAACCCCATTACATAAGTAACAGGATATTGGTTCTGTTAAGGCATTGTAGATGAAAACGTTTTTTACTATCTTGACAAGAATCAATGTCATGCAGCATAAGTTATGCACTTTGGCTGCCTCAGACTACTGAACTAGGTAATTGTGATGGCACATTATTGGCATGTTGTGCATAATATACCATTTACAAGTTAACTGATAAACTTTGTGGATTCAGTGGCATAAACTACTTTGCTCAAGTTGGATAATCATTACTGCAACAACTGTTCTACCTGGGGCGGAGGTGGCTCAGTCAGTAGCGTGCCAGGCTTGTAATCTGTAGTTCCCAGGTTCAAGTCCCAGTTGAATCAGCGTTGAGATTTACCTCCTCAAAACTACCCGCCCTGCCCACAGTCAGTAGGGGACACTGATGGGCTTGGAAAAGCTGCCGTCCATCGGATGGGACATAAAACCATGACTCCATGTGCAGGAGAGCCATACCCTGTGCATGTTAAAGAACACGCTGGATGGCCTTGATGGGAGGCTACCATCTGTCTCCCAACAGCTGTTCCAGTGCGTCCCCTCCCCCAACCATCTCTGAGCCTTCGGGGTCCGTGTGACCTGGCCATTTAGCCCATGGTGTGCAAGAAAAGTGCCTCTCAGAGGTAAAACAACCCAACTCTGTTCTATCAACTTTGCCTGACAAGGTAGGGTTTTTTTTTTTCATTGGTATCTAAAGAATGGACACAATTATGTTGAAATAATGACTACTCAAACTGGACAAATTCTGTGCCATTTCATGTTTAGTCTATAGATGTTACATTTGAGCCTTAACTGACATAGTGGTTAGGGAGATAGCTATTGTTCCAGCAAGTCAAACTTTGTGTGCTGTGTTAGCTCTAACTGAGGTCATGGTCAGCAGTGACTTCATTCTTAGTAGGGCATGTCCTTGTATGAGAAGGCCTGTAAAAGCTAGGAATAGCTTCTAGGATTCTTCTCTGCCCTATATGTTAAAAAAATGATGTTTAACACTAGTTTTACTTGTTAAAATACTTACCTTATTGGATTTTGGCCAGTTATATAAAGCTTACATGTGTTATTTGTATGTAATGAAATTTCCATTAGAGCAAATTTTTACTGTACTTTGTAGCACACCAGCAGTGTGCCATCATAATTGTTTAATGCAGTGGTATATTTATATATTATGTGTTTATGCAGATATTGGCTGTAAAATTCGAGGCAGATTTTCACATTGGAACTTATTTTACAAGATTTTTTAACTTGTCACTATACTGATGACCCTGTGCATTTCTTCAATTCTTCTGTACTGCATACTTTATTGCTATCTATAGCCAAACATGCTACAAAAAATTTACTGTTAATAATTCTCAACTCTAATATACTTATACTGTGTAATCTAACTTTATGAAATTTCTTGTGAAATGTAGTATAGCCTATTTCAATATTGTACTTGTTGAAAAAAGCCAGGTGTATATAAATACTTCATGACCTCAAATCCAGTAATATTTTCATCATCATCTGCCTAGTAGTTAAAGAGCTATCTATTAGAGTAAAGAACTAAATTATCTTAAAGGCCCACTGAACTTGCAAATTTATAATTTTATTTTTGAAAGAGCTTATTTTTCTTATGACAAATTAAAACCCAAACTGAAATTCATATAGCTAGCAGAAGTTAAACAGGCACAATTATTTAAACACATCAAAAGCTGATGACATCAGAAGTTATAAAGTAGGCTGATACCATATGTATCACTTTGATATGAATATTCAGTTCAGGTTGGTTCTTGGTTTTATGCATATTTCATTTAAAACTTGATCTTGTATGCTAAAGGGAAAAAAAAATATTACTATACTACTCTACAATACAGGTGATTACAAATAATTGTGATGATTTTAAGAATTTATTATACAGAATTATAAATGCAACATCAGCAAATCCTACATGCTTTAAGACAACACTTTAAGAATATTATATAACCAGGAAAAAATTGAAAATGTTCAATATGGCTGTCATTGGTCACCTTACATACATCCACTATATATTCCAGTTCATCGCGTTTCTTTAGTTTATCCACGCAATGATCGACATATGTGTTCCTTCAGCTCATATACAGTTGATGGTGTGTGAATTCAAAAGAATAAGCTGAAGAAAGCATTTGCCAAATCATTGCATCCTTCAGCTTATTGTTGCTTCATTGTGCTGTTGACCCAGACACACTAAGGAAAGTAATAGGATGAACTGATTTATATGGTAGATATACTTAAGGTGACCTATGATAGCTATATACAACATTTATATTCATCTTTTCAGTATGTAAAAATTTTTCAAAATTGTTCTCTCAAAATATGTACATTTTGCTGATGCTGCATTTATATATTGTATAATAAATATTTAAAATCGTTACATTTCTTATAACAGCCCTCCAAATGACTATGGTAGCATAAAGTGTATGATATATAAACAGCAGGTAAGTAATATCACCACAAAGTGACTGTAAATTGGTATAGCAACAGATGGATTGGTTTCACAACTTAGAACAAAGGGTTGCAATTCATATATTTTTAGACTCCACCTGTAATTCTTAGGTAGCATACTCTGGATGATAACAATCCATAGCTAACATCAGTAAGGAAATATTATTAAGTGATAATCCTGGTAGGGTTTTCTAACAAGCCACATATCTCTGCCTTTCTAAAGAAGGGTTTGCAAGGGGCACAAAGTGCCAATTCAGCTAATATGATTGACATTTAGCTAATATCACTAGTCGGGGTTTCCAGCATTAATTTCATATTACATGATAATACTCTAATATTGTATATGTACATTGATTTACATACCTGATTTGTAAGACACTACAGTGATAAACTGGAGGAATGTTAGCAACTGAACTTCAGACCAGGTCTGCATATTTAATTGCTAAATGCTATAGACAAAATGTGAAGGTTGTAAATCAACGAGTGTTCAAAGCAAACACTAAAAACTTAATACTTATTACTTTTGAGACGTTTTTAATGCATTTTAAGAAAGATCTTGTAATATATAAATGGCGAATTGTAAAGGTATGGGACTTGCATTATTTTAATAGAACAATATTTGCTTTTAAATGGCAAACTTTTAATTTTTAGTTTAGTACTCTTGACCTAGTTAGAGATAGGATGCTAAACATTACACCCTAACTGTAGTGGGAATTCCCTACATACATAATGCAAAGCAACTAGCTTAGTACACCTCCAGTTTTGAAAGGGTTTTTACAGAAAGAAATCTCAAGTATTTTTGAAGCAATAGCTAATGTTAAAAGAAATTTCCCCTTTGCTAAGGATGTATTTTTGCTATTGTATCTAGCATTATTTTTCTAGGTAAAATGAGTCGTATGATTTCTTTAGTCATAATGCATGCAAACAGATTCACCCTCAATGATTTGCTCTCGAAGGCATTTATTCAAATATTTTTGTATATATTAAATGTTTTTAAACATTTTATAATATTTCCTCACCAATTTAACTACAAATTAAAAACTAAAGAAATTAAAATACGATGTGCCAATGCAGCTATTCAGAATGCTGGCTTAATTTTAAAAAGATCCTGAAATGCAGAGTATATATAGTTATGATAGATTAATGGTATATCATCCTACTGTATCAGATTTTATTGTTTAAAACAATAATTATGTGGTAAGGTAATAGAAATTGATATGTTCGTTTCCTCTTTTATCAGTAACCATTAAAAGATTATTCTTTCTATAAAATCGGGGTTTAGCCATCTGATTTATACCTTTTTTTTACAGCTATGTTGAGTTTTTCGCAGCATTTATCCAAGTTCATATCCTATTGTTTTTTAAAGGGAACTGAAATTGGGGAAATGGACATATCAACTTCTCTCATCAGAGAATTTTTTTATTCAGTTGGCCTCTACATGATTTTCATTAAAGAAAAAAAAATATATATTTTTCATAGACAATGAAGACACCCGAATTACAAAACTTCCCATAGTTTTTGAATAGGAATATCAGTGGGATGAAGGACTACAAATGCTTTACTTTGGATTTTAACCTAGTCTTTTGATGTTATTGCTCAAGCAAGTTTTTGAAGGGCAGTTTATTCATGTAATTTTTTTTCAAGCCACGATATTTATAAAATAGTGTATATTAGAAAACCTTTTTATGTAGAAAGTTATTTGTGACCAACCAAAAAGTGATACTTTAAAAAAATGTTGTTTGATAATTAACTTGAAATTATTATTCTGCACTGAATGTACATTAAAAAATATGCCATAGGAACAATTCCATATGCATTCGTTTCTTCAATAATTTATAATGATTGCGAATAAATGCACTTATTTTAGTTGTTGTTTTTTTTGCAAAAGTTTCATGTATAAATATTTGGCAATGTGAGTAAACATTTGGATTGTGGAATATCTATTTCACAAAGATCAGTAAAATCGTTAGCTTTTCTCATCAGAAGCCATTGCAGTGAAATTTATGGAATTGGTTATCTCTGTTAGTGACCACTATTATTGGATTCACAGGTGGTCAACTTAATAGATTTCACAGTATAAGAATTTTTAATTGCTGCAAAGAAAAATTATTTTCAGGAACTACGAGAATTATGAGACATATTGTCTGTCCTATAGAAGTCCATTGTTGATATAGAATTAGATGTTTCTCACTATTTTTTTTAAGTTTGAAGCAGCGTTTAGCATTTCTTGGTAATAGAAAACAGTAAGGGAAACAAATTATTAAAAGTAACATCTTAAGTTAAACATTTAGATTTTAGAGGATAACATAGTTTTGCACAAATATGTACTATGCATTTATTAACTTTGGTATTTATAAATTGTAGATTCAGTTAGTTATTTAAAACTTTTCACATTAAAATTCATGCATTATTTAGTTTGCTATATCTAATTTGTGCCTATGTGCAGAGGAGGAAATCGAAATGGTAACTTTCTTATTTGGTTCACAAGATACGTGTATTTATTAATCTTTTAGTAGTTCACAGGTTCATGGAAATAATGTTTTTAAATTCTATAAATATAATTTTCTTCTTATGGCAGCAATAAAAAAAAGTATAGGAAAAATGTTTTTCATTGACTAAAATGAGTAATAGTGTAGAGTTTTTAATATTTTTTCAGTAGTGGCCAAGAACTGCATCACTCTGGGTGATACATTTTTGTCACAAAGGCAATAACAGCAATTCTGCTGATATCTCTGCTCGCTAGATAAAACAAATACCCATTGACATTACTAATATATTAACCCAGAGACTGTTAAGTGAATGCTTATCAACATACCACCATTGGGCTACTAAACTGGCATTGTTATACATACATATAAAATTCTGAAGCAACCATAGACTATGAAGGTTTAATCAAACTGTAATTTTGTTCTCCAAACACCTTTCCTCAGCGTAGCTGCTACATTTGGCTACTGTAGGCTAATTCTAACAAAGTTCTGTTTCACATTTTCTGTCTACTGCATCCTAGGCCTCTCTTTAGGCACACTATCTACTTGTTAACTTGTGGTTCTGTATGCAGTAAAACCGATGGGCTTGGAAAGACCGCCGTCCGTTGGATGGGACGTTAATCCGTGGCTCCATGTGCGGAAGAGCCACACCCTGCGCATGTTAAAGAACACGCTGAATGGCGTAGACGGGAGGACACCATCTGTCTCCCAACAGCTGTTCCAGTGGGTC
This sequence comes from Ryuthela nishihirai, assembly GCA_038380435.1. Classification (NCBI taxonomy): domain Eukaryota; kingdom Metazoa; phylum Arthropoda; class Arachnida; order Araneae; family Heptathelidae; genus Ryuthela; species Ryuthela nishihirai. The sequence goes on from JAWZYU010000004.1 coordinate 10,362,050, forward strand.
CCCTCCCCCAACCTTCTCTGAGCCTTCGGGTCCTTATGACCTGGCCATTTAGCCCATGGTGTGCAAAAAAGTGCCGCTCAGAGGTTAAACAACCCAAATGTATGCAGGAAACATGGCCAAATCATAAGTCTTTGAATTGTATAAGCAGTTTGCCAACTCCACCTAAGTTCATCATTACTTAGTCAAACCACTTAATGCCCAAAATATATTATGCAAGTATCTAAAATCAAAGGCATCACATTTCTTATAGTGAAATTTGGAGCTTTTTTACGTATCGTAACTAACTTTAGAAAGGATCAAACTATTATATAGACTTATTTTAGTCTTTGGATGTATATGCCTATTTTCCCACCATAGATTCTTAGAAGGCTCAGCAGTACTTCTAATGGCTTGGCTATTCAGATTCCTGCACATCACTAGTATCTGTTACACGGCTCCCGACTTTGTGACAATTGCTCAAGGGTGCAACCATTCAAAGCAACAAGCATGTCCTGCCAATTTTCATTAGTTTTCTCTCTGCTTAATATCAAACCTCGTATATTACCAGTCTCGCAAACATATGAAAGAGTTCATCTCATCAATATCATTTGCTAAAGAGTCATAATCTAAATCAGAATTTTTTTAAATCTCTAGACCATCTAAGACCATAAACTTACTTATGCAGGGGGTTATCGGTTAGCTATGAGTTAGTAGAAAACAATAAGGAAAGAATTATGCAGGGGGTTATCGGATAGCTACGAGTTAGTAGAAAACAGTAAGGAAAGAATTATGCAGGGGGTTATCGGTTAGTAGAAAACAGTAAGGAAAGAATTATGCAGAGGGTTATCGGTTAGCTATGAGTTAGTAGAAAACAGTAAGGAAAGAAATGATTATCTCGTGCTGCACATACTGCAGAAGAAAGTAGACATAACCTGTAATTATATGTCATGATGCAATCCATGAATCGCATGTGTATCACCCCCAGACTGCACTCTTGCCTAACTCCACTAGCAATGCTATACCAATTTCTATATAAACCGTACCAACTCTCACACGACAATGTTGTTATAGAGAGCTTACATTATGCTAACTTCTCAGATATGCCATATGATCTGATCAACCACAAATTATGATCAACAGAATTAAAAGCCTTTTTGAAATCTATACCCACAGGTTTCTGAAACTCTAAACGTTTCTCACGAATCTGCATAAGGGAAAACCTTTATGTATCCCCTACTACCACTGTATCAATTTATCCATTAACTAAATTCTTAATTCTGTTAAGCACAATATTGGAAAGAACTTGACCTGGCACAGAAAGTAGACTTATGCTCTGTAAATAGTACCTGAACTGCGTACCCCCTTAAAAATAACGATAATGGCTCTGGTAAAATCCTTAGGAACACCACCTTTATCGCAAAAAAAAAAAATTCAAAATTTCAGTAAGCAATATGACAAAAACATTCCTTACCAGTGGCTGATTGGGCCGCCGGGACACTGCAATATCCCGGTGGGCCGATCAAATTTGGGCTGCTTGATGTAACAATTTCCGTCTTATAAAGACTTGTAAGTTTTTGCTTGTTAATGCGACACTATTTCAATTTTTATTTTCGTCTTGATGAAGCATGCAAATTTTAAGTTTTCCCTTCAACAGCAAACAATGCAGCCTTTCCTTCCAAAGAAGCACTCAGAAGAAACCTCTTAGTAATTAAAGTTCGGGGAAATGGAGACATGAAGGGCATAAAGCAGCTACGAACTACAGAAGAGAAAATACGGCAGTCAGAATTAGGTTAAAAATGAGCGAACTGAGCGGTTAAATTTCACTGATTTCAAATCCCAGATGTTTCACAATTACCTCTCGGAAATCATTTAAACACGGGGAGGGGGTTTATTAGATTATGGTTGCATCCTGCCATAAAACATTGTTTAGTGAAGCACACTGATTCTTGTCGGAAGGTGTCGATAGCGGTTCCCTTTAATCTTGAATGACACGGTCTTCTCACTAAATGTTACCTTCAGTTTCCAGATTTTTGTTTCCTTGATGGGGGACGTTTGCTCAACAGGTAGCAGATCACAGGCATAATCACGATGACTTTCAGTGAATAATTATTTGTGACGAATGAGAGGCGTGGAAGTCGGCGCGGGGGTGAGTGCCGACTTCCACGCCTCTCATTCGTCGCAAATTTAGTGTTTATCATATTTCAGTGCCCCTAAGGCATTTGAAATATAAACACTCGGGTGCAATAGCTGTTAACTGTCAGCAGAGTTAGATATAAATTCGAGATGATGGTGATTTTAGTTTGGGTGTGCCATCCCGTGGCCGAGTGGTTAGCACGCTTGGCTACTGATCTAAGGGACCTGGGTTCGAGCCCCGGAATTAGGCATGGATGTGTGTGTCGTTTTTCTGCTGAGGTCCTGCCATCCTCTCAGATCTACTGTGGCATATAAACTGACAGGCTCCTGTCAGACCTCTGTGGCAAGCAGCTGCTTGAGGGGGTATTTATTTTTATTATTTTCTTCCCACATAGTGAACCGACAGTCAACATTATACAGGAGAATCTGTATAATAATTTTGTTGTATAGTAATTATACTGGTGAAATCAGACCACCAGAATTACACAAGCAGTATAAAGATAAGTAATCGACTTTTCGATTTCTTTAATAGCTTTTTTTTTTGATGTTTTGTCTTTGCAAAAACAGGATGAATTTTTTTTTTTGTTGAAACTGATCAGAATTTATGCTATGAAATATTTTTCACTCTTTGCGAATATCGCTGTATTTTTTACTGTATGAACGATGTCTAAGGAAAAAAAAAAAACATGAAGAACCAAAGTCTATAGAAGACTGGATTTTTAATATTTGGTCATTAACTGAGATTTCAGGAGAATTTTTATAAACGCCAAGCCATTTTATACTGTCTTAATTTTTTATCGTAGCACTATTACATAAACCAACTTTAGAAATATATACACATTTTTTTATAAAGAACATTTTTTGCACTCTATAGGTCGAAAATTCAGAATAGCCAAACATGTCTATTGGCCATAAAGTTTTAAATATACTAGATCAAAACTTCTGAGTTCATTTTTGAGTTTGTCTTGTTTTAGAGTTAAACATTTTTAAATTGCAAAAAAGTCCTAAGCACGCCAGTATAAAACCAAAATTTGCAGTGAAATTTTAATGCTTTTTGAATTCGATCGTTTTAAGTGGAAGTGGGGTTTAAATAGGCGCTTTTCTCGTTTTCAAAAAAATTGGTTTTGCCTGGAGTGGGATTCGAATCTAGGTCTGGAAATTTTTTCAGCTTATTTCACGAATTTCATGTCTACAGAACATCATGTGATTCTTTATTACGAAGAAAATGTTTTCACTTTGTTGCCTGTTTCCTTATTTTTCCATTCCATCTGTAGACATCCAACATTTTTACTCTTGGAGTTAAAAAATTGTTTAGGTATTCAATTTTAAGATTCGCATTTTTCGAATCTCCCTAAATATTTAAACTGCGCCCCCTAACGGTGCTAACTATGCTAGAAATTCGAAATTTTGGTGAGGGAATGGAAGGTCATGAAGTTCGCATAGTCAACAATTAATTGATCACTTACCCTCAGAGGGTGAAAGGAAACTTTTTGTTTCAAGAAATAATTGTTTGCTTTTAGAGATGAATAATTTTTTTTTAGTTGGATAGATTTTGAAATATATATTGCAATTCGCATTTTACGAAGCGCAAAAAAATTAGTTTGACCTCTAACAGAAAAAAGTGCAAACTTTTAAACAGATATTGCAAGCGATGCATTTATGCTAGAGATTTGAAAATTTTAATGTAGAATGTGAAGGTCGGGTAGTTTTCATTTGCAACAGTAAATTGGCTCCTTTCACACAGTGTGTGTGGGAAATGTAATTGTTTTAAGAACTATTGAAAAATTATTTTTCAGTTGGATTGGTACTAATAAAATATTCGCATTTTAAAATTCCTTACGTAGTTTTCATTTACATCGTTAAAGGGAAATAATATGAAAATGGCGATACTTTTAACGAATGTCGCAAATGATCTGTATGGTAGAAATTTTGGTGGTAGAGTGTCAAGAGATAATTCAAAAGTCGAGCGATTCCATTGACAGCAACAATCTGCAGCGTCAGACAGTTGTGAAAAAAAAACGCTTTTCAATTTACGGAATAAAAGACATTTTTATATTGTATAAGTACTAACATAATACTATTTGTATAAGTACTAACATAGTACTATTATTTTCAATTTCCAAATAATCCATTAGTTGGAAATCTTTTAGAGTGGAAAAGTAGATAAACGAAAAGTTTCATTCTTTTTGAAAAAGAGATTCCCATATTCGTCAGAAGTGACTATTTTCTATTTCAAACTTTGAAATCTGTAAGTCTAAAAGGGCAAACACTTAAACCAGGTCCGTCCAACCTGCAGCTCATGAAACAAATAATCAATATACTGAATCTGGCTCATTTTTTGACAAACATTTTTAGGTGCATTTAGGTCATTGCAATAACCATTATATTGGTTTATTATGACTGCTTCGGAGATATAAACAGAATTATCACAGCTCAATTAAACACTAAAATTATTGCGAGTTCCGACTTAAGTATGTCTTCAGATTGTATAAAAAACAATTTAGTTATTTTTCTAAGGCGAGATGTGTATTATAGCTGAACAGCTCGAGACTGTAGTAGTGTCATGTCTAATATAACGCGGTGTTATGATGCTTATTGATTATAGGTTGAGGGCAAAGGTGTATTTAATATTTAGACACCCCAGGCACGGAAATTATTTCAAGATGCCCCAAGGGTATACTGATTTGCTAAAAATGCAGTTTCATGATGAAACTTCTAAATTCTGTTTTATGTAAATGATGTGTCGAATGTAGAGAAAATGCATGTATATATATATATATATTTCCATATATAAAGAAAACGGATTTAAAGAATATATATATTACTATGTATTCTTAACTTTCATTATAAATTTTACATAAGTGATCATAAAACGCAAAAAAATTGCGTAAAATTGAAACAATATGCAAAACATACACTTGCAAAATTTAAGCAGTCTTTTTCTCAATTTTTGACTAGCAAACACAAATTTAATGTTTTAAACATTACATTTAATCTTTAAAAAATTTTAAATTTTGTTTTTTATTTTAAGAACAAAAATATTGAGCTCGATTGCAATTTTTTCAAAATTGCAATTGAGCTCAATTTTTTCAAAATTGCAATCTTTGCAATTTTATGCAAAATTTAAATTTACATTGATTTTAATAAATAATATAAATAATAAAGATAAATGCTGCCGGGTGCAGTTGCACGCGTAATAGCGCCGCTCTTTCCTATCCTACTTTAAAGAAATTTTCAATTTATTTATAGAAACCAAAATATTGATTTTATTCAGACAGAAACAGACGAGTAAATAAAAATATTAGCAGTCTTTTTATTTTTTTTTGGTAAACGTTAAAACGAATGGCAAACGATCCCTGAGGGGAGGTTCACGGGCAATCCCAGTGTACCTCTCACCTGGGACAAAATTTATAATCGATGGGCCGATTTTCATGCAATTGCCTGGGCCGTTTTTTGCTCCCAATCCGTCCCTGTTCCCAGTTATAAGCATTTCAGTACTAATTTCGTCTATCCCTGTAGATTTGTGTAATTTTAATTTAGAGATAGCCATAGTAATTTGATATTGTGTTATAGGACTAACATTCAAAGCTAGTAATGCATCTAACCTTATTACAAACAAAGGGAGTAGAACTACCCACTTTGCTTAGAACAGCACTTCCCAAACTTTCTTTGGTTGCAGACTACTTCAAAAGTTTACTAAAAAACTGCATACCACCCTTAAAAATCATTACCAATAAGTTCATATCCTAACGCTTATCACAGTAATTTGGTACTGGAAATCGAAAAACAAAGTCAAACCCCTTGTAATAAGCTAGTGGCGAAAAGTTCATGGAAGCAAGGGAAGCAATGGTTCCCTTAAAATTCTCATTAAAAACTAAGAAATGTAAATTAAATATATTTAAACGTTTTGACATAAAAGTATTTTCTCAATTTTAATAAATTTATTCTAACATAGTTTTAAATTTATTTAATATTCAAACTTCACTGTTATACTCAACGATTGGTTATACTGTATAATTAAACAGAAGCTCCCAATTTGCCAGGCTAGTTAAGCTAGGAGTGTATGAAGAACCTCACTTTCATCGCTACTGCATTGCTTATCGTATGCATAAGTCTCATTTTCCGTATTCACCAAGCAGAAATGTTTCTTATGGACTCAATTTATTTTGTCGCTTTCCAGAATTACATCATTTCGTACTTTTCTCCTTAACTGCTGGAGATCTCTAGAGTGTGGCCAGCAGTAGAGGTCCTGTATAGTTAGAGTCTAACATCCTTCTTTAAAAACTGGACCATTTTGTAAAAAGGACCTTGGCTCCTTTGTCATCTGGTCCATGAGAAAAAAAAATTTTATGGGGGCAATATGCGTCAAAAAAGTAGGGACCAGTAGAGTGAAGTGCTAGCGACCCTACATGTTGGCCGCAGGCCGCCTAATAATGAAGGAGGTGTTTGAAGTTTGGTGCCAAGAAAGTGCTGCGTCGTAGTTTTGTGGCAAGGGGGTGTGGAGGGGAGAGATTTGGAATTAAAATTCTTCTGGGAGTGAAAATTTTAGAGTGTGTGATCACTGTTTAGCCCATGTTGGCCGAGGTAAGAAGTGTGCAAAGTCAAATGTAAAAATTTAAAATCGCCCCATTTCAAGTAGGGGGAGGTAGACGGGTATCGAATAAGTGAAAAATTAGGGAGCCGGGGAAATTTTCCTTGAGGGGTAGGGCAAGAGAAAATAATTTTTTCTTCTCTAAATCTGACCTCTGGTGTTAGGGAAAATTCAGGAAGCTTAGTAAATTGCTGTGATGGTGGGTGGGGGGTATGGTATCTTAATAGAAAATTTGGTAAAATTAAGTGAACATTTCTAGAGAGGGGAAAGTGTAATCTGGTAGGTTAACCTTATGAGATAGTGTGTGATGCAATGAAGTCTCGCACAGGGACTGGAGCCTCAAAAGGCTTAGCAAGAATGAAATCATCATCCTCAAGCAGCCATGGGCTACGGAGGTCCAACCAGACCATGCAATTTAGTTCTCCAAGCAAGTCTATCCTGAGCTACATCTAGTGCATCTGGCCACTGCACACCAATTCTAACAAGGTCCTGTTTGACATTGTCTGCCCATCGCATCCTAGGTCTCCCCTTCTTTCTGAGGACTTGAGGCACACTGAACTCTTTGCTTCTATTGGCATCGTCAAATTCTACATTGGAGGAAGTCTTCCAGTGTAGATGGCTTCAGCCTTTAATAGTGGGGGAACGGGTCTTTGCCCCATGTCTGCGATTAGGGGGCTGTTTGATATTGTCGGCATTCCCTCTCTCAATAAACATAGTTTCTTTAAACATCCCACTAACCATTTTCTCTCCATAGCTAGTTGGAATGTGAGGACTCTGCACAGAGCTTTTTCTCTTGATGTCCTCACACAAGAATTCTACCATTATAATTTAGATATTCTCGGCTTGCAAGAGACTAGATGGACAGATAAAGGTCATATTCTTAACAATAATCTTAAATTTCTCTTTTCAGGGATGGACGACAATAAGCATCACAAACGCGGGTTTCTGCTTCTCAGGAGACACCCTAGTGATGTTCTTCTAGGATATGAGTGCATTAATGAAAGGTTTCTTAGAGCAAAATTTCAGACAAGCGTTAAAGACTAATATTTGCTGTTATGCCCCCACTGAGGATGCCGATGAGGATGAGAAGGATAGGTTTTATGAACAACTAGAGGATATTTTGAATTCTTTCAAGAAAGGAGATATTACCCTTGTTCTTGGTGACTTCAATGCCAAAGTTGGTACTGACTCTGACCTTTGGGGAGGAGTAATAGACCCTTTTGGTATTGGTAGCTGCAAGGGCAACGTCTCCTACAGGTAAGTAAACTCAATGGATTCAGAATAACTAACACTTATTACAAACGCCGTGAGATACATATGTACACATGGGTTTCACAGATGGGCTGCATAAGAATATGATTGATTACATATTAATTAACAGCAAATGGGCTAGTTCTGTTAGGAATACCAGGTCATATAGGGCAGCTGAAATTCGATCTGACCAGTACCTTGTTAAAAGTGTTTTGCAAATTAAACTTAAAAAGTGTTGTGCTAGGGTTAAAAAATTTACTTTTAATACAGAAGCTCTGAAAGATCCAGTTATAGCCAAAGCTTACCATGATAGGCAGGGCCGCCGAGAGAATTTATGGGCCCCTATATAATATTATGCTCGGGGGCCCCCCCTTGAAAACTTTTTATCTTTACAAATCATTAATAGCAATTATTCTGGACACAATGATGACATTCAGAGGGAAAAAAGCCTGTTGCACAGTCAGGCATGCCTTTTTTGCACCTTCACTGTCCATATTCACTTTTACACCGACTTCAAAGTTCTACTCCCTTTCTTAATAACTTCCAATTTTTTTATTTCTCTCCTTGAGCTTCTCAGCTCCTGACTTATGCTTATACTTGTCCATTGTTCAGTTAGACTATAGCACCAATGAATATATCATTTTACTAAACAAATGACAACGAAATGGTGAAACAAATGTGCCGACAAGAGATTTTTAAACTGTTATAATTTGTAACACTAACACACAGACGATGTTACTGGAACTCGAAATATGAACAATGTAATATACCTGATCGCACGGGTTGGGTTTGGGAGAGTCCAACTGTTGCTACTGCTGCAGGGGTGGGGTGGTTAACAGGGAAAATAAAAGCAAATGCTGTGAGTTAACGCGGACAAAAGAAGATGTTAAGAAATGGTTCGTTCAACTACTATTAATGATATAATATGTCATAATCCAACTAGTGTTTCTTTTTAAAAGCATATTATAACAAATAATGTTCTTATGGAATTTTATAGATTCGATATATAGCCTAACTAAGAATAATTTTTGTAAGAAAAAGTAAAGAGTCGCTTAATCTGACGGGCCCTTATTGCTGACGGGCCCCTATATTGCTGACGGGCTGCTAGTCCCCTTGCACCCACCCCCCGTCGACGACCCTGATGATAGGGTTACTTAATCATTATGACAGTCGTGGTTTGCTTACTACTGAAGTTGAGGAAGAATGGGATCATTTTAAAAAGGCTTTTTTCGACACTAACAGTACTCTTTTAGGAAAAAAGGAGCGGAAGAGATCTGAGTGATAAGACACTTGAGCTTATTTCGGAAAGAAAGAACTGCAGGAATGTCCTAAATCAATACCCTACTAGTCCTAATAAAAAGCATTACAGAGAACTTAATAAACGCGTAAAAGATCAGTTAGCTGCTGATAAGAATCTTTGGCTTGATGGCTTGGCTGACAAAACCGAGGAAGCACTTAGACAGCACAACAGCACGGAGCTGTACCAGATAGTTAATGTTTTGTGTGGTAGAAAACGGACAGGTACACAGGGATTGAAGGATAAACAAGGTAAGATTATAGGAGGTGAGGATTCTGTCATGGCTAGGTGGGCTGAGCATTTCAGTGATGTTCTAAACAATGTAGTTAGTTCTACTCTAATTGTTTGCAATGATGATAGATGCATTGGTGGCTTTAATTTTGGCCCTATAACACAATCTAAAGTTATTTTGGCTGTTTCTAAACTTAAACTACTTAAATCCCCAGGGGTAGATGAAATTACTACCGAAATGCTTAGAGCTGGAAATGTTTCGGCTACCACTTGGATGACTGAAATTCTGAATATCTTTTATGATAAAGGCATGGTTCCTAAGGATTTTACCAGAGCTATTGTTATCCCTATTTTCAAAAAAGGTGATCGCAGTTCTTGTGATAACTATAGGGGTATCAGACTACTCTCTGTTCCAGGTAAAGTTCTTTCCGTGATTGTGCTTAATAGAATTAAGAATCTGGTTGACAGTCAATTGCGTGATGAGCAATGTAGATTCAGAAGTGGTAGGGAATGTGTGGATCAGATATTTTCACTTGCGCAGATTCTTGAGAAATGTTTAGAGTTTCAGAAACCTATGGTTGCTAGCTTTGTTGATTTCAAAAAAGGCTTTTGACTCTGTTGATCGTAATAATTTGTGGTTGATTCTGAGATCATATGGTATACCAGACAAGTTAGTTAACATAATGCAAACTCTCTATAATAACACTGAGTCGTTTTGTGAGAGTTGGTAAGGCTTGTATTAGTTGGGTTAGCATTACTTCTGGTGTTCGACAAGGGTATATTTTGTCTCCTTTTCTCTTTAGCTTCGTTATTGATTATGTTATGCGAAATTCACTTCAAGGGAAAGATTTTGGCCTTAAATGGACTGGAGATACTAAAATTTCTGATTTAGATTATGCTGATGATTTAGCCCTTTTGGCGAATGATGTTGATGAGACGAACTCTTACATTCGAGCTGTTCATGAGACTGGTAGTAGAGTAGGTATGGTTATAAACAGAGAGAAAACTAAAGTGATGAAAATTGGTCAGGCGGGCTGTGATTCAGTTAATCTGAATGGTTGCAGTCTTGAGCAGGTGTCACAGTTTAATTATCTTGGGAGTTGTGTAACAGATACTGGTGATGTGCGGCATGAGATTAACAGACGAATTGGGATTGCTGCCGGGACTTTTAAGAATCTATGGAGAATGTGGAGAAATAGGCGTATACACCTAAAGACTACAATTAGACTGTATAATAGTTTGGCTCTTTCTAGGGATAGTTATGGAAGTGAAACTTGGACACTTTGTAAACATGATAACAGGAAACTAGATGCTTTTGATTCCAGATGCTTACGCAGTATCTTGGGCATTAGGTGGTTCAACTTTGTAACTAATGATGAGGTTAGACAAAGGAGTTTGCAACCTCCTTTAAGCAGCATATTGTGCAGAGAGAGACTCCGTTGGTTTGGCCATGTTGCCCGTATGAATAACTATAGATTGGCGAATAGGGTTATGAACAGTGTGCCTAAAGGCCTCAGAAAGAAGGGGAGACCTAGGATGCGGTGGGCAGACAATGTCAAACAGGACCTTGTTATAATTGGTGTGCAGTGGCCAGATGCAGTAGATGTAGCTCAGAATAGACTTGCTTGGAGAACTAAATTGCACAGTCTGGTTGGACCTCTGTAGCCCATGGCTGCTTGAGGATGATGATGTTCGTAACCCTATTCCCCAATCTATAATTATTCATACGGGCAAAATGGTCAAACCAACGGAGTCTCTCTTTGCACAATATGCTGCTTAAAGGAGGTTGCAAACTCCTTTGCGTAACCTTGTCATTAGTTACAAATTTGAACCACCTAATGCCCAAGATACTGCGTAAACAGCTAGAATCAAAAGCATCTAGTTTCCTGTTATCTTGTTTACAAAGTGTCGCAAGTTTCACTACCATAACTAACCCTAGAAAGAACCAAACTCTTATACAGTCTAATTTTAGTTTTCAGGTGTATACGCCTATTTCACCACACTCTCCATAGATTCTTAAAAGTCCCGGCTGCAATCCCTATCCATCTGGTAATCTCATGCCGCACATCACCAGTATCTGTTACATAGCTCCCAAGATAATTAAACTGTGATACCTGTTCAAGATTACAACCCTTCAGAATTTTCATCACTTTAGTTTTCTTTCTGTTTATCACCAAACCTACTCTACTACAGTATCATCAACAGCTTGAAAGAGTTCATCTCGTCAGTATCATTTCCCAAAAGGACTAAATCATCGGCATAACCTAAATCAGAAATTTACGTATCTCCAGTCCATTTAAGGCCAAAATCATTCCCTTGAAGTGAATTTCACATAACATAATCAATAAACAAGCTAAAGAGAAAAGGAGACAAAATGCACCCTTGTCGAACACCAGAAGTAATTCGAAACCAATTGCTACAAACCTTACCAATTCTCACACACTATTCAGTGTTATTATAGAGAGTTTTCATTATGTTAACTAACTTGCCTGGTATAACATATGATCTCACAATCAACCACAAATTATGACGATCAACAGAGTCGAAAGCCTTTTTTGAAATCAACAAAGCTAGCAACCATAGGTTTCTTGAACTCTAAACATTTCTGAAGAATCTGCGCAAGTGAAAATATCTGATCCACACATTCCCTACCACTTCTGAATCTACATTGCTCATCACGCAATTGACTGTAAACCAGATTCATAATTCTATTAAGCACAATCATGGAAAGAACTTTACCTGGAAGAGAGAGTAGGCTGATACCCCTATAGTTTTCACAAGAACTGCGATCACCTTTTTTGAAAATAGAGATAACAATAGCTCTGGTAAAATTCTTAGGAACCATGCCTTTATCATAAAAGATATTCAGAATTTCAGTCATCCAAGTGGTAACAGAAAGATTCTCCGCTTTAAGCATTTCCATAGTAATTTCATCTACCCCTGGGGATTTATGAAGTTTAAGTTTAGAAACAGCCAAAATAACTTCAGGTTGTGTTATAGGGTCAACATTAAAGCCACCAATGCATCTATCATCATTGCAAACAATGGGAATAGGACTAACCACATTGTTTAGAATATCGCTGAAATGTTCAGTACAGCTAGCCATGAGAGAATCCTCCCCTTCTACAACCTTACTTTGTTTATCCTTCAATCCCTGTATACCTGTTTGTTTTCTACCACACAAAACATTAACTATCTGATACAGCTCTCTGCTGTTGTGCTTTCTAACTGCTTCCTCGACTTTGTCAACTAAGCCAAAGATCCTTATCAGCAGCTAACTGATCTTTTACGAGTTTATTAAGTTCTCTGTAATGCTTTCTATTAGGATTAGTAGGGTATTGATTAAGGACATTCCTGCAGTTCTTTCTTTAAGAAATATGCTCAAGTGCCTTATCACTCAGATAATTCTGTCTCTTCTGCTCCTTTTTTTCTAAAAGAGTATTGTTAGTGTCGAAAAAAGCGTGTTTAAAATGATCCCATTCTTCCTCAACTTCAGTAGTAAGCAAACCATGACGTCATAATTATTAAGTAACCTATCATGGTAAGCTTTGGCTATAACTGGGTCTTTCAGAGCTTCAGTATTAAATGGAAATTTTTTAACCCTAGCACAACACTTTTTAAGTTTAAGTTGCAAGACACCTTTAACAAGATAATTAATGATTAGATCCATTTGAGCTCCCCTATATGACCTGGTATTCCTAACAGAACTAGTCCATTTGCTGTTAATTAATATATAATCAATCATATTCTTATGCAGCCCATCTGGTGAAACCCATGTGTACTTATGTATGTCATGGTATTTGTAATTAGTGTTAGTTATTATGAAATCATTAAGTTTACTTACCTGTAAGAAACATTGCCCATTGCCATTGCAACTTCCAATACCAAAGGGACCTATCAACATTCCCCAAAGGTCAGAGTCAGTACCAACTTTGACATTGAAGTCACCTAGAACAAGGGTAATATCTCCTTTCTTGGCAGAATTAAAAACATCCTAAAGTTGTCCGTAAAACCTATCCTTCTCATCCTCATCAGCATCCTCAGTGGGGGCATAACAGCAGATAACATTCAAGTCTTTAACGCTTGTCTGAAATTTTGCTGTAAGAAACCTTTCATTAATGCACTCATATCCTAAAAGAACATCACTAGCGTGTCTGCTGAGAAGCAGACCCACGCGTTTGTGATGCTCATTGTCGTCCCTCCCTGAAAAGAGAAATTTAAGATTATTTTTAAGAATATGACCTTTTTCTCTCCATCTGGTCTATTGCAAGCCGAGAATATCTAAATTATAATGATGGAATTCTTGTGTGAGGACATCAAGAGAAAAAGCTCTGTGCAGAGTCCTCACATTCCAACTACCTATGGAGAGAAAATGGTTTGTGGGATGTTTAAAGAAACTATGTTTATTGAGAGAGGGAATTCCGACAATATCAAACAGCCCCCTAATCGCAGACATGGGTCAAAGACCCGTTCCCCCACCACTAAAGGCTGAAGTCATCTACACTGGAAGACTTCCTCCAATGTAGAATTTGACGATGCCAATAGAAGCAAAGAGTTCAGGTGCCTGCGATGACCTCTGCTCAGGATTATCCACCAACTGATAAACATATCCTGTGAATCTATTCACTTGGGGCTGTCAACCCACAAACAAACAGAAAACACAGGGGAAGATTTTCCTTCCACAGAAGCCCACCAGAGCAGCAAAATTAGGATCCATAATCAAGCTCAGAGCCATATATCTGTCCAGTCCAGTGGGTTTATATGGTCAGCACCAGGACCCTGTGTGGTTGACCACTCCTCAGCAGGGTGGAAAAAAAAAAGAAAAGTAGCCATAGTTGTCCAAATCAGTAGGCCACACTAATCTGGAAACCCTCCCCTTCCGTTCACTTCCAACAGAGAGTATCTCTTTTGAAAGGTACTAACGGTCTGCACCACAAGAAAGCTGGGTCGGACATTAGGTGCTAGGCCTTGCCGGTTCTATGCATCATCACAGGGGATTGGTGCATAGCTCTCCTTCCAGTGACTATCTATCTAGATTGCTACTGATCAATTTAAATTTGATTTTAAAGGGTGTGGTGAGCTACGTTATTGGTAAATTAACCAATAATGGGTATATTTGGAGTGGGGGAGATCGGTGATTCACTGGCATATTCTCGGATTGAGTCACGTGGTTTATGGGGGCCATATTTTGTCGTACCGTGAGACGAAAGCCTATGAGTTAAGTGTGTGTATTAAGTTAAAACTTCTCAGTTGTTATAGTTTTATACATTTCTACCATTTGTTTTCTTATAAAAGCTGTCATATTTAATGAATGCCTCACTGTGCTGCATTTGGATGTAAAACCTTCACTCAGAAATAAATTAATGAATATTTTTTTTCTGAAAAATTCCATCAGAAAACGGCAATCGGCTGCAAAAGTGAAATGAGTTAACTGAAAACCAACAATTTCGTTTAAAGTTCGTTTGAAAAACCAGCTAATGCTTCCACTTTACGTCTGTCTGTCCATCTGTCTTTCCACCTGTCTGTCCGTCTATGGACAATCAATTTTTTTACTTTTGGAGCTAAATGAAAAATTCCTTTTCCATTGGATAGGTGTCAAATATTGCGATCAGCAATTTTGAAAATTTTCCTTAGCTTTAATAGCGCCTTCTAGCGATGGGAAAAGATGGAAAATGATAAAATTTCAAACGAATATTACAAACTATTCACTCTGAAATTTTGGTAGTAGAGTGTTATGGTCAGAAGGTTTACAATAGCAACAAGGCTTTGCCCTCTTAGCCAAAAGGGAGTGAGAAAATGAAACTTTTTTAGAGATAAACAAAACAATATACATTCGAGTCTTTTTATGCGTATTTTTTAATGCGGTTTTGAAGTTATGCGGTGCGCATATTTCATGCAAATTCGGGGGTTCTCCGTTGTGACTTTCACATTTACATACAAGTAGTGAAGGTGAAAGCAGTGAGCGTTCGAGAAGTTTAAATTTTTTATGTGAATAGGTGTTTGTCTTTTCATTATCGGAAGTCTAAATGTTGCTAGTTTTTATTTTAGATTTAATTTGGCTCAATAGATTTAAAAAAGCACCAAAGAAAAGCAATTTATTTGGAAATGAAAATTGTAATTTTAGATCGCTTAGCAAAACGAGAAGGATCAAGAGCGATTGGTAAACATTTTAGTTTAGGCGAATTTATTTTCAGAGCCATTAAAAGAATGAAGTCGCAATAAGAAAATCGGTCGTTTCTGGCACAAAACTAAGTGACAAATTTTTATCGTACTCAAGAAATGCTTTATTAAAAAAAACGGAACGAATGTTCGTAATTTGGATTGAAGATTTAACTCAAAGAATAATTCCCATAAGTGGTTACTTCATTAAAAGAAAAGCTCTTCAGTTTTACGAACAGATGAAGCAATCGGAGCCATCTACTTCCGCTTTCCAGGCTGATAAAAGAATTTTCAGCTAGCAAAGGATGACTGACCGGTTTTTTTTTTTTAAAGGAATGCATTTCATAACCTGAAGATTACAGGCGAGTTTGCATCAGCAGATGAAGAGACAGCCAAACATTTTCCAGAAAAGTTAGCCAAAATTATTGAAGATGGTAGATATTGTCCCGATCAAGTGTTTAACGCTGACTAAACAGGATTGTTTTGGAAGAAAATGCCTGGTCGAACTTACATCACAAAGTCTGAGAAAAAAGCAAGTGGGTTTAAAGCAAGCAAATTTCGAGTAACATTGTTACTTTGTAGCAGTGTTACTCGATAATAACAGCATTGTCTTTACCATGGAGATGTGATGTACTGACTATCTCTTCTAGTGATGAAAGTGATTTCGTACCAGTTCAAAAATGCTGCTTAGTATTGTCAGATAGCGACAATAATTCTGATTAAAAAATGTAAAAAGAAATATTACTTTTCAATAAAATTAAATGGATACAATTTTAAAATAAACCTATTTTAAGTTTTATATAAATTTCTCTCAGATTTTGGAACAAATTTTCCTCACTGTTTTTAAGTATTGTTATTTTCTTGAATTTTCATATACTTTTTTATGCGATTTTCGGTTTATTTTGACTCATTACTTTGATTTTATGCGGTTTTAGAAAATTATGGAACGCATATCTAATTTTGCAACGTAAGCTATGTCTTTTTTTGTGCGACTTTTTTATATGCGGTTCTCTGTAGAACGTATATACCGCATAAAAAGAGACTCGAGTGTATATATATATATATTTTTTTTACAGGCACTAACAAAATATTAATAATTTAAACAATATTAGATAATCTCAACGTTACCTGTAGACGTTTAAACGTCTATAAATCAATATTTATTTTTGCGAAAAAAGCCAGCATTTGTTCAATAGGGTTGAAGAATACTATGACATGTTTCTGGAGAGATGCGGGTTCGAATTTCGTATGTCGGCGAAATTTTTCACCACAAAATGGCTAATGGCGGTATATAAAAACTCGAATGGCGACCTCTAGCGGCGGAAAAAAGCTCGAAAATACCAAATCTTTAAATAAATATTGCAAACGATTTATTTTTGCTAGAAACTTAAATTTTTGGTCATAGAGTGTAATGGTTAAGTGGTTTACCTAATAGTAATGATTTGCCCTGTTGGTAAAATCCAACTTTTCTGCTTTAAGAGATAAATGAAAAATGTTTTTTGCACATTACAGGTACTAATAAAATATTAATAGTTTATTTTATCAATTATACAGTAGTTCGAATTTCCACTGTCAGAGTGTACTGAAAGTGTAAAATAACTTTCATAACGCATATTGCTTCTGGCACATATGGGAATCTGATTTTCAAAGAGAATGAAGTTCTTCCTTTGCCTACTTTTTTTACACCTTAAAAGATTTAATGATGGATGTTTGTGTTGTTTTTCTGCTGAGGTCCCGCCATCCTCATGGACCTTCTACTATGCTGTATAAATTTGACAGGCTCCTGTCAGACTTATGTACAAACAGCTGCTTGAGGGGTTATCTATATATATTTTAATGTATGATGGGGGAAATGCACATAGCAGTATTTTATTAGTAATCATAAAACATAAAAAGCATTTGTCTTTTAGTTCTTAAATGTAAAAAGTTGCTTTTCTCTCGTTCCTATGAAAATAGTGAGCAGATCATTGCTGTCAGTGGAATTTCTACCATAACGGAACTCTACACGCCGAAGTTTCTACCATAAATAGATCACTTGAAACATTCGTTAAAAGTTTTGCAGTTTCGATATTTAGTGATCTGTAATGATATAAATTAAAACTACCTTTTTTGAAAATACGAATTAAATTTCATTATTACCGACTAAAAAGAGATTTCCAATTATATCTTAAAACAAAACAGTTCCGTTTCTTATCTACCTTGGGCGAAGGAGTCAGTGGAATGTTCAAGATTGTCATATTACACGACCAAAATTTCAAATTTCTAGCATAACTACATCGATTACAATATTCGTTTTAAATTTTGGGGTTTTTCGATTTTTTTTCTACCGTTAGAGGGCACAATTATAGCTTTTGGGAAATTTTCAAAATGCAAATTGCAATATTTCATCAATACCTGTCCAACCCAAAAAGAATTTTTAATTTATCTCTGAAAACATACACTTTTCTGTTAAACCACAAAAAAAGTTGCATTACTTCCCCCCCCCCCCCCCCCGGATCTAAATGGTCAAATGATTGTTGTCAGTGGTAACTTTGTAACCTTCACAGTTCAACACCAAAATTTCAAACTTCCAACATAACTATATCATTCGGAATATTCGTTTGATATTTTGGAATTTTCAAATTTTTCCACCGTTACAGGGCGCAGTTATAACTCTTGAGAGATTCGAAAAATGCAAATCGTAATATGTCATTAATACCTATTTAACATAAAAAGAATTTTTTTATTTATCTTTATAAACAAAAAAGTTCGGTGTCTACAAACTGACAGACAAAAAAATCGAAATTATATTTAAAAAAAAAGCCCTAAAATTTACTTTTCCTTTTTTGGCCGTTTTCTAAAGTGTTCCAATCGTGAGCACTGAAATCTTGTATCAAATATTACCCTACCCTTTTCCGGAATCCATAAGTACCTTGCAATACCATTCAGCTATGCACGCTAAAAAATACGAGCGACGACAAAACATGGCGTCCAATTTTGAGATGGCCAACGTTTACCTACATAAGGCCTGTAATAACGACTAACTTTTAATGTAATAACACAGATAATTCTTCTTCAGAAGTTGGCATTCCTGTGTGATACGTACGAAACCGCCTGGCGGACAGCTGTACCAGTAGCAAATGTATATACACTTATTTAAGGGATGTAAATACCGAAGAGTATTTAACTGTATTTATTCTTTCCTGTATCCAAAATGTTTTCATTTTCTATAAATGTTTCTCTTCAGAACCTGATTATCTTTTTATTTACTAGTTGTTGTTAACGTGAATATTGATCATGGCCATCTGGAAAGAGTAAGTATAATATGAACTTTAAAAATTACACCTTTAAAATTCATACACTTCGATAAAATTTAGAAGTTACAAAGCAATGAATTCGGCTTTCTTTTATAATACCATGGAAATTCTCTTTTGGTCTAGGCAATGTAGATATTAATGTAATTTGGATACAGTAGATATGTTGGGAGTAATATATAGTCTGTAAACTTTCATTTGAAACACTTTCTAATGTAACTATATTATCATCATGCAGCATATATTTTGGTACTTCTGAAGTTTAAATTGCTCAGCACACTAAATGGCACAATGAGTTATCGAACCAAGTGTTGACGGAATATAAGTAGAGTTTAAATTAAAAAAACTTATTATAATGTTGCCTAGTCACTATCATCTCTGTAAGAAGTATTTAAAAAAAAAGTACTTTAATGTTGTGATCAATCAATAGTAATGTACAATATTACCTGTTTAACATAGAAATCACTGGAATGTTTTAGAGAAATTGGTAGAAGTTGTCCATATATTGATATAAAGACTGAATATGAAACTATTAAATTTAACCTTTTGAGCAGCATGTTTTTTCCTTTATCTTTGCCCCTGAGTTGAGTTTTTTGAGAAATTTCATTTAAGAATTTAACAGAGCCAGATCTAATAAATGGAAAAATTTTCTCTACTCTTACATGGCAAAAGCTGCAGTTAATTTTCCAGGAAGTACAAATCATGTCACCCAAATAACCCAAATAAACATCAGCATCATGCTTTGAAAACTTGTTACACCCCAAGTATACTTGAGCATGACATTCAAAAAGTTAATATGTTAAATAGTAACTTATGTAGTGATCAGCTAAAAGGAACCAACTATAAATGCATCGTAGAGCCTTCTCTCTACATAGCATACTCTTCCACATGTTTGAGTAGTACAGGAGTAAAATTACTAAGGATTGATTGTCCTGTATAAGAAACTTGGTTTTAGAGTACTGCAATTGGGAATTTTGCAGTAATAATCCTGAAATTTCAGAATTCATCATCATCATCATCATCCTCAAGCAGCCATGAGCTACGGAGGTCCAACCAGACCGTGCAGTTTAATTCTCCAAGCATATCTGTCCTGAGCTACATCTGCTGCATCCGGCCACTGTACACCAATTCTAACAAGGTCCTGTTGGACATTGTCTGCCCACCGGATCCTAGGTCTCCCCCTCCTTCTGAGGCCTCTAGGCACACTGTTCATAACCCTATTCGCCAATCTATAATTATCCATACGGGCAACATGGCCAAACCAGCGGAGTCTCTCTCTGCACAATATGCTGCTTAAAGGAGGTTGCAGACTCCTTTGCCTAACCTCATCATTAGTTACAAAGTTAAACCACCTAATACCCAAGATACTGCGTAAGCATCTAGAATCAAAAGCATCTAGTTTCCTGTTATCTTGCTTACACAGCATCCAAGTTTCACTACCATAACTAACCCTAGAAAGAACCAAACTATTATACAGTCTAATTTTAGTCTTTAGGTGTATACGCCTATTTCTCCACAATCTCCATAGATTCTTAAAAGTCCCGGCAGCAATACCTATTCGTCTGTTAATCTCATGCCACACATCACCAGTATCAGTTACGCAGCTCCCAAGGTAATTAAACTGTGACACCTGCTCAAGACTGCAACCATTCAGATTAACTGAATCACAACCTGCCTGGCCAATTTTCATCACTTTAGTTTTCTCTCTGTTTATAACCAAACCTACTCTACTACCAGTCTCATCAACAGCTCGAATGAAAGAGTTCATCTCATCAACATCATTTGCCAAAAGGGCCAAATCATCAGCATAATCTAAATCAGAAATTTTCGTATCTCCAGCCCATTTAAGGCCAAAAGCTTTCCCTTGAAGTGAATTTCGCATAACATAATCAACAACCAAACTAAAGAGAAAAGGAGACAAAATGCACCCTTGTCGAACACCAGAAGTAATGCTAAACCAATTGCTACAAGCCTTACCAACTCTCACACACAACTCAGTGTTATTATAGAGAGCTTTCATTATGGTAACTAACTTGTCTGGTACACCATATGATCTCACAATCAACCACAAATTATGACGATCAACAGAGTCGAAAGCCTTTTTGAAATCAACAAAGCTAGCAACCAAAGGTTTCTGAAACTCTAAACATTTCTCAAGAATCTGCCTAAGTGAAAATATCTGATCTACACAACCCCTACCACTTCTGAATCCACATTGCTCATCACGCAATTGCCTGTCAACCAGATTCTTAATTCTATTAAGCACAATCATGGAAAGAACTTTACCTGGAACGGAGAGTAGGCTGATACCCCTATAGTTATCACAAGAACTGTGATCACCTTTTTTGAAAATAGGGATAATGATAGCTCTGGTAAAATCTTTAGGAACCATGCCTTTATCATAAAAGTTATTCAAAATTTCAGTCATCCAAATGGTAACTGAAACATTCCCAGCTCTAAGCATTTCCGTAGTAATTTCATCCACCCCTGGAGATTTATGAAGTTTAAGTTTAGAAATAGCCAAACTAACTTCAGATTGTGTTATAGGGCCAACATTAAAGCCAACAATGCATCTATCATCATTGCAAACAATGGGAGTAGAACTGCCCACATTGTTTAGAACATCACTGAAATGCTCAGCCCACCTAGCCATGACAGAATCCTCACCTTCTATAACCTTGCCTTGTTTATCCTTCAATCCCTGTATACCTGTTCGTTTTCTACCACACAAAACATTAACTATCTGGTACAGCTCTCTGCTGTTGTGCTGTCTAACTGCTTCCTCAGCTTTGTCAGCAAGGCCATCAAGCCAAAGATTCTTATCAGTAGCTAACTGATCCTTTACACGTTTATTAAGTTCTTTGTACTGCTTTCTATTAGGACTAGTAGGGTACTGATTAAGGACATTCCTGCAGTTCCTTCTTTCTGAAATAAGCTCAAGTGCCTTATCACTTAAATAATTCTGCCTCCTCTGCTCCTTTTTCCCTAAAAGAGTACTGTTAGTTTCCAAAAAAAGCCTGTTTAAAATGGCCCCATTCTTCCTCAACTTCAGTATTAAGCAAACCATGACTGTCATAATGACTAAGTAACCTATCATGGTAAGCTTTAGCTATAACTGGGTCTTTCAGAGCTTCAGTATTAAAGGTAAATTTTTTAACCCTAGCACAACACTTTTTAAGTTTAAGTTGCAAGACACTTTTAACAAGGTAATGGTCAGATCCAATTTCAGCTCCCCTATATGCCCTGGTATTTCTAACAGAACTAGCCCATTTGCTGTTAATTAATATATAATCAATCATATTCTTATGCAGCCCATCAGGTGAAACCCATGTGTATTTATGTATGTCGCGGTGTTTATAATAAGTGTTAGTTATTCTGAAACCATTTAGTTTACTTACCTGTAGGAGACGTTGCCCATTGCCATTGCAGCTACCAATACCAAAAGGGCCTATTACTCCTCCCCAAAGGTCAGAGTCGGTACCAACTTTGGCATTGAAGTCACCAAGAACAAGGGTAATATCTCCTTTCTTGACAGAATTCAAAATATCCTGAAGTTGTCTGTAAAACCTATCCTTCTCATCCTCATCAGAATCCTCAGTGGGGGCATAACAGCAGATAACATTCAAGTCTTTAATGCTTGTCTGAAATTTTGCTGTAAGAAACCTTTCATTAATGCACTCATATCCTAGAAGAGCATCACTAGCATGTCTGCTGAGCAGCAGACCCACGCCTTGGTGATGCTTTCCATCCTCCCTCCCTGTAAAGAGAAATTTAAAGTTATTTTTAAGTATCTCACCTTTACCTGTCCATCTGGTCTCTTGCAAGCCTAGAATATCTAGGTTATAGCGCTGGAATTCCTGCATGAGGACATCAAGAGAATAATCTCTATGTAATGTCCTCACGTTCCACGTTCCTGCAGAGAGAAAATGATTAGTAGGTTTTTTAAAGAAATTAGGTTTATTGAGATTGGTAGGGCCAACAATATCAAACAGCCCCCTGATTGCAGGCATGGGGCAAAGACCTGTTCCTCCTCTGCTAAAGGCTGAAGTCACCGATGCTGGTAGGAACTTCAGGCACCACCTTTTCAAGTGGACTTTTTCAAGAACCATATGGCCTACCTGAGACACATTACTCCAGTTTAGGCTTGACGATGCCCAACTAGCTAAGTAAGGTTCAGGTACATGCGATGGCCTCTGATTAGGATTATCCACCAGCTGATATAAGGTATCCCATGCCTCTGTTCACTTAGAGCTGGCAACCCAGAAGCAAACAGAAAACACAGCGGCAGACTCTCCCTCAACAGAGGCCCACCAGTGCAGCAAGTCCAGGATCCATAATCAAGCTCAAATCCCTAAACAAGTCCAGTCTAGTAGGTATAAATGATCAGCACCAGGACCCTGTGAAGTTGACCACTCCTCAGCAGGGTTGAAAAAAAAGGAAAAAAGTGGCCATAGATGACCAGATCAGTAGACCATACTGAACTGGCAGCCCTCCCCTTCCATTCCCTTCCAAAAGAGAATATCTCTTTTGAAAGGTACTAACGGCCTGCACCACGAGAAGGCGGGGTCGGACATTAGGTGCTAGACCTGGCCGGTTCTGTGCATCATCACTGGGGATTGGTTTTCCAAATGTTTTATTGTGTATGTATGATTTAAGCACATGACATCTAGCAGTGTATGAAAACAATTCCATCTCATGTTTGCTGAGAAATCATGTCTCTTCATATTTGCTCCCATTTTGTTTTCTTTTTATTAATCACAATTATCATAGTTTATAATTTAGTCTGTACAAAATATGGATAAATGTGGAAGGCATTCTATCTATGTTCCTGCAAAGATATATAATTTAACAGATAATTTAATCACAATAAATTTCTCTTTTTCATTAATACATGAGCTTAGCCAGCCCTAAAATTTGTTTCCTCGAGATTCAAACCCATTAGAATCAAGTGTCAACCCATTAGAAATCAGTGTGGCACTGTTTGCATGCATAATCTTCAAGCAGTTGTGGATTACAGAGCTGCAACCATACTGTGCAATTTAGTTCTACATACATGTCTGATTTGAGCTACAACTGTTTGCAAGCTAATTCTAACAGGGTACACTTTGGCATTATCTACACATCACATTCTACACACTAGGCACATTGTCCATAATTGTATTTGCTAATATGTAGTTCTGCACATGAACAGTATTGTTCACGGTCTGTCTCTATAACGTATGAGGATGGCTCAGTTGGTAGTGTGCCAGGTTAATAATCTGCAGTTCCCATGTTCAAGTCCCACCTGGGCCAGCACTGAAAGTTATCTCCACAAAACCTCCCACCCTGCCTTTGGTCAATAGGGGACACTGTTGCACTTGGAAAGTCTGCTATCTATTGGATGGGACATAAAGCATTGGCCCCAGATGTAGGAAAGCTATATCCTGTGCACATTAAAGAACATGCTAGATGGTTCTGATGGAAGCTACCATGTGTCTCCTAATAACTGCCCAGTGGATCCCCTCCCCCCAACCTTCTTTGAGCCCTTAGGATCTTTGTGACCTGGCCATTTAGCCCATTGTGTGCAAAAAAAAGTGTCAGAGCTACACAAGATGCTGTTCAAAGATGGTTGTTGACTCCTTCATCTGGGGTGGGGGTGGCTCAGTCGGTAGCGCACCAGGCTCGTAATCTGCAGTTCCCAGGTTCGAGTCCCAGCTGGGTCAGCGTTGAGATTTATCTCTGCAAAATTCCCCGCCCTACCCATGGTCAGTAGGGGACACTGATGGGCTTGGAAAGGCCACCGTCCGTCGAATGGGACGTTAAGCCATGGCCCCGTGTGTGGGAGAGCCATACCCAGTGCACGTTAAAGAACACACTTGATGGGAGACTAACATCTGTCTCCCAACAGCTGTTCCAGTGGGTGCCCTCCCCTCAACCTTCTCTGAGCCTTCGGGGTCCTTGTGACCTGGTCATTTAGCCCATGGTGTGCAAAAAAAGTACCACTCAGAGGTAAAACACCCCAACCAAACTCCTTCATCTAACATCATTTCTTATGTAGGCCATTAACCTAATAACCAATATACTGTGTAACCATATGGAATCAAAAGCATCAAGTTTCTTGTCTTAGAAAGGATCAAAATATTTCAGTTTAAGTATACAATTAAAAGACCTTCTTGCTCAAAAATTAATTTAAAATAATTTAAAAATTCTCTGTCATTGAGCAATAAAATTTCAGAGTTTATCCTTCAAACTATTTGGATGTTGAAAGTTCTTAGGAGAAAACTCTCAGAAGCTTTTCGGAGCAAAGACAGCGCTCCGTCTTCAGTGAAGTGATGTTACGTACTGACGCTGGGTCCGTTTAGACAAAGAGCTTCTTTCCACATGTCGTGTAGGGTGATTCCAGTGTCTCGGTTGCAGGTGGGGACGGACGAGGTCATTATTTCAATAGCCTCGCGGACTATGGTTCCGTAGAAAGTGGATGCGCGCGCAAGAAGTGTGGCGTGCTCCCAGTCTATTGTTGCCGTGTGTTGCACTGCTAGCTCAGAGGCAGCCGTCGTTAGCTTCTTTTGGCTGACATCAGCTTTGTGCTCCGCGAACCTTTCTTGCAAAGAGCGAATGGTTTTGCCGATGTAGTACACAATGGAATTATCCGTCAACTGTAGCAAACCATCGGCAAAACCATTCGCTCTTTGCAAGAAAGGTTCGCGGAGCACAAAGCTGATGTCAGCCAAAAGAAGCTAACGACGGCCGCCTCTGAGCTAGCAGTGCAACACACGGCAACAATAGACTGGGAGCACGCCACACTTCTTGCGCGCGCATCCACTTTCTACGGAACCATAGTCCGCGAGGCTATTGAAATAATGACCTCGTCCGTCCCCACCTGCAACCGAGACACTGGAATCACCCTACACAACATGTGGAAAGAAGCTCTTTGTCTAAACGGACCCAGCGTCAGTACGTAACATCACTTCACTGAAGACGGAGCGCTGTCTTTGCTCCGAAAAGCTTCTGAGAGTTTTCTCCTAAGAACTTTCAACATCCAAATAGTTTGAAGGATAAACTCTGAAATTTTATTGCTCAATGACAGAGAATTTTTAAATTATTTTAAATTTCAGTTTACTTTTAGTGGAGAGTAATATGTGTAGATGCCTATTTTTACATGATCTCCATATTACTTAAAAGTCCAGCAGCAATGTCTATTCTCCATTTTTTTACTTCGTACATTTCCACTGTTTGTCATACTACTCCCAAGTTTTTAAATGAGTAAAAGTTCTCTGCCATTGCTTGTTCACAATTTTAAAATTTATCCTTCATACCATTTGCATATTAAAAAGTTTTCAGGAGCAAACTCAGAAGCTTTTCAGAGCAAGGACAGTGCTTCATCTTCAGTAAAGTGATACTATGTGGTAAGGCTTTAGAAATTCTTTCCACATGTTGTGAAGAGTGATTCCAGTATCTCAGTTGCAGGCGGGGATGGACAAAGTCATTATCTCAATAGCCTCATGAACTGAAAGGGAAACATTGTGTTTTTTGACTCCCAAGTATCTTTGCTAAATCCCCACCTTGCCCTTAGTCAGAAAGGAGACACCGGTGGGTTTGGAAAGTCCACTGTCAATCAAACGGGATGTTAAGCCATGGTTCCATGTCAGGCAGAACATGTTAGATGGCCTTGATGGAATGCTACCAACCAGACTGTCTTCTAAAAGCTGTCAAATGGGTCCTCTTCCCCCATGTTTCTCTGAGTTTTGGCATTGTGTGCAAAAAAATGCCACTCAGAGGTAAAACAACCGAACTTCTATGATAATTAAACTGAGAAACTTGTTCAAAAACACAGCCATTCAAAAGAATTGAAGTACACCTTACTGTTTATATGTTAAGTTAAAAGTTAACAGTTTTGTTAACTTTTTGTATATTTAACTTTTCAACTTAACATGTTTATTTTTTGAATTAATATTAACTATTTCTTTAGATGTTAATCATTAATTTTCCAGTATTTCCAAAATTTCAAATATTAAGTTTTGATGTGTTCTGAACTGTTGTCAGCAGTCAAATCAAATGTCGGGGGAACCAGTTAAGATGATTGAAATGTCCCAGTTAAAATGAGCGATGCCAGTTAAGATCAGATCTCATAGCTGTTTAAAATAATTTAAAATTCTCTGTCATTGAGCAATAAAATTTCAGAGTTTATCCTTCAAACTATTTGGATGTTGAAAGTTCTTAGGAGAAAACTACATAACATCACTTCACTGAAGACGGAGCGCTGTCTTTGCTCCGAAAAGCTTCTGAGAGTTTTCTCCTAAGAACTTTAATAGTTTGAAGGATAAACTCTGAAATTTTATTGCTCAATGACAGAGAATTTTAAATTATTTTAAATTAATTTTTGAGCAAGAAGGTCTTTTAATTGTATTCTCATAGCTGCAGTGGCTCTGTGTGAAGCATCAGGCATCGAACAGCAAGAGACACAAAACAAAGGATTTCTTTCAATTTGAAGAGGAGGAGATCCCGATTGCTGAAAAGTTAGTGAATCAATATTTGACTTCCTCTACTGGAGAGATGGTGCTATTAAGAAACTTTTTTTCTGCACAGCACTACCATTCCTTCTTCAGCATATGGTGAGAGGTTATTTAGCATTGGTGCCATGTTCTCAGTAAGCAGAAGGGCCTAATCACAGATATCAGTTTGTAGCGACTGCTGAAATTTAACAGATTTTGCAAATAATGCTTTTATTTTGTATATAAAGTTCTTTTTTTGTCATCTTGTAAATAGTGCTTTTTTTTACTCTGTTGTAGTACAAATCTTAAAAATTTGGACTTTTTACTTAACTTTTAATGTAAATTTTTTTGGTCATTAACTTTTTTACTTCCGTATTAAAAAAAACTTCGATTAACTTCACTTTAACTTAG
Source organism: Ryuthela nishihirai (assembly GCA_038380435.1). Taxonomy (NCBI): domain Eukaryota; kingdom Metazoa; phylum Arthropoda; class Arachnida; order Araneae; family Heptathelidae; genus Ryuthela; species Ryuthela nishihirai. Next base: position 10,389,866 of record JAWZYU010000004.1, read on the forward strand.
TTAACTTTTTCACTAATTTTACCCAAGTGTGCTTTTTGCCAATCTAATACACTGAAGAGCCAAAACATTATGACCAGTGTATCTTTATGCAAATCGAAGCAACTGCAGGTAAATGAAGGCACGTGTGAAGGTCATGAAATGGTATAAATATAAATAACACCTGATACTGAGCTCTGTTAATCAGTTTATTCTTGTTCTCCAGATGGGGAAAGGCAGCAGAGTTAAGTGAGTTTGACAAAGGCCAAATTGTAATGACCAGACAACTGGGTCAGAGCATTTCCGAGGCAGCAAGGCTTGTGGGGTGCTCATGATGAACCATGGTTAGTACCTTCAAAAAGTAATCCAAGGAGGGAAAAACCACAAGCCCCCTGCAAGATGATCACAGCTCATCGATGCTAGAGGTGAGTGAAGACTATTCCGTATGGTACGAGCCAACAGAAGGGATACTGTGGTGCATCTCACCCGTGACATATTACTGTGTGTTGTGATGTATTGTGTTTGATGTCTATCAGTGTTGTGACATATTACTTCCATCACTAGCATGATGGAAGTAATATGTCACAACACACAATACATCGAATTCTGCTGAAAATGAGGCTGCAGACCACTCCAAGTGCCCATGCTAACCTCAGTTCACCATCGAAAGCGCCTACAATGGGCACGTGAGCATCAAAACTGGACCTTGAATAATTGGAAGAAGGTCATCTGGTCCGATGAATCTCGTATCCTGTTGCACCATGTGGATGACTGGGTACATTGTGTCGTTTACCTGGGGAAGTGTTGGCACCCAGTTGCACCATGGGATGAAAACAAGCCGGTGGAGGAAGTATAATGCTTTGGCAAGTTCTGCTGGGAAACCCTGGGTCCAGTCATTCATGTACAGGAAACTATAATGTCTACCACCTACCTTAACATCATTGCAGATCACATACATCCTTTCATGGCAATGGTATTCCCCTCTAGTAGTGCCTTCTTTCAGCAGGATAATGTATCATGCCACACTGCCCAGATTGTTTGAGAATGGTTCGCGGAACACGAGGAAGACTTCAGGTATTGCCCTGGCCTCCAAATTTCTGACATCAATCCAGTCGAGCATCTGTAGTTTGTTTTGGAACAGCATATCTGATCTGCAGCAGCACGTAACTTATAAGAGTTAAAGGATATGCTGGTAACATGTTGGTACCAGATACCACATGACACCTTTAAAAATCTTGTAGCATCCATCTTTGCTGTGCAAGAGCTATTTTAGCAGTACATGGAGGACCAACATTGTATTAAGCTGGTAGTCGTAATGGTTTTCTGTAAATGGTAGCTAGGCATAAACTGGAAGGAGAGCTGTGTACCAATCCCCAGTGATGATGCACAGAACCAACCAAATCTAGCGCCTAATGTCCGACCCCGCCTTCTCGTGGGGCAGGCCTTTAGACCTTTAGACCTTTCAGAAGAGATATTTTCTTTTGGGAAGAAGAGATATTTTCTTCACATATGGCCACTTTTTTTCTTTTTTTTTTTAACCCTGCTGAGGAGTGGTCAACTTCACAGGGTCCTGGTGCTGACCATTTATACCTACTAGACTAGACTTGTTTATGGATTTGAGTTTGATTATGGATCCTGGACTTGCTGCACTGGTGGGCCTCTGTTGAGGGAGAATCTGCTGCTGTGTTTTCTGTTTGCTTCTTGGTTGCCAGCCCTAAGTGAACAGAGGCATGGGATACCTTATATCAGCTGGTGGATAATCCTAATCAGAGGCCATCACAGGTACCTGAACCTTACTTAGCTAGTTGGGCATCGTCAAGCCTAAACTGGAGTAATGTGTCTCAGGCAGGCCATGTGGCTCTTGAAAAAGTCCACTTGAAAAGGTGGTACCTGAAGTTCCTACCAGCATCGGGGACTTCAGCCTTTAGCAGAGGAGGAACAGGTCTTTGCCACATGCCTGCGATCAGGGGGCTGTTTGATATTGTTGGCCCTTCCAATCTCAATAAACCTAATTTCTTTAAAAAAACCTACTAATCATTTCCTCTCTGCAGGAACGTGGAACATGAGGACATTATAATAGAGATTATTCTCTTGATGTCCTCATGCAGGAATTCCAGCGCTTTAACCTACATATTCTAGGCTTGCAAGAGTTCAGATGGACAGATAAAGGTGAGATACTTAAAAATAACTTTAATTTCTCTTTACAGGGAGGGAGGATGGAAAGCATCACCAAGGTATAGGTTTGCTTCTCAGCAGACATGTCAGTGATGCTCTTCTTATGATATGACTGCATTAATTAAAGATTTCTTAGAGCAAAATTTAAAGCGAAAATTAAAGACTTGAATGTCATCTGTTGTTATGCCCCTGCAGAGGACTGATGAGAATAAAAAGGAAAAGTTTTATAGACAACAAAGATATTTTGAATTCTGTGAAAAAAGGAGATATTTCTCTTGTGTTAGGTGGCTTCAGTGCTAAAGTTGGTACTGACTCTAATCTTTGGGCAGGAGTTTAAGGTCCCTTTGGCATTGGTAGTTCCAATGGCAATGGGGAACGTCTCCTACAGGTAAGTAAACTTAATGGTTTATGAATAACTAACACATACTACAAACATTGGGACATTATAAATATACATGGGTTTCACCTTATAGGTTGCACAGGAATATGATAGATTATATTTTAATTAAAAGCAAATGGACCAGTTCAGTTAGAAATACTAGATCGTACAGGGAGCCGAAATTGGGTCTGACCATTATCTTGTCAAAAGTGTCTTGCAGCTGAAGCTTAAGAAATGTGCTAAAGTTAAGATAATTACCTTCAACACTGAAGGTCTGAAAGATCGAGATATAGCCAAAGCATACCATGATAGGCTACTTAGTCATTATGACAATTGTGGTTTGCTTACTGCTGAAGTTGAGGAAGAATGGGAACAGTTTAAACAGGCTTTTCTTGAAACCAACAGTACTCTTTTGGGTAAAAGGGAACAGAGGAAACAAAATTACTCGAGTACTTATTTCTGAAAGAAGGAAGTGCAGTATTAATATGAATCAACACCTTACTAATTTTAACAGAAGGCATTACAACAAGCTTAATAAACGTGTAAAGGATCAGTTACGAGCTGATAAGGATCTTTGGTTTAGAAAGCAGAGGAAGCAGTTAGGCAGCACAACAGCAAGGCGGTTGTACCAGCAGGTTGTCAATGTTTTATGTGGAAAGAAACAGAGATACCCAGAGATTGAGGGATAAACATGGCGAGGTGGTTGAAGGTGAGGATTCTGTGATGGCTAGGTTGGCTGAGCATTTCAGAGAAGGTTTAAATAATGTGATTATTTCTACTCCCATTGTAATATGAATAGATGCCTTACTGGCTTTCATGATGGCCCTATATCACATTCCGAAGTCACTTTGGCTACCTCTAAATTAAAACTGCATAAATCCCCAGGGGTGGATGAAATCACCACTGAAATGCTTAGAGCTCGGAACATTTGTGTTGTCACATGGCTGACTGAAATTTTGAATATGTTTTATGATAAAGTTGTTGTTCCTAAGGATTTTACTAGAGCTATCATTGTCCCACTTTTTAAAAAAGGTGATCAGAGTTCTTCTGATAATTATAGGAGAATTAGTTTACTTTCTGTTCCAGGTAAAGTTCTTTATATGAGTATACTTAATACAATTAAGAAATTGGTTGATGAACAACTTCATGATGAACAGTGTGGATTCAGAAGTAGTAGGGGATGTATTGATCAAAGATTTTCACATAGGCAGATTCTTAAGAAATGTTTAGAGTTTCAGAAACTTGGGGTTGCTAGCTTTATAGATTTCAAAAAGACTTTTGACTCTGTTGATCGACATAATTTGTAGTTGATTGTTAGATCATATGGAATACTTGATAAGTTAGTTAGTGTAATGAGATATCTCTATAATAACACTGAGTCGTGTAAGAGTTGGTAAGTCTTGCAGCGGTTGGTTTAGCATTGCTATTAGAGTTAGATAAGGGTGCATTTTATCTCCTTTTCTCTTTAGTTATTGATTATGTAATGTGAAATTCTTTGCAAGGGAAAGATTTTAGCCTTAAATGGTTTAGAGATTTCAAAATTTCTGATTTAGATTATGCAGATGATTTGGTCTTGTTGGTTACTGATGTTGATAAGATGAATTCGTTCATTAGGGCTGTTGTGAGACGTAATAGATTAAGTTTGGTGATAAACAGAGAAAAAACTTAGTGATGAAAATTGTTCAGGCAGATGGTGCTTCAGTTGCTTTGAATGGCTGTACTATTGAGCAAGGGTCACAGTTTAATTATGTTGGGAGCTATGTAACAGATACTGGTGATGTGTGGCATGAGATAAATAGAAAAATAGGGATTGTCATTGGGACTTTTAAGAATCAATGGCTAGAGTGGAAAAGTAGGTGTATACACCTAAAGACTAAAATTAGGCCGTATAATAGTTTGGTTCTTTCTAAGGTTAGTTATGGTAGTAAAACATGGACTCTTTCTAAGCAGGATAACAAGAAACTTGATGCCTTTGATTCCAGATGCTATATTTTGGCAGTATTTTGCCAAAGTATTTTGCTTCCAGTATTTTGGGCATTAGGTGGTTTGACTTCATAAGTAATGATGAGGTTAGAGGAAGGAATCATCAACCTCCTTTGAGCAGCATATTGTGAAGAGAGAGACTGCGTTGGTTTGGCCATGTTTTCCATATGCATAGCAGCAGATTGGCAAAGAGGATTATGAACAGTGTACCTAAGAGTATCAGAAAAGAGGGAGACCAAGGATGCAATGGGCAATGTCAAACATGACCTTGCTGGAATTGGCCTAGAGTGGCCAAATGCAGCAGCTGTAGCTCAAAAGAGACACATCTGGAGAAGAAAACTACACAGTCTGGTTGGACCTCCATAGCCCATGCCTGCATGAGGATTTCCTTTGTATATATATACATAATGTTTTGGCTATTCAGTGTATATTCTGGTCTCAAGAGCATGTATCCCCTTGCAATGTATTCCTCATAGCATAATAAGTAACAAAAAGATTATTGTAGACAGGGACAAAAAATGTTACTACAATAACATTTTTTGTTGCAAGTCTTGATATAGAAAAAGTTTACAAAGAACAGATGTTGGTTGTTCTTTATAAACTTTTGTATGGAGTAAGTAAGCTTGGTTTGTATGCAAGACAATTTAATAGATTGTAATTTTTTTCATAATTTTTTTGATGATAATTTTTTTGATAGCTTAAGAGCTTATCAAAAAAAAGAAGAAAAGAAAAATTATACTCTTAATAATTATGTATGAGTTTGATAACCATCCAGGTGACTGAGTGGTTAGTGTGCTTTACTACTAACCAGAAGGATCTGGGTTTGAGACCCATAAAAGTATGAGAGTTTTTTCTGTGTGGAGTTTCTGCTGATTTCTCACCAATCTTGTCAATGCATATTAAACTGACAGACATTTTTTCAGACCTCTGTGGCAAGCAGCTGCTTGAGGACTAATTCATTCATTCATCACCCATAAAAGTATGAGTGTTTTTTCTGTGTGGAGTTTCTGCTGATGTCTTACTTTCTCACCAATCTTGTCAATGGCATATTAAACTGACAGACATTTTTTCAGTCCTCTGTGGCAAGCAGCTGCTTGAGGACTAATTCATTCATTTATCAGTTTGATTCAGTGACATCTGAAAACATTTTTAGCAATAAATATCAGATTGTGATACTTTTTTCATTTATCCTGCCCTTTTATCATTATTATGAACCTAAGGATACCTAAGGGTATCAGAAAAGAGGGAGACCAAGGATGCAATGGGCAGACAATGTCAAACAGGACCTTGCTGGAATTGGCCTAGGGTGGCCAAATGCAGCAGCTGTAGCTCAAAAGAGACACATCTGGAGAAGAAAACTACACAGTCTGGTTGGACCTCCATAACCCATGGCTGCATGAGGATTTCCTTTGTATATATACATAATGTTTTGGCTATTCAGTGTATATTCTGGCCTCAAGAGCATCTACTTCCCCTTGCAATGTATTCCTCATAGCATAATAAGTAACAAAAAGATTATTGTAGACAGGGACAAAAAATGTTACAACTACAATAACATTTTTCGTTGCAAGTCTTGATATAGAAAAAGTTTACAAAGATTCTATTACAAAGTATTCTACCCATTATCTTGTATCCTTTGAAAGCATATTGATAAGAACTAACCATAGAGTAAGGCTTTCTAGGTGCAATACATTCAGATTTTTCCTTTCATCTTGACTCTTTTGGATGATATCTTTGTGACTTTAGAGAGATCAAAGAAAATATACTTCACCATTAGAGAAAATTTATTAGTTTGTTTTTGAATTTTTTCTCAATTTTAACTCTACCTTTTAACATTTAGTGTACAAAGAGAGTTTACCATTTTTTTTTACCTATCTTCCTATTGGCTTTTGGCTTTGACGCTTGTCGGTTTGTGGATTTGACAAAACCTTGTTCCACCATATCTTTCTAATGTGATGGAGAAACTTAATGTCAAATGAAAGCTTATGATGCAGGGAATGTCATACACTATAAAAAATGACCCCTATGCTTTCTTACCCTCAAAAAAGGGGGAAATATGAAAATAATTCTGCTATATCTCCTGAATGTTAGGTAGCATGCATCAAATGAAAAGCTATGCATCAAATGAATGTTTCTGACACAGGGAATGTCAGGCTATGAAAAATTGACCCCCCCATGCTTTCTTCCCCCTAAAAAAGGGAGTAAATGTTAAAATGATTGTTCTCCTTTATCTCTTGAATGTGAGTGCAAAAAGTAATGTGTCAAATGAAAGCTCGTGACGGAGAATGTCATAGGCTATGCAAAATTTACCTCCATGCCTTCTTTCCCCCTAAAAAAGGGGAAGTATGAAAACTATTCTTCCGCTATATCACCAGAACATGAATCCGAAAATACCGATAAAATATCTCTTAGGCTGAGGCGAGAAAGCTCGCTGCACCGCCCTCCCCACCTGGCAAGGTTTTCTATACCAGTTCAGTCATTGGAAAGCCCATCGTTCCAATGACTTCAGTGGCAGTGACATCAGTGTACCACCTACTGAATCTTTCTCACTTACAGCTAAATACCTCCTGACGCAGATGAAACTGAGGTTGGTGTCGACTTCGACAGCAGGCCTGACCTCCATAGTTTCGGCTTAAGAGATCACAAGCCTATCTTCATCTCCAACTTCTTATTGTCATGTTCTTTTTGTGGCCATGTCAGCAACACTCTGTCCAACTCTTCGGCTCCAACTTCTTATCAGCACATTCTTTTTGTGTCCGAAAAGCAACTGCAAATTGCCCTGAACAATCTTGCAGTTTGGGCAACAGCCAATGGGTTTCGGTTCTCCCCACAGAAGACCGTGCACTTTTGCCACAAGTGTAATCTTCATCTGGATCCCGAGCTAGTGTTCGGAGGTAACATCATTCCAGTTATGGCAGAGACCAAATTTCTCGGATTGTATCATAGATGCAGTCCTCATCTTTGATCAGAAATTGACCTTTTTACCACACATACATCATTTCAGGTCCAAGTGCATGCATGCATGCATTGAATATCATCAAGGTCCTCTCTCTCCTGGGGAGCTGACCTATGATCTCTGCTCTGCCTGTACTGTGCACTCATCCGGTCAAAACTGGACTATGGATCTCAGTTATATGACTCTGTCTGGGATTAGGTGGTGAAGATGCTGGACCCCTTCCATCATCAGGCCCTCTGTGTTTTGCACGGGAGCTTTCTGCACCCCACATGTCCAGAATCTTTATGTTGAGCTGGATGAACCATCTTTTGCTCTTCGCTGGCAGCAGTTGTCTCTGCAATACACAGCTAAATTGCTATCCATGCCTGTCCATCTCACTTGGGACTGCGTTTTCAGCCCAAAGTGGGAAATGCTTTACACTATTCGGCCGACTGCCATTCGTCCTTTTGGTTTGTAAGTCCAAGGCTACCTCAGAGACATCAATACCAGTCTCAATAGCATCACACAGTTGAGTTATTCCCACTGTGGCTCATTGTTTCCCCTTCCAGTGATTTTTCCCCCTGTGCAGGACGGGAAATGCCTTTACACTGTACTGTGTATAAGCTGCATCTTTGCAGCCATTGTGCTGAGTACCAGTTCTTGCCTTTCTTCACAAATTGCTTGAAGTCTGGCACATCAGTGGGATCGGCGATAGTCTGCTGTGATGTAATCATTGCAGACCAGATCCCACTACAGTGTTCCATGTTTCAGAGTTGCACTCTACAGCCTCGCCTTGAACCACGTGGTGGCTAAGCATCATTGTCAGTGTGTGAGCTTTACACCAACTTGCTTAGCTCGCTACAGGCTTTGTTCTCAGTGAGGCATCGGCCTCACCCAGTTCTTTCTAAGATTGGCCAGAAGCTCCATCAGCTGGCAGCCACAACAACCATCCATTTCTGTTGGGTGCCTGGCCACTTTTATCAGGGACAATGCTTGGCAGATGCTGCTGCTAAAGTCATCCCTGTCTGGCTCTCTGTTGCCGTTTCCGTAACTGGATTTCCAGCAGCGTTTTACCATCAAGCTCTGGGCACACTGGCAAAGATCTTGGTCAGAACAGCTTATGAACAAGCTCTCTGAGATCAAACCTATCAACAAACCATGGCAGTCATGTTACCACAGGAATTTCAAGGATGAAGTTGTACTTGCTTGGCTCCACTTATGTCATTCGTTTATTACACACTCTTTTCTTCTTTGGGTGGATGATGAATCAAAGTGCGAGTTTTGTGACACCATTTTAACTATGAAACATATTTTAATCAAATGTCCTTGTTTTAACCTCGAACATTGTTTGCATTTTACTTTTCATGATTTTATGTCTGAGTCACTTACACTCGGATTTCTTTTATCTGAGAATACGTTTTTACATCCAATTTTTGCTTTTTTACAGTATACAGGTTATTTTACCAGGTTGTGATTTTATGGCTTTGTTGTTTATTTGCCATCTGACCTAGGTCTTTTACACCTGGGTTAGTTTTATGCATTGTATATACTGTATATATATATATTTATTGTTTTACTCCTTTATTGTTGTTACTATTATATACATCTTGTTGGTTTTGCCTTTTACAGCATTTGGTTTTAACTTTGGTTAAGAGGTATTTGTCTTTTAGCTTTTTTTTTTTACCTCATTTGGTGCATTATATCCTTAGTAGCTCATGTGCCATAAAACCCCAAACCAAACCCAAAACCTCTGAGCCTTCGGGGTCCTTGTGACCTGGCCATTTAGCCCATGGTGTGCAAAAAAGTACTGCTCAGTGGTAAAAACAGCAACAAATACCTACATAGCAAGATTGCTGCACTCTCTTTTCCTTGAAGTGAATATAGGCTCAGCAATTGATTAAACCATCAATTTGCTTTAGGTTTATTTTCTTTTTAGGGCCATATAGGAAGATAGATATTTTTAAAAATTTTTGTTTTTTATATTTTTTAAAATTAGGCTTAAAAATTCTGCTTAAACGACATATGGATACAAGGTGGTCATCAAAAGAAAGAGCTAATAAATGGTTATTCTTATATGTAATAGAGGTCCATGAAGTCTTAAATAATATTGAAGATGTGAACAAATCCAGAAACTGTGACTATTGCTAAGAATTGTTTTCAAACTGATTATCAATTTTTTGCACACTAGCATTATGGAAAAAAATTCTTCATAATTTTGAATGTAGTGATGAAGCATTGCTGGCCAGGAATCTTTGCATACATAATTCTTCCTAATCATAAATTGAAAAATACCCAATGACAAATATGTACAGGTGAATTTCAAGATATTTTTAAGAAAAGCATGCACCTGAAAGTTGATACCAAAACATTTCCAGAAACAAGAAAAAATTGTAACTTTCTGATGAAGGTTTCAGTTTTTCTATCAAACAACAATTTCATATTGAAATTGAAAGTGTTATGGATATCTTTATGCTAATTTAAATACAGGAAGAATTTCCCTACATTTGCTTGGGTCTTAATGTATTAGTAAATGATTCAATGTAGCAAGCTTTTATTTAACATAAAAATAAGATTGACTTCATGAGCTTTTGGGTGGCAGAAAATAGGAGACATAATCAGAGTTATTATTTGTCTTCCTATTGCCTTTTGCTTATCATTTGTTAGTTTGTGTGTATGTCAAAACAGTTGTCCCACCATATCTTTTGAACATTGTGGACAAACGTAAACATAGATTGTGATGGTCTATCCATTCACTTTTCCTTAACCAGTTTTGCTTTATTTACATTATATTTATCACTTCGAGGATTATTTAAATTTTTTTTGGACTGATCTCAATTCTTGTTTCCGAGCTTAGGAGTTGCTCATGCGCAACTCTGACCTTTTGATTGTTAACCACTAAAGCGCTTGTAGGACACGACCCCTCTTGCATCATAGCTAGTGCGATCGTCATATTATGCAAATGTCTTTCCCGGCGTGCAATAGACACATGCCAGACTTATACGCATGTTAGAACTAAGTAACATTAGATCACAGAGAAGAAGAGTAGAGTGTGTTGTGAGTAGAGTGGTGGTGTTAGGCCACAGAGAGTGCTGTTAGTGGAAGTTAAGATGATGTTACTTTAGATAGAAGGAGTTGTTGGCCTCCAACTTTTTGTATTCTACCATTGAGTTTGGTGAGTTGAATTTTTTGGAAATAAACTTCGTTTGTTATATAAACTTTTGAATTTTTGCTATTTTTCTCTTGAGCAACGTTGATTTAGTTTTGATTATATTCAAACTTTAATTAAACTTGACAATCCTTTTTGAATTCTTACCCAATAAGTAATGCCTGATATTATACATTAATGAACCCTATTTCAACTTTATTTGGAAAGTTATTATTGCCTGGTGCCCGATACAGCTATCCGGAATTTGAATCAGACAAAAGGTCCAACTTCGAAAGTTAATAATATTTAGAGCATTACAAGATGACAATCACAGCATTACCTGTTGACTTGGTAACTCATGGCAACTCTTTCTTTTATATTGCGCTGAGTTAAGATGGAAATAAATAATAAAGTCTCTTCATGCTATTTAGCCTTGTTAATGATTTAAACATAGATGACAATCACAGTGTTACCTGTTGACTTTTTAACGTCAAGATATCAATAAATATTTGGTGGAAAAAATTTTGCCGGCATAAGGAACTTGAACCTGCATCTCTCCAGAAACATACCAGTGAAATGAAAGCTTGTGATGCGGTAATTAAAAATCGTTTTTTGAAAGACCATTAAAATTTAACTGTGAACTGAAAGGTGTATTGTGATTCATGTTCCTTTTGATGCTGTCAGAAATAAGATTTCATGAATAAACAAACAAATTAAAAAAAAATGAATCTATTCCAGTAGAACTATTTAATTAATTATTGTGTAAATTATTAGTCTTCAAAAATATTCAGGCTTGCAAAACCCTGTTTAAAATGATACAATTGTACTGTTTATAATAAATAAATATAAAATATCAATAAATATTTGGTGGAAAAAATTTTGCCGGCATAAGGAACTTGAACCTGCATCTCTCCAGAAACATACCAGTGAAATGAAAGCTTGTGATGCGGTAATTAAAAATCGTTTTTTGAAAGACCATTAAAATTTAACTGTGAACTGAAAGGTGTATTGTGATTCATGTTCCTTTTGATGCTGTCAGAAATAAGATTTCATGAATAAACAAACAAATAAAAAAAAATGAATCTATTCAAGTAGAACTATTTAATTAATTATTGTGTAAATTATTAGTCTTCAAAAATATTCAGGCTTGCAAAACCCTGTTTAAAATGATACAATTGTACTGTTTATAATAAATTTTAGCGAGTCAGATTACCCTGTGTTTTTCTTGAAAAAAAAAAGTGCATTTTTTAAATAATGAAGAATTTCATGTGCCAGATATTATTTTTGATTTAAGAATCATTCTTTGAAAGAGCATTTCTGCATAAAGTCCAGTCCAATGGTGAACTGAAAATGTGTTTAAATAATAGATTATGTCATTCATAAGTAATGTTCATTGAAAAATCATTAAAGTAATGTAGCATAATCTTATGTAACCATATTTATAGTAAGAACTGCATGATTGTTAGTAGGAGCCACATTCTAGCTACTTATGTTAGAATGAATGAAATAAATTGTATAATACTTTTATAAGCTGCTTCAGGTGAAATTTGCTTTTGAATGTGCTTTCTTTCAAGAAATAAAATATAGAATTATGAGCAATGAGATTTTCTTATTATGCAAAATTTTAGAGGAAATTATTTTAAAGAACACAGCTTTCAATCATTGACAGCAAGGACCAATGTGCATCCATTAATATAAGCACCACAATAGGTGTATCTCCTATTTCACCTCCCCAACTTCCAAATCTATGCCACCATACTGATTTTTTTGTCTCTTTCTAATTGCATGCTTCTGATTTTTTTTTTATCAATCAGTTGTATTGATTGTTTTTGAGTTACTAGTTTTTGTAACTGTAACATTGTTATTCCATCCTTAGTAGAAATCAAGAAGGCCAATTTTCTTTTTTTGGAATAAAAGATGATAAAAATCCCACTTGCTATGTTTCTCCAACCTCTGAAGAATGTTCTTCTTCAACCAAAGATTTTGCAGAGGAATCCGGCACGAAATCTTGGGCACCTTTACAAAGAGAGCAGTTTATAGATATGTTTGATTGTGATGGAAGACTGGTAGATGAACATAAATTAAGACAAGCTGTATTCAGAGGTTTGTTTCTATATGAAATGCTATTTAAACATCAGTGTAGTTAATGAATAAGATACTGATATTAATATTCTAAACTTGCTGTTTAGTAGCTTACTTAGTATAGGTAATATTTTGTATGTATTTGTAATGTATTATATTAAAAATTGTTTCCTGCTTAAATAATCAAATGTATTTTAATTTTCCTTAAAACTATCATTATGGGCTATATTATAAACTGAAAACTATCAAATTAATGTTTGTTTAGTCCAGTGATCTCCTGAGCTTTCCAGGTGTTATAATGGCAAATATTATTAGCTCGTGCAGCACAGTAATAACATAAGATGACAATAATATTCTGTATTAAAATAAAACAGCCAAAATATCCAGTAAATCCAACAGATATCAGTAAAGCATAATTACAGAATGAAATACTACAATACATATATTCTATTTTTTACACAAGAATCACTATAGTGCTTGAAACCCCTTCCAGAAATCACTAAAACCAACAGTTAATTTAAATATATTACTAGAGGGCATTAAACATGTGATCAATCCTTTTTATGTGTCAGCATAAGCAACAAAACTATACTACATGCATGAACACCTAAAACTACCAAAAAAATTATAAGTCATAAGAATTTTCATCAAAAGTTAATGAAACAAATAATGTTACAATAATTTTTTTTATCATTTTAGAAATTTATGCATTGATTAATGCATTAATTAACCCTTCCAGTGCCAAGGCTGAAAAACAGGTTTGTAACTACATCTAGCTATTTTTTCACTGCAATCAGCCAAAAAAATTAATTTTAGAACTTTTTTTTGCTAAATAATAAATATAAGGAATTATTAAATATATCACAATAAAATATGGGAAAAAAATTATTAAATGAATATATTAAGGAATTGCAACCCAATCCAGCACAAAAAGCCTTTCAAATAGTAAACTATACCCATATTATGGACCACTAACCAACACTCTTAGAACTATCATGCGAAAACATAAAGTAAATATCCTCATAACCATACAAAATGATATTAAATCATTAAGTGTTAATGATCAAGATAAGAGCACTCCCTATGGTAGGAGTATACCAAGTCGAAATACATAGTAGTATCAGAATAATATGACCACCCACAGTGTACCTGCCAAGGTGCATCACAGAGTGCACATGACAAGGTTGACCACATGGAGATATAAGCGGCCAGCCAGGACAGATGAGCCATAGTGTGTAATGTGAGCACAATGGGCAGAGGTATTGATTTGACCGACGTTCAAAAAGGAATGATCATCAGCTATCGCACCAAAGGTGGAAGCATCTTGGAAACAGCAGACTTGCGGGCTGTTCACGAGGTGCTGTAGTAAGGGTGTACCAAGAATGGACTACTGGCACACAGAGTACCTCCAGACATCATAATTGTGGAGCCCCAAAGGTCATCGACCCCAGAGGAGAATGTCACCTCCATTGACTGGCAAAGGGCAATTGACACGCAACAGTGTAGCAATTGACCACTCAAATGAATGCTGGGGTACCCAGGTATGTGTCCCCGATAACAGTAGAGTGAACCCTGTTACACATGGGTCTCCGGAGTTGATGCTGTGTAAAGGCGCCTATGTTAACTAAGGTCCATCGACAACGCCTGCAGTTTGCACTAGACTACCATCATTGGACAGTGGAAGAGTGGAAAAAGTGGACATCATTGGACAGTGGAGGAGTGCTTCTCCGATGAATCGAGGTTTCTACTCCACAAAAGTGATGAGTGGTGGCAAATACGGCTTCAGACACATGAAAACCAACACCCAGATGCACTTGTTGGTCAAGTGCAGGCCGGTAGTGGCAGTGTGCATGTCTGGGGGATGTTTTCCTGGTATGACCTGGTACCACTGGATGGGTCCCTGAACACCAATGGCTACCTGTCCATCCTCACTGACCACATGCATCCCTTCATGTTGGACGTTTACCCTGGTGGTGGTGGTGTCTGCCAATGACAATGTGCCCTGCCATGTGACTAAAGTGGTGCATGACTGGTTCCAGGAACATGACAGCGATGTCTCCGTTCTCCCTTGGCCGGCAAAATCGCCCGACCTCAATCCCACAGAGCACTTGTGGAACCATTTGGATCGACAGGTTTGGCATGCAGACTCTCAACCATGTCATCTCCAAAACTTCCATGCTCTGCTGGAGTCTGAGTGGGCACGTGTGCCTTTTGCAACTTTCCAGGGCCTCATTGCATCCATGCCACACCATCTTGCCGCTGTCATCCAGGCCAAGGGTGGTTATTCCCATTATTAGGTAGGTAGTCATATTACTCTGATATGACTATGTATATGATCCTGAAAACAAATTAGAGAATAAGAATAACGATATAGGAAAAAACATATAGGCAACTAGAAGAGAGAGAAAAAGAATGTGAATTGGATGTTAAAAACCAATTGGAGAAAACAGCTTTAACACAAATAATATTAGAACATAAGCTTCCTACGACACACCCTGTAATGCTCCAAAAGTTTTTTAAACCTTTTCTCTTTGGACCTTTTGACTGATCCAAATTAAATTAAAACACCAGATAGCATATTGGGCACCAGGCAATATTAACTTGCCAAATAAAGTTAAATGAGAGTTTTTTAGGTGTATTGGTGTTACTAGTCACAAAGAATTCAGAAGATTGTCAAATTTAAAAGTTATATCTTAAAACCAATTATCGTTGTTAAAGAGAAAAATAGCAAGTCAAAATATTCATATAACAAAGTTTATTTCCAAAAAATTCTTAACTCACCATATAAACTGATGGAATACAAAATAGTCTGAGCAAATAAAAACTCATTTAAACATCTCCAAAACTGACAAACTTCCCAACTAACATTGTTCTCTTTCACTAATATTTACTCATTTTGACTATCTCCACAATCATTGCTACATGCTGATTCCATGACCTAATGTCACTTAGTAGACGTGTTGCACGCTGGAAAAAACATTTGCATTATCTTACAATTGCATGCTAGCTATGATGTAATAGGGGACATGTCCTCAACACGTGTATTAGTGACTGTCAATCAAAATCTTGTTGAAACCGGAGTTGCACATGCACAACTCCTTTAGCAGATCAGGATGAGGAAAAATGGCCAACTAAAAATAATCTCCAAAATGATAAATATAATGTAAATAAAGTAAAACTTGCTAAGTAAAAGTGAATGTGGGGACCATCACAAATTCAATCAAAAATAATTGCAGCACCACCCATGAGATAACAACTAAACTATTTAGAGAATCTTCTTATAAATCTCCAACGAGATAAATTATATAACAGACATTACTCCCCTCCAGTCCACATAGAATTTCTTATTACATCAAAATCAAGGTGTCTGTGCAGCAAAACCAGAGGGCAATTGCTATAAATATGACTAACATCAATAGTCATTGCTGATGAAACCATCAGGCAACAGATGAAGCACTTCTGGTCAAATGCTTTTAACTTGTTTTTAGCTTATATTCTCTTTTAAGAAAGTTATAGTTAAAACTAAAGTTAGGAATATGAGTTCTCAGAGGGCGATATGATTTAACATCTTCAAAATTGTGCTGTGCTATCAAAAAAGTGCAACTACAAATTGAAGAATCACCAAATATCCTACAGAATATAACCACATGGATTGGTTTCTCCAGAAAAGATATTGACTAGGTAAGAGCATTGCTGGCCCAGCTATGGTAAATCATCAGTGAACAGCAACTGAATATTGGACATTAAACAGCAACCCAGATAATGAAATGTGCCAGCCATTGTACAGAAAGGATTTTAAAAATCAGAACTAATTATGGTGAGAACTTGCTAAATCTACCATTTTATAATTGTTTAGCACTAAGATCAAGCAAGAAAGTTTGAGTATAAGAGTGCAGTCAATATTCAGCCGTTCAGTCATTTTCCCTCCTAATGGCTGTTAATAGTGCATTGTTTTTGGGCTAGGTTCTCTTGCAGGTACTAATATTTCACCTAGAGTTCACTCAAGTCTAAATCTGGTAATATTTAAAATGCATACAGTAATTGGAAGTAGTACTTTTTTTTACCACCTTGTTCTTAACTGATTACCATAGCCTTTTTTCATTATCTTTAAGAGGATGTTAGTTATTTCGTTGGTAGGAATTAATAATAGTTTTGTTTCTGTTCGTCATGTGCATAGTTGAACTGTAGCTACTTGGAGCTACTTGTTCTGTTAATGTGCCGATGATCTCTCCTTTACCACTGCAGTACAAATACTATACACTGGAATAGACTATCAACCCACCATACTAACTCTCAATGTTCTATCTGCAAAAATTCTCCATGCATCTCTACAGGAATGGACATTACTTCCATAAACACACGTAAGGTTGTGCAATTCCAATTAAGACTATATTTCTACAATATCTTTGCAACTACTTGTCTCATCCCCCCGAAACTGTACTTGTATTGTGTTTTATGTGCGACTGTTGACAATCTGCATCTCAAACCTTTACAGTTTTACACTTTAAAGATTCTGAGGCATGTTATACCTTCATGTACTGTGCCACCTGTATCAAATGAACTCTGTATTTGTGCCTCATCTATACATGCTAGTGTTATGTTAGTTACACATCTAGTTCATGTTAGTTTTTAATAATGTCTGTTAGTAGTTACTAAACAGATGTTATTGAAAATCAAAAATTAGAGAGATTTGATTGAGATATTTATACCCTATATTTTTTGCATAAGAAGTTTATTTAAAAGCCACAGAGATTTGAATTTGGCATTCCTATAACTTAGCAGGTTTCCCAGTTCCCCAGCTTTTTTTGTGTGTATATACTATTCTTAAAACAACATGGGAAAAATCAGCATAGTGTATTATAAAAATAGCATTGGAACATATATATATATACAGGGTGTTTCAAAAAGAATGCGACCCTCTATTGTATTTTTTTATTTAAACTTGTCAAAAGACACAGATTTCAAAAGATGCAAATTAGACATATCTACTTTTACCACAGGTGTTGAAAGTGATTTCCTGCAACCTGGATGCAGGTTCATACCCATTTCATGATATTTTCAGCCACCTTTTGTAATGTTTATTTTCTTATGTTTAAAATCTCTCTTTCAATGTTAGTCTTCAAGTGTATGAGGATTGTTTTGAAACACTACACATTTGAAATATTCCCAAAGGAAAAAATCTGAAAATAAGATCTGTGGATCTTGGGGGCCACAAATTTTTTTAAATCAAATGATCACCAAAAAATTTCTGCAACACGACCATTGTGTCATTTGCAGTATGGGCAGTCACGCCATCTTGTTGAAACCAACATTCTTGTTCATTCACATCCAATAGTGCAATAAACTGTTGGATGAGATCACAATAAACTTCACCAGTTACAGTTGATCCGAAAAATAAAGGCTCTATCACACAATGATGGGAAATTGCAAATCAAACACCAATTTTCCGTGCGTGTAATGGTCATTCGTGAAAAGTGTGAGAATTTTCACTGCTCCATATTCGACTGTTTTGACTGTTCACATACCCATCCAAGTGAAACCAAGCCTTGTCACTGAAATAAACATGGTCCAACACCTCAATTCCATTTTCATCAACAAAAGAACGAAACCAACAAGAATACTGTAAACGTTTTTCATTGTCTGGTTCTTTCAGTTCATGAACGACACCAACATGGTAGGCATGAAATTTTAACTTCTTTGTAACCCTGAAAACAATAGCTGGTGACAGTCCAAAGTGTGAAGATAACTTTCTAAGAGATTTTCTGGGTGAGCGAGTTAAATGCTGAGACACATCATCAAGAACTTCGGCAGTAAACAGTGATGGCCTGCCTGGGCTCTTTCAATCCTGTACAGACCCAATGTCATGAAATTTATCAATCAAATGAGGTACTGTCGATTTGTTGGGAACTTTAGACTGAGGAAACTTCAACTCAAACTCCTCTCTCACACGTTTGTGAGATTTGTATGCACAATGTCTCAACAAGAAATACACGTTCATTTTTGGAAAACAACATAGCTGACACAGCACAAAGGAATGAATGCTTGATGAAAATCTCAATAAATACACTAAGTGCGTGACAAGGTCATTCAACTGCTAAAGGTTGTTAAACTTGAGTACAGTAATGCCTGACTAATATTATGGCATAAAATGTACATGCGCGAAAGTTCTACTCTGTTATACTGTTATATTTAGGGTTGCACCCTTTTGAAACACCCTGTATATATATTAATAATTTGATATACTAATAATATATAAATTAAAAGTTATTCGCATTTTTAATGCTGAAAAAAATATTGTCTTTAATAGGTGGTTTGGATCAGTCTATTAGAAAAGAAGCTTGGAAGTTCTTGTTTGGATTTTTCCCATTCCATTCAACAAAAAGGTATTGTATATATGTATACTGGTCCCTTCAGGATTTTAATATTATAATTAATACTGTTCTATTTTTTATGTTTCCAAGGAACAATTCTGCATTTTTTACATTACACAGTTCATCTGTTTCTGTTTGAATATTTTTGAGTCTTAAGATAAATAGGAAATTATCTTCAGTTCTAAATTTTGCAAAGTATGCTTTAGTGTATTTTATTGAGATTTTCAGTCAGGAAACTGTATCCTTTAAATTTTTCCTCTCTATTCAATGTTGTAGAATCTAGACTAGTTTTTCTTACATTAAATGGTTAATATACCTGTAGTAAATTGTTTTTAAATATTTTTAATCATTGTATAATGCAAAGGGCCCAACCTATTACATGTGGGTTAGCTGTGATGCCTGTCAGAAGCACTATGGGACATCATAATAAATAAATAATAATAGGATGCCTGTTCTGAATTCTTGGACTGTATGTATATTTATATATTATGCTTGTAATGATAAACCGGTGATCTTACTTAAAAATCACATTTTTCAACATATAAAAACAAGTTTCTTACTACCTACATTAATCTCATTTGACTCAGAATTATTCACTTTCAACTTAACTAGGCAATTCAAATCAACCTAAAATGAACTTATACTTCTCCCTTTTCCTTCCACTTTTGATTGTTTGCCGTGATACTTTCCCATTGCTTCAATGTTTGATCTATTCTGCTTTTGTTATGGCCAATGTAATTTTAAGTTATTCTTACAGTGTTATTTTTGTCGTATTTTTATTTGGTATTTTTTAAAGTGAGATGTTAATAAATATATGTTAGAAGTAACTAATATCTCAATATTGCATTGATTTTTATTCTTTCTCCTTCCTTCTCTGTCCAACCTGACTGCAATTTCGTTTTCCAAGTGACTCTATCTTGAGTTATATAGCCACACTATTCAGTCCAATTCTACAACACTTCAGTCCAATTCTAATTCAGTTCAATTTAGTCCAATTCTAAAAAGGTTCTGTTTAGCATTGCCATTCACCTCATTATACAACTATCCCTTTTTCTGAGCTCTTCAGCAACACTCTTCATAACCCTATTTGTTGATCTGTTGTTATGCATGCATGCAACATGAACAAACCAAAGAGTCTCTCTCTGCACAATATGCTGCTCAAAGGAGGTTGCAGACTCCCTAACCTCATCATTACTTACAAGGTGAACCACCTAATGCCCAAGATAATGTATTAACATCTAGAATCAAAGGATCAAGTTTCATGCTATATTGTTTACAAAGAATCCATGTTTTGCTACACTAACTAACTTTAGAAAGGACCAAACTATTATATGCTCTAATTTTGGCCTTCAGATGTATACACATATTTTTCACACTTTCCTATATGCGTTTCTACCCAGGCTGAAATAGCCAATAGCCAAATGGGATAGACCTACTTAAATTAGAAAGGGTGTCCATTGACTTTTTGTAACATAATGCATGTGAATATTGTAGTTATAACATTTCTTATCCAAATTTGTTCAATATTTCTTAATTTGAATATAGTTGTATTTCCTGCTATGCACAATTGAAATTGAGAGACAAAATTTGAGTTACACTATTGAAATGCTGTCTGTCCAATAATTATAACACTGGTTTATATAAAAAAATAAATTAATAAAGTCATAAGTGCTGTTACATTTAGTTCTGTTTATAAGTTATCCTATCTCAAATTATGAGAAGTGCAATAGTTGTTATTACAAATAGTTGGAATGACTCTTAGTTATATTGTATTAACTAATTACTAAACTTGCAGACAAGTCATATATATAGTTTTAAACAGGTTGTCAAAATATTAGACCTATAAGTATAACAAAATCAGTTACCACTGCTTGATGGCTGGTACATTCGCATTAAGAATGTTCATTGTGTGATCAGTTGAAGATAGTTGACATCACATTGTTAACAATTCTCTGCTACCAGTCCTTATGAAACAGAGCTGTTGTGGATGTTATCTTATATTTAGTTGTATTGCCGTTATTACATGCTCAACATGAGGTTGTAAAATATTGCATAGTTGCGATGACATTGCATTCCATAATATTAACCATATGCCTGATGCTGTCTATTGTTAGGTAGACACTTATTACTACTGCTGACAATAGGTAGTATTAACAACTGTCCACAGGAGTAACACTTTCATCATCAAATACAATAGATATAGTTCATGACTAATGCATTAAGTTGAGTAGTTGGCTTATTTTGATGTTATATTCACTAAACTGGCTTATTTTGATGTTACTAATTAATAAGTTGTAGTTGAATTATTATTTTGATGTTACTTGATGATGCATAGAACCGGCCAGGCCTAGCACCTAATGTCCGACCCCGCCTTCTCGTGGTGCAGACCGTTAGTACCTTTCAAAAGAGATACTCTCTTGTGGAAGTGAACGGAAGGGGAGGACTGCCAGATTAGTGTGGCCTCCTGATCTGGACAACTATGGCTACTTTTCTTTTTTTTTTCTAACCTGCTGAGGAGTGGTCAACCACACAGGGTCCTGGTGCTGACCATATAAACCAACTGGACTGGACAGATATATGGCTCTGAGCTTGATTATGGATCCTGATTTAGTTGCACTGGTGGGCTTCTGTGGAGGGAAAATCTTCCGCTGTGTTTTCTGTTTGTTTGTGGGTTGACAGCCCCAAGTGAATAGATTCACAGGATATGTTTATCAGCTGGTGGATAATCCTGAGCAGAAGTTATCACAGGCACCTGAACTCTTTGCTTCTATTGGCATCGTCAAATTCTACATTGGAGGAAGTCTTCCAGTGTAGATGGCTTCAGCCTTTAGTGGTGGGGGAACGGGTCTTTGCCCCATGTCTGCGATTAGGGGGCTGTTTGATATTGTCGGCATTCCCTCTCTCAATAAACATAGTTTCTTTAAACATCCCACTAACCATTTTCTCTCCATAGGTAGTTGGAATGTGAGGACTCTGCACAGAGCTTTTTCTCTTGATGTCCTCACACAAGAATTCCACCATTATAATTTAGATATTCTCAGCTTGCAAGAGACCAGATGGACAGATAAAGGTCAATTTAGCCCTTTTGGCAAATGATGTTGATGAGATGAACTCTTTCATTCGAGCTGTTGATGAGACTGGTAGTAGAGTAGGTTTCGTTATAAACAGAGAGAAAACTAAAGTGATGAAAATAGGTCAGGCAGGTTGTGATTCAGTTCATCTGAATGGTTGCGGTCTTGAGCAGGTGTCACAGTTTAATTATCTTGGGAACTAATGTTATCTATGTAACAGATACTGGTGATGTGCGGCATGAGATTAACAGACGAATAGGGATTGCTGCCGGGACTTTTAAGAATCTATGGAGAGTGTGGAGAAATAGGTGTATACACCTAAAGACTAAAATTAGGCTGTATAATAGTTTGGTTCTTTATAGGGTTAGTTATGGTAGTGAAACTTGGACACTTTGTAAACAAGATAACAGGAAACTAGATGCTTTTGATTCCAGATGCTTACGCAGTATCTTGGGCATTAGGTGGTTCAACTTTGTAACTAATGATGAGGTTAGGCAAAGGAGTTTGCAACCTCCTTTAAGCAGCATATTGTGCAGAGAGAGACTCCGTTGGTTTGGCCATGTTGCCCGTATGAATAATTATAGATTGGCGAATAGGGTTATGAACAGTGTGCCTAAAGGCCTCAGAAAGAAGGGGAGACCTAGGATGCGGTGGGCGGACAATGTCAAACAGGACCTTGTTAGAATTGGTGTGCAGTGGCCAGATGCAGTAGATGTAGCTCAGGATAGACTTGCTTGGAGAACTAAATTGCACGGTCTGGTTGGACCTCCATAGCCCATGGCTGCTTGATGTTGATGATGATGATAAAATAAGCCAACTAAAATTTCACATTGATGTTATATTCACTAAACAGCCTATATCTCAGATAGTCATTGGCACACAATCTTGTTGATTCCACTGTTGCACTTTCTTAATTCTTAAGATTAGAGTAGTTCTATTAAACATTCTAAAATAGTAAAAAAAAAGGCTGACTTATGTTTAAAATTCATTAAAAATATTGTCAAGCCTGCATCCTGAATGGTATAGGAGCAGTGCATTTTACTGTCTTTCCTGCTTACGGCGTCTTCAGGCACTGTGTGTGACATGAAGATTCCACTTTTATGTCTGTCCCGCTTCTTACATCATTGTCAGTAATTACGTGTGAGTGGATGCACCTGCGTACTGATGCAGCAGGAGATTTCATGCCGGCTGCAGGTGAGGAATCTCTATGTTGCATATATTATTGAGTTGTGTATGTATAATTAATTTCTCAGTGTATTGTAACTGGAATTTAGTATTAGGGGCCATTAATGGTTTATATTCAATATTACTAATTTGGAGATTATTATTGATAATAGTCTGTACAAAGGCTGTGTTAGAATTGTTTTTCTTATATCGTCATAATGTTCTCACATTCTATCAGTGTACTGTCTGAAGGTTTTTCCAATGTATGTATCTTTTCCCTTTAATATATTTGAAGGATCTGATAAGTTTATTTGATATACACCTCCAGTAGGTGATTTTTTATCCTGATGATTTACTACTAAGTTCCTTATTGTATGTGTTACAGTGATTGGTAATTTTATATTGTATCTTTTAAGTATACGTTCAAGTTTTTTTTGGGGGGGCAGGGGGGGGGGCTCAGTTGGTAGCGCGCCAGGTTCGTAATCTGTAGTTCCCAGGTTCGAGTCCCAGCTGGGTCAGCGTTGAGATTTATCTCCGCAAAATTCCCCGCCCTGCCCACGGTCAGTAGGGGACACCGATGGGCTTGGAAAGGCCGTCCGTCCGTCGGATGGGACGTTAACCCATGGCCCCGTGTGCGGGAGAGCCATACCCTGTGTACGTTAAAGAACACGCTGGATGGCCTTGATGAGAGGCTACCTTCTGTCTCCTAACAGCTGTTCCAGTGGGTCCCCTCCCCCAACATTCTCTGAGCCTTCGGGGTCCATGTGACCTGGCCATTTAGCCCATGGTGTGCAAAAAAGTGCCGTTCAGAGGTAAAACAACCCAACCCAAAGTTCAAGGGTTTTTGAAATTTTGCAGTATATGGGAACTAAATGTAACAGCACTTATCGTGACTTTATTAAATTATTTATCATGTTAGCTGTGTTAATATAACTTAAAATAAAAAATAAAATTGAGAGCCCACAATGTACTCCATAGAAGTGAAAAAAGTAATATATGCTTTAAATTATCTTTATTTTTAATGTTTGAGGTTCAATTACACAGTCTGTGTAAAGTCAATCTTACTGGTTTACATATTTAGTTTTGTATTGTATGATTATGCTGTTCAATAGTGCATATAGGTTTCAATAACCATTATGTTACTTTTTCTTACTCAGTTTTATTCAATTTTATGTTTTGTAATTTCTGGACTAATATTTTAACACTTTAATACCAGTGGTTATAACAATGTCATCCATTTCTCTTTGCCAAAATGCCAAAGATTGTATGGATATAAACTTCTACAATTTTCACTATTTTGGCAAAATGAGACAAATGGTAATGGTACCACTGTTGGGCTCAAATTTTTAAGTAATGTTATAGAAAGGTAATTTTTGATTCTAGTGTTCATTATTTTATTTACAGGGAGCGAGAAGTTTTGCTGATTGAATATTACATCCATTATAAAGCTCTTCGTGACAAAGCTAAAAAAGAACTAAATATAGTGGACCCCAATGGCAAGCAATTATTGTTCTATTCAGATGATTAATCACTGATGTTTATTTCATAACATAAATGGCAACTCACATGTAGCTCACAGAAGATTTATCTGTTTTCTAATTTTATGTTGTAAATGTAGTTTGTAAATTAAGTTTATTAATCAATAAAGTTTGACATTTGCAAAAAAAAAAATTAATTTATGATGGAATTGTATTTAACCCATGAAGTACTGGAATTCAATATCTTGAACCAGAAATGCACCTCTTTCAGCAAATAAATAGCTTGCTTTTGCTTTAACATTTTATTATCTTTTCAGTTATAATTTTTTTCTATATTTTTATTCATTAGATATGTATTGCTGGTTTAAAAATGATATTTTATAACATAAATTCATAATTCCAATTTTTAATGGTACTCGTTGTAAAAGTGAAACTCAAGCTGCTAGGAGGGATTTGGTTCTGAGAATGTACCAGAAACACAGCTGTGGCTAAGTGGAAACTCCTGTGTGCCTTGACAGCACCATCCTGCTTTATTAAACTACATTTACTTTTGTCACCTAAAGTTCCTCGATATTACTGTATATTTTCGTTAAACTTTTTCTCTTTTTTGTAGATTGATCATGTATCTATAACTTTAAAAAATTGATAATCTGCCAGCTATTCCTGACCAGGAAGTCTAACAATTTGTTGCTGCTGAAAATTTTATGTTTTTTTTAACTTGATTTATGTTATTTTTTGATTGTTTGTATTCATAAAATTACTTTTTTCTTTTTCTGAGGTTAGATAAGATTTTATAAATAAAGAGGATTTCCTTGATTAGAATTAATATACCCCCTCCCCTACCACCTCCCCCCCCTCACCATCACATGGACGGCAGTGATGTAATTGTGTCAATCT
Source organism: Ryuthela nishihirai (assembly GCA_038380435.1). Lineage (NCBI taxonomy): Eukaryota > Metazoa > Arthropoda > Arachnida > Araneae > Heptathelidae > Ryuthela > Ryuthela nishihirai. Next base: position 10,415,522 of record JAWZYU010000004.1, read on the forward strand.
GGTTAACTCCTCTGGCAGAATTGTATTTTAAAGAAATTATCAGTTTATGACCCTGCATTAAATCATAAAAAATACTTAACCCCCACAGCCATTCCAAAAGTCTTGGCTATACTACTCTGAGGATATTGAATTGTTTTGGCTTTATCAATCTAATTTGTAGACATTTTATTAGGGAGATTCCTAAATTGCAACAGACAAATAGAAAATAAGCAGGTGTGCATTACAAAAACTTTGGACCAATAAATGCAGAAATTGTTAAATAATCTTCTGCATTCACAGAACTTGATTGGAGGATTGTTAAAAAAAAAAAGGAAAAATCATATAAAAAAACTTTTAAGAAACCTATTAAAATTATTTCACCTCTAATATCAGTTAAATATTTTGTTTCATTATTATTCATAATTAAATTCTTATTTTTATATGATATATAGCATGGCATAATTCCATTCAGTAACTACTTCAGGATAAGTTCTCCAAGTGTTTTTTTTGCTGCTGAAACCACTTGAAAATAATTCAGTTACTAGGCACCATTCATTGTTAGAAACTTGGCACTTGAAGGGTTAATGAATGATACTCACAAATGCTCCTTTACCTTAATTGGGGCGGGGGTGGCTCAGTCGGTAGCTCGCCAGGCTCGTAATCTGTAGTTCCCAGGTTCAAGTCCCAGCTGGGTCAGCTTTGAGATTTATCTCCGCAAAATTCCCCGCCCTGCCCACGGTCAGTAGGGGACACCAATGGGCTTGGAAAGGCCACCGTCCATCAGATGGGACGTTAAGCCGTGGCCCCGTGTGCGAGAGAGCCATACCCTGTGCACATTAAAGAACACGCTGGATGGCCTTGACGGAAGGCTACCATCTGTCTCCCAACAGCTGTTCCAGTGTGTCCCCTCCCCCAACCTTCTCTGAGCCTTTGGGGTCCATGTGACCTGGCCATTTAGCCCATGGTGTGCAAAAAAGTGCCGCTCAGAGGTAAAACAACCCAAATCCCAGGTTCGAGTTCTAGCAGGGTCAACATTGAGATACATCTCTGCAAAACTCCCGCCCTGCCCATGGTCTAGGGGACACCAACTGGCTTGGAAAGGCTGTCATCCGTCAGATGGGATGTTAAGCTGTGGCCCCATGTGCAGAAGAGCCATACCCTGTGCACGTTAAAGAACACGCTAGATGGTCTTGACTCGAGGCTACATCTGTCTCCCAACAGCTGTTCCAGTGGGTCCCCTCCCCCAACCTTTCTGAGCCACCAGGGTCCTTGTGACCTGGCCATTTAGCCCATGGTGTGCAAAAAAGTGCTGCTCAGAGGTAAAACAACCCAACCTTAATTAAATACCAGTGGTATAGCCAGAGGGGGGGGGAATTGGGATTTAATCCCCCTTCCTCTTTACATATTAAGTTTGATTTTGTTATAATAAATGGTAGTAATTCTAAAATCCATTAACCCTTCCAGTGTCCAGCCTGAAAAACTGGTTTCCACCAGAGGCCAAGGTATTTTCTCCCTATGCTCAGCCAAAAAAACACTTTAGAACTTATTTTTGTCAAATAACTAATGAAAGGAATTATAGTATGTTATATGCCAAATTAATCAGCATTTAATTCTGGAATTTCCAAAAAAATGTTTAGCGAAAAAGATAAGTTTTATTTTAATAGGACTTTTTTAGTCATGTAAAAAAATGCATCTGACAACACAAAAATTTACTTAAAAAAACTAATAGACAGAAATGAGTATAATGTACATGAATAGAAAGGCTATTTATTTCTGAATAACAAAAGAAAATATTTTTTATTTCAAGAAAATATTTCGTTTTGTAATTTTTTTCTTGGTACCATACTTTGAGAAAATTCCAGGCTTTTTAGCCAATTGTACTGAATTAGATAAACAAGTCAACTTTAGAATTGTTTAAAAATAAAAAAAAACAATGGAAATAGGTCATCATGTATGTCAAATTAAACAGAATTACGAATTTTATGAAAGTGAATAATATAAACAAATTTACAAGCATAATGATTTTAATAAGCCTTTTTCAATGTGATATGGTAAAAAAAAAACTCACTATATAATTGAGGCTTCACTTTGGAAAATCTGAAGAATAAAAATAGTTAAATTATATATTAATTGAAAGGAAATTTCATCCAGAATAATATATTCAACCTGAAATATGATTTTTTTTTCTTTTAATGATTCTTTTAAGTATCGTATATTTGAAATATGACCAGTGTTATACAAAGTGACTTGGACTTCTCACATTCACAAGATTTTCTGAACGTTATGAAATAGAAAAAACTTCCTTGACTGTTTTGTTTACTAAACCTTATGAATTTTTTCTTTGGGTGTTGAAGTTTGGCAATATTGGCTAAGTGCAGAAAGGTTTGTGCACCAAAGCAAAAAAAAAAATACAGTGTTATATTGTCTATGTGGCACAGCTAAGCGGGGGAAGGGGGGTTGCCTTAAAATCATTCAGTATAAATATAAAAACTCATAATTTAAAAAAAATTATATTTTTCTAGAGGGAGAGGGGAGTGAAACTTTCATAGTGAGTTTAGCAGAGGGGGGACACCTCCGGAAATTGCCTTTCCACATGATGGCTGATTTCCATAGCAAGGAAGTCTATTTTGCTTCCATATCCAGGATATTTTCAGAAAACAGTACTCAGTCGGTAGCGCGCCAGGCTCGTAATCTGTAGTTCCCAGGTTCGAGTCCCAGCTGGGTCAGTGTTGAAATTTATCTCCGCAAAATTCCCCGCCCTGCCCATGGTCAGTAGGGGACACCGATGGGCTTGGAAAGGCCGCCGTCCGTCGGATGGGACGTTAAGCCGTGGCCCCGTGTGCGGGAGAGCCATACCCTGTGCACGTTAAAGAACACACTGGATGGCCTTGACGGGAGGCTACCATCTGTCTCCCAACAGCTGTTCCAGTGGGTCCCCTCCCCCAACCTTCTCTGAGCCTTCGGGGTCCATGTGACCTGGCCATTTAGCCCATGGTGTGCAAAAAAGTGCCGCTCAGAGGTAAAACAACCCAACCCAACCGAATGCCCGAATCAGTGTGAATGTTTGCAAATAGGACATAATTCCGTATACGTTATTATTATCCAGATGATGATCACCGATCTAAACTAAATTCATAGGCCGTTGACAGTTTGGGGTCGTCTTATAGGACAGATATATGCTAAAACTTTGACGAAAATTTATACCTCGTCTTATCTGAAGGTCGTTTTACCTGTGGAAATATACGGTACATATTTCCTTGGCCTCTTATTTCAGATTCTGCAAATATATATGGACAACATGGACACTGGAAGTGTTAATAGTATATATATTATAGTTATGATTTACCATCATTTTAATCTATATAAGCAGGCATCATTTTAAACTAATTCGGGTAAATTTGCTAGGAGCATCAAATTGTCTTTGGCTGACAGGATTATCAAATTTTTTTAAAAGGAGAGGGAAGGTAGTTGAATATATTTCATATATTTTTTCTGCTTTTGTTAATGTGAATTGATAAATTAGTAATTTTCTAAGAACAAAATTTCTCTAGTGGGACTAAAAGTCCCAGTCATATCCACCACCACCACTGGCTACATCATTGGCAACATTGATCAAATATGTGCAGTTTCTTTCACTTGTCACATTAATTAATGTGCTAGTATAATTTTACTTAATAATATGTTTACTGTGAATGTAACAATGGCATTAACCATTTGAAAACAACATACTTGTATGTTTTTTACATACATATTTGAAAAAAAAAGCTATCCAATAAGGGTTAATAAAATAAGTATTTTGGACTTGAAAAGGTGCATAATGTTTCTCCAAATACTTTTAAACTTTTGAATATTTGAAACATTGTGTTATTGCTTCTGTTAAAAAAATATAATAAATACATATGCAATATTTTCTCAGCTGTTTAATATATTTCTAATATTAGATTAAAAATGAAGTTATTGTTAGCTGTGGTAGATTTTAAACTGTCAACTAACCTCTAGAGAAGTTGCTGAGACGAAGCAATACATATGACAGTTAAACAAACAGATATAAAGAAGCTAGGAAAAGTCTCTAAATATAGTATTCAAGTCTGCATAAACTTTAATGGAACAATTTTATTCACTATTGTCCATATGCCCTTCCCTGTTTTTGAATCAAATTTGAAAAGTGAGTCAGCATTCATTGCAAATATGAATGATTGGATCAAGGTTAAATTTCCATATCTACCCAAAAACATACTTTGCATCTAGGTGATGCTTCTCATTTAGTAGGATATAAAAGGTTTGATTTATTTTAAATTATTGAATTTTTTTTTCAGTCAAGTTTCTTTTCTACTCTTTCATTCAAGTTCTTTTCACTCAAGTCCTCATCTTCTAATATTGAAGTAGGTGCTCTGAATTAAATAATCACAGTAGATCTCTGTTGTGAACAAATACATAATTTGCATTAGCTTTTAAATGAAAGCATATAGCTTTGTTAAACTAAAAAGGGATAGTCCCATTATATTAGAGTATTCAACCTCATGTTGCAGGAACAACAGGGCAAAAAAAAAAATAGAGAAACTGCAAAAGAAAATCCATCTGCATTGTCTAAACTCACCACTCTTCTACAATCCCCCTTTTGACTGAAAAAACACAACAAGGATGAAGCAAAATCGAAATCAAAGTGTATATTGAATCAAAACCATTCAAGTTTTAGAGTGCAAAGTATGGCAAAATTTGTTGATAGATGAGACTTAGCTGTAGAACAAGAAGAAGATTAAATTTATTTCAATTCATTTGCCCAATAATAAAATGGTTTGAAAAGAAATATTGCTTTCAATTCAACCTAATATTTTTATTCCTTTTTATTGTAAATTTTGCCGATTTGTATACACAGAAATGTTTAACATTTGCAATTTATTTAAATTTATGCAGCCATTGATATTGAAATACCATTCTTTCTTTATGAAGCTTTATTGTAGATACTTAAAAATGTTTTCTATTTGCACATTATTTTTTAAATTTTGTACATGAAATCTAAAGTACACTTTATTTTTTCTGCAGAACTGTGTATTGTGCAGGAACATGCTGAAAGGAATTCAACTGATCTGAGTGTACCTGATGCAAATAATGGGCAATTAGATCATATTTTATCGAGTTTTATAAAAACTGCATCTAAAGAAACACAGCAACAAATAAAATGCATGGAACTTTTAGCTCAGGTAAATGTTTAGTATATATGCTGCAAGCAAAAAAAAGTACATATATACACAGTCATATCAGAATAATATGACAGCCTACCTAATAATGGGAATAATCACCCTTGGCCCAGATGACAGCAGCAAGACTGTGTGGCATGGACACAATGAGATCCTGGAAGGTTGCCAGAGGCAAACATGCACATTCTGACTCCAGCGGAGTATGGAGGTTCTGGAGATGACGTGGTTGTGGGTCCGCATGCCAAACCTGTCTATCCAAATGGTTCCACAAGTGCTCTATGGGATTGAGGTCGGGTGATTTTGCCGGCCAAGGGAGAATGGAAACATTGCTGTCGTGTTCCTGGAACCAGTCATGCACCACCTTAGTCACATGGCAGGGTGCATTGTCCTGTTGGTAGACACTATTACCACCAGGGTAAATGTCCAACATGAAGGGATGCATGTGGTCAGCGAGGAGGGACAGGTAGCCATTGGAGTTCAGGGACCCATCCAGTTGTACCAGCGGTCCCAGGTCATACCAGGAAAACATCTCCCCTACATGCACACTGCCACCACCAGCCCACTTGACTGACAAGCGTGACCCATGTGTAACAGGTTCGTTCTACTGTTATTGGGGACATGTACCTGGGTGCCTCAGCGTTCATTCGAATGGTTAATTGCTGCACTGTTGCACGTTGATTGCCATTTATCAGTTGACTGAGGTGACATTCTCCTCTGGGGTTGATTGACTTTGGGGCTCCATAGTTATAACATCTGAAGGTACTCAGTGTGCCAGCGATCTGTTCTTGGTACACCCTTACTACAGCACCTCATGAATAGCCCACGAAGTCTGCTGAGATGTTTCTCAGCAGACTTCACAGAATTTCTCTAGTGGGCTAAAAGTCCCAGTCATATCCACCACCACCCTTGGTTTTTTAGCTGATGATCATTCTGTTTTGAACATCCATCAAATCAATACCTCTGCCCATTGTGCTCACGTTACGCACTATGGCTCATCTGTCGTGGCCAGCAGATCTATGTGGTCGACCTTGTCATGTGCACTCTGTGATGCACCTTGATGGGTACACAGTGATTCTGTGGGTGGTCATATTATTTTAATATGACTGTGTGTATATATATATATACACTGTTGGCCATTGAAAGTGCAACACTAGGAAAGACGAGGTATCAAAGCCATATTTAGTGAATACATAGCTTATGTTTCAAGGATCAAATGATTACAAATACAACTTGGTTAGACTTGTGGAATACAAAGAAATTAGTATCTTGTGTAGACACCATGAGTGGCAATAACTGCTGCTACATGGTCCAGCATTGAGAGAATGAGACGTCAGATGTTTGTTTGGGGAATGTCAGCCCATTCAGTTTTGATAGCAAAAGTTCATCTGTTGTAGCAGCTGCTGGTGTCTGGTGTGCTAGTCATCATGAGAGCATGGACTAGACATATTCAATCGGGGATAGATTCAGTGAACGTGCAGGCCAAGGCAGAAGTGTCACATGGTGGCTATCCAGGAATTGGGTGATGCATGCCACGTGATCAGGCATTGTCCTCTTGATAAATGGGCACCAGAGAGCCTCTGAAGGTACGGTATAACCACAGGCTCCAACACCTCAGTGATGTAATGCTGGCTGTTCAAAGTACCGGTAATGCGTACAAGGTGCTTACATGAGTAGAATCCAATGGTACCCCATACCATAACACCAGGAACTGGATCATGTATGTCTCACTGAGTCTGTCGCTGTGGTACTGCCATATATGGATTCGTCCATCATGATGCTGCATACTGAAATGGGATTCGTCTGAAAAGATGATGCGATGCCATTCGCACATCTATGCGTGATATTTCTTGGCACCATTGCAGTTATATACACCTGTATTGTAGAGTCAATGGTAGCCGAAGCAATGGCCACCTAACAAAGATGCCCCGATGCTGCAGACGTTGAACCATATGTGCGGACACTGATTGGTGCAACACACCCTAACTGTTGAGCTAAGGTATTTGATGTGACTGTATGATCATTTATAGCCATGTGCACAGGATGTCTGTCCTCTCGTTCATTTGTGTGATAGGGCCGTTGAGATCCCTCACATCGATGAGTTTGTTCCTCCTCTATCCACTGACACTATATCTCATCATTGTGGCAGCATTCCATCCAACACGAACACCAATATCTTGGTATGATAATCTGCCTTCCCTGTAATCGCACAATTCTCCCTTGATCAAAATCAGAAACCTGATCATATGGATGCTGTGTTATTCGATGGGGCATACTTAATCCTTTAGTGTACAAGAACTGTGAGAAAACACTTTCCAGTGTTTTACACCGACTCTTTGTAATCTCCTCTTATACCACTTCCAGGGGCGTTACTGTCAGACATGATGTGCATGTGCTGTTCTTTGAATCATTTACATGTTCTCCCATGGGCTACCCATCTTGCATATTTCAGGACAATCTGATGAGTTCTTCCTGGTGTTGGCCTTGGTGTTGCACTTTTAAAGGCCAGCAGTGTATATATATTGAGAGAAATAGATGAAACTGGATGTTGGATTGCTTGGTACTAGAATGGAATAACAAAAGCAATGTAAAGATTCACAGGACAATAATTAAATTGCAAATAGATTTAATTCACTGTGCCTCAAGTTTTGCAAGTAAAATATAGGTATAAAATTGTAATGTTCATGAAGAAGTAATAGTTGAGAGTTCACAGTTTTAAAGTGTCCTAGCATCCTTAAAGGTAATAAAGAGTCCAAGTGAAGGAGATGCTGAGCTGCATAACTAGTTGGTGAATTGATGAATTACTAATTTGGAGAGTGGGTCCCTATAGACTTAGGTGATGTTCTACAGGTAATGCTGGAATGGCACTGTCAGTGGCGATGTGATTGAACTGTAGTGAAGCAGCTGTTAGATCCTGAGGTCATAAAATCTTAAATTTTAATATTCAGAAGATATTTTTACTTGTATGTAGGATTGTATTGTTGCATTCCAAGGAACTGCCAGCTCTTGTTTTAAGGTGCCTCTAGTAAGGTCTGATAGAGAGCAGCAGAATTTCAGTTTTTGACTAAAAGGTTGCTTCTCTAGGTGACGTATAGATATTTCTGAGTGGTATTTATATTACAAAATATTTTAATAAACAAGAGGCAATGGCAACACAATGATATACATACCAGCAGAAATAGGAGTGCTTTACGTAAACTACATATTCCACAATGCATTTCAGGCTCTGACTTCAAACACATCATCAGTTGGTAATGTGCTTCCTTTGATGTAGGAAGCATTTTCTGTTCCCATAACATGAACTTTCACCAGTAGGACTGTCAGTCTTGGAGTTGTTGGGAGCTGTATAAGTGGCCACTTCACAATTGGCAGTCCTGACAGTGACAGGTCAATATATTGAAACCTGACCTTTCTCCACATTCTAGAAATGAGACAATTTCCTCTTATTGAATGCCAAAAGATGCATTTTATAATAAACATGACTTACCTACATTAAACAATCAGTGGAGTGGAGGCAAACATTTGGTAACATTACATGATTTTCATTGGGTCGGCAGCAATCAATCAGAAGGAGCAAATATTGGTGGGGACTTGAGAATTTCTTTGATTTCACCTTCTCTACTATGTGGGTTGCTTCCTTTTCCAGGGATGCTGTAATGGCATGGTCCTGATTGTCTCCATGGGGATGCATTAGGTGGATGGAGCACCATTGCACATGGAGGCATAGGGGTAGATGCCGCTCACTACTACTGGGGAGGTCATTGTTTAGCAGAATCTCCCTGGTAGTAGCAACAGGTGGGGCTCTTGCTCAAGCCACATTTTCTGCAAGTAGGATAACGGCTGGTGCTGACCACTCAGAATTGGCTGGAAATTGCTCATAAGTCTTTTGGGTCCCTGTACCAACAAATGCTGAACAAAGAGTTATGAAGCACTCTTGATATCATTCTGCATATACATGAAAATCTATGCAGAACAGTTGCTCTGGTCTGAAACTCTAAAGTATATAGAAGATGGCATCTCCACATCACAAGATTTTATTTGGCATAATACTCTGTGGACTCCTGTAATGAATAGATCTAAATTGATTCCCCTCTAAAATTTTCTACCCCTCTTTTATAGAAGGAAAGAAGAGATTTTGAAGTACTGCATTTTTAGTGAAGGAAAGAAGATTATGAAGTACTGCATGATACTCCCCATATCAGAAGCTGTTTGTACAACAATCACTTTGCTGATGCTTGAAAATACTTGGCCAGAAGTGGAGTACTGTTTAGATATCTGTTGTGCTACTAATAATACTCATGAAAATTTATTGAAGTATATAATATATAAAATAAAATAATAAAAAAATAAATACCTCCTCAAGCAGCTGCTTGCCACAGAGGTCTGACAGGAGCCTGTCAGTTTATATGCCAAAGTAAAAGATCTGAGAGGATGGCAGGACCTCAGCAGAAAAACGACACATACATCCATGCCTTACCCGGGGCTCGAACTCAGGTCCCTTAGCTCAGTAGCCAAGCGCGCTAACCATTCGGCCATGGGATGGCTTATAATATATAAGAATGTTACGTTTTTATTGGTAGATTTTGTCCTGGACACCCTGTGTATATGGATAAATATTTTAAGCGACAAAGAATTTGATTTGGTATTTAGAACAAAACTCTAAGTGTGTTCTTAGCTCTGTGGTTGACTTTTTTTTTTATTATTATTTATATAGATAGATGTTGAAAGACAATTAGTAAAAAGAGAAAATTTTATTGAGAGTGTTAGAATGATCAACAAAGATGTGCCTCGTACTGATCGTGATCATCCGTATTTTAGGTAGGATTTATTTTAAATACATTATTTTTTTTTTCAGAAATTAATGTTGACATATCACTTCTATGTACTTTACAAAATATGCCAAATTATTAGTGCTTTGATCAGTTTAAATTATCAGATCAGAAATTGCTAACAGGCCCCTCCCCATTGTAGAGGATTATTTAATTGTGTATATTAATTTCATTAGGTAATTTTTAGGTTTAAATGTTATTAAATAATTATTTGGTGCATACTTAGTGCTGATTAAAGATGAAAATTTTTGGATGAATAAAACATAATGATCATATTTGTTTTCTCCTATTTTATATGTGATTATAAATTTAATAAAATTCTAACATTGTGTAATATATAAATTAAACATAGCAGGAGTACAGCAGTATCATCCAACAATAATGGCAACAATGGCATATTAGGATATATGGTAACAAGAATTTACAAGATGGATGCTAAAATGTCATACAATATGTATTTTGTGTATGTTTCAAGTATGGATGATATCCAATTGATATAGAATGACAATTTCTATATCTCTATAGAATGAAATTCTTTAAGAGAGAGAACATAATTTGGGATTTGTAGGTCAAGATAAATGCTATGTAAGGCGAGTTGTTACTTTTTGATGTTTTTATAGTTTGGTGATTATTTTCAGCTGCACAAGTTGCTTAGATATTATAAAGTCTTAAGTGCACAGAACTGTTCTAGGTTGAGGTTCTAATTGCTTGACCAAGTTACCGTACCAAGATCTGCTTTGCCTGACCCATTACACTACTGGTCTGTAAATGTCTAGGCATACAATAGAAGGAGAGCTGTGTACCAATTCCCCATGATGATGCACAGAACCAGCCAGCCTTGCACTTAATGTCTGATCCCATCTTCTCATGGTGCAGACTATTAGCACCTTTCAAAAGAGAGACTCTCTTGCAGAATGGAAGGGAAGGGCTGCCAGATCAGTGTGGCTTACTGACCTGGACTACTATGGCTACTTTTTTTTCTACCCTGCTGAGGAGTGGTCATCCACACAGGGTTCGGCTGTGACCTTGATTATGGATCCTGAATTTGCTGCACTGGTGGACTTCTGTTGAGAAAAAATCTTTGTGTGAATGCATGAATTTTTTTGGAATCCACATGTTTTCTGTTTGTTGGTTTGATGCCCCAAGTAAATAGATTCACACGATATGTTTTATCAGCTGGTGGATAATCTTGATCAGAGGCCATTGCAGGTACCTGAACCCTTGCTTCTATGGGCATCATCAAACTTACAATGGAGGCAGTTCTACCAGTGTAGATGGCCTCAGCCTTTAGTAGTGGGGAGAACAGGTCTTTGCCCCATGCCCACAATTAGGGTGCAGTTTGATATCATTGCCACTTCCTCTCTCAATAAACATAGTTTCTTTAAACATTCCTCTAAATATTTTCTCTCCACAGGTTCTTAGAATGTGAGTACTCTTCACAGAGATTATTCTCTTGATGTGTTCACACAGGGATTCCACCATTATAACCTAGATATTCTCAGCTTGCAAGAGACCAGATAGATAAAGGTCAGATACTTGAAAATCTCAAATTTCTCTTTTCAGGAAGAGAAGATGAAAAGCATCTTCAAGACTAGGTTTGCTTCTCAGTAGATACACTAGTGATGCTCTTCTAGAATATGAGTGTAATTAATGAAAGGCTTTTCTTACAGCGAAATTTCAGACAAGTATTAAAGATTTCAATGTTATCTGTTGTTATATCCCACTGAGGATGACAATGAAGATGAGAAAGATAAGCTTTACAGACAACTTCAGGATATTTTTTCAGGAAAGGAGATATTACCCTTGTTCTAGGTGACTTCAAGGCTAAAATTGGTACTCACCAGATGGGCTGCATAAGAATATGATTGATTATATATTAATTAACAGCAAATGGGCTAGTTCCGTTAGGAATACTAGGTTATATATGGGAGCTGAAATTGGATTTGACCATTAACCTTTTCACAGCAGTGCGGTTTCTTGGCGAACCCTCTGCTGTAATGGCGCATTTTGTGCCAAATTCTTTCAGAGGGGTAGGAAGAGGCGAGAACCACTCCCAGTTCCCAATGACTCTCTCCATCCATTAGTTAATCCTCTTAAATTCTCCCACCTTAGTTGCTTCTGGGCATACTGTGTTGTGAGTGCTGTCTCTTGTGCTTCCTCAATAATAAGAGTTAGTTGCATTTACAGAATATATACAGATACTGGACAAAAAAAAATGTAAACCTTTCCATGTTATCTCAATAATGTTCAGAGCTCAATAGCTTTTTTCGAAATTTTTTTTTTAATAAGAAATAGATCTAGAGTTAAATTAAAATCTCAGTTAAATCTATCTAAATCTCGATTTTGAACAATATTAGTTCAGTGTTCCAAGATTATGAAAGCTAGAATATTTAACATGCTATGAAAAAAAATGACCCCAAAATTTAATTGAAACATTAAAACAGGTTAAGAGATCTGAGATCAAACTTGACTCTCCCGATATTCTACTAACGTCAGTTATTATCTCTAATTTTTAATGTTTCAAAGTTTTTAATAAAATTTTAGAGTCAATTTTTTGTTGCCTATTAGGTATTTTCGGGTTCATACCTTTTTAAATATTGAACAAATATTGATTTAAATCGAGATTTAGATAGAGTTGATAATATCATATTGAAGAGTTATTGAGCTCAGAATGTGATATTCTATTGAGATTACATGAAACTGTTTCCATTTCTCTATCCTGTTCTTGTATTTAGATAGGTGCACAGGATTTGGTTTCCAGTGGGGGGGGGGGGGGGGTTCTGTGAATAAGAGTAAAATATTCCATCGGACGACAGGAAATTTTTGAATGATATTCTATACGGAATGAAATTTTGTAGTTTTCTTTTTAATCTGTTTTTACTGTCAGACATATTATTAGGTTAAAACAAAATATACAAAACAATTGTTTTGGATTTCAAAGCAGGTGAACAAGTTTGAGATTTCGTACATGACTGAATTTTCGGGGGGTGGATCTCTTTCGTATGTCCCTGTCTATATTTATCACATTATTTTGGTTATGCTGTCTTCGTTAATACTAGCTTTTTAAAACATGTCACTGATATATATATATATTTGTGAATTCAAAAAAATTGAACTAAAACTGATGCATTGCAAAAAGAATAATAGATGTTCAGATTTTTAGACTGAGGATTATCTCTATTAAATCTTACAGTAAAAAGAGTGGGAAGCAGATAATTTTGCCCCACAGTTTAATTTTAGGCATATGCAATAGTGAGAAATACAATAAGGATGTTTAAAAAAACGATATTTGGTGAAAGTCACATCAAGGGCTCAAACCCGCATTTCCTTTGATCAGTAGCTGACAATGCTAACTACTAAGTCACAGGCTTTCAAGCCTGTAGTAAATAAATGGATGAAGGATACAGTAATAAAAAATACCCCCTCAAGCAGCTGCTTGCCACAGAGGTCTGACAGGAGCCTGTCAGTTTTTATGTCATAGTAGAAGGTCTGTGAAAATGGAGAAAAATCAGCAGAAGTAGCCGATTGATCACGAAAAACGACACATACATCCATGCCTTACCCAAGGCTTGAACCCAGGCCTCTTAGATCAGTAGCCAAGCACGCTAACCAGTCAGTCAAAGGATGGCATAATAATAAAGGAAATATTAATAAAGAGGGTTGACCAATAAATGCTATTTGTAAGCAAATATGACTGTAAAAACTAAATTGGCATAATAGGGTTTTATTGGGTCTAATAAGGATCCTTACTCATAAACTTAGTTGTCTGTACTGTCAGATATTGTATTGTCTCTTTTTCATGATGCTCAGTTAGATTTTCTTGTAATTATTACAACAATTACCTTATAAATATTACACAACTTTCATGCTAAAGATTACATGTGTTCTAATACAAATGAATTGCATTTTATATTTCTCATAGGAAATAATTAAAATATTTTTATCTCTTAGTTTCATTTGAAAAATAATGATAAGAAATTATTTATTCTCTAATACTTATTTGCCATCCTGTGGCCAAGTGGTTAGCGTACTTGACTACTGATCTAAGGGACCTGGGTTCGAGTCCCTGGTAAGGCATGGATGTATGTATCGTTTTTCTGCTGAGGTTTTCCTATCAGACCTCAGAGGCAAGCAGCTGCTTGAGGGATATATTTATTTAATATTTATTCAGAAGTGGTAAATATCTGCAACAAAAATGTAACATATCAAATTTCGAAGAAATTAATATTTTCCTGCAGCAGTAACAGAGCTACAATAGCTCAGGCACTGAAATTGCAGAAATAACACTTTCTTAAAATGAAATTTTCCAAGACTGTATTTCAAATTAAATATTTTGATTCACATGTAATAATCTAAAATATATTTCAGGTATTGTGTCTGTATCAGCTATTTTCATTTTCCTAAATGAACTATCAGCACTATCAGTATACAGCTTCCTCTTATCATAAGTTAAAGCAATATAAATGCTTGCCTCCCAATTACTTATCACACGTCTGGGGAAAAAATCCCTTGAAAAAAATGGAGAAATATGGGAGCGATTGCAGATTGTGAAGAGGAACAATGAAAGTTTTTGATGGGGTGGAGTATCATGGATTCTTTCAAATTACGCCCTCTGCCTCCAGAAAAAAGGGGAAGAGAAATTACATTGGGATCGATTCTAATGAGCTGTACGTAAAATAAAAATTTGTTACATGAGGAATATTATTTACTGCATATTTTAAACAGTTGAATTGAATTAAGGATACGATCAACTTGTTAAAAATATTCTACTACGGAATAATTTGTAATTTAAACCCTCTTCCCACCCCCTCCGTCATTTTTTTCTAGATCTGGGTTCCTTTGAGCAATAGGGCCTATCTGTATTTAAAAAAACAAAACAAATTACCTTTCATTATACAAAAAAAAGATCCAAAGTTAGGACTTTAATGAAAACAGTTACTTCCGTATACATCAACAAAGCATTAGAGAGCTGGAAAATTAATGTTGCTAGGGCAGGGAAATGGGAATTTTTTTTTATATCGCCACTGCATCTGCAGAATATTGAAAAAAAATCTCCAATGTTGGAATAAATAAGAATGGAATAGCATTTTTATGACAAACACAAGTGTATAATTAAATGATGTTCCGTTAGCTTAGAATTATAAATTTAGCAATTGTCTCCATCAATTATGAGCTTCGATCAAAATTGGCGAAGTTTCATTTAATTTCTTGCGTCCTAATTCATCTTGAATTTGTTTTTCCGTTAAATCTTTACACTTTGGCATGATAAAGCACAAAATAGTAACTCTGACGAAAGGGAGTAAATATATATTATAAATATTCAGAAAAATTAAACAGAATTGAGAAACAAATAACCAAATTCAAAGGCTGATCCTAAAACCTCAGTTGTAGCTTCTCTCCATGCTTTCATTGTAACAGGAAACAAACTCTTTAGTCAGGTCCTATTGTCTACATTGTCGCAGCACTGCAGGCGGTACGGGGTAACTCACTCCCTCTACACTGCCAACAGCACGAGGCAACACACCTTGATTTCCATCCCCCCAAGAAGAGCTCCAAAAGTGTTCCAGCCGCTGAGCAGGCACAGAAAAGTGTCAGGACAGATGCTGTTCCAGCCGCTGTGAAAAGGTTAATTACCTTGTTAAAAGTGTCTTGCAACTTAAACTTAAAAAGTGTTGTGCTAAGGTTAAAAAATTTACCTTTACTTCTGCAGCTCTGAAAGACTTGGCTATAGCTAAAACTTACGGTGATAGGTTAATTAGTCATTATGACAGTCATGGTTTGATTACTACTGACATTGAGGAAAAATGGGACCGTTTAAAATAGGGTTTTTTTGAAACTAACAGTAGTCTTTTAGGAAAAAAGATGCAGAGAGGCAAAATTATTTGGGTGATAAGGCACATGAGCTTATTTCAGAAAGAAAGAACTGCAGGAATGTCCTTAATCAATACCCTACTAGTCCTAATAGAAAGCATTACAGAGAGCTTAATAAACATGTAAAGCAAGCATGTCAAACTCGTTAACCACCGAGGGCCATATTAAGTATTATATATTAAATTGTGGGCCGCAAAACAA
Source organism: Ryuthela nishihirai (assembly GCA_038380435.1). Lineage (NCBI taxonomy): Eukaryota > Metazoa > Arthropoda > Arachnida > Araneae > Heptathelidae > Ryuthela > Ryuthela nishihirai. The sequence goes on from JAWZYU010000004.1 coordinate 10,431,597, forward strand.
AAAAAAAACAGATGAAAATTGTTATGTCCAAACTAGACTAGAACGCAGTATTCATTCACTGACTGCTAACGAATAGCTACCGACTCTACTGGCATTTCATGACTCATTGCCATGCGCAAAGTACGTACATTTGAATGACCTCGAGACGTGTATACATGTCGGAGCCCGATTGTAGAATTGCTCATATCATGAAATGCCACTATTTCATGAAATGATTGGGCATTTCATGATATGAGCAATTCTATGATCGGGCTCCAACATATACATTTATGCGCAATAGTTTCCCTTATATATAAATGGAAATGTTTTCTGAAATACGTTTATTTAATTCATGTACCGTGTACGTACTTATAATTTTAATTAAAGAATTCAGTGTTGTCAAAAGTTAAATAAACATATTGGTTATCAATCTTGGTGGGCCGCAGAACAGTTCCTGGTGGGCCATGTGTTTGACATGCCTGATGTAAAGGATCAATTATCTGCTGATAAGAATCTTTGGCTTGATGGCTTGGCTGACAAAGCCGAGTCAGCAGTTAAACAGCACAACAGCAGAGAGCTGTACTGGATAGTTAACGTTTTGTGTGGTAGAAAACGAACAGGTATACAGGGATTGAAGGATAAACAAGATTATAGAAGATAAGGATTCTGTCATGGCTAGGTGGGCTGAGCATTTCAGTGATGTTCTAAACAATGTGGTTAGTTCTACTCCCATTGTTGGCAATGATGATAGATGCATTACTCGCTTTAATGTTGGCCATATATCACAGTCTGAAGTTATTTTTGTTATTTTTAAACTTAAGCTACATAAATCCTCAAGGATAGATGAAATTACTGCTGATATGCTTAGAGCTGGGGATTTTACTACAGCTAATTATTATCCCTATTTTTAAAAAAGATGATCAAGTTCTTGTGATAACTATAGAGGTATCAGCAACTTTCTGTTCCAGGTATTTTTTCTTTGCATGATTGTGCTTAATGGAATTAAGAATCTGGTTGACAATCAATTACGTGATGAGCACTTTCAAATGTGGATTCAGAAGTGGTAGGGGATGTGTGGATCAGATATTTTCATTTAGGCAGATTCTTGAGAAATGTTTAGAGTTTCAGAAACTTTTGGTTGCTAGCTTTGTTAATTTCAAAAAGGCTTTCGACTCTGTCGATCGTCATAATTTGTGGTTGATTGTGAGATCATATGGTATGCCAGACAAGTTAGTTAACATAATGAAAACTCTATAATAACACTGAATTGTGTGGGAGAATTGGTAAGGCTTGTAGCAGTTGGTTTCGAATTACTTCTGGTGTTCGACAAGGGTGCATTTTGTCTCCTTTTCTCTTTAGCTTCGTTATTGATTATGTTATGCGAAATTCACTTCAAGGGAATGATTTTTGCCTTAAATGGTCTTCAGATCTGAAAATTTTTGATTTAGATTATGCCAATGATTTAGCCCTTTTGACAAATGATGTTAATGAGATGAACTCTTTCATTAGAACTGTTGATGAGAGTGGTACTAGTGTAGGTTTGGTGATGAACAGAGAGAAAACTAATTTGATAAAAAATGATCAGGCAGGCTGTGGTTCAGTTAATCTGAATGGTTGCTCTCTTGAGCAGGTGTCTCAGTTTGATTATCTTGGGAGCTACGTAACAGATACTGGTAATGTGTGACATGAGATAAACAGAATAATAGGGATTGTTTCTAGGACTTTTAACCCTTCCAGTGTCCAGCCTGAAAAACTGGTTTCCATCCAGAGGCCAAGCATTTTCTCCCTATGCTCACCTAAAAAAAATTTAACTTTAAAACTTTTTGCCAAATTAAACAGCATTTAATTCTGGATTTTCTGAAAATAAAGTATTTAACAAAAAAGACCATATGTTTCATTTTAATAGGACTTTTTTTTAGTCAAGTAGTAAAAAAATGCATCTGGCAACACAAAAATTTATTTAGAAAAAAAGTAATATGCAGAAATGAATATAATGCACATGAATAGAAGGGGTATTTATTTCTGAATAACAAAAAAAAATTTGGTTTTAAGTAAATATTTCTCTCATTTTGTAATTTTTTTCTTGGTACCATACTATAAGAAAAATTCCAGGCTTTTAGCCAATTGTGCTTAGTCAGATAAACAAGTCAACTTTAGAATTTTTTTAAAATAATCAATCAACAGAAATAGGTCATGTTATATACCAAATTAAAAAGAATTTAATTGCAAATTTCATGAAATAATATAAATAAATTTACAAGCATATTGATTTTAATAAACTGTCCCATGGCCGAGTGGTTTATCACACTTGGCTACTGATCTAAGGGACCTGGGTTCGAGCTCCAGGTAAGGCATGGATGTTCGTGTTGTTTTCTGCTGAGGTCCTGCCATCCTCTCAGATCTTGTACTGTGGCATATAAACTGACAGGCTCCTTTCAGACCTCTGTGGCAAGCAGCTGCTTGAGGGGCTGTTTATTATTTTTTATTTTATTGATTTTAATAAGCCTTTTTCAATGTGATATGGTGGAAAAAAAAGATTGCTCTATACAATTAAGGCTTCATTTTGGAAACTTGATGAATAAAAGTAATTAAATTATATATTTATCAAAAGGAGATTTCCTCCCTAATAATATAATATTCAACCTGAAATATGATTTTTATTTCTTTTAATGATTCTTTTCAGTATTGTATATTTTAAACATGGCCAGTGTTATACAAAGTGACTTTGACTTCTCACATTCATGGGATTTTCTGAACCTTATGAAATAGAAAAAAAAAACTTCCTTGACTGCCTTTTTTACTAAACCTTATGAATTTTTTCTTTGGGTGTTGAAGTTTAGCAAACTTGGCTAAGTGCAGAAAGGTTTGTGCCCCAAAGCAAAAAAAAAAACAGCGTTATATCTGGCACAGCCAAGGTACCAAGGGGGGCATAATATTTATTTAAAATCTTTCAATATAAACATAAAAACTCATAATTAAAAAATATATATATTTTCTAGAGGGGTAGGTAGGTGAAACACTCACAGTGAGTTTGGTGGAGGGAGATGCCTTCAAAAAATAAGAAATAATAAAAGAAAAATTATGTATAACCTAATGGAATGTTAAAATATCTGCAACAACGTTTAACCGGTCTCCAACTAACGGAAATAAATCTACAAAAATGAATTTTCTTCCATATCCAAGACTGCATTTATTTTCAGAAAATGATACCAGATTAAAGTTTTACTGGAAAAGTAATCAATAATAAAATAAAAATTGACATATAGTCTAATGCGATGTTAAAATATCCATAACGAGTTGTGGCCGACCATATGATGTAGCATGAAATAATCAATACTTATCGATCGGCCAAAAGACTGCTAATTTCCGAAAATAAACTACTGAAATGAAAACTAACTAAGGTTTAAATATAAAAAAAAAAATGCTAACTTTACAAAGAGTAACCAATATGCTGGAACAAAACTGTAAAAAACACTTATAGCACATGGAACGGAGATAGCATCTGTCAGCCATTTGCATCTTGTTTGACTCAGTGAAGCATAACTAATTAAATGCAAATGCAACCAGAATTTCTAAGAAGGATGTGTTTACTTCCAGTTTTGATTTTAAGGGTGGGAAAAATGCATAGAATGCTGGGAAAAATGATTTGGGATTTTGGGAAAAAATTTATCTGAAATTGATTTATAACAGAAAAGTGTGTGAAACGGAAAAAAAAATGGCGGTACGTACTTTGTAATTACTTCCAAAATCTACCGTTTTTAAAAATGAGTTTTTTCTTCATTTTTAGGAGATTTTTAAAAAATTTGTTAATAATAGTTCGAATCAAACTTGTGAGCTGAAATCAGAAAGTTGCTTCAGCAAATAGGAATGTTAACAAGCAAATCGGCAATACCGTTTAGTGCTTCTAAAAATGGCAATCAGATGGCTTTATAAAATTATTTATGCTGTAGTTTAATAAAAGGCATATCAAAATTAAAAGCAAAATATTATTTTTCAAGCCTGAATTATATATTTTTATAAGATATGTATATATATATAAATTGCAACTGCAATTTTTATTTTAAAAATATCAATTTTATTTTTGTACTAAAAACCGATACATTCGTCCTTGGCTTCTCATTTCGGATTCTGCGAACATATACAGACAACATGGACATTGGAAGGGTTAAGAGTCTATGGGTAATGTGAAGAAATAAGTGTATATACCTGAAGATTAAAATTAGGCTGTAAATAGTTTGGTTTTTTCTAAGATTAGTAATGAAACTTGGACCCTTTGTAAACAAAATGGCAGGAAACTCAATGCCTTTGATTCTAGATGCTTATACAGTATCTTTGGCATTAGGTGGTTCAACTTTGTAAGTACTGATGAGGTTAGTCAAAGGAATCATCAGCTTCCTCTGAGCAGCATATTGTGCAGACAGAGAATCTGTTATTTTGACTATTTTTCCCATATGCATAACTATAGAGTAATGAATAGGGTTATGAACAATATCCATAAAGGCCTCAGAAAGAAGGGAAGGCCTAGCATTTTGTGGGCAGACAATGTCAAACAGGACCTCATTAGAAATGATTGACATCAGTCCAGATTTAGATCAGGACTGATGTGTTTGGAGAAGAAAATTACTTAACCTGGTTGAACCTCCACAGCCCATGGCTACTTGAGGAAGATGATGATGAATGGGCAGAAATGCAACCCTTGGTAAGGTAAGATAATTTGATCAGGTAATGTACAGTACCAATCTCGAACAGTTCTTGTGCTTAAACTCTATAACATCTGAGCTACTAATCTTTTTGGTTAGTGCTACATAACTTGTGCACTTGAAAATAATCATTGAAATGTAAAAACATCAAAAAGTAACAACTTTTGTTACATTTACTTTGACCTACAAATCCCAAATTTTGTTATCTCTCTTAAAGAATTGCATTCTATAGAGATATAGAAATTGTTATTCTATGTCTCTGGCAGTGAACTTTATTTTTTAATATGTATATTATATAGTAGTAGGGAAATAAGATGAAACAGAAATTAGTTTGCATTGTAATATATGTGCATGTTAACTTTCATGGTTTGTCTCTTAGGAACATTTCGCAAACTATCATGGGAAACAAAATAATACTACACATTTTAGATATGCAGGTAATGCTCCTGTCACATACAAGAAAACAATTGGTTTTATTCATTTTCAGTGTTATCTTGAAACTGGTGTATTGACACATCATGTGTCAATACGTCAGTATCTTCTGGTGTTTCACCGTACACTTCTAGCATTCTTAAAATATAAATTTTATATCTTTGGCTTTAATAAGCTCATGGATACAGTAAATACACAGTTGTATCAGAATAATATGACCACCCACAGAATCACACATGCCCAGGCACATCACAGAGTGCACATGACAAGGTTGACCACATGGAGATATAAGTGGCTGACCAGGACAGATGAGTCATAGTGTGTAACATGAGCACAGTGGGCAGAGGTATTGATTTGACAGACATTCAAAAAGGAATGATCATCGGCTACTGCACCAAGGGTGGAAGCATCTCAGAAACAGCAGACTTTGTGGGCTGTTCGTGAGGTGCTGTAGTACCAAGAATGGACCGCTGGCATACCAAGTACCTCCAGACGTCATAACTGTGGAGCTCCAAAGGCCATCGACCCCAGAGGAGAACATTGCCTCTGATGACTGTAAAGGGCAATCAACGCGCAACAGTGTAGCAATTGATCACTCGAATGCTGGGGCACCTAGGTACATGTCCCCGATAACAGTAGAGCAAACCCTGTTACACATGGGTCTCTGGAGTCAACGCTGTGTAAAGCCTCCCATGTTAACCAAGTTCCATTGGCAATGACGTCTGCAGTTCGCACGGGACTACCATCATTGGACAGTGGAAGAGTGGAAAAAGGTTGCCTTCTCCAACAAATCAAGGTTTCTACTCCACAGAAGAGACGGGTGGTGGTGGATATGGCATCACACAAGAACCAACACTCGGACATGCTTGTCGGTCAAGTACAGACCAGTGGTGGCAGTGTCCATGTCGGGGGGAAGTTTTCCTGGTATGACCTGGGACCACTAGATGGGTTCCTGAACGCCAATGGCTACCTGTTCATCCTTGCGGACCACATGCATCCTTTCATGTTGGACATTTACCCTGGTGGTGATGGTGTCTACCAACAGGACAATGCGCCCTGCCATGTTGCTAAGGTGGTGCATGACTGGTTCCAGGAACACGATAGTGATGTCTTCATTCTCCCTTGGCCGGCGAAATCGCCCGACCTCAATCCCGTAGAGCACTTGTGGAACCATTTGGATCAACAGATTTGGCATGCAGACCCTCAACCAGTCATCTCTGGAACCTCCATGCTCTGCTGGAGTCTGAATGGACGCGTGTGCCTCTGGCAACCTTCCAGGGCCTCATCCAGGCCAAGGGTGGTTAGTCTCATTATTAGGTAGGTGGTCATATTATTCTGATATGACTGTGTATATCTTCAACAATTCACTAATATAATGTGCAAAACTGAAAAATGTCCTCAGCTCAGATTGCAATTACTTAGCAATGCTCAAATTGGTCTATTATATCAGTGAAATCAACTCGTAATAAATAGGCACTTTAGCGTCGATTTAAATATTTTAGAGGAAAAATTGTCTTGAGCTGGGTGGGATATGAACCCACGACCTCCTGATAACATATCAGGTGCTCTGGACCACTGAGCTACTGGCCGACGATCAAGATCTCCTCTAACTAGCGCTATGAACATTCCCTTTATGTTTCATATAAGCGCTGTTCAGGCAATATTTCTAGCCACAAGCAGCATTTATATTTGCCAATAGATGGAAGCATGTACAACAAGTGCATGGTGGCCGGTAGCTCAGTGGTCCAGAGCACTGACATGTTATCAGGAGGTCGTGGGTTCGTATCCCACCCGGCTCAAGACAATTTTTGCTCTAAAAAATTTAAATCGACACTAAAGTGCCTATTTATTATGAGTTGATTTGAAATACATCGTGCCTATTTCATTAATTATTTATTATTTGCATACTTGTCATACATGCTTCCATTATTGGCAAATATAAATGCCACTTGTGGCTAGAAATATTGCCTGAACAGCACTTATGTGAAACATAAATGGAATGTTCATAGCGCTAGTTAGAGGAGATCTTGATCGTCGGCTGGTAACTCATTGGTCTAGAGCACCTGACATGTTATCAGGAGGTCGTGGGTTCGTATCCCACCTGGCTCAAGACAATTTTTCCTCTAAAAAATTTAAATCGACGCTAAAGTGCCTATTTATTATGAGTTGATTTGAAATGCGTCGAGCCTATTTCATTAATTATTTATTAATATATCAGTGAAAACAATTAGAAGAAGGATTTGAAAGGATAAAACATTAGGAGCACTGTTTTTTATGATTGTGTTCTAAAAAAGCTATAAAAGGAGAATTTGTAAACATTTATATGAAATGTTAAACTAGTATCTGCACACAAAAAGTTTGTTAGTGAATTAGGGTGTTGGAAAATAATTATCCATGGGACATGCAAATGTATGCAGCATTTTATGATATTAATTAGCTAAAGTCACACTATTGGCCTTCAAAAGTAATATTTACACATATTAACTCTGACTTGATATATATCTATATTACTTTATGTATTGCTTGTATTGTTATTTTACACACACTATTCATATCCTATAGAAATATATGACCAGCAACATTTGTATTTATCACAAAGGCAAACCCAACCATTTAAATTTTGTCTAGTGGTACATATGTTAATATTCATTTTTCTGCATAGTAGCGAAGATTCTTTGGCAGCCTTTCTTTTGCTCAGCTGTGAATGATGTGGAAATGTAATCTCTGTCCTGGGCTACATGTTTTCCTTCCTACATTATGCAATGTAATCTGCTTACAAAGAAGCAAAAACTAATTATTAGATGTACAGGATGAATCCCAACAAAATGGCCTAACTTTGGGAGCTTATAGCTGAGGTCATTCCCAGTCAAAATATTCCCAGTCTTCACATAAATATAGAGATATAGAAATTGTAGGTCCAATTCCTAATGATTATGGAGCTATGGATGTTTGAATATTAAAAAAATAAGAATAAGTAAACAAGTATCTGGTAAAGTTTTTATTTATGAATTTACAATAAATGTTCACAATGATCACACTTGGCATTAATGCACATTACAGTTTGTATGTGAATTGTACACATGTAGCTCACATTACTTTGATAATTAATTGATATGAATATGAATTGTTATGATTGTCATTTATGATGTCTACATCATCTGAAAACCAATGGAACAATGCATCTCATGTTTCCCTTTTCTCTGGTACACCAACTCTTTCATGTGCACCCAAAGATAAAAATCTAAAGTAGTGATTCCTAACATGTGGTCCCTGGAGCCCCATAAGCCCATGAAGAAGGTAGAGTGGAGGTCCATAAACTATTTTTAATATTTCAGAAGACTCTGTTGGAAATAGGACATTTACCATGATTACACAATTGCATTAAGATTTATCCTTTTAGATAGAATTATATCAATTCAGTGCAGCAATACTGGTTATCTCGGGAGCGGCTCAGTCAGTAGCATGCCAGGTACCTGATCTGCAGTCTTAGGTTCTAGACCACCTGGGCCAGCATTGAGATTTATCTCTGCAAAACTCCCCATCCTGCCCTCAGTTAGTAGGGGACACCAATGAGCTTGGAAAGTTCACCATCCATCAGAAGAGACATTAAACTGTTGCCCCTTGTGCGGGAGAGTCATACCCTGTGCACATTAAAGAGCATTCTAGGATGAGAGGCTAACAGTTGTCCAGTTAGCAGTGGCATAGTCAAATACCCAAAGACATTCTTCAAGGGGATGGATTATAATCCACCTGTGATCATTCATTCATTCACTATTACTTTTTCTTAACCAGGTTTACTTTATTTTCATTATATTTATCATTTTGGGACTTTCCTTTAAGTTGAATGATCATTTTCTCTCCTCCCAATCTGCTAGAGGAATTGCTCTTGTGTAACTCCAATTTTTGATTGACAGGCACTAATGTGCATGGAAGGATGTGTTTCCTCTTGCATCATAGCTATGGTGAGCATAAATTTATGTAAATTTATGTAATATGCTATTAATGTTATGTAATATTAAAAATTGCACTTTCCCAGCACACATGTCATTTGAGTTGTTTTACCTCTGTGTTTCTCTTGAGCAGAGTTTGTTAATATTTTGCATAGACTATCATTTGATATGAATTCTTTTGTACTAAGTAAAGTGTTAGCCCATTGTGTGCAAAAAAGTGCTGCTCAGAGGTAAAACAGCCCAACCCAACTAAGTAATGTAAATTATACTAAGAACTTTCATTTAATTTTATTGGCAAGATTAATTGCCTTGCACCCGACTATCCAGAATTTAACTGCATTTTGTATCAGGTACAAGGCCATAGTAAAGATAGTAACATAATTTTTGGAACATTACACCCCTTCCAAGCGGGAATTATAGCATTAATGCTCCTCTTAGAAGGCTGTCTTTGAGTATGCCATGATTTTCTAAAACAATAATTAGTGGTGATTAACATACTGTACAAAAGTTGGAAGTACTGAAGTAATGGCAAATGCAGTACCCTGATAGTTTTGTAACATTCTGGTGCTATGTGATGTGAAATACAGAAGAATAGGTATTAATGTTAGGACTTCTAAGAATCTGTAGAGATTGTGGAAAAATTGGCAATATACATCTAAAGGCTGAAATTAAGTTATATGATAGTTGGACCTTTGTAAGTTTGCTATGGTTAGTAAACTAAGCTCTTTGTAAGAAAAATAAACAGAAAACTTAATGACACAGATTCTAGATGCTCATGCAGTATCTTGAGCATTAGGTAGTTTGGCAATGTAAATAATAATAAAATTAGACAAAGGATCAGAACCAACTTTGAGCACCATCGTGTGTAGGAGACTTCTCTGGTTTGGCTGTGTTACCTGCATGCATAACTACAGATTAGGAAATAGGATTATGAACAATGGCTAAAGGCATCAGGAAAAAAGGGATACATAGAATGAGATAGGCAGCAGTGCTAAACAGAACCTTGTTAGAATTGGCCTGAAATGCACAGTCTGGTTGTTTCTCCATAATATATGGCTGCTTATGTATTTGGGGGTTGAATACATTGGGATGGATAGACACTAGGGGGGATAGACAGATGGATTTCCACACTGAGTCAGATTTATCCTAACACCTCTTCTTAATATTGAGGTGACAGTTTCCGATTTATGTGACAAATATTAAGATTACTAGGGTATAAGGTGATCAAAAGTTTATGCAAGTCAAAATACTGTGTAAACATTTTTATAAATCTGAGATTTTAATTGTAATAGTTAAAAGTATTACTAGATTTTGAAATATTATGGAATGCAAATCGTGCTTTGTTTTTTTAGGGGTGGAAATAATCCTCATTTGAACACCCTAAGGGATATTTTGATCACATTTAGTTTATGTCATCCCACTGTGGGTTATTCTCAAGGTATGAATGATATATTGAGTCGCTTTCTCATTGTTCTTGATGCAGAGGTAAGTAGTAAACATGTAATGTTATGTAATATTAAAATTATGATCACTTCAAATAAACTTTCTGAAATAAAGTCTGTGAATATTATAAAAGATGTGTAACAGTTCATAGTAGTTTATTAGATTCAAAGTCTGTATGAGTTATTGTAGCATTTAACACATACACTACCCTCCAAAGGTATCCAGACACCCCTCTTTTCATTGTGTTATAGTGTGGAGTTGTTTTTCGTGGTATGGCTTAGGGCCTTTGGGTTGTGCCAGGAGCCATGAACGACAAATCATCCTTAACATTTTGGACAATTCCATACTCCCTATGATGTGGCAGACCTTTGGTGCAGACCCATGCTTGTTTCAATGATAATGCCCCAATTCATACTGTAGGTGCTATTACACAATGGTTCATAGATGTGAATGTATAAAAGTTGGAATGGCTGATGCAAAGTCCCAATATGACTCTATCAAAAACTTATGGGATGAACTGAAATGTTGGTTGAGGGCTAGACCAACACATCCCACATAGGTAAATGAACTGGTCACTGTTCTGAAAGAGAATGGCAGGCTCTACTGGCTGCAGCCTAGTATCCGGAAACTTGTTCACCGGAATTTTGCTCGAAATGGAAATTTGTTCTAAACAGAAATTTGTTTGACAGAATTTTGTTCGAAACAAAAATTTTTTTATAGAAATTTATTCAAAACAGAATCAAAGTTATTTTAGGAAAAATGTTGCGATTATTGTATCTCTCCAGTGCGAAAGATTTTAATGTGGTTTTCAATGGAAGGCTAGGTGGCAGTGGGTGATTTTTACTTTTTATATTCTCTATCTGGCCACTTGATTCTCTCTCAAAACCCAAAATATTTATTCATGTATTCACAAGATCTAGGTTATTAGAGAAGGCATATGCTGAATAGTCATTGAAGTCAATGCAATTGTTTGAAATTAGTGTCACATTGGCGTAACACGACCACTCCATGTTATGTCAATGGGGTGCTAATTTTGAAGCTCTATCTATAACTTCTAAAATCAGCATTTTGTGAGAAAATGTGGCAGAAGAATCAAATCTCTATCTAAATCTTGATGCAACAGTATTCTCACAGTCTTTAAGCAGGTAGTGATGTTTAAAACCTTTCAGAGTGCAATCTGCTTTAAGAAATTAATTTAAAAAAATATTTAAGAGATTATTTGCACGCACTTTTAAAATATGTATTTATATATGAACTGGTTTGAAATAATATTTTCTATTTCAGTTTCAATTAAATTCCAATGTCTAACACTGCTATTGTTGTATGTTCAAACTTCCATAACTCTTTAAATATTGAAGGAATATTGTTGAAAATGGATATTTAGATAGAAATGATTTAGAATTTTAGTTTAGCTTTTATCACATTTTCCCCTAAAACATTTATTTTAAAAGTTATAGGACTTTGAAATTAGAATCCCATTGGCATAACATGGAGTGGTCATATTTCATTGATCATTCAGTGTATAGTTGTAGAAGAAAAAAAATGAGACATTATGTTGTTTACTTCTTAAAAGCAAGGTGGTTCAAAGAAAAGGTGGTAAAAATGCAAGGATTCTAAACACCATTCCGCCTAAAGCCCCCAGAAGATATCCAATTCACCATCCCAACAAAGGCCATCAACACCACTCCAACATTCCAAAGATAACAGCTATCCACCACAGACTAATTATTATTATCCACAAGATTCAAATAACATCAACCTTTGCAGCTGAAACCCCTTAAGACATGGACAGCAGCCTCAGTCATCTGAGACAAAACAATCAGCAGAGAGAACTTACCCAAAAGGGAGAAAAAAAAAATCAGGAAAAACAAAGAAAATAAATATATATATAATGATAAAGCCCTTAGAAAATAAGAAATCAAAAGGAAAAGAACAAAAGTAAATTATACTAACAAAAATAGGGAATTAATCTACAGAAGCAAAGACAAAATCCAATAATGAAACAAAAATTACGTCACATAGAAAATTAAACAGAAAACATCATAAAGACAAGATTAACACAAAGTCCAATAACAAAATTACGAAACATAAGCAAAAGGAAGAAAAGTAATATAACTGAAAACAAAACACGAAGTAACATGAAGAAAACTAACAAAACATGAAGAAACATGAAAATTTCAAAACAAATGAGCCCTTTCCCCCTCACCTACTTTAAATCTTTCCTGAGATTTTTCTAACTATCAGTAAACTAACTATTAATCTTTTACCTTCTCAATGTTTTAAATTCTGTATGAGATAGATCACATCAACCTGTAATTGGCACAAAATATATTTACAAAAAAAAAAAGTATAGTTGTGGTAAATACTCCAGTTTTAAATTTCAAACATTATTCCTTTTCTACGAAACTCTGAATATAGCTTATAAGAATAGTGAAAATAAAGAGGAAGTAAAAGGTGTCTTGATCATCTGTAAAACAAGTAATGTTTCATTCTGCCAAATTTCAAGCTCGGCCTTCTCTTCTGTCACCTCTTTTCCCAGATCCCCCCCACCCTCTTCCAATGATTCCCCAGTGACAAACCAGAAGAGACCTTATCGAGGAGTACGCCCTCTAGCTGTCTCTCAATATTTCAAAATTCTCAAACTTTTAATAAAATGTTAGCCAAAAAAATTTCCGTTTCCAACACATTTTGGGTGAACAAATTTCCATTTTGAACAAAATTCTTCCGAATAACTTTGTTTCAAACAAATTACACCAAACCTTGCAGTCTGTCATTTGTTGGGGGAAAGCGTACCCAGTAGGGTGGAGTATGTCACAGCAGTCAAAGGGGAATAGACATGATATTAAGACATCAATGTGAGGTTAGTGTGTGTGTATGTAAAGTCCAAACTTTTGGCCTCACCTTCTATAACCTTACCTTGTTTATCCTTCAATCCCTGTATACCTGTTAGTTTTCTACCACACAAAATGTTAACTATCCGGTATAGCTTTCTGCAGTTGTGCTGTCTAACTGCTTCCTCGGCTTTGTCAGCCAAGCCATCAAGCCAGAGATTCTTATCAGCAGCTAATTGATCCTTTACACGTTTATTAAGCTCTCTGTAATGCTTTCTATTATGACTAGTAGGGTATTGATTAAGGACATTCCTGCAGTTCTTTCTTTCTGAAATAAGCTCAAGTGCCTTATCACCCAAATAATTTTGCCTCTCTGCTCCTTTTTTCCTAAAAGACTACTGTTAGTTTCAAGAAAAGCGTATTTAAAATGGTCCCATTGTTCCTCAATGTCAGTAGTAAGCATACAATGACTGTCATAATGACTAAGTAACCTATCATGGTAAGCTTTAGCTATAGCCAAGTCTTTCAGAGCTGCAGAATTAAAGGTAAATTTTTTAACCTTAGCACAACACTTTTTAAGTTTAAGTTGCAAGACACTTTTAACAAGGTAATGGTCAGATCCAATTTCAGCTCCCCTGTATGACCTGGTATTCCTAACAGAACTAGCCCATTTGCTGTTAATTAATATACAATCAATCATATTCTTATGCAGCCCAACTGGTGAAACCCATGTGTACTTATGTATGTCGCGGTGTTTGTAATATACCCCCTCAAGCAGCTGCTTGCCACAGAGGTCTGACAGGAGTAAGTGTTAGTTATTATGAAATCATTAAGTTTACTTACCTGTAAGAAACGTTGCCCATTGCCATTGCAACTACCAATACCAAAGGGACCTATCAACATTCCCCAAAGGTCAGAGTCAGTACCAACTTTGGCATTGAAGTCACCTAGAACAAGGGTAATATCTCCTTTCTTGACAGAATTCAAAATATCCTAAAGTTGTCCGTAAAACCTATCCTTCTCATCCTCATTGGCATCCTCAGTGGGGGCATAACAGCAGATAACATTCAAGTCTTTAATGCTTGTCTGAAATTTTGCTGTAAGAAACCTTTCATTAATGCACTTGTATCCTAGAAGAGCATCACTAGCGTGTCTGCTGAGAAGCAAACCCATGCCTTGGTGGTGTTTATTGTCTTCCCTCCCTGAAAAGAGAAATTTAAGATTATTTTTAAGAATCTGACCTTTATCTGTCCATCTGGTCTCTTGCAGGCTGAGAATATCTAAATTATAATAGTGGAATTCTTGTGTGAGGACATCAAAAAAAAACTCTGTGCAGAGTCTCACATTCCAATTACCTATGGAGAGAAAATGGTTAGTAGGATGTTTAAAGAAACTATGTTTATTGAGAGAGGGAATGCTGACAATATCAAAGAGCTCCCTAATCGCAGACATGGTGCAAAGACCCGTTCCCCCACCACTAAAGGCTGAAGCCATCTACACTGGAAGACTTCCTCCAATGTAAAATTTGAAGATGCCAGTAGAAGCAAAGAGAATAAATATTGAGATAAACTCGACAGTTCAACATCCAGTAATAAATAGGTACTTTTTGACATCGATTTCAATTTTAGAGGAAAAATTGTCTGAGCCGGGTGGGATACGAACCCATGACCTCCCAATAACATGTCAGGTTATCATATCAGGCTCAGACAATTTTTCCTCTAAAATTGAAATCGACTTCAAAAAGTGCCTATTTATTACTGGAAGCAAAGAGTTCAGGTGCCTGTGATGACCTCTGCTCAGGATTATCCACCAGCTGATAAACATATCCTGTGAATCTATTCACTTCGGGCTGTCAATCCACAAACAAACAGAAAACACAGCAGATTTTCCCTCCACCGAAGCCCACCAGTGCAACAAAATCAGGATCCATAATCTAGCTCAGAGCTTTAATCTAGTAAGTTTATTATAAGGTCAGCACCAGGGCCATGTGTAGTTGACCACTCCTCAGCAGGGTGGAAAAAAAAAAGAAAAGTAGCCATAGTTGTCCAGATCAGTAGGCCACACTAATCTGGCAGCCCTCCTCTTTGTTCACTTCCACAAGAAAGTATCTCTTTTGAAAGGTACTAATGGTCTGCACCACGAGAAGGTGGAGTCGGACATTAGGTGCTAGGCCTGGCCAGTTCTATTCATCATCACAGGGAATTGGTGCATAGCTCTCCTTCCAGTGACTATCTATCTACCATTTACATATAGAGCATACAAATAACAGTTGACAGAACATCATGATATAAAAAATAAAAAATAGCTTTGGCTCAAACAATTCTGGAAAATTAATTAGAGACAGATAATTTACCTTACAAAGCTACAGCAGCACCCCCAACTAAATTTCTGTTAAAATCCATGGAAAATATACTCGATTTACCTAGAGATTACATATGTGACAATGAGATACAACCCTTTTGGTGGTGTGGAATCTCCTACTGCATGAATGGAGCAGCCAAAATCAAAACTAACACCAGAGAGAGATTCTTATTTAAGGCATCACATCATGATGCTCACTGCCAGATGAAGCCTCTCAGGTGCATGAGGTGAAACATGTTGCTAATCTTGAATGTTTATCTGCTTGGATTTTGGAAGTTTTATTTTTAAATTTTGGTTGGTTGAATGTTTAAAATGATTAGTTTGGTTGTAAGTTAAAGCTGCTTGAGCAGGGACTGTCTGCAATATGGTTAGAAAAGGACACAATGTAACCAATGTCAGCAAAGGTTAGTGAAGTGTGACCTCAAGAGCAGTGTCTACCTTTGAAGAAGGATTGGTATGCAGCACTAAAAACATCAGAGTCAATGCCCATTGCTCATCAGTGTTTTATCTCAGGAATTGTTAAGGGTAAAAGTGCAGCATAATAAGCAATGTAACTCATATTAAATAGCTTTTTTTTTCTGCTGAATTATTTTTGAAAATTATATTTTTGCTAGTAGGATATGTTTGAATATAATTTTTGTCTTGAAATAAGGTATTTTTTTCCAAATCTTTATCAATGTTTAAATGTTTTAAAAACATTTCAGTAGGAAAAAAAAGCAACTAATAACAGCTATTTTGATAATCAATTATCAAAAATTTTACAAGCATTAGTAAAATACAGGATGCCTTAAATATTTTTGTTATAAGAAGAAAGCTTGAAAAGCAAAAATAAACGTAATTATGTTTTTAATTTAATAGAAGTAATATAAATAAATAATATGTGTTAGTAAACACTAGAAATAATTAATTGAAAGATATTTAGCATGTATTTTTCAATATTTTTTTTCTGTTACTTCTTTTTGATGCAATCGTATTTGAAACTTCATTGGTTTTTTTAATAAAGAGCTGAAATTTAGATGTAGAAACTTTAATTTCATTATTAATTTTTAGGTTGAAGCTTACTGGTGCTTTACAAAATACATAGAAAGCACAGTAGATGATTATTCTGAAACAGGAATGATGAGAAAACTTGGTATGTTTCACACTTCTATTGCATTCTTATGTAAATAGCAAATAAAACTTTTTGTTAGTTCTTGTTATTTTATAAGCCTATTTTTTTCTAGATCTTTTAAGTGAACTGCTTCAGAAAATGGATTCAATTCTTTACTCTTACATACTTTCATTTGATATTGGAAGCCTTACATTTTGTCATAGGTATGTTGTTTACAGTTATAACATTGGTGCAATAATGAGATATCTATAGAATATGTGTATAAAATAAATAACATAGAAGTTAAATAATGGAAGTAATATAAATAAATGTAACACTCTAACATTTATTAGCTGTTTATAATGCTTTTCGATCTTGTTCTGCTTACAGCTCTATTGTGAAAGAGAAAGGACATTATGCTTCATGTGTTAGTCCATGCTGCTTTCTAATGTGCTTACTCCATTTGACCACCTGTGTTCTTAGTGATCGCTAGTATTGAATGAAGTCCACTTTTTTTAATTCTACATATCGATCTAGTCTCACTTTAATATATAGTTGAACACAATATGAAAAAAAGTTTGCATGTAATAACATAAACTGAAGAGCCAAAACATTATGACCATCTGCCGAATATGATGTTGGTCCTCCACATGCTGCCAAAATAGCTCTTACCCAGCAAGGCATGAATGCTACAAGATTTCTAAAGGTGTCTTGCGGTATCTGGTACCAACTTGCTACCAGCAGATCTTTTACCTCTTGTAAGTTATGAGGATGAGCCATCGCTGATCGGATATGATGTTTCAACACAAACCACAGATGCTCCATTGGATTGATGTCTGGGGAATTTGGTGGCCAGGGCAATATCTGGAAGTGTTCCTCAAACCATTCTCAAACAATCTGGGCAGTGTGGAATGGCACATTTTCCTGCTGAAAGAACTCACCTACTAGAAGGAAATACCATTTTCATGAAAAGATGTACCTTGTCTGCAATGATGCTTGTTAGGTGTAAATGTCTTAGTTTCCTGCACGTGAATGACTGAATCCAGAGTTTACCAGAAGAAAATTGCCCAAAGCATTGCATTTCCTGCACCAGCTTGTTTACATCCACAGTGCATCCTGGTGCCAAAATTTCTATAGGTAAATGACTCACACGTACCTGGCCATCGTAGGTGTAGACGTAATAGTTTCCTACACATGAATGACTGGACCCAGAGTTTACCAGGAGAAAATTGCCCAAAGCATTACATTTCCTGTACCAGCTTGTTTACATCCACAGTGCATCCTGGTGCCAAAATTTCAATAGGTAAATGACGCACACGTACCTGGCTGTCCACATGGTGCAACAGGGAAAGAGATTCATCAGACCAGACGACCTTCTTCCAATCATTCGAGGTCCAATTTTGATGCTCACATGCCCATTATAGGCACTTTCGATGGTGAACCAAGGTTAGCTATGGGCACTCAGAGCGGCCTGCAGCTTCACAGCCACATTTTCATCAGGGTTCAATGTATTGTGTGTTGTGACACATTACTCCCGTCACCAGCATTCAAATTATGGGCAAGTTGCACCACAGTATCCCTTCTGTTGGCTTGTAGCATATGGATAGCCTGGGGGCCGGGATGGTCAGTCTGTAGCATACCAGACTCTTAATCTGTAGTTCCCAGGTTCAAGTCCCAGCTGGGTCAGCATTGAGATTTATCTCTGCAAAATTCCCTGCCCTGTCGACGTCAGTAGGGGACACTAATGGGCTTGGAAAGGCCACTGTCTGTCAGATGGGTCGTTAAGCTGTGACCCCATGTGCGGGAGAGCCATACCCTGTGCACGTTAAAGAACACACTGGATGGCCTTGATGGGAGGCTTTCATCTGTCTCCCAACAGCTATTCCAGTGGGTCCCCTCCCCAAACTTTCTCTGAGCCTTCGGGGTCCATGTGACCTGGCCATTTAGCCCATGGTGTGCAAAAAAGTGCCACTCAGAGGCAAAACAACCCAACCCAAATGGATAGCCTTCGCTCACCTCTAGCATTGATGAGCCATGGTCGGCCCACAACTTGCTGGTGGTTAGTGCTCTGACCCAGCTGTCTGGCCATTACAATTTGGCCTTTGTCAAACTCACTTAAGCCTGCTGCCTTTCCCATCTGAAGAACAAGAATAACACTGATTAACAGAGCTCAGTATCAGGTGTTATTTATACTGTTTCGTGGCCTTCACACACGCCATAATTTACTTGCATTCCTTCGATTAGCATAAAAACATGCCGGTCATAATGTTTTGGTTCTTTGGTGTATTTAATCTAATCTTTAGATATCTCCAGAGCAACCTAGCTGTACTTTTAATAATTGCAGGACATGTGTTTGTAATTTTGTTGTAATCAACACATTATCATTATTTGCACATCCATTCAATCCATGGGCTTGTCCTCCTATCTGCTGTAGCTCTAGTCAATTAGTTTATTACATATTTCTCCTTCCTGTTTTTCTTTATCCATTTCATTTTCCCTATTTGTATTGCTTTTTCTGATTGGGAAGTACTTCCATGCAGTGGTGATATTCGAAATATTTTAACAACCAGTATGATAATATTAAAGTAACAACTGAACTAACCTATTTAGAAGCAGTAGCAATTGTGTAATCGGAATTAATGATAACCTGGTGATTCCCATGAAGCACAAAGTACTTCCTAAAGCACACGCAATGCAGCCACACTGCCAAATGAATCAGCACACAAAAGATGACACAAACCGAAGTGGTAGATAGTGTTGCAAATGTTTCTTAGATGTTGCTATAACAGGAGGTCCATTTATCAATGGTCGTCATGACATCCTACAACAATTATCTTGAACTAATGAGTTTATATTAGAATTTATATTATTAACTACGATAAGGGGTAAAATTAATTATTATTATACTATTTAACAACCCGTACAGCCATACTAGCTGAATATCTGCCCAGCTTCCTTGAGTAGGTAGTGTCATATTTTCATAACAGCAAATTTGCTATTTTTTGGTATTTGTATGGTTGTTCTGCTGAAGTAGAAAGTGTTACCAACAGTTCTTTGTAGTCTCACATTTTTTATTTATATTTTGGCAAAAATGGAATAATTTTAATTTGCAATAAATAGAAGAATTACTTTAATTTATTTCCTATTTAACACAGCTGAATTACATTAGCGGTTTAATCATTATAGAAATTAAATTGCTAAATACTTGTTAATTTACATTAAAAAACTCTAATTTCTTTCATAATATTAAAATAATTTTATAAAATATTCATTGTATTCTGCATCATTGCTTGTCTTATCACATTGTAGTAACATAATTCTCAAACAGAAATAACCAATGGAGGTTCAATTTAAAATTATCTAGTTACTGAAAAAACCTATATATAGTTACTGAAATAAACAGCTAATCAATATAAAGTAGTGTGCTCAAATCCTAAACAAAGCTGCTGTATTTAGTCACTAAAGGCCAGCTCTAATAGCATGTTGTTTGATGTTGTCTACTCAGATCATTTTTCATATATTTACTTTTCTTCAAGTCTTTAGAAACCAGGGATGGGGGTGGTTCAGTCAATAATGTGTCAGGCTCATAATCTTCAGTTACCAGGTTCAAGTCCCACCTGGGCCAGCATTCAGATTTATCTCCACAAAACCCCCCACCCTGTCTTCTGTCAGTAGGGTACATTGATGGACTTGGAGCCACCGCCCATCAGATGAGATGTAAAGCTGTGGCCCTGTGTGCAGGAGAACCATACCCTGTACACATTAAAGAACATGCTTGATGGCCTTGATGAGAGATTACCATTTGTCTCAACAGCTGTTCAGTGGGTCCCCTTCCCTCAACCTTCTCTGAGCCCTCAGTGTCTTTGTGACCTGGCCATTTTGGCCCATTGTGTGCAAAAAAGTGTCACTCACAGGTGAAACTACCCAACTTTAGGAACTACATTGATAACTCTCTTCATCAAACTAGTTATTCATGCAGGCAGCATGGCCAAACCAACATAATCTTGCTAATTAAGATACTACTTATACCTCTGAATATTACATTTTGCCCTAAGTATAGGGCCCCAGTGTTGTTTTTTTAATTACATTTAACTTTCTTATTCTGTATGTTAATGTAATCTGTAATACAACAATGTTCCCAAAAATCAGAACACCAAGAAGAACCAATCAGAACACATGCATATTTGGAGGATAGTTCAATGTAGCTTTAATGTAGTAATAAATTATTACATTATGGAGCCAATTGGAGAGTTGCATACTGAGTTGTTTAATAATAACTGTGTCCACCCCTTGCTGTTATGACCTGCTGTACACACTGAGGCATAGTCAAACAAATATTTGATGCTGGATTCTGGAATAGCCATCCAAGCACTATGCACCCTTGCCCAAAGTTTGTCTACATTTGCTGGAATGTGCTGATGTTGCCACAACCTCTGGACATTGAAGACTGAAAATGGGTAGCTTGGTTCCATGAATCAAGGTTCCAAATACAACACTCCAATGGGAGGTTACATGTGTGGCATAGACCACACAAGGCCATGGACCCCAACTGTCAAGTTGTGTGTTACAGCTTGGTGGAGGTTGTATAATGTTCTGGGGCATGTTTCCGTGGACCACCTTTGGGGCCTTTGTACCTACTCTGAGAAAAGGCTATGTTGACATACTTGCCAACCACTTACTCCTGTTCATGGCTATCCATTTCCCACAACAGGATGCTTTCTTTCAACAAGACAGCACTCCATCTCATCCTTCCCATTGTCAAAGGACTGATTGGAGGAGCATTCCAGTGAGTTCACAACCCCTGAATGGCCCTCTCACTCTCTGGATTTGAACCATATTGAGCATCTGTGGGATAAAGTAGAGCAATGCATTCTAACCCTAAACCCACCACCGGCAATTCTTGGCGCTTGACATATGGTTGTCCTGGAATCATGGGCAGCAGTACCAACCAAATGTTTACAGCACCTGGTGTAGTCCATGCCATAACGTGTTGCTGCTGTTATGAGAGCAAAAGGAGGACCCACATATTATTAGGTGGGTATGTATAATAAATTGTCCTTTCAATGTGCGTGTACATATTGCTATAAGATATCTGCTTTAGATTTTCCACTCATAAACATGTGGCTGCTGTAATTGAAGAAGATGATACATTAAAGTGCTATTGAATTAGGGATCGGAGACATTATCCAAATTTACAAGTCCCACATTTGTGTTCATGCATGGCTGAAACTCTGGTCATATATATATAGGTCAGCTTTGGTTTCCCCAAGCATTCATTGTGAGAAGCATAATGGGAAAGACACGGGATTTAGATGCATTTGACAGAGGACAGATTGTAGGTGCTCGATGGATGGGACACTCAAACTCCGAAATTGTCAAAGAACTTGGATTTTCTCATACGACAGTTTCTAGAAAGTTCCAGGAATATGAAAATTCCGGCAAAAAACAAGCACCTGGACAGAATGCAAGGACAACCAGTCTTAAATGATCGTGGGCTTTGCTGTCTGACCCGCATTGTATAAACTGATAGGGGCTAGACATTATCTGAAATCATCTCCCATCTGAACATGGGTTCCAGCCGAGAAGTCAGTGCACAGACCATGCAATGCTCACTTCATTGTCTCGGCTTCGGGAGCCGCCAATCTATGAGTCTCGCTTCTAATGGCATGACGCAGTGCTCAACAGCTTGCCTGGTCTAAAGAGCATCGAAACTGGACCATCGAAAATTGGCAACGGATAGCCTGGAGTGATGAATCCCGATTTAAACTTCATCATGCCAATGGGAGACTGAGGATATGGTGCCAACCCCATGAAGCCATGGATCCTGCATGTCAGGTCAGAACAGTACAAGCTGGTGGTGGCTCAGTGACGGCTTGGGGTGTCTTCAGTTGGATGTTTGTGGGACCTTTGGTATGTGTACCGATGACTCTCAATGCATCCTGGTATGTAAAACTCATGGCTTACCATTTACACCCATTTATGGCCATCATGCACCCAATGGGTTGGGTTGTTTTACCTCTGAGCAGCACTTTTTTTCACACCATGGGCTAAATGGCCAGGTCACATGGACCCCAAAAGCTCAGAGAAGGTTGGGGGAGGGGACTCACTGGAACAGCTGTTGGGAGACATGGTAGCCTCTCGTCAAGGCCATCCAGCATGTTCGTTAACATGCACAAGGTATGACTCTCCCGACCACTGGGCCATGGCTTAACGTCCTATCCGACAGACGGCAGCCTTTCCAAGCTCATCGGTGTCCCCTACTGACCGTGGGCAGGGTGAGGAATTTTGCGGAGATAAATCTCAACGCTGACCCAGCTGGGACTCTAACCTGGGAACTACAGATTACAAGCCTGGTGCACTACTGACTGAGCCACCCCTCATGCACCCAATGGAGATGGCGTCTCCCAGCAAGACAACTGTTCATCTCACAGGTCCAGGTTGGCTACTTGCATGGTTACAGGAGCATTCTGCTGACTTTGAAATAATGAATTGGCCACCTAGAAGCCCAGATTTAAATCCCATTAAAAATCTTTGGAATACCATCAAGCAGAATGTTTGGGTCTGTGTCCCATCATCAGCACTGACCTTGAGAGAATTGTGGACAGCTCTGGAGGATGCATGGGTCGCCATACCTGTGGAACATTTACGCAAGCTTGTGGAGTCCTTGCTTTGTTGTGTGGCGGCCGTTATTAGGGCCAGGGGGATCCAACACGTTACCAGGTTGCTATCCCTAATTCAATTCACTTCAGTGTATAAGAATATTGAGGCAAAATTATTTACAGCAAATTTAAGCATACCGTGGAAATAAAAATAAAATTTGCTTTTAAGATGAAATTTGGATAAATTCAGGCCACATAAGTCTCTAAAATGTAGCAGTCGATGTGATAGGAGAGTTGTTAAAACTATACTTGTTGATTTACAAGTAGTGATAGTAATGATATTGTAGGCAGAGGATATTGTAGGAGATTGTAGGAGAGTGTATTAGAGGATAGCAATTTCCAGCCACTCGCAGATTGAAATAGCTATTCCATATTTAAGTTAAATTTGTTCAATGTTTTTAGCAATATTCCTTGAATTATTTCATAGTTTTTCATAAACATATATAATTGTACAATACATTTATTTAGCATTGTAGATACAAGATTGGTGCTTCCAGGGATGCAATACCTGTTTCTGCAAGGAGTAAAAAAACTGAAACTATGACATTGATGCATTGTGCTAAATATCTATGAGCAAACTACATCTCTGGTACTATGATTTTTATCCATATGTTGATACATGCTTAAAAATGAAGCCTCAGAATGTAACTAATAGCAGTAACACATTGATACTAGGCATTGATACACATTTGAACCAAGTGTGGTACTTCGTACTAGTAACATTACTGGACATGATCATTTGACCACATGGATTACTCATTTCAGGAAGGGCAAATACAAAGCGGCTGGGCAAAATACAAGAGAATATAGCCACAGGTTGCCACTGATGTGAGGAATGATATCCTAACAGTTACTATGTGGAATGACATTTTTCACAGTGAAAATTCATCCCACCATTCATCTGTATGTGTTTACTTTTATATCTGAAAAATTCTTCACATCACATGATATTTCTGAGCATTTGCAACCCAACACAAGATCTTAATCCAGCAGGGTGGTGTGACCATGCTGATAGGACCATTTTACTTTCGTATGGCCACTTACATTCAGTTCTTGAATTATGATGCACTTTACTGTAACATCCTTATAGTAAAATGTTTCCTTAACTTTTGAACTCTCACTATGTTTCTTGTCATGTATGATTGATTGTTATACCAATTAATGCTGTAAACTGCTTTTACAGAACTCGAATATTTATGTTAAAATTTTACATTTTACAATTTTAACTTTTTAGCAAAGTGTACCAAAATTGTAAATAATTCATGCTTTTACTTATATTGAATTTAATCTATACTAATATATGTTTCAAAAATTTTCAAAAAAATAGATCATATATTTAAAAATATTACAATGTTTGATTTTTTATAATTACTTGAAAAATGTAAAGGTATAAAATAATAAAAAATGTATCTTGTATCTGTAAATGGCACATAAAACAATCATAGTGTATTATCAAAACTCACATAATATGATACCAAATGGTTATCTCTTAACTGTTGTTAACTGCTAAGCAAAAATTGTCAGGTATTCTTCCTTACCAATAACTGTTATGGTATTGCTAAGGAAGAATTCCTGACAATTCTTCTTTATAATAAATGACTAATAAATGGAATGAAAAATTAATTACTACACTGCTCACAAAAATTAGGAGATATTTAAAAATGAATATGAAGCAATAAAAAAAAAGAAGCATTTGAATTTTTTTTATTAAACAAGAAGATCAGAAAAGCAAACAACAAGTCAAAGAAAGTTGTTCGATTATGCAATTGAGATGCAAACTCGATTGTCGTGATTGAGTAGCAAGTGACATGTTGGTGGAGGGTGAACAGAAGCATGTCAAACTGGATGAGAGTGGCACTCATTGACTGTTCAGTAGGGTGTATGGTGACCCAAGACTGCCAAAACACATTTACAGCAATGGGGCATGGACAGGATCAGAATGTCCAGCAGTTCTTGTGGGATCCTCTGCCACTCTTGCTCCAGGGCAACTTCCAGCTCAATTCCTGCCAGCTCAATTCCATTTCAATTCCTGCCTCCTGAAGCATGTTGTTGATGAGATATGCACGGTGGGGCCTTGCATTATCATCCATGAAAAGAAAGTTGTTTCCAACTGCTCCAGCATAGGGTACCACTATAGGGTGCAGGACCTCATCTCCATATCTGACAGCAGTCAGCGATCCGTTTCTGATGACATCAAAGTTGGTACGACCACCAATGCTGATGCCAGCCCACACCATGATTCCACCAACACCGAAGGAGTCCCTTTCTCGCATGAAATGTGGATTCTCCCATGTTCCTCATTCATGCCAGATCAGGACACGATGATTATCAGGCTGCAGACTGAACCGTGACTCATCAGAGAAGAGGACAGTTGACCACTCATCACAGATCCAATGACGATGCTCATCAGCCCACCTTTTATGGGTTCTACGGTGTTCAGCAGATAACGGAATGCATACCATTGGTCACCGGGCATGCAGTCCAACACGATGGAACTGATTTCATATGGTCTGGGTGCATATCCGTCGTCTAGTGGCAGCAAGAAACTGTCCCCGCAGCTCTGTTGTATTGCTGCGCCTGTTCCTTCTTGCCAATAAGGTCAAGTATCAGTCATCTCTTGCTGTTGTGACAGATGGGCGACCCTGCCCTCGTCGTCTTTGTACTGTGCAAGTCCCTTGAAAGCTTTGGGATGTTTCAAGTGCTGTTGCCACTGTCATCTGTGTTTGACCAGCTTCAAGATGTCCTATGGCTCTCCAGGCTTCGCATTCGGGCAAATTGTGTTGCAGGGGCTTTGCAAGGGCTTTGAAATTGCAGGATGGGCACTTTCAAGATCAGGGAACGTGTAGATACTCCAATACTTTCAGCCTTTTGTATAGTGCATTTTCACCAATGACATAAAAGTTGGTTTTGCGTCTTATTTGCATAATCGAACAACTTTCTTTGACTTGTCGTTTGCTTTTCTGATGTTCTTGTTTAATAAAAAAAATTCAAATGCTTCTTTTTTTTATTGCTTCATATTCATTTTGAAATATCCCCTAATTTTTGTGAGCAGTGTATTTACCATATCTGGAAATTATCTGTATGATCTAAAAATAGTTTGACTTATAAACAAAATTTTTGCATGAATCCTAATGTAATTTGAATAAAAGTTTGAAATTGTGCATCTTGCATTGAATATATTTTCTGTTAAGGTGGCTATTGGTTGGATTTAAGAGAGAATTTACTTATGAGGAAGGTTTAAGGCTTTTTGAGATATTAAGTAGCCATTACTTGGAAATAAATTCCCCTGAAGCTGAAAAAGCAAAGGAAAATGGAAGAAAGATTGATTTTGAGAAAGAAGGTAAGACATTAAAATTTATTCAGTAAGCATGATTATTCTCTTAACAGTTTAAAGACTGAATAGCATATAACTTTAGAGTTATAAGTCATGAGAATGGTAGAGCTCTGAAAATTTACAGCTATGGTTAAATTTTAGTTGTAGATCTCAGAAAAATTGTAAAATTTGAAATCTGCCTTGTCTTGATGGTCAGTTCAAGGTTGTATTTTGACATGATGACAGAAGTCATTATCAAATTATGATGCAAATTGCCTAGATTAGGTGTGCACAAAGTCTGGCTCTTTTAACAGTTTTATTTGGCCCATGTAACAATTTGAAAATATAAAATAAGCTTTTTAATCTGGTTCTATTAAAGTGAATGAAAATTTGAATAACATCATATAACTAGCTACAACATCATTGAAGTCAAATGTTTAGTATCTTATTTCGTCTCATCCTTCATGCCAACTTCAGTTTTTATGTTAATCTTTTTATTAATATTGTTCTTTGTTATTTTATACCTATATATATGACAAGCAAAATGTAATAAAGATAGTTTTAAAAAAATTTTCTTCCTTTTGCACTCCCCTCCTAACTGTTGGCCCACAGCAAACATAATATTTTTCTGTTCTATAGTTTTAGATATCTAGGACTAGGTTTGTGCACCACTGGCCTAGATATCTGAAACTTGCTCTTTGAGAATAATCAATATCATTGATTTGTTGAAAAATAAGATTTAAGTATACAATTAAAAGACCTTCTTGCTCAAAAATTAATTTAAAATAATTTAAAAATTCTCTGTCATTGAGCAATAAAATTTCAGAGTTTATCCTTCAAACTATTTGGATGTTGAAAGTTCTTAGGAGAAAACTCTCAGAAGCTTTTCGGAGCAAAGACAGCGCTCCGTCTTCAGTGAAGTGATGTTATGTACTGACGCTGGGTCCGTTTAGACAAAGAGCTTCTTTCCACATGTCGTGTAGGGTGATTCCAGTGTCTCGGTTGCAGGTGGGGACGGACGAGGTCATTATTTCAATAGCCTCGCGGACTATGGTTCCGTAGAAAGTGGATGCGCGCGCAAGAAGTGTGGCGTGCTCCCAGTTTATTGTTGCCGTGTGTTGCACTGCTAGCTCAGAGGCGGCCGTCGTTAGCTTCTTTGGCTGACATCAGCTTTGTGCTCCGCGAACCTTTCTTGCAAAGAGCGAATGGTTTTGCCGATGTAGTACACAACGGAATTATCCGTCAACTGTAGGGGAAATCAGTATACGCCCGATTTTTGAAGAAGGCTATATTTGTCCCTGTCCCTTTTGACTAATTTCTTCAAATTGGAGCGGGGCTGAAAACAATTTTTATACTATGGGCTCTGAGTAATTTGTGGACCGATTCACATAGGACAGGGACGTAAGAAATGGGTCCGGCAGAAATAGTACGCTCGGGGTCGGTGATTGGGATGAGAGCCGAATCTCTTCTGCTTTCGTTTCTATATTTGCTGATAATTTTGTCTATTGCTGTTGGGTTGTAGCCATGGGAAGCAGCGATGGAATGGATGTTTAAGATTTCTTTTTCAAGCAGCTTGAAATGAGCAGCTGCTTGAAAAAGAAATCTTAAACATCCATTCCATCGCTGCTTCCCATGGCTACAACCCAACAGCAATAGACAAAATTATCAGCAAATATAGAAACGAAAGCAGAAGAGATTCGGCTCTCATCCCAATCACCGACCCCGAGCGTACTATTTCTGCCGGACCCATTTCTTACGTCCCTGTCCTATGTGAATCGGTCCACAAATTACTCAGAGCCCATAGTATAAAAATTGTTTTCAGCCCCGCTCCAATTTGAAGAAATTAGTCAAAAGGGACAGGGACAAATATAGCCTTCTTCAAAAATCGGGCGTATACTGATTTCCCCTACAGTTGACGGATAATTCCGTTGTGTACTACATCGGCAAAACCATTCGCTCTTTGCAAGAAAGGTTCGCGGAGCACAAAGCTGATGTCAGCCAAAGAAGCTAACGACGGCCGCCTCTGAGCTAGCAGTGCAACACACGGCAACAATAAACTGGGAGCACACCACACTTCTTGCGTGCGCATCCACTTTCTACGGAACCATAGTCCGCGAGGCTATTGAAATAATGACCTCATCCGTCCCCACCTGCAACCGAGACACTGGAATCACCCTACACGACATGTGGAAAGAAGCTCTTTGTCTAAACGGACCCAGCGTCAGTACATAACATCACTTCACTGAAAACGGAGCGCTGTCTTTGCTCCGAAAAGCTTCTGAGAGTTTTCTCCTAAGAACTTTCAACATCCAAATAGTTTGAAGGATAAACTCTGAAATTTTATTGCTCAATGACAGAGAATTTTTAAATTATTTTAAAATAAGATTTGACCTTGATCATTTGAAGAATATCTCAACATACATGAAATCTACGCTTTTACTTTCTTGCATGCTCCAAGTGCAATAAAATGATCATTCCTCTCTTTATTTGATTTTATATATATATATCTCACCTCTCTTTATTTAACTTTATAGGATTATCCTCACTATCCTTGTGATATATCTAATATATACGATAGTCGGTATTAAAAGTTTCCAAAATGCATATTTGCAATGTAATATGTTCATAATTAGAACTAATTCACCCACTTAATGTCATTTCTGACAAATAATATATAACTAATAGTAAAATAACGAAATATATATATATATATATTTCCTCCTCCTCAAGCAGCCATAGGCTATGGAGGTCCAACCGATGGTGCAATTTAGTTCTCAAAATGTGTACACTTTTCATAGATTCTTAAAAGTCCCAGCAGCAATCCCTATTCTTCTGTTTATCTCACACCACACATCACAAGATCTGTTACATAGCTCCCAAGATAAGTAAACTGAGATATAAGCTGTCCCTTAGCTTAGTGGTAAGCACATTTGGCTACTGATCAAAGGGACCTGGGTTCGAGCCCTAGATAGGCATGAATGTTCATGTCATTTTTCTGCTGAGATCCTGTCATCCTCACAGACCTACTGTGGTGTATAAAGTAACAGGCTCCTGTCAGACCTCTGTGGCAAGAGCTGCTTGAGGGGGTATTTATTTTATAATTTTTTACAGACTTTTAGAAGAAAGGAAGTATCAATCTCATTGTATTTTTGTAAGGTCCTCTCAGATCTTCTACTATGGCATATAAACTGACAGACTCCTGTCAGACCTCTGTGGCAAGCAGCTGCTTGAGGGGGTATTTATTTTATTTTTTATTATAGAAAATATACAGATTTAAGACTAATTTTCTGCTAAAATTGAGTTCTTGTTTCAATTACTTATGTTCAATATGATTTGTGTTAATATTTGGTAAAAAAAAAAACAACTTCATCCATTGTATGACAGAAATCACAGAAAAAAAATTAAAAATCATGTTTGGGGCAGTTGAAAGAAATCAGTATTACTTAATTTTATTAATTAAGGGATGTATCTGTTTTGTTATACATCTAGCAGCAAAATGGCTGTCCCATGGCTGAGTAGTAAGCGCATTTGGCTACTGATCAAAATCTTTTTTCACTAAAAGTCTTAAAATACTAAAGTAAGCATTAATTTTAGAAAACTAAAACATAAAATATCTTGTAATATATTACCTGGTGTCTGCATGAGCTCCAATGACCAGCCACTAGTCTAGTGCTGTAAAAATCTGAAGTGCAAGTCAGGAAATGGGTAAAGTAATGGATCATGTAAGTAGACCATGGTAAGGTAGGTAATTTGTCAAGTAATATAGACCACAAGCCTAGAATGGTTCTGTGCACTTAGGCTTTATAACATCTAAGTTAATAAGCTTTTTGGTTATAGCACTAAGTAACTCATGCACTTGAAATTATTCATCAAATGTAACAACTCCCCTTGCATGGCATTTACCTTGACCTACAAATCACAAATCTTAGCATCTCTCTTAAATAATTTTATTTTATTGAGATATTTAAATTGTCATTCTATATCAGGGAGATACCTCTGTTCCCGAAATATAGACACACGTTTTATAAGCCATTTTGGCATCCATCTTGTAAATCTTTGTTACCATATATCCTGATATGCCATTGTTGTCATTACTGTTAGATTATACTGCTGTACTTCTACTGTTTTATTTATATATCATATACAGTGTTATAGAGTTTTATTAAATTTATGATACATACACTGTGATTTTATTATATTGTGATATTGTTAAAAGTTGTATTAAAATAAAAAATATGTTTTTTATAGTGATACCCTCATTTATTTGAAACATTGTTATCATCTAAAGCATAAATAGAGTTAGGACCGCAAAGTAGGTTGTATAACCTACTTAAACATAATGAAGTCATTAGATATAATTATGTGGACTCTGTATTGTAGAGAAATGGAAAGGGGAGTCACAGTATTAAAAAGTTTGAGAACCTCTGGTTCAAAGAATATTTTAGTAATAATTTGATGCTGTTTATTTCATCTGAAATTAAATTTTAGAGCTGATGTGGGGGTTACAATATGCTTTCTACAGATACATTTCTTTAGGATTTCCTATCCTTTACTCAATAATGGAAAATCTTATATAGTGAGATCCAGTGGTCTAGAAATCAAGAGCTGTGATAAGTGGTAATTGAGTTGTGATACATTCAATAAGTAACATTTGTTTTTTGCTATATGGATTTACTTATTATAAGATCTGTTTATATATGTATGTACAGTGTCTTTGTACAATATGCATACAGACTAAAAATATTAAAAATAAATTACTGCTCAAGCAGTTCCTTCCTACAGAGGTCTGACAGGAACTTGTCAGTATAATATGGCATAGAGAAGATCTGTGAGAAGAGCAAGACCTAAGTAGAGAGACAAGCAAAGGAAAAAAAACATCTGTTCCTTGGATGTGAAATACCATGAGCTCAAACTGAAACCCCTTGATCCATAGCCACAGTATACTAATCACTTGGCCACTTGGACAGAGCAGTGAAGTTTAACCCTTTGCACTCATTTGCTGGGTAGCTTCCAGAATCATAAAATATTGGATGTACTCATGTGCCTTGCACAAAGTCTTACTTTCATTTTTTGCAATGTAAACACTGTTTAAGCCTGTATATTACTGTTGTCTCCAGATAGAATATTGAACTACATGTACCCTTAGTAGATATCAATAGATACTTTGATTTATGAATATTTCTCCCTTTTTTCTTCTTGTGTGCATCAGATTTGAAACATCATGGTCAAGGAAAATGGCCCCAGTAAGTGCAATCAAATGGATGAGATTGGTGAAATATTGTGCAGTATTGATGATAGTAAAGTTTCTGATTTTAGTGAGAGTGAAGAAAATTATATTCCCAGTAATTGTGGTAATAACAGTGACACTGATAATCAAATGGATGATGAGGAAAAGACAATTCTAATGGTGTTTGTTGCTGCAAAGATTGTGATAATGCAAATTTGAAACTTAACAATCAGAAGCTAGTATGGCAGTGCCAGCTTTGAAACTTGTTCAGGAAGTAAGAAACCCCAGTAGCCAAAACTAGGTCATTAAAGTATCTTAAGTGAAGAGGAAAGATTAAGTGGGCACCACTATATTATGAAGAGTGAAGAAGGTATCTCCATAGAATGTATGCTGTGCAATAATCTTAAAGGGTGATAGGAAAGGTATTATATTTTTGTGAAGCTTGTACCAGGCAACTAAGACTTCATGATCATCATCATCCTCAAGCAGCCATGGGCTACAGAGGTCCAACCAGACCATGCAATTTAGTTCTCCAAGCAAGTCTGTCCTGAGTTACACTGCTGCATCTGGCCACTGCACACCAATTCTGACAAGGTCCTGTTTGACATTGTCTTCCCACCTTATCCTAGGTCTCCCCCTCTTTCTGAGGCCTTTAGGCACACTGTCCATAACCCTATTCACCAATCTATAATTATCCATATGGGGCAACATGGCCAAACCAACGGAGTCTCTCTCTGCACAATATGCTGCTTAAAGGAGGTTGCTGACACCTTTGCCTAACCTCATCATTAGTTACAAAGTTGAACCACCTAATGACCAAGATACTGCGTAAGCATCTGGAATCAAAAGCATCTAGTTTCCTGTTATCTTGTTTGCAAAGTGTCCAAGTTTCACTACCATAACTAACCCTAGAAATAACCAAACTATTATACAGTCTAATTTTAGTCTTTAGATGTATACGCCTATTTTTCCACACTCTCCATAGATTCTTAAAAGTCCCGGCAACAATCCCTATTCGTCTGTTAATCTCATGCCACACATTACCAGTATCTGTTATGTAGCTCCCAAGATAATTAAACTGTGACACCTGCTCAAGACTGCAACTATTCAGGTTAACTGAATCACAGCCTGTCTGACCAATTTTCATCACTTTAGTTTTCTCTCTCTTTATGACAGGGAATATTTAAAAAAATACCACACCTTTAAGAGGGATAAGTAGTTTCTAATTGGTGCAGGGGCAGTTTTTATATATATTACATATATTGTTCTTTTTCAGATTAAAATCATATTATATGTATGCATCAAAATTAAATTTCCTCCTAATCTTGGTAGATGAGAAGAACAGAGTTCTTTTAATATGAGAGCAAAGGGTTAAATATAACATTTTTTCTTTGGTATAAGAAGTTGATTCATGACACACTTAATTTTTTGTTAAATTAACACTAAATTTTATAAAAACAAAATTTTATAATCTGTCCTAATTCCACTAATATTGAATGCACTTATAGTCTTTCCTCATACTATTTGCAAAGACAAGGTGGTGGTCATGGCAATTCATTCCACAAGATCAGTCATAAGCAGTTCCATTACAAAACTTATCAGAACACAACTCCATTGGATATGACTACAATGTTAGAAGCATTTCAATCTGTTCAGAATAAATTTAAAATATTTCTATAGTGTAATCTATTACAGTTTAGCTTTTTTCAAGATATATCAAAATTTATTGTCAGTCTTCTTATAATAATATCAGTGCTAAACATGCTGGTTCTTTTCATAGACAGACCAGTGGAATCTATTGTTCTCTGTGAGTATCACTGTCAATCTGAACAGGCTTGTTCAGCATACTAAGAATTTTTCTTACTTTCTTTTTCTGTTAACTCAATATATAAATAAGTATCAAAGGCACATGTATAATATTTACGTTATACATATATATTTTATTATTATGTTCTTTTTGTAATTTAATTGAAAAACAAAACATGCAGATATAGTAATTTAATTTACACTTTTTTAAATGAAAAAAAAAATCAGCATTCAGTGCAATTGGTGAATACAACTTGCATTTCAAGAATTTCAGCATTTTGTAAGTAATTCTTGAGTTTTATTGAAAACTTGAGATCTCTGTGGTCATAGATTGAATAAGTTTGACACACAATTATGAGTATGTAATGATGTCATAATTTTGCAGTTTTCAATAAATGTGTAAATTAAAATCACTATGCAGTCATCTCAGTTTACACAGATTTTACTTACAGTAATATCCCACTTTACGACGATCCACTCATGCAACAATTTTCAATTATGGCCAATGCCCATTTTTACTATGTTGCATACACTCATATGATGGTTTAGCAACTGCTGTCATCATGTCACAAAGCTGGGTAAAGTATAAAGTGGGATGACTGCATAGCAAAAATGGTGCTGCATTAGTGACCGACAGCAGCGCCACAAGCTATATTTCATCGATCAATACTTTGCCATGCTGCCAACATATGTCTGGTGTAGGGAGCCCCTCATTGGTGGCTAATTTCACCATGATCTTACAACACCTTGAACCAACACATCCAAAGTAGGTAGTCTGTTTTACATAGCATTGCACGTGACTCTTCTTATTGGACAATGTTTTCCATTTACTCAGTTTTGGAATCAACCGATGAGCAGTTTTCGTGGACTCAGTTTGTTTACATTGCCTTTGCTCACTACATCTCATTGTGTTTTGGTGTTTCGCTGTGAATTATAAACTCTTATAAC
This sequence comes from Ryuthela nishihirai, assembly GCA_038380435.1. NCBI lineage: Eukaryota > Metazoa > Arthropoda > Arachnida > Araneae > Heptathelidae > Ryuthela > Ryuthela nishihirai. Next base: position 10,466,336 of record JAWZYU010000004.1, read on the forward strand.
TATTATTTTATTTTATTGTTAATAATGACAGATAAAAAACAAAGTAAGGGTATTGTTGCTTCCAGTGAAAAGAAGAAGACTCGTAAACCTATTGCGTTCAATACTAAGATTAAAATAATAAATTTAGTGATGAGTGAGTATTTATTTTAATTATAAATGCTTTAGTTATGTCAGTTATGCACATACATGACTGCTTAAAAATGTTATTAAACCATTACACACATCTACAAGGGAAAACAAGACAATGGTTCACTATACGGCGATGGTCTGGAACCTAAAATGTCATATGACTGGGGTACACCAGTACATACTTTTGGAATAATGCCATCACTGTATTTGCACTTTTCAAAATTTAAGTGTTTTTTTTAATAACATGGTTTAAACTCAGAAATTTTAAAAGAAAATGAAAGCCTCTTACTTCCATAATATATTAGCTTTCGTACCTTAAGTGGCTGGAAAATGTAAAACCTTAGTTTCAACTGTCTATCTTGGAAACACAGCTGCCAATAGCTGAGGAGGCATGACCTTTGCCTACTCAGTCATCTTACCCATTTACCCTGTAACTACCTCCAATCCCACCACAACCAGAATGGTAATAGCTTAAAAAAAAGACCATACATGGTAAATGTGGGAGGAAAAAGACACTGACACATTTGTTGGCATGAACTGTACAACAAAATAGAGCTGCTACAGTTCATCAGTTGAAAAAGATGGGTTGTTTTACCTCTGAGTGGCACTTTTTTTACACATAATGGGCTAAATGGCCAAGTCACAAGGACCCTGAGAGCTCAGAGAAGGTTGGGGAAAGAGGACCTATTGGACAGGTGGTAGCCTACCATCAAGGCCATCCAGCATGTTCTTTAATGTGCACACGGTATGGCTGTCATGCACACAGGCTTTACATCCCATCTAATAGATGTGGCCTTTCCAAGCCCTTTGGTGTTCCTACTACTGCAGGGTGGGGAGTTTTGTAGAGAACTGAGAAAGATGGTCACTATCAGTACTTCAAAACCTATTTCAACAAAGAACTATTTGCAGAGAAATGAAAACTGAAATTTGGGAGCAGTACCATGATAATATGAAAACCTATTAGGTAGGTTTTAATAATAATTTGGCCAGCAGTGGAAACATGGTATAGTAAAAAAATTAAACAGTTCAGGAAATAGATGTATGAGTTTTCATGCAGCACTTCCTCCTATCCTTACTATTTCCTTCATTTCTTATGAGAAAATTATTCTTGATTTTTCTTATTGATTTTAGGAATGCAACCCCCACATAAATCAAGAGCCGACTGTACTCTGTTTGTTGAGAAAGCCCAGCAATTGCTTTATCTTTGTGTACCACAGAGCCAGTTTCTTTACTCTGATTGGTTTCAATGTTATGTCAGTAGTTTTAACCCAATAGTAGCTGACTTCATTTCCACATATTAACATATCATAGATTATTGCATTATAGATCTTATGTATATTTACAATGAAACATTTTATAGAATTTCCTAATATATATATTATGATTTATTTCATAAAGTCTTTCAGAGACGACTTTATATGAATTAAACTATGTGTTACAGATTTTATTAACCTATCTCTTCAGCAATGTTTTTAAAGTGGCAACACTAAAATTTCTATTTCATACTTTGGTTTAAAAAACGTTCTTTAAAATGAGTCACGAAATTATTTCAAAAAAATTTAGAAAAGTATACTAGGTGCTAAGTTTAAAGAAATTCCCTGAAATAGATCTTTAGGAGTTGGTAACCTTAATTATTTTTGCAGTTAAATATAATTTCAATTGCAAGTAAAAAAAAAATTTTTATGCCAGAATATACCCCATGCAAATGCAATATCACTGTGTATTTGATAGAAGATATTTACAAGTTTAAAAAAATAAATTTGATGCAATTGGTTAGTTTCAATGAAATTGTGGATGTGGAAGTATTAACCCTTTTCTACCATACTTTCCCAAAACAGCCCAAATTGTAGGTAGGAGGTAGTGAAGAGGAAGGAATAACATTGATTGAATGAGTCCATTTGAAATCTCTTCCATATTGGGCAGGTATGGTAGTGAAAGGGTTAAGAAAAATTTATTTCAGACATGCAATTGAATACAAGAAACATGGAAATGAAAACCATTTTATTATACTACCATAGCCAAACAGCATGCTATTTATAATGCTAGCTTAAACTCAGTTTCATAATTTTTGTAAAGCAAGAAAATGTTAATGTTTTTATCTTATTGAATATATCGTAACCAGTGACTTATCTTCCTAAAACTATGCAAAACTTAAATGTTTGCACTTTCCAAGTTTGCAGCCAACATATTTTAAAATAGTAACCTTACAAAATGCAATTTCATTCCATATTTAATGTACTTTAAGTCATTCTTAAAATTAATGAGTAGTTATCATATATTATTTTTTTTTTTTGTGGAAAGGATGCAATAAATTGTAAACTAAATATCAGTAATATGCTCTCAATCAGAATTTAAATGTTGTTTGGGTCTTGATAAATTTTAATGGATGTTAAATGCAACTTTCACCTCAACATTTTCATACCTAATCATGACAGAGTTAAATTTTACCTACTTTTCATATGACTGCTATTTTGATTTTGATAATCGATACATTCATACAATAATTTTCTGGTTTGCAATGATTACTTTTCAGATTTCCAGCTTTGCTGAACATAATTGAGATTCCTATATACCATATCTTATTTACCATATTATTGCTTAAATGTATGTATATATCTGATAAGAAGAATTTATTTTTTTAACGTTTTTGCTGTGGATTAATTAGGTATACAATGATGATTAGCAAATTGCTGCCTAAGTTTTAGAGTAGTGATGTCATCATTGCTGCCATCTCATGATAAACTAAGTAATAAAATCTCTTGGAGGTGGGTAGCAGTTTCAAAATTGAAACTGCTTTTGCTGTTTTAATATAGTACAGGTTACTTAAGTAGATTTGCTGGCAATATATCTATATCAAAGTAACAGTTTTTTCATTATGCCAACTTTCAAATAGAGGGTAAAGCTATAATTGCCATATTTTCTTTCCTACCTAGGTGGAAAGATACGCCTTGTTGATGAATGTTGCAGTGAACTTACATTTGATTTATTTGTGTGTGTGGCATTGCTGTTGTGTCATCGCAAAGAGATTTTGCAGTGCCAAGATGTGTTATCAATGTTCAAACTATTAAACAGGTAATGAAAATATATTCTTCATCCTTTGGTGCATCAGTTAAACAGCACAATAAATATTGATGTAAAAATTTTTTGCTCTTCAAAGCTCTAAAGAAAGTTGTTTCACTTATTTCCATTTTCTGCCATATTGATGGTTTTTAGGTCACACTTTTAATCCAAAACATCTACTTTTCCTATTGTTATCCAGCTACAATCTACCATATTTTCTTTTCAAAATATGTTCACCCTCTGAAAATAAATAAATATAAACAATATAAAAAAGTAATGCAAATTAAAATGTTTCATATGTTTGCAATGAAATACGTTGTGAATCACACAGACAATATTACAACAGATGAAACATATAACTTAATTTTCATAAAGTTATTTTCAGGAATATATTTCTCTAAAATGCTTATTTTAGAAGTTATTAAACTCTAAATTTGACTGTCCATGGACATATATGGGAGTGTCCAAATAATTTTCATGGGATGACCATGTAAATGTTTCAGGAAATGTTTAGATAAAACTACACTGTCTTTTTCCTGGAATCCTATATTTTAAAACATAACTCATTTCAGTTATATTCATGTTGTATGGTAAATACCACACATTAAGCAATCCTTCTGATATCTTTTTAACAATATATTACAATCAGTTAAAAAATTAACCCTTCCAGTGTCCATGTCGTCTGTATGCACTCGCAGAATCCGTAAAGAGGCTGAGGATGGCTGTATACGTTTTTAGTATAGCAAAAAAAAATCGATTTTTTAAAAATAAAAATTGTTGTTATAAAATTATATAGATATATCTTATAAAAATACATAATTCCAACTTGAAAAATAATAGTTTGTTTTTCATTTGATACATATTTTATTAAACTACAATATAAATCACTTGTTAAAGCCATCTAATTGCCATTTCTTAGAAATGATATATGGTATTGCCGATTTGTTTGTTAACGTTACTCTGCACTGAAGCAATCACCTGATTTAAGCTCACAAGTTTGAACTATTATCACCAGATTTTTCTTTAAAGTTTTGGAAAATCACCTGTAAATTAACAAAAAAAATGCTATTTTTAAAAACGGAAGATTTTGGAAGTAATTGCAAAGCAGATGCCACCGTTTTTCTTTCCCATTTTACACCCCTTTCTGCCATAAACTTATTTCAGTATTCCTATAATTATTTTTATCATTTATCCCAGCATTCGATGCATCTTTCATGCTCCTCAGATCGAAACTGTAACTTAAAAAAGTTTCCTTAGAAAGAAGAAAGCAAGCCGAATTTGTTGTTTCAAAATTCAGTGCAGTGTAAAGTATGTCATGGTAGCAGGTGTGGTTGAGTGCAGTGACCTAGTTATTGCTGACCTAGTTATTGCTTACATGTGCAGTAAAGTGACTTTAGTGGATATTTACAGAAAGAGTTCATCTCGGATATAGGATAATGTGACCATGAATCTAGTCCATATTAACCTTCATTTTCATTTCTGTAGATTTAATTTATTTCTGCAAATTATCAATTTTTTTCATCAGCTGAACTATCGATCTTTTAGGGTATGCTACATCAGATGGCTAGCTTTACAAGTCGTTGTGAGTACTATTTAATATCGCATTAGGTTATATGTTAATGCTTCTTTTATTATTTCTTGTAAAAAAACTTTGATAATGTATCGTTTCCTTAAAATGAATGAGATGTTCGATATGGAAGCAAAAAGGAATTCCTAGACACAGCAAGTTGTTTACATGGATGATTTAAGCCAAACACTTCTAACAAATTGAATTATAAACTCCCTACATAAACTTAGTATTTTATTTTATTTTCTCATAATTAAACCTTAGTTTTCATTTCTGTAGATTTACTTTTCTCCTTAAATTATTGATCTCTCTGCTGATCGATAATTATCGAGTTTTCAGAGTTATTCTGCATTGGGTAGCCGGCTCCCAACTTTTTGCTGTGGATTGCATTAGGTTATCTGTTAAATTTTCTTTTATTATTTATTACTTTTCCAGTAAAATAAACTTTGATCTGGTATCAATTTCTAAAAAATGAATGCGATCTTGGATACTCAAAATTATTTTTGTCAATTTATTTCCATAAATTAGCTGTTTTTCAATTGGCTGATTTATTGATCTTTCTGAGTTATGCTACATTAGATGGCCAGTTTAAAAGTTGTTGCAAATATTTTATTTAATGTAGAAAACGGACAGGTATACAGGGATTGAAGGATAAACAAGGTAAGGTTATAGAAGGTGAGGATTCTGTCATGGCTAGGTGGGCTGAGCATTTCAGTGATATTTTAAACAATGCAGTTAGTTCTATTCCCATTGTTTGCAATGATGATAGATGCATTGGTGGCTTTAATGTTGGCCCTATAACACAATCTGAAGTTAGAGTGGCTATTTCTAAACTAAAACTTCATAAAGCCCCAGGGGTAGATGAAATTACTACAGAAATGCTTAGAGCTGGAAATGTTTCGGTTACCACTTGGATGACTGAAATTCTGAATATCTTTTATGATAAAGGCATGGTTCCTAAGGATTTTACCAGAGCTATTGTTATCCCTATTTTCAAAAAAGGTGATCGCAGTTCTTGTGATAACTATAGGGGTATCAGCCTACTCTCTGTTCCAGGTAAAGTTCTTTCCATGATTGTGCTTAATAGAATTAAGAATCTGGTTGACAGTCAATTGCGTGATGAGCAATGTGGATTCAGAAGTGGTAGGGGATGTGTGGATCAGATATTTTCACTTAGGCAGATTCTTGAGAAATGTTTAGAGTTTCAGAAACCTTTGGTTGCTAGCTTTGTTGATTTCAAAAAGGCTTTCGACTCTGTTGATCGTCATAATTTGTGGTTGATTGTGAAATCATATGGTATACCAGACAAGTTAGTTAACATAATGAAAGCTCTCTATAATAACACAGAGTCATGTGTGAGAGTTGGTAAGTCTTGTAGCAATTGGTTTAGCATTACTTCTGGTGTTCGACAAGGGTGCATTTTGTCTCCTTTTCTCTTTAGTTTGGTTATTGATTATGTTATGCAAAATTCATTTCAAGGGAAAGATTTTGGCCTTAAATGGGCTAGAGATACTAAAATTTCTGATTTAGATTATGCTGATGATTTAGCCCTTTTGGCAAATGATGTTGATGAGATGAACTCTTTCATTCGAGCTGTTGATGAGACTGGTAGTAGAGTAGGTTTGGTTATAAACAGACAGAAAACTATAGTGATGAAAATTGGTCAAGCAGGCTGTGATTCAGTTAATCTGAATGGTTGCAGTCTTGAGCAGGTGTCACAGTTTAATTATCTTGGGAGCTATGTAACAGATAATGGTGATGTGCGGCATGAGATTAACAGACGAATAGGATTGCTGCCGGGACTTTTAAGAATCTATGGAGAGTGTGGAGAAATAGGCGTATACACCTAAAGACTAAAATTAGGCTGTATAATAGTTTGGTTCTTTCTAGGGTTAGTTATGGTAGTGAAACTTGGACACTTTGTAAACAAGATAACAGGAAACTAGATGCTTTTGATTCCAGATGCTTACGCAGTATCTTGGGCATTAGGTATTTCAACTTTGTAACTAATGATGAGGTTAGGCAAAGGAGTTTGCAACCTCCTTTAAGCAGCATATTGTGCAGAGAGAGACTCCGTTGGTTTGGCCATGTTGCCCGTATGAATAATTATAGATTGGCGAATAGGGTTATGGACAGTGTGCCTAAAGGCCTCAGAAAGAAGGGGATACCTAGGATGCGGTGGGCAGACAATGTCAAACAGGACCTTGTTAGAATTGGTGTGCAGTGGCCAGATGCAGTAGATGTAGCTCAGGATAGACTTGCTTGAAGAACTAAATTGCACTGTCTGGTTGGACCTCCGTAGCCCATGGCTGCTTGAGGATGATGATGATGATTAGGTTATATGCAATTTTTCTTTTATATTTTCTTGGGTTTTTTTTTAGTTAAAAAAAACTTTGGACTTGTACCGTTTCCTGAAAATGAATGAGGCTTGGATATGGAAGCAAAATGGACTTCCTTGGCATGGAAATTAATTCTCATGTGGGAGAGCAATTTCGGGAAGGGTTTCCCCCCCCCCCCCAAGAGTTTTATGTATATATTGAATGATTCTAAAAGCACCCCCTAGTATCTTGGCTGTGCCACTCTGATGATATAATGTTTTGTTTTGGTGCACAAACCTTTCTGCACTTAACCAAGATTACCGAACTTCAAGACCTAAAGGAAAAAAATCTATAATGTTTAGTAAAAAAAGCAGCCAAGAAAGTTTTTTTTCCATTTCATAACCAGTTCAGAAAATCCCATGAATATGAGAAGTCCAAATCACTTTGTATAACACTGGCCATGTTTAAAATATAAGATACTGGAAGGAATCATTAAAAGAAATAAAAATCATGTTTCAGATTAAATATTATTTTATTCAGGAGGAAATTTCCTGTTGATTATTATATAATTTAACTATTTTTATTCATCAGGTTTTCCAAAATTAAGCCTTAATTATGTAGTGTGACTTTTTTTCACCATATATTAAAAAAGTCTAAAATCAATATGCTTGTGAATTTGTGTATATTATTTATTTTCATAAAATTCATAATTAAATTCTGTTTAATTTGGTATATAACACTACATATTTCCGTTGATTAGTTACTTTTTAAAAGAATTCTAAAGTTGATTTGTTTGACTCAGCACAATTGTGTAAAAGCCTGGAATTTTCTCAAAGTATGGTACCAAGAAAAAAATTCGAAACGAGAGAAATATTTATTTGAAACAAAAAAAATTTAATTTTTTTTATCATTTCTATCTTAGTTTTTTTAATAAATTTTTATTTGTGTTACCAGATGTATTTTTTTTACTACATGACTCTAAAAAAGTCCTATTAAAATAAAACTAGCTATCTTTCTTGTTAAATATTATATTTTCAGAAAATCTAGAAATAAATGCCGATTAATTTGGCATATAACATGCCATAATTTCTTTCATTAGTTATATGGGAGAAAAAGTTCTAAAGTTATTTTATTTTGGCTGAGCATAGGGGAAAAGTAGCTTGGCCTCTGGATGAAAACCAGTTTTTCAGGCTGGACACTGGAAGGGTTAAAAAAACATCTAATAAACATTTTTGAAAAGGTGTTGGGAAAAATATTGCTCATTTAACATTCAAATTAGTGATAATTTACCCCTGTACACTCATGAACAAAATTTAAGGAACACTCATAACAATAGAAAGCCATGTTCAGAGAGCTTCATAACTTTGAAAATAAACATTTTATGTAAAGGTATTATTGGAGATAAATTTAAAATCTTAAAATCTCTCTGAAATCTATATTTTTTAAATACTGTTCTTAAAGGTTTCTGAGAATAATCATGGCAACTACAAACATCTGTTTCAATGCATAATCTGCCAATGGATAGGTATTCTGTGGAAAATTATATCAGCCTCTGTTAAAATTAACAACTTTTTTATGTTGGTTAGGTCAATTGCATAGTTGTTGTTGTTGATATAATAAGAAACAAAACTCACCATTTACGAAGTGGGAAAAGTACAGCTTAAAAACATGGTTAACAACAACTATTTCTTTCCATGCTGTGAACATATAAGTTACTGTTATTTTCATATAACTTTCTTACTTATAAAGCTATGCCAAAGGTATCTAAATAGGAAGTTCTACATGAAAATATTGAGGGCCTTAAGAGATCAATAACTGGAGAATTTTATCAGTAGTAAATTATTACCTACAGGTGTCGTTAAACCAGAAATGTGGCCTAGTCATGTCTTCCCAAGTTGGATTCTATCAGACTTTTTCCTATGTGTCTCCCTAAAATCCAAACCTCTTAACTGATAACTATTATGCTCTATAACTTTGTAATGCATTACAAATAGGTGTCACATTATGACATACTTCTGATTGCTCCAGAATCTGTCCAGTGATTGTAGATTACTTCCTGCAACCACTAGTACCAAGTACTGATGAACTAGTCTCACATTGCAGCTGTTTTTTTTTTAAGTTTTAGCATGCTTGGCCAGTGATCTAAGGGACCTGGGTTTGAGCCCTGGGTAAGGCATGGATGTATGTGTCGTTTTTCTGCTGAGGTCCTGCCATCCTCTCAGACCTTCTCTCTGGCATATAAACTAAGGCTCCTGTCAGACCTCTGTGGCAAGAGATATATAAAGCATGAGTTTCCATAACAGAGGTGCTGAATTAGGAGACAGGAGATGTTAATAAGGTGTATGATCACCTCTGACAGCTATATAACTCACACAATACACTCATTCTGTTGTTGATCCTGTTGGTAAGGTGTTGTGGTAATAAAGACTACTCCTCTGCAAGAGCTCATGGAGGGTTCTGAGAGAGGACAATGAACCCCATTGTTACCCAAACATATCCCAAACAACGTTAATTGTTAAATTGGAGTCAGGTCTGGGCAACCAGCTGTGCATTTCATCCTATGAATATCGTCACTTTCAGTATAATCAACCACATTAGCCCTATATAGAGATGGTCAATAGTATCCATTAAGATGAAATCAGGGCTAAGATCATACCAGAAAATGCTCATATAGGATGCAAGAATCTGTTTTGCTGAGCAGTTGGAGTGTCTTCCTCCAAAATATGAAACTTTGTGGAGCCAGTTATCATGAGATGCCAGGCTATACCATTACACCATTGCCACCAAAAGGGTCCCTTTCTCTGATGTTGCAGCAGTTGTGGTAAATTTGTTTGTTTGTTCTCTCCAGGTGAACACACCTGAAGAATCAGTATTCAAATAGAATCTAAACTCGTCTGTGAAGAACACATTGGCTCCAAAGATGTTATTGTTTGTGTCACATTAGAGACACAAATCTTCTGTTGAAGGGAGTGAGGAGGACATAAGCCTTCGATCTACATACATACAGACTTTTTCCATGCAGTATGTTATGAAACTGTTGTCTCTGTGGCCACTGGAAACTCATGAGGGTGTCCTAGCTGTCATTGTCCTATCATATATCTACATCTTGCTGTTAGAGAAATAGAGTTATCATGAGCATTTAGTGGTCCTGATCTTGCAAACTTCAGTTTCTTGAAATTGCCTGTAAGGTCTTGAAAAGACATTTTATTGTACGTTTTAGGCCCACGATGTCCCCATCTGGGTTGGACCCATTTCTCTTTTACCTATTCCTCTCCACCATACACAATTGTCCATGTTTCAACTTTGTGACACAGTGAGATCAAATTGCTATCAAAGCTAACACCAAGCTGATACAGAATTCTTCCAACATATTTAGAATATGATTATAGAAGGATTCTATTTAATAGTTAACGTGGTAGATATATGCTAAAGAATGCTCTTTGAGTAACCATTGATAATATATGCAGTGAGGTTTTTGTTTACATTTATTGTGGTTTTAGTAGGAGTTGCATTTTTTAATTTAGTGGAGCATAGGGTTTCGTGCTGCATTCAATGTCATAACGGCCATAATAAAGTAGGAGTTACAGGAGTTTTATAACCTTTTAGGGATGATGTAAAATTGTTTAGAAAAGAGATATTATTTCTAGAAACTTTTAAAGTTATTTATTTTTTATAACCGACTTTAGATATTGTTTTTATCATTAATGATATGATTACATTTGATATGGTTTTACATTTTAGAGAGGAGGTTAGACTTGAAATATATTTTACTTCTTTTGTTACTCTTTAATAACGATAGGGTAGGGCTCCAATTATAAGTATTCTATGCTTAGAACTTATTGAGGGGTTGCTCAGATAATATCCTGACAAGCTTTATATTTATTTTATTAAGTATGTTGATTATGATGGGGGTTATATATTAATAGAGGTAAGTTTCCTACAAGAAATCAAATAATATTTCTGAGAAAATGAGTTTTGCCCAGAGTGGGACTCAAACAGATGTTTCCTAAATTCATGCCAGGTGTTCTAACACTAGACTATCGACAAATAGTTCATTTCTTATTAGCTGAGTATCGTATTTCATACGAAATATGATTCTCAGCTAATAGTGATACTTATATATATTATTATATTTGTAAGCACTATTATATTATTAACTGAGAAACATGATTCTCAAGTTTGTTCTAAATTCGTACTAAGTGTTGGAACACGTGGCATGAATCTGGGTGATGTGGGTTTGGGTCCCACTCATAACAGAATTTAATTTTTTTGGAATATTATTTCTTGAATTTTATATCAAGTGGTGATCTGTATCTTACTATTTGCTGGAACAGAATTCTGATTTCTTTCAGCTTAATCCAATCACTTTATCTCCACATTTGTTTCTCTATCCTTGCCTATTCATGGCTTTTATTTTTTTTAATTTTTTCCACTTTTAATTGAAAAATAATGATCTCTAAATAGTCAAAGGAAAAAAATAAATTTTCCAACAGAAAATGATTCTCAGAAACTATAATTGCAGTGAAAAAATTGGGAATAGTTTGTTTGACTTTAACTTTTAAAATGACAAGGTGTTATCTGAACATGCAGAAATTAGGATGAATTTTCTCCAAAACCTTTTACAAAATATTACAATTATTTTACATAAAGCGTTTGATTTTTACAGTTATGCAAATATTGCAATTATCATAAAATATTTCTAGGTAAACTGGAAAATATAGAAATGTAATAATTTGAACTGTATAAACAGCCCAATAAATATTATTGATTTGCCATGTCATTTTACTGGTTAAACCTCTTGTTTTGCAACTTAAAATTTCTTAGATTGTACAAATAACACAAATTTCATTTTCATAATATGTAAAATATATTTTTCCTTGCATTTTTTCATACAGTATTGCCGGAAAGACTAAAGTTGAAGTAGTTTTACAGAAAGCAGAGCAACTCTTCTTTGAATACTGCAAGAAATCTGTTGTTGATTGCTTTCTAGTTCTATAAAAGGAATAAATGAATGTAAATCATGTTTTTGAAGCATTAGTTGATCCATCTGGTGAAAAACAGATTTTATATTTTATTTGAACCGCAAAATATTTGATTTATTGTTTGTTACTATCTTCTATTTTTTTATTGTAAATAAAGGGATATATTTTCATAGTATAGAATGAAATTTATCTACTCTAATCATGTTTGCATTTGTGTTTCCTTTTGACACCAGTGTGCTAATTTACTAAATTGCAAACCTTTTTCCAGTTTATGGAATCTTATTTTTTTAGGATTAATGCTGCTTATTCTAAAAAACGTCACTTTTCATATGACTGTCCTTAGCAAATGTTTGAGTTTTTAGAATGGAATGTAAAATCATATCGGTGTTTGCATAGGCTCCCATGTAATTCAAAAGCCAACCAGACCTATGACTGGGTGCCAATCAGGCCTATGACAAATGGCTGGCCATGTGCAAAACTCTTTTACCACCTTTACTATTGCACTTTGGCTGCCCAAACTATGACCAATACATTTTCATGATTATTGTTAAAATGGGAAAAATTTAAATTTATCAGCTAATAATAAGAAATGAACTTATATTCATTTCTTATTACATTAAAAGTGGAAAAAATTGAGAAAAATAAAATTACCCTTGAAAAGGTTAGGTTGAGCATATCTTCACTTGAATCACCCAACCAACCACTTCTGCCTTAAGTATAAACCGGTGGTGAAGCAGGACTTTTTGTAGTTCTGGTACTTATGTTTCCAAATCATTGAGCTGGAACGCCATTTTTTTATGTTTCGAAGTCATTGAACAAAACTCGTATTACATTTTCAAAACACTGAAGCCGAACGGCCTTCTTTGACTTTTCCGAATAAGAATTTCGAACATAAAAGGAGTCTGTAACTTCCTTTGAGCAGCATATTGTTCAGAGAGAGAATCTACTGGATTTTGCCATGTTACCCGTATGGATAATTTTAGATTGGCGAATAGGGTTATGAACAGTATCTAAGGGCCTCAGAAAGAGGGGGAGGCCTAGGATGCAGTGGGCAGACAATGTCAAACAGGACCTTGTTAGAATTGACATTGTGCAGTGGCCAGATGTAGCTCAGGACAGATATGCTTGGAGAACTAAACTGCATGGTCTGGTTGGACCTCTGTAGCCCATGGCTGCTTGAGGATGATGATGACTGTTTCGGTACTTGATGTTTCCAAATCACAGGGTAATACTATAGTTTTTAAAGCAAATATTTCTGTGTCAGGGCGCAGTTATAGCTTTTGGGAAATTCGCAAAATGCAAATTGTAATATTTCATCAATACTTCACCAACCAAAAAAGAATTTTTAATTTATCTCTAAAACAACACTTTTCTGTTAAAACAAAAAAAAAGTTGCATTCACCTCCCCCACCCCCCGCTGGTCTAAAGGTCAAGTGATTGTTGCCAATGGTAACTTCGTAACCTTCACATTTCAACACCAAAATTTTAAACTGCTAACATAACTACATCTCTTGGAATATTCGTTTGATATTTTGGAATTTTCAAATTTTTCCACCATTGGAGGGCGCAGTTTTAACTTTTGGGAGATTCGAAAAATACAAATCGTAATATATTATTAATTCTTATCTAACACAAAAAGAACTTTTTATTTATCTGTATAAACAAAAAAGTTCGACAACAAAACGAAATTATATCTTTTTTTTAAAGAAAATAAAAAAGTCGTAAAATTTGCTTTTCATTGTTTAGCCGTTTTCTAAACTGCTTACAATCATGAACACTGAAATCTGTATCAAATATTACCCTACTTTTTCATGAATCCATAAGTATTCGTGCAATACAATTCAGCTATGCAAGCTAATCAATCCGAGCGACGACAAAACATGGCGTCCAATTTTGAGATGGCCAACCTCTACCTATATAGAGCCTCTAGCATAGCTGAATGGTATTGTACGAATGCTTATGGATTTATAAAAAGGTAGGGTAATATTTGATACAGATTTCAGTGTTCATGATTGGAAGCACTTTAGAAAACGGCTAAAAAAAGGAAAAGTAAATTTTACGGCTTTATTTTTCCTTTAAAAAACAGATATAATTTCGTTTTGTTGTCGTGTCCGTCTGTACATATCGAACTTTTTTGTTTATACAGATCAATAAAAAAATATTTTTGTGGTAGATAGAAATTAATGATATATTACGATCTGCATTTTTCGACCTCCCAAAAGTTATAACTGCGCCCTCTAACGGTGGAAAAATTCGAAAATTCCAAAATATCAAACGAATATTCCAAACGATGTAGTTATGTTAGAAGTTAAAATTTTTAGTGTTGAAATGTGAAAGTTACGAAATTACCATTGGCAACAGTCACTTGACCCTTTAGACCCGCGGGGGGGGGGGGAGGTGAATGCAACTTTTTTTTGTTTTAACAGAAAAGTGTATGTTTTAGAGATAAAAATTCTTTTTGGGTTGGTGAGGTATTGATGAAATATTACAATTTGCATTTTGCGAATTTCCCAAAAACTATAACTGCGGCCTCTAATGGTGGAAAAAATCGAAAACTACCAAAAATTTTAAACGAATATTGCAAACGATGTATTTAGGCTAGAAATTTGAAATTTTGATCGTGGAATGTGACAGTCTTGAAAATTCCATTGACAACAATGCGTTGACCCTAAGCCCAAGGCAGGTAAGAAACGAAATAGTTTTGTTATAAGAGAATTGGAAATCTCTTTTTTTTAGTTGGTTACTAATGAAATGCAATTCACATTTTCAAATGCAGTTTTAATTTACATCATTAGAGATCACTAAATATCGAAAGTGCAAAACTGTTAACGAATGTTTCAAGTGCTCTCTTTATGGTAGAAATTTCGGCAGTAGAGTTCTGTTATGGTAGAAATTCCACTGACAGCAATAATCTGCCCACTATTTTCAGACGAGCAAGAGAAAAGCAACTTTCTAAATTTAGGAACTAAAAGAATAATACTTTTTATGTTTTATAATTACTAACAAAATACTAATATATGCATTTCCCCCATTATGTATTAAAAAATAAATAAATAACCTCTGAAGCAGCTGCTTCTACAGAGGTCTGACAGGAACCTGTCAGTTTTATACACCATAGTAGAAGGACCATGAGGATCGCAGGACCTCAGCCGAAAAACAACACGAACATCCATAATTAAAAGTTTTAAGGAGTTAAAAAGTAGGAAAAGGAAGAACTTCATTCTCTTTGAAAATGAGATTCCCATATGCGCCAGAGGCGATATGCGTACTTCTAGTTGTTTCACACTTTCAGTACCCTTTGACAGTGGAAATTCGGACTACTGTATAATTGAGAAAATAAACTATTATTATCTTATTAGTACCTGTAATGTGCAAAAACGTTTTTCCCTATCTCTTAAAGCAGAAAAGTTGCATTTTACCAATGTAACAAATCATTACTAATAGGGTAAACCACTTGATCATTACACTCTATGACCAAAAACGTAAGTTTCTAGCAAAAGTAGATCGTTTGCAATATTTATTTAAAGATTTGGTATTTTTCAGCTTCTTCCGCCGCTAGAGGTCGCCTTTCGAGTTTTATTTACGTCCTTTAGCACTCTCTAACACTGGAAATTGCAGCTGATGGGGATTCGTAAAACGTAAATATTAATATTTTTGTGGAAAAAAAAATTCGCCGACATACGGGATTCGAGCCCGCAACGCTTCAGAAACATGCCAGAGCATTCTAACATGTTGAACTAAAGCTGGCTTTTTTCACAAAAAACATTTATTGATTTATAGACGTTTAAACGTCTACAGGCAATGCTGAAATTATCAAGTATTGTTTAAATCATTAATATTTTGTTAGTGTCTGTAAAATATGAAAAAACATCGTTTAGTTTATCTCTTAAAAAAGTTTCATTTTCGAAACCCCGTTTTGGCTAAAGGGTAAAGATTTGTTGCCATTGTAAACCTTCTAACCGTAACACTCAACTACCGTAATTTCAGATTTCTAGTGTAAATAGTTTGCAATATTCGTTTGAAATTTTAGCATTTTCCATCTTTTTCCACCGCTAGAGGGCGTTATTAAAGCTATTGAAAATTTTCGAAATTGCTAATCACAATATTTTTTCGACACCTATCCAACCCAAAAAGAATTTTTCATTTAGCCCTAAAGGTAAAAAAATTGATCGTCTTTAGACGGAAAGGCGGACAACAGTTGACAGAGAGACAGACAGACGAACAAATACTGACATAGGCAGACGACAAAGTGAAAACATTAGCTCGTTTTTCAAACGAACCTTAAAAGTAATTATTTGTTGGTTTCAGTTAGATCGTTTCACTTTTGCAGCCGATTGCAGTCTTCTGACAGAGTTTCTCGGAAAAAATATTCATTATTTCTTTCAGTGAAATTTTTACACCTAGTTGCTGCGCAGTTAGGCATTCATAAAATATGACAGCTTTCATAGACAAAAAAAGTGGTAGAAATATATAAAACTATAACAACTGAGAAGTTTTAACTTGGTACACCCACTAACTCATAGGCTTTCGTCTCACGGTACGACAATGGCGTCCATAAACCACGTGACTCAATCAACTAATGGCAATGAATCACCGAGATGGCCAGCTTCTAACTATACAGACCTCTAAATAGAGGGTGTGTCTTTGGGTATTGTATAATGTACAGTGTATAAGGAAGTTGGGCCTGTATAGTTAGAGGCTGGCCATTGAGGTAGTAATACTAGAGACAGGACTCCGATTCCAGTTGCATTGACCGCCATGATCACAGACGGCTGTGTCTGCCGACTGCTTAGTGAGGAAAGATACCCATGATACCTTGCGAATTGGCTGCGAACAACGATGAAGCCTATTTAAAAATGCTTAACAAATGATTTAAACGCTCATTCAATGTTTTCTGAATGAGTTTGCTACCGGGTGGATTCCTGGTAGCAAGAATATTCAATCGATGATCTGACAAGCAAGCAAGCAAATGATTTAAGTGAGGCACAACTTTGTTGCTTTTTGTTTTCCTTTTTGTTTTTTATTTCAATGAGGTTATTCCAATGTAGCAATTAAAGCAAAATGAATTTAATTAATACACTTACTGATTTATATCCGATGAAAAACGAAGACGCTGGAAACTGCTTCTTTTTCAAATCGAGGTTTTGTATGAAAAGTTTAAAAAAATTCGATATATTCTTAATATGTGATTAAATCTGAACTAAATTAACTGTAAACTTAGCAGACTTTAATTTGAGCCGGTTTAAAACAAGAACAATGGTAAACGTATTTTAAAATCTAATACATGATCAAATCATTCAGCTTAAGCGAAACCAACAAAATTTATAGACCTGCATGGCTGAGTGGTTAGCGCGCTTGGCTACTGATCTAAGGGACCTGGGTTCGAGCCCCGGGTAAGGCATGGATGTATGTGTCGTTTTTCTGCTGAGGTCCTGCCATCCTCTCAGACCTTCTACTATGGCATATAAGCTGACAGGCTCCTGTCAGACCTCTGTGGCAAGCAGCTGCTTTAGGGGGTATTTATTTATTTAATAGTGCAAATCCACGCCTCATTTTAAAAAATATGGAAAGTCAAATTTATTTTCTTCTTTCATTAGAAAATATTAATTTTTATTAAAAATTGAAAGAAATAATCAGAGAGTGTAAATTTTTTTTAATTCAGCTGAGGCAGAAAATCAAATCTACTCCCAATAAATGACAGAATTTAATTTCATGCTATAAAAAAACCAAAATATTATAAGCTTGCACAATATATAATATTTACCTAAATAATAATACACTTTTTCAAAATAAAAAATGCAAAGCAGACGTCTCATAAATTTAATGCATTATGCTTTATATTTCTTATTGTAATAAAAAAAATACTCCCTCAAGCAGCTGCTTGCCACAGAGGTCTGACAGGAGCCTGTCAGTTTATATGCCAAAGTAGAAGATCTGAGTGGATGGCAGGACCTCAGCAGAAAACAACACGAACATCCATGCCTTAGCCGGGGCTTGAACCCAGGTCCCTTAGATCAGCAGCCAAGCGCGCTAACCACTCGGCCACGGGACGGCTATTGTAATAAAATGTACGAAAACATTCTTTTAATTTCATGTTAATTCAGGCTTTAAATCACATACTTTACATATGCAAATATTATTAGTTTCATATATTAAAAAAATTCGTGAACTACATTCGACTTAGGTAGAAAGGTATATCGAAAAGTTGACAATCCTTTATTTTTAAATCCCTAAGTTTAACAATTTCAATTTTTAATTTATCACAAAGGACACATCTCGTAATTTTCGTAAAGTACTAACCTATGAAATGTCAAATTACTTGTTTTACGGCATTTATTTTTGCATCCGTAAGCGGAGCATGAAGTACGCATTTCACTGTTGACTTATTAAAAAACCCAACTCTCGTCTCGCTATGGACTAGGCTTAATATTTGTACGTGTTCATGGCGTCCGTTTCTAGTCCTGTCTCTAGTAATATTACCTCAATGAGGCTGGCCTTCTTCTTCTTCTTATACATCCTTCTTTCTAAGCTGCTTATCATCAGGTCCATAGGCATAAAGGGCAGTGGGTGCGGATGAAAACGGCAAAGACTGGCCAGCACAGTGAAGGCTGGCAATCGTACATATTGGCAATTGGGATTTAGGCCGCAGGACGCCCAGTGGTGGAGAGGCTGATGTTGAAGGGTGAAGGAGAATAAATACCAGTTGCATGTCATGGGAAGGGGGGTGGGGAGAGATGGAGGAAGAAGTAATGTATATATATATATTTTTTTATAATTTTCCGAGTGGCGAATGTTATGTTATTTTTTGAAGTTGTGGCCATGGTTTCCAGTATTGGTAGTATGGTAGATTTGAGTCAATCAAAATTGACCCCTATTCATGGGAGTGGTTAATGGGGGGTGGGCGAGGGTGGTCATGTCCATGGAATAGATGAGAATTGGGGTGCTAGGGAGAAATCCCTTTGGGGGGGGGGCGAAGAGGAAATAATTTTTTTTCTCTTCTTTAAAGTCATCCCAAGATAGGTTGCAGAGCATGGAGGGGGAATATTTGGTGGGGGGAGCTGAGACGGTGGGATAGGTAATACTCCTGTGTCAGGAAGATGTAGGAGAAAATATTTATGGTTGCTTATCTAACTAACTCCAGAGGTTAGCATTGGGTTGCCCTGCCATGCAGTGAAATGTTGCGCAGGGGTGGATCTGGGAAAAGTCTTAGTTCAGTGACAGTTCAGTGATATGGGAAGGAGTATGATAAAGATAATTTTTTTTTTTTGAGGAGAAGGGAGGAAAATGATGTAGCTACGTTATATGAGTTGGAAATCAAATTTATGTGTTCATATTATAAACAAAATTGGAAAAAATATTTATTAATTATTATTTGGAAATCAAATTTATGTGTGTGTGGTGGTCAGTGTTTATTTTTGTAGAGTTAGTGGAAGGTCAGCCATGAGCTTGGGGTGTGTGGCAGGAGTGCAGTTTAAGGTTACCATCAAAGGGTAGTGGGAGATGTGGTGAGATTCCATATGTATATTAGGTATGATAATGTGTATAGAGATGTTATGCTCTGGGATAGATTCCATAAAAGTTATTGGGTTAAAGAGAAATAAAAATTTCCAATATAGAAATAAAGTTTTCCTTTATGTGACTTTATTTTTGATGGTTAGATTGATTTTTTTGATGATGGCTACTGATCTAAGGGACCTGGGTTCGAGCCCCCGATTTAGGCATGGATGTGTGTGTCGTTTTTCTGCTGAGGTCCTGCCATCCTCACAGATCTTCTACTGTGGCTTATAAACTGACAGGCTCCTGTCAGACCTCTGTGGCAAGCAGCTGCTTGAGGGGGTATTTTTTTTATTTTTTATTTATATTTATTTTTATTTTGAGATAGTTTCTATCGAATAAGTTGTCCAAAATGCGTCTTTTGATGTCCTATGGGGATCTTTTATTGGCATCTGGATCTTTTAGTGTCCCAAGGATCTTTTAAAAGTGAGGTAGAGGCCTTTGGATAGGCAGAGAGGCTTTAGGGGAATCTCCCAGTGCTGTTGATATATAGGGCCAAGGCCCTATAGTGGCTTTTTATATTATTATGAGTAGGACCAAGAATTGTTTGGGCTGAGAAATAAGTGGTTCGCAGTGTGGTGAGTGTCTGGAAGAGGGTAATTCTATGTATTGTGTATTTGGTGCAGTGTAGAAGGTAGTGTGGAATGTCTTCTATCACTTGGCATGTAGTGCAAAGAGCAGATGGTACCTTTCGTATCATGAAAAGGTCCTTGTTGAGATTTGTTCTGCCAGTGCGTAGTTGATGAATTGCTGTTTGGGCTCTTCTTGATAGGTAGTTGAGATGTAGAATGTGTGAGATGATAGCAAAGGTGGCTCTGAATGTATTTTTAATTGTGGCCTGTTGGATCCAGTTTTGTGTCCAAGTGGCATGGAAGAATTTGTTGATTTCTATAAGGTGATGATTATATGTCTCAGGGGTGTGATAATTAGGTGTAGGGATATTATGTCCTTGTTTTGCAAGGTGGTCATCTCGGTGATTGACTGCCATTGGTTGATTGAATCACGTGGTTTATGGGAGTCATTTGTCTTACTGTGAGACAGCCTATGAGTTAGTATGTGTACCTAGTTAAAACTTCTCAGTTGTTACAATTTTATACATTTCTACCTCTTTTTAGACCTATAGAAGCTTCCATATTTTATTAATGCATCACTGAGCTGCATTTGGGTGCAAAAATTTCACTCATAGAAATAAATTAATAAATATTTTTTCCAAGAAACCACCAGAAGACGGAAATTGACTGCAAAAGTGAAATGAGCTAACTGAAAACCAACAAATAATTTCTTTTAAGATTCGTTTGAAAAACGAGATAATGTTTCCACTTTGTCGGTTGCTTATGTCAATATTTGTTCGTCTGTCTGTCTATCTCTCTATTAACTGTTGTACGTTTGTCTACAGACAATCAACTTTTTTACTTTTAGAGATAAAGGAAAAATTCTTTGTGGGTTGGATAGATTTCAAAGAAACATTGCGATTCGCAATTTTGAAATCTTCCAATAGCTTTAATTGCGCCCTCTAGCGGTGGAAAATGCTAAAATTTCGAAAGAATATTGCAAACAAACTACATTAGAAATCTGAAATTTTGGTAGTAGAGTGATATGGTCAGAAGGTTTACAACGCCAACAAGACTTTACCCTATTAGCTAAAAGGGGGTGCAAAAAATAAAACTTTTTTTATTTTAAGAGATAAGCGAAACAATCTTTTTTTTTTGGTAGGGGGGGGGGGGGGGATTTCAGGTACTAACAAAATAATATTTACATTTTTTCCAATCCCGATAGATTGGAATTTCTAGTGTAGAAAGTAACTAAAGGCAGTAAATAACTCAAAAGTTGGGCTGTAGGGACTGAAAAATGTTGGAAATACCAGATCTTTAAACGAATATTTCAAACGATCTATTTATGATAGAAACTTAAATTTTTAGTCTTAAAGTGTAATTGTTAAGTGGTTTGCATTAATAGTACTGATTTGTCTCGTTATAGCAAGGGAGTGTTGGTAAAATGCAGCTTTTAGGCTTAAGAGGTAAAAGTATTTTTTGTGCTTTAAAGGTACTAATAAAATATTAATAGTTTATTTTACCAATTATGCAGCAGTTCGCATTTCCACTGCCAGAGGGTGATGAATGCGAAAATAACTAGAAGAATGCATATCGCCTCTGGCGCATATGGGCTCTCATTTTCAAAGAGAATGAAGTTCTTTTTTTGCTACTTTTTCATTCCTTATTTTAGCATATTACAACATAAAAATTATTTGTCGTCTAGTTCTCAGATTAGAAATGTTACGTTTCTTCCATTTCTCTGAAAATAGTGGGCAGATCATTGCTGTCAGTGGAATTTCTCCCAAAACAGAACGCTACCGCCGAAATTTCTACCATAAAGAGATCACTTGGAACATTCGTTAAAAGTTTTGCCATTTGTATATTTAGTGAACTCTAATGATATAAATTAAAACTACCTTTGAAAATGCGAATTATATTTCATTAGTAGCAACTAAAAAAGATTTTTCCAATTGTCTCTTAAAACAAATCCGTTCTGTTTCTTACCTACCTTGGGTGTAGAGGTCAACTAATTGTTGTCAAAATATTACCCTACCTTTTTCCGGAATCCATAAGTATTCGCGCAATACCATTCTGCTATGTACGCTAAACAATCCGAGCGAAGACAAAACATCGCGTTCAATTTTGAGATTGCCAACCTCTACCTATATAGCTGTTAAAAACAGGATATCTCAACGTTAATAGTCATAACCGTAGTTCTATATTTAGAAATTGTGTGTGACGTCATGGCTGAAGCATTAATTGAGTGTATGTGGGATTTGTCTGTAAGATGCGAAATATTCTTAAGAGAGAAGTAATTTTTTTTTCTGCCAGGACAAAAGTGTAACGTTTATTTTTACACGCTAATGATACAAGAAACCTCTAAAACGTTGATGTTAGAAATCGTTGTGCAAAGTAAGATATCAAATTGGTCAACAAAGATTTGCAAAGGTAACGCGCCACTGTCTTCGTGGCCGAATTATTTGATCTGTTTAGGATCTTGTTCGTAATTAACTAGCGTTGAGTT
Organism: Ryuthela nishihirai; assembly: GCA_038380435.1. Classification (NCBI taxonomy): domain Eukaryota; kingdom Metazoa; phylum Arthropoda; class Arachnida; order Araneae; family Heptathelidae; genus Ryuthela; species Ryuthela nishihirai. Next base: position 10,489,003 of record JAWZYU010000004.1, read on the forward strand.
CCATTGATTCTGTGGTAAGTATTTGCAGCTATTACCTGATTTCAAAATTTTTTGTCATTTTTTTCATATATAAGACAAGTTATTGTGCATTGTAAAAAAAAAATCTATGCATGAAGTACAAAGTCGAAGAGTTCTGTAAAAGTTACAAATTTAAAACTGCTCTTATTACAGTTCATCATTCTTGTGCCCTGCTTGACAGCTCTAAGCGACAGGCTATGAGTTATCCTTTCCGTCCTAATGTCACTCTGGTTGAAGTAACCAAGTACCGAATGTCTGTTCTTTTGCTTCTCTCTAGCTTGTTTATATTGTCAGTTATTTTTACAAATTTACGAATTTATACTGTTCACAAAAATTAGGGGATATTTTCAAAATGAATATGAAGTGAAGAAATATCACCTAATTTTTGTGAGCAGTGTAATATTAGTTTTTATCGCTTTCAAGTTTTAAATCGTGATGTCACATTTTTTTTATTGTGACGATGTCAAGTTCTTTTCCTATTTTGGCACTAGTACAGTTCACGGTCCTCAGCCGCCATTTTGTTTTTGACGCAACGTAACAAAACGGCCCTTTTAGTTGATTCCCACAACTCCCGAGACCCTAACCCAAACGGGTTTCTAGAAAAAAGATTGTTTTTTTCGTTACCATAGCAACGAAAAACCTGAGTTTACGTCAAATGCAACGCACCGTAACCATAGTAACAAACGCAAACAAACGTAAAAAAAATTAAATTACTGCAAAAAAACCTCGTAACCGTCAATTACAGAATGAAAGCTCATAAAACTGGCAAATCCAACAAAAAATAAAACGATTGTCTTCCTACATACAGTAAACCACTTCCTCCATTCCCCCTCCCCTCTTTTCAAAACAAAATAAAAACCTACTAACATCAAAAACAAAACCACTTAAGCACAATAAAAAAATAAAATTAAAAACTACTAACTTAAATAAACAAAAACTAAAATACTACTCACCACAGCTCGTGGTTCATGCTACTTCATCACGCACATGGGGTGGATATAGATGTTTAACATCCTCCATGAAACTCAGAAATGGGTCTGACTGGTGCCGCAGCCGCTTCCTATACATGAATTCAGCCAGATAGCTGTCAAACATATCGTCCACACGGCCTCTAGTCATCTCATTTTTTGCATGCCGCCACATTCCTTCCACAGTGTTAGTGTGGACCTCTGTCTCATAGTCAACAAATGAAACAGAGTGGTTGACTGTGAGGTGGACGAAACCCTCCTCACTCAAACAGTTACATGATCGCCAGCAATCTGAATAAATCGTGGACCCAGGTAAAATTTTCTCCTTGATAACAGCAAGCAAGGAGTCAGTAGAGCGGTCAGGAATAACAAGAAAACACTTATCGGAGTCCCTTTCCACTCCATCGAACACCCAATGACCTTCCCGGTATCTCCCCCGGTGGTATTTGTTGGTTCCAAACTTGCTCTCGTAAATCTCGACAATAGTACTGGGCCTACCAATCGGCTGCGGCCTGGCAACCACAACATCTATTGCCACCTCTCGACAAAAAGCATACCAATCAGATATTGTGTTGCGAGATCCTATCCTGAGTTCCATTTCGGCAATTCTCTGAGGATAATCAAACGCCCACATGTGCGTCAATTTCACAATCTGTTCCAGCGACAGATGGGACCTCTCGAACCACGAGCCCTTTCGAATACTCCGTCTACTATCGTGCTGGACCCCGCCAATCCTCCTTCGGCAATTCCACCTAAAACCATCACTTGTTGTATCAGTCGGGGCCAGCACCATGGCCTTACTACACCTCAGACATTCATACCCTGCTGCGAGCAAACCAATATTCTGCAAATACATAATTCCTTCTTTTTTAGATTTCTCAAACAGCAGGGTAAAGTCCCTTAAGACCATATGAGGTCCACCTGCCGCTACATCTAAACTATTGGATGCCATTACACATATTACTAAAAGTACAACAGACTCCAACCTTATAAGAAACCACCACGAACATACCTATATGCAAATCAACCACCTCATACGCAACAACCCAAATAAAGCACAATGAAAATACTAATATGCAAATCAGCCAGCTCATACTCAACACAAGCATGGCGACAACTCACATTCTCACGAAATATAATATACCCCAAAAAATTATTTTCTCTTGAAAATCGGAAACAGTGCACCACCGACCGAATTATAAAAAAGCCCCAAAACTAAATAATATCCTCCAAGACAACACAAACCAAAAAACATGAAAATCGGAAACAGTGCACCGCCGACTGAATTATAAAAAAGCCCCAAAACTAAATAATGTCCTCCAAGACAACACAAACCAAAAAACGTGAAAATCGGAAACAGTGCACCGCCGATCGAATTATAAAAAAGCCCCAAAACTAAATAATGTCCTCCAAGACAACACAAACCAAAAAACGTGAAAATCGGTAACATTGTACCGCCGACCGAAATATAAAAAAGCCCCAAAACTAAATAATGTCCTCCAAGACAACACAAACCAAAAAACGTGGAAAACGGAAACAGTGCACCCCCAACCGAATTATAAAAAAAGCCCCAAAACAAAAATCTGACAAAAAAAAACATCTTGCAACTCAAATAACCCTTCCCTAAATTACATTGTCATTTTACCTCTGAGCCTCCCCGTTTTTCCCACACCATGGGCTAAATGTCGAGATCACATGAACCCCGAAGGTTCACAGAAGGTACAGAACCCACTAGAACAGCTGTTGGCAGACAGAAACTTCCTGTCAAGGCCATCCAGCGTGTTCTTTAACATACACAGTAACTCTCCCATACACAGGACCACGGCTTAACATCCTAACCGACGGACAGCGGCCTTTCCAAGCCCATCGGTGTCCCCTACTAACTATCAACCGAGTTTGAAAATTCAGCGATATAAATCTAAACGCTGACATAGGTCGGACTCGAACCTTGGAACTACAGACAACAAGCCTGGCACGCTACCGACTCCGCCACTCTCACCCCACTTCTAAATTTTTCATTCTTTCCCGACTCCGTCAAAAACTGCCGTTTTTTCTCACACTGACAATTCTACAATACCCAGAATTACTACAATTAATAATTACCATACTACACGTAACTACTAAAAAACATTCGATTCACCCCCAAACTATTCTAACGAAATATATGTGTTCTTTACTATCGCCATTTTCAATCCCACACGGAATAACTTGCATGCCCCCACTACATCGGCCCCTAAATATCTTTAATAACTAATTATAAACCATATCCTAACCAGTTTTCAAAAAAAAAGCTACAACATATTAATTATTCGTATCCTACCTATCACTGAACCCCCCCCCCCCATATTAAATATATAATACACACGAACTTACCTCTAACCATATAGGTATGTTATCCAAAGAAGTCATCAAGCAAAAATGGCGAAAAAAACCAAACGTAACTTCACACTCTCGTCAAATCACACACATAACATGTGACTCCACATTACCGATCCAAAAGAAACAAATAAAAGAGCCATAGGCTACCAACAACGAACAGTTACGTTACTACGTCATACTTTACAAATCGACATCACACGGCACTTGAGCAATGCCATCTATCGGCTGAGGACCGTAAACACTACACGGGCCCCTATTTTTTATGTTAATTCAAGACATTGACTTTTGTGATTTTGAATCATTCTCTGTCTATAATCTGAATAACAATGCATGGAAAGAAATACAGTAGTGCAGAATGTTATACGTAATATCCTTCAGCTCATTATGCTTGATCACGTCAAATTATCAAAGTAAAGGTAACATTGAATAGGTTAGAGATTTACAGTGAATGATGAAATAAAACAAATTGACTTGGAAAAATTCAAGATGAAATTATTACCAAGAAAAAGTTTGTGAAAAATATTTCTGTGAGAAAATTATTATTAGATAAAACGACTTTCTCATTAAAACTCGAAATTGTAAAACTATTCATCGAAAATGACCAAATTTAAAAGATAGTCCTTATCCCTGAATATTCATAGGACGTCATATCTCTCCCACAAGCACCAAGCCGAAAAAAATTGCAAAACTGGAGGCAGAAGCACATAATGCAGTTAAAAAGAACAATATTAAAATTTGAAGCGTTTTCGAGAGATTTCTACTTGAATAAAGAAATTTATTTAAATTGCAAATACGATCATTCATAATAGAAAACAGAAATCTATATTTTGTTTATGAGTTTCCATTCCCTAAGTAGTAAAAACTGATAGTGAAGATATACATGTTTCAGATTGATAAACCTATACCAATGAATGAAGTAAGCTATATTTTTTATGACTCAGAATGGATAATAAATATGGAGTAAAATTCAAAATGTTCAGAGGTTTCTAAAAAGATTTCAATAATAATTATGAAACCATTTTTGATGATAATAGTTTTTAAAATGCTGTATCTGCATGGATAAATCAATAAATATTTAGCGGAAAAAATTTTCGCCGACATACAGGATTTGAACTCGCATCTCTTCAGAAACATGCCAGAGTATTCTTCCAGTCGAACTAATGCCAGCTCATCTTTTTCCACTAATTTTAAGACTAAACTCTATCACAAGCTGGCATTAGTTCAACTGGAAGAATACTCGGGCATGTTTCTGAAGAGATGCGGGTTTAAATCCCGTATGTCGGTGAAATTTTTTTCCGCTAAATATTTATTGATTTATCAATGCCAAAAGAGCAGCAAGTAATGCTGTGATTATTATCTATGTATCTGCATGGAATATATTGGCAGATGAAGCTATGATTACATCAGTTTTTGTATTTTTCAAAACACTGTTTTTGTTATTTTTAAAAATATAATATCTGTGGAATACGTTGCTGTCTTAGTTGCGCTGTTCAAATTCAATGTCAACAACAGTGGATACATTTGTGTGAAAAACTTGTACAAAAGTATTAATGGACAAAAAATTTTCAGCTTCTAGTCAGCGAATTCTAACTCATGAAAATATATAATTTAAACTGTTTTTCATTCCCACATAATGTGCAACATTATACACTTTAATTCCAACTTTCTAAAAATGTACATGATAAGTATATGACATTTTTTCAGATTTTCTAATTCATTGGCATTTGGGAGTGAATTATTTGTACATTTTTTTTTTGTTCATAAACATTATTTCTGTTAGTTTCAAATAAGCATAAACAAAATTTTCAATAAATTGTCTTACATAGTTTGAAATAAATTTTTTTGAATAGGAATCTTTTGCCTTCTTGCATGGAAAACGATGTAAGAGTAGCAAAAGAATAATAGAAAAGGGAAAATATTTGGAGCGATTACTCATACCTTTGCTACTTTTAAGCATGCAATAGGTTGCATTTACCGAGCAAGCAATCCCCAATCAGACTGAAAGTATGACATCTTCGGCTGTCATGGTCTGTAGTTCATGAAGGTCATGCACCAGGCTCAAACCCCAGACAAGTTGTAAATGTTTCTTTTTTTCTTGCTTTTTTACTATATATCTCTTACTGAGGTCTCACAGATCTGTGCAGTATTATAGTGACAAGCTCCTGTCCGATGTATTATAAGTAGCTGCATGAGAGCAAATATTCTTATTACTAGCATATACCAGTGTTTCTTAATATTTTTTTTATAAATATTAACTCTTCTTAAAAAGTATAAAGTAACCTTTTTTGAAAATTTTTTTAAAGTACCCAAATACCTAAAATTTTCAAACAATTTTATATACCATTATGTCAAATTTGTTTAAATAATGTAATTGTAACTGTTTTTTTTTTGGATATGAAAAGTACAAAAATAATACATAAATACATGAAATCCTTATGCAGCCACGGGCTTCAAAGGCCCTACCAGAGTGTAATTTTTCTCTCCAGACATGTCTGTCCTGAGCTACAGCTGCTACATTGGCCACTGTAGGCCAATTCTAGTAAGGTCCTGCTTGACATTGTTTACCCATTGCATCCTAGGTCTCCCCCTTTTCCTGAAGTCTAGGCACACTGTTAATAATCTTGTATGTCAACCTGCCACCAAACCAATGCAGTCTGCACAAAATGCTGCTCAAAGCAGGTTGATGACTCCCAACCTCATCATTACTTACAAAGTCAAACCACTTAATGCCCAAGATACTGTGCAAGCATCTACAATCAGTTGTTAAATTTCTTGTTGCCCTACGTACAAAGGGTCCAAGTTTCACTACCATAACCAACTTTAGAAAGAACCAAACTATTATATAGCCTATTTTTAGTCTTTAGGTGCATAAGCCTATTTTTCCACACTCTCCATAGATTTTTAACCCTTGCCAGGTCCAGCTATTTTTTTTCACTCTGATCAGGCAACAAAAAAATTAACTTTAGAACTTTTTTGCCAAATTACTAATGAAAGAAACTATGGCATGTTATATGCCAAATTAATCAGTATTAATTCTGGATTTTCTGAAAATAAAATATTTAGCAAAAAAAAAAGACAGCTAGTTTTATTTTAATAGGACTTTTTTTAGAGTCATGTAGTAAAAACTTGCATCTGGCAACACAAAAATTTATTAAAAAAAATAATAGACAGAAATGATTAGACTGCACATGAATAGAAAGGCTATTTATTTCTGAATACCAAAGTGTCTTGTGGATTCTTGATTAAATAACAGTGGTTAATCATGGGACAATTATTCTTGCGTATTGCACCCTATAGAAGGGGCGGGGGTGGCTCAGTCGGTAGTGCGCCAGGTTCATAATCTGCAGTTCCCAGGTTCGAGTCCCAGCTGGGTCAGCGTTGAGATTTATCTCCGCAAAATTCCCCGCCCTGCTCACGGTCAGTAGGGGACACCGATGGGCTTGGAAAGGCCGCTGTCCGTCGGATGGGACGTTAAGCCGTGGCCCTGTGTGCAGGAGAGCCATACTCTGTGCACGTTAAAGAACATGCTGGATGGCCTTGATGGGAGGCTACCATCTGTCTCCCAACATCTGTTCCAGTGGGTCCCCTCCCCCAACCTTCTCTGAGCCTTCGGGGTCCATGTGACCTGGCCATTTAGCCCATGGTGTGCAAAAAAGTTCCGCTCAGAGGTAAAACAACCCAACCCAAAGCACCCTATAGAAACTAATCTCGCTTATACCGATTTGAATTCGGATCATTGAAAGATTTAATAGTCAGACTTCATTTGTAAACCTACACTATTAGGTCCTTTAATTCAATAATGAGGTAATAAACTTTCTAGATATGAACTTCAAAAAGAAATTAAGCTATTATCCTTTAGTAACTTTATCTTCTTCATAATATTTTTGTATCTATAAAAGAAAACCATCTCAAACAAAATATTTTTCTAAAATTACCACCGAGTAAAATTATAAATTAAGCTTAAAAGAAAGGCCAAAAATTATAAAGCAGTTCTGCAATGAATAACAAAAATGCATTTTACAAAATCTTTTTAATAATTTTGTGGTCAACAGTTTTTAAACCATTTTGGCTGTCTTGAAAATTATTTAACACTTGCATCTCCAATTTACAGCAAATCTTTCAGTCTTGTCTCTTCAAATTACTTGCATATTCCGGAGACTGTATATCTATCTAATTTTTCATGCAGAAAATTATTGGAACATTGGTTTGATTGTCCAATTTTTAGTTGTTCAGTTGTGTATCCTTTGAAGGAATCACCTTATCACCATATTCGGAACTTGAAGATAATTACCTCGCTTGCGATAATTTTGCAGTTTCAAAGGTGGAAATGGGCATCCATACATTCTTATTGTATAGTTAAACATCATTTTGTAAGAAAAGTTTTTTTTATCACTTATGTAATTAAGTGCATGAACAAATTCTATATTTTTAAGTGATGATCTTTATTACATAGCTTATGAGTAGGTGAGTTATTCTATTTGGTTTAAATACTTTCATGCAGCCTTAAAATAGCTGCATACATCAGAGCAAGCCTGTATCTAGGAAAAATTAATTTAAATGACTTGGGACTGCTGGTACCACTGGATGGGTCCCTGAATGATGGGGCAAGAAACAGTTGAGCTAGAAAAAATAAGAGATTTCCATTACAACTTAATATGTCCCCCTCCATTTTAAAAGTCTAAAAAAAATCTTGAAATATGCATGAACTGTACATAAGCTTCATAATGTTTTGCCTCTAATTACCCTTACTAGCATTCTCAAGAGAGGAGGGAGGCTTGATTCCCATAGATATGGACCTGCACTAAAGTCATTATTAAGCAGATAGACATTTGTTACCATACAGCATTGAAATATTACGAAGTTAGCAAACCACATAAGAACAAATACATTATCTTATACAGATTTTCTTGACAAATGCAAAAGCAAAGTTAAATACAGGAAACACGAGAAAAAATTAAAAAATATCATTGAACATTAAAAATACTAAAGGTAAAAAAAAAACATTCTATCAAAATAAGTATATCGAGGAAAAAATATATATATGTATATTAAAAATTATAAGATAAATATGTATGTTAATATAGCAGTAATGTTGTATGACAAAGGTTGAAGAACTTTGAAGGTTCTTATGTGTTGAGTTTGGCAGCAGGACAGTCACTTTATCCAGCATGATGCTGATGCAGCATCACACTAATTATCAATGACTGTCACTTGCTGCTATTCAGCATATATTATATAGCATTCAGTAATATAGATTATGAAATGGCACTGCATTCCACTGGCCCAGTGATGCCAAATGACAGTTATGGAGAATTAGTGCAATGCTGTACCAAGCATCAAGTTCAATATTCTGATTGTCAATTCATCCAGCTAAAGTGAAAAAACAAGCATTTTTGAAGTTTGTTAAAACACACTGAATACAAAATCTGGCTTAGAACTTTTAATTTTTATATATTTCTCCTTAATATAATTATTTTGGTAGGAAACATCTGCTTTAATAATTGTTTCATTTTTCCTATATTTCAATTTATGTACACAGTCGTAGTAGAATAATATGACCACCCACAGAATCACAGTGTACCCACCCAGGCACATCACTGAGTGTACATGACAAGGTCGACCACACAGAGGTATAAGTGACTGGCCAGGACAGATGAGCCATAGTGTGTAACGTGAGCACAATGGGCAGAGGTATTGATTTGATGGACATTCGAAAAGGAATGATCATTGGCTACTACACCAAAAGTGGAAGCATCTCGGAAACAGCAGACTTCATGGGCTGTTCGCATGGTGCTGTAGTAAGGGTGTACCAGAATGAACTGCTGGCACATTGAGTACCTCCAGACGTCATAACTATGAAGCCCCAAAGGCCATCAACCCCAGAAGAGAACATCACCTCTGTCAACTGGTAAAGGACAATCGACATGCAACAGTGCAGCAATTGACCAATTTGATTGTGAACACTGGGGCACCCAGATACATGTCCCTGTTAACAATGGAGCACCCTTGTTACGCGTTGGTCTCCAGAGTTGACACTGCCTAAAGGCACCCACATTAACCAAGGTCCATTGGCAATGACGCCTGCAGTTCACACGGGACCACCGTCATCGGACAGTGGAAGAGTGGAAAAAAGGTTGCCTTTTCCGACAAATTGCGGTTTCTACTCCACAGATGTGATTGGCGCTGGCAGATACAGCATCAGACACTCGAGAACCAACACCTGGACATGCTTGTTGGTCAAGTACAGGCCGGTGGTGGCAGTGTGCATGTCTGGGGGATGTTTTCCTGGTATGACTTGGGACTGCTGGTACCACTGGATGGGTCCCTGAATGCCAATGGCTACCTGTCCATCCTTGCTGACCACATGCATCCCTTCATGTTAGATGTTTACCCTGGTGGTGATGGTGTTTACCAACAGAACAATGCGCCCTGCCATGTCACTAAGGTGATGCATGCCTGGTTCCAGGAACATGACAGTGATGTCTCCATTCTCCCTTGGTCGGTGAAATCGTCGGATCTCAATCCCATAGAGCACTTGTGGGACCATTTGGATTGGCAGATTCGGCGTGCGGACCCACAACCACGTCATCTCCAGAACTTCCGTGCTGTGCCAGAGTCTGAATGGGCGCTTGTGCCTCTGGCAATCTTCCAGGGCCTCATTGCATCCTTGCCATGCCATCTCGCCCTGTCATCTGGGTCATGGGTGGTTATTCCCATTATTAGGTAGGTGGTCATATTATTCTGATACGATTGTGTATGCATTAATCAAGAAAATATTTACAGCATAAGTTTATATGTTTGTTTTTATCTTGAGACTTGCTATTGTTTCACTATTTTAGATCAGTTTGTAAACAAATGGCTGGTTGGGTTGTTTTACCTCTGAGTAACACTTTTTTTGCACACAATGAGATAAATGGTCAGGTCACAAGACTCCGTAGGACTCAGAGAAGGTTAGGGAAGGGGACCACTGCACAACTGTTAAGACAGATGGAAGCCTGTCAAGGCCATCTCCAGTGTGTTCTTTAACACAGGTATGGTTCTCCCTCACACAGGGTCACAGCTTAACATTCCTTCTGATGGATGGTGGCCTTTCCTAGCCCATTGGTGTCTCCTGCTGTCAAGGCAGGGCGAGGAGTTTTGCAGAGATAAATCTTAGTGCTAACCTAGGCATGACTCAATCCTGAGAACTGTAGATTACAAGCCTTGTAATCTACAGGGGACACTACCAACTGAGCCATGCTTGCCCCGATGGCTGTTTGCTTAACCCTTCCATGGCCCAGTCCGAAAAAAACTTGTTTACACCCAGAGGCCAAGCTATTTTTTTTTCATAAAAAATTATTTAAAAATTATTTTTTTAACCGGAAAAAAAAAAAGTTATTCATGCCAGAGCGCGCTACCATTGCACCATGCGTCGGACAACGAACTCTTTCATCAACATCTGATAATCAAATGCAACAACTAAAAAAGTTGCATCTCCTTGAGTATAGATGGTGCTGTCTCAGTCAGGTCTGAGGAAGAAGATTTATAGGGTCATATTCTGAAAGAGTTCATTGTCCGACGTGTGGTGCAATGGTAGCGCGCTCTGGCATGAATCTGGAGAGATGCGGGTTCGATTCCCGCCGTGGCGGCGATGAAATTTTTTCAGAATCTATTAATTAATGTTTGATGTCTATCTTAACAGGGAATACTGTGCATTCACTTTGGATTGATTTTTAATTATATATTAACGTCTTAGCATTAGCAACCTTCTCATCAACATCTGATAATCAAATGCAACAACTGAAAAAGTTGCATCGCCTTGAGTATAGATGGCGCTGTCTCAGTCATATCTCAGGAAGAAGATTTATAAGGTCATATTCTGAAAGAGTTCGTTGTCCGACGCGTGGTGCAATGGTAGCGTGCTCTGGCATGAATCTGTAGAGATGCAGGTTCGATTCCCGCCGTGGCGGCGATGAATTTTTTTCAGAATCTATTAATTAATGTTTGATGTGTATCTTAACAGGGAATACTATGCATTCACTTTGGATTGATTTTTCATTAATAATGTATTTTTTTTTTATAAGATATATGTAAAAAGATTTCAAATGGCAATTTGTAACAATGCTGAGTTGTATTGCAAGCAGTGGTTCTCATAAACTGTATAATTGTTTAAAGGAGTACTGGATAGGAAGATTGAAAACTACTGATATAAAGATATCTTTGTGCATTCTTAATGAAGTGGCAATCTCCAAATTGTTTTGGTAAACAACAAAACATTTGTTGTTGGTATTTACTTTCAACACGGTAATTTACACATATAGTTTATTTTACTGATTTTGAAATATATTAGAAAAATTTTAAATTTTTAACTTGTATCTGTGTATATGAAAATAGTATTAAATACATTTATGGCACATTCAGTTTTTTTGTGCCTTATAAATTAATTAAGGGAACTGGAATACAAAAAATAAAATAATTTTATGTAATGATTATTTTCTTGTTGTTGGGTAACTTTTGAAATTATAATTGAAAGCATTTTTAAACAGAGATAAACTTTTTACCTTTGGAAAAGCTTCTAAAAGTGTTTACCAAGAATTTATTTTCAACATTTTTGTGTTGATTATTTGTTCTTTATATATTTACTTTGAAAGGTGAAATGAAAAAAATATTGAGTGTGAAGAAGAGCAAACCACCTCAAGAAAAGCTTTTCTGCAATTATGTTCATCGTATCTGCACTCAAAATCGCTTGGATGGATATGACTTCTGCATACGACATATTTTGGAAGATAAGAGTGCGCCATTTCGACAGTGCTCTTATATTCACCCACAAAATAGTAAAAGGTGTACAAATGCTGCTCCAAAGAATGACAAGCGAGAAAGGTATGTTATTTCTGTTTTCAAATTAAAACACACAAGATATTTATTGGTTAAATAATATCCAAAATGTAATTATTATCAAAACAAGTGTAAGCTGATGGAAAATTTTATGCAATCTGTAGAATCAGAAATTAATCAATAATGAAGTAACTACTTACCTTGAAAGTCTAACAGCAGTATTCCATTGCAAAAGATCTGAAAGGGTGGCATGTTTTGAGCAGTTCAAAACATGAGAAATATCTATTCCTTTATGTTGGATTTGAACTTTTATCTCTCTCCATTGCAAATTTAAAAAATAATAAATACACCCTCAAGCAGCTGCTTGCCACAGAGGTCTGACAGGAGCCTGCCAGTAACATCATAGTAGAAGATCTGAGAGGATGGTGGGACCTCAGCAGGAAATGACACATCCATGCCGTACCTGGGGCTCAAACGCAGGTCTCTTGGATCAGTAGCCAAGTATGCTAACCACTCAGCCACGAGGTGGCTATTGCAAGGCTATTGCAAATTTAAATCACAGTGTTTGTATTCAATGCATTTTCAAGTCGCTCTTTAACCATTTCACTGCCATACTGTCCTAAAATAACTGAGATTTTAAATGGACTCTTCCATTCAATATTTCTTCCTCTTTACTACCTCCTACCTGTAGTTTGGTCAGTTTTTGGCCACTATGGTAATGAAAGGGTTAAACTTACAAATAGTGCAATGGGTCTGAGAAGCATTTAAATGTAGCTAACTCTTTCTAACTATTTTAACTATTTCATGCATTCTACTAGTATGTGTACATTGGAAAATAGAGATAAAACCAATTGTGTACTTCCAGTTAACTCTTCCAGGGCCACTATCATCTTCAGATATTGATAAACCATAAACTGCAAACCAGAAGTGGTTACAGATGTTTTTATTACAACACATAAAATGTATTTTTTCATTTTCCATGTTGTAAACTCAGCTGCCGAGTGGTATGCAGTGCTGGACATGGGGTGCACATGCACGTTTTAGACAAATTTGATGAAATATTACTCCTTTCTGGTACCTTGGTTAAATCAAACTTGAACCACTTAAGTAACAATAACAAAACAATTTATTTTCCTTTGGCAAGATACGCAACAAATTACCCTGCCAGAGATTACTATTCTCTGCGCAAGTTTCTCACTATTTCCTACTTTTTACAAATTATACCTGACTCCCGTACATAGGATCACTAGTGCTGACCTCGCTGAGCAAGATTACAGAGCAGACTCAACTTCAAGTTCCTTTCTCATTGTTCATAGACAGAGTTTCCCTTTGTCCCTTCTGCCCTTGCTATTGGGCATGTCCAGCTCTGCTTGTGCAATAGCATGACAGCTAATTCTTGTGGAATGCAGGTAGGGCATGACCTTCCCTATTTCTGTAGATGCGGAAAGGGGTGGGTGGGACACATACTGTCCCAGCTGATCTGATCAATCCTGACATTCCATATCTGTTTTAATTTATACCTATATGTGTAAAAATATGTTTTAAAGTTATTAAATAATTTTCTTTTTTAAGTTATTATAAATTTTTTTGGTTTGTTGAAGTGAAAAACTCCAGATTTATTACAGTTAAGCTGAACCCTGTAAGAGTTAATTGGTCAAACTGTGAAATTTAGTGCGTTTAAAATATATCTGTAGTACTTCAGGCTAAATTTGTAAAATTCAGATTAAATGTTCTGAGTGCATAAATATTTTGTGAACAGCAAACTTTAAATCCATTTAATCCACAGTTGTAAAAAATAAAATTTTCAAAAAAAATTTAGCATTTTTAATTTATTATATTTCAGTACATCCATCCCTAATTTGGCAAAAAAAATTTGTGGATCAAGAAAAATTCTTAAACTGGGGCCTAAAATGCCATTCATTCTTATATAATTTCTTTGGACTGGTATAAAATGGCAAAACAGTACATTATTTCTCATTTTTTAATGCAAAAGTGACATAATGAATTCAATAAAAAACAAAAAAAATTCTCTACAAGCTAAAGTAAGTTTCTAACAAAGAATTTTCAACAAACTGTAATTGTATAACTAACCCAATAAAACTGGTGTCTGAAACAGAGATGTGATATTGATTGGGGAGGCATTTCAAGGTGGGTGATGGTAGTGGTGATGAAAGAGAAGTTTCAATTGGCTTGTCCCTGGATAATGTAACTTTTTCACTGGCCATCGAAATTTGACATTCTTTCGAAGTGGTAGGTTTAGGCACTGCAGATGATGGAAGAGAAAAATGATAAAATACTTCTTTATACAGAAGACTTTTTACCTACTTTCATATTGCTTTTCACTCGTCATTTGTCTGTTTGTCAATTTGTGTATTTCTCAAAACAGTTGTTCCACCATATCTTTCAAATGCAGTGGGCAAATTTAATGATTTAAGAGTCAAATGAAAGCTTGTGAAGGCTGGAAGTGTCATAGGCTCTAAAAAAAAATCCCCCATGCTTTCTCCCCCCCCCTAAAAAAGGGGAAATATGAAAACAATTTCTCCCTTATATCTTCAGAATGCAAGGGCCAAAAGTAATGGACTATGAGACAAATGAAAACTTGTTACACAGAGTATTACAATTCTCTCCCCTCCCCTGGAGGTGTGTACGAAGAATTGTAATACTATATTTTTCAAGAGCAAGGACTGAATGTAACAAGTTTTATGTGAAATGAAAGCTTGTAATATGAGGAATGTTATGGGCAATAAAAATATACCCCCTTGCTTTGTCCCCCCCCCCCCTAAAAATAGTAAATTGTAAAGTCATTCTTTTACTATATCTTTCAAACACAAGGGCCTACAGTTACAAGCAGGTATCAAATGAAAGCTCATGTGAGGACTGTTGTAGACTATTTTGAATTTTGCCCCTGTCTCTTCTCTCCCCCAAAAAAGATGGAAATTTTGTGGGGTTGAATTTAGCAAGTAATATCTGAAATTAAAGTTTGTGACATTTCCTGTGTCATGGGCTGCCTCAAACATGACAAAAAAAAAGGAGGAGGAAGGAAAATGTGGTCGATGTTTATGAGTCATATATCAAATGAAAGTTTTTTTAAAGGTAGGTGTTTTAAGTGACAAAGGAAAGGATATATAAATAAATTTTAAAAAATGTTATCTTCCCATATGCAGCTTAAAAGTAGAAAATAAACCTAAAACATATCAATGGTGTAATCAGTTACTGAACTTGCATTCACTTCAAAGGAAGATAGGGTGTAAGTGAATACAAATTCAGAGACCGATTGCACCATCAATATGTTTAAGGTTTATTTTCTACTTTTTGGAGTGCATATGGAAAGTAGATATTTTTTAATTTTTCTTTTTGTAAAGTTTGCAGTAGCATGCAAATGGCATTGTTCAATTTGCTGCCATCATTTCTGTCCAAATTGGAGGCATATTTATCTCTTTATGAAGTATCTAATATACAGAAGACAGAACTTTTAAGGTTTAGATCTCTTGTTGATGGTTCTCTTCCATTGTCTTCACAATCATCTTCTTTCAACCGATTTATCAGCTATTTTCTGTATGACATTTATAAGATCATGAACATTGCCTTCATTAACTTCAATAAATCTTCATCAGTTGCCAATTTCACAATTTTTTCTTTAATTCCTCTAAGTTGTTATTTAAATCCAACAAATTTTGATGTCATGAACATATACTTGGTTGACAGATTTATCCCATGTTTTTCTTTTTGTGATATTTCTCTGATGTGACAATGTTCTCAATAGCCATTTGTATGTTATAATTTTTCCATATATATATATAGATAGAAGGTTTGTTTTTGCTTTCTTAACCATGAACAAGATATCATGAGCACTAAAGGATAAGCCTTGAAAGTGACTATTACTCTCTGATTTGTATGCTGAAAGATATAAGATTGGGAGGAAGAAATTGTGAATGTTAGTATCATCTTTGACATTTGTAAGGATGTCTAGGATAATGCTTGTGGACACCCTTACAATGTCAGAGATTATAACATTCACATTTTCTTCCTCCCAATATCCTTTTCCTGGTTTTATTACCCAGATTGTTTTCTGCACATTAGACTTTATGAAGGGTGAGTAAGTATCATAGCTATTGTATATATACTTATTGACCCAAGCCCTCTTATTTTGTCATCTTGATCACAGGGAATCCTGATTTTTTTCAGGCCCTAAAATTCTCTAGGACTGAGTGAATAGTAAATGAGTGCAAACTTGTCTTCCAGATTGCTACCAAAAAGAAGAATGTCTCTCTCCTTTGACACTTAACCCTTCCATTGTCCAGCCTGAAAGACAGGTTTCCATCCAGAGGCCAAGCTATTTTTTCCCTATGCTCAGCCAAAAAAAAAAACTTTAACTTTTTTGCCAAATAACTAATGAAAAGAATTATGGCATGTTGTATGTCAAATTAATCAACATTTGATTTTGGATTTTGTGAAAATAAAGTATTTAACAAAAAAGACAATGTTTTATTTTGATAGGACTTTTTTTAAAGTAATGTAGTAATATATAATATATATATTACTATATAAGTATATATATATAAATTACAACAGCAATATTTATTTTTTAAAAATTGATATTTTTTTTGTTGCTCTAAAAACTGATACCTACATCTTTGGCTTCAATTCAGATTCTCCGAATGTATACAGATGACGTGAACACTGGAAGGGTTAAAAGCCTTTTGCCTTCTTTTCATCTCTGGAAATAAAAGTGACAAAATAGCATTATCTTTCAGAATAAGCCAGTCTCATATATGTTAAATACCTGCTTGGGTGAATATTCTTTAATGTTTTTTAATACTCCTATGGAAAAATGCTTGCTGCAGTTGTATTGACACTAACTTCTCCTATGATATGAAGATTATGTAAGTTAGGATTAGTATGTATAAATATGATGTATAATTAGGATTTTGAACCTCTTGAACACCCATGACTGGCTTTAAAGCCAAAATCCTTTGACATAGACATGCCATCTTCCTGAAGCTTCTTCAAGCTTTTGCACAATGCAAGGGCCTTCTCTTGGATAATGGAAAAACTTAAAGAAATATTTTTGTCATTGTTACTGTCGATCCATTAGCTTAGTAGTCTTTCCAATTTCTCTATGATTGCCTGTCTGCTCTTTTTATTCTTAATGTTTTGGGCAGGTGTGATTTATGTATTGAGAAGTTTATATTTATTTCGATTTTGACTTGCTCTTATAAATTGTTTAGAATATCCATCTGGAGTGCCTATATCATATATGAATTTTAATTTACTATCTAGAAGTTGAGGTGTAGAACAGTGCTGATAGTCTTGTAAAAAATATATTAAAAGCAGCTCTTTTGTACTTTATAGGAATCATAGAGTTTGCCTCTATGCATCCTATAAATAGAAATATATAATATTAAAAGACCTTTAAGTAACTCATTTTGAGGGTCAAACCACTGACGACCCTCAAGCTATCAAGTGTGTGTTTGAGGCCATTGTGTTCACTCTGTGTTCATCTAAAATTAGCAACTCATATCCAGTGATATGGTATTGCTCTATTATCTTCAAGAAATTTACTTTATTTCTCATGAATGTTGACATCCTGTGCCTCCCATTTTCATGTTCTTTAGCCCATGTTTAATCAGAACAAGTTTATAGAATGAAGGGTGTTTACTGTTGGATTTGCAGTTGTTGTCACTTGTTCAGAGAACTATGTGATTCGACCAACTATGAAAATGGCAACAGAAGGAAGGGGGGGGGGTAAAAATGGTGATGATCTTGGCGAGAAAACTGTACGCTGCTCTCAAACTTCATAATGATGCCTATCAGAGTGCAACAGGGAATAGTGGTGGGAAGAAGGGAGAGTAGGTAACCATATGATGTGCTCAAGTTTCATGATGATTCTAATCAGTATGCGGCGGTATTAGTGAATAATGTAGCAGATTGTTTATAACTACAAAGAAAATTAAAGAGGTGGGTGGGGGAGAAAATAAAAAAAAAACGAAAGGTGTTAGTGTGGAAATATTTTTAGTAATTTACATAATAAACTATATTGGAATAATTATTAATCTTGGTGCATAAGGGAAAAATATATAATCTCATGGTAATTAAAAAAAATCTGCAATAGGAAATATTTTTTAAAGTAATGGGGAAGAAGAAATGAAGGAAAGAAGCATATTTTCCCCTAACTTTTTTTAATTTGGGGAAGGAATAATTTTGAATGTAAGGGGAAAAAAAGGGGGAGGATAAACAACTTTGTTTAGCATTTTATCCATATTTGACCAAGTTTAATATTTAATACATTATATACATTGGCTTAAGAATTATTTTAATTTTCATGCATATATATTATGTACTCTAGCATTTTTACAACCGTAGGATATTTAATTCGTTTTGTACATCGCATTTTTTTTTTAGTAATTTTTATTGTATAATAAAATAGGGTTTGTGTTATATTCTTTTACAGTTTATGTCCATGGCATTCCAAGAGAGCTCTTCTAAGCTCAAAAGTAACACCATTCAAGAAAAAACAATGCGAAAATCCAAGATCTCTTCTAGCAGCTTTAGAGCATCACTGTCAAGAACCTTACCATGATTCTCAATATAATTCAGGGAATGACCAGAAAGAATTACTTGAATCTTGGGCTTCAGATTATGAAAGCCATTCAGATCTTAGGAGTTTAGGTAGTATGATTTTAAATCATTAAAAATATTTGCTCTGCTCTAACACTGTTTTAAAAAAATTAAATCACTAATATAAATGATCTATTTATTGTGAAATTTTGATGGTAGAGTGTGGTGGTCAAGGTTTTTACATTGGCATCAAATGATTTACTCCTTTATCACCATGGTAGTGGTAAAATGCGCTTCTTTTGGTTTAAGAGCCAAATGTAATTTTTTTAAATTGATAGCTTTTTTTTAAATTCTTTTAAAAAAGGAAGGTACTTTCCTACACAAAGGATGGAGATAATCTAGAAGCTATATTTGCTTGTCCTTGTTTCTCAAACAAACACATAACACAAGGTCATGTCTAAGGCTGGTCTGAACAGTCAGTTATCTAACCACTAGACCAGATAGGGTTAGTGTACCTGACCCTAGTTTGCTGAAATATTATGTGCATTTATCATATCATCCATTTAGAAATAATAAATAAAATAATAAATGCCTCCTCAAGCAGCTGCTTGCCACAGAGGTCTGACAGGGGTCTGTCAGTTTATATGCCATAGTAGAAGGTCTGTGAGGATGGCAGGACCTCAGCAGAAAAACAACACACACATCCATGCCTTATCCGGGGCTCGAACCCAGGTCCCTTAGATCAGTAGCCAAGTGCACTAACCACTTGGCCACGGGACGGCTACCATTTAGAAATAGAAGATAGAAATTCGAATGACAGAATTTGTTTTGTCTAATGATAGAAATTAGAACTAATTTTTGTGAGACTATTATTTATAGAGAGCAATTTTATAGGAAACTTGCAAAACATTTTGCCTTCAAAAATAAGCATTCTATATTCATCAGATGTGATTGGACTTTTAGCTTAAATTACTTGTGATAGTTCAACTGTTTATGTGCTACAATTTCTTTTCTGTTGCTTTTTCATTACACAGTAGTCTAGGTTAATTTTGTGCCTTAAAACATTAAAATAACTAACAAGCCAGTCATTCCTATTATGTTCTTAGGTTCTAGCCATGAAAACAGCAGTGAAATAACATTAGTTGACCAGACTTGGAGGGGAAATGCAGAGAGTGATGCTGAAAGTGTAGATAGTGAACAAGAAGACATTTTAAAGTAAGTTTTCTATTTATATTAAAAGTACAGTAATACCCCATTTTACGATGTTTCGTTCATATGACAATTTTCAATTATGATCACTGCCCATTTATATGAAGCTGCATTTGCTCCAACGATGATTTTAATGACAGGACGTTGCCATGAATCAACCAAAGCTTCTGGAACACATAGAATTAAAGAATTCTAGAAAGGCTTCACAATCTTGGATGGCATCAAGACTATCACAGATGCATATAATGAAGTAAAAGAGTCTACACTTAAAGGTGTATTGAAACAGTTGTGTCCTGAATTTATTGATGATTTTGAAAGATTTTAAAATCCTGTTGAGGAAGTTAGTGCAAATGTTGTAGACATAGCAAGGCAGTTAGAACTAGAAGTGGAGCCTGAAAATGTTACTGACCTGCTTAAATCTCATTCCCAGCCTCTAACAGATCTTCTTGAACTTGAAGAGCACAGGAAGGATGAAGAGGAATCCATTCTGAAGATATATTGAACCCTGTGTCTAAAGAAATAACAGAAAACTGAATGACTGAAAGCAAAGAACTTTCAGAAGCTTTCAGTCATTTAGAAATTGACATGTCCATTTTTGAAAAATGGATTCCAATTTTGAAAGAAGTTCCAAATAAATTTTGGCATTTTAGATCAATATGCCTGTTATAGAGAAATGTACAGAGAAAAGAAAAGACTATCTACCATTCAAACTTCATTAGATACATATTCTATAAAAGACTAGCATCCTCTCAAATCATATATCAACTTCAACATTCACTCAAAGCCCTGTTCAATCATCAACTACTGCAAGAAGTTCATATCCAAATCTCCAGCAAGAAAATGTTGGCATTTGATGAAGACCCAGTTGATCCAGAAGTTGTGCAATCCCCTTCAATAATTTTTCCTTTCAATAATTTTTCGTTTCTGAATTTTACATTTGCCTGTCCCTATAAGCAAAAGAACAATAGATTGAGGGTAAGTGAAGTACAGTGTTTATTTGAATTGTAAATGCTTTATTACATCGTTAATATATGATATATATATATATGCATATGTGCATAAATAGCTGCTTAAAAATGTCATCTGCAAGTTAAAAAAAACAATGGTTCGCTATATGACCATGGTCTGGAACTTAACGTGTCGTATGACTAGGGTATGCCTGTAGTTGAGAAATTTATTATGAATTTGTTAATAAATCTGTTTAGATCAGGGTTTCCGAAAGTGATTGATGGGACTTTGCAGAGGGTGGGGTGAATAAAGAGCTAGGGGTTGATAAGGGACTATGCATGGAAGAGAAGTTTACTAGGTTTAATGTGAAAATGTTTTTTTATTTTTTTCTAACCAAAGTAAAGTTGCTGTAAAATAAGGGCATTTTTAAAAATTGTGGAAAGTTTGCTTTAAATTGCTTCTTTATTTCTCAGGTTATAAGGTAGTAAAACATACTTATACACACTTCTGCATCTAAGTGACATTACACATTTGATTTGTTTAGGATACATCCTGTTTATTGAAGAGAGATCTCATCTCTTAAGAAATCAAAAACATATGTTACTTGCAAGAAGTAACATAAAAATATAGACTTTTATTATAAGTTAAAAATTGAGTTTTTCAAGTTTATATTGAATGCTTATAAAAGATTTAACCTCTCCCTCCTCAATATTTTGACAGTGCCACTCGTAGGATACAAAAATTTTTTTGCTTTGGTGCAGTAACTTTTTGTTACTAGCCAAGATCGGCAAAATTCAACCCCCCCCCCCCTCCAAAAAAAAAAGAAAAAAATCATAATGTATAGCCTTGTATAACATTGGCCTGTATTTTGAAATGTACCATGTTGAAAAAAAATTGTTAAAAGAAATAAGAATCACATTTCAGGTAAATATTATAGTATTTGGTAAGTAATTTCCTTCTGATTAATATATGATTTAACTGTTTTTATTCATCAGGTTTTCCAAAATTAAGCCTTTAATTGCAAACCCCAATCTATTTTTTCACTATATCACTATAAAAATATCCTATCTATTTGAAGACTTCAGCCACCATAATGGTGTAGTAGAAAATTCAAATACCTCCATTACACCCAACCTATTCAAGAATCCAGAACAGACCTGTTTGAGACATGTTATTCAAATTTAGGATCAGTGATGCCCCCAGAAGCATTAAGGTTTAGATAAGTACCAAGTAAAACAAAGATACTGAATTTTTGCTTTCATTTCTCACTCTCTCCACAGTTGTAACTTACATTTCTTTCATTCAATGTTTGTTGCCAGAAAGCTTTACTTGCCTACAAAAGAAAAGATTGTGTTTCATACTTTTGTTAGTAGTGTTTTTGGAATATGACTGCATAGGCACTGTAAATGTCAGAGTCAGTAGCATAATTTTACATTTTTGAACTCAGTTGCAAATGTTAAAAGTAAGTTCCATTCATCTAGTTGATTATTGCTGATTTATGTTCAGTTTTATATATTTTTGAGCCTTCTAGTTTTTTGTATACTTATAAAATTCTGCCATAATAGCTATGCCACTAGAAGCAATTAAAGATAATTAGGCCTAAGATTGTTAATGCCCAATTTTTGTGAAATGTTATTGTTTAATCAATTCTCATTAATAATAAATTATACCTTAACTAACACTTTTATTTTTGTTGATGGTTGTAATGCATTGTTAAGCCCTATGAATGTACAAATTAGTTTTTTTAAACATTGGCAAAAAATAAAGTAGTAAAATTGTACTTATGAATCATAGTGATAACACTATAAAAATTGTTTCTTTTTACAAGATATAAAAGGTTAATGCTTTTAAAATACAATAAAAATGACTAATATTAAAAATGCTTGAGAGATAAATAATATTACATGTTATTTTGTTTTCATTTCTCACTCTCAATACAGTATTTGTTTTTTGCAATGTAAAATGATAAAAAATGTGCAATGTAAAACTGATAGTTAAATGGCAGAATAATTTTTTATAAAAGGAACAATATGTAATATTGTTATGACAGATGAATGTGCTACAGTTACAGTTAATTAACGCTCATTGCCTATCCATTTAAAATTTGCAACAATATAAATGAAATTCAAGATATCTAGACATAGCATTATATTTCTGTATGAAATACTATGTTGAGGTATCCATGATTCCCTAACTTTGACCTTGGAAGATGTGTTTCCCATCTTAATTATTGTATTGGATCTAGTTCTGCCATTTAGTGGCAGATAAAGAATGAGAATACTTCAAAATAAATATGGTTCAATAGCATACAACTTTCACCCACTTCATTCTTCACAATGAATATCTTCTTAAGCCCATAAGTAAACAAAATTCATGAAGATGGCCCATAAAATATATGGGCTTCATAGGAAAAATGTTGATAAATAACATAAATATTATGTAGTTATTATATTTTTATAAGTTGAAGGTTTTTTTACAGACATGCTGGTGTATATACAGCAGAGGAAGTTGCTATGATTACTAGGGACAAACTTATTCGTTTGCAGTCATTATATATTGATCAATTTAAAAGGTTACAGCATATTCTACGTGAGAAAAGGAGAAGTTATTTGCATTCTGTTAAAAATGAAAGAGAAACTCTTGGTAGGTACCTTTTATTTAATTAATTTGCTTTTCTGTTAATGTATTCATTTAACCTTTGCACTCATTTGCTTGGAGACACAGCATCATAAAATATCAATTGTATTCGTGTATTGGGAGTAACTCGACATTTTATTGTTCAATGACAGAGAACTTCAAGTTATTTTAATTATTTTCTGAGCAAGATCTTTATTGCTCTCTGAATGCTTCAGAAAACACATCTTGTGACTCAGCATTGTTCATGTTGAAAATCCTCAAAAATATGAGTCAGTGTAACAGAAAATAATTAATTTTATGACAAGATGACAAGTAATTCAGATTGTTGGAGTATTCTACAACATTGTTACTTGTACAGTGTAAAGGTACATCCTTGCCCACCTTTCTTTATCATAAGTATACAGGGTGTCCCTGAATTCATGGCCCAAACGTGAGGGGATGGTAGTACACATTGAACCAACCAATATTCGTCATAGAATATGTGGCCACAAATGTAGCCCGGTGCCAGTAGGGGGTGCAGATGAGGCGGCACAACTTAAAAGTGCTGGACTGTCCGTCGCAGCAGCCAATGTGCACGACAAGCCTGGTGTTTACGAGCAGAGATGCCGATCACTACTCCGCCTTTGTGCTGCTTGTATCAACGTTGGTGGGTAGACGTTTGAGCATTTGTTGTAATGACCTTCAATAAATGTCACTCTGGAAACCTCTGTGTCTGTCCTTCATTTCCAACTCCTCACTGCGTTTGCGGCCACATATTCTATGACGAATATTGGTGGGTTCGGTGTGTACTACCATCCCCTCACGTTTGGGCCATGAATTCAGGGACACCCTGTATTATCTTCCCATAGGTGGTGATGTTGAAGCATTAATCAAACATGGTAGCCCTCAGTCAAAGCATTGTGATGTTAATGAATTCTTCATGTATGAGAAGACTTAGAAGCATCCACAAGTGACTGCAGAATGTGTATGGGGCCAATGCTGTTAACTGCAATATGGTCTGTGGGCTAAACAAACACCTGCAAAAGATAGACATGCCAATCTTTGCATGGACCCTCACAGTGGAGGCATACAAGCTATTGTTCTGAGGTGGTTGAAAGTGGCAGTGATCATGAAGGAAAATAGGATTATGTATACTGTACAAGTAAAAATATTGAAAAAGATTACCACTCAAGCAGCTGCTTATCGCAGAGGTTTGACATGAGCCAATCAGTATAATATGCCATAAAGAAAATATGTAAGGGAAGCAAGACCTCAGCAGAAGCACAACAAAAGAAAGACTACATCCATGCCCTATTTGGGGCTTGAACACAAGTCCCTGTGATAATAGAGCATGTTAACCACTCAGCCACAAGATCGCTGAATATTGATCTAAGAAAAAATTGTTGAGCATAACTTTCTAACTGATCCTCATAGTTTCAATCTTAGCTAACAATACAGTATGGAAACTCCTGTTCACAAAGTTCAGGTTTCGTTTTGAACAGACATTTCATTTTTCAAGAAAGCAGAAGATGAAACTGTGTCTTAAAAAAAAATAGGACAATGCTCATGGAGCATATGCCTTGTGTATTGATATATTTGGTTAATATTTCTTATATTATTATATTATTTTTTAAATTAGTATTTTTTTAATTTAAAGAACAAGAAATACCTATTAAAGTTTTTTTTTTACATTTAAAATTCAGAAATAATCACATTTTTGAATACCATGGTTGGCAGAAATACTGAAGTTTTCTTCCCTTTTAACAAAAATAAATAATGAACTTAAAATACTGGAAATTGTTTTATAGGATGTTAAGCCATGGCCTCATATAAATAGTAGTTTTATATCCTGTTCAAATATAACATTTTATTGAAAAACTCATTAAGGTATAATATGCATTTGTGTCAAATTTTATAAGAGTTGAAGAACTTACAGTTAGTTTTATGAGTTGAAGAACTTACTACATACAGGGGTTTATCAAAATAGTGGAAACACTCATGGCAACTGGAGTACATACAATGTACTGTATGTACATAACAGGTACGACGTCACCTGCGATGTGAGGTATATAAAGGGGAGAAGTACAATGTCAGCTATCACGTAGCAGTGCCACAGGCACAGGTGAAATAGCTGTTGTGATGTAATTGTCAACGTCAGATCTCAGCGACTTCCGAAAAGGCATTGATCATTGGTGCGCATCTTGCAGGAGCTTCAGTAACCAGAACGACGGAAATAGTAGGTGTAGTGCGGAACTGAATCGAAGATTATGACTACCTATCAAAAAAGGCAGGGCGTTGGCACAGATTGTACAATGGAAACACAAGACCACGACATTGCAAATGGCAGTAGAGTTGAACACCAGTCAGAATGATCCCATTTCCATCATAATAGTTCGTCGAGAACTTCATCATGCCAGTATTTATGGCCATGTTACAAACCTCTGATTACCAACATCAATGCAACAAAATGTGTAAGGTGGTGCAAAGCACATGAAAACTTGGATGCTAAAGATTGGCAACATGTCATCTGTGTCATCTGGTCTGATGAATTGTGCTACATATTGTTTCCCACCACTGGTAGAGTGTACATCTGGCGAAAGCCTGCAGAAGCTTACCATCCCAACTGTTTGATTCTGACTGTGAAGCATGGAGGTAGATCCCAAATGCTGTGAGGTGCCATATCATGGTATTCTTTAGGGCCATTAGTTATTCTGCAGGGTCATGTCACATCCGCAGAGTACGAATACATTCTCGGGGACCACCTACACCCAATGTTGCGGGCATTGTTCCCTAATGACCATCCCAGGTTTGAAGTGGATAATACACCTGCGCATTGTGCTAAATGTATCAAGTTGTGGCTTGCAGAGCATGAGAATGATGTACAGCACCTACCTACCCTGGCCATTTCAATATTATTGAACATTTGTGGGAATATCTGGAGTGCAAAGTCAGATCATACTTTCCACTTCCAACATCACTGGCACAGTTGGGCCATATTTTAGCGGAAGAATGGTCCCACATTCCATTACTATATGGGCATGACTTGTATAATTCTATTCCATATAGCATTGCATCTGTTCTGAATGCCTGAGGTGGGTTATTAATAAAATGTTCTCCACAAACAGTACGTGTTTCCATTATTTTTATAAACCCCTGTATGTACACTGATTTCCATAAATGAAAGATAAATGAGAAAAATCGTGATAATTCACCAAAAAATTGTGCGATCCTCACCAAACTTGTTCATGTAACCAGTAAAATAATGCTGAGTGAGCATACCATATGCAAATTAGTCTAGGTTGCGTCAGTTTGCATAATTGGATGGTGGCATAAAAACAGGTGTTTTGGAGTGGATCATTATTTTGTGTTGGCTATTGGCTGGCTCGAAGCAGGCCAAAGTCAGTGAGATGTGGCACGATGGCTGAATGTGGTCCATAGACTGTGGAATCAATTTCTTAGCACGGATTCCACGTCTCAGAGGTTTAGCCGAGGAAGGGCCAGAATTACTGTACAAAACCAATATCTGCAATTAACAGCATGAAGAAGCAGGACATCTACTCCCTCTCAGCTATGATCCTCTCTTGCAGCAGCCACTGGGAGGGTTGTATCAGCTTCTACTGTGCATAGAAGGCTTCATGAGGGAGGGCTGTATGCTAGAAGGCCAGTAATTTGTATACCCCTCACGTCTCATCACAGGAGAGAGTGGTTGAATTGGGCATGCACGCATGTTTACTGGACAGAAGAGCAACTTCTGGAGGTCAGTACTCTTCACAGATGAGTCCAGATATTGTTTTCAAAGTGATTCTGGACATTGCTTGACATGGAGAGAACTAGGTACCCGCTATCATCCCAGTAACATCCATCAAAGAGACAGTTACGGTGAAGGTAGCATGTGTGTTGGGGTGGCATTTCCTTAGTGGACGTGCAGACCTCTATCTGTTGGCGAGTGGGAACTTCAATGTTCAACGATATAGAGATGACATCCTGGACCCTTAATGTCCTTACAGGTGCAATAGGTGAAATATTCATCTTACAAGACGATAATGCTCATCCACACAAAGCTCGACTAGTGGAACAATACCTTCAAGAGGAGACCATTATGCGCATGGAGTGGTCAGCTTGATCTTCCAACCAATAGAGCATGTGTGGGATGCTCTAGGGGGACATGTTGCTGCCCTCAACCTGCCACCTGAAGCAAATTGGGAGCTTATTACTGCTTTAAAGGAACAATGGTTGTTACTCCCTACTGAGCTGATTCACAACATCATAAACAGCATGGAACATCACTGTCATGCCTGCATTGCTATAAGGGGTGATCACACTCCTTATTAAAGAACTTTGCTCATTGCATTCTGACACCTCATTTTTGGACAAGTTCCTGTAAGTGGTACTTTTTTACAAAAAATGTTTCTAGTGTAAAATATGACATTCTAAAACTAGCATTGTAATTCATGTTTTCATCAAATTTTATTAAAATCATTCATATAGTTCTTTTTGTTTATCATAATTTTTCTCAGTTTTCCTTAATTTATGGAAATATAAGGAATTCAACTTTGCTTGCACTGATACATTTTTATACATAGGGTACTCTCAGTGAATATAACTAAGATTTAGGAACACATCAAAGGTACTGTTACAGTGAATTCTGAGAAAATCCATTTTATCTCTTTTTAAACATTATATTAATGTGTGTGTGATTAATTTTACATACCAGTAACAAACAACATTAGACAAGAGTCTAATATCCATAATGGGTTTTAAAAATGTCTGTATTGGTATTTAGGCATTTTTATTAGTACAGTGTAAGTAGTGATCAACTTAATGAACAACTGTACTAAGAGAAAAATAAGTACTAATCTTTATGTTATATATACCGAAGAGACAAAACATTATGTTCACCTGCCTAATAAGATGTTGGTCCTTCACATGCCGCCAAAACAGCCCTTACCTAGCGAGGCATGGACACTACAAGATTTCTAAAGGTGTCTTGTGGTATCTAGTACCAACACGTTACCAGCAGATCCTTTAACTCTTATAAGTTATGTGGTTTAGCTGCCACAGATCAGATATGCTGTTCCAACACAAACCACAGATACTTGATTGGATTCATGTCTGGGGGAATTTGGGGGCAAAGGCAGTACCTGGAAGTTTTCATGTTCTGTGAACCATTCTCAAACAATCCAGGCAGTGCACCATGGTGCATTATCCTGCTGAAAGAAGGCACTGCTTGAGGGGAATACCTGGTCTGCAATGATGTTTAGGTAGGTGGTAGACTTCATAGTTTCCTGCATGTGAATGACTGGACCCAGGGTTTCCCAGCAGAACATTGCCCAAAACATTACACTTCCTCCACCAGCTTGTTTTTGTCTCACGGTGCATCCTGATGACAACACTTACTCAGGTAAATGACACACATGTACATTCATCAGTCCAAATGACCTTCTTCCAATTATTCAAGGTCCAATTTTGATGCTCGTGTGCCCATTGTTGGTGCTTTGACGGTGAACTGAGGTTAAAATGGGCACTCAGGGCAGACTGCAGCTATGCAGCCCCATTTTCAGCAGGGTTTGATGTACTGTGTGTTATGACACATTACTCCTATCACCAGCATTCAGATTAGGGGTAAGTTGCGCCACATTATCCCTTCTATAGACTCCTATCATGTGGGATAGCTTTCCCTCATCTCTAGCATTGATGAACCGTGATTGGCCCACACACCTTGCCAGCGGTTTGTGGTTTTTCCCTCCTCGGACCATTTTTTAAAAGTACTAACCATGTTGACCGTGAGCATCCCACAAGCCTTGCCATCTCGGAAATGCTCTGACCCTTTTGTCTGGTCATTACAATTTGGCCTTTGTCAAACTCACTTAAATCCGCTGCCTTTCCTGTCTGAAAAACAAGAATAACACTGATTAAGAGAGCTCAGTATCAGGTGTTATTTATACCATTTTATGACCTTCACACACTCTATTGTTTACCTGCAGTTGCTTCGATTTGCATACTCCTCACGTCACATCACAAGATGCGCTGGTCATAATGTTTTGGCCCTTCGATGTATATCTCTATGTTATGATACTCTGTTATATACCTCTAGCATCACTAGCCTAGTTTGGAATGATAAAATTATTTTCAACTGCTCCAGTGTTAGTTATATTGTAACTAAAGTATTTTTCTCTGATGTTATAAACAAATAATAGTTTTAATTTATAGATCTGTATTTAGCAATTTTAATTTCATAGAGCTGCTTCTATGAAGAGTCAAATTTGCATTTATGAATCATAATTTTAAGTACATATTTTTGTATTTGAATCATTTGTTTCAAATAAATTTTGTGAGCTCTTCCCTGTGTTATAATTGCGTATTGCATTCTAGAATGAAATAAAAATTAATATATATGTTTGTTTTTAATTTGTGTTTCTAGTATCTTCATTAAAGTGTAAAATTTTGGAATAACTTGTTTAATTTTTAAAACTGGATTATTTATAAGCTCATTCCATTTCTGATGCTTATCAAAATGTAATTCTGAATAGTTAATCTGGTTAAACTTTTTATTGTAAAACAGTTACACGTTATAATATTTATATTAAAATTAGAGAAATTAGTTTGATGGTATATGAAATCACCAGTAGAGGCTCCTGTCAGACCTCTATGGCAAGCAGCTGCTTGAGAGAATATTTTTTTTATCAGTATTTATTCTCCTTTCAACATTAAAGTTTATGCATTTTGTTTCATTAAAATTAGTGGATAAATGGTTGCTTTCAAACCAGGTCATAATAACTCTTAAATCAGCAAAGATTTCCTAACTGAAGATCATAATGTGCATTGTAAATTAAGGCTGTATCATCTGCAAATGACATGATATTACCCTGTAGTTTGTTCAAAAATATCATCATTAAATGCAAAATAACTTGGGTCCCAGAACAGATCCCTTGAAACACTAAACATAATTGCCCCTTTTCATTTAGAATACTTCCTATTTTTACCTGTTGAGTCCTGTTGATTAAATAAGAACTAAACCATTTTAAAACAATACCTCTAATGCTAGTTTTTCTCTAATATTGCAATTAGTATATCTGTAGACAGAAATCAAAAGCTTTTGAAATTTGAAAATGAGTACAGCTACCTTATTTCAATTATTAATACCATTATACATTAATTGTGTAAGTTGTGCTATTGCATTTTCTGTACCACCATTCTCACGAAATCCAAATTTCTTTTTTGAAAGAATATATTATTTAGGTAAGAAATTAATCTATCAACTATTACTTTTTCCATTATTTTTGAAAAATACTTCTAATTTATCTCCGTTTTTGTAAATAGGGTTGGGTTGTTTTACTTTTGAATGGCACTTTTTTGCACACAATGGGCTAAATGGCCAGGCCACAAGGACCCACGAGGGCTCAGAAAAGATTGAGATATTAATTATGCTTTCTTCAAACAGCAATATTTTTAGTTTTGGTATTAAATATTCTCATATAAATATAATTATTGTTGTTTGAAAAATCCAAATCTATGTTCCTTAGTCCTTTCAAATGATTGTCATTTAGCTATCCTATTATCTTTTCTTCTTTTGATACCAATCTAATGTTAATTGGTTTAGGTGTATTTTTGTTACAAATTGGTGCTTGGTGAATAACTTTATATTTTATTTGCTCTGGTTTCAGATTAATTGCAGTTTGTATTTTCTTCACTTATTCATTCATATTTTCGTTATAGACATTTCCCCAAGTCTATTGAATTTAATATTATCATTCTTACTACTCTGCTGCAATTCTCTCATTTGTTGTTCTCAGCCTGTAGTTTCCTGTTTGCTTCCTTAATTTCTTTTATTTCTTCTGAAATATCTCTTATAATTCAAATGAAATCGCATAGTTTCTTCAAATTAATAATTTTTGCACATTCTTGCATTCTCTCAATTAATACTTCATTGTTCTTATTAAGAATATAATTTTACTTTTGAATGCTGCTACATCTGACCTAATCGTATTTGCCCAGCTCAAATTATTCTTACCACTTCATGCATTGATCCCACCACAGTCACTTCCAGTTGATGGCTATCAGACTGACTAGGAATCTATATTGTCCCTCAGTTTTCAGTTACCTTAGCAACAGTAATATGAGCTGATGATGATAATTTGCCTTTCCCAAAACTGCAGTCATCAGCCAAATGTTCAGTCCTTCATGCTATTTCCTGCCCCCTGTTTCCTGTTGATCCTGCCTCATTTAAGCTAATGGTAGAGAGGTTAGTATCTATTTTTAACTCTACAATTTATACATTTCCAAGCAGTTTTCCATTCACTCAACATCCTCTTAAAATTGTTTTTTTGTATTCCCAAACAGTAGAAATGACTATACACTTTACATTGTCCTTTACAATATGCAGAAATTTACTTTCTTTTTCCAGAGATCATATTGCATATTACAAACACAGGTGCTATGACACTTAAATTACCGCTAGAACATGCTTTATATATTAACTTTAAATATCATACTTGGGTGAAAGGCCAAAGGTGAATATAGAATCTCCAATTCTCTTCTGAGATTTGGGGTCCTTGTGACTTTTACTATATTGTACAACAAAATAAGGGTTCAGAGGGGAGGGGGAAAGAAAGCTCTATATCTCTTAGAATTAATTATTTATTTTAATAATTAAATTTTAATTACTTTGTAATATCTTTAAAACTCTACTTTGAATCTGGCATTTATTTCTTGACATATTTGTATTGTGATATTTGTTTATATTTTTCTTAATATTTAGGAAGTATTCAGAATACTCCCCGGACAACTCGAGAAGAAGAAATGCATTACAAAAAATTAAAGACTCTCAAGAGGTATCACCAACGATTTGGTAAAGATGCACTTCTTCAACACCAAGCTCGGGAACGGAGACGAGAAGCAACAGAAGGTAGCAGCTATCAACCACCACGTTATCCAAAATGTGTATTTTCACAAGATGGAGAAAAGTGTCACCAAAAGGCATTGCCCTTAAGCAAATTTTGTATGAGTCGTATCCTTTAATAACAATATCATTAAATATATATTTAAATTATATTTATCATTTCATAGTTGCTTCCTGTGTATTTTTGCACAAGAAAAAAATATGAATGCCATTTTTGCTTATGATTATATAATATATATACACACACACACTGAAGAGCCAAAACATATGATCACCTGCCTAATATGATGGTCCTCCATGTGCCACCAAAACAGCTCTTATCCAGCGAGGCATGGATGCTACAAGATTTCTACAAGGTCTCTGGTACCAACATGTTACCAGCAGATCCTTTAACTCTTGTAAGTTTTGTGATTGAGCTGCCACAGATCAAATATGCTGTTCCAACACAAACCACAGATGCTCGATTGGATTCATGTCTGGAGAATTTGGAGGCCAGGGCAATACCTGGAAGTCTTCTTCATGTTCCACAAACTATTCTCGAACAATCCAGGCAGTGTGTGTGCTATCCTGCAATCCAGGCGCATTATCCTGCTGAAAGAAGGTACTACTAGAAGGGAATGTGTTGCCATGAAAGAATGTACCTGGTCTGCAATGATTAGGTAGGTGGTAGACATCATACCTAGTAAGGTCCAAAAGTTTTTGGCCTGAACATGTTAGAACAAGAATTGACAGCTCTAACTCTGTCAACCCACCACCCTATGTTTTGTTGCACTGCAGTTAAAATTTTGCAGCTCTGGCATCAGTAGCACTCCAGCTAGTGTCGCAGATAGAAGTGCTGTTGCCCAATATTTTGAAATGTTTAAACTTGTGTATCGCGCGGTCATTAAATTTTTGACGAAAGAAGGCAAAAGCCTGGCAGAAATTAAACGATGTTTAGATGCTGTGTACAGTGAATCTTCCCTGTTATATTTGACATTAAGGAATGGGTTAAGCAGTTTTGCTTAGGGAGAGATTTGATTGAAGATGAACCTCGTCAAAAATAATGCAGAAACACTCACTCCAGAAACAATTGCACTGGTGCAAGAAGAGGTGCTAAAGGATAGGCAACTGAAAACTAAAGAATTATCAGCAAGGTGTGGACTTCCAAAAACCACGGTGCTTCGAATTTTACACAACCATCTTGGTATGAACGAAGTGACTGCAAGATGGGTCCCAAAACAGTTGAATGTTGTCCAAAAACAACGATGCATGGAATGCTGTACTGAATTTTTAACACTCTGTGAGGGGCAAGAAAAAGAAGTGATTGATTCAATTGTCACAGGAGATGAAACTATAGTTCTGTACCATGATCCCTTGTCTCAATGGGGCATCTCAATGGGGCTATGGAATGGTGGCATCCTGGATCCCTAAGGCCAAAAAAAGCAAAAGTGACACAATCACAAAAAAAGATCATGGCCACCATCTTTTTGGATTCTCAGGGGATTCTGCTAGTTGACTTTAAGGAATGAAATACTACAGTTGCTGGTGAATATTATGCGTCATTGTACAAATTGAAGGATACCATCAAAGAGAAATGCAGAGGAAAGCTGTCCCGGGGAGTGAGGTTATTGCACGACAATGCACCAGTGCACATTTCAGTTGCTGCGAAGGCTGCTGTTCAGCAATGTGGTTTCCAGGAATTAAATTACCCACCATACAGCCCCGACCTAGCCCCTAGTGACTGTTATTTGTTTTCAAAATTGAAGTCAGATCTGCATGGGGGGAAAAAATTACAAGTGATGAAGTCATTTCTGCAGTTTTACAACATTTTAAAAACAAAAATTCAGATTATTTTTCTGTGGTATAGAAAAGCTAATTAGCCATTCTAAAAAATTATTAAAATAATGGGTGATTATATTGAAAAATAAAAATTATTGTTTGATTCTATTATCTCTTTAATACCCTTGGGCTAGAAACTTTTGGACCTTATGTAGTTTCCTGCACATGAATGACTGGACTCAGGGTTTCTCAGCAGAACTTTGCCTAAAGCATTACACTTCCTCCACCAGCTTGTTTTTGTCTCACAGTGCATCCTAGTGCCAACACTTCTCCAGGTAAACAACGCACACGTACCCAGCTGTCCACATGGTGCAGTGGGAAATGTGATTCATTGGACCAGATGACTTTCTTCCAGTCATTCAAGGTCCAGTTTTGATGCTCGCATACCGATTGTAGATGCTTTTGATTGTGAACCGAGGTTAGCATGGGCACTTGGAGTGGACCCTGGCTAAGCAGCCCATTTCTGACAGGGTTTGATATACTGTTTGTTGTGACACATTACTCCCATCACCAACAATCAAATTATGGGTGAGTTGCACCACAGTATCCCTTCTGTTGGCTTGCACCATACTGGAAAGCCTTTGCTCACCTTTAGCATCGATGAGCCGTGATCAGCCCACACCTTGCCAGCGGTTCATGGTTTTTTGTATTCCCAAGCAATATTTAACCATTCCTCAGACCACTTTTTGAAGGTACTAACCATGGCTGACCACGAGCACCCCTCAAGCCTTGCTATCTCGGAAATGTTCTGACCCAGTCGTCTGGCCATTGCAATTTGGCCTTTGTCAACCTTACTAAGTCTGATGCCTTTCCCATCCAAAGAACAAGAATAACACTGATTAACAGAGCTCAGTATCAGGTGTTATTTATACTGTTTCATGACCTTCACATGCGCTGTCGTTTACCTGCAGTTGCTTCGATTTGCATAAAGATGCACTGGTCATAATGTTTTGGCTCTTCAGTGTATAAATGCAGTCATATACAGAGATTGCCACTAGTATCACTGAAAGTATTTAATGTAGAAAGTACTAATTACTCTAGCAGCAAATGTCAATCTTAAAGGCATTAAGTCGAAAGTTACCCTTACATACAGCTGACAATTCTAAATTTCTGGTAGTGATGTTACTCAAAATAGTCCATGACAATTCATTTCATCTTTGATTATTTGTGTTATTTACATAACTGATTTTGATTCATTATGTACCTAACATGTTGTTTTTACACTCAGCGGCCACTTTATTGGCTATAATGTCGATAGTAGCTTGGATACAGAACTCTGTAACTTAAGATTTTTATGTAAGAATGTGACTGAAAATAATTAAAAATTTCCGTCAGATCTATTTCAATCTCAATTTTTGACAATAATCATTTGGTATTAACGGAGGAGCTGTCTCCATGGCTGAGTGGTTAGTGCACTTGGCTGCATATGAATGGGACCTGAGTTCGAGCATAGATGTTTCTTTATCTGTGTTGTCTTTCTGCTGATATCTCTATTACATATACTGCAGACTCCTGTCAGACCTCTGTGGCAAGCAGCTACTTGAAAGGTAATTTATTATTACTTTTTTTAATAGAGAGCTTTAAAAATTGGAATAATTTAAAATTAAATAATTGCCCTTAAAAGTTAATAAAAGTGAGTTAAAAGCAATGATCATTGTACTAAACTTTACTAATATATGTAAGAGTATATTTATCAGTTCAAGTATTAATTATGTTAATTTTGATCAATCTTGAATAATTTTTGAACTAGCAATAAATGTTTCAGCTTCCATAACTTTTTAAATATTGAATGCATATTGTTGTAATTCAAGATTTAAATAGATTTTATTTGAGATATTTAAATTATATCACATTTTTTCATAAGTTTATTTAAGAAGTTACTGAGTTCTGCATCTCAGTTGGTCTGTAAATGGTAGCTAGATACTTTCTACTCCACAGAAGTGATGGGCAGTGGCAGATATGGCGTCAGACACAGGAGGACACTTGACCAATACCTGGACACACTTGTTGATCAAGTACAGGCTGACGGTGGCAGTGTGCATGTCTTGGAGATGTTTTCCTGGTATGACCCGGGACTGCTGGTACCACTGGATGGGTTTCTGAATGCCAGTGGCTACATGTCCATTCTCACTGACCATACGTATCCCTTCATGTTGCCCCTCGGTGCAAGCTCCTGTACTCGGTAAGGGGACCCCCTGTGAAGGTTCCGCTGGCTCAGTTACCTTCACAGGGTCCTGAACGCTCGCCTGCATGTTTGCCGTGTGCGGAGACCTGTGTCCCGGGAAAGGAGGATCCTGGTAGTTGTTCTGGGGGTCCCTGTCTTCTCTCCTCAGCTCATGACTGGCAGGGTCCCCTTTTGCTGCCTTGCCATTGGGAAGCCTATTGCGGGGTTGGGCAGTGGATTCCGATGCCTCTGTTATACATTGCTTTGGCCTCTTCTTCTGGTAAACGGGAGCTCCTGGGGTGGCCCCCTGAGGAGCAATCAGCTGGTGGGCAGGTCCTGCTAGGGTCAACTATGCAGAGCGGCGAGTAACCTTGCTCATGTCCGGGTAAAGGTTTGCGAGTTTCCTCACAGCTTATTTTCCTTTTGTAGTTATCCTTTCGAGGCCAGTTTGGTTGTTCACAATTTTTTTTTTTTGCTTAATTCCTTTTGTGAAGAGAGTTTATTTGCACACATTTCTCTTTTCATTTTCTTTTTATTTGTGAGGGCTTGGCTCACTGTCTGTTTAGTACTGACACCCAGTGTGTACACATCAGTGTGTACACATCAGTGTGTACACATCAGTGTGTACACATCAGTGTGTACACATCAGTGTGACACCCAGCTGTGCGTCCCCTTGTTGGACTCCATGGAGGGTGGGGACAGTGAGCACTGAACCATACAAAAACAAATATGAGAGTTGAAGATGAAATTGAATCGATCAATGCCAACAAGAGAGCTCGACATGAGCCCCCATCTTCCTTGTCTCTGTTATCTCTGCCATCGTCTTCTTTGTCTGTGTCTTCGTTCTCGAGATTCCTGATCATCCACTCCACAGGTGATCAGGTACTTGGGGACATGTCCCCATTTTTTGTGAACAAAGGTTTGAAAGGTCTTGTTAGAGAGTTGAAATCTGTCAAGCGCTTATGATCTGGCGACTTGCAGGTTCAGATCGCTTGTTGCAAACACTCGAAACTGCTCCTGAAAGTCAGAGAGATCGGTGGGCTTACGAACAAGCTCTCTGCGATCAAACCTATCATCAAATCATGGCAGTCTTGTTACCGCAGGAATTGCAAGGAGGAAGTTGTACTTGCTTGGCCCCACTTAGGTCATTCATTTATTACTTATTCATTTCTTCTTCAGGCAGACGACGAACCTAAGTGCGAGTTTTGCGACACCATTTTAACAATCAAACGTATTTTAATTTCATGTCCTTTTTTTAACTTTGAATGCTGTATGTTTTTTAATTTTCATAATTTTTCCTCTGAGCCCCTTACACTCAGACATCTCTTATCAGACCATTGTTGTTTTACCTCTATATTTAAATTTTTACGATATACTGTTTTTTTTTACTTGCTTGTAGTTTTACTCCCTTTTTATGATTCTATAATATGTTTAACCCAGGTTGCTTACACCTGGGTTTATTTTTTTTATTGAACATATTTATACATTTGATTTTGTGGTTCTCAACATTTCGTTTTATTGTTTCACATTTTTTTGTTGCCTTTATAGTTTATTTTTAAAAATTGGTTGTGGGTGGCATGACTTTTAACTTTTTTCCTTTTCTGGACTTTCGTTTGGCACATTATAGTCTTAGATGCTAATGCGCCATTAAAACCCAACTAACCAACCAACCCTTTATGTTGGACATTTACCCTGGTGGTGATGGTGACCAACAGGACAGTGCACCCTGCCATGTCGCTAAGGTGGCGCGTGACTGGTTGCAGGAACACGACAGCGATGTCTCTGTTCTTCCTTGGCCGGCGAAATTGCCCAACCTCAATCCCATAGAGCACTTGTGGAACCATTTGGATTGACAGGTTCGGCGTGTGGACCCACAACTACGTCATCTCCTTAACCTCTCTGCTCTGCTGGAGTCCAAATGGGCATGTGCCTCTGGCAACCTTCCAGGCCACATAGCGTCCATGCCATGCAGTCTCACCACTGTCATCTTGGCCAAGGGTGGTTATTCCCATTTTTAAGTAGGTGCTCATATTATTCTGATATTGACTGTGTATGGTTTCATTCTGAAAGTATACACAGTCAATATCAGTCTGTAGGTGCTCATATAATTCTGTAGTGCAATTCTGTAGGTGTAATAGTGTAGGAAAGTCTGTAGGTGCTCATATAATTCTGATTTGACTGTGTATGGTTTAATCATGTTATTCTGATATGACTGTGTATGGTTTGAGCCCCACCTGGGTAATAAATTTTCTGTTTCTCAAAATCAAAAAAGTCCACAAGAAAACAATTTGACAATTATTAGCATTCTGCTTGTTCTTTCTTTGATTTTGTCCACAGTTGTAAATTTACTGTAATATCAGTTATTAGCCTTTAACATGCCAGCTTTTTAGAGCAGGAATTTTGAGGTGCTTTCAAGAGAAAGAAAAGTGCAACTTTAAAACCTTATTCTGAAATAACTAATAGAGAGAATAGATCATGTCATATACCAAAATAAAGAGCATTGGGAATTTTTAGGAACTAAAATATTTGAGACAACATAAAACAAATAAAAATAAATACTCCCTAAAGTAGCTGCTCACCACAGAGGTCTGATAAGAGCTTATCAATTTATATGCCATTGACACATGGTCTGTGAGGAAAGAGAGACCTCAGCAGAAAGACAACATGAATATCCATACCTTACCTGGGACTCGAACCTAGGTATAGAACTGTCTAGTGTATCCTCTTCCCCAACCATCTCTGAGCCCTTGTTACCTGCTATTTAGTCCACTGTGTGCAAAAAAGTGCTACTCAGAGGTAAAACAATCCAAAAAACATTATTAATTGCACATTTTTTAAATGAGTAAAATGCATGTAACAAAAAAAAAAATAAATAAAAATTGGACAAATACCTTGCAAATTTGTTGTTACTGCTAAAACATTTTCTAGAAAATTTTAAATAATATTATCCCTATATTAAAAATTTAGATATATTAGCTGATCCACAACAAGTGCTTTTTAAAGCCTGTGATAGTGGAAGAGGAGATTGCTCAAAACCTGTTGTACCATACAATGAAAATATAACTTGCTTGCTTCATGCTCGCTTAAGTGGTGTAACAGAAAGCTGTGAAGTGTCATGGGTAAGTGTGCACATGTAATGTTTTAAATAATTTACAAAAATTATAACTTTTAATATTTTATAATTTGGGAGATATATATATATATTTATTAATCTTTGAAATGAAATGATCCATTCAATAGCATTTCAAACAAACACTAATAACTTGGTTGTTAATTAAGCTGATTGTCTTTTTTGGTCTTATTGTGAAGTTTTGCATATCTGTAATTTGATTTATGCCAAATATGTTTAAACTTGATGCAAAGCGACCTTTGATGCTGGAAAATGTATCCTTTTATTTTCTTAACGTTTTTCTTTCAGTTCCCCTATTTTCAAAAAAAAAAAAAAAAATTACTGCTGTTTGAGAGCATATATAAAAAAAAAATACCCCCTCAAGCAGCTGCTTGCCACAGAGGTCTGACAGGAGCCTGTCAGTTTATATGCCACAGTAGAAGATCTGATTAAGTTATAAAAATTGAAGCTTTTTTTTCTAAAATATTAAAAAATTCCAGAATTCAACTTGATAGTAAACAAGTTTTGACCAATAAAATAGTAGATTAACTCTCCAAAACATAATCTTTATGTAAATTCACAATGTGGCAGCATAAAATTACATTTATTAGAATTATAGATACTAATGAAATAGCTCATCACAATACTCTCCATTTTGCTATACAGTTTCTCACTGTTTCATTGTTGAAATATATACTTTGTATTTAACATTGCTACCAAATCCTCCTCCAACAAAGAAATATATCATGTTATTCAATATTAATTTAAAATGCTAACATTTGGTAAAAGCATATGGAAAGTAATTGTTTAAAATCTCTGACATATTAATGTTTTAGGAAACTCTTCCTTGATGGGATTTTGAGTGTCAGAATTAGGACTTAGGTAATCCTACTCCCTAATGTGATTACAATTTTTGCTTTTGGCTTCTAAATTTATGTAGTGGACATTTAAAGCATATATTACCTCCCTGAGGAATTATCAATCTCAGCTTTAGTGTCTCAGTACATATCAATAAGAATATACCTAGTTTGAACCCTTATGTTGAAAATATTGCCACTACACTTAAAAGTTTGACAGATGTTTTTTGTTTGAGCAACAAGCTGTGAAGTAGACATCTTGGGCAACAAGTGATTGGCCACTTGGCAGTGCTGTCAGTGTACTTGGAGATATGAACTGTTTGGCAACCGAGATAGCAGAAAGATGGAACACTAGTTTAATTATTATTAAAAATAATTCCAGTAATTTCGGCAGTTGATCAACAAAAACAAATTCTTAGATCGAGTTCAAATTACAAGGTTCATAAATTGCAATCTCATGTCGTATGGTTGCTACATGTTACTTACACTAGTCAAAAGTACTTATATACACTAGTCAAAATAAAGGATCATGCACATATGGCTACCCTCAAAGCTCCCTAACTTTAAAAATGGACTTTTTGTATAAAAATGTTTCTGGATATTAGTTTTAAGATTTCAAACAGATCTCTAAATTTTGATTTCTGACAATACTTAATAAATACATAAAGAGTTATGGAAGCTTATTAACCCTTCCAGTGTCCGGGCTGAAAAACAGGTTCAAACTATTTTCTTACTAAGCTTAACCAAAAAAATATAACTTTAGAACTTTTGTGCCAAATAACTAATGAGAGGAATTATGGCATGTTGTATACCAAATTAATCATGATTTAATTCTGAATTTTCTGAAAATCAAGTATTTAACAAAAAAGATGCTATGTTTTATTTTAATAGGGCTTTTTTTAGAGTCATGTAGTAAAAAAATGCATCTGGCAATGCAAATAAAAATTTATTTAAAAAAAAAAACATTTTCTTACTAAGCTCAACCAAAAAAATATAACTTTAGAACTTTTGTGCCAAATAACTAATGAGAGGAATTATGGCATGTTGTATACCAAATTAATCATGATTTAATTCTGAATTTTCTGAAAATCAAGTATTTAACAAAAAAGACACTATGTTTTATTTTAATAGGGCTTTTTTAGAGTCATGTAGTAAAAAAATGCATCTGGCAATGCAAATAAAAATTTATTTAAAAAAAAACTAATAGACAGAAATGATTACAAGTGTACATGAATGAATGGCTATATATTTCTGAATAACAAAAAAAAAATATTTTTTTTGGTTTTAAGGAAATATTTCACTTGTTTTGCGGGTTTTTTCTCGGTATCATGCTTTGAGAAAATTCCAGGCTTTTAGCCAATTGAGCTGAGTCAAACAAGTCAACTTTAGAATTAAAAAAATCAATCAATGGAAATAGGTCATGTGATATATCAAATTAAACAGAATTTAATTACGAATTTTATGAAAATGAATAATATAAACAAATTTGCAAGCATGTTGATTTTAATATGCCTTTTTCAATATGATATGGTAAAAAAAATAATTGCACTATACAATTAAAACTTTATTTTGGAAAACCTGATGAATAAAAATAGTTAAATCATATAAACATAGATGATAATCACAATATTACCATCTGCTCTTTTGGTGTTGATAAATCAATAAATATTTTGCGGAAAAGAATTTATTAAGTTAAATTATATATTTATCGAAAGGAAATTTCCTCCCGAACAATATAATATTCAATCTGAAATATGATTTTTATTTCTTTTAATAATTCTTTTCAGTATCGTATATTTTAAACACGGTCAGTGTTATACAATGTGACTTGGACTTCTCGCATTCACGGGATTTTCTGAACTGGTTATGAAATAGAAAAAAACTTTCTTGGCTGCTTTTTTTGCTAAACATTATGATTTTTTTCTTTGGATGTTGCAGTTCGGCGATCTTGGCTAAGTGCAGAAAGGTTTGTGCACCAAAGCACCAGCCCTTCCCGAAATTGCCTTCCCCATGACTGCCAATTTCCATAGCAAGGAAGTCTATTTTGCTTCCATATTCAAGATATTCATTTTCAGAAAATAGTACAAGCTCAAAGTTTTTTTACTAAAAAAACAAATAATAAAATAAAAATTAACATATAGTCTAATGCAATGTTAAAATATCCACAGCAACAAGTTGTAGGCCAGCCATATGATGTAACATAACTATGAAAAAAATCAATTCTTATCGATCAGCCAAAAAAATATAGTTAAATTATATAAACATAGATGATAATCACAGTGTTACCTGTTGCTCTTTTGCCGTTGATAAAACAATATTTTGTGAAAAAAAATCTGCTAATTTCCAAAAATAAATCAGCTGAAATGAAAACTAAGGTTTAAACATAAAAAAAATTCTAACTTTACAAAGGGTATCCAATATGCTGGACCAAAACTCTAAACACTTATAGCACATGCAACGGAGATTGCATGTGTGAGTCATCTGCATCTCGTTTGCCTCAGTAAAGCATAATTGATTAAATGCAGCTGCAAACAGAATTTTTAAGAAGGATGTGTTTACTTCTAGTTTCGATTTTGAAGGTGGGAAAGATGGATAGAATGCTGGGAAAAATGATAAAAATAACTTGGGAATACTGAAATAGGTTTATGACAGAAAAGAGTGTGAAATGGAAAAAAAAATAGTGGTACGTATTTTGCAATTACTTCCAAAATCTATCGTTTTTAAAATAGCAGTTTTTTTGTTAATTTTTAGGAGATTTTCGAAAATTTGAGGAAATATTTGTTGATAATAGTTCAAATCAAAATTGTGAGCTTAAATCAGAAGGTTGCTTCAGCAAAGAGGAATGCTAACAAGCAAATCGGCAATACACTCTAGTGCTTCTAAGAAATGGCAATCAGATGGCTTTATCAAGTTATTTATATTGTAGTTTAATAAATATGTATCAAATTGAAAAACAAAATATTATTTTTCAAACCTGAATTATATATTTTCATAAGATATATATATATAAATTACAATGGCAATTTTTACTTTTAATATTTTTTTAAATAAAAAAAAATTATATTATTTATTAGTTGATATTTTTTTGTTGTACTAAAAATGTATACATACGTCCTTGGGACCTCAATTCAGATTCTCCAAACGTATACAGACCACGTGGACACTGAACGGTTAAGCAACAGTGTCAGTCATAAGGATTTATCTCTAAAGTTACAAATACCCAATATTATATTGGGATATAAATTAAAATAACTTCTGGCATTTAGGTGATGTATCTCTAGATTTTATATACAGTATCTCCAGGGACTTACAACTTAGAAATAACTTTATTGTGGGCATACATTTAAGATTGCCATAGCTAATTTACATATAATGTAGGTTGTGTGGTTGCTCTAGGTGCAATGACTGTTTATACAATGAACTTGGAAAGGTCATTGTCTGCCAGATGGGACATTAAGCCATGGCCCTTTGGGCAGGAGAGCCATATCCTGTGCTTGTTAAATAATATGCTGAATGACCCTCGTGGGAGGCTTCC
Organism: Ryuthela nishihirai; assembly: GCA_038380435.1. Taxonomy (NCBI): domain Eukaryota; kingdom Metazoa; phylum Arthropoda; class Arachnida; order Araneae; family Heptathelidae; genus Ryuthela; species Ryuthela nishihirai. The sequence continues at coordinate 10,532,895 of JAWZYU010000004.1, forward strand.
AACTGTTTCCTAACAGCTGTACCATTCCAATCAACAGTGGATCCCCTTTCCCAACCTTCTCTGAGCATTGGACCTTTCTTATGACCTGGCAAAAAGTATTGCTCAGAGGTAAAACAACTCAATTATTTATAAGCCACAGTAAAGCAGGGATGTGAACAATAGGTTTTGCTATTTCACTGACATGAGTGCAACACAGAGGGTTGATGAAGTAATATTACACTCAATGCGGAGACTTCTGTACATGAATAATATTGATATGTATGTAATCTCCAACTCGATGCATATTTCAGTCTAGCAGCTCTTTGATTAATAAAGTTTGAGGTAACAGGTTGCACTTGTAACAATCCATGTGAAAGATGATCCTTTATACTATGGTCCAGGAGCCATTTGTGCTTTTGGGTTTAACATTCAGCTGTAAAATATTTTTTCTTAACGTTTTTCATTGAATTTTTTTTCAGAATTGAATAATAATAATAAAACAATGATTTTCATTAAAACAAACATTGGAGGGGCTGATACATAAATCAACTAATACATAATAGTTTGAAAGCACTGATGCAATTCAAATGCTCTAAGTACATTCCAAATTTGAATAAGTTGGTTGAGAAGACTTAAAAGTCACACTGATGAATGGCAGATTTTTTTAATTATTCTTTTCAGTGGTTTTATAATTTGTTGGTTTGCCTTTTTTTGTTGTTTTGGCACCAATAAAGGTTTCCAATCCCTGTTCTACACCAACCAAATCAATTGTGAAAATTCATACTGTGGTACAGGACCAAGATGCCAGATCCATATGGTAGCAATGGTTCACATTCATTGTCCTGTAAACTGAACATTCCTGTTCCATGCTATGTAAAGCCCTCAAAAAAAAAAACACACTACAGATGTTTCTGTATAAAATGCAGGCTCTTACAGAAAATTGTGTTACCTGATATCTTGATTTGTAATGCATACTCTAGCCAGGTGTCAGACAGTAAGGCTATTATTATGGAGATATTATGTTACAATGGAGATATTATGTACTCCTCTTTTGGGTGGTGTGAACACTAAAAATTGTGATTTGGTGTTGACAAATTCACATCGTGTTCTGGAAATTTATCTTGTATGTGTCTCATGTTTGTTCTGGTTCTCATTTTTTGTATAAGTGTCTTTCTATTGCTAGGTGTAACATCAAGTGATAGGAAAGGCCACATTAATTATTGTTATCGATTAATCTTCATTATTTTGTACCTTTATTGTAGTTATACAAATTTCATGTAAAATAAATTGCTTATTATTTGTACAAAAACAAAGTGTTCAGGTTAAAAGGTTTAGTAATTTTTAATGTTAAAATTTGATGCCAGTAACTGTTTTTAATGCTTTCATTTGCAATCTAGAAGAATACAAGTGAGAAAGCTCCAGCATCTGTTTCAACTGAAGTTGATATAATGATACAAGAGCCTGAACATTTTCAATCCATGGATGATATTGCCTCATTAGGTCTTGATGTTGTTCAACCAGGATCTTTGTTTGGTCTTAATCAGGTTAGACTTTTTTGTTCCATGTTTCTTGTCTTTGAGAGGTAGGATTAATTATGGTTTGTGGTGAGCAGGACAAAATAAAAAATATAGTGTGTATATATATATAGTCTGAATATTTGTAATATTCTCTTCATATATTAAAATTGTGATTTAAATATTTTTGATTAATTTATGATAAGGCAAGTTTTATAATAAGGCATTACATGTTGATAGTTGCTTTGTTAGAAATTAATAATGTACAGAAGCTTTAAAATATGATATTCCTGAGTAAAATTACTTAAAACATTAAGTAATAAGGTAATTTTATGTCAAATCAATATATAAGATTTCTAATCTTTTATGATGATAAAATTTGGATGTTATTGTGTCCATAAGAAATATTGCTTGTTATATTTAATAGTTTTCCCTTCATTATTTTTTATGTAAAATTAGGGAAGGTTTTCAGAATTCATGCAGTGATCATAAAATTGGCACATTTATTTATTGTTCTGTTGTAAGTACAGAAACCACATGTTGAAAAAAGCTTCAAATGAATTGCCATTGAACAAATATTAGTTAAACATTTTCAAGGTCATTTATCATTTTATCTTTTTTAAAATTCATATTATTCGTTTTTGTTTAATATGCAGTTGTAAATTTGAAAATAAAGCTCTGAAAGCACTCTGAGCTATAATATGGGTTTTTGTAATGTACTATTGGCTCTCTTTTCACTATTTATATATTAATAATAGAATTTGCTTCTGTAATTTTTATGTCAGTTTGTTAAAAAATAACAATATCATTCTGAAGAAAAAGAATGTCAATATATATGCTTAATTACTGTCTTTTGCCTGAGTTTGTATGCTTTACTTCCATTTGTTATTTAACATTTATACATCTTTTCAAAGTACTCAGAGTGGTTTTGTGGAGTGGATGTATGGAGATTCTGGTCCTGATCCAGGTTGTAGAAAACTGACATTTACTTTATCTGTTTTATAAAAACTATTAGTACACAGTTCAAAGTGCAATATCAAACACAAGGCAAATTCATCAGTATCACAAACTACAGTTTTTATTCTTTGCATACTTTCCTTTTGTGTTTTTTACAATCTAAATGCATTTTTGCTATTTGAATCTCTAAAATCTTTATAGAATAATTTTGTGGTAAATTGTGTTCAGATAAGGGTATTGCAAGGCATAAATATTTAAAATAGTTATAGTAGTGCTCAAAAGTTTGGAACACTTAGAAGTTGATTTCACTAAGTATTTTAATCACTATCAAGCTGTTTTTAGTCAGCGGATAAAGATGGATGTAGAGAAAAAGTTGTCTTGGGCTGATGGGATCTGATATTCTCCTGATGATATGTCAGGTGCTCTGATCACTAAGCTACTGACCGCCAATTAATCTCTCCTCCACTACTGATGTTATGCTACACACCATCTAGTCAGTTAATGCCATTTTAAATGTGTTTGGTGACTCCATCTCTCTGTAGCTTGCTTTCCTAGCCATAGGCACATGATGACACACCACAAGAGCCTCCTGGCTGATTTTTTTTTTTGTGAGCAAATCATGATCTGTGTCACTTCTGGTTTAGTCAGTAGGGCCACTATATACACAGCCATATCAGAATAATACGACCACCTACCTAATAATGTGGGGCGGGGTAGCTCAGTCGGTAGCGCGCCAGGCTCGTAATCTGTAGTTCCCAGGTTCGAGTCCCAGCTGGGTCAGCGTTGAGATTTATCTCCGCAAAATTCCCCGCCCTGCCCACGGTCAGTAGGGGACACCGATAGGCTTGGAAAGGCCACCGTCCATCGGTTGGGACGTTAAGCCGTGGTCCCGTGTGCGGGAGAGCCATACCCTGTGCACGTTAAAGAACACGCTGGATGGCCTTGACGGGAGGCTACCATCTGTCTCCCAACAGCTGTTCCAGTGGGTCCCCTCCCCCAACCTTCTCTGAGCCTTCAGGGTTCATGTGACCTGACCATTTAGCCCATGGTGTGCAAAAAAAGTGCCGCTCAGAGGTAAAACAACCCAACCCTACCTAATAATGGGAATAACCACCCTTGGCCCGGATGAAAGTGGTGAGATGGCATGGAATGGATACAATGAGGCCCTGGAAGGTTACCAGAGGCACATGTGCCCATTATGATTCCAGCAGATCACAGAGGTTCTGGAGACGACGTGGTTGTGGGTCTGCACACTGAACCTGTTGATCCAAATAGTCCCACAAGTGCTCTATGGGATTGGGGTTGGGCGATTTTGTCAGCCAAGGGAGAACAGAGACATCGCTGTCATGTTCCTGGAACCAGTCACACACCACCTTAGCAGCATGGCAGGGCACATTGTCCTGTTGATAGACACCATCACCACCAGGGTAAACGTCCAACATGAAGGGATGCATGTGGTCAGTGAGGATGGACAGGTAGCCATTGGCATTCAGGGACCCATTCAGTGGTACCAGCAGTCCCAGGTCATACCAGGGAAACATCCCCCAGACATGCACACTACCACCGCCGGCCTGTACTTGACCGACAAGCGTGTCCGGGTGTTGGTTCTCGAGTGTCTGATGCCGTATCTGCCACCGTCAATCACTTCTTGTGGAGTAGAAACCTTGATTCATCGGAGAAGGGAGCCTTTTTCCACTCTTCCACTGTCTGATGACAGTAGTCTCATGCGAACTGCAGGCGTCATTGCCTTGGTTAACATGGGCTCCTTTGTGCAACATCGACTCCGGAGACCCATGCATAACAGTGTTCGCTCTACTGTTATTGGGGACATGTACCTGGGTTCCCCAGCATTCATTTGAGTGGCCAATTACTGCACTGTTGCATGTCGATTTCCCTTTACCAGTCAACTGAGGTCTCCTCTGGGATTGATGGCCTTTGGGGTTCCACATTTATGACATCTTGAGGTACTCGATGTGCCAGCAGTCCATTCTTGGTACACACTTACTACAGCAACTTGCGAACAACCCATGAAGTCTGCTGTTTCCGAGATGCTTCCACCCTTAGCGCAGTAGCTGATGATCATTCCTCTTTGAATGTCTGTCAAATCAATACCTCTGCCCATTGTGCTCACGTTACACACTGTCTCATCTGTCCTGGCTGGCCGCTTATATCTCTATGTGGTTGACCTTGTCATGTGCACTATGTGACATGCCTGGGCGGGTATGCATATTATCTGATACGACTGTGTATGTAGAACAAAGAAATTCATAGGTTATCATTGATTTCACTAAGTATTTTAATCGCTATCAAGTTATTTTTAGTTAACAGAATAAAGATTGAGTGTAGAGGAAAAATTGTCTTGGGCCAAGTGGGATCTGAATGCACTTAAAATGATAATGATTGACTAGCTGGTGTGTAGTATAATATCAGCAGTGGAGGAGAGATTGATTGGTGGCTGGTAGCTTGGTGGTCAGAATACCTGACATGTCATCAGGAGGACATTGGTTCAGATCCCACCTGACCCAAGACAAATTTTCCTCTACACCCATCTTTACCTTTTGATTAAAAATAGCTTGATAGTGATTAAAATACTTAGTAAAATCAATGATGAGCTGTGAATTTCTTTGTACTTAGAATTTGTTTTTCTGTTCCTGCAGATTTAACAAGTGTATTTGCATCACACTAAGTAAAATTATAAACCAAATGTATTCTAAATTTAATTAACTGAATCACATTTCAGTATATCAGGAAACAAAAGTTATGGAAGAAAAGGTCGATGCATGGGCATCAACATTTTATATAAAAGAAACTAAAGTGATGAAAATGGTCAGGCAGATTGCCTGATCAATTTTAATCACTAGTTGTCACTCTTAGTTTAGTCACATCACCTTAGTTGCACTCTTGAACAAGTGTTTCAGTTTAATTATATCAGAAACTATGCAACAGATGTAGGTGATATGTGGTGTGAAATAAATAGAAGAATAGGGATTGCTGCTGGGACTGTTTAGAATCTATGGAGAGTGTTGACAAATTGTCATGTACACCTGAAGACTAAAATGAGGCTTTATAATTGTTTTGTTTTTTCTAAGGTAGTTATGGTAGCAAAACATTGACCTTTTGTAAGCAGGATAACAGGAAACTTGATGCCTTTGATTCTAGATGCTTATGCAATATATCGGGTATTAGGTGGTTTGTAAAGATGAAATTAGAAGGAGTCAGCAACCTTCTTTGAGCAGCATATTATGCAAAGAGAGACTGTGTTGGTTTGGCTATGTTGTTCATACACATAGCTGCAGATTGGTGAATAGCATTATGAACAGTGTGCACTTAAAATGAATTGTTATTGGAAAAATGTATGTATGTATGTGTGTGTTAAGATGTGTGATATGTATGTAGGTACGTACATACATTAAGACAAACTAATGTGTATATTTTGTCCTTGAGCTGATCTCCCAGCACATTTCCATCCACATTACATGAAAAATTAAATTACCTTAAAAAGGATAACCTTTGTAATACTGACATAATATTTCTCCCTCCTACATGGAAATTAATTGAAAAAACTCTGAATTGCATAAAATCAAAATGAGCACACTGCTGAAAGTGGCAACTGTACCTAAATTAAACATCATAACTCTCACTTTGATGATACAGTGGTTGATAAGCTGTGAAATGCATTGCATACATTAGTGTGTGAACTTTTTGATTTGAATTATTCAAATCATCAAAATTTGAATTTTATTTAAAACTGAGCACATAAAGACATTTCAGATATGTTACTTACATCTATAACTGATGTCATATCAGTACTAGACCTATCTGCTTCAACTAATGATTGCTTATATCATTTTGCTGTGGTTTCACATCTGTACAACTAATGTTGTCAGTGAACTACTTTTGATGATCCTCAGTGACTAAGTGTAGCACTGAGGCAGCTGATACTTTAACTAGCCTTTCATCTAATATCATTATGTATCTTATGAATCTACAATATGAGAAGTTTTTATGACTTTACATCATAAATGACTAAAACCAGTTGCAGCCCACCAGACTTGTACTCTCTGTTTGCACTTGCAGTTACTTCAACACAAGAAATATGATCTTCAGAATAACATCTCCCTTTTAGTTTTAAGGCTGTAGCATCCTCACTTTGTTACTGGTATATGTACATAACATCTATGCAAAATGACCTGTTAAAGTATATTAATTGTTGTTGAACCTTATTGATTTTATTACAGTGGAATGTAGATTAAATTTTTAAATCAAATATATATTTTCTTTTGAAGAAAAAAATTGAATGTTGAACTGATGAAAAATATGATGCATACCATATAAATGTAATTGTTGTTTTTTTCCTTCACCTCTAACTGGCAAAGACCTGAAATTAAAAAAACTGGTCCATTTGAAAATGAAATTGAGTGGCCCTAGTCTAGAACTTGATTTACAATGGTGTAATAATGTTTGTGAATGGAAAAAAGAAACTTTTTTTTAGTGTCAAAATTTTCACCTCTGCTGTAAATAAGTATGATTGCAAGTTCATGCTTGTCAAACTGTAATTGCACATCTCTTCCCCGGAAATTCATGCAATAAAGCCACTCAGTACTTGCATCACAATGTTTGTAATAAAAATAAAATCGGAAAGAAATGGATATATTTTTGCTTTGTTTTAATCTTTCTATCACAAATTAATTGAATTATGATTCATGAGAATCATTGTATAATGGGAAAAATCTAAAATTTTCATAATCTAGTGTAGTTTAAAGTATTTGCAGTATTCCTATAGTAAAATCACATACAAAAAGTTGAATTTCAGCAATATCGTGTCAGCTGATTGACTGTACGTCATCTTTTAGTAAATAAATAATTTTTGGCAAGTAATTAGGTATAACAAAATATTTTATATTGGGTAGTTTGGGAATAACATACAAAAATGCCAAAATAACAACTTTGTTGAATAATTCATTTTTGAAATATGGTTATGATATGAATAAATGCTGGAGTTAATCGGCTAAAATTTTTATTTAAGTGAAAAGTAAAATAATTTTGTTGAATGAGCAGTTCTTTCTAATTTCAACATGCTTGATTTAATCACTGTTACTTCACCACTTCATGTTTTAAAACCATTCTACAAAATTTTTTTAAGCATTGATCATTAGGTCAATATATTCACAATATTCAAAGTATTTTTATACCAAATTTTAATACATGAGACAATGTGGTCCCTCTCAGATCCATCAGTAAGTTCTTTGAATTTACAACCTACCATCATTAATTTTGCATTTTAATGTGTTGTACAGATACAGACACTGAGTACCACTTGCTCCAGCTAAAATTGTTTTTTTGGCCTTATTTTGCAGAATTTGGAAACAGCAATTTTTTCATCCGAGTATCTCTGCTTAAGTAAAGAGTAAGTTTCATTTAAATTGCTTAGAAGTAACCGTTTTTGTTCATTTCCCATATTCTTTCACACATGCAAATTTTTACCCCTGCTTTACATCTACTAATATTATTATAAAGGTTACAAATCTTGAAGAAATTTCTTTTGAACATCTTACATAGGATTTGGAATGACAGTATTTTCATTTTCTTTAACAATCTGTTTGGCATTTCTAACAGTGAAACTCAATACTTCAAATTCTTTCTACTTTTATACTTAAACTTTAGTAAAGTAATCAAAATTTGTACCTGCTCTCTCTTCTTTGGACTATTCTTAAAATTCTGAACTATACTACTATTTATGTATCTATAGAAATTTCTGCTAATGTGAAGATACATTTTCTTCAAAATTCTTGAATATGATTTCAATAATTTTCTTTGAATCGCTTCTCTTGCAACTTGTATTCCCTAATTGCTTCTCCAACAGCTTATGAACTTTAATTTAGTGATTTAATGATAATACTCAGTTAAACTATAGCATCCTGATCTGTCACCAGTTCTTTTTATCATGCTGACTTTAAATTTGTCATTATGTCCATTATTAACTGGACATTTTTTTAATCAGATAATATTTTAGGGAAATAAATTTTGCATTTTTTACAAATCTTTTCATCTTTAACTTTGATAATTAATAGTAATATAAATTATAATTCATTTGTTATACATTTTTAAAAGTTCCTTTTTATTAGAATCTATTTATTAAAGATTTACAAGTCTCAGCTGAAAATCTTATACTTATGTAAAGTGAAAAATGTTAAGAAGTCCTATTTCTTATGACTGATTTTAGATATTTTTAACACTTTGATAAGACTTTACTTTCTTTAATGGTTAACCTTTAATGAAAAATTATTATCTCAGAAATAATTTTCACATATTGACTGAGCCGTGTTAACAGATGTACTGAAATGTAGATCTATTTTCACAGTCAGAACTAGCATAAATGTTATAGAAAATCTCTAAGTCATTGTTAGAACTTGGTATTTGCATAGTTATGGAAAAACAAAAACTTTTATAATCATATGTTGAAAGGATCATAGCTCAGAGTTCTTTCAGAGTTTCACTTTCTAATTTGTAATGTATATTGTATAAAACAGATCTTTTTTTTTGTAATTCAGAAACAGTAATTTTTAAATTTCATTATTGAGTAACTTAATTTTAATACTTCACATGCCATATTTCAAGGGCAAAAATGTTTTAAAAAATTTGTGAGGGGGATTCATGAAATAATGCTTTTTGTGTTGTATTATATTACTTCTACTTAGAGGCATGTTCATTTGTTGATTTTTATCTGAAAACAGTTTTTATCTAAAATTCTTTTGTATAAATGAAAGCTTTAGATATGGGAATTCTTCATAATCTTCATATGAGATTTATTGCAAGTAACTTCCAACCATGTGGAGTTTTGAATTCCCAAAAAGAAAAGAATTCTAAGACAAGCTCTTTGATGAATATAAAAAAAAATATCCCCTCAAGCAGCTGCTTGTCACAATGGTCTGACAGGGTCATGCTAGTTTAATATGTGATTATAATGACATATCACATAATCCATCTCACCATCCTCACAGACCTATAGGTCTATATAATCTATTGACCTATAGGTCTGTGAGGATGGTGAGACCTCAGCAGAAAAATAACACAAACACCCATGCCTTACCTGGGACTTGACTCAGGCTCTATATCAATTTTGATATCCCTAATCCACTTCTTTCTACCTAGCCATAGGTAATCTAAATATATGGATTTTTGTTTCTTTATGATTTATTGAAATTCTTTTCTTACAAATTCTTCATTCTGACTACCCATATAAAATATGTTAGATGACTTTTATGGGAAGCTGTTACATGCCCATAACAGCTAGCTAGTTGGTTTCCTTTAACTTATTCTGAGTCTTGGGTTGATCTGGTGAATTTCTCATTGTGTAAGGAAAAAAAGTGTTGCTCAAGGCTAAATATAACCAATTTTTACTATGATATGAAAGGTGTGCAATTACTCACTTTGCAACGTTTTTAAAAATTTTATATTTTAGGTGTCATGTTTTTCAGAATTTATTTTACTGAGCAATGTGAGATTTTAAGAGAGAAATGTAAATTTCTGAATGGAGAATTTCCATGTTGTTCCAAAGAAAAGTCAGATTAGAAACTTGAAATTTTGAAAAATAAACTTTTTATAGGAATTAAAGATATAAACATAATCGATCTTAATCTTGGATTTCAGCAATATTTGTTAGGTATTTAGAGTTACAGAAGTTAGAACATTTGAAAACAAAAGTTGCCAATCATAAGAATTTATCACAAAAACCAATTAAGTAATAATAATTATATCAAACCATTTACCAAAATAATTGTATATTTTGGCATTCTGACTACCCAGTGACTGTATTGCCATTTCAGTATAAAATTCCTTCATTTTAGTGATCTTTAAAACATTTCTTGAAAGAATTAGGTTGCAGTCTTTCCATATTAAATGTAATCTGCATAGCAGTTCAGATGTTAAATTTCAATAATTTCTTACCCTAAAAAATATTAGCCCAATGTAGAGAGAAATCTAAAGTGATGAAAATTGGTCAGGCAGGTTGTGATTCAGTTAATCTGAATGGTTGCAGTCTTGAGCAGGTGTCACAGTTTAATTACCTTGGGAGCTATGTAACTGATACTGGTGATGTGCGGCATGAGATTAACAGATGAATAGGTATTGCTGCCGGGACTTTTAAGAATCTATGGAGATTGTGGAGAAATAGGCATATACACCTAAAAGACTAAAATTAGACTGTATAATAGTTTGGTTCTTTCTAGGGTTAGTTATGGTAGTGAAACTTGGACTCTGTGTAAACAAGATAACAGGAAACTAGATGCTTTTGATTCTAGATGCTTACGCAGTATCTTGGGCATTAGGTGGTTCAACTTTGTAACTAATGATGAGGTTAGGCAAAGGAGTTGGCAACCTCCGTTAAGCAGCATATTGTTCAGAGAGAGACTCCGTTGGTTTGGGCATGTTGCCCGTATAAATAATTATAGATTGGCGAATAGGGTTATGAACAGTGTGCCTAAGAAAGAAGGGGAGACCTAGGATGCAGTGGGCAGACAATGTCAAACAGGACCTTGTTAGAATTGGTGTGCAGGGGTCAGATGCAGCAGATGTAGCTCAGGACAGACTTGCTTGGAGAACTAAATTGCACGGTCTGGTTGGACCTCTGTAGCCCATGGCTGCTTGATGATGATGATGCCAATCATATTGACTTATTCGGCTAATTTTTTACATTAAATTTATCACATAAAAATATCAGTTAAACAATAAATATATTGCAATTATGTGTCACAGAAATTTACCAAATATTTTGTTTAATTTTAATTCTTATACAGTGCCTAGACAAAAATACTGGAGCCAAATTATATATATGTTCTATATTTTATGCCTCCATTCTAGTTGCTAGCATTCTCATCCCTAGATTCATGTGCTTTTTATATATACATAATATAGAGATTACATTATGCAAATGAGGTACAGATAGTTGCTTTTATGCTTCCTGCTGCTGCTCTCTGTCTGATGATGCAAAATACATAGCAGTTCACCTGTGCAGATTTTAAAGATCTTAATAATTATCAATTGGTTAATGATTTCACATTGCGTTTGTTGTGTGCTATGTGTATTGCTTATGAGATATGTCTGGATCTCTTATTGTATATATATATGAAACTGGTTCCCTCTGAATTTATGAAATTGTTCTGTAGATATGAATAATTGGGATGAGTTTGGGATATGTTGTTTGTGTTCAGACCTGAAAACTATTTCATTAATTACCTGATCCAAGCTAGTTAGATAAAAAAAAAATCAGACGCATTGTTAAAGATATAGAAAAATTCATGCCTCTAATCATTTTCAGCTCATTTTCAAAATAATGCATTGTTTTTACTTTCTCTATGGAGATATACATTTTTCTAGATGAATGAAATATTTTTTGTTTTGGATAGAAACTAATTTAAATGTTAGGATTTGCATTTTTGAATCTCCCAATTGTTTAAATAGCACCCTCTAATAGTGGAAAAGGTTGGAAAATGTGGGAAATATTAAACACCTATTGTATGCAATCTATTCATGCTAGAACTTTGTAATATGGATGGTAGAATATGGTAGTTAAGGGTCTTACACTGGCAGCAATGATTTGCCTCTTTACCCTCAGGTAGGATGGAAAGTACAACTTTTTTTTTGTTTTACGCTATAACAGAAAAATTCCTTCTATGCTAAATAAAAAAATACCCCCTCAAGCAGCTGCTTGCCTCAGAGGTCTGACAGGAGCCTGTCAGTTTAATAGTCATAGTAGAAGGTCTGTGAGGATGGTAGGACCTCGGCAGAAAAACAATAGACACAGCCTTATCCGGGGCTAGAACCCAGGTCCCTTAGATCAGTAGCCAACTGTGCTAACCACTCTGCCATGGGACAGCTTTATGCTAAGTAAGTATAATAAAAATATTAAAATTTTAATTTTGGCTTCAAATAATTTTCATTACTTAAGAGTTTGCAATAATCTACAATACAGATAATTAAAATTAGAATACATCACCACCTCTGGTGAACATGGAATATTGTTTTTAAAGAGAATAAGTTTGTCATTTTCCGAATTTTGCACACTCTAATGATGAAAATTCAAATAAATGGACGATTAAGAAAACTTAAAAATAGTAATATTTTATTACTATTTTAATTTATATTTTATTACTTAATAATTTAATTACTTAATAATTTAATTACTTAATATTTTATTACTATTTCAAATAAATGGACGATTAAGAAAACTTAAAAATAGTAATATTTTATTACTATTTTTAAGTTTTCTTAATCGTCCATTTATTTGAATTTTCATCATTAGAGTGTGCAAAATTCGGAAAATGACAAACTTATTCTCTTTAAAAACAATATTCCATGTTCACCAGAGGTGGTGATGTATTCTAATTTTAATTATCTGTATTGTAGATTATTGCAAACTCTTAAGTAATGAAAATTATTTGAAGCCAAAATTAAAATTTTAATATTTTTCTGAATGAAAATAGGTAGTGGCTGGAAACAATGGCTTAAATTGCCAGCCACTATCTCTTTAAATAATGAATGAATATTGCTGAAATTCATGTTTTGGATAGATTTTATTTGCATCATTAATTTACCTGTAAACTCATTTTCCTAAAAAAACTCTAAAATATTAATTACATTAATTTCATAACATAAAATTCCCCCACTATTTTTGTCTGGGCACTGTATAAAATTACACAAAATATTTGGTAAATTTCTGTGACACATAATTGTAATATATCATTGTTAACTGATATTTTTATGTGATAATTGGCATATTGGGCTAATTTTTTGGGGGATAAGAAATTATTAAAATTTAGCATTTGAACTGCTATATACATTATATTTAATATAGAAAGACTTCAGCCTGATAGATGGGACCATTAAAAAAGTATCCATAATCAATGTAGCCATACCCTGTGCATATTAAAAAACATACACCAAAGAGTCAAAATATTATGACCAGAAAGTCTTTATGCAAATCGAAGCAACTGCAGGTAAATGACGGTGTGTGTGAAGGTCATGAAATGGTATAAATAGCATCTGATACTTAGCTCTGTTAATCAGTGTTATTCTTGTTCTTCAGATGGGAAAGGCAGTGGACTTAAGTGAGTTTGACAAAGTCCAAATTGTAATGGCCAGACAATTGGATCGGAGCATTTCCAAGATGACAAGGTTTATGGGGTGCTCACAGTCAGCCATGGTTAGTACCTTCAAAAAGTGGTCTGAGGAGGGAAAAACTTGAACTGCTGGCAAGATGTGGGCCGACACAGCTCATCGATGCTAGAGGTGAGCGAAGGCTATCCCGTATGGTACAAGCCAACAGAAGGGATACTGTGGCACAATTTGCCTGTAATTTGAATGCTTGTGATGGAAGTAATGTGTCATAACACACAGTATATCTAAACCTGCTAAATGGGCTTGTGTAGCCACAGGCTATTCTGAGTGCCCATGCTAACCTCGGTTCACTGTCGAAAGCACCTACAGTGGGCACTTGAGCATCAAAACTGGACCTTGAATGATTGGAAGAAGGTCATCTGGTCCAATGAATGGTCCTTCCTGTTGCACCATGTGAACAGCCAGGTACATGTGCGTTGTGTACCTGGGGAAGTGTTGGCACCAGGATGCACCATGGGATGAAAACAAGCTGGTGGAGGAAGTGTAATGCTTTGGGCAATGTTCTACTGGGAAACCCTGGATCCAGTCATTCGTGTGCAGGAAACTATGATGTCTACCACCTACCTAAACATCATTGCAGACCAGGTACATTCTTTCATGGCAACAACATTTCTCTCTAGTAGTGCTTTCTTTCAGCAGGATAATGGGCCATGCCACACTGCCCCGATTGTTCGAGAATATTACAATTAATACATAGTGAAAATGAGGAAGAACTTCCAGATATTGCTCTGGTCTCCAAATCCCCCAGATATCAATTGAGCATCTGTGGTTTGTGTTGGAACAGCATATCCGATCTGCATCAGCTCAACCATGTAACTTATAAGAGTTAAAGAATCTGTTGGTAATGTATTGGTACCAGATACCACAAGAACCTTTAGAAATCTTGTAGCGTCACTACCTTGCTGAGTAAGAGCTGCTCTGGCAGCATGTGGAGGACCAACATCATATTAGGCAGGTGATCATAATGTTTTGGCTCTTCAGTGTAATAGGTAACTTTGATGGGAAGCTGTCATATTCCCATAACAGCTATCTAGCTGGTTTCCTTTTCAAAAATTATTCTGGGTCTTGAATTGGCCTAGCGAATTTTCCTTTGTGTAAGTAAAAAAGTGTTGCTCAGGACTAAATCCAACCCATTTCTACTATATCAAAAATGTGTAATTACTCATCTTACAACATTTTTCAAAATTTCGTGTTTTAGGTGTCATGCTTTTGAACATTTATTTTACTCAGAAATATGAGATTTATAACGAAAATGTAAATTTCTGTTGTTTTTTTCTTATTCATTTGCTTATTTGGCATCCTTGCATGGAACTGAGATTAAATTCAGCTTCTTTTGCTCTATATTTAAGCATATTAACTACCCAGTACTGAGGAAAATTGTATCTGCAGCATATTATTGGTATTTATATGTATTGTTATTGTATCAGATTTTATATCAGTTTTAAATATCAAAGAGCTTCCTTAATATTAAATTTTCAATTGCTGACTCATGGGTTTCTGCAATCCATATCAGAAAATTGACATTTATTAATGATGTTGTAAAACATGAAATGTCATATGCACTTAACCTTATTGGATCATAATTAGTGGGCTAAAGGATGTGCCCACATGATATATCTGTTATAAGATACAAGAGAGAGCATACAATGGAAATATACACAGTGCATCTGAAAACTAATAAAAACAAAAGTAAATGTTCAGAAAAAGAAATTATGAAAATCATGCAAAATAAGTCAGCATGGGACTCTATACACTTGTGACATCTCCATTTTAATTATAGAAAACATTCTTGAAATTCCTCCAAAATAATGTGTCTGACCTTGAGATGGTCAGTCACATTATTTTGGATGCTTGTGTGAAGATTTCTTTCACAAAAAGGACTCGCTCTCCACCCCAAATTCACCAGATTTGATTCTGTCAGACGTTTCTCTTTTGGAAGTTACAAATGAAGATGAAAGGGAAATGATTTCATACCATCCAAAAGAATGTAACTGACCATCTCAACAAGATAACTTTGGAGGAATTTTTCAAGAATTTCAAGAATGTTTTCAACAATTAAAAGAGAGGTGTAACAAGTACCATAAAATCTTGTGTAATGTGCACTCATGTATAATACATATGCCTAATTAGGACCCCAAGTGTGTGGACCAACAGAAGGGATACTGTGATAAAATTGAAGTTCATGTGTATAATATGCACTCAAAACTTTGTCTTGCCAAAGATGCAAGTCATTATCAGTTAAGTTCACCAACAGTGGAGTTCTATCAGCGGTTGAAGATACAGGTTTATAGGGTTAATAATTTTTTTAATAAATTAGCTCTTTATATTGTTCACAAGTTCATTTTTAGGGTATTTGTTAAACATTAAAATAACATATGTCAAGGAATTCGTCAAATCAGTACAGCAACTGTAACCACCACAATGAACGATTTATAATTGATGATGGTAAGGCAACTGTGCAGTATTTAGGAGGGAGATGATTACAGTCACACGATGGAAGAAAGACAATCATACTGTATGTCTTGGAATCTGTGATGAGTGTCAGATTACATTGGTGTTAAATTTTGTTCAAAAAGATTGAATAATTTAACACACACTTCTAGCACTATTGTAAGAAGCATATTTAATTATAAATGTGTCTTCTACTATGGCATATAAACTGACAGGCTCCTGTCAGACCTCTGGCAAGCAGCTGCTTGAAGAGGTATTTATTTTTTTATTTATAATGCACACACCCTTTTCAAGTGAGCTAAACTATGTATTGTACTGTATATTATATGCAAACTTTTACGGTATTGACCTATTATGGAAGAGTCCCATGTTGTCTATTATGAATAATTTTCATAATAAATTCTTTTTCTGAACATATGGTTTTGTTTCAGAATTTGTGTCTCTGCTTTTCAGATGCACTGTGTACTTTGCATTAAGTTTATCATACACTTAGATCATTAATTAGCACAAAATGCAGGGTCATAGTTAGTTTCAGTAAGTCTTCAGATTAAAGGATCTGTAAAGATAAATTCAACTTGAAATAACTGTCGAAGTTTATTGGAAAGACTATGATAGTGGACATACTATGGGACATTTCTCTATACAGTAGTATTTGCACTGTATTCCTTTTAAATGGGCAAAATTTGATAAGTCTTTTTTTTTTGGGGAAAAATTGTCTTTTATAAAATCATTTATGGCGAGTACATTTAATTATGGGATCATTAGGTTCGTACTTACAGATTCATGTTTTTATATGGAAATACACCTAAATATAAAATTTTGGCTTAATAGCCTAAACTGTTTAGGCTCTGTGGCTTGCACAGACAGTTGACGTTGTAAAAACTGCTTTTTTCTTTATTTTAGGAACTCTTAAAATATGCATTTAATTCAAACTATCAAGATATTTTTCCTCATAGTCACAATATTTCATTCGTTGTATGAGGAAGTAAAAAAAAGATCAGATTCAAATATTGTTACTCGATCTTTCCATAACCCTAAGTATAAATATTGCAGTCAATAATTAACTCCAAAAAAAAAAAGAATTCTTATTAAATTGAAATTAACAAAATTTCACATTTTGCTATCATTTTAAAATATGAAAACTGTGGGTCTTGGCTTTCTATTTAATGTAACCAACTGATTAGTTGATTAGGAAAACTTCCATCCATATTTTTTTGCTTAGCTATAAATAAAAAATATTTCCTCAAATAGCTGCTTGCCACAGTTGTCTGACAAGAGCCAGCGAGTTTATATGCCATAGAGAAGATTTGTGAGAGTGGTGAGACAGTAGACAACCCAAGAAAAGAAATATCATCCATGCCTTATCCAGAGCTTGAACCCTGATCCATTTGATTGTAGTCAAGCATACCAACCACTTGGCATCCACCAACATATTAAACACATCGAGTCTAATAGTAAAAATAAACGTGTTAAAAGCAATACTTATTAAAAGCATATCTTTTTTCTGTAACTTCTCAGAAATTAGTTGCTGGTATTGAGCCTCAAATTTTATAGTCCACCATCGCTATTCCATTGTTTCACAACTACTCCACTACCATAGAAACTGTAACTTACGAGTATTGTCAAAAATATGCAAGTTTAATAATTAAATTGCTTGATAAATATGCAGTTTTCCGTGATATGTGCAACAAATAGAATCAGATTCTACCATTTTATGGCTGTTTAGTTTTTTAAGTTTATTTTTATCATTCTCTTTCTAACTCTTGATTGTAAAAAGTCATTTTGGTGCAATGTTCACATTTCACTTGGAAAAATAGAAAGTAATGAATTATAGAAGGTGATGCATTTACATTGAAAAGTTGGTTTTATATAGATCGTATATTTATTATTAGAAAAATGTAATTATTTTAAATGAATAAAAATAGTTCCTTTGTCCATTTAGACTGATTTGCAAGAAGTTTCTTACAAAAAGGTAGAGAAATTGGTTACAGTTATGAAAAAGTTAAGATTTTATGCCCAGTGCTCTGAGCAATTCCCTTTATTCAAAACCTTTTGGCAACTAATATATCGAGAGCTACGAATTTTGTCTACTAAAATTAATGCAGTATACTTATATATTATATAAAAACATTTTTTTACCTCTTTGTACAAAGACAATGTTCTTGAAGTTGCATGTTGGCTTTGTGGATTACTGAATGGTTTAAAACATTTCTCGTATGTGTATGCACTTAAGTGTGATGTAAGTATATTTTTGAGCTTCATTTGATGTCATTTTAACAGAAACGGATATTTTTTGGGAAAGTTTTTTTACCCTTTAATTATAGCATTTAGCAATATCCAGAAGTTGTAGAGAAGAGTAATAGTTGTCAGGCAAACTATAATACTAAATGCACGTTAAATATGCATAAGTTTAAAGAAGTTTTAGTGCAGTGTAAGAAAACAGTTCTGGAAGAGTGGCATTTATTCCTATTGAAAACCTTTTGTATTGGTGAAAGATTTAATGGAACCTTTACAATTAGTTTGACAGTAAACTACAAATTTATTAGAAAACATTTAATATTTAGATGGAATGTGTACATGACATCAAGGACTGAAGATATTATGCTTTTATAAGAGTTTTTATGTCAAGCTTTTATATTAAAAATATTAATGGAAACTTTCATACACAAATAGTATCTTCCTTTGTTACCTACACTTGAAATATGTATGCAGAAAACAATATTTTTTTTTGTTTCAGTTTGGAGAACCTGGAGAGTCAACTGACTCTGCACTTTCAGGAGACCATACCGACCTAATGCAAATTCAGCCTATTTCCCTCAATTCATCTGATATATTATGTGACAGCAGGAAGTCTTTGGAATCTGATGTTGACAAGTGATTTGCCAAATTTTTAACTAAAAATTCATAGCAGAATGCTTTTGTATATCTTGTACATAAAAAAGATGCAAATTTAAAATATGCTAATTAAACATTTTTCTACAAGAATGGATATTTAATTCGTTTTCTGGGTGAAATATAATTTTAAACACTGCCTCCTTACTGCAAACAAACTTTAGTTTCTGATATATTAGAGAAATGTAAAATATCATTTAGCTGTCTTCAGGATTCGAGTACTCTATTTCATGGTTAAAGCAATTAACTTATAGCCCCTCCATAAGAGCTCCTGTACGCAGTGAGGGTACCTTAACCGAGTCCTGAATGTTCGCTTGCGTGTTTCCCGTGTGCAGGTCCTTGAAAAAGAGTATCCCGGTAGTTCTCCGGCTGTCTTGCCATTGGGGAACCTGTTCCTTATGGGTTTGGACAACGATTTCTTTCGAGGGCTGCTGCTACACACATTTTGGCCTCTGCTTCAGGTAGATGGGAGAGGAGTCCTGGGGTGGCTCTTCCAGGATCAGCCTGATTGCTGGTGGGCTGTACCTGCCCACGTCCGGGTACTGTTTACTAGTTTCCCGACACATTTTTTTCCCTTTTGCTCTTTATTTTGTGAGGACAGTTCGGTTCCTCACACTTTTCCTATTATTTCATTTTGTCAGGACCCTGGAGAGTTTTTGCTTTTTTTTTTTTGTGAGAGCTTGGCTGTGTGGGTATAGTGCCCATGTCACCTTCTAGGGGTCCATGGGCACTGAACCACAGATAAAACCATGAATTCTGCCTCGAGCAATTAACCCGTGGTGAGGCCTCATCTTCATGTTCGTCGTCACCAGTGCCACGTTTTTTGATCAAGTTCCTTGGGGATGCTTCCCAATTCAAAAGGGTGTGGAAGGTCTCGCTAATGTCCGATATAAGCTCCTAAGACTTGACAACTTGGTGAAACTACTTGTACTCAACATTCTGAGCTGCTAAAGATCACGGCGATTGGTTTGGGTGCCCGTTTCTGTGTCGCCTCATCAGCCCTGAATTTTTGGAGTGGTGGTCATATTAGGAGGAGCTCTACTCACGAGTTGTTGCACTTCAGTAAATTTTCGTGTCTCCATGATAAATTAGTACATGCCTTTATCACGTCTCGCCTGCTGCGATCTTAAACACACTTGTTCTCGTTGTGGCAGTGTGGATCATGTTGATGCTGGCGAGCTGAGTAAACTGCAGAGGTGACAACGCGATCACGCGCTGCTTTCCTGAATGGAAGGAGGAGAAAGAGTTCATAATACTTTAAAATGGTTAGCACCATCTATCCTGAGGCAAGAGAGCTTGCTGCATAGCCTCCCCCTATACCACATGCACAAGCTGGAAGGTTTCTTATGCCCGTGCAGTCATTGGAAAGCCCATCGTTGCGATGGTTTTCATGGTAGTGGAGACATTATCAGTGCTCCACCATCTGAGTCTCGCCTGCTACAAAGTATCTTACAGCATGCAAAATCGAAGTTGGTGTCGATCTCGACATTCATTGTGGTTTCCATATCAGCTGTAGTTCCACTACTGGAATGCCCCCTCCTTCCTGATCAGAGACAGCTAGAACTTCCAAAACAAAGGGGCCCTAAGAAAAAAACGTCCTCTGCCTGTTTGGTGGTCTCTGATCCATGTTCCTCAGATGACTCCAAGGACGTGGATATGGACCGCCCTCATTTCCTGAACCATCGTCCGCAACAGTAAAACTCCGAAATTGTCGTTTGCATATGAGATAGTCGTGCTCCTACAATGGAATTGTGATTCCAGAAAATTCTTGACATCAAGGTCCACCTTGGACATAGCCCATCTGTACGTGCTTGCAAATAGCAAATGATCCCATGATCAATCATTTTTTTTCTCGTTCTTCAGGATGGGGAAGGTCTAGCTCTTTGGTGACTTTGGGGCGGGGGTGGCTCAGTCGGTAGTGCGCCAGGCTCGTAATCTGTAGTTCCCAGGTTTGAGTCCCAGCTGGGTCAGCGTTGAGATTTATCTCTGCAAAATTCCCCGCCCTGCCCACGGTCAGTAGGGGACACTGATGGGCTTGGAAAGTCCGTCGGATGGGACGTTAAGCCGTGGCCCCCGTGTGCGGGAGAGACATACCCTGTGCACATTAAAGAACACGCTGGATGGCCTTGATGGGAGGCTACCATCTGTCTCCCAACAGCTGTTCCAGTGGGTCCCCTCCCCCAACCTTCTCTGAGCCTTTGGGGTCCATGGGACCTGGCCATTTAGCCCATGGTGTGCAAAAAAGTGCCGCTCAGAGGTAAAACAACCCACAACCCAACTTTGGTGGCTCACAAAGATGGTGACAACTCCATTTCAGGTCATACCCCTCACCATCACTCTGGAGGCGGTAGCTATCCATCTCTTCGTGGGACTTTTGTTGACAATGTGCTCCATCTATCTTCTGGGAAGTTCTTGATGACCTCATCTTTCTTCTGCCATCCCCCTTTCTAATTATGGGGTACAACAGACAGTCCTCTTTGGGGCAGTACTGACAAACGGGAGGGGTGTGGTTTTTGAGCAATGATTCCTGGATCCTTCACTCTCCCTGTTGAACATCAATGCCAGTACATATATTTGTTCCCCAACCCAAACATTTATTGCCATTGGCTTCACCATCTGCTCCTTGATCCACTCTTTACATTGGACGTCGAGGACAACACATGGGGGCAGTCAACTTCCTGTGGTAATGTGCAATCTTCTAGAGGGGGTGGGGGTACTTGATTGAGCTGACTGGAATGGCTTTGAACTCCTCTATAAGTTCGATCAACTCATGATCAGCCACGAGTCAATCAATATTGCAGTGGCAGAGATGACGGACTGTATTGGCCAAGCAGCTGCCTCTACAATTCCTCAAACGTCGACAGTTTCCTCAATTTCCCAAATTGTGCAATCCTCACTGCATCGCAGCTGTTAAGACTTGGAACAAGATTTTGGGTGTGTTTCAGAGATATCCAACATCTTCCAACCTTTCAAACCCACCAAGGGGAAACCCTGTTTTGCCCAGAGCCAGAAGGAATCTTGGATCAATACATATCTTCTATCACCCACATGACCAGTTCTAATCTAAGGTCGTGTGGGATAAAGTCCAGAAGATTTGGGGGGGGGGGGGGGGCACTAATCATCCTACTCATTATTGATTCTTTAGCACAATGGACAGGCAATTGTTAAATGCATAAGAAATTGCCAACACTGTGGGGAAAACATTTTCTTCCATCTCTTCATAGATAGATTTTCCTCCATCGTTCCCGAGTTTATGGCCCTGAAGGGTTCCAATTCCTTCCATTCAAATGGCCTGGAGCTTTACAACAAGCCATTTACATCAGAGGAACTGCATTATGGTCTGTACTCTTCTCATGCAATTTCCATTACATACTCTAAAATCGGGCGCAATATAGCCTTAGTTGCTGTTGCGCCAATAAACCCCAAACAACAAACTCTAAAATCGAGTAAGGATCAGCTGCTCAGACTTTTCAACCACGTTTTTCATGAAGAACAATTTCCAAACTCCTATGATTCCAAGATTCCTTCTAATTATCGTCCCATAGCATTGACGAGCTGCATGTGCAAGGTTTTGGAATGGTAAATGCCAGATTTATCTGGTATTTAGAACATCACTACCTTTCCAGTACCCAGTGTGGCTTGTGCAAGCAATGATACTTGATACCACTTAATCTACCTAGAACTGGCGATCAGGAATTCATTTTCATGTATTGAGCACCTGGTGTCAATATTCTTCGACATCGAAAAAGCTTACGACATGCATGGATATTCAACGTTCTTTGTGATCTCTATGCCTTTGGTTTGAGAGGTCACATGTCGATTTGTATCTCCAACTTTCTATTTTGTTCTTTTCTTGTCCGTATCCGCAACGTCTGTTGCGGCTACGGCTAATTTTTAAAGACCTCTAAAACAGGGTTGGGTTGTTTTACTCTGAGCTGCATTTTTTTGCACACCATGGGCTAAATGGCCAGGTCACATGGACCCCAAAGGCTCAGAGAAGGTTGGGGGAGGGGACCCACTGGAAAAGCTGTTGGAAGACAGATGGTCGCCTCCCGTCAAGGCCATCCAGCGTGTTCTTTAACGTGCACAGGTATGGCTCTCCCACACATGGGACCACGCTTAACATCCAATCCGACGGGTGGCGGCCTTTCCAAGCCCATCGGTGTCCCCTACTGACCGTGGGCAGGGCGGGGAATTTTCCAGAGATAAATCTCAACGCTGACCCAGCTGGGACTGGAACCTGGGAACTACAGATTACGAGCCTGGCGTGCTACCGACTGAGCCACCCCTGCCCTCTAAAACAGGGGTAAAACGTTATATTTAAAGTGGCAATCTAGTCATTCCACACATTTAAGTGGCATTGTTGCAGCCTGGCCCCCAAGAACAGATATCATTCGCTATCAAGAAGAATTCCATTAATAGATAACTTCTTCCGACTTATAGACAACTTCTGACATCGGTTGGAAATGCCTTCAGTGTTGACGATTTTAGCATTTTTTCTTTGTTCAGTAAAAGGGTCATTGAATGACAACTGTAAACTACCCTCAACAATCTCGATTTGAGTGACAGCCATTGAGTTTACTATTTTTCCAAAGAATTCAATCGGAATTGTATTTTAATCTTGTTACTTGTCTTCAGTTTATTCAAAAAGGAAATATATCTAGGAAGATATATGTGCATCTACTCATAATGGAAATAATTTTGAAAAATTTTTTTTTTAATTTTCACCGAAAAATACATAGGGTGTTCATAAAGTTCTGGGCCAGTTACAGAATTTTGTGCAACTTCAAATTCTTGTGAACGACTTTATGCACTATATTAAATGCTTCTTAATGTTTTAAAGAAGTCATCAATGGCTTCCTTTGCAAGACTTGGCTTATCAGTTATGCTCAGTGGATTTGAATTTGCGATACCACCTTTGGAATTTGCAATACCAAAAGAATGCTCGTGGACGATGTGGTGGAGCCTTGGCAGAAATACTAATTCTATTTGCATTCAAAGTTGAACCTGGTGGTGCAGCATCAGGGAAGTGCAGACCTGGAGAGGGACATGCCCACCTGGAATAAGGTTATGTACATTCCAAGTATTTTTCAAAAATTTTTTTAAAGACATCTAAAACGGGAGTAAAACGTTATACTTAAGTGGCAATCTAGTCATTATACCCCCATATTTTTTTCCAGATCCTAACCTGAGGAAGTGTATGAGACAGTGGCATAACCAGAGAGGGCTCCAAAGAAACCCTCTCTAGCTAGGGCACCTATGTATACAAAATGCATATTGTTATAATTTGACA
This sequence comes from Ryuthela nishihirai, assembly GCA_038380435.1. Lineage (NCBI taxonomy): Eukaryota > Metazoa > Arthropoda > Arachnida > Araneae > Heptathelidae > Ryuthela > Ryuthela nishihirai. Next base: position 10,557,156 of record JAWZYU010000004.1, read on the forward strand.
AATTTTAATTCCAATATTAATTCAAATTTGTTGTGTTGGATACCTTTGGTAATCCAACACAACAAATTTGAATTAATATTGGTTTTTTTTTATATTTATTAAAATATTTAAGTTTTTTTTTAGCATTTCAGTTCCCCTATATGCCTTGGTATTCCTAACAGAACTAGGCCATTTGTTGTTAATTAATATATAATCAATCATTCTTATGCAGCCCATCTGGTGAAACCCACGTGTACTTATGTATGTCACGATGTTTGTAATAAGTATTAGTTATTATGAAACCATCAACTTTAATAAATAGATTCTGAAAAAAAATTCATCGCGGCCACGGCGGGAATCGAACCCGCATCTCTCCAGATTCATGCCAAAGCGCACTTACCTGTAGGAGACATTGCCATTGCAGCTACTAATACCAAAAGGTTCTATCAATTTTCCCCAAAGGTCAGAGTCAGTACCAGCTTTAGCATTGAAGTCACCTAAAACAAGAGTAATATATCCTTTCTTGACAGAATTCAAAATACCCTGAAGTTGTCCGTAGAAACCTATCTTTCCATCCTCATTGGGAGATAACAACAGACAACATTGAAGTCTTTAATGCTTATCTGAAATTTAGCTGTAAGAAACCTTTCATTAATGCACTCATATCCTGGAAGAGCATTTTTGCTAGCATGTCTACTTAGAAGCAAACCTACGCCTTGCAAATGCTTTTTATGATCGAGAAATTTAAAATTATTTTCAAGAATTTGACCTTTATCTGTCCATCTGGTTTCTTGCAAGTCGAGAATATCAAAGTTATAAGGGCGGAATTCTTGTGTGAGGACATCAAGAGAATAATCGTGCAGAGTCTTCACATTCTAATTACCTAGGAAGACAAAATGGTTAGCGAGATATTTCAAAAACTATATTGAGAGAAATGCCGACAATAGCAAATCAACCCCCTAATCGCAGGCATAGGGCAAAGGCCAATTCCCCCACTAATTAAATGCTGAAGCCATCTACACTAGACTTCCTCCAATATAAGATTTGACGATGCCCATAGAAGCTAGTTCAGATACCTCAGATCAAGATTATCCAGCATCTCCACAAGCAAAGAGAAAACACAGTGGCAGATTTTCCCTCAACAGAGTCACACCAGTGCAGCAAGTCCAGTATCCATAATTAAGATCAGAGTCCTAATTCTGCACCAGGATCCTGTGTGGTTGACCACTCAGCAAGATAGGAAAAAAAACGTAGCCATAGACCAGATGAGACCACACTAATCTGGCAGTCCTCCCCTTCCACAAGAGTCTCTCTTTTGAAAGGTAGTAAAGTCTGTACCCCAAGAAGGCAGGGTCAGATATTAAGTACTAGGCCTGGCCGTTTCTGTACATCATCATAGGGAATTGGTGCACACTTCTCCTTCCAGTTACTATTTAAGACCTGGTGTCCTGACTGGGATTACTAAGTTTTTATTTTAAAGTCAATTTTTGTGATGCATTGTTGTTAAATATTCAACATTCATAACCGAAATACTGAACAAGTATTATTGAAAATCAATAATTAGATAAATTTAGTTTGTTTTACCTCCGAGTACTTTTTTGCACACAATGGGCTAAATGGCAAGGTCACAGGGACCCCAAAGGCTCAGAGAAGGTTGGGGGAAGGGATCCACTGGAACAGTTGTTGGGAGACAGATGGTAGCCTCCCATCAAGACCATCCAGTGTGCGCAGGATGTGGTTATCCTGCACATAGGACCACGGCTTAACTTCCCATCCGACAGACTTTCCAAGCTCATCAGTGTCCCCTACTGACCTTAGGCAGGGCAGAGTTTTGTGGAGATAAATCTAAACTCTGACCCATCTGGAACGAACCTGGAACTGCAGATTACGAGCCTGGCACACTACCGATAGATAGAATTACTTTTAGTCACATTTTACAAAAAAAAAAAGCTTATTTTAAAAGTTATAGAGCTTCAAAGTTAACTTCTCTTTAACATAACATGGAGTGGTCATAATTCAATGATCACTCAGTGTATATGATAGTGCACCCAATTGGCAACACAGATAGGTTTGCAAACGCATGTATATATGAGTGGAAATTGGCTGAGGTTGCAAAGTCTGAGCAGTTTATTCGATTTTTGTGGGTGAAAACGAGTGTCTCCAAAATCCACCCATTGAAGTGTACAGGGAAAACGTGATGTCACGTCAACGTTACCAAAGGCACAAATGGTGGCTTTGATTTCGTAGTTTTGCCTCTGAGCACAATGGGCTAAATGACCAGGTCACAAAGACTCGTAGGAGGTTGGAAGGGACTCACTGGACCGCTGTCAAGACCATCTATCGTGTTCCTTAACATGCACAGAGTATGGCTCTCCAACAACCACCCATGCAAATGTCACAACCAATTCAATAATTGACATCCACTCCAATCCCATCAGCGTCCCCTACTGACAACTGGTAGAGTGGGAAAGTTTTGCAGGGATAATCTCAATGCTGGCCCAGCTGGGGCTCAAACCTGGGAGCATGAATGGTTACGTCTCACATTGCTGCAATGTCATGCAACAGAGGGAACAAACTTTCTTCAATGAGTGGTGACAGGCAACAAAACAGACCCACCATTATACGCCAAACAATAAGTGCTGTTGGAGTAGAAACACCAAATATCACCAACCTGAAAGGTCAGCGACACCCTCCACCAGAAAAGTGTTGGTGTCTTTTGGAATGCCTCTGGTGTGCTGTTAGTGGAATTAGCAGAACACAGACACACCATTACCACTGAATGATACTGTGATACACTGAAATGCTTATAACACCATGTTCTCCTTAGCCAAAGCATCATTATCATTTACAAAACCTACCCGACCACGGCCATGACAGAACTTGAGATGTGCTGTGGCAGTTTCGGTGGGGTGGTTCACGATCTGGCTCTGTGTGATTTACACCTCTTTCCACACTTGAAATCCCTTTGGAGGACTTCGTCTCACACCCGTAGATCAAGGTATAACATTCAATGAAGAAGTGCAAATTGCTGTCACTGTGTGGACAGAACTTTTATGCTGACGGAATGGATAAGTTCATTACATGTAGCAACAAGTGTTTGAATATTTGTGGCGATTGGTTGAGGTTTCACTTTGTATGGTTGGTTGTGACATTAAAGATATTGAGTGTGATATATGGACCCTGTAATCTTATTTCTGATCCCCTACTTATATATTAGATATCAGTTGGCACCTCTTGATTTCTAGACCGTCACTGCTACTCCTATTTGATTTTGAACACACACTGGAATTGAAATCTCTTAATATTTCTGAGATCTGTGACCCAAAATAACCCTATGCACTAATTTTTAGCTCTAGTTCCGGTTTATTAAAATTTGACCTCAAAGAACCCTTTGCATCCACAAGTCTACGTTTCTCAGATCTTATGAACCAAAATGCCAGCAGAGGCCAATTGGCAAATCGGGACTGACTTTTGAGATTGAATCCACTGGATGAGAAATTTTGCAAAGTTTTTTTAAGATTTACAACTCAAAAAGACTCTCATATACCAATTTTCGCGTTTCTAACGCTCATAAATCAAGGTATAACATCTACGGACCTTGAAAGACACGTCAGTTAAAAAATTCGGAATTTTCTCGAGGTCTAGGTCAGATTTGCCCACAGATTTCCAGAGTACCATTTCTGCATAGTTAGAATTTGAGTGACCTTTTATCAGTCACTCACAATCGCCAATATATATATTAGATATACTGATATAAATATATCATTTAATAGGAAATCGTCGTATCTGTTTTTTATTCTACAGATTTGACGAGCTGCACTTATGTGAGGGTTGAATCCTGTATGAATCATATCCATGCGCCAGCTCGCAACTCACACCAACACGCACATACATAGATCACATTTAAAGGACAGTTTTGCCAGATTTGGGGTTTCCCCCTAGATCTAGGGATTTAGTACTTGGGGTTTATTTGCAGTTCTCGTAACAAATTAAAATTAAGAATGATTGTGTGTGTGTGTGGTGATGGGGGGGGGGGGGGGTAAAATCGTACCTTAACTGTAATTACCATTTCGATCATTGCTTGGTCAGTTACTTCGAATTTGAGGAATACCTCATTACATCGCATTTTAGGATTAAGAGGCCCCAAAATTTCGAAAGTCAAAATAAGTTATATATTTATTATTCTGAATGAGGGAACATTAAAAATTAAATATAAAATTGATATGGTGAAAACATATACTAGCACTGGTTTACAATAATGGCTGTTTAAAACTGAGATGAACAGTGTTTACACAATAGATTACTTTGAATAAAATTTCGTGACACAGTAAACTTTAAATTTTGAGGCCCCTTAAAATCATAAGATGGTAAAAGTTCTCATTTCAAGAATACACTATTTAGTTTACAGGTGCAGATGAATAAAGTTTTTTAAACTAAGTTATAGTAAGTGTGGTTGTCTTTGACTCAATTACACTTTTGGCACGTTTTCAAAAACAAGCGACTGATGAACTTCTCCATTACGAGACATTCAGGTACAATTCCTCACCTAAAAAAACGCAAATGACCCCCCCCCCCCCCACGACTCTTTTGGTAACCTATATCTGATCCTAGAGATGAAAAGCTCATTTACAGATTTTAAGATAATCCTCATTGGGTTAACGTATATTTACATTACTAATGAAGTTATTGCTATGCTCAAATACATTTAATCCATTACTCATTATCATCTTGTTTTTAAGAAAAAAATATAATACACACCACACAATTTAGCTGTTATTATTTTCCTTAGAATGCCATAGTAATAACTTAATTAGTAGCATAAATATGCATGAATACATGTTAAAGAAACTATTAATATTTAAGATTAATGTATATGATGAATTTTAAAGATATTTAAAAAAATAAAGAATAGTATGCATCATTAACAATATAAAAATTTATTACATTATGATTGCAATTAAAAAATTTGTAACAAAACATATGCATACATTTCATGTTGTGCTCTACGTGAGACGATATCTTTTTATTATTTGAATATTAACCTCATCTCACAACTCTTACATAATATTAATGCAAATGTTATGGAAATTTCAAAATACAGAGAGACCTTTCTAAAACACATGCAAAATTTAAGTAATTAACAATTGTTTGTTTTATTGTATTGAGAAAAATAACCCTGACATTTTTCTCAAATGCTAAAAATTGTCAAACTTTTTTTGATGTGAAAAAAAACAAAATTTTAGGTACGAATGTTTTGTAATGCAATAATTTCTGGATAAAATATTTCTGATAGCTTTTAAAAGTAAGGATCTCAAATACAGCAGAGATAATCCAGAAAGTTTTCAAGCTTGCCCTGAACTTCTCATCTAACATGTCTCAGAAATTAGGGCAGCTAATCATAAAGCCAGTTAAAGCTACTTGTAGTACAACAACACTTTAACTGCAATTTTCTGCTATAGAATAAGTGGCCAAGTGACCACAAAAACCAAAGATTCAGAGCAGAGTTGGAGATTCATTGGATTATAGTTATGGAAAGTATTCTGTATTCTTTAACTGTGCCCTGTTTGTCAGGTACAGCTATATCAGCACACAAAACCACAGCAGCAATTAGAATACATTGGGTATCCAAAATTGAATGCACTCTTTTACAGGTGGTAGAGTGAGCATGAAATATAAATTTTATTAATATAGGTTATACCCAATAACAATAACATCTGGGAATATAGGACTATGTATTTGTGTATACAGGGTGAATCTGAAAAAGTGGGCAAAACTTTACAGGGTGGTAGAACGCAGCTATACGAGCAATATTCGTCATAGAAAGTATGGGCGGAATGCAAACGGCGAGCTGCTAGGTGGCGTTGGAAATGGTATAAAAGGGTCGGTCCTCGCACCCAACGGCATTTCTACCGTGGATTGCCGAGAGGATGGCTGGTTATACTAACCACGAAATGGCGGATATGCACTTTGTGTACGGTGCGGCGGATGGGAATGCAAGTGAGGCACAGAGTATCTCCTCTCCTTCTTGTGTTCATTCTTTAAATGTGACAGTGGAAAACTACCTTTTAACTTCTCACCGCTTGCATTCCGACCATACATTCTATGACGAATATTGCTCGTATAGCTGCGTTATACCACCCCGTAAAGTTTTGCCCACTTTTTCAGATTCACCCTGTATATGACAATTTTAGAGGCCATAAGGAGTGGCTGGAGCAGTACTCCTTCTGAATTCAATACTGGGTATCTCTTTTTTGAGGAAAAGGATATTGATAAGCAGAAAAAATCTCAATGTTTGCAAGCTTAAGCTTCTCAAAAGCAGCTATAAAAGTTCTTTGCTAAGTACTTAAAAAAAACAACAGAACTCATAAATAATTACTGACATTTTAACTTTTGAGCATTGAGCTAATACACTAAACCAGACATTTTTAAATGTGCTCTGAAATATAAATTGACAAATTTCAAACTGTTGAAGAAATGTAAAATAACGTTTTTTGAAATGACAAATGTAGGTGATATATATGTATAAAAACGAAGTATATTGGATACACATCATTACATCTGCACACATTATTGTTGCAAAACAAATCACCTGAAGGTACAATAAAATTTCAACGTGTTTCACACAAACTCAAGCCTGCCTTATAAATCGAAGTTGTCATTATCAAGGGTAAATAACTCCAAAAGTGATAATGCTAAAATATAAAAGTGAATAAGATTAATTGCATAAAACTAATTTAATTTCCTTTTAATCAATTTATATACCTGTGCCACAGCAGCAATTTCAATGTAACCAATACTCGGAACTTTTTTGATCTTTTTTAGCCCATGGCTGCTTGAGGATTATGTCTATCATTATTGATTATTTTCCTAGTTATGATTGATTCTCAGGTTGCATAGAATGTTGACAATGTCGCATATGTCCATAAATTATGAATCCATATAAAATAGGATAAATTAAAGCATGATCACTTAACAGGTAAAATTGCATTATTTTACTTTGGAAGGACATACATGTATTTTGCTGCACAATAGCCAGAAAACCTTCCGTTTGGTCAGTATTAAGAACTACAAGATTGTTCTCATAGAAAATTAAATTCTCCAGTGAAGGTCATCCATTATAGATATGCATTTGCACAACGTAGAGCATTATTGCACATGCAAACTATGGCTTAACTTCCCTTGTGATGGATGTTTTTTCCCAGTCTACTTTCTTGTAGTTGTTGAAAAACTATTATGTTGTCCCAATAAAGACTTGAATATGTAAATTCAAATCGTGAAACTCATACTTTTGACTGAAATATCGATGCCAAGCTTAAAGGTGAGGAGTTACCTAAGTGTAACAACATTGGAATAAAGATTTCAAAAATATTAAAACATAAGCAGTGGAACATTTTTTGTGAAGAATTTCTGTATTTGTGATTGTAATATGTAACTTGCAAGGAAAAATAATGTAAAATGTATACAGCTAGAAAAAATCTGGTTCATTTCAAAGTAACATTTGTTACATTTAAAAATCTTTTATCTTTGCATGCATTGAAGAACGTATTTTTTTTACAATTATGACAAATACTAATTTTTTAGGAAAATGAATTAAAAAAATAATACATATTACTGGAAGACAATTAAGTCCTCAAAGACTGCTCTCAGAAGAATATTCTTTTGTCAACTCTTACTGCAGGTGTTTTTTCAAGAATATTAATAGGCTAAAAAATCCAGAAGACATTCTATTTCCACTCATTTTATTACTTTGCTAAAAGATCACAATGATATGGATTTATTAACTTCTATTTTTCATTTAGTGGAGAAATGAATTTCAAATTAATTTAAAATTCTTAATTTTATTTAAGTTTCACTAAACTTAGAGTTGTTTAGCTCATTACAGTTGGCTATAGTGAAGTTGTGTATCATGTTCTGATTGCATATTTCATTGAATTGATATATTTTTTTTCACTTTGCACTTTCAAAACGTTTTCAATGGGAATCTAATATACTATTAATGTGACATGTCTGCCAAATAAAGCAAACTGCTTCGTTAAGGTATATATTTTTCACATGCTAAATTGAAAATGTGTCATTAGATGGCTTATTAATGATGCACAAGACTCAAATAGAAGAATGAAAATGAGTACAATTTAAAAAGATACAATTACGTTTTGACATACTTTAGCAATAGGCCAAAACATTTATTAAAACTTTACAAATATACTAATATGGCTTATTTTTGGATGAACTATCGCATATAAATGTTTTAAAATATAGTACAGAAATATTTGCCTTTTATATCATAGGGACTCTTGTACTGTTTAAATCTGTATAATTTGACAAACGCATGCCCAAAATAAATAAAATTTCATAAAATTACATATAAAACAAAGCCAAAGTTCGAATAGGTCTCCTGTTCAGTACAAATGTCATATTCATATTTGTCATAGTGAATTTAAAGATGTGTTGTACACTAATGAATTAATAAATACAAACTTGTATTTTACAGCGATGATGACTTGCAAATAATAAGAGTAACAGCAGCATATGTTAAGCTGTCTTTAACTATATTAACTAACAAACAAGCAGTTACAAACTGTACAGGAGAAGCTTTATTATTACTTCTCAAACGTTTCATCCAAATATACGTAGTGCTGATAATGAAGCTGATATATCTAGAACATTAGTCTAGATGAGATATCTGATTTGACAGTTTTTATTACACACACACAACTGGCTCATATCAAGTGGAATCTTTTTCTTCTATATCTTCCTAAAAATTAAAATGATAAAACATTTAAGATTAACTCATAACACAAAACAAATATACATAATAGTTGATATCATAACACTGTACATTGATTTGACTTTATATTAGTAACAAACCCTGGTGTAGGAATGTACTGGTCTGTGGGACCAGTGATGGCCAATATACAATTGTAGACCATAATATGGCAATCAGTTTTCACATTACTTTGAGGAAAATGGGTTGGCATCATGATCTTTCCGACTTTGAACATGGTATTACAGTGACAACAGCTGCCATGGTGAACTGCTCGCATTCTGTGGTGTCACGAATCTCCATGACTGGCTCAACATTGGGCAAACAACTAGCCAAAGGTTACACAAATGTGACAGCCACATGTGGTCAGAGGTTTAGAGAATGATGTGGGTCCCATCTTTTAACACAGTACAGCGTTCCAACTAACCACCCAGTACAATGTTGGAAGGGCAATATCAATATCCACATGGACATTGCATTGGACATTAGCTCTTATGAATTGACAGTCAATAGGTGTCATGAGTACACATAATCAGTGCAAGACAAAAGAAACTGGCTTTGCATGGGCATGTCAGTACCAACACTGGATACCAACATGTGGAAATAAGTCACCTGGTCAAATGAATACCTTTTCCAACTCTATCATGCTGATGAGTGCATTCACATTTAGAGAAAGCAATGTGAGGCCATGGCACCAGGATGCACCATCAATGTTCAGCAGACTGGAGACAGTGGTGTTATGGTTTGGGGACTGTTTTCATATGTCCTGGGTCCACTGATCACAGTGAATCAACAGCTTGACAGGACAGCCTACCTTTCTATGATCACCAACCAAATACAACCCTTCATGACGACAATGTACAACTTTTGTATCTATTAACAAGTTAATGCACCATGTCACATGGCCTAGTAGGTTGCAAACTGGTTTCAAGAACATGATAATGAATTCTCCACCCTTCAAATCTTAATTGAGCGTGCTTATGATTTACTGGAAAATGTGATTCGATATTCTGACCCTCCACTTGGCAATGTGCAGGCATTACAGGACACAATGTGGAATGCACTACTGTAGGACACCCTGCAACACCTTGTGAATCCAAGCCCCGATATGTATGGGCTGTATTACAGGCAAAAGGTGGCCTCATGAGACATTAGGTAGGTGTTGCTAATGCAGAGCCAACTCAGTATATACACTGGTTTCCATAAATTATGGAAAATCCTTATGTTAAGTCAATGGGAAGCTAACATCAAAACTCTATAACTTCTAAAATAAGTTTTTTTTCGTTTTGAAAAAATGTGATTGCAGATAAAGATCTCAATCAAATAAATAAATATACCGATTTTCAACAATATTTGTTCAATATTTAATGAGTTATGGAAGTTTGAATATTTAACAACAGCAATGCCAGTCTTAAGAAACTTATACAAAACTGAATAGTGAAAGAATTCTTTACACAAAGTTCTAATTAACTTCTGAAGTCAATTTTTGTGGCTGGCATTGCTATCACTAAATATTTAAACTTCCATAACTCATTAAATACTGAATGAATATTGTGGAAAATCGAGATATTGATTTAAATAATAAATAAACTTGATTTATTTTGTATCTACTAATATTGATTCAAATTTTATGAGGAAAAATTATTTTGAGCCAGGTGGGATACAAACCCACGACCTCCTAATAACATGTTTGGTATTCTTGCCCACTGAGCTACCGGCTGGTGATCAGGATCTCCTCTAATTGATGATATGAACATTTTCAACCTACATTACATCATATGCAGGGACTGTTCCGGCAATTTTCCCATAAGTGGCAGACAAATGGCATATAAATGGAAAGTATTTCTTACAAGTATATACAAATACAAGATATACAAAATATACAAGTACTTACAGGAAATGGTTGGAACAGTCCCTGCCTATGATGTAATGTAGGTTGAAAACGTTTATTGAAAATGTTCATATCATCAATTAGAGAAGATATTGATCGGCGGCTGGTAGCTCAGTCGTCCAGAGCACCTGACATGTTATCAGGAGGTTGTGGGTTCATATCCCACCTGGCTCAAGACAATTTTTCATCTAAAAATTTGAATAGACTTCAAAGTGGTAATTTATTAGTAGATACCAAATAAGTCGAGATTATTTATTATTTATCAGTAGTATACTTGTAAGAAATACTTTCCATCTATATGGCATTTGTCTGCCATTATGTTGAAATTACTGGAACAGTCTCTGCATATGATGTAATGTAGGTTGAAAATGTTCATATAATCAATTAGAGGAGATCTTGATTGGCGGCCGGTAGCTCAGTGGCCCAGAGCACCTGACATGTTATCAGGAGGTTGTGGGTTCATATCCCACCTGGCTCAAGACAATTTTTCCTCTAAAAATTTGAATTGACTTCAAAGTGGTAATTTATTAGTAGGTAATTTATTAGTAGATTCGAGATATTGATTTATTTGATTAAGATCTTTATCTGCAATCACATTTTTTTCAAAACCAAAAAACTTATTTTAGAAGTTATAGAGCTTTGATGTTAGCTTCCCATTGACTTAACATAAGGATTTTCCTTAATTTTATGGAAACCAGTGTATTAAAGATGAGTTCAGGCTCAAATCTGAGCCTAGACAGAGACAAAATATTTTCTCACATTGTGAAATATAATATTTGTATGGTGTGGAAAGAAAGTAGTGAGACTGAAATAAAATACAAATATGCAGTACAAGTATTTTTCTTCAAAAGGCTGCTACACACACTGAAGTGTGCTTGGAAGTCCCACTTAATCTTAACCAATTGGAATTGTGTTGTTTCATATGGATATGCTTCATTCATTGTGTATTACTATGCTATCAGAAACCCACCAATGGAATGTGTCAACATCAAGTTTTGTGTATAGCTAGGGAAAGCTGTACTGAAAAACACATGAAATGTTACTAACAGCTTATGGGGATGAGGCTCTGTCCAGAGCACAAACATTTTGATGGTTTCAACATTTTCTAGATTTCTTCAAGAAATCTTTGTTTTCCTTCCTTTTCAAGAGGGCAGAGAGGACTTGGAATATGACCTTAACAGTGAATAATCGAATATTACCTCCACCCTAGAAGTGGGGGACAAAGTGCCCAATTGACACTCAGAATGATGGCAAGTTAACTAAATGTGAATAAGGAATTGATTAAGTCCATAATTAATGTAGACTTGGGTAAGAGACTTGCACAACAATTCACCTGCTTCCACAGCAATCAATGTAAGGATTTTTTTCTTAAATGGAAGAAGGTACCCCCTTTAAACAAAGGATGGTGATAATCTAGAATAGGGATACAATTAAAAGACCTTCTTGCTCAAAAGTTAATTTAAAATAATTTAAAAATTCTCTGTCATTGAGCAATAAAATTTCAGAGTTTATCCTTCAAACTATTTGGATGTTGAATGTTCTTAGGATAAAAACTCTCAGAAGCTTTTCGGAGCAAAGACAGCGCTCCGTCTTCAGTGAAGTGATGTTACACTTCACTGAAGACGGAGCGCTGTCTTTGCTCCGAAAAGCTTCTGAGAGTTTTTATCCTAAGAACATTCAACATCCAAATAGTTTGAAGGATAAACTCTGAAATTTTATTGCTCAATGACAGAGAATTTTTAAATTATTTTAAATCTAGAATAGGGGTTCTCAACATGGGATATGCGGTAAAAACTTTTTGGGGTACGCCATGAGAGCTCAAAAGTCGCTAAGTTGGCAACACTGCTACTGATTAATTTCTGAGAACTGAGTGACGAGTAGTTAATGTCTGTTTATGTTTGTCAATCCTCCCTTCACTACCTGAGAGCCAAACCTACCCAAACAGCTGCTTGCCCAGTCAAAACATCCATTCTAAGTGAGTGATGTGCCTTTTTACTGCTCTATGTATTTGTTGTGATTTATTTCATTTGCTGTGCTTAAAGTTATTTTTAGTCTTCAGTTTATTGTAAAGTTAAATGAATGTGTTTCTAAAGTGCCTTCAAACATGGATAAATGGATAATTAAGAAGAAATGTAACGTGGAACTGGAGCCGATTGCTTCTACATCTACGACTACATCATCATCATCCCATGTGAGCAAAGCAGTTGATTCAGCAGCAACTAAAAGAACGTTAAATATTAAACAATCAAGTGACAAAAAAAAATGAAAAAAGGTAAATATCATGAATTATATTTACAATTTGGCTTTACATGGGCAGGAAATTTAGTAGAACAAAATCCACAGTGTTGTTTGCTCTGAAGTCCTGTCACAAAATTCTATGAAACCGTCTCTTTTACATCAGCACCTTGAAACAAAACATGAGCTGGATGCAACATTTAAAGAGATTTTATTTTGTAAGTCTCTCAAAACTTACTATGGGTGAGCATATTTTTAATATGATTGATTCATTTTTTGCCAAAAACAACCTTGAATGGAAAAATTGTATTTCTGTATGTACTGACAGAGCAAAAGCAATGAGTGGTTATATTACAGGACTAGCAGGTTGTATAAAACAAGTTGCACCAGAATGTAAGTTCACTCATTGTTGTCTTCACCGTGAAGCGCTGATAGCTAAATTTCTCCCTGATGATTTGAAAAAGAGTTCTGGATGAAAGTATACAAATGGTTAATTTTATCAAAACCCAATCATTCAAGTCTCGACGTTTTTCAATTATGTGTGAAGAAATGGGTAGCCTGCATAGGAGATTCTGCTTCACACAGAAGTATGTTGGTTGTCACGAGGAAATGTTCTTTGCTGTTTATTTGAACTCCACAATGAAGTACGCCTTTTTTTCATGAACCACGAGTTTTGAATTTCTTTGAGACTACAAGACTTAGAATGGCTTCTACGGTTAGCATATTTAGCTGATATTTTTGAAAAAAAAAAAAATGAATATTTTGAACTTATCATTGCAAGGAGACAACGTTGATGTGTTCTATATTAAGATGAAAACAGAGGCCATGATAAAAAAATTTCTCTCTGGAAAAAGGAATTAAAAAGAACAGCTGTGACCAATTTCAGTGACTAGATTCATTTCTTAAAGAAAATGAGCAAATGATTGCAGACTTTGAAGACATCAGACAACAAATAATCGTTCACTTAAGCACTCTTAAAACTCTTATAAAAGGCAGTATTTTCCACACCCTGAAGAAATGCAAGAATGGATTCGAGACCCCTTCACATTTGATTTGGAATAATGTAAGCTTCCATTGTCCAATAAAGAAGAGTGATTGAGATATCTCATGACAATAGTTTAAAAAGCATTCATTCCAAAAAGCCATTGATTAGTTTTTGGATTGGAGTGGAGAAGGAATATCCGATTTTGTCAAGAATTGCGGTCAAATATTTGTTACCTTTCACAACTTATTTATATGAAACTGGTTTTTCATCTTTAACTGCTTTAAAAAATAAATATAGGAACAGGCTGGATGTTGAAGATGACTTCCAGCTATACCTTAGCAAGATAACCCCAACTATTGATGAACTGTGCATGCATAAACAAGCACAACCATTTCACTGATCATGATAAATCTTTTATAAAATGTTATAATTTTGTAAGATTTGTTAAATTGTTTATGTAATTTTTTGTGTTATCGATATATGTAATTTATGAATACAAAATTTAATGTGTATATATATATACGTTTTATTTTATTCACATTATTATACTTTAACTATAATTTTATCTATCTATACAAGGGGTACGCCAGTTACATACACACTTCCAGGGGGTATGTGAAACATAAAAGGTTGAGAACCACTGATCTAGAAGTTCTGATGGGCTTGTCCTGGCTTCTCATACAAACATACAGATAGTGACATACCCACTGGTTAAATAGTTCAGGTATGCTAAACACTAGACCAGATATGTTCCTCGACAGGCATTCTGCATAGATGACAGTATTTCTAGAAAAAAAAAAGGTTGCAATGCTCAATCACCCTCTTTATATGTGCTTCAGAGGACTTTTTTTTTTTAAATCAAGTTGAGATTGAGATTGAAGAGTGACTGATTGGATATGGTTGATGACATTCAGAAGAATGTTATAGCAGGACAGAATACCATCACAGTAGATGAATTTTCTGTCTTTCCAAAGTTTATATGAGTGCTGTAATAAATGTAATCAGTCCCTTGGAGACTTATGAGTGAGATGGTTAATAAACATATTGACTAAAAGTCATATTCCTATTTAATTTCAGTCTCATTATTTTCTTGCTGCACTGTGTATGCAGAAATAAATGATGCTAAACAATTTTCTAATTCTTTATATCACAGACTATTACAAACTTCAAAACAATTATACTTATTTGAAAACAAAATTAATTTTTTAATGTTATTTAGAACAAAAAATAATAGGAATATGACACATTGTGTCTTTTATGTTTGCAAGTTTTTGAAGTAGACCAAAAAAAAAAAAGAAATCACTACAGTAACCATGACTACAACTGTTAGTTTTGGTTCACGTTAATATCTAATCTCCAATAGCATTTTTCCAGTGGGTTGTGACAACTTTATAAAAGTTAAATAAATTTGACGGTCTTTTTTTTTGGGGGGGGGGGGGGGGGGGCACCTTTGATCAAATTGCCCTATTGCTACCCTGTACATCTAATTTTAAACATTTTAAATATTTTACATTATAACTTTTATAGAAACAGTTGGAAGACTTTTAAATCTCTTTACTCTGAGAATTACAGCCAGCTTGTTCAAGCAAAATCAGACCTTATTAGCTAGACTTCTATTTCTTCTTTGAAAAAGGCACTGAAATTAAGCTTTACCACTTTTTATTGACAGCTGTTCCGAGTAATTTGCAATCACTTGACATATTCTTGTTTTTCACAAATGAGGATACAATTTCATGCCCGTTTCAGAATTGTTGATGAACACAGGTATGTTTCTTAGAAACATCAACTTTTAAAAATACCATTTTCAATATTTCTGTTATTTTTAAACTCTGTGGAGAATTCTCTTTTTCTGATATTTTAGAACTGCAGTCTTTAACAAATTTTTGAAAAATTGGTTAAGTGCAAAGCAACCACATTTAATGCTCAAATTTTACTTGGCAGCATTCCTGGCATGCTACAGGTGAGAGCAAGAAGCAAACACACCATATTACATTATAGTGCACATGTATGCTGCTTATGGTAGAAATCACAAATTAATTTTTTCACAACTGAAGTAAACGTTTTAAACAAACTCTACAAAAAACACCAATTTTTGTTTTACATTAAATTTATTCTTATATTTATCTTGTTACGTGGAACTTAAATAATGCATGTAAACTATAAAATTGGTAGGACATTAATTATCTTGTTCTAAAGATACTTCTCATAATATCAGTATTTGTTATGATAAATCTTTACTGTATAAGGAATAAACTTAATACAAGAATCTATAACTCATTGCACAGTTATAGTATATCATTCTGTAGCAAAAAGGAAGCTTGCTAGGAGCACTGGATCCTAATTAATTCATACTGTTGAATGTGAAAATGAAGAAAACATTCAATTTCTGTGGAACTTGCTGGAGAACCCATTAATATAGTAGCACAGTCATTGAGTTCTTTTGGTATGTTACCAGCTTTACTTATTATGATCCATCAAGTCACAATATTTAAGGTTTCTCAGGCAGTTGGGTTGTGTTGCTTTACCACTTAGAAGCACTTTTTTTGCCCACATTAAATGACAAGGATAAGGTAAAAAAATACAAGGACAAGGTTAAATGACAAGGATCTCAAGAGCTCAAAGATGGGGACCCATTGACATACCAAAAGAAAACTTATTGCAAGCAAGTTCCACAGAAATTGAGAGAATGTTTTCCACATTCAATAGTATGAACTGAGTAGGATTCAAAACTGTTAGTAAGCTTCCTTTTTTGCTACAGAATGATATACAGTAAACCCTTGCCGAGCGCAGATTTGTAGAACGCGATTTTGCACATACACGTTATCTTAATTGTTTCCATTTAATTTGTCCAACGCTAGAATTTCATTCATACACGGTACACTGTAGAGCGTTGGCCGCGTTGCCATAGCAATGTACTCTTTACAAGAGACCACCTACGCATGCATCTGGCAACCCTGCTTGGCGCTGCCCGCTAGCTGAGTGACTCAGGCCGAGTTGAGTTAATTTCACTCACGTTAGCAGAGCAGTAATCACATATTTATCAGTGTTTATCCTCTTCTCATTTTGCATTTGTATTTCTTTTAATTTCAAAAACTCAATATGACATCTAAGAGGAAGAATGAAGATGATAAAGCAGCAAAAATTATTTCAGAAAATTGAAATTTTAGATAAGTTGAAAAATGGTACACGTGTTTCATCGCTTGCAAGAGAACTAGCTATAAACGAATCAAGCATAAGAACAATACGGGAGAATGAAGAAAAGATTCGATCTAGTGTCAAAGCTTCAGGTGATACTTCAACAAAGGTTGCTCAAGTTTCAAGAAGAATTCTGCAATTGCAAAAGATGGAAAAAATATTAATAGCTTGGACTGACAATCAAGTAAACGTGAAAGGCTCAGTTGTGGATGGTGTTGCTATTCGAAACAAAGCTTTAGATTTGTTTTCTTTTGTTTTAAATAAAGATGGCCAATCGTCAGAGAAAATTGACTTTCAAGCAAGCAAAGGTTGACTTGAGAACTTTAAGCGCAGTTTTAATTTGCACAATGTAAAGCTTCAGGGAGAAGCTGGCTCTGCAGATAAAGCAGCAGCAGAGAAATTCAAACCCCAATTTTTGAAGTTCATTGAAGAGAGGGGTTACATTCCGCAACAAGTTTTCAATGAGGATGAGACAGGCCTATTTTATAAGTGAATGGGACAACGAACCTGCATCACAAAGACACAAAAGGTTGCCCCTGGTTTTAAAGCTTTGAAGGATAGATTCACTTTGCTTTTTTGTGTAAGTGCATCAGGTGACTTCAAGTGCAAGTCTCTGCTCATTTATCAAATTTTTTTGAGCAATTGCCCGTTGTGTGGAAGTGGAATAGAAAAGCTTGGGTAACAAAAGTCCTGTTTAATGACTGGTTTGAAAATTCATTCGTTAAAGAAGTCAAATATTACTTAGAACAGCAAAACCTGAGCTTTAAAGTTCTCCTAATTCTCGATAATGCTCCAGGACATGATGCTGAAGCCCTCACAACATTGCATCCAAATGTAGAGATTTTATTCCTCCCACCTAACATCACTTCCTTAATCCAACCAATGGATCAAGGGATCATAAAAACATTCAAAGCCTATTATGTCAGGCATGTTTACACCTCTGCAAATAAAGCACCAGATGAAGGAAAGCACGACATGCTAATGGCATTTTGGAAGCAATTCAACATAAGCCACTGCATAGAAATGATTAAATTTGCATGGGAACAAGTGAATTCATAAACATTGAATGCTTGCTGGCATCAGCTCTGGCCAGAAGTTGTCAACAATTTTAAAGGATTTCCATCGATTGAAAATGAAGCCAAAGAAATCGTACAAATTGCAAAAGTAATTGGCGGCAAAGGATTTTCAGATATGGAAGAAGGAGAAGTCAAAGAATTAATCGAGAATGACGATCGAGAAATGACGAATGAAGAATTGGATGATCTTGTAACACCAGCCGACAGTGAAAGCAGCGATAATGACAAAGATAAAGCACCTTTAACTTACAAGAAGTTAAACAAATTGTTAAAAAAGGCACAGGAACTGTCTGATTTTGTAATGGAGATTGACCCAAATGAAGAAAGAGGACACTTTATGAGAGGCATTGAAAAACTCTGCGCTCCTTACCGCGAAACTTTTAAAGAGTTGTGTCAGTCATTGTCCCAAGCAAAAATCACCAGCTTCTTAAAAAAATAATTGTATTATGTACCTACTTATTAAGCAGTAATAAAAATCCTTTCAATTAACATTTGTTTCATTTTTCCCTTTTAATTACAACAATATTTAGGTTTGTTTAAATTATACATAGTACTTTATTAATTTGAACTATACCTAACACATTTTTTCCATAGAAAGTTAACTTTGCGGAATGCGATTTTGCCTTGCGTGCAATGTATTAATGACGTAACCCCCCGGTTACGTCTTTAATTAATGACGTTCGGCAAGGGTTTACTGTACTACAAATAGGCATTAAGCTATTAACAGCTGGACAACAGTAGGAGTCCTCTCATCAAGATCACTGAGCATGTTCTTTAATGAGCACAGGGTGTGGCTCTCCTACACATGGGGCCAAAGCTTTACATCCCATCTGAAAGACAGCAGCCTTTATGAGCCCATCAGTGGCCCCTTTCTGACTGAGGATGGTGGGTGAGATAGGTGGGAGTTTAGTGGAGATAATCTCAATGCTGGTCCAGATAGGACTAGAACCTGAGAACTACAGATTATGAGCTTGTTGCACTATCAACTGATCTAGACCCCACTCCCTTCCTCAGACAATCTCAGAAAAATCGATTTCTGGGAATGGGTCACTTTGGATTTCAAATGTAACAGCAAAAGGTAATAGATCACAAATTTTTTTGGATTTACACTCTTTTTTTCAATTTACGCTTTTTTTTATTCACGCTCTTTTTTTCTGTTGAAGGTTAGCTTTTCTCCTTTGTACTTTGGAACTATAAGATATTCAAATATCTGCATGGCAAAATGCTTTATTAAACCTGACATAAATGTATGATGCATGGCTTCAATTATTTTGTTCCTAAGCCAGGCCATATATGGCCTGAATCTGCAATACTTGCTCTGTCATTCCATTGTAAAGCATCTAATGCAACTGCAACAGGTTTTAGGTATCTAATTTTCTTTTAAATTTCATGGATAAGGTCTCCAAGGCTTAAGTCATTCATTTCTTCAATGTGGTCATTTGCTTTCTAGCTAGACTCCATGATTTCTCAAGAAAGTTTCTGTCCAAGTTACCAGCTATTCTAATGATTTCATCTCGTAATCAAAGTTCCAATGTATCAGTGAATTCACTTAACCATGCAATGAGCAGTGGCAGTTTCAAAATTACATTTACACTTTAACCACATGGGCATAAATACTACTAACTGTTTTGTCAAGTTTAAGAAATTAGCTAAATATCCATATGCAATAGAAATAATGAAAACTTAATTTTGGTAATTTTCAAGTGTTTGACAAATCTCCTCTCCAAGTTTTGGTGTTATCTGAGATTATAGTTTTAACATAGCATTTGTAGCTATAATTTTCTTGCAATGGTTGGTCGGATATTTTGCAATTTTGTGATCCAAGTATTTTCATAATGACTAAAAGACAAAGACATGACTATTTTAAACATAAAATCGTTCTGATAAAGCATCAATATTTTCTATTCAAAAGAAGAAACCTGATTTATTTAAAAACTTGAGAAATGCTGGGTAAATCTGCTAGTACATATAAATACATTTCCCTTGTATATGTATATTGGCTGCATAGTGGATTCATTTGAATATTACTCCAGCTATCTACTCCTCCTCCTCCTCAAGCAGCCATGGGCTACGGAGGTCCAACCAGACTGTGCAATTTAGTTCTCCAAGCAAGTCTGTCCTGAGCTACATCTGCTGCATCTGGCCACTGCACACCAATTTTAACAAGGTCCTGTTTCACATTGTCTCTGCCCACCTCATCCTTGGTCTCCCCTTCTTTCTGAGGCCTTTAGGCACACTGTTCATAACCCTATTCGCCAATCTATAATTATTCATACGGGCAACATGGCCAAACCAACGGAGTCTCTCTCTGCACAATATGCTGCTTAAAGGAGGTTGCAAACTCCTTTGCCTAACCTCATCATTAGTTACAAAGTTGAACCACCTAATGCCCAAGATACTGCGCAAGCATCTAGTTTTCTGTTATCTTGTTTACAAAGTGTCCAAGTTTCACTACCATAACTAACCCTAGAAAGAACCAAACTATTATACAGTCTAATTTTAGTCTTTAGGTGTATACGCCTATTTCTCCACACTCTCCATAGGTTCTTAAAAGTCCCGGCAGCAATCCCTATTCGTCTGTTAATCTCATGCCGCACATCACCATTATCTGTTACATAGCTCCCAAGATAATTAAACTGTGACACCTGCTCAAGACTGCAACCATTCAGATTAACTGAATCACAGCCTGCCTGACCAATTTTCATCACTTTAGTTTTCTCTCTGTTTATAACCAAACCTACTCTACTACCAGTCTCATCAACAGCTCGAATGAAAGAGTTCATCTCATCAACATCATTTGCCAAAAGGGCTAAATCATCAGCATAATCTAAATCAGAAATTTTCGTATCTCCAGCCCATTTAAGGCCAAAATCTTTCCCTTGAAGTGAATTTCACATAACATAATCAATAACCAACCTGAAGAGAAAAGGAGACAAAATGCACCCTTGTCGAACACCAGAAGTAATGCTAAACCAATTGCTACAGCCTTACCAACTCTGACACATGACTCAGTGTTATTATAGAGAGCTTTCATTATGCTCACTAACTTGTCTGGTATACCATATGATCTCACAATCAACCACAAATTATGACAATCAACAGAGTCGAAAGCCTTTTTGAAATCAACAAAGCTAGCAATTAAAGGTTTCTGAAACTCTAAACATTTCTTTAGAATCTGCCTAAGGGAAAATATCTGATCTACACATCCCATACCACTTCTGAATCCACATTGCTCATCACGCAATTGCCTGTCAACCAGATTATTAATTCTATTAAGCAAAATCATGCAAAGAACTTTCCCTGGAACTGAGAATAGGTTGATACCCCTATAGTTATCACAACAACTACGATCACCTTTTTTGAAAATAGGGATAATAATAGCTCTGGTAAAATCCTTAGGAACCATGCCTTTATCATAAAAGATATTCAAAATTTTAATCATCCAAGTGGTAACAGAAAGATTCTCAGCTTTAAGCATTTCTGTAGTAATTTCATCTACACCTGGGGATTTATGAAGTTTAAGTTTAGAAACAGCCAAAATAACTTCAGATTGTGTTATAGGGCCAACATTAAAGCTACCAATGCATCTATCATCATTGTAAACAATGGGAGTAGAACCAACCACAATGTCCAGAACATCACTGAAATGCTCAGCCCACCTAGCCATGACAGAATCCTCACCTTCTATAACCTTACCTTGTTTATCCTTCAATCCCTGTATACCTGTACGTTTTCTACCACACGAAACATTAACTATCTGGTAGAGCTCTCTGGTGTTGTTCTGTCTAACTGCTGACTTGGCTTTGTCAGCCAAGCCATCAAGACAAAGATTCTTATCAGCAGCTAACTGATCTTTTACACCTTTATTAAGCTCTCTGTAATGATTTCTATTAGGACTAGTATGGTACTGATTAAGGACATTCCTGCAGTTCCTTCTTTCTGAATGAAATAAGCTCAAGTGCCTTATCACTCAAATAATTCTGCCTCTTCTGCTCCTTTTTCCCTAAAAGAGTACTGTTAGTTTCCAAAAAAAAAAAAAAGCCTGTTTAAAATGGCCCCATTCTTCCTCAACTTCAGTAGTAAGCAAAGCATGACTGTCATAATGACTAAGTAACCTATCATGGTAAGCTTTAGCTATAACTGGGTCTTTCAGTATTAAAGGTAAAATTTTCAACCTTAGCACAACACGTTTTAAGTTTAAGTTGAAGGACACTTTTAACAAGGTAATGTTCAGATCCCATTTCAGCTACCCTATATGACCTGGTATTCCTAACAGAACTAGCCCATTTGCTGTAAATATATAAATAATCAATAAATTCTTATGCAGCCCATCGGGTGAAACCCATGTGTACTTATGTATGTCGCGGTGTTTGCAATAAGTGTTAGATATTCTGAAACCATTGAGTTTACTTACCTCTAGGAGACGTTGCCCATTGCCATTGCAGCTACCAATACCAAAAGGGCCTATCACCCCTCCACCAAGGTCAGAGTCAGTACCAACTTTGGCATTGAAGTCACCTAGAACAAGGGTAATATCTCCTTTCTTGACAGAATTCAAAATATCCTGAAGTTGTTCATAAAACCTATCCTTCTCATCCTCATCGGCATCCTCAATGGGGCATAACAGCAGATAATATTCAAGTCTTTAACACTTGTCTGAAAATTTGCTGTACGGAACTTTTAATTAATGCACTCATATCCTACAAGATCATCACTAGCGTGTCTGCTGAGAAGCAGACCCATGCCTTGGTAATGTTTCTCATCTTCCCTACCTGAAAAGAGAAATTTAATATTATTTTTAAGAATCTGACCTTTATCTGTCCATCTGGTCTTTTGCAGGTCAAGAATATCTAAGTTATAATGGTGGAATTCTTGTGTGAAGACATTAAGAGAAAATGCTATTTTGCAGAGTCCTCACATTCCAACTGCCTATGGAGAGAAAATGGTTAGTGGGATGTTTAAAGAAACTATGTTTATTGAGAGAGGGAATGCTAACAATATCAAACAGCCCCCTAATCGCAGACATGGGGCAAAGACCTGTTCCTCCACCACTACAGGTTGAAGCCATCTACACTGGAAGACTTCCTCCAATGTAGAATTTGACGATGTCAATAGAAGCAAAAAAAGAGTTCAGGTGCCTGCGATGACCTTTGCTCAGGATTATCCACCAGCTGATAAACATATCCTGTGAATCTATTCACTTGGGGCTGTCGAAACGCAAACAGAAAATACAGTGGAAGATTTTCCCTCCACAGAAGCCCACCAGTGCAGCAAATTCAGGATTCATAATCAAGCTCAGAGCCATTATTCCATTCGGATTGGTCAAGTTGTGAAACCAAGTTGTTATAACCCATAAAAATATATTGTAATAATTAATTTAATAAATAAAACAAAATGAATTATTTTTTCTGAAGTTAAACGTATGTAATCGATGTGCCACTTCAGAACAATAATACTTAATATGAAAAAATTAATTAAAAAAAACCTATCTTACTGAATTATGGCTCTGACCTTGATTATGGATCCTGAATTTGCTGCATTGGTGGGCTTCTGTGGAGGGAAAATCTTCCGCTGTGTTTTCTGTTTGTTTGTGGGTTGACAGCCCCAAGTGAGTGTTCTCAGCAGACACGCTAGTGATGAACTTGTAGGATATGAGTGCATTAATTAAAAGTTTCTTACAACAAAATTTCAAACAAGCGTTAAAGTCTTGAATGTTATCTGCTGTTATGCCCCCATTGAGGATGCCGATGAGGATGAGAAGGATAGGTTTTACGGACAACTTCAGGATATTTTGAATTCTGTCAAGAAAGGAGATATTACCCTTGTTCTAGGTGACTTCAATGCGAAAGTTGGTACTGACTCTGACCTTTGTGGAGGGGTGATAGGCCCTTTTGGTATTGGTAGCTGCAATGGCAATGGGCAACATCTCCTAGAGGTAAGTAAACTCAAT
The DNA here is from genome assembly GCA_038380435.1 of Ryuthela nishihirai. NCBI lineage: Eukaryota > Metazoa > Arthropoda > Arachnida > Araneae > Heptathelidae > Ryuthela > Ryuthela nishihirai. The sequence goes on from JAWZYU010000004.1 coordinate 10,581,231, forward strand.
GGTTTCAGAATGACTAACACTTATTACAAACACCGCGACATACATAAGTACACATGGGTTTCACCCGATGGGCTGCATAAGAATATGATTGATTATTTATTTATTTACAGCAAATGGGCTAGTTCTGTTAGGAATACCAGGTCATATAGGGGAGCTGAAATGGGATCTGAACATTACCTTGTTAAAAGTGTCCTGCAACTTAAACTTAAAAAGTGTTGTGCTAAGGTTGAAAATTTTACCTTTAATACTGAAAGACCCAGTTATAGCTAAAGCTTACCATGATAGGTTACTTAGTCATTATGACAGTCATGCTTTGCTTACTACTGAAGTTGAGGAAGAATGGGACCATTTTAAACAGTTTTTTTTTTGGAAACTAACAGTACTCTTTTAGGGAAAAAGGAGCAGAAGAGACAGAATTATTTGAGTGATAAGGCACTTGAGCTTATTTCAGAAAGAAGGAACTGCAGGAATGTCCTTAATCAGTACCATACTAGTCCTAATAGAAAGCATTACAGAGAGCTTAATAAAGGTGTAAAAGATCAGTTAGCTGCTGATAAGAATCTTTGTCTTGATGGCTTGGCTGACAAAGCCAAGTCAGCAGTTACACAGAACAACAGCAGAGAGCTCTACCAGATAGTTAATGTTTTGTGTGGTAGAAAACAGACAGGTATACAGGGATTGAAGGATAAACAAGGTAAGGTTATAGAAGGTGAGGATTCTGTCATGGCTAGGTGGGCTGAGCATTTCAGTGATGTTCTGGACATTGTGGTTGGTTCTACTCCCATTGTTTACAATGATGATAGATGCATTGGTGGCTTTAATGTTGGCCCTATAACACAATCTGAAGTTATTTTGGCTGTTTCTAAACTTAAACTTCATAAATCCCCAGGTGTAGATGAAATTACTACAGAAATGCTTAAAGCTGAGAATCTTTCTATTACCACTTGGATGATTGAAATTTTGAATATCTTTTATGATAAAGGCATGGTTCTTAAGGATTTTACCAGAGCTATTGTTATCCCTATTCTCAAAAAAGGTGATCGCAATTCTTGTGATAACTATAGGGGAATCAGCGTACTCTCTGTTCCAGGTAAAGTTCTTTCCATGATTGTACTTAATAGAATTAATAATCTGGTTGACAGGCAATTACGTGATGAGCAATGTGGATTCAGAAGTGGTAGGGGATGTGTAGATCAGATATTTTCACTTAGGCAGATTCTAGAGAAATGTTTAGAGTTTCAGAAACCTTTGGTTGCTAGTTTTGCTGATTTTAAAAAGGCTTTCAACTCTGTTGATCGTCATAATTTGTGGTTGATTGTCAGATCATATGATATACCTGACAAGTTAGTTAACATAATGAAAGCTCTCTATAATAACACTGAGTCGTGTGTCAGAGTTGGTAAGGCTTGTAGCAATTGGTTTAGCATTACTTCTGGTGTTCGACAAGGGTGCATTTTGTCTGCTTTTCTCTTTAGTTTGGTTATTCATTATGTTATGCGAAATTCACTTCAAGGGAAAGATTTTGGCCTCAAATGGGCTGGGGATATGAAAATTTCTGATTTAGATTATGCTGATGATTTAGCCCTTTTGGCAAATGATGTTGATGAGATGAACTCTTTCATTCGAGCTGTTGATGAGACTGGTAGTAGAGTAGGTTTGGTTATAAACAGAGAGAAAACTAAAGTGATGAAAATTGGTCAGGGAGGCTCTGATTCAGTTAATCTGAATGGTTGCAATCTTGAACAGGTGTCGCAGTTTAATTATCTTGGGAGCTATGTAACAGATACTGGTGATGTGCAGCATGAGATTAACAGATGGATAGGGATTGCTGCCGGGACTTTTAATAATCTATGGAGAGTGTGGAGAAATGGGCGTAGACACCTAAAGACTAAAATTAGACTGTATTATTTTTGGTTCTTTCTAGGGTTAGTTATGGTAGTGAAACTTGGACACTTTGTAAACAAGATAACAGGAAACTAGATGCTTATGCAGTATCTTGGGCATTAGGTGGTTCAACTTTGTAACTAATGATGAAGTTAGGCAAAGGAGTCTGCAACCTCCTTTAAGCAGTATATTGTGCAGAGAGAGGCTCCGTTGGTTTGGGCATGTTGCCCGTATGGATAATTATAGATTGGCGAATAGGGTTATGAACAGTGTGCCTAAAGGCTTCAGAAAGAGGGGGGAGACCAAGGATGCAGTGGGCAGATAATATCAAACAGGACCTTATTAGAATTGGTGTGCAATGGTCAGATGCAGCAGATGTAGCTCAGGACAGACTTGGCTGGAGACCTAAATTGAACAGTCTGGTTGGACCTCCATAGCCCATGGCTGCTTGAGGATGATGATGATTTTTTTTTGTCACTAACAACTACTATCTTCAAAAACTTTCATTTGATATATGATTCATAAACACTGACCACATTTTCCTCTCTTTTGGAGTTATGTTTGGGTAGCCTCTGACATTGGAAACGTCACAAGCTTTGAGATATGACTCATTAAAGCCGAACCCCTTCTTTTTATTACATTTTAACCAAATACACTTAATTGAAAATTTGATTTTGAACCAAATTTTTTAAAACATTTCCATATCACTTATGCAGATTTATACTAAAATGATTCATTTGAAAGTTTCAATTAAACTTTAAATGATTAAAAATATTTTTATTCAATTTTTTACAGTTCTTCATTCATTTTTAGATGTGTTTTTCACTTTTTAAATTATCTTTTTTTAAAAGCAAAATTAATTTTTTATGACACTACTTTCTTTAGACTTAGAGTTTGGTGATCGCCAAAAAATCTAAACATATGCATTATTTGCAATGCATTTGCATGCAGGACACAATTGCAACTTTAGTACAGTAAAAGAGCAAAATCAGAAACAAATTTTGCCTTCCTTCCATAACATTCTCTGTTTAGGAAAAGGGAATACCACAAAATTTGGGTGCAGAAAAACTCAAAAATTCGAATTTTCAATAACGAATTCAGATTTTAAACCATAACTCAGAGAAAAATCCAAAAAAATTGAAGTAGTTGGCAGCTCTGTTTATTTTTTCTTACAGTTTTGAAATTAACACTAGTACAATATTTAGAAAATGATAATTCTAATATTTTATTAACACTTATCAAACCCCCAAAAAAATTTTCATTTATCTCCAAAATAAAAAACATTGAATATCTACAGACAGACAACAAAGAAAAAAACAACATGCAATTTCCAATGAAGTAATTAATTATGCTATGAAAACATTACATAACAGATACTAGCAGTTCATTTCAATTTTAATGCACATACTTCTTACTTACCTTGCTTTTTGAGAGTTCACTAATTTTATTACTATTATCATGGTCTTCCACCAAGCCACCTTCTTCAGAGGCAGTTCCATCATCCAAGGATTGATTACCAAAAGAGTCATCTTGCTTTGCAGATTTATTTGTTCCATTTCCTGTGACAACAGAAGGTTGGCCATCATTGTCTTTTATTCTATCTTCTGCAACACCATCTGTGTAATTTTCTGCAGGACAGTGATCACTATCAGACACATCTAATGCTCCACGGTGAGTTTTAGAATCTGATTTTTCGCCTGGAGAACCATTTACTATTTATCATTAAAAAAAAGGACCAATTTAGTTTAAAAACATAAATTGAAGATTTAATATTTTATGCACTGTTTTAAAACAATTATAATGATTGAGTGGGATGTAGAAACTTTTTATTAATATAACTTCAGTTGTCATTCAAACTGATAACAATTAGCATTATTTTAAGTAAAGAAGAAGTGCTTATGTTTTGTATATAGGGTATGGATATTTTAGTTTTATCCAAATTTTACCTTCCTAATCAATTATAAAAATGTGGGTAGAAACCAAAAAACATAATAATAAGAACATAATAGTAAACCAGAGGTTCTGCCCCTGCAACCAATGGCTCCTTGCTTTGTCCAAACTTCATGTAGCTACTTCATGTAATCACTCTGAACTGATATAAAATGCATGCACCCAAAGTATCCTTAGTTCCAATCCAAAAAATATAGCAACAATTGCAATTCAAATATTGGCTATAGCCAGTCATTATGGAATGGAAAGGACTTTTTTAAACAATGCGAAATTAATGATATGCTAAAAAAATAGCAGTGAAGCACAAGATGTCTTTTTATGAGATGCCATTTAAATCTAACAGTATGTAACAGTTTCAAATTACACCAGTTTTTACTGTATGGTGAGTTGCTAAAAATTTATATTTATTTTGCCTGATTCCAACCAGATTTAGAAAAAAACTAAAAAAACCTAATTTCTATCTCTCTAAATGTAACCTGAAAAATTCATGCTCTATTAATATGCAATACTACATTTTAACATAAATGAAAAAACAAACAAACAAAAAGTAAACTTTCATTTCCAATAGCGGTAGGGAATGGCTCAGCTAGTAATATGCCAGGCTCACATAGCCTAAGATCAGAAGGGAACACTGATGGGTTTGGAAAGGCATTTGCCCATTGGATGGGATGTAAAGTGGTAGTCCTTGTGTGCAGGAGAGTCGTATCATGTGCATGTTAAAGAACATGCTGGATGGCCTGGACAGGAGGCTACCATATGTCTCCTAATGGCTGTCCAGTGGATCCCTTTCCCCCAACCTTCTCTGAATTATTATGACTAGACATTTAGCCCACTGTGTGCAGAAAAAGTGTCACTCAGAAGTAAAACAATCCAACCCAGTTTCCAATAAATGTGAAAATAACTTCATTATGTTTATATTAAAAGCATTCCTGGATTTTGTACAAAGATATGAAATATGCATTTAATGAATCATTTATCTTTTTAATAATTGTACATATAAATAAACACAAATCATCTGCATGGTTGTGCTGTGATTTAAAAAAAAATACTGAATTACAAGAAAATCAAGAGTAAAAAGTAGGGGTACATTATATTTGAGCTTCTGAACTAAATATCTAATAAGGAATTTTTTGGTACACTCAAAAACAACTTGTCACTTTATTATCAAGCTATGTACAACATACATATGAGTTAGTTATTGGTAAAATGTAAATACTGTTGAGGAAATTAGGGTAGGTATTTGATTACTAATTCATTCTTCAGATAATTGAAATTATACTTTCCCTAAGTAAAGAGTTTAATACATTTGTTTGCAATCCCTCCTCCCCCCCCCAAAAAAAAAAAAAAAAAAAATGTAGATCATCTTATATGGGCTAATAAGCTAATAAGTTAGTTTTAATGGTGAGGTATTGAAAGACCCAGGCACAGCCAAGGCTTACCATATGCTTCATGTTACATACATGTTTCTCAAGCTTTCACTGTTTTAAACCTTGATTTGCTTTGTCAATTCCTCCCATTATGCAGCAATAATACAGCTTTAGACTTCACACTCATTTCCTTCTTAGATTTTACTTTGTAACATGTGCCAAGTAAAATAAAAAATTACCACTTAACCAGATCATTTTGATCAGTAGCCATGTGTGCTAACCATTTGGCTACCAGAATGGTTTCTTTGTTTACTACTTCAATGCTCCTCTCATGAAAGCTAAACTCTCTCTTTTTATTTTTGAGGAATCAGAAAACATCCCTTTTCATTTTGATTTAATAGTTCCATACAAATAAGGTTTTCCTGTAATAATGTATTCCATAAGTTAGGGGACATATAACAATTACCTGCTGTTAGGAAATAACCTAAATTCAAAAGTGCGTGTAAAAATTAAAGTACAACACTTTGGGTCACAAGAAATGATCTGTCTCCCATAATTTCTGTTCTTATGCCTCTGTAAATCACGAAGAAACATCATATTCCTTTGTCAGATAATCCAGTTAATAAATTAATTTCAGAATGCTTTGGCTATATTTTAAGAGAATACATGAAAACTGGACAAAGCAGCATCTGGTTAATAACCAGACAAGGGATGAATGGCCATTCTAATCATAAATGCAAATAATTTTAACATGGGGAAAAAAATATATATATATTTAAAAAGTTAAATATAAATATGCTTACTTGTAACAACTGGAATGTCATGTTTCTGACTGACTTTGCTTGGTGATTCATAAAGTTTCTTGTTTTCTTTATCTGTATTCTAGTTTTCACACATAAAAAACATTAATACATTCATGACATATAATGAATATACACTATAATCTTACTTTTTTCATTCCACAAAGAACTAGAAACCAAAGTATTGTTACATGCTATTAGGAAAATAATGCACAAAAAATATTAAAAGCTTTTGTAAATTAACCTTTTAAGTAATCATTTATAAATTTAAATACTCTTAAAAGTACCAATATAACTCAATTATATGTTCATGAAAATAAACAACATTTATATTTTGAACAATTCCAGTGCAACTATATATCCTGTTAAAATTCATTGTTAATGCAATTAACCCATTCAAGATAGGCACAGGAAACATGCGACTGGTTGAGCTTGGAAAAATACTTGTCGCTCAGCATCAGCTGATTATTCAAAGAATGCATGGCAATAACACTAATTGTGGCATATATAACAATATGTTATTAGTTGTCAGTGCCCTTGGTAACATTTTTAAGTGAAATATTGTCTAAAATGTCATCAAAAAGGATTATCCAACATGCAGTTAGAACAATTATTTTATGGTAGTGACTATATACTGAGGAATAATGAAAAATTTGACTATTTTAGTGGATCTGATGAAGAAATCATGATTATGGGTGAAGAAGGTATCACTGGTGATAAAAAAGAAGCAGAACAATTTAATGATAATGTTGTACAAGCAGGTCCTTCAAAATGAAATCGTATGCATTCTAAAACATCCAAAACTGCTGCATCTTGAAGTTTGATTAACATTTTACCAGCAAAAATTTGGAATTTTGATTGAATGATATACAGCTATGGAATGAGACAGGAATCATATACATGTATGACAGTTGCCTGCAACAGTAGTTCCATGATATTGTACCTGTATGGCACAGGCTTGTAACAATAGCTCCTTGAAATTGTACATATATGTGTATGACACCCATCCTGAATAGGTTAAAGAAGAAAATCCTTAAGCTTTCTTTTAATTACGAGGATTACTTAAAAATATTAAATTAGAATTTTCTAAAATAGTGATTTAAAAAACAAAAGGTTTAGTGCCAGGGGTGTAGCAAAGGACTATGGTTGGGGGGGAATCGAAAATTTTCCAATTCGAAAATCAAATTTTGCCAACTGAGAAAATAATGTATGTCAGGTTCGCGCCTAGATTTTTGCTCCCGTGGGGGAAGGAGGTTTGAGGCAAGTTTCACAAACAATCCTGCATTTTGCCATGTAACTTCCAATTTTGACAACTAGCCATAATTTCACAGAAATCATCTCAATATTTACATCTCATCTTAATTGTAGCAAAAGTCAGTGTGAATTTTCCCAACTTCCTTTCATTTAGCCAACTCTCCTTAATTTCACAAAACTAATCCCAATTTTACAACTCACCTGTATTTTAAAGTGGCTTCAAATTTTGGCAACTCCCCTATATTTTGCCAACTCTCCTTAATTTCATAAAACCAATACCAATTTTCACAACTCACCTGTATTTTGCCAAGTGGTTTCCAATTTTGTGAACTCCCCTAGACTTTTCCAAGTTGCCTCGATTTTACCATCTCTCATTAATTTCACAAAAACAATCTCAATTTTTATATCTCTCCTAAATTTGCCAAGTCACCGCAAATTTTTCAAACTCCCTAAAATTTTGCCAAGTTTTTTCAATTTTGTCAACTCTCCTTAATTTCACAAACCCAATCCCAATTATCACAACTCGCCCATATTTTACCAAGTGGCTTCGAATTTTGCCAAATCTCCTTAATTTCATAAAACCAATCCCCATTTTCACAACTCACCTATACTTTACCAAGTGGTTTCCAATTTTGCCAACTCGCCTCAATTTTACCATCTCTCCTTAATTTCACAAAAACAATCCCAATTTTTACATCTCACCTGAATTTTGCCAACTCCCCATGATTTTGCAAAGTCATTCCAAATTTTGTCAACTCCCAAAGATTTTGTCAACTCACCTGTATTTTACTAAATGGCTTCGAATTTTGCCACTGCTCCAGATTTTTCCATCTCCATTTCCCAAGTTTCCTCAATTTTGACAACTATCCTACATTTTGACAACTCCCCTTAATTTTAGAAAAAAAATAGCAAATTTTCACAACTCACCTAGATTTCATGAAGTTGCTTCAAATTTTGCCAACTCCGAGTTACTTTGGGGGGGGGGGGGGGGGGGGGGGAACCTCCCCCCATAGTTACGCCCCTTTAGTGCATAGGTTCCTAACAGGGTTGAGTTGTTTTACCTCTGAGCGGCACTTTTTTGCACAAATGGACTGAAATGGCCAGGTCACAAGGACCCTGAAGGCTCAGAGAAGGTTGAGGGAGGAGACCCACTAAACAGCTGTTGGGAGACAGATAGCAGCCTCCTGTCAAGGCCATCTAGTGTGTTCTTTAACGTGCACAGGGTATGGCACTCCCGCACACAGAGTCATGGCTTAACGTCACATCCAACAGACAGCGGCTTTTCCAAGCCCATCGGTGTCCCCTAAGACCGTGGGCAGGGAGTTTTGAGGAGATAAATCTCAATGCTGACCCAGCTGGGACTCGAACCTGGGAACTGGCTACCAACTGAGCCACCCCTGCCCCTCCCAACAGGGAGCATTTTCTTTAATTTTCTTGGCAGAAATAGATTAAATAGAATATTGTATAGTTCTTAAATTAACATAGTTATGCATGTTTTGTTTTGATATAAATCCTTAGAAATGCATACACAATATCAAAATACTAATAAATTTTAATTGTAGACATCAATCAATTGTAGACATTGTAGACATTGTTTCAGGTAGTTTAAAACATGAAAAAATATTTTTAATTTCATGAGATTTAATTTGGAATTTTGATAGAACAGCATGTGTATGCAGAATGAGATGGAAATCACGTACATGTATGGCTGCTGGCCTGCAACAGTAGCTGCCTGAAAACCTGATTTACATCCAGAGATCCAGCTATTTTTTTCACTCTGATCAGGCAAAAAATATTAACTTTAGGACTTTTTTTTGCTAAATAAGGCATGTTTTATGTTTTTTGCCAATTGTGGCATGTCATATGCCAAATTAATCAGCATTTAATTCTGTATTTTCTGAAAATAAAATATTAAAAAAAAAGGACCATTTTTATTTTAATAGGACTAGTCGTCTATGTTCGATGGTGACCTGGGAAGGGTTAATATCTTCATGGCAAACTTACAAGTAGAAACAGCAAAAAATATAGCTCATTGCATATTAATATTTATTGTTTCTTAGCAGTTTCATATTATCATGATGTGCAAATTATCAGTTACCTTAACTACGAACACTAGCTATGCTTATATGACTTTGATGTGTGATTCTAGTTTGGTCTAAAAACCAGCATAGCAATGAGTTAAATAATTTGATATACCTGATGCTTAAATTTTACATATACTATCTCATATTTTAAAATTTATTAGATCCCTAAAGTGCCAAACTTCTAATAATGAATGCATTTGTAATCAAATAAATTTTAAACTTTTTTTTTAACAGGAAAAACAACCAAACTTACCTATCATAAAAAAAAGGCATATTTCTTGCTATACACTAAATGAAAGAGCATTTAATTCTGAATAATATAAAAAAATAGCTATTTAGGAAAAATTTTACAATTGCTTTTATGCTTCTGACACTTTAATGTTTATCTACTCAGTGGTATACTTTATTATCAATAGACCACACAATGCTCATCCACCATGAATGCAAGGCATGCATTGCATACCTTATTCATGTATTTATTTATTTATTTATTTATTAACAGTAATATTAAATTATTTGTTTAAGAATAGCAATAGCATAACTAGTTGCTTTTGTCTTTTTAAGATCAGGCAGATCATAATCAGTTGCTTTTTAGTGTATTTGATTAGAGATAAATGCAAAGTTTGAGGCACAAAAAACTGTGATATATGCATATATGCCAGAAGTAATTGTTACAATTAAGAGCACTGCAGGGACTTGGGACTTGACTGACTAGAGCAAAATGTGAGAGGGGGGGGGGGGTATTTTCAGCCAGGAATTCCATTTCAGCAGCAGTAGTTCAGGCTGGGTAAAGTCCAGAGCTTAGAACTGTGTTCTCTAGAAAGTCCTGAATGAGTCAACCCCTGCTTGGCATAGTGGGGACTTATATATATAAAAACTGGCATACAAGAGACAGTGAAAATTAATATAATAACAATAAATATTGGAAAAACATACTTCATTGTGTAATTTGATTCAATGTAAAGTCAATAAGTAAAATATTTTATATAACTAATGGCACCAAGAAATAATTAACAGGACAAATCTACTTACGATTGAAAGATTTTCTACATCTCCTCCAATGAAATATGCCTTAAACTTGTTGTATAAATATTCAGCTTTCTGACGAATTACTTCACTACTTTTAAATTTTCTGCACTATAAATAAAGTTTTTTAAGCACTAATTTTATAGTAATTTAATTATAAATTTTTCACACAAATTACATCAAACAAAATATGTAATGTATATACGAAAATTTCTAAATCACTTCCCATAAACAAAATGTTAATATTTTATTTTCTGCAACTAGAATTACAAAACCATTAGTTACACCAAAATTAAATTTAGTGCATCATCAGTGAAAGCAGGTTTTTTAATTGAGAGAAAAAAATACTTAAGAACTAAAACAGAAATCTTATATTTTTATTGGCAATCTTTGGTCCTATTATAACTAATTCTAAGCTTTTCAAGCTGATACAACTGGTACATGAATGCTGAGAGGAATCTGAAAGTAATTCAAGCAGTCAGATAATGGAAACTTATAAAATTTCTGCATATTGTAAGGCAATTAAAAAAGCTCTATAAATGAAAGTTCTGTGTTTGAATTATTAGATATTATTACAAAAGTTGATGACATAAATTGGTGTAATGATGAAAATGGTATAATTATTAATGATGCATTATTATATACATTTTATCAATTCAATAAATTAATAACTTATGTTTAAAATTCTCACTACTCCCTACATAGTGTTTAAATTTATTGCACATTAACTTTTGAAACACTTTGTATATCTGTCAGAGATCTGCCAATAACAAAAATTCTTAAATTGAGAGTATTTAGTGATATTACTATCCTCAGCCAAGTATCAGCAACTAGAGAAAGAATGATTTGTGCAAAAAAAGGATATGCTATAGAAATCAACACAAACTAGCATACACTAACTTTCTACACATAGTTTTATACTAATGTAGTTTAATCCAAACTATTTACTATAGTACATATTTAAACACAGAGGGAAACTGAAGAGTTAGATAAAAATAAAAAATTAAATTTTGTTGGGAGTGGGAACTGAACCCACTACTTTCTCAAAAAAATGTCAGGTACTCTTCCCATTGAGCTACCCAAGTGTAGTTCAACTTCAGCTAATGAGTGACTATAAATTTTTATTCCAAATTATGATTCTATAAATAATGGGTTGGCAGGTGCTTGTGGTATCTGTTGATTGGGAATGGGACAGAAGTTAGCAGATGTCAATCTCCCTCCAGATGTCTGCATTTGAAATTAGTACGAAGGTCAAATCTGGACTCATCAGTAAACCTGGATCCAGGTAACAAGTTTTTGACACCAATTTAATTGCTACTGTCAGTGGTACACTGTAAAAGATGTAGATTATTGACTGTTTGGCATACTGACCACTGTCATAAATTCTGTACACACACACACACACTGGCCACTGAAATAGAAACCTTTATGCATATGTATGTAAACGTCACTTGCTCAACATATATGCAAAATAAGTGCATCACCGTGTGATCTAGGCAACTATTTAAGACTGCTGCTCATCAGCGATCATCAGTAGTGTTGATCACAATGGGAAAAACAAAGGATCTTTCAGAGTTCGATAAAGGGCTTATTGTGGGTGCCTGTCCAGCTCGAGTGATGATTTTAAAAACAGAGGTGACTGGTTTCTCAAAAGGTGAGATATCTCGGATTTTTAATCAGTGGAAAAATAACCCACATTGCTTGTCTAAGAGTCATAAGTGTGGCATGGCGACAATCTGTTGGGAGTGATATCACCGTTGTCTGAGAAGGCTTATATGGAGGAACAGGACTTCCTGTGTGCAGCAATTGACCAAAGCATTCAATGAAGACTGTTCCCAACTTATAACTCAGTGAACTATGTGCAGGGAATTGAAGAGGATCGGTATCAGCAGTTGCATGCCTATACAGAAATCACTGATTACTGTGAAGAACCGGAAAGTTCATCTACAGTGGTGTCATGAACACCATGACTGAACACTGGAAAAAAGTCATGTGGTCTGACAAGTCGTGGTACACCTCGTTCTGTACCAAATTCAATGGTAGGCAGAGAGTTTGGCGGGAGCTCCGTGAAGCAATGGAGCCAGCTTGCCTTGTAAACACAACTGGTTCTGGAGGCAGTTTCATGGTGTGGGGCACCCTCTGTTGGTATGGAATGAGCCCTCTGATATTGCTGGAAGGTTGTGTGTCCTCCAAGGATTATCTGAACATTGTTGCAGATCAAGTCCATCCTGCATTGTTGACTTTTTATTCAGCAGGTGACGGCTGTTTCATGGATGACAATGCTACTGTCCTCGCACAAGATGTGCTCAGCAGTGATTCAGTGAGCATGACAACGGCTTCTACCATCTTCCCTAGCCACGCCCATGAATCCCATTGAGAATGTATGAGACAAATTAGAAAAACAGATCTGGGAGCAAAGTCCTCTTCCATCAAATCTGAGCCAGTTAAAGGACCATCTGGTGAATGCCTGATATGCTGAAAATGTAAAGGAGGTCCAATTCAACATTGAATAAAGGTTTCTAATTCAATGGCTGGTGTGTGTAGCATGGATGGAAAGATTCCATTTAGTGGCTGCAGTAGATTCTAATATAAGCTAGATGGTGCAGAGGTCCGTTGTCTTTGAGCCAGAACTGTGACATAATAGTCATCTTTGGAGGAGATGGTAATACAAGGTTGACCTTACTGCTTGGTTCCACTTTGCTGAAATTGTCACTACAATCTGTGGCTTTTATTCAGCCATCTTGTAACTCTGATTCTGTCTAACCTCAAAGCACACTGGGGGTGAGGATGGCTCAGTTTTTCCCAACCTTCTCCGAGTCTTTGGGGTTCTTATGACCTGGCCATTTAACCCATTGCATGAAAAAAAAAAAGTGCCACTCAGAGGTAAAACAACATAACCCCCAAGGCACCCAATGGCTCTCCACCATTGTGAGCAATCTAATTTATTCCTTATTGGCAGCTATTTTGACTGTGTCCACTACCTGTTCCCTCATGTAATATATTGCACTTGCTCTTAAGAGTGTGTTTATTCAAACTCCTGATTTACACATTTCTGTTAATGCATATTTCATTTGGCACATTCATATATATATATCACTGAATTGTTTCATCTACTGGTTACACGTTGCATTGTTTTCTTTATTCTGTCGTTTTGTTATGAATTATCATCCTTCAATTTTTTGGGGAAAAAAAATTAAACATCTATGTGTCCTAGCTGGGAATACTGTTTTCAATTTTCTGATTCTCGTGGCAACAGAGTATTTACTGTTCTGAAGTGCAAGTTGGCTTTATTTTTAAGGAACAAAGCTATAAATAACGAGGAAATTATTTAGTTGCTTTACAGCTGCAAATTTTGGTGAAATGTGAAATATGAATTCTGGACTATACTTTTGTTTAATAACGTGTTTATTAATTATGTTTATAAACGTAATTTGAAATTTACCTTTTTAACAGTTTGCAATATATCAGGCTCCTTTTTCAAAAGCACTTGATTAACTGGTAATTTGTCCAACTCCGTCATTGCCTCCAAACATTTCTCAACATTCTTTGGAAAAATAATGTATAGTTAATATATACGTAAAAGCTATGCAAGTTAACTTAAAATTATTCAGAAAAGTTTGGTTTAGAATGTTCTGTGCATATTCCTAATGATTTCTACAATTAACTAAAAGTCAACGGTCTGATTGGCAAATTAACAGATAACTCACATGCAAGTAATATTAAACAAATTCCATGAGATTTTCCATTAACTTCGAGAAACTAGAAGAATGCATATCGCTTCTGGCACATATCAAAATCTCGTTTTCAAAGAGAATGAAGTTTTTCCTTTACTCCTTAACAGAGAATAAAGTACTTCACTTTTTCACTCCTTAAGTTTTAATTTGAGACAGAAGATGATGAGAAAAATGTAAATAATATATTATTAGTAATTATACAACATAAAGATATTCATTTTTTAATTCTTAAATTTAAAAAGCTGCATTTTCCACACCTCTCTCAGGAAACTGGGTAGATTATTGCTGTCAATGGAATATCTCTTAAAAAGCTACCACTAAAATTTCAAATTTATATATTGAAAACTTTGATAACAACTCTGCCGTTTCCATATTCAGTTATCTGTAAAGATATATATTTAAACTACCTAAGTATTTGAAAAATGCAAATTATAATATTTTATTAGTATCAATTCAACTAAAATAGAGTTTTCTATTTGTCACTTTCATTGTTTCCAATGGAAACTTCATGACATTCACATTCCATCACCAAAATTTCTGTCATTCATACATAGTTGCAATATTCTTTTGAAATTTTGGAATTTTCAACATTCTTCACTATTAGAGGGCACAATTATAGTGTTCAAAAGATTCCAAAAGCACAACTCATAATACTTTATCAATTCCTATCTAACCAAAAATATCTTTCATTTATCTCTAAATATATATAAATATGCTAAAGCGCAAATAAAGTGTTTTCCTACCGCCTGGGTCTAAGGCATCAACATTCCGTGACCTTCATATTTGACCACCAAAATCCCAAATTTCTAGCATAAATACATCTTTTTTTGCAATATTCTTTCGAAATTTTGGAATTTTCAAATTTTTCCACCATTAGAGGGCACATTTATAGTTTTCAGAAGATTCTGAAAGAGCGAATCATAATATTTAATCAATTCCTATCTATCCAGAAAAAATAATTTTTCACATCTGCTAAAACAAGGAAGTTGTGTTTACACCCCCCCCCCCCCCGGGTCTAAAGTGCAATTCGTTATCAGTGGAAATTTTGTCACATTCACATTCTACCACCAAAATTTCTAGCATAAATACATCATTTGCAATGTTCATTTGAAATTTTGGGAATTTTCAACTTTTACACTGCTAGATGGTGTAATTATAGCTTTAGAGAGATTCAGAGAGTGTATATTGTAATATTTCATCAATACCTATCCCACACAAAAATAATTTTTAATTTATCTCTGTAAACAAATAAAGTTTGATGTATCTACAGATAGACACACAGATGACAAAGTGAAACTATTATCTTGATGATAAGATTTCTTCTGTGTGCAGGAGAGCCACATGCTGTATGCATTAAGAACAGGCTGGATGGCCTTGATGGGAGGCTATCATCTGTCCCCCAACAGCTGTCCAGTAGGTCTCCCCCCCAACCTTTACTGATCCTTTGGGTCCTTCTGACCTACCATTCACCCATTGTATGTAAAAAAAGTGCCACTCAGAGGTAAAACAATCCAACCAGTTTAGTTCACCACCCATTACATATTTCAATGATCATTGTCGTAAATGTTAGTACATATAAGATGTTTAATTGTCTGAAATATTTTGGGCCAAAATTTTTTTGTAAGGAGTTATAATCATTTAACCTCAGGGGCAAATATAAAATTGCAATTGTAACTAAAGATTTTTCTTTTTTTTTTTCTTTGCTTCTGTGGTAGATGAGAAGACCAAACTTGGTGTACTGATGTAGATTTTCATTATTAATTCAATAAAAATACTAATTTAAAAAATTTAATACAGTTTTGAAATTTTTTTGAAAAACTGAAAGTTTCAAAATGTGAAAAAAAAAAAAGTCACGTGACCATGTACATGAAAAATTAAAACTGATATAGGTTGTGCATTATACTCCATAGAAATGTATGAAATTTGGAGTATGGTAATTTCTTTGATAACGAGAAAAAAATATTGAATTTGTACCAATGTTATTGCTAATGATGCACTTTAGGGGACCGCACTGACGCTCTTGCACCTGCACATTAAAGGAGATGTACAGAGAGGCTATTCAGTGAGATTTCCCTCTCTATGTGCCACTTTAAGTGACACCATTGAAGGAAATAATAACCACTCTTTCTGGCAGAACCAAAGCAATAAATCGGTATATTGAAGTTAGCTGCAAGTAACACATGTGAAGGCAAACTGATGAAAAACATGCACGCAATTACCTTAGCGAGCAGATCTTTTCGTATAATCAGTTATCATCATCCAGTATATACCTACATCAAACAACCAAAATCACTGCTTCAGGATCGAGATATCAATGATTTGGAAAAGATGAAGAGTGATTGCCAGCGTCTCCAATGTGTTCAGGGTGCTTTTAGAGCAGTCTATTTGCATATAATGATTAAAAAGTATTAATATTTTTCTAGAGGAAATGCAATGCTAAAGTACTTTTGAACATTAGCTGCTACATTTCTAGGGAAATTAATATTTTTACAGCCATATTAATTACAGAGAAAAAAATATGGATCAATTTATCCCCTTATTATTCCATTAATGGAATAATCAGTAGGATAAATACAAGTCAGATCCTGTTATTTAAACCTTTTGGAAACCACATTTTTTTCTGCATCTGCTTTTTATATCCACCTCCCCCCCCCCCCCAGATTGTTTTTGGTCTCAAAATTGCACAGATGACTTCGGGCAGGATCAGAATGATTAAGATTACAAACATTTCTTGCAGGCACACACACATACATACAAAAAAAAAAAAACATTTTTGGTTATAATTTAGAAACTTTTAATAAATTTTTAGCAATTAAAAATAAGTACCATGCAGCTTTTACCCACAAACTTTTGGTTATTTCTAATATTTGTAATATTATTTGTTCTAAACACCAACATTTTAATTTTGTGATAAAATAATTTTAATTAATAAGAATAAAGTGATTAGCAACATGCATTTCTGTTGATGCATTAGAGAATTTTTTTTGCCAAATCAGGCTCGGGACGAAAAATTGTCAATTAGTTCCAGCAGCCTCGGCCTCAAAAAAATTGAGCTGACATAGTGATCAAGAGAACTGATTTTAACATATTTTAGAAGTACCAAGTATGAGTACTATGCAACTTGAATTAATTTTGTGAAGTCAAGTAAATGAAAACAATTACAGTTTCTATTATTGGATTAAACCTGTCAAGGTGCCTCTGCCATTGGCACCCTGTTCTTAAGATAATATCAGAAAAGATAAATATAATTAAGATAATATCGCAAAGATAAAAAAATGGAAGTAGTGATGATTACACCATCAGTTTTCATGTTTTGGAATAAATTTTCCCCTTAATTATTATAGAATAGTTGGCCAAAAAATAAAGCATAATTTACCATTTTCAAGTTATATGAACTGAAGTCGAAACATTTAATAACCTGTCTCGATTTTTACCAATCAAAATCTTGTCACCCTAGATATCGCTCAATATTTGTATTGATAAATTTGTTCCCTCTAAACGTTGGGCTTTTTTGTTTCCTCATCTGTGAAAAAGGATATGAATGTTTTCCAACAGCAGCAATATATTGTAAGTAGCAGCCAAATGATAGTTGGGATTACAAAGTCGCACTTGTGTGCAAGCAGCATACATGTTGGTAGCATCTCTGTGTGTCTCCTCTAGTGCACAGGTGCAAGAGCATCAATAAGGTTCCCTGAAGGGCATCATTAGCAATAACATTAGTACAAATTCAATATATTTTTTTTCTCGTTATCAAAGAAATGAACATACTCTGTTTTTTGTACGTTTCCATGGAGTATAATAATGTACAACATATATCAGTTTTAATTTTTCATGTACAGGGTCACGTGACTTTTTTTTTTCACATTTTAAAACTTTGTTTTTCAAAACCGTATTAAATTTTTTAATTGAATTAATAATGAAAATCTACATCAGTACACCAAGTTTGGTATTCTCATCTACCACAAAAAGAAATTAAAAAAAAGAAAAACCTTTGGTTCACAATTGCAATATGTATATTTTCCCGAGTTTTTAATTATTATGATTCCTAACAAAATTATTTCTGCACAAAATATTTCAAACAATTAGACATCTTATGTATACTAACATTTATGCCAAAGATCATTGAAATCTGAGATGGGTAGTGAACTTTTTCCAAAATTTTGGTTGATTTGACATGGAATGACTCTCAAAATTTGTGTAGTACAATTATGACCTTACAAAGTACTTTTCAGCTGACATTACAAAGTAAAAAAAAAGGCAATATTCTGTAGTATTATTATGCAAATTAAGTTGCTAATTATAATATACTTACCAAATTAGAAAGACTAAGACTGTATTTGATCTGTTCATCAATCTCATAAATTTTTGTTTCCAACTGTGTGACAACTGAAATATAAGACAAAAAATGCTATGATTTAAAACTATTTTTTCTGATATGAAATTAAAATAATTTATTTTGCTATAAAGCATTCATATCAGTTACTTTGTGACAAGTTCAAAATATAAAGCCATCTTATTCCAAGTAGAGTATGAATAGCAGATGTTATGCAACTGTGAAGTTTTCAGACAACTGAAACTGATGTAAGAAAGATTTATTCTAACAACAATGGTATAAATTTAAGTACTGATAAATCATGCTGAATTTAAAAACATAAACTCACATTTCATTTTCTCAATTTTATCTTTCTTTTTCTTTTCATACTTTTCTCTTTTCATTCTTTCCTTTTCTTCTTCTTTATCCGCTCTAAAATGGAAGATATAGGTAGTATTTAGAATGTCATTAAAAATTAAGTTTGACAAAGAAATATAAACTGATTAACCTTGTGAATGCTTTTAAACTTTTAAATTTGATATGTTACAGTCTCTTGCAGATTGCAAGTGGTTCTTTGGACCACTATGATTATATATGAAAAATATTCTTTGGATATTTTTTGAGGCATGGTTCACTTATCACAGTTAAGGGTATCAACCATCTGCAAGTCACCTAGATATTGCCATATATTGTTCTTGAATATAAATGATTATATTATAAAGCTATATAATTTAAGATTACTGCTGAAACTTTTACTAGATTTAATAATTAATTAACATAGAATATATAAAAAGAGTGGTAAGATTAGCATAAAACTTGTTTTAGTACTATCATTATGAAACTATACAGGGTGAATCTGAAAAAGTGGGCAAAACTTTACGGGGTGGTAGAACGCAGCTATACAAGCAATATTCATCATAGAATGTATGGTCGGAACGCAAGTGATGAGAAGTTAAAAGGTAGTTTTCCACTGTCACATTTAAAGAATGAACACAAGAAGGAGAGGAGATACTCTGTGCCTCACTTGCATTCCCGTCCGCCGCACCGTACACAAAGTGCACATCCGCCATTTCGTGGTTAGTATAACCAGCCATCCTCTCGGCAAACCATGGTAGAAATGCCGTTGGGTGCGAGGACCGACCCTTTTATACCATTTCTAACGCCACCTAGCGGCTCGCCGTTTGCGTTCCGCACATACTTTCTATGACGAATATTGCTAGTATAGCTGCGTTCTACCACCCCGTAAAGTTTTGCCCACTTTTTCAGATTCACCCTGTATATATATATTTCGATTTCAGTAGAGAAGTGCAGATAGAAAAGTGCTATTGCAGATAGGAAAAGTGATGTATTTTGCTTTATGTTATATTATTTTGCTACCAGTTATTAGCTTTATTTGCTACCAGTTATTATTTATTTATTTTGCTACCAGTTTTGCAACCAGTATTAAGTACATTGAAACTGAGCTTTTTTTGGCTGGATTAAACTTGATGTCGCTGCTAAAAAACAAAACAAAAATACGTTTTCTATATAGAACTTTATTCAAAATCTGAAATCTTGCAAATCTAATATCACATTATTATCATGATAAAGTTCTATAATCACAATGTTCCATGTAAATACTCTGTGATCATTCATAAGTAGGATCATTCATAATAAAAATAAGTAGGATCATTCATAACAAAAGGAACTTCATTCCCTTTGTTCATAACTACAGATTTTACATTATTACCATCTCTGTTCTCATTATTGCCACATAAAACTATTTATGTGAAAACATTCCTACTTGACTGAACCTTTGACCTTGAGACTTATGAACTGTGGTTACAAATGCCATTATCACATGGAATTGTCTTCTTTTCAATGCAAATGGCAAGTTCGTCTCATTGTGAGCCAAATCAACTTTTGGAATAAACATGTGTTCCTTATCTCATACTGATGCTATATGTATCGACTGTATCTTGGGAACTACAGTTCCCAAGATAATATGCTTGGAGTTTATCTCCTCACTCTATAAAAATTGGCCATTTCAAACTTTTTTTTTTAATCAATCATGAAAGTTTACAAACCAAATTTGATAATTAATATGAACCTGATAGTTTATACAGGGTATCCCTGAATGACCACATAAATTCTACATGGTGATATTCCTCTTTGTGAGAGAATCAAATATGCTCAAAGAACTAAGCTTATGTGAGTGATAGTGTCAGAGTAAAACAAGTCTAAAGATTGATGTATCCCATCGGCTTACAACCAAACATACTTTATTGCAATGATTATACAATGCAAGATCACACAACAGGCATGGTATGTAATGACATAGGGTGCTAGCATAACTGAGATGGCAAAACTGAATATCTCTACATACATTGATAAAATCAAAGTACATGGGTGACAAGTAGTACAGTATGTGTTGCACAAAAGCACCATGCTGTCAAAATGTTCTAGCTATATTACAGTGGCATGTGTTCAAAGTGGCTACCCCTCATGTGGAAGCATGCTTGTGCATGTTGGAGAACAGATGACTGGACACTTCCAATAGTGTGGCATCAATGAACATGAAGGCAGCATGTAGTCATGCCACAAGATCCTCTTTTGTAGTGGGTGATGTTCAGTAACCAGCTCCTTGATATGACTCAAGAAACTCAATGGCAATATTATACTTTGTATCCAAAGGTTATGTAGCACTGTCAGTGGTACAATGTCCAGAAAATTAGTGAGTATGCTATGTAGAAACATCAGATACATTTGTCCAGTCAGCTTATTTGGCAGCAGATATGGGCCAATAATGTGGTTACCCAATATCCTAGCCCACAGACATTCACATGTTAACAGACTTGATGCTGCTGTGGGTGGATCACATGGATTGAAATGTGACCTCATATGGCTGTTGTGGCAGTTAAAGATACCATCATGTGTGAAACACACTTCATCCATCCACAATACATGCCTGATTAAATGCCCAGCTGCCTCATGTTGGTGCAATACAGGGCAAGTATATATAGGGTGGTGCCAAAAGGTTCTGTTTTATCAAGGTCATTCCAGTGTCGCTTAGATGGTGCTCTCTGTGATGTCACAAAAAGGATAGCTGAGCTAAAGGATTTAAGCAGTCATCTGTTCTTTTGTGTCTTTGTTCTGGTCTTGGTAAATATTTCTCTCTGTGAAGACTTTCAGATAATTTTTGTTTTCTTATCACACTCAACTGTATAGTAGCAAACTCCATGAATTATATTTTGAAGAATAAGAAAAGTAATGTTTCATATTCATTCCTATCAGAAGGAAAATTTGCAAGAAGTGAGTGATACATTGTCAGCATCACAATAAATTCTAGGTGCAGCATGCTAAGATATGCAGTAAGGTTTTTTGAGATGCCTACTTCAACTGTGATCTACAAAGTGAACTCTTAGGACTCTCTGTTAAAAGTAAACTTAAAGGATACACCTGCTGCATGAAAATTCGGTTATGATGACCGCTTCTACTCTGACCAAATATCAAACGATTATTGTCTTGGGGGGGGGACGGGAATACAAGAGAATGTTGGAAAAATAAACTGATGACATTGAAAACTACAACAATGCACCCAATAAAAAAAGTAGCATTATTGCAATTGATAAATTATATCTACCCATAGTTAATTCACAGATGTTTTTAACTACTTAACACTAGTTTACAAGGTTTTTATAACACAAACAATTGTAGCTGCCTTTAACTATTTTTCAGGTGCTAATTTTAGATCTGGTCTTAAAAAATGGCTAGCATGTCACGTTTTTATGCTATTGGTCATTTTGACTCCTATTAGGATCTTCTTATACCAACACCTCCAGGCAACTGGGAGGATACTAGATATTTTATTTTTTGTGGCTGGCAACACTGATTGCCAAGTGGGAGAAAACATGTAACAATAACCTAACCTCAGACTGCCATTTTTGTTGTTTCCATTGTAGGAGAAACACGTGCTGTACACTGAAGAGTGAATTTTGGCATTTAAATAACACAAAGGCAGCATCACGGATGTTTAATGTGCTAGGTAAATTTTGTTATGTGTGTGGAAATTATATTTTAAAATCCCAGGGTTGTTCTTTGACAAAGATTGTGAAGAAAGCCTATAACTTGTATTTTGATGCCATGTTGGAGATCAGGACAAAATATGGGCTCCACATGTGTGCTGCATTTAGTGCTTTGTTGACCTGAGTAAATGGCTGAAAGGCAAGATAAAATCCATGCTCTTTGCAGTTCTAATGGTTTGGTGTGAGCCAACTAGTCACTTGCATGATTGCTATTTTTGTGTAACTAAAGTGCCTGACTTTTCAAAAAAAAAAAAACAAAAGAAAAATACAATATTCAAATGTGCATTCAGCCATAAGGCCAGTTCCTCATGGAGAAGATCTTCCTATACCAACACCTCTAACCAACTAGGAGGAGATGGATTCACATTCATCAGAGGAAGAATTTGAGGCACATACAGATCCTGATTCTACATACACCCCTAAAAAGTTAGACGAGCCTCATCTGATTCAACAAAATGAACTAAATGATCTTGTTCAAGACCTAGGACTTTTCAAACAACAAGCTGAAGTTTCAGGTTCAAGAGTGGAATCTTCTGGCCAAGGGTACCAAAGTTTCTCTGTTCAGAAAGAGAAATTTGGTTTTATCTTCTTATTATGAGATGCAAGATGGTTTGTGTTTCTGCTCAGATAAATATCTGTGCAGGGACAGTGCTAGGGCTGATGGAAGAAATTGGAACAACTCACGACCCTAAGGAATGGCATCTATTTATAGATTTGTCCAAATTCAGCTTAAAAGCTGTCCTTTTGCATAAAGGAAACCAAAGAGCTTCCATTTCAGTGACACACACTGTGGGAATGAAAGAAACTTATGAAAGCAGGAAAAAATACTCATTGCTATAAAATATGACTAGTTTAAGTGGAGAATATGTGGTGACCTAAAAGTCATTTCTCTCTTGCTCAGGCTTCAAGGAGGCTTCACAAAATTTTGCTGTTTTCTGTGTTTGTGGGACAGTAGGGCCAGAAAGGAACACTACAAAAGACTGGCCCAAAAGAGATTGTTTTTATTCCTATATAAATAATAAATAAATAAATAAATAAATACCCCCTCAAGCAGCTGCTTGCCACAGAGGTCTGACAGGAGCCTGTCAGTTTATATGCCACAGTAAAAGATCTGAGAGGATGGCAGGACCTCAGCAGAAAACCAACACATACATCCATTCCTTACCCAGGGCTCGAACCCAAGGAAAGAATAATGTGAGGTATAAGCCTCTAATTGACCCATCTGATATTCTGCTCCCGCCACCATCACACATCAAACTGCGATTTATGAAAAACTTCGTAAAGGCTACGGACAAAACTGGTAAAGAGTTTTTGCACTTGAAGGAAAAACTCAAAAAACTAAGTGATGTTAAACTCAAAGTAGGGATTTTTGTTGGTCCTCAGATCAGGAAGCTACTGAATGATACTGTCTTCGAAGAAAAACTGAATATGAAGGAGCACACTGCATGGAAATCCTTCATGTCTGTGGTCCAGGATTTTCTGCAGAATCACAAAGAGGAAAACTACCATCAGCTCATTCAAGATATTCTCAGAAACTATGAAAATCTTGGCTGCTGAATGTCTTTGAAGATCTATTTCTTTCACTCACATCTCGACTTTTTTCCCAAGAACTTAGGAGCTGTCAGTGATGAGCAAGGGGAAAGATTTCACCAGGATATACAAACCATGGAGGAGAGATACCAAGACAGGTGGGACCCTGGCCATTGTGGGACCCAGCAATGATGGGTGACTACTGCTGGTTCTTGCAGAAGGAAGATACCTCAGCACATAAAAGACAAAAATTAACTTCTTGTAAGTATAAAAGATCCCTACCTATGTTTTCTTATTTTGCATTTCAATATTATTTCATTTATTACTTGATATTCAGTGGCTATAACTATGATGTTTCTAGGTTTTTTCACTGTAATCATGTAATTAATTAATGAGTTTTAAGTTGCATTTTAATAAAATAGTCACATTTATTTTCATTTCCCAGATATGCATATTTATTGAAATACATCAATCCATAATTAAAAAAATAAAAATTGTATGTGGTGCAGATTTTTCACAGCCACATTTGAATTCAGCACACCAAAATCAAATAAAAACATCCTATTTGACCAATGTTATAAACGCAAAGTTTCAATTTGTTGTCTAGTGTAATTTAAATGCCCAAGCTTATAGTGCACAGATTAAGAGAATATAAACTTATTGTCAGTGCTTCAAAGGCAGAGTATACGACACATTAAACAGAGTTACAAACTATTGTTAAAAAACTAAGTAAAGCCATATGGAAAATCTCCATTTTGCAAGCACGATCAAGATCGAAGCAAAAAAACAAAACAAAACAAAACAATTTGATACACTAGAACAGGCGTCGGCAACCTATGACCCGCGGGGTCACCAAGTGACCCATTTAATAATTTCAAGTGACCAACTTGAGTTCCGCAAATAAAGTATAATATATAAAAATAAACTATACTTTATTTGCAGAACTCAAGTGGATCACTTGAAATTATTAAATGGGTCACTTGGTGACCCGCGGATCATAGGTTGCCGACGCCTGCACTAGAATAACAACTTCAGAATCAATTCAAAAGGAGAAAAAAAAAAGCAAAGCTGTTTCATTTCATATGTCAGAGAAAAGTTTCTTAGTAAATTAAAACTGTGTGTATGCCTGGTCAGATTAAATGTCTTTTAGAAGAAAAAACATTTGAAACATATTTAAAAATAAAAGCAAAAATTTACTCTTTAAATTTTTCTTATGATTATAAGATTAAAAGTTGAAAATAAGATAAATTATAACAAATTGAAATCTGATGTTTTAATTCTATTGAATTTAATTAAGAGCAAAATAAAAATAATTACTCAGAATTATGAAATACAAATTTTGTAGTAATTTGATATAAAGTAGTACATATAATCATGAAATCTGCAATATCAAAATACACTCAAAGGGCCACTTTATTAAATAGTTCCATATTATGTAAATAGTATCTCTTATACCAGACTCAGTAACTTCTTAAATAAGCTTTTTGCAAAAAATATTACTGAAGATAATTTAAAGATTTCAAGTCTATTTAAATCTTAATTTCCAACATTATTCTTTTAGCATTTAAAGAGTTATGGAAGCTGAAATATTTAGCAAGTTAGCTCAGTCTGCAAAATATAATTCGAAATTGGCAAAAAAATAATGTAATTGCTACGTGAACTTCCCTTAACTTTATAAAACAGCAAACAAATGTTGAAAATTGAGATTTCAACTAAAACTTTCAGGTACTCTTTTCCAATAAATTTCAGCCCACATAATTATCCTTAAAATGTACTGAAATTTGCTTGAGGTTTGTGCAACATAACCTTTATTTGGTTTTAACATTTCTCCTTTGTCCAATAAAATGAATATTCACATATTCTGCATGATACATTACAATATTAAAGTATATTAAGAAAATGAATATTTTACAGAGAATCTTAAGCTGAACATTAACTGCCAGTCTAATAAATAAAAGAGGAATTAATCTACCAGTGAAAAATCCATTAACTAAAGAATTACAAAGCACTTGAAAATAACTACTCACATTTTCTTTTGAAGTTTTTCATTTCTTTCAACTTCCTTTTCTTTCTTGTCACCATGACTATGCTACAGGATATAATAAAGTTTGAAATCCATTATTTATACACAGCAGAAGATAGAAAGGGAAAAAATGGAAACAAAAACTTGCAATATAACAAGACACCAAACAAAATCAAAGTGAACAACTGGCAGTGCAACAAAAATGTTAAATAAACGCTGTGATTGTCACCTTTGTTTAAAAACAAATAAAGACTATCGCATTATTAGTAATCAAACTATATTTTCTGACAATTAAATGTGATTTGGAAGCTTTGTTTTAACTTGTCATCATTTCTAGTAAATACATAGTGTTTGCCAAAAATTTAATAAATTCTGACATGGGTTCGAGCCCCGGGTAAGGCATGGATGTGTGTTGTTTTTCTGCTGAGGTCCTGCCATCCTCTCAGATCTCCTGCTGTGGCATATAAACTGACAGGCTCCTGTCAGACCTCTGTGGCAAGCAGCTGCTTGAGGGGTATTTATTTATTTATATTTTGACATTAACATTAATTAGTACAAAAATTGTTTGGGAATTTTGTTTCTGCTGCCATATATACATTGAAACAATACTTTCATATAAAGATATTATTTTATTAATTTAATTTTTGTTATATGTAGAAATGCCACATACCCCAAAATTTAACAAATAATCTATATTACTATAAATTGAAAGAAGTACATTGAAATTGTACCAATGGAGAGTACAATGTCAGGAGCACATTGATCATAGTTAAGTAGCTACTATGACAAAATTAGCTATTCAGATGCGCAGAGCACGCCTCTCGACTTAATATTTTATTCTGTTAATGTACAGCAATTAATTGTGATAAATTAAATTCTAATCTATATTAAGATAAAAAATGTGATTGCCATAAATATCACTAAGTAGAAAAAAATATTATTTACTAACCCATGATTTAATGTATTCATTGCAATATTTAAGACACCTGAAACAGTCCCTACTAAGGAATGGTCAACCACACACAGGGTCCTGGTACTAACAATATACACTAACCAGACTGGAATATGGCTCTGAGCTTGATTATGGATCCTGAATTTGCTACACTGGTGGGTTTCTGTGGAGGGCGAATCTCCGACTTTTTCTGTTTGTGGGTTGACAGCCCCAAGTGCTTAGATTCACAGGATATGTTTTTCAGCTGGTGGATAATCCAGAGCACAGGACATCACAGGCACCTGAACTCTTTCTTCTAGGGGCACTGTCAAATCACTATATTGGAGGAAGTCTTCCAGGGTAGATGGCTTCAGCCTTTAGTGGTGGGGGAATGGATATTTGACCCCATGCCTGCGATTAGGGGGCTTTTTGATATTGTCAGCATTCCTCTCCCAATAAGCATTTTCTTTAAACATCCCACTAACCATTTTCTCTCCATAGGTAGTTGGAATGTGAGGAATCTCCACAGAGCTTTTTCTCTTGATGCCCTAACACAAGAATTTCACCATTATAATTTAGATATTCTCTGCTTGCAAGAGACCAGATGAACAGATAAAGGTCAGATTATTAAAAATAATCTTAAATTTCTCTTTTCAGGGAGGGACAATAATAGCATCACCAAGGCATAGGCCTGCTTCTCAGCAGACACATCAGTGTTGTTCTTCTGGGATATGAATACTTTAATGAAAGGTTTCTTACAGCAAAATTTCACACAAGTATTAAAAACTTGAATATTATCTGCTGTTATGCCCCACTGAGGATGCTGATGAGGATGAGAAGGATAGGCTTTACAGACAACTTCAGGATATTTTGAATTCTGTCAAGAAAGAGGATATTATCCTTGTTTTAGGTGACTTCAATGACAAAGTTGCTACTGACTCTGACCTTTGGGGATGGGAGATAGGTCAATGGGCAATGTCTCTTACAGGTAAGCAAACTTAATGGGTTGATAATAACTAACACTTATTACAAACACTGTGACATACATAAGTACACATGGATTTCACCAGATGGGCTGCATAGGAATATGACTGATTATATATTAACAGTAAATGGGCTAGTTCT
The DNA here is from genome assembly GCA_038380435.1 of Ryuthela nishihirai. Taxonomy (NCBI): domain Eukaryota; kingdom Metazoa; phylum Arthropoda; class Arachnida; order Araneae; family Heptathelidae; genus Ryuthela; species Ryuthela nishihirai. The sequence continues at coordinate 10,609,315 of JAWZYU010000004.1, forward strand.
GTTAAGAATACCAGGTCATATAGGGGAGGTGAAATTGGATCTGATCATTACCTTGTTAAAAGTGTCTTGCAACTTACTTAAGAACTGTTGTGCTAAGGTTAAAAAATTTACCTTTAATTCTGAAGCTCTGAAAGACCTAGTTAGAGCCAAAGCTTACCATGATATGTTACTTAGTCATTATGACAATCTTGGTTTGCTCACTACTGAAGTTGAGGAACAATGGGACCGTTTTAAACAGGCTTTTCTAGAAAATAACAGTATTCTTTTAGAAAAAAGGAACATACAAGGCAAAATTATTTGAGTGATAAAGCACTTGAGCTTATTTTGGAAAGAAAGAATGGCAGGAAGATCCTTAATCAATACTCAACATAATAAAGGTTGTTGAAGGTGAGGATTCTGTCATGGCACTTTTCTACTCCAATTGTTTGTAATGATGATGACAGATGCATTACTGGCTTTAATGTTGTCCCTATAACATAGTCTGAAGTTATTTTGGCTATTCCTAAGCTTAAAATACATAAATTCCCAGGCATAGAGGAAATTACTACTGAAATGCCTAGAGCTCAAAATGTTTCGGTTACCACTTGGATGACTGAAATTCTGAATATATTTTATGATAAAGGCATGGTTCCTAAGGATTTTACCAGAGCTATTGTTATCCCTATTTTCAAAAAAGGTGATCGCAATTCTTGTGATAACTATAGGGGAATCAGCATACTCTCTGTTCCAGGTAAAGTTCTTTCCATGATTGTACTTAATAGAATTAAGAATCTGGTTGACAGTCAATTGCGTGATGAGCAATGTGGATTCAGAAGTGGTAGGGGATGTGAGGATCAGATATTTTCACTTAGGCAGATTCTTGAGAAATGTTTAGAGTTTCAGAAACCTTTGGTTGCTAGCTTTGTTGATTTCAAAAAGGCTTTCGACTCTGTTGATCGTCATAATTTGTGGTTGATTGTGAGATCATATGGTGTACCTGACAAGTTAGTTAACATAATGAAAGCTCTCTATAATAACACTGAGTAGTGTGTGAGAGTTGGTAAGGCTTGTAGCAATTGGTTTAGCATTGCTTCTGGTGTTCGTTAAGGGTGCATTTTGTCTCCTTTTCTCTTCAGTTTGGTTATTGATTATGTTATGCGAGATTCACTGCAAAGGAAGGTTTTTGGACTTAAATATTCTGGAGATCTTAAAATTTCCGATTTAAACTAAGCTGATGATTTAGCCCTTTTGGGAAATGATATTGATGAGATGAACTCTTTCAAGCTGTTGATGAGACTTGTAGTAGAGTAGGTTTGGTGATAAACAGAAAGAAAACTAAAGTGATGAAAATTCTGAAGGGTTGCAATCTTGAACAGGTGTCACAGTTTAATTATCTTGGAAGCTATGTAACAGATACTGGTGATGTGTGGCATGAGATTAACAGATGGATAGGGATTGCTGCAGGGACTTTTAAGAATCTATGGAGAGTGTGGAGAAATAGGCGTATACACCTAAAGACTAAAATTAGACTGTATAATAGTTTGGTTCTTTCTAGGGTTAGTTATGGTAGTGAAACTTGGACGCTGTGTAAACAAGATAACAGGAAACTAGATGCTTTTGATTCTAGATGCTTACGCAGTATCTTGGGCATTAGGTGGTTCAACTTTGTAACTAATGATGAGGTTAGGCAAAGGAGTCTGCAACCTCCTTTAAACAGCATATTGTGCAGAGAGAGACCATTGGTTTGGCCATGTTGCTCGTATGGATAATTATAGATCTGTGAATAGGGTTGTGAATAGTGTGCCTAAAGGCCTCAGAAAGAGCAGGAGAATTTGCGTTCAGTGGCCAGATGGAGCAGATGTAGCTCAGGACAGACATGTTTGGAGAACTAAATTGCACAGTCTGGTTGGACCTCTGTAGCTTATAGCTGCTTGAGGATGGCGAAATAGACTAAAAACAGAATTAAAAATCAAGTAATTAAGGAAGAAATATGTCAGATGTATATCTGTCATAACGTTACTTTTTTTTGGTCCTTATCTCTGATATATTAATTCACCAATCTATGACTGTAACAATAGTCTGCATAGCAATAGATTAAAATATTTACTTATTAACATCTCATCCTCCCTATAAACGATATCAGTGAGTGTTGCAGTTTGTTACCATAAACAAGTTATTTCTAAAATGCCCTTACTTCAATGAATAAATTCAATAAAACTTGTACTGTTTCCGAAAAATTCAATATTTACCTAATTATTTATCAGTTAGATATTTACTAAGAATTAAATAACAAAGCAGTTTTTTTTTGTTATATTTCCCAAAACAATATCAATGTGAAAATTTTCATCCTGTTACACAATTCTCACCTGTAATGACCAATAGATTGTACTGTTTAGTTGGGATTTTATGGCACAAGAGCAACTAATGCTATGCTGTGCCAGACAAGATATAGAATAAAAAACAGATAAAAATCATATACACCCTCACCAACAGATTGTAATTTGACAAAAGGTTATGGAGAAAAATATACACATACCTTTTCAGTAGTTTTATTTGTATTTTTATCATCATCTTTATGGTGATGACTTTTCTTTTTCCTTTGCTCTTTTGGTTTTTCACTTTCTGTTTCTTTATCTGAAGTACTTAAACCTTTTTGAGGTTTTTTCTCTATATGCTTATTACTATCATCTTTTGTTTTTATATCATGATCTTCAGATGGAGGTGAAGGCTTTGCTTTCTCTCTGTTACTTTTTTTTGATGTAGATAACACTTCCTTCGGTGGTGATACTTTTCTTTCTTTCTGTCTGTTGCTTACATTTCTGCTCTTTCGTTTCTAATGCAAGTAAGGCAAAGTTATGGCAAAAAGCAATCAGCATGGTCTTCAATAAATTCACAATTAGGCAAAAATAAAAAAACTAGAACTTTACATACTGGATGTTCTAAAATTGATCAGCAAAAGCTTGCAACACAATTGGAAAACTGAACAAAGAAAGCTATAACAGCTGAATAACTGAAAGTCATAATGCAAGTTAGTTAATTGAATTTGTAATATAAGCAAAAAAAAAGTAGATTAAAATATTACTTAATATATTTCTTATTTGAAATTAAGAGTTAAAAAATACTATGCTAGTGTGCTACATTAAATAAAAAAAAAGGAATAATTTACCTAATCTTTGTTTGAAATCATCAAAGTAACTATATTAGCATAGCACCATAGAGTGATGAAATGTACACTAGAAGAGTTGACAAGTTACCAAACATCTTTTTAAACTAAAATAGATAAAATATGATATTCAATTTTAATTAAATACTTAAGCATTTCAAACAGACCAGGATCTAGAAAAAAAAAATCATCATCATCCTCCTCAAGCAGCCATGGGCTACAGAGGTCCAATCAGACTGTGCAATTTAGTTCTCCAAGCAAGTCTGTCCTGAGCTACATCTATTGCATCTGGCCACTGCACACCAATTCTAAAAAGGTCCTGTTTGATATTGTCTGCCCACCGCATCCTAGGTATCCCCTTCTTTCTGAGGCCTTTAGGCACACTGTTCATAACCCTATTCGCCAATCTATAGTTATTCATACGGGCAACATGGCCAAACCAACGGAGTCTCTCTCTGCACAATATGCTGCTTAAAGGAGGTTGCAAACTCCTTTGCCTAACCTCATCATTAGTTACAAATTTGAACCACCTAATGCCCAAGATACTGCGTAAGCATCTGGAATCAAAAGCATCTAGTTTCCTGTTATCATGTTTGCAAAGTGTCCAAGTTTCACTTCCATAACTATCCCTAGAAAGAGCCAAACTATTATACAGTCTAATTTTAGTTTTCAGGTGTATACGCCTATTTCACCACACTCTCCATAGATTCTTAAAAGTCCCGGCAGCAATCCCTATCCGTCTGTTAATCTCATGCCGCACATCACCAGTATCTGTTACATAGCTCCCAAGATAATTAAACTGTGACACCTGCTCAAGATTTCAACCATTCAGATTAACTGAATCACAGCCTGCCTGACCAATTTTCATCACTTTAATTTTCTCTCTGTTTATAACCAAACCTACTCTACTACCAGTTTCATCAACAGCTCAAATGAAAGAGTTAATCTCATCAACATCATCAGCATAACCTAAATCAGAAATTTTCGTATCTCCAGTCCATTTAAGGCCAAAATCTTTCCCTTGAAGTGAATTTTGCATAACATAATCAATAACCAAGCTAAAGAGAAAAGGAGACAAAATGCACCCTTGTCGAACACCAGAAGTAATGCTAAACCAATTGCTACAAGCCTTACCAACTCTCACACACGAATCTGTGTTATTATAGAGAGCTTTCATTGTGTTAACTAACTTGTCTGGTATACCATATGATTTCACAATCAACCACAAATTATGATGATCAACAGAGTCGAAAGCCTTTTTGAAATCAACAAAGCTAGCAACCAAAGGTTTCTGAAACTCTAAACATTTCTCAAGAATCTGCCTAAGTGAAAATATCTGATCCACACATCCCCTACCACTTCTGAATCCACATTGCTCATCATGCAATTGACTGTCAACCAGATTCTTAATTCTATTAAGTACAATCATGGAAAGAACTTTACCTGGAACAGAGAGTACGCTGATTCCCCTATAGTTATCACAAGAATTGCGATCACCTTTTTTGAAAATAGGGATAACAATAGCTCTGGTAAAATCCTTAAGAACCATGCCTTTATCATAAAAGATATTCAAAATTTCAGTCATTCAAATGGTAACTGAAACATTTCCAACTCTAAGCATTTCTGTAGTAATTTCATCTATACCTGGGGATTTATGAAGTTTAAGTTTAGAAATAGCCAAAATAACTTCAGACTGTGTTATAGGGCCAACATTAAAACCACCAACGGATCTATCATCATTGCAAACAATTGGAGTAGAATTAACCACATTGTGCAGAACATCACTGAAATGCTCAGCTCAAATAGCCATGACAGAATCCTCACCTTCTATAACCTTATCTTGTTTATCCTTCAATCCCTGTATACCTGTTCGTTTTCTACCACACAAAACATTAACTATCTGGTACAGCTCTCTGCTGTTGTGCTGTCTAACTGCTTCCTCGGCTTTGTCAGCCAAGCCATCAAGCCAAAACAACTAACTGATTCTTTACATCCTGCCTGACCAATTAATTATTAAGCTCTCTGTAATGCTTTCTATTAGGACTAGTAAGGTATTGATTAAGGACATTTCTGCAGTTCTTTCTTTCTGAAATAAGCTCAAGTGCCTTATCACTCACATAATTCTGCCTCCTCTGCTCCTTTTTCCCTAAAAGAGTACTGTTAGTTTCCAAAAAAGCCTGTTTAAAATAAAAAACAGGGGAGGGTAACTGACTGGATCATGCCAGAATGCAGTTCCAGTATAGAATTTTCCTATCTGTTTTGGAAGTTTATATTAATTTTCACCAATTTTGAATGGTTTTTTTTTTGCAGAATGAGCACTTGCTAAATGTTTCAGCTTCATAACTCATTAAATGCTGAATGCATGTTGTTGGAAATCAATATTTAAATATTTTTGATTAAGATCTTTAAATTATTTTCAGCTACATTTTATCATAAAGAGCTTATTTTAATTAGTTAATATTGGCATAACATAGAATTGTACCTGGTAAAGTGGCCACTGACTGTATATATATATGCTTAATATTTGTTTGTCTCCATTCTGGATACTAGCATTCTCAGGGAGGGGTGTATGCCCTTCCTAGATCTGGCCCTGATTCCAATTGATATTTATTTCACATAAATCATATCACCAGAAAAATAAAATACATCAATCAAATTTTTTTTACACACACTGGATCCATATTTTACCAGATAGAATCCCATGGAACCAGCAGAAAAGAGTTTTGATATTAACAAAAATTAACTTAATCGTTAATAATTAATATTCAATACATAAACAATATCCTCAGATTAATCCATATATTTCAAAAGTTAGCATTGCAATATATCAGGAATAACAACAAATATTATTGCGACATTTTTTTTTTGAAAGCTCTTAGATCAGGAAAGTTAATAAGCAGTGGCAGTTTGTCATGTGAAGCAGGGTCTTACCGCAGTCACTCCATCCATACATTTCTGATATTAACCAAAGTTAACCTTTATAGCTAATAATTAGTAACTAACAATCAATATGTAAATATCATTCATTGATTAATAATAGACTAATAGACTTTGAGTGGCATTTTCATGCAGCTTGGTTGCTGGGTTACGAAGTTATGGTGAAAGAAAACTGACATCAACCAACAAATGACAAGAGAAATGCAATAGGAAGATAAGTAACATAACAGTAGGGGACATAAAGTGCATAACTGATTATAATTAAAAATACCTCAACTCTGGAGAAAAAAAAGAGTTTTAATCCCTTATCAACCCAATAGCTCAACCCTGATAACAATAGAATGCATATTGCTGATAACAACAGACATGCAATGTCAATCATGGCCTCAGTGATCAGGGAAGTTCTTTAATCAGTATTATTTCCTTCACTCTGAAGTTTCTGATTCATTGTAACTTCAAGTAATCTATTTAATATTTAGTTGGCCAGAGCTGTGAGAGTTGGTATAGGTTTAATAAACACCCATTTAGAAACAATACATAACCTTCAACTCTGTAAAGAAATTTAGGCGTGGGCTTTGTCATGTGTTCTGACCAGAAACAGTCAGCTGCAATCTTATAGATTTCACCTGATTGGTGTGCAGGTGAGTCCACATGCAAGCAAAGATAGAGATTGGGGACAAAGCTGCACCTTTAGTACAGTAAAAAAGCTAAATAAGAAACAATTCTTCCATTTTATTGTCTACTTTTAGCAAAGGGGCAAAAATACTGTACAATTTGAGGGCAGTAAACTAAAAAACCCTCTAAAAATCGGTTTTTTGGATTTTAAACCAAATATCAGAGAAAATTGGAATAATTGGCAGCTCTGCTCATCCTATTAGCTTAACCTATAAAGTGTCAGGTTAATTTTGAAGAGTTTTCAATATGATTAAAAGGACTGTAAAACCATATCCTGAAGTAACTAACAGAACTTGGTCATATTGAACAAAATAAAATTTGTTAATTTTATTGGTCAATTAAAAAAAAAACATTGAAAATGACATATTCTTTTATCAAATACATAAAAACTTGCAGCAAAATTCTCCAGCTGAAATTAACTGTGTATGTGAACTATATGTCTTCTAACACTTTAGGTCTATAAAGATTGGTCATGTGGTATAAAACGTTAAAAAAACCTGTTATTTCAACATTAACTTAGTACACAAAGATGTAAACACTAACCTTTGTACGAAAAGATTCACTGTTTTCCGAGTCAGAACTTGGAGCTTCAGATTCAGAGCTGCTGGATATTTTTTTCTTGGGTTTTGCTTTTGGTAATGACTTTTGAATTTTGGTAGATTTTTCTGGTTTGGTTGCCTTATCTTCCTTCCTTGCTTTCCTTTCTGGTTCCTTTTTCTTTTCCTGCTAATCAAACAACACTTATGAAAAATAAAAGTAAATATATAAGGTGAAACACTGATGAGAAAGTTTTTTCTACCAGTTAATGTACTGAAGGATGCTGACAACTTCAAACTACACCAGCTTGAACTATACAAGGTGTTTTATAACTGAGTTGCCATTGGCAATTACTCTATAAATTCCAATTCTGAAATTGATAATAGGAGTTTAGTGTGTTGTACACATTTGAAAGGTCTCCTAAACACCAATTGAACTGTGGGCTAATTTGAAAAAGTCATTGTGGGTTTCATTTTATGTTTGCCATTTGTGATTCATGTATTTTGCAATGTTTCTAGTCATAATTATTGAAGGAATGAGTGGACTTCAGTTAGGGAATGAAAAAAAGAGAGTCACTCATAAAGTTTGTCAGCCCTCATTCAACACCCTAAAGCTTCAACAGGGCCAGGAGAAATGTTTAACATAAGCTCAGGTGCATTCAAGTGGAAAGAATACATCTTATAAATTAATACATAATTAATAGGCAAATTAGAACAAAACCTACCAGAGAGTGAAACAGAACTAACAATAATTAAATTGTTTAAAATGAAACAAGATGATAGATAGAAATATTTACATTTAAGGGGAAAAAAATAAAGTTTCAACAAGATGAAGCTTCTCAACAAAAGTGCATCATCAGTAAGAGAATTTCTGACTCAAGCATACTCAAATGAGTGGTTTGAATGTTGTGGAGAAACAGAATGATCTGCTAGAACATCACATGCGGATCTCTCTAATTAATCTAATTACAAAACCACATTTTATTTATACTTGAAAATCAATGATGAAATACACTGAAAGCACAATTTATTATACACACCCATCCACAAACCTGCCCTACTATGGCAAAATAATGTGATCAGCCAAAACCCCTTGTGAGCTATAAATAGGTCAGATACTTACTTACCTGACGTATAGCATATCTGTGACTGTTATGATGGGTAAAATGGCGATATGAGTGAGTTTGATTGTGGGCAGATAGTTCATGGGAGGAATATGGGTGTTTCATATTCATGACTGAAGAATGTCTGGGAATTTGTCATGCAACTAGGACTACATAAAAACTGACAAAACCTGCACCTGCTGGGGAAAATGTGGCTGTAACCGGGTCATTGATGCGAGTGCAGCTTGTTCAATATCGTAATGTTGGAAGGAGAGCCACAGTGCAGATGATAATGCCAGCATTCAATAATGGGGCAGCTATGAAGGTTTGTGCAAAGACCATTTGATGTATGATGGCATGACTGGGCTATGACAGCAGATGTCCACATCGAGTAACCTTGTTCAGAGCATATCACTGGGGTATCAGGTGGAAGTGGATGAAGGAACATTGCCAATGGACAGTGGAAGACTGGAAATGGATAGCCTGGTACTGCCAAATTGAGATTCCAATTGCAATGTGCCAACAGGAGATTGCATGTGTGGCATAGACCACATGTGGTCATGGATGTCATCAAGTCAGGGCACAACAGGCTGGTGGAGATGGTCTAATGTTCCGGGGTGTGCTTTCATAGGCCACCTTGGGGCCCTCTGTACCTTCTGAGACCACCATCCCACATAAGGCTATGTTGAATTACTCGTCAACCACCTGCACACATTCATGGCTATCCATTTCCAACAGCAAAATGCCTTCTTCCAATAAGACAATGCCCAGTCTCATTTGGCAAAGGACTAGTCTGAGGATCATTCCAGTGAGTTTGTAACCTTCGAATGGCCCTCTCACCCTCAGGATTTGAACCCTATTGAGCATCTGTGGAATGAAGTGGAGCGATGCATTCAAGCCTATAACCCACTACTGGCTACTCTTGACACTTTATGGATGGCATCTTGGAATCATGGACCACAATACCACCCAAATGATTCCAACATCTGGTAGAGTCCATGCCACAACATGCTGGTGCTGTGGTGAGGGTGAAAGGTGAACACATGTTATCAGGCAGGTGTGTATAATAAATTGTCCTTTCAGGGTATTTTCCTGTATACATCAAGCATTTGCAGACTTTTACTCAAGTTAGAGGCATTCATTTGAATGCCTGATTACTACCATAACATTTTAACTCAGTTTGGTTCAGTCTTTGATCAATGTTGAATTGGTGGGATTTAAAGTAAATTTAGAAGGGAGGAAGAGGGGGGGATTGCAAGTCTGTTTTGAGACAAGGTTTTTTTAGGGGGTGGTAGTGGCAAACACATTATGTTATGAATGATCCCCTTTTCTTCTCCCCTGTCATATTCAACTCATCATTCCCTTGTGCATTCATTCAACAGTTAATTAGAGCTAGAGGGAGTACAAAGTACAAAATGAATAATAAATTTTCAATGCATTTTCTGACATCAAAATGAGATGTAGTATGACTTTTTTGACTCAGTTGTGCAATTTTTAACTGGTCTTCAATAAACCTTTAACTGGTCTTCAGTTAAATAAGGTAATACATGAGCCAAGCTCTCATTACAGATTTTATAGTTGGGGTTTCTGGCAATAAGATCAGGTAGATAAAGTGAGGACATTAACTCAGATGCTGTTGTCAGCCCTTGACACAATGCAAAGTGGTTTTGGTTTGACAATGTTTTTCTTTAACACTTCTAGAGTAATAGCCAATGGTAATGAGACACTGTGCTACATTCATCCTTCATTATATGAGGATAAATGATTCCAAAATTTCTGCTTTTAGGTGAAAACTCATAAAAGTGACATTGAATTTCCATTAAAATGCATGCCCCAGAATCATTCTATGTGTTTGTAACTAGACATCAACTGGTTGTTTTGAAAATTTTCATCAGAAAAGTAATTTTTAAATATCAGAAAATCAAAAAAGTAAATTTTTATAGTTTGGCATAATAAATTAAATATGTGTTACAATAAGTATAATTTACCAACAATTCTTTTTTTCATGCAATCTGTTTAAATTTATTAAAGAGCAGTTTTTTTGGGAAGTGAAGAAATAAAATTTTGATGATTTCTACAGTTATAGTACTTATAAGGAATAAACATAACATGGTTTAATAAAAAATTCTTATTCATCAAAAATTATGTTTACAATTGCCAGTTAGTCAATAAATCTTGTTTGTAACAAATCAAGAAATGTGCATCAATTGGATGGTGGATGTGATGATAGCTGGTAGCTATTGTTGATAGTTTGTGAAGGATTTTCCCCCAAAGATACATCAATTCCATATCTTTAGTCAAACCTTTTGATGTAGAAGTTTTTTTGTTATTGTTGTTATTTGTTCTTATTTTGTTATTTACAGAAGATTGAAGCTCAATAATATTTAGACAAATCTTTTAAATGTGGTGTTTTTGGCAGCCTGCTCTTTCATTTTGCGAAGTTCATAGCAGCAGGCAAGGGAAGCATTTAGGTTATGCTTGAATGCAAAACTTCTTTACCAATTTGGATAACTTTTGTTAAAAATTGCTATTGCCATTTTACAACACTTGCAAAAGAGTTTTTGTATCCAATATTCTTACGATGTGCTGCATATTATTGAAATAAATAAGGTTTCAACATACAAGCTACTTGCTTGGAGCTCGTTATTAGGAGAGGAAATTCATATACACAACCATAAAATTTCTCCATCCAGAAGGAATTGAGCTATGTTTATACAAATTAGTATGAAGTATGGGACAGCGATATATGCAAATGAAGGAAAAATCATGGGTCTAGCAACATTCAAATGGATCCCATTAGTTGTAGGGAAGGTTGTTCCTGGGGAAGAGTGGGCAGTGTAGATTAAAGAAACTGATCCTGACCTGTAAATCTGGTTATAATCAAAGGGTAATGCCATTTGTACATTGCAGATGGATGTTTAATTAATTCAGTGAGCTTGAGCGAGGTAACATCATAGGTCTAAGTGAAGCAGGATAGTCTACACAATGAATGCAGTGCATTTGGGACATGATGTACAAACAGTTGGCTGCTGCTGCTGGCAACAATGGACATGGAAAGGTGTTTCATGTTGTCATTCAGAATCAGGTCATCTTCAAGAGATTATGGATTGGGATCTTTGTCAGTTTTCTGGATGCTGTCAGTACCAGAAATGTGACCAGAAATGATATCCAGAGACAAAATGACTTGTGGAGTGCTGTTAGTATCTATTAGTACCATTAATGAATTGGTATACAAGGGAGGCACCCTTTCTACAATACTGCTCACTTGAAGCCACAGACATGCCAGATTGCTGTGGTGCAATGAATGAGCTGTGTGTATGATGAATGGTGATATACCATAACAATATGTAAAGAATAAGGCCCATATATGTCTGGGAGAGAATGAAATATATGTCTGGGGTAGATGAAATTACTACAGAAATGTACAGAGCTGGGAATGTTTCGGTTACCACTTGGATGACTGAAATTTTGAATAACTTTTATGATAAAGGCATGGTTCCTAAAGATTTTACCAGAGCTATTATTATCCCTATTTTCAAAAAACGTGATCGCAGTTCTTGTGATAACTATAGGGGTATCAGCCTACTCTCTGTTCCAGGTAAAGCTCTTTCCATGATTGTGCTTAATAGAATTAAGAATCTGGTTGACAGGCAATTGCGTGATGAGCAATGTGGATTCAGAAGTGGTAGGGGATGTGTGGATCAGATATTTTCACTTAGGCAGATTCTTGAGAAATGTTTAGTTTCAGAAACCTTTGATTGCTAGCTTTGCTGATTTTAAAAATGCTTTCGACTCTGCTGATCGTCATAATTTGTGGTTGATTGTCAGATCATATGATATACCTGACAAGTTAGTTAACATAATGAAAGCTCTCTATAATAACACTGAGTCGTGTGTCAGAGTTGGTAAGTCTTGTAGCAATTGGTTTAGCATTACTTCTGATGTTTGACAAGGGTGCATTTTGTCTCCTTTTCTCTTTAGTTTGGTTGTTGATTATGTTATGCAAAATTCACTTCAAGGGAAAGATTTTGGCCTTAAATGGTCTAGAGATACTAAAATTTCTGATTTAGATTATGCTGATGATTTAGCCCTTTTGGCAAATGATGTTGATGAGATGAACTCTTTCATTCGAGCTGTTGATGCGACTTGTAGTAAGAGTAGGTTTGGTTATAAACAGAGAGAAAACTAAAGTGATGAAAATTGGTCAGGCAGGTTGTGATTCAGTTAATCTGAATGGTTGCAATCTTGAACAGGTGTCGCAGTTTAATTATCTTGGGAGCTATGTAACAGATACTGGTGATGTGCGGCATGAGATTAACAGACGAATAGGGATTGCTGCCGGGACTTTTAAGAATCTATGGAGAGTGTGGAGAAATAGGCGTATACACCTAAAGACTAAAATTAGATTGTATAATAGTTTGGTTCTTTCTAGGGTTAGTTATGGTAGTGAAACTCGGACGCTGTGTAAACAAGATAACAGGAAACTAGATGCTTTTGATTCTAGATGCTTGCATAGTATCTTGGGTATTAGGTGGTTTAACTTTGTAACTAACGATGAGGTTAGGCAAAGGAGTCTGCAACTCCTTTAAGCAGCATATTGTGCAGAGAGAGACTCCGCTGGTTTGGCCATGTTGCCCGTATGGATAATTATAGATTGGCGAATAGGGTTATGAACAGTGTGCCTAGAAGCCTCAGAAGGAGGGGGAGACCTAGGATGCAGTGGGCAGACAATGTCAAACAGGACCTTGTTAGAATTGGTGTGCAGTGGCCAGATGCAGCAGATGTAGCTCAGGACAGATATGATTGGAGAATTAAACAGCGTGGTTTGGTTGGACCTCGGTAGCCCATGTCTGCTTGAGGATGATGATAGAACTGAAATATTCTGTCTGTCCTTTCATCCATCCCTACATACAAAATCCTCATGCAGCCATGGGTTATGGAGGTCCAACCAGAATGTGTAATTTTCCTCTCCAGACACGTATGTTCTGAGCTACTGCTTCTGCATTTGGCCACTACAGGCCAATTCTAGCAAGGTACTATTTGACATTGTCTGTCCATTGCATCCTAGGTCTCCCCCTTTTTCTGAAACCCTTAGGCACATTGTTCATAATCCTGTTTGATAATCTGCAGCTATACATAAGGGCAACATGGCCGAACCAATGCAATCTCTCTCTGCACAATATGCTGCTCAAAGGAGGTTGATGACTCCTTCTAGCCTTATCATTACTTACAAAGTCAAACCATCTAATGCCCAATATACTGCGTAAGCATCTAGAATCAAAATTTCTTGTTATCCTGCTTACAAAGGGTCCATGTTTCGCTACCATAACCAACTTTAGAAAGAACCAAACTATTATATAGCCTAATTTTAGTCTTTAGGTGTACATGTCTATTTTTTCACACTCTCCATAGATTCTTAAAAATTACATTAATTTACTTATTCAAAATAACTTCAAATTTTATAATTATTGAGGTTTCCATAGATTGTTAACTGAATTGTTAAAATTTAATAAAACATAACAGACTAGGATTAAAAAATTAAGCAAAAAATAAAAACTGTTTTAAATTACTAACTTTTTTATGAAATGATTCACTGCTTTCAGCATCAGAACTTGAAACTTCAGACTCAGAGCTGCTGGATACTTTTTTCTTGGGTTTTGTTTTGGGCAATGGCTTTTGAATTTTAGCAGATATTATTTATTAGAGTTTACTATATTAATTTTTTTTTAGTATATCTGACAAAAACATAATTTTTCATCTAAAAGCAATATTTATTTTAATAATTGTTAATGTACAGCCAATACCTAATTTAATGACTCTTAATATGATTGGCAGAAAATTTCAAAATTTGTTGTAAACAATTTATAAAAGTGGCATCTATATTTTATAACATATAAATTTATACCTCAACACACTCATTTCATTTCAATGAAATTTCTCACACCCTGAAAACATGGTCAGATAGATCCCAAATTTGGTATATGTATATGAAGAAAACGAAGTATTTACAGATAAAACTTCAAACTTTTATCTTCTATACATCAGTAAAATAATTAACACTTATAGTGCTGGGATTATTTTTGAACACAAGTTCTACAATAACCGTAGAACCTTACTCCGAAGAAAATAAGTAACTAAAAGAATATGGTCATGTTATTATATAAAATTTAATATGTTAATTTCCATAGTAATTTAAGAAAAACTTTTAAAGCTGTGATTTCTGTGAGGTAAGGAAATAAACCCTTTCAGCAAATTTCTTTGTAAAGTGTGTTCTGCCACTTTAAGGGTTAAAAGCACTTCTATTCAAACACAACGCCTTGAAATAACCCTAGATCCAGCTAGTTTAACTAAATCTGTCAGCATTTAGCTACATTAGAATAACAACAAATTATAAGGATATAAATAAATTATTTTTGCAACTTTACTTATATTCCTAAGTAAAGTTGCAAAGATAATTTATAAAAAATGTACGAACAGATATAAACAGTTTGCGCATCATCTGCGAGAACCTCTCAAAGTTTCACTGAGTTCCCAGCAGATGGTTCCCAGCATACACCTGACTCAAGAAAGTTTTTCTGCCAATTTAAATGTTTTCACCACAAGTTTTTGTTAGATTACATTCAGTGCTTCAACAGCAGCCTGGAGAGTGGTGATGATAGGAATGATTCCTCTTAGTGATGACAGGGCAATTGAAGTCCTTGTCAATCATAATTTGGTTCAAATGCATTAAGAACAAACCCAAATCTACACTTTTAACTAGAAATTATCTTCTTTTTTCATGCTTTTTATAAAGAACAATGCAGAATCTGAATGTGATACTATTGGAAGATACCAAAGTTTAATGTATCCAAAAGTTTTAAACAGATAGATGAATCATGCAGAAAAAGTGACACTTACATTGGTTAATGGCACACAATATTTAAAATAAGAAAAAAAAAGTCAAAATATGAGTTGCATGCTTTTCATATTTCTTGATTGAAACTGCAAACCAGACCATGGCAAAATTGTAAAGTATTCAATAGCACATGAAGAAGGATAAGTTTTGTAAATCCAGTTCTTTTCTTATTCCTTTACATTGAGTCTTTTCTCTTAAGGTCGACATTCACTTTCCATTCCTTACCAAATGCAACTGTCTACGATCACTTAAATGATCAATTCAAATTAAATAGAATAAGATTAGAGAACAACACATGTACAGGGCTAAGATTGCTCACTGATCTCCATGTGTACCACATCGGATTGCCCACTTCAATGATCTCTGGTCTGTTACGGGAATAGAAAATCAGAATCAGTGGGGGACAAATTGCCTTTGTTTAGCAGGCACACCTCGCTAGCCAGGTGGGGAGAGGGTATTACACGTTGATCATCTGGCTGCAAGCCTGCCTAGTTGTGTCCACTACAAGAAAGGAATTCGTAAAACAAAGCTCTTCAAAAAGATTTATTTTAAGAAAAAAAAAATAGTTTATTGGGACATTATTTAAATATGGGGGAAAAATGACACAAGTCAATGATCCACTATTTAAGAGCAATGAATATTTGAGAGAATTTTGGTGACAGAATTGAATACACCAAAGACAAATCAAGCAGCAAGATCAAATATTAATTAATCATCCATTTGTATTTCTGAAAAAATTATTGAAATATATTTATTTTGCTTAGTAAAGGAACAACTCTTTCATTCAAAAAGTGCAATGACATGACTCATATAGAAGTAATGTTTACTAAAAAGACAAATCAAATTAATATCAAAGATCGTATTAATTGCTCATATACACTCACTAAGTGCTCACTAAATTATGACCAACTTCCTCCATGTTCTATAAGTGGAAGCTAATTTCAAAGCTCTGTAACTTCTAAACTAAGCATTTAATGAGAAAATATAACCAAAGATAAAATAAAGATCTGAATCAAATCTATTTAAATCTCGATTATAAATAATGCTCACTTTGTACTTAAAAAGTTATGGACTTTGAATATTTAACAGCAACAATGCAAGTCTTAGGAAAACTGAAAAGTATTGAAAAATTATTTACATTAACTTTTCAAATATACATCTGTTGTATTAAATGATGCAAAATAATACTTCTTATTCAAATTATAATTAATTTCTGAGTTAAATCCCAACATCAGATATTGCTATTGTTAAATATTCAAACTTTCATAATTCCTTAAATACTAAGGGGAATATTGTTGAAAATCAAGATTTTGATAGATTTGATTGAGATGTTTAATTTACTTTCAGTCCCAAAATTCCTTTTCAAAGGTTATAGAGCTTCAAAGTTAGCTTACATTGACATAACATCGAGAGGTGGTCATAATTTAGTGAGCACTGAATGCACATAAACCCATATGGAATTCTTGTTAATCTAATTAAAACATTAAATATAACATTCATGAACATGTTAACTATGCAGATATTTTTCACCTACTCAAGAAGCGAAACAATTCATCACATAGTGAAATTTTACCTACATGAAATATATTTTCAGGAGGGAGTGGGGTTAAGCCAAGTCGCATTGGTAGTGAAAGCAAAAGTAATGATAGAAGATTTGTTATCCATTCTTTCCAGGTCAGTTAAACTGAAAATGGATATCAAGCACTGCATTCCTTTGCAAAAATAACAAATAAGAGATCTGGAAGATAGAGGGTTTAAAGGGAGGGAGGAGGGGGAATTTTCAATTGTACATTTCTTAAAGTTTTTGTTAATCAAATTATGCTTTTTCTTTGAAATGTCATCCTTTGTTTGTAATTATTATTTATTAAAGTTTTCTACTTATGCTTCTATTATCTTTTATCAGTTTCTTTTTATGCTGTATTTACTTCTCTACAAACTTTTGTACTGATTATTCATTCTTAGTTGTCCCATGGCTGAGTGGTTAGTAGGCTTGGCTACTGATCAAAGGGACCTGGGTTAAAGCATGGATATTTGTGTTGTCCTTCATCTGAGGTCCCACCTTCCTCACAGATCTTTTCTATGGTGTATAAATTGATAGGATTGTGTCAGACGTCTGTGGCAAGCAGCCACAGACTTCTGACACAGCAGCCACAGACGTATTGCCTGAGGAGATATTTATTATTAGAGTACATAATTAATAAAAAATATAAAATCTGTTTAAAATGTACCAAAAATTTGTTTCTGAAATATTAAATCATTTTAATTTTTTTCAACGCCAGTAGGATCGAAGTATCTTATGCATTACTCAGAGTCAATGGTGTAAAGGAAAATCTCGACAACCCCCCCAAAAATGTCGCAGCCTTTTTTTTTGAAAATTCAGTAGTTTTCAATTGCTAAAATTTTATAATCAGATTTCATATTAATAACTTTCTTTTAAGATTTCCTGTATTTTTTAAATAATTTAAATGTTTAGAACTCACAGATTTTTTTTTGTAAAATCAACATTACTACATTTTGCTGTATAAAATACTAATGTGTTTGTTTTGATTCAAACTATTTTCTTAGTAATAATTGTAACAAATTATGAAATTCCTGCCTTACTTAAGGAAATTTTTAGGCACTATTATTTGTACTTAGCATCGAAATTCATTTCCTCTCTCATGCTCAGCATGAAAAATATCAGAAATTATCATTTGTGTTCTAATGAATTACATTTTAAAACTTGATGATGTCAAAACTTTTTTGCATTGATTTGCTAGAACTGTTTATATGTAACATATATATATATCGAATGTTATTCTTTTTTGAATATCTCACTTTCTGGATTACTAAAATTTTTTTTGCATTTCTTTTGTTTTGAATTACTTCAATTTTTGTGTGTTTCAGTCAATGTAATGACTGATGCTTTCATTTAAATTGTTTATGTATGGAGATCTAAATAGCATTTTGTATACTGTTAAACTGATGCCGTCCCATGGTTGAGTGGTTAGCACGCTAGACTACTGATCTAAGGGACCTGGGTTCGAGCTCCAGATAAGCCACGGATGTGTGTGTTGTTTTTCTGCTGAGGCCCTGCCATCTTCCTGTCAGACCTCTGTGGCAAGCAGCTGCTTGAGGGGGTATTTTTTTTTTTATACTGTTAAACATTATCTGAAATAAAAATTACCTATCTAGTTTTATACCTATATACCTATAAAATATTAACCCAAAAGTTAGTAATACCATGTAAATTTTATTCCTCAGAGAACTATATAAAAGCTTCATGACAATTGATTTTAGCCAACAAGCAGCAAAGGAGAGAAATTTCTAATATAAAAAAACGAAGCTCAATTATTATTTGTTCAAAGCTACAGAAAATAATTAAGGGTTATTCATTTTAATAATTGTTTTTAATTTTCAATTACTTTTAAAAATTACATTAAATTTAGCTAAATTAATCATTAATCTAAGAGCAAACTTGGAGAAAGAGGAGGCAGAGTTCAAGTGGGCTGCGGGTGGTAAAACAGCTAGTGCCGGATCCGTTCCCAGTGCTGTGGGGATTACTGCAGTAGAAAACATTACAAATAGCCCATGGCAAAATACCATAAAGTTGCAACAAGTCTCTGTTCAGCATTAATTGACATTCCAATATGGGTATTTTTCCTTTCAATTAAAGGAGTGACTGCTTTCAAGAGTTGTTGAAAGTACCTTCTGACACTCTTAAATAATTTTTAAAATCGTTCAGATAATTTTTTTTTCATCTCTCTCAAAAGAGACATCGAAGATTTTAGGGGTGAACTTCCTTTGGGCAAAACCACAAGATATCTGTAACTCAGTAGAACAGTAGTACTCCCCACTATGGGGGAGAAAGGGTCAAGCCACAAGGACTGACCTTGACCCTGGAGGGTTGGTAGATCTCCAGGCAGACAAGAAGCAGGCTGTTTTTGCAAAAACTTATTGCAATTTTGAAGCCACTTTTTGCTCCAATACACTTTATGTTTATGTTATTTGGAATCAGTAATAATGCAGATTAATACTGCCAACAAAGCTTTCTGCTTGATATTTAGCTTCTTCATGTCAAAAGTATTATGAAACTGGGATGCCTTAAACATATATGCTTCAACAAAAATGCCTTTAATATACTTATTTATTTGGTATATTGGTACCAAGTCTGGATCTAGGGGGGGAAAATGAGGGGGGAAAGCACAACCAAACTAAAAATATGCAGGGGAGGGGGGAAAACTCTGGATTTCCCCTTCAGTTTTACAGATTAAAAAAAAATTCTTGAAAAATGCAAGGTATCAATAAATTTATTTTTTTGCCTTTTTACCATTATTAGCATTATAGGAGAGGAGGAGGGAAGGGATGGCCCCCCTCTCCCCTAGATTCCCTTACACCAACACACCAAAGTTATTTGCCACAAAAACTACACTGGTTTCTATAAATTAAGGAAAAATCGTGATAATTTGCCAAAAAATTGTGCGATCCTCACCACCAAACTTGTTCATGTAACCTACACAGTTCATGTAATGCTGAGTGAGTATATTGTATGCAAATTAGTCTAGGTTGTGTCAATTTGCATAATCAGATAGTGGCATAAAATTTTGGAGTGGATCATTATTTTGTGTTGTAAATGTAAGTAAAGAAATTCGAAATAGCCATTTTGTAGGAATGACCTTGAGACATCATTTGTCAAATGAACTGCAGTGAAGAGCTATTGACCGGCTTGAAGCAGGCCAAAGTCAGTCAGACGTAGCACGATGGCTGAATGTGAGTCCTTCTGAGTTTTTCGTCTGTTTTAGAGACAATTTTTCCTCTAAAATTTGAATCGACTTCAAAGTGCTGATTTATTGGTAGGTATTGAATATGTCAAGTTTATTTCATTATTCATACTTTCAAGAGGAGAACATTATGTGCATGGAGTGGTCAGCTCGGTCTCCCAACCAAAATTCAATTGAGCATGTGTAGGATGCTCTAGGGAGACATGTTGCTGTCCTCAACCCGCCAACTGAAACAAAGGGGGAGCTTATTACTGCTTTAAAGGAACAATGGTCGTTACTTCCTACTGAGCTGATTCACATCATAAACAGCATGGAACATCACTGTCGTGCCTGCATTGCTATAAGGAGTAACCACACTGCTTGTTAAAAGAACTTTGCCCATTGCATTCTGACACCTCATTTTTGGACAAGTTCCTGTAAGTGTTTTTTTTTTGACGAAAAATGTTTCTAGTGTAAAATATTTCATGCCATTCTAAACCTAGCATTGTAATTCATGTTTTTGCCAAATTTCATTAAAATCATTCATATAGTTTTCTTGTTTATCATAATTTTCCTGAGTTTTCCTTAATTTGTGGAAACTAGTGTATGTGAGGTATGAGATGCATATGTATAGCTCTTGTATTGGGTGGCCGAGCAGTTCAAAAGTAGATCAAATAATCTTGATAGAACAAAGAAATGCTATTCAATCATAAGGTTTCTTGCAATTCATTGAATAGTATATAGAATGGTAACAATACAATTAAATTCGAATATAATGATGTTGAGGGAGTTTAAAATTCTATGATATATGTGAGCTTTATAAATAACCAAACTTATAAATAAATATCAAAACATTTTCCATTTATCTTCTGCAAAATAGGATGAAGTAATAATGTAATAAAATCAAATCCCATGAAAAGATCAGTGATAAATGTTAAACCTTAAATTCAAGTTTATAACTTTTCATTTTGCTTTCAGATTACAAAATGGGCAACTGTTTTTATAAATCACACCTAGAAAGGTCCAAAATATATACCTGGCAAATTTTCAGCAGGATAAAATGGGATTTTTTTTTCTAGGTCTCAAAATATTTCCATTTTGAAAAAAATTTTTATAATAAAATTAAAATCACACGTAAACTATTCAAATAATAATGATTGGAATATAAATTACAATTGGATAGAATATATATTAATAACTCATATTTACTTCCTATGACTGAATTCTGATCCTAATAAGTATTTTGGAAACAACTTGAAATTTTTTCTTTCTCTTCACACCAAAAGAAAAAAAAATGACAAAAAATAATTTCTGTCTAACTTCAAGCCACTCTAACAGGTACAATGACAAAGTTTAAAAATTTGAAATTGCTTGCTAAAAATAGTTCACTTGTACCTATGAAAGCTAAATTATTACATGTAAAAATTGAAGAGCTGATAAGTTTGTTCTGCATTTTGAATCACTGTACAAAGAGGGGATTTTTCATATGATTCAGTAATTAACTTAAAATCCCACTGAAACAGGAATAAATTTATGAGGCTTTGGCAATCTCAGGATTTGTTGCTGTTTTTCCAGTATAGTAATTTTGAGTGACTCATTTAATCTGTCTGCACTGCAGTGTGACAAAGACACAGAGCTTCATTACATGTAGCTTTGTAAATCAATATCTATTTGTAACAATGAGTTAAATCATTGTCTATATCATGAAGTCAAAGACAATCAGCAGAACTTCAGTATATACCGACTTCATTATAGCTACTTATATCCGGTTTTCCCTGTATTAATTTAAACCCTTTGCACTCATATTGAAAAAGTGTGCTTTTCCCAGCTAGCTCAGATTAACATTTAAAAGTATAATATTGTGCCAGGTGACTCAGCACATGAGTAGAAGTGATATTCTACGATGCTGGATGGCTAAATAAATGCAAAGGATTAACAGCAATTCTTCATTCTCAATACTTGTTATAACATTTATAAAAAAAAAATACCTTTCTCTCTCTTTTACTTGATTTCTTTTCTACCACTTCCTTTATCTGTTTAACTGGTGTTTCTTCCTTTTCGCTGAAATAAAAATAGTCAGTGTAGAACACACAAAACAAAAATTCTGCAGCTTTAATAAAAATAACACTTACACACCTATATATATATGAGATATTTAGAGTTTAAGCCACATAAGCTCAATTTTAGTGATTTTGGTCCATTTTTATCATCATTATATATATATATGTTATTTTTTTCAGTGTCACAGTGAAATAATTCTTAGTAACTTTTGTTTTGCAGAGTGTAAGAGATGTATCGATTGATCATTTCACCACATTTGACTTAAATATTTGCAATATGAAACTAAAATCTTTTATGTTGCCATGTTAAGAATTACTCTTGTACTGGGTGGCCGAGAAGTGAACAATTTAAATCTAATGATTCAATTAGTTTAGCACATTGTTCCCAAAGTGTGGTCTGCTGCTCAGTGTCAGTCACTTAGAAAATATATAAATAATTGCATGATACTATTATTATTGCACAATATTAGTGAATGCAGCAAGACAAAACTGGTATACAAATAATAAATGACCTATTGCTATAAGACAGGGGTGGCAAACATTTTCTCATCAGAAGGCTAAAAGTTACTCTAACTTGTTCCCATCAGGTCACAAATTATCTAGGTATCAAGGACATCTAAATAATCTATAGGCTATAAAAGTGATTAATTCTTCCCACAACCAGATGTAAACCAAAAAATATTTTAATTCTTTATATTTACTAACATTTTAAAAAAACTTTAAAGAAGCTAAAACAATTTAATACTTGTAAATATAAAAGTTGCATTGATTCTCATTTATCCAAATGTAAAGAAAAAACATAAATAATTTAATGACCATTTTTTTGTGACTATTTGTTGTGAAATAAGAACTCAATGTCCAGTTCCAGCACCATCTGGAATATGCCTATTGTATGCCACTAAAATTATACCCAAGTTTGAGTACTTTTACACAAGTAAGCAAAAGTCTGCATTGAGAATCATAAATGGCTGCAGGTTACCCACAGTTATAACACAGGTTACTCACCTCTGTTATAAGATTAAATAAAGAGTGGACATTTATTTTTTTCCATTCTTTTCATATGTATTTATATTTTTAAACTGCAAAAAAGGTACTAAATAAAAAAAAGACTGGTCACCAGCTGTATAAAGTTTGGGAAACACTAATTATAGCATGTATATATATATAAATATTTTCTTAACTTATAAAATACTATTAAATTTCATTAGATTAAAATTAATAAAAGCTAATTTTTTTAATGAAATTAAAAAAAAAAAAACTTTTTAGAATAAGTTATGCAAGTTAATTAAGCTCTTAAACTCAATTTAAAAGACCTTCTTACTTAGAAAATAAGCAAAATAATAAAGCTTTCTGTCATTGAGCAATAAAATTTAGAAGTTTTATTCCTCCTTAAAAAGTTTCTTCAAAATTAAAAGAATCGTTAAATTAAGTTTGATAAGAATTATCACTAACATTTAAATTTTGAGATAAACTCTTATAACTAGCAAATTTATTATTAAATATATTCCAGCTACTGTAACACTTTAAATAATGACAAATATTATTGAAACTCAAGATTTAGATCTTTATTTTTAGTTTCATTCCAATAATAATAAAACTAATTTTAACTTTCAGAATGAAGAATTTTAGAAGTTAATGAACCCTGGCTATCCACTGGGATTACATGAACTTATTAGTTTAAGGCAGCTCAATATATGTGGTCCAAAAGTGAATTTTTGTATTACAAAGAAAGTTTTTCATACTTGGTGCAAAATGGCAAGATCAATCTTTTCCCAGATATTAAAAAATTTTAACTCTTAAAAGTGCTGGATTAATTATGAAGTGTTTTCAACATGAAAACTATAAAATAATACCCTGATGGTTGTTTGTTTGGGGTTTTATGGTGCATTGGCAGCTAAGGCCATAATGCGCCAAGCGAGACAAACAAAAGGGTAATAGACAGAAACCCACAACCAAAGTTAAAACCAATAGACAGAAAACCAAAAAAATATGTGTAAAGCAATAAATACAAAGAGATAAATGGTAAAACCAACCCAGGTGTAAAAGACCCTGGTTATATAGGGTATAAAAGACAAAGCCATAAAATTACAATCTGTTAAAATAACCAGTAAAATGTAAAAAACAAATAGATAAAAAGGAGTCATCAGATAAAAGATGTCAGAGTGTAACAAGCTCGGATGCAAAATCATGAAAGGTGAAATAAAATTGACGTTCAAGGTTAAAAGCTGAAAAAGAGATTAAAATATGCTTAACAGTTAAAACGGTGTCACAAAACTCGCACTTAGGTTCGTCGTCCGCTTGAAGAAGAAAGGAATGAGTGATAAATGAATGACCTAAGTGGAGCAGAGCAAGTACAACTTCCTCCTTGTGATTTCTAAAAATACTCTGAAGTAAGTAACCAACTAGGTCATATTAATATGCAAATATGATTTGTAAAATTAATACTTTTCATGGCAGGTTAAAAAAAACTAGTAGTAAGTTCTTTAAGAAGTGTTTCTAATAATTTACAAATTAATGAATTAAAAATGGAAATTTTGGTAAGCTTCTAAGATAAAACTTAGAACTTTTTTTGTGAACAGACCTCAGGTACTTTTTCAACAAGAATGACAACACAAAACTGCACTTTGGACCAAAGGAAAACTTTGAGAACTGACATGTGAGTTTCTTCCTCATCCAGTGTATAGTTCAGACCTAGTTCCTTCCAACTTACCACCTCTTTCACTCCATGGTTCATTTTTTTCGAGGTAGGTGGTTTCAAACATTTCAGGATGTCAAAAATAGATGTTGGTTTTTTTTTTTTTTACTTACAAAGACCAAGCATTGTATTGAAGAGGAATCGAACAGCTCGCCAACAAATGGCTACAAAACAATGGAAAATTATAGTTTATATTTTGCTGAGTAAGCTTCATTATTTATATTGTAATAATTATTTCTCAAGTAGACAATAAAACTCAAAGACTTATGAATAATCCAAGTATAATCAAGTCTTTGAAACATTTAATAAAATTGTATATATTTCATGGAATTTTATATAATGTTTCACTCTAGTAATTTAAATGTAATACACATGGAGACCACAAGATTTCTAAATAATCTACAATATGTAAATATATGGAAATGAAGTCAAGTTAACTAGATTAAAACATTAAAACTACTGATGCAACATTCAAAAACCAATCAGAGTATAATACCATCACTCAATTCTTCTCTCAAAAGGAACTATTGAACACCTAGTCCTCCTTCTCCAGAAGCAGATACTGTGTCATTGAATGTCCCATGATTATT
The DNA here is from genome assembly GCA_038380435.1 of Ryuthela nishihirai. Classification (NCBI taxonomy): domain Eukaryota; kingdom Metazoa; phylum Arthropoda; class Arachnida; order Araneae; family Heptathelidae; genus Ryuthela; species Ryuthela nishihirai. Next base: position 10,634,687 of record JAWZYU010000004.1, read on the forward strand.
CCAATTGTAATACTACTCTTTTACTTTACTGCAAAAAAAAATATGTTCTTTCTAACCAAGATGTCTTTAAAATATTATACCAGTCATGAAATTTAATTTTGTTTCAGATGTTTAAATTCAAATGTGCACAATATTTTAATAAACTTTTTCCCCCAATAATATTTCAATTACAACAAAATTAATAAATTGCCTCATGTTACTTACACCCTACTGTGAAATACATGTTAAATAGCTATCTTTTTTGTGCATTTTCCATTTACAATAAATACCTATTGCGTAAGAGAAGTATGTGTACTGACAAGATTCTGCCAAGTAGCTGCTTGAAGAGCATGGGCATTCGCAGAGGGGGGCAAATGGGGCACTCCCCCCAGGATCGAATAAAAAATTCCACAAATTATAATCATAACAATTTAAATGTAATTAATTTATATACATTTATGCATGTGTTTTTGTATTGATGCAATACTGTATTCTATAATCTACTTGTGAAAAATCAAATAATTAAATAAAAATTTATTGATGCAATTAATCTCTGGAAAATTTTCTGCAGATGCCCATGTTGAAGAGTAAAATTTTTTATGTAAGTAAAATGAGAAAGTAGACCCACTTCATTTAAGGTTGATTCTGGTCCATGTCTATGCAACCCTGATCTAGGGTGCAATGTCTATGCAATGCAGATCTACAACCTTGATTGTTGTGCAACCCTGATCTAGGGAGTTAATATATAATATTGCAAAATGTCCCCTAGCAGATTGTGATCTCATTTCCTTTCTTATACCATTAATTTTGGGAACCTAAGTGAGGCAAAAACAGGTGAGAGAAAAAAAAAATTTTTTTTACTAAATAATAAAGAATTATTATTGTGAATCATAAAATTATTACCTTTCATCACTGCCACTTGGACTAACTGATACACTTGGAGTTGGACTATGGGCTTCACGAGACTTTTTCTTTTGCCTTTGTGATTTTGAGCCTGAAATGCAAACTGTGTGTTCTAAGTTTACTGATTTTTTTTTTAAATACCACTTAAACTTAACAAGTACACCTGAAACATAAAGCAATGAATGGATTCATATACAATATACTACAAAAAGAACAAACAAAAAAAACCTTTTTTTAAAATAAGAACTGTCAACTTTCAAAAGTCTAATTGATACATCTAAGAAATGGCATTAACTAACTTTTGTAGTACATTCAATAAAAAAAAACAACATATTTATAATTAATTTGATTACTACTTTACAAAGTTTAGGCAAAATAAAGTTATTTAACCCTTTCTCTACCATACTGGCCTGAGGTCTGAAACAGCCCAAACTGCAGGTAGGAGGCAGTGAAGAGGAAGGAATAGCATTGATTGGATGGGTCCATTTAAAACCTCAGCTATTTTCGGCCGGTATGATACTGAAAGGATTAAAAGTTTATACAATGTAAATCAGCATTTCAAAATCTTTTCTGATCCCCCACAGAACAAATCTTGTATGCCATGTACCTCCTACATAGCGTGATCATTTCATTCGTGGATAGAAGCAAAAAGTTACATTAAACATCATCTTCTGAATCTTCCTAGCATTTGTCTTTCTCAAAATACTCTCCCTTTAACTTCACACATTTGCCATCGTTGTACCCATGCATTAAAAGTATCTTTGAAGTCATTTTTCGAAAGCATGTGAAGTGTTGTCATTGTGGCTCTGCAAGCTTCATTGTCGGATACGAAATGTTTCCCTTTCAAAGCTTTTCTTCAGTCATGGAAAGAGGAAAAAATCACAGGGCGCTAAGGTCAGGGAATATGGAGGATGTGGCAGAACCTCAGCACCTATGGCAGAGATCACTGGCTGCACAATATTAGCCACATAGGGCCTGGCGTCGTGATGGAGAAACCAAGTCACACCAAAGTTTTGTTCTGAGAACCTTCGAGTAGGCTTCCTTATTCATGGGTTGGGTTGTTTTACCTCTGAGCGGCACTTTTTTGCACACCATGGGCTAAATGGCCAGGTCACATGGACCCCGAAGGCTCAGAGAAAGTTGGGGGAGGGGACCCACTGGAACAGCTGTTGGGAGACAGATGGTAGCATCCCGTCAAGGCCATCCAGCATGTTCTTTAACGTGCACAGGGTATGGCTCTCCAGCACATGGGGCCACAGCTTAACGTCCCATCCGACGGACGGCGGCCTTTCCAAGCCCATCGGTGCCCCCTACTGACCGTGGGCAGGGCGGGGAATTTTTGCGGAGATAAATCTCAACGCTGACCCAGCTGGAACTTGAACCTGGGAACTACAGATTACGTGCCTGGCATGCTACTGACTGAGCCACCCCTGCTTATTCATGGTTGTTTCATGAGGCACAAAGTGAGTAACGAGAACACCTTTGATGTCAAAAAGCACAAGAGTCATTTGTTTCCTAGCTGAACGAGAAAATGATTTTTTTTTAGTCTCAGTGAATTGGGATGCTTCCATTGACTCAACTGTTGTTTTGTTTCGGGATTGTAGTGAAAGATCCAAGTTTCATTGCAAGTCACAATTCAACTCATGAAGGTTGGACCCTGGCTTTCAAAACAATTAAGCATCTTGGGTCACTGGTAACAGATTCATGTCCTTCTTTGAATTGCTTATGCCACTTAAAAATAGCAGCCTACAAAGACAGTCATTACCATAGGCTTTACTCATCTCTTCAACAGTTGTAGCAGCACTTAGGCCTTGCCTAACACAATAACGAATAATATACCACTGTTCCGTCTGAATTTCAGACATTCTGAACGAACGTCTATGACGCGCAACTTGAATCACACTCTTAACACAACAGAAGTCAATGCCAAATGACCTTGGCATGTGGAGTCTCCTTCGCAGTGGTCATGCACAGCATCATCTAATGTTACTTTGGAAAAAGCGCTACATACGGGTACTTATGGCATCGGTCCATGAATTAAATGATCACTCCTCGTATGTTCTCTTTCATACTAACTATTACTTCAAGCAAGTGTTTTTTAAACTGGTAACCAAATTTAGAGAACTGATGGGAGAGTGGACAAAATTAACTTCAATGATAATTCTATCCAACTCCCCCTAAGAAATAACAGCTTATTTGTTTTTGGTATAAATATTGGTATAGACACAATAGCAATACAGTTGGACTTTTGATTTACATGGATTTACTGCATTTTTGAAATAATGTAGTCACTGTATTTACACCTTTTTTAAATATTTATACTGACTTTTTTTGGAATAATGCAGTTTAAACTGAGAAATTTTAAAAGGAAAAGAAAATTAGTCTCTCAAACATAATTCCTTTCAATCTATGATCAGACCCATAAAGCTACTAGCATATTTGCAGGTCATGTCAGAACAGATTACCATGAACTCAAATCCAACAGTCGCAATACCACTGTATCGAGTTTTGTGAGGTTGCCACCAAAGCGATGTTAAGAAAAAAGCATAAAACCTGAACTTCAACCTAAAAGGTGCCAATAGATCATGGGGTGCAAGAAGAAAAAAGTTTGGAAAGATGTTTTTTAATTTTATTTTCAAAATAAATCAAGGAAGACCTGTAAATGGGGATGGTGAGAATTCATGGGAGTTCAAGGCATTCATACACTGTTGCAAGGGGTGTAGGACCTAAGGTTAATTACCCCTGCAATAGAGGAGGCATCTATGCCTTTACCTACTCCTATAACTCAGTCATCTGACTCAGATGACACCCTACCTCCAATCTTAACACAACCATCAGAGACCAACAAGTTAGTGTCAGAAAAAAATTTCCTAAACAATTATTGTATTCTTATTGTAGATACCTTTGCTTTCAATATTACTGTAATGCTTTTATTATTATAACAATGAAATAGCATACAGTGAAAAAAAAAAACATTGGAGGAAATAGATGTATGAGTTTTCAGGCAGTGTTTCTCCCTTTTCCCTACTATTTGCTTTATTTCTTATGGGAAAATTATGCTTGATTTACATGGCCATTTTTAAGAGTGAAACCCTCACATAAATCAAGAACTGACTGTTTATGGATACCTCTTGACCACAACCAATCCAGTGTTCAGTGATGTCATTCATCAAGCATCATCCACATACAGTGTGGTTGCACCATCATGCAATAGCCAAATGCACAGGTTAAAAAATTAAAATCAAACAAAATTTTCCCATAACGACATTACAAAGAAAAAGTCCACATGCCAAGTAATCCCTGAGCTGTTTTAAATACAAGTAACACAGCCACTAGGCAACATTTAATTATGAGATGAGAAACACCGTGTTATAACAGACTTCCAAAAGTATGTCTTTTTGGCACCAGCAAGGTATTATTGTTGGTGCTTGACAGACTAGTGCAATAATAATCAAAACCAAGTAAATCACAAGACTGTCCAAGATTACCATCTCCAAAATGTAAGTGATTAGCAGACAAGTCTTGATATCTGATACTAAAGGAGAGAAAATATAGTGTTACACAGGCATGTGAGGTCAAAATGACATTCAATTGCATGCACACTGCTTTCAATGTATGTCGAGATTGACCATACCAACTTGAACAATGCACAAAGAACTCAAATATTTGTGGTTCAGCAGGTGGAACCTTATTTAAAAACTTTTATGGTTGGCCAAAAATCAGAAAGTAAGTCTTAAGTGGTGTCAGAAAAGGCTCGAGTGGACTGTAGAGGACATAAAAAAAGGTTATATGTCAAATTAATTGTAATATATATGCTCTTTTGCATAGGTAGCAGAGCTAGAGTGTTATGCAAACTGCATGAGGTGATGGACTCTTCATGCGTCATCTCCACTGTATAAGCAGTTGGAGGAGGAGTAAGGGTATAAGGAATGTTCACATGGCACATTCTATGTTCCATGTGACTATTCTTTCACTATTCTGTTATAAGTCATAGGTTCACTAAGTCTGAAGAATACATAAAACACTGCTTAAACAACATATCTGATGACAGACATCCTATTATTTTAATTTCTTCCCTGATGGAGCTCGATAGTTTCAGGATAATAATGCAACATTCCATGAGAAATCTGTCTGTGAGTGGTTTTAGGAACAAGATGGAGAATTCAGGCATTTCCTCTGACTACTCCAGTGGCAAGAACTGAACCCCACTGAAAATCTGTATTAATGCTTACATTGTACAGGGTGGTTATAAAATAAGTTTCCCTATTCTGGAGAGGTGAGAAATGGAAATAGTGCTGCAAAAATTAGTAAGTAGCTTAACGAGAACATGTTGAAGAGATTTAGTGAAGAAAAAAAATAGCTCCAATTGTGGCCACCAGGGGAAAAAGGATGCTGCAAACATAAGAAAGGCATAGGTGAAAAAACAACGTTTACTGATTTCACACGTCTGTAACAGAAACTAATCAATATGCTCTCCATCGATGCAGAGGATGTGTTGAAATGAAGGATTGCATGTTGATATATCTGTACTTTACTAATCCTCTGAATTTATCTTTTTTGCAATTATGTATATAATTTTAATAAGATCAAGTGTGGGAATTAATAAAACTGCATATTTTCATAATTAATATACAATTTAGTAGATACAAAGGAGTTTTAGGCTAATTGTTCTGTGATGAAAAAAAAAATAGTGCAAAAAGCAGCATTTCACGGTGCAGAAATAATAGGTGAAAGGTTCTGTGGTTTCAGAAATATTTTGTGCTGCAGATATACAGGGTGTTTTTAAAATAAGTTTACCGATTCTGGAGTCTGGAACAGTGACAATACTGCAAAAATTTGTAAGTAGCTTGGAGCATGTTGCTGTGGATGTTGGTCACTTCTCATGTAATGCTGGCCTTCAGATCATCAAGCAACTGCACACTGCCATGATTAAACCCAATCTTTAAGATAGTCTCAGAGCCAGAAATCACCAGGATTCATGTCTGGTGTGCATGGTGGCCAGGCCTGAGGAAAGTCTTGAGAAACTAAGTGCTTATCACCAAATGTTGTATGCAGGAACTATTTTACCTGCTGACTAACATATGGAGGAGGGTGCCATTTTGCATGAACACTGTGGTCTCAAGACACTCATTCCTGGAGGGCATAATTATGTGATGCTGGAGACGAGCACAGTACAGGGCACCCTTTATGGTACATCACACTGGACCATTAGGTGTAGCCCGCTCAAATAACAATGGTCTAATAATGAAGCCTGCACTGAAGCCACACCATACTGTCAAGTATGCGGGCTGGAGAGGCTGTTCAAACACAGCATACAAAGATGACACCTTCCATATGAAACAGTTCTGTGTGTTGATGACACTAATGAGATGAAGTGTGCCTCATCGGTTCACAGGACCATCCACATCCACGTGATGTCCACTGCATCCATGCCATAAATTGGAGAGTGAAGTCTGTGCAATGTTGCAAGTCACATAGTTGTGGTTCTGCACCATATGGATACCATCACACAACATACTGTAGCACTTTGCAGACCGTTGCCCACAAAAGGTCCAATTGTCATGTCACTTCTTGCATGGGCTACATCACCTCATTCATGTCTTCTGCAATGGGCAACAGTCCTCTTCCTGGTGACACTACTAACTCATTGGTTGACTCCAACTTCTTCACCATCTCCCTTAATGCCACTGATGTCATGAGTCCTCTCCGCAAACTTTTCAGATGGCGATACTCTCACAGTGCAGCATTTGTGTTGTTCTGATTCTGGTAGAATAACTTGATTAAGGTTCCTTCTTCTTGATGAAGATGTTCCTTCTTTGCGAAAGCCATATGGCTGTTTGCTTGCAGTGTTGGCATTCTCACTTTTATATGATACCTTTTGCATTGGAAACCTGCTATTGTGCAAACAAAAGTTATTAGCATTCCTAAAGTGTCTGTTTTTCCTCTGGTGGTGACATTTCAAAATAATTTTTTTCTTTGCTAACTTGCTTCAGCATGTTCTCATTAAGCTACTACAAATTTTTGTGGCACTCAAAATCTAAATTTTTCCATCTCACATAAAGAATTTCATTGTAGAGAGATACAGAATTTGTCATTTTATATCAAAGGGATACCTCTGTACCTGAAATATAGATGACAAATATGTTTTATATGCCATTTTGGCATCCCTCTTGTAAATTCTTGTTACTATATATCCTGATATGCCATTGTTACCATTACTATTAGATTATACTACTGTACTCCTGTTGTTTTATTTATATATACAGTGTTATAGTTTTATTAAATTTATAAATGCTACATATTTTATTATTTGAAATTATATTTTTATAACATATTTAAAAATATTTTTATATAAAATTTTAATGTTAAAATACAATAAAAATGGAAAATGTTAAAAAGTGCTTCATGAATAAATATTGCAGATTTGCCACATAAAATGACACATAAAGGAAAAAAAATAATCATTTTAACAAAATCAAACATGTAATTCAGCTGCATATTGAATCTAAAATTTATAAATTTAAAAATATTATTCTCTTACTTAGAGATACTATGCTGCAAGTTATCAAGTAACGTTCTAAAATTTTGACCAAGTAGGATACACAATTTCCTATTATAGGCTTGCAGTGGATCTAATTTTGGTATCTAGTAACAGTGACAAAATCAAAATACTTCAAAATATTATGAACCAGTAGCACACCATGTGCTTGCTCTAATACTTCCCAATGAATTTCCTTTTTTGAGCACATAAATATGAGGAGGATCATTTAATTTATGTACTGCTGTCACAAAAAATTTAAAAGTTTTCCATGAGTTAATACATGACATGTAGCAACACAGTGATCCTTCAAGGGCAGTGTGTGCAAGATGAAACATGCAATACATGGTAATGACTGGTGTATGGAAAGAGTGTTTCAATTGAAGTGATGTTTTCAAGTGGTTTATTCTTCACAGATGGATATGATTCTGTGTGGGATGAACCAATATCTGGACAACCAAAAAATGTTCTTCATACAGTCATTTCTGCTACTAGATTTTGCCTCTCATGTTGTGCACCACTTAAGTCTCACCGAACTCAGTAATGCATCACATACCACTGCTCATTTTCCAGATCAGTCATAGCCTGCAAAAAATCACACACACAAACGAACACCTTTCCAAAGAGAGAAAATAGCAGAAACCAATTGTCTACTGTTATTTGCACTCCTATTACATGTTTCAACTTGCACACTGCTTTGTGCCCTTGAAGAGTTGTTGTGTTTCCACATATCACGTATGAACTCATAATGAAAAGCTGCTAATTGTTGGCAATGGCAGTCTGTGAATTAAATGATCCATTCACATATATAAGTATATCCTCTCTAATAATATTAACACATTGGCTTATGAATAATTTTATATGAAATACACCAAGAATTACTACTTTATGAAACAGAATTTTGCCTAATGTATAATATGTATTTTACTGTTACTAGAAATTCCTCTTCCCCCCCCCCCCCCAGCATAGAAAAAGAGGGTCTCATTGTATTTTTGTATACCCAGCATGAGAGGTTCCCGTGAAATACTTCTTGTTATTGGTGAATCAATGAAATCGAGGTGCTTTAAAGTTACTGACTGAAGTAAATTTATCGTTATTTGGAAAACAAATAAAGCATGGATGACCAGAGACATAATGATGGAATGGTTGGACCCAATGAGATAAAGGAACTGATTTGCAAGAACAGAAAAGTTATTCTATTTCTTGATAATGCAACATCTCATCTAAAGATTAAATTAAACAATACTGAAACAGTGTTCTTGCCTATCGAAGTCACATCCACTTCCCATACTCTGGTCAGTGGTTCTCAAAGGGGGCATTTCTGCAAATTCCTGTATACATATTTTTTTTCAATTACTTTTAGGTGAAAAAAAATCATTTAATTTTCATGTTCAGTTGGGAACCACTGATCTAGATAAAGAAATCATACAGAATTTCATGGTCAAAACTGGTTTTTAAACATCTGATTTCAAAAATGGATAAAAATAGTGGGGGAGAATTGGAAAAAGTATTGATGATATACTTCTGCTTATAGCATGGATTAGTGCAGCGTAGAATGTGGTAAGTCCCTATAGAATTAAAAATTGTTTCTGATTCACCTGTACTTAATGGTTTGCCACAGAGATTAGGAAAATAAACAGTAGGTGGAAGAAATGTTTCTATAGACTAATGCATTTATGATCAATGGGCAACATTAAGAAGGCTGAAAGACAATGTTACAAAAACGTGCTGATGTATCAAATCACCTAACAAAATTAATGGAAAATATAATAATGTATTAATATATATAATAATATATATTAATGGAAATATAATATCTATGTAAGCGAAAATGATGAGTTTGGACTGAAATTAAAAAGTAATTTTATCTCTGAGCTAAACTAAATTGTAATATTATACATGGATCAGTTATCTTTTTTTTTAAAAATTAAATACATATTCATATTTACTTATTGCATTTAAATTTATTAATCTATTTTTGTTGTACACATTTTATTTGTATGCCTTTAATTTGTCTGGCTTAGTCAAATTGGCCACACCTCTCTTAACCAGACATCTTTACATACTAGACACTTTACTCCATCCCACTAGTGTCTAATTTAGGGAGTTTTCATGATAATGAAAGAAACTCATAAATGGTTTACATAAAATCTGACATGTGTCTAAAACACTCAATTTGAATATGCATAATGAGAATTAAATTCTATACTTCTCATATTAGTGTTGATAATTTGGTTCAATATTTTCACCAAATGTTTCTGAAAGAGATTCTGTTTTTTACAGTTGAAACTATGAGAGATTTCTAACTAAAGAATTCATCAAGATACAAAATCAGTTTGAAGGGGTTAATAGATACACTGAAAAATATTGCTGAAAGAACTGCAAAATAGAGAAAAAAATTCAAGTATAAAGCAATTATCCTAGACATAATAATATAATAATTATAGCAAGTTTCAGCCACTCGAATGATTAAATATTAACAAAATTTTTTTAAAAGATCAAAATTATGTATTTATAAACTAGAAACACTAACACTACTGCAAAACATCTGATGAATTTAAACATTTAAATTATATTACTTTAATTACCTGCTTCAGGTGGCTTTGTTTCTTTTTTAAGTTTCTCCTTACTTTGTCTCTTTGGTTTAGAGGCAGGAGGAGGTGGTGGTGGTGGTGTTTCTTCTTTTTTATCTTCTTTTTCTTCTTCACTTTCATCTGTTTTGACATCTACTACTGATTCTACTGGTGCTGATGGAGAATCAGCTTTTTCTTCTTCCATTTCAACCTCTTTATCTTCATCTTCTGATTCACTCTCTGAGCTAAATTTTTTCCTCTTGATCATGCGCCCACTCCTGCTTCTTTCTGGTTCAGATTTTATAGATCTCTTTCGCTTATCACCTTTAAGCTTCTATTTAAAAATCAAGAGTTAAAAATAATTCAAAATGTACCCACCAACAAAAATAAGACATGAAAAACATGCTACATAAAATGCAAAGTTTATGAGTGTGACAATCTGTAATATAGTTTACATGGTCTGATGTTATCAGTTAAAAATATTAATGTAAAAAATAGCTTGGATTCAATAAAGGCTGAATTGCAACAATGCACTGCAGTATATCAGGTGCTTTTACTTTCCATTAACGGATAACAAAGATTTAATTTTAGAATCAATTTTGTTAACATTCATTATCATCATCCTCAAACAGCTGTGGGCTATGGAGATTTAACCAGATTGTGCAATTTAGTCCTCCAAGCACATCTGTCCTGAGCTATATCTGCTGCATCTGGCCATTGCACACCAATTCTAACAAGGTCCTGTTTGACAATGTCTGCCCACTGCATCCTAGGTCTCACCCTCTTTCTGAGGCCTTTAGGCACACTGTTCATAACTCTATTTGCTAATCTATAATTATCTATATAGGCAACATGGCCAAATCAATGGAGTCTCTCTCTGCACAATATGCTGCTTAAAGGAAGTTGATGACTCCTTTGCCTAATCTCATCATTGCTTACAAAGTTGAACCACCTAATGCCCAAGATACTGAGTAAACATCTAGAATCAAAAGCATCTAGTTTCCTGTTATCTTATCCAAGTTTCACTACCATAACTAACCTGGGAGAGAACCAAACTATTATAAAGTCTAATTTTAGTCTTTAGGTGTATACACCTATTTCTCCACACTCTCCATAGATTCTTAAAAGTCCCGGCAGCAATCCCTATTCGTCTGTTAATCTCATGCTACACATCACCAGTATTTGTTACACAGCTTCCAAGATAATTAAACTGAGACACCTGCTCAAGAGTGGAACTGATCAGATTAATTGAACCACAACCTACCTAACCAATTTTTATCATTTTAATTTTTTCTCTGTTTGTAACCAAACCTACTCTACTACCAGTCTCAACAGTTTGAATAAAACGGTTCATCTCATCAACATCATCTGCCAAAAGGGCCAAATCATCAGCATAATCTAAATCAGAAATTTTTGTATCTTCAGACCATTTAAGGCCAAAATCTTTCCCTTGCAGTGAATTTTGCAAACATAATCAATAGCCAAATTAAAGAGAAAAGGAGACAAAATGCACCCTTGTCAAACACCAGAAGCAATGCTAAACAATTGCTACAAGCCTTACCAACTCTCACACATGACTCAGTGTTATTATATAGAGCTTTCATTATGCTAATGAATTGTTCATTACACTCATCCGGTATGCCATACAATCTCACAATCAATCTCACATTATGAGGATCAACAGCATAGAAAGCATTTTTGAAATCAATAAATGGTCAGATTCTGAAACTCTAAATATTTCTCAAGAATCTGCCCGAATGAAAATATCTGATCTACACATCTCCTACCACTTCAGAATACATATTGCTCATTACGCAATTGACTGTCAACCAGATTCTTAATTCTATTAAGCACAATAATGCAAAGAACTTTACCTGGAACAGAAAGTAAGTAGATACCTCTATAGTTATCACAAGAATTGTGATCACCTTTTTTAAAAACAGGGATAATAATGGCTCTGGTAAAATCCTTAGGAACCATGCCTTTATCATAAAAGTTATTCAAAACTTCAGTCATCCATGTGGTAACTGAAACATTCCCAGCTCTAAACATTTCCACAGTAATTTCTTTGACCCCTGGGGATTTATGATGTTTAACTTTAGAAACAGCTAAAATAACTTCAGACTGTGTTATTGGGCCAACAATTCTTAACTATCTGTTAAGAATGTTTGGCTTGATGGACTTGATGTATCGTTAATTGTTTGGCTTGATGTATCGTTAACTGATCCTTTACACATTTATTAAGCTCTCTGTAATGCTTTCTATTAGGATTAGTAGGGTACTAATTGTCGGAATATCCTTAATTAGTACCCTACTAATCGTAATAGATTCTCAGTCTTAATAGATTCTTTTCAGTTCTTTCTTTCTGAAATAAGTTCAAGTGCCTTATCACTCAAATAATTCTGCCCTAAAAGATAATACCTAAAAGATGTTAGTTTCCAAAAATGCCTGTTTAAAATGGTACCATTCTTCCTCAACTTCTGTAGTAAGCAAACCATGACTGTCATAATGACTAAGTAACCTATCATGGTAAGCTTGAGCTATAACTGGATCTTTCAGAGCTTCAGTATTAAAGGTAAAATTTTCAACCTTAGCACAACACTTTTTAAGTTTAAGTTGCAGGACACTTTTAAGAAGGTAATGTTCAGATCCCATTTCAGCTCCCCTATATGACCTGGTATTCCTAACAGAACTAGCCCATTTGCTGTAAATAAATAAATAATCAATCATATTCTTATGCAGCCCATCGGGTGAAACCCATGTGTACTTATGTATGTCGCGGTGTTTGTAATAAGTGTTAGTTATTCTGAAACTATTGAGTTTACTTACCTGTAGGAGACGTTGCCCATTGCCATTGCAGCTACCAATACCAAAAGGGCCTATTACTCCTCCCCAAAGGTAAGTGTCAGTACCAGCTTTGGAATTGAAGTCACCTAGAACAAGGGTAATATCTCCTTTCTTGACTGAATTCAAAACATCCCGAAGTTGTCCGTAAAACCTATCCTTCTCATCCTCATTGGCATCCTCAGTTGGGGCATAACAGCAGATAACATTTAAGTCTTTAACACTTGTCTGAAATTTTGCTGTAAGAAACCTTTCATTAATGCACTCATATCCTAGAAGAGCATCACTAGCATGTCTGCTGAGAAGCAGACCCACGCCTTGGTGATGTTTATTGTCTTCCCTCCCTGAAAAGAGAAATTTAAGATTATTTTTAAGAATCTGACCTTTACTGTCCATCTGGTCTTTTAAAAGCCAAGACTATCTAAATTATAATGGTGGAACTATTGTGTGGGGACATCAGGAGAATAATATCTGTGCCTAGTCCTCACATGGCACAATGTTTATGGAGAGAAAATGGTTAGTGATATGTTTAAAGAAACTATGTTTATTAGAGAGAGGAAGTGCTGACAATATCAAACAGCCTCCTAATTGCAGGAATGGGGTAAAGACCTGTTTCCCCCACTACTAAAGGCTGAAGCCATCTACACTGGAAGACTTCCTCCAATGTAGAATTTGACAATGCCCATAGAAACACGAGTTCGGGTGCCTGTGATGACCTGTGCTCTGGATTATCCACCAGCTGATAAAACATATCCTGTGAATCTATTCACTTGGGGCTGTTAACCCACAAACAGGACAGTTATTCTGAAACCATTGACACAGCGGAATATTTTCCCTCCACAGAAGCCTACCAGTGCAGCAAATTCAGGATCCATAATCAAGCTCAGAGCCATATTCCAGTCTGTTTAGTGTATATGGTTAGTACCAGGACCCTGGTGGTTGACTACACCTCGGCAGGGTAGAAAAATAATAGAAAAACAGCCATAGTTGTCCAGATCAGTAGGCCACACCAATCTGGCAGCCCTCCCCTTCCGTTCACTTCCACAAGAGAGTATCTCTTTTGAAAGGTACTAACAGCCTGCACCACAAGAAGGTGGGGTCAGACATTAGGTGCTAGGCCTGGCTGGTTCTATGCATCATCACAGGGTATTGGTGCATAGCTCTATTTCCAGTGACTACCTAACTACCACTTACAGACCTTGTTTACATTATATAATGTTATTTTCAATTGAAATATTGTGATTTCACACATAATCTGTAATTACTTAAATAAAAATGGTCAAGTCAGTAGATTGCTAGCCAGACTTAAAACTTCAGGTTTACAGGTTTTAGTCCGGACCTAAGGTTGGGATTTCTTTCACTATTTACACTCTATCCTCAATCAGAAAGCAATAAAATGGGCTGAAAAGGTTACCAATGATGGATGTAATGTCTTACATGAAGGAGAGATATAAACCACTAAAGATAAGTCCAGGACTCAGGTGTAAAGTAGCAAAACCAACTTTGGGCTCATTTAAAACTCAAATTTTTATTGCAACTGAAAAAAAAGTAAAAATAATTTATTTTGATTATAATTTCAACCCTTTAATCAGTCATTAGTAATTAAAAACAAACACCACTCAAATTTGATTTCTCAAGGTATTCTCTCTTTTATTAATGTATTGTTCTTAGCATTTGTAAAAATATTACTAAAAATTTTTTAATTTTGATGAATTTTAGAATTTTTTTCCTAAAAGTAACATTAAAATTTTATTTTTATCATTATATAATAATTATTTTAAAGTTTGTAATAGCCTATAATTAAAAGATTTAAAAAACAGTTTAGGAGCATGCATTTCTGTACACATGTTTCATGAGGCATCAGAGAAATATTTTTTTCTAAATAGGGTCAGGCTAGAAAATTTGAACCTGAACTCATCTCTAATAACAACTCAAGATGTCAAGATTGTAATTGCATGTTGCACCAATCAAACTCTTCTGGTATTGAGTTTTACCTTCTTAAAGGTCCTGGTAATAAACACAAGAAGTTTTATTAATCAACTTCAGAAATGCCCCACTCCCTTTCAGAATGCTAGTAAGGGTAATAGAGCCAAAAATTTATTAAGCTTACTTAAATTTCATGCACTTTTCAAAAAAAAAAAAAAAAACAAATTAAAGATGAGCAAAATGGGGGGAGGGGGATGTTATACTACATTGGAAATCCAGTCTGTTGCTCTCCCCTCTTTACATTTTTCTGGCTTGATTGTGCTTCTTGATCCCCTCCACCTTGATTTTTTTTCTAGATCAGGCCTGATATTTAGTGTTTAGAAAGTAAAATGGAAAGTAATCCAGGCAGCAAATTATTAATGCAAAGAGAGGACAATTAAAGGAGTTGGTTTAAATTGGTTTGCATGACAATTCATACAAAGTACACATACAGGGGTTTATCAAAATAATGGAAACACCTACTGTTTATAGAGAATATGAGTTCTTTCCTCCTCCCACAACACATGTTCAATATACCACAGATGATGATTAGTAATCAGAGGCAACCTGCACAGAGGATGCCATGCTGTAGGTCCATCTTGGGTGTTATTAAACTGTAGGTCCATCTTGGGTGTTCAGAACAGATGCAATTAAACGTGGAATAAACTTATACAAGTCATGCACATACAGTAATGCAATGTGGGACCATTCTTCCTGTAAAATATGGCCCAATGTGCCAGTGATGCTTTAGGTGGAAAGTATGATCTGACTTTGTGCTCCAGATATTCCCAGAAATGTTAAAAAATATTGAGATCTGGAGATTGAGGTGACCAGGGTAACTGCTGTACCTCATCCTCATGCTCTGCAAACCACAATTTGACTTGTTTCGCACAATGTATGGGTGCATTATCTGCTTGAAACCAGGGACGGTCATTAGAGAACAATGCCACAACATTGGATGCAGGTGGTTCCAGAGAATGGATTCGTACATTTAAGATGTGACACGACCCTGCAGAATAACTAATAGTTCTAAGGAATGCCATGATATGGCACTCTACAGCATCAGGCTTCACAGTTGGAACCAAACAGTCGGGATGGTATGTTCTACTACCCCCATGCTTCACAGTTGGAACCAAACAGTCGGGATGGTATGCTTCTGCAGGTTTTTGCCAGACGTATACTCTACCAGTGGTGGGAAACAATGTATAGCATGATTCAATAGACCAGATGCACATTGCCAGTCTTTAGCATCCCAATTTTTATGTGCTTTGCATCACCTTACATGTTTTGTTGCATTGATGTTGGTTGGAAAAAAAAAAAAAAAAAAAATCAGAGGTTTGTGGATTGCAGCACAGTCATAAATACCGGCATGATGAAGTTCCTGACAAACTGTTATGACGGAAATGGGATCATTCCGACTGGGTTCAATTCTACTGCTATTTTCAATGCTGTGGTCTTATGCTTCCACAGTACAATCCGTACCAACATTCACATATCCCTATCTGACAACTTCATATGGCGTCCATAATTTGCACATTTGGAGGCAATGCTCTGTCCTTTTTGATAGGTAGTCATAATCTTTGATACACTTCTTCGTGTTACACCTACTATTTCCGCTGTTCTGGTTACTGAACTCCTCCATGCTTTTTGAAAGTCACCGAGATCTGACATTGTCGACAATTACATGACAGCTGTTTTACCCGTGCCACTGCTATGTGATAGCAGACATTTATTTCTCCCCTTTATATACCTCACATTGGGGGGTGACAATTGTCCCTGTTGCATGTACTCCAGTCACCATCAGTGCTTCCATTATTTTGATAAATCCCTGCATATCTAAATATTATGGAGAAAAAAAATTAAAGGAGAGAAAAGAAAATGTTGAATTAAAATCAACACATTTAGAATAACCGAAAGGAATTTAGAATAAGCAGCAATTTGAAGAACAATAAATTAAATGGGCTCATACAAACCCAAATGATAATATGATAGAAATAATTCAGAGGGCTGGCAAAGCTATATATATATATCTTAAGATATTAAATTTAAAATTGCATGTCTATGTTCTGACTTGAAAATAGAGATTAATTTCAGGATAAAAAAAATAGTCTGATAACCATGTTTTTGATTCTGTTACCAGTAAATATAATTTTACTGGCAGGAAAAAAAATGAAAATAAAAGAAATGATAAATTATTAACCCTTAAAGTGTCAGGTATCTAAAAAAAACACTGACTCTGGTGACCAAAGTTAATTTTGAAGTATTTTCAGAAAAAGCAACTTAGAACATTATATTCAAGTACCTAACAAAACTAATGTTATATATCATGAATAATAATAAAAAGCAAAAGTTCATGGGAAATTATAGATAAATAAAAATTTTGGTGTTAAAAAAGAGGTAAAATTTTATTTTTAAACTTTAATTTCAATAGAAATAGAAAAATAATTTTGCTGCTTTTTCTAAATTATTTTATTATTCCTGTAAGATCATTACTCAAATTTTTCATTTATTCAGTTTCTTCTCAATATATTGGTCATATATGCAAGAAAGGCATAATATATAATTAGGGTTACTTTACCTCTGAGTGGCACTGCTTTACATATAATGTGCTAAATGGCCAGGTCACAAGGACCCCAAGGGCTCAGGGGACCCACTGGACAGCTGTTACGAGACAGATGGTAGTCTCCTTTCATGACATATATCCTTCATGATATACTCCTTTCATGAATACATGTAAAAAATTCTTAATGGCCCATTGAACAGTCTTGACTGTGCCACTGAGTATATACACTCATGAACACAAAAATGAAACATCCATAAAGAATGAATGCAGTGACACCAAATTATTAGCACACATAGTACCAGAGGTCCCATGAAAATGATTCCATGATGACATCATGATGTCACATGGAACTAGAAATAGAAGCTGCGCTGTTGCTCCTGAGACCCGTAGCAGGTAATCGTAGCAAACAGCAGGTAAGTCAGTGGAAGTGAAACAGTGCATTTATGTTCCAGTTATGTCAAGGCAATGAACATGAGTGCATTATCAGCAGTTAAGTCGTTTGGATGGGGCTGTATTGTTGGGATGCACGAGGTAGGTTGTCCTGCCCATAATATAGCTGAGCATCTTTGTCATGCAGTGAGCACTGTAACATGCTGTTTGGAGCAGTGGACAAGGACAGGTATTACCTCATATCACCATGGTTCAGGTCCACACAAGACATACCACATTACAAGATGCATCTGCAGATAAGCAACCTATAACCCATGTGCAAACATCTATAGCAATCCATGGACCATCTGATGACATTTGAATGAAACTGAATTACAGGCATGGCATCCTCTGTGCAGGTTGCCTCTGATTACTAATCATCACCAGGCACATCATCTGTGGTATACTGAACATGTGTTGTGGGAGGAGGAATGAACCCACATTGTCTTCTTGGACGAGTGATCATTCTATCTGGGTGCAGATGATGGTCATGCATCATGGTTTGGTGTTGCCAGGGCCAGTGGCAGGATCTAGCAACATCCAGAAGAGCTACAGTGTGTGTACTATACACCATGTGTTCTAGTGTGGGATGCCACCAGTTATGACTCCAGAATACCTTTAGTGTTTGTCCAGGAAACTTTGACAACTCAATGATACATCAATGGCATTCTGGTGCTCCAATGTCCACCTTTCTTGGTGAGCTCTCCTGGTGCCATTTTTCAGCAGAATAATGCGGGTCCCCATACAGCACATATTGTCCAACAGTATCTATGGGATGTCAACACTGTATCTTGGTTCGTTATGTCCTTAGAATTCTTCCCGATAGAGCACTATAGGAATGTGCTGGGTCGATGTCTCAGACAGCGTCCACAGCCTGCACACACAACAGACAACTTGTATCTCCATTTGGGGGAATAGCGGAAAGTGCCTAATGACACTATTAGGGACCTGTATGCATCAAATGCTTTGATATCTAGCTGCATGCATCCCCAATGACGGGGGGCATACCCCATACTGAGAGCCCCTAAACCCACCCTTAATATGCACACAGGTAATTGTGTGATTAATCATTACTACCTTGTAACATGCTCTACCACTCTGCTTAGTTTCACCAAGGCTTGCATCATGGTTTTGCATTTTTTGTATCCAGAGGGTATACATATATTTTTTTTTTCTGTCTTAGTACACTTACTTTGCATGTATTTTGCCAGGAAGTTACCTAAACTGCAACAAATAGAAAATGTGTGATTTGCACCATAAAACAATGTTAGTGCTTATGAATGCAAAGACTGTTATGTGACGTTGCACGTTCTCAGACTTTGTTCAGATTTATGGCATACTTCTTCTCCAGAGATGTTTCAGGACAGGTTTCAAAAATATTTTTTTCTGCTGAAACGCCTTGAAATTTAATTCAGTCACCAGACACAGTTCTATATTAAAAACTTGCAACTTTAAAGATTTAATAATGGATACCACAAAGAGGAAAAAAATATTACCTTCTTTTCTGTGGTCTTGGGAGTAGAAGGTACATCACTTGCACTTTTGTCACCAGTTTCAGTGATACTATCATCTCTGTTCCTTTTTGATTTCTGAGATTGAAATATTAACTTGTTAACTACCATTTCAGTAATTCACACTAGTTTCTTAACTATATATTAATCGAAAACTTTGTTAGAAATTTGAAAATATCATGCAGAAAATATATGAAACTAGAATGTATCAGTAAACTGCATTTTTAAAGCAACAACAAAACACAACTCGAACCTTTTGTATAAATAAGCTGCACTATTCATCTAAAGCTGCAATAAGAGCTACTAAAAAGAAAAATAAATGTGAACTACTTAATAAATATAAGTTTTCACTCATTTTATTATTTATCCTAGAACAAAAATAACAGATTTTAATGTAAAAATTGTGAATCCGAATAAACTTGGAAATATCAAAACCAACGATTGCAAATATAGCAAAGTCATCAAAATGTAAACACTTTATTATTCTTTGTTTTGCACATATTTAATTTTTTTGTACCAGAAGTTCCAGGACACTGTTCTTGAAATGTTTACTTCTACTTCTGATGCAATGCAAATCCACATAATATGGAGAAAATTCAGGATCATCCTCTGCATGTTACGGTGTGGGCTGCACTTTCAGCTCGTCACCTCATTGGACCATATTTTTTTGATGGACTGGTGAATAACCACAGTTATTTGTGGATGTTGAAAAACTATTTAAATCCAGAGTGGAGACATGTAAACATTGCTGATGACATATTTTCAACATGACAGAGCTTGAGTTGTTTTACCTCTGAGCAGCACTTTTTTGCACACCATGGGCTAAATAACTAGGTCACAAGGACCCCGAAGGCTCAGAGAAGATTGGGGGAGGGGACCCATTGGAACAGCTGTTGGTAGCCTCCTGTCAAGGCCCTCCAGCGTGTTCTTTAACGTGCACAGGGTATGGCTCTCCTGCACATGGGGCCATGGCTTGACGTCCCATCTGATGGACGACTGCCTTTCCAAGCCCATCGGTGTCCCCTACTGACCGCGGGCAGGGCAGGGAATTTTGCAGAGATAAATCTCAACACTGACCCTGCTGGAACTCGAATCTGAGAACTGCAGATTATGACCCCCACCCAATGACAGAGCACCAGCCATCATACAACTACTGTTTGGGATTATTTGAATGCAATTATCAAAACTGATGGATTGGTCTTCACCAGCATTACAGTGGCCTCCACAGAGCCCAGATTTAACAACTTGCAATAATTCTTTGTGGGGGTTATATTTAAGGCAAAGTTATCTCAAATTGTATAGTCTCAGCTGGCAAGTTCAAAATGAGCATTAAAAAGAAGCCTTCAGCACAATTACCCATGTCATGTTGCAATGATGTCACACTGCACTTAAAGGAGGATTATCTTGTGCTGTAACAATCATGGCCAGCACAGATGCTTTGGACCTAATGCAACCTCAACAAAACCTTTACTGTCCTACAAAGCACTTACTTGACCCTTTTTAAAGGTTTACAAAACCGTTACTCCCCTCCAGCTTCTATGCAGAGTTGCAGATGTCTACACCAATTTTGGAAAATGTTTTTGCGAAAAAATTTTTTTCCCCCCCACAAAAACATTTATTGATTTATAGACATTTAAATGTCTACAGGTAATGCTGAGATTATCAATTAATGTTTAAACCAATTTTGGAACTTTGGTGATACTACTGTTGGGGAATACTCCATGAATAAATGCATTTTGCAAGATCCTTAAAAAATATTTCCCAGCAAGTTCCTTTTTAATTTTGAGAAATAACCAAAAATGCATGATGCAAGATAGATGAATATGCAGGATGGGGTAGCTTTTGATTTTTTCCTGCTCCAGACAGGCTATAACTTGCCAGATTTTGTGAGCACTGACATTGTTATGAAGGAGGAGAACCTCAACACAACCGTTGTTGGATGCTGCTCCTTCATTTCCTTAACCATTTTGGGCAAAACAATGTTGGCTTAGTAATGGCAATTTACAATCATTCTTTCAGATAAGGTGTCCATGACTACCACTTCTTGGGAATTGAAATAATAATAAAAAAAAATTGTGAACATCCTCTTCTTGAGTGAAAGTCTTGGTGGATTTGGGGGATGCAGTTCATCTTCCATAAACCAAATTGTGAATATTTCTGGGGTTGTATATTAATAAAACCACATCTCATCACCTGCGACAATATCTATTAACAGTTTGGGGTCACTAGGTTCATATATTGCCAGAATCTCCTCACATGAGTCGACTCTAGCACCTTTTTTGCTGTTCTGTCAGTTTGTAGTGTACACATTTGGCATAGATATTTTGGAACTTTAAATGTTGATGAATAGTTATTTCCACACTACCAATTGATATGCTGACATCTAAACTTATTACCTGAATGGGATGTGTGGGTTTTCCTCAATGAGTTCTTGAATGGCAATGATGGTTCTTTCATTCACAGCCTCCTTTGGTCCTCCTGCATGAAGGAGCATTTAAAGTTCTGCCTTCATACTCCGAATTTGTGTGTCCATCCTGTAACAGTGCCACATGAACAGGAATGATCCTCATACATTTGTGATAAATCAGCATGAATTTTCTTTTACGTTGTTCCCAAGCTGCATCCTTGTGAAAGTGTAAAATCTTTCCCCATATCTAGCAGGCTCCATAGAAAGAACACATGGATCTCACAGACTGAATTTTATGTGACACCAGCTAAGATAGAAATGATATGGCCTTTCTCAAAAAGGTGGCCATGGCCTCCTTTCTAAGAAGGCTAGTAACTGCAATGGAGGTGAAAAAATATTACACAATTTTTTTTGAAAATTTCTTTAAAGACCACAAAAATGGAGAGAGAAATTCAATACTGGAATGGGGTTCCAGCTCAATCTTGCTCCTCCCACCCCATTAGTTTTTTTTCTAGATCTGGTTCAACCTCAAATTTTCTCAATGTTTGCTTCTGATCAACTAAGGTAGTTGAATGTAGAATATCAGTTTAGTCATTTTCACCATAAGCTTTACCTAATTAAAAATGGAATACACATCCTAACATTCAAATATCACTCATATTCAAAGTTAAGCCAGAAAATTGTGTCCATAATTCAAATGGTAAGAACACTTGATATGCAACCAGGAGGTCAAAGGTTAGGGACTAATTAAGCCAATACTCGTTTTAGTGGTTATTATGTTATTTAATTAAAACATACATATTTATTAAAATTCACTCATACTAACCATTTCTCGTTTATCTTCAGTTTTCTTTTTCTTAACGGTATCCTCTTTTTTCTGTCATTTTAAATAAAAACATACTATTTTAGATTATATATTAAAAAACAATTTTTTTCTGAGAACAAATGTAGACCCTTAGTATGAACAACAAAATATTATTGGTACTGTGTTTTAAGAGAAATAAACAGCAGAAACTTACAGAAACTTAAAAAACAAAACACAATTGCCTGATTTAGCATAATACATGTGTAACAGCTAAGATTACATGAATAAACTAAAAAGTCAAAAAAATAATTTCAGTTCCTTATCTATAGTGCATTGAGTCATCTGTGAACAACCAAATTCTGTTTTTTGGTTTCCCAATATGTTATTTAATTACAAAAATGTGTAGAAAATTTTATTTTATATTTTCACCCCATTTCCATCTTTCACTCTGTTCTGTCACATATCATTGTGGTGGTGACTTTCCTTGTTTTTTTTTTCATGATCCCTATGCTTATAATATAGTTAAAATAATGAAATGAAATTTTTAAAAATCATGATATTAAAAGGTTACCTAAGCTGACACTGCCAAAAAACAGTTACCGAAGAGAGCCACTGTTGTTGCAATTACTAGGAACTTCCTATACAAATTATGAAACAATCCATATCTGTTGCCATATCCAGTTTTAGATAATATAGAATCTGTCAGTGGTAAATATACATATAGCCTGTTGATATAGAATGCAAGAAATAATTTTGGTGAAAAAATTAGTTTCATTGTGAGCAGGACATGAACCTACATCTATAAATTATAATCTAATATATAAAGAAGAAAGTTTGTGTGCCTATCTGCTTATGCACTTGGCCCTAAAAGAGCTAGAACTTTGCATAGACATTCCCTTCACCTAAGGGAATAGTCTAGGCTATGCGTGAAACCATTGGGGTCAACTAAAATTAGTGAGGACTAGTTAGAATTTCTCGAAATCCCCAGACCTAACATTAATGGTTGGAAGTTATTTAAAATAACTGTTGCCATCAAGTAATTTAAAAGAATGAATGCATTAATAGATTTCTTCCTGCTTTTGCATGATAAAACAATTGTTTCAGAAGTGGGTAAAGAACATGAGCACTTTTGTGGGAAGTGAAGTCATTCCAATTAAGCACAAGTGAAATGATATTCTTTGTTGAAATTAAGGCTCCAAAAACTAAGAATACATATCAGATGTTAAAATAATCAACTTAAAAAAATAAACAAGGTTAATAAATTGATATCTCATAAAATAACTTAAATAATATGTCAAGTAATAAAAGTTCTTTTTTGTTGTACATTACATTTGTAGTACATACATATTTTTCGTGCAACTTGAACCATATTTAATTTTCTTTTGCTATAAAAAAATAAGGTTACATATGCCTGGCAAATTGTATCTGAGCAACTGGTGGGTATAAAATGATTTAAAAAGTTCAATTATCTGAGTGAGGCAATACTATTTTTCAGTTTAGAAACTTCTAATGTTGAAAGGATTTGCAGTTCCTTGAAATATACCCATTTTTTTTTCCTCCTCTAAAAGGGCGAGAGAAAAATTTAACAGGGGGGAGGAATCAACTGCAATGAGCTTTATACCAAATGAAAGCTTGTGAAGTGGAAAGTGCCATCTACTACATACTGAGTAAATAAGTTAGTATAATAATAATAATTGTGGGTTGGGTTGTTGTTTTACCTCTGAGCAGCACTTTTTTGCACACAACAGGCTAAATGGCCAGGTTACAAGGGCCATGAAGGCTCAGAGAAGGTTGGGGGAGGGGACCCACTGGAACAGCTATTGGCAGACAGATGGCAGCCTCCCATCAAGGCCATTCAGTGTGTTTTTTAATGTGCACAGGGTGTGGCTCTCTCACACATGGGGCCACGGCTTAATGTACCATCCGACAGACAGTGGCCTTACCAAACTCATCAGTGTCCCCTACTGACCGTGGGCAGGGGGGAGTTTTGAGGAGATAAATCTCAATGCGGATCCTGCTGGAACTCGAACCTGGGAATTACAGATTACAAGCTTGGCACACTACCGAGCCTCCCCCACCCTATAATAAGTGTGACTATAATCACAATTAGTAGAGAAATGAACTAGCTGTGACAGTTTAGTGGCCAGCATGTAACTGGGAGATGTAAATACTACTCACAGTAAAACTAATCTCTTCAGATAAAATATTTAAGCAAAATTATTTTAGATAAAATATTTAATTTCTCTCCTTTCAACTAATAAGGAAATAGGAAAGCTTTACTTTTGAAATAGTCATAAGTTCCAGATACACAGTTTTATCAATAATCAATAGTCATATTAATGTTATAAAAAAACATGTATCACCAGTGGCAGCTCATGACTAAAATTTTTTGGTGTGGCACTTTGACTAGTACAGTCAGAAAGGATGTAGGGAAAAAAATTGGAAAATGCCTAATATTGAATTGATGGAATAGGATTGAAAAAAGAAATTTTATAATGCAAATATTTGGCTTTTTTCAGTTATTCTCAAAACACATTATTTAACAAAAAAAAAAAAACCAAACTTGAAAAATGTTTTCATCCTTTCTACTTCAATTTAGTATTTTGTCCATCCATTCTAATAATTATATATATATATATGAGTATTTTTCCTCTCCATTCTAGTGATATTTTAGAAAACTATTCATAAAAATTATGCCTAATACATAGGGTTATTACTTATTGACTCCATTCCAATTATAAATTTATATTCATTATTTTGAACTGAATTACTCATCATAAATTACGACTTCAAAAAATGTCTATTTTGGTCATATTTCATTTATAATTTATTATATATGCATATTTTATTAAAATAAAAAATACCCCCTCAAGCAGCTGCTTGCCACAGAGGTCTGACAGGAGCCTGTCAGTTTATATGCCACAGTAGAAGATCTGAGAGGATGGCAGGACCTCAGCAGAAAACAACACAAACATCCATGCCTTACCCGGGGCTCGAACCCAGGTCCCGTAGATCAGTAGCCAGTTACATATATTAATTTATTTTATGATGTTAAAGGGTGATATGATTATAAAATGAAATATAAAAAAAAACCCTATAATGATAGTGGATAGACCTAAGACCTTTAAGTTGCAAAGTCCAAAAAGTGACAATGCATTTAGCAGACTCAGTTACACATTACTGATGAGAATCGATGTTAAAATATATTAGCATTCTCTTGTAGACCATATGTTCAAAACATTTTATATTTTCATATCTAATGTTGGATCCTTCTTTGGCAAAATAAAAAGTTGGCAACAAATTCAAGGTTCAAGGTGTTGTAAGTTCATGTTGAAATTAGCCCCCAGTGAGAGTTGGCAACTCAATTCGAACACATCTCGACAGGAAAGTTTATGCATGTTAAGCCTGCCAGAGTCAAATGAAGAATTTCACTACATATCAATACCTTGGGCTATTGGTTGCACTGGTGGAATCAGCCAATCAAGAGCCATGGGCCACTACAAAATGACGACCTGACTCCTGCAGTTCAGTGCTGTTGTATTTCAGTGCATTTGTGTCATTGCTATAATACATAACATTAAGATTCTGGAAGGTGGCCGTAATGTTATAATTTACATTGACAATATGAAAGCAGTCAATGTAGTCATGATTTGCAAGTAAATGCTGTGTTTGTCTAAGTAACACGGTCAAAAACGTTAGACAAAATGAATATAAAAATGATATTATGTTGATTTAAATATGACAAATAATGAAAACTAAATTTGAAATTTGTTTATTATTTTTGGTGAGGTAGTGCCCCAGGTGGCCTAATGGAAATGTGTATCAGTGTTAATTTTAAGAAAAAAAAATTACAATTACCTTTTTATTACTTAATTTAATCCTATAAATGACAATGCTGACTTTAATGTGAACTGCAATTATGAGTATTTGTACATTTATTACATTTTTTTAATTACTACATAATCCATTTATGAAAATATATAAATTTATTCAGTAATAAATTATCATACAAAATATCCCGTAGACAAGAAACACTTGAAATAATTAGATGAAAACAATTGATTGTCCTGACTGAGATTTGAACCCAGGTCTCCCAGAAGTGGTTAAGGCACCCAGCATGCTTCTTGAAGACCTGGGTTCAAATCCCAGTCAGGACAACCTTTTTTTTTTCCAATTAATTATACAAATTTATAATTAAAAATATCTAATACTGTGAATATTAACTAGAGGCGCAGGCATACATGTACTTTCTCACATGTTTAGATCATTAATTTCGATTTTTTATTGTACTAAAAATGGCCAAAATTTTTTGTTGTACTAAAATTTTAGCAGATTGCATTTTGTTGTACACAAAATGCATCTGCTAGATTAAATTTTTGAAAAACCTTCAAATTATAAAATCTATAATAGCTGAATATAACCTGTAATCCCTTAACCCTTCCAGTTCCACGTTGTCTGTATCCATTTTTAGTACAACAAAAAATCGAATTTTTAAAAATAAAAATTGTCTACAAATTATGAAACAATCCATATCTGTTGCCATATCCAGTTTTAGATAATATAGAATCTGTCAGTGGTAAATATACATATAGCCTGTTGATATAGAATGCAAGAAATAATTTTGGTGAAAAAATTAGTTTCATTGTGAGCAGGACATGAACCTACATCTATAAATTATAATCTAATATATAAAGAAGAAAGTTTGTGTGCCTATCTGCTTATGCACTTGGCCCTAAAAGAGCTAGAACTTTGCATAGACATTCCCTTCACCTAAGGGAATAGTCTAGGCTATGCGTGAAACCATTGGGGTCAACTAAAATTAGTGAGGACTAGTTAGAATTTCTCGAAATCCCCAGACCTAACATTAATGGTTGGAAGTTATTTAAAATAACTGTTGCCATCAAGTAATTTAAAAGAATGAATGCATTAATAGATTTCTTCCTGCTTTTGCATGATAAAACAATTGTTTCAGAAGTGGGTAAAGAACATGAGCACTTTTGTGGGAAGTGAAGTCATTCCAATTAAGCACAAGTGAAATGATATTCTTTGTTGAAATTAAGGCTCCAAAAACTAAGAATACATATCAGATGTTAAAATAATCAACTTAAAAAAATAAACAAGGTTAATAAATTGATATCTCATAAAATAACTTAAATAATATGTCAAGTAATAAAAGTTCTTTTTTGTTGTACATTACATTTGTAGTACATACATATTTTTCGTGCAACTTGAACCATATTTAATTTTCTTTTGCTATAAAAAAATAAGGTTACATATGCCTGGCAAATTGTATCTGAGCAACTGGTGGGTATAAAATGATTTAAAAAGTTCAATTATCTGAGTGAGGCAATACTATTTTTCAGTTTAGAAACTTCTAATGTTGAAAGGATTTGCAGTTCCTTGAAATATACCCATTTTTTTTTCCTCCTCTAAAAGGGCGAGAGAAAAATTTAACAGGGGGGAGGAATCAACTGCAATGAGCTTTATACCAAATGAAAGCTTGTGAAGTGGAAAGTGCCATCTACTACATACTGAGTAAATAAGTTAGTATAATAATAATAATTGTGGGTTGGGTTGTTGTTTTACCTCTGAGCAGCACTTTTTTGCACACAACAGGCTAAATGGCCAGGTTACAAGGGCCATGAAGGCTCAGAGAAGGTTGGGGGAGGGGACCCACTGGAACAGCTATTGGCAGACAGATGGCAGCCTCCCATCAAGGCCATTCAGTGTGTTTTTTAATGTGCACAGGGTGTGGCTCTCTCACACATGGGGCCACGGCTTAATGTACCATCCGACAGACAGTGGCCTTACCAAACTCATCAGTGTCCCCTACTGACCGTGGGCAGGGGGGAGTTTTGAGGAGATAAATCTCAATGCGGATCCTGCTGGAACTCGAACCTGGGAATTACAGATTACAAGCTTGGCACACTACCGAGCCTCCCCCACCCTATAATAAGTGTGACTATAATCACAATTAGTAGAGAAATGAACTAGCTGTGACAGTTTAGTGGCCAGCATGTAACTGGGAGATGTAAATACTACTCACAGTAAAACTAATCTCTTCAGATAAAATATTTAAGCAAAATTATTTTAGATAAAATATTTAATTTCTCTCCTTTCAACTAATAAGGAAATAGGAAAGCTTTACTTTTGAAATAGTCATAAGTTCCAGATACACAGTTTTATCAATAATCAATAGTCATATTAATGTTATAAAAAAACATGTATCACCAGTGGCAGCTCATGACTAAAATTTTTTGGTGTGGCACTTTGACTAGTACAGTCAGAAAGGATGTAGGGAAAAAAATTGGAAAATGCCTAATATTGAATTGATGGAATAGGATTGAAAAAAGAAATTTTATAATGCAAATATTTGGCTTTTTTCAGTTATTCTCAAAACACATTATTTAACAAAAAAAAAAAAACCAAACTTGAAAAATGTTTTCATCCTTTCTACTTCAATTTAGTATTTTGTCCATCCATTCTAATAATTATATATATATATATGAGTATTTTTCCTCTCCATTCTAGTGATATTTTAGAAAACTATTCATAAAAATTATGCCTAATACATAGGGTTATTACTTATTGACTCCATTCCAATTATAAATTTATATTCATTATTTTGAACTGAATTACTCATCATAAATTACGACTTCAAAAAATGTCTATTTTGGTCATATTTCATTTATAATTTATTATATATGCATATTTTATTAAAATAAAAAATACCCCCTCAAGCAGCTGCTTGCCACAGAGGTCTGACAGGAGCCTGTCAGTTTATATGCCACAGTAGAAGATCTGAGAGGATGGCAGGACCTCAGCAGAAAACAACACAAACATCCATGCCTTACCCGGGGCTCGAACCCAGGTCCCGTAGATCAGTAGCCAGTTACATATATTAATTTATTTTATGATGTTAAAGGGTGATATGATTATAAAATGAAATATAAAAAAAAACCCTATAATGATAGTGGATAGACCTAAGACCTTTAAGTTGCAAAGTCCAAAAAGTGACAATGCATTTAGCAGACTCAGTTACACATTACTGATGAGAATCGATGTTAAAATATATTAGCATTCTCTTGTAGACCATATGTTCAAAACATTTTATATTTTCATATCTAATGTTGGATCCTTCTTTGGCAAAATAAAAAGTTGGCAACAAATTCAAGGTTCAAGGTGTTGTAAGTTCATGTTGAAATTAGCCCCCAGTGAGAGTTGGCAACTCAATTCGAACACATCTCGACAGGAAAGTTTATGCATGTTAAGCCTGCCAGAGTCAAATGAAGAATTTCACTACATATCAATACCTTGGGCTATTGGTTGCACTGGTGGAATCAGCCAATCAAGAGCCATGGGCCACTACAAAATGACGACCTGACTCCTGCAGTTCAGTGCTGTTGTATTTCAGTGCATTTGTGTCATTGCTATAATACATAACATTAAGATTCTGGAAGGTGGCCGTAATGTTATAATTTACATTGACAATATGAAAGCAGTCAATGTAGTCATGATTTGCAAGTAAATGCTGTGTTTGTCTAAGTAACACGGTCAAAAACGTTAGACAAAATGAATATAAAAATGATATTATGTTGATTTAAATATGACAAATAATGAAAACTAAATTTGAAATTTGTTTATTATTTTTGGTGAGGTAGTGCCCCAGGTGGCCTAATGGAAATGTGTATCAGTGTTAATTTTAAGAAAAAAAAATTACAATTACCTTTTTATTACTTAATTTAATCCTATAAATGACAATGCTGACTTTAATGTGAACTGCAATTATGAGTATTTGTACATTTATTACATTTTTTTAATTACTACATAATCCATTTATGAAAATATATAAATTTATTCAGTAATAAATTATCATACAAAATATCCCGTAGACAAGAAACACTTGAAATAATTAGATGAAAACAATTGATTGTCCTGACTGAGATTTGAACCCAGGTCTCCCAGAAGTGGTTAAGGCACCCAGCATGCTTCTTGAAGACCTGGGTTCAAATCCCAGTCAGGACAACCTTTTTTTTTTCCAATTAATTATACAAATTTATAATTAAAAATATCTAATACTGTGAATATTAACTAGAGGCGCAGGCATACATGTACTTTCTCACATGTTTAGATCATTAATTTCGATTTTTTATTGTACTAAAAATGGCCAAAATTTTTTGTTGTACTAAAATTTTAGCAGATTGCATTTTGTTGTACACAAAATGCATCTGCTAGATTAAATTTTTGAAAAACCTTCAAATTATAAAATCTATAATAGCTGAATATAACCTGTAATCCCTTAACCCTTCCAGTTCCACGTTGTCTGTATCCATTTTTAGTACAACAAAAAATCGAATTTTTAAAAATAAAAATTGTCGTTGAAAATTTTTTTCATTTGAAAAAAAAAATATTTTGTTTTTTAATTTGATGCATATTTTATTAAACTACAATATAAATAATTTTATAAAGCCATCTGATTGCCATTTCTTAGAAGCACTGAATGGTATTGCCAATTTGCTTGTTAATGCTCCTATTTGCTGAAGCAACCTTCTGATTTAAGCTCACAAGTTTGATTTGAGCTATTATCAACAAATTTTTCTTTAAATTTTCGAAGATCTCCTAAAAATTAATAAAGAAAAACTGCTATTTTTAAAAACAATACATTTTGGAACTAATTACAAAATACGCAATGCAATTTATTTTTCCATTTCACACTCTTTTCTGTCATAAACCTATTTCAGTATTCCTAAGTTATTTTTATCATTTTTCCCAGCATCTTCAAATTGAAACTGAAAGTAAACACACCCTTCTTAGGAATTCTGGTTGCACCTGCATTTAATTACACTGCTCACAAAAATTAGAGGATATTATTCAAATTGAATATGAAGCAATAAAAAAAGAAGCATTTGAATTTTTTTCATTAAACAAGAACATCAGAAAAGCAAATGACAAGTCAAAGAAAGTTGTTCAATTACGCAAATGAGATGCAAACTCAATTGTCGTGATTGAGTAGCGAAATATTGGTGGGGGTGAACAGAAGCATGTCAAACTGGACGAGAATGCCACACACTGACTGTTCAGTAGGGTGTATGGTCACCCAAGACTGCCAAAACACACTGACAGCGATGGGGCATGAACAGGATCAGAATGTCCAGCAGTTCTTGTGGGATCATCTGCCACTCTTGCTCCAGGGCAACTTCCAGCTCAAGAAGTGCTGTGGGAGGCATTGGGCAGTTTGCCAGATGTCTTCCCAGTGCATCCCAAGCATGTTCAATGGGATTCAGGTCTGGAGAACGTGAAGGCCAGTCCACGCGTTCGATTCCTGCCTCCTGAAGCATGTTGTTGACGAGATGTGCACGGTGGGGCCTTGCATTATCGTCCATGAAAAGAAAGTTGTTTCCAACTGCTCCAGCATAGGGTACCACTATAGGGTGCAGGACCTCATCTCGATATCTGACAGCAGTCAGCGACCCGTTTCTGATGACATGGAGGTCGGTACGACCACCAATGCTGATGCCAGCCCACACCATGATTCCACCACCACTGAAGGAGTCCCTTTCTCGCATGAAACGTGGATTCTCCCATGTTCCTCGTTCACGCCAGATCAGGACATGATGATTGTCAGGCTGCAGACTGAACCACGACTCATCAGAGAAGAGGACAGTTGACCACTCATCACAGGTCCAATGACGATGCTCATCAGCCCACCTTCTCCAGGTTCTACGGTGTTCAGCAGATAACGGAATGCATACCATTGGTCACCAGGCATGCAATCCAGCATGATGGAGCTGATTTCATATGGTCTGGGTGCACATCCATTGTCTAGTGGCAGCAAAAAACTGTCCTTGCAGCTCTGTTGCATTGCTGCGCTGCTCCTTCTTGCCAATAAGGTCAAGTAGCGGTCATCTCTTGCTGTTGTGGCAGATGGGCGACCCTGCCCTCATCTTCTTCGTACTGTGCCAGTCTCTTGAAAGCGATTCCACAATCTGCTAATCACGAATTGGGATGTTCCAAGTGCTGTTGCCACTGTCGTCTGTGTTTGACCAGCTTCAAGACGTCCTATTGCTCTTCAGGCTTCGCATTTGGGCAAATCGTGTTGCAGGGGCATTGCAAGGGCGGGGAAATTGCAGGATGTGCACTTTCAAGATCAGGGAACATGCAGATACTTCAGTACTTTCAGACTTTTGTATAGTGCATTTTCACCAATTAAATAAAAGTTGGTTTTGCATCTCATTTGCATAATCGAACAACTTTCTTTGACTTGTCGTTTGCTTTTCTAATGTTCTTGTTTAATAAAAAAAATTAAAATGCTTCTTTTTTTTATTGCTTCATATTCATTTTGAAATATCCCCTAATTTTTGTGAGCAGTGTAGTTATGCTTCGCTGAGTCAAACAAGACGCAGATGGCTGACACATACAATCTCCGTTCCGTGTTATGTAAGTGGCTCCCAAATTGTTCACAGTTTTGTTGCAGCATATTGGACACCCTTTGTACAGTTAGTATTTTTTTTTTATATTTAAACCCTAGATTTCATTTCAGTAGTTCATTTTCAGAAATTAGCAATCTTTTGGCCAATTGATAAGTACTGATTTTTTCATAGTTATGTCATATCGTACGACCGGCCTACAACTTGTTGCTATGGATATTTTAACATCGTATTAGGCTATATGTTAATTTTTATTTTATTATTTATTACTTTTCCAGTAAAACTTTGATATAGTATCATTTTCTGAAAATAAATGAGGTCTTGGATATGGAAGCAAATTAATTTCTGTAGATTTACTTCTGTTAGTTAGAGATCTTTCGATTGGCTGATTTATCAATCCTTCCGAGTTATGCTAGATCGGAGGCTGGCTTAAATGTTGTTGCGGATATTTTATTTAACATCCCATTAGGTTATATGTAATTTTTCTTTTATTATTTCTGGTTTTTTAATAAAAAAAACTTTGAGCTTGTACCGTTTTCTGAAACTGAATGTCTTGGATATGGAAGCAAAATAGATTTTCTTGCTACGGAAATCAGCCATCATTTGGGAGGGCAATTTCAGAAAGCGCTGGTCCTTGGTGCACAAACCTTTCTGCACTTGCCAAGTTTGCCAAATTTCAACACCCAAAGAAAAAAATTCAGAATGCTTAATACAAAAAAGGAGCCAAGAATTTTTTTTTCTATTTCATAACAAGTTCAGAAAATCACGTGAATGTGAGAAGGCCAAGTCACGTTTTATAACACTGGCAGAGTTTAAAATATACAACACTGAAAAGAATCATCAAAAGAAATGAGATGGGTTGGGTTAGGTTGTTTTACCTCTGAGCGGCACTTTTTTGCACACCATGGACTAAATGGCCAGGCCACAAGGACCCCGAAGGCTCAGAGAAGATTGGGGGAGGGGACCCACTGGAACAGCTGTTGGGAGACAGATGGTAGCCTCCCGTCAAGGCCATTAAGCGTGTTCTTTAACGTGCACAGGGTATGGCTCTCCTGCACACGGGGCCACGGCTTAACGTCCCATCCGACGAACGACGGCCTTTTCAAGCCCATCGGTGTCCCCTACTGACCGTGGGCAAGGCAGGGAAATTTTGCGGAGATAAATCTCAATGCTGACCCAGCTGGGACTCGAACCTGGGAACTACAGATTACGAGCCTGGTGCGCTACCGACTGAGCCACCCCTGCCCCTCAAAAGAAATGAAAGTTGTATTTCAGGTTGTATATTATATCACTTGGGAAGAAATTTCCTTTCAATAAATATATATTTTATTGTTTTTATTCAGCAGGTTTTTCAAAATGAAGCCTTAATTGTATAGTGTGATCTTTTTTTCACCATATCACATTGAAAGAGGCCTATTAAAATCAATGTACCTGCAAATTTGTTTATATTAGTTATTTTCATAAAATTCATAATTAAATTCTGTTTAATTTGGTATGACCTATTTCCGTTGATTAGTTATTTTTTAAAAAATTCTAAAGTTGACTTGTTTATGTGACTCAGAACAATTGGCTAAAAGCCTGGAATTTTCTCAAAGTATGGTAACGAGAAAAAAATTACAAAATGAGAAAAATCATCATCATTATCATCATCATTCTCAAGCAGTCACGGGCTATGGAGGTCCAACCAGACCGTGCAATTTAGTTCTCCAAGCAGGTCTGTCCTGAGCTACATCTGCTGCATCTGACCCCTGCACACCGATTCTAGCAAGGTCCTGTTTGACATTGTCTGCCCACCGCATCCTAGGTCTCCCCTTCTTTCTGAGGCCTTTAGGCACACTGTTCATAACCCTATTCGCCAACCTATAATTATTCATACGGACAACATGCCCAAACCAACGGAGTCTCTCTCTGAACAATATGCTGCTTAAAGGAGGTTGCCAACTCCTTTGCCTAACCTCATCATTAGTTACAAAGTTGAACCACCTAATGCCCAAGATACTGCGTAAGCATCTAGAATCAAAAGTATCTAGTTTCCTGTTATCTTGTTTACAAAGTATCCAAGTTTCACTACCATAACTAACCCTAGAAAGAACCAAACTATTATACAGTCTAATTTTAGTCTTTAGGTGTATACGCCTATTTCTCCACACTCTCCATAGATTTTTAAAAGTCCCGGCAGCAATCCCTATTCGTCTGTTAATCTCATGCCGCACATCACCAGCATCTGTTACATAGCTCCCAAGATAATTAAACTGTGACACCTGTTCAAGATTGCAACCATTTTGATTAACTGAATCACAGCCGGCCTGACCAATTTTCATCACTTTAGTTTTCTCTCTGTTTATAACCAAACCTACTCTACTACCAGTTTCATCAACAGCTCGAATGAAAGAGTTCATCTCATCAACATCATTTGCGAAAAGGGCTAAATCATCAGCATAATCTACATCAGAAATTTTCGTATCTCCAGCCCATTTAAAGCCAAAATCTTTCCCTTGAAGTGAATTTCGCATAACATAATCAATAACCAAGCTAAAGAGAAAAGGAGACAAAATGCACCCTTGTTGAACACCAGAAGTAATGCTAAACCAATTGCTACAAGCCTTACCAACTCTCACACATGACTCAGTGTTATTATAGAGAGCTTTCATTATGTTAACTAACTTGTCAGATATACCACATGATCTCACAATCAACCACAAATTCTGACAATCAACAGAGTCGAAAGCCTTTTTGAAATCAACAAAGCTAGCAACCAAAGGTTTCTGAAACTCTAAACATTTCTCAAGAATCTGCCTAAGTGAAAATATCTGATCCACACATCCCCTACCACTTCTGAATCCACATTGCTCATCACGCAATTGATTGTCAACCAGATTCTTAATTCTATTAAATACAATCATGGAAAGAACTTTACCTGGAACAGAGAGTAGGCTGATACCCCTATAGTTATCACAAGAACTGCGATCCCCTTTTTTGAAAATAGGGATAACAATAGCTCTGGTAAAATCCTTAGGAACAATACCTTTATCATAAAAGATATTCAGAATTTCAGTCATCCAAGTGGTAACCGAAACATTCCCAGCTCTAAGCATTTCCGTAGTAATTTCATCTACCCCTGGGGATTTATGAAGTTTAAGTTTAGGAACAGCCAAAATAGCTTCAGATTGTGTTATAAGGCCAACATTAAAGCCGCCAATGCATCTATCATCATTGCAAACAATGGGAGTAGAACTAACTACATTGTTTAGAACATCACTGAAATGCTCAGCCCACCTAGCCATGACAGAATCCTCCCCTTTCATAACCTTATCTTGTTTATCCTTCAATCCTTGTATGCCTGTCCGTTTTCTACCACACAAAACATTAACTATCTGGTACAGCTCTCTGCTGTTGTGCTGTCTAACTGCTTCCTCGGCTTTGTCAGCCAAACCATCAAGCCAAAGATTCTTATCAGCAGCTAACTGATCTTTTACACGTTTATTAAATTCTCTGTAATGCTTTCTATTAGTACTAGTAGGGTATTGT
Organism: Ryuthela nishihirai; assembly: GCA_038380435.1. NCBI lineage: Eukaryota > Metazoa > Arthropoda > Arachnida > Araneae > Heptathelidae > Ryuthela > Ryuthela nishihirai. The sequence goes on from JAWZYU010000004.1 coordinate 10,671,159, forward strand.
TTAAGGACATTCCTGCAGTTCTTTCTTTCTGAAATAAGCTCAAGTACCTTATCACTCAGATAAGTCTGTCTCTTCTGCTCCTTTTTTCCTAAAAGAGTACTGTTAGTGTTCAAAAAAGCCTGTTTAAAATGATCCCATTCTTCCTCAACTTCAGTAGTAAGCATACCATGACTGTCATAATGACTAAGTAACCTATCATGGTAAGCTTTGGCTATAACTGGATCTTTCAGAGCTTCAGTATTAAAAGCAAATTTTTTAACCCTAGCACAACACTTTTTAAGTTTAAGTTGCAAGACACTTTTAACAAGGTAATGTTCAGATCCCATTTCAGCTCCCCTATATGACCTGGTATTCCTAACAGAACTAGCCCATTTGCTGTTAATTAATATATAATCAATCATATTCTTATGCAGCCCATCAGGTGAAACCCATGTGTACTTATGTATGTCGCAGTGTTTGTAATAAGTGTTAGTCATTCTGAAACCATTGAGTTTACTTACCTGTAGGAGATGTTGCCCATTGCCATTGCAGCTACCAATACCAAAAGGGCCTATCACCCCTCCCCAAAGGTCAGCGTCAGTACCAACTTTGGCATTGAAGTCACCTAGAACAAGGGTAATATCTCCTTTCTTGACAGAATTCAAAATATCCCAAAGTTGTCCATAAAATTTAAATTAATTTAATAAATTAATTAAAAAAAATTTAATAATAATTTTTTTGTTATTCAGAAATATAGTCATTTTATTCATGTGCATTGTAATCATTTCTGTCTATTAGTTTTTTTAAATAAAATTTTTATTTGTGTTGCCAGATGCATTTTTTTTACTACATGACTCTAAAAAAGTCCTATTAAAAATATATCGTCTTTTTTTTTACTTTATTTTTGGAAAATCCAGAATTAAATGCTGATTAATTTGGCATACAACATGCCATAATTCCTTTCATTAGTTATTTGGTAAAAAAGTTCAAGTTTTTTTGGCTGAGCACAAGAAGAAAATAGCTTGGCCTCTGGATGGAAATCTGTTTTTCAGCCTCGACACTGGAAGGGTTAATCCTTTCACTACCATGCAGGTCCAAATTGCAGGTAGGAGATAGTGAAGAGGGAGGATAGCATTGATTGGATGAGTCCATTTAAAATCTCAGCCATTTTGGGCTGGTATGGCTGTGAAAGGGTTAAAGTATAAGCATACCAAAAAGGTACTTTTACATTAGTTACAGTTATTTTTGAAATATATGCTCTAATACAGTAGTCTTTACAACTGTACTCCCTATATATATATAAGCAAAATTTGATGAACATCCTTGGCCACTTTTGTGAAAATTATTTTACAGTAAGTATTCCTAATTATTGCAACATAGGGTTCATAATTACAGGTACACTTTCAGGTGGAAATATGTCTTAATATAAAATTTGAACTCAATGCCTGTCATCAGTCTGTTGATGAAAACTACTTTTACAAGTTCTGGGATACCTAAAACATACTCTTAATTGAAAATCTCAAAATAGATTTTCATGGTAACAAAATATTTTTGCCATACTTCATATATGTGAAAGGAAAACAATTCATCACACATCATACACTGAGTGGCCACTTTTATCAGGTACTCCTATCTAGAAGTGAGTAGCCCCTCAGACAGCTTGAATTTGTTGGAGCATGGACTCAACAAGGTATTGAAAGCATGTCACGGAGATACTAGTCCATGTTGATCTACTGCTTCCAATAGGTGATGCAAAAAGAAATAAATACCTCCTCAAGCAGCAGCTTGCCACAGAGGTCTGACAGGAGCCTGTCAGTTTATATGCCAGAGTAGAAGGTCTGAGAGGATGGTAGGCCCTCAGCAGAAAAATGACACAAAGAGCCATGCCTTACCCAGGGCTCAAACCCAGGTCCCTTAGATCAGTAGCCAAGTGCGCTAACCACTCGGTCATGGGACGGTGGAAATATACTCTGAAAAACTTGTTCATCTCCTCCTACAGGTGCTTGATTAGATTGGGATCTGGTGACTAGGGAGGCCACTAAAGTAAGCTGAAGTCACTGTTATGTTCTTATCACATTACAGGATGATCCTAGCATTATGATGGAGCATTATCCAAAAATAATCCATTCGCAGATGAATATACACTGCCATGAACCCATTCGCAGACAGATATACTGCTGACACGATGTACATACATCCAGTAGCATTAAAACATTGCTCACTGGTATCAGGGGACTCAATATGTGGTGCAAAATCATTCCCTACATTTATACTGTCACCAACAGTCTGCAATGCTTCAATTCCTGGCCATATCATCAGTGTGAAACAGCAGGAACTGGTATTCATCAGAGCAACCAACATTTTTCTAATCCTCTAGTGTTTGTGCTCTATAGCCTACTACAACTGCAGTTTGCTGTTTTTCACTGACAAAAGTGGATAGGTTGCTGTTGCCATACATCCATGATGAGATGCACCAAATCTTGTATTCTGAAATGCCTCTTTTGACACTAATGTTATTTCAGCTGTTATTTGACTGAATATAGCCCATCTGTGATTCTGTATTAATTGTGTCATCCTCCATTGGTCTCTTTCATCAATGAGCTGTTTCCAATCACAGAACTGCTGTTGAATGGATGTTTTTGTGTGTTGGACTATTCTCAATACATGTGAGACTGTCATGCAAGAAAACCACAGCAGAGTTGTTTCTGAGATGCCCATACCAGCACCTTTGGTATCAACTATCATGCTGCACTCAAAGTTGCTTAAACCTTTCCCAATTTTGCACTGAATTGTGTTACACAAATAATTCTTGGGCACCCGCTTTAAATAGTCTATTTTAATACATGATGCTGCCACTGAAGGAGCAGTCTGTTTCACTGAAAGAGTAGGTATTGTAACACTTTAAAATCCATTTTCTCCTCTATCGACCTTAACTATGATTGGTGCCTATGCAATGGGAATGACTGCTGATTTCTGTGAATCCCTGTGTTAATAAGCAGAACTTGCCACACGAGAGCAGCACCATTCTGCAGTAAGCTAACCCATGCTAATGGTAAGTATATAGCGATCTGGTCGAAGTCACATGGTAAAGAATCAGACAGCTGGTTAATCATATACAATAAACTAGAATCTTTTAAGAGACACAACAGGAATAATGATTTAAACTCTATAATGAAAAATATGTTTAAAAATAATCGTGTTAAAAAGATACCCCACAAGCAGCTGCTTGCCACAGAAGTCTGACATGAGCCTGCCAATTTATATGCCATAGTAGGTCTGTGAGGATGGCTGAACTTCATCAGAAAAATATGAACATCCATGCCTTATCTGGGGCTTGAATTCAGGTCCCTTTGATCAATAGCCAAGTGCACTAACCACTCAGGCACATTTACAAATGAAAATTATTATCCATTAAAATCCAAAATTTCAAGTGTTTACTCAATATTATTATTTAACTTTGCTTTAAAATAATTCTTTTAAAGAACAAAATTTAATATTTTCTCCAAAGCAATTTATCTAATTTAATAATTTTAATTACTATTGCAATAGAGCTTATATGTTAAGGGAATAAGCAATAGATTAAAGCAAGATCATTTTGATATTGATACTGATTTTCTTAATTAAGTATGAAGTGGAAAATTTGCTAAAAAATTAATGACTAAAAGTAATTGTTCTTCAATGCAATAAGCACAAATTTATGCTGTAGCACAGAATTGACTCTTTATATGTTAGCTTGAAGTATGAAATGGCTGCTTTTATTTATTTAATCAGTTATTTATGTTTCATTTCTGATAACATAGGAGTGTGCAAATGCTGTAAGTTTCACACTTAAAATATTTAAAATTAAAGCATTTTTTGTGAAAGTTTAAAATTTAGCCTGTTCAGTTCTACAGCTTCTTCAGTACATTTACTTCCATAATTTGTTTGAAATGATTTTAAAAATTTAAGTATTATTATTTTGTGAAGATGTATATTTCTATCTCATTTTCAACGAAAACAAGATAATAGTTTCACTTTGTTGTCTGTCATTGAACTTTGTTTACAGAGATAAATTAAAAATTCTTTTTGTGTTGGATAGGTACTGATGAAATATTACAACATGCACTTTCCAAATCTCTCTAATGCCTTCCAGTAGTGTCAAACAGGCATTCCCATTATGTAGGCACGACTATGACAAAGTATGTTAAATTTTAATTTGCCGGAGAGCAGATAATTTCAGATGCTAGGCAATTAATCTTACCAACAAATCAAAGTTCTTTTAATGTGTTAAAAGAAAAAGAAAAAAAAAACTTAAATTAATGATTGTCACTAATCAATTAGTTATATGATATTAATACTTCTAAACTAAAATTCTGCTCAAGTGAAAAAATAAGAAAGTCAAATCAATTTCATAAAATAATATTTATTTCAAAATCTAGACTCACCAAAAACAGGTTGCATCCAAAAAGCAACTATTTACAAAAATTACTTAACTGGGACTCTAGAAGTCCAACTGACATAGATCTCTACCACCAAAGTTCTTGCATCTACTCTCTAACTCTGACCAAGTGACCTAACACCACTTGCCATACAGTCTGGTGTGCAAAACTGTGACACATGCACATCATGCTAGTGAAGTTACATTTGCATAAATGATGATCGTGTGCTCGCGCTAGCTATGATGTAAGTGAGCATATCCTTCTGCTTGCATTAGTGACTGTCAATCAAAATGTAGAGTTGCGCATTGCAATTCCTCTAACACTACAGGTGGAAAGAATGATGGATTAACTTAAATAAAAAGCTCCGAAATGATAATTATAACGTAAAGTAAAACTAGTAAAGGAAAAGTAAAAGTCAATGGGTGAATCATTACAATGTTTCACCCATTAACTTATTGTCTTGAAAAATTGTTTTATAAAGGGGCCACTCAGTGTATATACTTTCACATATTGACACTATCAACATATTCCATCACAGATTTGCTTAAGTTTGCCATGATTGCCTTATCTATTAGCATTTAAATATGGTGTGTAATGCGTCTCAGGCAGGCCATGTGGCTCTTGAAAAAGTCCACTTGAAAAGGTGGTGCCTGAAGTTCCTACCAGCATCGGTGACTTCAGCCTTTAGCGGAAGAGGAACGGGTCTTTGCCCCATGCCTGCGATCAGGGGGCTGTTTGATATTGTTGGCCCCACCAATCTCAATAAACCTAATTTCTTTAAAAATCCTACTAATCATTTTCTCTCTGCAGGAACGTGGAGCGTGAGGACATTACATAGAGATTATTCTCTTGATGTCCTCATGCAGGAATTCCAGCGCTATAACCTAGATATTCTAGGCTTGCAAGAGACCAGATGGACAGGTAAAGGTGAGATACTTAAAAATAACTTTAAATTTCTCTTTACAGGGAGGGAGGATGGAAAGCATCACCAAGGTGTGGGTCTGCTGCTCAGCAGACATGCTAGTGATGCTCTTCTAGGATATGAGTGCATTAATGAAAGGTTTCTTACAGCAAAATTTCAGACAAGCATTAAAAACTTGAATGTTATCTGTTGTTATGCCCCCACTGAGGATGCTGATGAGGATGAGAAGGATAGGTTTTACGGACAACTTCAGGATATTTTGAATTCTGTCAAGAAAGGAGATATTACCCTTGTTCTTGGTGACTTCAATGCCAAAGTTGGTACTGACTCTGATCTTTGGGGAGGGGTGATAGGCCCTTTTGGTATTAGTAGCTGCAATGGCAATGGGCAACGTCTCCTACAGGTAAGTAAACTAAATGGTTTCAGAATAACTAACACATATTACAAACACCGCGACATACATAAATACACATGGGTTTCACCTGATGGGCTGCATAAGAATATGATTGATTATATATTAATTAACAGCAAATGGGCTAGTTCTGTTAGAAATACCAGGGCATATAGGGGAGCTGAAATTGGATCTGACCATTACCTTGTTAAAAGTGTCATGCAACTTAAACTTAAAAAGTGTTGTGCTAGGGTTAAAAAATTTACCTTTAATACTGAAGCTCTGAAAGACCCAGTTATAGCTAAAGCTTACCATGATAGGTTACTTAGTCATTATGACAGTCATGGTTTGCTTAATACTGAAGTTGAGGAGGAATGGGGCCATTTTAAACAGGCTTTTTTGGAAACTAACAGTACTCTTTTAGGGAAAAAGGAGCAGAGGAGGCAGAATTATTTAAGTGATAAGGCATTTGAGCTTATTTCAGAAAGAAGGAACTGCAGGAATGTCCTTAATCAGTACCCTACTAGTCCTAATAGAAAGGATTACAGAGAGCTTAATAAACGTGTAAAGGATCAGTTAGCTACTGATTAAAATCTTTGGCTTGATAGCTTGGCTGACAAAGCCGAGGAAGCAGTTAGGCAGCACAACAGCAGAGAGCTGCACCAGATAGTTAATGTTTTATGTGGTAGAAAACGGACAGGCATACAGGGATTGAAGGATAAACAAGGTAAGGTTATAGAAGGTGAGGATTCTCTCATGGCTAGGTGGGCTGAGCATTTCAGTGATGTTCTAAACAATGTGGTTAGTTCTAGTCCAATTGTTTGTAATGATGACAGATGCATTGGCAGCTTTAATGTTGGCCCTATAACACAATCTGAAGTTAGTTTGGCTATCTCTAAACTGAAACTTCATAAATCCCCAGGGGTAGATGAAATTACTACAGAAATGCTCAGAGCTGGGAATGTTTTGGTTACCACTTGGATGACTGAAATTTTGAATAACTTTTATGATAAAGGCATGGTTCCTAAAGATTTTACCAGAGCTATTATTATCCCTATTTTCAAAAAAGGTGATCGCAGTTCTTGTGATAACTATAGGGGTATCAGCCTACTCTCTGTTCCGGGTAAAGTTCTTTCCATGATTGTGCTTAATAGAATTAAGAATCTGGTTGACAGGCAATTGCGTGATGAGCAATGTGGATTCAGAAGTGGTAGGGGATGTGTAGATCAGATATTTTCACTTAGGCAGATTCTTGAGAAATGTTTAGAGTTTCAGAAACCTTTGGTTGCTAGCTTTGTTGATTTCAAAAAGGCTTTCGACTCTGTTGATCGTCAGAATTTGTGGTTGATTGTGAGATCATATAGTATACCAGACAAGTTAGTTAACATAATGAAAGCTCTCTATAATAACACTGAGTCATGTGTGAGAGTTGGTAAGTCTTGTAGCAACTGGTTTAGCATTACGTCTGGTGTTCGACAAGGGTGCATTTTGTCTCCTTTTCTCTTTAGTTTGGTTATTGATTACGTTATGCGAAATTCACTTCGAGGGAAAGATTTTGGCCTTAAATGGGCTGGAGATACGAAAATTTCTGATTTAGATTATGCTGATGATTTAGCTCTTTTGGCAAATGATGTTGATGAGATGAACTCTTTCATTCGAGCTGTTGATGAGACTGGTAGTAGAGTAGGTTTGGTTATAAACAGAGAGAAAACTAAAGTGATGAAAATTGGTCAGGCAGGTTGTGATTCAGTTAATCTGAATGGTTGCAGTCTTGAGCAGGTGTCACAGTTTAATTATCTTGGGAGCTATGTAACTGATACTGGTGATGTGCGACATGAGATTAACAGACGAATAGGTATTGCTGCCGGGACTTTTAAGAATCTATGGAGAGTGTGGAGAAATAGGCGTATACACCTAAAGACTAAAATTAGACTGTATAATAGTTTGGCTCTTTCTAGGGTTAGTTATGGTAGTGAAACTTGGATGCTGTGTAAACAAGATAACAGGAAACTAGATGCTTTTGATTCTAGATGCTTACGCAGTATCTTGGGTATTAGGTGATTTAACTTTGTAACTAATGATGAGGTTAGGCAAAGGAGTCTGCAACCTCCTTTAAGCAGCATATTGTGCAGAGAGAGACTCCGCTGGTTTGGCCATGTTGCCCGTATGGATAATTATAGATTGGCGAATAGGGTTATGAACAGTGTGCCTAGAGGCCTCAGAAGGAGGGGGAGACCTAGGATGCGGTGGGCAGACAATGTCAAACAGGACCTTGTTAGAATTGGTGTGCAGTGGCCGGATGCAGCAGATGTAGCTGAGGACAGATATGCTTGGAGAATTAAACTGCGTGGTGTGGTTGGACCTCCGTAGCCCATGGCTGCTCGATGATGATGACGACGACGACGATGATGATGATGTGATTAAATTTAAATACTTTACATTGCAAAAAATTTTTAAATATACAAATTTGCTCAGACTGATTTTTTCCCCTTAAAAATAAGTATAAAAGTTAGGGTATTTAGAGATTTCTCAGCATTTTTTAACTGGATACAAAAATAAATGCAAAAACACTCACAATACTTTTTGGCGAGTCTTCATCAATGACAAGCTTTGATTCATCCTCACTATCATTTTGATCCTCTTCTTCTGATTCATCATTTTCAGCACTGCTAGTTGCCTACAAATAGCATTTAAAAAATGAATTACTTTTAGAGAGATTAAAAATAATTTATAATAAAAAATATATACACAGTATAGAATTTTGCTTTTCAAGGCTGAAATCATTATACTGTCTCCCTTTTACAATTGCTACATATCATATTTACCTAAATATAAAGCAACCCTTTTTCAGGAAGACAAGCTTTAGGGAAAAATATTTCTGAGCTATTTAATAACAAATAAGGTACTTTGTATTCTTACACAAGGCTGTTTTCAGAACTTAGAATTCAACAGGTGTCTAATGCTTGGAGTGTTAAATAACAAAACATATCAAACACATATAAGTTGCTTTTGTTTCAAGTTCTCACCACAAAGCTAAAACGTGGCTTTCTCTACATTTTTACTCATTGTTCAAAAATATAAAATGGCTCCCAAATTTTGAATGATTGGAAGAAGTTCTGTTGTTTTACCTCTGAGTGGCATTTTTTTGCACATAATGGGTTAAATGGCCAGACTCCAAGAAGGTCGGGAAGAGGGAACCCTCCTGAACTGGAACACCTGTTGGGAAACAGATGGTAGCCTCCTGGCAAGGCATCCAGTGTGTTCTTTAATGTGCACAGGGTATGGCTCTCCCACATGGGGCTACAGTTTAACGTCCCATCTGACGGACGGCTGCCTTTCCATGCCCATCAATTCCCCTACTGACTGTGGGCAGGGCAGGGAGTTTTGCAGAGATAGTGTGCCAAGAATGGACCACTGGCACACCAAGTACCTCCAGATGTCATAACTGTGGAGCCCCAGAGGCCATCAACCCCAGAGGAGAATGTCACCTCCATAGACTGGGAAATGACAATCAACGCGCAACAGTGCACCAATTGATCACTCAAATGAATGCTGGGCACCCAGGTACGTGTCCCCGATAACAGTAGAGCGAACCCTGTTATGCATGGGTCTCTGGAGTTGATGCTGCGAAAAGGCGCCCATGTACCAAAGTCCATTGGCAATGACACCTGTAGTTCGCATGGGACTACCATCATTGGACAGTGGAAGAGTGGAAAAAGGTTGCCTTCTCAGACGAACCAAGTTTCTACTCCACAGAAGTGACAGGCGGTGGCAGATACGGCGTCAGACACACAAGAACCAACACCCAGACAAGCTTGTCGGTCAAGTACAGGCCGGCAGTGACAGTGTTCATGTCTGGGGGATGTTTTCCTGGTATGACCTGGGACTGCTGGTACCACTGGATGGATCCCTGAATGCCAATGGCTACCAACCTGTCCAACCTCACTGATCACACGCATTCCTTCATGTTGGACGTTTACCCTGGTGGTGATGGTGTCTACCAACAGGACAATGTGCCCTGCCATGTCACTAAGGTGTTGTGTGACTGGTTCCAGGAACACGACAGCAATGTCTCCGTTCTCCCTTGGCCAGTGAAATCGGCCGACCTCAATCCCATAGAGCACTTGTGGGACCATTTGGATCGACATGTGGATCCACAACCATGCCATCTCTGGAACCTCCGTGCTCTGCTGGAGTCTGAATGGGCATGTGTGCCTCTGGCAACCTTCCAGGGCCTCATTATGTCCATGCCATCTCGCTGCTGTCATCCAGGCCAAGGGTGGTTATTCCTATTATTAGGTAGGTGGTCATGTTATTCTGATACGACTGTGTATATATTCTTTATTTGAATATTTTTATTTTAGGAAAAAATGTAAAATTTGATTTGAATTCTGTCGGAGTCATTCATAAATAATGTAAAGCTGTTTTAAGCTGACATTTAACCCCCCCCCCCCCCCCCCCCCCGACTAACTCTACATAATGAACATTTGGCAATAGCCTTTCGATACTTGTCTAATAATATGTAGCTTTTCCTTTAGTGAGTCTTTGCTTTCTATATGGTGATCAGCATAGCAAGTGAGTTGTACAGGAATAGAAGCTAATTATAAGTGAAAAATAAATTAGCTAATTTTTGTCATAAGAAAATGTACCACCACCTCTCACTCATATAACACGATATAATAAAATCACTAACTATTCTCCCTGCTTGAGGTGTTATAGAATTTATGTAGGACCTCTTTTTCATCGATAATACTAATATTATTATTATGTAAAATTAATCATAATGCCAAGGCAATCCCAGTATTCATATTCTACAGTTCAAATTAACAAAATTTTGATTATATGAGATTTATATATAAATGTTCCTGATAATCTTATTTGAGCCTCTACAGAAAGCAAGAATCATTCATGTGCCAGAGTTTCCCTGTTTTGCCTATGCAAAATGCTAATAGCAATGACTGCTTCCCTTAAAGCAGTGGTTTCAAAGCTTTTTGAGAACAACCAATATATTTATCAAGTGCTATTCCCTTTTATCAAGAATTATTTTCTAATATTCCTTTAATGGAAATAAAACTAATTTTTTCCCATATAAAACCAGTTGAAAACTAGATGGCTGTAGTATCTGTTGGGAACCACTGTTTAAAACAAGCTACCACCAGTAAATAGTAATTCTAAATCTTCATCAACTGCTTGTTTTTTTTTTTTTGCATTTTGAAATGGAATTTAACCCTCATCATCCTCAACTAAAATTTAAGAATTGAAATTAATATTAAAATAATTTTTTTGATATTGTTGAAATTTAACTTAAAATTACATAAATTGTGCCATTTATTAGTTTGCATAAGTGCTCATAATTGATCCAAATTTACATTCTTTGAATTTATAATTTTCATTGTGTAATGCTGGCAGCTCTTGAGCAACATCCAATCCCACTGATGACGTGATTTAAAGAACTTGGAGAATACTATGAAATGTTAAGAATATATCTTTTCCCACATCTTTCATATCTATTAACCTATTCATTAAAGGACTGTATACTTCTTATATTTTCCTTCAATGTGAAATTTATAAAATAAGGTCAATGAAGTTTCAGATTAAATCAAATGAATTGGAATAATTTATTGAACAAAATTTGAGATTTCTATATGCAAATCTATATACAATATTGAATTACTATAACAATAAAGGTTATAGTTATTACAATTACAGACTAAATATGAAGAAGTTATTCAATTAATAAGGAAATAAATACTTACTGGTTGTGTTGGTGGTTTAATTCTTGGATTATTAGCAATTTCAAACAAACCTTCATTGAAAAATTTTCTCTTTTGTGGTTTTCCAAATTTAGTCTTATTTTCTTCATAAGGATATATGTCTTTGTGCAGTAATACTGCCCTGGAAACCAATTTACTAATTGAATAACAGTTAAATTCATATATCATAACAGCCCTGCAATAAGATTTGTATACAATTAAAAGACCTTCTTGCTCAAAAATTATTTTAAAATAAGATTTGCTGCTGTGGCAAGCAATAAGAATGTTAGTTTGCATTTTTTTACCAACTGTAACAAGCAATAATGTATGAAAAGTATACAATAGGGTTTTCATAATTTTCTTTTACTTGCAAGGCTGTATTGCATTATGACTAAGATTATCATACTAATATAGTTAAAACAACATAGATTCTGTAATATAATATACACTCATGGACACAAAAATGCAACACCCATAAAGGATGAATGTAGTGACACCAAATCATTACTACACATAGTACTAGAAATAGAAGCTGTGCTGTCACTCCCAAGACTCCAATAGAAGCCATCATAGCACACAGCAGGTAAGTCAGTGGAAGAGAAACAGTACATGTGTTTCAGTTATGCCAAGGCAATAAACATGAGTGCATTATCAGCAGCTAAATCTGTCTGAATGGGGCCGTATTGTGGGGATGCATGAGGCAGGTTGGTCTGCTTGTCATACAATTGACCATTGTGGTCACATAGTGAGCACTGTAATACTGTTTGGAGCAGTGGATGAAGACGGGTACCACTTCACACTGCTATGGCTTGTGTCCCCTCAGACACCATGAGAAGATTGCCTCATCTGCAATTAAGCAATCTCTGATTTCTGTGTGACATGTGCAATCCAGCACATTGTGGTGTCTGATTGAAATTGCTGAACAACCAGGTTCACCAGTGTCCACATGGACCATCTGATGTTTGAATGAAGCTGAATTACAGGTGTCACCTGTAGTGCATCAAGCATGTGCCATAGGAGGGAGAGTGGCACCACATCATCTTCTTGGATGAGTCATGCTTCTGTTTGGGTGCAAATGATGATTGCATCAAGGTTTGGTATCATCAAAGCCAGCAGCAGGATCCAACACACATCAAGGAGGATCATAATGCCTGCATACCTATGGGATGCTATCAATTATGACTCCAGAACACCTTTAGTGTTTATTCAGGTAACTTTGACATTTGAACAATACATCAACAACATTCTAGTGCCCCATTGTTACCATTCCTGTTGAGCTCTCCTGATGTCATTTTTCAACAGGATAACACAGGCTCCCATACAGCCCATGTTGTTCAACAGTGTCTACAGGATGTCAACACTCTATATTGGTCCATTTTGACCCCAAATATCTCCCTTATAAAGCACATATGGGATGTGCTGGATTGATGTCTCCACAATTGGAAGGACCTTGCTCAGAAATTGATTAAAAATAACTTAAAATTCTCTGTCATTGAGAAATAAAATTTTAAAGTTTATCCTTCAAACTACTTGCATGTTAAAAGTTTTTAGGAAAAAAATTCAGATCGCGTCTGCTAGCTTGGCAGTGGCAACAATAGACTGGAAGCACGCCACACTGCTTGCATGTGCATCCACTGTCTATGGAACCATAGTCCGTGAGGCTATTGAAATAATGACCTCGCCTGTCCCCATCTGCAACCGAGACACTGGAATCGCCCTTCATGACATGTGGAAAGAAGCTATAAACAGCCCTAATTTCATCACTTAGTGTCACTTCACTGAAGACGGAGCGCTCTCTTTGCTCCAAAAAGCTTCCGAGTTTTTCTCCTAAAATTTTTTAACATGCAAATAGTTTGAAGGATAAACTTTAAAATTTTATTGCTCAACACAGAATTTTAAGTTATTTTTAACTGACATCTCCAACAGCGTCCACAGACAGCACCCACACACACACTGGACACCCGTTTCTATTTGGAGGAAGAATGGCGGAAAGTGCCTTGGACACTGTTAGAGACCTGTATGTATTAATGCCTCAATGTCTGGCTGCATACAATGCCATCAACATTGTCTTGTCCCATACTGAAAGCCCAAATTTGGGGGGCCCTGAACACACCCTTATCATGCACATCAGTTATCCAGAGGTTTGCTTCATGGTGTTGCAATTTTTGTGTCCACTAGTATATAAATTCTGTAATAATTTTGTCTTATCTATCAAAGTATTTATATAGATCACCATGAAACAAGTGATGATTTATGCATATGCTGATATATAATTTTAATATATTTAATGCTTGTTTATTAACATGCTATATAAACATTCAACTAATGATTACTCTAAAACATGGAATTCCTCACCAAAATGCTATGTCATATCAATCTTTTTGCTTCCAACCTAAGACTCTCATAGGCAGGCTATTGCAATCTGAAGTCAGAAAGTGGGTTTCTTATTATGCCTTCGTAGAAATTAATTTATTTGCAGTTTAAACAAATGAAAATCTAGTCATTCATCATTATATTAGGTAGAGAGGTCCCATTAGATTCCACAAATATTCCCTAGACATAATGGATCATTGAAGGAAGACTAACTACAAGGGAAAGGGTGTAGTACAGCATCCTTTGGTAACACTGAAACGTGAAATGAGAATTTAGAACCCACACAATGTCAACTATAATTGCGTCTATGGTTAGCAAAAGGAAATCTTTGAAGATATGACAGAGAGAGTTCTGTACCATTCATGTTTTTTTATTGTATAATGTCACTCAAATGAGGCAGTGCAAGTTAAATTTTTTTTAAAACAGTAACATAAACTTATGTATATAAGTAAAGCATTAAATGTTAAGCAGTGGAATGCATTTCGCAGTGACAAAGAATAGGTGCTTCATCAGGCAGAGAGAGGAGGGTTCAGGCTCCTTATATGTGGGCAGCTCAGCCTCTAGTCGGCCACTGGATAACCATTCATGGAAATTACAATGGTATGATTCAAGCAGAAGTTACCATGCAGAGAGAGGTTGTCAGTATTGCACAGTTCAGTCGATTTTAGTTAATAATTTTTTGAATAATTGAGTTGAAATTTGATTGGGGGTTGGGAGGGGGGGGGGTCGCTATTTCAAAATTGTGTCGTAATTTATGCTTAATGTTAGTTTGAACCAAAGCTGTAGTTGGTTTGCCATTTTTAATGTCAGTTTGGTGTTCTTTTAATCATGGTGGAAGAGTATGGTATGTCTATCCAATTTATGAGTCTTGGAGATTATTTGGTTTAACCCTTTAACACCCAGAACGGCCGAGATTTGAAATGGACTAGTCCAAATAGTGCTATTTCTTTGTCTTTACTACCCTCTACCCTTTTCTTAGATTTCTTGGGCATTAAAGATCTTGCAGCTGAAGTAGCTTAAGTCATCCAGAGGAGGATGTAATATTGTGGTCAATTATTACTAATATCTTTTTATTCCTGGAGTATTTCCTGTAATATTTGTGACAATTTATATACATGGAAAAGATATTGTATATTTATAATGTTTGGTTAGGGTTTCGTTTCATTTTTTTTCCTTAGGGGATAGGGTGGGAGGTAGCTGTCTTATAAAATTTAAATTTAGTTCATTTATATATTTTAGAGATTTGAAACTCTGAATAGCCTATCTGTGATAGCCACAACCTATGCACATTAAAAAACACACTGGATGGTCTTGATGGGAGCATACCATTTGACTCCTAATAGCTGTCCAATGGATATTCTTCCCCCAATCTTCTCTGAACCCTTATGATCTGGCCATTTAGCTCGTTGTGCATTAAAAATGCTACTCAGAAGTAAAACAGTCCAAAACAACCCTTTTAAAACTAATTGTATATTCTAGAAAATATTGCCTTTGGGTTCTGAAAGATTTCATTCAAAATTATGTATTCATAATGACATTATGGGAAATATGTATTCATAAGTTATCCTTTGAGAAGTCAGTGCCTTATTCAAAACTTCTGATAGTGGTTATGTTTACTGATAGTAACACTATTATCAGTAACATAAAGTACGATATTTAATAATTTTATATTTAATAATTTTATTAATATTAACATATAAAGTATGTTCTTTTATGTACAAATAATAATGGTTTACTTTCTGATATCTCGTCTTTCTGCTCAGGGCTCGCCTTCCTGACAAATCTAGTATACTATCTAAAACAAATTAAAAAAATAAAATAAATAAAAAATACCCCCTCAAGCAGCTGCTTGCCACGATTCATATTCCAAATCTCTGACTTGATTGCTTCATATTTATTGACATTCTTTCACTAAACAAAGAGCTAATCTTTCATTTCTAAAGTTTAGTGACATTTAGTGTATACTTTGGACACTAAAACAATCACACCATGGATACCCTTGTTTCTATATGTAAGTCAATCATTATATTTACTGGAATTTTAAAGGAAGAGGATGTCTTATGATGCCCACAGGCACTTATGACAACATACAATGGACTTATGATGCCCACTGGCCCAAACTGCTTAAAAGTTAAAACAAAACTTAAGTTATATCAATTAATCATACATAATTATACAGTAAAAAAAAAGTAAGAAATGGCCAACTAATATTTTTTATAATGAACTAATCTGTGTTTTTCAAAAAAATTTTAACACCATGGTCTCCCAAAATAATAAGTAAATTTAAGTCCTCATAATTTAGCTATTTGACTTCATAGCACATTTCAGTTTGATATTGAGGTAACAAACAGGTAAAAACCTGTAGGGCTATGAACAATCCTAGCATTAAAGAAAAATTATTTTGAGTCAGGTGGAATACAAATCCAGAACCTCCTGTTAACATTTTAGGTGCTGTATCACTGGGCTACCACTGGCTGCTGAACAAAATCTTATAGCTAAAAGTGTTATACAACCAAGTCAACAATTAGATATAATTTTGAGTAATTTCTGCAATTGAAGAGACCAATCTATGAAGCCTGCTTCTTCAGTTACAGTTAAAAATCCTTTTAATGACTGATACCATTGTATAACATTTATAAATCATTAACATAGGTCTGGTCCAAAGCCATAGCACAACAGTAGTTTGAGTCACAGCTCAACTTATATTATAAAGAAGTTAGGGTTCATATTCCATCGAGCTTAGGATGACTTTTCCTCTATACTTAATTGCATATTTAAATTGTACATTTGAGTTTGCATATCAAAAATGTTTTTAAGAATTAAAACTGCTTAATTAAAAAAATTATCAAGTTAAAACTATTAATGGTTTTAAACAAGAAAGATGAGTTTACTTTTCAGTGTATAATTTTAAAATTTGGGCTTCATTTCTGATACTGCTAGACTCATCCATTTCATGTTCCACATTAACTTTTGGTCAGTATTTGTACTTGATCATAGCAGCTGTTAAAAAAAAAGCATGTTGCCATAGCAGTTACAATTTTAATGGAAATGTTTGCCATTTACCTTTAAGTAGCTCATGATTCAATTAGTGGTCATGGCCCACAGTCTGAGTAACACTGTATAAACAGATTCAAAACTACCCACTACCAAGTAACTTATCGTGACCACACATTTCTAATTGCCAAACTCTTTTCAGCTTAAAATTTTCCCTCTATCATCTACAATTTATTTTCTGAAAAATGAAATACAAATATCATGTTACAAAATTATATATTCTAGTCACACTTAAGTTTCCCATGAAAACAGTTACTTTAAAAAATTGCATGGACATATCAAACATTCAATTATTTTTGCCATTGGAACTAAACTAAAATATTAGTTCATCTTGATATGTGAGCAAAATAGGTTAAATTTATTAAAACTGGATATGGAAATCTGAAAAATATTAATGTAATATCATTAAAAAATTTTCCAGAAAAGATTAAAAAAATATTTTTGCATACAAATCTGATAAAGGTAGTAGAGAATTAATTACATACGTTTCATAAGTTCCAAAAAACAAAACTGGATATTTATTTGGAGGTACTTTAGCTCCTGAAGGAGGAGCTTCTTCAATCTGGAAAGAAAAGTGAAATGAAAGATATATTATTGACTTAAAAAGCAATTTATAAACGATACATTTTGTTGTGCCAAATTAGGTATAACATACACGAAAAACTCAACTACTCATTAAAATTTAATTTCAACAGTGTATTATAAGGTCACTGTAAAACTGATTTTCAAAAGAACCAGTAAATGAGCCATGACATATAGGAAAATCATTATTCAGTGGCATAGCTTAGACATGGTAAAGTCTTGTCATTAAGACTTTCAAGTAATACTGGGAGAAATGACAGGAGTGGTTTGATGTCACTGTCACAAAAGAGCAATAGTGTAGTAAACTCCTTTTGCCAAGCAACAATCATTTAAATGTTATAGGACACTATGGAAAATCTGCTTATCTACAGAGATGGCTTAATGGTAACTTGTTTTGTGACATCATTCTATTGCATTAATGGTTCAATGACATATTAATTTTGTTCCTTGTGGGATATTATCTGTGACTTAATAAGAAAAAGTCAGATGCTAAATCACTGAGCTAATAATGGTAGCTGATAAGCTTTCAACTAATGATGGCTGTGTAGAAATTCTGACTCACAGACGGTATCATACATCTGTCAGAAGCAAAAGACAATAGACAATATCTTTACAGAGAAATGTACTGCAAGGAAATATAATAGCATTAGGAACTTCTTAAAAAATGAATCACTCAATAAATGTTGTCTGTGCTTTAGAGGCCTGTATGGCAAGTGATAAGAGCTAAAAAGTGCTTGTTGTTCATAATTAAAATGTGTTTAAACCTTATGCTGCCACAATCCATAAAATCAGGCTCACAAAGTAATTTAAATATTAAAGTTCAAACTAACTTTTTCATTTATATATAAGTATGTAAAAATAGACATTTCAGAGCTCCTAAAAATAGTAATTTTTTAATTTATTCCTCAACTTAATGTGGCAGAAAATGAAAAGCCATTTTTCTTGCTCAAACTGTTATTAGCAGAGTACAGATTATGCTCTCTGTGCTATATTTAAAACATTCCCCTGCTAACCAAACTCCAGCGAGTTAATTATATTATTTAGTAAACATCTGATTATCTGTGTTCGCAATAAAATAAAGTCATATGCCACAGGTTTTTAGTGTTTTTAAGTTATTTTTATCTATTATTAGATATCTTTTATGAAAGGAATACAAAGAAAAAAAATTTCATCGATCATGTAGATCATCAACATCACAGGCACATGATATTGATTGGCAAACATTTGGTTTTGATTTCAAACTTAACATGCTGTACAGATATTTATACTGCATTCAGAAAGTACTGAAGTGTTTTTGTGTTCATTTTGTTTTGCTGATGAAATATAGCTTTTGAAAATTAAAATCAATGAATATTATTATGTTAAACTGGAAAATCATGACTTTTTTTGCAAAATATTTCAGACTGATATCATCAACTCTCTGACTGAGAAAAGTCACAATTGATTCAGATCAGTTGAGACTTTTCTCAGATTCAGAAGGGGGGGATCTATAAATTCCACTGCTTCTAGAATTATTTATATTGCTCCTCAAAAATATATATTATGAAATAATTATATGAAGCTTGATGGAAAATTAAATTGTTAGGCATATATGACTTAAAATGTAGCTACTTTAGAAACAACTGATTAGGATATCATCACAAAAAATTACATTTTTAAATTACACAACTTTTTAGTATTTTCAACTAAATCGAACTATTTTCATAACTAGCATCAGAATCTGTAAAATGGCAAAAACGTGACTTAAAAATAAGTCACGTTTTTGCCATTTTTGTAAAATTCAACTCTTCCATAGCAGTCAGTATATAATGCAAATTGATCTGGAAGAATTCAATCTCAAATTTCAGAGGTTAAAATAAACTATATTTGCTTTCAAATAGTTTTAGTTAATTTCTTCACATCTCTTTACCCCTTTTTTAATTTATTTTTCAGTTTTTATTTAAATAATATTGTTTTAAAGCAAAATAAATTTTTTGTAACACTGCTACCTTAAAGTTTGCTGAGAGGGGAAAAAAATAATTGCCATTCATTGGATGTTGTTTGCATAAATGACCAAATAATCTTGTAAAAATGAAATAAATTAAAGATTTAAGTAATAATAAAAAAAATACCCCCTCAAGCAGCTGCTTGCCACAGAGGTCTGACAGGAGCCTGTCAGTTTATATGCTATAGTAGAAGGTCTGTGAGGATGGCAGGACCTCAGCAGAAAAACGACACATACATCTGTGCCTTACCTGGGGCTTGAACCCAGGTCCCTTAGATCAGTAGCCAAGTGCGCTAACCACTCGGCCACAGGATGGCTTAAGTAATAATAGGGTGGTTATAATTAAACTGATATTACTCAGATGTAGAGAAGGATCTACTTGACGATCACAGCGAAAATTGGTGGATACCTTAATAAGAACTTGGGGTAGTGAATTTGTGAATAAAAAAAATAGTGTTAGTGAACCAGGTGGCGTGGGTGCACTAAAATAAAGAAAATACCAAGTTGAACAAACATAATAACCTTTATTTCACAAATTTATACTTTTCATTTGTATGTAAAATGTGCTGGAAATGTTATACAGCATGGTCCATAGTTGCTTGAAACATATCTCGGGGAATGGCTGAAACATGCTGTATTATTCTTGCCTTCAGTTCAGCAAGTGATTCAACATTGCCTTGGTGAACTCGACTTTTCAAATAACTCCATAACCAAAAATCACATGGGTTAGATCGGGGGGAATGTGGTGGCCAAGCATTGGAAAATGTTTGAGAAATTATTCTGTCCTCACCATATGTGGTATGCAACAATTGCATTATCATACGTGCAATATGGGGTGGAATCCCATCCTGTATGAAGGTTATGAAGTCGAAACATTTCTTTCTTGCAAAGCCGGAATAATCTTGCGACGGAGAAGATCTGTGTAATGTGGTCGGCCCATTCACTGATCAATGCACGTGGCCTTGAGGCGTGATCTCCTCAATGAAAAATAGTCCAATTATAAAGTCTGCAGTAAACCTGCACCATATAGTTACATAGTCAGAGTGTAGGGGCACATCATGCGGATGTGTAGGTATCCATATTTGGCAGTTGTGCATATTCACTGCTCCATGTAGGGAAAAATTGCCTCATCAGTCCATAAGACTTTCGAAGGCCATGTGTTGTTGAGCTGCATATAGTTACCTAGTCAGAGTGTAGGGGCACATCATGCAGATGTGTAGGTATCCACATTTGGCAGTTGTGCATATTCACTGCTCCATGTAGGGAAAAATTGCCTCATCAGTCATAAGACTTTCGAAGGCCATGTGTTGTTGAGCTGCATCCTTGCCAGAAATCACAAAGCGAAGTTGGTAAGCTGTTCAGGGTCATGTGGTTGCAGCTGCTGCACTCTATGAATTTTATAAGGATACCATTTCAGGATGGACTGTATAATTTTACAGACGACCATGGAAGTTGCAGTTGCTGGGATACCCGTCTCGCACTAACTACAGGTAGCCCAATTGCGACTGGATTTCTGCAGTGGTAAGTGTGACGTCTTCCACATTACTTTCTGTAACATGCCACTGGCCTCTACCCAGAGTCACACCCAACTCACCTGTTTCTTTGAATTTCTCTATCATATTATTCAGTCCATTTAGCGACAAAAGTCCTTTCCTTATATCTTTCAAATGACAATATTCGCGTAATGCAGCAACGTATTTGTGTAATGCAGTGGCGGCATTACTGCCATTTTGGTAAAAGAGTTTCACTAGTAAAACTCTGTTCTTCTTGCTAATACCCATGGTTCCTTCTAGCAATTACAGGGAAGACATCACATTTTATAATATGCCTCATTGACTCTCACGTGTGATTGGCTGCAATGTCATGAGAAATTAGCATGTTCTACCACGTTTTTAGTGCACCCACCCAACTGGTAGCACTAACACTATTATTTTTATTCGCAAATTCTCTACCCCATGTTCTTATTAAGGTATCCACCACTTTTCGCTGTGATCTGTCTAGTAGATTCTTCTCTACACCACTTTGAGTAATGTCAGTTTAATTATAACTACCCTGTATATTAAGGTAGCGAAATTAATAAATTTTTTTACCAAATTTAAAATGCAAAAACTGCAGTAAAATTTTGCAGCTTTGTTAAAAAAATGCTTATAAAATTTTACCTGTATTTCATTAAATTTTCATAATTTTTTTCACCCCATTTAATGTTCTTTCCTTTGGTATATAACATGACCTATTTCTGTTCATTTGTTACTTAAAAAAAATTCTAAAGTTGTCTTGCTTATTTGACTGGTGAAAAGCCTGCACTTTTCTCATAGTATTGTGAAAATAATTTGAAAAAGAGAATAATTTTATTCCTTTAAGAAAAAAAGTATTTCTTTTATTCATAAACAAATAGCCTTTCTGTTGATATGCATTATAATCATTTTTGCCTATTGGTTCTTTTTAAAATATATTTTTATTTGCATTGCCAGATGTAATTTTTACTGCATGCCTCTATAAAACCCATATTAAACTTTAGGTTGTTCTACCTATGAGCAACACTTTTTTGAACACAATGGTCTAAATGGCCAAGTTACTATGACCCAGAAGGGTGGGGGAGGGGACCCACTGGACAGCTGCTGGGAGAAAGATGGTAGCGTCTCAGTAAGGATATCTAGTATGTTCTTAAAAGTTCACAGGGTATGACTCTCCCACACATGGGACCACAGCTGAATGTCCCACTAATGGACGGCAGCCTTCCAAGCCTGCTGGTGTTCCCTATTGACCATGGGCAGGGAGTTTTGAGGAGATAAATCTCAACACTGAGCCCAGCTGGGATTGAAACCTGGGAACTGCAGATTACAAACCTGGTGCACTACCGACTGAGCCACCCCTGTCTCCTTATTAAATTTTAGGGCTTTTTTTGTTAAATATTTCAAATTTTTGGAAAAAATCCAGAATTAAATGCTGATTAATTAATTTGTCATACAACATGTCATAATTCCTTCCACTAGTTATTTGGCAAAAAAGTTCTAAAGTTCACTTTTTTTTTTGCCTGAACACAATTAAAAAAAAAAGCCTGGCATGGTAATGGTTAATGTTTAAAATGGTGTCATAAAACTTGAATATCTTCAGGCAAATGAATATAGGTTCATTTGCCTGAAGAAGGAAATAATGCATATTGTGAGAACAGAGCTTTTCATTTAAAGAATGTTACTGAAAAATGGGGGGATCTAGTCACCTTATATTGGTCATGTTTAGAATCTGATAAATCATGATTTAAATACAGGTGTTTATTATCTACTCTTCAGTAGATTGCCCATCTTAAGACCAATTCAGAGCCAAGCTTAAGACCAATTCAGAGCCAAGCTTAAGACCAATTCAGATTCAAGAGATTCAGAGCCAAGTAAAACTTCCATAAAAGTACAACTTCCATCTTGTGATTTCTGTACAAAGATAGCCACAATTTAACATCTTGCTTAATTTGGAACAGTATACACTTTATCTATTCTGATCAAGATTGTTGCCAATGTGCCTACAGCTCAACAGAAAAACTGTGCCAGAAATTGCAGTGGAGAGCTATATAGGAGAATGGCTGACAAAGAGTTGTCAGTACAAGCAGTTGGGCATAAAAGCCTTCCTTGTCCTGAAAAAATGGAAAAATTCCAAGCCATTCCCATAGTCAACTGTCTACAGAGAAATTCCACATAAAAATGGCTTGGCTGATGACTTGGCAATCCCATCAAACCTGATATAAAATGTCTCAAGAGAGCTTTCAAAGCATTAAAACTGCCAAAAGGATGAATAACATCAGGGAATGATGGCAAAAGTCTCTTACATGGGGTGAAAATGACACCACAATGGTTCATTGGCCTCGATGTAGAAATTCTGGACTGGTGTGGAAAGTCCAACATCTTCACCACCAAATCTGAGGCTGAAGCATAGATTTTGAATCCATAATCCAGTTTTGAGTGGACAGGTACACAATGCAAGTGGAACAAAGTACATCAGGTATCCCTGATACCCAGTTTCAATACGATAATGCCCTCCCACACACTGCCTACAAGGTGTCCAAGTGCTGGCTTGGCTAGTGCCATTTTCAGACTTATTTCCAATAGGGAACATGTGGGATGCCATTAGCAAATGACTACACCTCTGCACAACCTCCTCATAATGTCGATGAATTATAAAGGGCAAATACACATTGTCCATGATACCTCTGCACACCATCTGGGGACTTTTCCACTTGATGCTATGCCGTGTTGCAGAATGTATAGCCCAAGCACGGTGGTCATACGACCTACTGACTCAGGTCACATTATACTGTCTCCTTGCCCATCACATTCATGCAATCTCACATATATTAAATAATTTTTTTCCCACCTGCTTGTCTACATTTGTGGTAAGTTTCATCTTATTTTGCGCATTCGTTCATGGTGTAGCATTTTCTATGTCGAGCAATGTATATAGTATAAAAGTAGAAATTTTGCCTCAGGTTGGAACCAGAATGTTGCACAAAATATATGTTATTTAATTAACCCTTCTAGTATCCAACCTGAAAAATTGGTTTCCATTCAGAGGCCAAGCTATTTTCTCCCTATGCTCAGCCAAAAAAAAATTCAATAATGAAAGGAATTATGTCATGTTATATGCCATATTAATCACCATTTAATTCTTGAATTCTCCACTCAACAAGTCAACTTTAAAATATTTTTTAATACATAACTAATCAACTTAACAGAAATAGATCATGTTATATACCAAATTAAAGAGAATTTAATTATAAATTTTATTAAAGTAAAAACTTTGAACATTGTAGAAACAGATTAATTTTTAATAAGTCTTTTTATAGTGATATACCAAAAAAAGTACACATTTCATAATTACTCCCAAAATCTTCCATTTTTAAAAATAGCAGTATTTTGTTCATTATCAGGAGATTTTAGAAATTTTAAGGAAAAATTTGTTGATAAATAGTTCAGATCAAATTTCTGAGCTTAAATTAGGGGATTTCCTCAGTATAGAGTAATGTTAACTAACAAACAAATTGGCAATACCTTATATCACTTCTAAGAAATGGCAATCAGATGACTTTAACAAATTATTTATGTCATAGTTTAATAAAATATGCATCAAATGAAAAAAAATATTTATCAAGCTGAATTATATATTTTTATAAGATATGTATAAAAATTTTCAAATTCTGTGAACATATACAGACATCCTAGACACTGGAAGTGTTAATAGATGCTTATTCATTATTATTAAGAGGGAAATGTGGGACATTGGGGTTTCTAATTTGCACATCTGTGTTCTTTAATTGAACTTTTTTTTTTTGTAAGAGGGGAGGGAGTACTTTTGATAATATTGACATTTTTAAAAGTGTGGATGGGCAGTTTCTTGTTTAGTGATATTTTCATATTAATAAAAAAATGAACTTACTAAAAAATTACATTTCATAAGGAGAAAAATTTAACTTTTTTTTGCTTCATCTATTTAGTCATTACAAACTTTTGATCAATTTTTACCACAAGTAGGGAGATTACCCTTCATTGCTCTGCAGACTCCCCATTGATAGCACTCCCTGACAGGCTGTTTTTCCTAATTAAGCCTAACACATGAATGGTTTTTTTTTTTGGAATAATGAGGATGGATGGTAATTCTTTACAAATTTCTTTAAGGCTTGCTGTCTATGGGATCATTCAAGTTCCAGGTTTTTTTCATTTTGTGGATCGACTGTGAATTGCTTATGAATTCTTGTTTTTTATTGCTTGTTGTCTCTGATGGGACTTTCTCTTTAGTTAGTGATAATACACCATTGAAACAAATAGCCTTGAATGGTACTGATTGGCATTCATCATATAGCCAATATGTGCAGTTAGGAAAAATTGGCTTAGATACTATTATTTTTAATGGGTTTTCTTGTATGTGCAGACAAAATTTTATGCTTAGGAATAAATGTTTATATTATTTATTCAGTGTAATTTCACTGTATGGTTTCTTTACTGCTAGTAATATAATTATTTAGGCTATTATTGGTAGAAATTTTTAAAAAGAATTTCTTTCTAAGAATTATTTCTTTGTTCTAAAACTGATATCAAAACACAATTTTCATTAGTTTAATTTGCATAGTGTTTTTTTCCCCTTAAAAGATTGTTTTCATATTATTTTTCAGGGCTCCTATCAGTGAATGCAATGAAAAAGTTTCTTCAGTTGCCACCAGTCATTGCTATGAGTCCGGAAGTCAAGCATTCTGTCAAAACCCAACTTATCATTACATTGCATTGACAAAATAAAAAAAGGCACCTGAGCTCTATAAACTGCAGGTCTGCAAGATACAAAAATGCATGGTAAAAATCACTGACATTTTTGTTCTCATACATAGTACTATTCTACATTCAGCACATGCAAAGAATCCATAGGGAGAGAGAACGATTTCCTAGTTATCTTTCTCACTCACAGCACTATTTCATATTTAATGAATGTGCAGAATTCATTGGCAAAGGGTAAATGTCGAACAAAAATGCCATCTCTACAAAATGACAATAAGAATATTGTACTGCCAAAATGAGATTGAGAAAAATTTTCCTTATCCTCAGAGACAATGATTTTTTTTTTTATCTCAGTTAATAATTTCATGAATATAAATTAATTGATATGTATTTTCATGTGAATTTACAAAATGGACCACAAACATTTACAGAATTTAAAATTGAAAAACTATACTGGTGGTTAATTTAATCTTGGCAATTCAAAAGCACGATATCCTGTTGTTTTTTAATGCATCTTGGAGGTTGTGTTCTCAAAATAATTGGGTTACATTTTGAGCTTTTCAAAGGGAATTTGAAGCTTGCAACTTTAGATATATGCTGTTTGCAGAAAAATCATCATGAAAACATTAAAAATCATAATGAAATATACCAATAACTTGATTGTTAACAGCCTTTCAGGTTTAAAGTAACAATATCTGGAACATTTCATGGTTGATGCTCTATTGCACTGGCCACAAATGATTTCCTATAAAATTTACAATAACCAAATCATGATTGACCTGTAAATGGTAGCTAGGCATAAACTGGAAGGAGAGCTGTGTACCAATCCCTAGTGATGATGCACAGAACCGGCCAGGTCTAGCACCTAATGTCCGACCCCGCCTTCTCGTGGTGCAGGCCGTTAGTACCTTTCGAAAGAGATATTCTCTTTTGGAAGGGAACGGAAGGGGAGGGCTGCCAGTTCAGTATGGCCTGCTGATCTGGTCATCTACGGCCACTTTTTTCTTTTTTTCAACCCTGCTGAGGAGTGGTCAACTTCACAGGGTCCTGGTGCTGACCATTTATACCTACTAGACTGGACTTGTTTATGGATTTGAGCTTGATTATGGATCCTAGACTTGCTGCACTGGTGGGCCTCTGTTGAGGGAGAGTCTGCCGCTGTGTTTTCTGTTTGCTTCTGGGTTGCCAGCTCTAAGTGAACAGAGGCATGGGATACCTTATATCAGCTGGTGGATAATCCTAATCAGAGGCCATCGCAGGTACCTGAACCTTACTTAGCTAGTTGGGCATCGTCAAGCCTAAACTGGAGTAATGCGTCTCAGGCAGGCCATGTGGCTCTTGAAAAAGTCCACTTGAAAAGGTGGTGCCTGAAGTTCCTACCAGCATCGGTGACTTCAGCCTTTAGCGGAGGAGGAACGGGTCTTTGCCCCATGCCTGCGATCAGGGGGCTGTTTGATATTGTTGGCCCTACCAATCTCAATAAACCTAATTTCTTTAAAAATCCTACTAATCATTTTCTCTCTGCAGGAACGTGGAACGTGAGGACATTACATAGAGATTATTCTCTTGATGTCCTCATGCAGGAATTACAGCGCTATAACCTAGATATTCTAGGCTTGCAAGAGACCAGATGGACAGGTAAAGGTGAGATACTTAAAAATAACTTTAAATTTCTCTTTGCAGGGAGGGAGGATGGAAAGCATCACCAAGGCGTGGGTCTGCTGCTCAGCAGACATGCTAGTGATGCTCTTCTAGGATATGAGTGCATTAATGAAAGGTTTCTTACAGCAAAATTTCAGACAAGCATTAAAAACTTGAATGTTATCTGTTGTTATGCCCCCACTGAGGATGCTGATGAGGATGAGAAGGATAGGTTTTACGGACAACTTCAGGATATTTTGAATTCTGTCAAGAAAGGAGATATTACCCTTGTTCTTGGTGACTTCAATGCCAAAGTTGGTACTGACTCTAATCTTTGGGGAGGGGTGATAGGCCCTTTTGGTATTGGTAGCTGCAATGGCAATGGGCAACGTCTCCTACAGGTAAGTAAACTCAATGGTTTCAGAATAACTAACACATATTACAAACACCGCGACATACATAAATACACATGGGTTTCACCTGATGGGCTGCATAGAAATATGATTGATTATATATTAATTAACAGCAAATGGGCTAGTTCTGTTAGAAATACCAGGGCATATAGGGGAGCTGAAATTGGATCTGACCATTACCTTGTTAAAAGTGTCTTGCAACTTAAACTTAAAAAGTGTTGTGCTAGAGTTAAAAAATTTACCTTTAATACTGAAGCTCTGAATGACCCAGTTATAGCTAATGCTTACCATGATAGGTTACTTAGTCATTATGACGGTCATGGTTTGTTTAATACTGAAGTTGAGGAAGAATGGGGCCATTTTAAACAGGCTTTTTTGGAAACTAACAGTACTCTTTTAGGAAAAAAGGAGCAGAGGAGGCAGAATTATTTAAGTGATAAGGCAATTGAGCTTATTTCAGAAAGAAGGAACTGCAGGAATGTCCTTAATCAGTACCCTACTAGTCCTAATAGAAAAGATTACAGAGAGCTTAATAAACGTGTAAAGGATCAGTTAGCTACTGATAAAAATCTTTGGCTTGATAGCTTGGCTGATAAAGCTGAGGAAGCAGTTAGGCAGCACAACAGCAGAGAGCTGTACCAGATAGTTAATGTTTTATGTGGTAGAAAACGGACAGGCATACAGGGATTGAAGGATAAACAAGGTAAGGTTATAGAAGGTGAGGATTCTCTCATGGCTAGGTGGGCTGAGCATTTCAGTGATGTTCTAAACAATGTGGTTAGTTCTACTCCCATTTTTTGTAATGATGATAGATGCATTGGCAGCTTTAATGTTGGCCCTATAACACAATCTGAAGTTAGTTTGGCTATCTCTAAACTGAAACTTCATAAATCCCCAGGGGTAGATGAAATTACTACAGAAATGCTCAGAGCTGGGAATGTTTTGGTTACCACTTGGATGACTGAAATTTTGAATAACTTTTATGATAAAGGCATGGTTCCTAAAGATTTTACCAGAGCTATTATTATCCCTATTTTCAAAAAAGGTGATCGTAGTTCTTGTGATAACTATAGGGGTATCAGCCTACTTTCTGTTCCGGGTAAAGTTCTTTCCATGATTGTGCTTAATAGAATTAAGAATCTGGTTGACAGGCAATTGCGTGATGAGCAATGTGGATTCAGAAGTGGTAGGGGATGTGTAGATCAGATATTTTCACTTAGGCAGATTCTTGAGAAATGTTTAGAGTTTCAGAAACCTTTGGTTGCTAGCTTTGTTGATTTCAAAAAGGCTTTCGACTCTGTTGATCGTCATAATTTGTGGTTGATTGTGAAATCATATGGTATACCAGACAAGTTAGTTAACATAATGAAAGCTCTCTATAATAACACTGAGTCATGTGTGAGAGTTGGTAAGTCTTGTAGCAATTGGTTTAGCATTACGTCTGGTGTTCGACAAGGGTGCATTTTGTCTCCTTTTCTCTTTAGTTTGGTTGTTGATTATGTTATGCGAAATTCACTTCGAGGGAAAGATTTTGGCCTTAAATGGGCTGGAGATACGAAAATTTCTGATTTAGATTATGCTGATGATTTAGCCCTTTTGGCAAATGATGTTGATGAGATGAACTCTTTCATTTGAGCTGTTGATGAGACTGGTAGTAGAGTAGGTTTGGTTATAAACAGAGAGAAAACTAAAGTGATGAAAATTGGTCAGGCAGGTTGTGATTCAGTTAATCTGAATGGTTGCAGTCTTGAGCAGGTGTCACAGTTTAATTATCTTGGGAGCTATGTAACTGATACTGGTGATGTGCGGCATGAGATTAACAGATGAATTGGTATTGCTGCCGGGACTTTTAAGAATCTATGGAGATTGTGGAGAAATAGGCGTATACACCTAAAGACTAAAATTAGACTGTATAATAGTTTGGTTCTTTCTAGGGTTAGTTATGGTAGTGAAACTTGGACGCTGTGTAAACAAGATAACAGGAAACTAGATGCTTTTGATTCTAGATGCTTACGAAGTATCTTGGGTATTAGGTGGTTTAACTTTGTAACTAATGATGAGGTTAGGCAAAGGAGTCTGCAACCTCCTTTAAGCAGCATATTGTGCAGAGAGAGACTCCGCTGGTTTGGCCATGTTGCCCGTATGGATAATTATAGATTGGCGAATAGGGTATTGAACAGTGTGCCTAGAGGCCTCAGAAGGAGGGGGAGGCCTAGGATGCGGTGGGCAGACAATGTCAAACAGGACCTTGTAAGAATTGGTGTGCAGTGGCCGGATGCAGCAGATGTAGCTCAGGACAGATATGCTTGAAGAATTAAACTGCGTGGTCTGGTTGGACCTCCGTAGCCCATGGCTACTTGAGGATGATGATGATGATGAAATCATGATTTGACTTTTAAGTACCACATTTACTATAGTAAATGATTTAACATAGCTGTTATTGCATTTTAATCAACTTTTGAAAGATTTCATGACTCATTATATATTTATAAAAATTTAGATTGGGTAGATTTCAAGAAGTCATTAACTCAGAGATAGCACTAGAAAAAAATTTAATGTGTGAGTAGACAGTAGTGTGTGATTGTATTAAACTAGAACATACCACTTAAAAAAAAAAAAGAAAATCCTGGAATATTGTTTGTTTCTTCAAATTCTTGTGAAATAATATAATCCTCCTTATTTAAGTTTTTTTTTTGGTGGGTGAAATATGCAATATATATATGTCTACAGCGGAGAATAGGTACCGGCACAAATGATTTGAAAAGCCCCAAACTGTCCAGGAATGTGTCTGTGTTTTAAGGGGATAGGGTACTTTACACAAAAAGGTTTGCAACTTATAAATGGGAAAAATGAATACAGCAAGGTAAATAATGTGGATTACAGAAAAAGGGTCATTCCATGTCAATTCAACCAGGCCAGTTCATTGCCCATCACAGAATTCAATTATTTTTGGCAAAAATGTTGAGTAAAAAAAATTTTGTAAGGAGTTATAATCATTTAACTTAAGGGTGAAATATCCAAATTGCAATTATGATTAAAGGTTTTTCTTTTTTTTCTTTGTTTCTATGGCAGATGAACAGACCAAACTTGGTGTACTGATGCAGATTTTCCTTATTAATTCAATAAAAATATCGAATTTAAAAAAATTAATACAGTTTCAAAAAAAGATTAAAAAAATGGAAAATTTTAAAATGTCATATGGCCCTATAAATAAAAAAATTAAAACTGACATATGTTGTACATTATACTCCAAAGAAACATTATACAAAATTTGGAATATAGTCATTTCATTGATGATGAGAAAAAAAATATTGAATTTGTGCCACTGTTATCACTAATCATGCACTTCAAGGGGCTGCACTGATGCTCTTGTGCATGTGCACTAGAGGAGACACATGGAGAGGCTATCAACATGTGTGCTGCTTGCACTCAAATGCGACTTTGTAACTCCAACTGGCATTCGGCTACTACTTACAGCTATAATGCTTCTATTGATAAAAGTTCATATCTTTTTTTACAGACGAGTGAACGAAAAAGCCCAGTATTTAGAGGGAACAAATTTAGCAACACAAATGTTGAGTGATACAGAGGGTGACCAGATTGCGATCGAGAAAAACCGGGACAGATTATTAAATGTTCAGACTTCAGTTTGTATAACTTGAAAACTGTAAATTATGCGGTCGGTTTGTTGTTCACGATCCTCAGCCAACAGATGGTGCTGCTAAAGAACATATGATGTCATGGTGTAAAGTATGATGTAGAAACATAACCGTTGATTGTTGGCGGCCAATGGTTCTTTGATTTGTTTCTTTTGGGTGGGTAACATGAAGTCACTTATATGTGAGTGATTTGATGGGAATGTGAAGTTACATTTGATTTTTTTTTGTCATTTTTGCTTGATAACTCCTTTGGATAACATGCCTATGTGGCTAGATGTAAGTGCATATGTATAATATATTTAATGAGGTAATGAGGTCTGTAAATGGTAGCTAGGTAGTCACTGGAAGGAGAGCTATGCACCAATCCCCTGTGATGATGCATAGAACCGGCCAGGCCTAGCACCTAATGTCCAACCCCGCCTTCTCGTGGTGCGGACCGTTAGTAACTTTCAAAAGAGATACTCTCTTGTGGAAGTGAACGGAAGGGGAGGGCTGCCAGATTAGTGTGGCCTACTGATCTGGACAACTATGGCTACTTTTCTTTTTTTTCTACCCTGCTGAGGAGTGGTCAACCACACAGGGTCCTGGTGCTGACCATATAAACCTACTGGACTGGACAGATATATGGCTCTGAGCTTGATTATGGATCCTGATTTTGCTGCACTGGTGGGCTTCTGTGGAGGGAAAATCTTCCGCTGTGTTTTCTTTTTGTTTGTGGGTTGACAGCCCCAAGTGAATAGATCCACAGGATATGTTTATCAGCTGGTGGATAATCCTGAGCAGAAGTCATCGCAGGCACCTGAACTCTTTGCTTCTATTGGCATCGTCAAATTCTACATTGGAGGAAGTCTTCCAGTGTAGATGGCTTCAGCCTTTAGTAGTGGGGGAACGGGTCTTTGCCCCATGTCTGCGATTAGGGGGCTGTTTGATATTGTTGGCATTCCCTCTCTCAATAAACATAGTTTCTTTAAACATCCCACTAACCATTTTCTCTCCATAGGTAGTTGGAATGTGAGGACTCTGCACAGAGCTTTTTCTCTTGATGTCCTCACACAAGAATTCCACCGTTATAATTTAGATATTCTCGGCTTGCAAGAGACCAGATGGACAGATAAAGGTCAGATTCTTAAAAATAATCTTAAATTTCTCTTTTCAGGGAGGGACGACAAAAAGCATCACCAAGGCACTAACCATTTTCTCTCCATAGGTAGTTGGAATGTGAGGACTCCGCACAGAGCTTTTTCTCTTGATGTCCTCACACAAGAATTCCACCATTATAATTTAGATATTCTCGACTTGCAAGAGACCAGATGGACAGATAAAGGTCAGGAGGAATAAAGGCCAGGAGGAGTAATAGGCCCTTTTGGTATTGGTAGCTGCAATAGCAATGGGCAACGTCTCCTACAGGTAAGTAAACTCAATGGATTCAGAATAACTAACACTTATTACAAACACCGCGACATACATAAGTACACATGGGTTTCACCTGATGGGCTGCATAAGAATATGATTGATTACATATTAATTAACAGCAAATGGACTAGTTCTGTTAGGAATACCAGGGCATATAGGGGAGCTGAAATTGGATCTGACCATTACCTTGTTAAAAGTGTGTTGCAACTTAAACTTAAAAAGTGTTGTGCTAGGGTTAAAAAATTTACTTTTAATACTGAAGCTCTGAAAGATCCAGTTATAGCCAAAGCTTACCATGATAGGTTACTTAGTCATTATGACAGTCATGGTTTGCTTACTACTGAAGTTGAGGAAGAATGGGATCATTTGAAACAGGCTTTTTTGGACACTAACAGTACTCTTTTAGGAAAAAAGGAGCAGAAGAGGCAAAATTATCTGAGTGATAAGGCACTTGAGCTTATTTCGGAAAGAAAGAACTGCAGGAATGCCCTTAATCAATACCCTACTAGTCCTAATAGAAAGCATTACAGAGACCTTAATAAACTTGTAAAGGATCAGTTAGCTGCTGATAAAAATTTTTGGCTTGATGGTTTGGCTGACAAAGCCGAGGAAGCAGTTAGACAGCACAACAGCAGAGAGCTGTACCAGATAGTTAATGTTTTGTGTGGTAGAAAACGGACAGGCATACAAGGATTGAAGGATAAACAAGGTAAGGTTATAGAAGGGGAGGATTCTGTCATGGCTAGGTGGGCTGAGCATTTCAGTGATGTTCTAAACAATGTAGTTAGTTCTACTCCCATTGTTTGCAATGATGATAGATGCATTGGTGGCTTTAATGTTGGCCCTATAACACAATCTGAAGTTAGTTTGGCTGTTTCTAAACTTAAACTTCATAAATCCCCAGGGGTAGATGAAATTACTACGGAAATGCTTAGAGCTGGGAATGTTTCGGTTACCACTTGGATGACTGAAATTCTGAATCTCTTTTATGATAAAGGCATGGTTCCTAAGGATTTTACCAGAGCTATTGTTATCCCTATTTTCAAAAAAGGTGATCGCAGTTCTTGTGATAACTATAGGGGTATCAGCCTACTCTCTGTTCCAGGTAAAGTTCTTTCCATGATTGTGCTTAATAGAATTAAGAATCTGGTTGACAGGCAATTGCGTGATGAGCAATGTGGATTCAGAAGTGGTAGGGGATGTGTAGATCAGATATTTTCACTTAGGCAGATTCTTGAGAAATGTTTAGAGTTTCAGAAACCTTTGGTTGCTAGCTTTGTTGATTTCAAAAAGGCCTTCGACTCTGTTGATCGTCATAATTTGTGGTTGATTGTGAGATCATATGGTATACCAGACAAGTTAGTTAACATTATGAAAGCTCTCTATAATAACACTGAGTCGTGTGTGAGAGTTGGTAAGGCTTGTAGCAATTGGTTTAGCATTACTTCTGGTGTTCGACAAGGGTGCATTTTGTCTCCTTTTCTCTTTAGCTTGGTTATTGATTATGTTATGCGAAATTCACTTCAAGGGAAAGATTTTGGCCTTAAATGGGCTGGAGATAGGAAAATTTCTGATTTAGATTATGCTGATGATTTAGCCCTTCTGGCAAATGATGTTGATGAGATGAACTCTTTCATTCGAGCCGTTGATGAGACTGGTAGTAGAGTAGGTTTGGTTATAAACAGAGAGAAAACTAAAGTGATGAAAATTGGTCAGGCAGGCTGTGATTCAGTTAATCTGAATGGTTGCAGTCTTGAGCAGGTGTCACAGTTTAATTATCTTGGGAGCTATGTAACAGATAATGGTGATGTGTGGCATGAGATTAACAGACGAATAGGGATTGCTGCTGGGACTTTTAAGAATCTATGGAGAGTGTGGAGAAATAGGCGTATACACCTAAAGACTAAAATTAGACTGTATAATAGTTTGGTTCTTTCTAGGGTTAGTTATGGTAGTGAAACTTGGACACTTTGTAAACAAGATAACAGGAAACTAGATGCTTTTGATTCCAGATGCTTACGCAGTATCTTGGGCATTAGGTGGTTCAACTTTGTAACTAATGATGAGATTAGGAAAAGGAGTTTGCAACCTCCTTTAAGCAGCATATTGTGCAGAGAGAGACTCCATTGGTTTGGCCATGTTGCCCGTATGAATAATTATAGATTGGCGAATAGGGTTATGAACAGTGTGCCTAAAGGCCTCAGAAAGAAGGGGAGACCTAGGATGCGGTGGGCAGACAATGTCAAACAGGACCTTGTTAGAATTGGTGTGCAGTGGCCAGATGCAGTAGATGTAGCTCAGGATAGACTTGCTTGGAGAACTAAATTGCACGGTCTGGTTGGACCTCCGTAGCCCATGGCTGCTTGAGGATGATGATGATGATGATGATTTTTAATGATAGTCAGACGGAATAGGAATAATTAATATATTCCTGTTGTTTTTTTCCAAATTTCATTAATATATGATAAATAATACGTTATTTAAGATATTTTGGAATTGAAATTATTTAATATTAGGTATGGTTATTTTTGAAAGTGTTAGTGAAATGTTTTGTAATGTTATGGTCACATCATTTGGAAGTGGAAGTTCAGAAGCTTTTTATTGCCGTGTGTGTGTGGGGGGATGTTTTTGTAAGTTCTTTGGAGTGAGGAGCATTTGAAGGGGAAGGGAGGAGTGGTTAGAACTAGATATAATTATTTTAAATTTTTTTGTGTTTAGTATGATGTAAGAGTATGTGTTTTGTTGTGAGTGCGGAAGAAAATGGCAAAAGTTTACAATGTGGGGTAATTAAATTTTAAAAATGAGAGTTTTTATGTGGTGTTAGGGTTTTAGGAGAATAGTTTTTGAGATATATAAAGTGAGTTTTCAGAGGATTTTAATGTAGTGTGTGTGTGGGGGAGTATGTTTGGGGGAAAGAATGTTGGAAGTTTTTCCATGTGGAACTGAACATGGTGGTAGCAATGAACACGTGTATTTTGTTATAGTAGTTTGGGATGAATCGAGCGATTTTTAGTAGTTACGTGTAGTATGGTAATTATTAGTGTATTATGTGATTTATTAATTTTGTTATATATTTAGATGTCTTTTAAAGTTACTTATATGATTTATTGCTAATGTGTGGAAGGGTTTGGCGTAATATAAAATTATAATGGCTGTAAATGTAGAAATTTTGGGTATTGTAGAATTGTTGGTGTGGAAAAAATGGCATTTTTTGATGGAGTCAGGAAGGTTAATGAGTAATTTAGGGAAGGGTTATTTGAGCTATAACATGGGTATTTTTTTTGTCTCCAATGAGATTATTTTTAGTTTTGGGGGCTTTTTATATTGCTGGTCAGCGATGCATTGTTGATGAAGTTCTTGGTTTTGAGATTTATATTTGATTTGATTAATTCTGGTGATATATATAGGTTAATTTTTGTATGTGTGACTTGATTTAGTAGCTTAGTTTGTGGAAATATATTTGTGGAGTGTTTTAACTATTGGGAGAAGTATGTGTGGGAGGATATTTCAGGAATTTGCAGTACGTGGAACGGCAAATGTGTTGTAGTTTCTTTGTTTGTGTTTTTTTTACATTTTAATTTTTTTAGTAATTTGTGGTTGTGAAGGATGTTTTTTAGTGGAATCTCTTTTTTTGTTATGTTGTGTTTGTTTACTATGTACACTACCATTGCTATGGTAACGGTACTCTGCAGTCGATGTACTCTCGAGTTATCATTACAAAACGGTTCAACGAAAAGGACCGTTTTGTTACATAGCATAAAAAAAAGGTGGCAGAGGACCGTGATGTGCACTACTGCTAATTATGCTTCATTTTTGATCAATTGTTCTATAATAATCAAGGAAATTTTTCCCCCCGAAATGTCAAAACTGATGGTGTAATAGTAATACTTCCATTTTTTAATCTTTGAGGAAAAATATTTCTTTTTTTTGATATTATCTTAAGAACAGGATGCCAATGGCAGAAGGGTGCTAGAGAGTTTAATCCAATAATAGTAATTGTTTTTATTTATTAAACTTAACAAAATTACTTCAAGTTGCATAGTACTCATACTTGGTACTTCTAAAATATATTAAAATATAAAATCAATTCTCTTGATCATTATGTCGGTAACTTAGTCCTTTTCAGTTTAAATGATTATATACATTCTAATTATATATGACTAAATTCTTTATTATCAATGTATTTTATTTTTATTTATTTTTTACAATAATATTTATTTTGCCAGCAATGAATATGACTTTGTTAAAATGAACTAAATTCAAACTTGTTTATGTGCAATTTTTTCTATTCATTAAATTCAAAGGAGCATCTTTTTTCTTGTCCAGGGCACCAAAAGAGCTACTAGTTCTTCGCTTATTTGGACTACACTAAATTACTTTAATGTAGTCTAATTAGTACTTCCTTAATTATTACTTTTCTTGTTTTCCAAGAAATGACCATACTCAAAATTTTGTACGTTTATATGGAGTATAACGTATAACATGTGTTAGTTTTAATTTTTATCTATATAGGGCCACATCACTTTTCCACATTAAAAAAAAAATTTAATCTTTTTCCAAAACTGTATTAAATTTTTTGATTTTGTTTTTTTATTGAATTAATAAGGAAAATTTACATCAGTACACCAAGTTTGGTCTTCTCATCCACCATAGAAATAAAAAAAAAAAAGAGAAAAACCTTAAGTTATAATCACAATTTGTATATTTTCCCCTTAGGTTAAACAATTATAACTCCTTACAAAAATTTTTTGACTCAAAATATTTTGGATAATTAGACATCTTATGTGTATTGATATTTCTGCCACAGATCATTGAAATCTGTGATGGTTGGTGAACATTTTCCAAAATTTTGGTTGATTTGACATGGAATGATGCACATACTGAAAAACAAATGAATATTTAATTATAACCAAAATAAATATCTGTTCATTTATTGTATTTAACCAAATTCTATCATATTTGGTATTAATTTAAGTAAAGGCACAAGATATGTAAATAAATAGTAGATTATACTGATTGTTAAATATTTCATTCAATACAATTTTTCTGCTGAGGTCCTGCCATCCTCTCAGACCTTCTACTATGGCATATAAACTGACAGTCTCCTGTCAGACCTCTGTGGCAAGCAGCTGCTTGAGGGGTAGTTATTTTTTATTTATTTATTTACAATTGTTTGGAAAAAAATCACGTTTCTACTGTTTTGAGGTCCCTCACAAATGTAATGGCGTTGGGTGAGCACCTATGTAATAATTGGCCATTGTATGTCTACTCCTTTTATCTGCATTCAATTTGTCAATCTTTAGTCTCTTGTCTCCAGACTTTGATAAGTTATGAAACCATATTTACATTGTAACTCACAAAACTTAATTTAAAAAAAATTTAAATATCTGGTTTAAAAGGTTTTATATATAAGTTCAGAAATGATATGTTTTAAAGTTAAAAATAATGTTTACATTTTTAACTTATTATACAATTTATAACTTGTTTTGATTTTTATGTGTTGATGGTATTTCTCTTCCAAGTTTTATAACCTGTTATAAGGATTGCACAATTGATATTTTTATGTTACTGTTGCACTGTGTGCCTTATTTTGCTTACTTACCTAGTTTAAAAGAATAGCAAACGGCCCATGTAGTGATTACGGTCCTCAGCCGATAGATGGCATTGCTCAAGTGGCGTGTGACGTCGAAGTGTAAAGTATGATGTAGAAACGTAACTGTTGGTTGTTGGTGGCCTATGGCTCTTTGATTTGTTTCTTTTGGGTGGGTAATGTGGAGTCACGTGTTATGTGTGATTTGACGAGAGTGTGAAGTTATGTTTGGTTTTTTTTCGCCATTTTTTCTTGATGACTTCTTTGGATAACATACCTATATGGTTAGAGGTAAGTTCGTGTGTATTATATATTTAATATCGGGGGGGGGGGGGGGGTGTTCAGTGATAGGTAGGATACGAATAATTAATTTTTTACTTATTTTTTTTTTGAAAATTGGTTAGGATATGGTTTATAGAGATATTAGGGGCCCATGTATTGGGGAGTATGCAAGTTTTTGCGTGTGGGATTGAAAATGGCGATAGTAAAGAACACATGCATTTCGTTAGAATAGTATAGGGGTGAATTGAATGTTTTTTAGTAGTTACGTGTAGTATGGTAATTATTAATGTATTATAGTGATTTATTAATTTTGTTGTATATTTAGGAATCTTTTAAGAATAATTATATGATTTATCGTTAACATGTGGAAGCGTCTGGCGACTTTTTGATGTAGTAATTCTGGGTATTGTAGAATTGTCAGTGTGTGAAAAAACGGCAGTTTTTGATGAAGTCAGGAAAGAATGAAAAATTTAGAGGTGGGGTGAGAGTGGCGGAGTCGGTAGCGCGCCAGGCTTGTAATCTGTAGTTCCAAGGTTCGAGTCCGAGCTATGTCAGCGTTTAGATTTATCTCGGCAAATTTTCAAACTCGGCTCATAGTTAGTAGGGGACACCGATGGGCTTGGAAAGGCAGCCGTCCGTCGGTTAGGATGTTAAGCCGTGGTCCTGTGTGTGGGGAATTACTGTGTACATTAAAGAACATGCTGGATGGCCTTGACAGGAAGTTACTGTCTGCCAACAGCTGTTCTAGTGAGTCCCGTACCTTCTGTGAGCCTTCGGGGTTCATGTGATCTCGCCATTTAGCCCATGGTGTGGGAAAAAAGTGGAGGCTCAGAGGTAAAACGACAATGTAATTTAGGAGGGATATTTGAGCTGTAAGACGTTTT
The DNA here is from genome assembly GCA_038380435.1 of Ryuthela nishihirai. Taxonomy (NCBI): domain Eukaryota; kingdom Metazoa; phylum Arthropoda; class Arachnida; order Araneae; family Heptathelidae; genus Ryuthela; species Ryuthela nishihirai. The sequence continues at coordinate 10,710,748 of JAWZYU010000004.1, forward strand.
TTTTTTGTCAGATTTTTGTTTTGGGGCTTTTTTTTATAATTCGGTTGGCGGTGCACTATTTCCGATTTTCATGTTTTTTGGTTTGTGTTGTCTTGGTGGACATTATTTAGTTTTGGGGCTTTTTTTATAATTCGGTCGGCAGTGCACTGTTTCCGATTTTCATGTTTTTTGGTTTGTGTTGTCTTGGAGGACATTATTTAGTTTTGGGGCTTTTTTATAATTCGGTCGGTGGTGCACTGTTTCCGATTTTCATATTTTTTGGTTTGTGTTGTCTTGGAGGACATTATTTAGTTTGGGGATTTTTAATAATTCAGTCGACGGTGTATTGTGTTTTGAAAAGAAGGGAGGGGGAATGGTGGAAGTGGTTTACTGGTGGAAGGGGGAATGGTGGAAGGCAATCGTTTTATTTTTGTTGGACTTGGCAGTTTTATGAGCTTTCATTCTGTAACTGACGGTTACGAGTTTTTTTGTGGTAATTTAATTTCTTTTATGTTTGTTTAAAACACAATTTTATGTTACTATGGTTACGGTGCGTTGCGTTTGACGTAAACTCAGGTTTTTCGTTACTATGTTAATGAAAAAAACAATCTTTTTTCTAGGAACCCCTGTTTGGGTTAGGGTCTCGGGGGTTGTGGGAATCAACTAAAAGGGCCGTTTTGTTACGTTGCGTCAAAAACAAAATGGCGGCTGAGAACCGTGATCTGTACTACTGTCTAGCAAACATTTTTGTGCAACTGTAGGAAATTAAAAATAAAATTTATGAACACTAGTACATTGGTATAATTATTGCTGTTGGTCATCTAAGGGTCTGCATTTTTTAAATGATTTTAGAATCATTTAGGGTTTTCATGATAAATTTTTCAAGTAGTCAATAAAGCACTAGTCAAAAGCAGTATATATTAGCTGGCAAAGCTATTTGAGAACTAGACTCATCCAACTGTAGTTAAAATTTGGGTGCATGAAGAACAATGTTTGTGCTACTGATGCACACTTTTAAAAAGGTTTATTTTGATGTATTTTGTGTTTTGAATGCATGTTGAATGAATATTCTATTGTTATGGACATATAGCTTTAAACTATTTTAAAGGCTTCATAAAGTTCTATTCACTACGGAGAAAAACCAAAATGGCTGATTTAAACTACAATATTGCTCTCTTTTATGATGACATATTACTTTTAAGCCAAAAAATATTGAAGGTGATATCCTATCATGCATATAGGCCACATGCATCATTGCTTAAGAATTGTTTTCAAATTTCTGAGCAGTGGTTTTCATCAAGATGAATGTGGTAAGGCAAATTATACATTTCTCTTAGGGCTATTTACTTATTAGTTGATTCTTAGTAACAACATATATTTATATAAACACTGATAGATAACATTATTTCCTTTGTTACATCAAAATATTTCCGTATAAAAATATCTATTATTAAAGGTTAGAAATTCCTTAGCCAAAGCTTATGATTGTATTGTACATTTTATAATTTAGAACAAAGATCGTTTCCAGATTGTACCATTATTTATTCACATGCTAAAGTGAAAGCAAATTATTACATAGAAATGTATTTTTAGAATGTTTTTTTTTAATTTCTCTTCTTTGACTTACCCTAGCAGGCCAAGGTGGATAACCACGAACTTTAGCAAAGATCAGATCACCAGGTTTATAAGGAGACTTCTTACTCATCTTCGGACACTATATCGTCTTATATTACAGCATAGAGGTGCGAAACTTGTGTGTAGAACACAACAACTTACTTTCGGTGGTTTTATATACTTCCTACTCAAACACTATTTAAAAAATTGCTCTATTCCACAATCATTCCCGCGTTCAATGTTTAACTAAGCCTGATATACAGAAGTGAAAGAAGCCGTTGCCAAACATTCTGAACATTCTAATCTGGTTTTGTTCATTGAGGTAATATTACTAGAGACAGGACTGGCAACAGACGCCATGAACACATACAGATGTTAAGCCTAGTCGATAGTGAGGTGGAAGTTGGGTGTTTTTAATAAGTCAACAGTGAAATGCCTACTTCATGCTCCGCATACGGATGCAAAAATAAATGCTGTAAAGGAAGTAATTTGACATTTCATAGGTTAATTCTTTACGAAAATTACGAGATGTGTTCTTTGTGATAAATTAAAAATTGAAATTGTTAAACTAAGGGATTTAAAAATAAAGGTTGTCAACTTTTCAATATACCTTTCTGTCTAAGTCAAATGTAGTTCACGAATATTTTAATATATGAAACTAATAATATTTACATATGTAAAGTATGTGATTTAAAGCCTGAATTAAGATGAAATTAATAGAATGTTTTCGTACATTTTATTACAATAAGAAATATTAAGCATATGGCATTAAATTTATGAGACGTCTGCTTTGCATTTTTTATTTTGCCAAAGTGTATTATTATTTAGGTAACATATTATATATTGTGCAAGCTTATAATATTTTTGATTATATACATTTATTGGGAGGAGATTTGATTTCCTGCCTCAGCTGAATAAAAAAAAGTTTACACTCTCTGATTATTTCTTTCAATTTTTAATAAAAATTAATATTTTTTAATGAAAGAAGAAAATAAATATAACTTTTCATGTTTTTTAAATGAGGCGCGGATTTGCACTATTAAGGTCTATAAATTTTGAGGGCTTTCGCTTAGCTGAATGATTTGATCATGTATTAAATTGTAAAATATGTTTACCATTATTCCTGTTTTAAACAGGCTCAAATTAAAGTCTGCTAAGTTTACAGTCAATTTCGTTCAGTGCGACACAAATAGCATATATAAAGTTTCGTCTTAAAAATTCTTTAGTACACTTCAGGAGGAAAGTGAGTTTTGCTGACATTGCAAGACTCGAACTCATTGCGAAAGCTCAATTTTTTTTCGCTGAATAATCTGTGCACTTGCTGTTGATTAATCTTAAGTAACACGTTTAAAATCAGAAACATTCTCATTATTTCGACTTGTGTTAATGTTTTTGGACGCAGGATCGATTTTATAATAAGTGGTATATTATGTTTGCTTTGCAATTCGAGGTTTCCTCCTTCAGTGATTTAGTTTTAACTTTTCTTGTTCAATTTGTAATATAAAACTTTGCACATAACTAAAATTTTAAAAGAAACCTCTTTCTGTCTTTTCTGCAGCAAATTGTGATGTATACTGTGTTTTGTCGAGAGCCACTACATTTTGGATAGAAAAGGATGCTGAAGGAAGAGAACCTATCTGAGATTTGATATTGTGCGCTGACATAATGAAATACTGATATAAAATTACCATACCCCTTTCCATCTAAAAATTATCCAAAATTAAAGAAAGCTTTTGTGTGTCATCGCTATAAATGTGTCCTCAAAGGGTAGCAATTTGAAGTTTACCTAATGTTTATGATATATCATATGATTTAGCTGTTGTTCAGAATATATCTTGATTTTTTAGTTCTAAGATGACTGATATTGGCGGAAAAAAACATTTTACTCGTAAAAGATGAAAGTATATAAGATACGATAGACTTCGCAATCCCAGTTGTCTCAATGAATCTGATTTGAAGTGAAGAGTTCTAGGTAAAAATCAGTTGTGAGTAAAAAAACAGTGCTATTTACAATTACAAATACAAATAGTTGATGAAAAGTACTCGCTTTCGTTGGGGTTGCTTTACAATCTATTTTTAAGAATTCATAAACTGTTTTCTTTCCGCTAGTGTATCAGCCATGAAGTTTTTAAGCTCAGAACCACTTCTTGTGAAAGTTAAAGCAGGACCAGCCCAACAGAAAAAGCATTCCAAGTGGTAGCTGGGAGTGGTGATATTTTAAGGGCTGCATGCTAATATATTAATTGGGTTTGTAATTTCAACTCAAAATAAAAGTGCAAAGTCCCTTATATATCTTTGTGAGCGAAGTAATTTTGAAACCCTATTACCAAAGAAATTGCTGGCACTTTATTTCACATATGGTAGGCGAAAAATATACCCAGTGTTGACCACAAAAATGGTAAAATCGTTTTTGGTGACAAAAATGCTAAGATGAATAAAGATGGCAAAAAAGGTATGATCGCTCGAGGAATCAAAATATAAAATCAGTTGTAATGGCAAAAAAAGCAAATTTAATTGGGGTGACAAAATAATTTTTCTGGAGTTGCAAATATAAATCAGTATGGAAAGGCAAAGAGGATATTTATTTCGGGGGGGGGGGGGAAATATGGAAGTTCACTTGGAGCGGCAAAACATCGTGGGTAAGCACTGCGTTACGAGATGTATTGAAATATCTTGAGGAAGATATTAATCTACCACTGCAGCAGTTCAGTGATACCCTTTTTTATAATGCGCATGAAAGTGCAGCTCTGGTGTTTGCATATTAATTATTTGCGAAGATATAAATGTTTCACATAAGAGTAAATGAATTTTCTTAAAATTAATTTGTTCAATGTAACAAAAATTTTACATTTTTGTGAATTTGTTTTAATTTAATTGTTGTATTTTACTTTGTAAACCAAACCAGATTTTTCATACACTTTTAGATAGTGTATGAAAAACTCCACTTCTCTGCTATTGCGTTGGGCACTGTATTGCACAGCAAAGTCCCAGTTTCCATCCTCAGCAAGCAAATATTTCTGTGAAGGAAGCGATGAATACGTGTTCTACTAAATGCGAAGGAGAATGTTCCACTCCCCACCCTAAGGCAATCAGCGTGTGTTAGCCATCTTCTTGGATACTTAGTGGAAGCCATTACTTCTATAGAGAAGCTAGGTAAGTGTAAATACAATATCTTTAATCCATTGTCAATTATTGGAGAACAAATTCCTTTTTTTCATTATTGTTTGGTAGACATTGTAAATATACCAAATCAGGCGCGATTTATTATTAGGGGCAAAGTCTCATTAAAATTTCTGTAATATAAACTAAAATATCAAATTCCGAATTACAACAAATAATAAAAGTGATAACGTAAATGAATATTTGTTTTCTAAGTTATCTTGTCCATTTTTTCTATTCAATAAGCATTTAGTGAAGTAATACACTTGAAATTGCCTTGCATCGTCTTGATTTGCATCGTCTTCAGTGTAAACCTTGCATCGTCTTCAGTGTAAACTGAAGTGCCATTGAATTAGGGATAGGAGACGCTATCCAAATTCAGTACCGCAAGTCCCGCATTTGCGCGCATGCGTGGCTGAAACTCTGGTCATATATAGCTGTCAGCTTCGGCTTCCCAAAGCATTCTTCACGAGAAGCATAATGGGAAAGGCGCGGGATTTAGATGCATTTGACAGAGGGCAGATCGTAGGTGCCTGACGGATGGGACATTCTATCTACGAAATTGTCAACGAACTTGAATTTTCTCCTACGACAGTTTCAAGGGTGGTCTGGGAATATAAAAATTCCGGCAAAAAACCAAGCACCCAGACAAACTTGCAAAGGACAATCAGTCTTGAATGATTGTTGGCTTCGCTGTCTGACCTGCATCGTACGGAGCAATAGGGGCCAGACATTATCTGAAATCACCTCCCATCTGAACGTGTGTTCCAGCTGGGAAGTCACTGCATATACCATGCAATGCTCACTTCATCGTCTCAGCTTTGGGAGCCACTGACCTACGAGAGTCCTACTTTTAATGGCACGACACCGGACTCATCGCCTTGCCTGAACTAAAGAACATCGAAACTGGACCATCGAAAATTGCCAACGGATAGCCTGGAGTGATGAATCCCGATTTAAATTCATCACACCGATGGAAGACTGAGGGTATGGTGCCAACCCCATGAAGCCATGGATCCTGCTTGAGGTTGGAACAGTACAAGCTCGTGGTGTCCCAGTGATGGCCTGGGTTGTCTTCAGTTGGACGTCTGTGGGATCTTTGGTACGTGTACTGATGACTCTCAATGCATCCTGGTACGTAGAACTCATGGCTGACCATTTACATCCATTTATGGCCATCATGCATTCCAATGAAGATGGCGTCTACCAGCAAGACAACTGTTCATCGCACAGGTCCAGTTTGGGTACTGCATGGTTGTAGGAGCATTCTGCTGACTTTGAAATAATGAATTAGCCATCTAGAAGCCCAGCTTGAAATCCCATCAGAAATATTTGGGAAACCGTCGAGCAGAATGTTCGGGCCCGTGTCCCATCAGCAACGACCTTTAGAGAATTGTGGAGAGCTCTGGAGGATGCATGGGTCGCCATACCTGTGGAACATTTACACAAGATTGTGGAGTCTTTGCCTCGTCGTGTGGCGGCCGTTATCATAGCCTGAGGGGGTCCAACATCTTACTAGGTTGCTATCCCTAATTCAATGGCACTTCAGTGTATAAGCGTAGTATATTATGGGGCAAGTTTCAAATGTGTCCAGAAATTTCTATCATTTACCATGCTAGTGCCAATCATTTGCCAACAGCCTACAACCGTTTGTAAGTTAACACGAAGTCTGGGCAGCTGTGAAGACCCCACTCCTCCGCAACAATATCGATACATAGAGATCATATTACTGGTTACAACGCTACCATTAGGTGATCATTGGAAACTCAGCAGTTATTACTGCATAATGGCGGATACATCGCTATGATTCCCTCGGTAAGCAATAGTTTATTATTTTGAAAATCGAATGTAGTAAATTTTATAAGATTAGGTAATGCCCATATCACTGGCTTAGTTGACAATTAGAATATTAGTATACAATAAGGAATTTTAAGTTATTTTAATAGCGACAACGCAGTGTTAAAGAGCACTACAAATATGGCATCCCAACAAGAACTGTCTAAAGCCGTGTTTCCCAACGTGGGGCCCACGCCCCACAGGGGGACAATTTGATTATCAAGGGGGGCAATTCGAAAATGGACTCGTTCAGAGTTTAACCGTATGGCGGTTAAATTTTACATAGGGGGGGACATAAGAATTTTAGAAAGGCTTAAGTTGGGCAGGGCACAAAAAAGGTTGGGAAACACTGGTCTAAAGTAATGTGCATTGTATTAATTAGGCTTATATATTTTAATAATTATTGTACCATATTCTGTGTATAATAATTATAATAGTTTAAATGAACACCGAGGGTTTAGTGATTAAGATTTAATCAGAGGAAATTATGTATTAACATTTCAGGTAACAGCTACTAATTAAGCCACCATATTGGTTGCTTATTAAAAAGTTTGCGTGAAGTAGAAAATTGCCCTCGAATTGCTATCATAATGCTGTCATGAAGAATTCAATATATTCAATATGATGTCCAGTTAGTTACCAAATTGGAATTTCACGAGTGTATTAGAAATTTAAAGCGAATTTTCCGTGCAGGAAATAAACGGTAATTACTGAGTTCAGTAATAAATGATTGGAAATATGTAGTTGTTAGAAATCAATCTGTGCCTTCTACACCTCCGACCCTTATTTAATCTGGAATGTGACACTGGATCTGAAAATTCCTCTCACTTCTGAGTGCCCGAAATAGCCCTCTTCACTAATTTTAAGCTCTTCAGCACTGGTATATCGAATTTGACATTTGACCTCGAAGGACCCGTCGCATGCATAATTTCGTAACATTTCTGTGATCTACGAATCAAAGTACCCTCAGGCCCCATTTTTAGCACTCTAGCACCGATCGTATGTCATGTCATGTCATAACATCGGTGCTAGAGAGCTAAAAATGGGGCCTGAGTACTTTGAGTACCTGACAAGTTAGTTAACATAATGAAAGCTCTCTATAATAACACTGAGTCGTGTGTGATTGTTGGTAAGGCTTGTAGCAATTGGTTTAGCATTACTTCTGGTGTTCGACAAGGTTTCAACAAGGTTCGAAAAGGTTCGACAAGGTGTTCGACCTTTTCTCTTTAGTTTGGTTATTGATTAAGTTATGCGAAATTCACTTCAAGGGAAAGATTTTGGCCTTAAATGGACTGGAGATAGGAAAATTTCTGATTTAGATTATGCTGATGATTTAGCCCTTTTGGCAAATGATGTTGATGAGATGAACTCTTTCATTCGACCTCTTGATGAGACTGGCAGTAGAGTAGGTTTGGTTATTAACAGAGAGAAAACTAAAGTGATGAAAATTGGTCAAGTAGGCAGTAATTCAGTTAATCTGAATGGTTGCAGTCTTGAGCAGGTGTCACAGTTTAATTATCTTGGGAGCTATGTAACAGATACTGGTGATGTGCGGCATGAGATTAACAGACGAATAGGGATTGCTGCCGGGACTTCTAAGAATCTATGGAGAGTGTGGAGAAAAGGCGTATACACCTAAAGACTAAAATTAGACTGTATAATAGTTTGGTTCTTTCTGGGTTAGTTATGGTAATGAAACTGGGATAATTTGTAAACAAGATAACAGGAAACTAGATGCTTTTGATTCCAGATACTTACGCAGTATCTTGGGCATTAGTTGGTTCAACTTTGTAACTAATGATGAGGTTAGGCAAAGGAATTTGCAACCTCCTTTAAGCAGCATATTGTGCAGAGAGAGACTCCGTTGGTTTGGCCATGTTGCCCATGTTGCCATATAATTATGGATTGTCTAATAGGGTTATGAACAGTGTGCCTAAAGGCCTCAGAAAGAAGGGGAGACCTAGGATGCGGTGGGCAGACAATATCAAACAGGACCTTGTCAGAATTGGTGTGCAGTGGCCAGATGCAGTAGATGTAGCTCAGGATAGACTTGGTTGGAGAACTAAATTGCACGGTCTGGTTGGACCTCTGTAGCCCATGGCTGCTTGATGATGATGACGACGACGACGACGACGACGACGACGACGATGATGATGATGATGATGATGATGATGATGAGCACCGATGGATCTATATCTGACAGTTGACCTCAAAGGACACTCCGGATCCGAAATTTCGCAATGTTTTCGGATCTACATCCTGAAATATCCACAGGCACCAATTTTCACGTTTTTATCACTCGTATATCACGATTTGATCTCTACGTGACCTCCATTTGACCCAGTCGGAGGTCAAATTTCGGATTTTTTCCGAGATTTATACGACCCGAATTACCCCTCCCTAGGGACAAATTTTCAGAGATCTACCATTTCTGCATCATAGTTAGAGTTAATGCGATTCTGTCAGTCAGTCAGTCACTCACAATTGGGTTGTTTTAACTCTGAGCGGCACTTTTGTGCACGCAATGGTCTAAATGGATAGGTCACAAGTACCTCAAAGACTCAGAGAAGGTTGGGGGAGGGGACCCACTAAAACAGCTGTAGGAGACAGATGGTTGGTCAACCAGTGTGTTCTTTAACTTGCACAGAGTATGCCTCTCCCACACACGGGGTCACGGCTTAACGTCCATTGGATTATTCAGTTTCGTTTGTTTTCTTATCTGTGGGAAAGGAAGTGTCTTGTTAACGAATTTGCGTCGTTTGAACTAGTTCTCTCTGATTGGATTATTCTGATATGATGTTGCAAAAAAGCTACGTTCATTACCTAAAAGAAAGACTAAATAATTGAATCTGTCGGCTTTATTGACGATTTTCTCGAATAAACTAAAGCAGAGAGTAAATGTTCTTTAAGTATTGTAGACGACCAATGTAAATTTACAGACTATCATTAGTAATATTACTAACTCAATAATGAACTGTATAAAGCCGCCTTGGTGGCCTATTAGTATCGTGTTGGCTTGCAGTGATGTTGCATCTGCCGTTCTGATTCAAGTGTCTGGATGACACGCTCTGTCATAGGTATGATTGTAACTCACCAACTAGTTGAAAATTGTAGATAGTAAAGAAATCTTCGCACATTAGGACATAAATATTGGTTCTAAAACTCTTCAACTTCATTGAAAAAACAATTTGGCGTACCCAAATAGTATCAACAAGCTCAGGAGTGTGCTGTTTACTGACCAAAAATGGGGATCTGCAGCCAACTAAAGTTTAAAAAATATTTCTTTATTTAAAAAAGATGTCATTAAGTAAATTCATAAAAAATAATATACCATAATGCTTGAATTTAAATAAAACTTGATAAGAGGATGATGCTGGCCATTATTGGAAGGGTTTGAGTATGAAGTAAGAAATCAGGATTTTTGGGTTTTCGGAATCATCAAGGGATATTGGAGACCACTTGGACTCTGCAAGGAGCTGTGGAAAACTGATAACATCACAATGCTAATAAACGTAGGCTGATATTACTTAGCTACAAGAAAGTAAGAAAGTTAAAGTCTTTCCTTTTTGCTTAGCATTTAAATATTATGATCTGTTAATTTTGCAACATCTGACAAGACTGCAAAGAAAAAAAAAACATTCTACGGTTGTTATTTTGCTACTATTAATTATTTTGTTGTGGTAAGACGAAGCATTTATTTTAAAACAGCAAGGCGACTTTTTGTAATAAAAAGTGCCGCCGTTTTATAATGATCATAAGTGCATATATTTCAAAGAGAACACGGAAATTTTAAAAAGAATATGAACTTAGTTTAAATCCTGATTAATTATAATAACTAATTTTTAATTATAAAAATCATATATATGTATATCAATTCTTTAAAATATTAATTTGAGGAATAAATTATTTTATTAATGTTGCTGAAACATATCGAGGATACTACAACACAAAAATGTATTTTTCATAAAACGATCATTATTCATGACAAATAATACAAAGAATGGTAAAGAGAGCAATTACAATGAATGGGAACTGAAAGGAAAGTAATAAAATCTGTAAAATAAAAATTGTAAATTAGCGGGAATCGGAATAAATAATAGTTAAATAAAAGTACTCAGTAATATAAAGGTCAATAATAAAAACATTTTATATTCACAATGATTTCCCCTTATCCCCAATATTATCTAACTAGACAGTTCATGCTATGCTATTTAAGAGATTAAATAACACCTTATCATCGGAAGTCTCTTGTCAATCGGCGAATATTCTCTACTAGTTTTACATGGAGTAATGTTGCTTTACTTAAAGTCTATCAGTAATACTACGGTGTGCAAACAACGTGAGGTTAGAGAAAAATCTTAGAAGCTATTCCTAATTTTTACAGGCCTTCTCATACATGGACTTGTCTTACTAAGCCCGAAGGCACTGCTGGCCACTGCCTCAATTAGAGCTAACCAATGCAAAATAAATCACATGTCATTGGGATTAAAATGAAGATCTCAATCAAATTTACCCAACTCACGATTTTAAACAATGTCGTTTAATACATAAGACTTATTAAAGGTGGATCCTTTAACAGCAGAATTTCTAGTCATAAGAATTTACTGGCAAATTCAAATGCAATATAAGAATTGTTACAACAAATCATTCATTAGAGTTCCCAACCCGTGGTCCCAGAATCTGCAACTTCCGTGGCAACTGTCCGTAACATTATAACATTATACGGTCCATACTGAAATGGTATCTTTATAAACTTCATAGGGTGCAGCAGCTGCAACCACGTGACCTTGAACAGCGCACTGACTTCGCTTTGCGATTTCTGGCGAGGATGCAGCTCGACAACACGTGGCCTTCGAACGTCTTATGGACTGATGAGACGCATTTTTCCCTACATGGATCAGTGAATACTCACAATTTGCCAAATATGAGGACCTACACATACGCATGATGTATCCTACACTCCGACTATGTAACTGTATGGTGCGAGTTTACTGCAAGCTTTATAATCAGACCATTTTTCGTTGAGGAGATCATGTCTCAAAGCCCTGTGCATTGATCGGTGAATGGACCGACCACATTACACAGATCTTCTCCGCCGCAAGATTATTCCGGCTTTGCAAGAAAGAAATTTCTTAGACTCCATAACCTACATGCAAGATGGGGTGCCACCCCATATTGCACGTATGACAACGCAGTTGTTGTGTACCACATTTGGTGAGGACAGAATAATTTCTCGTTTTCCAATGCTTGGCTATCACGTTCCCCCGATCTAAACACATGCGATTTTTGGTTATGGTGTTATTTGAAAAACCGAGTTCACCAAGGCAATGTTGAATCGCTTGCTGAACTGAAGGCAAGAATAACACAGCATGTTGCAGCCATTCCCCGAGACATTTTTCAAGCAACTGTGGACTATGCTGTATTACGTTTCCAGCACATTTTGCATATGAATGGTTCAGATATTGAGAATCTCGATTTGTAAAATAAAGGTTATGTTTGTTCAACTTGATATTATCTTTATTTTAGTGCACCCATGCCACCTGGTGCACTAACACTAACTAATATTTTTTATTCGCAAATTCTCTATGCCATGTCCTTATTAAGGTATCCATCACTTTTCACTGTGATCCGTCGAGTAGATCCTTCTCTACATCGCTCTGAGTAATGTCAGCTTAATTATATCCACCCTGTACTTCAAAGGGATCCCATGGTGCCGAAAAGGTTGGGAACCACTATTCTATAAAAATGTTATACCTAATATTTCTTTCCCTCTCCCGCGAAAAACAGCAACAACAACAATGAAATGTGCAAATTAATATAATCCACTACATCTTCAGATCACAGATCTGTCGTAACGATTTATGTGATGCGATAGTGTTACAAGACCCACGCTCTTCTTTCACCCCAAAGGGTTGGTTTGTTTTACCTCTGAGCGGCACTTTTTGCACACAATGGGCGAAATGGCCAGATCACAGGAATCCCAAAGACTTAGAGAAGGTTGGAGGAGGGGATCCATTGGAACAGCTGTTGGGAGACAGATGGTACCCTTCCATCAAGGCCATCCAGCGTGTTACAGGATATGACTCTCCCGCACACGGTGCCACGGCTTAATGTACCATCCGACGAACGGCGTCCTTTTCAAGCCCATCGGTGTCCCCTACTGACTGTGGGCAGGGCGGCGAGATTTACGGAGATAAATCCTATCGCTAATCATAACTGGCTTCAAAAAGGGGGAGGTAAATTTAACAGGGAGGGAGATTTGTCGCAATGAATTATATGTCAAACGACTTATGACGATGACAGTGTAGGTTACTAAAAATATATCTCTCTCTTGTTTCTTTAAAATGGGAGAGGGATATTTATTGTTGTTGTATCAATCCAGTCATATTAAACGAAAGGTTTTACTGTGCAAAAAAACACAGGAAGAGAGAGGTGTTTTTAGTGATAAAGTTCACCTTGCAATTGCCACTAAAAAGCAAAATATAAATTATATAAATAAAAAAATAAAAAAAAGTATCTTTAACTTAAAAAGTAAAACTTCAAAGTAAGATAAGGTGCCAACACTTGTTTCAGTTACCAGTTCCAATGATGAAACGAAAAAATATGGATTGAGTAAATGTAATTTTTCGGGTAAAAAATGCATAGAAAACAGAGTCATTTGAATGATAAAGCAAATAAGTTTATTTCTAAAAGGAAGAGAGTGCAGGGATAAACTAAATTAATACTGTACTAGTCTTAACAGACAGCATTACAGAGAGCTTATAAATGGATAAAGGATCAGTTGAAAACTGATATGAATCTTTGACTTGATAGCCTGGTTGACAAATCAGAGGAAGCAAAGTAGACAGCAAAACGACAGACGATTGGTTAACAAACTGGTAGGGTTATTGACGACGGAGATTCTGCCACGGCAAAGTTCGCTGAGCATTTCAGAGATATTCTAAATTAGTGGTTCCTAACAAGGGCGTTTAAGAAAGTTTGGGGTGATATTTTTAGTTTTACGGCAGAATTAGATTAAATAAAACATTGATTAACATAGTTATGCATGTTTTACGATAGGAAATGGTTGAGATTCATGGATGAAATCGAAATGCTCATAAATATGCATACACAGTAAACATTATTTCAACTAGTTTCATATAGGAAAAAATTACAAAGAGTAAAGAGGGGGGAAGGGCGCTGGACTCAAAAAGGTTTGGTACCATTGTTCTAAACAATATGGTTAGTTCTGCTCCCATTGTGCGTAATGCGGAGAGCTACATTAACAGATTCATATTTCAATTTAAACTTTATTTTGGCCTCTAATAGACCTCAGGTCATCTTGGCTATCTGTAAACTTAAACTACATAAATCCCAAGGTCTAGATGGAATTACCGCTAAAATGCCTAGAGCTGGGAATATTTCTGTTGTCAGACTGCCTGACTGAAATTTTGAATGTTTTTACGATAAAGGCGCTGTTTCTAAGATTTTACCAAAGCTATTCTTATTCCTACTTTCAAACGAGGTTATCTCACCTCTTGAGATAATTACAGGGCAAGCAGTCTACTTTCTGTTCCAGATAAAGTTTTGCATTATTATGCTTCATAGAACAATTTGTAATTTTCAAAAGGGCTTTTGACTCTGTTGATCGGAAAAATTTGTAATTGGTTGTGAGACTGATCAAGGCCGGCTGAAGCCAGTAAGCGAGGCAAACATCGGGACGCCTTCTCCAAAGAGGCCACTGAACTAACAGGGAACATGAACAAGCATGAAAATAGACTTCGTACGGGGCGCATGCAGAACCATACCTTGCTTGAGTTGTTTTGCACTATCTTCTGAAAAGTTTACTCTATTGGTAAACTTGGACCTTTAATGATAAGCATCTCGGGCAATGTATGGTTTGATTAGGTAAATAACGATAAGTTAGATAAAGGAGACATCAACCTTCTTTAAGTAGTGCTTTATGTGGAGGGACTGCATTGGTTTGGCCGTGTTTTCTACAAGCAGAACAGCGGATAAGTGAATACAGTTATGCATAATGGGCCTAAAGACCTCAGAGGAACAGGGGCCGATCTAGGATGAAATAAGTGTATAGTGTTAAACAGAACTTTACTAAAACTGGCCTGTAGTGTCTAAATGAGACATCTGTAGCTCAAGACAGACGTATTTGGAGATCTAAATTATATCTCCAGGGTATATCGCAGCTTTAAGGTTTAATGTAGCGGAAGCAGACATTCTGCCTTGTTAGTTCAGTTGCATGCGGGCACGTAGATTGTGTATCTAGACGAAGCTGCTGTTTGATTAGTATTCAAGTAACAAATACACTAATAATTATTGTAGAGGCGTAATATATTCAGCGATATGAAACTATAGCTATAGTAAAATGCTACTCATATCATTTATTTTTAATTTCTGATGTGACAATAAGTGAATGCAATTCTTTACCTTTAGAATACTGCTAAACGCTCGTGTTAAAAGCACATATATATCGATGGCGCAATCAGTCACTGAATTCGCATTCACTTCAAAGGAATGTTAGATCCGATTTTTCTACTGAGCAAGATTGCCGACGCCCTATCTTCCTCTGAAGTGGATACGAATTTAGTGACTGATTGCATTATCGATATGATTTAGGTTTATTTTATACCCTTTAGAGGGCATATGGGAAGGTAGGTATTTCTTTTTTAATTTTAATTTATACATATATTTATTTTACATTCACGACCTCCATAAAGGATGCAATCGAAACTGATGTGGGAATTTTAATGATGAGTAATGCATATTTGCTATCAAATACTCCAAAAATTAATGCAATAAATTATTATTATTATAAATAGCATATAATTCATAATAATCAGTATTCAGTAATATTTAAAAATCGAATTAATAGTTTTCAAATTAAAATTTTTTTTCCTCGCTTTTTTTTCTTTGCTCTGATAAATAACAAAATATTCTATATAAACCCACTGGACTGGACAGATATATGGCTCTGAGCTTGATTATGGATCCTGATTTTGCTGCACTGGTGGGCTTCTGTGGAGGGATAATCTTCCGCTGTGTTTTCTGTTTGTTTGTGGGTTGACAGCCCCAAGTGAATAGATTCACAGGATATGTTTATCAGCTGGTGGATAATCCTGAGCAGAGGTCATCGCAGGCACCTGAACGCTTTGCCTCTATTGGCATCGTCAAATTCTACATTGGAGGAAATCTTCCAGTGTAGATGGCTTCAGCCTTTAGTGGTGGGGGAACGGGTCTTTGGCCCATGTCTGCGATTAGGGAGTTGTTTGATATTGTCGGCATCCCCTCTCTCAATAAACATAGTTTCTCTAAACATCCCACTAACCACTTTCTCTCCATAGGTAGTTGGAATTTGAGGACTCTGCACAGAGCTTTTTCTCTTGATGTCCGCACACAAGAATTCCACCATTATCATTTAGATATTCTCGGCTTGCAAGAGACCAGATGGACAGATACATGTCAGATTCTTAAAAATAATCTTAAATTTCTCTTTTCAGGGAGGGACGACAATAAGCATCACCAAGGCGTTGGTCTGCTTCTCAGCAGACACGCTAGTGATGCTCTTCTAGGATATGAGTGCATTAATGAAAGGTTTCTTACAGCAAAATATCAGATAAGCGTTAAAGACTTGAATGTAATCTGCTGTTATGCCCCCACTAAGGATGCCGTTGAGGATGATAAGGATAGGTTTTATGGACAACTTCAGGATATTTTGAATTCTGTCAAGAAAGGAGATATTACCCTCGTTCTTAGTGACTTCAATGCCAAAGTTGGTACTGACTCTGACCTTTGGGGAGGAGTAATAGGCCCTTTTGGTATTGGTAGCTGCAATGGCAATGGGTAACGTCTCCTACAGGTAAGTAAACTCAATGGATTCAGAATAACTAACGCTTATTACAAACACCGCGACATACATAAGTACACATGGGTTTCGCCCGATGGGCTGCATAAGAATATGATTGATTATATATTAATTAACAGCAAATGGGCTAGTTCTGTTAGGAATACCAGGGCATATAGGGGAGCTGAAATTGGATCTGACCATTACCTTGTTAAAAGTGTCTTGCAACTTAAACTTAAAAAGTGTTGTGCTAGGGTTAAAAAATTTGCTTTTAATACTGAAGCTCTGAAAGATCCAGTTATAGCCAAAGCTTACCATGATAGGTTACTTAGTCATTATGACAGTCATGGTATGCTTACTACTGAAGTTGAGGAAGAATGGGATCATTTTAAACAGGCTTTTTTGGACACTAACAGTACTCTTTTAGGAAAAAAGGAACAGAAGAGACAGACTTATCTGAGTGATAAGGTACTTGAGCTTATTTCGGAAAGAAAGAACTGTAGGAATGTCCTTAAACAATACCCTACTAGTACTAATAGAAAGCATTACAGAGAACTTAATAAACGTGTAAAAGATCAGTTAGCTGCTGATAAGAATCTTTGGCTTGATGGTTTGGCTGACAAAGCCGAGGAACCAGTTAGACAGCACAACAGCAGAGAGCTGTACCCGATAGTAAATGTTTTGTGTGGTAGAAAACGGACAGGTATAGAGGGATTGAAGGATGAACAAGGTAAGGTTATAGAAGGTGAGGATTCTGTCATGGCTAGGTGGACTGAGCATTTCAGTGATATTCTAAACAATGTGGTTAGTTCTATTCCAATTGTTTGCAATGATGATAGATGCATTGGTGGCTTTAATGTTGGCCCTATAACACAATCTGAAGTTATTTTGGCTGTTTCTAAACTTAAACTTCATAAATCCCCAGGTGTAGATGAAATTACTACCGAAATGCTTAGAGCTGGGAATGTACCACTTGGATGACTGAAATTCTGAATATCTTTTATGATAAAGGCATGGTTCCTCAGGATTTTACCAGAGCTATTGTTATCCCTATTTTCAAAAAAGGTGATCGCAGTTCTTGTGATGACTATAGGGGGTATCAGTCTACTCTCTGTTCCAGGGAAAGTTCTTTGCATGATTGTGCTTAATAGAATTAAGAATCTGGTTGACAGTCAATTGCGTGATGAGCAATGTGGATTCAGAAGTGGTAGGGGATGTGTGGATCAGATATTTTCACTTAGGCAGATTCTTGAGAAATGTTTAGAGTTTTAGAAACCTTTGGTTGCTAGCTTTGTTGATTTCAAAAAGGCTTTCGACTCTGTAGATCGTCATAATTTGTGGTTGATTGTGAGATCATATGGTATACCTGACAAGTTAGTTAACATAATGAAAGCTCTCTGTAATAACACTGAGTCGTGTGTGAGAGTTGGTAAGGCTTGTAGCAATTGGTTTAGCATTACTTCTGGTGTTCGACAAGGGTGCATTTTGTCTCCTTTTCTCTTTAGCTTGGTTATTGATTATGTTATGCGAAATTCACTTCAAGGGAAAGATTTTGGCCTTAAATGGACTGGAGATGCGAAAATTTCTGATTTAGATTATGCTGATGATTTAGCCCTTTTTGCAAATGATGTTGATGAGATGAGATTCATCTCATCTCATCAATCATCATCTGATCTCATCATTTTGATGAGATTCTTTCATTTGAGCTGTTGATGAGACTGGTAGTAGAGTAGGTTTGGTTATAAACAGAGAGAAAACTAAAGTGATGAAAATTGGTTAAGCAGGCTGTGATTCAGTTAATCTGAATGGTTGCAGTCTT
Organism: Ryuthela nishihirai; assembly: GCA_038380435.1. NCBI lineage: Eukaryota > Metazoa > Arthropoda > Arachnida > Araneae > Heptathelidae > Ryuthela > Ryuthela nishihirai. Next base: position 10,728,993 of record JAWZYU010000004.1, read on the forward strand.
GAGCAGGTGTCACAATTTAATTATCTTGGGAGCTAGGTAACAGATAATGGTGATGTGCGGCATGAGATTAACAGACGAATAGGGATTGCTACCGGGACTTTTAAGAATCTATGGAGAGTGTGGAGAAATAGGCGTATACACCTAAAGACTAAAATTGGACTGTATAATAGTTTGGTTCTTTCTAGGGTTAGTTATGGTAGTGAAACTTGGACACTTTGTGAACAAGATAACAGGAAACTAGATGCTTTTGATTCCAGATGCTTACGCAGTATCTTGGGCATTAGGTGGTTCAGCTTTGTAACTAATGATGAGGTTAGGCAAAGGAGTTTGCAACCTCCTTTAAGCAGCATATTGTGCAGAGGGAGACTCCATTGGTTTGGCCATGTTGCCCGTATGAATAATTATAAATTGGCGAATAGGGTTATGAACAGTGTGCCTAAAGGCCTCAGAAAGAAGGGGAGACCTAGGATGCGGTGGGCAGACAATGTCAAACAGGACCTTGTCAGAATTGGCGTGTAGTGGCCAGATGCAGTAGATGTAGCTCAGGATAGACTTGCTTGGAGAACTAAATTGCACGGTCTGGTTGGACCTCTGTAGCCCATGGCTGCTTGATGATGATGACGATGATGATGATGATTCTAAATTAGCAAAAGATTGGGATATTTCCATGTTGTGTGAATTGAAAGCTGTATTCTAAACTTCCTAACTTTGAAATGTGTTTTTGGTATCAAAATATAAATCGATAGATAAAAACAGATTGAAAATCTTAAGAAAATCTTTCGAAATCTTAATTTTGAGTAATATTTGTTAAACATTTAAAGATTTCTGGAAGCTGAAACATTTAACGTCAGTTTTACTGGTCGTAGGAATTTGCCTCAAAAGTTATAAAAAATTGTTTAGTGAGTTTAGAAGTTTCTATGATCTTTTTTATTTTCTATCAATTTTCGCAGAATAGAGAGAACAAGAGTAACAACAGCGGCTGCTGCAAAATATTTCAGCTTTAATAACTCTTTAAATATCAAATAAATAATAAATAAATACCTCCTCAAGCAGCTGCTTGCTACAGAGGTCTGACAGGAGCCTTGTCAGTTTAAAACGCCATAGTAGAGGAATCTGTGAGGATGGCAGTTCCTCAGCAGATTATTTGCCAACTGCACTCGGTGTTTCCAGGTGGTCACCCTCCCAGATACTAGACCGCGCCCAAAGCTTTTTAACTTCGATGATCGGACTAGAACCCTGTGTTTTAGTTACTAGACCGCACCCAAGGCTTCTTAACTTCGGTGATCGGACGAGAACCCGTGTTTTAGGTACCAGACCGCGCCCAAGGCTTCTTAACTTCGGTGATCGGACTAGAACCCGTGTTTTAGGTGCTAGACCGCACCCAAGGCTTCTTAACTTCGGTGATCGGACGAGAACCCATGTTTTAGGTACTAGACCTCCGCCCAAGGCTTCTTAACTTCGGTGATCGGACTAGAACCCGTGTTTTAGGTGCTAGACCGCACCCAAGGCTTCTTAACTTCGGTGATCGGACGAGAACCCATGTTTTAGGTACTAGACCGCGCCCAAGGTTTCTTAACTTCGGTGATCGGACTAGAACCCGTGTTTTAGGTGCTAGACCGCACCCAAGGCTTCTTAACTTCGGTGATCGGACGAGAACCCATGTTTTAGGTACTAGACCTCCGCCCAAGGCTTCTTAACTTCGGTGATCGGACTAGAACCCGTGTTTTAGGTGCTAGACCGCACCCAAGGCTTCTTAACTTCGGTGATCGGACGAGAACTCATGTTTTAGGTACTAGACCGCGCCCAAGGTTTCTTAACTTCGGTGATCGGACTAGAACCCGTGTTTTAGGTGCTAGACCGCACCCAAGGCTTCTTAACTTCGGTGATCGGACGAGAACCCATGTTTTAGGTACTAGACCGCGCCCAAGGCTTCTTAACTTCGGTGATCGGACTAGAACTCGTGTTTTAGGTACTAGACCGCGTCCAAGTCTTCTCAACTTCGGTGATCGGACGAGAACCCGTGTTTTCAGCTTGGAACGTATATCATTTACACTCGGGATTTGAATAAACTTGATTAAAATCTGTAATTATCTCTTGTGGCATTTTTTTTTATAGGAAGCTTATTTCTAAAGTTATGGAGCTTTAATTATAGTTTTCCATTCATATAGTATGAAAGTGTCCCAATAAGTTTGATAACATGCTGTGTTTCCTCACAATCCACATCCTTTAAATTCGGTTGACGGGAAAAAGAGTTCTTTGAACTTTCTTTATTATTATTCTTGAACCATAGATATGTTTGCAGCCACTTTCTTTATTCCTTCTAAGGGTACAAAATTTTCTTGATACTTAAAATATAACTATTGAATGAGGGCGTCCCTAGCCAATTTTTTTCTCATTAGGCCTAACGTGCCTAATGGGAAATCCTGCACTGGTTATCTCCATTACAAATTAGTGACGTACACAAAGTGGGAAGAGGGTTATAACCCCCCCCCCCCATTTTGAGGGCCCGAATAATGTATATTTTCAATGGAAGTCTCCGAAAAATTAAAAAACAACTCAAGCATGATAAATTCTGACATTTGGCTTGAACTGACTTCAGTAATGCGAATACCTTGTGCAGCGACAATGGACGAAATCTTGATTTTGAAGTGGGAAAGGGTAAACTCCATTGATAAAAAGAGTAAAAGCTAATCTCTCCATTGAGAGACGTGTAGCCTAGACCCCCACAGTGCTCTATTATGAAGATATATACTATATATATGCATCTTTTATATTCCTCATTTCACCTTCTTAAAATCTGAAACATCTAAGTTCCCGAGAATGTAAACTCTCTTGGCAGGAGAGAAGAAACGATTTGTTATCTTCTTCTTCATGATCCCCTCTCTGATTAGGTATTTCCATCGCTGCTTCAGATGGAAATCAATATATACTCATAAAGAAAATGTTTATTCAAAATTCTTCAAAATGTGAAGACTGAAGTACTTGAAAAAATAAATTACCCCTCAAGCATCTGCTTGCCATAAATGTCTGACAGACTTTCAATTTAATCCGTCATAGAGAAGGTTTGTGAGGAAGGCGAGGCATCAGCATAAGGGAAACATTCATGTCTTATCCGGGGCTCGAACCCAGGTCCCTTTGATCAGTAGCCAAACACGCTAAGCACTCGGTCACCAGGACGGCTTACAATATTTACAGCCTATTAAACCAAGAAAATCTGAAAGGAAAATGAAAATGCTATACGACAATACTATATATCCCAAAAAGTTATACCTTACAAAAGAGAATTTAATTAGAAAAAATTTCTCTATTAATGTTTACATTTTACATCGAGTATCTGCAAATATTTTCATTGTCTTATCTAAATATCTCATCTAAAATTCCATTGGGAATAGTGGGCGTGTGCCCGGCATTCAAGAGGGTGTAATGCAAGACAAGGCACTTTATCAACGAGGACAGTGTGCCGAAAAATAAAGTCCCAACACTGATAAGGTTTGGGAGCTAATCATAAATTTTGAGGCTAGATGCCACAGATTGGTCCTTCCCCTACCCATCACTAGAAGAAAATAGGAAGGAGATTAGAAAAATTTTGAAGAAATAGAAACAGAGTTTTAAGAAAATAGATTGCGTCGTAAATGACCGATGCAGCAAAAATAAACAACAAAACATACACCCTACTTCGTATTGATCCCATCACAAAGTAGATTTACGCTCTTTCATTTATCTCCCCCCCCCCACCTACCTCTTCTCATTTTCTCTCTCTCTCTGCCACTTCAGATGTACTCCGTTCTTTTTCCTTGCAAAGATTGAGGCAGAAGAGATTGCTTTTATGGAAGCTCAGTAAATGCAGAAATACCAAATTACTGTCATTTCGTGCGGTGCAGATCTCATCCCCGAAATGTCTGATTTGTCATTGCGTTACTCCCTCCTGGGGAGAATGAAATCGTTTTCATTAGAACATTTTGTTTTTCACTGTCTTTTTCTTCTCCTTCCAGTGCTTTTCTTGAGAATATAAAGAATAAGAATAAGAATTGTTACTTGAAACACTTTTTAAATTCTTTCAGAATGTTGCAGCTTAACTTTTGTCTAGCCGCCATGGATATTATTTCTTTACCTATTTAAAATGTGGAGTTTGCTAAGGATTTCGAACATTATAAACGCATTGATTTTAATCGGTTTGTTTTGCTACACAATGAACTAAATGGCTGGGTCGCAACAACTCCGAAGCTTGTGATGGATAGGTAAAAAAAAATTGTCAACTATCCAGAAACGAAACCATTAACTTCATCCTTCGATTTGCACAGTCTCTCGCAGCAGAAGTCTGAAGGTTCATCAGTTTTTGGCATTCAAGGATCACTTGTCAGAACCGAATATTACAGCGCTGTGTTAATAAATTCTGTTGTTACAAAATGATTATTAATAGACGTATTCTGAAACTAAAATTAAGCGTTACAGTTTGAAGTTGCCAGGTAGAAGATAAATCGTCTCCAGTAGCGTTAGATGCGAATTCATTACCTATTGATTACATCTCAGATACTCTACATGGAATTAGACATCTTTGGTGTCATTAGAAACGGTATTTTAATTATAAGCAAACACGTTTAATGACGTATTAAAAATGCTAATCTTTAAACTTTGACAGACTCTTATTCTAGTGTATGTTCTCAACCTTTTATGCTTCACGTACCCCCTGGAAATGTGTATATAACTGGCGTACCCCTTGTATAGATAGATACAACTATAGTTATAGTATAACAATGGGAATAAAATAAAACATATATATCTGTGGTTCTCAACCTTTTATGCTTCACGTACCCCCTGGAAATGTGTATATAACTGGCGTACCCCTTGTATAGATAGATACAACTATAGTTATAGTATAACAATGGGAATAAAATAAAACACTGACTTTGTTAGATCTAGCGACTTTTGAGCTCTCACGGCGTACCCCAAAAATTTTTAACTCGTACCCCCAAGGGGTACGCGTACCCGACGTTCAAAACCTCTATTCTAGTATATTTTAATACTCGCGATTTTGTATTCCACAAGACACAAGACAATTTTTCTTCTACCATAAGGTGACCTAAGTACCGGTTTCAAAACGCTTGTCGTAGTGTCCTGAAAGATTTTAAAAGAAGTTACAATTTTACCGCTTTTAAAATTTCGCGTCAAGAAAAAAAATGAAAGTATAATTTCAGTCGTACATTAGGACAACGTAGTATAATTCGAAACGAAATGTCATGTTATTTTTAACAATGGCCAGTTAATGGACAACAATGACTTGTTAATTTTATCAATGGCTACTTAATAAACAACAACGGCCTATTTAATTAATAACACTGGCCACTTAAGGAGCAAAAGTGGTTTATTAATTTATAATAATGGCCAGTTAATGAACAACAGTGACTTTTAAACTTACAGCAATGGCCAGTTAATGGACATCAATGGCTTGTTCCTTAAAAACAATGAAATAGCCAGTTAATGTGCCCAACTTTTGTTTAGGTGTCCTGCGTGTCTATCTATTTACATGTTGTTTAAATGAGTGATGTACCTAGTTAGCTCTTTTTAACTTATATCAATTACGTTTTGTTAAACAAGTATGGTGAGAAATATGCATTTTTACAATGCCTAATGATTTTAGTGTTAATTTCCTGGTTATTTTTAATTAAATGAATTATTTGATCGAAAGGGTTGGGTTGTTTTACCTCTGAGCGGCATTTTTATGCACACCATGGGCTAAATGGCCAGGTCACATGGACCCCGAAGGCTCAGAGAAGGATTGGGGGAGGGGACCCACTGGAACAGCTGTTGGGAGACAGATGGTAGCCTCCCGTCAAGGCCATCCAGCGTGTTCTTTAACGCGCACAGGGTATGGCTCTCCCACACACGGGAGTAGTTTAATCACAACCTACGGGGTCCCTTTGCACAGTGCTTTCCCCCCTATGTCGCAATCGTCCACGTTGCCTTCTTGACTTGGACCCCCTATGTCGCAATCGACCGGAAATTGACCTGTGTTGGTCCACGTTGCCTTCTGAACTTTGACCCTTATATTGCAATCAACAGGAAATTGACCCTGGTGTCGCAACTGTCGTGGTATTAATAATTCATAATTAATAATTCATAATTAATAATTCATAATTAAAAATTCCTCCCCCTTTTAACCCCTGGCGCTATCCAGTGCCTATGAGGGACACTATTTTCCCAAAAGATCCTTATTTTAACTCTAATTTTAAGCCCTCCTTCTCGAATAGTCTCGATTTTCCTTTATCGATTTTTCTTTATTTCAGACCCCCCAATGGTTGACTTATATTTTAAACCCTCCACTTGCAGACCCCCTGGTTGACCTATATTTTAAGCCCTACCTATATTTTAAGCCCCCTCCTTCCCTCGGATTACAAGCCTCAGAATAATTGCACAGAAAAGGATGACACAAGTCTCAATTGTAAAAACACCTCCAAAAGACCCCCTGGTTGACCTATATTTTAAGCCCTACCTATATTTTAAGCCCCCTCCTTCCCTCGGACTGGCTGATGCACGCCTCAGAATAATTGTACAGAAAAGGATAATTACAAGTCTCAATTGTAAAAACACCTCCAAAAAGACCCCCTGGTTGATCTATATTTTAAGGCCCCTCCTTCCCTCGGACCGGCTGATGCATGCCTCAGAATAATTGTACAAAAAAGGATGATACAAGTCTCAATTGTAAAATCAACTCCCAAAGTTGTATTCTTATTAAACCTCCCTCCCCTTAAAAAATTAATCGGTGGTGTCCAATGCGTATTTTAGTACATCTCCTGTATTTAAAAACTCGCTAGGTATTCATCAGAAATTTTACAAGACCACTCAACTCTTTCTGAATGACAACGGTCAGAATGCCTAATGCAGCTCTCTAAATAAAACTTTCTTTAACAGAAAATCAACTCTCAAAGTTGTATTCTTATTAATTAAACACTCATCAAAACCACACATCCCTTCTATTAAAAGTTACCTCTATTAAAACTTCACAAACTCACGTCCTTTTACAAGTTCCCTAAACATGTTGTATATTCTCTGTATTTATTCCTTATAATTAAACACTCATCAAAAATTCTCTCACCTTTATTAAAAAATCACTCCACGGTCGTAATAAAAAACAGTTTTCTGTAGATGGGTTTCATCAAAAAAAAAAAAAATCCTCCCCCTGCAGTGAGATTCGAACCGACTATCTTGGGCTCGATAGCCGGACGCACTCGACTATGGTTTGTACTTAATGTGGCCTAGATACGTGTCAGACATTTCAGATATTAACCTAGTACGTTTTTTACAACCTTCGTATTCTTTATAACTAGCTTTTTCTACGTATTTCTTATAATGAACCCGATAGTCCTTTCACATTAACATATGTATTTTTATAACTCACGTATTTTAAGTCCGTTTCAGTAACACTTATTTCTTTTAACTCCGTGACTGTTGGCTATCGCTTACTAGGACTATCCACAGTAACTATTTTTAAAAGACTGGCCCGCAGAAAATGCCGATGGGTAAAAAATTAATAAACACTGATTATACTCGTCATGATGAAAAATATTGAGAGGTAATAGGGTCGACCTAAAAGACTCAGTGTTCGGATCCTCACCCTGGACAACGTTTCACTGACGGATGGTTAAGTCCTGTGAAATTATTCCAAACGGGGAATCACAAGGATTTTATTAACGAATGAATCTTGGATCTGTGCTGCTTCCGTGTCAGGAGCACTGCCTTACATCGTGAAAACCCACTAGCACTCTTTATCGTGGTTTTCGGACTCGATATTTTTCCAAGTCCCGAGACGGTTCTCCCAATTCTATCCTTTACGATACAAGGGCGTTTCAATGTACCCAATGTAGACAAACCCTTTTGAAATGACGCGTCCTAAACCTCCAAGTGCTGGGCTTATTAAAATTAGTCTCCATCGGGTTGGTGCCGTCAGATATCTGTGTTTTCACGTAGTAATGCTACACTGAAGAAAAATCGGCTAAAAAACCGTCTTTCACATCGTTTGCGTGCGAACGTATGCCGCATCACGCTGTTGAAATCGGGTAAAAAATAACTTTTTTTTTTGTACGCAGTAGAATGTTCAAAGTACGTTGCAGTTACTCTTGCGTAAAAACTTTAGTTCCATCACGAATGCACGTTAATGGTGTAGGGGAACATTAGTTTTAGCAAATACTTCAACTATAAAAAAAAGAAAAAATAATAATACAATGTCTCACGCACCCTTTCAACTTACCTGCACTAATCCACTGATATTTTATTTGCAACTGGACTGATAGTCAAAATTTAGCAAATATTACAAAGAATCCGCCTAACTAACGGTGACGACAGGAAAAAGTGTAAAAATCACATAAAAATGCACAGGGTGGGTGTAAAAATCGTTCCAAAAAGAGAACATTATAACTCAAATAGTAAGACAGAAAAATTCAAAGAAAGTGATACATGTAACAGTAATAAACAAGGTGAAACGGGATTTTCTTTGCCATACCTATTAATGCATGCCAATTAGTGTGGAAAATAAGTGATCCTAATGACTAACTGATAAATGTCCCTCTTTAACAGATGACATGCTTTCATAGCTAAAAGAGCGCGTGCTTTATGAGACGGTAGCATTATGTTTATTTAATCTATCTTTTAAAATCTGACAAAACCATACGTACCCGTTAGGGTACAATGTTTAAGCAGTTTTTTTTTACCAAACCGTTCACAAAAAATGTAAGAGGTGTAACACCCTGTGTAAAATATATGTATACGACTAAATAGTTTTTAAGCAACTGTTATGTAGTCACTTTATGGGTAGTATAAACTATTCTCATCATTAAAGGTTAACGTAGGTATACACTAAGCAGAACTCTGCGTAAATAAAAATATGGTAATCCACTTAGCACATTATAACTAAATTAGGATATAAACTAATCCGACACGCTCTTGGTACACATGGAAAGTAAAATTAATTAATGTACAAAACACACGTAATGTTTGTTTTGCGTTATAGATAAATAGAAACGGTAACAAAACTCAACTAGTTATTGATAAAATAGTAATGGTAACAAAACTTAGCACTATAGTTAAAAGAAATGGTAGCAATATAGATATAAATCTTAAAATATACTCACCCTTACACGTCATAGGGTACGCAGAGGACCAGGAATATGAAATACAAATAGAAAATCAAAATTTGTTCTTACAAAACACACACACACAGAACCAAACACACTGTACGAAAGGCAATCCTTTAACATATTTGGATGGCTTTGAAAAAAGCCTTTTTGTTTTTTTCTTCTTTTTATATTTTTTTCTTAGTAAACCTCATTTTGACACAAGTTAGAATGAGTTCACACAACTTTTCTCGTTATATACTGCATCGGTCTGGCCTATGCGGATGTTGATACAGTCTCATCAAACTCTACCGTTAAATGAAGGAAATAATTCATCAGGGCTTATCAGTTGTAAATATTACAACCTGCGTGCAAACATCGATCAACTTCCTCTCACTCAAATCAACATAACGATAAGAACTCTGACATGTGCACTATGGTAGAGGTTAAATCATGCTTTATATAGCCCACGACTATGTACGTGTCAAATTATGACTCACCTTTTAATATCCCTTCGTCTCGTTCTTAACGCATTTCGTACCCTCTACAGGATTTTCGGTTTTTCTAAGTTTGAAAATTCTCGGATTGCCGTTAGTTTCTATCGTTTATCGTGTGCTGATCAAAGTTCGTTAGGGGTTTTGCTTCCAAGTTCTTAATCCTAACAGCTCTCATGTCATCTTCTGTATTACCAAAAAACACATAAAAGATTGGCCCGAAAATGCACAAAGTAATGGTATTGAGTGACGTATTATCTTTAAAATATGTAGGAATGAGAATATACAGGAATACACAGTAGAATATTTAAGAGTGTTTAAAAACATCACCGTAAACTCTTTGAAACATAAAACATGTCGGCTATTCTTACGTCCAAAAAATGTTAAAAGATAGAAATTTCAGATATACAGCATGTTACATGCAACAGTCAAAAAGGTGTTAAATAAAGAATTTTGTCGCTATAGAATTTAACCAAGCGATCTATCGGGTAAAAGGAACACTGAAAACTAAGACAAAAAAAGAAACATCTTTACTAGAAGGAGTAATAGCGGGAAAACCATGAAATATTACTGTACTAGGATCTAGAAAAATCACTATCCATTACATTAATTTTTTTTTTATCATATTCATGTATTTCACCCCATTTTCATGCCAAGACCTAAAATTATTTGATGAATGAACGACAAAATATCTTCAAATGCAGTGGATGCATGACAGAATAACTTCAAAATAAGTTCCAATAGCTGAAAAAACAACTGTAAAAAATTAGATAAATACACACTGGAAAAGACAGAATTGCTTTCAAAACATTAAAATACCTTAAATGTGTGGCGGAATCACCTCCAAATATCTCCAGCACACTTTTAAAGGAAATATTGTCTCATTATAAGCGATTTCATACAAAGAGATGCGCACTCTATGCTTCAGATTTAAATCTATAGAGATAACGATCACTACCCATGGAACACATCTGTGAAAAAACACGCTACGATTGGGTTTGAGAAAGATTTTTAGCCCATGGGTGTGGTGCACTGCAGGAAAGCACATTATCTTTGATATCAGAACCTACGTGAAAGTTATACTGTTTGGGTTTGGGAAAGATTCTTTAGTTCACAGGGCACCGCATTACACTAAAACACATTGTCTTGTACGTATGTCTGTCTGTATGTTTGTTTCTCTCGGTGTGTGTGTGTGTTTGTGTCTATATGTAAATATGTATGCTACTACGAAATGTGTGTACCTGTAGGTGTGTGCATATATGTCAAGATGTAACTATGTCTGCATGTTTCAGATATACAGCATGATACATGCAACAGTCAAAAAGGCGTTAAATAAAGAATTTTACCACGGATCGCTATGGAATTTAACCACGCGATCTATCGGGTAAAAGGAATCCTGAAAACTAAGACAAAAACACGTCTTTACTAGAAGGAGTAACAGCGGGAAAACCATGAAATATTACTGTACTAGGATCGAGAAAAATCACTATTCATTACATTAAATTTTTTTTATTATATTCATGTATTTCACCCTATTTTCTTGTCAAGAGCTAAAATTATTTGATGAATGAACGACAAAATATCTTCAAATGCAGTGGACGCATGACAGAATAACTTCAAAATAAGTTCCAATAGCTGAAAAAACAACTGTAAAAAATTAGATAAATACACACCGGGAAAAACAGAATTGCTTTCAAAACATTAAAATACCTTAAATGTGTGGCTGAATCACCTTCAAATATCTCACAGTACACTTTTAAAGGAAATATTGTCTCATTATAAGTGATTTCATACAAAGAGATACGCACTCTATGCTTCACATTTAAATCTATAGAGATAACGATCACTACCCATGGAACACATCTGAGAAAAAACACGCTTCGATTGGGTTTGAGAAAGATTTTTAGCCCATGGGGGTGCTGCACTGCAGGAAAGCACATTAACTTTGATATCAGAACCTACGTGAAAGTTATACAGTTTGGGTTTGAGAAAGATTCTTTAGTTCACAGGGCACCGCATTACACTAAAGCTCACTGTCTTGTACGTATGTCTGTCTGTATGTTTGTTTCTCTCTCTGTGTGTGTGTTTGGGTGTGTTTGTGTCTATGTGTAAATATGTATGTTACTACGAAATGTGTGTACGTGTAGATGTGTGCATATATGTCAAGATGTAACTGTATCTGCATGTTTGTTTCTCTCTAGGTGTGTGTGTGTGTATGTTCATGTATGTTAATATGTTTCTTTATATGTATATGTTTTCGTGCGTATGTGTTAAGATGTCTGGGTGCACATAGTCGTTTCTCTGTATGTGTATACGTCTTCATGTTTGTCTCTCTCTCTCTGTGTGTGTGTGTGTGTTAAAGTGTCTGTATGTTATCGTATGTGTGTGTGTGTTTGTTCACATGCAAGAATAAACATATTGTCTTATGGACACTTGCTTACTACAGAAGAAGCTAACAATTTAAAACGAGACTAGTGGTTATACAAAATATTTCATCACAGATCTTAACTTGAATACTCATATTTCAGGAGATGTAAGGATTTTTCTTCAGCACGTTGGAATATTTTTTGAACACGACTGTCTTACGTTACGTTACCTGTCAGATGTCTCGTAACGAACAAAGCGTGTGTGTGTGTGTTTTGCTAATACAGAAGAGGACATTCAACCGAGAATATTTCAAACTTAGAATAACACAACATCCTGATGCGTTAAGAACGAAGTGGAGGGATACTAACAGCTGAAACATGACCTGAAGCGATCGAAATCCTGTTGTTTCGCGTAAGGGGACGAAGGGTGATAAAACGTAACACTACTGAAAAAATCCAGTTGTTTCAAAAAAGAGGCCTCTTTTTTGAAACAAGGATTTTTCAGTAGTGTTACGTTTTATCACCCTTCGTCCCCTTGCGCGAAACAACAGGATTTCGATCGCTTCAGGTCATGTTTCAGCTGTTAGTATCCCTCCACTTCGTTCTTAACGCATCAGGATGTTGTGTTATTCTAAGTTTGAAATATTCTCGGTTGAATGTCCTCTTCTGTATTAGCAAAACACACACACACGCTTTGTTCATTACGAGACATCTGACAGGAAACGTAACGTAAGACGTAACGTAAGACAGTCGTGTTAAAAAAATATTCGAACGTGCTGAAGAAAAATCCTTACATCTCCTGAAATATGAGTATTCAAGTTAAGATCTGTGATGAAATATTTTGCATAACCACTAGTCTCGTTTTAAATTGTTAGCTTCTTCTGTAGCAAGCAAGTGTCCGTAAGACAATATGTTTATTCTTGCATGTGAACAAACACACACACACATACGATAACATATACACATAAAGATGAAACACATACAGACACTTTAACACACACACAGAGAGAGAGAGACAAACATGAAGACGTATACACATACAGAGAAACAACTATGTGCACACAGATATCTTAACACATACGCACGAAAACATATACATATAAAGAAACATATTAACATACATTAACATACACACACTCACACACACACCTAGAGAGAAACAAACATGCAGACACAGTTACATCTTGACATATATGCACACATCTACACGTACACACATTTCGTAGTAACATACATATTTACACATAGACACAAACACACACATACACACACAGAGAAACAAACATACAGACAGACATACGTACAATACACTGTGCTTTAGTGTATGCGGTGCCCTGTGAACTAAAGAATCTTTCTCAAACCCAAACTGTATAAATTTCACGTAGGTTCTGATAACAAAGTTAATGTGCTTTCCTGCAGTGCAGCACACCCATGGGCTAAAAATCTTTCTCAAACCCAATCGAAGCGTGTTTTTTCACAGATGTGTTCCATGGGTAGTGATCGTTATCTCTATAGATTTAAATGTGAAGCATAGAGTGCGTATCTCTTTGTATGAAATCACTTATAATGAGACAATATTTCCTTTAAAAGTGTGCTGTAAGATATTTGGAGATGATTCAGGCTACACATTTAAGGTATTTTAATGTCTTGAAAGCAATTCTGTCTTTCCCTGTGTGTATTTACCTAATTTTTTACAGTTGTTTTTTCAGCTATTGGAACTTATTTTGAAGTTATTCTGTCATGCGTCCACTGCATTTGAAGATATATTATCGTTCATTCATCAAATAATTTTAGCTCTTGACAAGAAAATGGAGTGAAATACATGAATAAAAAAAAAAAATTAATGTAATGAATAGTGATTTTTCTAGATCCTAGTACAGTAATATTTCATGTGAGAGGATTTCGGGATCTTGGTAGGAAAACAACACAAACGTTCATGTCTTACTATGGATCTCAGACCCTGGCTTTGTTAGATCAGAAGTAACTAACCTGCTGTCTATGAGATAGATTAGAAATATTCTCATGCAGGAAAAATAACTAAACAAACATGAAATCCCGTGTTAGATTGTAGTGAAACACCCTATCTTTGTCGAAAAACTAGTGCTTGCAGCGAAAAATAGCCATCTTCACCCACACTTATGCGCTTATTCATGCGGTGCCCTGTGAACTAAAGAATCTTTCTCAAACCGAAACAGTATAACTTTCATGTAGGTTCTGATATCAAAGATAATGTGCTTTCCTGCAGTGCAGCACCCTCATGGGCTAAAAATCTTTCTCAAGCCCAATCGAAGCGTGTTTTTTCTCAGATGTGTTCCATGGGTAGTGATCGTTATCTCTATAGATTTAAATGTGAAGCATAGAGTGCGTATCTCTTTGTATGAAATCACTTATAATGAGACAATATTTCCTTTAAAAGTGTACTGTGAGATATTTGAAGGTGATTCAGCCACACATTTAAGGTATTTTAATTTTTGAAAGCAATTCTGTCTTTCCCGGTGTGTATTTATCTAATTTTTTACAGTTGTTTTTTCAGCTATTGGAACTTATTTTGAAGTTATTCTGTCATGCGTCCACTGCATTTGAAGATATTTTGTCGTTCATTCATCAAATAATTTTAGCTCTTGAGAAGAAAATGGGGTGAAATACATGAATATAATAAAAAAAAAATTAATGTAATGAATAGTGATTTTTCTCGATCCTAGTACAGTAATATTTCATGGTTTTCCCGCTGTTACTCCTTCTAGTAAAGACGTGTTTTTGTCTTAGTTTTCAGGATTCCTTTTACCCGATAGATCGCGTGGTTAAATTCTATAGCGATCGCGTGGTAAAATTCTTTATTTAACGCCTTTTTGACTGTTGCATGTATCATGCTGTATATCTGAAACATGCAGACACAGTTACATCCTGACATATATGCACACACCTACAGGTACACACATTTCGTAGTAGCATACATATTTACACATAGACACAAACACACACACACACCGAGAGAAACAAACATACAGACAGACATACGTACAAGACAATGTGTTTTAGTGTAATGCGGTGCCCTGTGAACTAAAGAATCTTTCCCAAACCCAAACAGTATAACTTTCACGTAGGTTCTGATATCAAAGATAATGTGCTTTCCTGCAGTGCACCACCCAAATGGGCTAAAAATCTTTCTCAAACCCAATCGTAGCGTGTGTTTTCACAAATGTGTTCCATGGGTAGTGATCGTTATCTCCATAGATTTAAATGTGAAGCACAGAGTGCGTATCTCTTTGTATGAAATCGCTTATAATGAGACAATATTTCCTTTAAAAGTGTGCTGGAGATATTTGGAGGTGATTCCGCCACACATTTAAGGTATTTTAATGTTTTGAAAGCAATTCTGTCTTTCCCAGTGTGTATTTATCTAATTTTTTACAGTTGTTTTTTCAGCTATTGGAACTTATTTTGAAGTTATTCTGTCATGCATCCACTGCATTTGAAGATATTTTGTCGTTTATTCATCAAATAATTTTAGGTCTTGACATGAAAATGGGGTGAAATACATGAATATAATAAAAAAAAAATTAATGTAATGGATAGTGATTTTTCTAGATCCTAGTACAGTAATATTTCATGGTTTTCCCGCTATTACTCCTTCTAGTAAAGACGTTTTTTTTTGTCTTAGTTTTCAGTGTTCCTTTTACCCGATAGATCGCTTGGTTAAATTCTATAGCGACAAAATTCTTTATTTAACACCTTTTTGACTGCTGCATGTAACATGCTGTATATCTGAAATTTCTATCTTTTAACATTTTTTGGACGTAAGAATAGCCGACATGTTTTATGTTTCAAAGAGTTTACGGTGATGTTTTTAAACACTCTTAAATATTCTACTGTGTATTCCTGTATATTCTCATTCCTACATATTTTAAAGATAATACGTCACTCAATACCATTACTTTGTGCATTTTCGGGCCAATCTTTTATGTGTTTTTTGGTAATACAGAAGATGACATGAGAGCTGTTAGGATTAAGAACTTGGAAGCAAAACCCCTAACGAGCTTTGATCAGCACACGATAAACGATAGAAACTAACGGCAATCCGAGAATTTTCAAACTTAGAAAAACCCAAAATCCTGTAGAGGGTACGAAATGCTTTAAGAACGAGACGAAGGGATATTAAAAGGTGAGTCATAATTTGACACATACATAGTCGTGGGCTATATAAAGCATGATTTAACCTCTACCATAGTGCACATGTCAGAGTTCTTATCGTTATGTTGATTTGAGTGAGAAGAAGTTGATCGATGTTTGCACGCAGGTTGTAATATTTACAACTGATAAGCCCTGATGAATTATTTCCTTCATTTAACGGTAGAGTTTGATGAGACTGTATCAACATCCGCATAGGCCAGACCGATGCAGTATATAACGAGAAAAGTTGTGTGAACTCATTCTAACTTGTGTCAAAATGAGGTTTACTAAGAAAAAAATGTAAAAAGAAGAAAAAAACAAAAAGGCTTTTTTTAAAGCCATCCAAATATGTTAAAGGATTGCCTTTCGTACAATGTGTTTGGTTCTGTGTGTGTGTGTGTTTTGTAAGTAAAAATTTTAATTTTCTATTTGTATTTCATATTCCTGGTCCTCTGCGTACCCTATGACGTGTAAGGGTGAGTATATTTTAAGATTTATATCTATATTGCTACCATTTCTTTTAACTATAGTGCTGAGTTTTGTTACCATTACTATTTTATCTATAACGTAGTTGAGTTTTGTTACCGTTTCTATTTATCTATAACGCAAAACAAACATTATTTGTGTTTTGTACATTAATTAATTTTACTTTCCATGTGTACCAAGAGCGTGTCGGATTAGTTTATATCCTAATTTAGTTATAATGTGCTAAGTGGATTACCATATTTTTATTTACGCAGAGTTCTGCTTAGTGTATACCTACGTTAACCTTTAATGATGAGAATAGTTTATACTACCCATAAAGTGACTACATAATAGTTGCTTAAAAACTATTTAGTCGTTACATATATTTTACACAGGGTGTTACACCTCTTACATTTTTTGTGAACGGTTTGGTAAAAAAAACTGCTTAAACATTGTACCTTAACGGGTACGTATGGTTTTGTCAGATTTTAAAAGATAGATTAAATAAACATAATGCTACCGTCTCATAAAGCACGCGCTCTTTTAGTTATGAAAGCATGTCATCTGTTAAAGAGGGACATTTATGAGTTAGTCATTAGGATCACTTATTTTCCACACTAATTGGCATGCATTAATAGGTATGGTAAAGAAAATCCCGTTTCACCTTGTTTATTACTGTTACATGTATCACTTTCTTTGAATTTTTCTGTCTTACTATTTGAGTTATAATGTTCTGTTTGAACGATTTTTACACCCACCCTGTGCATTTTTATGTGATTTTTACACTTTTTCCTGTCGTCACCGTTAGTTAGGCGGATTCTTTGTAATATTTGCTAAATTTTGACTATCAGTCCAGCTGCAAATAAAATATCAGTGGATTAGTGCAGGTAAGTTGAAAGGGTGCGTGAGACATTGTATTATTATTATTTTTTATTTTTTTTTTTTATAGTTGAAGTATTTGCTAAAACTAATGTTCCCCTACACCATTAACGTGCATTCGTGATGGAACTAAAGTTTTTACGCAAGAGTAACTGCAACGTACTTTGAACATTCTACTGCGTACAAAAAAAAAAAGTTATTTTTTACCCGATTTCAACAGCGTGATGCGGCATACGTTCGCACGCAAACGATGTGAAAGACGGTTTTTTAGCCGATTTTTCTTCAGTGTAGCATTACTACGTGAAAACACAGATATCTGACGGCACCAACCCGATGGAGACTAATTTTAATAAGCCCAGCACTTGGAGGTTTAGGACGCGTCATTTCAAAAGGGTTTGTCTACATTGGGTACATTGAAACGCCCTTGTATCGTAAAGGATAGAATTGGGAGAACCGTCTCGGGACTTGGAAAAATATCGAGTCCGAAAACCACGATAAAGAGTGCTAGTGGGTTTTCACGATGTAAGGCAGTGCTCCTGACACGGAAGCAGCACAGATCCAAGATTCATTCGTTAATAAAATCCTTGTGATTCCCCGTTTGGAATAATTTCACAGGACTTAACCATCCGTCAGTGAAACGTTGTCCAGGGTGAGGATCCGAACACTGAGTCTTTTAGGTCGACCCTATTACCTCTCAATATTTTTCATCATGACGAGTATAATCAGTGTTTATTAATTTTTTACCCATCGGCATTTTCTGCGGGCTAGTCTTTTAAAAATAGTTACTGTGGATAGTCCTAGTAAGCGATAGCCAACAGTCACGGAGTTAAAAGAAATAAGTGTTACTGAAACGGACTTAAAATACGTGAGTTATAAAAATACATATGTTAATGTGAAAGGACTATCGGGTTCATTATAAGAAATACGTAGAAAAAGCTAGTTATAAAGAGTACGAAGAAATACGAAGGTACGAAGGTTGTACGAACGAATACGAAGGTTGTAAAAAAAAAAAAAAAAAAAAAAGAATACGAAGGTTGTAAAAAACGTACTAGGTTAATATCTGAAATGTCTGACCCGTTCGACACGTATCTAGGCCACATTAAGTACAAACCATAGTCGAATGCGTCCGGCTATCGAGCCCAAGATAGTCGGTTCGAATCTCACTAAAGGGGGAGGATTTTTTTTTTTTGATGAAACCCATCTACAGAAAACTGTTTTTTATTACGACCGTGGAGTGATTTTTTAATAAAGGTGAGAGAATTTTTGATGAGTGTTTAATTATAAGGAATAAATACAGAGAATATACAACATGTTTAGGGAACTTGTAAAAGGACGTGAGTTTGTGAAGTTTTAATAGAGGTAACTTTTAATAGAAGGGATGTGTAGTTTTGATGAGTGTTTAATTAATAAGAATACAACTTTGAGAGTTGATTTTCTGTTAAAGAAAGTTTTATTTAGAGAGCTGCATTAGGCATTCTGACCGTTGTCATTCAGAAAGAGTTGAGTGGTCTTGTAAAATTTCTGGTGAATACCTAGCGAGTTTTTAAATACAGGAGATGTACTAAAATACGCATTGGACACCACCGATTAATTTTTTAAGGGGAGGGAGGTTTAATAAGAATACAACTTTGGGAGTTGATTTTACAATTGAGACTTGTATCATCCTTTTCTGTACAATTATTCTGAGGCGTGCATCAGCCGGTCCGAGGGAAGGAGGGGCCTTAAAATATAGGTCAACCAGGGGGTCTTTTTGGAGGTGTTTTTACAATTGAGACTTGTAATCATCCTTTTCTGCACAATTATTCTGAGGCGTGCATCAGCCGGTCCGAGGGAAGGAGGGGGCTTAAAATATAGGTAGGGCTTAAAATATAGGTCAACCAGGGGGTCTTTTGGAGGTGTTTTTACAATTGAGACTTGTATCATCCTTTTCTGTGCAATTATTCTGAGGCTTGTAATCCGAGGGAAGGAGGGGGCTTAAAATATAGGTAGGGCTTAAAATATAGGTCAACCAGGGGGTCTGCAAGTGGAGGGTTTAAAATATAAGTCAACCATTGGGGGGTCTGAAATAAAGAAAAATCGATAAAGGAAAATCGAGACTATTCGAGAAGGAGGGCTTAAAATTAGAGTTAAAATAAGGATCTTTTGGGAAAATAGTGTCCCTCATAGGCACTGGATAGCGCCAGGAGTTAAAAGGGGGAGGAATTTTTAATTATGAATTATTAATTATGAATTATTAATTATGAATTATTAATTATGAATTATTAATACCACGACAGTTGCGACACCAGGGTCAATTTCCTGTTGATTGCAATATAAGGGTCAAAGTTCAGAAGGCAACGTGGACCAACACAGGTCAATTTCCGGTCGATTGCGACATAGGGGGTCCAAGTCAAGAAGGCAACGTGGACGATTGCGACATAGGGGGGGGGGGAAAGCACTGTGCAAAGGGAACCGTAGGTTGTGATTAAACTACTCACGGGGAGAGGACTTAACGTTCCATCCGACGGACGGAGGCCTTTCCAAGCCCATCGGTGTCCCCTACTGACCGTGGGCAGGGTGGGGAATTTTGCGGAGATAAATCTCAACGCTGACCCAGCTGGGACTCGAACCTGGGAACTACAGATTACGAGGTGGCGCGCTTCCGACTGAGCCACTCCCGCCCCTGATCGAAAGGGGTTTTTACAGATAGGAATTTGATTTTATAGCACAACATGGCAAGTGGGGCATTCCGAGAAAAAAATGCTCCGGTTTCAAAAAAGTGAAACACCGACATTATAGAAAATGTACCAGTTTCAGCTTGCTGAAAACGGGACATGGAAATATCTCGGTTTTTCTTACTGAAAATTGGTCACCTTAATTCTACCATTTAAGACTGAATTAAAACTAAAATTTGACTAACTTTTCTATTAATAAGTAATAGAAGAAAATATTTTCCCAAATATACATAGTTTCAAAGATTTTTTACTATTTTATCTTTTTCAATTATTAAATGTAATCACTTAAATAATTCCGCTGCCTATAGTTTGCCAAACTATAGGCAGCAGATTTAACTTCTGATCTTAGTCCATACTTTTCAAGGTTTGAAAATGCACATTATGTTGTTGACCAAGTGTATGAAAGCAAATGTTAACTCTCTGATACTTATTTCTGAAACTATTTAATTTTAACCAAAGAAAAGTAAGAGGTTATTTCTTTTTTAATCTATTGATATACGGATATGCGCATGTTAGTTTAGCGCACATTCAGAAGATGGCGCTACATGTCCGTTGAGAGACTATTTAGCTCTTTGGCAAAGGAATTTCTGTGCAAATTCCAATGCAGCCGCAATAATCGCTGTTAACTGTTACAACTGTAAAATATCCCCTCTAAAAAGATTATCAGAGTCGAATCGGGGGGGGGATGCAACAGGGCAATGGGCCTTGCTCCCTCCCCCTTCCCGAGAATACTTGCAAGGGCAATGGAGGCAAAAAAATTATTAAACTTATGAATACTTCACTCATTTTTCAAAGACCTTTGAAACTGAGGGAAAATATACTGCAATCAGTCCCTGATTTAGAAAAAAGATCGGGAGGGGGGGGAGTGGCAAAAAACTCAATCGATCCAGGAAAAGTGAAGGGAGGAGGGCAAGACACTGAAATTCTATCATAGTGCAACATATCACCTTCTGTTTTAGAGATCTTTGAAAAAGTTTTTTAAAAATACATGAAAAATTCATAGCTTTAATCAGTTTTCACTTCTGTTACCCTTACCAGCATTCTCAAGGGGGAGGGGGAGGCATGGGCCATTGGGCCTCCACCCCCTAGATCCGTCCCTGACTGCAATGCAAATGCAATCTCTTGGCTCCCCTTCTTTTACATTCTTTCGGCTCGATTGCGTCACTTAGCCTCTCCGTGTATTTTTTTTCTAAATCTGGGCCTTAAGGTTACTATATTTCATTCCAAGAATTTATTTAAGAAATTTATTTACTAATTAGATTTACTATAGATGCAAAGTTCAGTCAATATGAAAATTTCTGCTTGATATACCACGAATGCGTTGCTTAAGTTTCTGGGTGTTGAAATGCTCTTTTATATCAGGTAGTCGCGCTTGGCTACTGATCTACGGGACCTGGGTTCGAGCCCCGGATAAGGCATGGATGTATATGTCGTTTTTCTGCTGAGGTCCTGCCATCTTCTCAGACCTTCTACTATGGCATATAAACTGACAGGCTCCTGTCAGACCTCTGTGGCAAGCAGCTGCTTGAGGGGGTATTTATTTTATTTTAAAGTCCTTTATTAGCAATCAAAAGAAAAAGGCATTTCACGATGGATAATGAGCTTCACGAGTGTTCGTCTCAGTAGCTTTGAGTATTGGGTAATTTACTTGCAGCTCATCATTACGTTGCCGTTGCACGATGCTAATTTTTTTAATAACAAATACCAGTACCATGTAAAAATAACAATAAAATGTGGGATGGCACATTTCTTAATTCTCAGAATTTGTGTAAAATAATCGAAATTTTGTTTTTTCCTTAATAAGTGTCACAGGAAAAAGTCCTGTAGACAAGAAACACTTGAAATAATTAGTTGAAAAAATTGTTGTCCTGACTGTTTTTTTTTATATCCAGAATTGTTCTTTTATACACATAGGAGTACTATTTGTTGCAGATGTTACGCAACCACGGCAATCCCCGGTTCCGTCTGACGACACTATCAAGTTAATGGAAAGCCGTGACTATCTAGAGTCGGGGGCAAGAATGCGCCATATAGACGCACCTCATCCCCGACCTCACATGGCAGCAGTCCTATAAAAGGTAAGCTAACCACCGGAAGAAACCTGAAATTTAATCCGTTCCCCGGTTAGCCTTGAACAAGGATATGTAGATCCAAGTTCGCTCGGCACCGGGGTGGAGACTCTTAGTAAGGCCCAGACTTTGAAAGGGTTCGTGCCTACTAGGCGGCCTCAAACCGTTCGGCCGTGCCCTTGAACTGCTCCACAGAGCTCCTGATAGGTGAGGTCTAGACACCGTCACCGTCCAACCGGTCGGCGATGTCTTCGACCTCGGTTGGTCTTGGCTCTGTCCAACCGGGGACCAAATCCGGTCGGCAAAGCCTTCGACCGGGTTGCTGATTCCAAGTTCGGCTTCCATAGGATACAGACGTGCTCTGGATTTGCTCTCTAGTTTTCAAAATGGATTACAAGAATGATATTAGGTTAAAACGATCTTTTCGAGTAAAAAATCCTGGACTAAAATACGAATTAATAGTGACTCAAACGGCTCAGCATGTGCTTCCTTCTGCCATCTCTATAGCACAAAGAATAAATGCATCTACCACTATCCTGACCTTCTCTACAGACACCGGCGCTGATATTTTTGCGGCTCTTCCTCCAGGCTTCTTCAACGGACAACAAGTGGAAATCACTCGTCTTGGCTTTCCTACAAAGAAGATTCTGGTCTCTAAATTGCCATTTTTCATCCCAAACAAGGCTGTGGCTGCCGCCCTTGCTCCCTTTGGAACTGTAACCAGTATTGCAGACGAATATCTAGGAATACCGGGTTTGGAATCCATCCAAACGGGAACTCGCATTGTGCACCTTGAGATGGAAAAAGGCATCCCAAATTTCCTTCAAATAGAGAACTATTCGGCCACCGTTTTATACCCAGGGGTCACCTTCCTTTGCAAGTGGTGCAGGTCACCCGGACACCTCATCAAGGACTGTGCCTCATTCAAAAATCGTCTGAAAGTGCCTCCCCAGCAAACAACCCAAACTTTGGATCTATCGCCTGCTTCGCAACAAGAAAATCTAAATTCTGTAAGTACCTCTTCTCCTATTGATGACATTCCTCCTCCTACTGTTTCCTCCCCTCCAGTTATAGAAACCTCTCTCCAAAAAAGAAAAAATCCACCCTCCCCACCTGACTCACCCCATAACGAAGACACTTCCAAAAAACAAAAAGCAAACACTACTCCCTCCTCCACGTCCTCCTTAGTTAAAAATATTCAAAATTTTATTATTGATCAGACCACAACACCTTTGCCATACATCCCAATGAAAACCCCGAATTTTTAGAAACATTTGAGGACATTGTTGACCTTCTCAAATACATTATTAACCCTAAACTTGCCTCCTCCGAATGGGAAGTTCAACCCACGTTATATGGGCTTCAACATACTTTATCGTCCTCTGGCC
The DNA here is from genome assembly GCA_038380435.1 of Ryuthela nishihirai. NCBI lineage: Eukaryota > Metazoa > Arthropoda > Arachnida > Araneae > Heptathelidae > Ryuthela > Ryuthela nishihirai. The sequence goes on from JAWZYU010000004.1 coordinate 10,752,645, forward strand.
ATATCCTGCCCAAACATCGCGATCTCTACCTCTCTGCTTTGGAAAGGAGCCCACAAATTGACTATTTCTCCGTTTGGGATTATATGCAATCAATTTTCACTTTCATCCCTCTATTTTAAATAATCCCTTTACTTTGGCTACTATTCCAACTATTCAAAATTTTACCTGTTCCAAATCTGTTTCTCTTTCGGCCATATTCTTGCAAAAACCGCCTCCATCTTGGATTCAGCGCTCAGCCAATACCAAAATTCCTGCATTCTCATTGGCTGAGACGATTCTGACTGGATCCAGCAGCTTGCTCTCGTTTTAGCTCTGCTCGGCAGCTTCAACACTTTCTAAACACAATTTATATCATCACATATTAGTTATTTACACTTATTCCCCACAAAATTTAAACATTTACACTCTCTAGCACACACAAAACTCTCCTCACACGAAAACGACGCTATTTACCATCTCTGGATCATTTTTAGATCTGCCTTCCTCCGTCCCTCTCTCGACCTCTACTCCAAATCTGCTCTTTTAATTTAGCACTCACCGATGAATTTGGCTTGTGGTCCTGATGATAAGTGGGCCGAGGCCCACTTTACAAATAGGACCAGGTCTACGATGGATGTGAAAGAAGAAGAAGACCGGGTTGCTGCATCAGCTCTATAGCGTAAACGATCTTTGACCCCTGAGCCGCCATGCCCTCCCCCTCAGAAAGGTCGCTTTTAGTGCCACGCCCCCTGCCAGATGAGTTTGTAGATAGTGCCACGCCCCCTTCAGAAAGGTTCACCCGACGTCTTGCATCATCACTTCAAACCCATGGAAAGTAAATAACTCTTCTGAAATTTTACAAAGTCCCGTATTAAATCATCGCCTCAAACCATGGGAGGTAAACAGCCTGTCCGGCAATTTTTCGCCGTCGAATTTTCAAACCCTCTTCTGGTGTTTAAAATCCGTATTATATTTAAAAAAATCCTTATACGTTTGCAGAGAGGATGATTTACACGTTGATGAGTCTGTGCATTTATCCATGACACGAAGAGCGATATTGGACATTGGAAACTTAAAGATGCAGATAGAGAGTAAAGTATCCTTATGTGTTTGCGAAACGGAGAGACAAGGATGATTCACACGTTGATGAGTCAACGCGCTTAGCAATTACGCCCCTTCTCAGAAACTATATTGTTATACATATCGGACCTTGATTCTTAAAGATGGCATACAACCCAAAAAGTTTTTTTCTTTCTGAATATCTTAATATAACGACTCTTAATATTTTAAAACGTTTTTCCTTCGATTCGCTGGAACAATCACGGTCTTAATTCATCCCATTTGATTTTAATGATTAATTCTTTAACTCGCTAGTGTTTCGAAATGTACGGATATTGTTTTTTCTTCACTGTCTCTCGTTTATCTGTGTTTATCATACTTTATTGGGCTACAGCCCTGGATAAATAAATGTTTTATATCGGTAAATATTATTTTACACTACGAGTCGTACTTCTTGAATTTAAGAAAAAACCTGATAAATAGTGTAAATATTTTATTCCACTAGTAAAACTACAAGCAGAACAAATTTTTGATTCCTATTCAACACAATAAGAATTCTCTTTGGACTTAAAAAAATTACATAATCATACATACTGAACCCAGAACACGTCTTAATTTATTTATTGATAGACTACCTCACTCATTCATTCACTTACTCACTAAATCACTTATTGACTGTCTCACTCACTTATTTACATCCTAAACCACTGACTGACTGCCTTACTCATTACTTGCATTTTAAATCACTGATTGACTGTCTTACTCACTCACTAAATCACTTACTGATTATCTCACTTTCTTATTTACTTACTTTCTTATTTACACACTTGCTTACTGACTTTCACAGTTATTTATTTATTACACTCTTTCTTACTCACTTACCACCTTACTCACACTCTTACCCATATACTTACACCCTGACTGACTGATTCACTTTCTTACTTACTCATTAAACCACACACTTATGGAATTATTAACACACATACACTTACTGACTTATTTACTCACACTCTTACTGACACATATACTGATTTACTTAGTCACACACATATTGACTGACACATATACTGACTTGCACATTATTTACTGACACATATACTGACTTGCACATTATTTACTGACACATATACTGACTTGCACATTATTTACTGACACATATACTGACTTGCACATTATTTACTGACACATATACTGACTTGCACATTATTTACTGAATTACTTACTCACACTTATTTACTTTCTTACTTACTTCCTTACTCACTCAATAAAACACTTACAGACTTCGAAAACGGAATTATCACTCACTAAGTCACCTACTACCTTATTCACCCGCTTTCTTATTTACTTATGCACGTTCCTACTGACTTCCAAACTTAATTCCACACTTTCCTACTCATTAATTTATTTACCGCCTTACTCTTACCTGTCTACACCCCGACAGACTAACTCACTTTCTTTCTTACTTACTAACTAAACCACACATTTATTGAATTATTTACACACACTCTTACCGACTTAGTTACACACTTACTGAATTATTTACTCACACACTTACTCACACATATACTGACTTACTTATTCACACACTTATTGAATTATTTATTGACATGTATACTAACTTACACATTATTTACTGAATTACTTACTCATACATTTACTTACTTTCTTGCTTACTTCCTCACTCATTCAGTAAAGCACTTACAAGACTTCGAAAACGGAATAATTATCACTCACTAAATCACCTACTGCTTTATTCACTTACTTTCTTATTTACTTACTTTCTTACTTTCTTCCTCACTCGCTCAGTAAAACATTTATTGACTTCGAAAACGGAATTATCACTCAATAAATTACTTACTGACTGATTAATTCACACACTTATCGATTGACATACACACCTTTTTTACTTACTTACTTACTCACTAAACACTTAGTGAATTATTTACTAACATTATTATTGACTTACACACTTACCGACTTACTTACTAATTCACTTACTGACTTGTACAGTACTTTCTTGTTTACTCACACACTTACTGGCTTACTTTCTTACTCGCTCACTAATATTCATACTGAATTCGAAAACGGAATTATCACTCACTAAATTACCTACTGACTTAAATACTCACTTACTTAGATAAGGAAGAAAATGAAATAGCATACGAATAGAGTAGGCTATGTGACCAAATAAATATTGCAATTATGGAAAAAAGAATAGCAAGTACTCATGGACATTCTTAAAAAAAAAACGGGATTTTTACACTTTGACTTTCTACAGAATATATATACTTTTAAACTTCGGTTCCAATTGCAACACACTGATTTATTTCAAAATTCATTTTCACATCAGACTCTCTGACATAGAACTCTATCTGAGAAACACTATACAGAGCAGTTCTGAAACGTAACGAAAAAACTTTATTGGAAAAACAAGCAGGGGAAATCATGAACCTCATACTTGTTAGCTTTATTCTTAAGACATACAATACATGTATAGATGACAGTCAGAGTAATTATTTCGTTTAAATTAACCTTATCGGAAAAGAAAAACCCTCGGAGATGAGAGGTTTAACAAATCCATAAAAACCATCACTAAGAGAAGGTATCAAAACGAACTTCTAGGTGTGAATGAAATCAAAAACATAAAGGTAAAAAATATGTTATCATATTAAAAAATATAAAAAAATTGAAAAAAAAATGTAAAATTTTTAAACTTACAACTGGAAAAAAATTATTATGTAGTACAAGTTTTTTAAATTTGGAAAAAAAATAAGTAAAATCTTTTAAAAACCAAGAGAGTGAATTGTAAAATAGTGTAAAGAAAATAATGAACAAATAAAATTGATAAAAATGTTTTTTGTTAAAAATATAAAGTGGAAAAAAAATAAAAGTAGTTAATATTTGAAAACTAAAGTTTAAACCGAAAACAAAACAATTGGGATACAAATAGTTTGTATCACTTTTAAACCAGAGAAAGTTGGGTGTCTGTTTAGTCGTTTTGTAAAAAAACTTCAGATGACGTCTGTACACTTTGGGAACTGATAGGCCCCGAGTATTTTATCACACAATTAACACATATCCATTTTACCACTTTCACAAGTAAAATTAGCAAGTACAATATGTATGTCTGCTGATCATCATCATCATCATCCTCAAGCAGCCATGGGCTACGGAGGTCCAACCAGACCGTGAAGTTTAGTTCTCCAAGCAAGTCTATCCTGAGCTACATCTACTGCATCTGGTCACTGCACACCAATTCTAACAAGGTCCTGTTTGACATTGTCCGCCCACCGCATCCTAGGTCTCCCCTTCTTTCTGAGGCCTTTAGGCACACTGTTCATAACCCTATTCGCCAATCTATAATTATTCATACGGGCAACATGGCCAAACCAACGGAGTCTCTCTCTGCACAATATGCTGCTTCAAGGTGGTTGCAAACTCCTTTGCCTAACCCCATCATTAGTTACAAAGTTGAACCACCTAATGCCCAAGATACTGCGTAAGCATCTGGAATCAAAAGCATCTAGTTTCCTGTTATCTTGTTTACAAAGTGTCCAAGTTTCACTACCATAACTAACCCGAGAAAGAACCAAACTATTTTACAGCCTAATTTTAGTCTTTAGGTGTATACGCCTATTTCTCCACACTCTCCATAGATTCTTAAAAGTCCCGGCAGCAATCCCTATTCGTCTGTTAATCTCATGCCGCACATCACCATTATCTGTTACATAGCTCCCAAGATAATTAAACTGTGACACCTGCTCAAGACTGCAACCATTCAGATTAACTGAATCACAGCCTGCCTGACCAATTTTCATCACTTTAGTTTTCTCTCTGTTTATAACCAAACCTACTCTACTACCAGTCTCATCAACAGCTCGAATGAAAGAGTTCATCTCATCAACATCATTTGCCAAAAGGGCTAAATCATTAGCATAATCTAAATCAGAAATTTTCGTATCTCCAGCCCATTTAAGGCCAAAATCTTTCCCTTGAAGTGAATTTCGTATAACATAATCAATAACCAAACTAAAGAGAAAAGGAGACAAAATGCACCCTTGTCGAACACCAGAAGTAATGCTAAACCAATTGCTACAAGCCTTACCAACTCTCACACACGACTCAGTGTTATTATAGAGAGCTTTCATTATGGTAACTAACTTGTCTGGTATACCATATGATTTCACAATCAACCACAAATTATGACGATCAACAGAGTCGAAAGCCTTTTTGAAATCAACAAAGCTAGCAACCAAAGGTTTCTGAAACTCTAAACATTTGTCAAGAATCTGCCTAAGTGAAAATATCTGATCCACACATCCCCTACCACTTCTGAATCCACATTGCTCATCACGCAATTGCCTGTCAACCAGATTCTTAATTCTGTTAAGCACAATCATGGAAAGAACTTTACATGGAACAGAGAGTAGGCTAATACCCCTATAGTTATCACAAGAACTGCGATCACCTTTTTTGAAAATAGGGATAACAATAGCTCTGGTAAAATCCTTAGGAACCATGCCTTTATCATAAAAGATATTCAGAATTTCAGTCATCCAAGTGGTAACCGAAACATTTCCAGCTCTAAGCATTTCAGTAGTAATTTCATTTACCCCTGGGGATTTATGAAGTTTAAGTTTAGAAACAGCCAAAATAACTTCAGATTGTGTTATAGGGCCAACATTAAAGCCACCAATGCATCTATCATCATTGCAAACAATGGGAATAGAACTAACCGCATTGTTCAGAATATCACTGAAATGCTCAGCCCACCTAGCCATGACAGAATCCTCACCTTCTATAACCTTACCTTGTTTATCCTTCAATCCCTGTATACCTGTCCGTTTTCTACCACACAAAACATTAACTATCTGGTACAGCTCTCTGCTGTTGTGCTGTCTAACTGCTTCCTCGGCTTTGTCAGCCAAACCATCAAGCCAAAGATTCTTATCAGCAGCTAACTGATCTTTTACACGTTTATTAAGCTCTCTGTAATGCTTTCTATTAGTACTAGTAGGGTATTGATTAAGGACATTCCTGCAGTTCTTTCTTTCTGAAATAAGCTCAAGTTCCTTATCACTCAGATAATTCTGTCTCTTCTGCTCCTTTTTTCCTAAAAGAGTACTGTTAGTGTCCAAAAAAGCCTGTTTAAAATGATCCCATTCTTCCTCAACTTCTGTAGTAAGCATACCATGACTGTCATAATGACTAAGTAACCTATCATGGTAAGCTTTGGCTATAGCAGGGTCTTTCAGAGCTTCGGTATTAAAAGCAAATTTTTTAACCCTAGCACAACACTTTTTAAGTTTAAGTTGTAAGACACTTTTAACAAGGTAATGGTCAGATCCGATTTCAGCTCCCCTATATGCCCTGGTATTTCTAACAGAACTAGCCCATTTGCTGTTAATTAATATATAATCAGTCATATTCCTATGCAGCCCATCAGGTGAAACCCATGTGTATTTCGCGGTGTTTGTAATATGTGTTAGTTATTCTGAAACCATTGAGTTTACTTACCTGTAGGAGACGTTGCCCATTGCCATTGCAGCTACCAATACCAAAAGGGCCTATTACTCCTGCCCAAAGGTCAGAGTCAGTACCAACTTTGGCATTGAAGTCACCAAGAACAAGGGTAATATCTCCTTTCTTGACAGAATTCAAAATATCCTGAAGTTGTCCATAAAACCTATCCTTCTCATCCTCATCGGCATCCTCAGTGGGGGCATAACAGCAGATAACATTCAGGTCTTTAACGCTTGTCTGAAATTTTGCTGTAAGAAACCTTTCATTAATGTACTCATATCCTAGAAGAGCATCACTAGCGTGTCTGCTGAGAAGCAGACCCACGCCTTGGTGATGCTTATTGTCGTCCCTCCCTGAAAAGAGAAATTTAAGATTATTTTTAAGAATCTGACCTTTATCTGTCCATCTGGTCGGACATCAAGAGAAAAAGCTCTGTGCAGAGTCCTCACATTCCAACTACCTATGGAGAGAAAATGGTTAGTGGGATGTTTAAAGAAACTATGTTTATTGAGAGAGGGAATGCCGACAATATCAAACAGCCCCCTAATCGCAGACATGGGGCAAAGACCCGTTCCCCCACTACTAAAGGCTGAAGCCATCTACACTGGAAGACTTCCTCCAATGTAGAATTTGACGATGCCAATAGAAGCAAAGAGTTCAGGTGCCTGCGATGACTTCTGCTCAGGATTATCCACCAGCTGATAAACATATCCTGTGAATCTATTCACTTGGGGCTGTCAACCCACAAACAAACAGAAAACACAGCGGAAGATTTTCCCTCCACAGAAGCCCACCAGTGCAGGTAAATCAGGATCCATAATCAAGCTCAGAGTCATATATCTGTGCAGTCCAGTTGGTTTATATGGTCAGCACCAGGACCCTGTGTGGTTGACCACTCCTCAGTGTCTGCTGATAGTAGGCTTTAAACATTTCATTTATTGTGCATTTACAAGAGAGCGAAATTTGAATTGATATTCTTAAATTTCTTCGTTGGGAAAATAAAGTGTACAAAGCTTAGACTATATTTCCTCTATTAGAAAAAATAAATGTGAAAAAACTATATGGTCTTAATCTTAAATTTGATCCTTAAGATGCAAAGTATATATAAAAGGTTTAACATTTTCGAAAAAACACAAAACTTAGCGATCAAAAAAAGTTATTAGAAGTGATTTAAAATAGAAGTGATTTAAAAATACTTGAAATAAAAAAAAATTAAAATGAGAAAATAAAAAAATCTGAAATTGGAAAATATCGGTAAACTGAGGTAAAAAATTTTAGAAATTAAAACTGCTTTATTAAGCGAAAATTAAAAGGTTCAACAGAAAAACAGAGAGGACATACTTAGAAATTTAGAAAACAACATATTTTTGAAAACCAAAATATTAATGGAGTTTAAGACGTAGTTGATTGTTTTACCTCGGAGCGGCGCTTTTTTGCACACCTTGGGCTAAATGGCCAGGTCACATGGACCCCGAAGGCTCAGAGAAGGTTGGGGGAGGGGACCCACTGGAACAGCTGTTGGGAGACAGATGGTAGCCTCCCGTCAAGGCCATCCAGCGTGTTCTTTAACGTGCACAATGTATGGCTCTCCCGCACACGGGACCACGGCTTAACGTCCCATCCGACGGACGGCGGCCTTTCCAAGCCCATCGGTGTCCCCTACTGACCGTGGGCAGGGCGGAGAATTTTGCGGAGATAAATCTCAACGCTGACCCAGCTGGGACTCGAACCTGGGAACTACAGATTACGAGCCTGGCACGCTACCGACTGAGCCACCCCCGCCCCAAGACGTAGTTGAGATTTTACAAATCTTCGCTAAGTGTAATATTAAAAATGATGTCAAGTGGAAAAGTGATAAAAATAAAACAGAATTTTTAAAGTCTTTTGTTAATTGAAAACTAAATTTCTAACAATAAAAAAAATAGAAGAATGAAAAAATTTTTTAAAGCTATTATGGAAAATAAAACAGCTGTGAAAATCAAAAAGTGGAAAAAATGAATAACGAAATTAAAAATTGGAAAAAAATTTCAAATACTTAATGGTAAAAAATTTAATGAAAAAAACTTCAAATTTTGGGAAAGTACTATTTAAAAAAATTTTTGTTTTTAAATCAAAAATTTGAAGAAAAGGCAAAAATCTCAAAAATAAAGTTTTCTGATGAGTGAATGTGAGAGACCGTATTGTTTATAATTTCCAACACTCGAGAAAAGTATACATATCGTTTCGTTATTGCAGGGTGAAGGAATGTTTTAAGTTATGTTTTCTAACAGATGTCCCGTAACTAAAACGTATGCTTCCTGTGTAAGTCTTAAAATTGTAGGTATTTTTACCTGTAAATAGAGAAGACGGCACTACAGAGTGTGGGTTTATGAACTTAGAAGAAACAAATTAAAAAAAAGGCTTCAGTCATTACACGAAACGCGGAAGAAACAGAATAGAGTGAGATTTAAGAATTGTGTATAAAACTGAATTCGTAGAGTATAAGGGATGAGCTAGGAACTCTATGATGGACTGCTGTAAACGGGAACTTGTCATGAAAAGGTATAATCCGGTTGTTTCGCAAAAGGCATGAAGTGTTAAAACAGGTAACAGCCTGAAAGGAGTAATCCAGTTGTTACTCAAAAGACGGCTGATTATCCCTTTTGTGACTGTTACTTTTTTTTGACTGAAGGATTTTATCCCTTTTCAGGCACCAGATGGCAATTTGAAAATTCGACGGCAAAAAATGAATGAACGCACTGACTCTTCAACGTGTGAATCATCCTCTCTGCAAACATATAAGGATTTTTTAAAATATAATACGCATTTTAAACACCAGATGGGGCTTGGAAAATTCGACGGCAAAAAATTGCCGGACAGGTTGTTTACTTCCCGTGGTTTGGGGCTATGATGCAATATGTCGGGAGTCCTTTCTGACAGGGGGCGTGACACTAAAAGTGACCTTTCTGCGCCTGAAAGTCATCTGACCTTTCTGAGAGGGGGGGGGGGGGCACGGTGGCTCAAGGGTCAAAGGTCGTTTAGCACTAAAAAGCCAGGGCTCCTGCTCACAGGTTTCCATAAATTATGGAACAACCCTATGTTATGTTAATGGAAAGCTAACGTCGAAGCCCTCTAACTTCTAAAATAATTCGAACCATTTTTCCGGGTATTGCGCAAAAGTAAAGTAGATTTTTCTCGTTTTACCGTTAAAAATAATGAAATGAAACGTCACAATGTTTTTCGTCGATAGTGGTGGAATTTCTCCCCCCTCCCCTCCCCCGAAATTAAAAATGTTAATTTAAATAGATATTAATTAACAAGAAATTTAATTTCTGACTTTGAAAGTCGCTTTTCAAAATGCTAAAATGTGGATTTTCTTGAGTTTAAAATATAACTGCGAACAGACAGGGTGGCGGTGAGGTTGGGGAAATGATTCATTTGGCCTCCTCCTGTCAAGGTTCAATACACTCAGGGCTTCAACACAACATGCGAAGTGTCAGTTATGATACTGTTCAGATGTTTAACCTTAACTGGCATAGTGGTTAGGGAGCTAGCGACTGTTCCAGCAAGGCAACTTTGTGCGTTGTGTCAGCTCTAACTGAGGAGGTAACTTCGGTCTTAGTAGGGCATGTCCTTGTATGAGAAGGCCTGTAAAAGCTAGGAGTAGTTTCTAGAATTCTTCTCTGTCCTATGTGTTGCAAATATAAAAAAAATTATTTGAAATCACCTTGTCAAACTCAGATTTAAAACGTGATTAATTTTTGCTTTTCTCTGATTAAAAAAAATGCTCTTTTAATGGTTCTTTCAAAAGTTGATATGCAAATACAGGAAAGGAGCTTGCTTTAGATATATTGTTTATTATGAGAACTGTTTGTTTTTCAGACAGAAAGAACCAGTTTCAGTTTATTGTACACCAAACCTGTTTTCCTCTTGGGAGCAGAGTATAATCGGTGTTTTTGACCATTCAGTCGAATTCTGGAAAAAAAAGCTTTTCAAAGTAATGGGAAAATAATCCGCAGGCAATTCTCCGATTCCCGCTGGAAGGATGGATTAGGCTGGGGCTTTCCTTCAGTCTTTTGAAAATGACGTCTGTAGGGGTATACCTGGCAAATAACTGGGAGACCATTTTCTTTGATGTGTTCTTAGAGAGTCGGGAAAACAACAAACTGGATGAATTGATTTCTTTTGCCCAAAGAACAATATCTTGTTTTGTCTCTTAAATTTCTCTTTTTTCCGACAAACAGTAGTTTTTAGGCTGTCCGTAAATTTCCCAAACACAAATTGTCATTTCAAATTGATACGTAATGTTTATTGATTCTTTGTCTACTGTTTAGAAAGAGCTACGTGAAAGGTTTTTTTGTGCGTTTCCAATCACTCGCTGTAAGAGGAGGCGTAGCCATTTTCGCGTCTACTGAAGAAAATGGTTCTTTGAATAGATACCTTCACGTTGCGACCGTTTTCGGCAAGAAATTCAGTTCACTGTTAACGTGCTATATTCTCTGGAGATTCACTGCCAATTCTTTCTTCGAATTGCGGAGTACCCTAGAGTAGTAATCACAAGTTATCGTTGTTTTTGACGAAGGAGTAAAAGCATCACAGGATTTTGTTTCTATAAATTGCATATCATATATTATCCAAGTGATGAGAGCTTTAAATGTTTTGTCACGATTACTAATGCTTTTAACGTTGTTCTCGCGAAACTGATAGAGCATCAGCCATGAAATAGTCCTATAAGTTATCAAGTCCACTTTTATTTTCTAAAGGAAACATAGCTTCTCAACAACTATGACGGATATAACGTAGAAACATTAGGGATTCATTTAATAATAACACACCGATTGGCTCAGTAAGCATGTTTGCTGACCTCTAAGGAGTAAGGCCACAAATTATCTTTAAGAAATTATCGTACTAGGCACGTACTAGGCACGTGGAAAACGATTAATAATTGTTTAGTTTTGGAAATAATAGGTTTTTTTAGAGTGGTGTAGCCAATGTCAAAAAGTCCCCTAATCGCATGTATGGAGTAAAGACCGTTCTCTCTTTACTAGGCGCAGAAGCCACCATTCTGGTAGGAGCTCAGACAAGTAACGGAGATTTTATTTAGAATCCGTCATGATATTTTGAGTGCCGGCTAGCTGGAATCTGAGACACATTACTCCAGTTTACGATTGACAATGCAAGAACTAGTTTTAAGGGTTCAGATATCTGTGATGGCTCCTAATCAGGATTATCCGGCAGCTGATATAAAGTATCCTGTGTATCTGTTCAGCTGGAGTTGGCAACCCACAAAAAAAGTAGAAACCATACTGTATGGACTTTCTTTCAACACAAGCCTACCAGTGCTTAAAGTCCATATTCCAAATCATAGACATTAGCCAGTCAGGTTGGTTTAGTGGTTAGCGTCTAGACCCTGTAAAGTTTACCACTCTTCATCAATGGCGAAAAAAAAAAAACATGGGCAATCGAAGTCCAAATCAATAGGCCTAACTGATTTGGCAGTCCTCCCATTCTCCATCAGGAGAGGGAATATCTCCCTGAAAGGTACTAATAGAACCATGAGAAGGCAGGGTTGGACTTTAGGTGCTATGCTTGGCGTTTTAATTGTAAATAAATATTCCCTCAAGTCGCTGCTTGCATAGAGGTATGACAGGAGCCTGCCAGTTTATACGTCATAGTAGAAGGTATGTGAGGGTGGCGGGTTAGGGAAATAAACATTATTGTTATTTAATTTTTTTTCTTGAAACTATGGTGCCCATGATTTCTTTGGCAGTCCTCCCATTCACCTTCAGTCTTAGCTAGGAGCTGAGCCTGATATAACAGTATAGAACATTACATGAAACAATTACAATCAAATTTAGAAAGGGAAACCATAAGAAATAAATAAAAAAAAAGATAAAAAGAAATGGTGTCAATTAAATATTACCAAGGGTCTAACAAACCCGCCAAGGTAATTAAATGAGTTACATACAAATAAATTAGCATGCAACATAACTGGAATAACTGAAAAATTATTATTTAATTATTAAAAAAATTCAGAATCATCCTTCTTATTTAAACATTCCCTTAGTTTGTGCTTAAATATAATCTGATTGTTTAGGTTTCTCTGGATGCTATATTGACAAAACATGGATAGCTCATAATATAGTGGACAATGAGTGATGATAAACTTCCATCTTAGTAATAAAAGACCGTACTTACATTTTGTTTTATAGTGGTTACACAGCAAGAAATTCAACCAAATTAAAACGACATCAGCTAAATAGAGTCAGACACACCGAAACGAAGATATCTGAAGAACAAATTAAGTATACGTTGAGCTAGCGATAATGGCCATCCGACGGCTGTTCTATTACTTAACGATACTAGGGAAAACCTTAAGAGTAGTCGCTTTCGCAAACCAATGCTAATAGAGCTTTTATGGCCCTTCTTGCGTAAGAAGATCTGAAGACTTTGCCTACGAAACCTGAGCCAGTAAGACGAAGATAAAACGACATTAAGAACTTCGTTTTTGTCTGTATGGTTCAGGGCACGTCTGAACATGGGGAAGGCAGAGACGGAGGGAGGGTTAACAAAATTGGGACATTTGGCCACGATAGCGCATTTGTCTCTCGTGTGTAAGTCTGTTACGAACTCAGTTGTTCCACTTAATCTCTCGGAATGCACTTGCATTCCCAGCTAAAGTGAGTCATAAAATCGACGCTGCCGTTTTACTGTTTTCCCTTGTCGATTAAGTAAGAGTATAGTGAAGGAAAAATGGCCTCATTTCCGTCGCGACCGTTGGCCACAACGGCTCGGGCCAACGATCCACCTCCCATCGAAGCTGAGAGTGTGGGGCCAGACCACCTGTGTAAAACTGGACTTTATTTGGAAAGTTGATAACGGAGTGGTCTTTTCCTGGCTCGTCTTCTTATAGTTCTGCCGTGTTACGCGAAGAAAGGGAATGCTAAAATTAAAAGTGAGATGAGAGAGATCTTAGCTAGCTTGTGATGGAAAAAGACGAAACGGCGCATCTTTACTGTCTGATCTGGTAGCTTGTTATTTCAGTCATCAAACTCAGTAACAGTATCAGAGATCAAATGCTATTACTGAGAACTGCGCAAGTGCACCAATTCGAGAAAGAACTTCGTAAAACTTTGAGTCATGATTCAATGAACTTCAGCAGTAACTTTAAAGTAAAAAGAATTACTCATAACACATTTTTTAAACTTAGTATGTAGTAGCTTCTGTCTCGGAAAGATTTTGTGTCGTAAATCAGCGAATTTCAGCAGTATTTCCGATAAAAGGAACTTACTTACAAAGGGACTTATTATTTCGCGCGACGAAAGAGTACGTAGTAATCCCTGTCTCGAATTAATTTTATCATAGTTCAGTGAATTTGACCAGAAGCTTGCGATAAGAATTAATTTATAAAAAGACTTTTTGTTGTTTTAAAAAAAAAGTGGTTAGCAGTAGTTTTGTTCAGTAGAGGTATTTTGTCAAACTCGAAGTGAGATGGATATTTCCCTTCTATAAGCTTGTTCAATAGAAATGTAGTTCCCAAACGTTGTAGATTGGTAAGTTTCTACACTATGTTGAAAAAAGTGTTATGTGAATGGAAAGCCACTTTCAAAGCTCCCTAACATTAAAAATAAACCTTTTGCCCAAAAACTGTTATTGGCGATAAATAGTAGATGTCACTCAAATCTCTCTAAATATATTTCCGCAATATTAGTTTAATGTTAAAGAATGAATGGAAGCTGAAGCATTTATCTTCAACTTTTGACACTTGTGAAAAAAGTACTTCAGTAGATAAAACATAACTCTAGTAACAATTTGTTAACTAATACAAATTAAATATCTGAAGTTTTGTATGACGATTTTTTTAAGATTTCATCCATTTCGAGGCAATGTGACAGTGTCGTCTGCTGCTAAATAGTCCCACTTCAATGACTGTTTAAATATTGATCGAAGATTGCTGAAAATTGACACTGAAGGTCTGAATGATCTAGATATAGCCAAAGCATATATAGACTAGTTAGTTATTTGATAATCGTGGTTTGGCTACTGCTGAAATTGAGAAAGAATGGGCTCACTTTAAACAGACTTTTTTTGAAGCCAACAGTACTCTTTTGGGTAAAAGAGAACAGAGGAAACAAAATTATTTGAGTGATAAAGCTATGGAAGTTATTTCGGAAATAAGGAAGTGCAGAATTAATATGAATCAACACCCTACTAGTCCTAACAGAAGGCATTAAAACGAGCATAATAAACGTGTAAAGAATCAGTTAACAGCTGATAAGAATCTTTGTCTTGATAGCTTGGCTGACAAAGCTGAGGAAGCAGTTGGAGAGCAGAACAGCAGGGGGTTGTATCAGATTATTAATGTTTTATGTGGGAAGAAACAGACAGGTACACAGGGATTAAGGAATAAACATGGCAAGATGGTTGAAGGTGAGGATTCTGTGATGGCTAGGTGGGCTGAGCATTTCAGAGAAGTTTTAAATAATGTGATTATTTCTACTCCCATTGTTTATAATAAGGATAGATGTATTATTGGCTTTAATGATGGCCCTATATCACATTCCAAAGTCACTTTGGCTATCTGTAAATTAAAACTGCATAAATCCCCAGAGGTGGATGAAATCCCCCCTAGGGATTTATGCAGAAGTTGAAATGCTTAGCGCTGGGAACATTTGTGTTGTCATATGGCTGACTGAAATTTTGAATATTTTTTATGATAAAGATGTTGTTCCTAAAAATTTTATTAGAGCTACTTTTGTTCCAATTTTTAAAAAAGGTGATCGCAGTTTTTATGATAATTTTAGGGGAATTGGTTTACTTTCTGTTCCAGGTAAAGTTCTTTGCATGATTATACTAATAGAATTAGGAATTTGGTTGATGGACAACTGCGTGATGAACAGTGTGGATTCACAAGTGGTAGGGGATGTATTGATAAAATATTTTCACTTAGTCATACTTGCTCAAGATGAGTAAAGTATTGTAACTTGAGTAAAGTAAGTAACTTGAGTAAGTGATGAGTAACTTGAGTAAGTTACTCATCACTTACTCAAGATGAAGATTATATCATTATCTTGAGAAATGTTTAGAGTTTCAGAAACCTGTGTTGCTAGTTTTATAGATTTCAAAAAGGCTTTTGACTCTGGTGATCAACATAATTTTTTGTTGATTGTTAGATCACATGGAATACCTGATAAGTTGGTTAGTGTAATGAAAGCTCTCTATAATAACACTGAGTAGTGTCTGAGAGTTGTCACTTTTTTGAGTAATTGGTTTTGCATTGTTAGTGGAGTTAGACAAGGGTGCATTTTGTCTCCTCTTTGTTTTGTTTGGTTATTGATTAATGCGAAATTCTTTGCAAGGGGAAAGATTTTGGCCTTAAATGGTCTAAAGTTTTCAAAATTTCTGATTTCGTTTAGGAAGATTTGGCCCAGTTGGCTAATGATGTTGATGAGATGAATTCTTTCATTAGGGCTATTGATGAGACTTGTAATAGAGTGGGTTTGGTGGTAAACAGAGAAAAAATTAAGGTAATGGAAATTGATCTGGCAGATAGTGCTTCAGTTGCTTTGAATGTTATAAAGTAATGTGTTAATCATTACACTACTAGTAATCAAGATACCAAGAGTATCCCTGTTGGTAAGCTCTCATGGTAAGCTTATCTCCACTGCAATCTTGAGCAAGTTTAATTATCTTGGGAACTATGTAACAGATATTGGTGATGTGCGGCATGAAATAAATAGTAGAATAGGGATTGCTGCTGTGACTTTTAAGAATCTACGGAGAGTGTGAAAAAATAGGCATGTACACCTAAAGACTAAAATTAGGCTGTATAATAGTTTGGTTCTTTCTAAGGTTAGTTATGGTAGCCAAACATGGACCCTTTGTAAGCAGGATAACAAAAAACTTGATGCTTTCGATTCTAGATGCTTACGCAGTGTATTGGGCATTAGGTGGTTTGACTTTGTAAGTAATAATGAGGTTAGAAGGAGTCATCAACTTCCTTTGAGCAGCATATTGTGCAGATAAAGATTGCATTGGTTTGGCCATGTTGCCCATATGTATAGCTGCAGATATATGTTAGCAAACAGAATTATGAACAATGTGCCTAAGAGTTTCAGAAAAAGGGGGAGACTAGGATGCGATGGGCAGACAATGTGAAACAGGACCTTTGCTAGAATTGGCCTAGAGTGACCAAATGCAGAAGCTGTAGCTCAAAAGAGACACGTCTGGAGAGGAAAATTATACAGTCTGGTTGGACCTACATAGCCCATGGCTGCATGAGGATTTTGTTTGTATGTATGTATGTATGTATGTATGTATGTATGTATGTATGTATGTATGTATGTATAATGCTTCCTATCAGAACTAGTAGGGTAATGATTAACACATTCATACAGTTCTTTCTTTCCGAAATAAGCTCTAGTGCATTATCACTTAAATAATTTTGCCTCCTGTGCTCCTTTTTACCCAAAAGTGTATTGTTAGTTTCGAGAAAAGCCTGTTTAAAATGGCACCATTCTTCCCCAACTTCAGTAGTAAGCAAATCATGACTGTCATAATGACTAAATAACATATCATGGTAAGCTTTAGCTATAACTTGGTCTTTCAGAGCTTCAGAATTAAAGGAAAATTTTTTAACCTTAGCACAACACTTCTTAAGTTTAGCAAGATTCTTTTAACAAGTTAATGATCAGACCAATTTCAGCTCCCCTGTATGACCTGGTATTCCTAATAGAACTTGCCCATTTGCTGTTAATTAATATATAATCAATCATATTCTTATGCAGCCCATCAGGTGAAACCCATGTGTACTTATGTATGTCGCAATGTTTGTAATAAGTGTTGGTTATTATCAAACCATTAAGTTTACTTACCTGTAGGAGACGTTTCCCATTGACATTGACCTATCTCCCATCCCCAAAGGTCAGAGTCAGTAGCAACTTTGGCATTGAAGTCACCTAAAACAAGGGTAATATCTCCTTTCTTGACAGAATTCAAAATATCCTGAAATTGTCCGTAAAACCTATCCTTCTCATCTTCATCAGCATCATTAGTGAGGACATAATAGCAGATAACATTCAAGTCTTTAATGCTTGTCTGAAATTTTGCTGTAAGAAACCTTTCATTAACGTATTCATATCCCAGAAGAACAACACTTGCGTATCTGCTGAGAACAGACCTACGCCTTGGTGATGCTTATTATCGTCCGTCCCTGAAAAGAAAAAAATAGGTATATTTTTAAGAATCTGACCTTCATCTGGTCTCTTGTGAGCCTAGAATATCTAAATTATAACGGTGGAATTTTTGTGTGACGACATTAAGAGAATAATCTCCGTGCAGAATCCTAAAATTGCAACTACTTATGGAGGGAAAATGGTTAATGGGATGTTTAAAGACACTATGCTTATTGAGAGAGGGAATAACAATAATATCAAACAGCCCCTTAATTTCAGGCATGGAGCACGACCCGTTCCCTCAATACTAAGGCTGAGGACTTCTATACTGGAAGACTTCCTGCAATATAGGTTTGACGATGCCCGTAGAAGCAAGAGTTCAGGTACCTGCGATGGCCTCTGATCAGGATTATCCATCAGCTCATAAAACATATCCTGTGAATCTATTCACTTGAGGCCGTCGATCCACAAATAAACAAAAAATCACAGCGGAGATTTTCATGGCCCACCGGTGTAGCAAGTCCAGGATTTATAATCCAGCTCAGAGTCCTAATTCCGTTCCGGTTGGTGTATATGCTCAGCACCAGGATCCTGTTTTGGTTGACCACTCCTCAGCGGGGTAGAAAAAAAGAAAAGTAGACATGGTGATCCAGATCAGTAGGCCACACATATCTGGCAGCACTCCTCTTCTGTTCACTTCGACAAGAGAGTATCTCTTTAGAAAGGTTCTAACGGCATGCACCACCAGAATGCTGGGTCCGACATTAGGTGCTACGCCTGGTATGTTCTGTGCATCATCACAAGGGACTTTGGCGAATTTACGGCAAAATTTAGGTGAGATGTAAAAACCGGGTATTTTCTGTAAAATTATAGCGATTTGGCAAAATGTAGGCAAGTTGGCTTAATTCGAAGCCACTTGGTAAACTATAGTTGATATGTGAAATTTTGGATTGTTTTCTAAAATTAAGGAGAGTAGGCAAAATCGAGGCAACTTGGGAAAAACTCGGTAGTTTGCCAAATCTAGACAACTTGGAAAAACCTTGGTGAGTTTGCCAAATCTGGGGAACTTTGAAAAATCTTGGTGAGTTTACAAAATCTGTAAAACTGAAAAATCTTGGTGAGTTGGCAAAATGTACGTGAATGGGAAAAATTTGGAATTTTCTGTAAAAATTTTGGGAAATGCAGGCAAATTGAGAAATTTTGATCTCCGAGTGAAAATTTTAGTTCTTTCCCCCCAACCATAATCCCTTCGCTACCACCCTGACCTTAGATATTAAGAGTTACTTAGTATTCTGCTTAAGACTTCATGCTTCGCAAAGTAGAAATGAAATACACTGATTTATTCATGTAAATATTAATTTGCAAATGAATCATACTAAGAAAAAGCATACAAAACTCTAAATTGGCAGAGTGATTGCGTTAGTTGACAAAACAATGTCAACTAACGCAATCACTCTGCCAATTTTAACGCTAATATAAGAAATTTCATTAAGGTACCTTATAGACACAGATTAATATAATAGCTGTGGCCGAGTTATCAGCGTCACTATGGACGTGAGGGAGAAACTAATATAGTTTGCCTCCCTCTGCGGACGCCCATGCACACAGCATATATGTATACTATACTATATAGCTCATAAAAACCCACAGTTTGACTAGTTGGGTTGTTTTACCTCTGAGCGGAATTTTTTGCGCACAATGGGCTAAGTAGTGAGGTCACAAGGACCTCTAGGGTTAAGAGAAGGTTTCGGAAGGGTATAGCAGCTTTCTGTCAAGGCCATCTTTCTTGTTCTTTAACATGAACAAAGCATGGCTCTCTTGAATTCGGAGCTAGGCTTTAACGTCTCTTCCAAAGGACGGCGGAGTTTACAATTTCATCGATATCCTCTACTAACCTAGGGCAGTCAACGCTGGCACAGGTGGGACTCGAAACCGAGAACTGAAGATAACGATCCTGGTGCGCTTCCGATTGAGCCACATCAGCCCCAGTTTCATTTAGTACAGTCGCTCAAAAAAGTATCCGAACACTACGGTTGATTACAGAATTCAGAAAAAATATATGGCAACGATTTTTTTAGAAATTAGTGATCTGGCAACCTTCGTGTCACGTGATTACAGAATTCAGGAAAAATATCTGGAGCGTGTACAGCAACTGTACACGCTCCAGTTACTGTTCACAGCAAACTGGAGCGTGTGCAGTTACTGCACACAGTTCCAGTTTGCTGTGAACGGTAACTGCACACGCTCAATATTTCCGTGAGTGAGCCCACACGATCCAGGTCTTTGTGAGCTCACACGATCCAAAGTGCTGTGAACATTAACCGCAACCGCTCCAGTTTGCTGTGAACGGTAACTGCACACGCTCCATATTCATTGCATTATATATTCATACGCACTACATATATTAAAAAGTATCCGAACACTATGGTTGATTACAGAATTCAGAAAAAATATCTGGCAGCGAACTTTTTAGAAATTAGTGATCTGACAACCTTCGTGTCACGTGACACGAAGGTTGCCAGATCACTAATTTCTAAAAAAAAATCGTTGCCATATATTTTTTCTGAATTCTGTAATCAACCACAGTGTTCGGATACTTTTTTGAGCGACTGTACCATGGACTGTTCTGCTTCAGATTCAATAGACGTAATGTAAAGCAGTGTATGGAAGCGGCATTGAAGTTTTTTAAAGATCTATATGTTTTTCTCTTCTAGTTATTCTGAAAAATAACTTATGCCTCATCGAATAAATTTGCAGCAAACGAACAGAATACTTTTCCCTCCTACCCATAACGCAGCACTGTCTCTAGTCATTAGTGTCATATCTTTATGTAGTTATTAATTTAAGCCTTAAAGGCAGTTGGGGCGCCAGCATTCAAGCGTTAAATTTAATTTATTTAAGTATCAAAAATTATATACTTTCCAATTCTTATACGAAAAAAAAAACTAGTTTCAAATATCCATGTTTAAGGAGCAGTTCAAAGATCTCTCTCCTTCCAATCTAAGGTGAAATTTTAAAGGATTGTAAGGATAAGAGCAATTTATGAAATGTATTTACATACTGCTATGTTATATGAATGGAAAACCACATGTAAATAAGCTTTTTACAAAAAAATGACACAGAAAATAAATTATAGATCTGAAATCTGTACACATCTTGATTTTAGCAATTTTCGTTTAATAGTTAAATGTTATTTAACTTGAAATACTTGAAAACAGACTTTGTTGCTATGCTGGTTTTAAAAATTCAAAATTAACAGAAACTGAAAAAAAAATTTAAAACCTTTCAAATAACATTAAGTTTTGAACTTGAACTTTGAACCTTTTAGTTTTATTTTGATATAAAAGCATATTATTACAACGTAAATAACCCAAAAGCATATGTTGATCCAGGTTATTGTAATATTTAACACAGAAATAAAGTAATGACAACATATTTTAACACATAATTAACTTTTTAATAATAAATAAGAATAATATTAAAGTTTTTATAACTTTTGAGCTAAATTCTTACCATTAGCAAAACTACTGTTAAATAATAATTTAATACAGAAAATTCTGGAGAATAATTCATAAATTTCTGGAGAAAATTGTTCTTAGGAGGACAGTGGTATAGCAATTCGTAATGTCTCGGGGGGATGGGTGTGTGTTTGGGGGAGGGGGGGGCTTAAAATGTGACTTGATATTTGGGGAGTTAAAAATTCAGCTTAATAATTTCAAATGTTTTGCTAACTCTTTAAATGCTACACAAAATATTGCTCAAAAGCGAGATTTAGGGAATTTTTTTAACATTTTCAATTTATTTCCTTTGACATTTTACTACAAAAGACTTATCTCATAATTAGGAAGCTTTGAATATAGTATTACATCAACACAACATGGGTGTGTCCCATTATATGATGACTGAAAGTAATTTTCTCATTACAGCAAACAAAACAAAGAGAAAGAAAATGTTCTTTCTTTTTGCAATTTGTGTTTCAAATGTTATTGCATATTTTCTTCATTTTATTAGTCTTGCTGTGATTAATTAACTCTTATTTCACACTTAGTAAAAAAAATGGCATAATCTTTCATTATGACCAAACATTCCAACAAGTGTAATTACTTGATTTATACAAACTTCCTACATTTTTCTAGTTCAATTTTACAATATGCACCACACACACACATTTATTCACCATTTATGCTATAGTCCATTCAACATAATAATATTGAGTGACTATGTAGTTTGCCCACGCCTAAAAAACACAATTTCTGGAGAAAATTGTTCTTAGGAGGGCAGTGGCATAGCAATTCGTAATGTTTCGGGGGGGATGGGTGTGTGTTTGGGGGGGGGGAGGATTAAAATGTGACTTGATATTTGGGGAGTAAAAAATTCAGCTTAATATCGGGATGGGAGGGGTATTTAAAAATGAAAACTTCACATTTGGGGAGACTCAAAAATGGAACTTAATATTTAGTGAAGCTCAAAATGGAATTTGATATAATGGAACTTGGTCCTCACGCAGTATTTTGTGCTTTTTATATTTTGCACACTTTTCATACAGTTTCTGCAATTTAAAGGAACTTTAATTAAATTGCTTCGTAAAAGCTACAAAATTCGCTTTAAAAATTATAATAAAATATAAATTTTTAATATAAATTCTTCTCAAAATAATGTGAATATTTTATGAAAATTACATTTCAAAAACTGAATTGCTTAATATTCTCAAACTTTACAGAAAATAGTTTACAAAACACGAGCTTTAACTTCAGAACAAAATTATATTTAAATTAATATGAACATTATTGTATGATGAACTTAAGACACGGAGACTCGCTTGCTTGCGAATATGTATCCTAATATTTGGACCCTGCCTAGGGTCGTCAACCGAGGAAGTTGCAGCTCTGTTGGAAGAAGAGGAAGGAGAAACAGAAAGAACCTTAGAAACAAGAATAAAAGAACACCGCAATAAAAAACAAACAGAAAAAAACAGGATTGGATAGACTTGTAACAAAAACTAATCATAAAATAGATTGGAATACAGCAAAAATAAATAAAAAAGAAAAAATCATTTACACGAAAGACAGGAGTTACTAATATACTCAACAGAGGGCACCAAAAACGATGTACAAAGAACCCTATTGCCCAAAATCTGGTATACACTAATACAAAAATAAGATTCCAACAGATGCAACCTTCTTGGATGATGACCCCAGTCATGAGTTGAAATATTAGAATATTTATTCACAAGTAAGTGACTCTCTTGGTCTTTTCATCATATAGTGATATTATTTTATTTATTCCAAGAGAGCCATGAATTCAATTGTTATAATATGAACAACAAATCTATTCATATTTAAAACATAGATTTTTTGTAAATTTATTTTTAAGCGAAGTTAGCAGAATAATGAATTCCTATATCCTTACATTCACCATGGGGAGGAGGGGCTGGAGTCTTCTGATGCTCTCCCCCCTCCCATTCCTATGCCACTGTTAGGGGTGAAATTTCGCTTATATTCTTCAAATGACCATTAGAACCGTTTTACGGGCATGGAAAGGCAAAAATTTCAGGAGCAAATCGGCTTTATGCACTTTTTTTTTCCTTTTCCCCCAAAAAAGTGTCATGTGAAAACAAAACAACACTCATTTTCGTTATAGCAGAAATGATTTACCCTAATCGTTTAGCAGCACAGCTGACAATTTATTAAGTAATAAAGAGTATGCAAATGACACCCCCATAGACAGTATATGGGCCAACAAAAAAACTTATGAACCGAGGAGGCCATAAACAATGAAATGAACAAAAGAATAAACGTATTAATTTTCGCGAAATGAATAAGAAAAAGGCATACACGAACGGACGAAAAATAAGTTTCGTTATAAGGAATACAATTGTGTGCTTTTCCTACCCTTCACGTGTTTTCCATGTGTTTTGATATAATCACTGACACAGAAAAAGACTCTAAAAAGGAAATTTAGCGCGCTTGAAATTTTGATAAGATTTCTGTTGGGTGAAGGGAAAAGATTGTAGCTTAAAATAGGTGCATATCATGCACCAATAGAAGCCTGTATCTAAAAAATAAAAAATGGAAGGGGGCAAGAGACTGGAATTCTATTTTAATATATTATATTCCCCTCCGTTTTAGAGGTCTTTAAATATTCTAGTAAGTTGCATAAATATACATAAGACTGATAATTTTTGTCACCTTTACCCTTACTAACTACCTCTCCACTACATCCACAAAATAGAGTTGTCATTCCCAAAAACAGGCATGCTTAACAAACCTCTAAATATCTGAGTTTACGGCGAAGTTTTATATTGATTGTGTATGGATCTCCTTATATTCGCTTATGACAGAAATAATATATGCAATAATAGATCCAGGGGAGAAGTTTAGGCTCCCTCAGCGAAATTTAAATTTAACGAAATCATTAATTCAGAACTTTATCTTAATAAAGACGTTTGAAAATATTTAATCCTTCTCCAAAAATCCAGGTTAAGACAAGAAGAAACAAGTATAAACAATTTTTTTTTATTTTTCATTTTCCGTTATTTTTTTTTTCTGAAAATTTGAAATGATAAATTAGAATTATTAAATTTTTTTCGCCACCTCCATGTACCGACACGTGCCTCTCTAAGGTGCGGACACCCCACTTTGGAGACCATTGTTCTAGATGACTTTTTGCTAGTCTCAGAAGTAAGGTTAAAGACGCAACAAACTTTTACTTACTAAGTTTGTTGTATATTTAAATTATATTTTAAATAAATAACGTTATGCTAGAGAAAGTGAAATTTCTCGGAATTGGCTGAGGCAACGAGTTGTATAAAATTTCAAAACAAAATATCGCTATGAAGTTAGTTTTATTATTACATGAAGTAAATAGTCAAGCAAATAAATAAATAGAAAATGTAGAAAATCATAACACGTTAGGAATTCAATGCTGTTAGAAGCAATCGATTTATAAAAATATTCCATAGATACATTGCTCACAAAAAATAGGGGATATATTATCGCTTCATATTCATTTTGAAATATCCCCTAATTTTTGTGAGCAGTATATATGCCATCACATAAACCAGTTAAAAAAAATACCCCCTCAAGCAGCTGCTTGACCACAGAGGTCTGACAGGAGCCTGTCAGTTTATACGCCATAGTAGAAGGTCTGTGAGGATGGCGGGACCTCAGCAGAAAAACGACACAAACAGCCATGCCTTATCCGGGGCTCGAACCCAAGTCCCTTAGATCACTAGCCAAGCGCGCTAACCACTCGGCCACGGGATGGCTTAAGGAGCGAAAAAAAAATAATGCAATTATATCTAGAATTTTAAATCCACTATATAACAGAGTAACAACATAAAACATCGATTTAAATGTGTAAAAGTGGAATGAGCTCTAAGTTTAATTAGATTCACCTTCTTAAAGAGGAATTAGTGCTGGATATGTGACACGAGAAAAGAATAATTAGGAAATGCACAGAAAATTCAATCAAGTTTGAATTTTCAATTGTTAAGGATCTATTCGTGGAAGTTTTTGAAAAAAGACGTGAATGGAAAGTGGTTAAATTTTGAAATTTGGTACCATTTAATGATTATTTGAAGACTAGGGATCTTTTTCCCTGGAAACATTTGGCAGACGGCTGCTCTAGGGTGGTATCGAAGAACTCTGAGTTGATGGTTAGGAAAATCAATGTGTTAAGTAAAATCCAATGACAGTGATGACTGGGAATTTATTATTGTTTAGGTAAATAATTGTTGAGATGGTAATTAATTCTATTTTATAATTTAGTCAGAAATTTAATTTCTTTATTAAATTTTAATTCTAAGATTTGCATTTGTTTGAGCAAATCTCTAGAAGAAAATGGATGGTTATCTAGGATTGAGTTTTTTAAAGTAATACAGTCGAAGGCAGAAATATTAAAAAAGGATTAATTTCAATAAAAAACAGTGTCAAAATAGAAGTCTAATAAGAAGTTTACGTGAAAAAAACTGAAAAACATAAAGTGAGATTGTGATGCTTGAAAATGTAAAAGTAATCAGATGGTCAAAGAAAATCACAATTGCGTTTCAATTCAAGAAAAATTGCAAATCAAATAATTGAAAAATATTTATAATTACTGTATTGTGAATGACGATCTTCAATCAGACATTAATAGATAAATAAATATTATCGTTTGTCTGATACAAGAAATCGGGTATGAACGCAAGAGATTAAAGGAGTATGTGAACAAACAGGATTATTTTGAACATTCCCTACAATATCACCTGTTTCAGTTTTTTGAAAAGCATTACTGTTTATAAACTAGGGTGAAACGATAATTAAAATGCAGCTAGCGGAATATTCATAAGCGATTAATCCAGAAGGATAAAGTGAGCAGTAATTGATATTTAACGAAATCAGAAGTGCCGACAGCAGAATTGTGTTGGGCAATCCGTTATAAAATAACTTGCAGAGGATGTTCCAACTTCTCTCCACTGCTGATTGTGTAGCACCATTTAAGCATGCCCTGGCACCTGTATATACATCGCTGGGATTAGCAGAGGAAGGTAGGAATTAATGAACATCCAGATAGTCTTCGTGGGCGATTAGAGGAAGGCCTCGCTAACCACACACGAAGCTGAAAGTGAAAGCCTGCAAGGAGTGGGAAGAGATCAATTCTTTCGACATCCTTTGCTCCAAGCCTGAGCTGTTCTGATGGGCAATTTCGAATGTGGATTAACGTGATGGATTCTTTTAATCACTTGCTTCTATTATCCTTTGTTGCAGCATATGCAAACTAACTCTGAGCACAGAGAGAAAGAAACTTCGAAGAAATAATTAAATGCTAATTTTATTAAATGGGGACGGAAATTTATTTAAATACACAAGGAGGATGGGCGAATCCCGCATGTCAGTCCGGATTTGATCAGGTGGATTAAACGAATTCCTTGAGAGCGACCTGCAGTGCGAGGGGAGGCTCATTTGTCAGCGATAGACTGAGGGGAAATAAAGAGGATAAAAGATTAAAGGTTTCGAGCAAAAGAAAAATATATTTTGAGGAGCATAACTGATGAAAAGGAAAGGCACTGGAGGCAGGCATT
Source organism: Ryuthela nishihirai (assembly GCA_038380435.1). Classification (NCBI taxonomy): domain Eukaryota; kingdom Metazoa; phylum Arthropoda; class Arachnida; order Araneae; family Heptathelidae; genus Ryuthela; species Ryuthela nishihirai. The sequence goes on from JAWZYU010000004.1 coordinate 10,779,420, forward strand.
GAATCTTAAGTAGAAATTTTAAAGATTTCAGTTGAAACTTTGTGCACAAGGGGGTTAAGTGTTTACCTCCAAGATCAAAGGTCATTAAAATGAAATCCTGTAGGATTATTCCGTGTCAAATTATGCGAAATCCTTCAGCTCAATGAATTCTACAAATTTGTTCTATTTTCAGGCACCTACCCAGGATTTAGTTCGGGGTAGGAGGCTAAGACTTCAGTAGAGTTTTCCAATTTTTAAAATATTGTTACGACAGAAGAATCTGGCAACCGAAAGCAAAGTTTCAGCCAACGAATTGAACTTTGGGAGAATTTGGAGAAGAAGAGTGGAGCGTTAACGGTCGTTTTGTATTGTAACGGTTGTTGTGTTGTAACGGTCGGAGAGTTCGAAAATGGACGGTGAGCTGTTCTGAGACAGTGCGCGTAAGTATCAAGAAGTAACTTGATGTGTTGTGTATACGCGGATGGATAAAAGTGGGATCTTTTATCGTTAAGTATCAAGAAGTAACTTGATGTGTTGTGTATACGCGGAAGTATAAAAGTGGGAACTTTTATGGCTAACTTCGAATGTCTACACGGACTGTCTTTTTGTTCGGCTAGTGTGTGAAAAGTTATTAGCACAGGACGAGAATTGGTTTACGAGTGAAGATCTTCGGGTGACCTGGTAAATCAAGTAAAAGGTAGTATTTAGTAAAATACACAGAGCTGATATTGTGTGCTCTACGCAGGAAGATTGATGACTTGTGCATGTTAATAGTTGATTTGTTAATAAGATACTTCATCCATATTTCCTTTGTAACAATTTACCTTGTATTGAATTTGGTTTTGAAATATAGCTTTTAATACTCGCGCTCAGTGGCTATCCATTTTTGTGATCCGCAACATTTGGTGTCAGAAGTGGGATTATGATAATTTATTGAATGCCGTTAACTAGAAGTATGGATGAATTAGTAAAGTTGATAAATAGCTTGAAAGTCGATATGGCTACGCAGATGACTGATATGAAAGCCGATATGGCTACGCAGATGACTGATATGAAAGCCGATATGGCTACACAGATGAATGACATTAAAAGTCAAAATAATGACTTGAAAGCCGATATGGCTAACAAAATAGGTGACCTGGCCGCACAAAATACTGAGATGAGAGCTGAAGTGGCTTCTCAAGTTGGTAAGTTTATTGATCACTTCAAGGATCATAAAACCGAACTCAATAGACAATGCAATAGTTTAAATGTTGAATTTGTCAGTGAAAAAGATGATCTTGATAGTGTTAAGTTAGATTGTAAACATGGAAAAGAAAAAGAGAAAGGCAACGCATATAAAAATGTGGATCTGCTACTGGAAATCAAGAATCGTAGAGATAGCGCAGATAATGCCTTTGACCATGCAACTACTGGTGATGCATGGCAGAGTGTCTATGTCGCTGGTGACATGTCTAGGAACTGTGAAGAACAATCACACAGATCAGAGAGCTGCGAGACTATACAGTACGCTTTGCACTTCAAAATACCTAGGTATACAAGTCTGGCACGATCTGAAGAGAGATCCACACGAAAGGTATTCTATTCCTCGCTCTCAGCAAAATGCGTCATGGACAATTATCGCAAAGGCAGAGTAACGAGTGGTAATGAAGGGGAACGAAACAGAGTTTACGTTTCGCAGAGTGGTCCGAGTAAAGAAGAGGCGTCCATTCATCATAGATACAAAGTGCCATTCGACTTTACCGCGGAAGTCGGAGAGATTTTTCCGAAGCATATAGCCACACTCGAATCGTTTATAGAAAGTGGGGATTTAAGGAAGAGGAATTCCGAAGGATGGCTTAGAAGCATAACAGGTGATGCTAGTAAAAGAGCTTCAGGCAGAGACAGTACTTCAAAGACTAACTTTCTGGATGAAACTAAGCCTCAGAGTTACGATCAGAGAGAAGTGAATCCCTCAGATAATTTCAACGTAGCCACGCTGAATTTCTTTTCTGAACAGTCAATGTGCAGATTTGGACATTATAACCATTTAGATTATAAGGATATAGAAAAGTTTTATCACGACTACAAGAGCTCTAAAGTGGACAATATCATGTTACAGAACTCGTCGCTGATCTCCAGAATGAACAATTTGGCAATCATGACTGATGTTTCCCTGGCTAATTACAATGAGAGCTCCAAGAAAGTGAATTCGGAAGAAACAGCAAATATGACCTCCTCGGGTCATGTGTTTTGCTGGAGACCCGAGTGGCGCCATCGGATGGTAGATAAAAACAGCACAGGAGGTGTCGGCAACAAAGTGAGTCTTGTCTTTGCTCCTGCACTTGCTGCTTTAGGTCTCAAGGTCCCTATGATCTCCGGTCGTGCTCGCCAATTGACGGGAGATACTCTGGACAAATTGGAATCCATCCCTAGCTTCACAGTTGACTGCACTAAAGATAAAATCGAGCAGATGATGGAAGACGTCGGATGTTGCATCGTAGTACAGACAGAGGAGCTGGTGCCAACAGATAAGGAGATTTACCGCTGCAAGGATCTGACGGCTACCGTAGATAGCGTTCCTCTAATGAGATGCTCAATTGTGTCCAAAAAGCTGGCTGAAGGAGTGTGCGCTTTGGTTTATGATGTTGAATTCGGAAAAGGAGCTATTGATCTCATCAGTACAGAAGATGTTGCTGTTGATTTAGTTAAGAAAATGGTTGCAGCATCACAAGCTCGTGGAATGAAGAGTTTGAGTTCAGCTGTTATCAGTAACATGGATTCACCTCTTGAAAACTCTGTTGACAACTCTCTGGAAGTGATGGAAGCTGTTCAGTGTTTCCTTGGTAACGGATCCTTGGAACTGCAAGAGCTCGTCGAAGAGTTAGGAGGAGAACTTCTGCGTTTGGTGAACATTGTGGATAATAGGGTAGATGAAGCATCACGTGTCCGCAAGGTTCTGCATAACGGCAATGCTTTGAACAAGTTTCGTAACATGTTAATAGAACAAGGAGTATCTGAAGATGTTGCAAGATGGCTATGTGAAGGTAAAACAGAAAACATATTGCTAGCAGCCCGACACATCACTGATTTCACTTATACAGGAGAAACAGGTAAGGTTGTCGGATTAGAAGCTGCAGTTCTAGCAAGAGTATGGAAGGAGGAGATGGACCGAAGCGCTAAAAAGAATTATGGAGCTGATATATTTGTGAAGCACCTTGGGGATCAAATCGAATCAGGTGAAATATGGCTGAAGGTTCATCACGACAGCTCTGAATTAAGTGAAAGTCAACTGACAAAAGGGTCAGATTGCAGGATGAAAATTCTCCCTAGATTTTATGTCACTAATGACTTTCATTCCTTGTTACTGTTGATAGAAGTAAAAATCCAAAGAAGAAAACTTCCGACAAAGAAGAAAACTTTTTACAGGTTTTGCACGAAAACTCTTAGTCGATTCTTCTCCCTGCAAAGACATAAACGTGTTCACAAGGGCTATAGGCCTTACACGTATTATGTTTGTGGACGAGGCTTCAGTCAGAAAAGAAATCTACGTCATAATGAGATTCGCTTTCATTTTGACACAAACGTGGTATATCGCATTCGTCGACGTCCAGCTACAAAGTGCAAGGTGGTTCACGTGGATCGTTTGGCCCCGTTTCATCGAAGAACTGAAGAAGCTTTGGAATCCAGAATTGTTCGGGACGAACAAGACCTAGGAAGGGGGCAGTGTTACGACAGAAGAATCTGGCAACCGAAAGCAAAGTTTCAGCCAACGAATTGAACTTTGGGAGAATTTGGAGAAGAAGAGTGGAGCGTTAACGGTCGTTTTGTATTGTAACGGTTGTTGTGTTGTAACGGTCGGAGAGTTCGAAAATGGACGGTGAGCTGTTCTGAGACAGTGCGCGTAAGTATCAAGAAGTAACTTGATGTGTTGTGTATACGCGGATGGATAAAAGTGGGATCTTTTATCGTTAAGTATCAAGAAGTAACTTGATGTGTTGTGTATACGCGGAAGTATAAAAGTGGGAACTTTTATGGCTAACTTCGAATGTCTACACGGACTGTCTTTTTGTTCGGCTAGTGTGTGAAAAGTTATTAGCACAGGACGAGAATTGGTTTACGAGTGAAGATCTTCGGGTGACCTGGTAAATCAAGTAAAAGGTAGTATTTAGTAAAATACACAGAGCTGATATTGTGTGCTCTACGCAGGAAGATTGATGACTTGTGCATGTTAATAGTTGATTTGTTAATAAGATACTTCATCCATATTTCCTTTGTAACAATTTACCTTGTATTGAATTTGGTTTTGAAATATAGCTTTTAATACTCGCGCTCAGTGGCTATCCATTTTTGTAATCAGCAACAATATTACACCGAACAGTATAGGTCAAAATGATGTTCTATATGAAAAAACAATTTATAGTGGCCTTTCAAACCTCTTTTTGCTCTCGGGCATCTACTATGCGGCTAAAATGAAATTATACAAAGATAACCCTTTTTCGGGTACATCCCAGTATATTTTGTAGTAGTTATTGGAAGTGGTAGATATCAAAATTGGACACTTTCGGTTTTTTGGTGAATTAAGTCGAGTTACGCAAAAATGTGCGACTCGATTTTGGAACGAATTTAGGATGAGGAGCCCAACGCACAACGGACTGAACCAACCACTTGTCCCTAATATTGCGGTATTGAATAAGATGATCTAAGATGATCTTATACAATACCGCAATATTAGGGACAAGGGAAGATTGAATAAGATGAAGTGATAATCTGAAAGCTTAAGCTGTAATAAGGGAGTCTTCTGAATTTCAAGCAACATAGAGACGAAGCTTACAATAATAAAAATAAAAAATAAAAAAATTACTTTTCTCACAGAGAGCTCGTACTCTGCAGTTCCCAGGTTTTAATCCCACCTGAGCCAGCGTTGAGATTTATATTCGCAAAACCTCATCCTGTTCTCGGTCAGTAGAGGATGCCGATGGCCTTGGAAATGCTCCGTCCGTCGGTTCAGCTGTAAAGCCGACGGCCCCATGTGCGGAAAAGCCATACCCAGTGCACGTTAAAGAACACAATGGATGGCCATGACGGGAGGCTTTCATCTAAGACTGTCCAGTGGGCCCCCTTCCCCCAACCATATCCGAGTCCTTGGAGTTCTTGTGACCTCGCCATTTTGCCAATTGTGGGGAATAAAGTGTATCTCAGAGTTGAAACAACCCAACCCAAATCCTCCCAGAGGGTATGCAGTTGGTAATATCATATAATTATGCCTGCAATGTAAGTTTCCTAATTCTGGTTCAAGCTGTGATAGCTTCGAGATTTTCATAGTTTACATGCAGCTTGATGGCGATGAACAAGGGTACTGACGTGCTTGCAAAGATGTCGTCTAACGTATAAGAGGTAAGCCTGACCCTATATGGGGTAAATACACATTAAAGAACACGTCGGATTAACATAAACTGTAAGTACTTTCTTTTTTTTTTGAAAAAAAAAAGCATTCTTTATTCAAGTAATCGTGTATATGTTTTATCTCCACAAGACACAGCGTATATGTTTCAAAAAATGCTGACCCGCAAAGCTATAAGCTGCAGGAGACTGAATAATTCTAACTTGTATATAAAATATATCACAAATAATTTATAAACAATTTATAATCAAAATTTAGCTAATAACAAGCTGAAAACAGCTAAATGCTAAAAAATACAATTTACTTTAATTTACTATTGGTTCAATATTTTCCAATCTTAAATGCTCTTTTAATTTTTTTTCTTTAAGTTATTAAAGCTTTGAACACATAATAATATTTCTCTTGGAAGTGTGTTAAAAACAAGGGGAATTTTATAAACATTTGCACATTTTCCGTAATAGTTTCTGATTTTTGGTAATTTATAATAATTGAGGCATTGAAGTCTTGTATTTGTATTATGTTCTATTTTGATTTTGTATGTATTATCGGAAAAGGTATTTAAAATTGATGTGTATTGAGAGAGATTTCGGTAAGGTAGCATGTTGAGATAATTTAGTCTCTGTGTTAAAGTTTTTAACAGATTATACTCTTTTATTGGAATAATAGCTTTTGCTCCAATTGACTGCAGTGTTTCAAATCTTTAAGATTTGTCAAGTTTGTAGTTCCCTTAATGATTATTCCATAGCTTAAAATAGATTCACAGATTGATTTGTAGAACATTATGCATGTGTCGATATTTACAACCTATCATAGTTTTTGAAATTTCATTGTACATAATTAAATTTTTCAACAATATATCTTGGGTATTTATTCCATTTAAATAACCCAATCCAAATCCTCCCCTGGTATATAAATACCTAGGTATTTAATATTTGACATTCTTTCTATTAAAGGACAGGTGCATGCTACTAAATTATTTGAAATATTTTTCTTTTTGCACTTCATCTTGTGAGATTTTATGTAACAGAACTCGTTTAAACTTACTTCCACTTTTTATTATTTAAAAACTTTTGCTGAAATTTACCATCTAAAAATTTCATTAAAATATGTTTGAGCAATTTGAATGCATCCATCTATGTTTTTCCCATTAGTAAAAAGTAAAATATTATCTATCATTCGCATACAAATATATTCTGCTTCTCACTCAAGCCTAAATTCATCAATTCATTTATATAAATTAAAAATAGTAATGGTCCCAAAATTTACCCTTGAGGAACTCCAAATTTTATATTTTCACTAGTGCTATATGGATTTTCAATTTTTGCAATTATTGTTCTGTTAAGTAATTTTTGAACCATTGTGTCATTGTGCTTCTTACAACGTAGTTTTCTAGTTTTTTAGTAAAAGCTGATAATCTGTGGTGTCGAAATTTTTTTGTAAATCTAAAAACATAATTAAACCCTACTCTGAATCTTGAAGGACTTATCCATTTTTCCCATTACGTATTAATAAAGTGCTTGTAAGGGTTTAAAAAAATCCAACTCATCCGCCATTATTCAGCGAAAATGCACATCTCAATTGTAGGAGCAAATACACAATTACTTTTACCGTAAAATTTACAAGTCTGGTTAAACATGAAAGTCAAAAACAGTATCGCTTGTAAAACAACTTTTTGTTTTAATATTCCATAGTCATTTTTTTCTCCTTATCTTCTCGTCCAAAGTGCTTTTATCATTAGGTAGTTGCTGTTTGTTGCACTATTGACAAAGACATGAAGCGATCAAACAAGACGGGAGATTTTTTTTCCCTTCCACTCACGGAGCGGAAAGAGGGAGAGAAAAAATGCGATGATTGGTGTAGACACTTGATTTCTTCTTTCTAAGAGCTTCATCCGCAACGACATTGGCTACAAACCGCAAAACAAGATTATTTTGCAAAAGGAGGGGTAGGAAATAAATATGTATGCTGCGGTAGTGGGGGGGGGGAGTGACATGGATCTTTCTGAAAGAAATGTCTAGTGGACGACAGGTGCGCTTGAGAGGCGTGCATTGCGGAGAAAAATGACATAATGATGCTGCTTGAACCTGGTAACGGTTTCCCTTTCTCCGGTATCAGAACATTATGCAGAGGAAACGACTGAGAAAGAGCTGAAATTGAAAGTCTCGAAAGTTGTTTATACGACGAAACAAAAGGAATGAAGATGAACACATGATGCGAAAAAGAAATATAGATCTTCTTATAGGATGGCTAATTTATAGTTTAAAAAAGAAAAGTTTTTTTTTATTTCGCTGAAAAAAAATTTTTTTTGCTGCTTCTGTTTAAAAGTCTTATTTTCGATTTCCGTTGCGATTAGAAAAGAAAATGTATCAATTTTACATTAATGCTTTTAAGGATATTGTTTGCAATCATCATTTACGAAGATTTCAAGTACAATATACAGAACATTAAAGAGAATATTCAAGCTGATTCTAGTAAAAAATGCGATGAGATGTTGGGTTGGTTTCTGAGCCGCTCTAAGGGTTCAATGATCAAGTCATAAGGATCCCAAAACTCAAAACTGTGTTTGATGGTGAGAGTGATTGTTGTTAGAGAAGAATGAGAGTCTACTATTAAAACAACTTGATCGATAACATATACTTTAAGCTTCGGAATCTGTGAGTTGGACTACTTTTACCTGTGAGCGGTTCTTTTTTCTCACAAAACGGGCTAAATGGGCGTTAAATCAGGTGACAAAAAACCCAAAGCTCAGAGTTAGTTAAGGGAAAGGGAACCCACTAGAGACAGATGGAAGCCTCCCGTCAATTCTATCCAGCGTGCTTTTTAACGTGCACAAGCTACATAATCTCCTTCCCAAATCACCACAGCCGAGTGTTTCACCGACGAATGGTTAAGTTTCTAAACCCAAAGACTTCTATTGCACCACTAAGGGTAAGCTGAAAAAATCTCAACTTTTTCGTTTTATGATTTTTAATTCAAATCATCTCATATTCTCATCTATTTATTTCTTTCTCTCCAAGAAGGTTGGGAGTGGGCTCAACCAGTAACATGATAAGCTCGCAATCTAACGTTTTGAGGTTCTAGATACAAATTGTACGTGCGTTTAGATTTTCTCAGTAATCCCACCCTTCGTCGGTGAGAAGGAAGACACTCATGTGCTTTGGAAGATGACTATCCATTCATAGGTTGCTTTACCTCTGCGAGGCACTGTTTTTTCACATAATGGAGTAAACGGCCAGACCACAAGGAGTGGAATGACTCAGAGAAGGTTGAGAGAAGGGGACCAACTGGGCAGCTGTTAGGAGACATATGGACTCCTCCCGTAAAGGCCATCTAGAGTGTTCTGTAGCGTGCACAAGGTACGGCTGTCCTTCAAAGAGGCAATGGCTTTACGTTCCATCCGACGGACGGTGAACTTCCAAGCCCATCGGTGTCCCCTTTGGGACTGAGAGCAAGGTGGGGGTTTAGCAGAGATAGATCCCAACATTGGCACAGGTGGGACTAGAACCAGGGAACTGCAGATTATGAGTTTGGCGTGCTACAGAAAGAGGGGTGTGTTACAGATAGCCCCCTCCTCCCCATGCATGGGATATAAAGCTATGGCCCAATGTGCAGGAGAGCCATAGCTTGTGCAAATAAGTTAAAAAGCACACTGAAGAAAAGGATTCTTTGAAAGGAGGCTTATATATGTCTTCTAGCAGCTGTACACTGGATTAGTTTTCTCTATCTACGAGTCTCGATGTTCCTGTGACATGGTCAACTTAGCCATTGTATTCAGAGGACTAATTCTTTTTGGTAAAACAACCCAGACCTTATAGGAGTCAAAAGTGTGCTTGTGTTGTGGGAGCTTTCTTGCTCGTTTACGTTAAAACATGATAGGCTGAACTATTGTCGTTGGGATTTCAAAGGTCAGCCAAAAATATTTAAACATATAAGCTGAGGGTGAAAATTGAGAGTGGAAAGAATAACCACTCTCAATACTGGTAGGAAAATAAGTACAACCTTTGTCACTTTTCGGTGAGTAAGCAGTGTAAGACAAAATTCTGGAGACCAAAGATCTCCCTACATTCCTCTGGTTTCTCTTAACAACCGCGTAGAGAACAATTTGTTACTTGGAGTGTTCTAAATGTAGTCATTTTCATCTCGCATTTGACTTCCTTAAACGAAATTTCTTCCCTTCAAAATAGAAACACTTTTTGATTCCGATTCCTGGCGAAAACCTAGATAGAGCCTTCTGACCAGATGGAAACTTGCTCTTGCAAAACAACTTATGAATCGTCTAATTCCTATGATTGCATCAAGTCCCCGAATGGAATAACTCTTTTGGAATACAATTTTGACGATAGTTATCAGAAAATATGTCATCATCAGACTTCAAGTTGTCAGACAGCTCGTTTAACGACTACCTTCGATCAAAGACAAAGCAACAACATTTCTAAGAGCCAAATATACTTCCTTTAAAAATCTAACATCTCCTTTAAGCAACGGCTTTCTGTCAGCCTCCTAAATATCTCCGCGGCACTACGTAAACAGTCTGTCTCTTTCCTGACGTGGTTCATCCATAACACAAACTCGAGAAATATTCTTCAGCTGTTACAAGACAACAAATATAAATAATCTTACTTTTCGAAGATTCTATTGCTTTTTCTTTCCGCATAGATTCGATGAACATTAAAAAATAAATAAATAAATACCCCCTCAAGCAGCTGCTTGCCACAGAGGTTTGACAGGAGCCTGTCAGTTTATATACCATAGTAGAAGGTCTGAGAGGATGGCAGGTCCTCAGCATGATGAATATTATGAGTTTTTATTTTTTTCCTCATATCCTTTTAGTCAGATATTAATTAACTGAGATCTTGAATGGAACTTTTCTGCTATTAGAAAAAGCTGAAAACCACTTAGATCCAGCTGTTTTGTCTCTGAGTTTAAACCAGAGGAAAGGCATTAAGTGAGCTGTCTAATTTATGCTCTAAATGGAGAGAAAGTAACAAGTGTTTAACTCAATTTGTACTCCACACAGAGAGAGGGAATCAAGTGCCTTGCCGAATTTGAACTGCAAGAATTATTTCATATTATAAAGTTTCTATATGCAATAAGAGAATCGATTACCTGAATTAACTGGTATCACACTTTTTTCGAATGATTAACACTTATTTTGAAAAGTCCTAGGAATCAAACAGGAATAATGGAACTGCACTGTTTTTGCTTAAATGTTTTGTTAATTTCTTTATTTTCCACTTTTTTTGTACTCTCTCTTTACCCTGTACGACAGAATCGTGTAAACATGACCTGGGTACAAATAACCTTTTGCTGTGTGACTCAGGTTTTAGTTACCAGTGCTGTATAGTGGTTTTGGCAGTTGGGAGATTTAAAATAAGAAAAGATGTTGCTTATAGCTCCTTTTTACCTGATAAAGGGAAAACTGTCCACCATTTCTCAACTTAAAAATTCAGTATATGGCAACATGAAAAAATGTTCGGTATCTATCAATAATATTAAAACCATTCCGTATCTGCTTAAGTCGGTAGCAGTGTTCTCTATTAACCGAGGTTTTTTGTATATTACCTGCATATTTGATTTAGGTGAGGGAATAAGAGGAAAAGTATATTCCAGATATATTCGTATGGTCGCAGTTCCCTCTGTAGAAGGGGCCGGGGTGGCTCAGTCGGTAGCGTGTCAGGCTCGTAATCTGTAGTTCCCAGGTTCGAGTCCCAGCTGGGTCAGCGTTGAGATTTATCTCTGCAAAATTCCCCGCCCTGCCCACGGTCAGTAGGGGACACCGATGGGCTTGGAAAGGCCGCCGTCCGTCGGATGGGATGTTAAGCCGTGGCCCCGTGTGCGGGAGAGCCATACCCTGTGCACGTTAAAGAACACGCTGGATGGCCTTGACGGGAGGCTACCTTCTGTCTCCCAACAGCTGTTCTAGTGGGTCCCTTCCCCCAACCTTCTCTGAGCCTTCGGGGTCCATGTGACCTGGCCATTTAGCCCATGGTGTGCAAAAAAGTGCCGCTCAGAGTAAACCATTCTGGAACCAATTAATCCTCTACAGCCCTCTGTAGAGGATTAATTGGTTCCAGAATACCATTCGTTAAACAAGAATAAAATTCTCATACTAATGTACGAGAAATTAGTTTATTGTTTCCCGACGTACTACATAATAGCAAAAATTTAGAAATATGAGTAAGAACATATTTATTAATATAAAAAGTTATATAAATATAATTTGTTTTTTCACATTCCAGATATTCTCTGCCCAATCACGAATAACATGGTTGTAGATGAAATTAAAATTTTCCAGGTTAGATCGACAAAACAAAACCAAGACCAATTGCAGACAGCGTGTAACAACATTCTGGAATGGAGAATACTTCACGAACTACCTATCTTGACAACCAAATCGTCAGTCGTTCATTTAATAAATAAATAAATAATAAATACCCCTCAAGCAGCTGCTTGCCACAGAGGTCTGACAGGAGCCTGTCAGTTTATATGCCACAGTAGGAGATCTGAGAGGATGGCAGGCCCTCAGCAGAAAACAACACGAACATCCATGCCTTACCCGGGGCTCGAACCCAGGTCCCGTAGATCAGTAGCCAAGCGCGCTAACCACTCGGCCACGGGACGGCTTCAAAAAAACTTAACGCGGACCTGATCAACATAAGCCAGTAAGAGACAGGACTCCCAACCTCAAACCGTCCACCAGCCCCAGCCTCTATGACGTTGGAAACAGTCCCCTCGAGAGTGTCCACGAACTTTCTGATCTTGATGTCACGTTCAATGACATTCTATCATTTTCACCCCATTGTAAGAAAGTTGCTACCAAGGCCCTTCGCATATATGAAGCTATCGAAACTGCATTCAAGTTACCCTCGTCAATGCCTTCATCACACATGTTCGATCCACACTCGAATATGCTTCGCGAGTGTGATGCCCTCACATGGTCTGCAACATTGTCTCATTAGAAAGGCCACAAAGATGGTTCACTAAATGACTACCAGATTACTTCAACTGACATACTGTACAGGGGTGGTTCAGTCGGCAGCGCGAGGCTCGTAATCTACAGTTTTCAGGTTCCAGTGACTGCTGGGTCGGCGTTAAGATTTATCTCCGCAGAACTCCCAGTCCTGCCCATGATCAGTAGACGGGTTTGAAAAGATAGCCGTTCGTCGGATGAGATGTTAAGCCGTGGTTCCGTGTGTGGGAGAGACATACTCTGTGCACGACGAAGAACACTCTGGATGGTCTTGACGGGAGGCTACCATGTCTCCTAACAGCTGCTCCAGTGGGTCCCCTCCTCCAATCTTCTCTGAGCCTTCGGGGTCCTTGTGATTTGGCCATTTAGCCCATTGTGTGCAAAAAAAGTGCCGCTCAGAGGTAAAACAACCCAACTTCATATACGAACAAAGGCTGGCAAATCCTAACATGCCACAAACTCATTTATGGGAAAACTCACCAAGACTTTCAACCTTCCTTGCTAACAATTTCAAGTTGCAAAACGAGAAGACATCCCATTATGAATTAACATTTCAGTGGCCAAGGAAAATTACAAAAACCATTCTTTCGTCTGCAGAACAGGGAAGGTGTTGAACCAATTTCTAACGAACGTGGTGCTTTCGCCAACATTGCAGAATTTCGGAAGAAAACTGAACGAAGTGGACTTGCCACCGTTTCTTCGATGCGTTAGATTTAAAACATTAGAGTGTTGTTATAAATGTTAATTATTGTAGTCTTTCGTTTATGCATTTCTTGCTTTTAAGTCAACAAGGAAGGAGTAAGAGTACAATTCCTTATCTGACTCTTCTGTGTATTAATTATACGGAAAAATAAATTATTGTGAATACTAAATAATTACTAAGTTAAAAAATTCAAATTCTTCCTGATTTATTTCTTATTAATTTTTATTAAATATTTATGATTATTTGCTCTAAATTTATTCTCGTCGATATCATGAATAGTAGTACATTATAGTCATACTATTTATCCTTCCCCTTGACAATCGCTGCAACCGAATTTCGAGGAAAAGTTCTCGGTAACTTTATATTGCGAACACTGTTTTCACACATCTCTGTGACCTTTTTACTTCACTGTCGAAGCTGATGGTGTTCCTCTTAATACAAAAAGCATTTTCTTATGACCCATTCTTAATACTGCGAAAGGTTGCTTTACATCGCCAAATCACAAGAACAAATAAAGCGAGCATATTTCCACTCTGGAAAAGCTGAGGTAGACCAACTGACTGGTAAGTCATCTTGTAAGATGGGGGCGGGGTGGCTCAGTCGGTAGCGCGCCAGTCTCGTAATCTGTAGTTCCCAGGTTCGAGTTCCAGCTGGGTCAGCGTTGAGATTTATCTTGAAAATTTCCCGCCCTGTCCACGGTCAATAGGAACACCTATGGGCTTGGGAAGACCGCCGTCCGTCGGATGGGATGTTAAGCCATGGACCCTGTGCTGGAGAGTCATAACCTGTGCACGTTAAAGAACACGCTGGATGGCCTTGACGGGAGGCTACCATTTGTCTCCGAACAGTTGTTCCAGTGGGTCCCCTCCCCAAACCTTCTCTGAGCCTTTGAAGTCCATGTGACCTGGCCATTTAGCCCATGGTGTGCAAAAAAGTACCACTCAGAGGTAAAACAACCCAACCTAGTAAGATTCGCGCACACCAAAACCGTACTATAAATGTGCAGATAGACAGGCTGTTAATGAATGTTGGGGGAATGCTCCTCTCCTTTCGTACTCAATAGGATTTTTGGTCAATATATAGAGAAAATATGTGAATTAAAATAATGCGCTATAATAAGAATTCGTTAAGCATTATTCGTTAGGCGAGGACTGTATGTTGAATCATTCCAAGATTTGACAAGCATTCCTTATAAGTAGATACGCAAAAAATAATAATACTAAAAAAATACACTCATTTTTCTTGGAAATACTCCTATTTACTACTTTTTCTGGAGAAATAATGTTTGAAAAATAAGAGAAAGCATATCGTCTCTGGTGCATATTGGAATCTCATTCTCAAAGAGGATGCTTTCCGTTTAGCTAGTTTTTCATTCCTTAAAAGTTTTAATTCGAGCTAATGGATGATGTGGGAAATGCAAATAGTAGTATTTTATTAGCACTTATTCAACACTAAAAATATTTGCATTTGATTCCTACAATTTTAAAAGTTTCTTTTTCCACACCTCTCTGAGAAATGGGGTCAGCTGTTTGCTGCCATTGGAATATCTCTTGACACTACGAGGGGACTTGACCCCAAGAAAACTTCTACTGTCCTTTAAACTACTTTTCCTCCAGCATCTGTGGAAAGTTACATGTGCTTGCGCCAATTCTGGAAAGCTTGGTGGTACTCCTACTGGTGAATATACCATAACGCTGCGTGAACTCATTTTGCAAGGTCTTGTACCTTGAAAAAGGTATACCAACAAGTTTCTTTTTAATTTTTAGAAGCAATCGAAACTTGCATGGTGCAAGATCGGGTGAATATGCAAGATGGGTAGTTGCTTGAGTTTTCTTGCTCCAGATAGGCCGTAACTTGCCGGGGTTTTGCGAGCACTAGCATTGTCATGAAGAAGGAGAATCTTTAATACGCCTTTTGTTGGAATCTGCTCCTTCATCTCCTTAACCATTTTGGGCAAAATAATGTCGGCGTAGTACTGGCTATTTATAATCATTTCTTCAGGTAAGGTGTCCACCACCTTCCGCAACCCAAACATAGTTGTCGATCTTTCTGGGAATTATATAGTAAAAAAAAGATGTCTCATAACCATGATAATATCTGTTAACCGTTTGGGGCTTGTAGGTTCAAACATCTCCTTGCACTGTTCTGTAAGTTTGTGGGGCACCCATTTGGCACAGATCTTTCGGAACTTTAAATGTTGATGAATAATTTTTTCCACACAGCCAATCGATACACTGACATCTAAACTTATTACCTGAACAGTGATGTGTGTTTTTTTACTGAATTCACGAACAACAGCGATTTTTCTCTTCTACAGTGATAGTAAGGGTAATAGATGCAAAAAAATGTTAAGCTTACATATTTTTGAAGCATTTTTCAAGAAATGTTTTAAAGACCTCGAAAACCGAGGGGGTTTTTGGTGCCCATCTTTACCTTTTCCTGTTCGATTGTGCTTCTTTCCCCCCCACTTCCTACTATTTTTATTTTTTTTTCTAGATCTGGGTCAGCTTTCAAAAATCGTAGCTCCTCCAATTCTTGTGAAATCCAGGAATAAAATTTCTCAGAGCGCAACAAACTTCACCATAAAGCAAAGGACATAAAATCATCGGAAACTTAAAGGACTCCAAAGAGATTTCCATCCCTATTCAAGTTGATCATGCCACAATCATCTGCTGAAGTTTCCAGCAAGGTCGAAATCCATGAACTTCCTTCTTTTCCGGTTTCACCACAAGAGGTTCACATGTCGGGGACAAGGTGAATGGTTCGCGCGGCCAGCTTCGTTCCAGAGCAACAACGCACAGATTTCGCAGACGAGCGAAGAAAGAAATGATGATAAGGTCTTTGTTTTTAACATATAATGAGAAGTGTAGACAAGCTGTCAAACAAGTCGTAGCTCGTTAACTTCGGAGGAATGAGTGCAAATCTACAGACAGGTGTCAAGAACTTTTTGAAAGCCATCTGTACCATAGAAATTGCAAATTTCCACCATAAACAGATCAATGGCATTATCGTTAAAAGTTTCCCTTTTTCCATATTTTGTGATCTCTAACAATAAAAATTTAAACAACCTAAGGATTTGAAAAGTGCGAATTATGTTTCATTACTACCAATATTAATTAGTAACTATATTTCATGGAAATAAACAGATCTTTCCTGCATAAGACAAGATAAAAAAATAAATAGCAGTAGTGCCTCGTTATCGATTTGGCAAACCAAAACACACCCACAAATTTCTAAAACATCTCCCAAGGGGGAGAGTTGTTTAGTTGTTTGACCTCTGAGCGGCACATTTTGCTATACAGTGGGTAAAATGGCAAGGTCACAAGGATTCCGAAGGCGAAGGTTGGGGAAGGGAACCCACTGGACAATTGTTAGGAGACAGATGGAAAGCTATCCAGCATGTTCTTTAGCCAAAACGTCTTTCACATGGAGTCACGACTTAGCGTTCAATCCGCCAGATGGCGTCCTTTCCAAGCCCATAGGTGTTCTTTGCTGACCGAGGATATGATGGGGATTTAATGGAGATAAATTTCAACATTGTCTGAGGTGAGACAGGAATCTGGGAACTGCAGATTACGAGTCTTACGCGATCGATTGCTGACACTGAACAACCCCCGCCCCTTAGGGGGTGTCGCTTCTTTGGGAACCACTGATTTAGCACATTGCGTGTGCAAAATCCCACCCAGAGGTAAAGCAAAATATATCTTTTTAGAAGATGGATTTAGTTTTTAAGAGGAAATGCAAAACATGGTGGAATAAAAAAGACAATATTGGGAAGGAAAGAGGGAATATCGTCAATGAAAGTTGGCTGATTTAATTTATAAAGAGAACAGAAATGATGATAACGCAGCAATTAAATTTCCTAATTGCAATTACTTTAAAGAATAGACGAATAATTAACAAATCTTTTCATATATAGAATCTCAACTGAGGCGAAAACTGTGACTGACATTTATTAGCAATCTTTTGAAATCCAACTAGTAGAAAGAAGAAAAGAAGCAACTTGCTGTTCGCTTTCCGAAAGAGTTGTCTTTATTCCCCCAGCCTTTCGTGAGCTGTATTTCTCACTGTGTCAGGAGGTCGAGAAGAAATGTGCCACGGACTTGGCGCCAGCCGGACTCCTTGTTTGTAATGAGTGTCGCCTTCATGCCTTCGGGAAGTGGACATGACCAGAGATTCATGGAAGACACGACCCCAGCATTCATCACAGTACGGAAACCACTATGTGCAACCAGCATTTTTTCAGCACTAATAACTAAACTACGTAGAATGATGTAATGCCAGTCATTATCGAAGGGTAACGTAATTGAATTGGTTGACAGCCTTTTAGTACCGGCGAGTGAATTAACAAATTTCGATCATTACGTTGGTCTGACCGTAAAATATAAAACTTGTTAAAAGCTTGGGCATCCAAGAGAGTGGAATGGAAGAAACTTGCTTATTTTGTTCATTTCCAGGTGGAGCAAAATATCCATTTTAAGTACATTCTAGAGCAAGAGCTTTCAATCTCTTTTACTGAAGGAAATTTTTTTCGGTAATGAAGGCACTCTCTGGCTACAGGAATAAGTTCTACGCTAATTAAGTTGCATAGAATTTTCGAAGTAACTGCGCAACTTCGTTTTTGAACATAATTATTGTTATTATAAGTCAAGGCTCTCGTTGGTACAACTTGCTCATCACAATTCAGAAGCTTTCTTAAAGTTTCTGTGGTTGGTTGTTTTTTTCTGAGCTGCATTCTTTTGAACACATTGCGCTAAATGCTAAGGTCACAAGTAACCCAGGGGGCTCAAAGTAGGTTAGGGAACCACTGGACAGCTTTTAGGAGACAGATGGAACCCTCTCGTCAAGGCCATCAAGCGAGTTCTTTATCGAACACAGGGTGTGGCTCTCTCATGAACAAGGAATCACGTTTAACGTTCCATCCGACGGACGGCGGCGTTTCCAAGCCCAAAGTTGTATTCTTTTTCACGACGGTAGGGTGAGGATTAGTGAAGAGAAGTATAAACGTTGGAACAGGCGGGACTCGAACGTGGAAACTGTATATTATGAATCTGGTACGCTACCGACTGAGTCAACCTTCTCTCCAAAGTTTATTTGAAAGAAAAACATAAACTGCATTAAAAAACATAAACTGCTTACTGAAAGAAAAACATAAACATAACTGCTTTCAGTTGAATTTTGATTGAATACGGAAATATTAATAATTATATATAATCAATTGGCTGGCCGATAAAAACCCGCTTTGCTGGTCGCAGGTTGCACATCACTCACCTAAAAGGAAGGGAGGCAACATCATTACAAATTGGAAGCCTTGAATTCAGATTGACACCTTAACTTTCGGACCATTCCAGGTTGTAAAGATGGAGCAGTTAGGAGAGAGTAATATTGTTTTCTATGCAGGAATCTCTCATCCAACCTTATTATCATATAAATTCAAAGATTCGTATTGAACATCTCAGGGAGTGCAACATTTTTATAGGGAAGGAGAATCATAAAAGGCCTTTTTGACATCCCAAGAACGTAGAGCGCCAAAGCAATGAATCTATACAGTCTTTCCTGTGCATCCCATGCTGATGCTGTCCTAACGATCTTTCTGATGATAACCATCGCATAAGACTACCTTAAAAGAACTCTTTCCAAATGGGATTTCAGGCAATGCAAATGGAACTGTGATTGATTGCGCCCTGGCTCTCAACAAAAGAGGAGGAAAGAAATAGAAATAAGAAGAAATGTAGAGGAATTGGAATGCTGCATGTTTAGACATTGAAAGGGGGAATTCCACTGAGCTAAAGGAAAGTCGCTATCAAAAGGGACGTTGTGTACTTTCTATTTCCTTTAAACGACCTCCACTGTTTTAGGTATTCACAAAACACAAGATCAATCTAAAGACGATCCATCACTTTCATTAGGGTACACCTGTTTCAGGTTTCGATGAACGAGGTGTGATAAATGTTACCGAAAGAGTGAAAGTGACAGAGAGATTTGCCACCAAGCAAACACGTCAGGGGATAATACTTCTAAGGAGAAGAACGAAATGGTATTAAGTATTTGTTTGCTTCTAGATATAAGCTCCATTATCATCGATATTTTAAGTTATGATGTGAAATCAAGATATTTTTGGATATACGTTGAAATACTGAATAATGCAGAAACAAGAAAAAAAAGCTATCCAAAGAGAAAACTGTTTGTCAGCCATATCAATAAAGTTCAGGTTTGATATATATATATAAAAGTGGGGAAAAGTGTGAACCACGACCGATATAGGGGGTGAAGGTGGAGCCAAGCCTACCTCTTTCTTTGAATAGGCTAGTAACTGGAAATAAATAAAAAAAAAGTTAATACCCCCTCAAGCAGCTGCTTGCCACAGAGATCTGACAGGAGCCTGTCAGTTTATATACCACAGTAGAAGATCTGAGAGGATGACAGGACCTCAGCAGAAAACAACACGAACATCCATGCCTTACCCGGGGCTCGAACCCAGGTACGGAGGCGGAAAAAGTATTAAACATATGTACGTTATATCACACGTTTTTTCGAGAATTTTTTAAGCACCAGTAAAAAAGAGGGAATTTTTTTATACTAGAAGAACGAGGTTCAGGCTCAATCCTGGCCATCTACCTTTCGTTTGGATCACTTACCTTTCACCCCTCTTTATCTTCTAGATCAGAGTCAGGCGTGAACAAAAAACAAAAATTCCGATGCTATTTAAAAATATATCTGACTGGATTGATTCATTTAGTCATAATTAAAAGTTACATTCTTTGGTCAAAATAAAAACTGCTTTAAATTAAGAAAATTTCCTGAACGGTCTGTACTCCAATGCAATTAGTTCCAAAAGCTTATTACCGGTCGTTGTTTAGTGATCCCCCCCAACCCCCGACACCAAAAAATAGATTTTTACATAACCAGAATTTTTAACATTTAAAAAATTCTTCATTATTTGATATGTTATATATATATATAATGGATGCTGTCATAGGCTTTGATCTCTGGGTTAAATTCGATTCTGTTCAAATTTGTTATTTTTTATTAAAACACCATTTCCGAAAATAGGAATTTTGGACCTCATGCAGCTGTTGTCCACAGAGGTCTGACAAGAGCCTGTCAGTTTAACAAGTCATAATAAAACTGGGGAGGAATGCAAGACTCAGCAGAAAGACAACATAAGAAATAAAGCATCCATACCTTAACCGGCGATCATACAGTCGCTCAAAAAAGTATACGAATACTATGGTTGATTACAGAATTCAGAAAAAATATCTGGCAACCATTTTTTTTAGAAATTAGTTCGAAAACACGAGGTTGCCATTAGTGATCTGGCAACCTTCGTACACGAAGGTTACCAGATTATTAATTTCTAAAAAAATCGTTGCCAGATATTTTTCTGAATTCTGGGGAGTTGGCAAAATTTGAAGCCACTTGGTAAATACAGGTGAGTTGTAAAAATTTCTTTTTTTTTTGCAAAATTATGGCGAGTTGGAAAATTCTAGAATCACTCGCATCTCCAACCATAGTCCTTCGCTACGACCCCGAGAACATAATGTCCATAAATTCTAAAATGATCTGATGACTGCAGTGTATGAGGATTTCCACACTTGGCGAAGGGCAACTGTTCACCATAAACCACACAGTCCAGACCTGGTGTCGTCGGATTTTCATTTACTTGGGAAGAAGAAGAAGAAATATCTCCGAGGATGACACTTTCCATCGGATGACACCGTCAAAAAGGAAGTCACAAAGGGACTTCAGGAGCAGGACGCGCTCTGTTATAGGCAGAGCTTTCATAAGCTGATCGACAGTTACAATTATCTGAATAAATCTGGTGACTACGTGAAAAAATAAGGCACACATGTATGTGGGGGCATTTCCTATACATTGCCTTCGGTATAATCATCTGGTGTCTGCAGAAATTAAATAGATTAAATATTTCTGACTTATCCTCGTAGTTTTAGTAAAACATAATTGTTGGCTATAGAGTAGGGGTTCTCAACGTGGGGTACGCCGTGAGAGCTCAAAAGTCGCTAGATCTAGTAACAAAGTCAGTGTTTTATTTTATTTCCATTGTTATACTATAACTATAGTTTTATCTATCTGTACAAGGGGTACGCCAGTTACATACACATTTCCAGGGGGTATGTGAAGCATAAAAGGTTGAGAACCACTGATATAGAGAATAAGAATGGACATTTTTGTCTTCCTTAAAAAAAACACTTCACAGGAATAATTCGTCAGTGGAGGTTTCTCAGATTTCTCTGTAAATGTTCATTAATGTAATTATTTATAGAGTACAAATACATATTTCATTTCGAAATGCAATCTCATTTTTATATATCATACGGTTGGATTCTTTTACCTGCGAAATCTTCTTTCATTTTTTCACACATCTGGCTAAATTGCCAGGTAAAAAGGACCCCAAGGAATAACATCCACGAAAGGGAACCCACCAGAGAAAACACAGATGCAAACCTTCTATCAAGACCATCCAGCGTGCAATTTATGTGCACATGCCCGGATATAGAAATAAAAATATAATAGAGCCGGAAAAATGTAAAGAGACTGGATTTCCAACGCAGTATTAAGAATGCAGTATAACACTCCCTCCTCTTTTTACAGGTCTTTAAAAATTTCTTGAAAAATCCATCACAAACGAGTAAACAGGAAAAAACTGGAAGTTCTTTTCGGAAACGAAATAATCTGATGCCGTCAAATGTGGTGTGGTAGGGAGGTTGATGCAATTTTCTTGTTTCAAAACACTAGGTGAAAAACGTCATTTCTAAAGTAGTATAATAAATATCTTTTGATACGGATATCTACGGATTATTAGTCTCAGAGCATTTACTTTGCTTCACGGAAACCAAGGCAAAAGGTTGATCCTCAGTATAAAGAACCTCTGCTCATTGAGGCAGGCAGACCTTGCGACAGAAGCTTTGGTTGTGAGATATTTGCGACTTTGCCTCTCTCTGGAAGAATAGCCTCAAGAGCTGTTGCCAGAGCTTTATTTCGCATTTCGATGCAAATTTATGCGCATGTTTAGATATGAGAAAAGAGCAGAAAATGAAAGGCATAAGAAGAAAATGCGTTTCTTCCAACTAGCAAGAGGAACGTTGGACTATCAGTGCTGATCTCTGCAAGTAAGAAATTCAGTCGCCGGAAACTGAAATAATTGGAAAAAAGTGCGCTAATGCTGCATTTCTAGTAACCAAAAAGCGACATCGGCAAAAGAAGAATAAAGATAGTTTTTTTTCACGGTGGGGACAAAAAAACAGAGGGAGAGAAAAAAGGTTTAGTAGCAAAGAAATGTATACGAAGAAGGTAGCTTAATAAAATTCCGAGGTCAGCTCGGATAAACATGGAATGCAAAAGAAATGAAGTTTAAATGAAAAGAATTTTTAAGGAAAGTTGCTAAGCAACGTGATTAAAAGAGAAAGCAAAGCAAGTCAAGGCTATTTTTGCTTCATATTAAAATCATGACTTTCTGCTCTTGTTACTAAATTTCTGTTGTTGTATATTAATATAAAAGCGAACTTGTTTTTAAGACGAAGTTTTGTATATCAGAAACAACTGCAATAACATGGAATGTCTTCATAGGGCACAATTGTTTTCAGAGTAATTAGATAAAGATTGAAGTTTCAGTTTGTCGGACTAATTTGTTTCAAATGCTAATGTGTCTGACATGCACCTTTCACCTATGACTTTGCACGAATTGATATTTTTTCCGCTTGTTCATTCGACTCTGGTTGAGAAAGTAGATGACGAAAGGGGGAAAAAATCCGAATAGAGAAAACTGACGTGGACCAGAAAGATGATAACGAGACTATGACGTTGTAGATTTATGGCAGATGCTATCGCTCGTGGGATATAATTTTATGTATTTACTATACGTCTAAAATGCTCTTACTATTTGAATTATATTTTTATGTCAGGAGCTGTTATCATCTGAGTTGTGGTTTCACAACAGAGGTAAACATGGAATCTACATGACTGAAATCAAACAGACTGTTCAACTCAACAGAAATACAAATCAAATACATTAAAAACAGTTTCGAGGTATTAGCAGATATCATAAAAGATGTAGTTAACGAAAATATTTTAACTAGTGCAATACCAACTGAGCTTAAAACGACAATTCTACGACCAATATTCAAAAAAGGAAAAAATTCAATTATAACTAATTATAGACCCATAGCTACGTTATCTTCTGTACATAAAATATTTGAAAAATGGATTTACAATACCTTACAAAAATTTCTTATTAAACGTATTATTCTCAGTGAAAATCATATGAGTTCCAAAAAGGGAAAAGTACCGTGAACGTATTAACGAAATTTACTGATTTAATCTACATGATACTAAATTGAAGTGACAGGGCAGTTGTAGTGTTTCTAGATTTACAGAAGGCTTTTGATACTTTGGATCATGACGGTCTTTTAAAAGAAATTAGGAAACTATGGAATTAGAGGCATTGCATTACACTGGTTTGAAAGCTACTTATCAAATAGATTTACAGTAACTAAAATTAACAACACCAACAGCGGAAAGTGTTAAGTTAAAAATGGTCTTCTTCAAGGATCTATTTTAGAGGATTTAGGATCTCTTATTTTTGATTTACATAAACGATGTAACAAAATTTAAACTAAATAGTATCATGTTTTTATATGCCGATGATACAGTTTTAGTTAATATCAACAAATCGGAAGAATATCATTAAACGATGGTTAAACTGCAAGTAGCAGTTTAACCATCGTTTAATTCAGATTATCCACCTTGGCCGAGTGGTTAGCACGCTAGGCTACTGATCTAAGGGACCTGAGCCCCGGGTAAGGTATGGATGTTGTGTTATTTTTCTGCTGAGGTTCCACCATCCTCACAGACCTTCTACTATGTCGTATTAAACTGGCAGGCTCCTGTCTGACCTTTGTGGCAAGCAGATGTTTGAGGAGATTTTAATTTTTTAAATTGTAACAAACTTTATCTAAATAACAATAAAACCAAATGGATGACTTTTCATTTACTGGTTTCAAATTGACAATGACTTAATAATTAAAACACAAATAAAAGCGCACAAAACAGGAAACCATTTATGAGGTCTATATGTCCCATTTGCAGTTAATTAATATATAATCTATCATGTATTATTTTTTCACATTTATTATATCACATGTATTATTTTTTATGAAGTAATCTCTGAGTACATCTTAAATTATGTCATAACGATACATGGTACAACCAGCTTAACAGATATTAGAATAACAGAACGAATTCAGCCCTCAAACGCTAAAAATATTATACGAATTAAAGCCCGTATACATGTAACTACAGACAAAGATAGATCTATGTACTTGTATATTTTACCTTACCAGAGCCTATATAATTATACCATAGTTATACGTAGTTTTTTTGACGACACACATAGAAGTCCAACATGATAAAAACACAAGATTTAAAGAAAACAATTATTTTCAGCTACCGAATTTTGCAAATAGCTATGGAAAGTGCACAAGTGGTTACAAAATTCCATACATTTTCAATCTCTTAGCAAGGGAACTGCTAGCCGTAAGTTCGTTTATAGTTAAAATGAGAATTAACAGAATTTAAAAAATGAATTAGAAAATTGAAATTAACACCTACTAACATAATTATTATGTAGTGCTGAAGGTTAATATAAAACTCCAAATGTTATATGAACATTCTAAATGAACAAAGAGGGGTAAAAAGTTTACTAAAGAGAGCAAATTATTCAGTATTGGAGTTTTCAATTAAAATAGTAAAAAAAAAATACCCCCTCAAGCAGCTGCTTGCCACAGAGGTCTGACAGGAACCTTGATAGTTTATATGCCATAGTAGAAGGTCTGTGAGGATGGCAGGACCTCAGCAGAAAAACAACACACACATCCATGCCTTACCCAGGGCTTGTAAATGCAACAAGATTTAACTATAATAATAATAATCTTTATTCATATTCATGTTAGTTATCCAAAAGTTTAAACAAATTACCCTCAAAGCATCTGCTTATCTGCAGGAGAGAAGAATAATAACGTTACATGAAAATACCAAAGATATAGTTTAAAACAATGTCATCGAATTATGTGAATTTCAGTGGAAGCTCCAATTGTGGTGGTTCAAATTTTAATATTGACTTGTATTGATTGTGCTAAGATTAGCAGATTAAGACAGAAAGCAAATGTAATATATTATATCAATGTTTTATTCTCTGCTGAAGATAAGCTGTTAGCTTTGCGGTACAACAGAAGTGATTTATTTTGAATTGTTTAAATAAATAAATGATTTAAACAAAAAAGCTAGAGTGTAAAGCTCTAGCTTTAAGTTCTGTTGGAAATATTGAGGAACAGTTTAGCCGAGTCATTATTACAGACAGGACTTATTTAACGGTGATTTGGGGGTAATTTCGACAGAAGTTTAATTGTTGATGAAAACATGGATGGATAAGTGCATCATTCAAATTCATGTAAATTAATTCAGAGTACAGTTTGATTTAATATAACTCCTTATTTCTCATTTAACCTTTCATTTAAACGCAGATATCCGTTTTAGAGCTTTCTAAAATGAGTAAAACTACCAAATTTACAGGAACTCTCTTTGAATATGGTCTCCAGAACATGACATTAATATAGGAAATTAATATTATATGTATATCTATCTATATATAATATATATCTATATATACTCATTAATTTGAAATATTAATTTTGACTAAATCTATTAATACGTATTTTAATTTATATTTCTGACAGACCCAAAGCTCTATCTATTTTGAGATAAATGGATTTTGTAGAGAATAAATATTTTTAATACAGTTTCCCTTTTCATCGGCTGTTTATGGGCCCGGAATTTCTCTCAGTTACCTTAATTAAAGCTGGGCCAAAACTGTGTCATAAATTATGCAAAAGATCCTGATTCACGAAATGGGAATTAGTTAAAAAGGTTTCTGCTTGGTTTCGTTTTCTAAGCAAAATTGTTTTGGGATAAATTTTATTATTAAAGTAAAAACACCTTGTTCGTGCTTATTGAAAATCTCACTGGTGCACTTGCGGAAAAATAAATCATCGTTCATAGCTTAATTACCTTTAAAAGGAAAAAATTAGCATTTCTCTATGCTGGAGAAAAAAATTGGTAGTTAACTTTTCCTTTTTTTGCAATTTAGGATTAATTTCTCACGTTATTCACAACTGTTTCCCAATGTCTCGAGAAGAAAAAAAAAAACTCTTTGTGTTTCCTTCCATTTTTCTCTGTGTTCATTTTCTCACAACTTGGGGAAGTCATCCCATAGCATTTCGTTGAGTCAAATAAATTTGCACTAAAACTAAAGCCACGACTAATCCTCTCTTCATTTTCCCTTCCAAGTTCAATCGGATACAAGAATGTAACTTAAAGAATCACTGAGCCTGAAACAGGAATGAAATTTCTTTCTCAGACATTCATTAAAGTCTTTCATGTAGAACGATCGTTTTCATGCCGGCGAAGTGTTGCGGTAACGACAAAAACACTTCCAGTCATCGTCAGCAGCAGCCACAAATAATAATTTAATAAAAATGCAAATGAAATGGTAGTCTTGCCCATCACGTTTTAACTGAGGCTTCCCATTTACGTTCTCGATTTGTAACACCAGTTTGTAATTATTAGCCGCAACCACAGCTTTAAGCCATTAACATTTTGGAAAGAGGATGCTTATTTAAATGTTATTAAGTTCCGTAAAACATCTGGAAAAGGTAAAAAAAAGTAAGAAAAGTAGAAAGAAAAAAAATGAAATGCAACTTGGTGTGTACATTTTGCGCGCAAGAATGATGACTCAGCAGGGAAATCGGTTTCCCAAAGACTGTATTAAAATTAATCGGTGGAATTTTACCGATGAAGCATATGTAACATTAACATAAGCTGATGTATAAGCGATATGGAGGCAATGTAAATCGCTATTTTATGATCATGGGTTTTGTTTTCTGAGAGATTTATGCTCTTTAGGCTCTTGATGCAATGCTTTCGATCATGTAGATTTTACTCACTTTACAAGAGAAAGCAAATATGCACTATTTGAGCATCTTCAGAGAAAAACAAAAGAGCATTTTCCCAACTCCGGAACTTGAAAACTGTTCTAAATATAATTGTCAATAAAGATTAAATTTATTTATTTTAAACTTATGTTAAATAAAGGAGAACTGGATTTATTTTTTTTCCACCGAAAATTATTATACAACATGTATACACATCTATCTCTCGACTTATACGGAAGATAAGTTCCAGAAAAGCACTACATAAATCGAAAATGCAAATCGAGACCAACAACTTGAGGAAAAAGGGGGATGGAGTCCAATAAAAAATGAATAAAATAATACGAATAACAATCAAGAAGCGTAATAAAAATGTGAATAGCGTTATGGTTATATTTGAGTATTTATGGTATATAATAAACATTAACCTCAGCAAACAAGAATATAGTCTGGTGGAGTATGTTTCATTATTTCTTCCAAAATTTGTAATTGCCTGATAGTTAATTCTGAGAACTATATTATATATATTGTCATGAACAAATAAAATATTACGACTACTACACATTACTTTTACTATGTTTCCGAAAAAGTGTAAGGTTATTTGCTCAAAATTACAGATAACATACTTAAAAAATAAACTTCTGTATTCCGACTTCAGCAATGGTGTTTAATTCGATTTTGAATTATGAAAGTTATTTAGTGGAATTCATTTCAGAAATCGAAGCATGATAATCTGGTTTTAAATTATGAAATGTTTTAGTGGAATTCATTTCAGAAATCGAAGCATGATAATTCGATTTTGAATTATGAAAGTTATTTAGTGGAATTCATTTCAGAAATCGAAGCATGATAATTCGATTGTGAATTATGAAAGTTATTTAGTGGAATTCATTTCAGAAATCGAAGCATGATAATTCGATTGTGAATTATGGAAGTTATTTAGTGGAATTCATTTCAGAAATCGAAGCATGATAATTCGATTGTGAATTATGGAAGTTATTTAGTGGAATTCATTTCAGAAATCGAAGCATGATAATTCGATTGTGAATTATGAAAGTTATTTAGTGGAATTCATTTCAGAAATCGAAGCATGATAATTCGATTGTGAATTATGGAAGTTATTTAGTGGAATTCATTTCAGAAATCGAAGCATGATAATTCGATTTTAAATTATGAAAGTTATTTAGTGGAATTCATTTCAGAAATCGAAGCATGATAATTCGATTGTGAATTATGAAAGTTATTTAGTGGAATTCATTTCAGAAATCGAAGCATGATAATTCGATTGTGAATTATGGAAGTTATTTAGTGGAATTCATTTCAGAAATCGAAGCATGATAATTCGATTTTGAATTATGAAAGTTTTTTAGTGGAATTCATTTCAGAAATCGAAGCATGATAATTCGATTTTGAATTATGAAAGTTATTTAGTGGAATTCATTTCAGAAATCGAAGCATGATAATTCGATTGTGAATTATGGAAGTTTTTTAGTGGAATTCATTTCAGAAATCGAAGCATGATAATTCGATTTTGAATTATGAAAGTTATTTAGTGGAATTCATTTCAGAAATCGAAGCATGATAATTCGATTTTAAATTATGAAAGTTATTTAGTGGAATTTGTTTCAGAAATCGAAGCATGATAATTCGATTTTAAATTATGAAAGTTATTTAGTGGAATTCATTTCAGAAATCGAAGCATGATAATTCGATTTTAAATTATGAAAGTTATTTAGTGGAATTCATTTCAGAAATCGAAGCATGATAATTCGATTTTGAATTAAGAAAGTTATTTAGTGGAATTCATTTCAGAAATCGAAGCATGATAATTCGATTTTGAATTATGAAAGTTATTTAGTGGAATTCATTTCAGAAATCGAAGCATGATAATTCGATTGTGAATTATGAAAGTTATTTAGTGGAATTCATTTCAGAAATCGAAGCATGATAATTCGATTGTGAATTATGGAAGTTATTTAGTGGAATTCATTTCAGAAATCGAAGCATGATAATTCGATTGTGAATTATGGAAGTTATTTAGTGGAATTCATTTCAGAAATCGAAGCATGATAATTCGATTGTGAATTATGAAAGTTATTTAGTGGAATTCATTTCAGAAATCGAAGCATGATAATTCGATTGTGAATTATGGAAGTTATTTAGTGGAATTCATTTCAGAAATCGAAGCATGATAATTCGATTTTAAATTATGAAAGTTATTTAGTGGAATTCATTTCAGAAATCGAAGCATGATAATTCGATTGTGAATTATGAAAGTTATTTAGTGGAATTCATTTCAGAAATCGAAGCATGATAATTCGATTGTGAATTATGGAAGTTATTTAGTGGAATTCATTTCAGAAATCGAAGCATGATAATTCGATTTTGAATTATGAAAGTTTTTTAGTGGAATTCATTTCAGAAATCGAAGCATGATAATTCGATTTTGAATTATGAAAGTTATTTAGTGGAATTCATTTCAGAAATCGAAGCATGATAATTCGATTGTGAATTATGGAAGTTTTTTAGTGGAATTCATTTCAGAAATCGAAGCATGATAATTCGATTTTGAATTATGAAAGTTATTTAGTGGAATTCATTTCAGAAATCGAAGCATGATAATTCGATTTTAAATTATGAAAGTTATTTAGTGGAATTCATTTCAGAAATCGAAGCATGATAATTCGATTTTAAATTATGAAAGTTATTTAGTGGAATTCATTTCAGAAATCGAAGCATAATAATTCGATTTTAAATTATGAAAGTTATTTAGTGGAATTCATTTCAGAAATCGAAGCATGATAATTCGATTTTGAATTAAGAAAGTTATTTAGTGGAATTCATTTCAGAAATCGAAGCATGATAATTCGATTTTGAATTATGAAAGTTATTTAGTGGAATTCATTTCAGAAATCGAAGCATGATAATTCGATTTTAAATTATGAAAGTTATTTAGTGGAATTCATTTCAGAAATCGAAGCATGATAATTCGATTTTAAATTTTGAAAGTTATTTAGTGGAATTCATTTCAGAAATCGAAGCATGATAATTCGATTTTGAATTAAGAAAGTTATTTAGTGGAATTCATTTCAGAAATCGAAGCATGATAATTCGAATGTGAATTATGAAAGTTATTTAGTGGAACTCATTTCAGAAATCGAAGCATGATAATTCGATTTTGAATTATGAAAGTTATTTATTTAGAGCAGTGGTTCTCAACCTTTTATGCTTCACGTACCCCCTGGAAATGTGTATGTAACTGGCGTACCCCATGTATAGATAGATAAAACTATAGTTATAGTATATCAATGGTTATCTTTATTTTGTTACAAGATCTAGCGACTTTTGAGCTCTCACGGCGTACCCCACGTAGACAACCCCTAATTTAGAGTATTCACTTCAGTAATCGAAGCAGATAGGTGTCCCAAAAGACGAACAAAAAGGCCTGTCTCTCCGTAATGGTGGTCCAGTTGTTTGGTAGATTATCAAGCGACGTTCATCTCCACCCACTACAATGAACTTTGCTCCACCTTTGTCGTGTTATATCAGCGTCTTGTGCGACACCTGTCGAGCAAATAGAGTAAACGTTGGAGAATTTCGCACTAGACATTCAGTGCATTGTCCTTCTAGAGAAGGCAGAAAATATGGAGCAAAGCAGCATTTAATAGTGAAATAACCTAAACTAGGGGTTGGAGTGTTGTTACTCGGTCGGTACCGCGCCAGTCTCGTTATCTGCAGTTACGAGATTCGAGTCCCACCTGGGCCAGTATTGAGATTTATCTGAGGTAAACCCCTACCCTGCCCTCATTCAAAAAGAAGACGTCAGTGGGCTTTGAAATGACGCTATTTTTCGGATGGGACGTTAAATAGTGTCTTCGTGTGCAGGAGAGGTAGACCCTGTTCACGTTAAAGAACACGCTGGATGGCCTTAACTGGAAGCTACCATCTGCCTGATCACAACTGTCCAGTTGTCCCCTTCGCCAACCTTATCTCAGACCTCAGATCTAGCCATTTAGCCCATTGTTTGCAGAAACATGCTGCTCGAGGTAAAACAACCCAATCTAAACTCGGCTTACTCATGTAGCTTCACTCGAGCCATTCCACAGTAAAAGGGTACGTAAAAGGGTGCGTTCCAGTAAATGCGTGAAAAGAAAAAAAGGAATGCATTTATTTTCGAGAAAAAAAAATGTGAAAATGAAAACGCATTCGGTCTAAAAGCATGAATATAAATGCCACTAGATATTATTCTCTGCATTTTTTATTTGCCGCTCACCTCGGTATGTTTGTTGCGTTCATCTGTGGTCAGGCTGTTTTTTTCCATTCTAGTAATTATTTATTTTAATTTTTTTTTCCATTTTTAACTCAGGTAAGGTATTTTCATTTATGTCAGTTTTGTTTTTGTTTTGAACGCTGTTCCCTTCATGATTTTTCCTTTCATCTCTATCTCCTGTATGTTTTTGCTTTTATTTCTGGTCCACGCATTCTTTGTTTTCATATCTTGCTAATTTAAGTTTTTCGTTTTCGTCTTTTGCTTTGTATCTTTTGTTTTCATCTGTGGTAAGACAATGTTTTGTTCTCATTTATGACACATATAATTTTTTCTTTATTCTTGTAAGAATATATTTAGTGTTTTCATTTCTATCTTGTGCATTGTTTGTTTCTCCCTCTGATCTATATGTTTTTTCATTCATCTGTTGCCAGTTTATGTCTTTTGTTTTCATCTTTGAAATGTGATTTTTTTTTGTTTTCTTCTGTGGCCGTGAATATTTTTCTTTCTGACGCAGGAAATCTTTTGCTTTTTCCCGTGAAAAATATATATTTTTGATTTCAGAAACGAGTGCATATTTTGGTTTCATCTCTGATTCATGCATTTGTTTTACCATTCATTTGTTACAAGTTTCTGCTTTTCTCTTTCACCTGTAGCCTATGTATTTTTTTTATTTTCATCTGTTTTGCTGCGATCCATGTATTTTTGTATTTATCTCTTACGAGTTAATGTTTTTCGTTTCCACCTTTGGCTCTCGCATTCTTTTATTTTCCGTTCCGACCCGTGAAATTTCTGTTTTCATCTCTTGTAAGCATATATTTCTTGTTTTCATTTTTGTCCCGTATATTTTTTCACTCTCTGAGACATATCTTTTCGCATTTTCATATCTTATCAATCTGTCCTCTGTATATTTTTGTTTCTATCTGTGATCCGTATAATTTTGCCCTCATCTCCGATCCTGTTTTTTTTTGCATTCATCTTTTGCAAGTTTTTGGATTTACCTTTGGACAGTTTTGGTTACACTTTTGCTAAAAGAATCTTTTGCTTTGTTTTTTGACTCATGCATTTTGTTTTGTGTTATCAGTTTCATTTCCGATTTGTACGTTTTTTTCCTCTATTCATCTTGTGCCATTTTTTGATTTCCCTTTTTCTTTTTGGCCACTATATTACTTCTAATTTCGTCTGTGGCTAGTGTATGTTTTTGGTATCGTGTCTGGCCATGAAAGTCTTGTTTTTATCTTTTGCAAGTGCATATTTCTTATTTTTATCCCTGCAGTGTATTTTTTGTCTTTTTCTCTTATCCAAATTTTTTTTGCCGGAATCTTTTGTGAGTTTATGCTTTTCGTTTACGTCTTTGGAATGTTGGTATCTTTGTTTTAATCTCCCATCCATATAACATTTTTTTTATCTCTTTCAGGAATATGTTTCTTCTTTTCATTCTTTTCTTATATTTTTATATCTTCTTTTCTTACGTTTTTGTTTTCATATCCGATTCATCCTTTTTTTGCATTAATTTCGTGATCTTTTATGCTTTTCCTTTTCATATTTGTCCTCTATATTGTGTTGCTTTTATATATAGTTCTTGTATATTTTGTTTTCATGTCTGATCCATGAAAAGTTTATTTTAATCTCTATTCCCTGCATTTTTTTGTCCCGTTTTTACATTTGGCCCGTGTGTTTTATTTTTTCTCTTTTTGCGTTTTATCGTAGTCAGTGCATGTTTTTGTTTCCCCCTCTGGCCCAAGTAATATTTATTTCATCATGTGCAGGATTATATTTCTTGTTTTCATCTTTATCCAGATTATGTTTTATTTTCATCTCTGATCGTTGCATTTTTTTCATTCATCTCTTTCATTTTTCCTTCTCACAGGTCCTGTGGGAAATCTCTTCCGGTATATAAATTGCTTGACGTTCAAACCAGAAGTACGTCATAGCTTTACGTTTAATCTTTTATTGACATCATAAATTTATTTTCATTGTCTACCATAGTTTTAAACTACTCAACACTCGCATTCCTTACTTAAATATCTATTAACAACATATATTATGAATATGAATTTAGCTAAAATATTTAAAAATAAACAACGAATTTTTAATTCTAAATTCGATTTTTGGAAATTTATTTAATAAACTCTTCTGGTCTGAGATGCTTGTCATTCAAACCGAAAGAGTATTAATATTTGAAAACAATTCATAACTCTTTTAAATTTAAAAATTACTTAACACTGCAGCTTTTAAAACATCTATTAATATTATATATCAAATAAAATAGAAAGGTAAACTATTATATTTACAGTAAACTTATTAATTAGTTTGCTTGTAATGTTTTAAGATTTATTTGATGAACTCTTCTCGTCTAAGATATTAGCTTTCAAACCAAAAGAGTTTTATCATAGATTATAATTTAGAATTATTTTATAACAAATTTTTTCCATTATAAAGGAATTCGTAACTATAAAATAGTTATAATTAACTTACAACTATTAAAATTAAAATAATTAACGTCAGAAAAATTCATAATTATTATATAGATTAAATATTAAATAAATACTTTAAGTATCAACTTTTGTTGAATGAGCAATGTCAAAGACATTAGATATTCATCAGGAACGAGAAGAAGAACAACAAAATCTCTTGTCAGTTTATGTTTTTTTATTTTCATCTTGGAGATTTATTTCTTTTGCTTTTTGGCGCAACAGTGCCTTAGTTGCCCTTGCTCCATAAAACTCAAGCATTCAAATAATTAAACAATCAACCAATCATTATTTTTCCATCCATGTATGGCCCTCGTATGCTTTTATTTTCATATCGGACACATTTCTTTTTTTCATCTCTATTCCCGAGCATTTGTTTTCCTCTCTGTTTCATTCATATTTTATTTGTATTCATCTCCTGCTGGATTTTATTTTTTCTTTTAATCTTTGACTATTGTATTTTTCTTTGCTTTCATCTCTGATCAGTGCATTTTTTGTTTTCATCTGTTGCAAGTTTATATTTCTTGTTTTCATTTGTTGTAAGTTTATATTTCTTGTTTTCATTTGTTGTAAGTTTATATTTCTTGTTTTCATTTGTTGCAAGTTTATATTTCTTGTTTTCATTTTACCCCGTGATTTATTTTTGTTTCCATCTTTGATTCACTTATTTTTGCATTCACTCCTTGCCAGTTTATATATTTTATTTTCATCATAGGCCGGTGAATTTCTTTCTCTTCTTTGTCCATGTTTGTTTTTGTTTGACCCATGCAATTTTGCCTTCATCTATTCAAGTTTACATTTCTTGGTTTTATCTCTATCCCGTGCCTTTCTGTTTTCATATTTGATCCATGTTTTTTTTTATCTCTTTCAGGTTTATGTTTTTTTTTTTCATCTTTGGCCTGAGTAGATTTTGTTCTTAACTCTCGTTAATCCCTTAGTTTTTTCATCTCTGGCCACACA
Source organism: Ryuthela nishihirai (assembly GCA_038380435.1). Classification (NCBI taxonomy): domain Eukaryota; kingdom Metazoa; phylum Arthropoda; class Arachnida; order Araneae; family Heptathelidae; genus Ryuthela; species Ryuthela nishihirai. The sequence continues at coordinate 10,814,159 of JAWZYU010000004.1, forward strand.
ATTTTGATTTAACCAAAAACTTTCCAAAGTAAGGAACTAACGCAAAATAAATTTTCTTCTGAAGTCGACGAGTAACGATATGGTTTTGATAAAAGCTGTCTCATGCTCATAGATCACTTATAAGCGAAGCAGAATGCGAACAACATTTATCCAACACTTTGCTGCTGACGAAAGACAGTTTGATTAGCACCAGCTGGTCCTACTGCTTATTATCTTTCATCCGTAACAACCAACGTCATTTACAAAGTTTCGCTGTTATTTATGAATCACGACATTTAAAAACCTAACGCCAAGATTCATTTGAGTAAGGAGTTAACTGTTCGGAACGCTTATTGTGCGTGAACGGAGATTCGCTCAATTTTTAGTTCGATGAGTAAGTAGCAGGACGGCGATGTCGTGAGTTTGTCGACAATCTAAGAAAGAATTAACGTAACGAATTGGTAATGAGGAGAGCAATTAATTACTGTAATCTGCCGGTTGTTGAAGACAGATGCAAGCGGACTGTAATTTATCATGACACTTCTGCACACCTCCTAGCAACTGCTTCGCTAAGTACCGTTTTCAACGACGCTAATCTGCGCTTGCAAGGCTGTCCTCCCAGAAACTCTTCTCTGATTGACACTTGGTGAGAATTGCGCTACTGTGGCTCGATGAAATCCTTGTTAGTTTTTTCTGTTCAGAAAATTACATTTCAGTTAATGTGGCGATGTCTATCATTACTATTGAACAGGAAAATAAAACTGAGGATTAATTGTAATGATGATAGAGTATGAAAATCCAATTCAGTATAAGATTTTTCCAATATGCATCATCATATATACAATAATCATATCGTTTGAAATGTGGTATTCAATTTCCTAATCTAAATTGCCGCCGTTATTTAATATATTCTTCCTCTGGTTTGTTTTGTTATATAATTTTATTGTCTTATTGTGTTATTTACACTTCTTATGATTTGCATTTAACTTTTGAGACTTAAAATGATTATCTGTTTTTTTTTCTTTTACTGTGCATCTTTTTTGGCACATTATAGTCTTTGGGATATAAATCCTCGAATAACTAACTCCCTTGGGTAATGTAATTAATACTATAGTGACGTTTTTCAATTGGCTTTCCAAGCTGGCAAAGCTACTACAAGTCCACCAATGAATGATTATCACTTTTAAGAAAGTATTATTTATTTAAAAAAAAGAAACGTTTCAAGGGAATTTTACAAACATATATATGGCAACATTAGCTGACAACTAATGCACTGCTGAAAGTGGAAATCGTAACATCGCCAAGTAAGTGATGTATACGCCCGAAAATGACAGGACGGAAGCTATGAATGGAGGGTTTGGTGTAATTTGTTCAACATTTGTTTGCCGGAATTTTGTTCGACGGAAATTTGCTGGAAACGGAAATTTGTTCGAAACGGAATTTTGTTCGAATCGGAAAGTTGTTCGACGGAAATTTGTTCGAAATGGAATTTTGTTCGAATCGGAAAGCTGTTCGACGGAAATTTGTTCGAAACGGAATTTTGTTCGAATCGGAAAGTTGTTCGACGGAAATTTGTTCGAAATGGAATTTTGTTCGAATCGAAAAGTTGTTCGACGGAAATTTGTTCGAAACGGAATTTTGTCCAAGACGGAAATCCGAAGCGGAATTTTGTCTGCAACGGAAATTTGTCCGAAATGGAAATTTGTTCGCCCGAAATGTGTTGGAAACGGAAATTTTTTCGACTAGCGTTTTATTAAAAGTTTGAGAATTTTGAAATATTGAGAGGCTTCTCTTTATTTTCAATATTCTTATAAGCTATATTCAGAGTTCTGTAGAAAAGTAATAATGTTTGAAATTTAAAACTGGAATAATTGCCACAACTATGCTTTTTTTTTGTAAATATACTATGTGCCGATTATAGGTTAATGTGACCTATCTCGTACAGAATTTAAAGCATTGATAAGTTAAAAGATTGATAGTTAATTTACAGATAGTTAGAAAAATCTCAGGAAAGGTTTAAAGTAGGTGAGAGAGAAAGGGCTCATTTGTTTTCAGTTTTTCATGTTTTGTTTTCATGTTAGTTTTCTTCGTTTTTGTTTTCATTAATATTACTTTTCTTCCTGTTGCTTATGTTTCGTATTTTTGTGATTGGACTTTGTGTTAATCTTGTTTTCGTGATATTTTCTGTTTAATTTTCTATGTGTCATAATTTCTGCTTCATTATTGGATTTTGTCTTTGCTTTTGTAGATTAATTTCCTATTTTTGTTAGCATAATTTACTTTTGTTCTTTTCTTTTGATTTCTTATTTTCTAAGGGCTTTATCATTATATATATTTATCTTATTTTTTTTCGGGCTATTTTTTTCTCCCTTTTGTGTAAGTTCTCTCTGCTGATTGTTTTGTCTCAGATGACTTAGGCTGCTGTCCATGTCTTGAGGGATTTCAGTTGCAATGGTTGATGTTATTTGCATCTTGTGGATAATACAGATTAATCTGTAATGGATAGCTGTTATCTTTGGAATGTTGGAGTGGTGTTAGTGGCCTTTGTTGGGATGGTGAATCCGGTATCTTCTGGGGGCTTTAGGCTGAATGGAGTTTAATGTCCTTGCATTTTTAACTTTCTTTGAGCCAACTTTGGCTGTTGAGAAGTAAACAACATTAATTTTTTTCTTCTATTTTAATTTTTGATTCTTTTTATTTGATATTTTTTTTGCTACAACTACACGCTGAGTGGTCATTGAAATATGACCATCCCATGTTATGCCAATGGGATTCTAATTTCGAAGTCCTATAACTTTTAAAATAAACGTTTTATAAGGAAATGCGATAAATCTAAATTAAAATGTCTGCTCTAATAACCTAGATCTTGTGAATACATGAATAAATATTTTGAGTTTTGGGAGAGGGCCAAATGGTCAGATCGAGAATATAAAAAGTAAAGACTGTCCCATCGCCACCTAGCCCTCAATTGAAACCACACTAAAATCTTTCGCACTGGAGAGATACAATAATCCCCACATTTTTCCTAAAATAACTTCAGTTTCCCGTTTCGAACAAATATCCGCCGAACAAATGTTATCGAACAAGTTTCCGGATACCATGAGGGTAGATGTACAAATGATCGAAAGACAATGTGCAATGATCAATCATCAGTATATTGTGATATCGCGTGCCCCACTTGGGCACGCGATATACCAGGCTCGCTTCCAGAGGGGGCTGGCGAAGGCGGCGACCCATAAGGTCCCACACATGCTGAATGGGCGACAAGTCCGGGGAGTACGGCGGCCATGGGAGAATGTCCATACTTGGAGACTCTCCATCGTTCCACGTGAAGTGTGTGTGGTGGTGTTCTCTTGCTGCAGAATCAGTCCAGGCATGGTGGTAAGGAAGGATCATGCCACAGGATTAATGATGTCACCGATGTAACATCTCGCCATGAGCGCAACAGAAACATAGAGCAGAGGTGTTCCAGTCACCATATGTGATGCCGCCCATACCATTGTATTACGGTGGGCAGCCATATGGTGACTAGTGGAATATGCTTCCTCATGGCGTTGATGACGACGACGCTATGTGGACAAACGGCCCTCTAAGATGCTTAAGTATAACCAGAACTCGTCTGTGAAGAACACTCTTCTCCATTTCGTAGTATAATGTTGCCTCGCTTGACACCAGTAGAGTCATCCATTTTAACTTTTCCTGCACGGTTTATCTCCGCAACACTCCCCGCCCTGCCCACGATCAGTAGGGGACACCGATGGGCTTGGAAAGGCGGCCTCGTCGGATGGGTGGTACCGTAGCGACTTCTACTGCAGAGTCATACGCTGTGCACGTTAAAGAACACGCTTGATGGGCTTGACAGGAGGCGTCCATCTGTCTCCCAACAGGTTTTCCAGTGGGGTCCCCTTCCCAACTTTCTCTGAACCTTCGGGGTCCTTGCGACCTGGCATTTAGCCCATTGTGTTAAAAAAAGTGCCGCTTAGAGGTAAAACAAGCCGATCTCTCCTGTCCGGTTGAATAGTTTAGTAATTGGGAAATCCTACTCAAGTCTTATTATCAGATCTCCCCCACCCCTCTTCGGAAACAAAATCCTGGATTCGTGCCTGCCAGAGAATACTGGAAAAATATTCCAAATTTGAAAAATACCTTTCGTTTTCTAGTGTTAGCTAGAAAAGTTTGCTCTAAAAGAGTGAAGAGAAAAGTAATTTCATTATTGACAATTCCGTTATGAAATCAAATTAACTTCAGAGTAATATGGTACGACAATAAATATTTTTCAAAGTTCGCTTAGTCACTCTATGTTCCTTTGAAATTAATATGAAGTGAGTATGAAATTGAAAATCAATGAATAATTTGGCATTATAATTTTCATCTTTTTATGGGTACGTGTAGAAATATATGCATTTTTTAAAATTTCTTTCTTCCTTTCACTTTTCATAACTTTCAACGAGGTATTCTCAACATAATCCTAAATTGTTTTCCCTGTTTTTGAAAATGGAAATCTTATATTTATTAAGACTTATGATACCTATTAAATGAAAAATGCTTATGATATAAGGTAAATCGTATTATTTCATATGCTACGATCAACCACCTCATTAGAGACATATGGTGAAATAACCAGTGGCATAACGTGGATTTGAGCTAAAATTAAGGGATTCCACGGATAAAACATTTTGGCTTAGGGATGTAAATTCGTGACTTTTTCTCCCAGCCCAAAACACTGTAGTTATGACTTTATATTCCACATTATGACTCCTCATCCCTAACTGTCATCTTCATTCATAAAGATTACTGGATATTCCCCTGCCTGCTGTTGAATATCCCTTGGTCAGAGCATCCTTAGGTTAGAACAAACGAAGGGTCAGTGATTTCATTAGATCTAGTAACTAAAATATTTATAAAAGTTGCTAAATAATCCCTCTACATTAAAAAGAAAACGGAAGTATGCAAACAATTTGCTAACGCAACACTAGCAGACTTTCCAGTTATTAAAGAACGACCCATTTTTTTAACAATATTAGGATTGTTACAAACACATAAGTTTTCCCGCAATTTAGGTTTCGGAGTAGAATTACTTTTGCTTATATCAATTATGGTTGGATTTTTAGGCTTCACAATGGGTTAAATATAGGTCTCAAAAATACTAATAAAGCTTAAAAGATATTTAGTTAAAGAAGACGTCTGGGCAGTTGTTAGGAAAGCCTCCCATCAAGATCATTCAGAGACTTGATTGGTTTAGAAAAGATGCTGTCTGTTGGTTGGTGAAATCTGAGTCTCAACCAATTGACAGCATCCGTTCAAAGCCCATCATTTTCTCTTTTCTTGCAACGGGGTGAGAGTAAGGGGGTATCATTTTCTGGAGACTCATCGAAAAACTATTCCAGGAGGACCTTTGGTAAGTATGTTTTATTTTATTTCTTTTTTTATTCTTTTTTTGTTTTTATTTTTTTCATTTTTACCGATCCCATGAAAATCAAAATTCCAAGGTGCTGCCCACTTTGGGAACATTCATTCCAGTGAATCACAGCAGCAATCCTGGCCGCCTACACCTAGTGTCCGAACTAATACATAAGTGTGTTGGAGCACCTTTGCCAAGAAGCGAAGGTGCGATCAAGGGGAGTTGCTGTCACTGGGGGCGGATGAGAACAAGATCTAATATTTTTTGTTGTTTTCTGAATTTTTTTATTGTTTCGTTTTTTTTAATTAGATCTTGCACAAGATGCTACAAAATATTCCATTAAATTCTCTCAATCGCTTCTGATTGACTCTTTAATGAAAGTTTGTGGCGTTCTTGATCCCTCTTTTTCCTTCCGCACTATCTGCCTAGGTGTGGAGGGGTTTTCTCAAGGTTAGAGTAAAACTCTCTGACATAGATGGTGACTTGACGTGGCGTCAGAGCTTTCCACTAAACCATCTGGCAGACATTCTTCCTTATTATTACATCACAGCATGCCTAATAAAATTTTCTCACATTCAGTTTATTCCTGTCGACAATTCAATAGTTTTTTTAGTAATTTATATTCTTTCCATTTTATACGGAAAAATGGCAGAAGAGAAGAAGGAGAAAGGTTCGGATGTTAAAATTCTCTTTGTTAACCTCTCCTCCAATGGGTTTCAAATATAACCGTTCGTCGGATGGGACGTTGGGTTATTTTACCTCTGAGTGGCACTTTTTTGCACACAATGGACTAAGTGGCCAGGCTACAAGGACTCGAGGACTCAGAGATGGTTCATGACCCATTGGATAGCTGTTATGAGACAGATGGTAGCCTACTTTCAAGGTCATCCGATGTGTTCTTTAACTTGCACAGGGTATGGCTCTCCCGCACACAATATGTGGTTGAACGTGGAATTCGACGGACGGAGGCATTTCTAAGCCCAACGGTTGCTCTAGTGACCGAAGGCTTGGAGGGAAATTTTGCGGAGATAAAACTCAACGCTGTCCCAGCAGGGACTCGAATCTGGGAACTGCAGATTACGAGCCTGGTGCGCTACACTCTGAGTCATCCCCGCCTCGGGGTGGGACGTTAAATCTTGGTTTGTGGAAAGGTAAATCAAGATCTCTATAAATTTCTCCCTGAATTTTTTCTACACTCCCTCTGGTGGTCAATTTGTCACATGTCGCATTCTCTCCACACATACGCTTTCTAATTGATTGCAATTTTTCTTGAGAAAATGCTAACGAAAAGAGACAGCAGAGAGAAAGAGACTGTTCCTAACATCAGTACATGAAAAGCTTATTTTCATCCAGCTACTTATTATGCTGTGCAAATAAAATGAACACTTGTAAAGACCTGAATTTCGCTTTCTTTTGCTAGCAATTGGAATTTTTCGTATTTGCTTCTCCATCTACATTTCTTCTCCCTCAGTCATATTCGTTTAATATTTCAAGAGACATCGAGGTCTGAAAATTTAAAAGCAGCGACAATATCAAAAGTTTACTAATAGATAAGAATTACATTAATAGCATTTAACGCATCAAATCGCTGCTTAAATTCTATATAATTTAAGAACCCTGCTTTACAAATTTCTTAAACACTTTTGACTGCTACACCAAATTGGCCATCATGGAGACCTATTAAATATTAGGTTTTTGGAATAATTAACACATATAGAAATACGTAATTATATCTTGGCAGCTTGGTATGACTCCGAATGAGATGTAGTGCTCTTGGAGAGTGCAAAGTTAACCCATGTTTCGGAAATGTTTCGAAATTGCTGGGATAAGAGTAGCTAATGGGTTAAAAAGTCAGTGAACTTTTTCAAGAGTGAATCAAGCTTCCCACTCTTCTGTTGGACGTGTCGCGTTGAAAACTGTCAAGCGTTACACGTGTTTGGAAACAGTTTGAAACGATGTTTATACAGACATTGAAAGTTTGTTACACCAGCATTAAATCTAAGGAATCATTACAAATCCAGAACTGCCACCTGCAGCATGGCACATTACAATAACCCTTAAGGAAAAGTCACTTTGCAAAGTAGAACAAAACCTTTACTTGAATCTAACTTCGTCACAAGTGCAAAATAACATTAATGATGAGACGGAGTTGATTTAAGCTCATAACTAGAAAAATAGCATATCGTCCCTGGCGAATACGAAATGTTCATTTTTAAAGAGAATGAAGATTTTATTTTCCCCTATTGGCATTCTCTAACGACGGAACTCTAACTAATGGATGATTGGGGAAATGAGAACACTTGAATGTACAGGGGAATGAAGTCGAAGCACCCAGGCCTTTAGAGCACGAAGGCTCTTTCTTTGCGTTACAACACCGCCCTTAGAGTAGCCATTCGGAGCATAATTATTAACTACATTGGTGTTTAAAATAAAAGGATAACTTCGTATCTCAACATGCAATAACCTAAATTTCCAAAAGTGCAAGTGAAATTTGCAATGCAGATGCAAATTTTGTACATTTAATCACAAAAATATATGTAATTGCTGGTGCAGCAAAAAATTGTATTGCCAAAGCAGCAAAAATTTTGGTATTTCTAGTGCAGCAAACATTTTTGGTAATGCCAATGAAACAAAAATTTCGGTGTAACAAAAATGTGTAAAATTGATGCAATAACAAGCGCAGAAAAAAATATTCGCTACTGCAGCAAAAATTGCTACTGCAGCAAATTTAGGTTATTACTTGTTGAGATATGAAGTTATCCTTTAATTTTAAGCACAAGGGAAGTTAAAAACTGTGCTCCGAAAGGCTACTCTCATTTCGAACCACAGGTGCAGAAAAAATATTCTTTATTTACAGGTGCAGAAAAAAATATTCGTTATTACAGGTGCAGAAAAAAATTCGTTATTACAGGTACAGAAAAAATTCGTTATTACAGGTGCAGAAAAAATTCGTATTATAGGTGCAGAGAAAATTCTCAATTCCAGGTGCAGAAAGAAATCGTTATTGGTGGGACAAACCCTCTGTTATGGGGTGAGGGGTGGGTCCCGAAGGTCCCGCCCCCTTTGGGGAAGTCTCGTGCTCTGTCTGAACGACACTAAACGAAGCTATTGCTTGTACAAAAAAAATACGTTATTGCATATACAAAAAAAAATTCTTTGTTATAGGTGCAAAAAGAAATGTCATTACAGGTGCAACAAAATTTTGCGCTGTAGTAGGTACCCTGATTTTAAGAATAAGGAGTAAATTCAGTGATCGTAGTTCTTACCGTTTAAGAGAACTTCCTCAATATTTTTTGGAGGGAGGGTTTTTTTTTCAGGTGAAGATTTAAAATTGGTGGCCCATCCCTAACACTGCTTTAAGTTACGTTACTTTTAACGTTACAGAAAGCTGTGCATTGAATTTATTGGTCCCAACGTTTACAGTTTAGGAGCAGTTCTTACCCAACTTTTATGGGAGGCCTTATATTTTGATGAGGGGATAAGAAATGTTAGGGGTTAAACCGTTATGTTACGTTAACACAAGAGAAAGTTCCATGCTTACCCAAATGGGTGATTGTTGCTGTTGCCTTTTATCGAAAATTCCCACCCTCCCACCCCCATTTCTTAAAAAGGAAAGAGGGAGGGGAGGGGCATACCCTTACATTGCTTTAAATGAGGGTTAGAGGAAGCTGTATATCTAATTTGGTTGTTATTTGGTAGCTATTACCGTTTACGAACAGTTTTTGCACCGTTAATTTTGAGAGGCCTTTGTATTGGGGGGACTTGGGGATGAAAGTCCTTATGTTACTATAAGTTGTGATCAAAGAGAGCTGTGTAACAAATTCCTAGTTCTTTATATAGTCACCATATCATTACACGAAAAAAATACCTGGCAAAAATAGCTGGCAACGATTTTTTTCAGAAATTAGTGATCTGGCAACCTTCGTGTCACGTGACACGAAGGTTGCCAGATCACTAATTTCTGAAAAAAAATCGTTGCCAGATATTGTTTCTGAATTCTGTAATCAACCATAGTGTTCGGATACTTTTTTGAGGGACTGTAGGTGGTCATATTATTTTGATACTAGATCGTGTGGGCTCACTGACTGAAATATTGAGCGTGTGCAGTTACCGTTCACAGCAAACTGGAGCGTGTGCAGTTACTGCACACGCTCCAGTGAGCGTGTACAGCAACTGTATACGCTCCAGTGAACGGTAACTGGAGCGTGTACAGTTGCTGTACACGCTCCAGATATTTTTCCTGAATTCTGTAATCACGTGACACGAAGGTTGCCAGATCACTAATTTCTGAAAAAAAATCGTTGCCAGATATTGTTTCTGAATTCTGTAATCAACCATAGTGTTCGGATACTTTTTTGAGGGACTGTAGGTGGTCATATTATTTTGATACTAGATCGTGTGGGCTCACTGACTGAAATATTGAGCGTGTGCAGTTACCGTTCACAGCAAACTGGAGCGTGTGCAGTTACTGCACACGCTCCAGTGAGCGTGTACAGCAACTGTATACGCTCCAGTGAACGGTAACTGGAGCGTGTACAGTTGCTGTACACGCTCCAGATATTTTTCCTGAATTCTGTAATCACGTGACACGAAGGTTGCCAGATAACCAATTTCTAAAATAATCGTTGCCAGATATTGTTTCTGAATTCTGTAATCAACCATAGTGTTCGGATACTTTTTTGAGCGACTGTACCCATAGCGGTCCACAAATCACTCTGCAGCACAATTGCTGAGGTGAAAGGGTTGCAAATGGTCCTCCTACGTATCATGCAATATTCACGTCCTATGATACAGTGTGCTGGTCCCGTACCTGTTTTTTTTTGCTTTTCTGGTGCTCAATGATGTGGCGTGAAACGCACCATTGCACTGTGCTCGCATTGCTCCCCATGTGTGCGATGATCCCTCGAAGCCTCAATCCGAGCTGACACAAATCGATGATTCACTCTTTCTCAGGAGGCATCAATTGGGCATAAGTGTACTGCCGGCTTCTCCAAGACATGTTCCGAACATTTTCGCGCCATGCACTCCAACCTCACTGTAGGTCATATTATGATAGGAGCTCATGGGCCACATGTAATTATCCACAGTTTGACTGGGTCTCACGTGTCCATTCACTGCAGAACTATGATCATTTGCATATCTCCTATGGTTGATTGTCTCCTGCGATTTACATATTTCTACTCCCTTTCCTTTTTGGGGTTGCGATTTCCACTTTGAGCAGTGTAAGTCTCACTTTTTATTATCGGTTCGGAACTCCCTCATTGTTCGCCAGCTCAACTCCTGAGGCAGTCGATTGTTAAATCTGACTCCGGTCGGTCGTAAAGGATCACATATTATACAGGTTGTCAGACAAATAATGGTGGCGTTTCGGCATGCAAATTCCGAAATGCACAAAAAGGCATAATATTGAATGTTGTATGCTTCATTCTCCCACTGAAACAGTTTCACAGGCGGACACCAGAGGACACAACACATCGCCACATTTTCACAAGAGATGTTACGGAAGTTCTTAGTGCAACATTTCCTGACAGATGAATTGTAACGGATGGTCCAGTTCTATGGCCTCCACGTTGCCTGATTTGATACCCCTTGAAGAATTATGTTTACATGGACAAAATTCGAGATCTGAATTATTTGAAAGATAGAATAAGATAAGCAACTGAGCAAGTAACAGGAGATCTGCTGCAGCATGTATGGCAAGAAGGGAAATACCGATTAGATATATGAAAGGTCAAACGGTACACATTAGCAAATTGACAAATTATGTAAAAAACTATCATATTTTAGGTATGCTTTCAATTAAAAACCCTAAGTGTTAAAATAGAAATAACAGGTATATTCCGTTCTCTGCCGTTGGAACGGCAGAGGTGGCCCCCTAGCCGAGTTCTCTAGAACTAACTACTAGTGAGTTTTGGATATTTGTGGGATGGTGAAGGATCGGGTTTTATGCAGGAAAGCCACAAAAGCTTGAGGGTTGGGTTGTTTTACCTCTGAGCGGCACTTTTTTGCACACCATGGGCTAAATGGCCAGGTCACACGGACCCGTAGAAAAATTTTACTTATTAAAGAATGAAATTACGGAGGAGATTACCAGGTTGAAAAGGAACTTTATGAAAGAAATGACTGAATGCCAATATGGATCAATTTATTGTTATAATAAGTTGGATGAATATCTAAATATAATGAAGAAGGTGACAGCACGGATAAAAGAAATTAGAAAACAGAATGAACAACTCATGGAAAAAGATAATGCTCTATAGAAAGAAAAGAATGAGTTAAAGTGCAAAGTAAATGATTTGGAGTAAGTGGGCAGAAATTGCAATATAGGGGAGGTCGTTGGAGTTCCAGAGGAGAGAAATGAAGCTGTGACTGTAATTCTGAATAAAATCGGAGGTATTGGATATCAGTTCAGAGCATGTAGATATACAGGTGTCATATAGAGCTCCCGTAAAAAAACAAAAATAAAGTAAGACCGATCATAGTGCAAACGGGAACAAGGAACGTAAAAGATTACTGTATGAAAAAATGGAAGGCAAAGAAACAGATAAGAACAAGTGATTTGTTTGGTTCATATCAAGAAGGTAAGGGATTACCTGAAAATAAAAAAAAAGTTATATGAAGAAGGTAAAGTCTACCTAAATGATCATTTAACACCAGGAAATAAAAAATTATTATATGAGGCAAAAACATTTCAAAAAGAAAGTAAATGTAAGTAAGTGTGGGTAAGAGATACCAAAATTTATATTCCAAGAGATGACAATTCAGATCAATTAGAATCAATAATCAAATTGATCTGGAAAAGTTTTCGAACTGTACTAATTGCTAGCTTTTGGACTAGCTGTTGGATTATTTATTTGTTAATTTCTGTTTTTTCACTATTAGTTTAAGCATTAGTAGTGTATACGAGAGTAATATGTTTGATGTCGATTTACATAGTGAAGAGAGGGATAATAATGTAATTTATGATAATATATGTGCAAATAAGGCAAATATTAATTTAAATGATGTTGTAGTGAATAACTCTGGAGAAAACATTAGCAAAATTGAAAACGTTAATAATGAAAATGTTTTTGAGAGTAAGTTCTTCATTTGGGGTAAGGGTTTTAAAAAAATTTCTGCAAATATAATAAGTTTGAGAAGAAATTTTGACAATTTTTTAATTTTCTTAAATTTGTCTAGGTTACATCCTGATGTGAAAATACAGAAATTTGGGTAAAAGATAATGAAATAGAATGTTATAAATTAAATGGGCATAGTCTATATCTGTGGTTCTCAACCTTTTATGCATCACATACCCCCTGGAAATGTGTATGTAATTGGCATACCCCTTGTATAGACAGATAAAATTATAATTATAGTATAACAATGGGAATAAAATAAAACATATATATATATGCATTAAATTTGTATTCATAAATTACATATATCGATAAACACAAAAAAAGACATAAACAATTTAACAAATCTTATAAAATTATAACATTTTACTGGGTAATCAGTGAAATGGTTGCGCTTGTTTACGCTTGCACAGTTCATTAATGGTTGGAGTTATCTTGCTAAGGTAGAGTCGCAAGTTATCTTCATCATCCAGTCTGTTCCTATATTTATTTTTTAAAGCAGTTGAAGATGAAAAACCAGTTTCATATAAATAAGTTGTTGTGAAAGGTAACAAATATTTTACCGCAATTCTTGACAAAGTCGGATATTCCTTCTCCACTCCATTTCAAAAACTAATCAACGGCTTTTTGGAATGAATGCTTTTTAAACTATTGTCACAAGATATCTCAATCAACTCTTCTTTATTGGACAATGGAAGCTTACATTGTTCCAAATTAAATGTGAAGGGGTCTCGAATCCATTCTTGCTTTCATCAGGGGCTGGAAAATACTGCCTTATAAGAGTTTTAAGAGTGCTTAAGTGAACGATTATTTGTTGTCTAATGTCTTCAAAGTTTGCAATCGTTTGCTCATTTTCTTTAAGAAATGAATCTAGTCGCTGAAATTGGTCACAGCTGTTCTTTTTAATTCCGTTTACCCAGAGAGAATTTTTTTTTTATCGTGGCCTCTGTTTTGTTCTCAACATAGAACACATCAACATTGTCTCCTTGCAATGATAAGTTCAAAATATTCATTTTTTCAAAAATATCAGCTAAATATGCCAACCGTAGAAGCCATTCTAAGTCTTGTAGTCTCAAAGAAAGTCGAAACTCGTGGTCCATGAAAAAAAGGCATACTTCATTGTGGAGTTCAAATAAACGGCAAAGATATTTCCCTCGTGACAACCAACGTATTTCCGAGTGAAGTAAAAATCTCTTATGCAGGCTACCCATTTCTTCACACATAATTGAAAAAAAGTCGAGATTTCATTGGTCGGGTTTTGATGAAATTAACCATTTGTACACTTTCATCCATAACTCTTTTCAAATCATCACGGGGAAATTTAGCTATCAGCGCTTCACGGTGAAGACAACAATGAGTGAGCTTACATTCTGGTGCGACTTGGTTTCTACGACCTGCCAGTCTTGCGATATAACCACTCATTGCTTTTGCTCTGTCAGTACATAGAGAATTACAATTTTTACATTCAAGGTTGTTTTCGGCAAAACAGAATCAATCAGATTAAAAATATCCTCACCCGTAGTAGAAGTTTTGAGAGGCTTACAAAATAAAATATCTTTAAATATTGCATCCTGGAATTTTCCACGCACAAAAACAAATAATTAAGCTAGCCCAGCTACGTCTGTCGACTCATCCACTTGTATGGCAAATCACGGGCTTCATTGAATAGCTTGAATGAGTTGGTCCTTAATATTACAGGCCATATCTTTAATTCTCCTGGAAACTGTGTCGTTTGACAAAGTAATGGTTCTGACAGGGTTTGCCTCTTTTTGACCAAACATTACAAGAAGCTATTTCTTCCGCTGCTCGAAGAATGAGTGACTCGGCTATTGTGTGAGCCTTTCCGCTTTGGCAATTTGAAGGCTTGTTTTGTAAGACTCTTTAAGTGCACTTTCATTTTCTTCTACACCAGAAAAATGCTTAATTACGGTTTTTCTACCACTCAAATCTTCCAAAAGACATTCAAAATAGCTTAAGGGCTTATTTTTTAAATGTTCATATTTTGTTTCAAAGTGATATTTTATAATTTCAAATCCTGATATTAATCATAATAATACTGGTGACTGAAGAGCATGACCACACATCTGTAACAGTAATTCAATTCAATTCAAGTTTATTTCACACTTTTGTTACATTTCAAACTTATAATAACATAAAGCAATAAATGTTTAGCACTAATACTGTCATAATAAGATTATATGATTTCAAATCTTGATATTAATAACTCTTTTGAGAACTTTATCCGGGAATTAAACATGATGATAGGAATGCTAATTTCTATTGAAAAAAATATAAAAGTGAGCAAGAAAATTAAACCGTGGATTTCAGATGCAATTTTGGTTTTGGTCAATGAAAAAAATTGAATGTTTAAATTGCAAAGGGAGAGTAATACTAATGGACCAAATCTAGTTCAAAATTACAAGAAATATCGTAATACCTTAACTAAATTTATCAGGGAAGCGAAATCAAACTATTATGCCAATAAAATATTATTAAATCAAAGTAATTTTACGAAACATTGGGATGTCATTAATGAGTTAAATGGAAGAACTAAAAAAGAATACGACTGTCGTAAATTAACTTTTGATAATGATCAAAAATGTAGTGAAATAGAAAATCCAGTAGCTTTAGCTAATGCTTTCAATGACTATTTCACTGATAAAATATATAAATTAACACAAAACTCTTCCAAAAAAAATATTGAGATATTTTCAGTTAGAGAAACATACATTTTATTCTTTATTGAAGAAATATATGACAGGGAAGTAAAAGAAGTTACAAAGAATTTAAATTCTGGAAGGCCTTGTGGAACTGATAATATTTATATATATATATATTGTGTTCTCTATTTAATGAATCTCTGTTATCAGGTTCTTTTCCTGCTTGCTTAAGGTTGTTACTGTTATACCAATTTTTAAGGGGGTGATGGAAGAAAATTTGAAGATTATCGACCTCTATCTATTTTTGCCGATTTTGACCAAAATATTTGAAAAAAATTCTTAAGAAAAGATTATTACGGTTTTAGATAAATACATTTTTTTTTCCAAATAACCAATATGGTTTCGGGAAAAATAAGGAGACTGAAGATGCAATTTTGAAATTGACCTCAATTATTTATCGTGGTATTAATGATAATTTTATAGGTGCTGTTTTGTTTCTAGATATAAAAAAGCATTTGATTCTGTTTCTCACTGTGTGTTGCTCAAAAAATTAGAAAAGGTTATGATGAAAGGTCTTTTGTTATCTTGGCTAACTGGTTATTTAACTGAAAGACAACAAAATTGTAAAAATGAAAAAAAATCGTTGTATTGCCTCTGCTGATGTTAATTTTGGGGTCCCACAGGGTTCAGTCCTTTGGCCAATATTATTTTTAATATTTTTTTATTGACTCTGTTATTTACTTTTGAATGAGATTAACATTGTATTTGAAGATGATATTGCACTGATTTACCTTGACAATATTTATGCTATTATTATAAAAATAAATGAGGATTTATTTATTATAAATAAATAACTGGTTTGCAAAAAATAGGCTAATTTTAAATCTCAACAAATCAAAATAAATAAATTTTAGACTAAAAAATAAGTCTACTGATGAACTATACAATAAATCAATTTATCATAATAAAAGCTGTTAAAATTGGCATGTTCTTGTTCAGTTATACAGGAAGTTGATGGTTTTAGATATCTTGGAGTATTTATAAATAGTAACCTCACATGGAAATTGCATCTAAAAAACATAGTAAAAAGCTTGAATATCATAATTTCAAGAATATATTTTGTTAGAATTTTTTTGAATTTGTGCATGTTAAAAATAATTTAAAATTCGGGGATAAAATCTTACTTGGAATATGGCATTATTTCATGGGGTGGCCTTTATGAATCGAATTTGAAACTTATCATTTTGAAATCTTCAAAATTATGTGTTGAGGTAGAAGCTTAAAAAACGGAAGTTTGATAACAACCAAAATTATTATATTTCATTAAAAATTTCACGTCAGAAAATTATATATTTACCATTTATTAACATATATTGTCAAAAATTAGGCTGTTTCAAATGCTAAAGGTTTCAGTAAAAATACCAGATTTTCAACAGTGATGCATTTAAATGTAGTTACTCCAGAGAGAGAGAGAAAGAGTTTTTTGTAAACGTTATGTTTACCTGGCTCCCAAAATATTCAACAGTTTATCTAATAACATAAAGAATGAAAGAAACCTTTATCTTTTTAAAAAGTTAAGTATGAAATAGATACTCAAGAAAAATGTAGAAAATCTGTTGTAGTGATTATGCTTGAATGATTATAGAGTTTAAATATGCATTTGAGTCATAATGTTAACTGGTTTATTTATGACAATGATGAAAAGTTGACATGGTTGATTTAAAATATTTGACGTTTTTTTAACCTAATATCTCCACAAACGAGCTTTGGCTCATGTGGAGTTTTGTATTTTACACTTTCAAAATTGTATATTTACCTTGGAAAAGAAAAACATTTATTGCTTTGTGCTATTATAAGTTTGAAATGTAACAAAAGTGTGAAATAAACTTGAATCGAATTGAATTCCTTGTACAGAGGAGTGGTGGTTGCTCTTCAGTCACCATTTAGTTGCACTCCCATGCTTGTCTGCGTAGAAAACGATGGGTAACAAGTTTTAAGCAGTATATTAAATAAATCAAGTTTGTAAACTATTTTTCGATATATAATGCTTAAAAACTGTGAGTAATTTCTTGGAAGACCCAGTATATTAACAAATAATTTAAAAGCAGAAATTTCACATTTTTGAGTAAAACATTTTGTCCGGAATGATGATTATGTTTGCTTCCGAAGGAAATGAATTTTTTTCCAGGTGTTGCTATATTTTGATTTGTAACGTGAGCGAGCATTCGAGGAAAATTGAATTTTAGCATTAATATGATGATTTTCGATCTAGGGTTCTACGTGGAGGGAATAAAACCAAATAAATGCATTCTCTCCCTCTATGATGATGCTTAAAGAAGCTTGATGACTCCCTAACCATTAATTATATAACACTGACCCAGATGGGACTAGAACCTGGGAACTGCAGATTGTGAGCAACCCTGCACTAACTTCTCAAGAGTTAGAGGCTGTTAAGAAAAAATATTTTCACTCAACCATATACTTGAAAAATGTTTACTATTCCTTAAATTTCTCCAGAAGGTTTTTTACTTCGTGATTGATATAAATTACGGTGTTCAATGAGATCGTGATTGACATAATACGTGATTGACATAAATCGTGGGTGTTCATGAGAACTTATGAAATATTTAAAAAATTAGTTAACGTAACGTCTCCTAGTAAGTAAACTCAATGGTTTCACAATAACTATCATTTATTACAAACACCGCGACATACATAAGTACATATGGGTTTCCCCTGATGGGCTGCATAAGAATATGATTGATTATTTATTAATTAACAGCAAATGGACAAGTTAGGAATACCAGGCCATATAGGGGAGCTGAAATTGAATCTGACCATTACCTCGTTAAAAGTGTCTTGCAACTTAAATTTAACAAGTGTTGTGTTAGGGTTAAAAAATTTACCTTTAATTCTGAAGCTCTAAAAGATCCAATTAGAGCTAAAGCTTACCATGATAGGTTACTTAGTCATTATCACAGTCATGGTTTGCTTACTACTGAAGTTGAGGAAGAATGGGGCCGTTTTAAACAAGCTTTTTTGGAAACTAACAATATTCTTTTTGGAAAAAAGGAGCAGAGGAGACAGAATTATTTGAGTGATAAGGCACTTGAGCTTATTTCAGAAAAAAAGAACTGCAGTAATGTCCTTAATAAATACCTTACTGTGCTAATAGAAAGCGTTACAGAGACTTAATAAACGTGTAAAGGATCAGTTAGCTGCTGATAAGAATCGTTGGCTTGATGGCTTGGTTGACAAAGCCGAGGAAGCAGTTAGACAGCACAACAGCAGAGAGCTGTACCAGACAGTTAATGTTTTGTGTTGTAGAAAACGGACAGGTATGCCGGGATTGAAGGAAAGCAAGGTAAGGTTACAGAAGGTGAGGATTCTGTCATGGCTAGGTGAGCTGAGCATTTCAGTGATATTCTAAACAATGTGGTTAGTTCTATTCCCATTGTTTGCAATGATGATAGGTGCATTGGTGGCTTTAATGTTGGCCCTATAACACAATCTGAAGTTATTTTGGCTGTTTCTAAACTTAAAGAATATAAATTGCAAAGGGTGGATGAAATTACTACGGAAATGCTTAGAGCTGGGAATGTTTCGGTTACCACTTGGATGACTGAAATTCTGAATATCTTTCATGATAAAGGCATGGTCCCTAAGAATTTTACAAGAACTATTATTATTCCTATATTTAAAAAAGGTGAACGCAATTCTTGTGAAAACTGTTAGGGGTATCAGCCTACTCTCTGTTCCAGGTCAAGCCTTACCAACTCTCACACACGACTCAGTGTTATTATAAAGAGCTTTGCATTTTTTGGAATTTGGATTCAGAAGTGGTAGGGAATGTGTAGATTAGATATTTTCACTCAAGCAGATTCTTAAGAAATGTTTAGAGTTTCGGAAATCTTTGGATACTAGCTTTGTTGATTTCAAAAAGGCTTTCGACTCTGTTGATCGTCATAATTTGTGGTTGATTGTGAGATCATATGGTATACCAGACAAGTTAGTTAACATAATGAAAGCTCTTTATAATAACACTGAGTCGTGTGTGAGAGTTGGTAAGGCTTGTAGCAATTGGTTTAGCATTACTTCTGGTGTTCGACAAAGGTGCATTTTGTCTCCTTTTCTCTTTAGCTTGGTTATTGATTATGTTATACGAAATTCACTTCAAGGGAAAGATTTTGGCCTTAAATGTACTGGAGATACGAAAATTTCTGATTTAGATTATGCTGATGATTTAGCCCTTTTGCCAAATGATGTTGATGAGATGAACTCTTTCATTCGAGCTATAGATGAGACTGTTAGTAGAGTAGGTTTGGTTATAAACAGAGAGAAAATTAAAGTGAAGAAAATTGGTCAGCCAAGCTGTGGTTCAGTTAATCTGAATAATTCCACTCTTAAGAAGGTGTCTCAGTTTAATTATCTTGGGAGCTTTGTGACAGATACTGGTGATGTGCGGCATGAGATTAACAGATGAATTGGGATTGCTGCCGGGACATTTGAGAATCTATGGAGAGTGTGAAGAAATTGGCGTATACACCTAAATGCTAAAATTAGGCTGTATAATAGTTTGGATCTTTGTAGGTTTAGTTATGGTAGTGAAACGTGTACGCTTTGTAAACAAGAAACAGGAAACTAGATGCTTACGAAATATCTTGGGCATTAGGAGGTTCAACTTTGTTAGTAATGATGAGGTTAAGCAAAGGAGCCTGCAACCTCCTTTAAGCAGCATATTGTGCAGAGAGGGACTCCGTTGGTTTGGCAATTTTGCCCGTATGAGTAATTGCAGATTAGCGAATAGGGTTATGAACAGTGTGCCTAAAGGCCTCAGAAAGAGGGGGAGATATAGGATGCGGTGGGCAGACAATGTCAAATAGGACCTTGTAAGAATTCGTGTGCAGGAATTGCCAGATGTTGAAGATGTAACTCAGGACAGATGTGCTTGGAGAACTAAATTGCATGGTGTGGTTGGACCTCCGTAGCCCATGACGTCTTGAGGATGATGATGATGATGATCCTCTTTTATACACACAATGATCAATTGCAAATTATGTTGAGTTGTTTGAATTCTGAGCGGCACGTGTTTTGCATATAATGCGTTAAATGACCAAGTCACAAAGACCTTAAGAGTTCAGACTTGGGTAGGGGAAGTGAATCCACTGGACACTTGTTAGGAGACAGATGGAAGCATTTCATTAAGACCATCCAGCGTGGTCTTTAGCGTGCAGAGGATATGGCTCTCCTGGACACTGCTCAACGACTTTATATCACCTTCAACGGAGGGTGGCCTTCCGAAGTCCATCGGTGTTCCATTTCTGATCGAGGCGACCTTTCCAAGTCCATCGGTGTTCTCATTCTGACCGTGGACGGCCTTTCCAAATCCAGAGATGTTCCGTTTTTGACAGGACAGGGTGGGGATTAGTGGAGATAAATCTCAAAGTTGGCAAAGTTGGGGCTGGAATCTGTGAACTGCAGATTAAGACGTTGGTGCGTTACCAACTGTGCCGAGCCCCGCTCCAGTTATAACCAGGGTTGTCACCTGAGTAATTTCAGCCCTCATTTTATCTCTTTAACAAATAAAATATTATTTCCTTAAATTTAAACTTTTCACTCATTATTAATTTTTATTCTTGAACAAACATTTGGAGTGGAGTTTTTCATATTGTATGAAAGGAAAGGATTATTAAAGAATAAGGCAATAGATATGGATTTCCAACAGATGTGAATATCTGAAGATCTTGTGGAAGTCTTCCCCTTACAATGCTAATAACGAGAACCAAGGGTAAAAATTAACATATATGTATATTACTAGCAGATTTACCCGGTGTTGCTGGGGTCTGAAACTCTTTGGAATATAGAGTGGATGTCATTTCGCACATCACAAGTTTTCATTTGGCATAAAAACCATTACGATGAATCCCCTCCGGTTTAATCATTTAGGGAGGAAGAAATTTCTATTTTGAGATACCGTATCGTCCTCCGCACGTCAGAAGTTTCTAAAGCAAATAACGCAATGGCCTCGCTCAGATAATCGAACTTTTCAAATCATTTCGTGCCCATCAGAGGCCCTCGGGTACAGTTTGCCAGACATATGTAACTTTACAGAAAAAAAAACTAAATATGGTCTAAATGCCCCAAAAAATGTATAGGTACTATGAAAAAAAAATTATTATTAAAAAACATTATTTATTACTTAAAGTATTATGTTTATTAACTTTTAAAAGTTTTTCAAATTAAGTTAACAATTTTCATTTCCGATACGAATTTTTAAGTTTTTCAGCTTTCATTTCAACAAAGAATATCGGGTTCTTCTCGTGCTTAATTAGAATGACATCAATATCCACAACTGTTTTTAAATGATAGCTAAGTAGTCACTGGAAGGAGAGCTATGCACCAATCCCCTGTGATGATGCATAAAACCGGCCAGGCCTAGCACCTAATGTCCGACCCAGCCTTCTCGTGGTGCAGGCCGTTAATACCTTTCAAAAGAGATACTCTCGCGTGGAAGTGAACGGAAGGGGAGAGCTGTCAGATTACCATGGACTACTGATCTGGACAACTATGGCTACTTTTCCTTTTTTTTTCTACCCTGCTGAGGAGTGGACAGCCAAACAGGGTCCTGGTGATGACCATATAAACCAACTGGACTGGAGTGAAATAAGGCTCTGAGCTTGATTATGGATCCTGAATTTGCTGCACTGGTGGGCTTCTGTGGAGGGAAAATCTTCCGCTGTGTTTTCTATTTGTTTGTGGATTGACAGCCCCAAATGAATAGATTCACAGGATATGTTTATCAGCTGGTGGATAATCTTGAGCAGAAGTCATCGCAGGCACCTGAACTCTTTGCCGGATCAATTTTTTGGAAAAATATTTTGGAATCAATTTTTGAAAAAATAGCTGGCAACGATTTTTTTAGAAATTAGTGATCTGGCAACCTTCGTGCCACGTGACACGATGGTTGCCAGATCACTAATTTCTAAAAAAAATCGTTGCCAGCTATTTTTTCTGGATTCTGTAATCAACCATAGTGTTCGGATACTTTTTTGAGCGACTGTACGTCTTGCAGCTATTGGTTTACCATTGCTAGTGGAGTGTTAGACAAGGATGTAATTTTGTCCCCTTTTCACTTTTGTTTGGTTATTGATTATGTTATGCGAAATTCACTGCAAGGAAACGATTTTGGCCCTAAATGCTAGAAATTTCGAAATTTTTGATTTAGATTATGCAGATGATTTAGTCCTGTGGTTAATGATGTTGACGAGATGAATTCTTCATTAGGGCTGTTGATTAGACTGGTAATAGAGTAGGTTTGGTGATAAGCAGAGTAAAAACTAAAGTGATGAAAATTGGTCAGGCAGATGGTGCTTCAGTTGCTTTGAATGGCTGCACTCTTGAGCAAGTGTCTCGGTTTGTCTTGGGAGCTATGTAACAGATATACTGGTGATGTGCGGCATGAGATAAATAAAAGAATAGGAATTGCCGCTGGGACTTTTAAGAATTTATTGAGAGTGTGGAAAAATAGACGTGTACACCTAGAGACTAAAATTAAGCTGCATAATAGTTTGGTTCTTTCTAAGGTTAGTTACGTTAGCGAAATATGGACCCTTTGTAAGCAGATAACAAGGAACTTGATGCCTGTGATTCTAGATGCTTGCGCAGTATCTTGGGCATTAGGTGGTTCGACTTTTGTAAGTAATGATAAGGTTAGAAGAAGGAGTCATCAACCGTTTTGAGCAACATATTGTGCAGAGAGAGAATGCGTTGGTTTGGCCATGTTGATCTTATGCTTAGCTGCAGATTGGCAAACAGGATTACAAACAGTGTGCCTAAAGGTTTCAGAAAAAGGGGGAGACCTAGGAAGCGATGTGCAGACAATGCAAACAGGACCTTGATAGAATTGGCCTAGAGTGGCCAAATGCAGCAGCTGTAGCTCAGAAGGAACACGTCTAGAGAGGAAAATTACAGTCTGGTTGGACCTCTGTAGCTCATGGCTGCATGAGAATTTTGTATGTATGTATGTATGTATGTATGTATGTAAGTATGTATGTATGAATGTATGTATTTTAAAAATGCTTAACTTGCTATTTTATTTGCATTCTTAATTAGTTGTACCCTGAATAATTGTAGGGTTGAATTTGAGAAGAATTCATTACTAGTAAATATTAGACAAAACATTGTAAAAACGAAATGGGCATTTTAAGATATTCCATAATATGTGACAGCTGTTTATACTCAGAAGTATTGAATATATTTCATTGTATTATTCCAAAAAGTGTTTTCAGAAGTTAAAACAATCGTGTAATACTATTGATTCCTACTGCTATATAAGTGGTCATGTGTTAACCATCATCATCACTGTAGAGCAGCTTTTTCAAATAATGGGCCGCCGTGTCTTTGGAAAGAGTCACAGTACATTAAATTTTAACTTTGAATTTCTTACTATAAGTAAAGGAATAAATCATTATGTTTTGAAAAGCCTTCATGTCATAAATGAATAATTAAATTACTCTATTTAATGAAAGTTGAAAGGTATCAGATTTTTGACGGGTGTTGAAATTCATGTCATTTTTATTTCATAAACCTTTTCACTTATCATTGTGAATACCTCTTTGAAATGAAATATAATTATATTACTCAACAAATATATTAAATTAAACAATTATATTAAGTAAGAAATATCAAAATTAAACAATTATATTAAGTAAGAAATATCTAAATTAAACAATTATATTAAGTAAAAAATATCTAAATTAATTCCAATTACAGTACGTAACGAATATACCAGATTAAATCTGAATATATTAAGCTACAAATGTACTAAATTAAATAAAATTTACGAATACCAAAATTTTGCTTCATATTTAATGTATTTGCATTTTTTTAGGATGTAACAATCTAAAAAATGCTATATATATTTTTTTCTTTTTTAGGGGAATAAAAAATATAAAATTGTTTGGAAAAACCTACTATAGATCATGACATTATTAATGCTGATAACTATTATTATGATTTAGTAAAGGAATTATTTGATTAGAATAACCCATTTTTTTGAGTGGAACACTAAAAAAATAATAACTCGTGGTAGGTTTCAGCTAATTCACACAATCTATTTCATATCAACAATTCATAAATTCAATATTAACAATTATAAATAAACTCAATATCAACAATTATAAATTCTGTCTTTCTCTCTTAATAAAGGCATAATTCTCAACGTTTTTGAACATCCAAAATAAACAAAAAGTATATAGAGATGTGTTACAAATTTAAAATTTCTTATTCTAAAGAGAATTAAATTACTCGTTAATTAGTAATCTTGTTCTCGAGATAATTGAATTAACTGGTTAATGTTGCTCTTATCTTATTCTAGAGGATTGAATTACTCTTATTATTAATAATCTCACTAAAGAAAGAGCGAAGTATTAAAAAACAAAAATAAGAGAAAATTATTTTCGTTGTTACAATAATTAACATTTTCCAGAAAAAATTATACCAAAACACGACCGAAATAAAATTAAAGAAAGGAAAAAAATAATCTGTTAGCGAACTAGTTCAGCAATTGCACAAAAATATTCCATTTTCGAAGTCCAATAAACCTTCTTCGTACGGTTTAAAGCAAATAAAAAACAAAGGGCTTAAAGGGAGGAAGGGACACAAACAAACAACAATAACAAGGCAGGCAACTAAGACACTTTTCAGGAAGTTTGACTGCGATTTTGTCCAACTTTCTTTCTTCTTCTGATACTCTTCCTTCTCTGCTTTGTTTTCTTTCGTAATCTACTGATGTGCACTGTAAAGTCCCTGGCATCCATCGATTCAGGAACAACAAGAGCACGTTCTGGCCTCAAGGCCATATCTGTCGAAGCCGGAAGTTCTGCAGTTCCTCCCACACCGCGATATATACTTTACGCATCGCCTGGTCGCCTTGTCACCAGTGCCTTCTATTCACACTTCACGAAGAAAATCCTCACTGACAAAAGGTTACATCTTAACAACTGACCTATCTTTCTTTCATTTTCTCTTTTATCCTTATCGAATTAGAGCTGCATGGCGTTTAAAGAGCAGAAAGAATTCAAGAATAGCACTAAAAAAGATTCATCTGGATAAGAAACAAAAAAAAGTATCGACGCAAAAAATTCCTCAAATGTTTGTTTTCTGTGATACCCTTAGGAAATCTAAAGCTTACCTTACCGTAACAGGAAAAATTACTAAAGAATTTTTTAAAAGCATCAAGTGAGCATTTTCTTTTTTCAACGCGATTCCACGATATTTTATCCGTATTCAAAAAAACGAGATAACGTGTTCATGCTGCCGTCTGTTTGTACTGTCGCTCAAAAAAGTATCCGAACACTACGGTTGATTACAAAATTCAGAAAAAATATCTGGCAACGATTTTTTTAGAAATTAGTGATCTGGCAACCTTCGTGTCACGTGTCACGAAGGAAGTCACGTGTCACGTGTCACGTGACACGAAGGTTGCCAGATCACTAATTTCTATAAAAATCGTTGCCAGATATTTTTTCTGAATTTTGTAATCAACCGTAGTGTTCGGATACTTTTTTGAGCGACAGTACGTCTGTAAACATCGAACTTTTTTGCTTTTAGAGATAAATAAAAACTTTTTTTTATTTTGGATTGGTATTGATGAAACACTACGATCCGTACTTTCCGAATCTCTCAAAAACTATAATTGCGCTAACGGTGGAAAAATACGAAAATTCAAAATTTTTAACGATTATTACAAACGATGGATTTATGCTATAAATTGGAAATTTTGGTGGTGGAATGTGAAGATCGTGAAGTTTCCATCGGTAACAATAAGTTGACCCCTTACCCCCAGGGGTGGAGTGCGAAAACATTTCTTCTTTTTAAAGAAAATTATTCGCTTTCAGAGCAAAATTAAAAAACATTTTGTGCTGAATAGGTATTGATGATAGATATATTACGATTCGTATTTTCTGTATCTACCAAAATCTATAATTGCACCCTCTAGCTGTGGAATTTTTTTTAAAATCCCGAAATTTTAGACGAATAATGCAACGATGTATTTAAGTTAGAAATTTGAAATTTTGTTCGCAGAATGCGCTGGTCATCAAGCTTCCATTGGTGATAATGAATTAACACCTAACGACCAGTGCGGGTGGGAAGCGCAACTGTTTTGTTTCAAGAGATAATTGTAAAACCTTTTTTTTAGTTGGATTGGTACTAATGAAATATTATTTTATAATTCGTATTTTCCGAATCCTTAGGTAGTTTTAATTCATATCGTTTAGAGGTCACTAAATATGGGAACTAAAAAAATTTTGACGAATGATGCAGGGGATGAAGGTGGCTCAGTCGGTAGCACGCCAGGTCAGCGGTAGTCGCAATCTGCAATTCCTAGGTTCAAGTCCCCCCTGGGCCAACATGAGATTTTTCACCGCAAAATTCCCCACCCTGCCCTCGGTGAACAGGAGACACCGATGGTCTTGGAAAGACTGTTGGATGGAACGTTAAGTGTGCTGGAGAGCAGTACCCTGTGCACGTTAAATGATACACTAGATGGCCTTGACGGGACACTACCATCTATCTCCTAACAGCTGTCCAGTGGGTTCCCCTCCACCAACCTTCTCTGATACCACGGGGCCCTTTCGACTTGGCCATTTAGTCCATTGTGTACAAAAAAGTGCAGCTCAGAGGAAAAACAACGGAAACCCAAACGAAGTTGCAAGTGATCTATTTATTTATGGTGTAAATCTGAAATTTAGGTGTCAGAAGAAACATTGCACATAGAGCAAAAATCTGTCCCCTTTCCTCAGAGGGGTGTGAGAAAAGCAGCTTCGTAAATTGAGGGAATAAAAAACAAATACTTTTTATGATGTATAAGTACTAATAGAATCCTACTAATTGCATTTTCCCCTTCATTCATTAGTTCGAATTAAACTTTTATAGAGCGAAAAAGTAGGTAAATGAAAAGGTTCATGCTTTTTGAAAACGAGATTCCCATATGCGCCAGAGACGATACGCGCTCTTCTAGTTAAATTTATTTCAAAACCCTCGAAAGCATTTTTTAACAGTCCATTTTCTAAGTTGTGTGTATACCGAATAATGAAAGCTATTCTAGATATGTTTGGGGTAAATAATGGAAATAGATTTGTAATAGCAAAAACTACGGAATAAGAAAAGCTTATTTTATTCGTGGTAATAATAAAACTTCAGAAGATAAATCCTTCGAACTCCAAATATTCTCCAAAATTTTTGAATCAGAATAATTTTTTATTACCGACCCTATAAAATATATTTTCTGCTGCAAATTATGAACTCTAAACTTAAATCCTTGAAATTAAGTTTAGAAAACTTCAGAGAAGCTACTGACTTTTCAAATCTTAAGCTCTTTAATTTTTACTGGTTATTCTACGACCACTCATTTTGTTGAATAATAAATAGAATCACAGGCAAAAGTTTTGAGAAGTTATAAAAACTCGATAAAGTTCCAAAATGCAAATTTACATATATTCCATATTCCACATTTGGAGGCTAAAGTATGCATTTCTAACATAATTCCCTCGCGGAATATTGACACGCAAAGCATTCTTCTTGACAACTTCCACATCTTATTCTTGAATTATGGA
Source organism: Ryuthela nishihirai (assembly GCA_038380435.1). NCBI lineage: Eukaryota > Metazoa > Arthropoda > Arachnida > Araneae > Heptathelidae > Ryuthela > Ryuthela nishihirai. The sequence goes on from JAWZYU010000004.1 coordinate 10,841,934, forward strand.
AGAATCCCCCTCCCCCCCCACGACACAAGTGTCTCTTGGTCGCAATACCTCTTGAATGAGCAAAGCATCCGTCGTCTGATGTCGTGGAGAAGACACTTCCATTCGATTCCTCTTAACAATTCTAAACACGTTGCTCTTGCCGAACTCGAATAGTCAGTGTTTAACTACGTGTCTTTCTAGCAGGACGTCGCCGTTTGCATGATAAAGTTCGTCTTTGACGACTTCCTCCTACCTTAGAGGTATTTGCGGTTTCACCAGAATACGTAAGCATTAACGTAAAGTAAAAGACTATTTGCACTTATGTGTATAATCTTACTTACATACCAAATGTAGTATTTGCAGATGAACAGTATTGATATTATTACTCGGATTGTGCAGTGCAGAAAATTTATTTTTCAATAACTCTAACGAGAAAAGGAAACCGAATTTTGTGTCGTAACAGAAGAAGAAAATTTTTAGATTAAAATTGATCTCGCTGTGGTTGTGAAAGCATTTGCATCAAATTCTATGAGAAAACTGGCGTGCCGTATGGAATCATACATGGATGAAAATCAAAACATTACTTTTCCGTAATGTTTAGAAATGCAATTTGATGTTTTGAAATACATTCAGGAAAAAAGAGTCGATTTAGATATTGGAACACCCCAACATTTTTAGTTAACGACGTTTAGCCGAAAGAAAATGAATGACTGAAGTAAAAACAGAAAGTTTCCAGATATAGACTTATTTGGATACTTAAGGGGTTTGGAGGGAAAGTAAGGAGGTTGTGATCCCTTGCAGCCCCAGATATAGAAAAAAATAAAAGGGGAGCAACATGGACATAGAACGGTTCCGGTAAACCAGAACGCCGTTCCGTATAAACTTTTCCTCTCCGTTTTAGTGATCTTTACCAAATTTTTTGAAAAATACGTATCTAATATGTAAAGAAGAAGGTTTGTTATTTGTTTTTATGTCTGTCCACTTATGCACTCAGTCCATAAAAAGCTAGACGAGCCAAGCTTTGCATGAATGTTCCCTTCACCCAGGCGAAGAACATAGGCTATTTGTGAACCCGATAGGGTCAACCAAAATTGGGATTGGCGGGTTTGAATTTCTCAAAATCCCCAAGTCTTAACAAGCTTAAAAGTTATTCAAAATAACTGTTGCCACCAATATATTTGTAATAAGGAATGTATCAAACTAATTTCTTTCTTATTTCGCGTGATAAAGTTATTGTTCAGTTTCTTGGGTCAAGAGCACGAAAATCATCATCATCCTCAAGCAGTCAACGGCTACGTAGGTCCAACCAGACCGTGCAATTTAGTTCTCCAAGCATATCTGTCCTGAGCTACATCTGCTGCATCTGGCCACTGCACATCAATTCTAACAGGGTCCTGTTTGGCATTGTCTGCCCACCGCATCCTTGGTCTCCCCCTCTTTCTGAGGCCTTTAGGCACACTGTTCATAACCCTATTCGCCAAACTAAAATTATCCATAAGGCAACATGGCCAAACCAACGGAGTCTCTCTCTGCACAATATGCTGCTTAAAGGAGGTTGTCGACTCCTTTGCCTAAACTCATCATTACTTACAAAGCTGAACCACCTAATGACCAAGATACTGCATAAGCTTCTAGAATCAAAAGCACCAAGTTTCCTGTTATCTTGTTTACAAAGCGTCCACGTTTCGCTACCATAACTATCCCTACAGAGAACCAAACTATTATACAGCCTAATTATTATACAGCCTGTCTTAAAAGTCCCGGTAGCAATCCCAATTCATCTGTTAATCTCATGCCACATATCACCAGTATCTGTTACAAAGCTCCCAAGATAATTAAACTGAGACACCTTCTTAAGAGTGGAACTATTCAGATTAACTGAACCACAGCCTACCTCACCAATTTTCTTCACTTTAGTTTTCTCTCTGTTCATAACCAAACCTACTCTACTACCAGTCTCATCTATAGCTCGAATTAAAGAGCTAATCTCATCAACATCATTTGGCAAAAGGGCTAAATCATCAGCATAATCTAAATCAGAAATTTTCGTATCCCCAGACCATTTAAGGCCAAAAAATTTCCCTTGCAATGAATTTCGCAAGCATAACATACTCAATAACCAAATTAAAGAGAAAAGCAAACAAAGCACTTTGTCGAACACTAGAAGCAATAATAAACCAATTGCTACAAGCCTTACCAGCTCTCACACACGACTCAGTGTTATTATAGAGAGCTTTCATTATGTTCACTAACTTGTCTTGTACACCATATGATGGGGCGGGGGTGGCTCAGTCGGTAGCGCGCCAGACTCGTAATCTGTAGTTCCCAGGTTCGAGTCCCAGCTGGGTCAGCGTTGAGATTTATCTCCGCAAAATTCCCCGCCTTGCCCACGGTCAGTAGGGGACACCGATGGGCTTGAAAAGGCCGCCGTCCGTCGGATGGGACGTTAAGCCGTGGCCCCGTGTGCGGGAGAGCCATACCCTGTGCACGTTAAAGAACACGCTGGATGGCCTTGACGGGAGGCTACCATCTGTCTCCCAACAGCTGTTCCAGTGGGTCCCTCCCCCAACCTTATCTGAGCCTTCGGGGTCCATGTGACCTAGCCATTTAGCCCATGGTGTGCAAAAAAGTGCCGCTCAGAGGTAAAACAACAACAACAACAACAACAACACCATATGATCTCACAATCAACCACAAATTACGACAATCAACAGAGTCGATAACCTTTTTGAAATCAACAAAGCTAGTAACCACAGGTTTCTGAAACTTTAAACATTTCTCAAGAATCTGCCTAAGTGAAAATATCTGATCAACACATCCCCTACGACTTCTGAATCCACATTGCTCATCACGCGATTGCTGTCAACCAGATTCTTAATTCTATTAAACACAATCATGCAAAGAACTTTACCTGGAACAGAGAGTAGGCTGATATCCCTACAGATTTCACAAGAATTGCGTTCACCTTTTTTAAATATAGGGATAATAATAGCTCTGGTAAAATCCTTAAGAACCATGCCTTTATCAAAAAAGATATTCAAAATTTCAGTCATTCAAATGGTAACCGAAACATTCCCAGCTCTAAGCATTTCAGTAGTAATTTCATCCACCTTTTGCAATTTATATTCTTTAAGCTTAGAAACAGCCAAAATAACTTCAGACTTATTTAGGGCCAATATTAAAGCCAGTAATGCATCTATCATAATTGCAAACAATGGGAGAGGAACTAACCACATTGTTTAGAACATCACTGAAATGCTCAGCCCACCTAGCCATGACAGAATCCTCACCTTCTATAACCTTACTTTGTTTATTCTTCAATCCCTGTATACCTGCCCGTTTTCTACAACACAAAACATTAACTGTCTGGTACAGCTCTCTGCTGTTGTCCTGTCTAACTGCTTCCTCGGCTTTGTCAGCCAAGCCATCAAGCCAAAGATTCTTATCAGCAGCTAACTGATCCTTTACACGTTTATTAAGCTCTGTGTAATGCTTTCTATTAGGACTAGTAGGGTATTGATTAAGGACATTCCTCTACTTTCTTCTTTCTGAAATGAACTCAAGTGCCTTATCACTCAAATAATTCTGAAATTTTTGAAAAAAATTTTGGAAGTCACGGGATATGAGCCACGCGCGAGCAACTCGTTCAACGAGACGCTGTCACTTACTTAGCCTTGTTATTTGCACCATGGGCGAGATCATGCACGTGTTGAAGTTAACTATTCCTGCTTACTGATTAAATTCGCCATCAACAACCGCACGTGTAGAGCTTTGATGTCCCTTACCCAAGCAGCATATGTGAACCTCCGCTGCTCTGAAGTCTAGACGTAGTGAAGATGTCGAACTAAAGATGAAAATCTCACAAAGTCGAGTAGAATTTAGGAATTTCGATAACACGAGAAAACGATACGGAAAAAATGTTATAAAAATGGTGTTTGTAAATATTGATTTTGAGTGAGATGCTAGCTGTGCCCCTGGCAAGGCGTGTCGCCGGGTTTGCCGTTCCATTAAGACGGCAATGTATCAGCGATCATTTGCATTGCGTGTTAAGTATTAAGATAAAAATATCAGCAACCGATATTCACCTTAATCTTTCTTCCAACACAACAGGTTAACAAACACGCATTCTCGACAGAAACTCCTAGTCGATCTAGTCATTCGCTAGATTAGTGCTCACTCCATCTGCGACTAATACAGTGATGAGCAACAGTAAATCATCATTTAGGTAGAATATTAACACGCCAAAGTTACGACTCTATTCCACAAGATACTATAGCGGGAGAATTCAAGGCGGTACAATTAATTTAACTCGTGCTCCTGTTCATCCTGGCTGGTTCTCTTTGCTGTTATCAGTTTGCTACAGACGTTGTTTAACCGCATTATCAGCTCATGCCGTGTTGGTCATTAATTAATATTTTATTCTTGGTGGAAATCTCTTGGACGGTGAGACCTGTAATGACATCGAAACTCTGGCAATAACTGCTAATTTATACCTCCCTGTCGTGTTCGAAATTGCCAGCGTTGTTGACTAAACAAGGCTAGGTCATTCGCGAAGTTTAAATTTTTACTTCATTGTGCAGACTGAGAGGACACGAAAGCATTGTCTTTGGTTACGAGAGGAGATAACCGTTTGCTCGAGCATTGATTCAAAGCGGAGTGTCTTAGACGGTTTCAGACAACAAAGAAAAAGGAAAATAATTTGGCTAGTGAAAGCAGTCATGAAGCGAAAAGACGATTTTGTGGAGGAGAACAAAATGCATTTTGGTTTTATAAAAATTAAACCAAAATGTTCTACAGCAGGCCTGGGCAAACTATGCCCCCCCCCCCCTCCGAATTACTGATGACAAATTAAATTTGTAAATATAGAAAAGAAAAACGTTAAGAGGACAAGAAATTCAACTTCGCCAAAGAAAATTATGATTAAAATAATATATTTTAATTAAATTACATTGTTTATGTTTCCCTTTATTTGCGCATGAGCGGGAGAAGCATAACCTAAATGCCTAACCACTATGCCTTAACTGGCATAGTGGTTAGGCAGCTAGCGACTGTTCCAGCAAGGCAAACTTTGTGTGTTGTGTTAGCTCTAACTAAGGCAGTGGTCAGCAGTGACTTCGGACTTAGTAGGGCATGTCCTTGTATGAGAAGGGCTGTATTAAGCTAGGAGTAGCTTCTAGGATTCTTCTCTGTCCTATATGTCGCAAAAAAATATATATATACGTTAAAGAACGCGCTGGATGGCCTTGACGAGAGGCGTCATCTGTCTCCTAACAAGTATTCAGTGGGTTCCCTTCTCCAATCTTTAACATTTAAATATATCTCACAAAATTATTTTCTACATATACAATGGATCCTTTCACAATGTGGGAATCTTTGGAAATGAAACTGCAGATAAGCTAGCAAAAACAAGCACTAAATGACAGTAATATTATCCCCACACCTTTTTTTTACCTTTTCTACATAAACAAGAAAATAAAGAAACTAATCTTTGAGAACATACAAAATTATTTCCAAACCAATGTCATTAATAGTCATAGATATTGTATATCTAATAAAATACAAAAATTTAATGATTTCGGACTTAATAAAAAAGAAATTAACCTCATCACTAAAATTAAAACAAATTGGGCATATACAAATACAACATTATATACATTCAAACAAATATCTTCACCCAATTGTCAGTTTTGTAATATTCCTCACACCTTAGCCCACATTATTTTCGATTGTACTCATTTTATTTCACAAAGACACAAATATTTCAAAAACTAAAAAATAAAATATCTATAATTATACAGTCGGCCCTCAACATTCGCGGGGATTAGGGGCGCAGGACCGCCGCGAATGAGGAAAAACCGCGAATATCTCTGGGCCCCCCCAAACTTTAACTCATAATATTGATAACCATATTTAACACACACAAAAGAAGGTAAAACAATACACTGCACTGCAACAGTGTTTTATAAATTTAAAATTGCAGTATGAACAATGTAGGCCAACACACACACAGAGAGTGAGAGAGAGGTAATACACGTACAGTATGTACATATACATGTACAGTATTTAAATAGCAGCATAAAAATATTATAGCATTTTGATAGTATTTAGATAGTATTTAGATAGCAGTAAAATTATTAAAGTTTATAAAACACAGTTATATACAGTACAATACAGTATTGTGTTTATAAACTTTAATAATTTCATGGTTTTAAAATTTTCTTCGTCTTTCACACGATGACTATGTACAGATGATGATGAAATATAAACACTTCTGACACACAGTTCTTGCTGTACATTAAGAGACTTACAGTACACACAAACGCACACACATTCAAAACAATGTTTCTTGTAACTGTGCTGCATTATTGTCATTTATTCGAGCAGTGGAAGTGGAAGGGATAGAAGGGGAGGCAGGGATACTCAGTGTTATCTTCTTGAAATACATAGTTTCGCTTTTTTTGCCTCTTCATTTCTTTAAAAATGTTGATGTACGTAGACAATGCCTCTTCTACCAATTCCTTCAACTTAAAGGAACGTATCATAGACGGGTCGATGTCATAAAAATAGTCGTCGCAGTTCTTTTAGCGTACTGAAACTTCTTTCAAAATTTAACTTTTTATAATAAATTTGTGTATATATTTATGGTAGTAAATGATAAAATAGATTAATAATGCACATATTTTATGCATTTATGATTTACTTAACTTATTTTAGTTCACTTTACACTTTCTAGTCCATGCGTGTCGTCTGCGATTTTCCGCAGTAGGCCGCAAAACTCCAAAAAAATTTCCATTTAATAGTTGATGGCAAACTCGCGAAAAATCAAATCCGCGAAAGTTAATCCCGCGAAAGTCGAGGGCCGACTGTACTTTTAATTCAATTCTACATCATGATAATGAAAAAAATAAAATTAGATCTATATAAACTCCTCCTTGATTTTTTTAAAGATCGTTCATTATTTGATAAAATTTAATATATTTTTGTTTTTACCTTACAACTCCAACAACATGAAGACTAGATTTTCCAAATTTTACTTTATAAATACACCACGTAATTCATTCATTACACTCAACATAACCAACATGAAAACTACACAACAAAATAATTTTATTACAACTTAACACCATTACAACAGCAACAACATGAAGATCTTATAACACCTAATACTCATTGACACATAAAAAATTTAGTTTTTGCTTTTGTTTTTTCTTTTAACTCATCAAGCTACATTATATAAAAGTTATAAATAAAGTCAGTTATATTCTTTTTTTTCTTTCTCCTAAAATTTTTAGGATAATCCAAATATGACCTGAATGAGTCAGAACAACATATTTTTGTTCTGGAATATTCAACTTTGAGGGAAGTGTTGTCTTGTCCTCTGTCTGAGCCTTTGGAGTCCTAGTGGTCTGGACATTTAACTCATTGCTTGCAAAAAAAAATCAACACAGAGGTAAAAGGAACCAAAACTTTTTTTTAAGTTGCCAGCTGCTTGAAAATAGTGGCAAGCCCACACAAATATGGGTTGTTTTACCTCTGAGCGGCACTTTTTTGCACACCATGGGATAAATGGCCAGGTCACATGGACCCCGAAGGCTCAGATAAGGTTGGGGGAGGGGACCCACTGGAACAGCTGTTGGGAGACAGATGGTAGCCTCCCGTCAAGGCCATCCAGCGTGTTCTTTAACGTGCACAGGGTATAGCTTTCCCGCACACGGGGCCACGGCTTAACGTCCCATCCGATGGACGGCGGCCTTTCCTAGCCCATCGGTGTCCCCTACTGACCGTGGGCAGGGTGGGGAATTTTTGCGGAGATAAATCTCAACGCTGTCCCAGCTGGGACTCGAACCTGGGAACTACAGATTACGAGCCTGGCGCGCTACCGACTGAGCCACTCCCGCCCCTACCCACACAAAGGGCTGGGCTAAGCGGTCACCTTACAATAACTAAAAAATATCCTACATTTTATTCTCTGGCTTCGTCAAACTGAAGATCCGTTGAGACAAAATTCGACCGAGATATCCGTTTGTCGAATCACTCAAAGCATCGACGTTGGTATGAGCTGAAGAGCAACCTACCGAGAGTCGATTTCAAAATCTATTGCAGCATGGCTAAAGCGAGTCTTCCTTCGGGCAGTGAGGGATATAGCCTCGAGGTCGAAACGTGCTGACTTCTCGGGATCGATAAGGGCAGGGGCAGCTTACAGTTGAGATCATCAAATTGGAAAAGAGAAAAGACAAAGTCAGAAGAACTGAGTTTAACTTTTCTTTGAACGGATTAGCCCAATTAAACGCACAAATTATTAAGTTCAAAGCTTCTGCTCTTGAGACACTCTCCTCAGTCTTACTGACTATGTTTTTGATCTTTGTTTTAAGAATATGATTAGTCTAAATATTAAAAGTAATCGTTTATGTGTACTAAGATTTGCTTAGAGCCTAATTACGTCATAAAAGTAAGAAATAATATACAAATATATCTTTTCTTCTTAGAAGAGACCTATTTTCTTCCTTTAACCATAGAATTTTTAGAAAAATTTCGAATTTAATGTCACATTTACTTTATGCTCAGCGGCAGCTTTATTAGATTTCGTTTGGGCTTTTTTACTTCTCGCAAATACCCGTACGCTGCAGAATCAGTTGGAAAGAGACCTTGTTGTTGACATGGCGAAGTTAAGCATTATCTAAAAGAAGTCTGTTCAAAAGCCCATGAATTATGATCAAAAATATTATAAAGGAGTAGACATATTAAAGTGGATATGTTTTCTGTCATTGAATAATATACGGAATCCAATCCAAAGAAACTTTGGAACTTGGGGAACTACGTATATCCACTCGCTTTCCCCCCTATTTCCAGCCCTGCTGTTAGGATACAGATGGTAGCTTTCCGTCAAGACCAACCAGCGTGTTCTTTAACGTATAGAGGGTATGACTGTCCTGTACACGGAGCCACGCTGTTTTGCTTTGGAGATTAGAGAGATATTTAGAGCGAGTTACAGGAATTGGAATATTTAACAACGACAATGCCAGTTTAAATAATTCCTTTGAAAAGTTCTTAGAAAGGATTGGATTGTTTTACCTCTGAGCGGCACTTTTTTGCACACCATGGGTTATATCTGCAGGTCACAAGGACCCCGAAGGCTCAGAGAAGGTTGAGGGAGGGGACCCACTGGAACAGCTGTTGGGAGACAGATGGTAAGCCTCCCGTCAAGGCCATCCAGCGTGTTCTTTAACGTGCGCAAGGTGCACACTGCCTTCAGGCCTGCAAAAAAGTGCAGCTCAGAGGTAAAACAACCCAACTTTTTTGGTCAAAGGAACTGAGTTTTTTGGACGTTACTCTCTGATGTGGTATAAATCCTGCTGAATGTGAAAATTCACGAGAGTAGTATATGGACGACACATTTTATTTATATTTATATACAATTACGTGCTGGGGATGCACTCGATTCCGTGGGCCTTTGCTGCTGCAAACAATCATGCAATGAAGTCGAGATTTGTGTTTTGAAGATTCTCGCTTTATCGACCTCAAACTCGGAGAAAGGATATTCAATCCTTGCCTACAACTTGGTTCGCACAGAACCGTACTTCAGTTCACACAGAACTGTATCTTGGTTCACACAGAACCGAATCTTTTTCTAAGGGTTTCATCTTTCAGCAAGAGCGGCGTCCCTTGACGGGTGTTCAAACGCCCTTCCTGTTTGACAGCGACGCTCAGACTGTTGTTATTGCTGCCCTGGTGTCGAGCGCTAACACTCACGACCGAGGCTAGTGATAAATAGTCGTAAAAGTGCTTTCCGGCTTGTCAGTGCCCCGAAAGCAATAGCTCATGAGTCACATCCCCATAACAGCACTTCCAAAAACACACTAATCACAGATATGTATTTACAACAACAAAAATGCAATAAAAACACAAAAATAAATAAAAATAAATAAATTAGAGAGACATGACAATATTCCTCTGACCATAGTCTTACGAAACGTAAGGGGTAGCCCCCAAAATCGGTATAAAACTTCCTCCCATCTTAGGTTAAAGAAATGTAAAGGGTTTCTTCCTCCCCCCTGAAACGTCCCTCATGTGAAAACGGAGGAATAATTTCTCTTTAATGATAAGAGTTGGATCTTTGAGTTCGGGAGTTCAGACCCCCCAACCTTTCTCCCTTCCAAATGAATTTTTAAGGGTTAAAATATATTCTCTTGTACAAAGTACGGAGAAAAACTAAAAACTCGATCAGGCTTGTCGTGGTTTCATACAATATACAAACACATACATGAAAATACAACCATACCATCAGGTTATTATTTTTGGGTGGAGTGAACTAAATTCGTGATGATGATGAAATTAATTAAATTAAAAAAAGGTGATGCTGAACCTAATTTGTTTTAAAAAGTCTTAAAGAAGATCTTGGCCCGCCACATAAACAAAAAAAAATAGCCGTCCCGTGGCCGAGTGGTTAGCACGCTTGGCTACTGATCTAGGGGACCTGGGTTCGAGCCCCGGGTAAGGCATGGATGTGTTTTCTTGCTGAGGTCCTGCCATCCTCTCAGATTTTCTACTGTGGCATATAAACTGACAGGCTCCTGTGAGACCTCTGTGGCAAGCAGTTGCTTGAGGGGGTATAGTGGTCAAGAATTAATTATGGGGGGGGGGGTGCCATTTTTTATATGTACGCATTCGAAGTAGGTTATGTAGAACAAACTTGTTCTCCTCCTTTAACCATAAAAGTGGTTCGCCTTGTTGAAAACAACGCTGTCTGTGCTGGTGAATCAAAAAACTGGTTTCAAAAATTCACTGATAATTTCATCGCTTGCTAATTAGTGTCTTACTTTATGTTTATTCTTTCGCAGTTGCAGATTAAAAATAAGAGGTAGGACATATCCAAATTTCTATACGTTGACAAAATGCAGCTGCTTTAGTAGCTTTTTATACTCAGTTTTAGTTAAGACGGCGAAAATCCTCGATACTCTCCTGCGAATAGTTTATTTTGTTTCAATTTCGATCTTTCAAAGATTTAAGAGGGGTGCTATAATCTTCTCCCCCTCTGAATACCCGCCTGATGTCCTCCCGTGACTCGAACCCAGACCTCGGCAGCTGGCAGTGTCATCTCGATTGAGGCGGAAAAAAAGGCAAATGCATAAATGATTACGAACGTATGAGTTATATCCCAATTGAAAGGACAATGGACTTTATTTAAATCGCAACTGAAAGTTATAATTCCAACTGAAATATTCCAGTCGATTCACTGTTAGCTTTTGTTCAGCAGCTTGCTCGAATCGATCATTGAATGCCTAATCACATTCCTCTGTTTTCCGACCTCATAGGCTTTAACTGGCTAATGGCTTCACGTGAACTGAGGTGTCTGTTGACTCCTTGGATGCTCAAGTGCTCGAGGGATTTTTCTTGATTGACTGACAGCATTCATGCAAGTGTGAATTTGGGATCTCAAAAACAGAATACCAGACTTTCCTACTAAATAAATCCGACACTTGAATTGTATATGACACTTCTAACGACACTAAACATTATCAATCCAATTAATCAGAATTAATATCGCTCCCGTAATTCCCTACAGTGAGTGAAACGTCGAAGTGGCCAAGCTTCAATTCCACATTCTTCTGTAATAGTTGCATTCATGGATCATAAGTAAGTTGAAAAACGTTTAAAAATCTGGAGGCGTGAAGTTCGTTTACTTGTGATTAAAACACTTATAACATTTTGATCATCTACTATGATCGTACTCGATCGTTCGGAATCGCAAAACAATTACATATTTTTGAAATCATATGATTTCCGCAAGCAAAACTTAAAGCGTTTGTTTGTTACCTCATCGCATTCAACAAAACTGCAGTCCAAACAGCTAAATAAGCTTAGATTTTGGATATTGAAAAGTCTTAACTTTGATCTTTAGATGTGTATATTAAAGCTTATTTTATATTAAGCAATAAACAGTAATTCAAACGGCTTGCTTGAGTGTTGGAGCAAAGATTTGTACGGTTTGAACCAATTTAAAAATTAATTTATTGAAAAAAGATGCATAACACAATTGACCCTTGAAGCAAATATAAAGTTATATTGCTGACATTTCCCGAATTACATGAAAATACCTATAAATGAAGCAGTTTCTTTTTTGAATTGTAAGTCATGAAACATTGTATACTGAGTTAAAGTGCCTTTTTTCTCATATGTTTAATATTAATTGTCATATATTCATCTTTCGCGCTTCGTCTCACTGAACGCAGATGAATTTGTTCCTTGAATTGATCCAAAATGGAACTAGCTGGTATTCATTCTTTCTCAACACCTTTCTCCCTCTTTACTACACTCTGCTAAAATTTCACTTAGATCCGCCCATTCGTTACTGGACAGGGCATGTAATTGTAACTGATGGATCTCATAGACCTAGTGCTACCATTAAATGTCGCTATTTAGGGAACTATATGTTTCAGTATCTGACATTCCTGTTATTATTTCATTCACAAATAAATTTATTAAGATAGACTATTAAATTACGTTAAAAACATTCAGCATTTATTTATCAAATGTGATAATCTGCTTTAAAAAACCTCATTTTTCCGGCGCTTGTTTAACAGAAACTCGGCGTTAACGGACGTGTTTTTAATGTGTTTTTCTTTACGATATTTGAATAATAATCATTTACTCCCAGTAAATACAAAGGCCTATTTTATATTTTAATAAGATATCAATTACAACGTCGTGTATTTTAATTGTTCAAATTCATTTCTGTTCGTTTAATTCTGAAGCTTGGATTACATATACGTATATATTGCACTTACCACTATTTTGAAATTTATAAATAGCATTTTGATACTGCAGGATATTTCGTGTTATTATTCGTTCTCCAACCAAACTGAGAGTTTACTTATCCGAAGTTCTATTTACCTCATAAGAGTCAACCGAAATTCTACTGAATTTATAGCAGATGAAATTCTCGATTTATTCCATTTGCTTTTTCAATTGCATTTTACATTTTTACAATATTTTATACTGTTAGATGGTGCGTTGAGTTGTTAATAGATATATCATATTATAAGTTATTATATGTTAAATGCTGGGATCTAATTTGTAGCCGGTTAATAGCTCAGAATTTGCAAAATTGTGGCTGGGTATGAGACAGGGATGCCAAACGTCCCAGAATCTTGGGGATTGACCCGAAGAGCATCACATTGTCTCGCATCTCCGACTAATCCACAGATATCCACCAACCATGAACACCAGAATCAGTGGCAAGTATTGACTTGAATGTGACAGACATTGTGTGGATTTCAGACAAGCCCCGCAGGGAAACATCCAAAGTTAAACAATGTGAGGTATGTTGATGTTAATTGGACTATCAAGATCTGTTGTCGATTAAGATTCTGAACTGTGGTGACACCATTAGCTGTTAACGATACTGCGAAACGTTTTGCAAAATTGAAGCACTCAGGACTTTTGATTAAGAAGACTTTTTATTAAGAAAATATATGGCAACTTCCGCTTCCTACTGCCCAAGTAACAATAATAGCATTCAACAGGTATGAGTGAGAATGCCTGTGAACATCACATTTCTGAACCTCTAAAAAATACCACGAAAAGATGGAAGTTGAAGTCGGACGAACAGGTGAGTGCAATTCATAGGCTTCCTCATGCAACAACCAAAGTCACTTTAGGAACGAAGATATCATGCTGTTAATTTCATGTTGGGACAAATGTCTCAATAAGAATGGCGAATTTGATAATAATAAATAAAAATAAATACCCCCTCAAGCAGCTGCTTGCCACAGAGGTCTGACAGGAGCCTGTCAGTTTATATGCCATAGTAGAAGGCCTGAGAGGAATTTGAACAGATCGATAAATGATTTAAGCTTCATTTTCGACCTGTTCATTTTTCATTTGAACAACTCTTATAGATGCATTACGATAAAATCTCTCAAGAAAGAGAGCTCAAAGCGTTCTAAGGAATTATAAATTAGAGCTATATTACGGCTTGTTTACCTGGAAGAAATCGTATAAGCCAGTGCATAATGCAATAAGCAAATGCAGATCATCGATTTATGGGCCACAGATGGAAAAGTTGCAGAAGTGGTTCATTTTGCAATATCTGAAGACCTGTCCCTGTTTCTCTTGCATTGCATTCAATGTGATGATAAAGCGAATAGAAGTGGCAGACCAAATCATCAATTGAATGAAATATATTCTATTGTAGAATCTTATAAAGGCGTACCCCTGTCATACGACACATTAGGTTCCAGACCACCGTCGTATAGCGAATCATTGTCTTGTTTCCCCTTGTAGATGCGTGTAATGGTTTAATAACATTTTTAAGCAATCATATGTGTGTGTAAATAAAAGAATAAATTCCCCCTCAAGCAGCTGCTTGCCACAGAGGTCTGACAGGAGCCTGTCAGTTTATATGCCATAGTAGAAGATCTGAGAGGATGGCAGGACCTCAGCAGAAAAACTACACATACATCTATGCCTTACCCGCGGCTCGAACCCAGGTCCCTTAGATCAGTAGCCAACTGACGTAAATAAAGCATGTACAATTAAAATAAATATTCTCACTCGTCACTAAATTTTATAATTTCAATCTTTGTAACAAACGCAATAGGTTTACGAGTCTTCTTTTCAATGGAAGCAACAGAACCTTTACTTTGAGTTTTATCTGCCATTATTAACAACAATAAAATAACAATTATAAACAGTTTATAATTCACAGCGAAACAGCAAAACACATTGAGATGCAGCGAGCAAAGACGACATAAACTGAGCCCACGGAAACTGGGCATAGGTTGATTCCAAAACTTAGCAAACGGAAAACATTGTCCAATGAGAAGAGTCACGTGCAAAGTCATCACGCGCAATACTGTGTAAAACAGACCACTACTTTGGGTACGTGTTGGTTCAAGGTGTTGTAAGAGCATGGTGAGATTAGCCTCCAATGAGGGGTTCCCTACACCAGACACGTGTTGGCAGCATGGCAAAGTATTGCTCGATGAAATATAGCTCGTGGCGCTGTCGACGGTCACTAACGCTGCGCCATTTTTACTATGCTTTACCCTTAACCCAGCTTTGGTTGATTCACTGCAGCGTCATGTCGCCAAAACCGTCGTATATAATGTGGCATCGTAAAAATGGGCATTCGTAAAAATGGGCATGATCGTAATTGAAAATCGTCGTATGAGCGGATCGTTGTAAAGAGGGATATTACTGTACAAGAAATGCCCAAAGACAACCAATTGTAATATTCTAGAGCAGTGGTTCTCAACCTTTTATGCTTCACGTACCCCCTGGAAATGTGTATGTAACTGGCGTACCCCTTATATAGATAGATAAAACTATAGTTATAGTATAACAATGGTTATTTTTACTTTGTTACTAGATCTAGCGACTTTTGAGCTCTCACGGCATAACCCCAAAATATTTTATCACGTATCCCACGTTGAGAACCCCTATTCTAGAGCTTTCTAAATCTGCTATCATTGTGCTTATGACATACTTGGGCAATGGAAATGATCATCAGCCGAGAGTTTTTGTAAAGTTTAGCTTTAGACCTTTTGAACGATTATCTGAAATTTTTCTTACACTCATGTACTGGATAATAAGAGGGAGAATAATAACTGCGGGGAAGAAGAAGGGGAAACTAATGACTAGTGAAAGGAGGATATTGTCTTGCAAGAAAGAAAATTTGAAACACAATATTATTCCGAAGAAAATTGCAATAAATTTTTATTCTTGAAACATGTAGTCAACGGGGCTTTTTAGTCTAAACAAATACCTCTTAAAACAATAGGTAACGGATTTCTTATACAACGCGTTCTTTGACATGTATTTATACTCCCTGAGATTTGCAATGCATTAAATATTCAAACCTTTTGCAAAGTGTTTCATGTTATTCACAAATAAAAAGCAGTTGAAAACGAAGGTTAGAAGAAAAAACAGGCTAATATTTAGGGTTGTTGTTGGGTTGTTTTACCTCTGAGCAGCACTTTTTTGCACACAATGGGCTAAATGGTCAGGTCACAAGGACCCCGAAGGCTCAGAGAAGGTTCGGGACCCACTGGAACAGCTGTTGAGAGACAGATGGTAGCCTCCCGTCAAGGCCATCCAGCGTGTTCTTTAACGTGCATAGGGTATGATTCTCCCGCACACGGAGCCACGGCTTAACGTCCCATCCGATGGACGGTGGCCTTTCCAAGCGGTGTCCCCTACTGGCCGTGAGTAGGGCGGGGAGTTTTGCGGAGATATATCTCAACGCTGACCCAGCTGGGACTCGAACCTGGGATCTACAGATTACGAGCCTGGCGCGCTACCGACTGAGCCACCCCGCCCCTAATATTTAGGGTATGAAAGAGTTAGATAAGTACATCTATGTTAAGAATATATTTCAAACTGAAAAACAAAAATTGTTTGGAGAAAAAAATCGATATGCGATGCCTAAATTTGGCCAAAATATATCCTGTGTCTGTCAGACCTATTATGACCGTCATTGTTTCAAAACAGGGCGCAATCAAATAAGGATTAAATGCATTAAATTGCAGTTCCCCAAAAAATTATCGAAATTGAATATAAGGAAAAACTGGCATGGATACAGGTTGACATGTTGATATTTGTGGTAACAGATATCTATAGTGTTGTACTTATAAAATACATCAGAAATTTCTTCAAAACAATTAGAAAATATTGAATTAATGAGTGCTATGATTATTTATATATCATATATTTATTCATTAAATCAGTAAAAACAAAAACAAAAATCTCTAAACAATTAATTGACATTGCAGCATTTGTTAATAGGGAACGCATTATTTGTCATTCGTATTCTTCATATTTACACAATAGAAGGCACAAAGTTGAGGAAAAGAAGGACATAGCTCTACTTCTAAAACTTAATATGACCAAAAAAAATTGCAATGTGCCAAAAATGCGAATGCATATATGTTGGAAATATAATAAACTGAATATTCTTATCTCAATTATATTAAGACCTTTTCGTAGAAAACTGGGCAAAAATGGAACAGCTCGTTTGGCTCGTTTGCTCCACTCCATGATTACCACCTGATGCTCTGAATTTTGAAGCTCCACTGTATTTGCATTGAGATTTTCTCCTCTAATCCTTTTAACTTTGATGATGAAGAGGACACTGATGAGCTTGGAAAGGTTTACGTCCGTCAGTGGGACATTAAACCTTGACTCTGTGTGCAGAGAAGCGTAACCTTAGCACTTTAAAGAACACTCCTGATGACTTTGGCGGGAGGTTTCCACCTCGTAACAATATATTCCACTCAATTCACTTTTTGCATCCATTATGAGCTTATGGATAATATGGAATCCTTAATACTTGCCATTTTGCCAATTATGTTGGGTTGTTTTACCTCTGAGCGGCACTTTTTTGCACACCATGGGCTAAATGGCCAGGTCACATGGACCCCGAAGGCTCAGAGAAGGTTGGGGGAGGGGACCCACTGGAACAGCTGTTGGGAGACAGATGGCAGCCTCCCATCAAGGCCATCTAACATGTTCTTTAACATGCACAGGTATGGCTCTCCCATACATGGGGTCAGGATTTAACGTCCCATCCGACGGACTTTCCAAGCCCATTGGTGTCCCCTACTGACCGTGGGCAGGGCGGGGAATTTTTGCGGAGATAATGCCAATTATGTGCAAGGAAGTGAAAGTTTAGAGGTAAAACAACCCAAACCAGAAGACAAAATCATAACTGCTACGTTCATTTAAGGAGTAATTAAACTCTTGGGGGTTTTATTAGTAATCTTCTGAGTAGGAAGCCAAACGTCCACTCCGAGTAAAGCTAGAAAAACAAGATTGAAGAATTGGATTTTTCTGTTAGTATTCATTAATCCTGTCTTTTATTCTGTAAAAAATGCAGTTACAAACCTTGTTAGAAATAAACAACGGCGAAAAAATAGCTGCATTAAATTCCATGTCTTCTACCTTCACTGCATTTAGACTTGCTCCCTTCAGATATTTTTCTGGTTCCTTCAATGTAAAGTTGTGAATGATATTTCGTCTTTATCTTCATGTACTGGTTTCCATAAATTAAGGAAAAATGAGAGAAATCGCGATAATTCGCCAAAAAAATTGTGCGATCCTCACCAAACTTTTTCATGTAACCAGTAATGCCTAGTGAGCATATCGCATGCAAATTAGCCTAGGTTGCGTTAATTTGCGTAATCGGATAGTGGCATAGAAACGGGTGTTTGGGAGTGGATCGTTATTTTGTGTTGTAAATGTGAGTAAAGAAATTCGAAATAGAAATTTTACAGGAATGACCTCGAGACATCATTTGCCAAATGAGCTGCGGTGGAGAGCTATTGGCCGGCTCGAAGCAGGCCAAAGTCAGTCAGACGTGGTATGATGGCTGAATGCGAGTCCTTCTGTGGTCCATAGACTGTGGAATCAATTTCTTAGCACGGATTCCGCATCTCGGAAGTTTAGCCGAGGAAGGGCTAGAATTACGACTGCTGTACAAGACCGATATCTGCGATTAACAGCACGAAGGAGCAGGACGTCTACTCCCTCTCAGCTACGATCCTCTCTTGCAGCAGCCACTGGAAGGGTTGTATCAGCTTCTACTGTGCATAGAAGGTTTCATGAGGGAGGTCTGTACACTTCACAGATGGGTCCAGATATTGCTTGCAGAGTGATTCTGTAAATTGTTTGATATGGAGAGATCGAGGTACACGCTATGATCCCAGCAACATCAGTCAAAGAGATAATTACGGCGGAGGTAAAATAACTTAAACCAGTGTGTATTTGGGGTGGCATTTCCTTAGGTGGACGCACAGACCTCTATGTATTGACGAGTGGGAACCTCAATGCTCTAAGGTATAGATATGACATCCTGGACCCTTATGTACGTCCTTACGCTGGTGCAATAGGTGAAACATTCATCTTACAAGATGAAAACGATCATCCACACAGAGATCGACTAGTGGAACAATCAATGCCTTCAAGAGGAGACCATTATGCGCATGGAGTGGCCAACTCGATCTCCCGACCTAAATCCGATTGAGCATGTGTGGGATGCTCTAGGGAGACGTGTTGCTACCCTCAACCCGTCACCTGAAACAAAGCGGGAGCTTATTACTGCTTTAAAGGAACAATGGTCGTTGCTCCATACTGAGCTGATTAACAACATCATAAATAGCTTGGAACATCGCTGTCGTGCCTGCATTGCTGTAAGGGGTGACCACACTCCTTATTAAAGAACTTTGCCCATTGCATTCTGACACCTTATTTTTGGACAAGTTCCTGAAAGTGTTATTTTTTGACGAAAAATGTTTCTAGTGTAAAATATTTTATGCCATTCTGAAACTAGCATTGCAATTCATGTTTTCATCAAATTTCATAAAAATCATTTATATAGTTTTTTGTTTATCATATTTTTTCTGAGTGTTTCTTAATTTATGGAAACCAGTGTATTTGGAATTTTCATTTTATCCTACTTTTACTTGAGATAAGCAAAAACAAATAAGCACAGTGCTCACTATCTGGAATTTGCACTGGACCAACTCTTTCATTTGTGATAGATAACATATAGTTCTGTATTAGGATTTGGTTTCTATTGAATTTACCGATACAAATTCCACGAAAGAATTCAACTACTTTGCAAACTTTCAGAGTAAACAAAAGTTTCAAAGAAGTTTCCTAAACTGCAGACTATTTGAAAAAAGGGAAGAACCCCCTTGAGAAAGAAAGAAAGAAAAAATTCCGAGACTGGAACAACTGTTAGAATGTGTGTTGATTAGATATTCTGGAAGAAATCACCAAGTACGTGCAAAAAGCAATCACGCAGAGGAAACAGGCAGTCTTGTTATTGTTCTTTCTTATATTACGTGCTATTGTTGGATTCCACAGGTTAACTCTCTCTCCAAGCGCGGTTCGAAGCACACAGGGAGAGCAACGAATTCTTTTCCGGCCATCCTATCCCCCAGTGCTTTTGTCTTATCTCTCAGGACGAAAACCCGGTGGGATAGTTGTGCAAGCGCCCTCATGAGATCAAGGGATTCAACAGTTATCTCGGGAAGTAGCTCTTTAGGGTTCGGGGAGCGTGGCGCGTTGCGTTATTAGCAGAGATGCTAGCGAGGAATGGGCCTTTCAGCGTTCCCTGAAGCTGATTCGGTTTTGTTTCTGAATAAGACAAATGCTTCTTTTTCTATAGTTTTATGTATATCTCTATATGACTCATTCTGTTTTTGAGAAGAATATTAATAAATTTTGCTGTGGTAAAGTTATGATACTGATAATTTATTTCGTTATTTTTAAAGAGTGTGGTTATCTTAATGCTTAAAACATATCGCATTGCTTTTTAATTCTATATTTAATGAGAAGACTCATATATTCAATTTAATGAGATAGTTTGAGAAGCACTACCGTAAGGCTTTACGTAAGTCGAAAATTGCGAATGTCGTAAATTAAAATAAATATGTACGTTTACCATATTATCTACTTTGTACTGAACAAATAGTAACATCAAAATGTACCTAATATTCCATAAGGCAGTGCTTCTTAAAGTAGTGGTTCGCGGACAGGTACCGGCGCGCAGGAGGCTGCCAGTAAAGAAAGAAATATGTTTTCAGGAGATAACGTTGATATGCCATAGTGATACAGTTCGTACATTCCACTACAGGTGACGTTATGTTGTGAAGGTTGAAAAAAGTATCATGCGCATAGACATACCCTTTTTTTTTAGACAACATGTGGCCAGAAGCTTTAGGCGCATGCGCGGCCACACTACACCGGCCCCTGGAACACTATAAAAAAGTTTCCTGTCCGCCATATCAGATAGTTTGAGAAGCACTGCCGTAAGGTGTTGTAGTGGTACCTTGCTCCACTACAATACTGTAAGGTATTGTAGTGGAGCAAGGTACCACTACTTTTACTTGAGATAACGTTTACTTGTAATCTCTCCAGTAAATCATTTAAAATTCATTTTCCCATTTCTTTATTTCTAATGATTATAGTGATGGGTAATAATAACGAGTGAAATAGTGATTAATTTTTAGATGATAATTAAGAAGAGGATGGAGTTCTTCATTGGAAACCCTGAAGAGGTTGAAGGTTATGGCGGCCTTTCAACCTTCCTTATAAGTTATCGAGAGTAATTAAGTCTTTCAAGTGTCTTTTTGTCTATTTAAGTAGTCTGCTTATGGCATAAATTCTCGACATTCGGAATATTCGGATTTTTAAAATTTATATTGGAAAATTTTACTTAGAGGAACTATTATAGAGTTTTGTTTTATTTAGATGTGGTTGCGTCTTTTCTAGGTCATCACTATAAAAAACAGCTTAACCATTGATACGAAAGATGGAAAATTTTCTTAAGGAAAAAAGAATGCAGATAAGCCAAGAAAAAACTATCTAAATTTCAGCTCTATAAAGTTGTGGTTTGCACTTAACTAGAAATGAGTTCGGACTCCAGTTCAAATTAATTTAAATTTCAAATATTTTTGTAATTGGGGTGAAAAAATTAAATTGTAAATATAAAAAAATTGTAAATATAATTTAAATTTTTAATTGTAAATAAAATTTTTAATTGTAAATAAAAAAAAATAAAAAAAAATTAAAACGTAAATTTTTTGGATAATAATTTTAACTTTTTAATCGGTCGTTAGCAATTAAAAATAATACAAGGAGTTTTGCGGCAAATTTGCGGAAAAAGTGAGTTTTGCCGATGAGGGAACTTACTTTTTCATGGCAAGTAACTGGGAGGCGTCGAACCCACGCCTCCCAGGTACTTGCCATGTCCCTGTACATACCTGACATGTAGCTGGGAGACGTGGGTTCGAGTTCCATTCATCGGCAAAACTCACTTTTTCCACAAATGCATTTCTTGAATTCTGTGTCAACAAGTCATCTGTGTCTTTGCTATAGATAAAAAATAATATACTTTCAAGGACTCTGAAATGGAGATGCAAAAGAGACCATCACGGATGCCACGAAAGGGCTCCTAAATTAAATTCTTGTAAAGAGCTAATTAACCTCTGTAATCTTCTCCTTCTCCCCCTTGCAAATTCCCTCTATCAAAGTCTTAATGATACAGGGTGTATTGCCTACACAGCCGATGTCTATTGGCGCAGTGACGCTAATTAGTTTTGCTAATAAACGAGGAAAGGGATGATTACATGCACGATCAGATCCAGAATGCTTGCTCCTTTCTGCGAGGGCTTTAGAGGCCGAAGCCCTATTGAGCTCTCGTAGAACAGGAGACAAGTGTTCTACGTTTTAGGGCGAACGCCACAAAGCGTTTCAATATGCAGGAGGTGGTGGCGGACCTACGACACCACACGATCTGCAGCTCGGTGCAGACAGAAAGGTTTGTGTTTGTTTCGCATTGAGAGAAGCAATTGCAGACAACAATCTAATTACCACCTATATTCGTGACTAGGCCACATTTCTAAAACTAGTCTCTAATTAATTGAACCTGGAAGAGTAATTTTCGTTTCCCTTCCTGCTTGTAGAGTGTTGCACTGACAAATTGTAGGAAGTGTTGACATTCTTTAACGATGTATACGACGCGCGTAGTTCTATCGGACATATTTGACAGTTTTGAGAGCTTCCAGAACACGTCGCCATAATGTCGTTATTCGTTAGTGTTGTGCTTATGAGATGAATAATTAATTTTAAAGCGAGCATTGTCTTGTTGTTACACATTCCCATGAATTGAAGCGATATTTCTGTTTATTTGGAACAGACATTTGAAGTCAGACCTAGAGCGTAGAACTTTGGAACACAAGTACGGGGTAGGAATAGAACTACCAAAAATCTGGGAAAAATAAAGCAAAACATATTAAATGTGCTTTAAGTATCTGCTTGTTTCAAATTCTAGAAGTTTTAAAATTGGCTGGGTTTTTCCATGTGAATTGCGCTAAACACAATGGTGCTTAAAACTAAAGGATAATGCATTTTGAAAAGTGTATAAGAGAATGACATTTAATGAGTTGTACAGGTAAATTTTGCGATGCGGAAGAAAAATATGCGTGTACATTTAACTCAGGTGACCATGAGCATATAAATTAATGTTACAATAAAAAAAGTGTTAGAATTATAAAAGTATGTAAAAAGTGTTAGAGTATAAAGTATATAAAGTTAATAAAGAGTTATTGCTGAGGTTGTCATTCATTTCCCTTCCAACCGACTTGTCATTAAACTGAGGTAGGAATTTGATTTCCCAATATCACAAGACGATTTGTGGATGATTTTAGAAAAGGGAGAGCGACAGGGAGGATGGAAGTGTCAATTTCAGACTGAAGTAAGTACAGTCGCTCAAAAAAATATCCGAACACTATGGTTGATTACAGAATTCAGAAAAAATATCTGACAAAGATTTTTTTAGAAATTAGTGATCTGGCAACCTTCGTGTCACGTGATTACAGAATTCAGGAAAAATGTCTGGAGCGTGTACAGCAACTGTACACGCTCCAGTTACCGTTCACAGCAAACTCGAGCGTGTGCAGTAACTGCACACGCTCCAGTTTGCTGTGAACGGTAACTGCATACGCTCAATATTTCCGTGAGTGAGCCCACACGATCTAGTATCAAAATAATATGACCATCTACAGTCGCTCAAAGAAGTTCCAAACACTATGGTTGATTACAGAATTCAGAAAAAAATATCTGGCAACGATTATTTTAGAAATTAGTGATCTGGCAACCTTCGTGTCACGAACACAAAGGTTGCCAGATCACTAATTTCTAAAAAAATCGTTGCCAGATATTTTTTCTGAATTCTGTAATTAACCATCATCATCATCATCATCATCATCCTCAAGCAGCCATGGGCTACGGAGGTCCAACCAGACCACGCAGTTTAATTCTCCAAGCATATCTGTCCTGAGCTACATCAGCTGCATCCGGCCACTGCACACCAATTCTAACAAGGTCCTGTTTGACATTGTCAGCCCACCGCATCCTAGGTATCCCCCTCCTTCTGAGGCCTCTAGGCACACTGTTCATAACCCTATTCGCCAATCTATAATTATCCATACGGGCAACATGGCCAAATTAACGGAGTCTCTCTCTGCACAATATGCTGCTTAAAGGAAGTTGCCGACTACTTTGCCTAACCTCATCATTAGTTACAAAGTTGAACCACCTAATGCCCAAGATACTGCGTAAGCATCTCGAATCAAAAGCATCTAGTTTCCTGTTATCTTGTTTACACAGCGTCCAAGTTTCACTACCATAACTAACCCTAGAAAGAACCAAACTATTATACAGTCTAATTTTAGTCTTTAGGTGTATACGCCTATTTTTCCACAATCTCCATAGATTCTTAAAAGTCCCGGCAGCAATACCTATTCGTCTGTTAATCTCATGCAGCACATCACCAGTATCAGTTACATAGCTCCCAAGGTAATTAAACTGTGACACCTGCTCAAGACTGCAACCATTTCAGATTAACTGAATCACAACCTGCCTGACCAATTTTCATCACTTTAGTTTTCTCTCTGTTTATAACCAAACCTACTCTACTACCAGTCTCATCAACAGCTCGAATGAAAGAGTTCATCTCATCAACATCATTTGCCAAAAGGGCTAAATCATCAGCATAATCTAAATCAGAAATTTTCGTATCTCCAGCCCATTTTAGGCCAAAATCTTTTCCTAGAAGCGAATTTCGCATAACATAATCAATAATCAAACTAAAGAGAAAAGGAGACAAAATGCACCCTTGTCGAACACCAGACGTAATGCTAAACCAATTGCTACAAGACTTACCAACTCTCACACATGACTCAGTGTTATTATAGAGAGCTTTCATTATGTTAACTAATTTGTCTGGTATACCATATGATCTCACAATCAACCACAAATTATGACGATCAACAGAGTCGAAAGCCTTTTTGAAATCAACAAAAGCTAGCAACCAAAGGTTTCTGAAACTCTAAACATTTCTCAAGAATCTGCCTAAGTGAAAATATCTGATCTACACATCCCCTACCACTTCTGAATCCACATTGCTCATCACGCAATTGCCTGTCGACCAGATTCTTAATTCTATTAAGCACAATCATGGAAAGAACTTTACCTGGAACAGAGAGTAAGCTGATACCCCTATAGTTATCACAAGAACTGCGATCACCTTTTTTGAAAATAGGGATAATAATAGCTCTGGTAAAATCTTTAGGAACCATGCCTTTATCGTAAAAGTTATTCAAAATTTCAGTCATCCAAGTGGTAACCGAAACATTCCCAGCTCTGAGCATTTCTGTAGTAATTTCATCTACCCCTGGGGATTTATGAAGTTTAAGTTTAGAGATAGCCAAACTAACTTCAGATTGTGTTATAGGGCCAACATTAAAGCTGCCAATGCATCTATCATCATTACAAACAATGGGAGTAGAACTAACCACATTGTTTAGAACATCACTGAAATGTTCAGCCCACCTAGCCATGACAGAATCCTCACCTTCTATAACCTTACCTTGTTTATCCTTCAATCCCTGTATGCCTGTCCGTTTTCTACCACATAAAACATTAACTATCTGGTACAGATCTCTGCTGTTGTGCTGCCTAACTGCTTCCTCAGCTTTGTCAGCCAAGCTATCAAGCCAAAGATTTTTATCAGTAGCTAACTGATCCTTTACACGTTTATTAAGCTCTCTGTAATCTTTTCTATTAGGACTAGTAGGGTACTGATTAAGGACATTCCTACAGTTCCTTCTTTCTGAAATAAGCTCAATTGCCTTATCACTTAAATAATTCTGCCTCCTCTGCTCCTTTTTTCCTAAAAGAGTACTGTTAGTTTCCAAAAAAGCCTGTTTAAAATGGCCCCATTCTTCCTCAATTTCAGTATTAAGCAAACCATGACTGTCATAATGACTAAGTAACCTATCATGGTAAGCTTTAGCAATAACTGGGTCTTTCAGAGCTTCAGTAGTAAAGGTAAATTTTTTAACCCTAGCACAACACTTTTTAAGTTTAAGTTGCAAGACACTTTTAACAAGGTAATGGTCAGATCCAATTTCATCTCCCCTGTATGCCCTGGTATTTCTAACAGAACTAGCCCATTTGCTGTTAATTAATATATAATCAATCATATTCCTATGCAGCCCATCAGGTGAAACCCACGTGTATTTATGTATGTCGCGGTGTTTGTAATATGTGTTAGTTATTCTGAAACCATTGAGTTTACTTACCTGTAGGAGACGTTGCCCATTGCCATTGCAGCTACCAATACCAAAAGGGCCTATCACCCCTCCCCAAAGATCAGAGTCAGTACCAACTTTGGCATTGAAGTCACCAAGAACAAGGGTAATATCTCCTTTCTTGACAGAATTCAAAATATCCTGAAGTTGTCCGTAAAACCTATCCTTCTCATCCTCATCAGCATCCTCAGTGGGGGCATAACAGCAGATGACATTCAAGTCTTTAATGCTTGTCTGAAATTTTGCTGTAAGAAACCTTTCATTAATGCACTCATATCCTAGAAGAGCATCACTAGCATGTCTGCTGAGCAGCAGACCCACGCCTTGGTGATGCTTTCCATCCTCCCTCCCTGTAAAGAGAAATTTAAAGTTATTTTTAAGTATCTCACCTTTACCTGTCCATCTGGTCTCTTGCAAGCCTAGAATATCTAGGTTATAGCGCTGGAATTCCTGCATGAGGACATCAAGAGAATGATCTCTATATAATGTCCTCACGTTCCACGTTCCTGCAGAGAGAAAATGATTAGTAGGATTTTTAAAGAAATTAGGTTTATTGAGATTGGTAGGGCCAACAATATCAAACAGCCCCCTGATCGCAGGCATGGGGCAAAGACCCGTTCCTCCTCCGCTAATGGCTGAAGTCACCGATGCTGGTAGGAACTTCAGGCACCACCTTTTCAAGTGGACTTTTTCAAGAGCCACATGGCCTGCCTGAGACGCATTACTCCAGTTTAGGCTTGACGATGCCCAACTAGCAAAGTAAGGTTCAGGTACCTGCGATGGCCTCTGATTAGGATTATCCACCAGCTGATATAAGGTATCCCATGCCTCTGTTCACTTAGAGCTGGCAACCCAGAAGCAAACAGAAAACACAGCGGCAGACTCTCCCTCAACAGAGGCCCACCAGTGCAGCAAGCCCAGGATCAATAATCAAACTCAAATCCATAAACAAGTCCAGTCTGGTAGGTATAAATGGTCAGCACCAGGACCCTGTGAAGTTGACCACTCCTCAGCAGGGTTGAAAAAAAGAAAAAAGTGGCCATAGATGACCAGATCAGCAGGCCATACTGAACTGGCAGCCCTCCCCTTCCGTTCCCTTCCAAAAGAGAATATCTCTTTTGAAAGGTACTAACGGCCTGCACCACGAGAAGGCGGGGTCGGACATCATGACAAGGACATCCTAGGATCACAACTGCTCAGGAGACAATATATGACTTTAAAAGCAAGACGTCATAGGGACAGGACTGATGAGCAACTTTCATGAGCTCCCCTCAGCGGTCCTTAGAAAGACAATTTCTAGGTGTACTATGTACAGGTGGCTTCATGAACAAGGTGTGTTATCGCGAAGATTAATGATTTGTGTCCTTCCCACCCCTAATCAGAAGAACTCGTTTAACATGGTGTAGCTATTACTTTTAATAAGAAGTAGTTTAACATGGTGCAGATATTACTTTTAATAAGAAGTAGTTTAACATGGTGCAGATATTACTTTTAATAAGACCTCGTTTAACATGGTGCAGATATTACTTTTAATGGAAGAATATACAGTATATGAAAAAAAAAAGGTAGTAATATATACCTTAATGAAAGTATATATATGTATGAATATATATATGTAAAAAAAACGTAGTAGTATATACCTTAATGAAAGTATATATATGTTAATAAATAATGTAATAGTATATACCTTAGTGGAAGTATATATATATATAAATAAAAGTAAACATTAAACCCGTCAGTGGGGATCCAGATTCAGTTTGAACACCGATTCTCAACATTCTGACTCGATTCTGCGTTCATTTCGAGAGAACAAAGAAAGAACTACAACCATTGTAATATCAAAGAAAAGAATCATTTTTGTGTAGCGTGATGATGTGAAGCACCGAATTTTACATCCTTTAGAGAGGCGCTCTGACTGCTGAGCGGTACAGAGATACCATGTGAGGCATTTCAGGAATGCTCTCGCCCTGATTTCATCTTAGAGACGTTAATCCCCGCCACATAGAGGCCATGTGGTTGATGATTTCTTTGAAAGGGAATATATTCATAGGATAGACGGGATAACCAGGTCCTCAGTCTTGAACCCAATTGAGCATGTGTGGGAAGCTCATGGGAGGAGAAATTGCATGACTACAACCTCTCCCAGAACTTTTAATGAGCTCATATCCACCCTTGCTGAAGGGTGGGCTTTATTACCAGAAAACCTCGTCAACAGTATGAAAACGCATTATGTGAGCTTTATGGCTATCATGGTGATCATAAGCCTTACTAACATCTCTCGTTCCGTAATTCCAACACCTCCATTATGAAAACTCATAGTTTCATATGCAGCCCACACGCGTAATACACGATTTCGTCAATGATCCCACTTGTTTTTACTCAATCATTATTCATCTTATCACAACGCCTTTCGGAGTTCCTTTGAGGAGTTCCTCTCAGTTCTTGTCGTGATCGGACGTACTTTCTTGGAGCTCCGGCTAGCCCGTCGTGTTTCCGTCGTGCCTTCTGTGCTGTGTGCTGTAAAAGATCAACGAGACCGAACTTTTGGACTAATTGTTGCTATCTTCCTGTTGTCGCGGGTAGCTCTCGTTGTTTTTGCCAGAGGCATATCGCTTCCGCTCACAACAATGACCTCAATTTGCAACAGATGTGATGAAGCAGTACCACCCAACTCGGAATGCATAGTTTGCAGTGGATGCAAAGGCAAACTGCATTTTGTCTGTTCGAGCACAACAGAAAAAAATTACAAAAAACTGTCCTTAGAAAAGAAGAATACGTGGTTATGTTGCGAATGCAAGTCGAACAAAATAAACCCAAAAGCGACCTTAGACATGGGAAACAGAGACAATTCGACACGTGACATCAATCTATTGATAGTAGAGATCCGTGATTTAAAGACAGAAGTGAGAGAATTGAAACGAAGTGTAGAATTTTTTTCTAGCAAGTATGATGAACTGATGCAACAAGTAATAAATAACGAAAAAATCAAAAGGATTCAACTACAAAAATCTATGAAGCCGAAAATTTAAACACAGAAATGAGAGAAGAGATTAAGGAACTGAAACAAAATCTTAATGACGTGGAACAATATGGACGCAATAAAAATATAGAAATTCATGGTGTTCCCATAACTGAAGGGGAGGATGAAACAGAACTTAAAATAAAGTTGAATAAAATTTCTCAGTCATTAAACACAGTCAACTACACAGACAATATGATTGAAAAAGTTCACAGACTTCCAGAAAGAAATAATAGCGAAACCCCAAAGATAATTGTTCAATTCGTTACACGGAAAGATAGAGACATTTGGATACAAAACAGGAAAAAAAAATCACAACTACTATTGCAGACCTTCATGATAAAGGAACACCAATATATATTAATGAAAACATGACTATGATTAACAGAGAACTTTTCTGGAGAGCTAGGATGTGGGCAAAAGAAAAAAATTATAAGTATGTTTGGTTCAAAAATGGAAAAGTTCTAATGAGGAAATCAAATGGTGAAAGAATTATCAATGTTGATATGCTCACCAACTTTGATGATTTTTTGAACTTTTAGATATATCCGATAAACCTTGCTTTTTTTTTCTATTTTTTGCTCTTTACTTTTGCTTTTTTTAGATGAATATTCTTGTTAGCTATGTCTGATTTGAATTTTGAAAGTCTTAATAGCAACTACGATGTTGCTTATGTAACTACAGGTTTAGAAGTGGAGGCTTGGTTCGTAAATAATTATAGTAAATTTATTCACAAAAATAAATTAGGAATTGCTCATCTTAATATAAGAAGTCAAAGAAAACATTGGGATTCATTAAAATTAAGTATTAACAATTGCATGAAACACATTGATTTGCTTGTTTTAACTGAAACAAATGTAAATAAATATGAAAATTATTTATATAATATTGATAAATTTAATGAAATTACAAATGATAATATAAATAAGAATATTAGGGGGATTTCAGTATACTATAAAGAAAATCTAGATATTGAAATTATTTCACAACAAACACTTCCAGCGGAAATTATATATATAAAAGTAAAAAAATATATAATATATCATGTTTTAGCACTATATAGATCACCTAGTACAGATGTGAACTCTTTTCTGTTGAATTTCTGAAACTGGATGGAAAATACAGAAAAAGATCAAAATCAGATTTTAATAGGTGATTTTAATATCGATACAATGAATACTAAAAACATGGCACAGAAAAATATATCACACTATTGGCTGAAATGAATTTTGAAAGATTAATAAGGGAAGCTACAAGAGAAGAAATAGTAAAATATAAAATTACCAAAACCTGTATAGGCCATATTAATATTAAACTGATTAAAAATATGTCAGCAAATTCAATAATTCAAACAAGCAAAATAGCAGATCACTATATGATTTTAACATTGATTAGCAACACCAATAACAATTTGAATAATACTAATTATACTGAAACAGACCAGGAAAATAAGAATTGGTCATTTGACCATAACAGTATAAACAAAGCTATTTCTGAAATGAATTGGAATTTAGAAAATTATGTAGACAACTCAGTGGATGAATTAAACCTATATAAAGTATTTAAAGACATTTATGATGGAATTTTAGGAAAATATAGAATATATATGAGGAGTGTTGGAAAGGTAAAAAGAAATCACAGCAAAAACTGGATAACACCGAACTTGATAGAATTAATTGAAGAAAGAGATAAAGCTTGGATTAAATTTAAAAACAATGATAAAAGTGATGCTTATAAAAATAACTATTAAACATTAAGGAATATGGTTAATATTCAGATTAGAAATCAGAAACAACTTTATTATAGAAATAAACTTATAATGAAAAAAAATGATATGAAGGCTACCTGGCAATTAATATATGAAATATTAGAAGGAAAACAGAAAAAATCAGCGGACGATGTAATAATTGACAATATGGCCAAAAAGAAATTATCTGTGGAAGAAATAGCAAATAATTGCAATGACATTTATAATACACTAATTTTACAGATAAGAAATACAAATCAACAAGACGATATAAATTTTGTTCCAACCATGATGCAAAGAGTTTTGAAATCTATCTATATACATGAAATCACTGAAAAACAAACTGATGAAATAATTACTTCATTAGACACCAATAAATCACCTGGTTACGATAATGTTTGCATTAAACATATAAAATTTAATAAAGAGACACTACTTAATATTATATCAAAAATTATAAATCAAATTATATTTACTGGGAACATACCTACTGAACTCAAAACAGGTATTTTAAGATCTATTTTTAAAGGTGGTATTAAGGAGGATTTTTCTAACTATCGACCAATAACAATTCTGCCTATTTTTTCGAAAATAATGGAAAAATATATTTATAATACTGTTTTTAACTTTTTACTTAAACACAACATAATTAATGAAAATCAATTTGGCTTTCAGAAAGGAAAAAACACAATTCAACTAATTTCCAAAATTGCAAATAATATTAATAAATCATTGAATAATAGGGGAAAAATTGTAACTATGTTCTTAGATTTAAAGAAAGCCTTCGATACAATAGATCATAGCATTTTACTAAATAAATTGGAAAATTACGGTATTCGCGGTATATTGTTAGATTGGTTTAGAAATTATTTATCAGACAGATACACAATTACTAAAATAAAAACCTGCTAAAAGCAGAAAAGTAATTACACGACATGGAATTCCCCAAGGCTCAATTTTAGGTCCTTTATTGTTCCTAGTATACATAAATAATTTGCTCAATTCAAAATTAAATAGTGCTATTTATCTATATGCTGACGACATTGTTTTAATAAACAGTCAGAAATATTTAAATGATAGCATTTCAGAGGTTCAAACAGATTACAATAATATTATCAGATGGTTAAATCATAATGAAATCTATTTAAATGAGAAAAAAACAAAATTGATGATTATTCATTCACCAGGATTTCATATTCATCAAAACCTCTTTATCAAAACTCATGAAATAAATTGCAGAAAAAAGGATGCTTCAAATTATGAATCATTATGTAGTTGCCCACTTGTTGAGCAAGTAAATAAAATAAATTACTTAGGAATCATTTTTGATGAATATTTTAGGTGGAATGCCCATATATTCCACATATGTGAAAGCTTGAGAATATCAGCGATAAAAATTCAAAAATTGAAATACGTATTAAATATGGAAACCTGTGTAATATTTTATAAAGCAACTTGCGAATCTATTTTAAATTATGGAATAATTGTGCATGGAACAACTAACTTAACTAACATAAATAAAATAGAAAAACTGCAGTCTATAATAGCTAAAAATATTATTCCGTTTCATTTGCAAAAAATTTATAAAACTTCCACCGATAGATTAAATTTTTTAAACCTTTTATCCTACAGCAATTTATATAAATATAATGTAATAATTAAAAACATTTTTGACGAAACTTACAAACTAAAAATTCAACATAACAAAAATACAAGACTTCAAAACCAAGGTTATTACAAATTGCCAAATTTTCGAAATAATTACGGGAAATATCAAGTACCAATTATATTTAATGCCATTCCAAAGGAATTACTAAATATAGATTCTTTTAGAAGACTTAAAATGGAATTAAAAAATTATTTGGTATTTTCTAGTTAGCTGATTTTTATGTGTTGTGTTTTGTGGATTTATTTGATATACACCATTTTTGTGTCTGAATGACCTATGCTTAATTTAATTTATTCGTTTTCCTGCGGATAAGCTATTTAGCTTTGCGGGTCAAATTGTAAATGTATTTGTATTCTCTACTCTTATGAATAAAAATTATATTCTTAAATATGATATTTAATTGTATTTGCTTCAAATGGTTTGGTGTTATGTACATTTTTGTCCAATAATCTTTAATCCGTTATCTTAATCTTTCAGCGCTAGTGTATTTATCTATATTTAAAACACAGCAGAGTAAGAATACCCAATATATGGCTCACGGTAAATTTAAGATTCTTATAACATATATAAATATATAATAATATAATAATATATAAAATATCTGCTTGTCACAGAGGTCCTGTCAGTTTATATGCCATAGTAGAAGTCTAGTGAGAATGGCAGAACCTCAGCATAAAAACGACACATACATCCATGCCACCCGGGACTCGAAACCAGGTCCCTTAGATTAGTAGCCAAGCGCACTAACCACTCGGCCACGGGACGGCATTCCTGTAATATATTTTAATGGAAATATATATCTTAATAAAGACATCTACTCGTACTTTCAATGATATGAGTGAGGCCCATGGCCAGGATCAATCTTGAAATGTACTCTGAGGGCCAAACTAGTTGGCTGCCACTGCGAAGTAGTAAACATTCCAAAATGCACTTTGGAAAAAATGTGGTTTTTATTTTTGCTTGAACGTTTAGAACTTCAATTATTTCTTCACGGTCTGAGTCGTTTTGCTGCCACGAGCTCATCAGATGACATCCACGCAGACTGATTACACGAGAAAACATAAGTTGTATTAATTTCATTATTGAATATTGTTCGATTTGTAGATTAGGTATAAAACAGGATAAAAAAAATCCGTGTAACCTCAGTTGCACAATAAACAAAGAAATTAAGTTCTAGGCATTTAGTTCTATGCGTGAATATATGGAAGTATTCACGATGGGAAAATTCAACCCACTGCAAAGTTTGAAAGTCCTGGGATAAATTTCAATCGCCATCAATATATGTAGGTGCCATAGTAAATACACAGATTACCTGTGGAAATAGACTTCAACATTAGTTAATACTAATGAAAAAATTTATCGCCGACACGGCGGGAATCGAACCCGCAACTCTCCCGATTCATGCCAGAGCGCGCTACCATTACACCACGCATCGGACGAGAAAATAGCAACAATTGGAAAAGTTGCCTCTCCTGAAGTATAGATGGCGCCAGATCCGCCACATCGCAGTGAAAGGTTTATAAGGTTTTATTCTGAAAAATTTTCTCGTACGATGCGTGGTGTAACGGTAGCGCGCTCTGGCATGAATCGGGAGGGTTGCGGGTTCCATTTCCGCCGTGTCGGCGATAAGTTTTTTTCAGAAGTATTAACTAATATGTAGGTGCATTGACGTAGGTCTCGTACCCTAGTTCAGACGTAAAACGGACACAATTTAAACTTCTCCGTTCAATTCTGTTGATGGCTAATAATTATATTAATCTGAACAAGATTTGAAGTTCACAAATCAATTCAAAATTTTTCTAAATAAAATCATAATCGTGAATTAAGATTATTATTGAAATTATTATTATTGAACATCAGCTTAATATGCTTAATGTGCAGTTTGATACACATTTGCATAATGTTATTAATATGCTATCGAATAAACGCATATTCATTTGATTGATTGATACGCGACGAAAAGTTTCAATAAAATATTATACTCATTGGATTAATGTGATCAATCAAATTTTTCTGATTGTTAAAAGGTAAAAAAAAAGAGTTTAATATGCTCCATATGCAGATTAATATATTCACACCTGATATATGTAATACTCTCCTATAAGCATTTAATATTCAAAGGTTCGAATTCTAAACCCATTGATTTAAAAGATCCAAACAATATTCTTTTTATATATAATCTGTGAGGAGGGTGTGGCTCAGTCGGTAGCGCGCCAGGCTCGTAATCTGCAGTTCCCAGGTTTGAATCCCATCTGGGCCAGCGTT
Organism: Ryuthela nishihirai; assembly: GCA_038380435.1. Taxonomy (NCBI): domain Eukaryota; kingdom Metazoa; phylum Arthropoda; class Arachnida; order Araneae; family Heptathelidae; genus Ryuthela; species Ryuthela nishihirai. The sequence continues at coordinate 10,876,772 of JAWZYU010000004.1, forward strand.
GAGAGTTATCTCCTCAAAAACCCCCATCATGTCCTCGGTCATTAGGGGACCTATGGCTTGGAAAGACCGCCGTCCGTCGTGTGGAACGTAAAGCGTGTGACCCCGTGTACGGGAGAACCATAGTCTATGCACGCTAGAGAGCACACTGGATAGCCTTTACGAAATACTACCATCTGTCTCGTAACAGCTATCCAGTGGTCGTCTTCCTCCAACCTCCTCTGATCCCTCGGGGTCCTATTGATCTGGCCATTAGCCCATTGTGAGCAAAAAATATACACCTCAGAAGTTATTATTAAGGTAAAAATTGCCGTCAGCCAGTCACGTTACAATAAATAACCTTACAGCATTCTCATACAGCTTCTTTATGATCAAAATCGTTGTTCTACACACACCAGCCACTGAATTAGAAACCTATATTCAATACCGAGTTGGACCTACTTTAGCTCGAATTACAGCACGTATGCTGTTTGGCATAGTGGCATAGTGTTGGAGTGCCTTTACATCTGCAGCATACCAGGAGTTCACCAAACAATCCTTTAACTGGCTCAGATTTGACGGAAGAGGACTTTGCTCTCGGATCTGCTTTTCTAACATGTCCCATACATTCTCAATGGGGTTCAGATCCATGCTTTGTGATGGCCAGGGAAGATGGTGGAAGTCGCTGTCATGCTCGCTGAACCACTGTTGAACACATCCTGCGCGATGGACAGTAGCATTGTCATCCATGAAACAGCCATCCCCTGCTGGATAAAAAGTCAACATTGCAGGATGGACTTGATTGCCAACAATGTTCGGAAAATACTTGGAGGATACCCGACCTTCCAGCAATATCAGGGGACCCGTTTCGTACCAACAGAACGTGACCCACACCATGACACCGCCTCCAGAACCGCATATACGCTGCGCAAGTGACGTTTACGTGCATCTGCATAAAGGTTTCTAATTCAGTGGCCGGTGTGTTTATGTTCGTATGCAAAGTTATCTCTAAACTTTTAGCATCAGCAATAACCATTACTTGATCACATACCCATTGTCTATGGGGCGGGGGTGGCTCAGTCGGTAGTGCGCCAGGCTCGTAATCTGTAGTTCCCAGGTTCGAGTCCCAGCTGGGTCACCGTTGAGATTTATCTCCGCAAAATTCCCCGCCATGCCCACGGTCATTAGGGGACACCGATGGGCTTGGAAAGACCGCCGTCCGTCGGATGGGACGTTAAGACGTGGCCCCGTGTGCGGCAGAGCCATACCCTGTGCACGTTAAAGAACACGCTGTATGGCCTTGACGGGGGGCTACCATCTGTCTCCCAACAGCTGTTCCATTGGGTCCCCTCCCCCAACCTTCTCTGAGCCTTCGGGGTACTTGTGACCTGGCCATTTAGCCCATGGTGTGCAAAAAAGTGCCGCTCAGAGGTAAAACAACCCAACCCACTGTCTATAGAAATAATACGACGCAACAATGGGAGATTGAAGACACTCTTCAGAATATTGGGTGACAAAGATACATTGGGTAAGTACAACGTTTTGTAACATTTCTTTTATTGAATTTGCAAAGAATAATCTTTGACGTAGGTTATTATCTGAAAATTTAAGATGACTAGAGAACTACATAATGACATCATATCATAAAAATATCTAGGAATTTTAATGAAATGGAAACAAAATCTTTAAACTACAGATATATTGAATGTTCACTATCGATATCCTTATTGATTCAAAAACTAATATTTTTATATACACCTTTCTCTTTTGACCTAGGATTTCCTTAATTTTCCTTTTCGTGAATCAGTGAAAGTTGACGACTCAGCCGGGTAGCTAGCCAGTTTAGCTCCAGATGTTTTCAGGGTCGAGTCGCCATTGTGTCAGTTTTGAGATTTTCTCCGCCAACTTCCCTAGATGATAAATGGGACACTCAAAACTTGGCCATCGTCGTTGATTGAGACCATATACAACGGCCCTGTGTGCACTTTAAACAACACGCTCGATGACCTTAGTGGGAGGAATCCAACTGTTTTACCTTCCCCTGTCACGCATTGCATGTACAAGATTGCGTGTCCAGAGATAATTTAACTCCAGCTATCAGTGAATAATACATAACACGGGTTTTGATATTAGGTTGAGTCATTTGAAACGATGTTGTATTGCATTCTGTTAAAAGTAAACATTTATTCAATATGAAAGCACACCACTCACAGAACCGGCCCCCTTCCACTCACAGAACTGGCCTTGCGTCAAATCAACGGCAATTCGAAATGAAAAAGAAAGGAACTTTCTGCCAATAGTATAACTTCTAGACTAATCAAAAGACAAATTTAGGAGCCTCATAAAGATTCAAAAATTGAAACGAAATCGATAACTTATTTTTGTCTTTACAATTAAGTGTGAAATGTATTCTTGTGCTTCTTTATTTCATTGTGCATTCATATGATCGATCTTTAGTGCATAAATTAAATGTATAAAATTTAGTAAGTAAAATCTTGTCATTTACTTTCCCAATTTACTTTCCCTATTTAATCTACCATCGTCTACACTGTTCAATCAAGCACTGCATTTTTTCTTACATTGATGTATCCAATTTTAGTGAAATAGCAAAAAAGGGTTACTACTATTTATTTTCTAATTAAAGTATATTTTCCAATTGAATTAACTAACTTTTCAAATTTGACGCAATAATAATTTTATGAAAGTCATTTTATGAATTTATTAAAGACATTATTTACTTTTAATTAAAAACCCTACACTAATTTGGACTTCATTTTCCCTTCTTCTTACGGAATAAAGTAAATAAATAGAAAAAAAAATGTTTTTTACAGAAAGTAAAAAAAAAATTGCGTCGTAGGGGGAGGCGCGGTTGTAAGTGAGTGATTGCGTTTGAAATGCAAATACGGCCTTGGATAGGGACTTTCGGAATTATAAATACTTGTAGGGATGGAATGGACTTACAGGTGACGTTAGGTTTCATTTGGGGAGGGACATAGGGGACTCCCAAATATCAGAACACTCGTAATACCCGATGGGTTGCTTCACCTGTGAGCGGCACTTTTTTTGCACACAATGGGCTAAATGGCCAGGTCACACACTCAGAGAATGTTGGGGGAGTGGACTCACTGGAAGGAACATTTGACACACAGATGAAACACACTTTTCACAGAACTTTTCCCAGTATGGGTTATTGGGTTGAGTTGTTTTACCTCTGAGCGGCACTTTTTTGCACACCGTGGGCTAAATGGCCAGGTCACAAGGACCCCGAAGGCTAAGAGAAGGTTGGGGGAGGGGACCCACTGGAACAGCTGTTGGGAGACAGATGGTAGCCTCCCTTCAAGGCCATCCAGCGTGTTCTTTAACGTGCACAGGGTATGCTCTCCCGCACACAGGGCCAAGGCTTAACGTCCCATCCGACGGACGGCGGCCTTTCCAAGCCCATCGGTGTCCCCTAATGACCGTGGGCAGGGTGGGGAAATTTTTCGGAGATAAATTTCAACGCTGACCCAGCTGGGACTCGAACCTGAGAACTACAGATTACGAGCCTGGCGCGCTACCGACTGAGCCCCCCCACCCTTTCCTAGTATGGAACATCTGTTGAGAGACAGATGGTAGCCTCCCGTCAAGGCCATCCAGCGTGTTCTTTAACGTGCACAGGGTCACCCATACACGGACCACGGCTTAACATCCCATCCGATGGACGGCGGTCTTTTCAAGCCCATCGGTGTCCCCTACTGACCTTGGGTAGGGCGGGGTTTTGAGGAGATAAATTTCAATGCTGACCTAGCTGGGACTCGAACTTGGGAACTGCAGATTACGATATATTATTCAAAGATAGATATATTATTCAAAAGCTTAAGTATCCCTTTTGTTTTTTTACGATTTGACGTCCTTGTGATTTTGTACATTTAAAAGTTTTTTGAATCCTTTTTCATTCTTTACATTGAATTATGGTTTGGACACTTTTCTGTTAAATACTATTTGATTTGTAAAGACTTTTCGATGGAACAGTAAAAAAGAACATTTTCAAATCAAGAATCTAATTCTAAATTAAAGTATATGCAATACATATACTGTTTTTTGACTTAGATTTTTGATTTGAAAATGTTCTTTTCATTGTTCCATATAATTCGCGAACTTTTTCTTAACGTTGTTTACATGCAACTCTCTTCAGACCAATGTCCATCGAATGGGACATTAAGCCGTGGCCTCGTGTGCGGGAGAGCCATATCCCGTGCACGTTAAAGAACAAACTACATGGCCTTGATGGAAGGCTTCCATCTGTCTCGTATCAGCTGCCAGTGGTTCCCCTCCCCCCCCCAATTTTCTCTGAGTTTTTGGTGTGACCTGGACGTTTAGCCCATTTTGTGCAAAAAATGCTTCTCAGAGGTAAAACAACCTAATCTTCAGACAAATATCGTTCAACAATTTTGTAATTGTTTTTCTTTTTAAAGTTTTTCTTCATAAGAATACCAATAATTCGCCTTCATGAACAAAAATTGTTATTTTTGTGCTCATACAATTTATTGCCAAATACTTTAACCCTTTCACGACCAAGGGAAACATTTTTACCGTTTTAAAATTGGTGATTGTCGTATTAATTATAACCTTATCTGCATTTTTTATACAGAATGTCAAAGTAGAACTATGCCGAACGCAATTACGTGAACGGGAACGTTTAGAAAACAAAAACAGAACTGTCAGGACGCATAATATATGTACTATGTGCAATGTCCATCTTTGCCTCACTACCAAAAGAAATTGCTTCGCCGAATATCATAATTAGCACATCATTTTGTATAGTAATTTTATTTCATAATTTTGTATTATTTTAGTTAACATTTTGTTCTAATAAACCAATAAATAAAAGACATTGCATAATAAGCCTAACTATAATTTGTGTTACCTTTATAGTCCATTGGGAAAAATATTTCCTATAAAATTCCAAAAAAACTACACATTGTTATGTATTTTTCTTATGATTTTTATTTATTTTACGTCTAAACAAACTAAAATAAACAGTTACATACTAATATTTACTCTTAGAAATCTTATGGTCCTGAAAGGGTTAATAAAAGTCTTGTTTGTGTTAAAAAAAAAAACTGTATAGACGAGCAGTTAAATGCTAATTGGAGAGCGGAAGAAAAAGAAGAAGAAAAAAGATATAAAAATTTCAGTTGTAATACAATTGAGAGAGAATCTTAGTCGCAGTGCTTTTACCAGCAGTTATTTAGTGCGCTCGATAAAAAAGAACTGCTCGTTTTTTATTCATGTAGTTCAGCATTTTTTTCTTTGTCACGAATATAATAAACCGGTTCAAAAGAGCGCGAGGTGGAGCTATAAAATTTTGATAAAAGCCAATCGATCTTGAGCAGTGAAGTCTTCAGCTGTTCTTGTTCATGAAGCGTGTAGGAGGCATTGTTAGGAGGTTTGTAAGCACAGGGAGCGACGACAAGTCTCTTTCTTACAGACGGACGTGTTTTAGCAAGACATTTTCGTTACAGCACCCGTCATCAAAACTTTAGCTCGGCCTGCTGAGGACATTGAGGATCATAACGTCGTTCAATTTCCTTTATTGCTTAACAGTACAGAAGAAGGCGGAAGAATTCAATATGGAGTAATGGAGAAGTTTTAGCCGTTATCCATTATTCTATGCTGACTGACCTGGGTGCACTTCATTGATGGTGCTGAGAGGAGAGTAGAGGGGAGGGGGAAGTGACGGGAGGAGGGGTTGACGTAGTGGCGACGATGCAGGACAGAAAAGAGTTGTTATGTCTGTTATAAAACTTTTATTGTTAGCGGCTTACACGGAATAAAATGCGTAAGAGTCTGCTCTTCCAAATATATATCAAAAAGAATCTAAAAATGAAATGTTCAAGCTGATCTACCATAACATTTAGGCTATGAGTGTAGATTTTTATAACGGGTAGTAAAATGGAATAGAGAGAGAGAGACCGAAATGCAGCATTATAAGAGAGTTTGTCTTAAAAGGTATCGCAAAATTTAAACAAGGGAAAGGATTAAATATTTATACAGAGAATAAAAGCTGGTTATAGGAGTGTTCAGAGCTACACAATTTGTGTTAGAGTAATGGGCTATGTTGAATTGTTTTGTCACTTAGTACAGTTTTTCTGAATTGGATTAAGTTAAATGGTCAGGTCAGAAGCACCACAAGGCTCCGTTGAATACCTATTAAGGCCGCTTGACAGTAGGACACGTTTTAGATTTTCTCCAGGAGTTTCTGTAAGATGGAGCTACTCAGCTATGCTATCACTCATCACCACCACCATCCAATTCCTCCTCCTCCTCAAGCAGCCATGTATGGGGAGGTCCAACCAGACCGTTCAATTTAGTTTTCTAAGCATATCTGGATAATTAGGATTACGGGAAACATGGCCAAAACAACGGAGTCTCCCTTCATAACATGCTGCTCAAAGGAGGCTGCCGACTCCTTTGCCTAACCTCATCATTACTTACAGAGTTGAACCATCTAATGTTCAAGATACTGCGTAAGCATCTCGAATCAAAAGCATTAAGTTTCCTGTTATGTTATTTACAAAGCATCCATGCTTCACTGATGTCCTAGTACTAGGACTACAAGGTTCCGTTGAATACCTATTGAGGCCGCTTGACAGCAGGACATGAATTAGATTTTTTCCACGGGTTTCTGTAAGATAGAGCTACTCAGCTATGCTGTCACGAGTCATCATCATCATCCTCAAGCAGCCATGGGCTACGGAGGTCCAACCAGACCATGCAATTTAGTTTTCGAAGCATTTCTGTCCTAAGCTACATCTGCTGCATCTGGCCACTGCACACTAATTCTAACAAGGTCCTGTTTGACATTGTCTGCCCCACCGCATCCTAGGTCTCCCCCACTTTCTGAGGCCTTTAGGCACACTGTTCATAACCATATTCGGTAATCTATAATTACCCATATGTCCAACGGAGTTTCTCTCTACACAATAAGCTGCTTAAAGGAAGTTGCCGACTCCTTTGCCTAACCTCATCATTGCTTCAAAAGTTGAGCCACCTTATGTCCAAGATACTGCGTAAGCATCTAGTTTCCTGTTATCTTGTTTACAAAGCGTTCAAGTTTCACTTACCATAACAACCTTAGAGAGAACCAAACTATTATACAGTCCAATTTTAGTCTTTAGGTGTATACGCTATTTCTCCACATTCTCCATAGATTTTTAGAAGTCCCCGAGCAATCCCTATTCGTCTGTTAATTTCATGCCGCACATCACCAGTATCTGTCATATAGCTCTCAAGGTAATTAAACTAAGACACCTGCTCAAGAGTGGAACTATTCAGATTAACTGAACCACAGCCTGCCTGACCAATTTTCATCACTTTAGGTTTCTACTACCAGTCTTACTACTCTTTGTAACCAAACCTACTTTAATACCAGTCTCATCAACAGCTCGAATGAAAGAGTTCATCTCATCAACGGCATTTGCCAAAAGGGTTCAATCATCATCATAGCCTAAATAAAAAATTTTCGTATCTCGTATTTTCGTATTTGGCATTTAAGGCCAAAATCTTTCCCTTGCAATGAATTTCGCATAATATAATCAATAACCAAACTAAAGAGAAAAGGGACAAAATGCACCTTTGTCGAACACCAGAAGCAATGCTAAAACAATTGCTACAAGCCTTACCAACTCTCACACATGACCCAATGTTATAGAGAGCTTTAATTATGTTTACTAACTTGTCTGGTATGCTATACAATCTCACAATCAACCACAATTTATGATGATCAACAGAGTCAAAAACCTTTTTGAAATCAACAAAGCTAGTAATGGAAGGTTTCTGAAAGTCTAAACATTTCTCAAGAATCTGCCTAAGTGAAAATATTTGATCTACACATCCCCTACCACTTCTGAATCCATATTGCTCATCACACAATTTCCCATCAACCAGATTCTTAATTCTATTAAGCACAATCATGCAAAGAACTTTCCTGGAACAGAAAGTAGGCTGATACACTTATAGTTGTCACAAGAACTGCAATCACCTTTTTTTAAAAATAGAGATAATAAGAACTCTGGTGAAATCCTTAGGAACCATGCTTTTATCATAAAAGATATTCAAAATTTCAGTCATCCAAGTGGTAACCGAAATATTCCCAGCTCTAAGCATTTCAGTTGTAATTTCATTACTTTTAAGATTCCTGTCTGACCTACAACAAGTTATGTTATGTCTGTTATAAAACATTTATTGTTAGCAGTTACACGGAATAAAATACGTAAGAGTCTGCTCTTCCAAATATATATCAAAGAGAATCAAAAAACGAAATGTTCAAGCTGATCTACCTTAACATTTAATCTATTAGTGTAGATTTTTATAACGGATAGTTAAATGGAATGGAGAGAGAGATCGAAATTCAGCATTATAAGAGAGTTTGTCTTAAAAGGTATCGCAAAATTTAAACAAGTGAAAGGTTTCCCCTGGGGATTTATGTAGTTTAAATTTAAAAATAGCCAAAATATCGTCAGTCTGTGTAATGGGGCCAACATTAAAGCCAGTAATATATATATCATGGTTACAAACAATTGGAGTAGAATTAACCACATTGTTTAGAATATCACTGAAATGCTCAGTCCACCTGATCATTATAGAATCCTCACCTTCTATAATCTTATCTTTTTATCCTTCAATCCCTGTATAACTGTCCGTTTTCTACCACACAAAACATTAACTATCTGGTACAGCTCTCTGCTGTTGTGCTGTCTAAATGCTTCCTCGGCTTTGCCAGCCAAGCCATCTAGCCAAAGATTCTTATCAGCAGCTAAGTGATCCTTTACACGTTTAGTAAGCTCTCTGTAATGCTTTCTATTAGCACTAGTAGGGAATTGATAAAGGGCAGTACTGCAATTCTTTCTTTATGAAATAAGCTCAAGTGCCTTATCGCTCAAATAATTTTGCCTCCTCTTATCCTTTTTTCCTAAAAGAGTACTGTTAGTTTCAAGAAAAGCCTGTTTAAAACGGTCCCATTCTTCCTCAACTTCAGGAGTAAGCAAACCATGACTATAATAATGATTTAGTAATCTTAAACAGGATTTAGCTATAACTGGGTCTTTCAAAGTTTCAGAATTAAAGGTAAATGTTTTAACCTCAGCACAACACTTCTTAAGAAGTGTTTAAGTGTTTTTTTAGTTTAAGTGTTTTGCAACTTAAACTTAAGTTTAAGTTGCAATAGCAAAAATATCGTCACACTTTTACATTTATTATTGTAAAACACTTTTAACAAGGTAATGATCAGAACTAGCCCATTTGCTGTTAATTAATATATGTAATAAATCATATTCTGATGCAGCCCATCTTTTGAAACCCAGGTGTACCTATGTATGTCGCGGTGTTTGTAATAAATGTTAGTGATTGTCAAACCATTAAATTTACTGACCCGTAGAAGACGTTGCCCATTGCTATTGCAGCTACCAACACCAAAAGGGCCTATTACTCCTCCCCAAAGGTCAGAGTCAGTACCAACTTTGGCATGAAGTAACCTAGAACAAGGGTAATATCCTCTTTCTTGATAGAATTCAAAATATCCTGAAGTTGTCCGTAAAACCTATCCTTCTCATCCTCATCAGCATTCTCAGTGGACGCATAACAGCAGATAACATTCAAATCTTTAATGCTTCTCTGAAATTTTGCTCTAAGAAACCTTTCATTAATACACTCATATCCTAGAAGAGCATCACTAGCGTGTCTGCTGAGAAGTAAACCTACTTTTGGATATCTAGGAGATGCTTTTATCTTACCTTTAATGGTTAAAGAGAAATTTCTTTAATGAGAAAAAATCTTTAATGGTTAAAGAGAAATTTATGATTATTTTTAAGAATATGACCTTTATATGTCCATCTGGTCTCTTTCAAGCAGAGAATATCTAAATTATAATGGTGGAATTCTTGTGTGAGGACATCGAAAGAATAATCTCTGTGCAGAGTCCTCACATTCCAACTACCTATGGAGAGAAAATGGTTAGTGGGATGTTTAAAGAAACTATGTTTATTGAGAGAGGGAATGCCGATAATATCAAACAGTCCTCTAATCGCAGGCATGGGGCAAACATTATTGCCATTGACATTGTAGCTACCAATGCTAAAGGGACCTATCACCCTCCCCAACGATCAGAGTCAGTACCAACTTTGGAACTGAAATCACCTAGAACAAGGGTAATATCCTCTTTCTTGGCAGAATTCAAAATATCCTTAAGTTGTCCGTAAAACTTATCCTTCTCATCCTCATCGACCGTTCTCTCACTACTAAAGGCTGAAGCCATCTACACCGGAAGACTTCCTCCAATGTAAGATTTGACGATGCCCGGAGAAGCAAGAGTTCAGGTGCCTGCGATGACCTCTGCTCAGGATTATCCACCAGCTGATGAAACATATCCCGTGAATCTATTCACTTGGGGTTGTCAACCCACAAACAAACAGAAAACACAGCGGAGGATTTTCCCTCCACAGCCCACCAGTGCAGCAAATTCAGATTCCATAATCAAGCTCAGAGCCATTATTCCGTTCAGGTTGGTATATATGGTCAGCACCAGGACCCTGTGGGTTGACGACTCCTGAGCAGGGTAGGAAAAAAAAGAAAAGGAACAGTAGTTGTCCAGATCTGTAGGCCTCACTGATCTGGCAGCCCTCCTCTTCCGTTCCCTTCCACAAGATGGTATCTCTTTTGAAAGGTACTAACGGTCTGCACCACGCGGAGGGGTCGGATATTTGGTGCTAGGACTGGCCGGTTCTGTGCATCATCACATGTGATTGTTGCATAGCTCTCCTTCCAGTGACTACCTAGCTACCATTTACAAACGCTAATTACCCATTTACGAGTGCTAGACACTATTTACCTTTCTTTTATATTCACCTAAAAACACATTTGTGCCAAAGGAGAACTTTTTTTCTCATTTTCCTTGGGCCACAATTTTTTTTATCGTACCAGGCGTGGCTCGTGAGCTGTCATTTGAGTAATTCTTCCATAAAACAATAATATTTTTTTATGAAAACAAGTATTTTTAATGTGTAATGACAGATAAATTTGAATGGAAACTTAACAAGAACAACATCATTTATTTCCTTTAACAAAAACCTTAAGGTCTGACCATTTCCTAAACTAAGACCATTGTACGCACAATAATTACTGATATAATAGGAATCATTGTATAATGTATAAAATCACTAATAGAGAGCATTTAAAGGACAGAAATTCACTTTTACAACAGAGATCACTTTTAGGACAAAAATTCACTGATACGACATACATCATTCTACAGCAGTGGTTCCCATTTGGAGGTTCGCGCTAAAAATTCTGTAATGGAGCCTTAAGAAAGCAAAGAATTGGTCCAATTATGCTAAATATATTTTTTCTCTGTGACTCTAAATTTTAGAGGTTTCATAATTATACGTAGTAAAATTTTATATTTTATAATTAAAATTATATAACGTAGATTTTAATTTGGAGTTTTTTTTAGTCATTATTTTCCTTAGGGTTCGCAACACATTTTTGTAGTTGAAAGGGGTTCGCGGAACATAAAACGTTGGGAACCACTGTTCTACAGGATATAAATTCACTGATACAACACAGACAATTATATATGTAGAGAAATTCATGGTCACAATTTTCACATTACTCACAAATTTCACAAAACAACAACAACAACAACTCACGACGTACAATTAATTTAGAATACCAAATTCAAGCAATGAGAACAGTTTTCACAAATAATTGTAGAGGAACTCTATTTTTTCTCAATGAAAACAATACAAAGACAGACTAGACTTTTCTAGATTATTAAACAAAAACGAATACTGACGCAATAGACTAGAGGTCTGATTTTTTTTAAAGGAATGATCTCCATAAAAACACAGTCACTCGAATGAATGGGTGAGTTCAGTTCCTCGGTCATAATTTATCCATGATGGGATGATTTGCGATTTAAGAGGTAGTAAAATCGACGCCCAAGCGGATTCTGCGTAACATATCTCTGCACAAAACTGAAGTCGTGTGTAGAAAAGATGGGAATAAAATCAGTTGAGGGCTGATAAGAAGAGAATCTCCATTTTCTCTAAAGGAAGAAAGAATATTTGTATAAATAATACGTAAGTTTATTATTATGTAGGAAATTAAATTTGGCATAATATATATAACAACTAAAAGGTAAAATGGAGATTTTTATGTTGCTGACATTATTAATAATAGACTTTGGTTGTTTTAGTTTTGAGCTGTACGTTTTTTTTTACTCTCAGTTGTGCAAATGGTCAGTTTACCAGGACCCCGATGATTCAGAGATGGGTAATGGATCTGTTACCGCTAAAGCTCGAAAGCCGTTAATGTGCACATTACCTAGCTAATCTGCAGATTAACTGATTTGCTCCGTTAACGTGCGGAATCAAGAGTTTTCCGCATTTTACCTAGGTATTGTGCACATTAACGGCTTCCGTATCGTTAAAGTTCAAAAGTTTGTTTCTCTCATAGTGGTGAATCTCTTGAATATGAATCTTCATGTCACGTGATTCACTCGTCCGCATTATAAAAAACGGCCCGGATGAGCGGAGGCCAAGTGAGAACGAATCGATAAAGTGATTCATTCTTGATAACGAATCACTAAAATGATTCGTTATCAAGAAGTGAGAACGAATCACTAAAATGATTCGTTCTCACTTGGCCTGCTCATTTTGGGGGCGTTTTTTTACAATTCGGACGACTGATTCATGTTGACAGAGGGATGACCCTGGTTTCAACTCTACTCTCGGACACTAGATAAATAACATTATGTTAATTTAAGCGTACACATACGTTCCTGTTGTTCCAGCAAAGATCTTATTTTCACTTTAACGAGTGCCTAGTAGGTAATGTGCAGATCATCCAGGTAATTTGCAGATTACCTAGGTAATTTGAGAAATGAAACAATTTTCCGCACGTTAACGGATCATCCTAGTTAATCTGCACAATACCTAGATAATCTGTAGAATAACTGATTTCTGCACTTCAGCGGTAACAGATCCACTAGATAGATGGAAACCTCCTGTGTACGGCGGGCGAATATTTTTGCGGTGGCTGGTGCAACTTGTCGTCAAAGGGTCTCCTTATAAAATAAAATATAAAACGTTAGAAATTAAACCGGCATAAACGTACAAAAGTTTTAGCTAAATTTAAATGGGATTTTCGAAAACGACGAAAGATAATATCAGTAACTACATACAGGTTATCCCAAGTAAAAAGTCTCACTTCAAATACCTCATTCATTTTCTGAGCTGGAGTTTCTAATGATATTATCATTGTTGTAGCTACGGATAAGTTTACTGGAAAAATGTTGCTTTTCATCTGAAAAATTTTCCATTATTTTGAAGTTAAGTGGAAAAGTAGAGTTTTTGGCTCATTTTCTAAAATTAGCCAGTCCGTTTGCTTATAGTCATTCAAAGTTTTTGTTTTCAGAGGGAAATGAAAATTCTTTTTGGGTTGCACAGGGAATAATGTAATATTAGGTTTCATATATTTAGAATCCTTTCTTAGTTTTAATTTCTACCTTTATAGGGAGTTAAATCTGAAAATTGGCGAAATTTTAAATGGCAATTTCAAATGATGTATTCCCTCTGGAAATTCGAAATTTGAATGATAGAGTTGGGTGTGATAAAGGGGTGTTTGCTGACATCAAGAATTTGACACCTTAACCCCAGGGTCAAAAATCACATTTAACGAGAAAGAAACTGAAAAAAAAAATGCGCTATTTAATGCCTCTTTATTTATTTTAAACTCTTTTTCGAAATAGTTGTAGCATTTCTGACGTACAAGCAAAAATATTTTCAACTTAGTCGAGTCGTTTCATCAATGAGCGCAGTTGCGTGAGGGAGGAGAACTACCTTGAATTTTTAAGAGAAAATTGAAATATATTTTTCGATTTGATGGTTGCATGGTGCTTATTTTTTATTACGAAAATTCAATATGTTAAAATTGTAGTCAAGATGATTTTTTTACTTATTTTTTCACAATTATCAATCAATGAATCAATCAATAAATAAAAGTTTAAATTATGACTGAGCTCGAAGTTGTCTGGACTATTTCGAGCCCCTCCGAGTTCAGACTAAGCTGTCAAAGCCCAGCCCCTCTTCTGTAATACTACAGCTTTTGTAAGTAACTCCTTTGTAGTATATCCATTAATAGTGCAATAACAATAAATATGAAACTCCCAAATGAAAATTTCATCGGGAAATAAGCTAATCTTTCATTTTTAATTAATCCTACACGTTAACAAATGATTGATTCTTTGGACTGAAGCTCGCATATATTTCATTTGGGCTATGTACCTTATCTCAAGCTAGTCAACTTTATTTGCTGACGTATCCCTTAAAATTTTCTTGAAGAATATTGCACCCATGTCATGGACGTAGGGGGCGGTAAAGAGGGATAGTTGCTCTCCAGGAAAAAATTCATCGAAAAATTAATTTATGTTGATTAATATCAGCTGTACCAAAAATGATGTCGTTTTGATTTGTAATTTTTTTCACATTTTTTCCTCGAAAGCTTATATTTATATTTATTGATCCGAAACACATTCCTTTTGGATTTATTTTAAATAAAGTTGCCCTTATTTTCGTTCTTGAGCATCCTTAGTTGCATTTTAATCGGATGTATGCGTGACTACTCTATTCGCTACAGCACTCATTAACGAACGAAGCATTGATTTCTTTTCGTCTACCCTCCCACGGAAAAAAATTCCTGTTAACGTCCATGTCCCCTGTTATAATTTTTCTGCGAAATTTGTGTTGGTAGATTCTGATTCTTTTTAAGAGAACAGAGAATTTTCACGAGAGCAGAGAAGAACAAGAACAGAGAAAACGAGGACGGAGAATCTTCGTAAATAGCATTGAAGTAAACCATTTTTAATCCTTTTGATGTTTTTAGCTGACTCAGTTGTTCAAAGCAAAATAAGGAAAATCTGTGAAATATATTTTGATATCCCATGTATTAATAACTATGTTTCATGCATCTGTTAGTGTGGATTGATAAAGTTCCTGAAAATAAAATTATGTATATTATAATAAGCAAAATAAAGGCATAAAATTTATATAGATATAAAAATGATTAAATATTATGATCAAAAATATATTTAATAATTTCATATTGCATCGTATCTTTTAAACATTTCGTACCATAGATTGAATAATACCACTTGAGTTTAAAAAAATCAGTGATAAATTGCAAATTATAGAAATGAATCAGTAACTTAAACTATTAATTACATAATGCTTTCAAACAAAAAGATATGTTGTACAAAATATCTATTTCTACAACATCTATTCTTTCAATCTGTTAGAGGCTTTAAATTGGAAAACTTTACCTTAAATATATTGTACGACGAAATTTGCAACTGAGAATATTGCAACTAATTATAGAAAATAACCGTCAACTACAAAAATTCTAAAAGTAGGGAAAACGAACAAACAGCTTTAAGTCAATTGTTTGATGCGATGTCATTTCCTGTAACAACTACAATAGTAAAATTCTTCGAAGAGAAACTAACCTTCCCGAAAGAGATTCATGGAACTTGGGACATTGGGTTGTTTCACCTCCGAGAGGTACCTTTTTGTAAACAGTGAGTTAAATGGCCAGGTCACAAGGACCCCCAAGGGCTGAGCACGGAGCCACGGCTTCGCATTCCATCCGACTTAGCGAAGTAATAATAAGATATCAATTCAGTGAAGATTAGAATGTGCTAAAATAAAATACTGCATATTTGTAAAAGTAAATTTCAAGCGGAATTAACCTCTATTAATGGGAAATTGATGAATATTTAATAAACGGTAAATAAAAGTTACTTATTAATTTTGAAACAAGTTTTTTTTCAATTATTAAAAATTAACTAAACGTATTTAATAACTTGAACAGAACATGTTTTACATCCATGGAGGATATGTCACTGCTTATTATGTTTTTATGTTGCTGTCATCAGTTCTCGTATTGATAACATACAAAAGATGATGATACAAACCGATGATTTAGGACATCAAATTTTACGCATACTAAGTCCTGTAAAATTAATTGATAGTTTGACATTAGTGTCCCTTAAAGTGCGGGGCCCATCTGACCTCAGGGCCTGGTCTTGCTGCTCCTCTCACATCGTCTTCACGCGCGCTCTGACTTCTTGTCAAAATGGGGCGGGGGTGGCTCAGTCGGTAGCGCGCCAGGCTCATAATCTGTAGTTCCCAGGTTCGAGTCCTAGCTGAGTCAGCGTTGAGATTTATCTCCGCAAAATTCCCCGCCCTGCCAACGGTCAGTAGGGAACACCGATGGGCTTGGAAAGGCCGCCGTCCGTCGGATGGGACGTTAAGCTGTGGCCCCGTGTGCGGGAGAGACATACCCTGTGCACGTTAAAGAACACGCTGGATGGCCTTGACGGGAGGCTGCCATCTGTCTCCCAACAGCTGTTCCAGTGGGTCCCCTCCCCCAACCTTCTCTGAGCCTTCGGGGTCCATGTGACCTGGCCATTTAGCCCATGGTGTGCAAAAAAGTGCCGCTCAGAGGTAAAACAACCCAACCCAAATCCTGCACATTTGTTTAGCTCCTAACTTCCCATCCAAGGTACGGTTCTCTTTCCAATGCCATCGGTAACCTCTTTCTCATCGAAGAGGAGGGAGAGAGAAGATTATTGGAGAAAATCTCAAGCTAGGCAGAGTGGCGAGCAGTTCTAGCAAAATCAGCTAAGGAGTTGGCCCCTCCTAATAAATAAGCATGGCATTATTAACAATTGAAAACTAGAAACTATCTTAAAGTTCAACGGTTGAAAAGACTATGTTGAATGCACTCTACTTGATTTGTTCTCATTGATATAAAAATATGCTAATCCTAGAAAGAATTTCTGCCGTCTAGTGACTGGTTGGGAGCGGAGTGTCTGAAGGAGACTGCTACAGGACAGGATTAAGAGTAATCTTGATATCTTTGATCATTTAAAATATTTATATTACATTTGTAAGTTCAGTAATTTTAAATTAAAATATGGTTTTAATAACTTACATTGAAAACAAAATTTGAGATGTGGCTTAGAAGAACATGGATTAATGGGAGACAGGATCAAAACCGCCCTGGAAAAATTACATTAATTTCTGGTACACCTAACTATATTAATCACTTACAATCATCTGTACAGGGAGTTTCAAAAATATAGGTACAAACGTTTAGGGGAGGTAGATAACAACTAAAGGAATGAGAATTGCATAGGAACCCATAACCGGAAACGTCACCGTAAGTCAATAGGCGGCGCTGTTCATCAGTGCGCTAGAGGGGAAATTTCGGATTTCCTCATTCGAGCGGTAGTCAGCTGACGAAGTGCATGCAAAGGTATTCGAACAGGGAGCTGGCAGACATGCACTTAGTGTATGGAATAGCTGAGGGCAATGGTTTTTTGTAATAATTATGTCCAATAAATGTTTTCCCATTAATCACTGTCTTGTATCCTTTCAGATCTTGTACCTCTGCTACCACTTTCCCATGACGTTTCCGGTTATGGGTTCCTATGCAATTCTCATTCCTTTAGATGTTATCTACCTCCCCTAAAAGTTTGTACCTATACTTTTGAGACACCCTGTATATATTGGATTTATTTTTTTCCTTCTCCGTTGTAGTAACTAATATTCTAATCAGGAAGGGGCCCTTACACCCCTATAAATTTAAGTAATTCTTCCAGATTTCTCAAAAATCCACAAACCTTTACACGGAGAGAGTTCATAGGCTAAGTAATCAGGTACCTTAACCGCTATATCCGTTAGAGCTTTTACAACTGAATCAAAGATTGCATTGTTTACTTCACGTACATCTCAGACGCATTTCAATATAATTATTGATTTTGAACTAGTTGCCAGAGTAATGCACCTCGAAACTAATTGGGATTTTGCAATTCAACTGCACTGAAAGGGTAATTCATAAGATTCACATAAATTCTTTTAAACCTAGAACACGGGGAAACAAAATTAAAATACAATTGTTATATTTAACATAGATTTCTATGCTCTTTTCGCTGTCACAAAATTATCCTTTTCTAACTGTGATTCAAGGAGTCATCTCTTCGTAAGGAAACAAACCAGAAAAGCACTTCAGTCAATTAGATATATATCCTATATTTGGAGAAAAAAAAGTAAATGAAGAAAAGAAACAAGCTGAGGTATTACGAAATCTAATTTCACACCGATTTTCTCATTTCCTCCAGTTCCTTTTGGAAAACTGACTGTGACTAAATGTGCAATGCTCACCCCCCCAGTGAAGGAAACAGAGACATAGGCTAGGATTAGAAGTGACACTCGAGGCATTTAAGTAAAGGCACTCTAGGCCAACAACAAAATACCGGGGATCAGGTCTCTGTAAGGACAGACGATTACTTCAATGGCAGGAGAAACTAGAAGACGTCGGTCCGTCCCTATTTTTTATCTTTCGTTTCACGTTTCCAGCAAGCGACAGCTTTTTCTAGTAGTGTACAAAGACTTTAGGTCTGTAGGGACTGTGACGTACCAATGAGTGGTTTTTGCGGTAAATACCGCACCGTATTTCCCGAATGCTAAGCCTAATTGCTTGATATGAATTGTGTGCTACATTGTTGGAACCATAGCCATGAGTTTTCAGAGAAAGAATTTAGTAGGAAGAATATGAACGAATGTAAAAAAAAAGTGATTTAAAGTAAATCGGTTCTGTTGCTTTCGAACATGTGTGTCTGAAGCTTGAGAGACATCGCAACAGGATATCAAACGGTTGGGTTGGGTTGTTTTACCTCTGAGCGGCACTTTTTTGCACACCATGGGCTAAATATCCAGGTCACATGGACCCCGAAGGCTCAGAGAAGGTTGGGGGACCCACTGGAACAGCTGTTAGGAAACAGATGGTAGCCTCCCGTCAAGGTCATCCAGCGTGTTCTTTAACGTGCACAGGGTATGGCTCTCCCGCACACGGGGCCACGGCTTAACGTCCCATCCGACGGACGGCGGCCTTTCCAAGCCCATCGGTGTCCCCTACTGACCGTGGGCAGGGCGGGGAATGGGATATCAAAGAGGTTAGGTTGTTTTATATCTGAATTTCCCTTTTAAGCAAAATGGCCAGGTCACAAGGACCCAGAGTTGGGTAGGGGAAGAGGAAATAATGGAGAACAATTAGGAGACAGATGGGAAATATCCCTTTAAAGCTAGCTAACGTGTGATTTAACATGCGCAGGGTATAGTTTCCCTGCACACGGGATCACGGCTTGTCCGTCCTATCCCACGGACGGCTTTAAAGCTCATTGATGTCACAATTTCCACCCGAGGGTGAGATGAGAGTTAGCGGAGAAAATCCCACACAGGCAGTAGCGAGCAGATTCGGATATAGAAAATAATCGAAGGGAGGGGGGGGGGTCAAGACACTTGATTTTCAATGCAGTAAAACATTTCCCTCTCCGTTTTACGGGTTTTCAAAAAAAATTCTTGAAAAATGCATGAAATATAAATAAGTCTAATAATTTTTTTGCCCCCTAGATCCAGCATGATACGAAGTGTCCAGCCTGGTAATATTAAATTACGAATTTGGCCAGCTATCAACCTATTCTTCATATCAAAGTGGTTTCCTGTCTTTTTAAAACGAAAAACCACAATAACAACGAAAAGCCCCATTTCTACAATATGTTAAGTTGTGTTACCACTGAGCGGTGTTTTTTTTTGTACACAATAAATGGCCAGGTTACAAGACCTCTAGGTTAAGAGAAGGCTTGGGATGGGGGATTCCCTGGACAGATATTGTGAGACAAATGGTAGCCTCCCGTCAAAGCCATCCAGCTTGTTCTTTAACATGCACAAGCCATAGCTCTCCTGCACACGGGTCCACAGCTTAACGTCCCATCCGACGGACGGCGGTTTTTCCAAACCCGTAGATCTCCCCTTTCTGACCGAGGGCAGGATGGGGGGGGGGGGGGGTTAGCGGATATAAATCTTAACACTGGCCTAGATAGGCCCCCCAAAATCCCCAAATCCCCAAATCCCAACCCCTCCCCCAAAATTCTAGCTCAACCCTAGCTCCGAAATATGATCGGAATCCCGTTTCAAATTTTGCATCCCCATTTTAGAGGAACCATGTGATGGAGGCGAGTCCGCAATAGAAGTATTTCAAAATATCTGTGCCTTACTTGTAATCTGAATTCAGGGTCTTTGATAATGCATTTAACACACTAATCGTGTGGTAAATGTGTATAAAAGTGGCAGGAATACAAAAGTTTTATATAGAGCTTTCATTATGTTAACTTACTTGTCAGGTATGCAATACTATCTCACGCTCAACCATAACTTATGACGATCAAAAGAGTCAAAGGCCTTTTTGAAATCCACAAAGCTAGTAACCAAAGACTTCGGAAACTCTAAGCATATCTCAAGAATCTTCCTAAATGAAAATATCTGGACTATACATCCTCTACCATTTCTAAATCCACAATACTCATCACGTAGTTTTCCGTAAACCAGATTCTTAATTCTCTTAAGCACAACCTGCAAAGAACTTTACCTGGAACAGAGAGCAGGCTGACCTCCTGTAACTATCACAAGAACTATGATCACCGTTTTTAAAAAATAGGGAAAATAAAGCTCTAGTAAAACCCTTAGGAACAATATCTCTATCATAAAATTAGCCAAAATTTCAGTCAGCCATGGGACATCACAAACTTTCTCAGGTCTAAGCATTTCAGTAGTAATTTCATCTACCCCTGGATATTTAGGCAGTTTAAGTTTAGAAATAATCAAAATAACTTCAGACTGTGATATAGGCCAACATTAAGGACACTAATGCATCTATCATCATTACAAACAATTTGAGTATGTAGAAGTAATCTCATTGTTTAGAACATCACTGAAATCCTCAGCCCACCTAGCCATGACAGAATCCTCACCTTGAATAACCTTAACTTATAAATCAGTAGTAAAGAATCACAGGGTATGTCCTGTAGACATGGAACTCATATCCTTCAATTACTGTACATATGTCCGTTTATTCCCATACAAAACATTAACTATCTGGTAGAGCTCTCTGCTGTTACGCTGTCTAGCTGCTTCCTCGACTTTCTCAACCAAGTTAGCAAGTCAAAGATTCTTATCAGCTGTTAACTGATGCTTTACACGTTCATTAAACTCTTTTTAAAGCATTCTGTTAGGAGTAGTAGGATATTTATTAAAGATATTGCGACAGTTCGTTCCTTCAAAATTAAGCTGCAGTGCCTTATCACTGAAATAATTTTGCCTCCTCTGTTGTTTTTACCCAAAAGAGTACTGCTAGTTTCAATAAAAGCATGTTTGAAACAGTCCTATTCGTCCTCAACTTCAGTAGTAAGCAAAACATCTCACGGTAACTAAGTAACTTATCGTAGTAAGCTTTGGTTATAACTGGATTTTTCAGCCCTTCAATGTTAAAGGTAACTTTATTAATCTTAACACAACACTTCTTAAGTTTAAGTTGCAAAACACTTTTAACGAGGTAATGATTAGATCTAATTTCAACTCCCCTATATGACCTAGTATTCCTAACAGAATTAACCAATTTTTGATAAGTTTTAGTATTCTGAAACCATTAAGTATGTTTAACTGTAGGAGACGTCGCCCATTGCCATCGCAGCTACCAATAACAAAGTAACCTATCACTCACCCCGAAGGTCAGAGTCAGTACCAACTTTAGCACTGAATCACCAGAAACAAGGGTAGACTAGATTGCCTCATTACCCATGTTTTAGGCATTTTTTATCTTCCCTCTTGACAGAATTCAAAATATCCTGAAGTTGTCCGTAAAACTTAGCTTTCTCATCCTCATCGGCGTCATCAGTGAGGATTAACAACAGAAAACATTCAAGTCTTTAATGCCTGTTTTAAAATTAGCTCTAAGAAATCTTTCATTAATGCACTCATATCCTAGAAGAGCATTTGAAATAATTTGCTGAAAAAAAAAGTGCCTTTTTGTTGTGAATGATATCAGAACTCACGTCTCCCAGAAGCACGCCCGCAAGTCTTGTCAACAAAACATTTTCTGTGATACTTTATTACTGAACTAGAAGAACATGACTAGACTTAGTTTTTAACGAAGTGTTTGCTGAGAAGCAAACTTACTCCTTTGAGATGTTTTCCATCTTCCCTTTCTGAAAAGAGAAATTCAAGATATAACATAATCCTTACCTGGCAAAGTGGTTAGGCAGCTAGTGACTGTTCCAGCAAGGCAGATTTTGTGATTATTTAACTCTAACTGAGGCAGCGGTCAGCAGTGACTTCGGTCTTACTAGGGCTATGTCATTGTACGTATGAGAAGGCCTGTAAAAGCTAGAAGTAGCTTCTAGGATTCTTCTCTGTCTTATATATCGCAAATAAAAAAAGAAATATTATTTTCAGATATCTGACTTTTATCTCTGCATATGGTTTCTGGCAAGTCGAGAATTTCAGGGTTAAAACGGTGGAAGTATTGTATGAGGACATCAAAGAGAATAATCTGTGTGCAAAGTCCTCACATTCTATTAATCTATGGACAGAGGATTAGTGGGATGTTTAAAGAAACCATGTTTATTGAGAGTGAAAGTTCCGACAATATTGAACGCAGGCATGTGGCAAAGACCTGTTTTCCCCACACTAAAGGCTGAAGCCATTTACACTGGAAGATTTCCTCCAAAGTAGGTTTGATGATAACCGTAGAAGCAAAGAGTTCAGGTGCCTGCGATGGCCTCTGCTCAGGATTATCCACCAGCTGATAAAACCTATATTGTGAATCTATTCACTTGGGGTTGTCAACCCACAAGCAAACAGAAAACACATTCCGAGATTTTCCTTCCACATAAGCCCACCAGTGTAACAAATTCGGGATCCATAATCAAGCTCAGACCATTATTCCATTCGGATTGGTATATATGGTCAGCACCAGGACCCTATATGGTTGACCACTCCTCAACAGGGTAGAAAAAAAAATCAGAAAAGTAGCTATAGTAGTCCAGATCAGTGTAGCCTAGTGATCTGGCAGCCCTGCACTTCCGTTCTTTTCTAAAAGCGAGTATCCGTTTTGAAAGGCACTAACAGTCTGCACTACGAGAAGGTGGGATCGGACATTAGGTGCTAGGCCTGGCCGGTTCTATCCATCATCACAGGGGATTGGTGCATAGCTCTTCTTCCAGTGACTACCGAACTCATTTACAGACTAACTTTTCCCCATATCCATAGAAGCTCTTAATAAATGAACAGAAAGGGAAGGAGAACCAGCAGCATATGCATTAGTCTGCCTCCTACATCACATTAGTAGAACAAAAGTCTCCAGCAACGGCGCTAAGAAGTAGCTAAATAAAGAACGCTCGCCATGGGTGAAATGCTTTTGAATTTTTATTGTTTTACTATATAGCAAATGTTTTTAATATATATAGTAAAAGTTTTTAAATAAAAAGTTAATCGAAAGTATCGTAGTCTGTGGAATGAATTTACATCTTGTTCATCACTCTTTCGTAAAAATATGATCACTTCGGATAAAAATGAAGTGGTAGGTATAGTGCCACCAGAAGAGAGTGAAGAGAAAAGGTAGATAACATGAAATCGATTACCAAAGCACGAACAAAAGCAAAGGTGGCGAAGAGGGGAAGGTAGGCATAGGAAGAAAAGCCCCAGAATTAGAAGTTTACCAAAGCACGAACAAAAGCAAAGATGGCGAAGAGGGGAAGGTAGGCATAGGAAGAAGAGCCCCAGAATTAGAAGTTTACCAAAGCACGAACAAAAGCAAAGATGGCGAAGAGGGGAAGGTAGGCATAGGAAGAAAAGCCCCAGAATTAGAAGTTTACCAAAGCACGAACAAAAGCAAAGGTGGCGAAGAGGGGAAGGTAGGGATAGGAAGAAAAGCCCCAGAATTAGAAGTTTACCAAAGCACGAACAAAAGCAAAGGTGGCGAAGAGGGGAAGGTAGGCATAGGAAGAAAAGCCCCAGAATTAGAAGTTTACCAAAGCACGAACAAAAGCAAAGGTGGCGAAGAGGGGAAGGTAGGCATAGGAAGAAAAGCCCCAGAATTAGAAGTTTACCAAAGCACGAACAAAAGCAAAGGTGGCGAAGAGGGGAAGGTAGGCATAGGAAGAAAAGCCCCAGAATTAGAAGTTTACCAAAGCACGAACAAAAGCAAAGGTGGCGAAGAGGGGAAGGTAGGCATAGGAAGAAAAGCCCCAGAATTAGAAGTTTACCAAAGCACGAACAAAAGCAAAGGTGGCGAAGAGGGGAAGGTAGGGATAGGAAGAAAAGCCCCAGAGTTAGAAGTTTACCAAAGCAACGCTTGTAAAA
The DNA here is from genome assembly GCA_038380435.1 of Ryuthela nishihirai. Classification (NCBI taxonomy): domain Eukaryota; kingdom Metazoa; phylum Arthropoda; class Arachnida; order Araneae; family Heptathelidae; genus Ryuthela; species Ryuthela nishihirai. The sequence continues at coordinate 10,901,041 of JAWZYU010000004.1, forward strand.
CAAGGCAATTTGTTCTGAAATCTATTTCAACCTAAATAAAACTAATAAATAAACCTAAATAACGAAAGAACAGACGATTATGTAAGTATATTAGATGAGCTCTCCCCACTGGACGTCATAGGTAAGATTTTTTTTACTCAAAATGTAGACTGATACTACTGCAAGTGATAAACAGTTTACAACAGTGTTTTTTAATTAAAGAAATACTGTATAGCTTAACTGTGTGAAATGCATAATTAAATGGTACTACATAATTAATTAAATATTATTACTCTATTGTATTCAGCTAGAAGTGTGTTAAAAAGAAAGTTTAAGTTTAAAAAGTTTTAATAGTTCCATTAATATTGGATATTGGCTTATGATCAGGGTGATATACGATGATACGATCAATAAAATAGGTGATATATGATCATATGATCAATAAAACATATTGGCTTATGAACAGGGTGAATAAAGGAAGGGGGGCGTCACTCAGCGAGGAAGTGTTTCTTGACGGTCATTGGCTAGGCATTTTGACGTCACAGTGGGGAGACGAAAGTAAACAAAGCGTATAAGAAGCGTACAGTAAGATAGATTTCTGTTGACAGAAAAAGTGTGAAATTACAATCCGACAAATAACAATCATTTGGTCGGAGCAGAATCCGTCATCGTAACAAGACTGAATTTTTTATGTGACAGGTTTTTTTTATCTGAATGGCATTATCATTTAGTTTACGTTTAATAATTAATCCTAAGAGTTCGCTTCATAAATCTTACAGACGATCGATTTTAATAGGCATCTGAAAAATGTTTACCACATATCTTAGCGTGTGCGCATCGAATTTATCTTCAAGCCGACATTGAAACATCCACTTCAAACTAATTTTTGGTTCTCATTCGAATGTGTATGAAATATTGTTTTTCAAATTCTTCGAAGGATTACTCATGTAATTTGCTACTGCACAGTTCGGCATGATAAAAAAGAGAAAAAATTGCCTGAAAGACTTCACACAGAGAGAAATTCACCAAGCGAAGAGCAAACAAAGGCACAAAAGAACAGACGATTACGTAAGTACAGTAGCTGAGTTATCCCCACTGTGACGTCATGGGCCACGCACTCTCAGCGACACTCAAATGACCTTGGTAAAACATAGCCTTGTGGCGTCACCTTATATATATATACTCATTTTGGCTTGTGATGCTAAATTCGGACGAATATTTTACTTTTGAGTAGCTCACAATTATGCAAATAATATGTTAACTGGCTGGAAAAAATTAATTTTTCTTCAGATAGTTTCAGGATTTCGCAAGAAAACGCTTCAAATTTTCTGACTGACTCTTTCAAAAAATAAAAAGAGAATACTCTAAATGAACAATCGGAAGCAAGAGGCTATAGATTTTAGCATGTAAAGGAGTGATTTCTCAAGGTATCATGTGTTGTTGGGTTGAGTTGTTTTACCTCTGAACGGCACTTTTTTGCACACCATGGGCTAAATGGCCAGGTCACATGGACCACGAAGGCTTAGAGAAGGTTGGGGGAGGGGACCCACTGGAACAGCTGTTGGGAGACAGATGGCAGCCTCCTGTCAAGGCCATCCAGCGTGTTCTTTAACGTGCACAGGGTATGGCTCTCCCGCACACGGGACCACGGCTTAACATCCCGTCCGACGGACGGCGGCCTTTCCAAGCCCATCGTTGTCCCCCACTGACCGTGGGCGGAGATAAATCTCAACGCTGACCCAGCTGGGACTCCAACCTGGGAACTACAGATTACGAGCCTGGCGCGCTACCGACTGAGCCACCCCCGCCCAGGTATCATGTGAGTAGAGCCACTGGAGTGAAGAGTGAAAGAGCAAGGGCAGCTCCCATGGGTGGAAGAATCGCAAAGTTCCTTCAGTAGTTTTCGAGACGCTGCAGGGCAGAACAGAGAGAGATAGAAAAACAAATAATATCCACTTGTTGCGTGAACAAGTGGATATTATTTGAGTTCCCTTAGAGTTCCCTTAGTTCCTTCCTGAGTTCCCTTAGAGCTTTTTTTTGTTGCGTGAACAAAAAAAAGCTCTAAGGGAACTCAGGAAGCGGTTAGAGCAGTTTAGCAGTTTTATACAACGCAGATGGCATCACAGTAAAGCAGAAATGTGATTTCTACTGGAGACACTACTTCCATTATTAGTAATTGTTCCGTTTATGATTCCAAAAACTTTGGAAATGTTTATAACCCTAAACCACTTTCTATGTGACCGGACTGCACAGCTTGTATGGAAACTGAAGTTGGATTGGGTTCTTTTACCTGTGAGCAGCACCTTTGTGCGCACAATGGGCTAGACAGCCAAGTTACAAGACCCTTAGTGTTAAAGAGAAGGTTTGGCTAGGTTATCCACTATCGCCACGGTCAGTAGCTCGCATCAAAGCCATCAGCATGTTCTTTAATGGGCATAAGGTATGGCTATTCCGCACACCGACCAGGGCTTAACGTCCTATCCGGTACTCGGTGGCATTTCGAAGCCCTTAGATATCCTGTTTCTGACAGAGGATAAGGCAGGAGATCAGCGGAGAAAAATCTCAACTCTGGAGCAGTCGGGACTCGAACCTGGGAAAAGCAGAGGAAACTGAAGAAAAGTAACCATGAAAAGATATGGCACAGCATCATACTTGTAAAAGTGACATTTGTTGTTACTTTTATGCTATTGAGCAATTATAAGATTCTTGAGCGAATGTTATTAAAAGGAAGAAGAGATAACTGCGGTGTCTATTAAAAAAGATGAAGATGACAATAGCTGTTTTAAGTTGAAAATGCCAAATTCAAAAAATAGCGTATTCCGAAAATTACGTTTCACACACTCGCATCCACAATAATCCAAATGTATGCAAAATATGCAGGTTTGGATATCATGGTTTACGATTAACATCAATGAAGTCTTGTTGAGGGGGCAGATCAGGTGGGGCCTCCTCCTCTTAGGTGGATCACTGGTCAAAACTGAATATCGCTGATTAAGTGATTCAGAAAGTGAAGGATTTGACATTTATTGCTGAATCGAAACTTCAGTTTGGAAACGGCTAAAAAGAGCGGTGCTGTCATTAACCTTAAATCTGTTTCTAGAGGAGGGTTTCTGATTTTTTTTAGGTTCCGTTTCTACCAGGTTTCACAAGTGGCTGCGTCCCTGAAAGAGGGGGTGGCTCAGTCGGTAGCGCGCCAGGCTCGTAATCTGTAGTACCCAGGTTCGAGTCCCAGCTAGGTCAGCGTTGAGATTTATCTCCTCAAAAATTCCCCGTCCTGCCCACGGTCAGTAGGGGACACCGATGGGCTTGGAAAGGCCGCCGTCCGTCGGATGGGACGTTAAGCCGTAGCCCCGTGTGCGGGAGAGCCATACCCTGTGCACGTTAAAGAACACGCTGGATGGCCTTGACGGGAGGCTACCATCTGTCTCCCAACAGCTGTTCCAGTGGGTCCCCTCCCCCAACCTTCTCTGAGCCTTCGTGGTCCATGTGACCTGGCCATTTAGCCCATGGTGTGCAAAAAAAGTGCCGCTCAGAGGTAAAATAACCCAACCCTAACCCTGAAAGAGATGCGATTGTAAAGTGAGCTTTCTATTACTCACTTCAATCTAAAGGACTGCAGAGAAGACGTAGGTTTTGTGGCTATGCGCAGTAGGCCATAATGGTGTAAATATCGCACATATTTTTGCAACATTCGTCTGCGATGCGGCGCTTTCTTCTTCGGTGATATCTGAGAGTTGGAATCCTCTTGGTGGGGCTGATTTCATTTTTTGTTGCTTCTCGGACTGAAAGGAAAAATAGCATTAATAATTAGTTTATGCAATTAAGTCATGTAACAAACACAGCATATATACTATATAGCTCATAAAAACACACACGGCCATGGGCGTCCGCAAAAAAATTTCCAGAGGGTGGGGGCAAAGCTTGGAGACAAATAATTACATCAATAAATTTTTATTTAATTATTTAATTTTTTACTGTTTTTTTTTTCACAAGTAGATTATAGAATACAGTATTGCATCAATACAAAAACACATACATAATGTATATTTATATTATTATGTATACATAATATACATAATATATTGTTACGATTATAATTTGCGGAATTTTTTATCGATCCTAGGGGGGAAGTGCCCTATTTGCCCCCCTCTGCAGACGCCCATGCACACAGCATATATACTATATAGCTCATAAAAACCCACAGTTTGACTAGTTGGGTTGTTTTACCTCTGAGCGGAATTTTTTGCGCACAATGGACTAAGTAGTGAGGTCACAAGGACCTCTAGGGTTAAGAGAAGGTTTCAGAAGGGTATAGTAGCTTTCTGTCAAGGCCATCTTTCTTGTTCTTTAACATGAACAAAGCATGGCTCTCTTGAATTCGGAGCTAGGCTTTAACGTCTCTTCCAAAGGACGGCGGAGTTTACAATTTCATCGATATCCTCTACTAACCTAGCGCAGTCAACGCTGGCACAGGTGGGACTCGAAACCGAGAACTGAAGATAACGATCCTGGTGCGCTTCCGATTGAGCCACATCAGCCCCAGTTTCATTTAGTACAGTCGCTCAAAAAACTATCCGAACACTATGGTTGATTACAGAATTCAGAAAAAATATCTGGCAACGTTTTTTTTAGAAATTAGTGATCTGGCAACCTTCGTGTCACGTGATTATAGAATTCAGAAAAAATATCTGGAGCGTGTACAGTTGCTGTACACGCTCCAGTTACCGTTCACAGCAAACTGGAGCGTGTGGAGTTACTGCATACGCTCCAGTTTGCTGTGAACGGTAACTGCACACGCTTAATATTTCCGAGAGTGAGCCCACACGATCTAGTATCAAAATAATATGACCACCTTAGTCGCTCAAAAAAGTATCCGAACACTAATTTCTAAAAAAATCGTTGCCAGATATTTTTTATGAATTAAAAAAAAAGTATCCGAACCATAGTGTTCGGATACTTTTTTGAGCGACTGTACTAGAGGCATAAAATAACGAAATTCTAAGGACTGAGACAAGGAATTGAAACAATTTTTGAAAACATATATAATGCTGATAATGCATTTTAATCGGAAATGGTAATTCTTATTACGAGACAAAGCGTATTGTGAATCTGAGACATACTCTGAAGATTTTAATTGCAAACTACATATTTACTTAATAAATTGAAGAAATATTTTGACGTTTAGACAGATATCGACGCTAAATTAATATTGATTATTTTCATGACAATTAAACAAAAATGTGGAAAAATTTCTTCAGTTTATTAAACGATTAACTCTATACTCGTAACATAAATTGTGCCATCTACTTTAAGAGGTTGTTTGCAAACAGCGAAGACACTGCCTACAAGAGACACAGAGTTGTGTACAGTCGCTCGTGACACGAAGGTTGCCAGATCACTAATTTCTAAAAAACATCGTTGCCAGATATTTTTTCTGAATTCTGTAATCAACCGTAGTGTTCGGACACTTTTTTGAGCGACTGTACCAAGATTAGTATGGTGATTTCAGATATCATGTGAATATTAACATTGACTGACTCCAAGGTCAAAGAATAATATAAACATTTGGACTTAGTTTTATTAAGAAGTAGCCAGATAAGACAACAACTTATTTCTTTTCTTGACTAATTAACTTTACACATCATGTTTTCTAAATTGTATAAATGCTTGAATGTTTGATGTGCAAAATTAGGTTGGGTTGTTTTATCTCTGAGCGGCACTTTTTTTGCACACAATGGGCTAAAATGCCAGGTCACAAGGACCCCAAAGCTCAGAGAGTATTGGGGGATGGTACCCACTGGACAGTTGTTGGAAGACAGATGGTAACCTCCCATCAAGGCCATCCAGCATGTTCTTAACATGTACAGAGTATGGCTCTCCCGCACACGCAGCCACGGGTTAACATCCCATCCGATGGACGGCGACCTTTCCAAGCTCGTCGGTGTCCCTACTGACCGAAGTCATGGCGGGGAGTTGCGGAGATAAATCTCAACGCTGGCCCAGGTGGAACTCGTAGCATCGAATTGCTGATTTCGGACTTGATGCGCTACCGACTGAGCCATCACCGCCCTCTCCCCCCTCTCATCGATGGGAATGAATCAAGGCATTCTGCAGCAAATGCCGTCAGATGGTTAAACAGTTAGGAACTAGAACACCAGGTGGAGAGAACCTACTGTCGCAATTTTAAGTGAAGACAGGTGTTTCAGTACGAAGACAGAGAGTGACACCACCATGCTAACTACCTTTTGATTGTGTTGAGGCGATGGGAGGCAACTGATACTCTAACACGCAGTGGATTGTAAGAGGATGGTCTGTCTCTCTGCAAGACTCACTTCAGTGTGTCTATTACGCTTTACCCTTCTCACAGGTGAGAAAGCCTTAACTGATGCAAAATGCTTATCAACTGGACTCAATAAGGTGTGCCCTCTTTCAGATGGATTCTGATTTGTTCTACATAGTTAATGAAGACGTGCATTCATCTGAAGAGAGTCAAGGATACGTCTTCTAACATCACTAAAAGAGATATTTATGGTTGGGACAGTTTGAGCAGGAATTTTGTGGGGGGACATAATGATCTCTATATTCTTTTCGGTTGACCATGACTGTTCACAGTTGCGGAGATGATATCTTGGGTCATTATGTAACACCCGATGAAGGTGCAAAACAAGACGATTTTATATTATAGGATGCTAATAACAGACCACATTGCACCAGTGAAGTTGAACATCTGCGCTCATATTGAGTGGCAGCCAGTTCCATCTCTCGCTTTCAATGTAAAGGGCATGATGCTTTACGGACAAGTAATATTACCCTCCAATTATCTCCAGCATCTCTCTCTCCTGAAGCTTAGAAATGATCTAGTAGAATATTGCAATTTATTTATAGGAATTATTGTTACCTGAGCTTTCTGAGAGCTTCACAAACAGCATGCAACATAACCGTGAGTCTTGGATTGCAGTTAAGGGAAGACCTTAATTTTTTGAACATCCCCCACTATATTTAACATTATGAACTTTTTCACAGGACTACAATTAAATACTCGAACGTAGTGGTTTCTGATTCGAAATGACGCTGCAAACTCTGTGAACTTGTTAAGTATGATATCTGAGATACCAGAAACCACTATGGAAAGTGGTGGACGTGGAAATTATTGAAAAGAAATTGAAAAATAAAACAAATGAGTTGCTACAATTATAATCATAACGTTACCCAATGTTTTTATTTTCGTTTCCTTTTTATTTAATTTTCTATATTTATAATTTTCCGATTTAGCCCTATCATAGGTCTCGGAGGATCTGATAAAATACGTTGAAGGCCGCAATTTGGGACCCCTTCTCAACATCCTGTTGTTTGGATTATAAACAAACGACATACACTACATTGCAAAAAGTAACCTGGCACTGCCATGTTATGTAAATGTAAAGCCACATTCAAAGTTCTAAACGTTCTAAATAACTCTCCAAATCCAAAACTCCCTAAACATCTATTATCAGCAGTATTCATTAAATATTTAAAGAATTATGGAAGCTGAAGGATTTAATTGTAACTTTTGGTACTTAAAAGATAAAACACATCCGTTAAAACAAATCGCTAACTAACATAAATGTAAATACATTATATTTGGGTAAAAAGATTTTTTTTTTAATTTTTCATCAATTTGAGGAAATATTTTTCAAGAAGATTGTGGCATCGACAAAGGTTTCTACTTGTTCCAGCTTCAATAACTCTTTAAAATATCAAGCGAATATTCTTTAAAATGAAGACTGAGTGAGATCTTCAATTAATCTTTAATGACATTTTTCCGTAAAAAGCTTGTTCTAAAAGTTAGGGAGCTTTAAATATGGCTTTCCATTCACGTAGCTATGGAAGTGTCGGTTACTTTTTGTAATATAGTGTACATATATTAAATTCAAGATTTCATCCTTCTGTTTTTTGTCTCTGGAGTGACAAAAATCAAAATCGGAGAAACGAATACTTTAAGTACGAGGTCTATACTTCGTGTTCGGCCATCATTCTGTCAAAATGTCACGAACTCTATCCTGAGTATCATACTCGACACGTGATTCAAAATAGAGGCTTTCATTACTTCTGCATTGTATTTGCGCAACTCGGTTTAGTTGATTCGTAAATTGCGTAAAATGAAATTTTAATTGTCACGAAATGTGTGAGGTTGACAATCACTGATCCAAAAATTCAATAAGAAGTTTATATCATCGATTACCAAAATAAGAGATAAAAGATATCATTCCATTCATTTGTTCCAGCTACAAAATTCTGTAATCTCTTATTTAATATCTTGTTTTATTTCTTGGTAATTTTATCACAGAAAGAAGCACTTTACAGCATATGAAATATCGAATTTAGGTAAAAAAAAATAATACAATAGGAAAATGAAAGTGTTGAAAAGAGAAGATTACAATCTCTGTAATTTCTCTGTCGGATGATGACAAAAGCACCGATAAAGAAATGTTATTATAAAACGGAAAAACTAAAGATGTGTGCTCATCTGAATATTCTTTAGTGAGGGTTTACTGAAGTGACAAGGATTGTTGTTCAAATAAGATCCTTCTCCGTTTTGCGTTCAAAGGAATAAAGATTATATTTCGCCGCATTACAGCGCGCTTCACGGACTTCGATCCACGTGCTTCGAAGTAAAGAATAGAATTGGTAGAATAACAATGGATCAAGGAACAAATAGTTTCAAACGGAGAAAAAATATCTTTTTTTCACAATCTTCATTCTGAGTTTCAATGCAAGTAGATTTTAAATGGAATTTTAAGGTTTCAGTGTTTTTTGTTCCAGCGTCTTCTACGAAAAGAGGATTACTGGGTATTTTCGTGTCCACTTTTGCGTGGTATTTTATAAACAAGTTTGTTTCGTAAATATGTTTCTTCGCTTTGTAATGTAAAATGACAGGAACAGGAGAGCAAATTTTTTAATATTGTGAGATTGAGACGGATGTTTTAAAATTTGGTATGGCAGGCTAATCTTTCGCTTACCTCACAGTCAAAGGCTACGAGCAGGAGCTTATTTGCTTTGTTTTATGTTTCATTTTAGAGTAATAAAACATATTAGATCAACATGAGTTCATTTTAGGTATTGGAATTTTCTGAAGCCACCAAGATGCTAAATCTAATAATGTATCAGTCAAAATAAGTCACTTTAAATATGTACGCCACAATCAAAAATTCACTTTTTGGTAATAACTTAAAAGAAATATTGTTTCAATCTTTATTAGGTAGAATATGTATTTTTTTAGCGGGGGAGGGACGGGGGTTGTAAACGTGAAGTGCCTTTCTAAGGATCATTATAATTAAAGAATTTAGTCAGTAAAAAATTAAATATATATATAAAGGGAAATTATGAAGCTTTACAAAAAAATTATTCTCTTGTAAAAATTAGTTGTTTAAATTTGTTGTTATGTTTATTAACAAATTCATTAAATATATTTTGGAAAAATTGGAAAAGAAAACCACTTAATGAAGTGAAATTATTATACACCAGAACGGCGTTCCGGTCTGTTCTGGCTCTAACCAGTCACGCCTTCCCCCCACTTCTTTTTTTAATATCTGGTCCTCATATAGGTGAAATAAAAATTAAAAAAATTCCACCTGGTAGAATTCTTCTTGCACTCTGTCAATCTATTCAACAGAAATAGTTTCACCTCCTTGCGTTGACACTGATGTTGATGGAAGAAGATTTTGATCTGGTCGGACTTTTTTTCTCAGCCTGCCCTGACTCTTCTCAATTGAGAATATGGGCAGAAACTATCGAGAGAAACATCTTTACAGAAACAAATATAGAAAAATAAAATGTCGAAAGGCCAAATGAAATCAGGGACTTCGTGTCCATCAGGAACCTACGATTTCCACCAGTAACTCACTCCCTGAGGCATTTATACCTCAGAGAGATTTGCTTGCATCACGGAATTCACGATACTTGGGTGAGATCTTCATCCCTAATGCACATTGAAATGGCTCTGTAGGGAAATGTTTCGAGTATACTTCATTAGGATGTCTCCACCGTATTTGGTTTAATACATAATCTCAGTCTGTAGGTCAGCGTTAAATCTAACCAATCTCTGCTGTATATCCCTTTCATTCCAATGCTTCTTGAAAGGCATACTTAGCAATCTAACAGCTTCACTTAATTTATGACAATGCGGATTATGCAATGGTTTTGATTGCATCTGTTTAGTAATATAATAGGACAGAAGATGGGATCAGAGAATCTGTTGCGAAGCATCGTTATGGATGCATCTATTGTTCATAACTGACATGGATATCTATTGATGGTGTGTTGTTACGACGAAATACTCTGGTACCGAAACCAAACGGGACAAATTTGAAATCAGGATATGCGGGATTAACTTAAAGGTCTCTGTTATCGCTAATATGTTTGTACTGGGAAGTGAATATTAACTTCATTGAACATTTTAGGGGTAAACTTCCTTTGGCAGAGTAGTACGCTAAGCCTCAGGATATCTGTAACTCAGTAGAACAAGTTAGTACTTCTCCCAGTACGGGGGAGAAACGATCGAGCCACAAGGGCTGACCTTGACCCCGGAGGGTCGGTAGATATCCAGGCAGTCGAGAAGCAGGCTGTTGCGACTCCGACAGATATCGTTCGATGTAGCTTTCTGTAGATGTAAGTTGTTGGGAAATGATTATTGTCTTTTTGGATTATGAGTAGGGTAAAAATAAAAGGAATACACACTTTAAAACTGAAAAGCACAGTGGTATTTATTTGCTGTGTTTGGTTATCAAGATGATCTTTGGCAAACAAAGTTTTCGATGATATTCCAAAGAAGAAGACTGTTTAAAGTAGGATTACATAAAGTAGGGGACCGTGGGAACAATTTGCAATTATATGTTTAAAATGATTTAGAATCTTTTCCAAAAATTTAGAATCTTTGTCCGACATTCATCTCAAAATCGTCTGTCGTTTCGATGTTTATTTTTCTGTATGTTTACCATAAGCTTAGAAAAGCAAATTTTTATCTGCTTCCTATCACTTTTTTTGCATATTAATTATGGCGGCTAAACTTAAAACATAAATAAAAAGAACAATATTTGCCTAGGTGGCGCATTGGCCATGATTGCCATTTTTCAGAGAACATTTTTGCCATTTTTCAGAGAACATTTTTGCGGACAAGAAGAAAAATTTTACTAATATCTAAGCGTTTTTTTACGGACACATTTTTGCTTCAAACCAAAAAGGTTTAGAGAACTAAAACTGAAAATCTACCTGGCTTTCTGTTTTATTAAAAAAACCTGGCAAAAAATTCTTAATATTGCATGTCAGTTAATTTTATTTATTTTATTCTTTAATCTGTCATTATCGTCGTTAAAATTATCTTTTTTGTGTGCAGAAAATTGTTTTCTTTCTCTTTAGTGAGTTTATGCAGAAATCAAACCGTGAAATCCGTCTAAAAGCAGACAATTTTCTTATATTTTTTCAGCATTTAAAAACATTTAAGGTATTCCATCTAGTAAACGATTATCCCCATTTTAATCATGTTCCTTAGTTGTATGAGTTATGACATTAAACCTGCGATTCAAATATTGAAGAATTTCGTAGAAACTGTTGTAGAATTTCGTAGAACAGCAATAGAACGGACTAATTTTGTTATGTCTATTTTAAAATAAGCTTTTTGGAGACAAGAAGTAACAAATTAAAAGACGGTATAAGGAATAATTCGGAATCTAAGTATTTAATTAATCAGTAGCAGTGAGAGCTTAGAGTGAGGTAAATAAGTCTTAAAGATAACAGCGATTAAAATAAAATGCAGATAATTGTACATAATATATAGAGTATTTAATTCACTTGATGTTAGTTTAGAAATAAAAATTCATTTGGTATTTATAAAAATCATTTAAAAGAACATTTTCTAGTTTTTAATGATTGCGAAATGTTTTTAAATTTTACTTGATTTCAATCCGTTTTCAAGTTATATATTAGAATTTTTCATTTGAAATTCAATTTAAAAGCTGATAAATAGTGAGTCTTACTGCTTGTTTAGTATTAAGAAATATCAGTGCTCGATTTGGCGCAAATATGTAATAAATGTACAACTGATAACAAATACTATTCTCAGTGTCTTTTGTAACCTGCTAGAGTTTACAAAATCCCTTGGTGCAAAATGTAAGGATCATAATTTGTTTCAGGTTGTTTGTTGTTATCTATTATAATTTGCATTTTCATTTTATTCTACTAGAATAAAAAATCATTTCCTTATAAATTTAAAACCAGCTTTTCATAACCTGTTGTATTAGTTAGTTTCACAAAATAAAACTTCAAAAGGAAACGATAAAGCATATTTTGCACCCGAGTGAAAAAAATACTTAACGAAGTTTGTAAAAAAAATATAAAAAATTTCTGGCAGAAGACCTTAGCATTTACGGATAGGTCAAATTTCGGCTAAATTTTACAGACTGGTGGCAACTTTGGACTTGGCTCACGATGACGTCATGATGACGATGAAACTGCCACATCTGGGTTCGAGTTCCAAGTTCATTGCGAATTGTATTTTCGAGTTCCAAGTTGATGCATTTGTATATTTCGACAAACCTCGCGTGAGTTCAAAAGAATATTTAGTAGCAATTTTTCTAAAATAAGGTAATTTATTACAAAAGTATGAATAAGACCATTTATACAAACTAAATTCAACTAACACAAATCTTTATCTTCATCAGTATGAAAATAAACCATCAAAAGAATATATCACCTTATCACTATTCCTACAAATAGTTGCTTATTCATAATTCTTACAATCTCTACTCAAAGCATAAAATAAGGCTTTTTACAATACTCAATAAGTGGCATAATCTATTTGCGAATAACCCTGCAATCTATCAAGAATAGTCTTACCAATTCCTAAACAAACTAAATAACTATACACCAAATGACTTCCTTCTAAGATTTTAGTCATTAAGTACTCCAAAATTGCGACTAAGTATACTGGTTTCTCAGAACCAATTCTTTTCAGACGTTGATCACCACTCACAAGGCGACGAATTCTCCTTTTTCTTACTCATTCACTAACAAAATCCACACTAATAAACTTATTTAAACTCCCACGCACACATCAAATAAAAACATTTCTTCTTTATACTATAGTGCACAGACTAAGACATACTACTTTTCCTTCATACACTATTTTTTCTTAGCTAAAACTCCCTTATTCTTTATTTTTTTAAGTTGATTCAACGCTCGAAGTGGTTAGTGACGTAATCCTCACGTTGAAGCACATGCCAATATCAAAATAATACATCACAAGTTCATTGTAGCACGTTCATCTGTCGTAACAATATGATTATTAAAAGCGATTCCGCCACCACACGTTAGCAAACGAAGCTTCCAATTGACCTGCCCAACCATTGCCAATCGTCAAATCCTAGCAATACAAAAGACCACGAAACGCACGCTCTCTATCATAACCCAATATTTTGTTGTTACGAGTACAACCAATTCTGCGCATCAACCTTGTTTACCATAACCATAAGTTGCTTGAGTACCCTAAGCGTTAGACACCCTAAGGAAAAACTAGAGCATACCAAAGAAAGTTTTCAAAATATACATTGATTTCTCAGCCGCGGTAACTTATTTCATTTAGTTTGTAGGCTCATATTTTTAAAAAATTTGGCTCGGAGAAAAGAAACACCCTATGTTGACATTCAAGCAATGCTTTCTTCTCCTTAAAGCATCAAAAAATAAGGAGCGAACTGTGAAGTGTAAGCAGTTTTTACATTTTACTCTTTAGAACATTGTGTGCAAACAAGTGCCTCTCAGAGGTAAAAGAACCCAATCTTTAGAACATTGTGTGCAAACAAGTGCTTCTCAGAGGTAAAAGAACCCAATCTTTAGAACATTTTAGGTTGAGTTGTTTTACCTCTGAGAGGCACTTTTTTCACATAATGGTAGATCACCAATGGTTAGGTCGCAAGGAATCCTAAGGGATTCGAACCTGGGAACTGCAGATTATGAGGCTGCGCCCTACCGACTGAACCAAACGTTGTCACTTAATGCTCGGTGAAATTCGATTTCTTTTCTTCTGAAAATAGAATATTTATATTAAGGCACCCACGTCTCCTCACCCCTTTCATCAAAACACTCGGCCAATGAGACCTCTTAATTCATTCGGCTTTTTCATTGATCTATCTCCAACTTTAAACCTCTTGACAACTAAGATACTTAAAAAAATCTAGGCTAGACTCTGAAAGAAACGAGAATGGGAAAATACAGTTCAATATATCGTGCAGCAAACACAAAGATCCAGTAATATCAGTCACCGTCACTTCTTTCGATCAAAAATGTCACTCAACCTCATTTACACTCTCCGAAAATTTGCACAATGGTTTCTCGTTTTCTGTCACCTTTTTCCACGAACGTGTTATTTATGATTGATAACGATAAAGATTCAAGAACAAAGATGGAAATTCAAGAACAAAGAGATTCAATAACAAAGAGATTCAAGAACAAAGATAGGGATTCAAGAACAAGATTGAAATTCAAAAACAAAGAGATTCAAGAACACAGAAAGCAATCGATGTCTTTACAAAGGGGAAGCCAACGGAAATAACTGTTCAGCAATGCACGGTAGCAATTTATTCCTTGGAACAATCTTCATATCATTTAGTAAACATAAGGAACAGCTTCCTACCAATCAGCTGGAAGTCAGGCCCCGCTTATGTGAGTGGTCACGTTAGCTGTGACAGGATCCCATCTAATTACGTTTCGTTCCTGTATCTTCGAAACAGCCAAGCTAAGCTGTAGAGAGGAGCCACTAGTCCATGCCGCTAACAGCTAACATAATTAACGAGCTGTTGATTAATGAAGTTTGGTGTTTCCTCGTTTATGTACTTTATTGCTTTAGGCAGGCTCGTTTGCTGAATGCTGGGGTTTGTAGTCGATAAACGCGTTTGAATCTCCGTTGTCTTTGCAGTCTGGAACTTGTGGTTCAATGCCTAAGATGCCTTTACACACACAGAGAGAAACGTGTATGTGCATCTTTTGATTTTCATCTGGAAATTTAGGTGCCAGAAGACTTTGACATCGAATCATCGAAGACGAAGAAATGTTGTCACTTCTATTAAATTGAACACGAACTAGATGTCAGAAGTGATAGGATCTTTGGAGAGAAATTGCTCTCT
This sequence comes from Ryuthela nishihirai, assembly GCA_038380435.1. NCBI lineage: Eukaryota > Metazoa > Arthropoda > Arachnida > Araneae > Heptathelidae > Ryuthela > Ryuthela nishihirai. Next base: position 10,916,172 of record JAWZYU010000004.1, read on the forward strand.
CTAAATTCATCATAGTAAATCAATGCATTATGTTATCGAAGACAAGCAACCCTTCCCATAAATGGGAATGCTGAATTTATAACTCATTTGCGATTAATTTAACTAATTGTCTTGATTAAAAGTGCGGCGTGTGTATTCTTTGATGGTTCATAATAGCAGACAAACTATGACACAGAAAAGAGGATTACCTCTCCCCACAAAGCAGAAGACACCAATGAAATTTCGACAAGAACACTACCAATAGAGAATATTTCTCTTGAGTGATTGAGTGAGACAGATCACTTATCATATAGATTTGAAAGACATCTATCAGCATAATACTCCACATATTAGATTGCGAGGAAGGTGAGATTCTGTAGGAGGAAATCATCTATACCTGATTGCGGGATTTGAACCGAGATTCTTTTGCTCCACAGACAAACTGGCTAAAGGCTCTGCCGCCATAACACGGTTTAACACTGTGGTGATTCTAAATATTCTCTTGAGGAAGGTGCGATACGAGTTGTGTTGTTCTACACCTGCACGGTACTATTTTTTGCATACAATGGACTAAATGGTCAGGCCAAATGGATCAAGGGCTCAGAGGTAATTCTTCTGAGTGGCACTATTTTGCTCACAATGGACTAAGTGCAAAGGTGGGGTTACCAACAAGGTGGCTCGTTCGTTAAGTGCAAGGGAGGGATTGCCAATCTGTTAATAAGGTGGCTCGCTCGTAAAATTTCTGAGAGCTAATCAGAGGTTAGTAGGCGGAGTTACAGTCATGGCAGAAGGCTTGAGTCGCAAAAGTGCAAAAGTAGGGTCAAGATCGCAAATTTTGAGAATTTCAGGAAAAGGTCATCTACTTTTAAAATAATTTGTTAAATTCTATCAAACTAATTTTTTAAATAAGGGACTTGGACAATTCTCAAGAATGTAACAAGGCACTCGTTGAAGTGCATCTCTCCAATCTAATTAATCTAATCTAATCCTCCTTCAACACACCCGTTGCTAAGTGGCCGGGGCAATAAGGACCACAAAGTGTCAGAGATGGTTGGGGGAAGGATTAGGTTGTGTTATTTCCGAGCGGCAAATTTTTGCAAGCAATGAACTAAAATACCCAGGGTAGTAACACTATGTATTATAAAAAATGGCCCGAGTCCTGGATAAGATATGGATGCTTTTTTATTGTAGTGTTCCTATGTTGAGGTCTCTCTTTTTGTTAATGATCTTCCAAAATCCTCCACTAACTGCAATGTTTTTATGTATGCAGACGATTGTTTTCCTTCTTTTTTTTGAAGTTCTTTCCATTCTCTAAAACAAAAAATGGAAAATAATATTCATGATGTGCTTTATTGGTATACTAAAAACGGATTCACTGTCAATATCAAGAAAAACAATATTGTTTTTCGTTCAGCTTCAAATTCTCCCCCACATGACTCAAACATTAAAATTAATAACACCCATATTACAGGTTTCCACTTTCATGAAATATTTAGGTATGACGATAGATAATAATCTTGACTTTAGAATTCACATTAATAAAACCGTCGCTTCGGTTTCTAAATAAACTTGTATATTGAGGTACATTCGAAACTATATCCTCCTTTATCCCAATGATCTAAAAAATTTACATCCGGCCGAAACTCGAATACTGTACTCCCACTTTTTTTGGTATTAACAAAAGAAATTCTTATAACTTAGAAAAAGCTTAAACTGAAGCTCTCAAAATCTCAGCAACATCTATTTTAACAAACGAAAATCTCTAACACCTACTGATATTCGTTCCAACTACCAAATTCCCACTCTTGAATCTAGAAGAAAGCTGCGGTTTATTACCCTTATTCACGACACTATTTATAACAAGTCTCATCCCCTTCATTCGGGGGCGGGGATGGCTCAGTCGGTAGCGCGCCAGGCTCGTAATCTGTAGTTCCCAGGTTCGAGTCCCAGCTGGGTCAGCGTTGAGATTTATCTCCGCAAAATTCCCCGCCCTGCCCACGGTCAGTAGGGGACACCGATGGGCTTGGAAAGGCCGCAGTCCGTCGGATGGGACGTTAAGCCGTGGCCCCGTGTGTGGAAGAGCCATACCCTGTGCACGTTAAAGAATATGCTGGATGGCCTTGACGGGAGGCTACCATCTGTCTCCCAACAGCTGTTCCAGTAGGTCCCCACCCCCACCCCCACAGCTTCTCCCAACCTTCTTTGAGCCTTCGGGGTCCATGTGACCTGGCCATTTAGCCCATGGTGTACAAAAAAGTGCCGCTCAGAGGTAAAACAACCCAACCCAATCCCTTCATTCGATTCTTACACCCTAAATTCGATTACGACATCGCCACATCCTTCGCTCTGATAATAAAATGTTTTCGACTCCCAAGATTTTCAAAGCTAAGTATGGTGAAATTTCTTTTACATTTCAAGCAACCTCAACTTCGAACTTTCTACTGAGCGATATCACTTCTTTAAATTCTAAAACAAAATTCAAAAACAAAATTCAAAAACTATATTACAGCACTGCTATTAGAATATTGAAACCTTTGACCAACAATATCTCCTCACCCCTATTCCCCCTCCCCATCTTTGCTGTTTGTTTGGATTATTCGCAATCCTTTTTCTCCTGTTCATTCATTCGATATTACTCTCTGTTGTCTTAAATCTACTTTTTGTTCAGCCTAAGTTTACTACGTTTCTTATCATCTCTCACATTATATGTTTGTCTTCGTCTGTGCAACTTGTTATTTTATTTGTATGTATCAAATAATTATACCATTCCTGTAAACATGTTTCTATTTTTGTACTATCTTTAATATTTCTTTTTAATTTCTCAAATGTACTGGGGCATCAAGCCACTTGAACATTTAAATTAGTATCCAAAATTACAAGCACCTTGGCTTTACTGTAACCTCCTGCATGGCATAAATTGTTATTATTATTTTATTATCATTTTTATCATCATTTTATTATATTATCATTGTTATCATTATCTTCTCTAGAGTTTATTATACAGACGAGCTGCTGCCAGATGACTGTGACAAGCAACTGCTTGATGAATAATAAAATAAAATAAATAAATACCCCCTCAAGCAGCTGCTTGCCACAGAGGTCTGACAGGAGTCTGTCAGTTTATATGCCATAGCAGAAGGTCTGTGAGGATGGCAGAACCTCGGCAGAAAAACGACACATATATCCATGCCTTGCCCGGGGCTCGAACCCAGGTCCCTTAGATCCGTAGCCAAGCATGCTAACCAAATTTATTTTTTTAAATGTCAATCGTTTATTCAATGATTTGAAATAATGTTGAAATTCTTGTAGGATTAAATAAAAAAATAAATAAATACCCCCTCATGAAGCTGCTTGCCACAGAGGTCTGACAGGAGCCTGTCAGTTTATATGCCATAGTAGAAGATCTGAGAGGATGGCAGGACCTCAGCAGAAAAACGATACAGACATCCATGCCTTATCCGGGGCTCGATGCCCAGGTCCCTTGGATCAATAGCCAAGCGCGCTAACCACTCGGCCACGGGACGGACGGTGTAGACTTGTAGGATTATGTTGTTAAATATTGAAACTGCCGTAACTCTTTAAATACTGAGTGAATAGTGTTGAAATAGAGAATATGGAAGCGTTTGTTTGAGATTGAGATCTTCAATTACTGTTCACAAGGCTTATTTTAGAAGTTGCGGAAAATGAAATATGACTCACCACTGGGGTAGCAAACAAATTCTCCATTTTTTGTGTGTAGGTGGTGTATTCTATTCACGTTATCGCAAGATTGAGCTGATTGAGTTTGGCGTCCAAGGAGTATGAAATTCAGTGGTAGTCTCTTAACGCAGGAGAATTACTGCGATACTGACACGCTGTTTGTAACAGTCATCAATCAAGCGTTTAGTTGGCTAATACAAATTGGAACTGCTCGTTTCCATCCGTCTCCATTAAACACACATTCGACTCGAGCTAATGGACAAGTGGACATTCGGTTACTTGAAATCTGTTCTCAAGTATACCTTTCCGCTCGGTCGCCCTAACAGTCGTGCTTCGTTCTAGGTAAATATTTGAAATTTGATTTAATGCTACATTGCAGACAATGCCTTTGAAATGGATGATCCTTGCCCTTAATGTCTTTTCAATGTATTGGGAATAAAAGCAGTGTAAAACTTATGAATGACTTTTACGACCAAAAATGCAGTTGTGATAATGTCTACTGTAGTGGTCTTTGAAATACTCGCTGATGCCAAGATATTCGAATAGAAACAAATGTGTAAATTCATGTAATAGCCACCTTATTCCATGTAGATAATTTATTATGTTGTACTCAAGGTGTACTCTGCCTGTAGCGGCATAGTTGTCATAGCTTATAACTAATGCATTAGTATAGCAGTTCTCTCTTAACCATGGAGTGTTGAAGGACTGTTTTACCTTTGAGCTGCACATTTTCGCACACAATAAGCTAAATGAGTAAATTACGTGGATTGAGGTTGTTTTATTTCTGAGAGGCATTTTGTGCACATAAGGGACTAAATGACCAGGTCACAAGGATACCGAAGGCTCAGAAAAGGGAGAAAAGGGACTTACACTCAAATTAAGGATTAAAAAACTGGAGCTGTTAGGAACCCAAAGGAACCCCCATTAAGGCTTCTCTCTGTATCCTAGCACACAGTTCTTTAACGTGTACATGGTATGGCTCTTCTGTATACAGAATCATGACTTAATGTCACATCCGACGGACGGTGTCCTTTGCAAGACCTTCAGTATCCCCTTTCTGGATCGTCAGAAAAAGACCGTCGATGATCTTCTCTGAGGACACGGTGAAGATTTAGCGGAGATAAATTTCAACTTTGGTACAGCTGGGACCCGAACCTGGATACTTCAGATTATGAAGCGTGTACGTTAATAAAAAAAAAAAAATAAATACCCCCTCAAGCAGCTGCTTGCCACAGAGGTCTGACAGGAGTCTGTCAGTTTATATGCCACAGTAGGAGTTACCGACTGAGATAATCCCCTCGCCCCAGGTCACAAGGCACTCTAAGAATTCAGATGAGAAGAAAGGCGATCCATAGGACAGTTGTTAGGAACTTCCTGTGAAGGCCATCAGCGAGGGGTCATGTTGATACGCATAAATTGCGGATCTCCTCCATCTTAATGACTCATGAAAATGACGAACGTCTTTCCAAGTATCTTTTCCCACCAGGGGAAGAAATGGAGTTAACGGGAAAAATCGTAATGAAGGGCTAGTAAAGATTCGAAACTGGGAACTTCTGTTACTAGAGTAGCGCTCCACCAACTTTGACAGTCTCCGTCCCACTGTGAGTAGGGAAGGGCATTTGACTGTTACCTGAAGTGGGATAGCTTGATGTCTTTCCAAATAAGCGTTGACTTTATAACACTGGCTTTTGATTTTATTTTCAATATGTTGTACTAATAGCTTTTGATTCTAAACCAAGTTTTTTGCTAATGCAATGAACACACTAAATTTGGGATTAGATTTTTTTAAATGACAAATAATTATCAACTTATGGGTTTTGCATCTGTAATGAATGAAGTTGGTAAGCATGTTTTGTGATTTTGAATTCGGCCGCTAAATGCTCACGCTTCAGAGTCTGATGGGTTCCATTAATACTAGCAAACTCGTCGGGTGGGAATCGTCAGTTCTTTGGAGTAAACACGAACAAACCGTCAAACTGAAAGAAAAGGATGGAAAGAGAGTCAATTTAGGGATGAAGGTAAACTCAATTTCTTAAGAGCACTCTTAAGGGAAGCTACGCAACATCGAGGACTGAAGGCTGACGTTAGCATACGAGGGCTCAGAGTGCTGAGCATTGAATTGTAAAAAAAATAAACATCCCCTCAAGCAGCTGCTTGCCACAGAGGTCTGACAGGAGCCTGTCACTTTATACGCCATAGTAGAAGGTCTATGAGAATGGTTAGATCTCAGCAGAAAAACGACAGAAACATTCGTTTTACCCTGGGACTCAAAACTACGGCTCTTATGATCAGTAGCCAAGCGTGTTAGTGCAAACACCATTTTCCTTTGTTCTACTTGCAAAGGGTGCGAATATATTTTAATAATTTCGAATAAGTGGGTGGATAAACTCAAGGGGAAGAGCCTTAAGAACATTCAGGCTGAAAGAGGGAGATAAACTCAAGGGAGGGGTGGGTAGGTGGTTTGGATATAATGAAAAAATTAAAGGGGAAACTATGCTTAATGGGGAGGAACGTAAATATAGTCAAGCTTAAGAAGTAGGATAAGATCGAGGGAGTAGGTATGATTTTTAACAGAGTGAAACTTTGAGAAAATATTGTTCAGCTTATAGTCCTCCTTGAGATTGACTGTTCTTACGTCACGGCTGAATCGTAAGCAAGGGCGTAGCCATTTGGAGGCTCCCCCCAAAGTACTTCGGAGTTGGCAAAATTCGAAGCGATTTGTAAAATATAGATGAGTTGTGAAAATTTGTGATCTTTTTTTTTTGCAAAATTAAGGTGGGTTGTCAAAATCGGGGCAACTTTGCAAATCTAGGGCAGTTTCGAAAAGGGAGAGACGGCAAAATTTAGAGGAGTTGGCAAAATTCGAAGCCACTTAGTAAAATACAGGTGAGTTGGCAAAATTGGGACAACTTGGCAAAATCTTGGGGAGTTGGCAAAATTTGGAGTGACTTGGCAAAATCGTGGGGAATTCGCAAAATTCAGGTGAGATGTAAAAATTTGGATTTTTTTCTGTAAAATTATGGTAAGTTGGCAAAATCGTGGGGAGTTGGCAAAATTCAGGTGAGATGTAAAAATTGGGATTTTTTTCTGTAAAATTATGGCGTGTTGGCAAAATCGAGGCAACTTCACAATATTTAGGAGAGCTGGCAAAATTCAGAGTGACTTTGTAAAAATCAGGTGAGATGTAAAAATTTGGATTTTTTTTCTGTAAAATTGTGGCGAGATGGCAAAATCGAGGAAACTTGGCAAAATCCAGGGCAGTTGACAAAATTCGAATCCATTTGGTAAAATACGGGTGAGTTGTGAAAATCGGAATTGTTTTTGTGAAATTAGGGAGAATTGACAAAATCGAGAAAACTTGGCAAAATTTTGGGGAGCTTGAAAAATTCGAAGTGACTTAGCAAATTCTGGAGAGATGTAAAAATTGGGATTGTTTTGCGAAATTAAGAAGAGTTGGTAAAATCGAGGCAACTTGGCAAAATCTAAGGAAGTTGGCAAAACTGGAAACCACTTGGTAAAGTACAGGTGAGTTGCAAAACTTGGGATTGGTTTTTTGAAATTAAGGAAAGTTGGAAAAACCGAGAACTCTTGGCAAAATTCAAATCCACTTGTTAAAATATAGGCGATTTGTGAAAATTGGGATTTATTTTGTGAAATTAAGGAGTGTTGGACAAATCGAAGAAATTTAATGAAATGTAGGGCAGTTTGCAAAATTCGAAGCCACTTCGTAAAATACAGGGGAGTTGTGAAAATTGTGCCTTTCTTGTGCAATTAAGGAGAGTTGATAAAATTCGAAGTGACTTGACAAATTCAGGAAAGATGTAGAAATTGCGATTTTTTTCTGCAAAATTATGAGGAGTTGGCAAAATCTAGGGGAGTTGGCCAAATTCGAATCCACTAGGTAAAATATAGGCGAGCTGGCAAAATTCGAATCCAATTGGTGAAATATAGGCGAGTTATGATAATTTGGATTGGGTTTGTAAAATTTAGGACAGTTGAAAAAATCGAGAAAACTTGGCAAAATATTGGGGAGTTTGAAAATTTTGAAGTGACTTGACAAGTAAGGAGAAATATAAAGATTGGATTGGGATTGGTTTTGTGAAATTAAGGAGAGTTGGCGAAATCAAGGGAAAATTTGCACTGACTTGCTACAATTTAGACGAGATGTAAATGTGATAATTTCTGTGAAATTATGGCTAGTATTTGATCTTCGAGTTGGAAAATTTTGATTTCTCCACCACAGTCCTTCGCTACGCCCCTGATCGTAAGTCTGACGATAGGGGAAAGATAGCTTAAAGGAGAAGGTGGCAAACAGAAAAATGCTTAAAGGGAAAGATGAGCTTAAAAGATAAGGCGGCAAAATCAGAAAAACTAAGGCTGCCAAAACTGGGAACGTTATCAGCGACTACTCTTTATAGGGATACCATTAATCAAGCCACTAAATCACACACCCTATCTTTGGTATATAAAATCATGTCTGCTTCTAAGTTTTATGCTACTCTTTAACAAACATTAAAATATCGAAATATATAAAAAGTCAATTAAAATACGAGTGCCCAAATAATTAAAGTGGATTAAACGGTAGGCTAGTGATTTTTTTTTCTTAAGTGAATTCTTTTGTTCTCCTCTTTCTTTTAAATCTAAATCAAGTCATGAATTAATGAAAATCCCAAATCAAATCATACTAGTCAATGAAATAAATATTCATTATACGTTGGTATTAATATCGATTTCGGCGACCTACTACCACACTTATTTTTTTAGAATGAGGTCCTCGTTTCAAACCAATTGGAATCTCTGTACCAGGCAAAACAGAGCAGTGTTGTTAAAAAAGGATGTGTGAAAAATGTACTTAAAGCTCAGACGATTAATTATTGGCCGATTGTTGTGTGTCCCCCAGATGTTTATCGCTGTCCTTTCTGTTCTAGACCACCAATTTATTTCATCTTTGAACTAAATTTCTAATTAAAATTGAGAATGATCCATACATCCTTTCGAGAATTATATAGGAACAAGCAAACAAGCAAGGGGTGGGGGTGGCTCAGTCGGTAGCGCGCCAGGCTCGTAATCTGCAGTTCCCAGGTTCGAATCCCAGCTGAGTAAGCTGGGACTCGAACCTGGGTTGAGATTTATCTCCGCAAAATTCTCTGCCCTGCCCACGGTCAGTAGGGGACACCGATGGGCTTGGAAAGGCCGCAGTCCGTCGGATGGGACGTTAAGCCGTGGCTCCGTGTGCGGGAGAGCCATACCCGGTGCACGTTAAAGAACACGCTGGATGGCCTTGACGGGAGGCTACCATCTGTCTTCCAACAGCTGTTCCAATGGGTCCCCTCCCCCAACCTTCTCTGAGCCTTCGGGGTCCATGTGACCTGGCCATTTAGCCCATGGTGTGCAAAAAAGTGCCGCTCAGAGGTAAAACAACCCAACCCAACAAGCAAGAAAAAAAACAGAAGCAAATATGAAATGTCAGAATGTGCAATAGAATTAGATTTGTTCGATGATTTCAGTTTTCGTTTGGTCATTACACGCGAAAACAAACTTAAACAGTAGTGACTGTTGCCTCCTTCAGTAGCACTCTTTCGTAGACTAATGTTTCCAAATTCGAGTCTCTACACTCTTCGGATTCACCATATACCTAAGTCCAAACATTTTTGTGCGTACATATAATAAATTTTGTTAGTGATACCCACATGCGAGTCATAATTTCCCAAAAAAATCTTGTGACTAAATAATTTTTTTTTCGTTAAATGCAACTGCATACTGATAATTAAAAAATAAAGAACATAAAACAGTATAAATATGAATAATAATATTGCAGGAGTGCCATCTTCTATTCTCCTAAAAATATCTTACAGAACACATTCATCAATTATCCCGTAAGAAGGCAGAATAACACATTAGTCATATTTTATAGTCAGAATTTCCCTTTGCAATGTTATTTTATTCAAAACATTTTTCATTAAATATTTATTTTTTTATTCTTTTATGCTCTTTTATCTATATATAAAAATAAATGTTATTATTTACACAAGTTGATAATAGAAAGAATTATTTATATAATTGTCTCTTTAAAGAAATATTTGTTTCTTTTCATAAATCTGAAACGTTATTAGCATTTACTTAATTTTCTAAGGCATTTAAATGTTAGGAATAAGGTATTTTGATGCTACTCTTGTGCTTTTCATGATCATTTTTGAGTTTAGGCTGCTTATTCTCTTTTTGTTTGCGTCAAACATTTTTCTCATATTCTGTACTTCTTTTGCATTTGTTGTAAAATAATTTTCCACATTATATTTGTAAAAAATTGTGCAGGGCAATATATTTAACGAATTAAAACTTCATTTTCTTTTTAATAGCATACATTCTCTATTTGCATTTTTTCTACATTTAAAAATGAATGCAAGTTTTCCTATTCACAAGAAACCATAATTTAGCAAAATTATGGCAGATAATTTAAATTATCACTTTAATATTGCATATCAATCCATCAGGAAATATTGCCTAAGAAAATTCTTAAATATTTAATCAACGCGTTCGATCTTGGAACAATTTCAAGCTGCATCATTTAACAAATTCTCTTGAAATATACAATTTAATTTGCATGTTTTTATAGAAATATAATTTTTTATTTGAAATCTAGGTTAATGAAATATCATCCATTTTTTTATCTAAATTATGTAAAAATTTTTCCAATTTAGACAATGTGATAATTTATTATAATCAGTTACTATTTTTTCTGTTGCTAATTCTATATGTAAAACACGAATAATTAGCTGAAAAAAATTGAATTTGCGGTAAGTGGGACACGAACCCACGACCTCCTGATATCTCAATTTTTTTTTCAGCTAACTATTCATGAGTTCTATGCTTAAGGACATTTCCTGTGTGTTTCTGCTATCGAATTCTCTAAGTTTTTATTATTAATGCAATAAAATATGCATAAAGATATATGCAACGGCGTGCTGATAGGCCCGCACCTTCGCGATGCAGAAGGACCCCACGATTAGGAGGGTCTCTGAAGAAAAGTTTAAAAAAATTTTTGGGTAAATTTGATACACAAGTCTTTAAAGAAATTGCACAGAATTTTATTCTACAGCTTTGAACTAATAATAACGAATTGTGAGCAATCAATTTAGTTGTCTCTACTAGATATTCCTTTTATGCTGTCTATGGACCAGAACTCACTTTCTCGAAACCGTTCCTTAGTTGTTTGAAGAATAAAATTTACACGATATGTTCAACCTTTGGGTAAGTAGTTTTTTGGTATTTAGTATAAAACTAAGATAATCGTTTGAATCAAAACGCACTCATTTGTGTTTTATGCAGCAAAATGTAATAATTTGGGTTTTACGTAAAGTATTTGTGGGTTCTAAATATTTAAATTAATAAAAATTACAGCAAATCCTAAAACAATAATATTAATAGGAAACCTAATAAAATTTAAATAATTTAAAGCTAATGGATTTTCCCAAAAAGAGTCCCCCCGAGATTTTTCAGAAAGCCACCATTTAAATTTAAACTGATAAGCTCACGTACATGTTCAAAATAGAAGTGAATCTCAAATTGAATCCAGAGGTACGTCATATTTCCTGACATACATATTTTGTGCTGTATCATACTTTGGTACTGTATTTTAAGTACTTTTTTGTACTGTAATATCATTTAGTCCAACATGTAGTGGTAATTAACAAATATAATATATATAAAACAAAATAACTTTTTTTCTAAACATCAATTTGGTTTTAGAATAGGAATAGGAACTGAAGATGCTACATCATTAGTTTATATTGCTATCAATGATAACTTAACTATTGTCGTAATATTTTTTGATATAAAAAAAGCATTTGATTCAGTATCACATAATTTACTACATTCCAGATATATTTGAAAATAAATTATTCTATCATTCTATTAAATGCACGGGTTCTAAATGTTTATGAGGGTGCTGATAATTATAAATATTTAATATTGCATATTCATAGTCATTTAACTTGGAAAAACCATATTGATTACTTAATTAATTAAATAGATTAATGCTGTTCAACCTTTGGGTAAGTAGTTTTATATTATATTAGAAATTTTTTAACATTACACTTTTAAAATAATATATAATTTTAGAATAATATATATTTGAAATATGGATTACTATCGTGGGAGAATAGAAGTGAAAATTACAGTCATATTAAAATACTTATTATTACACAAAATAAAATAATTAGATGTATAATGAAAAAGAAAGAAATATGACAGTGTTAGACCGTATTATAATGATTTAAATATTCTTCACTTAAGGAAATTTTATGTTTATAACATTCTATTATATATTAGAAAACATTACACAGAAAATAATGTTAAAGCCTCTAATCATAATACGAGGTCAAATGATTACACTAATCTAATTGTTCCATACCCTAAGGAAAGTATTACACAGGCACATTACATTTATTTAGCACCGAAATTTTTTAACAAATTGCCGGAAATAATTAAAAATGAGATTAAAACATATAAATTTTCCAACTTATTAAAAATATGGATTGATGAAATTATTGACATTGAAATAATCTTTAAGAAAAATAATTAAATTATTGCATATTGCAGTTATATATATTAATGTGATAAATATTGATACTATTTATGAATCAATAATCATTATAAATTGTAAAATTTAATTCTCACTCAGAAATAAATAAATTTTAATTAATTTATATTGCATATCCAGTCGAGTTTGATACTCTTGTGAATGGTTGATATTCCAGTTATTACTTGCAACAATAAATAATTTTAAGAATATTATTTATGTATTTATTAAACATATATGATTAAACATATAAAAGAATTGTATTATAAATTTGTACACCTGAAACAAAATAATTTTTTTTTGTGTGAACTCAAATTGAGTAAAATGTATAAAATGTAAATTGTACAAAATACAAAGTGGAATAATAAATTGAAATTGAAAACAACAACAATAACAACTGAATGATTGCTTTTCCATTTTCGTCTTTCAGATTTGTTTTCAGTTGTGCAATTATTACTCGGCTGATTTACTTCTGAGCCGCACTTTTTGCACACAAAGGCCTAAATAGCCAGGTCACAAGGATCCCAAGTGCAAGAGAAGGTAGAGGGGGCGGGGGGAAGAATGCACTGCTACGGACAACGGTTGCAACAACTGTGAGGAGACACGTGACAGCCATTCGTCAAGGCCATCTAACGTGTTCTTTAACGAACACAGGGTATGGCTCTTTTTCTCACGGGGCGAGGGCTTAACGTCCGAACCTGCGAACTGCGGCCTTTCCAAGTCCATCGGTGTCCCCCTTTTTAACCATGGGCAGTAACAGGATTAGCGGAGATAAATCTCAATGCTGGCACAGTTTAGACTCGAACCTGAGAATTGCAGATTACGAGCCTGGCGCGCTACCAACTGAGCCAGTCCTCGCTGGAACTTTGTTTTAATTTCTGGATGTTGTCTTACCTATAATATTCAAACTGTCCTCTATGAATCCTAACAGCTGTAAAGTGTATTTATTTCTCCTTCCCCGGTCTGAGCCCTTGTCATCTGGTCATTTATTCGATTAGGTGTAAAGATAATGGAGCGCAGAAATGAAACAACCAAATTAAATCATTTCATATACTAATAATAAAAACAAAAAACAAAACGATCTTTCTCTTGGAAAAAAGAGACTTAACTCTTTCCTTACCTGATCTCTTGACAAGAGGTGTGTAATAACCTCCGAATTCGTCACAGACAATAGCCACGAACTCAGCCAGCTTCTTTCCGCACAGTTTGCGCTTCCCGGTAACGGGTGATGTGAAGTGGAGCAGTAGGGTTAAGCTGCACAGCAAATAGAAGCCTGGAGTCTTAGGTATCATATCAACTAGCGTCAGTCTGTGTGCCCGGCAATGAGTGTTCTCGGCAACTGCGGCCGTCGAAATGATCACCGTTGACCCCGGTCGCGTGTCACGACCTCTGTAACGGCAAGCCGGATATTGGGTTGTTCCTCTGGCTTCTCCTCCAAACAGCATCCAGTCGAGGGTTTCTGTGGAAAAGAGTGATGGGGTTACATTAGATAGAAATCATCGTGCTAGCCGAAGCTACAGCTTATGTAACGTCTACCGTTAGACAGAGGAGGTGTTGTTCGCTGTGGTTTACGGCCAGACATATTAGCGAAGGGGCGTTGACCTCATTTTCGTCGCTGCTCTTATAGGGGAAAGGGGAAAATATAATGACGTTTATGGTTATCTTTGGGAGGATGATGAAGCCTGCTGCTGTTATTGTAGTTACTCTGCTGCCCTAAATAACATGCTGTTCATTGCAGGAAAATGATGCTCATTACAGAGCTTGTTCTCTTTCCTAGTTTTCTTCTTTGTTGAAATCTTTCAAACTACCGCGCTTTGACTGTTATGACCGCCCAGAAGAGCCACACGCACCACGCACGCCGTTGAGATAAGCGGCACCACTCCCCTACCATCAGCGAGAAAGAAGTAAATTGGTTGCCTCGTAAAACTTCGAGAATATAAATAGCGCACTTTGAAGGAGAGTTTCTGATTGGTCAGTACCGGTTGAATGAGCTCTTAATGCTTCTGATAATCCTCTAACGTTAGACGCCTTGATTTACATCGATCGAACGCTTGTCCTTTATTTTCTGCGATGTCATTAAGCAATAAAAAACAGTCAACATCATTTCGCTCATTGTATTTGTCGTGTTGTTTTTGCATTATAAGTTTCCTCCGATCTTGAATTGCTCGAAGACAATAATGAAGACTATTGGGCTTGAGCAGCATTTAATTTTAATGACTCCTTCAGAAGATAAAGAGCAATTACTCAAAGAATGCAAAAGTAAAAAAAAAAAGAACGAAAAAATGATAGCAAAAACCATGTTTGTTGTCTTTTCGATATGAATCATTTCACCTCATGCGAAATAATTGAAATATTTGAGAAACAACATGCTATCTGATTTCTCTTCTTCCCCTACCGAAAGTCTGTAAATAAAAAGAAAACACTTGTTTAAAAATAAAATGTTTTTAATCTTTATTGCATTTCCATTTCTTAGTTTTGCTGCGTTCTTTAAGCTTCCTATATCTTGTGAAATATTCTCAGAAAAAAAAAGAGGAAGCTCAGTTGCTTTCTAAAACAAATTGTTATTGCTGGACTTTTTTCAGCAATCATATAAGAAATATGACATCAAGTTTCCAGTTATTCATTCATTCATTTCACGTCACTATTTCTTGGGAGTTCTTCTTGCAAGCTTTCCCAAATGTGATTTAATGGTAGTAGCTAATTTGATTGTTCCATATTCTTCTTAGTATCTTTTGGAAATCTTTTCCAAAATTTTTTGCTTTATGTGATATATATATATATTTATTTTATTCTAATATTTAAAATATTTTTTTTATTCATTTTTTTCATTTTCAATAATTTTTTTTCATTTTTTTTCATTTATTTACATTTTTCTATTGTTTTTCCATTTTTAATATTTTTTTTTATATTTTTTGCCATTTGTTAGTCTCAAGGAGGAAGTCAAGCAGGAAATTAAAAATTTTAATTTGTGTAGATAATATTGGAAAATCTAAAACTGTGTTTATGTTGAAGTCTTTTATTCCAATACTTTCAAGATTACTAAAAAATTTATTTCTTTGATGATGATATTTATCACAGTTTAATAGTATGTGTGTAGAATTTTCTATTAAGTTACAAGTGGAACAATTTGGAGAATCACTGAGTTTCAAATAATATTTTGATTTATTTAGCATTATTGTATCTGTTCTGAGTCTTAAAATAATTTTGATTTCTTGTCTTTTATAAGGGATATTTAAAAGGTAATTAATTTTATTCGAGAGATTGAATCTATAGTTAGATTTAACAAGAGAGTTAATTTGAAAATAATTTTCAGTCATAACAAATTCAAGATTTTTTAATTCTTTTTTAGATCTACTATAAAACTTGTGAATATTAGTTATATTTTCAAGTTCATGTGAAGATTCAGCTATTTTATCAGCTTCTTCATTTCCTTTTATTCCAGTGTGACCTGGAACCCAGCTTATGTAAATTTTGTTATCATTTTGTTCATAATTTTCAGTATTTAATTTTAAAAGAGAGTTTATATAAAATGGATATGTTGAATATGAGTTGTCTAAGTTTCCAGTTAGCTTTATACTTTTCTATTTGTTCATTTTTGCTATTTAGGATAGTTAACTTGGACGATTTGAAATTAATTAAAGAATTATAGCATTTATATATTTTTTATAATTCTTTCTGTTCACAGAGCTTGATGATATGCATATTTACATTCTAAGCCATCCCATGGCCGAGTGGTTAGCGCGCTTGGCTACTGATCTAAGGGGCGTGGGTTCGAGCCCCGGATAAGGCATGGACGTATGTGTCGTTTTTGTGCTGAGGCCCTGCCATCCTATCAGACCTTGTACTATGGCATATAAACTGACAGGCTCCTGTCAGACCTCTGTGGCAAGCAGCTGCTTGAGGGGGTATTTTTTTTTATATTTACATTTATTAGCAGAATATCAGAGGTTTACGAACGAAAACCTCAGACTTGCATATCTCTGCTCTCTCTTCTGATTATGACATAATTTGTCTTACTGAAACGTGGTTAAACGAGGGCATAGGCTACAAAGAACTTTTTGATGAAAGGTACAGTATATTTCGATCAGACAGAAAACATCGAACTAATTAATTTCAGTCGTTGGGGGGGGGGGGAGTTTTGATTGCAATAAAGAAAAAATATTGTTTATATTGAACTAAGTGGCAACAGAAATGTTGAAAAATTATTCTTACAGTTGTTCTTCCTAATAATAAGAAATTGTATATTGGGGATAGTTATCTAAACAGAATAAACTCTCTAGTTGAATCTAGTTTATTAAATTTTGTCTTACAATAACTTATTACAGTGTAATTACATCCCAAGCAATAATAACAAAATTCTGGGTCTTGTTTTATCCTCATTTGGAAGTTATAGAGTTAATGTTAATCATGTTTCCGATGCTCTTTTGACTGAAGATGCTTATCTCCCATCTCATGAATTTTTTTCTCTATGGACAACTAACTATATTATTACATATTGTAAGTACTCATTTCCGTAACGATGCTACTAAATATAATTGTAGAAAGGCTGATTACATATTATTGTATGATCTCATTAGTGGACTGGATTGGAATGCTCTGAACTTATTTGACGATATTGATAACGCTGTCTTTTTTTATCGCACACTATTTGGAGATATTAGCTGTGTTCCCAAACGTAGGGTTAATAAAGAGAAATTGCCGTGTTGGTACACTCCAGATATTATAAAGAATATTAAATTAAAATACAAATTTCTCAGACAATATAGAAAATACAATGAGGGTTCAGATTTTGATAATTTAAAAATTTTGATAAATAAAAAATAATTTAAAATTAAATTAAAATTATAGGTGATTAAAAGAAGCAGAAAATAAAATCAGCTTATAGAAATTCTATTTCTGCGGTTGAAAATGAGTTAAGATCTGACTCTAAAATATTTTGAAATTTTTGTTATAGAAATAGCAGAGGAGAGACAGTATTTAATGCTATGAGATATCAAGGCAATGAATCGCTTGATTTTAAAACCATTTGTGATACTTTTGTTGATTATTTTAAATCGATTTGTGTTTCAAGCACTTCCTACAACAGAATAATTTTGATTCCAGAGATATAATACATAAAAAATTTTGCAATAATTTGAAAATTGAATTTCTCCAAACCAACATGGATTTTTGTCAAAATGTTCAGGTGTTATCAATCTATTATGCCTTAGTAAATTAGTAAAAATAATGAAGATTCATTTGATTGTGAAGGTCAGTTAGATGCTATTTACACTGACTTTTCAAATGCGTTTGATAAAACCGATTTCGGATTGTTATTGAACAAGTTACTTAAAATCGGAGTTAGTTGCAATTCAGTTGAAGGGTTTTATTCCTTTTTGTTTGGTAGATCTCTTTATGTTTGTTACGGTTCTGAGTTTTCTTACAAGATTTTTAGTAGCTTTGGGGTGCCCCAAGGCTCTAATATGGGACTATTATTTATCATTTTCATTAATGATCTACCAAATATACTTAGTTCTTGTAGTTTTATAATGTAGTAAGATGATGTAAAATTTTATGGACAGATTGACTCAATCAACGACTGCCATTTACTACAATCAGATTTCATTAAATTCTACTATTGGTCTGTTTTGAGTGGACTCCAATTGAATATTTCAAAATGCTCAGTTTTAAGCTATTCTTGTTAAAGGATATTTGCTATATACGATAACATCAATTCTTGAGCTATTTCACGGAATTTTTGTGTCTGTGATTAGGGTATCATGTTTGACTTGAACTTTAATTTGAATATGCATAGTCTAGAAAATGTGAAGAATGATAATAGAAATTTGGGTTCTGTTGTTAAAAAAATTGCACCGAATTATTGTTTTTAATGAGATTTACGTTAGCAAAGCATACCACGAGAAACACGCTATTAGGTCATCCTGGTTGATTACATGTTTTTTAAGGTTTTTACACGATATAGTGTTAGGATTAGAAGTTTATAAGGTTTTTAAAGAATACGTTGTTGGGACCAAGACTTGTGTAACTTTATTAAAGGATACGGTGTTAGGATCAACACTTTTATAAGGTTTTAAAGGATATAGTGTTAGTATTAAAATTTGTATCAGGTTTAAAATTGTAGAGTGTTATGATCAAACTTTTATAAAGTTTTTAAAGGATACAATGTTGAGTTCAAGACTTTTATAAGGATTTTTAAACGATATACTTTTAGCATCAGCGCTTTTATAAGGTTTTTGAAGGGTAAAGTGATAGGATCAGCACTTTTGTGAGGATTTTAAAGGATATGATGCTGGTATGAACACTTTATAAAGTTTTTATTATCATGTTTTATATGTTACGGTATCAGTCGTGTTCTCTGATATATTTTCAAATCTTTCTTAAAGCTAGCATAACTACGCTTTCACTCCTTTCATCAATTGTTTTCATTTTTCTCTAATTGTTTCTTACTGTTTAATTTACTCGGGGATGATCATGCGACTTCTTCTGAAAGGAAAGTGATCATTCCGGAAATCAACCCCTAATAAATCGTTTTACTAGTATCAGGTTAACTTATTTCTTTTTTTAAGGAAAGTGATCATCCCGGAAATCAAACCCTAATAAATCGTTTTACTAGTATCAGGTTAACTTATTTCTTTTTTTAAGGAAAGTGATCATCCCGGAAATCAAACCCTAATAAATCGTTTTACTAGTATCAGGTTAACTTATTTCTTTTTTTAAGGAAAGTGATCATCCCGGAAATCAAACCCTAATAAATCGTTTTACTAGTATCAGGTTAACTTATTTCTTTTTTTAAGGAAAGTGATCATCCCGGAAATCAAACCCTAATAAATCGTTTTACTAGTATCAGGTTTACTTATTTCTTTTTTTAAGGAAAGTGATCATCCCGGAAATCAAACCCTAATAAATCGTTTTACTAGTATCAGGTTAACTTATTTCTTTTTTTTAAGGAAAGTGATCATCCCGGAAATCAAACCCTAATAAATCGTTTTACTAGTATCAGGTTAACTTATTTCTTTTTTTAAGGAAAGTGATCATCCCGGAAATCAAACCCTAATAAATCGTTTTACTAGTATCAGGTTAACTTATTTCTTTTTTTTAAGGAAAGTGATCATCCCGGAAATCAAACCCTAATAAATCGTTTTACTCGTATCAGGTTAACTTATTTCTTTTTTTAAGGAAAGTGATCATCCCGGAAATCAAACCCTAATAAATCGTTTTACTAGTATCAGGTTAACTTATTTCTTTTTTTAAGGAAAGTGATCATCCCGGAAATCAAACCCTAATAAATCGTTTTACTAGTATCAGGTTTACTTATTTCTTTTTTTAAGGAAAGTGATCATCCCGGAAATCAACCCCTAATAAATCGTTTTACTAGTATCAGGTTAACTTATTTCTTTTTTTAAGGAAAGTGATCATCCCGGAAATCAAACCCTAATAAATCGTTTTACTAGTATCAGGTTAACTTATTTCTTTTTTTTAAGGAAAGTGATCATCCCGGAAATCAAACCCTAATAAATCGTTTTACTAGTATCAGGTTAACTTATTTCTTTTTTTAAGGAAAGTGATCATCCCGGAAATCAAACCTTAATAAATCGTTTTACTAGTATCAGGTCAACTTATTTCTTTTTTTAAGGAAAGTGATCATCCCGGAAGTCAAACCCTAATAAATCGTTTTACTAGTATCCGGTTAACTTATTTCTTTCCGTTCGATGATGTGAGACTTCTTTGAACACTTGCAAACGCAATTTTCTTAACTATGTCATAAAGAAAACTTCACCGGTATTACATTTATTAGACTTTCGTCCTTACATCAGAAACTTTTGCCCTTAATTAGCCTGAGGTTAATGACTACTGTAATTACGGTAAGCAAATTCTTCCGAAATGTGTTAATGTTTAAAACGAGGGGGAAAATTTTGAAGATGTTTAATTTTAAGGTCATTAGGTAATTGCTACGAAATCATAATTATTAAAATTGAAAAGGAGGAAAAATAATAACTTAATACTTCAAACATCTTCCGATGTTTCAAAATGAGTCTAACAGATTCTGGGTCAATAATTTATCACCTGTAATTTTTGGTCATTGCTGATAACACAAATAAGTAATATTGGTAATGCAATTAAACACCTTATATTAGGGAAACAATCAACTTTTTCTCGAACTTGACTACGAATACCGCTTTTGTAGATGTTTAAAATTTCTCTCTTTGTTTTATATAACAAACAAAATTGAATTCCGATAATATCACAGCTTATTAACTATATTTAGTACATAGGGTGTAGTCATGTGATTATTACACATCATTTCAAAACAATTTTTTAATGTTTTTAAAGGATACTTTAATTATGATTATTTTATTAATGATTTAATTAATGATTATTTTAATGTTTTTCAATGTTTTTAAAGGATAGTTTTGGGATTAAATATTTTATAAGATTTAAAAGGATATAAGTGTTGGAATCAACACTTTTATAAGGTTTTAAAGGATATATAGTAATGAAATGAATGCTTTTATTAGTTTTTTTTAAAAAGAATATAGTATTTGGATCAACGCTACATTGTTTAAAAACTTTTTAATAGTGTTTTAAAATGACGCGTAGTAATTGCCGCATATTTATATATTAAAAATCAAATTAGCATGTCGTAGACCAACACATACGCAAAATATTGTTTTTTAATATATAAATACCATACTTTACAATCGGTATAGTTGCAGAATAAGTAAAAGGAGTGGAGGAATGAGTTATTTTTCAGGGACAATAGGACAATGCTGAAAAAACAAGTTAGGAGCACTCTGGGTTACACTGGACAAAAAACCGTTTCCTGAAACTTGAGAAACTTGAGTTCTCAAAACTGAAATAATTTTTATACCTGCTTGTAAAATGAACATATAAACAAAAAAAAAATATTTAATATACTGAGCATTTTGTTATAACAATTTTTTTGTGTTTTAATTAATATTTGAAATAATATTTATGGCTAACAATGCTTCGTTCAAAGTTTCATCTTTCGAAACACTTTCAATATTAAAAAATACTGTTGAAAATCAAACTTTAGAAAATTGACTCTGAACGTCAAATAATCTTCACTGACATTTCTCCGTGATAAGCACATTTGGAGAGTCAAGAGCTTTCAATATGACTTGCCTTTCGCATAAAGTGGAAATGCATTAGAGGATAGAAAATGTGAATAATGCTGGATTCTTTTTCATCTAATGACCTTGCTCTTTCTCCTTTATTTTCCGATGAGAAATAACAAATATGAATAACAGATGTTTTCATTAAAAAAAAACGCATCTCTAAAAAAGCATCTTTCGCATTAGTGTGGATTTCCTTTCATCTTTATTCTATGGGAGAGTGAGATCGAATGAGATGGGTATCAGGAAGACCCCTCATCCTCCCCTTCTGTGTCCTGGAGTCACCCCTTCAGAGCTTCTTTTTTTCTGCGAATCTTGTTGAAGGAATCCGCCAACGAAAAGGTCATTCACGTGGAGACAGCGGAATTCTCAGAAGTTATACACGGGGGGAAATCTCAGGCTAAAAATGCGAATTAATGGAGTTACCTAAATACTTTGAAAGGTAAATTTTGCAATGGTTATATATTGAAAATTTGATGAAACCAAGGTGTTAGTTATTATGAATAGACGTCGTAGTTGGCATGTAGGAAACTAGTTTTAAGTTTTTGTTAATGAAGGCTTCTAATACCGATGTAAAGAATCAAGTGTCGATGCTGTCTTGAGACATGGGAATGGAATGAACACTTATTGCGGCTATCATAACTTATTTCAAAATAATAATAAGCATAATATAATTTTGTAAAAGACAACTACTGAAAGAATATTTGTATTAAGTATATAGCCTATAGTATGACTAAAAAGCCTGGACAATATAAAAACAAATAAAAACAATTTTTTATTATATGATTTTAGGTCATAAATACAATAAAACAGTTTTTGTTCTGCTTATGAGTATATCACAAAGTATTGGCTGTGTATTGGCCAAATTACGGCACCAAGGAAGTTGTCTGTAGGGGCGTAGCGAAGGACTATGGTTGCAGGGGGGGGGGGGGGGGAGAAATCAAAAATTTTCCAACTCGAAGAAGATTAAATTTTGGAAACCGAGCAAATAATGTCTATTCGCTCCATGGGGTGGGGTTGGAGAAATTTTCCACAATTCTCCTACATTTTGCCATTTGATTTCCAATTTTGTCAACTAGCCATAATTTCACAGAAATTATCCCAATATTTACATCTCGTCTGAATTGTAGCAAGTCAGTGCGAATTTTCCCTTGATTTCGCCAACTCTCCTTAATTTCACAAAACCAATCCCAATCCAATCTTTACATCTCTCCTAATTTGTCAAGTCACTTCAAAATTTTCAAACTCCCCAATATTTTGCCAAGTTTTCTGGATTTTTTCAACTGTCCTTAATTTCACAAACCCAATCCAAATTATCACAACTCGCCTATATTTCACCAAGTGGATTCGAATTTTGCCAACTCCCCCAGATTTTGCTGAGTTTCACGGTTTTTCCAACTCTCCTTAATTTCACAAAACCAATCCCAATTTTTACAACTCGCCTGTACTTTACCAAGTGGTTTCCAGTTTTCCTAACTTCCATAGATTTTGCCGAGATGCCTCGGTTTTACCACATCTCCTTAATTTTGCAAAACAAACCCAATTTTTACATTTCTCCTGAATTTGCCAAGTCGCTTCAAAAATTTCAAACTCCCGAAATTTTTGTCAAGTTTTCTCGATTTTGTCAATTCTCCTTAATTTCACAAAAACAATTCCAATTTTCACAACTCTCCCGTATTTTACCAAGTGGATTCGAATTTTGTAAATTGCCCTAGATTTTGCCAAGTTTCCTCGATTTTGCCATCTCGCCACAATTTTACAAAAAAAAAATCCAAATTTTTACATCTCACCTGATTTTTACAAAGTCACTCTGAATTTTGCCAGCTCCCCCAAGATTTACCAACTCTCCTAAATATTGTGAAGTTGCCTCGATGTTGCCAACACGCGATAATTTTACAGAAAAAAATCCCAATTTTTACATTTCACCTGAATTTTGCCAACTCCCCACGATTTTGGCAAGTCACTCCGAATTTTGCCAACTTCCTCTAGATTTTGCCAACTCCCTAAATTTCGCCAACTCGCCATAATTTTACAGAAAAAAACGCAATTTTTACATCTCACCGAATTTTGCCAACTTCCCACGATTTTGCTAAATCACTCCGAATTTTACCAACTGCCCCTAGATTTTGCCAACTCCCTAAGTTTTGCCAACTTGCCATAATTTTACAGAAAAATATCCAAATTTTTACATCTCACCTGAATTTTGCCAACTCCCCAAGATTTTGCCAAGTTGTCCCAATTTTGCCAACCTCACCTCTATTTTATTAAGTGGCTTCGAATTTTGTCAACTGCTCTAAATTTTACCGTCTCCCCATTTTCGAAACTGCCCTAGATTTGCCAAGTTGCCTCGATTTTGAGAACTCACCTTAATTTTGCAAAAAAAAGATCACAAATTTTCACAACTCATCTTGATTTTACGAAGTCGCTTCGAATTTTGCCAACTCCATTTACTTTGGGGGGAAGCCTCCTCCATCCCCCATGGCTAAGCCCCTGGTTGTCTGCTGCCAGTGAAGAAGATACAAGAGATGGAAAATGTTCTAAAAATAACTTTTACTTCTGTATCTTGATGGCCTAAGATACCCAACTATTGCAAATCCATTGGCCAGTTTATTAGGTATTGTTCGATGTTGTCAATAGTAGCTCAGGTTACAAAATTCAGTAACTTCTTAAATATGCTTTAACTCAAAAAAATAAATACATAAAATGAAATGTGACTGAAACTAATTTAAAGATCTCAATTAAATCTATTTTAATCTTGATTTTCAATAATATTCAATCGGTATTTAGAGAGTTACGGAAATTCAAATATTTAATAGTAACAATGTCAGTATAAATAATTACTCTATAATAAAAAAAAAGTTAAAGCAAAAGCAATAACCGTTTTATTAAACTTTACTAATATGTGTAGAGTATCTTTTAACAGTTAAGGTAATAATGATGATAATTTTCGCCAATTTTGAATGTTTTTTGGGGGACGAGCAAACTTGCTAAACGTTTCAGTCTCTTTAGATATTTAAATACTGAACACATATTGTTGGAAATCGAGGTTTAAAGAAATGTTATTGAGATCTTTAAATTATTTTTAGTTATATATTTTCATAAACAGTTTATTTAAAAAGTTACTGAGTTCTGTAACTGAGTTACTATTGATATAGCATGAAACTGTACCTAATAAAGAGGTTGCTGAATGTATTTGATGCATGCACAGTTAAAGAATATGCTTCCCTGATTGTATGTCCAACAAAGATTAAAAAAAAATCATTCGAGATGGATTTGTAAGGATTTAAAAATTGGTGGAAAAATTTATATTTTACGACGTATATGTCATTGCAATCAATGAGTTGAGGTATTCCTCAAAAATCGAAAGATTTCTCTAAACCAGTGGTTCTCAACCTTTTGTGCTTCACGTATGAAATGTATATGTAACTGGTGTACCCCTTGTATAGACAGATAAAATTATAGTTATAGTGTAACAATGGAAATAAAATAAACCACACATATATATATAACATACATCTAACGAATTTTGAGCTCTCACGGCGTACCCCTAAAACCTTTACCGCGTACCCCACGTTGAGAATCCCTACTCTAAACGTATCTGAATTCATGGAGTTTCAGCACAAAGAATATAGAATGCAGTAGTGAATGTTTAAAGTATTTTTCTCCCTTCACTAATTTTTGAACTTTTTTCCCCATTTTTCGTAATTATACATTTTATTTACAGAAAAAATTCCCAAATTTAATGTTAAGGTGGAGTATTATAGGATTTGACATAGTTGGACGCTGCTTTTATAGCAAATTACGCTTATGCATAACCCCGTGGCATAAGTGTGGCTTCAAGAATTGACAAAGAAATTATATAAGCTTTGAATAAACACAAAAAAATAAATTCATTATATGCTTTTACGTGCATGTAGTTCCTACTCTGGTAAATCATTTTCACCAACTGAATGTTAGATTTTTTGAACTGATTCACCAGATTTGCCTTTACTACCTGAATCTTCTTATAGTAATATTAAAATGAAAAACACACATTTCTAAAACTCTATTTCCAGTTTTCTTTTACAGTAAATGCTGTACGTTACATTTGTAAAATCTTCCAATATCTTGTTGGCAAGTTGATGTAATTGTAGTCGTCAATACCTTTTGACATTTTACCACCTAATTTTAAATTTCTGCCATACACAGATCACTTACAATAATCGTTAAAAGTTTGTCCTCTAACGACGTAAATTAAAACTACTTAAGTATTTGAAAAATGCGAATTATAATGCTTCATTTTTACTTATCCAACTAAAAAGCAATTGTTCAATTTTCTCTTAACACAAAAATAGCGAATACACCCCTCGAGTGTAAGAGGGGGGGGGGGGGGCAACTTATTGTGTCAGTTACAAGTATCATGACCGTCTCATTCCACAATCAAAATTTGAAATTTCTAGCATAAATGCATCGCTTGAAATATTCGTTAAAAAATTTGAAATTTTCAAATGTTTGCACCGTCAGAAGATGCAGTTAAGACTTTCGGAGATTTGAATGCGAATCGTAAATTTCTTCAATACCTATCCAATTCAAAAAGAATTAATCTTTGAAAATAAACAATTAACGTTTAAAAAAAGTTGCATTTTATCACCCTCCTGGGGGTAAGGTGGCAGTTCATTGCTTTCAATGGAAAATTCATGGCCTTCACAGTCAATCACCAAAATTTAAAGTTTCTTGCATAAATACACCTTTGTAATATTCATTAGATTTTGCAAATTTCAACCATCATTAGAAGTCGCAATTTAAACTTTTGAGAGATTCGGAAAGTGTGAATTGTAATATTTCGTCAATACCTATCCAATTCTAAAAAGCCGTGGTCACGTATGCGGAAGAGTCGTACCCTGTGCACGTTAAAAACACGCTGGATGGCCTTGATGGGGAGGCTACCATCTGTCTCCTAACAGCTGTCCAGTGGGTTCCCTTCCCCCATTTCTCTGTGCCTTTGGCAGAGACGTACTTAGTGGGGTGGGGATGGGTCAGGGGTATCAGGACCCTCCTCCGAAATTTCTGTCATCTTATACTAAATCTCAAACTTGTCTATTTGCTTTGAAATCCAAAACAGTTGTGTTTCTATAATTTTATTTTGTCCCGTATTTCATGTCTGACACTAAATATAGATTAGAAAAAAAAGAAAAAAAAGTAACTATAAAATCTCAATCTAATCATTTTAAAGTAATCATTATAATTTTTTAATCATTTTCACCTTTCCTGTTCGGTTGGAAAAGTTTAGTAATTGAGAAACCCCACTCAAGTCTTATTCTCATAGACCGCCCTTCCGAAGCTAAATTCTCGGAGACTCTCATTACGAAATCTAAATTCTCTCATCCCGAAACTGAATTCTCGGACCCCCCCAAATCAAAATTCTCGCAAACCCCCTCCCCACGAAATCAAATCCTGGGTACGTGCCTGGCTCTTTGGGGTCCTTGTGACCTGGACATTTAGCCCATTGGGTGAGAAAAAGTGCCGCTCACAGGTAAAACAACCACCCAACACTTAAAAGACTCTTAATTTATTTTTAAAAACAAAAATAGTTGGATGTCTACAGACAGTCACACAGAAGACAAAGTGAAAACATTATCTCATTTTCTTTGGAAAACGAAATAAAATAAACGAAATAAATGATTAACATATGCAAAGAGGTTAGGACTTAATTTCAAGATCATTACATTAACGATAAATGCAAAACTTAGAACTTTATATTGTGCAAAAGTAAAATAGAATTAACATGTGCAAATATTGATATAATATTAAAACTTAAAAATTAAGTAAAATACTTTTATGGCAATAACTGCAGAGAAACTCTCTCGCAGTTTTGTGCTAAATTCACACACTTCGTGTTCCTAATTTGGAACTAGTTAGCAACAAAATCCCCAAGAAATCAAATTTTCATTGTCAAGGTATTTCCTAATTCTTATCAACTACCAAACATCACAGAATTTCGGCTGCAACAAGACGCAAGCCAGCGCATTGTAATGCACGATCTAAATCCTTTTATCGTTTTCATTTAGAAGCCGAGTTCGTTTTGCCAAACAAATTATTCTTACCTTTCCGAAGTCTTCTTCTGCGTTTGCGAGCACGGGAACAAGAGTCCTCTGTGTCTGACATTGACAAAGGATTTCATCACAATCCAGTGATTTCCGCAGGAAAGAGTTCTATCTCTGCTGAGAGCTTCATTTCCGTTGAGATCTGCACTTTCCTTCCTACTAAGAAATTTATACGTTAAGTGCTTGAAGTAGGCTACGGATTTTGGTATAAGTGTTGAGTTAATTCACTTTTCAATTATGTGAATGAAATTTATTTTCAGTATTTTCTTTATTCGTATTCCATTTTGGTCTCTTACTAATATCGTTCAGATCAGATTTTCTGTTCATTTTTGGGGCGGGGGTGGCTCAGTCGGTTGCGCGCCAGGCTCATAATCTGTAGTTCCCAGGTTCGAGTCCCAGCTGGGTCAGCGTTGAGATTTATCACCGCAAAATTCCCCCCCTGCCCACGGTCAGTAGGGGACACCGATGGACTTCGAAAGGACGCCGTCCGTCGTATGGGACGTTAAGCCGTGGCCCGTGTGTGGGAGAGCCATACCCTGCGCACGTTAAAGAACACGCTGGATTGCCTTGACGGGAGGCTACCATCTGTCACCCAACAGCTGTTCCAGTGGGTCCCCTCCCCCAACCTTGTCTGAGCCTTCGGGGTCCATGTGACCTGGCCATTTAGCCCATGGTGTGCAAAAAAGTGCCGCTCAGAGGTAAAACAACCCAACTGATTCACCATCAATCAGTGTAAATTATGAGAATGTATAATTCAGGGGCGTTCACGAGATTTGGGTAAAAAGAAAAAAAAAAGGAATAAGTGGTACTTATTATGGGATACTCGTGAGAAGGTAAAGTAAAAAAATGTTCAGTGGTACAAAAAGAAAATAATACATTACATATTTCAATGGCTACTTCATTAGGTATAGTTTCATGATATATCAATAATAACTCAGGTACAGAACTCGATAATTTCTTAAACAAGCTTTTTATGAAAAAATGCCACTAAAGGTAATTGAAAGAGCTCAATCACATCTATTTCAGTGTCGATTTTCAACAATGTTCTATCGGTGTTTATAGAGTTATGGAAACTGAAACATTTATCTTGAATGAAATAATTAGTTAAAAAAAAGGTTGCCCTAAGTGGAATTATAACCCACATCTCACAGAAGCATGCCGATCATCATAACCTCTAGACCACTAGAAACTAACCACTTCTTCAACAATGGGAGATTCTCCACTGGCGCCATCTATTATCAGGTGGTGGCCTAGCGGTTTTGACTCCCGGCATGCTTCTGGGATACGTGGGTTTGAATCCAACTCAGGACAACCAATTTATTTCAACTAATTATTTCAAGTGTTTTTTGTTTACAGAACATTTTTCTGTGATAATTTATTACTGAATTATTTACATAACGCTGTGAGTGTGAGTGACAAATATTACTATCATCATACGTGACAGCTTGACAGTCCGATTCCTGATAATTAATTTTAGTGTGCAAGTCAATTGTGTAGTGCTGATTTTTTTTAAACATGAAGACAAAGTGGTGTGTCCTAAATTGTCTGTCGAATTATGGATAAGTGTTTCGATTACAAAAGAAGAGAAAGAAAAACTACTTTAGATAAGCAAAATTCGGGGAGAATGTGTATAACTAATAAAACTGTTGTTAGCGGGGAACATTTTAAATCCGGTGATATAACATTTTGGATAATATTGTCAAATTAGTGACTCGACCTCAGAGCCTGACTTTGGCTATCCGTGAGGTCCTAATCTAAGTCAAGTTTAAGAACCACCAAAAATTCGGGAGTCCAAATATATATTTATTATTCTGACTGAAGGGAACATTAAGAAATAAAAATGGAACTAGGGTGGTGAAAACATTTCTTATATTTTGTGATTATTAATAAAAATCCACACTGCTGCACAGTAAAAATTAAAATGCATTTCTTCTGAGGCCCTAAGAACGCTTAAAAAGCTTTGTTATTTTATGTGTAAGTCCGGCCCTGCTGGAACTGCAATGTTACTCTACAAAAAGTATTTCAGTATAGCAGCCCTGGTTTGAATCCCACACCAGGTGCTGGAGCTGTGTGACGATGTCTCACGCACTGGGTAGCATTCTTTCCCTTGGATGATGGTGAACACGTTATCTACCATCGTGCTGACTGAGACAAAAACGAGATTCGTCACTAAACACCACAGTACTCCATTCTTGTTCATTCCAGTTCTGTCTGAGGCGACACCACTGAAGACGTGCTGGCATGTGAGCAGATGTGAGGAACAAACGCAGTGCCGGATGATAGACTCGCAATGAAAACTGTAAAAGTCTGTTGTTTACCGTCCGCCTGGTAGGTATTCGATGTGTTACAGTTGCCAGTCCCTTTTCAATTGCATTGTACTTCGAACTTGGACATCAGTCCCAAATAACTGATATTTAAGTAGCGATGTTTTTAAAATTAAAAGAGCTCGAATTTACCCTTAAAAATGGTACACTTTCGGCACAATTCATGTACAGAGTTGCAGCAAAATTAGACCATAATGCTACCTAACCATATTGGCAATAAATCATCGGCACGGTTCAAAATTCGAAAGTTTCATAATTAGAGATATGAATGAACTGACTGATTTCGATAATATTAAACTAATGTAGAAGGAAAGTACTCTCACAACTGCTGCACAGCCTTAATGTCAGCGTTCTGATAGGCATCAACCAGCACACAAGGCTCAAAATTCAAAATTACCAAAATTAGAGACGTGAATGAAAAGAAGATTTGGATAATATAAAGTAATGCAGAGGATACGTACTCTCTCCGCTGCATCGCAGCCTCAATGTCAGCATTCCGATAAGCCTCAACCAGCACACGAAGGTGGCTTTTGGTGCCATCCATATGATGTAGTACTGTCCTGTATAGTGGAAGTCGGATAGCATCATTCAATCATATTCAAGCATTGTAGTCGCGAATCTGTCACGCAATACCATGCGTCGGAAATTGCGGTCCTGTCGTTCCGTGGTCATATGTCATCTTTCTGACCTTTGTCGGCGTGTGCTGGATCCTTCTTGAACCCACTGGCGCCATATGTGTAATATGATGCTGGGATTGCGGCCAATGTGGTTGGCCACATCTCTGTACGTCAAACCAGCTTCTCTAAGGCTGATGATTCTTCCACGCTCAATGTCTGTTAACTGTTGGAACGGCTGTCGACGTCTGCGTAAAAGCATCTTTAGCGGTTTAGAACAATTTCCACAACGTTTTGTCAACCAGGGAGCTTTGGTTGCTTTTTCTGTGTTTG
This sequence comes from Ryuthela nishihirai, assembly GCA_038380435.1. Lineage (NCBI taxonomy): Eukaryota > Metazoa > Arthropoda > Arachnida > Araneae > Heptathelidae > Ryuthela > Ryuthela nishihirai. The sequence goes on from JAWZYU010000004.1 coordinate 10,946,916, forward strand.
ACTGCTCCGCACCTGTGACGTCAGCTCGCGCGTGTCCAATCGTTTCGATCATCCTGCAAACCTAATCATTTCCATATACCACCACCAATGGTTATGCAAATATAAGTTTACATTTGCATAACTTCTTGCAAGTGTTGCATTTTTTATTTCCTATAGTGTATTATTGAAAGTCTGTCAGATCTGCAATAGACGTTGATGTTTATGTTAATATAAGTAAGAAAAAATTATTGTTTTCGACTTAAATGTATTAAATTTTAGTTTTATAGCAAATCTAATAATAATCAAACCAAAAGGAAATTTTTAACAAATGAATGTAACATCACAGCTATAAAAATGATGTATCCATAGGTGGCCTACAAATAATTTAGAACTTCATGGGAAACATTTTTCCATTTTACATAATGACCGTTGCTTTGTTTACAAAAGCGCATTCAAAGTTTAGTAATTTATCACGGGGTATATATATATAAACTTTTAACCTTTGCACTATGTAGATCGTGGGATTTCGGGATCGTGTGATCTCCATAGCACAAAGGTTTAAAGATCTTTTTAATTAACCAAATCTGGTAATAATTTGAAATAAATATGAGATGTAAATGTTGAGACAAAGAATGCAAGTGTGTTTAATATATATTGCCAAAAAAAAAATCATGCAAATGTTCAACTCAAATTCCGATAACAGGTTTAGCATTGAAAGAAAAATGTGTACTGGCTAATTTTTTTGTATAAAAATAAAATATAATAACACATAAAATAATAATGCGTGAACGGAATGTGCCAAAATAAAATTCAGTGTGAGGCTTATATTAATTTAAAAAGATAAAAGCCTGCAAGCGTATTGCAACTCAACCCAAAATGCTGGAGAGCAAGCTAAACGGTCGCCCCCAACATGACGTCACGATTTTGAACTCCAGGACCCTCTCCCATCTAGAACGCCCTGGTTCGAATCTCACTCAGATCAACTAATTATTTCAAGTGTTTATTCTCTACAGGGCGTTTTCCTGTGATACTTTATTACCGATTTATTTTGCCCGTTCAGCAAATTATTCAAAAGTGGCGGAAATGAACACAATTATTATGCGAATACTAAAAGTACTATTGCATATGTTAGTAAAGTTTAGTATAATGGGTTATTGGTTTCATCTTACCTTGTTTAAATTAACTTTTAAGAGCAATTGTTTTTCTAAAGTTTACTGCAACTCTGTAAATACCGAACGAATAATTTTGAAATAGGTTTTCTTCCGTCACATTTTTTCATAAAAAGCTTATTTAAAAATTTATTGAATTCTGTTTCTGAGTTACTATTGACATGGAACTGTACTTTGGCCACTGAGCATATATGCATACATTTTTTAATTTGGGGCTTATTTTCTATTTAACTTTATGGTTCTGAATGCAAATTACACATTTCGCGGCTCTGCAATTTACAGCTCATAATTTCGTTGATTATTATACGTTTGGAATATATTCATTCAAATTTCAAGGGACTGGAGTTCTATTCATATTCCTTGGCGTTGTTCATGTCGTCTGTTAAAAGGGCGGAAGACAGAGTCAAAAAACATAATAGGCGTAAAATTAAAATTACAGCTTGGTAAGAAAAATCTTGATCTAGGGGAGAGGAAGGGCAGGGTTCATGACCCCCCCCCCTTTGAGAATGCTTCTAAGGGTAACGGAGGGCAGAAAGAATTAAACTTGCGCATATTTCCCGCATTTTTATGAAAAATTTTAAAAACTTCTAAAACGAAGTGGAAAATGTTACGCTGAAAAGGAAATCAAGTGTCTCGCCCCCCCCTCCTCTTAACCTTTTCCCAGTCCGATTGTGAAAATCGATGCAAATTGCAAGTGTCGGTACAGAGATATTATTCACCTTTTGTCGTCCATTTTAATCTTCATGCTTATCCTTGCTTATATATTTCAACTGTGCATTGAGATAACAGAAGAAATCAAAGAGCTAATACAAAACTTGTGAAAAATTAAAAAAAAAAAACTTAATGGAAAGAGTCACTTAAAAAAAGAAAATATTACTGGACAAATGCATGTACTATATCTTAAATGCCTTATCAAAAACTCAAAAAAATTTTAAAGTCTTATCAACTCAAAAAAATTTTAAAATCTTATCAACTCAAAAAAATCTTAAAATCTTATCAACTCAAATAGTTTACTTCTTCGATCAGTAATTTTCCATTACTCTTCTGTGGAGTTCTAGAAACACCAATACTTCCTTTATTATAAAGATTACAATTGAAAGGACTAGGATAGAGAGGAAGAAAGATAGAGAGACTCTCCATACTTACTTCTCCACTAGGACTCTAAAACAAACCAAACCAACAACACAAGTTGGCGATGAATAAAACTATCAGATATTCTGTACCACAAACCCATTTAAGTAAATAACGTTTCTCTCTTGCTTGCATCCTTCTCATCTTCGAAAGAATCCATGATACGCAAATTATTTTCGTCTCTCCTACACCATTGTTCTTTGCTCACCAATTGGCATTAACACTGACGTCCTCGTGGAGAAACTTCCCGTGCTCTTATTTAAATCAATTAGAATCAACTTAAACAAACACCCCTCGTGCCCTCTTTAGTGGAGGGGAAGCTCCCCTCTTTCCCTCTCCATTCATCCGAACTTAGAACTCAAGAGGATTGAAATTAGATTCAATTGGACTCTCATAGAACGTGGTATTAAAGCTCTCTTCATGTCCCGAGAAAAGGGAACAGAAAGAGCACTAGACTCTCCTTTTAAATCAATAGCGGACACTTCTCCTCTTTTTGTTTTCTTCTCTTTGCTCTCTCATTCACTTCGCAACTTTGGAATCTTATTTAATACACACACACACGAAAGAAGTATTTTCCTCTCCTCTTTCATTTTTTTTAACTTTAGAATTTTTTTATTTAATTTTTTTTTATCCTGAAAAAACTTTCTTCGGTAAAGCAAACGAGCATTAACTCCCTTACTCCAGCTTCTTGGAACTCACGAATACAATAAGAAACTAACGAAGGATATAGGTTTTCCGGGAGCGTCTGACTGTGCACCAATATTGGAGCTTTACCAATCTCCATAATAATAACAGAGAACCATTCAGCTTGAATGTCACGTCCTGAAGTCTGTCATGGCAGAATGATGTCTTGTACACTTGGAGATATGTTAGCCCTCGGTTTAAATGGGAACCTGAACCAGGAAGTGTTTTTAAAAGAAAAAAAAAAACAGGAGAGATATTTCTTCCCTGACCGATTATCGTTCTCATCAGTGGCTATAGATGCTCTTCCTTTAGGTGAATTCAATTTAATTGCCAAAAAGGAAAGGAGAAAAAAGTTTGATTTCCTTTTATCAATGAGAGAATGTTCCATTTCGGTACTGAATGCATGCAAAAAAATCGGATGTGAAGTCTATAGATCCGTCCTTTTTATAATTACTAATTCTGGTCGCAAACAAAAAGCAATTTAGGAAAATCCACAAAAATTTTGTTAACTTTTAAACAGCAATTTCTAAAATTTGTTACTTGAAGAAAAGCAGGATGAGATGCCCTGTCGATAGCTAATATTTTTTAGTACTCGAGTAAACATTTGTTTGTATAGTATTTAATTACTCTTTTAATAATGAATAGCAAGAATGTATATCGAAAACACCAATGCACAGTCCGTTCGCTGGGAACCCCCTACTTTAAATATTCTTTACCAGGGGCCTCAAACACGTGTGCCCACGAAGACATTTTGTGCAGCCCACAAGCAATACGTTCTATTCGTAATCATGGTAAAGAAATGTGGCTTGCTAGCTTGGCTCGACTACGATGATCTCAAAGGAGGGTGAAGAATATGGTCGCTTTAAAAAGCAAAATGAAGCCACTACGAATAACATTTAGGTTTGTGTTTTGGTATTAAAAGTGTGTATCATTTAAATACTAAAAAAAACTTTTGCTCTACTAATTATTGCTTATGATGATATGCTGCTAGACAGTATTGAGAAGTAACTGGTATCCTTTATATGAATGATTAAAATAAATGCAGTCCGTTATATATTGAGAAGCAATTGATTTGGTCCTTATATGTATGAAACTCTTGTTCTATTACTAACAGAAATCAAAAAGTCCTTTTTTAACATTTAAAAGAAATACGATAATCTTTAAAAAAGCCTTTTGTGATCGTTCTTGCATTCAAGGATTGATCTAAAACCGATATTGGGATGTGTTACTGTTCTAGTAAAATTAACATGGGGACTTCGATTTCTTCTTTATATCCACCTAACAACAGAATACTAAAACCGACGTCCTGGATATTAGTGGATCTTTTGGCAGTTGGAGTTATTTGTTTGTTCAGCTATAATTACGAAACGACTGAATGGATCATCCTAATTCTTAACGAAAAAAAAAGTTATTATTATTAAAATTAAAATTTTTCTAAAATAAATCTTCATATTCGAAGGCGAACTAAATCCTATGAGCCACAGTCTTTTGCACAGAACTGCTAAATTAGCAAGTCACAAGCATCCTAATGGATAGGGGAGGGAATCCACTATATAGCTCTTAGGATCCCTTATTAAGCTCTTAGGATCCTTTATTAAGCTCTTAGGATCCCTTATTAAACTCTTAGGATACAGATGGAAATTTTCCGTCAAAATCACCCAGTGTGTTCATTAACGTGCACAGGGTATGTCTCTTTTCCGCAAGAGGGCACGGCTTAACGTGCCCCACGACGGACAACAGCCTTTCTCACACCATCGATATCTCCTTTCTCATAAAGGCTAGAGTGGGGTTAATAGAAAAATCTTAGCTCAGCCTCTCAATAGAAACTCAAAACTTTTAATCATCAGGTTTCTATCCTAGAGCGCATCTGCTGTATTAATCCCCACCTAAACCTGTTGAACAACTATGTTTTTACGACATTGTTTTGCACTAATTCGTTCATATTTATATCAGTCATCGCTTTTTGTTCATCATAGGTTGATTAACGGAATAATAACAGTCCGAGTGACTGGAAATCAGGATATTCAAAAATATCAAACTAGCAGATTTATCCGGCGTTGCTCGGGCTGAAACTCTTTAGAATGTAAAGTAGATGCACTCCACACGTCACAAGCTTTCATTTGGCATAAAAATCATAGAGATCAATCCCTTCCGGTTTAATTTTTCTCCTCTCTTTTAGCAAAGGAAAGAAATAGATATATTTTGAGATACCTAATAAACATCCCCAAGTCAGATATTTCTAAACCAAAAAACGGAATTGTCTCACTCAAATAATAGAACTTTTCAAATCATTTCGTACCCACTGGTAGATTTTTGCCAGGCATATGTAACTTTACAGGAAAAGAAAACTAAATACGGTCTGAATTGACCAAAAAATATATACCGCATTTCTTCGATTCTAAGATGCACTTTTTTTCTCACATAAATGTCTCTAAAAACGGGTGCGTCTTAGGATCGATAAAATCTTAGAATCGCAGTTTTGTTTTCGAATTTCCCGCGCTTTGCACACTGCACCACACGTTTTGTTTTTACGCGGAAACCCCGCCTCCAATTCCATTGGAGAATAAAGTGGTGTGGGTATTTTCCCGTGCTTTACAAATGTGAAGACACCGTTATTTCATTATAGTGAAGATCACTCAGCGACAACTAGGAAGTTGGAAACTTTCGGAAAAATTAAGAAAGCGCCGGCATCAAAATTGGCAGAATGTCTATCAACAGCTTGGAAGCTAATCCCAGAAAAAATAGTGCAGCACTCATTTAAAAAATGTTGCATTACCAACGCTCTCGATGGCTCAGAAGGGTTGGGTTGTTTTACCTCTGAGCGGCACTTTTTTGCACACCATGGGCTAAATGGCCAGGTCACATGAACCCCGAAGGCTCAGAGAAGGTTCGGGGAGGGGACCCACTGGAACAGCTGTTGGGAGACAGATGGTAGCCTCCCGTCAAGGCCATCCAGCGTGTTCTTTAACGTGCACAGGGTATGGCTCTCCAGCACACGGGGCCACTGCTTAACGTCCCATCCGGCGGACGGCGGCCTTTCCAAGCCCATCGGTGTCCCCTACTGACCGTGGGCAGGGCGGGGAATTTTGCGGAGATAAATCTCAACGCTGACCCAGCTGGGACTCGAACCTGGGAACTGCAGATTACGAGCCTGACGCGCTACCGACTGAGCCACCCCCGCCCCTCTGGCTCAGAAGACAATATATTATGAGATAATAGAGATAAAGATGGCCAGAAGAATCAGATTCTAAATGTGAAGTAGACTCTGATATTGATTCAAATGCAGATATCGACGGCTCAGAAGAATCAGACCCTGATATTGATTCAGAAGAAAGTGATGAATAACATACCTACTGATAAATAGGTACTATTGTTTTTAGTAAATTTAATTTTATTTTAATAAAAATATTTGTTGGAAAATTTTTATTTTATTTTTTATTTTTTTTTCCTTAGAATCAAAGCTTTTTTTCTGTTGGTGGTGCTGAAATTAAGATGCGTCTTACAATCGATGGCGTCTTAGACTGGAAGAAATACGGTAAATACTAGGAAAAAATTATTATTAACATTTGAAAAGATTATTTATTACTTAACATATTAAAATTTTATTAACTTTTACATATTTTATAAATTAAGTTAATGATTTTAATTTCATAGATTTCATTCATTCATAGTTTTTGATTTCAACAAATAATCTCCTGTTTCCCTCGTGCTTAATTAGAACGATTTCAATACGTACGGGACACTCGCGCTCTTACGCCGAGAATGACTTTATTACGCGAAATCAGAAAGAAATTAGTTTGATGCATTCCTTATTTCAAATTTATTGGTGGCAACAGTTATTTTGAGTAACTTTCAATCGTTAATTAACATTAACTGTTAACATTAACATTGGACATTTACTGTTAACTAACATTAACATTGGGAAAGTCAAATCCGTCCACCCCAATTTTGGCTGACCCCGGGGGTTCACAAACAGCCTGGGTGAAGAGAACGTTCACGCAAAGTTTGGAGCTTCTAGTTCTTCTAGGGGCCGAGTGTATAAGAGGACAACACACAAACACACAAACTTTCTTCTTTATATAATAGATTGTATGAGGTACAAAGATCCGTAATCGAATAATTGTTGCATCACTAGTGAACATTCAGGCATTGGTTATAGAAATCAATATTGAATCAATATCTTCATTCATTGGCTTGGGTTGCGGTTCCTCTCTTTCAGAAGCAGTAGTTTGCTGTGCAATGATGTAATGGTTATTGTTTCAAGGATCCCAATGTAAAAAGTAGAAGGAGATCCATTGGGTTGAGGTGTAGTGAACTAAAGAAGGAAATCTTTTGGATCACTGTTGGGGCGGGGGTGGCTCAGTCGGTAGCGCGCCAGGCTCGTAATCTGTAGTTCCCAGGTTCGAGTCCCAGCTGGGTCAGCGTTGAGATTTATCTTCGTAAAATTCCTCCGCCCTGCCCACGGTCAGTAGGGGACACCGATGGGTTTGGAAAGGCCGCCGTCCGTCAGATGGGACGTTAAGCCGTGGTCCCGTGTGCGGGAGAGCCATTCCCTGTGCACGTTAAAGAACACACTGGATGGCCTTGACGGGAGGCTGCCATCTGTCTCCCAACAGCTGTTCCAGTGGGTCCCCTCCCCGAACCTTCTCTGAGCCTTCGGGGTCCATGTGACCTGGCCATTTAGCCCATGGTGTGCAAAAAAGTGCCGCTCAGAGGTAAAACAACCCAACCCTTGGATCACTGTTAATGTCCTATGGAAGCCACACTCAGTTGTTCTTTACTTTGAGTGGGATAAAAATTCTGCTTCATACGAAACACGATATAAAGCCACAAGAAAGATAGCCTTTCCCAATTTATCGCAATTTCTGCTCTTAATGGGTTCAGATCTCGCAGCAGAGAAATAATTCAACTGATTGGAACCTAAACTTAGGAATCTCTGTCAAGATCTCTGCACTCTACAGACGAAGACTCCGTTACCTCGGTTTGCTTGGATTCAAAGGATAAAACAAGATTTAGGAAACAATCGCAATCTTTTTTTTTTACTCATTACTCCTCCATTTGTCAAATCATTTCACGTTTCTATACCTTACAAGAAAGTGTTCATTTTGCTAACAAAAGAGACGATTACTCAGCGTGAAAAATCAGACTCTCTTTGCCGACGAAAATACCTGACCTAGCGGAAGAAAAAAGGAAAATATATGTAAGGAAATGTGAAGAGTTATTAATGACCTGACTGTCACCTACGATCAGCCCCCCTGGGATGGCTGTCAGTTCCTGGTGACACACTCCCCACGACGCCAACAGAATATAGGTCAAAACAAAAGTGAAGAGATCTTTATCCACACAGAGAAAGAGCCGATTGGGAAAAGGATGAGTTCTTGGTCTCTCCACTCTCTCTCTGCACTGTGAGGAGGATCCTCTGTTGGGAGAGTGAGGAGTTAGCGCAATGTACGACGGCAAATAACGAGTTAAATGACCCGTCATTAATTTGTCGATGGATGGTCGAAAGAAGTGATAAAGTGAAGAGTTGGGTATCGACGATGATAAGAAAAAGAAATAGGGCGAAGCCAACGCAATGGAAAGAAAAGATGCGTTCGGAGATTTTTCTCTGCTCATACGTCATTGTGGTGTTTCGTTTTTGAGGAGGGAGTTTGATGTTTTTACCCTTTTGTGGTTGAGAGCTGCTTTTCAAGTTTAGGAAAGCTATGGACCGAATCGATCGGAGGTTAAAGTAACATTCTTTGAACAAGGCAAATGTCGGCCTTCAAGTTTCTTAAATTCAGTAATTTCCACTTGATTGTTTTCATAATCCTTTAGGACGGAAATAAAACAGGGATCAGGTTTTGTTTTTATATTTATCAGAAATTATTATCGTTGAATATTACAATACATTCCTGAAAGAAGGCTATTACTGGAAAGTTTAACAGAACAATATCTCTGTTTGGTGGGGGGTGGGGGGCGGGGGTGGCTCAGTCGGTAGCGCGCCAGGGTCGTAATCTGTAGTTCCCAGGTTCGAGTCCCAGCTGGGTCAGCGTTGAGATTTATCTCCGCAAAATTCCCCGCCCTGCCCACGGTCAGTAGGGGACACCGATGAGCTTGGAAAGGCCGCCGTCCGTCGGATGGGACGTTAAGCCGTGGCCCCGTGTGCGGGAGAGCCATACCCTGTGCACGTTAAAGAACACGCTGGATGGCCTTGACGGGAGGCTACCATCTGTCTCCCAACAGCTGTTCCAGTGGGTCCCCTCCCCAAACCTTATCTGAGCCTTCGGGGTCCATGTGACCTGACCATTTAGCCCATGGTGTGCAAAAAAGTGCCGCTCAGAGGTAAAACAACCCAACCCAACCTGTTTGGTGGTGCCGTAGTTGCAACCACGTGAGCGTCATGGCAAAGTAAAACTGGAAAATCGTGGCAAGGTCAACGAATTGATTATAAAATGACAAGTTGAAAATGTAATGGCAGTTCCAGAATTAGTGATAGCATTTGCAGAGGTTTTTGTGAATGTTTCGATATTTATTTAAAGTTCAGGAAAGATTTTTGTGACTTAAAAATGACGAATTATACTTACAGATTTCTGCCGGCCCTTTGTGTTCAGTATCTATTTAGAGATGCATTGGTGGCTTTAATGTTGGCCCTATAACACAATCTGAAGTTATTGTGGCTGTTTCTAAACTTAAACTACATAAATCCCCAGGGGTAGATGAAATTACTACCGAAATGCTTAGAGCTGGTAATGTTTCGGTTACCACTTGGATGACTGAAATTCTGAATATCTTTTATGATAAAGGCATGGTTCCTAAGGATTTTACCAGAGCTATTGTTATCCCTATTTTCAAAAAAGGTGATCGCAGTTCTTGTGATAACTATAGGGTATCAGCATACTCTCTGTTCCAGGTAAAGTTCTTTCCATGATTGTGCCTAATAGAATTAAGAATCCGGTTGACAGTCAATTGCGTGATGAGCAATGTGGATTCAGAAGTGGTAGGGGATGTGTGGATCAGATATTTTCACTTAGGCAGATTCTTGAGAAATGTTTAGAGTTTCAGAAACCTTTGGTTGCTAGCTTTGTTGATTTCAAAAAGGCTTTCGACTCTGTTGATCGTCATAATTTGTGGTTGATTGTGAGATCATATGGTGTACCAGACAAGTTAGTTAACATAATGAAAGCTCTCTGTAATAACACTGAGTCGTGTGTGAGAGTTGGTAAGGCTTGTAGCAATTGGTTTAGCATTACTTCTGGTGTTCGACAAGGGTGCATTTTGTCTCCTTTTCTCTTTAGCTTGGTTATTGATTATGTTATGCGAAATTCACTTCAAGGGAAAGATTTTGGCCTTAAATGGGCTGGAGATACGAAAATTTCTGATTTAGATTATGCTGATGATTTAGCCCTTTTGGCAAATGATGTTGATGAGATGAACTCTTTCATTCGAACTGTTGATGAGACTGGTAGTAGAGTAGGTTCGGTTATAAACAGAGAGAAAACTAAAGTGATGAAAATTGGTCAGGCAGGCTGTGATTCAGTTTATCTGAATGGTTGCAGTCTTGAGCAGGTGTCACAGTTTAATTATCTTGGGAGCTATGTAACAGATACTGGTGATGTGCGGCAGACGAATAGGGATTGCTGCCGGGACTTTTAAGAATCTATGGAGAGTGTGGAGAAATAGACGTATACACCTAAAGACTAAAATTAGACTGTATAATAGTTTGGTTCTTTCTAGGGTTAGTTATGGTAGTGAAACTTGGACACTTTGTAAACAAGATAACAGGAAACTAGATGCTTTTGATTCCAGATGCTTACGCAGTATCTTGGGCATTAGGTGGTTCAACTTTGTAACTAATGATGAGGTTAGGCAAAGGAGTTTGCAACCTCCTTTAAGCAGCATATTGTGCAGAGAGAGACTCCGTTGGTTTGGCCACGTTGCCCGAATGAATAATTATAGATTGGCGAATAGGGTTATGAACAGTGTGCCTAAAGGCCTCAGAAAGAAGGGGAGACCTAGGATGCGGTGGGCAGACAATGTCAAACAGGACCTTGTTAGAATTGGTGTGCAGTGGCCAGATGCATTAGATGTAGCTCAGGATAGACTTGCTTGGAGAACTAAATTGCACGGTCTGGTTGGACCTCCGTAGCCCATGGCTGCTTGATGATGATGATGATGATGATGATGATGATGATGATGATGATCTATTTAGAGGAGGTTTTTGCAATTGGGTTGATGGGACTTATAGACAATGTGCAGTGCTTCCCAATCTGAGAATTTGCGATTTTGACATATATGGTGAATTGAAGTTCTGCTAAAGAAACGGATAACCACATCTCTCAAGCAATTACTCTGAATTTTAACCGACATTCCAGTCTTTGGAAGAGATAGCGAACCTTCGCCCAATACCATTATACTACCAGACAAAGGGTAATTTAGTTTTGAATTTAGAAAGGTATAAAGATAATATATTCCAAGTTTACAGGTTTAGTAGTTGCAAAAAATTTTAACACTAGCTTTCAATTTCTAAAGCCTAATCTTTGTACAATATAAATTGCGGTTGTAAACTTGTTATTTTGTGAAAATTATCTTTTGTTCTGTGGCTGTTGAATATTGTTCTTTTCATGAGAAAGTGCCATTATGTAGATGAATTAGTATGTGCATTTATTTCCCATCTTGCAAAATGTTTAAAGAGAATTTTTTTCTCCTCCACTTAATAATAAATAAAATAAAAATAATTTCCTCTCAAATAACTTCTTGTCACAGATTTCTGATAAGAGCCTGTTAGTAAAATAAGAGTATACCATTGAAAAGATCTGTGAGGAAGGCGATACTTCAACTGAAAGACAAAACAAGAAAAGGAACATCGATACCTTATTCGGGATTCGAACCCAGGCACTTTAGATTCTCAGTCAAGTGCGCTAACCACTTTTTGCAGTGCAATTTTCTCTTTATAATAGGAGATGGAACTCACTGAAGTGATAATCACAATTGCTATTTAACAACAACGGTGTTGTGAATTTCGTTTCTTATCAAATAAAAGTTGTGATGATCATTTCATTGAATTATACAGTATCTGCTATCAATCGTTTACCACCAGAGGTGAAAAAGGGTCATCCCGCGCTTCGATGTTGGTTGCATCAAAGTCTCTTAAAAAGATATTAATAAAAATATATACCTCCTCAAGCAGCTGCTTCCACAGAAATCTGACAGCAGCCTGTCAGTTTAAATGCCATATAAGAAGGTCTGTGAGGATGGCAGGACCTCAGCAGAAAAACGCCACATACATCCATGCCTTTTCTGGGGCTCGAACCCAGGTCCCTTAGATCAGTAGCAGTGCTCTAACCACTCGGCCATGGGGCAGTAATACTTGATAAATGGTTATTTCAACCGTAATTCACCGTCGGTTTAAGTGGCGCGTAGTTCGCCTTTAAATTGATCGTAGTGGTTCCTTTCTACCGTCATAATCTTATTTAGGCAAGTGTTAATCGACACCGCCTTAGTACTCGTAACCAGAAGGTCCCGAGTCCGGGAGGCAGATTGGTGGTTTTCTCCCACACTGCCTTCTTATCAGATTCTCTTTATAATAATTGACCAAATGAAGCAAAGGGGTCTGAGTCTCTACTGGATATTTTAACTCCATCAGACCCTTGGTACATTACTTTTAGGTGTCTGAGTCTCTGCTGGATATTTTAACTCCATCAGACCCTTGTTACATTACCTTTTAGAATTTAGTATAGTACATTACTTTTTAAACACAGGAAGAGGTGCCTGTGGTCTTGCTATATTTACAAAGTGTAGGATTCTTAGAGTATTTACAGATTTTCCTTTGGCACCTTTGAAGACTCACCTCTGTTGAGGGTTATCAACCAACTATACATATATGTCTAGAGCAGTGATTTTCAACCGGTGTGTCGTGAGAGGATCTTAGGTGTGCCGAGAAAATTTTTAAACATCATTATTTAAATTATTTTTGAAAGAAGTCCAAAGCACAATAAGTGTACATATCAAAATTAAAACCTCTTTAAATTTATTATACAAGTATATCATTGTAATAATAAACGTATACATAATATAGTAAAAAGTATATATGCTCTTTTTTTGATCATCATAATTTAAGTGTTCCGCGGAAGTTTAACTATAGGTTCAAGTGTGCCATGAGATAAAAAAAAAAAGGTTGAAAAACACTGATCTAGAGAAACAGACTGGAATTTGCTGTCATCTATGGAGATAATGAAAATACATGTAATGACATTGAAGATAACTGTGCCTGACATGCCACAAGAACTGTTTGGCTATATTTCACAGAAAACCACAAGAAATGTTTTGCTACACTTCACAGGAAACCACAAGAACGTTCTGCTACATTCGCAGGATATTATGAGGTGACTACCGTGGAGCAGATAACGTCGGAAAAAGAACTGTTTGCCTACATTTCACAGATGCCATTCATTTGACCTTTTATCATTTCTGAAAACAGTGGAGAAGGTGAATGAAGCTCTCTCAGGTCTTAAAAGATATTTCAAATAGAAAAATAAGCAAAGACACGAAAAAGTTAATACATATAATATACAATATACATGATTAAAACTCATTGAAATAACTGCATTGATAAATCAAATCTATCAAGAAATGAAGGATCATTGTGTGCCATTCGTTTCTCAGACAAAGATTAAACTGGGTAAGTTTGTAATAAAATAAAAAGGTTTAAGCTTTAGTTCGTTATTTCAAAGATTACTTTTGAATCACTCCTATTGGCTGATGCCTCTAGATTACTACATTGCTTTATGGGAAGAAAAGTTTACAAGTGATCTTTGAGAACGAGAGGCAGACTATCCAACCATTCTTATAGTCCTGAAGAAGAAAAAGAACTTAGCTGATAAAGGGCAAAAAATAACAACTACTGCGATAGCGAACTGCGTGAAAATAAAAACTAGACAGGTAGGGAATAAGTTGGATGGAAACCAGAACAACCTTATAAGGTTTGAACGAAGGAAAATAGAGGATCAAAGGAAGAACTTTTTTAGATGGAAAGAGACAAAGATACGTAGCCACTATAATTTGATTTCGTTGACTTTCCCATTTCGTTTCTAGGCTTTCGTATCGCTGAGATTGGTTCACAAAGCTTGCAGTGGCGTTTAAATTCTTCAGGAGTCTATCAGTTGGACAATAATTGTTGTAGTCACAGCAGAAACATTTTGTTTGCTCAGTCAACTGGGGAAATAAGTCTTTATTAATCGACTTTCGTCTTATGTATTAGAAAGGTAAATGCATTAATGAAATGGTTATTAATGGTTCAAAGATATATACATCGAAATGACGTATACATGGAAACACAATATCAATTTCAAGGAGAAATTTAAAAGCACTATCTCATTTAGATGCGAGATTGCAGTTTGTGAAAGATTGACTCAATTATAAATTGTTATCTGTGGTAATGAGCGAAGAAATATGTGTGCTGTTTACTAATGCTACGAGGAGAAAAAAAAATCTGTGTTTTTTTGTGACATCAGATTGGTCCTTTGAAAAACGGTCAGTATTAGTAGTAAATATAAAAGTTCTTTGGCACCTTTGCGGATCCACCTTTGGCAAGGATTATGAACCAAGACAGCACTGTAATAGTTTCAGAACAAAATGAAATAAATGATGAATGCATAATATTGTGCAGCTCCCAGGGAAATATTGAGATAAAGTAGAAAAATATAGTTAAAGTACACAATGCAGTAATAAGTGCGTGGTCGTAGAAGTCTTGTTCAGTAGTGAATAATAAACTGGAAAACAATAGTACGAAATACAGTCCAACAAAAGTTCAAAATCTAAACTCAGAAACAAATTATCGTTTAGCATCCAGAGAATGGGGATTAAAAATATGCACATTTTGGTCAGCTTTCTCCAGCAAGTCTTACGCGGTAAGTACACTGAATGGACAAATTATTATGCACATCCCGATAACAATATGCAAAGTAGAAATATCGCATCCAGTCACGTGGGACGCTGAAACTGACAACGCCAATAAATAGAACAGGTATCTATCACGGAAAAGTAATCGTGGATAAAGGCGGCGACGTAAGAGAGTTGGACCGTGGCCAGACAGTAGGTGCGAGGAAAGCCAGTTGTTCAATTACCGCAACTGCTGAACTGTTGGAATTTCCACATCAGACCGTCTCATGTGTATATCAAGACTAGGTGAAATACGAGAAAACTTCCAACCTACGGGAGAAATGTGAATGTAAACGTGCAACTGACTCTCTAAGTGAGCTCAGACTGTCCCGTATCCTTACAAGGAATCTCACAGAATGTGCTACTGTGGAGCAGATAACGTCGGAATTGAATGAGGGCGCATCCACAAGCTTATGCACAAAGTACTATCCATCATACCACGGAAAAAATAGGCTATGGAAGTCGACGCCCACATCGTGCCCCCTTGTTGACTGCAAAGCACCGAAAGATCAGGCTGCAGTTTGCAAAGGCCTATCGCAACTGGAGTGCGGAAGATTTGAAACATGTCATCTGGTCTGACGAATCACGGTTTAAATTCTATCATGCCGATGGAAGGGTAAGTGTTTGGTGTAAACCACACGAAGTGATGGACCCAGCTTGTGAAGTTGAGATCATACATGCAGATGTCCCAACCTTCTCTGAGCCTTCGGGGTCCATGTGACCTGGCCATTTAGCCCATGGTGTGCAAAAAAGTGCCGCTCAGAGGTAAAACAACCCAACCCCCCCTAAAAAGGGAAATATGAAAACGAGCTATGCGTCACATAAAATCTTATGACGAGGGAGGTGTCATAGACTATAGAGAATTGACCGCCCATTCTTTCTTCGTCCCTAAAAGGAGAAATATGAAAATGATTGCTGCATTATATTATCAGAATGCGAGGACCGAAAGTAACAAGCTATGCGTCAAGCAGATGCTTGTGGCATGGGGTAATGAAAGCATACACATCAGCTAAAACAAATTGTGCTGAGATAGAAATGAACACAAAAATTTTATAAATACATGGTTTCTCAGAATTAACAGATATTCCTTAAATAGTTTTAAAGTTTAACTTAATCTCACTAAAATTTTTTTAGGTATATGATTTCTCTTGGTAATTGGTTAAAGATCTCGGGCATTTTGTACTCCTTAAGATTTTTATCGTAATTATTAACAAAATTCGGGATGCGAAAATAACTGAAGTGTGGTATTCGTATCATGTGCAATTTGTACTTTACATGTCATTAAAATATTTGTCCAGAATAATGCCATATCTAAAGAGATTTTGGACTGATAGAATATTTAGGAATGTGAATCTCTGTTTTGCATTTGGAAGATTATCTCTAAGCTTGTATGGAACTATATTTTTCGCAACAGATGACTGTGATTCTTCAAACTTTTTTACGTTATGATGCCAGTGATCATATATATTGTAAATCCATATCTAATTAAAAATTCAAAAATTGCTTTGTAGACCACAAAGCAAATGTCGATATCGATTACGAATTGCAATTTATAAAATTTAGCTGCGCAATATCTGAGACTTTCACATGGTATTGTTTTATATTGTATTATATTGCCAGCGATAGATTTTAAGCGTTATTTTGGTAAAATTATTCTAGAAATTTTTAAACGTTACCACCAAGCATGTTTATTAAAGGTCAAATGGTATGGATTCTATTTGCTCAAGAAACAATGTCTTAATGCTGCATGCGACGAATGGCGACCTCAGTGAGGCAGTATATACTTAATTTGAGGTCAGTAGCAAGGTGGCTCAGTTGGTGGTGTTGTAGTCTCGTAATCTGCGGTTCTCAGGTTCGAACCCAAATGTGGTAACGATGAGATTTATCGTCGCTAAATAAATAAACCTTACTCTCAGTGAGGAAGAGAGACACCAATGGGCTTGGAAAAGCTGATATCTGTCGGTTGGGACACTAAACTCCATGTTCAGCCCTATGTTCAGGAGAATCTACCTTGTGCGTTAAAGAACACGCTGGATGGCTTTGATGAGAGGCTACCATATGTCTCCCAAGAGCAGTCCGTAGGTCCTCTTCCCCCAACCTTCTCTGATCCATTGTGTTGGTCTCACATCCATTCTTGTGGTCTGGCCATTTAGCCCACTTGGTACAAAAAGTGCCGTTCAAAGGTAAAACAACCTTATCTTCGAGACCTCGTCTTCGAGATCAGTCTTCGAGATCAGAGTGGTTTCAAGCACAGATAAAAATATGGACTCGGACTTGACAATCTCTGATTGTGAGATTACAATGCAAATAAAGCCTGGCACCCACAATGCCACTTTTCATCGAGTAAACTAACAAGAAAATTCCAAAAGAAACTCATGGTTTTGAAGAAAGAAGACACCACAGAGATGTCTAACAAGGCGAGTTAGATGGATTCCTCTCAATTGGAGCAAAACTCTTTCTTCATCTTCTCACTGTTTTCTATCAAAAGTCCACAAACAGACATTGAGAAAGGGGAAAAAATGAATAGATGATATATTTCCAGAAAGAAAAAAATCCTGCAAAGGAAAGTTTTACATTCGACTTAAAATCGAAAAATGAAGGGATTATTGAACGTTTGGTATCTGCATCCTCTGAAGAAGAGCAGCACGAGATCATTAGCCATTGCTGCATTAGGAGGTGAGGCGCATTTTTATTTTGACCAGGCCTTTCTCCTTTTCTTCTCCTCTGTCTGTTTGTCCTACAGGTTTACAAGAGTCCCACTTCAAGTATTTCCCAGCATCGGCTCTCTAGAGTCAATCCATCACCAAACACCATCGCTCACTGTCTGTCGGATAACCTACTTACAACAGCTCTTTTTGAGTTCATTTCTCCACTTTAATGTCGAAGTCGTGCTTCCCTTTCTGATTCTCCTTTTGCATTTCGAGAATGGATTTTTTTCTCTTAATTCCCTCCCAAAGAAGAAGAAAACGAAAGAATCGCGAATCGTTAAAGAAATTCTTTTTTGTTGTTGTTTTTTGGCAAATATTCATTTGAATAAACTTCGCTATGAGATATATCGCTGATCTAGTCAACATTCTTCAAAATACTGGCTGACATTTGCTGAAAGCTGGAATGTTATATACATGGAAAAATAGCATATTGGCTGCAAAACTTTTCTGTAACGTGTACAAGAAATTCCGTTTCAGGATTCGGTATAATTCACCCAGCAGATGATTTTTGATGGAGGTGAGGCCACAGCAGAAATACTATAAGTATTCCGGCATCTTGTCTGCAGTCTCCTTTCATGAGGTTCCTCCCTTAAATAAATTTTCAGACGTTAGCGTCCCCTGGTGTTTTAGTTATTTCTCTGAGTTGAGTCCTCTTTCGTATTCAATGTTTCATAATGCTTCTTAATCCAGCTTGGCAGATTTATGATTAATATGATTATTGCAGATAATATCATACTTCTTGTAGATAATGATGATTTCCATAAATTTGCGTTTCGAATATTTGTGTCCACTGGGCTCAGAGAATGCATGCAAATGCATTATTTATTGAAGAAATGAATATTGTACATAACCATTAACTCCGTTTGCACAAATTTTGAGACCTTTACATGTGCATCTATCAAAGTGTAAAATAAGGATACTAGCACGATATTTCTTTGAAAAATTTAATATTCTTATTAATCTATCCACTTTATATCCAAAGAGAAATTTTTTCCCGATCACTCGACATTATTAACATTATCGATTCGAGAATCATTCGTTCTCGGGACGGAATGCATTTTGAATTTTGGTAAGTCTCCTCTCCTTTGAGAATACTGCATTTGTGAAACGACGTTAAGCGATAATTTAATCAGATAATCGTGTTTATTTTATCTCTGAAAAGCACTTTTTTTAGACAAAATGGGCTAAATGGCCAGGTTACAGGGACCCCAAGGGCTCAAAGAAGGTTGGGGGGTAATGAACACACTGGACAGCTGTTAGAAGACATATGGAAGTCTCCCGTCAAGACCATCCAGCGTGTTCTTTAAAGTGCTCAGCGTATTGTTCTTTTGCAGTGGAATCATGGTTTAACTCTAGTTATTTCTTTAGTTATTTCTCTTCTTTTTTCTCTTTCTTCTTTCTTTTTTCTTTAGTTATTTCTCTCCAATACAACAGACAGCGATCGCGTCTTTGTCACCGAAGCGAGGCGGGTATTAGCGGAGATAAATCTTCAATCAGCTGGGGTAAAGTAAAAAGTTCCTCTGGTGAGCACTGAGCAACATCATTCTTTATCTTTGTAATGGAGGACCCCTACAAGTTAATGCAAATATAGTTTTCTTAGGATAAATTGATAATTCATAGAAACATTCTCATTGATCAGAATGATTCGTGATCCGAAAACCCTTCATTATATGCCAGAATTTTCTGTTCCCTGATCTATAGAATCCTGTTAATTTTTTAATCAGAGCTACGAATTTGAATTGAAAATGTTTCTTCCCATATTCCTACTGAATTTTCTCCAGATCCCGATAGACATGGTGCGTGTGAGTCCCCTGTCATCTGAAACGTCATATATAGTCTTAATTCGAGAAATATAACAGGAGCTAATAACTCTAAAAGCTAAAGCTCCTGGCATGTAATCATGGGATTATACTATACTCGAATCAAAACTTAATCTATATACTAACTCTGTACTTGGTTTAGTAGGATATTTTCGTATGAATTGTTATTATTGAATCTACACTGCTGGCCATTAAAGTGCAACACCAGGAAGAACTCATCAGATTATTCCGAAATATGCAAGATGGGTAGCTCATGGGAGAACATGTAAATGATTCAAAGCGCAGCACATACGCACTTCACGTGTGACAGTAACGCTTCCTTGAAGTGGTATAAGAGGAGATTGCAAAGAGATGGTGTAATGCACTGGAATTGTGTTTGCTCGCAGTTCTTGCGCACTAAAGGATCAAGTATACCTCGTCGAAGAACACACCATCCTTACGACCAGGTTTCCGACTTTGATCGAGGGACAATTGTGGGATTACAGGAAGGCGGATTATAATACCGAGACATAGGTGCTAGTATTGGACGGAATGCTGCTACAGTGATGAGAATATAGTGTCCATGGGTAGAGGAGGAACGAACTCACCGACGTGAGGGATCTCTACAATCCTGTCACACAAACGAACGAGAGGACAGACATCTCGTGCACGTGGCTATGAATGATCGTACAGCCATGTCAAATACTTTAGCTCAACAGTTAGGGTGTGTTGCACATCAACCAGTGTCCGCACGTACGGTTTGACGTCGTCTGCAGCATTGGGGCATCTTTGCTAGGCGGCCATTGCTTTGGTTACCATTGACTCTACAACACAAGCATATGCGACTGCAATGGTGCCAAGAACGTCGTGCATGGATGTGCGAATGGCATCGCATCATCTTTTCAGACGAATCCCGCTTTAGTATGCAGAACTATGATGGACAAAACCGCAGCGACAGGCTCAGTGAGACATGCATGATGCAGCGCCATACAGGTCTGGCCCCTGTTGTTATGGTATGGGATGCCATTGGACTCCATTTATGCAAGCGCCTCGTATGCATTACCGGTACTTTGAACAGTCAGCATTACATCACTGAAGTGTTGGAGCCTGTGATCGTATCTTATCTTCAGGGGCTCTCTGGTGCCATTTACCAACAGGACAATGCCCAACCACATGTGACGTGCATCGTCCAACAATTCCTAGATAGCCACCATGTGACACTTCTGCCTTGGCCTGCGCATTCACCGGATCTGTCCCCAATGATCTCATTCATGTTTCCATGATCTCGCGACAGCTAGCACACCTGATACCAGCAGCTGCTTCAACAGATGAACTTTGGCTACATATCGAAACTGCATCCGACGTCTCATTCCCGAAACACACATCCGACGTCTCATCCTCTCAATGCCGGACGTTATTGTTGCTCATGGTGGCTACACAAGATACTGTTTTCCTTGTATTCTAAAAGTCTAACCGAGTTGTATTTGTAATCATTTGATCCTTGTAACATAAACTATGTATTCACTAAATATGGTTTTGATATCTCTTGTCTTTCCTGGTGTTGCACTTTTAATGGCCAGCAGTGTATATTTTATCCGAGAATTGAATCCTGATTCTGTTGTTCCACATCAAAACAAGAAAATTTTTTCTTCGCTTCGACTGCCCTTCAGGGTGCTTTTGAAGTTAATAAGTAGGAAGCAGTTAAGCAGAACGAAATTTCAAAGCAACAAAAATAGTAAACTTAAGGAGAGTAATTTTTAGAACAGGTGAAGAAGTTATTAGTGGAAGAATTTAAAATAGAAATGAAAAACTTAAGGAGTGAAAAAAAAAAAGATTAATAATTTATACCCTGTAAAATGAAACCAAAGTACTCTGAATATAATTATTTGTATAATTTTTGAACTGTGTCCCCTGTTCAGTTTCACTTTAACTGCAGATTTGCCAATTCGATGGGCTCAAGAATATAAGCGCTTCTTTTAAGCGTGAGAATCTGATTCTTACATTTTGGTGAATTGATTGTTTTAAAACTGCGCATCACGTATTTGCAAATAATGGGCTAAATGGCCAAGTCATAACGATCCCAAACATAGAGGAGGGTGGGGAAGGGGAACCACAGGGCATCTTTTAGTAGACATTAAATATTCCTGTTAAGGACATCCAGCGTATTCTTTAACGTGCACAAGGTATGACCCTCATGCATAGAGGTCCACGACTGAATGTTCCACACAACGGACGGTGACTTTCCAAGGGACTCGATGACCCTTTGTTCACCGTGAGCGGATGTTAGCGGAGAACATCTGAAAGTGAGGACAGTTGAGCTTCGAACCATGGAACTTCAAATCACGGACATAATCGACCTCACCCTCCAAGAAATTGATCTGCGGTTTTTACTTTGATATGAAATTTTTGGACTTAAATATTATTTACTCTGTGTTCGTTAATGATGAGGTCGGTAGAAATGTGGCAAAAAGAATTTTCATGGGCTAGGAATACTTCGCACAATTAGGTGCAGTTGCAGATTATTTTTTAGATGTGAAGATTGAAATTAATGATCTCTTCCTCTCTCTGTTGAATAGGTAGACTCTTCCTATTTACAGAATCGAGCAACCTCTGCTTATCCCTAGCTTACCGAGGATTAACCTTCTCTAAGCGTTTGGGGTCGTTTTGATTTGGCTACCACCAACCAACATTCGCTAAGCGTTTTGGGCCGATATGACCCAGCTAGGACCAACCTTCTCTAAGTACTTGGTGTCCTTTTTGACCTGGCCATTTAGCTAATTATTTGGCAACACGGAATGCGAAGAAGTAAAGCAGCCTAATATGCCAAAATTTAAGAATCAGTTTCTTACGACTCAACGCAGTCTTGAGTAACGCCCGTCGAACTGGTATTAAATTCGAAAGAACATGTGGATGTACTTAACACAAACAGTCATTTGAAAGAACTCGTGGATGTACTTAACACAAACAGTCATTTGAAAGAACTCGTGGATGTACTTAACACAAACAGTCATTTGAAAGAACTCGTGGATGTACTTAACACAAACAGTCATTTGAAAGAACTCGTGGATGTACTTAACACAAACAGTCATTTGAAAGAACTCGTGGATGTACTTAACACAAACAGTCATTTGAAAGAACTCGTGGATGTACTTAACACAAACAGTCATTTGAAAGAACTCGTGGATGTCCTTGACACGAGACAATCATTGTACAACAGTCTTTTTCATTATCGTTTCTGTATCAGTGAGCCACTTGAGGCTATATGGAAAGTTTCATATACATAGAAAACGGAAACCATATGAGTAGTTACAAAATAGCAATGAATATAAATGAAACATTCTCTCCCCTCTCTCTGTCAGACTGCATGACAGTGTCCTTTACGTAGAATCATAAAGTCAGGAACACAAGGATGGAGACAGATAAAGAAGACTGCATTAATATGTTTCTGCTTTTGATAGCATCATGAGCAATTCCTTGCCCACCAACTCGAGATATTTTCCGTTTCCTTTGTTTATTAATGACCGCTGTTGACGTTGCAGGAGTTCAAACAAAGCACTCAGCGTTTTCGGTTCCCGAATTAAAGCGAATGATAAACGCTCCAAATGACATTTCACTGCTCGATGGTCTATAATTAAGTTCTCTAACTCATATGATTATGCAAACCACACGAATGATTTAACATCCTCAGCAACAATACCAATTTTCCACTAGCATTGAGGAAAACGAGAACCTTCGAGAATTTAAGAGATAAATTCTCTTTTGGTTCCCGCTTGCTATTGATCACTTGTGAGCGCATATGGAGGACAGAAGAAGAGGACACTACTTATGTGTACTTTGCAGATTCTTTATGAATCTTTAAAACTATGAAATACCATGAGTTCTGTGTGTAAGCTGTAGCAAATTCAAGTGAATAAAATGCTTTGTCTTGAGATCTAAAATTAATTCCGCCTAAAAACGAAATTTTGACCTCTTTGCAAACAATAAAGAAACTCATCGTAAACGTAAGTATGCACTAATATTAGGCGAAGTTAAAGAAGACGTCGAATTAACGAATCCTTCAAAAGACGACAAACTAAACCGTGAAATTTCCAGAGTTTTTGATTCTAGGTAGTTAGTTATTACAATTGCCCTATAGGGGCCAAATACGGCATCGTTAATTATTTGTAATATTAGATAAAATTGACCAATTTTATTAATTTTTTTTATACATTGTTTTTTGCCATTTTACCATTTTTCCCTCAATATATTTCTTAAACTGTAGTTGTTCCATCACTGAATCAGCGATACGCAATCATGTTTTTAAGCGGATCAAACTTTTTAATGTTTTGAATTTTGGTTCTTTTCGCAAGTTAGAGGAAAGAAAAAAAAACCTTCAATAACAACGAAAAAAAAAAGATGTTAAGGTAAAGAAATACAAACAATTTCATTCCTATATTATGCCTTTCTTTTCTCTTGTACTTTTTGTCCTTTTTTTCTTGTATTCTTCGCGAGCCACAAATTTCTTTCAAGTGTGTAGCCATGTTCCATATTATTGACCTGCCTAAGTATCCCAGTGTTCTACGAACAACACAAAATTTTACCATCTTCGCCAGTTTTGGCGAAGATGGTAAAATTATGCGTATTTCGATATTTTTCTGTATATTCAACGGTTTAAATTCCTGCATGGTTAAATTATTTTGGTTGTTTTTGGTACAATTGGAAAATTTTTGAACTGAAAAATGTTAGTACAATTCATTTACGTTAATGAGAACAAGAAGAGTGCATGCAATCATTTAGCAGTGAATCATAGGGAATCATTAAAATTGCAGTCATTGGAATAATATCAACTTCCCTATTGGGAAAGAATCAATAATCGGAATGAGATCTGTCGTTCACTAAGATCTGTTGCTTTTCGTAACTCACTCACCAAGAGAAAATGAGCCTATCTTACGACCATCGGCAATCATTTTCGCGAATGCAGAAAGCAATCTCCCTGTCTTTCCTACTTTCCTTGTGCATTTAACTTCCCGTCCATCCAGCAACACATTCCTCTCACCGTCCTTCAATCTACTTAAGGATGCGTAGCAGCACTTGTTAGGGCCCTAGACGTATTCTCGATGCTTCTTGAACCATCATTAATTATAAATCTCGCGACAGATCGTATCATTTGCGTTAGAAAAGCTATTTCGCTCATTTATAGTCTATCAGGAGAAATAATTGCAACTCAGTATGGGTTTTAATTAGAAGTTGAAGTAGTGTTTATTGTCAGCACTCGGCTATTACAATTGCCAATTTATTACACTTAAGTGTTGTTGATGAACGACCTCAGGAGGCATCCGAGCGAAATAAGTCCCAAGCCTTCCCGGACGGATTAACATGTTCGATATGCGAAGTATTATCTTCTATTTCTTCTGGCGAAGTTTTCAGGCTGAGTAGCTAACTTAAGTTAATTGCAGTTTCTGGCATAACAGAAGAAAGTACACAATATTCGTTTTTGGTGGATTTATTCTTTGGTTGCTGAAGAAAAATCGACACAAAACAAGAAAGAACATTTAAACTGAATAGAATTTAATGTGAATTGGATTGCATTGTTTCACCTCTGAGCGGCACTTTTTGCACACCATGGGTGCAAAAAAAACCAATCCATTTCTAAATGGCCAGGTCACAAGGACCCCAAAGGCTTAGAGAAGGTTGGGGGAGGGGACCCACTGGAATAGCTGTTGGGAGACAGATGGTAGCCTCCCATCAAGGCCACCCAGCGTGTTCTTTAACGTGCACAGGGTATGGCTCTACCGCACACGGGGCCATGGCTTAATGTCCCATCCGACTGACGGCGGCATTTCCAAGCCTATCGGTGTTCCCTAATGACCGTGGGCAGGGCGGGGAGTTTTGCGGAGACAAATCTCAACGCTGACTCAGCTGGGACTCGAACCTGGGAACTGCAGATTATGAGCCTGGAGAGTTTAATGTGGAGAAAATAATTATTCACACACAATGCTCATCAGACTTCTATCGTATGTTGAATTTACGAAGCCGAGAGATGACGAATTCTCAATATTTAGATTAAATCTGCAAAAGGTTACCTTGCATCTAAAAAAAAATAGTTGATTAACACGGGTGTCAGG
Organism: Ryuthela nishihirai; assembly: GCA_038380435.1. Taxonomy (NCBI): domain Eukaryota; kingdom Metazoa; phylum Arthropoda; class Arachnida; order Araneae; family Heptathelidae; genus Ryuthela; species Ryuthela nishihirai. Next base: position 10,972,409 of record JAWZYU010000004.1, read on the forward strand.
AAGGACAACCTTTTTCCAGAGGGAATTGGGGAGGACAAAAATATATATTTCATTATAGAAATTTACGTGTTCATTAACGTGTGCAGTTGCAATACAGCACTCATGCTTGCATCGTATTACATTACGACTCAGGATGCCTGAGAAAAAAACGAAAAAAAGGGAAATTTATCATTAAAAACTCATGAAAAAATGTGTTTTCGTGTTAATCAATAAAAATAAGTATGTTTCCAAATAAAAGAAACATGAAAAATGGAAAACAAGATTTACATTTCGTTAAAGAAAATACACATGAAAAATGGAAAACAAGATTTACATTTCGTTAAAGAAAATACACATGAAAAATGGAAAACAAGATTTACATTTCGTTAAAGAAAATACGTATGAAAAACATTTTTCCATATTAATCAGTAAAAAAAAAGACATGCTTCCGAAAATAAATGAAAATGTAAAAGAAAATGCATAAATTTTTGTACACGTGATATTATTCAACATAAGTAATTAAAGATGAGTGAAAAAGCTTGAGAAAAATCCAGTGAGAGCAACCTTTTTGAATAAATTCCAGCAGAGAAGGAACTTTTGATAAGTACGACTGAAGTAAACACTTTAATAAATTCTAGAGAAGGACAACATCTTTTTGAAATGAAAACTGCTGTTTATGCATCCATTTCTAGGAATAAAATAAAGAGTGTTGAGGTAGTGAAGATCTCGAATGAATAAGTTATTGATAATTATTATTCTGAATATAATTGACAAAAAACTATATAGTCCAAGTTCAGTAGCAAGAAAAATAACAATAACAAAATCTACGACGAGAAAGTTTCAACGAGGGTGCAGGAATCACACCTGCCCTACTTAAAAGTCCTCTGTTCAGCCAACTGTTGAAACTTCAAAGGGGATAGTTTTGTTATTGAAAATCGAATCCTCATAGTTAAGACGTAAGTTTGACACATTAACAGTTAGATTGCTTTCTTTCAAAGCAGACAAACTACAATACTGCAGTGGCATAACAAGGGTCAAGATTTTGTAGTCTTTACTGACCTCGGGGTGTTTCACATTAGAATGGCACTTTTTCGTACCTAATTAACTAAATGACGAGTAATAAGGACCCCAAAGGTTCGTAGTTGGGTGGGAAAGGGGATCAACTGGACAGCTCTTATGATACTTATGGAAGGAAGCCTCCCATCAGAGCCAATCAGTCTTTAACGTACGCTTGGTAGGGCTCTCATTGCTCACGGAACCACGGCGTAACGACCAACGGCGGCATTTTTCAAGCCCATCACTGTCACCAAGAGTAGAGCGGGGTTATTATGGAAAATCTCAACCTAGACAAAATAGAAACTCGAATCTGGGAATGTAAGACTTCGAGGTTGGCGTTATAAACTGAGTCACCCAGTTCTGCCATTTAGAACACTATGAATGGCTTTGATGGAAGGCTTCCATCGGTCTCCTAACATATGTTCAATAGATCCCCTTCGTTAACCTTATCTGAGGTCTTGAAGGGAGGCTTCCACCCATTTCCTGACACCCGTTCAGTGAATCCCCTTCCCCAACCTTCTGTGAGTGCTTGAAGGGAGATTTCCTTCCGTTTTCTAACCAGGTTCAGATTCCCCACAAGGCCCGTTAGGCACTTGCCTAGGAGCTCCAAATTGAGACGCCATCATTTAGGTTTTAAAACAAAATTATGCCCCTTTCATTTCTTAGAAGGTTTTAAAAACTAGAAGCAAATCCTTGATACAAACAACGATTACCTTCGTTTCAAAGGAGTCTCTCCTGATATTTGAAAGTGAACTTTTAAAGTAATAGACATATATCAAGATAGAAATGTGAATAGAAAACCATATTCAAAACTTCTTAAATTTTAACAATTAACTTTTTTATAGAGGAAAATTCTACACGATTATGGATGTTGCACAATTATAGATCTCAATCAAAATTATACAGATCTCGAGTTTTATTCGTTTAAAATTTAAAGTGGCGCAGAAATATTTGACAGCAGATGCGCTTGTTCTAAACGCTTTTCAAAAATTAATAGAAATTAAAGAATAATCTCGCAAACTTAAAAAAATTCCTTTTTTTTTAGTAAAGCATATGCAATAAATTTTGAGGTAAAAATCTTACGACTAGCAACACTGCTGTTAAATGTTTCAGCTTCCAAACCTGTGCAAATAATAAAGAAGTTTTGTTTCTAAAGCGACGGTACATAAAGGGACAATACCGCTTCGTGTGCCCAGGGGTGCATGGGGTACAAACACGAGCTTGCTCCTAACGTCTATTCAATGGATCCCCTTCACCAACCCTCTCTGAGTCCTTGAAGTGAGGCTTTCATCGGTCTCCTAACAACTGTTCAGTTTGATCCTCTCGAACTTTCCATGAGTCCTTGGGGTCCTTGTGAGCTGGCCATTTAGCTCGCTGTATGCAAAAAGAAGTGCCTCTCAGAGGTAAAAACACCACCTGAACTTATTACATATGAGTACCAACCAGTCCTGAATCTAAAAAAAATTAGAGGGCTGTGGGTGGGGTGCAGTGAAGCAATCGAGCAGGAAAAAAGTAAAAGGGAGGGGCAAGAGACCTTTTTTATTGAATTTTCCCCTCCATTTTAAGCACCTTAAAAAATTTCTTGAAAATGCGTGAATATGTTCAAGTTTCATAATTTTTTGCTTCCATTACCCTTACCAGCATTTTTAAAGAGGGGAGCCATGACGCCCCCCATATCTGGTCTCGTATCAACCATTATGCTAAATTAGAAAAAAAATTCTCTCGGAGAGGTCTGGGGGTTTGGGGGTCTGGGGTTTTTTTTTTCAGGTGGGAAAGTCTCAGGCATCTCTTATCTTGCACATGCCATACTATCTGAGATTGAAAAAAATCTCTTTTCATATTGTATAAATAATTGAACTTGTCGTTTCATAAGTGACCACATTTCCTAAGACGGTTAAATGAGCCTTTGGGTCTTTGAGTGCTGTTAAAGCTTTTCATCAACGAAGCACTAATCAATAACGAACCACACCGTTGCCACTCTAAACCAACTTCTCATATTTGAGTCATAAAATGAAATTGTTTATGTTTATCATCACGGGAAACTCGAGTAGCCAGCGACAGGCGACTGATCGTTAATGGAAGGTGTTTCGAGCGACAGCTTTCGGCCTCCGTGGTCATCAATCTATATTAAATTTAAGTGCTGCCATGAGAGGAAGTAGAAAACGCTACGGATACGAAATCGAGGCATCGCGACCTCAGCCCTCGGGTGAGGATTAAACGTCACCGTAAAGGCCATTAAGGACGGAGGTCCGTGTGGCCTGCGTGATCGGCAGAGTTAGTAGGCTTCATTCTGCTGCTGTGAGTGGCTGCGTTTCGCTCTATACTTCATCATCTCTTGCGTCTGACAATCCTTCGGAAAATTTCAGCAATAGCCTAATTGATTTTCTTTGTTGTTTGGCCGTTCTCAACTTAAAGCTGACGACGGAATCAAATTAAGTGAATTGATTCTACTTTACTCTTAAAGGATATCCCAAAGTGCCCTATCAGCTTTACTAAGGGAATATTTCTAATTTGATGTTTTTTTTGGGGGGGAGGGGGGGGGGGGGTTAAAACTTTAAAGATAAGATTGACATTTATATTACGTACAGGAGAATCGAACCCAGGCCTATGGAATTACAGTGAAGAGAGGAAGGTGATAAGTTCTAAAGCATTTTATTTTACAAATCAGTGAAAGCGATGGCTGGGAAAAAATTACTTCGAACAACAGAACAATGATATAAAAACATAGTTATTTAGCAAATTTTGTTCACTTATTTTTGACTTCTTCTGGCACTTAACTATGGCTGTAAAAATGTGCCAGTTTCTTAAAAATGTTTGATTTATTTCATTGTCGAACTAGAAATATATTTTGACGCAAAGAATTAATTGATTTAAAATTCTTGATCGGATGCCCAATAACGCCATCATACGTAAATAACTAACTCGTAAATATCTGGGTTGGATTGTTTTACATATGAGGGCACGTTTTTGCACACAGTGGGCTAAATGTACAGGTCGCAAGAGCCCCAACAGCTCAGAGAACGCTGAAGGAAGGGGACCCACTGAACAGTTGTTGGGGATAGATGGAAACTTCCGTCAAGGTCATCCAGCGTGTTCTTTAACGTACACACAGAGCCACGGCTTTACGTCCCATCCGACTGACAGATGACCTATCCAAGTCCATAGGTGTCCGCTTCCAGACCGAGGACGGTGACTGACCTAGATAAATTTCAACACTGCCACAGGTGGGACTATAACTGAAGTATCATACATGGATATTTGTGTGTAGGAATATCTGATCTGTTTTCATAGTTTACGGCATAATTCATAACTATGTCTTTGTCCCCACTCATTTAGAACTGCAATGAACCAATAAATTAATGATGACTACAAATAAGGGAGACATCATGCAACCTTGTCTTAAGCTAGATGAATTGTTAAACCAATCATTCAAGCTATTATCAACTCTTACACACTTCAGACAAACCATGTGGTTTTTGGGTTCACTCATATATTCCTTCGTAAATTGTATATGATGCTGTAATAAAATTGATTGATTGACTTATAAGAAACATGACTCATCATTAAAGGAAAGACATCATTATGTTAACTAATTTTCCAGACAATTTATAAAACTACACGTTTAACCACAAGCATTGCGGATCAAGGGAGTCAAAAGCCCTTTCGAAATCTAAAAGCTATTATATACAAATATTTCAAACTTAGCATATTTCACGATTCAACCCTAGTGACAAATTTTGTCAATATAGCCTCTATTACTTCTGAATCCATGCTATTCATATTGAAGTTGTGCATCAACAAAAAGGAAGAAATTCATTAATTTTGCAAAGAACCTTATCGGGAACAGAAGATAAACTGATGCCACCTTCAGTTTAGTCTTCAGTTTTTTAGAGAAGGTGATAACCTTTTCTAAACTTCGAATTCTTCATACCTCTAATAAAATACTTTCGGGTTGGGTTGGGTTGTTTTACCTCTGAGCGGCACTTTTTTGCACACCATGGGCGAAATGGCCAGGTCACAAGGACCCCGATGGCTCAGAGAATGTTGGGGGAGGGGACCCACTGGAACAGCTGTTGGGAGACAGATGGTAGCCTCCCGTCAAGGCCATCCAGCGTGTTCTTTAACGTGCACATGGTATAGCTCTCCCGCACACGGGGCCACGGCTTCACGTCTCATCCGATGGACGGCGGCCTTTCCAAGCCCATCGGTGTCCCCTACTGACCGTGGGCAGGGCGGGGAATTTTTTCGGAGATAAATCTCAACGCTGACCCAGCTGGGACTCGAACCTGGGAACTACAGATTACGAGCCTGGCGCGCTACCGACTGAGCCACTCCCGCCCCAAAATACTTTCGGACATTATAGTCGAAAATAATCAACACATCAGAATTAGGCCCAGATCTTAGTCTTTCAGTAATAATTTCATTGATCTGTGCAGTTTATTTTTGAGATCGTCGAAATAGTTTCAGATAGTGATATATGATTAATAAAGCCAGTAATACAACTAACTTCACTGCAAATAATGGGAGGATAACTATTAATTGGCAGTTTTTTCGGAGCATTCTTGAAATGCTTTGACATCCTTGCCGTGACAGTCTCTAATGAATATCAGGGATTGAACGATATGTTCAATATGAATGCATAAAGGGGATTTTGTGTTTTATCTCTTTTCTAAATTTTTCTCACCTTTTCTAATCTCTCGATCGGGTTTTTGAGATCTTTATATGTGTGGGTTTGAGAGTTTTTGTTATTTTTGTTCTGCCTGAATGCTTTCTCTGCTCTATCTAAAGATTCCGATTAACTTCCAACTGGTCCAGTGATCGGACAACACATCTTTTCCTTTCAGATTCCTTTGAAAAAATCTTTCACCGCGAGAAGATGGGATTGTATTTTAGATGTTATTCCTGGCTGGTTTTGTGCATCAATGAGATGACTAGAGCACAACGCTCTTTCCAGTATACTGTTAAATTAGCTTGGGAAAGACCTGATTCTTTACTACTAACAGATGCACTGAAGTTCAAAATTCAAGTTGGAAATACAAGAACATCGATTGTTCAAACAGGTATTAATGGTTTTTAAGAAAAATTTATATAGACAATTTGTAGTATGATTAAAGTAGGTAAGAATAAATGCTGTAAGATGAATTTTTCTTTTCTTCAAATGCAAAAGTAAGTTTAAAAAGATGAATGACGGCTCAATTAATAAAGGGGTTTGAAAACTCCTGACAGAAATGAAGGACTCATAATGCCTCCTGACACTGTCACTAGTTCGCGAATTAATTCTGAAGGTAGTAAAGCTCATTGTAAAGTGTTGTCTTAAGATCATGGAGGCTTCTAGGAGATGGTTGAAGCTAGTAATCTGTTTTCCCAAGACATTCCACAAATGCTCAAAGGATTATGGTCAGGGGATCTTACAGATCGCTTCAAATGTTCAATATCCTCACGTTCAAGATATTGGTTAACCAGGTGAGCTCTATTTACCTGTAGTTCTCTGGCATTATCCGTCCATTGCAGTGAACCCGAGAACACTGAAACTGAAAACAGGCGAACAATAAAGTTCATCTCGATATCTCGAAGATCTCCGTCTCGATATCTTTGAGAAGTCAGGGATGCTCTATCAAACATGTGGAGGTCAGTGAAGTCATTGATCTGATCTTTATGCCTGTCTAGACCATTAAACTACCACCTCCACTTTAGCGCTTCTTCCTGCTGTTAGATAGATTATACCTTGTCCCTCGTTCTCTGGAGGTGAATGTTCATATTTAAGAAACAGTCTGTAAGCTGAATCTTGACTGATCTGGGATGATAACAATCTTCCACTTTACCTTGGTAAAATACACGTCTTGCTGAGACTTATTAGACGAATCTTTCATATGAAAGAGTTAAGAGGACTTACAGCATCAAGCTGTCTCCTCCATATTGGTCCCTTCTACTGTCCTTTCATGGAGTCTCCATTCTCTCAATGACACTCCTTAACAAGTACAATAGCCGATGTCTTTGAGACATTTTTAACGAAATTGCAATCTACTATTTGCAATTCCTGAGCAAACAACAGAGACTACGAGCAATTCGTGGCATACAATAGAGACTACAAATAATTCGTGAGCAAACAATAGAGACTACAAGCAATTCGTGGGTATACAATAGAGACTACAAGCAATTCGTGGGTATACAATAGAGACTAAAAGCAATTCGTGGGTATACAATAGAGACTAAAAGCAATCCTGGGTATACAATAGAGACTAAAAGCAATTCGTGGGTATACAATAGAGACTAAAAGCAATTCGTGGGATTACAATAGACACTAAAAGCAATTCGTGGGTATACAATAGAGACTAAAAGCAATTCGTGGGTATACAATAGAGACTAAAAGCAATTCGTGGGTATACAATAGAGACTAAAAGCATTCCTGGGTATACAATAGAGACTAAAAGCAATTCGTGGGTATACAATAGAGACTAAAAGCAATTCGTGGGTATACAATAGAGACTACAAGCAATTCGTGGGTATACAATAGAGACTACAAGCAATTCGTGGGTATACAATAGAGACTAAAAGCAATTCGTGGGTATACAATAGAGACTACAAGCAATTCGTGGGTATACAATAGAGACTACAAGCAATTCGTGGGTATACAATAGAGACTAAAACCATTCCTGGGTATACAATAGAGACTAAAATCAATTCGTGGGTATACAACAGAGACTAAAAGCAATTCGTGGGTATACAACAGAGACTAAAAGGTAATTCGTGGGTATACAACAGAGACTACAAGCAATTCGTGAGCAAACAATAGAGACTAAAAGCAATTCGTGGGTATACAATAGAGACTAAAAGTAATTCGTGGGTATACAATAGAGACTAAAAGCAATTCGTGGGTATACAATAGAGACTGCAAGCAATTCGTGGATATACAATAGAGACTAAAAGCAATTCGTGGGTATACAATAGAGACTAAAAGCAATTCGTGGGTATACAATAGAGACTGCAAGCAATTCGTGGGTATACAATAGAGACTAAAAGCATTACTGGGTATACAATAGAGACTAAAAGCATTCCTGGGTATACAATAGAGACTAAAAGCAATTCGTGGGTATACAATAGAGACTAAAAGCAATTCGTGGGTATACAACAGAGACTAAAAGGTAATTCGTGGGTATACAATAGAGACTAAAAGCAATTCGTGAGCAAACAATAGAGACTAAAAGCAATTCGTGGGTATACAATAGAGACTAAAAGAAATTCGTGGGTATACAATAGCGACTGCAAGCAATTCGTGGGTATACAATAGAGACTAAAAGCAATTCGTGGGTATACAATAGAGACTGCAAGCAATTCGTGGGTATACAACAGAGACTAAAAGGTAATTCGTGAGTATACAATAGAGACTAAAAGCAATTCGTGGGTATACAATAGAGACTAAAAGCATTCCTGGGTATACAATAGAGACTAAAAGCAATTCGTGGGTATACAATAGAGACTAAAAGCAATTCGTGGGTATACAACAGAGACTAAAAGGTAATTCGTGGGTATACAATAGAGACTAAAAGGTAATTCGTGGGTATACAATAGAGACTAAAAGCAATTCGTGGGTATACAATAGAGACTAAAAGCAATTCGTGGGTATACAATAGAGACTAAAAGCAATTCGTGGGTATACAACAGAGACTACAAGCAATTCGTGAGCAAACAATAGAGACTAAAAGCAATTCGTGGGTATACAGTAGAGACTAAAAACTATTCATGGGTATACAATAGAGACTAAAAGCAATTCTTGGGTATACAATAGAGACTGAAAGCAATTCGTGGGCAACCAATAGAGACTACAAACATTCGCGGTTAAATAATAGAGACTACGAGCAATTCGTGGGCCAAACAATAGAGATTATAACAAATCCATGGGCAAATAATAAACAAATACACAGAACTTTTTGAGAGCACTTTTTGTTCTGATGGTGCTTCTCCATGCATATGGAACCTCTGAAACGATTTTATCGATTACATATTCACAAAACGATATCAGAAAAGTAAACGAATTTTCGTTTTTTTAATTCCGCAGATTTTTCAAAATATTAAGGAAAACCGATGTATAACTTGACTTTTGGTCTTGAGTGGAGTGATTTCTGATAGGAACTTCGGAAACTTTTAGTCTTCAGTTTGAGAATAAGAGCGAGACTGATCTACCAATAACTTCAATTAGTGCCATTAGAAGCAAGAGTTAAGTTTTTTGCCAAGAGGAGAAAGGTGGGGGATATAATCAAAATAAAACAATATATGTTGTTGAGGAGGTGAAAAAAAATACGATATTCAGTTCGAAATTCTTGTTCAAGAACTGAACATAACCAGGAGATCCCGTGTTCGAATCTGGGAAGCAGAATGTTACATATTCTCCACCTTGTTCATTATTTATACTTTAGAGAGATAAAGAAAAGAGGAAAAATGCTTAAGAAGAGTCGTCGTTGCCAATATCGAAAGTCAAGCGAAAATGCACAGACTCTTCAGCTGTGCATTTGATCTAAATAGAAACACCAAACCGGTTAAGAACCTCTTAACCTCAACCGTTTCAAAATCTAAAAATATAATGTTCTTTGAGTTCAAAATGGCGTCTTTAATTCTCAGCGAATGAAAATGCGGTTTGACGGTAGAAAACGATAGCTTTAAAGATAACTCGGGTGATTTATGGAGTCTGCGTCTACTCCGAAGCCATTTCCAATCGGTCAAGGGTTGCCATCTTTCTCGCGCACCGCTCTCCATGAATCGCGAGGGCGTATGCCTCGGAGGGGGTCTCGCCGGCAGGTTATCAGAAGAGGAGAGACGCCATAATGGCGAACGTAACCGTCATTGACCATCACTCATGTTGGCGTCACAGTCAGTAGGATGTTCCCCTCCGATGCCGAGAGTTAGCGATGAAAGCAGCTGCCGACACTCTTACAATTACGACAATGGAGATGTCATTTTGGGAAAGGATGAGCACCACCTTTTTTTCCCGGTTACTGTGATCACTACTTTCTTTTCTGTCTAGCTGAATCGTGTCAACATTAAAGAGAACAAGATGCCTCTATATTCTCTCTTTATAAATGCATTAAGTAATAACATATAATAATAGAGTAAATACTTTGGTGGAAATTGAAACAAGAACACCTAGAAGGAATTCCTTTAGGAACGTTATATTATAATATGTTAATAGTTAAGGGCAGCAGAAACCGTGATGCAAGATTGGAATAATGACGTCACTGACGACGACAACATGCAAATGTACGCAGCACGTATTTAAGGACTAAGGCGGGAAGAAAGAAGTTATTCGTCTTGTGTCGTGTTGTTCGGTGCTCTTTGAAGAAGCTACCATGCCCGGATGACGGAGTTGCGAAACATTTATTCAGTTAGCGGAGTTTGAGCGAGGTCGAATAGTGGGTCTTTTGGATGCAGGTTGGTCTTTTCGTCAAATTGCACACCGCATTGGATGAGAGGTATCGACAGTGGTACGATGGTGGCGTCGATAGTCAGAAGAGCATTGGCACACTCGCAGACGTGGTTCAGGGCAACACAGAGTTACGGACGTACGAGAGGATTGGTGTATTAGGAGGGCGGCAGTGGCAAAGCGGATGGCTAAGGCATCACAAATTCGATCCTCTATCGTACAGTCGCTCAAAAAAGTATCCGAACACTATGGTTGATTACAGAATTCAAAAAAATATCTGGCAACGATTTTTTTAGAAATGAGTGATCTGGCAACCTTTTTGATACTAGATCGTGTGGGCTCACTCACGGAAATATTGAGCGTGTGCAGTTACCGTTCACAGCAAACTGGAGCGTGTGCAGTAACTGCCTCCAGTTTGCTGTGAACGGTAACTGGAGCGTGTACAATTACTGTACACGCTGCAGATATTTTTCCTGAATTCTGTAATCACGTGACACGAAGGTTGCCAGATCACTAATTTCTAAAAAAATCGTTGCAAGATATTTTTTCTGAATTCTGTAATCAACCGTAGTGTTCGGATACTTTTTTGAGCGACTGTACCAAGAGTGTCTACAAGAACGATACGCAATCGTCTTTTGGAAGGACTACGGGCACGCGTGTCGCTGGCATGGTTACCACTGTCACCTCGTCACTGTCGAGCACGTTTGCAGTGGTGTCAAGAACGAGTTCATTGTAGGGGTCTTCAGTGATGAAAGCCGATTCTGTTTATGAGCATCTGATGGTCATTTACGCGTCCGAAGGCGACAAGGGGAACGGCTTCTTCCACCGTGCATCCGCCAGCGATACCAGGACCCACTCCGGGCATCATGGTGTGGGGAATGATTAGCTATCACTCACGTACATGTCTGTTGTTTGTACAGGGTTCACTGAATTCAATACGTATGTCAGCAACATAGTACACCCGGTCGTCCTGCCATATTTGAGTGTAATCCTAAAAGCGATATTCCAGCAGAATAACGCCCGCCCGGGCAACTCATCATGCCCTTCAGGCAGTGCACATACTCCCTTTGCCAGCAAGCTCTCCGGACTTGTTTCTAATCGAGCATGTCTGGGACTGGATCGGACAAAATCTCTTCCTCGTACCGCGGCAGGCAATGACCATCGCTGAATTACGCTTTCAAGTTGAAAGTGCGTGGAATCCAGCATTTGTACGACAGATTGCACGCCAGATTGGAAGCTTGTATTGCTGCTCGAGGAGGTTCAACACCTTATCAAAATGTGCTTTCTGTAAAATGCAATACTCATTAAAAGGTAAAATAAACATTGAATCACTTCACAAGTGTGATCACTGTCCTTTCTCAACAAGTTGTTTCTACTAAATAAATCTCATAGATTATGCTTCAATTGTTAGTGGTGTTCTTTTTTAATTTCCGCCAGTGTATTTATTTTTACATAGGCATTATTTCTGGTAAGGTGAGAGAAGATTTGAGAGTCTGCAGTTGTTTTATCTGTGAGGGGCACTTTTCTACACAATGGTCTAAATGGCCAGGTCACACGGACAACAAGGGCTCAGAAAAGGTTAAGCCATCCATCTTGTTTAACGTGCATAGAGCATGGCTCTCCTGCACACGGCGCCACGGCTTTATGTCCTATCTGATGGATGGCGGCCTTTCCTAGTCCATCGGTGTCTCCTTTCTGGCTGATGGAGGTTTAGTGTAGGTAAATCCTAACACTGACACTAGTCGGACTCGAACTTACTGTAGATTACGAGCCTGATGCGCTACTGACTGAGCCAATAGAGATATAATTATAATAATAAAAAATAAAAATAAATACCCCCTCAAGCAGCTGCTTGCACCCGCTCTTAAATAAGAATTGTTTTTTGGGATGTATAAGAGGATACGTTGAAAATATGCAATGGTGTTACTTCTGAGAACCGTTTCAAAATCTAAAAATATAACGTTCTAATATCTGTGATGTAGGGCCCTATGATATAGATAACTCTGTGATATATAGTTTTTTCTGTGATATGTAGCTAAAACTGTAATGTTCATTTATCTCTGTATATTTTCATTAGGCACTTTTGTATATACAGTGGGCTAAATGGCGATGTCAACGGACTCCAAGAACTTAAAGAAGGTTGAGGAAGGGGACCCTGTTATCCTCGGACAGCTGTTAGGCTGTCCAGTGGTGCAAAACAGTGTCCAGTGTGCTAAACAGAACATAGAAATCTAATTTAACCAGTATAAAGAAGAACCTTTGTATGTTTCTGTGTCTGTCTGCTTATACACTCGACCCCCAGAAGAAGTCGAAATACCAAACTTGCATGAACGTCCCAACGTTCATGCCAGGGGGAGGGAAGAGTATCCGTCCTATCCGTCGGATAGGACGGATACTCTTCCCATCTGGCATGCTATATCGTATCTTCTTCCCAGACGCTATATCTGTTACCTAACAGTTAATTTTCCAATAAGCACTATCTTCTCTTGCACACTACCTATGGGGCTCAATCGGTAATTGAGCCTAAGTGAGATTTTAGCCGAGATTTTCTCTACTAAACCCAATTCTGCGCCTGGTGGGAAAGTTAATTGAAATGGTAGTTAAATCGTGATTCCTTTTGCAGCTACGCCCTGTGCAGGTTAACGAACATGCTGAATAGCCTTAGTTGAAGCTTTCCATATATATATCCTAACAGCTGTGCAATGGGTCCTCTTCCTTAACCAGCTCTGAGTAATCGGGATTTGATGCCCTGGCCACTTAATTCATTATATCCTTAAAAGTGCCGTTCAGAGAAAAATAAATACAACCCGCATGTTAAGCTATCCATAATATTGTTTTCTCTTGAGTATCAGGGCGGGGGTTGGCTCGGTAAGTACAGTCGCTCAAAACAGTATCCGAACACTATGGTTGATTACAGAATTCAGAAAATATATCTGGCAACGATATTTTTAGAAATTAGTGATCTGGCAACCTTCGTGTCACGTGACACGAAGGTTGCCAGACACTAATTTCTAAAAAAAAATCGTTTCCAGCAGAATACGTTGAAAATATGCGAACAGAATTCAGAAAATATATCTGGCAACGATATTTTTAGAAATTAGTGATCTGGCAACCTTCGTGTCACGTGACACGAAGGTTGCCAGACACTAATTTCTAAAAAAAAATCGTTTCCAGCTATTGTTTCTGAATTCTGTAATCAACCATAGTGTTCGGATACTTTTTTGAGCGACAGTACCGTACCAGGCTCGCAGTTTGCAGTTCCCAGGTTCGAGTCCTAGCTGTGCCTGTTAAAATTTATCTCCGCTAATCCCCAATCTTCCTTTTGTCAGAAAGGGACACCAATGGGCTTGGAAATTCTGCCATCCATCGGATGGGACGTTAAGTCGTTATTCCATGTGCATGAAAACAGTACAATGGGTACATTGAAGAACACATTGGATGTACTTGACGGGAGAATCCCATTTATCTCCTAACAGCTGTCTGGTGGATTTCCATCCACCAACATTCTCTGAGCCCTCGGGGATCTTGTGCCCTGGCCATTTAGATCATTGTGGGCAAAAAAGTGCCGTTCAGAGATAAAATAATACAGCTCTTGTGTATGAAATGTAACCAAATGATTGTGGAAAGAAAAGGCTCCTGACTTGTTTTTCTTTTCTTACAGTTGTTTCGTAGGCAAAAGAAACATCTTAATCTGTCTTTCTTGAAGACACCTATTAGGACTTGGTCTCCTTCGTTCGCTGCAACAACTATCTTTAATCATTAGTCTTATGCGCCTCGTCAGCTGATCTTCCACCGGATTCATCAGAGTCGATGCGAAACGAGATCGAGATAGAGTAGCTCTCGATCTAACTATCCTTTTGATGAGAGAGAAAGAGTGAAGAGAGCAAAGGCGAAAAATCGATCCCGTAATGCTTGGAATGCTGTCGTCACTTGAGGTCAAGGGTGTGCACTTGCAAGCTGTTGAGTGCAGTGGGAAAACAAAGTGCGACTAAGATTAAACGATTCGCGGTGCCTCGAAAGAAGGCAGGTAACGTCGATGAGATCTTGACCTTGGTTGTTCCCATCAGAACTCTTGCGAAAACTGCAATTGGAGTTCCTGAGTTCACTCGAATTAAGATCATATTTCTTTCCGAAACTGAAGTCTCGAGGATTACAAAACCAGGCATTTCTCTTATTACATGGCATCGATGTTTGAAGATTTAATATCCAATGCTTGCAATGAAGGGGCAATTACAGCAACATATCCAACCAAGCAATAGGCTAGGTCACAAGGACCCCGAGGTCTTAAGTAAGGTTGCGGGAAAGGACCCATGGAATAGCTTTAGGAGATAGAGGGGTAGCCTCCCGTTAAGGCCATCCAGCATTTTCTTTAACGTGCATAGGGTATGGTTTGGATACAGGAACCATGGATCACGGATCACTTTACATCTCATCCAACGGGCAGCACCCTTTCCAAGCCATCTGCGTTCCCTACTGAGCGAGGGCAGGGTGGGGAGCTAGCAGAGATAAATCCCAATGCCCGTCCAGGTGAGATTGAGACTCGAACTTAGGAACTGCAGATTACGAGTCTGGCCCACTACTGAACTACTGACTGCCACCCCAGCCCCATGCTTATAGAGAAACAGAGTTCACATTTCTTCAGCTAATGCGACTTAAAAACTTTCCATAATAGTGTTTGATTTGCACGTGGCGCCATCGATATCGGGAAGGGACAACCAAGTTACCTCATATGATGGTAATTAATATTTAATCACTTAAGCTCTTTTCGTTATGTCAATAATTCTATATCAGAGTATCACAGAAAATATCGTGAACACATGGGACTCATGAGGAGTTAGCTGGAAAAAAATGAGCTTTTCCATGAGAGGAACTCGAACCCATGTGTCCCAGTTACATGTCGGTGTTCTGACTACTAACTCAACTCAGCAGCTCACGTTTTTCAGCTAATAAGCTTTCTGGAATGTCCTTTGATTAGCTCTCTATCTATGTTGGGAAAATATAACTAAGTTGCCTCAAAATAGTGGTAATTAATATTTCTGTGTTATTATTTATGAGTATGGATTATTAATCAATATGAATATTAATATTTATGAATGTCATGTGTACAGGATATCTACTGTGATACTCTGCTATAGAATTATTTGTATAATGCCGAAAGTGTGAGCGACTAAATATTAATTTCCACCACATGAGGTTGGGTTAGGTTGTTTTACCTCTGAGCGGCACTTTTTTGCACACCATGGGCTAAATTGCCAGGTCACATGGACCCCGAAGGCTCAGAGAAGGTTGGGGGAGGGGACCCACTGGAACAGCTGTTGAGAAACAGATGGTAGTCTCCCGTCAAGGCCATCCAGCGTATTCTTTAACGTGCACAGGGTATGGCTCTCCCGCACACGGGGCCACGGCTTAACGTCCCATCCGACGGACGGCGGCCTTTCGAAGCCCATCGGTGTCCCCTACTGACCTTGGGCAGGTCGGGGAATTTTGTGGAGATAAATCTCAATGCTGACCCAGCTGGGACTCGAACCTGGGAACTACCGGATACGAGCCTGGTGCGCTACCGACTGAGCCACCCCCGCCACTATCACATGAGGAAACCTGGTTATCTGTTCCCGACATAGATGGTGGCAAGAGCGAACCAAACAATATTTGGAAAAGCTTATAAGTTGCATTTGCTGAAGAAACAAATAGCTGATGATAGTTTAATGGTCAGAATATCCAGCATATAACTGGGAAGCTGGTGAGAACTCCTTGCATGTAACTGAAAAGTGTAGGTTCGAATCCCACTCACGTCAAAAATCATTTTTTCAGTTATCTATTCATGAGTCCCATGTACAGTCGCTCAAAAAAAGGATCCGAACACTATGGTTGACTACAGAATTCAGAAAAAATATCTGGCAACGATTTTTTTTTAGAAATTAGCAACCTTCGTGTCACGTGACACGAAGGTTGCCAGATCACTAATTTCTAAAAAAAACTTTGCCAGATATTTTTTCTGAATTCTATAGTCAACCATAGTGTTCGGATACTTTTTTGAGCGACTGTACACGGTTATCCTATGATAATCTACTATAAGTTTCATATATATTTGGAATAGCAGCAATGCTAAATGGTATTTTGTGGGTTGTTCAGGGTTCTGAAATTTTTCATGTGGGATGAGTCTTAAGTATAAATAAGGTACCGATAACTAGCTGGGCTTGGAATAAAAAAATTGTTAAGGACAACACTATAGTTATTACAATGCATAATAGTTAACAAGAGAAGTTAATCAGATGTTTGATTAGCAAGCTGTTCAGTTCTAGTTTAAGTCAAAATTTATCCCTTCGGGAAAAATTTCGCAAAAAACTAGATGATGCGGGAAATGTTCCAAAGGAAGGTTAAATGATTAAGCAAAAATGAATTAATTAATAAGAACATGATTTATCGAAACATTAGAGTTGTCGTGTTCGACTATAAATGGTGTCAATAGGGTAAGTTGAGAAATGATGAATGTAGAATTGCAGTAGAGGACGGGAATCTTAGTTCTTTGAGTTGACATGAGGAATCTTGACTCTAACTATGTAGTTCGAAAATATTGGTGGGTCATAACACAGATGAACTCGAATAAGGATCTGTTTTCATATTGCAAGTTTGTCAATGATGCTGAATTACTGGCTCGCTGGACTTTCAACTGTATCGGAGTTAAAAGCATGATTGAAAATTTTGTTATGCAGTGATGGAAGAGTTGTCTTGTGTATAGGCAGAGTATGATTTTGTAAATTTGGTTTATTCCTCGCTACGTTAACTGCATTTGTGTTTTATGAGTTGTTTCTTTATATTTCTGATAGTTTACATTTTGTTTCTAGCATTGTGAATTTATCCTTATGTGTCAGATCCTTATTCAAATATGTTACATATGGGTTGTTGTTTGGGTTGGGGTGTTTGACCTCTGAGCGGCACTTTTTTGCACACCATGGGCGAAATGGCCAGGTCACATGGACCCCGATGGCTCAGAGAAGTATGGGGGAGGGGACCTACTGGAACAGCTGTTGGGAGACAGAGGGTAGCCTCCCGTCAAGGCCATCCAGCGTGTTCTTTAAAGTGCACAGGGTATGGCTCTCCCGCACACGGGGCCACGGCTTAATGTCCCATCCGACGGACGGCGGCCTTTCCA
The DNA here is from genome assembly GCA_038380435.1 of Ryuthela nishihirai. NCBI lineage: Eukaryota > Metazoa > Arthropoda > Arachnida > Araneae > Heptathelidae > Ryuthela > Ryuthela nishihirai. The sequence goes on from JAWZYU010000004.1 coordinate 10,990,012, forward strand.
AGCCCATCGGTGTCCCCTACTCACCGTGGGCAGGGCGGGGAATTTTGCGGAGATAAATCTCAACGCTGACCCAGCTGGGACTCGAACCTGGGATCTACAGATTACGAGTCTGGCGCGCTACCGACTGAGCTATCCCCGCCCATGTTACATATGTGTCACACTCTTATTTAAGTGTTTTGCGCATGTGACCCTATTCAAATTTGTTACCGATCCATTCGCCTTTGCATTCGCTCATAAAATGCGCTGCTGGCTGCCTCACGTGAGCCTCAGCTGGAACGAAAGCTATAGTCAAGGGCAAATGATAGGGATAAAGATATTGTGCTCATTTACTGAAATGAACATTGAAGATATAAATAATAATAAACATAGTTGCTCATTTTAATATCAAATTCTCACAACATTGCATGAATATAATTTCTAGAATGTCCATATTGACTATACGTATTTTGTAGCGTGGAAGTTTTAAACCAGGTTCCTCATCATACACAGGACTACCTATGTGACAAAGGGCTTGACACATTTGTTTAGAATTAGTTTCAGTTCGCAATATCGTAATCAAATTTGCTGCTCTTTCGAAATGAAAATTCTTTATAAACGAGTTGGGTTGGGTTGTTTTACCTCTGAGCGGCACTTTTTTGCACACCATGGGCTAAATGGCCAGGTCACATGGACCCCGAAGGCTCAGAGAAGGTTGGGGGAGGGGACCCACTGGAACAGCTGTTGGGAGACAGATGGTAGCCTCCCGTCAAGGCCATCCAGCGTGTTCTTTAACGTGCACAGGGTATAGCTCTCCCACACACGGGGACACGGCCTAACGTCCCATCCGACGGACGGCGGCCTTTCCAAGCCCATCGGTGTCCCCTACTGACCGTGGGCAGGGCGGGGAATTTTGCGGAGATAAATGTCAACGCTGACCCAGCTGGGACTCGAACCTGGGTAGTACAGATTAAGAGCCTGGCGCGCTACCGACTGAGCCACCCCCGCCCCCTTTATAAACGAGAATTTCGAAATGAGAGAATTAGCTGAAAGAATAACACGTCGTCTAATGCGAATGTGGAAAGCTCCCTTTCAAAAAAAGGGAAGTTATACAATTAAAAATGACAATGTTTTACTCCATTGGTGATCTAAATAAAGATTTGTTGAAAGCTATAGAGATATAAATGAATATTTCAATTTGATGTCCGATTATGGATATCGAAAGTTGATAAATATTCCAACTAGAAATGTAAATTATTGTGCGAGTTGTATCGACCATGTTTTTTTTCGTTAGAAACAGGAAAGATTCATTCATAAATGCTACTTTGTAAATTTTCAATAAGTGACCATTAACCCGTTTTAAACCAAATAAGGATACCTTTGTTACCGATTCTTGTGAACATGTTAACAGTCAAAAATAGGTTTTTAATTTTCCAAAATTTGAAAATTGTATTAAAAATGTCAACCTTGCTGAAACTATTTACAGTAATAAGAATGTTAATGATTTATAAATCACGTTAATTAGCTGTTTTCTCTTTGGGTGAAACTTTTTCGCAGCGTAAAAAATTTTGTCAGGGAAGAAAAAATATGGAACTCTAGGGATCCGATAAAATTAATCGATAAAAAGGAAACCTTGTACAGTCGCTCAAAAAAAATATCCGAACACTATGGTCATCAACCATAGTGGTAATCAACCGAACACTATGGTAATCAACCATAGTGCTCGGATATTTTTTTGAGCGACTGTACCATAAATATAAGAAATATCAAGAAAATAATCAAATTAAACAGGGATATAACGTTTTTTAAGAAATTTGTTAAAATAAAAATATGTGAAGCTAAAGAACAATATTTTCAGACAGTTTAATACATGTGAAAATAATTCTAGTAAACAGTGGAATTTTACAAATGGTTTTTCGGCAATACAAAAACTGAATATCAGACCATGAACTGATAATGCAAATAATTTAGTAAACACTATGAATCAAAGTTTCATAAAAAGTGGTTGTTATAGCAAAGATAATGGTAATTTAGCAGTTAAGGTTAACAAAATTTTACTTTATTAGTACAGATTCTGTGGTGATCTATAATGTTTCTGAAAAGGATTTGTTCCACTATCAAAATTTAAATCATAATAATGCTGTAGATGAAAATAATGAACTGCTGAAACACTATAGATTTTAGTAAGTACCACCTAAAGATAATGTTTTTCATATTATTAATGTCTCTTGTGAAACTGAACATTTTATAGATGCTATTAAAAATTCGATTGTTACACTATGTCAGGCTAGAGGCCTTTTTAGATTTTTTTTTGTTCAGGCTGTGTATATTTATTTTGAATTTCGCCAAAATAGTCATATGCTACGGGGAGGCTCTCTCTCCCGACATCTGGAAAGTTAATTGCAGTAGCAGGTACAGGGAACGGCTAGCGTCCGCTGGCAAGTGACCCGGGTCCCTGAGGGCTAACGGACGCCCAGATGGTGAGGCATAGAAAAGAAAGGAAGAAAGGGTTTGGCAACGATGAGGGGAGAGCCGGTGGAGTCTCGGGAGGAGACGGACGCAAAATTGTAAAGCTGAAAAATGCCGACTGGTAATAGCGGCATTGGCTCTGTAAATACAGCTGAACAGGCATAGTAAGCTGGGTTTGTTGTAATCCATGTAATTGAGCATATGTCCTCGTCCAGCAAGTACGTTGGAAGGTTAAATAAATCTTTGTTATTTTTAAGTAAAGCCTGAAGTTGGACTAATTTATTGGGGAGGAGCCTCAGTATCGAGTCTCTGCAATTGTGAATAAACCGTTTGATTCTATCCGAAAGACTCTTTCACCCGTCGCGTATAGTGATCGAACCGAGGGACCGACAAACGAAGAGTTAACATCACAAAGTGGCGCAGCCGCCAGTACGCAACAGAGGTGAAAGTAGCGGCGAAGGTGACGGAAGAGTTCCGACATCCATTGTGAGCTGACCAGAACAAGGCTGATACTGCCAAGAGTGTCCTGCGGTGTGCTTCAGGCGATAGAATAGCTGTGAAGGTACCTGAAGAATCGTGCATCACGTTCGAACTGTGGAAAAAGCTGTGAAGGTGACGGAAAAGTTCAACATCCACGGGGCGCGACCGACGCAAGGCTGATACTGCCAAGAGTGTTCCGACTGTGTGCTTCGGGTGGCAGACTGACGAGGCGGTTCGTTCCTGTCATCACATCGGAGGTAAGTATCCTCTTACTCTAGGGGCTAGTAGTTAGATACGGCAGAGGCCTGTACGAGCTAGAATGGAGCTTAGGAGCGGTCGCGATAGGGAAAGGGATGAGTTAAGACGAGGCTTCACAGAGAGGGATAGCGCGCAGGGTGGTTATTCAGGGAATGATCTGGGAGGCGAGGAGGTGACAATAGACAGAGAGTCTGATGCTGCGATAGACATGAGAGGGTTGAGGGATTATGGCAATGACAACGATATGGATATGCTGCAGAGCGGGACCAGAAAGCAGAGAGCTAAAGAAAGGATTGGATATGATTTTGAATTAGAGAGGATGAGGTTAGAGATGCAACTGAGAAGGGAAGAGAGAGAGGCAGCAGAAAGGGAAAAGGAGAGAGAGGCAGCAGAAAGGGAAAAGGAGAGAGAGGCAGCAGAAAGGGAAAAGGAGAGAGAGGCAGCAGAAAGGGAAAAGGAGAGAGAGGCGGCAGAAAGGGAAAGAGAAAAGGAGAGAGAGGCGGCAGAAAGAGAAAGAGAAAAGGAGAGAGAGCATGAGTATAGAATGCTGGAACTGCAAATGAGGAATGCAAACGAGGAGAGGGGTGATGTGCGAACGGTGGCAGTATCTAGTAATCCAGCAGATGCGCGGCTGGCTAATTATATAAAATTATTGGGAAATATGTTAGCTGGAAGCCCTAAAAACCCTGAAGAGGTGATAAATCTCTTTGAGACAGCGGAAAGGGGATTTAAGATATATGAAGTGCCAGAGGAATTTCAAGGCAAAGTCATCATTTCTTTTTTAGATGGTAATTATGCAAATCACGTTTTTCGAAAATTAAGTGCAGAGGATTTTGTTCATTATAAGAAAGTTAAAGAGGCCGTATTAAAAGAGTTTAAGCTCACTCCCTCTGCGTACAAGAGAAAGTTTGAAACTATCACGAAAGAACCGAATGAGTCATATAATCAATTAGCCTCGAGGCTCAGAAATAGCTGGGATTACTACGTCCGCAGTAGGAAGGTGACAAATTTTGAGGAGCTTATGGACCTGATAGTGTCGGATAAATTACGTGATAGCCTTCCTCAAGACACCCATGCTTACGTAGTACAGAAAGAGGCAGAGTCATGGGCAAAAGCAGACGAAATAGCCACGTGGGCAGAAATCCATCTAGCCAGTGTAAACGGAACGGAAGAGGTCCTAACTTTTAAAGAGGTAAGGCATAGACATTATGCAGAACGTGTTGTTTCCCCCCAGCAGAGGATAGACTCAGAGAGAAATTATGCGAGCAGAAGGTATCAATCGGCAGTAAATTTAGCTGAATGTAGAAATGTCCCAAAAGTAAGGAGGTGCCATAAATGCAGATCTGACGAACATTTGATGAAAGATTGCCCACTGAGAACTGGGGACCGTGAGAACCGAACTCAGGTGTACCAAGTTAGCACCTTGGATCAGAATTCTAAAGATGTTTGTGAGGCAACAATAGGAAGGGTTACGACACATACAAAGCCAAGTCCAAGCAGTCAAGTAATGGGACAGGGAGAGATACGTATCCCAGTAGATTATGAAGAGGTTCGAGTCAGATGTGGCGACCAGACAGCTAGAGCAGTCGTGGATTCGGGGGCAGAACTGACAGTAGTCAGAAAGGGGATGCTAAACGAAGAAAAACACCCGGTAAAAGACCATCTGTTGTTGCATGGACCGTTTGGTGATGCCATAAGGGCAGAGGTAAAAGAGCTGCCTTTAAGTTTGATTGATTGTACAGACAATAGCACTGTGAGTGGCGGAGAAATTAAAGTGCTATGCGCAGTAGTAGCAAAGCTGCGGAAGGAGGTACTTCTGAGTGTGGAAGCATATGGTAAGTTAATTAGAAAGAAGGAGAGAAGGCCTGTAACTGGTAACCTCAGGAGGAAAATCCACGAGCCGTGGGCCAATAGAGGAAGCTACTATGAAAGAGGTAGAGAAATTCCAGTTAGTAACAGGGAAATATATGCTCCATGGAGACCGTCCAATCAGCGCCATCCTATCTCCCAGCCCAAACATGTGCAGCGATCTGTCAGACTCGATGTCTACGATGATCAAAATTATGCAGGGGAGGGAGCGAACATGGCAATTGGAGGTAACAATGGGTCAGGCCGACGCCAATGTCGACGACTTTCAGCCCGTAGAGTCTGAGGGTACGTACGGGAAGGTGATATCTAGGTAGTTATGAAAGGTGTGCATAGCCTTTCACATGGGATGTCACCTGTGAACGATGAACACCGCCGGTATGGCATTCCTTAGTCAAAGGCAGTTGTTAGTTAGATAATTAATTTATAAACTGTTTACTCTCGGACAGCTACTTCAGTCACCAGGTTTTTTTTTTTGTTTGAAACAAAAGACAATACTTAGACTCAGTCACCGGAAGTATACCTAGAAGTTATTTTATATGTAAGTGTAGTGTACATAGATGTGTAAAAGATGTGCCAATTCGCAGAGAATTTATATAATTCATGAAGCAACTTAGAACTCTGTGTTTTGTGGCATTGAACTCTAAGATTAATGCGAAAATGAACTCTGATTTTCGGCATTCAACTTGACTTTTTAGTCAGCAGTTAACAGGACTAACTACTGACTTCTGGCAGGGAGGTGTCAGGCTAGAGGCCTTTTTAGATTTTTTTTGTTCAGGCTGTGTATATTTATTTTGGATTTCGCCAAAATAGTCATATGCTACGGGGAGGCTCTCTCTCCCGACATCTGGAAAGTTAATTGCAGTAGCAGGTACAGGGAACGGCTAGCGTCCGCTGGCAAGTGACCCGGGTCCCTGAGGGCTAACGGACGCCCAGATGGTGAGGCATAGAAAAGAAAGGAAGAAAGGGTTTGGCAACGATGAGGGGAGAGCCGGTGGAGTCTCGGGAGGAGACGGACGCAAAATTGTAAAGCTGAAAAATGCCGACTGGTAATAGCGGCATTGGCTCTGTAAATACAGCTGAACAGGCATAGTAAGCTGGGTTTGTTGTAATCCATGTAATTGAGCATATGTCCTCGTCCAGCAAGTACGTTGGAAGGTTAAATAAATCTTTGTTATTTTTAAGTAAAGCCTGAAGTTGGACTAATTTATTGGGGAGGAGCCTCAGTATCGAGTCTCTGCAATTGTGAATAAACCGTTTGATTCTATCCGAAAGACTCTTTCACCCGTCGCGTATAGTGATCGAACCGAGGGACCGACAAACGAAGAGTTAACATCACACACTAATTCATAAATCAGGAGATGTACACAACTTCATGAATTATCGCCTAACTCAGTGTTTTCAATATTCTCAAAAGTTCTTGACACAATCATGAAATAACTTCTTATGAATTATTTCATAAATAAGGAAATATTATCAAAAAATGAATATGGTTTTCGGGTAAACAAGAATACAAAGCAAGGAATGCTTAAATATATTGGGTATATTTATTGTAATATTGATAAACATAAAAAGAAGCAGCTTTCATTGATAGTTGTATAGCATTTGACTATGTAGATCGTAGCATCTTATTAAAATACTTTCTGGTATTAGTTTTAGAGGTAGAATTTATTTTTGGTTTAAGACTTATCTGAAGAGCAGAATGCGAACAGTTAAAAGTGATAATGCGAAAAGTGTGTTTTTTTTAGTTACATCAAGAGGTATTCCTCAAGTATCTGTCCTTGGACCAGTTCTATTTATTATTTTTATAAATGATTTATGCTCCTACAATCTAAAAGGGAAAATTATTAGTTATGGGCCAGATGCTGCACTGATTTAATATTCTGAAGATGTTGAATCCTTGCTTTCTGATATTCAATCTGATTTATCAATTATAAACAAATTGTTAATGTGCAATAAATTTAAATTAAATGTTGAAAAGTCTAAACTTTTTGAATTGCCTGAAAACAATACAGCTTTAAGTGCTGAAGGCCATTTTCCCAAGTGCCCTCTTTTGAATAATGGTCAGTGTTCTTTAATTGGTAGAGTGTACAGCTATAAACACTTGGGAGTTGAAATTAATCACAATCTAAAATGGAAAAGCCACATAAAATTATTACAGAAAAGACTGCGATTTTTTACAGATGATATGTGATAAAAAAATTGTTTCATCAAACCTTTTACACACTTTTATACTATTTAAAGATTTATTTCAGAATTCAGTATGGCGTCTGCAATTGGGGAGGAGACTAGACTGCTCCAATTGTACAATATTCATCAAAGAATAATAAAATGAGTTTTCAATTATGAATATTTGGAAAAGCTACGAAATTTTTTAAATTATTGGGCAACTTTATATATATAAATAATCTCATTGTTTTTGTTTTCTATTCAAGACTGGTTTAAAACCAAAAGAAATAAAATTTGATTATAAAAAAGAAAGGACTTTTCATGTTCCAAAGGTTAACAAAAATATTTTGCATCATCATTTTATTTTCATGGAACCAAAACTGTTTAATTCTTAAGATTATAACCTAAGGAATGAAAAAAAAAAGAAACTATTCTTTGATTGAAAGAGAGTTGAAAAAATACATTAGTAACTTTAATAATTCTGAGATCTTTATTTTGTTTTAATTTTTGATTCAACTCAGATGCATTTTTTGGTAAATTGTACATTTTGAAATTATTAACTGTAATAGATCATTTTATCTAGTGTGTCATACTTAACTGTGATGCAAAATGGAATTTTGTATCCTGGACGGGCTTGAGTTTCTTGGGACAAAACGTTAAAAGCAAGATTTTTAATTTTCGTTTTACTAATTCTATTTTATTTTCTTCTTAGTTGTATTACTTATTTTTAGTATTTTGATGTTCTTATACACATCTAGAAAATATGTTTTTTTCAAAGTTTTGTACTAAAGGCATTAGTTATGATAATACTATATAACTATATAATAATAACTAATATAATAACTATAGAATATACTATATAATATATATAATATATAATATACTATATAATATATATAATATATATATATATAACTATATAATAATAACTATGTAATATACTATATAATAATAATACTAAGACTATTAGATGACGAATAATGATTGTTATTATATTTTTGTCATTTTAGGGCTTTTGCATCCTCTAACGATGGCAATTTAAACTAAAGAACGATTCGAAAAAAAGCAGATAGTAATATTTCTTCAGTACATATCCAACCGAAATTTTTTTTTAATTTATCACTTGAAACAAAAACGTTGCGTTGGACTGGGTGTAAGGATCAAATAGTTGCTTTTATATTAACTTGACCACCACTTTATATCGCTGAAATTTCAATTTACTAGTATGACTAGATTATTTACCATTGACATTAAAAGTTTTCTCAGATATAATTACAGTTTCAGATACAATATATAAATGACAAAGTAGAAATATAAAAGACAGTAGAGTAGAAAGTGAGGGAAGGGAATCAAAGAAACGGGTCCGGATCTTTGAGGTGGCCTTGTGTAAATGAAAGCTTGGAAGGAGAAAGATGTTGCGATCACCTTGGAGACTGGCGACTTCATCAGTGAGGCCAAGGTCCTACAGCTATTTGTTGCTGCTCTGGCCAAATCTAGCATCACTAGGCAGCAGGAAGCTGCCACTGATGAACTTCCGCTGCCGACTCTACCTATCTTCTTCCGAAAGGAAGTCTCTAGCCGTAAAGGAAATGACTCTGAAAATTAAAAGGAAAAGCAAATCCGTAGACAGATTTCTTCTTTGTTAATTGAATTGTTTTAGGAGACTTACGTTGTGTGAACACGTACAACAAATTTTGAATTCACGTTGACAACTTAATGAAAGTAGAGACACAAGTAATGGCGAAGCAATTGCTAGCAATGTCACACAGATGATGTTTGCTAACAGCTTTTCTTTTTAACGTTGCAACCAACAGTCGTCAAGATAAAAACGAATTTAGTAAAAGCATTTGTGGTAGAGTTTATGATGTTATTATTCTTATTTCGAGATTACTTTGAAGGTTTTCTGACATAATTTGTTTTCTTTATTCCAGTTCAACTATTACATTTGCAAAATTAATGAATTGGTTGATGTCATAAGCAGACACAAGTGCTCCAGAAAAAACATAAATATATTGAAAAATTTTAAAGATACCTATTTCTTACATGTGCCCTAAAAATAAAAAATAAAACTAAAGCATTTCGATGCGCAATCAGTCACTGAATTCATATTTACTTCAAAGGAAGATAGGGCGCCGGCAATCTGCCTTAGTAGGTAAATCGACGCCCTATCTTCCTTCGAAGTGAATACTACCTCAGTGACTGATTGCACCATCGATATGCTTTAGGTTTATTTGCTACTTTTTAGGGCACATATGCGAAGATATGTGCCCTAAATTTTACAATTATTTTTTAAATTTATAATTTATTTCATTTTTTATTGTTACTAAAAACACCTACCTTCCAAAACATATATATATATATGACTCGTCATAAACATTGATCATATTTCCTCCCCCCTTTTTTTGGAGTGGTGTTTAAGGTTGCTCATGACATTGGAGAGATCACAAGGTTCAATTTGAGATATAACTCGTTAAGGTACACCCCCGCGAAAATCCTCCCCTTTTTGGGAAGGGATAAAATTCGAAACAGTCTTCGATGGTCCTCACATGAGCTTCATTTGATTCTTAACTCGTAATTGTAGGCGTTCAGATGATATAGCAAAGGAATCGTTTTCGAATTTTTTCTTTTTTAGATGGGAAAAAACAGGGGTGGAAAGTTTTTAACCTGTAACATTCTCTATGTCACAAGCTTTCAATTAACATATAGCCTGTTACTTTCGGCCATCACGTTCCGAAGATATAGTGGAAAAATGGTTTTCATATTTCCCCTTTTTTAGGGGAGAAGAAAGCATGGGGATAAAGTTTGTATAGTGTATGAAACTCCCAGCGTCACAAACTTACATTTGACGCATAATTTGCTAGTTTCGACACTTGCGTTCTGGAGATATAGATGAACCATCGTTTTCATATTTCACATTTTATTAGAGGGGAAGAAAGCATGTCAGTTTTTATAGCCTATGACACTCCCCGCGTCATAAGCTTTCATTCGACACAAAAATAATTAAGTTCGTTCTTTGCGTTTGAAAATATGGTGGTGCAACTGTTTTGACAAATCCGCAAACTGATAAACTGAGAAATCGACAAACACAAACCAACAACTGACAAACTGACAAACCAACAACCGACGAGAGAAAAGGAATAGGAAGATAGGTAATAAAATGTAGGTAGCTCTCCATTCTAGTAATATGCAATTCCCAGGTTTGAGTCTGAACTGTGCCTGTCTTGATATATAGCTCTAGCAACTCGCATCCTGCCGTCGGGGGGGGGGGGGAGGAGACGCGAATGGGATTAGAAAGGTAGCCATCCGTCAAATGGGACGTTAAGCTGTTGTCCGTGGGCGTTAAAGAACACGCTGGATGGTCTTTTTACAAGAGGCTTCCGTCTGTGTCCTAACAACTATTTAGTAGATTCTCTTCCTCAATCATTCCTTCCTCAGCCGCTGAGAAACACAATAACTTAACCAAATACAAAGTCAGAGGAGTAATTACATCATCATTTCAGAAGATTAGGTGATTTAAAACTTAGATATTAACCAGGATTGTCAGGATATGAAAGATTTATGTTTCAAGCGCACAGAAGAGGTTAACAGCAACTAGAGAATTGGGTTGAGAAAGAGTAAGTAGAAGAGTTGGTAGCCTTCCTTCAAGACTATGCAGTAAGTTATTTGACATGCGCAGGGTATGGGTCTACTATACTTGAAACCACGACTTAATATCCCATGGAAGGCGGACTTTCCAAGTCCATCGGCGTCCCTCTTTTCTCACTTAGGGGAGGATGGGGGTTAATGGAAATAAATCTCAAGGTGGCATAGGTGAGGTTCGAACTTGGGAACTGCAGGTGACGAGCTTGACGCGTTACCTACTCTACCAATCTCCACTCGCAACTCTACATATAAGTAAACTATTTTCCTCCACTCCTTATCATCTAAAAATTTAATATAAAATAGATTCCTATTTGGCTTCCTCTTCAATGCAACCAGCTTGCACTTCAGAATCCACCATCTTCAATGTCTTCTCATGACGTCAGGATTCACACAATTCACACAGAATGGAATTCTAGCTGAAGGTTTAACTTAAAACTTCCATGACTCGGTTTTAGTTTCATATTTGACTTTAGGCAAGTCAGATTCAGATATAAGTACAGTTAAAGATTCAATATGTGAAAGAAAAAGGAAAAATGCAAAAGACAGGAGAACAAGGAGGAAAGAGGGAGGAGGAAAGAGGGGGATTTGATAGATCTTACGAATCTATCAAAGAGATAGATTCGTAAGAAAAAAATAATTTTCCAAAAACATTCGCAGTATAATATTCTAGAGACTTTGCAAATTTGATGCATTCTACGGTGGTGTTCGATATTGACTAGTCATTCTATTCTTGGTTTATGTGCCATTTGTATTCCATAAGAATTCCTTTTTGAGTGTGCATAACACTTGCCAAACGAATAGAAATTTCTTTACCAACGATGTTATTCAGAACAGCGGTGTAACTGCTTCTTAAATTTAATTCCCCCTAAGAAATACTGTTTTTTTTTACAATGAACGAACGGGCAGGTCATAAAGAGATCAAGACTCAGAACAGGTTGCTGGAGATAATTAAGCCTACTGCTAAGTGATAACTTGTTAAATGTTTTAAGTCTGGGAATAAAACATCGTAAATTTATGTTGACAAGCATCTTACTTCATTCAGATTTTTTCTTTTGATCAGTAGTCTGTTTGCATCTACAGCAACGATATAATATTATGAGCATATTTAACATGTAATAAAATATTTTATGATGTTAAACTAAGCTTATCAAATTGTGTATGCCGACTAATTGGAATTTGTACAAACAAACAACAATTTACTGCTGTCTTTCTAGCTCGGGGCGTCAGCCATTTAATTTGCAAATTAGAGTCCTAAATGTGTCAATATTGGGATATATCCCCTCACCCTGCGTTCGTTAGAAAGCTGACACCGCCGAGCTTTAAAACGCCGCCATCCGTCGGATGCGACTTTAAGCCGTGTTTCCGTGTGCAGAAAATGTCATACCCTGAACACGTTAAAGAACACGCCGCATGGTCTTTGCCTGAAGGCTTCCATCTGTCTCGTAACAGTTGTTCAGTGGGTTCCCTTCCCCGACCTTTTCTGAACCTAGGGGGGTGGGGGGAGGGGTCCTTGTAAACTGGACATTCAGCCCATTTGCGCGAAAAAGGTGCCGCTCAGAAATAAAACAACTCAACTCACAACAACCACCATCTTCTGAATTATTTAAATATCAATATTTAGGTAACCCGGAAACAATATTGTTGCGGATTACAAAAATGGATAGCCACTGAGCGTGAGTATTAAAAGCTATATTTCAAAACCAAATTCAATACAAGGTAAATTGTTACAAAGGAAATATGGATGAAGTATCTTATCAACAAATCAACTATTAACATGCACAAGTCATCAATCTTCCTGCGTAGAGCACACAATATCAGCTCTGTGTATTTTACTAAATACTACCTTTTACTTGATTTACCAGGTCACCCGAAGATCTTCACTCGTAAACCAATTCTCGTCCTGTGCTAATAACTTTTCACACAATAGCCGAACAAAAAGACAGTCCGTGTAGACATTCGAAGTTAGCCATAAAAGTTCCCACTTTTATACTTCCGCGTATACACAACACATCAAGTTACTTCTTGATACTTAACGATAAAAGATCCCACTTTTATCCTTCCGCGTATACACAACACATCAAGTTACTTCTTGATACTTGTCGTAACACTGCCCCCTTCCTAGGTCTTGTTCGTCCCGAACAATTCTGGATTCCAAAGTTTCTTCAGTTCTTCGATGAAACGGAGCCAAACGATCCACGTGAAGCACCTTGCACTTTGTAGCTGGACGTCGACGAATGCGATATACCACGTCATTAATCCTGTTAACTATTGTATATGGACCTTCCCAAGGTTTCTGAAGTTTTGGAGATAGTCCTTTTTTTCTATGTGGACTGTATAGCCAGACAAGATCTCCTTGATTGAAAATAGTTCCATTTATTTTACTGTCATATCTTGTTTTGGTTCTGTCACTTGTTATGTCGATGTTATGTCTAACAGAGTGATGGATTTCTTCTAGTCGTTGTTGCAATTCTTGTACGTATTGTGGAGTGGACACAGGCATTGCTTCGGGCCGACCATATAAAAGGTCACAGGGAAGACGTAACTCTCTTCCAAAAATCATCATGGAAGGTGTCTGTCCAGTTGTCTCATGCACTGCCGTTCTATATGCCAGCAAAAGGAGTGGTACATGGCGATCCCAGTCACGTTGGTGGTCGTTCACAAATAATGCTAAATGCTGAGCAATTGTTCTATTGAACCTTTCAACCATACCATCCGACTGAGGGTGTAAGGGAGTTGTTCTGGTTTTCTGAATACCTAATAGTTGACAGATGCCTTTAAACACATTGGATTCAAAATTCCGTCCTTGATCAGAGTGGAGTTGTAAAGGTACTCCATACCTACTAATGAAGTTATTAACTATCATCTCAGCCACTGTTGTTGCTTCCTGGTCTTGGATGGGATATACCTCAGGCCACTTTGTGAAATAATCCATTACCACTAATAAATATCGATTTCCATCATCAGTTCTAGGAAACGGACCCATTACATCAATGGCTATTCTTTCAAAAGGGGCACCAACGTTATACGTCTGCAGCTTACCCCGACTCCTAGTCTTAGGGCCTTTCTTTGCTGCACAGGCTTCACATTGCCTACACCATCTCTCAACGTCTGCCCTACTTTTCAACCAATGAAATCGTTCCCTGGCTTTGGCTAATGTCTTATTAACACCGAAGTGTCCTCCAGTGGCACTATCATGTACATCTTTCATCACAAGTTCCACTCGGGATCGAGGAAGGATTATCTGCCAACGGATCAGCCGTCCAGTGGGATTCTCCCATCTTCTGTATAATACTCCGTCTTCCATTTTTAAGGAGTCCCACTGTGCCCAGTAACTTTTAGTAGTTGGACTATACCTCGAGATTTGCTCCCAATTAGGTCTTGCATCAGATTTTTCAATCAATTCCATTATTGGTTTTATGTCTTCATCATCTAGTTGAGCCTTCCTGATTTCAATTGGATTCCAGATGTTAGGGGTGTCACTGTTTGTTTGTGTCGATACTATTTGTCTTATGGGCATTATCTCTTTAGTTCCAAATTTCAGTTCTGCATTATAGCAATGTTTACAGTTGTCAATACATGGGCGCCTGGAAAGAGCATCTGCATTCTTATGCATTTTACCACTTCGATGTTCGATGGAGAAATCGTATTCTTGTAACCGTTGTATCCACCTAGCGATTTGTCCTTCAGGGTTTTTGAAGTTTAATAACCATCTAAGTGCAGCATGATCAGTACGTATAAGGAATTTCTGGCCATAGAGATAGTGATGAAAATGTTCTATTGCTTTTACTATTGCTAACAGTTCTTTGCGTGTTACACAGTAATTCCGCTCTGGTTTGGATAAAGTTTTACTAAAGTATGCAATAACTCTCTCCTGTCCGTCTTGTTCTTGTGAAAGCACAGCACCAACTCCTGTGTTACTTGCGTCAGTATCTATTACGAATTGTTTTCCAGTTTGTGGGTACGCTAGCACTGGTGCTGTGGAAAGAGTTTTCTTCAGCTGTTGAAAGGCTATATCGCATTCGGTGGTCCACATAAACCGCTGGCCCTCTTCTGTCAGACGATGTAATGGCCTTGCGATGTTGGAGAAACCTTTGACAAATCTTCTATAGTAGGTGCAAAGTCCAATAAAACTACGAAGTTGATGAACATCTTGTGGTGGAGGCCAGTCTCTTACAGCTTCTATCTTACTAGGATCAGTCTTAATCCCTGCTGTAGTGATCACATGACCAAGGTAATGAACTTCTTGCTGGAACAGTTTACACTTTGTCGGTCCCAATTTTAACTTGGCTGCCTTAAGTTTTTCAAATACTTGACGAAGATTTCTCAAATGTTCTTCAAAAGTTCTTCCAAGAACTATGATGTCGTCCAAGTAAACCAGGCAGACCTCCAAAGACAAACCTTTGAGCACTGACTCCATTAGTTGCTCAAATGTGGCAGGTGCATTACAAAGTCCAAATGGCATCACCTTAAACTGCCAAAGTCCATTCCCTGTACTGAAAGCCGTTTTCTCACGGTCTTCAGGACGTATACCAACTTGCCAATAGCCGCTCTTTAAATCTAATGTTGAGAACCATTCTGACCCAGATAAAGTGTCTAGTGTATCGTCAATCCTGGGTAAAGGAAAGGAATCTTTCTTTGTTACGTCATTTAATCTGCGATAATCTACACAAAATCGTGTAGATCCATCTTTTTTCTTGACAAGAACTACTGGTGATGTCCAGGGACTCTGTGATGGTTCTATAATGCCCTGAGCTTCCATGTCCTTTATGAGTTGTTCCGTCTCCTCTCTTTTTGCCAATGGAAGCCTTCTTGCCGGCAGATGGACTGGAGGAGAATCACCAGTGTTGATTTTATGTTCTGTCAGGTTAGTACGGCCATAATCATTTGATGTGGCAGAAAAAATGTCAGAAAATTCTTTTAATAGGTTCTCGGCCTTAACAGCTTGGTTTTCAGTTAATATTTGTCTTGTTTCTCTCCATAATTCAGTAAGATGAGACGGGATGTCTGTATGATTTTGATATGAATCGGTAACTTCTATTTTATTTATACTTGTTACACAGGTAACAGCTTCACATATTGCTAATTCCTCACCTTTTTTTAACATTCTACTGGATTTGTTACAGTTCATCACTCTGATAGGGATCTGTTCTTTATCTATTCTGACTAAAGTCCTTGCAACCAGGATATTATGAGCCAAAGCTCCTTTACCAGAGGCATCAGTAACTGCCAATCGGAAGGCCCCAGAAGTCTCCGCCCGATGTCCACGGACTATAACTTCACTTTGTGCTGGGATCTCTGTGTCTTCCGTCACTAATATTGGAGTTACGCTTGATAAAGAATCAGTCGTCCGGCTAAGCAGAGGAATCTCTTCTGTCTCATAGATGAGTAGGTTATCACTGGGTCTAATGTTGAATCCATGTTTCTTAAGAAAATCAAGGCCTAATATGCATTCGTCGTAGATGTCAGCGATGTAAACAGGATGGCGAACCAGACAGCTACCAACTCGAATATTAAGTTCTATTTTTCCATGAACCTTTGCACGATCTCCAGTGGCCGTTTGTAGGCTTATTCTAGACTGTGTATTATTCAAGTTTGGGTGAGGTATTATTTTCTTTATTATATCCGTTCTGAGTAAAGTTACATTTGCACCAGTGTCGACTATCATACGGCAAGGTATTCCATTTATGGCTCCATCAGCTACTAATCCATTATTATCACCATGCAATGTTGAAACGTGGGCGACTTCCCCTGGGGCCAACCAATCAACAACCAGCCTTTGCCTCGCAAGATTGATAAATTTTCTGTTTCTCTGATCCTGTTGTCTAGTTGATGTACTTGGACTCCTCATTCGTTTCCTAGTGCAGTTGGTACGAATGTGTCCTGTCTTGCCACAATTCCAACACTGGAGGTCTGTTGTAGGTTTTGAAGAAGAACCTTTTATATCTTTCAAAACGGATAGTATGGCTTTGGTTAGTTCTTTCATTTCATTATCCTTTTCTACAGTTTCTTCTGCACTCACAAATCTCACTGCACGTTTGTTCGCTCGGGAGGAAAGCCTGGAGCACTCGTATTTCATAGCATGTACCACAGCTGACTTTAAGGATTCACCTTCCAACATCCTCAGAGATTGCTGAGTGTCAGGGTCAGCAATAGCATCAATAAATTGTAATTGAGCTAAATTATCTTGAATTTCTGGTGGACAGTTACTATAAGCCAATCTAGCTAGACGCTCAATATCACTAGCAAGCTCTTGCAAAGTTTCACCATTTTTCTGCATGCGATGTTTAAATTGAGTCACGTAATATTGTTTTAAATAACTATCACCAAACCTTAGTTCTAATGCAGAAACTAGACTTTGATAATCAAGTCGTTTTTCTTCTGGAACAGACTGCAAAACTTCCGCAGCAGAATTTCTTAAGGAAGCTGCAAGAAAACTGGCCTTTTGGAATTCATTCCACTCATTGGCTGTAGCGATAACTTCGAATTGTGTTTTAAATACTGTCCAAGATGATTGACCATCATATGTAGAAGGTTTAGTTGTATTTTTAGCGATATGTGTAATAACATTATTTCCACTAGAATTATTATTATCACAGGCAGAAGGTAACATTTCATTTCTCAAAATCTGAAACTGGCGTTCACAATCAGTTTTTACAATTTCAATTTCGTGTTTATAATCTAACTTAACACTATCAAGATCATCTTTTACACTATTTAGTTCGGTCATAATGTCCTTACACTTATCAGAAATCTTATCAATTTGAGAAGCCACTTCAGCTCTCATCTCAGTATTTTGTGCGGCCAGGTCACCTATTTTATTTCTCAACTCATTATTTTGTGCGGCCATTTCGGCTTTCAAATCATCTTTTTGAGAAACTATCTCAGTTCTCAACTCATTATTTTGTGCGGCCATTTCGGCTTTCAAATCATCTTTTTGAGAAACTATCTCAGTTCTCAACTCATTATTTTGTGCGGCCATTTCGCTATTTTGACTTTTAATGTCATTCATCTGTGTAGCCATATCAGTCATCTGGTCACCTATTTTATCGCTTTGGGCAGCTATATCGGCTTTCATATCGGCTTTCAAGTCATTTAACAACTTTACTAATTCATCCATACTTCTAGTTAACGGCATTCAATAAATTATCCCGCTTCTGACACCAAATGTTGCGGATTACAAAAATGGATAGCCACTGAGCGTGAGTATTAAAAGCTATATTTCAAAACCAAATTCAATACAAGGTAAATTGTTACAAAGGAAATATGGATGAAGTATCTTATCAACAAATCAACTATTAACATGCACAAGTCATCAATCTTCCTGCGTAGAGCACACAATATCAGCTCTGTGTATTTTACTAAATACTACCTTTTACTTGATTTACCAGGTCACCCGAAGATCTTCACTCGTAAACCAATTCTCGTCCTGTGCTAATAACTTTTCACACAATAGCCGAACAAAAAGACAGTCCGTGTAGACATTCGAAGTTAGCCATAAAAGTTCCCACTTTTATACTTCCGCGTATACACAACACATCAAGTTACTTCTTGATACTTAACGATAAAAGATCCCACTTTTATCCTTCCGCGTATACACAACACATCAAGTTACTTCTTGATACTTACGCGCACTGTCTCAGAACAGCTCACCGTCCATTTTCGAACTCACCGACCGTTACAATACAACGACCGTTAACGCTCCACTCTCCTTCTCCAAATTCTCCCAAAGTTCTTATTCGTTGGCTGAAACTTTTTGCTTTCGGTTGCCAGATTCCTTCTGTCGTAACAATATGTTCGTCCGATGTTAAACTGCGAATTTAATGTGGAACAACAATTTTTTTTATATTCAATACATTTATCTTGGTCGAGCGTAATAAAATAATTTTGTGCATTTGTTTTAAGAACTGCAAAAATAAAAATCACCTTTTTATGTCAACTACCTTAACAGTTATTCCATAGGCTTCTGCGCGCTGAACACAGTATTCAAAAACATATGATTTTCCTATACAATTTATTTCCAAAATAATTGAACTGTATTCCATCAATTGAGATCATTCAACACAATTTTTGTAGAATACCAAATTATCTTTTTTTTAGGATTTAGCAACAGTTTCCTGTCTAGGAATATTTTCCACTGTAGGAAATATGACACTTCTCAAAATTACCACCTTAGGAGAAACACCTTAGTGGTAAGGAGAAAATACCACTAAAAATAAAGAGTAACATAACAAAACCTTTGCGATGTTTGATCTGTAATCAGGCTCAGAGAAAAAATTGTGCCGTTTAGATTCACATCAAACAAGTAGAAATAGCTTTTCAAAATAGTATCTTCCAATTCTGCTGCAGTTTACTTCCTCTACAGTTAAAATACAAAACGAATAATCGGAACGAAGGGACAAAAATGGTAACCATGTTTTACACATATTTTGTAAAGATATTTTTTAAAGGACAGATCGGAAGAGTAAAAAGCAAACAAACATATATTTTATTACTGGGCGAAAGAAATTTCTGAACGAAAAGTCCCGAATAGCATTTTGCCCCGTTCTGGCTTAAGGGGCGAAGTCTAATAGTCCCTTTGCTTCCCTCCCTCCTCCCGCTTTAAATTTATTTCTAGATCCTGGCATGTTTGGAGTTATAGATATCTAGAAATTGTTCTGTTTGTTATCATATTTGATTACAGTTTGAGTCTATACAAAGCAGAAATGTATATGATCCCGCTGAATGTCTTTCTGCTCAGGTCTCGTACTGCTCGCTCAAAAAAGTATCCGAACACTATGTTGATGACAGAATTCAGAAAAAATATTTGGAGTGTGTGCAGCAACTGTACACGCTCCAGTTACCGTTCACAGCAAACTGGAGCGTGTGCAGTTACTGCACACGCTCCAGTTTGCTGTGAACGGTAACTGCACACGCTCAATATTTCCTTGAGTGAGCCCACACGATCTAGTATCAAAATAATATGACCACCTACAGTCGCTCAAAAAAGTATCCGAACACGTGTCACAACCTTCGTGTCACGTGACACGAAGGTTGCCAGATCACTAATTTCTAAAAAAAACGTTGCCAGATATTTTTTCTGAATTCTGTAATCAACCATAGTGTTCGGATACTTTTTTGAGCGACTGTACACTACTGCCCAACCTTTCTCTCTATACCAGACGCGAAAGCAAAAGAATCGAAGTGTGACAGCAATTACTAAAGCGGGAACAGTTATCCGCGCAAGGAAAAAAAGAAAATATCAGAAGTGGCTGTGCCAAATGGTTGACTCGGAATTTCTTTCGATGTCAAACGCACGAAAAGTTTCTTTAGCGCGAGACTGAAGTCACTCTGGTGTCTTCTCACGTTCGGCAGACTTTGAAAGGTCTTTTTTACTCACTTGAGCATCGCTTTTTGCAACTGCAGCTAACTCGTTCAAGAGAAAAACTTCGAACCACGTGGCCTATTTTAATTTTGAAAGAGGAGGCACGGACTATTCTGCGTGTACAAGAAGTGATGTGATGATAATATCGCCTCAAAATTTATTTCAGCCAGTAAGGTTCTTTATTATTTTCGGACAACTTTTTTATTTACTTAGGGACAACTCAATATGAGGTTCTTTTAGCTCTAAGTGATGTGATCCATTTTGTCAACTAAGCTTAGCTTTTGGACACCAGTGTAGAAGGGAGCGTGGAAAAAAAAACTTTTTTGTTTTAAAAGATAAATGAAAAATTCTTTGTGTATCATATAAGTGCTAATTGGATTGTTTTACCTCTGAGCGGCACTTTTTGCACACCCTGGGGTAAATGGCCAGGCCACAAGGACCCCGAAGGCTCAGAGAAGGTTGGGGGAGGGGACCCACTGGAACAGCTGTTGGGAGACAGATGGTAGCCTCCCGTCAAGGCCATCCAGCGTGTTCTTTAACGTGCACAGAGTATGGCTCTCCCACACACGGGGCCACGGTTTAACGTCCCATCCGATGGACGGCGACCTTTTCAAGCCCATCGGTGTCCCCTACTGACCGTGAGCAGGGCGGGGAATTTTGCGGAGATAAATCTCAACGCTGACCCAGGTGGGACTCGAACCTGGGAACTACAGATTACGAGCCTGGCGCTCTACCGACTGAGCCACCCCGCCCCAGGTATAAGTTGAACATACATTGATTAATACAAGGTAGCTTCCATAAAAAGAGATTTATTTTTTCAAAATTCTATCGTTTTGTCTCCGAAGAGTATTTGTTCCTGTTTTGACGATTCCGCCAACTCAGCCAAACAAAATAAAGCAAAGGGCAATTACCGGTTGCTGTTGTGAGGATAAAAGAGCAGCCAACGTCACAATGGAAACTGCCCCGCTTTGCTATAAAGAAGTTATCATTGCTCTTAGGACAAACAAAGCATAGCATATCGAAGAAATGTCCTTTTGAATTCGCAAGACATGGCCGAATAAGCACAGTTTTAGTGATGACAGCAGTCGAAGGTCTGACGTAGAGGCAAGGCACTCTAGATCGTTTAAAGATGTATTCACAGAATAAAGAGATGAAACATTTTTTTTTATCGAAAATCTTAGAGCGTTACTAATGTTTAGTAAGCTCTCTTTTTATGTGGTTTATGAGAAGTGAAACAAAACTCATAACTCATAATATTTCAGGATTGGTCCTACAAATCTTTTAAAGAAGGGGACGAGTATCTTTATTGGGCCAAGAGAAAACAAAAAAAAAAGATTTTTTTGAAAACAAACAAACATAACGTATTATTTTAAAATAAGTTTATTCATGTTTAATACAATAAAACGATTGAAAAGAATTATTTACAAAATCTGCTGATTGTCAGCGTCACGTTTGAGTTTGTCACCTCGACCAACTTATTGAAATTTGAAGTGTATTTAGAGCATCTGAGTTGCATCAGTGCTTTCAAACTATCGTCTACCAATTTGCTTTATTTTTTAAGGAAATTATTAAGAACGGTATTTTCGCAGTTGAATTTTGAACCAAAAATCGTCAAGAGCCTTGTTTTAAAGTGCTCAGAGAGATTATAATTAAAGTCATCATAATAAGTAGCAGTTTTATCATCAAGATAAAAAAGCATCACAATAAATAATGGCCTTATCATCAGATAAAAAACATCATAATGAGTAGTAGGTTTATTATAATAAAAGTCATAATAAGTAATGGCCTTATAAAGATAACATAAATCATAATATGTAGTATCCTTATAATCATCATAATAAGTAGTAGCCTTGTTCTTAAGATACAAAAAAACCTTTAACAAGCAGCAGCTTTATCATCAAGATAAAAAAAAAAGTATAATCTTTTCGTACGTTATATCGAAGATGGTGAGAATTTTTTGATACATCATACTGCTACATTTCTGTTAGAGGAATCTTTTGAAATATGCTTCTAATGCCAATTTATATCAGTCTCTCTATCGCATAGTTGTTTACACTTCTTCTAAACACTTAAAATATCTCCATTATTATTCTCTATCAAATTCATATCTTCCTTTCTGGCTTCATTAATCTCCTGAAGCTTGTTTCGTACGTTAATATTTCTCTTACATTTAAGCTAATATATTCCCAACCGAAGGAAAAATGGGTTTAATCCATCATTTTAAACAGCCAGAAAGCAAATGGCAGTTAAGCAACATGCTTTTTTTTAACTTTCACTACTAACTACTGTATGCAAGAGAAAGCAAAACAGTGTAAACAAAAACTTTCAATGTACATTTAAGAGTTCTTCACAAATGGTATACATCTTAACCATCTATCAACCTAGAATGAACATTTCAGCAACGTTTCTTTCAAAAACACAAAATAAAATTGTTTCCGGACGAAAGGGGGCGAAATGAAAAAAAAAAGATACTTTTTTTTTAAACTGCCATGTCACTGTAATGGTTTGCGAATCAGACAGACATAAAATTAAAACAGCTTCGTTTTTATTATATCCGGACATTCGATTGGAACAAAGGTGTTCTTTGTAGGTATGCTCAACTTCATTTCTTTAAATCTCTCAGGCCAAGCCGTCGTTACAAAAGCCTGATTTCGACAGCGTCATTACAAAGTGAGCTCAAGGATTACCACGGCACTTGAGAGAAACATTCGAATCATTTACTCCGTATCGTCTAACAATTTCTCTTTTCTTAGGTACCAGTATAGAAGACTACTCCCTCCTATTTTTTAATTCCCTTTTCTTGAAACGAGAAACACAAGGAAATTGCTCGAAAGAGAGAAGTAGTTTTTGCGACTGATGGATGAGATATTTTCTTATAATTACTTTGTCTCTGCTAAGAAATTGAGACAACTAAGCATCAGAATCGGCAGAGTGCAGGGAACCGTCTAAGCAAATCCGAAACTAGAAAAAAAAAATCGGGGAGGTGTATTCTTTAAAAAGTTGCCAGCGATGATAACACTTATTCAAACCATAATAATTTGCAAAGGGCAATGTGGTGCGAAATGGCGATTCGTGAGTTTCTAAATAGGTGGAGCCTACTTAATAATGTATGGGGCGGGGGTGGCTCAGTCGGTAGCGTGTCAGGCTCGTAATCTGCAGTTCCGAGGTTCGAGTCCCAGTTGGGTCAACGTCGAGACTTATCTCCGCAAAACTCCCCCACTGCCCCGTTCAGTAGGGGACATCGTTGGGCTTGGAAAGGCCGCCGTCCTTCGGATGGGACGTTAAGCCGTGGCCCCGTGTGCGGGAGAGCCATACCCTGTGCACGTTAAAGAACACGCTGGATGGCCTTGACGGGGGGGCTACCATCTGTTTCCCAACAGCTGTTCCAGTGGGTTCCCTCCCCCAACCTTCTCTGAACCTTCGGGGTCCTTGTGAGCTGGCCATTTAGCCCATGGTATGCTAAAAAAGTACAACTCAGAGGTAAAACAACCCAACCTAATAATGTATACAGAGAAACCAACTCGGCAGGGAAGGTGATGACTCATATGGTAGTGCGCAATGTAGGCGATTTTCTCCGCTAATCCCAATTCTGTCCTTGGTGAAAAAAGGAACTTCGATTGGAGAAGAACATGTATAGTATATTATACATGTAATAAAATTTTCATGTATAAATTGTGGCTTACGTCAGGCCAGTAACCCAGGATTTAGTTTCAGGTTAGGGGTGGGTTCGGGAATTTAGCCTCTGGAGTGGGACTTAAAACTCCCTCGTAATATTTCGCGATGATAATTAAGGCGCCCAAGACAGTTTCGAGTGTATTACTTCATTAAATGTTTATTGAAATAAAATAAAACGGGCAAGATATTTCAGAGAGCAAACATCCATGTAAAATCGGAATTTAATGTTTCAGTGTATAATTGCAGAAAAGTTCGTGGAGTCCCTCTAGCCTCTAATCACGAGCCGCCACTGGTGGGGCAAAATAATTTTCTCCAGGCCATAAGGAAAATGGCTAGTACCTTATCTTCCCTAATTAATATGGTTTGCAAAAGTGTAATAATAAATGACCAAGAGACTAGCATGACTGGTTGCTGATTAAAGGCAACTGGGTTCGAGTCCCAATGTAATATAAACGTTTCTTTTCTTGACTTTTCGGGAACTCGAACCCTGATAAAACAAGAAAAGAATCGCTTTTCTGCTGAGGTCTCGTCTTCCTCTAGACCCTTTTTAATAGTTAACCTGACAGCCTATTTGTCAGACTTCTGTGACAAGCAGCTGCTTGAGGTGTAATTTATTTCTAATTTAATAAGTGTAGTGATTAATTAATGAGAGATGTTTTTATTTTTAACCTTTAAATCGCAAACAAAATTTATTTCTCGTACAGTCGCTCAAAAAAGTATCCGAACACTATGGTTGATTACAAAATTCCGAAAAAAATATCTGGCAACGATTTTTTTAGAAATTAGTGATCTGGCAGCCTTCGTGTCACGTGACATGTTTATTTTTTTAATATATATAATGCGTATGAATATATAATGCAATGAATATGGAGCGTGTGCAGTTACCGTTCACAGCAAACTGGAGCGGTTGCGGTTAATGTTCACAACACATTGGATCGTGTGAGCTCACTCACGGAAATATTGAGCGTGTGCAGTTACCGTTCACAGCAAACTGGAGCGTGTGCAGTTACTGCACACGCTCCAGTTTGCTGTGAACGGTAACTGGAGCGTGTACAGTTGCTGTACACGCCCCAGATATTTTTCTTGAATTCTATAATCACGTGACACGAAGGTTGCCAGATCACTAATTTTCAAAAAAAATCGTTGCCAGATATTTTTTCTGAATTCTGTAATCAACCATAGTGTTCGGATACTTTTTTGAGCGACTGTACATTCTTTTATTAAAGATTCTTCCCGTTTGCAGTTCTGCACTAAGAGTATTTCTTTTTGACAGACGAATGTTTTTTCGTCTTAAAAAATGGAAACATTTGATTAGAAAGCAAAATTTATTCTCACAATTTCAGACGTCACTCGTAATGTCGAAAGTGATACTTTCTTGATTTCTTTTTTTTCTTTAAGTTTTGCTTTCTCGTTTCGCTAAAGGTATGAATACTTTTATTTTACAATCCACTGTCCTTGAACGACTTCCGAGAAACTTCGTACGATTGGTAGGTCTCGATAAACTTTGACGAAGGAAATGTAACAGTTGGAGTAACAAGCGAGCCCCTAGGGATGTGTCGGGGATGTGAGAACACATGAAAGCTAGAACTACGGAGGAGAACTAGAGATCAAGCTGGAAGGCTAGATTACCCAGGAGACTTGCTTCTTCATCAGGGAGCGAAGAAGATCAGAAGCTGCCATCATTCCACTGGCATAAGCTTATCCATCCAGCATCCCATCTAAGAGGATGCTGTGATGTCAGTAGGACTCAAGGAGACATTTCATGTATAACAAAAGTGGACTTTTGGATATATGCACCAAGCAGTGCTTTTTAAAGCTGAATATTTTTATTGAAGTGCTTCGGGGATTGATATATCGATCAATCTAGATGGAGATCTTAGTTTAAGGCGGCGGAATGACAAAAAATGGCACATTTTAGCAGTTTTCCAATTGAAACTTGCATTTCAGTTTCAACCCTAAGCTCTCCTGTTGCGATGTGTGCGATATAAGTTTGCTTTGAAACTTTAAGCTGCACTTTTGAAATTATGACTTGAAAACGATTTCTTTGCTAGGTAATCAACTAGTTTTGAGAATTAAATGGACGACCCCTCGTTGATGTGGAGTCAAATTCCAATCACCGAAATTTTTAAAATAGATTCTTTATATACCACTAGCAGAATTGTCTGGCGTTGCTTGGGTCTTAATATTGACACGACATATGAACCTGCTACGATATAACCATGATTGATGTGTCATTGACGCTCGCGTTGTGCCTCAGCGTGAGAATTACGTCACTAGTCTATTAAAACAGACAGACTTGAAAACAATAACTGTGTTTAAAGAGAGAGTTTTCGGTTGTGGCTGAAAGTGTACATCTGTGTCCCTTTCAGGGATTAGTATTAGATTAATCTAAGCGAAGATTATTATTCAAGAGACTTGGTAATCATACCAGTTGGGTTGTTTTACCTCTGAGCGGCACTTTTTTGCACACCATGGGCTAAATCGCCAGGTCACATGGACCCCAAGGCTCAGAGAAGGTTAGGGGAGAGGACCCACTGGAACAGCTTTGGGAGACAGATGGTAGCCTCCCATCAAGGCCATCCAGCGTGTTCTTTATCATGCACAGGTTATGGTTCTCCCGCACACGGCTTAACGCCCCATCCGACGGACGGCGGCCTTTCCACGCCCATCGGTGTCCTCTACTGACCGTGGGCAGGGCGGGGAATTTTGCGGAGATAAATCTCAACGCTGACCCAGCTGGGACTCGAACCTGGGAACTACAGATTACAAGCCTGGCGCGCTACCGACTGAGCAACCCCCGCCCCTTGTAATCATACCAAAGAGGCAATATATTAGTTGAGCAAGTGGCTGGCTGGCTTTAATCTTTTCATAGGGAGAGTTCATTCATAAAAACTGTAAAATTATTTCAATAAAAGTATTTTTAATTTTTTGTCATAGGAAAAGTCTAATGCGTGGTGATTTTAACAAATAAAAAGAATTGGTAAGGTTAATCTTAGTAACTATAGATTTATTCACAAAGATAATTGTGCCACTTATTGAATGTTGTAAAAAGTTTTCTTTTATACTTTGAATACAGTCTGTAAGAATTTATAATGCGACTTTTTGAAGATAATGTGAAATATTCTTTTGATGGTTTAGCTTCATACTGATGAAGACATGGATTGTATTAGTTGAATTTATTTTAAATGCAGGTTTATATTTTTGAAATAAATTAATTCATTTATGAATTTTTGTTGCTAAACATTCTTTTGAACTCACGCTCAAGATTTTCTACTAAAAATTCATAACAATATATTATATAGCAAATGATTCAGTGCAGTAAGCTTTCAGGCGCATTCCTAAAGGGTGCGTTGCCACTTGGTTATACCCGGAGTGACGTCACTGGTGGTGGAAGTTTTCGCCTCCCTATAATTCTGGTTGTGTTGTTTTACCTCTGAGCGGCACTTTTTTGCACACCATGGGCTAAATGGCCAGCTCACAAGGACCCCGAAGGCTCAGAGAAGGTTGGGGGAGGGGACCCACTGGACAGCTGTTGGGGACAGATGGTAGCCTCCCGTTAAGGCCATCCAGCGTGTTCTTAAACGTATACAGGGTATGGCTCTCCCGCACATGGAGCCACGGTTTAACGTCCCATCCAACGGACTGCGGCCTTTCCAAGCCCAACAGTGTCCCCTACTGACCGTGGGCAGGGCGGGAGTTTTGCGGAGATAAGTCTCAACGCTAACCCAGCTCGGACTCGAACCTGAGAACTGCAGATTACGAGCCTGGCGCGATACCGATTCAGCCACCCCCGCCCCATTTTGCATGTGCTTGACCGATCGGTCCCAAAATTTGGTGCTGTGATGCCACTTGCGTCTCCCTGCGTAGACTTTAGAGATCGGGTTCGTAGTTGAGGGTCGATCATAAACCCGCTGCTAGTGTCTGAAGTCTCTGGTGCGCTGCCACCTACCTTATGAATGTAGAATTGAAAGTAACGAATGGAGTAGTACTTTATCGATGGGCAAATTGTCAGTGGACTGACGTTTCGCGCCCAAAGTTTGAGGAAGGGCCTCATTTCATGGGGCTGAAACCCTTATATTACACTAAATTACGTTGAGATGAAGCTGTAGACAAAATTTGGTGGTCCTAGCTCTCATCATTTAGAAGTTCTCGAACATACAGACAAACTTTCTAACATTTATATTGGATTGCGTCTCATGAGAATTGTCAAAGAATCCTTTCTCGCGATCTATATTATTTCAACAACAGTTTTTTTATGAGATCACATAAGAACGACTGACGGTCGTTGTCGCATTGATTCAATATTGACATACCATAAGTTAAAGGAAAGAATATAGGAAGAATTGATTTCATTAACGTTTCGAAAATTGGCATATATCCTAAGATAACCACATAAAAACGAGGTGGAAATGACAAATGTAAGGAAGTGACTGTTAAAGTAAATATGCACAAACAGTATTTTCAGGCCGAGCAGAATTTTTTCTACTATTTTAAAACTATAACTAAATTCAGTTATTTCCAAATTGACTTGAAATCCACTTCAAAATAGATAAAGTACTTTAAACAACATCTGTTAAACCTTACTGAGGTTGGAAAGTACATAACGTTTAATGAAAAATTTGGTAAATAATTATTTATTAACGCTTTTAGACGGGCCTGCCCTAAATCACGAAACCACTCACAGGCGGATCTAATCAGGAAACTACTAATAACTGCGGATCTAAATCATGAAACTATTCAGAGGCGCGGGTCTAAATCACGACATTACTCATAGACGCAGATCTAAATAACCAAACTATTCACAGGTGCGAATCTAAATCACGAAACTATTCATAGGCGCTGATCTAAAGCACGACATTACTCACAGACTCAGATCTAAATAACCAAACTATTCACAGGTGCGGATCTAAATCACGAAACTATTCACAGTTGCGGATCTAACTCACGAAACTACTCGCAGGTGAGGAATTTTGAGTTTGAAGAAAATGCTGCGTAAATGTCAAATAATTACGCAAAAACGATGCTGATACTACTCTGTTTACGAATATAAAATTATCATATTTTCCTCAAGATATTACATAGTTACATCACGTATTTACAGCGAGGTGGAACATAGTTTTCAACATTTAGAGGTCTCAATGTATGGAACAGACCGTTGGAATTACTGTTGGTGGGATTGGTGCTTTTCTCACCCTCCTCTTTTTTCATTAACAATTCAATTATTTATTTATTTTTTCATTTAAATAAACAGAGTTTATCATAGCAAGCTCTAAGGGCTTCACTGTAAGAACAAAAGCTGCATACTCCTTACAAATAGCACATGCAGTTAATAGAGCAAATACAGTACTGTGCAAATTAGTTGGGACAATAGGAAAATGCAGTAACAAAGACACAACTAAAATATTTATTTGTTTAATAGTGTAGTTAATAGTGAATGTGACCTCCTTTAGCTTTAATTACTTCTTTCACCCTCTCAACCATTGATGCCACTAGCTTTCCACACATTTCCTTCACTTCAGGGTCGTGGTAGCACACTTTCATGACACTTTCTATCATTTTGGTTTTCGTCGTGCAATCCATCTTAGATATGCGCGCTTTAATAATGGCCCACGAATTTTCAATGGGATTTAGATCGGGTGAATTTCCTGGCCACTCCAATACCTTCAAATGTTGCTGGGTAAAGAAGCTCTTAGCAAGCTTAGAATTGTGGCATGGAGCCAGATCCTGTTGAAATACCCCATCACCGTTAGGAAACAGCTTCTGCAGTGTTGAGACCATTGTCGCCTCCAGAACGCCTATGTACTTTTTGCTGTCCATCATTCCTTCAATAGGGTGAAGCGTCTGTGGCCCGGAAGCTGTGAAACATCCCCAAAACATGCCTTGGGTGGGTGTTTGGGGGATTGCTGGATGTGGCCGGATCGAAGAGGTTCTCCAGGCATCGCTTGTCCCAACTAATTCGCACAGTAATGTAGAATAAACACTTAAAATGTTGTTAAGAGCTTCTCTACGAAGCTTGGTGTAGCTTATCCGAAGGAAACGCAAAATACATGCAGTTACAAATATTTGACATACATCGGTTACATATTGACATTCATACATATGAAGTCTTAATATATTTTAGAGCTGACGAGCAAATTATTGATAAATGTTCAAATTGCGAGAAAAACAGACACTTTAATCTCATTTTGTAAATGATACTGTTCATATGTATATAAAAAAAAACTACATACTTTTTAGTTTGTAAAAATAACATTTGTATTACACCTATTTATTGTTTTGTGTGAATTATATATCAGCTTTAGTGTTATATTTTATACGTGACATTTTGGGTATTGTAAAATATTTTTAGCTGTAGGCTCACTTCAGCCCCACCAATATATACAGGGGTGACCAAAAGCCATCCCACAATTAAATTTAATGAGTTTATTCATCAATAAATCTTGAAAATTACATTAAATTCATCAAACAAAAATTTATTGAAGATTTACATCAAATTTACTACTGATCATTTATTGAACAAGAAATTGAAATCAAATTTCTTGTTTATTTATTGAACGAAAAACTTGAAATTAAAATTGAAAGATGTTAGATGTTCAAAATTTCAGCCTTCTTCCTCGACCCATTTTTCCATTCTGTTTATTACTGAATAGCCTATTCTGTAACACAATTCTTTTTTTTTGTAACAGAAATCGATGGGGATGAAGTCGCAAGAGCGAGGTTGGGCCCCGTCAATTGTCTACCAATGCAACCTCTTGGCAAAGTGTCAAGCAAGTTGCTTACTTTGGCAACATAGTGAGGTGGTGATCCTTTGTGTATGAAGAGGGACGAGCTTGGCGACTTTTCAGTAAAGGGAAAAGGTAAGAGTCCAACATGGGATTGTAATTTTCTCTCGCAATTATGTCCTCAAAAAATTATAGTCCAATCAACCCTTCAGTGGATATAGCACCCCAGACAGTTACTCCTGGCTGTTTAGTTGTTGTTCCCATGTGATAGACACTCAATTGTACCAGTTGACATTAAATTTAAAGGATGCTTCATCAGACCATATGATCTTGTTCATTAACTCTGGATCTTCTTTATGCGGATGAATAAGGTGTTCACACATTTGGTGTCTTCTGTCTGCATCATCTTCTAGAAGATTTAGACTGGATTGGATCGAGCAAGGCCGATAAGGTTTAAACCCGCAATAATCTATTATTCTTCTTAAAGAGCTCCTAGAGATGTCCATTTCAGGACTCAAGCGTTTTTCACTCTTCTGTTGAATTCGTGTCAGAGCAGCAGCCACAATGTCATCATTTTCAGCGGTTCTGACAGAACTGGTTTTCCTGAGCTTGGCTGGTCAGCAACAGTTTCAAGTTCGTGGAAACTATATCTTAATTTGTAAATTGTTTCCCTATGTGGTGCATTTGATCCATATTCTTCTTCTCAGTTTCTCTTACTCTTTCAACATTCTTTTTCCATCATCACGTTTTTCAACAATTCTCAACATTTAAAACTTTTTGAGCTGTTATTTGATATCTATTTATTTTTATATCTGAAAATATAAAGAAATATATTAGATAACCCTAACCACAACATAAACCTAACCTAATCTAATCAATATAACTGTTGGCTGACTTTTGGCCACCCTTGTATACTATATCGATATGCGACTGGCCAGGAGTATGGTCTTTTTAGCTCACCGTAGAAAAGATCCTTTTTAGTGGCTTAGTTTCAAATAAAAAGCTTGGAAAAATTCCCTTTTTATCTTGGATCTCTATAAATATTCATGAGTGTAAACAGTTTATTCTTATTCACGAATCTGAATTCATGCATTAAAGATTGAATTAATCGTTAGAAAGTCAAGCAACTCTCATATTGTTTTGTATTGGAATTATAGTGAATAATTCCATTTTGCTCGAAAAGGACTAAACTGCATTAGACATGTTTCCTGCAGTTGCGGATTGCTATCTGGATCATTGATATTTGAATATTATTCACCATTTCCTTAACAACACAAAACCCTACCATCCTAAAACCACTTCCTAAAACACTCCCCATCAGCTCTTCTGTCTGTTACACGCAATAGGTTTTTTTGTAGTTCACTCCGATGCTAATTTCTCAATTGCTTAGAAAATTTCTCTTATGGATGGATGAAAAGTTGATCACAAAAATTTGACTTTCCACGAAATTAAATTTCCTATTTGGAGGTTTAATTTTTCTGCGAATAAATTATTCATTTTTTAAACTTTTATTTGGGCCTTTTTTTGCTTTAAAAATAAACAAGAGTACTCAATTGTTTGTTCATCGGCAAGAAAGCCTTAAATGAAGGAAAATCATCGAAGAGAATCCAATTCTAAAAGTTGTTTTGGGTTTGTTTTGTAGAATACTAGAAGAGAAGATTTAAATTACTTTTGACAAGGCAATGTGGCTACAGCCTGAACATGCTCGCCTGCTGAGAATATGAATTCTAAACAAGTTTACCCCCTCTGAATTATTCATGACTCTGTAAGGGTCCTATGTGAATAGATCCTTATTTCCATGTACGTACATTAATCTCAATTTGATCGTTTTGACAAGACACACAACAACAGCAGAGATGAGGTGTTTCAGCCACATGTTGCACCTCTCTGCGCACAACACAGCGAGAACGCAGACCCAGATGAAGATCACAGATAAATGAGTGAAGAAAGAGCAAGGTCGTCTTAGCAATCATTGATGGAAACAGATGAAGAATGAAGGGACGACTTGTGCATATATGCGGATAAAGGATGACCAAGGAACAGCAGATAGAAGATGAGATGCTTGCGTTAGCCCTGGAGACCCGCTTCCTGCATCAATAGGTCGGGCTAAGATCCACTTCCACCCGTGCTATCAATCACACGTCGAGTCAACTTGTCGGAGCAAGTCGCTGCTCGCGGAAGAGAATCAGGTCGTTCGGGATGAAACTAGCGTTAGTGTTGAAAGCGTCAATGTAATGTTGAGAAGGAAACTGCATCTTTCGCAGCGGAAACTGAGAAAGGAGCTGTAGAGAAGAATTAAAGTTGACGTTAGTATTAGAATTCTGAAAATGGAGATAAAAAATAAATCCAAGATTTCTTTGATTTCTGGAAGGAAAACGACGTAATCCTGTACTCAGGAAATGTACACTGCCTTACCAAAATATTGGAAACTTTCTCTGTTATGCTAATGGGAATCTAACTTCGAAGCTTTATACCTTCTAAAATAGGTAATTAATGGGAAAATGTAACTGAAGATAAACTAATGATCATCATAATCAAATCTTGTTAAATCTCGATATTCCACAATATTCGTTCAGTATTTAAAGAATAATGGGAGCTAGAGTATTTCACAACAATAATGCGTCATAAGAATTTGCCTCAGAAATAAATAATAACTATTGTTTCAAACTATTTAATAAAATAACTATACATTTTTCAAGTTTCTGTTGTAGTGATAACTTCAATATTACACAATTATGAATGATTTTTGCAAAGCAAGAAGATTTATTATTAAATATTCCATCTTCCATAACTCTTTAAATACTGACGAATATTATTGAAAATCGATATTTAGATAGATTTGATTAGGAGTGTTAATTTATCTTCAGTAACAATGTTCTGTTAAATGCAGATTTTGGAAAATTATAGAGCTTCGAAATTAGATACACATTGATATAACTATGGAAAGTCTCTAATATTTTGCTTTCGCAGTGCATAAACAGTTCTTCAAATAAATGTATAAAGCGTTGGGCTTTCGAAACCATCGTTGGATTGCGATTTTTAGGAACTTCGTGAAGAACTGAATACAACATAATATGCCGAATTGTGAAGGAAGATAGAGTGTAAGCAGTATTTTTTGTTGTCCAAAAGATATCAGTATAAATGAACTTACTTCCTTTCAAATCAACATAAAATGAATAAATGACATGATAATTTTATATTTTGTTTCATTTTTAAATTCCAAATTTTAAGGAACATAGCCAAGTGGTTAGTATGCTTGGCTATCTGTAAAAGAGATTTTTTCTGCGATGTTTTTTTTTTTTGCCGAGGTCTCACTTTCTCACAGATTTACTCAGTTTCTGGTATTATACTAACAGTCTCCTTGTTAGACAGATATGATGAACTCTTTGACACCTCTAGTGATGGATTATGATCATACTTATTAATCTGATCTGAAAAAAAAAAGAAAAAAAAAGGGGGGGTGGCTCAGTCGGTAGCGCGCCAGGCTCGTAATCTGTAGTTCCCAGGTTCGAGTCCCACCTGGGTCAGCGTTGAGATTTATCTCCGCAAAAATTCCCCGCCCTGCCCACGGTCAGTAGGGGACACCGATGGTCTTGGAAAAGCCGCCGTCCATCGGATGGGACGTTAAGCCGTGGACCCGTGTGCGGGAGAGAGCCATACCCTGTGCACGTTAAAGAACAGGCTGGATGGCCTTGAAGGGAGGCTACCATCTGTCTCCCAACAGCTGTTCCAGTGGGTCCCCTCCCCCAACCTTCTCTGAGCCTTCGGGGTCCATGTGACCTGGCCATTTAGCCCATGGTGTGCAAAAAAGTGCCGCTCAGAGGTAAAACAACCCAACCCAACCTTGTTAGACAAGCAGCTGTTAGAAAGGCAATTCATAAATTTAAAAACTTTTTGTTTGCAGTTTTTCGATACAGATGGGTTGTTTTACCTCTGAGCGACACTTTTTTTGCACACCATGGGCTAAATGGTCACATGGACACCGAAGGCTCAGAGAAGGTTGGGGGAGGGGAACCCACTGGAACAGCTGTTGGGAGACAGCTCCATGGTAGCCTCAGTCAAGGCCATCCAGCGTGTTCTTTAACGTGCACAGGGTATGGCTCTCCCGCACACGGGACCACGGCTTAACGTCCTATTCAATGGACGGCCGCATTTCCAAGCCCATCGGTGTCCCCTACTGACCGTGGGCAGGGGGCGAGTTTTGCGGACATAAATCCCAACGCTGACACAGCTGGGGCTCGAACCTGGGAACTACAGATTACGAGCTTGGTGCGCTACCGACTGAGCCATCCCCGTCCCTACAGATGGGTTCGAACCAACAGTTAGTAACTAACATGCAGACACAAAATGAGATGAGAAAGATTTGTTGGGTTGTTTTACCTCTGAGCGACACTTTTTTGCACACCATGGGCTAAATGGCCAGGTCACATGAACCCCGAAGGCTCAGAGGAGTCCGCAAGTTGGAGTCCGCCACTGGAACAGCTGTTGGGAGACAGATGGTACCCTCCCGTCAAGGCCATCCAGCGTGTTCTTTAACGTGCACAGGGTATGACTCTCCCGCACACGGGGCCACTGCTTAACGTCCCATCCGACGGACGGCGGCCTTTCCAAGCCCATCGGTGTCCCCTACTGACCGTGGGCAGGGCGGGGAATTTTGCGGAGATAAATCTCAACGCTGACCCAGCTGGGACTCGAACCTGAGAACTGCAGATTACGAGCCTGGCGCGCTACCGACTGAGCCACCCCCGCCCCTGATGAGAAAGACATTGGAGCTGAAAGTTGTTTGGGTTGTTTTACCTCTGAGCGGCACTTTTTGCACACAATGGGCTAAATGGCCAGGTCACATGGACCCCGAAGGCTCAGAGAAGGTTGGGGGAGGGGACCCACTGGAACAGCTGTTGGGAGACAGATGGTAGCCTCCCGTCAAGGCCATCCAGCGTGTTCTTTAACGTGCACAGGGTATGGCTCTCCCGCACACGGGGCCACGGCTTAACGTCCCATCCGACGGACGGCGGCCTTTCCAAGCCCATCGGTGTCTCCTACTGACCGTGGGCAAGGCGGGGAATTTTGCGGAGATAAATCTCAACGCTGACCCAGCTGGGACTCGAACCTGGGAACTACAGATTACGAGCCTGGCGCGCTACCGACTGAGCCACCCCCGCCCCAAGCTGAAAGTTAAAAGAGAATGAGTGTGAACTATGCAATTGCAGTTAGCGAAGTTTTAGCTAGCGATATTGTTTTGATAGGTAGCATTTTGCGATAAAAAAACGAGAAGCAAAATTCCTGATATTAATGACAACTTTTCCGAGTCAAAGGACAGAACAGGCTAATCGTTGTCATGTGAAGTGCCAGTCAGGAAGCCCGATTCGTGTTTTGCGCTCCTTTCAGCTGTTGCGTTTAACCGTCAGCTGACAGTGTAAAGGAAGTTGCCGAGGGCGCCTAAAGATTTTACTTAGCGCAATGGCTGTATTTTGTGTCGTGAGCGTTTAGGAATGATGATAAGGAGGAGAAAAAGCGTGTATTGGTTAAAGCTGTTGCTATGCGATTGTTGCATTCTAATTGATATTGGCTAGAAATTTAGATAAAAAATTGCTAAACAAAACGTGTTTCATGTAGATGTGAGTTGCTCTCTGGATTACGAAAAAAATTGTGTATTCCAACCTCTCAAATCTAACTG
Source organism: Ryuthela nishihirai (assembly GCA_038380435.1). Classification (NCBI taxonomy): domain Eukaryota; kingdom Metazoa; phylum Arthropoda; class Arachnida; order Araneae; family Heptathelidae; genus Ryuthela; species Ryuthela nishihirai. The sequence continues at coordinate 11,026,307 of JAWZYU010000004.1, forward strand.
GCCCATCATGAAATTGCAGTGCGTTCTGCCAAAGAGTTTGGGTGTTTTACCTCTGAGCGGCACTTTTAGGAGCACAGTGGGCTTAATGGTCAGGTCACAAGGACCAAAATGCCAGAGAAGGAAGAGGAAGGGGATCCACCATACAGCTGCTAGAAGACAGGTGCAAGCCATCTGTCAAGGCCATCCAGCATGTTCTTTAAAGTTCACAGGGTATGATTCTGATGCACACGGGGCCACGACTTTACATTTTATCCGACGGACGGCGGTCTTTCCAAGCCCATCGGTTTTTCCTTTCTGACTAAGGACAGGAAGAGGGTTTTGCGGAGATAAATCTTAATGCTGGTACAGGAGAGATTGGAACCTGAGCGCTGCAGATTATAAACCAACCAATTCCATCCCAGAACAGGGGGAACCCGCTTGCCAAATTTGGGATCGTGGCGGTCAAATATCTGAGAAAACATAAGGAGCCGAAATCTGTAAAAACAAACGGAAATAAAGCTCTGTCAATATTTTTCCTAGTAGTGAAGGCATCGGCAATAATGAGAACATACGCTGACATCAGCAGGGAAGAAACACATACATTCTCTACAAATATCCACGCCAATCGCTCGTTATTTATTTATTTATACACCTAACAACCATGGAGATGTTACGGCCAGGCCCTTCTACACCAGGTTCAGTTAAAAACAATATAAAAAGTATAAAGAAAGGCAAGAGAATATTTTAAATATTATACATATCAAACATATTAGTTGTCATTATTCAATGTAGTGTCATAGTTAATTAATTTAATAGTTTTATGCTTAATAGTAAAATAAATAAAAAATAATTTAAAGTTTGAAAATAAAGATCTGAGTAATAATGATATATTTAATATGTGCATACATATTACACGTATCACTACCAAAGTCTGGCTGTGAAGGAACAAATTTCCGTTACAGAACGTTGGAGTAGAAAGATTGAATTTAACAACTGTAACCATAGAAACTAAAATCTGATTGGTCGAACTTTCCCATTGTTGAGGGGGAATCCGGTTATATCCTGTTAAACAAAGAAGTTGCGAGCAGGAAGTTAATAAGAAAGTTGTACTTGCATTTCTGACGTCATCTACTGGAAAATACAACATATCATGTAAACTGATTTATTCCTAGGTTGAGATAATTGCTGATAATAAATTTTACGTTCTTTGCCATAATATGAACAGTTCAATAAAATATGTGAAATAGTTTCTCAGTTACAGTAAATATAATTTGAGCTATCTGATTTCTTTATCTTGTACAAGTAGCTGTTTAACTTTGCAGTACCAGTTCTCAATCTTAATATTTTGCAAAAATTCTTTCTAGACATTTTAATTTTTAGCAATGAACATATATTTTAATCACGTTGATATCTAAAATGATGTTTAACAGAACTCTGAACTTTAAAATAATTGTTGAGCTTTATTTTTTCTGATGACTTAAGATAATTTTTAATTTGTATATTAGATATAGGAATATCAGTATGTCAGTTAAGTTGAATGCATCTTTGGCATATGAGTCAGTTAAAACATTTCCATCTATTCCACAGTGACTAGGTAGCCACTGAATTTTAATAATTTTTCCTTTTTTATATAAATTATTGCACAAATGTAATATATCACAGATTGAACTAAGATATTTATTTTCCAAAATATTTTTTTCTATCGAATGTAAAGCAGATTTGCCATCAATCAAAATAACAAATTTGTTTAAAATACACTGTCCTTTTATCCAAAGTAAAGAAGAATAAATTTCAAAGAGTTCTGCTTGTATAATAGTACATTCTTTTATAAATTTAAATGCTTTATAAATGTTTAATTTAGGTATGCAGAAAGCTGCTGTGACAGTATATGAGTCAGAAAAAAAAGCTCCATCGGTATAAATAGGAGTAAAATCTTGATACTAATTGTGAATATATGAATCACTTAAAATTTTCAAAATAGATATATCAGTATATTTTTTTGCGGATATGTGAGGAATATTCTTGAAGATGGTTGGTAAATGATACATCCAAATGGGTTCATTACTAATGATGTCTCCTTTATGATTTTTATCAAGAATATAATTAAAAGCAGCCTTTTCCTTCACAAAATTAATTGCAGGGTGAAAAAGTTTTCAGTTTTAAATAGATTGATTAGAAAATGATCATGGTGTTTGAGACGAAATCTTGAAATAATATTAAGTAGTAAATATGGTGCCCTGATCTGGAAAAATGAAATAGAGGTTTCAGCAATTAAAGCTAGATTAGGAGAGCTTTTCATCAGGCCCAAAGCGAATCTGATCAATTTATTTTGAATTATATTGAGCTTTTTGAATTTATTTTCAGCATCGCCGGCAATAAGTTCAATCCCAAATTCTATTTTTGGTCTAATTAAATTGCGGTAAAGTTGAATAAGATAAGTAGGGGAGGATCCCCAATTTGTGGAGGCAAGACATTTGATAAAGTTGAATAACTTATTACCTGTGATGCAGGCATGATCTATTAGTTTGTTCCAATTTAATTTCGAGTCTATATAGATAAACACCTGGAAATTTATAAATATCAGTATTTGGCAGTATATTATTGCTTATTTTAATATCAAATTTAGGAATAGCAGATCTGGGCCTTACAAAAGGCAACACATAAGTTTTCTCAGTATTTATTTTTAAATGCCATTTAAGACAATATAAACGAATATTATTGATGGCGGTTTGTAAATTTTTCTCAATTTATAAAGTCTTTGTCCGAATTCCAAATAGAAATATCATCTGCATAAATAGAATAATTTATATTTTGTGGTATAGAGTCTGGTAAATCATAACGATATAGGTTAAATAGAAGAGGCGATAAAATTCCTCCTTGAACTCTTCCAGATGCATATTTATATTTATGAGAATAGGTATCTTCTAACTTTACTTGATAGTATTTCTCAGTTAAATAAAATTTAAAAAAATAAATGATGTTTCTAGAAAGACCAATTTGTTTTAGTTTGTAGAGTAATCCTTCATGCCAAACAGTATCAAAAGCAGATTTTAAATCTATAAATATTGCTGCTGTGACTTTTTTATTATGAAATGAAGAGTAGATATTACTAGTCAGGTGCAGTATACAGTCTTTGGTGGATCTATCTTTACGGAAGCCGTGTACATTTTCAGAAAAAAAAATTTTTTTTTTCTATAAACCATTGCATTCTTTTAACTAAGATTCTTTCAAAGACTTTAAGTACATTTGAAGTAAGTGAAACTGGCCTGTATGATTTAATTTCTGTAGGAACTTTTGTAGGTTTTAATAAGAATATAATATTGCATCTGCACCATAGCATACTGTTATTATTTATTATTAGCATAATGTCCCCAAGTGTTTGGCGGAATGGAAAAGAACTTCTCCTTCGGAGCGACAACTTCGATCACGTAATTCTCTATCCGAGAAAGCTGTGGTGATACCAGATCACCCCACTGTTGCCATATCATCCACTGTGCGAAGTCTTTCGAAGCTCTAAACCCCGTCTCATCACAGATAGGGATTCGATAATTTGACCCGTGGCAGATTGGGGGTGGCAGAATGGGAGGGGAACTCGCATGCGAAATATGAGAGTATCTGGGAGCCGAATTCAGTTACAAGAGAAATAAAATTCTCTCAATAATTTGCATAGTAATCAAGCCATTGGCAATAATGGGAGTCAAAACCCTGACGTCAGCTCGCCGTAGAAGAAACAAATGAATTCTCTGTTGGTGTTTGCCCGTTCCTCCGCCCCTATATCAGTATTATTTACTGTGATGAGATTTATTGTTACGTCCAGAAATTTAATTAAATCAATACGACAGTTATCTTCGCTGGCGATGCTGAATTGAAAAAACTCGAAAAGACTGAAACGGAATTGAAAATACTGCACGTACAATCCAGAGTACACAGAGTGCCGTAATCAAAGAATGTACAGTCCCATCCCAGTGTAGAGTCCCTCCCATTGTTGAGTCCCATCTGGGCAACCCTGTAGATTTATCGCCGTAAAATTCCCCGCCCTGCTCTCAATCAGTTGGGGTCACCAACGGGCTTGGAAAGAAAGCCTCCGTCGTGCAGCACGTTAAGCCGTGGTCCCGTATACGGGAGAACCATCCTCTGTGCACGTTTAAGAACGCGCTGGACGGGAAGCTGCCATCTGGCTCCCAACAACTGTCCAGTGGGTTCTCTCCCCCAACCTTCTTTGATCCCTCGGGGTACTTGTGACCTGACCATTTAGCCCATTGTGTGCAAAAAAAGTTCCGCTCAGAGGTAAAACAATTAACCAACCAAATGGCTTAGGAAAACTGAGATTCCAACAAGACCACAAACTATAGAAATAAAATCTGAAAACATGTAATGATGACAGAGAAATTGAAGACGCAAAACATCGTTCCCCAGATGTTTATGTCTAGTTTTGTATGAAATCCTGAAAAATAAAATGTTTTAATATATTGATCCTCCCTAACAAAACTTAATTTGCGAATACACCATTCAGCATACGAAGTCTCCATTTTGTTTCTTATCCTTAATAAATTCGATTTGCATCCATAAGTGGCGTACGCAAACAATTCTAATGGTGGTAGTGATGTTTGAGTTTTCAGTAAAAAGGTATTGACATGCTTGAGTCTCTGATTTTCGGAGATTGCCTTAGAAAATGTATGCTATTTAAGCCCTTAATGGGGACGAGGTACTTTTTAATGACACTGATAATCAAATTCGCAAGATTTGTTAAAAAAGCAAATCTACTATATACCAGTGAGAAACTGATTTAATTATAAAGCAAGTAATTATTAAATGCATACAAAATCCTCGTGCAACCATGGTAAAGAGGTTCAGACTGTATAATTTATTTCTTCAAACATGTCTGTCCTCTTGTATTTGGCCACTGTAAGCCAATTCTAATAAGGAACTGTTTGACCTTGTCTTTCCATCGCATCGTAGGTCTCCCCATTTTTTTTGAGACCTTTAGGTGCAATTGTTCATAACTCTGCTCGCTAACTTTGATTTTTCATGTCGGCAGCATGACCAAACCAATACAGTCTCTCACTGCATAATATACTGCTGAAAGGCGGTTGCCAACTCCTTCGCCTAAAGTCATTACTATCAGCAGTGCATACATGTATTTAAATAACAACTTACTCGTACTTTCAACATATTCTAGCAGATTCAAACCGTTATCATAAGGTCGTGCTGAATCAGTATTAAAAAAAAATAATAAAAAAAAAATCTGTAAACTTATTTTTTGGAAAACCTTCGTATACAACCAAATGATATTGATCCAAGCAGCTGCTTGGGGGGGGGGGGGGGGGGGGTATTTATTTTTTTTCATTTTTATTCGTCTATTTTTCTTGACATTGGATAATCACAGGATCTTGCAATAACGTTTAAATGCGACGAACTTTCTCTTTTCCTTTTATAATGTTAACTTGTTCCGTTTTAATTAGAATAGCGTTAAGCCGTCCCGCGGCCGAGTGGTTAGCGCGCTTGGCTACTGATCTACGGGACCTGGGTTCGAGCCCCGGGTAAGGCATGGATGTTCGTGTTGTTTTCTGCTGGGGTCCTGCCATCCTCACAGACCTTCTACTATGGCATATAAACTGACAGGCTCCTGTCAGACCTCTGTGGCAAGCAGCTGCTTCATGAGGTATTTTTTTTTTACAAGCTCACATAATTAAGGCAAATTTCAAAATTTTCTTTTATCTGTTTACTCCACGGCAGAGATGAGATGATCGATCCATCGCTGCTATCATTGTCATCTTAAGTGGCAACTCAATCGATTCAAGAAACAATGAACGAAGATAATTCAAGGTGTCAGCCTTCCTCGTAAGTTCAAGTTTTGGTTTATTACTTGAAAACTTTACATATTTAAGAGGTTCCTTGACATTTGTTTTAAAGTATGACGCTCTTGTAACTCACGTCAGAGGCGGAATTGGCTCAGTCGGTAGCGCGCCAGGCTCGTAATCTGCAGTTTCCAGGTCGAATTCCAATTGGGCTGCGTTGAGAATTTTTTATTCTAACCCCGTTTTGTCCTCTGTCAGAAAGGAAACACCGTTGGGTTTGGAGATGCCGCCGTCCGTCGGATGGGACGTTAAGCAGTGGCTCCGTGTACGGAAGAACCATAAAGAACACGCTGGATGGCCTCCACGGGAGGCTACCACCTGTCTCCCAACAGCTGTTACAGTGGATTCCCTCCCTCAACCTTCTGAACCCTCAGGGTCCATGTGACCCGGCCATTTAGCCCATTGCGTGCAAAAAGTGGCGCTCAGAGGTAAAACAACCCAACCCAACCTGCACATTTGCCACTTTTAATGTCTCATCCGACGGACGACTGCCTTTCCAAGCCCATCGGTGTTATCTTTCTCACTGAAGAGGGGGGGGGGGGATAGTTAGTGGAGATAAATCTCAACTGAGGTCCAGTTCGGAGTCGAAGGGAGAATTGAAGATTACGAACCCGATCCGATTGAAGCTAAGTGTGTGTAAAATTTTGTTTTCCCTACTATTTAGATTAAGTATAAAAGTAAAAAAACAAAGTTTAATAAATGTTATTTTTGTACTGAAAGAGACGTTTTTTTGTAATTTTTCATTTAAGGGGACCAATTGGTCAAGAAATATGGTATATGGTAGTTAGGATAAAAAGCTGAAAATGCCATATGAGTAAGACTCCTGTTCATAAAAAAAATCCCTGTAGGGGTAGAAGATGTAAGAAACACTATCAGTAGCCGATCAGACATCAAGAAAAAAGTAAATAGGAAACAAAATCGGGTTGCCGAAACTGAAAGCCATAAAATAATCTAAGTAAACTTTATTTACAGTTTCGAATCTTAAACTCTTAGAACAGGACTACTAAACTACATTTTGAAGCTGTTCTGATAATTTTTTTTTTGCAAATTTCGTATATCATTATAATCCAGAGGAAAAATAAAATACAAATCAAAACTGTTAATAAAATTCATATAACTCCGATATTTCCATATGTTCCATATTTGATCTCAGTTGTTTTGTTTATCTTCCATATTTTGTTTCTCAGTTCGTTTGTTTGCGTTTCACATTTCTTTTCTGAAATTAAATTCTTGTTCCTTTATTGTATTTTTAATTACATTTCCCCCCAAGTGAAAAAAGTTCCTTTTGGAGGTTTTGAGTAGCTTTGCAGCAAATATATTTGAAAAAGTTTTTCTGTATCATTTCTGTATCATATTCCATTGTGTTATTTATAATTCGTGGAAAAGTCGTAAACTTGAAGTTTCAAATGCTCTTCAGTATGCTAATTAAATTATTACTGTTTTGTTTCGATTAGGTCTTTGTCGAAAACATGGAGTCTCACCTTTGAGTAGGATTCGAACCACAGTCTCCTGAATATATGTCAGGTGTTTCTAACCATTAAATATCGCGAAGAGCTCATTTTCATGCAGATTCTGTCTGTAAAATAAACATGCAGATTGACTATTCTGGAGTAGGCAAACTATAGTGAAATGTAACATAATGAAATCGAGCGGTCACCAAAATATATTCATTATATTGAAATGCAATAAAAAAGGGCTATGATGATTATATAAGCTATATACTACAAAATAATAGTTATGAAAGAAATTTACCGTGTATTCGAGCTTATGTCTTAAAAAAAGTAGGTATTTTTTTTTAACTGTCTGTTGCAATAAGATCTCTCCGTGAATTTTTCAATAGTATCGAAACTCTGCAATACATTGCCAGGAATGTCTTTTCGTGTCATTATGAAACAGCGAACACTTCTCACCATATTAGCTGCTAATAACGAAACGAAACTATTTGACGAACTTAAGTGAAGCAATAATAATAAACAAATATAACAATAACTTGGCTTTAAACGAATGATAAAAACAAAATGAGGGAATGAGTTGGGTTGTTTTACCTTGTTTTGCACACAATGGGCTAAATGGCCTGGTCATAAGGACCCCGAAGGTTGGGGGAGGGGACCCACTGAAACAGCTGTTGGGAGACAGATAGTAACCTCCCATCAAGGCCATCCAGCAGGTTTTTAACGTGCACAGGTATGGCTCTCCATACACCGAACCACGTCTTAACATCTAATTCGAAGGACGGTGGTCTTTCCAAATCCATCGGTGTCCCCTACTGACCGTGCGGAGATAAATGTTTTTAAACAACCCCTTGGAACAGCTGTTGGGAGACAGATGGTAACTTCCCATCAAGGCTATCCAGTGTGTTTTTAACGTGCACAGGGTATGGCTCACCCTACACAGAACCAAGGCTTAACGTCTCATTCGAAGGACGGTGGTCTTTCCAAGTCCATTGGTGTTCCCTACTGACCGTTCGGAGATAAATATCAACGCTGATCCAGCTGAGACTTGAACCTGGGAACTGCAGATTACGAGCTTGGCGCGCTACCGACTGAGCCACCCCCGTCCCAATGCGGGGGATGACGGAACTTTTCGCTGGATATTACTGTAACTTGCAATACAATCAGAATCGCGTATATGTCCCAGTTTGAAAATCCCTTATATACTAGGAAAATGTGACAGCGCCACTTTAAAGCATTGTGGCGTCACGTGTAGAGGGAGAGCATCTATGTCACGCAATGAGTTCAGGATTGGATTGGGTTGTTTTCCCTCTGAGCGGCACTTTTTTGCACACCATGGGCTAAATGGCCAGGTCACATGGACCCCGAAGGCTCAGAGAAGGTTGGGGGAGGGGACCCACTGGAACAGCTGTTAGGAGACAGATGATAGCCTCCCGTCAAGGCCATCCAGCGTGTTCTTTAACGTGCACAGGGCATGGCTCTCCCGCACACGGAGCCACGGCTTAACGTCCCATCCGACGGACGGCGGCCTTTCCAAGCTCATCGGTGTCCCCTACTGACCGTGGGCAGGGCAGAGAATTTTGCGGAGATAAATCTCAACCCTGACCCAGCTGGGACTCGAACCTGGGAACTACAGATTACGAGCTTGGCACGCTACCGACTTAGCCACCCCCGCCCCAATACGGGGGATGACAGAACTTTTCGCTCGATATTACTGTAACTTGCAATACAATCAGAATCGCGTAGATGTCCCAGTTTGAAAAACCCTTATATACTAGGAAAATGTGACAGCCCCACTTTAAAGCATTGTGGCGTCACGTGTAGAGGGAGAGCATCTACGTCACGCAATGAGTTCAGGGAAAATGACAGCAGGGCGACAGGAAGCTTCTCAAACAGAAAGTATCATTCTCTGTTGATTGCTTGGACAAACGAAGCAATCAACAGAGAATGGCACTGTCTGCTTTTTTTGTGTTTCAGTTGGACATGAGTTTCGATATTTATACGGTATGTTTCTGATGTGTCCTCCAGTTTCACCTTGATAAGCTGATCGACCGTTACGACAGTGTTTCAACAAATCTGACTACTACGTCGAAAAATAATACGTATTATATGGGTTGGGTTGTTTTACCTCTGAGTGGCACTTTTTTGCACACCATGGGCTAAATGGCCAGGTCACATGGACCCCGAAGGCTCAGAGAAGGTTGGGAGAGGGGACACACTGGAACAGCTGTTGGGAGACAGATGGTAGCCTCCCGTCAAGGCCATCCAGCGTGTTCTTTAACGTGCACATGATACGTCTCTCCCGCACACGGGGCCATGACTTAACGTCCCATCCGACGGACGGTGGCCTTTCGAAGCCCATCGGTGTTCCCTACTGACCGTGGGCAGGGCGGGGAATTTTGCGGAGATAAATCTCAACGCTGACCCAGCTGGGACTCGAACCTGGGAACTACAGATTACGAGCCTAGCGCGCTACCGACTGAGCCACCCCCGCCCGTATTATATGGGAACAATTCTTGTATGTTGCCTTCGGTGTTACCTATCCTTGCAGAAATTAAAGAGGGAATCTTGCTTTCTGATTTTCCCTCTCATTTAAGGTTTAAACCATATTATGTTCTTTGCACTCTATTCTTGTTTGTTTGATCTGTCTGTCGGGAGAATTTTAAGTTGAACCTTTATACAATGCTTTATGTTTTTACACTTATAGTCTATTTCACCGAATGAGAGAGTTTCGAAACTGTGTATCGACACAAATGAATCTAAGAGAGATATGTTGGTGTGCGTGCCACTAGTAATTCCTAGTTTTTACTTTTCTTTCCACTAAAGGGGCGGGGTGGGCTCAGTCGGTAGCGCGCCAGGCTCGTAATCTGTAGTTCCCAGGTTCGAGTCCCAGCTGGGTCAGCGTTGAGATTTATCTCCGCAAAATTCTCCGCCCTGCCCACGGTCAGTAGGGGACACCGATGGGCTTGGAAAAGCCGCCGCCCGTCTGATGGGATGTTAAGCCGTGGTCCCGTGCGCGGGAGAGCCATACCCTGTGCACGTTAAAGAATACGCTGGATGGCCTTGACGGGAGGCTACCATCTGTCTCCCAACAGCTGTTCCAGTGGGTCCCCTCCCCCAACCTTCTCTGAGCCTTCGGGGTCCTTGTGAGCTGGCCATTTAGCCCATGGTGTGTAAAAAAGTGCCGCTCAGAGGTAAAACAACCCAACCGAATGAGAGAGTTTCGAAACTGTAGTATCGACACAAATGAATCTAAGAGAGATATGTTGGTGTGCGTGCCACTAGTAATTCCTAGTTTTTACTTTTCTTTCCACTAAAAATAACAATTGAAAGTTTCAAGAATACTTAAAAGTGATTAATTCAATGTAAATGAAACGAGTTTGAAAATCAACAGAGAATGACTCTCATTGCAAATGTCGTTTATTATCTGTTAGGCTCGTTAGTCGAGTCCAACGGATAATAAACCCAAGCACGAAAGCGATTCCAAGTACCAAGCTTCCCAAGCACGACGCGATGTGTGTGTGTCATTCACTAATCGAGTCAAACAATGCAGGACAAGGCTCGGCAGTGCTCCATTTACCTCCAATCGTGCTTATTAAAGCCTCTTATTGCTGTGACTCCATCATAGGAGTTGTCTGCGAAGGACAGAGCTTTCATTAGTTGTGGAGGAACATAAACCGATTGCACCTCTGTTTACAAAAGTGAAAGTTTCTCAACAGATGCGTTTGAATCTGATTCTGATCGCCGTTTCTCTTTCCCAAACTGCCGGGGATATCTGAAGCTCTAAGTGGGAGGAGAGAGAAAGGTTTCGAGTGAGGGAAAGAGAGTTCTACTTCGAATGAAGAGAAAAGGTGAAAAAACATCGAAAGAGAGATGTGAGAAAGAAAGGGAAATGGGGAAAGAGATCAGTTGTGAGAGGGTTAGATAAACTATTCTACGGCTCCATTGGTTACTTCTCGAATTGCATCTTCTACTGATCATCGCACGAGATTCAAACTCAGCACAAAGATGAAGATACGTCTCTAAAGAAAAATATTACAAAGGGGAAAAATGATGAATGATTGGATAATTGAACAAAGGCGAAAATAATAAATGAGAGCAAATGAGAAAACGATACTAAATATAAAAAATATACAGAAGCTTATAAATATACAAATCACAGAAAAAAATATTGGAAAGAAAGTGACACTTTTGAATAGAAAATGTGAGAGAATGATTATTAGAGGCAATTGCGAGGAAGTAAAAAAACACATCTCTAGAAGAAAATACGAGAAAAGGATTTTTAAAAAATAGGAGAAAAGAATTATTAAAAAAATAGGAAAAAAAAGGATTATTAATGGAAATTGTTAAAAAAAAGATAATTAAACGAAAATGGAAGAAATGGTTAAAAAATGTAAGAAACTACCACACATTTCTGAAGGAAAATGAAGAACATGACAATTAAAAGAAGCAAAAACAAATTTTTACTGGAAAATGTGAAAAAACAATATAGGAAAATATGATAGAGTAAATGGGAAAGTGAACGACACAATTTCAAGAAAATGTGATAGACCATGAAAAAGGACTATTGAAGAAAAAAATAATAAGCTAGGAAATGATTACTTAATATAAGAATATGTATTAATTTTACCTAATTTAAATAAACGTATAAATATTTAATATTTAGTGTTTATAATTTTACATTCACGGAAAAATGTATGAAAATAAAAGACATTTTTACAGGAAAATATGAGGGAGTGTAAAAATGATTATTAAAGAAAATTAAGAACTAGTTATTGGGGAAAATATTACGAAATAGAAAACAGAAACGCGAAAAATATACTTACTAAAGGAAAAGGAGATGGAGAAATTGCGAAAGTGAGAGAGGCATTTTTAGGCAATGTGGTAAAGTGTAGAAATGGTTATCAAGAAAAAGTGAGGGACTAAGTAAAAGAAATATCACTAAATATAAGAATATGAAATAGTTTTTAACCATCACATGGCTGAGTAGTTAACACGCTTGGCTACTAATCTAAAGGACCTGGGTTCGAGTCCCTGGTTAAGGCATGGATGTTTGTGTTGGTTTTCTGCTGAGGTTCTGCCAATCTACTATGGCATATAAACTGACAGGCTCCTGTCAGACCTCTGTGGCAAGCTGCTGCTTGAGGGGGTGGGTATTAATTATTTTTTAAATAATAATTTCTATGAATATTCAAGTGCTTATGAATAACACTGTTCTGCAAAAAATTATTTTTTGTAAGAGTTGTCTGATTCTTAAATGTTTTTTTTATCGCAGACTTCAGAGTTTTGTTTAGATGTTTTCTATCAGTGATAGTTTTCGAGTTAGAAAAGTTTTAATTTTTCATTTTATTCCTAAATTTAAATGAATAATAATAGGGAAAAAAAGATTATTCTTAGCTTCCTTAGTATTAAAATGATTATAGATTCATACAGAAAATTTTACAGAATATTATACAGAAATAAATTGAATACAGAATAATTAAATAACAAAAATACCAAACGTAAATAATTTTTTTCCTTTTATGTTTATCTGTGTTTTCTCTTTTAAGATGGAACAGAAGGAATTAATTTACCATTATGTGGTAAAACTGTCTTCAAGCTAGTTTAGTTAGAGTCTCCAATTTTTTGGGCCATGAATAAAGCCTAAAACTGTCATCAAACCGGCAATATCGTTACAGAAAGTCAATCGGCCATCATGTGAGAAGAATGCAGCTGTTTGAGGGGGTATTTATTTTTATTTTTTATTATATCATGGGTACAGCAAATAACATGGCGCTACCTTTACCCTTCCACCACTTTTATTAATTTCATATAGCAAGTTGCGCAACATATGTGAGGGGTCCACTGCTTATCCTGATCTCCTATTTTACATCCAAAGTAATGTTTATATGCTCTCTTTATTACATATGACATTTTTTTCTTGTGTCTTGCAAAGGCGAACTCTTCGCAAATATAACAGAATTTTCGGCGGGGAATTTTCTAGAATACAAAAGAAAAAAAAACTAGAAGTATTCACAAACCTGTCATGTTAACTACACAAATATTGTTATAAAATATCTTTACACACCCTAGAATACAGTTTGAAAAAACTGATGAAAAAACTGATGAAAAAACTGATTCCAAGGTTCAAGGTGTTGTAAGTTCATTGTGAAATTAGCCTCCAATAAGGGACTCCCTACATCAGAGTTAATTCCACAAATATCTAGTCACTTATAAGTTTTTAAAAGTAAACTTTACAGAGGCAGACTAGTAGTTATCTGAACCAGGGGTTCTCAACGTCGGGTACGTGTACCCCTGGGAGTAAGCGGTAAAATTACTTGGGGTACGCCGTGAGAGCTCAAAAGTCGCTAGATCTAGTAACAAAGTCGCTAAGTTAGCAACACTGCTGTGCATTAAATTTTGTATTCATAAATTACATATAACGATAAACACAAAAAATTACATTTTTGCACAGCAGTGTTGCCAACTTAAAGATAAATTTGTAGATCACGGCCTGGTTACAACTGTTTAAAACGTAGAACATGTGAATTTTTGGAGCCGAAAGTTCCCTATTCCATTTAAATGCAATAACCAACATCAGAGAACAGGAACGTACCCAGAGGAGGTTTACCCCCTCCCTGAAAATTCTGTCGTCTTATACTAAATCTCAAACTTGTCTACCTGATTTGAAATTCACATCATTTGTTTTTGTACGTTCTTATTTTATTACCATATTTTACATCTGACACTCTAAATAGATGAAAACAAAAAACTCTATAAAATCTCATTCCATATAGAATATTATTTTAACCTTTCCAGCTCGATTTATCTCCGCAACACTCCCCGCCATGCCCACGATCAGTAGCGGACACCGATGGGCTTGGAAAGGCGGCTGTCCGTCGGATGGGACCTTAAACCGTAGGCTCAGTGTGCTGGAGAGCCATACCCTGTGCACGTTAAAGAACACGCTGGATGGAATTGACGGGAGGCTTCCATCTGTCTCCCAACAGGTTTTCCAATGGGTTCGCTTCCCAAATTTTTCTGAATCTTCGGGGTCCTTGTGACCTGGCATTTAGCCCATTCTGTTAAAAAAAAGTGCCGCTTAGAGGAAAAACAACCCACAGTCTCCTATTCGGTTGAATAGTTTAGTAGTTGGGAAATTCTACTCAAGTCTAATTCTCAGATCCCCCCCTTTCGAAACTAAATCCTGGGTACATGTCTGTCAGAGAATACTGGAAAAACATTCCAAATTTGAAAAATACCTTTCGTTTTCTAGAGTTAGCTAGAAAAGTTTGCTCGAAAAGAGTAAAAAGAATTACGGAATCGCCAGTAATGAAATTACTTATGAAATCAAATAAACTTCAGAGTAATATGGTACGACAATAAATATTTTTCAAAGTTCGCTTAGTCACTTTATGTTCCTTGGAAATTAGTATGAAGTGAGTACGAAATTCTAATTCAGTGAATATTTTGGCATTATAATTTTCATCTTTTTATGGGTACGTGTAGAAATATATTTTAAATTTTTTTCATAACTTTCAACGAGGTATTCTCAACATAATCCTAAATTGTTTTCCCTGTTTTCGACAATGGAAATCTTATATTTATTAAGTACTTATGATACCTATTAAATGAAAAATGCTTATGATATAAGGTAAATCGTATTATTTCATATGCTACGATCAACCACCTCATTAGAGACATATGGTGAAATAACCAGTGGCATAACGTGGATTTGAGCTAAAATTAAGGGATTCCACGGATAAAACATTTTGGCTTAGGGGTGCAAATTCGTGACGTTTCTCCCAGCACAAAATGCTCTAATTATGACCTTTTATCAAACATTATGAATCCCCAAACCCTACACTATCATCTTCACTCAGAAGATTACTGGATATTCCCCTGCCTTCTGTTGCCTCAGGGCATCCCTTAGGTTTGAACAAATGAAGGGTCATCGATTTCATTAGGTTAAGTAATTAAAATATTTATAAAAGTTACTAAATAATCCCCCTACATCAAAACACAACGGAAGTATGCAAACAATTTGCTAACGCAACACTAGAACACTTTCCAGTTATTAACGAACGACCCTTTTTTTCAACAATAATAGGATTGTTACAAACACATAAGTTTTGCCGCATTTTTGGGTTTCGGAATAGAACTACTTTTTCTTTATATCAATTATGGTTGGGTTTATCAGTTCAGAGAGCCACTTTTTAGGCTTCACAATGGGTTAAATGTAAGTCTCAAAGATGCTAATAAAGCTTAAGAGATATTTAGTGAAAGAAGACGTCTGGGCAGTTGTTAGGGAAGTCTCCCATCAAGAACATTCAGAGACTTGATTGGTTTAGAAAAGATGCTGTCTGTTGGTTGGTGAAATCTGAGTCTCAACCAATTGACAGCATCTGTTCACAGCCCATCATTTCTCTTTTCTTGCAACGGGGTGAGAGTAAGGAGGTATCATTTTCTGCAGACTCATCGAAAAGCTATTCCAGGAGGACCTTTGGTAAGTATGTTTTATTTTATTTATTTTCCTTTTTTATCTTTTTATTTTTTTCATTTTTACCGATCCCATGAAAAATCAAAATTCCAAGGTGCTGCCCACTTTGGGAACATTCATTCCAGTGAATCACAGCAGCAATCCTGGCCGCCTACACCTAGTGTCCGAACTAATACATAAGTGTGTTGGAGCACCTTTGCCAAGAAGCGAAGGTGTAATCAAGGGAGTTGCTGTCACTGGGGGCGGATGAGAACAAGATCTAATAGTTTTTGTTGTTTTCTGAATTTTTTTATTGTTTCGTTTTTTTAATTAGATCTTGCACAAGATGCTACAAAATATTCCATTAAATTCTCTCAATCGCTTCTGATTGACTCTTTAATGGAAGTTTGTGGCGTTCTTGATCCCTCTTTTTCCTTCCGCACTATCTGCCTAGGTGTGGAGGGGTTTTCTCAAGGTTAGAGTAAAACTCTCTGACATAGATGGTGCCTTGACGTGGCGTCAGAGCTTTCCACTAAACCATCTGGCAGACATTCTTCCTTATTATTATATCACAGCGTGCCTAATAAAATTTTCTCACATTCAGTTTATTCCTGTCGACAATTCAATAGATTTTTTAGTACTTAATATTCTTTCCATTCTATACGGAAAAAAGACAGAGGAGAAGAAGGAGAAAGGTTCGGATGTTAAAATTCTCTCTTTGTTAACCTCTCCTCCAATGGGCTTCAAAATTAAATCAATCAATGGGCTTCAAAATCAATGGGCATTGTCTGTCCACCGCATCCTAGGTCTCCCCCTCTTTCTGAAGCCTTTAGGCCAATCTCCATGATGGCCAATAGGGGCTGGAAATTAAAGGATAACGTCTTATGCCGAGAAGTATTAAAGAAATGAAATACGGTGTACCTGTAAATTTTCCAGTGCAAAAGAATATACTGTACACTTGAAGTAATGAGTTGAAAAAAGAATTGGTTGTCCTGACTGGGATTCGAACCCAGGTCCCCCAGAAACATGCCGGGCGTCTTAACCTCTAGACCACCGAAACTAACTTCAACTAAGTGACATATACGTCTTCCTGTCGATTCACCAGTGGCGGCATCTGTTATCAGCAGTTGGGCAGCCGAGACGCCAGGACTTTTCCTGTGATAGTTTATTACTGAATTATTTATTTAGCGCTCTGAGCGTGAGTGAGAAATATTACTACCATCAAAAATGTGCCAGCTTGACTGCCCAACTCCTGATAATAGATGGCGCCACTGGTGACTCAATAGGAAGAAGAATATGTCGTTTAGTTGAAAAGTTGGTCAATTCCTTGGTGGTCTAGTGGTTAAGACGCCCGACATGCTTCTGGGAGACGTGGGTTCGAATTTCAGTCAACACAAACCAATTTCTTGCAAGTGTTCCTTGTCTGCAGTACTTTTCATGTGATGATTTATTACTGAATATACTGTAGTTTTAACTAAGGAATTCCAATTTGCAAGAGAAGAAAAATCTGTTCTTGCGTGTGCAGGGAAAAAGTTTCTATATTCAGGTGCAGAAAAAATTTGCTATTGCATATGTGGAAAAAAATCTTGGATGCAGAAAAGAAATTTATTTTTGATGTAATAAAATGCGCTATTCCACGTACAGAAAAAATTTCTCCATTTCGTGTACAGAAAAAATTTGTTTATTACAATCACAGAAAAACTTTTTTACTGCAGGTGCAGAAAAATATGAAACCAATTATTCATTTGCTATGGAAATTAAATCTGTAAACTTACCCTTATGTTCAACTAGCTGAACAGTACCCGGCTCTGCAAGGGTGTAACTTTTAATCTGTATATTCTTATTTTCACTGCACTAAAGTTAAATTTTGTAAGTATCCCCCCCCCATACTTTAACACAGATTTTCAACACAACAAAATTTGCCCGGTGTTTACTTGGATCGTTGTTAACGTCAGCGAGCGCTCTCATAGCCCGTGGCTTAGTTTCTCCGTAAGCTTTCGAGATTTTTATTTCAGTTCCCTCAGATTTTGCTGCCCTATGGCACCCCCGACATTTTATCATAGTTTCAACACGAAGAATTTCCTGGTGTTGCGAATGTCATTGCTGACTCGGCGCGCGCACTCAGAGCCCGTGGCAAACGATAGAGATAGTTACTTCGTCAGATTTTGGCATTCTTCTGTTATTACCGACGTACAGTCGCTCAGAAAGTATCCGAACACTATGGTTGATTACAGAATTCAGAAAAAATATCTGGCGACGATTTTTTTAGAAATTAGTGATCAGGCATTACGTGACACGAAGCTTGCCGGATCACTAATTTCTAACAAAATCGTCGCCAGATATTTTTTCTGAATTTTGTAATCAACCATAGTGTTCGGATACTTTTTTGAGCGACTGTAGGTGATCATATTATTTTGATACTAGATCATGTGGGCTCACTCACCGAAATATTGAGCGTGTGCAGTTACCGTTCACAGCAAACTGGAGCGTGTCCAGTAACTGCACACGCTCCAGTTTGCTGTGAACGGTAACTGGAGTGTGTACAGTTGCTGTACACGCTCCAGATATTTTTTCTGAATTCTGTAATCAACCATAGTGTTCGAATACTTTTTTGAGCGACTGTACTTTACCGAAAAGTCCCAAATTTCGTAGGCTTATTCCTCTTGCCTGACCCCATGTCGGGTTAGAAAATCAAATCCCTGTCTGCAATGGAACGCCTCACTAATGCCTTTGGAAATGTGGAGAATCTGGCAATGGCAGCAGATTTAAATGCTATTTTAACTCTTTATGTTCAAATTACGAAGCAATAAATGGCAACAATTAATTTTACAGTGATTCTCGTTTCTCGTAGGAATATCATGGTAAGTACGTTTGCCTCTAGCAAGCCCCCCCGTTTGGATTTCCGACTTGAAATTTGGCACTGCAATCCGGACCATAACCAGCAACATTCTCTGAAACTTTGAAGAGTGTACGTTGATTTCCCGACGAATTATGACTGCCACAGAAACACACAGTCACCTTCTTTTATTACATAGAAGATAGATATCACTGACAGCCGAAATGAAATAATTAATCCGATCTACACATCAATTGCCAAAAAGGGCCAAATCATCAACATTATCTAAATCACCTTTAAAGCCTTAGTCTTGAAATGAATTATAAGATATATCCAACTCGTCTGTACAATGTCATATAAAGAGGAAAGGAGTCAAAATGCACTCTTGTCGAACTCAATAGTAATGCTAAACCAATGTTTGCAAGCCTTGCCAACTCTCACAGAAGACAGTGTTATTATAGAAAGCCATCTTACGTTTTTAACTTGTAAGTAGAGTATGACTTTTTCGGGCTAAGGAAACTCCAATTGTGCAGTAATTACTGCACAATTTCTTATTCTGGTTGGAAAATAAAATTGCGTTATTATTTCTGAAATTCTGGTTGAAATCGGTTTGAAATGAAAATAATCCAATTTTCAAGTATTAGGTAAAAAATTGATCATTTACATACAATAACATACACTGCTAATGTTTCTTCAAAACTGTAAGATTTCTTCTTTGCAAACTTTTCAGTCTTAATTCTTAAATTCACAACAGATAATCATCCATAAATGATGCTTTAACGTACCTACAATATTTTAATGTATCTAAATATTAATCAATATGTTCCTACTCTGATTTCTTTAGATATTTTACTATTATGCAGAGTAGGGGGTTCTCAACGTGGGGTATGCGGTAAAATTTTTTGGGGCAAGCGGTGAGAGCTCAAAAGTCGCTAGATGTAAGTTAAGTACAAAATTTAATGTTTATATATATGTTTTATTTTATTCCCATGTTATACTATAACTATAGTGTTATCTACCTATACAAGGGGTACGCCAGTTACATACACATATCCAGGGGGTACGTGAAGCATAAAAGGTTGAGAACCACTGATATATATGTTTAATTTTATTCCCATTGTTATACTATAACTATAGTTTTATCTATCTATAAGAAAGGTACGCCAGTTACATACACATTACGTGAAGCATAAAAGGTTGAGAACCACTGATATATGTTTTATTTTATTCCCATTGTTATACTATAACTATAGTTTTATCTATCTATACAAAGGGTACGCCAGTTACATACACATTTCCAGGGGGTACGTGAAGCATAAAAGGTTGAGAACCACTGATATATATGTTTTATTTCATTCCCATTGTTATACTATAACTATAGTTTTATCTACCTATACAAGGGGTACGCCAGTTACATACACATTTCCAGGGGGTACGTGAAGCATAAAAGGTTGAGAACCACTGATCTAAACCATGATTAGAGTAACATTATTGCCAACATGTGAGTATAAATTACTGCAAACAAGTCAGTGTTGCCAACGTTTTTGATATAACATTTCCTGATTTTTCATTTCCCAAGTAATATGTAAGAAATTGGTGTGTTATATCTCACTAACTCTAAAACTAGCCCTGATAGGCCAATTCTGTTCTCACATTTCAATTTCCCACACCAAAATACTTAGAGAACACATCAGTTAACCAAAGAAAATTTTCCCTTGTAGAACAGTGTAATTATTAAATATGTGAATACATAATTTCTTTGAATATTCAGAAGAGCATAAATAATAAAACCACATTAAAAATAATGCAAAGTAACTGATATATTATTTCCCAAAAACTGTAGCATTGGGACAAGCTAATAAAGGAAAATATGAATAAACAAGTTAGAAAGTGAGAGACAAGTTTTTAGGGTAATGTGAAAAAATGAGAAAAGGGTTATTAAAAGAAATTAAAAATTGACATCCGTTAAATATTAAAATATAAGACATACTAAAGAAAAATGTACGTACATATTAACAAAATCACCAAGCAGCCATGGGCTACGGATGCTCAAACCAGACTCTGCAATTCATTATTCATACACGTGTTATTTAAGCACAGCTGTGGCTTCAGGTACTTGTTGACCCAGCGCATTTTAGGAAGGTTTACCCCTTTTTCGGAGATGTTTAAGAACAGCGTTCATAAATCTATTTCTTACTCTGTAGCTCTCTAGACAAGATGTCACGTGAATAAAATCTTTCTCGCACATAAGGTTTTGCTCAAGGTAGTTACTGATTCCTTCGCTTAACCTCTGACTTTATTGACATACTCAAACCACTTAATACCTGAGACAGCGTAATCATTTAGAATTAAAGTCTTCAATTATTCTTATCTTGCTTTCAAAGGTTCCAATTTTCCTACCATAGTAAACTTTAGAAAGGCCCAAACTAGAAATGAATTTGGACTCAAAATAATACAGACGACTTCGTCTAGGGCTTAGAAGTTTAAATTTCATATATGTATATCTTGTAACTGACAAATAAATGAGTAAAACTATTTTTAAAAAAAATCTTACAATTTCAGTTTTTTTTAATTAGTCTTTAGTAATTAAAGATAAACACCATGCCGCTTTGGATTATTGTTTACGAATTCTCTATCTTTAAAAAATGAATGTCTCTGTGTTTATAATGATGTTACACACGAACTTTCAGTTTCTACAAGTATTTGTAATATTTTGCTTTTCAAATAGCATTAATTTTGCAATAAAAATTAATAATATAAGAATAAAATAGATGATTAAAGATATGCATTTCTGTATATTTATTACGTGATGAGTCAGATAAATTTCTTCCCCAAATCGTGCCCGGAATCAATAACTTTTTAATGAGTTCCAGCTTTAAATATCGAGATCAAACTGATATCTAGCCCAAACTATTAAATAGCCTAATTTCGTCTCTAGATACACCTGTTTTTGAGATTGTTATTTTACACCCATCTTTGATGCTTAAATACAGTATTAATATTCTCTCCCTTCTTTGTTTTCCCCATTTAATGTGTACTACCTTTCACTAGATTATGGTGTTGTTTTACACATGATTCTGGTGTTAGGTTTCACTTTTCGGTTTTAATCTTTCAGCAGAATATACCCTAAATCTCTTTTTCACTAAATGTAGAGTGAGAAAAAGTGTAGAAAATCTCAACACTGGTAAAGCTGGGATTGAAACCGTTAATGTCAGGTTGCGAGTAGTGTATGTTACCGATAGCACCTCCTCGAAATCCAAAAATAACTTGGCAACTCAAGCGCTTTTCGAATAGTGAATCGCGCATGCTCAGAAGATTCAGCGAGTCACCGAGACGATTTCAAAATTCTATTGGCTTAAGTACCTAAGGAAATATTGATTTACCCTAAGTAGCTGTGAGTGACTATCGTATTCTAGTCTGCCATGTCAAATCCATTTGAATCTCTTCCAGACGCTGAAAATATTGTAAAAGCAAAAAATCCATCGAGCGAATGAAACACAAATTGGTAAAATTCGACATTCTTTTTATTGCATTGAAGTCGAAACTTTATAACGATCTAAAAGTTAAGCGATTTACTTCTGCCTGATGCAGCCTTAGAATGCAACGAGGTGCATATGCGTAAGCAGGACAGTTATCAAGAAAAAAAGGAGTAAAAAATAAACATAAGATACTGTTCATTAAAATGCACAGTTTCATATAAAAAAGTTCTTTCACTGAATTCATTACTTTTTGCAACTCGAGTTTCGGAGCACTCTGTCGCAGTTCTGGAAGTTTCTCTCTGGCATCGATTGCCATAAGAAATCGATCTTCCGAACGAAAAAGAGATGGCAATTTTTTTGGAAGCAATAAAAATCCTTTTCAGTGAGCTTTAAACTGCATTGGCAGCAAACGAACATGTTTCGAAGTCAACGAGGTCAACTTAAAGGTTTCTGCACTTAACCAACTCTGCGATGCGACCATAGTTGTTTTTCTGCTGGGTAATGTTTTGAACACTTCAGGATATTTATTTTTCAGATGACGACAAGGGGACCATTTAGAGTCGTATGCTTAGGAATAATTTCTGGTGGAGATTCTGCTAACGTTTTAGAGAGATATCGTGTATCAATGGTAATAAATTCTATACTGCAATGTTTTTGGCCACTGTTCTATTCCACTTCAGTTCGAAAAAAGGTCAATCGAAGTTTATCTCATTACCCATACTATCTTCGGGATTAGATTCCGTTTAACGTCATTTGTGTTTAAGTTAGTTCAATGTCTAAAAAAGTTCAATGTCTAAAATAGTTTATTCAATTTATCTAACGATGGCACTTAGGATCATAAAATGAAATATATCGTATATAACTAACATTTTAGTAAATACATGGACGTTTGCATGTTCAGGTTATCGGTACTGAGTGTTGGCTTGCTTGAAGTTTTTATAGCCTCAAAATGCAAGAATTAAAAGCACTCAACTTTTCTCAAACTTTTGAGAGCACATGTTGAAAACTGATTAAATTTTATTCCATAATCGTTAAGGGCAGATGTGATCTCTTGATGTTGTTCTGCTGATATACTTGTCATATCTAAAGGAATACAAAACCTTCGGTTGCATCGTTTAAAGAAGTGGTCATTAAATTACCCTCAATCACAAGAAGATCTTGACTTTTTTATTGATGACCCGTCTCTTCGGGTCTCTCACCAATCCTGTTCTAATGGGTTTACTTGTGATTGTGTACTAGATATTTCCTCTGTTAAACTCTTTTCTCCCTGGAATGAAAAATCTTAGGCAAAATACAAATTCCCCAGGAATTTAGCTGATTTAAAAAAAATTATTGTACTGCGTGGATCATTCAGAATGACGAATTTTGATCCCTATTCTTGTCAGCATCGAGATATTCTTCCTGTTTTTCACTGCTACTCTCAGTAAGAAGAAAAACAACATAGGTGATCTTGGCAATGAGACTATCAGACGAATGGTAATTTTTTTAAATAATAATAACTCTTTATTTCCTTCGCATTTCAATATACAGAGTTGATAATGGGAATTTCTAAGAGCTTGACTGTAAGAACATATGCTACATACATATACCTTACAAATAGCACATACAAATAATAGAGAAAATAGAAGAAACATTTAAATAGAGTAATAATGTTAATAAAATCCCCGCGAAGCTTGACGTAGTTTTATCCGCAGGAAATGTTAAATACATGCAGTTATAAATAGTTGCTATGCATCGGTTATATACTGACATTCATACAAGAAGTTCTGATATATATATATATAATTGCAAATTCTAAATAATATTAAATGAGGAAAGAGTCACTTTTATACACTTAAATTTTTAAAAGCCAATTTTTGGTCTGTCTCAGATTTAAGTTGTGATAGCCTAAGAATGGATAATAGTTCTCTAGGCAAAGAGACTTTGTCCCCATGTGAAGGAATGATGTACCATGTGCACATTAAAGAATTCAATATATGATGTACCATGTGCACATTAAAGAACACGCTGGATGGTCTTGATCAGAGTTTCCTCTTTACCCGTGCAGATTATCCAGTGGTCGTTTTACACTACTGAACACTCCAAGCACCACTAGATAAAGGGCAGTTGCAAAGATCACCAAATTATAAATGCCCTATCATGCATTTAAATTGGATTGAGAGTACATTTTATTTGCCCAGAAAATCAATTCATGTACCGTATTAAAATCGAACCATTCATAAATCTCATTCGCAAAGGCATGTAATTGCAAGTGGTTCTTCCCTATATTAAAAATGGACGTATCGTAGATTCCACTGGCAAAGGAAATTAATTGCAACACATGGGCACAAAATAACAAAATAATTGTTCCACCGCCATCTTTTGGGCTTTTCGTCCTTCTCGACGTAAAGATCAGTTTTGATTGTCTTGCTATTTGCAAGTGGTCTAGTTTTTTTTAAATAGAAGACAACTTCTCTTTTCTTCAATGTGGCTCAGCTGTTAGCGTGCTTGGCTACTAATCAAAGGAACTGGGTTCGAGCCCCAAGGAAGGGATGAATGTTTTCTTTCTTGTGTTATCTTTTGGCTGAGGTCTCGCCTTCCTTGCGATATTTTCTATAACTTGTTAAACTGGCAAACTCCTATCAGACCTCTGTGCAAGCAGCTGCTTGAGGGGTAATTTGGTTTATTAATTTTGTAGAAGTTAAACACCAAAAGCAATTCCTGAACTTTTTCTTAAAATTACTGGATCTTTTAGGACAATTATATTTTGTAGAGTAAAATATGGAACTTTGTGTTATTAAAAGAACTTTTTTTTTCTTCCTGGTATTTTTCACAATTCAAAAGCACGTGCTCAAAATATTGTTCTAAGATTTTTTTTTTTGCTGAAGAAACAATTTCTTCAGGAGGGGATTCGAATCCATGTCTCATCATTACATCCCAGGTGTTCTAACCACTAAACAATCAGTGGCTAGTTCATTTTGCAGCTAATTTTGACTACAAATGTTCCCGATTTTGTCTCTCATAACTTTTCCATCCATTTTCGCAAATGATGGTGAATAATCAGGAGACGTGGGTTTGAGTTCCACTCACTTTAAAACTCAATTTTTTCAGTAAAAAAAAAACATATTTATTGAATTCTATGTTTACAGGTAATATGTGCTGCTACTAGTGATACGTGTACGAAAATTGCCTTTTAGTCAGACCATTCACAATTTGGCGAGAGTGTTCTACTTGTCTTATAAAGAAAATAATACATAAAAGCTGTTCCTCTGTGTAATTTTATAAAGAGAATAATTTAGAAAAGCTTCTTCTTCTGTGCAATTTCATAAAGATAATAATTTATAAAAGATTTTTTCTGTGTAATTTTATAAAGAGAATAATTTATAAAAGATGTTTTTCTGTGTAACTTTATAAAGAGAATAATTTATAAGAGCTGCTTCTTCTGTGCAATTTCATAAAGATAATAATTCATAAAAGATTTTTTCTGTGTAATTTTATAAAGATAATAATTTATAAAAGATGTTTTTCTGTGTAACTTTATAAAGAGAATAATTTATAAGAGCTGCTTGTTCTGTGAAATTTTATAAAGATAATTCATAAGAGCTGCTTCTTCTGTGCAATTTTATAAAGATAATAATTTACAAAAGCTGTTTTTTTGTGTAATTTTATAAAGAGAATAATTTATAAGAGCTTCTTCTCTGTGTAATTTTATAAAGATAATAATTTATAAGAGCTGCTTCTTCTGTGTAATTTTATAAAGATAATAATTTATAAAAGCTGTTTTTCTGTGTAATTTTATAAAGAGAATAATTTATAAGAGCTTCTTCTCTGTAATTTTATAAAGAGAATAATTTATAAGAGCTGCTTCTTCTGTGTAACTTTATAAAGATAATAATTTATAAAAGCTGTTTTTCGTGTAATTTTATAAAGAGAATAATTTATAAGAGCTTCTTCTCTGTAATTTTATAAAGAGAATAATTTATAAGAGCTGCTTCTTCTGTGTAATTTTATAAAGATAATAATTTATAAAAGCTGTTTTTCTGTGTAATTTTATAAAGAGAACAATTTATAAGAGCTTCTTCTCTGTAATTTTATAAAGAGAATAATTTATAAGAGCTGCTTCTTCTGTGTAATTTTATAAAGATAATAATTTATAAAAGCTGTTTTTCTGTGTAATTTTATAAAGAGAATAATTTATAAGAGCTTCTTCTCTGTAATTTTATAAAGAGAATAATTTATAAGAGCTGCTTCTTCTGTGTAATTTTATAAAGATAATAATTTATAAAAGCTGTTTTTCTGTGTAATTTTATAAAGAGAATAATTTATAAGAGCTTCTTCTCTGTAATTTTATAAAGAGAATAATTTATGAGCTGCTTCTTCTATGCAATTTTATAAAGATAATAATTTATAAAAGCTGTTTTTCTGTGTAATTTTATAAAGAGAATAATTTATAAGAGGCTTCTTCTCTGTGTAATTTTACAAAGAGAATAATTTATAAGAGCTGCCTCTCTGTGAAATTTATAAAGATAATAATTTATAAAAGCTGCTTCTTCTGTGCAATTTTGTGAAGATAATAATTTATTACAAACACCGCGACATATATAAGTACACATGGGTTTCACCTGATGGGCTGCAT
This sequence comes from Ryuthela nishihirai, assembly GCA_038380435.1. NCBI lineage: Eukaryota > Metazoa > Arthropoda > Arachnida > Araneae > Heptathelidae > Ryuthela > Ryuthela nishihirai. The sequence goes on from JAWZYU010000004.1 coordinate 11,052,983, forward strand.
AAGGATATGATTGATTATATATTAATTAACAGCAAATGGGCTAATTCTGTTAGGGTTGGGTTGTTTTACCTCTGAGCGGCACTTTTTTGCACACCATGGGCTAAATGGCCAGGTCACATGGACCCCGAAGGCTCAGAGAAGGTTGGGGGAGGGGACCCACTGGAACAGCTGTTGGGAGACAGATGGTAGCCTCCCGTCAAGGCCATCCAGCGTGTTCTTTAACGTGCACAGGGTATGGCTCTCCCGCACACGGGGCCACGGCTTAACGTTCCATCCGACGGACGGCGGCCTTTCCAAGCCCATCGGTGTCCCCTACTGACCGTGGGCAGGGCGGGGAATTTTGCGGAGATAAATCTCAGCGCTGACCCAGCTGGGACTCGAACCTGGGAACTACAGATCACGAGCCTGGCGCGCTACCGACTGAGCCACCCCCGCCCCAATTCTGTTAGGATTACCAGGGCATATAGGGGAGGTGAATTTGGATCTGACCATTACCTTGTTAAAAGTGTGTTGCAACTTAAACTTAAAAAGTGTTGTGCTAGGGTTAAAAAATTTGCTTTTAATACTGAAGATCTGAAAGACCCAGTTATAGCCAAAGTTTACCATGATAGGTTACTTAGTCATTATGACAGTCATGGTATGCTTACTACTGAAGTTGAGGAAGAATGGGATCATTTTAAATAGGCTTTTTTGGATACTAACAATACTCTTTTAGGAAAAAAAGTAGCAGAGGAGGCAGAATTATTTAAGTGATAAGGCACTTGAGCTTTTTTCAGAAAGAAAGAACTGCAGGAATGTCCTTAATCAATACCCTACCAGTCCTAATAGAAAGCATTACAGAGAGCTTAATAAACGTGTAAAGGATCAGTTAGCTGCTGATAAGAATTGGCTTTTAAATAACGTTGAAACTTATCATAAGGAAATTTTTTACTCTTATATTTGAAAGCAGAAAGTCCTGGTATTAAATTCAACTTTCTCTCATTTTTTAAAGCTTCTTTAGCGAGAAACTCTTTTTATAGTTCTCATAATTCTTGAATGGTCAGGTATCTATTGCAGTTTGAGATCTATGTCTTTTGTGACGAATACGATTGTCCAATTTTAAGATGCTAAAAAGGAGTTATTGTTAGAGAATCTATCATGGTCCCCAAACAGGAATTGTAAATCAGATTTACAATCAGATAAAATGACAACTTTAATATAAAAGTAAAAGTATCCAAGAAATGTGGAAGTATCCAAATATATTTAACTGATATTTCAAAAGCAATAGGTTCTGCTTCGAAAACTCCAGGAAAAAGTCAGGAAGAGTAACAGCTTGAAAAAGGTTTATTCCTCCCACTCAGAAGGAGCGATTCTGCCGTTGACTTCGCCTTTAAAGCCGTCTGTATATATTTTGAGGAAAAACTCAAATTACTGCATCTTGAAAGCTTCGAACACGAGCTTAACATTAATAACATTAATTTGTTTTTCATGGAGAAACCAGGAACTCTTAAGGAACAGACAGGTAGTCCAGAAAGTTTAATCAACATTTCTTGAAATATTTTTAATTTTTTGACAAAAGGGTTTTCTATAATTGATCTTTGCTGAAATATTCCTTCTATACCAGCCTTTTTTGAGGATTTTAGTCTGTTTGCTTAAATAAAACTCTACAATAATGCTTAAAAGGAAGACCCGAATTTTTTTTAGGGCAAGAATTCAATACCTAATTCAGACTGTAATGACACTATAGGGCAAGTAAGAAGTTCCTACTCACGGGTTCTAGTAGCTTTATTCTGATTGTTTCCGAATTTTTGAAGTACAGAGAGGGACTTCAAAATAATATAATATAAATAATATATAATATATATTATATATTATTTATATTATATTATTATATAATTATATATAATATATAATAAATTCGTATCAATTGGTGCCAGGAGTGCAGATAATGTATTAAATACCTTTTAGTAGAAGTATGGATGAGTTAGTAAAGCTGATGAGTGGTATAAGAGGTGAAATTGGTGAACTTGCTAGTCAAAATAATGACATTATAGGTGATATAGCTGCCCAAAGTAGTAAGTTTGGTGACCTTGCTCGATAAAGTGATGACTTGGAAGTCGATATGGCTACACAAAATAATTAATTGAGAACTGAAATAACCAGTCGAAAAGCCATATTCTGAACATCATTTTGAACAAACGAAGGAAAAGATTAGGATGGTACATTGCATAAAGGGGAGGGGGAGAAAGGGAAAGGGGCACGTTAGATTTTTTGTTTCCTTTTTTTTGTTAATCTTCATCGCTGGAAAGTCAGGCCTTTGGAAATTTTATCGCAAAACTTTGAAATATTGATTGAGCATTTTCTTTCAAACATGAAACATAAAGTTTCCATTCCAGTTCTGAATCCAGTGTTATTACCAAAGATCCAGAGTTTTTGATCACTTTTAAATTTTAATCATCAAATGATAATTGCAATGTAGGAAATTTTCTGCTTAGATAGAAAGGTAGTCCTGCTGATTTAAGGAAAGATCAGGTTGCCTAAGAAATTAAAATAAATGTAGATATTGAAAAATCAACGTATGCAATGTTTTTTGAGGTTAACTCTTGCATTGAAAATACGTTTCGATGAATCACCCGTTTGCAGATGTCAAAGGTGACATCTGCAAACGAGGAAAATTTGGCAGATGTAGGAAAAAATGTTTTGTATATCGTGCATAAATAGATTAACAAGGCAGAAGACTTAGTGTCTCTGCTTTAATAGTTTCCTTACAACATTTTAGAATTTTAAAGAAAGGTGATAGTATTTATTTTACTTGATGGTAATGAAGATAAATCAAACATGTTTTCTGTGCTATTACTGACTTCTGGAAGTTTAGATGTTTTACTATTGAAAAGATCTGTTGTTGAAAAATGATCCTGTTTTCGGGATTTTTTTCAACTACTGCACTGCTTATTCCTAGGTCTTCTTAATTTCGGCAACTCTAATCTGACATAAACTTAATAATTTTCTTTAATTGTAGATCCCAGTGTCGAAACCAGCTGGTAGTGTCTTTTTCTGGTATTAAAACTGAGCCGATAGTAGATCCCCCTAGCGAAGAAAACCTAGATTATAATTGAAATTGGCTCGATCCGAGATTTCATTTGTAAAGAGCATCAATTTTACTATGCATACTTTGTCTGAATTCGAATTACATAAATTTACAACTCAATAGATATTCTGTCAAGTATTGAGTTGAAAAAAAAGGTTTGTGTTGAAATAATCCGCTTTTGGCATTATTCCGTTTCCTTCGGGGGCGGTGGTGGCTCAGTCGGTAGCGCGCCAGGCTCGTAATCTGTAGTTCCCAGGTTCGAGTCCCAGCTTGGTCAGCGTTGAGATTTATCTCTGCAAAATTCCCCGCCCTGCCCACGGTCAGTAGGGGACACCGATGGGCTTGAAAAGGCCGCCGTCCGCCGGATGGGACGTTAAGCCGTGGCCCGTGTGCGGGAGAGCCATACCCTGTGCACGTTAAAGAACACGCTGGATGGCCTTGACGGGAGGCTACCATCTGTCTCCCAACAGCTGTTCCAGTGGGTCTCCTCCCCCAACCTTCTCTGAGCCTTCGGGGTCCATGTGACCTGGCCATTTAGCCCATGGTGTGCAAAAAAGTGCCGCTCAGAGGTAAAACAACCCAACCCGTTTCCTTCTGTTTTCTTCTGTCTAACGATAAAAATGAGGGTTGGTTAATACGTACCGTCTCACTCTGTACTTCTCTTGTATCAGTCGGTAGCGCGCCAAGCTCGTAATCTGTAGTTCCCAGGTTCGAGTCCCAGCTTGGTCAGCGTTGAGATTTATCTCTGCAAAATTCCCCGCCCTGCCCACGGTCAGTAGGGGACACCGATGGGCTTGAAAAGGCCGCCGTCCGCCGGATGGGACGTTAAGCCGTGGCCCGTGTGCGGGAGAGCCATACCCTGTGCACGTTAAAGAACACGCTGGATGGCCTTGACGGGAGGCTACCATCTGTCTCCCAACAGCTGTTCCAGTGGGTCCCCTCCCCCAACCTTCTCTGAGCCTTCGGGGTCCATGTGACCTGGCCATTTAGCCCATAGTGTGCAAAAAAGTGCCGCTCAGAGGTAAAACAACCCAACCCGTTTCCTTCTGTTTTCTTCTGTCTAACGATAAAAATGAGGGTTGGTTAATACGTACCGTCTCACTCTGTACTTCTCTTGTATCATTCGAGAAGAAACAGAGGAACAAAACTACCGTGAAAGAGTGGAGAAGTGAAATCTTTAAGTGGAGTCGAGGCAACTAAAAGAGCTGAAATGTAAATAGAGTGATCTGTTCGAGGATGCTGTGGTGTGAGAACCTGATGCAGACAGTGGAGACGAAGACACTTAGGGTTGTCATGACGACGGCCTCATGGATCAGTAGGTCAGACTGAGGCTGGTGACATCCGCCCAATCAATCACCTCCTCGCCTGGCTCAAAGAAAGGTTTTCCTGGTGAAGTTCATCTCAGAGAAAGTGGTTTCAAGAACATTGCAAATGAAAGATGAATATTTGTTTCTTAAATGAGCAAACATTATTTACCTTATAATGGTTTATATCAGGTATAATAATAATGACGTTTATGAGAAATATTTTGCTCGAATACATTTAAAATGTTCCCTCAAGTATAGGAAAAATACTACTCTCATTTATCGAGGATTACACCTTAGCGATGGGTTTACATTTTTCGAAATAAACAGTTTCCCATATGATAACAATATTTCAATCATCTATCACCCAAAGTCAAGGAAAGTTTAGGCCTGCGAAGACCTCTATTCAAGAACATTTCAATATTATGCTGACGTTTGTACACGATATTCTTATTACGACCACCTTCCAAAATCGAAAAAATTCATTAAAATTCAGTTGATTGGATTGCTTTGAAATACAGTAGAAATACGATTATCCGGATATTCGATTATAAGGAATGCATGGCACTTTTCGAAAAACCGTTTACAGCACAGGTGTAACAAGTAGACCACCGTCCCTGGGGCAGGAACGAGCTCCAAGATTTTTTAGAAGCAGTAATTTGCATGACGCTAAATTGTCAATTACATTATGCTCCTTATTTCGAACAAATTTTTAAAGATTTCATTGTTCTAAAGCCAATGTTGGTTTAACACAAGTATCTATTTATTACGTGACAAAATCTCTTTAGTTCAGATGCAGCTATTGAAGACTGAAAGTTAAGTAAAATATATTACAGAGAAATGACATGAATTAGTAATTAGATGTCATAAGAATATGATTTTAAGGGTTTAATGGTGGGAAATATATTACTTTTTATATGGTTAACTGAATGTCACTACGAACTGCCTTCGTGCGATCCTAAAAATCAGAAATGCTTCATACAATTGAAAACACATGCTCATTAACAAAGCACAAAATTTACAATGATGTCGTCCACTATTTAAATGTATAAAATAAAGAATACGGATAGAATAAGAAGGAAGAACACGGGGAATAGAGATTGGATCTCTAGAAATCATGATAATGAGGCCCGCAGAGGAAGTACTAGGAATATACCTTTCTTGTCTTCTTAACAATTTCCAGTGCAGTTTGAGTTAGATCAGACATGTCAAAGATACGGCCAGAGGGCCATGAGCGGCCCCCGGGGAATTTGGATGCTGCCCGCGACCTCAATTAATAATACCCGAATTTCATGAATAGTTTTTCTATACAATGAACAAATAGGTACAGATTAGAGATACCTATTGAACACGCACTTATCCAAACATCGATGACATAATGAAGCTGAAAAGATGTCAAGTATTTGGATCTTCGAAATAATGAGCTGTTTTTTAACGGTTATGACTATATGCCATTTTAATTTTGATGTATACTTTAAATTTAAAGAAAATATTTTTTATGTAAAATTAGTGTTTAATTGAATCCCTGCCTGCTGATATACTTTGAAAGAAAAATTGGCACTTTACAAGATTGAGTTTGACACTTCTGACTTAGATTCACCTAACAATTTCAATTAAGAAAAATCGGAATTTAAGAAAAAAATGGGTCCCTATAGGCTCAATCCCTCGGACACTGCCTCGGCCTAGTTTCGCCATGGCCTCACAGTGCATTTATTTGTTAATTTTGTATGAATTTATGCAATTTAGTTGTATAATCGTACAGTCGCTCAAAAAAGTATCCGAACACTATGGTTGATTACAGAATTCAGAAAAAAATATCTGGCAACGATTTTTTTAGAAATCAGTGATCTGGCAACCTTCGTGTCACGTGATTGCAGAATTCAGGAAAAATATCTGGAGCGTGTACAGTTGCTGTACACGCTCCAGATATTCCAGACAAACCAGATAGATCCAGCAAACTGCAGCGTGTGCAGTTGACTGCACACGCTCCAGTTTGCTGTGAATGGTAACTGCACACGCTCAACATTTCCGTGAGTGAGCCCACACGATCTAGTATCAAAATAATATGACCACCTACAGTCGCTCAAAAAAGTATCCGAACACTACGGTTGATTATAGAATTCAGAAAAAATATCTGGCAGCGATTTTTTTTAGGAATTAGTGATCTGGCAACCTTCGTGTCACGTGATTACAGAATTCAGGAAAAATATCTGGAGCGTGTACAGCAACTGTACACGCTCCAGTTACCGTTCACAGCAAACTGGAGCGTGTGCAGTTACTGCACACGCTCCAGTTTGCTGTGAACGGTAACTGCACACGCTCAATATTTCCGTGAGTGAGCCCACACGATCTAGTATCAAAATAGTATGACCACCTACAGTCGCTCAGAAAAGTATCCGAACACTATGGTTGATTACAGAATTCAGAAAAAATATCTGGCAGCGATTTGTTTTTAGAAATAAATGATCTGGCAACCTTCATGTCACGTGTCAGGTGACACAAAGGTTGCCAGATCACTTATTTCTAAAAAAAAACGCTGCCAGATATTTTTTTGAATTCTGTAATCAACCATAGTGTTCGGATACTTTTTTTAGCGACTGTACAAAATTGGATTAGTTAAACGTTTTTGTTGTAATACCTTCTTTAATGCCCAAAAAATTGTTTATACACAGGGTAGGATTTAGAGGGGGGGGGGGAAGGGCCATGGTTCCCTCTTTTAGAATGCAGTAAGGATAATATAGGCAAACATTTATTAAAGTTATTTATATATCATGCATTTTTCAATAAATTTTTTATAGGCCTGTTAAACGAGAGGGTACTTTTAACAGGTTCTGTTAAACGAGAGGGTCCGTTAGAGTACTTTTGAAATCCAGTCACCTGCCAGCCTCCGTTTCACATTTTTCCGCACCGTTGTGTTTCTTGCCCTCTCCCATCGATTTTGTTCTTTTTCTTCTCTACGTCACAGAAATTGGGAGGTCCTTTTTCAGGCTTTCCCACCCCTCGATTTTGTTCTAGATACGGTCCTGTTTATACATAACACCTGTTTCAATTGAAATCGATTATTCGGATTTTTGATTATCTGAACCATCTATATCCTCCAATTAAACCGGATAATCGAGTTTTGACTGTATAATATAATCTAAATACATATCCATAATGGCTCAACTGGAATACTGTATAATAATCCCAATCAGCAACGTAGCCAAGATAGGATGGTAACCATTCCTTTTGTCGAAATTTATTTTAAAGAAATCACTAAATCTCGAAACAATATAGGAATACAAAAATCAATGGAAATAACAAATAGAATTTCGTTTGTTTATGACCATATAACATCTAAAAAGGAAATTGAAAATACTGATGAATATATTTCAACCCACTATTCTTTATCTTCCAAAAATCCTTGTTACGTCATTGGTTTCAATGTGTATTAATGTCAGTATAATTAGGTTATTTCAAAATATAATAATGACAAATGAAAATAAAATCCAATTCACAAATATAAATATACATTTACGTACCAAAATATTGGATAATTTATGCTAATTGAAATCACTTCGGCGCTCTGAAACTTCTAAAATATGCATTTATGGAAAAATGTAACTGAAGAATTAAAGATTATGATTAAATCAATTTTAATGACGATATTCAAACCTATTGTTACGACAGCTGAACGTGCTACAATGAACTCGTGATATGATGTATCGTTTTGAACCTCGTGTGTGCTTCAGCGTGAGAATCACAGCAACAACGACTTGGAACCCTGATTTGACTAAAAGGATATTCAGTTGTGAGTTCGATGAATTAAAAAAAGAAAACAGTTAATTTGGTATTGTGCGCGATTAGTCGACTTGAGTGTTGTTTTATAATTACTATTGAGTGTTTATCTTGAAGGAGATGTTTCTAGTCAGTGTCAAGCAGTGAATTGAGTGTATTCAAGAATAGAAGACAGTAATTATATTCTTTCTTACAAAGTTGTACTACTACATAATAGAAGGCAGAGGTGGTATGAATAAGACATAAGGTCGTAACATAATTTAAAGAAAATACTTGCTATTCTTGTAAACAAAGTAGGCTTTACCAATAATTGATTTATGTAACCTGTTCTTGCTAAGTTGAGATTTGTTTGATACTCTGTTTGCTACTCAATTAAGATACTTCGACTCTTAAGAATTGTTATTTTGAATGTCGTGTTAAGAATATTGGAATGTTCTGTTCTATCAACACTTGTCAATAGGAAATAGTGCATAATTAGTCATAAGCATATTTAGTTCAATATTTAAATTCCCATATTTCTTGTATAAATAATTATTAAATACTACTATATATTGTTTTGAACTCACGCTCAGTGCTCATCTGTTTAAATTCGTATCACTATTTAGTTATTTGAAGCGTTACAGGAGCTGGAATATTTAACAATAAATTATTTTGCTTTATAGATATCATTCGTAATTGTCTAATATTAAAATAATCGTTACGCAAACTTCTAATATATATATATCTATTTCGTTAAATGTTTCGAAAGAATACTTATTTTTTAATTTTAATTAACTTCTTAATTTTAAAAATTTCAGTCTTTATACGCATTACAGTTGTGAAATATTCTAGCTTCTATTATTCTTTAAATGCTGAACTATTATTGTTGAAAATCGAGATTTAAATAGATTTGATTATGATCTTCGAATTAGTCGGAGTGTTTCAACAAATACGTACATTAGCAGTTATAGAGTTTCGAAATTATATTTCCATTGACACAGTTTGCAAATTCTCTAACATTTGGGGACGGGGGTGGCTCAGTCGGTAGCGCGCCAGGCTCGTAATCTGTATTTCCCAGGTTCGAGTCCCAGCTGGGTCAGCGTTGAGATTTATCTCCGCAAAATTTCCCCGACCTGCCCACGGTCAGTAGTGGACACCGATGGGCTTGGAAAAGCCGCCGTCCGTCGGATGGGACGTTAAGCCGTGGCCCCGTGTGCGGGAGAGACATACCCTGTGCACGTTAAAGAACACGCTGGATGGCCTTGACGGGAGGCTACCATCTGTCTCCCAACAGCTGTTCCAGTGGGTCCCCTCCCCCAACCTTCTCTGAGACTTCGGGGTCCATGTGACCTGTCCATTTAGCCCATGGTGTGCAAAAAAGTGCCGCTCAGAGGTAAAACAACCCAACCCAACTCTAATATTTGGTAGGATAATGTATATATTTATTGTGGGATATATCTGCTATAAAATGTAACGAACCTAATATGCATCAACATTTATATAAGTGGTTTACCTCAAAAACAAACACTGGTTAAAAAAAAAACACTCTTGAAGAAACGTGTCCTACTTCAGTCAGTAACAGAAGTTTTCAAAATTACCAATAAGGAAGGACGCGGCATTCCCAATGTTTGTCTCACTAAAAGCGAACATAATACAGAATCTCCAAGTTTCGAACGTTATTGGTGATGACTTCATTTAAGTGCAAATGACTCTCATTATCCGGTGTCTTTGTCAACACGGAGAAGACATGCTAATGCCGAAGCGAAAAACAATTTTCAAAATAAATGTCCTCAAACGGGGAGAGCGTGAGGTGAGGAAATGGCAATTAAGATTTTATCAGTAGCCATTCAAATAATTTACGACCTTTGCACACTCTAACGACAGCGATAATAGAAAATTATTCATCAAAATTATTGTTTTTTTTTCTTCCTCCCACTCCCTTATCGAAAGCCATCTCATTAAGTCGGCTAAACAACATTTTCTGTCAATCACACGGCTTAAAGCTAATTACATGCCATCATTGCCCATTACGAACGATTGGATCTGTAGCTTTCACTCTTTTTCGTTTAAGACGTTATTTAAATTAAATGTTATTGTAGTTTTTCTTTCCCATTCAGTTCCTGTTTCTCACATTTCGTTTCATTTCCTGATGAAAGAAGAAGGTTTAACAAAGAAAAGCTTTGTTAAATGAAAGGTAGTTTGAGAAATTCTGGAGTAACCGAGAGATAAAGTTACGGGCGAATAATAATAAATGTATGCGTCGGGATCACTAGACTTCAGCCAATTTCTCTAAATATCATAATTTTGTGCTCCATTGAGTGCGATTAATTGGCTTACTAACTAATCTACTGGCATTCGTCGGTAAAACTGAAGGCTAAACCAAGTCTCTGTCAGGGAAAATATTGTCAGCATTTAGTTGATTAAACAATTTGTTTTGATATTCACCAAAGACAGAGCTGAAAAACTCAGTTTTCACGAGGATGGGATCTGATTCCTCGAATTCTCGATACCAAACACGAATAAAAATACCCTCTCAAGCGGTGCGGGGCGGGGGTGGCTCAGTCGGTAGCGCGCCAGGCTCGTAATCTGTAGTTCCCAGGTTCGAGTCCCAGCTGGGTCAGCGTTGAGATTTATCTCCGCAAAATTCCCCCGCCCTGCCCACGGTCAGTTGGGAACACCGATGGGCTTGGAAAGGCCGCCGTCCGTCGGATGGGACGTTAAGCCGTGGCCCCGTGTGCGGGAGAGACATACCCTGTGCACGTTAAAGAACACGCTGGATGGCCTTGACGGGAGGCTACCATCTGTCTCCCAACAGCTGTTCCAGTGGGTCCCCTCCCCCAACCTTCTCTGGGCCTTCGGGGTCCATGTGACATGGCCATTTAGCCCATGGTGTGCAAAAAAGTGCCGCTCAGAGGTAAAACAACCCAACAAAACAACCCTCTCAAGCGGGGCGGGGCGGGGGTGGCTCAGTCGGTAGCGCGCCAGGCTCGTAATCTGTAGTTCCCAGGTTCGAGTCCCAGCTGGGTCAGCGTTGAGATTTATCTCCGCAAAATTCCCCCGCCCTGCCCACGGTCAGTTGGGAACACCGATGGGCTTGGAAAGGCGGCCGTCCGTCGGATGGGACGTTAAGCCGTGGCCCCGTGTGCGGGAGAGCCATACCCTGTGCACGTTAAAGAACACGCTGGATGGCCTTGACGGGAGGCTACCATCTGTCTCCCAACAGCTGTTCCAGTGGGTCCCCTCCCCCAACCTTCTCTGAGCCTTCGGGGTCCATGTGACCTGGCCATTTAGCCCATGGTGTGCAAAAAAGTGCCGCTCAGAGGTAAAACAACCCAACACAACCCTCTCAAGCAGCTGCTTGCCAGTGAGTTCTGACAGGAGCCTGTCAGTTTATATGCAATAGAGAAGGCTGTGAGGAAAACTGGATCTCAGCAAAAAAAAAACACAAATTTTTATGTCTTACCCCGGGGTACCATCTGATATACGAGTGTCTCCATCTTTAGGTCTGGAGTTAATTGCATCGGTAATGCACCAGGCTCCTAATCAGGGCGGCATTTTTTAGGTGTGGCAAATTTGTAAACAAACTAACGACCATAGCTGTAGTAAGAGTTGCTGGATTAAGTACAACCTATTTTTTCAACAGATGGCTTGCGATTGCTTTTAAAACTGACAATAAACCTCGCCAAATGAATCACTAATATCTAATATCATATTTGGAGAAGTTCGCTTCGGGAGGCAAAATAGCAAGCGAAATAGCATAGTCCTGCTCCTAATGTGCTGCTCCCATATTAGAGGCCCGATTGTGTCGGAGTTAAGGTTTTTCTCATCAAACAACCACCTTGCCCTCGGTGGGAAAAGAAAAACCGATGGACTTCGAAGGGTTACCATTTGAAGGAAGGGATGTTAAGCAGTGCTACGCGTGCAGGAGAGCCACACGACAATGAAGCCCATTACAGCACTTTCGATGACGTCACGTATGGAGGGAAATTGTTTTCAAATTTTGATTTAATATTATTACAGGTTGCATTATACCTTACAAATGGATTATACAATAATTAATTACCAAACTTAATGTAAAAATAATCAAATATATATATTCTATTAAAAGTTTCACTATTTCTTTATATTTTATTATTGCCATAAGTGTAATATATTTAATATTTTATTCATCTGTTAGGTATGTCTTGTAACTACCTGTTATAATATTACAGCAAAATTTATAAAAAGTTTCCCCTCCATACGTGACGTCATCGTACGTTCATTCTCTGTCCTATATGTGGCAAATCAATCAATCAATCAAATAGCTGTCATACCATATCCTGTGCACATTAAAAGCACGCTGGATCTCCCTGACTCTCATCCAGGACAGGACTGGGGGGACATTAGGGACACCCCCCCCCCTTTTGAGAATGCCAGTAAGGGTAATGGAGACAAAAAATATTAAACATGGGTATACTTCATGCATTTTTCCAAGAAAATTTTAAAGACGTCTGAAACGGAGAAGATAACGTTATAAGGCAAATGGAAATCCATTTTCTCCTTTCGCTCCCTTGCTTTCTTTTTTTTCCTGTTCGAGCGTTACTTGACCCCCCCCCCCCTTATTTTAATTCTAGGTTCAGGCCTGCTTCCAATCTGTGTTCTGAAAGCGTCCCAGTGGGCCCCTTCCCCAGGCCACTAAGGGGTCGTTTGGGTCCTACGACATTTGCACTTTGTATGCAAAAAAATGTTTCACTCAGAAATAAAATAACCGAGACCTTCTCTATGGCACTATTGACAGATCTCTGCAGCGAGAACACCTTAATCACCTGCATACCTTCATCATGATGAAAAAAAATATTCAACAGTATTACTATTTACTTTTTGATTGCGACTTTACCATAAGGGAAAAGTGCTGCCACCTGCTGATCAAGTTTGTAACCATAACCATTAATTTATTATTAATAATAATAATTAAAATAATAATAATAATGAATTTCTATATATTTAATCTTTTGAAAAACTATACTTCAAATTTTTAATTAAAAAAATGCTGTATTATTATCTTGGTTGTTCTCGTGTATTTATCGCCAACTTGCTGATAAGAAAATTCGACAAAAAGTAGTATGAGAGCACAAAATTCGATTAACTTGAAATATCTTACGTATAAAGTTTCACTGAAATTTTTCCACAGAAACTTATATCGCAAAATTTTTATAAAAACACTAATTATATTCAGGTATGATAACTTATAAATAAAAAAAAAACATAAAAATTCCACGGAATTATGTATCTTATAGATGAAAGATAATTTGGTTGACGCTATTATCTCTGCCACACAGCTAAGCCGCTATCTATCGGATTGGGTGTTCAATCGTAGCCTTGAGTTCAGGAGAGTCAACTTGTGCACGCTAAAGAACATGCTGGATGGCATTGACGGCTTGAGTTCAGGAGAGTCACCTTGTGCACGCTAAAGAACATGCTGGATGGCATTGACGGCTTGAGTTCAGGAGAGTCACCTTGTGCACGCTAAAGAACATGCTGGATGGCATTGACGGCTTGAGTTCAGGAGAGTCACCTTGTGCACGCTAAAGAACATGCTGGATGGCATTGACGGCTTGAGTTCAGGAGAGTCACCTTGTGCACGCTAAAGAACATGCTGGATGGCATTGACGGCTTGAGTTCAGGAGAGTCACCTTGTGCACGCTAAAGAACATGCTGGATGGCATTGACGGGAGTCTACCATCTGTCTCCGAAAAGTTCTCCAGTGGATCCCTTCTCCAACATTCTCTGCGCCCTTGGGGTCCTTGTGACCTGGCTATTTCGAACGTTGTCTGCAAAAAAGTGGCGTTCAGAGGTACACCTATCCAACCGCAACCGTAAGTGTGAAATTCTGATCTCTTATTATGAAATCTAACCTTAAAAGCATTATTACAATTATGGAAAACAATATTTCCAGATAAAAAAAATACCGTTCCATATACGCTATATACAGGGTGTCTCAAAATTATAGGTACAAACTTTTAAGGGAGGTAGATAACATCTAAAGGAATGAGAATTGCATAGGAACCCATAACCGGAAACGTCACCGTAAGTCAATAGGCGGCGCTGTTCATCAGTGCGCTAGAGGGGAAATTTCGGATTTCCTCATTCGAGCGGTAGTCGGCTGACGAAGAGCATGCAAAGGTATTCGAACAGGGAGCTGGCAGATATGCACTTAGTGTATGGACTAACTGAGGGCAACGGACGAGCCGCTCAACGAATGTATCAAGAACGCTTCCCACACAGACATGTACCGGGCCACCGTTTGTTTGCGCGTGCGCATCAAAATTTGTGCGATTATGGGTCATTAAGAGCTGTAACATTATGAAATGTATCATCTAGTACGCCATTTGTAATAATTATGTCCAATAAATGTTTTCCCATTAATCACTGTCTTGTGCCCTTTCAGATCTTGTACCTCTGCTACCACTTTCCCATGACGTTTCCGGTTATGGGTTCCTATGCAATTCTCATTCATTTAGATGTTATCTACCTCCCCTAAAAGTTTGTACCTATACTTTTGAGACACCCTGTATTTACAGAGCGGTGGTGGTGGTGGCTCAGTCGGCAGCACGCCAAGCTCATAATCTGCGGTTCCCAGGTTCGAGTTCCACCTGGGCCACCATTGAGATTTATCTCCCGAAACCCGTACCCTGCCCTCGGTCAATAGGGAACACGGATGGGCTTGGAAAGGCCGCCGTCCATCGGATGGGACGTAAAGCCATGACCTCGTGTATGGAGAGGCGCCGTCGTAACCTGGACACGTTGAAGGACACATTGGATATGGATGGAGGCTGCCTTATGTCTCCTAACAGCTGTTCAATGGGTACCCTTCCTCCAATCTTCTCTGAGCCCTCGGGGTCCCTGTGACCTGGCCTTTAGACCATTGTGTGCAAAAAATGTGCCGCTCATAGGTAAAACAACCCAACATGATATATACGTACATTGATGTAGTATGGGGCGGGGGTGGCTCAATCGGTATTGCGCCAGGCTCGTAATCTGTAGTTCCCAGGTTCGAGTCCCAGCTGGGTCAGCGTTGAGATTTATCTCCGAAAAATTCCCCGCCCTGCCCACGGTCAGTAGGGGACACCGATGGGCTTGGAAAGGCCGCCGTCCGTCGGATGGGACGTTAAGTCGTGGCCCGTGTGTGGGAGAGCCATACCCTGTGCACGTTAAAGAACACGCTGAATGGCCTTGACGGGAGGCTACCATCTGTCTCCCAACAGCTGTTCCAGTGGGTCCCCTCCTCCAACCTTCTCTGAGCCTTCGGGGTCCATATGACCTGGCCATTTAGCCCATGGTGTGCAAAAAAGTGTCGCTCAGAGGTAAAACAACCCAACCCATTCATGTAGTAAGGCAAAACTACCTTCTAGCAGTTATACCATTTGATAGAATTATTATTAGGTAGTTATACTTTAGATAAATATATCGTAAACCATAATTCAAATAGACTCTGAGTTGAATTAAGTCTTAATTTGAAACCATTGACTGCTTTAACAGTATGAAACTAATCTGCTAGCCACATTCTGTCGCGCTGGCAACGGCTGCAACGCATAAATAACTATTATTAGGATGATTTTGCAGCAGATTAAAACTGCGCATTGTAATTGATTTTCCCGAAAACGTGATTATTACCCAAATCTAGAGGAAGAAGTCGTAAACGAGGAAGTTTCTGTGACTATATGCTCGATGATAGGGTGCCATTAATGTATATGACCTGTGCATTCTAGTATTTAACTGTTATTTGCCTTTAGTGACCAACATTTCAGCAGGAAGTTGATTAAGCTATTTGTTTTAGTCCTAGCTACGATCGCAATTAGGCTTGGGTAATTTTAGTAAAGACATTCGCTCTCGTGACGCGTTTTAATCAAGTCAAATCTTACCTTGTTCTGAGAGTGCGAAGTTCTAATTGGATTGAAGCCTCGAGCAAAAGTGAACTTGGCAGTTTTTTGCAGAACACGATCTGGAAATTCAGCAGTTCTGGGAAAAAGTAGGCAGTATCTTAGTTTTAATTTCTCACAGTTGGAAGCTATTCCTAACAGAATGTGTTAAGAACATTTCTAACAAGGTGGTGATTGTTACTTTCTAGTCACAATTGTTACTTTCCAGAGATAAATTCGACAACTGTTGTTACTTCTTTGCATTCGTTTGCTTTATTTCAATGAAGGTATTAATAGACAACATTACGATCTTTTCGAAATGTTATTATAATTGATATTAACCATTATGTGCTCTATTCTTAAGAGTACGGGTAATCTGTTTTTATTAACATTAATTATGTGATATATACATTCAGACGACTAGCAGATTGGGTTGGATTTTTTTTACCTCCACTTTTTTGCACACAGTGGGATAAATGGCCAGGTCACCAGGACCCCAAAGGGTTACAGAAAGTTGGGGAATGGTGCTCACTGAACAGCTATTATGAGACAGATGGTAGCCTCCCGTCAAGGCCATCTAGTGTGTTCTTTCACGTGCAGAGGGTATGGCTCTTCTACACAGGGTGGCCACAATCTGATTCTTGAGGCCCCATCTGATGGGCGGCGGCCTTTCCAAGTCCATAAGTGTCTCCTGTGACACAACAGGGTGAAGATTTAGTGAGATAAAACTCTATGCTGGCCCAGGTAGGACTCGAACCTGGGAACTACAGATTGCGAACCTGGAATGCACCGATTGAGTGGGGCGGGGGTGGCTCAGTCGGTAGCGCACCAGGCTCGTAATCGGTAGTTCCCAGGTTCGAGTCCCAGCTGAGTCAGCGTTGAGATTTATCTCCGCAAAATTCCCCCGCCCTGCCCACGGTCAGTAGAGGACACCGATGGGCTTGGAAAGGCCGCCGTCCGTCGGATGGGACGTTAAGCCGTGGCCCCGTGTGCGGGAGAGCCGTACCCTGTGCACGTTAAAGAACACACTGGATGGCCTTGACGGGAGGCTACCATCTGTCTCCCAACAGCTGTTCCAGTGGGTCCCCTCCCCCAACCTTCTCTGAGCCTTCGGGGTCCATGTGACCTGGCCATTTAGCCCATGGTGTGCAAAAAAGTGCCGCTCAGAGGTAACCCAACCCAACCGATTGAGTCACTCTCCACCTCAAACTGCTACCAGCAGAGTTTGGAGGTGACAACGCGTTGAACCAGACCTATTTGTAGTTTAGGTAATCAGTATCTGAACTAGGTTTCATTTCCTTTTTCATGAATGGGATGAGAGCGGGATTACTAACGTTCTACAGATTTCTTCGTATGCTCCAATAATTATATTATATGTAATTATCATTTTAAGTGAGAATTCTTGGATTTCTTCGTAACTTTGGACAAGAGGAAGCTTCAAGCACGAAAATTTGGTTTTGTTGTTGTTGTTAGAATTCTGCTCGGATAGCAAAAGTTCTGTTATAGCATTCACACCAGTATCCGCAAGGTCTTATCCGCACTCGCCAAACTTTATCAGCATTCGCGTTTATTAGCAATGTAATAATCGTCGAGGTTTTGCGAATGCTTGAAGTCCGATGCATGTTTGTGAGTAAAATAAATCAGTCTATTGGTTTATTGATGACTAATACTTAAGTGAAGATGATAAAAAGGCTTTTTGTTTTTTGAAAAATATGCCTTACTGAATATTAGATAAAAATTTACCAGAATGTAATTTTGCAATTTCTTCTGATTAAATTTTCTTCTTTTAAATGCATTTATGGGAAGACTCCTTTTTATGAAACAAAATCTCCATTCTACATTTCACGGTGCGAACTTCGTGATCTCCATAACTGAAAATTTCGCAGATTTAATTCCAGTTTTCTATGCAATATTGGAGTAATTTTTTGAACTAATATTTGCTTTGTCAACTAAAAGATCGCTTCTTTTATACAAAATAAGTTTTTTTTAATTTATGGCTTTGCTTCAAATGCATTTTTTTTTCTTTTTTAAGTGAATAATATAACTGAATTTTCAAATCAGTTATTTTTCTTCATATTATCAAAAGCAATTTTTTTTCACTCATGCCAGACATCAATACGGCAGTAACGTTTTGTCCATATTCCTGGAAATTTTACCCTCTATCTGCGTTAACAGAATTTTTTCAACCGCACTATTATCTGCTATCCGCGATAACTTTATAATCTTTATCCGCAGAAGGCTTCTATTATAAATACTGATATTCATATCTGCGCAAGGCTCTAGTTGTTTACCACTGAGCGGTACATTTTTGCACACAATGGGCTAAATGGCCAGGTCCCAAGGACCCAAATATTGTTAGAAAAAGGTTGGGGAAAAAGGTCACTGAACAGCTGTTAGGAGACGGAACAAGAATATCCAGTGTGTTCTTTAACGTGCACAGGGTATGGATCTCGTGAACTTATCCCATCCGACGAACGATGGCCTTTCCAAGCCCGTTGATGTTCTCTTTCTCGGTGAGGGCAAAAGGCGGGTTTAGCAGAGATAAATAGGTGGGGCTCGAACTTGGGAACCACAGATAACGAATCCGGCGCGCTACCGACTCAAAAATTGCTAGTAATATACGTTAATATTTGGAAAGTGCCAGCAGCAACCGAAATAATGCACGCGCAATACACACTGAACAAACATAGTGTTTAATGTGGAGGAAGGTAGCATCATTCATTGAGGAAAGTTCAATGAGGAGAAAGATAGCATTCATTGTGGAACATTTAAATGAAGAGGAAGGTAGCACTCATTATGGAATGTTTAATGAGGAGGAGGGTAGCATCCATTGTGAACCCTTAATGAAGAGGAAGGTGGCATTCATTGTAGAACGTTTAATGAAGAGGAAGGTAGCATTCATTGTGGAACGTTTAATAAGGAGGAAGGTAGCATTCATTGTGGAACTCCTAATGAAGAGGAAGGTGGCATTCATTGTGGAACGTTTAATGAAGAGGAAGGTGGCATTCATTGTGGAACGCTTAATGAAGAGGAAGGTGGCATTCATTGTGGAACCTTTAATGAAGAGGAAGGTGGCATTCATTGTGGAACGTTTAATGAGGAGGAAGGTGGCATTCATTGTGGAACTTTTAATGAGGAGGAAAGTAGCATTCATTGTGGAACCTTTAATGAAGAGAAAGGTAGCACTCATTATGGAATGTTTAATGAGGAGGAGGGTAGCATCCATTGTGGAACCCTTAATGAAGAGGAAGGTGGCATTCATTGTAGAACGTTTAATGAAGAGGAAGGTAGCATTCATTGTGGAACGTTTAATAAGGAGGAAGGTAGCATTCATTGTGGAACTCTTAATGAAGAGGAAGGTGGCATTCATTGTGGAACGTTTAATGAAGAGGAAGGTGGCATTCATTGTGGAACGTTTAATGAACAGGAAGGTGGCATTCATTGTGGAACCTTTAATGAAGAGGAAGGTGGCATTCATTGTGGAACGTTTAATGAGGAGGAAGGTGGCATTCATTGTGGAACACTTAATGAAGAGGAAGGTGGCATTCATTGTGGAACGTGTAATGAAAAGGAAGGTGGCATTCATTGTGGAACGTTTAATGAAGAGGAAGGTGGCATTCATTATGTAACGTTTAATAAAGAGGAAGGTGGCATTCATTGTGGAATGTTTAATGAACAGGAAGGTGGCATTTATTGTGGAACCTTTAATGAAGAGGAAGGTGGCATTCATTGTGGAACGTTTAATGAGGAGGAAGGTGGCATTCATTGTGGAACACTTAATGAAGAGGAAGGTGGCATTCATTGTGGAACGTTTAATGAACAGGAAGGTGGCATTTATTGTGGAACCTTTAATGAAGAGGAAGGTGGCATTCATTGTGGAACGTTTAATAAGGAGGAAGGTAGCATTCATTGTGGAACTCTTAATGAAGAAGAAGGTGGCATTCATTGTGGAACGTTTAATGAAGAGGAAGGTGGCATTCATTGTGGAACGTTTAATGAACAGGAAGGTGGCATTTATTGTGGAACCTTTAATGAGGAGGAAGGTGGCATTCATTGTGGAACACTTAATGAAGAGGAAGGTGGCATTCATTGTGGAACGTGTAATGAAAAGGAAGGTGGCATTCATTGTGGAACACTTAATGAAGAGGAAGGTGGCATTCATTGTGGAACGTGTAATGAAAAGGAAGGTGGCATTCATTGTGGAACGTTTAATGAAGAGGAAGGTGGCATTCATTGTGTAACGTTTAATAAAGAGGAAGGTGGCATTCATTGTGTAACGTTTAATAGAGAGGAAGGTGGCATTCATTATGGAACGTTTAATGAAGAGGAAAGTAGCATTCATTGTGGAACTTTTAATGAGGAGGAAAGTAGCATTCATTGTGGAACCTTTAATGAAGAGAAAGGTGGCATTCATTGTGGAACGTTTAATGAAGAGGAAGGTGGCATTCATTGTGGAACGTTTAATGACGAGGAAGGTGGCATTCATTGTGGAACCCTTAATGAAGAGGAAGGTGGCATTCATTCTGGAACGTTTAATGAACAGGAAGGTGGCATTTATTGTGGAACGTTTAATGAGGTAGAAGGTAGCATTCATTGTGGAACTTTTAATGAAGAGGAAGGTGGCATTCATTGTGGAACGTTTAATGAACAGGAAGGTGGCATTTATTTTGGAACGTTTAATGAGGAGGAAGGTGGCATTCATTGTGGAACGTTTAATAAAGAGGAAGGTGGCATTCATTGTGGAACGTTTAATGAAGAGGAACGTGGCATTCATTGTGGAACGTTTAATGAAGAGGAAGGTGGCATTCACTGTGGAACGTTTAATGAAGAAGGTGGCATTCATTGTGGAACTTTTAATAAAGAGGAAGGTGGCATTCACTGTGGAACGTTTAATGAACAAGAAGGTGGCATTTATTTTGGAACGTTTAATGAGGAGGAAGGTAGCATTCATTGTGGAACTTTTAATGAAGAGGAAGGTGGCATTCATTGTGGAACGTTTAATGAACAGGAAGGTGGCATTTATTTTGGAACGTTTAATGAGGAGGAAGGTGGCATTCATTGTGGAACGTTTAATGAAGAGGAAGGTGGCATTCATTGTGGAACGTTTAATGAAGAGGAACGTGGCATTCATTGTGGAACGTTTAATGAAGAGGAAGGTAGCATTCATTGTGGACCCTTTAATGAAGAGGAAGGTGGCATTCGTTGTGGAACGTTTAAATGAAGAGGAAGGTAGCATTCATTATGGAACTTTTAATGACGAGGAGGGTAGCATCCATTGTGGAACCCTTAATGAAGAGGAAGGTGGCATTCATTGTGTGGAACGTTTGAATGAAGAGGAATGTAGCGTTCATTGTGGAACGTTTAATGAAGAGGAAGGTGGCATTTATTGTGGAACGTTTAATGAAGAGAAAGGTGGCATTCATTGTGGAACCTTTAATGAAGAGGAAGGTGGCATCGTTGTGGAACGTTTAAATGAAGAGGAAGGTAGCATTCATTATGGAACTTTTAATGAGGAGGAGGGTAGCATCCATTGTGGAACCCTTAATGAAGAGGAAGGTGGCATTCATTGGGGAACGTTTAATGAAGAGGAAGGTAGCATTCATTGTGGAACGTTTAATGAGGAGGAAGGTAGCATTCATTGTGGAACGTTTAACGAAGAGGAAGGTGGCATTCATTGTGGAACGTTTAATGAAGAAGAAGGTGGCATTTATTTTGGAACGTTTAATGAACAGGAAATTGGCATTCATTGTGGAACGTTTAATGAAGAGGAAGGTGGCATTAATTGGGGAACGTTTAATGAAGACGAAGGTGGCATTCATTGTGGAACGTTTGAATGAAGAGGAAGGTAGCATTCATTGTGGAACGTTTAATGAAGAGTAAGGTGGCATTCATTGTGTGGAACGTTTAAATAAAGAGGAAGGCAGCGTTCATTGTGGAACGTTTAATGAGGAAAATGTAGCTAAATCAATAAGATGGCATTCATAGATTGAACTATCAATTATCTTTCGATTCATGCGGAGTCAACCAATGAGATATCTCTATGAGCTCATTGGTTAATTGGCAAGTAATTATCTCTCAATCAACTAATTTACCAATGAGAATCGCAGTTGCGTCATCTGGGCAGTGTCATTGTTTCAGCTGCTCCCACGTACGCTACACCTCTGGCTAATGCGAAAAATTGATTAGGAGGCTCTCCTGTTCCTTTCGTGTGGGGGGAAGATCACTGCAAAATGAACCCTCATTTTGCACTTAAAAAAGCCCCAAAAATAATCTCATTAAGAGATTTAACAATGTTTATTACTAAACAATGAAACCTCATTTCCCACTTTAAAAAAAACTTCTTTTTTTTCTTTTAAAAAAATTTCCCACTCCCAAAATAAATATCAAAGGTAAATTTTCTTAATAATGCTCATCACTAGAGAATGAACTTAAGAAAAGCCCAAAGTAACATAATATCATTAGAGAGAACTCTTTTAAACAGAATATATCAATCATAAACATTGGAACATGTGGATGGATATCATATTGCAACTCAATGTTGCAGGGTTTCTGGTTTTCCTGGGGAAAAGTCCAACATGTCAGCTAAGGGCCTTACAATGCAGCGTAACCTTATCTTCTGGGTTTTATGTGTCCTAACAACTGTCTAGTGGGTCACCTTCCCCCTACTTTCTCTTAGCTATTGGGGCCCTTGTTATCTGACTATTTTATCCATTGTGTACGAAACCGTTCCAAACATATGACGTGCTTTGGATCCAGTACCTTGAAACTTGGCTCAAGCTCCAGGTAACTTATGACTCTAGGTTCCGGCTCCAAATACAGGGAAATTGTGAAATTTCCACTACTCATTTTCAATTCAAATATAGCTTCATATTTTGTAAGAGTTTTCAGATTTATTCATAATAAAATCTAAATGTGTTCCGAATTTCTAAATTAAAGTTAAGCTTTATTGATTTATTATTTTAAAGTTAAGCTTTATTGATATTATTTACTCAGTTACAGTCGCTCAAAAAAATATCCGAACACTATGGTTGATTACAGAATTGAGGAAAAATATCTGACAACGATTTTTTTAGAAATCAGTGATCTCGCAACCTTCGTGTCACGTGACACGAAGGTTGCCAGATCACTAATTTCTAAAAAATATCGTTGCCAGATATTTTTTCTGAATTCTGTAATCAACCGTAGTGTTCGAATACTTTTTTGAGCGACTGTAGGTGGTCATATTATTTTGATACTAGATCGTGTGGGCTCACTCGCGGAAATATTGAGCGTGTACAGTTACCGTTCACAGCAAACTGGAGCGTGTGCAGTAACTGTACATGCTGTAACTGCACACGCTCCAGTTTCCTGTGAACGGTAACTGGAGCGTGTACAGTTGCTGTACACGCTCCAGATATTTTTCCTGAATTCTGTAATCACGTAACACGAAGGTTGCCAGATCACTAATTTCTAAAAAAATCGTTGCCAGATATTTTTTCTGAATTCTGTAATCAACCGTAGTGTTCATTTATTTTGAGAGAAATATTACTTTGTAGTTTTCGTTTTTTATGAAACATAAATTTGCGGAATGCACATAACTGGTCGCAAATGCGACTTTGCGAATGATTATTTGTGTAATGTCTACCAACCAATCGTCATCAGCATACACAAAAATATTTCTCATTAGTTAGGGATGAATTTCTCAGAAGTTCGGTAAATTTCACTCTTTTGCTGTAAAGAACACAAGAGTTAAAAAACGGAAGTCGGAGCCAGTGCAATTTTGCAACATTTTTGAACTCAGGCAATAAATAGTTGCTGTGGGTTACGTGAGCGCGGGCTCCAGCTTCAAAGCCCTGCTCATAGGCCAAACAACCCAACTACAATTGGTAATCTGTAGTTCCCAGGTTCGAGTCCCAGCTGGGTCAGCGTTGAGATTTATCTCCGCAAAATTCCACACCCTTTCCACGGTCAGTAGGGGACACCGATGGGTTTGGAAAGGCCACCGTCCGTCGGATGGGACGTTAAGCCGTGGTCCCCGTGTGTGGGAGAGCCATACCCTGTGCACGTTAAAGAACACGCTGGATGGCCTTGACGGGAGACTACCATCTGTCTCTCAACAGCTGTTCCAGTGGGTCCCCTCCTCCAACCTTCTATGAACCTTCGGGGTCCATATGACCTGGTCATTTAGCCCATGGTGTGCAAAAAAGTGTCGCTCAGAGGTAAAACAACCCAACCCATTCATGTAGTAAGGCAAAACTACCTTCTAGCAGTTATACCATTTGATAGAATTATTATTAGGTAGTTATACTTTAGATAAATATATCGTAAACCATAATTCAAATAGACTGAGTTGAATTAAGTCTTAATTTGAAACCATTGACTGCTTTAACAGTACGAAACTAATCTGCTAGCCACATTCTGTCGCGCTGGCAACGGCTGCAACGCATAAATAACTATTATTAGGATGATTTTGCAGCAGATTAAAACTGCGCATTGTAATTGATTTTCCCGAAAACGTGATTATTACCCAAATCTAGAGGAAGAAGTCGTAAACGAGGAAGTTTCTGTGACTATATGCTCGATGATAGGGTGCCATTAATGTATATGACCTGTGCATTCTAGTATTTAACTGTTATTTGCCTTTGGTGACCAACATTTCAGCAGGAAGTTGATTAAGCTATTTGTTTTAGTCCTAGCTACGATCGCAATTAGGCTTGGGTAATTTTAGTAAAGACATTCGCTCTCGTGACGCGTTTTAATCAAGTCAAATCTTACCTTGTTCTGAGAGTGCGAAGTTCTAATTGGATTGAAGCCTCGAGCAAAAGTGAACTTGGCAGTTTTTTGCAGAACACGATCTGGAAATTCAGCAGTTCTGGGAAAAAGTAGGCAGTATCTTAGTTTTAATTTCTCACAGTTGGAAGCTATTCCTAACAGAATGTGTTAAGAACATTTCTAACAAGGTGGTGATTGTTACTTTCTAGACACAATTGTTACTTTCCAGAGATAAATTCGACAACTGTTGTTACTTCTTTGCATTCGTTTGCTTTATTTCAATGAAGGTATTAATAGACAACATTACGATCTTTTCGAAATGTTATTATAATTGATATTAACCATTATGTGCTCTATTCTTAAGAGTACGGGTAATCTGTTTTTATTAACATTAATTATGTGATATATACATTCAGACGACTAGCAGATTGGGTTGGATTTTTTTTACCTCCGCTTTTTTGCACACAGTGGGATAAATGGCCAGGTCACCAGGACCCCAAAGGGTTACAGAAAGTTGGGGAATGGTGCTCACTGAACAGCTATTATGAGACAGATGGTAGCCTCCCGTCAAGGCCATCTAGTGTGTTCTTTCACGTGCAGAGGGTATGGCTCTTCTACACAGGGTGGCCACAATCTGATTCTTGAGGCCCCATCTGATGGACGGCGGCCTTTCCAAGTCCATAAGTGTCTCCTGTGACACAACAGGGTGAAGATTTAGTGAGATAAAACTCTATGCTGGCCCAGGTAGGACTCGAACCTGGGAACTACAGATTGCGAACCTGGAATGCACCGATTGAGTGGGGCGGGGGTGGCTCAGTCGGTAGCGCACCAGGCTCGTAATCTGTAGTTCCCAGGTTCGAGTCCCAGCTGGGTCAGCGTTGAGATTTATCTCCGCAAAATTCCCCGCCCTGCCCACGGTCAGTAGGGGACACCGATGGGCTTGGAAAGGCCGCCTTCCGTCGGATGGGACGTTAAGCCGTGGCCCGTGTGCGGGAGATTTGGGTTGTTTTACCTCTGAGCGGCACTTTTTTGCACACCATGGGCTAAATGGCCAGGTCACATGGACCCCGAAGGCTCAGAGAAGGTTGGGGGAGGGGACCCACTGGAACAGCTGTTGGGAAACAGATGGTAGCCTCCCGTCAAGGCCATCCAGCGTGTTCTTTAACGTGCAGAGGGTATGGCTCTCCCGCACACGGGGCCACGGCTTAACGTCCCATCCGACGGACGGCGGCCTTTCCAAGCCCATCGGTGTCCCCTACTGACCGTGGGCAGGGCGGGGAATTTTGCGAAGATAAATCTCAACGCTGACCCAGCTGGGACTCGAACCTGGGAACTACAGATTACGAGCCTGGCGCGCTACCGACTGAGCCACCCCCGCCCCTCGTGTGCGGGAGAGCCGTACCCTGTGCACGTTAAAGAACACACTGGATGGCCTTGACGGGAGGCTACCATCTGTCTCCCAACAGCTGTTCCAGTGGGTCCCCTCCCCCAACCTTCTCTGAGCCTTCGGGGTCCATGTGACCTGGCCATTTAGCCCATGGTGTGCAAAAAAGTGCCGCTCAGAAGTAACCCAACCCAACCGATTGAGTCACCCTCCACCTCAAACTGCTACCAGCAGAGTTTGGAAGTGACAACGCGTTGAACCAGACCTATTTGTAGTTTAGGTAATCAGTATCTGAACTAGGTTTCATTTCCTTTTTCATGAATGAGATGAGAGCGGGATTACTAACGTTCTATAGATTTCTTCGTATGCTCCAATAATTATATTATATGTAATTATCATTTTAAGAATTCTTGGATTTCTTCGTAACTTTGGACAAGAGGAAGCTTCAAGCACGAAAATTTGGTTTTGTTGTTGTTGTTAGAATTTGCTCGGATAGCAAAAGTTCTGTTATAGCATTCACACCAGTATCCGCAAGGTCTTATCCGCACTCGCCAAACTTTATCAGCATTCGCGTTTATTAGAAATGTAATAATCGTCGAGGTTTTGCGAATGCTTGAGGTCCGATGCATGTTTGTGAGTAAAATAAATCAGTCTATTGGTTTATTGATGACTAATACTTAAGTGAAGATGATAAAATGGATTTTTGTTTTTTGAAAAATATGCCTTACTGAATATTAGATAAAAATTTACCAGAATGTAATTTTGCAATTTCTTCTGATTAAATTTTCTTCTTTTAAATGCATTTATGGGAAGACTCCTTTTTATGAAACAAAATCTCCATTCTACATTTCACGGTGCGAACTTCGTGATCTCCATGATTGAAAATTTCGCAGATTCAATTCCAGTTTTCTATGCAATATTGGAGTATTTTTTGAACTAATATTTGCTTTGTCAACAAAAAGATCGCTTCTTTTATACAAAATAAATTTTTTTTTAATTTATGGCTTTGCTTCAAATGCATTTTTTTTCTTTTTTTTAAGTGAATATTATAACTGAATTTTCAAATCAGTTATTTTTCTTCCCATTATCAAAAGCAATTATTTTTCACTCATGCCAGACATCAATACGGCAGTAACGTTTTGTCCATATTCCTGGAAATTTTACCCTCCATCTGCGTTAACAGAATTTTTTCAACCGCAGTATTATCTGCTATCCGCGATAACTTTATAATCTTTTATCCGCGATAACTTTATAATCTTTTATCCGCAGAAGGCTTCTATTATAAATACTGATATTCATATCTGCGCAGGGCTCTAGTTGTTTACCACTGAGCGGTACATTTTTGCACACAATGGACTAAATGGCCAGGTCACAAGGACCCAAAGATTGTTAGAAAAAGGCTGAACAGCTATTAGGAGACAGAACAAGAATATCCAGTGTGTTCTTTAACGTGCACAGGGTATGGATCTCGTGAACTTATCCCATCCGACGAACGATGGCCTTCCCAAGCCCGTTGATGTCCCCCTTTTCGCCCTTTCGGTGAGGGCAAAAAGCGGGTTTAGCAGAGATAAATAGGTGGGGCTCAAACTTGGGAACCACAGAAAACGAATCCGGCGCGCAACATACTCAAAAAATGGTAGTAACTAACGTTAATATTTGGTAAGTGCCAGCAGCAACCGAAATAATGCATGCGCAATGCACACTGAACAAACATGGTGTTTAATGTGGAGGAAGGTAGCATCATTCATTGAGGAAAGTTTAATGAGGAGAAAGATAGCATTCATTGTGGAACGTTTAATTGAAGAGGAAGGTAGCATTCATTGTGGAAGGTTTAAATGAAGAGGAAGGTAGCATTTATTGTGGAACGTTTAATGAGGAGGAGGGTAGCATCCATTGTGGAACCCTTAATGAAGAGGAAGGTGGCATTCATTGTGGAACGTTTAATGAAGAGGAAGGTGGCATTCATTGTGGAACGTTTAATGAAGAGGAAGGTAGCATTTATTGTGGAACGTTTAATGAGGAGGAAGGTAGCATTCATTGTGGAACCTTTAATGAAGAGGAAGGTGGCATTCATTGTGGAACGTTTAATGAAGAGGAAGGTAGCATTCATTGTGGAATGTTTAATGAGGAGGAAGGTAGCATTCATTGTGGAACCT
The DNA here is from genome assembly GCA_038380435.1 of Ryuthela nishihirai. Taxonomy (NCBI): domain Eukaryota; kingdom Metazoa; phylum Arthropoda; class Arachnida; order Araneae; family Heptathelidae; genus Ryuthela; species Ryuthela nishihirai. The sequence continues at coordinate 11,081,299 of JAWZYU010000004.1, forward strand.
TTAATGAAGAGGAAGGTGGCATTCATTGTGGAACGTTTAATGAAGAGGAAGGTAGCATCCATTGTGGAACCCTTAATGAAGAGTAAGGTGGCATTCATTGTGGAACGTTTAATGAAGAGGAAGGTGGCATTCATTGTGGAACGTTTAATGAAGAGGAAGGTAGCATTTATTGTGGAACGTTTAATGAAGAGGAAGGTGGCATTCATTGTGGAACGTTTAATGAAGAGGAAGGTGGCATTAATTGTGGAACGTTTAATGAAGAGGAAGGTAGCATTTATTGTGGAACGTTTGAATGAAGAGGAAGGTAGCGTTCATTGTGGAACGTTTAATGAGGAAAATGTAGCTAAATCAATAAGATGGCATTCATAGATTGAACTATCAATTATCTTTCGATTAATGCGTAGTCAACCAATGAGATATCATCTATGAGGTCATTGGTTAATTGGCAAGTAGTTATCTCTCAATCAACTAATTTACCAATGAGAATCGCAGTTGCATCATCTGGGCAGAGTCATTGTTTCAGCTGCTCCCACGTACGCTACACCTCTGGCTAATGCGAAAAATTGATTAGGAGGCTCTCCTGTTCCTTTCGTGCGGGGGGAAGATCACTGCAAAATGAACCCTCATTTTGCACTTAAAAAAGCCCCAAAAATAATATAATTAAGAGATTTAACAATGTTTATTACTAAACAATGAAACCTCATTTCCCACTTTAAAAAAAAGGCTCCCAAAATAAATATCAAAGTAAATTTTCTTAATAATGCTCATCACTAAAGAATGAACTTAAGAAAAGCCCAAATAACATAATATCATTAGAGAGAACTCTTTTAAACAGAATATATCAATCATAAACATTGGAACATGTGGATGGATATCATATTGCAACTCAATGTTGCAGGGTTTCTGGTTTTCCGGGGGAAAAGTCCAACATGTCAGCTGAGGGCCTTACAATGCAGCGTAACCTTATCTTCTGGGTTTTATGTGTCCTAACACCTGTCTAGTGGGTCACCTTCCCCCTACTTTCTCTTAGCTATTGGGGCCCTTGTTATCCGACTATTTTATCCATTGTGTACGAAACCGTTCCAAACATATGACGTGCTTTGGATCCAGTACCTTGAAACTTGGCTCAAGCTCCAGGTAACTTATGACTCTAGGTTCCGGCTACAAATCGAGGGAAATTATGAAATTTCCACTACTCATTTTCAATTCAAATATAACTTCATATTTTGTAAGAGTTTTCAGATTTATTCATAATAAAATCTAAATGTATTCCGAATTTCTAAATTAAAGTTAAGCTTTATTGATTTATTATTTTAAAGTTAAGCTTTATTGATATTATTTACTCAGTTACAGTCGCTCAAAAAAATATCCGAACACTATGGTTGATTACAGAATTGAGGAAAAATATCTGGCAACGATTTTTTTAGAAATCAGTGATCTCGCAACCTTCGTATCACGTGACACGAAGGTTGCCAGATCACTAATTTCTAAAAAAATCGTTGCCAGATATTTTTTCTGAATTCTGTAATCAACCGTAGTGTTCGAATACTTTTTTGAGCGACTGTAGGTGTTCATATTATTTTGATACTAGATCGTGTGGGCTCACTCACGGAAAAATTGAACGTGTGCAGTTACCGTTCACAGCAAACTGGAGCGTGTGCAGTTACTGCACACGCTCCAGTTTGCTGTGAACGGTAACTGGAGCGTGTACAGTTGCTGTACACGCTCCAGATATTTTTCATTCTGTAATCACGTGACACGAAGGTTGCCAGATCACTAATTTCTAAAAAAAATCGTTGCCAGATATTTTTTCTGAATTCTGTAATCAACCATAGTGTTCGGATACTTTTTTGAGCGACTGTAGGTGGTCATATTATTTTGATACTAGATCGTGTGGGCTCACTCACGGAAATATTGAGCGTGTGCAGTTACGTTCACAGCAAACTGGAGCGTGTCCAGTAACTGCACACGCTCCAGTTTGCTGTGAACGGTAACTGGAGCGTGTACAGTTGCTGTACACGCTCCAGATATTTTTCCTGAATTCTGCAACCACGTGACACGAAGGTTGCCAGATCACTAATTTCTAAAAAAAATCGTTGCCAGATATTTTTCTGAATTCTGTAATCAACCATAGTGTTCATTTATTTTGAGAGAAATATTACTTTGTAGCTTTCGTTTTTTATGAAACATAAATTTGCCGAATGCACGTAACTGGTCGCAAATGCGACTTTGCGAATGATTATTTGTGTAATGTCTACCAACCAATCGTCATCAGCATACACAAAAATATTTACTCATTAGTTAGGAATGAATTTCTCAGAAGTTCGGTAAATTTCACTCTTTTGCTGTAAAGAACACAAGAGTTAAAAAACGGAAGTCGGAGTCAGTGCAATTTTGCAAACCTTTTGAGCTCAGGCAATAAATAGTTGCTGTGGGTTACGTGAGCGCGGGCTCCAGCTTCAAAGCCCTGCTCATAGGCCAAACAACCCAAATACAATTGGTAATCTGTAGTTCCCAGGTTCGAGTCCCAGCTGGGTCAGCGTTAAGATTTATCTCCGCAAAATTCCACGCCCTTCCCACGGTCAGTAGGGGACACCGATGGGCTTGGAAAGGTCGCTGTCCGTCGGATGGGACGTTAAGCCGTGGTCCGTGTGTGGGAGAGCCATACCCTGTGCACGTTAAAGAACACGCTGGATGGCCTTGACGGGAGGCTACCATCTGTCTCCCAACAGCTGTTCAAGTGGGTCACCTCCCCCAACCTTCTCTGAGCCTTCGGGGTCCATGTGACCTGGCCATTTAGCCCATGGTGTGCAAAAAAGTGCCGCTCAGAGGTAAAACAACCCAACAACAACCCAACTGCAAACCATTGTTAAGCGCACTGTTATTGCAAACTCTATTTAGAATAAATAGTTTTGTTTCTTTTAATCCCGGATTTAAACACCTAAGACGCTTAAATTCATAAGTAAAATAAAGAACGTTTAAATTCCTCCTGCCTTAAAGTTATTCAGTTAAATCCTTCATTTAAACTAAAACCTTCATTTCATGTTTTTTACTTCCTTCGGTTTAGAAAGTGGATCTTCTTTTTCTCTACCACACATTCATCCAATTGCTATGAATCTTTAAATGTAAAAGTTTCACTTAACGATCCTTCGACTGTTCACAGCGCACGGTGAAAAAAAAAAGGAAAAGACATCGTGGAACCAAACTCCTTTTCTTCTTTTTCAAAATTACTCTCTCCAAGCTACTCTCGCTTTGTTTGGTCATAAAGAAAAGGTATTTGACCTCGTTACTGTTAATTACTCCACTAACTTACAGAATTAATCAACTTGGTTCGTGGCTTGTCGATCAAATTACGTCGTCGCAACTGCCTCAATTCGTTCGACACAAAAATATTGAGCAGTTTGAAGCCGAGCTTTCTTTGAAATGGGTTGTTTTATCTGCGATCGGTACATTTTTGCCCATAATGGGCAAAATGGCCAGGTCACAAAGACCCCGAAGGCTCAAAGAGAGTTGGGTGAACCACTGGACAGCTGTTGGAAGAGAGATGGTATCCTCCTGTCAAGGCCAAGCAGTGTGTTCTTTAACGTGCATTTGGGAATGGCTCCCTCGCACATGGAGACACGGCTTAACGTTCCGTCCGACGGACAGCAGCCTTTCCAAGTTCATCGGTGTCCCCTACTGACCGAAGGCAGGGCGGGGAGTTCCATAATACACCTATCCCTCGATTTACACTGAAGATAGGTTCCGCACAAAACCGTGTAAATCGAAATCCGTGTAATCGAAATCAAAACCGTGTAAATCGAAATGGATTATGCACATTTTAGTGTTTTTTTTCGTTTTACACGGTGTTACATAGCAAAATCCAAGATTTTGATTTACACGGTTTTGTGCGGAACCTATCTTCAGTGTAAATCGAGGGATAGGTGTACTAATGTTCATGGAAATCTTTAAAGATGGAAAGAATATCGATGAGAATCTTAAAATACTGAACTAACCCCGCCCCCTTCCGTCAAGACCATCCTGCGTGCTTTGTAACAACACAAAGTATGACTTTCATATACAGGGAACCACGACTTAACGTACCATCCGAAACCGCTGACATCCCAAGCTATTTGTATCCCTTTTCTCACTAAGGGTGGGCCGGACGTTATCAGTTATAAGAAGTTTTTAAATCTGCATGTTAATGAATGGGAAAAACCATTTGCAAACTTGAAAGAACAGGTTTGTAAATTGTTTCCTTGCTTGGGTTCTTCCTACAGTTAGTGTTTAGTTGCTTGCCGTTGGAATGAATTTGAATTACACTTGTTAAACATAGCAGAGTTTTGCTGCTTCAATTGGTATTTAAATTAAAGAAAAAAACTTTCGAAACTCTACTGGTAACGATCCAAATTGTAACGGCAAGATTCTGTGTAGTCCATTTAATTATTTCCGCTCGCTGGGTAAACAAGAGCGGCTATCGAAACTGAAGCTGTTCGTCTTAGAAGTTCTGCAAGCACTGGGAAACAGAAGAGATTGTGTAGACAATGATTATCCTGGAGCAACTCACATTAACATAGCCATGAAGCTGAAGCACGGGAACTTCGGCATTTACCCGAATTGCCCCGTTTAGCGATTCGGTCATTGAAGTCATCGCTTCATGAATAAACAGCAGTTGGCAGACATCGAATTACTTTGCTGTGCGAAAAGCTTTCATCTCGTTGCTAACGCTTTCATTGACTGAGTGCAAATGTAGCGAAAGCCACAAGAGAATTCACTGATTGGAGCACTAATCCAAAGAATACTGTCTGCTCTTAGGGGTTTTTTACCCCTTTGGAAACATTGTCTCTAACAGAAGTGGAGGAGTCTTTGGGCAACACAAACTTTGCAAGGCCTATTGATTATGAGAATTATGTCCAATGGTAACAAAGTTCATTAAGATTATATTTTGAGATGCTGGCCGAATAAATTTAGTTATCTTTAGGGAGAGGAGATTTTGATTTTCGAATAAATGATCAGAGAACACCAAGGATCAGAGTAGGGTTCCTACAACAAATAGCCAGTTTTAGAAATGATGACAGAAAGCAGCGAGAAACTGAAGGAGGAGTAGAAAAGAGCTGAGCAGTCGATACAAAAGGTACCCGATCACGCAGTCACGTGAAAGGATTGGATTGGATTGTTTTACCTCTGAGCGGCACTTTTTTGCACACCATGGGCTAAATGGCCAGGCCACAAGGACCCCGAAGGCTCAGAGAAGGTTGGGGGAGGGGACCCACTGGAACAGCTGTTGGGAGACAGATGGTAGCCTCCCATTAAGGCCATCCAGCGTGTTCTTTAACGTGCAAAGGGTATGGCTCTACCGCACACGGGGCCACGGCTTAACGTCCCATCCGACGGACGCCGGCCTTTTCAAGCCCATCGGTGTCCCTTACTGACCGTGGGCAGGGCGGGGAAATTTTGCGGAGCTAAATCTCAACGCTGACCCAGCTGGGACTCGAACCTGGGAACTACAGATTACGAGCCTGGCGCGCTACCCACTGAGCCACCCCCGCCCCAGCCCCCACGTGAAAGGAAGGAGGACCCAAGGTGAGACTGAGAAGAAAAGGAAAAAACGAGAGGGGAGTTTGCTAAGCCACTGACAGAAGACCAAGAGTCTGTTCGAGGCAGTCGATAAGATCTACTGCTTTGTACATTGTTACTGGAGACGCTGTTGCCTTTTCCGCTGTAAAAAGTAAATTATCCTACAAAGAATTGGTTCGGTAGACATCTGACAGTATAATCCGTTATAGAGAACATCTGTGAGAAAGATGATAGCTCAGTAGAAAGATAACACATAAACAGCCATTTCTTATCTGGGGCTCCATTCGTCTATCTGTAATCAGTAGCCAAGAGTCTGCAGCAGTAGGTCGAAAGTTTGTTCCAAACAGTTGCAGAGTCAGGCTTATCAGCAGGCAAAGCATCAATGGGCTACAGCTGTAGGCTGAGAATCTGCTACATGCAATTCTCAATGGTCTGCCAGTCGGCAGAGAGTAAAACGCTGTAGTCAAAGCAACAATGTAGAGAGGGAGTTGGGTTGGGTTGTTTTACCTCTCAGCGGCACTTTTCTGCACACCATGGGCTAAATGGCCAGGTCACATGGACCTCGAAGGCTCAGAGAAGGTTGGGGGAGGGGACCCACTGGAACAGCTGTTGGGAGACAGATGGTAGTCTCCCGTCAAGTCCATCCAGCGTGTTCTTTAACGTTGGGTTGTTTTACCTCTGAGCGGCACTTTTTTGCACACCATGGGCTAAATGGCCAGGTCACGTGGGTTGGGTTGGGTTGTTTTACCTCTGAGCGGCACTTTTCTGCACACCAAGGGCTAAATGGCCAGGTCACATGGACCCCGAAGGCTCAGAGAATGTTGGGGGAGGGGACCCACTGGAACAGCTGTTGGGAGACAGATGGTAGCCTCCCGTCAAGGCCATCCAGCGTGTTCTTTAACGTGCACAGGGTATGGCTCTCCCGCACACGGGGCCACGGCTTAACGTCCCATCCGACGGACGGCGGCCTTTCCAAGCCCATCGGTGTCCCCTACTGACCGTGGGCAGGGCGGGGAATTTTGCGGAGATAAATCTCAACGCTGACCCAGCTGGGACTCGAACCTGGGAACTACAGATTACGAGCCAGCCAGGTCACGTGGACCTCGAAGGCTCAGAGAAGGTTGGGGTAGGGTACTCACTAGAACAGCTGTTGGGAGACAGATGGTAACCTCCTGTCAAGGCCATCCAGCGTGTTCTTTAACGTGCACAGGGTATGGCTCTCCCGCACACGGGGCCACGGCTTAACGTCCCATCCGACGGACGGCGGCCTTTCCAAGCCCATCGTGTCCCCTACTGACCGTGGGCAGGGCGGGGAATTTACGTTCAAGGATTATTATCTGAAGTGCTCAGTAACAAATTTTTAATATCAACTTTTCAATTCGAATGGCGTTCATTATATTCTCTCACCACTTGGCTTCCACACTAGACATGCGGGAGTTTTGCTTTCTGATCTTCCCATAAACAGCAAGACAATGCGTACATATTTTCATATAAGAATCCTTTTTCAAATCACTAGAACTCTTTAAAAAATTATTTCGTATACCTCAATCTCGTTACAGTAGAATGCGACATTACACTCCCATATAGAGAGATATTTCTGAAACAAGTTACTCCCACTACATCTTTAAACACAGCGCTTCTACGTTGAAAAATTAGAAGCTGGCTTTTTTTTCAATCTGTTCAGAGTCATTTGTCTTATCCCAACTTACCGCACAACAAGCACAAAGCATTAACGTTTAATGGAAGTGACGAAGAACAGGAACTTTACTCAATCAGAACATTAGCAGACTCATCACAACGAGAGGTCTGCCTGGCTTCACTTGCGAAATGAAGACAAAACGAAACGCTTCATTCGCAAAAACACGCGATTCCGAAGCGAAAGGACACAGTGCTTCTAATCTCTAAGACGACCTTTAGTGTAGCCAAAAAAAAAAAGTTACAACCTTGGCCTGTTTTTTCGGAACATTCACTTTGTTAAACTTTTCGTAAAGTAAATGGGAAAGCTTTTGGGGTCAAAAGTAACAAAAAAAAAATGGTTGATTAGGTTACGTTTAATTTCTACTGCTTCTTTTCTTGATTTGCGCGTTGAAACTTTTCGTTTATGTGTTTACGAAACATAGTAATAAGATGTGATAACCGTTTCGTCGGTACTGTCTGCAATCAACAACCTAAACTTCAGTGGGTCTCTACTAGTAAAGCTTCCAAAATTGATTATTTATGCACACACATTCAAATTTTCAGATTTCTGGAATGGTTACGTTATTTTTTTTTGCAAGCTAGTCTACAGGCATCGGGTTGGGTTGTTTTACCTCTGAGCGGCACTTTTTTGCACACCATGGGCTAAATGGCCAGGTCACATGAGGTTGGACCCTGAAGGTTGGGGGAGGGGACCCACTGGAACAGCTGTTGGGAGACAGATGGTAGCCTTCCGTCAAGGCCATCCAGCGTGTTCTTTAACGTGCAGAGGGTATGGCTCTCCCGCACACAGGGCCACGGCTTAACGTCCCATCCGACTGACGGCGGCCTTTCCAAGCCCATCGGTGTCCCCTACTGACCGTGGGCAGGGCGGGGATTTTTGCGGAGATAAATCTCAACGCTGACCCAGCTGGGACTCGAACCTGGGAACTACATATTACGAGCCTGGCGCGCTACCGACTGAGCCACCCCCGCCCCTATTAGGATACTGATGGTTACTTGGCGCCAAGGCAATACAGCGTGTTCGCCTGCCGGCATTGCTCTGGATTTAAAGATGAAAACGCGATTTTACATAATAATGCAAAACTGAAAATATTTCATCACATTCCAGATGGGTGGACTTGAACCATATCCCCCCCCTACAAATTTTCTAGGACGCCCATGCTTATAAAACTTGAATCTTTTAGCTCCTTAGCCTTGTAAACTAAAAGCAGAAGGGGATAAACAAGTGCCGTTAAGATTTAGAAATCATTCAATAAATACAACTATTTTCTACACGACACACACATATATTTAGTGACGATTAATTTTCAGATAGGATAAAAAATTCCATTCCCTTCCTCCATCAGAACTCATTCTGGCCAACTTACCTGCGAGCCAACATAATAGGGAAATATAATGTCATTTTAACGATCAGTAAAAGAAAGCGAATGCGATCGTTTGATGAGACTTGTGACCAAAAACTGCTTGGGAAAAAGTTTGTATGTACTTGTTGTAATCACTTTATAAGAAAGAGACATTAACGTTCCGATGACCTGACTCCGCAGAAAAATGTGCGCGTAGTTGCGCTAGTATGGCAGATAAAAGTGGCACAGTCGGGTTAATGTCGAATACAGAACTTCTGAATAAGCGACAGTTGCGTCACCAGTTATGAGCTGGACTGGGACATCACTAAGAGAGAGTTTCTCTTCTCTCTTATATAGTGAATTATTAGTGAGAAATAAGTAACCTGAACGGCGTTCCAGTAACAAGTTGCATGTCAAATGGTAGTTTGTGATGTGTGGAATGTCAGAGCCTATAAAAATCTTACCCTCCCATCATTTCATTATCCTCCTATCGTGTTCCTGTAATGTCAGACCCGGATCTTAAAAAAAAATCGAGGGGGTTGGGTTGGGGGGGGGCAAAAGAGTGGATTTCCAATGCAGTACAACATTTACCCCTCTGTTTTACTTTTTTTCCTCATTTTCAAAAAGCGAGCCATTCTTGTGGGCTGGGGGTCTTCTAGCGTCCTCACAGCCGGCAACCTCCCGTAGGTGCCTAGAATGGGAGGGTCTGTTGAAAGGACTTGGACAACCCGATTAGGCAGACTTATCCTGCATCTGCGAAGGGCCCGGTTGCAGCCCCGAAGTGGGTGGCGTCCGCTTCGCTGGGGGCATCCAGTCGGCGGTGTGGAGGGGACGAAGTTGAGGGTCATGTTCAAAGGTTTGCTGGTGCCGATTAGGCGTGGCCCCGGCGGGGCCGCCTGAGAGTCTCTGCTGCGGAGGACTCAAAAAGATAAGAATTCTTCAAAGTTTGGCTTCTAAATTCAAAAGATACCATCTGATATATTTGGACAAAAATCAGTGAGTGATTTTGGCTTTTTCCAAGGTAAGTTTCTAAATTCAAAAATACCCACTCACTGCACCTCAATGATTATTTCATCAGACAGACTTGTTTCTAAAAGTAAGGTCTCTCTCTTCCACAGGTCTCCTCCCGCAGTAAGGTACGATCTAAGAAGGTAAGATCATACGAATGTTCTCTGGCTAGTGGATTGTGGTTCCGTGGCAACCCTCAAGGTGTAGTGCAGTCTCTGTATTGCGGAACACCGGGATTGCCACACATTATTACGTTGTCTATAAGCATTCCTCCGAAGTGGGACCACCTTGTCGTGGTGGTGGTGGTGGTGGGAGGGGGGGGGGACCTACGGTGCATCTGAGAAGTTGGGTCCGGATCACTGGCACTCTGGAGTTCACGATATCTTGTGGCCCCCGGTGGAGGGGGCCTGTTGAGGGGCTGCGGACTGGTTTTAGCCGGTCCAGTGGGCTTATTGACTTGTCCCCTGAGAAGCTGGGGGGCAGCCCCGATTGAGGGGCCGTACTTGACGGTCTGCGGACTAGGCTTGGAGAACCCAGTCCAGTGGGCTCATCGATGCAGTCTCAGTGATATCGTGTGTCGGAAGACTGTTCACTGGGGGGCTTCGGACCGCTCACAATGGAGAGGACGAAGTTGAAGGCTCGCGACCGGGAGTAGCTAACCTGGTTGACGGGCTTATCGATGGAACAGCCAAATTAAGAGTCTCCGCATGAGATCTTTTGGCAGACATGGCTTTCGTGGCGGAGGAGCTTAGGTGCTCCGAGGTAGTGTGGGCTGGGGGTCATCTAGCGTCCGCTTAGCCGGCAACCTCTCGGAGATGCCTAGAACGGGAGGGTCTGTTGAAAGGACTTGCTCAACCCGATTAGACAGACTTATCCTGCATCTGCGAAGGGCTCGGTTGCAGCCCCGAAGTGGGGGGCAACAGCTTCGCTGGGGTTCCCCCAGTCGGCACTGTGGAGGGGACGAAGTTGAGGGTCATGCTGAAAGGTTTGGCTGGCACAGATTAGGGGTGGCTCATCGACGGGGCCGCCTGAGAGTCTTAGCTGCGGATGACTCAAAAAGATAGGATTTCTTCAAAGTTTGGCTTCTAAATTCAAAAGATAAAATCTGATATGATTTTGGTAAAGTATTTGGACGGAATTCAGTGAGTTATTTGGCTTTTTCCTAGGCATGGCAATGTTCAAAATTCAAAAACCCACTCACTGCACCTCAATGATTATTTCAACAGATTGATTCTAAAAGAAAGGTCTCTCTCTTCCACAGGTCTCCCCTATCAAGGTACGATCTAAGAAGGCAGGATCTATAGAATGTTCTCTGGCTAGTGGATTGTGGTTTCGTGGCAACTCTCTCAAGGTGTAGTGCTGTCTCAGTATAGCGGAACACCCGTATTGCCACACATTATTACGTTGTCTATAAGCATTCAAAGTTTTCAGAGAGAAATGGAAATTCCTTTTGGGTTGGATAGGTATAATGTGATATTAGGTTTCATTTCTTCAGAATCCTTTCACAGTTTTAGCTTTGACCTTTATAGGGAGCGAAACGGAAAATTGGCAAAATTTTAAATGGCGACTGCAAATGACTTGTTATTAAACAGCTGAAAAAAAAAAACATTAATTAATGTCCCTTTATTTTTTATTCTTGACTCTTTTCGAAATAGTTTTAGCATTTCTGACGGCAAACAAAAATATTTTCAACGTCGGTTCGTTTCATTAACGAGCACAATAGCATGGGGGATTGCACGAAACAATGAATTGTCCCTTTTAGACGCAGGTGTTTCTGGAAAAAAGCAACATTTTTGTTTTAAGACACAATTACACTAGACAACAAATTGAAACTTTTTTTTCTAACATTGATCAAATAGGGTGTTTTCAATTAATTTTGGGATGCTGAATTCAAATATGTTGTGAAGAATCTGCACCATATACAGTTTTTAAATTACGGATTGATGTATTTCAAATTTCAATGAATACGCATATCTGTGAAATGAAAAGTAAGTGTGAATATTTTATTAAATTGCAACTTAAAACTCATTAATTAATTATATGATTACAGTGAAAAAAAATTGAAACATCATAGTTATATATCACTGAATATAAAGTAACAAATGAAATAATATTGAAACACAAAATAGGAAAACATGGGTAAGGATCTTTTATACTTACAAGAAGTTCATTTTTGTCTTTTATGTGCTGAGGCCTTTTATTCTTTCGGCAAGAACCAGCAGTAGTGACCATCATTGCTGGGTCCCACCTACCATGGTATCTCTCCTCCATAGTTCGGATATCCTGGTGAAATCTTGCTCATCACTGACAGCTCCTAAGTTCTTAGGAAAGAAGTCGAGATGCGAGTGCAAGAAGTGGATCTTCAAAGACATTCGTCAGCCAAGATTTTTATAGTTTCTGAGAAGATCTTGAATGAGCTGATGGCAGTTTTCCTCTTTGTGATTCCCTAGTAAACCCTGGATCACAGACGTGAAGGATTTCCATGAAGCACTCTCCTACATATTCAGGTTTTCTACGAAGACAGTATCATTCAGTAGCTTCCTGATCTGAGGACCAACAAAGATCCCTTCTTTGAATTTGACATTATTTATTGTTTGAAAATTTTCCCTTCAAGTGCAAAAACCCTTTACCAGTTTCGTCCATAGCCTTTACAAAGTTTTTCATGAGCCCCAGGTTGATGTGTAGTGGTGGGAGCAGAACATCAGAGGGGTCAATTAGAGACTTATAACTCACACTATTCTTTCCAAGATTAAAAACTTCTCTTTTGGACCAACTTTTGTTTTGTAGTGTTCCTTTCTGGCCCTACTGTCCCACAAATACAGAAATTAGCAAACTTTTGTGAAGCCTCTTTGAAGCCCGAGCAAGACAGATGCGAATTTTAAGTCACAACATATTATCCGCTTAAACTGGTCATATTTTATTGCAGTGAAAAATTTTCCGTTAAAAAATTTGCACGTTAAAGAACACGCTGGATGGTCTTGACGGGAGGCTACCATATGTCTCCCAACAGCTGTTCCAGTGGGTCCCCTCCCCCAAACTTCTCTGAGCTTTCGGGGTCCTTGTGACCTGGCCATTTAGCCCACGATGTTCAAAAAGCAACGTTTTTGCCTTAAGAAATAATTACTTGTTTCTGGAGATTATTGAAAAAATATTTATGGATTGGATAGGTATTGATAAAATATTATGATTCGCAATTTTCGATTCTCCCAAAAGTTTAAATTGCGTTCTCTGACGCTAGAAAAAGTTCAAAATTGCAAATGATAATTTTGGTGGTTGAATGTGAAGATTATGAGATTTGCATTGACAAAAATGAGTTGCTTTATTATCTATCCCTTCCGGGATGAAAAAACGTTTTGTTTTAAAAAAATAATTGTTAATTTAAAAAATAAAAAAAATTCATTATTAATAATTATTTTTGGATTGGATAAGTATTAATGAAATAATACGATTCAAAACATTCCGATTCTCCCAAAAGTTAAAACTAACGATGTAAAAATTTGAAATTTACAAAATTTTAAACGAATTATTACAAATAATGTATTTAGGCTGAAATTTGAAATTTTGATGGTGGAATTGTAATATTCAAGATGTAATTGTAGTATTCTTTTTCAGTTAGATTGATGTTATCATTCGAATTTTCAAATCCTTAGGTTGTTGCGATTTACATCGTTAGAGTGTTGTAAATATTGAAAAGCCGAAAGTGTTAACGAATATTGCAAGTGATCTGTTGATGGCAGAAATTAGAAATTGCGGTAATAGAGTGCCAAGAGATATTTATTTCACTTCATTGAACAATTTAGGGGTAAACTTCCTTTGGCAGAGCAATACGCTAAGCCTCAGGATATCTGTAACTCAGTAGAACAAGTTAGTACTTCCCCCAGTACGGGGGAGAAACGATCGAGCCACAAGGGCTGACCTTGACCTCGGAGGGTCGGTAGATCTCCAGGCAGTCGAAAAGCAGGCTGTTGCGGGTTTTTTGGGTTGTTTTACCTCTGAGCGGCACTTTTTTGCACACCATGGGCTAAATGGCCAGGTCACATGGATCCCGAAGGCTCAGAGAAGGTTGGGGGAGGGGACCCACTGGAACAGCTGTTGGGAGACAGATGGTAGCCTCCCGTCAAGGCCATCCAGCGTGTTCTTTAACGTGCACAGGGTATGGCTCTCCCGCACACAGGGCCACGGCTTAACGTCCCATCCGACGAACGGCGGCCTTTCCAAGCCCACCGGTGTCCCCTACTGACCGTGGGCAGGGCGGGGAATTTTTGCGGAGATAAATCTCAACGCTGAATCTGGTAAAGGAAAAACTCCATTCTCTCTGAAAACGAGTTTCCCATATTCACCAGAGGTGACATCTGTTTATCTAGTTTATTCAGCTTTTGACTCTCGCTGGAAGAAAATAATCTTTGATTCGTTTTTTTTTACATTCAACCTTTTTTTTTTTGTTTTCAGGGATAAATTAAAAATTCTTTTCGTGTTGCATAGACATTGGTGAATTATTAAGATTCGTAGTTTTCGAATCTCGCAATGACTTTAATAAAACCCTGTAACGGTGGAAAATTTCACGAAACGACAAAACTTTAAACGAATATTGCAAGCGATCTGTTCAAGCTTGAAATCTGAAATTTCTCTGATATAGTGAGGGTTTATTGGCAGTAATGATTTGTTCCTTTATTCCAAGAGGTGTAATAAAATGCAATTTTTCTTCTTGTAATTGATATATGAAACATTCTTTTTTTTGTTGCAACATATAGGACAGAGAAGAATCCTAGAAGCTATTGCTAGCTTTTACAGGCCTTCTCATACAAGGACATGCCCTACTAAGACCGAAGTCACTGCTGACCACTGCCTCAGTTAGAGCTAACACAACAAACAAAGTTTGCCTTGCTGGAATTCGTGTTTTATAGGTGCTGATAACATATCACTATTTGCATTTTACCAATTGTCTATTAGTTCCGATTTTCATTGCTAGAGATTACTAAAGGTTGAAAAGAAAAAGCGTCAGTAGCATCTTCTAACGGTGGAAAAAGTTGAAAAATGCTAAACTTTTATAGTAGTGCAATCGATCTACACACATGGATACAAAAATTGCGACACCATGAAGCAAACCTCGAATCTCTGTGAAACTGAGCAGAGTGATAAAGCATGTTACAAGGCATAATGATTAATGGCACAATCGCCTGCGCGCATATTAAGTGTCTTTATTTTTTTAGGGGCCCTAAATATGGTATCTCAGTACGGAGTATGACCCACGTTGGCGGCGATGCATGGAGCGGAATGTCGAGGCATCAATGCATGCAGGTCCCTAATAGTGTCCTGAGGCATTTTCATCTATTCTTAATCCAATGGAAATGCAAGGTGTTCAGTGTGCTTGTTGGCTCTGGACACTGTCGGAGACGCCGACCTGGCACATCCTATATGTGCTCTATAGGGGAGAAGTCTGGGGACATAGCAGACGAAGCTAGGGTGTTGACATCCTTCGGCAGGAAAGGTAGATAATGTGGCTTCAGAATGTCGTTGACGTATAACTGAGATGTCAAAGTTCTCTGGATAAACACTAAAGGTGTTCTGGAGGCATAACTTGATGGCATCCCACACCGGAACGCCTGGTGTACGGGTACTGTGGCGCTCCCGGATCCTGCCGCTGGCCACGGCGACGCCAAACCCTGATGCGACATCAACTGCACCCAAACAAAAGTGACTCATCCGAGAAGATGATGTGGTGCCATTCCCCCTCCCACGACACATGCTCGATGCACCACAGACCATGAGCCTGGCGATGACGAGCAGTCAGAGGCATCGTGCGCACGGACCTCCGTGTCTGTAATTCAGCTTCATTCAAACATGGTCGGATGGTCCGTGTAGACACTGGTGCATGCATTACAGGCGCCACACTGCGCTGGATTGTTGTAGATGTCACACAAGGGTCGGAGGTTGCTCGTCGGTGTATGAGGCGATCTTCCCGTGGTATGGTACGTCTGAGGGGACCTGAGTCATGTCGACATGAAGCAGTGCCTGTCCTCGTCCATTCCTCCAAACAGCGTGTTATAGGGCTCACTGCGCTACCGAGATGGTCGGCTATACGACGGACAGACCAATCTGCCTCATGCATCGCCAGATACGGCCAAGTTCGAATGGGCCTAGCTGCTGATAACGCGGTGGCATTCGTTGCCTTGACATAACTGAAACAGATGTGCACTGTTTCACTTCCATTGACTTACTTGCTGTCTCCGACGGTGACTCTCCTTCTCTCTCCTTCTTTGAAAAAAATTACATTTAGATTTTGGCCTCTCCTTTAACAGAATTCCTTTTTTTACTTAATTTTGTCCCCCTGTCCTAGAAAAATAAAACCAAAAATTGTTTTAATGTTTTTGTCCCATGCTGAATAAAGTTTTTTTATTTCGATTTTGGCAGCCTCTTTGGACAAAATTTCTTCATTTAGTCTCCGTAGTTTAAATTGATTTTTTTTTTAGATCTAACCTCTCTCTGAAGCAAATAGATTTTTCGATCCTCCTGTATATGATTGATTACACGTGTACCTTTTTCTTTTCTCCCCTCCAGTCAAAAAAATCTTTTTTATTTATATTTACTCCTCCCCACTCACAAATGCATTTTTTTATTTAGCCTTTGCCCATTCGCTTTATTAATAAGTTTATTTATTTTTGCTTTCCTTGAACTTTTTTTATTTAGTTTAGCCGTCCCGTGGCCGAGAGGTTAGCGCGCTTCGCTACTAATCTAAGGGACCTGGTTTCGAGCCCCGGGTAAGGCATGGATGTTAGTGTCATTTTCCTGCTGAGGTCCTGCAATCCTCTCAGATCTTCTACTGTGGCATATAAACTGACAGGCTCCTGTCAGACCGCTATGGCAAGCAGCTGCTTGAGGGGCATTTTTTTTTTGCAGATCCCTCTTAGAAAAATAATTATTTTTGATTCTTACCTTTGTCTTCCCCTTTAAAATTCCATTTTTATATTTATTTTATTCCTATCAGTGAACAAATTTCGCAATTTATTATGATTTCGCCTCAGCATCCTAAACAAACCTTTCTTTATCTTACTTATGCATTCCCTGGAAAATGTTCTTCATTATTTTCCTTCTGTTTCTCTCTCCGACAAAATCCACTCTTTTTTTTCCTTTCGCTCTTACCCGTGAACAAAATCAAATCTTTATTTTAACTCTTTTCCTTGAACAAAATTCCCTGTTTGATTCAATTTTGCTCTTACCCCAAGAAAAATTCTTTTGTTTTTCAAAATTTTCCTTTGCTGACACCTTTGAATAGAACCAACTGAATACCTTTTTTATTTATTTGGTTATTGCTTTTATGCTTGAGTGAAATAAATTTTTTATCTTTCCTTTGCTCTTAAAAATTAAAAAAAAAAATACCCCCCTCAAGCAGCTGCTTGCCACAGAGGTCTGACAGGAGGCTGTCAGTTTATATGCCACAGTAGAAGGTCTGAGAGGATGGCAGGACCTCAGCAGAAAAACAACACGAATATCCATGCCTTACCTGGGACTCGAAACCGGGTCCCTTAGATCAGTAGCCAAGCGCGCTAACCACTCGGCCATCTTACCTCTGGATAAAATCGGTCCTTTGCATTTGATCCTGCTTTTTACCCCGTTTCCAAACAACATTTTGCCATGTCTATATATTGGATTGGATTGTTTTACCTCTGAGCGGCACTTTTTTGCACACCATGGGCTAAATGGCCAGGTCACATGGACCCCGAAGGCTCAGAGAAGGTTGGGGGAGGGGACACACTGGAACAGCTGTTGGGAGACAGAGGGTAGCCTCCCGTCAAGGCCATCCAGCGTGTTCTTTAACGTGCACAGAGTATGGCTCTCCCGCACACGGGGCCACGGCTTAACGTCCCATCCAACGGACGGCGGCCTTTCCAAGCCCATCGGTGTCCCCTACTGACCGTGGGCAGGGCGGGGAAATTTTGCGGAGATAAATCTCAACGCTGACCCAGCTGGGACTCGAACCTTAGAACTACAGATTATGAGTCTGGCGCGCTACCGACTGAGCCACCCCCGCCCCATACCATGTCTATATATGAGACACAGTTTCGATGCAGAATGGCTTAAATGATCAGGGTTGAAGACTCCTAGACACAAGGATGGGGAAAAAGGACCCGCTGAACAGCTATCAAGAGTGGATGAGAAAGCCTTTTATCAAGGCCATCGAAGGAGAACAGTGTATAGCTCTCTTTACCATAATACACGAATTAACATTTTATCCAATGGACGATATTCTTATTCTAATGGAAGGAAAAAATTTCGACTACGGCTGGATTCTGAATGAATTTTGACTATGAAAGGTAGGATATGGCCGAAAAAGCACCACATCGATGTACAAGGACATCGATTCGAAGAACGTCCGTTCATTCTTCAGTATTTTTGTTTTAAAAGCGATGGGGATTATTTTGTGAGAAAAAAAAAGCGTTCTTCATATTAGATTGATTTAGATATTTACGTATAAAAATGTTTCCGATCTTTCATGCAGACCAATATTTTCAAAATGATGTTCTATGGAACTCCTGTTTTTTCACGAAGTGAAAATTAGGGTTCCGCAAAAAAATTCCATTACAATAAAAATTTAGACAATTAAAAATTTTCCATATATTTTTTCATACACATGAAAGGTGATTTTTTGTTCTTCAACATATTATTTAATTTTACATGTTTATCTTATATCCTTGTTTAGCATTTATTTATTATTATCTTTACTTATTTGTGGGGGGCGGGGGGTGGCTCAGTCGGTAGTGCGCCAGGCTCGTAATCTGCAGTTCCCGGTTCGAGTCCCAAATGGGTCAGCGTTGAGATTTATCTACGCAAAATTCCCCGCCCATGGTCAATAGGGGACACCAATGGGTTTGTAAAGGCCGCTGTCCGTCGGATGGGACGTTAAGCCGTAGCCCCATGTGCGGGAGAGCCATACCCTGTGAACGGTAACGAACACGCTGGATGGCCTTGACGGAAGGCTACCATTTGTCTCGTAACAGCTGTCCCAGTGGGTCCCCTCCCCCAACCTTCTCTGAGCCTTCGGGGTCCATGTGACCTGGCCATTTAACCCATGATGTGTAAAAAAAGTGCCGCTTAGAGGTAAAACAACCCAACTTATTTGTGGTCGTTTTTAGCTTTATATATGTAAAAGCTTTATCAATGGTTTCCGCAAGAATTTGTCGAGTGCGAAATAGTTTCGTGGTCAAATTCGAAAACACCTGTCTAGACAAGCAATCATTCTTCACATATAGCCCACTTGTAGTGGTCTGACAGAACCTTCTTAGAATGATATCGCCATGAGATAGATCTTAGCAAAAAACCAACTAAACAGCGGTAAGACGAAACAAACCTCTGCGTGGCTACATTTATTTACATTATTTTTTCAGTCACTGAGATTTCCAATTAAGACTACATGAAATTAATAAATTCCATTTATTTAGTGTGACATAATTATTTATAATAACGTTTGAATAATTGTTTATAAAACAATCACATAAAAATTATTTTTGGAAGGACACGGAATTTTCCTTTGAAGTTTAAAATAATGTTACGACAGATGAGTTTATGATAAACCTGACATGAACGCTCGTGTAAGCTTCTGCGTGAGATTTATTTAGCCAACGAATTGGATTATAGAACCAATCTAAAAAAAATAGAAGAGATAGAGTTGTTGTTGGAATTGTGGAGATCTGAAAGGAGTCATAAATAGCCTTAGTCTGTGCACGATAGTCTAAAGAATAAATGTTTTTATTTGGTGTGTGCGCGAGAGGTCGATTAGTTTATTGGTGTGGATCGTGTTGTTAAGCTGGTAAAGATAAAGAAGAATTTGTCGTCTTGTGTATGGTGATCAACGCCTGAAAAGGAATTGGTTCTGAGAAACCACTATACTTAGCCACAATTTTGGAGTACTTGAGGACTAAAACCTAAGAAGGAAATCATTTTGTGTTTAGTTATTTAGGAATTGGTAAGGTTATTCTCGAGATTTTGCAAGTATTCACATATATGATTCTAGTTAGATTGAAAATTCATTTATCAACATAATTTTATTGTTCATTGAATGATTTTTAGTCTTGTTTCGTGAACTGGATGTGAATAAAATTGAGATAATGGATTCTTCTGAAAGTTGATCTTTGTATTATTATAGAGTTTCGTGCCAGTTGATTTAGTTTGTTTATAAATAATTTCATCCATGCTTTTATAATAAATTGCATTCTATTGTAATTTTCATTGACCGATTTTTACTTGAACTCACGCTCAGTGCTCATCCATTTTAAATTGCAACAATAAATAAATTAGTAGCCTCTTTTAAGACTAATTATTAAATATATTCCTTAGATATGCCATTTTCATTGTGAATATCTGCCATGATTCACGTTACGAGAATGTCTAGTTATCGTGACTGATTTAAGGGATAGAGGGTGGAAAGATAGACACAAGAGGGAATTCCTACCAGCAGATTAAACCACGTGTTAAGATGCTCCGGCGTGCATTTCCAGATGTCAAAGTCATCCACACGGATAATTCGACAACTGTCACTTACGACCCCAGCTGCATCCTCACGCAGTTGTTGATGTGGCTGCAGGAGCCCGCGTTTCCCTCATTCAAGCACGGATGCTGGCGATCAAATGCGTTGATTGATCTAACTTGAGCTTTCTCTGTGACAGATCGTGTACACCGCTGCCGTCATATTCAGATGAAGAGGATTCCTTAGAGTACTGCTCGCAACACTAAATGGCAGACCACAAGGTCACTTGGCAGGATCAAACGCATGTTATAAATTGACTCATTTGCATAACGGAAAACTTCCCTTTCTGCGTTTTCACACTTCTTTCTATTTCGTTTTATGCGTATGGGCGACTTTTGCCTCAAAAATGGCTATATATACACATATAGATATGGCTTACTTCTTAGCTATTTCATTTCTAAGCTTCAATTATTATCTTTCGTTGACCTATTTAGGCTTAATCTCTATTTCTCTCATCACTGTTCTTGCATATAAGCCGAAGTGTTTATTAATGCTTGCTTGATCTATTTCTTTTTCGCAATTTTTGCCCTAATATTAACACGATTTTGTTCGAATTTGCTCCGTATTACTCGATTACTAAAACTTTATTACTATACTAAAACCCTATGCCTGTTTCAACGGGGGTGGCTCAGTCGGTAGCGCGCCAGGCTCGTAATCTGTAGTTCCCAGGTTCGAGTCCCAGCTGGGTCAGCGTTGAGATTTATCTCCGCAAAATTCCCCGCCCTGCTCACGGTCAGTAGGGGACACCGATGGGCTTGGAAAGCCGCCGTCCGTCGGATGGGACGTTAAGCCGTGGCCCCGTGTGCGGGAGAGCCATACCCTGTGCACGTTAAAGAACACGCTGGATGGTCTTGACGGGAGGCTACCATCTGTCTCCCAACAGCTGTTCCAGTGGGTCCCCTCCCCCAACCTTCTCTGAGATTTCGGGGTCCATGTGACCTGGCCATTTAGCCCATGGTGTGCAAAAAAGTGCCGCTCAGAGGTAAAACAACCCAATCCTGTTCCAACGCCAGATTTAGCAGGAATGACAATGGAATCAATTTCTCCCCTCCTCCTCCTTGTTCCAAAAATGAAGTGCTCCTGGAATACTTGATTCCTTGAAAGAAGTATCCTTTCTACACACAAACAAATGAAGTATTTCTTTAAAACGCAAACAAATGACCAAGAAATGAAGTATTTGTGGATTACTTTTTTTCTTGAATGAAATATTCCTTCTACACGCAAAACGAATAAAACATTTCTTCAAAACTTCAAATATTCCTGGAATGTTTCCTTTCTTGAATGAAGTATTCTTTCTGTGTGCAAACGAATGAAGCATTCCTTCAACGCGCAAACGAAAAATCAAGAAATGACGTATTCCTGGATTACTTTGTTTCTTGAAAGAAGTATTCCTTATACGCACAAACGAAAGAAGTATTCGTTCAAGAAAGGAAGTGTTTCTGGAATACTTCTTTTCTTGAAGGAAATATTGCTTTATGCGCCTTCAATTCTGCGCAAAGGAAACAACAAGTCAGGGACACCTAGCTACTGCGTCCGTTGCACTGCTTCTGAATTATCAGGCCTGGAATAAAAACGCATTACCGTACTACGGTAAACTCTCTTTTCTGCAAATGAGTCCGTATGAGATTTTTGCCTAAATAAATAAACACTAAAACCTCCAAAAAAACTTTCAAGAATAAATTTACCTTCATACAAAAAGCGACATTTCCTTTTCATCGAAAAAAATGACAAGAGGTTCGAATCGTGCCGTTTCGACTGCATGGTCAAATATCGCCATTGGAACGCCGGCTCGCGCTTGGGCCGCCGTGGCAGCACAACGGCGTCTCGAGATGTCACACAGCCAAATCCCATTAGAGCACGTTGTTCAAGCGAAGAAGTAATGAGCAGGATGACTGATGAGCTCAGACATATTTATCTTCAAAATGCTTACGTCCGTATAACGATAGAGCCTGCAGCAAAGCAAAAGTATCTCCACCAAATGCATCTGGAAGCACACAGATGACTTTTTGAAAACGATTCTCTGTAGGTTTATGGCCATTACCGTATTGTTGATCTATGAGCTACGTTTAGAAGCATGTTTGTATTTATTTTAGGTTCATATAAAAATGTCCAAGAACGATTCATAGAACTAGAGATCTGTTTGTTTAATTTTCTAGAAATAAATTTGGATCATCAAGTTGTGGAGAAGAATGTGATGAATTTTTCATATTTTCCCTTTAATAACTCTTTTCATATTCTCCCTACGTTTTGGGGCGGGGGTGACTCAGTCGGTAGCGCGCCAGGCTCGTAATCTGTAGTTCCCAGGTTCGAGTCCCAGCTGGGTCAGCGTTGATATTTATCTCCGCAAAATTTCCCCGCCCTGCCCACGGTCAGTAGGGGACACCGATGGGCTTGGAAAAGGCCGCCGTCAGTCGGATGGGACGTTAAGCCGTGGTCCCCGTGTGCGGGAGAGTCATACCCTGTGCACGTTAAAGAACACGCTGGATGGCCTTGACGGGAGGCTACCATCTGTCTCCCAACAGCTGTTCCAGTGGGTCCCTTCCCCCAACCATCTCTGCGCCTACGGGGTTCATGTGACCTGGACATTTAGCCCATGGTGTGCAAAAAAGTGCCGCTCAGAGGTAAAACAACCCAACCGAAGCTCGCTACGTTTTACAAACGAAAGAATAAGTGAAAAAACTGGGATCTTTTTAGAGCTGTTTTCATATTAGGGTATCTTTTCTGTTAATGCTGCCAGCGAGAAATGGAGCAGAGGTTGATTCAGTCGCTAGTACGTCAGGCTCGTAACCTCATGTTCCTACATTCGAGTCGCCATTGTGCCGGCGTTGAGAATTTCTCCACTAAACACCACCCTGCCCTTGGTGATAAAGATCACCAGATGGGAATTGGTGTCGATATCCCTGTGCTACATCTACATCTGGCCACTGGATAGACTTGCTTGGAGAACTAAATTGCACGGTCTGGTTGGACCTCCGTAGCCCATAGCTGCTTGAGGATGATGATGATGATGATCCCTGTGATATCCGTGTGAGAATCGATTTACCTCGGCAAGAATGGACATGATTCCAAACGACTATTATTTTGTTACTTTTTTGAATTTTTATTTCATTGTAACTTTATTTTTAGAAAAGGAATATATTTTGTTAATAAATGAATAGAAATCATAACACATCTATAGTATTTTGTATTGAAATTGTTGCCTTTTCCAAATAATTTACCAAATTGCTTAAACCAGCTCGGATCCAGAAAAAAAAATAAAATATTGAAAGCGGCAAGAGACTGCATTTCCATTGTAGTGTAACATTTCTCCTTTCGTTTCAGAGGTTTTTAAAACTAATTCTTAGAAAATGCGAGAAATATACACACTTTTAATACTCTTGGTGACGTGGGTGGATCCCTTGCCCCATCCACCCAGATCCGGCCTTCGTATAAACCCAGATGATAGTATCTTGAACTCTTGTGGATGTTTTCAGTATTCCCGAAGTTCGACTATATTTTTTGAGAATAAATTTTGTAAAATGCAACTTTATATGAAATGTACTTTATCATCATCATCATCATCATCATCAAGCAGCCATGGGCTACGGAAGTCCAACCACACCTTGCAGTTTAATTCTCCAAGCATATCTGTCCTGAGCTACATCTGCTGCATCCACCCACTGCACATCAATTCTAACAAGGTTCTGTTTGACATTGTCTGCCCACCGCATCCTAGGTCTCCCCCTCCTTCTGAGGCCTCTAGGCAGACTGTTCATAACCCTATTCGCCAATCTATAATTATCCATACGGGCAACATGGCCAAACCAGCGGAGTCTCTCTCTGCACAATATGCTGCTTAAAGGAGGTTACAGACTCCTTTGCCTAACCTCATCATTAGTTACAAAGTTGAACCACCTAATGCCCAAGATACTGCGTAAGCATCTGGAATCAAAAGCATCTAGTTTCCTGTTATCTTGTTTGCAAAGTGTCCATGTTTCACTACCATAACTAATCCTAGAAAGAACCAAATTTTTATACAGTCTAATTTTAGTCTTTAGGTGTATACGCCTATTTCTCCACACTCTCTATAGATTCTTAAAAGTCCCTGGAGCAATCCCTATTCGTCTGTTAATCTCATGCCGCACATCACCAGTATCTGTTACATAGCTCCCAAGTTAATTAAACTGTGACACCTGCTCAAGACTGCAACCATTCAGATTAACTGAATCACAGCCTGCCTGACCAATTTTCATCACTTTAATTTTCTCTCTGTTTATAACCAAACTTACTCTACTACCAATCTCATCAACAGCTCGAATGAAAGAGTTCATCTCCTCAACATCATTTGCCAAAAGGGCTAAATCATCAATATAATCTAAATCAGAAATTTTCATATCTCCAGTCCACTTAAGGTCAAAATCTTTCCCTTGCAATGAATTTTGCATAACGTAATCAATAACCAAACTAAAGAGAAAAGGAGTCAAAATGCACCCTTGTCGAACACCAGAAGTAATGCTAAACCAATTGCTACAAGCCTTACCAACTCTCACAGACTCAGTGTTTTCTCACAGACTCAGTGTTATTATAGAGAGCTTTCATTATGTTAACTAACTTGTCTGGTATACCATATGATCTCACAATCAACCAAAAAATTATGACGATCAACAGAGTCGAAAGCCTTTTTGAAAGCAACAGAGCTAGCAACCAAAGGTTTCTGAAATTCTAAACATTTCTCAAGAATCTGCCTAAGTGAAAATATCTGATCCACACATCCCCTACCACTTCTGAATCCACATTGCTCATCACGCAATTGACTGTCAACCAGATTTTTAATTCTATTAAGCACAATCATGGAAAGAACTTTACCTGGAACAGAGAGTAGGCTGATACCCCTATAGCTATCACAAGAACTGCGATCACCTTTTTTGAAAATAGGGATAACAATAGCCTGGTAAAATCCTTAGGAACCATGCTTTTATCATAAAAGATATTCAGAATTTCAGTCATCCAAGTGTAACCAAAACATTCCCAGCTCTAAGCATTTCCGTAGTAATTTCATCTACACCTGGTGATTTATGAAGTTTAAGTTTAGAAACAGCCAAAATAACTTCAGATTGTGTTATAGGGCCAACATTAAAGCCACCAATGCATCTATCATCATTGCAAACAATGGGAATAGAACTAACCACATTGTTTAGAATATCACTGAAATGCTCAGCCCACCTAGCCATGACAGAATCCTCACCTTCTATAACCTTACCTTGTTTATCCTTCAATCCCTCTATACCTGTCCGTTTTCTACCACACAAAACATTTACTATCGGGTACAGCTCTCTGCTGTTGTGCTGTCTAACTGCTTCCTCGGCTTTGTCAGCCAAACCATCAAGCCAAAGATTCTTATCAGCAGCTAACTGATCTTTTACACGTTTATTAAGTTCTCTGTAATGCTTTCTATTAGTACTAGTAGGGTATTGTTTAAGGACATTCCTGCAGTTCTTTCTTTCCGAAATAAGTTCAAGTGCCTTATCACTCAGATGATTTTGCCTCTTCTGCTCCTTTTTTCCTAAAAGAGTACTGTTAGTGTCCAAAAAAGCCTCTTTAAAATGATCCCATTCTTCCTCAACTTCAGTAGTAAGCATACCATGACTGTCATAATGACTAAGTAACCTATCATGGTAAGCTTTGGCTATAACTGGATCTTTCAGAGCTTCAGTATTAAAAGCAAATTTTTTAACCCTAGCACAACACTTTTTAAGTTTAATTTGCAAGACACTTTTAACAAGGTAATGGTCAGATCCAATTTCAGCTCCCCTATATGCCCTGGTATTCCTAACAGAACTAGCCCATTTGCTGTTAATTAATATATAATCAATCATATTCTTATGCAGCCCATCCGGTGAAACCCCTGTGTATAATACATAGGGGTTTCACCGGATGGGCTGCATAAGAATATGATTGTCGTGGTGTTTGTAATATGTGTTAGTCATTCTGAAACCATTGAGTTTACTTACCTGTAGGAGACGTTGTCCATTGCCATTGCAGCTACCAATACCAAAAGGTCCTATCACCCCTCCCCAAAGATCAGAGTCAGTACCAACTTTGGCATTGAAGTCACCTAGAACAAGGGTAATATCTCCTGGTGGAGATTGTCTCAGTCGGTAGCGCTGCAGACTCGTAATTGATGTTGCCTAGGTTCGAATCCCATCTGTATTTGATATTTTTCTCACCCCCTTTTTAATCTAACCCTTTACCAGGTGAGAAAAACACTACAGATGGGCACTGAAACACTACATCCCTGCGGATGGGACATTAAGTCGTGGACCCTTGTGCAGGAGGGATGACGCATACTATACAATATACGAACACGTTAAAGAACACACTAGTTAGTATGAACACGTTAAAGAACACACTAGTTTGGCCGTGATGGGAGGAGGCTCATGATTTTAACTGTTCTGACGGACGGCGGCCTTTTCAAGCACACCAGTATCCTCTTTGTGCAGAGGTCTTCCTGCAGATATAAATCTCAACACTAGCACAGTTAAGATTCGAACCTGGGAACTGCAGATTACGAGTCTGATGCGTTACCCACCGCCAGCAGAAATTTTGTATTTCTTGCTATATTTTAATTATTTATATAGTTTAAGTAATTATTTAACGTATCAGTTGCTAAATTTTGAAATTTCTTATCCAAAGTAATTTATATCATTCAGTCGCTGTTTATATTTATTTCTGTGGAAAAATATTACTCTTTAACATGGCATTTTCCAGGAAAATATACTCCCCTCTAAGCAGAAGTTTATTGCTTTTTTTTTATTATCACATAGCTTTTATAAAGTTACAACAAAATAATTGTAAAAGCCAAACTGCCGAAATAAACGGATAAAAGAAACAAATGACTAGAAGCATTTTGCAAAAAAAGTGAAACGAAAAGCAACCTCCCAGCAAATAAATAATTTAATGCACTCATCCTAAAGCCGAAAAAGGCGAAATGCGTAAAAGCAAAGGCACTAAAAACCTTGAAATAATATAATTAAAATAATTGATTGGAAACTTTTGTAGTGATGTAGAGATTAAATCTCTCAAATTTCAAGGGTTGGGTTGTTTTACCTCTGAGTGTCACTTTTTTTTTGCACATAATGGTCACATGGACCCCGACGGCTCAGAGAAGTTTGGGGGAGGTGACCCACTGGAACAACTTTTGGGAGACAGATGGTAGCCTCCCGTCAAGGACCATCCAGCGTGTTCTTTAACGTGCACAGGGTATGTGCAGTTTTCGCGTACACGGAGTCACGGCTTAACGTCCCATCCGACGGACGGCGGCCTTTAACCAAGCCCATCGGTGTCCCCTACTGACCGTGGGCAGGGCGGGGAATTTTGCGGAGATAAGTCTCAACGCTGACCCAGCTGGGACTCGAACCTGGGAATACAGATTACGAGCCTGGAGCGCTACCGACTGAGCCATCCCCGCCTCTCATTGGATTGGATTGTTTTACCTCTGAGCGGCACTTTTTTGCACACCATGGGCTAAATGGCCAGGCCACAAGGACCCCGAAGGCTCAGAGAAGGTTGGGGGAGGGGACCCACTGGAACAGCTGTTGGGAGACAGATGGTAGCCTCCCGTCAAGGCCATCCAGCGTGTTCTTTAACGTGCACAGGGTATGGCTCTCCCGCACACGAGGACCACGGCTTAACGTCCCATCCGACGGACGGCGGCCTTTCCAAGCCCATCGGTGTCCCCTACTAACCGTGGGTAGGGCGGGGAAATTTTGCGGAGATAAATCTCAACGCTGACCCAGCTGGGACTAGAACCTGGGAATACAGATTACGAGCCTGGCGCGCTACCGACTGAGCCATCCCCGCCTCTCAAATTTTATCTTTACTAGTATATTTGCATTCCATCTCACGCCTTTTACTGAAGCCAGCACAAACCAATTAGTAGAATATTGATTTTTCAGTTTACAAATAATGCAAAAGGCATCGAAACAAGAAATCCTACGACGACCGAATAGCTAGTAGTAAGTCAGCAAACGCTAACTTTGAATGACAACAGAAATTCGTTTAGAAATAATAATGAAAATAACTTTTAACAGCAAATAACCGTGAAAAATAAATAGAACGTTAAACTTCGAACACTGAAATGGAAATTGTAAAGATTACGATAGTTAAAAAATTGACGAATTGCACGTTTAGAACATAAACTTTTAATAATTGCCTAGAATTTTGGCTAAATTAAATATATATAGAGTAATACGAAAATTGTTCCGCAACAATTCTTTATTTCTGTTCGACACAGAGCTTACACATAGATTTATAATTTATTCATGAGCATCGAATGTATAAATTGAAAAGGCTGTTTCATACAGCCACTCTCCCGACTTCAATTAATGTGCACGTGGCATGAGTTTCATTATGCAAATACCAACTGATACGTTTAAGCAACATCCTCCGTTGCTGTTTGGAGAACGGAATTCGCTGAACAACAGGAAAGCACTGAATATACCTCGAGCCCACCTACGTAATCTAGGAGGATTCCGCGAGAAGCGGCTTTGGCAACCCCGCGTGGAGGCGACTGTGGAAGCTTCCCGAACAAGTGGAACGAAATTGGACGCGCCAAATAAGCCGATTATTTAGAACTGTTATTTCTAGAGGTATTTATGTGAGTGTTTGCAAAGGCTTTCCGCTGCGTTTAATAAAACACAAAGCACTGAATATTGAATGCGGAGCCATTACAAAAATATAGGTAAATTAAAATATAGATTGAAAACAGAGCTCTTGCGAAATCTTTTGTCTTTCTTAGTGTAACTGTTTTGGTGAAAGGGATACATATAACGGAATATCATTGGTTATGAAATGAATATTACCTAAACATTCACCATTAGTTTATATTACGGAGTTGAACAGGAGCTTTGCTTGAGCTACAAGGATGTGAAATAATATATAGTTGTTTTTCTCCAAGGGAATAACCGTAGAATTTGAACTAATAGAAAAAGAGGGAATAAGTTTTGTCTAGAGAGATTTATCAGATTCTTAGAAGAGGAAGAGGAGAATATATTTTTTACTACGGAGGGCGTTCATGCTTTTTATGTTTGTTATGGAGTGAGACGTTATTTCTGTAAATAAGATACTTTTGTCTCCAGATAATAATTGAGCCACAAATGTTATTGGATATTCTGTGACGTTAACAACTTGTACAGAGTGAGGATTCTTTTTATGAGGGCATTGTTTCAGAATGCAAATAAGGAATCACTTAAACGTTCCTGAATGTAAAAGCAGACTGTCTAAAAAACTTAAATCAAATATCCACTTACAACTAACTACCTGATAATATAACTTCTGTTATCTGAAGAGGAAAATTTAAGATATTAATTATTGCATTTTTTATAGTAATATGGATGGGTTTGACCAATACCCGCTTTTCTTTCTTTTGCTTATTTTCCGATCACCAATCCTGAGTTCTACTCTTATGTTAATTTTTTAGTACTTAGTTTAATGGATGGGTTTGAGTTCACTCTTGTTATGTTAATTTTTAAGTACTCAATTTAAACACAACTAGATAACAATGTTTAATGTAGTATATTCTAAACTTAGTATCTTTTTTCTGTAATCTTTTTATTGCTATTGTAATGTTTCCTTAATTTAACGATTTAGCAAACCATGTCATCATTTCTTCATCAACGTTTCAAATAACATGTTTCAGGATGCAAACAAGCAATGGTTGTATTGACCCTGAGACTTTGAAAGTCGGGTATTTGAAAAACTGAAGAATTATCCGTTTAAAATTGTCTACCAGATGATATAATTTTCTGTTAACTGGTTCTACCGCAATCACTCTCTACACGAAATAAATTATTGATATAAATTACCGAATTAAGTATTGAAATGCATTACTGTAGATATAAAGAATAGTTGTGTCAGTATTAACTTCGACTGGTAAGTCGGAATTCCTCGTCTTCATGAAATTTGATTAAAAACTTTTCAACGCGAAGAACCACATTCAGAATGCGAAGCGGGGTCAGCGTTCGACTCGATCGATAGCGCTGTATACTCATAACATCGTTCTCAGGCTCGAACCTTCAATGCGCAAGATTTATGTTTCAAGACTGGAGTTCCCATTGCATTTCCATTGAGATATTTCCCCTTTAATTCCTGTCTTATCCTCGGTAAAATAAGAGGACACCAGTGGACTTGGAAAAGCCGTTTGCCTTCTGATGGGACTTGAGCAATGTCTCAGTGTGCAGGAGAGTCATACCCTGTGAACGTTAAATAAAAAACCCTGGATGGCCTTGACGGGAGGCTACCATCTGTCTCTTAACAACAGTCCTCCGAGCCTAGAGTCCTTGTGACCTTGCCATTTAGCCCAAAGTGTGCAAAAAAGTGTTGCTAAAAAAAACTAATCCAATTGACAAATAGTACTGAAAAATAGATAAGAAAATCCCATTATAATGACTACTGACTAATAATACTAAAAAAAAACTCATCAAAATTTCTTTCATCATTAAGCTCACTTACAACTTCATTGATTTTTAGAGCACTGGCAAAAAATACTCTAAAATTCACAACTTCTCACAGCATTAACCTCACTGTATCTTACACTACAGTATATAGAGCACTACAAATCTCAGAATTTCTCACATGAGTAACCTCACTGAAAATTTGGCCTGATTTTAAAATATTAAACAAATGGTATTCTTAAATTCAAATTTCTTACATTATTTAACAGATTAAACATTGTTATCTAGTTTTGCACAGCCAGTTCTGCTATAACGCGTGTTTCTGTAACGCGATTTGGATAGAATACGATTGGGAAATTAGAACGTATTTCCGTAACAGTGTCGCGAGATGATTGAAACGTGATCCGGTAAAGTGACGGTAGTCTTAGCCTCGCTGAAGGCTGGATGTTTCTAGAAACTGCTACTCTCATCATCATCATCCTCAAGCAGCCATGGGCTACGGAGGTCCAACCAGACCACGCAGTTTAATTCTCCAAGCATATCTGTCCTGAGCTACATCTGCTGCATCCGGCCACTGCACACCAATTCTAACAAGGTCCTGTTTGACATTGTCTGCCCACCGCATCCTAGGTCTCCCCCTCCTTCTGAGGCCTCTAGGAACACTGTTCATAACCCTATTCGCCAATCTATAATTATCCATACGGGCAACATGGCCAAACCAGCGGAGTCTCTCTCTGCACAATATGCTGCTTAAAGGAGGTTGCAGACTTCTTTCCCTAACCTTATCATTAGTTACAAAGTTAAACCACCTAATACCCAAGATACTGCGTAAGCATCTAGAATCAAAAGCATCTAGTTTCCTGTTATCATGTTTACACAGCGTCCAAGTTTCACTACCATAACTAACCCTAGAAAGAACCAAACTATTATACAGTCTAATTTTAGTCTTTAGGTGTATACGCCTATTTCTCCACAATCTCCATAGATTCTTAAAAGTCCCGGCAGCAATCCCTATTCGTCTGTTAATCTCATGCCGCACATCACCAGTATCAGTTACATAGCTCCCAATGTAATTAAACTGTGACACCTGCTCAAGACTGCAACCATTCAGATGACTATTTCATATAAAAAATGGAGAGGTAAGTCCCACTCAAGAATTCGTTGTTCAATAGTCGCTTATTACTCTAAACAGGAAAACTAATAAGCAGCAACATGTGAAACTTGAAGATTGTATCAATCAGCAACTCGTTAAAGTGTTTCTACAAGAGACCTTTTACAACACCAATGGGGGCGGGGGTGACTCAGTCGGTAGCGCGCTAGGCTCGTAATCTGTAGTTCCCAGGTTCGAGTCCCAGCTTGGTCAGCGTTGAGATTTATCTCCGCAAAATTCCCCGCCCTGCCCATGGTCAGTAGGGGAGACCGATGGGCTTGGAAAGGCCGCCGTCCGTCGGATGGGACGTTAAGCCGTGGCCCCGTGTGCGGGAGAGACATACCCTGTGCACGTTAAAGAACACGCTGATTGGCCTTGACGGGAGGCTACCATCTGTCTCCCAACAGCTGTTCCAGTGGGTCCCCTCCCCCAACCTTCTCTGAGCCTTCGGGGTCCATTTGACCTGGCCATTTAGCCCATGGTGTGCAAAAAAGTGCCGCTCAGAGGTAAAACAACCCAACACAACACCAATGTTCAAAAACCATCGTGCAAAAGAAATTAGATACATTTCGTGAGTGTTAAAAATCATTTTATACATTTATTTAAAATTCATAAAGTATTTTTATGGCTGAAAATGGTTTAATCAAAAACGTATCATCATTAAGACGTGTTAAATCAACCTCCCTTCATCATTTTCTTTAACCTTAGAAACCTTAGCCATTTGTTTAGATCTCTTTATGACTACCACTATGCCATTTTTTTTTTCATTTTTCATATTTCGTAATATCTTATGATCAAATACAATAAATAAATTATAAAATAAAAAGCAATTTTAATAAATAACAATATCAGGAAAAATGTTCTTTTATTGGGTTTTGCAATTTATTTTATTTCTCTTTCTGCTGAGGTCTCGCCTTCCTCACAGACCTTCTACAATGGCATATTAAACTGACAGGTTCCTGTCAAGCAGCTGCTTGAGGAAGCATATATTTTATTTCCCCATGAATCAATGTGTATTTCAACGTGATTTTTCAATAATTCGGTGTTCTTCAGGAACGCAACCACCGCTTTATAGCAGGACCAAAATGCATCTCATCCAATGATATATGAAAAAAACTGCATTCTTTCCTGCAAGGAGAAAATAATCTCTACAACACTTTTTCTAAACCACACAATATGGAAAGCATCATTTATTCATTTCTTTCCGTTCTAATTCTGATCAAGTTTCTCCATTCCATTTTTTTCCCTCACACGAAATGATTTAAAACGCTTTAAATGCCAACTGACAGCCTAATTAAAGAAATGACGTAAAGCTACGTGAAAAGAACATTAGAAGATTCCTTACCGATGTAACAAACAAATGTCTAATTCCCTCAGTTCACCTTGTTCAGCAAACATCTTTCTCCTTTGCCTTTTTCATCCGTCTCGATGTATTCTGTCTATCATGCCACTTCTACTCCAATGCGCAAACAAAAGGGTTAACTGCCACTTTTATATTTCCGCATGTTCTTGCACATCCATTTAGTTCCATCTCATAACTTGTCAAGCGCTCTCCCATCCTTTTGTGTGTTAATTTTGACTGCTTGGTGATAAATTTCATAACACTTTCCGTTTCCTTTCTTTATTATTATTTTTTTATTTCAGCGTCATTTTTCTCCGTCAGTTTGAGGTTCATTACGAGAGCATCGGGACAGTTGGAGGCAAGAGAAAGAGAGAGGAAGCTGGAGACAGAGGGAGAGGAAAACAGCGAAGGGGAAGAATTTCTTAACGAAGACAGCTTTACTCTATGTCGAAGGCTATATGTATTCGTACACTGGATGCACAAAAGAGCGTCCAAGATAAATTGCCACATTTTCGCAAGACAATGGAATCACCCTAAGGAATATTAATCATGGCAAAGAGGCTCCTTTTCCCGCTCTTCGGCTCCTCCTCCTAAGAGTAGGAGTGTTTACAGTTTCGCACATTCTAGACACTCCTCGTTGGCGCTTTCTCCATTGATGATGAAAAGAACCACTCGCTGAGCTTAATTCTGGTTTCTGTCGGTAAATAATTACCAAATTCGATTCTTATAATCTCGCCTAGTTACGATGCTCGTTATACTTTAGGAGACTGGATAAAAGAAATTGAATTTTAATCGTTTAAGTGATTAGAACAAGTGATGAATATCACGGGAGCTGAGGTTTTAAGGATTATCGTTGTCTTACCACTGTGAGACACCATTTTTTTACTTTTTTGCACACGATGGGCTAAATTGCCAGGTCACAAGGACTCCCAGACGTGGGTGGAAGAAAAAGATCCACGTACAGCTGTTAGGAGACACATGGGAGCCTATCGTCAAGACCATCCAATGTGTTTTTAAGCATGTGTTCGATGCGGCTTTCTTGCAAACGAGGTCACCGGTTAACGTCCCAATTCATGGACGGTGGTGTTTACAAGCTTGGCGTTTCTTTTTTATTCCAACGTAGAGCGAAAGTTAAAGGAGAACGAATTATTATTATAAATTTTCCTATATTATGAGACAGTGCACATGTACTACTGCAAAATGACTGATGCCACATTACAATGGATTAATAGAAGCAGTTGTTGTTGCAAAGAATTAATTGGTTCCGAAATACCTTTTCTTTAAGCGAAAATGAAAGTCTCATATTAATGTAAGAGAAATTAGTTTATTGGTTCTTGACATTCTACATAATATCGAAAGAAATCAGAGTAGGAACATATTGATTAATATTAATAATATTTAGATAATTAAAATATTGTATGTACGTTAAAGCATCATTTATGGAATCTGTTGTGAATTTAAGAATTAAAACTGAAGAGTTTGCACAGAAGAAATCTTAAATTTTTGAAGAAACATTAGCATGTATGTAAATGACAAATTTTTTACCTAATACTTGAAAATTTGGATTATTTTCATTTCAAACCGATTTCAACCAGAATTTCAGAAATAACGCATTTTTATTTTTCCAACCAGAATACGAAAAAAGAAATTGTGCAGTAATTACTGCACAATTGGAGTTTCCTTAGCCCGAAAAAGTCATACTCTACTTACAAGTTAAAAACGTAAGATTGCTTTCTATAATAACACTGTCTTCTGTGAGAGTTGGCAAGGCTTGCAAACATTGGTTTAGCATCACTATGGAGTTCGACAAGAGTGCATTTTGACTCCTTTCCTCTTTATATGACATTGTACAGAGGAGTTGGATATATCTTATAATTCACTTCAAGACTGAGGCTTTAAAGGTGATTTAGATAATGTTGATGATTTGACCCTTTTTGGCAATTGATGTGTATATCGGATTAATTATTTCATTTCGGCTGTCAGTGATATCTATCTATATTAGGGGTTATCAATGTTGGGTACGCGGTAAAACGTTTTGGGGTCAAACCATCAAGCCAAAGATTCTTATCATTATCCTTCAATCCTTGTATGCCTGTCCGTTTTCTACCACACAAAACATTAACTATCTGGTACAGCTCTCTGCTGTTCTGCTGTGTAACTGCTTCCTCGGCTTTGTCAGCCAAACCATCAAGCCAAAGATTCTTATCAGCAGCTAACTGATATTTTACACGTTTATTAAGTTCTCTGCAATGAAAATCTCAACCCTCTGCATGAGAACACAAAATCCGCTAGGTCTAGTAACAAAGTAAAAATAACCATTGCTATACTATCATCATCATCATCATCATCCTCAAGCAGCCATGGGCTACGGAGGTCCAACCAGACCGTGCAGTTTAATTCTCCAGGCATATCTGTCCTGAGCTACATATGCTGCATCTGGCCACTGCACACCAATTCTAACAAGGTCCTGTTTGACATTGTCTGCCCACCGCATTCTAGGTCTCTCCCTCTTTCTGAGACCTTCGGGAACACTGTTCATAACCCTATTCGCCAATCTATAATTATCCATACGGGCAACATGGCCAAACCAGCGGAGTCTCTCTCTGCACAATATGCTGCTTAAAGGAGGTTGCAAACTCCTTTGCCTAACCTCATCATTAGTTACAAAGTTGAACCACCTAATGCCTAAGATACTGCGTAAGCATCTGGAATCAAAAGCATCTAGTTTCCTGTTATCTTGTTTACACAGCGTCCAAGTTTCACTATCATAACTAACCCTAGAAAGAACCAAACTATTATACAGTCTAATTTTAGTCTTTAGGTGTATACGCCTATTTCTCCACAATCTCCATAGATTCTTAAAAGTCCCGGCAGCAATCCCTATTCGTCTGTTAATCTCATGCCGCACATCACCAGTATCTGTTACGTAGCTCCCAAGATAATTAAACTGTGACACCTGCTCAAGACTGCAACCATTCAGATTAACTGAATCACAGCCTGCCTGACAAATTTTCATCACTTTAGTTTTCTCTCTGTTTATAACCAAACCTACTCTATTACCAGTCTCATCAACAGCTGGAATGAAAGAGTTCATCTCATCAACATCATTTGCCAAAAGGGCTAAATCATCAGCATAATCTAAATCAGAAATTTTCGTATCTCCAGTCCATTTAAGGCCAAACTCTTTTCCTCGAAGTGTATTTCGCATAACATAATCAATAACCAAGCTAAAGAGAAAAGGAGACAAAATGCACCCTTGTCGAACACCAGAAGTATTGCTAAACCAATTGCTACAAGCCTTACCAACTCTTACACGCGACTCAGTGTTATTATAGAGAGCTTTCATTATGTTAACTAACTTGTCAGGTATACCATATGATCTCACAATCAACCACAAATTATGACGATCAACAGAGTCGAAAGCCTTTTTGAAATCAACAAAGCTAGCAACCAAAGGTTTCTGAAACTGTAAACATTTCTCAAGAATCTGCCTAAGTGAAAATATCTGATCCACACATCCCCTACCACTTCTGAATCCACATTGCTCATCACGCAATTGACTGTCAACCAGATTCTTAATTCTATTAAGCACAATCATGGAAAGAACTTTACCTGGAACAGAGAGTAGGCTGATACCCCTATATTTATCACAAGAACTGCGATCACCTTTTTTGAAAATAGGGATAACAATAGCTCTGGTAAAATCCTTAGGAACCATGCCTTTATCATAAAATATATTCAGAATTTCAGTCATCAAAGTGGTAACCGAAACATTTTGAGCTCTAGGCATTTCAGTAGTAATTTCCTCTGTGCCTGGGAATTTATGTATTTTAAGCTTAGAAATAGCCAAAATAGCTTCAGACTGTGTTATAGGGACAACATTAAAGCCAGTAATGCATCTGCCATCATCATTACAAACAATTGGAGTAGAACCAACTACATTGTTCAGAACATCACTAAAATGCTCAGCCCACCTAAATAAATAATAAATAAATACCCCCTCATCCTCCCCTGCTATAACCTTACCTTGTTTATCCTTCAATCCTTGTATGCCTGTCCGTTTTCTACCACACAAAACATTAACTAACTGGTACAGCTCTCTTCTGTCTAACTGCTTCCTCGGCTTTGTCAGCCAAACCATCAAGCCAAATATTCTTATCAGCAACTAACTGATCCTTTACATGTTTATTAAGCTCTCTGTAATGCTTTCTATTAGGACTAGTATGGTGTTGATTAAGAACATTCCTGCAGTTCGTTCTTTCCAAAATAAACTCAAGTGCCTTATCACTCAAATAATTCTGTCTCTTCTGCTCCTTTTTTCCTAAAAGAGTACTCTTAGTTTCCAAAAAAAAAAAAGCCTGTTTAAAATAGTCCCATTCTTCCTCAACTTCAGTAGTAAGGAAAGCATGACTGTCATAATGACTAAGTAACCTATCATGGTAAGCTTTAGCTATAACTGGGTCTTTCAGAGCTTCAATATTAAAGATAAAATTTTTAACCTTAGCACAACACTTTTTAAGTTAAGTTGCAAGACACTTTTAACAAGATAATGGTCAGATCCAATTTCAGCTCCCCTATATGCCCTGGTATTCCTAACAGAACAAGCCCATTTGCTGTTAATTAATATATAATCAATCATTCTTATGCAGCCATCGGGTGAAACCCATGTGTACTTATGTATGTCGCGGTCTTTGTAATAAGTGTTAGTTATTCTGAAACCATTGATTTTACTTACCTGTAGGAGACGTTGTCCATTGCCATTGCAGCTACCAATACCAAAAGGGCCTATCACTCCTCCCCAAAGGTTAGAGTCACTACCAACTTTGGCATTGAAGTCACCTAGAACAAGGGTAATATCTCCTTTCTTGACAGAATTCAAAATATCCTGAAGTTGTCTGTAAAACCTATCCTTCTCATCCTCATCAGCATCCTCAATGGGGGCGTAGCAGCAGATAACATTCAAGTCTTTAATGCTTGTCTGAAATTTTGCTGTAAGAAACCTTTCATTAATGCACTCATATCCTAGAAGAGCATCACTAGCATGTCTGCTGACCAGCAGACCCACGCCTTGGTGATGCTTTCCATCCTCCCTCCCTGTAAAGAGAAATTTAAAGTTATTATTAAGTATCTCACCCATAACTGTCCATTTGGTCTCTTACAAGCCTAGAATATCTAGGTTAAAGTGCTGGAATTCCTGCGTGAGGACATCAAGAGAATAATCTCTATGTAATGTCCTCACGTTCCACGTTCCTGCAGAGAGAAAATGATTAGTAGGATTTTTAAAGGAATTAGATTTATTGAGGTTGGTAGGGCCAACAATATCAAACAACCCCCTGATCGCATGCATGGGGCAAAAACCTGTTCCTCTCCGCTAAAGGCTGAAGTCACCGATACGGTAGGAACATCAGGCACCAACTTTTCAAGTGGACTTTTTCAAGAACCATATGGCCTGCCTGAGACACATTACTCCAGTTTAGGCTTGACGATGCCCAACTAGCTAAGTGAGGTTCAGGTACCTGCGATGGCCTCTGATTAGGATTATCCACCAGCTGATATAAGGTATCCCATGCCTCTGTTCACTTAGGACTGGCAATCCAGAAGCAAACAGAAAACACAGCGGCAGACTCTCCCTCAACAGAGGCCCACCAGTGCAGCAAGTCCAGGATCCAGAATCAAGCTCAAATCCATAAACAAGTCCAGTCTAGTAGGTATAAATGGTCAGCACAGGACCCTGTGAAGTTGACCACTCCTCAGCTGGATTAAAAAAAAAAGAAAAAATCGTCCATAGATGACCAGATCAGTAGGCTATATTGAACTGGCAGCCCTCCACTTCCGTTCCCTTCCAAAAGAGAATATCTCTTTTGGATGGTATTAACGGCCTGCACGTCAAGAAGGCGAGGTCGGACATTGGGTGTTAGACCTGGCCGGTTCTGTGCATCATCACTGGGGATTGGTACACAGCTATCCCTCCAGTTAATGCCTAGCTACCATTTACAACTGTAGTTTTATCTATCTATCTATACAAGGGGTACGCCAGTTACATACAAATTTCCAGCGGGTACGTGAAACATAGAAGGTTGAGAACCACTGATTTTTATAATATAAGAAGGTGTCTGTGCGTGTGTCTGTGGCAGCCATAATTCATCGGGAAATCAACGTACATGCTTCAAAGTTTCAGAGAATGTTGTTGGTTGTGGTCCGAATGGCATTGCCAAATTCCAAGTCGGAAATCCAAACGGGGCTTGCTAGAAGCAAACGCATTTACAATGATATTCCTACGAGAAACGAGAATCGCTGTCAGATTTATTGTTGCCATTTATTGATCCCTAACTTTTAACGTAAATAGTTAAAATAGTCATTTAAATCTGCTGCCATTGCCAGATTCCCCACATTTCCAAAGGCATTAGTGAGGCGTTTCATTGCAGACAGGGATCTGATTTTCTAACCCGACATGGGGTCAGGCAAGAGGAAACCGCTTACCAAATTTGGGATCTTTCAGTGAAGGACGTCGGGAATAACAGGATGCCACAATCTGACGAAATAAATATCTCGATCGTTTGCCACGGGCCCTGAGAGCGCACGCCGAGTCAGCAGTGACATTTGCAACACAAGGAAATTCTTCGTGTTCAAACTATGATAAAATGTCTGAGAGGCATAGAACAGCAAAATATGTGGTAACGAAAATAAAAATCTCGAGAGCTTACAAAAAATATAAGCCATGGGCTATGAGAGAGCTCGCTGACGTCAAAAACGATCCAAGCAAACACCGGGCAAATTTCTTCGAGTTGAAAATCTGTGTTAAAGCATCGGGTGGGTACTTACGAAATTTACCTTCAGTGCAGTGAAAATAAGAATATACAGATTAAAAGTGACACCAGGACAGCTATTATTGTGAACAGCCTTATTGTGAACTAGCTGAATGGTACAAGGCGCTGGACTGGTACCGTCCAGCTAGTTCACAATAAGGGTAAGTTTACACATTTAATTACCATAGCAAATGAATAATTGGTCTCATATTTTTCTGCACCTGGAACAGCCAATTTTTTCTGCACCTCTATCGATATTTTTTTTTCTGCACCTACATTGAAGAATTTTTTCCACATCTGCATTGAGGAATTTTTTTTCCACATCTACATTGAGGAATTTTCTTCTACATCTGCATTGAGGAATTTTTTTTCCACATCTGCATTGAGGAATTTTTTTCTACATCTGCGTTGACGAGTTTTTTTCTGTGCCAGCAATAAACGAATTTTTTCTGTACACGAAAGAGCAAATTCTTTTTCTGCACGTGGAATAACGCATTTTATTGCACCAAAAATAAATTTCTTTTGTGCATCCAAGATTTTTCCCCCACATGCAATAGCTAATTTTTCTGCTGCTGAATATTAAATTTTTCCCTACACATGCAAGATTACTTTTTTTCTGCTCTTGTAAGTGAGAATTCTTTAGTTAAAACTACAGTATATTCAGTAATAAATTATCTCAGGAAAAGTCCTGCAGACAAAGAACACTTGAAAACAATTGGTTTATTTTGAGTGAGATTCGAACCCAGGTCTACCAGAAGCTTGCCAGGTCTTAACCACTAGACCACCGAGGAATTGACCAACTCTTCAACTAAACGACATATTCATCTTCCTATTGAGTCACCAGTGGCGCCATCTATTATCAGGTTTGGTTTGGTTGTTTGGGGTTTATTGGCGCAACAGCAACTAAGGCTATATTGCGCCAAACAAACTCTATTATCAGGAGTTGGGCAGTCAAGCTGGCACATTTTTGATGGTAGTAATATTTCTCACTCACGCTCACAGCGCTAAATAAATAATTCAGTAATAAACCATCACAGGAAAAGTCCTGGCGTCTTGGCTGCCCAACTGCTGATAATAGATGGCGCCACTGGTGAATCGACAGGAAGACGTATATGTCACTTAGTTGAAGTTAGTTTCGGTGGTCTAGAGGTTAAGACGCCCGGCATGTTTCTGGGGTACCTGGGTTCGAATCCCAGTCAGGACAACCAATTCTTTTTTCAATTCATTACTTCAAGTGTACAGTATATTCTTTTGCACTGGAAAATTTACAGGTACACCGCATTTCATTTCTTTAATACTTCTCGGCATAAGACGTTATCCTTTAATTTCCAGCCCCAGTAGCTGATATATCTTCAAAATCTTTAACTGTTGTTAATCGTGCAAATTTACACTATCTTTGTTGTAACTTTAGAAAAGTATACTTGCAAATCTTCACTCCACAATAAGCTCAGAGACAATAAGAATGGCTAGCATTTCAAACCAAATAATCTCGAATTAAAAAAAAAGGACTGCTCCTAAATTGCAAACTTTTGAAACAATAAATTCAATGCACAGCTTTCTGTAACGTTAAAATTAACGTAACTTAAAGCAACGTCACGGATTGGCCACCAATTTTAAATTCTCACCTTAAAAATAAAAACATCTTCCCCAAAAAATATTAAGGAAGTTCTCTTAAACGGTAAGAATTATGATCACTGAATTTCCTCCTTACGCATTAAAATCAGGGCACCTACTACACCAAAATAATTTTGTTGCATCTATAATAACATTGGGGGCGGGGGTGGCTCAGTCGGTAGCGCGCCAGGCTCGTAATCTGTAGTTCCCAGGTTCGAGTCCCAGCTGGGTCAGCGTTGAGATTTATCTCCGCAAAATTCCCCGCCCTGCCCACGGTCAGTAGGGGACACCGATGGGCTTGGAAAGGCCGCCGTCCGTCGGATGGGACGTTAAGCCGTGGCCCCGTGTGCGGGAGAGCCATACCCTGTGCACGTTAAAGAACACGCTGGATGGTCTTGACGGGAGGCTACCATCTGTCTCCCAACAGCTGTTCCAGTGGGTCCCCTCCCCCAACCTTCTCTGAGCCTTCGGGGTCCATGTGACCTGGCCATTTAGCCCAAGGTGTGCAAAAAAAGTGCCGCTCAGAGGTAAAACAACCCAACTATAATAGCATATTTTTTCCACCTACAATAACGAATATTTTTACACCTAAATAACGATTTTTTGCTTATGCAATAACAAATTTTTCCTCCACATGCGATAGCGATTTTTGGCACCTCTAATAAAGAATTTTTTTCTGCATCTGTAAT
The DNA here is from genome assembly GCA_038380435.1 of Ryuthela nishihirai. Classification (NCBI taxonomy): domain Eukaryota; kingdom Metazoa; phylum Arthropoda; class Arachnida; order Araneae; family Heptathelidae; genus Ryuthela; species Ryuthela nishihirai. The sequence continues at coordinate 11,123,457 of JAWZYU010000004.1, forward strand.
AAAGAATATTTTGCTGCACCTGTAACTTTTTTTCCTGCGCCTGTGATAACGATTTTTTCTGAACCTCAAACGAAGAATTTTTCTGTACTTGTGGTAGCGATTTTTTTCTGCTCCTGCGTTAGCAAATATTTTTCTGCATGTGTTATAAAATTTAACACTCTTTTTTTGTTAACCTGGCAATTCCAAAATTTTTGTTGCATTGACAACACCGATTTTGTTTTTGCACCCGGAATAGCTGACTTTTGCTGCACCAGAAATTAGGTATATTTTTATGGTTAAATACGCAAAATTTGCATCTGCATTGCAATAACGAAGTTATCCTTTAATTTTAAGCACCAGTGAAGTTAATAATTATGCTCCGAATGGCTACTCTAAGGGCGGTGTTGTAACGCAAAGAAAGAGCCTTCGTGCTCTAAAGTCCTGGGTGCTTCGACTTCATTCCCCTGCACATTCAAGTGTTCGTAAAGAGCCTTCGTGCTCTAAAGTCCTGGGTGCTTCGACTTCATTCCCCTGCACATTCAAGTGTTCGCAAAGAGCCTTCGTGCTCTAAAATCCTGGGTGCTTCGACTTCATTCCCCTCCACATTCAATTGTTCGCAAAGAGCCTTCGTGCTCTAAAGTCCTGGGTGCTTCGACTTCATTCCCCTGCACATTCAGGTGTTCGCAAAGAGCCTTCGTGCTCTAAAGTCCTGGGTACTTCGACTTTCATTCCCCTCCACATTCAAGTGTTCGCAAAGAGCCTTCGTGCTCTAAAGTCCTGGGTGCTTTGACCTCATTCCCCTGCACATTCAAGTGTTCGCAAAGAGTCTTCGTGCTCTAAAGTCCTGGGTGCTCCGACTTCATTCCCCTGCACATTCAAGTGTTCCCATTTTCCCAGTCATCCATTAGTTAGAGTTCCGTCGTTAGAGAATGCCAATAGGGGAAAATAAAATCTTCATTCTCTTTGAAAATGAACATTTCGTATTCCGAGGGGCGATATGCTATTTTTCTAGTTATGAGCTTAAATCAACTCCGTCTCATCATTAATATTATTGTGCACTTCTGACGAGGTTAAACTCAAGTAAAGGTTTTCTTCTAGTTTGCAAAGTGATTTTCCTCTAGAGTTATCGTAATGTGCCATGCTGCAGGTGGCAGTTCTGGATTTCAAATAATTCCTTAGGTTAAACTCTGGTATAACAAGATTTTAATGTTCATACCAAGGTGGCAGTATATAATTACGTATATATATATATGCATTAATTATGGCAAAAACTTAAGATTAAATAGGTCCCCATGATGGCCAATTTGGTGTAGCAGTAAAAAGTGTTTAAGAAATTTGTAAAGCAGGGTTCTTAAAATATATAGAATTTAAGCAACGATTTGATGCGTTAAATGCTATTAATGTAATTCTTATCAATTAGCAAACTTTTGATATTGTCGCTGCTTTTAAATTTTCAGACTTCGATGTCTCTTGAAATATTAAATGAATATGACTGAGGGAGAAGAAATGTAGATGGAGAAGCAAATACGAAAAATTTCAATTGCTAGCAAAAGGAAGCGAAATTCAGGTCTTTACAAGTGTTCATTTTATTTGCACAGCCTAATAAGTAGCTGGATGAAAATAAGCTTTTCATGTACTGATGTTAGGAACAGGTGACGACCTGCTGTCTCGTCTCGTTAGTATTTTCACAAGAAAAATTGCAATCAATTAGAAAACGTATGTGTGGAGAGAATGTTGCATGTGACAAATTGATCACCAGAGGGAGTGTCGAAATAATTCAGGAAGAAATTTATGGAGATCCATGGCTTATGTTTCCACAAACCAAGATTTTAAGTCCCATTCAGGGGCGGGGATGGCTCAAGCGTGTAGCGTGCCAGGCTTAAATTCTGCAGTTTCCAGATTCGAATCCCTGCTGGGAGAGCATTGAGATTTATCTCCGCAAAAATCCCCTCCAACGTTCGGTAACTAGGGGAAACGATGGGCTTGGAAAAGCCTCCGTCCGTCGAATGTCATATTAAGCCATGGAGTTAAGCCATGGTATATGGGACAGCCGTACCCTGTGCAAGTTAAAGAGCACACTGGATGACCTTGAAAGTAGGCTACCATCTGTCTCATAACAGCTATCCAATGGGTCATGAACCATCTCTGTGTCCTCGAGTCCTTGTGGCCTGGCCACTTAGTCCATTGTGTGCAAAAAAGTGCCACTCAGAGGTAAAACAACCCAACGTCCCATCAGACGAACGGTTATATTTTGAAACCCATTGGAGGAGAGGTTAACAAAGAGAATTTTAACATCCGAACCTTTCTCCTTCTTCTCCTCTGTCATTTTTCCGTATAGAATGGGAAGAATATAAATTACTAAAAAATCTATTGAATTGTCAACAGAAATAAACTGAATGTGGGAAAATTTTATTAGGCATGCTGTGATGTAATAATAAGGAAGAATGTCTGCCAGATGGTTTAGTGGAAAGCTCTGACGCCACGTCAAGGCACCATCTATGTCAGAGAGTTTTACTCTAACCTTGAGAAAACCCCTCCACACCTAGGCAGATAGTGCGGAAGGAAAAAGAGGGATCAAGAACGCCACAAACTTCCATTAAAGAGTCAATCAGAAGCGATTGAGAGAATTTGATGGAATATTTTGTAGCATCTTGTGCAAGATCTAATTAAGAAAACGAAACAATAAAAAATTGAGAACGCAACAAAAACTATTAGATCTTGTTCTCATCCGCCCCCAGTGACAGCAACTCCCCTTGATTACACCTTCGCTTCTTGGCAAAGGTGCTCCAACACACTTATGTATTAGTTCGGACACTAGGTGTAGGCGGCCAGGATTGCTGCTGTGATTCACTGGAATGAATGTTCCCAAAGTGGGCAGCACCTTGGAATTTTGATTTTTCATGGGATCTGTAAAAATGAAAAAAAATAAAAAGATAAAAAAGGAAAATAAATAAAATAAAACATACTTACCAAAGGTCCTCCTGGAATAGCTTTTCGATGAGTCTCCAGAAAATGATACCCCCCTTACTCTCACCCCGTTGCAAGAAAAGAGAAATGATGGGCTTTGAACGGATGCTGTCAATTGGTTGAGACTCAGATTTCACCAACCAACAGACAGCATCTTTTCTAAACCAATCAAGTCTCTGAATGTTCTGATGGGAGGCTTCCGTAACAACTGCCCAGACGTCTTCTTTCACTAAATATCTCTAAGCTTTATTAGCATCTTTGAGACTTACATTTAACCCATTGTGAAGCCTAAAAAGTGGCTCTCTGAACTGATAAACCCAACCATAATTGATATAAAGAAAAAGTAGTTCTATTCCGAAACCCAAAAATGCGGCAAAACTTATGTGTTTGTAACAATCCTATTATTGTTAAAAAAAAGGGTCGTTCGTTAATAACTGGAAAGTGTGCTAGTGTTGCGTTAGCAAATTGTTTGCATACTTCCGTTGTGTTTTGATGTAGGGGGATTATTTAGTAACTTTTATAAATATTTTAGTTACTTGACCTAATGAAATCGATGACCCTTCATTTGTTCAAACCTAAGGGAGGCCCTGAGGCAACAGAAGGCAGGGGAATATCCAGTAATCTTCTGAGTGAAGATGATAGTGTAGGGTTTGGGGATTCATAATGTTTGATAAAAGGTCATAATTAGAGTATTTTGTGCTGGGAGAAAAGTCACGAATTTGCACCCCTAAGCCAAAATGTTTTATCCGTGGAATCCCTTAATATTAGCTCAAATCCACGTTATGCCACTGGTTATTTCACCAAATGTCTCTAATGAGGTAGTTGATCATAGCGTATGAAATAATACGATTTACCCTATATCATACGCATTTTTCATTTAATAGGTATCATAAGTACTTAATAAATATAAGATTTCCATTTCCAGAACAGGGAAAACAATTTAGGATTATGTTGAGAATACCTCGTTGAAAGTTATGAAAAAATATTTAAAATATATTTCTACACGTACCCATAAAAAGATGAAAATTATAATGTCAAAATATCCACTGAATTAGAATTTCATAAGTAATTTCATTATTGGCAATTCCGTAATTCTTTTTACTCTTTTAGAGCAAATTATTTTAGCTAACTCTAGAAAACATAAGGTATTTTTCAAATTGGGGATATTTTTCCAGTATTCTCGGACAAGCACGATCACCAGGATTTTGTTTCGGAAGGGCGGTGGGGGGGATCTTGGAATAAGACCTGAGTAGGATTTCCCAATTACTAAACTATTCAACCAAACAGGAAAGGTTATGTTCTTTTCCCTCTAAGCGGCACTTTTTTGAACACAATGGCCTAAATGCCAGGTCACAAGGACCCCAAAGGTTTCGGAGAAAGTTGGGAAGGGGACCCTCTGGAATAGCTGTTGGGAGACAGATGGAAGCCTCCCGTCAATGCCATCAAGCGTGTTCTTTAACGTGCACATGGTATGACTCTCCAGTAGAAGTCGCCACTGTTTAATGACCCATCCGACGGACGGCCGCCTTTCCAAGCCCATCGGTGTCCTCTACTGATCGTAGGCAGGGCAGGGAGTGTTGCGGAGATAAACCGAATAAATAAATAAAAAAAATAAATGCCCCCTCAAGCAGCTGCTTGCCACAGAGGTCTGACAGGAGCCTGTCAGTTTATATGCCACAGTAGAAGATCTGAGAGGATGGCAGGACCTCAGCAGAAAAACGACACATACATCCATGCCTTACCCGGGACTCGAACCCAGGTCCCGTAGATCATTAGCCAAGCGCACTAACCACTCGGCCACGGGACGGCTAAACCGAATAGGAAAGGTTAAAATATATTTTATATGGAATGATATTTTACATAGTTGTTATTTTTTCACCTATTTATGTAGAGTGTCAGATATAAAATATGGAGATAAAATAAAAACATACAAAGACAAATGATTTGAATTTCAAATCAGGTAGACAAGTTTGAGATTTAGTATAAGACGACAGAATTTTTAGGGGGGGGGGGGGCGGTACCACCCTCTGGGTACGTTCCTGTTCTCTGATGTTGGTTATTGCATTTAAATGGAATAGGATACCTACGGCTTCAAACATTCACACGTTCTGCGTTTTGAAAAGTTGTAACCAGGCCAGTATCTACAAAAAAATATGAAGGGAAGGAGGACTAACGACCCAGTAGAGCCGGAGGAAAAAAGATAAAAGGAGGGGGGGGGGGACAAGAGACTGGATTTCCACTGCAGTGTAACATTTCCCCCTTAGTTTTAGAAGTTTTTAAAAAATTTCGTCTAAACAGTGTGAAATATACACAAGTTGAATAATTTTTTATCTCGTTATCCTTACTAGCATTCTCAAGGGGGGAAGCAGTGCTAGGCCTCCTTATCCCCCACTCTGCGAATGTAGTAACGGTAATGGATTCCTTCCTCCCAGATCCTAACCTGGTTGTAATCATCGCTTTGTCAAACATAACTTGCAAAACTATCTAAACCAAATCTAGAGAATTTTCGATTTAAACTTCATATGAAATCATTTGCTCTATTTTTAAAGCATATAATCCTTCTCTTATCAATAAATGTGATAATTAAATATGAATTTTTGTCAAGGAAGAAATAAAATGATTTAATTAATACCAACATTTTCATCAATAGGTTTGAAGAGTTAGATTTATTTTTACGCAAATGATGAACAAAAAAGATGTTTTTTGCATTTCAATTTTCGCATTGTGAAGGTTAAAAAAACGTTAAATGTTAACTTTGGTGTTGTTTTCAAAAGCTTCAATTTTCATGTTGCCTGTGATTATTATATCAACCATTAAAATTAATCACGATCAGAATTGCGAATAATAAACATATTTCTTTCGTTCCACCCAAGAAGAGAATCCATATTTTCATTTTCCTGTCTCTTTTTTTATTTTCGGCCATTTCCCCTCTCCTAATTCTGCAGATTAGGTACCAGAAAGGAAAACAAGAAAAATAATTTGTATTAAATCCTTTGCCTGCAATTTTTCATCAATCAGTCGTAAGCGTGTTCATTGGACGGTAAATTCGTGTGATTTAAGAGTGATCAGTGCTGTCGCTATTTTTTGATTTATTGCTCTTTTCGTAATCCTTCGTTTTTTGAAGTCTCTGTTTCTCTCTTTCTTAAAGACGATGTCTTTCTATTTCAAATAAACTCCATGCATTTTTTTCACCATGACTGAAAAAAGAGAGATTTGTTGTTAGAGCATATTTTATTCCTGCGTTTCATATACCGTAATCATTATTTAGGGTTCTGATGATGCTTTTGTTTCCAATAAAATATTTAAAAGATAAATTCGTGGCATGTTTTTAATCAGAACGAATAATCGTTGGTAGGAACGTAAGCATAATTTTGATTAAAGGAGGAGAAGCCGAAGCACTAAAAAATTTTATTAATGCCTACTTGTTTTAATTTCATATTTATCTTCACTGTTTTACATTAATGTTTAAGATTCATAATATGTATTTCATGACTCTCAAATCCGGTACTTAAATTTTTCATTGAAGGATAAGTGTTCAAAATTCAAAGTAAATTACTACTCAGTCAAATAGTTTTCCACGCTCTGTTAAGAGCCTGTTAGTGTAACACGACATGGACAAGGTCTGTGAAGGAGGCGCGACATGGGCAGAAAAAAGGTAAACATCAGAAAGGTTGTGTTGTTTTACCTCTGAGCGGCACTTTTTTGCACACCATGGGCTAAATGGCCAGGTCACATGGACCCCGAAGGCTCAGAGAAGGTTGGGGGAGGGGACCCACTGGAACAGCTGTTGGGAGACGGATGGTAGCCTCCCGTCAAGGCCATCCAGTGTGTTCTTTAACGTGCACAGGGTATGGCTCTCCCACACACGGGGCCACGGCTTAACGTCCCATCCAACGGACGGCGGCCTTTCCAAGCCCATCGGTGTCCCCTACTGACCGTGGGCAGGGCGGGGAATTTTGCGGAGATAAATCTCGACGCTGACCCAGCTGGGACTCGAAACTGGGAACTATATATTACGAGCCTGGCGCGCTACCGACTGAGCCACCCCCGCCAAAACATCAGAAAGGAAATATCCATGCCTTATCCACAGTCTGAAACTAAGTCCCTTTGCCTCAAGGACAGGCACTTTGATCGCTCGAATTTTTCATAGCCCAGAGGGCTGCAAATGCCAGTTATTCGCCTCCTGTGATCATTTGCATAATAAACTTTAATTGCTTTTAAATACCATTATTCCCTTAAAATATACAGCAAAATCTCGATTTTCTGAACTTTGGATTTTACGGACAGCATCCATCCTTCCTCCACCAAACTACAGTATTTTGATCTGCTTTTGTTCAATGAAAGTTGCAATTCTCTCCTAAATTGATGTCGAGCATTCTACAAGTCGAACGAGTTGAGAAGCAAACTTATCTGAACTCTCTACTAGTAAGAGACAACACGATGATTCTAGCTCCTCACCACTACCCTCTACAAGTAAGAGGTAACAGAAGGAATTTAGCTCTTCATCACTAACCTCTACACGTAAGAGAAGGTATTCAGCTCCTCATCCCTACCCTCTATACGTAAGAGACAACAGAAGGAATTTAGCTCCTCATCGTTACCCTCTACACGTAAGAGGCAACAGAAGGAATTTAGCTCCTCATCACTAACCTCTACACGTAAGAGAATGAATTCAGCTCCTCACCACTACCCTCTACGCGTAAGAGGCAACAGAAGAAATTTTGCTCCTCACCATTACCCTCTACACGTAAGAGGCAACAGAAGAAATTTAGCTCCTCACCATTACCCTCTACACGTAAGAGGCAACAGAAGGAATTTAGCTCCTCATCACTAACCTCTACACGTAAGAGAATGAATTCAGCTCCTCACCACTACCCTCTACACGTAAGAGGCAACAGAAGGAATTTAGCTCCTCACCATTACCCTCTACACATAAGAGGCAACAAAAGGAATTTAGCTCCTCACCATTACCCTCTACACGTAAGAGGCAACAGAAGGAATTTAGCTCCTCACCACTACCCTCTACACGTAAGAGGCAACAGAAGAAATTTAGCTCCTCACCATTACCCTCTACACGTAAGAGGCAACAGAAGAAATTTAGCTCTTCACCATTACCCTCTACACGTAAGAGGAAACAGAAGGAATTTTGCTCCTCATCACCAACCTCTACACGTAAGAGAATGAATTCAGTTCCTCACCACTACCCTCTACACGTAAGAGGCAACAGAATTTAGCTCCTCATCACTAACCTCTACACGTAAGAGAATGAATTCAGCTCCTCACCACTACCCTCTACACGTAAGAGGCAACAGAAGAAATTTAGCTCCTCACCATTACCCTCTACACGTAAGAGGCAACAAAAGGAATTTAGCTCCTCACCATTACCCTCTACACGTAAGAGGCAACAGAAGGAATTTAGCTCCTCACCACTACCCTCTACGCGTAAGAGGCAACAGAATAAATTTAGCTCCTCACCACTACCTTCTATACGTAAGAGGCAACAGAAGGAATTTAGCTCCTTATTCCTACCCTCTACACGTAAGAGGCAACAGAAGGAATTTAGCTCCTCATCACTAACCTCTACACGTAAGAGAATGAATTCAGCTCCTCACCACTACCCTCTACACGTAAGAGGCAACAGAAGAAATTTAGCTCCTCACCATTACCCTCTACACGTAAGATGCAACAGAAGGAATTTAGATCCTAACCATTACCCTCTACACGTAAGAGGCAACAGAAGGAATTTAGTTCCTCACCACTACCCTCTACGAGTAAGAGGCAACAGAAGGAATTTAGCTCCTCACCACTACCCTCTACGCGTAAGAGACAACAGAAAGAATTTAGCTCCTCACCATTACCCTCTACACGTAAGAGGCAACAGAAGGAATTTAGTTCCTCACCACTACCCTCTACGAGTAAGAGACAATAGAAGGAATTTAGCTCGTCACCACTACCCTCTACGCGTAAGAGGCAACAGAAGAAATTTAGCTCCTCACCACTACCCTCTACGCGTAAGAGACAACAGAAGGAATTTAGATCCTCACCACCACGTTCTACACGTAAGAGGAGGCAACAGAAGAAATTTAGCTTCTCACCACTACCTTCTACACGTAAGAGCAACAGAAGGAATTTAGTTCCTCACCACTACCCTCTAACGTAAGAGGCAACAGATGGAATTTAGCTACTCACCACTACCCTCTACGCGTAAGAGACAACAGAAGAAATTTAGCTCCTCACCACTATCTTCTACGCGTAAGAGGCAACAGAAGGAATTTAGCTCCTCACCACTATCCACTACAAGTAAGAGGAGGCAACAGAAGGAATTTAGCTCCTCACCGTACACTTTACACGTAAGAGGCAACAGAAGGAATTTAGCTCCTCACTACTACCCACTACACGTAAGAGGAGGCAACAGAAGGAATTTAGCTCTTCACTACTACCCTCTACATGTAAGAGGCAACAGATGGAATTTAGGTGCTCACCACTACCCTCTACACGTAAGAGGCAACAGAAGGAATTTAGCTCCTCACCACTACTTTCGACACGTAAGAGGAAACAGAGGAATTTAGCTCCTTACCACTACCTTCTACACGTAAGAGGCAACAGAAGGAATTTAGTTCCTCACCACTACCCTCTACACGCAAGAGGCAATAGAAGGAATTTAGCTCCTCATCACTAATCTCTACACGTAAGAGAAGGAATTCAGCTCCATATCACTACCCTCTAGGCGTAAGAGGCAACAGAAGGAATTTAGGGCCCACTTATTCGTGGCTTGAACTCAGTTTCCTTTGATCTACTTCCAATCAAGTTAAATAGAGAAAGCAAATAAAATTGAATCGATGTTTTAATAAAAAATTATCCTAATAAAAAAGTGTGCGATGTTTGAAGGAAAGAAAAAATCCAGTATTTTGAAAAATAAATGAATATATAGAAAGGGCTGCATGGAAATAGAAAGAACGATGATAACAATACGGATAAATAAAAAATTGGTGGCGATGAGAAATCCAAAAAGATAGTGGTTGATGAAAGTGAAATAACATCGGAAAAAATGAAATATAAGTGAAAGTAAAGGAGAATAAAGGAACAGAATCCGATTTTTTAAAGAAGAAGCATTCATTGGAATGAGTCAATACGTTAAGTAAATGACAGGAAATCAAAAACTGATTTTATATTTTAAGAGAAGCAGAAACTCGAGAATAAGACAAATGAGGCGAAAAAAGATCGAAAGGTAAAGATATGACTAAAAATTCAAACATGGAAACTGAAACCTATATTAAAGTTTGAAAAGTGATTTAGAACCAATATTAATCCCGCCGAAGAGACACTCTCTTCAGACGTAGGATAGAAAGCTAAAGGAAATTAAAAGTACTTTTTGATCATTTCTCTCCTCAGCTCTATAGCAATATCCTGTAACTATAACTTCTTTGTCTTCCCAGTACTATCATCGCAGTCATTAAGACCACTGGGAAATTTAAGTACTCTATAATGAACACAACGCAGTGGAAAGAGTAGGGTGGATAACGAACGTTTAAATTAATTAACAGCAATCTCAACTACACTCCAGTGAAACTAAGTGCCTTTTGCTTCTGTGTAATTGGCTCCTGGAAATGAAGCGCTTAAATAAAAGCTTTGAGCTCTTCTAACGCTTTCGGGGAAAAAGAAACTTCTCTTAGTTTTAGCAGAAACTGGAGTTAAGGAGTTTTTCTCTCTGCTGCAGACGAATACCAACGAGAAGAATAAAGAGTCTTTGTTAAGGTAGTTTTTAATTATCTTCCTATTTTTCCAACTGCTGCCGAATAAGCCGAGGGAAGGAACACACCTGTCACTATTTTTATGTAATGGAACACTCTCAAGTCTCCCACGATCCTGGAAGATGGTTGGCTCTCTGTTTTCTCTCCTAATGTGCCTATCACTCTTCGAAGAGAAACGTTGACGACAAACAGTAAGACAAAAAGAGCTGATTCCCCGACATTAATTCCCGCTAAATGTATAACTTTGAAACAGAACAACTCTTAAGGCTTAGTGATGTTACGATGCAGTTGTAGATCAAGGGTTCGGCTTTACGTTTTTGCCATTGCCATGTTCTCACTGTTTTTTTTTTCCCCATCGTACTCTGTTATTTCAGTTTCGCGTTTGGATTGTTGTACTCTGCTCTTTCGTTCGATCAATAGACTTGAATAAATTTATCTGTTTGTAAAAAAGAGCTCTAAATTTTGAGGCCGTTGTAAATGCTGTTATTATCTTGTTCATCAAACTCCTCGGTAACTATCAGACACCGATGAGTTTTGGAAAGGCCGCCGTCCGTCTGATGGGACGTTAAGCCGCGTGTGGGATAACCATCATATCCTGTGCACGTTAAAGTAAATGTTGGATGGTCTTTACGGAGGCTTTACTCAGGATCTATCCTCCTGAGAACTATCCAGTGGGTCCCCTTCCACAATCTTCTTCGAGCCTTCTGGGTCCTTCTGACCTGGCCATTTAGCCCATTGTGTGCAAAAAAGTGCCGCTTGGAGGTAAAACAACCCACCTAACAAGGAGGCTAAAATTTTCAAAATGGGCTTCAAAGGGAGCGTTCCATGGCTTAACATGAGGGGAAGCAATGGGATGACTGAAACCGCGAAGTCGACCCTTCAAGAAATCTCCTAGATTATTGGTTAATGACTTATAAATGGGGCGGGGGTGCCTCAGTCGGTAGCGCGCCAGGCTCGTAATATATAGTTCCCAGGTTCGAGTCCCAGCTGGGTCAGCGTCGAGATTTATCTCCGCAAAATTCCCCGCCCTGCCCACGGTCAGTAGGGGACACCGATGGGCTTGGAAAGGCCGCCGTCCGTCGGATGGGACGTTAAGCCGCGGCACCGTGTGCGGGAGAGTCATACCCTGTGCACGTTAAAGAACACGCTGGATGGCCTTGACGGGAGGCTACCATCTGTCTCCCAACAGCTGTTCCAGTGGGTCCCCTCCCCCAATCTTCTCTGAGCCTTCGGGGTCCATGTGACCTGGCCATTTAGCCCATGGTGTGTAAAAAAGTGCCGCTCAGAGGTAAAACAACCCAACCCAATGACTTATAAAATCACCTGCTAATCAACCAATGAGGTATGACAACGGCAGAAGCATTAGCTCTCATTCTCATTGTCGGTCTATTGTTCATTTAGTTGCCATTAACACTATACCGTGGAAATTTCGCATCCGTAAATTACTAGTTTTATCGCTGAATTCTGCGTTCGGTGTTCTGTGAGTTGAATTGTTTACATCTGAGCGGCATGTTTTTGCATGCAATTGGCTAAATGGCCAGATCACAAAAACCCCGAGGGCTTAGAGAAGTTTGGCAGAATGGATTGTATCCAATGGATAGCTGTTAGGAGACAGATGGTAGCTTCCTGTCAAGACCATCTATCATATTTTTTAACGTGCACAGGGTATGGCTGTCCTGCACACGGTCAAAAAAAATACTGTAATGGTTGTAAGAAATTCTGTCACAGAGTACAATATCGTGAAACAGAATTGCTTAACGGTAGTAATGATTTAATGACTGGTTGTTGTTTTGATCGATTATTGATATCATTGTTGTTGTAGGTGCTTCTAGAAGTCTAATTGGCAAGGTTGGGTTCGGCTGTTTTACCTCTGAGCTACACGTTTTTGTACACAATGGGCTAAATGGCCAGGTCACAAGCCCCAAGTAAGGGGACGTAGTGGACTGCTATTAGGAGACAGATGGTTGCCTCCCGTCAAGGCCATCTGGCGTGTTCTTTAACGTGCACAGGGTATAGTTCTCCCGCACATGGAGCCGCGCCTTAACGTCCCATTCGAGGGACGGCGGTCTTTCCAAGTCCATCGGTGTCCCCTACTGATCGTAGGCAGGGCGGGGAGTTTTGTGGAGATAAATCTCAACGCTGAAGGGTGAGGGGAGTTCTGCCTTTTTCTGTAATCTATCCTTCCGATTTTCATTGAGGGCAGGGTAGGGGTGAGTTGGGTTGTTTTACCTCTGAGCGGCACTTTTTTTGCACACAATGGGCTAAATGGCCAGGTCACATGGACCCCGAAGGCTCAGAAAAGGTTGGGGGAGGGGACCCACTGGAACAGCTGTTGGGAGACAGATGGTAGCCTCCCGTTAAGGCCATCCAGCGTGTTCTTTAACGTGCACAGGGTATGGCTCTCTCCCACACACGGGGCCACGGCTTAACGTCCCATCCGCCGGACGGCGGTCTTTCCAAGCCCATCGGTGTCCCCTACTGACCGTGGGCAGGGCGAGGAATTTTGCGGAGATAAATCTCAACGCTGACCCAGCTGGGACTCGAACCTGGGAACTACAGATTACGAGCCTGACGCGCTACCGACTGAGCCACCCCCGCCCCTAGGGTAGGGGTGAGAGAGATAATTCTCAACGATGGCTTCCTTTCCAAGTCAAAGGGTGAGGGGAGTTCCGTCTTGCCCTGTAATCTATCTTGCCGATTTTCACTGAGGGCAGGTTGGGGGTGAGAGAGATAAATCTCAAAGATGGCTTCCGTCAAATCGAAACTGACACAACACTCGCCCTATTTTGTGTTCTGTGTTAAAGGTTTTGTTACAGGACGCAACGTCTACCAACGTAAAGAAGATTTTCAATAAAAACCTAAAAGTTTTTATTAAAGCATGACCTCATTTCTCATATAACATACAATCACTTGCACAGGAATTTTCGCTGGCTTTGCTAAAAGCAAAACCAGGTTCTCCTCCGACCATAACAGACTGAGATAAAAGACTTCTTATTTGTTACGTTACCTAATCCACAGGGGCAAAATAAGTTAATAGAATTTATAATATAATGTAAAGAGAAATAGCAAAGTCAACCTGTAAAGATAGTAATCTTGTAAAGGAAGAAAAAAATATTTTTAAAACGAATTTATCTTGAGGAATAAATAATGCTAGAAGAAGTCAGCAAAGGAGATGAAAAACTGAAGATTTAATGATGTCTGCGAGAGAAAAGGACCTACGAGAAGATAATGTTAGAGATTCTCCTTTCCAATGAAGAAGCAATCAAGAAAGACTCGCAAAGCGAAATTGAATTGAGAGAATGAGTCGCAAGTCGCTGTGCATCGAGTTTGGGTTGTTTGTAACTTCTCGACGATTAAGAAGTTCAGAAGAAACGAGAAAGAAGAACTGGATGATTAACTGAGATTAAAGCTTTATCTTTAAATAATTAAACACACTCATAATTATAATAAAAATAAAAATATATACCCCCTCAAGCAGCTGCTTGCCACAGAGGTCTTACAGGAGCCTGTCAGTAGTAGTATGCCAGAGTAGAAGGTCTGAGAGGATGGCAGGCCCTCAGCAGAAAAACGACACATACATCCATGCCTTATCCGGGGCTCGAACCCAGGTCCCTTAGATCGGTAGCCAAGCGTGCTAACCACTGGGCCAAACCGAAAAATAATTCTAACTATATAAATTCATTGAATTGATGATCTTTAAGATATTAACGAATAGAACAACAAATAAGGTATTAACAATGAACTAGACCAGGGGTGGGCAAATAGCTGCCCGCGGGCCACATTCGTTCCGCTAAGAGTTTTTTGTGGCCCGCCAAGACAGTCAGAAAAATCCGCATTGAACCGAGATTTCCTTCCCGTGCGCGACCGAAGATTCGTCTCGTATTTTCCACTAGAACGGCCACGTCAATACGCATGCGCAGTGTAGATACGAAAACAATTGCCCACCCCTGAACTAGACTACTCGGTGTTAAAAAGCGGAATTGAAAGTTGAAAGTGAAGTTGAGGATGAAAGAGTACAAGTATGGACATAGCCATTGTCATTTGTTTTGCTATGTGTGTTGTGATTGGCCCATCCCTCTACACCTGTTTCGTTCTCTGTATAATCGAAAATCCCATGTTCTCATCTTGGGACATAAAGCATAATTGGCTATAAGTCATATCAATCCAATTTAACCTTTCAAGACCCTGTGTATATTACATTTTATTTTGACTTTTAGAATTTATGGAGGAAGGGAAGTATAGTTGTAGAAGGAGACAGCTGTTAGGAGCACATGGAAGTCTCCTTTCAAGGTTGGGTTGGGTTGTTTTACCTCTGAGCGGCAATTTTTTGCACACCATGGGCTAAATGGCCAGGTGTCACATGGACCCCGAAGGCTCAGAGAAGGTTGGGGGAGGGGACCCACTGGAACAGCTGTTGGGAGACAGATGGTAACCTCCCGTCAAGGCCATCCAGCGTGTTCTTTAACGTGCACAGGGTATGGCTCTCCCGCACACGGGGCCACGGCTTAACGTCCCATCCGACGGACGGCGGCCTTTCCAAGCCCATCGGTGTCCCCTACTGACCGTGGGCAGTGCGGGGAATTTTGCGGAGATAAATCTCAACGCTGACCCAGCTGGGACTCGAACCTGGGAACTACAGATTACGAGCCTGGCGCGCTACCGACTGAGCCCCCCCCCCCCTCCTTTCAAGGCTATTCAACCTGTTTTTTTTTTTAAGGTACACTCTATATGGTTCTGCTTTACACGGACCTACGGCCTAACGTCCATCACACGGACGGCCCATTGGTATCCCCTTTCTCACTGAGGGTAGGAAAGAGCGGAGATAGATATCAGCATGGGCAGAATTTGGAATCGAACCTGAGAACTGCATATTACGAGTGCCGCGCTACCAACTAAGCCAACCTCTGCCTTCAATTTCCGCAAATTTCCAATTTTTGTTTTTTCTTTCAGAATAAGCTTTATTGTTAAATATTTCAGTTTTCGTATAGAGGCAGGGGTGGCTCAGTCGGTAGCGAGTCAGGTTTCTAATCTGTACTTCCCAGGTTCGAGTCCCAGCTGGGTCAGCGTTAAGATTCATCTCCGCAAAATTCCCCGCCTTGCCCACGTCAGTAGGGGACACCGATGGACTTGTAAAGGCCGCCGTCCGTCGAATGTGGTGTTAAGCCGTGGTCCTGTATGCGGGAGAGAGCCATACCCTGTGAACGTTAAAGAACACGCTGGATGGCCTTGACGGGAGGCTACCATCTGTCTCCCAACAGCTGTTCCAGTGGGTCCCCTCCCCCAACCTTCTCTGAGCCTTCGGGGTCCTTGTGACCTGGCCATTTAGCCCATTGTGTGCAAAAAAGTGCCGTTCAGAGGCAAACCAACCAGTTTTCATAATTCTCTAAATACAGAGCAAACTTATATTTTAGCAATAAATTTGCTCTGTATTTAGAGAATTATGAAAACTGGTTGGTTGTTTTACCTCTGAACGGCATTTTTTGCACACCATGGGCTAAATGGCCAGGTCACATGGACCCCGAAGGCTCAGAGAAGGTTGGGGGAGGGGACCCATTGGAACAGCTGTTGGGATTTCGATAGATTTCATTCCGGTTTTCATTTATGATCCATTTTCCACATTATTTATGAAGTTACAGAGTTCCGAATATGGCTCTTTATTAATATAACATGGAAATGTTCCCGTTTTTCCTTCCAGTATTGGGGGCGGGGGTGGCTCAATCGGTAGCGCGCCAGGCTCGTAATCTGTAGTTCCCAGGTTCGAGTCCCAGCTGGGTCAGCGTTGAGATTTATCTCCGCAAAATTCCCCGCCCTGCCCACGGTCAGTAGGGGACACCGATGGGCTTGGGAAAGGCCGCCGTCCGTCGGATGGGACGTTAAGCCGTTGCTCCGTGTGCGGGAGAGCCAAACACTGTGCACGTTAAAGAACACGCTGGATGGCTTTGACGGGAGGCTACCATCTGTCTCCCAACAGCTGTTCCAGTGGGTCCCCTCCCCCAACCTTCTCTGAGCCTTCGGGGTCCATGTGACCTGGCCATTTAGCCCATGGTGTGCAAAAAAGTGCCGCTCAGAGGTAAAACAACCCAACCTTCCAGTATTTGTTCCTTTCCCCATTATTAGTAGTCTTTTGAAGAGAAACCAAGCTTTGACGTTTTCTACAATTCTCTAAATTTCTTAAAAGCTCTCTCAAGCAGCTGCTTGCCACAGAGATCTAACAGGAGCCTGCCATTGTATAAGCCATAGTAGAAGTTCTGTGAGGAGGCAGACCTCAGCAGAAAAATGACACACCCCAGCCTTACCCGGGGCTTGAACCCAAGTTCGTTTGATTAGTAGCCAAGCACGCTAACATTTCGGACTATTAACAAGTGTTTAAATAATGTTTTTCCTAATCTTAACTCGCTTTCAGCTCCTGAAATTTTATGCGTATCTATAAACTAGAAGAACAAAAAATTGCTTTTTGCAATTTTTCTCGTTTTCGAAGCGAATTAATTTTTTTACTTTCCGTCGAAATTCGAACTAACGGATGATTGAAAAAAAAATGCAGATAATAATATTTCATTATCACGATACAGCCCAAAAAATAATTTTTCAACATCTTCACATTCTACCAGGAAAATTTCACATTTCTAACAGAAACATATTTACAACATTTGTAAAGTTTTGCCATTTTCCAAAAAATTTCCATCTTCAGAGGCACTATTAAAGCTATTGGGTTGTGGGTTGTTTAACCCCTGAGCGGCACTTTTTTGCACACAATGGGCTAAATGGTCAGGTCACATGGACCCCGAAGGCTCAGAGAAGGTTGGGGGAGGAGACCCACTGGAACAACTATTGGGAGACAGATGGTAGCTTCCCGTCAAGGCCATCCAGCGTGTTCTTTAACGTGCACAGGGTATGGCTCTCCCGCACACGGGGCCACGGCTTAACGTCCCATCTGACGGACGGCGACCTTTCCAAGTCCATCGGTGTCCCCTACTGACCGTGGGCAGGGCGGGGAATTTTGCGGAGATAAATCTCAACGCTGACCCAGCTGGGACTCGAACCTGGGAACTACAGATTAGGAGCCTGACGTGCTACCGACTGAGCCACCCCCGTCCAAAGCTATTGGGAGAATTTGAAATCGTAATATTCCATCAATACCCATCCAACCAAACAATAATTTTTAAATTAATCCCTTAAAACAGAATGTATACTGACAGACACAAAATGAAAACATGAGTTTATTTTGTAAAAAACGGGCTGCAGACCTAAGATTTGCTTTCTATTTTTTTATACAATCAATGGACAACTTAGTTTGCCAGCAGGATGCTACAGAGAAGTCTAGATGCTGTCTCGAAGCTCTGGAAATACGAACCTCATCTAGCTCGAATACTCCAAGTGAATGGATCTTGAAATTCCACGGAGGCTGTCTTGAATATGGAATTCAGAGGCCAAATTGCTTTGAGGCGGGGGGAATGCAAAGTCATTTGAATTTTTTTACATAAGTAGTTTAAATTTGATGTTCAGGACAGAGATCTTTCAGTGGGGAACGGAAGAGACTGAAATGGGGACCGCGATCCATTGAAGAATGCTGGATCGGTCCCTAATGTCTAATAAATTTTTTTTATTTAACCAGCAAAATGGGTGGGTGGGCATAATCTCTACCCCTTGAGTATGCAACTGGTTCAAGAGTGTTTTCGTTGAATTTCAATTGACTCAAAAACAGATCTTTACTCTTGATAATGGAACTGTCCTTCTCTTTACTTTTATGAATCAGTCTTCATGCGAAAGCAGGAGCGTTTAATCTCTCCTACCTGTTGATAATTCACTGGTTTCCATAAATTAAGGAAAATCCCTATGTTAAGTCTTATTTTAGAAGTTATAGAGCTTTGACTTATTTTAGAACTTTTTTTGACTTATTTTGACTTATTTTAGAATTTTGACTTGATTTTAGAAGTTATAGAGCTTTGACGTTAGCTTCCCATTACAATGGGAAGCTAACGTCAAAGCTCAATAACTTCTAAAATAAGTTTTGTTTTTTTGAAAATGTGATTGCAGGTAAAGAGATCAATCAAATAAATCAATATCTAGATTTTCAGCAATTTTCGTTCAGTATTCAATGAGTTATGGAAGTTTGAATATTTAGCGATAACAATGCCAGTCACAAAAATTGACTTCAGAAGTTAATTAAAACTTAATAATAAGTATTGTATCAAAGTGTTTAATAAAATAAGTTTGTATTTTAGAACTTTGTGTAAAGAATTCTTTCACTATTCTTCAGTTTTGTATAAGTTTCTTAAGAGTGGCATTGCTGTTGTTAAAAATTCAAACTTGTAATAAAAAAAATAAATACCCCCTCAAGCAGCTGCTTGCCACAGAGGTCTGACAGGAGCCTGTCAGTTTATATGCCACAGTAGAAGATCTGAGAGGATGGCAGGACCTCAGCAGAAAACAACACGAACATCCATGCCTTACCCGGGGCTCGAACCCAGGTCCCGTAGATCAGTAGCCAAGCGCGCTAATCACTCGAACTCATTAAATACTGAACGAACATTGTTGAAAATCGAGATACTGATTTATTTAATTGAGATGTTTATCTCCAATCACATTTTTCAAGACAAAAAAAAAACTTGATTTAGAAGTTACAGAGTTTTAACGTTAGCTTCCAATTGACTTAACACAGGGATTGTCCTTAATTTATGGAAACTAGTGTATTACTCGTATAAGAGTGAAAACAACAGGAAGGCAATTTGTCAATAGAGAAATTAACAAGCAGGCTATTTTTCAATAGTGGAAGCAATTGGTTAACTTTTTTAATAGTGGAAGCAATTGCCTAGCCATTTTTCGATAGTGGACGCAATAGGTTGGTTATTTCTCAATAGTGGGAACAATTGGATAGTCGTTTTTCAATAGTGGAAGCAATTGGCTAGCCTTTTCTCAACAGTAGAAGCAACAGACTGGCTATTTTTCAATAGTGGAAACAATTGGCAAGCCATTTATCAATAGTTGAAGCAATTGGATAGCCATTTATCAATAGTGAAAACAATAGTCATGCTCTTTTTCAATAATGGAAGTTACTTGCTAAGCAGTTTTAATAGTGGAAACAACAGTAGTGAAAGCAGCTCTGGGGCCAGAATGCTAATGCCGTATACTTGTTAAGTGGCATAAAATTCTGAAGTAACAACTTAACTTCGTTTTATAAAATATTAATACAATATCCATACAATTATCGCGAGTCGTGAACAAAATCGCTTGTACTCACGACGTTCTAACTGAATTCAGGAGACAATCTCTTCAAGAATAAACGTTAGTTGCTCTAAATTGAAAGCCATTTCTTAACAACGTGAAAAATTGCTAATCCCTGGATAAGAGAAATCTCACGGTTATGACGTTTATAGGAATATGGTATTAAAATGCATTTCTATATTTTGTTTTTACTTTGATAATAAATTAGCGTTTGAACAAAGGCATGTACAGTCGCTTAAAAAAGTATCCGAACACTATGGTTGATTACAGAATTTGGAAAAAATATCTGGCAACGATTTTTTTAGAAATTAGTGATCTGGCAACCTTCGTGTCACGTGACACGAAGGTTGCCAGATCACTAATTTCTAAAAAAATCGTTGCCAGATCACTAATTTATAAAAAAATCGTTGCCAGATATTGTTTCTGAATTTTGTAATCAACATAGTGTTCGGATACTTTTTTGACCAACTGTAGGTGGTCATATTATTTTGATACTAGATCGTGTGGGCTCACTCACGGAAATATTGAGCGTGTGCAGTTACCGTTCACAGCAAACTGGAGCGTGCACAAACAAAAATCGTTGCCAGATATTTTTTCTGAATTCTGTAATCAACCATAGTGTTCGGATACTTTTTTGAGCGACTGTACAAAAATAAAGCAAAATAGGCCTGAAGCCTAAAAAATAAGGCTTTTTATTTCTGGTAAACAGAAATATGTGCATTTTACAAAACCTCCGATATGTATTCTTCTTGTTTCCTTTCATTTGTAAATACGTTTATTCTGCAAATAATTCGAGGATTTTTAGAAGAAATACTTCAAAAATCTGTATAAAAAATTCTACAATTATTTATAGGAAATCGTATTAATTCCGGTTAATTAAATTTTACGAGTAAAGACAATTAAAATATGTTCATTAAGAAAAATTTGAAATTATTTTAGACATCAATAATAATTATTTCGTGAATTTTCGAGAGTGATACCGAAATGATAATTGCACGAATGTCGGGTATTTTACGATGGATTGCACATTAACCTGATTGGATTTGAGTTGTTTTACCTCTGAGCGGCACTTTTTTGCACACCATGGGCTAAATGGCCAGGTCACATGGACCCCGAAGGCTCAGAGAAGGTTGGGGGAGGGGACCCACTGGAACAGCTGTTGGGAGACAGATGGTAGCCTCCCGTCAAGGCCATCCAGCGTGTTCTTTAACGTGCACAGGGTATGGCTCTCCCGCACACGGGCCACGGCTTAACGTCCCATCCGACGGACGGCCGCCTTTCCAAGCCCGTCGGTGTCCCCTACTGACCGTGGGCAGGGCGGGGAATTTTGCGGAGATAAAGCTCAACGCTGACCCAGCTGGGACTCGAACCTGGGAACTACAGATTACGAGCCTGGCGCGCTACCGACTGAGCCACCCCCGCCCCAACTTGATTGGAAGAATAGTTCGTATTCCTTATATTGAAAACTGTTTTATCGAGATCCTAAAATTAATAAGACCCATGTTAAGCATCACTGATAATAACTGAATTTTGGTTTTGGTTTTAACTTTAATGTGCGAATGCAATAAAACTCCTTTGAAATGAGGTTGAAATGGCCAAGAAATCTGAATGCCATATCAAGTAATGCGCAGATAAGCTTTAAAACTTAAAATATTATTCGTGATTTTTGCTAATGTGTATTGTAAGAGGGTTGAGTTGTTTTACCTCTGAGCGTCACTTTTTTTCTACACAATGGGTTAAGTGGCTAAGTGTTAAGGACCCAAAAGACTCAGTGAAGGTTGAAGAAGAGGACCCACTGGATAGCTGTTAGAAGACCATAACCTCCCGTCAAGGCCATCCAGTTTGTTCTTTAACGTGCACAGGTTATGGCTCTCCCGCACGTGGGGTCATGACTTAACGTCCCAACCGATGGATGGCAGCCTTTCCAAGTCCATCTGTACCATCTTTCTCACCGATTGCAAGATAGGGGTTAGCGACGATAAATGTCATCACTAGTGCAGTTGGGACTCGAAGCTGTAAACTGCACATTACGAGCCTGGCGCGCTACAGACAGAGTCAACAACCCTCATCCCTTGTAAGAGGAGAAAAACCTGTCGCAAGTTTTAATAAATTTCAATGACTAACCCAAGCATCCGAATTCAAAAATATGTATATTTCTTTCTAAAGAGTATTTAAATTCGGTTGCTTTACCCCCGAGCGGCATTTTTTTGCACACCATGGGCTAAATGGCCAGGTCACATGGACCTCGAAGGCTCAGAGAAGGTTGGGGGAGGGGACCCACTGGAACAGCTGTTAGGAGACAAATGGTAGCCTCCCGTCAAGGCCATCAAGAGTGTTCTCTTACGTGCACAGTGTATGACTCTCTCGCACACGGAGCCACGGCTTAACATCCTATCCGACGGAGAGCGACCTTTCCAAGCCCATCGGTGTCCCCTACTGACCGTGAGCAGGGCGGGGAATTTTGCGGAGATAAATCTCAACGCTGACCCAGCTGGGACTCGAACCTGGGAACTACAGATTACGAGCCTCGCACGTTACCGACTGAGTCACCACGCCCCAAACAATTAAATAAATAACATCTTATTTTTGCTGTTATTTATCTGTCATAAAGGTATTTAGTGTAGTTGTTTTCGAACTTTGTGTAATAGACAATGACAAAGTTTTGAACATTACCTCACGTAACGAAGCACGGGAGTTCCCAATCAGCGTCAAAAAATAGAATTTTAATTTTAATTATTCTTTGGGTGACTACCTTATTTTTATGGTAATCAATTTATTATATTACGTGAGATAATTGGACACTAAAAGATGGAGTATCAATTATGATAGTTAGGATGAAATATTTGTTTAGGGAGATTTTTATTTTTTTGTGTGTAAATGGGTCACTCGAAGATTTAGATATTTACGCCAATGCTTTTGACTCATAGTGCTAAGGAACGTTACATTCTTACTATATTTTGAGTCCTGAAACAATTGATAGAAAAATGAACGAAAGCAGAACCCTCCTTTGCTTATTATTAAAAATATTTTAATACTTCTAATAAAGGGTCTCCTGTTATTCCTGCTATTCCTGGAATGTCTGATAAAATGTTACTTTTCGCTCTTCATGTAAAGCAAAAAAAAAAATGTGTGTTAAGTTTATGCGGCATAGGGAAAATGATTCTGCATTATAATGAGGTGACGCGTTACTGTCAGGCGAATTAGTCGAGGAAAAATTCAATTAATTCGCTGTGTTGTAACTTTTAATTACTCTTGGGTTAATTATTTGCTGGGACATGTGTTACGAAATGGCTTGTTGGGACGAAACTGAGACAAAGAATAATCATCGTAATTTGTCGACACAGCGGGAAGTTATTTTATGAGCAGAGAGGAAGTTTGGGCAGCGAAAATGACGATGTGTTTCATAATGGAACTATGAGATGGCCATGTTTTCCTAGTTACTCATGCATCACATCAGAAAATTGGAGGACGGTGTAGTCATCAGAGAAAATAGAGAAGTGAATCATTTATATATCAAGTAGCGAAATTCCAAAGAATAAGTATTTCGAAAAATGATTTTAATTTGTCAAGACATAGAGCAGGAAACGAAAGACACCAAGCAAGAAAAAAATAACTGATAAGTGGTGATAGGAGGTAATAAAAAGGTAATATAAGTGGTATAGGAGGTAATCCTGTAGAACAACGTCCGTTACGTCGCTGATTCGTTCTGCAAAATGTGATTCAGCAGTAAAATATCAGAGGAAAATGTCCTGTAGACAAGAAACACTTGAAATAATTAGTTCTCTTGACTGGGATTCGAACCTAGGCCTCCCAGAAGCATGCGTGGAGTTCTCACCGCTAGACTACCAGAAGCTAACCGTTTCTTCAACAGTGTGAAATATAAGCATATCTGGAATTTTGGTTGATTCGCCAGTGGCGCCATCTATTATCAGGAATCGGGCAGCCAAGCCGCCACATATCAGGATAAAAATAACTGTCACTCACAGCGTTATATAAATAATTTAGTAACAAAGTATCAGGGGAAAACGTCCTGTAGATAAGAACACTTGGAATAATTATTTGTTTGAGTGGGATTCGAACCCATGCCTCCCAAAAGCGTGTTGGACATCCTAACCCTTAGACCCCAGAAGCTAACCATTTCTTCAACAATATGACATGTAAGCTTTCCAGGCAGCTTAGCTGCACGATTCCTGATAATAGATGACGCCACTGGCGAATCAATATTGCGGGAATCCTTAATTGCGGAAATGCCTAATCGTGTCACATTGTTAAAGAAATGGTTAGCTAGGGTCCGGCAAGCTTTTTTGGGACGATGCGTAATATCTCATAGGTTTCTGTTTGGGTTGTTTTTTTATCTTTGAGCGGCATTTTTGTGCACACAATAGAGTAAATAGTCAAGCCATGAGTACCCAAAAGGCTCAGAGAAGTGTGAGGAAGGAACCCGCTTGGGAGCGGTTAGGAGACATACAGAAGCATCTCATAAAGATCATCCTAGTGTGTTCTTTGGAATGAAGGATAAAAACAAAAGAGACTGATCGATAAAGAGGGATAGGAATCGAAAGTAAGCGATGGCAGTGAAAGATAAACACTGGAAGTAACTGGTCGATAATGAGGGATAGGAATCGAAAGTAAGCGATAAAAGATAAAGATAAAAACTGGAAGTAACTGTTCGATAATGAGAGATAGGAATCGAAAGTAAGCGATAAAAGATAAAGATAAAAAAAGGAACTAACTGGTCGATAATGAAGGATAGGAATCGAAAGTAAGCGATGGCAGTGAAAGGTAAAAATTAGAAGTAACTGGTCGATAATGACGGATAGTAATCGAAAGTAAGCGATGAGAGTGAAAGATAAAAACTGGAACTGATCGATAATGAGTGATAGGAATCGAAAGTAAGCGATAAAAGATAAAGATAAAAAATGGAAGTAACTGGTCGATAATGAGGGATAGGAATCGAAAGAAAGCGATGGCAGTGAAAGATAAAAACTGGAAATAACTGGTTGATAACGAGGGATAGGAATCGAAAGTAAGCGATGACAGTGAAAGATAAAAACTGGAACTGATCGATAATGAGGGATAGGAATCGGAAGTAAGCGATGGCAGTGAAAGGTAAAAATTGGAAGTAACTGGTCGATAATGAGGTATAGGAATCGAAAGTAAGCGATGAGAGTGAAAGATAAAAACTGGAACTGGTCGATAATGAAGGATAGGAATCGAAAGTAAGCGATGGCAGTGAAAGGTAAAAATTGGAAGTAACTGGTCGATAATGAGGGATAGGAATCGAAAGTGAGCGAAGAAAGAGATGGATAAAAACTGGAAGTAATTGGTCGATAATGAGGGATAGGAATCGAAAGTAAGCGATGATAGTGAAAGATAAAAACTGGAACTGATCGATAATGAAGGATAGGAATCGAAAGTAAGCGATGGCAGTGAAAGGTAAAAATTGGAAGTAACTGGTCGATAATGAGGTATAGGAATCGAAGGTAAGCGATGACAGTGAAAGATAAAAACTGGAACTGGTCGATAATGAAGGATAGGAATCGAAAGTAAGCGATGGCAGTGAAAGGTAAAAATTGGAAGTAACTGGTCGATAATGAGGGATAGGAATCGAAAGTAAGCGATGATAGTGAAAGATAAAAACTGGAACTGATCGATAATGAGGGATAGGAATCGAAAGTAAGCGATAAAAGATAAAGATAAAAAATGGAAGTAACTGGTCGATAAAGAAGGATAGGAATCGAAAGTAAGCGATGGCAGTGAAAGGTAAAAATTGGAAGTAACTGGTCGATAATGAGGGATAGGAATCGAAAGTAAGCGATGACAGTAAAAGATAAAAACTGGAACTGGTCGGTAATGAGGGATAGGAATCGAAAGTAAGCGATAAAAGAGAAAGATAAAAAATGGAAGTAACTGGTCGATAATGAAGGATAGGAACCGAACGTAAGCGATGGCAGTGAAAGACAAAATATGGAAGTAACTGGTCGATAATGAGGGATAGGAATCGAAAGTGAGCGAAAAAAGAGATGGATAAAAACTGGAAGTAATTGGTTGATAATGAGGGATAGGAATCGAAAGTAAGCGATGATAGTGAAAGATATAAACTGGAATTGGTCAATAATGAAGGATAGGAATCGAAAGTAAGCGATGACAGTGAAAGATAAAATATGGAAGTAACTGGTCGATAATGAGGGATAGGATTTGAGAGAAAGCGATGGCAGTGAAAGATAAAAACTGGAAGTAACTGGTCGATAATTAGGGATAGGATTCGAAAGTAAGCGATGACAGTGAAAGATAACATATGGAAGTTACTGGTCGATAATAACGGATAGTAATCGAAAGTAAGCGATAAAAGATAAAGATAAAAACTGGAAGTAACTGGTCGATAATGAGGGATAGGAATCGAAAGTAAGCGATGGCAGTGAAAGATACAACTGGAAGTAACTGGTCGATAATAACGGATAATAATCGAAAGTAAGCGATAAAAGATAAAGATAAAAACTGGAAGTAACTGGTCGATAATGAGTGATAGGAATCGAAAGTAATCGATGATAGTGAAAGACAAAAACTGGAACTGGTCGATAATGAGGGATACGAATCGAAAGTAAGCGATAAAAGATAAAGATAACTGGAAATAACTGGTCGATAATGAGGGATAGGAATCGAAAGTACGCGATGACAGTCAAAGATAAAAAATGAAAGTAACTGGTCGATAATGAGGGATAGGAATCGAAAGAAAGCGATGGCAGTGAAAGATAAAAACTGGAAGTAACTGGTTGATAATTAGGGATAGGATTCGAAAGTAAGCGATGACAGTGAAAGATAACATATGGAAGTTACTGGTCGATAATAACGGATAGTAATCGAAAGTAAGCGATAAAAGATAAAGATAAAAACTGGAAATAACTGATCGATAATTAGGGATAGGAATCGAAAGTAAGCGATGGCAGTGAAAGATAAAAACTAGAAGTAACTGGTCGATAATGACGGATAGTAATCGAAAGTAAGCGATAAAAGATTAAGATAAAAACTGGAAGTAACTGGTCGATAATGAGGGATAGGAATCGAAAGTACACGATGACAGTCAAAGATAAAAAATGAAAGTGACTGATCGATAATGAGGGATAATAATCGAAAGTAAGCGATGGCAGTGAAAGATAAAAACTGGAAGTAACTGGTCAATAATGAGGGATAGGAATCGAAAGTAAGCAATGATAGTGAAAGATAAAAACTGGAACTGGTCGATAATGAAGGATAGGAATCGAAAGTAAGCGATGGCAGTGAAAGGTAAAAATTGGAAGTAATTGGTCGATAATGAGGGATAGGAATCGAAAGTAAGCGATGACAGTGAAAGATAAAAACTGGAACTGGTCGATAATGAAGTATAGAAATCGAAAGTAAGCGATAAAAGAGAAAGATAAAAAATGGAAATAACTAGTCGATAATGAAGGATAGGAACCGAACGTAAGCGATGGCAGTGAAAGACAAAATATGGAAGTAACTGGTCGATAATGACGGATAGTAATCGAAAGTAAGCGAAAAAAGAGAAGGATAAAAACTGGAAGTAATTGGTCGATAATGACGGATAGGAATCGAAAGTAAGCGATAAAAGAGAAAGATAAAAACTGGAAGTAACTGATCGATAATGAGGGATAGGATTTGAAAGTAAGCGATAAAAGAGAAGGATAAAAACTGGTCGATAATGAGGGATAGGAATCGAAAGTAAGCGATGATAGTGAAAGATAAAAACTGGAACTGGTCGATAATGAAGGATAGGAATCGAAAATAAGCGATAAAAGATAAAGATAAAAACTGAAAGTAACTGATCAATACCAAACTGGTTTTGGTGAATGTAAAAATTAAAAGTAATGCATGTCCCCTTCTTAAGACTCCGCTTTCCATGGTTCTGACGGAGGATAAATTGTTTCCAACTCGAACTTGATGTATTCGGTGAGTAATAAGGCTAGTGAGATGTCTGACGATCAGACTTGATATACCGAGCTAATCAATTTTTGAATCGAAAAAGATCGTTTTAATTAATCGAAGGCCTTTCAAAAGTTCAGGAAAATGACGTCAACAGGGTTATATTATTACCTAAAAGTGAGGTCCACGAATGCAAATTATGGAGATTGAATAGCGGTAAAACGGTCAGGTAAGAAGCCAATCTGTTCATTTGGTATAAGGTTTTGCGATTGTAAAATGTCCACTGTTTAAATAAATATTGGAGAGAACTGATAATTTATCGCTGATGGAATTAATGAGGTTCTTGAAAAAGATTTGTGGCAATCCATAAGGTCCCGGTGCAGAAGTAGTGAGAGTTTGATCAATGGCTTTTCTAATATTTTGCGCATCAAACCCATCAGAGTGTGAGTCAAGATAAGATTCTTCAACAGATATATTCCTTGCTGTTCAGTCAGGGACATAAACTAAACAAAATTGTGAGTTAAAAGAAATGCCTTATCAGAGTTCATAGTAACCATTGTACCGTCGGATTGAAAAAATGGTGGAATGCTACATGACCCTTTCAAGCGCCTTCGAATGTCGCGGAAGAATTACTCTGAAACTCTAAGCGGTACCTGAAATTCTAACCTTAAGCGGACTCTGAGAGGAGTCGGGTAAAAAACGAAATTGATGAATTGAATCTCAGGGGCCGTTATTATTTTGCTTGTCCGTAATGCATATGGGTTTTGGGTTTCGAATCATGAAAAAGATATTGATTTTTTTTGCCGAACTATTGCTTTCCTCTAAGTTTTCATTGCGTTTTATATCAAAAGGTTCTTCTAAAACATCCGTAGACAGCGATAGTAGTGATTCAAACGAATCGAAATAAATTATATTAATAGTGAGAGCAATAATCGTAAGCAACCGATAACAATGTTGGGCAGAAAAAGATAAAAAATTAACAGATACTGGTGAGGAGGAAAAAATCGAAAGTGATCGATCCTAGCGACAGATGAAGCAGTGGCAATGTAATCACTTTTTTATTTCAAAGTAGTAAAATGTAATTAGCCTCAACATAAATGATGATGATGATCGCTGACGAACTTTTGTCTGCTGTTAACGTAATCTCTGGTAAAGTGGATGATCGGGATTTTGATCTCGGGCCACCCCAGCAACATCTAATTTCCTCAGAAAACAAAAGGCGATTAGCGTTCTTGAAGCCTTAATTTTAATTGGAACAAGAAATGGGATTTCGGTAATCAAAGTGAAACTATCTTAAAAATTTCTGCATTTCATATTTAAGGAAATGAAGCGATGCTAATTCACCAATGTGCTGGCTAAGAATTCTCACTCGCTACTCCCGATTTCATACTGTGGTAATTAATCATTTCTCTTACGTGTCGATACGAATCTCTCTAGGGTCATGAAAAAAGTTAATGAATACAGGAATCGCGTACGAATGGGTACAAAGGGCAATTAGAAATTTCTTGCACTGGAAGTTTAAATTTGGAATGCTTCGTCTGACATTTGAACTGAAAGGTAATCTGAATGTTAAGAAAGGGATAACAGTATTAAAATGTAAACATTATTTTGTGAAACACAATCGAAATAAAAGTAACCCTTGTGAATTCGAGATAGTGGTTGTTCTTGAATAAGTTTTGTTTCCTTAGATTTCATTACACACTGCTCCAAGCAATTAGAAGTTAAGCCATTTGAAACTCTCATGATTTTGTATCGATATAAAGATCTTGATCAAATCTCACAAACCGTGTTTCCCGACAATATTCGTTCAATAGTTGAAACGTTTTAAATGCTGAGATATTTAACAACGACACGTACATACATACATAATCCTCAAGCAGTCAAAATTCCCCACCTTGCCATAGGTTAGTAGGGGATACCGCTGGGAATGGAAAGTCCGCCGTCAGTCGGATGGGATGTTAAGCCGTGTCTCAGTATGCGGGAGCCATACCTGTGTACGTTAAAAAATACGCTGGATGGCCTTGATGGCAGGCTACCATCGATTGTCCAACAGCTGTCCAGTGCACAGGGTATGGATCTCCTCATCCCAATCTTCTCTGAGCCCTCGGGGTCTTTATGACCTGGCCATGTAGCCCATTACGTGCAGAAAAGGGCCGCTCAGAGGAAAAACAACCCATCCCAACCCTCAAGCATCTAAGGTCTACGGAGGCTCAAACAGACTGCGTAATTTAGTCCTCCAAGCATGTCTATCCCGAGTTGCAGCTATTACGTTAAGCAATGGGAGAGCAATTTTAACAATTCTATACGAGTCCCGGGTAAGGCATGGCTGTTTGTGTCGTTTTTCTGCTGAGGTCCTGCCATCCTCTCAGACCTTCTACTGTGGCATATAAACTGACAGGCTCCTGTCAGACCTCTGTGGCAAGCAGCTGCTTGAGGGGGTATTTATTTATTTTATATGACATTGTCAGAGTTGTCACCGTCGTTTCTATTGCTCGCATTCTCAAAGGGAGATCATTGATGCTCTGGTTTCATTCTCCCTTAAACTTCAGTGGCAATCAAACTACAATTGTCATAATGACTAAGCAACTGACATGGCAAGCTTTGTCTATTTCTCTGTCAATCAATCGATGTTCTATGAGAACTGTCGTGGTATCAACTGTGCAGCCTCATAATCTCCCCAGTTCTAGGGCACTGCATTTCAAAAGTCAAACAGATTAATCAATTAAATTCCTATTTATAACAGTATAGGCAATTTTGTTTTTCAGTTTTGTCAAGACTTATTCCTTATTTCGATCTATGCCTCTTTTTTACGTCTGCGATTTCATTCTGCGTTTTTCTTTAAGATTTACATTAAGTAATTCCACAAGTTTTAGCTTATATGTGATGTCTTATTGCCTTATCCATGGGCCTCGGCAGGGATCTTTTTCACTGGAGAAGAGAAAATGTTTCAAGATAGAAATATTTAGATTCCAGAAGTTCATTAATGAGCGCATTTGAGAATACAGCAATCATGCATCATCGTACCATAATTCAATTAACTCTGCCCGAAAATAAAAACGAAACAAAGGGAAACTGGTTACTGAAAAATGCATATTAAAATATTTTTTTCGTATTAATAAATAACAGCAAATAATATGCTTCGAAAAACAAATGTTGAAAAAACAACAACATACAATTAATTAACGAAAAAACGAAATTAATTTTTGTGTATTATTAAATATTTTTGATTAATATTTCCAGGGGGGAGAGAAAACACTCCTTCTGATCCCTCTCTCTCGGAGCCCATGTTTGTAATCTATGCGAACTCTAAAAGCGTTAACTGCGGAGACTTTTGATCTCTCAATGTTTCCCAGTTGCCATTGTCACTGATTGGTTGGTTGTTTTACCTCTGAGGAGACCCACTGGAACAGCTGTTGGGAGACAGATGGTAGCCTCCCGTCAAGGCCATCCAGCGTGTTCTTTAGCGTGCACAGGGTATGGCTCTTCCGCACACGGAACCACGTCTTAACGTCCCATCCGACGGACGGAGGCCTTTCCAAGCCCATCGGTGTCCCCTTACTGACCGTGGGCAGGGCGGGGGATTTTGCGGAGATAAATCTCAACGCTGACCCAGGAGGGATTCGAACCTGAGAACTACAGATTACGAACTTGGCGCGCTACCGACTGAGCCACCCCCGCCCCTATTGTCACTGAAGTATGCCACTCGATAGTAAATATAACTTAATATCCAAATGAATATTATTGTGAAAATAATGTTAATTTTCAGAGATTAATATGGTGTTGGAGTGATATAATGGTACAAAGTTATGAGGTTTATGTTTCAAAAAAGAACTTCTTATATTCCAGAAAATTTGCCGAAACAAAACATGATTTTCACGCATTTAGCACGTCGGTTTATCAAGTTTCATAAATTATGACATAATGGCTGTTATTTATTTACAAGGTACTAATGGCTTATAATTTAAATAACGTATACGTTTGATTACTTTTACTTGAATTCTTCCCGTTCTTGCATTAATTTGCGTGAGAGTTACTCGTTCACATGTGCTTAAAAAATATAACACTTCTAACGTCGAATTTATCATCATCAATTTTTATTTCTCATCTTGCAACCTTCAAACTTTAAAGACGCACATCGCGTGATCCACTTACTTAGCAGTCAAGTTCATAAAAGATTAACGCAATGCACTCGTTAATATAATTAATTCTGATGACCAAGGGAGGCGAAATCCGATAGTTGCAGTTTTCTTTGGCAACGAAAAACTTCTCTTAAATGCGAAATGCAATGAGTTATTGAAAACAGAAGGTAAAATAATTGCCAGTGTTTCCTCACACACAAGACACAACACGAAAATGGACAGAGCATGCCTTTGACCCTTTCTGACAAATTGCTCTCGAGGAAGTGTGTCGTGTAATATCGGTTTGTGCGGCGCTAATCCTAGCAGGTTTTAAGCACGCCATATACCGTGACATCACCGCTAACATTCATTACGGACGGTTATTACTTACCGGAGGAGAGCAAGCTGTGAAGTGGGACAGGCGAATATTTGAACTGCAACTGTCATGTAACGAAAATAGGAGAACAGCGGGTTGGCGCTCGGAACGTCACCTTATGCTCGCGCAAATGTCACGCCACGTTCACGCAAACGTCATCACGATGGATGAGAGTGAGAAATATCCGCGATTTTTCTATTCTTGTTCCATTTTTGCCTCTTCTGTGCAAATGTTTTCCAGGTCGGAAGAAAAACAAAGACGGTCAAAGGATGGGCAGCAAGAGAGGAAGAAGCGATACGTCAAATGTGGAAGGAAGTGTGGACGATGTGGAAAAGTCTGGGTGATGTTTACACATCTAATTTAGTTATTCACTATTGAAAGTTTTTCCCACCAGTATTCTTCGTGGCAATTCTCAGGTGTTCTTTGAAATATTTCATTTCCCCAGAAGCTTTAAATTTCTCAAATGTTTTGTAAAATAATAAAAGCAACGTAAAATAACATTTTTCTTTAAGTTGAGAAATCTACATTTTTTTTTATTGAATAGATTATAGCAAAATATGTCATGTTTACTGGTCTGCCAAATTTTGCTTTTTATTTTCTCAGAGAGAAAACAAAAAGCGAAATTCACTGCACTAATGGTAGACGATCAATAGCTCTTTTATCTACAAGCTTAATCAGGGTGTTGGAAGAGTAATTTCATCAGCCCGTTCAGTCTACTGAAAGAACTGTAAAACTACCAATTAAAAGAATCCTTTGCCAGGCAGAACATTACCAAGAAAAGAATTAACAAATTTCTTCAATTATTCATTGCAATGTGGTCGAATGCTGGTGTTTTACCTCTGTATCGCATGTTCTTCACATAAAAACGGTGAATGATCAGTTATCGGGAACTTAAAGGGCTCACAGTTAGGTAGGGGAAGGATATGCTTTTAGAAGACAATGGAAGCCTCCCATCAAGGTCTAACATTATCTTCCTTCTTCTGGACCACTTTGTAAGAAGGACCTTGGCCCTCTCTCATCTGGTCCATAAGCAATTTTAATTTTGAGAGCTGTATTCGTCCAATGGTTGGGACCAGCACCTTGAAGTGCCAGCGACCCTAGATGTCGGCGAACAGGCATGTGGCCGCAGGTCGCCTAGTGGTTGAAGCTGTTCAAAATACAGTGCAGATGTATCAGTGCCTTGTCATAGGTGGGCGAGAGAAATTGTGGGAGGGTGTAACAGCTTAAAAGGGGACTCTTCTGGCAATACCTCCTAGAGCTGAAAGCCAACCACCCTCGGAATACGTCACAACAATGGCGGTTCTAGTGGGCCAGTGCGCAGCGTCACAAGCAGCAGCGCAAGGGTCCCGTGAGCCTTTGGTCTCATTTGCTCTCTCTGGCACGATGTAGTGCTGTGGCGCCATTTTTGAATTTAATTTTGTAGTAGATATATATTACACGTTTTTAAGTTTAATAGAATGTGAATTGTTATTAGAATGTTTCCGCCCTCAGATGTAATCAG
Source organism: Ryuthela nishihirai (assembly GCA_038380435.1). Classification (NCBI taxonomy): domain Eukaryota; kingdom Metazoa; phylum Arthropoda; class Arachnida; order Araneae; family Heptathelidae; genus Ryuthela; species Ryuthela nishihirai. The sequence continues at coordinate 11,157,291 of JAWZYU010000004.1, forward strand.
TGAAGTGATTTGTAGGTAGTTTGTAGCATTTTTTGTGTGAGATACTTTTGTTAGGCTTAACCACAACGACTCGGATATACTATGTGCTTGGTTGCAATAGCAATTCACTCTTTTGTGCGAAGTGATTTTTGTGAAAATAGTTTCGATCAGAATTTCATCGTCGCTTTCAAGAACTCCCAAGGTAAAATGGAATTTTGAAAATTTAAATAGGTAAGCGATTTGGTTTTACAGTTAAAATCTCAGTGATATCTGAATGATAAAATTATTTGATTTATAGTTGACATTCGCTGATATTTTAGTGGTAAAATGATTTGGTTTATAGCTGATATTTCACTGATATTTTGATATCTTTGCCTTATCTAAATCACTTTACCACTTAAATATCAGCGAAAAGTCAACTATAAACCAAATCATTTTACCACTAAAATATTGGCGAATTACAGTTGATATATAATTCTAGCATTGTGATAATATTTAATTCTAGCATTTGATATATAATTCTAGCAAATTTGCTAGCATAATTCTAGCATTGTGCTAGAATTATACATTAACTGTAATTCGCCAATATTTTAGTGGTAAAATGATTTGGTTTATAGTTGACCTTTCGCTGATATTTAAGTGGTAAAGTGATTTAGTTTAAAATTGACATTCGCTGAGATTTTAGTGCTAAATTGATTTGGTTTATAGCTGATATTTAAGTGGTAAAATGGTTAGATTTATAGTTTATATTTCGCTGATATTTTAGTGATAAAATGATTTAGTTTTTAATTCACATTTCGCTGATGTTTAAGCGATAAAATGATTTGGTTTTACAGTTCATATTTCGCTATCTTAGTGATAAAATGATTTAGTTTACAGTTAGCATTTTGCTGATCTTTAATTGGTAAAAATAATTCGGTTGTTTAGTTCATATTTCTCTTATAAAATGATAAAATGACCTAAATTTCACATTCGCTGATATTTTAGTGCTAAATTGATTTAGATTAGAGTTGACATACCACTGATATTTCAATGGTAAAGTAATTAGACTTTATAGTCATTGCATTTGAACTGATATGTCATTGCATTTTGAATGTAAAATGATTTCGTTCAAGCTCGCATTTCATTAATACCTAGAGTGAGAAAATATATGCCATTAAATGTGATTGAAACTTGACTTGTTTTTTAGCTCAATTTGATAAATATTATTAAAAACTTAAATTTATATGAGGGATAAGCAGTCTAATTATGACAAGGCAAAGTTGTCAATTACCTAGTCCCCATTATTTATCTAAATCACCATTTTCAGGTACAGTCGCTCAAAAAAGTATCCGAACACTGTGGTTGATTCAGAATTCAGAAAAAAATATCTGGCAACGATTTTTTTTTTTAAATTAGTGATCTGGCAACCTTCGTGTCACGTGACACGAAGGTTGCCAGATCACTAATTTCTGAAAAAATCGTTGCCAGATATTTTTTCTGAATTCTGTAGTCAATCATAGTGTTCGGATACTTTTTTGAGCGACTGTACCTTCTATGCTTGTCTATTGACATATCTGATAGTCTATGTGTTAGTTACCATTTTTCTGAATCCCTACTCTGCAGCTTTTGTGTTATGTTTTCTGGATATATCAAAAATTAGTTTGTTCATATGATTTAATTGAATCACTAATCTTGTTCACTCTCTATCATATATATATAGTGAACCATTTCTTATTTCTAAAAAAGCACATACATTTCTTCATCTAGTTCAAAGTATATGATAAAAATGTATCACTCAATTTGATAACTTTTACTTACTTTTATTTCCATCACTCATAAAAAAGTTAATGTGTATTTTAAAGCTATTTGAATATATATATATATACACACAGTCGTATCAGAATAATATGACCACCTACCATACATAAACTATGGTAGGTGGTCATATTATTCTGATAGGATTGTGTATATGACTTATATTAATCATTACCCCTGCTAATTTTCTATTTCTTTTATATTTTTTCCTTCAACGTTAGGAGTTTTAAACATTTCTTCATTTGAATTAGTATACGATTTCATTAAATCACTCAGGCTAAATTTATGTGAATATTTCCTCACTTTAAAAACTTTATTCATTTTTGCATTAGGTTTATTATACATATATATTAATTAAATCACTTCAATTTTGTGCAATATTTAATATTTTTCCTACTTTTCTTTGAGAGATTTATTTATTTCTTTAGTTAGTTTACTATATAATAAATTAATTTACTCCTAGTTTTGCGAAATTCTCAATTTTTTCCCCTTACCCTCTAGGAGATTTATGGATTTGTTCAATTGGTTTAGCATATATCATTTCATGATTTACTTCTAAATATTTTGCAATTTTTAATATTCACCCCCTCACTTTTAGAAGCTTTATGAATTTCTTCAATGAGATTTAGCATATACGTATATTATAAATGAATCACTCATTTTACTAGTTTTATGCATTTATTTTCCAGGTATAGTTGCTAATTGCGTTAATTATTTTTAATGTAAATGTTTATGAAAAATTACTTAAACTTGTAAGAGTTGATAATTTTCACACTATCGTAATTTTGGTTTGTTTGACATCGTGAAATATACATTGTTTTTACCCGAGATTTTATTTATTTGTTTTTAGTGAAAAAATGTTTTTTCACGAGAAATTTTTAAAAAACTACTGTCCACATCAGAATATTTAAAAGTTCCTTATTGTTTTTTGAAATTGTTATCAGAAAGGATACAGCGATTAAATTTTAACTGCGTTTGTTTTACTTGAGTGCAAAATTCGGCAGACGTATTTTCCGTTTCTTACATTTTTGTCGAGGAATTATTTGTATTCAAAGATTGATAAATTGCATCTGCGTTAAAAATTGGTTCATTTGAAACCATCGGAAATAATTTTCCTTTTAACTTCATTCAAATGAAGCGATGTGCGGAAATAATCAGCAGCGAGCAAAAGCAGCGATGGCCCAGTGTGTGTGACGTCAAAAACAGGGTGGTGGGTTGGGTTGGGTTGTTTTACCTCTGAGCGGCACTTTTTTGCACATCATGGGCTAAATGGCCAGGTCACATGGACCCCGAAGGCTCAGAGAAGGTTGGGGGAGGGGACCCACTGGAACAGCTGTTGGGAGACAGATGGTAGCCTCCCGTCAAGGCCATCTAGCGTGTTCTTTAACGTGGACAGGGTATGGTTCTCCCGCACACGGGGCCACTGCTTAACGTCCCATTCCGACGGACGGCGGCCTTTCCAAGCCCATCGGTGTCCCCTACTGACCATGGGCAAAGCGGGGAATTTTGCGGAGATAAATCTCAACGCTGACCCAGCTCGGACTCGAACCTGGGAACTACAGATTACGAGCCTGGCGCGCTACCGATTGAGCCCCCAGGGTGGTGGGCTTGTTCGTTCTAGGTGGTATTGCCTCTGGAAACATGTGGCTGCATTTTGCAATGAGGTGTCGACAGTGTTGGCAGGTGGGTGGCCTCCCATTAAGGCTATCCATTTTGCTCTTGAACGTGCTCAGGGTATGGCCCTATTGCACACGAGGCTAGGACTTAACCTCCCATGTAACGGACGCAAATTTTTTTTAAGTTCGCCGGTCTAGTGTGTGTAGTTTAGTCAATTATCTTTGAAATTTCTATTCTACAGAGGGATTTAATCTAATCTCGAATTTGAGACATAATTTTATGCAAAAATATTTAATTATTAAAAATGAAAATGATCCATATAACCTTCGAGAATTATTCAGGAGTAGACGGATGCGAAATGTCGAAAGGTTCAGTAAAAGCAGAACCCAGTTGTGGAAATGGGGGGGGGGGGGAGGGTGTATGGGGTAGGACAGCGTCCCACTAGTTATGAAGATGGAAAAATAACCTGTATCCGATGTAACATATGCATTCTAGACAAGGGTGTGAGAGGGGCGTCATTCCCAAATACTGCGCATATGTGTGGCCAGAAAATAATCTGGCATCTAAACACTATTTTTTTAATTGGCGGGGGGAATCGATGTAACTTGCCGTACCCCTAGTTCAAAAATCCCATTTCCAGCGCTGGAACATTAGTAATAATAACTCTCAATTTGAATATATTTGGAGGATTTTTTTGTGATATCAAACAGCATGTTTTCAACAGAAAGGTGCTTGATCACATTTCTTCTCTTGTACTAGCTCCCAGACTTCTCATTTTTAGCAAGAATTCACTTGTCCACACCTCACTGAACAATGAAACTATTTGTGGTTTTATGTTTATACTAGAAATGAGGGTACAAAAGGGGTACCCTGCCCCCCCATTTTTCTTTGTATTTTTATAGCTCGATTCCGTCACTTCACCTTCCCCCCTTTTTGAAGTGCGGATTATTATGTGTATCTGAAATATTATTATGATTATTAGTGTTATCGGAAAGCAAATTTTAATATTTTGAAGTGCGAAATGTTCTTCAAGATATTGTATGATATGTTCGGACTCAAATTTTAGAGCCCACTTGTGAAATATATTGATATTGATATGCTCGGACTCAAATTTTAGAGCCCGCTTGTGAAAGATATTGATATTGATATGATCGGAGTCAAATTTTAGAGCCCGCTTGTGAAAGATATTGATATGCTCGGACTCAAATTTTAGAGCCCGCTTGTGAAAGATATTGATATGCTTGGACTCAAATTTTAGAGCCCGCTTGTGAAAGATATTGATATGCTCGGACTCAAATTTTAGAGCCCGCTTGTGAAAGATATTGATATGCTTGGACTCAAATTTTAGAGCCCGCTTGTGAAAGATATTGATATTGATATGATCGGAGTCAAATTTTAGAGCCCGCTTGTGAAAGATATTGATATGCTCGGACTCAAATTTTAGAGCCCGCTTGTGAAAGATATTGATATGCTTGGACTCAAATTTTAGAGCCCGCTTGTGAAAGATATTGATATGCTCGGACTCAAATTTTAGAGCCCGCTTGTGAAAGATATTGATATGCTCGGACTCAAATTTTAGAGCCCGCTTGTGAAAGATATTGATATGCTTGGACTCAAATTTTAGAGCCCGCTTGTGAAAGATATTGATATTGATATGATCGGAGTCAAATTTTAGAGCCCGCTTGTGAAAGATATTGATATGCTCGGACTAAAATTTTAGAGCCCGCTTGTGAAATTATTCAGCCCTAACCATTTCCGTATTTTAAGTAATTATATTTCCAAATTCAAGATTTTACAAGCCCGAGCCATTTCGATAATACTGAGTCCGAGTCATTTCGATAATTACTGTCTCCAAGCCATTTCTATAAGTACTGCCCCTGAGACATTTTTATAATTACTGCGCCCGATCCATTTCTATAATTACTGCGCCCGATCAATTTCTATAATTACTGCGCCCGATCCATTTCTATAATTACTGCGCCCGATCCATTTCTATAATTACTGCGCCCGATCCATTTCTATAATTACTGTGCCCGAGCCATTTCTATAACTACGGAGGCCGAGTCATTTCGTTAATTGCTGCACTCGAGCTACATCGATAATTACTGAGCCCTAGCCATTTCATTAATTTCGGAGCACAAGCCATTTCAATAATTTCGGAGCACAAGCCATTTCGTTAATTGCTGAGCCCAGTTAAGGGGGAAATTTCTCGATATATAATAAAGCAAGGGTACATAAATGCATTGCGCCAAACCATTTTTTAGTTATTCGTATTATAAACTGTTAAAATCTTTAAAACAATTCCATCATTTTATGAGTATAATTAAAATGTTAATATTATTTGGAAAGAAAAAATACCGGAAAAAACTTGTAGAAGCTGAAAATTTTTGAATAACGTCTTATAAACACTAAGAGTGATTTGTTAATGAGAATACTAAAAAATAAAATTGAACCATTCATCAATAGTACTCATCATCGAGTACCATTCATAACGAAAGCAATTTTTTCAGTTAAATATTTCTTGAATCTTGTCTAGTTTGAGTTACTAAATCTGATTAAATGGTTAAAATTATAACCACCATAAATTATTAATTTATTTTTTTACAGAAATTGCAAAGAAATCAGAAATTTAAATTATATTCTGAACCCGGACTCGAATTCTTCTCTACTGTTTAAAGTGGGGTTTTAAACCTGAGTGGCAATGTTCTGTTGTGCAATGAAATCCCATAAAAATCCCAACCAACCGACCAGCATGATGAAAGCAATGATAAAATCACATCAATGACGTATTTAGAGTTTGGTCTCTGTACAATTTCTTTAACCTCACTTCATTATTACCTATCTTCCTAGGGGCGGGGGTGGCTCAGTCGGTAGCGCGCCAGGCTCGTAATCTGTAATTCCCAGGTTCGAGTCCCAGCTAGGTCAGCGTTGAGATTTATCTCCGCAAAATTCCCCGCCCTGCCCACGGTCAGTAGGGGACACCGATGGGCTTGAAAAGGCCGCCGTCCGTCGGATGGGACGTTAAGTCGGGGCCCGCCCCGTGTGCGGGAGAGCCATACCCTGTGCACGTTAAAGAACACACTGGATGGCCTTGACGGGGGGCTACCATCTGTCTCTCAACAGATGTTCCAGTAAGTCCCCTCCCCCAACCTTCTCTGAGCCTTCGGGGTCCATGTGACCTGGCCATTTAGCCCATGGTGTGCAAAAAAAAGTGCCGCTCAGAGGTAAAACAACCCAACCTATCTTCCCATGGCTTTGACATTTGTCGGTTTGTGGATTTGACAAAACGTTGTTCCACCATATCCCATATCTTTCGATGGAGGAACTTAAAGATTTATGTGTCAAATGAAAGCTTGGGATGCGGGAAGTGGCATAGGCTATAAAATATTGACTTAATGCTCTCTTCCCCCCTGAAAAAAAAAAAGGAATATCAAAACTATTGTTACCTTATATCTCCAGAGCGTGAGAGCCGAAAGTAACAAGCTATTTGTTAAATGAAAGCTTGTGATGCGGGGAATGTCATAGGCTATAAAAAATTGACCGCTCCAAGTTTCCTTCCTCCCTAAAAAGGAGAAATATGAAAAATGAATTTTTTCCCCTATATCTCCAGAACGCGAATGCCGAAAGTAACAAATTGAATATCAGATGGAAGCTTGTGGACGTGGGGAGTGTTGTGGGCAACAAAAATATACCCCCTTGCTTTCTTCCTCCTTAAAAAACTGGAAATGTGAAAGTCGTTCTACTAAATCTTTCGAAGAGGACCTACAGTTAAGAATTAAGTTACGAATACTCCAATGACGTGGGATACCTCAAACACGACTCCAAAAGGGAAGAAAAAATGTGGTCGATGTTTATGAGTCATGTATCAAATGAAAGTTTCTAAAGATAGATGTTTTGAGTGACAAAAAATAAATTAAAAATTTTTAAAAACATCTATCTTCCTATATGTGCCCTAAAAAGTAGGAAATAAACCTAAAGAATATCGATGGTGCAATCAGCCACTGAGTTCGTATTCACAAATAGGGCGCCGATTTTCCTACTTAACGAGATTGCCAGCTCCATGTCTTCCTTTGAAGCGAATACGAACTCGATGACTGATTGCACTATCGATATACTTTAGGTTTATTTTCTACTTTTTAGGGCGCTATAGGAAGATAGGTAGTTTTTTAATTTTTTGAATTTATTTGTGTTTTACAGTTTACGAACAAAATATTACTATTTGCATTTTCTCAACTTATCCATTAGCTTAAGCTTCCACTACTAGTCGTCGTTAATAGCGGAAAATAAAACATCTCCTGTTCTTTGGGGGAAGGGGTGGCTCAATCGGTAGCGCGTCAGGCTCGTAATCTGTAGTTCCCAGGTTCGAGTCCCAGCTGGATCAGCGTTGAGATTTATCTCCGCAAAATTCCCCGTCCTGCCCACGGTCAGTAGGGGACACCGATGGGCTTGGAAAGGCCGCCGTCCGTCGGATGGGACGTTAAGTCGTGGCCCCGTATGCGGGAGAGCCATACCCTGTGCACGTTAAAGAACACACTGGATGGCCTTGACGGGAGGCAAACATCTGTCTCCCAACAGCTATTCCAGTGGGTCCTCTCCCCTAACCTTCTCTGAGCCTTCGGGGTCCATGTGACCTGGCCATTTAGCCCATGGTGTGCAAAAAAAGTGCCGCTCAGAGGTAAAACAACCCAACAATCCAACCTGCTCTTTGAAAGTGAGCAGCCCATATTCGTCATCGGTTATATGTTATTCTTCTAGTTATTTAACTTCGCTTTTTATAGGACAACAGGATATTTACCTGTGTGTTAATATTTTTGAATATATTGTGAATTTTCTCTTTTCCCACCTTATTCCTTCTTTCTGTTTTCGTCTCTCCTTTTCTTCTGCTTTAAATCTGCTATCCTAGGCACGTGCAGTTGTCCCAAATCAAATTCCGCTTCCGGGTTTGCTGGCAGAGGACGTAAACACTCTTCTCAAATTCTCATGTTCTCCAGCGAACAAAAGTCCTTTATCCTAAGATCCAGACGTCCTCGAATTTCTAATATTTACCTTATCCGAAAGCAAATTTTAATATCTTGAAGTGCGAAATAAAAATGAAATCGGTTTTCATAAGAAAACGATATATTTTCAAAAATAATTCAACAGGTGACATTTCGATGTTGAAACGTATTTTTCGATTTCCATTAATCGACGTATTTTTACCGCAAATATTTTTAATTTGGTCAGACCCTCATCGTTGGAATTTCTCAAAATATTCGATCATGTTGATCTTCAAATTTGAGAACACTTCTATAAAGTCCCGGATCTTACTTTGCGGGGATGGCTCAGTCGGTAGCGCGCCAAGCTCGTAATCTGTAGTTCCCAGATTCGAGTCCCAGCTGGGTCAGCGTTGAGATTTATCTCCGCAAAATTCCCCGCCCTGCCCACGGTCAGTAGGGAACACCGATGGGCTGGGAAAGCCGCCGTCCGTCGGATTAGACGTTAAGTCGTGGCCCCGTGTGTGGGAGAGCCATACCCTGTGCACGTTAAAGAACACGCTGGATGGCCTTGACGGGAGGCTGCCATCTGTCTCCCAACAGCTGTTCCAGTGGGTCCCCTCCCCCAACCTTCTCTGAGCCTTCGGGATCCATGTGACCTGGCCATTTAGACCATTGGGTGCAAAAAAGTGCCGCTCAGAGGTAAAACAACACAACCCGGATCTTACAAAAGAAAGCGGGGAGTGGAAGGGGAAGTGACGCAATTGAGCTATAAAAAAACAAAAAAAAAAAAAAAAGTGGGGGGGAGGGTTTAAGACACTAGATTTTCATTTGCAGCATAACATTTTCCCCTCCATTTTAGAGGTTTTTAAATCGTTCTTGAAAAATGCGTGAAATGGGCACAATTTGAATATTTTTTTTATTTCCATTTCCCTTATTACCATTTTCAAAGGAAGGGGGGAGGGCTCTCCCCCTCCTTGTACCCTCACCCCTCCCGTTTGATCCGGCTCTGATTTTCGTAATGAATTAATAAATTTCATGAATTATTGATTTTTAATTTCGTGAAATTAATGATTTTCGTGAATTTCGTGAAATTTAATGATTTTCGTGATTCAATTCGTGAAATTAATGATTTTCATAAAGAATTAATTCACCAAAACCTGAAAATGATCCTGTGACTTTCCCCTCACTGTGGTGAATTATGAGAGAATATTAAGTTTAACTGATTGAGAGTTAGATTGGAAATATGTAGGTATTGAGGAATGTTACACAATTTAATAAACAGCATGACATTCATTTACTATTTAATCACTATTAGGATGTTTACAGTAAGACAAAGGATGTACAGTCGCTCAAAAAAGTATCCGAACACTATGGTTGATTACAGAATTCTGTAAAAATATCTGGCAACGATTTTTTTTTATAAATTAGTGATCTGGCAACCTTCGTTTCACGTGATTACAGAATTCAGGAAAAATATCTGGCAACGATTTTTTTTTATAAATTAGTGATTGTTAAAATCCTGTCAGACCTCTGTGGCAAGCAACCGTTTGAGGGGGGGGGGGTATTTATTTATTTTTCGATTAAATGATTGTCAATGGAAATTAATATTACGATAACCATTAACATTATTTTGTAACAATGTGTTTCATTGGTTATTTACATATGTTAATGCGCTTGGCTACTGATCTCAGGGACTTTGATTCTAGACCCGGGTAAGGCATGGATGCTCGTATTATTTTTCTGCTGAGGTCCTGCCATCCTCACAGACCTTCTACTACGGGAAATAAACTCACAGGCTCCTGTCAAACTTCTGTGGCAAGCAACTGTTTGAGGGGGGGGGGGGTATTTATTTATTTTTCGATTTATGGTAACTGACTACTGCTGGAATGTGTATGTGGTTAGATTCAATTGCTTTTACCTCTGAGTAGGACGTTTTGCACAGAATGAGCTAAATAACCAGGTCACAAGGATCACAAAAGCTTAAAGCTGAGGTATATGAAGGGAAAGTATTGAATAGCTATTAGGAGACAGAAGAAAGCCTCCCGTCAAGACCATGTAGTCTGTTTTTTAACACGCACAGGAAGATACGGTATAGGGCCTCGATCGGCTAGGGCAAGTCAGGAGCGCCATTCTTCCGCAGAGTCTTGCCTAGCAACAAGAAGGGCAGCTCCGGGTCGGGTGAAAACATTTGTATTTAATCAAGTCCCGTGTCCAGAGTTGCATTCGATAAAGGTCTCCACTATCTTGGAACACGATCGCACCTTATTGGATTGAGTTGACCATATATAGCCCCTCCCCCCCACTCCGAAAAACATCACGTGACCGCACCGGTATTTCCATCAAAGAAAATGAATTTCGAAAAAGAGAGTTAAGTCTGGACTCATGTAGGAGACGGTAGAGACCTTTTGTCCTGTCAGCGTTTAACCTCCTTCCTTTTTGTGTAAATGTTAGGAACAGGAGAAGGCTTTGTGATAGACTTGTTAGTAGGATTGGGAATCCTGATGCTTTGTTTTAAGTGACTTGCCGCAATCACTGTTCCTTGTAAATATATGATAGTGCACTGTATTGCTTGGGTTGGGTTGTTTTACCTCTGAGCGGCACTTTTTTGCACACCATGGGCTAAATGGCCAGGTCACATGGACCCCGAAGGCTCAGAGAAGGTTGGTGGAGGGGACCTACTGGAACAGGTGTTGGGAGACAGATGGTAGTTTCTGGTCAAGACCATCCAGCGTGTTCTTTAACGTAAACAAGGTATGGCTCGCAAGCACACGGGGCCACGGCTTAACGTCCCATACGACGGACGGGGCATTTCCAAGCCCATCGGTGTCCCCTACTGTATTGCTTGTGTTGTAAATAATTGTATATTATACAAATGAGTAGAGTGTTTTAAACCAACGTGTAGTGCCATTCTGACATCATTAATTAGCAAGTGACAAGTACCACGAGTTAAAAAATTCGCAACGTAGGAAGAAGAAAAGAGCGTGATCGAATAGAATAATTATGAATAGTTCTGATAGAACGATAAGCACACGGCTTATCGTTCTATCAGAAAGTTGTCGACCAAGCTCATCGGCAGCCGCTTTCCTCGTGGAGCATCCAGCGTGGATCCAGCACGCATCCAGCATCCAGCGTGGGAGTTAGAGGATAAATCCCAATGCAGACATAGAGGGGTCTCAAACCTAAGACCACCATATTGCAATCCTGGAGCGGTACAAACTGAGTACTTGTGTTTGAGAATTCTGGGATTAAACCAATTACATGACACTCTTTTATGAGCTGCCATTAAGAAGTACTACTATCTAACTCTTCATAATTTCGAGGCATCTAAACTTTCTCTGATGGAATTTTCAAAATTGATTTTTATACTAAATTATTAAAATATTAAAATATTAATTTCCATTAAATTACGTTAACCTACCGAGAAATGATAATGCATTTAAGGCCAGTACTCATAACATTGGCTCCAATAGAGCATAAATGACTGGAAAAGCGGATGGTAATTGGATGGGCCATGTAAATCTTGGATACATAAATTAAGAATGCTCAGGGACAGACGGGTCCCAAGAATGACTTTAATATTAAAATATATTACAATATATTTCATTAAGTAAGGAAGTATGCTTAATATTTGCATGCTATATAATATTCTTTGTAATTAGGCAAACAACACTGCATACGTGTCTATGTATATACATAGGTCTCTAGAAACCTACAAATTTCATTAAGCAATACGAGCTGGAGGATGTCTGCAGGATGTGACTCTATTTTGACATTAATTATGACTCGAAGATGTGGAGGAACAACATAGGTGACTTAATAATATTTTGGGTTTGAATCCGACGCAAACTTTTGCTCAAGGCGTGTTGACAACAATCGGACTCCATCCGATGAGGTGTCGCAGCCTCAGTAGGGTGCTCCAGCAAAAGCGTTGGATACGACTCTTAACTAATATTTATTAGTTGTCTAAGGACAAATTAATTTTCGCATAAATGTGGACGACGAGGGGGAAGAGAGGGGCGGACTTGTTTCGTCTTCCAAGTCACGTTTTCACCTTATGCTCGCAGTAGTTTCGCTGCATCAGAGAGCATCCCTTCTAATATTGTTAGTATGTGGCGCTCGCCAAAGTCAAGAGTGTAGCGATGGCTGATGCTGCTATTCTGTGCGTCGGTTATTGCTGAGATGACGGACGCAATTTCAGAGCCTAGAATATTACGCCGACGATCAAGCCTGGCCGTAATGTTTGCCGTGACGGCATGCATCACTCCTCTGGGAACGGGGAACCCTGCAGCATGCTCTCTCTGCTACTTGGGAGATGAGACGGAGATATGCAAATGAGGAAATGAGGCAGAACTGTAACGCTCCCCTCAATCACTCCCCCTCCACTCACACCCTTCTCCTTTCTCTCTATTTTATCCTTCCATCCTCTTTTAAAAGGAAAAGATGCACCATTTTCGTTCAAACAAGAAGCATATCTATATTCACTGGTGATCTTCCTGGGATCTCGTCTCATATTGTAATTTACGTGTGAGGTTATCGGATAGAGAAAAGGTAGGGCAAGAGAGAAAAAGAGGGAAAAGGACAGGTAAAAGAGAGAGGTGACGAAGAAAAAGAGCAGTTTCAGAGTATGTAGTGTAAGTAAAAGGAAAGTGACGAGGAACGGAAAGTAAAGATCTGACGAGCACAATGCTGAGAAAGGATGAAAAAATAAATGGTAAAGAAGTCATGAATAATGTGTCTGGGAAATAAGGCGGAAAACTGGAAAAAAAAAAAGAAACCTTATAGAGGAAGAAGTTGAATAAAGTAAAGCCGATATGAAGAGAAAAAGGAGAGAAGGAGAAGGAGAAACAAGATTGTAAAGAAGTTCGTCATAATTGGAAAGGAGTATAGATGATCTGATGAGAGAAAGCAAAATGAAAAAAAAACGAATTTTATTAAAAAGGTATCGAATGGAGAGAAAAAAAATATTTTAAGGGAACAAAAAAAAAATGTTGTGAGAATGCAATACTGAACAATTGGGTTTGGTGTCCTGCTGCAAAAGAAGTAAAAAGAGACAATGTCCGGGCGAATAACGATATGAAACGAACATTAAAATCTCGTTAATGCAAACAACTCGATGGAAGAGAAGAGGATGATTTGCGGGATGATGTATGAGGTACAAGTGTTTCTCTTCTTATTTTTTCATGTTATTGTTTCAGCTACTTCGTGTTTCTTTTGGTGCATAACAGATTTTGGGAAATGAGAGGAGATCCAGGAAAAACGAGTCTGAAGAAGCATAGTTTACGTCGATGTGAAGGAGAAAAGGAGAAGAAATTGTAAACCACTATAACGAAAGGAAAGAAGAAATGATGGCAATAAAAATGGAGCCTAATTAGAAATGTAAATTAATGTGAAGTATATAGAGGTTTGGAAAGGAGAGCGACGAAGGTGTCTCGGAAAAAAAATCATAGCTTTCATCTGAAGTGAGAAAAAATAGAGCACGTGAGCTTAGAAAATGCAAATCTGAAGATATCAGAGGAAATGAATCGATTTCTTTTTTTAGGTTCATCAAAAATAGGAAAGCTCTTGTTTTTTGACAACGTGCCGCAGCAGAGTTTAAGTTAAGAAAGAAAAAAATACATCACAAATTCTGAATAACTGAAGAGTATAAAAACAGAAACATTGGCGATCAAAATATCGTATTTGATAACTGTTTTTGCTTTTATGGAGCTTATGTAAAATTTGTTACAAAAGAAAATTTACAGGAAAATCTCATTTTCTTAGTTGTTCTACAGAAATCTGAATAAGATAATGATATGATATTGGAGCCTAATTAGAAATTTCAAAGAAGAGAATTCGAAGAAGCGTTTATCAAGGAATCGAAGAAGCGTTTATCAAAGGAATCTTCAAACAGGAGTCGTCTTGGTAACATAATTAATTTTTGTGATTAATTCATTTTTCACTGAATTCAATTCGAAGAAAGTTTATCAATAAATCTTGAAATGGAAGTCTCTTTGGTAGAATAATTAATTTTTGCAATTAATTCACTTTGCACACCAGCTATTTTGCGTTTCCTTTTTTTTGTTGCAGAGGGTTAAATGAGAAAAGATTCAATCTCATTACTTATCGATATTAATAATTTATATTTATCTAAATATGATTATTTGACTTTGTTATGAAGTTTAGATATGAATTAAACATGTAATGTATACATTTTTACTATTGGATTAACTATTTGCATTCACTGACAACTTATTTTCTTTATCAGGGGTTTTCCTTATATTTTCTGTATTTTGATCACTGTGTTTTCGCTTAAGGAATTTATTACGAAAATTATGAAATTATTATTTTTCACGAATTTATTATGAAATTATTTGTAATTTGTCATAAGAAGAAAATGAAATGGTATTTTATAATTAGTCGATATTTTTACAGTATCGGGTCATCTAGTTTGTACAAGGCATGTGAAACAAAAATTTATAAACACATCATTCTCTTTCTCTGATTTTGTTCACAATAGAATTAAAAAAATACAGAAAGCATTTTTGTGTGTATTGTATTATTTTAATTTCTCAATAGAAACCAAAATGATGGAATATAATTTTCCAGTAAGTTGTAGCGACATCGACTGATTCTTAGCAAAGATATGGAACTTTGAAAAGTAAAATATTTACATATGTAACAACGGGTAAAGCGACTGCTGAAATGGGAGAACTAAATTCCAGGAGCAAAACCCGATAACAGAACGCTATTACGATACCGATTGCTTAGGAAAATATGTTGAATTTTCGAAGTCAGTTGGTTCATATTTACGCGGGGTCGCTTACTCAGTTGGTAGCGCACCAGACTCGTGATCTGTAGTTCCCAGGTTCGAGTCCCAGCTGGGTCAGCGTTGAGATTTATCTCCGCAAAATTCCCCGCCCTGCCCACTGTAAGTAGGGGACACCGATGGGCTTGGAAAGGCCGCCGTCCGTCGGATGGGACGTTAAGCCGTGGCCCGTGTATGGGAGAGCCATACCCTGTGCACGTTAAAGAACACGCTGGATGGCCTTGACGGGAGGCTACCATCTGTGTCCCAACAGCTGTTCCAGTGGGTCCCCTCCCCCAACCTTCTCTGAGCCTTCGGGGTCCTTGTGGCCTGGCCATTTAGCCCATGGTGTGCAAAAAAGTGCCGCTCAGAGGTAAAACAACCCAACGTTAAAGAACACGCTGGATGGCCTTGACGGGAGGCTACCATCTGTGTCCCAACAGTTGTTCCAGTGGGTCCCCTCCCCCAACCTTCTCTGAGCCTTCGGGGTCCATGTGACCTGGCCATTTAGCCCATGGTGTGCAAAAAAGTGCTGCTCAGAGGTAAAACAATCCAATCCAATCCATATTTACGTCATTACAAATATTTAATACTTTTATTCACTCAGAAGAGTAAAGATAACTTTGCCACTGCCAGGAAGATTTTAGTTATAATAAATATGCTATATATCACTGATGAGAAAAATATGAATAGATAGATAATTTGATTTTATTTGACTTACATAGTTCTTTGACAAGGGACTAAAAATAAAATATGCCACCTTACAAAAGAGATAAATGAAAATTCAGGGCTATTTTCTTCTACATATGCGTTATTTCCGAAAAGCATTTAGCTTCAGTATGATGGTTTAAATATTACCTTAAACATAACTAATTAACACAAGACCAATATATAACATAATTCAAAAGCGTGAAGGTCAACAAAATGTGAAAATTATTTCCTCTTCTTGTTATTATTAAATATTGCTAATTATTATAATATAGCTTCTAACACTTGGCAGCCAATGAGTGTTGAGTTTCTTATATCAGTACTTGCAATTATTTATACCAGTATGTGCAGTTATTTATATCAGTAAATATATAAGAGATGCCTATTAACGTATGCCCTGATTACATGTAATCTACCTTTACCCCAGATTTTTTAATTTTACTAAAAGTGAACAAACCAAATCAGTAACACTAGACCGAAAAAAAAACTGATTTATTCATGCAGATACCACATTTTTGTTATTGCTTGTTTAGTATTTGCAATACTGTTGTTTTCTTATGAATCAGTCTACTGGCAGTTATGAGTTAAAACCAATGTTTAAATGAAACATCCATAAGAATAATGCAGCAAAATACAGTTCCTTAGCATGTTCATTCGCTATTGCTTGTTTGCTGTAGTTCGGTCGATTATTGTTGTTAATATCTTTCCTAAGAAAAGATTTAATTCTACTTCAAAATTGAGACTTGGTTTTTATATATATGTAAAGAATTTATTTATTCAAAATGAAAATGATCCAAAAAAATATCAAACAGTTGTTACATAACAAATACTAAAACAAACTCAGAATGTGAAATGTGAAAAGATCCAAAGACCGTTTGCTCTGTCAATTTGTTTCGAGTTTTCAATTGATGGGTTCTGGCTTTCTGTAAAAGCCTTTTCCATTAAGAACAATTCTGATTATAATCACATGAACTGAAATCAAAAATATGTTTTCCAAAAGTGTAAAACAAACTTTTGTTATGTAAGAGTGAAATACTCTTTTCACCACCAAACCCTAAGCAATTTTTGCTCTTCCTCTAAGCCACAATATCACATCCTTCTCCACCTAAATCGCAGGAAATCCCCACGTAAGTCACCTCTAATATGCTGAGGATATTCGCCGAACAATACCTATAATCGTTTTCTGATACCAATTTCGCTCCTTTTTGAACAAACTGAAAGATATGTTCTAAGTTGTCTCTTCTGATCCCTTTTAATAACCACACCGGAGCGAAACCAGTGCGAATGCAAATGTCAGAAATTTACATTTAGATGCTCGCGCTGATTTTATAATCCCCATTTTGCATGCGATGTCTGGCAGCTTTGGATTTCACTTTTATCTGAGCCCACTCGACTTCCTTGGCAATTCCTCCTCCTCTTTTCCTCTGCCTCTTTCATCTCATTGCGGTGTGTAATGGGCGCCAAACGGTCTGCTGCTTCGTGGCTCCATGCGCTGCCATCCGCATTAGTGACGCTGGCGTGCACTGATAACGCCGTCGCCGCGGCCTTGAAGACTTCATATGACACCCAAGGTTTGATTTACATTGTTTCTGCCTCTCTTTGTGTCGCCATGAAGAGAAATTATTGCACAGTTGTACAAGGTGACCGAAGCCGGAAAGGAATATTTGGGATTGTGCATGGACCTTTTTTTCAATCTTTGAATGGTGATTTTTGCTGTAAAATGAGTTAGATAATTTAATTGCTCAGACCCATCCCTACGTTTCAGAGCAGAAAGGAAACATACTGGACAGCTCTTAATCACTTAAGAATGACTGAAAGTTACAGAACAGGAAGGGGAAGAGAACACGTTGGATAGTTGTTAATTACATGAAGATGATTTTGAGTTTCAGAGAAGAAAGTGGGAAGAGAACACGTTGTATAGTTGTTAACGAGGTCACATAGACTACCACTTCCAAGTTTCAGCATAGAATGAGTATGTACTTCAGCAAGGGGGGGGGGATTGCAAGAGGAGCATTTGATCCAACCTGTAAAATTTGTCGAAAAATTTATGTTGAAAAATATTAAGTGTATCAGAAATAATGTTTTTTCCTAAACGAAATGTAATTTTGAAGTTTTAAGTTTTCGGTTGGGTTGTTTCACCTCTGAATGGGATTTTTTAACACAATGGGCTAAAGACCAGGTCGCAAGGATCGTGACGGCTCGAAGAAGGTTGGAGGAAGAGGATTCACTGGACAGCTGTTAGGCGACAGATAGTAACCTCCCGTCAAAATTATCCAGATTGTTCTTTAACGCACAAAGGGTATGGCTCTCTCGCACACTGCTTTACGTCCCATCCTGCGGACGTCGGCCTTTCCAAGCCCATCGGTGTCCCCTTTCTCAATGAGGGCAAAAATCTCGACGCTTTTTATTTTCGGAAGCATGCAATTTGTTTTTATTTACTTATATGGAAGAAAAAACATTTTTATGTGTATTTTCAATAATAAGTTTCCCGCCTCTTTTTGGTTTGGTTTTGGCCATCCTCAGTTGTATTATGGTATGATATATGACTGATTGCTATATTCACAACTGCGTTCATTAATAAATAGCTCTACCTAAATATCTCTATCTTGAAACATCGATACGTACTTTTGCTCTACCTCTTCCCTTAAAACATTCCTGCCAACGCTCGTGGAAAGTGGGAACGGTTCCGTTCTACAATAGTTAATCAGATCAGAAGGATTTTGAGATTCAGTGCAGAAAGCGGGAAGAAAATATTTTCCCCATTATTAATCAAGATTAAAAAATCGCACACTCTCAGAAGACACACACACAAAGAAGAAGGGAAAGGCCAATTCAGGTATTTTTAATCAGATCATAAGGACTCTAAGTTTCAGTGAAGAAAATATTTTGGGTAGATCCATTGGAACTGAAGTATCAGAACAGAAAGGAAATCTAATGTACAGTCGCTCAAAAAAGTATCCGAATACTACGGTTGATTGCAGAATTCAGAAAAAAATATCTGGCAACGATTTTTTTAGAAATTAGTGATCTGGCAACCTTCGTGTGAAGGTTGACTTCGTGTGAAGGTGACGTGACACGAAGGCTGCCAGATCACTAATTTCTAAAAAAATCGTTGCCAGATATTTTTTCTGAATTCTGTAATCAACCATAGTGTTCGGATACTTTTTTGAGCGACTGTAGGTGGTCATATTATTTTGATACTAGATCGTGTGGGCTCACTCACGGAAATATTGAGCGTGTGCAGTTACCGTTCACAGCAAACTGGAGCGTGTGCAGTAACTGCACACGCTCCAGTTTGCTGTGAACGGTAACTGGAGCGTGTACAGTTCTGTACACGCTCCAGATATTTTTCCTGAATTCTGTAATCACGTGATACGAAGGTTGCCAGACCACTAATTTCTAAAAAAATCGTTGCCAGATATTTTTTCTGAATTCTGTAATCAACCATAGTGTTCGGATACTTTTTTGAGCGACTGTAGGTGGTCATATTATTTTGATACTAGATCGTGTGGGCTCACTCACGGAAATATTGAGCGTGTGCAGTTACCGTTCACAGCAAACTGGAGCGTGTGCAGTAACTGCACACGCTCCAGTTTGCTGTGAACGGTAACTGGAGCGTGTACAGTTGCTGTACACGCTCCAGATATTTTTCCTGAATTCTGTAATCACGTGACACGAAGGTTGCCAGATCACTAATTTCTAAAAAAATCGTTGCCAGATCACTAATTTCTAAAAAATCGTTGCCAGATATTTTTTCTGAATTCTGTAATCAACCATAGTGTTCGGATACTTTTTTGAGCGACTGTACAGAGGAGAAGGGGTAAGAGGACTCATCAAATAGTTGTTAATCATCTCATAATGATCTTCCGAGTTTCATGAGAGCAAGAGACCCAATGGACAACTGTTAGCAATGGCAAAATCGTGAGTTAGGTTGGAGAAGTTAGAAAGGAAATGTCCAGTTGCACAGAATTAAATGAATTTCGCTTATTGTTTTCCCATATCTATGCCCTGAAAAGGATATGAAAAGAAATTAGAGCAGCCGAAAGTGATGTGTCGAAAGAGAAGAATGCAAACGTGCATCAGTTTTCTATCCGCTCTTTACCTCCTTTTTTCATCTGTAGCTATGGCTCTCAAAGGGCGGGATTGATATAATGGCCAACTCGGCCATGTCCTGGAGCCACACTTTTAAATAGAGAGATATTAAAAAATGTTGAGAAAGATTCTAATAAAAAAGAGAAAGAAGTCGAGAGATGAAAGAATGACAGATTTGAAGATAAAGAAATCTAAATCCCCTTCCCTCTCATGAATCTCTTATCTCTATAAGATCCTATCATTGTCCTATTTGCGTGACTGTTGATAAGGCCTAGCTAGGGTTGGGTTGTTGGGTTGTTTTACCTCTGAGCGGCACTTTTTTGCACACCATGGGCTAAATGGCCAGGTCACATGGACCCCGAAGGCTCAGAGAAGGTGGGGGGGGGAGGGGACCCACTGGAACAGCTGTTGGGAGACAGATGGTAGCCTCCCGTCAAGGCCATCCAGTGTGTTCTTTAACGTGCACAGGGTATGGCTCTCCCGCACACGGGGCCACGGCTTAACGTCCCATCCGACGGACGGCGGCCTTTCCAAGCCCATCGGTGTACCCTACTGACCGTGGGCAGGGCGGGGAATTTTGCGGTATAAATCTCAACGCTGACCCAGCTGGGATTCGAACCTGGGAACTACAGATTACGAGCCTGGCGTGCTACCGACTGAGCCGCCCCCGCCCCGGCCTAGCTAGGAAACATCTTCAAATCCTTATAATAAACATATTTTAGCAGTGTAAAAATATTGACTTAGCTTTTGTAACTATTAAGTAAAAGTGTAGATTAATTTTGTTTAAAAATTAAAAAATAAATAATAAGAAAATATTACATTTAGTAATTCTCTCAAAAAATTTTCCCTCTCATAACAAAAAGATAATTTTGAATTTTTATTATTTTTGCAGATAAGTGCTCATGCACTAAAAATGTCCCAGTGTATTAGATAACTTGGCACTGATTGAGAAGAGGTGTGTGTGGAGATCATTAGAGATTTGGCTGGGGTCCAAAAAAGTCTTAATACTGTGCATGTAGATCTGTCATGCACACGAAACCAGGCCTTTCGCTTCCTAAGCGAAGAACTGTGATATTTACAACTGATCATAGTAGCTTTGAAAAGACTGCTTCTTATAAATTTAAGACACATTGTTAAAGACATATATTATCAATATTGATAATATTCTCAATCAAATAAATCAATATGATCAAAATAATTAAATGAATCTCAATCAAATAAATCAATATCTCGATTTTCAGCAATATTCGTCCAGTATTTAATGAGTTATGGAAGTTTCAATATTTAGCGATAAACCACAAAATATAAGCCACAAAAATTGACTTCAGAAGTTAATTAAAACTTAATGATAAGTATTTAATAAAATTAAAACTTAATGATAAGTGTTTAATAAAATAAGTTTGTATTTTAGAACTCTGTGTAAAGAATTCTTTTCACTATTCTTCAGTTTCTTAAGACTGGCATTGCTGTTGTTAAATATTCATCTTCCATAACTCAATAAATACTGAACGAATATTGTTGAAAATCAAGATATTGATTTATTTGATTGAGATCTTTATCTGCATCACATTTTTGAAAACAAAAAAACTTATTTTAGAAGTTATAGAGCTTTGACGTTAGTTTTCCATTGACTTAACATAGGGATTTCCCTTAATTTATGGCAACCAGTATATATAAGTAATTATTATAAGGAAGGCAAAATATTGAATTGAATTACGAAGGATCAGAACGCCTTTCCGAGTTTGTTATTTCGTCCGAAATTTTGGCTAAATAATGTTTTTTGAGAATAGTTGTAAAAAATATTCATTATGGAAGGTATTTCCAATCCCATTCAGTAGGATAGTAATCCGACTAAACATTTTACTCACGAGCCATCACTCCGACTAAACATTTTACTCACGAGCCATCACTCCGACTAAACATTTTACTCACGAGCCATCACTGCAACCAGGTAGGAGGAAAACGTGGCCATTGGTATAAAATTGACCGCCACACTCTACCACCTAAACGTCAAATTTCGAGAATAAATATACTGCTTGAAACATTTATTTCAGATTTAATCATTTTTTTCTAACTTAATTGGCATTTCACAGTGGAGATTCGAACTACTACTGGGAGAATTCGAAATGCGAAGAATAATGTTTTAGTAGTTGATACTAATCCAAAAAGGATTTATTCTTTTTCCTGAAACGAAAACGTTCGGACAAACAACAAAATGAAAAGCAACAGCTTTTAGAGAATGAGACAAAAAAAAAAAGCTTTCCGGATCATTAACGTTTGGCCTGTTTGAACCTTTGAACAAAGAAAATTCGGAATGATGAAATGCACGCAAGATGCACCTGAAAATGTCCGATAAGAAAGATTCCAACATTTCTGTGCGTTGTTGAATCCACAGAGTGCACAGTAATCTCCCAACGGGAAGAAAAGTCCAAAAGAAACTATGTCCCCAAGACAGGCTCCACATCCTGCCCCCAGGTGGTTGTAAACGAGACCGAACAATTCCCATTCTTCTACGGAATTTAGCGAACCATAAGCGTGAGATGGAGCCACTTCCGCACCTAGGGAGCAGATCGCCTTTTGTGAGAGCGTTCTTCTTCTCTTCCTAGAGACGAAAGCCGCGCTTTCTTCTTATTCGCCGCACACGATTCGTGTGGCATACTGATGAAGGGAGTTGTTGCCATCAAAAGAAATGAAAAGAGGTTGAACTTCTTGAAAGTCGAACTTTTCCTAACTCAAATTTTTGAGAAGAGAGGATGGAAATAAAAAGCTCGCTCTAAAAGAGCCACCGCCTCCCGTGAAAGCAAAACTACTTATCATTGAAGAGATGCAGTTTATGCTTCAGTGGGAAATCGTGGAGATGAGCAACTTTTATTCTTTATTGCAATAACTTGGAGTACTTATAAGAAATTTAAGATATCCCAGTGCTTTGCAAATTGTAAAAAAAAAACTGTTTTTAAACTGTATTAGTTTTGTTTCTGAGCAATCTCAGAAGCAAAACATCACCATTTTCAAATATGAGATTGATTTGAGATATAGCTCGTTAAGGTTGCTCTCCCGAAATTTCCATCCCCTATTCAGGGAGGGGAGAATAGTACAGGGGAGAAAGGGGAGGGAAGAATGGTAATGGTTCAAAGCAGTCTACGACGTCTCATAAGTGCTTTCATTTGACACATGACTCATAACTGTAAGCCTTCACATTAGGAAAATATAGTAAAATAACGACTTTAACATTTCTCATTTTATACAGGGGAAGAAATCAAGGGGATATATTTTTATTGCCCACAACATTCCTCAAGTCACAAGCTTTCATTTGACATAAAACCTGTTTCTTTCGGCTCTCGTTCTCGAAAGATATAGGAGAACAATTCGTCGCATATTTTCTCCTTTTTTTGTAGGGGAAGAAGGCGTGGGGGGTAAATATTATAATATGTGACACTCCCCGTGTCACAAACTTTCATTTAACGTATAGCCCGCTACTTTCGGTTATCGCATTCCGAAGATATAGGGAACAATCATTGTCTTATTTATCCCTTTTTGAGGGGGAAGAAAGCATGGAGGATCAATTGTTTACATTCTATGACACTTCCCTCGTCAAAAGCTTTCATTTGATACATAAATTATTAAGTTTGTCCATCGTGTTCAAAAGATACGGTGGAACAACTGTTTTGACAAATACCCAAACTGACAAAGGATGAGTGAAAAACAATGAAAAGATAGGTTGGGTTGTTTTACCTCTGAGCGGCACTTTTTTGCACACCATGGGCTAAATGGCCAGGTCACATGGACCCCGAAGGCTCAGAGAAGGTTGGGGGAGGGGACCCACTGGAACAGCTGTTGGGAGACAGATGGTAGCCTCCTGTCAAGGCCATCCATCGTGTTCTTTAACGTGCACAGGGTATGGCTCTCCCGCACACGGGGCCACGGCTTAACGTCCCATCCGACGGACGGCGGCCTTTACAAGCCCATCGGTGTCCCCTACTGACCATGGGCAGGGAGTGGGAATTTTGCGGAGATAAATCTCAACGCTGACCCAGCTTGGACTCGAACCTGGGAACTACAGATTACGAGCCTGGCGCGCTACCGACTGAGCCATCCCCGCCCTGAAAAGATAGGTAAAAGTTGCAATGTTCGTATTGCATGTATAGAACTTTGAAGAGATTTAAAGGAATGTGATGCTCTATTCATCAGCCAGTCTTCTAAAATCTTTATATTTAAGATTTAAAAACACATTAGCCAAGCATCCTTCAATAACTTGGGATTCATTGCATACTTCGTGATATATAACTAATTTTTACTGAAATCATTTTTACGAAATGTTACTTGTAGACAGATAACAATATTATATCTGAAAATAAACCTCTATTTGATTGCATATTTACGCTCAATCTGTGATCCCATACACGCAAATCGTGAGAGAGTTATATACAGTCGTATCAGAATAATATGACCACCTACCATACATATACTATGGTAGGTGGTCATATTATTCTGATACGACTGTGTATATTCTACAGATAATACAATGGTGCACTTTATAGATGTATTGGTTGATTTAACATTGGATTGTTTTACCTCTGAGAGGCACTTTTCTGCACATCATGGGCTAAATGGCCAGGTCACAAGGATCCCGAAGGCTTAGAGAAGGTTGGGGGAGGGGACCCACTGAGACAGCTGTTGGGAGACAGATGGTAGCCTCCGGAAAAGGTCATCCAACATGTTCTTAAGGAGCATAGGGTATGGCTTCCCCACACACAGGGTCACAGCTTAACGTCCCATCCGACTGACGGCGGCCTTTCCAAGCCCATTGGTGTCCTCTACTGACCATGGTCAGGGCTGGGAGTTTTGTGTAAATAAATCTTAACACTGACTCAGCTGGAACCTGGGAACTGCAGATTACGAGCCTGGCGCGCTAACCAACTGAGCCACCCCCGCCTTGGTTGATTTAACGTTGGCACTGTATCGAGATCTGAAGTTGCTTTCATAACCTTAAATTAAAGCTACATCAGGAAAAGAAGAAATTATTGCTGAAATGCTAAGAACTAGAGATTATTCAATATTCACAGCATTGAATAAAGTGCGAATATTTCTGCAGGGTTATCGAAAAGTCGCGCAGCCCAAAGTTGAAGTTTATATAAATTGTTCCGAAATATTGTTCTCCCTTCCACTAGACGACACCATAAGACTGTTGAAAATTTTCGGAGGCGCTGACTGCAATGCGACAGGTACAGGATGTCATCAGTGTACCTTTGTGTATAGAGGAAGTGAAATGTACTTTTTATTTTGGAGCTATATTTTGGTAGTTATTCGTATGCACGTCTTGTCGATGAGTTTCGTAAGAAATATCCGGCTGCTGCAGTCCCTCAGAAGTGTATGATAGCCAGATTAGTGAAACGTTTCTAGGAAACACAAAATCTGTTGCTGACAAGAGCCGGTCGGGGAGACCTATCATGATGACCGATACTAAATTGGATTGCGTGCAGATAGCATTGCAGCATTCCCCTACAAAAACTCTCAGTGCAAACAGGAATATGTAAGGAAGTGCTCAGAAAGCTGTGACAGTTACACCTTCTTCCGTATCATGGAAAGTCCAGGAATTGAAAAACCCGGATAAAGAAAAACACATGGTCTACTGTTGACAATTATGGTCATCTGTTGAAGAACATTGAATGGTGCAGTTTGAGAGTTTCAGTGACGAAGTTTGATTCTACCTAAATGTCTGTGTGAATAATCAAAATAATAGGTTTTGGTCCTCCGAAAATCCACATGTTTTTCATGAACAGCCCTTGCACTCTAAAAAAATCGGAGTGTGGTGTGTGATATCATGTCGTCGCGTAGTGAGACCCATTTTCTTTGAGATGATGATGAATAGTGTGGGATACCAAAGCATCCTCACAGAGTTCATTGCACTCCTTGAAGATGATGAACGCGATTCCTGGTGGCAGTAAGACAGTGTCACCTAACACACGTTGCAGATTTTGCAAGAGACTTTCGGTGACCATTTCATTTCTAATGCTTGTGGCCCCCAAGAAAACTGGATTTGTCACCCGCAGATTTTTCCCTCTGAAGGTATCTGAAATGAGTCGCATATTAAAATAATCCTCGCACGCTGGATGAACTCAAGACGATTACAAAAGCGATCTCAAACGAGGTAAAAAAAGAGGCCATTTTCAACGTGTTGTAATGACATTTACATTCTTCTTTTGTTAGAAAGGTCAGATTATAACATGTTTCCAGCTGTTTAATTTTATATATGCTTATCATTAACCACGCAAAATTGGTTTGATTATTGTGGGTTGCGCGACTTTTCAATTACCCCTGTATGATAAAGATTTTTTTCTGAAAAAGATTTAGTAGAGATGTAATATTTTCTATTTTCAAGAAAGTTGGTTGGTTAGTTGGTTTGCCTCAGCGGCACTTTTTTGCACACAATGGGCTAAATGGCCAGGTCACAGGTACCCCGAAGTCTCATAGAAGGTTGGGGGAGGGGACCCATTGGAACAGCTGTTGGGAGATAGATGATAGCCTCCCGTCAAGGCCATCCAGCGTGTTCTTTAACGTGCACAGGGTATGGCTCTCCCGCACACGTGGCCACGGCTATTTTCAAGAAATATGACTTGATTGTGATAATTATAAAAGCATTAGTAAACTCTTCTCTTTTAGTTTTGCATAATTTTTGCTTAATATAATTTAACATTCTCTTGATGGATTACTTCGGGATGAATAGTATCGCTTCAGTAATAGTTGGAGCTGCAGAGAACACACTTTTTCACTCTGGTAGATAGACTGATGAAATATTTCTCAAGAATTTATCTCCCATCTACAGAGTAAAGGTTCCTCCAAATGTTGTCCATTATTTTCTGTTTTGCACAAATCATTTATAAGTAAAGCCCGTGAATTTTATCAAATCTTCTTCCCATGTCTTTGGTTCATCTCTCATGCCATCTGTCCATTCTGAGACAACGATTGACCATTTCTGAACCTACTTTATACCTAAGCATCCTCACATCTCCCAGCTTCATTTCTGTTTCATTGATTTGAAGATAATAAATTTAACGCCTTTTTATCCGCTGTTATTAATTTATTTCTTTTTTTCTGTCTTTTAATGTTTTGTCGAACATGGAGCATTTCATTCTCCTGTGGGTCATTTGAAGTTAGTGTTCTATCAGTTTTTGTGCGGCGGTGGCTGACTCAGTCGGTGCTCTAGGCTTGTAATCTGCATTTCCTAGGTTCGAGTCCCAACTCTGACCGCGTTGAAATTTCTGCGCAAATTGCCACTCTGCCTTCAATGGGAAAGATACCACTGAGGGTCTCAGAAAATCCGTCTTTTATCAGGAGGAACGTTATTTCTGTAGACCTGTGAATGAACCATACCCTAGGTTAAAGCCTACTTTAAAGAACGATGGGTGTCCTTGACAGGCGTTTCCATTTCACTCAATAAATGTCCAGTCGATTCCCTTCTCCAACTTTCTCTGGGTTGGGTTGTTGGGTTGTTTTACCTCTGAGCGGCACTTTTTTGCACACCATGGGCTAAATGGTCAGGTCACATGGACCTCGAAGGCTCAGAGAAGGTTGGGGGAGGGGACCCACTGGAACGGCTGTTGGGAGACAGATGGTAGCCTCCCGTCAAGGCCATCCAGCGTGTTCTTTAACGTGCACAGGGTACGGCTCTCCTGCACACGGAGCCACGGCTTAACGTCCCATCCGACGGACGGCGGTCTTTCCAAGCCCATCGGTGTCCCCTACTGACCATGGGCAGGGCGGGGAATTTTGCGGAGATAAATCTCAACGCTGACCCAGCTGGGACTCGAAACTGGGAACTACAGATTACGAGCCTGGCGCGCTACCGACTGAGCCACCCCTGCCCCCCAACTTTCTCTGTGCCATTGAATTATTGTGACCAGAGGTGTAGCTAGACTTTTGGCGCTCTTGGCAAATTTGTAATTGTCCGTCCTTGTTCAGTTATTGATAAAAAAGTACACTTGTTTTTTATATTATATATATATTGTCATTATTTTAACACAATTACATGAATAAATATTAATTGCATATTAAATAATTGCAAAAGAAATTGCAAATAATTATTTTTTAAAGTATTTGAATTTTTTCTACTTTTTCATTGGCAAAATCGTTAATAATCTCATCAAAACTAATTTTTCGAGTCAGTTCTCGCTCGATTGATAGGAAACCAAGTGATGCCGTACGCTCCTGTCCTGATGTTGATCTTAAACAATCCCGGGGTTTATAAACAAAATAATTCAGTACAATGTACAAATTATGAACTCCCGTCCAAAGAAAAAGATACCTATGTAACAGAATTTTATTTTGTAACGGCTTGATTTGTAAAAGTAATATGAACAGTTGTAAATTGCGCCCCAAAGTTGTTTTATGGCATGCGCGATGCAGGGGTGGGAGGTCTGCCGATAAGAGGAAAAAAAATATTTTTGTAGAAAATAACGAAAAATTAAAACATGCTGTCTTGACGATACGACGGTATAATCAATACGTGTTAAATTCAACGAACTACGGGTGGCTAATCATTCGAATTTATTTTGCACATAAACGTCAGATATCGTTGAACGGCTCGTGCCGTCCCAGCATCGCCCTGTGATTCCGGCGCCCTTGGCAACTGTCCCGATGCCAACACGTTCCCACGCCTCTGATTGTGACCCTGCTTTTTAGCCAATAGTTTCCAAAGAAGTGCCGTTCAGGAGTAAAACAATCGAAACCATCTGTTTTGTGAGGGTCATCTTACACATCCATAAGTAAAAACGGATAACACATATTGACTGAACAATTTTCTATTCTAGGACATTGGACGTTCACTCCTGAAATATGATTTTAACATCCATAATCCAATCTGTACTCTTCCATTTGATTTCATCGTTTTGCCATTTTTTTCAATGGATTAGAGTTACGAATCATGTGCCAAAAAGCACATCACACATCATATACACCTTCACAGATGTATATAGTGTATCCTTCATAAAACAATCCTTGTGCAATGGAGACCTAGGAAACCTAAGAAGAAGTTGGGTGACCAATAGCAAATTGGACCTTGCTAAAATTTGATTGTAGTGGATAAATGAAGCAACGGTATATAGGACAGATGCATTTTGAGAATTGTACCTTCTGACTGTACCTCCATCGCACGTGTCAACTATGTCCGTATGAAACTTGAATACCCATTAAAGGGCTAATGATATGAAATCCAGTTTATGCAATTAAAATTATTTTATTTATTCTTCTCCATTATTGAACGTTTTAATTGGTGTAATTTGGCATGATTTACCTACCATATATGACATATTAAACGCCGGGGACCGAAATAGTAGCCTTTGCTTGAATTGTAGCTGGGTAATAGCGCAGGATTTGTAAATAGTGGACGGGTCTCAGAGAGGGATGCCAGACGTCGAGGAATCTGCGGGACAATCCTGTAGAGCATAGATTCCCAACGGGGGCGATACTGCCCCCCAGTGGGCGCTGTAGCCTTCCATGGGGGCGGTATCGGATCCAGAGGCAAATGGGGGGCGTTGAGGCGGTCAAGAAGAGGGGTGGTCAAATAAATAAATAAGTTTAATGAAATTTTCTGTGACAACCTTTTTATCTCTTCTATTCTGTGGTGTCTTCTTGGGGATTCTGGTCATCCACTACCTCATCCGTCATGTACAGCTTTTCAACTGCAGCTTGGACAATAAGTTCCCTGCTACCGCCTACTAGCGTACTGGTACGTCTGAAGTCGACTGAGATGCTCTCAAAAGTTCTCTTCAAGATCACAGATTGGATATAAGCTTCAATGTGTTTTCCCACTCCAAGTCGCGTTGAGTATGCTTTATGGTACGTAGTTACAATACCATCCCACGTCAGAACATAAGGTATAATATTAACATTACACTTGTGAATTAGGCTCAACTCATTAGCCAGCAGATCATACTTCCTCTTCTTTTCAACCTCTACCGTTTGCAGGTTATCCTGAGATGTTATTCCTACTTCAATAATTGTAATCTCATTCAATACCTTAACATGCACTACTATACCAGGCTTATTATGTTGGACATGTGTGTCCGTCCTGATAGGCAAATCAACCTTGATTCAATAACAATATAATAATAATAAATCTATTATATTTAATGTTTTTTATAATTATTTTTTTAATATAATAAAATACTTCGAAAATACCTGTTTTCATGAATAAATATTTTATTTAGCTATGTAAATTATCTTATTGTTATCGCGTTAATAAGCATTTTTAAATTAGCATTAGGTATACCTATACCTAATTTGTTTTAGTTTAGAATAGATTGACGGTGACAAGTCCTTGCAAGTTGGTAGGCAAACACGCGGTTCATGCAATTTAACATGTTTTGACAAGAATATGGGAGCTTGAAATGACTTGTTTACGGAGCAAGTGCGCCGGCATCGCAAACATACAAGTTAATGCGTGCACAAAATCAAATCTATAAAAGCGATAGCTCTAGGAATGTTTTATTATTTTTATGTGCTTCGCCGTGATAAATAGTCGTGAGTGATAAGTGTTAGAAGTCATTATAAACATTATTTTTATAACTATTTATAAATCTGTTGAGAAGTTAATTTGTATTTGAAAATGTCTGAATCTACATCTAAAAAGAAATGCCGGCAGTACAGTATTGAGTATTTGAAATATGGATTTACGTACTCTCCTACAAACCAATCATTACCTATGTGTTTAATTTGCCGAAACGTTTTTTCAAATGAAGCTATGAAACCTTCTAGGCTACAAGAGCATTTAAATAAAATGCATGCTGATAAGAACAAAGATTTATTCTATTTTCAAGAACTGGAAAAGCAATACTTAAAACAGCCAACTATGTCAAACCTTTTTGCGTCGTCTTCTAAACAAGATGATGATGGACTACGAGCCTCATATAGCGTTTCATTGTTAATCGCAAAAGCAGGAAAACCACACACAATTGGCGAGGAATTAATTTTTCCGGCAGTCAAAGAGATATTAAAAACTGCTCTTCATCATAAGACACCGTCAGATATCATCAAAAAAAATTCCTCTCAGTAATAATTCAGTGCAAAGAAGAATAGATGAAATGGCAAAAGACGTTGAAATATCATTATGTGATTACTTAAAGACTTGCAAATTTTCCATTCAACTCGATGAATCAACTCTACCAAATAACGAAGCTCTACTCTTATCATACGTACGATTTATAAAAGAAAAAAAAAATCATGAAGAGTAATTATTTGCTAAAATTTTTGAATCTGATACAAAGGGAGAATCTATATTTAATATCATGCAAAAGTTTTTTCAAGAGAAAGAAATTCCTATTTGCAATATTTTGTCTGCTGCTACTGATGGTGCTCCAGCAATGACAGGGCGTCATAAGGGTTTCATAGCGCATTTGAAACAAGCAGTACCAAATGTACTCGCTGTACATTGTATTATACTATTCCTCATATATATTCATTATAGCTATATCATCGTCAGCATTTGGTTGCAAAAAATTTGAATGAACGTCTGCATACGTCGCTCCATTACGTTATTAAAGCAATCAATAAGATTAGAAGCAATTCATTGAATGACCGATTATTTGGTAAGCTTTGTAACGAAAATGATGAAGATTACAATCGCTTGCTGCTGCACACAGAAGTACGTTGGCTCTCTAAAGGTGTTTGTCTGAATCGTTTTTTCAATCTATTTGACTCAGTACTGGACTTTCTTGAAGACAGAGACGAAAAATTGCGCGAAAACCTGATTACGTCAAAAAATGACATCGCTTATTTGACAGACCTGTTTAAAATACTTAATCAAGTTAATTTACAATTGCAAGGTGATGAGTTGAATTTAATTAAAACAAAAAACGTCATAGCTGCTTTTGCGGGAAAACTTCTTCCATTCAAACGAAATCTAGGTAGAGGTGAATACAACCACGTTCCCACATTATCAGCAGTCTCTGCAAAACCGGAAGATTTACTTACTTACTGCCAACACTTGGAAGTTCTTCATGTCGATTTTACGGAGCGTTTCCAAGATATTTTAAGCATGAATATACCGAGTTGGGTTTTAGATCCTTTCGCAAACACAGATACTGAAGAATCATCAAATTTGGAAGAGGAACTCTTAGAACTCACGACTAACGAAGCACTCAAAGTAAAATTCAAACATGGATACCAAGAGTTCTGGCTTCAAAAATCAATACCAGTTCTCTACCCTGGATTGTGGGCAATAGTACAGAAGTTTTTAATCGCATTTCCTTCGTCCTATATGGCTTGAGCGTGGATTCAGTGCAGTAGCTAATTTACTGTCAAAGAAGAGGAACAGACTACACATCACTGAACGCGGCGATCTGCGATTGATGTTAACGAAATTGGAACCCGACATTAACAAATTGTTAACACTCCACCAGCTCAAACATCTCATTAATTTTTTTAATTTATTATTAATTTTGTGTTTATCTCATTATTTTTTATTTCTTATTGATTCTGTGTGTATTTTTAAAATTTTAATTAACAATTTTATTGTACATTTGGTTGTCGTTTTATTAATTTCTGCTTTATGATTTTTAATAGATAAATAAACAGATAAATTAGGTACAGATAATATGCAACAATCTTTTAATATTTCATATAAAATTAACCATTATGGACTAGGGGGCGTTTAAATTTTTTTTCTCTTCTAAAGGGGGCGTTGGTCCAGAAAAGGTTGGGAATCACTGCACTAGTGCTTTAACTAAAATCATCATCATCATCCCCAAGCAGCCATGGGCTAGGGAGGTCCAACCAGACCCTGCAATTTAGTCCTCCAAACATATCCGTCTTAAGCTACATCTACTGCTGTCAACAGGACTAAGAAGATCCTGTTTGATATTGTCTGCCCACCGCATACTTGGTTTCCCATTCTTTCTGAGGCCTTCGGTCACATTGTTCGTAACCCTATTCGCTAATCTTAATTTATTCACATGAGCAACATGACCAAACCAAAAAAGTATCTCTCTGCACAATATGCTGCTTAAAGGAGGTGCCAACGCTTTTGCCTAACCTCATCAAGACTTACAAAGTTGAATCTCCTAATGCCCAAGTTACTGCGTTAAGCATCTAGAATCAAAAGCATCAAGTTTTCTGTTATCTTGTTTAGAAAGAGAGTCCAAGTGTTATTACCATAACTAACTCTAGAAAGAACCAAAGTACACTGAGTTCTATAAATTAAGGAAAAATGAGAAAAATTGAGATAATTCACCAAAAACATTCTGCGATCCTCACCAAACTTTTTCATGTAAGCAGTAATGCCGGATGAGCATATCGTATGCAAATTAATCTAGGTTGCATCAATTTGCATAATCGGATAGCGGCATAAAACAGGTGTTTGGGAGTGGATCGTTATTTTGTGTTATAAATGTGAGTAAAGAAATTCGAAATAACCATTTTGTAGGAATGACTTCGAGACGTCATTTGCCAAATGAACTGTGGTGGAGAGCTATTGGCCTGCTCGATGCAGGACAAAGTCAGTCAGACGTGGTACGATGTCTGAATGTGAGTCCTTCTGTGGTCCATAGACTGTGGAATCAATTTCTTAGCACGGATTCCGCGTCTCGGAGGTTTAGCCGAGGAACGGCTAGAGTTACAACCGCTGTACAAGACCGATATCTGCGATTAACAGCACGAAGGAATAGGACGTCTACTTCCTCTCAGATAAGATTCTCTCTTGCAGCAGCCACTGAGAGTGTTATATCAGCTTCTACTGTGTGTGGAAGGCTTTATGAGGGAGGTCTGTACGCTAGAAGACCACTAATTTGTATACCCCTTACATCACGTCATGCGAGAGAGCGGTTGAATTGGGTACGCACGCATGTTAGCTGGACAGAAGAGCAATGGAAGTCCGTACTCTTCACAGATGAATCCAGATATTGCTTGCGGAGTGATTCCGGACATTGATATGGAGAGAACGAGGTACCCGCTATAATCCCATTAACATCTGTCAAAGAGACAGTTACGGCGGAGGTAGTGTATATTTGTGGTGACCTTTTCTTAGGTGGACACATAGACCACTATGTGTTGACGAGTGGGAATCTCAATGCTCAAATATATAGAAACGATGTCCTGGACCCTTATGTACGTCCTTACACTGAAGTAATAGGTAAAACATTCACCTTACAAGACGATAACCCTCGTCTACACAGAGCTGGACGAGTGGAACAATACCTTCAGGAGGAGACCATTATGTGCATGAAGTGGCCAGGTCGATCCCCCGACCGAAATCCGATTGAGCATGTGTGGGATGCTCTAGGGAGACGTGTTGCTGCCCTCAATCCGCCACCTGAAACAAAGGGGGGGGGAGCTTATTACTGCTTTAAAGGAACAATGATCGTTACTCCCTACTGAGCTGATTCACAACATCATAAACAGCATGGAACATCGCTGTCGTGCCGGCATTGATGTAAGGGGTGGCCACACTCCTTATTAAAGAACTTTGCCCATTGTATTCTGACACCTCATTTTTGGACAAGTTTCTATAAAGTTTAGTTTTTGACAAAAATGTTTATGGAGTAAAATATTTTAAACCATTCTGAAACTAGCATTGCAATTCATGTTTTCATGAAATTTTTTCCATAATTTATGAAAACTAGTGTATTATACAGTTTTAGTCTTTAGGTGTATACGCCTATTTCTCCACACTCTCTATAGATTCTTAAAAGTCCTGGTAGCAATCCCTATTCGTCTATTAATCTCATGCTGAACATTACCAGTATCTGTTACATAGCTCCCAAGATAATTAAACTGTGACACCTGCTCAAAACTGCAACCATTCAGATTAACTGAATCACAGCCTGCCTGACAAATTTTCATGACTTTAGTTTTCTCTCTGTTAATAACCACACCTAGTCTACTACCACTCTCATCAATTCATCTCGTCTATATCATTTGCCAAAAGGGCTAAATCATCAGCAAAATCTAAATCAAAAATTTTCGTATCTCCCGACCGTGAAAGGTACACCTGCTCCAAAAAAAATGAGGATCTGTTCTATCCCCACTTCCACCATACTAACAGAGCGCCTGCAATCTGTATTTTCTTTTATTGCTAATATCTTCGTTATTTTTTTAAAAAATCATTAATTTTTGTTTTCAAATAAAAGAATTTGCAGGTTTATGGCTGATTCAGTTTCTAACCTTTTACGCTTTGTCACATGACAAGGCGGGAAGACCAGGCTTCACTCTTGCCATTCTATCGACAGAACCAACCACGCCACAATAATACACAGCTACATAGCAACAGTTGCAACTTCAGTTATATTCTTTCGGTAACAAACTGTACCCCAGCTCTCCACAGCTTCGGTAACAAACTGCACCCCAAAGTTGGCTCAGTCGGTTTCCAGGTTCGAGTCCCAACTGTGTCCCCACCACCACCACCACCACCACCACAACCACACTGCCCTCGTGAGAAAGAGGACACCTATGGGCTTCTTCTATTCGACCCTCCCGTTTGTGATTCCTCCATGATAGGTACAATAAATTATCGTCCCGAGTAAATCAAATTATGTGTAAAAATATTCCGCGTAAGAAAGTTTCTAAATTGCCATTTCATTCAACAACACATTTTATTGTTCTAATTCTTAAAATATCTCTAAAGACAAATTTTTTTAGTCATGTTTAACAAAAGTATCAGTTCGTTTTAGATAAACACACACACACATAATCATCCTTGAAACTGGAACTTCAAAACAATTTGTGGAATTATCACACATTTTCAACAAGTCATCGTTACAACACAAAAAGATTCTTATTTGCCAGCAGGTTTCAATTTCACACAAATTTATCAGAAGATATAACATCTAATCGAATCAAATGTAATTATGTGTCCAAATTCTAAAACAGACAGATATTCGATGGATATAAAACACAACTTTCCTCTCTCTAACCCCTCTTAGGCTTCAGCACAATCTTTTGCTTTGGCTTTGCCATGAGGAGTTTATCTTTAACTGCAGCATTTTTCATCTTCTTTGATTCTTTAACGTTTCTGTTATCATTTGCTTTCCGTTTAACAGCCTTTCCCTTCTCTGGGGCCTTTGGATTTTGAAAGCCCTTGGGAATTGGTTTTATCTTTCCTGCTGCTTTTGGCTTTACTTGCTTTCCTCCCGTTGCCTTCTTTACATCTGAAATTTTCACCTTTTTAGCAGGAATTTCGTCGCTGTTTGCTTCTTCTTTTCCCTTTCTCTTAGCGACTTTTGGCTTTGGCTTGGCTGCATTCGGTTCCATTCTTGGCCGACGTTTATTCAAAACATTCTTGTCCGGTTTTGTGAGTTTCAAAGCTTTGGCTACCGGTTTTTTGGAGGCTCTTGCCTTAACTCCCACTGCCCGCTGTTCCTTTGCTTTTACAACCCTGGTAATCATTGTCGGCACTACTTGATTTTCCACCTGCATTTTTGCGCGTTTTGCCGCAGGCTTTTCTGCAGATTTTGGCTTAGTTTTTCTAGCAGGAGTTTCCTTAGCATTTTCTGAAGCTTTTCCTTTAACTTTTACTCCGCCAAGTCTTGTCTTAGGCTTTGCTTCAGGCGCTGCTTTAGTCTTTCTGGCAGTAATCTTTTCCACCTTTTCTACAGGTTTAGCTTCAGCAGCAAGAGTCGACTTTCCATCTCCACTAAGCTTCATCTTCTCAGCGAGTCTAGTCTGAGCTCTTGTCCTTGGCTTTTCTTGTGTAACGCTTGGACTCGTGTTAGCAATAGTGAATATGCTTCTCCTTTTGGGTCGTTTGGCCTTTTTATCATTACTCAAGATTGGCGTCATTTCAGAATTTACGTCATCCGAAGAGGAAATATCGATCTCTTTCTGTATGTCGTCAGCTCCATCAACTTGCATGTTTTTCTCATAGGATGCGTCAAGTTGGGGATCTTTTATCTGATTCGTACCAAGCAAAGACTCATCTTCAATGTTATTAGCAGAGGATTCTTCACTAGTATTATTTGGTTCCATTATATCAACAGACTCTTGAGATTCCTCGCTAGCATCCATATCACTATCTTCGTCTTCATTTTCCTTATCGGAAGTAAGATACATAGCCTCGAGTCTTCTAATCTCAGAGTTTTCAGAAACCGATGACAACTTAGAATTGGGAGATCTCTCAGAGGTATCACAAACTGTCGACCCTGAATAAGAAGATGCCTTAGAGTAACCTGACGATGATTCAGAACACGAAGATTGCTCGGAGGTTTCGAAAACCGATGGTGATCTAGAATTGTCATAAATTACATTTACCTTATCATCCACGTGTTCTTCAAGCTGCTGGTCAGAAGAAAGGAGCGTTTCGTCACGTTGATTATCCAGATTGTCAACTCTCACCGAATCAGAAAGTACATCTTCTCTTGAAGAATCTGGTGAAGTATCGAGCGCTTTGGGGATGTAGTCCAATGGCTCGTCCAATGGAGTAGCATCTTCTGGTTCAGAGATGATTAAACGATCTTTGAAGTCATCACAAACTGTCTGCTCATCGTCATCATATTCTTGTTCTACATCTTCAGATGGAGGACATGGCTCTTCCAAACTTCCAGGGTCGGGATTTCCGTAAACTGGAGATGACCGCGGAGAAGAAGCCTGTAAGATGTTCTCAAGTTTGTCCTCATCAGTTTGATACTGATCATCGGCGAGAGGAGTGATGGGAATATCTTCTCCAGCATATTTCAGCAGATTCTGTTCGAAACTTTCGTCCCCAGAAAGCTCTTCTTCAGACTCACTCACATCATCTTCATCGGATCCTTGATTATATTCAGCATCTTCAGAACTGACGTCGTCGTCGTCTTCATATTCTTGAGAGTGTTCAGTTTCTTCGACGTCGTTTTCATCGAAAGATCCCTCAGTATTTTCAGAGGCCATGTCATCCTCTACAGTTTCCTGAAATTCTTCAGATTTGTTGGAAATCACTTCTTCTTCTTCAAGAGTTTCGTGGACGGTGTCGTCCTCTTCATCCAGTTCTTCAGTTTCACCGCTTATCTTTGGTACAGCGCATACAGTTGTCGAAAGAAGAGACTTGGTGATTCTGGCTTTCAAAGGATCATCGTGTTCTTGCGTCTCGCACTGCATTGCTATCACTTCATCTACTTGTGAATCACATTCAGGTGGCACTTCGAGGATGGAAGCATTAGTGAAGTCTTCTCGTGGAAAATCCTGAATATTCGACTCTTCCCATTCATTCAGCTGACTGTCTCCTTCACAATATCTATCAGACTCTTCTATTTCCATACCTGAACAACCAGGAACTTGCATCTTTTTTGGAGAACTATCCAGGTCTTCCTTCTTTGCCTTGGATCTGGAAGTTCCTTTGCGCGAGACACCACGGGCGGGGAGCTTACTTCGTTGTTTTTTCATCTTTGAATCAAATCTGGCTACTACTGAGACAATCTCTCTGATCACCGACTCTTACTAATCTGAATCAATCGCGCAAAATCTATCGCGATTGTCAAGTAGACATCGGTTGTTGATCTCAGCTTTGTTAAGTAAATGGCTTTTATTGAGAGCCACTGTTGCGTATTATCTGCAACGTGCTCTGATTATTGAAAATGTTTTGATTATTCAGCCATTTTGGTTTCTAGTTTATTTATCTGATATACTTTTACCTAGAGATGAATTATTAGAGTTCTTTTTTTAATCCATTTTCGTGTTTCAATGGAAACTCTTGCTGCATTATTTAACTTTTTTTTATTTAAATCGATTGAAAACTATACTCCAATCAATAATCACCTATGGGTGATTTTTAGCCTTTGGGGTTTTTAAGTATCCTACTAAACGAAATAATACAAACATTATTATGTTTTTAAGTATTAATATATGCTAATAATAATGTTATCACATCAGCTGCAGTATTTTAAGAAACTAGGCAGTGGTAACTAATAAAATGAATAAATAAATACTCCCTCAAGCAGCTGCTTGTCACAGAACAGCCTGTCACACCTATATACACACTACAGAGAAAAAACATA
The DNA here is from genome assembly GCA_038380435.1 of Ryuthela nishihirai. Taxonomy (NCBI): domain Eukaryota; kingdom Metazoa; phylum Arthropoda; class Arachnida; order Araneae; family Heptathelidae; genus Ryuthela; species Ryuthela nishihirai. Next base: position 11,196,197 of record JAWZYU010000004.1, read on the forward strand.
CCTTACCCAGGTTCTTTTGATCAGTAATCAAGGGGGTGGCTCAGTCGGTAGCGCGCCAGGCTCGTAATATGCAGTCCACAGAGTTGAGTCCCACCTAGCCTAGTATTGAAATTTATCTCCGCAAAACTTCCTGCCCTACCCACGGCTAGTAGGGGACACCAATGGGTTTGGAAAGGTCCCCGCCCTTCGGATAGGACGTTAAGCCGTGGCCCCGTGTGCGGGAGGGCCATACCCTATGCATGTTAAACACGCTGGATGGCCTTGATGAGTGGATTTTATATCTTTCTTAAACGCTGTCCAGTGGGCCCATAACCTTCTATGAGCCCTCTGGGTACTTGTGACCTAGATTTAGCTTTTTATCTCTGAGGGGCCCTTTTTTGACACACAATGGGCTAAATGGCCAGGTCACAAGTACCACGAAGGCTCAAAGATGGATCGGGGGAGGAAATCCACTGGAACAGCTGTTGGGAGGCAGATGGTAGCTTCTCGTCAAGGCCATCCACTGTGTTCTCTAACGTGCACAAGGTATGGCTCTCCCGCACTCGGGACCACGGTTTAACGTTCTATACAACGGACAGCTGTCTTTCCAAACCCATCGGTGTCCCCTACTGACCGAGGCTAGGGTGGGGAGTCCTTGTGACCTGGACATTTAGTCCACTCTGTGGGAAAAAAGGGCCCCTCAGAGGTAAAACAACCCAACTTAGTAACCAAGCATGCTAATCACTCGGCCAATGGATGGTTAAGTAACTCTCTTAAATTTAATGGCTTTTGCCTGAATGAGTCTGCATTGTTTTAATTCTGTTCTAATTCAAAGTTTGATGTGTATTGATGATGATGATGGTTCTTACGTTATTATTACTACATACTTACACTACACAGTCGTATCAGAATAATATGACCACTTACCATACATATACTATGGTAGATGGTCATATTATTCTGATACGACCGTTTATGTCTTTACATTAAGTCATGGGTGTCCAACCTTTTGAGTTCCCTGGGCCACATTGAATGAAGATGAATTGCTTTGGGCCGCACATAAAATAGCCAGAAGAGTTTTTAATTGGGATATTTGTTTGTGTCACTAATACTTTTGTCATTTGCTCTTCAGTCACGAAAAAACTCGCTAAAAATTGCATAACATTGTTGAAAGCTTATGTCATAAACACGTAAACTTTAGGATTTTGTGGGCCGCATTACCAGCTGTTTAGGGCCGCATGTGGCCCGTGGTCGCGGGATGGACACGCCTGCATTAAGTTAAAGAATGACACACATTTTAAACTAATAAGTACATTATCCATTATAATTAACTGCTGGATGAATTTGTAAATTTAAGTTAACCAAATTTAAAGACGATTAAAAAAATAATTTGCCTCTGAACGGCAATTTCGTGCTCAAAATGAGCTAAATGGTCAGGCCACACGGACCTCGAGGGCTCAGAGAAGATTGAGCGAAGGGGGCCGACTGAATAGCTGTTAAGAGACAGATGGAAGCACCTCGTGAAGGCCATCCACAAGTTGGGAATCACTGCTCTAGAGGTAAAGGGTAGGCAGGTCAGCACTTCTATTAGTTCAGAAAAGAAGTCCCAATTAAATATACAGGAACCTCCAAGGAAACGTATTTTTTAAGACAAAGATTTTAAATCATCGATTAACAGGTGTGAAATGAGAATGAAACAAGAAAAATATCAGTCAGTAGAAACAAACTCTCCAAGCGTATTTTAAAATATTTAATAAAAGTTTTAGGCATTGTAAACTAGATGGGCACAAAACACTTTTAACGAACATGGGATGCTCATTTTCAAAAGGATTTTAATTTTCACACTTTTGTACCCACTAATAGTAGTAATTAGGAGACATCAATGATTTGGGAAATGCAAAGAGAAATATTTTATAAATATCTATGCATCACAAAACTATTTCATCATTTATCCCTTAAAGAGAACGAGTTGAATATTTTCACCACTCAGGGTTAAGGATAGCGAACCGTTGCTGTCATTGCATTTATAAACAATTCTACAATGAAAAGAAATGAGGGAAAAGCGTTTGCTCTCTGCACTCTACCACCAAAATTTTTGGGGCGGGGATGGCTCAGTCGGTAGCGCGCTAGGCTCGTAATCTGCAGTTCCCAGGTTCGAGCCCCAGCTGGGTCAGCGTAGAGATTTATCTCCACAAAACTTCCCGCTCTGCCCACGGTCAGTAGGGGACACCGATGGGCTTGAAATGACCGCCGTCCGTCGGATGGGACGTTAAGCCGTGGTCCCGTGTGTGTGAGAGCCATACTCTGTGCACGTTAAAGCACACGCTGGATGGCCTTGACGGGAGGCTACTATCTGTCTCTCAATAGCTGTTCCAGTGGGTCTCCTCCCCCAACCTTCTCTGAGCCTTCGGGGTCCATGTGACCTGACTATTTAACCCATGATGTGCAAAAAAAGTGCCGCTCAGAGGTAATACAACCCAACCAAAATTTTAGGCTTCTAGATTAAATAAATCCGCCTTAATATTTCTTTAAAATATCCCATTTTCAAATGTAGCGCTCCCTAATAATTGAAATTAAAACTACTGAATGATTCGAAAAATGCCGATCTCTATATATCATTAGTACCTATCCAACAAATAAAGAATTTTCACTTATCTCTTAAAGTCAGGCTCTGTCCCTGGCAGGGGAGTAATCGTTCTTAGTTTTTACGTTGATATGAAATATAGAGGAAAAATTGTCATGAACAAGGTGGGATATGAAATCACCACCTCCTCGTAATATAGTAAGTACTATGACCGTTGAATTACCAGCAGCCAATAGACATTTCTTCTAACTGATGTTAATAACTTTCGTAACTGCAGTATGCAACTCTGCGTCTCTTGTACAGTCGCACAAAAAAGTATCCGAACACTATGGTTGATTACAGAATTCAGAAAAAATATCTGGCAACGATTTTTTTAGAAATTAGTGATCTGGCAACCTTCGTGTCACGTGATTACAGAATTCAGGAAAAATATCTGGAGCGTGTACAGCAACTGTACACGCTCCAGTTACCGTTCACAGCAAACTGGAGCGTGTGCAGTTACTGCACACGCTCCAGTTTGCTGTGAACGGTAACTGCACACGCTCAATATTTCCGTGAGTGAGCCCACACGATCTAGTATCAAAATAATATGACCACCTACAGTCGCTCAAAAATTATCCGAACACTATGGTTGATTGCAGAATTCAGAAAAAATATCTGGCAACGATTTTTTTAGAAATTAGTGGTCTGGCAATCTTTGTGTCACGTGATTACAGAATTCAGCAAAAATATCTGGCGCGTGTACAGCAACTGTACACGCTCCAGTTACCGTTCACAGCAAACTGGATCACGTGTGCACTGCACACGCTCCAGTTTGCTGTGAACGGTAACTGCACACGCTCAATATTTCCGTGAGTAAGCCCACACGATCTAGTATCAAAATAATATGATCACCTACAGTCGCTCAAAAAAGTATCCGAACACTATGGTTGATTACAGAATTCAGAAAAAATATCTGGCAACGTTTTTTTTAGAAATCAGTGATCTGGCAACCTTCGTGTCACGTGATTACAGAATTCAGGAAAAATATCTGGAGCGTGTACAGCAACTGTACACGCTCCAGTTACCGTTCACAGCAAACTGGAGCGTGTGCAGTTACAGCGTGTACAATTACTGCACACGCTCCAGTTTGCTCTGAACGGTAACTGGAGCGTGTACAGTTGCTGTACACGCTCCAGATATTTTTCCTGAATTATGTAATCACGTGACACGAAGGTTGCCAGATCATTAATTTCTCAAAAAATCGTTGCCAGATATTTTTTCTGAATTCTGTAATCAACCATAGTGTTAGGATACTCTTTTGAGCGACTGTAGGCAGTGTTTTCACTGTTTATAAACAGACTCTTGAAGTAGATGGTGCAATGGAAGTTATGAGTAAACAGCTAAATCGTTAAATAATTTGAAGAAATTGTTTCGACGTTTTTTTATCAGAAGTTTGTGGATTTCGTATCCCACAACGCTCAAGACAATTTTTCCTCTCTATTTGATATGTCGATGTTAAACTAAGAGTGATTAGTACTCTGACAGTTGAAGGAAAACGACGAAAAATACTTTCAATTTATTAAGCGATTGCATATTTCCCACCTATGGGTTTAGGGAGCAAATAGGTGTTGCCAAAGAAATGCATTGACTCTCACACTCCACCACTAAATTATCTCGTTTCTAGTATAAATAGCCCATTTGAAATATTCGTTTCAAGTTTCTTCGAATTCGTTCATCGTGTGAAGGCGTTGTTAAAGGAAATGTGTATGTAACTGGCGTACACCTTGTATAGATAAATAAAACTATAGTTATAGTATAACAATGGGAATAAAATAAAACATATATATATATACACATAAAATTTTGTATTCATAAATTGCATATATAGTTAAACACAAAAAATTACATTTTTACACAACAGTGTGGCCAACTTAGCGACTTTTAAAAAATAACAACTGACAACAAACAATATATAATTTAATTCTTTTATTCCCACAACATGTACCACACACTACATGTAAGAGAAAAAAATATTTATCTAGTTTAATACATATATCAGTAAGTTACAAGAAATCACCTAATAAGCTCAACTTGAAAGGCAAATCACCAACAAAAATGTTGCTAAATGATATGAATATCTCAAATAATATGAATGATAACCAATTATATGAATACAGACTCTATCATCTAGGATGATATTCATTAAAATGCACCAGAATTATTTATACATGGAATTCACACTTTTCTATATATGTGTTCTGATATGTGATGAAAAATGCTACATTAATGACATTACTTATAAACTAACATAAGAATTTTTTTTCTCTATTTGATTTATGATGCAATTAATCAAAACTAAATTGAGATATTGATTTGTTTAATACAAATCATTTATCTACATCGTCCAGCATTTTATTTGGGTTTTTCTAAAGCATTAGTCAATAATCATTTTTTGCTAAGTGCATTGTGTAACAGAGGTCATGTGTTATGTTTCATAGCATTAATTGGCTAAATACAAATCATTTACCCATGTCACTTCTCTACATCATGTAACATTTCATTTTGTGTATTTCTAAAGTATTAGTCAATATCATTCTCTGCTAAATGCATTTGGTACTAGAAGTCATGTGCTATATTCATAACATTAATTGGTTAAATACAAATCATTTACCCATGTCACTTCTCTACATCATATATCATTCTATTTTGAGTATTTCTAAAGTATTAAATAGTCAAGAATCCAATTTTGCTAAATGCATTGCTGTAATAGAGATCATGTATCATATTTGATAGAATTAATTTGTTTAATACAAATCTTTTACCTACATTATTTAGCATTTTATTTGGGGGATTTCTAACACATTTAACCAAATGAAGTGTTTATAGGCTTCCTGAGAGTGAGAAAATATATAAAATGTCAGTTGAAGAGGATTGATGAATCAGAATAATTAATGCTGTGAAAGATTACTTTTTCCCTAATACACTTCCAAAAATGATCTGATTATAGGTTGCTTGATGCTTATAGAAATAGCCAAAATGCAGTGCTACATAAGTAAAAAAACTGATTCAAGTAAATTATATCTAATAAACCAACCAGTGTTGTGAAATGAACTTTCTTCTATGGAAGAAAGCATATAACCAATAAATCAATTAATACTATGAAATAAGACACAATGGACCTATATTAGAGCAGTACAGTTAGCAAATATAATTATTGACTATTTAATGCATAGATTCCCAACGGGGGCGATACCGTCCCCCAGTGGGTGCTGGAGCCTTCCATGGGGGCGGTAGCGGATCCAGAGGTAAATGGGGGGCGTTGAGGCAGTCAAGAGGGGCGGTAAAATAAATAAATAAATTTAATGGAATTTTCTGTGACAACTTTTTTATCTCTTCTATTCTGTGGTGTCTTCTTGGTGATTCTGGTCATCCACTACCTCATCCGTCATGTACAGCTTTTCAACTGCAGCTTGGACAATAAGTTCCCTGCTACCGCCTACTAGCGTACTGGTATGTCTGAAGTCGACTGAGATACTCTCAAAAGTTCTCTTCAAGATCACAGATTCGATATAAGCTTCAATATGTTTTCCCACTCCAAGTCGCTTTGAGTATGCTTTATGGTACGTAGTTACAATACCATCCCACGTCAAAACATAAAGTATAATATTAACATTACACTTGTGAATTAGGCTGAACTCATTAGCCAGCAGATCATACTTCCTCTTCTTTTCAACCTCTACTGTCTGCAGGTTATCCTGAGATGTTATTCCTATTTCAATAATTGTAATCTCATTCAATACCTAAACATGCACTACTATATCAGGCTTATTATGTTGGACATGTGTGTCCGTCCTGATAGGCAAATCAACCTTGATGCAATAATAATATAATAATAATAATAAATTTATTATATTTAATATTTTTTATAATGATTTTTTAATATAATAAAATACTTTGAAAATACCTGTTTTCATGAATAAATATTTTATCTAGCTATGTAAATTATCTTATTGTTATCGCGTTAATAAGCATTTTTAAATTAGCATTAGGTATACCTATACCTAATTTGTTTTAGTTTAGAATAGATTGACGGTGACAAGTCCTTGCAAGTTGGTAGGCAAACACGCGGTTCATGCAATTTAACATGTTTCGACAAGAATATGGGAGCTTGAAATGACTTGTTTACGGAGCAAGTGCGCCGGCATCGCAAACATACAAGTTAATGCGTGCACAAACTCAAATCTATAAAAGCGATAGCTCTAGGAATGTTTTATTATTTTTATGTGCTTCGCCGTGATAAATAGTCGTGCGTGATAAGTGTTAGAAGTCATTATAAATATTATTTTTATAACTATCTATAAATCTGTTGACAAGTTAATTTATTTGAAAATGTCTGAATCTACATCTAAAAAGAAATGCCGGCAGTACAGTATTGAGTATTTGAAATATGGATTTACGTACTCTCCTACAAACCAATCATTACCTATGTGTTTAATTTGCCGAAAAGAGTTTTCAAATGAAGCTATGAAACCTTCTAGGCTACAAGAGCATTTAAATAAAATGCATGCTGATAAGAAGAACAAAGATTTATCCTATTTTCAAGAACTGGAAAAGCAATATTTAAAACAGCCAACTATGTCAAACCTTTTTGCGTCGTCTTCTAAACAAGATGATGATGGACTACGAGCCTCATATAACGTTTCATTGTTAATCGCAAAAGCAGGAAAACCACACACAATTGGCGAGGAATTAATTTTTCCGGCAGTCAAAGAGATATTAAAAACTGCTCTTCATCATAAGACACCGTCAGATATCATCAAAAAATTCCTCTCAGTAATAATTCAGTGCAAAGAAGAATAGATGAAATGGCAAAAGACGTTGAAATATCATTATGTGATTACTTAAAGACTTGCAAATTTTCCATTCAACTCGATGAATCAACTCTACCAAATAACGAAGCTCTACTCTTATCATATGTACGATTTATAAAAGAAGAAAAAATTCATTAAGAGTTATTATTTGCTAAAAATTTGGAATCTGATACAAAGGGAGAATCTATATTTAATAAGCCGTCCCATGGCCGAGTGGTTAGCGCGCTTGGCTACTGATCTACGGGACCTGGGTTCGAGCCCCGGGTAAGGCATGGATGTTCGTGTTGTTTTTCTGCTGAGGTCCTGCCATCCTCTCAGATCTTCTACTGTGGCATATAAACTGACAGGCTCCTGTCAGACCTCTGTGGCAAGCAGCTGCTTGAGGGGGTATATATATATATTTAATACCATGCAAAAGTTTTTTCAAGAGAAAGAAATTCCTATTTGCAATATTTTGTCTGCTGCTACGATGGTGCTACAGCAATGACAGGGCGTCATAAGGGTTTCATAGCGCATTTGAAACAAGCAGTACCAAATGTACTCGCTGTACATTGTATTATTCATCGTCAGCATTTGGTTGCATAAAATTTGAATGAACGTCTGCATACGTCGCTCATTACGTTATTAAAGCAATCAATAAGATTAGAAGCAATTCATTGAATGACCGATTATTTGGTAAGCTTTGTAACGAAAATGATGAAGATTACAATCGCTTGCTGCTGCACACAGAAGTACGTTGGCTCTCTAAAGGTGTTTGTCTGAAACGTTTTTTCAATCTATTTGACTCAGTACTGGACTTTCTTGAAGACAGAGACGAAAAATTACGCGAAAACCTGATTACGTCAAAAAATGACATCCCTTTTTTGACAGACCTGTTTAAAATACTTAATCAAGTTAATTTACAATTGCAAGGTGATGAGTTGAATTTAATTAAAACAAAAAACGCCTTAGCTGCTTTTGCGGGAAAACTTCTTCTATTCAAACGAAATCTAGGTAGAGGTGAATACAACCACTTTCTCACATTATCAGCAGTCTCTGCAAAACCGGAAGATTTACTTACTTACTGCCAACACTTGGAAGTTCTTCATGTTGATTTTACGGAGCGTTTCCAAGATATTTTAAACATGAATATACCGAGTTGGGTTTCAGATCCTATCTCAAACACAGATACTGAAGAATCATCAAATTTGGAAGAGGAACTCTTAGAACTCACGACTAACGAAACACTCAAAGTAAAATTCAAACATGGATACCAAGAGTTCTGGCTTCAAAAATCAATACCAGTTCTCTACCCTGGATTGTGGGCAATAGTACAGAAGTTTTTAATCGCATTTCCTTCGTCCTATATGGTTGAGCGTGGATTCAGTGCAGTAGCTAATTTACTGTTAAAAAAGAGGAACAGACTACACATCACTGAACGTGGCGATCTGCGATTGATGTTAACGAAATTGGAACCTTAATAAACATTAACAAATTATTGACACTCCACCAGCCTCAACATCTCATTAATTTTTTTATTTATTATTAATTTTGTGTTTATCTCATTATTTTTTATTTCTTATTGATTCTGTGTTTATTTTTAAAATTTTAATAAACAATTTTATTGTACATTTGGTTGTCGTTTTATTAATTTCTGCTTTATGATTTTTAATAGATAAATAAACAGATAAATTAGGTACAGATAATATGCAATAATATTTTAATATTTCATATAAAATTAACTATTATGGACTAGGGGGGGGTTGAAAATTATGTTCTCTTCTATAGGGTGCGATGGTCCAGAAAAGGTTGGGAATCACTGATATAGAGCATCAATTTGTTTCTTGTCCATCTCCAGCCTTCAAAGGTCCCGCGAACTTCATTTCTACTGAGTCAGTATTATCCATTATGAGCTAAAACGTATATGTGTCTGTGATAATAATATGTATACAAATTCAGTATTAATCTATCTGCATAGACCATATATGACATATTAAACTCTGAGGCCTAAGTAGTAGCCTGACCTGGAAATTGTAGCAATTTACAATGATTTGCTTGTATCCAGCTATAATTATGCAATTATTTCTAATGCAGATATTACTAAAATTGTAACAATTTAGAGTAATTGCAACAACATATTCGAATGACAGTTTATTAAAGACCTCTCAATGTTCATCACAATCTAACTAGTAACAAAATAAATACTAAACATGATTTAAAACCACATACAGTTATTTCTGATAGCAGTTTTGTACTGAAAAAAAAAAAAGACATTACTGATTGTATACGTGAAGAATTTGTCAAAAATAACAAATACATAAAGGAAGAATTTAAAGACATTGAAAAATCCTTAGAATTCAATTCTGATTACATAATGGAATTAAACAAAACTATTAATGAATTAAAATCTGAAATTAAAGACCTAAAGAAAGAAAATTTCAGCCTAAGAAAAAAAATTTACAATTAAAGGATGAAATGAATATGATGAAAGTACAATTAAATGATCTGGAACAATATTCTAAAAACTCTAATATTGAAATATTGGGTAATTCCAGAAGACAGAAATGAAAATGTACATTTTTTTAATCTCTAACAAATCATCTTAACATTGAAGAAGAAGTTGCTATTGAAAGAATACACATAATTCCAACGAAAGTAAAAAATAAAATCAAGCCCATTATAGTTAAGTTCAAGTGCAAAGACCAAAGAAACAGATTTCTTCAAGCTGCTAAGAAAAAAGAAGAAAATCAGCGCTAATGAGATCTCTTCCAGATTTATGAAAACAAAACTCTTCATTAAAGAACATTTAAGCCAGCTAAATAAGAAACTATTCTATGATGTTAAACAGTTTGGTTATGAGCACAATTACAAATATATATATATGTACTAAAGAAGGAAAAGTGTATATGAGAAAAAATGACAATTCTCGAGTGTTACGTATAACAAATGTTAATGATTTAATTAATATTCCTTAAATTATGAATAATTTAGATCATATAAATTCTAACATTTTTCCTTTCTATAATAATAAGTGTTCAAAATTTGATAATATAATAGATTTTGGTAATTTCATTGGACATAATTTATACAATTGCTTTAATATACAGGGTGGGGCACAAAAACTTCCTTTTCCTGACGGCACATTGTGAAGGGAGGTAAAGTCGTAGAAAAGTGGGGATGGGCTTGGCGAACGCAGCTGTCACGGAAGTTGTTGTTTAGTATCCCTCAGTAGAAAACATGAGGTGGACGAAGGAGTAGCGTGCGTTTGCGGTCGAAGCCTATTTTCGAACATCTGTTCCTATGTGGCGGTGTAGCGTGCCTTTCCGTACTCACTTTGGAATTCAGCCCAGAGGTCCTGTTCCTGACCGGAAATCGATTGTTTTGTGGGTAGAGAGCTTTAGGACAACCGGGAGTGTGGTGAAAAAAAGCGCAGGACGACGACGGACTGTTACGACGCCAGATTCGACAGTCGACAGTCGACTTTGAGATCTCCGAGACGCTCCGCTCGCAAACTTGCAGTCGCTCTAAGAATATCCAATCGATCAATGGGTCGAATTCTTCATGAACATCTTCATTTCCATCCCTACAAGATGTGTATTGCGCAAGAATTGTCACCACATGATTTCCAGAACCGAATAACAGCGTGCGAAACTTTATTGGAAACTGTTCCGCTTGACGCAATTGTTTTCTTTAGTGATGAGGCACATTTTCACCTATCCGGATGTGTCAATAAACAGAATATGCGCTATTGGAGTGGTAACAACCCTAGAGAGCTCCATGAGAGGCCACTTCATAGTGATAAGGTGACAGTATGATGTGCGTTGTCCAGAGTTGGAATTATTGGTCCTTATTTTTTTGAGGAGGACAATCGAGCAGTTACTGTCAATTCACAGCGGTATGTGGACAATGATTCAAAACGTTTTAGAACCAGCTCTTGCAGAAATGAACTAGGAAATGTCTGGTTCCAACAGGATGGTGCAACGGCCCACATAGCCCGAGCTTCGATGACAGTTTTGAGGGCAATGTTCCCCGGACGGCTCATCACGATTAGAGGTGACATCCCTCGCCTGATCTAACGACCTGTGATTATTTTTATGGGGATACCTCAAGGCAGAGGTTTTTAAACATCGCCCCACAAACCTGCTTCAGCTGAAGAATGTTATTCGGCAGGAAATAGCCCGAATTCCGCTGGACATGTTGGAACGTGTAGAGGGAAACGTCAGAAATCGGTTGCATCGGTGCATAGAGAACGGTGGCCACCACCTTCAAGATATTTTGTTTAAAACAGCATGATTTGAAATTATGTTCTTCCATTATCAAAAAAAAATTGTTTATCAGGAACAATTTTTCTTTCATTCGCCTTCAAAAAAAGGAAGTTTTTGCGCCCCACCCTGTACTTCACCTAAATATTCATAGTTTAAGAGCACATTTTGATGAATTATTAATTTTATTGTCTATTTTTAATTTCAACTTAGATGTAATATAATATATGTGAAATACGGGTGAAAGATGATGAAATCAGTTTATTTAAATATAATAGGATTTCACATGATTTTTAAATGTAGAGACTAAAATAAATAAGGTGACATAATCATTTATTTAAAAAAAATATTTGATTTTCATAATATTAACATTGAAATGAATACTGCTGATAATATAAATATATTTTAGTAAAGTAACTGATCTTTATATTATGGCATTATATAGGGATCATAATTATTCAACTCATGATTATCTCGAATAACTAAATTCAATTTTACATACTATTAAATACAAAAATGTTTTATTTATTGGAGATATCAATATTGATGTAAGTAATGATAACAATAATACTAATGAATATTTCAATATCTTATCAGCAAATGGATTTGAATCTTTCATAAACGACTATACAAGAATTTATAATCACTCTAAAAGTTACATTGATCATATCTTTATTAGAGAAAGTAAGATATGTGATTGCAAATGTGCACTATTTCTAAATGATATAACAGATCACTATACTTTAATTTTAAAAATTCTTATACCTAATACGAAAACGAAACAGAAACATGAAATATCTCAAAGAACTAGTATCAATTTTAAACAGTTGGAATGTAAGATAAAATATTTAAATTTTAAATTAGATGAAATTGATAATTTAAATATTAATGATATATATATATCAGCGCTGTCCAACTAGCGGCCCGCATAGGGATTTTTGTGGCCCGCGAACAAAATCAAGTTTTACTTGAAATTTTAAATAAATATCTATAATCCACCTTAAAATTTTTTGTCAACTTATATTACTTTACTTGATATGCAAATTTCAACTTCCTCATTCTATTTGCAATTATTGCATTATTTCAACTTACTCATTCTATTCTTATTGCCCAACAACTACGGCCACAATGCTCCCATTAAATTTATTAAATATTTGATAAGGTTTAGAAAATTTATATTCGTTTATTATTACTTATTATTTTTCGAATAAATAAAATAATTTTTTGAGGTGACATGAACTGACCTTTCAATTACCTATCCTGTCCTATTCTTTTTTTTGGCCCGCGAAATATTGGCGAAAGAAAAAATGGCCCGCGAAATACTGGCAAAAGAAAAAATGGCCTTCGGTCTCAGAGAAGTTCGACGGCACTGATATATATCAAACTTTTATACAGTTAGTCAATAATGCAACATTAAACATCACACAAACACATGATATTGATGATAGAAACATAAAAATTAATGGTAATCCTTTGATAACTAATGAAATAATTATTTTGATTAAAAAAAGAGAAAAAGCATTTTTAAGACTCAAAAAATATCCATTTATGTTGCAATATAATGATGATTATAAAACAATTAGAAATAACATAGTTTCAAAAATAAATATTACGAAACTGAATTTAAAAAATGTAAAAAAGATACAAGAAAACAATGGAAATGTGTAAAGAAAATTTTGAATGAAAAAACTTCTGATTCAACATTACCAGTGTATACTGATGTAATAAAATTAACTAATGACTTTAATTATCATTTGATCAATGTTAATAATTATAATAATGACACAACTATTAACTTTCATAATTATCCCTCTATCTTAAATAACAAAAATTCCATGTTTTTTAAAAAAAGACAGATGGAATTGAATTAAATGATATTATAAACAACTTAGATGAAAGTAAAGCTTATGGATTTGATAATATAAGTCCCAAAATATTAAAAATCATTAATAAATACCATGCAACATTTTTAACACAAATCATAAATATATCATTTAATTTTGGTATTTTTTTAAACCAATTGAAAACTGCTATTGTATAGCCTATATACAAAAAAGGAAATAAAAATATTTTAAATAATTATAGACCAATCTCTATATTACCTATTTTTTTCAAAAGTTATCGAAGCAATAATGAATAATAGACTTATAAATATTTTGAATAATTCATCATTTTTTTTTATAAATAACAATTTGGGTTTATAGAACATAAGAGTACAGATCATGCAGTGCTGGAAATGACCACTACTGTTTTACATGGTATACATAATTCTCAAATAACTATGGTAATTTTTTTAGACATTGCAAAAGCATTTGATAATGTAAATCATGATATCTTATTGCAAAAACTTAATTATATTGGTGTTAGAGGAAATACGCTAAAATGGTTTAAGTCATATATTGCAGATAGAAAACAAATTGTAGACATAAAAATACACAAAGTTCACCCTTATTGCTTATTAAAGGAGTGCCTCAGGGCTCAGTTTTAGGACCTATTTTATTCTTGATTTATTTCAATGATTTATTTTTTAATAACTTAGAAGGATATCCTATATCCTATGCTGATGATACTGCTATAGTATACAGAAGAAATAATTTTGAAGAGTTGAAATCGACTATATCTCATGATTTAAAAAAAATTGAGTTATGGTTTCATCAAAATCATCTTACGTTAAATATCGAAAAATCGTATTCAATGTATTTCAGTCTCACTAACAAGAGTTATTTCAAAGATAAAATCATATACCACAGATTTACTTGTGATAATAATATTGTATGTGCATGTGCAGAAATTAAACAAATTAAAACATACAAATATTGGGGATTACTATTGATAATAATTTGAAGTGGGATAGTCATGCAAATATAATTGCAAAACGTTTATAACAAAATATACAAAATAATATACAAAATATACTGCTTTAATATACAAAAAACATTTATAGTACATTGTTAAGTGACTAAAAAAATAAATAAATAGCCCCTCAATCAGCCGCTTGCCACAGAGGTCTGACAGTAGCCTGTCAGTTTATATGACAGAGTAGAAGGCTGAGAGGATGGCAGGACCTCAGCAGAAAAACAACACGAACATCCATGCCTTACCCGGGGCTCGAACCCAGGTCCCCGTAGATCAGTAGCCAAGCGCGCTAACCACTCGGCCACGGGACGACTTTAAGTGACTAAGATATTTCGTAATTAGAATACTATCATCTAAAGAAAATTGTAGGTACTTCCGTTCTAATAACTCTTTATTATTCATGGATTCAATCTACTTTTCAATACTGTTTAATTAGCTGGGGAGGAACATATCTTAATTCTTTAAATAAATTAATAACATTACTAAGCAGAATTCTGAAAGTTATTATGAATAACAATATTACGAATTTTAAAAATATAATTTTTGAAAATGAAATTTTGAATTTAAGACAATTATATATTTATAAAATCCTTATGTTTGTGTTTAAAAATCCAGATTTCTTAAAATTACAACATACAAAAGTAAATCTTAGAAATAGAGAACTTTATTATGTACCTTTTTCAAGAAAAGAAATTATCCATAAACATTTCATGATTCTAGCTCCACAAAATTTTAATAAATTACCGAAAAATATAAGGGAAGGAAAAAATGAAAATATATTTAAAATAAAAATTAAGCAAAGATTATTACATATAAACAATATTGAGTCTTTATTTCATTGTTAAGTGACTTTCCTCATTTCATGTCATTAATGAATAAATCTAAAATTATTAATTTTTCCACTCTAAAACCTTTAATTCTGTATTATAAAAATGCATATCGTTAAAAACTATTAATTTGATTTGACAACCTGTAAAGAGCATATTGCTCATTGGTCGTTCTTATATGGTTTCTATTTTATTGCATTTCATTTCACAATAAATATTTTACATTACATGGATTTATTTATATCAGTTGTATATTTTGTTCAATTGTTCATTCCGAATTGTGGATTTTATTTTAACTCATTATTTTGTATAAGCGTTATTTATTTATTTATTTGTTTATTATTATGTGTATTATATGTTATATATAGTCAATAAACATTTATTATTATTATTATTATTATTTTTATTATTATTATTATTATTATTATTATTATTATTATTATTATTATAAATAAAAAATAAATACCCCCTCAAGCAGCTGCTTGCCACAGAGGTCTGACAGGAGCCTGTCAGTTTTTATGCCACAGTAGGAGATCTGAGAGGATGGCAGGACCTCAGCAGAAAAACGACACACACATCCATGCCTAAATCCGGGGCTCGAACTCAGGTCCCTTAGATCAGTAGCCAAGCGTGCTAACCACTCGGTCACGGGACGGCTTATTATTACTACTATTATTATTATTATAACAAGGCTATTTTGTGCCAGTTATCCAACTGCACTATAAGCACAAGAATACCAAAATATCCAATTATAATCTTATCCAAGTACTTTCGAGATTTGTAAGATATAAAAAGTGAGGTTAGAACACTCCGCTGTGTTAAATGCGTCACCTTAACACGAACCAAACTGTGGAAAATGTACTGGTCGTTGGCCCACAAGTCATGCAAATATTGCTTTATCGATTGATGAAAATGTATTTGCTTTCGTCACAAAATGCTTTCTATTCTACCAGAATTGACAATCAATCGTAAATCTCATCTGTTTTTTGCAGGAAAATATCGATTAAAGCATTGACAATGGAAAAAGAACGATGAAAATCGTTTAACGTAAACTTCTCAGTCATTCTTGAAATCACATTGTCCTGTCCTAGGAATAATTTTGTTCTGAGAAACCAGTGGACGGTAACAAAATTCTGAGTCGTCTTTGGGTTAGAAGGGGAAAAAGCCCTGCAACTGGTGAATGAAGTGTCATGTGGCTACATTTCTATTTCTTCAAAAGGGAAAGAAGGAAAAAGGTTCCTGAAAAAACAGAAAAAAGGAATGCAATTTCATTCTT
Organism: Ryuthela nishihirai; assembly: GCA_038380435.1. Taxonomy (NCBI): domain Eukaryota; kingdom Metazoa; phylum Arthropoda; class Arachnida; order Araneae; family Heptathelidae; genus Ryuthela; species Ryuthela nishihirai. The sequence goes on from JAWZYU010000004.1 coordinate 11,212,813, forward strand.
CCAGCATTCTTTTTCACTGCAGACTGGTCGAACTCCCGATGCTAAGTTGAAGCTTTTATCCAATAACTCCATCTATTTGGCGTAAGCAGTTTATTTCGTTATTCTGCTTTTCACTTCGGGTTTAAAATTCCATGCAGAACGATGTTGCTCTTCGTTTATCCGTTTCCGGTTCCGTTGGCAACCGATGCCAGAAGCATGGACGACTCGGACGGCAGAGAATATCGAGCAGTCGACTCCACCGCCGTCAAAAGCACGAAATCACGTTGCTGTTACTTCTGCTGCCTTTCCCCACTGTTCCCTTCCCAGCGAAATCCATTATGAGACAGACGGAGATGCTGTTGAAATATTCTTTTTTCTGTTACGCATACGTGAAGGAGGATTAAAGAGGAAAAACATCGCTTAGTTCCGGGAATAGAATCTAAATTTAAATATTGTTTTTAAGCCAAAGCATTGGTCAGAAGATTTGCTCAGCGTGAAGGTTACGCAAAGGATTTCTTCGGCAGTGGGGAACTTACTTATTTGTTTTGATGTAGTTATTTGGAAAGCTAGATATGTCACCACATTCTGTCAAAGGTTAGTGAGGTCTACTGATAAATGGATTATTTTGAATCTGATAAGAAGTCGGCGGAAAACTTCGGCTTCATTTCACAGGTGGTTTATTTTAGTGAGTTCTGGGCCATTAAGTCAGCGAAATGTCATCCATTCATGCAAATACTCTGCTTTTTTGAACCTTGGATTTTTTTCTTATTGCCTTACCCATGGGCGTTGACAGGAATGATTTAACCGGTGAGGAGGGGGAGGGGGCGGGGGGCGGAGAAAGATAGGGTAAACTGCTTTCAGGGGTGGGAAAACATTTCCAGGGGGAACAGATGGACGAATCAATGTTTCAAGATAGAAATATTTTTGTCGAGCTTTTTCACCAATGAACATAGTTGAGAAAATGGCAATCATGAATATGTCATACCAAAATAATACAACTAAGCCTGCCTATAAACAAAAAGAAAAACGGGCAATTTATTATTGGAATTACGGGTAAAAATATATTTTTTTAATATTAACAAATAAAAACGAATGGTATGCTTTCGGAAACAAAAGTAAATGTAAAAACTCAAGATATATTTTGTTAATGAAAAGACGACATTATTTTTGGTAGGTTAAACATAAAGTTATTTTTACAACTTTTCCAAGGCAGGGTTGAAAGGACCTTGCTACCCCATATGCCAATTCTGCTGACGTCCAGGGTCTTTCGAAGCAGACTACTGGAAGTTCTTAATAAAGCTGCTTTCGGAAAGAAATGACAGAGAGGACCAATTGGAAAATACACATTGGTTTCCATAAATTAAGGAAAAATAAGAAAAATCGCGATAATTCGCCAAAACAATTGTGCGATCCTCACCAAACTTGTTCATGTAACCAGTAAAGTAATGCCGAGTGAGCATATCATATGCAAATTAGTCTAGGTTACGTTAATTTGGATTGGCGGGGGTGGCTCAGTCGGTAGCGCGCCAGGCTCGTAATCTGTAGTTCCCAGGTTCGGGTCCCCGCTGGGTCAGCGTTGAGATTTATCTCCGCAAAATTCCCGCCCTGCCCACGGTCAGTAGGGGACACCGATGGGCTTGGAAAGGCAGCCGTCCGTCGGATGGGACGTTAAGCCGTGGCCCCGTGTGTGGGAGAGCCATACCCTGTGCACGTTAAAGAACACGCTGGATGGCCTTGACGGGAGGCTATCATCTGTCTCTCAACAACTGTTCCAGTGGGTCCCCTCCCCCAACCTTCTCTGAGCCTTCGGGGTCCATGTGACCTAGCCATTTAGCCCATGGTGTGCAAAAAAGTGCCGCTCAGAGGTAAAACAACCCAACCCAACGTTAATTTGCGTAATCGGATAGCGGCATGAAAATGGGTGTTTTGGAGTGGATCGCTATTTTGAATTGTAAATGTGAGTAGAGAAATTCGAAACAGACATTTTGTAGGAATGACCTCAAGACGTTGTTGTAAACCTCGAGACATTGTTGTAGTATTAGGGTGGTTCAACACTTTGACCACGGTTCGTCTACTCTGCCAAGTCTAAGGCAGTTCCTTGACCCAATATTCAAATCAACTGACATTCAACAAATGAAAAACGGAGATAATCTGTAATTAACTATTGAAATACAACATTTATTACAAAGTTACTATTCTTGACATTTTACTCATACAACTCTTCCCACTTTTGGGATAATTTCCAAATAAGCAGCCCTTTTCAATCAAGGGTAACCTTTGTAGTGGTGGAGACTAAAATGTTTATCAGAGTCCATAAAAAAGCGCGAACCACTAACTCTAAAAGTCTTTACAGTCTATGATTCCCATTCGGGGCAACGTGGCGGCGGCCAGTAGAAGTGCATTGATGTGGAAAAAATAACTCAGATTTAATTGTGAAAATGACCCTACCTTCTTCGATGCAATCGTTGCTGGAACATCGTCCCTAAGCCGTTTGGCCGGTGGTTGAGGCATCGTCCACATAGGTGCATAGGAACAATTAGGAAACAATTAGAATACAATTAAAAAAATGCATTGACATATCGAAACGTTATAGAATTATCAAAGAAAATATACGAAAAGGAAATAAATTAAAGTGTTGAAGAAATAGTAAATAAATATAAAAGGAAAGAGTATACGAAGTAGTACTATTGCTATTTCACTTCTGTCATTTCTCAATGAATTTTATGATCTAATTATACTCTCAGAAAGAGCAATTGCAAAAAATGCAAAGAATACAACATCGTTAAAGGTGATTGTTCGTTCAAGTCGTTAAACGGAATTTTATCACTTTGAAAATAAACTCTCGGTTTTAAAACCAAATTTTTAGGAACCGCCATTTCTATTAAACAATTAGAAGCTAAGCGCAATGAGAAGGAAGGTTTTTTTTTATGGACTCATATCGTAAGAGAAGAGCTTTTGTTTAAGCGAAAAATTCCGCCCCCAGTTTTGCCGAGAACAGCTACCCAATCCGTGACTCATCAAGATGAGAGCAACGAAACTAAAATTTCCCTCTTATGATTGAACGAGCCTTCATTAAAATTTAAAGCGTGGATGAGAGTTCGGTGTTAAGACAAACAACTTTTATCGCTTTCCGGATAAAGGTAAAAGCAAATATTTGCAGAGTTAAAAGTAACTGAAAAAAAAAGAATTAACTGTTTTTAATCATGTTTTTATGAGTTTCAGTCACGAAATGTTTCTTTTATGGAACAATTTTTTAGTTTATTTTTAAAGTTGATGGTTTATGTACTGTTTATTGGCTGTAATATATCTGGAATGAAAATTAAAATGAACTTGTTTATCACTCTGCAATGTTATCATGCATGATAGTGGAGGTATGACAGAATGATAAAGTGTCATGATAATAGAAGAACAATACAGTACGGTGACACAGGGTTGTATTGCATAGTTTTACCTCTTAGATGCACTTATATTGCCCACCATGGGATATATTGCCAGGTCACAAGGACCCCAATGGCTCGGAGTAGGTTGTGGGAAGAGAACTAACGCACTGGGAAATTGTTAGGAGACAGATGGAAGTGTCCCTTAAGGCCATCCAGAGTGTTCTGTAACCTACACAGGGAATGGTTCTTCTGCACACTGAAAAAACATTTTAAAGTACCATTAGAAAGACGTCGGCCTTTCCAAACCTATCGGTGTCCCCTTTCTCACTGAAGACTAGGTGGGGCTTAGCAGATATTAATCCAAACGCTGATACAGTTGGGACTCGAATCTGGGAACTGAAGATTACGAGACTGGCGCAGGTGACACAGGAGCGTGATACATGTAGTATGATGATATAATGCGATACAGTATGGTGATATAAATAGAGAGTACGTAAAGTAACACAAAGAGAGAAATATATATACATAGTATGGCTGTGTAGATAGAGAGTTACAGTAAGATGATCCAAAGAGAAAGAGAGGGCAGCGTTACAGTATGACGATGTAAAGAGAGGGAGCCATTAAATAATGTGATGTAAATAGAGAGATATAGTAAAGTGATATAAAGAGAGCGATAATATAGTATGGCGATTAAATAGTGAGGTACAGTTGGGTTGGGTTGTTTTACCTCTGAGCGGCACTTTTTTGCACACATGGGCTAAATGGCCAGGTCACATGGACCCCGAAGGCTCAGAGAAGGTTGGGGGAGGGGACCCACTGGAACAGCTGTTGGGAGGCAGATGGTAGCCTCCCGTCAAGGCCATCCAGCGTGTCCTTTAACGAGCACAGGGTATGGCTCTCCCGCACACGGGGCCACGGCTTAACGTCCCATCCGACGGACGTCAGCCTTTCCAAGCCCATCGGTGTCCCCTACTGACCGTGGGCAGGACGGGGAATTTTGCAGAGATAAATCTCAACTCTGACCCAGTTGGGACTCGAACCTGGGAACTACAGATTACGAGCCTGGCGCGCTACCGACTGAGCCACTCCCGCCCCGTGAGGTACAGTAAGATGATATAAAGAGAAAGAGGGAGAGATATGGTATGGGATGTAAATAGAGAGATAGCGTAAAATGATATATACACTGCTCAAAGTGGAAATCGTTACACAGAGAAGGAATGGAAATAGAGATATGTAAATCGCAGGAGGCAATCGGCCATTGGAGATATATAAATGATCAAAGTTCCGTAGCGAATGGACATGTGACACCCAGCCGAGTCGTGGCTTAATACCGAGTGCCCTTCAGCTCATATCAAAGCACAACCGACAGTGAGTTGGAGTGCATGCTGCGAAAATGTTCAGAACATGCGTTGGATATGCCGGCGAGAGATTGATGCCTTCTGAGAGAGAGCGAATCGTCGATCGACAACTCAGACCTAGCCTTCGAGCAATCACCGCCCGCATGAGGTGCAATGTAAGAGATAACCAATTTCTCTCCATACTTGTCTCGGCATGTTTGGTGTAACACTTGCAACAGCTGCCATGGCTCTTTCCTTTATTTGCTGTAAATTACAAACTTTTCGGAATAAATGATGCATTTAATGTATCCCCAAACAAGAAACCTAGTGGTGATTAATCGGGACTTCTCAGAGGCCACAAGATCGAGACATCTCTACCAATCTAGCAATATTTAAATTTGGCATTTAAGACATAACATGTCATAGTAGCGCCACCACGTGATGCTCACTCCACGACGACATAATAAGGATTCAAGAGTTTCTTGACATTTCGAACACACTATTATTTCTGCTACTTAATTATTTAATAAAATATAACACTTTATATAAATTATAAAATAATGCTCATATTTTAGACCCTCTATTATTGGACTCGACCTTAAAAAAGGTTAAGCGCGGCTTATGCGTTGTTAGAAGTAGTCTATGATTTTGAATCTCACCAGAGCACTCTACTGATTCTTAAGATCGATAGAAGTTTCAGAGAAATGCTTTCCAATATGATATGTCACACTTTTCGAGGAGTTTAAACACTTTAATCCCTAATAATAAGGCAAAGAGATTAAATGAAATATATTCTATTACCAAAAACTAGACGCAATGATATTTAAAACCTTTCAAAACATTTCCTATGAAATGTATTCAGGATTGAAATCGAGTCCAAAACATTAATTCGTCGCAGAGTACTCGTAGCTTTCGGAATGCTTTTCAGTAGTAACCATACATAAATATTTCAATCCTATGGCAATCGTTTTGCAATTCGTTAGCTAAATGCTCCACTTTTGGATAAAATTCATATCGAAACGCTTTTCAGTTAAAGTATTTGAAATTTCACCAAACCCAAGTTCAATCTATTGATTTCTTTCATTCTGTAAAGCATTTATATTTATTTATTTTTTAATGACACAACTTCAACACTATTGAGCGTTAAATCAGTTGGAATTTGCTCCTAGCTGAGGGTTAATTTTCTGCACTCGTGATTACAAAGGAAGGATTACATTTACGTTGGATATAATTGATTTACTATTCTGGTGGAACGGTTGAGAAATCTAACAATAAAGATTTACGGTTACCATATTCATAATTATTTTCGGGTGTGCAGCCTTTATTTCAACACATTTTTGTTTCTTTAATTTATTGATATTCTATATAAAGGACAAGGAAACCTAGAAACTATTACTAACCTATAAAATCTTAGTCATTCAAGTTACTCCTAACTTGTTCAGGATTTCTTATAGGCATTTTGTGACCACTACCTTGGTTGGAGATACCATAATAACCAAGTGTATACCAAACGGAACAGTGATTCATAGCCACTATCCCAGCTAAGTTTAAATAATTCTTTCCTGATTTTAGACTATGTTCAGTTAAGCTTTGGCCTAAAAGAAATACATAAGAATGGGCTTCGAAGGTCAGATTACAAGGACCCCGAGGGCTCAGAGAAGGTCACCCACTCGACAGCTGTTATAAGACGAATGGAAACCTACCGTCGAGGCTATCCAGTGTATTCTTCAGCGTGCACAGGGTATGGTCTCCTACACGGCGCCGCGACTTTACGTCCAATACGATGGACGGTGGCCTTTCCAAGCCTGTTGGTGACCTTTACTGACCAACGGCAAGGCGGTGAGTTTTTCGGAGAAAAACCTGGTTTTGCCGTTGACTGATTTTTCCCTCTTTGTGCTTTCAAATGAATTTCATTAAATTTATCGAGATTAACAGTCTAATTTCAACTGTTTTCTCATAAAAAACTGTTAAAAATCCGGTACCAAATAGGGCCATATATTAAACGTATTCGGACTTGAGAGGGTTTGCCATACTCTTGCACATTAATGAACACACTCGATGGCTTTGACGAAAGGCTTTCCCCTGTCTCCAAAAAATTCTCCTATTGGTCTCTTTTCCGTACCAACCTTTAGCCCTCGGCGTCCTTGCAACCTGGCCATTTAGTTCACTACTTTCGCAAAGTGCCACTCACGGATTAAAACAATCCAAACCAATCAATTCTAGTTTTTATGCACCACAAAATTATAAAGTATTTAACGAAATCTTTGAAACGAACATACTTCACTGAATAACCCGCTTTAGTTTAGTGACTATCTTAACAAACTGTTGAAAGGTCACTGCAAGGTACAATCTAATTATTTCCTTCTCCCAAATCAAACAGTTCATAGTTCCTTTTGTCATGCCCTTGCATTCATATCGAGGTAATTTGCCGATTATTCCTAGTTAGAAAGACACAAACAGTCGACAACTCCTTTATGTTCTCTGAATTTCTCATACGATCATAGCATAGTTGTTAGCTGCAGAAATGACATCTCTTGATCCTTAGTCCGTAATGATATTTATGAGTATAATTATATATACACATCTTCATATATCTGTGAATAATCTGCCTCAGGAAGAGAAAAGGCATATGAATACTTATCAAGCCACGCCATTTCACACTTTGTGGATGATTACTTCGTTTACTAAATAATACCTCAGAATCATTTATATCCAGTAACTAGCTGCTTGAACTGCATTAATTTTAAGTTCCATTTTACACGAATCTTTACTGCAAGAGCGGACACTTTCTGAGTCACTTGGTTGGTCCGCAACACTAGCGATTGTCTTGTATCAAGGAATTAATTCATAGACAGATGCGCATGACCAGGCAGGTAAAGAGCCTATTCTGGCAGAGATATTGAAATTGCGAGGGGAAAATCATTTTCTACGGTTGTATCTTCCGCTATCCAGTCGTAAAATCAGTACCTAAACCGTGGCCGGGAAAATTAAACACTTTTGACATTAAACACTTCTGACACTTCTGACACCATTCCAATGTAATATTTTGGACAGTACAGGTAGGTATCTTCTGTGATGTAGATCCTTTTAAGAATCAGAAATCCCTTATCGAATGTTGTAGCAATTTGAATTGATAAATAAACAACGCATTAATATCAGTCTTTCCATGAGAATTTCGAATAACTGATATGTTGAATATATTGTGTTACATTTATAGAACATCATGTGTAAGACAGGAATGGATATTAAGCTTCACTGTTATTTGAAAGTTAGTTTGTAAAATATGTCGAAACTCCTAACTTGTTATTATTGGTTATTATTGGAGCTACCTTCTGATTTTTTTTTTAGATATCCGAGCACTATGCAGTTTATTATGCACCGTGCAGCTTTGTGGAAGTGCAAACTAGTTTTTTATTTTACTATTGCAGAAAAAATTTCAATTTCTTAAAGGTTATTTTTAAAGCTTGTCGTAGTCTTTTGAACTGGGTTTTTATTCACAATATTTTCAATGTGCTTTTGGCAATATTCTGCAATAGCGTCTAACGGTATTTATAAGCTTGTATCTAACCAATGCAGGTGTAGACCTTTAAACTGCCTTACAGTTTTAATAGTGCATAATTGCTAACCTATATAAAGATATCTTATTTTGTCTTCTGGCAATATTGGTTCATTATTTAAAAGAGTTACAGGGTTGGGTTGTTTTACATCTGAGTGGCACTTTTTTACACACAATGGGCTAAATGGTCAGGTCACATGGACCCCGAAGGCTCAGAGAAGGTTGGGGGAGGGGACCCACTGGAACAGCTGTTGGGAGACAGATGATAGCCTCCCGTCAAGGCCATCCAGCGTGTTCTTTAACGTGCACAGGATATGGCTCTCCCATACACGGGGGTCACGGCTTAACGTCCAATCCGATGGACAGCGGCCTTTCCAAGCCCATCGGTGTCCTCTACTGACCGTGGGAAGGACGGGGAATTTTGCGGAGATAAATCTCAACGCTGACCCAGCTGGGACTCGAACCTGGGAACTACAGATTATGAGCCCGGCGCGCTACCGACTGAACCATCCCAGCCCCAAGAGTTGCAGCAGCTATAAGAATACAGCAAAGAAGTTAGTAGTAAGAATTCACTAAAAAATTAATTACGACGTAAATAATAACAATTATATCCAACTTTCTGTTAAATGAAGTGATTATCTTTAAGTTTAGATAAATTATTTTTATATTTTTCTCCAGTTTTGGAGAAAATTTGTCATTGAACGATGACGCCATTGTTTTATTATTCCGATTTCCCTAACGCTTTAAGTACTGATCGGATGACATTGAATGCCTAGATAAATTGAATATCTCAATAAAATATAGCTCCTGGAGCATTTTTCTTCATAAAAATTTTCTTGATATTTGAAGAACTTCGAATGCTTATACCCTGACACAGAATGCATTATTCCGTAATTATTTTGAAGTAGCATTTTTTCTGAATTTTGTAATCAATCATAGTGTTTGGATATTTTTTTGAGCAATTGTACATCCATGCCTTACCCTGGGTTCGAAACCAGGTCCATTAGATTAGTAGCCAAGCGCGCCACGGGACGGTACCAGTTTACACCATAATAAAGGTCTATCAGGATGGCGGGACTCCATCAAAAAGATAACACAGACATCCATGCCTTATCCGGGGGTTGAACCCAGGTCCCTTTGATAAGTAACCAAGTGCGCTATACTCTTGTCTACGATGCACAAATATTAACTTATTTTAACTTGTAAAAATTATTTCTTTTGGTCGTTCTGCAATGAAACATCTTCGCAAGGAACAAAACACATTTCAGTATTATTGTTGGGTTGTTTTACCTCTGAGCGGCACTTTTTTGCACACCATAGGCTAAATGGCCAGGTCACATGGACCCTGAAGGCTCAGAGAAGGTTGGGGGAGGGGACCCACTGGAACAGCTGTTGGGAGACAGATGGTAGCCTCCCGTCAAGGCCATCCAGCGTGTTCTTTAACGTGCACAGGGTATGGCTCTCCCGCACACGGCACCACGGCTTAACGTCCCATCCGACGGACGGCGACCTTTCCAAGCCCATCGGTTCCCCCTACTGACCGTGGGCAGGGCGGAGAATTTTGCGGAACAGTATTATTGTAATTCGCTATAAAATTCTGTTAAGCCATTTAAGACCTCAAAATGTTACCTTGTAATTGAATATTCAAAATGTGGTTAATAGCAGAAAGCCTTCATTGATATTTCTACATCAAATATTATAGTTAAATAAAATAAATAACATAAATATTCCCTCAAGCAGCTGCTTGCGACAGAGGTCTGACATTATGTCAGACCTCTGTTGCAAGCAGCTGCTTGAGGGGAGCCTATTAGTTTATACGCCATAGCAGGTCTGTGAGGATGGCGAGACCTCAGCAGAAAAACAACAGGAACAGCCATGCCTTACCCGGGGCTCGAACCCAGGTCTCTTAGATCAGTAGCCAAGCGCGCTAACCAAGGAACACATAAAAGCAGTGTTTTTCTTCTACTTGAAGAACATGGAAATGTAGAATTTTAAAACAGAGCACATATTATTATCGGAGCACTATAGTCCAAAATAGCCTCTATTAGCAGAGCGACTTTTAACATGCAAAAGTTTTCCTTTATGCACTGCTGGCCATTATAAGTGGAACACCAGGAAAGACAAGAGATATCAAAGCTATATTTAGTGAATACATAGCTTATGTTACAAGGATAGAATGATTACAAATGCAACTCTGTTAGACTTGTGAAATACAAAGAAATCAGTATCTGGTGTAGTCACCATGAGCGGCAATAGCTGCTGCTACACGCTCCAGCATTGAGAGGATGAGACGTCGGATGTGTGTTTGGGGAATGTCAGTCCGTTCAGTTTCGATACGTAGCCAAAGTCCATCTCTTGTAGCAGCTGCTGGTGTGCCAGTCGTCGTGAGATCATGGACCAGACATGTTCAATTGGGGACAGATCCGGTGAATGCGCAGGTCAAGGCAGAAGTGTCACATGGTGGCTATCCAGTAATTGTTGGACGATGCTTGCCATATGTGGTCGGGTATTGTCCAGTAGGTAAATGGCACCACTAGAGAGCCTCTGAAGATAAGGTACTACCACAGGCTCTAACACTTCACTGATATAATACTGGCTGTTCAAAGTACCAGTAATGCATACGAGGCGCATGCGTGAGTGGAGTCCAATGGTACCCCATACCATAACATCAGGGGCCGGACCTATATGGTGCTGCCGTATTTTGTCTGTCTAGAAGATGAAGTCTTTGCAACAATCTCTGTCAGAAATTTACGATGGATTTTCACTTTATCACATGATGTGAATGTAACATAAGCTATGCATGTCTCACTGAGTCTGTCACCGCGGCACTGCCAGATACGGATTTGTCCATCATGGTGCTGCATACTGAAACAGGATTCGCCTGTAAAGACGATGCGATGCCATTCGTACATCCATGTGCGATGTCCTTGACACCATTGCAGTCGCATACGCCTGGATAGCCGAAGCAATGGCCGCGTAGCAAAGATGCTCCAATGCTGCAGACGACATCGAACCGTTCGTGTAGACACTGGTTGATGTGCAACACACCCTAATTGTTGAGCTAAGGTGTTTGATGTGGCTGTACGATCATTCCTAGTCATGTGCACGAGATGTCTGTCCTCTCGTTCTTTTGTGTGACAAGGCCGTTGAGATCCCTCACTTCGGTGAGTTGGCTCCTCCTCTACCCACTGACGCCATATTTTCATCACTGTGGCAGCATTCCATCTAACGTGAGCACCAATGTCTTAGTACCTTCTCGTAATCCCACAATTCTCCCTCATCAAAGTCGGAGACATGGTCGCATGGATGCCGTGTTCTTCGACGGGGCATACTTGATCCTTTAGTGTGCAAGAACTTCGAGCAAACATAATTCCAGTGTTTTACACCAGCTCTTTGTAATCTCCTCATATACCACTTCCAGGGGGCGTTACTATCACACATGATGTGCATATGTTCTGCGCTTTGAATCATTTACATGTTCTCCCATCTAATTTTTATGTTCCCCGATCTTGGATATTTCGGGACAATCTGATGAGTTCTTCCTGGTGTTGCACTTTTAATGGCCAGCAGTTTACTTTCAATAGAAGTTTTCCTTTATGCTTTTGAAGAATTGTAATACGACTATCTGAAGATAATGTAAAATATTCTTTTGATGGTTTAGCTTCATACTGATGAATACATGGATTTGTGTTAGTTGAATTTATTTTTAATATGTGGTTTTATACGTTTGTAATAAATTAGTTCATTTATGAATTTTTTGTTGCTAAACATTCTTTTGAACTCAAATTCAAGATTTTCTGCTAACAATTCATAATAATATATTTTAGGCAGTTATATATATATAAATATATCTTTATTTCGCCTTTTTTAATTACAAAATGAAAATTTTCTTTAATCCACGCAATGTCGTATCAATCATGCCTTAAACGTTTGGGATTGAGGATTCCATGTTTCACACTTATATGGTAGGCTATGCTTTGTGCTACCACTTTTCAGCAGCCTCTAGAGGTAAGTGCATTACATATGTATTTTTAGGGTTAAATATATTGTTACGACAGAAGGAATCTGGCAACCGAAAGCAAAAAGTTTCAGCCAACGAATAAGAACGTTGGGAGAATTTGGAGAAGAAGAGTGGAGCGTTAACGGTCGTTTTGTATTGTAACGGTCGTTGTGTGTTGTAACGGTCGGTGAGTTCGAAAATGGACGGTGAGCTGTTCTGAGACAGTGCGCGTAAGTATCAAGAAGTAACTTGATGTGTTGTGTATACGCGGAAGGATAAAAGTGGGATCTTTTATCGTTAAGTATCAAGAAGTAACTTGATGTGTTGTGTATACGCGGAAGTATAAAAGTGGGAACTTTTATGGCTAACTTCGAATGTCTACACGGACTGTCTTTTTGTTCGGCTAGTGTGTGAAAAGTTATTAGCACAGGACGAGAATTGGTTTACGAGTGAAGATCTTCGGGTGACCTGGTAAATCAAGTAAAAGGTAGTATTTAGTAAAATACACAGAGCTGATGTTGTGTGCTCACGCAGGAAGATTGATGACTTGTGCATGTTAATAGTTGATTTGTTAATAAGATACTTCATCCATATTTCCTTTGTAACAATTTACCTTGTATTGAATTTGGTTTTGAAATATAGCTTTTAATACTCACGCTCAGTGGCTATCCATTTTTGTGATCCGCAACATTTGGTGTCAGAAGTGGGATAATTTATTGAATGCCGTTAACTAGAAGTATGGATGAATTAGTAAAGTTGATGAATGACATTAAAAGTCAAAATAATGACTTGAAAGCCGAAATGGCCGCCCAAAGCGATAAAATAGGTGATATGAAAGCCGATATAGCTGCCCAAAGCGATAAAATAGGTGATTTGAAAGCCGATATGGCCGCACAAAATAATGAGTTGAGGACTGACTTGAAAGCCGAAATAGCCGCACAAAATACTGAGATGAGAGCTGAAGTGGCTTCTCAAGTTGGTAAGATTATTGATCAGTTCAAGGATCATAAAACCGAACTCAATAGACAATGCAATAGTTTAAATGTTGAATTTGTCAGTGAAAAAGATGATCTTGATAGTGTTAAGTTTGATTGTAAACATGGAAAAGAAAAAGAGAAAGGCAACGCATATAAAAATGTGGATCTGCTACTGGAAATCAAGAATCGTAGAGATAGCGCAGATAATGCCTTTGACCACGCAACTACTGGTAATGCATGGCAGAGTGTCTATGTCGCTGGTGACATGTCTAGGAACTGTGAAGAACAATCACACAGATCAGAGAACTGTGAGACTATACAGCACGCTTTGCACTTCAAAATACCTAGGTATACAAGTCTGGCACGATCTGAAGAGAGATCCACACGAAAGGTATTCTATTCCTCGCCGTCAGCAAAATGTGTCATGGACAATTATCGCAAAGGCAGAGTAACGAGTGGTAATGAGGGGGAACGAAACAGAGTTTACGTTTCGCAGAGTGGTCCGAGTAAAGAAGAGGCGTCCATTCATCATAGATACAAAGTGCCATTCGACGTTACTGGGGAAGTCGGAGAGATTTTTCCGAAGCATATAGCCACACTCGAATCGTTTATAGAAAGTGGGGATTTAAGGAAGAAGAATTCCGAAGAATGGCTTAGAAGCGTAACAGGTGATGCTAGTAAAGGAGCTTCAGGCAGAGACAGTACTTCAAAGACTAACTTTCTGGATGAAACTAAGCCTCAGAGTTACGATCAGAGAGAAGTGAAGCTCTCAGATAATTTCAACGTAGCCACGCTGAATTTCTTTTCTGAACAGTCAATGCGCAGATTTGGACATTATAACCATTTGGATTATAAGGATATAGAAAAGTTTTATCACGACTACAAGAGCTCTAAAGTGGACAATATCATGTTACAGAACTCGTCGCTGATCTCCAGAATGAACAATTTGGCAATCATGACTGATATTTCCCTGGCTAATTACAATGAGAGCTCCAAGAAAGTGAATTCGGAAGAAACAGCAAATATGACCTCCTCGGGTCATGTGTTTTGCTGGAGACCCGAGTGGCGCCATCGGATGGTAGATAAAAACAGCACAGGAGGTGTCGGCAACAAAGTGAGTCTTGTCTTGGCTCCTGCACTTGCTGCTTTAGGTCTCAAGGTCCCTATGATCTCCGGTCGTGCTCTCCAATTGACGGGAGATACTCTGGACAAATTGGAATCCATCCCTGGCTTCACAGTCGACTGCACTAAAGATAAAATCGAGCAGATGATGGAAGACGTCGGATGCTGCATCGTAGGACAGACAGAGGAGCTGGTGCCAACAGATAAGGAGATTTACCGCTGCAAGGATCTGACGGCTACCGTAGATAGCGTTCCTCTAATGAGATGCTCAATTGTGTCCAAAAAGCTGGCTGAAGGAGTGTGCGCTTTGGTTTATGATGATGAATTCGGAAAAGGAGCTATTGATCCCATCAGTACAGAAGATGTTGCTGTTGATTTAGTTAAGAAAATGGTTGCAGCATCACAAGCTCGTGGAATGAAGAGTTTGAGTTGTTCAGCTGTTATCAGCAACATGGATTCACCTCTTGAAAACTCTGTTGACAACTCTCTGGAAGTGATGGAAGCTGTTCAGTGTTTCCTTGGTAACGGATCCTTGGAACTGCAAGAGCTCGTCGAAGAGTTAGGAGGAGAACTTCTGCGTTTGGTGAACATTGTGGATAATAGGGTAGATGAAGCATCACGTGTCTGCAAGGTTCTGCATAACGGCAATGCTTTGAACAAGTTTCGTAACATGTTAATAGAACAAGGAGTATCTGAAGATGTTGCAAGCTGGCTATGTGAAGGTAAAACAGAAAAAATATTGCTAGCAGCCCGACACATCACTGATTTCACTTATACAGGAGAAACAGGTAAGGTTGTCGGATTAGAAGCTGCAGTTCTAGCAAGAGTATGGAAGGAGGAGATGGACCGAAGCGCTAAAAAGAATTATGGAGCTGATATTATATTTGTGAAGCACCTTGGGGATCAAATTGAATCAGGTGAAATATGGCTGAAGGTTCATCACGACAGTTCTGAATTAAGTGAAAGTCAACTGACAAAAGGGTCAGATTGCAGGATGAAAATTCTCCCTAGATTTTATGTCACTAATGACTTTCATTCCTTGTTACTGTTGATAGATATTGCTAGCAGCCCGACACATCACTGATTTCACTTATACAGGAGAAACAGGTAAGGTTGTCGGATTAGAAGCTGCAGTTCTAGCAAGAGTATGGAAGGAGGAGATGGACCGAAGCGCTAAAAAGAATTATGGAGCTGATATTATATTTGTGAAGCACCTTGGGGATCAAATTGAATCAGGTGAAATATGGCTGAAGGTTCATCACGACAGTTCTGAATTAAGTGAAAGTCAACTGACAAAAGGGTCAGATTGCAGGATGAAAATTCTCCCTAGATTTTATGTCACTAATGACTTTCATTCCTTGTTACTGTTGATAGAAGTAAAAATTCAAAGAAGAAAACTTTCGACAAAGAAGAAAACTTTTTACAGGTTTTGCACGAAAACTCTTAGTCGATTCTTCTCCCTGCGGAGACATAAACGTGTTCACAAGGGCTATAGGCCTTACACGTATTATATTTGTGGACGAGGCTTCAGTCAGAAAAGAAATCTAAGTCATAATGAGATTCGCTTTCATTTTGACACAGACGTGGAATATCGCATTCGTCGACGTCCAGCTACAAAGAGCAAGGTGGTTCACGTGGATCGTTTGACCCCGTTTCATCGAAGAACTGAAGAAACTTTGGAATCCAGAATTGTTCGGGACGAACAAGACCTAGGAAGGGGGCAGTGTTACGACAGAAGGAATCTGGCAACCGAAAGCAAAAAGTTTCAGCCAACGAATAAGAACGTTGGGAGAATTTGGAGAAGAAGAGTGGAGCGTTAACGGTCGTTTTGTATTGTAACGGTCGTTGTGTGTTGTAACGGTCGGTGAGTTCGAAAATGGACGGTGAGCTGTTCTGAGACAGTGCGCGTAAGTATCAAGAAGTAACTTGATGTGTTGTGTATACGCGGAAGGATAAAAGTGGGATCTTTTATCGTTAAGTATCAAGAAGTAACTTGATGTGTTGTGTATACGCGGAAGTATAAAAGTGGGAACTTTTATGGCTAACTTCGAATGTCTACACGGACTGTCTTTTTGTTCGGCTAGTGTGTGAAAAGTTATTAGCACAGGACGAGAATTGGTTTACGAGTGAAGATCTTCGGGTGACCTGGTAAATCAAGTAAAAGGTAGTATTTAGTAAAATACACAGAGCTGATATTGTGTGCTCTACGCAGGAAGATTGATGACTTGTGCATGTTAATAGTTGATTTGTTAATAAGATACTTCATCCATATTTCCTTTGTAACAATTTACCTTGTATTGAATTTGGTTTTGAAATATAGCTTTTAATACTCACGCTCAGTGGCTATCCATTTTTGTGATCCGCAACAATATGAAAAGATTAATCCATTTTAAGTTATTACTGATTATGAAGAATATTCAGTCCAAAGTTCATGAGGACGAAAGTAGTTCCACGAAAACGTAGTCCTGTAGTTCCCAAGTTCGAGTTTTACTTGGGTCAGCGTTGAGAATATCTCTACAGAACTCCCCACCCTGACCTCGGTCAGTAGGGGGTTGGGTTGGGTTGTTTTACCTCTGAGCGGCATTTTTTTGCACACCATGGGCTAAATGGCCAGATCACATGGACCTCGAAGGCTCAGAGAAGGTTGGGAGAGGGGACCCACTGGAACAGCTGTTGGGAGACAGATGGTAGCCTCCCGTCAAGGCCATCCAGCGTGTTCTTTAACGTGCACAGGGTATGGCTCTCCTGCACACGGGGCCACTGCTTATGGTCCCATCCGACGGACGGCGGCCTTTCCAAGCCCATCGGTGTCCCCTACTGACCGTGGGCAGGGCGGGGAATTTTGCGGAGATAAATCTCAACGCTGACCCAGCTGGGACTCGAACCTGGGAACTACAGTTTACGAACCTGGCGCGCTACCGACTGAGCCACCCCCGCCCCTGTCAGTAGGGGGAACCGATGGTTTTGGAAATGCCCTCGTCCTTTGGATGGGACGTTAAGACTTGGTTCCGTGTGCGGGAGAGCATACCCCGTCCACGTTAAAGAACACATTGGGTGATCTTGACGGGGGGCTGCCATCTGTCTCCCAACAGCTATCCAGTGGGTGCCCACCCCTCAACTTTCTCTGAGCTCTCGGGTCCCTGTAACCTGGCAATTTATCCGATTGTGTGCAAAAAAAAAGTGCCCTTCTGAGGTAAAATAACCCAACGAAATTTCACGAAAATAGAAAAGTTAATTAATTTTTAAATGAAATGTTACACACAGAGCAATTCAAAGTTTAAATTCCACTCTAAACAGCATTTGATAGGCTACTGAAGTTATACTCGTGGAAGCGAGACAGGAGAGGGAGGTCTTCTCCTTTGTTATGTCCGTACCTTGTCTGTCTAGAAGAGGAAGTTTTCGCAACAATATCGGTCACAAATTTACGATGGATTTTCACTTTATCACATGCTAACAGATTTACCCGGCGTTGCTCTGGTCTGAAATTCTTTAGAATATAGAATAAATGGCACTCCCCAAGTCGCAAGCTTTCATTTGACTCGAGACCTCAGCAGATATATTTTCATTTGGCATTAAAATCATTACGATTCTTCCTCTCTCTTAGCGAAGGAAAGAAATGGACATATTCCGAGATACCGTATGATCCCTCCCACATCAGAACTAAACCAAAAACGGAATTGCCTCGCTCAGTAGAGCGAAATTTTCGAATCATTTCGTACCCACAACAGTCCCTCGTAATACAGTTTGTCTAGCATATGCAACTTTATTACAAAAGAAAATTAAATATGGTCTGAGTTGCCAAAACATGTATATATATTATGAAACAATTATTATTTTATTATTTAATAACATTATTTATTACTTAACGTATTAAAACTGTTACATAATAATTAATATATGTACATTTATTAACTTTTACATATGTTTCAAATTAAGTTAATGATTTTTATTTCGGATACGAGTTCTTAGTTTCTGAAGAATAACTAACACTTATTACAAACAGCGCGATATACATAAATATACATGGGTTTCACCTGATGGGCTGCATAAGAATATGATTGATTATATATTAATTAACAGCAAATGGGCTAGTTCTGTTAGAAATACCAGGGCATATAGGGGAGCTGAAATTGGATCTGACCATTACCTTGTTAAAAGTGTCTTGCAACTTAAACTTAAAAACTGTTGCGCTAAGGTTAAAAAATTACCTTTGATACTGAAGCTCTGAAAGACCCAGTTACAGCTAAAGTTTACCATGGTAGGTTACTTGTCATTATGACAGTACTGGTTTGCTTACTACTGAAGTTGGGGAAGAATGGGTCCATTTTAAACAGATTTTTTGAAAACTAACAGTACTCTATTAGGAAAAAAGGAGCAGAGAAGACAGAATTATTTGAGTGATAAGGCACATGATCTTATTTCAGAAAGAAGGAACTGCTGGAATGTCCTTAATCAATACCCTATTAGTCCTAACAGAAAGCATTACAGAGAGCTTAATAAACGTGTAAAGGATCAATTTAGCTGCTGATAAGAATTTTTAGCTTGATAGCTTGGCTGACAAAGCCGAGGAAGCAGTTACACAGCCCAATAACATAGAGCTGCACCAGATAGGACAGTCAATTGATTGCGTGATGAGCAATGTGGATTCAGAAGTGGTATGGGCGTGTGGATCACGTATTTGCACTCGGACAGATTCTTGAGAAATGTTTAGAGTTACAGAAACCTTTGGTTACTAGCTTTGTTGAATTAGATACTTTTGATTCTAGATGCTTACTCAGTATCTTGGGTATTAGGTGGTTCAACTTTGTAACTAATGATGAGGTTAGGCAAAGGAGTCGGCAACCACTTTTAAGCAGCATATTTTGCAGAGAGACACTCCGTTGGTTTAGCCATGTTGCCCGTATAGATAATTATAGATTGTCGAATAGGGTTATAAATAAGTGTGCCTAAAGGCCTGAGAAAGAGGGGGAGACTTAGGATGCGGTGGGCAGACAATGTCAAACAGGACCTTGCTAGAATTGGTGTCCAGTTGCCAGATGCAGCAGATATATCTCCGGATAGATATGCTTGGAGAACTAAACTGCACGGTCTGGTTGGACCTTCGCAGCCCTTGGCTGCTTGAGGATGATGATGATGATTTCCTTTCTGATGTTTGCCTTTTTTCTGCTCATGTCGCGCCTACTTCATAGACCTTGTCCATGTCGTGTTACACTAACAGGCTCTTAACAGAGCATGGAAAACTATTTGACTCTGTAATAATTTACATTGAATTTTGAACACTTATCCTTCAATGAAAAATTTAAGTAGTGGATTTGAGAGTCATGAAATATATATTATGAATCTTAAACATTATGTAAAACAGTGAAGATAAATATGAAATTAAAACAAGTAGGCATTAATAAAATTTTTTAGTGCTTCGGCTTTTCCTCCTTTAATCAAAATTATGCTTACGTTCCTACCAACGATTATTCGTTCTGATTAAAAACATGCCACGAATTTATCTTTTAAATATTTTATTGGAAACAAAAGCATCATCAGAACCCTAAATAATGATTACGGTATATGAAACGCAGGAATAAAATATGCTCTAACAACAAATCTCTCTTTTTTCAGTCATGGTGAAAAAAATGCATGGAGTTTATTTGAAGTAGAAAGACATCGTCTTTAAGAAAGAGAGAAACAGAGACTTCGGAAAACGAAGGATTACGAAAAGAGCAATAAATCAAAAAATAGCGACAGCACTGATCACTCTTAAATCACACGAATTTACCGTCCAATGAACACGCTTACGACTGATTGATGAAAAATTGCAGACAAAGGATTTCATACAAATTATTTTTCTTGTTTTCCTTTCTGGTACCTAATCTGCAGAATTAGGAGAGGGGAAATAGCCGAAAATAAAAAAAGAGACAGGAAAATGAAAATATGGATTCTCTTCTTGGGTGGAACGAAGGAAATATGTTTATTATTCGCAATTCTGATCGTGATTAATTTTAATGGTTGATATAATAATCACAGGCAACATGAAAATTGAAGTTTTTGAAAACAACACCAAAGTTAACATTTAACGTTTTTTTAACCTTCACAATGCGGAAATTTAAATGCAAAAAACATATTTTTTGTTCATCATTTGCGTAAAAATAAATCTAACTCTTCAAACCTATTGATGAAAATGTTGGTATTAATTAAATCATTTTATTTCTTCCTTGACAAAAATTCATATTTAATTATCACATTTATTGATAAGAGAAGGATTATATGCTTTAAAAATAGAGCAAATGATTTAATATGGGGTTTAAATCGAAAATTCTCTAGATTTGGTTTAGATAGTTTTGCAAGTTATGTTTGACAAAGCGATGATTACAACCAGGTTAGGATCTGGGAGGAAGGAATCCATTACCGTTACTACATTCGCAGAGGGGGGGATAAGGAGGCCTAGCACTGCTTCCCCCCTTGAGAATGCTAGTAAGGATAACGAGATAAAAAATTATTCAACTTGTGCATATTTCACGCTGTTTAGATGAAATTTTTTAAAAACCTCTAAAACTAAGGGGAAAATGTTACAATGCAGTGGAAATCCAGTCTCTTGTCCCCCCCCCCTCCTTTTATCTTTTTGCTCCGGCCCTACTGGACTGGGTCGTTTGCCCCCCCCCCCCCTCTCGCTCATTTTTTTTGGTAGATCCCGGTCTGGTTACAACTGTTTAAAACGCAGAACGTGTGAATGTTTCGAAGCCGTAGGTTCCCTATTCCATTTAAATGCAATAAACAACATCGGAGACAGGAACGTACTCTGAAAAACAAAATAAAAAAAAAAACAGAATTTTCAGGGCGGGTGTATACCTCCCGTCCTGAAAATCTGTCGTCTTATACTAAATCTCAAACTTGTCTACCTGATTTGAAATTCAAATCATTTGTCTTTGTATGATTTTATTTTAGCCCCATATTTTATATCTGACACTCTAAATAGACGAAACAACAACAACTACATAAAATATCAGTCCATATAGAACATTTTAACCTTTCCTGTTCGGTTTTTCTCCGCAACACTCCCCGTCCTGCGGGGCGGGGGTGGCTCAGTCGGTAGCGCGCCAGGCTCGTAATCTGTAGTTCCCAGGTTCGAGTCCCAGCTGGGTCAGCGTTGAGATTTATCTCCGCAAAATTTCCCCGCCTTGCCCACGGTCAGTAGGGGGCACCGATGGGCTTGAAAAGGCCGCCGTCCGTCGGATGGGACGTTAAGCTGTGGCCCCGTGTGCGGGAGAGCCATACCCTGTGCACGTTAAAGAACACGCTGGATGGCCTTGACGGGAGGCTACCATCTGTCTCCCAACAGCTGTTCCAGTGGGTCCCCTCCCCCAACCTTCTCTGAGCCTTCGGGGTCCATGTGACCTGGCCATTTAGCCCATGGTGTGCAAAAAAGTGCCGCTCAGAGGTAAAACAACCCAACAACCCCGTCCTGCCTACGATCAGCAGTGGACACCGATGGGCTTGGAAAGGCGACTTGTTAAACTGTGGCGACTTGTACTGGAGAGTCATATGCTGTGTACGTTAAAGAACACGCTAGATGGCCTTGACGGGGGGGTTTCCATCTGTCTCTCAACAGGTTTTCCAATTGGTTCCCTTCCCAACTTTCTCTGAACTTTCGGGGTCCTTGAGACCTGGATTTAGCCCACTGTGCTCAAAAAAGTGCGGCTTAGAGGTAAAATAAGCCAACCTCTCCTGTTCGGTTGAATAGTTTAGTAATTGGGAAATCTTACTCATGTCTTATTCTCAGATCCCCCCCCACCCACCCACTTCGGCAACAAAATCCTGGGTTCGTGCCTGTCAGAGAATACTGGAAAAATATTCCAAATTTGAAAAATTGAAAAATACCTTTCGTTTTCTAGTGTTAGCTAGAAACGACTCCTCTGAAAGAGTAAAAAGAATACGGAATTGCCAATAATGAAATTACTTATGAAATCAAATTAACTTCAAAGTAGTATGGTACAAAAATAAATATTATTCAAAGTTCTTTAATCACTCTACGTTCCTTTGGAAGTAATAAGAAGTGAGTATGAAACTGAAATTCAATGAATATTTTGATATTATTAATTTCATCTTTTATCGGTACAGGTTGAAATATATTTAAAATTTCTTTTTTCTTTTCTTTCAACCGGGTATTCTCAACATAATCCTGAATTGTTTTCCCTGTTTTGGAAATGGAAATCTTATATTTATTAAGTACTTATGATACCTATTAAATGAAAAATGCGTATGATATAGGGTAAATCGTATTATTTCATATGCTATGATCAGCTACCTCATTAGAGACATATGGTGAAATAACCAGTGGCATAACGTGGATTTGAGCAACCACGGATAAAATATTTTGGCTTAGGGATGCAAATTCGTGACTTTTTCTCCCAGTCCAAAACACTCTAGTTATGACTTTATATCCCATATTATGACTCCTCATCCTTAACTATCATCTTCATTCAGAAAGATTACTGGATATTCCCCTGCCTGCTGTTGAATATCCCTTGGTCAGAGCATCCTTAGGTTTGAACAAACGAAGGGTCAGTGATTTCATTAGATCTAGTAGCTAAAATATTTATAAAAGTTGCTAAATAATCCCTCTACATTAAAAAGAAAACGGAAGTATGCAAACAATTTGCTAACGCAACACTAGCAGACTTTCCAGTTATTAAAGAACGACCCATTTTTTTAACAATATTAGGATTGTTACAAACACATAAGTTTTCCCGCACTTTAGGTTTCGGAGTAGAACTACTTTTGCTTTATATCAATTATGGTTGGGTTTTTAGGCTTCACAATGGGTTAAATATAGGTCTCAAAAATACTAATAAAGCTTAAAAGATATTTAGTGAAAGAAGACGTCTGGGCCGTTGTTAGGAAAGCCTCCCATCAAGATCATTCAGAGACTTGATTGGTTTAGAAAAGATGCTGTCTGTTGGTTGGTGAAATCTGTCTCAACCAATTGACAGCATCCGTTCAAAGCCCATCATTTTCTCTTTTCTTGCAACGGGGTGAGAGTAAGGGGGTATCATTTTCTGGAGACTCATCGGAAAACTATTCCAGAAGGACCTTTGGTAAGTATGTTTTATTTTATTTCTTTTTTACTCTTTTTTTTATTTTTATTTTTTTCATTTTTACCGATCCCATGAAAAATCAAAATTCCAAGGTGCTGCCCACTTTGGGAACATTCATTCCAGTGAATCACAGCAGCAATCCTGGCCGCCTACACCTAGTGTCCGAACTAATACATAAGTGTGTTGGAGCACCTTTGCCAAGAAGCGAAGGTGTAATCAAGGGAGTTGCTGTCACTGGGGGCGGATGAGAACAAGATCTAATATTTTTTGTTGTTTTCTCAATTTTTTATTGTTTCGTTTTTTTAATTAGATCTTGCACAAGATGCTGCAAAATATTCCATTAAATTCTCTCAATCGCTTCTGATTGACTCTTTAATGGAAGTTTGTGGCGTTCTTGATCCCTCTTTTTCCTTCCGCACTATCTGCCTAGGTGTGGAGGGGTTTTCTCAAGGTTAGAGTAAAACTCTCTGACATAGATGGTGCCTTGACGTGGCGTCAGAGCTTTCCACTAAACCATCTGGCAGACATTCTTCCTTATTATTACATCACAGCATGACTAATAAAATTTTCTCACATTTAGTTTATTCCTGTCGACAATTCAATAGATTTTTTAGTAATTTATATTCTTTCCATTTTGTACGGAAAAAGGGCAGAAGAGAAGAAGGAGAAAGGTTCGGATGTTAAAATTCTCTCTTTGTTAACCTCTCCTCCAATGGGTTTCAAAATATAACCGTTCGTCGGATGGGACGTTGGGTTGTTTTACCTCTGAGTGGCACTTTTTTTGCACACAATGGCTACAAGGACTCGAGGACTCAGAGATGGTTCATGACCCATTGGATAGCTGTTATGAGACAGATGGTAGCCTACTTTCAAGGTCATCCGGTGTGTTCTTTAACTTGCACAGGGTATGGCTGTCCCATATACCATGGCTTAACACCATGGCTTAATATGACATTCGACGGACGGAGGCTTTTCCAAGCCCATCGTTTCCCCTAGTTACCGAACGTTGGAGGGGATTTTTGCGGAGATAAATCTCAACGTTCTCCCAGCAGGGATTCGAATCTGGGAACTGCAGAATGCAAGCCTGGCACGCTACACGCTTGAGGCATCCCCGCCCCTGAATGGGACTTAAAATATTGGTTTGTGGAAACATAAGCCATGGATCTCCATAAATTTCTTCCTGAATTATTTCGACACCCCCTCTGGTGATCAATTTGTCACATGCAACATTCTCTCCACACATACGCTTTCTAATTGATTGCAATTTTTCTTGAGAAAATACTAACGAGACGAGACAGCAGGTCGTCACTTGTTCCTAACATCAATACATGAAAAAATTATTTTCATCCAGCTACTTATTAGGCTGTGCAAATAATATGAACACTTCTAAAGACCTGAATTTCGCTTTCTTTTGCTAGCAATTGGAATTATTCGTATTTTCTTCTCTATCTATATTACAGAGAGCTTAATCAACGTGTAAAGGATCAGTTAGATGCTGATAAGAATCTTTGGCTTGATGGCTTTGCTGACAAAGCAGTTAAACAGCACAACAGCAGAGAACTATACCAGACATTTAATGTTTTGTGTGGTAGAAAACGGACAGGTATACAGGGATTGAATGATTAACAAGGTAAGGTTATAGAAGGTAAGAATTCTGTCATGGCTAGGTGGGATGAGCATTTCAGTGATGTTCTAAACAATGTGGTTAGTTCTACTTCCATGGTTTGTAATGATGATAGATGCATTGGTGGCTTTAATGTTGACCCTATAACACAATCTGTAGTTATTTCGGCTATTTCTAAATTTAAACTTCATAAATCCCAAGTTTTTTTTTCCCGTCCCATGGCCGAGTGGTTAGCACGCTTGGCTACTGATCTAAGGGACCTGGGTTCGAGCCCCGGGTAAGGCATGGTTGTGTGTGTCGTTTTTCTGCTGAGGGTCTGCCATCCTCTCAGACCTTCTACTATGGCATATAAACTGACAGGCTCCTGTCAGACCTCTGTGGCAAGCAGCTGCTTGAGGGGGTATTTATTTTTATTTTTTTATTAAATCCCAAGGGGTAGATGAAATTACTACGGAAATGCTTAGAGCTGGGAATATTTCGGTTACCATTTGGATGACTGAAATTTTGAATATCTTTTATGATAAAGGCCTGGTTCCTAAAGATTTTACCAAAGCTATTATTATCCCTATTTTTAAAAAAGGTGATCGCAGTTCTTGTGATAACTATAGGGGTATCAGCCTACTCTCTGTTCCAGGTAAAGTTCTTTGCATGATTGTGCTTAATAGAATTAAGAATCTGGTTGACAGGCAATTGCGTGATGAGCAATGTGGATTCAGAAGTGGTAGGGGATGTGTGGATCAGATATTTTCACTTAGGCAGATTCTTGAGAAATGTTACAGAAACCTTTGATTGCTAGCTTTCTTGAAATCAAAAAGGCTTTTGACTGCGTGAGATCGTATGACATATCAGACAATTTGGTTAACATAGTGAAAGCTCCCTTTAATAACACTGAGTCATGTGTGAGAGTTGGTAAGACTTTTAGCAATTTGTTTAGCATTGCTTCTGGCGTTCGACGAGGGTGCATTTGGTCTCCTTTTCTCTTTAGTTTGGTTATTGATTATGATATGCAAAATTCACTGCAGGGGAAAGATTTTGGCCTTAAATGGTCTGGAGATACGAACATTTCTAATTTAGGTTATGCTGATGATTTAGCCCTTTTGGCAAATGATGCTTATGAGAGGAATTCTTTCATTCGAGCTGTTGATGAGACTGGTAGTAGAGTAGGTTTGGTTATAAACAGAGAGAAAACTAAAGTGATGAAAATTGGTCAGGCATGCTGTGATTCAGTTAATCTGAATGGTTGCAGTCTTGAGCAGGTGTCACAGTTTAATTATCTTGGGAGCTATGTAACAGATAATGGTGATGTGCGGCATGAGATTAACAGACGAATAGGGATTGCTGCCGGGACTTTTAAGAATCTATGGAGAGTGTGGAGAAATAGGCGTATACACCTAAAGACTAAAATTAGACTGTATAATGGTTTGGTTCTTTCTAGGGTTAGTTATGCTAGTGAAACGTGGACCCTGTGTAAACAAGATAACGTGATATTAGATACTTTTGATTCTAGATGCTTACTCAGTATCTTGGGCATTAGGTGGTTCAACTTTGTAACTAATGATGAGGTTAGGCAAAGGAGTCGGCAACCTCTTTTAAGCAGCATATTGTGCAGAGAGACACTCCGTTGGTTTAGCCATGTTGCCCGTATAGATAATTATAGATTGTCAAATAGAGTTATGAACAGTGCGCCTAAAGGCCTGAGAAAGAGGGGGAGACCTAGGGTGCGGTGGGCAGACAATGTCAAACGGGACCTTGTTAGGATTGGTGTGCAGTTGCCAGATGCAGCAGATGTAGCTCAGGACAGATATGCTTGAAGAAATAAATTTGAGGTCTGGTGGGACCTCCGTAACCATGGCTGCTTGAGGATGATGATGATGAAGCTTTCATTTCAACAAAGAATCTCGTGTTCCGCTTGTGCTTAATTATTACGACTTCAATATCTATGGAAGCTCGGTCTCTTGACCCAACAAACTCAACAACGACCTTATCACGCGAAATTGAAAGAAATTAGTTTGATGCATTGCTTATTCAGATATATTGGTGGCAACAGTTACACTGCTCGACATTGAAAGTGTCCCACCCAGAAGGACATATGGTGCAAACATGCAAATAGAAGTGTGGGTGTGCGCAGTTGATATATGCAAATGATGATAATCCGGAGCCAATGACGTGTGTGGCTCAAGAGATGAAAGGTGCAAGAAGGAACAGGAATGATATTGTTGTTTATGCAGGTGGAAGTCGTGCGGACGGTTGAGATTAAGTGGTTACGCTTGGAAATTATTCAGCGAAGGCCGAAAATGCTTGGTACACACCGTCAGCAGGTTTTTCGTCATTTGGATGCTTTTGAGAGAGGAAGAATTATATGCCTATGTGAAGCTGGATGGATTACAGGTCGTGTCGCTGCCCATGTTCATCGGGATGTACGAACTGTTGGCAAAAGTGGCGAAATGAAGAATCTAGCGTGCGTTGCAGAGAGAGTCGTGCCGTTAGACATACGTTAACACGGCTTGTTAGGCACATTGTTCGACATACTCGTTCGTCACCACAGAGCACTGCAGGCGATATTCGACGGACTGTGTCAGCAGCCATGGACGTCCCCATAACGATCCGAATGGTAAACCAAAGGTTGCATGAGACACATCTACGGTCTAGGCAACAGTTTTGTCGACTGCCATTGACTGCAAACCATCGCAGCGCTCGTCTGGCTTGGCACCAAAGTCATGTGAACTGGGGTTACGAAGTTAGTGTTGTGTTTAGTGATGAATCCCGTTTCTGTCTGGTGCTGCTGATCGATGGGTCCGTGTATGGTGACAACTTGGCGAGAGGACGGATTCAGCTTTTGTTCGTGATCGGCACATCGCCCCTCAGCCAGGCATAATGGTATGAGGTACTATTGGATATGACAACAGGACACCTCTTGTCAGCATCACGGGAACACTGAGAGCTGCTCGATAGGTTAGCGCGGTTCTGCAGCCTGTTTTGTTACTGTTCATGGGAGGCATGCAGCAGCCCATTGTCCAGCCTGACAATGCCCGTGTACACACTGCTAGGGTTTCCAGATAATGTTTGCAACATGTTCAAGTATTGCCATGGCCAGAACCATCTCCAAATTTATCACCAATAGAAAATCTGTGGGACCACATTGGACGACATGTGCAATCCTTTCACCGGCCAGCATGGAATCTCGATGAATTATGGGATGAAATCAACGCTGCTTGGTGTGAAATTCCTCAAGACCATATCCATCGACTGTATGACTCCATGTCACGCCTTATTGCTGCCTGTATTGCCGTTCACGTCGGTGCAACCACCTACTAAGGCAGTCATATTGTGCTGCATTATCTCATCTTTTAACCGCTGTAAGTGACTGCAAATTAAATCATGGTATGCCAATACGTATTATTATGTGTCTGCTACATTTCACCCCTATCCTCTCACTCCTTCTGGGTGAGGCAATTTTAATGCCATGCAGTATATTTTGAATAACTTTCAACCGTAAATGTTAAGTCTAGGGGGATATTGAGAAATTCAAATCCGCCCGCCCCAATTTTGGTTGACCCCGGTGCGGATTATTCTACCCTTGGGTGAAGGGTTGGTCGACCCCAGTGCAATTTTGGTTGACCGCAGTGCGGATTATTCTACCCTTGGGTGAAGGGTATGTTCATGCAAAGTTTGGGCCTCTAGCTCTTCTTGAGGCCGATAAGCGGACAGAGAAACTTTCTTCTTTATATATTAGATTTGAATCTCGTTTTTTCGCTAAACAAATTTCAATTCTTTCTGTTAAGAATTTTTACAAACTTGAAACAATTATAATTATTTTATGACAAAATTAAAAGTTTAATATTATTTTGGAAATGAAAAAACTTCTAAAAATAATCAATCTTTATTTCTTTTAATACATTTCGGAATACATTATCAGTCTAACCCAAAATTATGATCAGTAAACAATAACAACTTTAAAATCAAAGCTGAAATTGAGATTCAAATCAGATTTAGATCGAAAAAATAAAACGATTTTTTTAAAACTACGTTAATTGTACATCTGATAACCAACAAACAAATACGCCTGTCCAAGTTTCAAGGGGGCGGGAATGGTTCAGTCGGTAGCGCGCCAGGCTCGTAATCTGTAGTTCCCAGGTTCGAGTCCCCGAGCGTTGAGATTTATCTCCGCAAAATTCCCCGCCCTGTCCACGGTCAGTAGGGGACACCGATGGGCTTAGAAAGGCCGCCGTCCGTCGGATGGGACGTTAAGCCGTGGCCCCGTATATGGGAAAGCCATACCATGTGCACATTAAAGAACACGCTGGATAGCCTTGACGGGAAGCTACCATCTGTCTCCCAAAGCTAGCCTTCGGGGTCCTTGTGACCTGGCCGTTTAGTCCATAGTGTGCAAAAAAGTGCCGCTCAGAGGTAAAACAACCCAAGTTTCAAAGATCTTTTTCCACAAAACGTTTTTCGTAACAGTTGTCCTGTGGGAATCATTCATCAATTGTTTTTACATTACATTAACAAAAATGATTTGTTTAATTAAAACGTTAAGATCGAACAGATAGGTTAATTTACTATTCTTCTTCCATCGTAGTTAACTGTAAATCTGCAAAACATCATTCTGAAGAAATGCATTTTAATATTAAATACATTTTGTCGGAATTCTTCAAAATTTGAAAATTTCACGTGGTCAGTTTAATTCTCTCATCTATTTTATTCTCTTCACTCTTTCGTTCAGAAAGCGAGAGGCGAAATAAGAAGTCCGTTTTACAGAATCGCATCTTACATATTTGCACTGAGCTTGTTCATTTTCTTCTGGCAAATAAGTACATAAATTTTATCTTACACATTCATCGCAATCGTATAAAAACATCAGTTACTTCCCTGTTCATCACGCGGAATCCAGAATGTTTTAATTTTCCGATAATGCTATAAATATTCTTTGCTTCTTTATTAAAAGGCATGCAGATATCTGAATTAAGTGAGGAATAAGCAGACGATCATGGTGCAGTTACTTACTGATTGAAGTGTAAGTGAAGTTTCAATTTGGAAGAAAAATGACCGGACTGATACGATATTTGTTAAAGTGCTATTCTTCTGAGAATTCCAAGATCGTGAAAATTCCAAGCTCGTGTAAATCTAAATAGATTTGTAAATCTCATTTGCTAAGTGTCAGCCATCTTTGAGTAGCATCGCGTTCAGAAAAATTTTTTAAATGCTAAAAATGACACCTCAACTGAGGTTATTTTACAACTTTTTTATAATTTTAAACAAGAAAATTTTAATAATTTTTTAGAAATTTATACAGGTGGATCTTTTATACAAGACTCTGGATCTGCTACAGCTGCAGTCTATATTCCTTCACTTAATACATCCATGAGCTTCAAATTATCAAATCACACTCCTATTTTACATGCAGAAATTTATGCTATTCTTGCTGCATTTCAGTGGCTTTTACTAAATATTAAAATCATTCAATTGTTATATATATATTGACTCAAAGGGAGCAATACAAACTTTAAAACAACATCCTTCTAATATAGACTATCCTTATTACATTAATACACTTTTAAAATTAAATACTGAAAACTTGAATAGAAATAATAATAAAATTACGTTAAGCTGGATTCCAGGACATTCTGGAATCAAAGAAAATGAAGAAGTGGACAATATTGCAAAATTTGCTCATAACTTAAATACTTTTACTCCAATACATAATTTTTATACTCGAACTAAAAAAGAGATAAAAAACTTAGAATTTATCATGTTGGAAAAATACTTTCAAATAAATTCACTCCTCAAACCAAACTTCAGATATTTTCTTTCCAATAAAATTAATCATTTCTTAAATTTTTCATTCAAAAGACAAGAAATTAGAGTTCTTATGCGTCTAAGAACAGATACCATCATGTTAAACAAATCTAAATTTTTATTAAAAATAACCAATAGTCCAAATTGTTCTCTATGCAACCTAAAAGAAAATTCTACTCATTTGATATTAACTTGTGATAAATTTATCACACAAAGGAAAAAATTTTTTTTGGAGCTTGAAAATTTAGGAATAAATGATTATAATTTAAATTCAATTCTAAACTACCCAAAATTATCCACACAAATAAAAATTTATCGCCTCTTACTTGATTTCCTCCAGGATACAGATATATGGTTCAAGATATAAAAAAAAAACATATATATTAAAAATATATATAAATATAAAAAGTAAAAAAATAATAATAATAATAATAAAAATATATATATATATAAAAAAAATATAAAAATATAATAAAAAAATATAAAAAAATAATAATAAAAAAAATATAAATATGCAAAAAAAAAAGTATATAAAAAAAAAGTATAAAAAATGTGTAAATAAATATAGCTCAAAAAAAGAGAAAAAAAAATAAAATAACAAGGAAAATAGAAAACTAAAATAACTTAGTGAAACATAATTTTTCTGGGAAAGCCTGTATAAGGACCTCCCAATTCTTTTTGTGACGTTGTGATGATGATGATCGCGTTCAGAGAGAGACTCCTTTGGCTTGGCCATGTTGGCCGTATGCATAACTACAGATTAGTTGGGTTGGGTTGTTTTACCTCTGAGTGGCACTTTTTTGCACACCATGGGCTAAATGGCCAGGTCACATGGACCCCGAAGGCTCAGAGAAGGTTGGGGGAGGGGACCCACTGGAACAGCTGTTGGGAGACAGATAGTAGCCTCCCGTCAAGGCCATCCAGCGTGTTCTTTAACGTGCACAGGGTATGGCTCTCCCGCACACGGGGCGGGCCACGGCTTAACGTCCCATCCGATGGACGGCGGCCTTTCCAAGCCCATCGGTGTCCGCTACTGACCGTGGGCAGGGCGGGAGTTTTGCGGAGATAAATCTCAACGCCGACCCAGCTGGGACTCGAACCTGGGAACTACAGATTACGAGTCTGGCGCGCTACCGACTGAGCTACCCCCGCCCCATCGCGTTCAGAGAGAGACTCCTTTGGCTTAGCCATGTTGCCCGTATGCATAACTACAGATTAGTGAATAGGGTTTTGGTTAGTGTGTCTAAAAGCCTCGGGAAAAGAGGGAGACTTGGACGCGGTGGGCAGATAATAGTAGTTACGAAACGGCACGCGTGAAAATTTTGGTTTATGGAATTTAAAAGACACTTCACGAAACGCAAAGAACTTCAGCTGGATTTAAAGGAAAGGATACTACCATAAATCTTTGCCAAGCTATTCATTTTGCAAACATGTTTCCCAATTTAAGTTAAAGCTTCTCTATCATAATCTCATAACACTATTCACTATATCGTATTCACTTCAATATTATGTTATTTATGTTCTGTGCCATTAGATTAAAAATATTATATCAGTTTCCATAGGAAGTGTTATCATTACCCAAATATACAACAACCTGATCTAGAATTACCATTATGCAGAATAAATTATGGACAGGTATCACTAACCTTTCAGGGAGCGGAAGTTTGGAATAATTTAAATAATTTAAAAGATGCTGTGAAGTATTCTGTATTCAAACGTAGTTTGTTAACTACATTTTCTAGTTAATATTTTTTGAATGCTTAAAACCCTTAAAATGCTGATGTGTCACAGTTAAAATTTACCACAAGTTTATGATTTAATATAATTTAGTTAAGGTGCTCAGTCTTGTCAAATTCTGTATCTAATTTTTTCAATTGAGTGTTCCTTTTCTCAGTTTTATGTGAATTGTATTATAATAACTGACATAACATCATTGTACCGAAAAATAAAATGGAAATAAAGTTATTACTATATATATAAAGTGGATAGGGTTATGAACAAGGTGCCTAAAGGTCTCAGAAAATTAGGAGACCTAGAATGCGGTGGTCAAACAGGACCATGTTAGAATTGGCCTGCAGGTGAGTAATGCAACAGCTATAGCTCAGGTTAAATATGTTTAGAAGACTAAATTAAACAGTCTGGTTGGGCCTCCAAAGCGCATGCTGGTTGAGGATTACGTATATGTATGCAAGTTGGGTTGGGTTGGTTTACCTCTGAGCGCACTTTTTTGCACACCATGGGCTAAATGGCCAGGTCATATGGACCCCGAAGGCTCAGAGAAGGTTGGGGGAGGGGACCCACTGGAACAGCTGTTGGTAGACAGATGGTAGCCTCCCGTCAAGGCCATCCAGTGTGTTCTTTAACGTGCATAGGGTATGGCTCTCCCGCACACGGGGCGGGCCACGGCTTAACATCCCATCCGACGGACGGCGGCCTTTCCAAGCCCATCGGTGTCCCCTACTGACCGTGGGCAGGGCGGGGAATTTTGCGGAGATAAATCTCCACGCTGACCCAGCTGGGACTCGAACCTGGTAACTACAGATTACGAGTCTGGCGCGCTACCGACTGAGCAACCCCCGCCCCCTATGTATGCAAGAGGGAATTGCTTGGTGCGTAAACACGAGATTCTGAGTTTGAATCTGGTATAAATGTGAATGAATTTTTTCCATATGTTTAGCCCCAATTGTCCATCAAATTTTACTTCACTGAATTATCACCTATTATATAATTCTATTAACTTATTAGCCGATTCATGGCCAAGTGGTTTGTGCGCTTGGCTACTGATCAAATGGACCTGGGTTCAGGACAAGGAAGTCTGCGTTGCGTTCTGCTGAGGTTTTTGTCTTTCTCAAAGACCTTCTACTATGGCAGTATAAACTGACAGTAAAACTTAAATACCCCATAAAATAAAATAATTTTTTTTAATTAAGCTGTTACACAAATTCCTTCGATGTAGGTACGAAAAGGTCCATTGTATTAAAATTTATAATTCCAATCCTCTGACTTTATGAAGCATAAGTTGGATTAGCCGAATACAGGATCATTCACACAATTTTAGCATGGATAGCAGTAAAGAAGTAAAATAAAGAATAGAATTTTTGCCAAACAGGCATATTATAAACAATTTAATACACCTAATTCAGTTTTTACACGATTTTGATTTAACACGGTTTAGAAAAAAAATTCCAATTCTCTTTTTACACGATTTATTTTGATCTAACACTGTAAATGGTAGCTAGGCGTAAATTGGAAGGAGAGCTGTGTACCAATCCCTAGTGATGATGCACAGAACCGGCCAGGTCTAGCACCTAATGTCCGACCCCGCCTTCTCGTGGTGCAGGCCGTTAGTAACTTTCATAAGAGATATTCTCTTTTTGAAGGGAACGGAAGGTTAGGGCTGCCAATTCAGTATGGCCTGCTGATCTGGTCATCTATGGCCACTTTTTTCTTTTTTTTCAACCCTGCTGAGGAGTGGTCAACTTCACAGGGTCCTGGTGCTGACCATTTATACCTATTAGACTGGACTTGTTTATGGATTTGAGCTTGATTATTTATCCTGGACTTGCTGCACTGGTGGGCCTCTGTTGAGGGAGAGTCTGCCGCTGTGTTTTCTGTTTGCTTCTGGGTTGCCAGCTCTAAGTGAACAGAGGCATGGGATACCTTATATCAGCTGGTGGATAATCCTAATCAGAGGCCATCGCAGGTACCTGAACCTTACTTAGCTAGTTGGGCATCGTTAGGCCTAAACTGGAGTAATGCGTCTCAGGCAGGCCATGTGGCTCTTGAAAAAGTCCACTTGAAAAGGTGGTGCCTGAAGTTCCTATCAGCATCGGTGACTTCAGCCTTTAGCAGAGGAGGAACGGGTCTTTGCCCCATGCCTGCGATCAGGGGGCTGTTTGATATTGTTGGCCCTACCAATCTCAATAAACCTAATTTCTTTAAAAATCCTACTAATCATTTTCTCTCTGCAGGAACGTGGAACGTGAGGACATTACATAGAGATTATTCTCTTGATGTCCTCATGCAGGAATTCCAGCGCTATAACCTAGACATTCTAAGCTTGCAAGAGACCAGATGGACAGGTAAAGGTGAGATACTTAAAAATAACTTTAAATTTCTCTTTACAGGGAGGGAGGATGGAAAGCATCACCAAGGCGTGGGTCTGCTGCTCAGCAGACATGCTAGTGATGTTCTTCTAGGATATGAGTGCATTAATGAAAGGTTTCTTACAGCAAAATTTCAGACAGGCATTAAAGACTTGAATGTTATCTGCTGTTATGCCCCCACTGAGGATGCTGATGAGGATGAGAAGGATAGGTTTTACGGACAACTTCAGGATATTTTGAATTCTGTCAAGAAAGGAGATATTACCCTTGTTCTTGGTGACTTCAATGCCAAAGTTGGTACTGACTCTGATCTTTGGGGAGGGGCGATAGGCCCTTTTGGTATTGGTAGCTGCAATGGCAATGGGCAACGTCTCCTACAGGTAAGTAAACTCAATGGTTTCAGAATAACTAACACATATTACAAACACCACGACATACATAAATACATATGGGTCTCACCTGATGGGCTGCATAGGAATATGATTGCTTATATATTAATTAACAGCAAATGGGCTAGTTCTGTTAGGAATACCAGGGCATATAGAGGAGCTGAAATTGGATCTGACCATTACCTTGTTAAAAAAGTGTCTTGCAACTTAAACTTAAAAAGTGTTGTGCTAGGGTTAAAAAATTTACCTTTAATACTGAAGCTCTGAAAGACCCAGTTATAGCTAAAGCTTACCATGATAGGTTACTTAGTCATTATGACAGTCATGGTTTGCTTAATACTGAAGTTGAGGAAGAATGGGGCCATTTTAAACAGGCTTTTTTGGAAACAAACAGTACTCTTTTAGGAAAAAAGGAGCAGAGGAGACAGAATTATTTAAGTGATAAGGCACTTGAGCTTATTTCAGAAAGAAGGAACTGCAGGAATGTCCTTAATCAGTACCCTACTAGTCCTAATAGAAAAGATTACAGAGAGCTTAATAAACGTGTAAAGGATCAGTTAGCTACTGATAAGAATCTTTCGCTTGATGGCCTGGCTGACAAAGCTGAGGAAGCAGTTAGACAGCACAACAACAGAGAGCTGTACCAGATAGTTAATGTTTTATGTGGTAGAAAACGGACAGGCATACAGGGATTGAAGGATAAACAAGGTAAGGTTATAGAAGGTGAGGATTCTGTCATGGCTAGGTGGGCTGAGCATTTCAGTGATGTTCTAAACAATGTAGTTAGTTCTACTCCCATTGTTTGTAATGATGATAGATGCATTGGCAGCTTTAATGTTGGCCCTATAACACAATCTGAAGTTATTTTGGCTATTTTTAAACTTAAAATTCATAAATCACCAGGGGTAGATGAAATTACTACAGAAATGCTCAGAGCTGGGAATGTTTTGGTTACCACTGGGATGACTGAAATTTTGAATAACTTTTATGATAAAGGCATGGTTCTTAAAGATTTTACCAGAGCTATTAATATCCCTATCTTCAAAAAAGGTGATCGCAGTTCTTGTGATAACTATAGGGGTATCAGCCTACTCTCTGTTCCAGGTAAAGTTCTTTCCATGATTGTGCTTAATAGAATTAAGAATCTGGTTGACAGGCAATTGCGTGATGAGCAATGTGGATTCAGAAGTGGTAGGGGATGTGTAGATCAGATATTTTTACTTAGGCAGATTCTTGAGAAATGTTTAGAGTTTCAGAAACCTTTGGTTGCTAGCTTTGTTGATTTCAAAAAGGCTTTTGACTCTGTTGAGCGTCATAATTTGTGGTTGATTGTGAGATCATATGGTATACCTGACAAGTTAGTTAACATAATGAAAACTCTCTATAATAACACTGAGTCATGTGTGAGAGTTGGTACGTCTTGTAGCAATTGGTTTAGCATTACGTCTGGTGTTCGACAAGGGTGTATTTTTGTCTCCTTTTCTCTTTAGTTTGGTTGTTGATTATGTTATGCGAAATTCACTTCAAGGGAAAGATTTTGGCCTTAAATGGGCTGGAGATACGAAAATTTCTGATTTAGATTATGCTGATGATTTAGCCCTTTTGGCAAATGATGTTGATGAGATGAACTCTTTCATTCGAGCTGTTGATGAGACTGGTAGTAGAGTAGGTTTGGTTATAAACAGAGAGAAAACTAAAGTGATGAAAATTGGTCAGGCAGGTTGTGATTCAGTTAATCTGAATGGTTGCAGTCTTGAGCAGGTGTCACAGTTTAATTGCCTTGGGAGCTATGTAACTGATACTGGTGATGTGCGGCATGAGATTAACAGACGAATAGGTATTGCTGCCGGGACTTTTAAGAATCTATGGGGATTGTGGAGAAATAGGCGTATACACCTAAAGACTAAAATTAGACTGTATAATAGTTTGGTTCTTTCTAGGGTTAGTTATGGTAGTGAAACTTGGACGCTGTGTAAGCAAGATAACAGGAAACTAGATGCTTTTGATTCTAGATGCTTACGCAGTATCTTGGGTTATAGGTGGTTTAACTTTGTAAGTAATGATAAGGTTAGGCAAAGGAGTCTGCAACCTCCTTTAAGCAGCATATTGTGCAGAGAGAGACTCCGCTGGTTTGGCCATGTTGCCCGTATGGATAATTATAGATTGGCGAGTAGGGTTATGAACAGTGTGCCTAGAGGCCTCAGAAGGAGGGGGAGACCTAGGATGCGGTGGGCAGACAATGTCAAACAGGACCTTGTTAGAATTGGTGTGCAGTGGCCAGATGCAGCAGATGTAGCTCAGGACAGATATGCTTGGAGAATTAAACTGCGTGGTCTGGTTGGACCTCCGTAGCCCATGGCTGCTTGAGGATGATGATGATGATGATGATGATGATGATGATGATGATGATGATGATGATGATGATGATGATGATGATGAACACTGTTCAAACGACGCCTTTTTAAAAATCTTCGTTTGAATTTAATTCTGAAAAAATATTCCAATTCAAGAAAACATTCCTAGAATTTACATTTATAACAGAGATGCCGCTTTTATGGTCACATTTTTCGAAGTACTTTTAACTTTGAAAATGTACTATAGATACACATTTTGTGAACTAAAATCCCCAAAATAGGAACTACACTAGGAAAAAAATCTCAAATTTAGAGTTCTATTGATTATAGAAAATGCGCCTGGCCAACCTGTTTTGGAACACCCAAATGTGCAAATTTTGTTTTCTGCCGCCTAATACGACATCCTTAATACAACCACTAGACCAGGGTATTAATTGCCACATTTAAAACTTACTAGGTAAGACGAACATTTCAATACATTTTGGATAAACTAGATAAGAATAAAACACTAACAGTTATTGATGTGTGGAAGAAATTTTCTATTTTAGATTGTATCAGACATGCTGGATTGACGTTATCAGATTTAAAACCATTAACTTTAAACGCATGCTGGAAAGCTATTTGGTCATAATGTGTAAAAAGCAAAGATTCTGTACCCTCAAATACGACTGAATATCCTAATATCATCACCTTAGCACATGCAGTTGGTGGAGAAGGATTCGATGATTTATCGTTTGCAGATATTGATGAATTACTGGTTGACAAATCTCTTAACGAAGATGAAATAATAGAAGTTGTCCTTGAGACTCCTGATGAAAAAGAAGTAATGGCGATGAAGAGGTTCCACTCACTGCAGGTTTAATTAAAGGAGGGCTTCAAATGACTAGTAAATTGGAAAGTTATTTTCTTACACATGATCCCATTGTCGGAGGAGCTGAGCAGTTTAAACGTGAACTGAAGTCATGTATGGCGCGTTATCAAGAATTATACAAAGATCTAGTCAAAGCCGGATCTCAACGATTGATTACAGAGTTCGTTGTCAAAACTAATCAAACTTCAGAATCACTGGAAACAAGTGATAATTTGGTTCCCCATGCCACAGAGAGAGCATTTCACCATTGGAGTATGAACACGACGCCCAAAATGTTTCAAGCGATGAAAGCGATTTAAGTCCAGTGTTACGCAAACGAATGCGTCTATTGTCAGAAAGTGACAACGAATAAAATCTAGTTAATAAGTGTCACCCGCAACCTTTCTTCTTCAAGACATGCGACATGAACTACAATTACATTCCGCGTTTATTAAAAATAATTATCCATGCATAGTTATAACATAT
Source organism: Ryuthela nishihirai (assembly GCA_038380435.1). Lineage (NCBI taxonomy): Eukaryota > Metazoa > Arthropoda > Arachnida > Araneae > Heptathelidae > Ryuthela > Ryuthela nishihirai. The sequence goes on from JAWZYU010000004.1 coordinate 11,251,855, forward strand.
CTAGAACTACATATCTAGAACTACATATCTATACTTGTCGATCTGACTTCAAACAAAAAATTACTTTCTAACAGATACTTCTGAAAGAGCGACTCAGAAGATTCGAGTTCGAACCAGGAACAACCCCCAAGCTAGTAATACACAGTCATGTACTCCCTAACTGTAGCTGTGATGAGTAGAGGATTTAATAATAGACAAATGCAAATTTGGCTTAAACAATAACAAAAAAAAAAGATTTAAGTTTATTTAAATGTTCAAAATCAACATAAATCCTCCACCAACTTATAAAGGTGGATAAATTCACATTACAATACGCTATCATATTTTCAATCCACTCGAATAAATTCAATATTATAAAGTGACAGTCAAAATATTAGAGAAAGCGTCAACAATCAGATTAATATGAATTAAAATGATTATACCCTGATTGAGGATATATCCATAACGAAAACGGAGTTCCGCTGGACTACAGTAGTGCACTCGGAAATAATATGCAATTATTTCGAAGACAGGAGACCGAACACGGGTCCTATTAGTACCATCACCCCGCACAGAATCCCCTCGCCGGCTGAAGCGAGGCAATAACTCAGGCAACCCCGGGAATTCTCCGACACTAGGAACCAATCAGATGCCATCCCCGGGCAAACACAACATCCGCAGTATTTCACAAGTGGGACGGAGTCTTGTTGCCAGATCTCAAAAGTAAAAAAAAAGTGAAATTACAAATACCAACAGGTCGGCGACCTATCATAAGCATATGTAAGTCATATTTTTTTGCATTTTTGTATTCTTGAATTAGTGACATATTATTTTCTTTATGAAGGATAATTTACTTTATATATGCACATATAATTATCTTTATAAGTTTATAAAATAAAAAATGTGTTTAAATGAATAAAAATCAAATAAAGATTTAATTAAAGTTTTTGATATTTTTTGTTTGAAAACAACTTATTATTTGTACTGGGTTTTCACGTCTGGAACCAATCTTCTATTTTTTCATATGCACTCTATTTTATTACGGTTTTTTTTGCGCATTTTTTTCGGGAACCTATCTACCGAGTAGAAACATAATTGGGTGTATATTTTTCACAAAAACTATCCCGTTCTCACTCACAGTAGAAAATACCGTCAATGTTTATTCAGCTGCTAGAGGAGCTTTCATTTAAAATGCTAGCTGAAGTTATTTAAGTTTTGGCTCCATGAGGTGTCTTTCGAATTCCATAAACTGAGACGTCCAGTGGCCGAGTGGTTAGCACGCTTGGCTGCTGATCTACGGTACCTGGGTTCGAGCCCCCGATAAGGCATCGACGTGTGTGTTGTTTTTCTGCTGAGGTCTTGCCATCCTCACAGACCTTCTTCAACTATGGCATATAAACTGACAGGCTCCTGTCAGATCTCTGTGGCCAGCAGCTGCTTGAGGGGGTATTAATTTAATCAAAACTAAACATTTTCATGCGTGCCGTTTCGAAACCACTGAAATTTATCGAAGGGCTGAATTGTTTTTTATCACTTTGCAGATCAAAAAAATCTGGATTCAAGCCCCGGATATTGCATGGATGTTCCTTTTCTTGTCCTAAATTTCTTTCTTATAGAACCTTCTCTAAGACTATAATGACAGGATTCTCCCAGACATAGTGACAAGTAGTTGATTGAAAAGTAACTTTTTTATGCACAGTGACTGGTCATGAGACTAATGACGAGTCACCCTTGGTTATGCACTCGTTTTAGCAGAAATGACTCCGAATATTGATTCCCTGAATCACAGCGCCATACTAATCGTCTGTTGTTCTCAGTTTCGAGTACCAATTGTGCCATCGTTGAGGATTTTCTCTGTTTACCTAGGGTGTCCAGATTTCGATTAATGAAAACCGGCACATTTTAGTAACTGTCCCGGTTTCAGCTTTTTGAAACCGGGACAGTTATGGTTCCGATTTCAGTTTGCTGAACCTGAGACATTTCTTCTCGGAAGTGTAACCCCACAAAATATTTAACTAAATTTAACTAAAGTAGTTGTACAACTGGGCAAAGGCACGAGGGCAATAGGCATGACGGACAATTTGCAGCAGTTGGGAGCAGCAATAATTATCCTATGCTAAACGCGTCAAGCCGTCCCATACCCGAGTGGTTAGCGCGCTTGGCTACTGATCTGGGTTCGAACCCCGGATAAGACATGGATGTTCATGTCGTTTTTCTGCTGAGATTCCACCATCCTCACAGACCTTCTACTGTGGCGTATAAACTGACAGGTTCTTGTCAGACCTCTGTGGCAAGTAGCTGCTTGAGGAGGTATTTATCTATATTTTTTTCATTTAAACGCATCAAGTACAAGATTGCATAGGTATAGCTAGGCTATCAATTAACTATGCAGTGTGACTCGGAAGGTGTTGGAGAGATGCGACTCTTCTTGAGCCAAGGCTAATTCGAAGCCTTCACGTGCAATGCTTGCGGTAATGCTCGTACCTCGCCAACAACACTCAATTACGTCGCCAGCATACACCGACTGTTTGGTGCTCAAGTGTGAACCGCGTTACTCCACAAAAAAAAAATGCCCACTAAAATTAAAAATGGTATAAATATAGTGACCGACTTATTCTAAAAACTGCGTTAATTAAATCCATGTAAATCGAGAGCCGACTGTATATCGTCACAACAAAAAGAAAGAAAAAAAAACCAAAAAAAACCCGGGACATGCGGACATTCCGAAATTTTTTTCGAGACACCGGGATAGTTCTCCAAAAACAGCGGACGCTAACCCCACCTGGACACTTTATGCTAGCCCCACTCTGACTCGGTAATAAAGGGGTTACCAATGGGCTTCGAAAGGCCATAATCAATCGGATGGGATGTTAAACGGTGACTCCTTGTTGGGTTGGTTTACCTCTGAGCGGCAGTTTTTTGCACACAATGGGCTAAATGGCAAGGTTATAAGGACCCCAAGAGCTCAGAAAGGGGACCGCTGGGCAGCTGTTAGGAGATTGAGGGTAGCCTCCCGTCAAGACCATCTAGCGTGTTCTTTAACTTGCACAGGGTATGGCTTTCCCGCACAAGTTCACGGCTTAACGTCCCATTCGACGGACGGCGACCTTTCCAAGCCCATCAGTGTCCCCTATTGACCGAGAGCAAGGCGGAGAGTTTTGCGGAGATAAATCTCAACGCTGACCCAGCTGGGACTCGAACCTGGGAACTGCAGATTTCGAGCCTGGAGCGCTACCGACCGAGCCGCCACCTCCACCTCATATGACCCCTTGTGCAGGAGAGCCATACATGTGCACGTTAAAGACACTCTGGATGTTCTTGACGGGAGTCTATCATCTCTTTCTCAACAGTTGCCCAGTGGGTCCCCTTCCCGCAAATTTCTCTGAGCCCATGGGTTTGTTACCATTGTGACCTGGTCATTTTGCCAATTGTGTGCAGAAAAGTGCGGCGCAGAGGGTAAAATTATATTGTTAAAACAAGAACTCTGAATCACGCATTGATAATAAATAGTTGTTTTAGTGTTAGTGTATGAAATGTTTGGTTACGGAGATAAGGGTATCTGGTTCGAATCTCGCACAGGTGTGATTGTTTTCTTTCTGATGCATGTAGTTTTGCCGCTGAACACACGTCTTTCTGACAGATCTTTTCGCTCTGTCTCAAAAGTTCCAGTGCTTTTATTCTGTGCTTATTTTAATACAATTTTCGGAATAGGCTTCGGAAGAATAATAAATCGAGAGAGTGTGAATTTTCAATTGTTTGGTCGTTTATCAAAATATGCTCGCGATTTTGAATAAAAATTGCTGCTTGAAAAAAAAAATCACAGGAATGTGTGGGACACTTTATAAGTCTATTACACCGATATGTTATTGTCACACCTCTGCTCAAAATTAAACTTAAAGATCTTGAAATCTAGAAGTAGCATAGGGTTGGGTTGTTTTACCTCTGATCGGCGCTTTTTTGCACACCTTGGGCTAAATGGCCAGGTCACATGGACCCCGAAAGCTCAGAGAAGGTTGGCGACCCACTGGAACAGCTGTTGGGAGACAGATGGTAGCCTCCCGTCAAGGCCATAAAGCGTGTTCTTTAACGTGCACAGGGTATGCACAGGGTATTTCCCGCACACGGGGCCACGGCTTAACGTCCCATCCGACGGACGGCTGCCTTTGCAAGCCCATCGGTGTCCCCTACTGACCGTGGGCAGGGCGGGGAATTTTGCGGAGATAAATCTCAACGCTGACCCAGCTGGAACTCGAACCTGGGAACTACAGATTACGAGCCTGGCGCGCTACCTACTGAGCCACCCCCCGCCCAAGTAGCATAGGCTGGACGATGTTATCTTTGGTTATAACGTTTCAATAAAAGGAAAGAAATATAATAACCTTACGAATTTTATTTCTACAGTTGCGTTTCCCTACAAAACAGACTACGTCTGTTGTATTAAATTTCAAAATTCATTATTTAAGTCATTTTAATACTTAAAAACTATTTAAAGTTGAAAAGTGTCCAGAAATAAATCTGACTACAGTACTTCTAATTATTGGTGAAATCAAGTATATCTTTGACGCCAATGCATTCGAGAAACAACACAATATAGAGCAACTTGTCCCATTCACAGAGACAAATTAAGATAATTTTTGCTTGTTTGAAAATTGTCTTATCATCATAATACTATCATAATGATGAAAAACATTTTCTTAAGTTTGACACCTTTATCGCTTCGTGAAGCATTTTCTACGTGGCAACTGTCTTTTCTATTGAACTTCAGTTGAAGAATTATCGTTTCACACATAAAGGAAACGAACTGTCTTCGAAACAATATATGTCACAAGCATCAACTTCGGTTCGGTGAGTGTGTATCATCAGGTCAGTTGATCGTCGTAGAATCGAATGAAGCCCGATACCTTCCAAGTGTCGAAAGTAATCAACATATTCATCGAGGCAAGAAGAGAAGTTTAGGACTTGATACATCTCCTGATAGCGTCATCACCATTGACAAACATCTGACAATAATCCGGTGAAATCGATTTTTAGTTTTCAACTTACGACAGAACGAGCATGGAAATAAACCAGTCTGTCGTGACGCCCATTATCAGAACTCATCGTTAAAATCGATATAATGATTTAAGAACGTTTGACAGTGAGTTTGGAGATATATGCAAGCAACCAGTGCTTTGTTTAATGTTAACGAATCGGAACACTGACAATACAAGATGATGTAGATTACAGAAACCACGACTTTAAAAAGAAAAAAAATTCTTTATCATCCTCAAACTCAATTGCTAGGTAAAAAGTAAAAGTTGTTTCATTTTTGGCGGAATCTTTGTACACAAAATGTGCTAAATGGCTATGTCACAAGGATCACAGAGCTAAGAAAAAGTTTGAAAGTGGACCCACATCTTAAGCCTCTCATCCATCCAGCATATTCTTTAACGTGCACATGTATGGCTCTCCTGCACAAGCATCATGGCAAAACGTCTCTTCGACGGACAGAGTCTTTTCCGGCCAAAACGGTGTCCCCTTTGCACCAAAGGTGAGATGAAGGTTAATGTAGATAAATCTTAACGCTGCCACAGTTGGGAATAGAACTGGGAACTACAGAATACGAGCCTGACTCGCTACCGATGGAGCATCCCCCAAAAATAAAAAAAATTCTAAACGAATTGCAGAAAAAGCTACTTAATATTTCTACCGGTTTGAAAGTTATCATTCAAAACTGTTTAATCAGTTGGTTTTCACAACTGACACATTTCACATTATCTTTATATAATTCTCGAATTGCCAAAAATAAAGAAATTATTCGTTCAAGGCAATCGATTCTAAATTGACCGCCACATTGTCACAGTCATAACGGTATTATTAATGAAATGAATAATTACTGAATTACTGAATGAAATGAGCTGACAGTCAATTCATACAAAAGTCATTCTTTATTTTGTTCGATGATCATCTTTCTTAACGAAATAGTCTGGCTTTGCCCTGATCAACTTGTTCACCAATTTGGGAACAATTTTCGACACGATCATGTAGATCTTATTCTGATCGATATTCCCTTTTGAAAGAATCGTTGAATCAGATAAAAAGTCAGCAGGAGGTGTAGGCTTAAATTGCGATGGTAAACGAGTGCTCCCAGTCAATTCCCCAAACATCGAATTTTCATAAATTTTCAGTGATGGCATGTTACCTAGAGGTGAAAAACCAGCAGGAGGTATAATAGGATTCAATTGCGAAGGGAAATTAATTGATGGTTTAATCCTTTCCTCAACTATCGAGTTTTCAGAATTCTTCAGTGACTGAGAATTACCTACAGGGGACAAGGTAGCAGGAGGTATAACAGGCTTCAGTTGCGAAGGTAGTTGAGTTGATGGCCTATTCCTCTCCTCAACTATCGAGTTTTCAGAATTCTTCAGTGACTGAGAATTACCTACAGGGGACAAAGCAGCAGGAGGTATAACAGGCTTCAGTTGCGAAGGTAGTTGAGTTGATGGCCTATTCCTCTCCTCAACTATCGAGTTTTCAGAATTCTTCAGTGACTGAGAATTACCTACAGGGGACAAAGCAGCAGGAGGTATAACAGGCTTCAGTTGCGAAGGTAGTTGAGTTGATGGCCTATTCCTCTTCTCAGCTATCGAGTTTTCAGAATTCTTCAGTGACTGAGAATTACCTACAGGGGACAAAGCAGCAGGAGGTATAACAGGCTTCAGTTGCGAAGGTAGTTGAGTTGATGGCCTATTCCTCTCCTCAGCTATCGAGTTTTCAGAATTCTTCAGTGACTGAGAATTACCTACAGGGGACAAAGCAGCAGGAGGTATAACAGGCTTCAGTTGCGAAGGTAGTTGAGTTGATGGCCTATTCCGCTCCTCAACTATCGAGTTTTCAGAATTCTTCAGTGACTGAGAATTACCTACAGGGGACAAAGCAGCAGGAGGTATAACAGGCTTCAGTTGCGAAGGTAGTTGAGTTGATGGCCTATTCCTCTCCTCAGCTATCGAGTTTTCAGAATTCTTCAGTGACTGAGAATTACCTACAGGGGACAAAGCAGCAGGAGGTATAACAGGCTTCAGTTGCGAAGGTAGTTGAGTTGATGGCCTATTCCGCTCCTCAACTATCGAGTTTTCAGAATTCTTCAGTGACTGAGAATTACCTACAGGGGACAAAGCAGCAGGAGGTATAACAGGCTTCAGTTGCGAAGGTAGTTGAGTTGATGACCTATTCCTCTCCTCAACTATCGAGTTTTCAGAATTCTTCAGTGACTGAGAATTACCAACAGGGGACAAAGCAGCAGGAGGTATAACAGGCTTCAGTTGCGAAGGTAGTTGAGTTGATGACCTATTCCTCTCCACAACCATCGAGTTTTCAGAATCTTTCAACGACTTTGAGTTATCTAAGACGAAAGATACGCTGAGACTCTCTTTGTCATTTTCTGCTTTTGTTTCATCAGCTACGAGACTTCTGGGTTTATCAGTCACGGCCACTAACGTCGTAGCTTTAAGCGCTTTGTGTTCATCAGTCTGCACGGGCTGATGCTGCTCCAATGAAGAGATTGGTACTGTCTCAGAAGTTTCCTGAGTTTCGCGTTCATCGCCTGCTGACAAAGGGGATGACTTAGGGACTACGTCGTTCATCGCCACCTCATCTATTGATGAGTCATCAGTGGTGTCTTCGGGAGCATCTATCACCTTTCGCAGAAGATTCGGGGAAGATCTGTTCCAGAAACAAATGACAGATTAACTACCATAAAGAATCTAATATTTTTCAAATGTTCGGCACAGTTCGGTTGGATTAACTTTGAGCAGTATTTTGCTCTTGTACACAACGGGTTGAATGGCTAATAACAAAGGCTTCAAAGCGTCAGGGTTGTTTAAAGGACGGGAGCTATTTGGATAGCTTTTAGGAGACATCAGTCTCCCATCCAGCGTTTTTTTCATCGTGTACAGTGTATGACTCTCCTCCACACCTTAAAGAAAAGGTGCTGATGCGCACGTTACATGTCGCATTTCTCTCGTGGTGCATGATTGCCAGAGTACCGACATTTTTAAGACCATAAGTTAGTGTGACATACACATCCAGCCCTTCCAACACACTTCTATCAATAATATGACGCAATGTACACGGATCTGCAACACAAAATATCTCTAAGGACCTAATCTCATCTTTCTAGCACGAGGAGATAAAAAAGTTGACCGCTGACCTTGATAGACAGATAAGACACAGAATTTCATAACGATTCCAATATACAGGACATGAGATCCTACTATGCTCCATACTTTAGTTCTTTAATAACACTAGATCGCTATTTGACCTTTCATCTTGAAGGACCCACACGGATCCCAAATTTCAAGACGTTTCTGAGATCACCACCCGAAACCTCCCTAGACACCAATGTTCATGTTTCTAACAGTTGTAGATCAAGGTTTGACCTCTACATGACCTCCATTTGACCTGGAAGGATGTGTCGGAGGATAAATTTCGGATTTTTACCGAAGTCTACGATTCGAATTACCTCTAGGTGCAAATTTTCAGATTTTGTTACCATTTTTGGATCATAGATAAAAGAATGAGCGTGATCCACTATTTTTTACTCAGTAGTGGGTTCTTCAAGACGAAAGGTCAAATAGCGATCTACTGTTATTAAAGAACTAAAGTATAGAGCATAGTAGGATCTCATGTCCTGTATATTGGAATCGTTATGAAATTCTGTGTCTTATCTGTATATATAGGTGCTAGACAGAAAAATGGAAACAGTTCCATGTTATCTCAATAGAAAGTCCCATTCAGAGTCCCACTTACCCCTTCAATATGATTTTTAACGAAAAATATGCCTAAAGATAAATTAAAGATTTCGATCAGATCTATCTAAATCTCGATTTTAAACAATATTTGTTCAGTATTTAAACAGTTATGAACGCTGGAATAATTAACAGGCTATAAAAAAATTGACCCCAAAATTTCATTCAAACAAGAGATCACAATTGACTCTAATAGAGTACCTGGTGTATTGCAGAAAAAAATCTTTATCATCCTCACTCTATTAGAAATCATCCGGTTAAAGACAATTTTTCCGCTACACCCATATTTCATCCTGTTACATAAACAGCTTAATAGTGATTAAATGCTTAGTGTACAGGTATGACTTTCCTCCCCAAGGGACCATGAGGTAACGTCCCATTTGACAGATAGCGGAATTTCAAAACCCATTGACATTCCCTTTCTCACGACGGGCAGAACCGGAATTAACCCTCAAATTTTCAATCAAGACACAGTTGGGATCCGGCGTGCTACCTATTGATCGTTTATTTTTTTGAACAGTAAATATAGGCCCTCTCAACAGTAAATAATCAAAACCAACTTTTCTGTCGTATTAATATAATAATAGGAAAGTGAAACTCTTTACAAGCAGTTCAGCTAAAATCCATCTCACCTGTTTTCAGAGAAATCCTCCTTGATTTTAGGCTGCGATGTTACTCCGCTGCTGAAAGTAATTCCTTCGTTTTCAATGGGAGAGAGGATCGTTTCGCTTCTTTTCTTTTCTTCAATACCAATCTTGATTGGCCCTAAAGACTCGTCGAAAGATTTCCTATCCACTACCCCACTAATATTAAAAAAATTACCCTCAAATGGCATGATGAACTTGCCAATAAAACCCAGGGGGCCTTGCGTCCCATTTTCGTTCAGAGACCGCTCCCCAAGAATCATCATCGGGTCATATTCTTCGTCCTCTTCAATATTCTCAGCAGATTGCAACAGTTCATTTGCGATTTCCTCTTCAACACCCTTCTTTTCTGCGTCGTCAAAAGTTTCATCCAAAAGGGGTAAATTTCCCGCTTGTTCACTCATAGAGTCAACGGAGGTCGGTGCCTCTTCACTGCCCCGTGATCTGTGAGACAACGTCGAAAAAGGAAGAGCAGAAGTGTCAGAAGAAAATGACAAAATCGTGGGTTTCATTTCCCTTTTCTGGAAGTCTCTGATGCTCCTGACCGGATTCTTCATCTTGTTGTTGTTCATCGCGGCTTCCTCGGAATCGAACAACATGGCGAGCTTCACGTAATCTTTGGGCAGAGGAGCACCACAAGCAGATCGAATCACAAGGTGAAGGAAGAGAATCAACTGGGCTCTCTGTAAATTGAGTAAACGTTTCGTTTTAATTTTTTTGATTGAAAAGAAAGTTAAAGGTTTATAAAGTTGTAAATCAGTTAGCGTGAAGTTAACTGGAAAAGCAACGAGAATTCGATTATATATGACTGTGCAGTTTACATTTCAACAATTCTCATAGATCTTGGGTCGATGACTTGTCAGTCGATTGCCAGTCAAACAATGATCTATGAGAACTGTCGAAGTGTCACTGCACAGTCTCAGAGTCTCATCATTTATTCCCCAATTATAGCTCGAGCTACGCTATTTGGTTGTAATGTGATTAACTGGAAATTATTTCTATTCTTGTTCTTGATCATAGGATTTCTAGGTTATCAAACCTTTGCTTGCTTATAAATCAGAATGGAAAATTCCAACAATGTGTGACGACATGGCTATTACTACTGGCAGATAAAACAGATGGATTACTAATTAAAATGAATCATTATTAATATATAATAGTTTATTATGAAGTTAAAACAAATTATGTTCCGTATTTTACACTCGAACAATATTTCCTTTGGAATTGGAAAGGACGTCCATCGGATGGGATGTTAAGCCGTGGCACTGTGTGCAGGAGAGTAATGCTCTCTGCACATTAAAAAACATACTAAACGGTATCCTAACAGCTGTCCAGTGGGTCTTCTTCCCCCAACCTTCTCTGAGCCTTTGAGGTCTTTGTGACCTGACCATTTTGCCCATTGTGTGAAAAAAAAGTGGCGCTAAGAGGTTGTTGGGTTGTTTTACCTCTGAGCGGCACTTTTTTGCACACCATGGGCTAAATGGCCAGGTCACAAGGACCCCAAAGGCTCAGAGAAGGTTGGGGGAGGGGACCCACTGGAACAGCTGTTAGGAGACAGATGGTAGCTTCCCGTCAAGGCCACCCAGTGTGTTCTTTAACGTGCACAGGGTATGGTTCTCCCGCACACGGGACCACGGCTTAACATCCCATCCGAAGGACGGCGACCTTTTTAAGCCCATCGGTGTTCCCTACTGGTCGTGGGCAGGGCGGGGAGTTTTGAGGAGATAAGTCTAAACGCTGACAGGCGTTAAGAGATAAAAAGAAGCCAATCCAACCACTGTTGTAGGATGTCTGTTCGACTATAGGAGTCAATTTCTAAATGCAAAGGTAATAACGTACCAGAAAGACGTTCCAGAACCTATTACTTGTACAAATACCTTAACTTTTATTTCAATAAATCTAAATATTACGCAGTTAGAATGCATTTCACATTTTTCCTTAATTTTCCAAATCACAAGGGTCGCATGGCTTCTCTTACTCCCATGTCTCTTCTCTGGTCTTAACTACCCGTCAGATCGATGCCTTTACTGTTTCATCTTTGGACTAAGCTAGTCGTCGTTTCCACGGTCGCGTGCTGACCTCTGTGTTATCGATTCTATATGCAAGTAGTTCAGGAATATTGTCAATAGATGGCATCCCGAGACTGTTATGAAATTATCAAGGAAACTGTGCGCGTATTATATTACGTTATCTGATAAAAGGAATTCGAAATGTGTGACGACATAGCTATTACTACAGGCAGATAAAACGGATGGATTACTAATTAGAATGGATCATTATTAATATGTAATAATTTGTTATGAAGGTAAAACAAATTACGTTCCTTTTTTTACACTCGAACAATATTTTCTTTGCACTTAATTTTAAAGTGCTCTAGTTGAAAAGACAGGTCGTTACGCTTGGGAGGTGGAGCATGAAGAGAAAATGGAATGAAATTTAAAAGTCCTCCCAAAAGGAAATATTACAATTTCGACGTTATGATTGATAATCCCATTCGACATTAGTGGTGTAATCAAGGGAAGGCAAAAGTTGGATTTAAACCACTTGGAGAAATTTAATTTTGAAGAAATCGTTAGTACATCTTCAAATCGTATATTAAAGACATTCTCCAAATGCCACTTGAACGTTTAAATTAATATCAAAAATTACCTGTACCTTGGCTTTATTGTAACTCATTGCATGAAATAATTTATTGTTATTATATTATTATGTTCAAAAGCTATGGATTTCATAAGCACTTCTTAGTACTCCTATATTTGAGCTACTTCAAAAACATTTGGCTCTTTCCTCTTTCTCCCCATAGATTAAAAAAAAAACGTTGTCCTTATTACTCCCCTGACCAAGGATCTCAAGATTCAGAGTAGAGTTGGGGATGCCATTCTTGTAGGAAACAGCTATTTAGACCAGTTTTCTGCCTCTCGTACTTCTTTTTCATGCCAGACCATTCATCCTAAAACTTTTGTTTCATGCCAGACCATATCTTAAGATGTTACCTGATGAATGGCAATCTCTCTCGTTTCCTTTCTTGCAAGTGGTAGAAGTTTTTTTTCCGAACTCGAACGTGTGATACTTTAAAAACTTCTGAACTGAACTAAATTTATAATTGTACTTTTATTAGTGGAGCTTTCAAAGAGTGTAATTCGGTAAAGATACGGTCAAGCAGAAGAAATGAAAATCGAAATTCTTTGCTGTTATGACAAAACATATGTTCTTTTGACGTTACATTTTAAAGCATAAGTAACTTTACTCATCAAAAAACTGCCAATTATATTTATGCATTTTAAATGATTCTCTAAATTCTATTTGCTAATTTTTTTTTAACTATTGAACATTTTTCAAACAAAACAGCTAAGTATTTATAAATTTGAATTTTTATGAAAACAATGAAAAATTTTGATCGCTTAATGAAAATTTATTTTTAAGGAATTCACAATTTGATAACAAGACTAAGAAAATCTAGATCCTTTATCATCCCAGTGCGATCAGTAAATCAATAATTTCTTTAAACTATTTTACAGGCATTAATATTCATGCCTTTTTATTGCTATTTTCAATTCAGTAAGCTTTCAGCATTTTTTGCCTGTTCAATTTCCCCTTGACAAATACGTTACACAGATAATGTGTATATAATTGTTAACTGCATCTTAAAAAAAATCGAAATACTAGTTTTGCTAAGTGTTAAGACGTGCCTTTCATGTGCAAAAAGGAAATCATGAATAGATAATGTTTATTACACCTTAGAGAATTCAAAATTATCTCTCGTACAGTCACTCTAAAAAGTATCCGAACACTACGATTGATTACAGAATTCAGAAAAAATATCTGGCAACGATTTTTTTTAGAAATTAGTGATCTGGCAACCTTCGTGTCACGTGATTACAGAATTCAGGAAAAATATCTGGAGCGTGTACAGCAACTGTACACGCTCCAGTTACCGTTCACAGCAAACTGGAGCGTGTGCAGTTACTGCACACGCTCCAGTTTGCTGTGAACGGTAACTGCACACGCTCAATATTTCCGTGAGTGAGCCCACACGATCTAGTATCAAAATAATATGACCACCTACAGTCGCTCAAAATAGTATCTGAACACTATGGTTGATTACAGAATTCAGAAAAAATATATGGCAACGATTTTTTTTAGAAATTAGCGATTTGGCAATCTTCGTGTCACGTGACATGAAAGTTGCCAGATACTAATTTCTAAAAAAAATCGTTGCCAGATATTTTTTCTGAATGCTGCAATCAATCGTAGTGTTCGGATACTTTTTTGAGCGACTGTACGTTGGGAACTGTTGATCCAGAAATATAAACATTTGTAAATGCTATTTGTGAAGCATCTGTCTCAAATGTAGTGATGTTCTCAAGTACTAAATTGAAACTATTAAATAAAAAACCATATTTCAATAAGAATATTAAACGCTTCAGTAGATACTTGCATCATTATTTGTACATTTCAGATCGTTTTTCTACGTAGAGTGTACGCTTTGTTTTTCTAATTTTTTTGTAATTATCTGGTGTCTAAATAGCATAGGTCTAAAAGTTTCAATATATGTGGATTTGCAATAAGTAATTGTGTAAATTCTTAATCCAAAAATATGCATAATTAATTTTCTGCAACTCTCTTCAGTTATTAGCAAGTAACACCTCTGAATTATGCACATTTGCAATTTTATTCAATATTGTACCTGAATCTATAACAAAAATACTTCACCAAGAAAACTCTAAAGTGAGAAAAACATCACAATGTCTAACATCGACTTTAGAAACAATAATTATTTACCTGTTTTACGATTAAAAATGTCTTAAGTTTCATTTCTGGAAGCAAATTGCACGTTTAAGACTGAAATATATTGATGCTGTTACTGTTATACACCATATGTATTGTTCATAAGAGACCACTGTCCGTTAAAGCAGATAACGCGGAAAAATTTATCTGAATTTCAACGATGCAGTCTGTCCCACACGTAAACAACTAAATCGTGGATAAGAACTGATTCCTTTTTAACTTTGAATGTGAAAGTAATTAATATGCATTTTAGAGAGATGAATTCTGGGAGGTTTCATGATGACGAAAGCAAACAATGGCAGTAGCTTTTGTTGCGTGGGGTCACATGATTCACTCTGCTTCGTTAGTAAGTTGCGGAATTTTTTATTGAATTATTACGTTTATTAGGAGCATGATTTTGCATGATGGAAGAAAAAAGAATCAAAACTAATTTATTTCAACATCAAAATTAAATTAAAAGTACCAAGTTGTCACGAACCATTTGATGTTACAAAATTTGGTTCATTTTGTAAAACACTTTTATTTTGAGGCTGTTGGAATTCTTTACGAGACTTCTAGTTCCCAAGATAAATATTTTGTAGTCCCGCAGGGTTGAGTTCTTGGTCCCATTATATTTCTGATATTCTTCTGTGATTGGTCGGTTAAGATTAGATAGCACTAATATTGTAAAGAGCAAATGAACTCATTTATGCGGTCAAAATATAAAAATTATTCATAGAAACGTACGAAAATATGCAAACGACAAATAACTGATTTTTGAGATTTAGCTTGAATCTAAATGTTATCAAATCTAAGTGTGTAAGCTTTCGATTTAAATTTATATAAAGATGAGTATGTAAATTTGGCTGAGCCTAACCGATCATATAACTTATATAAAATTGTAAAAATCGGGAATATCATCTCTAACATGCAAGGAGTTGATGGGTTTTCAGTGGCATTCCTAAGAAAGTATGGGGTATGTCAACCCCATACCTCTCCATCTCTATTGAAAGTGTCTGGGTACACCACTGGTAGTTTTATATACTCGGAAGTGTGTTATTTTACAATGAAACGTCTCTGCAGTTCGAAGAAACGCCTCAGTCGTCCTCGACGTCAATTCATCGCGGCTAATTCATTAGAACGTCAATTCATTAGAAGGTCAATTCATCGAGCATCAATTTTCATCGCAATGTCAGTTCATCGCAGTGTTAGACGTGGTTTTATTGACTTTCTGCATCTGTAGATTATTCAAACGAACTCTAAAGACAATGATTTAGATTTTGAAAAGTCAGACATGCGTCAGAAGAATAATCCTCAGAAATTAATTAAAATTTGCATAACAAGCATTGTTTCAAACCATTTAATAAAATATGCATTTTAAAAGTTTGTTTAGTGATTATTTCAATATTTGACAATTATTAATGATATTTAGAAAATAATTTATTGTTAAATATTCCAGCTTCCGTGCATCTTTAAATACTGAACGAATATTGCTGATAAATCGAGATTTAAATGGATTTGATTATGATCTTTAATTTATCATCCGTCACATTTTTCCGTTAAATGCATATATTAGAAGATATAGAGCTTCGAAGCTCTATATTGAAACTCTCCATTAAAAATTATATAAATAAAGCATACACTATGTACAAAAACGATCTGAAATATACAAACAAATAATGCAAGTTCAATTCATTTAAATTATTTCAGTTTAATATTCTTAATGAAACATGGTTTTTTATTTAATAATTTCAATTTAGTACTTGAGAACATCACTACATTTGAGACAGATGTTTGACAAATAGCATTTACAAATGTTTATATGTCTGGATCAACAGTTCCCAACGTACGAGAGATAATTTTGAATTCTCTAAGGTGTAATGAACATTATCTATTCATGATTTCCTTTTTGCACGTGAATGGCACGTCTTAACACTTAGCAAAACTACTATTTCGATTTTTTTTTAAGATGCAGTTAACAATTATATACACATTATCTGTGTAACGTATTTGTCAAGGGGAAATTGAACAGGCAAAAAATGCTGAAAGCTTACTGAATTGAAAATAGCAATAAAAAGGCATGAATATTAATGCCTGTAAAATAGTTTAATGAAATTATTGATTTACTGATCGCACTGGGATGATAAAGGATCTAGATTTTCTTAGTCTTGTTATTATATTGTGAATTACTTAAAATAAATTTTCATGAAGCGATCACAATTTTTTTATTATTTTCATTAGAATTCAAATTTATAAATACCTAGTTGTTTCATTTGAAAAATATTCAATAGTTAACAAATTAATTGACAAACAGAATTTAGAGAATTATTTAAAATGCATAAATATAATTGGCAGTTTCTTGATGAGTAAAGTTACTTATGCTTTAAAACGTAACGTTCAAAGAACATATGTTTTGTCATAACAGCAAAGAATTTCGATTTTCATTTCTTCTGCCTGACCGTATCTTTAGGGAATTATTAAATTGACGCGATGAACTGATATTGTGATGAATTTTGCGCGATGGATTGTGGGGACATCTCATTGGTTCGGTAAGGTGTCCTCGTCGTTCGAAAAGATATCTTCATTTTTGAAAAAAAACATCTTCGTCATTAAGTAAAACATATTCGCCATTAAGCAAAACATCTTCGCCATTAAGCAAAACATCTTCGCCATTAAGCAAAACATCTTCGCCATTAAGTAAAGCGTCTTTGCCAATAAGTAAAATATCTTCGCCGTTCAATACAACTTCTTTACCGTTCAATAAAACAACTTCGACGTTCAATAACATTTCTTCACCGTTAAATAAAACTTATTTCCTGTTCAATAAAACATCTTCCACTTTCAATAAAACAATTCTTTGAAGAACACATTCTTCGTCGTTCGAAAAGACATCTTCGCCGTTCAATAAGACATTTTTGTCGAATTCAATAAGATATATCCGTTCAATAAGACGTCTTCGTTTTTCCAAAAGAGCATCTTCGATTTTCAATACAGTATCGTTCAGATCGTTCTAAAAGGCATCTTTGTTATTTGAAAAAAAAAAAAGCATATTTATCGCTTAAGTTGTCAAAGTAAAATATAGGAATTGCATGGTGTGCGCAATTACATCAACTAATTTGTATAACTGAGAATTGCATCAGGATTCGAAATAATTATTTATTTGTACAATTCTGTGGGAGTTTTTTTTTTATCTTTTACGAGTTTTACTTGTGATGTCATATTAGTACGAGTTTTACTTATGATTGTCAAAAGGGCCGAATCTGGGGGAGAGCAATGGGGGCAATGTCCCCCCTTTCAGAATACTAATAAGGGAAACAGAGGCAAAACATTGAAATTTATGCATATTTCATGCATTTTTCAAGAAACTGTTTAAAGATTTGTAAAAAGGAGGGAGAAAATGTTATACTGCATTGAAAATCCAATTTTTTGCCCCCCCCCCACTTTACATTTTTCCCGCTCGATTGAGTTTCTGCCCCCTCCTCCTCGAATATTTTCTAGATCTGAGCCTGATTGCCATATTAGGCACGAGTTTCAATCCTGATTATCATATTAGCACAAGTTTTACATATGACTGTCATATTAACATAAGTTTTACTTATGATTGTAGTATTAGCACGAGTTTAATTATGATTGTCATATTAATACGAGTTTTAACTATGATTGTCCTATTATCACAAGTTTTAACTATGATTATCATATTACATTGAGTTTTACATATGACTGTTATATTACCAAGGGTTTTACTTATGATTGTCCATATGAGCAGGAATTTTAAATGCTATGTTATATTTTTCGCTATGTAATTCTTAATGAGCTAAATATCCTGAAGAATGAGATATAGCCCAATTAAGAATCTGTTTTAACCACGATTATATTTAATGCCCTTTTTTTCACTACATGAGCGCCACGGAATAGAAACTTTTATCTCATAAATAGTATTCAACACATTTCTTCATTAAACCTAATTAAATTCATGAGACTGTTGGACTCTTACACGAACAACAAATTCTGTTAAAACGCATCTAAGAATTAACTATGTTTGTAAATATGTAATTGCTGATTCTCGCGAAGTGCATTTCGCTTATAATTGCCACCATTAACAGTTCGTTTCATTGCAAAGGAATATAAACGATATCTTCTTAATGTTTTAATGCCCTTAACACACAAGTTTTTTTTTCTTTGAGTGTTTTTATGTGTTTGCACTCTGTGTTATCCTGGGCCTGTCCACCGAGTAGGGATAAATACACACTAAATGTATAAGACTGTTTCTTGGTTCATAAAGCTCATGGGATCTCCATTCAGAATTGTAAATGTAAATGAAAAAAATAAATAGATCGGTAAAATAAAACATTAGTACTAACGCCGTCTTTAATTAACCAAGAGAGGTATTCTGGCTTCAAATGATATTTTTGTCTGACAAAGAAGTTTATTTCCTGGTTGCCTTAGGAATTAAGTTCTTTTTACTTCTTTGTGTTTCATTTATTTGGATGATGCTTTTGACAGTTGAAATGGAATAAATAAATAAAAGGAAAACTGAAACACACACACACACACACGAGAACCAGCCGTTTTTAATTTTCATTTTTTTTCCACGTGCTTCCTAAATGTCGCCAAAAAAAAAAATTATTTTTCTTTATCAGTGATGTCAGTGAAGTTAGATATTTCTTGAGATCTCTGTGGCTCTGCAATTAAGAGGGAAAAGTGGGAATCTGTTGAGACACACTAGGACAACTTCTTGAGAATTAATTGGGGAAATGTTTAAGCTGGCCAAATATATAACCAAGTAGGAAAATTTTCTTTTTATGTCCTTAATTTTTTTACACTTTCGAAAAAGAGGGTTCAAAATTCATTTCTTTTTTATTTTTGGTTATTTATCTTTTATTTTTTGCCCCGTATTTTCTCCATCAGTTTATATTGGTATAATCTCGCAGATATCCAATAACGATTGGAATGCCTGTATCGCCAGAAGCTTTAGATCAAGAATTAGATGAAAACCACTGTAACTCCACACTCCCAAGTAAACATTAATGCTCGTAACTGATTTGCCGATGTTGGAAATGATATAAGCCTAAATAATGAGAATGATATGTTTTGTGCAATTAAAACTAATAACAACACTTATTTTAAAAAGATATAAAGCAGCAAGTCAATTCCTTTTCATATTTAATTCTTATATTTAAATAATAATCAAATGTAAAGTTTCTGGTCTATTTCATTATTATTTTTTGTTTATCTTTTATATTTTCTAAGTTTTTTCCCTTGTTAGTGAGTCAGATGACGTATTGGGAAAAATCCTGAAACGTGAGGCTTCTGGATTATGTGATCCTAAAATAACTTTTTGTTACCAAAAAGATAATTTTCTCATTCCTTTGGGGAATAAGATTCCAAGAGGACATGCTATTCGTAGTCAAAATGGAGCTGATTGTAGAGTTAAAATTGCATCTTGTTAAGTGAATTCATTAAAGTCAGAAGGGCAGATTGTTGTTCAAGTGATGAATCTTTCCATATGATATCTAGAATTTATTTTAATATCTATAAACGATCGCCATTCATAGGGGTTATCTAAAGACCTATCATCTGAATCTTTTTTTTTTCATTTGCAACACTTAGGACAGAAGAAGAAAATTTGGATATACCTTTAGCTTCTACACGCCTTCTCGTAAATGGACATGCTGGACTGAAATAGAAGTTAAAGATTGAAATGACCACTGCTTCAGTTGCAGCTAACACAACCTACTACGTATGACTATTGGAACAGTAACTAGCTCCTTAACCACTAGGCTAGTTAAGGCTTAGCAATACTGCTTAGACATCTGCAAATTACTGATACCTACGATAAAGTATAAATATTAGATATAAAATTAGTTATTGAATAACTAGAGATTATGTAAACAATTGAGGATAATTTAAATTACTAGAGTTATCTAAATAACTAGAGTTTAACTGAATAAATAAAACTCATCCTAATAACTAGAGCTAATATTAATAACTATAAGTTGTCCTGAAACCTAAAGCTCATCTAATTAATTGGGGCTTATAAAAATAACTATACTTCATCTAAATAACTAGAGCTAATATTAATAACTATAAGTTGTCCTGAAACCTAAAGCTCATCTAATTAACTGGGGCTTATAAAAATAACTATACTTCATCTAAATAACTAGAGCTAATATTAATAACTATAAGTTGTCCTGAAACCTAAAGCTCATCTAATTAACTGGGGCTTATAAAAATAACTATACTTCATCTAAATAACTGGGGCTTGTACAAATAACTGTAGTTCATTCAAATAACTGGAGATCACTCAATCAACTATAGCTCATCTTAATAACTAGAGTATCTAGATAATGGAGATTATCTAAATAATAGAGCTCATCTTAATAACTAGAGCTCAACCACACAACTATATTTGATGTAAATAACTATAGCTAGCAAAATAATTGGAGCTCATCTAGAAATAAAGTTCATCTACTAACTAGGGATCAAACATATAATCATATTTCGTGAAAAATAATTATATTTCTTCCCAAATAACTATATACAACAAAGTAATTAGAGCTCATCTAGATAATAGAGTTCATCTAAATAACTACAACTCAACCAATAACTATGTTTAAGCTAAATAACTAGAGTTCATCTAAACAATAGAATTCATCTTAATAACTAGATCTCACCCAATCACCCAAATAATTGCATTTTATCTAAATTGCTTAGGACTCATTTGAATGATTATTAGAGCAAATGGTTCACAATACTTAAGTGGCAAGACAGGAAACATCTCATACTCTTTTAGCATCTACTTTCTTTCAAAACTGATACTCATATGATAAATAGAATGAAATCAAAATTTAATTTTCTTTATTAAGATTGAAATTGCGAAGGCATTTCTTTTGTGCATCGAATAATCTCGGAACAAACTATTCCTATCTAAAAAAGACTATGACATCTCTAACTAGAAGTTTAGAATCAGTTTGGAATCAGTTGTTGAAACGGACAGTTGTTGATTTGGAGTTGTTGAATGGACGAATATTTCTTATCTTGTTTCACTGTAATAGTTTTCCAGATGAGATGATCTTTGAAAGAATTTACTAAGCTGCTTTCTCATATCTGTATTAGAAACCAGTGTCCTTTCTAACACGTTGGGAAGCATCTCTGCTTCCTAATATCTGTATAAGCAACCAGTGTCTTTTCTAGCGCGTCAGGAAGCATCTCTAATTCCTAATATCTCTATAAGAAACCAATGTCCTTTCTAACACGTTAGGAAGCATCTTTGCTTCCTAATATCTGTATAAGAAACCAATGTTCTTTCTAATACGTTTTGTCAAAAACAAGTCTCGGAAGAGATTGCTAATATACTATCTAGGAGCAACTCAATATGCTTTTATAAATTGATTATTATTAGGTGTATTTCTAATTCATCCATTTATCATGCTTTACAAGAAAGCTTGTCCATGTGGGACTGATACGACTTCAAAATTAATAATATATTTATTTCGGGATCAGTAATGTAATCACGTTCCACTATCTAGCGAAAACTTTTGAGTTCAAACAAAATTTGTTGAACTAACACAAAAAAGGAAACAAAAAAAAAGTTAAAACAATATCAAACGTATCACAATGTTAAACCCGTTTTAATCACAAATCAATAGTACTAAATCAACTCACTGCTTTATATCTTCAGCTAGGAATGCTTACTACTCCTGGGAGAATTATAAGCATATATTGTAGGAAATTGAAGACACACTCTGTAGCAGACTCTTTTTTTTTCAAGAGCAAGCCAACTCGTCTGCGATTCATAAATCGAATTTTATAGTTGGCGGTTCTAGAAGTTTGTTTCAGGAACTTGCAATGAATTCGAATAAGAAATATCTGCTCTAACGCATTCTGCATTTCCAATGTCAGAGCGGTTTTCTTGCAATGGAATGAGACCTAGTTCCGAACTGCGAGTAAGGAGTGAATGTTTGTGTTTTCTTTCTTCTTATGTCTGGCATCTCCCACGGGTTTTCTTTATGGAGATTTATTTATGTAGGATTCCCTGAAATCTCCACGCCGATTGGTTTCCTGAGGGAAGATTGTGTTTCTTTCGTATCCATTTGAGTGTTAGCAGAGCAGAAATCAGTAAATCTGAATCGGACTAAAGTGTCACCCCCTTTCACTTTCAGCAAAGGATTACCTGATAAGCAGTGATTTCACAACCTGTCATCTACTGAGAAAACTAATTCATGTGTGGGCTAGCCCTGAATCTTCAAGATTTTTAGTTTAACTTCATTTGCATCTTAGTAGAACAGTAGTATCACCTTAGTAGTCCTTTCAATTGTGAGTGCCCTTCGGGTTTTTAGTTTTAAAAAAAAAAACGTTTTTTTTTGTTTTTTCATTTGTTGTCTTTCCTATAAAGACATTACAGACAATACAGATACTATACAATATTTTGTTTTAAGAGAAAGTGAAAATTTTTTTTTGGAGGTTGAATACAGTACTGTGCAAATTAGTTGGGACAATAGGAAAATGCAGTAACAAAGACACAACTAAAATATTTATTTATTTAATAGTGTAGTTAATAGTGAATGTGACCCCCCCTTAGCTTTAATTACTTCTTTCACCCTCTCAATCATTGATACCACTAGCTTTCCACACATCTCCTTCATTTCAGGGTCGTGGTACAGTCGCTCAAAAAAGTATCCGAACACTACGATTGATTACAGAATTCAGAAAAAATATCTGGCAACGATTTTTTTTAGAAATTAGTATCTGGAAACTTTCATGTCACGTGACACGAAGATTGCCAGATCGCTAATTTCTAAAAAAAATCGTTGCCATATATTTTTTCTGAATTCTGTAATCAACCATAGTGTTCGGATACTTTTTTGAGCGACTGTACCACACTTTCATGACACTTTCTATCATTTTGGTTTTCGTCGTGCAATCCATCTTAGACATGCGCGCTTTAATATGGCCCACAAATTTTCAATGGGGTTTAGATCGGATGAATTTCATGGCCACTCCAATACCTTCAAATGTTGTTGAGTAAAGAAGCTCTTAGCAAGCTTAGAATTGTGGCATGGAGCCAGATCCTGTTGAAATAACCCATCGCCGTTAGGAAACAACTTCTGCAGTGTTGGGACCATTTTCGCCTCCAGAAGGCCTATGTACTTTTTGCTGTCCATCATTCCTTCAATGGGGTGAAGCGTCTGTGGCCCGGAAGCTGTGAAACATAGCCAAAACATGACCTTGGGTGGGTGTTTGGGGGGATTTCTGGATGTGGCTGGATCGAAGAAGTTCTCCAGGCTTCGCTTGCCCAACTAATTCGCACAGTACTGTAGTTACCAACCAAAATATTAATAATCGGTACAAAATCAATAATGATCTGTATTATATTATTGATTCATAATTGACATTATACAATAGACTGATACTCAATAGTAAATGTTCAATTAATAATAGACAATCAATTAATAATCGATTTATCGGTATTATATAATCAAATTAATAATCGATTTACCGATATTATATAATTAATTAACGATCGATTTATCGATATTATATAATTAATTAATGATCGGTTCATCGATATTATGCAATTTCTCAATAATTACCTAATTATGTAATTTATTGATCTATTTTCGATAATTGTTTAAGAATCTACTTACCGATATTATGTAATTGTTTAATAATCGATATTATATAAATGTTTAATAATATATATTATAAAATCGCTTAGTGATGGGTATTTATAATAGATTTATATCGATATTTTATAATCATAGCACTTGGCATGTTGTCAAAGGATCATGATTCCTTTCAGCTAAAGGCAATTTTTTCCCTACGACTTTGATGTTCAAGATCAAGTTTCATCACATTTCATATTTATTAGCACGTTTCCGAATGTTCCATTAGTTTAAAATTCATCCGTCAGAAGGTGCTAAATTTTGAAAACGGAAAAAACTTTATTCTCCTTGAAATCGATCATTCTACATTCACCAGAACTAAATCTTTCACACGAAGGAGGGGCGGGGTGGCTCAGTCGGCAGCGCGCCAGGCTCGTAATCTGTAGTTCCCAGGTTCGAGTCCCAGCTGGGTCAGCGTTGAGATTTATCTCCGCAAAATTCCCACTCCCTGCCCACGGTCAGTAGGGGACACCGATGGGCTTGTAAAGGCCGCCGTCCGTCGGATGGGACGTTAAGCCGTGGCCCCGTGTGCGGGAGAGCCATACCCTGTGCACGTTAAAGAACACGCTGGATGGCCTTGACGGGAGGCTACCATCTGTCTCCCAACAGCTGTTCCAGTGGGTCCCCTCCCCCAACCTTCTCTGAGCCTTCGGGGTCCATGTGACCTGGCCATTTAGCCCATGGTGTGCAAAAAAGTGCCGCTCAGAGGTAAAACAACCCAACCCACACGAAGGAATGCAAAAGGAACAGCAGTCACCCAAACTAAAAGCAATAACCAGAAAGAAATTAATAAAGAAAAAAATTTTAACACATATATTAAATCGCTGACAAGTGCAACAGGATAAAACTAAACTTAATCACCTTCAATCTAGACTTAAAAAAATCAATTAATGAATACAGAAATCAATCCTGAACTCGTAAAATTTACATCGCTTACCTCTGAAGATAATTACATTTGGAAAATGGTTAATGCACTAAAAGTTGTCAAAAATAGATTGTCGCATTTCATGGGTCACGTGGATCAATTTTGATGAGGAAGGCGAAGCTGAAGTTTTTGCTGAAGTCTCAGAAGATCATTTACCCCGAATGGATGATCCCTCAGATTTGAGCGAAACTAATAATTGCTTCTATTTTAAATAAGAAACCTTCTAGTCAACTTAAATACGTTACCTTTAGTGATCTTATCGCTAGTGTTATAAAGATCGTAAAGCGAGGAGAGCAGATGGTCATGATAACATCTCTAATAAAATGTTTCAACATTTGCTGAAAGATGCTTATGTCCTAATTCTGCCAATTTTTTATAAGCTGTTTAAAATGTTTCATTTTCCTAACGTTTAGAAACATTAATTTTTATGATTTATAAATCTAGCCAAAATTCTCTTTTTTCCGCAGAACTATAGACCAATAAATTTACTTTCATGACATGACAACTTTTTGAGAAAATTATTTAAAATCGACTTAATAAATTTCTGAATTCCTTCGATACAGTTCAGATTGAACATTATGTTTTTTGGAAGCATTGAACTTGTTTCAGGATTTCAGAGTAGTTGAACTGGTTTTTGAGGATTTGAACAAAAAAGAGACTACATCACTGGACCTACTAGACTGGCAAAAGATATTTGATTGAGTATGGATCAATGGCCTAATTAGAAAGCCCATTGTTAGAAAATGTTCTAATGCATTGATTCTGTTGATAAAAAATTACCCGTCTGATACAACTTTTGAGGTCAAAGTTGGAAATGCACTTTCATCCAAAAGAAGAATTAGTGGTGGTGTGCCCCAGGGTGTTGTCGTGAGACCACACGTTTTAATACTTATATGGGCGATATTCCAACTTGATGCAATATCAAATTAGCTCTTTATGTAGACGATACACTCATTCTTACGTCTTCTTTAAATGTAGGTTTTGCAATAAAAAACCTTTAGTAAATGCTAACCAAATATAAAATGTGGTGCACTAAATGGAGGATTAAACTGAACCCCTCTAAAAGTTCAACTTTACTTTTTACAAAGAAACGACTTCATGACCTCCCTAATGTAAAAATACAATATATTGATCATTTTATAAAAACTGTCCATAATGTACAAGGACTGAGATGTAAACTAAACTCGTTCATTCGCAGCAACTCTTCGCTTTCTCTGAAGAATAAATTTCTACTGTAGAAGACCATCTTTCAAACTCTTCCATGTTATGCCTCACTTGTGCGGGATTACTGCATATTTCTCCATAATAATTATTAATCACCAGAATAAATTTCAGTGGTTCCGGAATAAATATCTGAGGCCAGCAGCTTCAGGGCCAAGGATCGTACGAATTTCTATCATACATTGGGATTTCAATATTCCACCTATATTTCAGTTTATTAAAGAATCTTCAATCAAGTTCTTCCAACCAGTGGAGCAAAATCCATTTCTTATTTGTGCAATTATGAACATATTCCTCAGCAAAATTTCAAAATACCTCGATGTATTTATTCTCTTTTAAACGGTTACTGTAGCCTTCGAGCTCTGGGTGTTCCAGTGTACCTTTCACAGGATTTCTCCCTAATTATTCTGTCAATGGCATTGGAAGCACTATATTTCATCCGATAAAGGGGATTACGGGCTTCCTCAATGATCCATGGATACATGCTAACAAGATTAAGAGACACACAGTCAAAATTTACATAAATGTTTCGATCAACTCTGAATACTATAAGCATTAAGTAGTTTTATTCTTGTTGTGTACATAGTCAACTACCATATAGGATAAGAGTTTAGAGAGATGATACAAACATAAACGTTCAGAGAACAAGAATTCAGTGCACGAATCGATTTATGAAAAGTGGAATTTTAACAGCAGTGTCACTCACCTTAAATAATTTCGCAGAAATTAAAGGAAATTGACTAAATCTTTACATAGGAAATGAGACGAATCTTTAGATATGCAATTATTTCAGTAAACGGATCGATTTAACGAGTTTATCCTGTTTTGATTAGTTTTTGAGATACATTCTAATTACTCGAAACTTCTGCTGCTACATATTCCATCTTCCGCAATTCTTTAAATACTGAATGATTATTGATGAATTCAAATTTACGTAGAAGAAATATTTAAATGGTCTCGATTTAAATGTTTAATTTACTTCAATCTTATTACCACTGAAAGTTTACTCTTCAAGATATTTAGATTTAAATTTGGTTTTTCATTTGTATAACATGGGAATTTTAATTTTTTTAATGTGTAGAGAGTTTGTACACTGTTTAGAGATCCAGAACTTCAAGAGCAGATATCACGCATCTGTAAACAAGGGTCTCTTCGCATCTCTTCACATTAAAAATGTAACGGATCGAAACTGTGTAACAACATCCCAGAAGAAATGAACTTCGAAACCGATTTCCATAAAGATTCTATTTCAATGCATAATGAACGAAGGAGAAAACCACTGAAAACAAAATGGACCAGTCAAACGAACGAGCTATCCACGGTTGCTAATTAATACTTGTTCTTGTGCATTAAATTATTCATCAGCACCCAATTATTAAGTGACTTTAGTTGGGTATAACGTGAAAACGTTTGGGTTCTGTAATTGTACTGAATGCCGAATAAACTGAATCGAAACAGAAATGATTTTGTTCATTACACTTTGTAAACCATTTCACACGGTTATCAGTTTTACTGCATATCGATCGTTGATAATGCGATATTAACAGTCTAAGAGCAGAGCATTTGCAGTGGTGGATGAGGATCCTCCAAGACTTTGGGACTTTTTTGTCGCAGTTTG
Organism: Ryuthela nishihirai; assembly: GCA_038380435.1. Classification (NCBI taxonomy): domain Eukaryota; kingdom Metazoa; phylum Arthropoda; class Arachnida; order Araneae; family Heptathelidae; genus Ryuthela; species Ryuthela nishihirai. Next base: position 11,279,460 of record JAWZYU010000004.1, read on the forward strand.
TAATTTTATGAAAAATCTATGATATCATACTGAAAATGTGTTTTTTAATGTTACATCAACAAACATAGACCTCTACCTACATCAGTCGATAGGGATCAGGACTTTCACGAGCGGAAGCCAGACGCCTAACAGGGAAAGAGTAGAGGATTTAGATGTCCAGTGGCCCTAAGGGAAACAACATTTAGGGCCCCTATGATATGTAGTTAAAATGACCTCTACAATTATGAAAGCAATTTTCATTTTTTTTCATGCTATTACTGAAAAATTAGCATTTTACTTTCGTAATAATAGTAATAATCAAAAATACGATAATATAATAAAAAAACACGAAGTTCACAAAAAGATTTAGGGGCACCCTCAATAGCCGGGGCCCTAAGAGGCCGTTTAGTCGGCTTATCAGTAAATCTGCCTCTGAAGACAAGTAGAGTACCAAATAAAGTGCACCAATTAAATCATACGCCGAAATTACATATATAGGTGTTATTGGGTTAATTGCTGTGTTTCAGTTCTTAGAATAAGACAAAAAACTTACATTTACTTATTTATTCTTTTTTTTTTATCTGGTTGATGGGAATTATAGCCAACGTTCTTTCTATGTCCCAATACAAGAACATCGATTTTTTCACGACATATTTCGAAATGAACAATTTTTTACTTAGGGACAATATGAAGGCGGGGATGGCTCAGTCGGTAGCGTGTCAAGCTCGTAATCTGCAGTTCCCAGGGTCGAGTTCGACCTGGGATAATATTGAGATTTATCTCCGCAAAACTACCCGCCCTTCTCTAGGTCAGTAGGGGATACTACGGGTTTGGAAAGGCTTACATCCATCGGACGGTACGTAAAGCCGTGGCCTCGTATTCAGGAGAGCCATTTCATGTGCTCGTTAAAGAACATGCTGGATGGTCTTGACGGGAGGATACCATCTATCTCCTAAGAACTGTCCAGTGGGTCTTTCCCCAACATTCTCTGAATCCTTGGGGTCCTTGTGACCTGGCCATTTAGCCCACTGTCTGAAAAAACAATTGTCCTTCAGAGGTAAAGCAACCTAGCCTACAACATATATTACAGAACAAACGATCATGCCATGCCATACCCAAGACTCGAACCCAGACCCCTGCAATCGCAGTATCACTGCGAACCGAAGCAATACCATGAGCCACCGAGGCGGCTTATTATTATTCTTCCAATAATACTTCTTATACAGGGTGAATCTGAAAAAGTGGGCAAAACTTTACGGGGTGGTAGAACGCAGCTATACGAGCAATATTCGTCATAGAAAGTATGGCCGCTAGGTGGCGTTGGAAATGGTATAAAAGGGTCGGTCCTCGCACCCAACGGCATTTCTACCGTGGATTGCCGAGAGGATGGCTGGTTATACTAACCACGAAATGGCGGATATGCACTTTGTGTACGGTGCGGCGGACGGGGAATGCAAGTGAGGCACAGAGTATCTCCTCTCCTTCTTGTGTTCATTCTTTAAATGTGACAGTGGAAAACTACCTTTTAACTTCTCACCGCTTGCGTTCCGACCATACATTCTATGACGAATATTGCTCGTATAGCTGCGTTCTACCACCCCGTAAAGTTTTGCCCACTTTTTCAGATTCACCCTGTATAACAATCAGAGGACTGCGATCCTTAATCTTGGGGGCCTCTAAACACGTGTCTTTTGGCTAATCAGTACTGAGCATTTGCATAAGTAGATGAAACTGAAATAAGTTTATTGGTACGATAACCATTAGTGGTAGTTTATTTCAACCAAAATTCGCATAATTCACGAACACTTCTTTGAATGCTTTCAAGAGTAATGTCGTGATTTTTACACCCCATAGATTATTGAAATATTTGAAAAGACAAAACGCAATAAATATTGCAAAAAGGAGAATAATAACTTGTTCAATGCACTGCTGCAAATAAACATTCAGTTCGTTTTACGATTTAATCGATCGATCGAAATCTAATTAGCCAACCTCTTAGCAAAACAATACGAATAATATAAAAAGCGAAACCCTGCATCTTGGCATTGAAGATAGTTTGAGGTGATTAATTTATTCATTAACACTTTAATTAAAGTCCTGTTTTCAAAGTGGCTTAGGAGTGGAATACACGAAAAAACGAAAGAATGAAACAACTTAGTTAATTAGTTTATTAATCTTTAGGTTGTAATTCATTTTGCAGAAATGAAACTAATTTTTGACAACAGAATAAATATAAGCACATAATCCATTAATTAGCTTCAGACTTGTTTTTCGTAAATGACAAAATTTTATTATTTCATTAGTGATTGAAAAAAAAAAGAACAATAACAATTCGTTGCGCGTAATGTTTCTTCACCATGTTTTGCTTCTTTCGTATAGATTGCAAGGCTTTCACAGTTATAACTTAGTTCAGTTTTTGATATTTACTTTATCCGTTCGGGTAGTAATTCAGCGAACATTTAACATTTTATAAAAATCAAAATTTAAATAGAAAATACATTATTAATTGTAGTATTATTTGTTGTATGAAAATACATACTTAATTAATAATTATTTGTAGTATGAAAATACATACTACAAATTTATTTTGTAGCAATTTAAAATTAAAAAAATTAACCTCCGAATTAACCGAAGGAATCTAATTCTGTTAGAATGGTTGGTATTTTGCATGTTTGTTTGATAAGTAATAACACTCCACCGATTGTATTCTGGCACATAGGCAGCACATATTAGAGGGAGTGCGAAATAATAATAAAAAGAATCGTGAAAAATACGCCATAAGTGTAATATTCCCAGTTTACTGCTGGTAAAGTATTTGAGTTCGGTTATTTTTTCTCAAAGAGGCACTTTGCATATACATTAAGGTAAATAGCCAGGTTACAAGGACCCTGAGGATTCAGTAAAGGTTGGGAAACTCGATCCAACGGACAGGTGGAGGCTTCTCGTTAAGGATATCCAGAGTGTTCTTTAATGTGCTCAGAATATTGTGCTCTTGCACACGGCACCTCGGTTTAACGTCCCACTTGACAGGTGATATCTTTCCAAGTCCACGCTTTCTTCTTTCTCACCGAGGGGAAGACGGACGATAGAAGCTAAATTTTTGAACCCAAGCACAGTTGCCACTCGAACTGGAGAACTGTAGATTTTGAGTTTAGGTTGGGTTGTTTTATTTCTGAGCGGCACTTTTTTGCACACCATGGGCTAAATGACCATGCCACATGGACCCCGAAGGCTCGGAGAAGGTTGGGGGAGGGGACCCACTGGAACAGCTTTTGGGAGACATATCGTAGTCTCCCTTCAAGGCCATCCAGCGTGTTCTTTAACGTGCACAGGGTATGGCTCTCCCGCATACGGAGACGACGGCTTAACGTCCCATCCGACGGACGGCGGCATTTTCAAGCCCATCGCCGTCCCCTACTGACCGTGGGAAGGGCGGGTAATTTTTCGGAGATAATTTCAACGCTTACCCATCTGGGACTCGAACCTGGGAACTACAGATCACGAGCCTGGAGCGCTACCGAATGAGCCACCCCCGCCCCCTTAAGTTTAGGTCGGTAAAGCATATAACTGCATGTTCAAAACAGTTGCCTTGAAACAGTCGCTTATAAGAGTGGTCTGAAAGAAAATCTCTCACCAGGCTTGGATCTAGAAAAAATATAAAGGGGAAGGGAGGGTAAGCGCGCAATGGAGTTGGAAAAACTTTTATTGCAGTGTAATATTTTTTGCTTCGTTTTAGACGATTTTAAGCATCTCCTGAAAAATGCGTTAAATATGCACAAGTTTAGTCATTTATTCCTTCCATTACCTTTACGAGCATCCTCCCTAGTTTATGCCCTGGTTCCCGGTAATACGCTCTAGCAGAAGGTCTGTTGTGAGGAAGACGAGACCTCAACAGATAGACAAGAAAAGAAACGTTTATTCCTTATCCTGAGCTCGAACCTAGGTCACGTTGATCCGAAGCCAAACACGCTGACCACTCAGTGTTCGGAACGGAGGTAATTAAAATTTAGAGAATAATAAATGGGTTCAGAAAAAAAATAATGAACACGCAAACACACAAAAATCGTTGTTTAATACTGATCTGAGAAGCTCAGAGGCCTGATTCGGTTCCGTAGATGAATTTATGATTTAATTCGTATCATTATCGTTTTCTAATCAGCTTTCAGCTTCCAACTTCAGCTTTTGCCAACTTCAGCTTGCAGTTTTAAATGCAAGGTGATCTTTCCATTAATTTCAAAGACACATTATTTTGTATAACAGTGCTATTTTTAAATGTTCGAACTTCCATAACTAATTAAATAGTGAAGGAATATTGTTGAAAATCGATAGTTAGATAGAATTGATTAGCCTCTAGGTTTGGGTCGGGTTGTTTTACCTCTGAGCTGCACTTTTTTGCACACCATGGGCTAAATGGCCAGGTCACATGGACCCCGAAGGCTCAGAGAAGGTTGGGGGAGGGGACCCACTGGAACAGCTGTTGGGAGACAGATGGTAGCCTCCCGTCAAGGCCATCCAGCGTGTTCTTTAACGTGCACAGGGTATGGCTCTCCCGCACACGGATCCACGGCTTAACGTCCCATCCGACGGACGGCGGCCTTTCCAAGCCCATCGGTGTCCCCTACTGACCATGGGCAGGGCGGGGAATTTTGCGGAGATAAATCTCAACGCTAACCCAGCTGGGACTCGAACCTGGGAACTACAGGTTACGAGCCTGGCGTGCTACCGACTGAGCCACCCCCGCCCCGATTACCCTCTAGCCGTGTAACCTTTGCCGTAATGAATTGATGTGGTAAATGAATAATTTATGTGAATAATTTGTACTGAATGATCATTAAATTATGACCACATCACCTCTAGGTTATGTTAATGGTAGGCTAACTTCGAAACTATACTGCTTTTAAAATAAGCGTTTTATGGGAAAACGAGACTAAGGGTAAACTGAAATCTCAAGCACTTGATATCAATCACAAATATCTAAATATCGATTTTCAACAATATTCTTTCACTATTTAAATAGTTATGGAAGTTTGAACATTTAAAAATAGCAATGCTAGAAAAAAAGAATCTTTCGCCTTTGAAGTGAATTGCAACAAGGAGTCTTATTTCAAACCATTTCATAAATAACTACATATTTTAAAAGTGCATGTAAAATTTCTTCAATATTCGTTTAATTTTTTCATAAATTTCTTATATTACTTCTCTTAAACGTTTAAACTTCCCTGCCTGTTTAAATGCTGAAAGAATATTGTTGAAAAATTGAGATTTAGATAGATTTGATTGAGGTCTTTAAATTATCCTCAGCTACATTTTCTCCAAAAATGCTTATTTTAGAAGTTATGCATCTTTGAAATTAATTCTCATTGACAAAATATCGGGTTGGTTGGTTGTTTTACCTCTGAGCGGCACTTTTTTGCACACAATGGGCAAAATGGCCAGGTCACAAGGACCCCGAAGGCTCAGAGAAGATTGGGGGAGGGACCCACTGGAACGGCTGTTGGGATACAGATGGTAGCCTCCCGTCAAGGCCATCCAGAGTGTTCTTTAACGTGCACAGTGTATGGCTATCGCGCACACGGGGCCACGGCTTAACGCCCCATCCGACGGACGGTGACATTTCCAAGCCCATCGGTGTCTCCTACTGACCGTGGGCAGGGCGGGGAGTTTTGCGGAGATAAATCTCAACGCTGATCCAGCTGGGACTCGAACTGCAGATTACGAGCCTGGCGCGCTAACGACTGAGCCACCTCCTCCCCCAAAATATCGGGTGGTTAGCATCATAATTCAATGACTACTGGATGTCTCCGTCATTTGTAAAGTGCTTTACGACTAGTTAATATACAATTATTCACATATTAATATTCCGAATTAATATTTTTCACTTCTACTACTATTTTATCAGTTAAATATATTTTAATATTTTTTCCCTTCTTTTCCGAATCACCTGAGAAGCAACAAGAAGCAGCCACTCTAACATTGTGTGTAATATTAGCGAGCTCGATGTCGCTATTGAAGCCAAAACGAAAGAATGGTACATAAAGCGTTGAGCGGCATTTTAGTTAAAGCAGGGCCAATCCAATCCGGGATCTTGTCGAATCTCGAAACAGAAGATCGATGCACGAGAAGAGGAAGCAGCAGGGTCAGAGATTAAGTGGCTTGTCAGGTGTCTTCCGTTGGAAAACGGCCATTGCGTTGGGTTCTATGTCTGCCCATGGAAGAGCCACTGGTAAGGGAACGTGCGGATCTTTATGCTTTCGGATAGAAAGGCAGTTAAAACGAAAATCGTATCACTACGTATCATATATCATTGTGATAGGAAACAAGATAGTTGAGTTGGACAATAGTTTGCTATGACATCTTAAAGTTGGACGAAGTTGGAGCATTGCATTTCTTCATTGATTTTTGGTTTATTGTTGGGATTTTCTTTCCACCATGCCACAGGAATGGAAAGCTTTGAAAGAAAAGATTTAGTAATGGATGTAAAGAATAAGAAATAATACAAAAATAAAAGCAACTAAAAATCTCGTAAATTGGTTAAAGTTTTCTAGGATTTAAAACAAAAATTCAATGTGGGTATAGACTGAACGTTCGTACCTATTGAATTTTCAGCTCATAATCATTTTTCTACAAATTATCGGTTAAATTTGTCAATAACAGACATCACACACCGCATACGTCTATCACGAATTTTCTGCTCACAGATGAATTGAACGTTAATTACATAGTATGAGAAAATTACTATGATTTGGTAACTTAATAAGCAAGTGCTCTTGGCGTTTAATCATGAGGCCGTATGTTCGATATCTCAACAAGTTAAGAGCATCTGGTATGCAGCCAATTAAGTTTGAGTTCAGATGTCATAGCCAAGCTTTGTGCCAACCAGGACCGACTCCTCCGTTAGGCCACGTGGGACACTGCTCCACTAAAAATAATCGCAAGAAATAATAAACGAATTTCAAATTTAGCATTGATAATCAGTCATATCTAAATCAACATAATATATTTTTTTTATATTCGTTTTGCAATTATTATTTGTCATGTTATGTAGACAAAAGTAGAATTTACTCTGCGAATCAGTTCTATGTCGTCTGTTTTAGTTTATACAATAATAATTTTTCCATTATGGCCACTGCCGGAATCTTAGCATTATCTATTATAGCGATGGCACAAATGCGCATGCTCTGAAATAGAATAGAAATCAACTGTAGGATGTGGGTCGCCATTTTGAAGTGGCCCATAAAACTTGATTGGCTGATTCAACCAAAATAACCAATAGTCAAAGATCTTGTTAGAAAAAAATCTTCATATGACTATGACAGGCTTTATAAGTCTAAACTTTCATGGTGAACCGAACTTGAACTGGATTGCCAACTTTTTAATTCGCTAAGGAAGGACATTTATGTATGAATAGTTTAAAGAGAATATTGAATACGAAAATATAAAATGCGTTTAACATTTGGTCTTCAGTGGAATATTGATAATACATTTTAACATCACATCTCGTGTGCCGCGTTTAATTCAGTTGGCTAAATGCGAGGTTGGTTGTTGTTTTTTATTTGTAACTTCAAGGTAAATGATACGTAAAAATTATGCATGTATTAATAAATGAAAGACTGTATTGTCTTACTGTGAAAAAACTGTCCAGGACAAGTGGCACTTTTTTTGGCTTAGACTAAGTAGTCATGACAGATAGACTTACCTCTCAATACAAAGCTTGATAAAGAAATGAGATGGACAATTGTTAGAGGCAGGCTGAAGTCTTCCTTTATGGGACTTTTTTTAAACTGATGTAAACTAGAGATTGTGTAAACCAACGATAACATCACAGGTGATGTCTAATTAGCTGAAAAATATTGAAGCGTGAAAGAGAGGTTCAGTTTATTTGTAGTTGACGAAAGATGCTTCCCATTCATTTTATTACCATATCACTTTTTTACAATTCGCTGTAAAATGAATTAATATATGTAATAATATATACAGGGTGAATCTGAAAAAGTGGGCAAAACTTTACGGGGTGGTAGAACGCAGCTATACGAGCAATATTCGTCATAGAATGTATGGTCGGAACGCAAGCGGTGAGAAGTTAAAAGGTAGTTTTCCACTGTCACATTTAAAGAATGAACACAAGAAGGAGAGGAGATACTTCAGAAAACATTTTATTAACAGGAATGTAATTGAGGTACATGCTCAAAGAAATTGCTCAAAAGAGCTGCCGCCAGCTGTAATGCAGGCTTCACACCTGCGGGATAGGGACCGACGCACATTTGCGAAGACACCAGGCATTTCCCGAATATCGCCGGCAACAACGGCGATCCTGGCGACTAGATCCATATCGGTTTCACTTGCATTCCCGTCCGCCGCACCGTACACAAAGTGCATATCCGCCATTTCGTGGTTAGTATAACCAGCCATCCTCTCGGCAATCCACGGTAGAAATGCCGTTGGGTGCGAGGACCGACCCTTTTATACCATTTCCAACGCCACTTAGCGGCTCGCCGTTTGCGTTCCGCCCATACTTTCTATGACGAATATTGCTCGTATAGCTGCGTTCTACCACCCCGTAAAGTTTTGCCCACTTTTTCAGATTCACCCTGTATATAATAAAATTATATTGTAAATTAAATATAACCTAAATTAGACAAATTTTCAAGTGATAATTTACGACGAGAAATTTAGTTTATAATAATAATTTAAATTTATAGTCAGAATTCTTTCTGAATAGAATTCCTTTTTTTTTACAGTCAGAATTATTTCTGTATATTTCCTATTTTTTATAATCGAAATTCTTTCTGATTATTTTTCCTTCTTTTATAGTCAAAATTCCTTCTAATTATATTTCCCTTTTCATAGTCAGAATTTTTTTTGATAACATTTCCTTCTTTTAGAGACAGAATTCTTTCCGTTTATATTTACCTTTTTAAAGTCAGAATTCTTTTTGATTACATTTCTCTTTTTTGTAATCAGAATTCTTTCTGGTTATATTTTCCTTTGAAGCCAGGAACGGAGTCAAAAAAAAAGAAGGAAATCTATATATCTTCTCTGCGTATATTTCCGCAGATAAGACGATAGTTGAATCATAAAAAAATGCCCCCAGAATCCGGGTCGTCTTATAGGACAGATAAAAAAAAATTAGATTGAAATTTATATAAATTTAAACTATTATTACTAAAACTATTCGAAAAATCTATCATATTATTTAAATACGCTATATGGTAATACATTACATTGTAATAGTAAATAATACATTACATTGTAATAGTAAAACAATACTAAAACAAAATAAATATTAAAAGTTATGTTTATTGAGCTACTGAGGAAAAAACGGACAAACCGTAATTATTTACTAGTACAGAGTAGGGTATGTCCACAAAATAGAATAGCCCATACGACGCTTTTGTGAATAGTCAAGGTCATTACCCGAATGCCCGAATCAGTGCGAATGTTTGCGAATAGGACATAATTCCGTATACGCTATATAGTATTATTATCCAGATGATGATCTCCGATCGAAACTAAATTCATAGGCTGTTGATAGTTTGGGTCGTCTTATAGGACAGATATATGCTAAAACTATAAAACTTTGACGAAAATTTATACCTCGTCTTATCTGAAGGTCGTCTTATCTGCGGAAATATACGGTATATTAAACAAAGTTTTTTAAACTATCATTAGAACGTCACTAGAAATACTATTAGAGAGGAAAAATAATGCACGCACACACACATATAGGTAATTATTACAGGCCAGGGTCAAAGTACTGAAATGAAGTAGAAAAGACAATTACGCCTTTCGGAGTTTATTTTTAAAAATGTTTTGTTAAATAATGCGTTTAGAGAATGGCTGAGAAAAAAATAGTGTACCATTACAGAACGTCTTTTTAATCCGATTCGGTTCAGTTCAATATCAGGCATCAACAGAATTTTTTTCCCTATATGCGAATTTCCTGCCTGTGCTTGTCAAAGTGCCCCACCAAAAATTTTAGTCACGAGCTGTCACTGGTGCTAACTTTTCACTTGTTCTGACTCTTCATAATTGACTTCCATTGCTTATTACTGCATTGAGACTCAGTAAGAAAAGGTTGGGTTGTTTTACCTCTGAGTGGCACTTTTTTGCACACCATGGGCTAAATGGCCAGATCACATGGACCCCGAAGGCTCAGAGAAGGTTGGGGGAGGGGACCCACTGGAACAGCTGTTGGGAGACAGATGGTAGCCTCCTGTCAAGGCCATCCAGCGTGTTCTTTAACGTGCACAGAGTATAGCTCTCCCGCACACGGGGCCACGGCTTAATGTCCCATCCGACGGACGGCGGCCTTTCCAAGCCCATCGGTGTCCCCTACTGACCGTGGGCAGGGCGGGAAATTTTGCGGAGATAAATCTCAACGCTGACCCAGCTGGGACTCGAACCTGGGAACTACAGATTACGAGCCAGGCGCGCTACCGACTGAGCCACCCCCGCCCCCAGTAAGAAAAGACATGATAACCTTTATAGTCTTGGAGTCAGAGTTGGGTTGTTTTATCTCTGAGAAGTACTTTTTTTGCACGCAGTGGACTAAATGGACAGGTCACAAGAACCCGAAGGACTGAAACACGATTGCGGACGGATATCCACTGAAGAGCAGTTAGGAGACATATGTAAGCCTCCCATCGATACCACGTAGCGTGTTTTTACACCTGCACAGAGTATGACTCTCCTGCACACGGAGTAACGGCTTAACGTCCCATCAAAATAACGGCAGATACTTCAAGTCCAACGTTGTCTTCTTTCTCAACGAGGGCAGGTTGGCGTAAGCAGGGATGAATCTCAATGTAGACACAGTTGGGGCTGGAACCTGGGAATTGCACTTTAGGAGCCTGACGCGCTATCGATGAGCCAATCTCAACCTCTTTGGAGTCAGGAAAAAAAAGACTTTATTCAGCGAAACTTATGAAAACTTCTCTAGTTCTGAGCTTTTCACATTTTTCGCTGAAGAATCATTTTGTAACATTGTGGGCAATAACCTAAAACACTAATGTATACTGAACTTAAATTTATCGCGAATCAGGAGCAAATCATCTTGTATCTATACTCTGCTGGTTGTATTCAGAAGCGTTCGTAGAGCCTTTATGTAAGAATAAAGAGAAGTTCACATCCACTCGAAAATATTAATAGTCATCTACATTCGCTTTCATAGGTTCCATTTCCATATTCCTGTTGATAGGTTTCATGAGTCTATAATATTCAAAATTAGATTTAACATGCTTATTTTCTGAACTAATAAGATATTCAGCCAAGAAATTTAGATTGTGATTAAGGTGAAAAGTATAAGGTGCAAATTCAATATTTTTTGGTATGCATTTAGTTAGCTTCTTTATCGGCCAGGCTTGCATCTGGGGAAAGAGGATAACCTGGTCATTCCCTGCCATTATTACTTTGAGAATTTTAATAAGCGGAATGGAGGCAAAAGAAGTTTCTCTTTCGGTTTAATGAAATCGCTGGGCTCCCCCAAAACCTTTTTTCTAGATCCGTGCTGTGAGATGTTCAGACTAGCACTGATATTTCTGTAACTTACTTTTATATTTTTTAAAGATCAGCTAAACATTTTATACTTTTATAAACATTCATTTTCATACATTTTAAGTAACTAAAGAAATACGATTACGCGAAACATAAAAAATAAGAGATTGGCTGATGCCAGATACGTTTAGTACAAAAAAGCAATGTCGAGCAGACGCGTTGATAAACTAATAAACGAACTGGGTTTGCTTGTCGTTGTCTAGCAATGCATTTTGGAATGATAATATTTTGCTCTTGTAGAAGAAAGTAATATTATGATGTTCAATTCTAGGAATTAATGTAGTTTAATATCAACGTGCAGTCATAACAGCAACAGAGAAGGAGTCGTTTTAAAATGCTACTTTTTAATATATACCGAGAAAAATATACTTCATTGGAAGAATAATAAACGTGCTTCAGAGTAGATTCATTCTCTCTGTAGCATCACAGTGAATGCTACTTCCTGCTTGTTACCAGAGTGAATTTTTACATCGAGGCAAATTACATTGCAAGAAGGACGAAAACGACAAAGCTTCTAGAGAGAATGACGCTTTTTTTCCCCCGCACGTTCCCGTGAAGAGAAATCCCCGAGGCTTCAGAGTCGGCGTTTGTTTTTTTTATCTTTGTATTCCCATTATTTTTGTCAACAACAAAGAAAACGTTCAGTCAAGTCGATCTAGTCTGAACTTTCCCACAGAACTTGCACATTGAAAGACACGTTTAATAAGAAGGGTTTTTTTTTTCCATGGGAAATGATCATTCAAAGAACAAATAAGGAAGCTCCTGAATGAATCTGAGCAATTTCGACGTTGGCTAGAAAAATATACAACTATGCAAACAGGTCTTATAGTTAGTGAATCAGAAAACTTTACATAATTACGGCTACTTTTTTGGTTGTTTCTACTAACTGGCAATTTCATGTGCGAAATGATCTAAATGATCAGGTTACAAAGACCCCAATTGCTCAGAGCCGGGTAGAACATCCATTGAACAGCTACATATTAAGAGACAGATTGAAGCTTTCCATCATTGCCATCCAGAATAACGCGATGCTTCTATATTCTAGCAGGTGTCTAGTGGTTCCCCTTCCCCAACCTTCCCTGAGACCTAGGGGTCCTTATGACCTGGCCAGCATATGGTATGCAAACGAATGCCGTTAATAGCCCACAACCCACTGACAAAGGTATGTACTGTTAAGTGTTTGAGCATCAATAATCATTAAATTTTGAACGAATTGTTTAAAAATCTGGATTTGGACAAATTTGGTGCAGATTTCAATTAGCATGCAATGACACTTTTCCATAAAAAAACATATTTTTAAAGTTAGTGAGCTCTGAATGTGGCTTTCCATTTGAATAACACAGAAGTGTACCAATACTTTTAATAATATAAAGCATATCAAATAAAGACTCATTAATTTCGATGTCTTTTACCATCGATTTTTCTCGGTTATGAACCTCAACTTGAGTTTTTTAATTATTCCTTTTGTGTTACCAAGTTCTCATTTCTCCCCCGTCTCTTTGACCACGAGAGAGGTAAATTTACATAGGGACAAGAGAAACTTCATGGATGGATGACACCCGTCCGCAACTAATAAATTCCTCGGGGTGCTTTGTTCTTACCTTTTGCATTCCATTTGCATAGAATGGTTGAACTGTTGTTCTGTTCCGCCTCAGGCAAAGAAACGGCTTCATAATTAACGAGTCTGCATCTCCGCTGTCTGAAAAGTGGCAATTAGTCAGGAAACATGGAAAACCTTCGCGATACGAGGACCAAAGAGGGAATGAAGCGTTGGAGTGGAATGCAACATGTTGACATCAGTTGGAGAATATTATTCGAAGGAAGGGACGACTCCGACCAAGAAGAAGAGAAAGAGAAAGAATGCAAAGATCCTGGAGGATATAACTCACTAGTGATAAAGATAATGTACTGGCATGTCCTACAGAAAGAGCCCTGTCTGAAGATAAGAACGGGGAAATGAACACTTCAACGAGCGACAGCGCCCTCGGGATTGTTCTGCTACTCTTCTCTCTCGGTGTCTTACACAGGAAGGGCGAGGTGAGGCCGTTGTCTTGCGCCTTCGAGGAGCACTGACAAGGCTACCAGGGATCAAGCATGGCAGTGTTGTGTGCCACCCGGTTCTGATCGCTGAAACAAATCGTTTCTTGATCCCTCGTGCCTGCGAAGGAATGAAGATGTTCTGGCAGCTATTCAACAACCCGTGGTTGACTGGCGTCATAAATTACCGGATTACCTGCTAAAAGCTGCTTTATTTCTTCAAGGTGTAGATGTTTATTGAAAACTGAACGGAGATGATGAATGAGAGATCTTAGAAGAGAGGTGCTGTTTTTTTTTCTCCAGAAAAAAAAAATCTTTTTGCTTTTTCCGAAGAAAAAGAAATTGTTTCTAAATGAAATCGCCTCGTGTCTGAGTTTTACATTTCCTACAGTTATGTTTACGATAGAGTTGTGCTTTGTCAACTTAGGTTTGTTGGTTTTTGCCCTTTAGAAGTTTTTTTTGGGTCGAAAATGAGTTTAATATCCAGGTGACAGAGAGCCCAAAATTTTGTACAGAGGAAAAGGGAGATAAAAAAAAGTAAAGCTTAATGCTTTACTGATTAATGTATTTACACATATATATATATTAATCAGTAAACACTCGATTTCCTTAGCTTGATCCCCAAAAAATCAAATCCAAAAAAGATGGGAGGGAAAGGCAAAGGACTTTTCCTCTATTTTTTTTGGATTTGATTTTTTGGGGATCTCCATAATCCCAAGGCACGGAGGAGGTAAAAAAGCTTAATTCCTTATCGAAGACCTTAAAAACTGGATATCGAGATCTTTTTTAACGATTGATCTCCAAACAAACAACAGCAGATTGAAGATATTTTTTCCGAAAGCTTTGAAGTTTCTTCCTTTTACTTGTTGCAAAATGTCCCTACAGGTGAAGAGCATATCTGGATAGATCTGATGATAGATTTGTAAAAGAGTAGATTGTTATTCATCGGCATTGAAGATTTTTCTGGTGATAATTGCAAGCTGATTTCTGCAGTTCGAACTTTACTTAAAAATGCTTTATATGCTAGGATGGTTGTGCAGGAGAACTATATCCTCTACACATTAAATATCAATGATAGAATTGAAGGAAAGCTTACATCTGTCTCTTAATACCTATGCAACTCAGCTTTTGGAGTCTTTGTTATCTCTAGCCTTGCGGCCTATTTAAAGGTTCAATAAATTCAAAGTTCTCGACTCACACTGTCAGTATTATATTTAGGACTACAATGTATCTGTTTATTAAGTATATTGCAATTTCCTGTAGAGGTTTTCATCTGCTGTAAGTTGGGTTGTTTTACCTCTGAGCGGCACTTTTTTGCACACCATGGGCTAAATGGCCAGGTCACATGGACCCCGAAGGCTCAGAGAAGGTTGGGGGAGGGGACCCACTGGAACAGCTGTTGGGAGACAGATGGTACTCTCCCGTCAAGGCCATCCAGCGTGTTCTGAAACGTGCACAGGGCATGGCTCTCCCGCACACGGGGACACGGCTTAACGTCCCATCCGACGGACGGCGGTCTTTCCAAACCCATCGGTGTTCCCTACTGACCGTGAGCAGGGCGGGGAATTTTGCGGAGATAAATCTCAACGCTGACCCAGCTGGGACTCGAACCTGGGAACTTCAGATTACGAGCCTGGCGCGCTACCGACTGAGCCACCCCCGCCCCTCTCTGCTGTAAGTATTGCTCTTTATGAATAACATTCTCGACAATTTTTTTTTAATTATAACCAACGCGAAGCGAAAATTCCCTCTGAACTGTTTCGAAATTTAGTTTACCATTTATATTATTTCAAATAAATAAATATATTAATTAAAATAATTAGTAAATTTCTTCCCCAAATAATTGATTTAGCGATGATTACTTTTAAAGCAGATTATGAATGATCCCCAGTCATTTGTGGAATGAATACACTAATCACTAAATAAACCTAGACATTACTAAATTTGAGGTAAATGGATAGAAAATATGAACTTCTTTGTCACGCCAGATTAGTTAGATTAATGAAGCGAACGTTGAGTAAGACTGCTAGAAATTCAGCGTCAAATCTCACTTCTCTGAATCATTTCTGCTTTTCAGTGCGATTACTGCTCTTAAGGGATGACTGTCATAATTTGATTTCCTAATTAGCAACCAATATTGCATAAGAACGGATTCTTTCTTCCCAAAGGAATGGAACATTAACTGCCACTCATACCTGCAATCGTATCGCTCTGGAACTTCACATAATATCAGCTGATCTCAATAATAAATATCATTGAACTCTTATTAGCTGAGTTGATCTCAACATATATTTTTACCAAGCATTTGGTCTCCTCTCTATTCGAGGGGCGGGGGTGGCTCAGTCGGTAGCGCGCCAGGCTCGTAATCTGTAGTTCCCAGGTTCGAGTCCCAGCTGGGTCAGCGTTGAGATTTATGTCCGCAAAATTCCCCGCCCTGCCCACGGTCAGTAGGGGACACCGATGGGCTTGGAAAGGCCGCCGTCCGTCGGATGGGACGTTAAGCCGTGGCCAGTGTGCGGGAGAGCCATACCCTGTGCACGTTAAAGAACACGCTGGATGGCCTTGACGGGAGGCTACCATCTGTCTCCCAACAGCTGTTCCAGTGGGTCCCCTCCCCCAACCTTCTCTGAGCCTTCGGGGTCCATGTGACCTGGCCATTTAGCCTATGGTGTGCAAAAAAGTGCCGCTCAGAGGTAAAACAACCCAACCTCTCTATTCGACTGGATTGCAGCATTAAATTATATCTTTATTAAAGGTGTATCATTGGACATGTCTACTTCAGTATCAGATAACTTAATTGACCATAAGGTGACTGCAGTATACTATGTGTCCTTTTAAGGATTTCTGTTAATGGTTAAAACATTCAGTTAATATTCATTTTGTTTAACATTACTCTTTATTTTCTTTTTTTTTTTTGAAATATTCAAGAACTTTTTTTTAACTTTCTTGAATCTGTTGCATTCTTTATTACTTCGTAAGATCTTAGTTATAGGATTTCAGAATTTATTGTTTTCCAATCATTTCCATCAGTTTTCACAAACTTTCCCGTGTTTTGTTTTAAAATTTTATTTTGTTTGAAATCACGAGTCTTTAGCACTTCTTGAATATAACTTTCACCATTTCGTTTGTAATCTTATCTTTCTTATTTTCGCTTATAGTTATCACTAGTTAAATTTTTACCTGTAGTAATTTTACCTCTTAGCTTTACTGAATTAGTTAATTAATTTGAACTTTAAATCAATTTTGGTCTATCTTATTCTGTTTTAGTTTAGAACTATTACCAACTTTCTACTAACTTTCTACAATATATCATCTATATTATAATCAGTTTTCTTTTATTTGTTAATAATATTCCCCAATTGTTTTGCAAACTTTAATCAATTTGTTGTCCTCAATTTATAATATGAAACCTTTTTTTTATAAATCTGGGAAATAAAAGTCTAATTTTAATCAATATTACCATATTTGTTTATAGTCTTCATTTGTCATTTTTTTATAGCTTGGATCAATTAGTTGGCACTCTTAATGAATTTGGTTTCGTTTCTAATTGAAAGTAATCTACTACATATTTCAGAAAGTGGATCTGTTACAATACCTGATGTTTATTTTTCTGAAATTCACTGAATTAGTCTTGAATATGAAACGGAAAGCAAGAGGAAAAATTGTTTGAATCGGAGTTGGATATGAACCCCTGACCTCCTGATAACTTGTTTACTAATGGCAGTAGGTTCATATCATCAATAGAGGATATTTTGATTGTTTTCAGTAGATCATGGAGTCTTATCCCACCAGATTTAAGACAATTTTCTCTCTTTCAGTTTGATACAATGTTTTCATCGAATTTCAGTTCGTTAGTTTGTGTATCTATCTGATCAAGAACTCTCTTAAACGAAAAGAGGATGGTCCACAAAATTCGACAAACAGTTTACACTTATCATAACTTAAGAATTAGGATGGGTTGTTTTACCTCTGAGCGGCGCTGTTTTGTGCATAATGGGCTAAATGGCCAGGTCTGAAGGACCCCGAGGGCACAGAGAAAGTTGGGGGAGTGGACCCAATGGAAGAGCTGTTGGGAGACAGATGGTCGCCTTCCGTCAAGGTCATCCAACGTGCTCTTTAACGTGCACTGAGTATGGCTCTCCCGCACACAGAACTACGGCTTAACATCCCATTCGACGGACGGTGACCTTTCCAAATCCATCAGTGTTCCCTACTGACCGTGGGCAGAGCGGGAAGATTTGTGATCTCCAGTTCCGATAGTTCCGTTCCCGTTTGTTGATACCGTCAGAGATGTATTTGCAGTCATCGCTACAAGAAAAAATGATTTAGTCCAAAAATGGAAAAAATTGGATTCTTTTACTCCAGAGCAGCGGTTTTTTCCCCACACAATGGACTAAATCGACAGATCACGAGGACCCCTCACGGATAAGAGAATATTGGGGAAGCAATCCATTGAGCAACTGTTAGGAAACTGATGGCACCTTCCATCAAGGCATCCTGCGCGTTCTTTAGCGTGCATAAGATATAACTCTCCTGCTCACGGATCACGGCTTTTCGTCCCATCCAACGGACAGAGGCTTTTCTAAGACCATCGGTGTCCCCTTTTTCACCGAGAGTATGGTTTAGCGAAGATATATCCCAACGGTGGAGCAGTTGGGACTCGAAACTGGGAATTACAGATTATGAGTCTGGCGCCTTATCCACTGACGCAATCCTCGCTGCAATGTAAAAGAGGTAAAAGGCAATAAATTGCTTAATAATCAATGTTATCATCTCATCTTATATTATCAGCTCCTACATTAAGTGTTAGAAATATCTGAAAAACGCACTTAGATATCGAAATGAGATCCTTCCCCCCCACTCTCTATACGCGATTTCATTCAGTATAAGGGGGCGGGGATGGCTCAGTCGGTAGCGCGCCAGGCTCGTAATCTGCAGTTCCCAGGTTCGAGTCCCAGCTGGATCAGCGTTGAGATTTATCTCCGCAAAATTCCCCGCCCTGCCCACGGTCAGTAGGGGACACCGATGGGCTTGAAAAGGTCGCCGTCCGTCGGATGGGCGTTAAGCCGTGGCCCCGTTTCCGTCAGAGCCATACCCTGTGCACGTTAAAGAACACGCTGGATGACCTTGACGGGAGGCTACCATATGTCTCCCAACAGCTGTTCCAGCGGGTCCCCTCACCCAACCTTCTCTGAGATTCCATGTGACTTCATTTCCATGTGACTTGGCCATTTAGCCCATGGTGTACAAAAAAGTGCCGCTCAGAAGTAAAACAACCCAACTCATTCAGTATAATGCAATCAAACAATCATTCACTAAACAAACATAAAATTCAAACCTTAAAAAAAACTACTGGAACCAGTGTTTTTTTCACAAGAATTGAAATTGGTCTTTCCAATCTCTAAGAGAATGAAATGGAGGTTCGAAATCACTAAATTTTAAAATTCTACATGCAACCACTGAGTCACTACTGAGTTGATGAGTGCTGTTATGAAAATTTAGGCTTTATTGGTATTGGAAAGTTCATTCCTTGTTAGCTAATGTAATATATACATGCAGACCGGATCCAGGAAGCTGGGGGTGGCTCAGTCGGTAGTGCACCAGGCTCGTAATCTGCAGTTCCCAGGTTCGAGTCCCGGCCTGGGTCAGCGTTGAGTTTTATCTATGCAAAACCCCCCACCATGGTCAGTAGGAGACACCAATGGGCTTGGAAAAGCTGCCGTCCGTTGGATGTGACGTTAAGCTGTGACCCCATGTGCGTGAGAGGCATATCCTATGCCCGTTAAATAACACGCTGGATAGCCTTGACGGTAGGCTACCATCTGTCTCACAACAGCTGTTCCAGTGGGTTCCCTTCCCCAACCTTCTCTGCGTCTTCGGGGTTATTGTGAACTGGCCAATTTAGCCCATTGTGTGTAAACAAAAAAGTGCCGCTGAGAAGTAAACCAAGCCCGTATCCAGAAAACTGTATTTCAATTGTAGTGTAACATTTTCCACTTCATTTTAGAATCTTAATTAATTAATTAAGAATTTTAGAGTTTTTTTTTTTTAAATCTTGAAAATTGTGTGAATGTGCTAAAGTTTAATAATTGGTTGCCTCCATGGTTCTTACTAGCATTCTCGAGTTGGGGGGGCATGGCTTCTGCCCCCTTCATCCTGTCCTGTTAACATGCAAAACCTGATTTGGTGTGGTTGGAGGAAGGGGGGAGACAGCCAATAGGGTGATGCTAGTAAATAAAATGGAGGCGAAAAATATTACAAACTTCATACATGTATATTACACGTATTGTTTCATCTTTTTTTTAGAGACTACTAAAATAGGGCAATTTTTTTTTTATAAGGAATGGGTTCCAGATCGATCTTAGCCTACCTTTTAACTCGTATCACTTGTCCTAACTCTCCCTCCTGCATTTCCAACCACACACTTTAGTTTTTTTTTCTAGATTCAAGTTTGTGTATACATGCCTAATCATCTCTTTCGAATTTCTTAGTCACTGAAATATTAAATTTCCTTTCAAGAGTTGCCATGCCATTTTCCTTTCTTACTACATTTTTGTAAAAAACAACGTTGGATATCCTTTAGAGATCATGGATATGTTTTGCTGGCAGAAGATTATGTTACTTAACTGAATGTAATCCGTGGCAACACTCACCGCATTTTATTCATTCCAAACACAAAACTCACAGGAGAGCTTCTGTGAGAAAAAAATGCCGAAATTGATTTATTCCCTTTTCTAAGAAAAACACAAATTTTATTCATTTTTCACCGACGAACTTAAACAGTATCGAATAGAAAATATTCAGTCGCGTTTCGTACAAATGAAGTCAACTCAAATGAAACTTCCCAGTTCGTCGAGGAAAAAATATAACAGGGGCAGATGGAGAAGAGAATGCGAAAAGAAATCAAACAAAATATTTCAGTTGTGGAAAGATCGACTTAAATTCTTTTATCGTTTTGATTTTTATCTGTTGTAGCCATAGCGAGAAACAGATTTGTTGACAAGCAACGTCACGCAGATCAAAACAGTCGTCATGCGAAAGTAGTTTGTCTGCCTCCGGTTACAGCCACACAGAAAACGGTTGGAGAGATTTAGCGTTATGAACGTCTTCAAACTATACGGCGTCTTAAAATAAAATCGTTATGAACAATGGAGGTGGCCTTAGAGCAAACTGGACGGTGGTGTCTTAAAAACATTAGCAGCAACGTAGGTGGCCTTAGAGCAAACTGGACGGTGGTGTCTTAAAAACATTAGCAGCAACGTAGGTGGCCTTAGAGCAAACTGGACGGTGGTGTCTTAAAAACATTAGCAGCAGCGTAGGTGGCCTTAGAGCAAACTGGACGGCGGTGTCTTAAAAACATTAGCAGCAACGTAGGTGGCCTTAGAGCAAACTGGACGGTGGTGTCTTAAAAACATTAGCAGCAACGTAGGTGGCCTTAGAGCAAACTGGACGGTGGTGTCTTAAAAACATTAGCAGCAACGTAGGTGGCCTTAGAGCAAACTGGACGGTGGTGTCTTAAAAACATTAGCAGCAGCGTAGGTGGCCTTAGAGCAAACTGGACGGCGGTGTCTTAAAAACATTAGCAGCAACGTAGGTGGCCTTAGAGCAAACTGGACGGTGGTGTCTTAAAAACATTAGCAGCAACGTAGGTGGCCTTAGAGCAAACTGGACGGCGGTGTCTTAAAAACATTAGCAGCAACGTAGGTGGCCTTAGAGCAAACTGGACGGTGGTGGCTTAAAACATTAGTAGCAACGTAGGTGGCCTTAGAGCAAACTGGACGGTGGTGTCTTAAAAACATTAGCAGCAACGTAAGTGGCCTTACAGTAAACTGTAGAGTGTGTAGGAGGTAGGCAAGCTTCAGTGTGTGTGAGTTCAGTGTGTGTGAGTGTGTGTGTGTGAGTTCAGTGTAACTCTGTGATTATTCTCCAGTTCGTTTTAAGATCACTTCGGTTGATAAAGGTTTCATTTTTAGATGCCACTGCTTACCTTTCAGTTAACTGTAAGGCTACTTCTGTTGTTGAAAATACTTTGTTCTAAGACTCCACTATTCACGTTCTAGTTTCCTGTAAGGTCATCGTCATTGTTTATTAAGGTTTGGTTTTAAGTCAGTTCAGTTCGCTGCAAGACAACCCTCGTTGCTGATAACACTTTTATTTTCAGCAGTCACTCTCACGCTTTAGTTTGCTGTAGGACGACATACATTGTTGATAATGATTTTAAGACGCAACTACTCACGATGCAGTTTGCTGTAAGGTCACCTTCATTGACCATAACGTCTTGATTTAAGACGCCAATTCTCACGCTCCAGTTAGCTTAAAGGCCACTACCATTATTGACAAGAGTCATGTTTCAAGACGCCAGTGCTCCCGATCCAGTTAACTGTAAGACCACCTACATTGTTGATAAGGGTCTTTTTTTAAGATACCGATGCTCGTATTCCATTTAACTGTAAGGCCACCTACATTGTCGATAATGGTCTTGTTTCAGGATGCCAGTGCTCACGCTCCAGTTAACTGTAACACCACCTACATTGTTGATAAGGGTCTTGTTTTAAGACACCGATGCTCGTACTCCATTTAACTGTAAGGCCACCTACATTGTTGATAATGGTCTTGTTTCAGGATGCCAGTGCTCACGCTCCAGTTAACTGTAACACCACCTACATTGTTGATAAGGGTCTTGTTTTAAGACACCGATGCTCGTACTCCATTTAACTGTAAGGCCACCTACATTGTTGATAATGGTCTTGTTTCAGGATGCCAGTGCTCACGCTCCAGTTAACTGTAAGACCACCTACATTGTTGATAAGGGTCTTGTTTTAAAACAACGATGCTCGTACTCCATTTAACTGTAAGGCCACCTACATTGTTGATAATGGTCTTGTTTCAGGAAGCCAGTGCTCACGCTCCAGTTAACTGTAAGACC
The DNA here is from genome assembly GCA_038380435.1 of Ryuthela nishihirai. Lineage (NCBI taxonomy): Eukaryota > Metazoa > Arthropoda > Arachnida > Araneae > Heptathelidae > Ryuthela > Ryuthela nishihirai. The sequence continues at coordinate 11,301,955 of JAWZYU010000004.1, forward strand.
ATCTACATTGCTGATAAGGGTCTTGTTTTAAGACACCAATGCTCACACTCCAGTTAACTGTAAGGCCATGTACATTGTTGATTAGGGTCTTGTTTCAGGATGCCAGTGCTCCCGATCCTGTTAATTGTAAGACATTGTTGATAAGGGTCTTGTTTTAAGACACCGATGCTCACACTCCAGTTAACCATACGGCCACCAACATTGTTGATAAGGGTCTTGTTTCAGGATGCCAGTGCTCACGCTCCAGTTAATTCTAAGACCACCTCTATTGTTGATAAGGGTCCTGTTTTAAGACGCCGATGCTCACGCTCCAGTTAATTGTAAGACCACCTCCATTGTTGATAAGGGTCCTGTTTAAGACGTCGATGCTCACACTCCAGTTAACTGTAAGACCACCTCTATTGTTGATAAGGGTCTTGTTTCAGGATGCCAGTGCTCACGCTCCAGTTAATTCTAAGACCACCTCCATTGTTGATAAGGGTCCTGTTTTAAGACGTCGATGCTCACACTCCAGTTAACTGTAAGACCACCTCTATTGTTGATAAGGGTCTTGTTTCAGGATGCCAGTGCTCACGCTCCAGTTAATTCTAAGACCACCTCCATTGTTGATAAGGGTCCTGTTTTAAGACGCCGATGCTCACGCTCCAGTTAATTGTAAGACCACCTCCATTGTTGATAAGGGTCCTGTTTAAGACGCCGATGCTCACACTCCAGTTAACTGTAAGACCACCTCTATTGTTGATAAGAGTCCTGTTTTAAGACGCCGATGCTCACGCTCCAGTTAATTGTAAGACCACCTCCATTGTTGATAAGGGTCCTGTTTTAAGACGCCGATGCTCACGCTCCAGTTAATTGTAAGACCACCTCCATTGTTGATAAGGGTCCTGTTTTAAGACGCCGATGCTCACGCTCCAGTTAATTGTAAGACCATCTCCATTGTTGATAAGGGTCCTGTTTTAAGACGCCGATGCTCACGCTCCAGTTAATTGTAAGACCACCTCCATTGTTGATAAGGGTCCTGTTTAAGACGCCGATGCTCACACTCCAGTTAACTGTAAGACCACCTCTATTGTTGATAAGAGTCCTGTTTTAAGACGCCGATGCTCACGCTCCAGTTAATTGTAAGACCACCTCCATTGTTGATAAGGGTCCTGTTTTAAGACGCCGATGCTCACGCTCCAGTTAATTGTAAGACCACCTCCATTGTTGATAAGGGTCCTGTTTTAAGACGCCGATGCTCACGCTCCAGTTAATTGTAAGACCATCTCCATTGTTGATAAGGGTCCTGTTTTAAGACGCCGATGCTCACGCTCCAGTTAATTGTAAGACCACCTCCATTGTTGATAAGGGTCCTGTTTAAGACGCCGATGCTCACGCTCCAGTTAATTGTAAGACTACCTCCATTGTTGATAAGGGTCTTGTTTCAGGATGTCAGTGCTCACGCTCCAGTTAATTGTAAGACCACCTCCATTGTTGATAAGGGTCCTATTTTAAGATGCCGATGCTCACGCTCCAGTTAATTGTAAGACCACCTCTATTGTTGATAAGGGTCCTGTTTTAAGACGCCGATGCTCACGCTCCAGTTTACTGTAAGGCCATCTCCATTGTTAATAAGAGTCTTGTTTCAGGATGCCAGTGCTCACGCTCCAGTTAACTGTAAGACCTCCTACATTGTTGATAAGGGTTTTGTTTTAAGACGCCGATGCTCACACTCCAGTTAACTTTGCCATTGTTGATAATAGTCTTATTTAAGCCATAACTCTCAGGTTTTAATTTGCTATACGGCGACATCCGCTGTTGAAAACGATTTTAAGACGCTACTATACACGCTGCAGTTTGCTGTAAGTCCACCTTCGTTGTCGATAAGGGTCTTGTTTTAAGACGGTACTACTCACGCTCCATTTAACTGTAAGACCGTTGTAAGACCTATTTTAAGATGCCGATACTCACATTCCAGTTAACTGATAGACTTGCTTGGAGAACTAAATTGCATGGTCTGGTTGGACCTCCGTAGCCCATGGCTGCTTGAGGATGATGATGATGATGATGTAAGACCACCTCTATTGTTGATAAGGGTCCTGTTTTAAGACGCCGATGCTCACATTCCAGTTAACTCTAAGGCCATCTCCATTGTTAATAAGAGTCTTGTTTCAGGATGCCAGTGCTCACGCTCCAGTTAACTGTAAGAGCACCTCCACTGTTGATATGGGTTTTACTATAAGTCTCCAGTGCGCACGATCCAGTTATCTGTAAGGTCGCCTACATTGTTAATATGGTTCTTGGTTTAAGATGCCACTGCTGACGGTCTAGTTAGCTGATAATGGTCTTGGTTTAAGATGCCACTGCTGACGGTCTAGTTAGCTGATAATGGTCTTGTTTTAAGTCGCCACTTCTGACGAGTTATTTTGAACGCCACGAAATTCGTAATATTCTTAACGCTGAACAGCTGAAATCGTTTTCTATGTGTCCGTACCTTGTTCCGTGAACTGCTCTTTCTATCGAGTAGAAAGCGAGAAGAAGGAATGCCCGACGAGACCGCCTCATGAAAGATTCAACATTCTGCTCGGCGCATTTGCAAATTTGATTTGGTTTTCTCACCTACACGTGTTGGGTAAAGAAATTCAATTCATTGTTTTGGATGTTGCGGAGCTGACGTATTAACAACCCAAATGCAAGCATTTGTAAATATATAACATGCTGCATATTTCAAATTGTATTGCTGACTGGAAAGCCAACTGACTGAGTTGTCGACTCTAAACATGATTTTTTAAACACGCCGCATTCTTTGTTGTTTGTGTAGTTCATTGATTACAGTTAAGGCATTCTAGTTAGAGATAGAAAAAACCAGGACAAGCCTAATATATCTTCTAGGTTATCTCCGTCCTTTGTATAGGGAAGTACCTTCTTCTTCCTATATGATTTGAGGTTGAGAGTCCTGGTGTAAGCCGTATTGGTTGGCTTTTTTGTCCCAGAAATCTTCGATTCTTCCTTAAAGATGCTTGAAATAATGCTTTTTTTTTTAGAATATAATTTTTATTCCGTTATTATTATAGTGCAATGCAGTGTTTACGTATCCTAAAGGGGCGGGGGTGGCTCAGTCGGTAGCGCGCCAGGCTCGTAATCTGTAGTTCCCAGGTTCGAGTCCCAGCTGGGTCAGCGTTGAGATTTATCTCCGCAAAATTCCCCGCCCTGCCCACGGTCAGTAGGGGACACCGATGGGCTTGGAAAGGCCGCCGTCAGTCGGATGGGACGTTAAGCCGTGGCCCGCCCCGTGTGCGGGAGAGCCATACCCTGTGCACGTTAAAGAACACGCTGGATGGCCTTGACGGGGGGCTACCATCTGTCTCCCAACAGCTGTTCCAGTGGGTCCCCTCCCCCAACCTTCTCTGAGCCTTCGGGGTCCATGTGACCTGGCCATTTAGCCCATGGTGTGCAAAAAAGTGCCGCTCAGAGGTAAAACATCCCAACCCGTAGCCTAAATTTCACTGTTGTTATTGTATCCCACTCGGAGACTGTCACCACCAGTTGTTTCAAAATGTGGGACTATATATATTTAGTATGCTTTCGATGCTAATCAAAGGAATTTGTGTTCGAACACCAGACAAAGCATTTATACTCCTTTCCTTCAATTGTCCTTTCGCTGAGTGCAAACCTTCCTCACAGATCTTCTCTATGACTGAGGCTTCTCTCGAATACATATGGCAAGTAGCTTTGAGGGATAATTTATCTGAATTTTTCATATATCTAATCCGTCTTCTAGTTTGTAATGCACCATAACATAACGAAACTAAGGCTCAAAATTCAAAATGTCCGGGTATATCCTTCGGGAATTGTTGCGAAACAAACCTACACACCCAGAAAAGGAAAGACAGTCCTGAAAGGTGCAATAAAACTGAAGAATTCAGAAGAAAAAAAAAATGCTTAAGAGAAAAAACTTTAAATCTAATAACGTTGGTGTTTTACTACTATACCGAATAGAAATTAAATTAATACACTATGAAAATAGATCAGAAAAAAAAACACGCACGTAACAGGGAAAGAAAGAAAAAAAAAGATTAGTTTTTTAAGCCTAACCGAAAAAATAACAAATTGGATCTCAAGGATACGAAATATAGAATTAAAGAATTTATTTTTATCTGATTCTCACTGCACATTCCATTGCTTAACTTGTCACGTGCAATGGAAACGCAGTAATAAGTAATTCCGCGCTTCGGGTGCTCGCTCCGCGAAGCTTTAGTCTCTGTGCTCTTACAGCGCTTGGAAAAACGTGCAGTCTGCATCCTTGAGGCAAAGAGGGAGGAGATCCCAGACTCTTCCCTCTTTCGGTCGCCTGTCTCACTTAATAGGATACAGTCTCTATAAGCTAGCATCCTGCGTGACTGTCATTTCTGCAGAATCCATTTCGTCTGTACAAATACAATTCATTTGGCCCGAACGATCCTGCCGTTGGGTTTTGCTTTGCTTTACGTTTTCTGATATGTTTATACAAATGCTTGCATCACAGTGTCTCCCAAAAGAGATTTCGTTTGCTATCTTTGGTCTTTCTCCTATTTTGTCTTCAGGTCATCCTGAAACTTACTCTTTTTCCTTTGGTGGTTGAACTTATCCTCGACCAGAGGATTGGATTGGATTGTTTTACCTCTGAGCGGCACTTATTTGCACACCATGGGCTAAATGGCCAGGTCACATGGATCCCGAAGGCTCAGAGAAGGTTGGGGGAGGGGACCCACTGGAACAGCTGTTGGGAAACAGATGGTAGCCTCCCGTCAAGGCCATCCAGCGTGTTCTTTAACGTGCACAGGGTATGGCTCTCTCCCGCACACGGGGCCACGGCTTAACGTCCCATCCGACGGTCGGCGGCCTTTCCAAGCCTATCGGTGTCCCCTACTGACCGTGGGTAAGGCGGGGAATTTTGCGGAGATAAATCTCAACGCTGACCCAGCTAGGACTCGAACCGTGGAACTACAGATTACGAGCCTGGCGCGCTACCGACTGAGCCACCCCCGTCCCCTCGACCAGAGGAAAATCGTTCTTGTTGTCATGCGTTAGTGGCTAAAAAAATTAGAAAAATGTGCCGAGATGAATTCGTTATTCGCTCAGTTTCTAAATTCACAAGAAAATGAACTTTAATTTCTCACTGAAGCTGGCCTAGTGTACAATTACTCTTATCGTAAGAATAGGGGACCTTAGTGTAAGCGAGAGTGTGCAAAGTTTCAGTTTGTGTGCATAGTAGTAGCATTAACTTTGGTGAATTGCAGAGTAAAAATATGCATATCTGAAGTTTAGCTTCCAGAATTTGGTCTATAAGATTTCCTGAACTCATGGGTTAAGGGAAATGTATAGTGCTCTACTAAAATATTATGAAATTCCATCTTAGGTCAATGGGCTGGGTTATTTTACCTCCGAGCGGCTCTTTTTTTGCACACAATGGGCTGGGTTATTTTACCTCCGAGCGGCTCTTTTTTTTTGCACACAATGAGCTAAATAGTCAGGTCACAAGGACCCCGAGGATTCAGGGAAGATTGGGTGGGAGGGGACCCACTGGTAAGCTGTTAGGAGACAGACAGCAGTCTCTCGTCAAGGCTATCCAGCGTGTTCTTTAACGTGCACAGGATGTGGCTCTCCCGCATACAAGGCCACGGTTTAAAGTTCCATCAGACGGACGTCGGCATTTACAAGCCCTTCGAGGGCAGGACGGGGAGTTTTGCGGAGATAAACCTGAACGCTAGTTCAGGCGTTAAATCTCAACGCTGACCCAGCTGGGACTCGAACCTGAGAATACAGATTACGAGCTTGGTGCGCTACCGAGTGAGCCATAACCGCCCCATATGCTATTTGGAATATAACCTCGAAGTTCTATAACTTCTAAAATATACATTTAATGGCAAAATGTGTTTGAAGAAAAAATGAATGAACATAATCAAAATTATTTGAATATCGATTTTGAACAATATTCCTTTAGTAATTAAAAGTTATGACAGTGAAAATATTAAGCAACAAATTACCTTGTTTCATAAAAATCATTCATAATTATCGAATATTAAAATAATCATTACGCAAACTTTTAAAATGCATATTTAATTTATGAAATTCTTCGTAAAACTATTTATTTCTGAAATTTTAATTAATTTTTGAGGAAACGTTTTTTGACGCATTATTGTTATGAAATAGTTTAGCTTATATAACTCTCTACACAGTGAACGAATACTATTGAAAAATCGAGATTAAATTATATTTGATTATTACCATTAATGTTTCTTCAGTCACATTTTTTCATTAAATACATACTTTACAAGTTATAGAACTTCGTAGTTAGACTGGCATTGACATAACGTGAAAAGTGCCTATGCTATTCCATTTTGGTAGGGGGCGGGGGTGGCTCAGTCGGTAGCGCGCCAGGCTCGTAATCTGTAGTTCCCAGGTTCGAGTCCCAGCTGGGTCAGCGTGGAGATTTATCTCCGCAAAATTCCCCGCCCTGCCCACGGTCAGTAGGAAACACCGATGGACTTGGAAAGGCCGCCGTCCGTCGGATGGGACGTTAAGCCGTGGCCCCGTGTGTGGGAGAGTCATACCCTGTGCACGTTAAAGAACACACTGGATGGCATTGACGGGAGGCTACCATCTGTCTCCCAACAGCTGTTCCAGTGGGTCCCCTCCCCCAACCTTCTCTGAGCCTTCGGGGTCCATGTGACCTGGCCATTTAGCCCTTGGTGTGCAAAAAAGTGCCGCTCAAAGGTAAAACAATCCAACCCAACCCATTTTGGTAGGGGAAGGAATTGAAAAATCTCCCAGCATGCTGGGAACTGAGCAGGGATGTGAAATCAAATTAAAATTCTTTCAAAAGCAAATTTTTCCTCTTGATATTGTTAAAATAACACAATTTTTAGTCTCGAAACAATTGAAATATGAAACCTCTACAAACTGTCTTCACAATCAAATACTCCAATACCGATTTTTTTTCTCACCTAACATTGTTCTTCGCAATCCAGTTCCATAAATCTCATTTGTGGTCCTGATAATTTGTCTTCCAATTCAAATTTTCTAAAAGCTGATTTTCGAGCTGATTATTTTGTCTTCCTCATCTATTCCTAAAAAATCCCAGGTGTCTGTCTGGGATTCTGTCTTCGAAATCCAGTCCACTAAATACACATGTTTCGAACTAGTATTCTGTCTTGAAAAACCAATATTCTAAAATTTTCATTTTACGCACCTCGTATTCTATCTTAAGAAACTATTTCTCTAAAGTCTGATTTTCTTTCTTTTGCTTTTTGTCTTCCCAGTGTACTTCGGTAAAACTCTAGTTTACTCTATTCTTTGATATGCTATACATAAAACATGGTTAATGAAAAATTGTTTGAGTGAGTGATGAAAAGGTGATGTTTTTAATCGGAAATGTTTATTTTTTTATTTAATTTCTTAATTCTTCTTTTTCCCCCCTACATTTTATGTCATGATCTAGATTACATCAATATCATATCTGTTAAAACCATATTAATTCCCGCTGATATGCTTCGACTTAGTGGCTTCTTGAAAACCTCACTTGGATTCTGCAATTCTGGTCTTCAAAACTGGCTTCTTACTGGCCCTGATAACGGCCGCCACACGACGAGGCAAGGACTCCACAAGCTTGCGTAAATGTTCCACAAGTATGGCGACCCATGCATCCTCCAGAGTCGTCCATAATTCTCTCAAGATCGTCGCTGTTAGGACAAGAGCCCAAACACTCTGCTCGATGGTATCCCAAAGATTTTCAATGGAATTTAAATCTGGGCTTTTAGGTGGCCAATTCATTATTTCAAAGTCTGCAGAATGCTCCTGCAACCATGCAATACCCAACCTGGACCTGTGAGATAAACAGTTGTCTTGCTGGCAGACGCCATCTCCATTGGGATGCATGATGGACATAAATGGGTGTAAATGGTCACTCATGAGTTCTACGTACCGGGATGCATTGAGAGTCATCGGTACACGTACCAATGGTCCCGCAGACATCCAACTGAAGACACCCCAGGCCATCACTGAGCCACCACCAGCTTGTACTGTCCGACCTGACATGCAGTATCCATGGCTTCATGGGGTTGGCGCCGTACCCTCAAGTCTCTCATTGTCGTGATGAAGTTTAAATCGGGATTCATCACTCCAGTCTATCCGTTGCCAATTTCGATTGTCCAGTTTCGATGTTCTTTAGCGCAGGCAAGGCGTTGAGCCCGGTGTCGTGCTGTTAGAAGTGGGACTCTCGTAGGCTGGCGGCTCCCGAAGCCGAGACGATGAAGTGAGCGTTGCACGACCCGTGTGCTTGTTTTTTTTGCCAGAATTTTCATATTCTCGGACCACTCTTGAAACTGTCGTATGAGAAAATCCAAGTTTGTTGACAATTTCGGAGATCGAATGTCTCATCCGTCGGGCACCTACGACCTGCCCTCTGTCAAATGCATCTAAATCCTGTGCCTTTCTCATTACGCTTCTCAAAATGAATACTTGGGGAAGCCAAAGCTGACAGCTTTATATGACCACGCATGCGCGCAAATGCGAGGACTTGCGGTACTGAATTTGGATAACGTGTCCTATCCCTAATTCAATGTCACTTCAGTATAAAACCTCATTTAGATTCTGGAATTCTGGTCTTCAAAACATCATTTTTGAGCCTGTCATTTTGGTTTACATTTGACTTGCCCAAAATCTTAGTTTTAAATGCTGGGCATTTTATTTCTTTTTCGCAACTGAGTTCGCCAAAACCTCATTTTTGAGTCTGTTCTTATATTTTCGCCATTCATTTATATAAAACCCAAGCGTTTTGTAGTTAAGGATTCATTCATAAACGTCAATTAGTACCTCTTTAGTTACGTGATAATATGTGAAATATATATATATATAAAATCCCAATATTAAATGGAGGAGCTAGTCGATTATTTTCTGAGACTTCTACTCCTTCTTCCAAGCAAAAATATTCTCTTCTGAATTACGATCGCTGTCAGTCGCTGAAACAAAAACCTTACGTGCGTGCTCTTTTCAACTCCCTCATTTTCACCAAACCATCACCTACTGCGACGAAGTCGCATAATGCATTTGCAGTGCTCAGAAATTCAGGCAACAGGCAGAGAGGAGTTACACCTAACAAACATTAAATGGCCTCCCAGTTTCCGATCCTGACAGCTCCAAATGCATGCTCTCAACTTTCGCCTTCTCCGCATCCACCCTCCAACAATCATAGACGTTCATTGTCGTCTCCATCTTCCTCTGGAGACCAGTTGGACGGGCATTTTGTTGCGCGTGAGTGATGGGTTCTCGTGCGAGGAGGCGGTCCATCTGTTATTTTTCTTTTTCTCTTTCTCTCAACTTCTTCCAGCCCTCCCCTTCCCCTTCCCAACCCAGTTCTCTTCATTTTATGTCTTCTCGTTTTCGCCTATTCCGCTCACCCTTCCCAAATAGTGTCCAGTTGGCTGCTGCAGTTTTGTTGCTTAGGGGGGGGGGGTCTGTTCTCCTCCCTCCCTAATTTTTTTACCCTTCAGTCCCTCGCTGCTGCACAATGCCTTTTTGTACCAGTCTCGTCTTTAACCCTCTTCGTTCTTCTATCTCCCCTCCTTCCCCCCGAAGAAGTTGATGTCTTTCGTTCTCCTTCTTCTCTTACTTGCTTCTCCCTCCCCCCACAACATCGACGCACCCGCCCACCTTTCTATCTCTCTTTTTTTTTTCCCTTTCTGCTGTCCGTCCGTCTGTTTGTCGGTCTCTCTGTTGTAGTAGGACAGGAGCGACAGTTGTGCCGCTTGTTCAGCGCCGAGGCGAGATCTTTGCTGGTCCTTAAGAAGTCCTCGATATTGGCAGATTGAGTAGTGGTCTCGCTGTTTGTTAAGAAGCACACAGAAGGGTCTGGGCAGAGGAGCGTGATGTGTTTGTCAAGCAGCGGTTTGGAAATGTGACAGAAGCTTGTTATGCGACATCTGCTGCTGCCTTTCATTTAGATTTTCTTTTTTTCCTCCCCCCCCTCCGTTGTTGTTCGTTTCTCTCCCTCTCTTTCTCGTTTTATTTTTTTTTTGCGTGCTTGTATGTGACGTGAACACGTGGCAAGAAACCCAGAATTCGAAAGTAGAGTTTTTTTTTGCCAAACAGATTTCTAAATAGAAAAATAAAAAAGTATTCCAAAGGGAGATCTAATAGTTTTTTATGACTTCGGGTTGTTTGGGTTGTTTTACATCTGAGCGGCACTTTTGCGTTCAGAATAAGCTAAATGTCTAGGTCACGAAGACACCAAAGCCGCAGAAATTGGGTCGATAAATTATGTAACACGTTGAAACAGGAGGGTTGTTTAGGGTTGTTTCAATTTTGAGCGGCACTTTTTTGCATACCATGGGCTAAATGGCCAGGTCACATGGACCCCGAAGGCTCAGAGAAGGTTGGGGGAGGGGACCTATTGGAACAGCTGTTGGTAGACAAATGGTAGCCTCCCGTCAAGGCCATCCAGCGTGTTCTTTATCATGCACAGGGTATGGCTCTCCCGCACATGGCACCACGGCTTAACGTCCCATCCGACGGATGGCGGCCTTTCCAAGCCCATCGGTGTCCCCTACTGACCGTGTGCAGGGCGGGGAATTTTGCGGAGATAAATCTCAACGCTGACGCAGCTGGGACTCGAACCTGGGAACTACAGATTACGAGCCTTGCGCTCTATCGACTGAGACACCTTCTCCCCATATCATGTTACGATCCTTATGCGCTACGGCCAGAGCCAATTCCCTCTTCTGTGTGGTTAGAAAGTCGTAGCTTGCTGAATGTTATGAAGCAGAATATTGTTATGAATTTAAAAGGTTGGAAATTGAGCGTGAGTTCAAAAATAATAATTGGTAACAATGATTCTAAAATAATGTAATTTATTACAAAAGTATGACTGAAAACATTTATATAAACTAAATTCAATCAACTCAAATCTTTATCAGTATAAAAATAAACCTTCAGAAGAACATACACATTTTTACTATTCCTACAAAGAGATGTTTCCTCTATAACTCTCTTTATTTATCTCTACTCAAAGCATAAAATAAGGCTTTTTACAACAGTCGATAAGTGGCACAATAATATTTGTGAACAACCTTCAGTCTATGAAGAATAACTTGGCAATTCTTAAACAAACTAAATATAAAACTATACATCAAACGATGAACTCTTCCTATAGAAAAGTTGAGATCAGTTTTGCTTGTTCAACTAACATATTACCTCCTCAGTCACATCTTTAAGTGTCCTAAACATCCTTCTTTTTCTTACCAGTCCATCAACACTAATAAACTTATTTAATCTGCCCCGAACACACCAAATAAAAACATTTCTTATTTATACTATAATGCAGAGACTAACTAACCTATACACAAATTCTTCCTAATTACAATTCCCTTATTCCTTGTTTGTTGGTGCGGGGGTGGCTCAGTCGGTAGCGCGCCAGGCTCGTAATCTGTAGTTCCCAGGTTCGAGTCCCAGCTGGGTCAGCGTTAAGATTTATCTCCGCAAAATTCCCCGCCCTGCCCACGGTCAGTAGGGGACACCGATGGGCTTGGAAAGGCCGCTGTCCGTCGGATGGGACGTTAAGCCGTGGTGCCGTGTGCGGGAGAGCCATATCCTGCGCACGTTAAATAACACACTGGGTGGCCTTGACGGGAGGCTACCATCTGTCTCCCAAAAGCTCTTCCAGTGGGTCCCCTTCTCTGAGCCTTCGGGGTCCACGTGACCTGGCCATTTAGCCCATGGTGTGCAAAAAAAGTGCCGCTCAGAGATAAAACAACCCAACCTTGTTTGTTTTTAAAGTTAATTTCGTTCGAAGTGGTTAGTGAAGTAATTCGCACGCTGAAGCATATGCGAGCATCAAAATGATGCATCAAATCACAAGTTCATTTTAACACGTTCATCTGTCGTAACAATATGTTGTCAAGATTTTAAACAGGTTGTTGTTTTCTTCCACTGCTGTAACATTAAAGTAGACCTTGCTTCAGCGAACTGCTCAGCATCTCTTTACAGTCTCTAGACACAGAAGAAGCCGTCTCTCGGAATTTATAATCATCAAGAAAGGATTAAAATGGAAACGAAACAGAGATACTGAATATTGATTAAGTCCACTTAACGACACGTTAATAAAAGAAAATCGTGATTTCCCACACCTTAAATGTACTGAATATTTCAGATTCGGTTATAGGCTGAGGATTTGCATTCCAAATACCAGTAAGCAGTGATTTCTAGTAGGTATAATTTTATTCATGTATTAATTTTACTGCTGTGAATGAAATATGCTTGGAATCGATTCATAATTACCTAACACAATGGAGTTTTGGCATATAAAAATATATATGTATAATTGATATTGAATTTATCTCGAATTATAGCGTATAAATAAGCAGAGTACAGGTACTGGACAGAAAAATGCAAACAGTTCCATGTTATCTCAAAAGAAAATCACATTCAGAGCTCAATAACTTCTTTAATATGATTTTTAATGAAAAATATGTCTAAATCTAAATTAAAGATCTCAATCAACTCTATCTAAATTTCTGATCTCTTAACCTGTTTTATTAATGTTTCAATTAAATTTTGGAGTCAAATTTTATAGCCTGTTAAATATTCCATAATTCACAACTCTTTGATTACTGAACAAATAATGTGTAAAATCGAGATTTAGATAGACTGGATTGAGATCTTTAGATATATCCTTCATCGAAATCATATTAAAGAAGTTATAGAGGTCTGAATAGGATTTCTTACTGAGATAACATGGAAATGTTTCCATGTTATCTCAGTAGTGGCGTAATATTGAAATTCCGTCTAGGATTTCCTAAGCATGTCTGGTGTAACACTGGCAGCTGTTGCCAATGTTACACCAGACTGTACATATTAAAACTAAATTGTTTTATATGGCGAGACCATTCTCATTTTGTATGTGTGTTCTTATTTGTTCCAATTTCTTGTGCTATGTTAGACATCGTAATCTAATCTGAATAAATCTAATCTAATATTTAATGTTGGGCCTTCGCATAGTTTCAACTGGACAAACAAAATGGATTTAATTATGCACCGATAAAGTGAAGTTTTCGTACTTCGTGGAATTAACCCTTTCGGGACCATAAGGTTTCTAAGAGTAAATATTAGTATGTAACTGTTTATTTTAGTTTGTTTAGACGTAAAATAAATAAAAATCATAAGAAAAATACATAACAATGTGTAGTTTTTTTGGAATTTTATGGGAAATATTTTTCGCAATGGACTATAAAGGTAACACAAATTATAGTTAGGCTTATTATGCAATGTCTTTTATTTATTGGTTTATTATAACAAAATGTTAACTAAAATAATACAAAATTATGAAATAAAATTACTATACAAAATGATGTGCTAATTATGATATTCGGCGAAGCAATTTCTTTTGGTTGTGAAGCAAAGATGGACATTGCACAGATGCAACATTATTGCAAAGATGGACATGGACTAAACGTTCCCGTTTACGTAATTGCGTTCGGCATACGTTCTATTTTGACATTCTGTATAAAAAATGCAGATAAGGTTATAATTAAATACGACAATCACCAATTTTAAAATGGGGAAAAATGTTTCCTTTAGTCGTGAAAGGGTTAAGATTGAATGTTTTTGTGACGTATTCAGAAATCAAATCCAAAAGAGAATGTCATTGCTCGTGATTTTGCTCAGTATCTTTAGTCGTCATTTTGTTTTTCTACTTGTATTGCCATAACCTTACATCGAATATAACATGCTCGGTTAAAACATCAGAGAATCGATAACTTAATGGATATGTTTTTTTCTGTCTTATACGTGTTCGGTTGTTCAGTGGGATACAGAGAAAATTGCTTTGGAGAGGGGGTTGCAAATAAATCAAAATTCTTATTTTTATCTTTCAGGCTGTAACATAATGTCATGCAACTAGTGTACCACAGTTAGGTGCAACCAAATTCTTTAAGGAAAGGTGGATTTGGGTTGGGTTGTTTTACCTCTGAGCGGCACTTTTTTGCACATCATGGGCTAAATGGCCAGGTCACATGGACCCCGAAGGCTCAGAGAAGGTTGGGGAGACAGATAATAGCCTCCCGTCAAGGCCATCCAGAGTGTTCTTTATCGTGCATAGAGTATGGCTCTCCCGCACACGAGCCAAGGCTTAACGTCCCATCCGACGGACGGCTGCCTTTCCAAGCCCATCGGTGTCCTCTACTGACCATGGGCAGGGCGGGGAAATTTGCGAAGATAAATCTCAACGCTGACCCAGCTAAGGGTTTGTCGAAATGTTGGGGAGATCTCAAGATTCTTTAAAGCGTTGGTAAAAGATTAGAAAGATTAGATTTAGCGTGAACTTTAAAATGTTGCGGATGTTGCTGCAGAAGACCTTACATAAAACTGCCGGCAGGGAAACAAACAAACGACATTGGGAAAAAATCTTTGAGTTCAGGGATCCCTAAACTTGCTCTAATCGAAATTCGGAATAATATTGTTTTAATGATTGCAGTATATTCTCTGTGTTATGAAAGAGAATTAAAAGCAAAAACAAAATCATTTGTTCCCACCACAATTTATTCGAAGCGATTTTATCTAAAAAATTGTTACTGATGCTTCTTAATTACTCTTATAGTTTTCATCAGTAATCCTATTTAAGCCTTTAATTTTTCCTTCAGTAATGCCCACAGAGGCTCCAAAGGCTCAGGTTAAAGCTTACTAATGTCTTCAGGTTATAATGTGGCCCGTTTGGGATTACTAATCCGAGTATATGACGTGTTATAAGGCTACGGGTTATCTCTCTGTGCCAACGAGATAGAGTTCCAGAGAAGACAGTAAAAACTTAACAGCCGTCACTCCTTGGTGCTTCAGACAATGAATAGTAACACTAAGGACGAGGAAATGTTCTGCTTGGGAAACATGAATTACGACAGGTTTACGCTTTGTTTACCTCCGGAATATCTGAAGTTTTCTAGTAGGAGGCATTTGAAACGAAAAGACTGATAGAAACGTAGATTGGTGCTTCCTAATAGAGGGCTTTCACTACCCTTTTGGGCAGTGATGGTCCTAAGAAGATGGAGACCTAGGGCAAAAAGGCGCTATGTCATAAATGTAGGTGTTGTCTTCGGTAGATAACGGGCCATAAAACAGGACAGAATAGCTATTATAAACGCATTTATTTGTCGTAAATAATTAGAGATAAGTACAATGTACTTCGCTGCTATGAAATGCTTTTGGGAATAGTGCTCATGGGGAAAGTGTTTCAGGGAAAATTATTGATTATCACAAGATTTGATTCGGTGAAAATGTCTAGGTTATATATTGGTGTGCATATTATCCTGAATAGATAATAGGCGACGCAAGCCCAAGACATTTTGTCGCCCCAAGCGGTCACATTTTATGCCACCAATCTACTTTTAGCAGCTACAAGTAAATGCAGGTTTTTCTGTCTCTGAAATATTCGTTTTGCCGCTGCAGAAAAATTGCTTTCGTTGCTTTCCCCTCTCCAACACTACGACAAAAAATTAAAATTCTTTTTCCACCTAAAGTGAATTTCCCTTTTTTTGCCATTCTGATTAATTTGTTTTCTCCTATCTCAAAAAAAACTTAAATTTTTTGTGCATTTAACTGAATACATTTCGAACGCAATATCTTTTCCTTCATTCAAGCATCATTTTCTTTTCTTTCTTTTGAATGTCATTTCCTTTCCTCCCTTTGAACGTCACTTCCTTTCCCTTCAACTATCTTCACACTAGAAATAAAATGCCATAGAATCTTAAATAATGAGGTTTCAAAATTACTACACTAGCAAAATTACGTAACGATATTAGCATTTTTCTTTTAGTAACACTTTCACATAATGGGTTGGGTTGTTTTACCTCTGAAAGGCACCTTTTTCACACAATGGGCTAAATGGCCAGGTCACAAGGACCCGGAAGGCTCAGAGAAGGTTGGGGGAGGGGACCCACTGTTGGAAGACAAATGGTAGCCTCCCGTCAAGGCCATCCAGCGTGTTCTTTATCGTGCTTAGGGTATGGCTCTCCCGCACACGGGGCCACGGCTTAACGTCCTATCCGACGGGCGGTCCTTTCCAAGCCCATCGGTGTCCCCTACTGACCGTGGGCAGGGTGGGGAATTTTTGCGGAGATAAATCTCAACGCTGACACAGCTGGGACTCGAACCTGGGAACTACAGATTACGAGCCTGGCGCGCTACCGACTGAGCCACCCCCGCCCCCAGTGAAAATGTGACTGAAGTGAATGATTCGATCCGGAACGAACTGGAATCCGTGTATATTAAAACGTGTCCCTCCGTGTATATTAAAATTTTTTTCTTGGATAATATATGCAATATATATGTTTAATATGTTTTCGCCTCCATTCCATTTAGTAATATTAAAAAAGTGGGGGAGAGGTTATGACTATCCTTTCCCCCACTTTCCACCACTTAAACATTAAAAAAAAAGAATCCTCTCAAGCAGTTGCTTTGTCAGATGTCTGATAGGAGCCTATCAGTTTATATGCAATGGTAGAGGGTCTGTGAGGATGGCGAGACTTCAGCACAAAGACAACACTAGCATCCATGCCTTAACCCGGGTCCTTTTGATCAGTAGCCAAGCACGCTAACCACTCGGCCACGAGACGGTTGCCCTACTTATAATTAGTTTGTAATTCCTGTGGTAATATTATTGGGTGTTTTATTTTGAGGTTACGTAAGTGAAGATTTGAATTAATTTAATCATTCTAAACGATATTATTTTGTAAAAGTTTATTAACTTCAGTTTCACTAATGTCAAAGCTGCGTTCAGTGTAATACTCCAGGAATTGAAACTGGGAGTCGCAATATTTTAAGCTGGAAGGGTTTTTTAATTATTATACTCAATCCTGAAATAGGCGTGGACTATGGAGGTCCAACCACACTCTAAATGTAATTCTCCAAGTACATCTATTCTGAGTAACAGTTATTGCATTTGGTATCTGTCTGGAATGGGAATGAGGACGGTCTTGGTTGATTAAATTAGCAGCGTTACATGTCACTAGTTAATAACTAGAGGAGGTGTTAAGAAAATAAGTCGGGTGTTTGTTTATCCCTCTGGTATAAGAAAGCAAGAGTGCTATAAATACAGATGTTATCCTAGGGTTTGGTTAAGCATAAAAAAACTCTTGTATAAATATACTATTTTTTGAAGTATAGATAGTGAACCCGTCCGTTACATTTGATCTCAAGTGCGTTGAATTAAAGAGACGATCAACAACAGATAGACTCTTTCAATAGGATATTTCTGAAACTCTCTACAATTCATTCCGAATAAAATTAAGAGATATTTATTTAGGCTTTCTGAGTTATATTCTACTTTATATATTATGAACCGTCGACCATCCTAATATTTTACGAGTCACTTTATATCATAATCTGTGTATTTTATGCGATCAAAAATTAATTTGCCAAAAATACCACATTTGTTTCAATTTCCCGCCTGAACAATTTACGCCCAGGGTGCTATTTTGAACGTCATTTCTTTCTTTTCTCTTGAATGCCATATTCTTTTTCTTACTTTTAATGCCATTTATATCCTTTCTTTTACTTTTAAATGCCCTTTCTTTTTTTCCCCTTATTTTAAATGCCATTCTTCCCTTCCTTTAAAGGGCACATTTTCTACTCTTCCTTTAAACGTCATTGGGGCGGGGGTGGCTCAGTCGGTAGCGCGCCAGGCTCGTAATCTGTAGTTCCCAGGTTCGAGTCCCAGCTGGGTCAGCGTTGAGATTTATCGCCGCAAAAATTCCCCGCCCTGCTCACGGTCAGTAGGGGACACCGATGGGCTTGGAAAGGCCGCCGTCCGTTGGATGGGACGTTAAGCCGTGGCCCCGTGTGCGGGAGAGCCATACCCTGTGCAGGTTAAAGAACACGCTGGATGGACTTGACGGGAGCTACCATCTGTCTCCCAACAGCTGTTCCAGTGGGTTCCCTCCCCCAACCTTCTCTGAGCCTTCGGGGTCCTTGTGACCTGGCCATTTAGCCCATGGTGTGCAAAAAAGTGCCGCTCAGAGGTAAAACAAACCAAACCAAAAAATTAAACGTCAGTTTACCTTCTTTTAAAAGACATTTCTTGTCCCTTTCTTCAAGCGCAATTTCCTTTTGCAAATTCAAACAATTTCCTTTTGTTTTAAAATGGATCACGTACTATTCACTTGAATTCACTTATTACTACACTATTAAAAGGGATCACGTACTATTCACTTGAATTCACTTATTACTACACTATCAAAAGGGATCACGTACTATTCACTTGAATTCACTTATTACTACACTATTAAAAGGGATCACTTGAATTCACTTATTACTACACTATTAAAAGGGATCACGTACTATTCACTTGAATTCACTTATTACTACACTATTAAAAGGGATCACGTACTATTCACTTGAATTCACTTATTACTACACTATTAAAAGGGATCACGTACTATTCACTTGAATTCATTTATTACTACACTATTAAAAGGGATCACGTACTATTCACTTGAATTCACTTATTACTACACTATTAAAAGGGATCACGTACTATTCACTTGAATTCACTCATTACTAAACAAAGCATGGAGATAACCTAGACGCTGCATTAGGCTTGTCCTGATTTGTCCTATAACATACTAACACTTACATGCCTGTTGGTTTAGTAGTCAGATACTTTAGCCACTAAACCAGATACGGGCTATCTCATATCTGGCAATTAATAGCACTTCTTTATCTCTCTGTTTCTTTAAACGTCATTTCCCTTTCCTTCTTTTAAAAGCCACTTCTTTCCCTACCTTTAAACATCCCTTATTTTTCCTTCCTTTGAAAGATATATTTTTTTCTTTCCTTTAAGCAACTACGTACTTTTTCCTTTAACGGCCTTTCTTTCCTTCGCCGTTCCCTTATAAGACACTTTTCTCCTCCCTTTAAACTCCTTTTTTAAAGAACATTTCTTTTTCTTTCCCCATTTTCACTTTTATACTCTTTACTTAACGAGTGGTTGTTACATTTCCAACTGTTTTACACGAAGAACGAATGGAAACAGCAAAGAGAAGGAGATAAAATCCCACACGAATTTTTAGCTGAGTAGAAGAAGAGAAAAAACTACGCTCTTAAAAGAAACGGAAGTGACGTTTAGTAAAGGAAGCAGGAAGGCTTCACGAGAGCAAAGCGAATCCCAAATTAAGTGAACTCGAAAAAAAGTTCATGATGGCTGGAATGGGTTTGGAGATGACACATTTCACTCTATTGTGACTTCATCCGCTTTCCTTTTGCATTCCGAAGAAGAGTAGAAGCTTTCTTGCTTCTTGATGCTTCAGTGGAGTTCCCATGTAGGTGTCAGAACCAATCAGAACTTCTCTATTTGAAATCCGTTTAACACTGGAAAGATCGCTGAATTCCACATAGAATTCAAAGGAAATAAGGATCTTGATGCGAAGAATATTCCATAGGAGAACAAAAACTGTTTCGAGGACCAATACAGCTCTCCGTAGTTGCATTAATTTGTTCACTGTAATTCCGAGGCTTTTAGAGTGCTATTATTACCTTATCAATTGGTCTCTTGGCTGTACTCAGCAAACCTGATTGTTGAACGAAATGTGTACCAGGCAAAACGAAATCATACCCAAAAACATATTTATAAAATTTGTTCATTAATTTTTAAAAGTTTTTGTATGATATTCTGGCAGTTCTCTTTTCTATTTATATTTTAAAAGGAATAATTAATTCAAATAAAAATTTGAGACGTATTTACGACGTGGATCATTTTATTCGTCGACTGCCTTGCCAACAATTAGCAGCTTTTCGTACGAGTTAATATATGTCATGTGGCAACACAGAGACTTCGAGGGCATGGAGCAGTATGTGCAAGTTGAAACACATAGCGATGTGGTCGCACGTAAATCCGCTCTGCCCACGTTCATTAGGGGACGCCGATGGGCTTGAAAAGGTCGCCGTCCATCGGATGGGACTTTAAGCCGTAGCCCCGTGTACGGGAGAGCTATACCATGTGCGCGTTAAAGAACACGCTGGATTGTCCTTGACGGTAGGCTACCATCTGTCTCCTAACAGCTGTTCCAGTGTGTCCCCTACCCCAACCTTCTCTGAGCCGTCGGGGTCCTTGTGACCTGGCCATTTATCCCATGGTGTGCAAAAAAGTGCCGCTCAGAAGTAAAACAACCAACTAATATGTAGAATGAAATACCAAAGAAATTGTGTTGTTCAATATTTTATAACTGACCAAGCCTTTTTCATTGCATATTATGTATACAGATAAGTTATTTTGTAATTTATTTAGGAATTTTGGCGTTTTAATATCAGGTCTTTGCAGATGCAGCTAAATAGTGAATAAAAAGAGCTGGAAACTGATCAATTTTGTGTTCATTAACCGAAACTAAAAAATCTCGATTAGGTGGGGATGTAATCTGAAATCGAAAACCATGTTCTCTTGATCACTAGTGTTAGTCCATCATCAAGAAACACTGCACTAGCAAACATCAAGGTGATGATTTGGTTCCCTCTGGTGACTGTTTGATCAGGTTGACTGTTCATTAAAGTGATATTCGGTGCATGTCTCTGGTAAAGAGAAGTTGGTTGGTAAAGCTTGTCTCTTCCCCTTGCATGCGTGGGTTTACCGGAGCAGATGGGGCACGCCAGGCGGCCTTAAGCAAACACCGGAGCCAGCGGTGAACGACAGCACGTGGTGTCCCTCGTGCTCATCGAAGCCTAAATCCATCGACTCCAATATTCGTTTAAGAAATAATTTTCTCTCTATACACAGTCTTGAAAACTTCAGCTTTTGAATTCGTGATGTATTCTGAGTTTGTCTCTTCTAATATTTCTTACTGAACGTGCAACTTTTGTGTATCTGACGACCAAAATCAAGAATGAAGCATCAGAAAACAAACTTGATTTTCTTTCTAATTCTCAGAAAAGTGAACTACAGTCTCTCTATGTACGTTGTTCGATTCGAAAGTAACCTAGAAATTTATCTGAAGCACTACCTTTGCCGTTGAATTCCGCTAATACTGGAGAAAATTGTCTTGAGCCGGTTGGGATCCGAACCTACGACCTACTGATAACATGTCAGGTGCTCTGATAGCTGAGCTAACGGCAGCTGATCAAGATTCCCCCTGCTGTTGTTAAGTCTCATACCCTAGTGGTCAGCGTTGAGATTTATCTCCGCAAAATTCCCCACTATGCCCACGGTCAGCAGGAGACACCGATGGGCTTGGAAAGGCTGCCATCCGTCGGATGGGATGTTAAGCCGTGGCCTCGTATGCGGGAGAGCCATACCATATGCACGTTAAAGAACACGCTGGATGGCCTTGACGGTAGGCTACCATTTGTCTCCCAACAGCTGTTCCAGTCGGTCCCCTCCTCCAACCATCTCTGAGCCTTCGGGGTCCTTGTGGCCTGACCATTTAGCCCATGGTGCGCAAAAAAGTGCCGCTCAGAGGTAAAAAACCCAACCCAACTCATACCCTAGTCTCAATATAGATGTTACGATTGCAGATAAAATCTTCAGAATCACATCAAGGCGGTGCAACTGGTATTTTTTATATCTCTTCATGCATTGTGTATGTTGATATAAGTTAGTAACCCATAGTCATCTCCTTTTGTATTCACATTGTGAAGTGGTGAAGTGACTTTAAATAAATCTAATGATCTCTGTGAATACAAAAGAGGATAACCTAGAAGTGTTCAATATAAGAATATCAACTGCTATGTGGGCTGTTTTCAAATGATATAATGTATATAAATGAAATAGCGAAAGCCAAGCGTAAGTGAGCATCTGAAGTAAAAATGGGAGACTATAAGACTGCTCAGTTGACGCTTTAATAGCTCTTGAGCTTATTTCAGAAAGAAAGAACTGCAGGAATGTCCTTAATCAATACCCTACTAGTACTAATAGAAAGCATTACAGAGAGCTTAATAAACGTGTAAAAGATCAGTTAGCTGCTGATAAGAATCTTTGGCTTGATGGTTTGGCTGACAAAGCCGAGGAAGCAGTTAGACAGCACAACAGCAGAGAGCTGTACCAGATAGTTAATGTTTTGTGTGGTAGAAAACGGACTGGCATACAAGGATTGAAGGATAAACAAGGTAAGGTTATAGAAGGGGAGGATTCTGTCATGGCTAGGTGGGCTGAGCATTTCAGTGATGTTCTAAACAATGTAGTTAGTTCTACTCCCATTGTTTGCAATGATGATAGATGCATTGGTGGCTTTAATGTTGGCCCTCTAACACAATCTGAAGTTATTTTGGCTGTTTCTAAACTTAAACTTCATAAATCCCCAGGGGGTAGAGGAAATTACTACGGAAATGCTTAGAGCTGGGAATGTTTCGGTTACCACTTGGATGACTGAAATTCTGAATATCTTTTATGATAAAGGCATGGTTCCTAAGGATTTTACCAGAGCTATTGTTATCCCTATTTTCAAAAAAGGTGATTGCAGTTTTGTGATAACTATTGTGGTATCAGCCTACTCTCTGTTCCAGGTAAAGTTCTTTCCATGATTGTGCTTAATAGAATTAAGAATCTGGTTGACAGTCAATTGCATGATGAGCAATGTGGATTCAGAAGTGGTAGGGGATGTGTGGATCAGATATTTTCACTTAGGCAGATTCTTGAGAAATATTTAGAGTTTCAGAAACATTTGGTTGCTAGCTTTGTTGATTTCAAAAAGGCTTTCGACTCTGTTGATCGTAATAATTTGTGGTTGATTGTGAAATCATATGGTATACCTGAGAAGTTAGTTACCGTAATGAAAGCTCTCTATAATAACACTGAGTCGAGTGTGAGAGTTGGTAAGGCTTGTAGCAATTGGTTTAGCATTACTTCTGGTGTTCGACAAGGGTGCATTTTGTCTCCTTTTCTCTTTAGTTTGGTTATTGATTATGTTATGCGAAATTCACTTCAAGGGAAAGATTTTGGCCTTAAATGGGCTGGAGATACGAAAATTTCTGATTTAGATTATGCTGATGATTTAGCCCTTTTGGCAAATGATGTTGATGAGATGAACTCTTTCATTCGAGCTGTTGATGAGACTGGTAGTAGAGTAGGTTTGGTTATAAACAGAGAGAAAACTAAAGTAATGAAAATTGGTCAGGCAGGCTGTGATTCAGTTAATCTGAACGGTTGCCGTCTTGAGCAGGTGTCACAGTTTAATTATCGTGGGAGCTATGTAACAGATAATGGTGATGTGCGGCATGAGATTAACAGACGAATAGGGATTGCTGCCGGGACTTTTAAGAATCTATGGAGAGTGTGGAGAAATAGGCGTATACACCTAAAGACTAAAATTAGGCTGTATAATAGTTTGGTTCTTTCTAGGGTTAGTTATGGTAGTGAAACTTGGACACTTTGTAAACATGATAACAGGAAACTAGATGCTTTTGATTCCAGATGCTTACGCAGTATCTTGGGCATTAGGTGGTTCAACTTTGTAACTAATGATGAGGTTAGGCATAGGAGTTTGCAACCTGCTTTAAGCAGCATATTGTGCAGAGAGAGACTCCGTTGGTTTGGCCATGTTGCCCGTATGAATAATTATAGATTGGCGAATAGGGTTATGAACAGTGTGCCTAAAGGCCTCAGAAAGAAGGGGAGACCTAGGATGCGGTGGGCGGACAATGTCAAACAGGATCTTGTTAGAATTGGTGTGCAGTGGCCAGATGCAGTAGATGTAGCTCAGGATAGACTTGCTTGGAGAACTAAATTGCACCGTCTGGTTGGACCTCCGTAGCCCATGTCTGCTTGAGGATGATGATGATGATGATGATGATAAGTCAATAGGTCAACCAATCAAATGAGCTAGTGACCTATCAGAAGGAATAAGTAACTCTTAAAAATAAATAAAAATAAATACCCCTTCAAGCAGCTGCTTACCACAGGGGTCTGACAGCAGTCTGTCAATTTATGCTCCATAGTAGAAGGTATGAGAGTATGGCGGGGCCTCAGCAGAAAAAACAACTGATACATTCATACCTTGCCCGGGGCTCGAACCCAAGTCTCCTAGATCAGTAACCAAGCGCGCACCAGCCTGCTTCTTGTATGCCTGGAGATCCACCGACCCTCCGGGATCAAGGCCATCTCTTGCGGCTCTTTCTCCCCCATAGTGGGGAAGTACTACTGTTCAATAATTATTAGAAGATGAAAATAATCAGTGCTTTTAGGAAAACCCTTTACCAATCTGCATAAAATATTCCCGTAAGGAAATTGAAAGTCGATAGGGTATGAATTGCATTAACTTTGTTTCAAATAGTACCTAAATATACGTGTATTAGCGTAACTCCAACGGGGTTTGGGATCCTAAGTCTTTAGAAACGAAAACTGGTTAGCAGAAATTTGTTAATATCATTTGTTGTAGTTATCACATCTTCGACTGATCAAGTCCTACATGGTCTACTAGTTAGCGTACCTGACTACTAAACTAGCGGAGTGTTCTTGTATAACATTGGTTTACAAGGTTTTTATAACATGAACAATTGTAGCTGCCTTTAACTATTTTTCAGGTGCTGATTTCAGATCTGGCCTTAAAAAATGGCTATCTCGTCACCTTTCTATGTTATTGGTCATTTTGACTCCTATTAAGATCTTCCTATACCAAAACTCCGCAAAATTCCCCGCCCTGCCCACGGTCAGTAGGGGACACCGATGGGCTTGGAAAGGCCGCTGTCCGTCGGATGGGACGTTAAGCCGCGGCCCCGTGTGCGGAAGAGACATACCCTGTGCGCGTTAAAGAACACGCTGGATGGCCTTGACGGGAAGCTACCATCTGTCTCCCAACAGCTGTTCCAGTGGGTCCCCTCCCCCAACCTTCTCTGAGCCTTCGGGGCCGATGTGACCTGGACATTTAGCCCATTGTGTGCAAAAAAGTGCCGCTCAGAGGTAAAACAACCCAAATACCAAAACCTCCAGGCAACTGGGAGGATACTAGATATTTTACTTTTTGTGGCTGGCAACACTGATTGCCAAGTGGGAGAATACATGTAATGGTAACCTAACCTCAGACCGCCATTCTTGTTGTTTTCATTGTACGAGGAACCAAGTGCTGTGCGTTGAAGAGTGAATTTTGGCGTTTAAATGGCACAAAGGTAGCGTCGCGGATGTGTTAATGTGCCAGATAAGTTTTGTTATGTGTGTGAAATTATATTTTAAAATCCCAGGGTCGTTCTTTGACGACGATTGTGAAGAAAGCCTATATCTTGTATTTTGAATGTCATGTTGGAGATCAGTACAAATCATGGGCGCCGCATGTGTGCTGCATTTCGTGCTTTGTTGACCTGAATGAATAGTTGAAATGTAAGATAAAATTAATGCCCTTTGCAGTTCAATGGGTTGGCGTGAGCCAACTAGTCCCTTGCATGATTGCTATTTTTGTTTAACTAAAGTGTCGGGCTTTTCAAAATAGAACAAAAGCAAAATTCAAATCCAAATGTACCTTCAGCCATGAGGCCAGTTCCTCATGGAGATCTTCCTATACCAATACCTAAAACCAACTGGGAGGAGATGGATTCACATTCATTAGAGGAAGATTTGAGGTACATACACATCCTGATCCTACATATACCCTTAAAAGTTAGACGAGCCGCATCTGATTCAGCAAAATGAACAAAATGATCTTGTTCGAGACCTAGCACTTTCTAAACAACAAGCTGAGGTTTTAGGTGCAAGACTTCAAGAGTGGAATCTTTGGCCAAGGGTAGCAGAGTTTCTCTGTTCAGAAAGAGATATTTGGCTTTATCTGCTTATTATGAGATGCATGATGGTTTGTGTTTCTGCACAGATATTTCACGGCTGATGGAAGAAATTGGAACAACTCACGACCTTAGGATTGGTGTCTATTTATAGATTCGTCAAAATTCAGCTTAAAATCTGTCTTTTTGCATAAAGGAAACCAAAAAACTTCCATTTCAGTGATACACACTGTGGGAATGAAGGAAACTTATGAAAGTATGGAAAAAATTCTCACTGCTATAAAATATGACCAGTTTAAGTGGACAATATGTGATGATCTGAAATTCACTCTCTCTTGCTCGGGCTTCAAAGAGGCTTCACAAAATTTTCAAATATATAAAACAGCAAATTGTGGGACCGTAGGGCCAGAAAAAAAGGAACATTACAAAACAAAAGACTGGTCCAAAAGAGATGTTTTTATTCCTGGGAAGAGTAATGCGAGATATAAGCCTCTAGTTGACCCCTCTTATGTTCTCCCACCACTACACATCAAACTGGGGCTTATGAAAAACTTTGTAAAGGCTATGGACAAAACTGGTAAAGGGTTTTTGCACTTGAAGGAAAACTTTTCAAACACTAAGTAATGTCAAATTCAAAGAAGGGATCTTTGTTGGTCCTCAGATCAGGAAGCTACTGAATGATACTGTCTTCGAAGAAACCTTGAATATGTAGGAGAGCGCTGCATGGAAATCCTTGATGTCTGTGGTCCAGGGTTTTCTGGGGAATCACAAAGAGGAAAACTACCATCAGCTCATTCAAGATCTTCTCAAAAACTACGAAAATCTTGTCTGTCGAATGTCTTTGAAGATCCATTTCTTGCACTCGCATCTCGACTTCTTTCCTATGAACTTAGGAGCTGTCAGTGATGAGCAAGGGGAAAGATTTCACCAGGATATCCGAACCATGGAGGAGAGATACCAAGGCAGGTGGGACCCAGCAATGATGGGTGGTTACTGCTGGTTCTTGCAGAAGGAAGATACCTCAGCACATAAAAGACAAAAATGAACTTCTTGTAAGTATAAAAGATCCTTACCCATGTTTTCTTAATTTGCATTTCAATATTATTTCATTTGTTACTTTATCTTCAGTGGTCTTTAACTATGATGTTTCTAATTTTTTCACTGTAATCATGTAATTAATTAATGACTTTTAAGTTGCAATTTGACAAAATAGTCACATTTATTTTCATTTCCCAGATATGCATATTCATTGAAATTTGAAATACATCAATCCGTAATAAAAAAAAAAAACTGTATATGCTGCCGATTTTGCACAGCCATATATGAATTCAGCACCCAAAAATTAGTTAAAACATCCTATTTAACCAATGTTATAAAATAGAAGTTTCAATTTGTTGTCTAGTGTGAGTGCTTGTATGTCATATGAGAAACCAGGATAAGCCCAATAGAGTTTCTAGGTTATCTCCGTCTTTTGCATAGGGAAATACCTTCTTTCCTTTAAAAATATTGATATTAAAGAGTATTCGTCACTTATAAGAATGTCTAAAATGGTAATCTTAGCTGTAATGTTATCCGTTTTGAGGCTGATAAATCAAATATATTCATCGAAATGGAAGTCTGAAGTACTCCAGTTATAAAACAGTATCGTGGAGTAAACTCTGTTGTTTCAAAATCTCTCCCACAAATTACACTATTATAGTTGTCCTTAATAAGTGACACCATGACCGGATCTAGAAACAAATAGAGGGGGGGGGGGCAAGAAACACAATCGCGCTGAAAAAATGTAAAAAGGGGGACACAAGACACTAGATTTCCAAAGCACTTTAACATTTTCACCTCCGTTTTAAGGGTTTTTAAAAACTTTCTTGAATATTGCATAAAATATAAATAAATTAAAATACTTTGCTCTTTTTCCCTTGGGGCGGGGGTGGCTCAGTCGGTAGCGCGCCAGACTCGTAATCTGTACTTCCCAGGTTCGAGTCCCAGCTGGGTCAGCGTTGAGATTTATCTCCGCAAAATTTCCCCGCCCTGCCCACGGTCAGTAGGGGACACCGATGGGCTTGGAAAGACCGCCGTCCGTCGGATGGGACGTTAAGCCGTGGCCCCGTGTGCGGGAGAGACATACCCTGTGCCGTTAAAGAACACGCTGGATGGCTTTGACGGGAGGCTACCATCTGTCTCCCAACAGCTGTTCCAGTGGGTCCCCTCCCGCAACCTTCTTTGAGCCTTCGGGGTCCATGTGACCTGGCCATTTAGTCCATGGTGTGCAAAAAAGTGCCGCTCAGAGGTAAAACAACCCAACCCAACAAATCTTTTTCCCTTACTCAAATTCTTAAAGGGGAACCATGTTCCCCTTGTTCCCCCCCCCCCCTAGATTTTGCCCTGGTGACACTAATGGCGATGTTGGCAGCACGTGTGCGGGTATACAAGTGAAGCGGGAAAAGGTTTCGATACAGTTTTTTATTATTTTAATTGAATAATATAATTGAAATATAGGTAAATTATTTAATCAAACAATCATTGAATTGATAATGTTGCTTATAACTGGTTGATCTCGAAGTGGTGATATGTGGAGAGAATCCTCTGTGAATGTAAGAGAAGTATCAGCAGGAAAGTTTCATCTTCGGATCAACTTGGAGAGTAGGACAAGAAACGCAAAAACTTTGTTTTACATGTAGGAAATATAAAATAAATGGCGACGGATAAAATAAGAGCGGAGAAATCTGGATGTGGGCAGAGTGTGATTTGAATAATGCAAAGATGCAGTTGAAGAGAATATGAAATCGTTGTAGGAGAAGCCATTTGAAGTGGATATTTCAAAAGGAACGTGTACGAGTGAGTATACGTGAATGAAATTGAAAATATCAGGCGTTGAATGAGTACACTTTCGGATGAAATCAAGTAGAGGGTACTTCTGGCGAAATAAGAATTGGTTAGGATTTTGTTTTGCATTGATTTTTATTATAAATTATTCATGTGTTAAAAAAAGAATAAGTGAAAGGTTAAATTCTCATTCAAACGATCATGACTTGGACTCTTGTGTGTTGGGCGGGGGTGGCTCAGTCGGTAGCGCGCCAGGTTCGTAATTTGTAGTTCCCAGGTTCGAGTCCCAGCTGGTCAGCGTTGAGATTTATCTCCGCAAAATTCCCCGCCCTGCCCACGGTCAGTAGGGGACACCGATGGGCTTGGAAAGGCCGCCGTCCGTCGGATGGGACGTTAAGCCGTGGCGCCGTGTGCGGGAGAGCCATACCCTGTGCACGTTAAAGAACACGCTGGATGGCCTTGACGGGAGGCTACCATCTGTCTCCCAACAGCTGTTCCAGTGGGTCCCCTCCCTGAGCCTTCGGGGTCCATGTGACCTGGCCATTTAGCAAATGGTGTGCAAAAGAGTGCTGCTCAGAGGTAAAACAACCCAACCCAAATGGACTCTTGTGTTGGAAAACAAAATATTGATGAACTAGGCCATTGTTGTCAGAATAAATAAAAATGTTATTGGCTTTGAGCAGTGATGTGGTTCCAATCGTGGGACCATCATTATTTAGAGCTCGTTATAAATTTGGAGAAATGTAACACTACGGTTAAAACATAAGTTGCAGGAGACACTAACCAAATTAATCAGAGAAGAGTTATAAGCGATTGTAAAAGATTTCTGTAAACATTTAATGAAATTTTTGGCGGTTGTGAAGTGGTATTTTGTGATATTCAGTAGTGATAGTTTTTCAGAAGATGAAAGTGTCAGTGGTCGGGTTTTTCTTCAATTCACTCATATCACGAGTCAAAAGTATTCCCTAAAATTTAAATTTCTATGAAACTTTCATGCTGTTTCTGGTTCTAGAATTAGGGATTACAGTTACCATGGTAACTAATCGTTGTATGCACCAAACGCGTTCTGAAGCTGATCAGTAGGTTTGATAATTAAATTTATGTTATTTTTTTCCGTTTTCTTTTTCTCTTTATTTTGTGTAATGTGAATCAAATATGGACTTAAACGTACGCACATGTCTGGTCATAAAACTGAAAGAGCAACTCCATTAAAAGTGCCCCCGAAAAGGGCACGCAATTCTATAAGTTTAGAGGATAAAATAGGTGGGTTGTTTAACCTCTGAGGGATACTTTTTTTGTTCACAATGGGCTAAATGGCCAGGTCACAAGGACCTCGAAGGCTCAGAGAAGGTTGGGGGAGGGGACCCATTGGAACAGCTGTTGGGAGATGGGTGGTAGCCTCCCGTCAAGGCCACCACCGTGTTCTTTAACGTGCACAGGGTATGACTCCCCGCACACGGTGCCACGGCGTAACATCCCATCCGATGGAACATCCCAGCCCATAGGTGTCTCCTGCTGACCGTGAGCAGGGTGCAGAGTTTTGCGGAGATAAATCTTAACCCTAGCCCAGCTGGGACAATTTTACCTGGGAACTGCAGATTTCGAGCCTGGCGCACTACTGATTGAGCCACCCCCGCCCCTCCGTTTTGTCACTATACATTTTATGTTTGCAATGATAGTTATATAAGGCGCTAGCCCAGATGGGACTTGAACCTAGGAACTGCAGATTGCAAGCCTGGCGCGCTACCGACTGAGCCATTCCCGCCCCAAGGAGGATAAAATGGCAGCCCCTTTTATGAAATGCTACAGGAAGGAACAAAAACCTAGCAATCAACACTGCTTCTTTTTCTTGAACTAAACTTCCAAAGAAAACACTCCTTGAGATCCTGAGTATAGCGTAAATTACAGCAACTTACCCAGGGTGGGAGGGGACCAGGAATTCTCCCCCTCCAGAAAATCAGGTCGTCTGATGCGAAATCTCGAATCTGTCTACCTGCATTCAAGTACGAAACAGTTGTTTCTGTATAATTTTATTTTAACCCCATATTTTATGTCTAACACTAAAATTATATTTAAAAACAACTATAAAATTTTATTCTATATATATCATTTTAACCATTCCTATCCGGTGGAATATTTTAGCAAATTTTACCTCTGAACGGCACTTTTTTTGCAAACAATGGGCCAGGTCACATGACCCCTGGATATCAGAAAAGGGATAGCTGTTTAGTAGACAGATGGTCAAAGCCATCAAGAGTGTTCTTTAACCCTGCATAAGTATAGCTCTCCCGTACACGGTCCATGGTTTAACGTCCATCCGATGGACGTCGGTCCTTCCAAGCCCATTAGTGTCCCCTTTCTCACCGAGGACAGGGTGGTTAGCAGAGATAAATCTCAATGCTGGCACAGGTGGGACTCGAACCGGAGGATTGAAGATTTCGATTACGGCGCACTACCGACTGAGACAATCCCCGCCCTTCTTCAAAGGAGAAGATAGAAAAAAATGATTTTATAGCTGTTTTCCTTATGTGGTAAATATGGGAATGAACATGTCTTAATGTTGTAGTAAAATGTGAGAATTCCCTCTTTGATTCCTACCCTACCCCTTCATTCGTCCATGAGGTATGACAATAAGAATAATGTTTCGTGGATTACTTATTTTCTTATTCAGGATTCCGATTCTCTGGGAATTATTCCCAAGGACGTTCTGATTTCTTTTAACTGAAAAATTATGTCGAAAATCCAAAATTGGAATCAAAGAAAATTCTTCGTTCTCTTTCATTTTTTCTGATAATCTAAAGATAACGAAATTCCTGTTTCGATTTATTTCCAGAAAAGTTCTGAAACCAAAATGTGTTGAAGTGAGCGAGAAAAAGCTTTCCTTGGGCACAAAATAACATCTTTCAGTGCTCCCATTTTACTACTGGAAGAAATGTCTCTCCTCGATATGCATTGTCTTCCTGGGAAGGAGAGATTGTTCCTTAACTTTTTTCACTCTGATTTTCTAGAAAAGAACTTGACTTACTTTACCTCTCGCCGTTTCTTATAGCAATGAAATGGCCATCACGTTGAGGGGAAAAAACTACAGCTTTTGCAGAGTGCTCGGAAGCAAAATTAGTATAATTTCACTCACATCGTCATTGCCATTAAATTCTCAGCAAGTGCTTAAAGTCAAGGATGACGGAGAAGAGCAAAAGCAAAGGAAGAAATGGAAGAAAGTTAAAAATTGAAAGAAAAAGAAGAACGTTGGTCGATTTTCGGCCGAGAATCTCTTTCAGGCCGAGAGAAAGAGGAGTTCAAAGGAATGAGAAGGACAATGCGTGGGTGGAGGTTTCTTGTCCGTACTCCGGCGCCGTCGTGCCGCTTGAGTCGGATGATTGATGGGTAGGAGGATGACATACGGGCATTTCACAGTGTTAAGTTTCTGCTGCGGCATCTTGAAATGTAGGATACATTCTCTCTTCACGAAAGTTTCCTGTAGGAATTTTCGGTACGTGACGTCCTGTAGGCAAAGGTGGCTGAAAGCTTTTCAGGTCATTGAGTTGATGGGTTGGCAGTCATTGTTTTAACATATTGCGAATGAAAAGGAAGTAACGTGTTTCTGGCGTGCATTTGTTTTATTTGTTCTTATTTTTGGTGTTAAGGTAAGAGATGTTAATACTTGTGTTTCTGTTGGGTTGGGTTGTTTTACCTCTGAGCGGTACTTTTTTACACACCATGGGCTAAATGGCCAGGTCACATGGACCCCGAAGGCTCAGAGAAGGTTGGGGGAGGGGACCCACTGGAACAGCTGTTGGGAGACAGATGGTAGCTTCCCGTCAAGGCCATCCAGCGTGTTCTTTAACGTGCACAAGGTATGGCTCTCCCGCACACGGCGCCACGGCTTAACGTCCCATCCGACGGACGGCGGCCTTTCCAAGCCCATCGGTGTCCCCTACTGACCGTGGGCAGGGCGGGGAATTTTGCGGAAATAAATCTCAACGCTGACCCAGCTGGGACTCGAACCTGGGAACTACAGATTACGAGCCTGGCGCGCTAACGACTGAGCCACCCCCGCCCCACTTGTGTTTCTGATCACGTAAGATGTCGTAGAGGAGGTTTCATATCTGGAGGTAATTATTTTAAGGCTGGTATTGCGATGAAAGTTACATTGTGAAAAAGGAAAGACACTGGAGAAGGGAAATCGTGGTGTGAAGAATGAAACTTACTGAAGATGAAAGTTCGAGCACGGAGTACAAATCAGTGAATATTAAGGCTCTTGCAGAGAAAGGGAAAGGCATTGCCTTTGAAAATTCCACTGTGAAGAACGCGACTTTGAAGATCAAATCTCTGATGTATCAAAACGCAACAGATTGTAGATAGAAATTCCAACGCGTAAAACGAAAGAATGAATATGAAACATGATTTTCTGTACTGAAACTTTTATCTTCAATCTGTTACCCGATTATTTTCCGTACTGAAACTTTTATCTACAATCTTTTGCCCGAATGTTTTTCTGTACTGAAATTTTTATTTTCAGTGTGTTTCATTTTCGATATCATAGATTTTAATCTTTAGTGTTTATCGCACTTCGCATTAAAATTCCACACCAAAAATTCTGGTTTCAAAAATGAATGTCATTGCAGTTGAACGTTCCGTTACGGAGAAAGGGAGGCAATGAAATAAAAACTCTGGTATCGGAAATGAAACACACCGAAGACGAAAATTTCACTACGGATAATGAAAGACTGAAGATGAAGATAATGGACATCGAAAGTAAAAGGAATCGGCATGTAAAATTCTATTGCGAGATATGAAAAACACTGAAGATGAAGGGGGGCGGGGGTGGCTCAGTCGGTAGCGCGCCAGGCTCGTAATCTGCAGTTCCCAGGTTCGAGTCCCAGCTGGGTCAGCGTTGAGATTTATCTCCGCAATAATTCCCCGCCTTGCCCACGGTCAGTAGGGGACACCGATGGGCTTGGAAAGGCCGTCGTCCGTTCGATGGGACGTTAAGCCGTGGCCCCGTGTGCGGGAGAGCCATACCCTGTGCACGTTAAAGAACACGCTGGATGGCCTTGACGGGAGGCTACCATCTGCCTCCCAACAGCTGTTCCAGTGGGTCCCCTCCCCCAACCTTCTCTGAGCCTTCGGGGTCCTTGTGACCTGGCCATTTAGCCCATGGTGTGCAAAAAAGTGCCGCTCAGAGGTAAAACAACCCAACCCAACAACTGAAGATGAGGGAATAAATCTCACTCACTGTGATAGTCATTTTGCAGCATTCAGTCAAAAGTTGGCTTTAAATTTAGACGCAAGTCCATTATGATGAACGAAACACAATGGGACTTATTTCAGGGTACGAAATTTTTTTCCCTCAGGGTACGAATCCCTCCCTTGGAGGAGAGAGTCGTACTCCTTTATTTTCCATCCAACGAACGGCGACCTTTACAAGTCCATCGGTGTTCCCTAATGACCGAGGTCAGGGCTGGCAGTTTTGAGGAGATAAATCTCAAAACTAGCACAGGCGGGATTCGAACCTGGGAACTGTAGATTACGAGCCTGGCACGCTCCCGACTGAGACAGCTCCTTTCCATTAATTCAGGCAAATACAATATTTGTGAAAGTAGAATCTTTAAGATTAACTACAACTCAGCAAAAATTGCTTTTCCAAAGTTTTTATTCATTTTTGAAAAGAAAACGAGCTATTGTTTTCAATTTGTTGTTTGTTTGCCTGTTCTGTCATCGTTTTGTTATTGGTAAGAGACAGATAGTATTATTCCCTTTAATTTGCATAAGTGTTAACAAAATTATATTTATTTGCATTTATTCATATAATATATAAATAAATAAACAACTAAATAATATATAAATAAATATAAATAAACAGTAATATAAATAAATAAATATAAAATAAAATACAATAAAATTATAATAAATTCATATTTTCCCAATCTTCTTCAGTGTGAAATTCCAACATTAAAGGCCAGCAAAATTGGGAAATGAGGAAACGTTCATATTTCAAACTGTCTATTTATTCACAAGTAAAGATAATAGATGTCGATTCAATTGAAGTTTAAAGAAAACTTTCTTAATCATCAAAGATAAAGAAAAATTTGTTTTAAGCCAAGTGGACTACGACCTTCTTATAATCAGAAGCTATCAAAAGGTCATGGGTTCATATGTCCCCCGGTTCATGACAATTTCTCTTCTAACTGTAGGGTGGGGGGTTGCCTCAGCATCATAATCTTGCATTTGCAGATTTGAATCCCACCTGAGTCCCACCATTACGAGTGCCTCAGTCAGAAAGGGTATACCGAGAAAGGCCGCCGTCCGTCGGATGGGACGTAAAGCCGTTGCGCGATGGGTAGGAGAGGCACACCCTCTGCATATTGAAGAACACGCTGACAACTCCTTGACCAGATGTTTGTATATGTTTCTAAACAGCAGTCCGTTCCGCGATTTTCTCTGAGCTCTTGAGATCCCTGTAACCTGGCCTTTTGTGTACAAAACAGTTCCGCTCAGAGGTAAAGCAACTCTTGTTGTTGAAGTATGCTTTCTTTGAAATCCATTTATGTCAAAAATTTTACATTTAGGGAATAAGAGTATGGTGGTTCGATTGATTAATGTATTTTGCTTCTTCCGTCTGGACTAGGGAGGACTACTCAAATTTTTTTACCCTTCAAATTAAGTATTACGTATTCATCAGAGGAGATTGTGACTTTCTAGATTAAAATTTCTCCTTTTCAGAGGCCAGCACCAATTCTGGTGGCGTAATAAACATTAATGATGTTCATGAATTCAAAGTGAAATGTCTGTAAAAGTCGTATAAAAGTGAAATGTCTGTAAAAGTCGTATAAATTAACTTTGACAGACATTATACTTCAGTGGTTCTCAATGGGACATTTTAGAAATTTTTGGGCTCGTGTTCTTGATTTTTTCTGTGAAAATAGATTAAACAGTATAAGATTCTTCTTAGATTAAGAAAGTTATGCCTCTTTCATTTCGACAGAGAAAAAAACTTTATTTCAACAGAAATTCAGGGATTGTAATTCATGGCTCATTTACTTGTGTACCTTTTAAACATTTTTCACCTACTTTTATAAAAGAAAAATTATTTGATGCCTCTGAGTGAAATGTTAAAAAAGTAATATTTGGTAGAGGTGACTTTAGAAAAAATACACGTTAAAGGAGACTTTAGGAAAAATGTGTGGTAAAAGTAGACTTAAGGAAAAAAACTCTGTAAAAGGGGTTCAGGAAAAAATACTTGGTAAAAGAGGCTTTTGGGGAAAAACTGCATCAGATGAAATTATCTTATGGAATAATGCTCGTTGTCGAACTGTACCTAGTAAATTCACGAAGAAAGAAAAAAGTTGATATTGTAAACATTTTCTGTGATCTTTCATTCATAGAAATAAGTAAATATTTACAACTAAACGTTATTCGTTTCAAGAAATAAGAAACCATATTATATCATGTAAATTTTATGATGTTAAATTAAGTTACTCCTTAAAATAAACATTTTTTTAAAAAACAGTGCATCGCAATGAGTTTTCTTCCACTTCAAGAAAACAAATCGTTTTCTATGATATCAGCTACTTTCTTTTCATTCGAAAATTTACCAGTAACAGTTCCACAGCATGCATTATTTTACAAGATAATTTCAGTAGCATTTTATGAGTTACGGGTTTCTGTTAAAATTAATCAGTGATATTTTATAATAAATGTCACTCTTGTCCAAATATGTAGTTTAACAACTGATATAATCTTCAGAGCTGTTCCACATATAAAAACACGCGGACAAACATGCCCAGATTTTATAAATAAATAAATAATAAAAATGAAAGAAGTGTGGTGAAGTTGGGTTGGATTGTTTTACCTCTGAGCAACACTTTTTGCACACAAGGAGTTAAATGCCCAGGTTACAAGCACCCCGAAGGCTCAGAGAAGGTTGGGAGAGGGGACCCACTGGAACAGCTGTTGAGAGACAGATGGTAGTCTCCCGTCAAGGCCATCCAGCGCGTTCTTTAATGTGCACAGGGTATGGCTCTCCCGTAACGGTGTCACGGCTTAACGTCCCATTCAGCGGACTGCGGCCTTTCCAAGCCAATCAATGTCCCCTGCTGACTGTGAGCAGGGCAGGGAGTTTTGTGGAGATAATGGGGTGGAGAGAAAGTGACCAGATGGAACTGGAATACAGCTCAAGTATAATTTTTTTCCTCCTTTTTAGTAGTCTTTAAAAAATTGTTGAAATATACATGCATTATATACATCGAAACACAATTTATTATACGCCAAATAATGAAGCCAGCCGAAACTCCTTGTAGAAAATAAATAAGTAAAATACCTACTTGCTGTATATCTACAGTATTATCCAGCTTGCTGTATATCATAACAGTTGCAGGTCAAATACCTAAATGCACTGTCATGACGGGTAAACATGGCGACCTGAGTGAGTTCGTTCGTGGGCAGATAGTCGATGTGAGGAAGATGGTGTGCGCCGTATCTGATGATGTAGAATGTCTGAGATTTCTGTATGCGACCATTGCACATAGTACCATGACTACATCAAAACCGCATTGATTTTCAAGGTGAGCATTGCCTCTCTCATATCGTAACATTGGAATAGATGGCTGCAGTGCAGATGATAACGTCAGCATTCAGCAACAGGGCAGGCACAGAGGTTTGTATAAAGGTCATTCAACGTACAAAAGCACAACTGGGCTATGATACCCGACATCAACATCGAGTACCCTTGTTAACAGCACTTCATCGGGTTAGTAGGCTACAGTGGACTCAGAAACATTGCCAATAGACCGTGGAAGACTGGAAACGGGTAGCTTGGTCCGACAAATCGAGGTTCCAACTACAACACGCCAACGGGAGATTGCGTGAGTGGCATAGATCATATGAGGCCTTGGACCCAACTCTCCAGTCATGGTTTTAGAAGCTGGAACGGGAGACTGCGTGTGTGGCATAGATCGTATGAGGCCTTGGACCCAACTCTCCAGTCATGGTTTTAGAAGCTGGAACGGGAGACTGCGTGTGTCGCATAGATCATATGAGGCCTTGGACCCAACTCTCCAGTCATGGTTTTAGAAGCTAGAACGGGAGACTGCGTGTGTGGCATAGATCGTATGAGGCCTTGGACCCAACTCTCCAGTCATGGTTTTAGAAGCTGGAACGGGAGACTGCGTGTGTGGCATAGATCATATGAGGCCTTGGACCCAACTCTCCAGTCATGGTTTTAGAAGCTGGAACGGGAGACTGCGTGTGTGGCATAGATCATATGAGGCCTTGGACCCAACTCTCCAGTCATGGTTTTAGAAGCTGGTGGAGGCTTACATTTTTATATTGTTACAATGAAAATAAAGATATCAGCGAAATTAAGGTTACTGAGAATTTTTACCAAATACAAAACAAAATTGATAAAAATTTTCACTTATTTACAAAATATTTCGTACGAAAATGAAACAATTTTTTATTTCATTTAGTTTAATTTACATAAGTATTTTATGTTGTGTGAGAAACCGGCAGAAGCTAAAGTATCTAGATTATCTAGGTCCATTATATTGCAGATAACGAACTTTATATTTTGGAAAAAAATAAGATTAAAAACGCAATAAATTGCTCCCATGAATTTGTTTTAATAGTATTTTAATTACCAGATATAATTTTTTTAAAGTTCTAATTAAATAATTTTCCTATAGCTGTTGTAGCATATTTTTTTTTATTTAGAATACAATTTAGTAGAATCGTACACATCTGACTGTGATTTATGTAAAATTGATGTAACATTTTCCTTGGCATTAAATTTACTAAGTCTTAATCTATCAGATCGTGTCTTGCAATTGAAGTAATGTTTTATTCAGGACAGAGTCAGCGAAATCTTTAACACATCTTAATGTGATCTGCAAACGATGCAGATATTTATTTGGTACTCTGCGAGAGAAATGCTGTTAACAGTTCACTGTGGCTTACAACTGATGAAAATTTGATCTAACGGTCAGTCAGCGAAGTCTCATATACGCCTGGCTGTGCTCTAACTGTTAAACATATCTGTCATCTAAGAGGATAAAAAATTTAATGTCTAATGCATGGTAAGAAGTAATTATTTCTTGTTACATTTTAGTTTAGAACCACACACTAAGCGAGTATCAGTTAAAGATAAACAGGGTGGCCAGACAAGACGGAACTTATATTTACGTAAGGTTTGGGTTGTTTTACCTCTGAGCGGCACTTTTTTGCACACCATGGGCTAAATGGCCAGGTCACATGGACCCCGAAGGCTCAGAGAAGGTTGGGGGAGGGGACCCACTGGAACAGCTGTTGGGAGACAGATAGTAGCCTCCCGTAAAGGCCATCCAGCGTGTTCTTTAACGTGCACAGGGTTAGAGCTCTCCCACACACGGGGCCACGGCTTAACGTCCCATCCGACGGACGGCGGCCTTTCCAAGCCCATCGGTGTCCCCTACTGACCGTGGGCAGGGTGGGGAATTTTTTCGGAGATAAATCTCAACGCTGACCCAGCTGGGACTCGAACCTGGGAACTACAGATTACGAGCCAGGCGCGCTACCGACTGAGCCACCCCCGCCCCTATTTACTTAAGGAAATATTTAAGTAAGCGATCGTGTTATAATTTGTTTCTGAACAGTGGCAACACTGTTCCAGCAGCAAACTGTATAATCACTGTCAAACGTAAATAAATAATAATATTGTCTCGGTTTTTTTCGTTAACGAAATTTTTCTTTTCTAAGAAAGTTTTAATTCATAATGATGTGTTCTGCGCAATAAAGAGCTTTTATTATTGAATAATATTTTTAAATATGATCATTTAAGGGCTGAATGTTACTTTCAAAGGAAATTTTCGAGACTGACGGTAGACAAGAAGTCGACGGTTCATCCAATAGTTAGCTGATGTCGTAAGACAAGGTCTGTAAAGCCTCTCCACTACGCGATTATGTCAGAAGAGCTGTAACAGATGAAAAATGCAATTCCTGAATCAATTAGTTACAGTCCAAAAAACATCTGCTCGTCGCTTAGAGGTGATTGAATGTCATCAAGGAGTCGTGCAGAAAGGCTCCACATTTCTTATCTTTGAAAGCTTATTCATCAGTTATTCACTCCTGACTTTGAAAAACGCTCTGCTTTTTAGTCGTCGTCCCGTGGCCGAGTGGTTAGCACGCTTGGCTACTAATCTACGGGACCTGGGTTCGAGCCCCGGATTAAGGCATGGATGTATGTGTCGTTTTTCTGCTGAGGTCCTGCCATCCTCACAGACCTTCTACTATGGCATATAAACTGACAGGCTCCTGTCAGACCTCTGTGGCAAGCAGCTGCTTGAGGGGGTATTTTTTTTTATATGACAGCCGAGCTTAGAAATTTAACTTTCTTTATTAACGAAGCATGGTTCATTTATCAAGATACATGGATTTACAGAACAGTCGATACTGGTTAACCGAAAAAAATGCAAATCGTAAAATTCCTTTAAGTGATTAAAAAAAAATCTGTGTACAATTTCAAGAATGCCCATTATTGAACCAATATTTTTCGATGACACTCCATCAATTCGCAGCGCTACAATAACTTAATCCTTGAAGAAAATAATTTATTCAACAGCAGGACGACTAGGTGCTGACTCTAGTTTATTTTCAAGAAGAGTCAAATGCTCACATTGCTACTGAGGCATTGGGCTATTTCTCTGAATATTTTGGATACAGATTGTGGCTGCGAGATCATATTGACTCCTTGGGATTTTTATTACTGGTATTCTTAATGGAAACAGTCTACATTAATAATCCTTAGACCATTAAAAACTTTGAAGTCAACATCGCTAATATTATTCAAAGAATTTTCTCTACAGTTCTGTACGGGAAATTATGTATCGATTAACCAAGCAAAAATGGTTCAGCGATATTTGGTTGCAGATGGACCATACTTCGAAAACCTATTGCAAAGAATTATACTATAATTTAATAATTTGGTAAGATAAGTTTTTTTCTTTAATCGTATAATTTAGCTCAGGTTTAGTCCTATTCAGGTCACCCTGCTGTTTCATTTATTAAATATTCACACAATTACCCAAAATATCAGTTCTAATCTCACCTTTTTGGATGTATATTGTACACTGTTATCATGTTTTATGCATTAGCTACCGATTTTCAACATTTTTAAGATTCTTTCAGAGCTAAGAATTCTGATTACTTTGGTTACAGATTACTTTCAACTATTTATTTCACTTCATTGACGTCTTAAGATAAACTTCCTTTGGACTCAGCAATAGGGTATCTCATAGAGTTTGAACTCATTGAGAACGATAGTTCCCCACAAAAGGAGAGATAGAGGAATAATGACCAAGGAGGCTGCTTACATCCTCCGAAGCAATCTGTTACTCTTCGTTAGTAAGAACACCATACAACTCTTCTCACGATTTCTTAAAATTGTTGATGCACAGATTCTGCTCTCTTTCAGCATTTCGCAGTTGTGTGTTTGTTCCTCAATTACTCTCGAACGGTTCGCATGAATCATTTTCATTTTTAAGGAACAAATTGCAATAATTTTAAAAATTTAAGAAAAAAATTGCTCCAAATTCTAATACGAACAAAACAGACAGAACATAGACAGTAACAATAATCGTTCGAACATCATCTACCCCTAAATCACTATATAAAAAGAAAATCTGCTAAACTACTGAAATTTTACAATGTGTTACGACTTTTAGGTATAAAATTCCACTATCGTTTTTATTATGTATTTCAAAATAGACTGATTGGTAAGGTAATAAGAGAACTTCAAAAGTCTCGAAATTAAAGAATTTAAATTAATTGAAGTATCTCTCCACGACCTAACGGCTCCCAAGACGTTTGACAATGCATATTTTGATTATTTTTTCAAATATTTCAGATTTTTCGTTTATGTGTAGGTTTGAAATGTAGATCAGCCATTCAATATAATATACATATATTGAATTACAAGTATATTATATCATATACATTTAACTAAATTATATCAATATAATATGCACACAGTGGTCATTGAATACTGACCACTCGACTCCATGTTTTATCAATGGGAAATTAATTTCAAAAATCTGTTACTTCTAAAATAAGCGTCTTTCGAGAAAATGTAGCTGTGTAATTTAACGATCTCAAAGCTATGTAAATCTCGATTTTTAAACAATATTCTGTCATTATTTAAACAAGTATGGAGGTTAAAACATTTCACAACAGAAATGTGTTCTAAGAAATTTATGAAAACATTTAACGGATATTAAAGGAATTATTTACACACTCTTTTGAAATATGTAGTCATTTATGAAATGGTTTGAAAAAATACTTATTATGAATAAATAATGCGCATTATTTCACATTTAATTATTTCAAAGGTAAATTCTTTTGCCTAGCAAGACTGTTGTTAAATGTTCAAACTTCCACAGTTATTTACATAATGAAGGAATATTGTTGAAAATTGACATTTCGATCAAGTTAAAGATCTCAATCAATTCTATCACTTTTCGCCATAAATCGCTTATTCTAAGAGCTATGGGATTTACGTTAGCATCCCATTCACATAATATGGTGTGGGGGTCATAATTCGATGATCACTCAGTGCAAAATGAATTGGAATCATTATAGATTTGAAATAATCTATAATAACAGCACTTTGCTGGTCACAATAAGTTACCAGATCATTCGATTAACACAGAAATAAAAATTTCTATAGCAAATAGTTTACTAAAATAAAATTCACGTAATGAGTCACTTTTCTTAAATTCTGAACATCTGATTCTTGATATCAGTCCATCAATATAATACTTCATGGGAGGATGTGTGAGGGAGACGAGACCTCAGCATAAAGACCGCACATACCAGAAAGATAGATTCCATGTCTTATATATGATTCGAACCCCGTACGGAAACGCTTTAATATGCAGTTGGAATTTTACCGCTGAGCGGCAATTTTTTGCACACAATGGGCTAAATGGGCAGGTCACAAGGACCCCGAAGCTCAGAGAAGGTTGGGGGAGGGGACCCACTGGACTGTTGGGAGACAGACGGTAGCTTTCCATGTGTCTTTAACATGTACAGTCGCTCAAATAAATATCCGAACGCTATGGTTGATTACAGAATTCAGAAAAAATCTCTGGCAACGGTTTTTTTTTAGAAATTAGTGATCTGGAGTTACGTAACACGAAGGTTGCCAGATCATTTTTCTGAATTCTATAATCAACCATAGTATTCGGATACTTTTTTGAGCGACTGTACAGAGTATAGCTCTCCCGCATACGGAGCCACTGTTTAACGTCCCATCGGTGTCTCCTACTGACCGTGGGCAGGGTGGGGAGTTTTCCGGAGATAAATCTCAACGCTGACCCAACCGGGACTCGAACCTGGAAACTGCAGATTACGAGTCTGGCGCGCTACAAATTAAGCCACCTCCGCCCCATTTTAATATGCAGCCAAGCATGCAACCCACTAGGCCACTAGAAAGACAACTTGTTCTGTAATGAATGTACAGAATACAAAAATGAGAAATATTATTATCACATCACGTTTTCTAAAAAACCAGTTCTACACCACATAAGATCTATACTACGTTATCAAAAGTATCGGAAAAAGGTCCATGTTATAAGAATGGAAATACATATTAAAGTTCTCCAGCTAAAATCCTTTTATGAAAATATGTATCCCTCAAAAGAAATATCGGAAATCTCACTAAACCTCTCTAATTCAGTATTCATTTAGTATGTAAAGATTTATCGAAGCTGGAGTGTTTAACAGAACACTTTGCTATTATTCTCGTCTTAAACACCTTTTTCCAGAATTTAACAAAAGTGACTCATTGCATAAATTTTATTTTATTAAACTGTTAGCTACCAAAGTTTTTATTTCTGTTTTAATTGAATGATCTGGTAACATATTGTGACTAGTAAAGTTGCTGTTAAACATTTCAGCTTTTTTAAGTAACAATATAAACGACTCTTGTTGAAAATTTGAGTGATGTCTTAAATGTATTTCCAGTGATAGTTTTCCGTAAAAAACTATTTCCATAATAGAGGGCTTTGGAAGTGTCCCAATATTTTCGTAATATGCTGCATATTATTAGGAAAGTGATAAGGCAAGCTGCATTATTTGAATAATGAAAACTAAGTTAAAAGAATCTTAGTTTTGACTCAAAAAACGTTAAAGACACAAAAAATAATAATCAGAAAAAACTTTGTATTTACTTACGTTTATGTACTCTTACAAAACATTCTGGGCAACATATCAAACAGTGAAGTAGTCCTACATAGCTTTTTAGTCTAGATTTCTCAAATGGATGCAGAATTGTGAACTTTACAGAGCTAAACTGATCAGTTGTAATAAAATTGGAATTAGGTAAGATCCTAAAAATTAGGTAAGACCTATGTTTATGTAAAAAGGCTCCTCAGCATTAAGATACAAAAAAAGACTTTTATATTAGTATAAGAAAACGAAGAATTTCATCTAAGTTCAGCGGAATGGCAAAACTTCGCAATTTCTAAATCTGAAAAAGTAGTAAAATGGGATTGAAATCATTATTTTTGAAATAAAGAGTAGATAATCATAATTCAATAAAGAAAATATGTTCAATAACACGAATGATGCTCATTTAGTAACTGCTCGTGATTATAAAATGGGCTATAGAAGAGGTCACTAAGAACGGTAAATACGTAGCGTTTGATCTATAAGATTTAAACCGTTAGCAAAATGACCATTGCATTTCACCGCGTCCATCTTAATTTGTATATTCGTAACATTTCTAGATAAACAATAATTACTAAAATGTAAATTTCTTTAATAACGTTCCGTTCACGTTACTAACTATGTTATGTACTGTAAACAAAGCTTTTTAGTTATTATTATGTTACAAGTACTCAGAACAGACATCTCTGAAGAGGAAAGTAACAGAGTCTGATAGGACCTCCGTAGCCCATGGCTGCAAGGATTTTGTATGTATTTATCTTTGTCCATGCCTATG
Source organism: Ryuthela nishihirai (assembly GCA_038380435.1). Classification (NCBI taxonomy): domain Eukaryota; kingdom Metazoa; phylum Arthropoda; class Arachnida; order Araneae; family Heptathelidae; genus Ryuthela; species Ryuthela nishihirai. Next base: position 11,346,440 of record JAWZYU010000004.1, read on the forward strand.
CAGTGTTGGAAATGATATCAAATAAATGACAGTATACTAAATATAATATTTTCTTTTTTCATAAAGAAAGCAACAAACTATTATGAAATGCATTTGCTTTTCGAGTTTAACCGAAATATTAAATCTCTTGTTCGGAGGGAGGAGAATAATATGTATATTCATATATATGTATTACCTCCCCTCCCTTAACAATAATAATAACAATTTTAAAGGGTTTTGATTATCTACTGTTTATTTCGAAAATAATGATCTCAATCCTATTTTACTACTTTTTCAGATTTAGAAATTGCAAAGTTTTGCCATTCCACTGAATTTACATGAAATTCTTCGTTTTCTTAAACTAATATAAAAGTCTTTTTTTTTTATCTTAATGATGAGAAACCTTTTTACATAAACGCTATTCGATATTTGAATTTAGGTTCTTACCTAATTCCAGCTTTATTACAACTGATCAGTTTATCTCTGTAAAGTTTACAATTCTCCATCCATTTGAAAAATCTAGGCTGAAAAGCTATTTATCTCATGTGTGGGTGTGAAAATCGGGTGAAATCGAATAAAACCAGAAAACGGCCTACCCTAGTTATAAGGCAATGAAGAACTGTAAGCTTTTTAAAATTTAGAAAGAGTCATAGGTTACCAAGATAAATTTCTTATAATCTTCTTACTGGCAACATTTAAAACAAGCTCTACTTGAAAAGAACAAATACGCTTCTGGGTAAGAAGATCAAAGAATATATAATTAACCTGAATTATGAAGCAACATTGTTTATGATTAATTTCGATAAAAGGAAAACAGAAAAAAACTAAATCAAGTTTGTTTTCCTTACCATTCACCACTACAGAGCACAGAAATAAAGTTGAAAGCTTTTAAGAATCTCAGGCTTGTTAGACAAGCAATGGGAGATAGCACAGCAATGGAGAGCCGTATCACATAGTAAATGTTTTGAATGGGAGGAAAACAATGGTGTGAAGACACTGGGAAGTAATGATGGCAAAGTTATCTCCGGTCATGGTTTTGTGATAGATAGGTTATCGAAGGTCATGGTTCTCTTACAGAAAGGTTATCGAAGATCATGGTTCTCTGACAGAAAGGTTATCGATGATCACGATTCTCTGAAAGAGAGGTTATCGAAGGTCATGATTCTCTGAGAGAGAGAGGTTATCGAAGGTCATGATTCTCTGAGAGGTTATCGAAAGTCATGATTCTCTGAGAGAGAGAGGTTATCGAAGGTCATGATTCTCTGAGAGGTTATCAAAGGTCATGATTCTCTGAGAGAGAGAGGTTATCGAAGGTCATGATTCTCTGAGAGAGAAGTTATCGAAGGTCATGGTTCTCCTGAGAGAAAGGCAATCGAAGGTCAGAGTTATGTGATGGAAAGAATATCGACAGTGGTGATTCTGTGATGAGAATGTTGATGAGAATACCGTAATGGCAAGGTAGGCTGAGAATTTGAAAGCTGTTCTGAAAACTAAGGTTAGATCAACTGCTTCAAATAATTAGTTGAAAAAAATTGGTTGTCCTGAGTGGTTATCGAACTGAATAAATCTGCTCCCATTGTTTGCAATGGATATATATATATATAATGGCTTTATTATTTACTCTATATTAGATCTGAAGAAACTTAATTCTGTATAAATTAGAACTATTCAAGTCAGTAAGGGATAAAATTTCAGCTAAAATCCTGAATATAATTCTGTTCTCACATGACTGGCTGAAATGCCCAATATTTCTGTGATAGAAGTATTCCTAAATATTTACCATAGGCATAATTATTATCATTTTCAAGAAAAGCAATCGCAGTCCTTATGATATCTTTACAGACATCGGCCTCTGATTTTGATAGAGGTATAGGCATCATTATGTGCAATAGAATTATACATTAAGTTGATGGGAAGCTTCGAGATGAACAGTGGGGTTCATAAGTGGTAGGGAGTCAGTAGAACAAATGGTTTCACCCAGCATATTTTGCGGAAATATTCAGAGTTTACGAAACCTGTACCTACTGGTTTTGGACATTTAAGACGGCTTTTGATTTTGTTGATAGATGTGCCGCGTGCGCTTGGCTACTGATCAAAGAGACCTGGGTTCGAGCCCCGAGTAAGGCATGAATGTTTGTGTTGTTTTTCTGCTGAGGTCCCGCCATGCCCACAGACCTTCTACTATGGCGTATAAACTGACAGGCTATTGTCAGACCTCTGTGACAAGCAGTTGCTTCAGAGATATTAATTTATTTTTATGTAACTTATGTTAATCGCGATATCTTGCACAACACCTAAGTCGATAGTTACCATAATGATTGCTCTCTATAAGATTTGTGTGAAAGATAATCCTGCATTGATTTCTTTAGCATTGGAACTGGCGACAAGACGGTTTGGTTGTTTAACCTCTGAGCGGCACTTTTCTGCACACCATGGGTTAAATGGCTAGTCACATGGACCTCGAAGGCTCAGAGAAGGTTGGGGGAGGCTCAGAGAAGATGAAGATCTTGAAGATCTGATTTTTCTTCTCTAGGCCTCGAAAGCTCAGAGAAAGTTGGGGGAGGGTACCTACTGGAACAGCTGTTGGGAGACAGATGGCAACCTCCCGTCAGCCAGCCAGCGTGTTCTTTAACGTGCACAGAGTTTGGCTCTCCTGCACACGAGTCCATGGCTTAACGTCCCATCCGACGGACGGCGGCCTTTCCAAGCCCATCTGTGGCCCCTACTGACCGTGGGCAGGGCATTTTGCGGAGATAAATCTCAACGCTGACCCAGCCGGGACTCGAACTTGGGAACTACAGATTACAAACCTGGCGCGCTACCGACTGAGCCACCCCCGCCCCGACAAGACCGCATTTTAGTGATGATATGTTACTAGGAAAACGTTGCAAAAGATAGATTAGGTCTTAGATTGACTAGAGATATGGAAACATCCAACTTAGATAATGCTCATAATTTAGCCTTTTTCCACAGCTGACGAGATTAACCCTATCGCTAGAGATGTTAATGCAGATAGGTTTGTTAATAAATGCAGAGAAATTTAAATTAGCAAAAAAATGGAGATAATGCTTCAGTCCTTTTAAATGGTTGTGCTTTGAAGAAAATATCTTTATTTTATTACTTTATGGTTTAATAGATATTGGAGATTTATGACATGAGATAAACAGCAGAACTGGTATTGCTGGAACAGTTAAGAGTCTGTCGTGAGTGTAAAAATAGGCGATACAGCTAATGATTAAACCTACGCTTTACAACAGTTCAGCCCTATTTAAAGTTTGCTATTTTTGTGAAACCTGGATCCTATGTAAACGAGGCAACAAGAGACTTGATGTGTTGACTTGATTTGTTTACTTGGGAATTAGGTAGTTTGATTATGGGAATAATGATGATATTAAGGAGTCGTTATTCGTGTTTAAGCAGCATCTTGTGTAGGATAAAGTGTGTGTTAGTTTGAGCACGTTGTTAGCATGCAAAACCGTAAATTGTCGAATAGAGTTAGACCACTGTTCCTAAATTATTGAGGAAAAATAAAGGATGAGGTGGATGGAAATGACAAACAGGACTTTTATTGAATTCACCTGCATTGATAAATAAAACAGCAGCTGTTCAAAATAGATGTGTTCACGAGGAGAGTACTAAATATGATAAATTGAAATTTAATTAAATAAAACAGGTCGATTCGATCTGTCTCATATACACCGTGCATAGTAGGAAAGATGCGTTGCCATGGTTATAGCTTCTCCGGATGATAGTGCTAAGCAATAAATGTGCAGAGAGGAAAAAATGAAAGTAATGAGAACTAAGTTTCTTAATCAAGTTGGGCATCAGCAGCTGGTTGAAAATTTGTGTACTTATGCTTAAGTAAAATATTACCACTTGTCGTTCATTAAAGCTTTGGAATTAGCACTTGAGAAACCTTGAAACAAGATGCACATTGCATGGTGATGCTTCACATAAAGAAACGGTATACTGTTCAAGTGTCTATGAATATGAGTTGAGGGAAGTGTTTGCAAAAATCAGTTGAAATCGATCTGCAAGAAGCTTAATGAGTTGTTTTACATCGCTTCCCTCCGAAGAGTGAATCCTCCTGACCTGAAATACAAATTTGGGAAGCATAGAACTGTGCTGTTGCAGTGTGAAAATTGATACAGTTAGAGTTACAGGCAATATTTCTCTTTTTTAGAATCAAGTCCTTTGGTTTTCTTCTTTCATATATTTCTGCTAATCTTTTACGTAGTCTTTTTTGTTATACTAGGTCTGAATATTTACCATCTATCTAGAAAAAGGAAGCAAAGTACCTTGACTTTATTTATGAATATTGATTAAGTGAATGGAATAAGCCAGTTGAAGAACACGTGATTCATATTGTCTATTGAATATGAGAGCAGAAGCTTATCATTTGAAAATAAATTCCTACTATCAGTATTTTAAGATTCTTAATGTCCTAATTCTTATGAGAACAAGCTATATACGCAAACGTATATTTAAGATTAATCACAGGATAAATAAAAATTTGGTTTTATTATAATACATTGCTGTATTGTTAGTTGTACATTAATAACAGTAACATATTAACAGCTATGCTAAATCATGATGTCTTATATATATACTTATGAATATATAATTTATATATAGTTAGAGCTGCACCATGAAGAGCTACAAAAAATGTTTCGAAGTTCATTTGTTTTGTATACTAAAGTCAGTCATGTTGGCTACACTTCAAAGTACGAAACAAATGTATTGATCAGTCTCGCACTCGCATACACAATCAGCTGTCGCTTTCCTTGCGAAGCGTCGATTCGCTCTGCCTTACGTACATCCTGCATAGTAGAGAGATGCGTTGCCATGGTTTCAGCTTCTCCGGATGATGGTGTTAAGGAATAAATGTGCAGGAAAGAAATTGAGGGGAAGGAACCTCCACCATCATGAGTTCTGATAATGATGCTTGGTTGCCCTAAATACTTCTGATAACTTAACGTCTATTGGTGCGCGCGTGTCGTATAGCGTAGGCGCGTGCAGTATGATGCCACAGGTTCCTACCAGCACAGCGGCAGTGAAGATCCACAGGAAGAGTCTGTCTAACACCATGGCCACATATTTCCAGTCCTCCTTCACCTGCAACAGTACAAAAAACTATAACATATTTTAATGATTTTCGTCAGTTTTCCTGATATTTTTTACCGTGCATAAGACATGTTACAAAGGTGATATTGAATAAAGTGTTTTGCGCTTTTTGGAGAAACTGAATCCCATGGCATTGCTGATTCAGACATTTTCACCTAAATTCTGTAAATAGAAAGATTTCTACTGCAGTTATCGAGATTGAATGTGGAAGACACAAAGGCAATGTTTGTTCCAAAATATGAAAAAAAAAAATATTGAAATCTTTTACACCATGATATGATTGTGTGGATGTGAAAAAGCAATTCTTGAGAAAAACGACTTCAAGATGACAGCAAAGGAAATAAAAAGTGCATACTTTATTTATCGTAAGGTGAAGTAATACAGCACGAAGACAGGCAGCTGATATGTAACACAATGATAACAGATAAAAGTAAGAAAGGTGGGGCGGGAGTGGCTCAGTCGGTGGCGCGCCAGGCTCGTAATCTGTAGTTCCCAGGTTCGAGTCCCAACTGCGTCAGCCTTGAGATTTATCTCGGCAAAATTCCCCGCCCTGCCCACTGTCAGTAAGGGACACCGATGGGCTTGGAAAGGTCGCCCTGCCCACGGTCAGTAAGGGACACCGATGTGCTTGGAAAGGTCGCCCTGCCCACGGTCAGTAAGGGACACCGATGGGCTTGGAAAGGCCGCCGTCTGTCGGATGGGACGTTAAGCCGTGGTACCGTGTGCGGGAGAGCCATACCCTGTGCACGTTAAAGAACACGCTGGATGGCCTTGACGGGAGGCTACCATTTGTCTCCTAACAGCTTGTTCCAATGGGTCCCCTCCCCCAACCTTCTATGAGCCTTCGGGGTCCATGTGACCTGACCATTTAGCCCATGGTGTGCAAAATAGTGCCGCTCAGAGGTAAAACAACCCAAACAACGTAAGAAAGGTAGAAATGTTGATCCTTCTCGATGGGTTAAAACATTAATAATTGATGAGAAAACAGAAACAGAAAACGAAACAAAAATTCAGAGTTTTCGAAATTAAAATTTGGAAAACTGGGTTACCTTTAATTAATAATCATAAAATTGCAGATAGTCCTATATAAGTGGATATTTAAGGTATTTATAAAGAGTTGAAGTAAAACACTTTTCACAAAAAAATGTCACTGTAAAGTTGCACTAAAGACCCCATATGAACGAAAGAATATAATATGTTCTGTTGTTTTATTTAAAAAATATGAAAAAGAAAAGAAGAATGTTTCTTTCATTACGGAAATAAATGAATTGATTTATAGTACTCCAGTAAAAATGAATAACAGTTCCATCATTTAATCTATTGGATATAATTTACTGGAATTTAATTCTTGCAGAATTACTAACGATATTAATAATTTATTTCAGTTATACTTGAGTTTCGCTTTAATAACTGAAGGGGAAAATTCTATTTTAAGAACAAAATATGCTTAATATAGCGAAAAGTTACATATCAGTTGCGTGTAAAACAAATGTTAATTTCCGAATTATCACGTCATATCATCCGAATTATCATTATGAAAACATAAACTTTGTGCAAATAATAAAAGCTCTTCTAAATCTCGCTAAAAGGATTTAAGATTTTTCGAAAGTGCAGTTCATTATCACAGAAGCAAAATTTTCATCATTCTTCGTTTTCAAAAATCATAATTACCGATAATTTTTTAAAAAAAAGCATAAACATATAATTTTATAAAACAATTCTCGAACTTATTCGTATAAAATTAAAAATAATAAATTACGCATCGAGCATCCGTTTTCCAGAGAGAGCTGACAAAAGTCTGTAAAAGACTCTATAGAGATGCTTATGAGGAAGGCAAGCTCTCATAAGGAAGACAACGCAGTCAAAAAAAAACATCTATACCTTATCTTAGTGCTACCTAAAAAGTGACTTACTGCGAGCCACTTAACTTCAAGATATTTTCCACCGAAACGCATAGTTTCATATCTATATAAAAAGTGTGAAATTACATATCAGGGACACAATATTACTAGGATGTTTTTGTCAAATAGTTTTAACGAAAGTGTATTTATATTTTAATAGAAGAATTATTTATTTTCTCACGAATGATATATTAACACAATATTCGCATTACAAAACATTAATAAAAAAATAAATACCCCCTCAAGCAGCTGCTTTTCACAGAGGTCTGACAGGAGCCTGTCAGTTTATATGCCACAGTAGGAGATCTGAGAGGATGACAGGACCTCAGCAGAAAAACGACGCATACATCCATGCCTCACCCGGGGCTCGAACCCAGGTCCCTTAGATTTGCAGCCAAGCGCGCTAACTTTAGCACTTCAGAAATAGGTTTTCGAAAAATAGAATTTAGTCTTTGCGAGCAACTTTAAATTGTTTTGTTAGCTATATGTTTCTCGCGAGCAAAGTATTGGTCACCCATGCTTCGTCTTAGTGCTCGAACTCGATTCCTTTGATTAGTAGCCAAGCGCACTAACCACTCGGCCACAGTAACGGTTGCAAAAGCATAATTGCATAATCTTCTGTTTCAAAATCAGTGACCTATTTGGGCTGGCGTTGTCCCAATCAGTAGCGCGTCAGGCTTGTAATCTGCAATTCCCAGGTTCGATTCCCATCTGTGCCAGCGTTGAAATTTATATCTGCCAACCCCCACCCTGCACTCGGTCACTAGGGACACCGATGGGCTTGGAAAGGCCGCCGTCCGTCGAATGGGATGTAAAACCTTGGCTCCGCGTGCTGGAGAGTCATATCCTGTACACGTTAAAGAACAAGCTAGATGGCCTTGAAGGGAGGTTACCACCTGTCTCCTAACAACTGTTCAATGGGTCCCTTAACTTTCTTTCAGCTTTTGGGATCCTTATGGCCTGGCCATTTAGTCCATTGTGTGCGAAAAAGTGTCCTCAGTTGTAAAACAATCAAACAGCAACTGACTTCCTTACCATCATTTTCGAAAATATTTCCGTAACTCAAATATTTCTCTAACTTTCTGAAAAATCTTTCTGTGAAAGTTTCGGATGTTGTTGTTTTACCTCTAAGCCAGTTGTTCTCAACCTTTTATGCTTCACGTACCCCCTGGAAATGTATATGTAACTGGCGAACCCCTTGTATAGATAGATAAACTATAGTATAACAATGGGAATAAAACTTTTTTACTATACTGCTCACAAAAATTAGGGGATATTTCATCGTTTCATATTCATTTTGAAATATCGCCTAATTTTTGTGAGCAGTGTCGGTCTAGGGACTTTTGAGCTCTCACGGCGTATCCCAAAAAATTTTACCGAGTACCCCACGTTGAGAACCCCTACTCTAAACGATACCTTTTTGCATATAATGAGCTAAATGGCAAGGCCACAGGGACCTCAAAGGCTCAGAGAAGGTTGGGGGAAGGTATCCACTGGACAGCTGTTGGGAAATAGATGGTAACCTCCATCAAAGCCATCCAGTGTGTTTTTTAGCGGCTTAATGTTTTTTTTACTGTCATTTTTACGGCTTAATGTCCCATCTGAAGGACGGCAACCTTTCAGTTACATACTAGGTGTTTCACCTGCTCCATCATTTAACTTCTAATTATGGCTTTAAAATCCCCCCCCCGACATTGTTGCTCAAGACGCCATATTGTGCACTCTATCACATAAAAATTATTTCATCACTACTATTTTGGTATGTAACTATTCCCAACGCAATGTATGAATAAATTCGAAGAACAATTTGGAATAAATTTCTTTATTTCAGCAATATTTCGAAATGATTGCTGCGATATTTTTGGAAGCAAACACAGTCGGCAAAATTCCTTCAGAAAACAAATTTCCAAAATTGTTTACGAAAAGTTTAATAATTATTACATAAAGAACAATCTTGCCTTTGCTGTAGGTCACGAATATTATAATAGAGCTTTCTTGATTCATTTGTTTATATAGGTCACGAATATTATAATAGAGCTTTCTTGATTCATTTGTTTATATAGGTCACGAATATTATAATAGAGCTTTCTTGATTCATTTGTTTATATAGATCACGAATATTATAATAGAGCTTTCTTGATTCATTTGTTTATAAGTCCCTGATCTATTCAAATGAACTAATTTCCTCTCCAGGAGAATGAAATATTTTTCTTGAGGGGGAAATGCTTTTAGTGAAACTTGGAATCTACTTTGGTAATAACTATTCCTTGGGAATGATAAGTTAGAGTACAATGTTCCTAGTCTCCATGGAGTAAATGTCCAACTCGCACCTTGATCATTGTTATAATTATAATTTTTTTTCATACTAAAAATTCGCACTCTGAATGGTCTAGTTTTTTATTAAAGGAATGTTTGAGACTCGCAGAAGGACAGTTGTCCAGTGGGTCCCCAACTTTCTCTGAGCCCTCGGTGTCCTTGTGACCTGGCCATGTGGCGCATTGTGTGCAAAAATGTGCCACTCAGAGGTAAAACAACCCAACCAACCAGCAGAAGGAACTAACTCTTATAGACAAGGGTGTCGGCAGGAATGTTCCAGGGTTGGAACAAAAAATTGCTTCAGGAAGGGTAAAATACTTTAATGAACGGGGACAAGAAGACAAATCAAAGTTCTCAAATAGAAATATATAGTTCGTGCCATTTATTAATGAACACAGTTGCAAATATAGGAATCATGTATCTATCATACCACAATACAACTACAGTGTTAAAAAATAATTCTTTTCATATTAATAAAAATTATATGCTTCCGAAAACCAAAAGAAACGTAAAAAAGAAGCAAGATTACATTTCGTTAAGGAAAAAACAAAACAAAAACGCGAATTTTTGATACGCTTGATATTATTTAACATATATTAATTTTTCGATCGATATTTCCAGGGGGGACTCTCTTCTTCCCCCCCCCCCTCTCGCGGCATCCATGTTTAGAGATAAGCTTGGATCCGTTACAAATAACTACTAATCCAATAAACTTAGAAGTATAATGTATGACTAAGCTCTCTTATTTAATAATATTGTGAGCAATCACAAAACCTTTTCCTGTTATGCCTTACCCTCTACTGTGATCCAAATTCTATTATAAATGGATTCTTGTTTCCTGGAGAGAAAAAAAAAGAATTAAAACTCTCCTTAAACTGCGATACTAGCTAACTGCCAAAGCGCTCAAGTAATTCCTGAAAACACTTGTTCCGTGGCACTAAATCGTTCAATGGCTCTTCTGCCATTCTGTCCACGTTTGAGCTTGATCGGACAAATGGCTTTTAGTGAGGGTCAGAATGAAAGTCGCGTCGTAGCTGATAATGATACAGTGGGGGGATTATCGGCTGCAAAAGAAGTTCTCTTATTGGAGTAACAACAGCAAGCACAGATATCGTTCTTCTTGTAAAAGCGAATATTTCAATACTGATCGAAGCGCCTTATGTCGATGGAATGATAATGCTTTGCCGTGGATGAAAATTAGAGGTCATCGAGAAAATTGGGCTCGAGTTAGCGGACAGGTTTGAAGTCCAGACAGTAACCTAATGAAAGACAACTAAGGAGGTGATCTTGTCTAAGTGTGATCTTTATTGCAATACGCGTATCGTATAATTTTTAAGTGGAAAAATTATATTTTTTATCAAAAATTGACATGGGAAAGAAGACTTGGGGGAACATTAAGGAAAAATAAATGCAATTGTCTGTAAAGTATTCGAGTGCTTCATTCAGAACTGAAGATGATTTGAGAAAACAGCCAGACACGACCAGTATCATAGCAAGTCTGTTATGAAGCTGGATGAATATTTTTACACAGCGTTATGCGAATCAAATTAAAAAAATACTTTAAAATTTGCTTTTATTTAATAAGGATACTCTGTTTGCAAACTGTGATAATGTATTCAATTCAATAATATTTTTATAGAGTTCGATAAACCGTAACTTTTCGAAATTATTGGTTTAAAATGAGTAAAAGAGTAATAATAATTTTCAATCATTCCGAAAAATTTCTATCATCAAACGTGGTTTGTTTGACTAGCGATGAACAAATATTGAAAATGAAATTTCAAGATCTACACAACATAAAGAAACGAAACCATTTGCATTTTTTTAAAATAATAATTTAATCCATGCAGGGGATTACAGTAAAGCCAAGGTACAGGTAATTTTGGATATTAATTTAAACGTTAAAGTGGCTTGAGTTCGTGATCCCCTATATATATATAAACTACTATAATAATAATATGTTCAAATATAATCGTTTTGTGCCCTACACATTTTAATACCTATGATTTAATCTTCTTCATTCCGATCATCCAGATTTATGTTACGGATGCAAGTAATGCAACACACAGTTACACTTTTAAAAATATAGTTATGAAAAATAGTTTATTGTTCATTTTATTTAAGTTTCAGCGATATTTTAAGGAATTATATAATTTAGCATTATCTTTCCACTAAAATCTGGTTGAGTTTTATGGCTGAACTTCAAACAATATATTTTGAGAAAGTAGAGTACAGGCGATAGAGTTAGAGACAGGAGTGGGAAGGGATTCAGAAGATATATTCAGATCCGTTTCAATGGAGCACATTATTACAGGATACCACTTTTGAATAGTTAAAGTGTACTATTTCGAATGGTTAAAGGGTACTTCAGAATAATTATAGTTTACCACATTAAAATAGTTAAAAGGTACCACCTACTTTAGATAATTCAAAGATATCACTTTAGGGTATTTAAAGTTTACCAATTTTAGTATAGTTAACCGGTTAGTTAAATGTTATCACTTTAGCTAAAGGATACCTATTCAGATTATCATGAATAAAATATTATTACTAAGAAGCAAAATATGATTTCTGTTAACAATAAGATTTCAGATTTTAAGTGATCCAACTTTCAGAAGGAATTTCTTTAAATATGATTCTACAATCGATCATTCAAATTTTAGTGCGGATTAAAAAAAAAAAACTTTTTTAAACTCATTTTAATTCATGTTTGTTTGAAAACTGCATTCACCGTAAAACCTTTAGGAACGATATATTTTTAAAAGAAAGTTTTTGCTTTTTATTTCCTCATTATCTTCCACATTAATCCATTTTTTTTCACTTTACTTACTCTCATCACACAGGATTTATTCACTAGAAAAAGCAACTTGTTCAATTCCTAGAGGACTAAATTATTTTAAGTTTAGTTCACTTGATAAAACTAAGCTCATCTGCAGGGCTGGATTAAGCAATTGGAGGCCCTGGAGCCAAGTTCTAAATGCCCCCCCCCCCCCTCTTTCTTAAATCAGCAAAGAAAATCAGGTCGGGGCCCTTGAGCTATGGCGCCGTCTTTAATCCTGCCCTATTCATCTGCAAGTATTAGCTAATTATCAATTTATGAAAATAAGTTATCAGCTTTGTGACTGTGAAAAGAAATATTCCTTTATAACAAAATAATAGATAAAATATTTAAAAAACTTGTACTGCTTATTATTTGCAATGCAGATTGTAATATTCTTTAGCTTATTGAAAAAACCTGAACAGGTTGCCTTCCGTCCTGATAAGACTTTAATCCGTGGAGCTTTGTGCAAGGCAGTTGGGCTATTTTACCTCTGAGCCGCACTTTTTTGTATGCAATGGCTAAATGGCCACATCACAAGGACCCCGAGAAGGTTGGGGGAGGGAATCCATTGGACGGCTGTTAGGAGACAGATGGTAGCCTCCCGTCAAGATCATCCAACGTGTTCTTTAACGTGCACAGAGTATGGCTCTACCGCGCACGGCTTAACGTCCCATCCGATGGACAGCGGCCTTTCCAAGCCCATCGGTGTCTCCCACTGACCGAAGGCAGGTGGAGATTTTTGCGAAGATAAATCTCAACGCTGGGACTGAACCTGGGAACTGCAGATTAAGGACCTGGCAAGCTACCGACTTAGCCACCCCCGTTCCTTTGTAGGACAGTCATACCACGCTAAACTCAAAATCTGATGTTTCCAAGTTCGAGTCTCAATTGAGCCTTCGTTAAGAATATTCTCCGCGAATCCCCGTTCTGTCCTCGGTTAGAAAGGTGACACCGACGATCTTCTAAAGACAACAGTCATTGGATGGGACATTAAGACGTCACCCTGAGTGCAGGAGTGCCATTAACATTGTGCACATTAACGAACATGCTGAATGGCATTGACGGGGAGACTCCTGTCTCCTCCTAACAAGTGTCTGATGGAGCATGTTCCCTTATTAAGCTATGAGTGATCGCAAGGGATATTTGTGACCTGTCATTTAGCCCATTGTGTGTAAGAAGTGCGTGGGAGACATAAAGCAACACAACCATGTGTTTCTGTGAGGTTACTGTTCTTTCGTAATCTCTGAAATTGCACAGAAAAGTGATAAGAATTGCAATTTTTGAAATAAAATGGATTCACACAAGTTGGATGCTACAAAATATAAATAAATTGTGTTATTCTTTTATTATGCTTATTTAATTCCAATTACAATCTGCAGCGAAAGAAAATGTCAATTTCATCCCCTTTTATTTTCAACAAAGAAGTGCATCGGCTACCTACAGAATAGATGCAAATTCAACCATTATTAATATTCACAGATTGGTTTCTGCTAATAGTATTTGGAATTCCAAGAATAGCAATTAGCGATGGATTAATTTTAATACGCCCTTTTTTTTAACTAAAGTTTTTTTCCAAAACCTCTATCATAATTCCAAAGAAAGTAAATATATAATTGATATCAGAATTCCAGTACTAAATTAGATAGATTTAGTAATTTTTTTAAGAGTTAAGGATAAAATTTACTGTGTATTTTTCCATGGATAATCTATGGTATGTACAATTCTAACGTTCATCATCATATAGGTGTATATGTAAGTATATTTTTCGTACATATCAAAGGTGTCAGCACAAGCAGTACATAACTTATTGCTTAATTATACTAAACCATATTTGTACACGAAACAATAGATATAATGTTTTGTCCCCAAAGAAATATTTAACAAGGAACACAAAAATTAAAATCATGATTCACATTTTTTAAAGAAACTTCATATATAACATATTTTTTAAAACGTATTCTACTTCACATTTGTAAATACTGTATATATATATACTTGTGTATAATATATATATACCCACAGGGTAATAACAATTACCTTTTTAATATTATACATCTGCAATTATTAGTAGTACATTTATAATAATAATGTCAACATATTAACAGCTATGCTAAATCATGATGTCTTATATATATATACTTATGAATATATAATTTATATATAGTTAGAGCTGCACCATGAAGAGCTACAAAAATGTTTCGAAGTTCATTTGCTTTGTATACTAAAGTCAGTCATGTTGGCTACACTTCAAAGTACGAAACAAATGTACTGATCAGTCTCGCACTCGCATACACAATCAGCTGTCGCTTTCCTTGCGAAGCGTCGATTCGCTCTGCCTTACGTACATCCTGCATAGTAGAGAGATGCGTTGCCATGGTTTCAGCTTCTCCGGATGATGGTGTTAAGGAATAAATGTGCAGGGAAAGAAATTGAGGGGAAGGAACCTCCACCATCATGAGTTCTGATAATGATGCTTGGTTGCCCTAAGAACTTCTGATAACGTAGTGTCTATTGGTGCGCGCGTGTCGTATAGCGTAGGCGCGTGCAGTATGATGCCACAGGTTCCTACCAGCACAGCGGCAGTAAAGATCCACAGGAACAGTCTGTCTAACACCATGGCCACATATTTCCAGTCCTCCTTCACCTGCAACAGTACAAAAAACTGTAACATATTTTAATGGTTTCCGTCAGTTTTCCAGATATTTTTTTTTTACCTTGCATAAATCATGCCGAAGTGTTGACATTAAAAAAAAAACGGATAAATTTTTTTTTACATAATTTAACAGATAATAGTGACCAATTTGTTGAAAACATTGTTGACTGTTATTTTCAGAATGCTGAGAGTGAGTCATACCACATTTTTTTAAAGTTAATACGATATTGATTCAATAAAAATACAGAGCTCCCCCAAAAAAATATTAGAGAGATTCCCGTGTTATAACAACTGAAAGCCAAATTAGAAACTTATAATATCTTGAAGAATAAACTTTTTATCGTAATGGGAACAAAACTTAATTAAACAGTTGAACGAAAGTTACATGAGACTTCAATTTCAATAATATTTTTCGGTATTTAAAAAAGCTACAGAAGCTGAATTATTTAGCAGCAAAAGTCTTCAGTCATAAGACTTTATCTCAAAAACTAATTAAAATAACACAGCAGTAAAGCATCACAGGTGATGCCCTGTAGACATGGGTCTCACGAAATAGTAAGTTTAAAAAAATTGGTTTTGTCGTAAGTGGGATTCAAACCCACGTCTCTTAGTAACAAGTCAGGTATGTTAACCACTACAGCATCAACGGCTAAACTTTTTTTTCAGCTTTAGTTGTTGATGATGCAATGGTTAGCAAAACCAATTTTTCTCAGTTTACTATTTCAATAAATAAACAATTGTTATAATAAACTATTTGCTAATAGAATTGTACATTTAGAAGTTCTTCTAATATTTAATTTTCAACTGTTTCGACGATTTTTTTTTCAGGAGGAGTGACGCTGTTTTAAATATTCCAACCATCTTAACACTTGCAACGCATTCTGAATTTTAATGAAAGTATAGATTTAGATTATTTTGATTTTGATATTTATTTTGATACTTCATTTTTTGTACTACTGAGGCAATCTAGATCATATCTATAAAAACATAGATGTACATTCTCGCTGATAAGCTTCGGCTTAGTGGGATTTTTTATGTAATATAATTATAGATAATACTTATTGAAAATAAATTTGAATTTGGAACATACGTTAAGTTTTATGCCCATAAAAAGTTATTCTCCAAGTTACTGAAATGTCTAATTTAGCTTTCCTTTGGCATAAAATGGGAAGTTTTCTGATATTTTGGCAGAACAGTGTATATATATATTTAGATTTTAATTATTCTTCAGAGCTAATTGCGCATGAATATTTGTTCATGTAGAGTTCTCTCGATTTCTGATTTAAAACATTCCACAGTATCTAAGTTCTTGTCTGCAGTTCCCAAGTTCGAATCCAAACTGGGCTAGTGTTGAGATTTATCTCCGCAAAACTCCCCGCCCTGCCCACGGTCAGTAGGGGACACCAATGGGCTTGGAAAGGGCACCGTCCGTCGGGTGGGACGTTAAGCCGTGGCTCCGTGTGCGGTAGAGCCTTATCCTGTGCACTTTAAAGAACACGCTGGATGGCCTTGACGGGAGGCTACCATCTGTCTCCCAACAGCTGTTCCAGTGTGTCCCCTCCCCCAACCTTCTCTGAGCCTTCGGAGTTCTTGTGACCTGGCCATTTAGCCCATTGTGCGCAAAAAAGTGCAGCTCGGTGGTAAAACAATCCAACCCAACCTTCTTCTAGGAGACCGAGTTCTCACCGAGTTTGTTGAACCTTGCAGACACAAAAAAGCGTAATCAGTGAACATTTTTTTAATGTATGGGTGCACAAGATTTGTATGAGGATGACCAATGCCGCCGAATTGCTTCTATACAACAAACATCATTGCTGAAAATGCATTAAGCCAGTAGCCAAAGCGATTCTAGGTTGGGTTGTTTTATCTCTGTGCGACACTTTTTTTGCACACAATGGGCTAAATGGCCTGGTCACAAGGACCCCGAGGGCTCAGAGAAGGTTGGAGGGAACTTACTGGACAACTGTTAGGAGACAGATAATAGCCAACCGTCAAGACCATCCAGCATGTTCTTTAAGGTGCACAGTATGGTTCTCCTGAACACGTGACCAGGACTCAACGTCCCATCCGACGGAGTTGGCCTTTTCAAGTCCATCGGTATCCCTACTGATCGAGACAGGCGCAAAATTTTGAGGAGATAAATCTCAACGCTGGCCCAGATGAGATTCGAACTAGGAACAACAGATTACGAGCTTGACGCGCTACCGACTGAGCCACCCCCGCCCCTAGCACCTCCAGGACTGCCTTTAAGGAGTGATATTAATCTTGTGGTGCACGGGCCACATGCCTACCTAGACATCCTTCCGTTTTCCAGAAAAAAATGTTTTTTGTGTGTGCAGAGTTTTCTTTTTAAATAATTAAAAAATGGAAAATGATTTTCTCCTGGAATCCATGTAATGTGAAGGACACTTTTTTCAGACCGGTTTTTTTTTATGTACTCACTTTATTTTCCTTTTTTTAATCACAAAATTGAAGCTACTGCTGCTTTCACTAAGTTTTTGTGGTCAAAACGATTACATTCTAGCAAAGATATTGTTTGGTGTACTGATATTTTCAGGATTTGAGTAAAAGTGGCTCCAACTTCGCTTTGATGAACTTTGGAATTTATTCGACAGTCCACAATACCCTCATTAATTCATTCAAAAGTTTTCGATTTCTTTTGTGTTGAATAACAATTTTTTACCTCTCTAGTGGGCAGTTTTATCATATTCTCCCAGAAGTCTGTAACGGTCTTCAGAGTTAGAAAAAGTTGAATAAAATTTAAAATCATAAGCCTACACATGAAACTAAGAATTGGTCTTAAAACTGAAGGAATCTCAGTAATGGGTTGGGTTGTTTTACCTCTGAGCTGCACTTTTTTGCACACCATGGGCTAAATGGCCAGGTCACATGGACCCCGAAGGCTCAGAGAATGTTTGAGGAGGGTACCCACTGGAACAGCTGTTGGGAGACAGATGGTAGCCCCCCGTCAAGGCCATCCAGCGTGTTCTTTAACGTGCACAGGGTATGGCTCTCCCGCACACGGGGCCACGGCTTAACGTCCCATCTGACGGACGGCGGCCTTTCCAAGCCCATCGGTGTCCCCTACTGACCGTGGGCAGGGCGGGGAATTTTGCGGAGATAAATCTCAACGCTGACCCAGCTGGGACTCGAACCTGGGAACTACAGATTACGAGCCTGGCGCGCTACTGACTGAGTCACCCCCGCCCCAATCTCAGTAATGAAAAACACACGAAAACAAAGCGACTATAAGAGAGCACTGAACAATGCCATAAGTAATCCTAAAAATTCACTTTAATTCATCGAGTTAAAAATAAAGTATATGATAGTTGAATATTTTACTGTGAATACCGTAATTGACCAGTTTTTAAAACAGGAATGATATTCTACTCCTGTCAAAGTGTCTGTGTGTGTGTGTGTGTGGGGGGGGGGGGGGGGGCTCAGTGGTAGCGCGCCAGGCTCGCAATTTGTAGTTCCCAGGTTCGAATCCCAGTTGGGTCAGCGTTGAGATTTATTTCTGCAAAATTCCCTGCCCACGGTCAGTAGGAGACATCGATGGGCTTGGAAAGGTTGCCGTCCGTCCGATGGAACGTTAAGCCGTGGCCCCGTGAGCGGGAGAGCTATACCCTGTGCACGATAAAGAACACACTGGATGGCCACACTGGAGGCTACCATCTGTCTCCCAACAGCTGTTCCAGTGTGTCCCTTCCTCCAACCTTCTCTGAGCCTTCGGGGTCCATGTGACCTGGCCATTTAAACCATGGTGTGCAAAAAAAGTGTCGCTCAGAGGTAAAAACAACCCAACCTGTCAAACTTAATTTTCAAAGTCTAAGAAGATGATTAATTCATTCGCCTTCTTACAGGATGACGTTCAAGAATTAGATAGTGTAAGATTTGCATACTTCTTCATCAACAAGGTAGAAATCTAAATTGCTCCTCTGAATGATACGGGGAATTGCATTCTAAAATTGAAAAGTAACTCTGACAGGAAGGACTTCTCCCTGTGTGCTAAGCCCCGCCCAATGAAATTTTTCCTCTTTGAACTCTGAGCCTTTGGATCCCCTTGTGAAACCTGACCATTACCTGTAAACATAGTGCAGCAATAACTCAATAAAAACACCAGCTTGTATGATTGCACTATAATAATGAGGTATTTAATTAATCATCACATCTCACTCCTATAAGATTGGGATTCCGTCGTAATCACTGCCTACCGGACTCTTTGGTATGACGTTGTTCCTAGTCCGATGTAACTGTATTGCATTCTTCCACACCAATTTTTATTGCTTCTCTACTGTTTGCCCCTACGTAACATCCGCTCAAAGCAGATCAGAGTGAACTGAGTTCCAATGATCTTCTGGTCACCTGTGTCTGACAGTTTACAGCAGTCAACTGAGCTGGGCCACTTTCCCACCGATGATGCATTCCGTTTACGTGGCTCTTTGTGATGGGTTTTACGGTCGAAAGAAAGATTTGGTTTTATTAGTTTGGATAAATTTTATGACCATGTTGAATCGGATAACTGGCAACTTTCGACTATGTTTTACTTCTTCTGCTACCGAAATAACAAACGGCACAGAGTTATTTCTTACTTTCACGCAATCCCGTGAAAGAAGCCAAAGAACATTTTAAGAAGATGAAAGTTATTCTTTTCTTTTTTCTTTACTATTTTTACCGTTTTATTATGTACACACTATTCTGAGAAGTTAGATATCGATATTCTGCGAGATTATAGCTGTTTGGTGAAGAGATTTTGCCATGGTTCATTAACAATGTGCTGATGCAGTTTTTTAACATTATTAGAAAAAGTAAACCTGACATGAAACACGGGAATGCTCTTGGTTTCTATTACACGAGGGATTAGACAACTGTTTTCGAGCAGCATCTTATATAGAGAGAAACTGCTTTGATTTTCTCAGCATCTTATATAGAGAGAAACTGCTTTAATTTTAGTTTTCGCAGCATCTGATACAGAGAGAAACTGATTTGATTTTTCTCAGCATCTATATAGAGAGAAACTGCTTTATTTTGAGTTTCGCAGCATCTTATATAAAGAGAAACTGCTTTATTTTGAGTTTTCGCAGCATCTGATATAGAGAGAAACTGCTTTAATTTGAATTTCGCAGCATCTTTATATTAAAAAACTGCTTTAATTTGAATTTCGCAGCATCTTTATATTAAAAAAAACTGCTTTAATTTGAATTTCGCAGCATCTTTTATAAGAGAGAAACTGCTTTGAGTTTCGCAATGAGTGAGACTCGAACTGGAGACAAAAACGGGAAAATATTTTAGTCACATTTAGCTGAATAAAGAATTAACCTCTAAAAGCTTTATGGTTATAACCGCTGACATGTAGACGTGTACTCAGGTCCCACTCATGAATTAGTAGTATTCAATAATATAATGTCATGCTTACATGACATTTCCTTCGCTATAATTGAATATTGCTTTCACTTTGACACAAATTAACTGTTTCCATAAATTAAGACAAATCCCTATGTTAGGTCAATGGGAAGCTAAAAAACTCTATAACTTCTAAAATAATTTTTTTGTTTTGAAAAATAATGATTGCAGATAAATATCTCAATCAAATAAATCAATATCTCGATTTTCAAAAATATTCGTTATCATGACTAGGTGGGCTGAGCATTTCAGTGATGTTCTGAACAATGTGGTTAGTTCTATTCCCATTGTTTGCAATGATGATACATGCATTGGTGGCTTTAATGTTGGCCCTATAACACAATCTGAAGTTATTTTGGCTATTTCTAAACTTAAACTTCATAAATCCCCAGGGATAGATGAAATTACTACTGAAATGCTTAGAACTGGGAATGTTTCGGTTACCACTTGGATGACTGAAATTCTGAATATCTTCTATGATAAAAGCATGGTTCCTAAGGATTGTACCAGAGCTATTGTTATCCCTATTTTCAAAAAAGGTGATCGCAGTTCTTGTGATAACTATAGGGGTATCAGCCTACTCTCTATTCAAGGTAAAGTTCTTTCCATGATTGTGCTTAATAGAATCAAGAATCTGGTTGACAGTCAATTGCATGATGAGCAATGTGGATTCAGAAGTGGTAGGGGATGTGTGGATCAAATATTTTCACTTAGGCAGATTCTTGAGAAATGTTTAGAGTTTCAGAAACCTTTGGTTGCTAGCTTTGTTGATTTCAAAAAGGCTTTCTATTCTGTTGATCGTCATAATTTGTGGTTGATTGTGAGATCATATGGTATACCAGACAAGTTAGTTACCATAATGAAAGCTCTCTATAATAACACTGAGTCGTGTGTGAGAGTTGGTAAGGCTTGTAGCAATTGGTTTAGCATTACTTCTGGTGTTCGACAAGGGTGCATTTTGTCTCCTTTTATCTTTAGTTTGGTTATTGATTATGTTATGCGAAATTCAGTGCAAGGAAAAGATTTTGGCCTTAAATTGTCTGGGGATACGAAAATTTCTGATTTAGATTATGCTGATGATTTAGCCCTTTTGACAAATGATGTTGATGAGATGAACTCTTTCATTCGAGCTGTTGATGAGACTGGTAGTAGAGTAGGTTTGGTTATAAACAGAGAGAAAACTAAAGTGATGAAAATTGGTCAGGCAGGCTGTGAGTCAGTTAATCTGAATGGTTGCAGTCTTGAGCAGGTGTCACAGTTTGATTATCTTGGGAGCTATGTAACAGATAATGGTGATGTGCGGCATGAGATTAACAGACGAATAGGGATTGCTGCGGGGACTTTTAAGAATCTAGGGAGAGTGTGGAGAAATAGGCGTATTCACTTAAAGACTAAAATTAGACTGTATAACAGTTTGGTTCTTTCTAGGGTTAGTTATGGTAGTGAAACTTAGACACTTTGTAAACAAGATAATAGGAAACTAGATGGTTTTGATCCCAGATGCTTACGCAGTATCTTGGGCATTAGGTGGTTCAACTTTGTAACTAATGATGAGGTTAGGCAAAGGAGTTTGCAACCTCCTTTAAGTAGCATATTGTGCAGAGAGAGACTCCGTTGGTTTGGCCATGTTGCCCGTATGGATAATTATAGATTGGCGAATATGGTTATGAACAGTGTGCCTAAAGGCCTCAGAAAGAGGGGGAGACCTAGGATGCGGTGGGCAGACAATGTCAAACAGGACCATGTTAGAATTGGTGTGCAGTGGCTGTATGCAGCAGATGTAGCTCAGGACAGACTTGCTTGGAGAACAAAATTGCATGGTCGGTTCGACCGTAGCCCATGGCTGCTTGAGGAGGAGGATGATGACGATTTAACGAGTTATGGAAGTTTGAACATTTAGCGATAACAATGCCACAAAAATTGACTTCAGAATTTAATTAAAACTTAGTGATAAATATTGTATCAAAGTGTTTAATAAGTTTGCATTTTAGAACTTTGTGTAAAGAATTCTTTCATTATTCTTCAGTTTTTTATAAGTTTTTAAGACTGGCATTGATGTTGTTAAATATTCAAACTTACATAACTCATTAAATACTGAACGAATATTGCTGAAAATCGAGATATTGATTTATTTGATTGAGATCTTTATCTGCAATCACAGTTTTCAAAATAGAAAAAACTTATTTTAGAAGTTATAGATGCTTTGTCGTTAGCTTCCCATTGACTTATCATAGGGATTTTCCTTAATTTATGGAAACCAGTGATTAGTGAATAGAGTTTTGAACAATGTGTCTAAAGTCCTCCGAAAATGGGGAGACCTAACAGGACCTTCTTAAAATTTGCCTGCAATGCCTAAAGGTAACAACTGTAGTTCAGGATAGATATATGGAAAAGTAAATTGCAGTCTGGGTGGATCTCGATATTCTGTGAGCGGAGTGGTTCATGCTCTAGCGCGCCAAACTCGTAATTTATAGTTCCGAGGTTCGAGCCCCCCGTGGGCCAGCGTTGAGATTTTTCTCCGCAAAACTGCTCCCTCGGTCAGTAGAGAACATTTATGGGCTTGGAAGTGCCACCGTCTGTCGGATGGAACGTACGCCTAGGCTCCGTTTATGGAAGAGTCATACATTGTGCACATTAAAGAACACGCTGGATGGCCTTGACGGGAGGTTACCATCTGTCTCCTAACAGCTATTCAATGGCCCTAAAATCGTCCAAACCCAATCCCCAACTTCCCTTACTCCAATCTTCTCTAAGCCTCGGGATCCTTGTGACTTGGCCATTTATCTCATTGTGTACAAAAATGTGCCGTTCAGAGGTAAAACAACCCAAGGTAACTCTTAGTCTCTCTAAGGTTGCTGGAGATTTTTGTGTCCGTCTGTATACCATGCAGTTATTCTCTCATTGACTGAGCGCAGCAAATTCTTCTGATTCTATTGAATCTCGGTATTCCCGTTTGTTTCTACCTTCTTCGCAAATTTTTGTCGCGATCACTTTTATTTTTTTAATGGATTCTTCATCTGAAACGTGCTCGAAGATGAGGGAGATGTGCTAATGAGAAAATGACTCTCTGTGACAAAAGACTTAAAAGGCTTAAAAGAGTCCTAAATTGTTCAGTTCAAAATCCCAAATCAGTAGAGATATTTGAAAACAACGTTGAGTTTTTGTGTTTTTTCCTCTCTTGGGATTATTCTATCCATTTATGATATTAGTTTGTTTTATCATAGGTTTTCTCCTATTTATATTTTTACAACAGGCTTAAAATTTTGCGTTCCACTTTGATACCGATTGGGATATTTTTATGTTATTTCTCTGTTGCTTCTGTCATAAATCAATGTTAATAAATTCTACTAATAGATGCTAGGCAAGGAAATAACAGCAAACACAATTTCTCCAAATTAAGATCTCGTCACTAGTGAAACATGTGACCCTCGTCAAAACGTTAGCTACAAGATTACGAGTAAATTTATATATCTAACTAGTGTTTTGAAAACAGTGTGAGATTTTTACTACACGATTGTTAATGAGCTTTAATATCTATCTATAAAAGATTCGGCAGTGTCAATTTACTGCAATATTAAACGCAACATCTAATATGAAGAGTTGGATTGGGTTGTTTTACCTCTGAGCGGCACTTTTTTGCACACCATGGGCTAAATGGCCAGGTCACATGGACCCCCGAAGGCTCAGAGAAGGTTGGGGGAGGGGACCCACTGGAACAACTGTTGGGAGACAGATGGTAGCCTCACGTCAAAGCGTGTTCTTTAACGTGCACAGGGTATGACTCTCCCGCACACGGGCCACGGCTTAACGTCCCATCCGACGGACGGCGGCCTTTCCAAGCCCATCGGTGTCCCCTACTGACCGTGGGCAGGGCGGGGAATTTTTCGGAGATAAATCTCAACGCTGACCCAGCTGGGACTCGAACCTGGGAACTACAGATTACGAGCCTGGCGCGCTACCGACTGAGCCACCCCCGCCCCTAATATGAAGAGAAAAAGGCTGAATGTATTTCCATTGCATCACTATTACAACGTATGTTTTTTATCCCACAAAGCATACACTCGTTCAGCTCCTTGCATGACGTGCCTTTTGTTTGTGTAAGAAGCCGTTAGCGAACAATAAATGACACCTGCGTAATCATTTACAGTGCCTTGAAACTGAAGCTGTTAGAATAATGAAGGCAACCTTCTGGGGGTGCAATTATATGCTATTATTACACTAATTACGTTACATAATAAGCTGTCTACGTCATTCTGTTAATATGAGTTTCAGTCTCTTAATGGATGCAAAATAATGCAAATATTTTCTCCATCTATTCACAACCTTGTCTGATTATATTCAAAACAAGTTGAAAAAGAAAAAAGAGCGTCTTAACGTTAAGTGCAGTGGAAATTCAGCGTTTTCGTTCTTCGTAAATGAGAAGTATTATTAACCGAATCATGATTCATGAAGTGATATATAAGGATGAATCTTTAAATGCATCATTGGACATAAAAATTAAGCAGTCCAGGAAAAATCACTGAAATGGAAAGTGAAGCATTTTCCCAAGTCCAGATCTTTAGTTATTACAGATGTTCGATATGCAGTCCCATAGGGGCGTTGTTAGCGAGCTTCGCTACTGATAAAATAGGCCTGGGTTCGAGCTTCGTGTAAGGATGGCATGGATGTTTGTCATGGATGTTTGTGTTGTCTTGCTGTTGAGGTCTCGCCTTCCTCACAGACCTTCTCTATGTTGTATAAACTGACAGGTTCTTGATATAAATTAGAGGCAGGTGGTCATAACGTTTTAGCTCTTAGGTGTATATCAAAACTTTTAGAGGCTTGAGGGGGTATTTATTTATAATTTATGTTCGATATTCATGCTTCAACTCTTTTGTAAAACGAGCAGCACTCAAATATGTTGTATACATATCACACAATGTGGGTAAAGAATATTGCGAATGTTCCGTGCATATTGAGACTTGTCGAATGAAGGAAACAGTTTCTGCAAACGACGCTGCAAATGTACTGGAATGCTCTTACATTATGTTTAAATTCAGCAAAAAATCTTGAATATTATTTCAATAGTTCCGACTGGACTTGGGAAGGCAGCCATCCGTCGGATCGGACACTAAGACATGGTCCCGTATGTGGAAGAGAGCCATGCCCTGTGCACGTTAAAGAACACACTGTATGACCTTGACGGTAGGATATCATCTGTCTTCCAACAGCTGTTCCTTTGTCTTCCAATTCCATGTTCCCATTCCAACAGCTGTTCCAGTGGGTCTCCTCCCTCAACCTTCTCTGAGCCTCTGGGTCCTTGTGATCTGGCCATGGTGTGCAAACAAAGTGCCGCTCAGAGGTAAAACAACCAACCAAACAACTTCAATAGTTTATATTTCAAATCATTTCGAATGCATCTAATATTTTTGGTTTATACACCGAAGTGCCAAAACATTATGACCAGCATGTCTTTATGCAAATCAAAGCAACTGCAGATAAACGACGGCGCGTCTGAAGGTCATGAAACGGTATAAATAACACCTGATACTGAGCTCTGTTAATCAGTATTATTCTTGTTCTTCAGATGGGAAAGGCAGCGGACCTAAGTGAGTTTGGCAAAGGCCAAATTGTAAGGGCCAGACGACTGGGCCAGAGAATTTCCATGACGGCAAGGCTTGTGGGGTGCTCATGGTCAACCATGGTTAGTACCTTCAAAAAGTGGTCCGAAGAGGGAAAAATCATGAATCGCCGGCAAGGTGTGGGCTGACCATGGTCATCGATGCTAGAGGTGAGCGAAGGCTATCCCGTATGGTACAAGCGAACAGAAGGGATACTGTGGCGCAACTCGCCCGTACTTTGAATGTTGGTGATGGGAGTGATGTGCCACAACACAGAGTACATCGAACCCTGATGAAAATGGTGCTGCGTAGCCGCTGTGAGTGCCCATGCTAACCTCGGTTTACCGTCGAAAGCGCCTACAATGGACACACGAGCATCAAAACTTGGACCTTGAATGATTGGAAGAAGACCGTTTGGTCTGATGAATCTCGTTTCCTGTTGCACCATGTGGACGGCCGAGTACGCGTGCATCGTTTACCTGCGAAAGTGTTGGCACCAGGATGCACCTTGGGACGAAAACAAGCCGATGGAGGAAGTGTAATGCTTCGGTCAATGTTCTGCTGGGAAACCCTAGGTCCAGTCATTCTTGTGCAAGAAACTATGACGTCTACCACCTACCTAAATATCATTGCAGACCAGGTACATCCTTTCATGGCAACGGTAATATCCCTATAATAGTGCCTTCTTTCAGCAGGATAATGCACCATGTCACACTGCCCGGATTGTTCGTGAATGGTTTACAGAACATGAGGAAGACTTCCAGGTATTTGCCTGTCCTCAAAATTCCCAAGACATCAATCCAATCGAGCAACTGTGGTTTGTGTTGGAACAGCAAATCCGATCTGCGGCAGCTCAACCACGTAACTTACAAGAGTTAAAGGATCTGCTGGTAACGTGTTGGTACCAGATACCACAAGACGCCTTTAGAAATATTGTAGCGTCCATGCCCGCCAGGTAAGATCTGTTTTGGCGGCACGTGAAGTACCAATATGATATTAGGCAGGTGGTCATAACGTTTTGGCTCTTGGGTGTAAATCAAAACTTTTAGCGAAGTATTGTTTCCCTTACCCTTTTCCTTGCTCCATTTATTTCTATGGACGCTGCTGTTCTGTTCTGAATATTGCCTATTATGCCGAAAAACATGCGAGTACTTATTACCTAGTATGCTAAAAAAATTATAAGTACCTACCTATCTTAATCACCCAAAAAAAGTGAAAAAAAAAAACTAAATCTAATGGTGAATTCACTCGCTGAATTCATATTAACTTTAATGGAAGATAGGGCACCGGCAAAGTTGAGTAGCTAAATCGGCGTTCCATCTTCCTTTGAAGTGAATACAAATCCAGTGAGTGAGCTTTTTTTTATTCTTTAGGGAGAGGAAGATGGTTATTTTTAATTTTTTTCTAATTTATATATTTTTTACTTCGTTACTAAAAACATCTATTCTCTGAACTGCTACCACTTGCTTTCGACTCGTAAAGACCGACTCCTTTTACCTTCATTCCATCTTGCGTGGGGAATAAAATGGGGTGTGATTTTGGGTGGTCCAAAGCGCTGTAGTCGTCACAAGCTTTCATTTGAGATCTATCCACTGTAGTAAAATTTCTGCTCTTTTGTTTGGGGGGGGGGAGAGAAGAAAGAAGGATGGTAACTCGAGCTAGCTCACAACATTCCCCATAAGCTTTCATTTGACACCTACCTCGTAACCGGAAACTCTCGCATTCGGGGCGGGGTGGCTCAGTTCGTAGCGCGCCAGGCTCGTAATCGGCAACCAGATAATTTGGTAGCGCGCCAGGCTCGTAATCGGCAACCAGATAATTTGGTAGCGCGCCAGGCTCGTAATCGGGGCGGGGTGGCTCAGTTGGTAGCGCGCCAGGCTCCTAATCGGCAACCATTCCCAGGTTCGAGTCCCAGCTGACCCAGCGTTGAGATTTATTTCTGCTAAACTCCCGCCTGCCCACGATCAGAAGGGGGACACCGATGGGCTTGGGAAGGCCGCCGTCCACCTGATGGGACGTTAAGCCGTGGCGCCGTGTGCGGAAGAACCATACTCTGTGCACGTTAAAGAACACACTGGATGGCCTTGACAGGAGGCTACCATCTGTCTCCCAACAGCCGTTCCAGTGGGTCTCCCCCCCAACCTTCTCTGAGTCTTCGGGGTCCTTTTGACCTGGCCATTTAGCCCATTGTGTGCAAAAAAAGTGCAGCTCGGAGGTAACCAAACCAACCCTCGCATTCGGAAGACAAAGAGAAAAGAACGATTGTCGCATTCTCTCTTTTTTAGGGAGGAAAGAGAGTATGGATGTTAAATTTTTCATAGTCTATGACACTCCCAGCATGGCAAGCTTCCATTTGACACAACTTGTCAAGATCGTCCAATGAACTGAGAAGGTATGGCAGAGCAATTGTTTTGACAAATAGACGAACTTGACGAGAGAACAGCAATAAGAAGATAGATAAAAACTCCAGTTGTTACTTCATAATCTACTGAAAAATGTGTCAATGCTTAATGTGTACGTATATGTACTGAGAGAGACAAGTTCGCTGAAAAATATTCCAAAATGAACTCTCTATTGTGTACAATGCATTGTATCATAATCATGGTAGCTTGGGTTGTTTTACCTCTGAGCGGCACTTTTTTTCACACCATGGACTAAATGGCCAGGTCACATGGATCCCCGAAGGGGATCCACTGGAACAGCTGTTGGGAGACAGATGGTAGCCTCCCGTCAAGGCCATCCAGCGTGTTCTTTAACGTGCACAGGGTATGGCTCTCCCGCACACGGACCACGGCTTAACGTCCCATCCGACGGACGGCGGCCTTTCCAAGCTCATCGGTGTCCCCTACTGACCATGGGCACGGCGGGGAATTTTGCGGAGATAAATCTCAACGCTGACCCAGCTGGGACTCGAACCTGGGAACTACAGATTACTAGCCTGGCGCGCTACCGACTGAGCCACCCCCGCCCCAATCATGGTAGTGAATTGTAGCTTACTAACTTGTTCCGACTGCGATGATCTTACTCGTATACGGAGAATATGATCACTTTCAGTCGAAGATGAAGCCGCTAGAAATAAAATTTTAGTATATGTTTTCTTATTAAAAGTATACAACGTTTAAATAATTACGTTTTGCTTATTATTGCTTAAAGTAAAATGCGGTCCTCCATATAACTAAGTAGTAATCGATTTAGCCCTTTGAATAATATCACTAGACCAGTGGTCTGAAAGACACTGAGTTTGAGACCACTCGTCTAGTGCAATGAAAGGAAGCAATGCGCTGAAAAGGAAGAGAGTACTTACTTGTATATAAAGTGCTTAAACTTGTGCGAAAATGCACTATTTAGTGCAGAGAAAAGATCTGAGGTCTTTGCTTTAAAACAGAAGAAAATCACGAGTTTATTTAGTATCTGAATAGGACTTGAAAACGCACTATCTAGCATGGCTGTCGGAAGTGTGGAAAGAAAGTGGCAGTTTACTCTCACTTTAATATTGATCGAAATATTTATGTTGAACAAACAGGTGTACCAAAAATTAATATCGCTTTTTTTCCCCTTAACGAAATACAATTTGAAAATATTACGCTTTCTTTTGTTTTCAGAAGTATATTATCTAGTATTAAGAAGTTTCCCTTTTTATCCCATTTTCGGGGGCAGGGGTGGCTCAGTCGATAGCGCGCCAGGCTCGTAATCAGTAGTTCCCAGGTTCGAGTCCCAGCTGGGTCAGCGTTGAGATTTATCTCTGCAAAATTCCCCGCCCACGGTCAGTAGGGGACACCGATGGGCTTGGAAAGGCCGCCGTCCGTCGGATGGACGTTAAGCCGTGGCCCCGTGTGCGGGAGAGCCATACCCTGTGCACGTTAAACCCACGCTGGATGGCCTTGACGGGAGGCTACCATCTCTCTCCCAACAGCTGTTCCAGTGGGTCCCCTCCCCCAACCTTCTCTGAGTTTCGGGGTTCTCTATGCTTCGGGGTCCATGTGACCTGGCCATTTAGCCCATGGTGTGCAAAAATGTGGCGCTCAGAGGTAAAACAACCCAACCCAAATCCCATTTTCGTTTAGTTTTTAAGCCTACTTAGTTGTATTACGATATAAGTATGATGGTTGTATTCTCGATTATGCTCATTAATAAACCGCTGGCCTAAATATTTCTATCTTGGAGTATTGATTTGGTTTTTGAAACTCCACCCTGAACAAATTTGCCCCTCCCTGAAACCGTATTGCCATTCCTTACCTGAAAAAATTCCTGCCTCCTCCTATAATATCTATGACGTTGAGACGGACACGAAAACGTACTATGTATGCACTGAAAATGTCGGGGGGAAAATAGTACTTACTGCGCTGAAGGAGGCTCACAATCTTCCATTCCCAGTTCGAGTCCTTCCTGGACTAGCGTTAAGATTTATCTCCACAAAACTCCCACCATGCCTCGGTCAGTAGCACCGATTAAGCTTGAAAAGGCCGCTTTCCGTCAGATGGGACGTAAAGCCGTGTCTCGGTGTGCTGGGCGCTCTAGGCTCTTAATCTGCAGTTCTCAGGTTCAAGCTAGCTGAGATAGCGTTGAGATTTATCTCCGCAAAACTCCTCGCCTTGCCTACGGTCAGTAAGGGATTGGAAAGGCCCCTGTCCATCGGATGGGACGTTAGGCCACGGTTCCTTGTGCGGGAAAGCCATTCGCGGCACACGTTAAAGAACACGCTGGACGGTCTTGTGTGGAAGCTACCATCTGTCTTCCGACAGCTGTTCAATGGGTCCCCTCCCCAACCTTCTCAAGCCTTCGGGTCCTTGTGACCTGGGCATCTAACCCATTGTGTACAATAAAGTGCCGCTTAGAGGTCAAACAACCCAACCCACACCCTGTGCGGGGGGGGGGGGGGGCTCAGTCGGTAGCGCGCCAGGCTCGTAATCTGTAGTTCCCAGGTTCGAGTCCCAGCTGGGTCAGCGTTGAGATTTATCTCGGCAAAATTCCCCGCCCTGCCCACGGTCAGTAGGGGACACCGATGGGCTTGGAAAGGCCGCCGTCCGTCGGATGGGACGTTAAGCCGTGGCCCCGTGTGCGGGAGAGCCATACCCTGTGCACGTTAAAGAACACGCTGGATGGCCTTGACGGGATGCTACCATCTGTCTCCCAACAGCTGTTCCAGTGGGTCGACTCCCCCAACCTTTTCTGAGCCTTCAGGGTCCATGTGATCTGGCCATTTAGCCCATGGTGTGCAAAAAAGTGCCGCTCAGAGGTAAAACAACCCAACCCACACTTAAAGAAAACACTGGATGGCCTAGAATGGAAGGTACTATCTGTTTCCTAACAACTGTCCAGTAAGTCCCTACCTCACCAACCTTCTCTGGACACTCGAGGTTATTGTCACCTGGCCATTTAGTCCATTGGGTGCAAAAAATGTACCACTCAGAGGTAAAACAACCCAAACAATAAAACGAATACATATCAAACGTCTTAGAAATAATCATTGCAAGCATAGGCAATGCATGAAAAACTAGTAAGGTTAGGTTGTTTTACCTCTGAGCGGCACTTTTTTGCACACCATGGGCTAAATGGCCAGGTCACATGGACCCCGAAGGCTCAGAGAAGGTTGGGGGAGGGGACCCACTGGAACAGCTGTTGGGAGACAGATGGTAGCCTCCCGTCAAGGCCATCCAGCGTGTTCTTTAACGTGCACAGGGTATGGCTCTCCCGCGCACGATACCACGGCTTAACGTCCCATCCGACGGACGGCGACCTTTTCAAGCCCATCGGTGTTCCCTACTGACCGTGGGCAGGGCGGGGAGTTTTGCGGAGATAAATTTCAACGCTGACCCAGCTGGGACTCGAACCTGGGAACTGCAGATTACGAGCCTGGCGCGCTACCGACTGAGCCACCCCCTCCCCAAAAAACTACTAAAGAAATATACCACGAATAAATGAAAACCTAAGAAGTTTGGAATTGTAAATTCTAAGATCATCAGCAGCTTTGCTTACTTTCCTTACATGGAAACATTTCGTCGTGTCTTCTAAGTGATAGAAGGATTTTTTTCCCGTCTTCCTATCGATCGACAAAGGCACAGGATCCCGAGGCAGTGGCTCGTTTCCTAGTAGTACAAGGGCCATGAAACAAGCGTCGTCTCTCAGAGATCTGGCTTGCTGGCTCAAGTAATAAATCTGAATTTAATTTTCCAGAGTCTAGGGGGATGTAATTTTCACTCACGCGTATCGTAGATTAATATCATATGCATTAGCCCTGCCATCTCCACAACTAAAATACTGTTTTAGATGTTTATGCGTGTTCTTGGGAGATATTAATTCTTACTTCTCTAGATTTTTTTTTTCTACTACACTTTTTTTTTCTACTTTACGAAAAGCTAGTTTGCACTTTGCCTTTAAAAGCTGTCAGCGCTTTTTTTTTCTACTTTTCTTCATATTTTAAAAAAACTGTAATTAACGTTTAATTAACTAGGTAGTAATTATGAACGAATGACTGTGTAAGATTGACGTTTTCCCTTAATGATTTAACAATGTCACTGAACATTATATTTACTTAGTAGGAAGTGCAGAACTTTTATTCAAAACGAATATGAAATTTACTTTCTGTGCGAAATTTATATAAAACAAAACAGGTCATGAGAGAAATAACGTTTTTAGCACATTAGCAATGTAAATGGGATTCTTTCATAAATTTATTTTTGTTGAATGCGAGAAAATTTAATATATTTTACCTTCTCCCTTAGTGCTTTTCACTCAAAAAAATCACACAAACTTACTACTATCAACTTCTTGAACCAAGTAACGGCTGTGAGGCTATAAAATGTTTAATACAGACAGATTTATCAGTTCTATTCTTTCAGTTATTCAGTTTCCATTTCCTGTTAAATACTCGATGCTTTGCTTACAATACTTCTGTGGTATGCAGAGGCGGGGCTCAGTTGTTAGTGGGCCAGGATACTAATCTAATGTTTCCAGGGTCAAATCTCAACTGGGCCAGGGTTGAATTTCCTTCGATAGCCTCCGTTCTGCTCTCGGTAAGAAATGGAAAACCTATAGGCTTGGAAAGGCCGCCATCGCTCTCATGGGACGGTAAGCCGTGTCCACTTGGGCAGCAGAGTCATACTCTGTACACGCTAAATAACAGATTGGATGGCCTTTACTGGAAGATTCCGTCTCCTAACATCAGTACGGTGGGTCCCCTTCCTGGGCGAGGATGGTTCAGTTGGTAGCGCGCCAGGTTCGTAATTTGGAGTTCCCAGTTTCGAATTCCAGCTTGGACCAGCGTTGAGTTTTAACTCCGCACAACTCCCCGCTCTATCCACGGTTAGTAGGGGACACCGATGGGCTTGAAAAGGACGCCGTCCGTCGGATAGGACGTTAAGCCGTGGCCTCGTGTACGGGAGAGCCATACCCTGTGCATGTTAAAGACGACTCTGGAGGATTTTGACGGCAGGCTACCATCTGTCTCCTAACAGCTGTCAAGTGGATCCCCTTCCCCAACCTTCTTTGTGGCCTTGGGGTCCTTGTGACCTGACAATTTAGCCATTGTGTGCTGTCAGAGGTAAAACAACCCAATTCGGTCCCATTTCCACAGCCTTCTCTGAGCCCTTGGGTTCTTGTGACCCGAACAGTTCGCCCATTGGCCATAGCACAAATGCGTCACTCAGAGGTAAAATAATTGAACCCAAGAAGAGGGTAACAGTAACATAAAGAGTGACTCTCGAAACTTATTATTTAAAGACAATAACCGTTTAGTGATTTTAAAATCTGCTCGTTTTCTGGAAATGCTTGAGAGTTTCTTCCTACTTTAACTTGAACGCGTAAATATTGATCCTGACTGGGCGTTTATCATCAGCAACACATCTTTTCTCCACTGAACATGCGCAGTGGAATTACAAGTAACACCGCTGGTATGTGCATAAAATCTCTGTGCCACGTTTTGGGAATACCGAATGGCCGCTGAAGATCACCAAGCTTGAGAGTTCAGACTTATTTCTTTGAGGATGTTGAAATCGAAATTGTACTCAGCAAAAACTTGTAAACGTTGAAAATTTATAGGGTAAGACTGCGACACAGACTGCAGAAATTCATGAAGCGATTTGTAAAGAAGCGATGAACAATGGCGTTGATTAGAGCCAGACATTGTCTTAACGCAAATGGTAAACTGTATAAATTGTTTATTTTCCAAGATTAATATATTAAAGCCCATTTTCTTCATTTTGTAATTGTAATATTGAAGTTCAAAAAATAATTCTAATAAAAATCATAAACTTTTGCGTGCATGCATTTTATGTGAAACACCCTGAACACGGCTTAAGTACAAAATAGGCCTTTTTAAAAGCATTGTACACAACGCGAGATGATCTAAAATGGTACTTAGATTTATTTACCGTAATATACTGTACTTGCGGCAAGATTAATCTGAAAAGGTGTAGGTGGTAGCACTTGAGCCACAATTTCAAAATTTCGAGGTTGGGTTGTTTTACCTCTGAGCGGCACTTTTTTGCACACCATGGGCTAAATGGCCAGGTCACAAGGACCCCGAAGGCTCAGAGAAGGTTGGGGGAGGGGACCCACTGGAACAGCTGTTGGGAGACAGATGGTAGTCTCCCATCAAGGCCATCCAGCGTGTTCTTTAACGTGAACAGGGTATGGCTCTCCCGCACACGGGGCCACGGCTTAACGTCCCATCCGACGGACGGCGGCCTTTCCAAACCCATCGGTGTCCCCTACTGACCGTGGACAGGGCGGGGAATTTTTCGGAGATAAATCGCAACGCTGACCCAGCTGGGACTCGAACCTGGGAACTGCAGATTACGAGCCTTGCGCGCTACCGACTGAGCCACCCCCGGCCAGAAATTTCGAGGAAAAACAAGAAATAATTATTTTACGAAATCGAGTTTGAAATCAAAATACAGCCCAAATGAGCCAGAAACGAATGTCACACAGAGGATAAACTACTCTTTCTCTGGTATGTGGTTATAATCTGAAAATATTCTACATTGACGATTCTTCAAAAAAAAAAGAAAAATCCAAAATGATATTTCGTCCCTTGTCAAATAATCTTTCCTGTCCCCTGTCCAGGTTCGACCTCTCCCCCTCCCAGCTGGACCAGCATTGATATTTATTTCCGCAAAACTCTCCACTCTGTCCTCGGTCAGTATGGGACACCAATGGGTTTGGTAAGGACGCCGTCCGTCAATAAGCCGTGACCCCGTGTGCGTGAGACATATAACCTATACACGTTAAAGAATGCACTAGATGGCCTTGACGGGAGGCTACCAGCCATCTCGTAACAGCTGTCCAGTGGGTCCCTTCCCCTCCCCCAATCTTCTCACACTCGAGGTCCTTGTGACCTCGCCATTTAGCTCATTGTGTGCAAAAAAAGTGCCGCTCATAGGTAAAACAACCCAACTCTGTCACCTGATGTCTTCCTCTGATTCTATTTTCTTTCTTAATGAAATCCAGGGTCGAATCAATCAGACTCAAGATTTCCATTGTAGATTGCATGATGATTTAATTTCGAAATTTGTTGATGACATTCAACAGTATTTCTTCTATTTCTCGTAATCGAGTCGACACGTGAATGTGTACAAAGAAGTAATACAAGAATCATTGATGAGTTTAATTCGAAATGTTCATTCAAGTATCTTGAGTGATTTGGTTTTGCATCCATTGGCAATTCTGTTTCTGAGATCATTGAACACCTCTTTATTTTGAGCTGTAAAACGTTAGATTGTTTTACTTCTGAGCGGCACATTTTTTGCACACAATGGGCTAAATGGCCAGGTCAAAATCACCCAAGGACTCAGAGAAGATTGGGAAAGGGGATACACTGAACAGCTGTTAGGAGACAAAAAGAAATTTCTCGTCAGCAATCTGGAAAACAGGATTTTCTCGAACACCCGTTGAATCTGCTGCACGTGAATCGAAAGACAGACGTATATAAACATTGTGTAGCAATATCAGCCGGAAAATGTAATAACTTTTTTTCCCAAAAAATTATATACGAATACAGTAACATGGTAGAACGTTGAATATCACAAGGCAATTTTATTCATGTAGTTTTTTTTTCAATGAAATTATCAACTGAGATAACCGGAGGTGTTTAACATGAAGTGGTTTCAGTGTAGAAATATCTCCCTAGAGCATCCCATGCATGTTCTATCGTATTTAGGTCGGGGGGCATGTTCTATCGTATTTAGGTCGGGGGGCATGTTCTATCATATTATGGCCTTGACGGGAAGCTACCAGCTATCTCGTAGATTCGGCTGGATCCGGGAGATTCGGCTGGCTACTCTACAGAGTTAATAATAATATCCTTTAGATAGCAATCGACAAGGCCACAGCGGTGCAGAAAGGCGTTATCGTCCTATAGGGATAAGATATCACCTATTGCATCCGCATATCTTCGCAAAAAGGAGTCAAAGATTTCATCCCTGTACCTGCGACTAGAGATGTAGCCTGATAGGAGCAGGTACAGACCTGTGAAGCCGCCCCAAGATATTCCTTCCCAAACCATGACATTACCACCACTGTAGGTGCCCCATTCATGGATATTTGTGTAATCATAGTGTGTTCTTGGTTCCCTCCACATCAACTGACACGGCGGATCGCTGGTGCTGCGAGATCCGATCGCAGTTGACTTGCAGTTGATGGGTTGGGTTGTTGGGTTGTTTTACCTCTGAGCGGCACTTTTTTGCACACCATGGGCTAAATGGCCAGGTCACATGGACCCCGAAGGCTCAGAGAAGGTTCGGGGAGTGGACCCACTGGAACAGCTGTTGGGAGACAGATGGTAGCCCCCCGTCAAGGCCATCCAGCGTGTTCTTTAACGTGCACAGGGTATGGCTCTCCCGCACACAGGGCCACGGCTTACCGTCCCATCCGACGGACGGCGGCCTTTCCAAGCCCACCGGTGTCCCCTACTGACCGTGGGCAGGGCGGGGAATTTTTGCGGAGATAAATCTCAACGCTGACCCAGCTGGGACTCGAACCTGGGAACTACAGATTACGAGCCTGGCGCGCTACCGACTGAGCCACCCCCGCCCCATGCAGTTGATGTCCGGTTCCTTCTGTTGTATAACACCAGAGAGAATTCCTCCCTTTATATGGTTGACTGTCGTCGTCGATTACTGAATTGCCTTGATGCTTGCAGTTGTTGTTGGAATCTCTGCTAAAGTCTACATACGACTCCACAACTTATGTTAAGCCATCTGTTTGACTTCGGCCTGCCGACTACAGTTCGCTACCGCACGCCTTCCGATAAATGATCTCAAGTACACATATCCAACAAATCTGCTATCTCGAAAACCCCACATCGCACTTCGCAGTAGAACTGGAGAACAGCTTCGAAACGCCCGCATTTAACTCTCGACACATTTCCATATACCGCTGCCCATGCCTTTCATTTGCATCATTATCATCATCATACTCAAGGAGCCACGGGTTAGGGAGGTCCAACCAGACCGTGCAATTTAGTTCTCCAAACATATCTGTCCTATGCTACATCTGGCCACTGCACACCAATTCTAACAAGGTCCTGTTTGACATTGTCTGCCCACCACATCCTAGGTCTCGCCCTCTTTATGAGGCCTTTAGGCATACTGTTCATAACCCTATTCGCTAATCTATAATTATTCAACGGGCAACATGGCCAAACCAACAAATCTCTGAACAATATACTGCTCAGAGGAGATTGCCGACTCCTTTTCCTAACCTCATCATTACTTGCAAATTTGAACCACCTAATGCCCAAGATACTGCGTAAGCATCTAGGATCAAAAGCATCTAGTTTCCTGTTATCTTGTTTAAAATACAGCACCTGAATCCTGCGTCGTATTTAACTGCGTCTATACATGATTTTCATGCATCGTCGGAGTTTTGCGATATAGCGATTTTTTTCATTAGAGCGACGATATAGTGTCACAGTTTCTTGACGTAATACTCTTTCACTGGGTACACAGTGATTGGCTCAGAGGTAACAAGCCAGGCATTTATAATCTGATGTTCCCAAGTTCTACTTAGTCCGCATTGAAATTTCCTCCGCTAAACCTCGCTCCTCAAACAACCGCAATATCCGGAAAACATCGGGGCGGGGAGGCTCAGTCGGTAGCGCGCCAGGCTCGTAATCTGTAGTTCCCAGGTTCGAGTCCCAGCTGGATCAGTATTGAGATTTATCTCCGCAAAATTCCCCGCCTTGCCCACGATCAGTAGGGGACACCGATGGGCTTGGAAAGGCCGTCCGTCTGTCGGATGTGACGTTAAGCCGTGGCCCCGTGTGCGGGAGAGCCATACCCTGTGCACGTTAAAGAACACGCTGGATGGCCTTGGCGGGAGGCTACCATCTGTCTCCCAACAGCTGTTCCAGTGGATCCCCTCCCCCAACCTTCTCTGAGCCTTCGGGGTCCATGTGACCTGGCCATTTAGTCCATGGTGTGCAAAAAAGTGCGCTCAGAGGTAAAACAACCCAACCCTTAACGGGAGTCTTAATCTGTTTCCTAACACCTGTCTTATGGTCCATTTCCCTTCCCAATTGTAAGCCTTGAGGTCCATTTGACGTATCCATTTAGATCACTGTGTGGAAAACTGACTCTCAGAAGTTGAACAAGTAACTCATCTCTTAGCTTTCGCAGCGTTAATGTCTTAGTGTAGTATCTAAGCGTAGGAACATGACTTCGACGTCACAGACATTATAATTTATGCCGTTAGATTCAGACGTTCTTTGCTATGTAAGAAATGAATTATCAGCTTACAAATGTTGCTGTTCGTTTGATGCGATATTAGGCATTGATCCAGAGCGAATCAGAATAATACATTACACACTTTATTTAACAAGGAAAACGAATTCACAAGAGACCGTAAAATTCTGTCCCGGTTCCCTTTACCCTTGGCCACTCCAGTCCTTGACTTTCCCGAAAAATGAAAGAATTCATATCGCTCTTGAAAGCATTTTAATTAATATTTGCGTATTTTGGATAATTAGTGTGAACAAACATGACTGAATCTTCAGTACCGTTAATGAAAATCATAAAATTATTATTAAAATGCAAATCTGCTGTTGCAGAGTTTCTACGTGAAATACGATTTCTAGTTAAAATTTAAAATCAGCTCTAAAATCTCGCTTCGAAGCAAGTCTTTATCTCATCACAAACAATTCAACTGCACGGCATTCGTTTACTATGCAAATGATTTTGGATTAATGGATGTCAATTCTCAAAGACATATTTAGAGACCGAGCTTCCGCTTTTAAAGACTTCGTAGTTCCATTCATACTACATAAATGCAATGGAACCCGTAAGATACTAAATACACGCGTTGTGTTCAGCAAAATTTCGCAAAATTATTTGGAACTTTCGCATAATAGAGATGAAAAGCCGGATAACTCGCAACATTAGCTTTGGGTGAAAATCGTCGACGAATGAATGATATGTTGAACTTCGGGAACAATTAGCTGTTTGAATCTTGATTTTAAATAGTCGTAGCTCAATATCTGAAGTTTTACTGAAACCGTGACTTTTCAAAGCATCGCCAATCGTGCTAAGAAATTTTCTCCAAAACTATATAAGAGTAGAATCATTTATTACACATGACTGTGATATTCTACTGATTGCAATAAACCTTTGACACAGCAATTATTATTATCCATAATTCAAACAAGAAACTAATTATTAGCACTTCATAGGAAATCATCTGTTAACAAAGCAATGGTTTCGAGTCAGTACCATATGAACTCACTACCTACCTGATAACACTTCAGGTGGTCTCTGTTCATGAAACTACCGGCTGGAGA
Organism: Ryuthela nishihirai; assembly: GCA_038380435.1. Lineage (NCBI taxonomy): Eukaryota > Metazoa > Arthropoda > Arachnida > Araneae > Heptathelidae > Ryuthela > Ryuthela nishihirai. Next base: position 11,386,008 of record JAWZYU010000004.1, read on the forward strand.
CCAAGACTTCCATTAATAACATTCCAATGTATGGATTAGAAATGACGGAAACCTTTCTAATCCATATAACAAGAAACCCCCATTCACAGAAACAGGCCCTGATCTAGTGGAAAGGACTCCCGTGAGAATGCTAATAACCAAAATGGAGATGAAAAATTATTTAAAACATGTCGTCTACCAAAATAATGGAGAATTTCCGTGGTGTTATGTCAATGGGGATCTAACTTCAAAGCCCTATAAATCTACTGAAACATGCATTTAATAGAAAAATCCGATGAAGTAAATTAAAAATCATAAATCTATTTTAATCTCGATTTTCAGCAATATTCATTCAATATTTAAAGAGTTTATTTAAAGAGTTAATGAAGTTATGGAGATATTCAAAACTACATTATCTTGTTTTATAAAAATCATTCATATTTTTCTAATACTGAAATAATCATTGCGCATATTTCCAAAATGTACAGTCGCTCAAAAAATATCCGAACACTATTGTTGATTACAGAATTCAGAAAAAAATATCTCGCAACGATTGTTTTAGAAATTAGTGATTTGGCAACCTTCGTGTCACGTGACACGAAGGTTGCCAGATCACTAATTTCTAAAAGAATCGTTTCCAGATATTTTTTCTGAATTCTGCAATCAACCATAGTGTTCGGATTTTTTTTAATATATATAATGCGTATGAATATATAATGCAATGAATATGGAGCGTGTGCAATTACCGTCACAGCAAACAGGAGCGGTTGCGGTTAATGTTCACAGCACATTGGATCGTGTGAGCTCACAAAGACCTGGATCGTGTGGGCTCACTCACGGAAATATTGAGCGTGTGCAGTTACCGTTCACAGCAAACTGGAGCGTGTGCAGTTACTGCACACGCTCCAGTTTGCTGTGAACGGTAACTGGAGCGTGTACAGTTGCTGTACACGCTCCAGATATTTTTCCTGAATTCTGTAATCACGTGTCACGAAGGTTGCCAGATCACTAATTTCTAAAAAAAAATCGTTGCCAGATATTTTTTCTGAATTCTGTAATCAACCATAGTGTTCGGATTTTTTTTGAGCGACTGTATATTTCATTAAATGGTTTGAAACAATACTTATGATTCCTCGAGGAAAATTTTTATGACACAGCTTCCATTACTCTTTAGACACTGAACGAATATTGCTGGAAATCGAGATTTAAATCGATTTGATTATGATGTTTAATTAATCTCCGTTCCCAGTTTTCCATTAAATGCATATTTTAGAAGTCATAGAGCTCCGATGCTACATTCCCTTGACACAACACTGAAATTCTTTAATATTTTGGCAGGGCATTGCTTGTACATATATATTATATGACAAGTATTTTTTACGAAGAAATTTTTTAAAGATCACTGAAACAGATGAAACTATTTTTTATCCAGCTCGATATTTGCCTCCGTCTCATTACTTGGGATCACTTCCCATCCTTATTTTTTACGTTCTGGCCTGTATAAAAGCATTACTTGGCTTTCCATGCAGGTCTTAAATTACACTTAATGTCAGTGAAAGAGTATTTCAGATAAGTTGTGTGAAAAAAAAATGCCACGAATCCCGGTACGTAGAACTCATGGCTGACCATTTACACCCATTTATAGCCATCATGCATCCCAAAGGAGATGGCGTCTACCAGCAAGACAACTGTTCATCTTACAGGTCCAGGTTGGCTACTGCATGGTTGCAGGAGCATTCTACTGACTTTGAAATAATGAATTGGCCACCTAGAAGCCCAGATTTAAATTCCATTGAAAATCTTTGGGATACCATCGAGCAGAGTGTTTGGGCTCTTGAGAGAATTATGGACAGCTCTGGAGGATGCATGGGTCGCCATACCTGTGGCACATTTACGCAAGCTTGTGGAGTCCTTGCCTCGTCGTATGGCGGCCGTTATCAGGACCAGAGGGCCAGATAGCAACCTAGTAACACTCTACTAGGTTGCTATCCCTAATTCAATAGCACTTCAGTGTATTAAACAAAATTTCTAAGCAAATATAAAATAATAAATAAAGTAATGCCTATCACAATAAAGGTCAAGTTCTATTCATTAGAGAAAAAAACAAACAAACGTGTTTAAGGAGAGAAAAATTAATATTCTATAAATGCAACTATCTGGCACTGAATTATTTAAAAACTCAAATGTTACATTACAAATTTACTCATTTATAAATGTTGCCGTCTAAGTTGAGGTTGAGGACATTCTTATTATTTTTTCAAATTTAAAAATACCAAATAAATTCCCTACGCAAAGAAAATTTATTATACCAAAGTATGATAGTAAGTGAAATAAAATAAAAACCCTTTAAGCAACTGCTTGCGACGGAGGTCTGACAGATATGTTTAAGACAGATAAACCTGTAAGTTTATACGCCATAGAGAAGATCTGTGCTGGAAGGCGAGTTCTTGGCAGAGAGACAACACAAAGATTCATGCCTTACCCGGAGCTTGAACCCAAGTCCCTTTGATCAGCAGCCAAGCATGCTAACCACTCGGCCACGGACGGCTTATGATAGTGAGTATTATTATAATACTGTACAAATAATGTAAAGTTCGATTGATAATTATTAAATATATACACATAAACGATACATCCAATCGCTTACTGATGAACTATTAGTTTTGCGGAAAATTTGTAAAATTATTGTTACATAATTTGTACGATAAATAACAGTTTTTTTTTTATAAAAAAATAGTGTTTGCAAGAGTTAAAATATCTCAAGTTTAATAGACTTCAAGCAAATTATCGCTAAGAGCAGTAAATTTAAAGAGCAAACTTTGAACTGTCAACATTAGTAGATAGTTAATTCTCTTGGGCGAAAATCAAAGACAAGCGTTCGAAACAAGTGTTTGTCTTTTGCTTTGATCCTACCTAACTTTACGCCACCCATTTACTTACTCAAGTATGTCTTCTTTGCTTACCGGACTGTTGTATATATCCGAGCAGTTACTAAACAACGCTTTCTATTAATACAGGTTCAGAGATTAGAAACTGCAGTTGTTTTTTTTCTGAATACAAGTTAAATTCCTTAGTAATTCTTCAGTCAATATTTAAATTTCATTACATTTGCAGATGTGTTGACATGCAATGCATAAACGTGGCTGCTAACTGTCTTCTGATCGAAACATAATCTCACTTGTACCGAAAGTATTGCTGCTTTTATGGGGCGGGGTGGCTCAGTCGGTAGCGCGCCAGACTTGTAATCTGTAGTTCCCAGGTTCGAGTCCCAGCTGGGTCAGCGTTGAGATTTATCTCCGCCCTGCCCACGGTCAGTAGGGGACACCGATGGGCTTGGAAAGGCCGCCGTCCATCGGATGGGACGTTAAGCCGTGACCCCGTGTGCGGGAGAGCCATACCCTGTGCACGTTAAAGAACACGCTGGATGGCCATGACGGGAGGCTACCATCTGTCTCCCAACAGCTGTTCCAGTGGGTCCCCAACCTTCTCTGAGCCTTCGGGGTCCATGTGACCTGGCCATTTAGCCCATGGTGTGCAAAAAAGTGCCGCTCAGAGGTAACACAGCTGCTTTTATGATGAGCAAGTGAATTTCTTATTTTTAATATAGTACAGGTTTTACGCATATAAATAAGCTCACCGGACAAAAAATAGTCACCCCTGACTGAATGTCACCTAATAGCTCGTAACGCCTCTGTGTGACCGAAGAACAGCCGAAATCCTGTCTGGCATGGATGCCACCAGTGTGCTAATGTAGTGCACATTAATATTCATCCACTCTTTCAGCAGTAAATGCTGAAAGTTCGGCCAGATGGCTGGAACGGCGCTTCACTCGTTGCCCCAAATAATTCCACAAGCTTTCTATGGGATCAAATCCGGGGATTTGACGGACCAATCGAGATGCTCGACGGCTTCAGAATGCTCGTCGTGCCAATCTAACACACTTCGAGTCCTGTGCATGCGACAATTGTCGTCTTGGAAGACTGGGGTATCCTTCTGGTGTTCACTGTGGAGATGCTGCACAAAAGGCAACATGTGGTCGTCCAGTAGCTCCATATATAGCCCTTCTGGTTCAAGTGTGACGTCACCGCAACCAAAGGACTCGTACGTGAAACAACCCCAGAACATCACAGAGCCTCCTCCAGCTTGAACAGAACCTTGTACATAGTCCGCATGGAAGGCTTCATACAGTTTATGATGTACCCGTCACCTCGCATCATTCGAGTACAAGCAAAAATGTGACTCATCCGACCAGATCACACGTTTTTGCAATCTTTGTGGCGCCATGCCTACTGTAGCCGTGAAGCCTTGTGCAGAGCTGTTAACATGGATCTCTTCCACTGTACTCTGCTCCAGATATCCATGGAATGCATTTCCCTTCGGAGTATTCATTCGGAAATAGCTTGTTGTAGGCCTGAATTAACTGACTGGAGCAATTCCTGCATGATTACAAAGCGGTTTGCCCTAACAGTATGTGACACACTGCAGCGGTTCATATTGGTGAGCACAGTCTTTCTGCCACAGTTCTGGCGACGATTAGCGGCGCAGTGTGATATACTCCACTGCTTGAAGACCCTTTATACAGTACATTTCGACACACCTGCAAAGGCAGCAACTTCTTATACACTATACCCTTTGACTCGGCCAAACGCAATAACAACTTTTTGCCACTCATTCACATCTTTGGTGCGACCCATGTTTCACGGAGCGACTAACACACACGTGGCACACAAAACTTCTTGTCACTGTATGAACCTTGTAGCGCACGGCACAGTAATTTGTTGGACGCGTTTATTACTTATGCGCCCTCAGTTGCTGTCCAACGGACCGTAACCCTCTTACGGCTGTAGATGACTAGATATTTGTCCGGTGAGCTGAATTTAGTGATAAATTCCAAAATCCTTTGAGATTACAAAATTTAGGCACAAAACTGATTTTGGTAATTTAGCTGACAATGAGTATAAAAACCAAGGTTAAAAAGAACCAACAAGAGTAAAAAAATCAAAGATTAATTATGGGTGTATAGCACCCATGTAAAAAGCAGAAACAAGTGTAAAAGTTAAAAAGAAATAAAAATATTGCAAATGAATAAAATATCCTGTAAAATGTAAAATTTCAAAAACAGGGGTTACAAACGCGTCATCAGATAAAAGATATCCGACTGTAAGGGGCTCGGACGTAAAATTCTGGAAGCTAAATAAAAACACCGTTCAAGGTTAAAAGCAGTACAATCAAGTAAAATATATTTAACGGTTAAAATGTTGTCACAAAACTCGCACTTAGATTCGTTATCTGCTGCGTAGAAGAAGGTGTGATAAACGAATAACCTAAGCGGAGAAGAGGAAGTACAACTTTTTCCTTGCGATTCCTACGAAAACTTGACTGCCACGGTTTGACAATTGGCTTGATTTCGAAAAGTTTGCAATCTGTTCTGATCAAGATCAACGCCTGTAGCAAGCCAGTATAAAGTACACACTGACGATTACGCTTAGCCGCTATGTGGGGGAAGAAAAGGCAACTAATTAAACTTTTTAAATTAATTAAAGTATTTGACTTAGTCTGAGGAGGTAACGAATGAATTGGAAGAACATTTGAATTAGTCTGAAAGATACGATTTGTCTCGGAATATAGTGTTTCTTCTCTTGGGGGGAAAGAAGAAACAGTTTTTAAACTAAGCTTAATTTCGCTTTCTTGATCTTCTGATATCTTTTAAGATAAGGTAATAGTAGATAGAATGTATGGATTAGATGCTTCAGTATGCTAGTGATCATATTCAAGAAACTAACTCCATGCATTATTTACGATATTGCATGGAGTACACTGCGATATTACACTGCTGGCAACACCAGGAAATACAAGAGATATCAAAGCCATATTTAGTGAATGCATAGCTTATGTTACAAGGATCAAACGATTACAAATACAAATCGGTTAGACTTGTGGAATACAAAGAAATCAGTATCTTGTGTAGCCACATGAGCGGCAATAACCGCTGCTATACGGTTCGGCATTGAGAGGATGAGATGTCGGATGTGTGTTTGGGGAATGTCAGTCCATGCAGTTTCGATACGTAGCCAAAGTTCATCTGTTGTAGCAGCTGCTGGTGTCTGGTGTGCTAGTCGTCGTGAGATCATGGACCAGACATGTTCAATTGGGGACAGATCCTGCGAACATGCAGGCCAAGGCAGAAGTGTCACGTGGTGGCTATCCAGGAATTGTTGGACGATGCATGCCACATGTGGTCGGGCATTGTCCTGTTGGTAAATGACACCAGAGAGCCACTGGAGATAAGGTACGACCACAGGCTCCAATACCTCAGTGATGTAACGCTGGCTGTTCAAAGTAAAAAGGGGCTGTTTAAAAGTTCATTTGTGGAACCTGGCCACGGTGTGCAAAAAAAGTGCCGCTCAGTGGTAAAACTACCCAACGCTAACCACTCGGCCACGTGATGGCTTATATTATAATGCGAAGTAGTATTTTAATATGTCAGAAAAATGTGCTATCGTAAGAGTAGTTTTCCAATTTACAAGAAAGAAGACTGATTTTGTATTGTATCTCAATATGAAATCATTTAATTTACTGCAAATCAGATTTGCTGATCATTTCTAAAGGATACATGTAACACACTTGCATAATGATTAAAGAATAATAATTAAAAAAAGTTGTTCAACTCGATAACGTTTTTTAATGTGATGTTTAAATGAATTGCAATTCTTTATATGGTGGTTTATGTTGGTCGCAAAATTTAGCTTTCTTTTCATAAGGAGAAGCCACGTGTACTTGTTTTTTTATACTTTTCAAGGCACCTGATATGATTTTTCAAGTTTATAGTAACTCTTAAACCGTTATTCAAATGTATCATGGACTTTTTTATGACTCTCAGATGGAATGTCGCCCTTTAAATGGCTCATAAAATGTATCACGACGCTATCAGTGGTGGATCAGATGTGTCAACCTTTCCAAGTCTTCAACCTTTCCAAGTCCACGGACAAAAGCGACCTTAAAGATTTAACTATCACTTGGAGCCGCTGCCAAATCCGTTCTTCAGTGAAATATTTGATTTCCATGCTTGTTTTTTCAGATTAATTTCTCTAAGTTTGGCGAGATTAATTTTCAAACTTAAAACATTTCCATCTCACGAAAAAAGCAGAACCTGTAAAAAACCTATTTTTTTACAGTGTGGTCCTGCATTAAAATCTCCTGAACTAGAATGGGCTAAATGTTCTTCTAAATGGTTGAGGAGAGCAGACAGTTGGGAAAAACTGAGATAAACAACTGCGAAAGTCAATTTTTTAACAAGTTTATTCATACCAAAAAAGGTCTGGTCTCAACCAAAACAAAAATCAGTGATGAAGGTTTGCTGCGCAAAGCCTCATGACAGACAGAAAAAGCAAATAATAACGTAAAGGATTTATTTTTACTAGTGTAGACAAGCAGCTGCTTGAGGGGGTATTTATTTATTTATTATTTTTAAGATTTAATGTCTAATCCAATCTTTATTTTCAAAATTTTTAATATTTTCGTAAATGCGAAAATTATGAAATTGATTTTTTCTTGCAGCAATGAGTAGAAAAGTTTGAAAAGAAGTCTTTCGCGAAGCTACTTCATGCGTGGCTATCGAGTAATCAGGCAAAAAAATGGCAGCTGGAACCCAAATAGCGTGAAGGTGAAATGGCTTTTCACAGAGCAGTTATGCTAAAATGCATAACAGATGTTTCAAAAACAAAACCTGCGAAGAAAAATGCTACGAACGATAACCATAAGAAAGCTCTGCTTAAATTGGAAAATAACATGTGTATGAGAAAAGATCTCTAAATGCTCAGTTTTTTAAAAATACTTGAAAGTATTGTATAACGCAGTTGGAGAGAAGTATTACTGTTTTTTAACATTATTGTCATTTCAACTTGGGAAGAACTAACAGTTGGTGACGATTCTTCAGACTTAATTTTACGGCCTTTCCTCAGGTAATTAGGTGCGTTAGAATCTTTTATAGGGAAAAATTTTTGTTATTCAATTTGTGACTGATATGTAAAATGTTGTATTGGTCTTAAACAACGAATTCCCAAAGAGAATGGGGCGGGGGTGGCTCAGTCGGTAGCGCGCCAGGCTCGTAATCTGTAGTTCCCAGGTTCGAGTCCCAGCTGGGTCAGCGTTGAGATTTATCTCCGCAAAAATCCCCGCCCTGCCCACGGTCAGTAGGGGACACCGATGGGCTTGGAAAGGCCGCCGTCCGCCGGATGGGATGTTAAACCGTGGTCCCGTGTGCGGGAGAGCCATACCCTTTGCACGTTAAAGAACACGCTGGATGGCCTTGACGGGAGGCTACCATCTGTCTCCCAACAGCTGTTCCAGTGGGTCCCCTCCCCCAACCTTCTCTGAGCCTTCGGGGTCCATGTGACATGGCCATTTAGCCCATGGTGTGCAAAAAAGTGCCGCTCAGAGGAAAAACAACCCAACCCGGCCCAGGTGGGACTCGAACCGGGACACTACAGATTACGAGCCTGGCGCGCTACCGACTGAGTCACCCCCGCCCCATAATAGTGGTAAGAATTAACCGAAATTAATTTATAAATAACAACTAGTAATAAATCTTTCACTGAAATAAATGAAATTGGGAAATTTGTTTCAGGATTCTTTTGAGTTTCCCCTATTTCGAAGAAAAATGTTGAAGTCGAGCTCATGATATCTACTGTTGATTATTCTGATCTGAAAAAAAAAAAATTTAAATATTAAATGAAAATTTTTCAGAAATTAAGATTTAGACAGATGTTAGTGAAATTTTCAATTTATTGAGCGACATTTTTTCCTGGAAAGCTTGTCTCCAAAGCTGGATTGGGTTGTTTTATTTTACCTCTGAGCGGCACTTTTTTGCACACCATGTGCTAAATGACCAGGTCACAAGGACCCCGAAGGCTCAGGAGAAGGTGTGGGGGGGGGGACCCACTGGAACAGTTTTTGGGAGACAGATATTAGCCTCACGTCAAAGCCATTCAGCGTGTTCTTTAACGTGCACATGGTATGGCTTCTCCGCACACGAAGCCACGGCTTAGCGTCCCATCCGACGGACGGCAGCCTTTCCAAGCCCATCGGTGTCCCCTACTGACCGTGGGAAAGGCGGGGAGTTTTGCGGAGATAAATCTCAACGCTGACCCAGCTGGGACTCGAACCCGGGAACTACAGATTACGAGTCTGGCACGCTACCGACTGAGCCACCCCCGCCTCTACATGTTGGAGAGTTATATACTGTGGGTCCTTGGTCCTTGACTTACACGGGTTCGTAATAAAAGGATTCGTATATACACTGTTGTTGTTAGGTTTTTTCTATTTAAAAAAAGTTTAGATCATTCTACGGTTATTCGTATCGGATATATTGATGCATGGAAATATATATATTATAACATTTGTAAAAAGCTCACCCTTCTCAGCTTGTTGAAGACTCTAGGGGATTTGAAGAGTAACATGCAATTAATAACCTCGTGAAAAAGAGCAGAGTATTAGAATTAAAACTTGGAGGAAATGGTTTTATTGAATTGTTCATCATGTCATGATGAGAACTGTGGCACAGCGCAAATTTTTCCGGCGATTGTGCCACATCGCACTTTACGCAGTTGTGTCACTTCGCATTTTTAGGAAATTGTGTCAATGTCATGCAAAATGAAATGAGAACAAAGATTTAATGGAGCTCGAAGACCACAGAAAGAAAGAATACCGAAAAGTTTTTAAAGGTGTTTAGAGCAGTACATGACTCTATTACATGCTATAAAGTGATTTATAACGAGAAGAAATAAAAGGTATAATACAGACATCACTGGACAACAGGTGCATAAATCAGAGAAATGTCTACAGAGTGTTCCTGAATTCATGGCCTAAACGTGAGGGGATAGTAGTACACACCAAACCCACCAACATTCGACATAGAATATGCGGCGGCAAACGCAGTTCGGTGCCGGTAGGGGGCGCAGACAAGGCTGCACGGCTTAAAAGCGCTGGATCGGCCAAACCCCAGCATTCTCAGCGTCAACCGGACACGGTGTTTACGAGCAGGTACGCCGATCACTACTCCGCCGTTGTGCCGCCTGTATCAACATTGGTGGGCGGACGTTTGAGCATTTGTTGTAATGATCTCCAATAAATGTCACTCTGGAAACCTCTGTGTCTGTCCTTCATTTCCGACGCCTCACTGCGTTTGCGGTCGAATATTGGTGGGTTCGGTGTATACTATCATCCCCTCACGTTTGGGCCATGAATTCAGGGACACCCTGTATAGACTCTGAGCCCAAAATGATCGAAGAGTATTAGTTTCTTACAATTAGGCTTTTATATATATATTGTACACATCATACTGAATAAATTTACATGTTTTAAGCAGTACCTTTGTAGTTTTCACTATCCATTGAAACGAACGTATATATCAAAAGATGTATCGTTGTTAAGTATCGTTCGACTTACATGGTATCCTTCGGAACGAATTTACCGTGTAAGTTGAGGACTTACTGTGCAAGGTTTATTGATGTGTTCATTTGGTTTTTAGACCTCCATTAAAAGCAACCATTTGCCTTTAACAGAAGTTTTTAAACATTAGTTAGTTACGAAAGCGCAAAATGGATACGATTTTACTTTTTTGAAGGGAAACTTTCTGAACTACAACCTGCATGATACATAAATTCGCAAAATCTAATAAGGTCTAAAAAATGAATTACACACTTACATACTTACACTAATGTGTTCCTCATATCTCCTCGTATGGTCCGCAATGAAATGCACTGACTCCATGGCCCGCTGGAACTCCGGACAGAAGTGTAGCCTCATCACAACTCCTGGAGGGGTGATGTCCCTTTCTTGCAACGATCCTTCGTCTTCAGGCACACCGTTATTTACTCTGCCTGCACCGGTAAAACCATGTATCCTACATCCTCCGTACGGTTGACCTTCCACTCCGTACTCCATGTCGTAGCTGCTCCTACGAGGCCCGGGTTGGCAATTATGGTCTCGCAGTTCAGTTCCGTTGCAAGTTCGGACCATAAACTTCCGAGGGTCCGCAGAGTACAAAGGTCTGCGCATGAGCAGAAGGCGCGGCAGCATCTGGAGGAAGACACGTTTGACCCAAGGCGCCATTTTGTGGGTGGACGAAGTGCGGAAGTGAACATTGAGCACCACGACTGTCACACATATGGACAACGTCACGAGTATCATAGTGAAGAGCAGGTACTTGCCTAGCAACGGCACAACGAGGGAGGTGGGTGGGATGATCTCGGCGAGCAGGAGGAAGAAGACTGTGAGAGACAGGAGGATGGAAATGCTGAGGGTCACCTTCTCCCCGCTGTCCGACGGCAGGTAAAACACGAGTACAGTCAGGAAAGAAATGCCCATGCAAGGAATGATGAGGTTGACGGTGTAGAAGAGCGTTTTACGACGCATGCTAATGTTGAACGTGATGTCGATATAGGGCTCTTCGCAACACGTGTAGTACTTCTCGTGGCGAACCGCCGGGACGTCGAGAATGTCCCACTCCACACTGAGGTAGAACTCCGATAGGTCAATTCCTGTCTCCACCAGACTGGTCCCTTTAACTTCTTCTTTGTGGCGGAGGTCAACCTGAAAGAGAAAAAAGGAGAGATTAATGGCAATCGTGTCGGTTCTTATTTATCATTTGAATACTTGAAATTACTAAAGTGGAAAGAGTACAATTCAAATTCTCTACAGGGTAATGTACAGTCGCTCAAAAAAGTATCCGAAAGCTATGGGTCATTACAGAATTCAGAAAAAATACCTGGCAACGATTTTTTTATAAATTAGTGATCTGGCAACCTTCGTGTCACGTGACACGAAGAAAGAAATTTGTGATCTGAAATTAGTGGTCAAATGATCTGATCTTAGTGATCAGATATTAGTGATCAAATGATCTGATCTTAGTGATCAGATATTAGTGATCTGGCAACCTTCGTGTCACGTGACAAGAAGGTTGCCAGATCACTAATTTCTAAAAAAAATCGTTGTCAGATATTTTTTCTGAATTCTGTAATCAACCATAGTGTTCGGATATTTTTTTGAGCGACTGTATTTAATAATACAGGAATGGAATATAATTTCACATCTCTGTAGTCTATTTAATTAAAAAAAATACAATTATCTTCTATACAGGGTAATGGATTTAATAAAAAAATTTGTACAATTAATTTCTCTGTAGGGTAATGAATTAATATATAAATGAATACAATTAAACTTCTTTGTAGGGTAATGAATTTTAATACAAAAATGGAGATTTTTGTATTAAAATTTATAAATTTGTCTACAAAGAAGTTTAATTGTAGGCTAATCGATTTAATACAGAAATTGATATAACTTAAAATATCTCTGGGATAACATTCTGAATTACACCCTGTACAATATACATAAATTCGCAAACTATAATGAGATAATTTCCTATTGATTTCTTATAGAGATTGGTGCCAATAAATTTTTAAATTTATGTTTAATGTTAACGAAATCAGAATTTTCCCACATTTGGGGCTAATAGTTCGGAAATTTAAGAAAGCTGCTTGTGAAACCTCTGCTGCTTCTACTGCTGTCTCATTATTGAATAGGGACGGGGGTGGCTCAATCGGTAGCGCGCCAGGCTCGTAATCTGTAGTTCCCAGGTTCGAGTCCCAGCTCGGTCAGCGTTGAGATTTATCTCCGCAAAATTCCTCGCCCTCCCACGGTCAGTAGGGGACACCGATTGGGTTTGGAAAAGCAGCCGTCCGTCGGATGGGACGTTAAACCGTGGCTCCGTGTGTGGGAGAATCATACACTCTGCACGTTAAAGAACACGCTGGATGACCTTGACGGGAGGCTACCATCTGTCTCCCAACAGTTGTTCCAGTGGGTCCCCTCCCCAACCTTCTCTGAGCCTTCGGGATCCTTCTGACCTGGCCATTTAGCCCATGGTGTGCAAAAAAGTGCTGCTCAGAGGTAAAAACAACAACAACACAACCCATTATGCAATAAATTGCCAAATGCATTCAAATTAATATCTAATAAATTCTACTTCTTTAATAATATAAAAAGGTACCTTCTTATGAAGTTGAATAAGTAAATACAAAAACACCAGATTTGCATTTTATCATTGCAAATCATTTGTACGTTATATTACTAAAAATTCAAATACTTGTAGGCTAAACAATCTTTAGTATAAACAAAAAAGTCTTGATCTGGATGGGATACGAACCCATGAACGTCTGATGATACTTCAGGCTCTCTGACTGTTGAATGAGCGGTCGCTTATCAAGGTCTCCTTTATTGGCGGATTTTATCATTTGAGCAGTCATTAGAAATTTTCTTGACACCATTTGGAGATTCTGGTCGATATAGCACTTCCCGAGTATGTACTGGTACTGGACAGAATAATGGAAACATTTCCATGTTATCTCAATAGATATCAGTCGCATTTAGAGATCAATGATTCCTTCAATATGATTTTTAATGAAAAATGTGACTAAAGATAAATTAAATATCTGAATTAAATCTATCTAAATCTCGATTTTAAACGATATTTTTTCAATATTCAAAGAGTTATGAACGCTGCAATATTTAACATGCTACAAAAATTTAACAAATTTTAATTTAAAAAACCAAAAATTTAATTAAAACCGGTTAAGAGATCAGAGTTGACTGTGGTAGAGCACCCGCTACTGATATCTTAACCTGCTCTAATGTTTTAATTAAAATATGGGGTCATTTCTGGCACCTGTCAAATATTCCAGTATTCATAACTCTTTAAATATTAAACAAATATCATTTAAAATCGATATTTAGTAGATCTGATTGAGATCTTTAATTTATCTTTAGACATGTTTTTCATTAAAAATCGTACTGAAGAAATCACTGATCTCTAAATGTGATTTTGCATTGAGATAACATGAAACCGTTTCCATTTTCCTGTCCATTACCTCACAAGACCATTGTTACCTGATATGGTATTTTTTAAAGCCAAACATGCTCTATCAAACGTAGAGATATTATTACTAACAGCAAAAAACACAGGCACCTATAAGCTTGAACAATCTTGAGTAGAGTGAAACCCTTTTTTTGAACTTGGTATGATACATTCTCAGACCTCCTACCGCAATAAATACCTATGACCAATACCTCTGACCAAGAGATAAATACCTCTGATCAATAGTGATGATCTTAATCGATGGCTGCTATTTGAGCGGCCAAAGCATCATCATCAGGAGATTATGGGTTCGTATTTCACGAAAATTCCCTGCTCAACACAATTTTTCCCCTATACTCAAGGTATATTTCTAATATTATTTATTTTCTTTTATTTTCAAATTTATTGCAGTGTAATTTCATGGGAATTACATGGCCCTAAATAATCGATTTTCTAGGTTCGGGCCTAATACTTTAATGCAAAATGTAGGTTAGAGCTAACTTCTTTTTATAAATTTCAGCAAATCAAATAAAAAAACTAAATTTTATGGATCTGTGCAATTTACAATCAAATGCGTATGCTATATTAATGGCAATTATAAAAAGGAAGAATAACACTTATTTTTGCTTTAACTACTACCTATTTAATAATAAATTTCCTCTCAAGCCAAGCATAATAACCCCTAGGCCATTGGGAAGCCTTTCTTGCAATTATTTAATTAAAAATTCTTAAGCGTTACGATTGCTCGGTTACCAGTGCAGTACATCGTCTGTAACGCAAGTAGTAAAGCGAGAGATTATCGCAAAGCCACCCAATACACACATACAAAAAAAATACCTATGTGAGTTCCCTTTACAAAGTAGACTTAAAAAAACCGAATACACTCTAAAAAAAAGATATAAATTGTTTGTCGATTAACATTCGTGAACCAATAAAAAAACTCTTAAAGTCAGAAGCATATAGTAACAAATATTTTATCCTACCCTCATAGGAAAAAAAAAAGTTATTTTATTTCCTCCCTAAAAGAACATGTTATTTGTATTAGTTGTGTTAATGATGTATCCTAATTATCGTGTCAATCAAAAACTCGTACACTAGGCACTACGAAAAAAAAAGATATTTTAAATGACACTTTGATAAAAGTGTTCTGCTATTCATCTTCGTGGAGTTCTCAGGGGTAGAAGAAACAAACTAGCCAAGCAACTTCTGAAAACTGCTCTTTCCTTAATTGCCAATATCGATTGGAGGAAGGCCAGAACCGTGGTGGCTATTTGCGGGAAGGAAACGAAAACAATTTTCTTCCGCTCTTAACTCTCCACCTCTTCCACCATGGCGGAATTCGACGCCTGGGTTGGCAACACTAATTACTGCACCGAGGTAAATGATTGTTTGTAATCTTAGTTTCGATCCTCGCGGTGAAATATTCAGGAAGTGAGATGAATTGCTAGCGAGGAACAAGAAGGAAAAGAAAGCCAATTCAAAGCTAAAACATTATTTCGTGGAAAATTAGAGGGGAGAAAAATAGCTGTTTAGGAGAATACTTATGAGATGCCACATTTCCACAAAAAATAAAAAATAAATACCCCCTCAAGCAGCTGCTTGCCACAGAGGTCTGACAGGAGTCTGCCAGTTTATATGCCATAGTAGAAGGTCTGAGAGGATGGCAGGACCTCAGCAGAAAAACGACACATACATCCATGCCTTACCCGGGGCTCGAACCCAGGTCCCTTAGATCAGTAGCCAAGCGTGCTAACCACTCGACCACAAAACGATTTTTTAAAAAAAGATGTTTGGAAGAGTAGACCTAGCAGAAAAAATATTTTAAAAAATACAGAGCTCCCTGGAAAAAGTTTAGTTGTAGATTGGGGAAAGAGCTAAATACTCGTCCAAGAAACTAAGAAAACGCTGGCAAAACTCGGAATTTTGACGTTATTTTGTTTGTTTGTCAAAACCTATCGAGTTGTTGGGCAGATTAATGGATCTCAACTTTTTCTAAGTCAAGGACCACTTTCCGTAATTCATATACGCCGGCATATGCATAACATCAGTATCAGTGACCGAGGTGGCGGGAGGGGACAGGGAACCTGGACTCCCCGAAAATCCTGGGGCGGTGGTGGCTCAGGCGGTAGCGCGCCAGGCTCATAATCTGTAGTTCCAGGTTCGAGTCCCAGCTGGGTCAGCGTTGAGATTTATCTCCGTAAAATTCCCCTCCCTGTCCATGGTCAGTAGGGGACACCGATAGACTTAGAAAGGCCACCGTCCGACGGATGGAACATTAAGCCGTGGGCCCGTGTGCGGGAGAGCCATGCCCTGTGCACGTTAAAGAACACGCTGGATGGCCTTGACGGGAGGCTACCATCTGTCTCCCAACAGTTGTTCCAGTGGGTTCCCTCCCCCAACCTTCTCTGAGCCTTTGGGGTCCTTGTGACCTGGCCATTTAGCCCATAGTGTGCAAAAAAGTGCCTCTCAGAAGTAAAACAACCCAAACCAACCCCGAAAATTCGGTCGTCTTACAGGAAATCTCAAACTTGTCTACCTATTTTAGAATCCAAAAGAGGTGTCTTTGTACAATTTTATTTTAGCCTCATATTATACGCCCGACACTAAAAGTAGATATATAACAAATAACTGTAAAATTTTATTTCATAAGAATATCATTTTAAGCTTTCCTGTCCTGTGGAATATTTTAGTAATTGGGAAAACCTTCTCAAGTCTTATTCTCCTACCCTCTGCGGGGCGGGGGTGGCTCAGTCGGTAGCGCGCCAGGCTCGTAATCTGTAGTTCCCAGGTTCGAGTCCCAGCTTTGTCAGATTTATCTCCGCAAAATTCCCCGCCCTGCCCACGGTCAGTAGGGGACACCGATGGGCTTGAAAAGGCCGCCGTCCGTCGGATGGGACGTTAAGCCGTGGCTCAGTGTGCGGGAGAGCCATACCCTCTGCATGTTAAAAGAACACGCTGGATGGCCTTGACGGGAGGCTACCATCTGTCTCCCAACAGCTGTTCCAGTGGGTCCCCTCTCCCAACCTTCTCTGAGCCTTCGGGGTCCATGTGACCTGGCCATTTAGCCCATGGGGTGCAAAAAAGTGCCGCTCAGAGGTAAAACAACCAACCAACCGACCCTCTGCACCTTCCGAAACTGGGGAAGGGGCTTAGCCTGTCTCGTGATCTGCAGTTCTCAGGTTCGAGCCTTTTTCAGCGTTAAAATTATATATCCGCTAACCCCCATTCTGCCTCGGTCAGAAATAGGACACCGATGAGCTTGGAAAGGCTCCGTCCGTCGAATGGGTCGTAAAGCCGTGACCCCGTGTGCAGGAGAACCATACCCTGTATATGTTAAAGAATTCACTCTACGGCCTGGACGAGAGGCATCTGTCTCCCAACAGCTACCCAGTGTGCATCTTCCTCCAACCTTCTCTTGAGGTCTTTGTGACCTGCTCATTTAGCCCATTGTGTGCACAACAGTGCCGCACAGAGGTAAAACAACCAACCACTTGTGGTCAAAAACCACTTTCAGTAATTTATGTTTAGCAGATCAGTGCTGGAGGACCATTTCCGTATTTATGTACAGCGGTGTATAAGTTGAGAAACCTTGTCGTACACCATCCTCCTTTTTATCTATCTTCGCATTGCTTTTCGTTTTTCATTTACATATTTATTGGTCACTCGATTTGTCTCAACAATTGTTCTTATATTTTTCCAGCACTGGGATCAATCTTAAGAGATATATACCAATTTAAGAGGCAGGCTTGAGGAGTGTCTCATGGGATGCTTAAAATATACTCAAATTCTCTCTTTCCCTAGAGAAAAAATAAATGTATAAACAGTTGTTTCAACATATCTTCCTAATGCTTATAACGAGTTATGGATCAAACGAAAGCGTGTGACGTAGGAAGCGATATAAGCTAAAAACATTTGTTCTCTCTTACACTATATCTTATATATATTGTTACAAATTAAAATGGATGAGCACTGAGCGTGGGTATAAAATACTTACTTATGTAAGTATATTTTACAATGCAAATTACAAAACAGTGCAATTTATTATAAGAGCATGGATGAAATTACTTATAAACAAACTAAATACTATCGTACCCTGTACCTACACCCCCTGTAATAATCATTTCCTACAGAACAGTTATAGCTAGCTCTGTCTACTCAACTGATCAACATTTACCTCTTAATTTTTATAGTCAACGTCCTTCTTTTTATCCCTCACTTCACGCACAAACCATTCCCCGCCCTGCCCACGGTCAGTAGGGCACACCGATGGGCTTGGAAAGGCCGCCGTCCGTCGGATGGGACGTTAAGCCGTGGCCCCTTGTGCGGGAGAGCCATACCCTGTGCACGTTAAAGAACACACTGGATGGCCTTGACGGGAGGCTACCATCTGTCTCCCAACAGCTGTTCCAGTGGGTCCCCTCCCCCAACCTTCTCTGAGCCTTCGGGGTCCATGTGACCTGGCCATTTAGCCTATGGTGTGCAAAAAAGTGCCGCTCAGAGGTAAAACAACCCAACCCAACACGCACAAACCTTTCTAATTTTCTGTGTTAACTCATTAGGTTTTACACTAATAGAATTAATCAACCTCCAGCGCACTCACCATATAAAATATTTTTTTCTTTTCAAGCTCTTATCACGTATATAGTGAAACTAACTGCGTCTTCTTTCACATATCCACAACTCTAACATTACAATTCTATCTTTCTATTTTTTTATATCAGTTCTATGTTCCAGTTCGTTGGCTAAAATAAATCTCACGCAGAAGCATACACGAGCGTTCATGTCACGTTTATCATAAACTCATTGCAGCACGTTCATCTGTCGTAACAATATATATACCTATATCCTATTACATATAGGGGGCGGCTCAGTCGGTAGCGCGCCAGGCTCGTAATCTGTAGTTCCAAGGTTCGAGTCCCAGCTGGGTCAGCGTTGAGATTTATCTCCGCAAAAATTCCCGCCCTTCCCACGGTCAGTAGGGGACACCGATGGACTTGGAAAGGCCGCCGTCCGTCGGATGGGACGTTAAGCCGTGGACCCGTGTGCGGGAGAACCATACCATGTGCACGTTAAAGAACACACTGGATGGCCTTGACGGGAGGCTACCATCTGTCTCCGAACAGTCGTTCCAGTGGGTCCCCTCCCCCAACCTTCTCTGAGCCTTCGGGGTCCATGTGACCTGGCCATTTAGCCCATGGTTTGCAAAAAAGTGCCGCTCAGAGGTAAAACAACCCAAACAACCCTATTACATATAGGGATTGTTCCACGCTATCTCTCACCAATATAGATGCCTATTATACGAAGCAATATTACAAATGAAGGTGCACATATAAGGCCTTTGGGTTGGGTTACCTCTGAGCGGCACTTTTTTGCACACCATGGGCTAAATGGCCAGGTCACATGGACCCCGAAGGCTCAGAGAAGGTTGGGGGAGGGGACCCACTGGAACAGCTGTTGGGAGACAGATGGTAGCCTCCCGTCAAGGCCATCCAGCATGTTCTTTAACGTGCACAGGGTATGTCTCTCCCGCACACGGAAGGCCTTATGGGGCGGGGGTGGCTCAGTCGGACGTTAAGCCACGGCTTAATGTCCCATCCGACGGACGGCGGCCTTTCCAAGCCCATCGGTGTCCCCTACTGACCGTGGGCAGGGCGGGGAATTTTGCGGAGATAAATCTCAACGCTGACCCAGCTGGGACTCGAACCTGGGAACTACAGATTACGAGCGTGGCGCGCTACCGACTGAGCCACCCCGCCCCATAAGGCCTTTGGTATATATAATTTTCTTTTTCCCATAAAAAAAGAGTAGTGTATAAACGATTCTATAATATCCCTGGAACACGGAAGGTCAGTAGTAAAGAATTTTATATCACACGAAGGCTTATAACTGCAGAGTAATGTAGGTTGGGTTGTTTTACCTCTGAGCGGCACTTTTTTGCACACCATGGGCTAAATGGCCAGGTCACATGGACCCCGAAGGCTCAGAGAAGGTTGGGAGAGGGGACCCACTGGAACAGCTGTTGGGAGACAGATGGTAGCCTCCCGTCAAGGCCATCCAGAGTGTTCTTTAACCTGTACATGGTATGGCTCTCCCGCACACGGGGCCACGGCTTAACGTCCCATCCGACGGACGGCGGCCTTTCCAAGCCCATCGGTGTCCCCTACTGACCGTGGGCAGGGCGGGAATTTTTGCGGAGATAAATCTCAACGCTGACCCAGCTGGGACTCGAACCTGGGAACTACAGATTACGAGCCTGGCGCGCTACCGACTGAGCCACCCCCGCCCCAAGTAATGTAGAGAACACAAAACGTTTTTCTGTAGAAAAGATTGAATGTGCTCAGTGATAAGCAAAAAATGTATGTATAAAAATATTTATCATCCTATGTAAGTCTAAAAAGTTAAAATAAATGAAGTAAAATGCATTTCCAATGTTCAAATCATTTTCTCAACTCATATGAATCTCAAAGGAAGGTAGGGAGTCAAAAAAGGTTTATTTTTTTTCTATTAGGAAAAAATTGCTGGAGCCTTTTATGAAATACAAATTTCTAAACTTGAAAAAAAAAACAGCAAAAAAAACTAAATCCTTCTCTCTCTTCTCAAGGAAATTTAGAGATAAAAGTTACCAACAATCAATTCTATTATATTCATCACATTACTTTAAAAATTTTGAAAGAAATTTACAACATTTTTTTATTTTCCAAACCTGAGTTCAAATGGCATTCCAGTATTTTAACATTTCTCAAAGAATTAAATTTTGTACAGTTTAATATAATATATGCTATCTTTTGAATTGCAGTGATAACACAAAGTGTTATGAAATTTCTTCATTTTAAAATATTGTTACGACAAAAGGAATCTGGCAACCGAAAGCAAAAAGTTTCAGCCAACGAATAAGAACTTTGGGAGAATTTGGAGAAGAAGAGTGGAGCGTTAACGGTTTTGTATTGTAACGGTCGTTGTGTTGTAACGGTCGGAGAGTTCGAAAATGGACGGTGAGCTGTTCTGAGACAGTGCGCGTAAGTATCAAGAAGTAACTTGATGTGTTGTGTATACGCGGAAGGATAAAAGTGGGATCTTTTATCGTTAAGTATCAAGAAGTAACTTGATGTGTTGTGTATACACGGAAGTATAAAAGTGGGAACTTTTATGGCTAACTTCGAATGTCTACACGGACTGTCTTTTTGTTCGGCTAGTGTGTGAACAGTTATTAGCACAGGACGAGAATTGGTTTACGAGTGAAGATCTTCGGGTGACCTGGTAAATCAAGTAAAAGGTAGTATTTAGTAAAATACACAGAGCTGATATTGTGTGCTCTACGCAGGAAGATTGATGACTTGTGCATGTTAATAGTTGATTTGTTAATAAGATACTTCATCCATATTTCCTTTGTAACAATTTACCTTGTATTGAATTTGGTTTTGAAATATAGCTTTTAATACTCACGCTCAGTGGCTATCCATTTTTGTGATCCGCAACATTTGGTGTCAGAAGTGGGATGATAATAATTTAATTGAATGCCTTTCACTAGAAGTATGGATGAGTTAATAAAGCTGATGACTGATATGAAAGCCGAAATAGCGACACAAAATAGTACATTAGATGAAATGATAGCCGAAATGGCCGCACGAAATAATGAGTTGAGGAATAAAAGAGGTGATCTGGCCGCACAAAATACTGAGATTAAAGGTGATATAGCTGCCCAAAGCGATAAAATAGGTGATTTGAAAGCCGAAATAGCCGCACAAAATACTGAGATGAGAGCTGAAGTGGCTTCTCGAGTTGGTAAGATTATTGATCACTTCAAGGATCATAAAACCGAACTCAATAGACAATGCAATAGTTTAAATGTTGAATTTGTCAGTGAAAAAGATGATCTTGATAGTGTTAAGTTAGATTGTAAACATGGAAAAGAGAAAGGCAACGCATATAAAAATGTGGATCTGCTACTGGAAATCAAGAATTGTAGAGATAGCACAGATAATGCCTTTGACCACGCAACTACTGGTAATGCATGGCAGAGTGTCTATGTCGCTGGTGACATGTCTAGGAACTGTGAAGAACAATCACACAGATCAGAGAGCTGTGAGACTATACAGTACGCTTTGCACTTCAAAATACCTAGGTATACAAGTCTGGCACGATCTGAAGAGAGATCCACACGAAAGGTATTCTATTCCTTGCCGTCAGCAAAATGCCTCATGGACAATTATCGCAGAGTAACGAGTGGTAATGAGGGGGAACGAAACAGAGTTTACGTTTCGCAGAGTGGTCCGAGTAAAGAAGAGGCGTCCATTCATCATGGATACAAAGTGCCATTCGATGTTACCGGGGAAGTCGGAGAGATTTTACCGAAGCATATAGCCACACTCGAATCGTTTATAGAAAGTGGGGATTTAAGAAAGAAGAAATCCGGAGATTGGCTTAGAAGCGTAACAGGTGATGCTGGTAAAGGAGCTTCAGGCAGAGACAGTACTTCAAAGACTGACTTAGATATTCCTTTTTCTATGAGTAATAAATTGTGCTCGGATAACAGTAACTTTCTGGATGAAACTAAGCCTCAGAGTTACGATCAGAGAGAAGTGAAGCCCTCAGATAATCTCAACGTAGCCATGCTGAATTTCTTTTCTGAACAGTCAATGCGCAGATTTGGACATTATAACCATTTAGATTATAAGGATATAGAGAAGTTTTATCACGACAACAAGAGCTCTAAAGTGGACAATATCATGTTACAAAACTCGTCGCTGATCTCCAGAATGAACAATTTGGCAATCATGACTGATATTTCCCTGGCTAATTACAATGAGAGCTCCAAGAAAGTGAATTCGGAAGAAACAGCAAATATGACCTCCTCGGGTCATGTGTTTTGCTGGAGACCCGAGTGGCGCCATCGGATGGTAGATGAAAACAGCACAGGAGGTGTCGGCAACAAAGTGAGTCTTGTCTTGGCTCCTGCACTTGCTGCTTTAGGTCTCAAGGTCCCTATGATCTCCGGTCGTGCTCTCCAATTGACGGGAGATACTCTGTACAAATTGGAATCCATCCCTGGCTTCACAGTCGACTGCACTAAAGATAAAATCGAGCAGATGATGGAAGACGTCGGATGCTGCATCGTAGGACAGACAGAGGAGCTGGTGCCAACAGATAAGGAGATTTACCGCTACAAGGATCTGATGGCTACCATAGATAGCGTTCCTCTAATGATATGCTCAATTGTGTCCAAAAAGCTGGCTGAAGGAGTGTGTGCTTTGGTTTATGATGTTGAATTCGGAAAAGGAGCTATTGATCTCATCAGTACAGAAGATGTTGCTGTTGATTTAGTTAAGAAAGTGGTTGCAGCATCACAAGCTCGTGGAATGAAGAGTTTGAGTTGTTCAGCTGTTATCAGCAACATGGATTCACCTCTTGAAAACTCTGTTGACAACTCTCTGGAAGTGATGGAAGCTGTTCAGTGTTTCCTTGGTAACGGATCCTTGGAACTGCAAGAGCTCGTCGAGGAGTTAGGAGAACTTCTGCGTTTTGTGAACATTGTGGATAATAGGGTAGATGAAGCATCACGTGTCCGTAAGGTTCTGCATAACGGCAATGCTTTGAACAAGTTTCGTAACATGTTAATAGAACAAGGAGTATCTGAAGATGTTGCAAGCTGGCTATGTGAAGGTAAAACAGAAAAAATATTGCTAGCAGCCCGACACATCACTGATTTCACTTATACAGGAGAAACAGGTAAGGTTGTCGGATTAGAAGCTGCAGTTCTAGCAAGAGTATGGAAGGAGGAGATGGACCGAAGAGCTAAAAAGAATTATGGAGCTGATATTATATTTGTGAAGCACCTTGGGGATCAAATGGAATCAGGTGAAATATGGCTGAAGGTTCATCACGACAGTTCTGAATTAAGTGAAAGTCAACTGACAAAAGGGTCAGACTGGAGGATGAAACTCCTCCCTAGATTTTATGTCACTAATGACTTTCATTCCTTGTTACTGTTGATAGAAGTAAAAATCCAAAGAAGAAAACTTTCGACAAAGAAGAAAACTTTTTACAGGTTTTGCACGAAAACTCTTAGTCGATTCTTCTCCCTGCAGAGACATAAACGTGTTCACAAGGGCTATAGGCCTTACACGTATTATATTTGTGGACGAGGCTTCAGTCAGAAAAGAAATCTAAGTCATAATGAGATTCGCTTTCATTTTGACACAGACGTGGAATATCGCATTCGTCGACGTCCAGCTACAAAGAGCAAGGTGGTTCACGTGGATCGTTTGACCCCGTTTCATCAAGAACTGAAGAAACTTTGGAATCCAGAATTGTTCGGGACGAACAAGACCTAGGAAGGGGGCAGTGTTACGACAAAAGGAATCTGGCAACCGAAAGCAAAAAGTTTCAGCCAACGAATAAGAACTTTGGGAGAATTTGGAGAAGAAGAGTGGAGCGTTAACGGTTTTGTATTGTAACGGTCGTTGTGTTGTAACGGTCGGAGAGTTCGAAAATGGACGGTGAGCTGTTCTGAGACAGTGCGCGTAAGTATCAAGAAGTAACTTGATGTGTTGTGTATACGCGGAAGGATAAAAGTGGGATCTTTTATCGTTAAGTATCAAGAAGTAACTTGATGTGTTGTGTATACACGGAAGTATAAAAGTGGGAACTTTTATGGCTAACTTCGAATGTCTACACGGACTGTCTTTTTGTTCGGCTAGTGTGTGAACAGTTATTAGCACAGGACGAGAATTGGTTTACGAGTGAAGATCTTCGGGTGACCTGGTAAATCAAGTAAAAGGTAGTATTTAGTAAAATACACAGAGCTGATATTGTGTGCTCTACGCAGGAAGATTGATGACTTGTGCATGTTAATAGTTGATTTGTTAATAAGATACTTCATCCATATTTCCTTTGTAACAATTTACCTTGTATTGAATTTGGTTTTGAAATATAGCTTTTAATACTCACGCTCAGTGGCTATCCATTTTTGTGATCCGCAACAATATTTAACCTTTAAATTACAATCTCCAGTTCTTATTCGGTTTATTTTAATAATGCCCTTTTTACGAATGTGAAATTTTTACGAATGTGAAATTAGTAACTTCAGGATTTGCAAAAAAATCTATGGTTGAATTTGAAGGAAGTATGAAAGTCAAAATATTTTTGTAGGATTTCTTTTTCGTAGACTTTCATTTTCCATTTTATTCAAAATATTGGAGTGATTCCTTAAATTTGTTCCTTTGAGTGCTTCCTTAACTTCGATATCAATAGATCCATTGATATCAACACATTGTGATACAACATTGATATCAACACTCCAAGCCAATATGATTTGTAACCATTGCATTATGATATTATGTCCTTTCCTTAGATGTTTCGAATAGGTTTCCCAGATTTCTTGACTAAGAAAAGCTTTGCGAATTTTTACACTTTTGTTTAATTGAAAACAGTGAAAGTACAATCAGAAAAAATGACAAAGATTTTTTTTCTTCCAATTTTAAATACCGAAGAAAAGCAGTACTAATAAAGTTCTATTGTTAATATATTAGTAATATAAGTAAAATTAATAAATTTGAAGCTCTCAGAATAATTGTCATTCGGAGAGAAGCTCCCAATGAAGATTCGGAGAGAAGACTCCCAATCTTGCTCTATAGAGATGGATCATACTCTGATCCTTCTCTATAGAGCCCATGTATATTCCCATGTATATTTAATGAGATTTTCAAATCAAAAAATTATTACCTCAAAATGGCATGTTAAAGTTCAAGGATAACATACTTTTAATATGGTGTGCTTGATCACCTCGGACACAAGCTACACAACAACTCGTCATGGTGCAAATCAATGTGTCAATGAGGGTTTGAAGGAGTAATTGTCATTCATGCATGAGTGCAGATCGCACCTCCTCCTGGAGGGTCCTGGGAGGTGGACTGTGACCGGAGATTCGTCATCCGCAACATGATTTATTGGATATAGGTGAAGTGATTGGGAAAGCCAGTCCATAGGGCTTATGATTTCATTCTCAAGGTATTGGTCCACCAAATGAGTTCTGTCAGGGCGAGCATTATCGTCCATTAACACGGAATCAGGATTCAATACTGCGAGAAATGGACGAACATAAGATCCGAGGATCTCATTGCGATACCTTACAGCTGCTACAGTCCCTCCTGGGAAGACAGGAAGGTTTGTGTGGCCATTGAGAATGATGCCTGCTCACAACAACACATCACCAGCTCCAAAACCGTGTCTTTCTTAGGTGTTAATGGGATGATATCTGGTTCCAGGCTGTCTACAGACCAATAGTCGTCGGGAATCAGTTTGCACACTAAATCCGGATTCATCGGTGAACAGAACATTGCCCCATTGATGTTAAGTCCAGTTGCAATGTTGCCGAGACCAATTCCAACTGACTGGGCTGGCGTCATCGCACTGGCTGGGCGTCAAAAGGACACTTCTTGTATAAAGAGGACCTGCATGAAGCCTTCTGGACACAATTTTCCGGGATACAGCCCTTCCTGTAGGTACAACGAGGTCGAAAGCGAGCTGACGTGCTGTACGGATTTTACGGCGCCTTTCATTTAGGAGCAGGCAATGTAGGCATCGAATGTCTTGGGACCAGGTCTTTTAGCAATAATTTGTCTTGTTTGAAATTGATCCTAAAGGCGGCTTACAATACTAGATTGATATTTAGCCTTCTGGCTACTTGAGACTGGCGTTCCTGTCATTATCTAACTGTTGGCAATCTGGGATGTCGTACGTCAAGACTAACATGAACTGACGCGCACGTACAAATGAGCTGTTCTTTTATACTGACCTGTTTCATAAGAGCGACTGTGTTTAATGAAAATTTCGTGTACAGATGTAAACTAGGCGTCGTATTTTATGTAAAAAAACTGACGTTTGTTATTTATTGCCAATTATCGTACAAGATATGCCGAGTTTTGCTTGACATTTGAGAACCAGTGTATATATGAAAGTAGTGTGAGCAATAAGTTCATTTTGCCATTGATAACAAGGGCATCTTGTATACTCACAGATATGCAAGCATAGCTGGATAATATGCTTCGAAATGCCTGTGAAGTTAAATCATTGATTCCCAACCTTTTCTGGACCATCGCCCCCTTTAGAAGAGAACAAAAATTTCAACGCCCCCCTAGTCCATAACAGTTAATTTTATATGAAATATTAAAATATTGTTGCATATTATCTGTACCTAATTTATCCGTTTATTTATCTATTAAAAATCATAAAGCAGAAATTAATAAAACGACAACCAAATGTACAATAAAATTGTTTATTAAAATTTTAAAAATAAACACAGAATCAATAAGAAATGAAAAATAATGAGATAAACATAAAATTAATAATAAATAAAAAAATTAATGAGATGGTTGAGGCTGGTGGAGTGTTAAAAATTTGTTAATGTCGGGTTCCAATTTCGTTAACATCAATCGCAGATCGCCACGTTCAGTGATGTGTAGTCTGTTCCTCTTCTTTGACAGTAATGTAGCTACTGCACTGAATCCACGCTCAGCCATATAGGACGAAGGAAATGCGATTAAAAACTTCTGTACTATTGCCCACAATCCAGGATAGAGAACTGGTATTGATTTTTGAAGCCAGAACTCTTGGTATCCATGTTTAAATTTTACTTTGAGTGCTTCGTTAGTCGTGAGTTCTAAGAGTTCCTCTTTCAAATTTGATGATTCTTTAGTATCTGTGTTTGCAAAAGGATCTAAAACCCAACTCGGTATATTAATGTTTAAAATATCTTGGAAACGCTCCGTAAAATCAACATGAAGAACTTCCAAGTGTTGGCAGTAAGTAAGTAAATCTTCCGGTTTTGCAGAGACTGCTGATAATGTGCGAAAGTGATAATGTGCGAACCTCTACCTAGATTTCGTTTGAATAGAAGTTTTCCCGCAAAAGCAGCTATGACGTTTTTTGTTTTAATTAAATTCAACTCATCACCTTGCAATTGTAAATTAACTTGATTAAATATTTTAAACAGGCTGTCAAATAAGCGATGTCATTTTTTGACGTAATCAGGTTTTCGCGCAATTTTTCGTCTCTGTCTTCAAGAAAGTCCAGTACTGAGTCAAATAGATTGAAAAAACGATTCAGACAAACACCTTTAGAGAGCCAACGTACTTCTGTGTGCAGCAGCAAGCGATTGTAATCTTCATCATTTTCATTACAAAGCTTACCAAATAATCGGTCATTCAATGAATTGCTTTTAATCTTATTGATTGCTTTAATAGCGTAATGGAGCGACGTATGCAGACGTTCATTCAAATTTTTTGCAACCAAATGCTGACGATGAATAATACAATGTACAGCGAGTACATTTGGTACTGCTTGTTTCAAATGCGCTATGAAATCCTTATGACGCTCTGTCATTGCTGGAGCACCATCAGTAGCAGCAGACAAAATATTGCAAATAGGAATTTCTTTCTCTTGAAAAAACTTTTGCATGGTATTAAATATAGATTCTCCCTTTGTATCAGATTAAAAAAATTTAGCAAATAATTACTCTTCATGAATTTTTTCTTATTTTATAAATCGTACGTATGATAAGAGTAGAGCTTCGTTATTTGGTAGAGTTGATTCATCGAGTTGAATGGAAAATTTGCAAGTCTTTAGGTAATCACATAATGATATTTCAACGTCTTTTGCCATTTCATCTATTCTTCTTTGCACCGAATTATTACTGAGAGGAATTATTTTGATGATATCTGACAGTGTCTTACGATGAAGAACAGTTTTTAATATCTCTTTGACTGCCGGCAAAATTAATTCCTCGCCAATTGTGTGTAGTTTTTCTGCTTTTGCGATTAACAATGAAACGTTATATGACTCTCGTAGTCCATCATCATCTTGTTTAGAAGACGACGCAAAAAGGTTTGACATAGTTGGCTGTTTTAAATATTGCTTTTCCAGTTCTTGAAAATAGGATAAATCTTTGTTCTTCTTATCAGCATGCATTTTATTTAAATGCTCTTGTAGCCTAGAAGGTTTCATAGCTTCATTAGAAAAAACTTTTCGGCAAATTAAACACATAGCAAATGATTGGTTTGTAGGAGAGTACGTAAATCCATATTTCAAATATTACTTTTTAGATGTAGATTCAGACATTTTCAAATACAAATTAACTTCTCAACAGATTTATAGATAGTTATAAAGATAATGTTTATAATGACTTCTAACACTTATCACTCACGACTATTTATCACGGCGAAGCACATAAAAATAATAAAACATTCCTAGAGCTATCGCTTTTATAGATTTGATTTTGTGCACGCATTAACTTGTATGTTTGCGATGCCGGCGCACATGCTCCGTAAACAAGTCATTTCAAGCTCCCATATTCTTGTCGAAACATGTTAAATTACATGAACCGCGTGTTTGCCTACCAACTTGCAAGGACTTGTCACCGTCAATCTATTCTAAACTAAAACAAATTAGGTATAGGTATACCTAATGCTAATTTAAAAATGCCTATTAACGCGATAACAATAAGATAATTTACATAGCTAAATAAAATATTTATTCATGAAAACAGGTATTTTCAAAGTATTTTATTACATTAAAAAAATAATTATAAAAATATTAAATATAATAAATTTATTATTATTATATTATTATTGCATCAAGGTTGATTTGCCTATCAGGACGGACATATATGTCCAACATAATAAGCCTGATATAGTAGAGCATGTTAAGGTATTGAATGAGATTACAATTATTGAAGTAGGAATAACATCTCAGGATAACCTGCAAACGGTAGAGGTTGAAAAGAAGAGGAAGTATGATCTGCTGGCTAATGAGTTGAGCCTAATTCACAAGTGTAATGTTAATATTATACCTTATGTTCTGACGTGGGATGGTATTGTAACTACGTACCATAAAGCATACTCAAAGCGACTTGGAGTGGGAAAACATATTGAAGCTTATATCCAATCTGTGATCTTGAAGAGAACTTTTGAGAGTATCTCAGTCGACTTCAGACGTACCAGTACGCTAGTAGGCGGTAGCAGGGAACTTATTGTCCAAGCTGCAGTTGAAAAGCTGTACATGACGGATGAGGTAGTGGATGATCAGAATCACCAGGAAGACACCACAGAATAGAAGAGATAAAAAGGTTGTCACAGAAAATTCCATTAAATTTATTTATTTATTTGACCGCCCCTCTTGACTGCCTCAACGCCCCCCATTTGCCTCTGGATCCGCTCCCGCCCCCATGGAAGGCTCCAGCGCCCACTGGGGGGCGGTATCGCCCCCGTTGGGAATCTATGAGTTAAATTAATGAAGCCTCTATGGCAGATGCAGATCAGGCATACGTACTACCATTACCAATCTCGTTAACTGATCTGAGATTCAGAATTTCTCTTGCAATGTGAATCAGCCTTTGCAAGGGTTTACGTGAACTTCCATATCTGTGTAATGCCAGTCGGGTCACTAATCGAAGTCTTATTAAACATTTGTGTTTATCCTACAATGAATGAAAACTTGAGCTATATCCATGCTATCTGTCCTTAATTTTTTAATCATACATGTCAGCATTCAGTCTTTACAGTGTAAGTAAATTGTAAGCTAATTTTGACTTAACCTCTAATATATATTAATCTAAAAATATAAACAGCAAATTTCAAATTTATACCTTTTCCATTTTCCTCGAATAAAATTAACCCTTTCACTAAATTTCCGCTTTAATTATTACTTCCAGTAGTACAATTAGAGTTAATATTATAAGGTCTCTTCTTAAGTCAAACAGTACTTTTCACTCACGAAAGAGTTGCAAATCCAGATCAGACCAGAATCTTTAATGTAGACATTCCATGGAATCATACTGCATATTTCCTAGGAGTTGTCTTGCACTCAAAATTGAAATGGTCTCATCACATAGATAAAGTGATCAAAAAAGCACAAGAAGTTAGATGTAGCTTAAATTCCCTTATTGGGAGACATTCTATCATGTCAATAAGCAATAAACTTCTAATCTACAAAGGGGCGGGGTGGCTCAGTCGGTAGCGCGCCAGGCTCGTAATCTGTAGTTCCCAGGTTCGAATCCCAGCTGGGTCAGCGTTGAGATTTATCTTCGCAAAATTCCACGGTCAGTAGGGAATACCGATGGGCTTGGAAAGGCCGCCGTCCGTCGGATGGGACGTTAAGTCGTGGTCCCGTGTGCGGGAGAGCCATACCCTGTGCACGTTAAAGAACACTCTGGATGGCTTTGACGGGAGGCTACCATCTGTCTCCCAACAGCTGTTCCAGTGGGTCCCCTCCCCCAACCTTCTCTGAGCCTTCGGGGTCCA
The DNA here is from genome assembly GCA_038380435.1 of Ryuthela nishihirai. Taxonomy (NCBI): domain Eukaryota; kingdom Metazoa; phylum Arthropoda; class Arachnida; order Araneae; family Heptathelidae; genus Ryuthela; species Ryuthela nishihirai. The sequence continues at coordinate 11,417,193 of JAWZYU010000004.1, forward strand.
TGTGACCTGGCCATTTAGCCCATGGTGTGCAAAAAAGTGCCGCTCAGAGGTAAAACAACCCAACCCAAGGTTTTAATAATGTAATTCAGAAGCATACAAATTCAGGAATATTTTAACCACTTTTATTTTATGAAAAAAAAACTTATGTCTGAAAGAAAGCTGAAAGAAGGATAGCCGCCATAGACAACTAGATACTGAAAAACTGAAAATTATCTCATTATTCCATCGGTTACTTAGGAAATCGCCTTTGCTAATATCGAAACAAGAGGTTAAATATACACTTCCGATGCATTGTTTCTTAAAATTGTGTGACTTATTGTGTGTGTATCTGTAGATTTTTTTTTATAATTCTTCTGCCTAATTTTGTATATAATATCATATGTAATTAATCTCTTTTTTTTAATCCATCTGATTGCTCAGATAGAGGTGTTTCACCAAATTCTCAGCAGTTTTTTTTACTTTCAATTAAATTAAAAAAATCCTTAGGAAGCCCTCGTAAAAAAACATTCATGAAGGAATTTACACGTGAATTTTTCACGAAGCAATATCACGTTAACGATTTTTTTTTAAGTTCAAATCTACCAAACATTTAAGATATCGTTTCACATTTCAGCTGATGTATACAATTTCCGTTACCTTAAATCCATCATAAGTCCACGATCCGAACTTCATGAGGCAAGTTTGGACGTCAAAGGGAAAAAATTCTACATCTATCTCGCATGAGCTTTTATAGATGGCAGGTGGCTTCCATTGTATTACTCCTTGGTAATTGAGCTGCGCTTTGGTCTCAAGAGTTACTTCGAAGTTCCCATCAGCACTAGAGTGGAAGAAACAAAAGAAATTAGTACCGTATAGTACAGAGAATAAACTTTGTCCCCTTGAACATGTATATCAATAGCAGCTAAATACCCAGCGATATTAACACCGTATATATTCGGATGAAACCTTTACCCCATACTTTTGCAAGCAGAAATTGTGTACCTATGTAAAGCCGACGTAGATCTGAAAACACACCATACATTTAAAACGGTATAAACAACAAAATTCATTGTGTGCCATACGTTTAAGCATAATACGTGTCCAATATTTATTCTAATCTAATTCAAAGTAGTTTTTATTTAAAACTGTAGTTTGATAACAGATCTAGGAGAAATATAACAATATATTTGATCTCACATATATGTATAATATTTAGCATCGATTTCATACATGTCTGAAGACGTCGCAAGGGACACTAGCCAAGCGCTCTTCAAGGCATCCCATAGTTCCTGAATGGAGGACGGGTTGGATAATTTTTACCTCTGAGTTTCATCTTTATTTTGCTCACAATGGGCTAAACGGCCAGGTCACAAGAATCCCGAGGGTTCAGAGAAGGTTGGAGGAGGGGAACCTCTGGTCAGCTGTTGGAAGACGGATGGTAGCCTCCCATCAAGGTTCTTTAATGTGCACGTGGTATGGCTCTCCAGCACACGGAGCCACGGCTTAACGACCCATCCGACGACGGCGCCGTAAAAGAGACGGTTTCATAGAATTTTGTGACAGGACTTCAGAGCAAACAACGCACTGTGGATTTGGTTGTACTAAATTTTCTCTTCATGTAAAGCCAAATTGTAAATATGATTCACGATATTTACGTCTTTTAATTTTTTTATCACTTTATTGTTTAACATTTAATGTTCTTTTATTTACTGCTGAATCCACCTCTTTAATCACATGGGATGATGACGTAGTCGTAGATGTAGAAGAAATCGGCTCCGGCTCCACGTTACTTTTCTTCTTAATCATCCATTTATCCATGTTTCAAGCACTTTAGAAACACGTTCATTTAACTTCACAGTAAACTGAAGACTAAAAATAACTTTAAGCACAGCAAGTGAAATAAATCACAACAAATACATAGAGCAGTAAGCAGGCACATTCACTCACTTAAAATGGATGTTTTGACTGGGCGATCAGCTGTTCGGATAGGTTCGGCTCTCAGGTAGGTAAAAGAGGATTGACAAACGTGCACAGACATGAACTACGGCGCCGTGCTTCGTCACTCAGTTCTCAGAAATTAATCAGTAGCAGTGTTGCCAAATTAGCGACTTTGTTACTAGATTTAGCGACTTTTGAGCTCTCACGGCGTACCCCAAAAAATTTTACCGCATACCCACGTTGAGAACACCTATGTTAAGGAATGATATACGCCAAGTGCAAGGAGAGCCATACTCTGTGCACTTTAAAAAGAAAACGTTGAATGGCTTGTAAATAAAACTTCTATTTGTCTCCTAACAGCTGTTCAGTGAGACCCTCCCCTAACCTTCTCTGAGCCCTTGGAGGTCTTGTGACCTGGTGATTTAGCCCATTGTGTGCAAAAAAGTGCAGCTCAGAAGTAAAACAAACCCAACTCTTTCGAAACTTTCTCTGAGACTTGGGGTCCTTGTGTTCTGGACATTTAGATCACTCTGTGCAAAAAGGTGCAGCTCAGAGGTAAAACAATCCAAGGTCACCAAAATGGAGTTAAGTGTTATAGTCCCATCCCAAAAAAGGACGTCTTTCCAAATCTATACGTAGGTTCTTTTTATTGGAGACCAGGTGAGGATTAGCAGACAAAATTTCAATGCAAACACTGTTGAGGTTCGAATTTGAGAAAAAAATTAAACGCCTTTTGTGTCCTCTTACGAAGTAGCCCCTCATTCTGGGGACCACCTTACGAAGTCTTCCCTCATTCTATAGACCCCTTGTGAAGTCTGCCCTCATTCTGGAGATTCCTAGCGAAGCCTTCCTCATTTTGGAGACCCCTTGCAAAGTCTTCGCGCGCTACCAACGCTCCATTGCACAATGCAACACACTTCTTGAACGATTCAGAAACGAATTCGTGGAGATTTTTGTATGATGTTGTGGCACTTCAGTCTACAATTATGGATAGTGCTGTCCTCGTAATTCTTCCATTAGCCGTTACACTAGAATCTTAAGAACAAATCATGTAGATCTCTTGCACTTTGTCTTTAAAGAGTTCTTTAAATATATTATTTTGTTATTTACATCTCTATTTTGGTGACTGAAAATTTAGAAAAGTTGTGTGATTGATATAAAATAATACAGTAGTATACTAATTATGAACAGTATGCCTAAGGGCCTCAGAAAGAGGAGGAGACCAAGGATATCATGAGAAGGCAATGCCAAACAGGACCTCGTTAGAATTGGTCTACAGGGGCCAGATGCAGCAGATATATCTTAGGACAGATGTGTTTGGAGAACTAAATTACACCATCTGATTGGTCTCCCTAACCCATGACTGCTTGGGGATGATAATGATGATGATTCTAAATAAATAAATAAATACCCCCTCAAGCAGCTGTTTGTCACAGAGGTCTGACAGGAGCCTATTAGTTTATATGCCATAGTAGAAGGTTTGAGAGGATGGCGGGACCTCAGCAGAAAAACATCACACACATCCATGCAGTAAGAAACACAGTAGTATTCGAAAGAAATGTTCGCCTTTTTAAATTGACGTTTTTAAACCTGCAGTGCATTAAATTTGCCTATCTACAGTTGGAGAACGTTGTGGTGTTGGATTAAAGTAAGAGAGATAAGTGAAAATATTGCAGGGAAGTATAAATCCGTAGTATCTGCAGTTATAGGAGTGATGTTTATAAACTTCGACAAGGCATACACAGTATACATGCCGATATCGTGTGTTCCTTTTTGTTTGTTCCAGATCAAAGTAACAAACTCACAAGTTGTTGTTTGGTTGTTTTACCTCTGAGCGGCACTTTTTTGCACACCATGGGCTAAATGGCCAGGTCACATGGACCCCGAAGGCTCAGAGAAGGTTGGGAGAGGGGACCCACTGGAACGACTGTTCGGAGACAGATGGTAGCCTCCCGTCAAGGCCATCCAGCGTGTTCTTTAACGTGCACAGGGTATGTCTCTCCCGCACACGGGGTCACGGCTTAACGTCCCATCCGACGGACGGCCGCCTTTCCAAGCCCATCGGTGTCCCCTACTGACCGTGGGCAAGGCGGGGAATTTTGCGGAGATAAATCTCAACGCTGACCCAGCTGGGCCTCGAACCTGGGAACTACAGATTACGAGCCTGGCGCGCTACCGACTGAGCCACCCCCGCCCCTACAAACTCACAAGGATACTACAACAGGTTGTTATTTACCTTTCCCTTAAACAAATTCTCAATACAATAGCTGTATAATACTAACATGAAGAATATCCTCCAAGAAAACAATTATCGCTGATAAATTCCTCGTAATTTTAGATGCACAAGCGACACAAAAGGCGTTTAACAATAAAAGCTGATTTTGTTTGTTAAATCAACTTTTGGTTGTCAGTTTTTTTCTCGTCAATACGATTTTGTTAAAACTGATACCCTAATACAGTGTTTCACAAACGCTTTGGTACTAGGGACTACTTACAAAGTCTCGCTCATTCTGTAGACTTCTTACGAAGTAGCCCCTCATTCTTGGGACCACTTTACGAAGTCTTCCCTCATTCTATAGACTCCTTGTGAAGTCTCCCCTCATTATGGAGACTCCTAGCGAAGCCTCCCTCATTTTGGAGACCCCTTGCAAAGTCTCCATCATTCTGGAGACCGCTTTCTAGAGTCCTTCATTCTAGAGACCATATTTTGGAGACGCCTTAAGAAGTCTCCCTCATCCGGGGGACCCTTCCCAAGACTCCCTCATTCTGGAGACCCTTAGCGAAGACTTCCTCATTCTGGAAACTCCTTACGAAGTCTCCCTCATTCTGAAGACTCCTTACGAAGTCTCCCTCATTTTGAAGACCCCTTACGAAGTCTACTCTCATTCTGGAGATCCCTTTCAAGATTCCTTCCTTTTGGAGACGCCTTAAGAAGTCTCCCTCATTAGGGAGACTCTTGCGAAAACTCCCCTCTTTATAACCCCCCCCCCTTTTATTAAGTCTCCCTTATTCTGTTTATCTCTCATTAAGTCTCCTCTCATTCTGGAGCCCCTTAATAAGTCTCCCTTATTCTGTGGATCTCTCACGAAGTCTCTCCTCATTCTGGAGACCCTTTCAAGAGTCCCTCATTCTCGAGATGCCATATGAAATCTCCCTCATTCTGGCAATCCCTTACGAAGAGTTCCTCATTCTAAAGATCCCTTAAGAAGTCACGTTCATTTTGGAGATTTTCTCTCATTCTCGCTTCTCAGTTCTCACCGAAATTATATTATACATTTTGATTAAATAAAATATAAAATAGCCAAAATTAAAATACAGATGTTTTTGTTGTAGGTTGGTTTGTTGGTGATGTTTTTAATTTAATTTAAAAATAAAAACGATGGAAAAACCTTAAAAAGTCACGTTTAAAGTTGAAACGTTTTTAAACGAAAATAAGGATTTTTACAATTAAAGCAAATTAATGCAAAAATTTATTACAAAAAAGAACAATTTTCCTATTATTACTGAAAATAAAACCAAGATGAAGAAGAAAAGCTTGTATGTCATACATTGAGCCATTACAATATGCGCAAAACTATCTTAGGACAATGATGAATTTGGGAAAATTTGATAAGGTTGGTGAAATTGATACAACATGTAAAAAAAATTGGGGAGAACGTGAAATCAGAATATTTGAGATTAACACAAGATTATCAAATCAATTATTGTTATAAAATATTATGACTTTTGGAACAATAACAGAGGACGTTATTTAGCTTGTAGATATTTAAATGTTATTCCAAGGGATCTGAATCTTGAAGTTTTGGGACTGTCAAATTTCTAGGAAACTTAAAATTTGGTTAATAAATTTTTCTTTCTCTGCGCATAGTACGGGGCGGGTGTGGCTCAGTCGGTAGCGCGCCAGGCTCGTAATCTGTACTTCCCAGGTTCGACTCCCAGCTGGGTCAGCGTTGAGATTTATCTCCGCAAAATTCCCCGCCCTGCCCACGGTCAGTAGGGGACACCGATGGGCTTAGAAAGGCCGCCGTCCGTCGGATGGGACGTTAAGCCGTGGCCCCGTGTGCGGGAGAGCCATACCCTGTGCACGTTAAAGAACACGCTGGATGGCCTTGACGGGAGGCTACCATCTGTCTCTCAACAGCTGTTCCAGTGGGTCCCCTCCTCCAACCTTCTTTGAGCTTTCGGGGTCCATGTGACCTGGCCATTTAGCCCATGGTGTGCAAAAAAGTGCCGCTCGGAGGTAAAACAACCCAACCCTGCGCATAGTACTCGTTGAAATGGGTTTTGAAGTATTGTTGTCAGTCTTCTCTCTCAGCTTGATGAACGGTGTCAGCTCTGCGTTACAGTTCGCGACAACAAACGCCTGTCTCTCAGAGACGTTTTCCCCACAATTGCTACGATTAGAGGATGTTTTTTGAGTCCGTTACCATTCTCCATATACTTGGGATATTGTAACTGTGATTTTCAGCTGAGTTCCATCATCTCGGTTACAGATGTCCCTACCCATCACGATCTAAATATGAGCCCCCTTTCAAAATCAGTCAGATAAGCTTTTTTTCCCACGTCGCTCTTGACTCTGATATCCACTGTAATTTTACGGTTTTCATAGACTTCGTAGTGACGTAGAATGCGAACATCAGTGAAAAATGTTTCACATGGTACTTCGCTCATTGGCATGTTCCATGATAATTCGCTCACGACACAGTATTCATAACAATTTCGCCAGACAGTGTATTTGTGTAAAATAATAATAAATAAACAGATAATAATAACAATAAATAAATAAAGAAATAATGAATAAAGAAATAATAATAATAATAACATTAAATTAACAAATAAATGATAATAATAATAATAACATTAAATAAATAAATAAATAAATAATAATAATAATAACATTAAATAAATAATAATAACATTAAATAAATTAATAAATTAATAATAATAATACCTTTATGTTCTACTGAATATAAATCTACTAAACTCTACGATACCTTAGATACAACTCACGGAATCACCTTTTTTAACTTCACTGTGATAATTCAAAGCTTTTTCCCTGATTTATTATTCGCAGAATTGAAAAGGCTATATTAAATAGATATGACAGGAAGGAACCTGTCTGCATAAATTGCCATAAGAAAAATTTGTGGTAGAGTTTAAAGATCACATAAATACCCATTCCATAAGCTGCTACACGAACCCAGGTCATTTTTCTCTCCACCAAAGCTCGCTAACCGCTCTTTCATATTTTTCACAAAAATCAATTTGGAACTGAAACAATTGCAAGGCTTGCAGAAGACGGCCAAACCTTCCTTCCAATTGCTCATAAATCCATGCGGCAATATTTGGATGATGTCGCAGATAACATTCCCTAAGATTGCATGCTTAGCTTATTTGATTCCTGCTGGCATTCATAAATTGTGGACCATGTTCTTTCTGGGGAAAGGAGGTAAAATATCAGCGGTCTGCCTTCCTCTGCAAATGTCAAATAAATTGGGCAAGTCGGGTAGTAGAGCAGAAGGTTTCGACAAGAGATATTTACAAATAAAGGCAACTGGGAGCAGGTGACGCTGCTAAGAAGGCGAGGAAGAGATCTGGATAACTCTCTTTTCCTCTTCTTCCTTTCCCATCCATTGTTGGATATTTCATCACAAATCAAAACTGGTTTGTCTTTCCTACCAGATATGTGGGATTTGCACTGTGGAAAAGCAATTAATATTTAAAAGAGTATTGACGCAAGATCTTAGACAAGTATATTAATAATGGAAAAGGAAACAAATGGATGTTAGTAAAATAATTCCTATTAAGCAGAAATTGACTACAGGTGCAAAATAAAATTAAAAAAAAATAAATACCCCCTCAAGCAGCTGCTTTCCACAGAAGTCTGACAGGAGCCTGTCAGTTTATATGCCATAATAGGAGATCTGAGAGGATGGCAGGACCTCAGCAGAAAAACGACACACAATCCATGCCTAATCCGGGGCTCGAACCCAGGTCCCTTAGATCAGTAGCCAAGCGTGCTAACCACTCGGCCATGGGACGGCTACAGGTGCAAAATTGCAAAAATTTTAAAAATACATTACAAAAATTTTCTTATACCCGAAGATTGTTAATTAGAATGCAGTCTCCAGTTTTAGTTCTACACCAAATCCTTCAAACTGATGGATCTCTAATGATAGAAGGCAACGTATCATTCATTAAATCCCGAGTTCATCAAAAAGTTCAACTTTAGTGTTTGGGTTGCTTCGTATCTGAGCTTCACTTATTTGCACACAGTGGACTAAAGTACCCAAGGGTTCGGTTTGTTTGCCTCTTAGCGGCATTTTTTCTCACAAAATGGCCTAAATGACCAGGTCATAAGGACTCAGAGAAAGTTGGGGGAGACCCACAGGACAGCTGTTAGGAGAGAAATAGCCAAACAACGTATTCTTTATCATGCACAGTATATGGCTCTCTTGTACACAGTGCCATCGTTTTATGTCCCTTATGAGGGCAGAGTTCGGATGTTTTATCTGTGCGCGGCACCTTTTTTGCACACAATGGGCTAACTGGCCAGGTCACAATGACCCCCAGTGATCAGAAAAGTTTGAAGGAAGGGGCCCGCTACACAGCTGTTTGGAGACAAAGGATTGCCTCCCGACAAGGCCATCCAGCGTATTTTTTAACGTGCACAGGGTATAGCTCTCTCGCATATGGGGCCACGGCTTACGTCCCATCCGATCGACGGCGACCTTTGCAAGCCCATCAGTGTCAGGAAGTTTTGCGGAGATACATCTCAACGCCTTATCCTCTTCCCAGTTAGGACTCGAACCTGGGAACTACAGATTACGAGTCTGGAGTGCTACGGACTGAGTCACCCGGCTACGACGTCAGAGTTAAATAAGTGGGGTAAAAGGATACACTGTACAGGTGTTACGAGACAGATGAAATCTCACCATCAAAGTCACGTAAGTGTGATGTGTTTTGATATTCACAGGATGTGATTTCTCTGCACATGCGGTCACGGATTAACGTCCCATCCGACGGATGACGGATTATCCAACACATCGGACCCTCTTTCTCACTAAACCAATGGTAGAATTAGCTGAGAATATTTAACTAAGGCGCAATGATGACTCGAACCTGGGAACATCAAAAATGCGTGCATGACTCGCTACTCACTGCCCTATTTTCTTTAGCAGGTGAGCATTCTAATTTTTTAAATTCTTCAACTGTGAAGTTGCAATAACGACAGAACTTCTCGTAAACAAGTAAAATTTCATGAAGACTCACAAGATTCATAATTGTTGGATCATTGGTTCAGACTTGAAGTAAGCTGAAATTGAGTCTAAAGGATTAGTTTAAACTCAGAGACTTGAGCGAATTCAAGTGTTATTGATGCCTGCAAAGATTGACAGACAAAATTGGATGAGGAAACCTCTTTTTTAGTTAATAAACATTTAGGATGTACTCATAACTTGAAAACCGGTATTCCATTTTCTTACCCGTTTACGACAGTTTCTCCACACTATTGATGGAAATGTAAAAATCTTATTACGCATAATTTTTTGGGTAGTCTCAGTAGCTAGTCACCCAAGTTCGTAATCTGATGTTCCCAAAAAATGGATCCCCATTGTAACTCGCATTAAATTTTTTTATCGCTGACCATCTCATCCTGTCTTTCCTTAAAAAGAACAGAAAAACTCTGCGCTTGGTAATAAAGAGGATGTCGATGGACCTCGTTAGGATGCCATCCGTCGGATGGGAAATTAAATCGTAATCCGTGTGAATTAGAGCCTTATGCTGTGCCCGTTAAATATATATATATATGTTTTCTAACAGCCATCATGTGGATCACCCTCCTTTACTCGGCTCTGAGCTTTTGGGGCCCCTGTGATATGGCCATTTAATCCATTATATGCAAATAAGTAAAGCTGAGACTTCACAACAACCCAACGCAATTGATTATTGTCTATTGGAATACGAAAATCAAACTGATTCAGTTTTAGGACGATAAAAGATAATTATTACTAAAGAACTGAACAAATCATTCGTTCACAGTAATAACTCTAATTACAGAAATGAAAAAAAAAAACACTTCTTGCAATAATAACTAAGTAGTCATCCACAGTATTCCTATCTCTATATCAGATTCCTACCTCGTCTTTTCTTTATAAATAATATAAATATAATACACCGGCGTTTCTTACATTTTGACGCAATCTGCCTTTCAGAGCACAAGATGCTCCTCCACATCTAGCGCATCTTCCTCACTTCGAAACGAAGCATCTAAAATTAGCCTTCAAGATTCTCCTTTTCCTCCGGTAATATGAAGGCATCCTATTCAACCCACTTCCACATTACCGAATCCTATTTTCTCCTCACTCCAGAGCTTCCTTTCCTAGCATTATATTATTTTTCATTTTTCCTCAATAGAAACAAATTAGCGCCTAACTTGAACGAAAAGAGAAATAAGGGAAAAACCAATCTTTTCCCAAGCACAGTTTCTAGAAACATAGTTGTCGATATCTATTATAAGTTAGTTTTTTTTACCTAAAACTTAGCATTTTTTTACCTTAATCTTTTTTCCCTTTTAGCTGCCTCACACTCACGTGACCTATGACGGAATGTTGCCAGAAGAGTTTCTGCTCAAACAAGAGAAGTCCATTAAGACACTTCTCCCCCATTACTACTTATGGCTAGCATGAGTAACATACTTTTATTATGTTCTAGACAGTTTTTTTTTTACCTCACTCTCCCTTCTTTTCTGACTTAGGAATAGTATCTTGAGTTACGGTGGTGATAATAAGCGCGTTTATTCTTTTCGACAAGCTTTTAGCATTTTGCTTTTAGGGGGACTATTTGTCTTTCTTCGCCTGATAGGAGGAGATTGCAGTTCGCAATTCGTAATTCATATATTAAAAGCAAGGAAAAAAGTCTCGTCACCCAAGAAAAATGAAGCAATAAACAAACTGCATTTAGCGAATCTCCATAGAGTAATTGGGGCCAAAGGAAAAGGCTAAATCGTTAGCGCGTCAGGTGATCTGCATTTCCCAGGTTCGAGTTCCAACCGTGTCAGAGTTTAGATTTATCCTCTCTAATCCCCACCCTGACCACAGTCAGAAAGGGACACCGATGGACTTGGAAATACCGTCATTCGTCGGATGGGACGTAAGACGTGGTACCGTGTGCAGGGTGGGTTGTTTTACCCCTGTGCGGCACTTTTTTGCACACCATGGGCTAAATGGCCAGGTCAGAAGGATCCCGAAGGCTCAGAGAAGGTTGGGGAGGGGACCCACTGGAACAACTGTTGGGAGACAGATGGTAGGCCATCCAGTGTATTCTTTAACGTGCACAGGGTATGGCTCTCCCAAACACGGGGCCCGACTTAAAGTCCCATCCGACGGATGGCGGTTTTTCCAAGCCCATCGGTGTCCCCTACTGACCGTAGACAGGGAGGGCAGTTTTGTGGAGATAACTCTCAATGCTAGCCCAGGTGGTACTTGAATCTGGGAACTGCAGATTACAAGCCTGGCGCGCTACAACTTGAGCCACCCCCGTCCCACCGTGTGCAGGGGAGCCATTCACTATGCACGTTAAAGAACACGCTGGATGGCTTTGACGAGAGATTCGTATCCTAACAGTTGTCCAGTTGATTCCCTTCCTTCAACCTTTTCTTAGAGCTTAGCGTCCTTGTGTATTGATCATTGAGTCCATTGTGTCCAAAAAATGTGCCTCTCAGAGATGAAAGTATTATCTTCTAAAACTCGAACTTTTAGCTTTGTACCCTGTTCTACTTGAAGGTATTGAATGGTACTTGTCTTAACCATTTAAAGCCCAAGATATCTGAGAAAAGAGTAGAGGGTAATAAAGACAAAGAAATAGCACTATTTGGACAAGTCCATTTGAAATCTCGGCCGTTAAACGGAAACAGCTTCAGTGAGAGAAATATCTTTCAAAAATTGTATTGTTTGGAAAAATAACAGATTAATAACTTTGGCTTTGCAAATTTCAGTTCGAAATTAAAATTTTGCCAACTAATACGTGGGGGGGGATTCAGTTCAGGTAAATTTTCACAACTTTCCTACATTTTGCTACTTGGCTTCCAATTTTGCCAACTAACCCTAATTTGCCATTTAACTTCCAATTTTGCTAACTAGCCATAATTTTACAGAAAAAATTCCTATACAGGGTGTCTCAAAAATATAGGTACAAACTTTTAGGGGAGGCAGATAACATCTAAAGGAATGAGAATTGCATAGGAACCCATAACCGGAAACGTCATGGGGAAAGTGGTAGCAGAGGTACAAGATCTGAAAGGATACAAGACAGTGATTAATGGGAAAACATTTATTGGACATAATTATTACAAATGGCGTACGAGATGGCCTGCCCTCACTTCTGTTACCTCTTAATGACCCATAATCACACAAATTTTGATGCGCACGCGCAAACAAACGGTAGCCCGTTTGTTTCAAAAAGGTACATGTCTGTGTGGGAAGCGTTCTTGATACATTCGGTGAGCGGCTCGTCCGTTGTCCTCAGCTTTTACATACACTAAGTGCATGTCAGTCTGTAAATGGTAGTTAGGTAGTCACTGGAAGGAGAGCTATGCGCCAATCCCCTGTGATGATGCATAAAACCGGCCAGGCCTAGCACCTAATGTCCGACCCCGCCTACCTAATGACGACCCGCCGTGGTGCAGACCGTTAGTACCTTTCAAAAGAGATATTCTCTTGTGGAAGTCAACGGAAGGGGAGGGCTGCCAGATTAGTGTGGCCTACTGATCTGGACAACTATGGCTATTTTTCTTATTTTTCTACCCTGCTGAGGAGTGGTCAACCACACAGGGTACTGGTGCTGACCATATAAACCTACTGGACTGCACAGATATATGACTCTGAGCTTGATTATGGATCCTGATTTTGCTGCATTGGGTGGGCTTCTGTGGAGGGAAAATCTTCCGTTGTGTTTTCTGTTTGTTTGTGGGTTGACAGCCCCAAGTGAATAGATTCACAGGATATGTTTATCAGCTGGTGGATAATCCTGAGCAGAAGTCATCGCAGGCACCTGAACTCTTTGCTTCTATTGGCATCGTCAAATTCTACATTGGAGGAAGTCTTCCAGTGTAGATGGCTTCAGCCTTTAGTAGTGGGGGAACGGGTCTTTGCCCCATGTCTGCGATTAGGGGGCTGTTTGATATTGTCGGCATTCCTTCTCTCAACAAACATAGTTTCTTCAAACATCCCACTAACCATTTTCTCTCCATAGGTAGTTGGAATGTGAGGACTCTGCACAGAGCTTTTTCTCTTGATGTCCTCACACAAGAATTCCACCATTATAATTTAGATATTTTTGGCTTGCAAGAGACCAGATGGACAGATAAAGGTCAGATTCTTAAAAATAATCTTAAATTTCTCTTTTCAGGGAGGGACGACAATAAGCATCACCAAGGTGTGGGTCTGCTTCTCAGCAGACACGCTAGTGATGCTCTTCTAGGATATGAGTACATTAATGAAAGGTTTCTTACAGCAAAATTTCCGACAAGCGTTAAAGACTTGAATATTATCTGCTGTTATACCCCACTGAGGATGCCGATGAGGATGAGAAGGATAGGTTTTATGAACAACTTCAGGATATTTTAAATTCTGTCAAGAAAAGAGATATTACCCTTGTTCTTGGTGACTTCAATGCCAAAGTTGGTACTGACTCTGACCTTTGGGCAGGAGTAATAATAGGCACTTTTGGCATTGGTAGCTGCAATGGCAATGGGCAACGTCTCCTACAGGTAAGTAAACTCAATGGATTCAGAATAACTAACACTTATTACAAACACCGCGACATACATAAGTACACATGGGTTTCACCTGATGGGCTGCATAAGAATATGATTGATTACATATTAATTAACAGCAAATGGGCTAGTTCTGTTAGAAATACAAGGGCATATAGGGGAGCTGAAATTGGATCTGACCATTACCTTGTTAAAAGTGTGTTGCAACTTAACATTAAAAAGTGTTGTGCTAGGGTTAAAAAATTTATTTTTAATACTGAAGCTCTGAAAGATCCAGTTATAGCCAAAGCTTACCATGATAGGTTACTTAGTCATCATGACAGTCATGGTTTGCTTACTACTGAAGTTGAGGAAGAATGGGATCGTTTTAAACAGGCTTTTTTGGACACTAACAGTACTCTTTTAGGAAAAAAGGAGCAGAAGAGACAGAATTATCTGAGTGATAAGGCACTTGAGCTTATTTTGGAAAGAAACAACTGCAGGAATGTCCTTAATCAGTACCCTACTAGTCCTAATATAAAGCATTACAGAGAAATTAATAAACGTGTAAAAGATCAGTTAGCTGCTGATAAGAATCTTTGGCTTGATGGTTTGGCTGACAAAGCCGAGGAAGCAGTTAGGCAGCATAACAGCAGAGAGCTTACCAGATAGTTAATGTTTTGTGTGGTAGAAAACGGACAGGTATACAAGGATTGAAGGATAAACAAGGTAAGGTTATAGAAGGGGAGGATTCTGTCATGGCTAGGTGGGCTGAGCATTTCAGTGATGTTCTAAACAATGTAGTTAGTTCTACTCCCATTCTTTGCAATGATGATAGATACATTGGTGGCTTTAGTGTTAGCCCTATAACACAATCTGAAGTTGTTTTGGCTGTTTCTAAACTTAAACTACATAAATCCCCAGGGGTAGATGAAATTACTACCGAAATGCTTAGAGCTGGGAATGTTTCGGTTACCACTTGGATGACTGAAATTTTGAATAACTTTTATGATAAAGGCATGGTTCCTAAAGATTTTACCAGAGCTATTATTATCCCTATTTTCAAAAAGGGTGATCGCGGTCCTTGTGATAACTATAGGGGTATCAGCCTACTCTCTGTTCCAAGTAAAGTTCTTTCCATGATTGTACTTAATAGAATTAAGAATCTGGTTGACAGTCAATTGCGTGATGAGCAATGTGGATTCAGAAGTGGTATGGGATGTGTGGATCAGATATTTTCACTTAGGCAGATTCTTCAGAAATGCTTAGAGTTTTAGAAACCTTTGGTTGCTAGCTTTGTGGATTTCAAAAAGGCTTTCGACTCTGTTGATCGTCATAATCTGTGGTTGATTGTGAGATCATATGGTGTACCTGACAAGTTAGTTAACATAATGAAAGCTCTCTATAATAACACTGAGTCGCGTGTGAGAGTTGGTAAGGCTTGTAGCAATTGGTTTAGCATTACTTCTGGTGTTCGACAAGGGTGCATTTTGTCTCCTTTTCTCTTTAGCTTGGTTATTGATTATGTTATGCGAAATTCACTTCAAGGGAAAGATTTTGGCCTTAAATGGGCTGGAGATACGAAAATTTCTGATTTAGATTATGCTGATGATTTAGCCCTTTTGGCAAATGATGTTGATGAGATGAACTCTTTCATTCGAGCTCGTGATGAGACTGGTAGTAGAGTAGGTTTGGTTATAAACAGAGAGAAAACTAAAGTGATGAAAATTGGTCAGGCAGGCTGTGATGCAGTTAATCTGAATGGTTGCAGTCTTGAGCAGTTGTTACAGTTTAATTTTCTTGGGAGCTATGTAACATATAATGGTGATGTGCGGCATCAGATTATCAGACGAATAGGGATTGCTGCCGGGACTTTTAAGAATCTATGGAGAGTGTGGAGAAATAGGCGTATACACCTAAAGACTAAAATTAGACTGTATAATAGTTTGGTTCTTTCTAGGGTTAGTTATGGTAGTGAAACTTGGACACTTTGTAAACAAGATAACAGGAAACTAGATGCTTTTGATTCCAGATGCTTACTCAGTATCTTGGGCATTAGGTGGTTCAACTTTGTAACTAATGATGAGATTAGGCAAAGGAGTTTGCAACCTCCTTTAAGCAGCATATTTTGCAGAGAGAGACTCCGTTGGTTTGGCCATGTTGTCCGTATGAATAATTATAGATTGGCGAATAGGGTTATGAACAGTGTGCCTAAAGGCCTCAGAAAGAAGGGGAGACCTAGGATGCGGTGGGCAGACAATGTAAAACAGGACCTTGTTAGAATTGATGTGCAGTGGCCAGATGTAGTAGATGTAGCTCAGGATAGACTTGCTTGGAGAACTAAATTGCACGATCTGGTTGGACCTCCGTAGCCCATGGCTGCTTGAGTATGATGATGATGATGAAGTGCATGTCTGCCAACTCCCTGTTCGAATTCCTTTGCATGCTCTTCGTCAGCCGACTACCGCTCGAATGAGGAGATCCGAAATTTCCCCTCTAGCGTACTGATGAACAGCGCCGCCTATTGACTTACGGTGACGTTTCCGGTTATGAATTCCTATGCAATTCTCATTCGTTTAGATGTTATCTACCTCCCCTAAAAGTTTGTATCTATATTTTTCAGACACCCTGTATAAACATCTCGTCTGCATTGTAGCATGAATTTTCCATTGTTTTGACCAACTCTCCTTAATTTCTCTAAACTAATCCCAATCTTTTCATCTCCCCTAAATTTAAATTTGTCAAATCATTTAAAACTATTCAAACTCCCCAAGATTTTGGCAAGTATTCACGACTTTAGTCAACTATCCTGAATTTTACAAACCCAATCCCAATTATCATAATTCGCCCGTATTTTCCAAGTGGATTCAAATTGTGCCAACTGCCCTACATTTTGTTGTTTCCTTAATTTGTCCAACACTCCTTAATTTCATAAAACAAATCTCAATTTTAACAACTCTCCTATATTTTACCAAGTGGATTCGAATTTTGCCAACTCGAAAAAAAATTGCAATTTTTACATCTTCCCTGAATTTGCCAAGTCACCTCGAATTTTATCAACTCTCCTTAATTGCACAAGAAAGGCACAATTTTCACAACTCCCCTGTATTTTACCAAGTGGCTTCGAATTTTGCCAACTCCATTAGATTTTGCCAAGAGTTCTTGGTTTTTCCAACTCTCCTTAATTTCACAAAACCAATCCCAATTTTTACAACTCACCTGTACTTTATCAAGTGGTTTCCAGGTTTGCCAACTTCCCTAGATTTTGCCAAGTTTTCTCGATTTTGTCAACTCTCCTTAATTTCACAAAAACAATTCCAATTTTCACAACTCGCCCGTTTTTTACCAAGTGGATTCGAATTTGCCAAGTTTCCTCGATTTTGCCAAGTTTCCTCGATTTTGCCATCTCGCTACAATTTTACAGAAAAAAAATCCCAATTTCACATCACACCTGATTTTTGCAAAGTCACTCTGAATTTTACCAACTTCCCCAATATTTGCGAACTCTCCTAGATATTGCGAAGTTGCCGCGATTTTGCCAACACGCCATAATTTTACCGAAAAAAGATTGAAATTTTTACATCTGACCTGAATTTTGTCAACTCCCCAAGATTTTGTCAAGTCATTCCGAATTTTGCCAACTGCCCAAGATTTTACCAAGTCACTCCGAATTTTGCCAACTGTCCCTAGATTTTTCCAACTCCCTAAGTTTTGCCAACTCGTCAAAATTTTACAGAAAAAAAACCTAATTTCTACATCTCACCTGAATTTTCCCACTCCCCACGATTTTGCCAAGTCACTCCGAATTTTATCAACTCCCCAAGATTTTGTCAAGTCATTCCGAATTTTGCCAACTCCCCAAAATTTTGCCAAATCACTCTGAATTTTGCCAGCTTCCCAAGATTTTGCCAAGTTGTCCCGATTTTGCCAACTCCCCAAGATTTTATCAAGTCACTCCGAATTTTGCCAATTCCCTAAGATTTTGCCAACTCACCTGTTTTTACTAAGTGACTTCGAATTTTGCCAACTGCTCTAAATTTTGCCGTCTCTCCATTTTCCAAACTGCCCTAGATTTGCCATGTTGTCTCGATTTTGACAACTCGCTTAATGTTCAAAAAAAATTACAAATTTTTACAACTCACCCAGATTTTACGATGTCGCTTCGAATTTTGCCAACTCCGAGTTACTTTGGGGGGAGCCTCCCCCCATCCCCCCATAGCTACGCCCCTGGTTAGCAGAGCGAAGTATCATGCTATAGTTTAATATATCGAAGCATTTTAGAAAGGTGACAGACAGATAAAAATGATTTTTATTACAGACATTCATTTTATTTATCATACAAGTGATGAAAACAATTGGTAAAAATGATGGGGTAATGGAGGCTTTCTTGCATATAGTACTTTACGTGTAAAGAATGGTGACTCTAGGAAAGAATAATAGACGAAATGGAGACTCCATCCTGCATTCGGTGTTTTTTGAATAACGTCATTGATTTGAATAAGGTTAATTGGAGAGGGAGTCTTTAATTCCTTCATCATTTACGGCTTTACGTCCCATCCGACAGACGGCGGTCTTTTCCAAGCCCATCAGTGTCCCCTACTGACCGTTGGCAGGACGGGAAGTTTTTGCGGACATAAATCTCAATGCTGACCCAACTGGCACTCGAACCTGGGAATTACAGAATACGAGCCTGGCGCACTACCTACTGAGTCACCCATGTCCCTCTAAATGGCCAATACACAAGGACCCGGAAGGCTCAAAGATGGTTGGTGGGGAGGATCCACTGGAAAGCTGTTAGGAGACAGATTGTAGCTTCCCGTCAAGGCCATCCAATGTGTTCTTTAACGTGCACAAGGTATGGCTCTCCCGCACACAAGGTCACGGGTTAACATCCCATCCGGCGAATGGCAGCCTTTCCAAGCTCATCTGTGTCCTCTACTGACAGTTGGCAGTGCAGGTTTGTTTTTTAAATATTTTTGAAGAGATAAATCTCAACGCTGGCCTAGCTGGGACTCGAATCTGGGATACTCTGCATTTTTTTAGTGTAAAGATTAGAGACGCCCAATAATAGTGATGGAGGAAATGTAGACCCTATCCTACATTCAGTGTTTTTAGAGTGTAAGGAATAGAGACTCCCAGTAAAAGTGATGGAGGACTCGGAGGCTCCATCCTGCATTCGGTGTTTTTAGAGTGTAAGGAATAGAGACTCCCAGTAAAAGTGATGGAGGACTCGGAGGCTCCATCCTGCATTCAGTGTTTTTAGAGTGTAAGGAATAGACTCCCAGTAAAAGTGATGGAGGACTCGGAGGCTCCATCCTGCGTTCAGTGTTTTTAGAGTGTAAGGAATAGAGACTCCCAGTAAAAGTGATGGAGGACTCGGAGGCTCCATCCTGCATTCAGTGTTTTTAGAGTGTAACGAATCGAGATTTTTAATAAAAATAATGGAGGAGGTGAAGACTCCCTTAGTCAATTGGATGTTTTCAGTGCCTTAAGAGTGGAAACTGCGGAAAAGAATTATAGACGAGATAGAGATTGTAGCTTGCAAGGAAATTGAAACCACCAATAAAAATGGTGGATTACACGGAGGAAACGCTATGAAAAAATGTGCTGAATAGCTTCATAGTTTTTATCTTTAGTGTGTGTGAAATTATATAAGAGATATAGACTACGTGCTTTTAGAGTATAAGGAATCAAGACTCTCGGAAAAAAATTATTGTGAGCGATTCATTGTGAGACATGGTGACTCTCTCACAATGGCGAATTAAGGTATCTGAAGGCACCCAACTGTCCTGGAGTGTGTGTTATATGGGTGGGGGTGGAATTCACTGCACAAAAAAAAGTTTGAAACTTACGAATGGAAAGATACAATAAAAATATACCCCGTCAAGCAGCTGCTTGCCACTAAGGTCTAACAGGAACTTGTCAGTTTAATACGCCATAAAGGTGTGAATAAGGCGAGCCCTCAGCAGAAAGACAACACAAATATCCATGCCTTACCCGGGGCTACTGATTCAATGCATCTGATCATTAGTCAAGCACGTTAGCACTCAGCCATGCATTCAGCAGGCTAAATAAATTGAATTACAGAAATGCATAAATAGAAAAATTAATTTGTATTATATAATTATTCACATACTAAAAAAAATGAACAAACTTAATTATGTGAAAATATATATCTATTTATTTTAGTGTATATAACAAAAATCTTATCATATTTGGTATTACGTAAGTAAAAACTAGAGAGGTTTAGGCAACTAATACATTATATTGATTGTGGAACAATTTAATCAATGAAATGCTCGAAAAATGTTGAGTTCTGAGGCCCCATGAGTGTCTAATGCCCCTATTGGGTAATCAGCCACTGCTCCCTCTTACATCCAGAGTGATTTTAACGTATAAGGAATGGATACTCTCTCGTGTATGTACAGTGCTTTTAACGTGTAAGGAATAGATGCTCTCTCGTGCATCCAGAGTGATTTTAACGTGTAAAGTTTGGATACTATCTCGTGCTTCCAGAGTGCTTTTAACGTGCAGAGAATGGGTACTCTCTCTGTGCATGTACAGTGCTTTTAAGTGTAGGGAATGATTACTCTGTCGTGCATCCAGAGTGCTTTTAACGTGTAAGTAATGGATGCTCTTTCGTGCATCTAGAGTGCTTTTAACGTGTAAACAATGGATACTCTCTCCGTGTATGTACAGCGCTTTTAACGTGTAAGGAAGGAATGGATACTCTCTCTCGTGCTTCCAGAGTGCTTTTAACGTGTAAGTAATGGATACTCTCACGTGCATGTACAGCGCTTTTAACGTGTAAGGAAGGAATGGATACTCTCTCTCGTGCTTCCAGAGTGCTTTAACGTGTAAGTAATGGATACTCTCTCGTGCATGTACAGCGCTTTTAACGTGTAAGAAAGAAATGGATACTCTCGTGCATGTACAGTATTTTAAGTGTAAGGAATGAATACTCTGTCGTTCATCCAGAGTGATTTTAACGTGTAGAGAATGGGTATTCTTTCGTGCATCCAGAGTGCTTTTAACGTGTAAGAAATGGAGACTCTCTGAAAGATTTGCAGATGAGATATAGACTCATAGTGTGCCCGGCGATAGAAACTACAGAAAAGGATTAGGGATGACATGTAGATACCATAATGCCAAGAGGTTAATACTACTGTGGAAAAACTCGATACAGCATCTTGCGCATTTTTAGCGTGTGAAGGGATGTAAGAAGTAAATATTCCTGGCAAAACAATTGGAAGATATATAGACTTTCGAATGCATTTCGAGATGTTTTAGCGTTTAAGGAATGAAGGCTCCCGGAAAATAATTATGACGAAGTTGGAGACATTATGTGAAACAATAATGGAGATTATCAATACAAATGATGAATGAGCGGTAAAAGAAATGGAAACTCCTTCATGCAAGAAGATAGAGATAAAGAAAAAAATCGTTAGAGTATAAAGAGACGGATATTTTCTAGTTTGGTTATTTTTACTCTGAGCAGCATTTTTTTTTACACACAATGGTCTAAATGACCCGGTCATAATGGCTCCAAGGGCTCAGAGCAGTTGGAGTAGGGCATCCATTGGAAAGTTATTAGGAGACGGAGAGCCCATCAAGGCATCCAGGTTGTTCTTTAATCTGCACACATGTTGAGGATCTCCTGTACAAGGGGCTACGACTTAACGTCCCATCCGACGGGACGACGATCGTTCCGACCACATCACCGAGGGCAGGATTGGTATTAGCGGAGGTAAATCTCAACGTTGGCTTAGTTTAAACTCGAATCTCGAAACTGCAGATCACGATCTTCGATGATTGCTAGTAAGAAAGAATGGAGGAGGAAGAGATTCATCATGCATCCATTGCTATTTAGCAAAAATAATAAAGAAGATGAAAATCCTTCATTCAAAGAGATTGAAGAAACGTTAAGGAAAATGTAAGTTTCAGTTAAAACACGACGAATCACAAGTCTCCATCACGTTTTCTTCTAATCCGCGTCTCTTCCTAATAGCCCAGCAAGTGTTTAATAGGAATATTTGAGACCTAAATATTTGAAACTAGCCCTGTGGTCGAGTGGTTAGCGCGCTTGGCTACTGATCTAATGGACCTGAGTTCGAACCCCGAATAAGGCATTGATTTTCTGCTGAGGTCCTGCGATCCTCTCAGATCTTCTGTGGCATATAAACTGACAGGCTCTTGTCAGACCTCTGTGGCAAGCAGCTGCTTGAGGGGGTATTTTTTATTTTTAGAATAAATTCATCTAGACACTCAGGGGCGGGGGTGGCTCAGTCGGTAGCGCGCCAGGCTCGTAATCTGTAGTTCCCAGGTTCGAGTCCCAGCTGGGTCAGCGTTGAGATTTATCTCCGCAAAATTCCCCGTCCTGCCCACGGTCAGTAGGGGACACCGATGGGCTTGGAAAGACCGCCGTCCGTCGGATGGGACGTTAAGCCGTGGCTCCGTGTGCGGGAGAGCCATACCCTGTGCACGTTAAAGAACACGCTGGATGGCCTTGACGGGAGGCTAACATCTGTCTCCCAACAGCTGTTCCAGTGGGTCCCCTCTCCCAACCTTCTCTGAGCCTTCGGGGTCCATGTGACCTGGCCATTTAGCCCATGGTGTGCGAAAAAGTGCCGCTCAGAGGTAAAACAACCCAACCCAACCCAGCTACACACTCAACATTTAAACAAACATGAAAAAACGCTAAGGTAAAAAATATGAACACTGATTGTACGGATATTTACATTTATATATTATTCTGAAACGTAAGTTTCTATCCAGAAAATTCTACTCTTTCCCGCCATAAACTTCTCCTCCTCCTCCTCCGAATACAACGAAGCAGCATACGAACTGCATTCTAGAAATATTTGTGAGCATTGTTTAGTAACCTGTTTCGCGCATTCATGATCCTTTCTCCTCGGCTTCTGTTCTTTAAGGATGAAAAGATACGAAACTCACTTGTTGTAGAGAACAATATCCGGCCTCCATATATGGTCTGAAGGAACGTGCAGCATGTCCACGCCTCCGTAGTCCTTCGGATCCCACGTGAGCTTGTAGTCGTTCCAATACTGCAGGGAAAAACAAAAATACAAAAACTAAATCGGGTTTTGTTGTGTAATAGAGAAAGCGTAACATAGTTTTATGCACGTGATGGGTGCATCTTTCTTTTCCTATCGAAACTCTAGGAGCAAGAAAAAATATTTCTACATACATTCCACACATTCTTTTGCATGAAAAGGATATAACGTTGATGTATATAAACGTAACGGATGATTTGTCGTCACATGATGCTTACACATCAAAATTTTGAACACTGCTACAAAAATAATAATATTTAGTTCTTATTCGAAGTAGACTATCTATTCGCGGTAAAGGATAGTGCCTATAATTTTGTCTTACCCATAAATGGGAACGTTTTTCTTTTGAGATTGGGAAACAAAGTGCCGTATTAAGCTAAATAGGACGAGAATGATTTTTTTATTCTTCATTTTGTTGAGCAATAATCCTGAGATTCAGAAAGAGTGCATTGATGCATTGGCAGGTGGCTAGAGAGACATCTTTCATTTTTACAAAACAGTATTCTAATGCGAAACAATGCTATTCTTTAGAAACTTTTTTCGTGGGGAGGACATATTTTTTAATTCTGAATATCACTTTTCATGCAAATTTCTCAATTTTATTTCAACACTTAAATTTATAGAGATTCCTTACCAAATCATCAAAGAATTTCCATCTTAAAACTTTAGTACGCAAAATTAGAAACTTAATGTCTGGAAGAGTAAACTTTTTCTGGGAAAGAAGCTAAAATTAATGATTTCAATTTTATATAAATCTTGACTTTCAGCAATGTCATCAGTATCTAAAAAGCTATGGAATCTGTAATGTTTAACAGCAAAAGTTGTAAGCCGTAAGAATTCATTTCGAAAGCTAATCAAAATACAAAATAATAATTGGTTAAATTAAAATAATTAAAAACTTTAACTGAAATAAATGGATATTTGAGTTCTTCTAACTCTTTCAATTTTCGACAAACTTTATAAGGCGAAGTGACGTTGCCGTTAAATATATTTCCACATTTACAAATATTTAAATGACGAATGTTACTCTACGGGAATTCAAGATTAATATAGATTTAATTCAGATTTTTATTTTAAAATCTATAAAAATTTTATTCGACGAGATATTGAGTTTTCTATAACAAATAGACCCGTTTACATAACATGTAAAATATTTTCTAACGATTTAGTAGGATTGTGTACAGTCGCTCAAAATTAGAAATCAGTAATCTGGCAACCTTCGTGTCACATGACACGAAGGTTGCCAGATCACTAATTTCTAAAACAATCGTTGCCAGATATTTTTTCTGAATTCTGAAATCAACGGTAGTGTTCGGATACTTTTTTGAGCGACTGTACGTAGCGAAAAGGTTTTCATTTTGAGTGCATAGAATCTGCTTTTAATCCCGGTAAATACCTTCTACTATAAATCATCTCAAGAAATTAGTATATTAGTATTCAGTATTATATAAAAGCTCACTGAAGTGAACTTACATAAATAATTTTATTTTGTAGAGTATATTATTAGATATTTAAGAAATATATTTTTTTCTTCATTAGAGCGACTCATAATTCGAGTATAAAAATATTTTATCAAAATGACATTGAAAGAAATTAAACGTTTGATGAATTTTCAATTCAGACAGACATTACCATTAATGTACCGAATCACAATAAATTATTATAATAAATTGAAACGTTTTAAAAATTGCACTAGCTTACATTACTTTTAATATCATCACAGAAATATTTCATTAAACTGCTTTGCTTACAGAAAAAAATGTTTATCTTTATTTAACAGGAAAATAATTTAAGGGAAATTCCGATATGCAAAATATCTTTTCAAAAAGCCATACTTGTAACAATACAATTTAACAAATGAGTCAACCCATTGTTGCCTAAAGGTTTAATAGCTAATTAGTAGGGAAAATATCGGTAGTATAATATTTTTTAAACAATATCTTTATTAAAACATAATATAAAATGTAATTTATATATATACAATAATACATTTATTGCAGCATTATGTGTTAATGTACTGTTAATATGCATTTTAATCTTGATTATTATTTTATAGAAATAAAGATAAAATTATCGGTGCTTTATATTTACTGTCTTATAACTGTGTGGTAAAGAAAAATCAGAAAGGGGGGTTGAATTATTTCACTTCTGAGCGGAACTTTTTTGCACACAATGGGCTAAATCCCCAGGTACTAGCATCCCAAGGGCTCAGAGAAAGTTGGAAAAGGGTTGAACAACTATTGAACAGCTGTTAGGAGACAGATTATAGACTCTCGTCAAGTCCACCCAGCATGTTCTTTAACGTGCACAGGGTATGGATCTCCCGCACAAGGTGGGCGGGGGTGGGCGGGGTAGGTAGTGTGCCAGGCTCGTAATCTGCAGTTCCCATGTTCGAGTCTCACCTGGGCCAGCATTGAGGTTAATCTCTACAAAACTTCCCGCCTTGCCCTCGGTCAGTAGGGCACCGATGGGCTTGGAAAGGCTGCCATCCATTGGATGGGACTTTAAGCCATACCCTGTGCACGTTAAAGAACACCTTGGATGGCCTTGATGGGATGCTGCCATATGTCTCCTAATAATTGTCCAGTGGGTCCTCTCCCTCAACCTTCTCCGAGCCATCGGGGTCCTCGTGACCGGGCCATTTAGGCAATGTGTGTGCAAAAAAAGTGCAACTGAGAGGTAAAACAACCCAACCCGCACCCGGCTTTACGTCCTATCAGATAGAAGGCGGTCTTTCCAATTCCATCGGACTGAAGGCAGGGTGGGGGTTTAGCGGAAATAAATCTCAACGCTGACTCAATTGAGATTCGAACATGGGAACTGAGATTACGAGCTTGGTGCACTACAGACTGAATCAACCACCGCCACAATCATGGGAATATCTCCTGAATGCATAATTTCGGGGTTCCCAGGTTCGAGTCCCAGCTGGGTCAGCGTTGAGATTTATCTCCGCAAAATTCCTCGCCCTGCCCACGGTCAGTAGGGGACACCGATGGGCTTGGAAAGGACGCCGTCCGTCGGATGGGACGTTAAGCCGTGGCCCCGTGTGCGGGAGAGCCATACCCTGTGCACGTTAAAGAACACGCTGGATGGCCTTGACGGGAGGCTACCATCTGTCTCCCAACAGCTGTTCCAGTGGGTCCCCTCCCCCAACCTTCTCTGAGCCTTCGGGGTCCATGTGACCTGGCCATTTAGCCCATGGTGTGCAAAAAAGTGCCGCTCAGAGGTAAAACAACAACAACAACAACATAATTTCGGGATAATAATAAAGACAGTGTTGTAAAAGAACGATAGCGGTCAGTAAATTTTTCCCGATTTGTCCTGACGAATAAGCTATTTATGCAGATGAATATTGATTTGTATTTGATAAGCTGTCAGCCATAACTTCAAACATTTGATAAATAGCATATGAAATACTTATATAACATCGTTGATTAAGCCAGAAACAAAACTCACCAGCTATTGAAAGGGAAAAACATTTGGAAGAATAAAAAAAAGTTCGAGTATGAAATATGGGAAAGTGAAGAAACGCAGAGCGAGGTTAAAAAAAAAACACAGGCATACACACGGCTAATTGAAAGAAATTCTTAAAACTGGCAAGATTATTTATTACACCAAATTATTTCATTATTAAGAAACGAAAATATCCAAAGACCAAAATTTGATAAAATAATAATTTTCCAAAAATAATTTCAATGTCAAATGAAATCAGATAATTTTTTTTTATAAATAGGTTTGTTTTTTATTAAGCGTATAAAAGGAACTTGGAACCTAATGAAAGTATTTTGTGATTATAAAATCAATCTGTGTAACAGTTTTGATTAACGAAATTGGATTGCGATTTTTTAAACTTTTTTTCTTCATAAGACAGTCCCATTCCCTTGTCCATTACTTCTGCTCCATTTCTAAATTGAGATTAATTTAAATTTGCTTCACAATTTAGCATTTCTCATTCTCCTTAGTGATTGATGGTACGCAAAGTTCATAAATAAAGTAATTGATATAAATATATAAAGCTTAAATTAAAAATTATTTGCTAAGAGATCCATAAAAATATATCTACATCATAATACTATACCAATATGTACACTTGGGGTAAAATTAACGTAATATTCACAAATATCAGAACAAATTTTATTTCCTGTAAGACAGTTTTTAATACAGTTTTTCTAATAATTAGCTCTTACAGGTTTTCTCATACAAGTCCTACTCCGACTAAAGTCAGATTTAACTGAAAACTACCTCAGATAAAGCTAACAAAATTTGATTGCTGGAAGAGTAGCTATTTCCCTAACCACTCCATCAGTTAACTGTTACCGAATACGTTTGCATTATCTGAGCTTTACGAATACGAGCACTACAGTCTGATAAATAGCAATAATTTGCTATTTACAATCTCATGAACAATCTCATAAAATGCTGAAGGTTTTCTTGGAACGTCAAAGGGACTTTATCGAATACATGGTTAGGAGTGCGATTGCTGATATTAGGTAACCCAAGATCGCCATCACCATTGATATCCCTTTCCCTGATACTGAATGTATCGATTACTCATTCTCACCAGAAGCAACACGTGGAATCTGTGGGCAGGTGGATTCCCACGAGATAAAAGTACTGTGTGCAATTCTCCGGAACTTCCTATGGGTGTTAGCAAGAGAATCGCATATATCTGGCCTATTGGCATAGAACCCATTCTGATTAAGATCTGCATCCTCGATTGATACGATTTACATTCTCGTACAGTTCTTCTTGAGACTTCTGATTCGGAAGGTCAGCTGACTGGTCCTCCTTGTTATTAGAGAGCAACTTACAGACCGTCTTGGGTCCACTCTGGGGTGTGTTAACGTCTTCTGGCAATGGTCTGTGTTTCTTGAAATGGTTTACAAAATGTCTCTCTCAATATGTTCTGCTTTCTTGTTAGCTCAATCTACGATTATTCTGCTTTAAGGCTTTTCTATTTCATTTGCAACATATAGAACAGAGAAGTATCCTAGAAGCTACTCCTAGCTTTTACAGGTTTTTTCATATAGGTACTCCCTACTGAGACTGCTAACCATTGTCTCAGTTAGAGCTAACAAAACACACAAAGTGTGCCCTGCCGGAACAGTAGCTAGCTTTTTAAACACTATACCAGTTACAGTTTTTCCAATAGCCAATTTCAATTTCGAAAGTAAACTAACTTACAGAATTAAATTGTCATATTCTGATAATTATCGTTTTTCTATCGGCTTCACTAATTTGCATTTTATAGCCATACACATCAATTGCGATTCGGTATTCTGAATTTGCATATCAAATTACGTACAGTATATATTTTTTCCGTTTTCTAATGTAATTCTTTTGATATTGTAATTGACATTGCAATATCAAATGATTTCTTTGATATTGTAATTTCTTCGATATTGTAATTGACACATTGATAAAAAAAACTGTGCTGCCATACGTATGTTCACTAGTGTATATAATGTAGCAATATAAAAAATATTGTAAAGTGCGGTAGTAGTGAAAATGCGAATCTTAATCTTGAATATATTATTACATAATTAGTATAATTCTCGTTCAGAGTAGATAGCTTTTCTAGAATGTAAATTCCTAAAAGTGCTCACACTGACATATTTCAACATTTATCACGTTCCAATCTTATTTCGGCAACCAATTAAAATAAGTAAAATAAAGTAAAAATTTGCTTACCTGTTCTACCCACAAATTCGTTGTCATAATCTGATTCTTCAGGTTCTGAAACAAAAAAAAAACAATCAAAACCATCACATCATGCAACATTGATATTTATATTTAATTATGAACGCACATTTGAGGATATATAATGAAAATATTGTATATATCCCATCTGTACGTACTGCAAATTGCGTCCAAAGCAAATGAGGATATTTTTATTGCAAATTGGCAACACTATTTAGAAGCTGCGCGAATGTATCCATTGGTTTGTCATATTGTCTCGTAACCATGACAACCGCCGTTTAATTCTCGCGGTATTCTATTATGCGTAGAAATGTTTTTGTCACGTTTGAAGTGACATATGTTCGTAGCGGCCTGTTAAACGCATTTTTAAGACTGTTTCTTTCGGACATTTTTATGTTATGGATATCAAAACTGAACAGCATTGCGCGATTTTCTGTTGCGCTAACAGACAAACATCTGTCCCCGTGAATAATGACAGAAATTGTCTTGAGGGATACTTCATCAGTGTTCGTGGATGGTCTGTCTCCATGCGTAATAAAAGGGCTGATTCTCGACCATTTTAGTAATCCCGCTACCATCTGTAAACTGTTGATTGTTCCAAACATTCTACCTCCTACGCTTGTTTCAATATCGATTTTATAGCTTCCGAAACATTTTTCAAGTCGCACATAAAATTTTATCGCACAACACTGTTCAATTTTGATATCCATAATGTAAAAAGCTTAAAAGAAACAGTCACAAAAATGCGTTTAATACGCGGCAATGAAGATATCTCTCTTCAAACGATTTCTATGCCTAGTAGAACACCACTAGAAACTAAACGAGTTTTGTCATGATTACCAGATAGTACGATTAACCAATGGGTACATTTGCCCGCCTCCTAAAAAGCGTTGCCAAATTTACAGTAAAAATAGACTCAGTGTTTTGAGACGACCTATGTATATATACACCAATGGATATACTCGCGCGGCTTCTAAATATATATACTGAAGAGCAAAACTTTATGACCAGCGCGTCTTTATGCAAATCGAAGTAACTGCAGGTAAACGACGGCGCGTGTGAAGGTCATGGAAACGGTATAAATAACATCTGATACTGAGCACTGTTCATCAGTGTTATTCTTGTTCTTCAGATGGGAAAGGTAGCGGACCTAAGTTAGTTTGGGAAAGGCCAAATTGTAATGGTCAGAGCATTTCCGAGACAATTAGGCTTTTGGGGTGCTCATGGTCAGCCATGGTTAGTACCTTCAAAAAGTGTTCCGAGGAGGAAAAAAACCACGAATCGCCGGCAAAATGTGAGCCGATCACGACTCATCGATGCTAGAGGTGAGTGAAATCTATCCCGTATAATACGAGCCAACAGAGGGGATACTGTTCGCAATTCGCCCGTAATTTTTATGCTGGTGATGGCAGTAATGTGTCACAATACATAATACGTCGAACCCTGCTGAAAATGGGGCTGCATAGTCGCAGGCCACTCCGAGTGCACATGCTAACCTCGGTTCACCGTCGAAAGCGACTACAATGAGCACACGAGCATCAAAACTAGACCTTGAATGATTGGAAGAAGGTCGTCTGGTACGATCAATCTTCTTTCCTGTTGCACCATGTGAACGGCCGGGTACATGTCTTTGTTTATCTGGGGAAGTGTTGGCAACAGGATGCACTGTGGGACGAAAACAAGCTGGTGGAAGAAGTATAATATTTTGGGCAAAGTTCTTCTGGAAAACTCAGGGTCCAGTCATTCATATGCGGGAAACTATGACGTCTACCACCTACCTAAACATCATTGCAGACGAGGTACATCCTTTCATGCAGCACCTTCTTTCAGCAGGATAATGGGCCATGCTACACTGCCTGGATTCTTCGAAAATGGTTCGCAGAACATGAAGAAGATTTCCAGGTATTAGCCTCCAAATTTCCCAGATATCAATCCAATCAAGCATCTTTGGTTTGTGTTGGAATAGCATATCCGATCTGCGGCGGTTCAACCACGTAACTTGCAAGAGTTAAAGGATCTGTTGGTAACGTGTTGGTACCAGATACCACAAGACACCTTTAGAAATCTTGTAGCGTCTATGCCTCTCCGGGTAAGAACTGTTTTGGCTGCATGTGGAGGACCAACATCATATTAGATAGGTGGTCATAATATTTTGGCTCTTCGGTATATATATTACGGTAAATAGGATTAACCACTGATTATGCATAATCACGAAAGATGTTGGTAAATGTGATAAATTTGACGCCCTTTATTACTTTAAAGGAATATTTCAGATACTTCCTAATATATATTGGTAAACGTAAGAACGTTTGTTGTTTTTGTTCTAATTTGGAAAGTTAAATTCATTAAGAATCGACGCACCCAGTGCAAACACTAACCCTAATACAACTCTGTATTGAGAGTTGAAATAGCAAAGATAAAAACACTCTCTGAACCAAAATATCAGAAATGATAGGTTGAAGGAGATTCAAGGTCAAAGAAGGACTTATTTCCTTTCGGTGATTTTACTTACGGTATAATTGAGGAAGATTAATTCATTTTTTCAATCGAAACATGCATTTCAACATTCTAAACTAAGATTCTGTTTAGCACATTCCTTTATTTTACACGTTCATTTCTAATGAAGCCATCTTTTCTTATTAGAAATAAAACCATCCGAACGAAATAAGTTACCTTTCGGTCTTGAGTCCCTTTCAAATTGCAATTTTCTAGAATTTTACGCCAGGCAAAGGGACATTGGCTATTTTGACGGCCGTTATTGAGTTGTATTGCCGTTATAATCAAAGATAGTTAAATCACGATTTTCGACACTATTCTTTCAGTACTTAAAAAGTTATGAAAGCAAGAATATTTAATAATAAATTATCTTGTTCGATAAAAACCATTCATAGTCATCAAATATTGAAATGAAATTACGCAAACATCTAAAGAATTTTACGTAAGTTTCAATAACTTACGTATATTTATTTCCTCAAATAAATTAAAGTTTAAATTAATTTTTCTAAATTTTTATAGCGCATTACTGTTGGGAGGAAGTGACTCATGAAGGCCATATTAACGGTGCATAAAACTTATATCTTTAACTTCAGTCCAACTTTTTCATTAAATGTATATCGAACAGAAGTTATAGAGAAGTTATATGTTAAATGTATATAGATTAAAAGTTATAGAAATTATAGAGTTTCCAAGTTACACCGAAGAGCCAAAACATTATGAGCACCTATCTAACATGAGTTGGGTTTGGGTTGTTTTACCTCGGAGCGGCACTTTTTTGCACACCATGGGCTAAATGGCCAGGTCACACGGACCCCGAAGGTTCAGAGCGGCACTTTTTTGCACACCATGGGCTAAATGGCCAGGTCACATGGACCCCGAAGGCTCAAAGAAGGATGGGGGAGGGGACCCACTGGAACAGCTGTTGGGAGACAGATGGTAGCCTCTCGTCAAGGCCATCCAGCGTGTTCTTTAACGTACACAGGGTATAGCTCTCCCGCACACGGGACCACGGCTTAACGTCCCATCCGACGGACGGCGGCCTTTCCAAGCCCATAGGTGTCCCCTACTGACCGTGGGCAGGGCGGGGAATTTTGCGGAGATAAATCTCAATGCTGATCCAGCTGGGACTCGAACCTAGGAACTGCAGATTACGAGCCTGGCGCGCTACCGACTAAGCCACCCGCGCCCTATCTAATATGATGTTGGTCCTCCACGTGCCGTCAAAACAGCTCTTACCCGGTGAGGCATGGTCGCTACTAGATTTTTAAATGGTCTTGTGGTATCTGGTACCAATATGTTACTACAAGATCTTTTAACTCTTGTACGTTTCGTGGTTCAACCACCGCAATCGGATATGCTGTTCCAACACAAACCACAGATATTCGATTGGATTGATGTCTGGGGAATTTCGAAGCCACTGCAATACCTGGAAGTCTTTCTGATGTTCCGCGAACCATTATCGAACAATCCGGGCAATGTGGCATGGCGCATTATCCTGTTGAAAAAAGGCACTACTAGAGGGAAATATCGTTGCCCTGAAAGGATGTACCTGGTCTTCAATGATGTTTAGGTAGGTGGTAGACGTTATAGTTTCCTGCACGTGAATGAATGGACCCAGGGTTTCCCAGCAGAACATTACATTTTCCCAGCAGAACAGTGCATTACATTTCCTTCACTGACTCGTTTTCGTCCCATGGTGCATCCTGGTGCCAACATTTCCCAAGGTAAACGACGCACTCGTACCCGACTATCCACATGGTGCAACAGGAAACGAGATTCATCGGACAGATGACCTCCTTCCAAGCATTCAACGTCCAGTTTTGAATTTGAAGCTCGCGTGCCCATTATAGGTGCTTTCCACAGTGAACCGAGGTTAGCATGGGCACTCAGAGTGGCTTACGACTATGCAATCCCATTTTCAGCAGGATTCGATGTACTGTGTGTTGTGACAATTACTACCGTCACCAGCATTCAAATTATTGGCGAGTTGCGCCACAGTATCATACAGGACCATACGGGATAGCCTTCGCTCATCTCTAGCATCGATGAGTTGTGGTCGGCTCACACATTGCCGGCGGTTTGTGGGTTTTCCCTCCTCGGACCACTTTTTGAAGGTACTAACCATGGCTGACCGTCAGCACCCCAAAAGCCTTGCCGTCTGGGAAATGCTCTAACCCAGTCGTCTGGCCATTACAATTTGGCTTTTGCCAAACTCACTTAGGTCCACTTCCTTTCCCATCTGAAGAACAAGAATAACACTGATTAACAGAGCTCAATATCAGGTGTTATTTATACCGTTTCATGACCTTCACACGCGCCGTCGTTTACATGCAGTTGCTTCGATTTGCATAAAGACACGCTGGTCATAATGTTTTGGCTCTTCGGTGTAGATTCCTTTTGACATAAAATGGACATTCTCTTATATTTTGATAGAGCAATGTATATGTGAACTAAAGTAATATTTGAATAACTTAGGGAATTACAAATTTTTAATGTCTTTAATTACAAATTTTTATGGCTCAAAGATGGTAAAAGTTTTCTGAGGAAGACCGAAAATTCGACAATAATTCGAATAATAAGTGAGAAAGACGATCATTTGTAATGGATGATTTTGAAATTGAAGAAACATTATGTGAAAAGGTTGTATATTTTCAAGGATTAATAGGTTTTTACTCAGGTAACTTTATACAAAATAATGATGGATTAAGTAATAATTTGAATTTATTTTATGTTAATATAAGGAGTATGCGTAAAAAAATTTGATGAAGGTTTTATGTTACTCTATAATATAAATTATGTTATTTATGTCCTTGTTTTGAGTGAAACATGTATTAATGACTATGAAGTGGATAATTTTAAGTTTTTTTGGATATAACTGTTTCATTAATTGGAGAAAATATAATAAATCAGGAGGTACCATAATTTACTTTAAAAATAATTTATCAATGGACGAAAATAAACTTAGTCAAAAATTTAATACTGCTGTGATTTTAGAGGTGTATAGTGATCTAAGGGACCTGGGTTCGAGCCCCGGGTAAGGCGTGGATGTATGTGTCGTTTTTCTGCTGAGGTCCTGCCATCCTCTCAGACCTTCTACTCTGGCATATAAACTGACAGGCTCCTGTCAGACCTCTGTGGCAAGCAGCTGCTTGAGGGGGGTATTTATTTATATTATTTATGATAAATTAAATGATTTGTGCTTCATTTCCATTTATAGGTCTCATAAATACACTGTGAATGCTTTTTTAAATGAATTAGAATGTTATTTAGTCAAGGTAAAATATAAAAATGTATATATAATTGGTGATATGAATTTGGATTTGAATAGTAAGAATAATGAAGTTTACAGATATTTAAGTATAATGGCCACATATGGGTTTATATCAAATATAAACGAAATGACAATGTTATGCTATGAGTCATCAACAACAGCTATTTGCATTGATCATCTATTTATTAGAAATGTTAATTCCATTTTCAAAAATAAATGAAATAACATACCATTATCCACTTTTAATGATTATAAAATCGCAAAAAATAAGCAAAAGAAATACAAATAATAAAAACTTGCATGGCATCACTAGGATGAATTATCTGAAATTGGAATATAAAATAAGGGACTATAAATTGTTTAACGATATCTTTGTATGCAAAAACGTTAACTTGGTTTATCAAGAATTTATTAATATGATTTATACAGCGATGCAGGATTGTACTTATAATATTGATGGTGTGAGAGATAAAAATAAGGTTAAAGGTATTAATGAAAAATGGATTACATGTGGAATTTTAAACAGTATTAATAAAAAAGAAAAGTTATATGAAAAAGCAAAAAGTATTCTTTAGTTATTGCTTATATGAATGAATATAAAGATTACAATAAAAACATTAAAATAACTATGAAAAATGCAAAGAATTTATATCATAGGAATTTATTTGCTAACTGTAACAATGATCGACGATGACAGTGTAAATTACTAAATGACATAATAGGTACATCAACAGCTCATAATTTTTTTTCCAAATAATAAAGAAACTAATTTTGTAGTGAATGAAATGAAATTAATGATTTTTTTACAAATGTTAATAGTAACAAAAGTTTATCTGTATCTCGGCAATCGGAATCAAATATTAGCTTATCAGATCAACAACCAGTCTTGAGTTCTATGTATTTTATGAATACAGATGCAAGAGAATTCTTGAATTTAATTTTAAATTTAGATACAAATAAAGCTGTAGGATACGATACCTGAAATTCAAAAATACTAAAAATAATAGCTAGACATAAATTAGATTTATTAGTTTATTTTATTAATTTATCAATGGAAAGAGGAACCTTCGTGGATGATTTGAAATTTTCTATAATTAAACCAATCTATAAGTGGGGTAGCCGTCCCATGGCCGAGTGGTTAGCGCGCTTGTCTACTGATCTAAGGGACCTGGGTTCGAGCCCCGAGTAAGGCATGGATGTATGTGTCGTTTTTCTGCGGAGGGCCTGCCATCCTCTCAGACCTTCTTCTATGGCATATAAACTGACAGGCTCCTATCAGACCTCTGTGGCAAGCAGCTGCTTGAGGGGGTATTTATTTTTTTATAAGTGGGGAAACAGAGACGATTATAATAATTATCGACATATTGCAATTTTATCAATTTTCTCTAAAGTCATTGAAAAAATAGTTAAAAAAAAAGAGTGGTTAGATATTTGGATAGTATTGAGTTTTTTGGAAAAAACCCGTTTGGTTTCCGTGAAAATTGTAGTACGTCTCATGCACTAATAAAATTAAAGAATTTATTTATAAGGCCATTAATAATAAAAAGATTATTGTGATTTTTTTTTAGACATCAACATCAGAAAAGCATTTGACGATATTAATCATCAAATACTTTTACATAAGCTGAAATTTTATGTTTTCGTGGTGTAATCTATGATTGGTTTAAAAGTTTCATTGAGAATAGAAAGCAAAATGTGATTATGAACAATTTTAAAAGTAAAACATTATTGAGTGCAAGTGGAGTCCCACAGTGTTCTGTGTTGGGTCCTTTACGTTTTCTTAATATATCAATGATTTCTGTAAATTAAAAATTGCCGAAAAAATTATTTCTTTTGCGGATGATACATCCATAATTTTTGAATCAGAAGATAATGAAACATTACATATAAATATTAATAGTAGTTTAATAAAAAAAAAATAAATACCCACTCAAGCAGCTGATTGCCACAGAGGTCTGACAGTAGCCTGCCAGTTTATATCCCATAGTAGAAGGTCTGAGAGGATGGCAGGACCTCAGCAGAAAAACGACACATACATCCATGCCTTATCCGGGGCTCGAACCCAGGTCCCGTAGATCAGTAGCCAAGCGTGCTAACCACTCGGTCACGGGACGGCTTTAGTTATTATAATGGCTTATTAATAATGAACTAGAATTAAATGTAAAAAATACTAAGTATATATATTTTATATTAACTTCATTACACACATTTGGAAATATCATCAAACTTCACGAATTGAACTGTTTAAGTACAGACTGCTGTAACTGTGATACTATCGAAGTGACTGATAGGTACAATTATTTAGGATTAATAATAGAATCTAATTTAAAATGGAAAAACACATTTACTCACTTTCTTCAAAACTAAACAGAATATTATATAAATTTTACTACTTAAAACGTTATGTTAATTAGAATTTCCTACGGGATATTTATTTCGCATGGGTTCATTCTACCTTAATTTATGGGATTTGTTGTTGGGGAGGAGAATATAAATCAAATTTATTGCTATTAATTTATGTACAAAATAAAATAATTCGTAATCTTAATTATAATTATTTTGCTGGGAACACAATATTATACAACAAACACAATATATTGCCACTAAGGAAATTATATATATATACATTTCAACTATCTTTTTGTCTAAAAATCAAGATTTAATTCCGATTAGAAATCCTATTTTTAACTCCAGAGTTTTGGGTTTACAATTTTATATAGAAAAAGCGAAAAAGGAAATTTTCAATAAAATTTTTTATTTTATTGTGCCTAAATTTTTTAATTTACTGGAGTATATAATAAGAAACGAAGAATGTTTTACAACTTTTAAGAAATGTTTGCGTGCATATTTGTCATAGTTAGACAACATTGAATGTATGTTTACTGTGATTAAATAACATTTTCATAGCATTTACATAGGAACTGATATTTGGTAAAACTGCATACCCACACCACTCGTTATAGTTAATATGTTTTTATACTTTTTATTTTTCATTTACTTTTTTTACTTTAACAAAAATCATTTAATTTTTTTAACCTGGAAGAGCTCGGAGCTCCTTGGTTGTTAAAATACACCTATTGATGGTTTTACTTAGTTTTGTGCTTTTATTGTTTCTCTGTTCTTTGTAAAGTGTTGTATCGATAATGTATTTGACAAAGTGTTGTGCATTGTGTGTTTATTGTCCTCGTGTATTTCTTTATGTTAAAATAAATTTGAATTTGAATTTAAACACTTTCGACATTATAGGTAGAGATGGATTTGTGTGCCCTCTAACATTTCAGTTAATGGAGTGATTGGATCACACTTCGACATTTCGGTCACTAAATTACTTTTACACACTATGACGTTCCAACCACAGTGGCACTGAAAGTATCACGTTTCGTACATTGGGAATTTGAAAGCACTACCGCATTTCCACCATTGGCTGGGTTGTTTTACCTCTGAGCGGCACTTTTTTGCACACCATGGGCTAAATGGCCAGGTCACATGGACCCCGAAGGCTCAAAGAAGGTTGGGGGAGGGGACCCACTGGAACAGCTGTTGGGAGACAGATGGTAGTCTCCCGTCAAGGCCATCCTTCATCAAGGCCATCATTCTTTAACGTGCACAAGGTATGGCTCTCCCGCACACGGGGCCACGACTTAACGTCCCATCAGACAGACGGCGGCCTTTCCAAGCCCATCGGTGTCCCCTACTGACCGTGGGCAGGGCGGGGAATTTTGCGGAGATAAATCTCAACGCTGACCCAGGTGGGACTCGAACCTGGGAACTACAGATTACGAGCCTGGCGCACTACCGACTGAGCCACCCCCGCCCCTCCACCATTGGCATGCACACTATTAGTCACAGAACTTAAAAACATTATATTTGTAATCACTGGGGGATTTGAAAGCATCGTGATATTTCAGTCACTGACAGATATGTACTCGTGATGTTACAGTCACTAAAGAACGTGTATGCACTGTGAAGTACCATTATGACGGATTTGAGTATACTATTACGTTTCGGTCACTACGGAGGACATTCAAAAAGTTATTGACCAGTGTCTGTAGATTTCCACTCGCTCCTCCTAAGTTAACGAGCTACGACTTGTTTGAAAGCTTGTTTAAACCTGCCATTACGTGTTAAAAGTAATGTATTCCCCAACAGGAGTACCACCAAACATTCCAGAATTGGCGTACACTTCTGCAACTTTGCATAGATGCAGTGGAGTACTTTGAAGGACAGTAAACGTTTTGTTCAGGTAAATGCAATAGTGTTAACAATCACTATTGCACTTACCTGAAGAAAAAAACCCAGATGCATGCAGATGCATGTCAATGCAAATGATGTATGCAGACGAATGCAGATGCATGTCAAGAACTTTTTGAATGCCCCTCGTAATGGACTTTGTTACACTTTGAAATTCTAGTCACGACAAGATTTTAGTCAGAAGTAAACCAATATCCAGTTTCAAAGATTTCTTCAAAGAACATCTCGAAAGGGAGCTTGAAGATAATACTTTCTCCATACAGAGATATACTTGTTGGCAGCGAGAAAATATCTTTCTCAAAGTTTGAATAACTTCAATTTCCCGTTCTCAGTCTGCATATTTCAATGTTTGGCATTAACCATCAAAACGAATTTCATCTCTTTCTGTCGTAAACTTCACGTTTTCGAAGACACTGGTGCACGGAGTTAAGAGCAAACTTCAATTTTACATCCGTTTTATGAAATTCTTCTGCTCTCTCCCGACATGTTACCAGGCAGTGTAGCATGGCCCATTATCCTTTCAGCAGGATAATGGGCCATGCTACACTGCCTGGATTCTTCGAAAATGGTTCGCAGAACATGAAGAAGATTTCCAGGTATTAGCCTCCAAATTTCCCAGATATCAATCCAATCAAGCATCTTTGGTTTGTGTTGGAATAGCATATCCGATCTGCGGCGGTTCAACCACGTAACTTGCAAGAGTTAAAGGATCTGTTGGTAACGTGTTGGTACCAGATACCACAAGACACCTTTAGAAATCTTGTAGCGTCTATGCCTCTCCGGGTAAGAACTGTTTTGGCTGCATGTGGAGGACCAACATCATATTAGATAGGTGGTCATAATATTTTGGCTCTTCGGTATATATATTACGGTAAATAGGATTAACCACTGATTATGCATAATCACGAAAGATGTTGGTAAATGTGATAAATTTGACGCCCTTTATTACTTTAAAGGAATATTTCAGATACTTCCTAATATATATTGGTAAACGTAAGAACGTTTGTTGTTTTTGTTCTAATTTGGAAAGTTAAATTCATTAAGAATCGACGCACCCAGTGCAAACACTAACCCTAATACAACTCTGTATTGAGAGTTGAAATAGCAAAGATAAAAACACTCTCTGAACCAAAATATCAGAAATGATAGGTTGAAGGAGATTCAAGGTCAAAGAAGGACTTATTTCCTTTCGGTGATTTTACTTACGGTATAATTGAGGAAGATTAATTCATTTTTTCAATCGAAACATGCATTTCAACATTCTAAACTAAGATTCTGTTTAGCACATTCCTTTATTTTACACGTTCATTTCTAATGAAGCCATCTTTTCTTATTAGAAATAAAACCATCCGAACGAAATAAGTTACCTTTCGGTCTTGAGTCCCTTTCAAATTGCAATTTTCTAGAATTTTACGCCAGGCAAAGGGACATTGGCTATTTTGACGGCCGTTATTGAGTTGTATTGCCGTTATAATCAAAGA
This sequence comes from Ryuthela nishihirai, assembly GCA_038380435.1. Classification (NCBI taxonomy): domain Eukaryota; kingdom Metazoa; phylum Arthropoda; class Arachnida; order Araneae; family Heptathelidae; genus Ryuthela; species Ryuthela nishihirai. Next base: position 11,457,132 of record JAWZYU010000004.1, read on the forward strand.
TAGTTAAATCACGATTTTCGACACTATTCTTTCAGTACTTAAAAAGTTATGAAAGCAAGAATATTTAATAATAAATTATCTTGTTCGATAAAAACCATTCATAGTCATCAAATATTGAAATGAAATTACGCAAACATCTAAAGAATTTTACGTAAGTTTCAATAACTTACGTATATTTATTTCCTCAAATAAATTAAAGTTTAAATTAATTTTTCTAAATTTTTATAGCGCATTACTGTTGGGAGGAAGTGACTCATGAAGGCCATATTAACGGTGCATAAAACTTATATCTTTAACTTCAGTCCAACTTTTTCATTAAATGTATATCGAACAGAAGTTATAGAGAAGTTATATGTTAAATGTATATAGATTAAAAGTTATAGAAATTATAGAGTTTCCAAGTTACACCGAAGAGCCAAAACATTATGAGCACCTATCTAACATGAGTTGGGTTTGGGTTGTTTTACCTCGGAGCGGCACTTTTTTGCACACCATGGGCTAAATGGCCAGGTCACACGGACCCCGAAGGTTCAGAGCGGCACTTTTTTGCACACCATGGGCTAAATGGCCAGGTCACATGGACCCCGAAGGCTCAAAGAAGGATGGGGGAGGGGACCCACTGGAACAGCTGTTGGGAGACAGATGGTAGCCTCTCGTCAAGGCCATCCAGCGTGTTCTTTAACGTACACAGGGTATAGCTCTCCCGCACACGGGACCACGGCTTAACGTCCCATCCGACGGACGGCGGCCTTTCCAAGCCCATAGGTGTCCCCTACTGACCGTGGGCAGGGCGGGGAATTTTGCGGAGATAAATCTCAATGCTGATCCAGCTGGGACTCGAACCTAGGAACTGCAGATTACGAGCCTGGCGCGCTACCGACTAAGCCACCCGCGCCCTATCTAATATGATGTTGGTCCTCCACGTGCCGTCAAAACAGCTCTTACCCGGTGAGGCATGGTCGCTACTAGATTTTTAAATGGTCTTGTGGTATCTGGTACCAATATGTTACTACAAGATCTTTTAACTCTTGTACGTTTCGTGGTTCAACCACCGCAATCGGATATGCTGTTCCAACACAAACCACAGATATTCGATTGGATTGATGTCTGGGGAATTTCGAAGCCACTGCAATACCTGGAAGTCTTTCTGATGTTCCGCGAACCATTATCGAACAATCCGGGCAATGTGGCATGGCGCATTATCCTGTTGAAAAAAGGCACTACTAGAGGGAAATATCGTTGCCCTGAAAGGATGTACCTGGTCTTCAATGATGTTTAGGTAGGTGGTAGACGTTATAGTTTCCTGCACGTGAATGAATGGACCCAGGGTTTCCCAGCAGAACATTACATTTTCCCAGCAGAACAGTGCATTACATTTCCTTCACTGACTCGTTTTCGTCCCATGGTGCATCCTGGTGCCAACATTTCCCAAGGTAAACGACGCACTCGTACCCGACTATCCACATGGTGCAACAGGAAACGAGATTCATCGGACAGATGACCTCCTTCCAAGCATTCAACGTCCAGTTTTGAATTTGAAGCTCGCGTGCCCATTATAGGTGCTTTCCACAGTGAACCGAGGTTAGCATGGGCACTCAGAGTGGCTTACGACTATGCAATCCCATTTTCAGCAGGATTCGATGTACTGTGTGTTGTGACAATTACTACCGTCACCAGCATTCAAATTATTGGCGAGTTGCGCCACAGTATCATACAGGACCATACGGGATAGCCTTCGCTCATCTCTAGCATCGATGAGTTGTGGTCGGCTCACACATTGCCGGCGGTTTGTGGGTTTTCCCTCCTCGGACCACTTTTTGAAGGTACTAACCATGGCTGACCGTCAGCACCCCAAAAGCCTTGCCGTCTGGGAAATGCTCTAACCCAGTCGTCTGGCCATTACAATTTGGCTTTTGCCAAACTCACTTAGGTCCACTTCCTTTCCCATCTGAAGAACAAGAATAACACTGATTAACAGAGCTCAATATCAGGTGTTATTTATACCGTTTCATGACCTTCACACGCGCCGTCGTTTACATGCAGTTGCTTCGATTTGCATAAAGACACGCTGGTCATAATGTTTTGGCTCTTCGGTGTAGATTCCTTTTGACATAAAATGGACATTCTCTTATATTTTGATAGAGCAATGTATATGTGAACTAAAGTAATATTTGAATAACTTAGGGAATTACAAATTTTTAATGTCTTTAATTACAAATTTTTATGGCTCAAAGATGGTAAAAGTTTTCTGAGGAAGACCGAAAATTCGACAATAATTCGAATAATAAGTGAGAAAGACGATCATTTGTAATGGATGATTTTGAAATTGAAGAAACATTATGTGAAAAGGTTGTATATTTTCAAGGATTAATAGGTTTTTACTCAGGTAACTTTATACAAAATAATGATGGATTAAGTAATAATTTGAATTTATTTTATGTTAATATAAGGAGTATGCGTAAAAAATTTGATGAAGGTTTTATGTTACTCTATAATATAAATTATGTTATTTATGTCCTTGTTTTGAGTGAAACATGTATTAATGACTATGAAGTGGATAATTTTAAGTTTTTTTGGATATAACTGTTTCATTAATTGGAGAAAATATAATAAATCAGGAGGTACCATAATTTACTTTAAAAATAATTTATCAATGGACGAAAATAAACTTAGTCAAAAATTTAATACTGCTGTGATTTTAGAGGTGTATAGTGATCTAAGGGACCTGGGTTCGAGCCCCGGGTAAGGCGTGGATGTATGTGTCGTTTTTCTGCTGAGGTCCTGCCATCCTCTCAGACCTTCTACTCTGGCATATAAACTGACAGGCTCCTGTCAGACCTCTGTGGCAAGCAGCTGCTTGAGGGGGGTATTTATTTATATTATTTATGATAAATTAAATGATTTGTGCTTCATTTCCATTTATAGGTCTCATAAATACACTGTGAATGCTTTTTTAAATGAATTAGAATGTTATTTAGTCAAGGTAAAATATAAAAATGTATATATAATTGGTGATATGAATTTGGATTTGAATAGTAAGAATAATGAAGTTTACAGATATTTAAGTATAATGGCCACATATGGGTTTATATCAAATATAAACGAAATGACAATGTTATGCTATGAGTCATCAACAACAGCTATTTGCATTGATCATCTATTTATTAGAAATGTTAATTCCATTTTCAAAAATAAATGAAATAACATACCATTATCCACTTTTAATGATTATAAAATCGCAAAAAATAAGCAAAAGAAATACAAATAATAAAAACTTGCATGGCATCACTAGGATGAATTATCTGAAATTGGAATATAAAATAAGGGACTATAAATTGTTTAACGATATCTTTGTATGCAAAAACGTTAACTTGGTTTATCAAGAATTTATTAATATGATTTATACAGCGATGCAGGATTGTACTTATAATATTGATGGTGTGAGAGATAAAAATAAGGTTAAAGGTATTAATGAAAAATGGATTACATGTGGAATTTTAAACAGTATTAATAAAAAAGAAAAGTTATATGAAAAAGCAAAAAGTATTCTTTAGTTATTGCTTATATGAATGAATATAAAGATTACAATAAAAACATTAAAATAACTATGAAAAATGCAAAGAATTTATATCATAGGAATTTATTTGCTAACTGTAACAATGATCGACGATGACAGTGTAAATTACTAAATGACATAATAGGTACATCAACAGCTCATAATTTTTTTTCCAAATAATAAAGAAACTAATTTTGTAGTGAATGAAATGAAATTAATGATTTTTTTACAAATGTTAATAGTAACAAAAGTTTATCTGTATCTCGGCAATCGGAATCAAATATTAGCTTATCAGATCAACAACCAGTCTTGAGTTCTATGTATTTTATGAATACAGATGCAAGAGAATTCTTGAATTTAATTTTAAATTTAGATACAAATAAAGCTGTAGGATACGATACCTGAAATTCAAAAATACTAAAAATAATAGCTAGACATAAATTAGATTTATTAGTTTATTTTATTAATTTATCAATGGAAAGAGGAACCTTCGTGGATGATTTGAAATTTTCTATAATTAAACCAATCTATAAGTGGGGTAGCCGTCCCATGGCCGAGTGGTTAGCGCGCTTGTCTACTGATCTAAGGGACCTGGGTTCGAGCCCCGAGTAAGGCATGGATGTATGTGTCGTTTTTCTGCGGAGGGCCTGCCATCCTCTCAGACCTTCTTCTATGGCATATAAACTGACAGGCTCCTATCAGACCTCTGTGGCAAGCAGCTGCTTGAGGGGGTATTTATTTTTTTATAAGTGGGGAAACAGAGACGATTATAATAATTATCGACATATTGCAATTTTATCAATTTTCTCTAAAGTCATTGAAAAAATAGTTAAAAAAAAAGAGTGGTTAGATATTTGGATAGTATTGAGTTTTTTGGAAAAAACCCGTTTGGTTTCCGTGAAAATTGTAGTACGTCTCATGCACTAATAAAATTAAAGAATTTATTTATAAGGCCATTAATAATAAAAAGATTATTGTGATTTTTTTTTAGACATCAACATCAGAAAAGCATTTGACGATATTAATCATCAAATACTTTTACATAAGCTGAAATTTTATGTTTTCGTGGTGTAATCTATGATTGGTTTAAAAGTTTCATTGAGAATAGAAAGCAAAATGTGATTATGAACAATTTTAAAAGTAAAACATTATTGAGTGCAAGTGGAGTCCCACAGTGTTCTGTGTTGGGTCCTTTACGTTTTCTTAATATATCAATGATTTCTGTAAATTAAAAATTGCCGAAAAAATTATTTCTTTTGCGGATGATACATCCATAATTTTTGAATCAGAAGATAATGAAACATTACATATAAATATTAATAGTAGTTTAATAAAAAAAAAATAAATACCCACTCAAGCAGCTGATTGCCACAGAGGTCTGACAGTAGCCTGCCAGTTTATATCCCATAGTAGAAGGTCTGAGAGGATGGCAGGACCTCAGCAGAAAAACGACACATACATCCATGCCTTATCCGGGGCTCGAACCCAGGTCCCGTAGATCAGTAGCCAAGCGTGCTAACCACTCGGTCACGGGACGGCTTTAGTTATTATAATGGCTTATTAATAATGAACTAGAATTAAATGTAAAAAATACTAAGTATATATATTTTATATTAACTTCATTACACACATTTGGAAATATCATCAAACTTCACGAATTGAACTGTTTAAGTACAGACTGCTGTAACTGTGATACTATCGAAGTGACTGATAGGTACAATTATTTAGGATTAATAATAGAATCTAATTTAAAATGGAAAAACACATTTACTCACTTTCTTCAAAACTAAACAGAATATTATATAAATTTTACTACTTAAAACGTTATGTTAATTAGAATTTCCTACGGGATATTTATTTCGCATGGGTTCATTCTACCTTAATTTATGGGATTTGTTGTTGGGGAGGAGAATATAAATCAAATTTATTGCTATTAATTTATGTACAAAATAAAATAATTCGTAATCTTAATTATAATTATTTTGCTGGGAACACAATATTATACAACAAACACAATATATTGCCACTAAGGAAATTATATATATATACATTTCAACTATCTTTTTGTCTAAAAATCAAGATTTAATTCCGATTAGAAATCCTATTTTTAACTCCAGAGTTTTGGGTTTACAATTTTATATAGAAAAAGCGAAAAAGGAAATTTTCAATAAAATTTTTTATTTTATTGTGCCTAAATTTTTTAATTTACTGGAGTATATAATAAGAAACGAAGAATGTTTTACAACTTTTAAGAAATGTTTGCGTGCATATTTGTCATAGTTAGACAACATTGAATGTATGTTTACTGTGATTAAATAACATTTTCATAGCATTTACATAGGAACTGATATTTGGTAAAACTGCATACCCACACCACTCGTTATAGTTAATGTGTTTTTATACTTTTTACTTTTCATTTACTTTTTTTACTTTAACAAAAATCATTTAATTATTTTAACCTGGAAGAGCTCGGAGCTCCTTGGTTGTTAAAATACACCTATTGATGGTTTTACTTAGTTTTGTGCTTTTATTGTTTCTCTGTTCTTTGTAAAGTGTTGTATCGATAATGTATTTGACAAAGTGTTGTGCATTGTGTGTTTATTGTCCTCGTGTATTTCTTTATGTTAAAATAAATTTGAATTTGAATTTAAACACTTTCGACATTATAGGTAGAGATGAATTTGTGTGCCCTCTAACATTTCAGTTAATGGAGTGATTGGATCACACTTCGACATTTCGGTCACTAAAATACTTTTACACACTATGACGTTCCAACCACAGTGGCACTGAAAATATCACGTTTCGTACGTTGGGAATTTGAAAGCACTACCGCATTTCCACCATTGGCTGGGTTGTTTTACCTCTGAGCGGCACTTTTTTGCACACCATGGGCTAAATGGCCAGGTCACATGGACCCCGAAGGCTCAAAGAAGGTTGGGGGAGGGGACCCACTGGAACAGCTGTTGGGAGACAGATGGTAGTCTCCGGTCAAGGCCATCCTTCATCAAGGCCATCATTCTTTAACGTGCACAAGGTATGGCTCTCCCGCACACGGGGCCACGACTTAACGTCCCATCCGACGGACGGCGGCCTTTCCAAGCCCATCGGTGTCCCCTACTGACCGTGGGCAGGGCGGGGAATTTTGTGGAGATAAATCTCAACGCTGACCCAGGTGGGACTCGAACCTGGGAACTACAGATTACGAGCCTGGCGCGCTACCGACTGAGCCACCCCCGCCCCTCCACCATTGGCATGCACACTATTAGTCACAGAACTTGAAAACATTATATTTATAATCACTGAGGGATTTGAAAGCATCGTGATATTTCAGTCACTGACAGATATGTACTCGTGATGTTACAGTCACTAAAGAACGTGTATGCACTGTGAAGTACCATTATGACGGATTTGAGTATACTATTACGTTTCGGTCACTACGGAGGACATTCAAAAAGTTATTGACCAGTGTCTGTAGATTTCCACTCGCTCCTCCTAAGTTAACGAGCTACGACTTGTTTGAAAGCTTGTTTAAACCTGCCATTACGTGTTAAAAGTAATGTATTCCCCAACAGGAGTAAAACCAAACATTCCAGAATTGGCGTACACTTCTGCAACTTTGCATAGATGCAGTGGAGTACTTTGAAGGACAGTAAACGTTTTGTTCAGGTAAATGCAATAGTGTTAACAATCACTATTGCACTTACCTGAACAGAAAAACCCAGATGCATGCAGATGCATGTCAATGCAAATGATGTATGCAGACGAATGCAGATGCATGTCAAGAACTTTTTGAATGCCCCTCGTAATGGACTTTGTTACACTTTGAAATTCTAGTCACGACAAGATTTTAGTCAGAAGTAAACCAATATCCAGTTTCAAAGATTTCTTCAAAGAACATCTCGAAAGGGAGCTTGAAGATAATACTTTCTCCATACAGAGATATACTTGTTGGCAGCGAGAAAATATCTTTCTCAAAGTTTGAATAACTTCAATTTCCCGTTCTCAGTCTGCATATTTCAATGTTTGGCATTAACCATCAAAACGAATTTCATCTCTTTCTGTCGTAAACTTCACGTTTTCGAAGACACTGGTGCACGGAGTTAAGAGCAAACTTCAATTTTACATCCGTTTTATGAAATTCTTCTGCTCTCTCCTGACATGTTTATGGCTATCTTTACATAGCAAAGAAAGTTTCCTCTGCTCCTTGACTCATTTATAAGCCATGATTCAAAAGTCGTCTTCCAATGCAAGAGAGAATGAATGGCTCCTACAGTTTCGACATGTTTTATGATAGTCTCGCGCAGCAATAAAACAGACCCTGCACTCTATTCTGCCTGGGTAATTTACTATTCATGACTCATGAGTTTCTCTAATAAAGGAATACAATCAGATCATTACCGTATTGGATTTTATGTAAAGTTTGTTTTAGGGCTGAGCGTAGCTCTTGCCTTTTTTTTTTTGTTTCTCTTCTAAGGACCAATGTAACTAGAGTATAAACTTTTTAATTTTTTTAGGTGTAAAGATGTAACTGGGGTACCAACCTTTTACTTTCTGGAGGGTGTATTTAATAATATTAATTTAGTTTTCTTTATATATACATATATATACACAAACACATTCAGTTGCCACTTTATTTAGTACAGTTTTAGGTGTAAAGATGTAACTAGGGTACCAACCTTTTACTTTCTGGAGGGTGTATTTAATAATATTAATTTAGTTTTCTTTATATATACATATATACACACACACACATTCAGTTGCCACTTTATTTAGTACAGTTCCTCTGTTATGTAATATTAACCGAAATTCAGAACTTAGAGACTTCTTTAATAAATTATGTATGAAACAATATGACTGAAGAAAATTTAAAAAACTCAATCAAATATATTAAAATCTCAAATTTTAACAATATGCTTTCAGTATTTAAAGAGTTATAGAAGCTGAAACATTTAGCAAGTTAGCTCGGTCTGACAAAAAGCATTCAAAATTGGCGACAATTAGCATAATTATATGCGAACTAGCCGTCCCGTGGCAGAGTGGTTAGCATGCTTGGCTACTACTAATTAAAAGTACCTGGGTTCAAGCCCCGGATAAGGCACGGATGTTGTGTTGTTTTTCTTCTGAGGTCTCTCCTTCGTCACACACCTTCTACTACAGCGTATAAACTCACAGCCACCTGTCAGAGCTCTGTGGCAAGCAACTGCCCGAGGGGGTATTATTTTCTATGCGAACTGTTAAAAATATTCTTCCATTTCTTAGTAAAGTTTAGTACAATGATTATTGCTTCCGTTTTAACTTTGTTATTAACTTTCAGAACAATTATTTAAATTGGCGTTGTTGCTCTTAAATATTCTAATAATATAACTAAATACCGAAGAGCGTTGAAAATCGAGATTTAAATAAATTTAATTAACATTTTTAAATTCACAATTTTTTATAATCAGTCACAATTTTTCATGAAATGACTATCTAATAAATTATTGAGTTTTGCATCTGAATTACTAATTTACATAATATGGAACTGTACTTGATAAAATGGCTGCTTAATGTGTAGTCGCTCAAAAAAATATCCGAACATTATAGTTGATTACAGAATTCAGAAAAAATATCTGGCCACGATATTTTTAGAAATTAGTGATCTGGCACGAAGGTTGCCAGATAACTAATTTCTAAAAAAAATCGTTTCCAGATATTTTTTCGAATTCTGTAATCAACCATAGCGTTTTGATATTTTTTGAGCGACTGTATATATTTATAAGGTGATCGAAAAGTAACATAACCCATAAAAACTAATATTTTTTCTCAGTCAGGACCAAAATAAGTAAACATCACATTTCTTCAGAGTCGTGTAAGGACACTCAGTTCATAGGGCGAAATTAATTTGCCTTTGCAATTGACTCGGAGCAGTCGAAGTAAGAGGATGTCTTTTCACAAGCTTCATTTTACCAGAGGTTACCTTTTTTTGCAAAATTTTCTATATCGAAACTACTTTCAGAGTTGCAATAACTGAAAACATTGTATTCAGACGTCCATTTCAAAAGGACCTTAAACAGTTCTTCACCGTATCTGTTCAAACACGATGAAAAGAATAGATCCTTTCAAAGAAGCTACTAGTCATTTAGAACATCTTTTGCAATTTAGCACGTTTTTTTTAGGTTTTATGCCCTATTCTTTAATGAACAAGATCTATATCTGTAAATTGTTGGGTGATAATTCATTACCCTGTTAAACATTGTTGTAATAAAAATTTAAAAATTAAGTAAGTGCAAATATAAATTTCGTTTGTTACAATAGGAAACTTGGGTTTTCCGCAGCCCTCCCTCCAAAACATTGTTCCCTTTTCATCGAGAGAAAGGTGGGGGTTATCAAGCCACGAACTAGAACTTCAAACGTGTTATTTAATGTATAGAACACGACACAAATTTAATGTAGGAAACAAAAAAAATTATGAAGATAATCATCACCATCATCCTCAAGCAGCCATGGTCTACGTAGGTGCAAACAGGCTGCGCAATTTACTTCTCAAAGCATATCTGTCCTGAGCTACATCTGCTGCATCTGGCCACTGTACACCAATTCTAACAACGTCCTGTTTGACATTGTTTACCCACCGCATCCTAGGTCTCCCCTCTTTTTGAAACCTTTAGGCACACTGTTCATAACCTTATTCACCAATCTATAGTTATCAATACAGGCAACATGGCAAAACCAACGGAGTCTCTCTCTGCACAATATGCTGCTTAAAGAAGGTTGCAGACTCCTTTGCCTAACCTCATCATTAGTTACAAAGTTAAACCACCTAATACCCAAGATACTACGCAAGCATCTGGAATGAAAAGCATCCAGCTTCCTGTTATCTTGTTTACACAACGTCCAAGTTTCACTACCATAACTAACCCTAGAAAGAACCAAATTATTATGCAGTCTAATTATAGTCTTTAGGTGTATACGCCTATTTCTCCACAATCTCCATAGATTTTTAGAAGTCCCGGCTGTAATCCTTATTCGTCTGTTAATCTCATGCCGCACATCACCAGTATCTGTTACATAGCTCCCCAGGTAATTAAACTGTGACACTTGCTCAAGACTGCAACCATTCAGATGAACTGAATCACAGCCTGCCTGACCAATTTTCATCACTTTAGTTTTCTCTCTGTTTATAACCAAACCTACTCTACTACCAGTCTCTTCAACAGCTGGAATGAAAGAGTTCATCTCATCAATATCGTTTGTCAAAGGGGCTCAATCATCAGCATAATCCAAATCAGAAATGTTCGTATTTCCAGCCCATTTAAGGCCAAAATCTTTCCCTTGAAGTGAATTTCGCATAACATAATCAATAACCACGCTAAAGAGAAAAGGAGACAAAATGCACCCTTATCGAACACCAGAAGAAATGCTAAACCAATTGCTACAAGCCTTACCAATTCTCACACACGACTCAGTCTTATTATAGAGAGCTTTCATTATGTTAACTAACTTGTCTGGTATACCATATGATCTCACAATCAACCACAAATTATAACAATCAACAGAGTCGAAAGCCTTTTTGAAATCAACAAAGCTAGCAACCAAAGGTTTCTGAAACTCTAAACATTTCTCAAGAATCTGCCTAAGTGAAAATATCTGATCCACACATCCCCTACCACTTCTGAATCCACATTGCTCATCACGCAATTGACTGTCAACCAGATTCTTAATTCTATTAAGCACAAACATGGAAAGAACTTTACCTGGAACAGAGAGTAGGCTGATACCCCTATAGTTATCACAAGAACTGCGATCACCTTTTTTGAAAATAGGGATAACAATAGCTCTGGTAAAATCCTTAGGAACCATGCCTTTATCATAAAAGATATTCAGAATTTCAGTCATCCAAGTGGTAACCGAAACATTCCCAGCTCTAAGCATTTCCGTAGTAATTTCATCTACCCCTGGGGATTTATGTAGGTTAAGTTTAGAAATAGCCAAAATAACTTCAGATTATGTTATAGGGCCAACATTAAAGTCACCAATGCACCTATCATCATTACAAACAATGGGAGTAGAACTAACCACATTGTTTAGAATATCACTGAAATGCTCAGCCCACCTAGCCATGACAGAATCCTCACCTTCTATAACCTTACCTTGTTTATCCTTCAATCCCTGTATACCTGTCCGTTTTCTACCACTCAAAACATTAACTATCTGGTACAGCTATCTACTGTTGTGCTGTCTAACTGCTTCCTCGGGTTTGTCAGCCAAGCCATCAAGCCAAAGATTCTTATCAGCAGCTAACTGATTCTTTACACGTTTATTAAGCTCTTTGTAATGCTTTCTATTAGGAATAGTAGGGTATTGATTAAGGGCATTCCTGCAGTTCTTTCTTTCTGAAATAAGGTCAAGTGCCTTATCACTCAAATAATTCTGCCTCCTTTGCTCCCTTTTCCCTAAAAGAGTACTGTTAGTTTCCAAAAAAGCCTGTTTAAAACGGTCCCATTCTTCCTCAACTTCAGTAGAAAGCAAACCATGACTGTCATTATGATTAATAACCTATTATGGTAAGCTTTTGCTATAACTGGGTCTTTCAGAGCTTCAGTATTAAAAGTAAATTTTTTAACCCTAGCACAACACTTTTTAAGTTTAAGTTGCAAGACAGTTTTAACAAGGTAATGGTCAGATCCAATTTCAGCTCCCCTATGTGCCCTGGTATTCCTAACAGAACTAGCCCATTTGCTGTTAACTAATATATAATCAATCATAGTCTTATGCAGCCCATCAGGTGAAACCCATGTGTACTTATGTATGTCGCGGCGTTTGTAATAAGTGTTAGTTATTCTGAATCCATTGAGTTTACTTACCTGTAGGAGACGTTGCCCATTGCCATTGCAGTTACCATTACCAAAAGGGCCTATTATTACTCCTCCCCAAAGGTCAGAGTCAGTACCAACTTTGGCATTGAAGTCACCTAGAACAAGGGTAATATCTCCTTCTTGACAGAATTCAAAATATCCTGAAGTTGTCCGTAAAACCTATCCTTCTCCTCCTCATCGGCATCCTCAGTGGGGACATAACAGCAGATAACATTCAAATCATTAACGCTTGTCTGAAATTTTGCTGTAAGAAACCTTTCATTAATGCCCTCATATCCTAGAAGAGCATCACTAGCGTGTCTGCTGAGAAGCAGACCCACGCCTTGGTGATGCCTATTGTCATCCCTCCCTGAAAAGAGAAATTTAAGATAATTTTTATGAATCTGACCTTTATCTGTCCGTCTGGTCTCTTGCAAGCCGAGAATATCTAAATTATAATGGTAGAATTCTTGTGTGGGGACATCAAGAGAATAAGCTCTGTGCAGAGTCCTCACATTCCAACTACCTATGGAGAGAAAATGGTTAGTGGGATGTTTAAAGAAACTATGTTTATTGAGAGAGGGAATGTCGACAATATCAAACAGCCCCCTAATCGCAGGCATGGGGCACAGACTTGATCCCCCACCACTAAAGGCTGAAGCTATATACAGTGGAAGACTTCCTCCAATGTAGAATTTGACGATGCCAATAGAAGCAAAGAGTTCAGGTGCCTGCGATGACCTCTGCTCAGGATTATCCACCAGCTTATAAAGCATATCCTGTGAATCTATTCACTTGGGGTTGTCAATTCAGAAACAAACAAAAAACATAGCAGTAGATTTTCCCTCTATAGAAGCCCACCAGTGCAGCAAAATCAGGATCCATAATGAAGTACACTCTCTTAATTAAGACCGTCCAATCAACACTCTTAATGAAGAGCATCTAGGGAAAAAAACTATATTCTTAAATAATAATAATTATTAATTACCTCCTCAAGCAGCTGCTTGCCACAGAGGTCTGACAGGAAGCTGTCAGTTTAATACGCCATAGTGATCTGTGAGGATGGCGGGTCCTCAGCAGATTTTTTTAAATATTCTTAAAGAGCCGCAGAAAAAGTTCTCTATGTAGAGAACGAAAACCTACATTTCTAATGAGTAATAAATTAATATTTTGTGGCCCCCCACAAGTTCATTCCACACAAGTTCGTTACCCACAAGTTGTTCTCCCAAAAAAATTTAATTTATCACCCTATATTTTTAAGGAATCAAGAAAATATCTTGACAAAAAAAGGGAAATATGCATTTTTAAAGATTTTGTAAAAGTGAACAAAATCCTTTAATTATGCACCTATAAATGTTTGGTCAAATAATTGGAAGAAATGAGACAGATTCAGATTCAGTACATTGATTATTTATTTCATGAACCGCCAGTTATTTTGCACTGAATCTCAGGTAGGACGGGCCTGGTAGAGCGGTTACATATAAAACGCTCTTCGATATTTACATTGGATTCTTGTATTAAAATTGCGATAATTAGAGATCACATTAAGAAATTCTTGCGATTTGGAGAAAGATTAATACTCTGAGCAAGAAAGGAAAATGCTTAAGTTCTCAAATCCAATATTTTTTGCTTCTGCCTGTTTCCTAGATGAACATCTTACTAAATGCTGCTTTCTGAATTTTTCGCAAAATTCTTTTTTCGAAACATCAACACAAAACAGGTTTTATCATCATCATTGAAGTCAGTATGTCACTGCAAGAAAAGAAACAGTACACATTTGGAGGAAGAAACAAAACAAATAAACGCCAATTTGACCGAGACACGCAATAGTCATTTCTCTGTCACGAAACTCCGCTTTCGTGATGTCACGAAACCGAGCGTTCCTAAAAGATGCTGCATCACCATCATCTAAATCCACTGTATAATAATATACGATACAAACTCGCGGTGCACTAGGGTCGGCCAAAAATGGCAGAATGGACAAGATCCTGCTTCAGTTATTTTGTGGTTGTGGAGAAAATGCCATCTCTGATATGTTCTTTATCTCCATGGTTTTCTGCGTTAAAGGAATATAAATTTATCAAATTATTAAAATATTTTGATCAAATCAAAAGTGTCTGATCCAGCAATAATTTTTCTATGTTTAGATTACATAGGACAGGCCATTCTCGTGTTATAAACCATAGTACGTAACAGATATGCACTTCATTTTATTCACAGTGAACACTCTTTTTTTCCCCGAACAGCACATGATTTCTATGGTAATAATGGTAATAACGAAATTACTGCTGCCACAAAGCAAAATTCATTCACCTTCAATTCGTGTTTTAACCCTTTCACGACCAAGGGAAAAATTTTTCCCATTTTAAAATTGGTGATTGTCGTATTTAATTATAACCTTAACTGCATTTTTCATACAGAATGTCAAAATAGAACGTATGCTGAACGCAATTACGTAAACGGGAACGTTTAGAAAATAAAAACAGAACTGTCAGGACGCATAATATATGTACTATGTGCAATGTCCATCTTTGCCTCACTACCAAAAGAAATTGCTTCGCAGAATATCATAATTAGCACATCATTTTGTATAGTAATTTTATTTCATAATTTTGTATTATTTTAGTTAACATTTTGTTCTAATAAACCAATAAATAAAAGACATTGCATAATAAGCCTAACTATAATTTGTGTTACCTTTATAGTCCATTGGGAAAAATATTTCCCATAAAATTCCAAAAAACTACACATTGTTATGTATTTTTTCTTATGATTTTTATTTATTTTACGTCTAAACAAACTAAAATAAACAGTGACATACTAATATTTACTCTTAGAAACCATATGGTCCTGAAAGGGTTAAAACTATATGCAGGCAAACCTCGTTTAGCGCTACCTTAAGTGAAACACTTTCAATATAGGGGCGGGGTTGGCTCAGTCGGTAGCGTGCCAGACTTGTAATCTGTAGTTCCCAGGTTCGAGTCCCAGATGGGTCAGCGTTGAGATTTATCTCCGCAAAATTTACCGCCCTGCCCATGGTCAGTAGGGGAACCGATGGGCTTGGAAACACCACCGTCCGTCGGATGGGACGTTAAGCCCATGTGCGGGAGAGCCGTACCCTGTGCACGTTAAAGAACACGCTGGATGGCCTTGACGGGAAGCTACCATCTGTCTCCCAACAGTTATTTCAGTGGGTCCCCTCCACCAAACTTCTCTGAGCCTTCGGGGTCCTTGTGACCTGGCCATTTTGCCCATGGTGTGCAAAAAAAAGTGCCGCTCAGAGGTAAAACAACCCAACCCAATTCATTCTGCTTATCGTTCTTCACCAACTGAATGGTCTGACAGTGAGCTTTGTCACCTTGCTTTGCATTAAGATGTATCAAGAAAGAAAAAATCCATTTGGCACATAAAGCAGAAAACATTTAAAAAATGTGAGAAACGCCAAAGAAAGTTGATGTTGCAAAGGTGTATGGAATTCCACTAAGTTCTTTATTTGAAGTTTTAGGAAATAAAGAATAAAGATTGGCGGAGCCTGCGAAATCAAGAAGTGCTGCTTCAAGAAAAAAGATTATATTGATATAATACCTGATATTAAAAAAGCTGATTTCCAGTTGTTTGTAGGAACTCCCGCCACGGGCGCCGAGTCAACAGGGATCAAGAGAATAAATTAGCTGAAGAATTTCATAGTGGTTTTGTAGAAAGCAATATATCTCAAGACATTTTTAGTTCACTTCATCTCAATATTCTTGTTTGTGTCTTTTTTTGGGGTTGGGTTTTTACCTCTGAGTTGCACTTTTTTTGCACACCATGAGCTAAATGGCCAGGTTACAAAGACCTCGAAGGCTCAGAGAAGGTTGGGGGAGGGGACACTGGAAGAGCTGTTGGGTTGGGTTGGGTTGTTTTACCTCTGAGCGGCACTTTTTTTGCACACCACTAAATGGCCAGGTCACATGTACCCCGAAGGCTCAGAGAAGGTTGGGGGAGGGGACCCACTGGAACAGCTGTTGGGAGACAGATGGTAGCCTCCCGTCAAGGCCATCCAGCGTGTTCTTCAACGTGCACAGGGTATTGCTCTCTCGCACACGGGGCCACGGCTTAACGTCCCATCCGACGGACGGAAGCCTTTCCAAGCCCATCAATGCCCCCTACTGACCGTAGGCAGGGCGGGGAATTTTGCGGAGATAAATCTCAACGCTGACCCAGCTGGGACTCGAATCTTTGACTACGAGCCTGGCAGGAAACTACAGACTACAAGCCTGGTGCACTACCGACTGAGCCACCCCCTTGTTTGGGGCGACCCAGGACGAAGATTAAAGTTTGGTTTTGCCAAAGGCTGAATTTTACTTCTATAGTACTATTCAGCGCGACGGTGGATAGTGGTAAATCATGGCATTATCCCAATAGATGTAGTGCATTATTGAGGAGCATCTGGGTCTTGTCATTAATCATATTACCTGTTTGTAGGAACCACTGCTCAAAATTTACTACTAAGTGGGCCACTGCTTCAAGTGAAAGTAAAAGACAGTGTTTCATTAGTAATATGATTAATTAAAATTAGAATAAATAATCTTTATTTGTGTTTAAGTAGTCATATTACCTTTGCATTTTAATAGTTATCATTTGTGCTTTAATACCTAGTATATTTCCTCTTCTACATATTTTTTCGATATAGAGATAACATTTCCCTCAATATTTATTATAAGGAATTTAAGGATATAACGAAGTTTTTCGACTGTCTCTTCAATGTTTGTCATAAGCAAGTTTGACTGTACTCCCACAAATCGCACGGGAGTCATCTTTACGGAATGTTTGACTTTACGGACACCTGTCAGTTATTAGCAGTCTATAATTTGTTTAAACTTTTATTTCATACAAATTGTTTTATCCAAATCACTTGTGTCATTTCCAAATCATCCACTGTCTTTTTTTTTCAGCAGTTGTTCAGAAAATTCACGAATCACTGGTTCTCAGTATTTGCCGAAAAGTTTTAAGAATCAAGCAAAAATGATAAAACAAAAAAAAGAGCTCACAAAATTGACTGATTTTTCATTGATCTAAAGCTCCATCAACTAAATCCTTTTAGCAGAAAAAAAAAAGGCACAAAAAATCGTCAATTAAGAAACAACGATGATTTATGGAAAAAGACGATTAATCGCGAAATTGACATAATTGAAAATTTATTTTTAATGACTTCAATAGTTCGATAAAGTCAGTCTTGACTACGCAAAGAGGCTTAACAGTTACCTCATTCTAGAATGCCCAGAACCATTACAATGATACCCTCTAACATCTCAATGTTAATTTCTTTTTTTCCATCTCTTCATTTTCTCTCCTTGCTCTTTCTTTCACTTCGCCTTTCTTTGTCCCTTTTTTTTCTTTTGGTGTTATCGTTTTGATGGAGACATTGTCATTATCCATACCCAACTCTGGAGAGAAATGATATTACGATGCAGTCACTGTTAATGTTGTTACAAGAAATCGTGGATGCCGCAGTGTCGTTATTAGAAAGTCTAATCTCGCTAAATTTTATGTCCTTATCCTTTTAGGAACGGTGTTGTAAGTCGGGGGGGGGAGAGAAATGGGGAGAGGAAAAACTTGGAAAGAATACTTCAGTCGTTGAAAGATGCGAGAAACACTTGAAAAACAAAATTTGTGGTACTCATTCTCACTTGAGTGGAATATATGTTTTTGTTAGAACCTAAATGAGTTTTCTCTCAAGTGCTGAGGTCTTGATTCATGGTTATTTAATGTTTGTATCATTTGCATAAGATTAATGTTTTGCTGCGTTACACGTCAAGGAGAAGTTTCCTTTGTTACTTTATTTTCAAAGTAAAAATGTTAATACGCTGCATGATGCTGCTAGCACTTTTTTTCTTTCGGCAGAAAAAGAAGTTGTTTTGAAATGTATAGATCTACACGTTTCTTTTCCAGGGTTATCAGGGGATTGCTAGTATTTGCATTTACTACTTTGTCCTACTAATATTTTGCAGGATGATTTGTAAATTTAAGTTGACGAACGGACGAGAGGGAATGTTTGTAAAAAATAACAGAAAATTCGTAATGAGATTTCTTAATCATTGTTAAAACTTTAAATTAAAGAAAATTCCATTGAACAAGACTCAGACGGTGTCGTGTTGAAGCATGTGCATAATTACCTTGAAGAAAATAAATTTTTAAACAAAAATCTATAAAGTATACGAGTATGATAGTGAGTTTGTAACAAGTCAATAGGACTTCTGTTCTTCCCTCACTATATATGGACTCTGTCCGTAGCCCACCAGGTTCGTAATCTGCAGTCCCAGGTTCAAGTTCCACCTGTGGCATCCACAGGTTCAGGGCATCCAGCATTCAGATATACACAGAAGAGCCAAAACGTTATGACCCCCTATTCATAAGGAAAACCTTACCTGACACTATGGAGAGTGACCACTTCCCCCACAGTTGTCACCCTGCCCACCACTAAGTTCGAGGAACACAATAAAAGAAGTATAACAACTACAAACTGGAGAAAATACTCAGAACTTTGGAATAGGCAAGAAGAAGAGTATATACCATTCAACTGTAAAAAATTCACACATAACGTAATAGAAAGCTGTAACGACACTACATCTAAATTTCAAATAAAAGCATGTCACATCAATAACCCAATTCAAACGAAGAAGCTAATTGCACTAAGAAGAAGGAAAGAAAGGAAAGCCAGGAGATCACGAAACTCTTCCATATCTTGGACGCAAAAATCACCAATTCTAGGGTAGAAAAAAATAATAAAAAATTATAAGAAAACGGCTGGCAAACGTTTGCAGATCAACTAACACCATTTACTCCTACCTCTAAGATATGGAATACTTTCAATGGTCTAAGAAAGGCAATTTCTCCTCTTTATGATTGGCAAAAGATTTGTCTGACACGTTCGATCACTTCTGAAAACCTAATGACATCTTTGAGGAACATCTTTATCCGGAGGAAGAAGATAAATATAGCTCTGAACAAGATCAAAACATCATACGTGCACTGGAAAGAAACATACAAACAGAGAGCAATACAAATATTCTTCTAAATTCAATGTTCACGTTCACAGAAATGTCATATGCATTAAAAAGTCTAAAAAAAATCCACACCAGGTCCAGATGGAATTACACATAATACCATCAAAAGTTTCCTCTCCCCCACAAAAGAAACCCATTTAATATTATTATAAATGTTTAACAACTTCTGGGCACGAACTCAGCACCTCAGGAATGGAATCTTGCATATACAATTCTAATAAAGAAACCACAAAAACTTCCCATGAGCCTAGATGCTTACCGCCCAATAATTTTAAGCTCCTGTCTTCTCAAAATATACGAAAAATTAAACAAACTCAGGCTGAAGTGGTACTTAGAAAATAACAACATATTAAGTGAATTTTCTACTGGATTCAGGTCAGCCAGGAACACACTGGACAATTTAACTAATCTTGTCACGGACCTTCAACATGTCTTCACATATGTGTACCTATTGTGATAATTTTCCTTGATCTGAAAAAGGCATTTGATTAAGTATGGCAAGATGGCCTACTCTATAAAATAAAATAAATTGGAATACATTGCAATATGTACAACGCCCTAAAAACAATGATAAAGAAAGATAATTCAAATAAAACTTGTCAATTCACTTTCATCACAGAAACATCTGAGAAAAGGTATTGTTCAGGGCAGCATGCCGTCCCATGGCCGAGTGGTTAGCGCGCTTGGTTACTGATCTAAGGGACCTGGGTTCGAGCCCCGGGTAAGGCATGGCTGTTTGTATCGTTTTTCTGCTGAGGGCCTGCCATCCTCTCAGACCTTCTACTATGGCATATAAACTGACAGGCTCCTGTCAGACCTCTGTGGCAAGCAGCTGCTTGAGGGGGTATTTATTTATTTTTTTATTTATTATTATATTTATATTTTTTAAAAAGGAAGAAGATACTTCCCTACACAAAGGACAGAGATAACCTAGAAGCTACATTAGACTTATCCTGGTTTCTCATAGAACATAGAAACACTTTTCTCCGACTTTTTTTAACATTTACCTATATCACTTGCCAGAAGTCATTCCTGCACATATAAGATATTCAATTTATGCAGATGACATAGTTATTTGGAGCAGCAACCCCATGTACCATAAACTTGAAGAAAACCTCTAGCACGCCATAAATAACATCCAAGCTTTCTTAACAAAATGACATCTCAAACTCTCAAAAGAAAAAACAATGTTAATGCATATTATTAAAAAAGGAAGAGTAACACCAAACCTAAAAATAAAATTTCAAGATCAATTAATTCAACAAGTATCTTCGCATAAAACTTTAGGCCTAACCATAGGTAACTCACTAAATTGGACTGATCACTACTCAAACGTTGTACAAGCAGGAAAAAAACCTTTTGCAACTATTCAGATGCCTTGCTGGAATTTTGTGGGGTTATAAACTGTCTGCTAAACCTATACACATCAATATTACGCCCAAAACTGGAATATGCACTTCATCTAACATCCAATGTCTCAGAAACTATTTTAAAAAAATCTAGAAACTACACACAATACAAAATCTTAAGATTCTGCACTGGGCAACTTCCAATCTGCCCAAATATTTCGCTCCTGGCAGAGAATCGCATTCCGACTATAAAAAACAGAGTTTGCAAGAGCAACTTCAAAAGAATTTTGTAAAAATCACAGCGAAACATAAAAAGCATCTACTTTTCATAAAAATCGCAGAAAAAAAACCCAGCAGGAAACATTGTAGAAGATATACAAAAGCATCCACAGTTTAAAAAATTATCAAACTAAAAGGAAAATTTAATTGGCTCTCAAAACCCCTCCATGGATAATAGAAATCACGGATATAAATGCGAATATTCCCATGAATGACACGCAAAAAACAGAGTTACATACAAGAAGACATTCTAGAACTAGTAAAAAGACATCTGGAAACACATTATGCAAAACACAAAAACATTTTCACAGATGGAGCTCTTAAACAAGAAGAAAAAACTGCTGCTGGGACCTTCTTCGACAAAGAGGATAACTACAGATACAGCTTTAGACTAAGTGTACTAATTCTACAGTCACTGAACTCGCTGCTCTGAAACAGGCTCTATTATGGACAAGAAAAGAAAGGAATAAACAAGTCGTCCTCATAATAGATAGCAGATAGTAATGCTGTCATCAGAACCCATTCGAGATATTCTGATGTTCTGCCATCACCTTAGGAATGACAACAACATCTGTGTCTCATTCCAAAAGGTACCAAGTCACATTGGACTCTCTGGAAATGAGACAGCTGACTCACTCACAAGAAATCTTAACGTTTCGACAGCAACAGTAGAGAATCTTTACAACTATAATAAATATGAAGAGTTGATAACAGAAACTGTAATGGATAAATTGCAACAACTTTTCACGGAGCTCACCACAAACTCTTATAACCACAGACGGCTAGTCAATGAAAGAAATTGATCTTCTATATACAAGAACTTTACCAAGACAAGACCATGTGAAAATCATCTGACTGAGGATAGGTCACTGCAGACTCAACGACAAAATGTACATTATGAAAAGGGCAGAGTCAAATCTTTGTCCCCACTGCAGCTCAATTGAGACGGTTTCACATGTCCTACTAAACTGTACAACATACAACACTCACAGAAATGTTCTTTTTGAACATTTGGAAAAACTGAATATCGAGAAATTCACCCTTGAAAACCATCTATCACAAAAAAAGTCAAAAACCAGATTCATCACACATCTAAAATTGCTAAAATTTTTAAAGAATACAAACCTGTACTACAGAATATAAAACTAAAAAATCAGACTGCAGAACCCCGGGGATTTAAAGGAATGTTCTAACAGGGGCTGAATAATCTCCTAAAAACCAACTTGAAAAAAAAAAGAAGAAAACGTTTTTTACTCTCTGGCCTAAATTTTTACTTTGTGAAAAGAACCAATTTGATGAAGAAGAAGAGGAAGGTTGAAGAAGAGGATCTATTGGGCAGTCGTTATGAGACAGATGGAAGCCTCCCGTCAAAGTCATCCAATTGGTTCTTTAAAATAAAAAATTTTTACTTATTTTTTTTTACTAAATTTTTACTACTGACTACGTGGTTGAGCCGCTGCAAATCGTATATGTTGTTCCAACACAAACCACAGATGCTCGATTGGATTAATGCCTGGGGAATTTGGAGGCCAGAGCAATACCTGGAAGTTTTCTTCATGTTCTGCGAACCATTCTCGAACAATCCGGGCAGTGTAGCGTAGCGCATTACCAGAGGAATATACCGTTGCCATGAAAGGATGTACCTGATCTGAAATGATGTTTAGGTAGGTGGTAGACGTCATAGTTTCCTACACATGAATGACTGGACCCAGGGTTTCCCAGCAGAATATTTCTCCACCAATTTGCTTGCGTCCTACAGTGCATCCTGGTGGCAACACTTCCCCAGGTAAAACGACACACATATCAACGGCCATCCACATGGTGCAACAGGAAACGAGATTCATCGGACCAAACGACCTTCTTCCAATCATTCAAGGTCCAGTTTTAATACTCTTGCATGCCCATTTGTAGGCGCTTTTGATGGTGAACTGAGGTTAGCATGGGCACTCGGAATGGCCTGCGGCTATGCAACCCCATTCTCAGCAGGGCTCCATATACTGTGTGTTGTGACACATTACTCCCGTCACCAGCATTCAAATTATGGGTGAGTTGCGCCACAGTATCCCTTCCATTGGCTCATACCATAAGGGATAACCTTCGCTCATCTCTAGCATCAATGAGCTTTGGTTGGTCACACCTTGCCGGCGTTTCGTGGTTTTTTCCCTCCTCTGACCATTTTTTGAAGGTACTAACCATGGCTGAACGTGAGCACCCCACAAGCCTTGCAGTCTCGGAAATGTTCTGACCTAGTCGTCTGGCCATTACAATTTGGCCTTTGTCAAACTCGCTTAAGTCCTATGTCTTTCCCATCTAAAGAACAAGAATAACACTGATTAACAGTGCTCAGATCAGATGTTATTTATACCGTTTCATGACCTTCACACGCGCCGTCGTTTACCTGCAGTTGCTTCGATTTGCATAATGACGCTCTGGTCATGAAGTTTTGGATCTTCCATGTTTATCTTCGCTAAACTCGGTCCCTGATCTAGTCAGAAAGGGGATATCGATGGACTTGTAAAGGACTCTCTCTATCAATGGGACCTTAAGCCATGGCTCCGTGTGCAGGAGAGCCATACTCTGTACACGTTCAAGAACGAGTCCGAAGATTCAGAGAAGTTTGGAGAAGAGGATCTATTGGACGGTCGTTATGAGACAGATGGAAGCCTCCCGTCAATGTCATGCAGCTGGTTCTTTAACGCGCAAAACGTGTGACTTTCTTGGAAAAAAATCCATGACTTAGCATCCCATCCAACGGACGACAGCCTTTCCAAGCCCAAAGAGTGTTTCTCAAAAACACCCCCTCACCGGGTGGGGCGGGGGTGGCTCAGTCGGTAGCGCGCCAGGCTCGTAATCTGTATTTCCCAGGTTCGAGTCCCAGCTGGGTCAGCGTTGAGATTTATCTCCGCAAAATTCCCCGCCCTGCCCACGGTCAGTAGGGGACACCGATGGGCTTGGAAAGGCCGCCGTCCGTCGGATGCGACGTTAAGCCGTGGCCCCGTCTGTGGGAGAGACATACCCTGTGCACGTTAAAGAACACACTGGATGGCCTTGACGGGAGGCTACCATCTGTCTCCCAACAGCTGTTCCAGTGGGTCCCCTCCCCCAACCTTCTCTGAGCCTTCGGA
Organism: Ryuthela nishihirai; assembly: GCA_038380435.1. Lineage (NCBI taxonomy): Eukaryota > Metazoa > Arthropoda > Arachnida > Araneae > Heptathelidae > Ryuthela > Ryuthela nishihirai. The sequence goes on from JAWZYU010000004.1 coordinate 11,481,321, forward strand.
GTCCATGTGACCTGGCCATTTAGCCCATGGTGTGCAAAAAAGTGCCGCTCAGAGGTAAAACAACCCAACCCAACCCCCTCACCGGGTAAGCGAAGATAAATCTTAATGCTAGTACGGGTGAGACTCAAAGCTAGGAACTTCAGATTATGACCCTGGCGCGCTACCGACTGAGACAACCCCCCCCCCCCCCACACACACACACACAGACACACATCTGAGAAGAAATAATTTATGTAACTTGTGCTGTTCTCAGACAACATGCAAACAATTTTACCAGGACTCACCCAAAGCTTCAGCAATTAATTCGCTACCAGTACTATCGCCAGTAAGGATTTAGACCTGAGATATGCCTCTATACAAAGAGTTTATTTATTCAAATTGAGAATGATACATATATTTTTTGAGGGTTAATACGGAATAAAGTAATGCCGAAACCTTCGCTTAACTCAGTCAATTAATTCCAATCTGAAACCTTTTCCTTTTTATAGCTCAGTCGGTAGTGTGTCAGACTCGTAATCTGAAGTTCTCAGGTTCAAGTCCTACTGGGCAAGCGTTAGATTTATCTCGGCTAAACCCCATCCTGCCCTCAGTCATAAAGTGGATACCGATAGGCTTGGAAATGCTACAGTCCTACCCATTTTATTACCAAACTTTGCTCGATCCCCTTTCCCAAGAAGATATTTTCCTACACTACTCACCTGGTTAATCCTCATGGGAAGGACCATTGTCGATTAATATCTTAATCACTAGCCAAGCTGTTTTATTATCGTTCCAGTAGATCAAAATAGCATTTTGATCGGTGAATACAAGATAGTAGGGATGTTATTCACTTCTTGGCGATATATTTGAAGTAAGTCCTTTCCTGTTGCACGTATCACACAATGATATTTAGAGCACCGTAACTTGACATGTTTCGACTATTAACGTCATCTTCAGAAGTTGGGTATACTTCTACGTTACGCTGTATTGGGTGGTCATTACACAGGCTTACCCATTTGAATTATGAGAAATCATAAAAAAAAAACAAGTGTTTTTTAAATCTCTTTCTGTTTATTTATTTAATTATTTATTTATTTATTTTGTTTTTTTTTTTATTATTATATATATGTATATTTTTTTAATATATTTTTTGTTTTTCAAATAACCCATATATATTTTTTTTTGTTTTTCTCAATTTTTTTTTCTTTATAAATTATTCCATTTGTCTGTTTTTTTTTGATAAAGTCAAGTAAGAATTGAAAAATTTTCATCCTTGTAGGAAATTTAGGGAAATCAAGAATAGATTCCACATTAAAATCAATAATTCCAATATTTTCTAATTCTTTAAAAAAATTCATTTCTTTCAGCTTTATACTTTTCACAATTCAATAGGAAATGAGATGTATTTTCAATTAAATTACATTTAGGACAGTTTGGATTATTAGTTAATTTTAGAAAAAATTTTGATTTATTTAAAAGTGTGGTATCAGTTCTTAATCTTAATATTGTCTTAATCTCTTGTCTGTTAAATGGTAAGTTTTGAAAATAATTAATTTTATTAGAAAGATTGGCTCTAAAAGTTGGTTTTAATAAAGATTGTATTTGAAAATATTTTTCGCTTATATTGTATTCTAAATTTTTAATTTCTCTCTTAATTAAAATAAAAAATTTATGTAAAGGAGTTATATTAGATAGGCTATGTGCGGCTTTTGCTATTGAGTCTACATGTTCATTTTCTTGAATACCAGAGTGAGCAGGTATCCAACTTAAATATAATACATTTTTATTGTTGTTTAAATTTTCAGTATTTATATTTAATATAGAATTAATATAGAAATTATATGAGGAATACATAAATTCTTGTTTTAAAGCCAAAAGTGCACCTTTAGAATCAGAAAAGATTACAATGTGCTGATTTTTTATGTTTTGTAAAATCCAGTTAAAAGCCATATAAATTGCATACATTTCAGCTTGTAAGATAGGTGTATTATCTGGAAGTCTATGTGCTATTGTGACTATATTTGGGTATATATACCGCTGCAGTTGTTGATCCTGTATTCTGAAGGTAAGACCCATCTGCGTATATTTCAATAAAATTCTTGAAATTTTCAAGTTTGTAATTATAAAATAGATGAGTTATTACTTCATTTGAGGAGTTAAATTTAGATGTTAATAAAGGAATCTCAGTATGAATAATTGGGGGTTTTAAACACCAGTCTGCAATAAGAGGTGGTGAATCTCCTTTTAAATCAGTTTTAGAAAATTTTTTGAAATATTGAAATATTAATTTATTATTTTTCAATAGTTTATAAAAAGGAAGTCTAAAGAATTTTTTATAGAAAGGATGTTCAGGTAATTTAAGATGAAGTTTTGCATAATATTTAAGTATTAATATAGAATGTCTGTTTTCAAATGTGGGAAAAGAAGTTTCTGCTAATAGAGCTAGTGTCGGACAAAAGTTAGGCAAGCCTAATGCTAGTTTTAAACATTTGTTTTGTATTGTATTTAATTTTTTTAATTTAGTTAGGCATGGTTTATCTATTAGATCTAATCCATATTCTATTTTTGGTCTAATTAAATTTTGATAAAGAGTAATTAGTGTGTTTTGGGAAGATCCCTCTTTTTTGAATGCAAAAATTTTGAATAAATTTAATAATTTAGAACCATTATGGTAAGCTTGATCCAGGTGTTTTTTCCAAGCTATTCTTGAATCATGATGAAATCCCAATAGTTTGCAATTTGTAACCTGTGAGATTGTATTAGAATTAATTTTTAAATTAAATTTTGGAGAATAAGATCTGTACTTTGAAAAATGAATACAATATGTTTTATTTGTATTACTGGATAAATTCCATTTATTACAATATTCAATAATTTTATTGATTTGTTCTTGAGATTTTGTTGAATGTTATATTCATTGTTTTCTGAAATCCAAAAAGTTAAATCATCTGCATAGGTTGTAAAAGTGAAGTCCTTGCCAAAAATACTTTTAATATCTGCAAAATATATATTAAATAATACGGGTGAAAGGGTAGACCCCTGAGCTAGCCCCTGTGCGACTTTATAAGGTTGTGAGAGAGTTGAGTTTAGTTTTACTTTTAAGATTCTATTTTGTAAATAAATAGATAAAAATTGTATTAGATTATAATCTATTTTGGCTTTGCTTAATTTTAACATTAAATAATCAATTGATACAGAATCAAAGGCCTGAGACAGATCTATTGAAATTGCCAAAAGAATTTGTTTTCTTTTGTTAGCATTATATATGTGAGATAATAATAATGAAATGCTTTCTTTTGCTGATCTAAATTTTCTGAATCCAAAATAATTGAATGGTAGAATTTTGTTTGCTTCAGTTTGCCAGTTTAATCTTTTGAACAAAATTTTTTCAAATAATTTAAGTGTGTTAGAAAGCAATGAAATTGGCCGAAAAGAGGTTATTTCTGTTGGAATTTTATTTGGTTTTGGAATAAAAATTATTAATATTTGTGCCCATGTGGGAGGAATTTCATGTGTAGTCCAGATGTGGTTGAAAATTTGTAATAATTTTTCTCTCCAATGTGTAGGAAGATTTTTTAAATATTTATTGGATATGTGGTCAGCTCCTGGAGCAGATTTAAGGTTAAGTTTGTGAATAGCATTATTAAGTTCTGTGATAGTGAGAGGTTTATTTACTTCAGAATTTTTTAATTTTAAATGATTGAAATTAATTTTTAATTCAGATCTTTGTCTTGTATTCAGACATGGAGCTGGATGTGTAATTTTGAGGTTTTTTGCAAAATTGTCTGCAGTTTGTGCCATAGTAAGGTTATGCTTAATGGCATATTGGGCTATGGGGCAGTTTTGTTTTGGTTCGTTATTAATGCTTTTAAAAATTTTCCATATATTTAATCCTGTTGATGTAGTTGTTAATTGTGAGTGAATTCTCTCCAATCCTGTCTATATGATTCCTTTAATTTTTTCCTAACCTCTGCTTTTATTTTTTTTAAATGATTGATGTCTTGAAAATTTCTTGTTCTTTTGGCTTTATTCTCAAATTTTTTGAGAATGGCTATGAGTCTGTTCATATACCAGTAGTTGCGTTTTAATTTTGGAATTTTATTGATAATGGTTTTAAAAGCAGGTTCAGTTTTTTCATTGATGAAGCTAAAAAATTCATTATAATTTATGTTATTAGGAGGTAAATTTTGATTTAAAATACAGTTGAATTTATTCCAATCATTTAAAAAGATTTTATTTTGAAACTTTATATGTATTTGAGATGATAATAAAATAGGATGATGGTCACTGCCTCTGGTATCTGAAAGCAGTGACCATTTAAATTTATTAAAAATTTCAGGAGAAATAAGAGAGAGGTCTATTATTGATCTGTTATTTGCAGGATTTTCATGTGTAGTTTCTTTGTTATTAAGTAATATAAAATTAGATTTAGAGATAAATTTACATAAATATGTGCCTGCTGGATTTGTTTTATAAGAGTGCCAGAGGGCATGATGTGAATTAAAGTCACCTATTATAATTAAAGGATTATCAAGTTGTGCAATTATGTTGTTATAAATTTTATCATTAATTGTTATGCCAGGATTGTAAATATTTAAAATGATTACATAAAATTCATTAATTAAAATTTTTAAAGCTATTATTTCAAGACCATCTAAATCATAGTTAATTTTAATAATATAATGCTTAATATTTTTGTGTACTAAAAAACCCACTCCATTACAGCTGTGTGGAGAAAAATAAAAATAGGGAAGAAAATTTGGTATTTTAATGTGTCTTCTAGTCTTGATTTCCTGAAGAGCGAAAATATTCACCTTCAGATACTTAGACATCATAATCAGTTCTTACCTTTTTGAGATGATTCCCCTGCAATTCCATTGCAGGAGAATTAGAGAATTACGTTTTGTATTGTAGAGTTCTACTTCGGAGATTGTATGCGTGTGAATTGTTGTGCGGTTACGCCGTATGGTTTGCAGCGGGTGGCACTGTTGCGGTTTCGTGGTCCTGCCCATGTGCCTCGGGTAGGGATGGGGGTGTGGATGCTTTAGCAGTGCTGCGCTGATCCAGGAGCAGTTTCCATGAGTGGGGTGGGTAGTAGAATTCTTCGATTCAGCACACTTCTCTATTTTGGTATATCACCAGTTGTTCAGCGAGATACAATTGAAATTTAGTCGGGGGAACACAAATAAATTTGGTAAGGTCAAATTGTGGGGTCATTCCGATATTACAGACCACTCTTGCCAATGCTATTTTGATCTACTGGATCAATAATAAAACAGCTTGGATAGTGATTAAGATATTAATTTAACTCAGTTGTGTTTAATCTGTTACCATTGTCGACTTTCCAGTACTATCTATAGTGAACTTTAAGACAAACGGTGATTATTTTTTATTAAATCATCTCAATACGAAGAAATCATCTTAAATAAATCACCCACGAAAATGACTGTCATTTAATTTATAGCTACAGTCGCTCAAATAAATATCCGAACACTATGGTTGATTACAGAATTCAGAAAAAATATCTGGCAACGATTTTTTAGAAAATAGTGATCTGGCAACCTTCGTGTTACACGAAGGTTGCCAGATCACTATGAGATATCACTAGTGATAGATAGATCAGTGATAGATAGTATAGTGATATTAAGTGATATACTATCACTAGTGATAGATAGTATAGATAGATCACTATGAGATATCACTAGTGATAGATAGATCAGTGATAGATAGTATAGTGATATTAAGTGATATACTATCACTAGTGATAGATAGTATAGATAGATCACTAGTGATCTGGCAACCTTCGTGTTACACGAAGGTTGCCAGATCACTAATCAACCATAGTGTGGGGCGGGGGTGGCTCAGTCGGTAGCGCGCCAGGCTCGTAATCTGTAGTTCCCAGGTTCGAGTCCCAGCTGGGTCAGCGTTGAGATTTATCTCCGCAAAATTCCCCGCCCTGCCCACGGTCAGTAGGGGACACCGATGGGCTTGGAAAGGCCGCCGTCCGTCGGATGGGACATTAAGCCGTGGCCCCGTGTGCGGGAGAGCCTTACCCTGTGCACGTTAAAAGAACACGCTGGATGGCCTTGACGGGAGACTAGCATCTGTCTCCCAACAGCTGTTCCAGTGGGTCCCCTCCCCCAACCTTCTCTGAGCCTTCGGGGTCCATGTGACCTGGCCATTTAACCCATGGTGTGAAAAAAAGTGCCGCTCAGAGGTAAAACAACCCAACCATAGTGTTCGGATATTTATTTGAGAGACTGTATTTGTTTATTAGGATGGATTAACTACTTAGATTTAAATTGCATCCGACATTTGAAATCAGCATATTTATTTGATATTTTTATTTAAATATTTTTAAAAGGAGAAGGATATTCTCCCCTATACAAAGGACAGAGATAACGTAGAAGCTTTATGCAGTTGTTCTGGTTTCTCATACAACATGCAAACACTTACAAAAGGACACTCCACTCTGGTTCAGTAGTCAGTTAACCTAACCACTAGACCAGGTAGGGCTTGCCATAAACATGTGACAAAATTATTTGAAAATATTACTGCCGTTTTCAGTTTTTGCAAAGAAATACAGTTTATTAACAGAAGGAGAGACTCATTCTCTTCCTTATTAATCAAGTTGATAGTTAGGTTGTTAGAGAATGTAAAGTGCTTAATGAATCAAATGTGCCAAACAAATCAGTTGTTTGAACTCTCTTCAAACAATTGTTCTTTATTCAGCGAAATAATTAGAACAGATATATTTACGAAGATTATTTAAGTAGAGGTACTTTTTCATCATTGCCGATGTTTAGGTTGGGTTGTTTTACCTCTGAGTGGCACTTTTTTGCACACCATGGGCTAAATGGCCAGGTCACATGGACCCCGAAGGCTCAGAGAAGGCTGGGGGAGGGGACCCACTAGAACATCTGTTGGGAGACAGATGGTAACCTCCCGTCAAGGCCATCCAGCGTGTTCTTTAACGTGCACAGGGTATGGCTCTCCCGCACACGGGGCCACGGCTTAACGTCCCATCCGACGGACGGCGGCCTTTCCAAGCCCATCGGTGTCCCCTACTGACGTGGGCAGGGCGGGGAATTTTTGCGGAGATAAATCTGAACGCTGACCCAGCTGGGACCCGAACCTGGGAACTACAGATTACGAGCCTGGCGCGCTACCGACTGAGCCACCCCCGCCCCAATGCTGATGTTTAAGGGTGGCATTTGGAGTAAACAAATTATGCGAAGAAAGCGTTCGATTGAGACTTATTTAAATTAAGCAATCATAAAACAACATCTCTTCAAGCAGCTGCTTGCCACAGAGGTCTGACAGGAACTTGTCAGTTTAATACGACAATAGAAGGTCTTTGTTGATGGCGGGGCTTCAGCAGAAAGACAACACTATCATCCATGACTTTACCCGGGAGTAGAGCCTAGATCCCTTTGATCGGTAGCTAAACGCGCTAACCACTCAGCCATGGGACTGCTCGTTAAGTAATCATAGCAAATCGCTGATAAAAAGGCACATCACACGAATGACGTCGTTCATGTGCGGTGTGCATTTTCTATTTGGGGTCTTTCTTATGGGGGTGGATTTCTTTTCCCCTTCATTCCTTTAAAGAACTTGAAGACAAAAAAATACAATTTCGCTTTTCGAAATAATAATTGTCATTTCAAAGGCAGAGTTGGGTTGTTTTACCTCTGCTGGCGCTTTTTTGCACACCATGGGCTAATTGGCCAGGTCACAAGGACCCCGAAGGCTCAGAGACGGTTGGGGGAGGGGACCCACTGGAACAGCTGTTGGGAGACAGATGGTAGCCTCTCGTCAAGGCCATCCAGTGTGTTTTTAACGTGCACAGGGTATGGCTCTCCAGCATACTTACCACGGCTTAACGTCCCATCCGACGGACGGCGGCCTTTCCAATTCGGTGTCCCCTACTGACACTGGGCAGGGCGGGGAATTTTGCGGAGATAAATCTCAACGTTGACCCAACTGAGACTCGAACCTGGGAACTGCAGATTACAAGCCTGGCGCGCTACCTACTGAGCCACCCCCGCCCCTACCAAAGGCAGACTCCAATGCATCGTGCGCAAGTGAAACGAAACAAGTCGGTAAAGAAAACTCACAAATTTTCATCCTTAGGGCACCTCTGTTTTGTTGGAGGAAGAGAAGAGGTAATGCTGTGGTGGCTTGATCAAATGATGTTATGTACTCAGGCCCTCTTCCGTTCACTGTGTGATGTAGTCAAAGTCATTACGCCTAATGGAGGAGAATGACGCTTAATCCTTTCAGTTTACGCCCTGTAAGAGGATTAACCGTGTCCCCATGCTGTTGCTCAAAGGACATTTTGGTCGGTAAGTATATTATGCGTCATGAGAGGTAACAAAAACAATACTAGAAGCAGCAGCTATCGTGCATCGAAGTAGGGCCATTTTTCTTGTTATTGTTTGTTATCTGATAAGCTTGTTAACAGCGGGTGCAGGAATGTGAAGCTTTAGACCGGGATTGTCTCTCCGTATTTCTCTCAGGTTCATCAGTAATTTAGCAGTGTTAATGACAGCTCGTTGCAGATAAGTCTATTTGCTTTACCTTGCTTCGTTTAATCCACGAAAAGCCTTTTTGGATCATTGTCTAGAAGGAATCGATATCAGACATTCCAAAAATAGTTGGGAATAAAGAAAGCAAGATGTGTTCAGAATTGCAGAAAAGTCTGCTCAAATTTCAATTGGAAAAGAGGAAGAAATTAAAAAAAAAAGAGGTATGATTCGAACTTTTAAAAAAAGGCAATGGATTTTTTTTTTTTGAAAAATTTGCTATATTTTTAACACAATGAGCTAAGCAGTCAGGTCACAAGAATCCCAAGGACTCGAAGGAGGTTGGTGGAAGAGGCCTCACTGGATTGGATTGGATTGTTTTACCTCTGAGCGGCACTTTTTTGCACACCATGGGCTAAATGGCCAGGCCACAAGGACCCCGAAGGCTCAGAGAAGGTTGGAGGAGGGGACCCACTGGAACAGCTGTTGGGAGACAGATGGTAGCCTCCCGTCAAGGCCATCCAGCGTGTTCTTCAACGTGCACAGGGTATGGCTTTCCCGCACACGGGGCCACGGCTTAACGTCCCATCCGACGGACGGCGGCCTTTTCAAGTCCATCGGTGTCCCCTACTGACCGTGGGCAGGGCGGGAAAATTTTGCGGAGATAAATCTCAACGCTGACCCAGCTGGGACTCGAACCTGGGAACTACAGATGACGAGCCTGGCGCGCTACCGACTGAGCCACCCCCGCCCCCACGGCCTCACTGGAAAGTTGTTAGAAGATAGAAGGATACTTCTCGTCAAAGCTATCTAACGTGTTCTTAAATGTGCATATAGTATGACTCCCGCACACGGAGTCAGGAGTAATCTGAATGGCTGCAGTCTTGAACAGGTGTCACAGTTTAATTTTCTTAGAACCGTTAGTAACTTTCAAAAGAGATACTCTCTTGTGGAAGTGAACGGAAGGGGAGGGCTGCCGGATTAGTGTGGCCTACTGATCTGGACAACTATGGCTACTTTTCTTTTTTTTCTACCCTGCTGAGGAGTGGTCAACCACACAGGGTCCTGGTGCTGACCATATAAACCTACTGGACTGGACAGATATATGGCTCTGAGCTTGATTATGGATCCTGATTTTGATGCACTGGTGGGCTTCTGTGGAGGGAAAATCTTCCGCTGTGTTTTCTGTTTGTTTGTGGGTTGACAGCCCCAAGTGAATAGATTCACAGGATATGTTTATCAGCTGGTGGATAATCCTGAGCAGAAGTCATCGCAGGCACCTGAACTCTTTGCTTCTATTGGCATCGTCAAATTCTACATTGGAGGAAGTCTTCCAGTGTAGATGGCTTCAGCCTTTAGTAGTGGGGGAACGGGTCTTTGTCCCATGTCTGCGATTAGGGGGCTGTTTGATATTGTCGGCATTCCCTCTCTCAATGAACATAGTTTCTTTAAACATCCCACTAACCATTTTCTCTCCATAGGTAGTTGGAATGTGAGGACTCTGCACAGAGCTTTTTCTCTTGATGTCCTCAAACAAGAATTCCACCGTTATAATTTAGATATTCTCGGCTTGCAAGAGACCAGATGGACAGATAAAGGTCAGATTCTTAAAAATAATCTTAAATTTCTCTTTTCAGGGAGGGACGACAATAAGCATCACCAAGGCGTGGGTCTGCTTCTCAGCAGACACGCTAGCGATTCTCTTCTAGGATATGAGTGCATTAATGAAAGGTTTCTTACAGCAAAATTTCCGACAAGCGTCAAAGACTTGAATGTTATCTGCTGTTATGCCCCCACTGAGGATGCCGATGAGGATGGGAAGATAGGCTTTATGAACAACTTCAGTATATTTTGAATTCTGTCAAGAAAGGAGATATTACCCTTGTTCTAGGTGACTTCAATGCCAAAGTTGGTACTGACTCTGACCTTTGGGGAGGAGTAATAGGCCCTTTTGGTATTGGTAGCTGCAATGGCAATGGGCAACGTCTCCTACAGGTAAGTAAACTCAATGGATTCAGAATAACTAACACTTATTACAAACACCGCGACATACATAAGTACACATGGGTTTCACCTGATGGGCTGCATAAGAATATGATTGATTATATATTAATTAACAGCAAATGGGCTAGTTCTGTTAGGAATACCAGGTCATATAGGGGAGCTGAAATGGGATCTGAACATTACCTTGTTAAAAGTGTGTTGCAACTTAAACTTAAAAAGTGTTGTGCTAGGGTTAAAAAATTTACTTTTAATACTGAAGCTCTGAAAGATCCAGTTATAGCCAAAGCTTACCATGATAGGTTACTTAGTCATTATGACAGTCATGGTTTGCTTACTACTGAAGTTGAGGAAGAATGGGATCATTTTAAACAGGCTTTTTTGGACACTAACAGTACTCTTTTAGGAAAAAAGGAGCAGAAGAGGCAAAATTATCTGAGTGATAAGGCACTTGAGCTTATTTCGGAAAGAAAGAACTGCAGGAATGCCCTTAATCAATACCCTACTATTACTAATAGAAAGCATTACAGAGACCTTAATAAACTTGTAAAGGATCAGTTAGCTGCTGATAAGAATCTTTGGCTTGATGGTTTGGCGGACAAAGCCGAGGAAGCAGTTAGACAGCACAACAGCAGAGAGCTGTACCAGATAGTTAATGTTTTGTGTGGTAGAAAACGGACAGGCATACAAGGATTGAAGGATAAACAAGGTAAGGTTATAGAAGGGGAGGATTCTGTCATGGCTAGGTGGGCTGAGCATTTCAGTGATGTTCTAAACAATATGGGTAGTTCTACTCCCATTGTTTGCAATGATATAGATGCATTGGTGGCTTTAATGTTGGCCCTATAACACAATCTGAAGTTATTCTGGCTGTTTCTAAACTTAAACTTCATAAATCCCCAGGGGTAGATGAAATTACTACGGAAATGCTTAGAGCTGGGAATGTTTCAGTTACCACTTGGATGACTGAAATTCTGAATATCTTTTATGATAAAGGCATGGTTCCTAAGGATTTTACCAGAGCTATTGTTATCCCTATTTTCAAAAAAGGTGATCGCAGTTCTTGTTATAACTATAGGGGTATCAGCCTACTCTCTGTTCCCGGTAAAGTTCTTTCCATGATTGTGCTTAATAGAATTAAGAATCTGGTTGACAGTCAATTGCGTGATGAGCAATGTGGATTCAGAAGTGGTAGGGGATGTGTGGATCAGATATTTTCACTTAGGCAGATTCTTGAGAAATGTTTAGAGTTTCAGAAACCTTTGGTTGCTAGCTTTGTTGATTTCAAAAAGGCTTTCGACTCTGTTGATCGTCATAATTTGTGGTTGATTGTGAGATCATATGGTATACCAGACAAGTTAATTAACAGTATGAAAGCTCTCTATAATAACACTGAGTCGTGTGTGAGAGTTGGTAAGGCTTGCAGCAATTGGTTTAGCATTACTTCTGGTGTTCGACAAGGGTGCATTTTGTCTCCCTGTCTCTTTAGCTTGGTTATTGATTATGTTATGCAAAATTCACTTCAAGGGAAAGATTTTGGCCTTAAATGGGCTGGAGATACGAAAATTTCTGATTTAGATTATGCTGATGATTTAGCCCTTTTGGCAAATGATGTTGATGAGATGAACTCTTTCATTCGAGCTGTTGATGAGACTGGTAGTAGAGTAAGTTTGGTTATAAACAGAGAGAAAACTAAAGTGATGAAAATTGGTCAGGCAGGCTGTGATTCAGTTAATCTGAATGGTTGCAGTCTTGAGCAGGTGTCACAGTTTAATTATTTTGGGAGCTATGTAACAGATAATGGTGATGTGCGGCATGAGATTAACAGACGAATAGGGATTGCTGCCGGGACTTTTAAGAACCTATGGAGAGTGTGGAGAAATAGGCGTATACACCTAAAGACTAAAATTAGACTGTATAATAGTTTGGTTCTTTCTAGGGTTAGTTATGGTAGTGAAACTTGGACACTTTGTAAACAAGATAACAGGAAACTAGATGCTTTTGATTCCAGATGCTTATGCAGTATCTTGGGCATTACGTGGTTCAACTTTGTAACTAATGATGAGATTAGGCAAAGGAGTTTGCAACCTCCTTTAAGCAGCATATTTTGCAGAGAGAGACTCCGTTGGTTTGGCCATGTTGCCCGTATGAAAAATTATAGATTGGCGAATAGGGTTATGAACAGTGTGCCTAAAGGCCTCAGAAAGAAGGGGAGACCTAGGATGCGGTGGGCAGACAATGTCAAACAGGACCTTGTTAGAATTGGTGTGCAGTGGCCAGATGCAGTAGATGTAGCTCAGGATAGACTTGCTTGGAGAACTAAATTGCACGGTCTGGTTAGACCTCCGTAGCCCATGGCTGCTTGATGATGATGATGATGATGATGATGATGATGATGATGATGATGATGATGATGATGATGATGATGATGTAACAGATACCGGTGATGTGTGGCATGAGATTAGCAGGCGAATATGGATTGCTGCTGGGACTTTAAGAATCTACGGAGAGTGTGGAGAAATAGGAGAATATACCTAAAGACTAAAATTAGATTCTATAATAGTTTGTTTCTTTCAAGGGTTAGTTATGGTAGTGAAACTTGAACGCTTTTTAAACAAGATAACAGGAAACTAGATGCTTTTGATTCCAGATACTTACGTAGTATGTTGGGCATTAAGTGGTTCAGCTTTGTAACTAATGATGAGGTTAGACAAAGGAGTCGGCAACCTCTTTTAACCAGCATATTGTGCAGAGAGAGACTCCGTTGGTTTGGCCATGTTGTCCGTATGGATAATTATAGATTGGCGAATAGGGTTATGAACAGTGTGCCTAGAGGCCTCAGAGGGGGAGACTAGGATGCGATGGGCAGACAATATCAAACAGGACCTTGTTAGAATTGGTGTGCAGTGGGCAGAGCAGCAGATGTAGCTAAGGACAGATAAGTTTGGAGAACTAAATTACCCGGTTATGGTGTTGAGGATGATGATGATGATGATGATGATGAGTGCAGTTGGAATTTAGAAACGTAGATTGGGTCGAAAGGAAACAGCATTTGAAAAAAGGGATCGAGCTTAGTTTCGTGGAAAAGAGTGGGTCAACTAACTTTGAAATGTGGATTGGGCCAAATCTAACTTGGGAGACCTAACAACAGTGGATTCGGTTGAGATGAAATTTGGAAATATACGTCGATTTGAGCTTTTGAAAAGTGCATCGAATCGACCTTTGAGAAAAATGGAATAAGAAAGTTCTTTTAGGAAGATCTTCTTTTCCCGTAAGTCCTTGGTAGAGACGACCAAAACTTTCTTGTCCAAAACTTTGTAGTTTTGAAACCAAAACTTTCTTGGTAGGAGACAGTCGTGAAGACGTCGCCTACAATGGACTTTGTTTTGCATCAACCGTTTTCCGTTGTTGCATAGATGTTGGGAACACCTGAAAGCTTGGTGAAAGCCTTGTTAGTGGGATTGGAAATCCTGTTGTATTTAGCGACTTGCCGGAAGACAGTCGCTGTTCCTTTATATGATTGTGCCTTATATTTGTTAGAAGTGCGAAATAAAGGTGTATATATGTTTATAGTATACATATTGCGGAGTTCAGTTATTGAAGAAACCGAGTAGTGCCATTCTGACATCAAACATTATTAGGGAACGTATCCAGAGGTAAAAGCTCACACACAGAGATTGAAAGGAAGGACGAAAAAAGTATAGAAACTTTCCTAGCAACAGTAATATCGTATTTCTTCGATTGTAAGACGCCACCAATTGTAAGACGCATCTTAATTATAGTACCCCGAACAGAAAAAAAGCTTTGATTCTAAGAAAAAAAATAAAATAAAATAAAACGCTAAAATATATCTAACAAATATATTTGTTATAATAGATTTCAATTCAGTTGTTGTTGTTGTTGATACTTTACGCTCACTGAGAGGTCCGATCTCCGGCTTTCTCGATGCTTCAATATTAATTTCAATTCAGTAACAACAATAGTACCTATTTATCAGTAGGTATGTTATTCATCACTTCCTTCTGAATTAACATCAGAGTCTGATTCTTCTGAACCGTATTTATCTTCATTATCCCACAATATATATGGTCTTCTGAGCCATCGAGAGTGCTAGTGATGCAACATTTTTTAACTGAGTGCTGCACTATTCTTTCTGGGATTCACTTCCAAGCTGTTGATACCCATTCCGCCAATTTTGATACCGGCGCTTTAATTTTTTCCCGGAAGGTGTCAGCGGAAGGTTGTCAGTCAACAGCCAGGCCCCAACTTCCTAGTTGTCGCTGAGTGAGCTCCATTATAATGAAATAACGGTGGCTTCACATTTGAAACACCCAGGCCACTTTATTTCTCCAATGGAATTGGAGAATGCGATAACGGTCAAACTTGGAGGAGGGGTTTCCGCGTAAAAACAAAACGTGTGATGCCGTGTGCAAAGTGCAGGAAAATTAGAAAAAAAAAAGAAAAACTGCGATTCTAAGACGCACCCCGTTTTTAGAGACGTTTATACGGGAAAAAGGTGCGTCTTAGAATCGAAGAAATACGGTAATGTCAATAAATTTAGCAGGTTACGCATAACAGCATTTTCAGTCGAGGGTTGGGTTATTTTACCTCTGACCGGCACTTTTTTGCACACAATGGGCTAAATGACCAAGCCACAAGGGCGTCGAAGGCTCAGAGACGGTTGGGGGAGGGGACCAAATGGACAACTGTTAGGAAATAGATGGTAGTCTCCCGTCAAGGTCATCCAGAATGTTCTGTAACGTGCACAGGATACGACTCTTTCAGACACAGGTCACGTTTTTACGTTTCTCCAATGAACAGCAGCCTTTACATCGGTGTCCCCTGTCCCTACTGACCGAGGATAGAGCGGAGAGTTTTACGGAGATAAATCTCAACGATGGCTCAGATGGGACTCGAACCTGTTTTGTGCAGATTACACAGAAACACCCCTCCTGTCCTCGGTCAGTAGGGGACTAGACTGAGCCACCTCGCCTCAGGTCACGTAAGTGTGAAGTGTTTGTATGGCATTCTCACGATATGATTTGTCTGCACACAGATCACGGATTAACTTCCCATCTGACGGATGACGGACTTTCCAAGCCCATCGGTGCCTCTTTCTCGGGGCGGGGGTGACTCAGTCGGTAGCGCGCCAGGCTCGTAATCTGTAGTTCCCAGGTTCGAGTCCCAGCTGAGTCAGCGTTGAGATTTATCTCCGCAAAATTCCCCGCCCAGCCCACGGTCAGTAGGGGACACCGATGGCTTGGAAAGGCCGCCGTCCGTCGGATGGGACGTTAAGCCGTGGCTCCGTATGCGGGAGAGCCATACTCTGTGCACGTTAAAGAACACGCTGGATGACCTTGACGGGAGGCTACCATCTGTCTCCCAACAGCTGTTCCAGTGGGTCCCCTCCCACAACCTTCTCTGAGCCTTCGGGGTCCATGTGACCTGGCCATTTAGCCCATGGTGTGCAAAAAAGTGCCGCTCAGAGGTAAAACAACCCAACAACCCAACCTCTTTCTCACTACAGCAAAGCTCGAATTAGCATGATGGATAAGGCACATTGGATAATAATATCATTCGTCTTAAGGTATTCTATACTGGAGACTTGACCAAGGATTGGCACGAAGGCAAAATTGAGACTTGAACAAGGATCCCGACACTCTATTTTTAATGAAACATTTCTTGTGGTTAAATCAGCGAATTACTAGTTATTGAATTAGTTTATGCAATTGCTCCATAACAGCAGTGTTATATAAATATTATTGTTGCTTTTTTAAATTTTATTACGTATTTTTGGTCCAAGGTGCAAAAAATGATTTTGCAAAACATCTTTATTTTCTATAGAAAATGTTTCTAGTGTTATTAAGAACATGTTTTACTAAAAAAAAATAGGGTTCTTTACATAAGAGGCACAAAGTTTTGAATACATATGAATAATGTATGGGTAAGATATTAACTCTGACGCAGAATTAATTCAAGTAAATATTTATTTTGCATAATAAATCTCTGATAAATTTATTTTGCAGTTTAATTAACGGCAGAATATTCGCAAATCACCTCTGCAACTTAACAGAAAATAATGTAGATGTGAATTTACCCAAGCATAAGATAACTGCAATGAAAATATTTCGTAACATATTTATTTATGAAATAAATTTTATGGGAAATAAATTTAAAATTATTTCTAAAATTGAGCCATAAATTTCATTCATTTTAAATAAATCTGAACTTTGAGTCCAAAATACGTTTAATATAATGCTTGCTTTTACAATTAATATTACCATAATTTGAATCAGAATTAAAAAACTTATATGGAAAATTTTTATTTATCTTTAACTTAATATTGTTACAGATTATTGTTACAGAAATTATTATTTTTAAGAATTTTTTAGCCCTATTTATTTGAAAACACCGTGAGTGACTTCGAAATAACCAGAAATAATAATTGAACTTATTTAATAAATAAAAACCAAGTGCTTAACAAGAATTAAGTAAAACTTTAATTATTACTCACTTTATATTCAAACAGACTAACTGAAATAATGGCTAAATATTATTGTCGTCTATTAATATCAAAAACTAAAATATTATTCGAAAGTTGAACTACAACATTTTCTACATAACAATTTGTAGTATCGACTTTTACAAAAAAAAAAGATTCTTATTTATTACACAACAAGTTTAAAAAGGTGAATTTCTTCTTTAAACATCAGAAGTCACTCCAATTCTTCGGAAAAAAAAAGTAATAAACTAATAAGGTCAATCTTAGCCGACAGCCGCACACAAGTCACTGAAACTATCTCTTTTCGGGGGCGGGGGTGGCTCAGTCGGTAACGCGCCAGGCTTGTAATCTGTAGTTCCCAGGTTCGAGTTCCAGCTGCGACAGCGTTGAGATTTATCTCCGGAAAACTCCCCGCCTTGCCCACGATCAGTAGGGGACACCGACGGGCTGGAAAGGCCGCCGTCCGTCGGATGGGACGTTAAGCCGTGGCCCCGTGTGCGGAGAGCCATACCCTGTGCACGTTAAAGAACACGCTGGATGACCTAGACGGGAAGCAACCATCTGTCTCCCAACAGCTGTTCCACTGGGTCCCCTCCCTCAACCTTCTCTTAGCCTTCGGGTGATCTGGCCATTTCGCCCATGGTGTGCAAAAAAGTGCCGCTCAGAGGTAAAACAACCCAACAACCCAATCTATTTCCGACTTCTCTAAAACTCTTAAAACTGTCTGTGCCATTCCGAACCTGACGTATTTCCGCAGTACGTGACGTACTCGTAATATAATAATCACTCTTTCAACTGTCGCACGTGAACATGTCATTTCAATGTATTTATTCTTACTAACATTAGCCGTTAGCATACTAGCATTACCCATTCTTATAACATTACCCCACTGCCATTAAACCAACCTGTTTTAAGTAGCATATGCTCATTAATTAATGTTTTTTTACAATCCGCAGTACGAGAAAATTTGCAGTGTCATAGTCAGTTTTAGAATGAATTAGAGCTGTGCTGTTTGAATATGTTACAATTTCACAAATAATATTTTATTCAGAGAAGTCGTTTCGATTAATATTAAATATATAACCATTCCAGAACTGATTCTTTAGGTGATCCACTCTTAATTTTTAATTTCCCAGGACAAACTCCGTTATATTTAATGTATTGGTAATGATTAACTAAATAGATTACAACCAATTATATGATTTATTCTTTTTATCAGCATCACGAATTTAACAAGTAAGGTCTGTTGATATAATCCTGTGATGGGGCGGGGGTGGCTCAGTCGCCAGTCTCGTAATCTGTAGTTCCCAGGTTCGAGTCCCAGCTGGAACAGCGTTGAGATTTATCTCCGCAAAATTCCCCGCCCTGCCCACGGTCAGTAGGGGACACCGATGGGCTTGGAAAGGCCGCCGTCCGTCGGATGGGACGTTAAGCCGTGGCCCCGTGTGCGGGAGAGCCATACCCTGTGCACGTTAAAGAACACGCTGGATGGCCTTGACGGGAGGCTACCATATGTCTCCCAACAGCTGTTCCAGTGGGTCCCCTCCTCCAACCTTCTCTGAGCCTTCGGGGTCCATGTGACCTGGCCATTTAGCCCATGGTGTGCAAAAAAGTGCCGCTCAGCGGTAAAACAACCCAAAACCTGTGATGGGATAACTATTTTCCGGGTCAATAGCGATGTGAAATATTGTTAACGGGACCAAATGTTAAGGGATCATACGGTAAAAATAATAAAAAGTTTGTTACTTTTTTATTATTCGAGTCATGTTAACGATACGAAGATTTATATTTAATACAGACTAACTACGTATTAGTTAGAATATAAATTTTAAGATTTTTAATTTATTTTTCTTACTGTATTTATAAACACTTAGCGGGTCGGATTAAACGATATTATGGAACATAGTTCGCTCGACATTAGTTTACGCTATCAATATTTATGCTAATCTAGGAAAAATGCTGTTGTGATCTTATGAGAGACCATATTCACTGCTGGACATTAAGTGTGCAACACCAGGAAATACAAGAGATATCAAAGCCATATTTAATGAATGCATAGCTTATGTTACAAGGATCAAATGATTGCAAATACAACTCGGTTAGACTTGTGGAATACAAAAATATCAGTATCTTGTGTAGAAACCATGAGCGACAATAACCGCTGCTACACGGTCCGGCATTGAGAGGATGAGACGTCGGATGTGTGTTTGGTGAATGTCAGTCCATGCAGTTTCGATACGTCGCCAAAGTTCATCTGTTGTAGCTACCACTGGTGTGCTAGTCGTCGTGAGATCATGGGTTGGGTTGTTTTACCTCTGAGCGGCACTTTTTTGCACACCATGGGCTAAATGACCAGGTCACATGGACCCCGAAGGCTCAGAGAAGGTTGGGGGAGGGGACCCACTGTAACAGCTGTTGGGAGACAGATGGTAGCCTCCCGTCAAGGCCATCCAGCATGTTCTTTTAACGTGCAGAGGGTATGGCTCTCCCGCAGACGGGGCCACGGCTTAATGTCCCATCCGACGGACGGCGGCCTTTCCAAGCCCATCGGTGTCCCCTACTGACCGTGGGCAGGGCGAAGAATTTTGCGGAGATAAATCTCAACGCTGACCCAGCTGGGACTCGAACCTGGGAACTACAGATTACGAGCCTGGCGCGCTACCGACTGAGCCACCCCCGCCCCCGTGAGATCATGGACCAGACATGTTCAATTGGGGACAGATCCTGTGAACACGCAGGCCAAGGCAGAAGTGTCACATGGTGGCTATCCAGGAATTGTTGGACGATGCATGCCACATGTGGTCGAGCATTGTCCTGTTGATAAATGGCATCAGAGAACCCCTGCAGATAAAGTACGACCACAGGCTCCAACACCTCAGTGATGTAACGCTGGCTGTTCAAAGTACCGGTAATGCATACGAGGCGCTTGCATAAGTGGAGTCCAATGGCACCCCATACCATAACAACAGGGGCTAGACCTGTATGGTGCTCCATCATGCATGTGTCACTGAGACTTTTGCCGTGGTACCGCCAGATACAGATTCGTCCATTATGGTGCTGCATACTGAAACGGGATTCGTCTGAAAAGATGATGCGATGCATCCATGCACGACATGCTTGGCACCATTGCAGTCGCATACACCTGTGTTGTAGAGTCAATGGTAGCCGAAGCCATGGCCGCCTAGTAAAGATGCCCCAATGTTGCAGACGACGTCGAACCATACGTGCGGACACTGGTTGATGTGCAACACATCCTAACTGTTGAGCTAAGGTGTTTGATGTGGCTGTATGATCATTCTTAGCCATGCGCACGAGATGTCTGTCCTCTCGTTCTTTTGTGTGACAGGATTGTAGAGATCCCTCACGTCGGTGAGTTCGTTCCTCCTCTACCCATTGACACTATATTCTCATCACTGTAGCAGCATTCCGTCAAATACGAGCACCGATGTCTCGGTATGATAATCCGTCTTCCTGTAATCCCACAATTATCCCTCGATCAAAGTCGGAAACCTGGTCGTATGGATGCTGTGTTCTTCGACAGGGCTTACTTGATCCTTTAGTGCGCAAGAACTGCGAGCAAACACAATTCCAGTGCTTTACACCATTTCTTTGTAATCTCCTCTTATACCACTTCCAGGGGGCGTTACTGTCACACATGTTGTGCACCTGTTTTGCGCTTTGAATCATTTACATGTTTTCCCATGGGCTACTCATCTTGCATATTTGCAGGACAATCTGATGAATTCTTCCTGGTTTTGAACTTTTAATGGCCAGTAGTTATAAGTGATTCTCATGTGCGGCCACTAGGAAATTTTTAAGACGGTCACCAACAAAATTATGTTTTCGACATGAAAATATTTTTAGTGCCGACTGCAATGTATATGGATGTCCTATTT
The DNA here is from genome assembly GCA_038380435.1 of Ryuthela nishihirai. NCBI lineage: Eukaryota > Metazoa > Arthropoda > Arachnida > Araneae > Heptathelidae > Ryuthela > Ryuthela nishihirai. The sequence goes on from JAWZYU010000004.1 coordinate 11,502,224, forward strand.
TTATTTTCCTCTATTAAGTTATTTATTTTCAAGTGTGATGTTTATCAAATTTTTATAACACTGCCTACTTAGTTAAAATTGTGTACATATTCAACATTATTTTTGCAGAAATGTTTAGTAATGGACCAGCAGATTAAACATGTTGAAAGGGTCATGATTTTTTTGGTCTGATTAAACTTTCAGTCAATATTTAAGGAAACGAATTAATTTTCTTTCTTTTATTAAACTTTATTCAAATACTGCAATCTTAAATCTAATATAGCATTATCTTTACATAAAGATGCTCTAAATCACAATGTTCCGTGCAGAAATATACCCAGAGGGGAGGGGAGATCCGGACTCCCTTCCCCCTTCGAAAATGCCCCCTCTCATCATCATCATCATCATCATCTTCAAGCAGCCATGGGCTACGGAGGTCCAACCAGACGGTGCAATTTAGTTCTCCAAGCAAGTCTATCCTGAGCTACATCTACTGCATCTGGCCACTGCACACCAATTCTAACAAGGTCCTGTTTGACATTGTCTGCCCACCGCATCCTAGGTCTACTCTTCTTTCTGAGGCCTTTAGGCACACTGTTCATAACCCTATTCGCCAATCTATAATTATTCATACGGACAACATGGCCAAACCAACGGAGTCTCTCTCTGCACAATATGCTGCTTAAAGGAGGTTGCAAACTCCTTTGCCTAATCTCATCATTAGTAACAAAGTTGAACCACCTAATGCCCAAGATACTGCGTAAGCATCTGGAATCAAAAGCATCTAGTTTCCTGTTATCTAGTTTACAAAGTGTCCAAGTTTCACTACCATAACTAACCCTAGAAAGAACCAAACTATTATACAGTCTAATTTTTGTCTTTAGTTGTATACGCCTATTTCTCCACACTCTCCATAGGTTCTTAAAAGTCCCGGCAGCAATCCCTATTCGTCTGTTAATCTCATGCCGCACATCACCATTATCTGTTATATAGCTCCCAAGATAATTAAACTGTAACACCTGCTCAAGACTGCAACCATTCAGATTAACTGAATCACAGCCTGCCTGACCAATTTTCATCACTTTAGTTTTCTCTCTGTTTATAACCAAACCTACTCTACTACCAGTCTCATCAACAGCTCGAATGAAAGAGTTTATCTCATCAACATCATTTGCCAAAAGGGCTAAATCATCAGCATAATCTAAATCAGAAATTTTCATATCTCCAGCCCATTTAAGGCCAAAATCTTTCCCTTGAAGTGAATTTCGCATAACATAATCAATAACCAAGCTAAAGAGAAAGGGAGACAAAATGCACCCTTGTCGAACACCAGAAGTAATGCTAAACCAATTGCTACAAGCCTTACCAACTCTCACACACGACTCGGTGTTATTATAGAGAGCTTTCATAATGTTAACTAACTTGTCTGGTATACCATATGATCTCACAATCAACCACAAATTATGACGATCAACAGAGTTGAAAACCTTTTTGAAATCAACAAAGCTAGCAACCAAAGGTTTCTGAAACTCTAAACATTTCTCAAGAATCTGCCTAAGTGAAAATATCTGATCCACACATCCCCTACCACTTCTGAATCCACATTGCTCATCACGCAATTGACTGTCAACCAGATTCTTAATTCTATTAAGCACAATCATGGAAAGAACTTTACCTGGAACAGAGAGTAGGCTGATACCCCTATAGTTATCACAAGAACTGCGATCACCTTTTTTGAAAATAGGGATAACAATAGCTCTGGTAAAATCGTTAGGAACCATGCCTTTATCATAAAAGATATTCAGAATTTCAGTCATCCAAGTGGTAACCGAAACATTCGCAGCTCTAAGTATTTCCGTAGTAATTTCATCTACCCCTGGGGATTTATGAAGTTTAAGTTTAGAAACAGCCAAAATAACTTCAGATTGTGTTATAGGGCCAACATTAAAGCCACCAATGCATCTATATCATTGCAAACAATGGGAGTAGAACTACCCATATTGTTTAGAACATCACTGAAATGCTCAGCCCACCTAGTCATGACAGAATCCTCCCCTTCTATAACCTTACCTTGTTTATCCTTCAATCCTTGTATGCCTGTCCGTTTTCTACCACACAAAACATTAACTATCTGGTACAGCTCTCTGCTGTTGTGCCGTCTAACTGCTTCCTCGGCTTTGTCAGCCAAACCATCAAGATTATCAGTAGCTTCTTATCAGTAGCTTCTTATCAGTAGATTCTTATCAGTAGCTAACTGATCCTTTACAAGTTTATTAAGGTCTCTGTAATGCTTTCTATTAGGACTAGTAGGGTATTGATTAAGGGCATTCCTGCAGTTCTTTCTTTCCAAAATAAGCTCAAGTGCCTTATCACTCAGATAATTTTGCCTCTTCTGCTCCTTTTTTCCTAAAAGAGTACTGTTAGTGTCCAAAAAAGCCTGTTTAAAATGATCCCATTCTTCCTCAACTTCAGTAGTAAGCAAACCATGACTGTCATAATAACTAAGTAACCTATCATGGTAAGCTTTGGCTATAACTGGATCTTTCAGAGCTTCAGTATTAAAATTAAATTTTTTAACCCTAGCACAACACTTTTTAAGTTTAAGGTGCAACACACTTTTAACAATGTAATGGTCAGATCCAATTTCAGCTCCCCTGTAAGCCCTGGTATTCCTAACAGAACTAGCCCATTTGCTGTTAATTAATATGTAATCAATCATATTCTTATGCAGCCCATCAGGTGAAACCCATGTGTACTTATGTATGTCGCGGTGTTTGTAATAAGTGTTAGTTATTCTGAATCCGTTGAGTTTACTTAACTGTAGGAGACGTTGCCCATTGCCATTGCAGCTACCAATACCAAAAGGGCCTATTACTCCTCCCCAAAGGTCAGAGTCAGTACCAACTTTGGCATTGAAGTCACCAAGAACAAGGGTAATATCTCCTTTCTTGACAGAATTCAAAATATCCTGAAGTTGTTCATAAAACCTATCCTTCTCATCCTCATCGGCATCCTCAGTGGGGGCATAACAGCAGATAACATTCAGGTCTTTAACGCTTGTCTGAAATTTTGCTGTAAGAAACCTTTCATTAATGCACTCATATCCTAGAAGAACATCGCTAGTGTGTCTGCTGAGAAGCAGACCCACGCCTTGGTGATGCTTATTGTCGTCCCTCCCTGAAAAGAGAAATTTAAGATTATTTTTAAGAATCTGACCTTTGTCTGTCCATCTGGTCTCTTGCAAGCCGAGAATATCTAAATTATAACGGTGACTTGTGTGAGGACATCAAGAGAAAAAGCTCTGTGCAGAGTCCTCACATTCCAACTACCTATGGAGAGAAAATGGTTAGTGGGATGTTTGAAGAAACTATGTTTATTGAGAGAGGGAATGCCGACAATATCAAACAGCCCCCTAATCGCAGACATGGGGCAAAGACCCGTTCCCCCACTACTAAAGGCTGAAGCCATCTACACTGGAAGACTTCCTCCAATGTAGAATTTGACGATGCCAATAGAAGAAAAGAGTTCAGGTGCCTGCGATGACTTCTGCTCAGGATTATCCACCAGCTGATAAACGTATCCTGTGAATCTATTCACTTGGGGCTGTCAACCCACAAACAAACAGAAAACACAGCGGAAGATTTTCCCTCCACAGAAGCCCACCAATGCAGCAAAATCAGGATCCATAATCAAGCTCAGAGCCATATATCTGTCCAGTCCAGTGGGTTTATATGGTCAGCACCAGGACCCTGTGTGGTTGACCACTCCTCAGCAGGGTAGAAAAAAAAGAAAAGTAGCCATAGTTGTCCAGATCAGTAGGCCACACTAATCTGGCAGCCCTCCCCTTCCGTTCACTTCCACAAGAGAGTATCTCTTTTGAAAGTTACTAACGGTCCGCACCACGAGAAGGTGGGGTCGGACATTAGGTGCTAGGCCTGGCCGGTTCTATGCATCATCACAGGGGATTGGTGCATAGCTCTCCTTCCAGTGACTACGTAGCTACCATTACAGACCAGACCCCCTCTACCTGCTTTGAAATCCAAAAACATTTGTACTTGTGTAATTTAATTTAGCCCCATATTTTATGTACGACACTAAAAATAGTTTAAAAAAACTATAAAATCTCATTCCATATAGAATATTATTTTCAACCCTTCCTTTACGATGGATTCTCTTCATCATTTCTGACTTCTAACGGTGAACAAAAAAAATTTAAATCATTAAAATTTTTAAAATAACCTATCTTCCCACATGTGCCTTAAAGAGTAACAAAAAAAGACTAAAGTATTTCTATGGTGCAATCAGTCACTGAATTCGTAGGCACTTTAAAGGAAGATAGGGCGCTGGCAATCTTGTTGAGTAGGTAAATCGGCGCCCTATCTTCCTTTTTTTCGGGGTGAAAATCACTCCCGCGAAAATACACCCGCTTTTTGGGAAGAGAGGGAATGGTTGGGGAGGTAAATTCGAAATAATCTACGACAATTTTCACATAAGCTTTCATTTGACACCTAACTCGTAATTGTACGTCCTCACGTTCTGAAGGTATAGAGAAACAATCGTTTTCATATTTCCCCTTTTCAACAAGGGAAGAAACAAGGTAACCTGTAACATTCCCCATATCACAACCTGTAACATTCCCCGAATCACAACCTGTAACATTTCCCATATCACAACCTGTAACATTCCCCATATCACAACCTGTAACATTCCCCATATCACAACCTGTAACATTCCCCATATCACAACCTGTAACATTCCCCATATCACAACCTGTAACATTCCCCATATCACAACCTGTAACATTCCCCATATCACAACCTGTAACATTCCTCATATCACAACCTGTAACATTCCTCATATCACAACCTGTAACATTCCCCGTATCACAACCTGTAACATTCCCCGTATCACAACCTGTAACATTCCCCATATCACAACCTGTAACATTCCCCATATCACAACTTGTAACATTTCCCATATCACAACCTGTAACATTCCCCATATCACAACCTGTAACATTCCCCATATCACAACCTGTAACATTCCCCATATCACAACCTGTAACATTCCCCATATCACAACCTGTAACATTCCCCATATCACAACCTGTAACATTCCCCATATCACAACCTGTAACATTCCCCATATCACAAGCCTTCATTTGACTCATAGCTTGTTACTTTCGGCCTTCGCGTTCAAAGATATAGCTGAAAAAATCATTTTTAAATTTTTTCCTTTTTTTAGAGGGACGAAAGCATGGGTAATAAATTTTTATAGCCTATGACACTACGCACGTTCCAAGCTTTCATTTGAACACATAAAAATTAAGTTTATCCATCGCGTTCGAAGGGTTCGGTAATTTTACATCTGAACGGTATCATTTGGCACACAATGGGCTAAATGGCCCGATTTCGAAGGGTATTGTGAAACAACTGCAATAATAATCTGGAAAAAAATTGGTTTTGCCGTGAGTGGGATTCGAACCCACGTCTCCCGGAAAATGCTAGTTATGCTAACCACTACATCATCATCGGCTAACGCTCCTTCTACCGCTGGTGTGATTTATAAACTTTCCGGATTTTTTTCATTCGCACAGTGGCGCCATCTTTCCGGGAAGTGGACAACTGTGGTGTCACAAAAATATGGAATTTTAATATTTTTCACTCACGCTCATGACGTTAAATCAATAATTGAGTAGTAAAAAATCATAGGATGTGTCCTATAAACATGGACAGGAACGTTAGCCGATGATGGTGCAGTTGTTAGCATAACTGGCATGTTTCCAGGAGGCGTGGGTTCGAATCCCACTCACAGCAAAGCAACTTTTTTTAGCTTATTATTTCATGTGTTCCATGCCTACAAGACATCCTCTGATTCTTTACTAGTGGAACAACTGTTTTGAAAAGCACACAAATCGACAACTGATGAGCGAAAAGCAACAAAAAGATAGGTAAAAATGAGTGTCCTTGATTATGGCCTTTTACTGTGAGTGAACCCAAAATTTTTATGTATTGTGAAGAGCATAATGAGAGTCTCTGTGGAAAGTTTGAGGTCGATAAGATTAAAAATGGTTGAGATCATTATCAGAGATAGTAGCCAAAAGAGAGAATAAACATTTTGGTGATATACTGATTATAGTGGGCTTTTATTTAAAATATCCTGCGGCTATTTTCGAAAAACAATCCGATTCTGCGTTCTACGTGGGATCTGTCGATTCTCGGAAACATATCAGCATTCATTAATTCTCTTTCTAAATCGTTGCTTCGAAGACTGAATTCTTTTAGCGTACGAACGTGCAAGCAATTCGCAGAATGCCTCTTAGCAATGATAATCATTGCTTGAACAACTGGATATCTGAAGAGTTTCATGGATAAGGAAGTTGGTGAATATCAGAATAACAGTCCATTCTCCAGCTTGTTTGGATGAAAGCAACACTGTAACTGTGCAAGAATTTGTATCTGCTATTTTTTTGTTGTTTCCGATAGCTACTGAAGCAATTTTTGTGAGTAACCAGAAGGTTAGAAAAGTTTAAAATTCAGTGAAAGAAAACTTGATATTTTTTAATATCTCAAGAAGAATATTTGAGCTGTTAGTAGAGTTGGGTTGGGTTGTTTTACGCCTGAGCGGCACATTTTTTTTTTGTACACAATGGACTAAATTGGCCGATCACAATGGCCCCGAGGGCTCAGAAAAGATTTGGGGAAGGGGACCCACAGGACAGATGTGTAGCATTCATTTTTTTTTTCCTCTTTTGATATAGATTATCGAAGTGGCAAGTTTTGTTTCCGTCATTATCTGCACCAAGAAATGCTTGCTACTAAATTTATTGGAAACTGGATGATGTAGAAAACAGTCAGAGGGATGAATAGTACGATCAGTATTTGTCAGCTTTCTTAAAAAGTATCCTTCAAATCATTATGCTTTTATGTAACAGTACTTAATTATAATCAGACCCGGATGTAGAAAAAATAAAATGGGTGGAAAAAAATAAATGGGTGGCAAGAAAATTGGATTTCCATTGTCCTATAGCATAGCATAACGTACAACTGCACAAATGAATATTCCGATGTGGAAAAAAGATCCACACGGACTCATTCAGCCATTGTCCTATAACATTTCCCCCTTTTTTTAAAGGCCTTTAAAAACTTTCTTGAGAAATACGTGAAATATGCACAAATTTAATACTTTTTGCATTCATTTCCCTTACTAGCAATCTGAAATGGGCCGGCCCTGTCTAAAATCATATCCACTAGTTAACTTTGCTTCAAAGATTATGCTGACGTTATGATAATGATATTAATGCTTTAATATCAAACCATAATTTTTAGGGTTATGGTCATAACAAACCTTTCTTTGTGTTGGCATCTTAATTCTGAAAGGCTTAAAAGCTTGGTTCTGTAAATCAACATCTTCAAAATTGGGTTATGACAATTAACAACATTCTGTTTATGATTACTAAGCTCAAGAATGGTCCCATTGAAATCGTAGCTCATTTAAAAATAGAGAACGATATGTCACGTTTTTTAATCTCAGTGAAGCGTTAAGACTAAAATGGAACATAAAATAATTCGTTTTTTTCACAAACACGTTGTTACTTGTATATTTATGGCTTGAAAATGTAAACAAAGAAAACGTTTTAGCACTATAAAGCTACATCTGAAATGATAAGCTGGAAAAAATTGGTTTTGCCGTGAGTGGGATTCGAACCCACATCTCCCAGTAACCGGCCAGATATGCTAGCCATTACACCATCATCAGCTAAATTTTTAAGTCACACAAGCTGAAAATGAAAACGTTAGCTGATGATGATGTAATGGTTAGCATACCAGCCGGTTACGGGGAGATGTGGGTTCGAATCCCACTCACGGCAAAACCAATTTTTTTCATCTCATCCTTTCATGTGTTCCATGTCGACAGCTCATCTGTGATACTTTATCACTAGAGCTATAGGTAGTTCCCTGGTTCGAGTCCCAGCTGGGTCAGCGTTGAGATTTTTCTCCGCAAAATTCCCCGCCCTGCCCACAGTCAGTAGGGGACACCGATGGGCTTGGAAAGGCCACCGTCCGTCAGATGGGACGTTAAGCCGTGGCCCCGTGTGCGGGAGAGCCATACCCTGTGCACGTTAAAGAACACGCTGGATGGCCTTGACGGAAGGCTACCATCTGTCTCCCAACAGCTGTTCCAGTGGGTCCCCTCCCCCAACCTTCTCTGAGCCTTCGGGGTCCATGTGACCCGGCCATTTAGCCCATGGTGTGCAAAAAAGTGCCGCTCAGAGGTAAAACAACCCAACCCAACCTAGAGCTATATTGTTATCAGATACAGAAAGAATTGGGGAGACATGAAATTTGCTTTAATAGAACTTGGTGGAGAAGAACAGATGAAAATCCTCATCTTATCAGCCGATCTGAAAAGTTTGTCTTCCCTTGATCCAGAAAAACAGGTGTACCATTACTTCCCCACACTCTGATGAGTGATTTGTAACTTATTATGTAATTTTCAGCGTAATAATTTCATCGTGCATGAATTTATTTAGTCTACTGTTAGAGAGTTAAAAACTATCGAAAAAAAAAAATTTGTTTCATTGAATCGACTTTTGTGATGAAGCCTTCTTTTGAAATCTGGCCAGAAATAGATGTGAATATTAACGTGATATAAGGCTCCCGCAAATTACTCCAGTGATTAAGCACTACTTCAGCCATTGTCGGTTATTCGTTGATATGATGGAACCAACATATCAGTTGTCATATTTGCACACTCGGGTGGGAAGAAAAGCCAAGTTTTCGATGGAACCCGCCTTTGACATCAAGTCCAATACCGGAAGAATCGCTCGCAGCTAAGAAGGAGAGACATAGCGTCGATGTTCCCCAGAATGTACACACTGGTAAGGAAAAACTCGTCAACATTTTCATCATCATCAGGCTGACAGACAGACGAAATATAATACATCAAAGTTGCAAGGACACCGTTCCGCAAAGGAACAGAAGACCTCTATTGCACGATGTACAGTAAAATTGAATCGAACTTTTGTCATTTTGCTTCGGTTTGATTTTCTCATGTCAACTGCGAAGTGATGAACGGAAATAAATATATTTCTCTATTCTTCAAACGAAAGAAGTAAAAAATACTGTTTTTTTTATTTTAAAACTTATTACTTGGTCTTGAAACCTGGACGTGCATGAGGACCCCCTTGATTCCCGCACTGTTATTTAAATATCTTTTTGTTATATCATTATTATTTTTATCGTTACTACTATATTGTTATTGGTGTTATTATTATTATTATTATTCAAAGCAATATAATAAAAAAAAAATAAATACCCCCTCAAGCAGCTGCTTGCCACAGAGGTCTGACAGGAGCCTGTCAGTTTATATGCCACAGTAGGAGATCTGAGAGGATGGCAGGACCTCAGCAGAAAAACGACACACACATCCATGCCTAATTCCGGGGCTCGAACCCAGGTCCCTTAGATCAGTAGCCAAGCGTGCTAACATATACGCTTCCTAAAATACCATTTATAACTGTTAGGTTGTTTTTCCTTTGAACGGCGCTTTTTGCACACAATGGGCTAAAGACCAGGGGGCAAAGACTCAGAGAAGGTTCAGAGAGGGTTGGAAGCAAGAAACCGGCTGAACAGACACGAGACTTACGAGACAGATGGTAAGGCTCTCAAAGGGCCATCCAGCGTGTTCTTTAGCGTGCACATAATATGGCTTTCCCGTACACGGGGCCACCGCTTAACTTCATATCCTACGGACTGCGGTCTTTCCAAGCCCAATGATGTTCTCTACTCACCATGGGCAGGACGGAGATTTTTGTAGAGATAAATCTCAATGCTGGCCTAGCTTGGATAAATTTTAAGTAATATGATTTTTAACGGAACAAATAAATAGGAAAAAAAATTTTGATATTTTATGTTGCACTTTTTTGCACACAATGGGCTAAATGGATAGGTCACAAGGACCACTAAGGTTCAGAGAAGATTGGGGGAGGGAATCCACTGGACAGTTGTTAGGACACAAATGGTATCCTCCCGTCAAGGTCATCCAGCTTGTTCTTTAATGTGCACATGGTACGGCTCTCCCGTACACGGGACCACGTTTTTACGTTCCATCCAACGAATGGCGGCATTTCTAAGCCCGTCGGTGTCCTCTACTCACCCAAGACAGGGCGCGGATTTTTGCGAAAATAAATCTCACCGATGGCCCAGGTGGGACTGGAACCTAGGAATTGCAAGTTACCAATTACGCGCTATCTACTGAACCTTCCCTCCTCTGCTCCATCAGTTGAGGAATCATCACCGAATCTTTTACCGTTTTGCCCCCTTTTTTGCTCATTTTTTTAAAAGAAAAAAGAACTAAAGTTTTCAGTTTCTTGTCCGTCCATAGATATTAATTTTTTTTGTTTCTTTTGTAGAGATAAAAATTATTTATTCGTCAGATAGGTATTGATAAAATATTGCGCTTCTCATTTCCCAAAACTCCCAAATATACTATAGGTATTAATATTATAATAAGATTTGACAGTATCTTAAGGGGCGCTAAATATACTATAGCGCCCCTTAAGATACTGTCAAAAAAAGGAAGTTGGGTTCGGTTGTTTTATTATGAATGGTACTTTTGTGTACACAATGGACTAAATGGTCAAGTCATAATATCCTCAAATTCTCAGAGAAATTTTAAGAGAACCCACTGGATAGCTATTACGAGACAGATGAAAGCCTCTGGTCAAAGCTATCCAGCGTGTTCTCTAACATCCACAGAGTATGGCTCTCCTGCACAAGGAGCCAGATCTTAACGTCCCATCCGATGAAAACCTCATTTCCAAATTTTTTAGTGTTTTTATATTAACATTCTTAACAACTATAATAACTCAAACATCTTTTTCTTTCTGAGTTGCCTATTTGTTAATCATATTAAAATAGATCTCTCACTATTATCTAACCTTCTCCTATTATCTAAGCATTGATCTCAAAGCGCTAAAAAACTAAGCAAGGCATCAAGAACCCAGTTTCTATGGTGCAACTTACATTTATAATTTTTGCTCTATACATCTATTTAAGGAAAACACGACTGTCTGTAGTATATAATTCATAGTGTGTAACCTTCCTTATCTTCACGGCATCTTGCCAATTCTTCTAAAAACAAAATTGTCATTCCTCGCCTTTGGTCAATGATACACTCCCAATATTCCGTCGCCATTCTTCATTTTGAGAAGGATAGCGAGTACCAGTTAAGTGTGCGTGTCTGTTCGATGGCACGCTCTCCACACTGGATGCACGTGGCTCGCTGCGTGAGAGAACGCAGCTGAATCCTATCATGAAACCTGGTGCCGTTCAGCAGTAGCTTGACAACATCTATGTAACTCTGTGAGACTTGTGGATGTTTCAGCCTTGAAACCTGAAATGCGGACTTTTACATTCATGTCCACGCATGGGTGTGTCTTTTCTCTTATTTCTTTGCGCTTCTCCTACTGCTCTCTGTTTCAGCTCTTCTCCTCAAAACTCTCGCAGACATTACCGAGCTTTCTGCTCCTAATGCGCTGCAGCATGTTGGTGATTGATGGTCCATGCGCTAGAACAGATGGGACGCAAACCTCGAAGACGGCTGATCTTGCTCGCCGCACGGAGTCCAACTCCAAGAGGGTAGCTGACGCTTTCATCTTCCGCTGACTCGATAAAAAGAAAAGCTTCTAACGCTCACTGGCTGCTTTCATGCGAATCCCAATAAATGTACTTGCATACTTTCATTAATCTTTATAAAGAAAAAAAAATCGTTTGGACAATAAAACCGGAACGAATTTCTTTGAAAAAGACAACCAACATGTTTTCTTATTTTGTACAAATTTGTTGTTTTTTGTTGTTTTTTGTCCTGTAGAGCTTCAGTTATCTGGAAAAGAAGAAGCCCAGGATTATTCGTAATCTATATATGATGCCATTGTGCTTTTCAAAAAGGGGTCGGGATTTGGCGAAGTCGGTAGTGCTCCAGGCTCGAAATATGCAATTTCGAGTCCCATTTGTGACAGATTTATATCAGACCCGCGTCTCCCCTACCATGCCTTCGGTGAGAAAGAAGAGATCGATGGGCTTGGAAAGGTCGCAGTTCTCATGAGGAACCTTGAGTCATTGCCTCGTGTGCAAGAACGCCTTATCCTGTGCACGTTAACAACACTCTAGATAGCTTGACGGAGGGCTCCATCTGTCTCCTATTCAGTAGGTCCCCTTCCCCCATACTTCTCTGAGCCCCTGTAGTCTTTGTGACCTGGCTATTCAACCCATTGTGGGGGAAAACGTGCCGCTCAGAGGTAAAACAACAACCCTTTAAAAACAGTCTTTTTTTTTTCAATCATTTCCAAGGCAGAGTTTTTTAAACACGATCGTACAGTTATGAGCTATTTGGGTTGTGGGGTTGGGTTGTTTTACCTCTGAGCGGCACTTTTTTGCACGCCATGGGCTAAATGGCCAGGTCACATGCACCCCGAAGACTGGAGGAGGTGACCCACTGGAACAGCTGTTGGAAGACAGATGGTAGCCTCCCGTCAAGGCCATCCAGAATGTTCTTTAACGTGCACAGGGTATGGCTCTCCCGCACACGGACAAACGGCTTAACGTTCCATCCGACGGACGGCGGCCTTTCGAATCCCAATCGGTGTCCCCTACTGACCGTGGGTAGGGCGGGGAGTTTTGTAGAGATAAGTCTCAACGCTGACCCAGCTGGGACTCGAACCTGGGAACTGCAGATTACGAGCCTGGCGAGCTACCGACTGAGCCACCCCCTAATTTGGATTAACGTACACAAATGCATATAAATGAAAAAGGAAGTTGTTTGTTGAGCTCCATTACTGAATGCCTGCTCTATAAGAAATTACATACACTTACCTCAAATAAACTATGGCTACTTTAAAGCCACTCCAAATAGTAGATTTTTACGTATTTTTTTACTATGATGATTTTTTTTACCTCCCTCATTATGTATTAGATGCCGCATAATAAGACCTGCTCAATAAGCGTCTTCTCTGCGTGCAAATGGGACTTCATTAAGCGCCGAAGTATTGTGCACTTCATTTCCTTCCGTTCCCATGGTGATTCGCCATCACCAGCGTCACAAACTCATAACGAAAGCAAATGGAGAATAACAAATACAAATGAAACAATTATTTTACCGTTATTCCGGATGAGATGTTGTGTGCGTTTCAGCAATCTATCTCATTATAAATTACACTTTTTCTCCTTCATATAAAACGTGTGAAAGCGTACAGAAGGCATTTCAGTCGGAAACTCATAATTTGCGAACGAAAACCTCAAATGGCAGAATCTTGTATGCAATTATTTAAACTAATCGTATGTTGACTAATACTTTTCTAGTGGGAAAAAAATATCTGTCTGGAACTACGTTATTAAAGATAGGTTGTCTGTTCAGGATTCTCTCTGAAAATAAGAATATCTTCTACTTTTTTTCAATTTATCACTTTTATATTTTTTTTTATTTTCAAACTGTCGTGACTCACAATTAAATTATAGGATTAATTATAAAATTGAAATAGAAGACAATTGATTATATTATAGACAATTGTTGAACAAGGAAAGATTTTCTTTTAGGAATTTTTCCCTCAACATTTTTGCTACATGTCGTGGTCACAAGAACTCCCTAGCTCAAAGCTGGATTGTCTAAAAAAAATTAAAAATAATACCCCCTCAAGCAGCTGCCTGCCACAGAGGTCTGACAGGAGCCTGTCAGTTTATATGCCATAGTACAAGGTCTATGAAGATGGCAGGACTCAGCAGGAAAACACCACAAATATCCATGCCTTACCCAGGGATCGAACCCAGGTCCCGTATATTAGTAGCCAAGCGCGCTAACCACTGGGCCACGGGACGGTATTGGATTGTGTAATAGGATCAATAATCTATTTGGAGAATTGAGGATCATTTCTATGCAAACATGCACATTATGTACAGTCGCTCAAATTAATATCCGAACAATATGGTTGATTACAGAATTCAGAAAAAAATGGAGAAAAATCGATTTTTCTAGAAATTAGCACCTTCGTGTCACGTGACACGAAGGTTGCCAGATCACTAATTTCTAAAAAAATCGTTTCCAGATATTTTTTCTGAATTCTGCAATCAACCATAATGTTTGGATATTTATTTGAGCGACTGTACCTCATATATATATATACAGAGACACAGAAAAGAACCACTATGTGTCATTAACGGCGAATACAAGGGGGAGAACATGGGTTCGGTTGTTTCACCTCTGAGACACACTTTTTTGCACACAATGGGCTAAGTAGCCAGGTCACAAGGACCTCTAGGGCTCAGAGAAGGTTGGGGACCCACTGGAACAGATGTTGGAAGATAGATGGTGGTCTCCCGTCAAAGCCATCCAGCGTGTTCTTTAACATGCACAGGGTATGGCTCTACATACACGGGGCCATTGCTTAATGTCCCATCCGACGGACGGCGGCCATTCCAAGCCCATCGGTGTTCCCTACTGATCGTGGGCAGGGCGGGTATTTTGTGGAGATAAACCTCAACGCTGACTCAGCTGGGACTTGAACCGGGGAACTGAAAATTAGGAGCCTGGAACCGGAACAGATGTTGGAAGATAGATGGCAGTCTCCCGTCGAGGTCATCCAGCGTGTTCTTTAACGCGCACAGTATAGTGCTCTCCCGCACACGGGGACACAGCTTAACGTCCTATCCGACGGACGGCGGCCTTTCCAAGCCCATCGGTGTTCCCTACTAACAGAGAACATAGTGGAAATTTTTCCGGGAATAAATATCACTGGCCCAGGCGGGACTAGAACCTGGGAACTGTAGATTACGAGCCTGGCGCGCTAGCGATTGAGACACCCCGCCTCAGGATGAGACCGTGGCCTTTCCTTTGATAGCTTATTCGATTAAATTTAAATATATATTTGTGCAATTTGTGTTAATCTTATTCTTTCTAAATGCTGTTCCCAGGTTCGAATCCCAACTGGGTCAATGTTCAGATTAATTTTGGTTAATCTAAACCCTGACCTTGATAAGTCGGATGGGACGCTAAGCCCATGTGCAGGAGAGCCATACCCTGTGCACGTTAAAGAACATTCTGGATTGACGGATGGCTACCTATCATCTTTCTGCTAAGGAGCTGTCTAGTGGGTCTCCTTCCCCCAACTTTCTCTGAGCCTTTGGGGTCCTTGTGGCCATTTTACCCCACTGTGTGCAACAGTTGCCAGCCCCTGATTGACTGAGACTGATGCAAAAATGTCGTACAGTCGCTCAAAAAAGTATCCGAACACTATGGTAGATTACAGAATGCAGAAAAAATATCTGGCAACGATTTTTTTAGAAATTAGTGATCTGGCAACCTTCGTGTCACGTGACACGAAGGTTGCCAGATCACTAATTTCTAACTGTACAATCTAAACCGTCACATTTTTCCGTTTCTTGTGATGTTCATTTTTAGGAGAACGGAGTAACAAGCACCTGACATGTTATCAGGAGGTCGTGGGTTCAGATCCCACAGGGCTAATGACAATTTTTTCTCTATATTATTCTAACAGTAAGTTTATTCTAAAAATTTACTGAAGGTGTTATGAAAAATATAATACACAAATTCCTTTTTTTTGCAAATTTAATTTGCGTTTTTTGTGCCTCCCCTTTTGCAAATTTTCTAGATATGTTTTTGAGTCTCATATAATGGACGATAACCCTTCGAGCTCACCGATGCCCCTTTCCTCACCGATGTCCCTTTCCTCACCGATGCCCCTTTCCTCACCGATGTCCCCTTTCTCACCGATGCCCCTTTCCTCACCGATGTCCCTTTCCTCACCGATGCCCCTTTCCTCATCGATGTCTCTTTTCTCACCAATGACCCTTTCCTCACCGATATCCCTTTTCCCGCTTATGTCTCTCTTCTTACCCGATGTTCCTTTCTTCACAGATGTCTTTTGTCTTACCTGTGCCCTTCCCTCCCCGATATCCCTTTGCTCGCCGATGTCCCTTTCCTCATCGATGTGTCTTTTCTCACCGATGTCCCTTTCCTCATCAATGTTCCTTTCTTCACCAAGAGGAGAGTCGGAAGAAATAGGGAAAATCTCAACTCTTGCATTGTTGTTATTAGGGCTTTTGAAGTTTAAGTGACTCATAGTTGAACAAAGAAGAATATACGATTACCCTGTCTTATTCTTTTTTTCCTACTGTTTGAAACAGCGGAGCATTTATGGACTTAAATGTTAGATTGCTGGATTATTCTGCGACGAACAATGTGGTTTCAGAAATGATACAGACTACAGAACCAATTTTTTTTCGCTTAGGCAGCAGATTCTGGAGAAGTATTTGGGTTTTAAAAACCTGTACTTAATATAAGCTAGTTCGCGTAGTTACACAAGCCTAGCTTTGTTGGTTTCAAAATGGCTTTTTTACATTGTTGATCATCCAATTTTTGATTGATGGTTAGGTTATATGGCGTGATTAAAAAGTATTGTAATAATAGCTCTCTATAATAACGCTGAGTTGTGTTATATAAATCTTATAGTGATTTATTTAGATTGCTACCGAAGTAAAGCAAAGCTACACGTTGTCAGATATTTTCCTTAGTTTTGATTTTGTTCAAAGGAAATCTTTGATAGGAAAAACCTGGATCCTTAAAAGAATGTTCTAAAGATCTGAGAATATGCTGCTTAAATTATGCTGATGATAAATCTCTTTGACAAATGATATTCGCGAAAGATCTCTTTTATTAGAGCTCTTGGTAATGCTGGTTAGGTTAAACTTGATTGTAGGTTGTTTGGGTTGTTTTACCTCTGAGCGGCACTTTTTTGCACACCATGGGCTAAATGGCCAGGTCACATGGACCCCGAAGGCTCAGAGAAGGTTGGGGGAGTGGACCCACTGGAGCAGCTGTTGGGAGACAGATGGTAGCCTCCTGTCAAGGCCATCCAGCGTGTTCTTTAACGTGCACAGGGTATGGCTCTCCCACACACGGGGCCACGGCTTAACGTCCCATCCGACGGACGGCGGCCTTTCCAAGCCCATCGGTGTCCCCTACTGACCGTGGGCAGGGCGGGGAATTTTGCGGAGATAAATCTCAACGCTGACCCAGCTGGAACTCGAACCTGGGAACTACAGATTACGAGCCTGGCGCGCTACCGACTGAGCCACCACAGCCCCATAGGTATTAGGTGGTTTGATTATTGGTTGGGTTATTTTACCTCTGAGTGGCACTTTTTTTGCACACAGTAGGCTAAATGGCCAGATTATAAGGACCTCGAGGGCTCAGAGAAGGTTGGAGATAGGGGACCCACTGGAAAACTGTTGGGAGACAGATTATAGCCTCCCGTCAAGGCCATCCTACGTGTTCTTTAGTGTGCACAGGGTATGACTCTCCCATACACGGAGCCACGGCTTAACGTCCCATCAAATGGACTGCGGTCTTTCCAAGCCCCTTGTTGTCCCCTACTGACCGGGGACAGGGCGGGAAGTTTTGCGGAGATAACTATCAAAACTGGCCAATGTGGGACACGAACCTGGGTTGGTTGGTTGTTTGGGGTTTAATGGCGCATTAGCAACTATGGCTATAATGTGCCAAACGTATGTCCAAAAAGTAAAAGACGAACCTGGGAACTGCAGATTACGAGCCTGGCGCGTAGTTAGCTCCTGTTAGAACTCCTTCACAAGAAGAATGTTCTTGTTTGTCTGTAATGCTAGATGGATCTTCTACAAATAAAAATATTTTACCAGTGGTGTACTATGAGTTTGTGTAAAATCGGGACATATATATATATACAGAGACATAGAAAAGAAATACAAGGTCTCATCAACGGTGGATACAAGGGGGAGAACATTGGTTAAGTTGTTTTACCTCTGAGAGTCACTATTTTGCGCACAGTGGACTTCTACCTGTCCAGGTCACAAGGACCTCTAGGGATCAGAGAAGGTTGGGGGAGGGGATCCATTGGAGCAGATATTGGGAGACAGATGGTAAAAGGATGGAACTGGACAGATGGAAAGGAAGCAACTGGACAACTATTAGAAGACAATGATAGCTTCCTTTCAAGGACATCCAACGTGTAGTTTAACCTATGGCTATCCTGGCACATGAGGCCACGGCTTTACGTTCCATCCGACAGATGGCGGCCTTTCCCAAGTCTTTTATTCGGTGTCCTCTTTCTCACCGAGGGCAGGTGGTAGTGGTGGTTGTGTGTGTGTGTGGGGGGGGGGGGGTTAGCGGAAATAAATCTCAACTCTGTCACAGATGGGACTCGAATCTGCTGCGAAGTAATAGATTAAGAGCCTTGCGCGCCACCCTTGATTGTTATTCCCACTGAGACAACCCTCACCCCAACTTTAGTGGTAGCTTTTTGGAGAGAAAATATAATGTACTAAAGGTAGAATGTATTGAGCTGAAAATTTGCTTTACATTCGTAGAGAAATATTGTTCTCTTAAAGTACATTTCGGAATTCATTTCCATCCAATCCTTCAAAATCCACTCATCTTCTTTAGATCAATGGTTAGCTCTGACTTAGAAGTGATAAAACTGCAATAAAAATAATGAATGCTGAACTTCTTTTATGAAATAACGCTAAGTCTTATTTTTATTTTCTGAAGACTTTTTATTGCACAGTTTGCAGTATTGGACTCCATATACATCGATCAAGATCGGCAAAGGCCAAATGAAAATCCGAAATTCTGGTACTGAGCCAACAAGCTTCGAATCGTAAATCGGTGGAGTTTTGAGAAGTTGGTATTTTCTCTTTCTTTCCCTTCTTCAAAAGAGCTGAAGTGCCAAGAGTTTCGCTTCTCTGGTCTCCACGAAAGGAAAAAGGGGAAGAAGAAAAAATAGAAAAATCCGATATTATTAGAAGAGAATATCATAGGGAAAGCAATACTTCTAACGTTCCAAGAAGTTTAGCTTTATCAGTTTAACTGACAATATATAGCTGAACAAAAATAAGGTCGTCGAATCGACGTATTAGCTGTCAGGTTGCTAAGTGGTCAACGTACCTGATGTCAAAGCATCGGGCATTTGGTTGGAATCCCGGTTATGGCGAAGGTGTTTGTTATTCAGTAAAAGGGATGCAAAAGTGAAACAGAAGGTTAAAATGTAATGAATATTTATCATAAAAGGGATGCTGGTCTCTCGGAGAATGGATCAGTTTGTGGAAGAAAAAGATGGGAAAAACTAATGGAGAAGAAGAGGACAAAGTGATGGGGACGAGGAAAGAGAGAAAGAAGGAGAAAATTGAAAGAAGCAAGAAAACAAAAGAGTGAAAAACGACAGAGGTGGGGGGGGGGAAATGAAATTAAAAAGAGAGGAGAGGCTGAAGAATGGTGGAAAAGATAAAAGTGAATGGAAGTGAAAGAGAGTGAAAGATAAAAAGAAAAGAGGGGTAAAGAAGAGAGAAAGAGATGGTAGATGAAAGAACAGAGAAATAAAGATAGAGGAGGAAAGATATAAAAATAAAGGAGGTAGGTGAAAAAGAAAGCTTTAAAAAGGAGAGGTAAGAAGGATAATACGATAGGAGAAGTAGATGTAAGGGACAAGAAGAGGTCGTAGTAAGGAAAAGAAAGTGGGCATTTAAGGGGGGGAGAAAGAAATTTTTAGAAGAGATTTAAGGGAGAAGAAAAGACTGAATGAGGATAGGTAGAAATGAAGGAGGGAGGGTGAAGGTGTAGATAATTTTATTTGTAGGGAAGGGGAAGAGTAGTTTAGAGTTGACGAAAGAGGATATCAGAAAGGAAAAGAATTCGGAGAAATGGACAATAGGAGAGAAGAAAGACGATAAAGAACAAAAGAAGGATGAAAGAGAGAGTTGAAAGAATAAGGAATATAATAAAAATAGATAATGTTTTTTTTCGTATTCAATAATACCGTAAGTATGATGTATTTGATGTATCAAGTTATATTAAAAATTGATTGTTAAACCCATTATTGGTTACCTAAACATGATGTTAGTAATTAAAGCGGAATCTGGCCGGGCATTTTAGCACCTTGATTCCGGCATGTACTGTAATAATTAAAATTATATGTGTGATTTTTTTTTTAATTTTTTTCTGGCTTTATTTTGTTGGTTTTGTGTTTTTATGTATTTCCACCATTTGTATTTTTACAGATATAAATTTTTTTGATACATATATGTATTGATTATGAGTGGAAATAAATGCTACTACTACTACTACTGCTATATGTATATGAAGGCAAGTCTAAATTGGATTGGTTTGTTTTTCCTCAAAGCCGCACTTTTTTTGCACACAATGGAAAAATTGCCAGGTGACAAAAACCCCTAGGGCTCAGAGAAGTTTGGGGGAACTGGGCTCATTGGACAGCTATTAGGAGACAGATGGAAGTCTCCCGTCAGGGCCATTCAGTGTGTTCTTAACTACACAGCATGTGGCTTAACGTTTAATTCGACGGAAAGCGGCCTTTCCAAGCAAGCGTTGAGATTAAATTTGGGTTGATTGGAGGAAGTCTAAAGAATATCTTGGGAATCGAATCATTTTCTTACTTACCACGTAATCTGGGAGTTACAGATTAAGAGTGTGGCTCTCTACCGACTGAGCCAACCCCCACCTAGTCTAAAAAGGATGGAATCTATTTTATCCAATATTTTGAATGCAAAGTTGATGGAGCGTAAATCACACTTGGAAATTTCCGGAAAACAACGAAAACTTTCTCCGAATTGCAAAACCTTCTTCAACTGCTGCGAAAATAATTCTGCGTACCATAGATAACGTTATTTGGTATATGTGTAAGTAACACACTCTGCAGATTGGTAAAGAAGGTCAATGCGTGGGAAGCGTGCCAAAGATGGGCTCAGAATTAGAGGACCTGGAATGAGTTTAAAACAAGCGTCTTGCGCTGCGCAGGAATACATTTCTTTAGGACATAAGATACTTTGTCATGTCCCTCTAATTTATTTATTATTGTATTTTGCTGTTGTTGTATATATATCTCTGCTAAGTGTATTTTTGGTAGTGTTGAGATGGGGATGGGACTCACGAGTTGTTATTCGGGTCTGAGTTGGCTGGCTGCAGTTGCGAAAGTGTTTATACGACTAACCTGGGCTCCAATGTCAGTGAGGGAGAGAAAAAGCGCGTCAAGTGACGCTGCTTTTTCACAAAAGCAAAACCCTTAAGAAGAGGGTTTGGTTCTGTGTGAATCAAGGTATGATTCTGTGTGAACCAGGGTTCGGTTCTGTGTGAACCAGGGTTCGGTTCTGTGTGAACCAGGGTACAGTTCTGTGTGAATATATGAACCAGGGTTCGGTTCTGTGTGAACCAAGGTCTGGTTCTGTGTGAACCAAGGTACGGTTCTGTGTGAACCAGGGTTTGGTTCTGTGTGAACCAAGGTACGGTTCTGTGTGATCCAGGGTTCGGTTCTGTGTGAACCAAGGTTCGGTTCTGTATGACCAAGGTACAGTTCTTTGTAAACCAAGTAATAGCCAAGTATTAAATATCCTCTTGCCGAGTTTTGATATCGGTGAAGCAATTTCTGTAAAGCGCAGATTTTTGCTTCATTGTATGAATGCTTGCAGTAACAAAGCAGCGTTGAGATTAAATTTGGGTTGATTGGAGGAAGTCTAAAGAACACCTTGGGAGTCGAATCATTCTGATCTTCAGGGCAGCGAAGGCCCACGGAATCGAGCGCATCCCCCAGCACGAAATTGTGAATGTAAATAAACTGTGTTGTCCATCCACTACTCTCATGCTTGAATTGTTGGTCATCTTTCTTCGTTTCACTCAGCTCAGCAAGTCAGAGGCTTAAAAACTGTCTAGTGGATCTCCTTCCTCGAATTTCTCTAAGACCACGGGGCCCTTGTGACCTGACCACAAGCCCTTAGTGTGGAAAAAAAGTGTTGCCCAGAGATAAAACCACATAAACAATATTATAAAATAATTTGAAATTAATTACTAGCTGTTTCAAAACACAAAGAGTTAGCCGAAGAGTTTTAAAATTATGAAATCATATTATTACGTTAAATTTATATGAAAGCGAAATATATAAAGGTTATTGAGTCGTATGCTTGTTCCTTTAAAAGCAGCTTTGACCTTGACATTAAACTTAAACAAATCTCTGGGTTGGGTTGTTTTACCTCTGAGCGGCACTTTTTTGCACATCATGGGCTAAATGGCCAGGTCACATGGACCCCGAAGGCTCAGAGAAGGTTGTGGGAGGGGACCCACTGGAACAGCTGTTGGGAGGCAGATGGTAGCCTCCCGTCAAGGCCATCCAGCGTGTTCTTTAACGTGCACAGGGTATGGCTCTCCCACACACGGGGCCACGGCTTAACGTCTCATCCGACGGACGGCGGCCTTTTCAAGCCCATCGGTGTCCCCTACTGACCGTGGGCAGGGCTAGGAATTTTTGCGGAGATAAATCTCAACGCTGACCCAGCTGGGACTCGAACCTGGGAACTACAGGTTACGAGCCTGGTACGCTACTGACTGAGCCACCCCCGCCCCAAACAAATCTCTGTGTTATAGAGATTTCTGCTTGGAAATTAATAGTAGAACTTCAGAGGAGTAGACTCACTACTTTAAAACAAATGATCTGAACGTGGTTAGATTTTACAGAAAAATATTTGACATCCCGCCCCGTCCACGAGGGAATTTTAAACTGAACAGAAGAGAAGAAACGGCTGTAGATAGACTTACCATT
Source organism: Ryuthela nishihirai (assembly GCA_038380435.1). NCBI lineage: Eukaryota > Metazoa > Arthropoda > Arachnida > Araneae > Heptathelidae > Ryuthela > Ryuthela nishihirai. The sequence continues at coordinate 11,524,851 of JAWZYU010000004.1, forward strand.
GGTCATTATGTATTAAACGAAAAATTTCACAAAATTGGAAAGAAAATTTCACCCCTCTGTCAAACTTGTAACCAACTTGAAAATGTTGAACATGTTCTAATTCACTGTCCACATGACCTCCAAAGAAAGAATACCCTTTCAGGTCTCCAGCAGATCAACATCACAGATGTTACTTTCAGCTCCGTCCTGAACAGAAGACAAAAATCTCACATTGTGTGCAGGATTTCTAAACTTTTGCTGCAGTTCCTGAAAGACACCTGCCTCCTCAGCTCCATTTGAATCTTTCAGTGTGATTCTTTGGTGACTTTTAAACTCTCATAACGTTCGAAAATCAGATGATCTTCAAAGACTATTTATTTTTCAAAGTGAATATTTCTATTTCATTGCACTGCTATGCTTAGGAAGTCTTTCTTACCTCCCGACTACGGGCTTGAGATAGCTAATAGCCAATCCAGGGTGCTAATTTTCCCTTACTCCCGTTATTCTGTTATCCTTGTTTCTAGGATTGGATTGGATTGTTTTACCTCTGAGCGGCACTTTTTTGCACACCATGGGCTAAATGGCCAGGTCACAAGGACCCCGAAGGCTCAGAGAAGGTTGGGGGAGGGAACCCACTGGAACAGCTGTTGGGAGACAGATGGTAGTCTCCCGTCAAGGCCATCCAGCGTGTTCTTTAACGTGCACAGGGTATGGCTCTCCCGCACACGGGGCCACGGCTTAACGTCTCATCCGACGGACGGCGGCCTTTCCAAGCCCATCGGTGTCCCCTACTGACCGTGGGCAGGGCGGGGAATTTTGCGGAGATAAATCTAAACGCTGACCCAGCTGGGACTCGAACCTGGGAACTACAGATTACGAGCCTGGCGCGCTACCGACTGAGCCACCCCCGCCCCCTTGTTTCTAGGGAAGTTAAAGTTCGTTGCACACATATTGGTTCAATTCTCTGTGAGAATTAAGATTGTTGAAATATGTATTGTCTTTAGGGATATAGGGAGATTATCTTCTGTGTCTTATTACTCTGTAGATAAAACAACCACTCCAAATCTGAAGTTCTATCTTTTCCGTCATTTTATAAGAGAGAAAACTCTAACCATTTTTATAACAGTCCAAGCCAAAACTGGAATTACCTTTATTAAATACAACTGAAATATCTAGTACATAATTATAACACAGCTTGCCAAAGAAGTATTCTACGCCTACCTATGACTTCAAAGACTTCTTAGAATATAGCATGAATCGGACTGCTTGACGTTTAGTCAATATCCCATTTCGGAGCCAGTTGTGGACAGAGACCCATATATATAAATATAATTTTTTTTCCTTTTCGATTTCGACATCTCTGTTTGCAGGACGTTCCCCAGCTGGTTCTCTCCGAGCACTTCTTTGTTGTCCTTCTCATAGCGTCAACAGAAGCAAAGACGTGACGCCAATCCTTCAGTAGCTGGACTCTCTCTCTCTTTCTCCATTGGGATCAATAAGTCCTGACTCGTTTTCTCATTTTTCTGAGTGAGAAATGATAATGTGGGTGGTTTTGATGCCAAACACCTACGAAGAAGAAAAGACAACCACTGATTGGATAATTCTTCTCCCCAATTCTTTAATGCAGACTAGATTTTCTTTCTATATGTGCGTGGGGTGTTGTTGGGATTTGTTTGATTTATAGAGATGGCAAAACTATGATAACTTATTTCTGGTTGCTGATGTTTTACCTCTGAGTGGCACTTTTTTTACAAACAGTGTGCTAAATAGTTTAGAGGTGTGTAGGGGATCCACTGGATAGCAATTAGTGGGTTGGGCTGATTCACTTTTGCGCAAGTTGGGCTAAATGATTTTACCACCAGGACCTCAAGGCTCAGAGAATGTTGAGGATGGGAATCCAGTTGTTACGAGACAGATGGATGTCTCTGGTCAAGGTCATCCAGCGCGTTCTTTAAACGGGGTCACGAGTTAAGCTGTGTCCGACGAGGGCTCGCCAATCTCATAGAGGCCCCCTTTTTTCAACGAGAACAAAGCGACAGTTAGCGGGGAAAATCTCACGCATACGTAGTGCAGAGCTGAACTTGGAGAACATTAGATTATGAGGTGGCGCATAACCGATGAGCCAGTCCACTCCATAGCCACAGACCTATGACTGAATATCTTTTTCCTCACAAAGGTCGTATCTATCGTCTTGTGTTGTGTTGTTTTACCTTTGAGCTGTACTTTTTTGCACACCATGGGCTAAATGGCCAGGTCACATGGACCCTGAAGGCTCAGAGAAGGTTGTGGGAGGGGACCCACTGGAACAGCTGTTGGGAGACAGATGGTAGCCTCCCGTCAAGGCCATCCAGCGTGTTCTTTAACGTGCACAGCGTATGGCTCTCCCGCACACGGGGCCACGGCTTAACGTCCCATCCGACGGACGGCGGCCTTTCCAAGCCCATCGGTGTCCCCTACTGACCGTGGGCAGGGCAGGGAATTTTGCGAAGATAAATCTCAACGCTTACCCAGCTGGGACTCAAACCTGGGAACTACAGATTACGAGCCTGGCGCGCTACCGACTGAGCCACCCCCGCCCCGATCTATCGTCATAGGGCGAGAAAAGAGATCCACTAGAGAATTGCGAAGAGATAGATGGAATACCTCATAAGACGTTGATGGTTTCTTTTTGATGTGTGTTGCCCTCTTACTCAGATCTCGCCTTTCTCACAAATCCCAATGATGTATTATATTGTCACGCTTCTATTGGATCGTTAATGACAACTGAGCTGCCTCATGGGAAATTCATTTATTTTTCAAAAAATGAATAAAATGTTTCAATAGGAGACTTACAGCGAAAGGTTTCCTATGACTGAAAATTCGAACTAATGGTCTTCGAAAATTGAGCTTATAAGTGTATAATTAATTGTGATTTATGAGAATATTAATTTCACAACTTCTGACAGATATAGGTTTGGTACCCATAGCCGTCCCGTGACTGCGTGGTAAGCGTGCTTGGTTTCTGATCAAAAGGACCTGGGTTCTAACCTCAGTTAAGGGTTGAGTTGTTTTACCTCTGAGCAGCACTTTTTTACGCGTAATAGGCTAAATATGCAGGTCACAAAGACCCCAAGAGTTCAGAGAAGTTTGGGAGGAGGAAACCCACTGCAAAGCTGTTGGGAGACAGATGGTAGTCTTCTGTCAAGGCCACCTAGCGTGTTCTTTAACGTGCACAGGGTTTGGCTCTCTCATACACTGGACCACAGCTTAATGTCCCATCTGACGGACGACGGCCTTTCCAAGACCATCGGTGTCTCTTGCAGACAGAAGGCAAAGCGAGGAGTTTTGTGGAGATAAATCTCAACGCTGGCCCAGGCGGACTCGACCCTGGAACTGCAATTACGAGTGCTGTCAACTGAATCACTTCCGCCCCAACCCGTGTAAGGCATGGATGTTTGTGTTGTTTTTCTGCTCAGATCTCGCCTTCCTCACAGACGTTATAACTATGGCGTATAAATTGGCAGGCAGGTTCCTGTCAGACATCATATGCGGCAAGCAGCTGCTTGAGAGTCTTTTTTCACTTATTGGAGTTTTGGATCAAACTCTAAAGAATAGTTATTAAAATATGTTATCGTCAAATGACAGATTGGGATAAATTATTTATGATAGAATGAACTAAAATGTAGATAAACAATATTGATGACATTAATTAATAGGTAATGAGAATGATAAGAAAATGGTAAATAGCAGATTGCTTGTGAAGGGGGCATGCTCCATTGCCCCCCCCCTACTCTCACTATCCGGTCCTGCTTGTGATATTATAAAAAATCGTAATCGTCGTTTAAAATATAATGTTATAATATGTAATAAATATTCAACATATTCGTTTATAATTTCGACATCTCGTAATAAATAGTTTTTATTTCAAATTAAAAGGTCAATTTTTCTCCCAATTTACAATTTTCGAGTGTTTCATTGTCTGGTACACTTTGGTAGAAGAAGTAGTCGCCAGAATGCATTTGACGTAGCGCGCAGAAAACTGTTAACTCTATCCTGCGTTTTAATATTCTAGAAAATGGCGATAAATATCTTCAAACTTTCAATAATCTGTTGAATTCAACCTTGCCGAAAAAGAGCTTTAAAACTTTAATACCTAAGTTAACCACACCAATAATGAATGTCATTCCATCAGTCACTCCAGTGCCCTACGAATCAAACCGAAATGCATATTTTTAAACGAAAGAATCACCTACGCGAGAAGGCAACGCAACTAGAACCTCGTTCATCATGGCAATGGCGATACCTCGCACACGGTGTCACGAGAAATAGCAGCACGCTTTCACGGCCTCCCTCCCTCTCTTCAGGAGGCATCGTGCCTCGCAGCTAGCTGACTCCACCACGTTCTGGTGATAATCAATAGCTCGTGAAGCAGGGAATGAACAGAGTTTGGCGGAGGAAGAGAAGACTGGTGCTCTTCAAGCATCCTGGGCTTGTTTTCTGTTTGCTTAACGAGACGTAGACAGGTGGAATGTCTACGGGCAAGAGTCCGCTGTTATCGGCGAACTGGTGGCTTCTCTGCAGTCAATTACAGCTCTTTCTGTCTTCCTTCCTCTCTGAGCACTCTTCCTCGCTCTTTCGGTTCACCAATCTCTCTTCCTCTTGCTTTCTTTTTTCTTTTGCACCTTCTTTATTGGGTTTCGCGTATGATTTTCTTTTGTGAGAAAGTACTTCTTTTAGTGTGTGAAAAACTTTCAGATTTGATTTCATAGATAAACCATGTATATCGTAAATGCGTTGCAGGGTTAATCCAGTTTTATTTATTGGATAAATTTAAATTTTTCGAAGCTCCAGATAGTATTGATTTAGCTTAGTCACATAAAATATCAGTATCGAAACTTTTTTCTTGTTGTCGGTCACGAACGCTACTAAAGGAGAGAGAGAGAGCAATTTTTCGTGTATTTGTTTTTTCAGAATGCAAAAAATTAACAAGAATTTCTGACAAGGTAAGATTACGTGATCGTTAATTTTAGCTTTTATTTGGATCTATAGTTTAGATAATGTAACGACTGAAGAGAATTAGTTTCATTAAAATCAGTTATTGAAATTTGTTGCATTGTAAAGTTGCAGGGTATTCAAATGAGTAAGGATAAGACAGTTTATCATCGCAAAGGACTGGAGACATATTTGAATTTTTTTACTGTTGTTCATGATAGAAACTGAAATGTAGCATGCCTTCTTATTTAAATTTATGAAAATGAATTGAGATTTATTTAAGAAAGGGTTCCTTTATGTCGTTGATAACTTAAGGAACAAAGTTGGGTTGTTTTACCTCTTCAACGGCACTTTTTTCACACAATGGGTTAAATGGCCAGGTCACAAAGACACTGTGGACTTACAGAAGGTTGGGGAAGGGGACCCACTGGGCATCTGCTGGGAGACAGATGGCAGACTCCAGTCAAGACCATCCAACATGTTCTTTAACCTGTACATGGTATGGCTCTCCACAAACAAGGACACGGCTTAACTCCCATCCGATGGACGATAGCCTTTCCAAGCCCATCGGTGTCCCCTACTGACCATGGGCAAGGCGGGGAGTTTTTCGAAGAAATAATCTGGACCAGCGTCGTTTCGAAGAATCAGCTGGACCAGCGTTGAATAAATATCAATGCTGGTCCAGCTGGGACTCGAATCTGAGAACCCCAGATTACGAGCCTGGCGCCTGCCGACTGAGCCACTTCAATCCCTAAACAACAAATGCAATATACCTGAATGCAATAAACTTTTGTTAGCCAATGCGCAATATAGATTTAATGGAATCATTTGAGACAGAAGCATACTCTTCAACGCCTAATGAGAAAGAATGTTAAGAGTCAACTGATAAATCTAAAAAAAAATAAAAATTATTTCTGGATAATGCACTAGCTTTCGACGGTGTTTATATTTAAATACTCCTAAAATTCATGTTCAAAAGCTGATATTAACTTAAGTATTTGATGTTGTTTTACATTTAAGAAATGGAAGACGGCTATTGAAATTTATTCTTTTACAACCGATGAATTACTTGTTAGAATACGAGTACCACAGGATTCAATCTTCGGACCCGTTTCGTTTCTTACCTGTTTTAGCGACAAATTTAAATCAAAAGCTTAAGATGTTATGAAAATGATAGAACAGTTTTTTTACATAATACATATTAATGAACTGATTGAAGACATAAACAAGGATTTAAATTAGGCAACTGAGCAGTTTTATCACAAGTTGCTTAAGGAGAATAAAAATAAAAGTTTATTCTCTCTAACAAGCATTTACCTTTTCTCAGAGTTTGCCATATTCGTTACATTAATTTCAAAAAATATAATTGTGATTATTCGGAAATGGAAACGGTCGAAAACAAAGAATATTTCAGAATTTCTGCTAATTTGAAGTGGAAACTCAGACTACAATATTTGAAAATAAATTGAGATTATGTTTACCTATATTTTATCTCCTTAGTTTAGGAACAATTATTAATCACGCTTTTTTTCTTTGTGGGTACAGTGTGCATTGCAGTATAGATCAATAACCTGGAGTATCATAAGTGCAATATTTTACATAATGTAAAGTTATTAACATTACAGAAAAATATTTTATATGTAGCTGTGAATTACGATAAGATAAAATAATGCAGTTTGACATTAATATGTTTATGATTGTCTTTTGTGTATTGTACCTTTTAATTTCTATTTAAGCATTTTTCACTTCTTAAAAGAAAACAAGAGTTGTTTCTGAAAACGTACAGTATGTGCTGCATCCAGTTCGTAAAGATATAGCTCACAGACATATTTGGTTCTATGGACTTAAAATCTATAATTAATCATTTAGTCTTCGAAAGCGGACAAATCTATTAGGAAATTTGGAAAAGAAATTAAAAGAAGAAAGCATAGCTGTTCAAGTACAGATTTTTTTCTTTCAAACTATTAACTAGCGAACAAATTATGAAAAATCTGGACACTTACACATAAAAGTTTAATGTGTAAGTGTCGAGATTTTTCATAATTTTATTAGATCTATAATTATAGTAGATAATTATCTATCTAAAAGAATTATCTTCTAGTAGATAATTATCTATCTAAAAGAATTATCTTCTAGTAGATAATTATCTATCTAAAAGAATTATCTTCTAGTAGATAATTATATATCTAAAAGAATTATCTTCTAGTAGATAATTATCTTCTAGTAGATAATTATATATCTAAAAGAATTATCTTCTAGTAGATAATTATCTTCTAGTAGATAATTATATATCTAAAAGAATTATCTTCTAGTAGATAATTATCTTCTAGAAAGAGCATAATTACTCAAAGTATTTATACATTCAAAAGACTTCAAATTTAAAATATTTCGAGAAATTATCATATTTTCTTTATTTTTTCCCCTAAATCCTTTAATTTTTTAGAAAAATCTTCAGCCGATGTTTAGGACTGCCCATAAACTTTCCATTGAAACAGGTAAGAAACACGAAAGGACCCAAGTTTGAACCCTGAGGTACTGCTCTTCTAACAGGCAATTCATCTGTTCTAACAGCAAAACTTTTAACAATGTTTTCTGTCTGTTAAGTACAATTTAAAATAGACCCAACTTCCTCCTCAGCTTACATAAAATAACATACAGTTGAAAATAACACAAAAAAGTATATTTCTATTAGAAACGAAAAGAATACAATATGAAGAAGCATATAAAATGTAAGAAAGAATGATAGTGAGCTTCATTATTATTCCCAAAGATTATTCTCAAAAACCATAAAGAATGGCAGCAAGAAGGAATATTTATCTTTTATGTCGAACATATATTTCACTGCTGGGTAAGAGAGTGTATTATTGATGAATGAATGCATAGCAGCGAAATTTATACCTAAAGAATTATCTGACAACACGGGTTATTAATGGATTATAGAAAATAATTATCTCACGTATGTATGATAAATAATCATTGAGACAACTGATTTATGATTGAAAGATGATTATGGCTGCATCTGGCGAATTTAATTATCGAGCTATTGATTGTTGGTTTACTCTTATTTAGAGATTTGTAGTGAGGTTCTTGATGTTGCTTTACACTGTTCATTAAATCAGCATGTGCTAGAAGGATCTATTAGAGATAGAACAATACTGGATCTTATTTTGAGCGCTGATTAAAATATGGTTAATAAAGTATCCCTGCCATTCTCAACCCACTTTTAGAAAATCTTTGGGAAAAAAAATCATTAAAATTCTGGAAAAACTTAATATAGTTGTTTTGCAACAATTGTATTTTGTGCAATAGAATTATCTCTCATATTCGTAAAGGGTATATGGAGAAGTTTAAAGACATAAAGCTACATGTGGGGTCTTCATCTAGGTCCTTAGTAGTGCTACTAATGCTACTGCCAACTACGATGGATTGAGGTAAAAACTAAAGAAATTAGTTTAGAGCTTATGCATTCTTTAGAAATAAATCTTAAATTTAGAGAGAAAAATACACAATGTGTAAAGAGTCATGAAGAAATCTATGCAAAAAAGCAAAATTAAAAAGAAAAAGGTCAGTAATTAGGATGAAAATTACTAAAAACGTTTAACCTTGATATAACCAATTCTTTAAGTAAGTGTTTTGCCTTAATTTGTGTAGGGGGTGGCTCAGTCGGTAGCGCGCCAGGCTCGTAATCTGTAGTTCCCAGGTTCGAGTCCCAGCTGGGTAAGTGTTGAGATTTATCTCCGCAAAATTTCCCCGCCCTTCCCACGGTCAGTAGAGGACACCGATGGACTTGGAAAGGCCGCCGTCCGTCGGATGGGACATTAAGCCGTGATCCCGTGTGCGGGAGAGCCATACCCTGTGCACGTTAAAGAACACGCTGGATGGCCTTGACGGGAGGCTACCATCTGTCTCCCAACAGCTGTTCCAGTGGCTCCCCTCCCCCAACCTTCTGTGAGCCTTCGGGGTCCTTGTGGCCTGGCCACTTAGCCCATAGTGTGCAAAAAAAGTGCCGCTCAGAGGTAAAACAAACCAATCCAATCCAAAGCCTTAATTTGTGAATTGCGGAATAGAACTAAGTCAATAACATATCAGGCTCGTAGTCCAATTCACCAAGGTTTGAGTTTCTATTGTGACTACATTGATACATTCGCCGATAAAACCAACTCTTCTCTTAGTGAGAAAGGTGAGCATCAACAATCATGGAAAGGCCACTATCAAATGGGACATTAAGCCGTGGCTACATGTGCAAGAGGTCTATAACTTATTCATGTCAAAGAACACTCTGGATGGCCTTGTTGGGAGCCTACCATCTGTCTCCTAGCAGCTGATATCCTTCCCAAACCTAACTATTAGACCTTGGGGTCCTTGTGATCTAGCCATATATCCTATTATGTGTAAAAAAAGTGCCGCTCAGAGATAAAACAGCCCAACTAATTGACTAGCTATACATACAAAAAGATACTGATTGGGTGAAAGTATAGAAAACAGTAGATACAGTTTTCAAAACAAAGAACTAACTGCCAACATCGAAGATAAAAATCAGACATTTTTTTATACTCTGTGTGTGGTTGTGTCTAAGAAAGTGTTTAATTTGTTAAAGGAAATTAATCGCTAGGTTTTGATAATAGTTATTGAAGAATTTTGATAAGGTAGTTGAGAACACTGGAAACGTATTGGTTACTAAAGAAATAGCAGTGCTATATTTTTTACAGCTAGTATTTCGAGATTGGAGATTGCCAAATGTAATCGCCATCTACAAATAAGAATCAAGAAACTGACAAAAATTGAAATCGTAGTCAAATTTGATGTGAGTTTCAAGTAAGATGCTTCGAAGAGAGTTAAAAGAGATTATTATTATTCATTTGAAAACATTATTCAGGACACGTTCGCATAATTCATTTGCTGGAGTTTTACGAGAGGCCAGCCATTAGGTGAACTTTTAGATATTTAACTTTATTCGAACTTTTTGATTTCTTTATGTGTATTTCGCGAGCGCTTTTGACAGATATTCTGGTTTCCTAATTTTAGAATCATAATCCTTAATTAAGTAAGATATTAGGAGTAAATTGCTAAACATCATCAATAACGAAGAGAGGAAGGTGGATTAGAAACCATTAACTTACAAAGACTCTGTCAAAGGAAAGTTCAAAGACTCTGTCTTTTGAACTTTCCTTTGACAGAGTCTTTGTAAGTCAAAACAAAAGACTCTGTCAAAGGAAAGGTTCAGAATAAACGGAAGTAACTTGTGCCTCGGTGTTAGGTCCATTATTTTTTTAATTTATATTGGGTTGGGTTGTTTTACCTCTGAGCGGCACTTTTTGCACACCATGGACTAAATGGCCAGGTCACATGGACCCCGAAGGCTCAGAGAAGGTTGGGGGAGGGGACCCACTGGAACAGCTGTTGGGAGACAGATGGTAGCCTCCCGTCAAGGCCATCCAGCGTGTTCTTTAACGTGCATAGGGTATGGCTCTCCCGTACACGGGGCCACGGCTTAACGTCCCATCCGATGGACGGCGGCCTGTTCCAAGCCCATCGGTGTCCCCTACTGACCGTGGGCAGGGCGGGGAATTTTTGCGGAGATAAATCTCAACGCTGACCCAGCTGGGACTCGAACCTGGGAACTACAGATTGCGAGCCTGGCGCGCTACCGACTGAGCCACCCCGCCCCCTAAATAATTTACATTGACAAATTTGACGAGAATATTAACATCATGATAAGCAGATTTACTGACTATACTGAGGTTTGGTGAATATTGCAGAGCAGATAGCTCAATAAAGGAAGATCTTAATAAACTGATAAGCTGGCAGGATATTGGGTAGAAATAATATAAAATATAAATATTATTGAGTCGTCGAAAGATTACTGAAGCTGCTATTATGTGCACAAAATATATTTAATGATATATATTAGGGAATTCGCATTTGAAGTAGCCAGTGGTAGTAAGTTTGTAAGAAAGTGGGCCACATCAAGGAGAGTATTTCCTCTAAACACAAAGAAGCCATGTTACCTTTGCATAAAGCTTTAGTTAAACTCCATTTAGAGAAAACTCTTTAATTCTGGTTTTAAGTATTAGATAAAGGATATTGTGGTAGTTTGGTGGGAAATCAACGCAGCGCTATAAAGCATATTTCGTGCGTGAAAGGCCTAGGGTGTGAAAGCCAGTTAAAAAATGGATTTTTTTGCGTTGGAGAAGAGAAATAGGTGACCTGATAGAGTCTTTCGAGTTTTTTAGAGCACAGATAAATTTAACAATAGATTTAATTAATTTAACAACGGATACAATAAATTTAACAAAATTAACAATTTCTGGCAATCAATTATGAAACTCGTGGCCATCACTATTCCTAAAACAGAACTTTCTTTTTCTCAGTATCTTCCTTTAGACAAGCTTTCATAATTTCGTGAAATTTTCATTCTGTGTTATTCCTCTATAAAATAAATACCCCCTCAAGCAGCTGCTTGCCACAGAGGTCTGACAGGAACCTGTCAGTTTATTATGCCACAGTAGAAGGTCTGAGAGGATGGCAGGCCCTCAGCAAAAAAACGACACAAACAGCCATGCCTTAACCCGGGGCTCGAACCCAGGTCCCTTAGATCAGTAGCCAAGCGTGCTAACCACTCGGCTATGGGACACTATAATAAAACATAATATTGAATATATTATTATTATCTACTGTTATTAAAATATGGAGTAGTTTTTCTGATTAGAAATAGGTGTTCATATATTATATTCTATATAGTTCACATTGAGTTCATTACTTTAAATAAATTTAAACACTATTACCTCCGAAACTTGAGACTGTAATTTGCAAACGGTATACCAGGAATACGCTGACATGATATACATTTGCAAATCAAGATTTAATGTCATGGAGATAATAGCGTTTAAATTTATTTAAAGGTGTTCATACAGTTTGCGATTTCACAAGAGAACAGCATAGGTTGAGTTGTTTGCCACTGGGCGGCATTTTTAAGCGCCCAATGGGCAAGTCAAAACGATCTAGGCTGACTTATAAGGTAAAGGATCCATAGGTAGCTTTTAGGAGACAGCCTGTTCCTTAAACAGGGTATGGGTTCTATACAAGTTATGATTCTATGGCCCACGAGTCCACGGCTTAATGTCCCATTCTCAGAAGTCGCCCTTTATAAGCTCACCGGCGCCTCCTTCCTCGCTGAGGAAAGAGTTACAATTCGTGTAGAAAATTCGAACCCTGAGACAATGGGAACTTTACTTGGGAACAGTAGGTTACGGGCTTGGCGAGCTGCAGACTAATTCACCGACATTCCACAATCCAGCATCATAGGTGTAATAAACTTTCCTGTAAGGCGGCATTCATAGTCCCTAATAACACATCTGGTGTCTAGACAGCTCATCAGTACAGTCGCTCAAAAAAGTATCCGAACGCTATGGTTGATTACAGAATTCAGAAAAAATATCTGGCAGCGATTTTTTTTAGAAATTAGTGATCTGCCAACCTTCGTGTCACGTGACACGAAGGTTGGCAGATCACTAATTTCTAAAAAAAATCGCTGCCAGATATTTTTCCTGAATTCTGTAATCAACCATAGCGTTCGGATACTTTTTTGAGCGACTGTACATCGTAGGTTCTAGTTCAACTCCCAAAACCTATTTTAAACGTAATGCTTCACTCGTTCTCAATTATACATACAAATTGGGTTAGGTTAAAAATACACAGTGGTTTAAATGGCCAAGTCACAAGAAATACAAAGGCTCGGAGAAGGTTGGAGGAAGGGGATCCAATGTACAGGTGTTAGGAAATAAATGGTAATATCCTGTCAAGGCCGTCCAGCGTGTTCTTTAACGTGCACAGGATATGATTCTCCCACATATGGGGAGGCACAGCTTGACGCTACATCCGATGGACGATCAAACTTTCTAAGACCATCAGTGTCCCTTTCACGGGGAGACACAGCTTGACGCTACATCCGATGGACGATCAAACTTTCTAAGACCATCAGTGTCCCCTTTCACGGGGAGACACAGCTTGACGTTACATCCGATGGACGATCAAACTTTCTAAGACCATCAGTGTCCCCTTTCACGGGGAGACACAGCTTGACGTTACATCCGATGGACGATCAAACTTTCTAAGACCATCAGTGTCCCCTTTCACGGGGAGACACAGCTTGACGTTACATCCGATGGACGATCAAACTTTCTAAGACCATCAGTGTCCCCTTTCACGGGGAGACACAGCTTGACGTTACATCCGATGGACGATCAAACTTTCTAAGACCATCAGTGTCCCCTTTCACGGGGAGACACAGCTTGACGTTACATCAGATGGACGATCAAACTTTCTAAGACCACTAGTGTCCCCTTTCACGGGGAGACACAGCTTGACGTTACATCAGATGGACGATCAAACTTTCTAAGACCACCAGTGTCCCCTTTCACGGGGAGACACAGCTTGACGTTACATCAGATGGACGATCAAACTTTCTAAGACCATCAGTGTCCCCTTTCACGGGGAGACACAGCTTGACGTTACATCCGATGGACGATCAAACTTTCTAAGACCATCAGTGTCCCCTTTCACGGGGAGACACAGCTTGACGTTACATCCGATGGACGATCAAACTTTCTAAGACCATCAGTGTCCCCTTTCACGGGGAGACACAGCTTGACGTTACATCCGATGGACGATCAAACTTTCTAAGACCATCAGTGTCCCCTTTCACGGGGAGACACAGCTTGACGTTACATCCGATGGACGATCAAACTTTCTAAGACCATCAGTGTCCCCTTTCACGGGGAGACACAGCTTGACGTTACATCCGATGGACGATCAAACTTTCTAAGACCATCAGTGTCCCCTTTCACGGGGAGACACAGCTTGACGTTACATCCGATGGACGATCAAACTTTCTAAGACCATCAGTGTCCCCTTTCACGGGGAGACACAGCTTGACGTTACATCAGATGGACGATCAAACTTTCTAAGACCACTAGTGTCCCCTTTCACGGGGAGACACAGCTTGACGTTACATCAGATGGACGATCAAACTTTCTAAGACCACCAGTGTCCCCTTTCACGGGGAGACACAGCTTGACGTTACATCAGATGGACGATCAAACTTTCTAAGACCATCAGTGTCCCCTTTCACGGGGAGACACAGCTTGACGTTACATCCGATGGACGATCAAACTTTCTAAGACCATCAGTGTCCCCTTTCACGGGGAGACACAGCTTGACGTTACATCCGATGGACGATCAAACTTTCTAAGACCATCAGTGTCCCCTTTCACGGGGAGACACAGCTTGACGTTACATCCGATGGACGATCAAACTTTCTAAGACCATCAGTGTCCCCTTTCACGGGGAGACACAGCTTGACGTTACATCCGATGGACGATCAAACTTTCTAAGACCATCAGTGTCCCCTTTCACGGGGAGACACAGCTTGACGTTACATCCGATGGACGATCAAACTTTCTAAGACCATCAGTGTCCCCTTTCACGGGGAGACACAGCTTGACGTTACATCCGATGGACGATCAAACTTTCTAAGACCATCAGTGTCCCCTTTCACGGGGAGACATAGCTTGACGTTACATCCGATGGACGATCAAACTTTCTAAGACCATCAGTGTCCCCTTTCACGGGGAGATATAGCTTGACGTTACATCCGATGGACGATCAAACTTTCTAAGACCATCAGTGTCCCCTTTCACGGGGAAACATAGCTTGACGTTACATCCGATGGACGATCAAACTTTCTAAGACCATCAGTGTCCCCTTTCACGGGGAAACACAGCTTGACGTTATATCCGATGGACGATCAAACTTTCTAAGACCATCAGTGTCCCCTTTCTCATCGCCTGCAGAACGAGGGTTAGTGCAGATAAATCTCAACACTGGCACAGTTGGAACTCGAACCTCGGAACTGTAAATTATGAGCCTAGAGCGCTACAGACTGAACTGCCACTAATGTGAGGATAAAAGCGATTCAGCATCAGTAGATTACTTAAATTATGCGAACGATGGTTGCTAGATACTTGCTAGGATAAGTTCTGGCGAAAGAAACGATCTCTTCATGGTTGAAATAAATTGAAGAACTGGCAGAAGTAACGAAGGATGAATGGATGAATGGAAAGGATATTAGGATCTGAAAAGAACTGTGAAAGAGCGTACAACTGTAACTTCAGAAAGGAAATCGATTATCATCAGGTCAGAGAGAAGTGAATGGGATAGATCTCAGCACTGGTAGATGAACGGATAAAGAAGTCCTTTTTCAGCAGCCTAACTCACATCCGATATTTATTTTGATTTCGTCTCTATCGATCTCAAGAAGAGAAAGGTCTCGAGCGAGCAAGGGTTTAGAGCTTGAGAAAGTTAAAAGGTTTTAAGCAAATATCAGGAGAAAATTTATATTTGCCTGATGAAAGTAAAGGGAAAATAATTTCACTAAAATCCTGAAGGTGGGGATAAATATTTTCATTGAATTCGATAGTGAGAAATAACTTTCAGTTAGTAAAGCAAATGACTGAGACAAGAACAACCCGATGTTTATGTCGATTGAACAATAAATTCGGATCGTAACTTCTAAAACAAATGTTTCGTGACAAAATGAATGTCAAAAAAGTTAAAGATTTAAATTACATTTCCAAATCTCGTTCTCTATCAAATACGAAAATTCCCTTTCAACATTTAGAGAACTTTGGAAGACATAACACTTACATAGATCCACATTAATATAACTCGCTCCAGCAAAATTCTTCAAAGCTGACAAAACTAGAAGAATTACTGTAAAAACCACATAATAATCATCTACACTGAACGACCAATATATTGGAGAATTTCCATGCTATGTCAATGGGAATATAACTTCGAATCTCTATCATAAGAGGTCCCTCCAACCCACGGTCAGTGGTGCATTTAAGAGGGAGGTTTGTGGAGATTCAACCTCCCCCCCCCAAAAAAAAGTATATACGTTTCAAACATTATTTCACATTATTACATATTTGAAACATTTAGTAACTATTACGCATTGATGCTAAATGTACAACTGTTTTTTATTTACTTTTTAGTTGCCCTTTTTTTAATATTTACGCATTGATTATCATGTTTTAATCTTTTGAAAAAATCAATTTCCTCTTCCCTAGGCATATTTTCAAAATACCCTACTCACCAGTGGCTCAGAAAACAAATATTCAATATACTGAATCTGACGCATTTCTTCCAAGTTTTTAACCAAACTGTTTTAGATGCATATCGCAAAGGTTTTGCTAATCCATATTACTCATTCAAAATGTATGTCTCTTAATGAAGCATTTTTTGATTCCTTAAAAATATATTACTTATTAGAATTAGAAATGTATGTTTTCGATTTTAGGAGAGAAATTTTCCTGTGGTTGTTTAAAAATATAATGTTTTTTCTAATGACTCTTCGTTAAGTTTGGATTGGAATGCCTGCTCTATAACTACTAAAATCTGCATTCAATGGTAAATGTGACTGATGATAAATTAAAGATCATAACGTATCACATCATACTGACATAAAGCATTGAATTGTTTCATCGTATGTGCATGCAAATAAAGTAATTGGATAACATCAATGGTAATAAAACCCTTTTCACTGTATAAAAAGCATTTGCAAAATTTTGAAATTTTTTAGCAACGTATAGGAAGGCGTTACATAATAAAGATTCTGACTGAGAGTTTGTAAACAAACACCGACGCTAAAACTTGGAGCTTTGCTAAGCCAAATCATTTGATCTAAAACGAAGAATCACAGAGTTCTCGTGGATCAATCATTTTCGCAATTTTTTTTAGTATCATGGAGTATCATATTATTAAAGGAGTTTAGGTATACTTACTGCGTCACTAACTAGCAAATACCTAGATATTTGCTAGTTAATGACGGAATCAAATCATAGGAAATAACTTGGAACATCCACTGGATGCTATGCATTCATTTTTATAGATCTGTGTACAGACATAAGCGGCACAGTGCAGATGTTGAGAGATGAAGGATGTCTTAATAAAGACAGGTGATGCTACCCGTTCTGCTATCATGTCCTAGGATGCGATCGGTTGATTGTTCATGGGTTTCAAAGACATCAATATGTGGACTACCCTCGTTTTTTTAACAGTTTTTCGAGCAACTCATAGTTTTTTCCCATATTGACCATTTTTTATGCCTACTAAAACAATATCCACCCCCCCCCCCCCGCTCCCCTTATTGCTCTGTGTGTATTTTAATGTACAGTCGCTCAAAAAAGTATCCGAACACTATGGTTGATTAGAGAATTCAGAAAAATATCTGGCAACGATTTTTTTTGATATTAGTGATCTGGTTAACCTTCGTGTCACGTGACACGAAGGTTGCCAGATCACTAATATCTAAAAAAATCGTTGCCAGATATTTTTTCTGAATTCTCTAATCAACCATAGTGTTCGGATACTTTTTTGAGCGACTGTACATACGAGATGTGGGGATCACATAAGGATGATCAGAGAGGAGGATTCATTGAGGAACTAGTTCTAAAACACCAACTACTGTTATTAAAAAATGGATTTCCCATTTTCTCCCACCCAAGAACCCTTGACTCAGCTATTGACTTAAGATTGATTTCTTACACCTTGCCAAACTTTTTTCAGTGGCTCACCTTTCCAGATACAATGAGAAGTGACCACTACCCCATTCTCATTCCCTTTAAAAAACTACAAGATCATAAACTGGCATAAATTTAATGCAGAAGTGGGCAAAAATCTACATAAGCAAGAAATCACCACCTATCAAGACTTCACAAAAATCACATCCAAGCATAACCACCATTATCCACATCCACAAAAGTTCAAATGGACTTGAGACTATTGCTAAAAATTAATTAATAATTGCACTGAGAAGGAAATATCAGAGAAAAGTCCGCAGATCAGAAATATCTTCTACATAACAGATTCAAATAAAACAACAGCTAAAATTCAAAAACACTAAAAAGAAATCGCCAAAGTAAATGTAGATCCTTTACGGCTACTTTTAATGCATACACACGAAAATCCAAAATCTGAAATACATTTAATAGTCTACAAATATCCCCAACCCCATACAAGAAAGGCAAAAGATCTGACAATAACTTAAAAAAGTTGGGTTGGGTTATTTTACCAATGAGAGGCACTTTTTTGCACACCATGGGCTAAATGGCCAGGTCACATGGACCCCGAAGGCTCAGAGAAGGTTGGGGGAGGGGACCCACTGGAGCAGCTGTTGGGAGACAGATGGTAGCCTCCCGTCAAGGCCATCCAGCGTGTTCTTTAACGTGCACAAGATATGACTCTCCAGCACACGGAGCCACGGCTTAACGTCCCATCCGACGGACGGCGGCCTTTCCAAGTCCATCGGTGTCCCCTACTGACCGTGGGTAGGGCGGGGAATTTTGCGCTTACCCAGCTGGGACTCGAACCTGGGAACTACTGATTACGAGCCTGGCGCGCTACCAACTCAGCCACCCCGCCCCACTTATAAAAAAAGAAAAGGACCCAGCAGTTCTAGCAAGTAAATTCCTTCATCATATTTTCACATCTAAAGGAAAATGTTAAAAAAATAAAATAGGAAATCTGTACAAGTTAATCAATCATCATCATCATCCTCAAGCAGCCATGGGCTACGGAGGTCCAACCACACCGCGCAGTTTAATTCTCCAAGCATATCTGTCCTGAGCTACATCTGCTGCATCCGGCCACTGTACACCAATTTTAACAAGGTCCTGTTTGACATTGTCTGCCCACCGCATCCTAGGTCTCCCCCACCTTCTGAAGCCTCTAGGCACACTGTTCATAACCTTATTCGCCAATCTATAATTATTCATACGGGCAACATGGCCAAACCAGCGGAGCCTCTCTCTGCACAATACGCTGCTCAAAGGAGGTTGCAGACTCCTTTGTCTAACCTCGTCATTAGTTACAAAGTAGTACCCAAGATACTGCGTAAGCATCTAGAATCAAAAGCATCTAGTTTCCTGTTATCTTGTTTACACAGCGTCCACGTTTCACTACCATAACTAACCCTAGAAAGAACCAAACTATTATACAGTCTAATTTTAGTCTTTAGGTGTATACGCCTATTTCTCCACAATCTCCATAGATTCTTAAAAGTCCCGGCAGCAATACCTATTCGTCTGTTAATCTCATGCCGCACATCACCAGTATCTGTTACATAGCTCCCAAGGTAATTAAACTGTGACACCTGCTCAAGACTGCAACCATTCAGATGAACTGAATCACAACCTGCCTGACCAATTTTCATCATTTTAGTTTTCTCTCTGTTCATAACCAAACCTACTCTACTACCAGTCTCATCAACAGCTCGAATGAAAGAGTTCATCTCATCAACATCGTTTGCCAAAAGGGCTAAATCATCAGCATAATCTAAATCAGAAATTTTCGTATCTCCAACCCATTTAAGGCCAAAAGCTTTCCCTTGAAGTGAATTTCGCATAACATAATCAACAACCAAAGAGAAAAGGAGACAAAATGCACCCTTGTCAAACACCAGAAGTAATGCTAAACCAATTGCTACAAGACCTACCAACTCTCACACATGACTCAGTGTTATTATAGAGAGCTTTCATAATGTTAACTAACTTGTTTGGTATACCATATGATCTCACAATCAACCACAAATTATGACGATCAACAGAGTCGAAAGCCTTTTTGAAATCAACAAAGCTAGCAACCAAAGGTTTCTGAAACTCTAAACATTTCTCAAGAATCTGCCTAAGTGAAAATATCTGATCTACACATCCCCTACCACTTCTGAATCCACATTACTCATCCCGCAATTGCCTGTCAACCAGATTCTTAATTCTATTAAGCACAATCATGGAAAGAACTTTACCTGGAACAGAGAGTAGGCTGATACCCCTATAGTTATCACAAGAACTGCGATCACCTTTTTTGAAAATAGGGATAACAATAGCTCTGGTAAAATCTTTAGGAACCATGCCTTTATCATAAAAGTTATTCAAAATTTCAGTCATCCAAATGGTAACTGAAACATTCCCAGCTCTAAGCATTTCCGTAGTAATTTCATCCACCCCTGGGGATTTATGAGGTTTAAGTTTAGAAATAGCCAAACTAACTTCAGATTGTGTTATAGGGCCAACATTAAAGCCAACAATGCATCTATCATCATTGCAAACAATGGGAGTAGAATTAACCACATTGTTTAGAACATCACTGAAATGTTCAGTCCACCTAGCCATGACAGATTCCTCACCTTCTATAACCTTACCTTGTTTATCCTTCAATCCTTGTATACCTGTCCGTTTTCTACCACACAAAACATTAACTATCTGGTACAGCTATCTACTGTTGTGCTGTCTAACTGCTTCCTCGGCTTTGTCAGCCAAACCATCAAGCCAAAGATTCTTATCAGCAGCTAACTGATTCTTTACACGTTTATTAAGTTCTCTGTAATGCTTTCTATTAGGACTAGTAGGGTATTGATTAAGGACATTCCTGCAGTTCTTTCTTTCTGAAAAAAGCTCAAGTGCCTTATCACTTAAATAATTCTGTCTCCTCTGCTCCTTTTTCCCTAAAAGAGTACTGTTAGTTTCCAAAAAAGCCTGTTTAAAATGGCCCCATTCTTCCTCAACTTCAGTAGTAAGCATACCATGACTGTCATAATGACTAAGTAACCTATCATGGTAAGCTTTAGTTATAACTGGGTCTTTCAGAGCTTCAGTATTAAAGGTAAATTTTTTAACCCTAGCACAACACTTTTTAAGTTTAAGTTGCAAGACACTTTTAACAAGGTAATGGGTCAGATCCAATTTCAGCTCCCCTATATGCCCTGGTATTTCTAACAGAACTAGCCCATTTGCTGTTAATTAATATATAATCAATCATATTCCTATGCAGCCCATCAGGTGAAATCTATGTGTATTTATGTATGTCGCGGTGTTTGTAATAAGTGTTAGTTATTCTGAAACCATTGAGTTTACTTACCTGTAGGAGACGTTGCCCATTGCCATTGCAGCTACCAATACCAAAAGGGCCAATTACTCCTCCCCAAAGGTCAGAGACAGTACCAACTTTGGCATTGAAGTCACCAAGAACAAGGGTAATATCTCCTTTCTTGACAGAATTCAAAATATCCTGAAGTTGTCTGTAAAACCTATCCTTCTCATCCTCATCAGAATCCTCAGTGGGGGCATAACAGCAGATAACATTCAAGTCTTTAATGCTTGTCTGAAATTTTGCTGTAAGAAACCTTTCATTAATGCACTCATATCCTAGAAGAGCATCACTAGCATGTCTGCTGAGCAGCAGACCCACGCCTTGGTGATGCTTTCCATCCTCCCTCCCTGTAAAGAGAAATTTAAAGTTATTTTTAAGTATCTCACCTTTACCTGTCCATCTGGTCTCTTGCAAGCCTAGAATATCTAGGTTATAGCGCTGGAATTCCTGCATGAGGACATCAAGAGAATAATCTCTATGTAATTCCTCACGTTCCACGTTCCTGCAGAGAGAAAATGATTAGTAGGATTTTTAAAGAAATTAGGTTTATTGAGATTGGTATGGCCAACAATATCAAACAGCCCCCTGATCGCAGGCATGGGGCAAAGACCCGTTCCTCCTCCGCTAAAGGCTGAAGTCACCGATGCTGGTAGGAACTTCAGGCACCACCTTTTCAAGTGGACTTTTTCAAGAGCCACATGGCCTGCCTGAGACACAGTACTCCAGTTTAGGCTTGACGATGCCCAACTAGCTAAGTAAGGTTCAGGTACCTGAGATGGCCTCTGATTAGGATTATCCACCAGCTGATATAAGGTATCCCATGCCTCTGTTCACCTAGAGCTGGCAACCCAGAAGCAAACAGAAAACACAGCGGCAGATTCTCTCTCAACAGAGGCCCACCAGTGCAGTAAGTCCAGGATCCATAATCAAGCTCAAATCCATAAACAAGTCCAGTCTAGTAGGTATAAATGGTCAGCACCAGGACCCTGTGAAGTTGACCACTCCTCAGAAGGGTTGAAGAAAAAAAAAAAAAGTGGCCATAGATGACCAGATCAGTAGGCCATACTGAACTGGCAGCCCTCCCCTTCCGTTCCCTTCCAAAAGAGAATATCTCTTTTGAAAGGTACTAACGGCCTGCACCACGAGAAGGCGGGGTCGGACATTAGGTGCTAGACCTGGCCGGTTCTGTGCATCATCACTAGGGATTGGTACACAGCTCTCCTTCCAGTTTACGCCTAGCTACCATTTACAGGCTAGTTAATCAATACTTCACTAAAATTATCATGAATCCCCCTACTACTGATGACCCTTTCTCTATTTATGAAATTAATAATGCTATCAAAACCCTGAAAAGCAAAATAACACCAGCTCCAGTTCTCATCATTACCCAAATGAAAAAGAAACTCAGTACACATGGAAGAAATCTCTTTTACAAATCATTAATAAAATTTGGATTGACTATTCTTGCCCAGATGACTGGAGAGTACATTAATGATCAAGAAACCAAATAGAAATCCTCTTATTCTCCCTTTCTTCATATACCTTTAAACTGGTAAAAAATAGTTAAAACAGACTGAACTGGATAACTGAATCTAGAAATATACTGAATTCCTAAATCACAGATACACTGAAGATATTTTGGACCTCATTACGGAGGCTCAAAACAGGCCTCAAAAAAGGACACGTTGCAGTTGTCTTCCTAGAACTTCAGGGGATTTTTTACGAGGTCTGACATGAAGGTCTAATTTCAAACTCATAAATCTAGGCCTCTATGGACATACTATGTTTTTTACTAAATTCACCTTAAAGGAAAGATCCATTGAAATCAAACTGGGACATAACTTTTCAGATCCTGCCACCTTACAGCAGGGAATTTTGCAAGAAGGAATTTTAAATGTCCTTCTCTTCAATTTAAACCTCGATGATCTTTCTACCTTTCTCGACAATCTAAACCTGACTGATGTTTCCCTGTCTCTTTTTTTGGGGCGGGGGTGGCTCAGTCGGTAGCGCGCCAGGCTCGTAATCTGTAGTTCCCAGGTTCGACACCCAGCTGGGTCAGCGTTGAGATTTATCTCCGCAAAATTCCCCGCCCTGCCCACGGTCAGTAGGGGACACCGATGGGCTTGGAAAGGCCACCGTCCGTCGGATGGGACGTTAAGCCGTGGCCCCGTGTGCGGGAGAGACATACCCTGTGCACGTTAAAGAACCCGATGGATGGCCTTGACGGGAGGCTACCATCTGTCTCCCAACAGCTGTTCCAGTGGGTCCCCTCCCCCAAACTTCTCTGAGCCTTCGGGGTCCTTGTGACCTGGCCATTTAGCCCATGGTGTGCAAAAAAGTGCCGCTCAGAGGTAAAACAACCCAACCCTCTCTTTTTGCTGACGACAATGCAGTATGGTGCAGGACAGCAGTCACCGGAGCAATGAATTCAAAATACAAAAAAAAGTTAGACATATTAAAAATTGTACTTCAAAATTTGGAAATTAACTTTCCTACAAAGTGGAAATAGAAAATTACTATATCCACCAAATGACATAAACTAAATTTCTAGGAATTATATTGACAGCACACTGTTTCGGATCCCCTCGTATTAATTATTATCTCGATAAAACAACAAAAAAAAGATGATTTACTGAAGTGCAGGGAGCCACATAATTGGAAAGACATCCAGCCCACCTGCTAAAATTATATAATTCAATACTCAAACCTAAAATGGACTATGGAATAAGTGCCTTGGTCATCATATTTCAAGAAAAACTAAAATATTTGACACCATTCAGAATTATTCTCTATCCACTTTTTTAAAATTCATTACATTATCAGCTCTTCATGCAGAAATATGTACCAGTCAGAAAATGTACTCCCTCAGAAGAAAAGCGAAAAATCACAAAAGAAAAATCATCAAATTTTAGTCCAGAATTACTACCAAACCCACTGAACATCATATCAAAGAAAAAAAAATAGAAGACAAAAAAAAATAAATCAGAATTTGCCAAAGAAATCAGAAAATCTTACCTATATCTAGAAATTGAAAAATGTCAACCAAAAAATGAATTCCTCCCTTATAAAAAAAGTGACTATCCCACTCAAAAAGATCTAGCTGGGATGGAAATTGACTACTGATATCCTATGCATAAGCAAATTTTCATAAATGTTTCTTTTAACTCATATACCAAAGCGGACGTGAAGCAATTTTTATCCCAGATGATAACCTATGAAAAACTTTTATAATAAAAATCCCATGATATCATTATTGCAGAACTGTTTGACATATACGAAGTATTGCAATGGATAAGATATGAAAAAACAAATAAATAAATATCTTATCTAATAGATAACAGATCAACCCTAGACTCACTTCAAAACTACCAAGAGAAGTCTTTCACACTCTACTTATAAATGGGATCAATGAATTAATACACAAACTAATAACTACAAATCAAACTTCATATTCCTTCCAATGGATCCCCAGCCACTCAGAAATAACAGATGAAATTGCTGGCTTATTTTGGCAAAAGACATAAAACACCCAAACAAAACTAGAAGCATTCACAAGATCCAGAACTCATCAAAGCAGAAATCAAAAAGTATTTAAAAGAAAAATCATGAAAGATTCAATACGATCACAAATCATAAATACTCCAACAGAAATCCTTAGAAGACAACATCCATCCCTATTTTACCAAATAAATTCACAAGAAGACAACAAATAGTTATCTCAAGTCTAAGAACTGGCCACTTCATCCTAAATGAACATTTCTCTTCAAACTTATTCCCTTCCGTAACTGTATTACTATTAAACTACGACTAAATGAACTATCTCCCACGTTCTATTAAATTGCACCAACTACACTAATGAAAGGAATACAATGCTAACTTAACTGAAACAATATGACACAAATATCTCTGATCTAACTCTGCAATCTCTACTTGCTCCAAAGAAAAAAAGAACTATAATATACTCAATCATTATTAAATTCCTTCAGGAAATGATATATTCTATCGTGTGGCCGAGTGGTTAGCACGCTTGGCTACTGATCCTGGGTTCGAGCCCCGGATTAAGCATGGATGTGTGTGTCGTTTTTCTGCTGAGGTCCTGCCATCATCTTAGATCTCCTATTATGGCATATAAACTGACAGGCTCCTGTCAGATCTCTGTGGCAAGCAGCTGCTTGAAGGGGTATTTATTTATTTTTTATTTTTATATAACTACTGTATGTTAATATCAACTTTGAAATAAGAATTCACACTCCATAAAGAAATAGCCAAATTAAAATAATTTCAAAGTTTGGCTAAACATATTCCCTGAAGCCCCTGTAAAGTAGACTCCTCTACAAGTCTGTGAATTCGACCAGTAGTTGTTCACCTTCCCCCTTATCTGATCGTTGCTTTGATTTCCTCCTTTTTTTTTCCCAAACACACAATCCCATCTCAATTCTCTGTGCGAACCGGAAACTCTATAATATCTTAGGGGTTTGTTAGTTCTTCCTACAGAAGTTAGATATTAAATCCGCGGTTGAAGTGAATGAAATATCCCATCATCGTCTTGAAAGAAGATGAATGGACGACGACGGATGATCATTTCTCTGTTGAGTTCTGGGAAAGGAGAAGTTGGTAATGCAGAAAGCAGCAGAGGGCTGCAAAAGCTGTACCTAGTAATAGTATATATCATGTTAATTACATACCATTATTTCACTTTAGTTAAAAACTTTATAAACTACTCGTTTTTGGTAATTATAAATAACTGTTAATTTTTCTAATGATCCTTGTCTGCGTCATTTTAACTACACAAGATATTTCCATCAACAGATCTTCAGCTTCTTTACTGTTGGCCTAGCTAGAGATGGAAACGATGCGGAAGAATTCTCATGAATAAAACTCCTTCGATATTAATAACTAATTCCGTTAAAGCAAAGAGATAAGATTCGGTTATCCCTTCGTTTGTTTGCATCATTTCCGCTTCATTTAACAAAACGAAAAGAAAATATAAATGAAGAACTTCACTGCCTAGATGACGCCAACAGTTAATTACATAGTCATTTCTTGCTCATCACTTCCGTTTACGAGTTCTGAGACGATCTGTCTACAGCTTTGAATTGTGGTCTGCAATCATTCCTTTGATGGTCCATTTAGTTGTTCGGAGGCAAGATTAAACACGAAGATGGATGAGGAGGACGGTTTTGTCGAAAAACCAACCTCTTTTCATGAGACACTCATCGCCTTTGGCGGACAGTGATGACTTCTTTTTAGTTCTGTCACGAAATCAAGGGAGTT
Organism: Ryuthela nishihirai; assembly: GCA_038380435.1. Taxonomy (NCBI): domain Eukaryota; kingdom Metazoa; phylum Arthropoda; class Arachnida; order Araneae; family Heptathelidae; genus Ryuthela; species Ryuthela nishihirai. The sequence goes on from JAWZYU010000004.1 coordinate 11,551,062, forward strand.
TTGTAATAAATCATGAGAGTGGAAGAAGAGGATGAATACAAAAATCGCTTTTCGATTTCAAGAAAAATATATTAAGATCATTAATATGGGATGTGACATTCTGAACAAAGTGTTTGTCTCTGAGAATGTGAAAAAATTTTTTCATAAAGCAAAGAAATAAATTTATATTTTTCGTTTTTTAAGCTAATAAGATTTTGTGCCTTTTATGGTCTTTTGTAATGGCGTTTGAAGTATGTATTTGCATAAGAGAAAAGCCGTAAAAATAGTTCTTCCATGATGTTATTAGGAAATATTTGATCGTTGTGAATCTTTCATGAATTCGAGACACACTTTTATAAAACTCGAGTTGTTTTACCTCTGACCAGCATTTTTTTTCACACAATGGGCGAAATGGCCAGGCCATAAGGACCTCGAGGGCTCAGAGAAGATTGGGGGAGGGGAACCACTGAACAGCTGTTGGGAGGCAGATGGTAGACTCCCGTCAAGGCCATCCAACGTGCTCTTAAACTTGCACAGGGTATGGCTCTCTCTCTCTCTCACACGTCACGAGTTCACATCCAATCCGGGGCGGGGGTGGCTCAGTCGGTAGCGCGCCAGGCTCGTAATCTGTAGTTCCCAGGTTCGAGTCCCAGCTGGGTCAGCGTTGAGATTTATCTCCGCAAAATTCCCCGCCTTGCCCACGGTCAGTAGGGGACACCGATGGGCTTGGAAAGGCCATCGGTGTCCCCTACTGACCGTGGTGCCGTCCGTCGGATGGGACGTTAAGCCGTGGCTCCGTGTGCGGGAGAGCCATACCCTGTGCACGTTAAAGAACACGCTGGATGGCCTTGACGGGAGACTATCATCTGACTCCCAACAGCTGTTCCAGTGGGTCCCCTCCCCCAACATTCTCTGAGCCTTCGGGGTCTATGTGATCTGGCCATTTAGCCCATGGTGTGCAAAAAATGTGCCGGTCAGAGGTAAAACAACCCAAAAACAACATCCCATCCGACGGACGGCGGCACTTCCAAGTCCAGCAATGTCTACCACTGACCGAGGGCATGACGGGGAGTTTTGAGGGGATAAATCTCAACTCTGGCGCAGGTGGGATTCGAACCGGGGAACAAGAGATTACGCACCTGGCATGCTATCAACTGCGCGGACTGCGCCCCCCCCCGCCCCCAAAAGGCAATATCAGAGATCTCGATTTATTAATAATTACATAAATCTGTGTACAGTTGTTGCAGCCTTTCTATTCTTTCTACTAAAACCAAAGACTAGAGAACCTTTGGGCCTGGAAAGGCCCTATTCGTCTTCCGTCGAATTATATTTTAAGCCTTGGCTCCATGTGTGGGAGAGTTATACTCTGTTTATATCAAAGGAAAAACTAGATGGTTTCGTCCACAGGTCGCATCCGCTAATGCTTTTTTTCGGTAAGGGCATTACAATTTTCTAAAAGGAGAGAGACTTGCAATTTTAATAGGGTTCTTTAATTTTTTAAAAACTTAAATGTGGTATGAAAGTAACTATATTTCAAGTACTATATACAGGGATGATTTCCTTTGAATATATTGAGTACGTGGCGTGGGGGATAAAATTTAGAGGGGAAATTGTGTTTTAAAAAATCTCATTTGATAGGGAGATACAGGGAGAAAGAAAGATGGAAGAAGGTATATGTATATATAAATTATTTAAGCCAATAATATGATTCACGTGGCATAGCTAATGTCTATGCCACGTGCATCATACACAGTCGTATCAGAATAATATGACCACCTACCATACATGTACTATGGTAGGTACAGTCGCTCAAAGAAATATCCGAACACTATGGTTGGCTACAGAATTCAGAAAAAATATGTGGCAACGATTTTTTTAGAAATTAGTGATCTGGCAACCTTCGTGTCACGTGACAGGGTTCAATGTCTTGTGCCACGTGGTACGTGACATGAAGGTTGCCAGATCACTAATTTCTAAAAAAAAATCGTTGGCAGATATTTTTTCTGAATTCTGTAATCAACCATAGTGTTCGGATATTTTTTGAGCGACTGTAGTCATATTATTCTGATCCTATATTTGCATCCGAGAAGTGCAGCATGAGCTCAATTCCGATTCTTTATTTAAAAGACATTTATTTTAATTTCATTATCTTTCATACTTGTAAACAATTATTTTCGTCGTTTTTCGTCCCATTGTGTTGTTATGAATTTTTAAGAGTAGTGAAAAACGTACTAAGCGGAAGACTTCATAATAGGGGTGGGCAAAAAAATTGCACCACGGGTGATAAAATCCCAACCTCATCACTGCTACTACTTAACTAGTTGATCGCAAACTTGGGGTTGGGAGAGTTGAAATGATTCAGGAATGGTGTAATTCTCCCTTGATTTTCTGTCATGTTGATAACTTAACCCTATTTCATTACAAGCATTCAGCCAATTGTTATTAAAAAATATTATATCAGTCATAAAACAATAGAACCTAATAAGTATAAACTTGTAACCATTTTACTTTAAAAGGAGTGATATGACAACATTTTAATTACGTTTGAGCGAATATAGACTCTTAGGGCCACCGATATCGCTGTTAAATATTTCAGGTACCACCACTAGTTAAATATTGAAAATTATTCAGAATACTGCCATTTAATTTAGATTAATTGATTAAAATAAAAGGAGGGAGTGATGGCTCTTAATCTGTAGTTCCTAGGTTCGAGTCCTTCCTGGGCTAGCGTTGAGATTTATCCCCGCAAAACTCACTGCCCTGCCCTCGGTTATTAGGGGATATCGATATGCTTGTAAAGTCCATCGTCTGTCGGATGGAACGTTAAGCCGTAGCGCCGTATGCGGGAGAACCATAATCTGTGTTCATTAAACATACGTTGGATAGACCTTAACGGATTAAACTGGATTAAACACGCGCTGGATAGTCTTAACAGGAGGTTACCATCTGTCTCCCAACAGCTGTCCAGTGGGTCCCCTCCCCCATATCCGTCTCTGAGCCCTCGGGGTTCTAGTGACCTGGCAACTTTGCCCATTCGGTGAAAAAAATACCTCTCAGAGGTAAAACAACCCAACACAACTTGCATAAAATGGGTACCAGGTTTGACAATCGTTAGTAAATTCATGGTATGCGAATTAGACATGTTCGTCAATTCCTTAATAACTCTACGAAATTTTCACAGGATTAAAAATAAATATTCTTCCCATAAAAATTCTGTTTCATTTAAAAGTTTTAAAAAATTTAACTGATTTTTCAGCTTTAAATAAATTAAAAATTTTGACTCATGTTTTTTAGATAAAAATTTATAAATTCCCATTTGCGCAATGTCGGAACTAGAAACGAAGCGAGAGGGACCGACAATTGACTGAATGCAAAGGATCAAAGTCTACCCCTCCCCCCCCCCCGGATAATTTTAGAAAGCAGAACAAAACGAAAATTGTAAATCCTCAAAATGGAAGAGAGAGGAAAGTCGACATAGTACTATTCAGTGAAAATAATTTATAATTTAAAGATTAAAAATAAGAACGGGTTTCTGTTACGTTTCAGTTAAATCGAATCATTTGGCTCCACCTATTTTTTTTCCCTCGATCCTGCCCTTTATTTGCGCATGCGTGTTTTGTGTTAGCTCGTGCGCTATCTAGGGATGCGAGATCAGTATACCACTCTCGAAATTTCTCGACTGCTGCGCTTATTGAAACGCAATATGGCGTGTTCTGGGCACATTCTGTTGTCAGTAATAGGTTTTACATAAGAAGTTTACCAAAACTTTCTCGTTCAGCTCCTTCAAATTATTCTTTGGATTTGAATTTAAAATTCGGGAAATAACTTGCCAGATCATTTTAGAAGAAATAAGAAAACTATTCCACTGCTTTATGCTGTTACCTGCCTTATGGGAATCACTTATCAGCATAAAATTTAGAAAGCTTTACTTATTTAATCAACCATTTCATAGATAATATTTCATTTGGCGAAATACCTTCCTCGCAAATTTGCAAATTCTCTTATAAAACCTTTGCAAGTTTTTTTGTATTACGGTAAGTTGACTTATAGCACTAGCACTAGGTTTGAATAATTGTTGCGTTCATGATACCTAAATCTTTTTTCCAGTTACCAAACTATGAGAAAAAAAAAGGCTTGAAAAAAATGTGGACGGCTCTAAAAAAATGTGGCACCAGGGACTGCCCTGTGAACAGGGGCAGTCCCTGGTGCCACATTATAACCTGGTATTATATATATTATAACAAAAACCTATAGCTATATTCCTAGATATCAAAACACATTTGGACAATTTTGCGCTGTTCTTTGGCAATGGCCATGATGCTATTAGTAATAGAAATAGTTTTATTCAGAACAGTTACCCCTGGTTCTACATTTTTATGGAGTGGGGACATTTAGTAATTCTCAAAACGGAATTCATTGGAACAGAATTCTCCCTACCCGAGAGCTAAGAGGAGAGTCAAAGAGAACAATTGCTCTCTTTGACTCTCCTTCTCAAGAGTCGGGAGAGCAATTGGTCTCTCTGATTCCTTCTCTTAGCTCTCGGGGGGAGGGGGTAACTGCTACTACCGCTTCCCCCACCCTCCTTTTGAGACCTCCACTGCCATGGATAAGCCCGGAAACCGAAACGGAGACTCTCTTCTCCAAATAACATCATGAGTATCACAAATTATCTTTTACAGAGTTATAGAAAAATGAATCTTGATGATGTAGAAACATTAACATTGAAATTCTTGGAGAATTCTTCACTTAATACGAACATTGAATATTTTTAAGAATTTCTAGTTTCTAGTGAATTTTGATAAATAATTTAATATTTTTATTATTATTCTTGAATTGCATTTCATTTTGTATTTTTTTTAACATGAAATTTAATGTTTCTGTTAAACTGTTTCTGTAAGTTTACTCTTATGAACTCCCATGCTTTTTTTATGCTCTAAAATATTATATGAAATAAAACTATCTCTATTACTACTAGCATCATGGCCATTGCCAAAGAACAGCGCAAAATTGTCCAAATGTGTTTTGATATCTAGGAATATAACTATAGGTTTTTGTTATAATTTACACATTTAAATATATTTTCTGTTAGATCTAAAATTGCTTGCTCAGAATTCAGTTTCTCCCTGAACCCAAATTGCGACTTATTGAGAATATGTAGCATGTAGCATAATTATGATTTTTCGAAGTACCAGGATAAAAGATCCCATAACCTCCATCTGAGGATATCCAATAAATGGCATGAGTCACAAAAGACAACACAAAAATCACCAAAAGGTGAGCCCCAAGGGGCAGGAGAACAACGATAAATATGGTAGATCATGGTACTAGACCATAAAGTGTTCCTGATCGAAAACCAATGGTCTAGCCCTCTTGAATCTGCTGATAGGATCATGATCATACTTTAAAATGTTAGTAATGAAATCGTGAGGATTCGTGTCCACAGCTTCTAAGAATTTCTTAGAGATCTGCTTTATATGGGTGTAAATATATTGGACGCCTAAATCCCCATGTAGTTGTCTGTTGGTCACAACATGGGGCATTTACGGCCTGTCTCAAGATTGTATTTTGATAGATCTGGAGTTTCTTAATATTTGCCTTTGTCGTGTTAGCCCATATGGGGGCTGCATATGTTATAACAGGTCTAAGAACTGTATGGTAAAGTAGTAACTTATGATCAATGGAGAGGATAGAATTCCTTTCCCATCAAAGGGCCAAGTTGGCATTGAATCATGTGCGAAAAAGTTGAGAGTCTGGTGGTTAGTGACTCTTTTGGTGGTAAATAAAACTGAAACACTTTTCTCAACATTGATTCCAATCTTCCATTTACTGTACCATTGCTCTATCTTATCCAGGCCTTGTTGTAATCTATTAATAGCAACAGATGCGCTCAGCAAGGGTGAGAGAAGAGCAATGTCATCTGCATACATAGGAGTAGTGATCATGTCAATAACAGGATAATCATAAAGGTAAATAGAAAAGAGCACTGATCCAAGAAGGTATTCCAGCTTCGATGGGATGTATCGTAGAAAGGCTCTTTTTAATCTGTACTCGAAATGTACGATTGTTAAGATATGACTATATAAATTAGATAATTCCTGATGGAACTTTAGCCTTGACAGGTTTGTGCAATAAACCATCTATCAAAACTTTGTCAAAGGCTTTGGCCAGATCAAGAAAAATTGAGGCAACCGTTTCCTTTTTATTCAAGGATTCAGCAATCTTCTCAACCACACGGAGGATCTGATGCTCAGAGGACATCTTCTTTCTAAAGCCGAATTGCGAATCTGGTTTGATGTGGTTCTGATTAAGAAAGTCAGAGAGTCTATTGAGAATCACCCGCTCAAGCAGTTTGCCCAAACAGGAAAGCAAGCTGATTGGGTGGTGACTTTGGGGGAAACTTGGATTTTTCCATGGCTTTAGGATCATTCTGACATGAGCATTCTTCCAGATATTCGGAAAGTTACCGTATCCGATGAGTAGATTGAAGATTGAACACAAATGAATACTCGCCTTTTTTGGCAGTTTTTTCAGCATTTTTTTAGTTATAAGGTCAGGACCTGGGGCCTTATTTCGATTAAGGTTTTTTATTGCATCTTCAATTTCCTTGGGTGTGGTAAAAAAGAATATTAACGATAGAAAGTTGTAAGAATCTGAAGAGTCCATCCTCCACCTCTCCATGTGTGTCTTCATCAGAGAGATCATGATTTTCCTGAAATTGATCCTCCAGCGAGATGGCAAAGGACTCCGCCTTCTTTTCATCGCTAAAGACCACTCCCTGGAAACCATGAATAGGTGGGAGATTATCCTTAGGATTTTTGAAAGATTATGTTAACCTTCATATGGAGTTATCATGCATAGAAAGATTGCTGATTTTATCCTTCCAGCTATTTTGTCTAAAATCCTTAATATCATTTCTGATTTGTTCTTTTAGTTGGTAATATAACTTTTTATCTTCTTCATTCCTATTTCTCTGCCATTTATGCCGTGATTTATTTTTATCTCCGATAAATGCTAAAATGAGAGCATGAAGCGAGTAATAAATTGGTAAACTCTTTTTAACTTTACTCGCTTTTACCTTAGAATCAGTTAGAATACGAGTAAAAGTCTCGATATCCTGCGTGATAGTACGTAGGTTGGATGAGTTGCATTTTCCAGTGATGGATTCATTTACAAGAGAAGTAAATTTATCCCAGTTGGTGTAAATCAATTCTGTAGGATTTTCCTGTGAGGTAATAGAAAGTTGCAGATTAACGGGAATGTGGTCAGAGTTAAATACATTAATTGTATTTAACTCTGACCACATTAATTGTATTTAATCTGTAAATGGGGAAGAAATTTCCAAGTACTACCACATCTAAGACAGCCGGTTTGAAATTAGTATTATATGGGTAGTACGGGGGATCAGAAGGTGCATCAACGATGAAGCCTTTATTTGTGGAAGAGTCAAGCAAAATGCGACCATTTGCATTACAGCTCCTAGAATGTCAAGCATTATGTTTGGAATTTAGGTCCCCAGCTAAAATTGTTGGGTTTTCTGAATTAAAAATGGCGTCTAAATCAGACGTTTCTAGTTTTCTATTAGGAGGTTTGTAACTTGCTATGATATTTATGTTCCCTACATTAGTACCCAAAATAGAGACAGCAGTAATCTCAAAAGAATCAATGTTGGGTATTTCATAACGGAAATGAGGAACACTATGCTTGATGATAACAGCAGTGCCTCCTCCACTATTATGCAGACGATCAGTTCTGTATATATCATAATTTGGAACCTTTAGACTATCACTAGCTCTTAAGTGCGTCTCACTCAAAAGAGCTATGTCGGTTTTGGATTTCAATAAGAAGTTTAAAAATTCAAAAAGATCAAGTTTTAGGCCATTGCAGTTCCAGGCGAGATTCTTAAGTTCATCCTTAGAAACAGGTATATTAGATATTGCAGTTTATGGCATTGAATAGAAAATCGAAAGCCTTAAAACCCACTGTAAGTTGTAAACCTTAAAACCCACATAAGGCGAGTGGCAGTCTGATATTCAGTAAACAGTAGCTTAAGGTTTACAAAAAGTTCAGCAAGATTTATTTGCTTGAAAAACTTCAAAACTTCTTTTAGGTCATTAATTAGAATCGATTCTGATTCTTTATTTTCGGCAATTTTGGCCTTAATATTTTTGGTTGTTAGCTTACTATTAATATTAGCTTTATTTACTTTTACAGGTTGAGGTTTATCATCTGCTTTGACAATATCTGCAAAAGTAGTATCTCTGGTAGTTTTGATAGGAAGTTTTGGGTTAACTTTTCCTTTGTCTGTTGTTGTTTTTGAACGCAGTGGAGTACGTTTCTCGGAATTTGCACTTATTTCTGAAGCTTTTCCATCAGCAGCATCTTGGGTGTTCACTGATGCTTTCTTGAGTAGAATTTACATCCTTTAAAGTTGGCTGTGTGGCCAAGCCCACAGTTTGCACACTTTGGGGGAGCCATCATTTTTATTGCGTGTACAGATCTTAGTAAAGTGATCTCCAGCACACTTCACGCAACGTGGTCCATTATAACACACCCACTCTGGGCGTGGCCATAGCGTTGACATCTATGGCACTGTGTCGGAGTGCTACCCTTCTGGTAGTTTTCCATCTTAATTTTGAGATGGAATAGAATAGTGATGTTGTAAATCTTCTTGTTTATTTCATTTTTTGGTAGTTCGATAAGGAAAACTGGAATGAGCTTTCTTTCTTTTCCCTGTCTGAGTTGAGAGATTTTAATAACATTAAAACCCAGATCTGTATTTTCATTTTGTAATTATTTACAGGTGACATCAGCTGGCAAATTTTTGAATATCGCCTTAAGATTTTTTTCAGCCTTCAATTGGTAAGTGTGGAAGGCCATCTTGTTGCCCTCCAACTTACGTGTGAAAGCGCGAAAATCCGGAGCACACTTAGTCTGTATTCTAATTGTATCTCCTGAGGTTTTTGCAGTAAAATCTTCAAATGCAATTTTAGTGAGTTCTCTATACAGCTTTGTCCAGTTTGTCGGATTTCTGAGGATTATGGGTGGGACTTTATCCCTTTTCCCCATAGAATTTTGTGTGTCAGCTGATGTTGAAGGTTCAGTTGAAATAACCTCAACTTCAATATCTAATTCTTGGTCTAAAACAGAAAATTTATTTCTGAGTGTAATATGTAGGTACTTATTGAGATAAAAAAATATTTTTCTCATAAATATCGAAAAGTCTATTTTTTTAAGTTTCCAAAACTTTAGAAAAAATTGTCAAAATTGAAAGTGGTCCGTAATTCATTACAATATTTTTATCTCACGATTTGTAAATAGCAATTTTTTTAGTAGGTTTTTTGGTTTGGGGTTAAGGGTGACCCTCCTCTCCTGTTCCCATTCATAAGGTATGCCACGGGGTCATTCTAAGAAATTTCAGACACTTGAGGGACGGTTTATTCCTGACCCACCACAGTTGGGATGTTTTAACTCTGAGCGGCACTTTTTTTTGCACACAACGGACTAAATGGCCAGGTCAAAAGACCCAGAGGTCTCAGAGAAGGCTGGGGAGGGAGCCCACTGGATAGCTGTTAGGAGACAGATGGTAGCCTCCCGTCAAGGCCATCCAGCTTGTTCTTTAATGTGCACAGAGTACGACTCCCCGCACACGGGACCTCGGTTAACATCCCATCCGACGGATGGTGTCGTTTCCAAGGACATCGGTGTCCCCCTACTGACCGTGGGCAGGAAGTTTTTGCGGTGATAAATCTGAACTCTAGCACAGCTGGGACTCGGACCTGGAAACTGCAGATTATGAGCTTGGCGCGCTTCCGACTGAACCACTCCCACCCTACCTCAGTTGGGAACCCGATCTCTAAACTCTACGTACTAAGTCGTAAGTGAGATCAATACACCAAATTTGGGGTTGATCGGTCGAGTACCTGCGGTGTTACGGGGAACAGAAAACTTCCACCACCAATGGCGTCAACTTAAAGGTAATTGAGTGTCCGTGAACCAGTTCGAAATACGCCAAGAAGCTTACTACTTTGATTGATTATATTAAGGCCCGAACAATGCCCGATAATTCTGCTCGTGTGTAATAAGTTAAAGTATTCATTATCACATTCGATGCAGTTTCATAAAGCTCTTTAAGTGAAGAAATAATTTATAGAACTGTTGCCTTGGCCATTAATTTAAAATAAGTAAAACCCTTGTAAATATAATACAAAACTCTGATTCGATAACAAAGACTTTCTGTGCATGGTGAAAATTCTACGAAAATTGTTAAGGGTACAATTTCCCATGGTGACATTGTTAAATTACGAAATAAAAAGTTTTTGGTTTAAAAAGTTGCGGATTATGAACTGTCATTACCTTATCTAATCCACCTCTACCTATTAATTTTCCAGCTTCCCCTACATACTTAATACACTTTTAGACGGTCTTCGGGTTTTTCAATTATCTGTATATTAATTACTATAAGCAGATTCTAGACTGGAAACTTCAGTTTCTCATTTTAGCACGCTAGCAACTTAAGCACCATATCCCTCACTTTGATGGGGTGAGTATTGTCTCAGTCGATAGCTTCCAAGGTCGCGATCTTTTGTTCCCAAGTACGATGTTCCCGAGATGAAGTCTTTTCTGCTAAACTTCACTACGCGTCAGGGAGAGAACAGATATCGGTGAGTTTGCAAAGGAACCTCGTCCACGTCAAACAGTGGGCCTTTGTGGACGTTAAAGAAAACGTTGGATGACCTTGATGGACGATTTCCATCTGTACAGGCTCAGATCTAGAAGAAAGCAAAAGGAAAGGGGTAAGATCGAGTTGGAAAGGGGAAAAGCAAAAAGGGTGAGATCGAGTGGTGAAAGAGGAAAAGCATAAAGGGTAATTTGGGTTGGGTTGTTTTACCTCTGAGCGGCACTTTTTTGCACACCATGGGCTAAATGGCCAGGTCACATGGACCCCGAAGGCTCAGAGAAGGTTGTGGGAGGGGACCCACTGGAACAGCTATTGGGAGACAGATGGTAACCTCCCGTCAAGGCCATCCAGCGTGTTCTTTAACGTGCACAGGGTATGGCTCTCCCGCACACGGGGCCACGGCTTAACGTCCCATCCGACGGACGGCGGCCTTTCCAAGAACATCGCATAAAGGGTAAGATCGAGTTGGAAAGGGAAAAGCAAAAAGGTACGATCGAGTCGGAAAGGGGAAAAGCAAAAAGGGTAAGATCGAGTCAGAAAGGGGAAAAACAAAAGGGGTAGGATTGAGTCGGAAAGGGGAAAAGCAAAAAGGGTAAGATCGAGTCGGAAAGGGGAAAAGCAAAAGGGTAGGATTGAGTCGGAAAGGGGAAAAGCAAAAAGTGCAGGATCGAATCAGAAAGGGGAAAAGCAAAAGGGTAAGATCGAGTCGGAAAGGGGAAAAGCAAAAGGGTAAGATCGAGTCGGAAAGGGGAAAAGCAAAAGGGTAAGATCGAGTCAGAAAGGGGAAAAGCAAAAGGGTAAGATCGAGTTGGAATGAACCGAAACACCGTTCCGCTAAAATCATTTTCTTTCCGATTTAAATGTAAAATAAACACTCTCTCAGGCAGTTGTTTTCTACAGAGGTCTGACAGGAGCTTGTCAGTTTATACGCCACAGTAAAAGACCTGTGAGGATGGCGAGTCCTCAGCAGAAAAACAACACGATTATCCATGCCTTACCCAGGGCTCGAACACAATTCCCTTAGATCACTAGCCAAGCCCACTAACCATTCGGCCACGGGATGACTTATTAGTGATCTTTAAAACGAAATTCTTGAAAAATACTGATAATATACTCCTATCTGTGTGTAGGCAATATAACTGTTTCGCCTCGATTCCGGTTACTAGCATTCTGAAAAGAGGAAAGGTCATGACCCCGTTACCCTCCCCCTTCCTAGATACTGTCCTGTATCTATGACTTAGCAGCTTCCCAATGGGCGTTCTTCCCTACCCAGTTTTCAGTTCTTTGGGATCCTTGGGACCTGGCTTATTTAGCTCGTGCTATGAAAAAAAGAAAGCATCACAAAGGTAACCAGAAACCGTCCTCTGGTTAGGACGGAACGAAGGAAAAAAGTCGAAACACAGGTATTGGTTTTTTTCTTCTAACTCTAAGCTGTAAGCAATCCGTGCTGTTACCATTTCTGTCGTAGACTAAAAAAAGCCTCAAAAATCCATTACCTAACATTCTCCACCGTTTTAGAGGTAACGTTAAGTATTCAGATGATTGCCTTTACATGATGTAACTATCTGTGGATAAACTAGGCAAAGGATTCCACTGCACGTGCGAAGGAAGAATGGAAGTTTCCAGGTAATAACTTTCGTGCCAAAGAGTAAAACGTTTACTCATGAAAAACAAATAGAGTCTACTAAGTGAGGCTAACTATCTGGATAAAGAAGATAATAATTTAAGGAATATGAGAATAGTTCAAGAATTTTGGGGTAAAAAAAAGGAAATAAAGGATTATTTTCTCCAGTTTTGTTAATCTCTCTATCGGAACTCTTCTCATCGGTTTTTTTTTTTTGTTTCAGTTTTTGGTAAGCGACAAAATGGTGATTTTTTAAACTTTTGATAGAGATAAGAAATAAAAGAGAGTGTTAAAATTATCTCTGAAATTTCTGTAAAAGATTCATTTTTAACGTCACACATGTATGTGGAGAATTAAATTTTTATTTAACCCAAATTTTATGAATGTAAAATTATAATAATATATGCCCAGCTAAAGTAACTGAATACTTGATTGCTGGTGTATGGCTAAAATGCAAATACAAATATGTAATATAATATGACAGCAGTTGGAGATTGAACCAATCTTAGAATGCAGATAGTCAAAAAAATTAGTTTACATATACAATAATCATTCAGTGCTTATAATGCATTCAAAGAGAGATTTCTTATTTAAATATTTTGAAGTAATTTTCTTCATTTTTCTGGAACACTGTTATATAGTTTAGATCCAATATAGTTTATTATAACGGGTAATAGCTTGCTTTGATATCAGTGACATTTGCAATTTCGTTGATGAATCTCTACACCAGTGGTTCTCAACCTTTTATGCTTCACGTACCCCCTGGAAATGTGTATGTAACTGGCGTATCCCTTATATAGATAGATAAAACTATAGTTATAGCATAACAATGGGAATAAAATTAAACATGTATATCAGTGGTTCTCAACCTTTTATGCTTCACGTACCCCCTGGAAATGTGTATGTAACTGGCGCACCCCTTGTATAGATAGATAAAACTATAGTTATAGTATAACAATGGGAATAAAATAAAACATATATATCAGTGGTTCTCAACCTTTTATGCTTCACGTACCCCCTGGAAATGTGTATGTAACTGGCGTATCCCTTATATAGATAGATAAAACTATAGTTATAGCATAACAATGGGAATAAAATTAAACATGTATATCAGTGGTTCTCAACCTTTTATGCTTCACGTACCCCCTGGAAATGTGTATGTAACTGGCGTACCCCTTGTATATATGGATAAAACTATAGTTAGAGTATAACAATGGGAATAAAATAAAACATATATATCAGTGGTTCTCAACCTTTCATGCTTCACGTACCCCCTGGAAATGTGTATGTAACTGGCGTACCCCTTATATAGATAGATAAAACTATAGTTATAGTTTAACAATGGGAATAAAATAAAGCATATATATCAGTGGTTCTCAACCTTTTATGCTTCACGTACCCCCTGGAAATGTGTATGTAACTGGCGTACCCCTTATATAGATAGATAAAACTATAGTTATAGTATAACAATGGGAATAAAATTAAACATATATATCAGTGATTCTCAACCTTTTATGCTTCACGTACCCCCTGGAAATGTGTATGTAACTGGCGTACCCCTTATATAGATAGATAAAACTATTGTTATAGTATATTAATGCCAACTTAGCGACTTGATCTAGCAACCTTTGAGCTCTCATAGAGTACCCCAAAAAATTTTACTGCGTACCCCACGTTGAGAAGCCGTGCTTTAGAATATAGAGTAGATGGCACTACCCACTTCACAAGCTTTCATTTGGCATAAATATCATTACGATCGATCTCCCCCCCCCCACGGGTTAAAATTTTCTTCCTCTATTTTACGGGAGGAAAGAAATGGGCAAAGTTAAATGCATCCATAATCCTTCCCATGTCAGAAGTTTCTAAAGCAAAACCTGAATTTTCTCGCTCAGATAATCGAACTTTTCAAATCACTTCGTACTCACCAGAGTTCCTCGGATACGTTATATATAAGATATGATATCAAAGTCTTCCCATGCTACATCTCTGTATATAACTGTTACAATTGCAAAATAAATGGAACTTAAAGATCAGCCTATCTCTCTCTAAAGTAAATTCTTGATTTCGACAAATATTTGTGGAAGAAATGTCATAAATTTCATAGAGAACAACCGATTAATCTTAATAAACAGCGCACCTTTCGACTCGAAATCGGGACTGCCTGATTACGCACCGGTTGCTTTACCAATTAAGCTAAGGGTGTGGGTGATATCACATTCGTTTAAGTAAAGTTATGAAAGATTCAATGGTAGGTTCATTACGTTGGGGATGATAACTGTTGAGTCCGGAAGACTTTTTTTATTCCACCGTTGCTGATTAGTATCTTGACTTCACAACTGGAAGTTTCTTGTGTCTTTTATATAGCGTACTCCGATAGAGTGTCTGGTTATGAGTAACATCTGGAAAGTACATATTGTTACGACAGAAGAATCTGGCAACCGAAAGCAAAGTTTCAGCCAACGAATTGAACTTTGGGAGAATTTGGAGAAGAGTGGAGCGTTAACGGTTTTGTATTGTAACGGTCGTTTTGTATTGTAACGGTCGTTGTGTTGTAACGGTCGGGAGAGTTCGAAAATGGACGGTGAGCTGTTCTGAGACAGTGCGCGTAAGTATCAAGAAGTAACTTGATGTGTTGTGTATACGCGGAAGGATAAAAGTGGGATCTTTTATCGTTAAGTATCAAGAAGTAACTTGATGTGTTGTGTATACGCGGAAGTATAAAAGTGGGAACTTTTATGGCTAACTTCGAATGTCTACACGGACTGTCTTTTTGTTCGGCTAGTGTGTGAACAGTTATTAGCACAGGACGAGAATTGGTTTACGAGTGAAGATCTTCGGGTGACCTGGTAAATCAAGTAAAAGGTAGTATTTAGTAAAATACACAGAGCTGATATTGTGTGCTCTACGCAGGAAGATTGATGACTTGTGCATGTTAATAGTTGATTTGTTAATAAGATACTTCATCCATATTTCCTTTGTAACAATTTACCTTGTATTGAATTTGGTTTTGAAATATAGCTTTTAAAACTCACGCCCAGTGCTATCCGTTTTTGTGATCCGCAACAATATATATACGTTGTATAAAAACTGTCAAGTTCCTTTTTTGGTGTAAAACGAGCATGGTAACACCCACACCATATGAACAGCGTGGAGGAGAGAACATACCATCACTTCCTTCATAAACTTACTTGAGGGTGTGAAAGAAACACCACTTTACCTTAGCTAAAAAAAAACTAGCTACCAGCTAGTTTAACTGGTAAAAAAACTAGCGTATATTCTGGAGGTTCAAAGAGCTGGTGTATTATTTTTTCATATTTGCCTATCCATTTTTTTAAAGGAAGAAAGTACTTCCCTACAGAAAGGACGGTGATTATCTAGAAGGTATATTAGGTTTATCCTGATTTCTAATACAACATACAAATACTTGCACAAGAACATGCCCGGCGGTCTTAGTAGTCAAGTACGCTAACCGCTAGACAGGTAGGGTCTAACTCTGATTGGTATTCTAACTTCACAGCTGTGTTTGTTGTTTTACCTTTGAGTGAATCTATTTTAACACTCAATGTGCTATGAACTTATAGGGCCTTATAGGGCTCAGAGAAGGTAGGAGAAGGATATCCACTGGATAGCTGTTAGGACACAGATGGAAGCCTCCCATTAAGATTATCCAGCATGTTCTTTAGCGTGCACACGGGACAATGGCTTTACTTCCCATCCAATGGACGACGGTTTTCCTAAGCCTATCGGTGTCCCCTTTCTTACCAAGGGCAGGGCCGAGATAAATCTCAACGCTGGTCCAGTTAGAACTCGAACCTGGAGACATCAGATTACGAGACTGGCGCGCTGCTGACTGATCCAAACCCTCATCCCTTCACAACTCTGAATCTCTTGTCTGTAATAAATGTCGATATTTGATCGCAAATTTACCCACAATCCACCGCCATTGAACACGAATAAGTGAACAGAGCCGGATCTGTGAGGAGGGGGCCATTCCTCCACACCCAGGGTGATAGCATTTGGTAATGGAAGCAAAAAATGTTACTGAACTTGTGCATATTTCACGCATTTCTCAAGAAATGTTTTGAAGGTTTCTACAACGGAGGGAAAAATTCTTCTACAATAGAAATTCAGTCTCTTATCATCCAGTTTTAATTTTTTTCAGCTCGATTGTGTCATTTCGCCCCCCCCCCCACCTCTTTATTTATTTATTTATTTATTTTTGGCGTCGCGCCTGAATGTGAATAACTGTTGTTGTTTTTATGTTTCTGAAGACTTTAAATTTCTCCGATTTTAAATATAACGTTCAATTAAAATCTCTCCTTTTTTTGAAAGCCATTTTCTCGATTTATAAGCTTCCAAAAGCAACCCAAAATTGCGAATTATTCTGCAAAGTCCTGATACTCAACGGATGCAGTCAACGTGCTGTTTAATTACTGAGACGAACGTTATCGTTTCATAAACATTGACCTAGGTAATGTCGTGTCATTGCTCAGCTTGCTCCGCATCTTCTCCATCTGTATTGAACCCACAACAGAAACCTTCGGAGTATTAAATGGAAAGGAACAGCTTTCAATGAGGCAACGTCAATCAAGGCTGGCGTTGACGTCATCGTCCATTTCACTGAGGAACCATGCCAGTAACTGATTCACGTAGATTATTCAGATGCTTTGGAATTGCTGATCAAATTAATCAGAAGCAATTACAGGTTAGTTAGCTGATGCTTATCGAATTGTGTTGACATTAATGGAAAATTCAGAAAAAAGGAAAGAACTGCTGACTACACAAAATGTGTGTCATTGTATTGACATAGAAGAAGTTAACGAGTTTATTTATTTAGGGATGAAATTTTATTCTAATGTTAAATGGAATTGTCATATTGATTTGTTAGGTAAGAAAATGCGATTCACGGCTTAGGAATGGTAGTAAACCAATATATTGTTCTTTTAGTCTATAAAGCACCTTTTGACTCCATTTATTAGGTAAGGAATTTCTCTGTATGGAATGACTTATAAAACTCGATTACAACAAGATTAAAAAAAAATACAAATAAGTTTTCTTAGAAATCTCAGTCATCCTCAAGTTAAAAACAATTTCGTTAATAGAAATGATATTTTGAGCCACTTTGACGTTTCTTCTGTTCAAAATTTAAATATATAATATTGTTATAAGTTTTAATAGGAAATTCTTGAGCGTGAGTTCAAAAGAATATTTAGCGACAAAACTTTATATATGAACTAATTTATTACAAAAGTATGAATAAAAACACAAATATAAAATAAATTCAACTAACATAAATATAAAATAAATTCAACTAACACAAATATAAAATAAATTCCTAACACAAATCTTTATCTTCATCAGTATGAAAATAAACCATCAGAAGAATATTTTACCTTATCACTATTTCTACAAATAGTCGTTTCTTTAGAATTCTTACAGTCCCCACTCAAAACATAAAATAAGACTTTTCACAATACTCAATAAGTGGCGCAATCATACACTATATTGCAAAGTGTCCGGACACTTTCATGTTAAGTGAACGAATAGACACATTCAAATCTACCTAACTTTGAAATAAGCTTTTTACGGAAAAAGTCACCAGACATAAATTGAAGATCTTCTTCAGAGCCCTATAAATATCTCTATTTTCTATAAAATTAATCTAATATTTAAAGAGTTATGGAAGCTGAAACATTTAAGCGAAATTTTTGCTAGTGTTTAAAATTCACTTCAAAAAGTTAAATCACAACTGTTACATACAACAAGTTGTTCGCAACATAAATGCGATATTTGAATTTTGTGTAAGAATTTTTTAAGTTTTCATCAATTTGGGGGGGGGGGGAATGTTTTGGAAGTGTTGCATATGATAACATCTGTTGTTAAATATTATAGCTTTATTCCAACTTTAAATATTGTATTAATATTATAGAAAATAGATATTTAGAGAGCTCTGACCGTGATCTTCAATTTATGTCTAGTTACTTTTATCCGTAAAAAGCTTGTTTTCAGAGTTAGGTAGATTTGAATATGGCTATTCGTTCACTTAACATGAAAATGTCCGGACACTTTTCGCAACATAGTGTATTTGCGAATAAACCTGTAAACTACCAAGAATAATCTTACCAGTTCTTTAAAGAAACCAAAAATAACCATGAATCAAATGATTTTTTTTCCAGAATTTCAGCCATCAAATACTCCAAAACTGCAGCGAAGTATATTGGGCTTTCACAACCAATTCTTTTCAGACTTTGATCATCACGCATCAGACGATGAACTCTTCGTACAGAGAAGTTATAATCAGCTCTCTTGCTCGACTAACGTTTCTCGTCCTTGGCCTAATCTCCAAATATTTTGAGAAACTTTCTTAATATAATTTCATGACAATTCACTTAATGCAAAAGATATACACATTCAAACACTACCAGTTTCTTTATTCCTCTTTTAAAACATCGTTAAAGTTTGAGTTCTTATTGTTCCAATCCACTTTATCACACAATTATACATTATTATTATTATATACAATTATATATTTAGCATGATGTATGTCATGCTAAATATATAACTGTATATTGCATGATGTCCTCATCTTGCTAAATATATTATTATATACAATTATATATTTAGCAAGATGAGAGAAGAATGAGGAACATGCAAGAAAGGAAGGTCTATAATCGGAAGACCATCTGTGCATTGGGACGTAATTCACATGCTAAAATACACGCGAACATCAGAATGATACTGCACATCACGGGTTCATTGATGCTCGTTCATCTGTCGTAGCAATATATAATTGTGTGATAAAGAATTTTTGTAATAGTCAGTACAAGAAATATGTTTTTTATGATAAATTAACAAAGAGCAAAACGTTGGGTATGCTACAAAAACCAAAAATTATTAATAATTATGGACACTGTGTTAAAGAATTTCAAATTCTACATGCGTTCAACCAAGTACCTAGTGCAGTGGTTCTCAACCCTTTATGCTTCACGTACCCCCTGGAAATGTGTATCTAACTGGCGTACCCCTTGTATAGATAGATAAAACTATAGTTATAGTTTAACAATGGGAATAAAATAAAACATATATATCAGTGGTTCTCAACCTTTTATGCTTCACGCACCCCCTGGAAATGTGTATGTAACTGGCGTACCCCTTGTATGGATAGATAAAACTATAGTTATAGTATAACAATGGGAATAAAATTAAACATATATATCAGTGGTTCTCAACCTTTTATGCTTCACGTACCCCCTGGAAATGTGTATGTAACTGGCGTACCCCTTGTATAGATAGATAAAACTATAGTTATAGTATAACAATGGGAATAAAATAAAACATATATATCAGTGGTTCTCAACCCTTTATGCTTCACGTACCCCCTGGAAATGTGTATCTAACTGGCGTACCCCTTGTATGGATAGATAAAACTATAGTTATAGTATAACAATGGGAATAAAATTAAACATATATATCAGTGTATCTCAACCTTTTATGCTTCACGTACCCCCTGGAAATGTGTATGTAACTGGCGTACCCCTTGTATAGATAGATAAAACTATAGTTATAATATAACAATGGGAATAAAATAAAACATATATATCAGTGGTTCTCAAACTTTTAGGCTTCACGTACCCCCTGGAAATATGTATGTAACTGGCGTACCCCTTGTATAAATAGATAAAACTTTAGTTATAGTATAACAATGGGAATAAAATAAAACATATATATCAGTGGTTCTCAACCTTTTATGCTTCACACACACCCTGGAAATGTGTATGTAACTGGCGTACCGCTTGTATAGATAGATAAAACTATAGTTATAGTATAACAATGGGAATAAAATAAAACATATATATCAGTGGTTCTCAACC
Organism: Ryuthela nishihirai; assembly: GCA_038380435.1. Taxonomy (NCBI): domain Eukaryota; kingdom Metazoa; phylum Arthropoda; class Arachnida; order Araneae; family Heptathelidae; genus Ryuthela; species Ryuthela nishihirai. The sequence continues at coordinate 11,571,214 of JAWZYU010000004.1, forward strand.
TTTTATGCTTCACGTACCCCCTGGAAATGTGTATGTAACTGGCGTACCCCTTGTATAGATAGATAAAACTAGTTATAGTATAACAATGGGAATAAAATAAAACATATATATCAGTGGTTCTCAACCTTTTATGCTTCACGTACCCCCTGGAAATGTGTATGTAACTGGCGTACCCCTTGTATAGATAGATAAAACTATAGTTATAGTATAACAATGGGAATAAAATAAAACATATATATATCAGTGGTTCTCAACCTTTTATGCTTCATGTACCCCCTGGAAATGTGTATCTAACTGGCGTACCCCTTGTATAGATAGATAAAACTATAGTTATAGTATAAAAAAAAATACCCCCTCAAGCAGCTGCTTGCCACAGAGGTCTGACAGGAGCCTGTCAGTTTATATGCCACAGTAGGAGATCTGAGAGGATGGCAGGACCTCAGCAGAAAAACGACACACATATCCATGCCTAATCCGGGGCTCGAACCCAGGTCCCGTAGATCAGTAGCCAAGCGTGCTAACCACTCGGCCACGGGATGGCTTATAGTATAACAATGGGAATAAAATAAAACATATATATCAGTGACAATGGGAATAAAATAAAACATATATATCAGTGTATCTCAACCTTTTATGCTTCACGTACCCCCTGGAAATGTGTATGTAACTGGCGTACCCCTTGTATAAATAGATAAAACTTTAGTTATAGTATAACAATGGGAATAAAATTAAACATATATATCAGTGGTTCTCAACCTTTTATGCTTCACGTACCCCCTGGAAATGTGTATGTAACTGGCGTACCCCTTGTATAGATAGATAAAACTATAGTTATAGTATAACAATGGGAATAAAATAAAACATATATATCAGTGGTTCTCAACCTTTTATGCTTCACGTACCCCCTGGAAATGTGTATGTAACTGGCGTACCCCTTGTATAGATAGATAAAACTATAGTTATAGTATAACAATGGGAATAAAATAAAACATATATATCAGTGGTTCTCAACCTTTTATGCTTCACGTACCCCCTGGAAATGTGTATCTAACTGGCGTACCCCTTGTATAGATAGATAAAACTATAGTTATAGTATAACAATGGGAATAAAATAAAACATATATATCAGTGGTTCTCAACCTTTTATGCTTCACGTACCCCCTGGAAATGTGTATGTAACTGGCGTACCCCTTGTATAGATAGATAAAACTATAGTTATAGTATAACAATGGGAATAAAATAAAACATATATATCAGTGGTTCTCAACCTTTTATGCTTCACGTACCCCCTGGAAATGTGTATGTAACTGGCGTACCCCTTGTATAGATAGATAAAACTATAGTTATAGTATAACAATGGGAATAAAATAAAACATATATATCAGTGGTTCTCAACCTTTTATGCTTCACGTACCCCCTGGAAATGTGTATGTAACTGGCGTACCCCTTGTATAGATAGATAAAACTATAGTTATAGTATAACAATGGGAATAAAATAAAACATATATATCAGTGGTTCTCAACCTTTTATGCTTCACGTACCCCCTGGAAATGTGTATCTAACTGGCGTACAACTTGTATAGATAGATAAAACTATAGTTATAGTTTAACAATGGTTATTTTTACTTTGTTACTAGATCGGCGACTTTTGAGTTGTCAGGTATACCCCAAAAACTTTTACCGCGTTCCTAGTTAGGGGTTGAGAACCCCTAACCTAGTGAAATGTAGAAGCTAAATAAAATTTCCCAAGTTAAAAGGAAATTGTTATGTAGTTAAAATAATATATAGCTAAAAATATTAAAAATGAGATGAATCATTTTGTAAACTGCTATAAAATTAATTTTGATAGTTATTATAATTTATGTTAAATTTTGTGTAAAAACATATATATATTACATGTTAATCGTATTGCACTGTTAATAGAAGATTCACTTGGCTCATTTGTAATCGAATTTGGACCTGTTGATAAGCCTTGGGTTTAGCAGGATCAAATTTATTATCCTAATATATAGACAAAACTCATAGAATAGACTTTTACTCTATTATCACTTACGAATACGAGTTTATAGAAATGCGGTGTGTTGCCATTGTCGCTTATATTCAAAACGCTTGGAAACTATATTCTGAGGCTGGGTTGGTTCATTCGGTGGACTGCTAGGTTCGCGATCTGATATTCCCAAGTTCGAGTCCCCAAGGTTTTAGTTTCGGTTTTTTCCGCCAATCAGTTTGGAAAGGAACACCAACCGTTGAATGAGACGAACCCGTGGTCCGTGTGCACGAGAGCCATTCGCGGTGTATGTAAAAGAATGCACTGGATGGTTTTGAAGGGAGATTCCCATCTGTTTCCAAATATCTGCCAGGTGTATCCCCTTCCCGAGACCTTCTCTGAACTCTACGGATCCTTGTGACCTGATCATATATATATATGTAGCCCTGTGTGCATACAAACGTCACTCAGAAGTAAAACAACTCATCCCAAGCTTCAACATAAAGTTATTTTTCCGTAACTTAAATAGTGGAGTACTAAACGTGCTTACACTGAGAAAGACAAATGTAATTGGTAAAAACATTTGTTCCGAGTTCAGGGATACCGGAAACTTGTTTTAATCAAAAATGTTGTGAAAAAAATATTTTTCACGATTTAAAAATTTTTATCAGAAAGCAATAAATAAAAGGAAAGAGGAATTCTCCCTTTTTCTTCTCACGAAGTGTCGAAAACGTGTCACGGGGAATTCTTCGTGTCGACTTCCCCATTTCCCATAGGTGTTGAAAATTCGCTGCTGCTGGATCTATACTCCTTTTAGCTCGTTCCATCTCACCCCATAGGTGCTGAAAATTCGCTGCTGCTGGATCTATACTCCTTTTAGCTCGTTCCATCTCACCCCATAGGTGCTCGATTAGGTTTATCTTATGCCACAGGTGTCATAGAATTCAGATCTGGCTACTGCAGTCAGCTGAAGTCAATGTTATGTTCCCGGAACCATTCCAGGATGATCCTAGACTTGACATAAGAGCATTAACCTGCTGAAAGAACCCATTCGCAGATGGATTCATTGCTGCCATGAAGGGATTCATCTGATTGCAGCAATGTTCATATATCAAGTGGTATTCAAACGTTGCTTCACCAGTATCAAGGGATCCAATGTGATCAACGAAAATACTCCTCACACCATTATACCGCCACTACTAGCCTGAAAATTTGATTCCTGGTAGGATGGATCCATGGCTCATGATTTCCCCAAATCCTTGTCGAGAACCATCCGAGTGGTTAGCGCGCTTGGCTACTGATCTACGGGACCTGGGTTCGAGCTCCGGGTAAGGCATGGATGTTCGTGTTGTTTTCTGCTGAGGTACTGCCATCCTCTCAGATCTTTTACTGTGGCATATAAACTGACAGGCTCCTGTCAGACCTCTGTGGCAAGCAGCTGCTTGAGGGGGTATTTATTATTTTATTTTTATTTACGTCATGAAGAGTTGGGACTTTTTTGACACACAGTGGGCTAAATGGTCAGGTGACAAGGACCCCGAGGACTCAGAGGAGGTTAGGTGGTCGCGACCCGCCGAACAACTGTTAGGAGACGTATAGTAGCCTCCCGTCAAGATTATCCAGCTTGTTTTTTAACGTGCATAGGATACGGCTCTCCTCCCACACGGACTCACTGCTTAACATCCCATCCGACGGACGGCGGCTTTACGAGACAATAGATGTCCCTTACTGACCGAGGGCAGAACGGGGAGTTTTGCACAGAAAATTTTGAACGGTACTCGAACTAGGAAGTGCAGATTACAAGTCTGGCTCGCTACCGACTGAGCCACCCCCTCCCCTTGATGTCATTGAAGGAGCAGTCTATTTTATGGAAATGGATAACGTATCTAATAAAGTGACCACTCATTGTTAAACATAGCACTGAGAAAATTGCTCTTACTTCGTCATGATCTTGGTGCATAATAGCAAGACTATCTCGCTATGCATGCATAGAGAAAAAGGTGGGAGAGACTTTGTACAGTCGCTTGAAAACAGTAGACCAAAAAGAAAGGAAATTTACATACAAAATTGAAATTTAAGTAATGCTTTTAAATTCCTGCTGACTGGCTGTTATCTACCGATGGGATCCCATTCGGAATTCGAATCTGGGAACTTCAGATTACGAGCCTGGAACGCTACTGGCTGAGCCATCCCCTGCCATTAGGCCATTAGAAATTTAAGTACATTTCATAAATATAAAAAAAAACATATTTAATAGTAGAATAAAAATTCATTCATCATCGCAAGCCCTAACATAAAATAATAAGCTTTTAACAAGCCCAACCTGCTCTTTTAAACGCATTTAACATGACCTATGATACAAAACTCAGTCCCGAATTGTCTGTACTGCGGTAATAATCGGATGAAATTGTTATGCAGAGCTGATTTCTCAACATCTGTCAGGGAGGAGGCATGCAGAAAGAAGCAGGAATGAAAATTAGATAGATTAAGGGCGATATAAAAAGATGAGGGAAGAAAGAAAAACATGCAGAAAGGGAGGAATATAATGGGAAGACCATCTGTGCATTGGGTTCGTCTGGAGGAGGAGGAGCAGGGTACGCAGCAATCATCGTTATAAATATTTATGAAGCATGTAAAAGGAAATAGTGCAGATGCAGGTCACATACAGAGCTGCAAAATATCTCTCCAATTTCGGAAATTAAAATTCTTAAGAAAAAAATATTGTTAAAAAACAAGATAATTTCAATGTGAGGAAAAAACTGTCTTTGTGCTTGAAATAATAAAACGTCGCATAGATCGCTTCCTAATAAATATTTATCTTTTAAAAGATATGTCCCTGTTTTTGTGAAAGAAAACCTTTACACGATGAAGATTAAAACGAATTGTGTATATCTTATATAGTAAAAGTATATTGAATCTTTTTTCCAGCAGGAAAAACATTACTGTAGCCTCCATAATTCAGCCTTTTTTCCCCACTTTTTGTAAGTACAGAAAATGTTTGGATCGCGGTAAACAAACGAGATCGAGATTTTTGATTAGAAATAGTTTCAGGCGACCGTGAAATTGGAATAAGTGATTTTGGCAATGTCGTTTGTCTCAGTGTGCGGGCTTTTTGAAATCGTCGGCTTGAGTTACTGAAGAAAACGTTTATTTGGGTATTTTATTATGAGTTGTTTTACCTCTGAGTAGTGTTTAGTGCACATAAGGATATATGATCAAGTCACAAAGACCCTAGGGCTCAGAGAAAGTTTCGGGAAGAGGGATACACTGCACAGCTATTATGAGACAAGTGGAAATCTTCCGTCAAGAGTGGGGCGGGGGTGGCTCAGTCGGTAGCGCGTCAGGCTCGTAATCTGTAGTTCCAGGTTCGAGTCCCAGCTGGGTCAACGTTGAGATTTATCTCCGCAAAATTCTCCGCCCTGCCCACGGTCAGTAGGGGACACCGATGGGCTTGGAAAGGCCGCCGTCCGTCGGATGGGACGTTAAGCCGTGGCCCCGTGTGCGGGAGAGCCATACCCTGTGCACGTTAAAGAACACGCTGGATGGCCTTGACGGGAGGCTACCATCTGTCTCCCAACAGCTGTTCCAGTGGGTCCCCTCCCCCAACTTTCTCTGAGCCTTCGGGGTCCATGTGACCTGGCCATTTAGCCCATGGTGTGCAAAAAAGTGCCGATCAGAGGTAAAACAACCCAACTTTCTTCAAGATAATCCAGCGTGCTCATTAACATGCATAGGATATGATTCTTTTCTATTTCAGCCATGACTTAAAGTTCCTTCCGATGGGTGATGATCTTATCAAGTCATCGATGTCCCCGTTCTCATCTAAGGTAGAGTGTTGGCTAGCGGAGAAAAGGAAAACCAAGCATTGGGTTGGTTTGTTTTACCTTTGAGCGACATTTTTTTGCACACCATGGTCTAAATGGTCAGGTCACGAGGACCCCGAAGGCTCAGAGAAAGTTGGGGGAGGGGACCCACTGGAACACCTGTTTTTGTTTGGAGTTTGGATTTGTTTGGAGACAGATGGTAGCCTCCCGTCAAGGCCAACCACCGTGTTTTAACGTACACAGGGTATGGCTTTCCCGCACACGGGGCCACGGCTTAGCGTCCTGTCCGACGGACGGTGACCTTTCCAAGCCCATTGGTGTCCCCTACTGACCGTGGGCATAACGGAGAGTTTTGCGGAGATAAGTCTCAACGCTGACCCAGCTGGGACTCGAACCTGGGAACTGCAGATTACGAACCTGGCGCGCTACCGACTATATAGTTTAACAACTAATATAATCCTCAGAGTTGTTCCACACATAAATACACACGAACAAACATGCCCAGATTTTATTAATAAATACATAATAAAAATGAAAAGAATGTGGTGAAGTTGGATTGGATTGCTTTACCTCTGAGCAACACTTTTTGCACATAAGGAGTTAAATACCCAGGTTACAAGGACCCCGAAGGTTCAGAGAAGGTTGGGGGGCGGGAACCCAATGGAACAGCTGTTGAGAGACAGATGGTAGTCTCCCGTCAAGGCCAGCCAATGTGTTCTTTAATGTCTAAAGGGTATGGTTCTCCCGTAACGGTCCCACAGCTTAACGTCCCATCCGGTGAATGGTGGCCTTTCCAAGCCCATCAGTGTCTCCTACTGACCGTGGGCAGGGCGGGGAGTTTTGTAAAAATAGCAAACCGAGGCAGGTTGGGTCTCACACACGAGAATATCAGATTACGATTCCAGTTTGTTACCCACTGGGTCTACCCCCATCTCCCTCCTCCCATTTTATTCCTATTCGGGCTAGGGACCTTGGGAATATTATGAACCTTGTGACCAGTGGTGCGCTACAAACTTTGTAGCAACCAGTTACCTAAATATTAAATTACGTCTTCCCTCTTTAACAAGGTTTCTCATTGTTGTAGAAGCAAAATAATTTTGAAATCGACTTTTAAGTATTTTGTAATTAATAATAATTAACTAACTATTCGTGATTTTCGAAAGGTTTCTTGATTTTTATCTGTATATTTCTGTATTTGATTCAGAATGCTCTTACTAAATATTTATTCTTTTACTGCAGAAAGAAAAAACATCAACTGCATAAAAGGTATTCACTCCTTTTAGACAAAGTGCAAAAAATCTACAATTTAATTTTCTAAAGTGGATAGCGCGCTTGGCTACTGATCAAAGAGACCTGGGTTCGAGCCTCGGATAAGGCATGGAAGTTTGTTGTCTTTCTGCTGAGGTCCCAACATCCTCACAGATCTTCAGACCTGTCAGACCTTTGTGGCAAGCAGCTGCTTGAGGGGATATTTATTATTTATTATTAAAAGTTAATTTTAAAAGAAAAAAAAAAGTATTTTTTTCCAAATATTATTTCGTTGTTAGTAGTTATTAAACTTTTTTTTCCAATCTTCCTATTGCTTTTCCCTCATTTGTCGGTTTGTTCAAGCACAGATTAGAGTGGGACGTGATGATGTTATCCTCCTAATTGGGACTCCCCACACTTTATGTGTTCGTCAAGACAGTTGTTCCACCATATCTTTCGAAAGGGTTGGGTTGTTTTACCTCTGAGCGGCACTTATTTGCACACCATGGGCTAAATGGCCAGGTCACATGGACCCCGAAGGCTCAGAGAAGGTTGGGGGAGGGGACCCACTGGAACAGCTGTTGGGAGACAGATGGTAGCCTCCCGTCAAGGCCATCCAGCGTGTTCTTTAACGTGCACAGGGTATGGCTCTCCCGCACACGGGGCCACGGCTTAACGTCACATCCGACGGACGGCGGCCTTTCCAAGCCCATCGGTGTCCCCTACTGACCGTGGGCAGGGCGGGGAATTTTGCGGAGATAAATCTCAACGCTGACCCAGCTGGGACTCGAACCTGGGAACTACAGATTATGAGCCTGGCGCGCTACCGACTGAGCCACCCCCGCCTCTTTTTCGAAAGGGATAACCAACGCAATGTGTTTTGTGTCAAATGAAAGCTTATGACGTGAGGAGTGTCTATAAAATATTTACCAGCGGAGAACTATTTAAACAAACCCCATTATCTCTTCCCCCCTAAAAATGGGGAAATGTGAAAGCGATTATTCAACTATATCTTCCGAATCCAGTACTTGCTATGCCGTGGTCAACTGAATGCGGCACAAGCTATGCTGCGACAAACTGAATACAGCACAGAATACCCAGCGACTAACGACTTTTTCGTTTAGCGAACTTTATTAAAAACCAACTAAAAATCTGCTGCTATAGCAGGAATTAACTGAATCCATCACCAAATAGTTTGGCAGGTTGCGCGACAGGCTCTTAATCTGCAGTTTCCAGGTTCGAGTCCCACCTAGGCCAGCGTTCAGATTTATCTCCGTAAAACTCCTCGCCTTACCCTTGGTCAGTTGGAAACACGATGGGCTTGGAAACGATACCCTCCATCGTAGAGACGTAAAGCCGATGCTTCGTGTGCGGGAGAGCCTTACCCTGTGCACTTTAAAGAGCACAATGGATGGCCTTGACGGGAGGATATAAATTTTTTCCTTACAGCTGTCCAGTGCGTCCCCTTCCCAACCTTCTCTGAGCCCTCGGGCTTTTTTTGACCTGGCCATTTAATTCATTGTGTGGAAATAAAAATGCCGCTCAGAGGAAAAACAACACCAATGTGTCGTTATGTGGAAAAAGATGAGAACCAGTGAATTATATTTATTTGTCTTAAGAGACGTCCTAACAAGGAAGGTATTTGCCGCTGAAAGAATCTGAAAAAAAAACGTTTGCAATATGTTATTCGTAGGAAAATTTGGATTGCAACTTTAAAATCGTCCAAATGCCGTATTATTAACATAACGTTAAATCAAGAGGAAATATATTAAATTGAAATATGCTTATATATTCCACTCAGACTATATGGGGCACTTTCATGTTATGAAAACGGAAAACCGCATTCAAATCTCTCAAATTTTGAAAATAAACCATTTACGGAAAATGTCGCTGGAGATAAATTGAAGATTTCACTCGAATCTGCAAATATTTAGATTTCCATCAATAAAAATAAAATAAAGTGAAACATATAAAGGTATACATAAGACTTTACCTCAAAAGCTAATTAATAGAAAATAACTTTTTAAAACCAATCGTTTACTGAAATAAAGGCAATTTTAGAAGTTCGAGTGGTGATTCTTTTACTCAGTGTTGGTTGGGTTGTTTTGCCTCTGAGTGGCACTTTTTTGCACACCATGGGCTAAATGGCCAGGTCACATGGACCCCGAAGGCTCAGAGAAGGTTGGGGGAGGGGACCCACTGGAACAGCTGTTGGGAGACAGATGGTAGCCTCCCGTCAAGGCCATCCAGCGTGTTCTTTAACGTGCACAGGGTATGGCTCTCCCGCACACGGGGCCACGGCTTAACGTCCCATCCGACGGACGGCGGCCTTTCGAAGCCCGCCGATGTCCCCTACTGACCGTGGGCAGGGAGTTTTGCGGAGATAAATCTCAACGCTGACCCAACTGGGACTCGAACCCGGGAACTACAGATTACGAGCCTGGCGCGCTACCGACTGAGCCACCCCCGCCCCATAAGAAAAGGTGAAAATAGCAGTAAAATTGTATAAGAAACCTAAAACGGGTAGGTCTACTTAGAGAACGCTACCGTTTTAGGCCTCTTGTACAGTCGCTCAAAAAAATATCCGAACACTATGACTAACTACAAAATTCAGAAAAAATATCTGGCAACGATTTTTTTAGAAATTAATGATCTGTCCTTCGTGTCACGTGACACGAAGGTTGGCAGATATATTATATGTATATATATGGTCGATGATCCACTCACATAATGTGGAAGAGTCCTAATACTTCTTGAAGGGTAGTGTATAGATATTAAAAAAGGAGCTCCATCAGTTCTATATCTCTTTTCACAACCCAGGAATCTGCTTCTTTTTAAACCTTTTTGTGCAACAAATAGAACGAAATATAAGTGTCCTGGAATTAATAATAAGTGTGAATTTTTTTTAGCTGCGAAAATCTAATTGGAAATTCAAACAAGGAGCACTCTGAGCTGCATGGAGTGACCAGTGTTCAAGTTTCTCGAAGGCTGAAAAAAAAAGATCAATAAATATTTACGAAGCTAAAAACCAGCTAAGAACATCTGGCGTCCTTTTTTTTCCCCATTACGAGGCGTGAAAGAAACAGGATTGAAATATTCGCCATAAATCACGAGTGTAAATAGACTGCTTGAAGTGAAACAGAAAATAAGAATTTGGTAGCCTATTATATAGTAACGTTCTTCGTAAAGGAGATGATCTCACATTATAACGATGCTTAAGCGAATATTCGAGTCAAATGTATCTGATTTAATAATCACTACTCTTTCAGAGGGCGCCAGGCTCGTACTCTGTAGTTCCAAGATTCGAGCCCCAGCTGGGTCAGCGTTGAGATTTATCTCCGCAAAATTCCCCGCCCTGCCCACGGTCAGTAGGGGACACCGATGGGCTTGAAAAGGCCGCCGTCCGTCGGATGGGACGTTAAGCCGTGGCCCCGTGTGCGGGAGAGACATACCCTGTGCACGTTAAAGAACACTCTGGATGGCCTTGACGGGAGGCTACTATCTGCCTCCCAACAGCTATTCCAGTGGGTCCCCTCCCCCAACCTTCTCTGAGCCTTCGGGGTCCATGTGACCTGGCCATTTAGCCCATTGTGTGCAAAAAAGTGCCGCTCAGAGGTAAAACAACCCAACAACCTTCAAAAGGCTTGATTCAAAAAGGCACTTCATTTCTTGAGAGAAGCCTATTATGGATCTTGTTTTTTAATTCAGAGGTTGAAAAATAATTGCGTTTAAGATTTCCTACGAATATTAGGAATAGTGTGAAATATCTTTTCTTTCCCTGAAGCATTTTGAGTTCGGAGTGAGGATAAATTTTTAACGCTGAATTAATATCAAGGGAAACTAAAAGTCTGTAACTAGTTCAATATTTCATGAAAACATTTCCTTTAGCGCTATCGTAATCTAATGCTGTTACTAAGCTAACTACGTGCCCGCTAGCATTATGAAGCTCGCATAGATTTCATTAAATATCATCATGGACTGTGCAGAAAACTGCTTGAATGATCATAGTTCTCAGTGTGTCACTGTGATGAGTAGGGTTATTTTACCTCTGCACACATGGGCTAAACTGCTAGGAAAAAAAGGAGCTCCATCTGTTCTATCTCTCCATCAGTTCGATCTTCAGGGAAAAAAAGGAGCTCCATCAGTTCTATCGCTCCATCAGTTCGATCTTCAGAAAAAAAAAAGGTCACAATGACCCCGAGGACTCAGAGATGGTTGGCAATGGGATCCACTGGGAAGATTTCAGGAGACAGATCGTCAAGGGAAGCCAGCATGTTTTTTAACATGAACTGGTATGGCTGCCACGTACACGGAGACACGGTTTAATGTTCCATTTGACGAAAGACGGCCTTTTCAAGCCCCTTGGTGTTCCCTTTCTGTGTGATGGCAGTGTGGGGTTTAGCGGAGATAAATCTCCATACTGTCATAGGGGAGGCTCGAATATGGGAGCTACAGATTGCGAACTTCTTGCGTTACCAACCGAGGCAACAGCGCCCCTCACTGTGAAGGCACAGGTGGATTTATAGATTCGTAGTCAGACCAATTTTTAAATTGTTTAAGTCATAGTTTGGAACTTTTTTTTATACAGTCGCTCAAAAAAGTATCCGAACACTATGGTTCCTTACAGAATTCAGGATAAATATCTGGAGCGTGTACAGCAACTGTACACGCTCCAGAGCGTGTGCAGTTACCGTTCACAGCAAACTGGATCACGTGTGCAGTTACTGCACACGCTCCAGTTTGCTGTGAACGGTAACTGCACACGCTCAATATTTCCGTGAGTGAGCCCACACGATCTAGTATCAAAATAATATAACCACCTACAGTCGCTCAAAAAAGTATCCGAACACTTGATTACAGAATTCAGGAAAAATATCTGGCAACGATTTTTTTTAGAAATTAGTGATCTGGCAACCTTAGTGTCACGTGATCACTAATTTCTAAAAAAAATCGTCGCCAGATATTTTTTCTGAATTCTGTAATCAACCATGTTGTTCGGATACTTTTTTGAGCGACTGCACATATGTATTCTGTTTTATTTATTAGATGGAAACTATGTAAGTTACAAAATTAATTTTACTAAACTTAATGAAATTCATTAGAAAGAAACAAATATGGTAATCTGAAATTTTTCACCAGCGAGCAGAATGGTTCCAAGTGAGAGGGAAATCATGCAAATCACTTTTGTCCATGGATTAGAAAGAGTTAATGAGTCCCAGCTGCAAATCTCAAGATCAGTCCTATGCCTGATTTAGGTTTTGATTTACTGAGTAGTCAAGAATCGCATTAAGAAGAAATCAGAAAAAAAATATTCAATAAATCTTCATTATTGTTTTTTTTTTTCTTATTTTTTATTAATACGATCAACCTACATGAAACTAACTAATTTAATATTAACTACTAATGTAACAAGTAACGTATACTATTACAGTAGTATAGTATGCCGTAGAGAGGACGTAGTAGAATGTGAAAGAGTGGACTGAAAGATTCTTAGAGAGTGATCTTGTTTCTGTTTATTGTTTATTGTAATAAACGTCTTGAATGACCCCAGGTGTAAAATTGATTTGCTTTTGTAAAGTAGTGTTCGCATTCCTTATGATTTCCGGGACAACCATGCCTTGCTACGTACGACTCTATAGGCAAAAAGAAGAAGAAAGACTTCTAAAATGGCCTTTTCTTTTGTATTATTCAGATGTTAGATGTTGAAGAAAATCATGCTTCTGTGGTACAATAATGAAACAAATTTTCAAAAAACGTCACAGTCGTCGCAGGCCATCAGTTGGCCCAGATTTCTCTGCACAATCAACAACTGCATAACAAACACAGCCCAGTTTCATCAAAGATAATTTTGGGTGGTGGGGCGAAATGATGGTTTAAAGAGTATAAAATTTTCACATAAACTGAATTCAATCATTTGGAAAATGGAGAGTTATTATTGAAAAATCCCCATATTTTAAAGTATTATATTGTATTAACTAATTAAGCAACAAGAGTTGGGTTGGGTTGTTTTACCTCTGAGCGGCACTTTTTTGCACACCATGAGATAAATGGCCAGGTCACATGGACCCCGAAGGTTCAGAGAAGGTTGGGGGAGGGGACCCACTGGAACAGCTGTTGGGAGACAGATGGTAGCCTCCCGTCAAGGCCATCTAGCGTGTTCTTTAACGTGCACAGGGTATACCTCTCTTGCACACGGGGCCACGGCTTAACGTCCCATCCGACGGACGGCGGCCTTTCCAAGCCCATCGGTGTCCCCTACTGACCGTGGGCAGGGCGGGGAATTTTGCGGAGATAAATCTCAACGCTGACCCAGTTTGGACTCGAACCTGGGAACTACAGATTATGAGCCTGGCGCGCTACCGACTGAGCCGCCTCAGCAACAAGAGTAATCGTACGTCTAGAATGTGAAGAAACTCTCAAAGTTTCCATATTATGTCAGTGTGGAGTTGCTGGAATCATATGATGTAGGTATCCATGCAATGTTCAATGTCAAATTTCTTAATCGCTGGATTGATAGAGGTAGACCGATCTTGTGGCCTCCGAAAAGTCCCGATTTGACACTATTAAACTTATTTTCTTTTAAGGGAGGAGCATTAAAAGTATGGTTTATTTCGAAATATTCGTAATTTGTATCCTTTAAATAGGAAAGAATCACTGCAGCTGTTTCAAGCGTTACACCAGACATACTGAGTCGGAATGAGACCACCAATGGCGCCTACATTGAAGTCTGTTGAACAAAAACCGATACTTTGAGCGTTTTTTTTTTACATATTGTACACATAATTACACACAATTACCCTGTTACTTAATTTTATGATAAAACGCAGCACTTTAAAATATTGCATCGTTTTGCAGTGACCCTGTATATGTGATGCGTATCATGATTTTTAAATGACAAGACTCAGATTGCGCAGTTAAATAGTACTAATAAATCATAGGTTGATTTATAGATGATTGTTATATTTTTGAGCTATAAGAACTGTCAAAACATAAACTGCGCAAACTCACAGTGGCATCATAGTCTCCCCAGTTACCACTAACGTTGCACCGCTTGGGTTCATTAAATTTTGTAAGAATATGAGTAAAGGAAACTATGTCAAATTTTATAGTTCATCATTACTATTAAGTACTACTGGTTTATAAGTTTATTATTATTAAGGGGTAAGTACTACTGGTTTATAAGTTCATTATTATTAAGGGGTAAGTACTACTGGATTATTATTATTATTATTATTATTATTATTATTATTATTATTATTATTATTATTATTATTATTATAGCAGTAAGCAATACCGGTTTACAATTCATTATTATTAAATGCTATTGGTTTATAATTCATTATTATTAAGTGGTAAGTACTACTGGTTCATTATCATTGTGTGGTAAGTACTACTGGTTCATTATCATTGCATGGTAAGTACTACTGGTTCATTATCATTATATGGTAAGTACTATTGGTTTATATTTCATTATTATTAAGTAGTAAGTACTACTGGTTCATTATCATTGTATGGTAAATACTATTGGTTTACAGTTCATTATTATGTAATAAATACTATCGGTTTACAGTTCTTTATTATGTAATAAATACTACCGGTTTACATTCATTATTATGTAATAAATACTACCAGTTTACAGTTCATTATTATGTAATAAATACTACCGGTTTACAGTTCATTATTATTAAGTACTACTGGTTTATAAGTTCATTATTATTAAGTAGTAAGTACTAGTTGTTAAGCAATCCTGTGCTCTCATAGTGTGAATGTTTTGAGTGATGATATTATGCATGAATTTAGAAATCTAATAAACTTTGCTCACCACTTCTATTAGCTGGGACAATTTCAACCTGATCTTAACTGTCAGAGGGTCCGTAACATTCATCACAGGTCGAACCAATTTATTGTAACGAGAGATGAGGTCGTCGTACAGTCTCCGAGCATCCGGGTTACATTCGCCACCTAAGGAAAATAGAAATATGGTTAGCAATTAGCAAATCAATATTAATATGAACATTCGTTCGTGTTAACTAGTTACGTTAGTAGCAATACGAAAGTACAAAACATAAAAGAATGTTATCCAATATGCATATTTATTATTAGCTATAAATATGAAAAAAAAATCGTTAAAGCCTATTTGTTCAGCTCTTTCAGTCCCGAATTAACTTGTTCAATCTAATAACATTTGAAGGCTACATTGTGTTATTTGGATCTACAGAAACATCTTTAGCGAAACAAGGAAATTAAAATAATGCAAATTAAAAAAAAATTATTGAGGGAAACTAATGTACAGAATTGAAAAAAAAAAAACATTAATCGCAAATTTATTACATGTTCTCATAATGCAAAACAATTTTTCAAAATTATATTTAAAAATTTCATATTAATTACAAATAGTTTTACAGTTAGCATTCTCATGTGGACAGATAATGACTGAAACGTTTAATGGATTTAGATGGTTCTTTAAGAAAAAAAAATCTCTTCAAAGCAAAGAATCTTCATATTTTACGTAATTTTTAAAGATTAGAATATTTTATGGGGTTTTTCAAGAATTAAAAGACATATTTCAATTCAAAATTGAAAATAATAAAAATACGAATTTCTTGATATTTTACAACTGGCAACTTTTACTATTTCATGAATTGTTTGATGAAACCGACACAGTTTAGATATTTGGAAAAAAAACAAAAAAAAACAACAACAGAATACTCCTTAATGATGTCCTTAAAAACATTCGGTTTCTACATACGACAATTATTGTGAAAAGAAGCAATTCTTCGTATTCACAAAGCTCAGCTTCTACTGAATCTTTCAATAAGTATTCCATATGTCGGGGAACTGTTTCAGCCTGACTTGAGGATTCCTATTCCGCTCCAACTCTCTAACGATTTCTCAGATGCGTATCAATAGTGTAGCATAAGGTTCAACTAGAGAGTCAATGAGAGTAGGGGCGGGGGTGGCTCAGTCGGTAGCGCGCCAGACTCGTAATCTGTAGTTCCCAGGTTCGAGTCCTAACTGGGTTAGCGTTGAGATTTATCAACGAAAAATTTCCCGCCCTTCCCACAGTCAGTAGGGGACACCGATGGGCTTGGAAAGGCCGCCGTCCGTCGGATGGGACGTTAAGCCGTGGCCCCGTGTGCGGGAGAGCCATACCCTGTGCACGTTAAAGAACACGCTGGATGGCCTTGACGGGAGGCTACCATCTGTCTCCCAACAGCTGTTCCAGTGGGTCCCCTCCCCCAACCTTCTCTGAGCCTTCGGGGTCCATGTGACCTGGCCATTTAGCC
The DNA here is from genome assembly GCA_038380435.1 of Ryuthela nishihirai. Lineage (NCBI taxonomy): Eukaryota > Metazoa > Arthropoda > Arachnida > Araneae > Heptathelidae > Ryuthela > Ryuthela nishihirai. The sequence goes on from JAWZYU010000004.1 coordinate 11,587,560, forward strand.
ATGGTGTGCAAAAAAGTGCCGCTCAGAGGTAAAACAACCCAACCCTAACTTTCTTTGTTCATCACTCAAGCTTTAGTCTAAGAGAACTGTAAAAGTGTCAACTACGCAATCTCAAAGTCTTCCCATTGTTTCTCGCGCTATACCACTATTGTTTACATAGATCAGTCAAACTGACAGTTCCCTGATGGTCTTCAGTCTACCAGTGTGCACGTTTTTTTAAATTCAAGATGATCATCGCTAAGAAAAAAAAGTAGTTATAAAAAACTTTCTTTCCGTCAATACTTCTCACTGAATACGACACACAAAGTCGCCTAAGCATAAAGATTCAAATTCCAAATCCCCTTCTTGAGGCGGATCGATTCTTTTGATGTTTAGAAATGTGAGTATTGCATTTCAGACGACTAAGGATAAGAAACAAACGTCTGAATCGAACGCTAAACAAAAGACATCAGGTTGGAAAACGAATGATGTGGACATAAACTCTTTCTTTAAAATCTCTACGATTCTCTTAAAATAGAGAAATGCTTGCACTCGGAAAATATATGAAACTTACTTAGGATCTCCCACGAAATCTTTTGATTAACTTGTGTCGAGAATATATAAATATATACGAAAAATATTTCACAATTGTTATTTTGAAAGGTTTCATTTTTTTCTGTTTTATCGGCACTTCAATATAGTCCTTAACGGAAAGAGCAAATTAGAGCCGTAAATAATTTTCCTACTGTCCAAAAAGATTACCGATGTGTATTTTAAATATTTTGTTTTACTAAAGTGACACTAAAAATACACTACAGGAAATAAAAAATGCAACACTTGCAAGAAGTTATGCAAATGTGACGAAATTTAGGGAGGCGGCAGTATATGGAAATGCATGGAAATAATTAGGTTTTCAGGAAGATCGAAATGATTGGACAGCGTAAGCTGACGTCACAGGTGCGGAGCAGTCAAATACGTTGCGGAAATTATTCTAAACCGCTGAAGATGCCCTTACGCAGACGTCGACAGCCGTTCCAACAGTTACAGACTTTGGGCGTAGAAGAATCATCGGCCTTAGAGAAGCTGGTTTGTGGTACAGAGATGTGGCCAACCTTATTGGCCGCAATCCAAGTATCATCGTACACACATGGTGCCAGTGGATTCAAAAAGGATCCAACACACGCCGACAAGGATCAGGAAGATGAAGTATGACAACGGAGCGATAGTAACGCCATTTGCGATGCATCGTATAGCGTGACAGATTCGCTACTACAACGCAACTGCAAAGGGACTGGCAATAGGTAAACACATCGAATGCCTACCAGGCGGACGGTAAACAACAGACTTTTACAGTTTTCATTGCGAGCCTATCATCTGGCACTGCGTTTGTTCCTCACATCTGCTCACATGCAAGCACATCTTCAGTGGTGTCGCCTCAGACAGCCTGTAGTTCCCAGGTTCGAGTCCCAGCTGGGTCAGAGTTGAGATTTATCTCCGCAAAATTCCCCGCCCTGCCCACGGTCAGTAGGGGACACCAATGGGTTTGGAAAGACCGCCGCCCGTCGGATGGGACGTTAAGCCGTGGTCCCGTGTGTGGGAGAGCCATACCCTGTGCACGTTAAAGAACACGCTGGATGGCCTTGACGGGAGACTACCATCTGTCTCCCAACAGCTGTTCCAGTGGGTCCTCTCTCCCAACCTTCTCTGAGCCTTTGGTGTCCATGTGACCTGGCCATTTAGCCCATGGTGTGCAAAAAAGTGCCGCTCAGTGGTAAAACAACAACCCAACCTCAGACAGAACTGGAAGTGAACAAGAGTAAAATACCGTGGTGTTTACTGACGAATCTCGTTTTTGTCTTGGTGAGCACGATGGCAGACAACGACATCGTCACACAGCTCCAGCACCCGGTATCTTGGTGTGGGGTGCTATTAGCGGACATCTCGGTCAGAACTGGTCATCATAAGAGGATCTATAACTGCCCAACGATAATCTTACCAACATTTTTCAGCCAATGGCTGTCCCATTTGTTCAGCAGAACGGAACCTTTTACCAGCAAGATAATGCCCATCCCCACACAGCCCGCATTAGTCTGCAGTATCTACAGGAGCAAAACGTTCAGGTACTACCATGGCCAACCCACTCGCCGAACCTTTCACCCACTGAACACGTCTAGGACATCTGGACAACTGCTCGACAGCTCCAACAACACTCAAGAGATGCGCCAACTACTGTCGCTGAAATGGAACAGCGACTTCGCGCTATTCGGCGTTCTAACCGTCAGAAGGACATAATAGAGTTCTATGATGATCTGACATTATAGAGATTTACCGGGTAGGTAAAGTGGAAGTTTTCCATATTTTTTTGTTAATGTAATCAATCGCACATCTTAGTGTATGCTAACAGATGTCTGCGTTTCAATAAAATGGCATTAATCCTTCCAGGTATTGTAATTTTTTTTTCCTGTAGTGTATTTTGTTATAAAAACAAAATTACAACCAGATCAGCGGATAGCAGTATGTATTATGTTAGTGGAGATTTTGAGAAACAAAATGCCTCAAGATATCTGACTTACATAAAAGAACCTAATATTCGGGTCCTCAATGTATTATCATTGTTACACGAAAGCGCTAGTTGGTATACTTAAATCTTTTTTAGTTCGCTTTTCATGATCCCAAAACTCCAGTGGCTCGGGAAAATTCTCAAAATCCCTCTTCCATGAAAACACCTATGATTCACATTTTTGCCAAAATAGCCGCTCTGCTTAATAAAGCTCTATATCCTTGCATCTAGTCAAAGCATATATTTACAAGCTTTCAATGTGTAACAAGCTTCCTTGCCTCATTTTCTATACAGTTATCAGAGTTAATTTACCGATGCTATTTTACGTACATATACGAACATGAACTCTGAAAGGGAGGAGGGCACCGTCCGTCTTATGGGACGTTAGGCTATGGCGCCGTGTGCAGGTGAGCCATACCCTGTGCACTTTAAAGAATACGCTCGATGACTTGACGGGAAGCTACCATCTTTCTCCTCAAAGCTGTAAAGTGGGTCTCTTTCCCCATCCTTCTCTACGCCCTTGGGGTCCTTATGACCTGGCCATTTAGCCCATTGTCTACACAAAAGAGCCTCTCATATATACAACCCAACAACGTTTTTTGCACATGGTTGGGTTGTTTTACCTCTGAGCTGCAGTTTTTTGCACACAATAGGCTAAATGGCCAGGTCACAAGGACCCCGAAGGCTCAGAGAAGGTTGGGGGAGGGGAATCACTGAAACATCTAGTTGGGAGAAAGATGGTAGCCCCCTTCAAAGCCATCCAACGTGTTCTTTAACGTGCACAGAGTATGGTTCTACCCGCACACGATGTCACGGTTTGACGTCCCATCCGACGGACGGCGGCCTTTCCAAGCCCATCGATGACCGTGGACAGGGCAGGGAGTTCTGCGGAGATAAATCTCAACGCTGGCGTAGCTGGGACTCGAACCTGGGAACTGTATATTACGAGCCTGGCGTGCTTCCGACTGAGCCACTCCAGCCCCTTTTTGCATTGGGAATGTATATATTACTAGCACCAGGCATCACAATACAACCAATACCAATTCTTCAGACTGTTTTACATTTTTTACATTTTAAAAAAATAATTCGCATAAGATGTCTTTTTCTTTTAAGATATATATTTCAAGCGGAACCTTAGTTGTTTTTCAGAGCATGAATGGAAGCTGAAAGAGGAATGACAGTAATTTATTTGAAGCAATAGAATAGGAAGTATGTAAATCAACCCACAAGCCAATAAAAGAATTGTGGTTAGTTGGGGGCACATTTTGACTTAAACAGAAGAAAAAATATCATGAAAAAAAAAACAATCGAGAAGTACAAAGATCATGCAAACTAAATTGACCGATGTGAAGTAAACGTCGATGACACGTGACCGTTCTGGAGTAGCATTCGCAATCCACCACTGAAAAGGATAAGATATAAGGAAACAAAAGGAGCGATTAGAATGGTTTGGCGTCATTAACGTTTTAAAACTTTCTGTGGTTTCCAAGCAAAATCCTTACCAATAACGGAGGTGTCCTCACAGGAAAGAGTCGCGTATGCGGTTATTGAACACGCTCCAGTCTACTGTGAGATCACGTCCGTGTTTTGATGATGGTTTTGCTTTAAAAGTTTCAACACGTCAAAAAGAAGTCGTAATATTAAACCGCTCAAACCGCTTTCTATGTGGGCATCTCCTAGATTGCGAGTGAGATCTGATGTCCTGCGGTGCCTTCAGAGCATCAGTGATGTCATCACAGACGGCCTATTTGTTCTCAGGAGCACGATGCGTGGATGCAGGATATGCGGAATGCCGAAAGAGTCAGTGGTGAATCTCGTCATGTAAAACAAAAAAAGGAATATTATGAAACTTGCATTCAAGATGGATATGGACGCCGTGTCACCTAACATGATAGATGTCTTCTCTGTCTGACTAAGCTCAGAAACGGAATTTATCGATGAGAATCAGACTATGATTAAAATTGGTATTTTTCATTTTGATTGAAGATGTTGTTCGAAAGAGAATGATTATGCAACTCTTTAAAAGAAAGACATCGAAATATTAAAAAAAAAAAGGATTACTAGAGTAACAACCAACATAACAATATTTGAAAACCTTACAATTACTAAAAAAAAAAATGCTGGCGATTTAAAAATCTGTTAATATAAAGCATCAAAGTTATATTTCATATTATAAATTTACTGCCTTAATAATATATTAATATTCGTGAATATTAGTATAAATAACTATGAATATATACATATAGAGAGAGAGAGTCAGCTGCCACTTTATTAGCTATATAGTGCCAGGCCGCATCTAGAGGGGCGGGGGTGGCTCAGTCGGTAGCGCGCCAGGCTCGTAATCTGTAGTTCCCAGGTTCGAGTCCCAGCTGGGTCAGCGTTGAGATCTATCTCCGCAAAATTCCCCACCCTGCCCACGGTCAGTAGGGGACACCGATGGGCTTGGAAAGGCCGCCGTCCGTCGGATGGGACGTTAAGCCGTGGCCCCGTGTGCGGGAGAATCATACCCTGTGCACGTTAAAGAACACGCTGGATGGCCTTGACGGGAGGCTACCATCTGTCTCCCAACAGCTGTTCCAGTGGGTCCCCTCCCCCAACCTTCTCTGAGCCTTCGGGGTCCATGTGACCTGGCCATTTAGCCCATAGTGTGCAAAAAAGTGCCGCTCAGAGGTAAAACAACCCAAGCCGCATCTAGAAAAAAAAAGTTGGGAGGAAAACAATATCAACACAACCGAGCCGAAGAAAGGAGGTGGGGGGGGGGGAACTGAATTTCCAATGATCTATTACATTTCTCCCTCGGTTTTACAGGTCTTTAAAAATTTCTTGAAAAATACATGAAATATAAATAAGTTGCATAAATTTTTTACCTCTTTTGCCATTATTAGCACTTTGAAAGGGGAGGGGCATGGTCCCTTGAGCCCCCCCCCCCACTCCCTAGATCCGGCCCTGTTTAGTTCCATGTCGATAGCAACTCAAATACAGAACTCATTAACTTCTTTAATAAGCTTTTTTAGGAAAAAAATTTGCCTGAAAATGATTGAAATATCTCAATCAAATCTATTTCGATCTCCATTTTTCAATAATGTTCGTTAGGTATTTAGCGTTAAGGAAATTGGAATATTTAACAGTACCTAATAATATCCATTTATATAATTGCTCGGAAAAGTTGAAATCAATAATCGTTATACTAAACTTTATTAACAGGTGTAAAAGTATTTCCACCAGTTCGCGTAAAAATTATGCTAATTTTCGCCCATTTCGATTTTTTTCAGAATGAGCTAACTTGCTAAACATATTGTTGAAAATCGAAATTTAAATAGATTTGATTGAAAACTTTAAATTATCTTCAGTCACATGTTTTCATAGAGAGCTTATTTAAGATGCTGCTGAGTTCTGTATCGCAGTTATTATTGATTTTACAAGGAACTGTATCTAATAATGCTAGCAGTATATTAATACCGGGTGATCCAAAAGTAACAGAAAAAGTAAAAAGGCAATAATTCGAAAAGTATAGACAGTAGCACTATGCGGTTTTCACAGAAATACACAGAAAGACATGGAATTTTTTTAATAACGAAAAATTTTATTGCCAGAATAGTTACGTTTGTCACCGACAGATGGTGCTGTAGCAGTCCCCGAGCTGCTTCCTGTCGCTATTTAAACAGATCCGCCGGCCGCAGCTCCTCATGAGGTGTGCGGTCGATGCCCCTTGGTTTGTAACGAACAGACAAATCCACAAAGATCTGGGCATCGAACATATTTACACTTATATCAAGTTTTTATCACGTGGTTTATTTGACAATGTTCAAAGTAATCCACATGGAATTATATCCTGCTTATTCGACTACAATCATGAAGTCATGAATAGTTACAAGAGGCCTAAAATGATGGCTTTCAGCAAAGATAGTCATCCATTTTAGGTCTCTTGTGCATCCTCACTGTTTTTCACTATTGATCTTTATTGTCCTTCGGGACACTACTAAAACTGTTACCAGCTCTAAGGTAACACCTGGTGTCTCATATGCAGCCGCTGCTGCGTCCAAAAAGGAACACACAACCAAACCAAAGAATAAAACCAGACCTGCTCCAAGTGCAGCCAAAACTTCAGATACTCGAACACCTGCAGGTGATCAATTTGATGCTAACATCCTCAACGACTTGAAAGATATCTTCCTGCTTTTTAAAAGCTTTAATGTCTGGAAGATACTTTCGATTGTCAAAGGTCTGATGGCAGACTATCAGAAGGCCAATGGCTTGATGGCCAAACTGACAATAGGTCTAAAAGCTTTCGATGCCCTCATCTCAACCTTCACCTAGATGGCAGTAAGACGCTCCAAAGATCACCTGCAGATTTTCTACTGGAACTGCCATGGAATTCTTACCGATTTGCCTGAGTTCCGCTCGTTTTTGACGGAATCTCAGGCAGATGTTGTTTTGCTAGGCGAAACATATTTGAGAGCTTCAGATGTTCTCAAGATCCCAAATTACGAGGTTTATCGCAGTGATCGTTTTAACAACAGCGGTGGTGGCACAGCCATCTTGATCAAATGATCAATCAAACATCATTTACTTCCTGCCTTAAACCTCGTCACCATGGAAGACACTGCTGTGGCCGTACTGTATGCCAACCTAGGTACTCTACACCTGGTTGCGGTATATAAGCCACCAAATTCAAGGCTTATGACTGCTGATTTGGACTCAATTTTCGATTCCAACTTACCCACTTTTGTTGCGGTGACCTTAATGCTAAGAATACTGCTTGGTATTCAAGGGCCTGCAACGGCATCGGAAATATTTTACTAAAATATGCTACAGATAAGGGTCTAATCACCGATGCTCCTAGTGAGCCCTACATTCTACTCTTTTAATACTTTACATACACCCGATGTACTGGATATGGCCATTTTTGGTAACTTTCTGCCATCTTATGACCTGTGTGTCATAAACCAGCTTAACTCTGACCATCTGCCGGTCTGTCTGACTCTGCACCTTTCTACGCCTATTGTTACTGGTACGCTCAGCCGGACAGACTGGCAACTTTACAAAATTCTTGTCAGTGACAAGATTCTTGGTACATGTCAATCATTAAATGACAGGACCATTAATAGGTCATTGAGGATTTCAATGACCTGTTACTGACCTCCAAGAGTGAGGCCAGTGAAGAATTAAAACCCTAATTTATGCATTCTGCCACCACACCTCACTCGCCTTATGAAAGAGAAGAATAGGGCGAGGCATGTGTGGCAGCGACTCAGATGCAATTCAGACAAGACGATTTACAATCACCTGAGACTCGAGGTGAGATCTCGACTCAGAGATTTCCGAAATGACCAATGGAACAAAAAGGTGCAGTCACTGTCAACGACTGACCGTTCCATTTGGAAAATGACCAAGGCTTTGAAAAATCCGATGACCAGTTTCCCACCTATACATGGTGAAACTGGTCTCAAACACAGTGATGAAGACAAAGCGGAGGCCTTTGCCGATGCCTTCGAACTTCAATTTACTGAAAACCATGATTTGTCTGATCTCTCTACATGTGAAATGGTGGAGCAGACTCTTTTTAACTTCGATCAAGCTGACCGATCCAGGCTGGCCTTTACCACACCCTTGGAAATCCAACAGACCATCAAAGCCTTAAACCTAATAAGGCCCCCGGTCAGGATGGAATCACTAACAAGATGCTAAAATATCTACCGGCGAAAGCCATAACGCATCTGTGTTCCATCTTCAACTATCTACTCAGACGTCACTTATTTCCAAATGTTTGGAAAAATGCCATTGTGAAAGTTTTACACAAGAAAGGAAAGGATTCTACCTTCCCTACAAGCTATCGTCCCATCAGCCTGCTGTCATCTTTGAGCAAGCTCTTTGAGAGGATCATCATCATCCGACTTGACGATTTTCTCGTCCACCACCATGTTTTGCCTGAGGCCCAGTTTGGCTTCAGGCGAAAGAGATCTACAGAACATCAGATCCTCAGGGTGGTGGAGAAGGTCGCAGAATCCCTCAACAAGAAGGAATGCGTTGCGGCCGTCTTTCTGGACGTGACCAAAGCTTTGACCGCGTCTGGTTGGACGGTCTGATTTACAAGCTCACTCATGCAGTCGTTCCGTTGGGACTGATCAGCCTCATTCAGTCCTATCTTTTTAATAGGACTTTTCAAATATAGATCAAGTCTGTTATCTCTACTAGAAGAGTTGTCTCTGCTGGAATACCTCAGGGATCCCTTTTGGGCCCGACACTCTTCTCTCTCTATTTACACGATCTGCCTTCTTTTGAACGCATTCATCTTGCTCTTTATGCAGATGATCTTGCGATCTTGTCTCCCTCCCTGGGTCCAGCCATTGCTGTTAAAAGATTGCAATGCTGCCTGACCCAGATGGGAGACTGGTATGACAAGTGGAAAGTAAAAATTAACTCGGACAAGAGTTCTGCCATCCTCTTTACTGGCAAGCGCCTTGCAAATCCTGCTTGCCTTCATCTCCACGACATTCCCATTGACTGGGAAGACTCAGTCAAGTACCTCGGTGTGCATTTACACCGTAAATTAAAATGGGACAATCATATTAATCATATCATCTCTAAAGTAAACATGCTTAGAGGGCCAGCTAGGTCCTCTGCTTCGGAGAAACTCCATCCTCCTTTTGAATCATAAGCTTTTGCTTTATGATGCCATCATCAGACCGGTGATTTTATATGCATCGCCTGTATGGGCGAACACCACCGCCATCAATATTCATAAGATTCAGGTCTTAGAAAACAAAATCTTGAGAGCTGCGGTCGATGCCCCATGGTTTGTTACTAACAGACGACTTCATTCTGACTTGGGCATCGACCACATTTACACCCATATTAAGCGCACCTCGAAAAAGTTCTTCGAGGGTGTGACTGAAAATCCAAACGAGATTATTTCTCGTCTTTTACATTACGATCATTCTGTTTTGAATAGGTACAAGACGCCTAAGATGATGGCCTTCTCCGAGGAGAACTTCCCATTTTAGGTCTCTTGTGCGATCTGATCTTGCTTTTTGCTGTTTTAGTTACTTGCCCTTCGGGGCCCACCCAAGGGTGGTTTACCTTTTGTTTTTACTTATGCCAATTGGGCACAACTTTAGATGGAGATGGTCAAGGGCACTGTACTGCCCGGTGCATCGAATATCCTATGACGATCTACGGTCTACGCCGCTCCTCAAACGGTGCGAGACCGCGAACATTGATCAATCTGGCTTTGCCGTGAGGTACGTAAATTTCAGATGTAGTGAATATTGAAGTTAAACTTTCAGCATTTAACGTTTATTACCGAAGTTAAACGTTCTGCCAAGGTGAGGCATGTTATCGTTACGAGATAAAGCACTTTTAGTTAAGCTGTATTATCAGAACTCCGAATGTGTTTTTTTGGGGTACGTCGTCAGAGCTCAAAAGTCGATTACCCAGTAAAATGTTTATAATTTCATAAGATTATTTAAATTGTTTATGTCATTTTTTTGTATTTATCGATATGTGTAATTTATGAATACACAATTTAATGTATATATATATATATGTTTTATTTTATTCCCATTGTTATACTATAACTATAGTTTAATTTATCTACAGAAGGAGTACGCCAGTTACATACACATTCCACGTGAAGCATAAAACGTTGAGAACCACTGGTCTACATCAATGGCCGCGAATCGGTATTCCTCAAGCAATTTATTTCATTTACCAAATATCCTAATTGTCAACACCTTACAGTATATTATTCATTAACTAATTTCATAATGGATAATATATACAATAATAATAATCTATAATCATATACATTCTATAAAATAATGCACTATTTGTGATTATAAATTATTTCGTCATATACAATAAAACTGATTCATATAATAAAAACTTTCCTGCAGATAAACCCCTGGCTTCGTAGGATTATATTCGTTATGTATGTATTAAATACGATGTTCAATAAAAATAAATAAAATATATTATTATTTTTATTCTATTTTTGCTAATAAAAGTTTACTATACACCGGCACTTAATTTCAATATAAATTTATACATTGAACTCTTCACAAACAAACCAAAAAAGCAAAGTTTCATTTTTTTAACCAATATGCATCAAAATCCATATTTGAATTAATTTCAAACAAACAACAATCATCCAAAAGCAATTCTTTTCCTCTTTCCCGTTACACGTTCTTGATTTACAGAGAATAATTTAAAACTAACAATTACTTTATCGGTTTTCGTTAGACACACATCTTTCATTGAGTAAAGTGTGCAAAGGAAGAAAAAGAGAAAAATTAAAAAAAAAATACGCAAAGCAGGAAACTAAAATAATAAAACTCCTGGCAGTAGTCGTGAGTGGTTCAGCCCGAGGCAATGTTCAGAGCCGCATGTCAGCAAAAATCAATTATTCGTATCCCAAAAGGAGAAGGCTCCGGGGTTTTGATCTCAGGGTGAAACTCAGAGAGAGTTGGAAGAGCTTGAAGTGCTCATCTTTCATGCCGATCATGCCTGACAGTTGTTCTCTGGCTGATGTTATGGCTCGGGCATTTTATCATGAAATGGCCTGTTTCTTTCGTCCTCGCTTTCATTTTTGTTTCTTGGGAGACTGCTACCTGGTTTCTGAGGGAGATAGACCGATTCCGTCTGCTGTGATTAGGAACGAGAATTGAATTCCGAATCGAAGAAACGAAATTCGCCATTAAAGCGTACTTTAAAAAAAAAAAAACGTTAAATCGAAACTCTACTGAAAACATTCGTAATGATTAATAATTATTTTTTGAATTAAGGCAGAGTTAATAAAGGAATAATTATCAGGGTGATTATTTTCGGATTGGGGGTGTTAGGTTGTTTACGTCTGAGTTGTACTTTTTGTATACACTGTGCTAAAAGACCAAGTCACAAGCACCCCGAGGACTCAGAGAAGGATGAGGAAAAGGAACAGATGTTAACTGGACAGCTGTTAGGACACAGATGGAAGCCTACTGTAAAGGCCATCCAGTATGTTCTTTAATGTGCAGAGGGTATGGATCTCCTGCACATGGGACAATGGTTTAAAGTCCCATTTGACGAAAGCAAATACTTCCATCCCATCAGTTCATATTGGTAAAATTCAGTTATTTTATTTCTTTTTCTGCTGAGGTCCTGCCATCGTCTCAGACCCTCTACTATGGCATATACACTGACAGACTCCTGTCAGACCTCTGTTGCAAGCAGCTGCTTGAGGAGGTATTTATTTATTTTTAGTTTAGAGTAAACTAAATGGTACGGTCGTAATAATCCCCAAGTGCTGAAAGCTAGGTAGAGGAAAATTGGGTTTTATTACCTCTGAGCGGCACCTTTTAATACAATAGGCTAAATGACCAGGTCACAAAGACCCCAAGGACTCAAAGAAGATGGGGGAAGGGCCTACTAGACAGTTGTCAGGAGACAGTAGTAACCTCCCGTCAAGATCATCCAGCGTGTTCTTTAACGTGCACAGGGTAGAGACGGGACCACGGCTTAGGGTCCCATCCGACGGGCATTGGTCTTTCCAAATCGATCAATATCCCCTTCCAGCCACCTGTCAAGGTCATCCAGTTTGCCGTTTAAAATCTACAAGGTGTGCATCTCTTACACACGGAACCGCGGCTTAAAGTACCATTCGGCGAACGGCGACCGTTCTAAGCCCATCGGTTCATATTGGTTGAATTGAATTATTTTATTTTGAAAAGGCACTTTTTATAGATACAAAAAACTAAATGATAAGATCGCAATAATCCCCAAGTGCTCAAATCTATGTAGAGGAAAAGATCCACTGGTCAGCTGTCAGGTGAAAGATGAAATGACTTGCGTCAGAATCATCTTGAGTGTTCTTTAACGTGCCCAATATACGACACTTCTGCACATGGGCCTACGGCTTAATATCTCGCCCGACGGACCGCGACATGTCGAAGGCAATTATGGCATTCATGGTTTGCATACTACTGAAGTTGAGGAATAATGGGACCGTTTTAAGCAAGCTGTTCTTGACAGTCTTTTTGGTAAAAAGGAGCACAAGAGGAAAAATTCTTTCAAAAATAAGTCACTGGAGGCTTATATTTGAAAAAGGAATTGCAGGAATATCCTTAATCAACATTCTACTAGTCCCATCAGAAAGCGTTACTAAGAGCTTAACAAACATGTAAATGATTAATTAGCAGCTGAGAAGAATATTTGTGGTAAGAAACGGTCGAGTGTACAGGAATTGAAGGATAAGCAAGGTAAGGTTATTGAAGTTAGGAATTCTGTCATGGCTAGGTGGGCTGAGCATTTCAGTGATGTTCTAAACAATGTGGTTAGTTCTACTCCCATTGTTTATAATGATGATGATTGCATTACTGGCTTTAATGATGGCCCTATAGCACATTCCGAAATAGCTTTGACTATCTCTACATTATTACTGCATACATCTCCAGGAGGTGGCTGAAATCACCGCTGAAATGCTTAGAAGAACATTTGTGTTGTCATACGGCTGCCCGAAATTTTGAATATATTTTATGATATAGGTTTTCTTTATAAGGATTTTACTAGAACGATTATTTTCCCGATTTTTACAAAAGGTGATCGCAGTTCTTGTGATAATTATAGGGTAATTCGTTTACTTTCTCTTCCTGGTAAAGTTCTTTGCATGTTTATACTTATTAGAATTAAGAATTTGGTTGATGGACAACTGTGTGATGAAAGGTGTGGATTCAGAAGTTGTAGGGGATGTATTGATCAAATGTTTCACTTAGGCAAATTTTTGAGTTTTAGAAACCTCTAGTTACCAGCTTTGCTGATTTCAAAAAGGCTTTTGACTCTGTTGATCGTCATAATTTGTGGTTGATTGTGAAATCGTATGGCATACCAGACAAGTTAGTTAACATAATGAAAGCTCTCTATGATAACACTGAGTCGTGTGTTATTGGGCTTATAGCAATTGGTTTAGCATTGCTTCTGGTGTTCGACAAGGGTTCATTTTGTCTCCCTTTCTGTTAAGTTTGGTTATTGATTATGTTATGCGAAATTCACTGCAAGGGAAAGATTTGGCCTTAAATGGTCTAGAGATGAGAAAATTTCCAATTTAGATTATGCTGATGATTTAGCCCTTTTGACAAATGATGTTAATGAGATAAACTCTTTCATTAGAGCTGTTGATGAGATTGGTAGTAGAGTAGGTTTGGTTATGAACAGAGAGATGACTAAAGTGATGAAAATTAATCAGGCAGGCTGTGGTTCAGTTAATCTGAACAGTTCCACTCTTAAGAAGGTGTCTCAGTTTAATTATCTTGGGAGCTATGTAACAGATACTGGTGATGTGCAGCATGAGATTAACAGACGACTAGAGATTGCTGCCGGGACTTTTAAGAATCTATAGAGAGTGTCGAGAAATAGGCTTATACACTTAGGGAGCTATGTAACAGATACTGGTGATGTGCGGCATGAGATTAACAGACGACTAGAGATTGCTGCCGGGATTTTTAAGAATCTGTAGAGAGTGTTGAGAAATAGGCTTATACACTTAAAGACTAAAATTAGGCTATATAATGGTTTATTTCTTTCTATAATTAGTTATGGTAGTGAAACGTTGTAAACATGATAGCAGAAAACCAGATGCTTACGCAGTATCTTGGGCATTAGGTGTTTCGACTTTGTAATTAAGTAATGATGAGGTTAGGCAAAGGAGTCGTCAACCTGCTTTGAGCAACATATTGTGCAAAGAGAGACTCCGTCGACTTGGCCATGTTGCCCATATGCATAACTGTAGATTTGTAAATAGGGTTATGAACAGTGTGCTTAAAGACCTCAGAAAGAAGGAGAGACCTGGGAAGAGGTGGGCAGACAATATCAAACAGGACCTTGTTGGAATTGGTCTACAGTGGCCAGATGCCGAGCTCAGAACAGATGTGTAGGAGAACTAACAGTAGCCCATGGTGCTTGTAAAACCGGCTATTTACAAGTCTAGGTAGCCGTAGGAAACAGCTGTTTTACAGGAAGAAATTAGTCGGTTTTTTTTTCAACTTTTTAGGCTGTCTTTATAAACAGGTGTTTATCCCATAGTTTATGTCTAACACTAAAAATGTTATTTTTTTTTAAAAACTTCACCGTTAGAGGGTACATTTATAACTTCTGAGAGATTCTGAAAGTGAAAATCGTAAAATTTCATCAATATCTATCCAACAGAAAAGGAATTTTTAATTTATCTCTATAATTAAAAAGTTCGATGTTTACAGACGGACAGATGACAAAGCATAATTGTTGTAAAACGCGGGTTCTTCGTTTCTCGCCCGTGTGTGTGAAAGTTTCCATCAATAACTCTTTCAATATATGTCAGGATATGTCGTAATCTATTCAAAAGGACGATAGCTCACTCAACTTCGCATGTAGTATGTACATATATGCAACTTTATTCATCGACTACATGAAAGAGCGCCCAGAAACAGCGACTGCCACCCGGCCAGTCACCAAACACCGTAGAGTTTCCACTCTAATGACACAAAGGTAAACCTAGCCTTCAGGTTCACAAAGGAACCACTTACAGTAAGCCAGATGAACGGCAATCACCGCCGTATAGTCGCTCAAAAAGATATCCGAACACTATGGTTGATTACAGAATTCAGAAAAAAATATCTGGCAGCGATTTCTTTAGAAATTAGTGATCTGGCAACCTTCGTGTCATGTGACACAAAGGTTGCCAGATCACTAATTTCTAAAGAAATCGCTGCCAGATATTTTGTAATCAACTGTAATCAACTATAGTGTTCGGATTTTTTTTGAGCGACTTATTTGTCGAGGGACTCCAAACAAACAGAGGCGACAGTATTTTAGTGTGATATTTTGTTCATTAAAGTGGAAAAAGTCTCATTTTCAATTTCAAAAAAAAATCCTCTCAAACAGCAGCTTTCACAGTGGGCTGACAGAAGCCTGTCAGTTTAAACCAGTGATTCCCAACCTTTTGGAAGACACCACAGAATAGAAGAGATAAAAAGGTTGTCACAGAAAATTCCATTAAATTTATTTATTTGACCGCCCCTCTTGACTGCCTCAACGCCCCCATTTGCCTCTGGATCCGCTACCGCCCCCATGGAAGGCTCCAGCGCCCCCACTGGGGGGCGGTATCGCCCCCGTTGGGAATCTATGGTTTAAACGGTATAGTAGAAGGTCTAAGAGGATGACGAGACCTTAGCAGAAAGACAACAAAAATACCCATTCCCCTTACCCGGGGGGCGAATCCAGGTACCTCTGATCAGTAGTCAAGTGCGCTAACCACTCGGCTGAGGGATGTTTTTAAAAGAGTAAAAAACTACTTGAAGGATCCATAGTTCAAGAGTAGTTAAATGTGCTTTTTCTCTCTCTCTCTTGATGATAAAAACTAACTGTTCCGAACTTTTTCTAGCTCAAAGCCACTTTTCACCAACCATTATTTTCTAACGCCTCTTTTCACCAACCAGTATTTTCGAATGCCCCTTTTCGCCAAGCAATATTTTTAACACCCTTTTCGCCAAGTAATATTTTCTAATGACACAATAATCTAATGAGACAATATTTATTACTTAGTTTTAATTAACTTTTGAAGGCAATTTTTGTGACTGGCATTGTTATTGTTAAATATTCAAATGCCCATACTCATTAAATACGGAACGAATATCGTTGAAAATCGAGATATATTTGATTGAGATCTTTAAATATATTATACTTTACAAAAAAAAAACTTATTTTAGAAGTTATAGAGCTTTGACGTTAGCTTTCCTTTGACATAACTAGAGTAATTAACCTCAGCAGCAATTGTTCTGTATGACACAGATATCGGCAAAGTAAATTAAATTAATCTGCACTAATCTCTAAAAAAATCGCTGCCAGAAGCGATTCTTGAATTCTGTAATCAACCATAGTGTTCGGATATTTTTTGAGAGACTGTACATTAAAGAATATACTGAATGACCTTGACGGGATGTTTTCATTTTTCACCCAACAGCTGTCAAGTGGATCTCCTTCCTCTGAGCAGTAAGGGTTCCCTCCTCTGAGCCTCCTCTGAGGAATAAGGGTTCCCTCCTCTTAGCCTCCTCTGAAGAGTAAGGGTTCCCTCCTCTGAGCCTCCTCTGAGGAGTAAGGGTTCTTTTGACACCCTTCTCTGAGCAGTAAAGGTTCTTTTGACCTGGCCATTTAGCCCATTGTGTGCAAAATATTGTCACTGAAAGGTAAACACTCCTACAATATAAATATACTATATAAATTTTATTTTTTTTTTATTTTACTACTTTAGTTCCATTTAACATTGGAAATTCCTATTTAAACAAAGTTTTGAAAATGAGAATAGAAATATTTTGCAAATATATAAAATAGTTTATCCCTTAAAAAAGTTTGAACCCCCTACAAACGGACTGACTTGTTTTAACTCTGAGCGGCAATTCTTGTGTACACAATTGGCTACCTTTACAAACGCAAAACAGCAAGTGAAAACATTATCTGGTATTTTTTTTAAATTGGCTTTTTTTTATATTTAATTATAAATGCCATATAAATTCTAATAGGACTAATTTAACGAACTACATATGAGAATCAAGAAAAGTTTCAGTTTTAGATTAGTTACAAAAAAAAACTCATGTGCACTTAACATCGTTGAATAAAAAGTTATTAAACTGAAGAAAAACAAGATGAAGTACAATGAACAACATTAAAAAAGAAAAAGCAAAGATTCTTCAGTATTTTCGCCTTCGTCAATTTTCAACTCTCAAATCCTAAAGAGAGCTTCTGTCTTGCCTCTCTTTCATCCATTATAGGATCTGCCTCGAAAGAATTTTAAACGAGATTTCGTTGAAGATCAATTACGCACACGCGGTGCCCTCTCCATTGAGGGAATACACTCGTTGCCTTGTAAACGCGATTTTTCAATCCCTTTGGATGAAATCGGTAAATGAAGAATTGCTTTACTCGCTTCCTCAATTCCCAACGAGTTTTTCTTCTTTTAAGAAAAAAAAAAAGAATCTAGTGAACTATTGCAGCCAGCTATAAAACGGGATAAATCATTAATAATGTCATTTAATCTGAAGAAATATTTCTTGTGGTTTCCATTTAGTTTTCCTTATAAGAAATTTCTTTGAAGTCTTATAAGTGATGAAATTTACAAGGCCTCTCGTAAGATGAGAACATGCAGAGGGAGCTCTGGTGTTGAACAAAATGTGAGCAATGCACGAAACTTGAAATGTAGAGAGTTCGTTTTGAATTATGTGCGTTTTTTTTATATTTTGATTTAATAACAACAAAGGTAAATGGTTTCTGTAACAAAATGTGAATAATTTTGAACAAAGATATCATGAAATAATCTGATATGGTTGTCAGAACAACTGGTTAGTTATAAATTAGCGTTGTCTGCTGCTGTTTATCAAAAATAAAAAGAATTATTTTTAAATAAAATTTTAAATGTATTAATTATTGAAATTTGTTCTTAATGACCAGTGTCACGAAATTATTTTGTAAAAATTACAATTTTAGTCTTTTTTTTTAGGTGATGATATTTTTTTCTGTCGTTAGTTACCATTACTCTTCGGAACAAATGTTATTAACTAAATTCGTCCCGACCTTTTCCTCTGAGGAGGCTAATCTAGCACTATTAAATAAATAAATATTAATAATTAATATTAATTATTAATTAATTTTTAATATTAATATAAATAATAATTTAATCTACCACGCCTTAGGCAGAAAGGAATCAACTTCTGTAGGCAGATTACAGGCAAACATATTTTATGGGTTGTTTTACCTCTGAGCGGCGCTTTTTTGCACACCATGGGCTAAATGGCCAGGTCACATGGACCCTGTAGGCTCAGAGAAGGTTGGGGGAGGGGACCCACTGGAACATATGTTGGGAGACAGATGGTAGCCTCCCGTCAAGGCCATCCGACGTGTTCTACAACGTGCACAGGGTATGGCTAATATAAAATAATTAATAATTATTAATTAATATAAATATATAATTTTAAATTATAGATTTTAAACAAACTATAAAATGTTTGAGTAGTAATGGGTTTAACACAAGATTCAAAAATTCCTTAAATAATCTCTTACAAAAAGTACTTGACTCACCGATTCATACTGCACATCTTCTGCCAGTGGCGGCTCCAGGAATCACATTTTTGGGAGAAGTGTATGTGAGGGGGGGGGGGGAGCTAGAGCAGGGCGAAATTCTCAAAAACGAAACTCATTCAAACGACGCAATTTTTACCTCTGGTTCGTTGTCTTAATTTGGGAAGCAGATTGCCACTATCCCACTCCCACCTTGAAATCGCCACTCTTCTTATGACGAACCAACTTCCAATCTATGCTTGAATTGATTTCAATAAAATCTTTTCTTCATAGATTCTGAATCATCCGCGCACTCTTTCTAAGTTACTTTTAGAAAACCAATACACAGAATTTTGCATATGGAAAAAAAAAACCTATTACCTTCGAACAGCAACGAGGAGATTACTCCATACTAACTGCTTCTCTGCAAATGATAACAATAACAATATCTTACTATTTACACAACGGGTGGAAAAGATATGCAATTACATCGGCTGAACATTGGGTGAAAGGGCAAAGATTATTTCCCCCCTTTCCACTTAGTTTCTCTTTCTTCCACCACTCACTCTTCTTCCTCCTCTATCGATCTTCCACTTCTCCTTTTCCCCTTCTTCCACCATAATGTAGGCTCCTCCAGATCTATGCCTGCCAGATAGCATTATCTACCTCTACTAACACAGCCGTGAGAGCTAAGTGATTTCACATCAGCTCTACCTCACCGAAGAAGACGAAAGAGAGGAAGAGAAATTCCTACCGAGAGAGAGAGAGATCGAAAAAGAAAAGATCAGACGCAATAAAAAATTGAGCAGGAAACGAACTTTTCCCTTATTTTTCTTCTCACTAGAAGTGATAAAAGAACGTTTGGCATAAACAACATCCCTGTCGTCCTTTCCGTTTCTCTTCCTCCCCTGCGCAATGTGCTCCCCATCCTTCTTTCTCCATCCTTTTCTTCCCATGTCCTCCGTGTCACCCTCGTCGCCTCAGTGTCTAGCTGGCGTCTGACCGCTGCCATTAGCGAATAGCTCACAGAGGACACCGAGGACAGCAGGAGGCCTCAAATTCACCGTGACCTTTTATAAGCTCTTGCTCTCTGATTGAGGAAATGGTTATGATTGACACAGCAGAATACCTTTGGCTTACTAGTGGGCAACGAACTACCAATTCTTTATTTATTTAAGCGCCTTAATTTTGAATCCCTGGGATTGTCGTAACAAGCCCTCTACTCAGTAAATCTGAAGGCTGATCGAAAAATGTGCGAAAAAAAAAAACAATATCGTACAATGTCATGTTTAATAAATGTGGCATTTCAAAAATATTATTTATTAACTATCGATTGTGTGTTTTTACTTCGTAAGATGGATTGTCTTTGAACTTCCATTCTAAGAAGTGGAATTATTTGAACTTACGGCATACTTTGCATAAAAGGTAGGGGGGGGGGAGTTTTCTCAGTCTGTAGCACGCCAGGCTCGCAATCTTCACTTCCCAGGTTCGAGTCTCAACTGTGTCAGCGTTGAAATTCATCTCCGCTAAACTTCACCCTTCGTTCTTTGAGAAACATTCATTTTTACACGCATGCGCTTGAAAAAGTTGCCATCAATTGAATGGTTCCAGAGCTGGATCTAGGAGGGGAGACAAGGGGTTTATGCCCCCCCCTTTCAGAATGCGAGTAAGGGTAAAAGAGGCAAAAAATATTTAACTTATTTATATTTCACGCTTTTTTCAAGAACTTTTTTTAAAAAAAACCGTAAAACGGGGGGATGTTATACTGCATTGGAAATCAAGTGTCTTATCATCCCCCCCCCCCAGCTTCCTTTCACAATTTGCCTCGGTTGTGTTTCTTGCCTTCCTCCCCTAATTTTTTTTTTTTAGATCCGGGCCAAAATGAGACATTACATCGTGGCGCTGTGTGCAGGATAACTATACCCTGCACACGTTAAAGAACTCACTGGGTGTCTCTGACTGCCTTGAGCCCAACCTAATTATGAATAACACATTTTCTTATTAAATACGAGAATGAACAAATGCCATCGTTCGTAAAGTGAAAAAGATCCAACAGAATCAAAGATCTTGATTTTCCTTTTTTGTTTCTTCGCTTAACTATATACACAGTCGTATCAGAATAACATGACCACCTATCGTAGTATATGTGTGGTAGGTGGTCATATTATTCTGATACGACTGTGTATTTTAATAGGAGTGCATCGTGAGTGTGAATTAAAAAGCTGAGACTGCGCATTTGGCGCTCCGACAGTTCTCGTAGATCATTGGTCAATGTCCAATCAATCAACTGTCAATCAACCAATGATCTATGAGAACTATCGAAGCGTAAACTGCACAGTCTCATAGTCTCCCCAATTCTCACTTGTCTTAGTCCAGTAATATTCCCCATCTACTTGATATCACCAAGTAAATATGAAGACGAGTTTTTCAAATCTAAGGCCCAAATTACAGCCAGGAAAGAATCACGTGCACATGTCCTAGCGATTTATAACTCACACACAACAAGTCACATATTCACATCTAAAAAAATTACTTTCAAACTTCTTTTTTCTCATATTAGCTCTTATGCGCTACCAATGATAATCGTATGAATGCACTTCCAATCGGCAAAATCTCTAAGGAATCGCAACTCTAATTAACTTAAATTTCTTTTCGATGAAGAAGAGTTTGGGAAGACTTCCACACAAAGATCATCTGGGAATTGTGTTCACTTTTATTAGAATCTTATTAAAAGGATGTCTTTCTCTTCTTGTGAATCCATCTTTGACGATTTCTCCTTATTTGTTTTTTTTTTCCCCTTTCGACCTTCTGATTGTAATGGCAAAGACTAATCGCCCTCTTTCCTAACTTGCTTATCAAATTACTCAGTCAAGATCGTTAGAATCTTTATTACCATCAATATTTTCACCGCAAACTGGCTCTCCTTTCTACTAATCCCAAATTCCCTTTCTCTCTTTGCTTCCACTGTTATGTGTCCTATCGACTTCGTTTCTTGAATTGTCATGAAGAGAAACCCCCGAAGGAAATATTGTGACACATTCTCCAAAAGAAGAAAAAATTGTGCTTTCAGGCGATGACAAATCATTGGGAACGAAGTTTGATTCCTAAGAGAAATTCCAAATGGAACTTAAAACAAACTTTTAGTACCGATAACTTCATTTCTTTTTCTCATTTCAATGCGTGAAACTAAACGAAATTCAACATTGATAACTCACAATCATTCGCCTATACACCTGTGCTCAAAATTAAAGGGTAAAGTCGTATGTCGAGAAGTATATGAGGTCATGGCATGAAATGTGGTATTCATATAAATTTTGCAAGGCAAAAGGAGAAAATGCATATGCATTTAACCGACGCTACAACGAACATGCAGATTAGGGTTGCTATGTAAATGATTGTGATAGCGACTCATTTCCGTTCCTCACAAACTCGACATTAACTTGGATAGCAATTTGGTTTCACCATATCGCAAAGACGGCATATGGATGATTGTGTACAGTTCGAATATAAGAATCTTCGGCCAAGTAAATCCCAGACTAAGGTTGAGTTGTCGGACTGTTTTATTTCTGAGCGACACGTTTTGCACACATTAGGCTAAATAGCCAGGTCACAAGTCTTCAAGGGTTCAGAGTAGGTTAGAGGAAAGCCACCCAATGTACGGCTGTTAAGAGACAGATGAAAGTCTCCTGTAAGGGCCATTCGGCGTGTTTTTAACGGGCACAAGGCATGACTCTCCATGCAGGGGACCACGGTTTAACGTATCATCCGACGGACGATAGCCTCTCCATCGTTCTCATCTAAATAGAATAGGAGTTGGTGAAGAAAAATTTGCAATATAAGCTACGACTCACATCAGACGCAGATATATTCTATATATCATTGTGGGCAAGGTAATTGCTTAACGAAAATAAATCTCAGCGCTGAAACAGGTGAGACTCGAACCTGGTAACTACAGATTAAGAGCCTGCCGCGCTACCTAGACTGTGATATGAAGTATCCAAAGACATAATGTATGTACTACAAAATGTCTTCAAGACTTTGGAGTACCCTCCAAAGAAAAACTGACCTCCTGAAAAAAAAACCTCCTGAAAGCACCGATGGGCTTGGAAAGGCCGCCGTCCTTCGGATGGGACATTAAGCCGTGGTCCCGTGTGCAGGAGAGCCGTACCCTGTGCACGTTAAAGAACACACTGGATGGCCTTGACGAGAGGCTACCATCTGTCTCCCAACAGCTGTTACAGTGGGTCCCCTCCCCCAACCTTCTCTGAGCCTTCGGGGTCCATGTGACCTGGCCATTTAGCCTATTGTGTCCAAAAAAGTGCCTCTCAGAGGTAAAACAACCCAACCCAACCCTTCAAGACTTTGGAGATATTGTCAAGAAACAGGAGAACTTAGTCGCATACCAGGTCAAGATCCTCTCGCTTGATCAGGACAACATCTATCAGTCCTTAACAGCAAGGACACAGGAAATAATAGCAATGCAATTGTCTCACTAGTTTCGTTGTTTGTTTGGGTTTTGGGGTTTGTTTGGTGTT
This sequence comes from Ryuthela nishihirai, assembly GCA_038380435.1. Taxonomy (NCBI): domain Eukaryota; kingdom Metazoa; phylum Arthropoda; class Arachnida; order Araneae; family Heptathelidae; genus Ryuthela; species Ryuthela nishihirai. Next base: position 11,610,690 of record JAWZYU010000004.1, read on the forward strand.
ACGCCAAACAAAGATAAATAAAGAGGTAAAAGACATTTAACAGTTGAAAGCAACACACAAACTGTAAAGGACGCTCAGAAGCAAAAAGCGTGTATCAACAATGAATACAAAAACCAGAAAAAAAAAGATCCAGCAAAACAAAAATCAAGAGTAAAAAGAGTAAAAGTTGGCAAAATTCGAAGTCACTTGGTAAAATGCAGGCGAGGTGTGAAAATTTGAATGGGTTTTGTAAAATTAAGGGGTGTTGGCAAAATCGAGAAAACTTGGCAAAATATTGTGGATTTGGCAAAATTTGAAGCCACTTGGTAAAATACAGGTGAGTTAGGTATACTTTAAATGTTTTAATTCACTTCTTCCTATATGGCCCTTATAAAAAAGTGACCCCTCATATTTTCTTTCCTCTAAAAAAGGAGAAATATGAAAGCGACTGTTCCACTATATCTTCAGAATGTGAGAACCGTAAGTTATGAGCGATGTGTGAGATGAGAGTGTATGACGGGGAGTGTCAAAGGCTATAAAAAACTGATCCTCCATGCTTCCTTCCCCCCTAAAAAAGGATTAAAATTTGAAAACGATTGTTCCGCTATATCGTCGGAACGCAAAGTCGGAAAGTAACAAGCTATGTGTCAAAAATGAAAGCTTCTGATGCTGGAAGTGACATAGGTCCTAAAAAAACTCTTAAAAATAACATGCTTCTTTTCCCCCCACCGCCTCTCTTAAATGGGGAAATAATTAAACGATTGTTCCACTTTTATCTTCGGGGCTACAAGGCTGCCTTGTAGTTCTGAAATGATGTCTCCTAAATTTATTTTCTATATAAGAACTGCGTGCATCAAATGAAAGCTTGTGACATAGGGAGTGTCACAGGTTATTAAAAATTTCGCCCCCCCCCCCCTTTTAATCCCCTTAGAAAGGGGAAAATATGAAAACGATTGTTCTTCTTTACCTTCGGAACGCGAGGGACGAATGTAACAAGCTGTATGTCAAATGAAAGCTTACGACATGGCGAATGATGTAGGTAACTTAAATATAACACCCTGATTTCTTCCCCTTCCCCTAAAAAGGGGAAATGTTAAATTCCTTCTTTTCTACTATATCATCTAAATTTGAGGACCTAGAGTTATGAGTTAGTTGATGAATGAAAACTCATATGATGACCTTCGTGGACTACTTCGAATTATGTCCCCCACCATTCTCCCCTTCCCCCCAAAAGGGGACGGAAATTTAGGGGGATCAACCTTAACTAGTTATATCTCAAATTAAAGTTTGTGACGTCTCCAATGCCATGGGCTACCTCAGACTCGACTCCAAAGAAGTGTAGGAAAAATATGGTCGATGTTTATGAGTCATATAACAAATGAAAGTTTCTGAAGGTAGATGTTTTTAATGACAAAAAAAGTAAGTAAATTAAATTTTTTTTAAATACCTATCTTCCTATATGGGCATTAGAAAGTAGAAAGTAAACCTAAAGCATGTTGATGGTGCAATCAGTCACTGAGTTATTCGCTTGAAAGGAAGATAGGGCGTCGGCAATCTTGTGTAAATAAATCGGCGTCCTATCTTCCTTTGAAGTGAATACGAACTCAGTGACTGATTGCACCATCGATATGCCTAAATTTATTTTCTATATAAAAAGATAGGTTTTTTTTATTTCAATTATTTTTGTGACTAAAACACTTACCTTCGAAAGCTTTCATTTTATATATATCACTCATAATCATCGACCACATTTTCCCTCCTTTTTCGAGTCATGTTTGAGCAGTGGAGACGACATTGGAGACGTCTAAAGCTTCAATTTGAGATATGACTCGTTAAAGTCTGACCTGGCGAAATCCCCCCTCCCTTTTTTTTTCGTCAGGGAGAGAATAGTGGGGGGGAAATATTAATAATTTACGACGGTCATTATACGAGTTTTCATTTGACATCTAAGTCGTAACTGTATGCTCTCGCATTCTCAAGATATAATAAAACAACTTTCACACTTCCCATTTTCAGGGTTTGGATTGGATTGTTTTACCTCTGAGCGGCACTTTTTTGCACACCATGGGCTAAATGGCCAGGCCACAAGGACCCCGAAGGCTCAGAGAAGGTTGTGGGAAGGGACACACTGGAACAGCTGTTGGGAGACAGATGGTAGCCTCCCGTCAAGGCCATCCAGCGTGTTCCTTAACGTGCACATGGTATGGCTCTCCCGCACACGGGACCACGGCTTAACGTCCCATCCGACGGACGGCGGCCTTTCCAAGCCCATCGGTGTCCCCTACTGACCGTGGGCAGGGAGGGGAAATTTTGCGGAGATAAATCTCAACGCTGATCCAGCTGGGACTCGAACCTGGGAACTACGATTAAGAGCCTGGCACGCTACCGACTGAGCCACCCCCGCCCCCATTTTCAGGGGGAAGAATGCCTGGGAGTATCAATTTATTTATAAGCCTACGATTTTTTTTTTTTATAGCCTATGACACTCACTGCATCACAAGCTTTCATTTGACACGTAGCATGTTAATTTCCGCACTCGCGCTCAGGAGATATAAGGGAACAATCATTTTCATATTTACCTCCTTTTTTTAGGGGGAAGAAAGTACGGGGCTTAATTTTTCGTAGGCTATGACATTTTCCGGGTCAGAAGCATTCGTTTGACGTTTAGCTTGTTACTTTTGGCACTCTCGTTCTGGAGATATAGAAGAAGGATTGTTTTCATATTTTCCCTTGTTTAGGTGGGAAGAAAGCATTGGGTGGTCAGTTTTTTATTTTTTTTTTAGATTCTGACACTCCCCGAATCACCAGCTTTCTTTTGACAATAAATCATTAAGTTCCTCCATCGCGTTCGAAAGATATGGCGGAACAACTTTTTGTTAAATAGCCGGCAAATGTCAAAGCCAAAAGTTGTTTTTGGGTTGTTTTACATCTGAGCGGCACTTTTTTGCACACCATGGGCTAAATGGCCAGGTCACATGGACCCCGAAGGCTCAGAGAAGGTTTTGGGAGGGGATCCACTGGAACAGCTGTTGGGAGACAGATGGTAGCCTCCCGTCAAGGCCATCCAGCGTGTTCTTTAACGTGCACAGGGTATGGCTCTCCCGCACACGGGGCCACGGCTTAACGTCCCATCCGACGGACGGCGGCCTTTCCAAGCCCATCGGTGTCCCCTACTGACCGTGGGCAGGGCGGGGAAATTTTGCGGAGATAAATCTCAACGCTGACCCAGCTGGGACTCGAACCTGGGAACTACAGATTAAGAGCCTGGCGCGCTACCGACTGAGCCACCCCCGCCCCCAAAGCCAAAAGAAATAGGAAAATAAGTAAGAGTGGGATGATTTGTTTAATTAAGTTGGCGCAATCGAAAAATCTTTGTAAAATTTAGGAAAGTTGGCAAAATTTGAAGCCACTTGGGAAAAAACAAGTCAGTTGTGAAGAATGGAAATGGTTTTGTGAAATTTAAAATAGTTGTTGTTGATAATCGAGGAAGCTTGTCAAAATCGGGACAACTGGGCAAAATGTAGTTTTTTTTAACATCATGACAAAGTTGCAAAATCGAGGCACTTGGTAAAACCAAAAATCGATGGTTCCCCCCCCCCCAACACACATAAGCACACACTGAGCGAAATTCAGTGTACGTCATTTTAAGAAGATACACAACGAAATTTATAAAAAGTGCTCATTTTCTCAGTTGGCAAATCGGATTTCCGCCGCAGTCAGGTTGCCAGATCGTCAAAGGAAATTATAAGGCGAAATGTATTTTACAAGATTATGAGAAGATTAGTTTTCATTGAATGGCAACTTAACTTCACCGTCACAGTTCGAACGTCATTTTCTAATCACTTTATTTTCATAACATTTTGTGTAACTTTCGAAATTTACAGCATGGTACTCATGACTCTTGAACTTGAGTGCATCATCGAACGATCTGAAGAGTGAATTATAATTTTATATATACCAAAGTCTGCTGTGAAATATTTGCCGGAACAGCTGCATTAAGTCGAAATTTGCAATTGAAAAATGCATTTTACTAGGTTATCAGAAGATTAGTTCTCATTGAATGGTAACTTTACTGTACCATCACAGTAAACAGTTGGTAAGTTGCGTTCTAACCAACAGTGACTACTATAATTCCAGTCGAGTGAATTATAGTAGTCTAATGAGAAATATTTTATGGGGTAGATGTATTTTAAATAATTTTAAACTCCAATTCCTATTATGTTAAATTGTGTGATAAACTGATGTGTTAAATTCTAATCAAGCTCAAATCCATAAACCAGTCCAGTCCAGTGGGTAAAAATGGTCAGCACCAGGATCCTGTGAAGTTGACCACTCAGCAGGGTTGAAAAAAAAAGAAAAGTGACCATAGATGACCAGTTCAGTAGGCCACACTAATCTGGTAGCCCTCGCCTTCCGTTCCCTTCCAAAAGAGAATGTCTCTTTTGAAAGGTACTAACGGTCTGCACCACGAGAAGGTGGGGTCGGACATTAGGTGCTAGGCCTGGCCTATTCTATGTATCATCACTCATAAACAACTCTCCTTCCAGTTTATGCCTAGCTACCATTTACAGACTTGTGTCTCTTTCACGTAAGTAAATTTAATTGTTTGCGAATAACTAACGCATACCACAGACACTGGGACATTTATAAATATACATGGGTTTCACCTGATAGGTTGCACAGGAATATGATAGATTATATTTTAATTAACAGTACATGGGCTAGTTCAGTTAGGAATACCAGATTATACAGGGGAACCGAAATTGGGTCTGACCATTACCTGGTCAAAAGTGTTTGCAGCTGAAGCTTAAGAAATATTGTGCTAAAGTTAAAAAAATTAGCTATAACACTGAATTCCTAAAAGATCCATATATAGCCAAAACATACCATGACAGGCTACTTAGTCATTATGACAATCATGGTTTGGTTACTGCTGAAGTTGAGAAAGAATGGATCAGTTTAAACAGGCTTTTCTTGAAACTAACAATATTCTTTTGGGTAAAAGGGAACAGAGGAAACAAAATTATTTGAGTGATAAGACTATTGAACTTATTTCTGAAAGAAGTAAGTGCAGGATTAATATGAATCAACACCCTAATATCCTAACAGAAGGCATTACAACGAGCTTAATAAGCATGTAAAGGATCAGTTAACAGCTGATAAGAATCTTTGGCTTGATAGCTTTGGCTGACAAAGCTGTGGAAGCAACTAGGCAGCACAACAGCAGGGAATTTTACCAGATTACTAATGTTTTCTGCGGGAAGAAACAGACAAGTACACAGGGATTAAGGGATAAACATGGCAAGATGGTTGAAGGTGAGGATTCTGTGATGGCTAGGTGGGCTGAGCATTACAGAGAAGTTCTAAATAATGTGATTATTTCTACTCCCATTGTTTGTAATGAGGATAGATGTATTACTGACTTTAATGATGGCCATATATCGCAATTCGAAGTCATTTTGGCTATCTTTAAAATAAAACTGCATAAATTCCCAGAGGTGGATGAAATAACCACTGAAATGATTAGAATGGGAACATTTGTGTTGTCGTCACATGGTTGACTGAAATTTTGAATATTTTTTATGATAAAGGTGTTGTTCCTAAGGATTTTACTAGAGCTATTATTGTCCCAATTTTTTGAAAAAAGGTGATCGCAGTTCTTGCGTTAATTATAGGGGAATTCGTTTACTCTCTGTTTCAGGTAAAGTTCTTTGCATGATTATACTTAATAGAATTAAGAATTTGTTAGATGGACAACTGCATGATGAACAATGTGGATTCAGAAGTGATAGGGGATGTATTGATCAAATATTTTCACTTAGGCAGATTTTTGACAAATGTTTAGAGTTTCAGAAACCTGCGGTTGCTAGCTTTATAGATTTCAAAAAGGCTTTTGACTAGGTTGATCGACATAATTTGTGGTTGATTGTCAGATCATATGGAATACCTGATAAGTTAGTTAATGTAATGAAAGCTCTCTATAATAACACTGAGTCGTGTGTGGGAATTGGTACGTCTTTCAGCGACTGGATTAGCATTGCTAGTGGAGCATTTTGTCTCCCTTTCTGTTTTGTTTGGTTATTGATTATACTATGCGAAATTCTTTGCAAGGAAAAGATTTTGGCCTTAAATGGTCTAGAGATTTCAAAATTTCTGATTTAGATTATGCAAATGATTTTGGCCCTGTTGGATAATGATGTTGTGAGATGAATTCTTTGATTAGGGCTGTTCATGAGAATGGTAATAGAATAGGTTTGGTGATAAACAGAGAAAAAACTAAAATGGTGAAAATTGGTCAGGCAGATGGTGCTTCAGTTGCTTTGAATGGCTGCACTCTTGAGCAAGTGTCGCAGTTTAATCATCTTGGGAGCTATATAACAGATACTGGTGTGTGCGGCATGAGATAAATAGAAGAATAGGTATTCCCGCTGGGACTTTTAAGAATCTATGGAGGATGTGAAAAAATAGGTGTGTACACCTAGTGACTAAAATTGGGTTATATAATAGTTTGGTTCTTTCTAAGATTAGTTATGGTAGCGAAACACGGACCCTTTGTAAGCAGGATAACAAGAAACTTGATGCCTTTGATTTTAGATGCTTATGCAGTATATGGGGATTAGGTGGTTCGACTTTGTAAGTAGTAATGAGTTAGAAGAAGTAGTCATCAACCTCCTTAGAGCAGCATATTGTGCAGAGAGAGACTGCGTTGGTTTGGCCATGTTGCCCGTATGTATAGCTGCAGATTAGCAAACAGGATTATGAACAGTGTGCGTAACATTTTAGAAAAAGAGGAGATCTAGAAAGCAATGGGCACAGAATGTCAAACAGAATCTTGCTAGAATTGGCCTAGAGTGGCCAAATGCAGCAGCTGCAGCTCAGAACAGACACGTCTGGAGAAAAAAATTACAGTCTGGTTGGACCTCCGTAGACCATGGCTGCATGAAGATTTTGCATGTTAAACTTTAAATTCTATTTCCTGTAATGGATAAAATATTAACTTTTAATAATATTCCGTGCAATATTCGAAATTTTAAAACATTGCTTCTTTGGAAGGAGCGATCCAACAACTGGGAATCCTTGGGGGCTGATCTTCCTTAGCGCGGTTGGCAGCCTAGTCCACAGGGACGGAGCTCCTACTTTATAATAAAATCCGATTTCGAACTTGAAGCCTTCCGCAACCCACTCCTCTAAATCTAATTGTATGTTACTAACGCGAAACGTTCCATTTGTGATACCTGAGTCAAAATCCCCGTAGATTGCATTAGCAACATTTTCTTGATTTAATCGAATGTAAAACAAATATTCACTTTCAGTTTTGGAGAATATATTCCCTTCTAATTAATTCAACTCTGGTTTCCATCTCACAAACATGAAAGCTCTTTGGAAAACCCTTTTTCTCTCTCTTGCTGCTGGATTAATCTGAATTATAACTAATAAGACTTATTATAATTAACACGCCATATCAAATTTTTGAAACACGGTCTTTCCATCACCATCGGGGGGGGGGGGGGTCTCAGTCGGTAGCGCGCCAGGCTCGTAATCTGTAGTTCCCAGGTTCGAGTCCCAGCTGGGTCAGCGTTGAGATTTATATCCGCAAAATTTCCCCGCCCTGCCCACGGTCAGTAGGGGACACCGATGGGCTTGAAAAGGCCGTCGTCCGTCGGATGGGACGTTAAGCCGTGGCCCCGTGTGCGGGAGAGCCATACTCTGTGCACGTTAAAGAACACGCTGGATGGCCTTGACGGGAGGCTACCATCTGTCTCCCAACAGCTGTTCCAGTGGGTCCCCTCCCCCAACCTTCTCTGAGCCTTCGGAGTCCATGTGACCTGGCCATTTAGCCCATGGTGTGCAAAAAAGTGCCGCTCAGAGGTAAAACAATCCAATCCAATCCAACACCATCGGTATCCCCTTTCTGACCGAGGGCAGGTGGGGACTTAGCGTATATAAATCGCAACGCTGAACAGGCCAGATTAAGAGCCTGGCGCGCTACCCAGTGAGTCAAATCTCCCCCTCCCCCGTCTTTTGAGGAATTCGATCGTTATTATTTAACGTCATTTAATCATACGAACACATGACACGATTTCAGCGATCGCCATTTATTTCTTGGCACATCTTTCTTACGCGTCTGATATCAAACGCATGAAAGTTTTGGAACAACTTTACGATCAGCATCTATTATTCTGAACACGGGAAACGAACAATCTTCAACAAGTTCAGTTCACCGTTCACAAAAGAAAAATCAATGAGCATTTAACTTTCGAACAGTCCTCCTCCCCCCTCACCTGTTTAATATGCACTTTCGATAGCTGCGGACGACCTCTGTGCCTATCTGGGGACGACCACTGCACGAGGAGATAGTGGAAAGGGAATAAAATGTCATTAGGAGAGAGAGATGGAAATGTTTCCGAAACATTCGGCATATCAGGAACCCGTTTCTCGCAGGCAACTCAGGGAGATGGGAATATAATGCACGTGCGAAACACTCTTTTTCTCTGTTCGTCGCACCTCCGGTTCTGTTCCCTCAGGTCAGTTTACGACCTCTTCTCGGTGTGATTGGCAGGTTAATGGCGGCAACTACGGAGGTAAGTTAACAATGCGGAAAGTTCCGCTCTCGCTGCTCCAATTGGCGGTCCATCAGTGGCTGATGCTCCAGCCGCACGTTCTCTTCACTCTGCTAACTTTTCGGGCTTATTGTATTTCTTTTTCATACGGTTAGTCGCTTATCTCTACACTTTTTTATTTTGAAAAAACTGAATTTTATGAGGGTTTTTTTTTGCAGCTTTTTGCAATAAAAGCAGAATTGAAAAATGTTAACGGAAAAAAGGGGAATACTTTTGGTGAGAGGAACAAAAGTTTGGACTTTTCGTAAATGGTCGTTTTATACATATATGTTATCGAAAGTATTGGGGCAATTCCGTGTTATGTGAAGTGAGAAATGCATTTGAAGCTCTCGAACTTTTAAAATATGTTTTTATCGAAAAAAAATGTCGCTGGTTGTAAATCGAAGATCTCAGTTCGAGTTATCCGAATATCGATTTTTTTTCCAACAATATTCCTGAAACATTTTAAGAGTAATGGAAGCTGAAATGCACTGTTACCAAAAGTTAAAAACCAAAGTAAAAAAAACACGACTGATGGCTTTTATGGGATGCTACCATCTTTCTCCTAACACCTTTCAAGTGGTCAGCTCCTTGTCACCTGGCCATTTAGCCCATTGAGTGCAAAATAGTGCAGCTCAGAGGCAAAACAAATCAACTCTAAACTCTGTAACTTCCAAAATAAGTCTTTCATTGTAAAATGTGCGAAAATAAATTAACGATCTTAATCAAGCTGTCCAATTCTTAAATTTCAGCAATATTCATTACGTTTTTAAAGAGTTATGGGAATTTGGATTATAACGTTATCAATGGCAGTGATAAGATTTTACCTTAAAATTTAATTAAAACTTAAATAAGAAATATTTTTTCGTGACGTTTAATAAGTGTATGTTTTAGATTTTTGCGTCAATAATTAAATATTCGTCAATAATTTATGAGTTTCACAGCATTGCATTCCCGTTTTATACGATTCCCCCCCCCCCCGTTTATACGACAATCCCGTTTATATACGACAATAGGAAACTAACTTCGAAACTTTGTCCGTTTTATACGACAATAGGACTCTAACTTCGAAACTTTGTAATTCCTTAAATAAGCTGCTTTTTGAACTAAAATGTGACAAGGTAAATTAAAGATCGCAATCAAATCTATATAAATCTCGATTTTTCAGCACTAGTAGCTGGTATTTAAAGAGTAGTGGGAGCTGGAATGATGCTTACGCAGTATCTTGGGAATTAGATGGTTTAACTTTGTAACTAATGATGAGGTTAAGCAAAGGAGTTTGCAACCTCCTTTAAGCAGCATATTGTGCAGAGAGAGACTCCGTTGGTTTGGCCATGTTGGCCGTATGAATAATTATAGATTGGCGAATAGGGTTATGAACAGTGTGCCTAAAGGCCTCAGAAAGAAGGGGAGACCTAGGATGCGGTGGGCAGACAATGTCAAACAGGACCTTGTTAGAATTGGTGTGCAGTGGCCAGATGCAGTAGATGTAGCTCAGGATAGAGTTGCTTGGAGAACTAAATTGCACGGTCTGGTTGGACCTCCGTAGCCCATGGCTGCTTGAGGATGATGATGAGGAGGAGGAGGAGGAGCTGGAATATTTAATATCAGCAATGCAATGCTGTGAAACTCATAAATTATTGACGAATATTTAATTATTGACGCAAAATTCTAAAACATACACTTATTAAACGTCACGAAAAAATATTTCTTATTTAAGTTTTAATTAAATTTTAAGGTAAAATCTTATCACTGCCATTGATAACGTTATAATCCAAATTCCCATAACTCTTTAAAAACGTAATGAATATTGCTGAAATTTAAGAATTGGACAGCTTGATTAAGATCGTTAATTTATTTTCGCACATTTTACAATGAAAGACTTATTTTGGAAGTTACAGAGTTTAGAGTTGATTTGTTTTGCCTCTGAGCTGCACTATTTTGCACTCAATGGGCTAAATGGCCAGGTGACAAGGAGTTGACCACTTGAAAGGTGTTAGGAGAAAGATGGTAGCATCCCATAAAAGCCATCAGTCGTGTTTGTAACGTGCATAGCGTATGGCTCTCGCGCACACGGACCAAGACTTAACGTCCCATCGGACGAACGGTGGTATTTCCAAGCCCACCAGTGTCCCCTACTGACCGAGGGCAGGGTGGGGAGTTATGCGGGTTGGGTTGTTTTACCTCTGAGCGGCACTTTTTTGCACACCATGGGCTAAATGGCCAGGTCACACGGACCCCGAAGACTCAGGGAGGTTGGGGGAGGGGACTCACTGGAAGAGCTGTTGGGGAACAGATGGTAGCCTCCCGTCAAGGCCATCCAGCGTGTTCTTTAACGTGCACAGGGTATGGCTCTCCCGCACACGGGGCCACGGCTTAACGGCCCATCCGACGGACGGCGGCCTTTCCAAGCCCATCGGTGTCCCCTACTGACCGTGGGCAGGGCGGGGAGTTTTGCGGAGATAAATCTCAACGCTGACCCAGCTGGGACTCGAACCTGGGAACTACAGATTACGAGCCTGGCGCGCTACCGACTGAGCCACCCCCGCCCTAGGAGTTCTGCGGAGATGCAGAGTTTCGAATTTAGTTTTCTATTAGCATAAAATAGGGTTGTAACCTTTGCGCTCCATTACATTTAAGAGCAGACTTTGCTAGTCATAAGAATTTCCCGCAAAAGTTATTTAAAGCAAATAATAAATATCATAACTAATTGTCTGTTATACTAAAAGTAATTTTGAAAGTTTGTGTTATGATCGTGAATTCTGAAGCGTTTAAAGAACAGCTTAACCAGAGCTATTACTAGACAATATTGTGTCCGAGGTAAGAGTTGTTTCATAGCACATCGATTAGTTAATTTTTGATATAATAAAAATTAACCATACATTAAATCGAAACTGCACATAACTTTGATTTGCGGCATGGACAAAGGAGGCGGGAATTGGCTGTCGGTAGTGAGCTAAGTTTGAATGCCAACTGTACCAACTATGAGATTTATCTACGCTAAACACCCATCCTATATTCCGTGAGGAATGGGAAACCGATGGTATTGTAAAACTGCCATTCATTGGATGGGACGCTAAGCCGTGGTCCCAGGTAAAGTGGAGACATACCCTGTGCACTTTAGAGAACACGCTGGATGGTCTTGAGGCTTCCATCTGTCTCCTAACAGTTATCTAGTTTATCTCTTTCCCCAATCTTCTCTGAGCCTAGGGGTCCTTGTGACCTGGCCATTGAATCCATTGTCTGGAGAAAAGTACCACCAAGAGGTAAATCAACCCAACCCAGGGTAGATGCCAGAGTTGTTCTTACCTTGGCACTGCCCTGAATGTAACAAACCAATGCAGGAGGAAACTCTCTACTCAGAGAACACTTACACTTGCCACCAGTGACCCAGTGTGAGTGTAAACGTGGGAGACAACGAGACTGTGCAGTTGATGCTTTAATAGGTCTCAGATGTCATTGACTTGTGACTTCCCCAGTTACCGATCTATGATCTTTAAGTTCCATATTCACTCCCACCGCCATCACAGATGTAACTTCTACAGATATCCCTCCGCTGAAGTGCGGTGGCGAATTTCCATGACCCTAATTGGTCACATCAAATCTTGATCACATATTGTTTCAAAGTACATTTTAAAAAACAATATTAAAGTGGAGTCAACAGTTTGCATAGCCGAATTAATACTTCACATATTATAAAATGAGCCGAGTGGTTAGCCCGCTTGGCTTTTGACCTAAAGGATCTGGGTTCCAGCCCCAGGTAAGGTATGGATGTCGTGTTGTTTTTCTGCTGAGGTCCTGCCATCCTCACAGACCTTCTATGGCATATAAACTGACAGGCTCCTATCAGACGTCTGTGGCAAGCAGCTGCTTGAGGGGATATTTATTTATTTTTTTATCAATAGATGTATTTAAAGTTAAAATATACAGATAATTTCATAAAAGATGTGAAATGTTAAATAAGCATATATTTTTAAGCTTTTAGTAAGAACATTTATAAATGAATAGGCAAGCATATGCGACCTCGATGATATTTTCAGTAGTATTAATAACATCACAAGATTCAGAAACACATCAAATTGTAATTTAAAATGAACAAAAGAAAACTTCCAACGAGCTAATTAAAAATACCGATATTTTACCGTTTTTAAACCCTTTTGGATTTTAATCCATTAGTTTACCATTATTCAAATGACATCGCATCCAGTGGAATCAACTTATCTGCAAAATCCAGGCAATTTATAATCATAATTAAAACTTAGCCGAGTAATTTGTGTGAAAGGCAAGAGCTGATTTCAATTTGCACCCGCTAAGCAGAATTGCTCAATGAAGTGTTTCATTGAAAAGCGTGCCTCCATTTCGGAAGAAGGTTATGGAGCGCTGGACTCAAAATCTGAATAGACGTATGGCATTGTATAGAAATACGAAAGGCATTCTATTAGTTAGATTAGTCAGATGCAAGAATTAAAGGATGCAACATTGTCAGCTAGCTTAGAGTGATGGAGGATGGAGATTTACTGCACACAAGAGAGGAGGAGGATGCTGGGATAAGGAGATGTCGTTTAAGAGAATAGAATATTGCCTAGGAAAGAGGAGGACGTTAAGATAATTGCAAGATGAAAAGAATATTCTTCTTGGGGAGATTTTTGAAAAGGGAAATTGCTTGATCTTAAGTGTGGAAAAGCTGAAGATGAAGAAAGTTATTTAAAGGAGATAGCAAAAAGGATGAGTACAGCAGAAAGAAGTTTAAAACGTTAAAGAGGAGGAAGTCCGTGCAGATGAGTGGTGTGCAAGTTCAGTTTAGAAAACACTTTTCGTGTTAGAGGAATTTTTAGAAGGGAAAATGCTGAAAAGATTTATTAGAAATACGAATGTAAGTGAGAAAGTAAGGTTTCATGTTTAATATCTGCAGAGGGCACAGGTTGGATTGCTTTACCTCTGAGCGGCACTTTTTGCACACAATGGACGAAATGACCAGATCATAAAGACTCAGAGAAGGTTGGAGGAAGGGGACCAATTGGACAACTGTTAGGAGACAGATGGTAGCCTCCCGTCAAGGCAATCCAGAGTGTTCTTTGACGTGCACAGGATATGTCACTCTCGCACAAGGAGCCGCGGTTTTACGTCCCATCTGACGGACGGCTGTCTTTCCAAGCCCATTGGCATCCCCTACTAACAGAGGGTATTTGAATTTCTTGAAATCCTCATATACTTAACATTAATTGCTAAAACCTAATGTCTCTCATAGAGTTACCATTAGCAGTTATTCAGAATCGATTGGGGAGTGTCATCTATTACAACTTCAGAGAATTTCAGATTCCCCTAAAGCGGAGAAAAATTATACTGAAATTTATCTATTGTAATGAGTTTTATTCCAAACGTAAGCTTACGACGTGGGTCGTAAGCTTACGTCACGTGACACGAAGATTGCCAGATTACTAATTTCTAAAAAAACGTTGCCAGATATTTTTTCTGAATTCTGTAATCAACCATAGTGTTCGGATATTTTTTGAGCGACTGTACTTCAGAGAGTTTCAGACCTCCCCTAGAAGAAGGAGATATTATTTTTACATGGGGGGTGAGCCGGGGGGAGGGGACAAAATGATCGTAATGAATTTTATTCCAAATGTAAGCTTGCGACTTGGGAAATGTCATCTTTCATATACTTCAGAAGTTTCAGAGTAAATCTGACTAGTATCTAATACAACCCCTTTCGCGTTGATTCGGGAAATAACATAAGAACTATTTTTAAAGTTTGAATTATTTACTTTCAGATACATAATGTTATTAGTTTTCTCATCCAAGAAGAAGTCCCTCCACAAAAATGCAAAACCGAATCCATCAGATCTTAGATATTTTCATTATAACCGTCTTCTTTGTTGCTACCATTAAAAATGATGTCCACCGGATTCTGAATAACTAATGCATATTAACGCTGAGCTTTAAATCGGTCGGATGGAAATTGATGACAAGCTTTTCATTGTACGTCAGAATAAGAAAAGAAAGCCGGAGGAAAGTCTCTTTAGAAAGCAACTCCAGAATGGCTTTTAAGTGTTAGTTACTTGGCAAAAGATGTCTAAGACTTCGAGGCATGAGCGTGCTCTTGCAGTGTGGACTAATAGATGCCTTGTGTATTGTTTTATAGGAGGCACTTCATGCTTGACAGTGATAGATATAGTGGTTCTCCAAGTGGACTTCCAAGGGTGCGAAACTTGCACTAGGAACACTGCACTTTATTTATATGTTGTTGTGGCTGTTCTAGTTAATATAAGTAGCGTAATAAAATTTAATAAAGATTTATAAGCTTAACGTGAAAGGTGTCTTGCCCAGCAGGGATTGTGTTACGTTTCCCACAAGACCATGTATATAAAGAATTCTTTGCCTTTATTATCCCTGAACGATGTCTCCTTTGTTTGTAATGAATTAAATCCATATGTTACAAGGACTTTCGAGGTTTTGTAGACTTTAGTTAAGGAATAAGAAAATCTCTTTTTGATGACCAATTGATAAGAGTGAAATATTAGCAAAAATTTAACTGGAAATAAATTCTTTAACAAATATCTTTTTTTATCTCCTTTTCAAAGGATAGGTGATAATAGTTTCGCTTTGTTGTCTGTCAGTCTGTAGACATAACTTTTTTTATTTACAGAGAAAAATTAAAAATTCTCTAGTGTTGGATAGGTATTGGTGAAATATTACGATGTGCACTTTTCGAATCTCTCTAAAGCTAAAATTATGCCCTCTAGAGGTGAAAAAAGTTGAAAATTCCAAAATTTCGAACGAATATTGAAAACGATTTATTTATGCTAGAAATTGAAATTTTGCTGGTGGAATGTGAAGGTCACGATGTGTCCATTGCCAACAATGAGTTGACTCCTTTGACCAAGAAGGGGGTGTCGTGTTGTGGGGGACGGGCGACATAAACGAACCCAGTTTAGTAGAGGACGATCAATTAGTCCTTTAATTACATTCACCATTATCTAGATGAAATCACAGGTTCGCGGTTTGTTCGCCCGTACTGACATATGATGACATACCCATATTTGTTTTAAAATGTGGACACGACGTATTTGTATGGGCTAAGTCCCACCCGCCATGTTGTTGTGTTGTTGTTTAGGTCTTAGCCTTCTCACCCTCCATGTTGTTATGTTGTTGTTTAGGTTTTAGCCTTCTCATCCTCCATGTTGTTGTTTAGGTCTTAGCTTTACCACCCTCCATGTTGTGTTGTTGTTTAGGTATTAGTCTTCTCCCCCTCCATGTTGTTGTGTTGTTGTTTAGGTCTTAGCCTTCCCACCCTCTATGTTGTTGTTTAAGTCTTAGCTTTCCCACCCTCCATGTTGTGTTGTCGTTTAGGTATTAGCCTTCTCCCACCCTCCATGTTGTTGTGTTGTTGTTTAGGTCTTAGCCTTCCCACCCTCCATGTTGTTGTGTTGTTGTTTAGGTCTTAGCCTTCCCAACCTCCTTCATCTTGGCTCTCAGAACTTTCATGCGAGAGAATGTTGTTGTGTTGTTGTTTAGTTGAATGTTGTTGTGTTGTTGTTTAGTTGAATGTTGTTGTGTTGTTACTCATGTATTAAAAAGTCATAGTACTCAGTTACTATGACTTTTTGAACTAGTACTATGACAAAAACTAGTACTAGTCATAGTACTAGTTTTAATAATACTCATGT
The DNA here is from genome assembly GCA_038380435.1 of Ryuthela nishihirai. Lineage (NCBI taxonomy): Eukaryota > Metazoa > Arthropoda > Arachnida > Araneae > Heptathelidae > Ryuthela > Ryuthela nishihirai. The sequence goes on from JAWZYU010000004.1 coordinate 11,626,939, forward strand.
ATTAAAAAGTCATAATACTCAACGGATATGTTTAATCAACTGATTGAAAATGAGACGCGAAATAGCACCCACAATAATAGCCCACGGGCCTTGGACACATAAACTTGGCCAAGAAGGGATCCCATCTGGCAAACATCTCTCGGTAAAAACGGAAACAAATTACCCAACTGGACCATATGGATGGGCAGATATTCGTTTTTTATAAACGAACACCAATCGCCGCCTCACGCGGCAAACCCAGATGGTTTTGCCCAGCCCGCGGCGAGGTTCGAGAGCGCGTAGTGAAGCGCGCGTTTGGACACTCTTCTTCCAATTCTTGGTGCTAAAGGTTGACTTCGGCGGTTGTGCTTCTTTTTTCTTCGTTCACGAACAAAGCCCTCGCATATTCTTCTCCGGCGTCGAGGTGCCCAGTTCTGGACAATAGCGAGAGACAATTCCCCTGATGAGCCTCAGGTTCCTGAGGCAGGCAAAGAACGACCAGTATGATATGAACGAGCGAGAGACACCTTTTCCGTCCACCCACATCAAACGAACGCGGTAGGGTCATTTTTCCTGCTCAGGTCTCACCTCCATGTTAGGTAAAAGTTTGTCGCCGCCACGCCCTCCTCGACCGTTTTGAGCCATAAATGTCGAGCTCCCAATAACGGTGTAGCGCATGATAAAATGAAAGCTGTTGTTGGGGTTGTTTTACCTCTGAGCGGCACTTTTTTGCACAGAATGGACTAAATAGCCAGGTAACAAGGACCCAGAAGGCTCAAAGAAGTTTGGGGGAGGGGATGCACTGGAACAGCTGTTGGGAGACAGATGGTAACCTCCCGTGAAGGCCATCCAGCGTGTTCCTTAAGGTGCACAGGGTATGGCTCTCCAGCACACGGGCCACGGCTTAACGTCCCATCCGACAGACGGTGGCCTTTCCAAGTCCATCAGTGTCCCCAACTGACCGTGGACAGGGCGGGGAATTTCGAGGAGATAAATCTCAACTCTGACCCAGCTAGGACTCGAACCTGGGAACTGCAGATTACGAGCCTGGCGCGCTACCGACTGAGCCACCCCGCCCCATTGAAAGTTGTGCACTTGTGTGGAATAAACTTGAATTGACTTTTAACTAAGAATAGGTGTAAAAGTAAAGAAATGTGTTCCAAGAGAATGATCCTGTACTGAGCTCCATGTTAAGTTTCTTCTGTTGGTCTAGCTCCTGCACTTGGAATTGGTGGACGGCCTATGAAACGAATTGGCAGACCCTGTCGCTAAATTCAAATATTGCGGCATCAGGCCCACCTTGCGAGGAATGCTGAACCCGATGAAATCACAATGTTTTGTCATTTTCGTGCTCCTCAGTTTTTATAAGGTCGCTCCCAAAGTCTAGCCACACCCAAAACACTCAGGGATGGTCACGACAATGCTTCAGACGTGATGCACTAAGTGACGTGTAGACAGAATACCAATTCAAGCACAAGAGTAGCGGATGGACGACACAGTTTATTTACATTCACATACAATTACCTGCTGTGGATGCGCTCGATTCCGTGAACCTTTGCTGCGTTGCAGATCAGAATGATTTCGGCTCCCTAGATGTTATTTGGACTTCCTTCAATCACCCCAAATTTAATCTGAACTAAATCCTCTTCTTAAGGGTTTTGTTTTTGAGAAAGAGTAGCGTCACTTGACGCGCTTAATAAGACAGTAAGTTTGTGAACTGGCGCTCAATCTGATCTTCATCGTTAACGGAGGGGCAGGGGTGGCTCAGTTGGTAGCGCGCCAGGCTCGTAATCTGTAGTTCCCAGGTTCGAGTCCCAGCTGGGTCAGCGTTGAGATTTATCTCCGCAAAATTTCCCCACCCTGCCCACGGTCAGTAGGGGACACCGATGGGCTTGAAAAGGCCGCCGTCCGTCGGATGGGACGTTAAGACGTGACCCCGTGTGCGGAAGAGACATACCCTGTGCACGTTAAAGAACACGCTGGATGGCCTTGACGGGAGGCTACCATCTGTCTCCCAACAGCTGTTCCAGTGGGTCCCCTCCCCCAGCCATCTCTGAGCCTTCGGGGTCCTTGTGGCCTGGCCATTTAGCAGTGCCGCTCAGAGGTAAAACAATCCAATCCAATCCATCGTTAACGCTTCTCTCCCTCACTAACACTGGAGCCAAGGTTAGTTATAAAAGCACTTTCGCAACTGCAGCCAGCCAGCTCAGATCCGTAACAATTCGTGAGTCCCATCCCCATCTCAACACTACCAAAAAACCCTTAGCATTTTTGTTGCTGTTGTACATATATGTACAACAGCAATAAAAATACAGTAATAAATAAATTACAAGGACATGACAGGGTATGAAAACACACCTTTTCAGTTTTAGGAGATAATTGTTAGTTTTTAGAGATACATGAAAAATTATTTTTGGGTTAGATAGGAAGATAAAATATGATGATTCACACTATTTAAATCTGCCGAAAACTGAAATTGCGCCCTCTAACAGTGGGAAAATGTGCAAATTCCAACTGACAGTCACCTTTTCAAGTCCATCAGTGTCCCCTTGCTGACTGAGGATTGGGTGGTGGGGGAGGAGGGGGGGGGTTGCGCATTTTGTGGACCAGAAGTAATAAAATAATACACGATTATATTTACACAAAAGAATATATTTTTCGCTACTGTTTTTTTTTTGTGGGGAGGGTGGGGGTTATTTCATTTTTGATAACAAAATATTCCATCTTTTTTTAAATATATTTACCATGAACTGCCATTTAAGTATCCATGGTTTTCGATTAATGGGTCGCGACCCAATTATGGATTTTTTGCCAAATGGGTCGCAAACTTTAGTTTTCTTTACGTAAAGGTCCCCCTAGGGGGAATTGGTTTTGATTTCGATTGTGAGCATAGTGCGTTTATAAGTGCAATATAATAGTGTAAGGCTATAGGCCATATCTTTGTTGTTTGAAGCATTGTCAGAACCAATTCTAAAGAGAGAGGACGTTGTCGTCGTCTAGGGGACTCTCAGACAAGTAAAATATAACTGCCTGGAGTGAACCCCAGGGTACCAGATAGCGATGACTGATGAAGTAAGTGATGTAAGTGTAATGGCCTCTCAAGAGAAGAGTGCCAGCACGAGAACAAGTGAACTGTTCAATGAATTGGACTCTATCTTGAACAGTAGTGCTAGTAAAGTAACTAAACAGCAAGGTGCTGAAATTAGAAGTCTGTTCAGTAAACTACAAGATGTAGTACATGAACAAGAGTTGAAAATCAGCAACCTGGAGGGCAGGTTGTCTGACAGAGAAATAAGTGCCAAAAGCAAGGCAACAGTCACAAAAAGTTACGCAGAAGTGACAAAAAGGTCATTGACGCCAAAACCAAAGAAACGAGATCAACAACATATTATGTTGATATATCCTCAAGACGAGGATCAGAGTTCGGAAGAACTCAAGAAGGGTTTGCTAAAGAATTTAGATCCAACCAAGTTAAAGATTGGCATAAAGAATGTCAAAAAGATTGGAAAAGGTGGTGTATTAATAGAATGTACTGATGAGTTTGACAAGAAGATATTGAAGAATGGAATACAAAGGAATACAGTATTAAAAGACAAATGTGCGGCAAGAGAGCCCAAAATGAAATTGCCACAAATCATAATATATGATGTTGATGGTGACATCGAAAAGGATGCTTTAGTAGATAGAATAAAAGCACAAAACTTTGCTTTTACAGAAGCCTCATTGGAGGGGAAGTTCTCGATAAAGGGCAAGAATAATAAGAAGCACTGGATAGTGCTAGTTGACTCAGAAAGCTTTAAAGTATTTATGAAAGAGAAAAAAGTCAATATAGGTTGGTCTCGATTAAATGTCAAAGAATACCTAAAGGTGATAAGGTGTTTCAAGTGCAATAAATTTGGTCACTTCAAGACCAAATGCACAGAAGAGCAGAATTGTGGCAAATGTGGTCAGAAAGACCACAAACATTGAGAATGCAAAGAAACAGTTTTAAAATGAGTAAACTGCAAGGTAGCTAATGACAAATACAGATTAAAGTTAGATGTCCAGCATTCAAGCATGGACATGGACTCTTCATGTTACAGAAGAGAGCTCGAGTTATTAGTCAAGCGCATACGATACTAAGATGCACTTGTCTAAAATAGTTCAAATAAACTTACACCATGCCAGAGCTGCAACAAACAGATTGGTTTTATACATGGAAGAAAAGGACTTTGATATAGCATTGGTGCAAAAACCTATGTTTATAAGGATAAAATAAGAGGTTTTCCAGCAGGCTGGAGAATCTTTGGAGCATCTCACCCACTGCCAAGAAGTGAAATTGTGATTGGAAAACGAAATATAAGTGCCACAGAAATCTACACATCTAGAAAGGTAGTAGTAGTTACGATTGAGAAAATTGGTCGAAATTGTGTGTTGATCTCGGTGTACTGTTCACCAAAAGATCCGCTGGAGGATAACTTCCAAATTATCTCTAATATGGCCATCCTCTCAGACCTTCTACTCTGGCATATAAACTGACACTCTCCTGTCATACCTCTGTGGCAAGCAGCTGCTTGAGGGGGTATTATATTTTATTTTATGGTTCAGATTTACCCTGACTGGGACATAGTCCTGGGAGGGGATTTTAACGCAAGCAGCAATCTGTGGGGTCCTCAGAGGGAGGACCAGAGAGGGAAGGAAGTCCTAGAATTTATTAACCCAAACGGATTTTCAATTGTAAATGATCCGAACAGTGATCCAACTTTCACCAGCAGTTTAGGCACTAGCTGGATAGATGTAACCTTACATAGAGTCTTAAATCAGGACTTTGTTCTAGAATGGACAATGGAAGATGAGATTAGTTGTAGTGAAAATGCATATATTTGATTCTCTCTGAATTTTGTGAATACAAACACAAGTTTAAAACAAAGATATTCTATTAAGAATCTTGATTGGATAGAATTCCGAAAGGAACTTTCAGAAAAGTTCTTAACAAGGTCCTCAATAGAGGTCGAACAGCAAAAAGACTTAGATGAATATATAGTAAATATAACTAAGACATTACAGAAAATATGTAGTGATAATCAGAAGGAGAATAACCGAGAAATGAACTCAGGTTATAGAAAAGTCCCTTGGTGGAATAAAGAATTGACTGCTTAGAAAGGAAGTCAAAAACAGAAGACGAAAATATCAGAGATGTTATACAGATGAAAGACAAAGAGAGAACTTAAGAGCAGAATTTAAGTTATGGGAGGCTAAATATAAAAAGGATATTAATACAGCTAAAAATAATAGCTGGAGAAAACTTTGTGATGAAGTATCACAAGAAAAACCTTTTGGTGTACATTTTTAGGTTGCAAAAGAAGCAATAAGAGGAACGTTTAAACTCTCAACAATTGTTCAAGAAGATGGTTCTCTAACGAAAAATGTGAGGGAATCCTTAAACAGTCTACTTGAATATCACTTCCCGTTGGACAAAAGGGAAGAAGATAACGAATATCATAGGAATATTAGAAATAGATCAAGGAGATCTGTCAACACAGAAGATGACAGTCTATTTACTATAATAGAAGTCGAAGAAGTTTTGGAATCAATGAACAAGCGGAAAAGCGCCCGGATTGGGTGGGCTTTCCCTGGAAATAATACAAGAACTCTTTGAGGTAAATAGAAGCTGGTTTGTAAGCATTTTAAATGAATGTCAGAAGAGAGGAATATTTCCAGATAGCTGGAAAGTAGCAGAACTTATTCTCTTTAATAAAGAAGGAAAAGATAGGAAAAGTCCTTCTGCATACAGACCAATATGTCTGTTATCATCATGGAGCAAAGTGCTCGATAAATTGTTGACTAACAGATTAAGCTTCTTCCTACACAGTAATGGAAAATTAAATCCAAACCAGTTTGGATTTATTCCAGGCAAAAGCACGACGATGGCTATTTCAAAGTTGATGGCTACCATAGATGACAATAAGGTGCTAAAGAAGCACACGTGTATAATATCTCTAGATGTGAAAGGGGCATTTAATAACGTTTGGTGGCCCTTTCTACTAGATGAACTGAGAAGACATAAATGCCCAAAGAATTTGTTTAAAGTCTTCAGTAGCTATCTTTCAAACAGAAGAATAGTAGTTAAAGATGGAGAGATAGAAATTTCCAGACAATACTACAAAGGTTGTCCACAGAGGTCTAATTCAGGACCCCTGCTATGGAATATTGTAGCAGACTCTGCTTGAAATATTATAACAAAAGAAGGTACGCAGATTCAAGCTTATGCAGACGATATAATAGTTATTGTCTCGGCTTCAGGGAGACATATACCGGAAAAAGATTGTCAAAAAGTGTTATTAGACTTAGAAGATTGGGCTGGAAGAACGTGGCTTGAATTTAGTCCAGAAAAGACTAATATCATAGTATTTCCCAAAGAAGGGAAAATGAAAAGGCTCCCGAGTCTTAGCTTTAAAGACAAACCAGTGAAAGCAGTCAAGGTTCTGAAATACCTAGGAGTGTGGCTGGACGATAAAAGAAACTGGTTATGCCATCTAAATAACGTTAAAGATAGATGTGCTAGAATATTGAATGCCCTACACAGAATGTCAACTAGGACATGCGGGTTAAAAGGAATAGTAAAGAAAGAATTATATAAGAGAGGGATTGAAAGGATGGTAACATATGCCTGTGGGGCATGGTGGCCTCAAGGTGGGACTGTGAGAATTATACAGAAATTACAACAGATTCAAAGATTAGCCCTCTTAGGTATAACAAGATGTTTTAAAACGACATCAACTTCTGCTCTTCAGGTTTCAGCAGGAACACTTCCACTAGAACTGATTATAGAACAAGAAGCAGCGATATATAGAAGTTTTACACTAAAACAAAACGTAGAACTCTGGGAAGAGTTAATAGAAATTGATCATATTGAAAACCAAATCACTAAATGGGTAATACATCCAGCTAAACAAACTCAAATAAGGTGGGACAAGATCCCGCTAGAGGATTCAAATAATGACACAAGAATATATACAGATGGATCAAGAATGGAAGAGCACACTGGAGCATCCATGTGCATCTATAAAGATGCAAGTCCAATAATTCAAAATGAATATAGTAGACTGTCAGCTCAGCGACTGTTTTTCAAGCTGAAGTCTTCGCCATATTAAAGGCTGTAGAATGGTTTGCTACCATCAGTTCAGATCAAGAAGTGGACTTGTACTCAGAGTGTCAGTCTGCATTATATGCGCTGCAGAGAATAAAACACAAAAATCCAACAGTGGATAGAATTAAGAATATTATAACAGAATTTGAAGAAGGCAGGAAGATAAATTTCCATTGGGTTAAAAGTCATCAAGGTTGTCCAGGAAACGAGCTGGCAGATGACCATGCAAAAAGAGCATGCAGAAGGATACAAGTTGATGTTGAAGTACCTATTTCTAAAGATAGTCTTAAGACGCGATTAAGACAAAAAAGTATCAAGATATGGTAATCTAGATGGGAGCAAGAGGATTCAACAGGAAGATACACGTACAGATTCTTAAAGAAAGTTTCTCTTAAAAGAATCTCGACAGACTTTTACTCAAATCAAGTCTTTACAGATCATGGCAACTTCCCAAAGTATTATAATAGATTTAATATAAAAAAGTGCTCATGTGTTTGTGGCTCCCGAGAAGAGGAAGAAATCCCCTTCACTACATTTTTGATTGTCCTCGGTTACTGAATATAAGAGGAAATAATTTAGTGAGACTTGGTCGTGATAGATTAAATCTTCTTTGGGAATTAACGGATTTAAGATCTCAAGTTAGAGATATAATGAGACATGTTTACGATAATACTCAGAACTTTATAGTAATGGACTATAGGGAGGGGACTGGCTCTTCTCCTACCGTGGGAGGAGACTGAGTTCTCCTCCTACTGTGAAGAGAAGATTATATTAAAAACGATGAGTCAATACGTCAAAGGATTCGTTGGGTTGTTTTACCTCTGAGCGGCACTTTTTTTGCACACCATGGGCTAAATGGGCAGGTCACATGGACCCCGAAGGCTCAGAGAAGGTTGGGGGAGGGGACCCACTGGAACAGCTGTTGGGAGACAGATGGTAGCCTCCCGTCAAGGCCATCCAGCGTGTTCTTTAACGTGCACAGGGTATGGCTCTCCCTCACATGGAGCCACGTCTTAACGTCCCATCCGACGGACGGCGGCCTTTCCAAGTCCATCGGTGTCCCCTACTGACCGTGGGCAGGGCGGGGAATTTTACGGAGATAAATCTCAACGCTGACCCAGCTGGGACTCGAACCTGGGAACTACAGATTACGAGCCTGGCGCGCTACCGACTGAGCCACCCCCGCCCCTACGTCAAAGGAAAAAATTAGAAGATAAGAAGACTGATTCTGAAGACTAATGGGAGGGGATAAAACTCCCCTCCTACGGTGATGATGAGAAGATTATAATGTTAAGAAGATATAAGTGACAAGATGAAGAAGAAGTTCGAAGTCCGAAAACTTCAAAAGTCAAGTGTTATATTTAAATGAAAAAGTTATATATTTTGCTTATTATTTGTAAAAGGTACTAAGTAATACCCTATGTGTATATTTTGTACATATGCTTTTGTTAATAAAGAGAAAGATGCAAAAGAAAAATGATGGTATTCTTCCTGCGGACAGGGGGTTCGTGGGGGAAAAAATTTTAGAGTAGCTCCGATTAGCCTGTAGTGCCGTATTTGGCGGGGCAGGCACCATTTAATTTTAGAGAGTCTTACGTAAAGGTCAGAATAAGTAAAGTGAACAGATTAAATGCTGGAACCTCAAATCTTGACACTATCTTTCAATACGTATTAAATTTTTCAATGGAATATTTTAAGGAAAAATTATTTCATTCTAGAAATTAGTATATTTTACTAGCTTTAGATTAAAGATATATACGTAAATCAATGTCATTGTTGAAGCCTTATTGGCAAACAGGTATGCCACTTTACAGAATTCTGCCTCAGACCAGTCTGCAGATTTTACACATCGCCATAATTATTTATAAACTCGACACTAGAGTTTTCCAATCTCGGGATTGCGACCCAATATTGGATCATAGGAGAGCATTTGCTATGTCGTCACTAGGGTAGTGTGTCCATACGGCCCGTTTTTTCAGAGAACTGTCCCGAAAGAACATTTCGAACGTCTAAATTGCCCGTTTTTTTGTGACGATATAAAATCGATCGCTTCTCGATTTACGAAAATTAAATTAGCGCGTTTTTTAAATAATGAGATCACTGTATTTACGTCTTCTTTTTTTTTATTTACGTGGGCATTTTTGGAAAAACGCGGTCTCGCCATCCTCATAGATCTCCTCAATATCATATCATACTGACAAATTCCTATCAGATCTTTGTGGCAAGCAACTGTGTAAAGAGTAATTTCTTTTATTTTTATATACGTTCAAGTTAGTATATTCCTGTCTTTTAGTTTTATGGAAACTGAAATCGTATTTTTATGTAGTCTCTATACGTCCGAGGAAGCGAAGTAAGAGTTCAGATCCCTATTGATTTAATACAGAAAAGCTCCATAAATTCTACACAGTAAAAGTACAAACCAACTGTGTTAAAACTACAGACTACAGAAACCCAGCAAGCATTTTGAACAGTCAGGGAACAACCAGACCTGAACTTGTCCAACACTCACACGCGACGTATATCAATTCAAATTTTTGTTATAAATTAGTCCATCTTTAGTTTATACATTTTATGTTTTCATTCCAAGGAGGCTACTAGCGTGATAAAAATTTAAATGTAGCCATGATGTCAACAAAGTTGTCACTACTCCACACACGATGGGAATTGCTGACTACGTATCTGTGTGTGTTTACTATCCCGCAGGTTATAATAAAGAACCACATGCCTTCAGCGTTCGTTGCATAAAAATTGCCTTTCAGTCGCTACTGAGACAACCCTTTCATCATCAAGAGCATCACAGATATATATATATACGAAAGAGCTAAACCAGCATTTGATGTCCCTTTCTCAGATGATGGATGGTGCCATATATTGCAACACGTATTCCCCTCTTTCCAGCGCAACGTAGTTGAATGCAAATTTCCCTTTTCACGGTTTTACGTCGAGATTGCTGAGTTCATAAAAAGACATAAAAGGCTCAGAGGGCGGGGGAAAAAAGCTGAGAGTTGCAAAAAGAAGAATATCCTCAAAAATATATCTTCGTGAAGAAGAAGAAGAAGTTGTATACTTCTTGGAAGATTGATCCAAATCGATTTTTTTCATGCCAGTGACCAAGATTATATCGAGTGCAACTGAATTGCAAGTGGAATCGGTTTCAAATCCTGATAAGGCGTGGAGGTTTGTATTGTTCTTCAGCTGAGGTCACGCCTAGAACTCCAGCTTTCTGAAGATAAGAAGACAAAATAATGTAAATGTCATGCCAGAGGAAGAAGGAATTCGAAGCTCTGCAACTCTGACAATATCCTTTCTATGAAAAAAAAAAATATTGGAGATACATTAAAGCTCTCAGCACGATCTCTACTAATCATGATTTTTTTCAACAGTATTATTTCGGTATTTAAAGTGTAGAAAAAGTTGCACCATTTAACCCGCAACATCATATTTTATTAAATGAGGCTGGACTCGCTCAGTCGATGGCATGCCGATTCGTAATCTGAATCTTCTAGGTTCGAGTCCCAGTCGTGCTTGTTTTCAGATCCAACCTGCCCTCAGTCAATAAGAGACCGATGGGCTTGGAATGGCCGCCATCCATCGGATGGGACGTAAAGCCGTTGGCCCCTTGTGCGGAGAACCATATCCTGTACACGTCAAAGAACACTGGATTGGGTTGGGTTGTTTTACCTCTGAGCGGCACTTTTTTGCACACCATGGGCTAAATGGCCAGGTCACATGGACCCCGAAGGCTCAGAGAAGGTTGGGGGAGGGGACCCACTGGAACAGCTGTTGGGAGACAGATGGTAGCCTCCCGTCAAGGCCATCCAGCGTGTTCTTTAACGTGCACAGGGTATGACTCTCCCGCACACGGGACACGGCTTAACGTCCCATCCGACGGACGGCGGTCTTTCCTAGCCCATCGGTGTCCCCTACTGACCGTGGGCAGGGCGAGGAATTTTGCGGAGATAAATCTCAACTCTGACCCAGCTGGGACTCGAACCTGGGATCTACAGATTACGAGCCTGGCGCGCTACCGACTGAGCCACCCCCGCCCCACACTGGATTGCCTTGACGGGAGGTTACTACCTGTCTCCTAACAGCTGTCCAGTGGGTCCCCTCTCCTAACCTTCTCTGAACCCTCCTGGTCCTTATGACATGGACATTTTAGCCCATTGTGTGCAAAAACGTCTCGCTCAGAGGTATAACAACTCAACTCTAATTTGACAATTTTTTCAATTCTCAACTTTCAGTGTGAAAGTTGTTCTGTTGTGAAAGGAGAAGAAAGGAAGAAGAAAAAATTAAATGTGCATAAAAATTTAAATAAAATCTGTTTTTAAACCATGTAAAATAAATAATTAAAATATCTATGAATATTTTAAAATTTATTATCAGATTTTAAAAAACTAACTACCAACTGAATTTTAATTAAAACAATTATATGTAGAAAAAAATTAAAAATTGAATTCATCTGTTATTTCACCTTCAGACCCGTTTTTTTCAGTCGCTACTGAGACAACCCTTTTTTTACAAGAGTTTTTACTGAGACAACCTTTTTTTTACGTAATCGTTTTAACGATTACGTTAAAAAATATCCGAGATGGCCTTGATGGTAGATTTCTATCAGTCCCCTTCGTCAACCTTCTCTGAACTCTTAGGGTCTTTGTAACTTCACCATTCAGACCAATGGTTGGTAAGAAAGGCCGCTCAGGCTTAAAACAATTGAACCCAACTCACAGGTTAAGTTCAATCATTAACTTTGCACGTTTAAGTCTATTTCTCTTAATAATAAAGGACAGGAAATGTCTGTCAATTGAGTGTTAAAAAATTGAATTTCGATGGGAGCCGAACCCACGACCTACAAACCGTATAAGGTGCTCTACCTTTCGTCTTGGATTGAGTCGTTTTACCTCTAAGCAGCAGCACGTTTTTACACACAATGGGCTAAATGATCAGGTCACAAGGACCCCGAAGGCTCAGAGAAGGTTGGGGGAGGGAAGCCACTGGACAGCTGTTTGGAGACAGATGGTAGCCTCCCTTCAAGGCCATCCAAGATGTTCTTTAATGTACAGATGGTATAGGCTTTTCCGACCGAACAGGGTGCCACGACTTTACGTCCCATCCGACGGACGGCGGCCATTCAAAGCCCATCTGTGTTTCCTATTGACCGAGGACAGGATGGCGGGGAATTTTGCGGAGATAAATCTCAACGCTTGCCCAGGCGGGACTAGAACCCTGCAGATGTTCAGTGGGTTTCCTTCTTCCAACTTTCTCCGATCCCTCGTGGTCCTTGTGGCCTGGTCGTTTAATCCATTGTGTGCATAAAGATGCCGCTCAAAAGTAAAACAATCCAATGTGATAAGCTACTGATTATCAAAAATAAAGATCTCTTCAAGCAATTGCTTGCCACCTATCAGCTTAAAGGGGGCGGGGGTGGCTCAGTCGGTAGCGCGCCAGGCTCGTAATCTGTAGTTCCCAGGTTCGACTCCCAGCTGGGTCAGCGTTGAGATTTATCTCCGCAAAATTCCCCGCCCTGCCCACGGGTAGTAGGGGACACCGATGGACTTGGAAAGGCCGCCGTCCGTCGGATGGGACGTTAAGCCGTGGTCCCGTGTGCGGGAGAGCCATACCCTGTGCACGTTAAAGAACACGCTGGATGGCCTTGACGGGAGGCTACCATCTGTCTCCCAACAGCTGTTCCAGTGGGTCCCCTACCCCAACCTTCTCTGAGCCTTCGGGGTCCATATGACCTGGCCATTTAGCCCATGGTGTGCAAAAATGTGCCGCTCAGAGGTAAAACAACCCAACCCTGTGCACGATAAAGAACACACTGAATGGCCTTGACGGGAGGCTACCATCTGTCTCCCAACAGCTGTTCCAGTGGGTCCCCTACCCCAACCTTCTCTGAGCCTTCGGGGTCCATGTGACCTGGCCATTTAGCCCATGGTGTGCAAAAAAGTGCCGCTCAGAGGTAAAACAACCCAACCCAACCTATCAGCTTAATACTCCATACCGAAGATCTGTGAGGTTGGCGGGACCTAAAAACAAATCAATGCATTATCTGAGGTTTGAACCCAGTTCCCTTTGACCAGAAGCGAAGAGTGCCAACCACTCTGCTACGGGGCGGCAGATTACTAAGAGCGTAATGTAAATACACGATTTTTTATTAATATTTATCTAAAGTTTAAAATTCAGTATATTTCACTTTTAATCTTGAATCTTTATTCTTTCTTTACCAATCATTGAATTAAAATTTAAGAAATGTCATTTCACTGAGATTGATATTCTGTCTCCGTAAGCGATTAAATATGCAACGAATCTGATATTTCTCCAAGCATTTATTGCAGAGGATGGATTTCGAGTTGAAACTCCGCGATCAGTATGCAATTTATATTTAGTGTGTCGACAAAATTTCTTAATGGTATTAACATAAATTTTCAATCTAAATGCAACAAAATATTAAACTAAGTAAAAAAAAAAAATCATATCTGTTATAAACTATATCCTTCACTCTGAAATATATATCCCTCTTAATAATTACATCGAAACCATTTTATTCTGCTGTCATATAATCTAACGTGCTAATAACTTAAGTTATTAGACTAAAGCTGTATTCTAAAGTATTTGTACAATCCACAGAATTTAAAAAAGCCTTTGTTAGTTATCCAATAATTGATAATGTTATTCTAATAATTTGACATCGTCAATGGTAATTAATATTTTCAAAGGAAGTTCAGTGATTTAAATATAATCATTCTTACTTTATCAGTCGGTAGCGCGCCAGGCTCGTAATCTGCAGTTCCCAGGTTCGAGTCTCAGCTGGGCCAGCATTAAGATTTATCTCCGGAAAACTACTCGCCTTGCCCACGTAGGGGACACCAATGGGCTTGGAAAGGTCGCCGTCCATCGAATGGAAATTTAAGCCATGACCCCTGTGCGAGGGAGCCACAGTTTGTGCACGTTAAAGACACGCTGGATGGCTTTGACAGGAGGCTGCCATCTGTTCTCAACAACTATTTCAGTGAGTCTCTTACCCCAACGTTCTTTGAGCCCTCGGCGTCCTTGTGTGCTGGCCATTTAGCTCACTGTGTGCAAAGAAGCACAGCTCAGAGGTAAAACAACTGAACCCTATGTTGGTGATATAAAATTTTACACTTATTCTTTCTAACACTGAACACCATTATTCACTCCAAGAAGAAATGACGAAATTTTTAAAACAATTTCAACACTTTATTTAAAAATCAGTCTCCTACTTGAGTCGTTTTAATCTGCAGTACACCTCTCCTCTTGATTACTATGAATTGGGACAAAAAGAATAACCTGTGAAATGATGGTTTCTTGTATTAAATTCTAAAGATATCATTTATGAGAACCCCATAAATTGCTAGGGTACATTTTTTTTTCAACTAATAGTGTGACATACAAAGACACTTCACCAAACTTGCATAATAAAAATTAACAGGCAGAGTTAGAGATTCGCCATCACTACTCTAGGCATTTAATTAAACAACTATTTATTTTTAATGCGTCAGTGTTAAAATTATCGAAAATGATCTAGCGTTAAGACTACGCGTATAGTTAAGGAAAAATTGGGTTGTTTTACCTCTGAGATGCACCTTTTTTTGCACAAAATGGGCTAAATCACAAGGACCCCGAAAGCTCAGAGAATATTGTGGGAGGACCCACTGGAACAGCTGTTGGGAGACAGATGGTAACCTCCCGTCAAGGCCATCCAGCGTGTTCTTTAACGTGCACAGAGTATGGCTCTCCAAAACACGGAGCCACGGATTAACGTCCCATCCAACGGACGAATATTCCCTACTTAATGTGGGCAGGAATTTTGCGGAGATAAATCTCCACCCTGACCCAGCTGGGACTCGAACCTGGGAACTACAGACTACGAGCTTGGCGTGCTACCGACTGAGCCACCCCCGCCCCATTTTAATGAATGGAAAACGTTCTTTACGATAGGAAAGTACACTTCAATTTATGGGTAAAACGTACACTGCGAAACAATGTATATGCGAGAAGGGAATAAAAAATAGAACTTGTGTTCGGATTACCCCTATCACCTCCACGTAAAAACAAATAACAGGGAGACTTGGTACATTTCTGAAAAGTGATCCGTGAAATTGTAGTTTAAAGCCAGTTCTTTTAGTTCCGAAAGAATTTGGATCAATCTAACATCCTGAGCACAATATTACTGCGTTTATATCCCCTAGTGAACCAGTTTTTCAAAAAAAAGTAATAAATAATAATAACATTAAAAAGAATAGAAGTTAAGAATTGAAGAAACTGAATTCTCTTTATTAAATTTAAATAGATTATACGTTCTCATATGATATTTTTATGTATATAGAACGTATATAGGAATTTTTCAATTACTAAAAAAATTGTGTTGTAATAATTAGTTCAGAAAACAGGGATGAACAGATATTTTTAAATTATCCTCAAACATCATCATATCAAATAATAGGCGTCATTCCGAATGGACGAACGGGTGAACGAGCCGGTGGACGCATGTGACGTCATCGATGGCAGAAATTGGTAGCTTTTCTGTGATTCCGAGGCGGGGCGGGGGTGGCTCAGTCTCTAGCTCCCCAGGATCGTAATCTGTAGTCCCCGGTTCGAGTCCCAGCTGGGTCAGCGTTGAGATTTATCTCCGCAAAATTCCCCGCCCTTCCCACGGTCAGTAGGGGACACCGATGGGCTTGGAAAGGCCGCCGCCCGTCGGATGGGACGTTAAGCCGTGGCCCCGTGTGCGGGAGAGCCATACCCTGTGCAGGTTAAAGAACACGCTGGATGGCCTTGACGGGAGGCTACCATCTGTCTCCCAACAGCTGTTCCAGTGGGTCCCCTCCCCCAACCTTCTCTGAGCCTTTGGGGTCCATGTGACCTTACCATTTAGCCAATGGTGTGCAAAAAAGTGCCGCTCAGAGGTAAAACAACCCAACCCGTGGTTCCGAGGCTACTTTCGTGATCGCTCCCAAATTTGGTGCGGTGACCCCACTTAGTTCTAGCCCTGTTGGGGTGAAAGATAGGGTTCTTAGCTGCGTGGGTCGGGAGTGAACCCTCGAAAATTGTCCGAAATTCCTTGGGGCTCTGCCGTCGCCTAGCAACAGAATGGAGTATTACGTTTTGAATACTTCGTGTGGAAAGCTGTGAATAAAGTTATCGATGGACATACATTTCGCGCCAAATTTTCGGTGGGATTTAGTTGTGACTAGAGTTGTAGAAAGCTGTGAATGAACTTATCGATAGGAAGAGTTATCAATAAGTTTCGCGCCAAACTTTTGGCGTGGGTTTAACTGGTAGATTATATTACATGCAACATCACGTATTGGAGCTCAGCATATATTTTCGATCATGTATCACCACATTTATCTTAGAAATACTTTCTCAAGTAAAGTAATTAGTCTTTTTCTTGTTGCTATAAACTCTAACTTCAGAAATTGAAAATGATAATGCTTCGTTAAGAATACTTGTTAATTATTAATCAGTAACTAACCATAGTCGTACCGGTGGCCGAGTGGTTAGCGTGCTTCGTTGCTATCATAGGAACCTGGGTTCGAGCCCCGGTTAAGGCCTGGATGTTTGTTTAAATGCCAATATAAATGTAATTGAACGAGTAAAAATACATTAAAACTGAAATAAAAACGATTTCGAATAACAGTAATTATTCTCTTCTTTTTAAATTGAAAAACAAATAAAAAGTCACACACGATCTACGGAATCGCTAAATACTTCTTGCACAATAACCACTTGAACAATTCGAAAGTTAAAACCTTTATTCAGTTTTGGACGAATGAAAGATTTGGGAGCAGGTGCCAGTTAAGAGCGGTGGGAGGAGAGAAGGAATATTAACCGTGAAGTAAATTACATCACAGAGAAAAGTTTCATCATTCGAAACAGCAACGAACCGCTATGGATTGCTCTCATCCTAAATATCGGACGATTTCTTTAATAACAGACCACAGAAATGTATTTCGATGGATGGCGATAATCTTCCCTCCGCAGCTGTCTCGTAAGATGTTGATGAAAGTCAGAGTAAATAGCAATTATGTTGCGAAACAGCACCGAGGGATGCAATTACGGCAATTTGGCGGCCATTTTGGATGGTGAGCGATGGAGGAGGAGGAGGAGGAGCGTAATATCCACCTGTCATCGTGAAATCGGGCTGTGTCGTCAAGGAAGGATTGCGTCGCATCCCTCCTGCATTGCGATCGAATGAATATTGAACGAGATTCGAAAAGGAATTCTCGCTGCGAATCAGATCGTTAGGTCAGGTGATGACAACGTCCACCTTCTTGTCGGCATGTTTCAGAAAATTGCTTTTCATATTTTCACTTCATTTGCTCTTTAGATTTTAATCTTTATGACTTTTAAGTCCATAATTAGTGTTGACTGTTTTTCATCTCTAAAGCTTTGCGCCAGTGTTTTAGTGACTATAACAATCTAATTGATCATTCTTTTCGTCATTATTTCTATAACACGCATTTTTACCAAACACTGTCCGCCAAATGGGACGTAAAGACGTGGACCTGTGTGAAGGAGAGCCGTACCCTGTGTACTACTCTCTGGATGGTTGGGTTATTTTGGTTTGTTTTACCTCTGAGCGGGACGTTTTTGTACATAATGGGCTAAATAGCCAGGTCATAAGAAACCTGAGGGCTCAGAGAAGGTTCGAGAAGCGGACCCACTGGAAAGCTGTTGGGAGACAGATGAGAGCCTCCCGTCAAGGCCATCTAGCGTGTTCCTTAACGTGCACAGGGTATGGCTCTCCCTCATACGGAGCCACGGCTTAACGTCCCATCCAACGGACGGTGGCCTTTCCAAGCACATCGGTGTCCCTTACTGACCGAGGGCAGGGCCAAGAGTTTTGCGAAGATAAATCTCAATGCTGGCAGAGACGCGACTCGGACCTGGAAACTGCAGATTACGAGCCTGGCGCGCTATCCACTGAACCCCAGGTGCGGGAGACCCACCCTGTGCACATTAAATATCTCGCTTCCATCTATCTCCGAACAACTCTCAGAGGTAAAACAACCCAACTAAATATTTTACTGTATTAGAAAAATAAAATAATGTATGTGGTTGAAATAAATCATGAATGACAAATGGATATCTAATAATTCGTTTCGATACGATACTAGTAGATGAAGAGTTCAATATGATATGACATCAGAGAAAATATTCGATATCAATAATTCGATACACTGCGACATCAGCGGAAAGCATTCGATATTAATATGTAAATTATGCATCGATATATCTCTACCTTTAATTTTCTTTAATTTTGCTGAATTAGAAACTTCTACAGACAGACGAGTTGGGTTGTTTTACCGCTGAGCGGCACTTTTTTGCATACCATGGGCTAAATGGCCAGGTCACATGGACCCCCGAAGGCTCAGAGAAGGTTGGGGGAGGGGACCCACCGGAACAGCTGTTGGGAGACAGATGATAGCCTCCCGTCAAGGTCATCCAGCGTGTTCTTTAACGTGCACAGGGTATGGCTCTCCCACACACGGGGCCACTGCTTAACGTCCCATCCGACGAACGGCGGCCTTTCCAAGACCATCGGTGTCCCTTACTGACCGTGGGCGGGGCGGGGAATTTTGCGGAGATAAATCTCAACGCTGACCCAGCTGGGACTCGAACCTGGGAACTACAGATTACGAGCCTGGCGCGCTACCGACTGAGCCACCCCCGCCCCCACAGACAGACGAAGCTTTCCAGTACTATAAATCCTGTCTCCTCGAGTCAGTGGACACAGATATGTTCCTTGCAAAGCGGAGACTGTATAATTTGAGGATATCTTTTCGTACAGCAGAGACATTTTCAAGGGTCAGAAGAAATATAATTTCATGTATCGGAAAGAGAATCCATAATACATCTTAAACGGAGATTTTTTCAAGGGAGCTTAAATACTCCCTTGTCATCCTCATCTACATTTCACATCCTCAGTACCTCTCTAGGCCTGCCACAGCTAGAACAATATGGGGTCCACCTCATCTTCTACAGTCCACATCCTCAGTACTTCTCTATGCCTACCACAGCTAGAACAATATGGGGTCCTCTTCATCTCTACAGTCCACATCCTCAGTACTTCTTTATGCCTGCCATAGCTAGAACCATATGGGGTCCTCTTCATCTCTACAGTCCACATCCTCAGTACTTCTCTATGCCTGCCACAGCTAGAACCATATGGGGTCCACCTCATCTTCTACAGTCCACATCCTCAGTACTTCTCTATGCCTGCCATAGCTAGAACCATATGGGGTCCTCTTCATCTCTACAGTCCACATCCTCAGTACTTCTCTATGCCTGCCACAGCTAGAACCATATGAGGTCCACCTCATCTTCTACAGTCCACATCCTCAGTACTTCTCTATGCCTGCCATAGCTAGAACCATATGGGGTCCTCTTCATCTCTACAGTCCACATCCTCAGTACTTCTCTATGCCTGCCACAGCTAGAACCATATGGGGTCCACCTTATCTTCTACAGTCCACATCCTCAGTACTTCTCTATGCCTGCCATAGCTAGAACCATATGGGGTCCTCTTCATCTCTACAGCCCACATCCTCAGTACTTCTCTATACCTGCCACAGCTTGAACCATATGGTGTCCTCCTCATCTTTACATCCCCACGTTTTAAACTTTCAGCAACCGCCAACGGTTTTCCGAGAAATTGAAATTAAAAGGGTATTGGTTACCAGTGAGCAGTACTTTTATGCACACAATGGTTTTTTTTTTACCTCTGAGTTGCATTTTTTGCACACAATGGTTTTTTTTTACCTCTGAGTTGCATTTTTTGCACACAATGGGCTAAATGGCCAGGGCACAAGGACCTCAGGTACTCAGAGTTTGGAAAAAGGGAACCACTTTACAGCTGTTGGGAAGCAGATGGTAGCCTCCCGTCAAGGCCATGAAGCGTGTTCTTTAACGTGCACAGGGTATGACTCTCCCGCACACGGAGTTATGGCTTAACGTTCCATCCGAAGGAAGGAGGCCTCTCCAAGCCCCTCGGTGTCCCCTACTGACCGAGAGAACGGCGGGGGAGTTTTACGGAGATAATCTTAAAGATGACCCAGATGGGACTCGGAACTGCAGATTACGAGCATGGCGCGCTACCGACTGAGCCCCTCCCCTATTAAATGGAGATTTGCATGGTGAATGTGGTCATCATCTTCACTTACTCTTTTAAACGGTCAAACAAAGATTTTTTTTTTAATTTCAGAAAATATTAGGGTAACTTTCTTTCTGTCCCCTTTATATTATCATATTATTCATTCTTTTACATCTATTATTTCCCGTCTTTAAAGTTAAAATATACCCTTATATTGGCACATCAGAATATCTCTTATAGCTCTTTAGGTCTTTGTGATTATTAGCCCATTATGGGCAAGAAAAGTGTACCTCATATGCAAAACAATCCAACCCAATAATTTCTTTTGCGTCATATTTAATATATTTTCCCCCTGAAGCAAATCTCCACCACCCAATGTTTGTGAAGTCTTCCTCGTTAAGTTTTTTTAGTTAAAACGAATTAATTCTAATTAAATCCGTTTTTTGTATAAAGCACAATTTCGTTCAGCCATTTTATTTTTCAAAAGTCAAGAATATGCGTACGTGCTACCTGTTTCCGTGCTTTTAATTTTTAAACGCATTCTGGAGCAATAGCAGCTCTAGAAGGGAAAAAAAAACAAACTTTTATCTCATTATTGTTTAATAACCAAAGAAGTTTTGCTGTAAATAAGTGCAACGAAAAGAAATAGCGAATATAAGCTAATAAAGCACTCAAAGAAAAGAAGTAAAAAGTTGCTGCTTGGAAACAGGGGGGAATGAAATTTGCTGTGCCATCTCTGTTTTGTAAGAGAAGCCAAATTGTTTAGAAAAAAAACAACGGCGAACTCTGCTAAAGGCTGAAAATGTGACAATGGAAGCAGTTAAGCTTCAAGCAGCTGACGTACATTCCGTTCCCCTGCAAGGGTGATGACAGAGAAATCGTTGCTAAGCAACTAATTAGCACTTTCAAGTTTGCTCGGAGTGTCGCAGAATCGTCTCCATGCTGTTACTAAGATCCGTGTAGTTCAGTCTCTACGGGAAAGACAATGGCACAAACAGCAGTTTAAGGAACGAAAGAGCAGTACTACCCGTTTCTTGCTTTTTTTCACGGTTTAAGTTCCGTATAAGAAATTGAGAGCACCTGGATGTCTTGCGTGCACTTTTTTTAGTGTCAAACTTTTAAGCTTTTTCCTTAAATCGTTCGTCAGACTTGCAATTGGTTCGGGAATTTTCTGCCATAAACTGCAAGGAAGTAAATGACACAGATATAAGATTTCTGGGGTTACTTTTCTGGACAACACTTTGAAGAACTTCATTCTAAAATACTGCTAACACATGTTGGGATTTCTCTTCAGATTTTTTATGTAAATACTCTATATTACAAACATTGCATATAAAAACATGCTACATAATGGCATACATTCATACAAGGCATTACCACTCCCCACACAGGACAATTTTTATGACCTTAACCAAGGTTAAAAAAGAGTAAACATCTAAGATACGCAGACGATTGAGTGAGAAGAGATTGGATTGTTTTACTTCTAAGCAGCACATTTTTGCACACAATGGGCTAAATGGTAAGGTCACAAGGACAACGAGAATTCCGAGAAGGTTGAGGGACCTACTCGTTATTAGGAGACACATGGTAGCCTCCCGTCAAGGCCATCCAATGTGTTCTTTAACGTGCACAGGGGGGCGGGGGTGGCTCAGTCGGTAGGGCGCCAGGCTCGTAATCTGTAGTTCCCAGGTTCGAGTCCCAGCTGGGTCAGCGTTGAGATTTATCTCCGCCCTGCCCACGGTTAGTAGGGGACACCGATGGGCTTGGAAAAGCCGCCGCCCGTCTGATGGGATGTTAAGCCGTGGTCCCGTGCGCGGGAGAGCCATGCCTTGTGCACGTTAAAGAACACGCTGGATGACCTTGACGGGAGGCTACCATCTGTCTCCCAACAGCTGTTCCAGTGAGTCCCCTACCCCAACCTTCTCTGAGCCTTCGGGGTCCATGTGATCTGGCCATTTAGCCCATGGTGTGCAAAAAAGTGCCGCTCAGAGGTAAAACAACCCAACCCAACATGCACAGGTTACAGCTCTCTTACGGCGCCACGGTTAAACGTCCCTTCCAACGGACGGCGGCCTTTCCAAGTCCATCGGTATTCTCTACTGACCGAGTGCAGGGCGAGGAGTTTTGCGGAAATTAATCTCAAAGCTAACCTGAGAACTGCAGATTACGATCCTGACAGGTTACCGACTGAGCCACCCCCACCCCCTAAAACTCAAGAGCTGCCGATTGCTTTTTAGTATTGCCGAAAGTGTTCGGGCACTAATGTTATGTGAATGGAAAGATCCTCAACTTTAAAAAAAAGCTTATTAGTGGAAAACGTCACTGGAGATCAATGAATATCACAATCAAATCTCGATTTTTGGCAATATTCGTTTCATATCCAAAGAATTATGGAAGCTGCAACATCTAACAGCATCGCATTCTAGTCATAAGAATTTACCTCTAAAGTCAATTAAAATACAAATAATAAGTGCTATAAGAAACCGTGCACTAAACTAAAAATAATTTTATACGTTTGTGAAGTGGTTTTAGTTTTATTTTGAAACAAAAGTGTTCAGGACGAACGCTAACAGCAGCCTCCTGATAAATTCTCGTCTGTGAGCAATCCACTAATTTAACTTTAAAATTAATAAATACCCCCTCTAGCAGTTGATTGTTACAGAGGTCTGACAGGAGCCTGTCAGTTTAATTCGCCTGAGTAGGAGGTCTGTGAAAATGGCAGGACCTCAGCAGAAAAACAGCACAAACATCCATGCCTTGCCTTGGTCCCTTAGATCAGTACCCAAGAGTGCTAATTACTCGGCCATGGGACGGCTATAAATTCAGTCTCATTTAAATCTTAGATGTTACAGAGATACGAATAAAGGATAATATGAGAATTAACTTATAATTTAGTACGAATTGTAAATAGGTAAAGGTTACAAAAATGGTCTAATGTTAATTTTCTATTCGTTCACAATTCGCATTTTGAAGAGTTTGAAATTATACAATGGTGTATTGTCTGATCTTTAGTTAGATGAAGTTGGGTTGGGTTGTTTTACCTCTGAGCGGCACTTTTTTACACACCATGGGCTAAACGGTCAGGTCACATGGACCCCGAAGGCTCAGAGAAGGTTTGGGGAGGGGACCCACTGGAACAGCTGTTGGGAGACAGATGGTAGCCTCCCGTCAAGGCCATCCAGCGTGTTCTTTAACGTGCACAGGGTATGGCTCTCCCGAACACGAGGCCACGGCTTAACGTCCCATCCGACGGACGGCGGCCTTTCCAAGCCCATCGGTGTCCCCTACTAACCGTGGGCAGGGCGGGGAATTTTGCGGAGATAAATCTCAACGCTGACCCAGCTGGGACTCGAACCTGGGAACTACAGATTACGAGCCTGGCGCGCTACCGACTGAGCCACCCCCTGTTAGATGAAGTATTGTAAGAAAAACTGCAAGGCATTAGATTGATTGGGTAGTCGTCTCTTCAACGACCAGCTGTTTTATTGCTTAAACTGATAAAAGAACAACTAATGAAGATATCTAGTCTGTGCAAGTTGGAGAACAAAGAATCGAATCAAGATTGTTGTTATGGCATGAGCATCTTCTTTATCATGTAGACAAGACCACAGCTTAACGATTCGTGTAGCGTAAGGTTCGTGTAATATAAGCGTTTGAGGTAAGGCTGCAAAACTGGTGCAGCACAAGGCCTTCTAGGTCAGAGCAGTCCCTCGCTTCAAGGGAAACATGTCGAACAATCCATACACTGTTTAACAGCATAGATTTCGAAACGCTAAAGATTTTTTCAGGGAAAGCACCATTATTCCCCTGAACCTTTCCCCTAGCTAAAACACCGATAACATCATTAGAAATTATCTCAAGGAATTAAGGAGGTGAATAATTGTGCAAAAGCCTGTATATCGTTATTAATATTATCTTTCAGTCATTTCTAAAATCACTCCTTTCTTTTATAAATAGAAACTTTTGTCATGTTTATGGCGAATTTAACTTCTAACGTTGAATGCTTTATGAAAGGACAAAGAGCGCAACTCAATGATATGAACGGGGACATCAAACTGCACCCAGCATCGCCCGATATCAAATACGCCCCCAACATCGCCAGACATCAAAATTGCTCTCAGCATTGCTCGTCATCAAAATTACACCCAGCATCGCTCGGCATCAAACTGCACCCAGCATCGCCCGATATCAAATACGCCCCCAACATCGCAAGACATCAAAATTGCTCTCAGCATTGCTCGTCATCAAAATTACACCCAGCATCGCTCGGCATCAAATTGCACCCAGCATCGCCCGCTATCAAATACGTCCCCAACATCGCCAGACATCAAAATTGCTCTCAGCATTGCTCGTCATCAAAATTACACCCAGCATCGCTCGGCATCAAATTGCACCCAGCATCGCCCGATATCAAATACGTCCCCAACATCGCCAGACATCAAAATTGCTCTCAGCATTGCTCGTCATCAAAATTACACCCAGCATCGCTCGGCATCAAACTGCACCCAGCATCGCCCGATATCAAATACGCCCCCAACATCGCCAGACATCAAAATTGCTCTCAGCATTGCTCGTCATCAAAATTACACCCAGCATCGCTCGGCATCAAATTGCACCCAGCATCGCCCGCTATCAAATACGTCCCCAACATCGCCAGACATCAAAATTGCTCTCAGCATTGCTCGTCATCAAAATTACACCCAGCATCGCTCGGCATCAAATTGCACCCAGCATCGCCCGATATCAAATACGTCCCCAACATCGCCAGACATCAAAATTGCTCTCAGCATTGCTCGTCATCAAAATTACACCCAGCATCGCTCGGCATCAAATTGCACCCAGCATCGCCCGATATCAAATACGCCCCCAACATCGCCAGACATCAAAATTGCTCTCAGCATTGCTCGTCATCAAAATTACACCCAGCATCGCTCGGCATCAAATTGCACCCAGCATCGCCCGCTATCAAATACGTCCCCAACATCGCCAGACATCAAAATTGCTCTCAGCATTGCTCGTCATCAAAATTACACCCAGCATCGCTCGGCATCAAATTGCACCCAGCATCGCCCGCTATCAAATACGTCCCCAACATCGCCAGACATCAAAATTGCTCTCAGCATTGCTCGTCATCAAAATTACACCCAGCATCGCTCGGCATCAAATTGCACCCAGCATCGCCCGCTATCAAATACGTCCCCAACATCGCCAGACATCAAAATTGCTCTCAGCATTGCTCGTCATCAAAATTACACCCAGCATCGCTCGGCATCAAATTGCACCCAGCATCGCCCGCTATCAAATACGTCCCCAACATCGCCAGACATCAAAATTGCTCTCAGCATTGCTCGTCATCAAAATTACACCCAGCATCGCTCGGCATCAAATTGCACCCAGCATCGCCCGCTATCAAATACGTCCCCAACATCGCCAGACATCAAAATTGCTCTCAGCATTGCTCGTCATCAAAATTACACCCAGCATCGCTCGGCATCAAATTGCACCCAGCATCGCCCGCTATCAAATACGTCCCCAACATCGCCAGACATCAAAATTGCTCTCAGCATTGCTCGTCATCAAAATTACACCCAGCATCGCTCGGCATCAAATTGCACCCAGCATCGCCCAACTCAATCGCAAAATCAAATTGCACACGGACCCCCAAAATAATCACCGACTTTGATCGCCATTGAAAGTCCATCAGTATCCCTTTTCTCACTGACAGTAGAATCCAAGAGAAAAAAAAACTCAGCTTGCACAGTTAAGAACCGAACCCGGAATTCAACTGTGACTGGGTTAAGATTTTCTCCACCTACCTTTACTCTGCCCTCGGTAAGAAGGAGACACCGATGTGCTTGAAGATGCTCTATCCATCGGATTTGGCATTAAACCGTGGCTGCTTGTTTAGGAGCGCCATTACCTGTGCATGTTTCCCATCGTGTCTTAACAACTTTGGGTAGGGTGACTCTGTTGGAGTGCGCTAGGCTCATAATCTGCAGTTCCCAGGTTCGAGTCTCAGCTGGGCCATCGTTGAGATTTATCTCCGCAAAACTCCCCGCACTGACCTAGGCCAGTAGGGGACACCGATGGGTTTGGAAAGGCAGCCCTCCGTCGGAGGGGAAGTTAAGCCGTGACACACGTATGCGGTGCTACGTCCCATCGCATGTGTGTGGAAGAGAATACCCTGTGCACGTTAAAGAATACGCTGGATGGCCTTGACGGGAGGCTACCATCTGTCACCTACCAGCTATTCACTGGACCCCCTCCTCCAACCTTCTCTGAACCCCCGGAGTCATTGTGATCTGGCCATTTAGCCCATTGTGTGCAAAAAAAGTGCCGCTCAGAGATAAATCACCCAACAGCTTCTAGTCATTTGCCAGCTCTGTAGCCGTGTACAATTTGTTTATCTGGCTATTCAATCAATTGGGTTCAAACAACGAACCTCAGAAGTAAAACAGCTAAACCCAAAATGAAAACCAAAGTTACGGAAGCTTTGATAATTTCGAAACCAATAAACAGTTCCCAAATTTAGCAATTCATTTAAAACTAGTTTAAAATCAAGTTTATTATCAAAAATAGTGCTCGTTTATTATCTTCTAGATCAGTGGTTCTCAAACTTTTATGCTTCACGTACCCTCTGGAAATGTGTATGTAACTGGCATACCACTTGTATAGACAGATAAAACTATAGTTATAATATAACAATGGGAATAAAATAAAACTTATATATATATATACACATTAAATTTTGCATTCAAAAATTACATATATCGATAAACACAAAAAATGACATAAACAATTTAACTAATCTTATAAAATTATAAACATTTTACTGGGTAAGCGACTTTTGAGCTCTCACGGCGTACCCCAAAAATTTTTACCACGTACCCCAAGTTGAGAACCCCTATTCTAGATAATTGTTTATCTCCTCTGAAAAACATTTTCGTATAATCTTAAACATTTTTTGCATATTATTTTCGTATAAGAACCATTGAGTGTTTATGTATTACTAATTTATCTTTTACAATATCCTTAAAAACCTTTTCTTTATTACTAATTATCTTTTGCATTATCCTTAAAAACCTTTTCTTTATTACTAATTATCTTTTCCATTATGCTTAAAAGCGTTTTAAGTATTACTAATTATCTTTTGCATTATCCTTAAATCTTTTTTTGTATTACTAATTATCTTTTGTATTATCCTTAAAGGCACTTTATGTATTACTAATTATCTTTTGCATTATCCTTACAAGCATTTTATGTATTATTAATTCATCTTTTGGATTATCCTTAAAAACGTTTTATGTATTACTAATGATTCTTTGTATTATCTTAAAAAGAGTTTTATATATTACTAATTATCTTAAAAGCGTTTTATGTATTGCTAATTATCTTTTGCATTATAATTGAAAGCTTCTTCAGTAGTAAATAATCACAGGATGTCTCCTGTAGATATGGAACTCATGAAATAATAAGCTTAAAAAAAGTTTTTCCCCAGCTTATTATTTCATGAAAGCTCCTTATTTATTATTTGTTATATTTTTGATGTGTTATATCATCTTTAAAAGAGTTTTATACATCTTATTAATTATTTCTTTTGATAAGCAATTTTGTGTTTTTTAAGAGTAAATAGCTAATTATCGTCGGTGATTTTTGTATAATCTTTTAAAATGATTTTGTATAACAAATTGCCTATTTTTATAATTATCTTCTATGAAATATTGACAGGACCACATAAAAATTAGCTTTCTATCATCCTTTATTTGCCAATTAACTCGCCATTCTCACTATATATATAAAGGAAGAAAGAAAAAAAAGATCTGTACTAAAGACAAACAGTTTGTTGTTCCGAGGTGCTCTGATTAAGCCGACTGTCAAGGCGAGGAACGACCTCTACCTAAAGAAGGTCGTACGTGTAGTTGCCGAAACGGTCATTAAATAGGTCTCGATTGACAACAGCCACGTTTCTTCAGAACAATAAATTCCCTTCCCTAGTTAACGCCTCTGGTGCTGTTAAGCTAAGGAATAATTCAGTGGCACAAATCTCTTCCACTTTCATTTTTCCGCCATCTTTTTCGGGCGCAGCATCTTTCCGAAGTTGCATCGTAAATTAAAACAAGAATTTCTTATCTCTGACCAATAAAAATCGTATTTCCAAAAAGGCAGCTGGAAGCGCACACAGATATAATTCGTCTGGTTATAAAAATCGAACGTTTAGAGGCGTTTCAGTTGTAAATAAAAATAAGCAAATTTATATGACTTGATAATGATATTTATCTTTATAATAAATCTTTTTCGCGTGGTCTCCGTCATTTCGGTATAATGCTCACCGTACGTAAAGTTCTCGATTTTGAGATAAAGTATAGTCAAAAATTTATCAGGCGTTTAATGTTCGGAACGCGTTTCTGCCGTACTTTGTGACGGGAACAATTTCCTTTAAAGCGAAGCCATCACGGGGATGGCATATAACAAATTATCAGGAAGGGAAGATATATAACAGTTTATTAGTGGTGTCTTTAAGCCTTGTTACCTGATAAGCAGCTAAACACTTTTTCACTTTTTATCTTACCGAAATGCTGCAAGTTGTGCAAATTTTCTGATTAATGTAAACCATTAATATATTACTATACAACTAATATATTAATATATTATTACATAACTGCTAGATAACTAATACATTATTATATAACTACTATTTATTGATATATAACTGTGATAGAACTACACTGAGAGGCCATAAGTCATGGGATGCGTGCCTAATAACGGGCTGCTCTTCCTCGAGCTCTCAGCAGTGCAGCCGCGCGTCGAGGCATGGAGTCAACGAGTTGCCAATACCGTTCTGCAGGGATGACAGCCCACACATCTTGCAGTGTAGACCATAATTGTGTTGCATTGGATGGTGCTGGATTCATGGATCGTAAGCTTGTTTCCATTGTGTCCCACAGATGCTCCAAGGGGTTCATATCGGGGACCTTGGGGGCCAATTCATGGTGGAAAAGTCCGTGGAGTGTTCCTCGATCCACCTCCTAGCAATCAAAGACTGGTGACACGCTGCATTATCTTGCTGGAATACCCCTTCACCATCAGGGTTTTCGAGAGTCATGAAGAGGTGCAGGTGATCTGCGAGAATGTCCACATATAGTAGACTCTCTCTTACCCGGTCTCGGCTCAACCGGCTTCCGCTTTAACTGGTCGTTCCAAGAAGCGGAAGCAAGTCGCTGGTTGTTCTGTTTATTTGCTTCAGTTCCAAGAAGCGGAAACAAGTCGCTGCATGTTTTTCTTATAGTACAGTACAGTACATATTTGCTTCAGTTTCTCTTTGTGAATATTACAGTGTACAGTGCGTATACAGGAGTGTGTGTTGTCATATATTAATTATTGTGTGGTACAAAATGAGTGGGTGCAAATGTAAGCGTAATGTCGTTACGATGGGGATGAAAGAAAAAGCGTTAGACGTATTGACAAAGGTGATCCAGTAAAGCATATTTGTGATGAACTAGGTGTTGGTAAAAGCACGGTAAATGACTGGAGAACGAATGTGTGAAAACGAGAACACAAGAGAGGCTTACTTAAACTGCTATGCAGAGAACATTAAGTTACAGGCTGCTAAGCCAGTTCTTTCTAACCGATGTGCCATGAAAGAGTTTAAGGTGTGCCGCGATATATGTATGTTTATGTAAAATTTTCATCACACTATATTCTTCATTGCATATTATATATTTTATATTTAGAAACTCGAAAAAACTTCATTATTAGAATTTACCTAAAACATACGGTTCGATTTGGATATCGGAATTGATTTGCATCATGATCAGAGAGACAGCTCAATCAATAGTTTTCCTCTGAAGGAAAGAAGAATACTTGGACCTTAAAATCGATCTCAATCTTGAGTTCAAATTGTACCATTAAATCAATTTTGGTTCTCGTGAGAAATGAATATGCGTTGATTGGTAATAAAGCAATAAATATTTTATTGCCAATTGCAACCACTTATCTGTGTTACGTTGTTTTGACTCTGAGCGACTTATTTTTGCACACAATGGGCTAGATAGGCAGGTCACAAGGACTCCGAGAGCTCAGAGAAGGTTGGGACCCACTGGATAATTGCTAGGAGACAGATGATAGTTTCCCATCAAGGCCATTCAGCATTCTCTGTAACTTCCATAGGATATGGCTCTCCCGCACACGGGCCAAGGCTTAACGTCCCATCCGAAGGACAGTGGCCTTTACAAGCCCATCGGTGTTCCCCACTGACCGAGGGCTCAGAGTTTTGCGGAGTTAAATCTCAACACTGGCCCAGCAGGGACTCGAACCTGGGAACTGCAGATTACGAGCCTCGCTCGCTACTGACTGAGCCCAGCTGGGTCAGCGTTGAGATTTATCTCCGCAAAATTCCCCGTCCTGCCCACAGTCAGTAGGGGACATCAATGGGCTTCGAAAGGCCACCATCCGTCGGATGGGACGTTAAGCCGTAGCCCGTGTGCTGGAGAGCCATACCCTGTGCACTTTAAAGAACACGCTGAATGGCCTTGACGGGAGGCTACCATCTGCCTCCCAACACCTGCTCCAGTGTGTATCCTTCCCCAACCTTCTCTGAACCTTCGGGGTCCATGTGACCTGGCCATTTAGCCCATGGTGTGCAAAAAAGTGCCGCTCAGAGGTAAAACAACCCAACCCAACCGACTGAGTCACCTCTACTTATCTGTGTGAACTCAGTTTTTGTACACTATTATTTATACACGATTCTGTCTGAAAAATATTAATGAGGATCATCGTGCAAATCTTTCGACTATCAACTCAAAATATCAAACAACTATGTTAGAAAAAAACAGACTCGTATTTTCCGCTAAAAGAGTAAGGACAATTCTTTAAAAAAATAAGTTTTTTTTTATTATCTTCAGTTTTTAAGTCATTATTAACAACCTACTTCTAGCTTGATTTAAAAATTGGATTAATTAGGTATGTTTTAATCCACAAGTAATTTTGATACATAGATTTTGATTTTATTTACTTTTGACAAATAATTAGGAATATTTCTTTATTCTTATGATCAAGAAAATCTGTTAGAAATTTTTTTGTTTTAAAAATTCATTGAAATTGGAGAGAAAAAAAGACAAATTAAAATTTTTTTTATCATTATATTAATGAATTATCCTTTATGTGTATCAACTCACATGCAAAGTGAAATTTTAAAGGTCGATAATCTGATAAAAAATAATAATTTTTCGCGCTAGTCTCACTGTCGTGAACGCAGAGGTGAAGGGGGGATGTAAAAGATGCAAAACTCTTCCGACTCACTTCGTAGGGTGGCAAAGTCCACTTAATGGAACTTGGTATCAATTAGTCCAATTAATATTCGCCAGTATCCTAGGTGAAACCACAAGTTCACGGGTTTTTTCGCCCGAGCTTACGTGTACCTCAGACGTGCTATGATAAAGGTCGTGTAGAAAGATGAAAAAAACTAATGCACAAGAATAGTGCACGAACGACACGGGTTATTTACACTCACATATATATTTACATGTGGGAATGTGCTCGATTCCGTGAGCCTTAGCTGCGCTCAGGATCAGATTCTCTGGTAGACTAACTCTACTCAGCTTTATTCATTTCGGCTGCTGCAAGCATTCCTTCGATGAGATGGAAATCTGTACTTTACAGAAATCTCTTTACCGACCTCAATACTCGGCGAGAGGATATTTAATCTTTGCCTAAGCCATCTGATTCACACATACCCGTACAGTCGCTCAAAAATATATCCGAACACTATGGTCCTTTAGGTCCTTTTTGAGAAAGAACCACGTCCCTTTGATAATGTTTTTAAGATGAAACTGTTAACTTCCTATAACTTTTTGTATATTCCGCTTCAGTATATAAATTTAGGAGCCTTTTCGGACACTTCAGAAAATACACTTAACACAGATATATACAATAACAATAAAATACAATAACAAAATAAATTAGAGGGACACGACACTCACTAAACATTTCAATGAACTCCATTCGTAAATCTTTCTCCATATCGAAATTAAACTCGACAATGAACTCCATTCGTAAATCTTTCTCCACATCGAAATTAAACTCGACAATGAACAAATTATATTTCTTTTAATAAATCTTAAAGAATAAAATGTATTTTTTAAACTTTTTCTATTTACTGGTCAAAGTATTTATACAATATTTGCTGGCAAAAAAAAATAAATGAAAAATAATAATTGCAGAAACGCCGAAATTAGAAAGACATTTGAACAAATAAAAGGACAGGATCATCTTGTGCACTGTTTGCCGGTAAATCGCCAAAAAAGTATCAGAGGAGCCGAATGCGACTCTACAGTTTGACATACTTGCTCCTGGGATCGCCAAAAAAGTATCAGAGGAGCCGAATGCGACTCTACAGTTTGACATACTTGCTCCTGGGATCGCCAAAAAAGTATCAGAGGAGCCGAATGCGACTCTACAGTTTGACATACTTGCTCCTGAGATCGCCAAAAAAGTATCAGAGGAGCCGAATACGACTCTACAGTTTGACATACTTGCTCCTGGGATCGCCAAAAAAGTATCAGAGAAGCCGAATGCGACTCTACAGTTTGACATACTTGCTCCTGGGATCGCCAAAAAAGTATCAGAGGAGCCGAATACGACTCTACAGTTTGACATACTTGCTCCTGGGATCGCCAAAAAAGTATCAGAGGAGCCGAATACGACTCTACAGTTTGACATACTTGCTCCTGGGATCGCCAAAAAAGTATCAGAGGAGCCGAATGCGACTCTACAGTTTGACATACTTGCTCCTGGGATCGCCAAAAAAGTATCAGAGGAGCCGAATGCGATTCTACAGTTTGACATACTTGCTCCTGGGATCGCCTTCCTATCCTACCTCCGTGGAATGGGATGTTAAGCCGTGGCCTCGTCTGGGAAGAGCCATACCCTGGGCCCATTTATAGAACACGGTGTATGGTCTTGATATGAGCCTCGCATCTGTCTCTTAACTGTTGTCCATTGGGTTACCTTCTCTGAGCTCTTGTGGTCCTTGTGACTGTCCATTTAGCCCAGTGTGTCGAAATTGAAAAACTCATGAATAGCCTTGACGGCAGGCTACTATATGTCTCCTATCACCCATCGGTCTCCTCCCTCTCAACCTTCTCTGAGCCCTTGGATTCGTTCTGATCTAACCGTTCAGCTCAGTATTTGCTAAAAACACAATCAACCCTATCGCACCCACCCTAGCATAAACTTGTTTGAGCAAATTTTTTCGTCAACTTGAAAGTTTATCAGACGTAAACTGATAAGATCCAATTATCGCACACAAAATATTATCATAAACCATTGCAGACAGTTTTCTTGAAATCGATACAAAGTTGGAAAAAGTTAAAACTTTATCCTGTAATATTCATCCTCTATTTTAAACTAAAAGGGCTTTTTAAATAATGAGCTTTGTTGACCAGAATTGCCTCTCTTGATACACCTGCAAAGTAGCGTCATTCTGATGTTTTTTTTTTCTTCAATTACACGCATGGCTAAATAATTACAACTAGTGCTTTCATAATTCGATATCCAACTTTTAGCTAGCATTGTTTTCTTTTAGCAAAAAACATTTTTTTTCTACCAAAAATTTAGGAAATCTTTGAAGTAACTATGGTCTATTTTTTCCATTTATGTACTTAAATCAAGATTTTTACTTTGTTTCTATCGAAATTTAAATAATAAATTTGCAATTGGTTTGCGTAAAGATGATGCAGCAATTAAATGCAGACTGTGCAGTTGGCATCTTTTTAATAGGTTCCAATTTGTTTTTGACAAGTCGCTGTAAAAAAAAACAAACTTTTTTTTAACTCTTTCAAGGAAAACAACAGAGGAAATTAATTGGCTTAATAAAGATACAGAAACGATGCTAGCTTAAAAAAATGTTATTAATTAATTTGAAACATTTATTCACAGAAGATTTATTCATAATTAATTGCATTATTAATTAATTACATCTAAATAACAACGTAATTAATTTATATGTTCAGTTACATGGTTAATCATGAGAATATTTCTGTCGACGTTTACGTTTAGTTTGCGAAATATTTATTCTCACCGAAATCTTGAACACATTTGTCATATTTGGCCTTTTGGTTGGGGAAAGAAGCCGGTTTATAACGTAAGGGTAGAATTAACGCTAGCAAGGCATGGAACAATGCCGCACAATCCGATATGCAGAGCGAAACTTCGAAATTTGCGATTTTCGCTATTTGTGGGAATTATTTGAGTCTCTCCTCTGCAAAGATTAAGTTTCCTCTCACTATGGCGTAGTACGATTACAAACCATTTATTTCAGTCATTTCTAGTGCCCTGTAGCATAACGCTCGCTGCGAAACTCTAAATACTTCGTATCAAGTTCCGATTCTTACACATCTGCACTGCAGTCGAATGTCAGATTGAATTTCAAGCTAACTGCTTTTCACGAAACATTAACTTTCGCAATTAAGACAAGAATGGTTCTAAGAGGAATCCGCTTCTTCAATTCTAAAAAGAGTAGTTCTAAGAGGAATCCTCTTCTGCAATTCTAACAAGAATATTTCTAAGAGGAATTCTCTTTGAAATCCGAAAAAGAATAGTTCTAAGAGGAATCCTCTTCTGCAATCCCAACAAGAATAGCTCTAAGAGAAATCCTCTTTTGAAAACCGAACAAGAATAGTTCTAAGAGGAATCCTCTTCTGCAATCCCAACAGGAATAGCTCTAAGAGAAATCCTCTTTTGAAAACCGAACAAGAATAGTTCTAAGAGGAATCCTCTTCTGCAATCCCAACAAGAATAGCTCTAAGAGAAATCCTCTTTTGAAAACCGAACAAGAATAGTTCTAAGAGGAATCCTCTTCTGCAATCTGAACAACAATGGTTCTAAGAGGAATCATCTCTACAATTCTAACAAGAATAGTTCTAAGAGGAATTTTCTTTTGAAATCCGAACACGAATAATTCTAAGAGGAATCCTCTTCTGCAACCGAACAAGAATAGTTCTAAGAGGAATCCTCTTCTGTGATTCTAACAAGAATAGTTCTAAGAGGAATTCTATTTTGAAATACGAACAAGAATAGTTCTAAGAGGAATCCTCTTCTGCAATCCCAACAAGAATAGCTCTAAGAGAAATCCTCTTTTGAAAACCGAACAAGAATAGTTCTAAGAGGAATCCTCTTCTGCAATCTAAACAACAATGGTTCTAAGAGGAATCATCCTCTGCAATTCTAACAAGAATAGTTCTAAGAGGAATTTTCTTTTCAAATCCGAACAAGAATAATTCTAAGAGGAATCCTCTTCTGCAACCGAACAAGAATAGTTCTAAGAGGAATCCTCTTCTGCAATTCTAACAAGAATAGTTCTAAGAGGAATTCTATTTTGAAATACGAACAAGAATAGTTCTAAGAGGAATCCTCTTCTGCAATCCCAACAACAATAGCTCTAAGAGAAATCCTCTTTTGAAAACCGAACAAAAATAGTTCTAAGAGGAAACCTCTTCTGCAATCTGAACAAGAATAGTTCTAAGAGGAATCATCTTCTGCAATTCTAACAAGAATAGTTCTAAGAGGAATTTTCTTTTGAAATCCGAACAAGAATAGTTCTAAGAGGAATCTTCTTGTGCAATTCGAACAAGAATAGTTCTAAGAGGAATCCTCTTCAATCCGAAAAAATAGTTCTAAGAGGAATCATCCTCTGCAATCGGAACAAGAATAGTTCTAAGAGGAATCCTCTTCTGCAACTCGAACAAGAAGAGTTCTTAGAGAAATCCTCTTCTGCAATTAGAGCAAAAATAATTCTAAGAGAAATCTTCTTTTTTTGCAATTAGAACAAGAGTAGTTCTAAGAAGAGGAATTGTTCAATATCGAATTTGACTTTCAGTCACCAACCGAATTAGTCAAAAATCCTACGACATGAGTTGTTAATGATGTTAAGACAGTGTTGGATTTATTTTTCTTAAGTCGTTTACAGAATTGACTCAGTATCATTCGCATTATCTGGACTAAGTTGTCGTTTGATATTGAAGTGACGTCATACGAATTTTAATTTTCTGAACACTTTCATTTTTCCCAACAATATGTGGGGAAAACAATTTTTTTCAACTGTAAGCAACTCTTTGTAAATTTACAGGATTAGATCAGAATGTAAAAGAATACTTATTTATATTTGTTTCCAGAGATCATTCTTCCTAAATAGGATAATTTATCCATTCCATCGTTCTAGGATCTTATAAAAACCATTTTTACAAAATATTGATAATTTACCACTTTTTCACCTCCATTCGTGTTAATTAAAAATTATACAAATAATAGATGGCATGTCCCAATCTAGATTCGTCCCTTCTTCCATAAATAATGAAACATATAAACAGCCTTAAAAATGGCTTAAAAAATTGAGATTTTATATCACCAGTTTTTACATTATCTTCCAGATAAATAGTTATGGATATATGAAATCTTAATATACATGTGACTTTTCTTATTTACAATTTTCAGGACTTGAAATTTACATTAAAGAAACGAAATTATAACTCCTTGGTATTTCCTCCAGAAATCTCATATATTTGTTATTATTTATTATGCCCTATAAGTCTGTTATTGACTTTTTATCCGATTGATTTGTCATTGGGATTTTAGTTTTAAATCCCATTTGTCCTTATTTGCGGCTTATCAATGACAATTTTCCCCAAAAAATTCTTAGTTGCATAACAGGAAACAAAACATCCATAACAGGAACATATTGACAAAAAAAGGGTATAGACAAATAATTAAAAAATATGTCAATTTGTTTTCTAAAAAAAGAGAAAAATTATCATTCGAAGAATGTTGACCATTCCTAGAAAAACGCAATTCACTTCACAGCACCATCTGAGCCAGCGTTGAGATTTATCTCCGCAAAACTCCCCACCCTGCCCTCGGTCAGTGAGGAAAACTGATGGGCTTTGAAAGGCCGCCATCCGTCGGATGGGACGTCAAGCCGTGGCACCGTCTATGGGAGAGACATCCTGTGCACGTTAAAGAACGAATACGCTGCATGACCCTGACAGGAGGCTACCATCGCTCTTCCAACAACTCTTCAGTGAGTCCCCTTCCCCCAAACCTTCTCTTAGCCCTCAAGGTTCTTGTGGTCTGGCCATTTTGCCCATTGTGTGCAAAAAGGTGACTCAAAAAAAGTGACACAAAAAATGTGTCAAAAAAAAGCAACCCATCCCAACTTCACAGCCAGAAAAATTAATTAACTTTCGATGTAGGACTTAAACTCTTCTATCCCAACAAAAAGCAATGATAATGAGAAACCAATCCTATAGTTAGTTTTTTTCCAAATGAATCAGATTCTTACTTAATTCCTTCCCCTCTCATTTCTCACAGTTTTTAGTAGGTAACTGTTTACCTCATTGGCTAAATTGTTATGATTATTTCATTGCCATGATCCATTTAATATTCTCCTCTTCACTCTAGTTCTAATTCAATTCCCTTGCAAGCCATCAGAAGTGAAGTTAATAAACTAGAGACCCAAATACTTTTCCTCTGCCTTTGCTTTGTTTCCGTTCGAAGAAGCGAATCATTCCTCTTGTAATGCTTCCCTCACGAGCTATCCAAACCGTAGCAACGCGTCCCTCGCAACCTGATTACAAGGAACTAAGGATGCCCTTCCCTGATGAAGCATCTGTCCAGACTACGATATTTGGTCTTTTACGACTGTCTCCTTACGATTATCAGCCGTTGTTTGTCTTCTTCTTTGCTGCAAATATGGCTCCTCGTGCTCCAGATTACCTGCAGATAAAGGCAACGGGAATCCACGTTATCTTAGCGTAACCCTTTTTTTTTTCTTTTGGCTTCTTTTCATTTTCTTACTTGAGAACTTCTTCAAATACTTTCCTGAAACTACCTCATTGTTTGTTCGTGTTTTTGTTTCTTTGATAGGACAGGAAAGTGGTTTTTTTTTCTCTTTGCTTTTAACTTGTTCTTATAAGTCACTTTGTCGCTATTCATTTTTAAAATTTGAAATAAATTATGGTAAGTTTCTCTACCTCTGAGGAGCACTTTTGTGCAAAGAATCGGCTAAATGGCCATATTGGGTTGTTTGAGTTGTTTAACCTTTGAGCTACATTTGTTCCAAACAGTGGGCTAAATGGCAATGTCACAAAAACCCCGAGCGTTCAGAGAAGGTTGGGGGAAGGGTTGGTTGGGTTGTTTTACCTCTGAGCGGCACTTTTTTGCACACCATGGGCTAAATGGCCAGGTCACATGGACCCCGAAGGCTCAGAGAAGGTTGGGGGAGGGGACCCACTGGAGCAGCTGTTGGGAGACAGGTGGTAGCCTTCCGTCAAGGCCATCCAGCGTGTTCTTTAACATGCACAGGGTATGGCTCTCCCGCACGGGCCACGGCTTAACGTTCCATCCGACGGACGGCGACCTTTCCAAGCCCATCGGTGTCCCCTACTGACCGTGGGCAGGTCGGGGAATTTTGCGGAGATAAATCTCAACGCTGTCCCAGCTGGGACTCGAACCTGGGAACTACAGATTACGAGCCTGGCGCGCTACGGACTGAGCCACCCCCGCCCCGGTTGGGGGAAGGGATCCATTGGATATCTGTTAGGAGACAGATGGTAGCCTCGCTTCAAAGCCATCCAGCATGTTCTTTAACGTGCACAGGGTACTTTTTGTTAATTTATTACTAATTCTACTGTTGAAGGATAAATAACTCTGCAAGTGTTTAGTAGAAAGACAAAAGACTTCGAAACAAAACACTTGCTTTCCCGCACACGAGACGACGGCTTTACGTTCTATCCAACGGACGGCGGCTTTTCTATGTTCATCGGTGTTCACTACTGACCGTGGACAGGGAGTTATGCGGAGATAAATCTCTACACTAGCCCAGGGGGGCTTGAACCTAGGAATTGCAGATTACGTGCCTGGCGCGCTACCAACTGAGCCACCACCAGCCCAATGTTTTTTAAATAGAAAGCCTTTCTATTTAACCAATATACGTTTTTGGAATTTGATTAAAGATATATGGGATTTTGTAATTTTTGCATTTTCAATAATTCATATACTATTTATAATTAGAATTCGGTAATTATGAGATCTTAAATTTACCAGAATTTTTCCATCTTGCATTTAAATTGTGATCTATTTCCTCTTTGCATGTATTGTGATAGTAATGTTTATTATTCAATGGTAGAAATTTAATTAGTTTACATCTGTGATTGTTGTCAATTGTGTAGGAAATTCTGACGTTGTCCTATATTGATACAGTTTCTAATAATTGAATTATGAACTATAATAATATTATTCACACCAGATTTATTAGCATTTCAACATAATTTTTTTTAATTAATTCATGTTTTTTAATTCATAGTTTTTTAAATCATAATCAATGTTTTTTAATTCATAATTTATTACTGATTTTGCAATTGAAAAGTAAATAATTCTAAAGTGCTTAGTAGAAAGACAAAAGACTTCGAAGCAAAACCCAAATCCAAATCATGGAAATAAATTTCTCTTTCAGCTGTTTCAGCGTAGACAATTGCATAGGTGAGGTTAAGATAGAGTTATGACCGATTTGTGCAGAATCATAAAATTGGCTGCTTTCACAAAACTCTAGATGCTGAGAGTAGATGAATTCATCGAGTCATTCTTTTCACAACACTTTGCTTTGCCAAGTGGTTCGGTATCACGGCTAGTTTAAAGTCAGTATTTGGAAGTTTTCCCGTTTGGCACTTCGTGTCGCTGTACTTGTCAAGCAGCTGGCCCAGAGTTGGATTGCGTTTTACAGGGTCTCTTTTCGGGTTAGGTTGTTTTACCTCTGAGTGATACTTTTTTGCACACAATGGCTAAATGGCCAGGTCACATGGACCCCGAAGGCTCAGAGAAGAGTGCGGGAGGGGACCCACTGGAACAGCTGTTGGGAGACAGATTGTAGCCTCCCGTCAAGGCCATCCAGCGTGTTCTTTAACGTGCACAAGACCACAGTTCTTCCGCACAAGAGGCCACAGATTAACGTCCCATCCGATGGATTCCAAGCCCATCGGTGTCCCTTACTGTTTATGGGCAGGACGGTGAGTTTTGTAGAGATAAATCTTAATGCGGACCGAACTGGTCATGGTGTACAGTCGCTCAAAAAAGGTTACCATATCACTAATTTCTAAAAAAACGTTGCCAGATATTTTTTTTAATTCTGAAATCAACCGTAGTGTTCGGATACTTTTTTGAGCGACTATACCATTAAAACACAAACAAAGAACAAAGCTCTTTAAATAATGAAAGCAAAACATAATAATAATATTAAGTTTTTTAGGGGAAACCTAGTAACAATACT
This sequence comes from Ryuthela nishihirai, assembly GCA_038380435.1. Lineage (NCBI taxonomy): Eukaryota > Metazoa > Arthropoda > Arachnida > Araneae > Heptathelidae > Ryuthela > Ryuthela nishihirai. The sequence continues at coordinate 11,667,481 of JAWZYU010000004.1, forward strand.
AGGTTTCAGCATGATTGGGAGACCGCCCACACTGCGAACACAACAACGGCTCTCTTGCGGGACTTCTTTAGTAAGTGCATTGTCAGGAGTAACCTTTGATCACCATGATCCCCAGACCTCATACCACCTGACTTTTTCCTGTGAGGATATTTTAAAGAATCTGTTACAATAACCCAGAAGCCTGGAAGAACTTTACCATTGACAAACAAACTTTTCGAAAAGTTTCAAGGAACACTATAAAAAGGAAGAATGCTGTATTCCAGAAGTGTTGGACATTTTTAACATCTATTGCAATTTCTTTGAAGCTTGTTTATTACTTTTATATCCCCAGTAACTCTGAAAATATATGGCACATAGTATTGGGTTGCCTTTTAAATGGTACACCACGTGTTACATCTTAGTTGCATTTTTCCTATACAAGTGGGCTAAATGGCCAGGACATAAGGATCTCTAGGACTCACAGAAGGCAGGGAAATGGAATCCTTAGGGCAGCTGTTCAGAGACAGATGGAAGCCTCCCATCAAGGACATCCAGCGCGTTCTTTAAAGTGCCCAGGTTATGACCAGATCCTTCTAGATAGAAACGCACCTGGACGGCTCGACAGTGGAGTTTGAAGAGTAGAGGAACAAGTTCCACTGAAAACTAACCGTTTTTTTCTAGATACCCTAAATAAAATTATTTAAATTTAATTAGTATTTTTTTGTTTCATATCACAGGATTCTTATTTCTTGAGAAGGCTGAAACTTTTTCATATACATACATACATACATACATCCTCATGCAGCTATGGGCTACGGAGGTCCAGCCAGACCGTGTAATTTACCTCTCCAGGCGTATCTCTTCTGATCTACAGTTGCTGCATTTGGCAACTCTAAGCCAATTCTAGCACGGTCCTGTTTGACATTGTCTGCCCATCGCAACCTAGATCTCTCCCTTTTTCTGATACCCTTAGGCACACTGTTCATAATCCTCTTTGCCAATCTGCAGCTATGCATACGGGCAACATGTGCAAACCAACGCAGTCTCTCTCTGCGCAATATGCTGTTCAAAAGTGGTTGATGACACCTTCTTCTAACAAAAACTTCTGTGTCAAACGAAATTTAAGGGCAGCCTATTTCTGATAGCGACGGATAGAAAATAATCGCTACTAGTAATGTATAAAATGAAATATACTATAAAAGTATCTATATAAATATATCTGAATCATCCTGTTTCATTTTAATCTGTTTGATTTATTGTATACTTGATTGGATAATATTAACATTACTAAGGTCGATAAATGTGAACATTTTGGTGCCTTAAATTCAATTTCTGGATTAATCCTTAACGAATTTTATTACATTAAAAAGTCCCAATTGGGACGTTAACCTCCGTTCTGTCCTCGGTGAGAAACGGGACACGGGAGAAACGTTCCGTTCTCGGTGAGAAACGGGACACGGGAGAAACGTTCCGTTCTCGGTGAGAAACGGGACACGGGAGAAACGTTCTGTCCTCGGTGAGAAACGGGACACGGGAGAAACGTTCTTCCTCGGTGAGAAACGGGACACGGGAGAAACGTTCTGTCCTCGGTGAGAAACGGGACACGGGAGAAACGTTCTGTCATCGGTGAGAAACGGGACACCGGAGAAACGGGACACGGGAGAAACGTTCTTCCTCGGTGAGAAACGGGATTGCAAATTGCGCGTCCGTCGGATGGGACGCGCAAGAGATCCATACCCTGTGCAAGAGATCCATACCCTGTGCACGTTAAAGGATAAGCTGGATGAACTTGACTCATGACTTTCATCAGTCTCTTTCCTAGCTGTCTAGTGGGATCCTTTCTCCAACCGTCTTTGAACCGTTGCGGTCCTTGTGACTTGGCGATTTAGCCCATTGTGTGCAAAAAAAGTGCCTGTAGAAGTAAAACAACCCAATTCTATATTTTTTATAAGCCTCCCTATAAACAATTACATTTAATAAGGTAAAGCCACCTTGTAAATAAATATATTTTTACGAAAATGTTTATTCTTTTTGTGTTCTGTACATATTACGTTCAATCGATAGTTTTATTGAGTATTTCAAGGATATTGGATAGTAAGCCAATAATGTCACTACTAGGTCCACCAAATCATAGTAATGCCTGCCTGAAAAATTCAAACTGAATGTGACATATTGATTCACGACAAACTAGAGTCTTTAAAAAGTATTATGATCGACAAAAACTACTCATCATTCTCCTAACTGAATCGAGAACCAATAAACCTTACGAAATCGACTTAATTTAAATATCGTACTCTTGAATTCCACGAAGAGCAGTTATTGCCCGACTCGTCTTTAGCGCCAGTGAATGATACCAACGACAAAATAAACGTGCAACAATGCTTTAGGGAGTGTCAAACATATCTCCAATTGTAAGATGGAATTTTCGACTTGTTGCTAAGCTATAAATTTTTTAAGAAAGCCATTACTGAAAACGCACGAAATAATCACAAAAAATGAAGTATTTAATGGCAAAAAACTTTTTCAAATATATCCACTGATTTACTATTTAGAAGTTAATAAATTTTGTTCAGTTTATTGAATGACACTTACTCGATTGTCACCGCCATTTTTTTTTTCTTTTCTAATAGGTGGATTTCATTCAGGTTCAAACTTGGGACTTATATTTATATAAAGAATATTTATACAAAAAATTAAAATGATCACGCCAGTTAGATTGTTTTATTTCTGAACCAGTGGCGCACCCAGAGGGGGGCCAAGGGGCCCTGGCACCCCCAAAGAAAAAGGAAAAATAAACTAGAAAATTTTCCAAAAATCTTTTCCAAATTAAAATTCATTTTTTATATTTATGTTGTGTCGTGTCATCTATTTCTATACTATTTATGAATTAGCGGTCACATAAGGTGGGAATACCCTATATATAAAATAAATACCCCCTCAAGCAGCTGCTTGCCACAGAGGTCTGACAGGAGCCTGTCAGTTTATATGCCATCGAAGGTCTGAGAGGATGGCAGGACCTCAGCAGAAAAATGACACAGACATCCATGCCTTACCCGGGGCTCGAACCCAGGTCCCTTAGATCAGTAGCCAAGCGCGCTAACCACTCGGCCACGGGACGGCTAATACCCTATAGCCCTATAGCTATCGGGAATCACGGCCGCTGTGAACACAAGGCAAATGAATCAGGCGGAACGAGCGCTACTTCGTTTGCCCGAGACGGGCCAGCGCCCTCCCCCCACCACCAAGATTAAATCCTGAGTGCGCCACTGCTCTGAGCTGCACATTTTTGCACACAATGGACTAAATGACCAGGTCACAAGGACCCCGAAAGATTAGAGGAGATCGGGGGAGTTGACCCACTGGATGAATGACAGATGATAACCACCCGTCAAGGTCATCCAACGTGTTCTTTAACGTGCACAGGCTGTCCCACACAGGGTTTAATGTCCCATCCGACGGACGGCGGACTTTTCAAGCCCATCGGTGTCTTCTACCGACCGGGGGTAGAGCGGGAGTTTTGCAGAGATAAATCTCAATGGTAGCCCAGGTAGGACTCGAACCTTGGAACTGCAGATTGCTAGCCTGGCGCGCTACCGACTGAATCACCCCTGCGCAATCACATCAATACTTTGACAGTTAGTGAGAGGAAAACTAACAGACTCACAAACGAACGGAACAGGGTTGGGTTGTTTTACCTCTAAGCGGCACTTTTTTGCACACCATGGGCTAAATGGCCAGGTCACATGGACCCCGAAGGCTCAGAGAAGGTTGGGGGAGGGGACCCACTGGAACAGCTGTTGGGAGACAGATGGTAGCCTCCCGTCAAGGCCATCCAGCGTGTTCTTTAACGTGCACAGGGTATAGCTCTCCCACACACGGGGCCACGGCTTAACGTCCCATCCGACGCGCGGCGGCCTTTCCAAGCCCATCGGTGTCCCCTACTGACCGTGGGCAGGGCGGGCAATTTTGCGGAGATAAATCTCAACGCTGACCCAACTGGGACTCGAACCTGGGAACTACAGATAACGAGCCTGGCGCGCTACCGACTGAGCCACCCCCGCCCCAAACGGAACAGGGAAAAGAGCGAATAATAGAGCCAAAGAAATTTGGACAACAAAACTGTACTTAACTGTAACTGTCCAAAGAAATTTGGACAACAAAACACTTTGGACAACAAAACTGTACTTTGTTAATTTTCGCTGAACTCAATATAATAATCACGACTTCCAGTTGGTTTCCTTTTATTATCCCTAGATCATTCAAAACCCCTGGAAAATGAACTGAACAAAAATGCTGTCGTTGATATAGGGATTGCATAATCACTGAGAAATCAATATGAGAAGAAAAAAACATAATTGCAATACGCATGCAACTGTTTCTATCTACCAAGCAAATAATCGGTGAAAGTTGCTTTTTCTCCAAACCATTAGAATGCAGATCATGCACCTAAATAATGTAAACAGATTCCTTCATTCGTGATGTTCCCGTGTCTGGCGGTAACAGATGATGTCACGTGTTAGCTGCTTGGCATATAATCGTGCTTGGTACAGCTTATTTGGCTTTCTGGCTCACGGAACTAAAACCAATTTTTCGCAAAATCAACTAGTTGATATTGAGAACATTGCTCAAATATCCAAATAGAAATTGGGATTCGATATTTAATGGTTTCTTGGTCTTTTCAACAACGTTTAGAGTTTCTCGAACATAATGAGCAAAGGCAACCAAAATTCAATAACATGTTCTGCATTTAATATTTGAAAAGCTCAATTTCAAGAAAATGGATTGAATCAACAACGTTTGGTCGCAAACGAGATAAACGATCGAAACTAGCACACAACCCTGCTGGAGATGTTGGGTTATTTTACCACTGAGCGACATTTTTTACACACAATGGGTTAAATGGCCAGGTCATAAGGACCCGAGGGCTCAGAGAAGGTTGGGGGGAGGAGACCCAATGGACAGCTGTTAGGAGACAAATGGCAGCCTTCCGTCAAGGCCATCCAGCGTGTTCTTTAACGTGCACAGTGTACGGCTCTCCAGCACGCGGGGCCACGGCTATACGTCCCTTCCGATGAAGGCGGTCTTTCCAAGCCCATTGGTGTCCCCTACTGGCCGAGGACAAGGTGGGGAGACTTGTAGAGATAAATCTCAATACTGGCTCAGGTGGGATTCGAACCTGAGAACTGCAGATTACGAGCCTGCCGCGCTACCAACTGAAATGACTCAGTACCCTACTACAAGGTATCCACTGGACAATTGTCAGAAGAAGTTGGCAACCTCCCGTCAAGGCCATCCATCGTGTTCTTAATCTTTGTGCACAGGGAATGACTCTCCTGCACACTGCGTCACGGCTCAACATCCTATCGGACTGACGGCGGCCTTTCCAAGACCAATATGTTCCTTTTCTCACCGAAGACAGAATGGAGTTAGAGTAACAAATTCTCAAAGTTGATTGTACTTAAATCCGGAGTTCCAAAAATATCGCTCAGGATTTAAAGAGCTGTAGAAGCTGGAATATTTGAGAGCAGCAGTGCGTTCTAAAGAATCGTATACAATCTTTGAATATGGACAAATATTCAAAGAATTACCTACGCATTCTTATAACTAACGTTACGTTTATTAAATATTCAAACTCCCATAAATGTTTTAATAATGAACAAATAGCTTTGAAAATCTAAATTTTGATCTTATTTTATATTTAGCTATATTTTTTCTAAAAAGCTTATTTTAGAAGTTACGGCGAGTCGAATTTTGGTTCTCTCCTTGGCAAGCAGCTGCTTGAGGGGGTATTTAAAAAAAAACATAACACAATAATTGTGTAGGGTTCTGTAATAAGTTGATGACAGACTGTAATTTGAATTTTATGCTATAAACACACTAATTTTGCGGCCTTGAAATTTACCAATCAGTTTCCTGAAAGTTGGATTGTCTTACCTCTGAGCAACACTTTTTTCTGCGCACAATGGCCAGGTCACAAGGACCACAAGGGCTCAGAGAAGTTTAGGGGGAGGGGACACACTGGACAGCTGTTGGGAGACAGATGATAACCTTTCGTCAAGGCCATCCAGCGTGTTCTTTAACGTGAACAGGTATGGCTCTCCCACACGGGGTCACGACTTGACATCCCATCGGACGGACGGCGGTCTTTCCTACCCGTCGCTGTCCCCTACTGACCGAGGTCAAGGCGGGGAGTTTTGTGGACACAAATCTCAACGCCGCCCAGGGGGGGACTCGAACCTGGGAATTACAGATTATGAGCCTGGCGCGTTAAAGACTGATTTACTCCGCCCCATTTACTGAAAGTACTCAGTAACAAACTGCTGAACGAAATACATATGAGTCCCATGCTAAAAAAAATAACTTTTGCCTATTGATTAATAAATGTAAAGAATTTAGTTTTTCGAACACGGAATGACTTACACACCGTTTTAGAGTTTACTAGCAAATATTGAAACAAATGGGAAATGGTAAAGGATCCAGAAAGTCAGTTGGGTTGTATTACCTCTGAGCGGCACTTTTTTTTCACATCATGGGCTAAATGGCCAGGTCACATGGACCCCGAAGGCTCAGAGAAGGTTGGGGGAGGGGACCCACTGGAACAGCTGTTGGGAGACCTCCCGTCTCCCAACGTTGGTAGCCTCCCGTCAAGGCCATCCAGTGTGTTCTTTAACGTGCACAGGGTATGGCTCTCCCGCACACGGGGCCACGGCTTAACGTCCCATCCGACGGACGGTGGCCTTTACAAGCCCATCGGTGTCCCCCTACTGACCGTGGGCAGGGCGGGGAATTTTGCGGAGATAAATCTCAACGCTGACCCAGCTGGGACTCGAACCTGGGAACTACAGATTACGAGCCTGGCGCGCTACCGACTGAGCAACCCCCGCCCATTCTTTTCGTTGTGAAACACCTGCCACAGTGTTCGCTTGCACACGATAATCTGCACAAGCTCCTACGAAAATGTTTATGCAACAACCATTTAAAATTTCAAACAATGACTTCAAAATTGAAATCTCGTTCAGTACTCAGTCGGTAGCGAGCAAGGCTCATAATCTGCAATTCACAGGTTTGAATCCCTCCTGGGCCAGCGTTGAGATTTATCTCCGCAAAAATCACAGCCCTGACCTCAGTCAATAGGGGACACCGATGGGCTTGGAAAGGCCGCCGTCCGTCGAATAGGACGTTAAGCTGTGTGCGGGAGAGCCGTACCCTGTGCATGTTAAAGAACTCACTGGATGCTCTTGACGGGAAGCTACCATCTATTTAATGAATATTCATCCATTATCAAGCTGTTTTTGAAGTGACAAGAGGAGATGGTCTGAACCACATCTCCTGTTACTTTAAAAACAGCTTTGTAGTGGAAGGATATTCATTAAATTAGTGATGAACTGTGAATTCGTATGTCTAAAGACTACCATCTTTATACCAATAGCTGTGGTTCCCTCCCCCAATGTTCTCTGAACCCTCGGGTCTTTGTGACTTGGCTATTTAGTCCATTGTGTACAAAACAGTGCAACTCAGAGATAAAACAACCCATTGTGGCTACTGATCTAAGAGACCTGGGTTCGAGCCCCGGGTAAGGCATTAATGTATGTGTCGTTTTTCTGCTGAGGTCCTGCCATCCTCTCAGACCTTCTACTAAAAAAATAAATAAACACCCCCTCAAGCAGCTGCCTGCCACAGAGGTCTGACAGGAGCCTGTCAGTTTATATGCCATAGTAGAAGGTCTGAGAGGATGGCAGGACCTCAGCAGAAAACCCACACACACACACACACATGCCTTACCCGGGACTCGAACCCAGGTCCCGTAGATCACAAACCAAGCGTGCTAACCACTCGGCCACGGGCCTTCTACTATGGCATATAAACTGATAGGCTCCTGTCAGACCTCTGTGGCAAGCAGCTGCTTTAGGGGGTATTTATTTTTTATTTATTTTGTGTGCATAAAAGTACTGTTCACTATTAACCAGTCTCCTTTTTAAATTCAACTCCTCGGAAAATCTTTGGCTGTGACTGAAAGAAAGCTTAAGACGTGGTGAGTGTCATAGGTTGTAAAAAATCTATCCCTCACCAAAAAAAGCTGTAAAGGTGTTAACGATTGTTTCCCTATATCTTTCAAACGCGTGGGCTCATAGTGCCGATTTATGCATCAAATGTAAGCTCATACTGTAGGGAATGTCATAGATTGTGTTTGGGGCGGGGGTGGCTCAGTCGGTAGCGCGCCAGGCTCGTAATCTGTAGTTCCCAGGTTCGAGTGCCAGTTGGGTCAGCGTTGAGATTTATCTCGGCAAAATTCCCCGCCCTGCCCAAGGTCAGTAGGGGACACCGATGGGCTTGGAAAGGCCGCCGTCCGTCGGATGGGACATTAAGCCGTGGTCCCGTGTGCGGGAGAGCCATACCCTGTGCACGTTAAAGAACACGCTGGATGGCCTTGACGGGAGGCTACCATCTGTCTCCTAACAGCTGTTCCAGTGGGTCCCCTCCCCCAACCTTCTCTGAGTTTTCGGGGTCCATGTGACCTGGCCATTTAGCCCATGGTGGGCAAAAAAGTGCCGCTCAGAGGTAAAACAACCCAACCCATAGATTGTGAAACTTTTATTCCTCGTGTTTTCTTTATCCTGAAAAAGGAGAGCGATTTTACGGGGTCGATATCAGAGAGTTAAATTTGGAATAAAAGTATTTAACGTTGAAAACGTCACGGGTATTCTCAAATCACTTCTTCTCCTCTTTCTTTCCCCCCCCCCCCCGAAAGAAAAGGGAGGAAGAACGTTTATGACATTCTATTTTCGAATAGGGTATATCCTTTCAGATGAAGGATAATATAGTGTAGGGATCTCCCTTTTGTAGTGTGTCATAGTCGTTCCCACTTAATATCTTACAATTGAAAAGAATTTTTAAAACTGTCAGTATTACATTTTGTTAATGAATACATTATGAGACTGTTAAAACCGCCAGTGCTATCACTGATAAAAAAATCTAAGAAAAAATAGAGTCACAATCGGAGTTTAGAGATTTCTTAAATAGACTTCGCAAATACTAGCAAAGAAAATAGCTGTGAGAACAGTGATTGTGGAATTATTTTTGAAGCATTTGTTAAGGCCACGAAGCAGATGAAACTGGATTCAGACATACCCACCGGAGGAGAGAAGATCAAGAGCATCTTAAATCAGCTACATGCTGAGGATGCTGATGAAGCAAAACTTTTGCTCTCTCTCTCTCCTCCCTATCCAGTGGGAGGGGAAAAGTTCATCCTGAGCCTCCGAAGGGTGTCAGTGTTGTGAAAAAGCAATTTGTCAGCGGAAGAGAGGTGTGAAAGGCAGGATGACACCCGATGGGAAGTGAGTGAAAAGATGGAGGAAGATAGACAGAAGAGAGCAGATGAATGACGTGCCAGAGTGATAACGCGTCGTTGAAAGACAGAAAGAAATAGAGCGAAGAAAAAAGCAGTATGGTATCTGTAGTAAGAACATTTAAACATTTTTGCTTTTTAGGAAAAAAAGGACTCTCTCTCTCTCTCCTCCCTCTTCTAGAGTTTCTTTTACTAACGCGTTTTGCATTTTATTTTATTTTAAACTTTCTAGGTTGTTGTTGGAAACAGCAGCAACACTTGAGACGTTGATGAGGATGTTCAGTAGGGAATCAGTTTCTACGTCAGGTATTTGATTTTCCCTACAGAAGAGTCGATGATGGCAAAAGCGGAATTCTTTGGCTACAAGTCACAAAAGATGAATCAAAAGATGCGTTTAATCAAATATTGCATAAGAAATACTTCACTCATTGAAAATCCATATGCTTTTTCTTTTTAAGAAATTAGATATTTCAATCATCGGAAAGTTTTAGGCATTTATCGTTTTCAATATTTTTACTTGCGAAGTAAACAAATGAATGCGAAGTCCCAATGAATGACCGCCCTGTCCACGGTCAGTAGGGGACACCGATGGGCTTGGAAAGACCGCCGTCCGTCGGATGGGACGTTAAGCCGTTCCCCCGTGTGGGGGAGAGCCATACCCTGTGTACGTTAAAGAACGCACTGGATGGCCTTGATATCTGTTCCAGTGGGTCTCCTCCCCCAATCTTCTCTTAGCCTTCGGGGTCCTTGTAACCTGACCATTTAGCCCATGGTGTGCAAAAAAGTGTCGCTCAGAGGTAAAAGAACCCAACCCAATGAATGAAAACACTGAACTCGAGTTAGCTTTAGAAAGTTATAGTTTCTGAAGGAAAACCCTGCACTTTGTTGTTTTGGGGATTTAAAAAATGGACCAAGCAATGCTACTTAAACCTATATCAAAATCAGAGCTAAAACGAAATACTAGGAGCTATAAGTTTTTCCCAGCCTATAATATAAAATATTAAATAAATAAATTACTCCTCAAGCATCTGCTTTTTCCTCTCGGTATAAATATGCTACAGAGTAGATCTATGAGAAAGGCAACAGAAGAAGAGAAACATTCGTGCTTTTTTACGGAGGTCGAATACGGGTCCCTGCGATTAATAGTTAAGTTTACTACCCATGGCTTAAATATCATTAATGCAGATATTATATGAAATTTATTATTTTTATTACTATAGAACTAATATCTGTGTTATAAATATAAAGCACGAAGATCTCTGCCCCTGCAGCCTAGGCCGCCAATCTCTAAGGAAGACTCTTGAAGACTCTAAGGAAGACTTGTGGGGGGGGTCTTCCTGTACTCCCCCCCCCCACACACACACACACATACACGTCACGGACAGAAATATTCTTAGTTTACTAAAAGAAACAATGGTTATTTAGATAAAAAGATTTATTTCTATGCTTTAAGTTATGTGTATTAAAATTTAACCGTCCCATGGCCGAGTGGCTACTGATTTAAGGGACCTGGGTTCGAGTCCCGGGTAAGGCATGGATTTATGTGTCGTTTTTCTGTTGAGGTCCTGCCATCCTCACAGACCTTCTACTGTGGCATATAAACTGACAGGCTCCTGTCAGACCTCTGTGGCAAGCAGCTGCTTGAGGGGGTATTTATTTTTTTTTATTAAAATTTAGATAGTTGATATTTATTTGAAAAATGCCATTAATTAATTTTAAATTACTGAATAATATTTTAACATTAATATATAGTTTCTTTTTTTTACATCTCTTGACTAAATTTCTCGTAAATTAACCTTACTTACAACTCTGCATATACAGTGGACCTTCGTTATAGCGCTGCTCGCTATACCGCGCACTCGGTGATAGCGCGGGCGATGTTCGCGATAAGTTCAAACATGTTTATACAGGTCCGTGCGGCGTTAGTGAGTATCGCATTTTATTGTTACTGCGTATTGAGTAATTGTGTATGTGTATGTATGGAGTTCCTGCATGTATTTTGAATAGTGTTTAATTATTGTATGCATGAGGAGTAAAAGAAAAGCTTACAGTGTGAAATTTATTGTGTCGCCACCGCGCCGCTCGGTATAACGCGGTTCACCTTATAACGCGGGTGTTGTTTCCCGCCCGACATGCGCGTTATATCGGGGGTCCACTGTATTTAATATCCCTTTTTTGTTTGACATATGTCCCGGCCTCGTTCTTATCGGATTTGGTTGTTTTACCTCAGAGCCGCACTTTTTTGAACACAATGGGTTAAATGACCAGGTCACAAGGGACCCCGAGGTCTCAGAGATGGTTTAGGAGAGAGGACCACTGGATAGCTGTTGGGAGACAGATGTTAGTTCCCTGTCAAGGCCATCCAGCGTGTTCTTTAATGTTCCCATGTTATGGCTATCCCGTACAAGGGGCCATAGCTTAACGTCTCATCCGACGGACGTGGCTTTTCCAAGTCCATCGGTGTCCTTTACTGACCGAGTGAAGAGCGGGCAGCTTGCGAAGTTAAGTCTCAATGCTGACCCAGGTGGGGCTCGAACCTGGGCTACCAACTGAGCCATCTCCGCCCCATTCTTATCGGATGAGCGTTTCTATATCAATACCAGGCCTAGACGGTTCAATAATAGTAAAAAAAATGTCTTTTAATATACAGCTACTTTAAATATTTTTTAAAAACATTCAACTGGTAGCTATTAATTTTTTAAACATTTTAATGTAGTAGTAATGAATAAATTATTTTCTGTGTTTTTATATAGATTTAATTAAATTTTAGACATATTAAATTGCTTCTTTTTTATGCATAATAAATTTCCTCCTTTCTTCCCACCTCTTTGATCAACGGCTCTCCATGCCTCGTGTATCAAGGTGACCTTAGACTATTGTGGTCTAATGATCATACGAAATGAGTATCACCTAATAATTGCAATTGGTCAGGTCACAAACACTCACTGTCATGAAACTCACTGGACAAAAGATAGATGAGAATCTCCTTTCTTGGCCATCCAGTGTGTTTTAACCATACCCAAGTTCTCTTCCACATAGTCCTCGGTTTAATTTCCCATTTGAAGAACGACTCTTTCCTTCTACGGTCCTCAATATCCCCACTGCTGGTCGCGGGAGATGTAAACCAACTCTTCAGTTAGGGAATACATAGTTAGAATCAATAAAGAAAGGAAAAAGCCTAAATTTTACGAGTTAATCAGTTGAATACCGTAATTACTTAAAGACGAATAAACAAACAACTAGCTATAAATTAATCTCTACGAAGAGGAATTTGAAAGAATGTTTCCTTCAAATGAAGAGGACAGAGCAGAAGAAAGAGCTTCTCTATCTAGCTCGGCATTTCACTTGAAACAACGCCAAGTGGAGAAAACCAATGCTTTCAAAGTAAACTGATTATGGAAACTAACAAAGCTCGTCACATGGATTCTCACTGCCAACGAAAAACCAACATTCTTTTGTTCTGCCGCCTCTCGTCTGCTTATCCTATCAATTTTCTCTTACGCAGTCTAGCCGGAAAGCTTACAAAGTGACCCCCCAACCCCTACCCCGTATCAAGACCCGAATCTCCAGGCAAGAATTTTCTATTTTGCTGTCTTCTTTCCTTGCTTGTTTCTAGAGCGCCGTCTTCGCACATCCATGCCCAACGCCAACCACAAAAATAATCAGCTTCTGAGCAATCGGAAAGAAGGAATTTGCAATGAGAAGAAAATATTCGCAGCTGAGGTAGGTCTACATCACATTGGAGGGATGCGGAGTGAGATCTTTCACGTATCACTCCGATTGTTTGGGTTGTTTTAATCCTGAGCAGTGATTTTTTTTTTGCATGAGATGGGCGAAAATCGGGATACAAAAATCTGGCATTCCCTAACTCACCCATCCGCTCTTTTGTTATTTTATGTCATTCAATGACATAATAAAAATTCAGCGACATAACAAAAGACCTGTGGCCAGGTCACAAGAACCCCGAAGGCTAAGAGAAGATTGAGGAAATAGAACTTAACGGGAGACAGATGGTAGCCTCCCGTCAAGGTAATCCAGCTTGTTATTTAAAGTGTACAGGATATGGCTCTCTCGCGCACTAGACCACGGCTTAACGTCCCATTTGACAGACGGTGGCCTTTCCAAGTCCATGGTGTCCCCTACGAACCGAGGGAGGGCGGGGAGTTTTGAGGAGGTAAATCTCAACTCTGGCAGGACTCGGATCCTGGGAACTGCAGATTACGAACCTGGAGCGCTACCGACTGAGCCACCCCCGGCCCTAAACATTCAAAATGAAGGAGAATATTTAATTTAAATTCTTGTTCAAAGTTTACAATGACAATAATTTTTTTTGATGGCATGCAGTTTCTGGACAGTGTTCACTATATTAGGGTTTTCCAAACATTTTTTATTGTCGATCCTTTAAAACTCAAAAAACAGAAAAATTGACTATTCAAGTCATTTTGTACCGAGAAAAGTTGCTTGGATGCAATCTGCCAGGCTTAGGCAAATTTAGAGTAAAACAAAATTAAATGTGGTCAGGGTCGGATTTAGGCGGGTGGGGGAGGAAAGCCCCCCTTTGAGAATGCTAGTAAGGGTAATGGAAGCCAAAAATTATAAAATTTCTGCATATTTCACATATTTTCATTTGGAAAAACCGCCTTCCATCTGATGTGACGTTAAACCGTGGTCCCCTTGTGCGGGAGAGCCATACACTTTGTTCGTTAAAGATCACACTGGATGGCCTTGACGGGAGGCTACCATCAGTCTCCCAGCAGCTATCCAATGGATCCCCTACCCCCTACCTTCTCTGAGCCTTCAGGGTGCTTGTGACCTGGCCATTCAGCCCATTATGTGCAAAAAGGGCCGCTCAGAGGTTAAACAACTCAACTCAACATATTTTCATTACTTTTTTTAACAACCTGTAAAACGTAGGGTGAAATGTTACACTGAAAATAAAAATCCAGTCTCTTGGTCTCCCTTTTACATTTCCGCGACTCAATTTCGTCGCTTGGCGTCCCCCGCCAATTTATTTTGTTTAGATACGGTCCATTCATACAAAGAATGTAAAGTGTAATGAAAAAGAAAAAGCATTATTATTATTTAATTATTATTTAATATATTACTTAATACATTTATTAAAATATTTTGTGAGATATATGTGTATTAATTTAAAGCGCATTTTAATAAACTGTATGGAACAAATGCGCATTTTTCAAGCTACGCAAATTATTTTAACGTCCGATAGGAATTCGTTTTAGTTATCGAACGCATTGATTTCAACAAAGTTACTCGTTTCTACTTGCTTTTTGAACGGCTTCAGTTTCCATAAAAAAGTTCATGTCTGGCTTCTACTATTTATGCATTTCTGAATGACTTTGTCACTCGAAAGCAGACAAAAAGAAATATAGTACCTCTTTTAAATTTCGAGAGCTAACAGTTGGTATTAACAGCATATGCAAACCTATTAGTTGCACGAATTCCATATATTTTGCCCCGAAAATTCAATTGGCATTCAGCCCTTTTTTTTTAATAAATGCGAAGGACGGAGATAGCCTAGATGGTCTATCAGGCTTGTCGTGATTTCACATGCAGCATATAGGAGAGGGGGTAGTTCAGTCGGTAGCATGCTAGGCTCGTAATCTGTACTTCTCACGTTCGGGTCCCAACTGGGCCAGCGTTGAGATTTATCTCCGCAAATCTTCCCGTTCTGCCTTCAATCAGTAGTGGTCACCAATGGGCTTGGAAACGTAGCCGTCCGTCCGTCAGATGGGACGTTAAGCCGTGGCTCCCTTGTGCGGGAGAGCTATACCCGTGCACGTTTAAAGAACATGCTGGATGGCGTTGACGGGAGGCCACCATCTGTCTGCCAACAGCTATCAAGTGGGTCCTCTCTCTTCAATCTTCTCTGAGCCATCGGAGTCCTTGTGGCTTAGCTATTTAGCCCATTATATCCAAATAACTGACCTCAGAGGTAAAACAACCCAACCCAGATTCGAGTTCCACCTGGGATAGCGTCGAGATTTATCTCCGCAAAACCACCTATCTTGCCCTCGGTGAGTAGGGGACACCGATGGGCTTGGAAAGGCCGCCTTCTGTAGTATGGGACTTTAAGTCGTGGTCGCTTGTGCTGGAGATCCATACCCTGTTCACCATAAAGAACACGCTGGATGGCCTTAATGGAAGGATACCATCTATCTCCAACAGCTATCCAGTGGGTCCCCTGCCCCCAACGCTTTTTGGGCCCTAGGGGTCCTTAACCATTAAGTCCATTGTGTGCAAAAACAGTGCAGCTATGAGGTAAAGCAAACCAATTGATACAACATACATACATGAACACAAAATCATGGCATCCTCTGAGGTCTGGGATCGAATCTAGAACCTTCCAGCTGCATTAATGAACGCGATACCATTGCGACAGTGAGTCGGAATTATATCTGAATGGTGCAGACATAAAAACTTATTAAAAAATGTCAAGAAATCCAAATACATGATTCATAAAAGTAAAAACAAAAATATCTATCTATCTATTTAAATGCTTCGACATGAAGGTTAATGAATTTAAGCTAAAGAGAGGCACTGAATATAAATTATGATTGGTAAGATACGTCATCTAGTCAACAAACAAATTTTGATAAATTTATTCTACTCTTTTATTTATTCTTATATAACATACGGAATTTTAGTCTGGGGTAATACTTATGACCATAATTTGAATGCTATGTATCGTCTTCAGAAAAGAATTGTTAGATATATTGTTGGAAAAAAATATTATGATCCTGTGTCACATTTATTTTCTGAGGTTAAAATTCTTAATGTCTATAATAATTACAAACTGATATCAGGAAATTTGTGTATTCGATTACAATGCGATTGATTAAATTGGATAGATTTAAAGACTATTTTCAGAGTCTGTCGGATTTGCATAATTATGAAACAAGTCATAGACAAAATCTGAGTTTACTTATGTGTCGATTGTCAATTGGGCAGAGATCTATGATGTAGAATGCAGTAAAAATTTTGGTCTGAACTTCCAGATGATGTTAAAAATGCAAAATCTTTAGGATTATTTAAAATCAAATGTGGAACGTTTCTTCATACAAAGCAATGAAACCTTCTTCTATATTCTATGTATGAGTGTAATATGTCTCATAACCATTTGATCTTTTACTATTGTATACATTACTGTTGTCATAATTGAACTTTAAAGGAAATAGGGAGCATTAACCAAAAATAGGCGTCAGCTTACTTATGCTCTACTTTTTTGTTTCGCCTTTCCTATTAATCCCTAATATTTTAGTAAGATTGTTATTTCCCTTTTCTGATGCAATTGATATGTCTCAGCTATTTCACTTCTCGATTTTTCTCATCTATCAGTTGTTATTAGATAATTATACTATGTAAATGTATATTGTAATGACTTGCGGATTAAAATAAAGATAATTATTATTTAATTATAATCAAACACTGGCCTTTCACACACACATACAAAGTAAAGGACTGATTAACTCTATCCAGGTCTGGATTGTTTTACCTCTGAGCGGTCTGGATTGTTTTACCTCTGAGCGGCACTTTTTTTGCACACCATGGGCTAAATGGCCAGGCCACAAGGACCCCGAAGGCTCAGAGAAGGTTGGGGGAGGGGACCCACTGGAACAGCTGTTGGGAGACAGATGGTAGCCTCCCGCTAAGGCCATCCAACGTGTTCTTTAACGTGCACAGGGTATGGCTCTCCCGCACACGGGGCCACAGCTTAACGTCCCATCCGACGGACGGCGGCCTTTTCAAGCCCATCGGTGTACCCTACTGACCGTGGGCAGGGCAATTTTGCGGAGATAAATCTCAATGCTGACCCAGCTGGGACTCGAACCTGGGAACTACAGATTACGAGCCTGGCGCGCTACCGACTGAGCCACCCCGCCCCGGTCTGGTCTGTATTTATCTGTGACTTGGACTTGC
The DNA here is from genome assembly GCA_038380435.1 of Ryuthela nishihirai. Classification (NCBI taxonomy): domain Eukaryota; kingdom Metazoa; phylum Arthropoda; class Arachnida; order Araneae; family Heptathelidae; genus Ryuthela; species Ryuthela nishihirai. Next base: position 11,684,744 of record JAWZYU010000004.1, read on the forward strand.
AACTGAGTGAAACTATAAAGTTAAAACTAATAGTTTCTAAACGAAATGATGGTAACAATCGATCAAGTACGCAGAATTTAGTTACTATCATAGTTTATGCATTTGGGAAAATCTTAATGAAATAATTTCATTTCTCTTAACAACCTAACTAAACCAGTGGATTTTTTTCCCAACATTTATTCTTCGCATTTAAATTGCAAATACAAACCGTCGTAATTGAACCTATTGATTAACACCTGAAAGCGATTTGTTTTTTTGAGTTTGAAAGAGATTCATAAATCACAATAGCCAAAAATAATTAAAATTTCGTTTCACTTTCAAGTAGATAAAATCTTTTTTTTTTCGCATTTATATTAGACTTTAACCTACCGCCTGAAACATTATTAATAATAATATAAGTAATCTAAATAGAATGTGAAAGAATAATTTTCAAGTGTTCTGTCCTCTTCATGTTCTGGGACTGTTTTTGCGCATGCAGAAATTATGTACTTCTATAAATAAAAGTGCAATGACTCTCGAAAAGTTTTCTATTTTGTATAACTAACGATAAAAAATCTAGAAATATTTTTATAGCAGATTTAATGGATTTCTATTCAACCAGATTCTACAACATATCTAATAGACATGTAGGTTCAAGATCAAATAGAGTGGGGTGTGACGGTCGATAAATCAATTGTCTCATGATTTTTCGACTATCACCCCTATTTGACCTCGGACGCAAAATCGGATTGGAAATTTCTTAACGTTTCTAAGAGCTAGAAGACGAAATGAGAGAATCAACTGTCCTAAAAACCAACTATCGCTTTTCTAGCACAGGTAGATAGAAATTCGACCTCTGACCTCAAAGGACCCTTCGTATAAGAAATTTCGTAATGTCCCTTTGATCTAGAAACGAAGTACACCATAGGCAACAATTTCAGGTAGATCGAAATTTCACCTTTGACCTCGAGGGACTGATCAAATACAGAATTTGGTAACATTTCCAAGATCTTCGGCCCGAAACATCCCTTGGCAACAATCTATTAGTTGAAGTTCCTTTTTCTCATGTTTAAGTGAAGTCACATATTTTCTGTATCTTGGCCAGCAATTAATTAAGTTGGGCAACTCACTCTAAATCGTAATCATTCAGAAACACCTAAGCATCAATGACTTCGTCAGTTTTCTCATTTTTAATCTAATGAACAGTGTGTCTAAGGGTATTAGAAAAAGGGGGAGACCTAGGATGCGATGGGTAGACAATGTCAAACAGGACCTTGCTAGAATTGGCCTAGAGTGGCCAAATGTAGGATTGGCTAGAGTGGCCAAAAGCTGTAGCTTAAAAGAGACACGTCTGGAGAGCAAAGTTACATAGTCTGCTTGGACCTCCGTAGTCCATGGCTGCATGGGTTGGGTTGTTTTACCTCTGAGTAGCACTTTTTTGCACACCATGGGCTAAATGGCCAGGTCACATGGACTCCGAAGGCTCAGAGAAGGTTGGGGGAGGGGACCCACTGCAACAGCTGTTGGGAGACAGATGGTAGCCTCCCGTCAAGGCCATCCAGTGTGTTCTTTAACGTGCACAGGGTATGGTTCTCCCGCATACGGGGCCACGGCTTAACGTCCCATCCGACGGACGGGCGCCTTTCCAAGCCCATCGGTGTCCCCTACTGACCGTGGGCAGGGCGGGGAATTTTTGCGGAGATAAATCTCAACGCTGACCTAGCTGGGACTCGAACCTGGGAATTACAGATTACGAGCCTGGCGCGCTACCGACTGAGCCATCCCCGCCCCTCCCATGGCTGCATGAGGATTTTGTATGTATGTATGTATGTATGTATGTATGTATGTATGTATGTATAATATTCATCTATCACATTCATCATCATTTTCTGCCATACTTAATTATCTGTTATTTGTGACCAGGGCAAGACCTGAGGGGAGGGGGGATTAAGAGAGCTATCCCCCCCGAGATTGTTAGTAAGAGTAATGGAGTCCAAAAATTATTGAACTTGTGCCTATTTCACACATTTTCCAGGATTTTTTTTTTAAAAACCTCTAAACCGAAGGGGGGAAAATGTTACCTACAATGGAAATCCGATTTCTCTCCCCCCCCCTTTTACTTTTTTCCAAGATCTAGGCCTATTTGCGCCAGTACTGAAAGTCACTATTCTTCATAGTTATATACCAACGAACATTACAGGAAATATATATCCATTTCCAACTCACTAATAACACTTCCTCTGCAGAAAGCATGAAATTCTATGAAAGGGGAGCGAGGGTGGCTCAGTCGGTAACGTGCCACGCTTGTAATCTGCAGTTCCCAAGTTTGAGTCCCAGCTGGGTTAGCCTTGAGATTTATCTCCGCAAAACTCCCCGCCCTGCCCACGGTCCCCGCCCCTCCCTGCTCCCCGCAAAACTCCCCGCCCTGTCCCCGATGGGCTTGGAAAGGCCGCCGTCCGTTGGATGGGACTTTAAGCCGTGACACCGTGTGCGGGAGAGCCATACCCTGTGCACGTTAAATAACACACTGGGTGGCCTTGACGGGAGGCTACCATCTGTCTACTAACAACTGTTCCAGTGGGTCCCCTCCCCCAACCTTCTCTGAGCCTTCATGGTCCTTGTGACCTGGCCATTCAGCCCATTGTGTGCAAAAAAACTGCCGCCCAGAGGTAAAACAATCCAATCCAACCCAATTAAATGGTGTGCGTGTTTCGTTGTAAAACTCTTGTTTGCTAACTCATGTGCTTTTAACAGATGTAACATAGTTTGTACGAAAATTCTTCTGGATTCCCGAAATATATTCGAAAAAATGAACCTGCTTATTCGTTACTTAGTTCGGTTTTGCAGAATCGTTTACGGCAAAAGCAACGTTAGACGTTGAGTTGTCTTGTTTGTTCCATGTTGTTGAAGACAGATCATTCTCGAGGGTGTTGTCCATAACCATTAACACTAACAAAATTCTTCGCGATCTTGACAGCAAGTAATCACTTGACCGGAAAGATGGGTCGGAGCTGAGAGCTTCATGCGGAGAGCAGAAAGAAACCGCAACTAATTCTCCCTCTAATGTCTACATCAGCAGTTCTTAAATTTTCTGATATTGCTGACTAATTTAATGATTAATAGCCTTGCGGCAACCTTATGAGAAGATTTTTTTAATGTTGTTCATGTAGCAGAATAACTCAGTAGTTTTTAAATGGGTTCGTTTAATAATTTTAATTAATATAATGGAATAACTTTTTTAGTACACTCATGAGCAAATGTTAAGGTATAACCGACTGAAGTGCAACATTATGCAAATGATGTGCGAAAAATCATTGAAATCTAGAGGATTGAGTTGTTTTATCTTCAAGCGACACTGTTTTGTACCCAATGGTCTAAATGACCAAGTCACAAAGACCCCGTAGCCTCAGAGAAGGATTCGGAAAAGGGAACCCACTGGATAGCTGTTAGGAGACAGATGTAGCCTCCCGTCAGGGTCATCCAGCGCAGTCTTTAACGTGCACAGAGTATGGCTCTCCCACACATGGAACCGCCTTTACGTCCCTTCCAACAGATATCGGCCTTTCCAAGCTATCAGTGTCTCCTACTGACCGAGGACAGAGAGGGGAATTTTGCAGATATAAATCTCAACGTTGGCCCAATTGGGACTCGAACCTGACAACTACAGATTATGAGTCTAGTGCGCTACCGATTGAGCCATTCCCGCCCCCTCGACGGATCAGCGTTGAGATTTATCTCCACAAAATTCCCCTCTCTGCCCGCGGTCAGTAGGGGACACCGTGGGCTTGGAAAGGCCGGCGTCCGTCGGATAGGACGTTAAGCCGTGGCTCCATGTGCGGGAGAGCCATACGTTAAAGAACACGCTGAATGGCCTTGATGGGAGGCTACCATCTGTCTCCCAACAGCTGTTCCAGTGGGTCCCCTTCCCTAAACTTGTCTGAGCCTTCGGGCTCCATGTGACCTGGCCATTTAGCCCATGGTGTGCAAAATGTGCCGCTCAGAGGTAAAACAACCCAACGCAACCCGCCCCCTCGAACCGGGGAACTGCAGATTACAGTCTGGCACACTACCAAACCGATTCCGCCCCTGAAATCTAGTTTGAAAATGCGGTAGGTTCCTTGTTGTTTCATTAATTCGTCGCCGGTGAATCTCTGTCGTTTTAACACATACATATTTATATGATTTACTAGAACTTTTTAATAAATAAATATCCCGTCAAGCAGCTGCTTGTCACAGAGGTCTGACAGGAGCCTGTCAGTTTACACGGCATAGTAGATGGTCTGTGAGAATGGCGAGACCGCAGTCAAAGAAACGACACAAGCATCCATGCCTCACTTGGGGCTCGAACTCACGTCCCTCTGATAAATAGCCAAGGGCGCTAACCACTCGACCACGCCGAATTTTTAATCTGTACGGAAGACTAACCCTTTGCTCCAAAGTAGCACTTCCCAAAAGTTGGGAAAAAAACTTACAAGTTTCAATAAAAATAATCACATTATATTGTTACAAATGGCACTTAAAAATTTGTACTAAAACTAGTCCTGCCATTTCTTAGACCTAACGCTATTTAACCCTAGATCCCTGATCTAAATATTATTATGGATAAAATCTGTTACTTATTATAGAACACATTAAATGTTTTGGAGTACCTTTAGACTCCAAACTCAAATATAGTTTCTGTTTGTGTGTAACTTTCCTTATAAGTCGTATAATGTCTAGTATGCGAGTTTATTTTAAATGGAAAATTTCATTCCTTAAAAAAATTGTATTTTTCAGCTATATAAAATCAACGAAAAAATAAATACAATTTCTAGCCGTCCCGTGGCCGAGTGGTTAGCACGCTTGGCTACTGATCTAAGGGACCTGGGTTCGAGCCCCGGATTAGGCATGGATGTGTGTGTGTCGTTTTTCTGCTGAGGTCCTGCCATCCTCTCAGATCTCCTACTATGCATATAAACTGACAGGCTCCTGTCAGACCTCTGTGGCAAGCAGCTGCTTGAGGGGGTATTTATTTTTTTTTTTTAAATATACAGGGTGATTCAAAACTTATCGTTCAAATTTCGTGGGGAGGTAGGGAATACGTCAGGAAACCGATTTCACATAGGAAAAAATGTACTCATGCGTATGTAGAGGGCGCTGTGTGTACCCAACCAGTGTACAGCTCGCCCGACCACTCCCGCTGTCATCAGTGTACGAGCTGACTTACTAGTGATAAGATGAATCGTTTTACGCATCAAGAGCTAGCGGATATGCATCTCGCATATGGGGCAGCTGCGAAAGCGGCCGCCGAGCTAGGCAAGTTTACGAAGACCGATACCCCAACAGAAGAATACCGCAGCATCAAATGTTTGCACGTGTGCATCCCAATCTGCACGAACGCGCAGCAACATGTAGGATACGGGGAGAAGACGACTGACGCGGACTGTCAACGTCGCAGAACAAGTCCTACAGTCCATCGAAGATAAACCGAATACCAGCACACGAGTTATTGCTCAGCAGCTTGGGGTCTCTCAGTCAGCAGTGTGGCGGATACTGCACGAGGAACGTGTGCATCCTTACCATCTGCAAAGGGTGCAGTTACTGCATCCTGACGATTATCCGAAGTGTGTGGAATTTGCACAATGGTTCATGCAGAAAGGTGCCGTGGACCCCAGTTTTCCAGCTTCTGTCCTTTTTACAGATGAAGCTTCATTCACTCGTGAAGGTGTGTTCAATACACACAAATCACATGTGTGGGCTTACGACAACCCGCATGGTACGAGAAGTCACGCTGCGCAACATCGTTTTGCCGTAAATGTGTGGGCTGGAATCATTGGTGACTGTTTGCTGGGACCTTACTTGCTACCATCCCGATTGGACGGCCGGAAGTACCTAATATTTCTCGAGACAGTGTTACCGACTTTTCTGGGCGCTGTTCCTGCGCATATCCGCCGAGATATGTGGTATCAACATGACGGGGCTCCAGCCCATAGCACAATTGTTGCGCGTGATTACCTGAACCTAACATTCGGAGCTCGATGGATCGGTAGAGGTGGACCGATCGCTTGGCCACCCAGGTCACCTGATTTATCGCCCATGGATTTCGTTTTGTGGGGGGACCATGAAAGACCATGTGTACGAGACCCCCGTCGACAGTGAAAGTGACCTTGTTGCACGAATAGTGGACGCCGCAGGCATTGTCCGTGATATGCCAGGCGTTTTCGAAAATGTTCGGCGGTCAATGCAACGGCGCTGTGAATCCTGTGTCCGTGTAAATGGTCGCAATTTTGAGCACCTACTGTGAACCCCCTGTACTTTACCTTGTTGGAATAAAAGTCACTTTCGTTACCACTTAACTGTACTGTTTCCTTGTGTTCACTTTACTCGTCCATTCTGTTCATGTAGATGACGTTTGCGGACATACTTTCCAATGTGAAATCGGTTTCCTGACGTATTCCCTACCTCCCCACGAAATTTGAACGATAAGTTTTGAATCACCCTGTATATAACTAGAAGGACGCATATCGCCTCTGATGCATATGGGAATCTCGTTTTAAAAGAAAATGCAATTTTTCGTCTACCTACTTTTTCATTCCTTAAAAGATTTAATTTGAGCTAGCGAATGATGGGAAAATGCAGATAGTAGCATTTTATTAGCACTTATGCAACATAAAAAGTACTTGTTATTTATATCTTAAATTTAAAAAGTTGCTTTTCTCACACTCCTCCAAGAAAAGGGGTCAGACTATTGCTATCAGTGGAATATCGCTTGATACTCTATAATCGAATTTTGGAATTTCTATCATAAATAAATAATTTGCAATATTCGTTAAAGGTTTGCCGTTTCCATATTTAATAATCTCTAATGATACATATAAAAATCTCAAGTACATTTGTTTCCATAAATTAAGGGAAATCCCTATGTTAAGTCAATGGGAAGCTAACGTGACAGCTCTATAACTTCTAAAATTAGTTTTTTGTTTGAAACTATTGATTGCAGATAAAGATCTCAATCAAATAAATCAAGATCTGGATTTTCAACAATATTCGTTCAGTATTTAATGAGTTATAGAAATTTGAATATTTAGCAATAACAATGCCAGAAACAAAAATTGACTTCAGAAGTTAATTAAAACTTAATGATAAGTATTGTATCAAAGTGTTTAATAAAATAAGTTTGTATTTTATTACTTTGTGTATAGAATTCTTTCACTATTCTTCAGTTTTGCATAAGTTTCTTAAGACTGGCATTGCTGTTGTTAATATTCAAACTTCCATAACTCATTAAATACTGAACAAATATTGTTGAAAATCGAGATACTGATTTATTTGATTGAGATATTTATCTGCAATCACAAAAAACTCATTTTAGAAGTTATAGAACTTTGATGTTAGCTTTCCATTGACTGAACATAGGCATTTTCCTTAATTTATGGAAACCAATGTATTTTGAAAGATGCGAATTATAATATTCTGTTAGCACCAATACAACAAAAAAATAGTTTTCCAATTATCTGTTAAAACAAAACAGTTGCGTTTCCCACCCACCCAGGGCATAAGGGGTCAACTCATTACTACCAATGGAAACTTCCAAGACCTTCACATTCCACTATCTAGACTTATTGCTATTTACTATGGGTCTTACACACCAATTATTGGGGTGGCTCAGTCGGTAGCGCACCAGGCTCGTAATCTGTAGTTCCCAGGTTCGAGTCCCAGCTGGTTCAGCGTTGAGATTTATCTCCGCAAAACTCCCTGCCCACGGTCAGTAGGGGACATCGGCGGGCTTCGAAAGGCCGCCGTCCGTCGGATGGGACGTTAAGCCGTGACCCCGTGTGCGGGAGAGCCATACCCTGTGCACGTTAAAGAACATGCTGAATGGCATTGACGGGAGGCTACCATCTGTCTCCCAACATATGTTCCAGTGGGTCTCCTCCCCCAACCTTCTCTGAGCCTTCGGAATCCATGTGACCTGGCCATTTAGACCATGGTGTGCAAAAAAGTGCCGCTCAGAGGTGAAAACCCAAGTCAACACCAGTTGTTGATTTATGCATTTTACATTGGCTATTGTTTCCACATGCATCTTTCATGCCCTTTGTTGTTTCAACGTTTGCATTTTATATATATTTATATTATATATTTGTATTTATATATTTTATATTTATTTATACTCTTTGTCAGTTTATACTTTAACTTTGGTCGTGGGACACCAAACAGACCATTCGAAAATAAAAATTTCAAATTTCTAGCCTAAATACATCATTTTGCAATATTTGTAAAAATTATAGAATTTTCGAGTTTTTTTTTTATCATGTTAGATGGCACAATTCTAGCTGCAGAGATATTCGGAAAGTGCATATCATAACAATTCATCAATACCTATCCCATCCAAAAAGAATTTTAATTTGTCTCTAACAACAAACAATTATCTCTTAAAACAAAAACATTGCGTGATCCCCCCCCCACAAGGGTAAAGGGTCAACCCATTGTTGCCAATGGAACCTTCATAACCTTAACATTCCACCACCAAATTTCAAATTCCCAATATAAATACATACTCTACAATATTAGTTTTGAAAGTTTGGAATTTTAAACTATTTCCACCGTTTGAGGGCGTAATTAACTCTACAGGAATGTTGCCAAAGTTCGATTCGTAATATTTTTTATCAATACTTACCCAGCGCAAAAATAATTTTTAACTTATCTCTATCAACAAAATAATTCGATGTTTACAGACGGACCGACAGACACACGACAATGAAACTATATTTTTTCGTTTACGATTTTTTTAAACGAGATAAAAATAAATAAACTTTAAATTGAATACTTATACCTACCACATACGTATACGGGTTGGGTTGTTTTACCTCTGAGCGGCACTTTTTTGCACACCATGGGCTAAATGGCCAGGTCACATGGACCTCGAAGGCTCAGAGAAGGTTGGGGCAGGGGACCCACTGGAACAGCTGTTGGGAGACAGATGGTAGCCTCCCGTCAAGGCCATCCAGCGTGTTCTTTAACGTGCACAGGGTATGGCTCTCCCGTACACGGGGCCACGGCTTAACGTCCCATCCGACGGACGGCGGCCTTTCCAAGCCCATCGGTGTCCCCTACTGACCGTGGGCAGGGCGGGGAATGTTTGCGGAGATAAATCTCAACGCTGACCCAGCTGGGACTCGAACCTGGGAAATACAGATTACGAGCCTGGCGCGCTACCGACTGAGCCACCCCCACCCCCATACGTATACGTATCTTACCATGCGTGTAATAGATACACGCATGTTAAGATACCTCCCTTGTTCTTCGTTTAGTTTTTAGTAGCTATTTTTAGTTAATTAACCCTGACACGCTCCAAGACTTAACGTACTATAGAATGCGATGCAACATTACTCATCCGAAAATACGGAGAAGTTAATTAGAAAATAATTAGCAAAAATACGTTTCAAGTAAAATAAGATTTTAGACCTTCATAGAGAGTACGATTATTTATGACACATGTACAACACTCATAAAGGATTCCCAAAGCTGTTAATGAGTATTAAGTAGTGTCCTGAGATATTCTAGCACACTATTCTTGGAGAGCAATTAGGAATTCATGTTCTGGGAAAGGGCTGAAGACAAAACGCTTGTCTCTCTAGAGCATCTCAAAGGCTCAACGAGATTCAGGTTTGTGGCCATGTTAATAAGGTATTATCCTCACTTTATAAGGGTATATCCTTTATAAGGTATTATCCTCACTTTATAAGGGTATATCCTTTATAAGGTATTATCCTCACTTTATAAGGGTATATCCTTTATAAGGTATTATCCTCACTCTGAGGAAATTTCTACACCAGATGAGCTCTATGAGAAGGAACATTATTTTTCACAGAATGAACTAATTCCCTACTGCTCCCTTAAACCAGGCGGTGCAAAGATTTATTTCCTTTAACTCGGATCATTTAAAGTTCCCTCTCTCGAAGACGTGGAGATTCGCACGTATTTTGGATATTATACCTTCTCAGACAATAAGTTTACATAGTGGTCTCTTTCTCAGACCTTGGTTTGTATAGTGATTATCTTTCTCAGACCGTTCGTTTACATCAATGTTTCCCAAAGTGGGCGATACCGCCCCCCGGGGGCGCTGGAACGATCCAGGGGGTCGGTAGTAACCTCGAGTGCAATTAGAGGGCGGTGGAAGCATAAAAAAAGAGGGGAAGATAAGAAATTTTTGAAAAACCGTTCGTACATGTTTCATCTGTTGTGTAACATAGAGTTAAAGTCGTAGTGATTATTTTATTTTCCATTTTATGCTATGGTTGATTTTAATAAATAATTTTATAATTTCAAGTTTAGGGGTGTGTTATTTACAGCATACTTATTTACTATGTTGTAGGACGTAGGTAGAAATATAGATACATAAAAGAACGCAAATTTGTCACTGCATCTTTCTGTTTGTTCGCTTAAAGAAGGTAGATTTCCAGGGGGCGCTGAGTAATTTTTTTCTAAAAAGGGGGTGGTAGGACAAATAAGTTTGGGAACCTCTGGTTTACATAGTGCTCTCTTTCTCAGACCATTAGTTTGTATAATAGTTCTCTTTCTCAGACCATTGGTTTGTATAGTGGTAATCTTTCTCAGACCATTCGTTAACATAATGCTCTCTTTCCCAGACCATTAGTTTGCATACTAGTTCTCTTTCTCAGACCATTAATTTGTATACTAGTTCTCTTTCTCAGACCATTCGTTTGCATACTGCTCTCTTTCTAAAACCATTTGTTTGTATAATGATTATCTTTCTCAGACCATTCGTTTACATAGTGCTCTCTTTCTCAGACCATTAGTTTGTATACTAGTTCTCTTTCTCAGACCATTAATTTGTATACTAGTTCTCTGTCTCGGACCATTCGTTTGCATACTACTCTCTTTCTAAGACCATTTATTTGCATAGTGATTATCTTTCTCAGACCATTCATTTACATAGTGCTCTCTTTCTCAGACCATTATGTTGATATATTAAAGTAAAGAAGTCATTAATAAAGATGGAAAAAATTATTTTTAAAACCATTAGACAATAGAATGTCAAGAGAAGATTTACTATCCGTTAAGATAACTATCTTTTTGTTGGAAAATTTTAAAGCCCAGTGTATAGCAAGAATTATGGCCAAAAGTTAACGATGCTCGGAATCACTCTGCAAGCAATATCTGAACTCATCTGAGAAGAGTATAGACCTCCATTGCTCTTCTGTCGAGTTAACCTGCGAGCGTGCACAATTCAACCACTCTCTCTTGTGACGTGACGTGAGGAGTATAGAAATTACTGGCCTTCTAGCATGCAGACCTCCCTCATGAAGCATAGTAGAAGCTGATACAACCCTCCCAGTGGCTGCTGCAAGAGAGGATCGTTAGCCGAGAGAGAGTAGACGTCCTGCTCCTTTGTGCTGTTAATCGCAGATATCGGTCTTGTACAGAGATTGCAATTCTAGCCCTCCCTCGGCTAAACTTCCGAGACGCGGAATCCGTGCTAAGAAATTGATTCCACAGTCTATGGACCACAGAAGAATTCCCATTCAGCCATCGTGCCCCGTCTGACTGACTTTGGCCTGCTTCGAGCTGGCCAATAGCTCTCCACCGCAGTTCATTTGGCAAATGATGTCTTGAGGTCATTCCTACAAAATTTCTATTACGAATTTCTTTACTCACATTTACAACACAAAATAACGATCCACTGCAAAACACCTGTTTTTATACCGCTATCCGATTATGCAAAATGACGCAACCTAGACTAATTTGCATACGATATGCACACTCGGTATTGCTTTACTGGTTGTATGAACAAGTTTGGTGATGATTGCGAAAATTTTTGGCGAATCATCGCGATTTTTCTCGTGTTTCCTTAATTTATGGAAAAGCAGTTTAAAATTAGCTTCCTCTGCCACTGAGTCACAAGCAGTAAATTAAGATAAGTTGGGTTGGGTTGTTTTACCTCTGAGCGGCACTTTTTTGCACACCATGGGCTAAATGGCCAGGTCACATGGACCCCGAAGGCTCAGAGAAGGGTGGGAGAGGGGATCCACTGGAACAGCTGTTGGGAGACAGATGGTAGTCTCCCGTCAAGACCATCCAGCGTGTTCTTTAACGTGCACAGGGTATGGCTCTCCCGCACACGGGGCCACGGCTTAACGTCCCATCCGACGGACGGCGGCCTTTACAAGCGCATCGGTGTCCCCTACTGACCGTGGGCAGGGCGGGGAATTTTTGCGGAGATAAATCTCAACGCTGACCCAGCTGGAACTCGAACCTGGAAACTACAGATTACGAGCCTGGCGCGCTACCGACTGAGCCACCCCCGCCCCATTGTGACAAGTTATTCAGCATTTAGTTTGCATTTGTTCAATCGACTTAATACCATTTGACCACAAAATGTCTTTCCCTCAAATTGGACTTCTCTTTCTTTTCATTTCGTGATGAATCACCTGTTCACATTCTTTCCAACATCTCTGTCCAATTCCAGAAACCCAATGCTGAAAGAGAAACAATCCGCTGACTTATTCTCTCATTCCTAATTGAATTCTTGAACAAACATCAGAATAAAAACAGTTTATTATCCGGAACACTGAATTTCAAAAGCTACACCTTCTTTATTGAACTCTTCGCACCTGAGAAAACAAGGCACATTGAAATTAAATTCTTCCCATTCACTGATAACGAAATCCTTTCTTTGGAATCTGCCAAGTGTGTCGAAGCATTTGCGACTTTCGCTCAATTCATTGGAAGATGAATATTATCAGATTATTCATCTTTTCATTGTTCCAGCATTATTAGTATGACAATGACTTCTAGGCAAAGCAAACAGAATTGTCTTGTTCCTTGTTAACTACAATAAGTCGCTTCTGTAAGCAAAATAACTCTCAAATTCCCTTTATTTGGACGGTGAATGGACTAATTTAATTTCACTTTCAATTATTTTTCTTAACACAACGGATACGTATTTCAATTGTACAAGTCCCATTTCCCTGTAATATAAACTTGAAATGACGGTAATAAATTAAAACGATTTTGAAAGCGGTAATCTTTAAGTGTATATAATTATTTCTTTGTCACTTCACTGCTCACTATATAGGGGGGTATGCTCAGTCGGTAGCGCGCCAGGCTCCTAATCTGCAGTTCCCAGGTTCCAGTCCCAGCTAAGTCATCGTTGAGATTTATCTCTGCAAAACTCCCAGTCCTGCCCACGGTCAGTAAGGGACACCGATGGGCTTGGAAAGGCCGCTGTCCGTCGGATGGAACATTAAGCAGTGACCCCGTGTGTCAGAGAGCCATACCCTGTGCACCTTAAGAACGTGTTGGATGACTTTTACGGGAAACTACCATCTGTCTCCCAACAGCTGTCTCAGTGGGTCCCCTCCCCCGACCTTCTCTGAACCTTCGGGGTCCTTGTGACCTGGCAATTTAGCCCATTGTGTGCAAAAAAGTACCGCTCAGAAGTAAAACAACCCAACCCAACTCACTATATAGATATATGTGTAGATAAAACTTTAAGTAGTTGGATTAGCTACGTACCCATACTTAATTTGGTTCCCGGGGAGTAGGGGGGGGGGGCATCTTAGAATAAGTCGTGGGTAACAGTCCCATGGCCGAGTGGTTAGCGCGCTTGGCTACTGATCTAAGGGACCTGGGTTCGAGTCCCGAGTAAGGAATGGCTGTTGTGTCGTTTTTCTGCTGAGGTCCTGCCATCCTCATAGACCTTCTACTATGGCATATAAACTGACAGGCTCCTGTCAGACCCCTGTGGCAAGCAGCTGCTTGAGGGGGTATATAATGTTTCCCAATTACTAAAATATTCTACCGGACAGAAAAAGTTAAAATGACATTCTATAAGGGATAAATATTTATACGAAGAAAACTGTTTTGCATTTCAAAGCCGGTAGACAGGTTTGAGATTTGATATAAAAACGACCGGATATTTGCGAGAGCTTTCTCTAATACGTTCCTGGTTTGGATAAGAATGAAAACTTTTTAAAGCATTATTAGAATTTCAGGATTATAATCAGAAAGAAGTAATATCTTCAATGCTAAAAATGTCGATTTCTTTTAAAATATAAAACCAGCAAATGAAATGTTTTAAATCCGAAAACTACCACTGTATAGAGTTGAATCCTATAAATATAAAAACTTTGAATTAAAGAATTTTAAAATGCTCTGTTTTAGTGACATAAATATTCGCTGCTTTTTGAGTTGCTACGAGTGGCGTTCGAGATGATTTTTATGTGTTGTGTTTTATGGATTTATTTGATGTACACCATTTTTGTGGCTGAATGACCTATGTTTAATGTAATTTATTCATTTTCCTGCAGATAAGCTATTTAGCCTTGCGGGTCAAATTGTAAATGTATTTGTATTCTTTACTCTTATGAATAAAAATTATATTCTTTACAAAAAAAAAAGCTTTTTACGCTTATTCATTGCACTAACTTTAACAAAACGTTTACTGTCCATCGTAGCATTTTGTTGCATTTTGCAAGGTCTTGGACCTTTGAAAAGGTTTTCCAGCAAGTTTCTTTTAATTTTTGGAAACAACCAAATTACCATTGTGTAAGATCGGGTGAATATAGAGGATGGGGTAGCTGTTTAATTTTTTCCTTCTCCAGATAGGCCGTAACTTGCCTGATTTTGTTTGGCAATGGCATTTGGACGCTGCTCCTTCATCTCCTTAACCACTTTGAGCAAAACAATGTTGGCGTAGTATTGGCCATATATAGTCAGTTTTAGGTAAGGTGTCCACGGCTACTGCTCCTTGGGAATTGAAAAAATAATTGTGAACATCCTCTTCCTTGAGCGAAAGTCTTGTCGGAGGATTTGGGGAAGAATTCATCTTCCGCAACCGAAACTTAGTTGTCGACCTTTCTGGGAGTCGCATTTTTTTCTTTTCAATTCCCAAGGAGCTGTAGCCGTGGACACCTTACCTGAAAAAATGTAAATGTATTTGTATTCTTATGAATAAAAATTATATATATATATATATAAAACTATATATGGCCAATACTACGCCAACATTGCTTTGCTCAAAGTGGTTAAGGAGATGAAGGAGCAGCGTCCAACAACAGGCGTGTCAAGAAGGGTTCTCCTTCTTCATGACAATGCCATTGCCAAACAAAATCAGGCAAGTTACGGCCTATCTGGAGAAGGAAAAAATTAAACAGCTACCCCATCCTCTAATTCACCCGATCTTACACAATGGTAATTTGGTTGTTTACAAAAATTAAATAGGAACTTGCTGGAAAACCTTTTCAAAGGTCCAAGAGCTTGCAAAATGCAACACTTCTGCAACTTTGCACAGATGCTGGAGGGGAGTACTATGATGGACACCTCTCAATAATTGGGGTGGGGGGCGGTTCCCGAAGGACCCGCCCCCATCCCAATTATTGAGGACAGTAGATAGGGGATGGACAGTAAAGGTTTTGTTAAAGTAAGTGCAATGGATTTTTAAAATACGTGTCTCGTCACCTATAACAATGTCTTGTTAATCGTTTGGAGCCACTAGGCTTAAACATTGCCAGCGTCTCCTTGCACGAGATCTTTCGGAACTTTAAATATTGATGAATAATTGTTTCCACACTGCAATCGATACACTCACATCTAAACTGTTACCTGAACAGTACTATTTGGGGTTTCCTTAATGAATTCACGAACAGCAGCGATGGTTCTCTCGTTCATGGACTCCTTCAGTCTTCCTGCACGAAGGAGGCTTTCGAAACTCTGCCATCCTTCTCTGAATTTGCACAATAATCCGTAACAGGATGAACAAGCATGATCCCCATGTGATAAATCAGCATCGATTTTTTTCGCGTCATCCCCGATCTACATCCTTGTGATGATGTAAAATCTTTCCCCGTCTTTAGCAGGCTCCATAGCAACAACGCACAGATTTCGCAGTCCGAACTTTGCACGCTGCCAGCGAAGAGAAAAATGATGATACGGCCTTTATTTTTAACACGTATTGACAAGTTTAGAGAAGCTTTCGAACAAGTCGTTTCTCGTTAACTTAGGAAGAAAAATTGCAAATCTACAGACACATGTCAAGAACTTTTTGAACGCTTTCCGTAATAGCTTGGTGAAATGTGTCATAAACCACTCTCATTCCAAATATTTAAAAAGGTGTGTAAATTGTTTTTAAATGCATATTATTTTGTAAACTCCCCGTATAGGAGTGTGCTACAATTTCGAAGGTAAACTAGATAACTGTGTTTGAACAAAAATAGTAACAAGCGATAAATCATTAGCTTTAGTTAGTATTTAAAATTTTATTACCAAAAGATTTTTCTATTTACGGCCCCACTAATTGGTTGAGGAGAAGACAAGGCCATGACTGCTGTACTGTGACGTCACGGACGGAGGGAGAACAAGCGAATGAACTGCGCTGTATAAAAGCTCGTTTGCTGCTTGGTTTTAACGGAGATACCTCATTCGCCTGTTCCCACTCCGTCCGTGACGTCACAGTATCGCTGTCATGGCCTTAGTAAAGGAATCTGGGTTTCAATCTCGGATAAGGCAGAGGTGGGTTTTTTTTTCTGTTGTGTATTGTCTTTTTGCAGAAAGGTTTCATTATTCTCATTTATTTTTTCCATGATTTAAGATATTTTCAGGCTACGCTCCATAGCAAGTGAACTGCCTGGAGGTGTAATTTATTCTGTGTTTAACTTTTTTTCTTTTGTATACTCCTTTGGTCTTTACAGTTGATTGCTAAGAGATTCTTCGAAGGCCTCAATATCATGCTATTGGTGTTCGGCAATTTTTTTGTTAATGCTCTAATTTGGAGGCTCTTTGGTGTGTGATATTATTGTCTTATTACTCATCAATCAGTTGGATTGGGTTGTTTTACCTCTGAGCGGCACTTTTTTGCACACCATGGGCTAAATGGCCAGGTAACATGGACCCCGAAGGCTCAGAGAAGGTTGGGGGAGGGGACTCACTGGAACAGCTGTTGGGAGACCGATGGTAGCCTCCCGTCAAGGCCATCCAGCGTGTTCTTTAACGTGCACAGGGTATGGCTCTCCCGCACACGGGCCACGGCTTAACGTCCCATCCGACGGACGGTGCCGTCCGTCTGATGGGACGGTCAGTAGGGGACACCGATGGTGTTTTCCAAGCCCGTCGGTGTCCCCTACTGACCGTGGGCAGGGCGGGGAATTTTGCGGAGATAAATCTCAACGCTGACCCAGCTGGGACTCGAACCTGGGAACTACAGATTACGAGCCTGGCGCGCTACCGACTGAGCCACCCCCGCCCCAATGAAATGTGTACGTGGCATAAAGCTAAACGTAGAAAAAGAGGTTCGGTTATTTTATCTCTGAGCGGCTCTTTTTGCACACAATAGACTAAATGACCAGATCGTAAGGACCCTGGGGACTCACTGAAGGTTGGAGAGAGGTACCCACTAGACAAATGTTAGGAGAGAGATGCTATGTTCCCGCCCAGGCTATCCAGCATGTTCTTTAACGTGCACAGGGGACGAGGGTTTAACGTCCCATCCGACGGACGGTTGCCTTTCGAAGCCCATCTGTGTCTCCTTTACCGACGGCAGAGTGAGAGTTTATGTAGATAAATCTCAGTGCTGGCCCACCTGAGACTCTAACCTGGGAACTGCTGATTATAAGCCTGGAGCGCTATCGACTGAGCCATCGCCGCCCCTATAGGGTTGGATTGTTGGATGTTTTACCTCTGAGCGGCACTTTTCTGCACACAATGGACTAAAGAGACAGGTTACAAGACCACAGACTGCTCAGAGAAGATTGGGGGAGGGGACCACTTGATAGTCCCTATAGGAAAAAGACAGTAATTTATATATTCTAGTGATCAATTGTTTACTGGGTGTCGCCTGTATCGCTTCTAGTTCCTTTTTTGTTTCAATTTATTTCCGAACTTCGTTCGTACTTTCTTATAAAGCATTTATTTACCAAAAAAAGAGAATTATTCAAAGAACCATTTGAGAGTTATCGCGGAAATATATACATATACATATATAGAGAAACAAAGAATTTCGAAAACTCAATGGCATTCACTTCGTTTGGTCAATGATATCGGACTGAGCGTATATTACTGGTTCATTTTGTTTCTCTTCCAAGCTGTATTTTCTTTCCCACAGATAGTACCAAATAGATTCTGATAGACTCTAAATAGACCCAATAGATATCTGTTAAAAGTCAAATGCAAGGTTGCCTTCAAAGCTATCCAGAATGTCCTTTGGCGTTTGCATAACATATGCCGACCATGTCGAGAACCGATGTTGTCAGCAAAGGATACGAAAGCGCGTGACCAGTGACCGCAGGAGCATCCTGATTGTTGAGGATCCTCGATTGTTGAGGACTGGAAAAAGATAGCCTGGTCGGATGAATCAAGGTTCCTTTTGCATCATGCTGATGGATCAGAATTTGGAGCAAGCAACATGAGGTCATGGAGCCATCTTGTCTGGTGTCAACAGTACAGGCCGGTTGAGGCTGTGTGATAGTGTGGGGAATGTTTTAGTCCTTCTGATACAAATCGAAGGACATCTGAACGTCATGGCGTATTTGAGCATCGTTTCAGGCCGGGTTCATCCCTTCATGGCTACAGTTTATTCTCACTAAGATGTATACGTTCAACATGAAAATGCACCTGCTCACAAGGCCCGTATCATCAGCGAATGGTTCCAGGAATTGGATTGGATTGTTTTACCTCTGAGCGGCACTTTTTTGCACACCATGGGCTAAATGGCCAGGCCACAAAGACCCCGAAGGCTCAGAGAAGGTTGGGGGAGGGGACCCACTGGAACAGCTGTTGGGAGACAGATGGTAGCCTCCCGTCAAGGCCATCCAGCCTGTTCTTTAACGTGCACAGGGTATGGCTCTCCCGCACACGGGGCCACGGCTTAACGTCCCATCCGACGGACGGCAGCCTTTTCAAGTCGATCGGTGTCCCCTACTGACCGTGGGCAAGGCGGGGAAATTTTGCGGAGATAAATCTCAACGCTGACCCAGCTGGGACTCGAACCTGGGAACTACAGATTACGAGCCTAGCGCGCTACCGACTGAGCCACCCCCGCCCCTGGTTCCACGAATATACTGACGAGCTTTACTTGCTTCATTAGCCTGCACAGTCCCCAGATCTAAACACTATCGAGCATCTTTGGGATCAGGTGGTATGGGCTGTTTGGAGCGAAACTGTGCCACCATCCAATTTCTAGCCACTGCGCGACAAAATTATTTACACATGGCACAAATTCCTGTACAACGCATCCAGCATCTTGTAAGTTCCATGCCCCGAAGACTTCGAGCTGTTCTGAAGTCCAAAGGAGGCGCAATACGTTACTAGGTAGGTGCACCTAATAAACTGGCATCTCAGTATATATATTGATTTCGATATGCATTCTTACAATGTGATGGAAGTGACCTCTCGCAATTCTTTGACTAGACAGCCAGGCGTCCCGACGTGGAAGCGTGGATAATCTGCTTCCGGCTAACTAAAAGCATCGACGCTGCTTTGAGGTGAGGATCAGCTTAATGAGTGAGAGTTGTCTGTGGCAATCAGTGTCGATTAAACTGCTGATTCAAAGTGCTAGGCTAATGTGTTTGAGCCTAGGGACTTGAGCGGATGCTGGAAGGAGAGAAAAGAGATGACGACGGAAGACTGTGTCGAGCTCTGAGTGCGATGAGGTTGTCATAAAGTCGTCCCTGAGTTGAAATGCAAAGACTGAGGGAGTTTGGAATACGAAGATAACTCACGGAGGATTTCTTCCCTTGGAAATTGAAGGGAAAGTCCGACATATACTTAAGGTATATTTCATCTTCTACGTGCTGGGCGAGGGTGATTCGGTCGAGAGCGTGCCAGGTTCGTAATTTTTAGTTCCACAGTTCGAATCCCAGTTGGGCCAGCATTGAGATTTATCTCCGCCAAACTCCCCACCATACCCTCTGTTAGTAGGAAACACCGATGGACTTGGAAAGGCCGCAGTCCGTCGGATGGGATGTTAAGTCGTGTTCCGAGTGCGGGAGAGCCCTACTCTGTGCACGTTAAAGAATACATTGGATGGCCTTGCGAGAGAGGCTACCATCTATCTCCTAATACCTGTTCAGTGAGTTCCCCCCAACCTTTTCTGAGTCCTCGGGATCCTTGTGACCTGGCCATTTTGCCCATTGTGTGAAAATAAATACGCCTCGGAGGTAAAACAACCGAACCCTGTTCGAGTTGATTGATACCACAGACATAAAGCAATACAATAAAAACTAATAGGAACATTGCCACTGGTGAGTACACAAGATAAAATCAAACACCGGACAATAAGAACTTCTACATCAATATTATTAAATGATTCTTGCAATTATGGTAAACTTATCACAAAACATCTGCGGTAGTTACGGAAACATAAAAAATAATGACGACCAAGTTTCTAATTCCCTTTCGTTTCTTAAAATGAAGCATATTCGTCTCTCCGTATAGCAGCATCACTGATACAAGTAACTTTTGTTTACATATCTTCTGAAAGATATAAAAGAACGATACATCTTGAATTGATTTGCTTTTATTTTACAATGAGCGGTGAAAAATCTCTTTAATCTGCTGATAACATCCGTTGGCTACCATAACATAATGCGTTACAAATGCATACTTTGAGAGTGTGTCAAACACTGAAATTTGGTCTACAAGAGATCAAAGGCACCTAGCGCATGAAACAGGACAAGGTATATTCAAATGCTCCTAGTAATTACATATGCAATAAGTTATTAAGTAGTTTAAAGATAGACATGGACAAAAAGCTTGTATCGTAGTGCAATGATCAGAATTATGTGTAAAAGGACTATTTGACTATACGACTTCAGTTAAAACAAAGGTATGTGATGAAATTAAGTTCCATTTTTATAGCGCTGTATACATATTGAACTCAATCGTAATAAATGGGGAATTTTGGGTTGGGTTGTTTTACCTCTGAGCGGCACTTTTTTGCACACCATGGGCTAAATGGCCAAGTCACATGGACCCCGAAGGCTCAGAGAAGGTTGGGGGAGGGGACCCACTGGAACAGCTGTTGGGAGACAGATGGTAGCCTCCCGTCAAGGCCATCCAGCGTGTTCTTTAACGTGCACAGGGTATGACTCTCCCGCACACGGGGCCACGGCTTAACGTCCCATCCGACGGACGGCGGCCTTTCCAAGCCCATCGGTGTCCCCTACTGACCGTGGGCAGGGCGGGGAATTTTTGCGGAGATAAATCTCAACGCTGACCCAGCTGGGACTCGAACCGGGGAACTACAGATTACGAGCCTAGCGCGCTACCGACTGAGCCACCCCCGCCCCAATAAATGGGGAACGGTTTCCAATAAGTAATCGACTTCGGAAAGACAGCATTGGGTATATGTAGGTAAAAGCTATTTAAATACAAACGTCTCCGTGCAATACCAACTGAGAGTAAAATTTGAGCCACCATTACTCTGAAAATGAGCTTTATATGAATTATTTAAATCGAACATAATTTAAATATCTTAGTCAGTTCTATCTTAATCTTGATTCTCGGCAATATCTGTCCATTAAATAAAGAGTTATAGATATTGAAACGTTTAAGATGATTGCTAGTTCTTAAAATTGATCAGAATTGCCGAAAATTTAAATATTTATTCAAAACATTTCCATTAATATAACAACTAAAGCTTTAATTTTAATCGGCTTCATTTTTTTATTACTTTCCCTGGCGTCGCTGTTGTTAAAATATTAGCGGCAAAAATATAGGGAGTAGATAACCAATAAGTTGTTGTGGTGTTCTCTGAGCGGTACTTTTTTGCCCACAATTGAGCTAAATTGGTTGGGCACAAGGGCACACCTAGGGCTCAGAGAAGTTAGGGGGAATGGAACCCACTGGACAGCTCTTAGGAGACAGGTAGTAGATTCCCGTCAAGACCATCCAGCATGTTCTTTAACATGCACAGGGTATGGCTCTCTTCCTCACACAGAGTCATGTCTGTACAGTCGCTCAAAAAAGTATCCGAACCCTATGGTTGATTACAGAATTCAGAAAAAATATCTGATAACGATTTTTTTAGAAATTAGTGATCTGGCAACCTTCGTGTCACGTGACACGAAGGTTGCCAGATCACTAATTTCTAAAAAAAAACGTTGTCAGATAATTTTTCTGAATTCTGTAATCAACCATAGGGTTCAGATACTCTTTTGAGCGACTGTACGTCTCATCCGAAGGACGGCGGCCTTTCCAAGTCCATCGGTATCCCCTACTGATATAGAGCTGGACGTGGAGTTTTGCGGAGACAAATCTCAACACTGGCCCAAGTAGAAATCGAACGTGGAAGCTGCAGATTACGAGCCTAATGCGCTATCGACTGAGCCCGTCCCCCCCCCCCCCTTAAGACCATGCTAGGAAGTTATAGTGCATTACATCGTTCTGCGTATTATTATGGGTTTAATGTAAAAGAGAGACAGCTCCAAGTTCATAAATTTGTTACTGATTTCTCAAGATGTCTTTTCAATCAGTACAGTAGGCTTGAGGACCAATAGTTTTTCGGGGCGGGGGTGGCTCAGTCGGTAGCGCGCCAGGCTCGTAATCCGTAGTTCCGAGGTTCGAGTCCCAGCTGGGTTAACGTTGAGATTTATCTCCGCAAAATTCCCCGCCCTGCCCACGGTCAGTAGGGAACACCGATGGGCTTGGAAAGGCCGCCGTCCGTCGGATGGAACATTAAGCCGTGGCCCCGTGTGCGGGAGAGCCATACCCTGTGCACGTTAAAGAACACGCTGGATGGCCTTGACGGGAGGCTACCATCTGTCTCCCAACAGCTGTTCCAGTGGGTCCCCTCCCCCAACCTTCTCTGAGCCTTCGGGGTCCATGTGACCTGGCCATTTAGCCCATGGTGTGCAAAAAAGTGCCGCTCAGAGGTAAAACAACCCAACCCAACCAATAGTTTTTCCGCCTGTTATTGTATGATGAGCCGTCCCGTGCCGAGTGGTTAGAGAGCTTGGCTACTGATCTACGGGACCTGGGTTCGAGCCCCGGGTAAGGCATGGATGTTCGTGTTGTTTTCTGCTGAGGGCCTAACATCCTCTCAGATGGCATATAAACTGACAGGCTCCTGTCAGACCTCTGTGGCAAGCAGCTGCTTGAGGGGGTATTTATATATTTGTATGATGAGCTCAAATTGTATAGTTATTATTTTGCCCACCTCTGCTCAAGAATTTTAAATAAAGTCGGTCACAGTAGTGTTAAATACCAAATCATTTTTATTTTAGCTTTTAAAAAATCATCACTCACAAAAATCGATGTTTTCAGATAATTCCAATACACATGATAACAAAAGGGATAAAAAAAAATTAAGAAAGAAATCGAGGTAAGAAATCTCATCGAGACGACAAAAGGTAAATGATCGAAGATAGAAAACGGGTGACATTCATAATCATAAAACGAAATCTAGGATAAATAACATATTTTGAATTCAGCTCAAAACGTTCTAGAACTGTCAACAAATTCCTAGCTAAATTCGAGAGCTAAAATGAAATCCACAATTTTTGAATGATGACACAGAGACCTGCGTCGTTGCTCAATGGAGTTTTCAGCAACGATCCATATATAGATGGCACATGCTTGAAGAATACATGTATGTCTATATATATATCTCTTCTTCCTGGTTTCGAAAGTCTAGAAAAGGGTATTCGAGATGACAGAGCATTCTTCTGAGACTAAAGGTAGCAGGAGATTTTGACAAAGAAATAAATACGAATGATAGCGATCAACGGAACAGAAAAGCAATTCGCAGAGTGAAAAGAGAAAGATGATAGAGCAGCGAGTTCTGATACGAAGAAATGAGAATAAATATGACTGCAGTTTTGGGAAACTGACAAATCAATAAGTGGAGTCCCAGATGAAAGAGATGCCTTTATTTATTCGCCTTCTTATTTCTCGCATAAACCAGGTGGATCTCCAGGATTTACGAGGCTTATGTAGACCTAATAGAAGCTTTCTTTCAAACTCGGTCAAAATTGCCTGTCCAATTTAAATCTGCATTTTAAGCACAGGCTGAAATGAATCATTAGATGTTCTTTACCGATGACCGAAAACAACTAAAAGAATGCTTATGTGCTTTGTATTTTGTCCTACTTATATATACTTGTAGGTAATATTTGGCATTGTGAATGTAATCAATGTAAGGAGATATCAATGTTTATCCTTGTGTTGTCTTTTCTGCTGAGGTCATGCCTTCCTCACAGATCTTCTCCATAGCGTATTAAACTGGCAGTCTACTGTCAGTTTAATACGCCATGGTACAGTCGCTCAAAAAAAGTATCCGAACACTACGGTTGATTACAGAATTCAGAAAAAATATCTGGCAACAATTTTTTTTAGAAATAGTGATCTGGCAACTTTCGTGTCATGACACGAAAGTTTTTCTGAATTCTGTAATCAACCGTAGTGTTCGGATACTTTTTTGAGCGACTGTACTTCTATGAAGTGTAACCCCACAGAAAACTAAATTTAACTAAGGCAGTTCTTCAACGAGGCAATAGGTGGGTCTAAGGAATTCTTCGGAATAGGTGGGAAAGGAATTTTCACAACAGGTGGGACAAAGGAATTCTCAATAGGTGGGCAAAGGAATTCTTCTTAATAGGTGGGGCAAAGGAATTCTTCGCAATTGGTGGGGTAAGGTACGTCTACGCAATAGGTGGGAGGTGTAAAAATTTGCTTACTTTAAAGTTCGTCGAGTGCAGATTGCATAGTTATTCTGTCTAGACTACTTTTACTGTTTTCCGGAGTCTGTTGGTGAGGTGTGATTTTACTATTGGCACGTCTAATTTGAAGCCCTCACCGCTGACGGTAAAATTCGACAACGACGTCGCCAGCGTGCCCTATTACTTGATGATCAGTGCAAACTATGTTATTTCACAAAAAACGAAATGCCAACATTAATTAAAAAAAGTCGTAAATACAGTAACTGCGTTGCTCCAAAAATGCATTAATTAAATCAACGCAAATCGAGAGCCGACTGTATATCGTCAGAAAAACTGCAACATTTGGAAATTCGAAATTTTTTTCGGGACACAGGGATAGTTCTTTAAAAACCGGGGCTTATACCCTTTGTATATAAGTATATTTAAATGATATTGATAAATAATTGCAAAAAAAAAGATACTTTTAAAACTATTTCTATCTATTAGCTGAAACTATTCATGAGTTATAGAAGTTATGCTCATTGTTCCGTAGGTAATCATCATCTAACTTTCACAAGACTTACAGAAAATATTTGTCTTTAGACTACTCAGTCAAAAAATTAACTTAAGACCTTCGTTTATTTCCCAACAAAATGTAAGACCTGGAGAATTTTAATCTTAAGGATGACTGTTACCAACACTCCAAGGAACAAAGGATCAATCATTTTCCCTTGGGAAAATATTAGTCTTGAGTGAATACATCAAGAACCTTCCAAATCTCTTCTTTCTACTTAGCAATCTCCGAATATTTTCATCTGTGCAAGGTCCAGAGAAATTACTGGTCTTAGGTCATCCATTACAAAATTTCCAGGCTTCTCTTTTCTTCTTTGTAAACAGATACTTTTCTCTTTTAAGAAACTGCGAAAATTTCAATCATGAGTTCCACCGTCAGAAATATTTTCAGGACTCTTCTCCACAAATCATGATTAGTTTTATCTTTGCGAGGTTGCTTCTTTTTAAATGAGGAAGGTAACCCAGAAGTTCAGACAGGATTATCCTGGTGTCTTATACAACATACAAAGATATATATACAGACATGTCATACCTGGGGGAGCGGGAGGGGCTCAGTCGGTAGCGCGCCAGGCTCGTAATCTGTAGTTCCCAGGTTCCAGTCCCAGCTGGGTCAGCGTTGAGATTTATCTCCGCAAAATTCCCCGCCCTGCCCACGGTCAGTAGGGGACACCGATGGGCTTGGAAAGGCCGCCGTCCGTCGGATGGGACGTTAAGCCGTGGCCCCGTGTGCGGGAGAGCCGTACCCTGTGCACGTTAAAGAACACGCTGGATGGCCTTGACGGGAGGCTACCATCTGTCTCCCAACAGCTGTTCCAGTGGGTCCCCTCCCCCAACCTTCTCTGAGCCTTCGGGGTCCATGTGACCTGGCCATTTAGCCCATGGTGTGCAAGAAAGTGCCGCTCACAGGTAAAACAACCCAACCCAACAAGTCATACCGGGTCTCGAACCCAACCCCTATAGGTGAAGAGTTTGAGTTAGTAGGTCGTTTTACCTCTGCATGTTTGCTCTTTTGTAAACATTGTCTGCTCTTTTGTAAACAATGGTCAAAAGGGCCATGTCATATGGACTCCAAGGGCTCAGAGATGGTTGTGGGTGTCTGATCTGGTGTTCTATTGAGTTGGGTTGTTTTACCTCTGAGCGTCACTTTTTCCACACAATGGGCTAAATGGCCAGGCAACAAGGATTCCGAAGGCTCAGAGAAAGTGGGGGAGGGGATCCACTGACAGCTGTTAGGAGACTGATAGTAGCCTCCCTTCAAGGCCATTCAGCAACGTATACAGCCATTGCTTAACGTACCATTCAACGGATGGCGGCCTTTCCAAGCCCATCGGTGTCCCCTACTGACCGAGGGTAGGGCAGGAAGTTATGCTGAGATAAATCTCAACTCTGAGATCAATGATCCAGTTGGGACTCGAACCTGGGAACTGCAGATAGAGATCCTGGCGCGTTAATGACTGAGCCACCCCAGCGCTCCACTGACAGCTGTAGGCTTCCTGTCGAGTCCATTCTAGAGTGTTCTTTACATAGGATATGGCTCCCCAATATACGACGGCACGGATTAACATCCCATCCGACGGACAGCTGCGTTTCCAAGCTTATCGGTATCCCCTTTCTGACCGAGAGCGGGGGGGTGGGGGTGATAACGGAGATAAATCTCAAAACTGGCATAGTTCGAACTTGAACCTGGGAACTTCAGATTACGAGTCTGGCGCGATACTCGCTTAGCTAACCCTCGTATCTCAGGTGGAACATCACAGCAAACCAATGCGATATCACTGCGCCGCCTCTGTGACTCAGTGGTATCGCATTCGATCGGTGTGACACCTTACGCAATACCGCTACCCCACCGAGGCATTGGTTCGGTGAGGGGAACATTGTTCAGTTTGGGTTCTACACCACCGAGGCATTGGCTGGTCGGTATCGCATTGGTTCGGTATCGTATTGGTTCGGTATCGCATTGGTTCGGTCGGGGGAAAGCTTCAATTTTCAGGCTCGCTGTAACAAGACGCTTATATACATTTGTGTTCATTTAACAAAATGGCGAGACCTTTTATTCCTGCAGGGCCTGGAGAAAAAGGCAGTCTTATTGGTCACAATCGCAAAAACATTTAGCACTGCCCTTTTATTTCGACAAATGGCGAGACCCTTTATCTCTGTGAAACTCAGAGAAAAAGTTAGTGCTGAGGTGCCATTTCAAAATTCGTCTTTGTTCTTAAAAAGCGGTGACGCTCTTTCTGCAAGGCTTTGGAAAAATCAACCAATTCTTTCAGTTCATGTCGGCAGGTATCGAAAAACACGATAAAAATCTTTGGAATAAAAAGTAGTAAAATTAAAAGATGAAAAGGAATAAAGTTGTTATTTTAAAAGAATGCATAGAACCGGAGAAAGGAAGGCATAGGAGGGAAATAGGAATAGGAGGAATAGGGGCAAGAATATACTAAAGCACTCTTTCATTCCCTATAACTTGAAGTTGAATTTGACTAAATAGTTAAGAATTTGAATTGAAATTTGACCAAATAGGTAATCATTTGAACTGTAATTTGACTAAATAGCTGAGAAAATGGAATTAAAATTTGCTTAAAGAGCTAAGAATTTGAATTGCAAAAATGACAAAATAGCTGAGAAAATGGAATTGAAATTTACCTAAATAGCTTTTGTATTTGACTACCTCAACTAGCTAAGATTTTGAATTGAAATTTGACTAAATAGCTTTTGAAATGGACTAAATAGCAAGATCACAAATACCCAAAAATCTCATATTTAAGTAGGCAAAAGGACGGACGGTTGATTGTTTTGAGCCATTGTGTGCATTTAGCCCATTGTGTGCACTTTTTTTGCACACAGTGGGCTAAATGGCCAGGTCACAAGGCCCCAAGGCTCAGAGCAGGTTGGTGGAGGGGAATGACTTGACTGCTGTTAAGAGACAGATGGTAGTCTCCCGTCAAGGCCATCCAGCGTGTTCTTCAATGTGCACATGGTATGGCTCTCCTTCACACAGAGCTACGGCTTAAAGTCCCATCCAATGGACGACGGCCTTTCCAAGCCCATCGTTGTACCCTACTTACCGTGGGCAGGGAGGTGGGTTTTGCAGAGGTAAGTCTCAACTCTAGCCCAGCTGGGACTCGAAACTGGGAATTGTAGATTACGAACTTGGCGCGCCACCGACTGAACCACCCCCGTCCACGCTGGACGTTTGGTGAATCAGTGATGCAATAACTGTAGGTAGTAAGAGGTACCCCTCAAGTGATGGCTTCGTTAAATTTAAATTTTTCGCGATCAAATTTCACACATTTTTAATTTTTAATTTCCTTCACTTCAAACTAATAAAGTATTAAAAAAAATAAAAATAAATATCCCCTCAAGCAGCTGCTTGCCACAGAGATCTGACAGGAACCTGTCAGTTTATACGCCATAGTAGGTCTGTGAGGATGGCGGGACCTCAGCAGAAAAACGACACATACATCCATGCCTTACCCGGGGCTCGAACCCAGGTCTCTTGGATCAGAAGCCAAGCGCGCTAACCACTCGGCCATGGGACGGCAATAAAGTATGCATGAACATAAAAATCCATATAAATATGCATGTTAAAAAGTTGAAGGGCAGCATCAAGTAAATATTTAAAAGAGGGTGTCACTGCTTAAAAAGGTTTGCACCCTAATGTGTTAGAAGATAAATGGGAAGATGCCTCCCATCTGGCATGTTCAGTTATTCAAGATACACAGTATATGGGTGTCCTTAACACGACACCACGGCTTAAGGTCTCATCTAACGGACGGCGGGCTTACATAGTTCACAGTTGTCTGCTTTCTCACTGAGAACAGAGTTAGAATAAAAAAAACTCAATGCAAATACAGTTGTATTCGAACTTCATAAAATGAGATTGTGAGATTGGCTCTTTTACCGACTGACTTACTTACTTAACGTCACTGTTATTGGGAGGTCCTTTTGCAGGCTTTCCCATTTGAGAGTTACGGACTGAGTTATCCTAAAACCTCATAAAGGAAAGTAGTGCAAATTTGTTATGGCGTCAGCATAGATAGTTCTAACATTTAGACAATTCTTATATATATATATATTTCTTTCCATAATATCACTGGTAGATTTTAATACTAATGTTTATTCATAAATATACATACTTAGAAAAGCAAATATTCATTTGTATTAGCGTTAGGAAAATTCTAATAAATACTAATAATTTTCTTTCTAGAAAATGTATATTTGCAAATAAATATTAGTATACAGATTAATATTAATATCTACCAGTAGTGATAATTTCAGTCATCCAAGTGGTAACCAAAACATTCCCAGCTCTGAACATTTCTGTAGTAATTTCATCTACCCCTGGGGATTTATGAAGTTTAAGTTTAGAGATAGCCAAACTAACTTCAGATTGTGTTATAGGGCCAACATTAAAGCTGCCAATGCATCTATCATCATTGCAAACAATGGGAGTAGAACTAACCACATTGTTTAGAACATCACTGAAATGCTCAGCCCACCTAGCCATGACAGAATCCTCACCTTCTATAACCTTGCCTTGTTTATCCTTCAATCCCTGTATGCCTGTCGTTTTCTACCACATAAAACATTAACTATCTGGTACAGCTCTCTGCTGTTGTGCTGCCTAACTGCTTCCTCAGCTTTGTCAGCCAAGCTATTAAGCCAAAGATTTTTATCAGTAGCTAACTGATCCTTTACACGTTTATTAAGCTCTCTGTAATCTTTTCTATTAGGACTAGTAGGGTATTGATTAAGGGCATTCCTGCAGTTCTTTCTTTCCGAAATAAGCTCAAGTGCCTTATCACTCAGATAATTTTGCCTCTTCTGCTCCTTTTTTCCTGAAAGAGTACTGTTAGTGTCCAAAAAAGCCTGTTTAAAATGATCCCATTCTTCCTCAATTTCAGTATTAAGCAAACCATGACTGTCATAATGACTAAGTAACCTATCATGGTAAGCTTTAGCTATAACTGGGTCTTTCAGAGCTTCAGTATTAAAGGTAAATTTTTTAACCCTAGCACAACACTTTTTAAGTTTAAGTTGCAAGACACTTTTAACAAGGTAATGGTCAGATCCAATTTCAGCTCCCCTATATGCCCTGGTATTTCTAACAGAACTAGCCCATTTGCTGTTAATTAATATATAATCAATCATATTCCTATGCAGCCCATCAGGTGAGACCCATGTGTATTTATGTATGTCGCGGTGAGAAAGAAATGTATAAGAAATGCCTAAATTTTAATTTACCATTATTCCCTTTTTGCTGTTAGAACTACTTATTTGTTGTCATTTCCTATTCAGTAAATGTTTATACAAATCAAAGCTCTCGACTTCATAATGATTTCGACCCATTTTAAAAACCATTTGAGGGCTTCTGACACAGTTTTTAATAACCGTTGAAAATCCTCGACAAAATAGTACTAAAATTATCAGTTTACACTGTTATTTAGGTGCAAACACCGAATGTAAAAATTCTTTCACGAATTTAAACATTTCAATTGTAAAATATTTTACATGGAATTCTAAAGTGTGTTTTTTTTTAAAGAATGAAAGAAAAAAGTATTTTAATGACAAATATATCGCAACAAGACTTGAAATCTTATCATTAAGATGCGAATTAACCAATAGTAAAATTTTTGATTGTCTCCGTAAGAGACAGATTTGCCTCTGGTTAAACATTTTCTCTTAAAATTATTCAGATCGTTGGTTTAGTGTTCTGGAAAAATATCGCTTCTTTTTTTTTTGTTGATTCCTGACCCAAACATACACTGTGTTACGAAAAGGTAACAGGAAAATAGCTACATTTAAAGCTTCCTAACTTTGAAAATAAGTTTTTTACGGGAAAAAATGTCATTCGACACAAATTGAAGATCTGATTAATAGCTTTCTAAATGCCGATTTTCAGGAATATTTGTTTAATATTTAAGAAGTTACACTGAGCAACAAATTTTCATAAAGGTCATGCCTCTGAGATAAAAGTCGCCATTTCTTAAACATTTCAAGGTGCTGAACACGAATATGACAATGAAAATGCAAAATTGGCTACGATTTCTGAGAAATCCGCAATAGTTTCTTATAAAATATAATAATACATACATATGACATGTATCGGTAAAATTCCGCTCCTATTTCCCACGTCGTTTGTACAGCTGCTCAGGATCATCTCTGGCGAGCGTCCAACAGTAGTCAGCCAACTTTGAAGAGGATCAGTCTCCCTGGTATCGTTTCTCCGTCGTTGCAATGTCCTGGTGAAAACGTTCACCGTGTTCCTCACTAACCATGACGTTGGGTTGGGTGGTTTTACCTCTGAGCGGCACTTTTTTGCACACTATGCGCTAAATGGCCAGGTCACATGGACCCCGAAGGCTCAGAGAAGGTTGGGGGAGGGGACCCACTGGAACAGCTGTTGGGAGACAGATGGTAGCCTCCCGTCAAGGCTATCCAACGTGTTCTTTAACGTGCACAGGGTATGGCTCTCCTGCACACAGGGCCACGGCTTAACGTCCCATCCGACGGACGGCGACCTTTTCAAGCCCATCGGTGTCCCCTACTGACCGTGGGCAGGGTGGGGAATTTTGCGGATATAAATCTCAACTCTGACCCAGCTGGGACTCGAACCTGGGAACTACAGATTACGAGCCTGGC
Organism: Ryuthela nishihirai; assembly: GCA_038380435.1. Classification (NCBI taxonomy): domain Eukaryota; kingdom Metazoa; phylum Arthropoda; class Arachnida; order Araneae; family Heptathelidae; genus Ryuthela; species Ryuthela nishihirai. The sequence goes on from JAWZYU010000004.1 coordinate 11,716,570, forward strand.
GCGCTACCGACTGAGCCACCCCCGCCCCAACCATGACGCAGTTGCCGGGGAAGAAATCTAAGTGGGAATGGAGAAAGTGGATCTTTAAGGACATATTGCACCGCTTGTACAGCACTACCTGGTTATGATACAGAAACAACATGTGTATCACAACATTTGTGATACAGAAACAACATGTCCTTAACCAGTTTCTTGTAGTTGTCTGCCCTGACATTCCCGAGGAATTTAGTTGACACCAGACGAAACGCGACCCAAATCTTTTTCTCGTCACCCTGAAGCAGGTTATCAAACATCTGGTCTCTGAACAGCTTGCGGATCTGAGGACCCACAAAAATTCCCTCTTTAATTTCGCTTCGTTGAGTCGAAGGAATTTGTCAGCCAAGTACTTGAAAGCTGATGCAGTCTGGTCTATGGCTTTCACGAATTTTTCATCACACCGAGTTTGATGTGTAGAAACGGTAGCAGGATTTTGTGCGTTTCTGCCAGTGCTGGGTGTCTCGCATTCTTCTCTCTGACCATCAGAGATTTCCTCTGAGGTCAGTTTCTCTTCACGTTTGCTCATATTTTTAATCACTTCTCTCATAGTTTGAAACACATGGACTAAACCTTCAAGATTACTGCAATTAGAGAAACAACATTCAACTACTGTAATGTACGCCTAAAACAGCTGTTGAACTGTTTGCAATACAGCAAGTATGGAAGACAATTCAACAGCTGTTTTAGGTTGTCGTAGGTTTCTTTCATGTAGACAGTGTGTCCGACCGGAATGGATAGAAGTCGATTTCCATTATGCAGCAACACCACCTTGAGGAGTCTATGAATAGTCGCCATTCTTGAGGGTTATGTTTGATTCCGAGGACATTCATCAGGCCATCTACATCGGAGCAGAACACATGGCCATCTTCCTTTCTGAAGTAAGGTGCAAACTGCCCATGACGAGTTCGAAACGAAGTCACTCGGACTTTTTCCTTGAGAAGATTCCATTGTTTAAGCCATGATCCAGGTAACTCTGCTTTGGCCTTGGACAGCTCCAGATCGCGAATCGATGGGTTGGGTTGTTTTACCTCTGAGCGGCACTTTTTTGCACACCATGGGCTAAATGGCCAGGTCATATGGACCCCGAAGGCTCAGAGAAGGTTGGGGGAGGGGACCCACTGGAACAGCTGTTGGGAGACAGATGGTAGCCTCCCGTCAAGGCCATCCAGTGTGTTCTTTAACGTGCACAGGGTATGGCTCTCCCGCACACGGGGCCACGGCTTAACGTCCCATCCGACGGACGGCGGCCTTTCCAAGCCCATCGGTGTCCCCTACTGACCGTGGGCAGGACGGGGAATTTTGCGGAGATAAATCTCAACGCTGACCCAGCTGGGAGCGAATCGATGGAAAATTCTTTTGGAGGTTCGGGAACGGGAAGGGCTTCGCCGTGCGGAACAGATTGTATATTCTGGTACGTTCTCCAGAAACAAGTGGAACCATGCAGAAATAGCAGTCATTTGCATGATTGTTTAGTTCTCTTCAAACCATAGGAACAGCAAACGGCATCGCCACTTTTTCGCCTTTCAGCCACTTCTTACTTATGCTGCAGTACATGTGCACAGATTTCTTGCACATGTACTGCAGCATATATGTGTTGGGCCAAGGACTTGTCCTTGTTCCCGATCTTCCATCCAAAATAAAACTCATACGCCATTTTTACTATTGGAGTGATGACCCTTTTATGGCTTGCAAACGTCACTTCCCCGCAAATGTAACAAAATATATCTGCACTATTAACGCAGTTACGTGGCATCACTACTGCTGGGTTAAAACTGCAAGGATCACTTGTGTTATACTTATGAATCAGGGGTAAATGGGAATCTCTCAAAAGACTTGTTCACCCTACGAGACGTCACTTACAACTAACGATTGCATCATCTTTTGTCCCGATCGTAAGGCCGCGATGTCATGACTCAACTACATTGCATAGACAATAAAGCAATACCTCCGGGAGTTGTGTGTATGGCGGGATGATGCAATACAACGCAATATGTTGCAAACTGTAGTTTAAAATACAACGTTGCGAAATGGTTACCTATGTGCTCAATGCGGACTGAGTCGTTTATACATGACCATCTCTGCCTCTCCTAAATCGACAAATTTTATTGTCATTTTCGTGTTCATAATCTTGAAATTAGTAAAGATTGGCTATTTTCATTTCAAAGTCTCAAGTTTTCAAGTCATTTTCAAAGTTCACTGTTATTGAAGCTCAAATGTTTAATAGCAGACGATGTTACATTTTTTTCTCCGAAATTGATGAAAACTTAAAACATTGTTACACAACCTTCAAATATTACATTTATGTTAATTAACAATTTGTTGTAACAATTGTGTTTGAACTTTAAGTTAAATTTTCATGACTAGAAAAGTTACATTTAAATGTTTCACCTTCTATAAATGCTTAAATATTAAACGAATATTTTTGAAAATAGATATTTAGAGACATATGAATGAAATATTCAATTTATCTCCAGTAATATTTTTTCGTAGAAAACTTATTTTCGAACTTAGAACATGAACATGAACTTATAACATGGAAGTGTCCAGTTAGTTTTTGCAATAGAATGTATTAATTATTTACTTACACGTGTATATATCTGTATGTTAAAGCTTATTTCTTAATACAGTGGACCCCCGATATAACGCGCATGTCGGGCGGGAAACAACACCCGCGTTATAAGGTGAACCGCGTTATACCGAGCGGCGCGGTGGCGACACAATAAATTTCACACTGTAAGCTTTTCTTTTACTCCTCATGCATACAATAATTAAACACTATTCAAAATACATGCGGGAACTCAATACATACACAATTACTCAATACGCAGTAACAATAAAATGCGATACTCACTAACGCCTCACGGACCTGTATAAACATGTTTGAATTTATCGCGAACATCGCCCGCGCTATAACCGAGTGCGCGGTATAGCGAGCAGCGCTATAACGAAGGTCCACTGTACTTCTCAACATACGTTTGAAAACAACACCAGAAAAACAAGGCAGGCGATTTATCGATATTTCTCTGATTTACTCCAATATATTTCAGTTTCCTTACTAACAGAAAGCCGTCCCGTGGCCGAGTGGTTAGCACGCTTGGCTACTGATCTAAGGGACCTAGGTTCGAGCCCCGGATTAGGCATGGATGTGTGTGTCGTTTTTCTGCGGAGGTCCTGCCATCCTCTCAGATCAGATCTCCTACTGTGGCATATAAACTGACAGGCTCCTGTCAGATCTCTGTGGCAAGCAGCTGCTTGAGGGGGTATTTATTTAATTATTTTTTTACTAACAGAAAACACTCTGGAAGACGTTTTATTATGGAAGATCACTTTATAAATAAATAAATACCCCCTTCAAGCAGCTGCTTGCCACAGAGGTCTGACAGGACCCTGTCAGTTTATATGCCATAGTAGAAGGTCTGTGAGGATGGCAGGCCCTCAGCAGAAAAACGACACAGACATCCATGCCTTACCCGGGGCTCGAACCCAGGTCCCTTAGATCAGCAGCCAAGCGCGCTAACCACTCGGCCATGGGACTGGCAAAAGATCATCTTATGTACTGACAATTATAAAATTTAATAAACTTTCTGGTTTAATATTTCTACTGGTAGTTTTATAACGTTATAAAAATGCACAGAGAAAACCAATTTAACAAGAACCTAATTTAAAAATTATGAAATTACTATTTAAAAGTGCAACGGTAAAATGTAAAATAGAAATTTGAAATAACCGGCTCGAAAATGTGAGTCCGAACTTATCTCTAAAAGCATATGAAACCTGCGTAGTGGAGGAATATCATGAACTATACAAAATTTATCCCATGCTTTTCACTTCCCCACCTCAAAATAAGGGGAAAGGTATAAACGAATATTTCATTATATCTTCCTAAAGCGAGGACCGAACCCATCGAGTTGTGTATCAAATGAAAGCTTCCGGCATGGGGATACGATACTCAAGTTAAGCCCCCTTTCTTCCCCCCGAAAAAGAGGGAGAGAAATTTAACAAGGATCGATTTAAACGAGTTATTTCTCAATCGAAAGTTTGTAACATGGGGTTGATTTTTCTTTTTGCACACAATGGGCTAAATGCCTAAGTCACAAGGACCCCGAGGGCTCAGAGAAGGTTGGGGAGAGGGGTTCCACTAAACAGCTGTTAGGAGACAGCTGGTAGTCTCGCGTCAAATCCATCCAGCGAGTTCTTTAACGCACACAGGGTAAGGCTCACCCACACAAGGGGACACGGCTTAACGTCGCATCTGACTGAAGGAAGCCTTTCCAGCCCTAATGAGACAAATCCATCCAGCGAGTTCTTTAACGCACACAGGGTAAGGCTCACCCACACAAGGGGACACGGCTTAACGTCGCATCTGACTGAAGGAAGCCTTTCCAGCCCTAATGAGACAAATCCATCCAGCAAGTTCTTTAACGCACACAGGGTAAGGCTCACCCACACAAGGGGACACAGCTTAACGTCGCATCTGACTGAAGGAAGCCTTTTCAGCTCTAATGAGACAAATCCATCCAGCGAGTTCTTTAACGCACACAGGGAAAGGCTCACCTGCACAGGGGAACACGGCTTAACGTCCCGTCTGTCTGAAGGAAGCCTTTCCAGCCCCAGAAAATGTAGGGTGGAGAATTTTGCAAAGATAAATCTCAACACTGGCCCAGCTGGGACTGGAACCTTGTAACTGCAGATTGCAAGCCTGCCGCGCTACAACTGAGCCCTTGTGACATGGAGAATATAATGGATTATCTCAAATTAGACTTCTTTTTCTCTCCCACAAAAATAGAGTGGTTGAAATTTAACGGGGGTCAATCGCAACAAATCATATGTCAATTGAACGCTTGTCACATGCAGAGTAGCAAAGAAATGTAAGGGAATATAACAATTTTATCTTCCGGAGATTTGAAAGTTAGGTATTGTACAGTAGCTCAAAAAAGTATCCGAACACTGTGGGTGATTACAGAATTCAGAAAAAATATCTGGCAACGATTTTTTAGAAATTAGTGATCTGGCAGCCTTCGTGTCACGTGACACGAGGTTGCCAGATCACTAATTTCTAAAAAATCGTTGCCAGATAATTTTTCTGAATTCTGTAATCACCCACAGTGTTCGGATACTTTTTTGAGCGACTGTACCTATAGTCCTGCAAATATATTTGCATAAAAATTTTAAAGATCCTTGAAGGAAAAATTATATAGTAGAACGGTACACCGGTCTGTTTTGGCTCGAGCCAGTGACCTGTCCCCCTCCCCAACTCCCACGTCATCCATCCTTAATTTTTTTATAAACCTTGGCCGGTCTATGATGATAGATTCTGTAATTAAAATTAATAGAATATATTAGATAACCGTAGGTGCAGAAAATGACCGAGAAAACTAATGACTCATTAGTTCCTATAATATAATAAAAGTGTTTTTCTTCAATTTTATTTCCATGGGGATATAAAATACACAAAGCTACACATTAAGTTACACACATAGTCATTTATTTACATATCGCCTTCTGTGTTCTACGTAGATACTCTTATGCAAAATCAATAGGAAAATTATGCTCCGAGCGCAAAAATATGTTTCCGAATTATGATAAAAATGTTAATTACAATAAGAAATTGATAGAGAATTCTTTATTTATTTCTTGCTCTGTGAAGAGTTGACTTTTAGTGAGTACCTTTTACATCCACCCCCCTCCCCCAAAAAAAGGAAGTTTATTTAATAATCAGAAGGACAATTTATATTTTACTCCTGATTTCACAGATTCCGCACAAAGACTTAAAAACAAGAACTAAAATGGAAAGGTTTCGTTTTGTTATTCTTATTCTTTTTCATTTCATTTTTTTTTTCATTCTTAATTTTGTAATCTTGGTTACATTGTTTATTTCTGAAATACTAAATAAATGAAGAAATATAATTTTTTTTGAAAGTGCTTTTAGGAAGCGTTTGAAAATGGCTTTAAGAAATCTCGCTGACTCAGTTTTCCTCTTAGTGCCTGTTTTATTGAACATGGGCAGTCGATTCTAAAAAGGCTTAAAAAGTCTTCTGTCATTGATTCGATCTATAAAACACTCCGAAAGAGCAACAACAACAACAGAAAAGAGAAATCTGATTTGCCGCGCTTTAGTATTGAACCGATATCGATATAAGGATCGATATTAATCCTTTATCGATTCATGATGTAAGTAGTTTCTTCGAAGTGTATCGATTCAATCTCTTCCTCTTTTGAAAGCATTCTTTTTTTTTCAGTGGAGCGAAAAACGATTTCTCCTTCCAGTTCTACACGGTAATTTTTTTCACTTACGGCACAAATAACGTAAAAATAAAAAAGGAATCAACATTTTAAAAAAAGTCATCTTATTATTTGTTCTCAAAATGCAAAATAAATCTCAGTGATTGTGCAACAACTGAACTTAAATTAATTTTAAAGGAAGATACGGTCCTAGCAACTTTATTTTTGACCCATAAAGAAACGATTTGAAATTTTCTCCTTCCAAATTAATATCATTTCAAAAATGCAATAATTTATGTTAATTATATCCACGGTTCATCTACTAAGATTCAACCGCTATTATATTCTTTTAAAGTCACTTGATGAAAAGGATAGGGAGAAAAAATTATCTTCAGCAGGGTGAACTCAGCGGTCAGAATTGACATGTTATCAGAAGATCGCGGGTTCGTATCCCACACGCCTCAAGATAATTTTCTTCTATACTCTTGTCATCATGTGACTTTTAAACAGCATAATACTGATTGAATACTTAAATGATCATTGATACTTTTTTAAATCTGAAATTATTAATTAATTTACAGAGGGAATATTTTTTGATAGCTTAAAAATGGCTACAGTTACTCCAGTTTTTAAAAAGGGTGATTTTAATAATTTATCTAATTACAGGCCGATTTCTACACTACCCATTTTCTCAAAGGTAACAGAACAAATTATGAAGAAGAGATTAATGAGTATTCTGAATAGCTACTCATTTTTCAGTGAATCTCAATTTGGCTTTCGTGAATCTTTGAGTACAGAGGATTACAATTTTAAAATTAACATCTTTCATTGTCAATGGAATTGATCAATCACAGAAAGTTAATGAAATTTTCTTAGATATTTTAAAGCATTTGATACAGTTCAGCATAATATTCTTTTCAGCAAATTACAGCATGCAGGCATTAGAGGAAAAGTGTTAAAATGCTTTAAATCATATTTAGGTAATAGAAAACAATTTGTCAAAATTGAAAGCTTTAATAATGAAATATTAAATCTTACTAAAGGTGTTCCACATGGTTCAATCTTTGGCCCAGTCTTATTTCTAATTTATATTAATGATTTTTTTTTCTTCCAAAATCTTCGGGGAAAGCTGGTGTTGTATGCAAATGATCCTACTATTTTATATCAAAATTCAGATACAGAAACTATGCATGATATCTGTTCTGACTTGACAAAAGTAAAAAAAATGGTTTGATGCTAATTTTTCCAAAAATAAATGTGGATAAAACTAATTTCGTGTACTTTTCCTTGAATAATTTAATTAAGGAATAATAATTTCTTGAATGTTTTGTTATAAATTAAAATTTGATTCCATTTTTAACGATAAACCTGATGATTGCTGCTATAATGAAATTACTCAAGTTAATTTTGTTAAGTATCTTGGAGTATATATTGACTCCATTTCAAATTGGAATACTCATATAACTATGATTACAAAAAATGGTTTTATTTATATAGGTTATATTATTTAAGTAAAATTAATTAATTTAAGCCATATCAAATAAATTTTTATTTCAACTATATTTTTCATGGTTTCAAGCTTCTATTTGCTACGGACTTGTCAGCTGGGGAGGTGCATATTAATGTTCCTTAAACAATATTATAAACATGCAAAATAAATATTTAAAAGCTATGACTGTTCATAAAAAAAACTGGCACAATAAACTTATTAAAGATAACATTATCCTTGATTTCAGACAATTATATGTCTACCGTATAGTTTATTATATATATAAGAACCCTACACTTTTGCAGATGAAAATTTCAAGGGGAAATTTTAGAAATTCAGAATACAAATTTATTGTCCCATTAACTAGTAAAGAAATTTCACAGCGGCATTTCATGTTTTGTTTTTTTAGCCAAATTTTGCCATGCCAAAATTTTTTAGTTGTTGCCTTATAATAACAAAGACATTTGAAGAAGATAAAATCTTTTTAATGCAGTTAAAATATGTATGGGTTTGGCTATATAAAAGCGGGTTGGCCCTTTTCTAACCATTTCCTTTCTTTATTTCATTTTAAATATAATTCTGTTTGATTCTTAAAAATATATAACTATTAAAAATATATATATGAGAATAAGAGGAAGTTTCTCGTTGAGCCTGTCAGTTTGCAAAAGGTTCTCATATTAATTTTTTTTATCATTTTGTTTTATTTTTATTTAACTTTTATTTTTTATATATTGATACACTGTTATAGTGGAAATCGCAACGCCAAGAAGGAATGGAAGTAGAGATATGTAAATCCCAGATGGCAATCGGCCATCAAGATATGCAAATGATCAAAGTTCCGCAGCCAATGGACAAGTGATACCCAGCCGAGACGTGGATAAATACCAGCGCCCACGAGAGCATAGCATTGCACGACCAACAGTGAGGTTGTCCTCCATACGGCGCCCCACTGTGATACAGTGGTATGGGGTGGCATCATATATGGTGGCAATACAGTGGTATGGGGTGGCATCATATATGGTGGCCACTGTGATACAGTGGATGGGGTGGCATCATATATGGTGGCCAGACACCTCTGCATCCATATTTCTGGCACTCTAATGGCGAGACGTCCCATCAATGACATCGTTAATCCTGAGGCACAACCCTCCCTTACCACTATGGGTGTACTGATTTTGCAGCAGGACAACGCTATCTCACACACTGCACGTATAACAATAGACAGTCTCCAAGGTTTGTCATTCTCCCATGGCTGCCATACTCCCCCGAACTTGTTGTCCATTGAGCATGTGTGGGATCATATGGGTCACTGCTTCGCCAGCTCCCTCCGGCAGCAAATTTGGTACAGTTGCTTGCCCAGTTGGATGCTGTTTGGAACACCATACTTCAAGACGCCATTTATCCTCTGATTTAAGGAATGCCGAGACGTCTACAGGTTTGTATAACAGCTCGACTCTGTACTGATCAATCTGCAATAAATACATGTACAGTCGCTCAAAAAAGTATCCGAACACTATGGTTGACGTGACACTTGGTTACTTGACATGAAGGTTGCCAGATCACTAATTTCTAAAAACTTCGTTGCCAGTTATTTTTTCTGAATTCTGTAATCAACCATAGGGTTCGGATACTTTTTGGGCGACTGTACCTTGCGTTCCCACATTTCGTTTTTTGATCATTTGCACATCTACTTTCATAGCTTCTGTCCTATCATTTCGGGCCTAATAGCCATCACTTCCTTTGCTGTGTTGTGATTTCCACTTCGAGCAGTGTAGTTCTGATACCACCGTAATATGTATCTGTTGTGTATGAAATTAGGAACAATAGTTAATGGATGTGTATCGTGAAAATATACCGTGATTCAATAAAATTTATTATTATTATTGTCAAACAGGGTAATCGATAGCAATGCTTATCTTCTACAAGTGTCTTCATATAAGGACATGCTTGCTGAAACTATTGGGATTGGGTTGTTTATCTGTAAGAGTCGCTTTTCTACACACAGGTGGCTAATTGGCCACGTCATAAGGACCCCAAAAGGTTCAGAGCTGGGCTAAAGAAAGATCCCCTGGACTGCTTCTAGGAAGTAACTGGAAGCCTCATGTCAGAGTCATACAGTGTGTTCTTTAACATATGCATAGTATATATATATATTGAACACTGAGCCACGGCTGAAGGTCTCATCCAACGGACGCCGGTCTTTGCACTGAAAGCGTCGTTAAGTTCTCAGATCTTCTCTATTAGAGCTAATACACAAGGTTATGCCTACTGGAACAAGCAACTAGATTCTGTAATTAGAACTACACCAGCTGGAGAAAGATCACATAGAGGAAGCTAAGCTTTGGGTTGGGTTGTTTTACCTCTGAGCGGCACTTTTTTGCACACCATGGGCTAAATGGCCAGGTCACAAGGACCCCGAAGGCTTAGAGAAGGTTGGGGGAGGGGACCCACTGGAACAGCTGTTGGGAGAGATGGTAGCCTCCCGTCAAGGCCATCCAGCGTGTTCTTTAACGTGCACAGGGTATGGCTCTCCCGCACACGGGGCCACGGCTTTACGTCCCATCCGACGGACGGCGGCCTTTCCAAGCTCATCGGTGTCCCCTACTGACCGTGGGCAGGGCAGAGAATTTTGCGGAAATAAATCTCAACGCTGACCCAGCTGGGACTCGAACCTGGGAACTACAGATTACGAGCCTGGCGCGCTACCGACTGAGCCACTCCCGCCAGGAAGCTAAGCATTTTGAAATATTATTTTTTTACTTTATAGTGACTTCACAAGGAAAGCTATAACTATCGTTTCTTTGTTTTCCTCAAAAGTGATATTTTATACTCTCCTCTTCCTTTTCAATTCTTGTTAGCTCCCACGTCAGAAGATTTAATCAAATAAGCAACTTGTTATAAACGATTATGGGGTAAAATTGTTTTGACAATCACAAGCCTACAAAAACAAACAGGCAAAAAACAATAGAACAATGATGAAAACTTAAATCGTCAGGTATGCAATAAACAGCCAATATCCTCTTAAAATCAGATTTAAATACTTTATTAATACTCAATTTCTCTGTGTTAAAAATGACGACTTATAAATTTGTAAAAGTAAATAAGTGAGTTCCCTTAAAATAATCTTGCAATTCTTTGTACATTTGCAGTGTTGGAGTGTTATGTGGTATAGAAAGTATCCAAGGGTTACAATATGCCATTTAACTCATAAAAGTGTCGGGGTTTGCTCAGTCAGTAGATTTTAAGGCTCGTAATCTGCCCTTTATGCACGTAAAAGAACACACTGGTTGGCTTTAATGGAAAGCTTCGATCTGTCTCTAATAGCTGTCCAGTGGATCCCCTTCACCAACTTTCTCCGAATACTTGGGTTTCTTATCATTTGACCATTTAGCCCGTTATAATTAAACAACCGATAACAACTTAACCTAAAAATACCACACAGAGGTTTTCACTTTTTAAATTCACATCATCGTGAAACATCAAAGTATCCTCTCATCGAAATAAAACTTTTTTGATAAAAATATCTAATATGTAATAATATATAATATCTAATTTTAGTTCCTATTCTTTTTCAACGTCATCAGTAAGCAAGCCATGATTGTCATAATGACTAAGTAGCCTATCATGGTATGCTTTTTGCCTTCAGACCTTCAGTTTTAAAGGTAATTTTCTTAACCTTAGCATTCCTTAAGCTTCAGTTGCAAGAAACTTTGAACAGGTAATGGTTTGATCCAATTTCGGCTCCCCTGTATGATCTGGTATACCTAACTGGACTTTTCCATTTGCTATTAATTAAAATATTATCTATCATATTCTTTTTCAACTCAGCAGGTGGAACACATGTGTATTTATAAATGTCTTTAGAAATGTGTGCACGGAAATTCTCAGAGGTACTTTCGGAGTCATTATGATCTCGCCCTTTAGACAATGTGTGCACGAAAATGCTCAGAGATAATTTTAAGGCCCATATGATCTGGTCCTTTAGAGAATTGTGTGGATGAAAATCATCGGAGGTACTTTTGGGGTCCATATTATCTGGCACCTTAGATAATGCAAGGTCGATAATGCTCAGATGTCCATTTGACCTGGCCTTTTAGACAGCGTGCATAAAAATTCTCAGAGATACTTTTGAGGTCCATATGATCTGGCCCTTTAGATAACGTGTTGAAAAAAATAGTCATAGACACTTTTTGGGCCCATATGATCTGGCTCTTTAGAAAATGTGTGGTCGAAAATGCTCAGAGGCACTTTTGGTGTCCATATGATCTGTCCCTTTAGACAATGTGTGAACAAAAGTGCTCAGATGCACTTTTGGAGCCCATATAATCGGACCCTTTAGATAATGTGTGAACAAAAATGCTCAGACATTTTTAAACTTATATAATCGGGCCCTTTATACAATGTGTGGACGAAAATCCTCAGATGTACTTTTGGTGTCCATATGATCGCACAGTTTTGAAAATGTGAAGACAAAAACGTTCAGAGACACCTTTTTGGCCATATGATCTGGCTCTTTAGACAATGTGTGAACAAAAGTACTCAGATGCAATTTTGGGGTCCATATGTAGTGGCCCTTTAGATAATGTTTACAAAAATGCTCAGTGGGGGCACATATTATCTGGCCCTTTAGACAATGTGTGCAAGAAAATTTTCAGAGATACTTTTGGGGCCCACATGCTCTGGCCCTTCAGCTAATGTGCAAAAATGCTTAGATTTAGATTAGATGCTTAGATTTTGAGGTAGTCTACAGGGCCCATATGCTCTAGCCCTTGAAACGATGTGAACATGAAAATGCGTAGAGGCACCTCTAGGGTCCATATGATTACTCCTTTTAGACAATGTTTATACGCAAATGCTCAGAGACATTTATGGGATCAGAGACATTATGCTCTGGCCCTTTATACAATATGCACAAAAATCCTCAGAGAAATTTTTGTGGGCCATATGCTCTTGACCTTTAAACAACGTGTGGACGAAAATGCCCATAGGTACTTTTGGAGTCCTTATGATTGGGCCCTTTAGACGATGTGAACACGAAAATGCTGAGAATTTTTGGAGTCCATATGATACGATAAAAACACTTTTTGGAGTTCATTTGAGTTCCATATCACTGCCCCCTTAGACAATGTGTGCACGAAAATGCTCAGAGATACTTCTGTGGCCCATATATTCTGTTCTTCAGACAATGTGCACAAAAGTGCTTGGGGTACTTTTGGGCTCATATGATCTGGCCCTTTAGACAATGATGTGTGGATGAAAATGTTCGGAGGTACTTTTGTGGTCCATATGAGCTGTCCCTTTAAGACAATGTGAACATGAAAATGATCAGAGGTACTTTTGGGGTCGATATGATTGGGCAATTTAGACAATGTGAGCACGAAAATGCTGAGACACTTTTGGGTTCCATATGATCTGCCCCTTTTGACAATCAGTGTGGCGAAAATGCTCAGAGGCAGTTATGATCTGTCCCTTTAGATATGTGTGAACAAAAATGCTCAGAGGTATTTTGGGGCCGATATGATCGGGCCCTGCAGGCAATGTGAACACGAAAATGCTGAGAGACACTTTTGGTTCCATATGATCTGCCCCTTTTGACAAAGTGTGGACGAAAATGCTCAGAGGTACTTTTGGGCCCTAATGATCTGGTCCTTTAGATAATGTGAGGACGAAAATGCTTACATGTACTTTTGGGGCCCTGATGATCTGGCCCTTTAGATAATGTGAGGACAAAAAATGCTTATATGTACTTTTGGGGCCCGTATGATCTGGCCCTTTAGACAATGTGTAGATGGAAATATTCAGAGGTACTTTTGGGGTCCATATGAGCTGTCCCTTTAGACAATGTGTGGACGAAAATGCTCAGAGGTGAAACAACCAAACTCTGATAACAAGAAAAACATAATTTTCTCACTTGAATGTAGGTTCCTATTCGACAGTTAATAGCGCAGAAAGCTTGTAACCTGCATTTTCTTGGTTCGAGTTCCAAGTCACAGTCTATGAGATTTATGAAGTGAAAGAACAAACACCAATCGGTTTGTAAATGCTGCTGTCTGTCGAATGAGATTTTAAGTCTATGGTTATATGTTGAAGAGAGCAATACCACGTGCACTTCATAAACAAGCTGGGTGGCCTTGGCAGGAAGTCTCCGTTTCCTAACAGCTATGCAGTGGGTCTCCGTTTCCTAACAGCTATGCAGTTGGTCTCCGTTTCCTAACAGCTATGCAGTTGGTCTCCGTTTCCTAACAGCTATGCAGTGGGTCTCCTTTCCCCAAACCTTCGCTGAGCTTTGGGGTCCTTGTGACCTGGCCATTAAGCTCATCGTGTGCAAAAAAGCGCTGATGAGGAATAAATAACCCAATCCATTCCACATTTTTTTTACGTTATCCTCGTGCTCTCGGAGATCAATACTATGAAGATGACGATTAGAAAAAGAAGTGATGCCCAAGCACAATCCAAAGTTCGATGCCACGCTTCTGCGTGACGTCATTCACAAGACTTCAGCGCAAGCAGAAGTTTCTTAGATTGGCAATTAATTGATCTCATGTAACAAAGACGAAAGATGATCAATAGTATTTCGACGTATTTCATTATATTATATATAAAAAAAGTATTTTTTCCTATCACCTTTATTTATCTCTCTGACCGTCTCTCTAAAAAAAGAGACTTCATTTTCCCTGCAGAATTCTTCTCTGAGTGTTTGCGTTTCTGTGTAAAAGAAACTTTCAAAACAAATAGGAATTAAAACGTCATCGCTTCGGGAATCCATTTAATTGGGAAATGAAAGAAACAAGGAATCCTCTAACAAAGGTGATTTTGAAAGAATTCGCAACTAATGAAATAAGGTGTGTTTCATTTTTTTTCTCTCCCTAACTTTTGTTCTGTTGCAAACTAACACATTTAGTAAAAATCGAAAAGCAACAAAAAACTGCGCGGAAACATATCCTTGAACCAAATGGAAACTTAGGCAAAGAAACGAGTGTCGAACGAAACCATTAAACTCAAAGGTCTAGAAGTCTTTCCAATAGCATGAAACAAAATTACTTTTTGTGTCTCTCTTCAGCGAAAATAACGATCGTTTTACCCTAATAATTAGATTTTTACTATCGGCATACCATGAAATTGAGAAAAAAGTTGATGTTGTTTTTTATTTCGAGGAGAGCGTTTGAAGAAGTGTTGCGATTCGAATGAATTATATTTCTCGAACTAAGACACGTTTGTTTGATTGTTTTTGAGTTTGGTGGAAATTTAAGGTTTTTTTTCTTTAAACTTTTAATTAGATGTGGCTGGAAAGTTAGTTGTTGGTCTGTGCCTGTAAGAATTATTCGTATGCAGGGTTAATGGTGAATTCTAACAATTATCAGATGCAAAGCTAATGAGTAGAAATTTCGATTTTTTGTTTCTTTTACTTTCAAATATTTTCGCCCTGCCCACGGTCAGTAGGGGACACCGATGGGCTTGGAAAGGCCGCCGTCCATCGGGTGGGACGTTAAGCCGTGGCTCCGTGTATGGGAGAGCCATACCCTATGCACGTTAAAGAACACGCTGGATGGCCTTGACGGGAGACTACCATCTGTCTCCCAACAGCTGTTCCAGTGGGTCCCCTCCCCCAACCTTCTCTTAGCCTTCGGGGTCCACGTGACCTGGCCATTTAGCCCATGGTGTGCAAAAAAAGTGCCGCTCAGAGATAAAACCACCCAACTTTCAAGTATTTCTCGCAGGCCATGAGTGAAAACGAAATACGTACATGAGATAGAGTTAAAGTAAAAAAATATATTTAGAATTACACTCGTACAATATATTTCGTATTTTTTATAATTTTTTTTTTGCTTTGATGTTACTGAATTTATTTCCTAAAATATTGGAATAATTGACATAACCATTCGAACGATGGTTGGGATACGTAGAACGCCTTTTGGAAAAATCTCGTTTTCGATGCAAGATGAATTTGAAACAGGAATTCACTTACGTGTGAAAAACTTACTCATATCATTTCTATTTCTGACAGGGATCATCTTCAGGAGAGGTTTCAGTCCTGTTGCAGTGATATTATTTCCGTATCAGTGAAATCCAGGCTTTGTGCAACATAGTTCGTTGAACATCGTTCATTGACCTATCTGTTGTGAAAAAAGTGGAATCCAGGTTTTATGCAACTTAATTCCCTCGGCATCGTTAATGGCGCTATCTGTTGTCAAAAGAGTGGAATCCAGTTTTGTGCAACGTAGTATTCTGGACATCATTAATACAGATATCTGTTGTCAAAAAAAAGTAGAATCCAGTTGTTTTTTTGCAACATATACCCTGTTACATAGTACCTGGGTACCTTTGCAACACAGTACGGTAGGCACCTTTGCAACATAGTACGTAGGCACCTTTGCAACATATTACCTGGGCACCTTTGCAACTTAATACCTGGGTATCTTTGCAACATAATACCTGGGCATCGCTAATGGCGCTATCTGTTGTCAAAAAAGTAGAATCCAGTTTTTTTTAAACATAGTACCCTGGGTACTTTTGCAACATAGTACATGGGTAGCTTTGCAACATAGTACCTGGGCACCTTTGCAACATAGTACCTGGGCACCTTTGCAACATAGTATCTGGGTACCTTTGCAACATAGTACCTGGGCATCGTTAATGGCGCTATCTGTTGTCAAAAAAGTAGAATCCAGTTTTTTTTTTGCAACATAGTACCCTGGGTACTTTTGCAACATAGTACATGGGTACCTTTGCAACATAGTACCTGGGCACGTTAATGGCGCTATCTCTTGTCAAAAAAGTAGAATCCAGTTTTTTTTTGCAACGTAGTACCCTAGGCATGGTTTAATCGAGTTACTGTTGTCCAAAAAATATAATCCAGGTTTTGTGCAATATAATTCCCTTGACATCGCTCATGGCAATATATGTTGACTAACTAACTAGTTAAAGAGGAATAGAACACATTCATAAGAAAAACTGCTAATACAGTCGTCTATATAGCTTCATGAACGATTCCAGAGTATTACACTGTACAAAGACTAAATTCCACTCATACAGAATGAAAGCATTCCAAAAACACTGCAGTTCCTCTGAAGAGACTCCCTGACGTGAATGGAATTATTAGGAGTAAGTGAAATTATGTCTTAAGTTTATCCTACATTGAAATTAAACACTTAACATAAGGCAGACATGAATTCAATTCTTGATCTTTATCAACTCAGTTGGCATCTAAAATTTACTCTTAATCAAAATTTGCGAGATCAATATGTTTACGATTACAATCTTCTCTTCACACTTTTTAGGGGGTTTTAGAGGGTCCACCTACAGATTTGCGCGAGGAAACATTGTTAACGTTTGCAATTGGCGTCTTAAAAGCAAAATTATTACCAACAAACGTAGGCTGGTAATCAGCAGTTCCCAGATCGAGTCCCAAGAGATTTATCTCCGCTAAATATCATCCTGCAGTCTAGTGTATCTATTTACTCAACTCCGTGAGTCCTTGGGTTTTTTTGGTTTGACCTTTTAGCTCATTGAATGCAAGAAATTGTCTTTCAGAGGTAAATCAATCCAAATGCAACTCTCAAGTTCCCATATATAAATTTGCTGTGAGCCCACTTGCATTGATGTTCAAGGTATTGTTTGAACAATGCCAAAATATTGAAAATCTTTAAGTGCTAAATCGCTGATATCGTTTCTGTGGCCATACCTTACAAGAAGGTTGTCTGGGTTATTTTACATCTGAGCGGCACTTTTTTCCGCACAATAGGATAAATGGAGTGAACACAAGGACCCCGAAAATTCGGAGAAGGTTGGAGGAACCACTGGACAGATGTTGAGAGACAGATAGTAGCCTCTCGTCGTTGCCGTTCAGTGTGTTCTTTAACTTGCACAGCGTATGGCTCTCCCGCACCTTGGGAGAAAGGGTACCATCCGACGGAAGGCGGTCTTTCCAAGCCCATCGATGTCACATACTGATCGTGGGCAGGGCGAGGAGGTTTGTGGAGATATATCTCAACACTGGCCCAGCTGGGACTCAAACCTGGGAACTGCAGATTACGAGCCTGGCGCGATATCGACTGAGTCACCTCATCCCACTGGTTATGGGGAAGGGATCTACTGAACCCCAAAGCAAGGAGATTCCAAAAGGTTCACTCCCTAACCCACTAATAGCAATATTTTCGCAATGTTAAATTCTCATATAACAGAGTTTCATCAGTTCTGTTCTTATATATTATGAGAATATTAATAAAAAAAAAATAAAAAATAAATACCCCCTCAAGCAGCTGCTTGCCACAGAGGTCTGACAGTTTATATGCCAGAGTAGAAGGTCTGAGAGGATGGCAGGACCTCAGGAGAAAAACGACACGAACATCCATGCCTTACCCGGGGCTCGAACCCAGGTCCCGTAGATCAGTAGCCAAGCGCGCTAACCACTCGGCCACGGGACGGCTGAATATTAATAGATATATAATAATATTTATTATTATATTATATTAATAATATAATATAATATAATAATATTAAAAATATAATATATAATAAAATTAACAATATAATATATATAATAATATTAATAATATAATATATAATAATATTAATAATATAATATATAATAATATTAATATATATATATATTAATATTATGATATAATAAATTATTTTGATTACTAATATTTATTAATTAATTTATAATTATTAATTTTGCATGCTGGATGGTCTTAATGGGAGGCTTCCATTTGTCTCCTAACAGCTGTTCAGCAGATTCCGTTCCCCAATCCTTCGTTGAGCCATTGGGGTCCTCATGACTTGGTCATTTAGCCCATTATGTGCAAAAAAGTGTCGCTCAGTGGTAACAATCTTCTTTCCTTTCAATGAGAGACAACATTGTACTTTAGACATTCTTTGTCATGAAATATGAAACACGTATATATCTGAAACACATAATTCCCCTTTTCAATGACCAGAGTTTTGAAGCAGACGAAAACGACTGAGATTTGAACACATGAGGTCCATAAACATTGTAATATAATATATTAAGTTCAGGATAATTTTTGTATCTATTCTATGCACAGTACAGAAAATTAAAAATTATATCACGTAGTGATTTTGTAAGATAAAGTCTCTGCAATTTCAATAATTTGTAAGCGTGTTGACAAATTTTGCTGTGCAATGGGAGGAAAATTATTCACATGTACACATTTCCTCGAAAGACATTCACGGACTGCAAACTCGAGGGCCTCCAGGATTATAATCCATGCAGTTTAATGGTCATGTCTACTGACGTATTGATTTTGGATTTGATTACACAAACAGATCGCACCTTATAGCTTATTTGGAGAATTGATGAGAGAGAGAGAGTTCCGATAATGTGTTTTCAGAAGATTGGTGCTCTGGCTGTAATTCGAAATTTATTTACAGAACATTTGTTTAATAAACGAAATAAATAACCAATTAAGCGCAGGAACCAATAAATAGAAACACTAAAAATTAAGATCTCGCCACAGATTGCTCATGAGGCCATTAAATACCTATTTTAATACCCCAAATAATTGGCACATCAATATTATCATCCTAAACAGTAAATTATGTAATTAAACGGGGGAATGAAGAATTCATTTTTGTGTTTAATCTCAGTAATACCATTTACTTCCTTGGTATCTGAGGGTGTCCTGGTTTCCATGGTGACGGCTTATCAATTTAACGATCGTTCCAGTAGCGAATTGAGGCTCTAAACATCGCTGATCATTAGCAGTCCGCCCCCTTTTCGTATTTTGTTCCCTGCCGATATGCCAGGGCTTCGTTGAGATTCACTTTTTCTGCATTTCTTTTATTAACGGGGTGCGTGGCTTGTTGCTTAGTGAAGTGCTCTACTATGCCCCGAGGACAGGAAGCCAAAGTCGAGACGGAAATTAAACGCATCGTTGACTTGAGGTTTATTTCTAAAGGTGTTAATGTCGGAATGGAAGATTCAAAGTATGTGAAGCTTCGATAATCCGAATATAAGGATCGAAGTTAGATTTTCCGCGCAATAATAAGGGCAAGTCGCCTTGTATTTGGTTTACAGAGAAAACTACGGTTCCAAAAACTGAGGTGCTAGGCAGATTCGCAGATCCCATCGAATCTAAAATATAGTTCCCTTCCAAAATACTAGAGAATTTAATTTCGAAGTTCTAAAACTTCTAAAATATGTATTTAATTGGAAAAATTGTGATTGAAAATAAATTAAAGATCATAATCAAATCTACTTAAAGTTCGATTTTCAACAATATTCTTTCAACATTTAGAGTTTTGAAAGCTGCAATATTTCATAGCAATAATAAGTCATGACTTTATCACAGAAATTAATCAAAAGTTAAAATTTTTGTTCTAAAATGATTTCTGTAAAACCATTTTATAAAAATAACTACACATTTTAAAAGTTTGCGTAATGTTTATTTCAATATTAGACAATAATTTTTTTTTTATAAAAAAGGTAACTGGGTGTATTCAAGTAACTCTTGAGAAAGTTATAGTTGCCGATAGAAAGGCAAATAAAATAAAAATAAATAATAAGCAGCTGCTTGCCACAGAGGTCTGACAGGAGCCTGTCAGTTTATATGCCACAGTAGGAGATCTGAGAGGATGGCAGGACCTCAACAGAAAAACGACACACACATCCATGCCTAATTCCGGGGCTCGAACCCAGGTCCCTTAGGGGCAGTAAAACACAGAATCCTCAAGCAGTCATGGGCTACGGAGGTTCAACCAGACTAGACAATTTTGTTCTCCAAACACGTCAGTCCTGAGCCATAGCTCTGCATTTGGCCACTGTAGGCCAATTCTAGCAAGGTCCTGTTTGACATTGTCTGCCCATCGCATCCTAGGTCTTCCCCTTTTCTTGAGGCCTTTAGGCACATCGTTCATAACCTTATTCCCCAATCTGGATTTGAGCAGCATACTTACCCTACTGGAGGCGGGGGTGGCTCAGCCGGTAGCGCACCAGGCTTGTAATCTGCAGTTCTCAGGTTCGAGTCCCAGTTGGGTCAGTGTTGAGATTTATCTCCGCAAAATTTCCCGCCCTGCCCACGGTCAGTAGGGGACGCCGATGGACTTGGAAAGTCCGCCGTCAGTCGGATGGGACGTTAAGCCGTGGCCGCGTGTGCAGGAGAGCGATACCCTGTGCACGCTAAAGAACACGCTGGATGGCCTAGACGGGAGGCTACCATCTGTCTCCCAACAGCTGTTCCAGTGGGTCCCCTCCCCCCAACGTTCTCTGAGCCTTCGGGGTCCTTGTGACCTGGGGGCGGGGGTGGCTCAGTCGGTAGCGTGCCAGGCTCGTGATCTGTAGTTCCCAGGTTCGAGTCCCAGCTGGATCAGCGTTGAGATTTATCTCCGCAAAACTCCCCGCCCTGCCCACGGTCAGTAGGGGATACCAATGGGCTTGGAAAGGCCGCCGTCCGTCGGATGGGACGTTAAGCCGTGGCTCCGTGTGCGGGAGAGCCATACCCTGTGCACGTTAAAGAACACGCTGGATGGCCTTTACGGGAGGCTACCATCTGTCTCCCAACAGCTGTTCCAGTGGGTCCCCTCCCCCAACCTTCTCTGAGCCTTCGGGGTTCATGTGACGTGGCCATTTAGCCTATGGTGTGCAAAAAAGTGCCGCTCAGAGGTAAAACAACCCAACCCAACTTACCCTCCTGTCTACACTTATAACTTGCTCAAGAGTTATTTAAATACATTCAGAAGTACCAAAATTGTATGGGGTTTTTTTTTCTTAACTAAATGAAATAGTTATCCATCCCTGTTTGTTTTCGGAAGCATATCATTTATTTTCATTCATTGATATGAAAAAATAAAAACATTTTTTACATATATTTTCAATAACAATTTTTCTTTTTTTCTCCGTTTTATTTTAGGGCATGCTTAGTTGTTCCATGGTATGATGTACGTCTGATGATTGCTATATTCGCAACTGAGCTGATTGATGCTCGCTACTGAGCTCATTATCTTGAATACTTCTATCTTGAGACATTGATTTTCTTTTTCGTGAAAGAAAAAAAATACCGAAGCCCATGGAGCAAGTGTTTCAGTTTATTGACCTCGTCTGTTAGCCAACGGCAGGACCCAGCTGAAACCATCAGTTCGCGCCCGATCACCGAAGTTAAGCAGCTTTAGGCGCGATCAGTAACTGGGAGGTCGACCACCTGGGAACACCGCGTGCAAGTTGACAAAAAAATCTGCTGAGGACCCGCCATCCTCACAGATCCATCTACTATAGCGTATTAAACTGACAGGCTCCTGCCAGACCTCTGTGGCAAGCAGTTGCTTGAGGAGGTAATTATTTTTTGTTGTGCTTTATAACAGATACCTGCGATGTGCGGCATAAAATAAGCAAAATAATAGTGATTGCTGCTGGAAATTTTAATGATCTATGTAGAGTGTATGCACCTGAAGACTAAAATAAGGCTTTAAAATAGTTTTCTTCTTTCTAAAGTTTGTTATGGTAGAAAACTTGGGCCATTTTTACGCAAAGAAAACAAGAAATATTTTTGATGTCTTTGATTATAGATATTTACGCAGTATTTTGGGAATTTGGTGGATTGACCCTGTAAGCAGGGCCGGATCTAGGGGTAGAGGCTAGTAAGAATAGTAGAGTAATGAGAATACTACTAAGGGTAGTAGAGGTAAAAAAGTACTAAAGTTCTGTATCTTTCGTACATTTTTTCAAGAAATGTTTTAAAGACTTCTAAAATACAAGGGGAATGTCATACTGTGATGGAAATGCTCTTTTACCTCTTTTCCTGCTTGATTAAGTTTCTTGATCTCCCTCCTCCCCCCCCCCCAATTTTTTTTTTATATACTAGCTTGCTTGTAAGTAATGATGAGGTAAGCGATGGAGTTTGCAACCTCCTCTGAGCAGTATAACGTGCAGAGAGAGATTGAATTAGTTTGGTCACGTTGCCCTTAGGCATAACTATAGAGTAGCGAAAAGGGTTATGAACAGTGTACCTAAAGACCACAGAAAAAGGGGTAGACAATGTCACACAGGACCTTATTAGAATTAGTCTACAGTGGCCAGATGTAGCAGATGTAGATGATAACAGATGTGTACAAGGGACTAAATTGCACAGTTTGGTTCGACATGCATAGACCATGGCTGCTTTAGGACTATGTATGGAAAAGCAAACCTGTCTGTCTACTGCGTGCTTGGAAAGACCGCCGTCCAATGAGATATTAAGTCATGGCTTCGTGTGCGAGAGATCCATCCCCTGAGCACGTTAAAGAACACGCCAGATGGCACTAACTGTAGGCTACTATCTGTCCTCTAACAGCTGTCCAGTGGGTTCTCTACCTTCTCTGAGCCTTCGGGGTCTTTGTGAACCTGTCCATTTAACCCAATGTGAGCGGAAAGGTGTCACTCAGAGGTGAAATAACCCAACCCTATTCACTGAGATTTCGTTCAGCATTTAGCCACGCAGCCTTACTTCATTTTTCTTTTCGTTTGAAAATATTGCTACTTTTCCGACTGTTGTTTAAGATGTTGGTGAAAATAAACACACGGCAAGAGTATCAAATTCTAATTTTTGATATTCTTCACGATGTTTTCCTTTTAATCGATACTTTGGTCTCGGCCATGCAACGGTTTAAGCGCATTCCGTAATTGCTCTCTAGGTTTGCTTACAGAGACCTAAACACTTCTTTCGTTCTCATCGACCAATGGCGGTCCGAAAGGAAAGATATTGGCGGCCAGAAGGCAAGAAAGACGTTTTAATAACAAACTTCTGTCACGGTTATCCAGAATCTCTTTCTCATCGAAATGATGTATCGAACGCAATGTGAGAGGAGAAAAGAAACACAGAACGAAATTGCTCAAAAGCTCTAACGTGCAACAGGAAGTGGAATACATCCAATCCACGACTAACACGGCAGACGCTTTCTTTAGCGAATTTTTCTACGGTGAAATATACAGTTTTAGTCGAGTACGAATTTCTCCTAAGAAATAATGCAAATTGGAGGGATGTATTCCACAATCCTATCCTGATTGACATTTTTAATTTTAATTGTTTATTATGATTACACTTTGATAAATACTTTGCGTTTATTGTTTGTTTAGGTATGTTTCATACGTGTAACTGATTTTTTATAGAAACGGTACAATGATAGAGGCAGAAACAAATGGCTGCTAAATGCAGTTTAATACATGGTACGCAAAGATGTTTGTCGAGTGAAGATTGGAAGCTAGAGATGAATTGTTGTGAAGATTGGAAGCGAGAGATGTTGTGAAGATTGGAAGCGAGAGATGTTGTGA
Source organism: Ryuthela nishihirai (assembly GCA_038380435.1). Classification (NCBI taxonomy): domain Eukaryota; kingdom Metazoa; phylum Arthropoda; class Arachnida; order Araneae; family Heptathelidae; genus Ryuthela; species Ryuthela nishihirai. The sequence goes on from JAWZYU010000004.1 coordinate 11,740,581, forward strand.
ATATTGGAAGCGAGAGATGTGAAGATTGGAAGCGAGAAATGTTGTGAAGAGTGGAAGCGAGAAATGTTGTGAAGAGAGGAAGCGAGAAATGTTGTGAAGAGTGGAAGCGAGAAATGTTGTGAAGAGTGGAAGCGAGAAATGTTGTGAAGAGTGGAAGCGAGAAATGTTGTGAAGAGAGGAAGCGAGAAATGTTGTGAAGAGTGGAAGCGAGAGATGAATTGTTGTGAAGATTGGAAGCGAGAGATGAATTGTTGTGAAGATTGGAAGCGAGAGATGAATTGTTGTGAAGATTGGAAGCGAGATATGAATTGTTGTGAAGATTGGAAGCGAGAGATGAATTGTTGTGGAGATTGGAAGCGAGAGATGAATTGTTGTGGAGATTGGAAGGAGATATGAATTGTTGTGAAGATTGGAAGCGAGAGATGAATTGTTGTGAAGATTGGAAGGAGATATGAATTGTTGTGAAGATTGGAAGCGAGAGATGAATTGTTGTGAAGATTGGAAGGAGATATGAATTGTTGTGAAGATTGGAAGCGAGAGATGAATTGTTGTGAAGATTGGAAGCGAGATATGAATTGTTGTGAAGATTGGAAGCGAGAGATGAATTGTTGTGGAGATTGGAAGCGAGAGATGAATTGTTGTGGAGATTGGAAGGAGATATGAATTGTTGTGAAGATTGGAAGCGAGAGATGAATTGTTGTGAAGATTGGAAGCGAGATATGAATTGTTGTGAAGATTGGAAGCGAGAGATGAATTGTTGTGAAGATTGGAAGGAGATATGAATTGTTGTGAAGATTGGAAGCGAGAGATGAATTGTTGTGAAGATTGGAAGCGAGAGATGAATTGTTGTGAAGATTGGAAGCGAGAGATGAATTGTTGTGAAGATTGGAAGCGAGATGGATTGTTGTAAAAATTGTTGGCGAGTAATGAAGATGAGTAACATGTTTTTCAAGTGTTCCTACTCTACGTTTGACTATTCATTGTCTTTAACTAATCAGGATGAAATGGTATACGAATAAATTGTTACCAATCAGAGAGATAATTAAAATGTTTTTATTGTTTACAAATATATTGCGTCTTTTAACTGTTTTAACACCCTAATTCGCATAAGAAAATATGAAGAATCTTTTAGAGGGAAGTTCTTAAATTACGAACAAGAATAGGTCGGATAGGTGAGACAAGAAAAGCATCCAAGGTGGGGTTTTTTAACTTCTGAGTGCCACTTCTTTTGCACACAATGGACTAAATGGCCAGGTTACATGGACCCCGAGGGCTAAGAGAAGGTTGGAGGAAGGGTAGTCCCTGGACAGCTGTTAGGAGACAAATGGTAGCCTCCCGTCAAGACCATCTAGAGTGTTCTTTAACATGCAGAGGGTACACAACCACGGCTTAACGTCCCATCCGACGGACGTCGACGTTTCAACGTCCACCTGTGTCCCCAACTGACCAAGGACAGGGAGTTTTGCGGAGATAAATCTCAACTCTGGCCCAGCTGGGACTCGAACAACATCCATGGTGTTTTCTTATATGGTAAATGCAAATGATATAAACAATCGTAGAGAGGTAATGGAGAAATCGTGTTAAATCGAATGATCAGACGTTCTTTAGAAATCGTGTTTGTCGGGGGCTGAGTGTATTCGTTTCGTAAGAGTATTTTTTATTGCTTCCTCAGAACACGTTAAAAAATGTATTACATCATCAGAGACGTTTTCAGCAAAGCGAAGCACAGGTTTCAGATTCTTTCCGACATTTCGTAATTTTGTGTTCGTTATACCCAATGGGTTGAATAGCCCATTAAGTGCCTCTTACCTTTGACCTTTACGTGTATAAAAGTGCAACTTACCTTTGAACACCAGGGGCGGGGGTGGCTCAGTCGGTAGCGCGCCAGGCTCGTAATCTGTAGTTCCCAGGTTCGAGTCCCAGCTGGGTCAGCGTTGAGATTTATCTCCGCAAAATTCCCCGCCCTGCCCACGGTCAGTAGGGGACACCGATGGGCTTGGAAAGGCCGCCGTCCGTCGGATGGGACGTTAAGCCGTGGTCCCGTGTGCGGGAGAGCCATACCCTGTGCACGTTAAAGAACACGCTGGATGGCCTTGACGGGAGGCTACCATCTGTCTCCCAACAGCTGTTCCAGTGGGTCCCCTTCCCCAACCTTCTCTGAGCCTTCGGGGTCCATGTGACCTGGCCATTTAGCCCATGGTGTGCAAAAAAGTGCCGCTCAGAGGTAAAACAACCCAACCCAACCCTTTGAACACCACTTTTGTGTCCACAGTGGGCTAAACTGCAAGATCATAAAGCCTCAGAAGCTCACAGTTTCGGTAAAGGAAGGAGATACACTGAATTGTTATGAGAACACAGCGGAAGCACTCTGGTCAAGTCCACCCATCATGTTATCTAACATATGTAGCATACGTCTCTCTGGCACGTGCTCGTTCCTCTGAAATGGCGACCTGTCCAAGCTGATCGGTGCCCCTTTCCTCACCGAAGATAGAGTAGGGATTAGCTGAGAAAATTCTCATCTCAGCCACAGTGGGGACTTGAATTTAAAAATGCCAGATTACGAGTTTGGCACTCTTTCGTTGGCGTTTGTCCTCACTTCGAAACTTGACATACCCGAGCTCCACAACGATTGCATCCTCTTTTGAGAATGATAATAAGGGAATGGAGGCATAGAATTATTATCTTTGTATATTTCACCTATTTTTCAAAACATTTTACGAAGACCTGCAAACTGAGAGGTAAATGTTGCACTGAAATGAGTCATTTTAAACAGGTTTGTTCACAAAAGCCTTAAGGGCGGGGGTGGCTCAGTCGGTAGCTAGCCAGGCTCGTAATCTGTAGTTCCCAGGTTCGAGTCCCAGCTGGGTCAGCGTTGAGATTTATCTCCGCAAAATTCCCCGCCCTGCCCACGGTCAGTAGGGGACACCGATGGGCTAGGAAAGGCCGTCGTCCGTCGGATGGGACGTTAAGCCGTGGCCCCGTGTGCGGGAGAGACATACCCTGTGCACGTTAAAGAACACGCTGGATGGCCTTGACGGGAGGCTACCATCTGTCTCCCAACAGCTGTTCCAGTGGGTCCCCTCCCCCAACCTTCTCTGAGCCTTCGGGGTCCATGTGACCTGGCCATTTAGCCCATGGTGTGCAAAAAAGTGCCGCTCAGAGGTAAAACAACCCAACCCACAAAAGCCTTACAGAAAAACACATTTGCATACAACACAATTTTAAACGTGTTTAACAAATACAACAATTTTTATGCATATATTAAACGTATATTTCTCAATTAAAATTCAATAAATAATTTTTGACATTTTATTCTATCGCTGTGTATGATTTTAGATCTAAAAATTCTCTTGGTAGTCCGTTAAAAAATTCTGGTATTTATATAAATATTTCTGCAATATTTTTTTTCAAACATTATCTTACATTAAAATCATTCTATTTTTTTTATTCAGTTCATTAACTAACAAAATCGGAAAATGTTTTACTAAAACAATATTGAAATAAAAGTATCCAAAAACTAGAATGAGATTATAAATAATTTTAGTAATAATCACATCATCAACAAGATTTGTTGCATGTTTTCCAATATCATTCAGATGATGATGATGATTTGACCTTCCAGAGAAGACCCCAATCACCTAAAAGGATATACTCTACCATAAACTAACCTTCTATGATTTGAATTGAGAAATCACTGGGAAATATGGAAGAAACCGGCTATCTAAAACATTCTAAATTTGTTGTTTAGAGATCGCTTCTCTGTTCGTTTAAGAATCCCGAATGCAGATTTGGATTGGATTGTTTTACCTCTGAACGGCACTTTTTTGCACACCATGGGCTAAATGGCCAGGACACAAGGACCCCGAAGGCTCAGAGAAGGTTGGGGGAGGGGACCCACTGGAACAGCTGTTGGGAGACAGATAGTAGCCTCCCGTCAATAGATGGTAGCCTCCCGTCAAGGCCATCCAGCGTGTTCTTTAACGTGCACAGGGTATGACTCTCCCGCACACGGGGCCACGGCTTAACGTCCCATCCGACGGACGGCGGCCTTTTCAAGGCCATCGGTGTCCCCTACTGACCGTGGGCAGGGCGGGGAAATTTTGCGGAGATAAATCTCAACGCTGACCCAGCTGGGACTGGAACCTGGGAACTACAGATTACGAGCCTGGCGCGCTACCGACTGAGCTCTCCCCCCCCCGAATGCAGCAGAGAGAGATAAAGTTCTTCGACCATTCTTGATATTAAATCTGTATTCATTTGAATGTAGTTTCACTTAATTAGATAAGCGATTATATGCGACGATCAGTTTTGATATTAAAAGACTGCAATACTAAGTTTAATTCAGGGTTGTTCAATAGGTAGAGCATTATCAAAGATAAATTGCAGCGATGTTAGTCCGAGCTGAAAATGACTCCATCGTGCGATATCTACATTATTAATTATCATTTTCCTGAAGCAACGTTTAGAGTCCACTGGCCCCAGGGGTCGTGACATATTCACGCCATAGCCATCATTCCCCTGCCCGCACTTCAACCCTATCTATTGCAGCTTGAACTAATCTCTACATTTAATAATTCTCATTCACTAAGCTACTGCATTCCTGTGCCATATATCTCCCGACGCCTATATAGAAATTGCTACAGGAAATTTAACCTAAAGGCAATTTTACCTTCTCGTAAAGGGCGGTAGCGCAGCAGGCTCGTAATCTGCAGTTCCCAGGTTCGGGTCCCACATGAGCCACCATTGAGATTTATCTCCGAAAAACATGGCCATTTAAAGTATTGCGCACAGAGAAGCTCCACTCAGTGGTTAAACAATAAAAAGTAAATAAAATAAATACCCCCTCGAGCAGCTGCTTTCCACAGAGGTCTGACAGGAGCCTGTCAGTTTATATGCCATAGTAGAAGGTCTGAGAGGATGGCAGGACCTCAGCAGAAAACAACAACAACATCCATGCCTTACCCAGGGCTCGAACCCAGGTCCCGTAGATCAGTAGCCAAGCGCTCTAACCATTCGGCCACGGGACGGCTGGTTAAACAATACTTGTTTGATATTCACTATTACGTTTTTCTTGCGTATTCATTTATATAATTTTGTGTTTTGTTATTGACTGGGGCGTGGGTGGCTCAGTCGGTAGCGCGCCAGGCTCGTAATCTGTAGTTCCCAGGTTCGAGTCCCAGCTGAGTCAGCGTTGAGATTTATCTCCTCAAAATTTCACGCCCTGCCCACGGTCAGTAGGGGACACCGATGGGCTTGGAAAGGCCACCGTCCGTCGGATGGGACGTTAAGCCGTGGCCCCGTGTGCGGGAGAGCCATACCCTGTGCACGTTAAAGAACACGCTGGATGGCCTTGACGGGAGGCTACCATCTGTCTCCCAACAGCTGTTCCAGTGGGTCCAATCCCCCAACCTTCTCTGAGCCTTCCGGGTCCATGTGACCTGGCCATTTAGCCCATAGTGTGCAAAAAAGTGCCGCTCAGAGGTAAAACAACCCAACCCAAGTTATTGACTGGTTCTTTGATACTACTCTGGGAATTGTCGCTGTCATCTTTGTTCGAAGAGGTGGATTTAGCTTATGTTAAATTTTTGAGACGCGTTTAAATAAAGAAATTATAGGTAACTGTAAAGCAGTTTTGCAACTTGAAACAAATATTAACTACTTAATCTCTCGCACAACGAAAGGAAAACAAATGGAAATGAAGAGAAATACATTTAGTTTCATTGGTTTGCGTTTGTTATTCTGTCCACGGAAGCGCTGCTGTGGAAAACCTGAAATGGCGGACTGCACACAGGCAGAATTATCAACAATAAACCTAAAACAACCATTGACGATTTTATCATGAAGAATATGTCACAAGGTACGTCTGAAACTCAAGCAGCAGAGAAATTTAACGACACCTTTGCAGACATCATTGTCAATCTCAGAGACGATAACCGTATGCAGAATCTCTCTACAGTTCCTATACGTATCTAACCTTCTATTCCCTCAATTTTTGTTCCTCCCATTTCAAAACAAGAAACTTTTAAAATTCTGTGACTTAAATGAAAGAAAATCATGTGAAGATCAGGTACACATAAAGCACATTAAAGCATGCAAAATCTCCTTAGCTGATCTCGTGACGAACTTTATCAATGAAAGCATATTTGCAGGAAACATCCCTAATAAACTCAAAATTGCTATATTAAGGTCAATTTACAAAACTGGAACTAAATCCGATTGCAGTAACTATAGGCCCATTGCCATCTTACCCGTTATTCACAAAATCCTTGAAAGATATGTTGCTAATGTTCTAGCCAATTTCTTGAAAAAACATAGCATTATTAGTTAGAAGTTATTAGTTAGAAAAGCAATATGGTTTCCAGAAAGGTAAAAATGCAATTGCACTTTTAACGGAGTTTTCTGACGTCATTAACGGAACTTTAAACAACGGAAAAAAAGCAGCTGTCATCTTTCTGGACATTCGTACGGCATTTGATACGTTAGATCACGATATTTTACTTCGAAAATTGTATACCTACGGTATCCGAAGTATTACCCTTAAATCGTTTGAAAGTTATTTAAAAACAGAGTGCATGTCATTAAAATTCATGGCGTTTTTAGTGAGAAGAGAACTGTGTACACTGGTGTCCCACAAGGTTCAATTTTAGGTACGCTTTTATTCATTATTTATATTAATGATCTAGCTAACTTTAAACTGAAGGACTCTCCTTATATATATGCTGATGACACGGCCTTGGTTAACGTGAATCACAATATAGGAGAAGCAGTCCGAGATACACAGGATGATCTTAACAAAATTATTAACTGGTCTCACATTAATCGTATTTACATAAACTTAGATAAAACCAAATGGATGAGCTTTCATTCACAAGGATATTATGATCTTTCATCTTATGCAATAAAAAACCATGAACCCTTGTGTTCTCATAACATGATAAATCATGATCCTGACTGCTGCGGCTGTGATGTCATTGAGCGTGTTGAGAGCCATATATATTTTCGACTTTACATGGACACAACCTTCCGATGGAATACACATATTCAAAAGTTAGCAGGGAAATTGCGTCTATGTTCATCCAAACTATACAAACTCAAATTTGCTGCAAGCACACATACATGAATTTTGGTTTACAAAGCTGTCTGTGAATCTATATTGACTTATGGTTTGACAATATGCGGCTCAACTAACCTGAAAAATATAAAGAAAATAGAAACTATTCCATTGCTAAAAATATAATTGCATACAACTTAAGAAATTCATTTTATCATAGTGAAGAAAGACTAAATTTTCTAGGCATACTTTCTTTTCACAACCTTTACAAATACAGCATCACTTTAAAATATTTTTTGACAATCAATTTAAATCTAAAATCTCTCATGGAAAAAACACAAGGTTACAATCCAAAAATTATTTCCAACTTCCAAAAATATTAATCAATTACGGGAAATGTACAAGGGCATATAGAGTACCTTATGTGTTCAATTAAATACCAAAGGAAATTATTTTATTAAACAAATTTAAAGAAATCAAAAATAAGACTAAAGATTTTCTTCTAGGCACTAAATTCAATATAAAAATTTGAATCACCACAATGGAGCTTCCACTGAAATTCACATAATTCGATGACATTGTTTTAAACTATATCTCATGTATTTTCAAGTAACGTTATTATTCTTCTCTCCTGCAGATAAGCAGATGCTTTGCGGGTCATTTGTTTAAACTCTTGTATAACTAACATGAATATGAATAAAGATCCCTATTATTATTAAAAAAAAGTATTAATTCTGAAAACTATGCACAGTACATAAAAGAAATAATTCTTTAACAAGAATAATTTAGCTTTTTGCATTTTATTTTACGTCCTTATCCGGGGAAAATTGACTTGTTCTCTTCTTATTTTGTTTCTTCTTTTCGAGAAGAGATTAGAATTTCCGAAAGCATTCAGTTCCGTGTATCACCGCAGATGGTACACACCCTAATGAAAAATAAGTTAATGACAACATCACTGCAGAAACAATAATTGAACGCATTTTTTTTGTGCGTACGCTAATCTGTTCGTTGAAGAGAAACGACTTGTCTTTGGATGCTTTTTTACTTGCTGACTAAAGTTTCCTGTAATCAGATCGAAACATTCATCGTTTGTGATTAATCATACGACAGAGAGGAGGCCTCTTTATTTTTATGTTCTCATTTAAATTACATAACATCGAAGATGCTATTAATTACAGCCAAAGGATCGGCGGCAATTCCTTTATTATAAGCGTCCTTGCTAATTAACCGCTGCAGCAGATGACAGGCATTTAAAGCACTGAAACCTTCACTTGTGTCTATTACGTAAAAATTCGAAAAGGTGAGTTCGAAAAGTCGCGTTTTTTTTTTCTTCTTTCTTTGTTTCTGATACTTAGTCTTCGTCTGAAGTGTTCAGAGCTTTCTTTCTTTCAAGCGACACGCAAATTTCGCTGCCAAATGTAAGAAAGATGTTTAATGATGGAAAAGCCATTTATGTCAAAACCGACACTCTTAGGGAAAGAAATTTGAAAGACGAAGAAGATCCCACAGCTGAATTTCCGTGAGTAAACGCTTTTTCGATTAAGAGCCGTTTTACAAAGCGGAAGTTTTGAGCGCCAACAGAGAGATAGGCAATTCCGAAGTTCGTGTCCCCCCAATTTAGTAAACACTCCCACCGTCATTCATACGCCTCAACATATACAGGGTCTCCCTGAATTCATGGCCCAAACGTGAGGAGATGGTAGTACACACCGAACCCACTAATATTCGACCGCAAACGCAGTGAGGAGTCGGAAATGAAGGACAGACACAGAGGTTTCCAGAGTGACATTTATTTGAGATCTTTACAACAAATGCTCAAACGTCCGCCTACTAACGTTGATACAGGCAGCACAACGGCAGAGTAGTGATCGGCGTACCTGCTCGTAAACACCGGGCTTGTGGCGCACATCGGCGGCTGCGACGAACAATCGGGCTACCAGATGTCACGCAGACTGCACGGGCGTCTCGTACACAACACTCTTCAAATGTCCCCACAGAAAGAAATCGATACAAGAAAGATCTGGCGATCTGTGGGGCCAGGGATGGGACCACCGTGCCCAATCCATCGATTCCCAAATGTGGTATGAAAATGCTGACGCACATCCACGCACGTCCGCCTCGTCTGCTCCCCCTACCGGCACCAGGCTGCATTTGTGGCCGCATATTCTATGACGAATATTGGTGGGTTCAGTGTGTACTACCATCCCCTCACGTTTGGGCCATGAATTCAGGAACACACTGTATTTAACGAAATGTACATCATGACATTAATATTAAGCATTATAATAATAATAATAGCAACTTGGTAAAGCGTAAACACGTTGATTTGTTTTACTTCTGAGAGCTACTTTTCTAATCATGATAAACTAAATGGCCAGTTCATAAGATGTCCAAAAACTTATAGAATGTTCGACAAGGGTATTCCAACTAGACCGCTGTTAGATATGGAAGCTCGTTCTTCAACATGGACAGGATATGGGATCACCTGTACATGGGATTCGGACTTAACGCCCCATCCAAAGGACAGCTGCCATTACAAGCACATCGTTGTCCTTTTCTCACTGAGAGCTAGCTGTGTGGGAGTTAGTTGACCGACTGAGGCCAAACCCTTCACTATTAAATACGTGGAACTCTAAATGTTATTTTATACATTTTTTCCCTATTATGAATTTCTAAGATATTATTTGCTTAATATAACTACAGATTTCTACTATTTCATCATATGATGTGAATTTATGAACCTGTGGGATAATGAGTCCAAAGTGATTCAAAATATAGGTGATAACATTAGCGTATAGCAAGAGACTATCGTGGTAATTCTCAAATTTAAAAGGTTAATTGCCTGGGAATCGATAAAACATTGAACTTCGATTTCTAAGAACTGTCATAACCTGCGTAGTCTCACAGTCTATCCAGTTGCCACTCATTTTGTGCACTTTTCTGATTACTCCCTATTGATAAAATTCGTATGCTTGTCGCACAGCCATCGTTTCGCTTCTGTTTTCCAAGATTGCAGGCCCCAGATTTCCAACTTTGAAATCTGGGGCCTGCAATACGTTCCTTCAACACTGAAAAAAAGGTGACAATCGCTGAGTTCCATTGTAAAATCTGCAAAAATTGTTCGGTTTTCATAACATAGTAATGCTGCTTGAAAAAAAGAGCATCTTTCCCTTTCTGGAGATTCCCGGGACGTCTTCGGGATATCTACTTTGCGATTACCATCTTTTTCCTACTTTCTGTTTCCTGGAGACTACAGGCTTCAAAGTGATGACGACGTATAAACATGGCTGAGAGAAAAATGGTTCATAATAAAATGAAACAATGGCTGAGCGAAAAAGAACACCGAATCCACTAAGAAGTAACAGAAATAACTCTCCACACGATATGATAAATGTAGGTCCATTCAATCCAAACTTAGTGAAGAACCACTAGGATTGTTGGGTTGTTTTACCTCTGAGCTGTACTTTTTTGCACATAATGGGCTAAATGGCCAGGTCAGGATACCAAGGGCTCAGAAAACGTTAGGAAAGGGGACCCACTGAACAGCTGTTAGGAGGTAGATGGCAGACTCCCGTCAAGGCCATCAAACGTGTTCTTTAACGTGTTCAAGGTAGGGTTCTCCTGAACACGGGGTCACGGTTAACGCCCCTTCCGACGGCTTAACGACCCATTCCTACCGACTGAGGGTAAGGTGGGAGTTTTGTGGATATAAATCTCATTGCTGTCTCAAGTGGAACTCAACCTGCAGTTCACGAGCCTGACCCGGTATCAATTGAGCCAACCCCGCAGCTCCGTGTGCAGGAGAATCATATTTGTGCACGTTACAGAACACGCTTAATGGCCACGACGGACGAGTAATCAGTTAGGAAAAAATTTATATTTTCCTGATTTCTTAAAATATATATTTGTTAAAAATAAAAAATATTTTATTTAATGCGCACTATGTATTGCCAAAATGGTCTAGTCATGCACCTAAAAATGTTTGATCAAAAATATTGAAGTAATGAGCCAGATTCAGTATATTGATGATTTGTTCTACGATGGAGGTTGGGTCGAGATGTTGAAAGTTATTTTGCAATGAACCTCGCCTTGGAGAGGCTGACTAAAATGCCTCAGTCTTTGCGGAGACTATGCCGAAAGAAATAAGATGACAGAAAATATGCCAGGTATTCTGACTACTGAGCTCTCTGATACCTCGTATATTTATCAGGAGATCGTCAGTAGAATTACCCCGCATTGATCATTTAGTGATTGTAATAAAACACCGCAAACTATCTCCCACCATGCTCTCGGTCAAAAGACGACACCGTGGGCTTTGAAGGGCCGCCGTCCATCGTATGGAAAATTGAGCTGTGGTCCGTGTGTGGGAGAGATCATGTGCACGTTAAAGAACATGCTAGATGGCCTTGACAGGAGGCACCATCTGTCTCCTAACAGCTGTCAATTGTGTCCACTTTCCCCACAACCTTCTCTGGGCCCTCACGGTCCTTGTAACCTGGCCATTTATCCCATTGTATGCAAAACAAATTGCCTCGCAGAGATTAAACGTTCCAACCCTCGAACTATAATGCCTTGAAAACTTACTTTCTGAAAGACCCTCGTATAACGACAGGTTCTTGCCAGACGTTCATAAGCAAGAGGCTTGCACGAGAAGAAATTTTGTTTTATTAAATATTATCTCTTAAACATCTTAATGCGAATAATTGCAATCCTTCAGTGAATTCTTCCTATATTCTTCATCTGACGTCGACGAATGATACCACATTTCAAAGGGGGCGGGGGTGGTTCAGTCGGTAGCGCGCCAGGCTCGTAATCTGTAGTTCCCAGGTTCGAGTCCCAGCTGGGTCAGCGTTGAGATTTATCTCCGCAAAATTCCCCCGCCCTGCCCACGGTCAGTAGGGGACACCGATGGGCTTGGAAAGGCCGCCGTCCGTCGGATGGGACGTTAAACCGTGGCCCCGTGTGCGGGAGAGACATACCCTGTGCACGTTAAAGAACACGCTGGATGGCCTTGACGGGAGGCTGCCATTGTCTCCCAACAGCTGTTCCAGTGGGTCCCCTCCCCCAACCTTCTCTGAGCCTTCGGGGTCCATGTGACCTGGCCATTTAGCCCATGGTGTGCAAAAAAGTGCCGCTCAGAGATAAAACAACCCAACCCACATATCAAAGATCATCAGCTGCAGGTATTCATTTGGAAATGTTTCTTTCCATGGAATCTTGGAAAAATTCTGCCATGAATTAATTGTAAGAGTTGGAGTCGTCGTAGAATGCTTGTCGGTCTCATTCCTAGATTCAGATTCCGCAATCTGCAATTTATTACACTGGTGTCCAAAAGTTAATCACAATTCACAAAATGAATAAAATGAAAAATTCGAGACGACAGAATGACATAGGTGCTGTAGTGCAGATGGAATATGGAAGGAAGAAACAAATGTGCGAAATAACTAGTTGGGATAGTGGATTTTATTTCTTGCCGGTACCCTTCAAAGCCTAGCTATGTGTGGAAAATCACACTGAGGCGGGGGTGGCTCAGTCGGTAGCGCGCCAGGCTCGTAATCTGTAGTTCCCAGGTTCGAGTCCCAGCTGGGTCAGCGTTGAGATTTATCTCCGCAAAATTTCCCCGCCCTGCCCACGGTCAGTAGGGGACACATATGGGCTTGAAAAGGCCGCCGTCCGTCGGATGGGACGTTAAGCCGTGGTCCAGTGTGCGGGAGAGCCATACCCTGTGCAAGTTAAAGAACACGCTGGATGGCCTTGACGGGAGGTTACCATCTGTCTCCCAACAGCTGTTCCAGTGGGTCCCCTCCCCCAACCTTCTCTGAGCCTTCGGGGTCCATGTGACCTGGCCATTTAGCCCATGGTGTGCAAAAAAGTGCCGCTCAGAGGTAAAACAATCCAAACACACTGAGGCGGATATTCCACTGAAGCCACCGTACAGGGGTAGTAAAGTGTGTGGCGGCGAAAGTAAAATGCCCTGTATTGTCTCTATCCCTATGTTTTTCGCAAATAGCGAACGATTTATAAGTTTTTAATGTGAAAAAATAGTAATATACCTAAATACTTGCTAATTATGCCGTATTCTTAAATTTCAGCCTTATTGGAAAAAGATAATGATATGTAGATGTTTTTAAAATTATTTTAATACTTAAAGCAATTTTTCAGAAAGAAAAATAACTTTTGACTCATATTGTAATTATGATCACTGAACTTAAATAAATAAATACCCCCTCAAGCAGCTGCTTGCCACAGAGGTATGACAGGAGCCTGTCAATTTATATGCCATAGCAGAAGATGTGTGAGGATAGCAAGACCTCAGCAGAAAAACAACACACATCCATGCCTTACCCGTGGCTCGAAACCAGTACCCTTAGATCAGTAGCCAAGCGTGCTAACCACTCGGCCACGGGGCTGATTACAAGAAAAACGGAAATTTTGCTTCTGCGATATCCCGACAGTATAATAAGCAAAATTTCAGCATTCGTGCAACCAAAAATCCGATAGGATAAGAGTGACTTTTGCCAAAATAAGATGTTAGACGATTTTTCTAGGCACTCTTGAGTGCCAAGCAAAATCATCTAGCGTTCCACTGTGGTCACAGGTACCATAGGTTGGTTAAGAAAATTATTCATTTTACTTTTACGCATGATAAACATATTTGTTGGCATACTTAACTTTACATACGCTTTCATTTCAGTATAGACCCATTCTTCATGTTATTGAAAAATGTTTCACGACTCAGGAACTCTAAAACCACAGTTAGAATAGTAACTGTTACGTTGGTCAAGGATTGGCAGTGCTTTCATGCTTTTACCCTTTGGATACCATTCCAGCCCGATATGCAAAAGACCATTTGCATCCCAAAGCCTCTTCATCACTTATGCAGGGGCGGGGGTGGCTCAGTCGGTAGCGCGCCAGGCTCGTAATCTGTAGTTCCCAGGTTCGAGTCCCAGCTGGGTCAGCGTTGAGATTTATCTCCGCAAAATTCCCCGCCCTGCCCACGGTCAGTAGGGGACACCGATGGGCTTGGAAAGTCCGCCGTCCGTCGGATGGGACGTTAAGCCGTGGCCCCGTGTGCGGGAGATCCATACCTTGTGCACGTTAAAGAACACGCTGGATGGCATTGACGGGAGACTACCATCTGTCTCCCAACAGCTGTTCCAGTGGGTCCCCTCCCCCAACCTTCTCTGAGCCTTCGGGATCCATGTGACCTGGCCATTTAGCCCATGGTGTGCAAAAAAGTGCCGCTCAGAGGTAAAACAACCCAAAACAACTTTTCCCTTTTAAGAGGAAGTGCTAATGGACATTCTTTCTGTTCTTCTCTAGCCTTAATCCTCTCCGATAAACAAAAGTTCCAAGAAAAGGAACATCAACTTAAAGTAACTTCGCTTGAATATGATATAAAATTGTTGGGCTTTTTCTTTCAGTTCCATAGTCATTGTTCTCCAAGATAAAACCCAAATCACGCTTTAGCATTATTTTTATGTGAAATTTATTTTTGGTGTAATTAAGAAGTTGATAATAATTTTTATCAGAAGTTGATAATCATAATTTATTGTTATTTATTATGATTCTGATATTTCGTGGTCTGAACTTTCACCACTGGCATATAACTAACATATCCTTACAGACCTTCTACTCTGGAGGGGCGGGGGTGGCTCAGTCGGTAGCTCGCCAGGCTCGTAATCTGTAGTTCCCAGGTTCGAGTCCCAGCTGGGTCAGCGTTGAGATTTATCTCCGTAAAATTTCCCCGCCCTGCCCACGGTCAGTAGGGGACACCGATGGGCTTGGAAAGGCCGCCGTCCGTCGATGGGACGTTAAGCCTTGGCCCCGTGTGCGGGAGAGCCATACCCTGTGCACGTTAAAGAGCACGCTGGATGGCCTTGACGGGAGGCTACCATCTGTCTCCCAACAGCTGTTCCAGTGGGTCCCCTCCCCCAACCTTCTCTGAGCCTTCGGGGTCCTTGTGATCTGGCTATTTAGCCCATTGTGTGCAAAAAAAGTGCCGCTCAGAGGTAAAACAACCCAAACAACACAACAACTTCTACTCTGGCATATAAACTGACAGGTTCCTATCAGACCTCTGTGGTAAGCAGCTGCTTGAGGGGGTATTTATTATTTTTTTTTATAATACAGGATAAACTGGAGCAATGCATATTAGTTTAATGGGGTGGCAATTGCAGAAGTTACCTGGAGATACATTTATTCTACGTGAGAGTTCAGTAAGATGTCTGATGACCCCCTACAGCGTTACAGGTGTCACATCGACACATCGACATTGGCGAAGGCAGTAAAAAGGTACTGCGGCATTAAATCCCACTCCTGTACAAGAGCAGATTCAAACTCCAGGAGAGTTCTGAGAGGAAGTTGACGGGCTGAAATCCGTCTCATGCATCCCACACGTGCTCTATAGGGATGAGGTCTGGCAAATATGCTGGCCATGGCATACACTGGAAGTCATTTTCAAGGAAATCATTCACTGCAGCAGCCCTATACGGATGTGCGTTATTGTCCATAAACAGGAATTGTGGACCAACAGCACTCTGGAAAAGCTTCACTAAGGTTCGAGGATTTCGTCTCTATATCGGAGGCCTGTCGATATAGATTGTATTTCTTCCAGAAAAGATATGGAGCGGCATGTTGCCATGCAACATAATGCCACGCAAAACCAGTAAACCACCACCTCTGTAATGATGCATTTCTCTGATGTTTGAGGGTGGAAAACGGGTTCTGGGTTCTCTCCAGATGAACACGACGATTATCCCTCTCTAAAATGAATCTGGATTCGTCACAAAAGAAAACATTGGTTTGCGGTCCAGTCCCGGTATTGTGTGTACTATAAAACCCGTCTCTTCTCCCTGACGGAGTGAGTGGAATGCAATTGACATGTGTCTGTTACGTATTTCTGTTAGTGTCACATGGCGATCATCCTGAGCCACTGTAAGTCGTGGTCGACCTTGCACTCGTGGATGACTAACGTTTCCTGTCTCTTGCTACCTTCTCCACAACCTTGCATCATGGACTGGTGCACACTTATCGCCCTGATTCCAACATTCTGCGTTCGGCCTGATTCTAACATCCAATAGCCCGACCACGTGTAACGACATCTATATGCTTGTCTATGTGATATATTATTACAACAATAAATCGGTTCGAACACAAACAGAATGCGCTGGCGTCGAGAAATGGGGTTTTCAACATCTTTCCCGTTATTTATGTAGTCACATGTTATTGCATCATTGCTCCCACGTATTAACGTGCTCGCCGTTATTTGTACGTACTTTTGTTGCTGGGTTGGGTTGTTTTACCTCTGAGCGGCACTTTTTTGCACACCATGGGCTAAATGGCCAGGTCACATGGACCCCGAAGGCTCAGAGAAGGTTGGGGGAGGGGACCCACTGGAACAGCTGTTAGGAGACAGATGGTAGCCTCCCGTCAAGGCCATCCAGCGTGTTCTTTAACGTGCACTGGGTATGGCTCTCCCGCACACGGGGCCACGGCTTAACGTCCCATCCGACGGACGGCGGCCTTTCCAAGCCCATCGGTGTCCCCTACTGACCGTGGGCAGGGCGGGGAATTTTGCGGAGATAAATCTCAACGCTGACCCAGCTGGGACTCGAACCTGGGAACTACAGATTACGAGCCTGGCGCGCTACCGACTGAGCCACCCCCGCCCCTTTTGTTGCTGTTTTCACCGATTGTTTGTTGAATATAGTCCATTTTGTCACCTACACTTAACTTTTGAATTCCAGTGTATATAATCTGTGTTCAATTGACGGGTTCTTGCAATAAGAACAGTGAGTGGGAATCGGAGAAAAGCACAGAAAATGTCCTGTAAACATGGAATTCATGAATAGTTAGCTGCAAAAAATTCATTTTCGCCGAGAGTGGGATATGAACCCACGATCTCTTGATAACAAGTCAGGTGCTCTAACCTCTGAGGTATCTAGTACCTCGCATGTTTATTAGATCTTCCGTTCGTATCCCACTGAATGGTGAAATCTATTTTTTTTTTCAGCCAACTGTGCGATTTAGTTCTGTAAAGTCGTGAATAGAGAAACTAATCTCTATTTAAACTGCCTCATAATACAAAATGTTAATTAGTAATGTTTCGTAAAGATTGACTGAATGGTTGGGATGCAAAGGGATCTGGGTTCGAGTCTCTGATAAGTATATTTTCTGTTGAGGTTTCGCCTTCGTTGTAGATTTTATCCTTTCTGTGGCTTGTCTCTTTGCTGAGGTCTCACCTGATTCCAGACCTATCTTTTATGTGTTGTCTTTCTGCTGTGGTCTCGCCTTCCTCATAAATCTTGTCATTTTGAGTGTTTTGTCTTTTTGCTGAGGTCTCACCTTCCTCTTAAATCTAGTCTTTTGGGTGTTGTCTTTCTGGTTCTTTTCCGTCTCCTGACCTTGATATTGAAGAGTTACATTCTACTTTCTGATAGAGAGAATCGAGTTGTCGGCAGTAAGTTAAGGTATTTATAATGAAGTTCGGAATTTCGGGAAACAGCAGGAACTATTTTAATTCAGTCTCTCTTCTCTAGTATTTTCTTCTTATTAACTCTTGATTCATATTTTTATCTCATCATATTCCAATTCTTTCCCATTTTCAATTACAATTACCATCATAATTTAGAGAATACCACAATTTGGATTCTTCTGCGTAGTCTCCAGGTTTCTCTTTTTGTATGTGTGGGCTGAGTTGTTTCACCTCTGAGGAACACTTGTTTTGCACACAGTGGACTAAATGGCAAAGTCACAAGAACCCCCAGGGTTTGGAGAAGTCTGGGGAAGAGGATCCACTGAACAGCTGTTAGAAGAAAGATGTAGCCTCCTGTCAAGGCCATTCAGCGTGTTCTTTAGCGTGCACAGGGTATGATTCTCCCGCACACAGAACCACAGTTAACATCCCATCCGTCGGACGGCGTCCTTTCCAAGCCCATCCCATAAATGTCCCCTTTCTCACCGAGTTGACAAATCTTAATGCTGTCAGAAGTAGTATTCAAATCTGTTAACTATAGAATACAAGCCTGGCGCGCTACCGACTGAGCCACGTCTCACCATTTCGTGTGTGTTAGGGGGTGGAGAAGGGGTCGAAAGCAAAATTAGAGAAATAGATTATTGCCTCGTGAAGATTCAAAGCACGATTTTGAAGTTCCAGCTTGGCTTTTTTATTCCTTACTATACATATTTTTATTTTGTTCTAGTGAAAAAAATATCTCGTTTGCACACATACCCCCTCTGCCCATTTCAACCCCGATTCCTGGGCCATCCATGCATTCATCCACTTCTTATCGTCAACTGTTATTAACCTCCTCTCGTGAATATCACTTCCTAAAGATGGTTGTCGAGGTGGTGGGGGAAATACATCCATTCTCTACGGTGAGTCCTTAAGAGCTCTATTGTAAAGTTCCTGGTAGAAGAGTACCCCAAATTCCATTCTTCCTCCCCCTCTACCCTTCTGCACCCTGATACGAAAAAACATCGTGGTTATAACATTAAAACGCAACGGTCGTTACACTCCAGCAAATAATTTCCTTGTGGAAAAGCGAATGCAAAGCGAGACAATATTAAAAATATATTTGGGAAAGAAGTTTTAAAACACCAGCAATGCATAATTCATTGTCAGACATATCATTGAAATTCGTTTAGTTTCTTTCTATTCCTTCGTTCCCTCTCTCGACAATCAACGTTTAGCGGGCGATGAGCGACGTTCCTATCGTCTGTTTATACGGACCACCGTTCCCGAAGACAGACGCCAGTTTCCTCCAATGTTAACGGCCGCCAGATGTTCCGTCCCCTCTTTCGGCCCTTCTCTTCCCCCCTCGCCGGCACGCGCCGCCGCAGCTGTCACAGCCGTCAGTCCCGTGCCGCAAGGGACTGTGGGTTTATGACTCTCCTCTTCTGGTTCACGTGAGGGAATCGCATCTCTTCTCGATACAATCCACCTCCATCGCCTTCGGACAATTCTCCACTGCTCAGAGAGAAGGAGGTTTACATAGCAGGTGGGAAATTTGTATTTGGTGGTGACTTGTTTGGCAGATGGATTTTTTTTCTCTCATTTCATTCTGCAGCCCCTTATTTCTCGAAGAAAAGGAAAGATTTCGAAACTTTTGCATAGCTGATGTCAAACTCTGAAAAGTGCGCATTTTAAAGCGGAGTTGTATTAAATTTCTGTCTGTATTAGTTGCAGGATTGTTGAGGTTTTCTCCCATGTTGAAACTACTGCAGTGTTTCACGACGTGTTTTGTAGGAAAGCTCTCTTCAAGGAAACGTTTAACCTTCGAGGTGCTTCAGATGCAAAGCAACTCTTTTGTTGTTCATGTTGTTTCTTAAAATTGCAGAACTAACTTTTTTTTAAGAATTTTAAAACAGTATTTAGCTGGGTTCTTTAGTCCTGAGTGAAAAGCTCTTGTTAAAAAATTCCCAAACTACAAAGCTAAAGTAGAGGTGAGGAATCAAAAGCATGATTTTGAAGTTTACAGTGAAGTTTAAAGTTTGCGTGCTTATCTGCTCATCAACGGGACCAGGGATCGAACCCCAAATAAGTCATGGGTCCTTGGGTTGTTCTTCTGGTTTGGGATTCTTCACAAATCTCTTCTGTGGCGTATAATACGGAAAATTTCCTGTCAGGCTCTTTGAGGAGTAATACATCATTTTTTGCAAATTAACAGTGGGGAAGGCGAGAGTGCCAACTGGGGAAGTAATAGGAGACTATGAACATGCGCAGTTAACATACTTCATGGCTCAATAGCCTATCAATCACAGTCAATCGACCGTTGATCTACGAGACGAAGAGTCAACTGCGCAGTCTCAGTTTCCCATTGCTTCCGCAGTTGCCAATCCTGTTTCGTCACTAAGTTCGTTTTTTATCGATTAAGGGACTCAGTCGGTAGAGCGCCAGTCTCGTAATCTGCAATTCCTAGGTTCGAGTCTCAGTTGGGCCGGCGTTCAGATTTATCTCCGCAATATTCCACGTCTTGCCCTCGGACACCGATTGGTCTTGGAAGTTGGGAAACCGATGGTCTTGGAAGGGCCGCCCTCCGTCAGATGAGAAGTTAAGCCGTGACTCCGTATCCGAAAGAGCTATACCCTGTGCACGTTAGAGATCATACTGGATGTCCTCGACGGAAGGCTTTCATCTGTCTTCTAACAGCTGTTCAATGGGTCTCCTCCCCTCAACCTTCTTTGAGCCCTCGATGCCCTTGTGACTAGGCCATTTAGCCCACTGTGCGCAAAAAAGTCCCGCTGAAAGGTAAAATAACCCAATAAATTAAACGAATATGTACCCGAATATAAAAGGGAATTTCCAATTTAAATATATGTCAAAAATTATTGCATACTTTTCGTACTTTGTCTTAAGAGGCTTGTTCATAATTTTTGTTTACCCGACATAAATCTTCATCCCCTATTTCAAAGATTGAATATTTGAAAAGAAAAAGTGTGGCTTACGAACAAGTAAATACAGTGTATACACTAAGCGGTCACTTTATTACACAGTTTTGTGTTATGTTAATAGTAACTCAGATACTGAATTCATTAACTTCTTAAACAAGCTTTTTATGAAAAACTGTAAATAAAAATACCTCCTCAAGCAGCTGCTTGCCACAGAGGTCTGGACAGGAGCCTGTCAGTTTATATGCAAAGTGGAAGATCTGAGAGGATGGCAGGACCTCAGCAGAAAAACGATACATACATCCATGCCTTACCCGGGGCTCGAACCCAGGTCCCTTGGATCAGCAGCCAAGCGCGCTAACCACTCGGCCACAAATACTGTAACCGAGGATAATTTAAATATATTAACCATTTCTATTCCATTCTCCATTTTTCAATAAATATTCGTTCTTTATTTAGAGTTATGGAAATAGGAATATTAACATCAATGTTTCCAGTGTTTTATAATTGCTCTGAAAAGTTTAAAGAAAAAGGATTAAAACGAAAACCACAACCGTTACACTAAACTTTACTAAAAAGTGAAAGAGCGTTTTTATTAGTTTGCGTAATAATTACGAAATTTTCGCCAATTTTAAATGAATTTTTGCCGAACAAGCTAGCTTGCCAAAGGCTTCCATAACTCTTTAAATACTGAACACATATTGTAGGAAATCGAAATTGAAATAGATTTGAATCGGATTATTAAATTATCCCCGGTCACATATATTCAAAATGCTGATTTAAGAAGACACTGAGTTCTGTATTTGAGTTACTATTGGCATAACATGAAACCGTACTTAATAAATTTGTCGCTGAGTAGGTATATGTGTGTGGTTTTTGATTTCTGGAATAAGTAAGAAACGTCAATTGTGCTAAGTCTTCGTATCGGTCGCAGTGGTATAAAATTAGCCCCTTTTGAACATATGTACATTATAATGTACATTACTTATTTAGAATTTTTTTAAATACATGAAGAGGTTCTGTGGACTTTCAGTGTTTGCAAAGTGTGTAACAGTCTTTAGTGTACAGGGAAATGGACTGGAATTTGTTGCCATTTAAGGATATAATAGAGATATACAAAGAATAACATTGAATATATCTGTAGCTGACATATGCAAATAAGACACGCTTTCTTACATTTCGCAAGTGTCATTCATTCGATGTGTTTATCATGAGACAAAGTGGATATAAAGCAGAATTCTTTTCCTAACGTTCAAAGAAAGGAAAACGTTTCCCTTCTTTGAGATTTCATAATTTTGCAACTTTTGGGACATTAAGACATTATAATGTGCATGCTGATTTTCAGGGAAATGGTGTTAATTTTGTATGTGTTTCTTGTTTCTTGGCCATAAACAGGCTCGGATCTAGAAAAAAATAAAGTTGGGGGAGGGAGGGCAAGAGACTGGATTTCCATTTCAGTGTAACATTTTCCCCTTCGTTTCAGAGGTTTTAAAAAATATTGCTGGAAAATGCGTAAATTTTCTTTTGCTAATATTTTTTTATTATAGGTAGATAGATCTTTATTAACTTTATACAATTCACAGAAATAAAACACTTCAGTTCCACAAGAGTTCTCATTCGCGTGTGGATTCAATTTTACATTAATATAATTCAATCAAACACATATTTCAACTACAAGAAAACTGAATTATTGTGCAAGAATGTAATTGATAATAGAAAAAATGATATTAATTAAATAAATTTTAAAAATTCTTATTTATTAGCCAGATTTTAAAATTTTTAAAGAATTGATAATCCCAAAACATTAAAATTGAAATAGTATTAAAATATCTACTAGCTAAATAAATATAATGCCATTCTGTTAATGTTGTAGATGCCACTACATTGTGCAAAAATAATCGAAAGAATAATCCTGTGCTAACTTCAATTTTTTTTAATTTCCAGTTTTTCCTCCAAGTTTTCCTATATGTGTATTCACTTGAAATATATATAATTTACGCACATTAAAAATATGTAATTTTTTATAAATTCGATCAATGTGATCAAAGTTCCTCAAATTCATCATTGTCCTAAAAAGATATTTTTGGGTATATTGTATGGCTTAATATAGGACATATAAGCACCTCCCCATCATAAGAGGCCATATAATGAGTAAAACTGAACCCACATGAAATACATAATCTTCAAAAGAGACAAGTCAAATTTTCTTCTGAAATAAATCTTAGGTATTATTGAACTTATTCTTTTGAATACTTCATTTATATGCAAACTCCATGTTATCTTCCGATCAGTAATTACACCAAATATTTTTAACTATCAGTAGAACCAATTACTGGCAATTGCATGTTATATTAATGCATAATGATTTAGGAAACTTAATTTTACCTTTAAAAAAATAAAACTAATATTTTCTCTTAATCAAAAATTATTATTTAGTTTTATGAACATTTAAGAATAATTGATTAGATGCACAAATTTAATAAATTTTGACCTTCATTACCCTTACTAGGACATTACATGGAATACAATTGAAAATTTCTTCGACTATTTTCACAATTGATACATTTCTCTACATTTTGATTAAAGCGAATCTCGTACACTCTCAACCCTCAGAAAATGAAGCATCTCCATCCTCTACGAGAATTATTTAGAGAGGCGATCTTCCTCACTGACAGTGAGGAAGAGGAATACAGGAGCAAGATGAATGAATGCTCGCTGATATGAATATTGATTTGACATTTCTCAGTATTCCTCACGCCATCCGGCTAAAATGAAATTTATATGCAAATTTAATCATTGTGTACTCGGCCTCCCCTTGAGTGTTCTGCTCGCGATTGAAACGGTCCCCTGACCCGTGAGAGTTTCTAGTCAACCGAATTAGACAACGCGTCACGCAATTCGCATGAGGTCGACCACATGCTGATTCCGTCGAAAGTACACTGCTAGGTCATTATGCTTGGCATCCTACTCATAGGGAAATCGAAAACGTCAACTACTACTATTCATGCGTTACTGAGAAAACTGTTGATAATTCTTTCTTCTTCTGAGAGTGATTCAATTTAAGTTTTATTTCGCTGTCCAGATTACTGTCAGGATGAATAGTTGGGTTGTTTTAACCTTTGAGTGGGGGGAGAAATCCAGGAGGTCTGCGAGAAGTTCTTGGTGAAGCTTATAAGGAAGGAACTGGTGGTCGCTTGCTCTGAGAGGAGGTTGCTGGTTTCGCTGGATAGATACGGAATTGATTTTGGTTACTATAGCAACAGTTGCAAATTGGAAAGCACATCGTCTCGTGCTTGGGAAAATGTGAAGAAAATACCTACAAAGGAAGAGGGAAGGGGAGTGGGGGAGGAGGATGAGAACTTTCCCTAAAAACGGTCGAGGGTTGTCTGTTAACCTTCTTGATTATCTGAAAAGATGAGATTGAGAGGGAAAAAGTTATGTAGCAAAGATATAATAGTCATTGGGAACGCTTTTGGCGTTTTCGGCCTATGTAGAGGTGAATCTTTCTTGAGATATTTCTTCTGGATGAATATTTTTTTTTCAGTGAATTTTAAAGCAGTCAGAGAATTAGTCTGGGTAATTCGAAAGGAAAAACGGAAAATTGTCGTTTTGTATGTAATGGGGGTTGTGGAGATCTGGGCGTTGTTTCCGTGAGTGAAGTTTGTTCAGCTTAATATTAAGCGTTTGAGAAATTTTTAAAATATTCTCATTTTTAAAATACGTTATGTAAATCATGAAAATTTATTTTGTCAAGGCTGTAAAGTTGGTTTGCTGCAAAAGAAATTTTGTTTCCTCTACCTAGGAGCAATAAAATTAAACGTTTGGTCTTCAAAAGAATTATGTTTTTAAATATGTTATTATTTAAAAGTAACTTATTTAAAAATATGTTAAGTTAAGTAAGTATGCTTCGAAACCATTAGGATCATTTCAGTAATCCTGGTTTATTGTAAAGAAAGTTTAATACAAATGGGTTCTTATTAACTGGTATTTAGAGTTCGTGGTATTTCCGAGAAATATATCGTTTAGTGCAAAATTGGCACAAAACCCTTGAAACAATTTTAACAGAAAATATTATTAGATTAAACTACATTTTTATAGATTATAAAAACACACATGTATATATTTCTCAGAAAAAGTGGAGCATTATAGCCTTAATCGCTGATGCGCCATAAAACCTCTAACAACCAATCTCAGAAAAAAGAATCTTCGGGAATTTTTATGTAAATAAAAAAACCAATAAAAAATCCCACCCTTATATTATTTTAAACTGAAAATACACATAAGCATCTAATCTTGTTTAAATTCTCTACATTTAATAATCGCTTGTTCTTTCAGAATTCTTGATTTACGATTTAGAGAAATTTCTCTGAATTTTATTGAAACTAAAAATTTTTTAAAAATCCCATTGAAATTTAAATAATAAGTTTAAAATTCCATTGAAACTAAAAGAATAACTTCAAAATTCCGCTGAAACTGAAAGAATAAATTCAAAATTCCATTGAAACTGAAAGAATAAGTTCAAACTTCCATTAAAACTATTTTTATGGAATAAATTATGTTTTTTTTTTGTGTTTAAATTTACACAAGAGAAAGTCTCATTTTGAACTCTTGACGCTATGAAATGTCCAAAATCCAACAATGCTTTAAATTTTAAGCAAATGTTTACGAAAGTAAAAATTTATATTGATTTACACTAAATCTCGAAAATCCATTCTTCAGTTGCTGCAATAGTGTGATCCAGTGGTTCCCAATTGCTAACGCGCAATAGGTATAAGAGTTCCCTGAAAATAGTGTACTCTCAAGCAGAGAATCAAATAAAGAAGATTGTGCATCATCTTGCTAAAGTATACACTAGATGGCGCCACCAAATATCGTGGGGCTTTTCGGGTGACTTTTCAGAGGGGCTTAAAAATTACAGGTAGGTCAACCAGTGGTTCTTTAAAGAAGGGTCTTAAAAATACAGGTAGGTCAACCAGTGGTTCTTTAAAGAAGGGGCTTAAAAATACAGGTAGGGTTTTTAATAAAGGGCAGAACTTTGAATAAGGGGGATTCAAAAATACAGGTGGGTCAACCATGGGGTCTTTAAAGAGGGGTGATTAAAAAATACATGTCAACCAGGGGGCAGTTTTGATAGGGTTTTTAATAAAGGGGGTGGAACTTTTGATAAGGGGGATTAAAAAAATACCTTAATCGATGATGCGCCATAAAACCTCTAACAACCAATCTCAGAAAAAAGAATCTTCGGGAATTTTTATGTAAATAAAACCAGGGGACAACCAGGGGACAGTTTTGATAGGGTTTTTAATAAAGGGGGGCGAAACTTTTGATATGGGGGTTTTTAATGAGGGGCAGATAACGGATTAATTAAGGAGGTTGTGGCAGTTTTAGTAGGTGTTTTAATAAAGGGGAGGGATTTTTGAAAAGGGGATTAAAAAATACATGTCAACCAGGGGGCAGTTTTGATAGGGTTTTTAATAAAGGGGGTAGAACTTTTGATAAGGGTTTTTTTTAATGAGGGGGTCAAAAAATGGAAAAATTACCGTTAAAATAGAGGGCTTTTCTAAAGTATAGTACTCATAATATATACTAGATGGCACCACGGGTTTTTAATAAAGGGGGAATTTTAAAATAGTGGGGTCTCTATTAATTATTAATTATAAGTTATTAATTATGAATATTAATAAGGGTGTGTGGTCGGAAGTGACATCATATCACGTGACCGGGAAGGGGCGTGGCCTGGAGTGCGACACCACTACTACTGCACAACCTTGAATTTCATACTATTATTAGACCGCAATGCATTGTAATGCATCCTTTCCAATAATTTTCAAAGCTGCAATGACCTTTTTTTTTAAATTACCTTGACCGTGGAACAAATGGGTCAATTATCTTGGGCCAGCTGCAAAGAAAGAACCTTTAAGTCAACCCATTATTAAACACATCTATGTGCGAATAAAAATCCGTCTTACCTAAGGTCTTCTGAACATTCGCTAATCGTAAGAAACAAAACAAACAGAAGCTACCAAGACACCACTTCGCATAGAATCGTATTTACTTTAAAGACTTTAGATAAGAATTAATTTTGAAAGTAACCAACCGGGTAATTGTAATCTTGTTATAAATTTCTTCGAATACTTTCACTTCTGTCTTTGACATTACCTAACACAAACTTCTGAGTTAGGTTAAAAAAAAAACCTCTGCTTATTTCCTTTACTTCACATAAGCTCCAGTTTGTAATAACGAACAAGAAATTGACTCTCTTTTAAGCAATCCTCCTGTAGAGTCGCTCTCAACATTTCCCTAATGTCTCGTCTCTTCTCTGCATAATTACTATACGTTTCAAGGAACTATTTCCCAAAACCTCGGCAGAAAACGTACAAAGTTTAGATCACATTTTAATCACCCCGAAGAGAGAGTAGAAGAAACTTTTTCTTTCTAATTTTAATCTTCAGATTCAGGTGTACTTGGGCGAAATAAAAACAAGCATTTAGATAGAGAGGAAAACTTAATATAGCCCACCACTTCTTCGAAGGCAGCAATATCGAATCGTGGGAGAGGACACTATTCCCCACGCCTAGAAAAGCGGATATTCATGAAGCATGTGTGTGAAACTCCAAAAGCAATAAATTCAAATCTTTCGACAGCTCTGTAGCAGTTGAATACTTTTCGCAAGCACCGTTTCTCTCTCGTGCAAGCAACGGCGAACTCGCGCAATTTCCGCTGATGCAATAATGTTGGTACTTCTTTCCTTAATGACTCATTCGAGGGGTGGCATTATTCCGTCTGCCGAAATGGTTTCCAAGTGACATCCAGTTGTCAAAGTTATTTATTGCGGTAATAATATTGCGATCGTGTTTCACGAACGTGGAAATTCCAACAATTCGTGTTGTGCATAAAATGTCATTCTCCACTCTGGGTTATTACCGACGCAATTGAGAGAGCTACAATTAAGTCCTCAAGTCACGCGCAAAACCGGTGACTACTGGGGATGATACCGATGAACCAGTCTGACATTAGAAATTGATAAAAAGATCTGTCTCGCCTCCAACCTCTCCAATTCCCCTAGTAACTCCTCATTTATGAAAGGAACTGGACGGGTTTTTTTTTCTGTGGGTTAAAGTGTTCCCTGCCTTTGAAAAGCTCTCTAAAAAAACAAAAAATCACGGAGCCTATAAAAGTGGTTGTGAACTCAAGTTTTATGCTTGTGGCGATCGTTAAGAACACGGATGGTCAAATGTTTTTTAACATCTTATCGTGGAAGAAACTTTGAATCCCAAAGTAATAAAAGGGGAGCTCATGAGAAATGAATTCGACAGATAATGAGGATTTCCTTTTCCTTTTGGGATTTTTTTTTATTTTGGTTGAGTGAAAATGCAGGGGTTTTTAGGAAACCGTGAGGATGAAACGCCATCGTTGATTTTAGGTGATTAAAGTGTTTTTTCATCCAACCTTTTTGTGTATGTGATTACTGATTACGGAAGATTAGGCCGAAAAATTTTTACCTGATCGTTTCCGTCTAATCGTTAGCGCACAGTACTGAAAGTTTTTCAGGTCATTGCAATGTTCTTACGGGAGTATGCCTCCTAAGTATGCCCGATTGAATTGGCCGTCATCCATCGGATGTGACGTTAAGCCGTGGACACGCGTTCCGGTGAGCCATACCCTGTTCACGTTAACGAACATTCTGGATGACCTTGACGGGAGGCTACGATCTGTCTCCTAATAGCTACCAGTGGGTACCTTCCCTACCCTTGGGAGTTTCTGTGACCTGGCCGTTTAGACCATTTTACGCAAAAAAAGTGAAGAATCGAAGTAAAGCTACCCAACCCATAACGTTATCTTCATAAACGATTAGTCAGTCCTTTCTGTGCAAAAAAAGTGTCGTTTAGAGGTAAAACAACCCAACAAAGGTATGCCTCTGAACCACATCTCTTGGAAATTTATTTAAAAAAAAAACTGATGAATATCGAAACAATTGTTTATAGAGCTTTCTAAAATACAATCTTATTTCATTAAATGATTTGAAATAATGTTTATAATTTAAGTTCCAACCTCAGAGGTAAATTAATTATGAGTCACATTGCTGCTGTTAAGTATTGAAACCTCCATAACTCTTTAAACATTGAAGGAATATTGTTGGAAGTAGAGATTTTGATAGAAATAGTTGTCTTTATTTTCAGTTACATTTTTTCCACAACAACTTGAGTTTATAAGTTAGAGAGTGTAATTTGGCTTTGCACCTTCATGATAGGGGAAATTCTCTGATTTGTTTTTTACCTATGCAATTATATTTGCCATCATGTACAAAGATTTTTTCTACCTCGAATTGCAACGTTTTATAATTTCTTGCAACACAAAAAATATACTTTTATTATTGCTATTTTTGTCTACACACAGCTCTAAAATCTCTAAAACCTATTATATCTGAATAACGTAAAAGTGAGTTGACCTAAAGCTTTGATTGAGTTGTATTAGAAACAGAATGAACCTTTTGTCATATGAGATTCCATTCCTACTAAATCATCTTCAAGAACTTGTTTGTAAACTTTATCTTTAGCCATAACGAAAAAAATTGTTTCGGGGGAAAAAAAAGGAGAGAAAAAACCCCAACAGCTTTATTTTTTCTCGAATCGATCGCTTTATAAATAATGCTATAAATCAGCTTCTTCCAGGTGAATCCCCTGGCGAGGAATTCTGTCCTTTCGGCACCACATGTTGCACAAAGGTGGATCAATGCCGATCACCACGTCGTCTATCAGAAGAGAGATGTCGTGAAGGAGGCACAATGGCGGACTGCAATTGCTTTTCTGTGTTGTGAAGAAAAAAAATTACCTGAGTGAAGTCGACGAAATATGAAACCTTTTAGGCTTTTTTTTTACCCAAAAAGTCACTGGATATTGCTTAAATATCAGCTGCTATAAGCAGAAATTTTAATCTCTTAGATAGTCATGTGAAATGAAATAGTTTGTTGTCTGTGTACGTTGGTTAAATGTAAGTTGGTTGGTTTAAAAGTGGGAAACAAAATGTCACTATACTGTAGGAGGATACCAATGTAGGATCAACACAAGCGAAGATTTTTATTTCGGAAGAAAAGGGGAAGTCATTTTTTCAATGATTATGTCAATACCCTTATAACAGAATGCAATTATCACAAAGCCGCTATACATAAAGCACTGTTTTCAGGACAGTCTTACACATAGTACAAAATTTTCACTTCTCAAATAAAGAAGATTGTGCATCACGTGTAACAGTACATTGAAACGTGTAAGAGTATCTTACACGTTTCAGCGTACTGTTACACGTGATGCACAATCTTCTTTATTTGAGAAGATACTTGATTCTCTGCTTGAGAGTACACTATTTTCAGGGAACTCTTATACCTATTGCGCGTTAGCAATTGGGAACCACTGGATCACACTATTGCAGCAACTGAAGAATGGAATTTCGAGATTTAGTGTAAATCAATATAAATTTTTACTTTCGTAAACATTTGCTTAAAATTTAAAGCATTGTTGGATTTTGGACATTTCATAGCGTCTAGAGTTCAAACTGAGAATTTCTCTTGTGTAAATTTAAACACAAGAAACAATCATAATTTATTCCATAAAAATAGTTTTAATGGAAGTTTGAACTTATTCTTTCAGTTTCAATGGAATTTTGAATTTATTCTTTCAGTTTCAGCGGAATTTTGAAGTTATTCTTTTAGTTTCAATGGAATTTTAAACTTATTATTTAAATTTCAATGGGATTTTTAAAATTTTTTAGTTTCAATAAAATTCAGAGAAATTTCTCTAAATCGGAAATCAAGAATTCTGAAAGAACAAGCGATTATTAAATGTAGAGAATTTAAACAAGATTAGATCCTTATGTGTATTTTTAGAATATTTTCAGTTTAAAATAATATTAAGGTGGGATTTTTATTGGTTTTTTTATTTACATAAAAATTCCCGAAGATTCTTTTTTCTGAGATTGGTTGTTAGAGGTTTTATGGCGCATCAGCGATTAAGGCTATAATGATCCACTTTTTCTGAGAAGTATATATATATGTGTGTGTTTATAATCTATAAAAATGTAGTTTAATCTAATAATATTTCCTGTTAAATTTCTTTCAAGTGTTTTGTGCCAATTTTGCACTAAACGATATATTTCTCGGAAATAACACGAACTCTAAATACCAGTTAATAAGAACCCATTTGTATTAAACTTTCTTTACAATAAACCAGGATTACTGAAATGATCCTAATGGTTTCGAAGCTTACTTACTTAACTTAACATATTTTTAAATAAGTTACTTTTAAATAATAACTTATTTAAAAACATAATTCTTTTGAAGACTAAACGTTTAATTTTATTGCTCCTAGGTAGAGGAAACAAAATTTCTTTTGCAGCAAACCAACTTTACAGCCTTGACAAAATAAATTTTCATGATTTACATAACGTATTTTAAAAATGAGAATATTTTAAAAATTTCTCAAACGCTTAATATTAAGCTGAACAAACTTCACTCACGGAAACAACGCCCAGATCTCCACAACCCCCATTACCTACAAAACGACAATTTTCCGTTTTTCCTTTCGAATTACCCAGACTAATTCTCTGACTGCTTTAAAATTCACTGAAAAAAAAAATATTCATCCAGAAGAAATATCTCAAGAAAGATTCACCTCTACATAAGCCGAAAACGACAAAAGCGTTCCCAACGACTATTATATCTTTGCTACATAACATTTTCCCTCTCAATCTCATCTTTTCAGATAATCAAGAAGGTTAACAGACAACCCTCGACCGTTTTTGGGGGAAGTTCTCATCCTCCTCCCCCACTCCCCTTCCCTCTTCCTTTGTAGGTATTTTCTTCACATTTTCCCAAGCACGAGACGATGTGCTTTCCAATTTGCAACTGTTGCTATAGTAACCAAAATCAATTCCGTATCTATCCAGCGAAACCAGCAACCTCCTCTCAGAGTAAGCGACCACCAGTTCCTACTTTATAAGCTTCACCAAGAACTTCTCGCAGACCTCCTGGATTTCTCCCCCCCCCACCTTCTACTTTCTTCTTCTTCTTCCTTTACCATCTCCCCACACTCCGACCCTGAAGCACAGCCTTCCTTCAGCTGTCCTGCCCACTACTGCTTCATCCATACCTGCTCCCAATCACCTTAATCGTTCTCCGGGATTACGTTCGTCACAGAAGGCTGCACTTTCCACATCCCTTGGCCCTTATTAAAGACATCCTCTCACCACCTGATTCCTCTCCTCCGGGATGCGGGTGATCCTGCCTGCAGATGCAGTCTGGGAGTAAGGATGAATGAAGAAGAGACCGCAAGTGCCCTTGAAGCGTTGCGGCAGAGAGCATCACGATCTTAGTGATCTTCTGTGTGAGTCCTGTTGCCATTCTGTCGTCTGAAATCCTAGCTATGCAAGGTCATCAGAAGAAATTAAGTTTAGACGGAAATTGATATCCGTGATTTTATTTTTGTTCTTTTCTCATTTCGTATCTTTTTCCTTTACTCGTGGAATCTAAATATTAAATTAAACTGTTAATCCTTTTCCCTTGCGTTATTGTTTTTCACTTTTTTTGTATCCATTATTTACTCTTAAGTGGACAACGCAGCTCGAATAAAGAAATAAGTACCATAAAGTTAATTCTGCTACGTTTTAAACTCATATTCAGAACTTTCATTAATATATCTAAAATTCCAGTTAAATAGTTCTGGAGTAATTTTTCTCTTACAAGTGTCTCAACAATATCGACAAAAGTTCATAACTTGATTTTCCTAAGTTCGAGTCCCAATTTTGTCAGCATTGACATTTTCTCTGCTAACCTCACTCTGCCAAGGGTGAGAAAGTAGACACCAATGGGTTTGTAAAGGTCACCGTCTGTCGCATAGGACGTGAAGCCGTGGTCCCATGTGTGGATTTGGTTATTTTACCTCTCAGCACTTTATGTACACAATGTGGTCAATTACTAGGTCACAATGACACCAAGGGCTTAGAAAAGTTTGAGGGGAACCCACTAGAACAGGTTTTGGAAGACAGATGGTAACCTATCGTCAAGGCCATCGAGTGTGTTCTTTAACGTGCACAGAGTATGGTTTTGCCGCACACGGAGCCATGGCTTAACGTCCCATCCGATGGACGGCGGCTTTTCCAAGCGCATCAGTGTCCCCTACTGACCGTGAATAGGGCGAGGAGTTTTACAGAGATAAATCTCAATGCTGGCCCTGCTGAGACTCGAACCTGGGAACTGCATATTTTGAGCCTGGCGCGCTACCAACTGAGCAACCACCGCCCCGTCCCATGTGTGAGAAGACACTGTCCACGTTAAAGAATATGCTGGATTGCTTCAAAACAGCCTTACATCAGTCTTCTACCCACTGGATTTCCTTTATCTGGGAGAGGGTTGAATCTGTAAGTAGGGAGCCAGGCTCGTATTATGACATTCCAAGCTTATCTGGGAGATGGTTGAGTCTGTAAGTAGGGAGCCAGGCTCGTATTATGATATTCAAAGCTTATCTGGGAGAGGGTTGAGTCTGTAAGTAGGGAGCCAGGCTCGTATTATGACATTCCAAGCTTAACTGGGAAAGGGTTGAGTCTGTAAGTAGGGAGCTAGGCTCGTATTATGACATTCCAAGCTTCGAGTTCCACCTGTTCCTACGTTGAGATTTATCGCCGCAAACCTCACTCTCTCATCGGTGAAAAAGAGGGACATCGTTAGGCTTCGAAAGTTGTCGTCCGTTGGATGTAGTTTAAGCCGTGGTTCCGTGTTCAGAAGAGCCATAATCTGTACGTTAAAGAACACTAGGGATGGCTTTGACTAGCGTCTTCCATCTATCTCCTAACAGGCTCTACTGGGTTCCGTTTCCCCAACCTTTTCTGAGACCTCAGATTCGAGTCCCAGCTGGACCAGCGTTGAGATTTCGCTCCACAAAACTCTCTGCCCTACTTTCTTCCATTAGAGGATATTGATGGGCTTGGAAAGGCTGCTGTCCATCGCACGGGACGTTAAGCCATCATGGGGGAAGCCACACGCTGTGCACATTAAAGAACACACTGGATATCCTTAACGGGGAAATTACCATGTGTCTCTTAACAGTTGTCCCTTGGGTTTCCTGTCCTCAACCTTCTCTGAGTCCTCGGGTCCTTGTCTATATGTGTATTGATAATATTTGAGCTAATATATAGCAAGCTTTATATAATGCTGTAAGCGTGAGTGACAAATGTTACTCCATCGTATGAGGCAGCTTGGCTGCCCGATTCTTAGCGTAGATGGCGACAATGGCAAATTGAAATATGTGGGAATGCTTACATGTCACAATATTTATTCTTGAAGAAAACGGTTAGTCCCTGATGGGCTAAGGGTTATGACGCTTGGTACGCTTCTGGGAGACGTGGGTTCGAATCCTACTAAGGACAACCAGATCTTTTTCAGCTAATTATTTCATTTGTTAGAAATATATGGAAATATATGAATATAAAAATATATGAATATATATTATTATATTATATAATAATATAAATATATTAATATATATAATATATATAATATATGAATCAATAGTTTTAAGTCCCAGCTGGGTCAGCGTTGAGATTAATCTCTGCAAAACTCCCCGCCCTGCCCACGGTCAGTAGGGGAATCCGATGGGCTTGGAAAAGCCGCAGTCCTTCGGATGGGACGTTAAATGTGCGGAAGAGCCAGAATCTGTGCACTTTGAAGAAAAGGCCTTGACGGGAGGCTACCATCTGTCTCCCAATAGCCATTCCAATGAGTCCCCTCCCCAAAACTTCTCTGAGCTTTCGGGGTCCTTGTGACTTTACCATTTAGCCCATTTTTTGCAAAAAAAAGTGCTGCTCAGAGGTGAAACAATCAACCAATCAACCAACTCACCCTAATAAAGTGAATTTTCCTTTAATTGGAAATCAGTGTTTCAATCTGTAGGGGTATCCC
Organism: Ryuthela nishihirai; assembly: GCA_038380435.1. Taxonomy (NCBI): domain Eukaryota; kingdom Metazoa; phylum Arthropoda; class Arachnida; order Araneae; family Heptathelidae; genus Ryuthela; species Ryuthela nishihirai. The sequence goes on from JAWZYU010000004.1 coordinate 11,774,969, forward strand.
CTGTGAAGTATTAATTATGTAAAATAATTGGTTGTTTGGGATTTTATAAAGGAAATCATTAATGATGAGCAAAAGCAATTTTTCATCTTGGAAATATGATAAGAACTATTAGTTCATTTGTTATCACAGTTGTGCTCACAGTTATTCTATCTACCTGAACTAAATTATTTCGGAGTTAAAAATCATAGACGTAGAAAATAACATTTTGCTGGCAGTTATTGATTGGAATGGAATTACTAGTGTATATGGAGATTACAATGAATGATCTTCTGCAGAAAAAAAATGCCAAGAGCTGATGGAAAGGTGAATGGCCATTTAGGCTATTTGTATTCTGTTTGAAACTGTTTACTGTACAAGATCATCATTTTAATGTCCACATTGTAGATTTTTCCAGATCTGAATAAGAAGATTAAAATAATGAAAGCAAATATTACAACCAAGAAGAAAATAAAAGAGAATTAGTAAAAGGAAAATTAAAAATCTTGTTTTCAACATTTTGTGCCAAGGGGTTCAAACCCACACAGGCTATAAAATTCACTTCTAATTGGAAACTATGGCAACGATATACACTGACAATTCGATTTCGAAGAAACTTACTAACTCTTTTTATAGTAACCGGAGATGTACGAATTTCCAAGTTTTATCAGCTACATTAGCAAAATATTTTTTATAGAAATGGGTGCCACAGTGATACCCGTGTGAAGTAAAACAGTATACAGCCAAAAGAAAAATATTGCAACGTGGTTATTAGATATCCTTTAATGGATCTATTTCGACGAAACTGTTCCTAGTAATGGAGACTAGTTCTGGTTCGGACCCAGAATAATTTAAATTTCTAATATTTCTTGCAATTGTAAAAAAAAATAAGTAAAAAATGAAATATTTTTAAAAAGCGACATGCGTTTATATATATATATGAAATATTTTTACTGACTGATATTTCCTTTCTTCAAAAAATTTCAGTTTCTACCAAAACTTCAAATATATTTCGTTCTATTTTTATTTCGTCATAAAATGATTATAATTAATAATATAAAAGTGAGTGAATGAAAAGCGGCATGCGTTTATGCATATTATGATGTATCGCAGAAATTTGTTTCCCAAATCAGACACGAGCTCAATAATTGTCGAAATGATTCGGGTTTAAATACTTCGGGCGGATTCGGGCTCAAAACGTCGATCCCGAACTCATCTGTAATTAGTAACCTTGTGACCAAAGTGCTGCAGTACAGTCACTCAAAAAAGTATCCGAACGCTATGGTTGTTTACAGAATTCAGGAAAAATATCTGACAGCGATTTTTTTAGAAATTAATGATCTGGCAACCTTCGTGTCACGTGATTACAGAATTCAGGAAAAATATCTGGAGCGTGTACAGCAACTGTACACGCTCCAGTTACCGTTCACAGCAAACTGCAGCGTGTGCAGTTACTGCACACGCTCCAGTTTGCTGTGAACGGTAACTGCACACGCTCAATATTTCCGTGAGTGAGCCCACACGATCTAGTATCAAAATAATATGACCACATACAGTCGCTCAAAAAAATATCCGAACGCTATGGCTGATTACAGAATTCAGAAAAAAATATCTGGCAACGATTTTTTTTAGAAATTAGTGATCTGGTAGCCTTCGTGTCACGTGACACAAAGGTTGCCAGATCGAAAAAAAATCGTTGCCAGATACTTTTTTCTGAATTCTGTAATCAGCCATAGCGTTCGGATATTTTTTTGAGCGACTGTACAAAATACCATCAAGAAGAAAAATGAAATAGAACTCATTTCGAGGATACAAAAAAAAGATTAATTTCAAGATCAAAAACCCTGATATTTCTTCTCACAATATTCTGTTGACTAAAGAAAACAAAATTACCGCTTAATTAGATTTCAAAAATACCCTTCTCTATGCGCAGAACTTACAATTCCGGATCCTGCACTAAATTATTTCAGAGTTTAAGAACCAACTATATGTCTCGTTATCTCCGGGGAGTGATGATTATTTTTCTCTTGCAGAAGAAAAAAATGATAAACTCGTTGGGCGTCATCATTATCGATATTTGTACATGTCTGGCAGAGATGTAGAAATTAAGCTTTCTCCGGCAAATGCGGTAATTACAGCGGCATGTAATCTAGGGACTACACCGGTGAAATCTGGTCAGTGGAAATGCAAGTTCGATGAAAACTGGGAGGCCTTGAGCTGTCGGGTACGTCTCCAGGGCTGCCAGAGGTTGCCATAGTTACCGCAGAAGATGACGTGTTTTCCTTTTGCCTTTGTTAGTGCCACCGGAGTCGAGTAGAAAGTGATAATTTGAGAATGGAAAATGTTACGAATGATTGGAGAATAGCCTCGAAACCAAAAGAAAAAAACACACTTTGCCTCTGGTGTGGAGGGATTTTTTCTCTCATCTCCAAAGTAAAGAATATGCAGAAACATTTATTTCACCATTGTGTTCTTTGCTAATGATTTTTTACAGTAATATCTGTTTAGCACTTCGGTTATCATTTGAAAATTGAATATTTGACTTATTTCAGCAAATATTCATGAATACTTAATTTATTTAAGCCAATATTCATTAAATATTTGATTTATTTGCGCAAATATTCATGAATATTTGATTCATTTACGTCAGTATTCATTGAATATTAGATTCACTTAAGCAAATATTCATCGAATTTTTAATTTATTTATGTAAATATTCATTAAATATTTGGTTTACTTGAATATTTTTGTGACCTATGAGACCTAGGATGTCTACTGGCAATAAAGAATTTTGATTGAACAAAATATGTTCCAGCAATATTATTTAAAAAAAAATAGTTTCCTATAATTTTTGTTATTTAAGTATCATCTGGTTGTAGCCTATCGTTGAGCCAATTGCACATACCATATGTCTTAAAAGGAGCAGGGTTGGGTTGTTTTACCTCTGAGCGGCACTTTTTTGCACACCATAGGCTAAATGGCCAGGTCACATGGACCCCGAAGGCTCAGAGAAGGTTGGGGGAGGGGACCCACTGGAACAACTGTTGGGAGACAGATGGTAGCCCCCGTCAAGGCCATCCAGCGTGTTCTTTAGCGTTCACAGGGTATGGCTCTCCCGCACACGGGGCCACGGCTTAATGTCCCATGCGACGGACGGCGGCTTTTCCAAGCTCATCGGTGTCCCCTACTGACCGTGGGCAGGGCGGGGAATTTTTGCGGAGATAAATCTCAACGCTGACCCAGCTGGGACTCGAACCTGGGAACTACAGATTACGAGCCTGGCGCGCTACCGACTGAGCCACCCCCGCCCCTAAAAGGAGCAGAAAAGGGAAATAGACTCATTTGGTCATTTTGCAGAATCTTAATCTAATTGTTCGCAGGGTCGTGAATCAAATAAACATCAATCGAGATTTCAATAGATTTGAATATGATCTTCATTTTATCATCACACATTTTTTCCCTTTAAATGCATATTTCAGATATTATGTACTTTCGAAGTTAGATTTTCATTGATATAACACGCAAAATCTGTAATATAGTGCAGTGTATATAATATCTGAATTTAAGTCAACGTTTGAAATTTTAAATATAACATTATGTGACAATTCCAGCAAGTTTTAATTTTAATAATTGCACTTACCCAAATGTGATAGGGGGTGGCTCAGTCGGTAGCGCGCCAGGCTCGTAATTTGTAGTTCCCAGGTTCGAGTCCCAGCTGGGTCAGCGTTGAGATCTATCTCCGCAAAATTCCCCGCCTTGCTCACGGTCAGTAGCGGACATCGATGGGCTTGGAAAGGCCGCCGTCCGTCGGATGGGACGTTAAGCCGTGGCCCCGTGTGCAGGAGAGCCATACCCTGTGCACGTTAAAGAACACGCTGGATGGCCTTGACGGGAGGCTACCATCTGTCTCCCAACAGCTGTTCCAGTGGGTCCCCTCCCCCAACCTTCTCTGAGCCTTCGGGGTCCATGTGACCTGGCCATTGAGCCCATGGTGTGCAAAAAGGTGCCGCTCAGAGGTAAATGTGATCACGTGATTGACTCAGAGTAGCTGTCCAGTTTAATTGTGAACCTACTACTTAATTTTTTTTTTTATTGTCTCTGTTTAAAATGCATTTTCCTAGTCGAAGCAATTGGAAACATAAATCAGGCTGGGTTAAAAAATGATCCCTCAATCAGTGTTAAGTTACCTAACAGGCAATGTTGAGAGAAAGAAAAGATTTGAGCAATTTATAAAAAAAAAAACCTCTCTCAAGCAACTGCTTGCCACAGAGGTCTGAGAATAGCCTGTCAGCTTATACGCCATAATAGAAGGGTCTGTGATGATGGCGGGACCTCAGCAGAAAAACAACACAACCTTATCCGGGGCTCGATACGGTCCCTTAGATCAGTAGCCAAGCGCGCGAAACTTTTTCTTATTAATTTTTCGCTTCTTTTGCATTAAATTTACAGTTTCACTCAAGAATTACAAAAACTAAGTCAAGATTTTTTACATTTTTAAAAAATTAATAAAACCTAGGAGTTTTAATTGTTTCGAAGCTAGTCTTTATCTACTCTCTCACCAAGAGGTCAATAATATTAGGTATCTTATAGAGTTTCATTGGCCGGGTTCTAAGTTTTCATTTCCTTCCAATTTGTCATTCTTTATCTCTTTTATTTGGATCTTTTACAAAAATCTTGAATATTTCCTTCATTAAAAGTGAGGCACTCCTTGAGGGTATGAGGTGGGAGTGACTCAGTCAGTAGCGCGCATGCTCCTAATCTGCAGTTCCCAGGTTCGACTCCCTATGGACTAGGGTCATAGGATCACCCTCCCTATGGACTAGGGTCACAAGGACCCCTAGAGCTCAGAGAAGTTTGGGGGGGACTTACTGGACAGCTATTAAGAGACAGAGGTAATATTCTCCCATTAAGGCCATCCAGCGTGTTTTTTAACTTGTACAGGATGTGGCTCTCCCGCACACAGGCCACGGCTTAACGGACGGAAAAATTCACTAGAAATGTTTGCTCACTAATGCCGTTTGGAAAGTCAGTTTAAATATTTCCTTCATCTGCTTCCATATCTGTAGGCACACACACACGAACAGTGTGTGTGTGCCTACAGATATGGATTGAAGGAAATGCCTTTTCCTACCGTGTGATCACATCCCAAAACTGCCGAAGATTTTTCATCCTGGCAAATGATTCCTCCATAAAATCGCCTGATCACGTGCCGAGAGGTTTGAACATATCTGCTTGCGTGCACGTTACACGTGAGCCCTGCCACACAAGAAAGAATGCAGAAGTTAAGATTTATTTATGAAACCCATTCGAAATACGTGATTTTTCTGGAATGCTTCAGTACTGTAACGTTTTCTGGAGAACTGATCAGCTGCGTTAGCAACACGGCCAGTTCCCCAAGTCTCGCGTTTTCATTTAACGAACGAAATCGCAGAAGGTCTCGAAGTTTACGATACTGTCATTCACAAATGAGAACATTAATAAGAAGATAGTCGTCTCGTCTTGACACTAGTACGCATCCAAACTCAACTCCCAAGTATAGTAGTAAAATCGTTTTAGTGATTTATAATGGCTCCATTTCACTAGCTATTACCGAATGCAATAAAATATGTTGTTTTCCTATTCCGGTATTAATGATGTTGTAATTTTCACTGTAATGGTGCAAGGAAGAATATCGAAACCAGCAGTTATCGGTGTCCGTTTAGTGGAGAGTGATTTATTCACGTTCACTCTGTCCCTGATGTTATTTCACAGCGACAAAAGATTTAGTGACGATAAATCGAAGGTGATGTTTTCACAGTATAAAAAGACTTACTGTTGATGGAGAGTCAACTCTCTGCAGTTATTGCCTGCAGATTTCGGTTCGAACGTAAATAAATGTTCATTATAAAGGAATTGAATGATTAACTTTGAAATATCTAATAGTTAAGTAGAAAGAGACCCGTATTGCAAATTCATAAAGTTTGGTTCCTCATTCGTAAATTTTGGATTGGCATTTTGTTTCCTCTGGAGTTGTGAAGTTTTTTTGCTTAGAATTCAAACATAGGGTGTTTTAAGAATGTTGGGTTGGGTTCTTTTACCTCTGAGCGGCACTTTTTTGCACACCATGGGCTAAATGGCCAGGTCACATGGACCCCGTAGGCTAAGAGAAGGTTGGGGGAGGGGACCCACTGGAACAGCTGTTGGGAGACAGATGGTAGCCTCCCGTCAAGGCCATCCAGCGTGTTCTTTAACGTGCACAGGGTATGGCTCTCCCGCACACGGGGCCACGGCTTAACGTCCCATCCGACGGACGGCGGCCTTTCCAAGCCCATCGGTGTCCCCTACTGACCGTGGGCAGGGCGGGGAAATTTTGCGGAGATAAACCTCAACGCTGACCCAGCTGGAACTCGAACCTGGGAACTACAGATTACGAGCCTGGCGCACTACAGATTGAGCCACCCCACCCCAAATTTTAAGAATGTGATTTAGAAACAAAACAAAGAGGATTTGAAAAGGTGACTTAGAAACGAAATAAAGGTGACTTTGCACGTGTGGTTTGGAAATGTATTACATGTAATTAATTGCTTTTTTGGTTTCATAATTTCAGTATGGAATATTTCTATTATTTTGTTTAGTTTTACGTACTTTTCTTTAATTTTTCCTTTTGGAAATAATAGATTCAAATAAATGCTGAAACATATATATCCTGCAGGCAAACTATATAGTTTGGGAACAACTGAAATTTGTTTTTTAATGCTACAATGACGGAATAAAAATATTATTATTTGAAACAAAAAAAGAGATAACAATGGCGGTTTTTAAATTCTTTTTCAAGGGAGAAGAAATGTGGCTTTGAAAATGTGATTTGTTAAAAAAAACTTTGTTAGATTTAGTAATGTGCTTGAAAAACAAAAAAGATGGGGCTTTCCGAATGTAAGTTCAAAAGAGAATAGAAATGACTTTGTGCACGTAGTATAGTCATGTGACTCAAAAAAAAAGCAGTTACTTTTGTAAATGCAGTTTCGAAAGGAAACAGCATTTCCGAATATTGCCAATCCGATGTAAAGGAATTTAAGCAGTGATTACTTCTGCGATGGACTCTAGGCAAGTCTTCAAAGGAGACACTCGCCATCCTCTCTCCATTCTCTTCTTGGCTTTGGAGTCCTTAATCACCTGGCTATTGTTTTCCTCAGAGTAAAATAAATGCAAAGGAGCAAAAGGAAAAAAAATCTGCGATGCCATCAAGTAGTTAAGTTACAAGGACTCCGATTCTCAAGAGAGAACAGGGTGACACAACTGCTGGCTGTTCGGATGAACTGCAAACAAAATCATTAATTTTTATAATCAAATTTTTCAGTGATAGCCTGCGTGTTGGACGATGAAAATGGTATCTTTATCTGGATTTTCCGACTGTGGAATATTCTTCCATCACAGCCCAGTTGGTAAGAGCATTATCAAGAGATCGTGGGTTTGTGTATCACATCCGTAACTTATTTTAGTTAAATCTTCAGTATCTCCTATTACATTTGTCACTATCATGCATTTGGCAGTTTCCTGAGCCTCCTTCTCCACCTCTTCCCCGTGAGAAAAAGGCAGAACATTTTTAGACTAACCCAGTTATCCTTCTTATATATATTTATAAGTAGACAGGACCGATCTAGAGGTGAAGGCATATCCCTCCTCCACCTCTTTTGAGAATATTAGTAGAAGTAATAGGGGCAAAAAAATCCTTATTCTTCAACTTTTGTATATTTCATGCATTTTTTCAAGAAATTATTTAAAAACCTCTAAAGAGGAAGGGAAAATGCTATACTTATGAAATTTCAGTCTCTTCTCCCCCCCCCCCCCCCCCGTTTAAACTTTTTCCGACTAGACTGACCTTTCTACCCCTACATTTCTTTTCTAAATCCTGGCCTGTATGTAGGTATATAAAAGCCGATTTGAAACTTTTGATCAGTAATACTGAAACGTATCCTGGCAAAATTCAAATCACCCTACCATCAGATACTTCGCACAAGAATATGCATCATAATGTTTTCCCCAAGACATTTCTGCTTCTTCTGATCCAGCTAAAATAATCACTTTTTTGTACACATACGAATATATATATGTATGTATACATTGTAAACACTCTTTTTATATTACAATAAAATTGAATAAACTATAATCAGAAAGTAATTTAAAATATCATAATGCAGATTAGAGACATGATATAGAGCCCTAATAGCTGCAATTTGCATAAGAGAGCAATTTGTATTTGGATTTTTTTTACCTCTGAGCGGCACTTTTTTGCACACCATGGGCTAAATGGCCAGGCCACAAGGACCCCGAAGGCTCAGAGAAGGTTGGGTGAGGGTACCCACTGGAACAGCTGTTGGGAGACAGATGGTAGCCTCCCGTCAAGGCCATCCAGCGTGTTCTTTAATGTGCACAGGGTATGGCTCTCCCGCACACGGGGCCACGGCTTAACGTCCCATCCGACGGACGGCGGCCTTTCCAAGCCCATCGGTGTCCCCTACTGACCGTGGGCAGGGCGGGGAATTTTGCGGAGATAAATCTCAACGCTGAACCAGCTGGGACTCGAACCTGGGAACACCATAAGAGAGCAATACCGTGATAAGTTATATATATACCTAATTCGCAAAGTCATTCACTTCTAAAGGAATTCGGCCTTTTTTAAAACTTTTAATGCAGAAATTTGCAGACAAAGAGGAGGGAATGATTATTTGGAACACGGAAGGTGATAAATATTATGCTACAATTCAAACGAAAAGTTTTAAAAACGTTGATTCAAATGATTTCAAATTTTTCACGTATGTTTTTCTTATCGATTCGCAATTTTTTCCCACGCATGTTTTGGGATAAATCTCTCTTTACAGTATCACGTTTAAAACTTTGCCCATTTAAAAAGACTTTATGAAAAGCTTGTTATATATCCATTTTTGATCATTTTCAAAACACGCTCATTTTGACACCGATAACATTGCACTTATGAAGAAACTTATATTAAATGAAAACTCTCTGAATGCTATTCGTAAGAGTATCTTTTCAAAATGAAACAGTGTTCATTGAAAAGGTTTCTTTTCCTTTTTTTCTTCTTTTTTTTTGGATATGAGAGAAATTTACTTCAAAACTCATGAATTTCGCTTAAGTTGTTGTTGGAAAGAATAATTTTTATTAGGATGTTATTTTAGCTTTGCATTTTTTACCTTATGAGATGCAAAAAATACATATTTCTATAAAGATGGAATAAAACACTCTACGAAAAAACTCTGAATCAAAACGCGCAACATAATTTTACTTTCTTAAAGTGAGTTTGAATTTGTTTTAAGCATTAATATACTACTATATCAGTGTTATTAAATCAAAATACAAATGTTTCTTTTTTTTTTTTGAGGAAAGACTACTATTTTTCGGTAGATATAGGATAGAATCATGTCCCCAAGAATCTCCTATGGTACGGTTTTGGGTCCCAACAAAGTATTTTAACACTATTACTTTTATACACCAATCATTGAAACATCAGTTTATCAGGCTCAATTCAATGGAAATTTTGCTAGAGTATGATGTGCATTCGTTTCTTCTATTTTCGATGTCATAGTGCAAAAAGGAAACCTAGAAACGTATACAGTAAAAAAAATCGCGATAACAGTAAAAACACTAACTTTGATACCTTGAGGTTTTAGAAGTGAAATCGCATTTTTCCCATCTAGGTTGTAGGTAAAAAAAGTCCATCACATTCTGGACATAAAACCGTTCCTATTTTTGTAGAAAAGATTTAAAAACGCAGCTCAAAAAAAATACACGAAACGAAATAAATGGATCGCGGACGTGAAATTGCAAATTTTTATTTCCTGCAATAGTTTGCGTTGAGGAAATAGGTGTGGGGAGAAGAGCGAGGGGGGGGGGGCTATCGGCGTGACTAAGCAAACCACATGAGGCTCAACCCTCTCCTGGATTTGCTGCGAACAACCGATGTAGCTTTAAGAGTCTCCATAACATCCAGCTATGGAAAGAAGATAAGAGAGATGATGGAACCTCATCCCAGAAGAACTCTCTCTGGGGAAGTATCTCGTGTTATTGGAAAAGCACAGGAAGAAATCGCCGAATACCTTAATGTTCGAGGCAGGCAAAGGATGTGCAATCAGTGTGAGGGCATCCATACTTTTATTATGTCTGGGCTACAGATGGATTTGTCGATGTTTGGTATATTATGTCTACCACGAGATCAAATGAGGTGTTATTTTAGGTATCTTTACATTCCTAGTAAGAATCGTTTTTTGTAAACTGTCGTTTCCGTGGTGAAGTGAAGGGAGGAGGGGAAGTTATTTCATCGCCCTCCCTACCATTTCACCCTTTAAAGTGATAACAGTTGCACTGAGATTTAAAACTGCGTTGTCATAGGACATGCATTTTCTGGCGATACACTTAACGAAGTGGGGAACAAAGTAAAGAAAGGTGAATATGTCTGAGATGAGAGTATTGTTTACGATCGGAGGGTTAAATTTGTGTTTTCGGGAAATTCAGGAGTAAGAAGTTAAAAGTCCGTAAAACGTTACTGTGGATGAGATTGAATTCCCGAAGTGGGGGAGGTGGATTTAGAGGGGAGAAGTGATAACTGGGAAAGATAGCAGTCACTGTAAAGTGGAGTATAATAATAAAATGACGCTCGATATCACAAGAGCTCTTCTGATTACATGTTATTTTTGATGTTCCTGCGCAGTTATAAAATTTATAGATGTGTAAGAACTATCCAATTATCTTTAAACTAAAATCGCTCTGCATTTCCAAAATATATTCTGCTCTGTTCCTTATTAGTTTTTTTTCTTTTTCTAATTTTTAATCAAAGTAAAAGAAAACTTCAAAACGGTTTAGGCAATAGAGGAACCGGGATTCGAGTTCAGAATAATACATAATCGTTTCTTTTCTTATTACGTATTTCTGCCTAGGTCTTGCCTTCCTTATAGATCATCTTTATGACGTATTATACTGACAAGCTCTTATTTTCAGGCCTCTGTAGCAAGTAGCTACTTGAAAGGTAATTTATTTATAACGATTTTACACTTTTTTTTGGTATAAAAAGTTTTTTTTTTTTGCATTTTGCAGCTGTCGAAATTAAAGTTTTATGTAACACCTAGGAGAGACTTCTATCAGTTCAATTTGTTCAATAATTTCGAACCAAAGTACCTACGCAAAGTATTCCACACTCAAATTCTAACAGACACCGAACTGAATATACTTATATCTCAATCAGATGCAGTTCGGCTGATGAAGATGATAAAATGCCTAAGTGGTAAAGAAGTGGTGAGAATGAATGGTCAGCTCAATGGGTTGAATTTGGGACAAACCACACTTACGCTATCTCCAAGCTCCTAATCTGCAGTTATTTGGTTCGAGTCTCATTTGTGACAGAGTTGAATTCTATTGCCGCTAAATCCCCATCTTCCCTAGGTCAGAAAGAGGACACCGTGGATTTAGAAAGTCCGCCGCCGCCCGTCGGATTGGACATTAAGCTGTAGCTCCGTGTGAATCAGTGCACATTAAAGAACATGCTATATGACCTTGAAGAGAGGCTTCCATCTGGATCCTAACAACTACCCAGTGAATTCAATTCGTCAACGTTCTCTGAACTCTTGGGGGTCCTTGTGACATAGCCATTTAGCCCATTGCGTGCCAAACACAGTGATAAAACAACCCAAAGGCTGAAGGGTATCGGTGACGCTCTGTTTTTCTCTGGAATTTATGACTTGTTTAAGTAATAAATCCATTATTTATTATTTATTACTTTTCTACATTTCGTATTATGTATAGGAATGTATATGTTTAAATATAATTTTATTTCCTCTGACGTTAACCGCTGAGTTGAAAAGCTCTAATGTTCTATCTCTATTTTCAAAGTAGCCAAAGAAATGAAGTCGCCTTGGGAGAGGAAACAACACGGTCTACTGTCCTCTTCTTAACGCCTCGATAAACAAGAATGAGCTGACGTACAGAGAGATTAGGAGATTAATCGGGAGGATGCCTTTCTCGGAATAGGCTACGAAACTAGTGAGTCGGGTGAAATATGTTTTTATCTCCCTAAGCCTTAGGGACACACACTCTTCTTCTCGCAGATAGAAGTGCATGAATACATACAACTTTTCTTCGACCTAAATGTATAGATCGTAGTCGTGCTCCACAACTTAAAACCTGATTCACTTAAAGTATGCCAAGCAGTGCTCTTCTTGAGAAAAGAGCCATAGAAAAAGTTCAATAAAATGGGACTTTTAAGCCGTAGTCTCAGGAAAACATCTTGGATAGCTTTGATGGAAGCTCCCATCTGTTTCCTTAGCGACTGTCCAGTCGGTTGGGTTGCTTTTCCTCTGAGCTGAGCTTTTTGCACACAATGGATCTTTAAGTCTAACGGCCCGTCACAAAGACCCCGAAGGTTCAGAGAACGTTGGGAGGAGGGAACCCATTGGAAAGCTGTTGGGAGATAGATAGCATCCTCTTTTCGAGGCCATACAGCGTGTTCTTTGAGGTGTACAGGGTATGGCTCTTCCGCACACGGTACCATGGCATGTTAAAGAACAAGCGTGATGTTCTGACGGGATGTTTTCATCTGTTTCCTAACAGCTGTTCAGTGTGTCCCCTTCCCCATCCTCCTTCTCTGAGCCCTTGTGGCCCTTGTAACTTGGTCATTTAGCCCATCTTGTACACAAAAGTGACGATCAGAGATAAAACAATTTAACCCTCTTCCGGTTATCTGTGTCCTTGTGACCTAGTCATTAGCCTATCGCACAGTAAAATGGTGTCATTCATATGAAAAGAAAAATCAGAAGTGCGAATTGAATCTTAAGGCATAACAATGTTTTATAAAGTTATATTTAATTATTAATCCCATTCGTATTGCTTTCACCTTTGTCTGACTCCAGAACTGAATTTGTTCCCCCCAAAAACGGTATTGTGGCAAAAGGGTGTGCATTCGTATCGAGTTCAAGATGTGAAGAATATAGGCTATAAAAACTGGTCCCTCTTATTTTCTTTTAATTTTAAACTGTCGCTCTAAACTTTGTAAAAGTCTTTCTAATCCCTGGACTAAGTACTATTAATTGCAGTATAAAGATTGGAACCTTTTTAATGTGGGAAGTGGTAGACTTTACGAAAAAGAAATCACTCCTAACTTTCCCTCCAAAGAAGAGGAAAGTTTGTAAACATTATAGCACCATTATCATACAACCCAAAGACCAGTCTCAATAACAGTTTATGACATTGGAAGTAGCAAAAGATATAATTAATTTCCATTTGTGTTAAAAAAAATAAAAAAAGTTACTTTAAATGATAGCTTTTCATAAGAGGCAAATTTATTTACATGTATTTTCTTACATTCATTTCAAAGAGTTTAAAAAAGGTTTTGAAATGATTTTAACTTTTATTCTAAGTATATTGACACTAAACGTAGATACGACACTAAAAACACTTTTTATATAAATATTTCTGCAAAAGAAGAATAAAGCATATCATCAGTATTTTTTTAAAGCTCTTAAAATTTTTTTATTTTATTATAGCCATTTAATTCTGGGAACTCTCTCAATAGATTTTAAATGCTTCAACAATATATATTTTTCTATTATTTGTAATGTTTAGTTCCCAGGTTCAAGTCCCAACTGAGATTTTATCTCTGCTAAATCGCCACTTTACCTTCGGTAAGAAAGGGGACACCGATTGGCTTTGAAATGCCACCGGTTCTTCGGGTGAATGCAAAGCCGTGGCCCCGTGTGCAGGAGAACCATGCCTTGTTCACATTAAAGAACAAACTGGATGGCCTTGATGGGAGGCTACCATGTGTCTTCTAACACTTAGTCAGCGGATCTCCTTCCCCAGACTTTGGGGTCCTTGTGACCAGCGGATCTCCTTCTTCTGAGACTTTGGAGTCCTTGCTAAGTTTAGTCAGCGGATTCTCTTCTCTTTGAGGTCCTTGCGGACTTTAGTCAGCAGATCCTATTCTCTTTATGGTCCTTGCGGACTTCAGTCAGCAGATCCCCTTCTCTGAGACTTTGGGGTCCTTGTGACTTGGTCATTTAGCCCATTGTGGGCAAGAAAGTGGCGCTCAGATGTAAAACAATGTAACCCGTTTATCCTTTTCTTAACATACAGATTTTTAGCACGATATATCCACCATTAAATTAAAGAGCTTGAACAAATAATATTATTTAAAATGCCCATCGGAAATAAGAGGTCACGAACAAGAATTGCAACTTTTGAAGTAGAAGCGAAGTTATCTCATTATTCTTTCTCGCTGAATGCAGAATCTAACAAACCTGAAATGCAAGGACATATTACACTGCCATGTAAAGTCAGAAGCAGCAATGCAAATTACCATATCTTCCAAAGAATATTTGACTAAAAAATTCCATCATTTGCATAAGATTCTGTTGACAGATTTCTACGATACCAAAGGATTTAACGAAAAATCTCCGAGAATCAATTTCAAAGTAATATTTGCTCAAAAGTGAAACCGCTTCTGCAAGACTGCAGCGCTGAATATCTAATAAGAGGCATTTAATATTAATGGTAAAAGGAAATCCCTCAAGCCAACTTGTCAAGATCTACTGCTTAGCTCGCAGCAGAAACATTCCGGCTTCAACTATAAACGCCATCTCTTGGAAGTGAGCCAGAATGTCAATTACAAAATTCCATTATGATGGAGTAAGTAACAACAAAGGTGTTCTGCATTGAAGTCACTCTAGGAAAAAAGGGAGAAAAAGGGAGGAAAAGTTTTGTAGAAAAAAAAGTAAAATTGTTCCTATAACGCTTGCAATGCTTACTGGGAAAAAGAGAATAATGAACAGTATCGGTGGGATAATTACGTGGGGGGGACGGGCAAAAGAGACTGTATTTGCATTGCAATGCAATATTTTCCCTTCGTTTCAGAGGTTTTTTTAAAAAAATCCTGAAAAAAATGAGTGAAATATGTACAATAATTTTTGGCTTCCATTACCCTTACTAACATTCTCAAAGGTGGCATAGGCTTCTTGCATCTCCCCCCCCCTCCCCCGCCTCCTAGATCGGGGCGGGGGGGGGCGCTCAGTCGGTAGCGCGCCAGACTCGTAATCTGTAGTTCCCAGGTTCGAATCCCAGCTGGGTCAGCGTTGAGATTTATCTCCGCAAAATTCCCCGCCCTGCCCACGGTCAGTAGGGGCCATCGATGGGCTTGGAAAGGCCGCCGTCCGTCGGATGGGACGTTAAGCCGTGGCCCCGTGTGCGGGAGAGCTATACCCTGTGCACGTTAAAGAACACGCTGGGTGGCCTTGACGGGAGGCTACCATCTGTCTCCCAACAGCTGTTTCAGAGGGTTCCCTCCCCCAACCTTCTCTGAGCCTTCGGGGTCCATGTGACCTGGCCATTTAGCCCTTGTGTGCAAAAAAGTGCCGCTCAGAGGTAAAACAACCCAGCCCAAGCCTCCTAGATCCTACTCTGGTTAGAAGTATTTCCCTACCATTATAAATTATACCATTATACCATTTATAACCATGGAAGGAATAATGGAAAGTGTGGGTCGCCCCAGTCCAATATTAAACGGACGCCTCCATGCACGTTAAAGTCAAAAATCATTTGGATATTACTTAAATTCCCTTTTACTACCTTTCAAGAAGATTAATTCATATTCAATAAAATCATATTCAATAATTTCAATAATTTCAATATGATTTGTAAACTTAAACTTCTATCAACAGTAAATGTACGGTTGACATAGAAATCAATAATTTAAAATATTGTTTTGTGGGGAAAAAATGAGTTTTGCCGATGCGCAGGACTCGAACCCACGTCTCTATAGATTCGTTCCAGAATGTTCTAACCACTCAACTAGCATCGACTCGGTCATTTATCTACTAATGCGAGTTATAAATCTTCCCAAACTTGTCACCCATGGAGCCACAGACAGGTATTAACTCGAGTGGAGCACTGAATCTCTTAATGACTCAGAATTTGAGTGAATGTAAATGCAAATGCATTTTTTTCAGTAGGTAATAAAATTTATCTCTCTCTCTCTCTTTATAGTTACAGACTTTCTACTTTCTTATTTACGTTTTATTTAGAGTACCACTGAAAAAAAAGTTGCCTTCCTCGATCATAGATGGCGCCATAGGCGTTCAGAAAGATTTATAAGGCACACCAGTAGATAAATGTCTGAGCCGGTGCTAGTTTAATGGTTAGAATTCTCTGGCATGAATCTGGGGAGACGTGGAGAGGTCCATCAGCAAGACTCAATTTTTCTACAAAACTACTCATTAAACTTTTATTTCAAAATATATTGTTAATTGTGCTCTGGGATCCATCCTGCATCGGTGAAGTGCGTTAACTTCATCGTTATTGATGGCCTAAATTAGAGACATAAAGCGATATTAATAAGAGATATAACACATTTATTATACAAAATACCAGCCCAAAAAATGAATGCTTCTGTTTTATGCAGATAATCTTCAGCGATTTCACTAACAGCATTGGGTGTGAAATTGGGAAATAATCTTGATGATGAGTAGTACAGCATGCTCGTTATCTTTAATTCCTAGATTCGAGTCCCATCTGGGTCAGCATTGAGACTTATCTCCGCAAAAACTCTCCGCCTTACCCTTGCTTCAGTAGGGGACACCAATAAGCTTAGAAAGGCTCTCGTTCATCGGATGAGATGTAAATCCTCGTGCAACAAAGCCTTACCCTGTGCATGTTAAAGAACACGTTAGATGACCCTAACGGGAGGCTTACCATCTCTGACGGGAGTCTCCCAACATCTGGTCCAGTGGGTCCCCTCACCCTACCTTCTCTAAGCCTTCGGGGTCTTTGTCACTTGGATGTTTAACCCATTGTGTTCAAAAAGTGCAAACTCGTAGGAAAAACAATCCAATCCACTAATAGCTATGAATAGAGTTCATAAAGCGAAGCTGTGAGATTTACGTGATCCTTTGCCATTTCACCGCTGCACGAGTTTAATGTGTTTGTAGAATATAAATCTCTGAGAAATTAGTTTTTTTACCTCTCTACCCGGGACTTTTTTTTGCACACAATGGGCTAAATTTTCAGGTCATAAGTCTCAAAATCTTTGTTATGGGTTGGGTTATTTTACCTCTGAGCTGCCTTTTTTTCCACACGATGTGATTAATGACCAGGTCACAATTACCCCAACGGCTATGAGAATATTGGGAAAGGGGACGCAGTATTGTTAGGAGACAGATGGAAGCCTCCTGTCTAGGCCATCCAGGTTGTTCTTTAACGTGCACAGGGTATGGCTCTCCCACACACGGGACACGGTTTAACGTCCCATCTGACGGACAGCGGCCTTTCCAAGCGCATCAGTGTCTCCTTTCTCACAGATAGCAGGGGTTGGGTTACCTGAGAAAATCTCACAGCTGGCACATTTGGAACTGGAACCTGGGAACTTCAGATTATGAGCCTAGAGCGTTACCTGCTGTCCAACCCCGACCTTAAAACTACAAAGGCCCAGAGAAAAATTGGGAAAGAGCATCCACTGGGCAACTACTGTTAGGACACATGAAAGCCTCCCGTCAAGGCCATCCAACTTCTTTTTTTAACGTGCACACGGCAAAGCTCTTTTGCATACATACCATAGCCTAACGTCCCATCCGATGGACGGCGGCTTTTTCATGTCCTCCATTGTTCCCTTTTTCAATAGCAGCAGAGTTTAAGTTAGTAAGTTAGAGGAGAAAATCTCAATTAATGTACTCTCGAAAAACATCTTAGTTTATTCCACTTTTTTAATTAAATAAATCCTTTATAAAAAAAAAAGCACATATCAGACTCGGATATGATCTCAGCCCCCGTCTTGGAATACAATAAACGACAACCGACCGAAAACGGCAAGCGACGAGGCTTTGATACAAAATAAACAATAATTAAAAAATAATTCAGTATTAATTTTACGATGTTGTTTTGTTGCGAGTCTTGCACGTTGCGTTACGTCATTAATTGTGCTAAGTACTGCCAGTAGACTGTTTCGCAAGGCAATAATAGCTCTCCAAGGATCTCAAAATTAGGGTATTCAGAAAAATAAATCAGGGATACATTAGTTTCATTAAGAACCTGATTAGAAGTTGGCTGCGAGTAAAAGTTAACGCAGTTTCACTTTCACATTTTTCTTTAAAGAAAAAAAATTCTACTTCTACGGGAAAGATACACTTTAATTAAATTCATCACTTTGATGCAATACAGTTTAACAAAAGTCAGCCTGTAGATAAAAATGCTGTTGTTTTTCCTCAGCCGAAACATACACTGCCACGGGTTGGGTTCTTTTACCTCTGAGCGCCACTTTTTTGCACACCATGGGCTAAATGACCAGGTCACATGGACCCCGAAGGCTCAGAGAAGGTTGGGGGAGGGGACCCACTGGAACAGCTGTTGGGAGACAGATGGTAGCCTCCCGTCAAGGCCATCCAGCGTGTTCTTTAACGTGCACAGGGTATGGCTCTCCCGCACAATGGCCACGGCTTAACGTCCCATCCGACGGACGGCGTCCTTTCCAAGCCCATCGGTGGCCCCTACTGACCGTGGTCAGGGCGGGGAATTTTGCGGAGATAAATCTCAACGCTGACCCAGCTGGGACTCGAACCCGGGAACTACAGATTACGAGCCTGGCGCGCTACCGATTGAGCCACCCCCGCCCCACACTGCCACGGAAAAGATAATACTTAAAAGTTACGACAGCGATTGTAACAGATGTCGACGGAACAGAATGAAAATAAGCACACTTTCAAACAAATGAATCTGATTTCAAATATTGTACACAAATTAACCTACTCTGGCACTTAACATGAATATTACTTTTCCGTTAAGAGAGGACTTTCTGGTAAAATGCAAATTTTAATATCAAGCAACTTAGAACGAGTCTGGTAACACATTATCTTGAGCAAGGCATCATCAGGTGTGTGGAATAGGCATCATCATCGTCAAGCAGCCATGGGCTACGGAGATCCAACCAGATTGGGCAATTTAATACTTCAAGCATATCTGTCCTGAGCTACATCTGCTGCATCTGGTCACTGTACACTAATTATAACTAGGTCCTGTTTGACATTGTCTTTCCACTATCTCCCCTTCTTTCCGAGAAGATACTACTGGAAAGATACACTTTAATTAAATTCATCACTTTGATGCAATGCAGTTTAACAAAATTTTCATTGTTTGAAAGTGTTTGATGATGTTGATTCATTTGTTTGAAGTGTTGATTCATTTGTTTGAAAGTGTGCTTATATATCATTCTGTTCCGTCGACATCTGTCCTTGGAGAGCTTTTTCCCGGGTATCTCCGAGGCCTTCAAAACTCATAAATCATCCTAGGTCCATGTTCATAACCCTATTCGCTAATCTATAATTATCCATACGGGCAACATGGTCAAACCAACGGAGTCTATCTCTGCACAATATGCTGCTTAAAGGAGGTTGTCGACTCCTTTGGCTAACCATATCATTACTTACAATGTCGAACCACCTAATGCCCAAGATACTAAGTAAGCATCTAAAATCAAAAGCATCAAGTTTCCTGTTATGTTGTTTATAAAGGGTCCAAGTTTCACTACTATAACAAACTCTAACTATTATATAGTCTTAGGTGTATAAGCTTATTTCTCCATACTCTCCATAGGTTCTTAAAAGTGGTAGCAGCAATCCCTATCCGTTTATTATTCTCATGCCACACATAACCATATCTGTTACATAGCTCCCAAGATAATTCAACTGCGACACCTGCTTATGAGTGGAACTATTCAGATTAACTGCATCACAGCCTGCCTGACCAATTTTCATTACTTTAGTTTTCTCTGTGTTTATAACCAAACCTACTCTACTATCAGTCTCATAAACAGCTCGAACGAACTTCTCATCATTATCATTTGCCAAAATGGCTTAATCATTAGCACAATCTAAATCAGAAATTTTCGTATCTGCAGACCATTTAAGGCCAAACTCTTTCCCTTGAAGTGAATTTCGCATAACATAATCAATAACCAAACTAAAGAGAAAAGGGGACAAAATGCACCCTTTTCTAACTCCAGTAGCAATACTAAACCAATCGCTACAAGCCTTACCAACTCTCACACATGACTCAGTGTTAACGAATGACCTAAGCAACTACATGACGATCAACAGAGTCGAAAGCCTTTTTGAAATCAACAAAGCTAACAACCAAAGGTTTCTGAAACTTTAAACATTTCTCAAGAATCTGCCTAAGTGAAAATATCTGATCCACACATCCCCTACCACTTCTAAATCCACATTGCTCATCACGTAACTGCCTGTCAACCAGATTCTTAATTCTATTAAGCACAATCATGCAAAGAACTTTCCCTGGAACAGAAAGTAGGCTGATACCCTTATAGTTGCTTAGCTCATTCGTTAATCACTCATTCATTTCTTCTTCGGACGAACGACGAACTTAAGTGCGAGTTTTAGGATACCATTTTTACTATTAAGCATATTTTAATCTCTTGTCCAGCTTTCAACCTTGAACGCCGATTTTATTTTACCTTTCATGATTCTACTTACGAGCCCCTTACACTCGGACATCTTTAATCTGATGACACCTTTTTACCTACTGTCTTTTTTTTTTATGTTTTACTGGCTATTTTAATAGATTGTAATTTAATGGCTTTGTTTTTTACACTACACAACCTGGGTCTTTTACACCTGGGTTGGTTTTACCATTTATAGCTTTATATTTACCGCTTTACACCTATTTATTGGTTTGTATTTTTTCTATCTGTTGGTTTTGTTCTTTATCTTTTACTCTTTGACTTTTAACTTTAGTTAGGGGTTCCGTGATTTTTATGTCTTTACTTTTACTGTATACCATATGTTTGGCGATTTATGTCCGTAGTTGCCATTGCTCCATTAAACCCCAAACAAACAATCCTATAGTTATCACAAGAACTACGATCACCTTTTTCAAAAATAGGGATAAAAATAGCTCTTGCAAAATCCTTAGGAACTATGCCTTTATCATAAAAGATATTCAAAATTTCAGTCATTCATTTCGTAGCCAAAACATTCCCAACTCTAAGCATTTCAATAGTAATTTCATCTACATGGGGATTATGCAGTTTAAGTTTAGAAATAGCCAGAACAACTTCAGAGTGTGTTATAGGGCCAAGATTAAAGCCAGTAATGCATCTATCATCATTATAAAGAATTAGAATCCACATTTTTTAGAACATCACTGAAATGCTCAGTCCACCTATCCATAACGGAATCCTCACCTTCTATAACCTTGTTTGCCCATCAATCCCTGTATGCCTGCCCGTTTTCTATCACATAAAACATCTGGTACAGCTCTCTGCTATTATGCTGTCTAACAGCTTCTTCGGCTTTGTCAGCCAAGCCATCAAGACAAAGATTCTTATCAGCTGCTAATTGATCCTTTACACGTTTATTAAGCTCTCTGTAATGCTTTCTATTAGGACTAGTAGGATGTTTATTAAGGACATTCCTGCAGTTCTTTCTTTCCGAAATAAGCTCAAGTGAGTTATTTTTCAAATTCCAGCTCCTTTTTTCCAAGAAGAGTATTGTTAATTTCAAGAAAAGCCTGTTTAAAACGGTCCCATTCTTCTTCAATATCAGTAGTAAGCAAACCATGACTGTCATAATGACTAAGTAACCTATCATGGTAAGCTTTAGCTATAACTGGGTCATTTAGAGCTTCAGTATTAAAGGTAATTTTTTTAACCTTAGCACAACACTTCTTAAGTTTAAGTTGCAACACACTTTTAACAAGATAATGGTCAAATCCAATTTCAGCTCCCCTATATGACCTAGTAATCCTAATAGAACTAGCCCATTTGCTGTTAATTAATATATAATCAGTCATTCTTATGCAACCCATCTGGCGAAACACAGGTGTATTTTTGTATGTCGCGGTGTTTGAACTAAGTGTTAGTTATTCTCAAGCCATTAAGTTTACTTATCTGTAGGAGACGTTCCCATTGCCATTGCAGCTACAGTCGCTCAAAAAATTATCAGAACACTGTGGTTGATTACATAATTCAGAAAAAATTGTTGCATTCTAGAAGAGCATCACTAGCGTGTTTGCTGAGAAGCACACCCACGCCATGGTAATGCTTATATCTTCCCTCCGTGAAAAGAGAAATTTAATATTATTTTTAAGAATCTGACCTTTATCTGTCCATCGGAGAATATCTAAATTATAATGATGGAATTCTTGTGTGAGGACATCAAGAGAATAATCTCTGTGCAGCGTCTTCACATTCCAACTACCTATGGAGAGAAAATGGTTAGTGGGGTGTTTAAAGAAACTATGTTTATTGAGAGAGGGAATGCTGACAATATCAAACAGCTCCCTAATCGCAGGCATGGTGCAAAGACCCGTTCCCCAACTACTAAAGGCTGAAGCCTTCTATACTGGAAAGGTTTCCCCAATGTAGGATTTGACGATGCCAGTAGAAGCAAGAGTTAAGGTCCTGCAATTGCATCAGACCAGGATTATCCATCAGCTAATAAACATATCATGTGAATCTATTCACTTGGGACTGTCAACCCATAAACAAGCAGAAAACACGGGGGACGATTCTCCCTCCACAGAATCCCACCAGTGTAGCAAAGTCAGGATCCAAAATCAAGCTCAGAGCCATTAATCAGTTCGGGTTATGGTCATCAACAGGACCCTGTGTGGTGTATATGGTCAGGACCCTCTGTGGTTGACCACTCCTCAGCAGGGTACAAAAAAGAAAAGTAGCTATAGTATCCAGATAAGTAGGCTACACTGATCTGGCAGCCATTCCTCCCCTTCCGTTCCCTTCCACAAAAGAGTATCTCATTTGAAAGGTACTAACGGTCTGTACCAAGAAAGCGAGGTCAGACTTTAAGTACTGGGCCTGGCCGGTTCTGTACACCATTATAAGGAACTGGTGCATAGCTCTCTGGGGCGGGGGTGGCTCAGTCGGTAGCGCGCCAGGCTCGTAATCTGTAGTTCCCAGGTTCGAGTCCCAGCTTGGTCAGCGTTGAGATTTATCTCCGCAAAATTCCCCGCCCTGCCCACGGTCAGTAGGGGACACCGATGGGCTTGGAAAGGCCGCCGTCCGTCGGATGGGACGTTAAGCCGTGGCCCCGTGTGTGGGAGAGACATACCCTGTGCACGTTAAAGAACACGCTGGATGGCCTTGACCGGAGGCTACCATCTGTCTCTCAACAGCTGTTCCAATGGGTCCCCTCCCCCAACCTTCTCTGAGCCTTCGGGGTCCTTGTGACCTGGCCATTTAGCCCATGGTGTGCAAAAAAGTGCCGCTCAGAGGTAAAACAACCCAACCCATAGCTCTCTTTCCAATGATTCCATAGCTACATTTGTAGAATCAATCAATCATTTATTAAATCCAATATCTGTTTAATTCCTTTAACGTTTGCGGCAAAAGACCGTTTAGCATCCTCAATATAAGCTCACTGGACAAAAAATTAGTCATCTCCCGCCGTAAGAAGGTTGCGTCCGTTCGAGAGCAACAGAGGGCACTCCAGTAATAAACGCGTCCTGCAAATGCTTCATAAAGTGAGAAGAAGTGGTTGTGTGCCACGTATGTGTTAATCGTTCTGTGAAACATGGGTCGCGCCAGAGATGTGAATGAGTGACAAAAAGGTGTTGTTGCATTTGGCCAAGCCAAAGGGTTGAGGGTGTGTCGAAACGTACTGTCCAAAGGGTCTTCCAGCAGTGGCGTACATTGCAGTCCACAGCTAATCGTCGTCAGAACTGCGGCAGAAAGACTGTGCTCACCAATAGGAATCGCCACAGTGTGTCATGCACTATTAGGGCAAACCGCTTTGCAACGAGGCAGGAATTCTACAGTCAGTCAATGCAGGCCTACAACAAGCTGTTTCCAAACGAGAACTCCTAAGGGAACTGCATGCCATGGATATCTGGAGCAAATTACAGCGGAGAAGAGGACCATGTTATCAGCTCTGCACAAGGCTGCACGGCTACAGTGGGCATGGCGCCACAAAGATTGGACTGTCGACTCTTGGAAGCGTGTGATCTGGTCGGATGAGTCACGTTTTTGCTTGTACTCGAATGATGCGAGGCGACGAAGTCGTAAGTCGCGACGACATCGTAAGTTGTAAGAATCCTTACATGTGAACTGTGTGCAAGGTTCTGTTCAAGGTGGAGAAGGTTCTGTGATGTTATGGGTTTCCCTTAACTACGGAAAGGGGTCCTTTGGTTGCGGTGACGTGAACCAGAAGGGCTATATGGAGCTACTGGACGACTGCATGTTGGCTTTTGCGCAGCATCTCCACAGTGAACACCAGAAGGATACTCAAGTCTTCCAAGATGACAATTGTCGCGTGCACAGAGCTCGAAGTGTGTCGGATTGGCGCGACGAGCATTCTGAAGCCTTAGAACATCTCGACTGGCCCGCCAAATCCCCGGATGTGAATCCCATAGAAAACTTGTGGAACTGTTTGGGGTAACGAGTGAAATGCCACCCCAGCCATCCGGCAAATCTGGCTGAACTGCGGCATTTGCTGCTGGAAGAGTGGATGAATATTGGTGTGCACTACATCCGCCCACTGGTGGCATCCATGCCAGACAGAATTTCCATTGTTTTTCGGTCGCATGGAGGCGTTACGCGCAATTTGGTGACATTCAGCCAGTGGTGACTAATTTGTTGTCCAGTGAGTTTATCTTAACTCATATACTTCTGTGTTTCGGTTCTTTTTAACAACATTTTTATGTCTGTATTCTCCGTAGTTAAGATCCTGCCCATATAACCCTTAAGATGTGTCTTGATGGTCAATCCAAATATTTTCTATGAGAACTATCAAAGAGGACGCAATCTCATGGTCTCTCCAGTGTCACTCTGTGCCGCTGATAATATGGTTTAAGATATATGTAAAAAGGTGTGTTTTTCTTCATCTTTGATTGTAAAAGCTGCTTTCCAACAACATAATATTTTCGTTCTGTGTCACAGTCTTTGTCACTTCGGAACAGAAGCTAGTCGACGTGGTGAGAAATTTGACCGTGAAAGTATTATCTACAAAATCTCTTCACGTCTGAAAGTGCTTTTCCATGAGAAAAAATGCACTGGATATTAAATTATTTGAATTAAGTAAAAAACGGAAACATTTTCATTCTCGAGAACAGCACGGAATCAATTTCTAAAAATGAAAAGAAGCAGGAATGGCTTTTTCCTAAGAGCATCTCTTGGGATTTATCTTTTTTTCTCCTCCATCTCCCCTTGAAGCAAAAACAGTTGCCTCGAGTAAAGACATAATCGGCTTCGATTAATGCGTTTATTCACTTTCAGCAATGTAAACAACGTCGTTTCGAGAGGTAAAACGAAGGAGTTGAGGGGGGGGGGGGGGGGGTGGAGAAGGAAAAACAAGGAAGAGGGAATTGAAGCAACCCTCCGGGAGAATATTTCTATTATTAATCTTATCTCCCTATGCCCTCTGTACTTAATAAAGATCTGGAGATTAATAGGGTTTGTTTATTATGAACTGTCAATTTTGGCAGTTAAGCCCTGCATTAAGAGTGGAGATAGAAAATGAAGTGTTTGTTGAGATGGGTTCATTTGTTGGTTCTAATGCTTCCTTCTTAAGTGCAGCTGTTCGAATGATGATTATTGTTTTGAAAATGTCTCTCAGACATTGGAGGCTGCTTCTCTGAATAAATGAAAGCAGAATAAGCAAATAACATAATCGAGATGAACATCTGTAGGTAGGTCTGGACTTAGAACAACCTCTTATCCAAACACCCACACACACATACCTTCTATTTCGCTTTTTGCAAATCAGATAAATGGATCAGAGATCAAAAATATCAAAATATACTACACATATTGTGCAAGAATATTTTTTGAAAGACCACTATAACCTAGGGAATAACCCGCATAATGCATTATTTTGGAGATAATAGATTTCTCGAAAAAAAAGTAAAATTAAATTCCGGAACGGTGTTCCGATTCTATTAAGTTACGCACACCCAATTCCATCATTTAAATTTCGCTTTTTTTCTAGATCTGTCTGCGAGTTAATTGAAATTGGGTTGTTAATGCAAAAAAAAGGAGTAAAATATCCTCATCTGTGTTTTTTCTCCTTTATTTGTGAAGCTTAATATCACGAATCATTTCAAAACTTCAAAGTATAATAAGGCAAGGATCCCTGTAGATAACGTTTAAGGTCAAATGAGGATGAGGGGGGGGGGTCTAAATAACTAGAGCGAGTTTTTATCTTCTTCAAAGCAGGGGAAACTTTCAAAGTCATTCAATGTCTGTTTAGAAGCCATTAACAGCTCTCTTCTTAAAGATAGCCACTATATATTGAAGATGATTGTAGGCAACAATTTAACCAATGTCTTTTCAGTTATCTTATTAAATCTTTAGAGTGGTAGGATATTTTACTGAGAAGAATGCGGGTAGAAATTTCGCTTGTTGTCCTTATAACTGTTGAACAAGAACTTCGATGCAAGATTCAGGTTTACCAAATGACTGCACTTCCATTCACTACAGTTCAAATTTTATCATTACTTCGTTGCTTTATGAAGTTGCACTTCAGAAAATTGCCTTCAGCCAGTAGTCGTATAATACAGGGATTTCCCAACCAGTGGCAGGCGAGAGAAATGCGTGTGTGTGTGATGTGAACAAAATTTAAATGTCTGGATCTTTGATTTAAGATATACAGTGGTTTTCTTTATTTTTGTTCTCTTTGTATCCAAAACAACCAGTTGCGATTAAACAGTTTAAACAAATTTATTTCAATGGTAAAAAGAAAATTGTGTTTGAAAATTTTTGATACTTGGAGTACTACAAATTTTATGTTTTTTACGAAACGAGTAAAGCATTATTTTTAAAAAGAGGATATTTTATATTAAAAAGAAGCTTGGTACAGCAAATGCTTTTGAGAAAAAGATCGCATTCAGAATTCTCCTAATGGAGCAGGGGAAAAGAGGGTTGTCGGAGCCTGTGGTCGAAGGGAAGGAACCTATAGAAAGGGTTGAGCGATTTAAGAAGGGTTGGCAGAGCCTGTGGTCGAAGGGAAGGAACCTATCGAAGGGGTTGAGTTATTTAAGAAGAGTTGTCGGAGCCTGTGGTCGACAACTCTTCTTAAATCGAAGGGGTTGTCTGTGGTCGACAACTCTTCTTAAATCGAAGGGGTTTATCGAAGGGGTTGAGTGATTTTAGAAGGGTGGTCGGAGCCTGTGGTCGAAGGGAACGAACCTATCGACGGAGTTGAGTGATTTAAGAAGGTTGTCGGTGCCTGTGGTGAAAGGGAAGGAACCTATCGAAAGGGTTGAGTGATTTAAGAAAGATTGTCGTAGCCTGTGGACGAAGGGAAGGAACCTATCGAAAGGGTTGAGTTATTTAAGAAGAGTTGTCGGAGCCTGTGGTCGAAGGGAAGGGACCTATCGAAAGGGTTGAGTGATTTAAGAAGGGTTGTCGGAGCCTGTGGTCGAAGGAAAGGAACCTATCGAAGTGGTTGAGTGATTTGAGAAGGGTTGTCGGAGCCTGCGGTCGAAGGGAAGGAAACTATCGAAGGGGTTGAGTGATTTAAGAAGGGTTGTCGCAGCCTGTGGTTGGAGGGAAGGAACCTATCGAAGGAGTTGAGTGATTTAAGAAGGGTTGTTGGAGTCTGTGTCGAAGGGAAGGGACCTATCGAAAGGGTTGAGTGATTTAAGAAGGGTTGGCGGAGCCTATGTCGAAGGGAAGGGTCCTATCGAAGGGTTTGAGTGTTTTAAGAAAGGTTGTCAGAGCCTGTGTAGAAGGGAAGGAACCAATCGAAGAGATTGAGTGATTTAAAAAGGGTTGTCGGAGCCTGTGTCGAAGGGAAGGAACCTATCGAAGGGGTTGAATGATTTAACAAGGGTTGTCGGAGCCTGTGGTCGAAGGGTTGTCGGAGCCTGAGGTCGAAGGGAAGGAACCTATCGAAGGGATTGTGATTTAAGAAGGGTTGTTGGAGCCTGTGGTCGAAGGGAAGGAACCTATGGAAGGGGTTGAGTGATTTAAGAAGGGTTGTCGGAGCCTGTGGTGGAAGGAATGGAATCTATCGAAGAGATTGAGTGATTTAAGAAGGGTTGTCGGAGCCTGTGGTCGAAGTGAAGGAACCTATCGAGAGGGTTGAGTGATTGAAGAAGGGTTGTCGGAGCCTGTGTCGAAGGGAAGGACCCTATCGAAGGGGTTGAGTGATTTAAGAAGGGTTGTCGGAGCCTGTGGTCGAAGGGAAGGAACCTACGGAAGGGGTTGAGTGATTTAAGAAGGGTTGTCGGAGACTGTGGTCGAAGGGAAGGAACATATCGAAGGGGTTCAGTGATTTAAGAAGGGTTGTCGGAGACTGTGGTCGAAGGGAAGGAACATATCGAAAGGGTTGAGTGATTTAAGAAAGGTTGTCGGAGCCTGTGGACGAAGGGAAGGAACCTATCGAAAGGGTTGAGTGATTTAAGAAGGGTTGTCGGACCTGTGGTCGAAGGGAAGGAACCTATCGAAGGGATTGTGATTTAAGAAGGGTTGTCGGAGCCTGTGGTAGAAGGGAAAGAACCTATCGAAAGGGTTCAGTGATTTAAGAAGGGTTGTCAGAGCCTGTGGTTGAAGGGAAGGAACCTAACGAAGGAGTTGAATGATTTAAGAAGAGTTGTTGGAGTCTGTGTCGAAGGGAAGGAACCTATCGAAGGGGTTGAGTGATTTAAGAAGGGTTGGCGGAGCCTGTGGTTGAAAGGAAGGAACCTATCGAAGTAGCTGAGTGATTTAAGATGGGTTGTCTGAGCCTGTGGTCGATGGGAAGGAACCTATCGAAGGAGTTGAGTGATTTAAGAAGGGTTGTCGGAGCCTGTGTCGAAGGGAAGGAACCTATCGAAAGGGTTGAGTGATTTAAGAAGGGTTGGCGGAGCCTGTGGTTGAAGAGAAGGAACCTATCGAGAGGTTTGAGTGATTTAAGAAGGGTAGTCGGAGCCTGTGGTCGAAAGGAAGGAAGCTATCGAAGGGGTTGAGTGATTTAAGAAGGGTTGTCGGAGCCTATGGTTGAAGGGAAGGAGCCAATCTTAGGGGTTGAGTGTTTTAGAAAGGT
The DNA here is from genome assembly GCA_038380435.1 of Ryuthela nishihirai. Classification (NCBI taxonomy): domain Eukaryota; kingdom Metazoa; phylum Arthropoda; class Arachnida; order Araneae; family Heptathelidae; genus Ryuthela; species Ryuthela nishihirai. Next base: position 11,803,966 of record JAWZYU010000004.1, read on the forward strand.
TGTCCGAGCCTGTGTGGAAGGGAAGGAACCTATCGAGAGGTTTGAGTGATTTAAGAAGGGTTGTCGGAGCCTGTGGTCGAAGGGAAGGAACCTATCGACGGAGTTGAGTGATTGAAGAAGGGTTGTTGGAGCCTATGGTTGAATGGAAGGAACCAATCGAAGGGGTTGAGTGTTTTAAGAAAGGTTGTCAGAGCCTGTGTGGAAGGGAATGAACCTATCAATAGGATTGAGTGATTTGAGAAGGATGTCAGAGCCTGTGTCGAAGGGAAGGAACCTATCGAAGGAGTTGAGTGATTCAAGAAGGGTTGTCGGAGCCTGTGGTCGAATGAAAGGAACCTATCGAAAGAGTTCAGTGATTTAAAAAGGGTTGTCGCAGCCTGTGTCGAAGGGAAGGAACCTATCGAAGGGGTTGAGAGATTTAAGAAGGTTTGTCGGAGCCTGTGTGGAATGGAATGAACCTATCAATAGGATTGAGTGATTTGAGAAGGATGTCAGAGCCTGTGTCGAAGGGAAGGAACCTATCGAAGGAGTTGAGTGATTCAAGAAGGGTTGTCGGAGCCTGTGGTCGAATGAAAGGAACCTATCGAAAGAGTTGAGTGATTTAAAAAGGGTTGTCGCAGCCTGTGTCGAAGGGAAGGAACCTATCGAAGGGGTTGAGAGATTTAAGAAGGTTTGTCGGAGCCTGTGGTGGAAGGGAAGGAACCTATCGAAGGGATTGAGTGATTTAAGAAGGGTTGTCGGAGCCTGTGGTCGAAGGGAAGGAACCTATCGAAGGGGTTGAGTGATTTAAGAAGGGTTGTCGGAGCTGAGTCGAAGGGAAGGGACCTATCCAAAGGGTTGAGTGATTTAAAAAGGGTTGTCGGAGCCTGTGGTCGAAGGGAAGGAACCTATCGAAGGGGTTGAGTGATTTAAGCAGGGTTCGTCGTACTCACCGACTGTCTTAAAGAAAGAAGGAGTTTCCTCGTTTTCTTCCACTTTTGGCAATAATGGAAGATGACTCTTACCCTTGAGTACGCAAATCGGCCTCTGACGTGTGCATAATATCAATGTTCCCACAGAAGTGGGAAAAACTTCTTAAAATTCAAATAGCACTTAACACAACTCATAAATAAGGATATAAATAAGGATAGACAAAGCAAAAATCTAAGCTATTTCTTAAGAGCAATACGCTGTCAGTCTTCTAATCCGATCAGAATTAGGTCAACCAGGCTCACTTATTGTTGATGACCAAACTTATAATGTCATTGTAACTGCCCATATTTTCATTATAATCTTTTTATAGTAATGCCGCTTATAATTGGATGGTTTGAAAATTGGCTTTCTCTTTCATACTAGGGACTCCTAATGTAGCATTACCTCATCAAAACAACTTAATTTTTTCATCATTTCCAATCTCCCTATTTCTTTTACTAAATTCCTCTGTAGTAGTAGAAAGCGGTGCTTGTACAGGATGAACCATCTAACCGCTTTTAGCAAGGTGAGAATTTCATCCACGGGTTTCAGTTAGATTTTACCACCTATCTTTTCTCTCCATTCAGTTGGTGCTTCTCAGTACTGGGAACTAATATTAATTTTATCACAACTATTATTAATATACGATCAAGAGGAATGCTTATAGAATAAAAAAAATAAAATAAAAACCTCCTCAAGCAGCTGCTTGCCACAGAGGTCTGACAGGAGCCTGTCAGTTTATATGCCAAAGTAGAAGATCTGAGAGGATGGCAGGACCTCAGCAGAAAAACAACACAAACAGCCATGCCTTACCCAGGGCTCGAACCCATGTCCTTTATATCAGTAGCCAAGCGCGCTAACCACTCGGCCATGGGACGGCTGCTTATAGAAAGAATCTCTTTATTCGTTTAATCTATATTAATTACTGCTATTCTGCTTCTACTTTCCCAGCTAGTTTTATGTGGAGCTATCATAATACCATTAACGGATCAAAACTGCAATACAACTTTTTACGACCCTGCTCGTGGAGGGTATCACATTCGATTTATCTACTTGGATCCTTGCCTTATTACAAGTTCAGTTTTAAAGTTTCTCTTGCTGTGTCCATCACAAATAAAGGGAAAAGGTACAGATGATATATTACTCCTTTTTTTACAGCGAGTTGTAAGAGTAACGATTTATATAGGAAAATGTGTTGAGCTACGGAGTGTGTTCAAAACGTTGTTCTGTAGATTTTCATTCATCCCTCTGAAGTTAAAGAGCTACGACTTCTTTGAATTGGGTTGGGTTGTTTTACCTCTGAGCGGCACTTTTTTGCACACCATAGACTAAATGGCCAGGTCACAAGGACCCCGAAGGCTCAGAGAAGGTTGGGGGAGGGGGCCCACTGGAACAGCTGTTGGGAGACAGATGGTAGCCTCCCGTCAAGGCCATCCAGCGTGTTCTTTAACGTGTACAGGGTATGGCTTTCCCGCACACGGAGCCAGGGCTTAACGTCCCATCCGACGGACGGCAGCCTTTTCAAGCCCATCGGTGTCCCCTACTGACCGTGGGCAGGGCGGGGAATTTTGCGGAGATAAATCTCAACGCTGACCCAGCTGGGACTCGAACCTGGGAACTACAGATTACGAGCCTGGCGCGCTACCGACTGAGCCCCCCCCCCGCCCCCCGACTTCTTTGAAGTTACTTTGAAAGGAAGAAAAGAGAAAAACTTTGAAAAGTTTTTTTTTTACCGACTTCTTTGAACTTCTTTGAAAGTTCTTTTACGTGTTAAAAATAAAGACTGTCTCATCATTTCTCTTTTCGCTTGCGGTGCTTAAAGTTCGGTCTGTGAAATCTGTGAGTTTTTGCTATGGATCCTACTAAAGATAGAGAAGGATTTTACATTTTCACAAACATGCAGCTTGGCTACGACGCGAAAAAAATTCATGTCGATTTATCACAAGTATGTGGGGATTATGTCTGTTCATATGGCATTGTTACGGGATGGATGCACAAATTCAGAGAAGGACGACAGAGCTTCGAAAACTTCCCTCGCGCAGGAATACCGAAGGAGGCCATGAAAGAGAGAACCATCGCTGCTTTCGCGAACTCATTAAGGTAAACCCAAACATCAGCGTTCAGGTAATACGTTTAGATGTGAATGTATCGATTGGCAGTGTGGAAACAATTATTCACCAACATTTAAAGTTCCGAAAGGTCTCGTGCAAGGAGATGTTGGCAATGTTTGAACCTAGTGGCCCCAGACGGTTAACAGACATTGTCACAGATTATGAAACGCAGTTTTATTGCTATAAAACTCGGAGAAAGATCGACAACTATGTTTCGGTTGCAGAAGATGAACCGCGTCCCTAAAATCTCCGACAAGACTTTCGCTCAAGGAAGAGGATGTTCACAATTTTTTCCATTTCCAAGGAGTAGGAGCCATGGACACCTTACCTGAAAAAAAAATGACTATAAATGGCCAATACTACACCAATATTGTTTTTCACAAAATGATTAAGTAGATGAAGGGACAGCATCCAACAACAGCGTGTCAAAGGTTCTCCTTCTTCATGACAAACAAAACTCAGCAAGTTATGGCCTATCTGGATCAGCAAAAAAATCAAACAGCGACTATCTTGTGGAAGTGAACGAAAGGGGACGACTGCCATATCAGTGTGGCCTACTGATCTGGACAACTGTGGCTGCTTTTCGTTTTTTTTCTACCCTGCTGAGGAGTAGTCAACCACACAGGATCCTGGTGTTGACCATATAAACCCACTGGACTGGACAGATATATAGCTCTGAGCTTGATTATGGATCCTGATTTTGCTGCATTGGTGGGCTTCTGTGGAGGGAAAATCTTCCGCTGTGTTTTCTGTTTGTTTGTGGGTTGACAGCCCCAAGTGAATAGATTCACAGGATATGTTTATCAGCTGGTGGATAATCCTGAGCAGAAGTCATCGCAGGCACCTTAACTCTTGCTTCTACTGGCATCGTCAAATCCTACATTGGAGGAAGTGTTCCAGTATAGATGGCTTCAGCCTTTAGAGGTGGGGTAACGGGTCTTTGCCCCATGTCTGCGATTAGGAGGCTGTTTGATATTGTCGGCATTCCCTCCCTCAATAAACATAGTTACTTTAAACATCCCACTAGCCATTTTCTCTCCATAGGTAGTTGGAATGTGAGGACTCTGCACAGAGCTTTTTCTCTTGATGTCCTCACACAAGAATTCCACCATTATAATTTATTTATTCTCGGCTTGCAAGAGACCAGATGGACAGATAATGGTCAGATTCTTAAAAATAATGTTAAATTTCTCTTTTCAGGGAAGGACGACAATACGTATCATTCTTAAAAATAATGTTAAATTTCTCTTTTCAGGGAAGGACGACAATACGTATCACCAAGGCGTAGGTCTGCTTCTCCACAGACAAGCCAGTGATGCTCTTCTAGGATATGAGTGCATTAATGAAAGGTTTCTTGCAACAAAATTTCAGACAAGCATTAAAGACGAATATTATCTGCTGTTATGCTACCACTGAGGATGCCGATGAAGATGAGAAGGACAGGTTTTACGGAAAACTTCAGGATGTTTTGAATTATGTCAAGAAAGGATATATTACCCTTGTTCTAAGTGAATTCAATGCCAAAGTTGGTACTGACTCTGACCTTTGGGGAGGGGTGATAGGCCCTTTTGGTATTGGTAGCTGCAATGACAATGGGCAACGTCTCCTACAGGTAAGTAAACTTAATGGTTTGAGAATAACTAACAATTACTACAAACACTGCGACATACATAAGTACACATGGGTTTCACCAGGTGGATGCATAAGAATGTGATAGATTATACATTGAATTGCCATTGAATTAGGGATATGAGACGTTATCCAAATTCACTACCACAAATTCCGCATTTGCGTGCATGCGTGGCTGAAACTCTGATCATATATAGTTGTCAGCTTTTTTTTTCCCAAGCATTCGTCGTGAGAAGCGTAAAGGGAAAGGCGCGGATTTAGATGCATTTGACAGAGGGCAGATCGTATGTGCCCGACGGATGGGACACTCGATCTCCGAAATTGTCAACGAACTTGGATTTTCTCGTACGACAGTTTCAAGAGTGGTCCGGGAATATGAAAATTCCGACAAAAAAAAAACAAGCACCGAGAAAAACTGTAAAGGACAACCAGACTTGAATGATCGTGGGATTCACTATCTGACCTGCATTGTAAGGACCGATAATGGCCAGACATTATCTGAAAGCACCTCCCATCTGAACGCAGGTTCCAGCCTGGAAGTCAGTGCACGACCGTGCAATGTTCACTTCATCATCTCAGCCTCGGGAGTCGCCGACCTACGAGAGTCTCATATATAATGACATGACACTGGGCTCAACGACTTGCCTGGACTAAAGAACATCGAAACTGACCATCGAAAATTGGCAACGGATAGCCTGGAGTGATGAATCCCGATTTAAACTTCATTACGCCGATGGTAGACAATTGTATGGCGCCAACCCCATGAAGCCACGGATCCTGCATGTCAGGTCGGAACAGTACAAGCTGGTGGTGGCTCAGTGATGATCTCTTCAGTTGGGCATCTGTGGGACATTTGGTACTTGTACCGACGACTCTCAATGCATCCTGGCACGTAGAACTCATGGCTAACTATTTACACCCCATTTATGGCCATCATACATCCCAATGGATATGGCGTTTACCAGCAAGACAACTGTTTATCTCACAGGTCCAGGTTGGTTACTGCATGGTTGCAGGAGCATTCTGCTGACTTTGAAATAATGAATTGGCCACCTAGAAGCCCAGATTTAAATTCCATCGAAAATCTTTGGGATACCGTCGAGCAGAGTTTTCTACCCCGTGTCCCATCAGTGATGATCATGAGAGAATTGTGGACAGCTCTGGAGGATGGGTCGCCATACCTGTAGAACATTTACGCAAGCTTATGGAGTCCTTGCCTCGTCGTGTGGCGGCCGTTATCAGGGCCCGAGGGGGTCCAACACGCAACTAGTTGCTATCCCTAATTCAATGGCACTTCAGTGTATATTAATTAACAGCAAATGGGCTAGTTCTGTTAGGAATACCAGGCCATATAGGGGAGCTGAAATTGGATCTGACCATTACCTTGTTAAAAGTGTCTTGAAACTTGAACTTAAGAAATGTTGTGCTAAGGATAAAAAAATTTGCCTTTAATTCTGAAGATTTGAAAGACCCAGTTATAGCTAAAGTTTACCATGATAGATTACTTAGTCATTATGACAGTCATGGTTTGCTTACTACTGAAGTGGAGGAAGAATAGGACCGTTTTAAACAGGCTCTTTTGGAAAACTACAGTATTCTTTTAGGAAAAAAAAAGGAGCTGAGGAGGCAGAATTATTTGAGTGATAAGGCACTTGAGCTTATTTCAGAAAGAAAGAACTGCAGGAATGTCCTGAATCAATACCCTACTAGTCCTAATAGAAAGCATTACAGAGAGCTTACTAAACGTGTAAAGGATCAGTTAACTGCTGATAAGAATCTTTGGCTTGATGGCTTGGCTGAAAAAGGCGAGGAAGCAGTTAGACAGCACAACAGTAGGTTGTACAACAATAGTTGTATCAGATTGTTAATGTTTTATGTGGGAAGAAACAGACAGGTACACAGGGATTGAGGAATAAACAAGGCTAAATGGTTGAAGGTGGGGATTATGTGATGGCTAGGTGAGTATTTCAGAGATATTCTAAATAATGTGATTATTTCTACTCCTATTGTTTGTAATGAGGATAGATGCATTACTGGCTTTAATTATGACTCTATATCACATTCTGAAATCGCTTTGGCTATCTCTAAATTAAAAGTAGATAAATCCGAAGGGGTGGATGAAATCACCACTGAAATGCTTAGTGCTGGGAACATTTGTGTTGTTACATGGCTAACTGAAATTTTGAATTTTTTTGTGATAAAGATGTTGTTCCTAAGGATTTTCCAGAGCTATTTTTATCCCTATTTTTAAAAAAGGTGATTACAGTTCTTGTGATAACTGTAGGGGTATCAGCCTATTCTCTGTTCCAGGTTAAGTTCTTTGCATGATTGTGCTTAATAGAATTAAGAATCTGGTTGACAGGCAATTGCGTGATGAGCAATGTGGATTCAGAAGTGGTAGGGGATGTGTGGATCCGATATTTTCACTCAGGCAGATTCTTGAAAAATGTTTAGAGTTTCAGAAATCTTTGGTTGCTAGCTTTGTTGATTTCAAAAAGGTTTTCGACTCTGTTGATCGTCATAATTTGTGGTTGATTGTGAGATCGCTTGGCATACCAGGCAAGTTAGTTAACATAATGAAAGCTCTCTATAATAACACTGAGTCGTGTGAAGTTGGTAAGGCTTGTAGCAATTGGTTTAGCATTGCTTCTGGTGTTCGAGAAGGGTGCATTTTGTCCCCTTTCCTCTTTAATTTGGTTATTCATTGTGTTATGCAAAATTCTTTGCAAGGGAAAGATTTTAGCCTTAAATAGTCTAGAGATTTCAAACTTTCTGATTTAGATTATGAGATGATTTGACCTTGTTGGCTAATAATGTTGATGAGATGAATTCTTTCATTAGGGCTGTTGATGAGACTGGTAATAGAGTTGGTTTGGGGATAAACAGAGATAAAACGAAAGTGATGAAAATTGGTCAGGCAGGCTGTGATTCAGTTAATCTGAATGGTTGCAGTCTTGAGCAGTTGTCACAGTTTAATTACCTTGGGAGCTATGTAACAGATACTGGTGATGTGCGGCATGAGATTAACAGGCAAATAGGCATTGCTTCTGAGACTTTTAGGAATCTACGGAGAGTGTGAAGAAATAGGCATATACTCCTAAAGACTAATATTAGACTGTATAACAGTTTGATTCTTTCTAGGGTTAGTTATGGTAGTGAAACGTGGACGCTTTTTAAACAAGATAACAGGAAACTTGATGCTTTTGATTCTAGATGCTTACGCAGTATCTTGGGTATTAGGTGGTTTAATTTTGTAACTAATGATGAGGTTAGGCAAAGGAGTCTGCAACCTCCTTTAAGCAGCATATTGTGCAGAGAGAGGCTCCGCTGGTTTGGCCATGTTGCCCGTATGGATAATTATAGATTAGCGAATAGGTTTTATGAACAATGTGCCTAAAGGCCTCAGAAAGAAGGGGAGACCTAGGATGCGGTGGCAAACAATGTCAAACAGGACCTTGTTAGAATTGGTGTGCAGTGGAGAGATGCAGCAGATATAGCTCAGAACAGAAATGCCTGGAGAACTAAAATGCGAGGTTTGGTTGGACCTCCGTAGACTATGGCTGCTTGAGGAAGATGGTGATGACCCCATTCTGCATACACACCTATCTTGCACCATGCGATTTTTGGTTATTTCCAAAAAATTAAAAAGACTTGATGGGAAGCCTTTTTCAAGGGTGCAAGACCTTACATAATGCGTTCTTTCAGAGTTGCGAAGTATTCCCCAATAGGAATACCACCAAGTGTCCCAGAATTCGCGTAGACGTCTGCAACTTTGCATAGATGCTGGAGGAGAGTACTTTGAAGGAAGGTAAAGGTTTTGTTGACGTAAGTGCAATGAGTTTTTTCTGCAAATGCATCGAACTTTATGAACGCCTCTCGTATGGAAGTCGGCACCGCTGGCCCCCGCCCTTGTATACAACACTGATTTTAGAATTACTCTAACCATTCATTCAAACCATTGTCTAATGAAAAGCATGGATATTTCAAAATAAATCTGTTAATACATATAACAGAAATTAATAAAAAAAAAACATTATTTTGTTTCAAACGTCGCCATTGAAAAGAACTTCGACAAAGAGTTCATCCCCCAGTACGTTTCTCCCTCAATTCCTCCACCTCTTGCAGAGAAAAAGATAAGAACGGGCTGACCAATATTATTCTTATTTCAACAGAACAGACTACAACGGAAAATTCAAAATAAGAGCAGATGCGAGGAAAACCGTTCTTTCGGCGTCAACGCGATAGTATTGAACTCATCCGTAACTCTGCCGTCAATCATTGCTGCGTTTGCGGCATATATGAGCAGAACTCACGCGAAGATACGCGAGAGTATGCGGGCTTGTCTCCTTGTGCATGGGAGTGTGCCCATCTTGTGAAGTATGTGTTGGGGTGTCTGTGTGTGAGTGGTGGGGGACTTGGGGCAGTTTCGTTCAGCTGCCAGTCTCTCACGTCCTTTTTCTGCCTGCCTGTAAAACTGAGTCGTTCACTTTATGTATTGCGAAAGAAGAAAAAAAAGCACTCTCAGTCTGGGGTCCAGAAGAGAACACGGAGAATGGAATGTAGCGGGAGATTCAATACTGTGAAACACAATAAATACATCGAGGAACGAAATGGCCGTCACTGGGAGAAAAAAGGAAGACAAGAATGAATAAATGCAAGGTGTTTTTTTTTTTCTGTACTTCTGAAAGTCTGTTTTCTTTTTATACACTAGTTTCTTCGCGCGAGAAAAAAATGCACTTTTATCAGGTATACCAAATTACAGGAATGAAACTAGACGATTACAGGAATGCGGGATGCGAAAATCTATCGAAACAATATATACATATACAGCGAACGTTTATTGACTGGGCAAAGCGTTGGCTTTTCATTTTACAGAATTTTCTTTTCTCTAAGCATTTCGACTAAGCGGGTTTCATAAGTTTTATCGCAATAACTCTGGAAAAGTAAATCATCAGAAATTCTAACAAATAAATTATTTATATAAAAGAGCGTCGTAAGTTCGAAGATTAATTTTACTCTTCCTTTACTTTCTCCATACTGTATAATAAAACCTCTAACTTCCTTTCCTTCCCAGATACTGCAAAATAGCGCCTTCTAACTTTCCTTCCCAGAAACTGCAAAATAGCGCCTTCTAACTTTCCTTCCCAGATACTGCAAAATAGCGCCTTCTAACTTTCCTTCCCAGATACTGCAAAATAGCGCCTTCTAACTTTCCTTCCCAGATACTGCAAAATAGCGCCTTCTAACTTTCCTTCCCAGATACTGCAAAATAGCGCCTTCTAACTTTCCTTCCCAGATACTGCAAAATAGCGCCTTCTAACTTTCCTTCCCAGAAACTGCAAAATAGCGCCTTCTAACTTTCCTTCCCAGATACTGCAAAATAGCGCCTTCTAACTTTCCTTCCCAGATACTGCAAAATAGCGCCTTCTAACTTTCCTTCCCAGAAACTGCAAAATAGCGCCTTCTAACTTTCCTTCCCAGATACTGCAAAATAGCGCCTTCTAACTTGTTCCTTTCCTTCCCCCACACTGTAAAAAAAAGCGCTGTTACAGAAGTTTATTTTGGGATCGAGGTTACCACTAATTTATAGTGGGCTCTGTTGTTTTACCTCTGAGTGACACTTTGTTCTTGCCCACAATGAGTTAATATAACCGGATCACAAAGACACCAATTGTTCTTAGAGTTTGGAAGAAGATACCCACTGGACAGCTGTTAGTAGACCGATGGAAAATCCCGTCAAAGTTATCCAGTGTGTTCTTCAAAGTGCACAGGATATGGCTTCTCTCCTACACACAGAGCCACGTCTTAATGTCCCATACGACGGACGGTGGTCTTTCCAAGCACATCCTGTCTTCTTTCTCACCGAGATCAAGGTGAAGGTTAGCTCATATAAATCTCAACGCTGGCACAATTCGAACTAGTCCCTGAGAACTGCAGAATACGAGCGTGGGTCGCTATGGACTGTGCCACCACCGCACCAGGCAGCCAGATTGCTAGACTTTTATGGTGGGTTGGGTTGGGTTGTTTTACCTCTGAACGGCACTTTTTTGCACACCATGGGCTAAATGGCCAGGTCACAAGGACCCCGAAGGCTCAGAGAAGGTTGGGGGAGGGGACCCACTGAAACAGCTGTTGGGAGACAGATGGTAGCCTCCCGTCAAGACCATCCAGCGTGTTCTTTAACGTGCACAAGGAAAATTCCCCGCCTTGCCCACGGTCAGTAGGGGACACCGATGGGCTTGGAAAGGCCGCCGTCCGTCGGATGGTACGTTAAGCCGTGGCCCCGTGTGCGGGAGAGACATACCCTGTGCACGTTAAAGAACACGCTGGATGGCCTTGACGGGAGGCTACCATCTGTCTCCCAACAGCTGTTCCAGTGGGTCCCCTACCCAACCTTCTCTGAGCCTTCGGGGTCAATGTGACCTGGCCATTTAGCCCATGGTGTGCAAAAAAGTGCCGCTCAGAGGTAAAACAACCCAAACAACGTGCACAAGGTATGGCTCTCCCGCACACGGGACCACGGCTTAACGTCCCATCCGACGGACGGCGGCCTTTTCAAGCCCATCGATGTACCCTACTGACCGTGGGCAGGGCGGGGAATTTTGCGGAGATAAATCTCAACGCTGACCCAGCTGGGACTCGAACCTGGAAACTACAGATTACGAGCCTGGCGCGCTACCGACTGAGCCTCCCCCGCCCCAGACTTTTATGGTGAAAAGTAACATCAAAAGTGAAAGGTTACGCCGAAAAAGCGAAATCAAAACACCAGAAACAAGTGTAAGATAACACTATATTCTGGTGAAATGACTACACATGAAAAGCGAAACGCAACATTATAAAACAAAACAAAATAGCACTATATTCTGTTCACTCGTAACACTAGAAACAGGTGTAAGGTAACACAATATTAGAGTAAAAGTTGGGTTGGGTTGTTTTACCTCTGAGCGGCACTTTTTTGCACACTATGGGCTAAATGGCCAGGTCACATGGACCCCGAAGGCTCAGAGATGGTTGGGGGAGGGGACCCACTGGAACAGCTGTTGGGAGACAGATGGTAGCCTCCCGTCAAGGCCATCCAGCGTGTTCTTTAACGTGCACAGGGTATGGCTCTCCCGCACACGGGGCCACGGCTTAACGTCCCATCCGACGGACGGCAACCTTTCCAAGCCCATCAGTGTCCCCTACTGACCTTGGGCAGGGCGGGGAATTTTGCGGAGATAAATCTCAACGCTGACCCAGCTGGGACTCGAACCTGGGAACTACAGATTACGAGCCTGGCGCGCTACCGACTGAGCCACCCCCGTCCCTGAGTAAAACTTTTACCCTTAGAAGCGAAGCATAATAAAGAGATATCTTGTTAATAATGTTTACTTAGTGTAACAAAATAACGTAAATTTCATTATATATCAACATTTGGAAAAAGGGATTGGTATTTAATTTAATGATTTGCTTATATTTACGCTGTACGCATTATTAATGATGAAGTAAAAAAAGAAGCAAAAATAAAACACTTTAACATCGTATTAAAAAAAAATAGAAAAGAATGCGATCATTATTACCTTGTAAATATTTTTAAATTATTATAGAATAGTGAAATAAAATTAAATACCAAAATTCAAGACTAGAATATTATGTGTCAAATGTAAAATTCAAGAATAGAATTTTTCTTGCGAGTTTTTATATTTCACCATAATACGGTATTAAATATGAAAACGCTGTCAAATCCTGACCTACACAATTTTGTGGTGTATCTTGTGTGAACTATCGTGAGTGCAACTAACTATTCTAGTCGGTGAAGAATATCCAGCCATGTGCACCAGATCACCACATTTCCAATGTCGGTACAAATTTGGGGCGGGAGCGGCTCAGTCGGTAGCATGCCAGGCTCGTAATATAGTTCCCAGGTTCCAGTCCCAGCTGGGTCAGCGTCGAGATTTATCTCCGCAAAATTCTCCGCCCTGCCCACGGTCAGTAGGGGAGTAGTGACGCCGCACTGTGCTTTCCCCTATGACGTCACCGACCACGTCTCATTCCGACCACGCCCCCTTATTAATATTAATAATTAATAATTCATAATTTAAAGTTAATTAATAATTGATTAATATTTCATAATTAATCCCCCTTTATTAAAAAACCCTTATCAGAAGTTCCGCCCCTTTTATTAAAAATTCCTCCCCTTTATTAAAATCCCTTGGCGCCCTCTAGTGTATATTATGAGTACTACATTTAGAAAAGCCCTCAATTTTAGTCGTAATTTTTCCAATTTTTGACTCCCCCTCATTAAAAAACCCCCTTATCAAAAGTTTCACTCCCTTTATCAAAAAATTTAAATGTATTTTAAGCCCCCCCCCCCTCTTTAAAGACCCCTTGGTTGACCCACATGTATTTTTTAAGCCCCCCTGAATCTCCTAACACCTGAAAAAGTGTTCGATTTTTGGTGGCACCATCTAGTGTATACTTCAGTAAGCATTCTATTTTAATCGAAATTTTTCCAATTTTTTGACTCCCCCTTATCAAAAGTTCCGCCCCCCTTATTAAAAACCCTATCAAAACTTCCACCTGGTTGACATGTATTTTTCAATCCCACTTATCAAACATTCTGCCCCCTTTATTAAAAATTCCTCCCCCTTTATTAAAATCCCTATCAAAACTGCCCCTTGGTTGACATGTATTTTTTAATCTCCCTTATCAAAAGGTTCGCCCCCTTTTATTAAAAAGTACCCTTATCAAAAGTTCTGCCCACTCTATTAAACTCCCCCTCACCGATCACAAACTCCCGAATAAGTCCCATGATTTCTACCCTCATCTGAATCTGATCAACGAACGCACACACAAACATACAATTAACATATGTACAGAGACGAAACATGTATATGGAGTGTGTGACAAAATTGATATGAACAAAAACTTAGACAATCACATTCATGTATGCATAGAGACATACGCTTAGAAAGACATCCGTTGAATATGTATAATACCATGCATCTCTTAACCACAGATATAAACATGCATATACTTTGCATAAGATCAGAGAAACTCTCACATTCTCGTACATACATAATCTTTAGATATTTATAGGTTTATGACTATGTAAAATTAAACAGGATTTTTATTCTGCTTGAAAGTAATAACAGCTATTCAGATTGTCTTCCGTTTACTCGAATCAGACTTAAAGTGAAAGCAGCCAACATACTATAATTGCTTATTATAATGACTGTTCATGCTATTGTATTAATTTATAAACGGACAAACTTTCAAAAGACAATTTCTATTGAAGGTCTGATCAAATGATTCGCAAAGGTTGGGCGAAACAGTGACCTTTACTGCTAGATGGCGCTGGTTAAATGCCCAAAACGTAGAAAATCGCCTATTGACCGTTTTTTAACTGCTGCATGTATCATCTTCGAAATTTCTATCTTTTAACATTTGTGCTCGAAAGAATAGTATATAGATATTAAGAAGCAGAAACGATATATGTTTGAAAGAATTTACGGGAATGTTTTTAAACAGGTAAATATTCTACTGTGTATACCAGTATATTCTCATTTCGGCATATTTAGAAGATAATCCGTCATCCACCCCGCTAGTTCTTTGTACATCATCTGGCCGTTCTTCTATGCCTTTTATTGTCCTGTGTGAGTAATCGATTTCACTGTAGTTCACTCCATTGGAGCGATTTTGCATTTGTTCAGATAAGTGAATATTTGATTCACATACAGCTGAAAAGTTACATGTAATATTCACATGCTTGCACAAATAGTCAATGTTTGCAGGAAAATAATGTTGTATCTTCACTAGAAATTAATGTTGTTGTAAGAAATTGTGACATTAACACCCTAATACATAAAAAATGAATACTGGTTAAACTATTGTTACTTGCATTCTCCTTGCTGTCATAGGGCGCCCTCTGTCAAGGCTGTTTTGTATCTTAGTTGTTTTGAGGCGAACTGATGAATACTTATATTTACGTTACGTTTTTGATATTTTTTCATTTAATATGAGAATGCTGGGTAGGGTGCTTTTGTTTCGCTTTCCTTTCGCTTCTCTTTTTCAATCTTACTTCTGTAATGTGGCGATTGATTGTCCTGATGAGTGTTTGAAGTATGAAATAACCGTGGAAAGACTTGGCGCTTTATGCGTTACGTCCGTAAAACGGTTGAAGTTACGAGAACGCAAAGCATTGTCTAACAGATAGGTTCTGGGAGCCCTCAGAATCGAAAAGCATTTACTACATACTAATGGAATTTACTGGAGTAATGCTATTTTCTATAGGTAGTGTTATTTCAGATTTTCAAACAAATGAAATGCGAATACATAACATTATCAAAAAACGTGTCCTTGCCGGAACCACTTTCACAGTTATAAAACATAGTGCCACTTGTTCTAAGAATTCCACACCGGTGCGGGAAAAACAACCATTTTCGCACTTACACAAACATACATACTTGTTCTAAGAATTCCACACTAGTATAGAAATATGTATTCTCATGCAGGAAAAAATAACTAAACCGATTCTTAGACATGAAATGCGCATGTTAGATTTCCTCGTGTAGTGAAACACGTATGTTAATACATATCATAACTTTTTAGTTCAAATCTTAATTACATATTGTCCTGATCATCGTTCATTGGCCAGGTTTGTTTTTTAGCAAAGTGTATGGTCCTATCGCTACTGAGAGAAAGATCGTCCCCTGGTTATTGGTTGAAAAAAAGAAGTTGAAACTTAGGTGAAACACCCTGAATGTTATTTGAAAATTCGTGGATGTTAACACTATCGCCACCGAACAAAGGAATGACGTAGGGAATAATGCTAAAGATTTCGTATTACTTCATATCACATTGGGATTGAAATTTTTACACATTTTGCGAAACTCGTATTAAATGATACTTTTTTGTTACATCTGTACCGTTTTATGTCGCGCATTTCTTATGACTTTAACAATTTTCTTTTTCTTTAATTGTAATGAACAGTATAAGAGGACCTTGTAAAATCAGCTGACTGCTTGGAGTTTTTGCACGTGGTAAACTACTGTATACTTAACCCCCAAAATATCCGCCCTGAAGGCAGCATACAGGGAGTTTCCATAGGCCTGCTCTGATAAAGTGTTGCATTTCATCATGAAACGAATAATTATTTAACACTGCCATTAATTTACAAAAGATCCTTGCGGAAGATAAAAACACTGATCGGTTCTCACAAGTAAAGGATTTAGATATGCTTTGGCTTATCTGTTTTCACGTTGAAGGGCTGTTCCATAGGTCACTGCGTAAGTTGACCCACGACATTTGTGTTATTACTGGGTGGGCTGGCTGTTCGCACGTACATCTCCCTGCTATTTCTGCAGATCACGTGACAATGATAGTAGGAGCTTCCAGAAATTTTTAACACAAGCGATGTTAAATTTCAAGAAGTGGGAGTGTGTATGGAGAGAATTTTCCTACTTTTAGAAGGTTATTGCTGAACTTGGGATTTTTCACGTTCTTAGTTTGTAAAGGTATTATTTTTTTCTGTCGCATCTTGTAAGCTCTATGTGAGAACATCGATTTTTTGTGACATATGTGCAGAATTCTTTTACTGAGGCCCTATCAGCACATATATGTCAGAGCATAGTTAGGCAGATTTTTATGTTGCCGAATCGAAGAAGCTTTTCATGCAACTTGTTCCATAGATATACTGATAAAATCGCTGAAGTATTTGCTAAATTTTGATAATCAGTCCAGTTGCAAATAAAATTTCGGTGTATTAGCTCAGGTAAGTTAAGAAGGTGCGATCGAGTGAGACTTATTAAATGTATTATTTTTTATAGTAGGTTAGTGTATTTGTTAAAACCAAGCGGAAACACAAGGGTACCCGCAACGAATGAATTCTACTTTTAGCATTCTACTTTCTATAGCATTCTGCCGCATACAAAGAATTCTTTACAGAATTTACCCTATGAAAACAACTGGCCTTGTAAAGCGTAACGAACACACGCGTACTGACGCCGCAACGCAAAATAAAATTTCATCAGCATGATGAGACACACGTTCGCTGGTAAACGGTGGAAAAGACTATTTATAAAAACTGTGAGAGCGTTTACAACTGTAAATTTTTAAAAAATGATTACTACAAAACAATTAGCTGATTTTTCTTTGGAGGAAGAAATTGTTATCCATTGTTACTGCGTAGCGTTACTTCCTAGGAACGAGTAATATTTTACGTCATGTACTGAGGATACAGCGGTATTAAGTATTAGGAATAAAAAAAGTTTTAAACCATGTCGCGCAACGGATATACCTACAGAGAGTAATTAATCAAGACATGACAGAGATAAGAATTTAACGTAAAAGCACTTTATCATTCCAAAACAAGTCCTGACACGGAAAGTTGGGTTGGGTTGGGTTGTTTTACCTCTGAGCGGCACTCTTTTGCACACCATGGGCTAAATGGCCAGGTCACATGGACCCCGAAGGCTCAGAGAAGGTTGGGGGAGGGGACCCACTGGAACAGCTGTTGGGAGACAGATGGTAGCCTCCTGTCAAGGCCATCCAGCGTGTTCTTTAACGTGCACAGGGTATGGATCTCCCACACATGGGGCCATGGCTTAACGTCCCATCCGACGGACATCGGCCTTTCCAAGCCCATCGGTGTCCCCTACTGACTGTGGGCAGGGCGGGGAATTTGGCTGAGACAAATCTCAACGCTGACACGGAAAGTGCAGAATATGTGTGATCACATATATCTGATGGCAACATCCTTCAACCCGTTGGAGACCACTTTTAATAAGATGAATGATATATTAAGAGATTTGATAATAAGATGAATGAATGTGCCCACTTGAAGGTTTAGGGGCATGTAATTTCAAAATGGCTTGTCTTCTTCCGATGGGGTACATTGAAAGAAATAGCTGACCTATCATAAAGGGGACATGGGATGTTTCGTTAAGAGGATGGATAATCAAAACATTTTTCCTACCGTATCTCGTGTGATGGCTTGAAACAAAGTGGTGTAGAATTGGGGGGTGACAATGTGGTTTCGTCAGAAGGGCTGGCAACCGTCTCTGGAGTGAGTGAGTTTTCATGTTGTAAGACATCGCGTCTGATATGGAAGCAAAGGGGTATCGACAGCGCAGGGGATGACGTGATTCAATATCATCCTTCAATAAAACGTGGTCCATAGTAAGGGTGAGGTACCGAACGCTTGTTGCGGGTCTTTTATTTCACCCATACAGGTCACCAGACCATATTACCCCTCAATATTTTTCATAATTACGAATAATTTGTTTTTTAAAACAAAGATTTTTTTCCGTTGTTTTCCTTTTATTTATTTTTTTACCCAATAGGATTTTTTTCATTCCGTTTTCTGCGGGACAGTCTTTTAAAACAGTTACTGCGGGATAGTCCTTAAAAGGGGGGCAGAACTTTTGATAAAGGGGTTTGTAATGAATGGGGAGTAAAAATTGGGACTTTGTAATTATTTTTCAGGATTGCATCAGCCATTCTGTGTGGGGATGATCTGAACGTTGTCACCAAAAGTTTAGTTTCAGACGAGAGTAGAAATCAAGGGACTTATTAGGGAGTTTGTGATCGGTGAGGGGGGAGTTTAATAGAGGGGGCGGAACTTTTGATAAGGGTGTTTTTTAATAAAAGGGTGGAGGACCTTTTGATAAGGGGGATAAAATAATACATGTCAACCAAGGGGAAGTTTTGATAGGGTTTTTAATAAAGGGGGGGGAATTTTTAATAAAGGGGTGGAACTTTTGATATAGGGGGATTAAAAAGTACATGTCAACCAAGGGGCAGTTTTGATAAAAATAAGAATAAATAAACACCCCCTCAAGCAGCTGCTTGCCACAGAGGTCTGACAGGAGCCTGTCAGTTTATATGCCACAGTACAAGGTCGGATAGGATGGCAGGACCTCAGCAGAAAAACGACACATACATCCATGCCTTACCCGGAGCTCGAAGTTTTTAATAAGGGGGGATGGAACATTTGATAAGGGGGAGTCAAAAAATTGGAAAATTTTCGTTTAAAATAGAATGCTTAGTAAAGTATACATTAGATGGTGCCACCAAAAATCGAAGACTTTTTCAGGTGTTAGGAGATTCAGGGGGGCTTAAAAAATACATGTGGGTCAACCAGTGGGTCTTTAAAGAGGGGGCTTAAAAATACAGGTAGTTTTTTGATAAAGGGGGTGGAACTTTTGATAAGCGGTTTTTTAATGAGGGGGAGTCAAAAATTGGAAAAATTACGACTAAAATTGAGGGCTTTTCTAAATATAGTACTCATAATATACATTAGATGGCGCCACGTTTTTTAATAAAGGGGCAGAACTTTTGATAAGGAGGGTTTTAATAAAGTGGGATTAATTATGAAATTTTAATTAATTATTAATTAATCATTAATTATGAATATTAGTAAGGGGCGTGGTCTGTGACGTCATAGGGGAAGCACAGTGTGTGGGGGGGCTACGGTGCGACGTCACTACTTAGGGGACACCGATGTGCTCGGAAAGGCCGCCGTCCGTCGGATGGGACGTTAAGCCATGCGTCGTTTGCGAGAAAGCTATACACTGTCCACGTTAAAGAACACACTGGATGGCTTTGACGGGAGGCTACCATCTGTCTCCCAACAGCTGTTCCAGTGGTCCCCTCCCCCAATCTTCTCTGAGCCTTTGGGGTCTTTGTGACCTGGCCATTTAGCCCATGCTGTGCAAAGAAGTGCCGCTTAGGGGTAAAACAACCCAAATCCTATTAAATCTCCATTCAAGCAAATACTCTACGATGGCGATGTCTACCCTCGTGACATCCATTAAAAAGCCAATTCACTTCAGTCTCTATTGTATCTGGTCGAATGAGCTTCAGTTTTAGACAAAGTTTCAAGAGCTTCCAAAATTCCCTTTCGAGACAGTCTAACGCAAATTCCGTTTATTTTGGGAGCGCATATGGAGACAAGAGGTAAAAAATTTAATCTGTTCCGAAATCTTCCGAACTGTATTCTAAGGCGAACATGAAAATGACAATCGTTCGGCTTCTTAGAAGCTGTCAACGAAACTGTTCCTCGTGTATCATTTCAGCTACAAACTTGGAGGGCACGTATTCATGTATTGTGAAGCTAACATCTTCTTCTAGACACTGCCAGCAGAGTATCAAACTAATACGTCTGTGACGAAAGAATGTTTCTTTTTTTCCCCACCCACCGCGGTCCAGCCGGAAATGAAGGAGGCAATGTCGCTGCTTCAAGAGGATTTCCTGCTTCGGGAATTTCCCGCCTCATCTTGTTGATAACTTCATGGGAGAGGTGTTTTTGTCCGGAATTCCGACTGCATATATGGAACGAATCAAGCACTGTTAATCCTCGGATCTTGTAGTCTTCGATGGTGTATCGTCTAATGCTGACACTCTTCGCAATCTATCATCTTATAAAAATATATTGGAGAGGCTCTTTGTGGTGTAAATGAGGAGAGGAATATAAAAGAGGGAAACAAAGAGCCGTAGGGAAAAAAAGTTTTTTTTTTCTTTTGTATCTTAAGGTTGGGTTGGGTTGTTTTACCTCTGAGCGGCAATTTTTTGCACACCATGGGCTAAATGACCAGGTCACATGGACCCCGAAGGCTCAGAGAAGGTTGGGGGAGGGGACCCACTGGAACAGCTGTTGGGAGACAGATGGTAGCCTCCCGTCAAGGCCATCCAGCGTGTTCTTTAACGTGCACAGGGTATGGCTCTCCCGCACACGGGGCCACGGCTTAACGTCCCATCCGACGGACGGCGGTCTTTCCAAGCCCATCGGTGTCCCCTACTGACCGTGGGCAGGACGGGGAATTTTGCGGTGATAAATCTCAACGCTGACTCAGCTGGGACTCGAACCTGGGAACTACAGATTACGAGCCTGACGCGCTACCGACTGAGCCCCACCCGTATCTTAAGGTAATTTAGATAACAGAAGTGTTTAGATTCTCAAATATTTTTTTTCAGAAAGTGTTTAATTGTATTAAGTCGTTTTATCTCTGAGCAACACTTTTTTTTACATACTGTTTGCGAAATCGTCACGTCACAAGAACCCTAATGGCTCAGAGAATTTAGGAAAAAGGAATCTACTGGATAGCTATGAGGGTATAGCTAAAAGCCTCCCGCCAAGGCCATCCAGTGTGTTCTTTAAAGTACACAGAATATGGCTCTCCTGCACACAGATCTGGGGCGGGGTGGCTCAGTCGGTAGCGCGCCAGTCTCGTAATCTGTAGTTCCCAGGTTCGAGTCCCAGCTAGTTCAACGTTCAGATTTATCGCCGCAAAATTCCACGCCCAGCCCACGGTCAACAGGGGATTTCGATGGGCTTGGAAATACCGCCGTCCGTTAGATGAGACATTAAGCCGTGACCCCGTGTGTGGGAGAACCATACCTGTGCACGTTAAGGAACACGCTGGATGGCCTTGACAGGAGGCTACTATCTGTCTCCCAACAACTGTTCCAGTAGGTCCCCTCCCCCAACCTTCTCTGAGCCTTCGGGTTCCTTGTGACCTGGCCATTTAGCTCATTGTGTGCAAAAAAGTGCCGCTCAGAGGTAAAACAACCAAACCCAAAAGCATACAGGTACACGACTTAAATACTCATGCAACGGACGGCGGCTTTTCCAAGCCCTTCTGTTTTCCCTTTCTGACCTAAAGCAGGGTGAGCGGAGATAAAACTGAACACTCGTGCAATTGGCACTCGAACCTGAGAACTTCGGATTACGAGTCTGGCACGTGACGCATTGAGTCAACCTCCGTCCCTCGGTAAAGAGACATCGTGATGAATGTGATACTTCGGCAGAAAGACATCACGCATCATTAAGGAAGCACGAGTGACTTTATCCGGGATTCGAATTATTTTTACTTCATAGATCTAAAGGCTCGGTCACAGAAAAAACTCTACATTGAATAAAAATTTTCAAATATTTATTCCTCAAAACTTTAACTCCTCAAAATCAAAATTTAAAAGCGCCTTAGTTAAACGAGCACAGGGTGTTGGGTTGTTTTACCTCTGAGCGGCACTTTTTTGCACACCATGGGCTAAATGGCCAGGTCACATGGACCTCGAAGTCACAGAGAAGGTTGGGGTAGGGGACCCACTGGAACAGCTGTTGGGAGACAGATGGTAGCCTCCCGTCAAGGCCATCCAGGGTGTTCTTTAACGTTGGGTTGTTTTACCTCTGAGCGGCACGTTTTTGCACACCATGGGCTAAATGGCCAGGTCACATGGACCCCGAAGTCACAGAGAAGGTTGGGGGAGGGGACCCACTGGAACAGCTGTTGGGAGACAGATGGTAGCCTCCCATCAAGGCCATCCAGGGTGTTCTTTAACGTTGGGTTGTTTTACCTCTGAGCGACACGTTTTTGCACACCATGGGCTAAATGGCCAGGTCACATGGACCCCGAAGGCTCAGAGAAGGTTGGGGGAGGGGACCCACTGGAACAGCTGTTGGGAGACAGATGGTAGCCTCCCGTCAAGGCCATTCAGCGTGTTCTTTAACGTGCACAGGGTATGGCTCTCCCGCACACGGAGCCACGGCATAAGTCCCATTCGACGGACGGCGTCCTTTCCAAGCCCATCGGTGTCCCCTACTGACCGTGGGCAAGGCGGGGAATTTTGCGGAGATAAATCTCAACGCTGACCCAGCTGGGACTCGAACCTGGAAACTACAGATTACGAGCCTGGCGCGCTACCGACTGAGCCACCCCCGCCCCAAGAGCACAGGGTGCTTAAATGGGAATATATTCTGTTCAAAAGCAAAAGATTTGAAAATACGTTCGCGATTTATCATTTTTCCCGCCCTATGTATATGCGAATAATTATCAGTCGCATTTGCTGGCTTTCTTTCTCTTTCCTAACGACCTGATGGAGCTTAAAATGAGAGAAATGCGGAAAATGCATCTAACGCTCACAGAAGATTAACATTTCAATTAAAACTTCACGCATCTCACTTCGAGATTTGCAACTAATCAACAATATCAGAATTGATATCGCCTTGCTTCGCGAATGGCAGATTCAACAGATTCCAAATTTATATCCGCTAAATAGGTTGGGTTGTTTTACCTCTGAGCGGCACTTTTTTGCACACCATGGGCTAAATGGCCAGGTCACATGAACCCCGAAGGCTCAGAGAAGGTTGGGGGAGGGGACCCACTGGAACAGCTGTTGGGAGACAGATGGTAGTCTCCCGTCAAGGACATCCAGCGTGTTCTTTAACGTGCACAGGGTATGGCTCTCCCGCACACGGGGTCACGGCTTAACGTCCCATCCGACGGACGGCGGCCTTAGCCAAGCCCATCGGTGTCCCCTACTGACCGTGGGCACGGCGGGGAATTTTGCGGAGATAAATCTCGACGCTGACCCAGCTGGGACTCGAACCTGGGAACTGCAGATTACGAGCTTGGCGCGCTACCGACTGAGCTACCCCGCCCCAAAGCAAACCACTTCATTGGCGGGTAAGAAATGGGAAACCGTTGGGCTTAGAAATGACCAGGTCATCTATGCCTTCCGTAGGGTGGGACGCTAAGCTGCAGTCTAGCCATACCCTATCTACGACCTTATCTGAACTCTTGGGGTTCTTTTGACCTAGCCATTTAGCCCGTTATGTGCAAAAAAAGTGCGCTCAGAGGTTAAAACCTCCCAACCAAACAACCCAGCAAAAAATATAACTCAAAATGGAGCTTTTCATGAAACACCACAAAAAGCAGCTTTATATGATTTCTTAACGAAATTCATTTCATTTAAGCCAAAATTCGCCTCACCATCTTTTATCGTTCTCTGATGACGTTTTTTAAAGTTGATTTTAGTTCTATTTCCTTCCCAGCAGTATCTCCACGCGACAGATGATGCTAGTTCAAGAAACCGATGTCGTCCGATCACATTACATCGATAACAATATATCAGACAGACGTCTGAACAGTGAGATAGGCGGAGGGGAATGACGCGCCTCACCGTTTTGAAGAAAACACACCAAACTGGCATGACATAGTATCTGCATGCTATGAAGCGAAAGAAATACTTTTCGTCCTAATCATCGGTAAATGAGGCGACGAGAATTTAGATGTAGCATTGGAAGTAATGACGCAGAAGAGTTTAAACTTAACCGTTTTAAGTTGCAAGGTATAAAGTGTAGAAAAGTAATGGCATTGATGACTTTGAAATTACACCAAGCTGAAGATATAAACCATTTTCGTAAAAATTGAGGATATATGGATGAAATCGAAGTTCAATTTATTTTCGACGTTAGGAAACTGTGTGATGGCCATCATTTGCAGCACCATATAAATGATTCAGAATAAATCGTGTAAATAACCGTGTTCATAAAACACCTTTAACCAACATTCGAAAGACTGCTGAATATCATGGGAATTTCACCGGGGGAAAAATTATATATTCCCCCTTCTCTCTGCATTGATGATTGCCGTACAATTTTGAGCAGATAAATGTGCACGAGATTCAGAGTCTTATTTCAAATCTAACTAATGATATCAGAGGTAGATCTAGGTTTTTTTAAGAAAAGCTTTGATGCGAATACGTTTTGGATCTCCATGGAGTAACCTGGTTATAAATGAATTATTTCATCATGGTTGGCAACAACAGTCAGCAAATATTTGTTAACGCGGACTGCATTGGAACTGTGGAATTTCTATTCCACAGTTCCAATGTAATCCGCGTATTCCATTTCTACTCCCCTCTAATCCTCTAGTGCTGGCAGCACTAGAGGATTAGAGGTAGGTACAGTCGCTCAAAAAAGTATCCGAACACTATGGTTGATTACAGAATTCAGAAAAAATATCTGGCAACGATTTTTTTAGAAATTAGTGATCTGGCAACCTTCGTGTCACGTGTCACAAAGGTTGCCAGATCACTAATTTCTAAAAAAGTCGCTGCCAGATATTTTTTCTGAATTCTGTTATCAACCATAGTGTTCGGATACTTTTTTGAGCGACTGTACATTTGTATAAATTCTTGTATTTTCACCATGTCGATTAATTATTGCAAAAATATTTATATGTATATGCTTATCTTTATGATTATTTATATCTCAAAAGTAACATTTGAATAAATGAAAAGACAACAGAAACATGCGAACAAATAAAAACAAATTTTTATCTAAAAATATTAATGCGACGCATGATATTTTTGAATATTTTTGCCAATTTAGTTAAATCAACTTCAAAGCCAGTGATATTAGTTTTGAATGTTCAATGTAAACGTTCCTCTGTCATTAGTGATTTGAAATTTGCTTCCGAGAAAATGTTTGTTCACAAATATCGATCATTCCGGCCGGGAATCCTTTGAGAAGAAAAAAATGCAGAATTTGAAAGTCCTGCAAAAAATTGCACTGGCTCTACAGATTTAAGCGACTCTTTCAACATGTGGTTCATTTGTAAATAAAATTGGTTATAAAATAAAATAATTTTACACTGTTTTACTTTTTAGAACTAAAATGATTCGTGACCATTTGAAAACGCTATGGTGGAAAGTATAGTGCGACCATTGGTTTGGATCATTGAAAACATCGCTTTTTTGTAAGATAAATTAATCATAATGACAGAGAATCTGGGTGATACCTGCAGAGGGATGTATGAAAATCGTATAATCCGTTTTAAAAGTCTATTTCTATCCACTAAAACTAATAAAAATTTTAATCACTCGTAACTGAGAGCAGATATAATAAGTTTTGTAGGCGACCATGAAATGTCCTTTGGTTGCCTACAAAAAATGTACAAAGCTTTATAAGATGCAGCAGCAGATAAACAATTCACAACCTAATTGAAACAGCACTTGTTGCAACTAACAATACTGATGGGCAAATCCCTTGACACTACAATTGACACAACTCCTGACAGAAATTGGAAACCCAATTGGCACATCAGATGACACAATTCACAATCGAAATGGCAAAGCAATTGTTATCTTAATTACAAGGCATTTGATGCAATTGGAATGGCAACAGGCACATTTGCCTGGGAATAATCGTGACCTCGTCCAGCCTGGAAATATTTGTGACTTCGTCCATCCTGGAAAAAGTTTTAACCTTGCCCATCATGAGGAATATCTTTTTGACCTCGTCCAGCAAGAGAAATATTTTTGACTTCGTCCCACTGAGGAATATTTTGTGACCTTGTCCAGCTGTAGAATATCTTTGCCCTTGGTCAGCCTGTAAATATTTGTGATCTTGCCCATCCTGCGAACATTTGTGACCTTGATCAGCTTGTGAATATTTATGACCTTGCCATTTAGCCAAATATTTCGCTACAATGTCTTAAATGGTAACCAATCTCTACATTTAGAAGAAACTGTTCATTCGACCAGACTTGATAATAACGATAGTTCTTATATCATTTTTTCAGAATACTCACCCTCGCCATATAGTTTTCGAAAAATTCGTCTGCATACCGTTTTCTAGAACTATGGAAAGGGAATCAGTGACCCCTTGACCTTTTCGAAATGGTGTCTCTTTTCTCACAGAGAGCAAACGATGCATAGTCAAGTAAAATAAAAAAATAAAATAAATACCCCCTCAAGCAGCTGCTTGCCACAGAGGTCTGACAGGAGCCTGTCAGTTTATATGCTTCAGTAGAAGGTCTGGACTTCAGCAGAAAAGGAGAGGATGGCAGGACATCAGCAGAAAAACAACACAAACAGCCATGCCTTACCCGGGGCTCGAACCCAGATGCCGTAGATCAGTAGCCAAGCGCGCTAACCACTCGGCCACGGAACGGTTGCCGTATAGTCAAATACTATATTGAAATTGAATGGCTCGGTATACGCGGCTACTGAATGCACTTCCTATACAATATAAATGGATTAAAAACGTCCTTTTTTGAGAGATCTAAAGGAAAAGCTTGGTTTCCGCAGAACATTTTGGTATTTCACGTTCATTGTAGATTTACGAATTGGTCTTTTTTCCAAAATTACTTTGCAATAGTTACACGGATGTTTCTTTTTGTACGGGTGTGTAAAAAATAATACCTTTTATGAAAAGTAGATCTTAACTCGATGTCGTACTAATTCTGCCACTTAGAAATTACAATACGCCAAGATAGAGGTTGGGTTGGGCTGTTTTACCTCTGAGCGGCACTTTTTTGCACACCATGAGCTAAATGGCCAGGTCACATGGACCACGTAGGCTCAGAGAAGGTTGGGGGAAGGGACCCACTGGAACAGCTGCTGGGAAACAGATGGTAGCCTCCCGTCAAGGATATCCAGCGTGTTCTTTAACGTGCACAGGGCGTCTCTCCCGCACACGGGCCACGGCTTAACGTCCCATCCGACGGACGGCGGCCTTTCCAAGCCCATCGGTGTCCCCTACTGACCGTGGGCAGGGCGGGGAATTTTGCGGAGATAAATTTGAACGCTGAACCAGCTGGGACTCGAACCTGGGAACTACAGATTACGAGCCTGGCGCGCTACAGACTGAGCCACCCCCGCCCCCGCCCCCCAAGATAGAGGTAACAACCGGTCAATCATTAAAATTACACAATTTATTAAGCAACAATATTTTGCGATATTGTTCCATTTTTCCTGGCAAGAGTTTTGTTTAGACCTTTAAAATCACTTTTAACCTTAATTGGGAGGAGGGGGCATGTCCTCCCAAATTCAGAATGCTATCATGGTAAAAGAAGAAAAAAATCATGAAATTTATTTTTGTTTCATGCATTTTTCAAGAAATTTTTTTGAAACCTGTTAAACGGAGGGGGAAATGTTATACTAAAATGGAAATCCAGTCTCCCTTTGCATTTTTTCGGCTCGTTTGTATCTCTTGCCCTCCCCTCGATTTTTTTTCTAGATCCGGGCCTTCTGCTAACAATTACTGACTGTAGACAAGTTGCTAAAACAATAAGTTTATTCTACCGGCTTCAAAAGTAGGAAATTTGCTAAAATGCATAAAATGGCAAGAGATCTAATGGTCTGTGAACTAACTCGTACACTGCCCTATCAAAATATTAGATAATTTCCACCTTACATCAATAGGAATCTAACTTCGAGGATCTGGAACTTCCAAAATGTGACTGGATATAAATTAAAAATAATAATCAAATCTATTTAAATCTGTATTTTCAATATATTATGCTTTCATTATTTAAAGAGTAATGGAAGTTAGAATATTTAACAATAAATGAACTCTTGATTTTAAAAAAAAATCATAATTGTCTAATATTGAAAAAATCGTTATGAAACTTCTAAAATGTATTTTTTTTTATTAAATGGTGTGAAAGGATACTTATTCTTTAACTTTTAATTAATTTTTGAGGTGAATTCTTATGCAGTATTACTGTTGTAAAATATTCCTGCTTCCATAAATCTTTAAATACTGAAGGAATATTGCTGAAAATCAAAATCAATATTTAAATAGATATGATTATTTTCCTTCGTCACATTTTCCCATCAATTTTATGTTTTAGAAGTTACAGAGCTTCAAAGTTAGATTCCCATTGATCCAACATGGATTTTGTCTGATATTTTCTTAGCGCAGTGTATCATTTTAATTAAACAAGTTGTCTTGAATGAAACCAAGATTCACCACTTTCCCAAATAATTGAAAGAAGTTAATTTACAGTTCTAAAGGTCTAATGATTCATGGACATCAGGTCGCCAACAAATGTATCCATTTAACACGGTAATGAATCTTACCTAATAAGTCACCAGAAGACAACTCCTCAACCTCTAACAAATCTCGTTCCTACTTTCTGAAAATTGGAAAGGCTACCTCCGTCGGATGGGACGTTAAGCCGTGGCCCCGTGTGCGAGAGAGCCATACCCTGTGCACGTTAAAGAACATGCTGGATGGCCTTGACGGGAGGCTACCATCTGTCTCCTAACAGCTGTTCCCGTGGGTCCCCTCCCCCAACATTCTCTGTTAGACTATTGTGTGCAAAAAAGTGCCGCTCAGAGGTAAAACAACCCAACTCAATTTTCTGAAAATCTCTGAGAACGTTCCAAAGCAGCCTCTTCAATCGCCTAAAGTGAAGTCTTGATCCTACTTAATTTGGCAGTCTGGGGAACTTTGCAAAACTACAATGGACGTTTAACCTGGAACTGACCGAAGTTTACGAAACCCACTTCTAAAAATTTTCGTTCCCTCTAATGGTGCCCTAAGATAA
Source organism: Ryuthela nishihirai (assembly GCA_038380435.1). Classification (NCBI taxonomy): domain Eukaryota; kingdom Metazoa; phylum Arthropoda; class Arachnida; order Araneae; family Heptathelidae; genus Ryuthela; species Ryuthela nishihirai. The sequence goes on from JAWZYU010000004.1 coordinate 11,832,755, forward strand.
TGTCTTAAACTTTCGAGGAGAGCCTGTTAGGCCGATAAAATTTAGCAGACTATTAGCGTTCCGTTCCCGTCTCCCGAATTTCACTGCATAATCAATAATATAATGTTCCGCTTCACAAGTTACAAACCGAAGTCCACTCGAGCTGTAGCAACAGTTCTCGTAATGTTCCACGTCATTATCGCGTCAGCTTGCAGGCTCGTTACGCAAGTCACGTGACGGGAAGAAGCTGATCGTTACTCCTCTTTGGAAGTTACGTGCCATGGCGTCGCACACGCGCGCCTCGTGGCCCACGCCAGAATGGTAAAAAAAAAAGTCCCCTCGAGAAGCAACAAAATATTGTTAAGAAGTGTTCTCGGGAGGCAAGACGTAATGCTAAAAAGTGGTCCCAGGAAGGAAGAATATAATCTTCGAAAAGTAATCTCCGACATGCAAGAAAACGTTTTGTTTAAAATCTGTCTCCGAAAACAAGAATTTTGAAAAGGTTTTTTTTTTAGGAAGAATGAAAATAATGTTCAAAAGCAGTCTCCGAAAATAATAAAAATGCGTAAAAACTTGTCTCATTTAGATTTTCAAATTTTTGGACATCTAAAAAGCGACATGAAAATAAGGAAGTTTAAAACAACAACCAAAGTCGCTCTAGGTTAGGTTGTTTTACCACTGAGCGGCACTTTTGCACATAACGGGCTAAATGGCCAGGTCACAAGGACCCCGAGGGCTCAGAGAAGGTTGAGAGAAGGCCTAACACTGGAGAGCTGTTAGGAGACAGATGGTAGCCTCTCGTCAAGGCCATCCAGTGTGTTCTTTAACGTGCACAGGGTATGGCTCTCCAACACACGGTCTTAACGTCTCATTGGACGGACTGCAGCTTTTCCAAGACTATCGGTGTTCTCTACTGACTGAGGGCATGGAGGGGGAGTGAATTCTGCGGAGATAAATCTCAACGCTGTCACAGGTGGGACTGGTAACTGGATAATCACGGAGGAACTGCGGATTAGGAGCTTGGTACGCTGCCGATAGAGCCATTTCCGACCCCACCAGGAAAGGTAATGTCATATTAGGACAAATATCTCAATAAGCACAGCGAATTTGAATATATCAATGGAAGATTTACGCTTTGTTTCCGACTTTTCCCCTTTCTATTTTGAAGATTTTATATTGATACTTCCAGGAAATATCTGCATTTAAATTTGAATGGAAAGCCTCATGCCATTTCCAACGCTTTATTATGTCACATAGAGTGTGACACGCGTGTTATAGTTCAGTGTTGACTATATTACTTATTAAAGAAGTCACAATTATAATGATAATTTAAAAAGAATAAATGTCATATGCAATTCTGACTGTTCTCTTTCATTTTTAAGAATTACTAAAAAATTTCTACTATGTCTACAAGCGTAGTTATTTCGGGACTTTGTTTTAATTCAAATTTTTATCAAACGAGATTTTAAATGGAAATGGTCAATGCTGCATATAGAGCTTCACTTACCTATGTAGTTGCCTAAGTTGTGTATACGTATGCATGCAAATAATTTTTTTAGAATTTTATAGTTTTCCTTAATATTTTAATTATATTGGAACCACGTGATGACTTAAAATAATTGCTCATGAAAGCGTGCGAATTATTAAACTGAATGGAGAAATTATTATTTACACCTACCTAATAACCTGTTGCTATATATTTTGCTCTCACAACAACAGCTGGGGCGGGGATGGCTCAGTCGGTAGCGCGCCAGGCTCGTAATCTGTAGTTCCCAGGTTCGAGTCCCAGCTGGGTCAGCGTTGAGATTTATCTCCGCAAATATTCCCCGCCCTGCCCATGGTCAGTAGAGGACACCGATGGGCTTGGAAAGGCCGCCGTTCGTCGGATGGGACGTTAAGCCGCGGCCCCGTGTGCGGGAGAGCCATACCCTGTGCACGTTAAAGAACACGCTGGATGGCCTTGACGGGAGGCTGCCATCTGTCTCCCAACAGCTGTTCCAGTGGGTCCCCTCCCCCAACCTTCTCTGAGCCTTCGGGGTCCATGTGACCTGGCCATTTAGCCCATGGTGTGCAAAAATGTGCCGCTCAGAGGTAAAACAACCCAAACAACAACAACACAACAACAGCCATGACAGTTAGGACTCAAATGAGGTGTTTTGAAACACGGAGGTGGTATTGTCGCCCATCCACAGTTGCCGGTAGGAAGTTGGTAGGCTCGAACAGATCTTTCCAATTCGTCCCACAAATTCTCAATAGGGTTGAGGTCTGGCGATCGAGGGGGCCATTCGAATGTGGTAAACTCGCTTGAATGCTCCATGAGCCAATTGGTCGCCACTCGGGAAGCATGCGGTGTGACGTTGTCCTTTTGAAAGATGGGATCATGGTGAGAAAAGAGAATTATTACGAACGGATGTAGATGGTCGGCGAGGATGTTCATATACCTTGTGTCAGTGATGGAGTTCTCGAAGGGTATGAGGGGCCCCAAGGAAACCCACATAAACGCACCCCAAATTTTTACACCGCCTCCACCTGCCTGTATGACCCCAACCTGGCAAGCTGGTTCCATCGCTTCATGTGGTTTACGTCACACACGCACACTTCCATCGAAGTGATAGAGTAGAAACCGTGATTCATCAGACCAGATGACGTGTTTTCCGTCCTCCGCACTCCAGTTGCTATAGGCCTTTTCAATCTGCAGCCTAATCTTTCGGTGCCTTGCAGTCAACAAGGGGACACGATGTGGACTTCGCAGCCATAGCCTATTTTTTCCATGGTACAACGAATAGTCTTTGTGCATAAGCTTGTGGACGCGCCCTCATTCAATTCTAACGTTTTCTGCTCCATGCTAGCCGTGCAATTTCTTGTAACGATGAGGGACAGTCTGTGCTCACCTCGAGAATCAGTTGCACGTTTACGTTCAATTTCTCCCGCTGATTGGAAGTTTTGACGTATTTCATGTAGTCTTGGTATACTTGTGAAACGGTCTGACTTGGAAATCCCAACAGTTCAGAAATTGCTATGATTGAACCTTCCTCACACCAGCTATCTGACCACGGTCAAACTCACTTAGTTCGATGCCTTTACCCGTGATTACTTCTCTGTGACTGGTTTCCAATGCATAGAGACCTGCTCCACTTATAAGCATTGCCAGTTTCAGCGTCCCACGCGAATACTTCTGTTTTGCATATTGTTATCGGGATATATATAATAATTGTCCATTCAGTGTATTTACAATGCTATGAGCAATACGTCATATCTTTGAAAACGTAGAGACTGTTGAACGAATTAGGAGTTCAGTTGGTTGGTTGTTGGTAGGTTGGTTGTTTTACCTCTGAGCAGCACTTTTTTGCACACAATAGTCTAAATGGCCAGGCCACAAGGACCCGAAAGGCTCAGAGAATGTTGGGGGAGGGGACCCACTGGACTGGTTCACATTGACTGAAACAGCTGTTAGGAAACAGATGGTAGCCTCCCGTCAAGGCCATCCAGCATGTTTTTAACGTGCACAGGGTATGGCTCTCCCGCACACGGGGCCACGGCTTAACGTCTCATCCGACGTACGGTGCCCTTTTCAAGGCCATCGGTGTCCCCTACGACCGTGGGCAGGGCGGGGAGTTTTGCGGAGATAAATCTCAACGTTAACCCATCTGGGTCTCGAACCTGGGAACTGCAGATTACGAGCCTAGCGCGCTACCGACTGAGCCACCCCGCCCCTAGGAGTTTAGAGATTGATTTTAGTACGTTCACAATATAGTGGATATGCGTTACTTTGTGAAAGATTTTGTGAATTTGTCGATTTATATTGTCTTCTTGTATTCGTAGAAAAAAGCATCTTTCCAGAAAGCGTACTGCTTTTATATTGTTAGGAAAAACCTCTTTATATAAGTTCTGTAAGAGTAGATTAGGGGACAAACGAGATAGGTACTCTTAAAGTCGGGTCACTCATAAAGTGTGATATTCTGTAACCCTAGAAATAATGTAAGTTATCCTTAAGAATTAGCTGTGAAACCCCTTTTAATGAACATTTCTTGACGAAAACCCCAAATAAGAAGTTTTAACACTCCAAAATTGTTCATCTATTTGTCAATTAAGTGAATTATCCAAATATAGTAATATCATGTAAAACTAATTGTTTTATCTGTTAAATAAATTTGTTTATTATCAGTTTTGCTTAACTACACAATATTACCAAATAAACCTTGCTGAAAGCTTTGCAACAATATATTTGTGAACACTAATAAATAATTCAATGATAGTAAAAGGTGTTCATCGCAAGCTAAATTCTATAGGAGGCAGGGGTGGCTAATACAACATTAATAATTGCTGATTTCAACATCCTATGCATATTATACTAGAAATCAATCGGTGACTTCGGTACCTATTCAACTCATTGCCTGAAACAGCCCTATCACCAGTTTTTAACTCTCCAGCAAAGGTATATCGAATTTGACCTCAAAGGACCTATTGCATCCCAAATTTGGCATACTTTCTGAGATCTGAGGCTCAAAATAACACCCAGGCACTAGAGTTTAGAGCTGTAACATATTTTTTGCTCATTAACATTTTTCAATTCTTTATTTCCTTTGCATTTAAATATACATATTTATCATAGCAAGCTCTGAGAGCTTCACTGTAAGAACAATTGCTACATACTCCTTACAAATAGCACATACAGTTAATTTAGTAAACAGAGTAAACACTTCAAATAATAATAAGATCCCCGCGAAGCTTGGTGTTGCTTATCCGCAAGAAACGTTAAATATATTCAGTTACAAATAATTGATATACCTCGGTTACACATTGACATTCATAAGTATGTAGTCCTGAGGTATATGAATAAAACTATAAATTATAGTTAATATTAAGTTTAGAAAAGAGTCACTTTGCTACTCTTAGCATTTCAATAGCCAATTTTTGGTCTTAGATTTAAGTTTTGATAATGTAAGAACAGATGAGAGTTATCTAGGTAAAGAGTTAAAATTATGTGGAACTATTTCGTTTCTGGCGCGTTTACCGTAATTATTGCTAAGATTTGGTAACAACAGTTGCTCTCGTGTGATATAAATTTAATTTTTTATCACTTTTAAAAATTATTTAAGAATTATAGCCTATACATACATATCTTCTACAGGTAGCACATTGTGGTGTACAAATCTATTTTTATTAGAAGTCACAATTGTTCCTTCAAATGTTTTTAATCTTTTAATTCTCCAATCAATATTAAAATTACCAGTCATGATACCTGAGGTTGTTTCTATTTACCAACATCCGTGATTGGAGACTTTCTAAAAAATGGTAAATATTTGTTCTGGGTGATCTATATTATGGATATATTCAGGGGTTTACAGTTTAAATTTTCGCGACTACATATACACACACCTCGACTGTCCGTTTTGATTCAAAGATCTCATTCATATTTATTTCAATCTTTTTGAACAATTCGCGTAATAATTATGTTAATTTTCACAAATTTGGATTTTTTTGTTTTTGCAGAACGAGTTGATTTGCTAAATGTTTCAGCTTCTATTAACTCTTTAAAACATAAACCCATATTGTTAAAAATCGGGATTACTGACATAGTGGTTACAGATATAGCGACTGTTCACGCAAACTATGTGTGTTATGTTGGCTCTAACTGAGGCAGTGGTCAGCAGTGACTTCGCTCTTCGTAGGGCATATCCTTGTCGACAATCTAAACTTGTGACATTGAAATTAGGTATGTAGTAGTTGTTATTTTGAGAAATATTGCAGTTTGTTTCTGTTAGAATAATAATGTCTAAAAGTTCAATGATTTCATCAATATATATCATAAGAGTATCCCAGTACCTTCTCAAACTTCTAATATCAACGTGTAAAAACAAGCAGAGAATTGGATGTGTTTCTGAAGTTCAGATTTTTTATGCGTCAATTTTGCTAAATTATCAGTTATTGAAAAAATAATCTGTGGATTCTAATTATCTAAAAAAAAATGTCTTCCATGAGGGAAGATGAAATTTATTCGTAATTCAAATAACCTCATTGGAACTGGGTACAGTTCAAAATATATGAAGAAAAGAAAACAAGCAGCGTAAAAAAGTTTGCTGCGTCGACACAAATAGTTTCAAATTACTTACATACGGCGTAATCTGTAGTTCCCAGGTTCGAGTCCCAGCTGGGTCAGCGTTGAGATTTATCTCCGCAAAATTCCCCGCCCTGCCCACGGGTAGTAGGGGACACGGATGGGCTTGGAAAGGCCGCCGTCCGTCGGATGGGACGTTAAGACGTGGCCCCGTGTGCGGGAGAGTCATACCCTGTGCACGTTAAAGAACACGCTGGATGACCTTGACGGGAGAATACCATCTGTCTCCCAACAGCTGTTCCAGTGGGTCCCCTCCCCCACCTTCTCTGAGCCTTCGGGGTCCATGTGACCTGCCCATTTAGCCCATGGTGTTCAAAAAAGTGCCGCTCAGAGGTAAAACAACCCAACCCAACTTACATACGCGTTCTTCACGTGATATAGGGAGTGTCCTTTCCACCTCGTTCACAACCGCTCTTCCAGTTAGGGAGGAACGCTCGTAACGCTTATAGAAAGCCGTTTTCTCTACTGTTCATTGCCCGAAGTCACACGCGGAATAAAAGAGCGACCCAGCTCCCACTATAAAATGTTTTATGTCGCTGAAATCCTTTGCATAAATGGTGTTGCATGCTTCATCTTTTTAAGCCAATACTTTACAATTGTTGTACAGTCGCTCAAAAAAGTATCCGAACATTATTGTTGATTACAGAACTCAGAAAAAATATCTGGCGACGATTTTTTTAGAAATTAGTGATCTGCCAACTTCGTGTCACGTGACACGACGGTAGGTGCGTGTCACGTGACACGAAGTTGGCAGATCACTAATTTCTAAAAAAATCGTCGCCAGATATTTTTTCTGAGTTCTGTAATCAACAATAATGTTCGGATACTTTTTTGAGCGACTGTACCAGACAAATTTGCATTTCTTTTCCTTCGCATGTGTTTTAGTTTCCCAAAGCAGTTGTATACTTGCAGATCTATATTTGACCTTTGACCTTTTTTGGATGCGCAGAGCCTTAAAGGGCTCTGCGTATCCAAAATTTCACAATCTCGATATCTACTACCCAAAATAACTCCGGCAACCAATTTTTAGCTCTCTAGCACCGAAAGATCTAAGTTTCATCTTTGACTTCGAAGGAAACTCTGGATCAAAAATTTTGCAACGTTTCCACAACCTGAAATATCCGCAGGCACCAATTTCTAGCACTCGTAAATCAGGGGCGAGGGTGTCTCAATCAGTGCGCACCAGGCTCGTAATCTGTAGTTCCCAGGTTCGAGTCCCAGCTGGGTCAGCGTTGCGATTTATCTCCGCAAAATTCCCTGCCATGTCCACGATCAGTAGAGGACACCAATGGGCTTGGAAAGGCCACCGTCCGTCGGATGGGACGTTAACCCTTGGTCCCGTGTGCGGAGAGCCATACCCTGTGCACGTTAAAGAACACGCTGGATGGCCTTGACGGGAGACTACCATCTGTCTCCCAACAGCTGTTACAGTGGGTACCCTCCCCCGACCATCTCTGAGCCTTCGGGGTCCATGTGACCTAGCCATATTAACGCAACCCAACCCGTAAATCAGGGGTATAGTACGTAAATCGTCGCACAGGTCATCTGTTCGTGACCTCTATTTTACCTTCAATGATAAGTCGGAAGTCAAATTTCGGATTTTTCCCGAGATCTGTGACCCGAATTACCTGTAGGTGCAAATTTTCAGATCTTTTCCACTTCTGCTTCGCAGGTTACAATTAGCGTTATCCTCTGCCAGTCATTCGGTTATTTGCCAATCACTCACAATCGTTTATATATGTATATATCTATAATAGATAATGCAATAAATAATTCATATAGCTCTTTTTTCCCGTATCATAAAGCTATTTTTTCGTTATCCTTTCATTATTACACACTTAGCGAAAAGGTTGTTGTTTTTTTTGTCTATGTGATCTTTTCATTGCTAAAACGAAACAGATAACGTAGATAATTGGGTGTTTTTTGGTACCACAATTCCACGCAAAAAAAACACTGCAACATCTTTCCGAAAAGCGATTATTAGATATTATAGCTTATTTCCAGATGGATAAGACACACATATAATTCCACCTTTTATCGCAATTCTAAGCGTAGCACATAAAAAACTTTCTTTCTTTAGGCATTAGCTGCTTCCTTTTTTTTCAAATGCCAGAAAAACAAATGAACGTTTTTAACCAACTTTTGTTGCGGCCACGACAAAATAAAAGAAGCTAAGCGAGTCCAAAAGAAAAGGAAGCTACACCATTACCACGAAAATATCTTTTTTTTATTGCATGCTTAAAATAAAGACGCCGAAGAGAAGTCAGTGTGCTAAAGAGGTAGCAACATCGTAGCAGGAAAAAAATAATAATTTCTATAGATACAATCAAACTAATGGAGTTCTTCGTGGCTCATTGTAACACTTTTTTCCCCTCACCGGAGATGTGTGTAATTTGAAAGTAACAAACACATACACATCCATGCACCCCAGGCACTACATCTTTCAGCTTTTTAAAAGCTTTCTTATCTCTACTACGCAGATAAGCTCTCCTGTTTTCAAGCTAACTGAAGCTTCCGGCTAATGGTTTCAGAAAATAAAACCTCCTGCAGTGTTATAAATATTTTGCTGTAAAGTCTTATGGGTGTCTTAGTGTGTTTTTGTTACCAATTTTTATATTTATGTGAAGTTTTTTAACCGTATCGCAAAAAAAAATAACAAGAAGCATTAAATATGCGACTGATTAGTAAGTTTACTTTTTTTTCGTTTGTAACCCTTTAATATGGTGGTTGTAATTATATATAACCACTATATTAGGTTATAAATGGTTATAATTTCGAAAATATTTATACATAATATACACTCAGTAGCCACTTTATTACGTTCAGTTTCATGTTATGTCAATAGTAACTCACATACTGAATTCGGTAACTTCTAAAAAAAGCTTTTTTAAGAAAAAATGTGACTGAAGATAATTCAAAGATCTCATTCATATTTATTTCAGTCTCGTTTCTGAACAATATTAGGTATTCAGATAGCTTACGTAAATTGGAATATTTAACAGCAACAATGCCAGTTTAAATAATTCTTCTGAATAGTTCATAAAGACAACAACTTTACTGACATGTGCTAGAGTAATTTTTAGCAATTCGCGTAATAATTATATTAACTTTCGCAAATTTTGATTTTTTTTTTGCGGAACGAGCTAATTTGCTAAATGTTTCAGCTTCTATTAACTCTTTGAAACATAAACCCATATTGTTAAAAATCGGGATTACTGACATAGTGGTTACAGATATAGCGACTGTTCACGCAAACTATGTGTGTTATGTTGGCTCTAACTGAGGCAGTGGTCAGCAGTGACTTCGGTCTTAGTAGGGCATGTCCTTGTATGCGAAGGGCCTGCGAAAGTTAGGAGTAGCTTCTAGGATTCTTCTGTGATCTGTATATATAAGAAAAGGATTTGTTGAGATCTTTAAATTATTTTTAGTCACATTTTTTTCATAAAAAGCTTATTTAAGAAGTTACTGAGTTCTGTATTTGAGTTACTATCGACATTACAGAAAATTGCATCTAATAAAGTTGCTACTTAGTGTATATAGCTGATTTTGACAGGGGGTTGGGTTGGGTTGTTTTACCTCTGAGCGGCACTTTTTTTGCACACCATGGGCTAAATGGCCAGGTCACATGGACCCCGAAGGCTCAGAGAAGGTTGGGGGAGGGGACCCACTGGAACAGCTGATTTATTTATTCCCACTGGATTACTATTACCACTATTGTTATTCCCACTGGAACAGCTGTAGCCTCCCGTCAAGGCCATCCAGAGTGTTCTTTAACGTGCACAGGGTATGGCTCTCCCGCACACGGGGCCACGGCTTAACGTCCCATCCGACGGACGGCGGCCTTTCCAAGCCCATCGGTGTCCCTTACTGACCGTGGGCAGGGCGGGGAATTTTGCGGAGATAAATCTCAACGCTGACCCACCTGGGACTCGAACCTGGGAACTTACAGATTACGAGCCTGGCGCGCTACCGACTGAGCCACCCCCGCCCCATTTGACTGATGGACATGGTGTCAGAGGGGAGGGGAATGATGGCCCTAAAATCTGAAAATTCCACGCTTATTTCTAAGAGCTCTGAAAATTCTGAAAATTGTACCTAGGAATAATCTGGGTTGAATGTTTTGGGGGGAAAAAACGAAATTGGAGATCCGAAGTTGTGTCTAGGATCACAAATTCCTTTTCAGAGATCACCAGTTTTTTGTCGCAGATCTCCTGTTGACATAGAATTGAAGAGATGCATTTGTGTAAAAAATTAGTTTTTCCGATGAGTGGAATTCGAACCCACGTCTCCCAGTTACTGGGGCGGGGGTGGCTCAGTCGGTAGCGCACCAGGCTCGTAATCTGTAAGTTCCCAGTTTCGAGTCCCAGCTGGGTCAGCGTTGAGATTTATCTCCTCAAAATTCCCCCGCCCTGCCCACGGTCAATAGGGGACACCGATGGGCTTGGAAAGGCCGCCGTCCGTCGGATGGGACGTTAAGCCGTGGCCCCGTGTGCGGGAGAGCCATACCCTGTGCACGTTAAAGAACAAGCTGGATGGCCTTGACGGGAGGCTACCATCTGTCTCCCAACAGTGGGTCCAGTGGGTCTCCTCCCCCAACCTTCTCTGAGCCTTCGGGGTCCATGTGACCTGGCCATTTAGCCCATGGTGTGCAAGAAAGTGCCGCTCAGAGGTAAAACAACCCAACAACCCAACCCAATCTCCCAGTTACTTGCCAGGTGTTCTAGGTCACTAAACTTTAACCGACATTGAGTTTAAACCCCACCCATCGGCAAAATTCATTTTTTTTCCACAAATGTATATCTTCGAAAATAGTGTTCCAAAATAGCCGTGAACTAAATCTACTGGGGATGTGATAAATAGTGCCTAAGGTAAATTCGGGTGCAGATTTCAGAAATCGCTTTGGTATCGCGGTTTGTTCTGTTATAACCTGCAGAGAAGTTAGTGGTTTACATGCAAGCACTGCAATCGAGCGAGCCGAACGAGTTGTGTGTCAAATGAAAGGTTCTGTCAATAGACTACCTCAAGTTATGCCCCCCCTTTCTTCCCCCGAAACACGGGAAGAGAAATTTCACAAGGATCAGTTTCAACGAGTTACACCTCAAATGATAGTTTGTGATATAGGGTTGGGTTCTTTTACCTCTGAAAGGCACTTTTTTGCATACAATGGGCTAAATGGCCAGGTCACAAAGACCCCGATGGCTCAGAAAAGGTTGGGGAGAGAGTATCCATTGTATAGCTGCTAGGAGACAGATCGTATCCTCCCGCCAAAGCTATCTAGTGTGTTCTTTAACGTATACAGAGTATTAACTCTCCCACACACGGGACCACGTCTTAACGTCCCATCAGACGGACGTTCGTCAAGCCCATCTTTGTCCCCTACTGACCTAGGGCAGGGTGGGGAGTTTTGCGGAGATAATCTCAATGCTGGCCCAGGTGGGACTCGAATCTGGGAACTACAGATTACGAGCCTGGCGCACTATTGATTGAGCCATCCTAGCCCCATTCCGTAAAGAAACAGAGTAATAATAGTAATGCAGTAGCATAGTATAATAGAAGCTAAATTTTGATGTAACGAGAGTGTTAGAAGCATCTACTTGTCACCCTGGTACAGTATTAACCAATGATGATGATCGTGATGGTAATGGACGCTGCAAATGCCAGTCATTCTGAATCGTTCTCAAATATCTCTCACGGTGGTTCATTTGACTACTTGGTGTTCCCAAGAAATATTGGCCTTTAAGAAAGTGTAGCCTTAAGTCACATATTAATTTTCATCTGGATAGATTTTTTCTGTTGCTTGGTAATTTCAATTGCCCTTAAGGTTCTCAAATGCTAATAGTAAAGTTGTATTTCCTTGTTTAGTGTCAGATTCATGAAGTTCATAACCTAATGTCTTATACTTTATTGTCTAAGGTGTCTAAATTTATTATTGTCTAAGGTGTCTAAATGTCTAAGGTGTGTGTGTAAGTATTGTCTAAGGTGTCTCTGATTTTGGAAAGTTTAGATTTGTCTATTCTTCTTCTATCCATAAGTGTCGTTTCTTCGAAGGTTTTCTTCTCTTCTTCCAGGTTTTATCATCTTCAGGTGACCTTATGATTCCTATTAGCAACACTTCCACAGCACTTCTAAACAGACATCAAACGTCAAATTTGAGAGAAATTTGCGATTACGATGAACAGAAGATCAAACCAGTTTCGGGGAGAGGGGGGCAGATGGATGATGTCCGTAAAATCTGAACTCATTAAATCCGTATTCCGAGATTTTATTTTGTATATACACCGGAGAGTCAAAATATTATGACAAGCGCGTCTTTATGCAAATTGAAGAAACTGCAGGTAAAGGACGGCGCGTGTGAAGGTCATGAAACGATATAAATAACGCCTGATACTGAGCTCTGTTAATCAGTACTATTCATTTTCTTCAGATGGGAAAGGCAGCGGACTTAAGTGAGTTTGACAAAGGCCAAATTGTAATGGCCGGATGTCTGTCTCAGGGCATTTCCGAGATGGCAAGGCTTCTGGGATACTCACGGTCAGCCATGGTTAGTACCTTCAAAAAGTGGTGCGAGGAGGGAAAAACCACGAACAGCCGGCAAGGTGTGGGCCGATCACGGCTTATTGGTGCTAGAGGTGAGCGAAGGCTATCACGTATGGTACGAGCCAACATCTCGTCCATAATTTGAATGCTGGTGACGGAGTAATTGTCACAACACACAGTACATCGAACCATGCTGAAAATGGGACTTTGTAGCCACAGCCCGCTCCGAGTGCCCATGCTAACCTCGGTTTACCATTAGAAGCGCCTGTAATGGGTGCGAAAGCATCAAAACAGGACGTTGGATAATTGGAAGAAGGTCGTCTGCTCCGATCAATCTCGTTTTCTGTTGCACCATGTGGATGGCCGGGTACGTGTGCGTGGTTTACCTGGGAAAGTGTTGACACCAGGACGCACTGTGGAACGAAAACAAGCCGGTGGAGGAAGTGTAATGCTTTGGGCAATGTTCTGCTGGGAAACCCTGCATCCAGTCATTCGTGTTCAGGAAATTATGACGTCTACCACCTACCTAAACATCATTGCAGACCAGGTAGATCCTTTCATGGCAATGGTATATCCCTCTAGTAGTGCCTTCTTTCAACAGGGCAATGCGCCATGCCACACTGCTCGGATTGTTCGAGAATGGTTCGCGGGACATCAGAAAAACTTCCAGGTATTGCCCTGGCCTCCAAAATCCCCAGACATCAATCCAATCGAGGATCTGTAGTTTGTGTTGGAACAGCATATCCGATCTGTGACGGCTCAACCACGTAACTTACAAGAGTTAAAGGATCTGTTGGTAACGTGTTGGTACCAGATACCACAGGACACCTTTATAAATCTTGTAGCGTCCATGCCTTGCCGGGTAAGAGCTGTTTTGGCAGCACGTGAAGGACCAACATCATATTAAGCAAGTGGTCATAATGTTTTGGCTCTTCATTGTAAATATATTTTAATTATTGCTGACAAATAATAAAATATATATTTTTCTTTAGATTCTAGCAGTGTTCAAAAATATATATTTTTAAATTTTTAAAAATGTATATATATATATATTAATATAGCCGTCCCGTGGCCGAGTGGTTAGCAAGCTTGGCTATTGATCTAAAGGACCTGGGTTCGAGCCCCGGGTAAGGCATGGATGTATGTGTCGTTTTCTGCTGAGGTCCTGCCATTCTCTCAGACCTTCTACTCTGGCATATAAACTGACAGGCTCCTGTCAGATCTCTGTGGCAAGCAGCTGCTTGAGGGGGTATTCATTTTTTTTATTTTATATATTAATATACATATCTATACCAGGCTGTAAGTCTCAAGTTCGAGATTCAGATTTATAAGATTTATTCCGCAAAACTCCCCGTCCTGCCTTTGGCCAGAAAGGGAAAATCGAGGGCTTTGAAAGGCTGCTGTCCTTCGGATGGGACATTAAACCGTGGGCTGGTGTGCGGGATGGCCTTAACGGGAGGTTACCATATGTCTTAAAATAACTGTCCAGTGGGTTCTTTTTCCCAACGTTCTCTGGGCCCTTGAGGTCCTTGTGACTTGCCCATTTAGCCCATTGTGTGCAAAAAAATTATTGCTCACAAGTAAAACAACCAATCTAAATATGCATATTTACTATATTTCTTCTTCTCCCTGGGGCGCGGATGGCTCAATCGGTAACACATCAGGACCGTAATCTGCAGTTCCCAGGTTCGAGTCCAAGCTGGATCAGCATTGAGATTTATCTCTGCAAATCTCCCTGCACCGGCCAGAAGGGGACACCGATGGGCTTCAAAATGCTGTTTTCCGTCAGATGGGATCTTAAGCCATGGTCCCGTGTGCGGGATAGTCATACCATGTGAACGTTAAAGAACATCCTGGGTGGCCTAGACGGGAGGTTACCATCTGTCTCCCAACAGCTGTCCAGTGGATCCCCTCCCCCCAGCCATTTCTCTGAGTCCTCGAGGTCCTTGCGACCTGCCATTTAGCCCATTGTATGCAAAAAAAAGTACCGCTTGGAGGTAAAACAACTTAATTTTCTTCTTCTTCTCAGCTCCATTTATAACAATTCTCCAGGAGGAGGAGGTGGGAGGGTTTTGAACTTCCACCCCCATATATCCTGCTTTGTGTGGAGGAATGGGTTTACAATTCTTAAATGGAACAAAGTGTTAATTTGGAAGTTTCTATAATTGTGATGAATAATCAAAATACTGCGACTACTTGTTACCTTAAAACTGATTCCATGGCATCTTGGCAATACATGAGTGTTTAAAATATTGTTGCAAATTTTTAAATGGATAGGCACTGAGCGTGAGTACTAATAATTATATTTTCAAACCAATTTCAATACAATTCAAATTGTTAGAAAATATGGATGAAGTATTTTATAAACAAATTAACTACTATCATACATAAGTCATTAACCTTTTTGTATAGAGCAGGGGGGGCAATTGTTTTCGTATCTACATTGCGCATGCGTATTGACGTGGCCGTCCTAGTGGAAAATACGAGACGAATCTTCGGTCGCGCACAGGAAGCAAATCTCGGTTCAAGGCGGATTTTTCTGACTGTCTTGGCGGGCCACAAAAAACTCTTAGCGGGCCGCTATTTGCCCACCCCTGGTATAGAGCATACAATATCAGCTCTGTCTGTTGTACTAAAATACTACCTCTTCACTCTGTCCGTCATATCTCTTGAATACATTCACTTCAGGAGTAAATAATCCTTCGTCTTTGATTAAATCACTAGACTTATCAAACTAGCAAAACAAAACGACCGCCCGCGCACACATCACATAAAAGATACTTCTTGTCTTTTGCTTATCGCACACTGAATCAGATCATCTGAACGTCCTTTCAGATCTCACAACTTTAACACACTGCACTGCTCTATTTTTCATTCTTCCGAATCGTTCTCAGTTCCAATTCGTTGGCTAATTAAATCTCTCGTAGAAGCACACATGAGGGTTTAAGTCACGTTAAGTCATGAAGTCACTGTTGCTCGTTCATCTGTCGCAACAATATAAAAACCTTGATTGCCTTGCTGCACCAAAGGTCAATGTGATGGAATTAATATTGCAATAAGTGCAAGAATTAAAATAATCATTGTAATATTTATTCATTTATCCATCTTATCAATACTTATATCAATTTTCATCCTAATTAATGATTAGGGTGAGTATTTTATTAAGTAAATGAATGAAATTATTTTTTTTTATTTTTGTTTAATTACTTCACTTAAGTTTATATTGTTTCAGGCGTGCATGAGTATCAATATGAGAATAGCTGAAAAAGATTTGTTCCCTGTTTTAAAATGCATATTAATGATGCATATTGATGATTTCAGGCTGCCATTTTAGAGGCAAGTCTAGAGGTATTAAACAAATATCGAGGAGGCGGGACCTCAAAAAAATGACGTCATAAAGATCCACATCTCACTGAGGATTCGAAGTGAAGTCGACTGAATCTCTTTGTCTTTTTTGTTTTGTGTTTTATTTATTTCAGGATGTGTATTTTTATTTAGAGTTGAGTATGTAGATGAGGAGAATGAGATTCGGTTTAGATTTTTAGTTTTATTATTTGTATTTTCAATATGCTTAGTGATTTTAAGAGGTAATATTATTTTTATTCTTTTAGGGTGGGATGGGCTTCGGTTCGTTTCTTTTATTCTGGTGATTTATTATCAAAACTTAAAATCGTTCAATGCTGGCATACTAACCATTTTATCAAATCGAGTAAGGGATGAAGGGCTTTTACTATCTATTGGGCTTTTAATTAGGAGTGGGGACTGAAGATTTGTTATTTTAAATTTTGGTGGATTACTTTTATTTATGTTAATATTATCAGCTATTACAAAAAGAGCTCAAGTCCACTTTCTGCTTTACTTCGGGACGGGGGTGGCTCAGTCGGTAGCGCGCCAGGCTCGTAATCTGTAGTTTCCAGTTTCGAGTCCCAGCTGGGTCAGCGTTGAGATTTATCTCCGCAAAATTCCCCGCCCTGCCCACGGTCAGTAGGGGACACCGATGGGCTTGGAAAGGCCGCCGTCCGTCGGATGGGACGTTAAGCCGTGGTCCCGTGTGCGGGAGAGCCATACCCTGTGCACGTTAAAGAATACGCCGGATGGCCTTGACGGGAGGCTACCATCTGTCTCCCAACAGCTGTTCCAGTGGGTCCCCTCCCCCAACCTTCTCTGAGTCTTCGGGGTCCATATGACCTGGCCATTTAGCCCATAGTGTGCAAAAAAGCGCCGCTCAGAGGTAAAACAACCCAACCCAACTGCTTGACTTCCGGCTGCCATAGCAGCCCATGGCATTCTCAGTATTACTCAGATTAAACCATCTAGCATAAAAATATTAAAATAATACAGCATTTCTTATATACACCACCAAGACATGAATTTAGGTTCAAATTTTCGAGCCCGAATCCTGTTAGGGAAAAATGTTTCACTAATGCATCGAAAAATATATATTATTGTCGCTAAACATTTTTTTAATTCTTCGTATGATAGGCTATAATAAACTTGAAATAATTATTATAAACCCAAATTAAAATCTTAATATTATTTGAAATGAAAAATATTATAAACAATTTGTATAAATTGAAAACAGTGGTTCATTAATAAATAAGCGAATATATAAAAAAATAATAATAAAAGACTGAAAGGTGTTCTTTTTTATAACTAAAAACTGATAGATAAGTTCAAAATATTAAAAAAATATTTTTTTATAATTTTTTTTTAATTACGAGCAAAATTGTAAACATAAATTCTGATTGAACCTGAATTCCAACTCGTCTGTGATATTTTGAGCCCCTCACTGCCGTGGATTTTTTAAACCAATGGTGTAGCTCTCGCCGGCCATGTTTCGATTTATGGAATTGGTTGCGAGAAAGACTCGATCTCTGCATGAGACTAACCATCGTAGGCGTCATGCCTTGCTCGAGTATTGTTAGATTCAGCTCAAGATGAGATGGAGGAAGAGGAGGATGAAGAGACGACACCGTTGTTGCCAAGGAAACGAGACTAGACGACAGAGCATCGGCTCAGTTGAAAGTGTAAAGGTGAGGATCCCTTCTTCTTTCAGCACACTGCTCATCGCTGTATGGGTGACGAACGTTCAAAGATGGACAAAGATTTCTTAAGGAGCTGAAGAGAAAAGCTCTCTGAAGATGAATAAGAAGGTTAAGATGCGCTCTATCCCCTCGGGAGATTCGTTCAGCTAAACGTAAAGAAGAGATTCTGCGAGAAATGCAGCCAACATTACTGTAGTTACGCAATCCCCCGTAGGAGATGGTTTACGGCGCGAAATGATGCGCAGTGAAGGTCATAAATATCTGAAAGCAGAGCTGAACACTCGATGCTGCTTGATGGCCGCTTTGCTTCAAGGAATGGAGTGTGGCGGAAACAGAAACCTTTTCACATAACAGGAAAAAAAACTCAGGATGGAACCAAATAAAGGTGGAAATATAGGATTATTTCTTACCTAATGTGTAGTATAGTGTGACAAAATAATGCATTCGCTATTTCCTTGTTAAAACGAAATGGCATGTTAACAAATTAAAATCTGTTTGTTAAAAAGCCAGATTTAAAAGCTTCGTAATAATAATGGTAACTTTACTTTTATTTATTTATATTTTGTGGTGGGTGTATAATTTAAAAAGAGAAACAAGTTTATATTGGGTTGTTGTTTAATTGCTAAGCAGCCTTTTTTTTTCCTTTTTTGGTACACAATGGGCTAAATGGCGAGGCCACAAGGACCCCGAAGGCTCAGAGAAGGTAGGGGAAGGAGACCCACTGGACAGCTGTTAGGAGGCAGAGGGTAGCCTCCCGTCAAGACCATCCAGAATGTTCTTTAACGGGCACAGGTTATGGTTCTCCCGTACACGGCTTAAAGTCACATCCGAAGGACAACAGCCTTTCCAAGCCCATCGGTGTCCCCTATTGACCGAGGGTAAGGTGGGGAATTTTGCGGAGATGAATTTGAACGCTGGCCTAGGTGAACCTGGGAACTGGAGAGTACGACCTTGGCCCGCTATCAACTGCGCCACCCCCGCCCAAACCCGTCAAGGCAATCCAGCGTGTTCTTGAATGTACACAAGTTTCAGCTCTCCTGCACACGGAGCCAAAATTCACATTGATTTATGTGCTTATAAAGAATCAGAAGTACACGTGATGTTTCATAAACGGTTTTCGAAAGCTTCCATTTCATTGATTACAGGTGAATCAAAAAATGTAAATCAGACCTAGGTGTGTTTTGATTTTCTGTAACAGTCATCTAATATTCAAGGGGCGGGGGTGGCTCAGTCGGTAGCGCGCCAGGCTCGTAATCTGTAGTTCCCAGGTTCGAGTCCCAGCTGGGTCAGCGTTGAGATTTATCTCCGCAAAATTCCCTGCCCTGCCCACGGTCAGTAGGGGACACCGATGGGCTTGGAAAGGCCGCCGTTCGTCGGATGGGACGTTAAACCGTGGCACCGTGTGGGGGAGAGCTATACCCTGTGCACGTTAAAGAACACGCTGGATGGCCTTGACGGGAGGCTACCATCTGTCTCCCAACAGCTGTTCCAGTGGGCCCCCTCCCCCAACCTTCTCTGAGCCTTCGGGGTCCATGTGACCTGGCCATTTAGCCCATGGTGTGCAAAAAAGTGCCGCTCAGAGGTAAAACAACCCAACCCATCTAATATTCAAAGGTCGTAGAAGATGGATTGAATTGGTTTGTTTCTGAGAAGCACTTTTGGGAACACAATAGGTTCAATGATCAGGTTACAAAGACCCCGAGAACTCGGAGAGAGTTGGTTAGAGGACCCACTTGACAGCGTGTTACGAGGCAGGTGAATGCTTCCCTCAAGACCATCCAGCAAGTTTCTTATGGTAATAAAAGTCACTCCAATTCGGGATATAGAGGCAACATTAAAATCTGTTACATACCTACCTTCATTAGAGCAATGGAACTTATAATAGAAATCGCACCCCAGCTAATATAATTTTCACATCTGTTCATTTCAGGCTAGCAACCCTAAAACAAATCGAAAATTGAGATGCAGATTTTTCCTCAGTACAGGGCCACCATAGCAACAAGTCTAGTATGCATATTCATGGTCATAGCCGTTAATCAGGCAAGTTAAATTTAAACGGTAACACTAAAACCCTGTAAAACTCGTCAGCAGGGTAAGGGGAAGATAAACACTTGTGCAGATGGGTTGGGTTGGGTTGTTTTACCTCTGAGCGGCACTTTTTTGCATACCATGGGCTAAATGGCCAGGTCACATGGACCCCGAAGGCTCAGAGAAGGTTGGGGGAGGGGACCCACTGGAACAGCTGTTGGGAGACAGATGGTAGCTTCCCGTCAAGGCCATCCAGCGTGTTCTTTAACGTGCACAGGGTATGACTCTCCCGCACACGGGGCCACGGCTTAACGTCCCATCCGACGGACGGCGGCCTTTCCAAGCCCATCGGTGTCCCCTACTGACCGTGGGCAGGGCGGGGAATTTTTGCGGAGATAAATCTCAACGCTGACCCAGCTGGGACTCGAACCTGGGAACTACAGATTACGAGCCTGGCGCGCTACCGACTGAACCACCCCCGCCCCAGTGTAAGGGGGAGATAAACACTTGTGCAGATGGGTTGGGTTGTTTTACCTCTGAGCCGCACTTTTTTGCACACCATAGGCTAAATGGCCAGGTCACATGGACCCTGAAGGCTCAGAAAAGGTTGGGGGAGGGGACCCACTGGAACAGCTGTTGGGAGACAGATGGTAGCCTCCCGTCAAGGCCATCCAGCGTGTTCTTTAACGTGCACAGGGTATGGCTCTCCCACACACGGGGCCACGGCTTAACGTCCCATCCGACGGACGGCGGCCTTTCCAAGCCCATCGGTGTCCCCTACTGACCGTGGGCAGGGCGGGGAATTTTGCGGAGATAAATCTCAACGCTGACCCAGCTGGGACTCGAACCTGGGAACTACAGATTACGAGCCTGGCGCGCTACCGACTGAGCCACCCCCGCCCCCTTCTGCAGATGACTAGATCAACAGTCGAAAGTGATCTGAAAGTCTTCTTCTTTCGTTTATCTTCAGATGAGTGAATAAATTCTTCAAAAGATACTAACATCCTGCTATACGAAAAGAGATGGGTTGAGTTACCTCTGAGTGGTGTTTTTTTGGAAACAATGGACTAAATGACCAAGTCACAAGGACTCCAAAGGTTCAGAAAAGCTTGGGGGAAAGGGATTCAGTGTCACTAGATGGGAATCTAGCATCCGTCTCCTAACAGCTGTCTCTGTTAGGAGACAGATGGTAGCTTACCATCTAGGCCAGTGTCTCGCAAACTTTTTTACTCTGCGGCACACTGAATCTAATGTTTTTTCCGCGGCACACCTAAAAAAGAATAAAAGCAAACTTTATATAATCGTCATTATATTTGCGCTTTGTTGAAGTCATCAGCCTGGTTTTACTTGAAGATCTGCTCTCGTTCTTCAATTCATAACTCGATGTTTGTTTTAAATATTTGTCCATTCTATGGCTCAAATTATCAAAAATTAATACCAAAATTTGGAAAAAGCTTGATAAACACTTACAAGATCCCAGTTGATAAAATCTGAAAGATTTTTATTAAAGCACGTCGATAATACAAGTCAAGTCAAAATGAAATCTTTCGAATATCTAATGTCAATTTGAAAATCTCTCGCGGCACACAGTTTGCGAGACACTGGTCTAGGCCATCCAGCGTATTATTTAACCTGCACAGAGCATGGCTCTCCTGCACACGTGGCCACGGCTTTACATTGTATCCGACAGTCGTATGCTTTTTAAAGCCCATCGGTGTCCCTTCTGACCGCAGACATGATGATGATTTAGCAGAGGTAAATCTTAAGCTGGCTCAGGTGGGACTCGAACTTGAAAACTGCAGATTACAAACCTGAGCCCTCCCTCCCGTAAGTGTCCCCCGACCTGCACACACAAAGGTAACGGGTTTGTCTTGAGGTGAATAATGTGCTTTATCAGCACAAAGAAGTGCTTTAAAATCCAAAAGTCCAATAAAGTCGAAGTTAAAAAAAACTTACATAAGCGAGTCGAAAGAGACAATTATGTTTCGTCAACTGGTGACTAAAAAGCCTAAAAATCGTATCGAGATGTTTACATATTCATTTTAAAGCTAGAATACTCCGTCAGAGGTTTTCAAATCTTCTATTTTGAAACCAATTTTCGTTAAGCCTTGAGTTTAATGAAACGTCATCGTTTTCACGACACATTTCCGAATTTGTTAGATTGATATAGATGATTTTCAAGTAACTTTTCTCATTCTACATAAATGATTTGGAATAGATCAGCAATATAATAATAGTACTGATTTAAAACTGCTACTAGATTTGTTAATTAAAAGAAACTGCCAAATTTGTATTTGACTTTATTACTGCTAACTGCTCTTAACTTGCTGAGAATTTCATTCTTAACGACATAAAATGATCCCTAAATATTTTACAGTTATTCACACCTTCAATTTCAAGACAAGACAGTATCACTTATTAAATGCAAAATGGCTGCATAAAATTTTTGCTTATAATTTAGCATACTGTATCTTTATACTGTATACTAAATTATATAATATCCCCCTTTACCCATGGGGCGGCGGTGGCTCAGTCGGTAGAGCACCACCCCCTGCCCCATTTATCCCCCTGCGCGTCACCCCCGCCCCAGGCTCGTAATCTGTAGTTCCCAGGTTCGAGTCTCAGCTGGGTCAGCGTTGAGATTTATCTCCGCAAAAACTCCCCGCTCCTGCCCACGGTCAGTAGGGGACACCGATGGGCTTGAAAAGGCCGCCGTCCGTCGGATGGGACGTTAAGCCGTGGCCCCGTGTGCGGGAGAGCCTGTGCACATTAAAGAACATAACAACTGCAGGTAAACAACGAACATAAAGATACCCTGTGCACGTTAAAGAACACACTGGATGACCTTGACGGGAGGCTACCATCTGTCTCCCAACAGCTGTTCTAGTGGGTCCCCTCCCCCAACCTTCTCTGAGCCTTCGGGGTCCATGTGACCTGGCCATTTAGCCCATGGTGTGCAAAAAAGTACCGCTCAGAGGTAAAACAACCCAACTTTATACTGCACACAAATCCCAAACGGCCTCCACTTTAAAATTCAACACCCAAATCCTATAATAGAATGCCACGAGAAATATCCTGTAAGCATGGAACTCATTAGCTGAAAAAAATTATTGACATAACTCCAACAGCGTCACTGATTACTCACAGAGACAACTTGATTGCCCGATCCCGACATAGATGGCGTCACGATCGAAAAAAAATCGCGAAGGTTTATAGTCTTAATTAGCTGAGAAAGTGTTGGCTGTCGGTAATTTAGTGGCTAGAACATCTGACACGTTTTCAGGTAGACGTGGGTTCTATTCTCACTGAAGAAGAAACGCAAATCTTAAATTAGAAAGAGAGAAATAAGGAAGCTCTCGAATGAAGTTTTAACATCATACTTGATTTTGGGAATAACCAGCTTGAAAGGGATTTTACTCTTTGGATGAGTTTAAATTTTCATCTATGTTTGCTGAAACTAACTGTTGTCAATGTTTATTGAGCTAAAAACAGAGTATTTCAATTAGGAACAGTTGTGCAAATATATCAGAAAGAATTTCGTTGGCGTACCTTTCAATAATCAAGTAACAATTGAATTCATGGCTGTTTTAGGATAGGGCATTTAAATTCTATTGAAGTATTAACATACTATTTCAGACTCTGTGTACATCACAATGCATATACACCGAAGAGCAAAAACATTACGACCAGCGCGTCTTTATGCAAATCGAAGCAACTGCAGGTAAACAATGGCACGTGTGAAGGTCATGAAACGGTATAAATAACATCTGATACTGAGCTCTGTTAATCAGTGTTATTCTTGTTCATCAGATGGGAAAGGCAGCGGACTTAAGTGGGTTGTGGGTTGTTTTACCTCTGAGCGGCACTTTTTTGCACACAGTGGGCTAAATGGCCAGGTCACATGAACCCTGAAGGCTCAGAGAATGTTGGGGGAGGGGACCCACTGGAACAGCTGTTGGGAGACAGATGGTAGCCTCCCGTCAAGGCCATCCAGCGTGTTCTTTAACGTGCACAGGGTATGGCTCTCCCGCACACGGTGCCACGGCTTAACGTCCCATCCGACGGACGGCGGCCTTTCCAAGCCCATCGGTGTCCCCTACTGACCATGGGCAGGGCGAGGAATTTTGCAGAGATAAATCTCAACGCTGACCCAGCTGGGACTCGAACCTGAGAACTGCAGATTACGAGCCTGGCGTGCTACCGACTGAGCCACCCCCGCCCCACGGACTTAAGTGAGTTTGACAAATTGTAATGCCCAGACAACTGGGTCAGAGCATTTCCGAAACAGCAAGGTTTGTGGAGTGCTCACGGTCGGCCTTGGTTAGTACCTTCAAAAAGTGACCCGAGGAGGGAAAAACCACGAACCACCGGCAAGATGTGGGCCAACCACGGCTCATCGATGCTAGAGGTGAGCGAAGGCTATCCCGAATGTTACAAGCCAACAGAAGGGATACTGTGGCGCAACTCTCCTGTAATTTGAATGCTGATGATGGGCCGCAGGCAACTCCAAGTGCCCATGCTAACCTTGGTTCACCGTCGAAAGCGCCTACAATGGACACGCGAGCATCAAAATTGGACCTTGAATGATTGGAAGAAAGTCGTCTGGTCCGATGAATCTCGTTTCCTATTGCACCATGTGGACGGCCGGGTACGCGTGCATCGTTTACCCGGGGAAGTGTTGGCACTAGGACGCACTGTGGGACGAAAACAAGCCAGTGGAGGAAATGTAATGATTTGGGCAATGTTTTGCCAGGAAACCTTGCATCCAGTCATCCGTGTTCAGGAAACTATGACGTCTACCATCTACCTAAACATCATTGCAGACCAGGTACATCCTTTCATGGCAACGGTGTATCTCTCTAGCAGTGCCTTCTTTCAGTAGGATAATGCGCCATGCCACACTTCTCGATTATTCGAGAATGGTTGGCAGAACATGAGGAAGACTTCCAAGTATTGCCCTGGCCTCCAAATTCCCCAGACATCAATCCAATCGAGCATCTTTGGTTTGTGTTGGAACAGCATATCCGATCTGCGGCGTCTCAACCATTAACTTACAAGAGTTAAAGGATCTGCTGGTGACGTGTTGGCACCAGATACCACAAGACGCCTTTAGAAATCTTGTAGCGTCCATGCCTCGCCGGGTAAGAGCTGTTTTGGCGGCACGTGGAGGACCAACGTCATATTAGACAGGAGGTCACAATATTTTGGCTCTTCTGTGTATTTGGTTTTAGAATCTTTTTAAACACAGAAAGAAGTGTCTGTGGTCTTGCACAATGTTTGCAAAGTGTAGATTAGTCTTTAATATACAGGTTGTTGTTGTTGTTGTTGTTGTTGTTGTTGTTGTTGTTGTTGTTCTTGTTGTTGTTGTTGTTTTACCTTTGAGCATCACTTTTCTGCACACAACGGAATAAATGTCCAGGTTACCAGGTAAAAACTCAGAGAAGATTTTGGGGAAAGGGTCCATTATACAGCTTTTGGGAGACAGGTGGTAGCTTTCCATCCAGCGTGTTCTTTAAAGTGCACAGGGTATAGCCCACGACTTATCGGTTTTTCTTAGCCCAAAGGTGTCCCCGACTTTCCGAGAGCAGGCCAAGGAATTTTGCTGAGATAAGGCTGAGCCTCAACGCTGAGATAATTTGGCTGGGCCTCAACGCTGGCCCAGCCGAGGGTCAAACCTGGCAACTGCAGATTAAGCCTGGCGCGCTACCGACTGAGCCACCTCCGTCCCTTAATATACAGGGAAATGGACTGGAATTTGATGTCATCTACTGATATAATATAAACTACATATAATAACATTGAAAATAACTGCACCTGACACGCAACAAGAACTGTCTTTTCCACATTTCACATGTCTCATTCATTTGAAATGTTTATCACGACAAAGTGCATTGAAAATTGAAATTCTTCCATGTTCCTTTTTTTTTACTCCTTTCTGATAATTCAGAATTTTGAAACCTTTGGTACGGCTTCTGCCTTATAATATACTTGCTGAATTTCCGTGATGATGGGGGCGGGGGTGGCTTAGTCGGTAGCGCGCCAGGCTCGTAATCTGTAGTTCCCAGGTTCGAGTCCCAGCTGGGTCAGCATTGAGATTTATCTCCGCAAAATTCTCCGCCCTGCCCACGGTCAGTAGGGGACACCGATGGGCTTGGAAAGGTCGCCGTCCGTCGGATGGGACGTTAAGCCGTGGCCTCGTGTGCAGGAGAGCTATACCCTGTTCACGTTAAAGAACACGCTGGATGGCCTTGACGGGAGGCTACCATCTGCCTCCCAACAGCTGTTCCAGTGGGTCCCCTCCCTCAACGTTCTCTGAGCCTTCGGGGTCCATGTGACCTGGCCATTTAGCCCATGGTGTGCAAAAAAGTGCCGCTCAGAGGTAAAACAACCCAACCCAAAAAATCCGTGATGATGTGATCCAAGGGGTTAAGATAAAAGTCTACTTACTTTTGAATAAATATTCCTAATATTTCGAATTGTGACAGTGATCGTTTTCAGAGGGGAATTCCTCTTTGAATGTTGTTCTTTCTTCATCCATCAGGACTTACGATCCCTCAGAAGACGATCTCTTTAGGGAATCGAAATACTAGGAGCATTTGTTCACAGGTAAGTGAATATCTGTTTTAAGTTTATCGTATGGTGAAATTTTAATATTCTTAATGTTATAACTTAAATCCCCTTTACACTTATCTTTAAATTAAATACTATTTCTTTCGTGTCTTCGACATAATATTTGCAAACCTTTTTTGGAGGAGAAATTTATTTTCTGCCAAAAATTTTGAGTTTTTTCCTTATTTTGCAAACTGTTTTAATTAGAAGCGCAGTTTCTCAAACGCTTAAGAATATAAAAGCAGATTTCGCTTCAAGTTTTTTGGAAATATCACTTTTAATTTTCTCTGGTTCAGTAATTCAAATTTTCCGTAGATTTTGTTTACAAGCATTCGTTAAAGAAAAAGTAGGCTGTTTTGCCTCTGAGTTGCCCTTTTTTGCCCGCCATGTGCTAAATGGGCAGGTCAGAAGGACCCCGAGGACAGAAAAGGTTTGGGGGAAGGATCCACTGGACAGCTGTTAGGAGAGAGAGATATTTTAACCTCCCGTAAAGGAGATCCAGAGTGTTCTTTAATGTGCACATAAAGTGTGCACATTAAAGAACACGCTGGAACACTTTAATGTACACATAAAGTGTGCACATTAAAGAACACGCTGGAACACTTTAATGTACACATAAAGTATGCACATTCTTTAATGTGCATTTGGCTTTCACGCACAAGAAGTCACGGCTTAATATTCCATCCGACGGATGAAGGCCTTTCCGAGCCCATTGGTGTCCCTTTTCTGACTGAGAGAAGGGTGGGGGTTTAGCGTATATAAATCTCAACCCATGAGCCACGTAGGACTCGAACCTGGACACTGCAGATTACGAGATTGGAGCTCTACAGATTGAGCCATCTCCACCTCTAAAAGAACAATAGTTGGTGACGTCATTCCAAAATTGTCACTATTATCGTGTATATAAATAGGGATTATTGAGTAACAAAGAAATGGATGAATTTTGAGGAAACAGAAGGGTTAAGGTTCGATGTTTGGCAGTCCTGAAATTTTAAGTTTCAGACAGACTATTTTGTTTTTTCACCCCTCAGAAGTTATCAGTTGCTCGGAGAAAATTGTTAACAGAGTTGAAGTGACGCAAGGAGATTTGAACAGAATTGCCATAAGAAAATGTGACATATTTCGAATATAGCTATTATGTTTGACAAACTGAGTCAGTCATGAACACAAATGTTAAGTTTTAGATTATGTAGCCCATAATATCGAATAAACTGGATTATGCTGTGGACGTTGTGATAAGCTAACCCATGATAGCCACATCCTTTTATTATGTAAAAAATATAGTTTCATATTTCTTCCCTCAAAATACACTGCGCGAACAAAATATTATAGAATTTCCATGTTATGAACTCAATGGGAGCCCAAATGTTTTGATTTGGATAGGGATAAATAACAGTTTGCAGTAGAGTAAGCATTTCTCCTCTCTTCCTCCACTCTATCCTGCTACCCTTCTCTCTCCCTCTCTCCCCTGTTCTCTCCTCCCTCTCTTCCTGAAACCCTCTCTCTAACCCTCTTCATTCCCCCCCCCTCTCTCTCTCCTCGAACCACTCTCTCTCTCGAACATCTTTCCTCCTCTCCCCTTCTCTCTTGCCGAACCCTTCTCTCCCCTGCTCTCTCTTCCTGAACCCCTCTCTTTAACCCACCTCCTTTCCCCCCTCTCTCCTCGAAAACCTCTCTCCCTCGAACCCCCTCCTACTCTCTCCCACTCTCTCTCCTCGAACTTCTTTCCTCCGCTCCCCTTCTCTCTTACCAAATTCCTCTCTCCCCTGCTCTCTCATCCTGAACCCCTCTCTCTAACCCACCTCCTTTCCCCCTCTCTCCTCGAAACCCTCTTTCCCTCGAACCCCCCTACTCTCTCCCACTCTCTCTCTCTCCTCGAACCTCCTTCCTCCTCTCTTGCCGAACCCCTCTCTCCCTCTAACTCCCCTCCTACTCTCTCCCACTCTCTCTCCTCGAACCTCTTTCCTCCTCTCCCCTTCTCTATTGCCAAACCCCTCTCTCCCCTGCTCTCTCATACTGAACCCCTCTCTCCTCGAAACCCTCTCTCCTTCGAACCCCCCTACTCTCTCCCACTCTCTCTCTCCTCGAACCTCCTTCCTCCTCTCCCCTTCCCTCTTGCCGAACCCCTCTCTCTCCTGCTCTCTCTAGCGCGCCAGGCTCGTAATCTGTAGTTCGCAGGTTCGAGTCCCAGATGGGTCAGCGTTGAGATTTATCTCCGCAAAATTCCCCGCCCTGCCCATGTTCAGTAGGGGACACCGATGGGCTTGGAAAGGCCGTCGTCCGCCGGATGGGACGTTAAGCCGTGGCCCCGTGTGCAGGAGAGCCATACCCTGTGCACGTTAAAGAACACGCTGGATGGCCTTGACGGGAGGCTACCATCTGTCTCCCAACAGCTGTTCCAGTGGGTCCCCTTCCCCAACCTTCTCTGAGCCTTCGGGGTCCATGTGACCTGGCCATTTAGCCCATTTTGTGCAAAAAAGTGCCGCTCAGAGGTAAAACAACCCAACAACCCTGCTCTCTCTCATCCTGAACCCCTCTCTCTAACCCACCTCCTTTCCCCCTCTCTCCTCGAAACCATCTCTCCCTCTAACTCCCCTCCTACTCTCTCTCCTCGAACCTCTTTCCTTCTCTCCCCTTCTCTGTTGCCGAACCCCTCTCTCCCCTGCTCTCTCATCCTGAACCCCTCTCTCTAACCCACCTCCTTTCCCCCTCTCTCCTCGAAACCATCTCTCCCTCTAACTCCCCTCCTACTCTCTCTCCTCGAACCTCTTTCCTTCTCTCCCCTTCTCTGTTGCCGAACCCCTCTCTCCCCTGCTCTCTCATCCTGAACCCCTCTCTCTAACCCACCTCCTTTCCCCCTCTCTCCTCGAAACCATCTCTCCCTCTAACTCCCCTCCTACTCTCTCTCCTCGAACCTCTTTCCTTCTCTCCCCTTCTCTGTTGCCGAACTCCTCTCTCCCCTGCTCTCTCATCCTGAACCCCTCTCTCTAACCCACCTCCTTTCCCCCTCTCTCCTCGAAACCCTCTCTCCCTCGAACCCCCTACTCTCTCCCACTCTCTCTCTCCTCGAACCTCCTTCCTCCTCTCCCCTTCTCTCTTGCCGAACCCCTCTCTCCCCTGCTCTCTCTCATCCTGAACCCCTCTCTCTCACCCACCTCCTTTTCCCCACTCTCCTCAAAACCCTCTCTCCCTTGAACCGCCCTCCTACTCTCTCCCACTCTCTCTCCTCTAACCCCCCTTCCTCCTCTCTCTCACCACACCCATCTCCCTTTTCTCCCCCCCCCCACAAAGTTATTACCTTCGAGACATCCCTAGTGACTATACAAAAGGCTCATAACAGCAAAACCAAAGTGATCACATAGAAATCCCATCACGAACGATCTCTAAGCGCTGCTCCTTAAAACATGTTTCGATCGGAAAAAAATTATCAAAGTATTCATATAGAAAAGAGTGAGAGTTGGAATAGAAAAAAAAAAGACTTTCCTGAGGAAGTCTCAGCACTTTGCATTATTGCTCTAAAAAGCCCTTTCTTATTTATTAAAAAAGAAAATGGCATACGACCTCCTCCTCTGCCATGCGGAAGACGAAAGGATGAAAATTGCCATCGTTGAAGATGCCTCAGAAAAGAAAGCAGGCTTCCACCTTTCTCTCTCCCTTCCGATTAAGTTATCCGTCTCTTGGAAAACGGTGCACGCAAAGAATCGGAGCAACAGCCTCTAGAAGAAAGCCTACCTGATGCGCATTAAGGATATGCGTACGCTCAGACGCAAGACAGGAGAAACGATGAAGATCAGGTTCACAATCCACTCACTCACTCCTACCAATCCGTCCTCACAGCCTCCATCACCAACCACCATCAAAACACCACGTCAACTTCTTCTCTTTAGAAGCGTAAATAAATCATAACGATCCAATTTACAGCGCATGTAAGCGAGCCGTGCGTGCATGTGTGCTTATGTAACGCGCAAGCATGAAGTTGGGCACGCACAACCTCTCACAATCCTCCAAAGAGTGGCGAAGTTCCACGTGTTCCGTCTCCCTCTCCTCTTTCGTCGGTAAGCCGGTCAGAGCTCGTAACACCACGTCTCGATGGAGAGCGATTTCCATCGAGAAGTGCATGGTATGTTTTACGCTTTCAGCTATTGGGAATATAGTTTTATGGGCGAGGCAAAAAAATAAGGAGGTCTGCTCAGTCCCCAACACATAAAGAACCAATTTTTACCGAAATCCAACATCATATGAGAAATGAGATTCCGATCTTACATGCATCTAAAGCCATACCTACGGGAAAAAAATCAAATGAAAAACATAAATCCTGAAGTATGATGTCACTCTACGCCAACCCACATTTTAAATTTTTGGAACTCTCATCTAATGGAAATCAATGTAGTCGTCCCAATTTTCACTTTTTCACCCCGTGAGATACTTTTTTGCAATCACAAGGACCTCAAGAGTTCAGAGCTGGCTAGATAAAGGGAATTCACTAGACAAGAGACACATGAAAGTCTTTCGTCATGTTTTTATTTTCCTGGACATGGGTCTCCAAACAATTAATAACTTCTGAGTGATAAGAAAACAAAATAGTCTGTCTGAAACTTAACAGCCCATACAAAGGACAGCAGCCCAAAGAAGTCTTTTGGTGTCCCCTTTCTCGCCGAGGACATAGCGGGGACCGAGGACATTTGGGGAGAAATTTTCAAACTGGGGGAGTGTGAAGAAATAGGCGTATACACCTAAAGAGTAAAATTAGACTCTATAATAGTTTGGGTCCCTCTAGGGTTAGTTATGGTAGTAAAACGTGGACGCTTTGTAAACAAGTAAACAGGAAACTAGATGCTTTTGATTCCAAATGTTTACGCAGTATCTTGGGCATTAGGTGGTTCAACTTTGTAACTAATGATGAGGTTAGGCAAAGGAGTTTGCAACCTCCTTTAAGCAGCATATTGTGCAGAGAGAGACTCCGTTGGTTTGGCCATGTTGCCCGTATGAATAATTATAGATTGGCGAATAGGGTTATGAACAGTGTGCCTAAAGGCCTCAGAAAGAGGGGGAGACCTAGGATGCGGTGGGCAGACAATGTCAAACAGGACCTTATTAGATTTGGTGTGCAGTGGCCAGATGCAGTAGATGTATCTCAGGACAGATATGCTTGGAGAACTAAATTGCACGGTGTGGTTGGACCTCCGTAGCCATGGCTGCTTGAGGATGATGATGATAGTGCAGAAAGCTGCTGAATTAATTGATTGAGCTACGCGAGGGGTTTATTTTTATTATCTTTTACTATTATTTTTCGTTCTACTGGATTCTTTGTTCAATGTGTCACAATGAGTCCGCATAATATACTTCATCACACATTCTGCATAGTATGTCCTTATTGACAGATTTGGAGATCACAATTTTTTCAGAGGTTTGATTTGGAGATCACACCACACGATTGGATTGTTTTACATCTGAGCGGAACATTTTTTGCACACCATGGGCTAAATGGCCAGGTCACATAGACCCGAGGGCTCAGAGAAGGTTGGGAGGAGAGGACCCACTGGACTGTTAGCAGACAGATGATATCCTCTGTCAAGGTCATCCAGTGTATTCTTTAACGTGCACAGGATATGGCTCACCCACACACAAAACACTTAACATCCTATCTGACGGACGGCGGCCTTTCCAAGAACATCGGTGTCCCCTTTTGAACCTGGGCAAGGCAACAAGTTTAGGGGAGATAAATCTGAACGCTGGCCCAGCTGTGACTCGAACCTGGGAACTGCAGATTATGAGCCTGGCACCCTATCGCCTGAGCCTCCCCAGCACCCACCTTAACAGATATAACCGCACTATCCATTACTTCAGCTCATGGTGAATGCAGATATGCCATATTAACCTCTTAATGAGCTGCAGGAAAGCTTAATGTCGTACAGTCGCTCTAAAAAGTATCCGAACATCACGGTTGATTACATAATTCAGAAAAAATATCTGGCAACGATTTTTTCAGAAATTAGTGATCTGGCAACCTTCGTGTCACGTGATTACAGAATTCAGGAAAAATATCTGGAGCGTGTACAGCAACTGTATACGCTCTAGTTACCGTTCACAGCAAACTGGAGCGTGTGCAGTTACTGCACACGCTCCAGTTTGCTGTGAACGGTAACTGCACACGCTCAATATTTCCGTGAGTGAGCCCACACTGCAACTTTTAATGAGGACATACTGTGAAGAATATCGGATGAACTGGATTATGCTGTAGATGTTGTGATAAGCTAACCCACAATAGCCACATCCTTTTATGATATAAAAAATATAGTTTCGTATTTCTTCCCTCAAAATACGCTGCCCTAACAAAATATTACAGAATTTCCGTGTTATGAATTCAATGGGACTCGAACTTCGAAGCCTTATAACTTCTAAACTGTTCACTTAATATAAAAATGTGACTGGAGATAAATTAAAGATCGTAATCAAATCAATTTAAATCTCGATTTTCAATAATATTCGCTCCCTATTTAAAGAGTTATGGAAGTTGGAACATTTAACAACGGTAATGCGTCACAAGAATTTACCGCAAACATTAAGTAAAACTTAAATATTGTTTCAAACAATTTGATAAAATAAATATACACTTTAGAAGTTTGCTTAATGATTATTTAAATATTACGTAATTATGAATGTTTTTTATAAAGCAAGATAATTTATTATTTACTATTCCAGCGTCCTTAATTCTTTAAATACTAAACGAATATTGTTGAAAATCGATATTTAAATATATTTCTTCCTGATCTTTATCTTAAGTAATAGCTCTGTACAAATGCATATTTAGAAATTATACAACTTCGAAATTGGATTCCCATTGATATAACATAGAAATTTTCTAATAATTTTGATTGTGCAGTGTATGTATGATTTGTTAGTTAGCATGAATATGTATATATATATATAATATATTTTCATTAAATTTTCGAAATCGTGGCATTCACCTGCATCGCGTTTAATTAGGCTTATTGGCAGTCAAGTACATTGTAGAAAGTTGAAAGCTAAGGCATGTTATATCACACTCTTTCGCCGAGGTACACAGCACTTGGCCATACAGAGTTACTGCAATATGCACAGAATAATAGAAACTGACAATATTACATCATTGAGAAGACAAATTTACAGTTCGAATGTAATCATCAAAATATAGTCATATCCTTTCAACAGTAGAGATTTAGGGAAATTCCAATTCACAATTTAATTTTTAAAACAATGCCTGCCTGCGATAGCTCCGCAATGACAACATTTGCTATTTGATCAGGAGTTCGTGGGCTGATAGCCCATTCGCTGCGAAACACAAATGCTGTCTCCGTTTCATCATCTGAAAGTGATGGATAAAGAGAAACATTCAAATGCAGCGCCCTTCAAAATTATCAGAACACTGAAAGAATCACAGCGAATTAATATTTGAAGTGAATATTATAAAGCTATGTCGTTGTTATTAAACTTCCCACATCTTTATAAACCTTTAAATACTGAAAGAATATTAAAATCATTGCTACTGAAACCCCCTGAGAGTAAATTTGAAACTCATTTTCCCCTACGGTTTATTTTAGAAATTAAAAAGCTTCAAATGATACGTTCTCATTAGCATAAACGATGGATTTCGATTGGGTTATCTCTGAGTTGCTCTTTTTCTTTACACAATGGATTAAATAGTCGTTTATGAAGATAACGTTATGAGTTGGGTAGCTTTGCTTCGGTGCTGCAATTTTTGAGTACAATGGGCTAAATACCCAGGTCACAAACACCCCCAAGGGTTCACAGAAGGTTGGGAGAAGGAGACCCACTGTACAACTGCAAGGAGATAGATGGAAGCCTCCCGCCGATGTCTTCCAAAGTGTTCTGTAACATGCATTGTATGGTGTATGGTCTCTTGCACACGAGGCCACGTCTTTACGATCCATCCGACTAATGACTTTTCCAAGCCCATCGGTGTCTCGTCTATCACCGAGAGCAGAACGGGTTTAGCAGAGACAAATCTTATCCCAAATACAGTTGGAACTCGAAGTTGACAACTGCAGATTAGAGTCTGAAACGCTACCGACTGAGCCGGCCTTCATCCAGTAATTTTCTAAGATTCCATTATTTCTGTTTTTCTGCATTTCACATTGGTGCTATATCATTTCTCTTGCTCCATTGACAATATATGAAGTAGTATTTATTCTGTCCTTCTAACTTGGTGTAAAAAAAACTTGGTGCTAACCAAGTTCGAAGGCGTCTAACTTGGTTAGCACCAAGTTAAGTTCTAACTTGGCGTCTTACAACAGTTTGTAAGAGAAGAAAAAAAAACACATTTTTACCTGGCTTACCTCCTCCTTTTGAATTTTCAACACCATTCAGAAAGAAGCAAAATATTTTTCGCGTTTTCCTGCATTTTTTTGCATTTTCTTTGCATTCTTTATGTTTAAATTGCTTTGCGTTGAAAGAAGCTATTCCACTTAACTCTTGTTAAAGCAAACATGACATTTAGTCCTTTACAATTCTTGTTAGATACGAAACTAATAGAGTTATAAATATTCAATTTTTCTCTGCGAAGTATTTGGGATAGTTTTTATCGATTTCATCATTTTGCCATTACACTATTAACTTCTTTCATGTTCTCTGCCTTGCATTTTCAATCCAAGCAAAAGATATAAAGGTTTATCAAAGCCTGTTTTGTCTCGCTCTATGGAACACAAGAAGCAAAATAAAAAGAGTTGCTAAAATCGATTCGTTAATAATTCAACAATCTTCGGGATGAGCCAAACCTCACATAAATAAAAAAAGTTTGGAATTTATGTGTATTCTGATACGTCAAACAGTTTGTCTTTTATATCTACAACAGCATTCTGAAACTACAGTGACAGAGAGGCAGTTTTAATTTAAAAACTTAGCGGTTTAGGTGGTTTTATTATGTAAATAAAAGAATAATGAGGTGGCACCAGTGGCAGATTAAAGATATTTGGACCTATGGATTTTTCAGGAACATACCTCTCCCTCCCCTGGTTCAACACAAGAATTTTCGAGAGTTTTTAAAAGTGTAGAGCGACATTACCCTACCTGGTGTAATAATTAGTTTACCTGACTATTAAACCAGAGGGCATGTCGCTAGGACGGGAGGAGGTTAACACAATCAGCAGCAAGCTAGGCTCCTAACTTGCAGTTCCTAAATTTGAGCCCCAACTATATATGCGTTGAGAACTATTTCTCCTTTACATAAATTGATCATTAAGGGTGATTGATGATTGCTTTTGGCTAACCTCATCATCACAGGATTCAAGAGTATTCAGTCTCGGGCTTTTTCACCCTTTTTTTTAGCGGCATCTTTATAAGGGAAAGTGTTTTTCAATTGATAATTAGTGTATATATATATATAACAATTAGTTCATTAAATTATGACAACCTCTCTCCATGTTATGTCAGTCTAAGCTAACTTCTAAAAAAAGAGTTTTGTGACAAAATGGAACTGATAGTAAATTAAAGATCTGATCAAATAAGTCTAAATCTCGTTTTTTAACAATATTTCCTTAGTATTTAAAGAGTTATGGAAGCTTGAATATTTAACAACAGCAATGCCTAACGATAGGATTTAACTGAGGAGTTATTTACAATTTGAACAAGAAGTATTATTTCGCAGCATTTAATGCAACAGACGCAATTTAAAAAGTTAATGCAAGTAATTTTTCGATATTTTTCGATTTTCCTACGCCTGCATTGTCGCTAAATATTCAAAGTCCATAACTCTTTAAGTACAAAATGAACATTATTGATGGAATCGAGATTTAGAAGATTTGACTGAGATTTTAATTTATCTTCACCCTCATTCTGTCACAAAACTCTTTTTTTAGAAGTTATAGAACTTTGAAGTTAGCTTACAGTGACATAACTGGAGAGAGATGGTATTAATTTATTATTAAAGATAAAGCTTGAAGGTGTATATCAGCACACTGATACAGGACAAGGAAAAGTACATCAAAATTTGAACATTTGAGAAATGGTGATAAATCAAATCTCTTTAGTCTAAAAGTAAAACCATGAATACTTATAGAAGTGATAATCTCGTTGGGAAGGGAGATCCATACTCTTCCAACACGACACACAAAGGAATGGTATTTACAGTTCTTTCGAGCAAAAGGCACACCGATCATAAGAGAATGATCTCTTGTTCTTCTATTGACAAGGTTGAATATGAAAGTACCTGCGTTAGAGTGAGTTACTCCATGAATAAATTTACAGCATGTTTTTAAGTCAAACATTACTCTTCTCCACTCCAAGGAATGTTAACGAGAGCCTTTTCAACCTTTCTTCATATGGCATATTGTAAAACCTAGGAAGTCTTCCTGTAAACCAAAAATTCCCCGCCCTGCCCACGGTCAGTAGGGGACACAGATGGGCTTGGAAAGGCCGCCGTCCGTCGGATGGGACGTTAAGCCGTGGCCCCGTGTGCGGGAGAGCCATACCCTGTGCACGTTAAAGAACACGCTGGATGGCCTTGACGGGAGGCTACCATCTGTCTCCCAACAGCTGTTCCAGTGGGTCCCCTCCCCCAACCTTCTCTGAGCCTTCGGGGTCCATGTGACCTGGCCATTTAGCCCACGATGTGCAAAAAAGTGCCGCTCGGAGGTAAAACAACCCAACCCAACCCTGTAAACCATTCTAGGTGCGTTCAAGATTTTTGATGTCTGATATTAGATGAGGTGTCCATACTGGTGAGACTATTCCAGTGAGGGTCTGATGAAAGTCACAAATGCGCGAATTAGGGAATCAATGTCACATTTACCTTAACATTTCAGAATTATGAAAACGGTGCGATTAGCCTTTCTAACAATGTTATTATAGTGGTCACCAAAAGTTAACTAACTGTAATGTGAATAACACTCTTAAGTTTTTCTGCGTCTGTACATTTGTAATTGGATCATTTGGGAACATTTGATTTGTTTTTTAGTACTTTAAGCTACAGTGGTAAAAGGCATCACAGGTAGTTTGTAATGTACATTCTTCTCCATTGCTGGAGGTACAAAAGAAATTAATGTCATCTGCATGTGCTATGCATTGCACAGGACGAAGATTACTAGGAATTTCAGAGGTGAAGATTATGAAGAACAATGCGACTAGAAAGGATACCTGTATGATTCCGCTGTCGACGGTTCTGATTGAGGATAAACTGTTCCCAACTCGAACTTGGTGTGTTCGATGAGTAATCAGGTCGGAAAACAGCCTCACAATCAGACTTGGTATACCGAGGCTGAGTAAATTTTGGAATCAAAAGGGATCGTTTAATTTATCTAAGGTCTTTTAAAGTCCAGGAAAATGACATGAACAGGGATATTACGAATTAGTGGGCACTCAGTGTAAAAGGGTTATTGAAATGGAAAGTGGACAATCCCTCTACCTGAGTAAAGGGTTAAGCGATATTTGTGCCCTCACACAGGGAAATGGGTATGCATTGAAGGAACTCACCAGCTCTCACACAGGGAAATGGGTATGCATTGAAGGAACTCACCAGCTCTCACACAGGGAAATGGGTATGCATTGAAGGAACTCACCAGCTCTCACACAGGGAAATGGGTATGCATTGAAGGAACTCACCAGCTCTCACACAGGGAAATGGGTATGCATTGAAGGAACTCACCAGCTCTCACACAGGGAAATGGGTATGCATTGAAGGAAATCACCAGCTCTCACCCAGGGAAATGGGTATGCATTGAAGGAACTCACCAGCTCTCACACAGGGAAATGGGTATGCATTGAAGGAAATCACCAGCTCTCACACAGGGAAATGGGTATGCATTGAAGGAACTCACCAGCTCTCACACAGGGAAATGGGTATGCATTGAAGGAACTCACCAGCTCTCACACAGGAAAATGGGTAGGCATTGAAGGAAATCACCAGCTCTCACACAGGGAAATGGGTATGCATTGAAGGAAATCACCAGCTCTCACACAGGGAAATGGGTATACATTGAAGGAACTCACCAATACCAGAATCAATGTCAAGTATTGACCTGAATGTGATAGATGTTGTGTGGATTCCAGACATGCCCCGCATAGAATTATCCAGCACAGAAGCACCAGTAGATAAAATTTTAACTTTCTAGTACCAATAGATAAAAGTATTAGTACCAGTAGGTGTCACAGTTTAATTATCTTGGGAGCTATGTAACAGATACTGGTGATGTGCGGCATGAGATTAACAGACGAATAGGGATTGCTGCCGGGACTTTTAAGAATCTATGGAGATTGTGGAGAAATAGGTGTATACACCTAAAGACTAAAATTAGACTTTATAATAGTTTGGTTCTTCTAGGGTTAGTTATTTTAGTGAAACTTGGACACTTTGTAAACAAGATAACAGGTAACTAGTTGCTTTTGATTCTAGTCCCAGTAGATGAAATTTAACTTTCTAGTAGTAGATAAAATTTTAACTTTGACCTTGAAGGACCCTCTGGATCCGATATTTCATAAAGTTCTGAGCAGGACGAGATGGTCCTGCTCAGAAATAAAACAACTCAACTTCTTCAAAGCCATGAACGTGTATTCTTAATCGTCTACAAAATATATAGCTCTACAGCGCACAGAGCTACGACTAAATATCCATCCGCTTGCAGCTGACTTTCCAAGACCATCGGTGTTCCTTTCCCAAAACCTCTGGATAGGGATTCAAATCTGTGAACACCAAGGCCAACTTCATTGAAATTACGTACTTTACTACCCTAGATTGTCCCCGCCCTGCCCACGGTCAGTAGGGGACACCGATGGGCTTGGAAAGGCCGCCGTCCGTCGGATGGGACGTTAAGCCGTGACCCCGTGTGCGGGAGAGCCATACCCTGTGCACGTTAAAGAACACGCTGGATGGCCTTGACGGGAGGCTACCACCTGTCTCCCAACAGCTGTTCCAGTGGGTCCCCTCCCCCAACCTTCTCTGAGCCTTCGGGGTCCATGTGACCTGGCCATTTAGCCCATGGTGTGCAAAAAAGTGCCGCTCAGAGGTAAAACAACCCAACCCAACCCTAGATTGCAAATATTTTCAAATTTAATATCAAAGTTTCTACTTTGAAACCTGAACGATTCTTCTCTGCCTAAAGGCTCGTAGCAAAAGCATTCAAAGGTAGTAGTTGAGCATTTGTTTTTCCGTGTGCCACGGAGCACGCTCAGAAGATGTTCTCGTTATTTTTACGAGCGACTTCTTGGAACCCATTTGTTATTCTGTGACGTCACGCGAAATGTTTTCACCCAGCACTGACGTAACTGGATTTCTCAGCCCAAATTTTGGAAGTTAAAGTTAGTGAATTAATAATTCCTCTGAAAGAAAATGAGACGGATTTCGAAGTGAGATCTCACAAAACACAGAATTTCTCTTTTTTAATGTGTCTGCGCAAGTGTCTTTTCGCTGCTTTCGTTTCAAAGTCTTAATTTAGACTTCGGTTGCATCTATATTTTAAGCATTTTTTTTTGCACAACGGCGTAATAAGTTCAGCTGAAAGGAGGAAAAATAACGTTTTGAAGAAGTAGTTTAAGAGAACTATGCAAATGCCGTTATTAGCTCAGCATTTTACTTCGCAATCTCAGGTAGACGTAAAGAACAAGATTCAGGGCAGTAAACAGGCTTGTAAATTGCAAAAACTACGAAAGAAAATTAACAGATTAAAATTTCTTTCCTATAATAAAAATCGACAGACAGAAAAGACTCCTAGGATGTGAGTAACTACTTGAATGCATCACCTCGAGAAAAATTGTGATAGAGTAATCAATCTTCAATTCTACTAGGACTGTGATCCAGTAATCATGAATCAGTCCGAGTAAGAGTGAGTTCGAGTAATCAAGCTTCAATTCTACTAGGACTGTGATCCAGTAATCATGAATCAGACCGAGTAAGAGTGAGTTCGAGTAATCAAGCTTCAATTCTACTAGGACTGTGATCCAGTAATCATGAATCAGTCCGAGTAAGAGTGAGTTCGAGTAATCAAGCTTCAATTCTACTAGGACTGTGATCCAGTAATCATGAATCAGTCCGAGTAAGAGTGAGTTCGAGTGATCAAGCTTCAATTCTACTAGGACTGTGATCCAGTGATCATGAATCAGACCGAGTAAGAGTGAGTTCGAGTAATCAAGCTTCAATTCTACTAGGACTGTGATCCAGTAATCATGAATCAGTCCGAGTAAGAGTGAGTTCGAGTGATCAAGCTTCAATTCTACTAGGACTGTGATCCAGTAATCATGAATCAGTCCGAGTAAGAGTGAGTTCGAGTGATCAAGCTTCAATTCTACTAGGACTGTGATCCAGTGATCATGAATCAAACCGAGTAAGAGTGAGTTCGAGTAATCAAGCTTCAATTCTACTAGGACTGTGATCCAGTAATCATGAATCAGTCCGAGTAAGAGTGAGTTCGAGTGATCAAGCTTCAATTCTACTAGGACTGTGATCCAGTGATCATGAATCAGACCGAGTAAGAGTGAGTTCGAGTAATCAAGCTTCAATTCTACTAGGACTGTGATCCAGTGATCATGAATCAGTCCGAGTAAGAGTGAGTTCGAGTAATCAAGCTTCAATTCTACTAGGACTGTGATCGAGTAATCATGAATCAGTCCGAGTAAGAGTGAGTTCGAGTAATCAAGCTTCAATTCTACTCGGACTGTGATCGAGTAATCATGAATCAGTCCGAGTAAGAGTGAGTTCGAGTAATCAAGCTTCAATTCTACTAGGACTGTGATCGAGTAATCATGAATCAGTCCGAGTAAGAGTGAGTTCGAGTAATCAAGCTTCAATTCTACTAGGACTGTGATCCAGTAATCATGAATCAGTCCGAGTAAGAGTGAGTTCGAGTGATCAAGCTTCAATTCTACTAGGACTGTGATCCAGTGATCATGAATCAGACCGAGTAAGAGTGAGTTCGAGTAATCAAGCTTCAATTCTACTAGGACTGTGATCCAGTAATCATGAATCAGTCCGAGTAAGAGTGAGTTCGAGTAATCAAGCTTCAATTCTACTAGGACTGTGATCGAGTAATCATGAATCAGTCCGAGTAAGAGTGAGTTCGAGTAATCAAGCTTCAATTCTACTAGGACTGTGATCGAGTAATCATGAATCAGTCCGAGTAAGAGTGAGTTCGAGTAATCAAGCTTCAATTCTACTAGGACTGTGATCCAGTAATCATGAATCAGTCCGAGTAAGAGTGAGTTCGAGTAATCAAGCTTCAATTCTACTAGGACTGTGATCCAGTAATCATGAATCAGTCCGAGTAAGAGTGAGTTCGAGTGATCAAGCTTCAATTCTACTAGGACTGTGATCCAGTGATCATTAATCAGACCGAGTAAGAGTGAGTTCGAGTAATCAAGCTTCAATTCTACTAGGACTGTGATCCAGTAATCATGAATCAGTCCGAGTAAGAGTGAGTTCGAGTGATCAAGCTTCAATTCTACTAGGACTGTGATCCAGTGATCATGAATCAGACCGAGTAAGAGTGAGTTCGAGTAATCAAGCTTCAATTCTACTAGGACTGTGATCCAGTGATCATGAATCAGTCCGAGTAAGAGTGAGTTCGAGTAATCAAGCTTCAATTCTACTAGGACTGTGATCGAGTAATCATGAATCAGTCCGAGTAAGAGTGAGTTCGAGTAATCAAGCTTCAATTCTACTAGGATTGTGATCGATTAATCATGAATCAGTCCGAGTAAGAGTGAGTTCGAGTAATCAAGCTTCAATTCTACTAGGACTGTGATCCAGTAATCATGAATCAGTCCGAGTAAGAGTGAGTTCGAGTGATCAAGCTTCAATTCTACTAGGACTGTGATCCAGTGATCATGAATCAGACCGAGTAAGAGTGAGTTCGAGTAATCAAGCTTCAATTCTACTAGGACTGTGATCCAGTAATCATGAATCAGTCCGAGTAAGAGTGAGTTCGAGTAATCAAGCTTCAATTCTACTAGGACTGTGATCCAGTAATCATGAATCAGTCCGAGTAAGAGTGAGTTCGAGTAATCAAGCTTCAATTCTACTAGGACTGTGATCGAGTAATCATGAATCAGTCCGAGTAAGAGTGAGTTCGAGTAATCAAGCTTCAATTCTACTAGGACTGTGATCCAGTAATCATGAATCAGTCCGAGTAAGAGTGAGTTCGAGTAATCAAGCTTCAATTCTACTAGGACTGTGATCCAGTAATCATGAATCAGTCCGAGTAAGAGTGAGTTCGAGTGATCAAGCTTCAATTCTACTAGGACTGTGATCCAGTGATCATGAATCAGACCGAGTAAGAGTGAGTTCGAGTAATCAAGCTTCAATTCTACTAGGACTGTGATCCAGTAATCATGAATCAGTCCGAGTAAGAGTGAGTTCGAGTGATCAAGCTTCAATTCTACTAGGACTGTGATCCAGTAATCATGAATCAGT
This sequence comes from Ryuthela nishihirai, assembly GCA_038380435.1. Classification (NCBI taxonomy): domain Eukaryota; kingdom Metazoa; phylum Arthropoda; class Arachnida; order Araneae; family Heptathelidae; genus Ryuthela; species Ryuthela nishihirai. The sequence goes on from JAWZYU010000004.1 coordinate 11,875,464, forward strand.
CCGAGTAAGAGTGAGTTCGAGTGATCAAGCTTCAATTCTACTAGGACTGTGATCCAGTGATCATGAATCAAACCGAGTAAGAGTGAGTTCGAGTAATCAAGCTTCAATTCTACTAGGACTGTGATCCAGTAATCATGAATCAGTCCGAGTAAGAGTGAGTTCGAGTGATCAAGCTTCAATTCTACTAGGACTGTGATCCAGTGATCATGAATCAGACCGAGTAAGAGTGAGTTCGAGTAATCAAGCTTCAATTCTACTAGGACTGTGATCCAGTGATCATGAATCAGTCCGAGTAAGAGTGAGTTCGAGTAATCAAGCTTCAATTCTACTAGGACTGTGATCGAGTAATCATGAATCAGTCCGAGTAAGAGTGAGTTCGAGTAATCAAGCTTCAATTCTACTAGGACTGTGATCGAGTAATCATGAATCAGTCCGAGTAAGAGTGAGTTCGAGTAATCAAGCTTCAATTCTACTAGGACTGTGATCGAGTAATCATGAATCAGTCCGAGTAAGAGTGAGTTCGAGTAATCAAGCTTCAATTCTACTAGGACTGTGATCCAGTAATCATGAATCAGTCCGAGTAAGAGTGAGTTCGAGTGATCAAGCTTCAATTCTACTAGGACTGTGATCCAGTGATCATGAATCAGACCGAGTAAGAGTGAGTTCGAGTAATCAAGCTTCAATTCTACTAGGACTGTGATCCAGTAATCATGAATCAGTCCGAGTAAGAGTGAGTTCGAGTAATCAAGCTTCAATTCTACTAGGACTGTGATCGAGTAATCATGAATCAGTCCGAGTAAGAGTGAGTTCGAGTAATCAAGCTTCAATTCTACTAGGACTGTGATCCAGTAATCATGAATCAGTCCGAGTAAGAGTGAGTTCGAGTAATCAAGCTTCAATTCTACTAGGACTGTGATCCAGTAATCATGAATCAGTCCGAGTAAGAGTGAGTTCGAGTGATCAAGCTTCAATTCTACTAGGACTGTGATCCAGTGATCATGAATCAGACCGAGTAAGAGTGAGTTCGAGTAATCAAGCTTCAATTCTACTAGGACTGTGATCCAGTAATCATGAATCAGTCCGAGTAAGAGTGAGTTCGAGTAATCAAGCTTCAATTCTACTAGGACTGTGATCGAGTAATCATGAATCAGTCCGAGTAAGAGTGAGTTCGAGTAATCAAGCTTCAATTCTACTAGGATTGTGATCGATTAATCATGAATCAGTCCGAGTAAGAGTGAGTTCGAGTAATCAAGCTTCAATTCTACTAGGACTGTGATCCAGTAATCATGAATCAGTCCGAGTAAGAGTGAGTTCGAGTAATCAAGCTTCAATTCTACTAGGACTGTGATCGAGTAATCATGAATCAGTCCGAGTAAGAGTGAGTTCGAGTAATCAAGCTTCAATTCTACTAGGATTGTGATCGATTAATCATGAATCAGTCCGAGTAAGAGTGAGTTCGAGTAATCAAGCTTCAATTCTACTAGGACTGTGATCCAGTAATCATGAATCAGTCCGAGTAAGAGTGAGTTCGAGTGATCAAGCTTCAATTCTACTAGGACTGTGATCCAGTGATCATGAATCAGACCGAGTAAGAGTGAGTTCGAGTAATCAAGCTTCAATTCTACTAGGACTGTGATCCAGTAATCATGAATCAGTCCGCGTAAGAGTGAGTTCGAGTAATCAAGCTTCAATTCTACTAGGACTGTGATCGAGTAATCATGAATCAGTCCGAGTAAGAGTGAGTTCGAGTAATCAAGCTTCAATTCTACTAAGATTGTAATCGAGTAATCAAGCTTCATTCTAGAAAGTAATCGAGTAATCGAGAAGTAATCTACATCCGTTAAACCCCCACGTTATCCTCAGTGAGAAAGGGGACATCGATGGGCTTGGAAAGGTCGACGTCTATCGTATAGGACGTTAAGCCGTGTCTCCGGTACAAGACAGCCATACCCTGTGTACATTAAAGAACAACTTGACGGGAGGTTTCTGTTTGTATCCTAACAGCTATCAAGTGGATCTCCTCCCCCAACTTTCTCTGAGCCTTCGGGATCTGTGACTTAGTCAATCCGTTAGGTGCAAAAAGTGCTTCTCAGAGTGAAACGACCCAACCTTTTAGATTGTCTAATAAGCCAATTATTGCAGTTCAAGCGCATTAAAATTAATACAGTCTAAAAAATAAATTACCCAAGTTCTATTGATCGCCAGATAAGAATCCACAGTATTATTATATTTTTTTGACAATTAATATTTTGTTCAGCAACCTAAGCTCTCTCGAGAAGTGTATAGTACGGGGGAGACTTATCAGTCGACGCTTCGACAGTTTTGATAAACCAAAGACCCGTGACCCTCTATCAGTCGATGAGAAGTGTGAACTGCACAGTCTGATATAGTGTCCCCATAGAACCCACTTTATAACTGGCTCTGTCTCATGTTCAGATGAATGGTTAACGCTTCGAAAGCAAGATAAACTACATGTTTTGAGCTACATCCAAAAGAGGAACGCATTCCGTAAATGACGGTTTCTCAGTCCAACCTCATTGACACCAAACCACAGACACTTAGTCGCAGATATTCCTGATAAGTATCTCTTCTCACCTGGTCTCTGCAAAGGATTATTTAGAGTAAAGATTAATGAGATCGAGCCTTCATTCCATCCAACTTAGAGCCTCTTTCGCCATTAGCCATCTCCCTTAGTGCCATTACTTGGCATTCTGATTAAAGATCAGAGCAAACGACATTCATTAAAGTGCCATACCAAGCCGCGACTACAGCGATCCATCACAGCCATCTAATGGATGGTTTTCGATGGTTTATCGTTGCTCGGCATCGTCTAAGTCCCTGAGGAACGCAACGGGTATCAAGCGTACAACAGGTGGATGCTAGAGTGATGGTGGAGTTTCTCTTCTGGCCACTACCTCAGGGACCATTGGAGGCTGAGAAAGTAGATAAAAGGCATCTGACGCTAGTGATCGCTTTTCACATCACTTTGCATTGACACGAAAGAAAGTCGACACACCGAGCCAAATTTGTAATCTGTCTGTAAGTGATTGGTGCCGTGATTAGGACTTTATTGATGCCGACGCTGGTGTCTGCTAAACGGCAAGACAACGACCAGATACCGCGGTGAGAGCTAGGAAGACACTAAAATAATCATAAACCATCCAAAGAACCCTCGTGCTTTCCGAACGTTTCTGGTGGGAATGGGTTCGTTGAAAGCTTTTTCAGGCTAACTTGATTTTCCTCTTATTATTTATTTGAGTACTTGTCATAACGTTTATTCCATCATATCTCCTCAATCTCAGTTTTTGGGTTGTTTTACCTCTGAGCGGCACTTTTTTGCCCACCATGGGCTAAATGGCCAGGTCACATGGACCGCGAAAGCTCAGAGAAGGTTGGGAGAGGGGACCCATTGGAACAGCTGTTGGGAGACAAATGGTAGCCTCCCGTCAAGGTCATCCAGCGTCCACAAGGTATGGCTCTTCCGCACACGGAGCAACGGCTTAACGTCCCATCCGACGGATGGCGGCCTTTTTAACGGGTGACCTGACATTTAGCCCATTATGCGCAGAAAAAAATACTGCTGAGCAGTAAAAAAGAGCTACGCCAAAAGAGAGTATTAGTCCAATTTCGTCATTTTATTTCTTTTCTGAAGGATTTTTTGCGAAGTAATCTTATTCCAGACATTCAGACTCTTTCAAAATTCGCTCAGTTATGTTAAATGTGAGGGCTATACTTCCCTTTGGTGATTCTCTCTCTTCTCAGCTTGATTTCATGAGAGACAATACCATTCTAGGGAAACATCTCAATTTTCCTGGCACAGCCAAGTCTCTGCATTGCTTTAATTTATAACAAGTAGAACTTGTATACAAAATTTGATGGCTCCTCACAGTTCAGCAGGCACTCCTGACGAAACATCCAACAAACTGGTAAATTTTACGTGTATGGGTTGGGTTGTTTTACCTCTGAGCGGCACTTTTTTGCACAGCATGGGCTAAATGGCCAGGTCACATGGACCCCGAAGGCTCAGAGAAGGTTGGGGGAGGGGACCCACTGGAACAGCTGTTGGGAGACAGATGGTAGCCTCCCGTCAAGGCCATCCAGCGTGTTCTTTAACGTGCACAGGGTATGGCTCTCCCACACACTGTGCCACGGCTTAACGTCCCATCCGACGGACGGCGGCCTTTCCAAGCCCATCGGTGTCCCCTACTGACCGTGGGCAGGGCGGGGAATTTTGCGGAGATAAATCTCAACGCTGACCCAGCTGGGACTCGAACCTGGGAACTGCAGATTACGAGCCTGGCGCGCTACCGACTGAGCCACCCCCGCCCCAAATTTTACGTGTAATACGCGTGTAAGGTTCCTTGGTGTAAAAAGTGTAGAAATCTGAAATAAAACATAAATCATTTATTGATCTGTACAAATTCGCCATGCCTATTGAAACATTCCTCACAAATTAGCAATAATGATTTCCTCTTTCCTAAAACGACTTCAGCTATTGAGCGAGGATGTGACAATACAGTTCTTCGTCCGACTACAACTTCCTTCTTTTCATGGCCTTTTTTAGAGGTCCAGAAATGTGAAAATCTAATAAGCGAGGTACTAGGACTAGAGGGAGGACGTTCCAGGTTCTCCCAATTATACTTCTTCGACTTTGTTACTTTAGCAGTTTTGCGAGCCGACGTTGTCGTGAAATAAACCAACGCTTTTACTCGCAAGTCCTGGGCACTTCTACTTTATTATTTGTTCTCTAATGCTTAAAGTTTTGTAACATCGTTAAAGGTTGATGGTGTCATCACCAGTGGCGCATCCAGAGGGGGGGGGGCAAGAGGAACTGGCACCCCCCAAAGAAAAGAAGAAAAAAAAACACTAGAAAATTTTCCAAAAATCTTTTCCTAATTAAAATTCATTTTTTATATTTATGTTGTGTCGTATCTTCTATTTCTATACTACTTATGAATTAGCGGTCACATAAGGTGGGAATACCCTATAGCTCTCAGGTTGGGTTGTTTTACCTCTGAGCGGCACTTTTTTACACACCATGGGCTAAATGGCCAGGTCACATGGACCCCGAAGGCTAAGAGAAGGTTGGGGGAGGGGACCCACTGGAACAGCTGTTGGGAGACAGATGGTAGCCTCCCGTCAAGGCCATCCAGCGTGTTCTTTAACGTGCACAGGGTATGTCTCTCCCGCACACGGGGCCACGGCTTAACGTCCCATCCGACGGACGGCGGCCTTTCCAAGCCCATCGGTGTCCCCTACTGACCGTGGGCAGGGCGGGAATTCTGCGGAGATAAATCTCAACGCTGACCCAGCTGGGACTCGAACCTGGGAACTACAGATTACGAGCCTGGCGCGCTACCGACTGAGCCACCCCCGTCCCCGTAGCTCTCGGGAATCACCCCGCTGTGAACACAAGGCGAACGAATCGGGCGGACCGAGCGCTACTTCGTTTGTCCTAGCCGGGTCAGCGGGCCCCTCGGCCCCCCCCCCTCCCCTTCCCAAGATTGAATCCTGAGTGCGCCACTGGTCATCACAATACAAAAATTCGCTCAATAAACAGAACGTCAGGCAAATTGAAACTTTAGCGAACAGCGCATTGTTTAACTGGTTGTTTTTATGCAGCGGGTTTGTCTGAAATCTACACAACGTCTCTATCGCATTCAAGTTAAGACTTGTCGCTGATTCTGGTGTTCATGATTTCTTTCTGTGTATGTATCCGTTTTCCTGCGCGAAAACACTTTTCGTTTGAACGACCCTTATTTAAAAAATGAAAACGGATGGCATGGGGATTGTCCCACGTTTAAAAAATTCCCATGTTCTTTCCTTCCTCAACAGGGCGGGTGTGGCTCAGTCGGTAGCGCGCCAGGCTCGTAATCTGTAGGTTCGAGTCCCAGTTGGGTCAGCGTTGAGATTTATCTCCGCAAAATTCCCCGCCCTGCCCACGGTCAGTAGGGGACACCGATGGACTTGGAAAGGCCGCCGTCCGTCGGATGGGACGTTAAGCCGTGGCCCGTGTGCGGGAGAGCCATACCCTGTGCACGTTAAAGAACACGCTGGATGGCCTTGACCGGAGTCTACCATCTGTCTCCCAACAGCTGTTCCAGTGGGTCCCCTCCCCCAACCTTCTCTGAGCCTTCGGGGTCCATGTGACCTGGCCATTTAGCCCATGGTGTGCAAAAAAGTGCCGCTCAGAGGTAAAACAACCCAAATTCTTCCTCAACAAAAACATTAGCTTGTAAATCGTTTTTTTTTTAACTATATCACATCAACCTACGAACAAATGGTGTGTGATTATTTTACTACGAACAAATGGTGTGTATCTATTTATGCACCAAATAAAAGCTGATGACATAAAAATTTGATAAGGTGCGCTAAAATTCGTCTTCGAAAGAGCGAAAGACAGTTGTTTTACTTACAACTACAAAGTCATTCAAATCATATTATATCTTGTCATTCAAATCTTTGTCATTCAAATCATATTATATCTTGAATGTAAGATAGGTCATCTAAAACGAATTCCTTTATGCACTAAGAAGACTAATATCAAATCCCAGTGACTGATTGGTTAGGGGTTTGAGTATTGATCAAAGGAATCCTTGGTAAGGCACTGATATATTCTTTACTTGTGCTTTTGTGAGGAAGGAGAGACCTCAATAAATCTTCTCTCTGGGGCATTGTATTGATAGGCCCGATTCAGACGTCTGTAGCAATTTAGCGCTAATTTATTCTCTTTTGAAATTAATAGGGAGGGTCCACTGAATAGCTGTTGGACAACAAATGGGAGATGTCCATTAAGACCATAATACGAGTTCTGTAATGTGTACAGGTTACGTGGGTTGTTTTACCTCTGAACGGCCCCTTTTTTTGCACACAATGGGTTAAAATTACCAGGTCACAAGGACCCCGAGAAGGTTGAGGGGAGATCCACTGGAACAGCTGTTGAAGACAGATGGCAACCTCCCGTCAAGGCAATCTTTCTTTAACGTGCACAAGGTATGACTCTCGCGCACATAGAAACACGGATTAATGTCCCATCCGACGGACGGCAGCCTTTCCAAGCTCACCGATGTCCCTTACTGACCGTGGGCAGAGCGGGGAGTTTTGCGGAGATAAATCTCAACCCTGATCCAGCTGGGACTCGAATCTGGGAACTGCAGATTGCGAGCCTGGCCTCTACGACTGAGCTACCCCTGTCCCTAATATGTACAGTATATACTACTGTATATGGAACCACGGCTTAGCGTGCAATCCGAGAGACATCAGTCTTTCGAAAGCCCATCGATGTACAAGAAAGAAATTTAAAAAAATTATTTCCAGTTTTTTAGAAAACAAAATAGAGGTTGGGTTCTTTTATCTTTGAGGCCCACTTATTTGCGCTAAATGGTCAGGTCAGAAAGATCGCGAAGGCTAAGAGAAGGTTGGGGGATGAGACTCAATGGAAAGCTGTTTTGAGACAGATGATCCCGTCAAGGTCATCCAGCGTGTTCTTTAACATAAACAGGATATGGCTGTCCCGCACACATGGACGACTCATCCGATGGGCAGCGGTTTTTCCAATCCCATCGCTGTCCCCTAGTGATCTAGGGCGTGGTTGGGGGCAAGGTTACGGAGGCTCTCTATCTCAACTCTGGCCCAGGTGGAACTCGAACCTGGAAACTCCAGATTACAAGCCTAGCACTACCGATAGAGCCACCGCAGCCCCAAAGAGAGAGAAAATTGGTAATAATTGTAAATGTATCTAAATACGTTTCATAAGTTTTTAATATTATTTAACTGATAATAGCCTAGCAGCGCCTAAACCTACAATAGCTATGCTTCCGTTGGGGATATAAGGATCAATGACGATACGAGGACAATCCAGAAAACAATTGGGGACTTCTTCTTTAGAGTATTATAACCGTATTCGATCATACTTTGTGTACCTAACTCTATGAAATTCAATGAGAAAAGAAACTTCACTCGCAAAGAACTGTTCCGTAAGACTCCCTTAAAACTATTTCCTATGGGTAAGGGAGGGCTTATTCTGCATGTAAAATCAATGTCTTTTAATCTACCAAAAAGCCACAGTCACGTGACGCACTTTCGTTTAGAGATATATCGATATTTCTCACATACGCTGAATCAGGTGGATCCAGTGAAGCCAAACCTCCGATCCGAGAGCAAGGGTCGGTTCAGCCAATAACATTCCTGGCTCATGACCTGATATTCCAGCATTTGAATACCCAATGTGGCTGCATTGAGATTTTCTCTTTTAGACCCTTTGTCTGTCCACTATGAGAAGGGGATGCCGATGAGATAGAAAGGAAGCAGCCCATCGAATAGTACGTAAAGCCATGATCGGTGTACAGGTTAAGTTGTTTCACCTCTGAGCGGTACTATTTTGTGCACCCAATGGGCAAAATGACCAAGTCACAAGTACCCCGAAAGCTCAGAGAAGGTTGGAGGAAGGGGATCCCCTGAACAGCTGTTAAAAGGCAGATGATAGCCTCCTGTCAAGGCCATCCAGAGTGTTCTTTAACGTGCACAGATTGTAGCTCTTGTATACTGCTTAACGTCACATCCGAAGCACGGCTGCCTTTCCAAGCCCATCGATGTTCCCTACCGACCCAAGGCGGAGTTTTTTTTTTTAATTAATCTCCATGCCGGAAGCATTTATTAATTTAGCTCTGCCAAAAGAGGCGAGGGATTGGCTCAGTCGGTAACGCGCCAGGCTCGTAATATGCAGTTCCCAGGCTCTAGTCCCTGGTCAGCGTCGAGATTAATTTCCTCAAAACTCCCCGCCCTGACCTCGGTCAGCAAGAGACATAGAAGGGCTTGGAAAGGCCACCATCGGTCGGATGCGACGTTAAACCCGTGGTGCTATGTGCGGGAGAGCCATACCCTGTGCACGTTACAGAACAATCCAGATGGCCTTGACGGGAGGCTACCATCTGTCTCCTAACAGCTACCCAGTGTATCCTCTTCCTCCAAACATGTCTGCACTCTAAAGGATATTTAAGGCTTGGTAATATAGCCATAGCTGAGGTCCTGCCATCCTCACAGACCTTCTACTTTGGCATATAAACTGACAGGCTCCTGTCAGACCTCTGTGGCAAGCAGCTGCTTGAGGGGGTTATTATTATTATTATTATTAATATAGCCATTGTGTACAAAAAACATTACTAAATTTTTAATTACTATGACATTATGATACATTAAATAAAATGCGTCTTTAAAAATGCTTACATATGAAAAGATATAAAATACATTTTATAAAAGAAATGTAGTTTTCTATTTTCCATATACATAAATATTTTATTAACATTTTGCGAAATATGTTTATTCGGATCCAAATCAGCTATTTCCAACTTCCCTCTCCTCTAAATATTTATGTTACATGAATATGTTCCAGCGTCCCTTCAAAACGTACGAAAATTTCCCACTTTCTGATAAAGAGCAATATTTTTGCTTGGAAGTGAGAACGTATCCAATTATTCGCACTTCCCATCAAATTGAACGAATAACTTCCATCTTCATCGAAACTTTAACGAACAACTTTCCCGAAAATTGAACGAACATGTTCTCTCTTCCACGAAAATTACATAAATAAAATGAATAATTCTTCTTCTTATTATTATTATTAGAGAAAAAGGCCTGAAGGTACTATATCAGCACACTGATAACGAACAAGAAAAAGTGCAACAAAATTTGAAACATTTGAGAAATGGTGATAAATCAAATCTCTTCAGTCTAAAAGTAAAACCATGAATACTTATAGAAGTGATAATCTCGTTGGGAAGGGAGTTCCATACTCTTCCAACACGGCACACAAAGGAATGGTATTTACAGTTCTTTCGAGCAAAAGGCACACCGATCATAAGAGAACGATCTCTTGTTCTTCTATTGACAAGGTTGAATATGAAAGTACCTGCGTTAGAGTGAGTTACTCCATGAATAAATTTATAGCATGTTTTTAAGTCAAACATTACTCTTCTCCACTCCAAGGAATGTTAACGAGAGACTTTTCAACCTTTCTTCATATGGCATATTGTAAAACCGAGGAAGCCTTCCTGTAAATCATTCTAGGTGCGTTCAAGATTTTTGATGTCTGATATTAGATGAGATGTCCATACTGGTGAGACTATTCCAGTGAGGGTCTGATGAAAGTCACAAATGCGCGAATTAGGGAATCAATGTCACATTTACCATAACATTTCAGAATTACGAAAACGGTGCGATTAGCCTTTCTAACAATGTTATTGTAGTGGACACCAAAAGTTAACTGTGATGAGAGTAGCACACCTAAAGTTTTTCTGTGTATCATTACACTCTCACTATACATTTGTAATTGCATCATTTGTGAAGATATATTTATAATGAAAATTCTTGCTTTCAAGATACAGAACGCTTGATTTATCTTTTGAAATAGATAGTTCGTACTCTAAGCTCCATTGGTAAATGATGTCACAAGCAGTTTGTAATGAATTATATTCTTCTTCATTACTGGAGATGCAAAACAAATTAATGTCGTCTGCGTATGTTGTACAGTAGCTCAAAAAAGTATCCGAACACTACGGTTGATTACAAAATTCAGAAAAAATATCTGGCATTACATAAATATTTCAGTTTTTAGATTCGTTATCTTCCACAGCCTCGGAATACCTCGTACAACCCCTTCCCCAAAATTGCACGAACAACTTCCCTTTTCCCTAAAATTTTACAAATAAGTTCCTCGAAAATCAGAAGAATATGTTTCCTCTTCTCCAAAAGTCTAAGAATATATTCTCTCTTCCTGGCAAATTGCATGAATACCTTCCCTCTTTTCTGAAAACTGCACAAATATTTTCCACCTTACCAGAAAATTGCACGAATTCGTTCCCACTTTCCAGAAAACTGATCGAATATGTTCCCACTTCCAGGCGAATTGCGCGAATGTGTTTCCGTGTTCTGGTATCACAGCATAGGATGCTCCAAAAGCTCCAAGGTTGCTTATTATTTATACGTGCTTAAAATAGACAAACAATTGTTTATAACAGACAATTTTTATGATCAAAAATGGTTTAGTGAGGGGAAGAAGCACCAAAATTTCGCTTTGACCAGTAATTAATTGCCATTTCGATCCTACCAATCAATAACAATATTTAACTAAAACTTGATTAAAGCAAAATTTACACTTTTGAAGTTAAATATATTTAATAAAAGTTCAAAGTTGGGTTGGGTTGTTTTACCTCTGAGCGGCACTTTTTTGCACACCATGGGCTAAATGGCCAGGTCACATGGACCCCGAAGGCTCAGAGAAGGTTGGGGGAGGGACCCACTGGAACAGCTGTTGGGAGACAGATGGTAGCCTCCCGTCAAGGCCATCCAGCGTATTCTTTAACGTGCACAGGGTATGGCTCTCCCGCACACGGTACCACGGCTTAACGTCCCATCCGATGGACAGCGGCCTTTCCAAGCCCATCGGTGTCCCCTACTGACCGTGGGCAGGGCGTTGAATAAAAGTTCAAGACATTAATATTCTGTCAAATGAATATTAATTCCTTTTCAGTCAGTTTTAATGAGAGTCAACTATTTTATAAAACAGAAGAATTTAAGGCATTTTTAGTTGTAAAAACGTTTTGCGAAACAACTGCGAATAACCACTGAACACCGACTAATAAATGCGCCAGGCTCGTAATCTGTAGTTCCCAGGTTCGAGTCCCAGCTGGGTCAGCGTTGAGATTTATCTCCGCAAAATTCCCCGCCCTGCCCACGGTCAGTAGGGCACACCGATGGACTTGGAAAGGCCGCCGTCCGTCGGATGGGACGTTAAGAAGCCATACCCTGTGCACGTTAAAGAACACGCTGGATGGCCTTGACGGGAGGCTACCATCTGTCTCCCAACAGCTGTTCCAGTGGGTCCCCTCACCCAACCTTCTCTGAGCCTTCGGGGTCTATCTCCGCAAAATTCCCCGCCCTGCCCACGGTCAGTAGGGGACACCGATGGGCTTGGTAAAGGCCGCCGTCCGTCGGATGGGACGTTAAGCCGTGGCCCCGTGTGCGGGAGAGCCATACCCTGTGCACGTTAAAGAACACGCTGGATGGCCTTGACGGGAGGCTACCATCTGTCTCCCAACAGCTGTTCCAGTGGGTCCCCTCCCCCAACCTTCTCTGAGCCTTCGGGGTCCATGTGACCTGGCCATTTAGCCCATGGTGTGCAAAAAAGTGCCGCTCAGAGGTAAAACAACCCAACCCAAAGCCTTCGGGGTCCACGTGACCTGGCCATTTAGCCCATGGTGTGCAAAAAAGTGCCGCTCAGAGGTAAAACAACCCAACCCAACCGACTAATAAAAACTGATCTAAACAACATCAACAATGACGTTCAAGGATTATTATTAAAGTATCTAAGTTAATTTGGAGCTGAAAGAGTTAATATAAAATACCACGGAAACGAAAAACTTTAGATCGAAAACTGCATACTCAAAAAAATTTATTTCTCTGATAAAAATCGACAATTCAAATCCGAATGACAAAACCTCAATCAGAAAATCCAAAAGCTATTTACTTCAATTCTACAACTACTCCACAAGCAAAAGAATAATTAAATATTTAAAAAAAAAACCTAAAACTCAATGGAAATATCTCGCTATAAATGATCTTCGAACGTATTAAATCAAACGAAAAATCAAAAAAACTCAAAAAGAGAAAAACTTGCTGAGTCATGACTTGTTTTTAACTTCCACAGACTTAAGTCGACTGCTCCGCTTCATGCGTTATAAAAAAAACTGAACTGCCAAAACTACAACTAACAATAAATTGGACACCAAAAAAAAACGCCCAACGTTTTACGTTATGTTCGTTAATAACTAGGAGACAAAGAAGTTGGGAAGGCTTCCCGTCCTTCGTAAATTACGGACGAGCCTTCAGGCTTGATGAAGTATGTCGTTGTCCAGTCTCGTGCTACTTCGTACTGTTTCTCATCGCTCCAGCGTCAACTTATAATAAGCAGTGCAATAAGCGGACTTCGCTGTTATGTAACATACGGCAAGTTCTGTTTAATATCTCAGAGCGCTGCCATACAGGAGGACAGAACCGCAGCTTTCATAAAATTTTCATTAGAAGAGGAAACCTGACAGTACATTGGGAAGTCGTGAATTCTTCTCGCACGATACCTGGAGTGGCGGGGAGGGGGGGAATATGGCTTCTGTCCATGTCGATGGAGTTTCGTGTTACGTTTTCCTCTAGGCGGCGTTTCTCAAAGTATAATGTGGTCATTAATACAGAAGATGATGTTACTATATGTGTACAGTCGATCAAAAAAGTATCCAAACATTATGGTTGATTAGAGAATTCAGAAAAAGTATCTGACAACGATTTTTTTAGAAATTAGTGATCTAGAAATTACTGCACACGCTCCAGTTTGCTGTGAACGGTAACTGCCCACGCTCAATATTTCCGTGAGTGAGCCCACACGATCTAGTATCAAAATAATATGACCACCTACAGTCGCTCAAAAAAGTATCCGAACTCTATGGTTGATTACAGAATTCAGAAAAAATATCTGGCAACGATGTTTTTTAGAAATTAGTGATCTGGCAACCTTCGTGTCACGTGATTACAAAATTCAGGAAAAATATCTGGAGCGTGTACAGCAACTGTACACGCTCCAGTTACCGTTCACAGCAAACTGGAGCGTGTGCAGTTACTGCACACGCTCCAGTTTGCTGTGAACGGTAACTGCACACGCTCAATATTTCCGTGAGTGAGCCCACACGATCTAGTATCAAAATAATATGACCACCTACAGTCGCTACAGTCGATTAGTGATCTGGCAACCTTCATGTCACGTGACACGAAGGAAGTCAGATCACTAATTTCTAAAAAAAATCGTTGCCAGATATTTTTCCTGAATTCTGTAATCAACCATAGTGTTCGGATACTTTTTTGATCGACTGTACTATTTTGTCTTTTTTTTTTGGTTCGTGTTTGATATCATTTCTTTTGGGGAAAAAATGTTTTTTGCACTTTTATATTTATTCAGGAATTGTAATTTACTTAGAGTAATGAGAATTTACTTTCGCAGAACTAAAATTCATATTCTTCTGTTGAAACTCTTTCGCACAACTTTCAGCAAAAAAATTTAATTTAAAACAAATAAATTGAAAATTTTTTAAAAACAAACATTTTTTTAAAAAATTCTCAAAATTAAAACTTTTTTTTTTTACTAAATATTTCATATATATATATAAACACCAATAGTTCCCAACAGAATCGTTTTGGAAAAATGTAGAGGCATTTTCTTGATTATTTCCGTAGAAATAAATTAAACTGAATTTCGAATACTTTTTATGATAAATCTTGCGAATGTTTCATTTCAACAGAAAAACCTTTGATGATTCACGACTCAAAACATTCGTAAATTTATATTTACGGTAAAAGATTTTCAGCTAGTTTTATACAAAGAAATTATTTGATTTCCATAAAGAATTTTTTAGAAAATAATACGTGGTAAAAGAAGATATTCTGCCAAAAAGGGCGCTTTCAGTTCAATAAAAGATGCGAGCGTTCAGCCTAAAAAAAGTTGGGAAATGGTATTCACAAAGACAATCAAACATCTTTATTATAAGTCATTAATTACAGTAGGGGTCCTCAACGTGGGGGGACGCGGTATAATTTTTTGGTGTACGCCGTGAGAGCTCAAAAGTCGCTAGATCTAGCAACAAAGTCAGTGTTTTATTTCATTCCCATTGTTATACTGGGGGTACGCCAGTTACATACACATTTCCAGGGGGTACATGAAGCATATAAAAGGTTGAGAACTACTGAATTACAGCTTCAATCAGCAAATATACTCAAGCAGCTATGGGCTACGAGACGCAATATTTAGTTCAACGAACGTGTCGAAACACCTGCTGCGTTTGATTACACCAGTACAATGTTTGAAATTTTCTTCGCGTCCACTGCAGTTATTAAACTCTACGTGACTCCCTCCCCTCTCTCCACCTTCGCAAACCCCTCTTCGAAAGATTAGGATATTTCAGTCAGATGTAGATCTTGTTTGGACTTTTCTACTGCCAGGAAACCCTCACCATTCGTTGTGGCTCGTATTACCATTTGTTCCTTCCTTCGATTAATTGAGATTTACAGGAGTTAAACTCCTTTACGCTCCAAGGCGTGACGTGTTTTGAAGCATTTGTTTCACCTAAGTTGAAAAGTACTGGAAAATTTGTTGGGAATTTCTTCTTGTGTTCTTCTTTTCGTATGTGCACACCCAGTGAGGAAGCAACTAAGGATATTAAAATATTAAAGGAAGCAATGCTTTCTTATATATTTTAATCTGGTCCACATTAAGCTATTGCTTAGTATTCAGGGATTAATACGCGATTAGCATTTTCCTGGAACATATAAAGAAAGCTAAAGGACTTCAATGGCCGCGAAAAGCAAATGCTTACTGCAAAAATTACCTAAGATTAAGACACATCTGACATTTTTCTGGCACTTTATCTACTGAGCTTTCAGGCGGTATATTCTACCTGAAAAAGGACTACATTCCATTAATTATTAGGATACAGATGAAATCTCCTTTCAAGAGCATCCAGCGTGTTCGTTAATGTGCACCGCACAAGATTCTCCTGCACAAAAACTACAACTTTAAGTGACGACGTCTTTAAAAGCCCGTTAGTGTTATCTTTTCACCAAGAGGTTGGGTTGTTTTGCCTCTGAGCGGCACTTTTTTTTGTACACAATTGGTTAAATGGCCAGGTTACAAAGACCCTGAAGGTCAGAGAAGGTTGAAGGGGAGGGGACTCATAGGCCAGTTTTTGGGAGACAGATGGTAGCCTCCCGTCAAGGTCATCCAGAGTGCATAGAGTATGGCTCTCCCAAACAAGGGGCCACTGCTTTACTTCCCATCCGACGGATGGCGGCCTTTCCACGCCCATCGGTATCCCCTACTGATCGTGGACAGGACGGAAGCGAGGAGGTTTCGAAGATAAATCTCAACTATCCAAGCTGGGACCCGAATCTGGGAACTGCAGATTTACGAGCCTGGCACGCTCCCGACTGAGCCACCCCCCCGCCCTTTCAACCTGAGAGGAGTGGACTCCAAAACCTTTGGCTTACTTTTGATTGTTTTATCTCTGAGCGGCACTTTTTTTTGCACACAGTGGGTTACATGACAGGTCACAAGGAGCCCCAAGGGCTCGAAGAAGTTTGGGGCAAAGGGAGTCACCGGTTATCAGTTATGAGACAGATGGAAGCCTCCCTTCAAGGCCATCCAGTGTGTCTTTAACATATACAACTCTGCCCTGTATGAAGAGAAGAAAACCACCGTTTAATAGAGAATGATAATTACACTCTGCAAAATTTAGGTTAAAATTAATTAGAACAGTAATACGATTTAGATTACTATTAGACAAGATCAACTCTCTGAGAGTTTAACTAAAAATAATTCACTGAAAAAGATCAAACGAGAATAAATCATCTCTTTGAAATAAAAAATACATAAAAACTAAAGTATCTTTGAAACGACTGAATGCTCTCAAGGCATCCTTTTCACTCTCTGATAAAGCTGTGTAGTGAGAGTCAGTTCTTGACAACCAATGACAAGCGACCGTTCTCTCTTTTTTTTTAGAGTACTCCAAAGTTCATCACGCCTGTAAAAGTGATTGATCCTTTACGTTACGGACATTTCACAACTACGCCCAATTTTTTCTCGCTAACTTAACTTATTGTCGCGTTCTAATTCATTTTGTATGGCTTTCCAGGATATTGATTTTTCTGGATAATATTCTCTGTCGGTTCCCTTCGTGCATTACGCTAATGGGAATTCCCTCGTAGATATAAGCGCATCGGCGCTATCTCTTCATCACTTATTAACGCCATTGCTATCCTGAAGGTAGAGGTGCATCTAATCGGAGAAGATGGCGATTTTAATCGTTATTGTAGATGCGCAGGCGCGAAGATTTCTTCCCTGCGCCATCGTTTTTCGAAAGGAGAGGTGAATGTGAGGGGGGGGGGGAGGGCGTTCAATTTGCGCTGATGTGTTAACAAATAAATTGATGGATTCTTACAAAAAAGATTTGTGATACTTATCTTTATATAGGTACTCCGAAAGGTTAAAATTGTCAATGATTAGATGTCGAGAAGTTAGTGTTCTTAGCTCCTTATCAAAGTGATCCAGGTTCAGAGGCAGAGGTTGGTCTATTTCGTAGCGCCCTAGGGTCATAATGTGAAGTTCCCAGGTTCGAATCCAGATTGTGTCAGCGTTGGCAAATCCAAATTGTGGCAGCATTTCTGAATGAGAGATGGGCAAAGAGATTTATCCCCGCTCAACTCTCATTCAGAACCGGTTGAGAACCGGTTAAATTAATTAACCGGTTCTCAACCGCATAATTTCTTTTCTATGAGTTTGCGTCAATTGGAATTTTGTAACTGCTAAAATGAGACTTTTCCTACAGAAAAACTGCCATTGAAGATACAATAATAATCTACACTCTGTTCATCTAGGGCGGGGGTGGCTCAGACGGTAGCGCGCCAGGCTCGTAATCTGTAGTTCCCAGGTTCGAGTCCCAGCTGGGTCAGCGTTGAGATTTATCTCCGCAAAAAATTCCCCGCTCTGCCCACGGTCAGTAGGGGACACCGATGGGCTTGGAAAGGCCGCCGTCCGTCAGATGGGACGTTAAGCCGTGGCCCCGTGTACGGGAGAGACATACCCTGTGCACGTTAAAGAACACGCTGGATGGTCTTGACGGGAGGCTACCATCTGTCTCCCAACAGCTGTTCCAGTGGGTCCCCTCCCCCAACCTTCTCTGAGCCTTCGAGGCCCATGGGACCTGGCCATTTAGCCCATGGTGTGCAAAAAAGTGCCGCTCAGATTTAAAACAACCCAACTGTTCATCTAAATATTTCATTCCAATAATAATAGTTTAGTATTTAAAGAGTTATTGGAAATAAAATATTCAATAGCAGTAATAAGTTTTAAAGCAAAAACAAAATTGATGGATGTTGAAAGGATTATTTGCAGAAATTGTAAAATACACAATTACTTTATTAAATGATTTTAAATATAATCTTTTTCAAAATTAATTAACTTCTTATAACTGGCATTGCTGTTACTAAATATTAAAACTTTTACAGCTCTTTTAATACTGAATGTATGGGGTGCCTCAGTCGGGAGTGTATCACGCATGTATTCTGCTGTTTCCGAGCGGGGATGCTCAATCGATAGCGCGCAAGGCTCGTAATCTGTAGCTTCCAGGTTTGAGTCCCAGCTGAGCCAGCTTTGAGATTTATTTCTTCAGACCCTCAACCTTGCCCTTGATGAGAAAGGGAACACCAATGGGTTTGGATCGCCGTAGTTCGTCGTATGGGAGGTTAAGACATGACCATGTGTGCGGGAGGTTTCCATCTGCCTCCCAACAGCTGCCCAGTGGGTCCTCCTCCCATCGTTCTCTGAGCTCTTGGATTTCTTGTGACCTGGCCATTTAGCCTATTATGTGCAAAAAAGTGTTTATGAGAGTAAAATAACCCATCCAACTGAACGAACATTTACAAAATTCAATTTCCGAAGCTATATCGAGCTTCTAAGGCAGATGTTTATTGACATAACAGGAAAATTGTGTTATGGGTTGGGTTGTTTTACCTCTGAGCGGCACTTTTTTGCACACCATGGGCTAAATGGCCATGGTCACATGGACCCCGAAGGCTCAGAGAAGGTTGGGGGAGGGGGACCCACTGAAACAGCTGTTGGGAGACAGATGGTAGCCTCCCGTCAAGACCATCCAGCGTGTTCTTTAACATGCACAAGGTATGGCTCTCCCGCACACGGGACCACGGCTTAACGTCCCATCCGACGGACGGCGGCCTTTCCAAGCCCATCGGTGTCCCCTACTGATCGTGGGCAGGGCGGGGAATTTTGCGGAGATAAATATCAACGCTGACCCAGCTGGGACTCGAACCTGGGAACTACAGATTACAAGCCTGGCGCGCTACCGATTGAGCCACCCCCGCCCCAAATTGTGTTATGTTGGGGTTTTAGAGATGTAAGAGCATATATGTACTTATATCTAATATAATGAATTATTTTATTGCTTTTTAGTGCTAGCGACTCATTATATTAACTTTTTGTAAGAGAGAGTGTTTTTATGTATTCTATGTCTCCACTTTTACTCCTCAGCGAAAACTTTTATTTAATAAAACTAGCCCTGGGTTGGAGAGAGAGGAGTGGGATAATGGTTTACGAAACAACTTTTTCTGGGGAAAAATGGAACATGCAAATTAAATAATACCAGTTATGCCTCTTCAGAAGTCATAAAGTTTTGTTTAATACAATGTTTCCCAAAGTGGGCGATACCGCCCCCTGGGGGGGCGTTGGAATGATCCAGGGGGTAGGTAATAGCCTCGGGTGCAATTGGGGGACGGTGGAAGCATAAAGAAAGAACGGAAGATAAGAAATTTTTGGAAAACCGTTCGTACATGTTTCATTTGTTGTGTAACATAGAGTTAAACTCGTAGTGATTACTTTATTTTCCAAATAAACACATAAAATTATCCTTCATTATCTTAATTTTCTGTGTGTAATGCGAATGTTACTATGGCTGATTTTAATAAATAATTTTATAATTTCAAGCTTCAAGGTGTCTTATTTACAACAACATCTTTCTTTACTATGTTGTAGGACGTAGGTAGAAATATAGATACATAAAAGAAGGCAAATTTGTCACTGCATCTTTCTGTTTGTTCGCTTAAAGAAGGTAGATTTCCAGGGAGCGCTGAGTAATTTTTTTTCTGAAAAGGTGGCGGTAGGACAAATAAGTTTGGGAACCTCTGGTTTAATATATAGTTTATGTCCCTCGTCATAACATAAACTTTCATATGTTATATATATGTTATGTAGCCTATGATCTTTTCCACGTCACAAGTTTTCATCCACTATATAACTTATGTAATTTATTTCTTTTGATATGTAACCTATGTCGCTCCCCAAATCATAAGTTTTTATTTGATATGTTACCCACTCTCATGTTGCTTTCTGATATGAAAAACGTTTTGTTATGTAGGCTATGTCACTCTCAACATCTATACGCCTTAATTTGATACGTACTCCATATTACTTCCCATATCGCACGTTCCATTTCACGTGTAAGTCACTCTCCACGTCATAAGATTTCTTTTGTTACTAGCCTATATCTTTTTCCATGTCAGAAGGTTCCATTTCGTATGTAGCCTATATTCATCTACCCCGTTATAAGCCTAATACATATCGTTATATATTTTCAACTGATATATGAACTCGCTACTATTCCCTCAGGCTGGAAAGACAGTGTAACAGCCTTTTACATACTGCACTTCTTTTTCTTGCGGAGGGATGAAAAAAACAAAACATTTTATGTTTTAAAACTGTATCTCTTACCTCACGTAACAGGGGCGGGGGTGGCTCAGTCGGTAGCGCGCCAGGCTCGTAATCTGTAGTTCCCAGATTCGAGTCCCAGCTGGGTCAGCGTTGAGATTTATCTCCGCAAAAAATTCCCCGCTCTGCCCACGGTCAGTAGGGGACACCGATGGGCTTGGAAAGGCCGCCGTCCGTCAGATATGACCTTAAGCCGTGGCCCCGTGTACGGGAGAGACATTCCCTGTGCACGTTAAAGAACACGCTGGATGGTCTTGACGGGAGGCTACCATCTGTCTCCCAACAGCTGTTCCAGTGGGTCCCCTCCCCCAACATTCTCTGAGCCTTCGGAGTCCATGTGACCTGGCCATTTAGCCCATGGTGTGCAAAAAGGTGCCGCTCAGAGGTAAAACAACCCAACCTCACGTAACAAGCTCTCTTTGACATGCAACCAATGTCTCTCCTCACTTCATAAATTTTCCATTTGATATGCAGCGCATGTAACCCCTCTCCAATCAATAATCCTTTGATAGACGGATATATAATTTATCGTATCATAATCTTTCATTTGATATATAACCTATATCATTCCCTATATCATTAGTTTCTTTTTATAAGTAACTTTTGTTTTACTCTCAAATCATAGGTTTCGTTAGAGAGATAGATAATTTTTATTTCAGATAATGTTTTACAGTATACAAAAACTTTTGAGGTCTCACAAGAGTAGGCTCGTTCGTGAGATCTGCATACAGAAACAATTTCAATTGAAAACATCAGTCGTCACATTGAATAATACACAAAAAAACGAAAACAACTCAAAACAAAAAATTTCTAGAAATCCAGAAGTGAGAAAGTCAGAAAGGAAGAAACATTTAATATCTATGTTACATATAAACAGTTCTAGTAGTTTAATACAAAAACGTTTCCACATTATCCAGTTTTCCATTCATCTTTCACTGATACGTCAACTCGTTACGACTGTCAAAGAGTTTGCTTAAAAATGAGACAAAGCCAATCCAATTGGATTTCGAGATTAAACAGAGGATGATTGTTAGGGATTTTACGGTGCATCAGCAACAAGGTCTATCACGCGCCAATTTATTAAACAGAGCAGCAAATGTATTCTTAAACTTCTTAGCGACATAGCAACACCACAAGGTTGCTTTTGTTTTCACCATTTTACACGTTTTTCTCGATAGCTTAAATTTTTTTGTATGTGGGGGAAAGTTAAAATCTTATTAGAGCAAATCAAAGAAAGAGGAGCTCTAACAAATATCCACAACTGAAACTGAGATTTGATCTGCAGAGGGCGTTGCATTCGTTTCATCCTTACTGCTGAAGATTCTTTTGCAAGCAGAGACTTTCGAGTTTGATCTGAAGGTGTTGGTCTTGGTTCACATAACCTAGTTTGCAGAGAACAAAAGATCCCCTAAATAGCTTTATCGGTATTATGCTCCTTGGTATGCAGAAAGGAATGAAAGAAAACACTGAGTAGAAGCTTAAGGGCAAAAAAAAAACAGCCCAATTGTGGCCAAAATACTATCAGAAGAGAAAACCGAATTCTTATCTTTGTTTTCTTGTCTGTGAAGAGGTAAGCTTCCTTTAAGAGAGCGCTTGCAGAAGTTTCGTTCAAGGTTTGCGTTTGAAGCATTAAGTCTGGAATGCAATTTCAAAGAATCAGCTTCCTTTCTAATATTATCGCAAATCGGAGGATTTCTTTCAGCAAACGTAGAAGGAAGCGAAAGAAACTCTTTGATAGAAAACTGGAAGAAGTTCACTCAGTGAATAGGATGGGTTTGCAATCTAATGCTACCTGGTTCGAGCTTCCAGTATGCTTGCTTTCAGATTTTCTCCTCTAAACCTTATTCCGTTCTCTGTGAGAAAAGGGATACGAGTGCTCTGAAAAGAACTCCATTCATCGGATCGTACATTAATATATGTATAGTTTAGTTCTTCTGCACGGGCGGGTGGCTCAGTCGGTAGCGCGCCAGGCTCGTAATCTGTAGTTCCCAGGTTCGAGTCCCAGCTGGGTCAGCGTTGAGATTTATCTCCGCAAAATTCCCCGCCCTGCCCACGGTCAGTAGGGGACACCGATGGGCTTGGAAAGGCCGCCGTCCGTCGGATGGGACGTTAAGCCGTGGTCCCGTGTGTGGGAGAGCCATACCTTGTGCACGTTAAAGAACACGCTGGATGGCCTTGACGGGAGGCTACCATCTGTCTCCCAACAGCTGTTCCAGTGGGTCCCCTCCCCCAACCTTTTCTGAGCCTTCGGGGTCCATGTGACCTGGCCATTTAGCCTATGGTGTGCAAAAAAAAAGTGCCGCTCAGAGGTAAAACAACCCAACCCAATCTAATGCTACCTGGTTCGAGCTTCCAGTATGCTTGCTTTCAGATTTTCTCGTCTAAACCTTATTCCGTTGTCTGTGAGAAAAGGGATACGAGTGCTCTAAAAAGAACTCCATTCATCGGATCTTACATTAATATAGGTATAGTTTAGCTCTTCTGCACACGGGGGTGGCTCAGTCGGTAGCACGCTAGACTCGTAATCTGCAGTTCCGGGCTCTTGTCACGACTGTACTCGCATCGAGATTGATCTCTGCTAAATCCCTGCCCAAATCAGTAGATGATACCGATGGGCTTAGAAAGGCCACTCCCAAGAAATCCGTCCCATCAGATGGCACATTGCCCGTAGCTCGGGACAGCGATACCCTGTGCACATTAAAGAACACACTGGATGGCTTTGACGGGAGGCTGTCTCCGCATCTAATCATCTGCCCAGTGGTTCCCCTTCCCCTAACCTTCTTTGAGCCCCTGGGGTCCGTGTGGCATCGCCATTTAGTCCATTGTGTGCTTTATTATATGGTTTAAATTTATGATTATATATATATTATTTCAGACAACTTTCCAATAAATATTTCTTATAACGAATTTACGCCTATAGAGATATTTGTCGGCTGATCCTTCAAATTTGTTAAAATTTGGTTCAGCTGCATATTTAATTTAGCAAAAGTTTGTTATAGCTTTTAAAGTAAATTCTTATGATAATCAACACTCTTGTTAAATGTTTCACCAGAAATTTCATTCTTTAAGAAGTAAATATTGTTCAAAATCATATTTGATGAATATTTTCCATTTGTTTTTTGCTAAAGAAGGATTTATTTGATTCGATGGAGTTTTCAATGTAGCTTCCCATTCACCTAACATGGAAGTGTCCCAATACTTTTGATAGCTTAGGATACTTTGTTCCTTCCGAGAGGAAAAAAAATTAAAACTTCAATAATAATAAGTCGGCCCTCAACATTTGCGGGGGTTAGGGGCGTAGAGCCGCCGCGAATGTGGAAAAACCGCGAATATCTTCCCCCCCCCCCAAAAAAAAAAACTTAACTCCTAATACTGATAAACCATATTTAACACACAAAAAAGTAAAACAATACACTGTACTGTAACAGTATGTTTTATAAATTTAAAATTACAGTATCAATAATGTAGGCTAACACAGAGAGAGTGAGAGAGAGAAGTAATACACGTGCAGTATGTGATGCAATACATGTACAGTATTTAGATAGCAGTAAAATTATTAAAGTTTATAAAACACAGTTATATGCAGTACAGTACAATGTTTTATAAACTTTAATAATTTTATGGTTTTAAATTTTTCTTCGTCTTTCACACGATGACTAGGCTAGCGATGACTATGTACAGATGATGGTGAAATACAAACACTTTTGACACACAATTCTTGTTGTACAGTTATGAGACTTACAGTACACACAAACGCACACACATTCAAATAATGTTTATTGTAACTATACTACATTATTGTCATTTATTCGAGCAGTGGAAGTGGAACTTCAGGGCGACGTAGTCGGCAGTTATTTTAGCGCAATGAAACTTTTTATAAAAAATTTGTGTATATATTTATGGTAGTAAATGATAATATAGATTAATAATGCATATGTTTTATGCATTTATGACTTACTGAACTTTTTTTTAGTTATCTTTACATTTTCTAGTCAACGCGTCGTCTGCGATTTTCCGCAGTAGGCCGCAAAACTCCAAAAAAAAATCACATTTAATTATTGATGGCAAACTCGCGAATAATCAAAACCGCGAAAGTTAAACCCGCGAAAGTCGAGGGCCGACTGCAATTTGATTTTTAAATGAAACTGCATATTGACTACTGTATATTATGACAGCCGTCCCATGGCCGAGTGGTTAGCGCACTTGGCTACTGATCTAAGGGACTTGGGTTCAAGTCCCGGGTTAAGGCATGGATGTGTGTGTCGTTTTTCTGCTGAGGTCCTGCCATCCTCTCAGACTTTCTACTATGGCATATAAACTGACAGGCTCCTGTCAGACCTCTGTGGCAAGCAGCTGCTTGAGGGGGTATTTATTTTTTTTTATATTATGACATCGTAGATCGTAGATCGTTGCATCATAAAATGAAGTACCAGGTACAAGAGTACCCATAACCTTCTTCATCTGGAAATATGCCTAATTGGCATCAGTTTGAAAAAACAAACAAAAGTAAACCACACAATGGTGGTCCCCAAAGGGCAAATGAACATAAAACAAATGAGTAGTAATGATGCACAAGAGACCTAAAATGGATAACTTTCTTTAGCGAATGCCATCATCTTAGGCCTCTTGTATCTGTTAAGGACTTCATGATCGTAGTCCAGAAGGCAGGATATAATCTCGTGCGGGTTTCTCTGCACTGACTTGTAGAAACCTCGCGAGACAAACTTAAGGTATGTGTAAATATGATCAATGCCCAGATCTTTATGCAATTGTCTATTGGTTACAAACCAGTGGGCTTTGACCACACATCGCAGAAATTTATTCTGCAAGACCTGTATCTTGTGAATGTTCGTGGTGAAGTGTAAATATTCTTATAAATTTTCTTGAAGTGTAAATATTTCCACACTCTGCAGACAGGAAAGATTTTATAATACAAAGAGGATAATTTAAATATAATAGCCAATCAAATGCTTTCATAGTTGAAAAAGTTTCAGGAGAAGGAGGGGTGGGGGGGATGAAATTTCATTCCACCCGGTATCGTATTTTCAACCCAAACCTATGAAGGACGGCTGCCTTTCAAATTACAATATATCATTAAAAACTCGGAAAATATAGTTTTTCTTAATATTCGGATCTGTCTCTACTGTTAAAGTATTACTGATGTTTTATGGCCGTCCCATGGCCGAGTGGTTAGCGCGCTTGTCTACTGATCTAAGGGACCTGGGTTCGAGCCCCGGGATAAGGCATGGCTGTTTGTGTCGTTTTTCTGCTGAGGGCCTGCCATCCTCTCAGACCTTCTACTATGGCATGTAAACTGACAGGCTCCTGTCAGATCTCTGTGGTAAGCAGTGCTTGAGAGGGTATTTATTTAATATTTTATGAATAGCTTGCCAGAGCGCTGGTTCTACCATATCATCTGCAATTTTCTCATTTAGCCAGTAGAAAACGAAATTTGTAACCTCATAGCATCGAATATAGCCTTTTTTTAACGGATTAATGTCCTTGAAGATAAATGGAAGCGCTCTTTGAAATCACATTTTCGTCACATTCGTTGATAAAACGTGGAAGTTGGCTAAGCAGCGGAAACACTTTCCACGTGCATTAATCGCAAAAGCTAATTAAAACACATTGACTCTTATATCCTTTGCTGAAATAAATGTAATTTTGAAGGTTTAATAATGATTTTCTTTTAACGTATTTCGAAGAAAACATGCTCATGTAATGAACGTTTAAAAGCGACGCCACTGGTAAAAAGCTGTTTTAAAGTTCACTTGCTAAAATCAATTCTGAGTTAGAAGTTTGTATAATCGTTCAATAAATTTTGAAACTTTGAAAATGTCAGAATTAGTATAACAGCAGCGTTTGTTGTTGAATGTTTTCAATTTAATAACTCTGGGAAAATTGCAGTGTAGGGTTCTCAACCGCCATCTTATGTTTATTTCGCCTCGGTGAAAAAAAAGTCCGAATGGTAAAAGTCCGTTCCGCATGTACCTTGAGACGTGTTTAGAGGATATATATAAAAGATATGTGCAACGCTATATAGAAGAAAACCATGTTTCTGCACTTAAAAAATCACACAACGCTTTATCATAGTGTAATAAAGTAATAAATTGATGTAGAATGTTCTAATTTTTTATATATAGCATAATTTTGACATATTTCAGAATATGTCAAAATATTTATAAAGCTTGCTTATGCTACAAGTGTTCAACTATTATTTTTGGAACAGAATTTTAATATTAATTTGTAAAAGCATAAATCAGAGCTCAAACAAAATATATTGCCATATCTTTTCAGGAATGTTAAGCATTTTTTCTTTTTAAGTAAAAATTTAACATCTGGGACTGAATGTATGAAGGAACAGTTATTGCTTAAATCTGAAAATTAATGAATTGACTGAATCGTAATATAATCAATCAATAAATATTGTTATAAAATATTAAGAACAGAAAACAAACATCAGGAAAGAAAGCATTTTCATTCTTTTTAAGTAACAAAATCATATTATAAAGTTGCTCCGTCCCCATGTGTGTGTTGACGAAGCTAGATAATCAGTCTGCTAGATTAACTGACGCACTCGCAGTGCCCAAACATGTCGCCCATGAACGCTGTTTGGCAGCCTCTCGCTATATAGACCACTATAAACAATTATTATCGTGTATGAGCCGTCCCATGGCCGAGTGGTTAGCGCGCTTGGCTACTGATCTAAGGGACCTGGGTTCGAGCCCCGGGTAAGGTTTGGCTGTTTGTATCGTTTTTCTGCTGAGGTCCTGCCATCCTCTCAGACCTTCTACTATGGCATATAAACTGACAGGCTCCTGTCAGACCTCTGTGGCAAGCAGCTGCTTGAGGGGTATTTATTTTTATTTTATTTTTATTACCGAAATATTCCCTTGTGCTATTTCATCACAAAATTTCAACCCCATCCTTCACCTATGGCGAGTAAAAATCAAGATGGTAAGAGAGCACAGAAGAGAAAGCATGCTACACTTAATAAATAAAAATAAATACCCCCTCAAGCAGCTGCTTGCCACAGAGGTCTGACAGGAGCCTGTCAGTTTATATGCCACAGTAGGAGATCTGAGAGGATGGCAGGACCTCAGCAGAAAAACGACACACACATCCATAGCCTAAATCCGGGGCTCGAACCCAGGTCTCTTAGATCAGTAGCCAAGCGTGCTAACCACTCGGCCACGGGACGGTTTTTTTTTTTAATTTAGCTAAAATATTTGAAATTATAGAAAGTCTAGAAAGCAGAGAAGAAAAGTGTAAGTTTTTGCAGAAATGCAAACAGTATCGGATTGTGAACTCACAGTACGTGAAGTCGCAAAAAAGAACAGTTATTAAATATTTATTATTATATTTTTATATTAACTGTCCTCCTGATTCTTTACAATCAACTTGGCGAGGTCCAGTAGCCTCGCTAATACTGGTTAGTATACAACTGGTGAGTACAACTGGTGAGTATAGACTACAACTGGTGAGTATTAGACATGATTTCAAAATTCCTGTTCAGTGCATGACAAGATGACTGTGACTTTGCTTATTATCATTGGTTTATATTTAACAAAATTTATTCGTATTTACATTTATAACCACTAGCACTATCTTTTAGTCATTATTAAATATTTACGGATGTCAACAAGTTGAATTATTAGTGCATAATATTCATTGAAATGTGCTTCTTCAAAACAGCTCAACAGCTAGAAATCTATACGAATATACCGCTCTAAAATTCAACATCTCTCAATCCCTAAGTGGGCCTGATTTTAAACAGTTTTTACTGTAGTTTTCGAAGTATCCCGTTTTGGATTATTTATAAGTTTTATTTTAATCTTGTACCTTTCGGTTGATGTATCCGTTCTGCTTAGGGTATATGAACTAGGTCTAATTGGGTAGAGTATGTAACTAGGGTAGCATGAGTAGGTAATATAACTAGGGTAGCAATGGGTAGATTAAGAACTTGAACAGTTGATGGTTAGAAATTTTGTTGCCTCACTGGTTAATTGGCTTACCACTGATATGCTATTGATCTAGTTCTACGAGAAATGTTCAAGCTCCAACTGCTTATTCTCACAGTGTCCAACTGCTTAGTGTTATAGATTATTTCTCATCATCTAATTGATGCATATATATGCATCTAATGCATCAATTAGATGCATATATATGCATCTAATTTATACAACACTAATTTCCTTTGCTAACATGGTTCCGTTTTCTAAATTAAGTCAAGTTTCTTTCAAGTACCTTTCGCTCTGTTGTTTGCACACAAAACAGAGACACAAGTTACATTCTATTTTAAACAAGTCTATTTTGTTTACAGGTGCTTTTTTATTAAATTAAAATATCTAAATAATTTGGAAGAAAAAGTTAAGATTAAAATGATTATCCTTAGTAACGAGAAGTTAATTTGAACTCTTCGCCAAGTCGATGCTGATCAGTATAAATCTTGGGTTGAAATGTTAAAGAGAAAGTTCAAGTGTTATGATAAAGGAAGAAAGAACAAGAATGTTCGACGTAGAGGTATGAAGAAAGAAGATAGAAATTTAATAACACGAGGAAAGGAGATCGGATCCTAATTATGAAAACGAATTGCGGGAGAAAGATGGAATACATAATCTTGCTCCGATTCGAAATTCGAGCTTAAAGATATTAAGAAAAAAGATCGGATAGTTATTAGCCGCAGATCGGATGAATTGCACCAATTTCTGTTGCTGTTCAAATCGAACCAGCTCAATAGTTCGATTTGAACGATGCTCAGTTTTTCTCCATCGAGGTACGGGAAAGTCAAGGGATTGAGACTGACTTCAGAAACGACACTGAGATGCGGAAACCGAAGGAAACGACACTGAGATGAATGAGAGGTTATACGCGGGGCTTATCCTTAAAAAATTGCCGGTCTCAAAAGACATTGTTTTACCTTTGAGGGGCGCTTTTTCGCACACAGCGTGCTAGACGGCCATGTCAGAAGGGCTCAAAAATGTTAGGGGACCCACAGAACATCTGTTAGGAGATAGATGGCAGCCTCCCGGCAAGGCCATCCAGCTGCTCTTTAACGTGCACAGGGTATGGCTCTCCGACACGCAGAGCCACAGCTTTCGTCCTATCTGACGTACGGCAGCCTTTCCAAGCCCACCTGTGTCATACAAACCGGGGGCAGGTTGGGGAGTTTAGGGGAGATAAATCTCAACGCTGGCTCAGCAGGGACTCGAACCTGGGAATTGCAGATTACGAGTCTGGCACGCTACCGACTGAGCCACCTCCACCCGTCCTTGACCCAGTACAGAAGCCTATTACATATGAACATGTAGAATATTTCAGAAACATTAAAAACAACACTAATAGACAACGTAGCGAAAATAATTTTTTTCCAGCTCTCAATATTACTAATTTCTTCCATTTATACAAAGCAACTGAAATGTTATATATGCAGAGGATCCTAAAATTTAGTTTCTAGTTTATATATGCAAACTATTTTTTAACTAATCATTCATCACCAGCTAATCAAACTAAAATTTTTAAATGTTTGCCAAATGTATAAACATTTGTTATAGTTTTGATACTTTTTGGATAAAAAGAGAGCATTTTTGGTCTAAATTAAGTAATAGTATCTGAACTGCAGCCTTTGCTTGGATACTAACCAAAGGGACCAATGTTCGAACCTTGGATGCAGCTTTCATTAATTGTTTTTCTGCTGAGATCTTGCCTTCCTCTTAGATCTTCTCTATGGTGCATTAGACTGACTGGCTCCTGTCAGACCTCTGGGTTGGGTTGGGTTGTTTTACCTCTGAGCAGCACTTTTTTGCACACCATGGGCTAAATGGCCAGGTCACATGGACCCCGAAGGCTCAGAGAAAGTTGGGGGAGGGGACTCACTGGAATAGCTGTTGGGAGACAGATGGTAGCCTCCCTTCAAGGCCATCCAGCGTGTTCTTTAACGTGCACAGGGTATGGCTCTCCCGCACACGGGGCCACGGCTTAACGTCCCATCCGACGGACGGCGGCCTTTCCAAGCCCATCGGTGTCCCCTAGTGACCGTGGGCAGGGCGGGGAATTTTGCGGAGATAAATCTCAACGCTGACCCAGCTGGGACTCGAACCTGGGTCTCTCGACCTCTGTAGCAAGTATATGTTTGAAGGGTAAATTTTTTTTATTTTATCTGAATTTCTCCTTATTTCACTGAGGTATGGTATGTTATTCGCTATCACATCTTATATCGTATTGGTTTATACAAAGATTAATATAATAGTTTTCAAAATAATAGCAGTTTAAAAATTCAAAAAAGTAAAGAAATTCTATCGTAAGGCAAAAATTCAAGCTTGTTTAGAAATTGAAAATAATGGTTTTATTCTTCAATTATTAGTTATTATCCTAAAACGTTTTTCGAAGAACAAAACCTGATTAAAATTATCATAATTCTATGTTCTGACTCATGATTTTATTCCATAAGCTATTAACTTTTATATAGAATTCAATAATGGTTTGTCCATTTGGTTAAAATGAAACTCTTTCTCAATGAACAAAAAGTATAGCAAAGATACATTTTAATTTGGCTAAATTTCTTTTTATTTTTCTTAACTTCCAGAATATTCCAGAATAGTAGACCTTATCTATTGATGTAAAGCCCTTCTGGAATGCAATGCGGAATCTCCAACTCAACCATTTCCAAAAACTCGGTATTCTGTTAGCTGTACTCGGCTGATAACACATTAATGGAGCATTATCGCCGCATTAGATTGATGAAGAAATATGACTGCCATTTGCTGGAAAAATCTATTTAATGGCACTCTTATGTACTAGAAAGAAAACCTCAGGTCAGAGCAAAAAAGGAAAACGCATTTGAAATAGATCTCAGCATAACACTTAATAGTTTAGCTTCTCCCAAGTGACCTAAGTACTTCTTACTTGAACTTTATGGAAGAAGTATCTGGCAAGTTATCAAAAAAGAATGTCGCAAATAAAAACCCGGAAACTCAAATGTATCTTTTCAGAGTCATAATTCCTGTAAGACATCATCCTCAACTTTTTGATATAAGTGCCAAGCTCTTTCACTTCATACGCAGAGGATTTAGTACCTAAAAATGGAAATAATGCCAACGACTAGGAAGTGAGAAATTTAACCGACTATATTTTGGGTATATACAGTTGAAGAGCTGTTTTATAATTCGCTATGTGACCTTTATCAAATGGACATAGAATGAATTGTAGGCGATAATTCTCAGTTTTTATTTTGCAGTACTTTTAAATGGTCAATTTTATATCTGAGAACAATGGTTCCCGAACTTTTTGAGCCAGCACCCTCTTTACAACTTCTCTTTACTCTTACTAGCATCCCCTTTACCCTTTCAAGCACATCCTTTACCCCTTTCAAACACTCCCTTTACCTTTTCAAACACACTCTTTACTCTCTCAAGCAAACCCTTTACCCCTTTCAAACACTCCCTTTACCTTTTCAAACACACCCTTTACCCTTTCAAGCAAACCCTTTACCCCTTTCAAACACTCCCTTTACCTTTTCAAACACACCCTTTACCCTTTCAAGCAAACCCTTTACCCCTTTCAAACACTCCCTTTACCTTTTCAAACACACCTTTTACCCTTTCAAGCACACCCTTTACCCCTTTCAAACACTCCCTTTACCTTTTCAAACACACACTTTACCCTTTCAAGCAAACCCTTTACCCCTTTCAAACACTCCCTTTACCTTTTCAAACACACCCTTTACCCTTTCAAGCAAACCCTTTACCCCTTTCAAGCAAACCCTTTACCCCTTTCAAACACTCCCTTTACTTTTCCAAACACACCTTTTACCCTTTCAAGCACACCCTTTACCCCTTTCAAACTCCCTTTACCTTTTCAAACACACCCTTTACCCTTTCAAGCACACCCTTTACCCCTTTCAAACACTCCCTTTACCTTTTCAAACACACCCTTTACCCTTTCAAGCAAACCCTTTACCCCTTTCAAACACTCCCTTTACCTTTTCAAACACACCCTTTACCCCTTCAAGCAAACCCTTTACCCCTTTCAAACACTCCCTTTACCTTTTCAAACACACCCTTTACCCTTTCAAGCACACCCTTTACCTTTTCAAAACACACCCTTTACCTTTTAAAACATCCCTTTACTTTTCAAACACCTCCTTTACTTTTTCAAACACCTCCTTTACTTTTTCAAACACCCCCTTTATCCTTCCAAACATTCTCTCTACCCTTTCAAACACACGTCTACTCTTTCTAACACCCTTTTTACTATTTCTAATATTTCCTTTACTCTTTCAGCAGCCCTTTCAATTTCTAAACACCCCGAAATTAAATTTTTTTCCCTATATAAAACTAGTTGAAATAATATTTAGCATGTATCTCAATTTCCGAGTATTTTGATACTATATCCATGAATTACTTAGTCTTTTTGCCGAAGCCAAACATGCTTAACTACTTATGTTAGTCTAAGAACTATTCGATATTCTATTTCTACTCAAAATTTTTAAAACAAGAACCACTGCTTTAGAGGGGCGGGGTGGCTCAGTCGGTAGCGCGCCAGGCTCGTAATCTGTAGTTCCCAGGTTCCAGTCCCAGCTGAGTCAGCGTTGAGTCAGCAGCTGAGTCAGCGTTGAGTCTCCGCAAAATTTCCCCGCCCTGCCACGGTCAGTAGGGGACACCGATGGGCTTGAAAAGGCCGCCGTCCGTCGGATGGGACGTTAAGCCGTGGCCCCGTGTGCGGGAGAGCCATACCCTGTGCACGTTAAAGAACACGCTGGATGGCCTTGACGGGAGGCTACCATCTGTCTCCCAACAGCTGTTCCAGTGGGTCTCCTCCCCCAACCTTCTCTGAGCCTTCGGGGTCCTTGTGGCCTGGCCATTTAGCCCATGGTGTGCAAAAAAGTGCCGCTCAGAGGTAAAACAATCCAATCCAATACTGCTTTAGTGGTTCGGAATGCAGGAGATTTTTATTTGAATGGCAGGTAAACGACATAATTTCACCTTATATTTGAAACGTTTTCTTTAAAAATTTAGCCATGATTTCTGAGACGAGTTACTTCTGAAAATTAGCAATCAGCATAATTAGCGAGTGTTGCTAAATAGTACTTGAAACGAAATTGAAACATGCATATCTGTTGATTTATTAGTTTTATTCTCATCACTATCACATCCTAAAACACTCTCCTAATGACCAGAAACTTACTAACCATCTTGAAAAAAGGAAGGCAGGAAAAATCTTTTTCAATTTCAGTGAAATAGGTTAGATAATTATTAAAAAATAGTTGTTGCTAGGCCGGTTGTTTTATCTCTGGATGGTACTTTTTCTGCACACAATGGGCTTAATGGTCAGGTCACAAGGTCCCTCGAGGTCTCACCGGCCGAAGACAGAACAGGGGTTAGCGGAGATATTTATCATGTAGGCCCAACTGGGATTCGAATCTGGTAACTGTAGTTTACGACGCTGATGCGCTACCGACTAAGCCCTTTAATGTCAAGTGTATCTAAAATGCTGACATGAAGTAAAATATTGCAAAACTGTGGTCTATTTTATCACACGTACTTATAGGTAATGAAATTAGCTAATAAAAAGAATAAATTTACCCTTATTATTACATAAGGAGTATCTGCAGCAGCGAGGCTTACTACAGTTGGGTTGGGTTGTTTTACTTCTGAGCGGCACTTTTTTGCACACTATGGGCTAAATGGCCAGGTCACATGGACCCCGAAGGCTCAAAGAAGGTTGGGGAAGGGGACCCACTGGAACAGCTGTTGGCAGACAGATGGTAGCCTCCCGTCAAGGCCATCCAGCGTGTTCTTTAACGTGCACAGGGTATGGCTCTCCCGCACACGGGACCACGGCTTAACGTCCCATCCGACGGACGGCGGCCTTTTCAAGCCCATCGGTGTCCCCTATTGACCGTGGGCAGGGCGGGGAATTTTGCGGAGATAAATCTCAACGCTGACCCAGCTGGGACTAGAACCTGGGAACTTCAGATTACGAGCCTGGCGCGCTACCGACTGAGCCACCCCCGCCCCTGGCTTGCTACAGAATGAAGGTTTACAAAAACAAATATATTGTTGCAATTTAAAATGGATGAGCACTGAGCGTGACTTCAAGTAAAAATCGGTCAATGAAAATTACAATAGAATGCAGTTTATTATAAAAGCATGGATGGAATTGTTTATAAACAAACTAAATCAACTGACACGAAACTCTATAATAATACAAAGATCAACTTTCAGAAGAATCCATTATCTCAATTTTATTCACATCCAGTTCACGAAACAAGACTAAAAATCATTCAATGAACAATAAAATTATGTTGATAAATGAATTTTCAATCTAACTAGAATCATATATGTGAATACTTGCAAAATCTCGAGAATAACCTTACCAATTCCTAAATAACTAAACACAAAATGATTTCCTTCTTAGGTTTTAGTCCTCAAGTACTCCAAAATTGTGGCTAAGTATAGTGGTTTCTCAGAACCAATTCCTGTTCAGGCGTTGATCACCACACACAAGACGACAAATTCTTCTTTATCTTTACCAGCTTAACAACACGATCCACACCAATAAACTAATCGACCTCTCGCGCACACACCAAATAAAAACATTTATTCTTTAGACTATCGTGCACAGACTAAGGCTATTTATGACTCCTTTCAGATCTCCACAATTCCAACAACAACTCTATCTCTTCTATTTTTCTAGATCGGTTTTGTATTCCAATTCGTTGGTTAAAATAAATCTCTCGCAGAAGTATATACGAGAGTTCATGTCACGTTTATCATAAACTCACTGCAGCACGTTCATCTGTCGTAAGAATATAGATCGGTCATATTGTTCCAGTCATTTTCGAGAATTTTCCAGAACCATAAGAATTTTTTAACCATAGAATGAAGATCTATAGGAGCTGTACAGTCGCTCAAAAAAGTATCCGAACGCTATGGTTGATTACAGAATTCAGAAAAAATGTCTGGCAACGATTTTTTTAGAAATTAGTGATCTGGCAACCTTCGTGTCACGTGACACGAAGGTTGCCAGATCACTAATTTTTGTCAGATATTTTTTCTGAATTTTGTAATCATAGTGTTCGGATATTTTTTGGAGCGACTGTACTGGTGATAATTTCGATTTTTTAATATCGTTAAGGAAATTATGATAATTCGCCGAAAAACGATGGTAAAATCCACCATTTAGTCATCAAATGCACCTTATTCTCGTAATTATACCCATATCAATCCTAATTGTAAAAAAAAATCGATTAAGTAATAGATTTGGAATTTACCTTGTTCATTTCTGAATTATAAAATTTATTGAGAATACCATTCTTGTGCCACAGATAAAAAGGTGAACTGAAATAAAACGAACATGAGAAAGCTTTAGAACAGGCGTGTCCAATTTGATTCATAAAAAAAGGGGGGGAAAGTATTCCCATGCATTAAGACTCTTTGTTTCCAGTCTCTGGAGACTCAGAAAAACATCTCATCCTCCATCACGAAAATTGTAAATGTTTCACGAAAAAAGATTTCCAAGGCTGCTCATGCAATATGTCTTTAGAGGTTATTTCGAGAAATAAATCAGACTCTCGGTAGCCTCGGTTTAAACACCAAAATCCTCCATCTCTTGTGAGAAAACGGAGTTGTTATATGACTCAGGAATCTTGTCTCTGAATGGATGTTGCCTCCTGTAGTTTACATCATAATATCTGCCCTTTGTAAACAAACATTCTATCTTCTTTTTTTCCATACAGTCGCCGTGTATTTTGTACCTTCCATTTTCTCTACCAGTATTATTTTCAATGTAACACTTCAATTGTGCTATCTGAGCGCTTCCACTGCTTTGAGAGGGCGGGGATGGCTCAGTTGGTAGCGCGCCAGACTCGTAATCTGAAGTTCCCAAGTCCGAGTCCCAGCTGGGCCAGCATTGAAATTCATCTCCACAAAACTCTCCGTCCTGTCCACTAGTCAGAAAGGGACACCGATGAGCTTGGAAATGCCGCCGTCCGTCGGATGGAATGTTAAGCCGTGGTCCCTTGTGTGCGGGAGAACACAAGTGCACGTTAAAGAACACGCTAGATGGCCTTGACAGATCCCAACAACTGTCCAATGGGTCTCCTTCTCCAACCTTCTCTGAGCCTTCGGGGGCCTTGTGACATGGCCCATTGTGTGCAAAAACTTGCCGCTCAGGGGAAAAACAACCCAAGAACTGTTCCTACAGATTCCCGCTCATAAATTTTGACACATTCACCCACAAAGAAACCGAGGCTGATTTTGTTGCAACTATAATCTCATACCCACTGTAACTTTTCCCAAGTAATGTTAATTTCCATTCCGACCTTGACAAGGAAACAAAATGGACCATCGCAGTAGGTCGGGACTTCTCGTTTGGCACCCGAACTCTTCGGTGGTCGTTCGGATCATGGAGGAAACAGGTTTTCTGTGTCCATTTCTCCTTGATCTGGCAAAAACGTCTAACTGAGACAAAGGTTGATTCTAGCGCAAAGCCTCTGACAGTCCGCTGCATTGTGACGTTATCTAATCCGACGTTGCAGGCAAGGCCTCAGAGGAAGGGTCAAATAATCTGACCTATTTTTGTCTTTTGGGAGCATTAACGAAAGGAGATCATCAGGTTTCCACTTTCTTCGTCTTCTGCCTCATCCCTTGTCCATTCTGAAGAGTAACGAGGTCGTCTTTGTCTCTTAGAGACGTCGATAAGGAGGATGAAATCCTTGTTGTTAAAGTTTAATGTGTTCCTTTTCTTCAGTGGCGATAGAGATTTGTTGCTGAATTGTTCGTCTTTATTGACAATATTGTCTCTGCACAACTTTTTCGGAGAAGATCAACACATTCTGTCAAAGAATTTCAATCTTTCTTGGAGAGTTCGAAATGAGAGCAAAGTTATTTAAAAGTTTAAATGTTTAAGAATGAGTATGATACCTTGGGAAATTTTGTTTTTCTAATCCGAAAAAAGCGATTCGTTTTCATTGATATAAGCATCGTTTCCCAAATGGGATTCCGTGAATTGAAAATAAGGGTTTCGCAAGAAAATTCCGTTGCAATATAAAATAATCTAAATATTTCTTCTTTTTTTTTTTCGTGTACGTGAAAGGTTTTTGTTTAGAGTTCAAATGAATCCCATCTTAACAGGCTGGGTTGTTTTACCTCTGAAATACACACAATGTGCTAATTGGTCAGGTCACAAAGATTCGAGGTCTCAGAGAAGGTTGGGGGAGGAGACCCACTGGACAGCTGTGGAGATGGTAGCCTCCTGTCAAGGCCATCCAGGGTGTTCTTTAACGTGCACAGGGTATGGCTCTTCTTCAGACGGGTCTCATCCGATGGACAGTGACTTTTCCAAACCATCGGTGTCCGCTACTGATCACGGGCAGTGCAGGGAGTTTTGCGGAGATAAATCTCAACACTGGCCCAGGCGGGACTGGAATCTGGGAAGTGCAGATTACGAGTCTGTCGCGCTACCTACTCAACCATCTGCACTCCCACCATAGCCTTATATGATCTTATATAAAGAAAGTGTCAATCAATGGCAAAGGCAAAACTAACCTCTCAGCTGAAAGCGGCACTCAATCAGAAATTCCATTATCCATTCCAAAAATGGTAGTACTGTTTGACGCTCAACACCAATGGCTGAGATTAGATGAGTCGGTAGCGCCCCAGGTTGTAATCTGATGTCCATGTTCGAGTCCCAACTGTGATAGATTTTCTCTGCTAGTCCTCACTCCAACTTCGGTGGCACCGATGGTCTTGTAAAGGTCGCTGACCATCGGATGGAACTTTAAGTCGTGATCCCAAATACAGGAGAGAAGAACACGCTCAAAGCTTTGACGGGAGGTTTTCATTTGTGTCATCCGTCCACTGCTGTCGTAAATCGCTTTCCCAACCTTCTCTGAGCCCTTGGGATCCTTGTGACCTGCTCGTTAAGTTGGTTGTGTGCACAAGAGTGCCACTCAGAGGTAAAATAACACAACTGTATCAACGTCAATTTATTTAGGGGCAGGGGGTGACTCAGTCGGTAGCGTGCCGGGCCGTAACCTTCGAGAACAAGGCCATTGCAGTCTAAACTGACGTCACATCCTGTGGATCCACAGTGCATCCTGTGCACGTAGTTCTATCGTAGCAAATCGAGCATTTACTTTTTTTCATAAGATCGGGAGGGCATTTTTGTTTGGTACTGTGCTCAAAAACTGATTACACATGATATTATTATATGGTATATATGTACATTAGAGTAATATTTCTATGGCAAACCTTAAAATAAGGAAGACGTTGAAACTAAAATAGATCTTGATTTGTAATTGTGCTAAACTGATAACTCAAAATGCAGAGTAATGTTTAAAGTTCTCTGAACACGTAGAACGATATATAAATTACCAGGAGCGTCATAATCGGTTGTACGTATAATTACAATGACACAATATGTTTAAAAATAAAGTTAAATGCAAATAATTACTCGGTTATATATTAACAAAAATGATATCATTTCCTTCACATATTTTTCGCGATAAATGCTGTCAATAACTGATCCAATTGTTTGTACCATTAATAATATAATCATGACATATAAATTGTTATGGAAAATTAGTGTGTTTCATTAAAAAGAGAAAAAAACACACAAAATTCTTCAGAACAATTTTATTGGAAAATGTGAATTAAAAATTAATGATATACTGTAATGGCTTTAGCTGTAACAATTTCAGTTAGTTATGATTTAATTTCAATACTTTTTCTTAGTGATTAGACTGAATTTATAGGAATATTGAGCTGTATTTTTTTCTGAACTCTCATTAAATTTGAATAATATTTGGACATGGATACAACCTTCCGATGGAATACGTATTCAAAAATTCAGGAAAAAGCAGGAAAAAGTGCATCTAAACTTTAGAAACTACAATTCACTGCAAGCACACACACATATGTATTTTGGTTTACAAAGCTACCTGTAAATCTATGACTTAAGATTTGACAATATGTCGCTCAACTAACCTCCCAAATGTAAAGAAAATAGTCTCTAATCAATCTTCGATTGTTAAAATAATAATTCTATGCACCCTGGTAAAGAAAGATTAAATTATTTAGGTATACATCTTTCCAGATATAAGCCAGTGGTGTAAGACCACTAAACTAACAGACTCTGCCTTTTTTCCACTAATATAACTTATTAGTTTAGTGGATGAGAACACTGTGGCCTGTAACTGGAGAGATATGGTTCAAATCCCACATGCCAGAAAAACTGTTTGTCACAAAACTATTAATATCAAAGCCAACAGTTAACTCTGTGGATACTGTTTATTGAGGGTAGATAACTTTCTCTTTTTGGCACTAAGACATTTTTTCTTATTTCCTAAATTCTCCAACAAACAATCATTTTTTTATCTTGCAAAAATTGTTTAAAAATACATTTGTTGAACACCAGATAATAATTAAAGATAATAATCCCGCCAACAAACACACAAGCAGTTACGGGGTGTCAAGATGCTAGATCGACGAATGCTGACGTCAGAATGTGTGACGTCACCAGTGAAAAGGCCTTGAGTCTCGATGGTTACGGCCAGGCTCGTAATCTGTAGCTCCCAGGTTCGAGTTCCAGCTGGGTCAGCGTTGAGATTTATCTCCACAAAATTCCCTGTCCTTCCCACGGTCAGTAAGGGACACCGATGGGCTTGGTAAAGGCCGCCGTCAGTCGGATGGGGCGTTAAGCCATGGGCCCGTGTGCAGGAGAGCCATACCCTGTGCACGTTAAAGAACACACTGGATGGCCTTGATGGGAGGCTACCATCTCTCTCCCAACAGCTATTCCAG
The DNA here is from genome assembly GCA_038380435.1 of Ryuthela nishihirai. Lineage (NCBI taxonomy): Eukaryota > Metazoa > Arthropoda > Arachnida > Araneae > Heptathelidae > Ryuthela > Ryuthela nishihirai. The sequence goes on from JAWZYU010000004.1 coordinate 11,915,637, forward strand.
TGGGTCCCCTCCTCCAACCTTCTCTGAGCCTTCGGAGTCCATTTGACCTGGCCATTTAGCCCATGGTGTGCAAAAAAGTGCCGCTCAGAGGTAAAACAACCCAACTCATCAATTTATTGTCTCTGCCAAATTAAATGTTTTCTGGCTTACAATGACTATTCGATGACATTTGAAACATCGCTCTACACCAGGGTTAGATTTGGTCCCTCTGAGCGTTACTTTTTGCACACAATGGGCTAAATAGCCGGGTCACAAGGACCCCGAGGGCTCAGAAAAGGTTGGGGGGAGGGTACCCACTGCATAATTGTTAGGACACAGATGGCAACCTCCCGTCAAGGCCATCCAGGGTGTTCTTTAACGTGCACACGGTTTAACGTCCCATCCGATGGACTGCAGCTTTTCCAAACCCATCGTGTCCCATTTTTAACCGTAGCAGATGGTGGTTGAGCGGAGATAAATCTGAACGCTGACAAACGTGAGACTAGAATCTGGGAACTGCAGATTACGAGACTGGCGAGTACACCGCTCCAATCTGCACTAGTAGCGAAGCTCTAGAACTAACTGGATATACTTTGATGCTGCATGGTTAACGCTTTGACAGGTCACCTATGATCTACGAGAACTATCCTGTGCAGTCACGTGATCCCTCCCCCCACCCTCAGTTTCTACTCACGTTATGTCGCTGTTCCCCATATCACCTGCTGAATCGTGCAAACATGGTCCACAAGCAAATGCCACACTGACAAAGCTTAGCCTTCATATGAGGATGTGCTGAGCAACAAAGGTTAATTCCACGTGAATATCCCGGACGATCACGTGTAAAACTATACTCTGTTGCGCAATCGGATATTAATTAGAATTCGTTTGCGATTCAGATCCGGATTTTGCCGCTTTTGTGTACCTCGCAACAATCTGTTCGCTTCTGGCGCCATTGCTGCTCACCAGCTCACAAAGCGTCCATTATCAGCAAACCCTTTTGGTCCTTCCCCGCGCTCTGTTACTCGGGCAACAGCGCGAGAGGTCTCGCGCTCCAAACATCAAACGCCGGAAGCGGGGAGCTAAGCTGTAAACGCATGCCGATGAATACGCTGGATCAGATGTCTGAGTCCTCCGTTTCCGCTGCCAATTTGCACCTAGACGCCGACAATGTCGTCACAATAGATGGCAGTAAAAGCTTATTGTTATTTGCCACACCAATCTGATTCGAATCTTCTTAACCCTTTCACGACCAAAGGAAACATTTTTCCCCATTTTAAAATTGGTGATTGCATTTAATTATAACCTTATCTGCATTTTTTATACAGAATGTCAAAATAGAACGTATGCCGAACGCAATTACGTAAACGGGAACGTTCAGTCCATGTCCATCTTTGCAATAATGTTGCATCTGTGCAATGTCCATCTTTGCAATAATGTTGCATCTGTGCAATGTCCATCTTTGCAATAATGTTGCATCTGTGCAATGTCCATCTTTGCAATAATGTTGCATCTGTGCAATGTCCATCTTTGCTTCACAACCAAAAGAAATTGCTTCGCAGAATATCATAATTAGCACATCATTTTGTATAGTAATTTTATTTCATAATTTTGTATTATTTTAGTTAACATTTTGTTATAATAAACCAATAAATAAAAGACATTGCATAATAAGCCTAACTATAATTTGTGTTACCTTTAAAGTCCATTGGGAAAAATATTTCCCATAAAATTCCAAAAAAATACTACACATTGTTATGTATTTTTCTTATGATTTTTATTTATTTTACGTCTAAACAAACTAAAATAAACAGTTACATACTAATATTTACTCTTAGAAATCTTATGGTCCTGAAAGGGTTAACGGACGGAAGGCTGTGCGATCAGGATTTCTTTTACATAATCTTCGTATATTAATAGATCGAAGCTATAACGATCGCCAGATCATTCTCCCTTACATTACACTCGTTTCGTTGTAAAATATTTTTAGGAGAGATGGCAGAGTTAAAATATTAGTGACGGTAATTTTACTGCGTTATGTGAGGGAGTTTTAGAAAATAAGTATTCAGTGGTTTAAGAGGGGGAGGGCTTAGAGAATTTAATTGTTAGAGTTAATTTATTAGGAATTTCGCCTCTAACCGTCAGTTCTGCCCTAGGTGGAAAGACAAGGAGGCACTTGGAAAGGCTGCCGTCCGTTGAATGGAACTTTAAACTGTGGTCTTGTGTAAAGAGAGCTCCGTATGTATTAGCTGTGACCATTCAGGCATTCATCTATCCCTTAACAGCTGCTCAGTAAAGGTGAGCCCTTCAAGTTCTTGGTACATGGTTATTTTACAAGCCAAAAACAATGGGTTGATTTGTTTTATCTCTGAGAGGCATTTTTTGCACACAATGGGCTAAATGACCAGATCACAAGGATGCGAAGACTCACAGAAGGTTGGGTACAACAGGGGAGAAATTAGGAGACAGATGGGACTATCCCATCAAGGCCATCCAGTATGTTCTTTAGTATACACAGAGTATGGCTCTCCCTCCCTTGGGATCACGGGTTAATGTCTCATCAGAAAGACGGCGGTCTTTCCAAGACCGTCGGTGTCCCCTACTGACCATGGGCAGGGTAGGGGTTTAGCGGGATAAATCTCAAAGCTAGTACAAGTGGGACTTGAACAGGGGAACTGCAGACTATGAGCCTGGAACATTACCGACTAAGCCTCAGGCAAAATAATGCTGTTCAGAAGTAAAACAACTAGGCCTCACTTTGTCTTAGAAGTTTTCTATGCCATTTAATGTGCCTCTTCTTCCTGCAGTCCGTCCCGTGGCCGAGTGGTTAGCGCGCTTGGCTACTGATCTACGGGACCTGGGTTCGAGCCCCGGGTAAGGCATGGATGTTCGTGTTGTTTTCTGCTGAGGTTTTCTCTCAGATCTTCTACTGTGGCATATAAACTGACAGGCTCCTGTCAGACCTCTGTGGCAAGCAGTTGCTTGAGAGGGTATTTATTTATTTATATTCTTTCTGCAGAGAGGGCAAAGAGTGAAAAAATGAATTTCATTTTAAAATTGCTTCATTAAAACTATTTCTGTAAGAAAAGGTTGGGTTGGTTTACCTCTGAGCGGCACTTTTTTGCACACCATGGGCTAAATGGCCAGGTCACATGGACCCCGAAGGCTCAGAGAAGGTTGGGGGAGGGGACCCACTGGAACAGCTGTTGGGAGACAGATGGTAGCCTCCCGTCAAGGCCATCCAGCGTGTTCTTTAACGTGTACACGGTATGGCTCTCCCGCACACGGGGCCACGGCTTAACGTCCCATCCGACGGACGGCGGCCTTTCCAAGCCCTTCGGTGTCCCCTACTGACCGTGGGCAGGGCGGGGAATTTTGCGGAGATAAATCTCAACGCTGACCCAGCTGGGACTCGAACCTGGGAACTACAGATTACGAGCCTGGCGCGCTACCGACTGAGCCACCCCCGCCCCCGTAAGAAAAGGTGTTTACTGTAATGACACGTTTTTCGTTTTTCTCATTAGATTGCAATTTTCTTGTGAGGGTGGAAAAGGTCTTTTGCAAAAAATTGCAGACACTATAATCCCGATCAGAAAAAAAATGTATCGTCTTTTCGTTTGAAGAAATAAAATGTTAGCTATTAGCGCAATGGAGGAACACGAAGAAGAAAAACCTAAAGAAAAAAAAAACATAAATTGTGTTACGAGAAAAGACATGACTGACTACACAACAAATTTCGTTAAGCTACATGTAATGGAATGATAAAGGAAAATCTAAGATCCGATTTGTCTACGTCTGAATCTGATTCATTGAGGGACGTTCTCTATTTCGATTGGCGAAGTCAGAATATAAGAAACAAAAATTAGGATAGATTAGGTGCTTCCCTCCCCCATCTGGGCCCACTAGGCTGAGCACAAACAATATTTGGGCTGGTGTAGTGGGTAGTGCAGCAGGGTCGTAATCTGCAGTTACCTGGTTCCAGTCCCGCCTGGGGTAGTGTTGATATTTATCCCTGCAATAAATAAATAAAAAAATAAAACCCCCTCAAGCAGCTGCTTGCCCGAGAGGTCTGACAGGAGCCTGTCAGTTTATATGCCATAGTAGAAGATCTGAGAGGATGGCAGGACCTCAGCAGAAAAACAACACGAACATCAATGCCTTACCCGGGGCTCGAACCCAGGTCCCGTAGATCAGAAACCAAGCGCGCTAACCACTCGGCCACGGCCTCAAACCTGTCATCAAACCCACCCTGCCCTAGGTCAGTAGGGGACTCTGATGGGCCTGAAAAGACCGCCGTCCGTCGAATGGGAAGTAAAGCCCTGTGCCCGTGTGCAAGGGAGCTATAACGTGCGCACGTTAAAGAACACTGTGGATGGCCTTGACAGGAAGCTGCTATCTGTCTTCTAAATGCTGTCCAGTGGGTCCCATCTCCCCAACCTTCTTTTAGCTTTTGAGATCCTAGTGACCTGGCCATTTAGCCCATTGTACCCCCTTCAAGCAGCTGCTTGCCACAGAGGTCTGACAGGAACCTGTCAGTTTATATGCCATAGTAGAATGTCTGTGAGGATGGCTGAACCTCAGCAGAAAAACAACACATTCATCCGTACAGTAGCTCAAAAAAGTATCCAAACGCTATGGTTGAATACAAAATTCAGAAAAAATATTTGGCAATGATTATTTTTTAGAAATCAGTGATCTGGTAACCTTCGTATACAGTACAGTCGCTCAAAAAAGTATCCGAACACTATGGTTGATTACAGAATTCAGAAAAAATATCTGGCAACAATTTTTTTAGGAATTAGTGATCTGGCAACCTTCGTGTCACGTGATTACAGAATTCAGGAAAAGTATCTGGAGTGTGTACAGCAACTGTACACGCTCCAGTTACCATTCACAGCAAACTGGAGCGTGTGCAGTTACTGCACACGCTTCAGTTTGCTGTGAACGGTAACTGCACATGCTCAATATTTCCGTGAGTGAGCCCACACGATCTAGTATCAAAATAATATGACACCTACAGTCGCTCAAAAAATTATCCGAATACTATGGTTGATTACAGAATTCAGAAAAAATATCTGGCAACGATTTTGTTCAGAAATGAGTGATCTGGCAACCTTCGTGTCACGTGACACGAAGGTTGCCAAATCACTAATTTCTAAAAAAAATCGTTGCCAGATATTTTTTCTGAATTCTGTAATCAACCATAGTGTTCGGATATTTTTTTGAGCGACTGTACATGATGATTGCCAGATCACTAATTTTTTGAAAAGTCGTTGCCAGATATTTTTTCTGAATTTTGTAATCAACCATAGCGTTCGGATACTTTTTTAAGCGACTGTACGCGAAAAAAGCGATTCTCAAAGATAAAAAAAAAACAACGTCCATCTGGAACGAGAGTTCAATCAATCAGTAGAGTGACAAGCTCCTAATTTGCAGTTCCTATGTTCGAGTCTCCGTTGTGCCTGCGTTGAAAATTTCCTCCTCTAGCTCTCGTTCTCCCTTAATTAGAAAGGAGACATCAAAGTTATTGGGAACCCTGCCTTCTGTTAGAAAGGAACGTTAAACCGTGTCTCCGTGTGCTGTATAGCCATAACTTGTGTAAGTTAAAAACACATTCACATCCCATGAATCTTAACAAGCTCTCTAGTGAATCCCATTTCTCAGCCTTCTGTGAAGGTTGGGTTGGGTTGTTTTACCTATGAACGGCACTTTTTTGCACACCATGGGCTAAATGGCCAGGTCACATGGACCCCGTAGGCTCAGAGAAGGATTGGGGGAGGGGACCCACTGGAACAGCTGATGGTAGACAGATGGTAGCCTCCCGTCAAGGCCATCCAGCGTGTTCTTTAACGTGCACAGGGTATGGCTCTCCCGCACACGGGGCCGCGGCTTAAACGTCCCATCCGACGGACGGCGGCCTTTCCAAGCCCATCGGTGTCCCCTACTGACCGTGGGAAGGACAGGGAATTTTGCGGAGATAAATCTCAACGCTGACCCAGCTGGAACTCGAACCTGGGAACTACAGATTACGAGCCTGTCGCGCTACCGACTGAGCCACTCCCGCCCCCTTCTCTGCAGGTCCTTATGACCAGGTCATTTAGCCAATTATGTGAAAATAAGTGCCGCTAAGAGGTAAAACCCCAACCTCTCTACACCCCAGATCTGACTTGCTTTGGAGTTCTTTTTGTTTTCGAACCTTGTGTATTTTTCCTCTATAACTCTCGACTTTTCTTAAAATATTTTACTTCATAATAAAGGCTGAATCTAGAGAAAAAAAATTAATCATTTGGGCAAAGACTTGTTAGAATGTCATTTGAGGTATATTAGTTTTAGCAAAACGTTTTGGTAAATAGTACATGACTTTTTCAATTCTCAATTTTTTTTTAGAAAATAACAATATTTTTATATTTGTAATAAGTATTGTTCTCCTTCTTCCTCAAATAGACTTTTCTACGAAAACATTATATGTATTTAGAAAATATTTGTGAAGCAGGGGTAAGTAAAATAATTTTAGATTTGAAAAAATAATAAAACTGCTGGTTATGATGTAGTTATATCTGCTGAAATGTTAAAAATTATTGCTAGACATCCCTTGAAAACTCTTACAGATATCATTAATTTGTTTAATTGATAAGAGAAAATTTTATGATCCTTAAAAAGGGCCATAATTTTTTCTATTTACAAAACAGGAGATAAAAATTTGTTTAGTAATTATAGACCAATTTCCGTTCTCTCTGTTTACATCAAACGTTATTGAGAAAATAATTAAAAGCAGATTTATTAAATTTTTAAAGGAGAATTTTTTTCTCCTTTAATCCTTAATATGGTTTTCTGAAAAATAAAAATACAGAACAGCGGATATTAGCTCTACAGGTAAAGTATATAAAAGCATTACTCAGAATAGGAAAACTACAGTGCGTTTACTAGACATAAGAAAAGCATTTGATAAGTGGATATTTCTTTTAAAGAAACTCCATGCTTATGATACAGTCGCTCAAAAAAGTATCCGAACACTATGGTTGCTTACAGAATTCAGAAAAAATATCTGGCAACGTTTCTTTTAGAAATTAGTGATCTGGCAACCTTCATGTCACGTGACACGAAGGTTGCCAGATCACTAATTTCTAAAAAAATCGTTGCCAGATATTTTTTCTAAATTCTGTAATCAACCATAGTGTTCGGATACTTTTTTGGGCGACTGTACATGAGGATATGCATTCGAGTGGATTAAAAGCTACCTTCATAACAGAAGGCAAACAGTTAGATTTGCTAATGAACAAAGCGAATTCATGGCAATTACCAGAGGGGTACCACAAGGATCTGTATTGGGTCCAATCCTGTTTTTAATTTATATCAATGATCTATATCAAATAGACTTAAAGCGAGATTTATTGTATTAAGCTGATGATGCTGCTATTGTTTATTCCCATGACAAAATGCATAATTTGAAGATTTCTATGGAAAGTGATTTAAAAAAATCATAAATGGTTCATTTTGAATAAATTATCTCTTAATGTCCAAAAAACTAAATATATACTTTATGAGTTAAAAACCACTAACATATTTATCAATAATAAATATCATGAATTAAATTTCAAAAGTAGTATTGACTGTGTTTGCCCACTTATTGAAAGAGTTCAACTATTTGGGAGTTGTGCTTAATTCCAATTTAAAATGGAAATCCCACGCAGAAGAACTTGCAAGAAAACTTAGGAATATTTTATGTAAATTTTATTTTGTTAAAAGTTGGTTCCTAGAAATTTTCTTATTATGCTATATTTTGCATGAGTATATTTACATATACAATAAGTAATCTGTAGCTGGGGTGGAGAATACCAACATAATTAAAAAATTTATATTTAATGCATAAAAGAATTTTCAAAATTGTATTTTGAATTAAATATTCCAATATTTCATTTCTTATAAGATATTTTTATAAAATTAGACAAGTTTATTTTTTAAAAAAATATTTTATTTCTATATCAGCAAAAAAATTGGATTCATCAGAAAACTGTTACTTTTAACTGGAGGCAAATTCGAATACTACACACGCCGGCCACTGAATTAGAAACCTTTATGCAGATGTACGTAAACGTCATTTGCGCAGCGTATATATAAAATACGTGGTCACGCGCATCACCACGTATTCTAGGCAACTATTTAAAGCTGCTGTTCGTCAGTAGTGTTCTTAATTTTTTTAAATATTTTTCTCTTTGATTATTGAAATGTGGGCACTTAAAAAATTTATGATGTAATGTGTGTGGTGTTGGGCAGTAATTACAATTTGGAGACTATTTTTTTTAATCTAAAAAGGGTTGTATTTGCGTAGGCATAATTAGTTTTTGTCTTTGTGATAAGGTTAATGTATCTTTTTGAAAAGTTAAAGTCATTGACTTTTTGTATATTATTTGAAATATTGAATCAGTGTGTAATTGCATGTCGATGAGGCGTAAGTGTGGAGCGACGACATTCTGCAGGAACGAGATCGCCGTCGTCTGAGAAGGCTTGTACGGAGAAACGGGACTTCCTGTGTGCAGCAATTGACCGAAGCATTCAATGAAGGCTGTTCCCATATCCCAACGAATTATGCACAGGGAATTGAAGAGGATCGGTATTAGCAGTCGCATGCCTATACGGAAACCACTGATTTCTGCGAAAAACCGGAAAGTTTGTCTATAGTGGTGTCAGGAACACCGTGACTGGACATAGGAGACTGGAAAAAAAACGTCATGTGGTCCGACGAGTCGCGGTATACCTTGTTCTGTACCGACGATAGGCATCGAGTTTGCGGGAGCCCATGAAGCAATAGACTCAGCTTGCCTTGTAAACACAACTCATGGTTCTGGAGGCGGTATCATGATGTGGGGCACGTTCTGTTGTCAGGAACGGGTTCCCTGATATTGCTGGAATGATATATCTTCCTGATATACCTCCAAGGATTATCTGAACATTGTTGCCGATAAACTCCATCCTGCAATGTTGACTTTTTATCCAGCAGATTATGATTGTTTCATGGATGACAATGCTACTGTCCATCACGCAATATGTGTTCAGCAGTGGTTCAGCGAGCATGACAGCGACTTCCACCCTGGTCACCACAAAACTCAGATCTGAACCCCATTAAGAATATATGGGACATGTTAGAAAAACAGGTCCAGGAGCAAAGTCCTCTTCCGTCAAATCTGAGCCAGTTAAAGAACTGTCTGGTGAATGTCTAGCATGCTGGAGACATAAAGGCACTCGAACACCTTGTGAAATCTATGCCAAACCGCATAGGTGCTGTAATTCGGGCTAAAGGAGGTCCACCTCCGTATTGAATAAAGGTTTCTAATTCAGTGGCCGGTGTATGTATCTAAAGTTCCTTTAGCAAAAACAAATATTTTACAGAGACATCTGTCTCATCAGTGTTCAGTTCTTTATCTTCACAAATTTGAAATGGAAATAATCCTATGGTATTTAAAAGATATTTACGCTTATTTGCTTTAAATATTTCTAACGTAGAAATTGTAAAAGAAACCGAATTTTACTTTATAATTGTTGTTTACCATCTGATACAGTGTGTTGCTGCCGAAACTTTCATTGGTAATGTTCAGCAGAACCTGGACGGGCAGTTGCTCCTTGATTCTCAATTGTAGAAACCAAAATTATCTTTCTTTGAGTTATTGTAAATTTTTATTTTATGGTGTATATTGTTTGTGCATTTTTATGTACCTTTTGTATGTATGTAATAAATTATTGTTATTATTATATATAAGCTTAGTTTTCTTTTGGTTATTAAAATATGAGAGGGTCATTGTCGTCGTACCTTAGATCCAGTCCTGTTTAATACAAAAAATATTTTTCTAGAAACGCGATTCGAATGAAACATTAACTAAATTTGCGCTCTTTGAACAATATTTCTCAAACTGAATCTCCGTAGACTGTATTTTAGCATCATAAAGGGGTAATTCTGGAACTATCTGGAGATATTAGAAACCGTGACAAATGCAAAGTATTGTGATATGCTTCTGAATCATCAAAAACCATCCATTCTGAAGAAGGGGTGTGGTTTGTTAAACTCAGGTGTGTGCCTGCAGCATGACAATGGCTGTTCTCACCTCACGTTCTGGGGCGGGGGTGGCTCAGTCGGTAGCGCGCCAGGCTCGTAATCTGTAGTTCCCAGGTTCGAATCCCAGCTGGGTCAGCGTTGAGATTTATGTCCGCAAAATTCCCCGCCCTGCCCACGGTCAGTAGGGGACACCGATGGACTTGGAAAGGCCGCCGTCCGTCGGATGGAACGTTAAGCCGTGGCCCGTGTGTGGGAGAGCCATACCCTGTGCACGTTAAAGAACACGCTGGATGGCCTTGACGGGAAGCTACCATCTGTCTCCCAACAGCTGTTCCAGTGGGTCCCCTCCCCCAAACTTCTCTGAGCCTTCGGGGTCCATGTGACCTGGCCGTTTAGCCCATGGTGTGCAAAAAAGTGCCGCTCAGAGGTAAAACAACCCAACCCACCTCACGTTCTACAGTGAAGCAAATATGGGGATGAAGTTTGTGGTCTCACCTAAAATTCCATTTTCGCCAGACTTAGCACAGAGTGATTACGGACATTTTTTCTCCCCTGAAAGATGCACTATGAGAACGGGAATTCTCTTCAGATGGCGTGGTAAAAAAGGAGGTGCACTTGTGCTACCATCACGAACCCCGAATTTTCATTTCTCCAGGAATCAAGTTATTAGTGAATCGTTGTAGAAAGTGTGTCGACCGTAATGAAGACGAAATTGAAGACTGGCATATAAATTTTCCATTTTGTTTGAGTAAAATGGCTTATATTTAACTTTTGCTATTTTCATTTGAATGCCTTTCGTATAAATATATCTTCAAATATGCAAATGTAAAGCATAATTTCGAATCAGTATACCTGTATACATATTTCGATGGAAATATTATAAAGGCATATTTGATCTCTTGGAAAAGAGTCTCTCTAGGCTAAAGGTCAGAACTAGTGGAACCCCTTTATTCTATGGTATTTACGCCCCGGCTCAGTCAAATGATTATAATTAGACGACTCCAGCTATTATTGCTTACTGTATTCTAAGTGTGGTGTATGCGTTGGAAAATTTAAATCGACGCCATTAAGTGGTAGTATTTTTTTGGAACTAAATATGGTTCATGGGTTTGAGAATCTAAATCGACGCTTCTACGTTCATTAATGTTTAAAACTTAGGACGACTCTACTTATAACGTAAAATTTTCGTTTTTGAACCTCTGTTGTCCTGTCTTTCACGCAGAGCGCCTTCTTCGAAATTAGTTTAAAGTTCATCTCCCCAAAACTCTCCCATAGGTTAACATGGGATTCCCTATACTTTAACATTGGCCCAGAACTCCAAACTACTACACGACTGCAGTCATTTTAACTACCTCAATGTTAGTGTTATTATCCCACAGACGAATATTAACTCGAGTGAGATATTGAATCTATTAATGACTCAAATTCTGAGTCATTAACAGATTCAATATCCCACTCGAGTTGATACTCGTCTTTGGGATAATAACACTAACATTTCAGTAGTTAAAATGATCAAAATTTGAATTATTGTAAATGTAATTATATTTTTCAGTATGTAATAAAATTTATTTATTATCTATCTATTGTCTTTAAGTGAATAGTCATATTTTTTCTACTACTACTGTATTCCACTACTATTACTTACTGTATTCCAAACGAAGTGTGTCAGTTGCGGAATTTAAATTTATGCCATTAAGTAGGCATCATACTAGGCTCGTTCGAAAAGTCCTTCTGCATCTGCAAAACAAAATTTATTGCACTTACCTCAACAAAACTTTTACTATCCTCCAAGTATTTCCCTCCAACATCTACGCAAATTTGCAGACGTCTACGCCAATTCTGAATAGCTTGGTGATATTCCTGTTGGGGATTGGAAAGGCCGCCGTCCGTCGGATGGGACGTTAAGCCGTGGCCCCGTGTGCGGGAGAGCCATACCCTGTGCACGTTAAAGAACACGCTGGATGGCCTTGACGGGAGGCTACCATCTGTCTCCCAACAGCTGTTCCAGTGGGTCCCCTCCCCCAACCTTCTCTGAGCCTTCGGGGTCCATGTGACCTGGCCATTTAGCCCGTGGTGTGCAAAAAAGTGCCGCTCAGAGGTAAAACAACCCAACCCAACCTGTTGGGGATTATTCCGCAATTCTGAATGAACGCATTTTGCAAGGCCTTGCATCCTTGAAAAAGTCTTCCCAGCAAGTTCCTTTTTAATTTTTGAAAACAACCAACAATCGCATGGTGCAAGATCGGGAAAATATACAGGATAGGACAGCTGTTTGATTTTTTCTTGCTCCAGATAGACCATACTTGCCGGGTTTTGTGAGCACTGGCATTGTGATGAAGAAGGAGAACCCTTGACGCGCCTGTTTTTGGACGCTGTTCCTTCATCTCCTTAACCATTTTGGGCAGAACAATGTTGGTGTAGTATTGATCATTTATAGTCAGTTCCATCTGTCTCCCAACAGCTGTTCCAGTGGGTTCCCAACCTTCTCTGAGCCTTCAGGGTCTTTGTGACCTGGTCATTTAGCCCATGGTGTGCAAAAAAGTGCAGCTCAGAGGTAAAACAACCGAACTGAAATTATAGTCATCTTTTTAGGTAAGGTGTCCATGGCTACCACTCCTTGGGAATTGAAAAAAATTTGAATATTCTCTTCCTTGTGCAAAAGTCTTGTCGGAGGATTTTTGGACTCGGTTCATCTTCCACAACCCAAATAGTTGTTGATGTTTCTGGGAGTTGTATAGTAATAAAACTGCGTCTCATTACCTGTGATAATGTCTGTTAACCATTTGGGACAGTAGGTTCAAACTTTGCTAACATTTCCTTGCACGAGTCGTGTGTCTATGCTGCACGAATCGCACGTGTCGTGAGTGCACACTCGCACGAGTCGTGACTATGTGCACTAGAGTCGACTCGTGCAAGACACAAGTGTGTCTTGCACGAGTCGACTCTAGTGCTTTTTTACTAGCTGCTAGTTTGTGGACTACCCATTTGGCACAGATGTTTCAGAACTTTAAATGTTGGTCTCAATCGATACACTAACATCTAAACTTATTACTTGAATGGTGTCCGCAAAATTCCCCGCCCTGCCCGCGGTCAGTAGGGGACACCTCTGGGCTTGGAAAGGCAGCCGTCCGTCGGATAGGACGTTAAGTCGTGGCCCCGTGTGCGGGAGAGCCATACCCTGTGCACGTTAAAGAACACGCTGGATGGCCTTGACGGGAGGCTACCATCTGTCTCCCAACAGCTGTTCCAGTGGGTCCCCTCCCCCAACCTTCTCTGAGCCTTCGGGGTCCATGTGACCTGGCCATTTAACCCATGGTGTGCAAAAAAGTGCCGCTCAGAGGTGTGACAATCCAATCCAATCTAGAACGGTGACGTGTGGGTTATCCTTAATGAGTTCACGAACAGCAGCGATGGTTCCTTCGTTCATGGCCTTTTTCGGTTTCCTTCAGCAGGGACATTCTCGAAGCTCTGCCGTCATTCTCTAAATTGCGCATCCACCCCGTAACAGTGCCATATGAATAATAGACATGATCCCTATATGCTTCTGATAAATCAGCATGAATAGTTTTCGCGTCGTCCTCAAGCTGCATCCTTATGAAAATATAAAATCTTTCTCCACCTTTAGTAGGCTCCATAGCTACAACGCACAGATTTTCACATCGCACTTTACGAACCGCCAGCGAAGAGAGAAATGAAGATACGGTCTTTGTCTTTAGCACGTAATGACAAATTTAGACAAGCTCGTAGCGCGTCAACTTTCGAGGAACGAGTGGCAATCTACAGATACGTGTCAAGAACGTTTTGAACGCCCTACGTATTTTTTCAGTGTTCTAGGTGTGGTGCATAGGTTGGAGAATGTAAATAGATGCCATGAAATGGGTGGCCATATATTTTTAATATTGCTTACTGCATTCCAAATGTGGTTCATGGGTTGGAGAATCTAAGCCGACGCCATTAAGTGAGTGGTCATATTTTTTCACCACCAAATTACGAATCCTGAGATTCAACAGTCATCTGCCGAAATAATGCTTGGCTGAATCAGCCAAAAACCTAGAAATCGCAGTTCGTCATAGCTAACATCATTAAAAGAATCTAGAAGTATGAAATAAAAGTCAAATATATTCTACGTTTTTTATGGAAAAGAATGTTAATTTTTATGGAAAAGAATGTTATATTTTTATAAGAATGTTAATTTTATGTTAAGTGTGGAAACACTGCAATAAATAATTAAAGTTCAAGTGTTTAAAACAAAGCAGCAAAAATGTTATTATTATTATTGGTTATGTTGGATTGTGTCACTTCTGAGCGACACTTTTGTGCACACGATGAGATAAATGACCAGGTCACAAGGATCCAAAGGGCTCAGAATTAGTTGGAGGAAGGGATCACTGAACAGTTAGGAGATAGATGGAAATCTCCCGTCAAGGCCATCCATCTTGTTCTTTTTCGTGCACAGGGTATAGCTTGCCTGCACACTGTACCCTGGCTTAACGTCTCATCCCACGAATGTCGTCCTTTCCAAGCCCATCGGTGTCTCCCTTTTTGACCGAAATCATGGAGGGGATCAGCTTAACGCTCGCACAATAAACTCGAACTTGAAAAGCCTGTCGTTCTACTCCTTGATACAAAATGTATTCTTTCAAATATACAGTCGCTCAAAAAAGTATCCGAACACTATGGCTGATTGCAGAATTCAGAAAAAATATCTGGCAACGATTTTGTTCAGAAATGAGTGATCTGGCAACCTTCGTGTCACGTGATTACAGAATTCAGGAAAAATATCTGGAGCGTGTACAGCAACTGTACACGCTCCAGTTACCGTTCACAGCAAACTGGAGCGTGTGCAGTTACTGCACACGCTCCAGTTTGCTGTGAACGGTAACTGCACGCGCTCGATATTTCCGTGAGTGAGCCCACACGATCTAGTATCAAAATAATATGACCACCTACAGTCGCTCAAAAAAGTATCCGAATACTATGGTTGATTACAGAATTCAGAAAAAATATCTGGCAACGATTTTGTTCAGAAATGAGTGATCTGGCAACCTTCGTGTCACGTGACACGAAGGTTGCCAGACCACTAATTTCTAAAACAAATCGCTGCCAGATATTTTTTTCTGAATTCTGTAATCAACCGTAGTGTTCGGATATTTTTTTCAGCGACTGTACATAGAGATCTGGATATTCAAACAATAAAAATCAAAGATCATATCAGTCAGTTTCAAAGAGTTGAGGTTCAACTTGATTCGATTACTTCGAGCATTACCAACTATAATTAATCTTCGTTAAACAGGTTTAAGTGCCTCTCTGACATAGACAGAGCACATGAGACACTAGCACATTATGTACAAAAACTCTAAAAACTTCAGCTGGAGAAAGTAATGAGATGTACACCCGGAATCCTGTAACGTCAATAACGAAGCTATGATTTATATGATATATAGCGCAATTATTCTCTGCTAGCTCTAAGAAATATCAATATTAATAACGTAAATAGAAAAAAACATAGATTAACTATATTTTACTCTCACTTTAGTATTTTACTTCCCTCTTAACTTTTATATGACTTTAAATCGACACGCTCTTTTAAAACTGAATATCACCTCATGCATAAACATGAAGCAGACATAAATTCTGGTATCTTAGAGAAAAGAACGTTTTCTTTATTGCTAAGTTTTTTTTTTATTTTTCTACTTTAGCTTTGAATAAAACTCTGGAAGAAATTTGAATTTGTGTTCATGTTTCAATAAAACGGAGACTGCTGTAAATGAACTGCAAAGTCGTTGTAAAAAGATTTTTTTTTTCATATTAACCAGCCATCCTTTGACTGGGCATAAACGAAATTGTCAATGATAAAAGAATGAATCTTGAGAAATTTTTCCCATGATATTTATATTCTTTTCTATTCTAAATTCAGATCTTTTTAAGTCTTACTATGCATGCGGCAAACAACTATAAATGACGAAGGCAACGGCAAAAAGTAAAATGGAAGCAATTCGGACAGTTAAGACTACGAAGACTGTCATCATAAGGCCGGTAAGTCATTGGTTAATTCCCCTGTCAGTTACTTGTCAATCATTTCTCAACTATCATTGGATGATTGATAAGAGATTGGTGGCTCCGTCATCCAATAATCCATGAGAATAGTTGATGCTTCAGCTGCGCAGTCAAACTGTCTCAGTTGCTTCCATTGCATGCCACGTCACTGGATTTAAATATTTTTACAATTTTTAATAATACATAATTTTTAATATATATAAAATAATATATAATTTTTAATACATAAAAATAATATATAATTTTTAAAATATAAAATATATAATTTTTAATATATAAAATATATAATTTATATATTTTATAACATAACATTTAATGTATTATTTCATCATCATCATCATCATCATCCTCAAGCAGCCATGGGCTACGGAGGTCCAACCAGACCGTGTAATTTAGTTCTCCAAGCAAGTCTATCCTGAGCTACATCTACTGCATCTGACCACTGCACACCAATTCTAACAAGGTCCTGTTTGACATTGTCCGCCCACCGCATCCTAGGTCTCCCCTTCTTTCTGAAGCCTTTAAGCGCACTGTTCATAACCCTATTCGCCAATCTATAATTATTCATACAAGCAACATGGCCAAACCAACGGAGTCTCTCTCTGCACAATATGCTGCTTAAAGGAGGTTGCAAACTCCTTTGCCTAACCTCATCATTAGTTACAAAGTTGAACCACCTAATGCCCAAGATACTGCGTAAGCATCTGGAATCAAAAGCATCTAGTTTCCTGTTATCTTGTTTACAAAGTGTCCAAGTTTCACTACCATAACTAACCCGAGAAAGAACCAAACTATTATACAGCCTAATTTTAGTCTTTAGGTGTATACGCCTATTTCTCCACACTCTCCATAGATTCTTAAAAGTCCCGGCAGCAATACCTATTCCTCTGTTAATCTCATGCCGCACATCACCAGTATCTGTTACATAGCTCCCAAGATAATTAAACTGTGACACCTGCTCAAGACTGTAACCATTCAGATTAACTGAATCACAGCATGCCTGACCAATTTTTATCACTTTAGTTTTCTCTCTGTTTATAACCAAACCTACTCTACTACCAGTCTCATCAACAGCTCGAATGAAAGAGTTCATCTCATCAACATCATTTGCCAAAAGGGCTAAATCATCAGCATAATCTAAATCAGAAATTTTCGTATCTCCAGCCCATTTAAGGCCAAAATCTTTCCCTTGAAGTGACTTTCGCATAACATAATCAACAACCAAACTAAAGAGAAAAGGAGACAAAATACACCCTTGTCGAACACCAGAAGTAATGCTAAACCAATTGCTACAAGCCTTACCAACTCTCACACACGACTCAGTGTTATCATAGAGAGCTTTCATTATGTTAACTAACTTGTCTGGTATACCATATGATTTCAAAATCAACCACAAATTATGACGATCAACAGAGTCGAAAGCCTTTTTGAAATCAACAAAGCCAGCAACCAAAGGTTTCTGAAACTCTAAACATTTCTCAAGAATCTGCCTAAGTGAAAATATCTGATCCACACATCCCCTACCACTTCTGAATCCACATTGCTCATCACGCAATTGACTGTCAACCAGATTCTTAATTCTGTTAAGCACAATCATGGAAAGAACTTTACCTGGAACAGAGAGTAGGCTAATACCCCTATAGTTATCACAAGAACTGCGATCACCTTTTTTGAAAATAGGGATAACAATAGCTCTAATAAAATCCTTAGGAACCATGCTTTTATCATAAAAGATATTCAGAATTTCAGTCATCCAAGTGGTAACCGAAATATTTCCAGCTCTAAGCATTTCAGTAGTAATTTCATCTACCCCTGGGGATTTATGAAGTTTAAGTTTAGAAACAGCCAAAATAACTTCAGATTGTGTTATAGGGCCAACATTAAAGCCACCAATGCATCTATCATCATTGCAAACAATGGGAATAGAACTAACCGCATTGTTCAGAATATCACTGAAATGCTCAACCCACCTAGCCATGACAGAATCCTCACCTTCTATAACCTTACCTTGTTTATCCTTCAATCCCTGTATACCTGTCCGTTTTCTACCACACAAAACATTAACTATCTGGTACAGCTCTCTGCTGTTGTGCTGTCTAACTGCTTCCTCGGCTTTGTCAGCCATACCATCAAGCCAAAGATTCTTATCAGCAGCTAACTGATCTTTTACACGTTTATTAAGCTCTCTGTAATGCTTTCTATTAGTACTAGTAGGGTATTGATTAACGACATTCCTGCAGTTCTTTTTTTCTGAAATAAGCTCAAGTGCCTTATCACTCAGATAATTCTGTCTCTTCTGCTCCTTTTTTCCTAAAAGAGTACTGTTAGTGTCCAAAAAAGCCTGTTTAAAATGATCCCATTCTTCCTCAACTTCTGTAGTAAGCATACCATGCCTGTCGTAATGACTAAGTAACCTATCATGGTAAGCTTTGGCTATAGCAGGGTCTTTCAGAGCTTCGGTATTAAAAGCAAATTTTTTAACCCTAGCACAACACTTTTTAAGTTTAAGTTGTAAGACACTTTTAACAAGGTAATGGTCAGATCCAATTTCAGCTCCCCTATATGCCCTGGTATTTCTAACAGAACTAGCCCATTTGCTGTTAATTAATATATAATCAATCATATTCCTATGCAGCCCATCAGGTGAAACCCATGTGTACTTATGTATGTAGCGGTGTTTGTAGTATGTGTTAGTTATTCTGAAACCATTGAGTTTACTTACCTGTAGGAGACGTTGCCCATTGCCATTGCAGCTACCAATACCAAAAGGACCAATCACTCGTCCCCAAAGGTCAGAGTCAGTACCAACTTTGGCATTGAAGTCACCAAGAACAAGAGTAATATCTCCTTTCTTGACAGAATTCAAAATATCCTGAAGTTGTTCATAAAACCCATGCTTCTCATCCTCATCGGCATCCTCAGTGGGGGCATAACAGCAGATAACATTCAGGTCTTTAACGCTTGTCTGAAATTTTGCTGTAAGAAACCTTTCATTAATGCAATCATATCCTAGAAGAGCATCGCTAGCGTGTCTGCTGAGAAGCAGACCCACGCCTTGGTGATGCTTATTGTCGTCCTTCCCTGAAAAGAGAAATTTAATATTATTTTTAAGAATCTGACCTTTATCTGTCCATCTGGTCTCTTGCAAGCCAAGAATATCTAAATTATAACGGTGGAATTCTTGTGTGAGGACATCAAAAGAAAAAGCTCTGTGCAGAGTCCTCACATTCCAACTACCTATGGAGAGAAAATGGTTAGTGGGATGTTTAAAGAAACTATGTTTATTGAGAGAGGGAATGCCGACAATATCAAACAGCCCCCTAATCTCAGACATGGGGCAAAGACCCGTTCTCCCACTACTAAAGGCTGAAGCCATCTACACTGGAAGACTTCCTCCAATGTAGAATTTGACGATGCCAATAGAAGCAAAGAGTTCAGGTGCCTGCGATGACTTCTGCTCAGGATTATCCACCAGCTGATAAACATATCCTGTGAATCTATTCACTTGGGGCTGTCAACCCACAAACAAACAGAAAACACAGCGGAAGATTTTCCCTCCACAGAAGCCCACCAGTGCAGGTAAATCAGGATCCATAATCAAGCTCAGAGCCATATATCTGTCCAGTCCAGTTGGTTTATATGGTCAGCACCAGGACCCTGTGTGGTTGACCACTCCTCAGCAGGGTAGAAAAAAAAAGAAAAGTAGCCATAGTTGTCCAGATCAGTAGGCCACACTAATCTGGCAGCCCTCCCCTTCCGTTCACTTCCACAAGAGAGTATCTCTTTTGAAAGATACTAACGGTCTGCACCACGAGAAGGCGGGGTCGGACATTGGGTGTTAGGCCTGGCCGGTTCTATGCATCATCACAGGGGATTGGTGCATAGCTCTCCTTCCAGTGACTACCTAGCTACCATTTACAGACCAAGTAATAATATAATATTTATAATATAATATTAATTAAGTTTATAATATAATATTTAATATATTATTTATAATATAATATTTAATATATAAAATAATATATAAATTTTAATATATGATTTTTAATATTTTTTTAATATTTTTAAATATTATTGGATGATTGATAAGAGATTGGTGGCTCCATCATCCAATAATCCATGAGAATAGTTGATGCTTCAACTGCGCAGTCAAACTGTCTCAGTTGCTTCCACTGCATGCTACGTCACTAGGTTTAAATATTCTTACAAAACCTATAAGAGCTGTGACATTTTTCCCCAGAAGTTAAAGCAGCGATCTTATGCCAAAAGCAACCTAAATTCAAAGCTCCATGTCTTCCGATATAATATTTTTGAAATTTCAGACTAGAGAATAAGTTAAGGATCTCAGTGAAATCGGAATCTTGATTTTAAACAAAATTTGTTTAGCATTTGAAAGGCTGAAGAAGACGAAATATTTTCAAAGCAGACAATTCTGTTTAACCTTCATCCAAAACGCTTTCCGTCAAAATGTCAAAAGATATTATGTCGATTTTCAGGGAAAGAATGTCGAATACATGATGTCGACTTAAAGAGGAATGTTAAAGTGTAATATATCAACTTATAAACTGATGTCTAGTTATGAGATAGCTTACCGGAGAATTTCAACTTACAAAGAAATGTCGAATATTGCGATTTCGACTTATGAGGTGTAAGTCGGATTATAGGCTGTAGGAATGTCGATTTACAAAATGTTAACTTACACAGGAATGTCGAATTATAGGATGTCGACTTAGGCAGGAATTTCGAATAAAATATGTCGAGTTACACAGGAATGTCGAATTACAGAAATGTTGGCTTATTACAGCAGTGCCAAATTACAAAATGTCGACTTACACAGGAATGTCGAATTAAAGAAGTTCGACTTACGGGAAGGTCGACTATCAAGATGTCGACTTACGGGAAGGTCGACTATCAAGATGTCGACTTACGCAAGAATATCGGACTATGAGGTAAGTAATGATTTTCCACTATAGCATATTATAAATGCACGAAAATATAAGCCATAAAAGTAATTCAGTTAAAGACAATATCAAATAATAAGTCACATAAATGTCGATAGATTTACTTGGCAGAATCAATTATAATGCGTCATGTAATGAATGTTCTGTATGTAATGTGACCCAACAAGTCATGTTGTGTTGTTTGGGTTGTTTTACCTCTGAGCGGCACTTTTTTGCACACCGTGGGCTAAATGGCCAGGTCACATGGACCCCGAAGGCTCAGAGAAGGATTGGGGGAGGGGACCCACTGGAACAGCTGTTGGGAGACAGATGGTAGCCTCCCGTCAAGGCCATCCAGCGTGTTCTTTAACGTGCACAGGGTATGGCTCTCTCCCACACACGGGGCCACGGCTTAACGTCCCATCCGACGGACGGCGGCCTTTCTACGTCCATCGGTGTCCCCTACTGACCGTGGGCAGGGCGGGGAATTTTGCGGAGATAAATCTCAACGCTGACCCAGCTGGGGCTGGGACTTGAACCTGGGAACTACAGATTACGAGCCTGGCGCGCTACCGACTGAGCCACCCCCGCCCCCCAACAAGTCATGTACGAAGTGATATCAATGAGAATAAGAATTAATAAAAAAAAAACCAATAGATTAACATAGTTATTGCAAGGAAGAGAAGAATCCAAGTAGAGAAGCCGATGGCTAGCCAACCATCGCTTCAAATCCACCCAGGTAGCCTCAGGCAGGCATTCACAACATCTACGACAATTCCAATTTTCCGTGTCTGTCGCCAAGCCGCGCGCACCTGAGCGCCATGGAGGGTATGGTACACTTGGATGAGGAGGCTGGCGACGCGGCCGCCATAGTGCCGGCGGCCAGTCAACCACTCGCTCCGTGGCGAATCGCAACTTGCTTCACAAGTGTTGATATTGGAAGAAGCTGAGCATTTTCTGATCGGCTACGGAATCACTCCAGCTCGGAAAATAACCCAGAATCACATTCCGAAGGAATGAGTTTTTATTATTATTACGTGTTTCAATTTCAAATTGTCAGTCGCTATCAACTCTTTGTTTGTTTCTCAAGAATGTGGTGAAATTAAATGATAATAGCAGAATACTACTCAGGATTGGATTGTTTTACCTCTGAGCAGCATTTTTTGCACACCATGGGCTAAATGGCCAGGCCACAAGGACTCCGAAGGCTCAGAGAAGGTTGTGGGGAGATGGCTCTCCCGCACACGGGGCCACGGCTTAAAGTCACATCCGACGGACGGCGGCCTTTTCAAGCCCATCGGTGTTCCCTACTGACCGTGGGCAGGGCGGGGAAATTTTGCGGAGATAAATCAACGCTGACCAGCTGGGACTCGAACCTGGGAACTACAGATTACGAGCCTGGCGCGCTACCGACTGAGCCACCCCCTCCCATACTACTCAGGAAGAAAAGAAAGTAGTTCTCGGTTTTGTTATTTGTGTAAGTGGGAATAAATTTTAGGCTGTTTTCTGGTTTTTCTGTTCTTCTTTTCTAATATTCCCAATTTATGTGTTTTGTTATTAAAAACCTTTAAATTCGGCAACCTTGAAATTATTATCATTCTTTTATAAGCTCAAAGAAAAGGGTTAAGAATTTAAGTACAGTCGCTCAAAAAAGTATCCGAACACTATGGTTGATTACAGAATTTAGAAAAAATATCTGGCAGCGATTTTTTTTAGAAATTGGTGATCTGGCAACCTTCGTGTCACGTGAGATATAAAAAATAGATCACTAATTTCTAAAAAAATCGTTTCCAGATACTTTTTCTGAATTCTGTAATCAACCACAGTGTTCGGATACTTTTTGGAGTGACTGTAGGTGGTCATATTATTTTGATACTGGATCGTGTGGGCTCACTCACGGAAATATTGAGCGTGTGCAGTTACCGTTCACAGCAAACTGGAGTTCACAGCAAACTGGAGCGTGTGCAGTTACTGCACACGCTCCAGTTCGCTGTGAACGGTAACTGGAGGGTGTACAGCAACTGTACACGCTCCAGATATTTTTCCTGAATTCTGTAATCACGTGACACGAAGGTTGCCAGATCACTAATTTCTAAAAAAAAACGTTGCCAGATATTTTTTCTGAATTCTGTAATCAACCACAGTGTTCGGATCCTTTTTTGAGCGACTGTACCAAAAAACAAATCGTGATTATTCTAGCATCATCTGTGGAAGAGGAAATTGTTGTTGAATATTTCTATGTTGTCTTTCTGCTGAGGTCTTGCTTTTTTCGCAGATCATCTCTATGGCGCATTAAACTGACAGGCTCCTGTCAGACCTGAGATGGCAAGCAGCTGCTTGAGGGAGTAATTTATTTTTTTTATTTTACATTCAATCTTGCCATTTGTACGTTTCAGAAATTTCATAAAAAACATACTTGACCCGAACAAAGCGAAAAATTCACGATTCTATTACAACTTTTGACATTTTGTGTATTTGTTCTGCCCTTGTAAGATATTCTTCACATTAATGTACAGTCCCTCAAAAAAGTATCCGAACACTATGGTTGATTAGAGAATTCAGAAAAAGTATCTGGCAAGGATTTTTTTAGAAATTAGTGATCTGGCATCTCCAGTTCGAAGTGGAATTAAGTCTGCCTGTTGGGACAGAAATGACAAGGGACAATGGCAAGAGCTGTACATCAAAACCAATCATTAATTCTAACGAATTATTAAATATATTTTAGGGAAATTTTTTGTCTGGCAGATACTATGGTAATATCGCTCGAACAAGGGCATGAAAAATCTGGGTGTTTGCATAAATGATTCGGTGCGTAATCCACCAGTCATTATGCACAGAGACATTGTTATGCATTTCAAAGAAATTTATTAGATGTCTAAAGTGGCAATAACACCGAACAAGAAGAAATTATGCTTCAAGACACTTGGATTGGGTTGGGTTGTTTTACCTCTGGGCGGCACTTTTTTGCACACCATGAGCTAAATGGCCAGGTCACATGGACCCCGAAGGCTCAGAGAAGGTTGGGGGAGGGACAGCTGTTGGGAGACAGATGGTAGCCTCCCGTCAAGGCCATCCAGCGTGTTCTTTAACGTGCACAGGGTATGGCTCTCCCGCACACGGTGCCACGGCTTAACGTCCCATCCGACGGACGGAGTCCTTTCCAAGCCCATCCCCTACTGACCGTGGGCAGGGCGTGGAATTTTTCGGAGATAAATCTCAACGCTGACCCAGCTGGGACTCGAACCTGGGAACTACAGATTACGAGCTTGGCGCGCTACCGACTGAGCCACCCCCGCCCTCAAGACACTTGGAATGACGTCGGATGTTAATAAGAGCTTTTTTAGAGTATTCAGTTTTTTTCTTTAACAACAAAAGTCATTCTTTGATTATCCCTCGACAGGAAAGAGAGCATCGCGAGCAAGTTTGAAGTGAAATCCGCAAGTCTCAAGTTATAATTATGAAGTAATCGCAGCCGCTTATGCTGCTCCATCTTTGTACATTTCAAGGAAATTAGAATATGAGCTTGGACCGATACCGAACGAACCGCCCAGGTTCTTAAATCATCAGTATTTAAATGAAATCAGCCATTGAACCTGAGCTTGGTCTACTGAACCTCCCACTTTGCTACATCATCGATATTTGAATGAGATCAAGCAATGGCTGTAAACATCTAACATACACCACATGTTGATATGGGTAAGCGACTTCCACGAATAAATTCAGAGTTAGATTTTTAGAGAATGAACGAAAAATTATACCCCCATCGAGAAACAAACTCTCATTACGGAGTTATGAGAGAAAACACAGATAGTACCAGAGATGAATTTCGTTAAAATTAAGACTCATTAATAATACATACATACATAATTTATTTATTATTTTTATTTATTTATTTGCGACATATAGGACAGAGAAGAATCCTAGAAGCTACTCCTAGCTTTTACAGGCCTTCTCATACTAGGACATGCCCTACTAAGACCGAAGTCACTACTGACCACTGCCTTAGTTAGAGCTAACACAACACACAAAGTTTGCCTTGCTGGAACAGTCGCTAGCTGCCTAACCACTATGCCAGTTAAGGCATGTTACTTGTATATATATATATACCCAGTATAATGCTTATTTACTTCTTGTTTTTTTACATCATGGGGTAACGAAATTTCTCCATTGGCTCCAAAGAAGCATATCGATATTTTAGATTCGTCACAAAGGTGTATCTTCTGCACAAAAATATTTAAAATATAGATTCAGATAAAATAAATTACCCCTCAAGCAGCTGCTTTCTTAGAGATTTGACGGGAGCTTCTCAGTTTAATAGGCCATTGAAAAGATCTGTTAGGAAAGCGAGACCTCAGCAGAAATACAAAGCAAACATCCATGTCTTACCCGGGGTTTGAACCCAGGTCCTTTTGATCAGTAGCGAAGCATGCTAACCACTCTTCCGCTTGAACGACAGAATAAGGTCATGTGATTTAAAAAAAACTGGATCGAAGGGAGATGGGAGGGGGGAGTGACACAAATCATTTTTCTTTATGTACAGTCGCTCAAAAAAGTATCCGAACACTATGGTTGATTACAGAATTCGGAAAAAATATCTGGCAACAATTTTTTTAGAAATTGTTGCCAGATATTTTTTCCGAATTCTGTAATCAACCATAGTGTTCGGATACTTTTTTGAGCGACTGTATATGGGCTAGAATTAATAAGCCAAATATATGTTTACCAATATTTAATTAAAACAGATTATATAAAGATGATTAAAATTTTTAATTAATGATTTTGTTAATCAATGAGAAAACTAATTGTGACACTGATTATTCTATTTCTAATATCTTATGATGGTCAAAGTTTTGAAATGCGAATTCATGTTTATGAGATTTTAATTGACCAGTTTAGTTACATTTGACTGTTTGTTAAAGACAGTTGATATTTTGTGCAGAGATGTATATATTTGTTGTATAAGTGAACATGTCTACGGAAATTTGAGAAGTTAAATGAATCAGTTTTCATACATGAAGGCTTTATTTATTTTCTTTGAAACTTTGGAAGACTAATTTTGGTAAAAGCGAAACACTTTCATGTCTTGAATTTTAAAGAGAAAGATGTAGTGATGATTCGGGAATTACATTTTATCATCATCATCATCATCCTCAAGCAGCCATGGGCTACGGAGGTCCAACCAGACCGTGCAATTTAGTTCTCCAAGCAAGTCTATCCTGAGCTACATCTATTGCATCTGGCCATGTCATTGGTTAAAACCTAAAAGTTTGTTTCGATAATAAATTAACAAAAGAAAATCTCGAGTTAAAACACAATTTCGTAAATCCAAATAATTTGCGTCACTTTTAATAAATAACGCAATAATTCGAACACTTAATTTGTGCTATTTATTAAAGAAAAGGAATACTGTCTGAGAATGCAATATGAAATATTCTGGTCATTTGGGATATGTTAAAGCTATTTAATTTCAGAATACTTTTTAACCGATATATATTTACGAAAGATTTGTAAGTCTAGGAGTAACTTTAGAAATTTGTGAAATGAAAATTAACAAATCTTACTCATCGTTTACAAAAAAAATCTTTTTCGTTATTACTTTGGGGAAACAAATTATTTTTCTCTGGGATTTTTCGATTATCGGGGCAAAAAAAACCTTAATTATACAATTAAAATAGTAAAATTTTCTCGCCAATTAGTGCAAATCCACCAATTTTTGTTTTCCACCAACAATGATTCCCCTAATGCGAACATTGGTAGGAAATATATACCTAGTCCTGAAACTCATAACCAACTCTCACAAAAAAAAAAGCTCTAATAAAAATCTATACCTCATTTACTAATAAAATTGACGACAAAGAATATAAATTTGCATTTCAGATAAAATTGAATAATTGGTAAAAAAATATTTCACTAATGATAGCACACTATGACATATGTACGATAATCAAAGTGTTCGTTCTTAATACCATTCTATTTTGTTTACTGCAAATAAAAAACATCAGTTGTTTCATTAATATTTGAATTGAGTAATAAAAATATAGGATTTTACTATAAATTATGCACCTACTATCTGAACAACATCCATTTAGACTGAAATAACAAAGTTTCATAAAATCCTTCCTTTCTAAGAGAAAATGACAAAATTTGAAACATTACCAATGCCGTCAAGATCAACATGAATCAAAACTAAAGTTAGGAATGTTTCTGAAAAATCCTATAATTTCGAATATCTAAGAAGAGAATTCTAGAAGACATAAAAAAAATGTTTGGTGCAAAATTGTGTTTTTTTTTTTCAAGATCAAACAGAGAAAAACTTAAAAAAATGTTTTTCGTTATTTTCTCCCACTGATTATGCCTATCGTGATAAAAAATTAAGTAGCTTTTTTAACAGAATGGTTCACAAGCTTTTCATCATCGCTTCGCACTTATAAGAACCAAATATTGCCACACATCGATATTCTGCAGGTAATTAAAAAATTATAATAGCAACGGCATAGGTTTTTGTTTGTGCTATTTATATCTAAAGCGATTATAAACCGATATCAACGAACCTAATAAGAATATCTTTCTTTCTAAACGAAGAAACATCTTTTTATTTTAAAATTCTATGTTATTAAGATCTCCTCTACCTTTTCTAATAAAACAATAACTAAAATACTGTTTTCCTTACTGAAAAAGTCATTTTTGTGTGAAATATTTTTGTACAGAATATCTACATCGTTATCTTATTATAATAACGTTTCCAAATCGGGTCACAGAATGAGAACCCTGTTGTTGAAAATCCAGTATACAACGTTATATACAGATTGTAAAGTGATAAAAGACTTGAACAAAATAATCGGTTTATAATCGCTTTTGATATAAATAGCACAAAACTGTTTTAAGAAATTCAAACTGATATCAAAATGATTTATAGATACGATTCATTCTTTTTCTCGTTCTTTTCATTTAAACTACAAATTTATAAACGAACCTAATAAGAATGTCTTCTTTCTAAACGAAGAGACATCTTTTTCCAACAAGGTAACAACTTAGAGAAAAGAAAGTCACAAGTACTTACTACTGATGAGAGTGAGAAACCAGCACATCTGAAGCAGTCGACAATATCCACCATACTGTACCCTCCGCAGCATACTGAGGCGTCGTGCATAGGGAATCTCCTTTCTCCTCACTGTACCTCACCAAGAAATTTATCCGACAGAGGAGGCGATTATCACGAGCAACAGTAGCGTCCACCGATCGAAGGAACTCATTATTAGACTACACGGCAGCACAACAACCTCTTCTTACCTTCGCTGATACTTTTCCGTGAACCCTCTTTCTCTTCCCTTCAGAGCTCTTTCCTTTCTTAGGGCTCGCCTCTTTTCCTATGCCGTTGCTGGCCAGGCACTGCTCCGGATATAAAAGACGGCCTGTCTCCAGCTCGGCTTCCTCCTTCAATGGGATTCACCGGTGGAACGCGGTTGTCGTGCTCGCCACCGGGACTCATCCCCAGAGGGCGCTGCTGCTTTTCTCGGGATCCTCCTGTTCACGAAGTGGGAACGGAACAGCTGAGGCAGATCAGGAACGGGACGTCGTTAAGACCGCCGTTCCCGCTCTTGCAAGGTGGACGCTCCGCTGAAAGAAGGCAACAGCGCCATTAAGAAGAGGGAAAAGTGTCAACAAAGGATCCGTAACACAATAGTTAGTGATGCTGCTCTCAGACCCTAGAGAAAGCAGAAATCTTTTGTAAGCATCAGTAATTTCGTATATATAGGCATATTCTTTGTCATCTCACGGATGCAAGACGTATGCGTTTTCTCTTACAAAGAGGGTTTAGTACAGAGATAAGGAGATTGCAAATCATAAAACATATACATGGTTTCCATTAAATTAAAGAATATCCTTATGTTAAGTCAATGGGAAGCTAACATCACAGCTCCATAACTACTAAAATAAGATTTTTTTGTTTTGAAAAATCTGATTGCAGATAAAGAGATCAATCAAATAAATCAATATCTCGATTTTCAACAATATTCGTTCAGTATTTAATGAGTTATGGAAGTTTGAATATTTAGCGATAACAATGCCATCCACAAAAATTAACTTCAGAAGTTAATTAAAATCTAGTGTTAAGTATTGTATCAAAGTGTTTAATAAAACAAGTTTACATTTTAGAACTTTGTGTAAATAGTTTTTTCGCTATTCTTCAGTTTTGTATAAGTTTCTTAACACTGGCATTGCTGTTGTAAAAATTTAAACTTATATAACTCATTAAATACTGAACGAATATGTTGAAAATCGAGATATTGATTTATTTGATTGAGATCTTTATCTGCAATCACATTTTTCAAGACAAAAAAATTCATTTTAGAAGTTATAGAGCTTTGACCTTAGCTTCCCATTGACTTAACATAGGGATTTTCCTTAATTTATGGAAACCAGTGAATATTAAAAACCAGCATTATATATTAAGCATTATATATTATTATTTAAGGAAACACTTGAAATTACAGGCTCTTGCAACTGGATTGTTTTGTATCGCTAAAGGGCACTTTTGCGAAGCACACATTGGACTAAATAAACAAGTCACAAGAACCTAAAGACTCAAAATTTGGTAGGGGAACTCACTGAACGTCTACTAGGAGACATATGGGAGCTTCCCATTAAAATTGGAGCGGGGCTAGCTCAGTGCCAGGCTCGTAATCTGCAGTTCCCAGGTTCGAGTCCCACTTGTGCCAGCATTGAGATTTATCTCCACCACACCCCCACACTGTCTGTCAGAAAAGGGACACCGATGGGCTTGGGTTCTTTTATATATCTTAACGACACTTTAGGGCAAACAATAGGCTAAATGGCAGAGTCACAAGAACCCAAAAACGCAGAATTGAATTGTGGAAGAGAATCCACTGGACAGTTGTTCGGAAACAGATGGAAGCCTCCTGTCATCCAGTGTGTTTTTTAAAATGCACGAAATATGGCATTTTCTATATACGGTGTAAGCTTAGTCCCATCTGACGGACGGCTGTCTTTGCAAGCTCGTCGGTGCCCCCTTCTTCATCGAGGGCATGGGGCGGGGGTGGCTCAGTCGGTAGCGCGCCAGGCTCGTAATCTGTAGTTCCCAGGTTCGAGTCCCAGCTGGGTCAGCGTTAAGATTTATCTCCGCAAAAAATTCCTCGCCCTGCCCACGGTCAGTAGGGTACACCGATGGGCTTGGAAAGGCCGCCGTCCGTCGGATGGGACGTTAAGCCGTGGCCCCGTGTTCGGGAGAGCCATACCCTGTGCACGTTAAAGAACACACTGGATGGCCTTGACGGGAGGCTACCATCTGTCTCCCAACAGCTGTTCCAGTGGGTCCCCTCCCCCAACCTTCTCTGAGCCTTCGGGGTCCATGTGACCTGGCCATTTAGCCCATAGTGTGCAAAAAAGTGCCGCTCAAGTGTAAAACAACCCAACCCAAAAAATCATCGAAGGCATGATGGGGGTTGGGGAAATAAATCTCAACTCTGGCATAGTTGGAACTCAAACCTTAAAACATCAGATTATGAGTTTGGAACGCTATTAACCCTATAACTGACTCTGCAATTGCAGTATGTTTTATCATTACCATTCAATCTCTGGCGATACTCAATGAAACTTATGGCTGAACAAAACCTAGAAGAAAAAAACCTGGCCCAAATCCGTAACAAAATACAGATATTTATCTTTTATTAGTTCTTGACTGCTTCTTACATAAATCTTGTGCAATTGCCGCTGCAATTTATCTTGTAAGAAGTGGATTTAGTTCATCTTTGAACATAAATGTACTTTGATGCAGAGAAGTCATTTCATGAAAATCGGAAAGATCCATTCAACCGTTCGAGAGTTATTGCGACGAAAAAAAAACACACTGACAAGCAGCACGAAATGTCAAAAAAGATCCATATGTTTCTTCCAATGAACACTTCTCACTGTCAAGAATCATATTTATCTTACTATTTATTAGTCGTCAGTTGCTTCTGTCTTTCTAGTAACTTCTCTCTTTCTTATCCCGTTTCAATCAGTGATACCTAATTTGAAGGCTCGTGAGAGTTGATCCGCGAAGAGGATTTGCAGAAAAAAAATTACGGTTTACTCCATGAATAGGACACGAAAAACGTTTCGAATCTCCTTCTGCGACGATCAAGGTCGATTTCTTTTGGATTGTCCTTCAAACTCGACTTCTTTTTGGACTGCCTTTTCAAACTCGACTTCTTTTAGATTTTCTTTCAACCTCGACTTCTTTGGACTTTCCGTCAAACTCGACTTCATTTTTAGACTTCATTTTTAGACTTCATTTCGAACTCGACTACTTTTGGACTTTATTTCAAACTCGACTTCGTTTTTGGACTTCCTTTCGAACTCGACCTCTTTTCGACTTTCTTTCAAACTCGGCTTCTTTTCGACTTTCTTTCACACTCGACTTCTTACATGAGTTGAATTGTCGTGTGTTAAAACTGTATTCCTCAGAATGCCCCATTCTTCCCTTTCGGAAACACTTAGTCAGGGGATAACTTTGATTTCACATCCAGCTTGCCACAGAGGTCTGAGAGGAACTATTAGTTTATCCCGCCGTAGAAAAGATCTGTGAGGAATGCGAGCTCCCAGCACAAATAAATACAGAAACATCCATACCTTATCTGAGGATCGAATTCAGGTCCCTTTGATCAGTAGCAGAGTGCGCTAACTACTAGGCTACCGGGATGACATTGACTGGAGACGTGAACTGTTTGGTGTTTTAGCTGTGACGTTTTCTAGAACTTCTCACAGTTAAATTTCGGCACCTTCTGGAACATCTTATTCAGGAGTGTAACTTTGTGTCCTTCTTGTAGTTCTCTCTGTGGATTAAACAACTTTTCTCTTTGGACCTCCTTTACGCAGATTACACCTGAAAGTTTTAGTTATGGTTATTATTTAGGTTACAAAAGACTGCGTTGCAAATTTCGGTTTGTACAACGTTTTTAAATGGTAAATTCGTAATGATTATACTGCATGTACATTTGCACTATGCAAGGCCAGATTTAGGTGGGGGATTATCCCTTACCCCCTCCCCTCCTTGAGAATTCTAGTAACTGTAATGGAGGCAAAAAATTGTTAAACTTGCGCATAGTTCATGCATTTTTAAGACATTTTAAGCATAAAAAACTTGTAAGCATCAAGAAATTTTAAGGACCTCTAAATCGGAGGGGAAAATGCTATAAGCAATGAAATCCGTTCTTCTTGCTCCCCCTCCCCCCCCCCCCCCCCAACTTCTATTTTTTTTCTAGATCCGGGCCAGACTAATATAGGGCCTAGCCTGGATCTAACAATAAAGGACGAAGAAAAATGGGTGGTTAGTTGGATTGGATTGTTTTACCTATGAGCGACATTATTTTGAACATATTGGGCAGGTCACAAGGGCCCCGAGGGCTCAGAGAAGGTTGGGTGAGGGGACCCATTAGATAGTTGTTAGGAGACAGAGATAGTAGCCTCTCGTCAAGGTCATCCAGGGTGTTGCTTAACGTGCAGAGGGTATAAATCTCCCCCACAAGGGGTCACGGTTTACCGTCCCCATCCGACGGAGGCGCCCTTTCCAAGCCCATCGGTATCCCTTACTGACTGAGGACAGGGTGGGATTTTAGCGGAGATAAATCTCAACACTGACCCAGGTGGGACTCGATCCTGGGAACTGAAAATTACAAGTCGGGCGCCCTACTGACTGGACCAACCTTTGTCTTATAGGTAATGAGTAATTTTTTTAATTCTTGAAACCAAACCTGTTTGATGACCACCTCCTACAGGGAACAATTTTAATGCTTGGAATAATGTTGCATCTATACGAGAGAAAATCTGTGGTGCAAGGACAATTCTGTCATTCTTGTGAGCATCCATTCCCCGAGAATGATAGTAACTGGAAAGGAGGCGAAAAATATTAACATATTTACGAGGGTTACTCAAAAAGTAATGGCCCACAATATTTTCCCTTATATTCAGTCTACAGTGCTTTTACTTGTACAGTATATAGCGATATAACTTAGAAATATAATCCTTTTTCTTTATGATCACCGTCGCTCTCGATTATCTTGCATCACCCCAGAATAAAAGCCTGTAATCTTCATTGTAGTAGGGCGGGGATGTCTCAGTTGGTAGTGCGCCAGGCTCATAATATGCAGTTCCCAGGTTCGAGTTCCAGCTGGGTCAGCATTGAGATTTTTCTCCGCAAATCTCCCCGTTCTGCCCACAGTCATTAGGGGACACCGATGGGCTTGGAAAGACCACTATCCGTCGGATGGGAGGTTAAGTCGTGGCCCCATGTGCGGGAAAGCCACACCCTGTACACGTTAAAGAACACTCTGGATGGCCTTAACGGGAGACTACCATCTGTCTGTCAACAGCAGTTCCAGTAGGTCTTCTCTCTCAACCTTCTCTGAGCCTTAGGGGGATTCTTGTAACCTGGCCACTTATCCCATTTTATGCTAAAAAATGCCGCTCAGAGATAAAACAACTCAACCTTCACTGTAGTGCTTTGTGAAGGGTTTGAGTGTCCATCTTTTGCAAATGTCTACTTGGCCAACTGATCAAGTCTGCTGAGGTCAACAGCATCGACCCTATACGCATTCTGCGATGTTTTGTGGATGTTTCCAACACTCTCCTTCTCACAGACCAATAATTCATTAGCATTCATTTATTCATTCATTTGCAACACATATAACAGAGAAAAATCCTATAAGCTACTCCTTACTTATACACGCCTCCTGATACAAGGACAGGCCCTACCATGACCGAAGTCACTGCTGACCACTGCCTCAGTTAGAACTAAAATAATACATAAAGTTTGCCTTGCTGGAATTGTGTCTATATCCCTAACACTATGTTAGCAATCACATTGCTTCGACCGATGTTAATGAGGGCTGCCATGTTTGATTATGCTATAGTAGCCCCACCTGTGGGAAGACGATGAACTTATGATAAAAAGAGGGGGGAAGGCTCTACCTAACACTGTTCAAAAAACAATACTGTAGAACAAATACTTATCTGTAAAAAAAACCGAAACATTACTTTTTCAGTTACCCTCGAATTTTTCACGCAGTTTTTAAATATCTTTGAAGACCACTAAAATGAAGAGAAATTTTTTATTCTGGAAGAACGGTCCAGTCCATCCGCCCTTTGGTGATGGACAAACACAATCCACCATTTTCATTTCTAAATCCATCCAACTTTTTTTTTCTATATCGGATATTGTAATAATATATATGCTCTCCATGTCAATCAATAGTTGACCAGGTCACAAGGATCCCAAAGGCTGAGAGAAAGTTGGAGGAAGGGACAGCTGTTAGGGAATAGATGATAGCCATCCATTCAAGGCCATCTAACGTGTTCTTTAGGGTGCAAAGGATATGGCTATCCTGTTCACGGAACCAGAGTTTACATCCCTTCCGATTTTCCATCGGTGTCCTCTTCAGGACTGAGAGAGATTTAGCCAATTAATTAATATTTTTCCTCTGAGAAATACTCTTCTTTATGACTAATTCTATTAATAAACTCTCGTTAAACTCCCATCCAGAATATTCTTAATGTACTGACAAGATCCATGGTTCGGATACGCAATGAGAAGTGTATATATGGTTCGGATACGCAATGAGAAGTGTATATATGGTTCGGATACGCAATGAGAAGTGTATATATGGTTCGTATACGCAATAAGAAGTGTATATATGGTTCGGATACGCAATAAGAAGTGTATATATGGTTCGGATACGCAATGAGAAGTGTATATATGGTTCGGATACGCAATAAGAAGCTATTTATTGAGGAATGCGAAACCTCAAAGTCTTGTTAATGATTGTTCACGTCGATAATAACTTGTTTGATCCCATCAGATTTTTCATCTATCTTACCTAGGTTAAGAGATTTATTTTATTATTAGGCATTAAGGTGAAGAACGACTCGGGTCCATTGCGAAGCGAAATATTGCCCCAGTTATCCAATGACGGCATGTGGCATCCTTCAGATCGGAGTGAGCATCAGCTGCTCTCGACAGTTCCGGGATTTTCTTGAAATCCAACAGCAAGTAATCACACAAAGTGAGGTCGACTGAACAACAGTACCCGGATGCTGGACAACTGCTTGCTTATATTTATCACAGTAACAATAAGCTTGAATCAGTAACAGGTTTGAAAGCTTTACAGAGCATAAAGGTTAGGTGGAATATCAATAGGAAGCATAAGGATTCATGATGCAAGTACTTACTTTTATAACGTAGAAATTTCCAATTTTTATCCAGTACTGGAGATTCTTTCTCGTATAAATTTTTAAGATTTGAAGCGACTCCCAAAGTTTTAAAAATAAAAAAGCTCCATCAAGTGTTTTGGAGATAATGACACCACGAAAAAAATCGTGATAATAAAATATCTCGCAAATATTTTAAGATACTGATTTTGTCTTGGAATTGTTTTTAAATATGCAGGTTTTTCTCATAAAGATGCCTAGAACATGAGAAGTTTTTCGAAAAAATAATATACGTTGTGAAGGTTATCACGTGGACATTTCTAAGAAATGGGGATTCTTTCAACAAGGGGTGGATTGTATTAGTTGATAATGAACCAGGTTCAAGTTCATTTTTTCTGTTAAGCTCTACTCTGCCCTTGGCACGAAAGGGGACATCGATGTGTGTGGGAAGTCCACCTCCAATAAATCATGTCTCCACCCTGGGTTGGGTTATTTTATCTTTCAGCCGCACTTTTTTGCACACGATGGGCTAAATGGGCAGGTCATAAGGATCTCAAAGGTTCCGAGAAAGTTAGAAAAGAAGATCCACTGGGAAGTTGTTAGAAGGAATCCTCCCGTCAGGGCCATTTAGCGTATTCTCCGACATGCAGAGGTTACGGTTCTCTTGCACACTAATCACGGTTTAACGACTGAGCCGACGGACGGCGGCTTTCCGAGCTCAGCAGTATTCCTTTCTCAACGACAGCACTGAAAATATGGTCAGAAACTCACTTATGTTTTAGAAGGGCATATCCTTCTATGAGAATGACTTTATTGACTAGGAGTAACTTTTAGGATTCTTCTCTCTCTTCTGAGTAGGAAATCAAAAAACATATTTTTTTAAGATCTGAGGATTCTTACTGTAGATATTTTTAAAATGTATCTCTTTATATGAGGAACAAGTCTGTTCCGTAATCATTTCTAAAAATGGGGAAATACTTCCCTCAAACATTTTTGAATTATGGGATCTTCTGGAACTTCTAAACCGCATCTTAAACTACGGAAATCTTCCCATAAACTATTCTAATATGTAAGGACTCTTACCGAAACATTAAAGTATGAAGACTTATAATTGAATCAACTTGCTAACTACATTCTCTTGATAATATACAACCATCTTTTGCGACTCAAATGTAATGTTCCTTTTTTCTTTATTTCAGTCTACAGAGTTTTGTGCATTAGAAAATAATCTATATAAAATTTAATCTACACTAAGAAGCTGAGAATGCCATGGAAACCCTTTACAGAAACCAAGAGACTCAGTGGTTCACTCACCGAATACTTCTACTAAAACACGTGTTACATTTGTTAAGTTTTCGCGGCATTTGCATAGCTTTGACTATCAGTTTCATGATTCTCAGCTCTTTGATGTTGACTCGTGAAGCTTCATTACATAGTAATATCTCGTTTCCTTTGAAAGTCAACGAAACCAGAACTTAATGCTGGAAGATGTTCACAAAAGATGTGAAAAAATCATGCAGTTTCTAAAGGCCGAATTATAACATAATAATTCTGTCGCGCTTTTAACTAACCTGTTACAGCTGAATAGAAATGTTGAACAATCTTATCTTATTAAATTGAATTTTATACAATAATGATAATGTAAAGGAGTGTGAAATAAAATTGCTCTCATCAGTTACAAATATCAGAATTATAATTTTTTCTCCTTTCATGTTTCTCTTAAACTTTTCTCTCCTTTCATGAGCAAAAAACTAAGACATTTATATTTAAACTTATTAAAGGGATTAATAATTAAGTGGATCAGTTAAGAAATTAATGCCCCACTTTAATTTCATAGATCAATATTCAGTGTACAGCACTGTTACTTGTACAATATGCAACATAATTCTGTTTATGATCGCAGATCACGTTCAACTGTCTTGCACTACCTCAAAACAGGAGCCTGTATGTCTTTACTCTGAGGGTAGTTGTGAAGGTGGTTTGTCTGTCTTTTACAGATGCCTGCTTGGCCAACTGACTAACTGTGCCCAGGCCAATAGCATCGACTCCATATACATTCTGCAATTTCTTGTGGATATTTCTAACAGTCTCTTCTCACACTCCAAGAATTCATTAACATCACATTGCTACGAACGATGTTCATGAGGGCAGCCATGTTTGATTAATGCTACAGCAGCGCCACCTGTGGGAAGACGATGTAATGAAAATATCTGGGAAGATGAACCTTTAAGCTTCAAAAGAAACAATACTGCAGAATAAATGCTGACTTGTAAACGTAATTGGAACATTGCTTCTGAGTGACCCTCGTATTAATAGCATGGTTTGATTTAAATGAAATACAGTAGAACCCAACTTGGAGAAAATGTATCGTTGCCGTAATAGGATCAGTTAAAACAGGATTATCTACGTCCTTGTAAGTGTTCCTTGACGGGAATGAATCGGAATAAACGTACAAGAAAACCTCACAAACAAAAGATCAGGTTCTTCGAAAAATGAGTCATTAAGCTAATGGTGATTTCCTATAAACTCTCATGTTATAATGCGGAATGTATTCCACGAAAATGAAAATAAAGGTAAATTTTAATGATTATAGCTACTTTATAGCGTGATAAAAATGGTTTTTGGTTGAGGACGTTTAATAATTGTCTCGACTGATGTCTATATCTAATTTTCTTTTCAAAACTGCTTTCGCTCATCATGTCATAAGATGATTCTTACCATTTTTTCTTGCTGGAGTAAGTGTTTTCTAGAGTATCAAATTCACGAAGATAAATATACTTACTTCGAAGATAAATATATCCAATATAGCGTTCCAGGCTCGTAATCTGCAGTTACCGGTTCCAGTCCCGGCTGGGACAACATTGATATTCATTTCCGTAAAATTCCCCCACCGTGTCTTTGATCAGTAGGTGACACTGATGGGCTTGAAAAAGCCGCCGTCCGTCGGACGGGACGTTAAGGCCTGGCCCATGTGGGGGAGAGCCATACCCTGTGCACGTTAAAGAACACTCTGGATGGTCTTGATGAAGGCTACCATTTGTATTCTAACAGCTATCCCACAACCTTCTCTGAGCCCTCGGGGTCCTTATAACCTGGCCATTTAGCCCAATGTGTGTAAAGACTCAGAAGTAAAACAACTCAACCGCATTTAATATTTATTTACTTAATATATATTGCATAAAAACTTTAGATTTAATTTAGGTAAAAAAATTATAATATATATATACATATTACATATATGATAATATACTGTATGTATGGCTTACTCTTTCAAGTTTAGTGAGCTCACTTCCCTGTAGTCTTCTTGTCGAACCCATTTTATCTCGTCATTCCTTCTGAATTCAATTCAGTTAATCTTTCATGATGGGATCGATAAAATTCAGTGACGAAGAATTGTTTTAAGTATCGGTAATGAATTAGCAAATCTAGCAAAACTTAATTATTGTTGAAATTTGCTTGTGTCGTTAAACGAGGCATTACTTGTATATAAATAATGTACTGTACACCCTGGCCTCGACTAACACAAGATAGATGTGTTCTCCAAAGAATTCGCGATGAAATCTTTTTTGTCAGAAGCGAATTTCTCATAAGAAATAATGTAAATATGGGGAATGCGTTCCAGAATCCTAACCTGGTTGGCATATTCCTATTTTTATTCATTTGTTGATTTTTGATTAATGCCTTTGTGTTCATACACGTAATTCATTTCTACATAAGAGATAAAATAATAAAGTAGAAACAAAAAGCGGATAAATGCAGTTTATTTTAATGCATTGCCGATTATATTTAATTTAATAGCCGAGCAATAAAGATTAAAAGTGATAAATTAATTTTGTGTGAAACAAATAGCCCTCAAAGTATTTGCTTATCTGCAGAAGAAAATAATAAAAA
Organism: Ryuthela nishihirai; assembly: GCA_038380435.1. Classification (NCBI taxonomy): domain Eukaryota; kingdom Metazoa; phylum Arthropoda; class Arachnida; order Araneae; family Heptathelidae; genus Ryuthela; species Ryuthela nishihirai. The sequence continues at coordinate 11,954,754 of JAWZYU010000004.1, forward strand.
TAATAAGAGAATATGAAAATAAATTATAACATTTAAACCAATTGGGTTGTTTTACCTCTGAGCGGGGGCGGGGGTGGCTCAGTCGGTAGAGCGCCAGGCTCGTAATCTGTAGTTCCCAGGTTCGAGTCCCAGCTGGGTCAGCGTTGAGATTTATCTCCGCAAAATTCCCCGCCCTGCCCACGGTCAGTAGGGGACACCGATGGGCTTGGAAAGGCCGCCGTCAGTCGGATGGGACGTTAAGCCGTGGCCCCGTGTGCGGGAGAGCCATATTCTGTGCACGTTAAAGAACACGCTGGGTGGCCTTGACGGGAGGCTACCATCTGTCTCCCAACAGCTGTTCCAGTGGGTCCCCTCACCCAACCTTCTCTGAGCCTTCGGGATCCATGTGACCTGGCCATTTAGCCCATGGTGTGCAAAAAAGTGCCGCTCAGAGGTAAAACAACCCAACCCAAATACCTCTGAGCGGAACCTTTTTGCACACATGAGCTTAAATTGACAGGTCAGAAGAACATCATGGGTTTAGAGAAGGTTCAGTGAAGAGGACTGCACTGCAGTTAGGAGACAGATGGAAACCTCCCATCAAGGCCATCCAGCGTGTTCTTTAATATGCACAGTGTATGGATCTCCGGAACACAGAGAGCGGGGTGGCCAAGGTTAGAGTCACTCCTGGGCCAGCGTTAATATTTATCTCCCCAAAACTGCACGCACTACCTTAGGTCAGTAAGGGTAGCAGATGGGCTAGGAAAAACCGCTGTCAATCGGATGGGACGTTAAGCCGTGGGCCCATGTGCGTAAGAGCTCGATGGAGAACACGCTGGATGGCCTTGACGGGGAGCTACCATCTGTCTCCCAACAGCTGTACAGTGGGTCCCTCCCCCCAACTTTCTATGAGCTCTAGGGGTCCTTATGACCTGGCCATTTAACCCATCTTGTGAAATAAAGGTGCCTCTCAGAGGTAAAATGTTTTCCCGTATTTCTCTCTTCTTTTATTAACAACGAAGAAGCCTGTTACTCTCATTTCTAACAGCAATGAAGAAGAATCGTCATGTTAACTCTATGGAAATTCAGAAAAACTCCCGTAGGTGGAAAAAAAATGTAAAAGCAAAAAAAATAAGACAGAGTTGCACACTTCAAGTCTCCCAACACAAACAGAGGGAAAACTCTTATATCGAAAGAGCGTTCCGGTTCGTTCGCATCGATATTGAAACACACACCCTTTTTTTTAAATTATTTTCTAGATTCGAACCATGTACAGCAGCTCAAAAAAGTATCCGAACACTATGGTCGATTACAGAATTCAGAAAAAATATCTGGCAACTTTTTTTTAGAAAATAGTGATCACGTGACACGATGGTTGCCAGATCACTATTTTCTAAAAAAAACGTTGCCAGATATTGTTTCTGAATCCTGTAATCGACCATAGTGTTCGGATATTTATTTGAGCGAGTGTACAACAACATGTAAAATCAGTCAAACCAAAATGATGTAAACTTCTCCGCAATGTTATTCTCCATACAGTGAAACTCAACTACAGGTGTTCATGTCATTCAAAGGAGAGGTTGGGTTGGGTTGGGTTGTTTTACCTCTGAGCTGCACTTTTTTGCACACCATGGGTTAAATGGCCAGGTCACATGGACCCCGAAGGCTCAGAGAAGGTTGGGGGAGGGGATCCACTGGAACAGCTGTTGGGAGACAGATGGTAGCCCCCCGTCAAGGCCATCCAGCGTGTTCTTTAACGTGCACAGGGTATGGCTCTCCCACACACGGGGCCACGGCTTAACGTCCCATCCGACGGACGGCGGCCTTTCGAAGCCCATCGTTGTCCCCTACTGACCGTGAGCAGGGCGGGGAATTTTGCGGAGATAAATCTCAACGCTGACCCAGTTGGGACTCGAACCTGGAAACTACAGATTACGAGCCTGGCGCGCTACCGACTGAGCCACCCCCGCCCCTTCAAAGGCGAGGTGATGATACTTTATGGTAAGCTTCCCCACACCTTTGAGAGCATTTTTCCCTCGAATCTGACAACATTTTCCCCCCAATGAATCGAGCGTAATTGGCATTAACCCCTACAACACAATTCCCCTTTCCTTATTCCCATCAATTTGAATATTCAGCTTCGTAGGATTTGTAATATCCGATCTAAAGTTTACACTTTCTGTGTTGAAGTTGAAATGCTCAAGAATACGCAAGAGGCATAGTCACATAGCTCATATCATTTATATGGCTATAGAAAAGGTAATGGGTAAAGAATACTTAGGCTTTTCGTATCAGCCATCTTTATGATCGTTCAAGGAAAAAGATTTCATATTTCTTTTAAAATGCGTCATTTCTCTTATGAAGAGGACGAAATTAAGTCTCGCTTAAAATTTAATCATCACAGAGGGAATAAAACACTGTTCCACATTTTTTATTTTGGAATTGGTTATAAGTATACTAAATGTATAAAAAGTATGTTTCTGTAGAAAACTGCTACTTTCATGCAAATACCTACTGCTATGGGATAGTTTTTTTTTTTTTTCATACTGTTTAGAGAGTAAGTAAATACAAAATTGGTCTGTAACTAATAATTTCTAATCACAATCTTTACAGATTGGATTAGAACGAACTTGTTTTGGAAACCGTTGGGAAAGAGATTGGATTTCTATTACAGTATACTGGGTTCGAGGCCCGGATTAGGCATGGATGTGTGTGTGTCGTTTTTCTGCTGAGGTCCTGCCATCCTCTCAGATCTCCTACTGTGGCATATAAACTGACAGGCTCCTGTCAGACCTCTGTGGCAAGCAGCTGCTTGAGGGGGTATTTATTTTTATTATTTATTTATAATATTTCCCCCTTAATTTTAGATGTTTTAAAAAATACATGAAAAATGCGTGAAATGTGCACAAGATTAATAAATTTTGGCCTCCATTGCCCTTACTAGTATTCTAAAAAGCGGCGGAATGGCCCTTTTTCTCTCTACCCTTCCATCCCTAGATCCAGCCTTAGATTTCAGTATTGGTAAAAAATATTTTGGTTCCTTTCAACTGCCATAAATCGATTATTTAAATATCATGTATTATAATTCGTTTATGACATGAATGCTTTTCAAAACAAAATTTTTATTCTTTTACTTACAGTCCGAAAACTTACAATCCGACGGATGGGACGTTAAGCCGTGGCCCCGTGTGCGGGAGAGCCATACCCTGTGCACGTTAAAGAACACGCTGGATGGCCTTGACGGGAGGCTACCATCTGTCTCCCAACAGCTGTTCCAGTGGGTCCCCTCCCCCAACCTTCTCTGAGCCTTCGGGGTCCATGTGACCTGGCCATTTAGCTCATGGTGTGCAAAAGAGTGCCGCTCAGAGGTAAAACAACCCAACCCAACTCTTTGAAGATATTCTCCAATTTATTCTCTACATTTGAAACTAATCGTGAAATGTAAAACACTGCGAAATATGTCACAAAAGACAAAATTGTTTAAATTTTCCATTACACCGAGCTTGGTTACTACACATGTGCATGCTAAACTTACTGTTTCGTTGTTGTTTGTGTTAGTCTTTTTAGTGCAAAAAATTATTTTTTAATTTCGACGTTCAGTTCTGTTTATTAGATGTATATTTATAAGGAGATCTTTTTTGCTTTATTACCTAAGGAGATAAAAAAAATGGATCTGTTCTTCTGGAAAGAGATCGGGTATGCATTCTTATAATTAAATCGCTGGAAATTTCGAGTTCTATCAAGATAAAGTGTTGTTACCGTAACCAGAAGCAAATACATCGTGCAAGATTCGCAAATTTCCTATTTCGATTCGAAAATAACGGATATTTTTAATATCAGAAATTCCATTAAGTCCAATTTAGCTTTATTTCAGTTTCAGTGCATAGAATTCCCACTGCGTCAGACACACGTGCGAACCATACTAAAACGCGAGTATTAAAATGAAACCCAAATTTAAATTTGAATGATTTTCGCATTATCCACTCTCCTTTTACCCATTACGGTGGATAATCTAGTTTATTAATCCTTTTCTTTTGTTACCATACAAATAATACCTGCAAAGTAATTTAACTGATTCTATTAGCCAAAATATTTTCACGTGTACTAAAAAAAATTCAACTGATAATAATTCAATTTATTACATTCATATAATCTACTCATATTCCTATAACCAATCGAGTAGAATAAATTATCCACGATTTTAATTCTCTTTCCATTTTTGTCATTTCTAGTAAGTTTACGTTTGTAAAAATAATGTTATTTAACTCATCGATAAACATACTAATTTCCAAACTTACTTCTATTGTATTTTGTATATTATGTCAATATATCAATCAATATTTAGCAATCTATATAAAAAACACAACGTTTGTACTGTTGTGGCACGAAATTCTACAACACTTCCAGGAAATCTAGGAAGCTGAAATTTGGCATGCTTATAGGGAATCCCTTAAAATCAACGGGAACAAAATCCGAAATCAAATTTTTACACAGGGGCCTGCAGAGTTTCTAAAAAAATGCTAACATTTTTATTTATGTAGATATAAAACTGGGACGTCCACAATAGATTCTTTGGGATCGGTTTCTAGATAGAAAGGTTTTAAAAAAATGGATGTCGCCGATTTAGATCCTAAGATAATCGACCTCAGACTTCATCACGCCCAAGGGCGTTATGACGTTCATTTAGTGCATCTACGCACTGTGACTGTATCGAAAAAAAAACCACCTGATTGCCTTCAGTCGCAGACAGATCTCGCATCATACGCATCGAGTATCTCCCGCTATTTTATCTTTTTTTCGCGTTATTTAATTTCCCCAACAATTCAAAACATATTTTTGGACATTTTGAACATTATTAATGTCCCTACCGCAAGTTGTGCAATCCCAAATGGCAGGGAACCGGTTGCTGAAATTAGCCCCTCTGCAATCTTTCTCTTCCCCTCCCTCCTCCTCGAATAATATCCCTTGGAAAAATGTGAAATGCGTAAATGATTAACGAGCTAACGAGCTGGATCTCAAATGAAAGCTTTTGACGTGAAAGCATCACGTATCATGGACTATCTTAAATTATGTTCCATCTTTTCTGCCCCTCAAAAAAGATGAGCAAGGTAAATTTCACTAGAGCCAATTGCAAAGAAATGTATGTCAAATGAAAGAGTGTGACGTGGGAAGTGTCATCTGCTGCAGATGTTTCAGAATTGAGCATAATAAGGATCAGAACACCACCTGGTAAATCTGCTAGTGGTTTATAAAGACTAAACATATCGGATTGATTTTTTATCTATTTTTGCGTCAGAGACAAATCCGTCACTTTTTATGCATCTGTTTTAAAATAAATCCAATGGAGGCAAAGTTCAGTTCAGTCTGTAGCAAGCCAGGCTCGATATCTGCAGTTCCTAGATTCGAGTATTACCTGAGCCAGCCTTGAGATTTATCTCCGCTAAAACACTCCACCCTGCTCTCGGCCAGTAGGGGGCACCGATGGACTTGGAAAGTGCGCTGGAGACTAGGGCAGCGAGAGTAAACAACAGTCTTGAGCGTCGCTGTCAAACAGGGAGGGGGGCGGGGGTGGCTCAGTCGGTAGCGCGCCAGGCTCGTAATCTGTAGTTCCCAGGTTCGAGTCCCAGCTGGGTCAGCGTTGAGATTTATCTCCGCAAAATTCCCCGCCCTGCCCACGGTCAGTAGGGGACACCGATGGGCTTGGAAAGGCCGCCGTCTGTCGGATGGGATATCCGTATCACGTGACAGACTCAGGGTCATCAAGATATTGCCATTTAACCCATTACTCAGCTGACAAAAGAGAATCCCCGAGATAAAACAACAAACCCGTCAAGTTCACAAAATGCTGCTCAAACAGGTACTGACAAGTCCTTTCACGGAAACGCATCAACACCCACCAAATCAAAACTCGAAGATAATGAATACGTAAACATCTGGATCAGAAAGTAGCAAACCTAAAGCTCTTCCATTTTCGCATACTGATAATTCCTCAAAATGAACAGAAAAAATTCTGAATCTTTAAGCAAAGAATATCTTCGAGTGACGTCACAAAAACCTCCTTCTCGTACCCCTTAATCTTTATTTAATTAGCTCATCACAAGGAACCTTCGTTAAATAAACAAGGTGTTAGAATTGCTCTCCAGCGAAGAACTCGTGCGCCTTGTTAGCCAATCGATGTCGTATTCCAGCTTTTGCCGTTACTTAAGCCCCAAGCTCTGTTATGACCTAATTTACAAAGTACAGCAAGAAAAGAGACGCGCCAATGGAATTAAATACAGAAAATAAATTTTATTCTACCGCTTCTTGGCTTTCTTCCTTTACTTCATCACTATAGAATCATAAAAATAAATAACAATTCCGTAATGTTTTCTCGACCATTTTGCAATAAACATCTCAGAAGTGAACTAAATCTCATTGTTATAAAAAAACAGAAGTTAAGCCATCGTAATTTATGCTTGTTGTCAGAAGAAGTGAAATTATCATTATCCAAACTGCTAATCTCGTCCCATTAGTAAGGTTATAGTGTTCACCCATTCGTAATCGAATAAGACTTTGGCCTCATCTTTACTTACAATTGCCAGGAGAGAATTTGACCATTTCAGACGCTTTTTTATTAGTAGACTTATGCTTCTTGATTCATTAAGGACATCTGATAGAGAAAAGAAGGTAAGGAGTCATTATCATTTTATCGTTCCTCTGATATCCCACAAAAGTTGTTTTTCAGGGTTTCTTAAAAAAGATTTCTCCTCAAATATTGAGGAGGGAGAGAATTATTTCTCTCAGCAAGCATTCGTAGAAATAATCATGATTGTTACGAATTTCATTTTTGGCATACACAGAAAGAGAATTGGAATCAATATTGTTGCAAATTTTAAATGGATGACACTGAGCGTGATTATAAAAAATATATTTTTACAATACAAATTACAATACAATGCAAATAATTACAATTGGGTTGTTTTACCTCTGAGCGGCACTGTTTTGCACACCATGGGCTAAATGGCCAGGTCACATGGACCCCGAAGGTTCAGAGAAGGTTGGGGGAGGGGACCCACTGGAACAGCTGTTGGGAGACAGATGGTAGTCTCCCGTCAAGGCCATCCAGTGTGTTCTTTAACGTGCACAGAGTATGGCTCTCCCGCACACGGGGCAACGGCTTAACGTCCCATCCGACCAACGGCGGCCTTTCCAAGCCCATCGGTGTCCCCTACTGACCGTGGGCAGGGCGGGGAATTTTGCGGAGATAAATCTCAACGCTGACCCAGCTGGGACTCGAACCTGGGAACTACAGATTACGAGCCACCTCGCCCCTCAAATTATTACAAAAATATGGGTGAAGTAGCTTATAAACAAACTAACTACTGCCGTACATAAATTAATAACCTTTTCTACGAAATTACTACCTCTTTATTTGATTGCCAAGTCTCTTGAATTTCTTCACTTTAAGCGTAAAGAATCATTTTATTTGTGCTAACTCACTAGATTTATCATACTAGTAAAACAAAACCAACCATCCGCGCACACACCACATAAAAATATATGTTGTTGTTTTTTACTTATCCTGCACTAACTCAGACAATTTATACATCCTTTCTATATCTCTTCAATTCGAGCATTTTTTTAATTCTATTATTCTCTTTTTCAGGTCGGTTCTACATTCAAATTCGTTTGTTGTATAAATCTCACGCACAAGTATATGCGAGCGTTCATGTCACGTTTTTAATGAAGTCACTGCAGCACTTTCATCTGTCGTAACAATATTTTGTGTTCGAGGTCATATTCCTTGTGTTAATGGTTTATCGTGGACAACAGAGGAAGAAATGCAATTATTGATTATCAGAACGCATTCTGATTCTTTTTCTGAATAAATGAAATAATGAATAAATGAAATTGAAACCGTTAACGTTTTGTTTTCAATTAATTTTTACTTTATAATAGTTTACTGAATCATGATATTTTTTATAACAATGAGGTTTCACTTCTGAGATGTTTATTGCAGGATGGTCTAGAAAACGTTGCTTTATAATAGGTTACTGATCATAATTATTTTCAATGAAATGAATTTTTGATAATCTATGAGCTCCATTTTTTAAAAGTAGTGAAGGAATCATCTTGAAGGAATACTAATTTCTCTTCTTCTCAAATGGAAACATTATTTTGGTTTTATCAAAAAAGGAAATTTTGCATTTTTTTTTCTCAAACGGAGAAATTATGATTTTTTTTCTCAAATAAGGAAATTTTGTGTTGTCTTTTTTCTCAAACGAATAAATTTTGTATTGTCTTTTTCTCAGAAGAAGGAATTGTGTATTTTTTTCTCAAAAGAAGAAATTATATATTGTCTTTTTCTCAAATAAGGAAATTCTGTTTGGTCTCTTTAACAAACGATGAAATTATGTAGTCTTTTCTCAAACGGAGAAATTTTGAATTACCTTTTTCTCAAATAAAAATATTTGTATTGGATTTTTCTCAAATGAAAAAATTATGAATTGCCTTATTCTTAAATAAATAAATTTTTTATTGTCTTTCTCTCAAACGAAGAATTTTGTAGTGTGTTTTTCTCTCAAATGAAGAAATTTTGAAAGGTCATTTTCTTTAAATAAAGAAATTAAATATTTTTTAAACGAGGAAATTCCGTGTTGTCCCTCTTTCCAGTTATACTTATTACACATACTTTAATCTATAAAGATCAGCAGTAAGTTTGTAGGTGCCTTAATAGACATCAGCTATGCCTTAATAGACATCAGCTAGAGACTCTGGAACCATCTTATGATTGCTTATGGAACAATTATGGTCACCTAAAAAACCAACTTTCTACTACTAGCAGCATTTTATCTAACCAAATCTGTTGGTTTCTTCTTAACTGGAGTATCGTTCAGCGACTGATAAAAAAATCAGCCAGGATCGTCAAAGCGATTTCCACTGAAACGATAACGGCTTGGGATTTATGTAGAATTTTCTACAGTTTCAACTTGTAGGATTTAAGCATGCTTGTTAACGTTTAAAATAAACATTTTAATTAGTTTTCATTTCGAATAAAAGAATTTCATATTCATAATATTGTCACCAAGTACACACTGTCACATGAAAAATTCTTTTAATTCGCAGTCTTGCTTGAAACATTAGATTCGAAAGTTTAAATTTGATGGACAGGAAAGCATGAGGCTCGACAAAATCAAAAGAAATCGCTGCAACTTGATACAAACTTCAATTACTTAGTCTATACTAAATTTGCAATTCAAATCAGCTGTAAGGAAGAATTCATGCTCGGCGTGGCTAGTGAATGCATCTCCGTTTTTTTCTACAAGTTAGAATATATACAGTGTATAATTTTTTGAAGCAATATGGTGAGCGAAATTAACTGCGCTTCTTTTGATGGATGGCGAAAGAACCTTCCAGGACACTCTCTTGTTTAGAACGACAAAACAATAAATTTTAAAGGCGAAATTGCTGAAAGTGAAACATTACATTCCCAAAGATAATTTCACAAGAAAGAAAGAAAATTTCTTGTCTCAATGTTTTGTTAAAATTTTGGTTTAAATTTTCTTACATTGTTTAAAAGCTTAGTTGAGGTCTGCAGTCTTCAAACAAGCCTAACATAGTGTCTATCAGCAATACACAAAACTAAATATTTGACAATTTACAAATGAAGACAAATTCAATGCATATTTTAACAAAGGGATACACCGGCCAAACAAATTTTCATAAAAGTCATGCCTCTGAGATAAAAGTAGCCACTTCATAAAGATTTCATGGTGTTGAACACGATTAGAACAATAGTTTCTTATATAATATAGTAATACGTACATATGATATGTATCGGTAAATCTCCGTTTCTACTTCCGACGACGCTTGTACAGCTGCTCAGGATCATCTCTGGCGAGCGTCCAACAGTAGTCAGCCAACATTGAAGTGGACCAGTTTCCTTGATTTTCTCCATAGTTGCAATGTCCTGGTGAAAACGTTCATCGTGCTCATCAAATAGAAATCTAAGTGGGAATGGAGAAAGTGAATCTTTAACGACATATTGCTGCCAAGATTGTGATACAGAGACAACATGTCCTTTACCAGTTTCTTGTAGTTGTCTGCCCTGACATTCCCGAGGAATTTAGTTGACACCAGACGAAATGCGTTCCAAACCTTTTTCTGGTCACCCTGAAGCAGCTTATCGAACATCTGGTCTCTTAACAGCTTGTGGATCTGAAGACCCACAAAAATTCCCTTTTTAATTTTCGCTCCGCTGAGTAGAGGGAATTTGTCAGCCAAGTACTTAAAAGCTGGTGCAGTCCGGTCCATGACTTTTACGAAGTTTCTTTTCACATCGAGTTTGATGTGTAGGAACTGTAGCAGGATTTTGTGCGTTTCTGTCAGTGCTGGGTGTTCCACATTCTTCTCTCGGACCTTCAGAGATTTCCCCTGAGGCCAGTTTCTCTTCACGTAATGCAAAGCCTTTGCTCGGCTGTCCCATTCACATAAGAGACAGCAACTACCTTCAAGTCACAACAGAGATGCCAGCCATACTTGCTATATTGAAAATAGTTCAACAGCTATTTTAGGTTGTCCTAGGTTTCTTTCATGTAGACAGCGTGTCCGACAGGAATGGATGGAAGTCGTTTTCCATTATGCAGCAACTCCACCTTGAGACTCAATTTCAAGGAGTCTATGAAGGGTCATGTTTGATTCCGAAGGCATTCATTAGGTCATCTACATATGAGCATAACATAAGGTCATCTTCCTTTCTGAAGTAAGGCGCAAACTGCTCATGACGAGTTCGAAACGAAGTCACTTGAACATTTTCCTTGAGAAGATTTGGGGGCGGGGGTGGCTCAGTCGGTAGCGCGCCAGGCTCGTAATCTGTAGTTCCCAGGTTCGAGTCCCAGCTGGGTCAGCGTTGAGATTTATCTCCGCAAAATTTCCCCGCCCTGCCCACGGTCAGTAGGGGACACCGATGGGCTTGGAAAGGCCGCCGTCCGTCGGATGGGACGCTAAGCCGTGGCCCCGTGTGCGGGAGAGCCATACCCTGTGCACGTTAAAGAACATGCTGGATGGCCTTGACGGGAGGCTACCATCTGTCTCCCAACAGCTGTTCCAGTGGGTCCCCTCCCCCAACCTTCTCTGAGCCTTCGGGGTCCATATAACCTGGCCATTTAGCCCATGGTGTGCAAAAAAGTGCCGCTCAGAGGTAAAACAACACAAAACAACGCAAACACTTGAGAAGATTCCATTGCTTAAGTCTTGATTCAAGTAACTCTGCTTTGGCCTTGGACAGCTCCAGTTCGCGAAAAAAGATCGTTCGTTGCCTTTTTCAGTGAATGTGCGCCACACATGTGTCAGTTCGCCTCTCTCCTCATCGTCTGAATCGATGGAAAACATTTTTGGAGGTTCGAGAACAGGAAGGCCTTCGCCGTGCGGAACTGGTCAGAGAGCAGATTGTATATTCGGGTACGCTATTGGCCACTTCTTTTTCCTTCTGATGCATCCAGAAATAGGTGGAACCATGCAGAAGTAGCAGTCATTTGTGCGATTGCTTGGCTCTCTCCAAACCATAGGAACAGCAAATGGCATCGTCACTTTTTCGCCTTTCAGCCACTTTGGAATATTTCTTGCACACGTACTACAGCATATGTGTGAGGCCCAGGCCTTGTCCTGGTCCCCGATCTTGCATCCAAAATAAAACTCATACGCCGCTTTCACTATTGGAGTGATGGCCCTTTTCTGGCTTGCAAACGTCACTTCCTCGCAAATGTATTAAAATGTATTTGCACTATTAACACAGTTATGAGGCATCACTACTGCTAGATTAAAACTACAAGGATCACTTGTGTTGTACTTATGACTCAGGGGTAAATGGAAGTCGCTCAAAAGATTTGCTCATCCTATGAGACGTCGCTTACAACTAACGATTGCATCATCTTTTGTCCGCGATATCACATCATGCTCAAAAGCCACGATATCATGACTCAACTACATTACATCAGACAATGATGGTGTATGGCAGGCAGGTGCAATACAACGCAATAGGTTGCAATCTGGAGTTTAAAATACAGCGTTGCGAAATGGTTATCTTATGTACTCAATGCAGACTGAGTCGTTTATACATGACCATCTCTGTCTCTCCTAAACATGAGTCAATCGACAAATTTAATTGTCATTTTCGTGTTCAGCACCCCGATTAATAAAGATTGGATATTTTCATTTCAAAGCCTTTTTGTGTGTTGCCCAGTGATATTGATATTTTGAAGATTTCCATAAGAACAAACACAAACATTACGTTTTCATTTTATAAATTTCAGTCGGATATATACTACTCCAGGACTTAAATTCATAAAACTCCACACTGTTAATTACTAAGGCTAAATGTAGTACAGGATTTTTTAAAGCATTGGCCACAACACGTTAAACTTAAACTTTGGATTTCCTTCCACTGAGTAAAGCAATAAAATTTTATTGTTTGAAATTCGTTTACGTCATAAAGGACAAAAGCATTTTTTTTAATTCGCTCTAACTTCTAAGACTCTTTTTTTTAAAAAAAAAAAGAGTATGAAAATATAAACACCTAACTGGAAGGAACTAACAGAAAAATCAAACTCATCGTTGACATTAACTATTCCAATAATTAAATACTTTGCATTTTACAGCTATATCTACTATAACACTAACCTACTTTGATCTACTCTTAAGGATTTTAGGTTGGGTTGTTTTACCTCTGAGCGGCACTTTTTTGTACACCATGGGCTAAATGGCCAGGTCACATGGACCCCGAAGGCTCAGAGAAGGTTGGGGGAGGGGACCCACTGGAACAGCTATTGGGAGACAGATGGTAGCCCCCCGTCAAGGCCATCCAGCGTGTTCTTTAACGTGCACAGGGTATGGCTCTCCCACACACGGGGCCACGGCTTAACGTCCCATCCGACGGACGGCGGCCTTTCCAAGCCCATCGGTGTCCCCTACTGACCGTGGGCAGGGCGGGGAATTTTGCGGAGATAAATCTCAACGCTGACCCAGCTGGGCCTCGAACCTGGGAACTATAGATTACGAGCCTGGCGCGCTACCGACTGAGCCACCCCCGCCCATACTCTTAAGGATATATTATAATTCCAACTCGATTTAATGAAAGTTGAACGGAGTCAAAGTTTTCTGTACGAATCTTGAAATCAATATCATTTAAATTTCGTGGATCTATTCACTCATCCTTACCAATATCTCGTTGAAATTAAATCTAATAATCACACCCAATCCTATAATTTGCAATTTCAGTTTTAAAGGCAATTCTTGTGATTACCTTTTCCTAACATTAGCGCCATTAGTTCTTACACCCATATCCCTGGGTTTAATTCAAATTTATCAGTCGTAGAACTAGCGGTTGGCCTATAGACATGTAAGTTACTATTTTTTCCTACTTAAGTGATTTTCAAATTTTAACTGTTTGCATCACCCTTATGCACGATACATAACAACGTTAGCTACATACCTATAATTAACATTTTAAAATAATTTCAATTAAATTTGCATCTTGTCAATGTATATTATTCACATTCTCCCGGTTAGCATTTGAGCGAAATACTTGAATCGTGTTGGGGTTCGGGTATTTTAGCTCTTATGCACATGTTTCTGTTGTCAATGGCTGACTGAAATTTTTTAAATATTTGATAAAGGCATTGTTCCTAAGGATTTTACCAGAGCAATTATTATACAATTTTCAAAAAGTTGATCGCAGTTCTTGTGATAACCATAGAGATATCGGATTATTTTCTGTTGTAGGGAAATTTTTTTGCATAATTTTACATAATAGAATTAAGAATCTGGTTGATGGATAATTGTGTTAGTTAATCAATACATCGCCTACCACTTCTTCAAAGGTTAGATCAATACATCCCCTACCACTTCTGGATCCACACTGGGAGTGTAGAACCAGAAGTGGTAGGGGATGTATTAATATAACTTTTCCCACTTAGGTAGATTGTTGAGAAATGTTTAGAGTTTCAGAAACCTGTGGCTACAATCTTTGTAGGTTTCAAAATTTTTGACTCTGTTGATCGTCATAATTTGATGTTGATCGTGGTATTTTTTTAGACAATAGGCTAAATGGTCCATCAGAGCTGGTTAGAAAGAGCTAAAAAACTTGTTTGGAATCCTCCCATCAGGAGCATCTAAAGTATTCTTTAATGTGAACGAGGTTTGACTCTTCTGAACAACACGCGGAAGAGGTGGCTCAGTCGGTAGCGTGACAGGCTCGTAATCTGCAATTCCCAGATTCGAGTCCCAGTTGGGTCAGCGTTTATATTTATCTCCGCAAAATTCTCCACCCTGCCCTCGGTCAGTAGAGGACAGCAATGGATTTGGAAAGACCGCCATCTGTCGGATCCGACGCTAAACCGTGTCTCTGTATGAGGGAGAGCCATACCTTGTGCATGTTGAAGAACACACTGGATGGCCTTCACAGGAGTTCCATCTGTCTCACAACAGCTCTTCCAGTGGGTCCTCTCCCCCAATCTTCTCTGAGCCTTCGGAGTCCTTGTGACCTGGCCATTAGTCCATTTTGCGCCAAAAAGTGCCGCTCAGAGGTAAACCAACCAACCTGAACAACACGGGGCCCACGGCTTAACATTCCATTCGATGGACGGCGGCCTTTTCAAATCCATCAGATGATAGATGACTCTCTGATGTCTGTCATCAAAAAAACAAATTTCTCATATGGTTTTATTAATTTTAACTAATAGTCCATCCATTATTTGTTCACTTTTCCGTTAGAAAAGATGATTCAATCGGTAGAGATCCTGGCTCGTAATCTGCAGCTCCCAATTTCGAATCCTAACTGTGCAGCGTTGAATTTTGATCTCTCTCTACCCTTCTCTGAGCGTTTGGCATCGTTGTGACCTGGCCAATTAGCGCATTATGTGCAAAAACGTGCCTCTCAGATATACAACAAACCATGCCATTCCATTCAAAAAATTTAACCCTTTTGAAACGGATGGCACAGGGAATTAATTATTCTTAACTTTATCTGCAATTTTTCGAAAATCTGCTGTTCAAAGATCAGCTAGCCTATCTCTTATTTAAAAGTCAGCTTAAAATGCACTTCACATGAAACAAAATAGTGAAGACAATCTATCGAGGATAACCAGTCGATAATTTAAGAAACGAATTAAACGAATTGTAAACATCATTTTCTTTACTCTCTATTGTCCCTCAATTGGTTGATTCTTGGAGAAAGAACGTATTTAACAGTGTAAATCCTACTGAATGAGATCAAATTACACTGCGATCAGCTAGTAATATAATATCTGCGCTAAAAGCCAGAGATATATGAATTTTGTATCATAATAATGATGGATGATCGAAGACAATATACTAAGTGATTACCAAATCATTTTTTGTTCTCATGAATTTGATAATACAGACAATACAGAAATTGACATTCTCTGGCTCTTCTGAAAGATATCGACTTACAGTTAGCGTAATGTTGCTATATGTTCCTAACAGACATTGTTTCGTTTTCCTACCCAACCTTCTTGCAAAGGCGAATAGAAAGAATAAAGTTTCGTTAAAGCCGTACAATGCATCACTCAAATTTGAAGCTGACACTAATCCAATAAAACCCACCCACATTTGTCCTGTGGCTGCTATAAATCGTCGAATCAGAGGTTTAGCTCGACAAAAACTAGATGTCTGAATCCTCTGTGGCTCCTACATTTGTTTCTCTTGATCAAACGAAAGTTAACGTTCTCAAAGTGAAGCCCTTGTTCGCAAAAGTAAAATAATAATAAATGTTAAAGGACGCCATAAAAGGCAATTAATATTGAAACTTAAAGTTTCAGATTTGCTGTATTTAAATTAATCTGGGTTGTTTTATCTCTGAGCTGCAGTTCTTTGCGCACAATGTGCTAAATAGCCAGGTCACAAGGACCCCGAGGGCTCAGAGAAGGTTTATGGAAGGGGACCCACTGAGTAGCTGTTAGGAGACAGATGGTAGCCATTGTCAAGGCTATCTAACGTGTTCTTTAAAGTGCATAGGATATGACTATCCTGCAAATGGGGAGTAGCTCAGTCGGTAGCGCGCCAGACTCGTGATTTGTAGTTACCAAGTTCAAGTCCCTCCTCACCCAGCTTTTGAGGAGATTTATCTCCTCAAAAGTCCCCGCCCTGACTTCAGTCAGTAGTGAACACCGATGGGCTTGGAAAGATCGCCGTCCGTTGGATGGGACTCTACGCCATGGCTCCGTGTAACCTGTGCACGTTAAAGAACACGCTTGGATGGCCTTGGTGGCAGGCTACCATTTGTCTCCTAATAGCTGTCCAATGAGTTCCCTTCCCCAACCTTATCTGAGCCAATGGGGTCCTTGTCACCCAGCCGTTTAGGCCACTGTGCGCAAAAACGTGCCGCTCAGAGGAAAAACAACCCAACCTGCAGACAGGGTCCACGGCTTTACGTCACATCTGAGAGATGACGGCATTCAAGCCCAATGGTCCCCTTTCTGACTGAAGGCAGGGTGTGTGGGTTTAGCGAAGATAAATCTCAATGCTGGGCCAGGTGGGACTCGAACTTGGGAACTGCAGATCACGAGCCTGGCACACTACCGGTTACGGCAACCCCCGAACCCGGACACCAAAAGCCCAGAGAAGGTTGCGGAAATGGTCAGCTGTTAGGAGTCAATTCGAAACATTTCATCATGGCCATCCAGAGTATTTTAATGTGTATAGAGTATAGCGTTGTTGTTGGGTTGTTTTACCTCTGAGCGGCACTTTTTTGCACACCATGGGCTAAATGGCCAGGTCACATGGACCCCGAAAGCTCAGAGAAGGTTGGGGGAGGGGACCCATTGGAACAGCTGTTGGGAGACAGATGGTAGCCTCCCGTCAAGGCCATCCAGCGTGTTCTTTAACGTGCACAGGGTATGGCTCTCCCACACACGGGGCCACGGCTTAACGTCCCATCCGACGGACGGCGGCCTTTCCAAGCCCATCGGTGTCCCCTACTGACTGTGGGCAGGGCGGGGAATTTTGCGGAGATAAATGTATAGAGTATAGCATCCATCACTGTGTTGTTTAACTTATACGGAGTATGGTACTCCTGCACACGTATCCACCATCTAGCCGACGGCGACCCTTACAGGCCTATCATCGTCTCTTTCTCGCAGAAGGAACATAGGAGATTATCGGAAAAAATCTCAAGCAGGCGCAGTTGGAACTCAATCCTGAAAACATTAGATTGCGAGTATAGAGTCTTGCAGACTGCTACCCTAAAGAGGACTTTAGTACTTTTTATATAGGGAGTAACACATAGAAATAATTTGTACAGAAGATCTATGAAATTGTCGCATTCAGGAGTAAATGGGTAACAAACCACAAACTTATTTGAGTTTGATTCATGACTTGATTCTCTGGAGGAAAAGATTCAAAAATATAAACTAGGAGCACTCAATACTTCTACGAATATTAGATAAAAGATGATGCTATTTACATAAAGAGCATTTTTTATCTAACTTAATCGTTAATTAAGTTAGATTAAGTTAATTAAGCTAGATAATCGTTAAGTTAGATAAAAGACTTAAATCGTTAAGATGAAATCTTTGCGAGGTGGTAATGAAACGCAAGAAAAAGATGCATTTGCAGTGGCAAACGCACAAAAGGAAATTTGAGCGATAAACAATTATAAAAGAGAGCTAAAAGTAACAACGACTAAGGCAAGAAAACAAATAAATTGAGACTTGAAGCACATTTCAAAAATTCTTTAGTTCAATGTCGAGACCAATGCATCAGCCGTTAATCTTGCAACAAATAGCTCAATGAAACAAAATTCAAAAATTAATTTTAATTAATTATTGTTGCATTAATAATTAACTTTAATTAATTATATTAATAATTTATTAATTAATTACGTATAATACTTTAGTTGTTGCAACAAATACAAGAGTTTATCAAAATAATGGAAACACCGACGGCGACTGGAGCACATGCAATGCGAGGTGAACGTTGACAAGGATTGCTGGCACAGTTGGGCCATATTTTACACAGAAGAATGGTCCCACATTCCATTACCGTACGTGCATGACTTGTAAAGTCTATTCCACGTCTGATTGCGTCTGTTCTCAACGCCCGAGGTGGGTCTACAGCTTATTAATAAAATATTCTCTACAAATAGTACTTGTTTCAATTATTTTGATAAACCCCTTTAGATGAATGAAACAAAATGCAATAATTAATGCAACAAATAACTAAATGAAACAAAATGTAATAATTAATCAACAAATAACTGAATAAAACAAAATGCAATAATTAATCAATAAATAACTGAATGAAACAAAATGCAATAATTAATCAACAAATAACTGAATGAAACAAAATGCAATAATTAATCAACAAATAACTGAATAAAACAAAATGCAATAATTAATCAACAAATAATTGAATAAAACAAAATGCAATAATTAATCAACAAATAACTGAATGAAACAATATGCAATAATTAATCAACAAATAACTGAATGAAACAATATGCAATAATTAATCAACAAATAACTGAATGAAAAAAAATGCAATAATTAATCAACAAATAACTGAATGAAAAAAAATGCAATAATTAATCAACAAATAATTAAATGAAACAAAATGCAATAATTAATCAACAAATAACTGAATGAAACAAAATGCAATAATTAATCAACAAATAACTGAATGAAACAAAATGCAATAATTAATCAACAAATAACTGAATGAAACAAAATGCAATAATTAATCAACAAATAACTGAATGAAACAAAATGCAATAATTAATCAACAAATAACTGAATGAAACAAAATGCAATAATCAACAAATAACTGAATGAAACAAAATGCAATAATTAATCAACAAATAACTGAATGAAACAAAATGCAATAATTAATCAACAAATAACTGAATAAAACAAAATGCAATAATTAATCAACAAATAACTGAATGAAACAAAATGCAATAATTAATCAACAAATAATTGAATGAAACAAAATGCAATAATTAATCAACAAATAACTGAATGAAACAAAATGCAATAATTAATCAACAAATAACTGAATGAAACAAAATGCAATAATTAATCAACAAATAACTGAATGAAACAAAATGCAATAATTAATCAACAAATAACTGAATGAAACAAAATGCAATAATTAATCAACAAATAAGTGAATGAAACAAAATGCAATAATTAATCAACAAATAACTGAATGAAACAAAATGCAATAATTAATCAACAAATAACTGAATGAAACAAAATGCAATAATTAATCAACAAATAACTGAATGAAACAAAATGCAATAATTAATCAACAAATAATTGAATGAAACAAAATGCAATAATTAATCAACAAATAACTGAATGAAACAAAATGCAATAATTAATCAACAAATAAGTGAATGAAACAAAATGCAATAATTAATCAACAAATAGCTTAATGAAATATACACGATGACAAAAAAACAGTAGCGTAATAATATACTTGTTTAAGTTCTAAGTTTTGTTAATCAGTTTTTAATAGTAAGATAGTGCGCTGAATATTACTTGGATGGAAAATTTTTCATTAGCATTTTTTTCGGGGATTTTCGCTAATAAATATGATATATATTTGTACCTATATAATTTAAAAGTATACGATTGTCCGAAATATATATGGAAGAGAAATGCAACGGAACGCATAATTTATCCAAAAAGTTTTTCACGATCAAATTGATTTGTTTTTAACCAGTTCAAAATATTTTTAGTGATTCTTCCAAAATGATATAAACAATTGACATTTTTTTTAACTTTTTTAAAACTCGCGTAGAAAATTTTTTTAATAATGTTTTGATGATGATTACCTCTTTTAAATTTTACTCGTGGGATTAATTATTACGGTAGTTTTATTATTTTCGTATATTTTCTGTTGTTGGTATTGTGATAGTGGTGATCACAGTTCCGATGATTATTATTTGCCTTTTTTCGTCACAACTTTGGTGATTAGCGGTTTCTGTTGTCGCATTTGTCGTTGTGATTGTTATTTACATCATTTTATTTATCAGATAACATTATTGCTTTCTTAACTGGTTTCAAAAATCAGCAATTGTTTTCCCTTTGTCGTCAATCCGTGATTTGTAAATATTCAACATTTTTTTGTTTGTTAGAAAAAAAGGAAACATTTCCTTGAGTTTTATAGGTACTAATGAAATATTAGATTCTCAAATTTAGAATCTGCCAACAGTTTTAATTTTCACACTTACTGGAAGCGTGATTTGGGTTGTATAACTTCTAAGCGGTAGATGTTTGCACAGTGTGGGATAAATAGCAACCTCATAAGGATTTCAAGGGCTCAGAGACGTTTGGGGGGTTGGGTTGGGTTTTTTTACTCCTGAGCGTCAATTTTTTGCACACAATGGGCTAAATGGCCAGGTCACAAGGACACCAAGGGCTCAGAGAATATCTGGGGGAGGGAACCCACTGGAACAGATGTTGGGAGACAGATGACCTCCCGTTAAGGATCATCCAGCGTGTTCTTTAATGGTCACAGGGTATGGCTCTCCCACAGGCTGCAGTTTAACGTCCCATCCGACGGTCGGGGCCTTTCCAAGCCCATTAGTATCTTTTACTGACCAAGGGCAGGGAGGGAGTTTTATGGAGATAAATTTCAACGCTGGCCACGTGGGACTCGAACCAGTTATTTGTTGATTAATTATTGCATTTTGTTTCATTCAGTTATTTGTTGATTAATTATTGCATTTTGTTTTATTCAGTTATTTGTTGATTAATTATTGCATTTTGTTTCATTCAGTTATTTGTTCATTAATTATTGCATTTTGTTTTATTCAGTTATTTGTTGATTAACTATTGCATTTTGTTTCATTCAGTTATTTGTTGATTAATTATTGCATTTTGTTTTATTCAGTTATTTGTTGATTAATTATTGCATTTTGTTTTATTCAGTTATTTATTGATTAATTATTGCATTTTGTTTCATTCAGTTATTTGTTGATTAATTATTGCATTTTGTTTTATTCAGTTATTTGTTGCATTAATTATTGCATTTTGTTTCGTTCAGATAAAGGGAGTTTGTCGAACCTGGGAACTGCAGATTAGGAACCAGATGCACTACCGACTAAACCAATATGCTCTCCAGCGGAACGTGGAGAACGACAAAACTGATGGTTATTGCAAGTCAAGCTAGAACCTGAAATGGAGCAGGCAAACTATAGTGGTTAAGATGTTTTCATTGTCAGCAACGATTTGCCTGTAATCCCCAGGGGGATGTAAAATTCATCTTTATTTCTTTAAAAGATAATATAAACAAATTCTTTTTGAGTTAGTTAATAATGAAATATTACTATTTGCATTTTTCGAATCACTCATTAGTTCTAATTTCTATTGTTATAAGTTGCAAAAATTTGGAAAAATGCAAACACTCCTTTGAAAACCAGCATTCCAAATTCGCCAGTAACGATATGTTGTTCTTCTGTTTCGTTTTATTTTCACGGCTTCCCCCGTTTCTGTAGCAATTCATTTTTATAGCACGATCATTGTTTTTATTATTGTGGTGACAGTTGGAAATGTTACTTTCACTTTCGATTCCTGTTGTGATGGTTACGGTTACTTATGTCTCTTAATTGTTGACGGTTGTGGTTTTCCTTTTCCTTTCTCTCGTCATTGTTAACTCTCAACAATAGGTGCCATAACCGATGCTGAAATCTCTGCTGCGTGTTAGCGTCAAGGTCGAGTGGGCGGAGAATGGCACGGAGTCGCATTCAAGCCGAAACAAACGACGAAAGTTCCATCTCAGCGGTGCGTCTCTTGCATCCTGCAGCTTCTGATCTGCATTCAGCGCTGACGGTAGATTTGTGTGCGCTGCGTGAAAATTACACTCATTTGAAAGGCACGCTTTGTTGGGCCGAAGGAAGCAGACCTTAGTATTTATTTTAAAACGTCGTAAATTCTGGAAAGAAACGTACGACTTTCGCTGCAGTGGTTACGATTGTTAATTACACTGTATATTGTCTTTGCTTACTTGCTCCTTACCCATCGTGATTAAGTTGGGTTGTTTTACCTCTGAGCGGCACTTTTTTGCACACCATGGGCTAAATGGCCAGGTCACCTGGACCACGAAGGCTCAGAGAAGGTTGGGGGAGGGGAACCACTGGAACAGCTGTTGGGAGATAGATGGTAGCCTCCCGTCAAGGCCATCCAGCGTGTTCTTTAACGTGCACAGGGTATGGCTCTCCCACACACGGGGCCACGGCTTAACGTCCCATCCGACGGACGGCGGCCTTTCCAAGCCCATCGGTGTCCCCTACTGACCGTGCGAAGGGCGGGGAATTTTGCGGAGATAAATCTCAACGCTGACTCAGCTGGGACTCGAACCTGGGAACTACAGATTACGAGCCTGGCGCGCTACCGACTGAGCCACCCCCGCCCCCATCGTGATTAAGGAAATGTTTTATTTTCTTTGTCATAACATTTCGGAGTGAAAAGGGTTCAGGAATCAGAATTCCAGTTTCTTTTAGGTTGGGTTGCTTTACCTCTGAGCGGTACATTTTTGCACCCAACGGGCTAAATAGCCAGGTCACAAGGACACCGAGGAATCAGAGAACGTTGGAAGAAGGGAATCCACTGGACAGCTTTAGGGGATAGATGGTATACTTCCGTCAAGGACATCCATCGTGTTCTATTATCTACACAGGTCTTCCGCACATGGGGTCACGGCTTTACGCCCCATCCGACGGATGGCATCCTTTTCAAGCCCGTGGATATCTCTTACTGACCGAGGGTAGGGTGGGGTTGTTTTACCTCTGAGCGGCACTTTTTTCACACCATAGGCTAAATGGCCAGGTCACATGGACCCCGAAGGCTCAGAGAAGGTTAGGGGAGGGGACCCACTGGAACAGCTGTTGGGAGACAGATGGTAGCCTCCCGTCAAGGCCATCCAGCGTGTTCTTTAACGTGCACAGGGTATGGCTCTCCCGCACACGGGTCACGGCTTAACGTCCCATCCGACGGACGGCGGCCTTTCCAAGCTCATCGGTGTCCCCTACTGACCGTGGGCAGGGCGGGGATATTTTGCGGAGATAGATCTCAACGCTGACCCAGCTGGGACTCGAACCTGAGAACTACAGATTAGGAGCCTGGCGCGCTACCGACTGAGCCACCCCCGCCCCTAGGCAGGGTGGGGAGTTTTGCGGAGATAAATCTCAATATTAGCCAGATGGGACTCAAACCTGATCTGCAAATCTCAAACCTGGGAACTGTAAAATGCGATCCTGTCACACAACTACCAACTGAATCTCCCTCAGTTTTTTGGTAGAACAGATAAAGGTAAAACAAAAAAGGTTCGGTTGTTTTACCTCCAAACAACAATTGGGTGCACACAATTCTTTCAGGTGACACAATGACCCTAAAGGCTCAAACTTGTGTAAGGGAAAAGGCTGAATTGTTTGGATTGTTTTTCCTCTTTTGAGTCGTTTTTTGCACACAATGGACATTCACCTAGTAGACCTCAGGGGCTCATAGAATGTTGGAAGACGGGGACCCACTGGACAGTTGTTAGGAGACAAATGAACGCCTCTTGTCAAGGTCATCTATCGAGTTCTTTAACATACGTAGGGTATCGCTCACCTTCACACGATCCATGGCTTAACATCCCATTCAACGGATGGTGGGTGGCCTTTCCAAGTCCTTCGGTGACTCCTTTCTGACCGAGGGAAGGGTAGAATTGAGGAAGATAAGTCTCAAACCTTGCACAGTTGGGTTGGGTTGGGTTGTTTTTCCTCTGAGCGGCACTTTTTTGCACACCATGGGCTAAATGGCCAGGTCACATGGACCCCGAAGGCTCAGAGAAGGTTGGGGGAGGGGACCCACTGGAACAGCTGTTGGGAGATAGATGGTAGCCTCCCGTCAAGGTCATCCAGCGTGTTCTTTAACGTGCACAGGGTATGGCTCTCCCACACACGGGACCACGGCTTAACGTCCCATCCGATGGACGGCGGCCTTTACAAGCCCATCGGTGTCCCCTACTGACCGTGAGCAGGGCGGGGAATTTTGCGGAGATAAATCTCAACGCTGATCCAGCTGGGACTCGAACCTGGGAACTACAGATTACGAGCCTGGCGCACTACCGACTGAGCCACCCCCGCCCCTCCGCAGTTGGGACTCGAACTTGAAAATTGCAGATTACGACCATGACCCGCTACCGTCTGGGCTAATCTGCGCTGCTTCAATTCCAGGTGAGACAATGACGAGGTCACTAAAACCCTAAAGGCTCTGCCCGCCACCATGTGTAAGAGGAAATGTTGTTGTATGAGAGAAAATGATCCACTGGATGTCTATTACAAAACAATAGTAGGTTCATGTTAAGGCCATCCAGCGTATCCTTCAGAACATAAGCATAATCGTCCAAATGTTGCAAATTTCATCCTGAACAACCAATTCCAACATCTGCAATCAATTTTTGAATGAATTTCACTGTGGTTTACCTTTCATGACTAACATATGAGCTTATTAATAGGTAACAAGAACAAAAAGTGTTGAATGGATTAAATTGAATTTAAACAACTCTTTCATAATCTATAAAATATATTAGCTCGAGATGATATTGTACGGAGTTAGTCATCTCAGACTTAACAAGAACTGTATACAGTCACTCAAAAAAGTATCCGAACACTACGGTTGATTTCAGAATTCAGAAAAAATATCTGGCAACGATTTTTTTAGAAATTAGTGATCTGGCAACCTTCGTGTCACGTGATACAGAATTCAGGAAAAATATCTGGAGCGTGTACAGCAACTGTACACGCTTCAGTTACCGTTCACAGCAAACTGGAGCGTGTGCAGTTACTGCACACGCTCAATATTTCCGTGAGTGAGCCCACACGATCTAGTATCAAAATAATATGACCACCTACAGTCGCTCAAAAAAGTATCCAAACACTATGGTTGATCACAGAATTCAGAAAAAAATATCTGGCAACAATTTTTTAGAAATTAGTGATCTGGCAACTTCCTGTCACGTGATTACGGAATTCAGGAAAAATATCTGGAGCGTGTACAGCAACTGCACACGCTCAATATTTCCGTGAGTGAGCCCACACGATCTAGTATCAAAATAATATGACCACCTACAGTCGCTCAATAAAGTATCCGAACACTATGGTTGATTGCAGAATTCAGAAAAAATATCTGGCGACGATTTTTTTTAGAAATTAATGATCTGGCAACCTTCGTGTCACGTGACACGAAGGTTGCCAGATTACTAATTTCTAAAAAAATCGTTGCCAGATATTTTTTCTGAATTCTGTAATCAACCATAGCGTTCGAATACTTTTCTGAGCGACTGTACTTCCACCCTCCATGCTCTGTCTTACTCTAAACGTTTAAAGTAGGTAAAAAACACTAGGCACAATTCTTTACGATTTTTTCGTTTTTAGAATGAAGTACAATATTGTTTTTCACTTCTTTACTTCAAATATTGCAGCCATTTGAAATAATAAGAAAAAACGAAATATATCATGATAAAAACCGCTATTAAAGTTTTTCCATTGAATTTAGAAGTTAACAAATCTTATTAAGACTGTTCTGTGCAGCTCAGACGATTTGTAGCTGCATTTGTTTCTTTATTGGGTGGACTAAGTTCATCTTCGACGTTCAGACGAACCACCTTTATATAAGGAATGTATACTGCCATGGCATAATTCAACAATCTCCGTGTTATGTCAATAAGAAACATCTGTTCTTAGCTCTATAGATTCTAAAATATAATCTTTATGGTAAGACGTTACCGAAGATAAATTAGAGGTTCACATCAAGTCTAAATCCAGAATTTCGACGATTCTCATTCAAATTTGTAACGTTAGGTGAGCTGGAATATTTAACCTTTAGATCTTCCCTAGTTCACATTTCATTTCTTTTAAAATCAAGAAATGACATGAATGGATAGACCAGAGTTGAGTCTATTAACAATCCCAATAACAATTACGAATACCATGTACAGAAGGCATGTACAGTCGCTCAAAAAAGTATCCGAACGCTATGGTTAATTACAGAATTCAAAAAAAAATATCTGGCAACGATTTTTTTAGAAATTAGTGATCTGGCACGTGGCACGAAGGTTGTCAGATCACTAATTTCTAAAAAAAAATCGTTGCCAGATATTTTTTTCTGAATTCTGTAATCAACCATAGCGGGATACTTTTTTGAGCTACTGTACCTCATTGGCATTTAAATGATTAACAGCAAAAATGCCCTTAAAAATTTTAAAAATTTACGATATTGGGTTGGGTTGTTTTACCTCTGAGCGGCACTTTTTTGCACACCATGGGCTAAATGGCCAGGTCACATGGACCCCGAAGGCTCAGAGAAGGTTGGGGGAGGGGAACCACTGGAACAGCTGTTGGGAGATAGATGGTAGCCTCCCGTCAAGACCATCCAGCGTGTTCTTTAACGTGCACAGGGTATGGCTCTCCCATATACGGGGCCACGGCTTAACGTCCCATCCGACGGACGGCGGCCTTTCCAAGCCCATCGTGTCCCCTACTGACCGTGCGAAGGGTGGGGAATTTTGCGGAGATAAATCTCAACGCTGACTCAGCTGGGACTCGAACCTGGGAACTACAGATTACGAGCCTGGCGCGCTACCGACTGAGCCACCCCCGCCCCCATCGTGATTAAGGAAATGTTTTATTTTCTTCGTCATAACATTTCGGAGTGAAAAAGGTTCAGGAATCAGAATTCTAGTTTCTTTTAGGTTGGGTTGCTTTACCTCTGAGCGGTACATTTTTGCACCCAACGGGCTAAATAGCCAGGTCACAAGGACACCGAGGAATCAGAGAACGTTGGAAGAAGGGGATCCACTGGACAGCTTTAGGGGATAGATGGTATACTTCCGTCAAGGCCATCCATCGTGTTCTATTATCTACACAGGTCTTCCGCACATGGGGTCACGGCTTTACGCCCCATCCGACGGATGGCATCCTTTTCAAGCCCGTGGATGTCTCTTACTGACCGAGGGCAGGGTGGCGTTGTTTTACCTCTGAGCGGCACTTTTTTCACACCATAGGCTAAATGGCCCGGTCACATGGACCCCGAAGGCTCAGAGAAGGTTAGGGGAGGGGACCCACTGGAACAGCTGTTGGGAGACAGATGGTAGCCTCCCGTCAAGGCCATCCAGCGTGTTCTTTAACGTGCACAGGGTATGGCTCTCCCGCACACGTGGCCACGGCTTAACGTCCCATCCGACGGACGGCGGCCTTTCCAAGCCCATCGGTGTCCCCTACTGAATGTGGGCAGGGCGGGGAATTTTGCGGAGATAAATCTCAACGCTGACCCAGCTGGGACTCGAACCTGGGAGCTACAGATTACGAGCCTGGCGCGCTACCGACTGAGCCACCCCCGCCACTACGATATTGGAATAATTATTTTTAAAATGCGCTTATGTTTGGAATATAACTTACTATTATGTTATAATTAATTCCTCAGATACGTTTCTTCCATAACTTTTAAATACTGAAGGAATACTGTTGAAACTTCAATTTTCGATAGGTTTAATATAGATCTAGAATTTATATTCGTAACCTTTACCAGAATAAGCTTACTGAAGAAGTTATAAAGCCATGAATTTAGTTTCCATTGATATAACCTGGCAATTATGTATATTTTCATACATAGGCAATTAATATACCAAAAATCAAAATGATTCAGGTAATCGCTTGATTTTTATTTATTTGCTGCGCAGGACTAAAACGCAAACAAGACAAAAATGTGTAAAGAAATCAGCGATCTTTATCACATTCGGAAAAGTAATCTTTTTTAGTGTATTTTTATTAATAAATGAATTGGGATTAATTTTTGCTACTGGTGGTGTTTTAATTTAGTAATTAAATTTAAATGTGAACGTAATTAGTTAAATAATATGTGCACTGTTAAGAACTCAAATAAGAAACAAAATTAACCACAACTGTAATAGTAAATCCGAAGATATTTCATTTGAAAAAATTAAATGCTTGTATGAGAAACTAAATAAAATTAATTTTAGAAATGAGAAAGAGAAAAGATATTTCAAAGCTACACTGAAGTTTTATCTCAGTAGACACTGAAGAACTTAGAAAAAGAAGGAACTTAGAAAAAGAAGGAATTTTTTTCTCCATTTCAGTTTTACTCAGAATTTAAAAACATTTCTTAAAGCCAATGTGATATTTTGGAAATTTTTTAAACAGCACTGCTAGAGATAGGGAAAAAATTAATATGAACAAAATATTTTAGGAAAGTCAAAAATGTTAAATTAACTGATTTGCGTGTTAACGTACAGTCGCTCAAAAAAGTATCCAAACACTACGGTTGATTACAGAATTCAGAAAAAATATCTGGCAACGATTTTTTTAGAAATTAGTGATCTGGCAACCTTCGTGTCACGTGATTACAGAATCCAGGAAAAATATCTGGAGCGTGTACAGCAACTGTACACGCTCCAGTTACCGTTCACAGCAAACTGGAGCGTGTGCAGTTACTGCACACGCTCCAGTTTGCTGTGAACGGTAACTGCACACGCTCAATATTTCCGTGAGTGAGCCCACACGATCTAGTATCAAAATAATATGACCACCTACAGTCGCTCAAAAAAGTATCCGAACACTATGGTGTCACGTGACACGAAGATTGCCAGATCACTAATTTCTAAAAAAATTGTTGTCAGATATTTTTTCTGAATTTTGTAATCAACCATAGTGTTCGAATACTTTTTTTGAGTGACTGTACTTGGCTAGTGATCAAAGGGACCTGGGTTTGAACCCCGGGTAAGTCATGAATTTCTGTATTGTCCTCACAGATCTCTACCGCGTATTAAACTGACAGGCTCCTGTCAGACCTTTGTGGTAAGCAGCTGCTACATAAATAAGTTATTAATTATTAAAATTAACTAGTTTGACAAAATACCTATAAATAGCCTGTAAGTGAACTTTAAAACTTAGTACAATATGCAACACATATATACACTGCTGGCCATTAAAAGTGCAACACCACGAAAGATAAGAGATATCAAGCCATATTTAGTGAATATATAGATTATGTTACAAGGATCAAATGATTACAAATACAACTCGGTCAGACTTGTGGAATACAAAAAAATCAGTATCTTGTGTAGGCACCATGAGCGACAATAACCGCTGCTACACGGTCCGCCATTGAGAGGATGAGATGTCGGTTGTGTGTTTGGGGAATGTCAGTCCATTCCGTTTCGATACTGCGCTTTGAATGATTTACATGTTCTCCCATGGGCTGCCACCTTGCATATTTCGGGAAAATCTGATGGGTTCTTCTTGAAGTGTTGGGGCGGGGATGGCTCAGTAGGTAGCGCGCCAGGCTCGTAATCTGTAGTTCCCAGGTTCGAGTCCCAGCTGGGACAGCGTTTAGATTTATCTCCGAAAAATTCCCCGCCCTGCCCACGGTCAGTAGGGGACACCGATGGGCTTGGAAAGGCCACCGTCCGTCGGATGGGACGTTAAGCCGTGGCCCCGCGTACGGGAGAGTCATACCCTGTGCATGTTAAAGAACACGCTGGATGGCCTTGACGGGAGGCTACCATCTGTCTTCCAACAGCTGTTCAAGTGGGTCCCCTCCCCCAACCTTCTCTGAGCCTTCGGGGTCCATGTGACCTGGCCATTTAGCCCATGGTGTGCAAAAAAGTGTCGCTCAGAGGTAAAACAACCCAACCCAACCCTGAAGTGTTGCACTTTTAATGGCCGGCAGTGTAGATTTTACTTAAGTATAAGACTAAAAGCAAACACAATCGATTCAAATGTTTTAAATTACATCAGAAATGCACAATAATTCACGAGCATTACGAAATCGCAAAAATTAAGGAATTCGGCATCTTCTCTCCATGTGGAACATTGAATAAATAACTTAATACGAAGCCTTATGTACTTAATACGAAGCCTTATGTACTTAATACGAAGCCTTATGTACTTAATACGAAGCCTTATGTACTTAATACGAAGCCTTATGTACTTAATACGAAGCCTTATGTACTTAATACGAAGCCTTATGTACTTAATACGAAGCCTTATGTACTTAATCCGAAGCCTTATGTACTTAATCCGAAGCCTTATGTACTTAATACGAAGCCTTATGTACTTAATACGAAGCCTTATGTACTTAATACGAAGCCTTATGTACTTAATACGAAGCCTTATGTACTTAATACGAAGCCTTATGTACTTAATACGAAGCCTTATGTACTTAATACGAAGCCTTATGTACTTAATACGAAGCCTTATGTACTTAATACGAAGCCTTATGTACTTAATACGAAGCCTTATGTTCTTAATACGAAGCCTTATGTACTTAATACGAAGTCTTATGTACTTAATACGAAGCCTTATGTACTTAATACGAAGCCTTATGTACTTAATACGAAGCCTTATGTACTTAATACGAAGCCTTATGTACTTAATACGAAGCCTTATGTACCATATTATCTCCCCAGAGCAGACAGATACAGCAGAGAAAATGTAGCTCTTGAAACCATGATATAAACAGAACTTTGCATGCCAAAAGTAGAAATACTTTTTCTTGAAATTGTGGAGACTCAGGTTAAAATAAATAATGCTTCCTTCAGTATTGTTTCCCCCAGGAGCTAATAATCCTTAGACTGGAAGATACTCTTGAAAAAGCTCCAAACATTTGATTTACTTGTGCCGATTGAAAGGTTTAGAGCACAAATTAGGGTTGTCTCTCCACAACTACCAGAGACATCATCTTAAAAGAGCCAATTGGTTTTCACAATCTAATGGTCCTTAACGACGTTCTTAGATATATCTCTGCTTCCTACGAATGAAAGCGCCATAGATGTTATTCTTTCATCCGATATTATTACTAAATATTTATCCTGTGAAATACCCGGGGCGGGGGTGGCTCAGTCGGTTGCGCGCCAGGCTCGTAATCTGTAGTTTTCAGGTTCGAGTCCCAGTTCAGTCAGCGTTGGGATTTATCTCCGAAAAATTCCCCGCTCTACCCACGGTCAGTAGGCGACACCGATGGGCTTGGAAAGGCCGCCGTCCATCGGATGGGACGTTAAGCAGCGGCCCCGTGTGATGGAGAGCCATACCCTGTGCACGTTAAAGAACACGCTGGATGGCCTTGGCGGGAGGATACCATCTGTCTCCCAACAGCTGTTCCAGTGAGTCCCCTCCCCCAACCTTCTCCGAGTCTTCGGGGTCCATGTGACCTGGACATTTACCCCATGGTGTGCAAAAAGTGCCGCTCAGAGGTAAAACAACCCAACTCTGTGAAATACATTTTCTGTTCGTATATGAAGGGGACATTTCCACTTCAGCAAAATCTGGTGGAACAATTTCACGTTTGTTCTCAAAATCACAAGTTGGGAACAATTAAAAGAGGATTACATATATTTCCTCGTCAATTCATACACTGTATTAAGAATAATCCAATAATGCAATTAAGAACAACACTCTAACCTTTTCAGTAGCAGCTGTAGTTTCTTCACATGCATTAGGAATTAAAGAAAGCATTGTGGAAAGAAGGTTGGGTTGTTTTACCTCTGAGCGGCACTTTTTTTGCACACAATGGGCTAAATGGCCAGGTCACATGGACCCCGAAGGCTCAGAAAAGGTTGGGAGAAGAGACCCACAGGAACAGCTGTTGGGAGACAGATGGTAGCCTCCCGTCAAGGCCATCTAGCGTGTTCTTTAACGTGCACAGGGTATGGCTCTCCTGCACACGGGGCCACGGCTTAACGTCTCATCCGACGGACGGCGGCCTTTCCAAGCCCATCGGTGTCCCCTACTGACCGTGAGCAGGGCGGGGAATTTTGCGGAGATAAATCTCAACGCTGACCCAGCTGGGACTCGAACTTGGGAACTACAGATTACGAGCCTGGCGCGCTACCGACTGAGCCACCCCCACAACTGTGGAAAGAAGAGCAACTGGAAAGAATACCAAAAGAATCGGAAGCACAGAAGATATTGTTCATTACAAGGAAATTTACTCTAGAATCAGAGGAAAAGTCTAAGCCCTTAGAAAGGTTCAGAGACATAATTTCTGTAATAAGTTTAGCCCTAAAACTTTTATCTTTTGAAAAAAAAAATACAAATAAAGATTCGATCAAAGAGCCACAACTTTCTTGGTTTAACCTCAACATTTCACTCAGCTGCTCAACTGATCATCTTTCCAAGATTCTTGTCCCCTACTTTACATCCTCTCTTACCTCACTTATCTTTCTTGAAAATGAAAGGATATCACGAAACCCATTATCCACCCTTATTCTTCCGCCTCAGATTATTCAATTCAATTCATTTTTTATTCAACATAGATATGTATCAATACAAAAATTTATGAAATATACCCAGCTAAAGTAACAGAATACTTGAGCGCTGGTGTATAATTATGACAAAAATATAAATACAAAAAATTAACAAGGATTGATAATTGAAACAATCAATGATGTAGAAGTCAAAAAATTGGTTTTACATACAGTTATCATTCATTGTTTAATATCCATTCAGAAAGAGATTTAGTAAATAAATATTTAGAAGTAATTTTCTTCATTGTATCTGGAACACTGTTATATAATTTAGGCCCAATATAGTTTATATTACGGGTAATAGCTTGCTTTGATATAAGTGGTATTTGCAATTTAAATGATGAGTCTCTAAGTGGTATATATATGTCTGTCGAACCTGAAATAGATGTAAAGTGAAATGGACATATTCAATAACTTTTAAAATGTAAATTTGAGACAGAGTCAGTAACCCCAATTTCTTAAATATAGGACGAGATTCAGAGAAGCGACCTTTATGGTCAATGATTCTAACTATAAATTTTTTGCAGAATCAACAGCCTGTTTAAATTTGTTTTTGCAGCTCCTCCCCAGGCTTTTATTGCATATTGTAGCTTGACTATTGATTATATGGATCAGAAATGCACAATTAGAGAACTCAAAACCCCCATTACGAAGCTCAGAGTTAAAAGTCCTCCCGGGATCGATTCCATCACACACTGCAAGGATGAAGTTAAACATCCATCTTACCAACTTCGTTTGGTAAGATGGAAAAAGGAAGAAATATAGGTTTGTTAATTGCAATAATAAAACACAAATATCTTGATAATATACGATTAATGTCATTTACAACTTCAAAATATCTGAAGTGCTATTTTAACTGATATTGCATCAGATTAACTCTGATCATATTTCTCAATTACTATCCAACAGACCTTACTCCAGACTAAAATCTGCAAATTTTCATTCTTACACCTAGACGAATCTCCCTCTTTTTCAAAAGAGTTCTTCGCCAGCAGGAAATTAAATCTGGAGTTTTGAATTGCACAACAGAACGTTTTTGAGGCTATCTCATATTCTGTTTCATTCCAAAAATGGCATTTTATAGTTTTATTTTACTTTTGCGTATTAATTTTCATTTTTCTAACCTGTAAAGTTTTCTGTCGGGAGTCATGACAATGTGATTTGCATTAATTGAACGTCGTGTATTTTTATTTAAAATATCCAATAATTCTCGCAAGCATATCTTGTAAAATAGCTAGACTTTAAAGCTCCCTTAGGGTTAGCTTAATAAGCAACTAATTATTTTGGCAATCTTAGCTCCGAGCATCATTATAACTTTCTTTTCGTTGTAAAGGTTAATCAAAACTCTATCCAGAATGCGTCTTTTATTTCCTATGTTGAAGATTTTCTCCAGGAGAAGCAGACGAAGGTTTGTTTCATGTCCAAAAAGACCATTTCAATAAAGTGTTTTCTTCTTAGTGCATTTCGAGTTTAAACTATTAATTGTTTCACGTTATCCATTACGTATTTTCTCCCTGTGAAGCTTCGTTTGGTAAGATGGAAAAAGTTTATTACTATCCACCAGGAGGAAGAAAAGGGGGAAGACGAAGGCCCAAAATTTATGTCTTTTATGATTTATTTTTGTTTTAAAGAATGAAATTGGTTCTAAATCTACCTGATTTGTATTTGAACTTCTATCCACGACTGGAGAATCTGGCAGACTAATTAGACCTCGTGTCTCTTACAAACCAGGATTCATCATTTCAGAATCGTAGAAAAGTTTGAGCTTCCTGATATGTTATCATCGAAATGATTAAAATACACTGAAGAGCCAAAACATTATCGCCACCTGCCTAATATGATGTTGGTCTCCACGTGCCACCAAAACAGCTCTTACCCGGCGAAGCATGGATGCTACAAGATTTCTAAAGGTGTCTTGTGGTATCTGGTACCAACACGTTACCAACAGATCCTTTAACTCTTGTAAGTTACGTGGTTAAGCCGTCGCAGATCGGATATGCTGTTCCAACACAAACTACAGATCCACGATTGGATTGATGTTTGGGGAATTTGGAGGCTACGGCAATACCTGGAAGTCTTCATGTTCTGCCAACCATTCTCGAATAATCGGAGAAGTGTGGCATGGCGCATTACCTGCTGAAAGAAGGCACTACTAGAGGGATATACCATTGCCATGAAAGGATGTACCTGGTCTGCAATGATGTTTAGGTAGGTGGTAGACGTCATAGTTTCCTGCACATAAATGACTGGACCCAGGGTTTCCAGAAGAACATTGCCCAAAGCATTACACTTCTGTCACCGGCTTGTTTTTGTCCCACATTGCATCCTGGTGCCAACACTTCGCCAGGTAAATGACGCACACGAACCCGGCCATCCACATGGTGCAACAGGAAACGAAATTCATCGGACCAGATGACCTTCTTCCAATTGTTCAAGGTCCAGTTTTGATGCTAGCTTGCCCACTGTAGGCGCTTTCGACGGTGAACCGAGGTTAGCATGGGCACTCGGAGAGGCGTGCAGCTACGTAACCCCTTTTTCAGCAGGGTTCGATGTACTGTGTGTTGTGACACATTACTTCCGTCACCAAAATTCAAATTACGGGCGGGTTGCGCCACAGCATCCCTTCTGTTGGCTTGTACCATACGGGATAGCCTTCGCTCACCTCTAGCACCAATGAGCTGTGGTCGGCCCATACCTTGCCGGCGGTTCGTGGTTTTTCCCTCCTCTGACCATTTTTTGAAGGTACTAACCATGGCTGAACGTGATCACCCCACAAGCCTTGCCGTCTCGGAAATGCTCTGACCTAGTCGTCTGGCTATTACAATTTGCCTTTGTCAAACTCACTTAAGTCTGCTGCCTTTCCCATCTGAAGAACAAGAATAGCACTGATTAACAGAGCTCAGTATCAGGTGTTATTTACACAGTTTCATGACCTTCACACACGCCGTCGTTTCCCTGAAATTGCTTCGATTTGCATAAAAACGCTCTAGTCATAATATTTTGACTCTTCGGTGTATATGCAAGATTTCAGAACGGTTTGAGCTCCCTGAGATCGTATCATTCCAATGATAAAATATATGCGCGATTTCTACTAAATAAATAATACAATCATTTTCATAAAAAATGAAAATACCAAAGCAGTTTTTTAGTACTTCCACGTTTACAGACTTTTAAACTTCTAAAGGTTATCAATAGCTAAACCGTAAGGTATTAGTCGTCCTGAAGTATATTCATATATAAAATTCGTTTTCGAAAAAAATGAAATTTTACATTTAAGAAAGGAATCAGTAGAGGGTGTAAAAGTTCTCACTTTCTAACGAAGCTAAAAGCACTATGAGAAAATTGTGCAACGGATGTTAAACCAGCGGCTTTTCATTCTAACCGTCGTCTAAATTTGCATTCATGAAAGCTATCTGCAAAATAAGCACATTAACTGAGACATTTATCTATCCTTATTTATGTTACCATTCCATACACTCTTCCTGGCAGTGAATGTACAGTCGCTCAAAAAAGTATCCGAACACTATGGTTGATTACAGAATTCGGAAAAAATATCTGGCAACAATTTTTTTAGAAATTAGTGATCTGGCAACCTTTGTATCACGTGACACGTGACACAAAGGTTGCCAGATCACATCTTGGCAACCAGTTACACAAGGTTGCCAACCTTTGTGTCACGTGACACGTGACACAAAGGTTGCCAGATCGCTAATTTCTAAAAAAATTGTTGCCAGATATTTTTTCCTAATTCTGTAATCAACCATAGTGTTCGGATACTTTTTTGAGCGACTGTACATAATCACCCGCTGAATCTACTTTTGATTCAGGACAATTGACAAGCCTTAGGATTATCCTATACAACAACTCTACTAAACTCTCAACTTTAGATTGGAACAAGTTACTGATTTTTTACTAAATTATCTGAAGTCTGATATTGATAGTAATTATACGGTTAATGGAAATATTATCTTGTTTCCTAAATCTCTTAAAGATCTTGATAAACTCAAGGAACTGAAACAGCTTCTAAATGTAGATGTATGTTATCGCATTCCAGATAATAACTTTGAGTTAGATGAAATTATTGGAGTGAAAATTAATTTATCTGATGATTACATATTGAACAATTTAAGATCTGCAAATAGCTTTAAAATCCGCAGAATGTTCAAGTTTTTACCTAATCAAGATGGTAATGCAGTAAATAAGATTCCTTTAGACAGAGTTGTGTTATATACTTCTGATGCCAAGTTGCCTAGTCATGTAAAGATTGGCTTTTTGAGATTTCCAGTAAAACCTTATAATCAACCGTCGATACTTTGCAATCATTGTTCGAGATTCGGACACAGTGCCAATGTTTGTACAGGTAGGCTTAGGTGCAAAAGATGTGGCGCCAATCATATTTACAAAACTTGCACTGCCAATTACTTAAAATGCCCCAACTACAATGGACCACATCCTTCCACATATTCAGGATGTCCTACAAAGAAAATAGCTTGTCGTACTAAGCTAATACAGTCCGTCAAAAATATCAGTTTGTCTGCTGCCTTTAGATTAGCAAACAATCCTAACTTCAGATTGTTTCCTGAACATGAAGGGCGCGGGTGGCTCAGTCGGTAGCGCGCCAGGCTCGTAATCTGTAGTTCCCAGGTTCGAGTCCCAGCTGGGTCAGCGTTGAGATTTATCTCCGCAAAATTCCCCGCCCTGCCCACGGTCAGTTAGGGGACACCGATGGGCTTGGAAAGGCCGCCGTCCGTCGGATGGGACGTTAAGCCGTGGCCCCGTGTGTGGGAGAGCCATACCCTGTGCACGTTAAAGAACACGCTGGATGGCCTTGACGGGAGGTGACCATCTGTCTCCCAACAGCTGTTCCAGTGGGTCCCCTCGCCCAACCTTCTCTGAGCCTTCGGGGTCCTTGTGACCTGGCCATTTAGCCCATGGTGTGCAAAAAAGTGCCGCTCAGAGGTAAAACAACCCAAACAACCCAACCTGAACATGAAACTCGAAAGCAAACTACATGTTCTTTTCAGTCAGACAATAATCAAGCACATCCAGTTAATCCAAGTTCGATAATTACAACTAAAGATACTGCTTCTTCTAAATATACGTCAATCTCGGCAACGCAAAGAAAACATCGACATATTCTACAGGTGACTCTGTTAACATCTCAAAGGATAAAACGAGTGACATATCATATGCAAGTGTAGCACAAGCAAATTTAAAAAGTGCTAGATCTCAACCCTTCGATTTAAAAACTGATACCTTCATTCCATTGGGAAAACCGTATGATGTAATCCCAGATTCAGCGTATTATTTTCAGAATATCATGACATTGATTGTGCTTCTACTTAAATATATCGTCCCTAATGAAGAAAAACATAAAAACATTGCTTCCATACTCTGTACTTTAATTCAAGATCAATAAATCTTCTAACAGACTCACCATTGTTCAATGGAACTGTCATAGATTTTCGCCTAAAAAAGATTTGAAACTTATGCATAAAATAACGGACATTCCTATCTTTCCATCACAAGAACCTGTGATTGACTTTAAAACTTTAAACCTTTTTTATCATATATTCACAAAAGTTCAGAAACTGCTAGAGGCTCTGCTCTTTTAATCAGGAGAAACATTCCTCATAAAGTCTTAAGTTTAGAATACGTTCATCATCGCCTTATGTTGTAGCAGCTGAAATTTTTTAAAATCTAAATCTTTTACAATTATTTCCCTTTATAATCCTGGTGCAGTTATTGATCATATGATTTTACAAAATATTTATAATCAAATTAAACAGCCTGTTATATTTTTAGGTGATTTTAACTCTCTAACCTCGTATGGAGATCTTATAAGCTCAACAAAAATGGTACTGAACTTCTTAAGTTTATCAACAATAATGATTTAATATTTATGAATAATAAGTCAGCTACTTTTCATAATTTTAATTATAATATTTATTCTGTAATTGATTTGTCTTTAGTTACTTCTAGTTTGGTTCCTACTATAAATTGGAAAATTGAATCTTCCCTATCTGGAAGTGATCACTATCCTATATATTTACAGGTGATAAATCTATAACTATTCACCTAAAGAACTGGTATAAATTTTCTCATAAAGTGCAAAAGACTTATCCACCTATGAATATGTTGGACTATAATTATTCAATGGATTTCATAAAAAAAATACAAAAGATTCTTTTAAAACTACAAAAAAAAAATTCCGAAATTAAACTCTAATTTCTGATATCTGAATAGACTGATGGCTGTTCGTCGGAAAGCACAGCGCAAGGCTAAGAAATCAAGAAATTTCCAAGACATTCTTCGTTATAAAAGAATTGTATCTCTTCTAAGGAAAATATTAAAACAACATTACAGAACCTCATGGTATGCGTTTACCAGTCGGATAAATTCGCATTCTTCTCTTTCTAACATATGGCAAGTTTTAATTCAATTTCTAAACCACAGAGTCAAATTTCCCCATGGAAATATTACTAAACCAATTGCTACAAGCCTTACCAACTCTCACACACGACTCGGTGTTATTATAGAGAGCTTTCATTATGTTAACTAACTTGTCTGGTATACCATATGATCTCACAATCAACCACAAATTATGACGATCAACAGAGTCGAAAGCCTTTTTGAAATCAACAAAGCTAGCAACCAAAGGTTTCTGAAACTCTAAACATTTCTCAAGAATCTAATCTAAGTGAAAATATCTGATCCACACATCCCCTACCACTTCTGAATCCACATTGCTCATCACGCAATTGACTGTCAACCAGATTCTTAATTCTATTAAGCACAATCATGGAAAGAACTTTACCTGGAACAGAGAGTAGGCTGATACCCCTATAGTTATCGCAAGAACTGCGATCACCTTTTTTAAAAATAGGGATAACAATAGCTCTGGTAAAATCCTTAGCAACCATGCCTTTATCATAAAAAACATTCAGAATTTCAGTCATCCAAGTGGTAGCCGAAACATTCCCAGCTCTAAGCATTTCCGTAGTAATTCCATCTAACCCTGGGGATTTATGAAGTTTAAGTTTAGACACAGCCAAAATAACTTCAGATTGTGCTATAGGGTCAACATTAAAGCCACCAATGCATTTGTCATCATTGCAAACAATGGGAGTAGAATTAACCA
Organism: Ryuthela nishihirai; assembly: GCA_038380435.1. Classification (NCBI taxonomy): domain Eukaryota; kingdom Metazoa; phylum Arthropoda; class Arachnida; order Araneae; family Heptathelidae; genus Ryuthela; species Ryuthela nishihirai. The sequence continues at coordinate 11,994,178 of JAWZYU010000004.1, forward strand.
CATTGTTTAGAACATCACTGAAATGTTCAGCCCACTTAGCCATGACAGAATCCTCACCTTCTATAACCTTACCTTGTTTATCCTTCAATCCCTGTATGCCTGTCCGCTTTCTACCACACAAAACGTTAACTATCTGGTACAGCTCTTTTTATACGTTTATTAAGTTCTCTGTAATGCTTTCTATTAGCACTAGTAGGGTATTGATTCTTTCTTTCCGAAATAAGCTCAAGTGCCTTATCACTCAAATAATTCTGTCTCCTCTGCTCCTTTTTTCCTAAAAGAGTACTGTTAGTGTCCAAAAAAGCATATTTAAAATGATCCCATTCTTCCTCAACTTCAGTAGTAAGCAAACCATGACTCTCATAATGACTAAATAACCTATCATGGTAAGCTTTGGTGGGTCTTTCAGAGTTTCAGTATTAAAAGTAAATTTTTTAACCCTAGCACAACACTTTTTAAGTTTAAGTTGCAAGACACTTTTAACAAGGTAATGGTCAGATCAAATTTCAGCTCCCCTATATGACCTGGTATTCCTAACAGAACTAGCTCATTTGCTGTTAACTGATATATAAGCTATCATATTATTATGCAGCCCATCAGGTGAAACCCATGTGTATTTATATATGTCGGTGTTTGTAATAAGTGTTAGTTATTCTGAAACCATTAAATTTATTTACCTATAGGAAACGTTGCCCATTGCCATTGCAGCTATCAATACCAAAAAAGGCCTATTACCCCCTCCTCATAGCTCAGAGTCAGTAGAAACTTTGGCATTGAAGTCACTAAATCACCGTTCCTTACGCAAATCAAGAGAAACTGTTATGCTTCGTTGCTTACAAAGTATCTGGTTATCCAATAAATGGTTTCTCGTGGGGCTAATTTCTAGATCTACACTCTCTGTCCGCTAACCTCTCTTGTTTTCGTAAGATCATAGCTTTTCCTTTCTGCCGAAGGATCAATGAAAGATCTTTATTCACAGGTTTCGCTCTAAAACTCTCTTTTCTTATCCTCCCAGCCATGTATAAGTAACAACATCGGCGAAGGAACTTAGAGCATACGCTGATTTAATTAAGCACCAACTGAACGAAGAGATGAGCGAAGCCAGCGTGTGATCATCTCGCTACCCACGCACGAAGTAGTAGCTATGGTAACGTGGGCCGTCTCTTCCTCATCAATTTAGTCATCTTGATGACTGAGGATCTCATTTCACCCTTTCATGGAAGCTTTCAGTGGTCTTTGCCAGAACCGACTATTGAAGATGGGCATTGCTCTGTTATCTAATGTTTATGGGAAGTGGCTTGATTCAGGAAAGGCTTCCTCTTCGATGAAAGGGTAAACTGTTTGTTTGGCGTTTGCTTTGAGGGAAGAAAGAGGGAACTGAGCGGAAGAATCACTCGTAATCACTAAAGAGATGCGATACCATTTGCTTTTGAGAGATTCGTCGCTAACTGTTTGTTTCTTGGCTTCTGTGTACATTAAGATTTGAATCGATAAGTGTATTACGGATCACAGAGAATGGGAAGACATGAATTTGTTAGCAAGGCTAAATATGTTATTAAAACTAATGAAGTTGAATCTTAAAATTGCAATTATTAAGAGTTGGTTACTTCTTGTTTGACTGTGAGCGGCACTTTTTTGCGCACAATGGGCTAAATGGTCAGGTCACAAGGATTCTGAGGGATAAGAGAGGGTTGGGGGATGGGGGAGAGGAACCACTGAAGAGCTGTTGGGAGACAGATGGTAACCTCAGATCAAAGCCGTACAGCGTGTTCTGTAATGGTGCACAAGGTATAGCTCTCCCGCACACGTTACCATTGTTTAACATCCCATGCGATGGACGGCAGCCTTTTCAAGCTCATCGGTATCCTCTACTGACCAAGGGCATGGTGGGGATTTGAGTTGGGTTGTTTTACCTCTGAGCGGCACTTTTTTGCACACCATGGGCTAAATGGCCAGGTCACAAGGATCCCGATGGCTCAGAGAAGGTTGGAGGAGAGGACCCATTGAAACAGCTGTTGGGAAACAGATGGTAGCCTCCCGGCAAGGCCATCCAGCGTGTTCTTTAACGTTCACAGGGTATGGCTCTCCCGCACCACGGCTTAACGTCACATCCGACGGACGCGGCCTTTCCAAGCCCATCGGTGTCCCCTACTGACCGTGGGCAGGGCGGGGAGTTTTGCGGAGATAAATCTCAACGCTGACCCAGCTGGGAATCGAACCTGGGAACTGCAGATTACGAGATTGGTGCTCTATCGTCTGACTCCCCCCCCCGACCCCAGGATATTAAGAAATAATCGAAATGTAAAAATGAAAAATGGCAAAATTTCTACAGTAATAAAGGGAGTGAAATATTTGATGTTGAGATTTCAACTAAATCATACTGAGAAAAATCTGCGGCATATTATTTTGACGGAATAAATTGTCACTGAATTGTTTCATTTTTCACTTCTGAGCAGCTTTAATGCAAGACAATGGGCAAAATGGCCAAGTTACAAAGACCCCAAGAGTCCGAAGCGATAGGGGAATGTCAGGAAAGTACCTAGTAGATATGCATTAGCTGTAAGTCACACAGGCATCAAAATGTAGCCTTCTGCTCGTTAGATTAATAAAAATTAATCTTACGTTTTTGCCTATTTGTTTCCTATCTAGTGAAACTTTTAATATTTACAATAACTATTGATCATTATTACATATTTAATCTACACTTCCCTACAAAATATTAGAGAATTTCCATGTTATGTCAGTGAGAATCAACTTCGAATTTCTATAATTTCTAATGCATGCATTTAGTGGAAAAATGTGCCTGAAGATAAATATCATCTATTTAAATCTCTATTTTTCAACAATATTCGTTGAGTGTTTAAAAGTTATAAAAGTTGAATATTTAAGAAAAAATTATCTTGTTTTATAAAAAAAAAACTTTTATAATTCTCTAATAATAAAATAATCATTTCGCAAACTTCTGAAATATATATTTATTTTATTAAACAGTTTGAAACAATACTTATTTTTAGGTAATGATGCATTAATGTTGTGAAATATTCTAGCTTTCAAAACTCTTTAAATATTGACGAATGTTGTTAAAAATCGATATTTAAACAAATGTGATTGTAAACTTTATCTGTAGTCCCATTTTTCCATTATATGCATATTTTAGAACTTATAGAACTACGAAATTATATTAATTAAAAAATTAGAATTAATTTTACTGATCTATTTTTTTTTACATTTTAATTTTTCTTTATCCGTCTTTGTGTTTACCTTTTATAAATTATAGTTATTTACTTGGGTGCCTTGAGCTGGAGTTCCGTACCTTTCCTAATTTAATTTTTTGTTATATCCGCAGTGAAAGCGCAATTCACTTAACGTAAGTAGGAACTCATCCAAAACATTATACGAGGTTATTTTTATATATTTATTGCTTTAAAATATTTGGCATTAATAATAAATATTTTAAATAAAATTATTAATTTAAAATAGCAATTTATTGCTTTTATTCTCTCTCTGTATATTTTTTTTTGTCAGCTAAAGTCATCCGTATCAAACAAGAATGGCTTTAACATTCAACAAGAATTTCGTTGTATCTCTTTCAAGATTACCCTTCTGATAATAAGTCTCAAGCGAGACCTGACCAAATCTCGGCATCCGTCTGCTTGGGTTCGGCTAGAATTATTTACCGAAGCGATTATCATTTGCCATCCACTGAGTTCGTTTTACTGCCTACAGCAATGGAGATCATCACCCCTAGCAACGCAAGCCCAAATTTTTCTGCTCTCAAAACTGTCTGTTTTCTTCTTCTTTTCATCAGAAAGAACTTTCGATTTCACCTCTCGTTGCTGTTTACTGAATTTCTCGTTTCGCTCTCTTGCAGTGAATTCACAGAAGTGGAAGAGCAAGGAAGGAGGGATGGTTAGAGACAGGAGTTATCCTCGGCGTCTAGCATCGCTGTCGTTAAACCACTGTCTGCTTCCGCCGCATTTTTACGTCGTTATCGTTAAATATTTCGTTCTTTTTTTTTTAGCTTCAGGGTAGTAGCCTATTACCTAAATAAAAAAAATGTATTTCGCTCGTTTGATTTTTTTTTGTCTTTGATTCCATCCAATTCTAATTCCTTATAAAAAGAAAAGATTGAAAGGATAAAAAGACTGTAGCTTTTTAAAAAGATTTGGGAATCGGGTGAAATATCCATTTCACCTTTATTTTGTGATTTGAATTCCAATTGAAGCAGTCACTTTTGAAATTCCACTTTGGAAAAGAACCCGATTCTTTTAATTTTTCTGCCGATTTTTTTACGACTGTCGTTCCTTGGTGGAAAGGCATTTCTTCCCTGTGATATATTTGCCTTTCAATACCATCTGTAACTTCGATTTAGATGCTGTCGGGGCATCTACAGAAAATATATTTCGCTCCGGAAACTTCTACTTTACCACAGTTTCTTATTCTTTTAAACCCAGAAAATAAATAAATATTTGTGCTATCTCAGCCAAGAGCTCAACAGAGGAAACGTTGATCGAGCAACAGCAGATATATGTAGAAAAATTGGAGATCGAATTTAGATCCTTTTCTATTTTGAATTTAATTAATACCAAATATTTGTATCAGACAAATTTATCTTTATAAAATAATGTTAATGCTATCTAGGTAGTCTATACATGGTAGCTAGGTAATCACGGAAAGGGGAGGAGAGCTATTCACCAATCCCCTGTGATGATGCATAGAACCGGCCAGGCCTAGCACCTAATATCCGACCCCGCCTTCTCGTGGTGCAGACCGTTAGTACCTTTCAAAAGAGATACTCTCTTGTGGAAGTGAACGAAGGCGGAGGGCTGCCAGATTAGTGTGGCCTACTGATCAGAATACCTATGGCTACTTTTCTTTTTTTTTTTTCTACCCTGCTGAGGAGTGGTCAACTACACAGGGTCCTGATGCTGACCATATAAACTTATCGAACTGGACTGGATTAAGGCTCTAAGCTTGATAATGGATCCTGAATTTCTTCCACTGGTGGGCTTCTGTGGAGGGAAAATCTTCCGCTGTGTTTTCTGTTTGTCTGTGGGTTGACAGCCCCAAGTGAATAGATTCACAGGATATGTTTATCAGCTGATGGATAATCCTGAGCAGAGGTTAGTTTCTTCAAACGTCCTACTAACCATTTTCTCTCCATACGTAGTTGGAATGTGAGGACGCTGCACAGAGCTTTTTCACTTGATGTCCTCACACAAAAATTCCACCGTTATAATTTAGATATTCTTTGCCTGCAAGAGACCAGATGGACAGATAAAGGTCAGATTCTTTAAAATAATCTTAAATTTCTCTTTACAGGGAGGGAAGATAATAAGCATCACCAAGGCGTAGGTCTGCATCTCAGCAGACACGCCAGTGATGCTCTTCTAGGATATGAGTGCATTAATAAAAGGTTTCTTACAGAATATTTTCAGAAAAGCATTAAAGACTTGAATTTTATCTGCTGTTCTGCCATCACTGAGGATGCCGATGAGGATGAGAAGGATAGGTTTTGCGAACAACTTCAGAATATTTTGAATTCTGTCAAGAAAGGAGATCTTACCCTTGTTTTAGCTGACTTCAATGCCAAAGTTTCTACTGACTCTGAGCTATGAGGAGGGGGTAATAGGCCTTTTTCTGGTATTGATAGCTGAAATGGCAATGGGCAACGTTTCCTATAGGTAAATAAATTTAATGGCTTCAGAATAACTAACAATTATTACAAACACCGACATATATAAGTACACATGGGTTTCACCTGATGGGCTGCATAATAATATGATAGCTTATATATTAATTAACAGCAAATGGGCTAGTTCTGTTAGGAATACCAGGTCATATAGGGGAGCTGAAATTTGATCTGACCATTACCTTGTTGAAAGTGTCTTGCAACTTAAACTTAAAAAGTGTTGTGCTAGGGTTAAAAAATTTACTTTTAATACTGAAGCTCAAATGACCCAGTTATAGCCAAAGCTTACCATGATAGGTTATTTAGTCATTATGACAGTCATGGTATGCTTACTACTGAAGTTGAGGATTTGGGTTGGGTTGTTTCACCTCTGAGCGGCACTTTTTTGCACACCATGGGCTAAATGGCCAGGTCATGTGGACCTCGAAGGCTCAGAGAAGGTTGGGGGAGGGAACCCACTGGAACAGCTGTTGGGGAGACAGATGGTAGCCTCTTCTTTAATGTGCACAGGGTATGGTTCTCCCGCACACGGGGACACGGCTTAACGTCCCACCCGACGGACGGCGGCCTTTCCAAGCCCATCGATGTCCCCTACTGACCGTGGGCAGGGCGGGAAATTTTGCGGAGATAACTCTCAACGCTGACCCAGCTGGGACTCGAACCTGGGAACTACAGATTACGAGCCTAACGCGCTACCGACTGAGCCACCCCCGCCCCTAACTTAGTCCATCGAATGGATGTATGCATACACTTATGTATAACACTATACACCATACGTGAAGTTGAGGAAGAATGGGACCATTTTAAACAGGCTTTTTTGGAAACTAACAGTACTCTTTTAGGAAAAAAGGAGCAGAGGAGGCAGAATTATTTGAGTGATAAAGCATTTGAGCTTATTTCAGAAAGAAAGAACTGCAGGAATGTCCTGAATCAATATCCTACTAGTCCTAATAGAAAGCTTTACAGAGAGCTTAATAAACGTGTAAAAGATCAGTTAAAAGCTGATAAGACTCTTTGGCTTGATGGCCTGGCTGAGAAAGCCGAGGAAGCAGTTAGACAGCACAACAGCAGAGAGCTAATATTTTGTACCAGATAGTTAATATTTTGTGTGGGAAAAAACGGACAGGTATACAGGGATTGAAGGATAAACAAGGCAAGGTTATAGAAGGTGAGGATTCTGTCATGGCTAGGTGGGCTGAGCATTTCAGTGATGTTCTAAACAATGAGGTTAGTTCTATTCCCATTGTTTGCAATGATGATAGATGCATTGGTGGCTTTAATGTTGGCCCTGTAACACAATCTGAAGTTATTTTGGCTATTTCTAAACTTAAACTTCATAAATCCCCAGGTGTAGATGAAATTACTACAGAAATTCTTAGAGCTGGGAATGTTTCGGTTACCACTTGGATGACTGAAATTTTGAATAACTTTTATGATAAAGGCATGGTTCCTAAGGATTTTACCAGAGCTATTAATTATCTCTATTTTCAAAAAAGGTGATCGCAGTTCTTGTGATAACTATAGGGGTATCAGCCTACTCTCTGCTCCAAGTAAAGTTCTTTCCATGATTGTGCTTAATAGAATTAAGAATCTGGTTGACAGTCAATTGCGTGATAAGCAATGTGGATTCAGAAGTGGTAGGGGATGTGTGGATCAGATATTTTCACTTAGGCAGATTCTTGAGAAATGTTTGGAGTTTCAGAAACCTTTGGTTGCTAGCTTCGTTGATTTCAAAAAAAGCTTTCGACTTTGTTGATCGTCATAATTTGTGGTTGATTGTGAGATCATATGGTATACCTGAAAAGTTAGTTAACATATTGAAAGCTCTCTATAATAACACTGAGTCATGTGCGAGAGTTGGTAAGGCTTGTAGCAATTGGTTTAGCATTACTTCTGGTGTTCGACAAGGGTGCATTTTGTCTCCTTTTCTCTTTAGCTTGGTTATTGATTATGTTATGCGAAATTCACTTCAAGGGAAAGGTTTTGGCCTTAAATGGACTGGAGATAAGAAAATTTCTGATTTAGATTATGCTGATGATTTAGCCCTTTTGGCAAATGATGTTGATGAGATGAACTCTTTCATTAGGGCTGTTGATGAAACTGGTACTAGAGTAATTTGGTGATAAACAGAAATAAAATTAAAGTGATGAAAATTGGTCAGGCAGATGGTACTTCAATCGCTTTGAATGGTTTAGCCCTTGAGCAAGTGTTTCAGTTTAATTATCTTGGGAGCTATGTAACAGATAATGGTGATGTGCGGCATGAGATTAAAAGGAGAATAGGGATTGCTGCCGGGACTTTTAGAAATCTATGGAGAGTGTATACACCTAAAGACTACAATTAGACTGTATAATAGTTTGGTTCTTTCTAGGGTTAGTTATGGTAGTGAAACTTGGACGCTGTGTAAACAAGATAACAGGAAACTAGATGCTTTTGATTCTAGATGCTTACGCAGTATCTTGGTTATTAGGTGATTTAACTTTGCTACTAATGATGAGGTTAGGCCAAGGAGTCGGTAACCTCCTTTAAGCAGCATATTGTGCAGAGAGAGACTCCGTTGGTTTGGTCATGTTGCCCGTATGGATAATTATAGATTGGCGAATAGGTTATGAACAGTGTACATAAAGGCCTCAGAAAAAGGGCGAGACCTAGGACGCGATGGGCAGACAATGTCAAACAGGACCTTGTTAAAATTGGTGTGCAGTGGCCGGATGTAGCAGATGTAGCTCAGGACATATACGCTTGGAGAATTAAACTGCACTGTCTGGTTGGACCTTAGTAGCCCATGACTGCTTGATGATGATGATGATGATGATGATGATGATGATATTTATTCATTAACCAAGATTGCCTTTTTTATTGGCATCAAACCTTTAATTCTGGGTAAACTTGACTTATTTATTATATCTAGAGCCGGATGTCAAAGTACCCAGGGCCGGTATGTTGTATTGTATGTACCCAGAACCTTTTTGTTGTAGCAGGACCGGATGCAATCGAGACCATATGGTTTAATTAATTTGGCCTGCAAGCCCTATAGTCTCGATTATTTTGGCGTGCAAGACTTCTTACAGTAATTGAAGAGATGTAATATCTCTTTTAAGCAAATTTCATTTTTGGTAGTAAATTATTGTTACTGAAAATTCAGTGGTCATTAGAAAGTTAAATCAATTTTTGAACACCTTAATGCCATTAATATAAAATGAAACAGTTTAATTTTTTTTTGCCTTTTCAAGTTATCACTGGATCAAGTGTATTCATCAGAATCTTCATTTAAATCTTTTTTGCATAATTATATCAGAAAGGAGAGGATGGGATTCACTTCTTCGACTACTGTCCACCATAGATTTAGAGATGAAGTCAAATGATCCACAAGTCTGTAGAATAGCGGTAGAGAGAATAGTCGGTACAGAATGTTCATTAGTATTCGTTGACATAGAATGTCCTTTGGTATTATTGGTATGCACGTTTATACTAGATTTTGCAATCTAGCACGTTTATACTAGATTTTGCAATCTAGCACGTTTATACTAGATTTTGCAATCTAGCACGTTTATACTAGATTGGTATGCACGTATTCACTAGAATTTGTGTCTACAGAAAATGCAGTGGCGTTTGATGGAAGAGAAGTTTTTTTGGTGATTGTTGGTGTAGAATGTTCATTGGTGTTTGTAGGTACGGAATACCCAGTGCTATATTTCGTTGGTATAGGATGTTCGCTGGTATTTTTGAAATACGAAATGTTAACTGGTATTCTTTCTTTAGTATGAAATGCTCACTGCTATTCTTTAGTATGAAAAGTTCACCAGTATTCTTTAATGTGAAATGTTTGCTTGTATTCTTTAGTATGAAATATTACTAGTGTACCTTAATACGAAATGTTCATTTGTATTCTTTAATATTAAATGACCATTGTTACCTTAAGCATTAAATGTTCACTGATATTCTTTAGCATAAAATTTTCAGTTGTATTCTTTAGTATAAAATGTTCATTTGTATTCTTTAGTATGAAATGTTCACTGGTATTCTTTAGCATAAAATTTTCACTTGTATTCTTTAGTATTAAATGTTCACTGGTATTCTATAGTGTAAAATGTTCACTGGTATTCTACAGTATAAAATGTTCACTGGCATTTGTTGGTGCAAAATGTTCTATGGTACTTTCTGGTGCAGATGTTCTTTGGTACTTTCTGGTACAGAATGTTCTTTTGGTACTTTCTGGTACAGAATGTTCTTTTGGTACTTTCTGGTACAGAATGTTCTTTTGGTACTTTCTGGTACAGAATGTTCTTTTGGTACTTTCTGGTACAGAATGTTCTCTGGTACTTTGTGGTGTTGATTGTTCTATGCTGATGTACTTGCCGGTACAGAATGTTCATATTATCCAGTTGAACAGAATGTTCACCCTATCCAGTTGCACAGAATGTCCACAGAGATTCTTTAATATGCGATAAATATTTGAATTCTAAGGTATGAAATGTTCAGTGGAATTCGTTGGATTCAATGTTAACTTTTGATACTGATTTTCACTTAGATTTATTAACAGTGAATGTTCACTAATTTTTTTGTCATTTTTTTATATGAGCTATTCGGTGGTATTTCCTGTAATGGAATATTCACTGGTATTCCTTGATACTGAATGCTTATGGGTATTTTTTTGGGAGAGTTGATCATTGGTATTGATTAATATTCGTGATAAGAGATATTTATTGGAATTTACTATTACATAATGTTCAGATATTATTGTAGCAATACGATTATTAGTTATAATTATATATGTGGGTAGAAGAAGCGATGGGGAAGTGATCAAGTCACTTCATATTTTCCGCATTTCTTTTAGAAATGTAACTATCAGAGCACATGTTTACGTTGCATATTGGGGCGGGGGTGGCTCAGTCGGTAGCGCGCCAGGCTCGTAATCTGTAGTTCCCAGGTTCGAGTCCCAGCTGGGTCAGCGTTGAGATTTATCTCCACAAAATTCCCGCCCTGCCCACGGTCAGTAGGGGACACCGATGGGCTTGGGAAGGCCGCCGTCCGTCGGATGGGACGTTAAGCCGTGGCCCCGTATGCGGGAGAGCCATACCCTGTGCACGTTAAAGAACACGCTGGATGGCCTTGACGGGAGGCTACCATCTGTCTCCCAACAGCTATTCCAATGGGTCCCCTGCCCCAACCTTCTCTGAGCCTTCGGGGTCCATGTAACCTGGCCATTTAGCCCATGGTGTGCAAAAAAGTGCCCCTCAGATGTGAAACAACCCAACCCAACAACGTTGCATATTTGTGTTAAACTCAACCGAAAGTACCAATCGGGTTATTATATAAATTACATAAACCTCTAGTTGTTTTATAAAAAAAAATAGATAAACTAAGAAGAAAAGAACTGGGGTGGGTGAGATTACAGGAGCAGAAAAATTAAAACAAAGTGAAATTATTTCGTGAATAAAGCAGCAATTTGTGTGTCTTTTTGGAAATTTACTCCTATTTAATGAGACATGTAAATGGTAGCTAGGTAGTCACTGGAAGGAGAGCTATGCCCAATCCCCTGTGATGATGCATAGAACCGGCCAGGCCTAGCACCTAATGTCCGACCCCGCCTTCTCGTGGTGCAGACCGTTAGTAACTTTCAAAAGAGATACTCTCTTGTGGAAGTGAACGGAATGGGAGGGCTGCCAGATTAGTGTAGCCTACTGATCTGGACAACTATGGCTACTTTTCTTTTTTTTCTACCCTGCTGAGGAGTGGTCAACCACACAGGGTCCTGGTGCTGACCATATAAACCTACTGGACTGGACAGATATATGGCTCTGAGCTTGATTATGGATCCTGATTTTGCTGCACTGGTGGGCTTCTGTGGAGGGAAAATCTTCCGCTGTGTTTTCTGTTTGTTTGTGGGTTGACAGCCCCAAGTGAATAGATTCACAGGATATGTTTATCAGCTGGTGGATAATCCTGAGCAGAAGTAATCGCAGGCACCTGAACTCTTTGCTTCTATTGGCATCGTCAAATTCTACATTGGAGGAAGTCTTCCGGTGTAGATGGCTTCAGCCTTTAGTAGTGGGGGAACGGGTCCTTGCCCCATGTCTGCGATTAGGGGGCTGTTTGATATTGTCGGCATTCCCTCTCTCAATAAACATAGTTTCTTTAAACATCCCACTAACCATTTTCTCTCCATAGGTAGTTGGAATGTGAGGACTCTGCACAGAGCTTTTTCTCTTGATGTCCTCACACAAGAATTCCACCGTTATAATTTAGATATTCTCGGCTTGCAAGAGACCAGATGGACAGATAAAGGTCAGATTCTTAAAAATAATCTTAAATTTCTCTTTTCAGGGAGGGACGACAATAAGCATCACCAAGGCGTGGGTCTGCTTCTCAGCAGACACGCTAGCGATGCTCTTCTAGGATATGAGTGCATTAATGAAAGGTTTCTTACAGCAAAATTTCAGGCAAGCGTTAAAGACTTGAATGTTATCTGCTGTTATGCCCCCACTGAGGATGCCGATGAGGATGAGAAGGATAGGTTTTATGAACAACTTCAGGATATTTTGAATTCTGTCAAGAAAGGAGATATTACCCTTGTTCTTGGTGACTTCAATGCCAAAGTTGGTACTGACTCTGCCCTTTGGAGAGGAGTAATAGGCCCTTTTGGCATTGGTGGCTGCAATGGCAATGGCCAACGTCTCCTACAGGTAAGTAAACTCAATGGATTCAGAATAACTAACACTTATTACAAACACCGCGACATACATAAGTACACATGGGTTTCACCTGATGGGCTGCATAAGAATATGATTGATTACATATTAATTAACAGCAAATGGGCTAGTTCTGTTAGGAATACCAGGGCATATAGGGGAGCTGAAATTGGATCTGACCATTACCTTGTTAAAAGTGTGTTGCAACTTAAACTTAAAAAGTGTTGTGCTAGGGTTAAAAAATTTACTTTTAATACTGCAGCTCTGAAAGATCCAGTTATAGCCAAAGCTTACCATGATAGGTTACTTAGTCATTATGACAGTCATGGTTTGCTTACTACTGAAGTTGAGGAAGAATGGGATCATTTTAAACAGGCTTTTTTGGACACTAACAGTACTCTTTTAGGAAAAAAGGAGCAGAAGAGGCAAAATTATCTGATTGATAAGGCACTTGAGCTTATTTCGGAAAGAAAGATATGCAGGAATGCCCTTAATCAATACCCTACTAGTCCTAATAGAAAGCATTACAGAGACCTTAATAAACTTGTAAAGGATCAGTTAGCTGCTGATAAGAATCTTTGGCTTGATGGTTTGGCTGAGAAAGCCGAGGAAGCAGTTAGACAGCACAACAGCAGAGAGCTGTACCAGATAGTTAATGTTTTGTGTGGTAGAAAACGGACAGGCATACAAGGATTGAAGGATAAACAAGGTAAGGTTATAGAAGGTGAGGATTCTGTCATGGCTAGGTGGGCTGAGCATTTCAGTGATGTTCTAAACAATGTAGTTAGTTCTACTCCCATTGTTTGCAATGATGATAGATGCATTGGTGGCTTTAATGTTGGACCTATAACACAATCTGAAGTTATTTTGGCTGTTTCTAAACTTAAACTTCATAAATCCCCAGGGGTAGATGAAATTACTACGGAAATGCTTAGAGCTGGGAATGTTTCGGTTACTACTTGGATGACTGAAATTCTGAATATCTTTTATGATAAAGGCATGGTTCCTAAGGATTTTACCAGAGCTATTGTTATCCCTATTTTCAAAAAAGGTGATCGCAGTTCTTGTGATAACTATAGGGGTATCAGCCTACTCTCTGTTCCAGGTAAAGTTCTTTCCATGATTGTGCTTAATAGAATTAAGAATCTGGTTGACAGTCAATTGCGTGATGAGCAATGTGGATTCAGAAGTGGTAGGGGATGTGTGGATCAGATATTTTCACTTAAGCAGATTCTTGAGAAATGTTTAGAGTTTCAGAAACCTTTGGTTGCTAGCTTCGTTGATTTCAAAAAGGCTTTCGACTCTGTTGATCGTCATAATTTGTGGTTGACTGTGAGATCAAATGGTACACCAGACAAGTTAGTTAACATTATGAAAGCTCTCTATAATAACACTGAGTCGTGTGTGAGAGTTGGTAAGGCTTGTAGCAATTGGTTTAGCATTACTTCTGGTGTTCGACAAGGGTGCATTTTGTCTCCTTTTCTCTTTAGCTTGGTTATTGATTATGTTATGCGAAATTCACTTCAAGGGAAAGATTTTGGCCTTAAATGGGCTGGAGATACGAAAATTTCTGATTTAGATTATGCTGATGATTTAGCCCATTTGGCAAATGATGTTGATGAGATGAACTCTTTCATTCGAGCTGTTGATGAGACTGGTAGTAGAGTAGGTTTGGTTATAAACAGAGAGAAAACTAAAGTGATGAAAATTGGTCAGGCAGGCTGTGATTCAGTTAATCTGAATGGTTGCAGTCTTGAGCAGGTGTCACAGTTTAATTATCTTGGGAGCTATGTAACAGATAATGGTGATGTGCGGCATGAGGTTAACAGACGAATAGGGATTGCTGCCGGGACTTTTAAGAACCTATGGAGAGTGTGGAGAAATAGGCGTATACACCTAAAGACTAAAATTAGACTGTATAATAGTTTGGTTCTTTCTAGGGTTAGTTATGGTAGTGAAACCTGGACACTTTGTAAACAGGATAACAGGAAACTAGATGCTTTTGATTCTAGATGCTTACTCAGTATCTTGGGCATTAGATGGTTCAACTTTGTAACTAATGATGAGGTTAGGCAAAGGAGTTTGCAACCTCCTTTAAGCAGCATATTGTGCAGAGAGAGACTCCGTTGGTTTGGCCATGTTGTCCGTATGAATAATTATAGATTGGCGAATAGGGTTATGAACAGTGTGCCTAAAGGCCTCAGAAAGAAGGGGAGACCTAGGATGCGGTGGGCTGACAATGTCAAACAGGACCTTGTTAGAATTGGTGTGCAGTGGCCAGATGCAGTAGATGTAGCTCAGGATAGACTTGCTTGGAGAACTAAATTGCACGGTCTGGTTGGACCTCCGTAGCCCATGGCTGCTTGAGGATGATGATGATGATGATGTATAAAGCAAAATGATGCGATTTGTATTTTGCTTTTGTTTCTTCATCGAGTGTCTGATTCTACTGGAACTTTTGGATTTCATGTTTTTTACCCAATTATCAGAAACAGGCAATTGATTCCACTTTGTCGTGCTTTCAATTTTTTTCTGTTTTAAAAGATAAATTTCAGAATAATTTTTTTCAAATAAATCTAACATAGATTCAAAAAAAGAAAATTTTTATAAGTTGAAAGATAAGTTAATTTATATACATTTCTAAATAGGTTGGTTTTAATGATATTTATATGACACTAACTGAACAATTTCACTTTTAACTAACAGTAGAAAGGTAAGAGTAATTAGAACTTTATTTACTTGACACTCATTACACGACATTCTGAATAAAACACGAATTTTACCAAAGTCTTCATTTCAGAAAATGTTGTTGACATTACCAGCTTTCCAGTGGGCGGGGGTGGCTCAGTCGGTAGCGCGCCAGGCTCATAATCTGTAGTTCCCAGGTTCGAGTCCCAGCTGGGTCAGCGTTGAGATTTATCTCCGCAAAATTCCCCGCCTTGACACCGATGGGCTTGGAAAGGCCGCCGTCCGTCGTATGGGACGTTAAGCCGTGGCCCCGTGTGCGGGAGAACCATACCCTGTGCACGTTAAAGAACACACTGGATGGCCTTGACGGGAGGCTACCCTCTGTCTCCCAACAGCTGTTCCAGTGGGTCCCCTCCCCCAACCTTCTCTGAGCCTTCGGGGTCCATGTGACCTGGCCATTTAGCCCATGGTGTGCAAAAAAGTGCCGCTCAGAGGTAAAACAACCCAACAACACAACCAGCTTTCCAGAAAATACAGATTATTTTATTAATAAATTTAGATTAATGCAAGAACAACAGCATATGTTTTAGTTGAAGTTCAGTTTTCAAAGTAAATCACGTGGTACACCATTACAACACTTTAATGGGAGCGTTAAACTAAACGCATATTATTTTCTTATTGCTAAAATTAAGGTTTATGGGCTAGCAACATTGTTTTCTGCTGTTGTGTTTGGGAACTGCATAATCCTACGTAGCTTAAACATTGTAAAGTTAGCTATAGCTGAGAACACTGCTGATTCATTATGTGTGTAAGATATTAATCAAAATTAATTGCAACATGCATTTAAGTTGCATATTATTGAACAACTGATGATTCATTACAGCTCTTAGCTTCCTCAGTCACAGTCTGCGAAGTTACATACATTTCAGCCGCAGTTAATTAGCACTATGTTTTAGTTTTGCAGTAAACAATTGGGTTGCTTGGAAGTATTTACCAGTAATCAAATAAACTACATCGCTTCGAAGTAAATAATGTAAACTAAAACTGAAAGAAACCACTTTTGAAAACAATGTTTTTTTATTTTTTATATAATCATTGCAAATATATTGCCACCATAATTTATTCTTGGGTGTCATTGCATGTGACCACTTCTGCTCAACTTCACGAGATAAAATTTGCTTTGAACTTTGCGGCAAAGTAACGTGACAATATTTTCCTGCGCGAAACACTGAAGTTAAAAAACACCGGATAAAAAATTTGATCTCTCTAGACTTTTTTGGTAAAGATACTTGAAAACAAAATTGTTCTCTCCAGACTTTTCGATAAAGACATTTAATAAAAAAATTTGCTCTCTCCAGAATTTGAGGTAAAGTTCCCGGTTAAAAATTTGATCTCTCCAGGCTTTGAGGTAAAGTCCATAATAAAAATTTTGATCTCTCCATACTTTTAGGTAAAAACACTTGAAAAAAAATTCCTCTCAGTACGATTTAGGAAAAAAGGGACCTGATAAAATATACATTGATTTACTACTTTGAGGTAGAAACACTGGACAAAATTAGCCTACCTCAGGTTTCCAGTGGAATGCAAACTTCCGTCAACTGGAATGTTTTGTCTTGTGTCCTGGTGCAGAACAGCCAAACCTTCTGTACTTTAAAAAATGTTCTAGATAGCTTTGGAGAGAGGCTTCCGATATCTTCCGAGTAGCTATATAGTAGTATGGATATCCTTCTCTTCTAAAAAAAGGTACAAAAAACTTCAACTCTAAAAGCTTGGGGTCTTTATAACTTGTCATTTAGTTTATTATGCAGACAGAGCTGACATATTAACTCAAAAAAAGCTAAGTGCTGCTCAAAGATAAAACAACTCAACCCAAAGTTAATCATTTTCCAACAAATTAATAAAAATATTAATTATCCCTGAAACATATTTATACCACATAGGTCTGTCAGGAAGCTGTCAATATTATTCTGTAAAGAAGTCAGTGAAACTTCATCAGAAAGACCACAAGAGAAGAAACATCCTTATACAAGTCTTCTTCTGAGCTCAACCAAACACTAACCACTCGGCCATTAGGAAAATAATCAAAGAAGAATGGAAAATTGTTTAACTCGTCAAATGCGCAGTCTCACAGTCTCCATGTTTCATCCCCAGTTGCAACAGAGGGCGGAGATTGGATCCATCGATAACGTACCAGGCTGGTAATCTGTAGTTCCCAGTTTAGAGTCCCACTTGTCCTACCTTTTCAACACCCTCTCCTCCTTCGGTCAGAAATGGAAGATCTCAATTAAATTCACCTAAGCCTTGATTTTTTTTATCCAACACTGTTCGATCAATATTTAAAGATGCTTGAAAGTTACATTTAATAATGTTACATCGTTTTTCAGGGGCAGGTTTCGTAATCTGCAGATCCTAGGTCGATTCCCAACTGCATCAGCGTTGAGAATTATCTCCACTAACTCCACCCTGGCTTCGGTGAGAAGAGGAATACCGATGAACTTGTGTAGGCCGCCGTCCGTCGGATAAGACGCAAAGCCATGATGCCTTGAGTAGGAGGGCTATACCCTCTGCACAAGGGGTCTCAGTCGGTAGCGCACCAGGCTCGTAATCTGCAGTTCCCAGGTTCGAATCCCTGCTGGATCAGCATTAAGATTTATCTCTGCAAAACTCCACGCCCTGCTCACGGTCAGTAGAGGACACCGATGGGTTTGGAAAAGCCGTCGGATGGGACGTTAAGCCGTGGCCCCCGTGTGCGGGAGAGCCATACCCTGTGCACGTAAAGAACACAATGGATGGCCTTGACGGCTACCATCTGTCTCCCAACAGCTATCCAATGGGTCCTCTCCCCCAAGGACCCACTGAACAGCTGTTGAGCCTTCTCCTGAGGCTTCTCTCAGCCTTCAAGGTCCTTGTGACCTAGCCATTTAGCATATTGTGTGTAAAAAAAGAAAACAATGCCGCTCCAACCTAACCTAGTTGCTATTGGCCCTAAGCCATCACATGAGAGCGTAGGAGGAATTGAAAATGGTTTTGGATGATTGGACGTACGTCTATTTTCTACACTGGTTTCCATAAATTAAGGAAAAATTAGAAAATCGCGATAATTCGCCAAAAAAATTGTGCGATCTTCACCAAATTTTTCGTGTAACCAAAAAATGCCGAGTGAGCATATCGTATGCAAATTAGTCTAGGTTGCGTCAATTTGCATAATCGGATAGCGACATAAAAATGGGTATTTTGGAGTGGATCGTTATTTTGTTTTGTAAATGTGAGTAAAGAAATTCGAAATAGAAATTTTGTAGGAATGACCTCGAGACATCATTTGCCAAATGAACTGCGGTGGAGATCTATTACCCGGTTCGAAGCAGGCCAAAGTCAGTCAGACGTAGCACGATGGCTGAATGTTAGTCTTTCTGTGGTCCATAACCTTTGGAATCAATTTCTTAGTACGGATTAAGCGTCTCGGAGGTTTAGGCGAGGAAAGGCTAGAATTACGACTGCTGTACAAGACCGATATCTGCGATTAACAGCACGAAGGAGCAGAACGTCTACTCTCTCTCAGCTACGATCCTCTCTTGCAGCAGCCACTGGAAGGGTTGTATCAGCTTCTACTGTGCATAGGTTTCATTGAGGGAAGTCTGTACGCTAGAAGGCCAATAATTTGTATACCCCTCACGTCACGTCACAGGAGGGAGCGGTTGAATTGGGAACGCACGTATGTTATCTGGACAGAAGAGCAATGGAGGTCCGTACTCTTCACAAATGAGTACAGATATTGATTACAGAATGATTTGGACATCATTTGATATGGAGAGAACGAGGTACCCGCTATCATCCTAGCAACATCCGTCAAAGAGACAGTTACTGCCGAGGTAGCGTGTGTGTTTGGTGTGGCATTTCCTTAGGTGGACGCACAGACCTCTATGTATTGACGAGTGCGAACCTCAATTCTCAAAGGTATAGAGATGACATCCTGGACCCTTATGTACGAACTTACGCTAGTACAATAGATGAAACATTCATCTTACAAGACGATAATGCTCGCCCACACAGAGCTCGACTAATGGAACAATACCTTCAAGAGGAGACCATTATGCGCATGGAGTGGCCAGCTCGAAATCCCGATCTAAATCCGATTGAGCATGTGTGCGATGCTCTAGGGAGACGTGTTTCTGCCCTCAAACCCACCACCTGAAACAAAGGGGGAGCTTATTACTGCTTTAAAGGAACAATGGTCATTACTCCCTACTGAGCTGGGGCGGGGGTGGCTCAGTCGGTAGCGCGCCAGGCTCGTAATCTGTAGTTCCCAGGTTCGAGTCCCAGCTGGGTCAGCGTTGAGATTTATCTCCGCAAAAATTCCCCGCCCTGCTCACGGTCAGTAGGGGACACCGATGGGCTTGGAAAGGCCGCCGTCCGTCGGATGGGACGTTAATCCGTGGGCCCGTGTGCGGGAGAGCCATACCCTGTGCACGTTAAAGAACACGATGGATGGCCTTGACGGGAGGCTACCATCTGTCTCCCAACAGCTGTTCCAGTGGGTCCCCTTCCCCAACCTTCTCTGAGCCTTCGGGGTCCATGTGACCTGGCCATTTTTAGCCCATGGTGTGCAAAAAGGTGCCGCTCAGAGGTAAAACAACCCAACCCTACTGAGCTGATTCACAACATCATAAGCAGCATACAACATCGCTGTTAACATCGATGTTGTCGTGCCTGCACTGCTGTAAGGGGTGACCACATTCCTTATTAAAGAACTTTGTCCATTGCATTCTGACACCTCATTTTTGGACAAGTTTCTGTAAGTGTTATTTTTTGACGAAAAATATTTTATGTCATTCTGAAACTAGCATTGTTTCATTAAATCGTTCATATTGTTTGTTTGTTTTTTGTTATTTATCATAATTTTTTGAGTTTTCTTTAATTTATGAAAACCAGTGTATAACAGAATCGGAAATGACCACGAAATAAAAATATCCCTCACTCAACCAATTCTACCTACCCACGTTGTGTTACGACACAATACCTACATCCGCGAGACCATTTCATGTATGTTATATTTATTTTAATCCCCATCCTCTCTTCCATTCTATTTATAATTTGAGGTGGAAAGTCTTCATTCTTTTCAACTTAAACTTCTGAAGGATAGGAAAAAAGTTTTTTTTTTTATTTCCTTGCTCTGAATTCCGCCGAGAATCAAGTTCTCTGCTCTCTGAGGTCTAAGCAATTCTTTATGATGCCAGTAAAGTTCGACCCAATGGAGCGTATTTTCTTCAACTATGATCAACAAAAAGTGATGTCGTCTGCAGTCCAAAACGTGAAATCAAAAAAGAATGAAAAAGAATGCTTCTCTGAACGAAAACTCCAGTAGTGCTCTTCAGTTGCAAAGACGAATTCTCTTTACAAAATGAGATAGGAATTTTCGCGTAATCAAAGAGATAGTTTTTTGTCACTGTAGTCTTATTTCTCCTAATTTGGATTGGATTGTTTTACCTCTGAGCGGCACTTTTTTGCACACCATGGGCTAAATGGCCAGGCTACAAGGACCCCGAAGGCTCAGAGAAAGTTGGGGGAGGGGACCCACTGGAACAGCTGTTGGGAGACAGATGGTAGCCTCCCGTCAAGGCCATCCAGCGTGTTCTTTAACGTGCACAGGGTATGTCTCTCCCGCACACGGGGCCACGGCTTAACGTCCCATCCGACGGACGGCGGCCATTACAAGCCCATCGGTGTCCCCTACTGACCGTGGGCAGGGCGGGGAAATTTTGCGGAGATAAATCTCAACGCTGACCCAGCTGGGACTCGAACTTTATTTCTCCTAAAGAAGTGTAGTTCTCTATGCATTGATGTCTTTACTGGGGCAATGAAAAGTGGCTACTTTATTAGTAAGCGATAGAGGTATGTCTAGAGGATGTAATATTCAGGAGTAAGGAACTTCTTAAATGAGGTTTTTATGGGAAACTATAAGTAAAGACTGCACTCAAATCTACCAAATTCCCAATTTTCAATAATATTCCCTTGATACTTAAAGAGTTGTGGAAGTTGAAATATATGACAAAACCAATATCAGTTAAAATAATTGATCTGTAAAGAAATTCATGCTAAAACGAGAACAATAACCGTTACATTATGCTAAAATGTTGAAGGAAATGCGAAATTTGATCACTATATATAAACAGGATCGGATCTAGGGAGAGGGGATAACGAGTCATGCCCCCCCCCCTTGTCCTTCCCTCCTCAAGGCAAAAGATTATTAATCATACGTTCACGCGTATATTTCACGAAATTTTAAAGACTTTTAAAACGAATGGGAAAATGCTTTACTGTGAGGGAAGTAGTCTCTTCCTCCCCCCCCCTCTCCTTTACTTTTTTCTGTTCGTCGAATCACTTGACCATTTCTCTCTTTTTTTTTTCTCTCTTTCTGTTTTTATTCATCATTTATGCCAATTCTAAATACTTTTTGTAGAACGATGAGTTGGACTGAGTTGTGTTATCTACGAGTGCTACTTTTTTGCATCATCCTCATCATCATCCTCAAGCAGCCATGGGCTACAGAGGTCCAACCAGACCGTGCAATTTAGTTCTCCAAGCATATATGTCCTAAGCTATATCCCACTGCACATCAGTTCTAACAAGGTCCTGTTTGACATTGTCTGCCCACCGCATCCTAGAGGTCTCTCCCTTTTTCTGAGGTCTTTAGGCACACTGTTCATAACCCTATTCGCCAATCTATAATTATTCATACGGGCAACATGGCCAAACCAACGGAGTCTCTCTCTACACAATATGCTGCTTAAAGGAGGTTGCAAACTCCTTTGCCTAACCTCATCATTAGTTACAAAGTTGAACCACCTAATGCCAAAGATATTGCGAAAGCATCTGGAATCAAAGCATCTACGTTCCTGTTATCTTGTTTACAAAGTGTCCAAGTTCCACTACCATAACTAACCCTAGAAAGAACCAAACTATTATACAGTCTAATTTTAGTCTTTAGGTGTATACGCCTATTTCTCCACACTCTCCGTAAATTCTTAAAAGTCCCGATAAAAATCCCTATTCCTATGTTAATCTCATGCCGCACATCACCATTATCTGTTACATAGCTCCCAAGATAATTAAACTGTGACACCTGCTCAAGACTGCAACCATTCAGATTAACTGAATCACAGCCTGCCTGACCAATTTTCATCACTTTAGTTTTCTCTCTGTTTATAACCAAACCTACTCTACTACCAGTCTCATCAACAGCTCGAATGAAAGAGTTCATCTCATCAACATCATTTGCCAAAAGGGCTAAATCATCAGCATAATCTAAATCAGAAATTTTCGTATCTCCAGTCCATTTAAGGCCAAAATCTTTCCCTTGAAGTGAATTTCGCATAACATAATCAATAACCAAACTAAAGAGAAAAGGAGACAAAATGCACCCTTGTCCAACACGAGACGTAATGCTAAACCAATTGCTACAAGCCTTACCAACTCTCACACACGACTCAGTGTTATTATAGAGAGCTTCCATTATGTTAACTAACTTGTTAGGTATACCATATGATCTCACAATCAACCACTAATTATGAGGATCAACAGAGTCGAAAGCCTTTTTGAAATCAACAGAGTCGAAAGCCTTTTTGAAATCAACAGAGTCGAAAGCCTTTTTGAAATCAACAAAGCTAGCAACCAAAGGTTTCTGAAACTCTAAACATTTCTCAAGAATCTGCCTAAGTGAAAATATCTGACCCACACATCCCCTACCACTTCTGAATCCACATTGCTCATCACGCAATTGACTGTCAACCAGATAGATTCTTAATTCTATTAGGCACAATCATGCAAAGAACTTTCCCTGGAACAGAGAGTAGGCTGTTACCCCTATAGTTATCACAAGAACTGCGACAGCTTTTTTTGAAAATAGGAGTAATAATAGCTCTGGTAAAATCCTTAGGAACCATGCCGTTATCATAGAAGATATTCAAAATTTCAGTCATCCAAGTGGCAACCGAAACATTCCCAGCTTTAAGCATTTCTGTAGTAATATCATCTACTCCTGGGGATTTATATAGTTTAAGTTTAGAAACAGTCAAAATAACTTCAGATTGTGTTAAAGGGCCAACATTAAAGCCACAAATGCATCTATCATCATTGCAAACAATGGGAGTAGAACTAACTACATTGTTTAGAACATCACTGAAATGCTCAGCCCACCTAGCCATGACAGAATCCTCACCTTCTATAACCTTACATTGTTTATCCTTCAATCCTTGTATACCTGTTCGTGTTCTACTATATAAAACATTAACTATCTGGTACAGCTCTCTGCTGTTGTGCTGTCTAACTGCTTCCTCGGCTTTGTCAGCCAAACCATCAAGCCAAAGATTCTTATCAGCAGCTAACTGATCCTTTACACGTTTATTAAGCTCTCTGTAATGGTTTCTATTAGCACTTGCAGGGTACTGATTAAGGACATTCCTGCAGTTCTTTCTTTCTGAAATAAGCTCAAATGCCTTTTCACTCAAATAATTCTGCCTTCTCTGCTATTTTTTTCTTCCAAAAAGAGTACTGTTAGTTTCCAAAAAAGCCTGTTTAAAATGATCCCATTCTTCCTCAACTTCAGTAGTAAGCAAACCATGACTGTCATAATGACTAAGTAACCTTTCATAGTAAGCTTTAGCTATAACTGGGTCTTTCAGAGCTTCAGTATTAAAGGTAAATTTTTTAACTCTAGCACAACACTTTTTAAGTTTAAGTTGCAAGACACTTTTAACAAGGTAATGGTCAGATCCAATTTCAGCTCCCCTATATGCCCTTGTATTTCTAACAGAACTAGCCCATTTGCTGTTAATTAATATGTAATCAATCATATTCCTATGCAGCCCATCAGGTGAAACCCATGTGTACTTATGTATATCGCGGTGTTTGTAATAAGCGTTAGTTATTCTGAAACCATTGAGTTTGCTTACCTGTAGGAGACGTTGCCCATTGCCATTGCAGCTACCAATACCAAAAGGGCCTATTACTCCTCCCCAAAGGTTAGTGTCAATACCAAATTTAGCAATGAAATCACCTAGAACAATGGTAATATCTCCTTTCTTGACAGAATTCAAAATTCAAAATATCCTGAAGTTGTCCATAAAAGCAATGGGCTAAATCTGGCATGTACCTAGGATTTAGTTCTGGGGGGGTGATAATTTTGTTATAGGGGGTCCAAGAATTCAGTTTCAGGGGTTGGGGGGGAAGTATGAGAATAAGACTTGAGTAGGTTTTCCCAGTTACTAAAATATTCCATAGAACAGAATAAGTTCGGTGGAAGTTGTGTTGATGTTTTTATCTGTTTTTAGTATCGGATATAAAATATGGGCTAAAATAAAATTAAAGAAAGAAAACTGTTTTGGATTTCAAACGCTGGTACACCGATTTGGGATTTCGTATAAGACGACCACATTTTCGGGATGACACCCCCCCCCCCTTTAAGTCCCTGGACTAAATGATCAGGATACAAGGGCTCCAAGGGCTCAGCGGAGATTGGGAAAGGAGATCCACAGAACAGTAATTAGTACACGGCTGGAATTCTGTCAAAGCCATCCTATGAGTTCTTTAAAGTGTACAGGGTATGCTCTCCTGCATACAGGGCCATGGTTTTACATCCCATCCGACGAACGAGAATCTTCACACACTCATAGGTTCCCCTTTCTCATCGAGGCAAGCGTGGGGTTAGCGGAGATAAATCTCAAAGGTGGTACAGAGTCCACCTGGGAAGCGTAAATTACGAGATGGTGGATGATGACTGGGTTAACTCACTTTCAAACCACTGACTTTTTTACTGATTAAATAACGTTGGGAGGGGATCAAGGTTCAGATGGATTTAAGTGAAATATTTAACTTTAAGCTTTTTTTTCCATAAATTTTTCAAGGAGCTCTGAATTGGACTCTACTTTGACACAATATGGGGTTAGGTTGTTTTACCTGAGGGGAACACTTTTGCTCCCAATGAGCTAAATCGCCAGGTTCGAGGGGTTCACGTAATGATGATGAAAGATGATGAAGGTGATCCGCTGGACATCCCTTAGGCGGCAGAAATTCTTGTTCTTTAACGTGCACAGAGTGAGGCTCTCCTAAACAGGAACGTCCCAGCCGACGAATGGGGCCTTTCCAACCCCATGTGCCCCTTTCTGAACGAGGTAGGATAGGGGTTTAGTGGAGATAAATTTCAACACTGGTCCAAGAAGAACTCGAACCTGGGAACTGGAGATTACGAGCCTCACGCGCTACCGGCTGAGCGAGAGTGATGAGCCTTTAATAAGAAGCATTCATAAGGGTGTACGGAAACCCTGAAGCTCAAATATGTAACCTTTAAAGGAGTGTACGGAAATCCTGACGCTCTATCAGCGATATTCAAGTGGGTGTGTGAAAATCCCTGCTAGTAACGAGTCTGTAAAACATTCACGAGGCTGTACGAAAATGCTGAAGCTGAATAAACTAAACTCGGAGTTGTACGGAAATCCCTGCTATTAATAAAAGCTCAATATGGAACATTTAGTTTCACTGCATTAGTAACAATATTCCGATACTGTTTCAATAATGACATTGTTGTTATTGTACTACCCGATTAGTTGGGTTGTTTTACCTCTGAGCGGCACTTTTTTGCACACAATGGGTTAAATGGCCAGGTCACATGGACCCCGAAGGCTCAGAGAAGGTTGGGGCAGGGGACCCACTGGAACAGCTGTTGGGAGACAGATGGTAGCCTTCCGTCAAGGCCATCCAGCGTGTTCTTTAACGTGCACAGGGTATGGTTCTCCCGCACACGGGGCCACGGCTTAACGTCCCATCCGACGGACGGCGGCTTTTTCCAAGCCCATCGGTGTCCCCTACTGACCGTGGGCAGGGCGGGGAATTTTGCAGAGATAAATCTCAACGCTGACCCAGCTGGGACTCGAACCTGGGAACTACAGATTACGAACCTGGCGCGCTACCGACTGAGCCATCCCCGCCCCACTACCCGATTAAGAGAACTTGAGAGTAGCAGAATAATATTATCTTATTTTCCCCTCACTAATAATAAAAATTTAACCAATGATGAATAGAAGACTACAGAGTTTGTAATAACATTTCTAATCCAATAATTTGCAGATTTCAGCAAACGGAAGCCGCAAACGTTTCTATATGTATACCTGCTTACCAAAATCTATTCGTTAACAGTGTACCTGCAGCGCTGGAACCACATTCCAGCCACTAATTGCATAGCAGTTGTGTAACAGCGTTCGCTAATAATTGAGATTTAATTATGACAATGCAGTGTAATTTGCATGACTCGGATTATTTGTCTTCCGCGCGATGCACACAGATGCGGAAGAGATGGAAACAGACGAGTGGTCCACGTGCAAAAGAGCCTTTAATTAGACAGGCGCAACCAGCTATTGGCGAAATAAATATATCGACTGTTGAACTCAACAATAGAATTTACATAAACCTTGTATTTAGAGGAACATACCAGAAAATTACTTTATCACTGAATATGTCTAATTTGGTATTTTAATGTTTACTATGACGGATTGGGTTGTTTTACCTCTGAGCGGCACTTTTCTGCACACCATGGGCTAAACGGCCAGGTCACATGGACCCCGAAGGCTCAGAGAAGGTTGGGGGTGGAGACCCACTGGTTCAACAGCTGTTGGGAGACAGATGGTAGCTTCCCGTCAAGGCCATCCAGCGTGTTCTTTAACGTGCACAGGGTATGGCTCTCCCGCACACGGGGCCACGGCTTAACGTCCCATCCGACAGACGGCGGCCTTTTCAAGCCCATCGGTGTCCCCTACTGACCGTGGGCAGGGCGGAGAAATTTTGCGGAGATAAATCTCAACGCTGGCCCAGCTGGGACTCGAACCAGGGAACTACAGATTACGAGCCTGGCGCGCTACCGACTGAGCCACCCCCGCCCCTTCAGAGGAATGTGGTAGTCACAGGAAAATATTCTCTAGACAAGAAACATTTGAAATAATTTGCTTAAATAATTTAGTTTTGATATCCTGAGTGGGATTCTAGCCGTCGTCTCACAGAAGAATGCCAGACATCATAACTGATAACCTGATAATAGATGGCGCCAGTGGCGAAGCAACAAAATTGCGGGAATGTTTATATCTCACATTGTTGAAGTGATGGTTAGTCTATGATGGCGTTAAGACGCCTGACATGTTTCTGAGCTACGTGGGTTCGAATCCCACTCAGGACAAAACCAAACTTTTTTGCAGCAAATTATTTCAAGTGTGTCAAAATAAAGTATGTCTCCTTCATACGTGGAGTTACCGTCCCAGCAGACGTACTGCACTCTCGAAGAAATATAGCGTCATCTCTCTCAGCTAAATGCAGGCGAGAGGGAAAAAGTCTCAACGACGGCACATTTGAGACTCGAACCTCCATACATCAAGAGTCTGCTACTTTACCGATTTCATACATCCCAGTGTAAAAGAACCAGCAGGATTGTTTTAGGGTCACATGACTAGATAAGTATCAACGCCATTAAGTGTGTTTTACGTGCATAAGATGCAAATACCTTACCTGCGGAATCAGGGGGCAATATACCATCCCTTCCCCTCACTTTGAAGTGCCAGTAAGCGTATGGAGGCAAAAAATTATTGAATTTGTTTATTTTACGAAATTTTTTAAGAAAATTTTAAAGATCTCTAAAACGGAGGGGAAATGTTACAAATAAAAAAATACCCCCTCAAGCAGCTGCTTGCCATAGAGGTCTGACAGGAGCCTGTCAGTTTACATGCCATAGTAGAAGGTCTGTGAGGATGGCAGGACCTCAGCAAAAAAAGACACATACATCCATGCCTTATCCGGGGTTCGAACCCAGGTCCCGTAGATCAGTAGCCAAGCGCGCTAACCACTTACTGGAATGGAAATCCAGTCCCACTTCTCCCTCCCCAAATCTTTCCGTCTCGATACCGTCAGAGCCTCTTAGTGGATGTAAGATAATGGCTTCCAGCTTTTATGTATATTTAAATTTTCTAGGGATCCTAACCCGCAAGTGCTCTCTAGTCATTCCGTCTGAAATGTTGGCCAGCAATTAAACTGTTGTCATGGAAAACTAAGCCTAGGCCATCCATAGTAAATACACAGATTACCTGTAGAAATAGACTTCAACAGTATTTAAAATTTCTGAAAATAATTATCGCCGACATGGCGGGAATCGAACCCGCCAGATTCATGCCACAGTGCGCTACAATTACACCACGCATTAGACGCTAAAATCAGGCGAGATATACTTTCAGAATAAGACCTATAAATCTTTCCGTGAGATGCAAGCGTGATTGACCTTATCATTAACATCTAAAAATCAATAGCAGCAATTGGAAAAGTTGCCTCTCCTGAAGTATAGATGGCGCAAGGTCCGCCACATCTCAGTGAAAAATTTATAGGTCTTATTCTGAAAGATTTCTTGTCCGATGCGTTGTGTAATGGTAGTGCTATGAATGCGGGTTCGATTCCCGCCGTGTCGGCGATATATTTTTTTTTTTTTTCAGAAATTTTAACTAAGCCTAGGCTTTTCATAACACGATATCAACATTTTATTTGATTGTGGATATTTTTAATTATTGTGTTTCCTCGGGATTTAGTCTTTTTATATTCTAGCATTTCATGTATCAAGTTATAAGTCTCTTGCACATCGTTTTTTCTCTTTTAGCAATTGGTTTTCGCATTCTTATTGCAATTAGATTTCTTAATTCCGAAGAAAGTATCACAGGAAATTTCCTGTTGAAACATTTGAAATAATTTGCTGAAGAAAATTCGGGTTCGTTCTCAGCGGGATTGAAACCCACGTCTCCCAAAAGCATGCCAGGTGTCATAACCACTTGCCCATCAGAGACTGGTATTAATTTTGTCTACAGAAAAATCACCAACTATAATTTGAGCTTGTATTTACATAAATTTTTAAGTTAATTTTCAAAGTTAATGAAAAAAAGCAATTAATGTCTTTTTGAATACTCTTTTAGATGATTTTTAAATGGGAGTTAAAATAGTTGAAATTGATTCTTGAAATAAATTCCATCTCTTTAATGGTTGCTAAAAGGATCGCCGTGTTTTAACAAGCTTTTAACTAATTGTTAAAAAGGATTACTGTCCTTTAACTGGTTGTTAGAAAGGATTACTGTCTTTTAACTGATCGCTAAAAAGGATTACTGTCATTTAACTGATTCTTAGAAAGATTACTGTCCTTTAACTGATTTTTAAAAAAGATTACTGTCCGTTAATTAATTGTTAAAAAGGATTATTGTTCTTTAACTGATTGTTAAAAAGAATTACTGTCCTTTAACTGATTGTTAAAAAGAATTACTGTCCTTTAACTGATTGTTAAAAAGGATTACTGTCCTTTAACTGATTTTTAAAGAAGGATGAATGTCCTTTAACTGATTTTTAAAAAGGATTACTGTCCTTTAACTGATTGTTACAAAAAGGATTACTGTCCTTTAACTGATTGTTAAAAAGGATTACTGTCCTAACTGATTTTTAAAAAGGATTACTGTCCTTTAACTGGTTTTTAAAAAAGGATTACTGTCCTTTAACTGATTGTTAAAAAGGATTACTTTTCTGACTAATTTTTAAAAAGGAATACTGTCCTTTAACTGGTTTTTAAAAAAGGATTACTGTCCTTTAACTGATTGTTAAAAAGGATTACTGTTCTAACTGATTTTAAAAAAGGATTACTGTCCTTTAACTGGTTTTTAAAAAGGATTACTGTCCTTTAACTGATTGTTAAAAAGGATTACTGTCCTAACTGATTTTTTTTTATAAAAAGGATGAATGTCCTTTAACTGATTTTTAAAAAAGGATGAATATCTTTAACTGATTTTTAAAAAGGATTACTGTCCTTTAACTGATTGTTACAAAAAGGATTACTGTCCTTTAACTGATTGTTAAAAAGGATTACTGTCCTAACTGATTTTTAAAAAGGATTACTGTCCTTTAACTGGTTTTAACTGATTGTTAAAAAGGATTACTGTTCTGACTAATTTTTAAAAAGGAATACTGTCCTTTAACTGGTTTTTAAAAAAGGATTACTGTCCTTTAACTGATTGTTAAAAAGGATTACTGTTCTAACTGATTTTAAAAAAGGATTACTGTCCTTTAACTGGTTTTTAAAAAGGATTACTGTCCTTTAACTGATTGTTAAAAAGGATTACTGTCCTAACTGATTTTTTTTTATAAAAAGGATGAATGTCCTTTAACTGATTTTTAAAAAAGGATGAATATCTTTAACTGATTTTTAAAAAGGATTACTGTCCTTTAACTGATTGTTACAAAAAGGATTACTGTCCTTTAACTGATTGTTAAAAAGGATTACTGTCCTAACTGATTTTTAAAAAGGATTACTGTCCTTTAACTGGTTTTAACTGATTGTTAAAAAGGATTACTGTTCTGACTAATTTTTAAAAAGGAATACTGTCCTTTAACTGGTTTTTAAAAAAGGATTACTGTCCTTTAACTGATTGTTAAAAAGGATTACTGTTCTAACTGATTTTTAAAAAGGATTACTGTCCTTTAACTGGTTTTTAAAAAGGATTACTGTCCTTTAACTAATTGTTAAAAAGGATTACTGTCCTTTAGCTAGTTGGCTAAGTTGGTTAGGACCCATTAAACAGTTGTTGAAATGGTTTGGGGCTATTTCAGTAGTTGCTAAAAACCTTTAAGGCTCTTTAAACAGGTGTTCGAAAATGAGTTGGGATCGATTAAATGGTTTTAAATGAATCGCTGTCGTTTATACAGTTGTTAAAATAGTTCGCGGCAAATAAAATGTTGCCAGAAATCAGTGTAGAATGTAAGTGAACTAAAAACTTTCAGAGTGTTAAAGGCCGAGCACTGAACACGAAAGTCTCGGATTACAAAACTTGAGCTTTATCGACCACATGACCCAAGAGATAAAGAGTCTGCACGAGGGGAAGACTCGTATCTAACTGAGTTCATCAATTGCGACTGATGTTAGCATCGGAGAAGAAGCGACTCCTTTGCCGGCAAATTGCTGCTTCCCTCAGAAACACTTCGTACCTGTTCGAAAGAGTCTGATCGTGATAAACGTTTCCTCTCCTTCCCTCGTGGGGCCCAGCATCTTCTTCCCACTCCCCTCCCTCGGTAAATAGAGTTTCTCAGAAGCGTTCGAGCTCGTCCCTTAAATTTACAACACATAGAAAGTGTCGTTCTGAAACAAAATGGAAGAATCGGATTTTACGACAGTTTAAGAAGCGCGCTCATTTCTTTCTGATGTTGAAAATAAATCGGCTGCGTTGTGAAGTGAACTGCTGCTCGAACCCTTGATGGATATTTCGCAAATAAAATGTCCTACCAGTGCTACAGTGTTTTTTTACTTCTTCGAGAAACTTCTGGTGGAGTAGGAGAAGGTTTTGCGATGGAAGTGCTTACAGGGAGGTAGAGCCGAATGGAGGAGCGAGGGGCAAGAGGCCATGCCTCCTCCCTCTTGAAAATAATAATAACTGGAACGGAGGAGAAAAAACATTAAATATATATTATACGTTATCAGTATTTATCAGAATTTCTTAAAAAAACTGTTAAAACGTACGGGAAATTTTATACTAGAACGGGTTTCAGACCCAATCATGCCCACCCCCCTTTTTCACTAGGATCACTTGCCGCCCCTCCCCTCCCTCTTTATTTATTCCCTTCCCCCTTCATTTTTGTTTTAAATGAAAGCCTGGTGGGAAGTTTTTTTTTTCTCACACAATTTTTATTTGGGTTGGACACGCTGCTCGAGAAGAGAATGAGATAAAGAGTCGTATTAAGATTTTTTTTCTTATTTTAAATTCGATTAGGAATAAGATGGCTTTGTTACAATGACGCGATGGTAAATTCCGAAATTGGAGAATCTTCCTTCGAATGATTTTAAATAATTTCTTTGATAATGTATAGGGTGTTGAAGCACGTAGGCATCACATGACAGGAAACATTCTACAATAAAAGAGAGATTATTTAAATTTGACAAAAATATGCCGAAATGAAAGCTTTTACTGACATTTAATCAACTACTTAGAGCATTAGTGATCAGCATGCGATGTTTATGCAAAATATGTATCACATTGGCACTCTTAAGGGCAGCGCCACAAAGGAGGGATTGAGTGTTAACTATGGGAGGCTACCATCTGTCTCCCAACAGCTGTTCCAGTGGGTCCCCTCCCCCAATCTTCTCTGAGCCTTCGGGGTCCATGTGACCTGGCCATTTAGCCCATGGTGTGCAAAAAAGTGCTGCTCAGAGGTAAAACAACCCAACAACGCATGAGCACTGGCTTGTTGTGAGGACAACTTCATACTTGTTAATGATCTTGGACGCCAGAAATTTTTAAAAATCTAAGTTTCCGTAGATTACCCTTTTCTTTTCACTTCAATTTTTAAAAATTATTTATATTTCTACAATGCTTTTCGCTTTAGGCCAAAGCATTTTAGGAATGCATTAAAATGGATATTGTACTTATCCGTATGAATAAATCTTTTCGTCGAAAATACAAATCAAGAACAAGCAGAAATCTCGACTCATTGATGGTAAACCTTAATGAATATGTGATTTGTTCAAGAAGAGGGGCGACGTTGTTTTACCTCTGAGCTGGCACTTTTTGCACACAATGGGCTAAATGGCCAGGTCACAAGGAAACCAAGGGCTCATAGAATATTGGGGAAAGGATATCCACTATACGGTAGTGCTTCTTGTGGAACTAGTGGGTCTTGTCTCAAATATATATTTACCTGTACAGTTAGTGGGAGACAAATGGACGCCTCCCATCAAGGCCATCATGTGTATTCTTTAACGTGCACATGGTATAGCTCTCTTACACACAGAACCATGGCTTAAAATACCATCCAACGGGAGGCAACCGTTCCATGTACAGTCGTTCAAAAAAGTATCCGAACACTATGGTTGATTACAGAATTCAGAAAAACTATCTGGCAACGATTTTTTTTAGAAATTAGTGATCCGGCAACCTTCGTGTCACGTGACACGAAGGTTGTGACACGTGTTCGGATACTTTTTTTAGCGACTGTAGGTGGTCATATTATTTTGATACTAGATCGTGTGGGCTCACTCACGGAAATATTGAGCGTGTGCAGTTACCGTTCACAGCAAACTGGAGCGTTTGCAGTAACTGCACACGCTCCAGTTTGCTGTGAACGGTAACTGGAGCGTGTACAGTTGCTGTACACGCTCCAGATATTTTTCCTGAATTCTGAATCACGTGACATGAAGGTTGCCAGATCACTGATTTCTAAATAAATCGGTGCCAGATATTTTTTCTGAATTCTGTAATCAATCATAGTGTTCGGATACTTTTTTGAGTGACTGTACACTGGTGTCCTTTACTGACCCAAGGTAGGACAGAAATTAGCGGAGATAAATCTCAATCAACGCTGTAACAGTTGGGACTCGAATCTGGGAACTGCAGATTATGAGTCTGGCATGCTACCGACTAAGCCAACTCCGCCCCTCAGAGTGTTGGGGGAGGGGAAGTGTCCTCAGCAGGTAGCAATTACCTGCTTGAAATGGAATGCTAAACGTTTTTGACTGATAACTGTGGGCGGGGGTGGCTCAGTCGGTAGCGCGCCAGGCTCGTAATCTGTAGTTCCCAGGTTCGAGTCCCAGCTGGGTCAGCGTTGAGATTTATCTCCGCAAAAATTCCCCGCTCTACCCACGGTCAGTAGGGGACACCGATGGGCTAGGAAAGGCCGCCGTCCGTCGGATGGGACGTTAAGCCGTGGCCCCGTGTGCGGGAGAGCCATACCCTGTGCACGTTAAAGAACACTCTGGATGGCCTTGACGGGAGGCTACCATCTGTCTCCCAACAGCTGTTCCAGTGGGTCCCCCAACCTTCTCTGAGCCTTCGGGGTCCATGTGACCTGGCGATTTAGCCCATGGTGTGCAAAAAAAGTGCCTCTCAGAGGTAAAACAACCGAACCCAACTGATAACTGTGCCTGCTTAGGGAAATTTTCAGCTAACCCTCACTTACACTACCTTCGGTGTGAAAGCGAGCATTTAAAGTTTCTCATTTCTCGACAATCGGGAATCAGCTATCTGAATTCTCGGCAATTATCGAATTTCTCCCAAAAAATCAAATTTTATTTAAAATAATTGCCTTTTCTCAGATTTTTATCATAATTTTGTTAATGTAACTAAAATTGTAATTACTAACTAAACAACATAATTACAATTATAAAACATATATTTGTATGTTTAGTATATCTATTATAAAAACAAACATATGCTTCTATTTTTCTTTAACAAAACTATTCAGTGGTTCTCAACCTTTTATGCTTCACGTAATCCCTGGAAATGTGTTTGTAACTGGCGTATCCCTTGTATAGATAGATAAAACTGTAGTTATAGTATAGCAATGGTTATTTTTACTTTGTTACTAGATCTAGCGATTTTTGAGCTCTCACGGTATACCCCAAAAACTTTTACCACGTACCCCACGTTGAGAACCCCTACTCTATATAATGCTTAGTTTCAATTACAACAATTTTTGTTAAAACAACTAGTTATGCATTGTCGTTAAAATGACAGTTAAAAAACATAAAGCAGCGATCGTTTCATCTGATAATCTTGTTTTGAAACAAAAGATCCTGATGGCGACAAATGTCTTGCGTTTCGAATCCAGAAGGGGTGATATACACAGTCGTATCGTAATAAAATGACCACCTACCATACGTATACTACGGTAGGTGGGGCGGGGGTGGCTCAGTCGGTAGCGCGCCAGGCTCGTAATCTGTAGTTCCCAGGTTCGAGTCCCAGCTGGGTCAGCGTTGAGATTTATCTCCGCAAAATTCCCCGCCCTGCCCACGGTCAGTAGGGGACACCGATGGGCTTGGAAAGGCCGCCGTCCATCGGATGGGACGTTAAGCCGTGGCCCCGTGTGTGGAAAAGCCATACCCTGTGCACGTTAAAGAACACGCTGGATGGCCTTGACGGGAGACTACCATCTGTCTCCCAACAGCTGTTCCAGTGGGTCCCCTCCCCCCAGGTTCGAGTCCCAGCTGGGTCAGCGTTGAGATTTATCTCCGCAAAATTCCCCGCCCTGCCCACGGTCAGTAGGGGACACCGATGGGCTTGGAAAGGCCGCCGTCCATCGGATGGGACGTTAAGCCGTGGCCCCGTGTGTGGAAAAGCCATACCCTGTGCACGTTAAAGAACACGCTGGATGGCCTTGACGGGAGACTACCATCTGTCTCCCAACAGCTGTTCCAGTGGGTCCCCTCCCCCCAGGTTCGAGTCCCAGCTGGGTCAGCGTTGAGATTTATCTCCGCAAAATTCCCCGCCCTGCCCACGGTCAGTAGGGGACACCGATGGGCTTGGAAAGGCCGCCGTCCATCGGATGGGACGTTAAGCCGTGGCCCCGTGTGTGGAAAAGCCATACCCTGTGCACGTTAAAGAACACGCTGGATGGCCTTGACGGGAGACTACCATCTGTCTCCCAACAGCTGTTCCAGTGGGTCCCCTCCCCCAACCTCTCTGAGCCTTCGGAGTCCATGTGACCTGGCCATTTAGCCCATGGTGTGCAAAAAAGTACCGCTCAGAGGTAAAACAACCCAACCCAACCTGTTTTCAGAGCCTTAAATACTTCTATTTTAAAATCCTTAAACAGTTCTGTTTCCAAAGCGTTAAATAGATCTGTTCTTCAAAGCCTTCAATAGTCCTCGTTCTGTTTTCAAGCAAGAAAGAATGCCTTCTTCAAGACTCCTCAAACATTAAACAGTTCTCTTCTTCAAAGCATTAAATATTTATTTTCTACCCTACACACTCAAGATGAACCCATCCCGTAAATGTCCTCCAAAATAGATAGATATATCCCCGACCCCCACCGTAATAACTTCAATCAGACAACATCTCTTAAGTCTCGTATTCCCCCCTCCTCCAACACATACACAAACTCGCTTCCTATTTCTTTCATTCCGAAATATTTTTACCTCTCTCTTTGAAGACAATCGAAGAGCGAATAACAGAGCACAAGCAGATATGTGGAGTAGAGTGGAGTGAGGAATCCTCCTCCTCGGCGAATTGCGCTCCCTATTGTAATCGCGTCCGAAGCGCAGAAAAATGAAAGATCGATTTGTCTTGATCGAAGAAGAGAGAAGGCGATTCGAATGACTGAAGAAGGGAGAGCAAAGCAGACAGGTCAATACGTTAAACCTTAGCTCGACGTCTCCGATGGAAGGAGAGCAGACAAATTTGATTTATTCGAAACTCGCGCTGGATATGCGGGTGTACAGAGCGTGCAGAACTCGAAGAAAAAGACGACCAAAACACGAGGGAGTTTCCGAAGAACAAAGTTAATATTCCGCGATCATGCCCATGCAACACATCGCTCCTCGCACGTGCTATCTCCCTCTGATACACGAGAAACTCATCTGAATTTAGAAAAATTACGATACCCCCCAGCAAAGATTCAACCGTGCATATTCTAATTGAATAACAATATCTGATACCTATCTTCGTCTAACTGTGCGAGGTTAAGTCAGCCTCTTTCCTCGAATGAAAGAGTCCCTAGATGGAAAGCTCTCTGTGTGTGTGTTTGCTTACTTTTCCTTACTCTTTCTCTAAGCAAATTATAGTGAGTTTCGAAGTTATCAAATATGCAGAACTGTATCTCTCAGATGGTAAAATGCACTTGAATGCCAGCTGCAAAAGCATTTCCTATGTAGTAGAAAGTTATGCGTTTTTTCAGGAAGGATTCTATGCGCTTTTTTTTTTTTAAGTCTCCGAAACAATTAAAAGAAAATTTTATTTTTACCTTTCAGTCATCGCAGGTACTTGAACCCTTGCCTTCTACAGGCAATAGTCCCTAGTCTACAAATTCCCCGCCCTGCCCACGGTCAGTAGGGGACACCGATGGGCTTGGAAAGGCCGCCGTCCGTCGGATGGGACGTTAAGCCGTGGCCCCGTGTGCGGGACAGCCATACCCTGTGCACGTTAAAGAACACGCTGGATGGCCTTGACGGGAGGCTACCATCTGTCTCCCAACAGCTGTTCGAGTGGGTCCCCTCCCCTAACCTTTTCTGAGCCTTCGGGGTCCATGTGACCTGGCCATTTAGCCCATGGTGTGCAAAAAAAAAAGTGCCGCTCAGAGGTAAAACAACCCAACCCAACCCTAGTGTACAGACCCTAGTCTAGAGGAATGTGACTCAGGTGTAACAGTTTCACTTTGGATTTTGATTCTTGAAAAAGTGGTGCTTGAATATCCTACCAGAATTGGTGGCTAAAGCTTTCAGTGATGGGGAGCGACTCTTTTCGCCATACCTGCGATTGTGAGATTGTTTGATATTGCCATTATTTTATTAAAACATCTTGCAACTGGAGCTAAGAAATGTGCTAAGGTTGCCTATTAAGACTTGAAGCTCTGAAAACCGGGGAATAATCACACCCTACCATGATAAGTTTCTAAATTATTATTGACAATCGTGGTTTTTTTTACAACTAAGTCAGTTTCGCTTTCGATTTCCATTCTTGAAGATGTGGTGCGCGCCAGGCTCGTAATCTGTAGTTCCCAGGTTCGAGTCCCAGCTGGGTCAGCGTTCAGATTTATCTCCGCAAAATTCCCCGCCCTGCCCACGGTCAGTAGAGATGTGGTGCCTGCAGTTCCTATCTGGGGCGGGGGTGGCTCAGTCGGTAGCGCGCCAGGCTCGTAATCTGTAGTTCCCAGGTTCGAGTCCCAGCTGGGTCAGCGTTGAGATTTATCTCCGCAAAATTCCCCGCCCTGCCCACGGTCAGTAGGGGACACCGATGGGCTTGGAAAGGCCACCGACCGTCGGATGGGACGTTAAGCCTTGGTGCCGTGTGCGGAGAGCCATACCCTGTGCACGTCAAAGATCACACTGGATGGCATTGACGGGAGGCTACCATCTGTCTCCCAACAGCTGTTCCAGTGGGTCCCCTCCCCCAACCTTCTCTGAGCCTTCGGGGTCCATGTGACCTGGTCATTTAGTCCATGGTGTGCAAAAAAGTGCCGCTCAGAGGTAAAACAACCCAACCCAGTTCCTACCACAATTGTTGGTTGAAACTTTTAGTGGTGGAAAATCGGTCATTCCCCCATGTCAGCGATTTGGGGCTGTTTGCCACATTGTAATTCTAGATTTCAATGCGATCGCTTACAACTAAGTGACGATGAATGGGGCCATTGCAATTGCCTCTCTTTATTTACCTCTCTCGATACAACTGCATGGTTTGTGCAAAAATCTTACTACTCATTTCTACCCACAAGTATGTGGAATGTGAGGACTCTACATAGAGATTATTGATGTCCTCACACAAGAATTACAGCTTTACAAACTAAATATTCGGAGCTTGCAAAAGACAGATGGACAGGAAAAGGTAGATATTTAAAAATTATCTTAAATTTCCCTTTTCAGGACAGGAGGAATGTCCAATGCATAGGTTTGCTTCTCATCAGCCATGCCAGTGATGCTCTTGTACGATATCATCGTATTAATGAACGATTTCTTACAACTAATTTAAAGCTAGGATTATTGGATTGGATTGTTTTACCTCTGAGCGGCACTTTTTTGCACACCATGGGCTAAATAGCCAGGCCACAAGGACCCAGAAGGCTCAGAGAAGGTTGGGGGAGGGGACTCACTGGAACAGCTGTTGGGAGACAGATGGTAGCCTCCCGTCAAGGCCATCCAGCGTGTCCTTTAACGTTGGGTTGTTTTACCTCTGAGCGGCACTTTTTTGCACACCATGGGCTAAATGGCCAGGCCACAAGGACCCCGAAGGCTCAGAGAAGGTTGGAGGAGGGGACCCACTGGAACAGCTGTTGGGAGACAGATGGTAGCCTCCCGTCAAGGCCATCCAGCGTGTTCTTTAACATGCACAGGGTATGGCTCTCCCGCACACGGGGCCACGACTTAACGTCCCATTCAGCGGACGGCGGCCTTTCCAAGTCCATCGGTGTCCCCTACTGACCGTGGAAAGGGCAGGGAAATTTGCGGAGATAAATCTCAACGCTGACCCAGTTGGGACTCGAACCTGGGAACTACAGATTACGAGCCTGGCGCGCTACCGACTGAGCCACCCCCGCCCCAAGCTAGGATTAAAGTATTGATAGTTATCTGTTATTATGCCCTGACTGAGAACTTTGGTGAGAACGAAAAAGATAGGTTTCATAGACATATTCAGGATATTTTTAATTCCGTCAAAAAACAAACATTACTCTTGTGCTCAATGACTTCAATGGCAATATTTCTACTGACTGACCTTTGGCAAGAGTGACAGGTCCTTTTTTGCATTATTAGTTTCACTAGTAATATAGAATCCTTTTCTCCAAACTTCTCATGGTCACAAGGACATTGGGGTCCTTGTGACCTGATCCTTTAGTACATTGTGTACAAAAAAAGTGCCGCTCAGAGATAAAACAACCCATTTGTTTTGTCTGAGCAATATTTCATGTTTACGCAAAAAACCAAAATCATCATAAGATATTATAACTTTATTAAGAAAGTCAATCAAAAAGAAAAAAAAAGTTCGGTTAAATTTTCAATTACACCTTGTCTTATTATCAGAATCCATTTTTAAAGCGTAATTAGAACGAAATTAAAACTGGAGTGTTTTTTTTTCCTTTCAGTTTTCAACCTTCGTGTCACGTGACACGAAGGTTGCCAGATCACTCATTTGTAAACAAAATCGGTGCCAGATATTTTTTCTGAATTCTGTAATTAACCATAGTATTCGGATACTTTTTTGAGCGACTGTAATCGATCACAGAGACCCCATCTTCTTACTTTGCCACACTTGCACCAATAGTTTACTGGGGCGTGGGTGGCTCAGTCGGTAGCGCGCCAGGCTCATAATCTGTAGTTCCCAGGTTCGAGTCCCAGCTGGGTCAGCGTTGAGATTTATCTCCGCAAAATTCCCCGCCCTGCCCACGGTCAGTAGGGGACACCGATGGGTTTGGAAAGGCAGCCCTCCGTCGGATGGGACGTTAAGCCGTGACCCGTGTGCGGGAGAGCCATACCCTGTGCACGTTAAAGAACACGCTGGATGGTCTTGACGGGACCTTCCAGCTGGATGGCCTTGACGGGGTCTGTTTCCCAAAAGCTGTTCCAGTGGGTCCCCTGCCCCAACCTTCTCTGAGCTTTCGAGGTCCATGTGCCCATGGTGTGCAAAAATGTGCCGCTCAAAGGTAACACAACAACCTCAACCCAATAGTTTACTTGTGGGAGTGTGTTTTTTCAAAAACCAATTTCTAATGTTTTTATGTGGAGGGAATAACAAAAGCAAAGAGAGAGAAATTGTTAAGACTCTTCGCTCACCAATACACCCTTGCAACACTTTATTTTCCTGTTTCATTTAATGACTTTTGGCTATCTCTTGGATCAGTTTTTTTTTTTAATATATATATAATTAGATAGCATCCAAGAGATTAGCAACACACTCTTGCTTATAAAGGACTGCACAAAAGGGAAAGATGTGGAGGGGGGGGGAAGCAAAAAACCGGAATCTAATGGGAGAAAGGATTATTTGTTGGCGGAATGTTTCCAGTTAATTAACATACTGTCTGAACGAGACGCTGAAAATACATCCGGTGTAATATAATCCGTGAATGCGAACTTGTTTTTAATTCAGTTAGATTGTATTTCTGGTGTTTTTTTTCCATCTCCGCATCTAGAATTTATTAATTGCAAAGGTCGAACTGAGGAAGATTCTGCAGAGAAACCAAATGACGACATCTCTTTCGCCTTCCTTTATCTTTTCCTTATCTTTTGAAGACAGTTTTAGAAAACTGTTGAAGTTCGTTCCTGCGACACTCTCTTGACGTTTTATATCATCTCTAAATCTAAAAGCAAAGCAAGGAATAATTAATTCTATTCTTTGTTTCGTTTTCATTGCTGCAACGATGTTTGTTATTCTGATTCAAGCTTCATTTGCTGTTCTTGTAATGACTCTAAACTATTAGCAAGTCGTTCAGTGGCGAATTTCATTTGAGCAATTGTTTCCTTTCTTTTCGGATTTCTGATTGAAAGCTTCAGTTTACAGAGTTTTAATTAAAGTATAATCACGGACGTATCAGTGAAAACGAAACGAGATCTCTTTTATGTTAGAAATCATTTGATTTACCTTAGAACACAGGAATCAAATCTCGTGTGATCTATGCATCAGGAAAATGCAATTTACTCTCAATTTAAATGAGGAATGTATTCAGAGAGTAGCATTTAAACAGAAATCATCTAAAGCAGTGATTTTCAAACTGTGGTACACGAAGCTTCTGTCAATAGAGCCAGAGTTTAAATAAATAATAAATACCCCCCTCAAGCAGCTGCTTGCCACAGAGGTCTGACAGGAGCCTTTCAGTTTATATGCCATACTAGAAGGTCTGAAAGGATGGCAGAACCTCAGGAACGTGTACAGCAACTGTACACGCTCCAGTTACCGTTCACAGCAAACTGGAGCGTGTGCAGTTACTGCACACGCTCCAGTTTGCTGTGAACGGTAACTGCACACGCTCAATATTTCTGTGAGTGGGCCCACACGTTCCAGGTTTTTGTGAGC
The DNA here is from genome assembly GCA_038380435.1 of Ryuthela nishihirai. NCBI lineage: Eukaryota > Metazoa > Arthropoda > Arachnida > Araneae > Heptathelidae > Ryuthela > Ryuthela nishihirai. Next base: position 12,035,781 of record JAWZYU010000004.1, read on the forward strand.
TCACACGATCCAATGTGCTGTAGTAGAAGGTCTGAGAGGATGGCAGGACCTCAGGAACGTGTACAGCAACTGTACACGCTCCAGTTATCGTTCACAGCAAACTGGAGCGTGTGCAGTTACTGCACACGCTCCAGTTTGCTGTGAACGGTAACTGCACACACTCAATATTTCTGTGAGTGGGCCCACACGTTCCAGGTTTTTGCGAGCTCACACGATCCAATGTGCTGTAGTAGAAGGTCTGAAAGGATGGCAGGACCTCAGCATAAAAACGACACAAACAGCCATGCCTTACCCGGGGCTCGAACCCAGGTCCCTTAAAATCAGTAGCCAAGCGCGCTAACCACTCGGCCACGAGTTTAGCAGTGGCTAAATTCGGATGCACAACATTGTAGCGTAAAATATGAAAGGAAGAAATAATTTTTCGGTGCATTTGTTTTATTCATATACCTTGTTTGAAAATCCTTTTTTTTCGTTAGCTAAACGATGTTTTGTAAGTTCATATTTATCTAGTACTGGTACTAAATATAATTGCTAAATGTTTGATGATACGCGAAATAAAAAGGTTGCGAGCCTCTCATCTAAAGCAAACCACTTTTAATCACATACTACACCTTTACTTCTGGGAAAATTTATTCATTTATATGAATACGCATTCCTCCGAATTTAAACGAAGAATGCATTCCTAGAAAGTGGCGTTTAAGCATAAATCATCTAAAGAAAACCACTTTAAAAATAAGTGCAAACTACTAGATAAAAAAAAAAAAGTAACACCCCTCGAAATACGTCAATTTGTCTTTTGAATGAGAATCAAACTCGAATCCTTCTATGGGAACTTTTTTTATAGTAAAAGTGTGGCTTAAGATAGAGATCTCATTACAACATACCTGAATATCGATTTTCAATAATATTCTTTAATTATTGATTAAGTTATGGAAGTATGAAAATTTTAACGGCAGCAAAGCAAGTCTTAAGAAACGTAAACAAAACTGACGAATATTAAAAGGATTATTTCATTAAACTTCTAAAATACATATAAATATACAGTTAAATACATATTAAATGGTTTTAAATAATATGCCTAATGTTTGAATATAATAATTGTAATTATATATCTAACTATTTATCTATCTATGTAATAGCTCCATATGATATAGAAGCCTATATCATGTAGTCTAACTGGCTGATATGTCAGCGGCATATCCTCGTGTATATCGTATGAGAAACGAGCTGGAGAAGCTTCTAGATTATCTCCGTCCTTTTTATAGGGGAGTACTCTCTTCCCTGTTAAGAAAATAATTTTAAAAAATTGCCTATTACTACAGTCAATTTTAAGTTGAATTCTTGTGAAGCACTATTGTTGTTAAATATTAAACTTCAATAACTCTAAATGCTGAACGAATGTTATTGAAAAATCAACATTTAGGAAGACTTAATTGAGATCTTTAATTTATCTTCAGTCGCATTTTCCTGTAAAAAAACTTACTAAATAGTTTACAGACCTCGAATTTGATTCTCCATTGGGATGTTTACATTTTTCTGTCCGCTGTTTGTACAATTGTGATCCTAATCATTGGTTAGTTGGTGGAGCACCAGGCTCCTAACTCTCGACGTTCCCAGGTTCTAGTCCCAACTGTACCTGCATTCAGATTTTCGCTGTAATCTGTCATTGCTGAGAAAGGGATCGTCGATGGTCTTGGTAAGATCGTTGTGCAGGAGAGCCATACTTCGCGTGGGGTAAAGAGTACATCACATAGCCATAGCCGGGAGGATTTCCTCTCTGTTGCTAACAGCTGTTTAAAGGATCTCTTCCCCTACCAAACTGTGAACCATGACGATTCTGCAATTTAACCATTTCATTAAATGTGTAAAAGAAAAAGTCACTCGTAAATAAAACAATAACTAAAACTACACTCTATTTCTTCACTAACAGGCATTATCCCACTTTTTCGACAATTAATAACAAATATTTACTAATATGCAGTTGTTAGCGCGCTTGGCTACTGATCTACGGGACCTGGATTCGAGCCCCGGGTAAGGCATGGATGTTCGTGTTGTTTTCTGCTGAGGTCCTGCCATCCTCTCAGATCTTCTACTGTGGCATATAAACTGACAGGCTCCTGTCAGACCTCTGTGGCAAGCAGCTGCTTGAGGGGGTATTTATTTATTTTTATTATTAGTATATATTGTAATTTCATTTAATGTAATGTAGAATTTAGGAATTCTAACCACATACTCAAAAGATTTGTTGTTTTCCTCATCAATCTGGCACTTAAAAATGGCTTTCAGTTAAATATTCAAATCTCAAAACTGTTACGTAAATTAGCTGATATCTTATTCACAGCGTCAAATACAGACATCATATGGTCATTAGTTCAACACAAAAATATGTGAAAAACGGTCAGTTCAGCTTTTCTCTCTTTTCGCTTCTGCCGTTATATGTAATGTCATCAAAATTGTACTGTTTTTTTCTAACCACGAAAACATTTGATCGTTGGAAAGTGTTCTTAGATCTTTTTTAATGGGTTGGATTATTTTTCCCTGAGTGATTGGCCATTTAGCCCATGGTGTGGAAAAAAGTGTCGCTCAGAGGTAAATAATCCAACCCTCTGAGAGACACTTTTTTGCATACAGTGGGCTAAATGGCCAGGTCACAAGGACCCCAAGGGATCAGAGAAGGACCCACTGGACAATTGTTGGGAGAGATTGTAGCCTCCCGTCAAGGCGATCCAGCGTGTTCGTTAACGAGCACAGGGTATGACTCTCCCGCACACGGGGCTACAGCTTAACATCTTATCCGAAAGACGGCGGTCGTTTCAAGCCCATCGGTGTCCTCAACTGATCAAGGGCAGGGCGGGTTGTTTTGCGGAGATAAATCTCAACACTGACCCAAGCAGGACTCGAACCTGGGAATTGCAGATTACGAGCCTGGAGGGCTACTGACTGAGTCACCCCGCCCCATTTTTTAATAGATATTAGCATACTTTTCACACACTATTATTCTGCATTATTCATATGATGACAAAGGTAAAGAGGAAACATTTTCTTTAGTTGCGTGGGATCCGAACCCACGACCTCCTGATAACATGCCAGGTGTCTAGCTTCTTGATACTGAACCTATGGGGTAAGGCTAAATCATCAGCAATAAAGGAGGATTGTTTGGCGGCCAATAGGTCAGCGATCAGAGCATCTAACATGTTATCAGGAGATCATGGGTTCGTATCTCCCCCGGCTGAAGGGGGCGGGGATGGCTCAGTCGGTAGCGCGCCAGGCTCGTAATCTGTAGTTCCCAGGTTCGAGTCCCAGCTGGGTCAGCGTTGAGATTTATCTCCGCTAAATTCCCCGCCCTGCCCACGGTCAGTAGAGGACACCGATGGGCTTGGAAAGGCCGCCGTCCGTCGGATGGGACGTTAAGCCGTGGCTCCGTGTGCGGGAGAGCCATACCCTGTGCACGTTAAAGTACACGCTGGATGGCCTTGACGGGAGGCTACCATCTGTCTCCCAACAGCTGTTCCAGTGGGTCCCCTCCCCCAACCTTCTCTGAGCCTTCGGGGTCCATGTGACCTGGCCATTTAGCCCATGGTGTGCAAAAAAGTGCCGCTCAGAGGTAAAACAACCCAACCCGGCTGAAGACAATTTTTCCGCAATACCTTTGTCATAATATGAATAAATACGGCATAATAGTGAGTGAAGAGTATGTAAATAATCATTAAATGCTGATGAGCTGTTGATGTAATTAATGAGTACTTAGATCTGCTTATCCGACGATACTAATTGAAAAAAGTTGTTTGTTGTAGGAAACTGACAGTGAGAAAGCTTTTGTCGATGTAACGCTGTACAGATGCACATGGTGGGAATTTTAAGCATGAAGTAGTCTGGAGTGCCCCACATCCATCGAGGTTTGGGATGCTAATGAAAAAAAATCGTTAACGTCGAATTCGTTTAAAATGAGGTTCTCTATGTCTCGAGGAAAAATGCATCTTAATTTTGAGTCTCTTGGAGCGGAGTTTTTACCTTACAGCTCTTATTTGTATAGTGATAAATGCTCATAAAAACTGAATCTGCCAACTATATAAAAAAAAGCAAACCGTAAAACGATAGTTGTTCAATTTTTTTTTTTTTTCAATTAATGGATTTTATGCAAAAAATGGGATAAATAGCATTTCTCGTTTGTTTGTTTTTTTGTTTTATTTTGCACGAGAGGAAAATTTAAAATGAGTTGGTTGTTGTATCTCTCACAAACAACACCACTCTGATGTTTTAAACTGACCCTCTGACCTGTCAAGACCTCTGTGGCAAGCAACGGCTTAAAGTTGGTTGGTTTTTTACCTCTGAGCGGCACTATTTTTGCACACCATGGGCTAAATGGCCAGGTCACAAGGACCCCCAAGGCTCAGAGAAGGTTGGGGGAGGAGACCCACTGGAACTGTTATTGGTAGACAGATGATAGCCTCCCGTCAAGGCCATCCAGCGTGATCTTTAACGTGCACAGTGTATGGCTTTCTCGAACACGGGACCACGGCTTAACGTCCCATCCGACGGACGGCGGCCTTTCCCAAGCCCATCGATGTCCCCTACTGACCGTGGGCAAGGCGGGGAGTTTTGCGGAGAAAAATCTCAATGTTGACCCAGCTGGGACTCGAACCTGAGAACTGCAGATTACGAGCCTGGCGCGCTACAGATTGAGCCACCCCAGCCTCAACAGCTTAAAGAGTAATATAATTTTTTATTTTATAAGGTTGAGTAACAACGTAACTTTTTTTTCCCCTGAGTCATTTTGTTTACTTAAAAAAGCTAAAAATTAATCCAAACTTAAAATCCTTTTTTTATTTAAAATGTAAAATATTTTAATTATATGTAAAAAAAATTATTATTTTTTTTATATGTAAAAAAAATAACCTACAATATGTCCGATTTATTCAAATTCTTGCCAGCAACTGATTAAAATTCTTTGTCTTAAACAGATCTAAACAATTCTCTCCATAAAATATATCCAAATTACAATAACTTCTTCAAAAATCGTAAAACTACTCCAGCTGTTATACGATTCTATATGCCTCAAGAGACCACGAAAAGCCAAACCACGTGCGCATTAGACCCCTCTTACGTGCTAGAGATATTTCACTTCACGTACTAAATTAATTAGCCAGCCATGTCGAAAAATATTCCACAAAAATGAAAACTCTAGTCAGTGAAAAAGTTAATTAATTATCTGCAATAACCGAACTTTTTTATACGTATCATTTTCTTTCGTCGTTACCCATCCCCCCCCCCCTCAAGATGACGGTTTCCGGTTTCAGCAAGTGCCTCTTGATGGCGATAAAGGATACTCCGGGAGACGATCTACCATCTATCTTAATTATCGTGAGAAAAGGTCGTCAGCGAACCAGGTACTATTCATTCTAATCCTCTCGACGCCATTACGACTCACCTCCACCGTCAGCTGCACCCGGCGACACTTCACCTCACCTTTGAGACTGCTGCAGACACCGAATCGGTGTTCTGCAGCAGAAGAGGGCTGGATTATTTTATTGGAAGCGATTTCCTTTTCCTCTTTGACTGCTTGTGGCGAAGAGGTTGTATTAAGTCTGGCTCCTGATCACCGGTAGGAAGAGAAGCGAATACGATCATCTGGGAAAGAAATTCCTCAGCTCTTATTCAGTAGCGAACTGATTCAATGAAGTGGAGAGAGAGGAAAATATTTCTTAGGGAGAGAAGCGAATACGATCATCTGGGAAAGAAATTCCTCAGCTCTTATTCAGTAGCGAACTGATTCAATGAAGTGGAGAGAGAGGAAAATATTTCTTAGGGAGAGAAGCGAATACGATCATCTGGGAAAGAAATTCCTCAGCTCTTATTCAGTAGCGAACTGATTCAATGAAGTGGAGAGAGAGGAAAATATTTCTTAGGGAGAGAAGCGAATACGATCATCTGGGAAAGAAATTCCTCAGCTCTTATTCAGTAGCGAACTGATTCAATGAAGTGGAGAGAGAGGAAAATATTTCTTAGGAAGAGAAGCGAATACGATCATCTGGGAAAGAAATTCCTCAGCTCTTATTCAGTAGCGAACTGATTCAATGAAGTGGAGAGAGAGGAAAATATTTCTTAGGAAGTTTATTGTTTGTTTTAGAGCAGTCGTTTCCAGAAGTTGAGTTACCACTTCATATGAGGGGCGGGGTGGCTCAGTCGGTAGCGCGCCAGGCTCGTAATCTGTGGTTCCCAGGTTCGAGTCCCAGCTGGGTCAGCGTTAAGATTTATCTCCGCAAAATTCTCCGCCCTGCCCACGGTCAGTAGGGGACACCGATGGGCTTGGAAAGGCCGCCGTCCGTCGGATGGGACGTTAAGCCGTGGCCCTGTGTGCGGGAGAGCCATACCCTGTGCACGTTAAAGAACACGCTGGATGGCCTTGACGGGAGGCTACCATCTGTCTCCCAACAGCCGTTCCAGTGGGTCAGAGGTATAACAGCCCAACCCAACCACTTCATATGAAGAGAGGGGATGGTGCAATCGGAAGTGTACCGGGCCGTGACCTTCGTGAACTACAGGCCATGACAGCCGAAGATGACGTCATCGTTTCTGTCTGATTGGGGATTGCTTGCTCGGTAAATGCATGCTTAAAAGTAGCAAAGGTATGAGTAATCGCTCCAAATATTTTCCCTTTTCTATTATTTTTTTGCTACTCTTACATCGTTTTCCATGCAAGAAGGCAAAAAAACATTCCTTTTCAAAATAAAAGTTTATAATAGGGTTTGACAGGGTCTCACTTTTAATCTGAATATTATTTTACGTAGTCCGAAATAATTTATTTACAATAATAATAATCTTTATTCGTATTCATGTTAGTTATATAAAGGTTTAAACAAATGCCCCGCAAAGCATCTGCTTTATCTGCAGGAGAGAAGAATAATAACGTTACTTGAAAATACATGAGATTATATAGTTTAAAACAATGTCATCGAATTATGTGAATTTCAGTGGAAGCTCCATTGTGGTGGTTCAAATTTTTATATTGAATTTAGTGCCTAGAAGAAAATCTTTAGTCTTATTTTTGATTTCTTTAAATTTGTTTAATAAAATAATTTCCTTTGGTATTTAATTGAACACGTAAGGTACTGTATATGCCCTTGTACATTTCCCGTAATTGATTAATATTTTTGGAAATTGGAAATAATTTTTGGATTGTAACCTTGTGTTTTTCCCGTGAGAGATTTTAGATTTAAATTGATTGTCAAAAAATAGTTTAAAGTGATGCTGTATTTGTAAAGGTTGTGAAAAGAAAGTATGCCTAGAAAATTTAGTCTTTCATCGCTACGATAAAATGAATTTCTTAAGTCGTATGGGATTATATTTTTAGCAATGGATGATTGAATAGTTTCTATTTTCTTTATATTTGTGAGGTTAGTTCAGCCGTATATTGTCAAACCATAAGTCAATATAGATTCAGATAGCTTTGTAAACCAAAATACATGTATGTGTGTTTGTAGCAAATTGTAGTTTGTCGGACTACGTAATACAAATAATTCACTCCCAAATGCCAATGAATTAGATAAACTGAAAAAATGTCATATACTTATCATGTACATTTTTAGAAAGTTGGAATTAAAGTGTGTGATGTTGCACATTAAGTGGGAATGACAAACAGTTTAAATTGTATATTTCCATGAGTCAGAATTAATAAGATTTATCTATCAGGTTTTCTTGTTTTTTTTTTTCGCTGACTAGAAGTTGAAAATTTTTTGTTCATTAATACTTTTGTACACGTTTTTCAAACAAATGTCTCCAAATAAATCCACTGTTGTTGATATTGAATTTGAACAGCGCAATTAAGACAGCTAGTTGAAGGATACATATTTGAAATAGTAATTCGTATTCCACGGATAATATATTTTAAAAAAAAACTATGTTTTCAAAAATACAAAAACTGATGTAATCATAGCTTCATCTGCCAAAATATTCCATGCAGATACAGCATTTTAGATACTATTATCATCAAAAATGATTTAATAATTACCATTGAAATCGTTTTAGAAACCTCCGAATATTTTGAATTTTACTCCATATTTATTATCCATTCTGAGTCATATAAAATATAGCTTAATTCATTCATTATTATAGGTTTATCACTCTGTAATATGTATATCTTCACTATCGGTTTTTCAGCTGTTTACTACTTAGGGAATGGAATGAAACTCATGAACAAAATATAGATTTCTGTTTTCTATTATGAATCATCGTATTTGCAATTTAAATAAATTTTAAGTAGAAATGTCTCTCGAAAATGTTTCAAAATTAATATTGTTCTTTTTAACTACAATATGAGCTTCTGTCTCCGGATTTGCAATTTTTTTCGGCTTGGTTCTTGTTACGAGAAATATGGCTTCTTGTAAATATTCAGATATAAGGATTATCTTTTAAATCTGATAGTTTTCGACGAATATTTTTACGATTTCGAGTTTTTATTCAGAATTTGTTTTATCTAATAATAATTTTCTCGGAAAATGTTTTTTACAAACTTTTTCCTGGTAATAATTTTATCTAGAATTTTTCCTGTTAATAATTTTATCTAGAATTTTTCCTGGTAATAATTTTATCTAGAATTTTTCCTGTTAATAATTTTATCTAGAATTTTTCCTGTTAATAATTTTATCTAGAATTTTTCCTGGTAATAATTTTATCTAGAATTTTATTTGTTAATAATTTTATCTAGAATTTTTCCTGGTAATAATTTTATCTAGAATTTTTCCTGGTAATAATTTTATCTAGAATTTTTCCTGGTAATAATTTTATCTAGAATTTTTCTGGTAATAATTTTATCTAGAATTTTTCCTGGTAATAATTTTATCTAGAATTTTTCCTGGTAATAATATTATCTAGAATTTTTCCTGTTAATAATTTTATCTAGAATTTTTCCTGGTAATAATTTTATCTAGAATTTTTCCTGTTAATAATTTTATCTAGAATTTTTCCTGGTAATAATTTTATCTAGAATTTTATTTGTTAATAATTTTATCTAGAATTTTTCCTGGTAATAATTTTATCTAGAATTTTTCCTGGTAATAATTTTATCTAGAATTTTTCCTGGTAATAATATTATCTAGAATTTTTCCTGTTAATAATTTTATCTAGAATTTTTCCTGGTAATAATTTTATCTAGAATTTTATTTGTTAATAATTTTATCTAGAATTTTTCCTGGTAATAATTTTATCTAGAATTTTTCCTGGTAATAATTTTATCTAGAATTTTTCCTGGTAATAATTTTATCTAGAATTTTTCTGGTAATAATTTTATCTAGAATTTTTCCTGGTAATAATTTTATCTAGAATTTTTCCTGGTAATAATATTATCTAGAATTTTTCCTGTTAATAATTTTATCTAGAATTTTTCCTGGTAATAATTTTATCTAGAATTTTTCCTGGTAAAAATTTTATCTAGAATTTTTCCTGGTAATAATTTTATCTAGAATTTTTCCTGTTAATAATTTTATCTAGAATTTTTCCTGGTAATTAATTTATCTAGAATTTTTTCTGGTAATAATTTTATCTAGAATTTTTCCTGGTAATAATTTTATCTAGAATTTTTCCTGGTAATAATTTTATCTAGAATTTTTCTTGGTAATAATTTTATCTAGAATTTTTCCTAGACAATTTGTTTTATCTCATCATTCACCGGAAATCGGAAAACTCTATCCTATTCAATGTTACCTTTACTTTGATAATTTGACCGATATTCTGTTACACAAGTCATCAAGCATAAGGAAATAAAGGATATTAAAATATAACGTTTTCTACACTAATATATTTCTTTCCGAGCGTTGTTATTCAGATTATAGACAGAGAATAATTCAAAATCACAAACTCCAGTGTCTTGAATTAACACAAAAAATACAAAATGAACTGGGGCGGGGGTGGCTCAGTCGGTAGCGCGCCAGGCTCGTAATCTGTAGTTCCCAGGTTCGAGTCCCAACTGGGTCAGCGTTGAGATTTATCTCCGCAAAATTCCCCGCCCTGCCCACGGTCAGTAGGGGACACCGATGGCCTTGGAAAGGCCGCCGTCAGTCGGGTGGGACGTTAAGCCGTGGCCCCGTCTGTGGGAGAGCCATACCCTGTGCACGTTAAAGAACACGCTGATGACCTTGACGGGAGGCTACCATCTGTCTCCCAACAGCTGTTCCAGTGGGTCCCCTCCCCCAACCTTCTCTGAACCTTCGGGGTCCATGTGACCTGGCCATTTAGCCCATGGTGTGCAAAAAAGTGCCGCTCAAAGGTAAAACAACCCAACAAAATGAACTTGAAAACTTTCTCGTTGCCAGAACAGGTTATAGCAAAAGTCAAAAATTCTCGTTCCAAATTCTGAGAAATAAATATTATAAAATATTCAACTGAATTTTTTTTCAACTAGATGTTTTTTATGAGGTCCATACTTTGTTACTGAATTGTTGATTTAACATCAATGAGCGTTAGGGCAACCATTGAATTTCATCAATGGGGCAACTTGTTTGTTCGTTTTCCTTCATAGATGGCACCACGAGCTAATAAAATAAAAAAAATGCGGGAAAGTTTACATGTCACATCAGCTGAAGTAAAAAAACTAACTGCTGATAGTGTAGTGGTTAGCCTACTTGACATGTTACTGAGAGACGTGGATTCGAATCAAATTTACGGCAAAAACTAAATTCGTTCAACTAAGTATTTCATGAGTCCCGTGTCTACAGGAAATCTGGGATACTCCTCGAGTTTTGTGGGGCAGGGGTGGCTCAGTCGGTAGCGCGCCAGGCTCGTAATCTGTAGTTCCCATATTCGAGTCCCAGCTGGGTCAGCGTTGAGATTTATCTCCGCAAAACTCCTGACCTGCCCACGGTCAGTAGGGGACACCGATGGGCTTGGAAAGGCCGCCGTCCGTCGGATGGGACGTTAAGCCGTGGTTCCGTGTGCGGGAGAGCCATACCCTGTGCACGTTAAAGAAAACGCTGGATGGCCTTGACGGGAGGCTACCATCTGTCTCCCAACAGCTGTTCCAGTGGGTTCCCTCCCTCAACCTTCTCGGAGCCTTCGGGGTCCATGTGACCTGGCCATTTAGCCCATGGTGTGCAAAACAGTGCCGCTCAGAGGTAAAACAATCCAATACAATCCAAACACCCCATACTTTTAGCCCAGATGCAACATGAAGAATTGTGCAGCTATGCCCAAGTCGTTGATGACGGTCAGCGTCCTTTTAGCTTCATCACAAGAGATACATATTTCCGACAGACTTGTGTACCCTGTGGGTCCCGTGATACTCAACCCAAAGGTCTCAAATTTCGCATGCGGGCGCATCCTACGTAACCCCACGTTGAGTTAAAAAAATCAGGTTCCAATCTGAAATGGGGACCTTAAAATAATAATTCCTTTGTGAATGTGGGGGATCTGGCAAAGGCAGCAGATTCAAATATTGTTATGACTCACATTCACAGTTAAGGAGCAACAAATAGATTTGATAGCGAAATATTTTTGCTTCTAGAAAGCGCCCCTTTTGGAATATCAATTTGAATTTCAGCATTGCGACCCGGCCGATAACCAGGAACACTCTGTGAAATTTTGAAGAGTCTACCATAATTTCCCGATCAGTTATGCCTGCTACACACAGACATCTCCTTTCATTATTATAGACAGATGATAAACCTATCATCATATTCACACTTAACACCGTTGAAGACACAACTGCTTTAAAGGATGCTAAACAATATGGAGGTCAATAATATGGAATTCTTCACGTTTAAAGGCAATGAATAATAAATAGAATGCTGATTTAACAAAATGGAACTCTCTTCTCCTTCTAAAATATACTCACCCTTTTTTTTACGAACAAACTCAACTATCTAATACTCTTAAAAATGAAAAAAAAATGTGATTTACTTTGTAATCTTCTTTCTCCACATGAATATTTATCATCATAGAAACAAAATCGTTTATTCAAAATGACTTAGTTTCAGTTACTTTTAATAATCGATGCTCTACTATATTTTTTTATTTTATTAATGTTGCTCGCTGTTATTTTTCGTGTTTTCCTTTGGATTTTTTTTTTTTTTTCGATATGCTCATTTCGAAGATACAAAGAGCCGAGGATATTATCCAGAGACAAAATTGCTGCTGTGAACATTTTCCTCTTCATTTCTTTCTTAAAGAAAGCAAACAAGGAATGAACCACAAAAGAGGCCGTCCATGGGATTTGACGTTAACCCATGGTTCCGCGTGAAAAAACAGTTATTTCTGAAATTATTATTCTTGAAAACAGCAGGTTGAATATCTTTGAGAAAAAGTCCTTATCTTCTTCCAGCAGCTTTCTAAAGTCTTGATTTCTCTTATTAGGTTGCAAGCTAATTTTTTCGGTGAATGCAAGAATTTCTTCCCGAGATTATTTCACCTTACCTTAATACATTTAATTATAAAGATAATTTTTTTTTTCAATTTTACCTTTCTAACATCTAAAGGTAAACTGTATGCGATTATGAAAACAAACCATTCATTGTAAAGATAAGATCTCTTGTTGAACAAGGTTTCGCCTGAAATTTTAAACTGCTACTAACCGCAAATTGCGTTTGTTCTCTCTCTCTCTCCTAAAGGTCACCTCAAAAGGACTTAATCTTCTTTTCATTTAGTTTCCTGATGAAATTTCTTCTGCTTCCTGAAGTCTGATACTTTGCATACGGATCGTGGATTTTGCGCGTTGCTGTTGAGAAAAGCAGATTGCAAAATGTACATTTGGCGGCCACTTTATTAGGTTCAGTTTCAATGTTATGTGGGGACGGGGGTGGCTCAGTCGGTAGCGCGCCAGGCTCGTAATCTGTAGTTCCCAGGTTCGAGTCCCAGCTGGGTCAGCGTTGAGATTTATCTCCGCAAAATTCCCCGCCCTGCCCACGGTCAGTAGGGGACACCGATGGGCTTGGAAAGGCCGCCGTCCGTCGGATGGGACGTTAAGCCGTGGCCCCGTGTGCGGGAGAGCCATACCATGTGCACGTTAAAGAACATGCTGGATGGCCTTGACGGGAGGCTACCATCTGTCTCCCAACAGCTGTTCCAGTGGGTCCCCTCCCCCAACCTTCTCTGAGCCTTCGGGGTCCATGTGACCTGGCCATTTAGCCCATGGTGTGCAAAAAAGTGCCGCTCAGAGGTAAAACAACCCAACCCATGTTATGTGGACAGTAAGTTAGATACAGAATTCAGTAACGTCTTAAACAGGCTTTTAATGGAAACTGTCGCTGAAGATCAAAACTAGGGATAGAGGTTGGCTAAGTTGGTAGCGCATCAGGCTCTTACTCTTCAGTTTCTAGATTCGAGTCTTACGTGGGCAGCATTTAAATTTATCTCTGCTAAACCCCCACCCAGCTCTCAGTCAGAAAGGGAAAACCAATGGGCTTGAAAAAGCCGCCGTCCGTCGGTTGGAACGTAAATTCATGGTCTCTTGTGCGGGAGAGCTATACCCTGTGCATGTTAAAAAATACACTGGATAGCCTTGACAGGAAGCTACCATCTCTCTTCTTATATGGGGCGGGGGTGGCTCAGTCGGTAGCGCGCCAGGTTCGTAATCTGAAGTTCCCAGGTTCGAGTCCCAGCTGGGTCAGCGTTGAGATTTATCTCCGCAAAATTCTCCGCCCTGCCCACGGTCAGTAGGGGACACCGATGGGCTTGGAAAGGCCGCCGTCCGTCGAATGGGACGTTAAGCCGTGGCCCCGTGTGCGGGAGAGCCATACCCTGTGCACGTTAAAGAACACGCTGGATGGCCTTGACGGGGGGCTACCATTTGTCTCCCAACAGCTGTTCCAGTGGGTCCCCTCTCCCAACCTTCTCTGAGCCTTCGGGGTTCATGTGACCTGGCCATTTAGCCCATGGTGTGCAAAAAAGTGCCGCTCAGAGGTAAAACAACCCAACCCAACTCTTCTTATATACTACACATTATAGAACTATTTTCTCCCTTTCAATACATACAAGCGTGACCAAATACTGTCCCGTGGCCGAGTGATTAGCGTGGTTGGCTACTGATCCAAAGGTCCTGGGTTCGAGACCCGGGTAAGGCATGGATGTTTGTGGTGTTTTTCTGCTGATGTCCTGCCATCCTCACAGACCTTCTTACTATGGCATATAAACTGACAGGCTCCTGTCAGACCTCATTGGCAAGCAGCTGCTTGAGTGGGTATTTATTTTTTACAAGCTCTGTAGGATAAGCATATGCTGCCACTCGTCATTATGCTGTGTATTGACAAACTGCACTCTTTCTATAAAGGTTGACTGCATTGTTCAAATTCACGTCATAATCTAATTTACCAACTGGACAACCTCAGGTGCGACATTTTTATTTGCCCAATGACGTTTTCCCCCCTTTTTTGAAATGATAGTATTTCTACCTAATATTCTTACTGAATGGATCATAAATCAATAAAGAATATGCTTTAAATTGTTGTACTCATAAAAATAAATAGATCTGTGACTATTTGAATATGGGTTGGGTTGTGTTGTTTTACGTCTGAGCGGCACTTTTTTGCACACCATGGGCTAAATGGCCAGGTCACATGGACCCCGAAGGCTCAGAGAAGGTTGGGGGAGGGGACCCACTGGAACAGCTGTTTGGAGACAGATGGTAGCCTCCCATCAAGGCCATCCAGCGTGTTCTTTAACGTACACACGGTATGGCTCTCCCGCACACGGGGCCACGGCTTAACGTCCCATCCGACGGACGGCGGCCTTTCCAAGCCCATCGGTGTCCTCTACTGACCGTGGGTAGGGCGGCGAATTTTGCGGAGATAAATCTCAACGCTGACCCAGCTGGGACTCGAACCTGGGAACTACAGATTACGATCCTGGCGCGTTACCGACTTAGCCACCCCCGCCCCGATTTGAATATGAATGGATGGCATCAGTGGTTTACTTGAGAGAGTTGTGATTCTTAAAACTCTTCTTTACAAAATGTCTTGTTAGAGAGTGTATATAAATTTCCTGAGGAAAGGGTTCCAAATATACAGTTAAGCCATTGTGTACTAGAAAACTTATCGATAAGTACCCATATTTTCATGCTGTGAAACAGGCTTTACATAATTAATTATACAATATATTTTCACTCTTATCCTATATAATCTAAAGTTCAAAAAATGTCACAGTTCATAAAATATTACGGACTTCTAATACATCCCTTGCATGGCCTGCATGGGTGGGATGTGGGGTCATGTCCTGTCGTCGTCCCCCTTTGACTGTTATCGATGCTTCGTAGTCGGGATGGGTTTTCTGCAGGCACTCTTATTTCGCATTAGAGCACACTCAAGTCACTTTCCATTTAGGTGCACTGAAAAGACTTATGCTGTTTAGTGTCTTATGTTCTTTGAACTTTAACTTGTAGAAGATCGATGAAAACACGATCTTTGCAGTCCGAGTTGGTGGTTTTACCTCTGACCGGCGCTTTTTTCAAAAAATTAGCTAAATGGGCAGGTCATAAGGACCCCTAGGGCTCAGAGAAGGTTGGTGGAGGAGATCCACTGGACATCTGTTAGGAGACGGATGATAGCCTCCCGTGAAGGCCATCCAGCGTGTTCCTTAAAGTGCACAAGGTATGGTCCCATGCTACTAAAGGCAGCCTTTCCAAATCTATCGGTGTCCCCTACTTTAACAAATAAAAAAATCACAATCAATAAAGTTATGTTATAAGATGTTGCTTCGAAAAAAAATGCTAACGGTTTCAATTTCGCTCTTCGTAAGGAAATGAATGGATTCGAACCCCGGATATAATATGTCTATAGCTTTCCTTGTATTGTGTCTATTCTAAGGTCTCGCCTGCCTCACACATCCTCTCTATGTCATTATAAACTGACAGTTTCCTGTCAGATCTCAGCGAAAAGCAATTGTTGAAGAATATTTTTGTTTAAAAAATGTACCGAAACCCTGTTCCTGTACATATACACACACACACACATACAGTACACACAAATCAGTTGGAAACATAGTTGTAGATGGGCTTGGAAAAAGACCACCAACACATAGTAGACATTTGGGATCTCCCATTCACAGAGCGTGCGAGGCTATTCCAAACTCCCTGTTAGCAAAGGAATCACTGTGATGAAGCATTTCCTCATCCGAAAATAGCATCCAAGACGAAAAGGAGCAATTTAATCCATTTTTCTGAGCATTCTACATTGCCTTAGTTTCCATCCTTATTCCATTCATTTAGCAGCAGTAGTTGAAAGAGCAATGGAATGATTCTGAAAGTTCAATGTCAGCATAAGAGCTTTTAGACAGATTTAATTTTACAGATGCGTTAAAAGTATTGATTTCTTTTTCATTGCATGAGAGATTGCACCAATGCTGCCAAGAGCAGAGACGTTGACGAGGAAGTGATGACAGCAGACATCTGCTCAATTCTCAGTCCGATGATCTCGTTCGTCCGCTGATCTAACCAGTAGACGATCGCTATTTTCAGCCCAAGAGGACACAGAGAAGTTTGATTTGCAAATTCCATTGTGTCTTAACTGGGACAGTGAGTAAAAAAACTATTTCCTGATCCAGTTCGCCTTGTCTTCGATGTGAAAAGGGCACCGATAGTCTTGGAGAGTCCACCGTTCGTCATGATTGTCGTATGAAAGAGAGCCATATTCGATGCAGGATGAATGATTTTGGAGACAAACTTATCTCTCTCCTAATATTTGTTCAATGGATTTCCTTTTCTCTATCTCTCTGTGGCAAGTAGTAGCTTCAGAGATATTTTCTTTCTACGAATATGTAGAAGAACGCCACTCCTTCTAAGAATGTGTAGAAGAACGCCATTCGTTCTAATAATGTGTAGCAGAACGCCATTCGTTCTACGAATGTGTAGAGGAACGCCATTCGCTCTAAGAATATGTAGAGTAACGCCACTCATTCTAAGAACGAGAAGAGGAACCTCATTTGCTCAAGGAATGTGTAGAGGAACGCCATTCTTTGTAATAATGTGTAGAGGGACACCATTCGTTCTAATAATATGTAGAGGAAGGCCATTCATTCTAAGATAATGTAGAGGGGACGCTATTCGATCTAAGAATGTGTAGAGGAAGCCATTCGTTCTAAGAATATGTAGAGGAAGATTAGTTCTAACACTTAATTAGAGCTAACACAACACAAATGTGTGTTGTGTTAGCTCTAATTAAGGCAGTGGTCAGCAGTGACTTCGGTCTTAGTAAGGCATGTCCTTGTATGAGAAGGCCTGTAAACGCTAGGAGTAGCTTCTAGGATTGTTCTCTGTTCTATATGTCGCAAATCAAAAAAAAAGATCATTCTTCCTAGAATGTGTAGAGGGACACCATTCACTCTAAGAATGTATAGGAGATCGCCATTCATTCTAGGAATGTGTAGAGGAACGCCATTCGCTCTAGGAATGTATAGAGAATCGCCATTTATTTGAAGAATGTGTAGAGTAACGCCATTCGCTCTACGAATGTGTAGAGGAACTTCATTCGCTCTAAGAAAGCATACAGGAACGGCATTCGATCTACAAATGCGTAGAGTAGATGGCATTCGATCTAAGAATGTGTAGAGGGATGCCGTTCATCCTACGAAGGTGTTGAAAAACGCCCATTCATCCTAAGAATATGTACAGGAACGCCATTCGTTCTAAAAATGTGTAGAGGAACGCCATTCATTCTAAGAATGTGTAGAAGAACGCCATTCGTTCTACGAATGTGTAGAGGAACGCCATTCGCTCTAAGAATATGTAGAGTAACGCCACTCATTCTAAGAACGAGAAGAGGAACCACATTTGCTCATGGAATGTGTAGAGGAACGCCATTCTTTGTAATAATGTGTAGAGGGACACCATTCGTTCTAATAATATGTAGAGGAAGGCCATTCATTCTAAGATAATGTAGAGGGGACGCTATTCGATCTAAGAATGTGTAGAGGAAGCCATTCGTTCTAAGAATATGTAGAGGAAGATTAGTTCTAACACTTAATTAGAGCTAACACAACACAATTGTGTGTTGTGTTAGCTCTAATTAAGGCAGTGGTCAGCAGTGACTTCGGTCTTAGTAAGGCATGTCCTTGTATGAGAAGGCCTGTAAACGCTAGGAGTAGCTTCTAGGATTGTTCTCTGTCCTATATGTCGCAAATCAAAAAAAAGATCATTCTTCCTAGAATGTGCAGAGAGACACCATTCACTCTAAGAATGTATAGGAGATCGCCATTCATTCTAGGAATGTGTAGAGGAACGCCATTCGCTCTAGGAATGTATAGAGAATCGCCATTTATTTGAAGAATGTGTAGAGTAACGCCATTCGCTCTAAGAATGTGTAGAGGAACTTCATTCCTTCTAAGAAAGCATACAGGAACGGCATTCGATCTACAAATGTGTATAGTAGATGGCATTCGATCTAAGAATGTGTAGAGGGATGCCGTTCATCCTACGAAGGTGCTGAAGAACGCCATTCATCCTAAGAATATGTACAGGAACGCCATTCGTTCTAAAAATGTGTAGAGGAACGCCATTCGTTCTAAGAATGTGTAGAAGAGCGTCATTCTCTCTACGAATGTGCAGAGGAACGTCATTCATTCTAAGAATGTGTAGAGGAACACCATTCGTTCTAATAATGTATAAAGAAAGGCGGTTCGTTTTAAGAATATAGAATATCGCCATTCGCTCTAAAAATGTGTAGAAGATCGCCATTCGCTCAAAGAATTGTAGAAGAAAGCCTTTCGCTTTAAGAATATGTAAACGAATGTCATTCATGGTAATAATATATATAGAAACGCCATTCAGTCTAAGAATATGTAGAGGAACATCATTCGGGACCTGGGATCTTTTTCACCTGATCATTTAGCTTATTGGATATACAAAACTACCACCCAGAGGTAAATTGCTCAAAATTGTAATGCAATAAACATGATTTAAAGAGCGGTACAAAATACGTGGGTTTTTTGTTGTTGGATTTTTTTTTTTGTCAGCAAATTTTTGTCATTTATTTTCAGGGTCAATTTTATTTCACCTTTTAAACATTTTGAAGCAAATATTAATTAAATGGTTAAAAGATGTGATTTTTTTAAAGATATATTCACTACTACGCAATCAAATTCTTTAAATATAGGGTTGACAATGTTAAATTAGATATATTTTGGCATTTCTGGCTTTTCTCAAGAGTGTTGTAGTTCAGTGACTTTAGGTTATAAGTAGCCAGAATTTTTTTTCTCTGGAGATGATTTTTCCCCCCTCTGTAGATAGATGGGAAAAAAATCACCTCATTTCGCAGTGTTTTATCTCTAAGCAGCACTTTTAGGCGCCCAGTAGGCTAAATGGTACCACCATAAGGGAAACGGAATTCCTTAGACATCTGTTAGGAGACAGATGTAACCTTCTCATTAAGATCATCCAACGTGTTCTCCGATATGCCTCCTGTACAAGAAACCGTGGGGTGATTGTTTTACCTCTGAGCAACACATTTTCGCACAGAATAAGCTAAATAGACTGATCACAAGACCCCAAGGAGTCAGAGAATGTTGGGAGAGGGGATCCACTAGACAGCTGCTAGGAGACAGATGGTAGCCTCCCGTCAAAGCCATCCAGCGCATTCTTCAACTTACACAGATTATGGTTCTCCCGCACACGGAGCCACGGCTTTATGTCCCATCTAACGGACGTCGACCTTTCCAAACCCATCGGTGTCATCACTCAACATTTCTATCCGATGTATGGTGATCTTTCAAAACACAACGGTGTCTCTTTCTCGTCTGCGCAGAGAAGAGCGACATTTGACTTAGTCAGTAGCATGCCATCTCTTGTTCCCAGGTTCGAATCTCAACTGGGACTGGGTTGAGATTTTTATCTTCTAATCACTGTTTTACTCTTGGTGAGAAAGGGGACAGCGATGAGCTCGGAAAGGCGGCCATCAGTCGTCGGGAACGTATCTCTGTGTTTCGTGTAAGAAAGAGTCATACTTCGTGCGCATTAAACACGATGGATTGCCTTAACGGGAGGCTTTCATCTGTCACCTAACATCTGATTACAAAAATTGATTGAAATCATTTAATAAAATAAATATGCATTTTAGAAGTTTGCATAATAATGGATAATCTCTAATATTTTGTTAAAGCAGTGTGTCCCGTGGCCGAGTGGTTAGCACGCTTGGCTACTGATCTACGGGACCTGGGTTCGAGCCCCGGGTAAAGCATGGATGTTCGTGTTGTTTTTCTGCTGAGGTCCTGCCATCCTCTCAGACCTTCTACTCTGGCATATAAACTGACAGGCTCCTGTCAGACCTCTGTGGCAAGCAGCTGCTTGAGGGGGTATTTATTTTATTATTTTTTTTTTATACTTTCGGGCGAAATATTTTTTTTTTCAATTCAATTCAGTACTACTACTACTATCATCACGTTCACTTATATTCTGGTTAAATAAAAAATAAATAAATACCCCCTCAAGCAGCTGCTTGCCACAGAGGTCTGACAGGAGCCTGTCAGTTTATATGCCAAAGTAGAAGGTCTGAGAGGTTGGCAGGACCTCAGCAGAATAACGACACAAACAGCCATGTCTTACCCGGGGCTAGAACCCAGATCCCTTATATCAGTAGCGAAGCGCGCTAACCACTCGGCCAAGGGTCTGGTTACCCGACATAAAGGCGGGCCTCAGAAAGTTGGCCATCAGAAAGTGGGCCGTCAAAAATTCGCCCCGACAAAAGTTGAGCGTCGTCATACATTTCATCTGCTGGCTTGGGTTGGGCTGGGTTGTTTTACCTCTGAGCGGCACTTTTTGCACACCATGGGCTAAATGGCCAGGTCACATGGACCCCGAAGGCTCAGAGATGTTTGGGGAGGGGATCCACTGGAACAGCTGTTGGGAGACAGATGGTAGCCTCCCATCAAGCCAATCCAGCGTGTTCTCTAATGTACACAGGATATAGCTCTCCCACACATGGAGCCACGGCTTAACGTCCCATCCGACGGACGGCTGCCTTTCCAAACCCATCGGTGTCCCCTACTGACCGTGGGCAGGGCGCGGAGTTTTGCGGAGATAAATCTCAACGCTGACCCAGCTGAGACTCGAACCTGGGAACTACAGATTACGAGCCTGGCGCGCTACCGACTGAACCACCCCTGCCCCTCATCTGCTGACATTTTCTGTTACGTAAAGTGGGTTAGGAAAAGATCTGGCGAAGTGTTACGTTTGGATTAAAAGTTATATTATTGGATTGGTGCACATAATGTCTGAAATGAGAGTGCCACCTGCAAACCCTCATAAAAATAGGAAGAAATTTCCTGCCTAATCAAAGTAGTCCCATCAACACATTTCTGCCAATTGGTTACGAGTCTGTGGATCCCACGGCGATAGAACTCTGGAGTCTGTGAGGCAAAGAAGGTGGCAACGGCTTGACACACAGCTCGGTCGTTTGGGAAGGTCTTGTCCGCCAGGAAATGATCCAGATGCCAGAAGAGATGATAATCCGTGGGAACAAGGTTAGTAGAATATGCAGTATGTAGCAGTGTTTCGTAGTTGTATCAGATGAGGAGGTGAAGAATATTTTGGAAGCTCACCTATGGCAAAGTGTCCATGAGATCGCCGCGAGGGTCCCTGTGTATGATTCGATGGTTGGATTGGGTTGTTTTACCTCTGAGCGGCACTTTTTGCACACCATGGGCTAAATGGCCAGGTCACATGGACCACGAAGGCTCAGAGAAGTTTGGGGAGGGGATCCACTGGAACAGCTGTTGGAAGACAGATGGTAGCCTCCCATCAAGCCAATCCAGGGTGTTCTCTAATGTACACAGGGTATAGCTCTCCCACACATGGAGCCACGGCTTAACGTCCCATCCGACGGACGGCGACCTTTCCAAGCCCATCGGTGTCCCCTACTGACGTGGGCAGGGCGGGAAATTTTGCGGAGATAAATCTCAACACTGACCCAGCTGGGACTCGAACCTGGGAACTACAGATTACGAGCCTGGCGCGCTACCGACTGAGCCACCCCCGCCCCAGATTCGATGGTTGTCGGCGCCGGCGGCTCTGGGGAAGCTGAAAATCTGGATCCATGTTGGAGTATGTTTTACTCCATAGCAAGGCTAACCAAATGGCGTCTCGCAAGCAATATCTGGAATGTGAAAATATTTTGTGACTCTGCACAAACGAGTGAAAAATACAATAGCGAAATAAAAACCATTGTTTTTGTAATGAAATACGAAAGCCGAATAGGCTGGCCGAAAACATAAAGTATGCTCTATAAAATTTTGAAATATATGAAACTAAAATGTAGTGTTAACTCCAATATGAGAAAACAATATACACCGAAGTACCAAAACATTATGACCAGCGCGTCTTTATGCAAATCGAAGCAACTGCAGGTATAAATAAACCTGATACTGAGCTCTGTTGATCAGTTTACTGTGGGTTTGTTACCTCTATTCATATGGAGGCTAGATAGAAATCCGAGGAAGATTATAGAATGTCATCATCTGCTAATCAGCATTATTCTTGTTCTTCAGATGAGAAAGAAAGCGCACTTAAGTGAATTTCACAAAGGCCAAATTGTAATGGCCAGACGACTGGGTCAGAGCATTTCCGAGACAGCAAGACAGTTAGATAGATAAAGAGATTTGGGGTGCTCACGGTCAATCGTGGTTCCTTCAAAAAGTTGTCCGAGGAGAGAAAAAATACGAACTGCCGGCAAGATGTGGGCCGACCACGCCTCATCAATGCAAGAGGTTACCGAAGGCTTTCCTGCATGGTACGAGCCAACAGAAGGGATACTATGGCGCAACTCGCCCATAATTTGAATGCTGGTGACGGGAGTAATGTGTCACAACGCACAGTACATACATTGAACCCTGCTGAAAATGGGTTTGCGGCTACGCAGACCGCTGCGAGTGCCCATGCTAACCTCGGTTCACCGTCGAAAGCGACTACAGTGGGCACGCGAGCATCAAAACTGGACCTTGAATAATTTGAAGAAGGTCGTATGGTCCGATGAATCTCGTTTCCTGCTGCACTATGTGGATGGTGGGTACGTGTACGTCGTTTACCTGGGGAAATGTTGGCACCAGGATGCACCATGGATGAAAACAAGCAGGTGGAGGATGCTTTGGCCAATGACCCTGAGACGTCATTCATGTTCAGGAAATATGACGTCTACCACCCACCTAAGAATCATTGCAGACCAGGTTCATCCTTTCACAGCAAACGTATACCCCTTTAGTAGTGCCTTCTTTCAGCAGGATAATTCGCCATGCCACACTGCCCGGATTGTTCGGGAACGATTCGCGCACCATAATGAAGACTTCCAGGTATTGTCCTATCCTCCACTGTCCTCACACATCAATCCAATCTCGCATCTATGGTTTGTGGGTGGGTAGATATATAGAATAGATGGATTTATCTATCTAAGGCTATTTCCCCTTCTTTTACCCAAATCTCAGTAAGTACTATAATTTCTGGTTTTAATTCTGCTAAATTAAGCAATACCTCAATATGATCAAAATATTTTTTCAGACTACTAATATTTCCCTGTAAAATGTTTATTCCACAACCCCAACAAAATAATTTTTATCATAAACTTTTTTATCAATTTCACTACTTTGGAATAATTATCATTTATCATATATAATTCTTCATCATCATCTGTAACATTCTGAATATCATCAGAACCAAAATCAGAAGCAGTAACATCATTCTGCAGGTCATACGACAAAAAATTAGCCATTGTAAATACATTTCATAATTTATAAATATTACATTCATTATACTTAATTATCTCAGTTTATCTAGATCCTGAGAGTTCTTAATTCTAAACGAACCAGAAACTTTCTCTTTTCTAAAAAAACAAACACTTAGTCTCTGATCCAGACGTATTTGTAGCCCAATTGGCGTTGTTTTTCCTTTGCTTTGGGTTGTTTTACCTCTGAGCGGCACATTTTTGCACACCATGGACTAAATGGCCAGGTCATATGGACCCCGAAGGCTCAGAGAAGGTTGGGGGAGGGGACCCACTGGAACAGCTGTTGGGAGACAGATGGTAGCCTCCCGTCAAGGCCATCCTGCGTGTTCTTTAACGCGCACAGGGTATGGCTCTCCCACACACGGGACCACGGCTTAACGTCCCATCAGACGGACGGCGACCTTTCCAAACCCATCGGTGTCCCCTACTGACCGTGGGCAGGGCGGGGAGTTTTGCGGAGATAAGTCTCAACGCTGACCCAGCTGAGACTCGAACCTGGAAACTGCAGATTACGAGCCTGGCGCGCTACCGACTGAGCCACCCCCGCCTCTTTTTCCTTTGCCTTAAATAAAAACTGTTTATTTTCCTGTGTCAGGTGTATCTTTAATACAAATTCTCCCATCTAATAAATCATCAATTTCTTTCGGTGTTAGTTCCTTTTTTTCTTTGCAGGACCTAATCCAAATATCTTTAAACAGATTTCAATGTTACACAGTGTATGTTCGCCATAAACAAAACCAACAACACTTCTATACTGCCGCTTCACACAAAATGGCTCTAACTATTGATCAGTTTAAATATGTCTTATGCGCAGGTTTTACGACTTTGTGATTAAACAAAAACATTGCGAATTAAAATGCTTAAATCAAGTTAAAAATTGAACAAAGGTATTTACAGAATAAATGCAGTGTTTTCTTTCTTTCTGGTAACATTAAAATGTCTCATTTCTTAATTTTTAAAACAACTTTTCTCAATAGGTTAATTAGGTCTATGTTAGAATATTGCCTGGGCCAACGTTGAGACTTATCTCTTTTAATCCCCAACCAACCCTCGGTCAGTAGGGACACCAATGAGCTTCTAGAAGTCGCCGTCCATCGGATCGGACGTAAAGCCGTGGCTCTGTGTGCAGGAGAGTTGTATCCTCGACACCCTAAAAATATACAATATGGCCTTGATGGGGAGCCTTCCATCTGCCTCCTAACAGCTCTCCAGTCGGTCCTCTTTCCCAACCTTCTCTGAGCTCCTGGAGTCCTTGACCTGCACATTGTGCGTAAAAAAGCGCTGCTCAAGGTAAAATTACGCAAAACATCTAAATCTCCATTCCCAAAAAGAAGTTGTAGTTTCAGGAAAGATGTAGGATATTTAGTAATATCAGGATATTTAGTGACTTATCCTTATTCTCTTCTCTGAAAATCTAACAATTCTTTTTTATCGCAAGGCTTTGCACGTGCTAGAACAACAACGAGTGTGTGAGCTTGTCATAAAAACTAAGAACTTGGAAACGTGCAACCCTCTATATGCAAAGTAATCAATCTCTTTAGCTAAAAGGACTCCACCAAACCATAAGTAAACCGAAACCGTTTGCATTTAACTTGAAACGCCACATCGGTTCCAGTTGAGAAAAATGTTTTCGAAATATTTCCCCAAACGTCTCTGAAACGCAGAATGTCAAAGCAATTGCTGTCTGCTGAACGTTTTATCGGATTCTCCAAAAGCGCACACAACGATTAAACAGACGAATCCATCTTAAACGAATACATTAGAAAATTATCTGATGACAACTTAATTATTAAAATTTTTGTTATCTGCTTAAAAGCGACACAAAAGGATACATTGATTACAACGAGTCAGCGAAACCATTAAAATTTCTGATTTAAATCAAATGATTCGTGATGTGAGGACATGGAAGATTCGATAACTCTCTAATCTTCCATTTCATCCTGATCGCTAGTGTCCATTCTACTCCATCCTCCATTAACTCTTCGATGCGCGTCTAACGTTAGCAATCTTTAACACATTTGCCACCTCACTGCTGCAGTAGTACTTAATTCGTGTTTGCAACATATCAGAACTCCCACACAAACAATGTAATTAGATTTCCCAAAATCTATCGGTGAATCAACGTTCCAATTACTATCCACGTCGCTAACAATATTTTAAATTTCTTAAAACTTGTTTTTCCCTTTAATTAGAGTGAAATACTGCCACAGATAGAACTTATATTAGCAACTACTCGAAAACCTACGAATGTTCTGGAATGCGGTGGCGAACAAATTTAAAAGTATTACCTTACCCGTTTAAAACTCATTACAGAAGAGTTCTCACATTTCAAACTAAGGAGCTTACAGAGCATCCTATTCTTTTGCCTCCTTCTTAATGGTAATTTAAAACAAAGATTATGTTTCAAGTGCTTGTTGAATAATAAATTGACTGTTACGGAAATTTAGTAGGATTTATACGAGTGTCCTAACCAAGGAGAGAATAATTTATCTTGAAGCACTAACGCATTAAAGTGATTGTATTTCTATGCGCATTATTACAGGTTTTATAAAACATTTCCACTTTCATGTAAGAAAAAATATTCTTGCAATGCTTCATTGTTAATAGGCGTACCTTTAGGTTGGGTTGGGTTGTTTTACCTCTGAGCGGCACTTTTTTGCACACCATGGGCTAAATGGCCAGGTTACATGGACCCCGAAGGCTCAGAGAAGGTTGGGGGAGGGGACCCACTGGAACAGCTGTTGGGAGACAGATGGTAGCCTCCCGTCAAGGCCATCCAGCGTGTTCTTTAACGTGCACAGGGTATGGCTCTCCCGCACACGGGGCCACGGCTTAACGTCCCATCCGACGGACGGCGGTCTTTTCAAGCGTTTCGGTGTCCCCTACTGACCGTGGGCAGGGCGGGGAATTTTTGTGGAGATAAATCTCAACGCTGACCCAGCTGGGATTCGAACCTGGGAACTACAGATTACGAGCCTGGCGCACTACCGACTGAGCCACCTGCGCCCCCAGGCGTACCTTTAAAGAAAATGGTTCATAATCTAAAATAGTCTGCTACATAAAATAATTTAAATCATGCGTTATTTTCTCCTTTTCTCTCTACTTTACAAATGCATTTTTATCCCAAACATGATTACTTCAATAAATGTATGTACAACATTCTCTTTTACGTTAATCTGTCTGAAAAATTCACTTTCGTAGTTTGTAACTAAATGACATCCATGTGAATATAAAATTGATTGTACTATGAAATCTAATTCGCTATTATGCTTCCCTCCTCCGCCATACGAAAGAAAAGTTCCAAAAGAGTTTTCAAACAGTAACAGTCGCTACTTATTTTTTTATCACTTTATTGAAAATTATGCTTTTTCCGCCTCAATATGATTTCCATCTTCATATTTTCACTGTCCCATATCACTTTTGTCTTTCCACTGCCCACGTATCACCACTATCTCATCCACATATCTTTTTCCACACGCCGCTATCATCTCTTGTCTCTGTGATATATACCTTCACCGTCATTTGTCATCTCTAGACCCATGTTTTTGTTTCCACTTCACCACAACATATATCATCCTCATCTTTATTCCCTCATTACAAGAGTTTAATTTTTCATCGCCATCTTCATTTCCTAATTCCCTTCGTATCACCTCTCATCTCTATATTGCTCTTTTCAGTATACCAAATCCTATCATCTTCCATATTTCTCTTTATCTTCTCGCTGCGTCCTCATGATCTGTGATCTCCATCTTATTCTGTTCGATACCCGTGTATATCTTATTTACCACTTATTAGAGAATTCAATTACTTTTCCTAGTCTGGCTGTGTATGCTTGCCACTTTTCCATCTTACCATTGCAAGGGTTTCATCTGCCATTTTCATCTAACTGTTCCATATGTTCCGTATCTCCATTTTTATCTCCTCATCGTCATAGCAACATATTTCCTCTCCATTGTATCATCTATCATTTCCGCCTTTAC
Source organism: Ryuthela nishihirai (assembly GCA_038380435.1). Taxonomy (NCBI): domain Eukaryota; kingdom Metazoa; phylum Arthropoda; class Arachnida; order Araneae; family Heptathelidae; genus Ryuthela; species Ryuthela nishihirai. Next base: position 12,063,442 of record JAWZYU010000004.1, read on the forward strand.
CTCCTCATCGTGGGGCGGGGGTGGCTCAGTCGGTAGCGCGCCAGGCTCGTAATCTGTAGTTCCCAGGTTTGAGTCCCAGCTGGGTCAGCGTTGAGATTTATCTCCGCAAAATTCCCCGTCCTGCCCACGGTCAGTAGGGGACACCGATGGGCTTGGAAAGGCCGCCGTCCGTCGGATGGGACGTTAAGCCGTGGCCCCGTGTGCGGGAGAGCCATACCCTGTGCACGTTAAAGAACACGCTGGATGGCCTTGACGGGAGGCTACCATCTGTCTCCCAACAGCTGTTCCAGTGGGTCCCCTCCCCCAACCTTCTCTGAGCCTTCAGGGTCCATGTGACCTGGCCATTTAGCCCATGGTGTGCAAAAAAGTGCCGCTCAGAGGTAAAACAACCCAACCCAAACCCTCCTCATCGTCACTGCATCATTCGTCCTATCAATCTTTACATTTTCATCGCATCTTCTGACCTCTAAATCTTTATCTCTCCATGGTCACTGCATCATCAGTCCACTTTATTTTTATCTCCTCATCGTCGTCACATCATCCTACCCTCTTTATTTTTAACCACTCATCGTCATCAAAATGTGTGTCCTCTCCATCATTACTTTCACATCATCATTGCATCATTTGTCCTGTTTATGTTAATCTCCTCGTGGTCATATGGTCATTGAATCACATATCCTTTCCATCTTTAACTATTGATCGTATCATCTGTGGTTCCATCTTAATCTTCTCATTGCCATCGAATCATCTGCTCCGTCTTATCTTTACCTCCTCCTCGTCAATACTGATCTGTACTCTCCATCTTTACTTTTTCAGCGTCGCTGCATCATCCGTCGTCTCTATTTTTATCTCCTCATCCTCATCGTATCATCTAGCATCTCCATCTTTACCTCTTTATCGTCACTGCATCATCTGTCCTCTCAATCTTTATCTTCTCATCGTCATCGCATCACCTTTTCTTACCATCTTTAATTACTCATCATCAGTGCATCACCTTTTCTCTTTATCTTTATCTCCTAGTATTCATCGTATCATCTGTCCTCTCCATCGTAATCTCCTCTTCGTCATCGAATAATCTATCATCTCCATCTTTGATTCCTCATCGTCTCCGCATCATCTAACCTCTCCATTATCTCTCCTTTCTTTCTTCAAATCCATCGTTTTGTCCACGATTTGTACAACTGAAGCTCGTCTCCCTCCATTTTCCTCTTCTTTATCGTTCGCGGTTCTCTTTGTCCACCGTGGAATTAGAATATTGACATTAAACCCTATTAAAGTCAGACCTTCTTCAGGAAAAGTCTCCGCAAAGGAATTTAATGCCAATAATGGAAAGTTGATGAGTTCCATGCTGTCGCGGGGGAATGGACCACACGCCCGACGGAAACGGCATCCGATGATCCTACTTCCGGTTCACTGAACCTGGAGCAGCTGCAAGTCAGCCCTCCCAAGAGAGTCCACTGTGGGATTATTTTTGCCTCGGAAGAAGACAATGAAACGAGAAAGAAAAGATCAATTCTCTCAAAACACCAAACGTACCTCTATTCCATGAATCCGAAGAGTTCGCTTGGCGTTTCTTATTTCTACCGACGTCGTTTTTTTTGTCGAGTTCTTATTTTTAATCAACATCATTGTAACAGCATTCAGCCTTTATCCCTTGCTGGTAGGACTCTCGTTTACCAGGTTTCAATAAATTAAGGAACAACGTGAAAAGTCAGTTTTTCTATAAGATCTTTTTAAATATGTTGCATGTGTATCTGAAGATATTTATATATATACAAACACTAATTTTTCAATTATTGGACGTAAGACAACAGTTGAAAAAATGGAATGAAACTTTTATTTACCAAAATTATATACAAATGCAGATCATCATCATCATCCTCAAGCAGCCATGGGCTACGGAGGTCCAACCAGACCGTGCAATTTAGTTCTCCAAGCAAGTCTATCCTGAGCTACATCTACTGCATCTGGCCACTGCACACCAATTCTAACAAGGTCCTGTTTGACATTGTCTGCCCACCGCATCCTAGGTCTCCCCTTCTTTCTGAGGCCTTTAGGCACACTGTTCATAACCCTATTCGCCAATCTATAATTATTCATACGGGAAACATGGACAAACCAGCGGAGTCTCTCTCTGCACAATATGCTGCTTAAAGGAGGTTGCAAACTCCTTTGCCTAACCTCATCATTAGTTACAAAGTTGAACCACCTAATGCCCAAGATACTGCGTAAGCATCTGGAATCAAAAGCATCTAGTTTCCTGTTATCTTGTTTACAAAGTGGAAGATACATGACAAAAAGTTAAAAGGCAATAAGAGATAGCCCAATGGTTCTATATAGAGTGTGGACACCTCTTACCATTATGCAGGCCTCACGGCAATGTCTCAGATTGTTGATAAGACTGTCCCGCAGCACTGAGGATATTAATCTCCATTTATCCTCCAAAGCACGTCGAAGCTCCAAGAGTCGTGCAGGAATGGGATTCAGGGGATCAATCCACCTCCCGAGAGAATACCATACATGTTCTATCGGATTAGATCGGGATACCTGGCTGGCCATTCCTTAGAGTTAATAATAATATTCTCCAGATATCAACTGACAAGGGGGCGGGGGTGGTTCAGTCGGTAGCGCGCCAGGCTCGTAATCTGTAGTTCCCAGGTTCGAGTCCCAGCTGGGTCAGCGTTGACATTTATCTCCGCAAATTTCCCCGCTCTGCCCATGGTCAGTAGGGGACACCGATGGGCTTGGAAAGGCCGCCGTCCGTCGGATGGGACGTTAAGCCGTGGCCCCGTGTGCGGGAGAGCCATACCCTGTGCACGTTAAAGAACACGCTGGATGGCCTTGACGGGAGGCTACCATCTGTCTCCCAACAGTGGGTCCAGTGGGTCCCCTCCCCCAACCTTCTCTGAGCCTTCGGGGTCCATGTGATCTGGCCATTTAGCCCATGGTGTGCAAAAAAGTGCCGCTCAGAGGTAAAACAACCCAACCCAAATCAACCGACAAAGCGACAACTGTACAGATAGGCGTTATCGTCCTGTAGGAGGAAGTATTGTACCCCCATGTGGTCGAACAAAGAAGTCCAAGATTTCATCTGTGTATCTGCGACTGGTGACGCATCCTGTTGAAATCACATACAGATCTGTTCAGCAGTCTAAAGATATCCTTCCCCAAACCATGACACTACCACCACCATAGATGTCCCATTTACCGATATTTGTGGCATGATAACTTGTTCCTGGTTCTCTCCAAACCAACCGACACAGCGAATCGTTGGGGATGGAAGATCTCAATTCATCCGTCAAAAGCACAGACCACCATTTCTCCTGTGTCCAGTTGAGATGATGTCTGTACCAGTTAGATGATCAATCCTGTGGCATTGGGTCAGAGACAAGCACACCACTTGCCTCATAACATATAATGCACACTTTATGAAGACTGGCGTACAGAGGTAATGGACATCGCCTTTTGTTATAGGGAACCCCTCATTCGAGGCTAATTTCACCATGAACTTACAACACCTTGAACCTTGATATCGCCTTTCTGCTAGCTGCTGCGAGGTCCGATTTCAGTTGACCTGGTGTTGCCTCCTCGTTCCTTTGAACGTATAACATCAGATAGCAGTCATCCCTTGAGGTTTTGCCTGTCATCTTCCACTACTGAATCGTCTGGATGCATTTTATGCTTGGAATCTTTGTCAAAATCTATGCACCACGGAATGGCTCGTATCATGCCATCTGACAAGAGCTGCTTGAGTTTCGCCTTCCTCCAGCCGATCTATAGGTATCCATTGCGTTTCTTCCACTAAATGACATATGGGAGACACCCAACAAATCTGCTATCTAGAAAAAACCACCTAGTACTTTCGCAGGAAAACCGGAGAACGACTTTGAAAAAAAAAAAAAATAAATAAATAAATACCCCCTCAAGCAGCTGCTTGCCACAGAGGTCTGACAGGAGCCTGTCAGTTTATATGCCACAGTAGAAGATCTGAGAGGATGGCAGGACCCCACATTTAATTCTCGACGCCTTTCCATGTACCGCAGCCAGCCTCATTCATTTGCATATCGTACCTCAATCCTGCGTCGCATTATACGTACATGACTTTCGTGCACTTCTATCGTCGGAGTTTTACGACATATCTCTTGTTGTTTCTTAATTTATCGAAACCATTGTATTATGTTAAGACTTTGGAATGTTGATAATTTCCGTAATCAACATCCTAAAGTCAACATTATATTCAGTGAAGGTGATCTCATTATCACTTCCTAGTTTAGCTAACTTATCCATTCTCAACAGCTGTGCTTATCTCAGTCAGTGGCATAGTTGAATTACTTTTGTTAATTAGTAGCTTCCACATTTCACTGTCGCGCACTAAATTGCAGTAAATTTTCATAATGAACTGAATGAGAATTTAGGTATTATTTACTAGTTTGGGCACTTTACTCAGTCAGTGACTGTTTATACTTCAGTATCATTTATTATATTTCAGTGGCCATTCCTTACTGTGTCATTTATTCATTATATTTCAGTATCATTTTATTATTAGTTAATCTTTTATATACATTCAGCCACCATTTTATTAGATACAATTCCGTGTGATATCAATAATAAATCTGATGTAAAACTCAGGAGCAGGGATGGCTCTGTCGAGAGCACGCCAGGCTCGTAATCTGCAGTTCCCAGGTTCGAGTCGAAGCTGGGTCAGCGTTGAAATTTATCTCCTCAAAGCTTCCCGTCCTACCACGGTCAGTACTAGACACCGATGGGCTTGGAATGCTGCCGTCCATCGGATGGGACGTTAAGCTGTGGCTCCGTGTGCACAAGATCCATATTCTGTCACCTTAAAAAATACGCTGGATGGCCTTGAAGGCAGCCCAACCTTCTCTGAACATCGTTGTTCCTACCTTCTCTGAACCATCGTTGTCCTTGTGACCTCCCAGCTGGGTCAGCGTTGAGATTTATCTCCACAAAATTCCCCGCCCTTCCCACGGTCAGTAGGGGACACCGATGGGCTTGGAAAGACCGCCGTCCGTCGGATGGGACGTTAAGCCGTGGTCCCGTGTGCGGGAGAGCCATACCCTGTGCACGTTAAAGAACACGCTGGATGGCCTTGACGGGAGGCTAACATCTGTCTCCCAACAGCTGTTCCAGTGGGTCCCCTTCCCCAACCTTCTCTGAGCCTTCGGGGTCCTTGTGACCTGGCCATTTAGCCCATGGTGTGCAAAAAGATGCCGCTCGCAGACCATATCCTGTTCACGTTAAAGAACAAGCTAAATAGCCTTGACGGAAGCTTTCATGTGTCTTCTATAAGCTAGGAATCCCTTCCTCCAATCTTCTCTGAGCCCTTGTACTTCTTCTGGCTTGACCATTTAGCCCATTGTGTGCAAAAGAAGCAGCTGAGAAAAAAACAACCCAACCATCCCATAAATGCGCAGTATGAATAACGATCATCATTCTTTCATCTTTGTCAAATATTTATATTTTCTCGCATAAATTATGTATATTTATTTATTATTTAAATTTTCTCTCAAAAAACTTATTCCAAACAACAGGACTGAAAGGAGTTTTACAAACCAAATGGTTTGGATTTCACAAAACTTTTCAGTAACAACCGATCATAAAACTAATTAGTTAAGCCCACACTAATTGTGTAGCTGCAACCGTTTTGAGAGCGGAATGTGTTAAAACAGAAAACAGATACAAACGAGAGAGATTTCGAGAAATGGCTAATGTTGTTTAGAAACAAACATCATGTTACAGAGGTGCGAGAAGTCTCTGTAGTCTCTGTGCAAGGTGTGCATCTTCATCATTTGTCTTTGTAATTAGACAGATAGATGCTCGTTTAAGCAGATTAATTCGTCACCAGGGATGATAATCGCGTTAAGAGGCATTGCAACGAAATCTTCTAATGACTGTCAAGTTGCTGGAATAGAGTTAGGTATCGGCATGAGACTGTGTGTGTGAGTGGAATAGAGGAACAATCCGAAATGAAAATAGATGAATGGTGGTTGCCTCATTGCTTATGTCTTAGCGAGGATTCCTGCAGATTATACAAGCTCTATTTGGCCAATTACACACCACAAGTTCCTTTTGGTATGAGGCCAGGTTCCAATTACAGTAGAATTTCCCATGTCTGTATGGAACGGATTTAGAAGATTTAAACACGGTCGTTTTTAAGGAGAGGAGAATGATTTCTATACATTTTTAATTTCATCCGATGGACGGCGGCCTTTCCAAGCCCATCAGTGTCCCCTGCTGATCGCAGGGGATGGAGGTCAAGGCGAGAAGTTCTGCGGAGATAAATCTCTACGCACTGCCCAGGTGGGACACGAACCTGGGAACTACAGATTGCAAGCCTGATGTGCTACCGACTGAGCCACTCCCGTCCCTAGGAAACCAGTGGAGTTAGGTGTGAAAATACGGTATTCGATTACGATTTAGTTCTGTAATTCCCCTTACGTGGGAAAAATGCCACCAACAAAACATAGAAATAGATTGGGTTCGGCTTTTTTTTACCTCCGAGCTTTACTTTTTTGCCCACAGTGATCTAAATGGCTAGATCACAAGGACCGCAGGAGATCCCAGAGGACCCCAAGAGACCCAAGAGATCAGAGAAGATTGGGGGAATGGGATACACTGGACCGCTGTTAGGAGAAAAATTATTACAAACTACCTGAATTTGAAAACAATTATGGGAGATGTATCAGTGATTATAAAATACCACACACTTTTAATTTGATTCCAAGAGAAATTATAAATGTTAACATCTATAACAATATTTTTAATTCCTTTTAATCTATTTTAAATAAATTATATATCTATGCTAAATTTTGTATCTTTCAGGAAGTTTTTGCATTTTACATTTTGTCTTATTTTAATTTTCCTGTTTCTTTTTTAAATAAATTATCAATTGAGAGATTTGGGTTGGGTTGTTTTACCTCTGAGCGGCACTTTTTTGCACACCATGGGCTAAATAGCCAGGTACACATGGACCCCGAAGGCTCAGAGAAGGTTGGGGAAGGGGACCCACTGGAACAGCTATTGGAAGACAGATAGTAGCCTCCCGTCAAGGCCATCCAGCGTGTTCTTTAACGTGCACAGGGTATGACTCTCCCGCACACGGGACCACCGCTTAACGTCCCATCCGACGGACGGCGTCCTTTCCAAGCCCATCGGTGTCGCCTACTGACCGTGGGCAGGGCGAGGAATTTTGCGGAGATAAATCTCAACGCTGACCCAGCTGATCAATTGAGAGAACATGTGTATATGTATCATGAATGTATTGTTCAATTACCTACAGATAAGCTACTTAACTTTGTGGGTACTATGTATTTTGTATTTTCTACATGTTCTTATGACTGAATAAACAATGTTTAAAAAAAAATTAGGAAAGGTACAGGAACATAAAATGCAGTATTAGAATTGACTTCCATGATACGTAAGAATATAAATAAAAACTATAAGTCAGTAAATTTATTCCTTGATACAAAAAAAAGGCTTCGATACTGTTTCACGTGAAATTTTATTGTGTAAATTACATTCAGCCGAATTTAGGAGAGGGGGGGGGGTTTGCAATGGTTTCATAGCTTTTTAATTGACAGGAAACAAAGAGAAAGAATTAAAAATAAAATCAGCGATGAAGTTACATTGCAATTTGGAGTGCCTCAAGGATCTGTATTGGGACCAGTGGTATTTTTCATTTACATTAATCACTTGTGTGATTTTCGGTTAAACAGTAAAAAAATTACTTTTGCAGATGACAAAACTATACTTTTTTCTGGTAAAGAAGACATATTAATTAACCAAATAAACAATGATTTACATAAAACAGGTGATTGGTTTCATAAGAATAGATTAGTATTAAATATCTCATATGAAGACAAACTATATGAAATTTGAATTAGGGAGAGTGAAACAGATTATTTTAAAAAGAAACTAAATTATCATCAAAGATCTTCTAGTGGTAATATATGTAGATGTGAAAGTATTAAAGGAGAAGATAGTTATTGCTATTTAGGAATAATTATAGATAGAGAATTATTTTAGTATTTGCAAATAAAACACTTATATAAAAATATCAATGCCGTAATCCCTAAAATATATTATATCGGGAATTATTCAGACTCATCATATTTCTAAATTATTTAGAATGCTTGATAAAAATCTTATCTGATAAAGGTATTTCCTCATGGCGAGGAGGCTTTTGATAAACCTGTTAAATCATTAGAGTTCTGATGAATATATTTTCATGATGAAGGTATTTTGTGATGACTAGGAGCTTTTGATAGACGTGTTAAACCATTAGAGTTCTGATGAATATATTTTCATGATGAAGGTATTTTGTGATGACTAGGAGCTTTTGATAGACGTGTTAAACCATTAGAGTTCTGATGAATATATTTTCATGAAGGTGTTTTGTGATGACTAAGAGCTTTTGATAGACGTGTTAAACCATTAGAGTTCTGATGAAGATATTTTCATGATGAAGGTATTTTGTGATGACTAGGAGCTTTTGATGGACGTGTTAAACCATTAGAGTTCTGATGAAGATATTTTCATGATGAAGGTATTTTGTGATGACTAGGAGCTTTTGATATAGGTGTTAAACCATTAGAGTTCAAAACCATATAATTAGGTGCATGCTAAGAAGAAGAAGAGAAAGTATAATTCAGAATTATCAAGCATTAAGCATCTTCCAACTGAGAAAACTATATATTTTTAATGTAATCAAACATGTAAAGAAAACTTGGAATGAGCAAAACATCAAAACGTTTGCAGTTAATGCCAGATTATCTAGAAATGTATTATTGGAAGAGCTTTTGGCAACAAAGAATATTATTACTAGGTTACATTTATATATATATCCAAGGTTATTTGATTCCAAATTATATGAGAGATTTAAGAAATGTAAATGAATTTGTTACAGAATCTATAAAATAGATATTGGAGTTGAACTTGGAAAATGTTCAATTTTTTATAAAAAATAACGAAATACTAAATATAAAGTTATTCTTTAGATATTAAAAACCGTGCGAAATATGTGAACGTTTTTATAATAATTTAAACCCTACAAGTGAGTCTCACTCGTATGGAATGTTTCTATTATGGAAATGAGCATGGTAATGTTGCTGTAATGACAGGAATTCAAGAAGAAAGATGCACAATGCCGACTTAAGTTTTAGATTGTAAATGATGCCGTACAGTGTTTAAAATTGCATAAATGCGAAAAATGTATTTACTCTGGTGTATTGTTATATTGCCTAAAACTTTCGGTATAGTAACCATGCAATATATATATACATAAAACAGAAATTAAGCTTACTTACTTACTTGCTTACTTACTTTGAGCGTGTTGGGTTGTTTTACCTCTGAGCGGCACTTTTTTGCACACCATGGGCTAAATGGCCAGGTCACATGGACCCCGAAGGCTCAGAGAAGGTTAGGGGAGGGGACCCACTGGAACAGCTGTTGGGAGACTAGATGGTAGCCTCCCGTCAAGGCCATCCAGCGTGTTCTTTAAGGTGCACAGGGTATGGCTCTCCCGCACACGGGGCCACGGCTTAACGTCCCATCCGACGGACGGCGGCCTTTCCAAGCCCATCGGTGTCCCCTACTGACCGTGGGCAGGGCGGGGAATTTTGTGGAAATAAATCTCAACGCTGACCCAGCTGGGACTCGAACCTGGGAACTACAGATTACGAGCCTGGCGCGCTACCGACTGAGCCACCCCCCGCCCTACTTTGAGCGTGAGGGACTTTCTTATTTACATCTTATTCAGAGCAACATGGGAAAAAGAAAGCTGTCGATCATAGAAGGCACCATGAACGACACATGCTGATCATTTATAAGTCACATTAGTGAATAAATGACGAAAGTCGGTGTAGTTAGTGATTAAAACACTCTGATATGAATCTGAAGAGATGCAGGTTCGAGTCCCGTTCATGGGCAAAACTTATTTTTCCTATGAAACTATTTAAATCAATTCATATCTCGATTTTCAATGATATTCATTCAGAATTTAGCTTATGAAGCATTACTATTACTATACTAACTTTCATAAGACTTTACCTCAGAAATTAATTGAAGCTTAAACAATAAGTATTGTTTCAAACCATTTAATAAAATAAATGTATATCTTATAAGTTCATTTATTCCATTAAGTGCATATTTTATAAGTTATAGAGCTTCGATATTAGATTCCCATTTACATAACATGGAAATTCCCTAATATTGTGGAGATGGGAGGTTATCTCTCTAAAATGCAAAAACGCATCGCACTCAAAAGAATCGAAAGCAATAAACAATACTAGCTACAATAACACCAGATAATAGCTATTAACTCTTAAAGGAACCCTTTTCATACAATTTCAAAACATGAGAAGTGCAACACTTAATTAAAAAATTAAAGAGAAATAACTCTTGTAGTACACTTTTATATATCGCATGCAAAATAATATTACCGACTGCATATCTCTAGCACAGGGGTTCTTAACGTGGGGTACGCGGTAAAATTTTTGGGGGACGCCGTGAGAGCTCAAAAGTCGCTAGATCTAGTAACAAAGTCGCTAAGTTAGCAACACTGCTATGCAAAAATATATTTTTGTGTGTTTAGCAATATATCTAATTTATGAATACAAAATTTAATGTGTATATATATATATGTTTTATTTTATTCACATTGTTATACTATAGCATAGCTTTATCTATCTATACAAGGGGTACGCCAGTTACATACACATTTCCAGGGGGTACGTGAAGCATAAAAGGTTGAGAACCACTGATATATATGTTTTATTTTATTCCCATTGTTATACTATAACTATAGTTTTATCTATCTATACAAGGGGTACGCCAGTTACATACACATTTCCAGGGGGTACGTGAAGCATAAAAGGTTGAGAACCACTGATATATATGTTTTATTTTATTCCCATTGTATTACTATAACTATAGTTTTATCTATCTATACAAGGGGTACGCCAGTTACACATTTCCAGGGGGTACGTGAAGCATAAAAGGTTGAGAACCACTGATATATATGTTTATTTTATTCCCATTGTTATACTATAACTATAGTTTTATCTATCTATACAAGGGGTACGCCAGTTACATACACATTTCCAGGGGGTACGTGAAGCATAAAAGGTGGAGAACCACTGATATATATGTTTTATTTTATTCCCCTTGTTATACTATAACTATAGTTTTATCTATCTATACAAGGGGTACGCCAGTTACACATTTCCAGGGGGTATGTGAAGCATAAAAGGTTGAGAACCACAGATATATATGTTTTATTTTATTCCCATTGTTATCCTATAACTATAGTTTTATCTATCTATACAAGGGGTACGCCAGTTACATACTCATTTCCAGGGGGTACGTGAAGCATAAAAGGTTGAGAACCACTGATATATATATGTTTTATTTTATTCCCATTGTTTTACTATAACTATAGTTTTATCTATCTATACAAGGGGTACGCCAGTTACATACTCATTTCCAGGGGGTACGTGAAGCATAAAAGGTTGAGAACCACTGATATATATGTTTCATTTTATTCCCATTGTTTTACTATAACTATAGTTTTATCTATCTATACAAGGGGTACGCCAGTTACATACTCATTTCCAGGGGGTACGTGAAGCATAAAAGGTTGAGAACCACTGATATATATGTTTTATTTTATTCCCATTGTTATACTATAACTATAGTTTTATCTATTTATACAAGGGGTACGCCAGTTACATACACATTTCCAGGGGGTACGTGAAGCATAAAAGGTTGAGAACCACTGATATATATGTTTTATTTTATTCCCATTGTTATACTATAACTATAGTTTTATCTATTTATACAAGGGGTACGCCAGTTACATACACATTTCCAGGGGGTACGTGAAGCATAAAAGGTTGAGAACCACTGATATGTATGTTTTATTTTATTCCCATTGTTATACTATAACTATAGTTTTATCTATTTATACAAGGGGTACGCCAGTTACATACACATTTCCAGGGGGTACGTGAAGCATAAAAGGTTGAGAACCACTGATATGTATGTTTTATTTTATTCCCATTGTTATACTATAACTATAGTTTTATCTATTTATACAAGGGGTACGCCAGTTACATACACATTTCCAGGGGGTACGTGAAGCATAAAAGGTTGAGAACCACTGATATATATGTTTTATTTTATTCCCATTGTTATACTATAACTATAGTTTTATCTATTTATACAAGGGGTACGCCAGTTACATACACATTTCCAGGGGGTACGTGAAGCATAAAAGGTTGAGAACCACTGATATATATGTTTTATTTTATTCCCATTGTTATACTATAACTATAGTTTTATCTATTTATACAAGGGGTACGCCAGTTACATACACATTTCCAGGGGGTACGTGAAGCATAAAAGGTTGAGAACCACTGATATGTATGTTTTATTTTATTCCCATTGTTATACTATAACTATAGTTTTATCTATTTATACAAGGGGTACGCCAGTTACATACACATTTCCAGGGGGTACGTGAAGCATAAAAGGTTGAGAACCACTGATATGTATGTTTTATTTTATTCCCATTGTTATACTATAACTATAGTTTTATCTATTTATACAAGGGGTACGCCAGTTACATACACATTTCCAGGGGGTACGTGAAGCATAAAAGGTTGAGAACCACTGATATATATGTTTTATTTTATTCCCATTGTTGTACTATAACTATAGTTTTATCTATTTATACAAGGGGTACGCCAGTTACATACACATTTCCAGGGGGTACGTGAAGCATAAAAGCTTGAGAACCACTGCTCTAGCATATTCCAATAATTTGATTTTAAATTTTTGCTCAAAGCCAAAAAAAGTTCATTTGAATTTTGTTTCACTTTCCAAATGCGTAGAAAATTGAGCTTTTTAAAAAAAATATATATATCAGGTAATTCCGTTTGGAAACTACTCGTCCAGGATTAGTTCAAGGAAAGAGGTCCGACGTCAAATACTCTGTCTTGTTTTCCCTTACTGATTCTTTTTAAATCCCAAATGTTGATCTTTACCAACAAGTAACCTTACATACACTCTAGAGTTGGGTTGAGTTGTTTTACCTCTGAGCGGCACTTTTTTGCACACCATGGGCTAAATGGCCAGGCCACAAGGACCCCGAAGGCTCAGAGAAGGTTGGGGGAGGGGACCCACTGGAACAGCTGTTGGGAGACAGATGGTAGCCTCCCGTCAAGGCCATCCAGCGTGTTCTTTAACGTGCACAGAGATGGCTCTCCCGCACACGGGGCCAGGGATTAACGTCCCATCCGACGGACGGCGGCCTTTCCAAGCCCATCGGTGTCCCCTACTGACGTGGGCAGGGCGGGGAATTTTGCGGAGATAAATCTCAACGCTGACCCAGCTGGGACTCGAACCTGGGAACTACAGATTACGAGCCTGGCGCGCTACCAACTGAGCCACCCCCGCCCCTGCACTCTAGAGAGTCAAGTTCTAGGCTTTAGGAAATATTATTTCCTGGGTTAAAAATTTCTCCCCTTAAAATTCAATTACATTGACTTCACGTCCGAAGCAGAGTGCAAAAGTCTTTCCTAATCAAGTGGCGAAGTTTGATTAATTACTAGATCATGACGTACGATATGACATACGGTTGATTAATTATTAAATTATACCAAAACCCTTATGAACTGCTTCTCGAAAAAGTTTTTTATCAAATCGCCCGAATTTTGCTCCGAAGTAATGGCATTAATTCAAACAAGGTTTCTGGTTCAGTGACAAAATTTATTTAATCAGTATAAGACCGGAAAACCGTCCCATGACCGAGTGGTTAGCGCGCTTGGCTACTGATCTAAGAGACCTGGGTTCGAGCCCCAGGTGTCGTTTTTCTGCTGAGGTCTTGCCATCCTCTCAGACCTTCTACTTTGGCAAATAAACTGACAGGCTCCTGTCAGACCTCTGTGGCAAGCAGCTGCTTGAAGGGGTATTTAAATATTTTTTTTATTTTTAAGACCGAAAAATTGTTTTTTACCTTTATAACCAATACAACAGAGATGAGCAAAATTTGTGAGTACCCATAAGAAAATGTACACGAGTGCTCCAAAGTTAAGCAACAAATGCCAAAATCGGCATATCTCGTGCTGTAATTGATAATAAACAACAAAACTGATATTTTTAATATGAATAACGAAACAGAATTCAGATTTGCAATTTGTATTAAACACAGTCGCGAATGCGAAACAGGTCAATATAAAAAGCACCGCATTTGTACGTAAGCCTCAGTTCATGTTCGAGTCTCGATTTGTGACATCCGCGATAGCCAATCGTTAGATAATGGCAGGAAACCTTTTTAATGAAGAAATGAGGTGGCGAGCAATCGGAAGGCTGGAGGCCTCACAATGTCAGTCTGAGGTAGCCAGATAGCTAAATGCGAATCGTACCATTGTAAGACACCTTTGGAATTGATTTCAAACAAGCCAAACTTTTGGGGGGCGGGGGGGGCTCAGTAGGTAGCGCGCCAGGCTCGTAATCTGTAGTTCCCAGGTTCGAGTCCCAGCTGGGTCAGCGTTGAGATTTATCTCTGCAAAAATTCCCCACCCTGCCCACGGTCAGTAGGTGACACCGATGGGCTTGGAAAGGCCGCCGTCCGTCGGATGGGACGTTAAGCTGTAGTCCCGTGTGCGGGAGGGCCATACCCTGTACACGTTAAAGAACACGCTGGATGGCCTTGACGGGAGGTTACCATCTGTCTCCCAACAACTGTTCCAGTGGGTCCCCTCCCCCAACCTTTTCTGAGCCTTCGGGGTCCATATGACCTGGCCATTTAGCCCATTGTGTGCAAAAACGTACCGCTCAGAGGTAAAACAAACCAAACCAATCCGATGGCTACATAGCCTAGGTATGACCGTTGCCTGCTCCTAAATGAAAGGCGGCATAGAATCCGTACAACACGCCAACTCGCTTTCGACCTCGTTGTACCTACAGGAGGGGCTGTATCCCGGCAAATTGTGTCCAGAAGGCTTCATGCAGGTCCTCTTTATAAACGAAATGTCCTTTTGACGACCAGTCAGTGCAGAGCCCGATTGAATTGATCTCAGCAACATTGCAACTGGACTTAACGTCAATGGGGCAATGTTCTGTTCACCGATGAATCGGAATTTAGTGTGCAAACTGATTCCCGACGACTATTGGTCTGGAGACAGCCTGGAGCCAGATATCATCCCATTAACACCTTAGAAAGACACGGTTTTGGAGCTGGTGATGTGTTGTTGTGAGCAGGCATCATTCTCAATGGCCACACAAACCTTCCTGTTTTCCCAAGAGGGACTGTAGCAGCTATAAAGTATCGCAATGAAATCCTCGGATCTTATGTTCGTCCATTTCTCGCAGTATTGAATCCTGATTCCGTGTTAATGAACGATAATGCTTGCCCTGACAGAACTCATTTGGTGGACCAATACCTTAAGAGTGTACCATAAGCCCTATGGACTGGCCATCCCGATCATCTGATCTAAATCCAATAGAACATTTTTGATCGATGTTTTTTTTGATTTTTTTTTTTGGTTTGCGACATATAGGACAGAGAAGAATCCTAGAAGCTACTCCTAGCTTTAACAGGCCTTCTCATACAAGGACATGTCCTACTAAGACCGAAGTCACTGCTGACAACTGCCTTAGATAGAGCTAACACAACACACAAAGTTTGCCTTGCTGGAACAGTCGCTAGCTGCCTAACCACTATGCCATGTTTAGGATGTTCTAGGACCGTGTATTGACGGTCGCAATCCACTTCCCAGAACCATCCAGAAGTTCCGATCTGCACTGATGCATGAATGGCAATTACTCCCTCAAACCTTCATTGGCACCCTGATTTGCAGTAGGACGAGTCGTTGTGCAGCCTGTATCACAACATACCGTTAATATGGTGATCACACACCATATTAAATGTATGTTATCATTGAACTTTTATATGCCATTTTAAGGTAATAATTTTGCAATTTGAATATCTCATTAAATATGCATGGCAGTTCGTTTGCTTTTCGGGTATTAGTGGCATACATGATCGTGGGCTTCACCTGTACGTTTCATTGAAGTCCAATGACGGTTTTTTCCTAATTCGTTAGTCCTAATTCGTGTTTTTGTGTTTGTTGCTTAACTTTTGAACATCAGTGCGCTAGTTTGATGAAACGAATCTTAAATACCTTTATTATAACAGTGAATTTTACAGCCTGGCATGTTGTGGGTCACGAGTCACGGGTGACTCGTGCTTCTCCTCTACTCTGTGCTTCAATGATTTGTCTTTCCATGCCTTGTGGGGGCGGGGGTGGCTCAGTCGGTAGCGCGCCAGGCTCACAATCTGTAGTTCCCAGGTTCGAGTCCCAGCTGGGTCAGCGTTGAGATTTATCCCCGCAAAATTCCCCGCCCTGCCCACGGTCACTAGGGGACACCGATGGGCTTGGAAAGGCCGCCGTCCGTCGGATGGGACGTTAAGCCGTGACCCGTGTGCGGGAGAACCATACCCTGTGCACGTTAAAGAACACCCTGGATGGCCTTGACGGGAGGCGACCATCTGTCTCCCAACAGCTGTTCCAGTGGGTCCCCTCCCCCAACCTTCTCTGAGCCTACGGGGTCCATGTGACCTGGCCATTTAGCCCATGGTGTGCAAAAAAGTGCCGCTCAGAGGTAAAACAACCCAACAACCCAACTTTTCATGCCTTGCTCCACTGTGGTGTCTTATTGGTATTTTAAGTAGCATTTTTGCTGAACAAGTCACAGGTGACTCATGTTTGTCTCTATTCTGTGCGTCAAAGATTTTCTCTTGTTTCGCTGTGGCGACGTGTTGCTATTTCAAGAATCATTTTTTCTTCTAAACGAATCACGAGTGCTTAGTTCCTATGCATGTTCTTCACATTGTGTGACGACGTAATATCACCAAAAATCAGCCTTACAACTGGTAACCCCATCTAGCAATTGGAATTCAAACTACTTCATCGCCGCGAATCATTGGTGACTCCTGATGCACAATGGGCAGGATATTTGAAATCTTCTAATTTTACTCTCTCAGGGCAGGAAAGATACAACGAGACAACCGGGTTCATGGCTCAGTGAACGTGTTATATTTCAGATAAATAAGATAACGGTTAGACTGGTTTACCGTCAGAAATTCATTTCTTAAATGTCTAAACGATCAGAACCCCAAGGATATATAACTATAGAGAGAGTCTGGGAAAGCAAATCCTTCCACCCCTCAAAGAAAATTTCTACGTATATATATATAAAAAGTCGAGTTCCCCAATAAATTAGGCCTTAGCTACACTACTTCCATGTACGCCAGCTTCCGTAACTTATTTTGTAAGGAGCTCAGTTAATAGAACTTCGAGCTCGCAGCCTGATGTTACCAAGGTGACTCAGTCGGTAGCGGGGCAGGCTGTTGTTCAGTCGGTAGCGGAGCAGGCTGTTGTCGTAATCTGCAGTTTTTAGGTTCGAATCCCAGCCGAGCCACCGTTGAGATTTATCTCCGCAAACTTCCCCGCCCTCACCTCGATCAGTAGGAGACACCGATGGGTTTAGAAAGGCCGTAGTCCGTCGGATGGGACGTTAAGCCGTGGTCCCCATGTGCGGGAGAGTCATACCCTGTGCACGTTAAAGAATACTCTCTGGATGTCTAGACGGGAGGTTATCATCTGTCTCCCAACAGTTATGCGATGGTTATCCTCAACCCAACATTCTCTGAGCTCTCTCGGGGTCCTTGTGACCTGCCATTTAGCCCATTGTGCACAAAAAAGTGCCGGTCAGAGGTAAAACCCAACCCAATATTTTATTTTTGAAATACACTGGTTTCCATAAATTAAGGAAAATCCCTATGTTAAGTCAATGGGAAGCTAACGTCAAAGCTCTATAAATTCTAAAATAAGTTTTTTTTTTTGCTTTGAAAAATGTGATTGCAGATAAATATTTCAATCAAATAAATCAGTATGTAAATTTTTCAACAATTTTCGTTCAGTATTTAATGAGTTAATAAAATACACTGGAAGTTTGAATATTTAACAACAGCAGTGTCAGTCTTAAGAAACTTATGCAAAACTGAAGAATAGTGAAAGAATTCTTTACACAATGTTCTAAAATACAAACTTATTTTATTAAACACTTTGATACAATACTTATTACTAAGTTTTAATTAACTTCTGAAGTCAATTTTTATGGCTGGCATAGTTATCGCTAAATATTCAAACTTTCATAACTCATTAAATAATGAACGAATATTTTTGGAAATCGAGATATTGATTTATGTGATTGAGATCTTTATCTGCAATCAAATTTTTCCGAACAAAAACACTTATTTTAGAAGTTATAGAGCTGTCACGTTAGCTTCCCATTGACTTAACATAGGGATTTCCCTTAATTTGTAGAAACCAGTGTATTTTCTTAAATTCAGTCTCTGTTGGTAATCATCCTGAGTTTTAGGGTTCCTTATGCCCTTCCCATAATACAGCAAGAAAATGATCACTCTTTATCGACCCAACTTATAAATGTAATAATTTCGTCATCATCATCATCATTATCCTCAAGCAGCCATGGGCTACGGAGGTCCAACCAGACCGTGCAATTTAGTTCTCCAAGCAAGTCTATCCTGAGCTACATTTACTGCATCTGGCCACTGCACACCAATTCTAACAAGGTCATGTTTGACATTGTCTGCCCACCGCATCCTAGGTCTCCCCTTCTTTCTGAGGCCTTTAGGCACACTGTTCATAACCCTATTCGCCAATCTATAATTATTCATACGGGCAACATGGCCAAACCAACGGAGTCTCTCTCTGCACAATATGCTGCTTAAAGGAGGTTGCAAACTCCTTTGCCTAATCTCATCATTAGTTACAAAGTTGAACCACCTAATGCCCAAGATACTGCGTAAGCATCTGGAATCAAAAGCATCAAGTTTCCTGTTATCTTGTTTACAAAGTGTCCAAGTTTCACTACCATAACTAACCCTAGAAAGAACCAAACTATTATACAGTCTAATTTTAGTCTTTAGGTGTATACGCCTATTTCTCCACACTCTCCATAGGTTCTTAAAAGTCCCGGCAGCAATCCCTATTCGTCTGTTAATCTCATGCCGCACATCACCATTATCTGTTACATAGCTCCCAAGATAATTAAACTGTGACACCTGCTCAAGACTGCAACCATTCAGATTAACTGAATCACAGCCTGCCTGACCAATTTTCATCACTTTAGTTTTCTCTCTGTTTATAACCAAACCTACTCTACTACCAGTCTCATCAACAGCTCGAATGAAAGAGTTCATCTCATCAACATCATTTGCCAAAAGGGCTAAATCATCAGCATAATCTAAATCAGAAATTTTCGTATCTCCAGCCCATTTAAGGCCAAAATCTTTCCCTTGAAGTGAATTTCGCATAACATAATCAATAACCAAGCTAAAGAGAAAAGGAGACAAAATGCACCCTTGTCGAACACCAGAAGTAATGCTAAACCAATTGCTACAAGCCTTACCAACTCTCACACACGACTCAGTGTTATTATAGAGAGCTTTCATAATGTTAACTAACTTGTCTGGTATACCATATGATCTCACAATCAACCACAAATTATGACGATCAACAGAGTCGAAAGCCTTTTTGAAATCAACAAAGCTAGCAACCAAAGGTTTCTGAAACTCTAAACATTTCTCAAGAATCTGCCTAAGTGAAAATATCTGATCCACACATCCCCTACCACTTCTGAATCCACATTGCTCATCACGCAATTGACTGTCAACCAGATTCTTAATTCTATTAAGCACAATCATGGAAAGAACTTTACCTGGAACAGAGAGTAGGCTGATACCCCTATAGTTATCACAAGAACTGCGATCACCTTTTTTGAAAATAGGGATAACAATAGCTCTGGTAAAATCCTTAGGAACCATGCCTTTATCATAAAAGAGATTCAGAATTTCAGTCATCCAAGTGGTAACTGAAACATTTCCAGCTCTAAGCATTTCCGTAGTAATTTCATCTACCCCTGGGGATTTATGAAGTTTAAGTTTAGAAACAGCCAAAATAACTTCAGATTGTGTTATAGGTCCAACATTAAAGCCACCAATGCATCTATCATCATTGCAAACAATGGGAGTAGAACTAACTACATTGTTTAGAACATCACTGAAATGCTCAGCCCACCTAGCCATGACAGAATCCTCCCCTTCTATAACCTTACCTTGTTTATCCTTCAATCCTTGTATGCCTGTCCGTTTTCTACCACACAAAACATTAACTATCTGGTACAGCTCTCTGCTGTTGTGCTGTCTAACTGCTTCCTCGGCTTTGTCAGCCAAACCATCAAGCCAAAGATTCTTATCAGCAGCTAACTGATCCTTTACAAGTTTATTAAGGTCTCTGTAATGCTTTCTATTAGGACTAGTAGGGTATTGATTAAGGGCATTCCTGCAGTTCTTTCTTTCCGAAATAAGCTCAAGTGCCTTATCACTCAGATAATTTTGGCTCTTCTGCTCCTTTTTTCCTAAAAGAGTACTGTTAGTGTCCAAAAAAGCCTGTTTAAAATGATCCCATTCTTCCTCAATTTCAGTAGTAAGCAAACCATGACTGTCATAATGACTAAGTAACCTATCATGGTAAGCTTTGGCTATAACTGGATCTTTCAGAGCTTCAGTATTAAAAGTAAATTTTTTAACCCTAGCACAACACTTTTTAAGTTTAAGTTGCAACACACTTTTAACAAGGTAATGGTCAGATCCAATTTCAGCTCCCCTATATGCCCTGGTATTCCTAACAGAACTAGCCCATTTGCTGTTAATTAAGATGTAATCAATCATATTCTTATGCAGCCCATCAGGTGAAACCCATGTGTACTTATGTATGTCGCGGTGTTTGTAATATGTGTTAGTTATTCTGAATCCATTGAGTTTACTTACCTGTAGGAGACATTGCCCATTGCCATTGCAGCTACCAATACCAAAAGGGCCTATTACTCCTCCCCAAAGGGCAGAGTCAGTACCAACTTTGGCATTGAAGTCACCAAGAACAAGGGTAATATCTCCTTTCTTGACAGAATTCAAAATATCCTGAAGTTGTTCATAAAACCTATCCTTCTGATCCTCATCGGCATCCTCAGTGGGGGCATAACAGCAGATAACATTCAAGTCTTTAACGCTTGTCTGAAATTTTGCTGTAAGAAACCTTTCATTAATGCACTCATATCCTAGAAGAGCATCGCTAGCGTGCCTGCTGAGAAGCAGACCCACGCCTTGGTGATGCTTATTGTCGTCCCTCCCTGAAAAGAGAAATTTAAGATTATTTTTAAGAATCTGACCTTTATCTGTCCATCTGGTCTCTTGCAAGCCGAGAATATCTAAATTATAACGGTGGAATTCTTGTGTGAGGACATCAAGAGAAAATGCTCTGTGCAGAGTCCTCACATTCCAACTACCTATGGAGAGAAAATGGTTAGTGGGATGGTTAAAGAAATTATGTTTATTGAGAGAGGGATTGCCGACAATATCAAACAGCCCCCTAATCGCAGACATGGGGCAAAGACCCGTTCCCCCACTACTAAAGGCTGAAGCCATCTACACTGGAAGACTTCCTCCAATGTAGAATTTGACGATGCCAATAGAAGCAAAGAGTTCAGGTGCCTGCGATGACTTCTGCTCAGGATTATCCACCAGCTGATAAACATATCCTGTGAATCTATTCACTTGGGGCTGTCAACCCACAAACAAACAGAAAACACAGCGGAAGATTTTCCCTCCACAGAAGCCCACCAGTGCAGCAAAATCAGGATCCATAATCAAGCTCAGAGCCATATATCAGTCCAGTAGGTTTATATGGTCAGCACCAGGACCCTGTGTGGTTGACCACTCCTCAGCAGGGTAGAAAAAAAAGAAAAGTAGCCATAGTTGTCCAGATCAGTAGGCCACACTAATCTGGCAGCCCTCCCCTTCCGTTCACTTCCACAAGAGAGTATCTCTTTTGAAAGTTACTAACGGTCCGCACCACGAGAAGGCGGGGTCGGACATTAGGTGCTAGGCCTGGCCGGTTCTATGCGTCATCACAGGGGATTGGTGCATAGCTCTCCTTCCAGTGACTACCTAGCTACCATTTACAGACCAATAATTTCACTGCTACATAAAATAGAGCCCTTTTAATAAGCCACAACGTACTACGGTAAAGTAACATTTACATTTTGTCTATTTACGTACATAAATGTCCTCCCATTTATATCCCCTCTTTCACAACTTCTTAGAAATATGTACAGTCGCTCAAAAAAGTATCCGAACACTATGATTGATTACAGAATTCAAAAAAATATCTGGCAACGATTTTTTCTGAATTCTGTAATTAACCATAGTGTTCGGATACTTTTTTGAGCGACTGTAGGTGGTCATATTATTTTGATACTAGATCGTGTGGGCTCACTCACGAAAATATTGAGCGTGTGCAGTTACCGTTCACAGCAAACTGGAGTGTGTGCAGTAACTGCACACGCTCCAGTTTGCTGGTAACTGGAGCGTGTACAGTTGTTGTACACGCTCCAGATATTTTTCCTGAATTCTGAATCACGTGACACGAAGGTTGCCAGATCACTGATTTCTAAAAATATCGTTGCCAGATATTTTTTCTGAATTCTGTAATCAACCATAGTGTTCGGATATTTATTTGAGCGATTGTACTCTGCAGACACAAAACCAGAAACGGGATAAGAGAGACATTTTTGATGAAACAAACGTTCCTAACTACGCCCTCCCTCCCTACACACGCAACAGAGGTGAGCACACGACATTAACCATCTACGTCACCACACCTGGTAACTAAACGAACAGCGGCAAAGGTCTCTCTCTTGCGAGGAAGCAATATCACGTAGGGCCATGAGCACCTCACTCTCCTGTTGCGTTGATGAGAGTCCATCCAATGAATTCTTTAAAGAAGCCATTTTGCCGCTGACTCGGCCACTGAACGTGACGACACTTGGCGCGTGACAAAAGCCTCGTTCTCACCTTCCGTCGCGAGCTTGGAAAATCGGGCAGACCCATCGCTTGACTCGAGGTCTTGGCTTCTCTCTTATTCTTTGGGAATTGCCGCACGGAGGATTCTCACTCTCGAGTTTGTTCTTTTTCCTTTTTTTAGGTGCAACGTTCACTGAGATTGAGACATAAATATAGAGTGTTTAATGGTTTGGTGGAAGCAAACGTGGCGAAAAAAGTATTTTGTTTTTAATGAAAGATTTGAACGCCAGGAATGTAATTCAAATGATCATGGTAAAAGTTATGTTGTACATGTCTGCATTGGTAGAGGAGTTTGTAAGAGGAGAATGTCGTTCCTGAAGTACGCAACGTAACATCAAAAAGTTAATTTACTTCACATTGCCTTTGCCACTTTTTCTGTCTCTGCATCTCACCTTTTGTATGGTGTATGGAAAAAATTGTAGATACGTATTATGAAATTCCCTCAATGTTCAACATTATCTCTGAGGGTTGGGTTGTTTTACCTCTGAGCTGCACTTTTTTGCACACCATGGGCTAAATGGCCAGGTCACATGGACCCCGAAGGCTCAGAGAAGGTTGGGGGAGGGGACCCACTGGAACAGCTGTTGGGAGACAGATGGTAGCCTCCCGTCAAAGCCATCCAGCGTGTTCTTTAACGTGCACAGGGTATGGCTCTCCCGCATACGGGACAACGGCTTGATGTTCCATCCGACGGACGGCGGCCTTTCCAAGCCCATCGGTGTCCCCTACTGACAGTGGGCAGGGCGGGGAATTTTGCGGAGATAAATCTCAACGCTGACCCAGCTGGGACTCGAACCTGGGAACTATAGATTACAAGCCTGGCGCGCTACCGACTGAGCCACCCCCGCCCCATATCTCTGAGGAGTTTAATTTTAAAAAGTTAGAGATGTTAAAAATATTTTCAAGTCATGGCTTATAAAAAATATTTAACAACTGTTTACTCTGTGGTAGTGGTCTCCGCAAAATTCCCCGCCCTGCCCACGATCAGTAGGGGACACCGATGGGCTTGGAAAGGCCGCGGTCTGTCGGATGGGACGTTAAGCCGTGGCCCCGTGTGCTGGAGAGCCATACCCTGTGCAGGTTAAAGAACACGCTGGATGGCCTTGACGGGAGGCTACCATCTCTCTTCCAACAGTTGTTCCAGTGGGTCCCCTCCCCCAATCTTCTCTGAGCCTTCGGGGTCCATGTGACCTGGCCATTTAGCCCATGGTATGCAAAAAAGTGCCGCTCAGAGGTAAAACAACCCAACCCTGTGGTAGTGGTCGAGTGGTTAGCGCGCTTGGCTATTGATCTAAGGGACCTGGCTAAGACATGAATGTTTGTGTTGTTTTTCTGCTGAGGTCCTGCCATTCTCACTGACCTTCTACTCTGGCATATAAACTGACAGGCTCCTGTCAGACCTCTGTGACAAGCAGCTGCTTGAGGGGGTATTTTTTTTTTCATATATACTGAGGATATTCTTAATATTCGGACTGTTTATTGTATGCTATTTGGATTCCTGCGGACAAGCTTTTTAGCTTCGTGGGACTTGATTTTGTACCAAAAAAAAGCACTTATTAAACATTTATTTAATGCAGTGAAAGGCTCCAATTACTAATGTTTTGATGAAACTTTCAGGTGTGTTTCCTTACATCTCTTTTGTAGTCACTTTTCCTTCACTATCGTATAAATTTATCACTTGATGTTCTAATATAGGGTCGTTCATGAATATTGAAACGCAAAATTCAGCAATAAGATGCTCTTTCAATACCGCCCGAATCAACATAAATCATTATCAGTTGTTCCAAGGGGACATTTTAAAATATGTAAAGGACTAGTGAAACTTGGACGCTGTGTAAACAAGATAACAGGAAACTAGATGCTTTTGATTCTAGATGCTTACGTAGTATCTTGGGCATTAGGTGGTTTAACTTTGTAACTAATGATGAGGTTAGGCAAAGGAGTTTGCAACCTCCTTTAAGCAGCATATTGTGCAGAGAGAGACTCCGTTGGTTTGGCCATGTTTCCCGTATGGATAATTATAGATTGGCGAATAGGGTTATGAACAGTGTGCCTGGAGGCCTCAGAAGGAGGGGGAGACCTAGGATGCGGTGGGCAGACGATGTCAAACAGGACCTTGTTAGGATTGGTGTGCAGTGCCGGATGCAGTAGATGTAGCTCAGGACAGACTTGCTCGGAGAACTAAATGGCACGGTCTGGTTGGACCTCCGTAGCCCATGGCTGCTTGATGATGATGATGATGATGATGATGAAAGGACTAATTCACGGCCGGATCTGGGGGGCAAGGGGGGTCATGCCTCCCTCCCCCTTGACCTTTGAGTAAGTGTAATAGTGGTAAAAATTATTAAACTTATATATATTTCATGCATTTTTCAAGAATTCTTTTCAAAACTTATAAAACGGAGGGAGAAATGCCATATTGCATTGGAAAACTAGTCTCTTACCACGCCCCCCTCCGGCTTCGATTTTTTTCAGATCTGGGCTTGGATTGATTCACTATAGAGTTCTATTAAAATTTCAAGATTATTCCTTTCTACTTTTTTTTTCTTTTCTTGTTTCAGTTATACTGTTTAAAATAATCTCTAAATTTTCCTAGTGCAGACATTTATTTGGCAAATATCTAGTATATCCCCATCGTTTTCAAATATGTTATGGATTTAAAACACCACCAATTAATATGACAAATTCCAGGGTGATGGGATTTTTTCCTTTCCATTTATACCGTTTGGCAAACTTCGTCTCCAAATTTTCCCATTCAATAGCATTAGCACTCTTGAAATTCAATCGGTGATTACATGCTAAATAGGGGGTGGCTCAGTCGGTAGCGCGCCAGGCTCGTAATCTGTAATTCCCAGGTTCGAGTTCCAGCTGGGTCAGCGTTGAGATTTATCTCCGCAAATTTCCCCCGCCCTTTCCACGGTCAGTAGGGAACACCGATGGACTTGGAAAAGCCGCCGTCCGCTGAATGGGACGTTAAGTCGTGGCTCCGTATGCGGGAGAGCCATACCCTGTGCACGTTAAAGAGCATGCTAGGTGGCCTTGATGGGAGGCCATCCCCTGTCTCCCAACAGCTGTTCCAGTGGATCCCCTCCCCGAGCCTTCGGGGTTCCTTGTGACCTGGCCATTTAGCCCATGGTGTGCAAAAAAGTGCCGCTCAGAGGTAAAACAACCCAACATGCTAAATAACCAGAATATATTCCCACCATTTCCATGGGGCGGGGGTGGCTCAGTCGGTAGCGCGCCAGGTTCGTAATCTGCAGT
Source organism: Ryuthela nishihirai (assembly GCA_038380435.1). Taxonomy (NCBI): domain Eukaryota; kingdom Metazoa; phylum Arthropoda; class Arachnida; order Araneae; family Heptathelidae; genus Ryuthela; species Ryuthela nishihirai. Next base: position 12,089,735 of record JAWZYU010000004.1, read on the forward strand.
TCCCAGGTTCAAGTCCCAGCTGGGTCAGCGTTGACATTTATCTCCGCGAAATTCCCCGCCCTGCCCACGGTCAGTAGGGGACACCGATGGCCTTGGAAAGGCCGCCGTCCGTCGGATGGGACGTTAAGCCGTGGCCCCGTGTGCGGGAGAGCTCATACCCTGTGCACGTTAAAGAACACGCTGGATGGCCTTGACGGGAGGCTACCATCTGTCTCCCAACAGCTGTTCCAGTGGGTCCCCTCCCCCAACCTTCTCTGAGCCTTCGTGGTCCATGTGACCTGGCCATTTAGCCCATGGTGTGCAAAAAAGTGCCGCTCAGAGGTAAAACAACCCAACCCATCATTTCCAAATGATGTCACAGACAAATTCAAAAACAATTCTTATTCCAAATTTCATAATAAGCGGCCAATTCTCAATTGAGTTATTAATTTCTCCCACTTATTTTGTCGTTTCGTAGCACTGTGGGGCAGCGGCAATTTCAAGACTTCAGTATCATCTTTTTCGTTGAGGACGAATATTAGTTAACGAAAACGGCGAATTGATTAGGAACAGCGTCTCATTCCCGACTGATTTTCTTATCTTCTCTCTCCTCGGAAGAGCAGCAGAGTTAATATTAGAAAATATTTGCATATTAATGATAAAACTCTATTAAAAAAAAGAAGAGGTTAAAGACGAAATCTTTATTCAGCGCTGATTTGGAAATAAGATGTTGTTTGCATTGCACCAGGAAGCTCAAATATTTGCTAAAAAAAATTCTCTCTCTCTAACAAACGAAATTTGTTTGAAAAAGCGCTGCTTAAAACAATATCCCTGCCACTAATCGTCCGGCGTAGTGGGTTTAAAAACTGAATGAATGCAGAATTGATCTCTTATTCAAATTGTGCTTCTTACAAGTCGGTAAATAATCGCAATTGCTCTAGATCAGTGCTCTTCAACTTCTCTAAGACCTCGGGCCATTGTTACCTTTGACAATATTTCGTGTGCCAAAAAAAAGAAAGGATAGAATAGGAAATTGAAAGTCAATTCATGTCACCTCAAAAAATTATTTTCTTTATACGAAAAATAATAAATACGTAATAATAAACCTCAAAAGTCTCAAAAAACTATTTTATTTATACGAAAAATAAAAAGTACCTAATAATAAAGCAATATAATTTTTTCTAAACCGTATCAAATATTTAGTAAATTTAATGGGAGCATTATGGCGTGGTTGATGGGCAATAATTTCTTTTACGTCCATATCGATATTTGTTGTTGCGAGCCGAAGTATATGTTCAAGTGTAGAGTCTTTCAAGCAGTTTCTGTATCTTGATTTTATATGTTTCGTATCAGAAAATGCGCGCTCGCAGATATATGTACTTCCGAACATAGAAATTATTTGGAGTCCAAAATCTTTCATTTTTGGATATTTTTCTTTAGACTAAAGTTTGAACAATTTTATTCCAGTTTCTCTATTAGATGCAATAATTGGGTCGGCCTGAAGGTTACATACTTCCATTTGATATTTAGGATCTACGGCGCTAATATCAATATTTAATGGATTACTGAATAAATTTCAACTTTGCTTAAGGTCATCAAATTGAGTAAAATCTTCTATTAAAATCTTCAATTAGGATATCTAATTTAGGAACAAATTTTTCAAAATTAACTGTTTTACTAAGTTGCTTCATTTCTTCGCAGAACCCTTTACAAGTTTCAAAATGAATTAAATTGTTTCCCTGCAAATTTGACTTCAACAATTGTAGTTTGTTTCTAAACCCAGTAACATGATTATAAAGACAGCACACGTTTTGATCTTTTCCTTGTAAGGATTTATTCAAGACGTTTAAATAATCTGTAATGTCTGTTAGAAAAGCAAGTGAACATAGAAAATTTTCATCAACGAAACTTGCTATTAAATCTTCATCGGTGCCCACTGCTTTGAGAAAAAGACGAATTTCTTTTCGAAGTGTAAAAAATCTCTTGAGGCATTTTCCGGCACTTAACCAGCGAATATTACTATGTAAAAGTAGATCGCCATACTCAGCATGCAGTTCGTCCAAAAAAACTTATTTTCTGTGTGTAAGAGTACGATTTCCATCACGAATTAAATTGGTAATTTTGATAACCTTTTTATTACGTCTTTAATTCTCAGCGAAATGCCACACAATGTCTCCTGGTGCACAATACAGTGCAACATTCGACTATGCATGCGCAGTGAGAGCGATTCGTGCTATCGTTAGATGCTTCTTATTACTGTAGCTTCATAAAAACATTTGTTTGATGACGCCGCACAGCTCTTAAAAGGTTTCAGAAGTTTGCTGATCTGCTTAAGAATGTTTTGTAAACTTTATAGAATGAATAAGTTGAAGATTGCATATCAAGTAAAGTAATATAAGTTGACAAAAAATTATAACATGTATTACAGATATTTATTTAAAATTTCAAGTAAAAATTTGATTTTTTTCGCGGGCAACAAATATCCTTGTTCGGGCCGCTAGTTGGACAGCGCTGCTCTAGATGATTTCTCTTGGGAATGTCTTTGTTCTCTGCCGCACAAGAAGAAGAAAACCACGTGATCATCAGAATTAAAAAAGGTCCAAAGAGATTCTAGGCTTTATACGGTTGATACTAGTTCAAATATCGAATTTTATTTTCTGATACGTGACCCCATGTGCGGGAGAGCCATACCCTGTGCACGATAAAGAACACGCTGGGTGGCCTTGACGGGAGGCTACCATCTGTTTCCCAGCAGCTGTTGTGGGTCCCTTCCCCCAACCTTCTCTGGAGCCTTCGGGGTCCTTGTGTGCAAATAAGGACCACTAAGAGGTAAAACAACACAAAACAACCCAATATTTTCTGATATTTGTAATGAATCTTCAATATTTAACTCGTCTGGAATCAGTGAAGAAATATAAATATTCATCAGGGAAAGATCGTATCCTGCAGGTCAGTTGGGTTGGGTTGTTTTACCTCTGAGCGGCACTTTTTTGCACACCATGGGCTAAATGGCCAGGTCACATGGACCCCGAAGGCTCAGAGAAGGTTGGGGGAGGGGACCCACTGCAATAGGTGTTGGGAGACAGATGGTAGCGTCCCGTCAAGTCCATCCAGCGTGTTCTTTAATGTGCACAGGGTATGGCTCTCCCGCACACGGGGCCACGGCTTAACGTCCCATCCGACGGACGGCGGCCTTTCCAAGCCCATCGGTGTCCCCTACTGACCGTGGGCAGGGGGAGGAATTTTTGCGGTCCTGCAGGTCACTTCAAAGCGAAAGATCAGGTCATTTCAGAGCGTAAGATAGGTAATAATAAGCGCTGAAATGACCCTATCTTCCTATTGCTTTTGGCTTTGACATTTGTCGGTTGGTCGGTTTGTGATTTTGACAAAACATTGCTCCACCATATCTTTCGAACGCGATGGAGAAACTTAATGATTTATGTGCCAAATGAAAGCTTGTGATGCGGGGAGTGTCATAGGTTATAAAAAATTGATCCCCGTTCTTTCTTTCCCCCTCCCTCGCTAAAAAGGGGGAAATATGGTCAATTCAGAAAGTTAGGTCAGATCATTTCAGAGCGTATCGTCAAATCACTTCGGAGCGCACTGTGGTGAAATCGGATCTTGAAGAGGGTCAACTGTAGTAAGCGGGAACTTAAATATATATATTTATAACAGACGATAAAATTTTTATAATACAATGGGCAATAATTATAAATTGGTTAGTTATTATAATTATTGTCCATTATATTATAAAAAATTTTCGTCTGTTATAAATATATATATTTTTAGGATTAAAAGAGTTTCGGGAAGGGGTGAGCGCCAAAATTTCTTTTCGCCAAGTATCATATTTAGTGTCGCGAGATTTTCTGCTAATCATTTTAAAAAAGCTTAACTCAGTCTCGGTAGTCTGCCACCTTGTTGTTCTGCAGTTTCGAGTCAACACTCTGCTCTGAATTGAGATTTTTTCCATTAACCCCATCTCCGTCTGTGGTGAGAAACAATTAAGCTGATAGGCTTTAAAAAATGGCAATACTTCTGATGGAACGTTACAGCCACCACTTCTGTGCAAAAGATCCATATCTTACACATATGAAGGAACACGCCGAATGACCTTGACAGGGTTGGGTTGGGTTGTTTTACCTCTGAGCGGCACTTTTTTGCACATCATGGGCTAAATGGCCCAGGTCACATGGACCCCGAAGGCTCAGAGAAGGTTGGGGGAGGGGACCCACTGGAATAGCTGTTGGGAGACAGATGGTAGTCTCCCGTCAAGGCCATCCAGCGTGTTCTTTAACGTGCACAGAGTATTGCTCTCCCTCACACGGGGCCACGACTTAACGTCCCATCCGAAGGACGGCGGCCTTTCCAAGTCCATCGGTGTCCCCTACTGACCGTGGGCAGGGCGGGGAATTTTGCGGAGATAAATCTCAACGCTGACCCAGCTGGGACTCGAACCTGGGAACTACAGATTACGAGCCTGGCGCGCTACTGACTGAGCCACCCCCGCCCCACGACCTTGACAGGAGATTTCCATCTGTCTGTATATCATTGTCGAAGAAATAGTTTTCCTTAGATTGCTGCGAGCTCTTTGAGTCTTTCTTAACAAAGCCATTTAGTCTACTATACAGAAAAATGCCGCACACGGATAAAAGAACTCAATTTAGAGTGCACCCTTTCTTATTGAGAAGAGCAAGATAAAAAAAAAAGACTCAGAAAGGCAAGATCAAACATTTGCTTATTAAGCAGATGAGGAAAGCTTTATAAATTGCCATTTAACGAAGATATCACTCAGAATCATGCGACAATCAATACTGCAGCACAGAGATAAGGAGAAAAGAGAGATTCTGTGTCGCAAAGATTCACACTGTTACGACACGCAGGTTACACAAGCAAAATTCTCTCGGTTGTAACGATTTCAAGTAGAATAGCTGAGAGACTTTCTACCACCTAAGGCACTTGTTATTGGCAGATCAGGTGATGGAAAAGCTTCCAAATGGGAATAAAACGCCGTGGGGGAGAAACCACGATCAGCTTTCTATACATCGTAATGTTGTTGGCAAGACGGAAAGAGAAATCTTCAGACTTCTGACTCCTTGTTTGTTGTTGCTGTTGGAGAGTGGGGAGATAATGAGAGTTCTAAGCCAGAGGGGGATCAATGTTAATCCTATGGGATCCGCCTCACATGTGTTTAGAGTGGAGGCGGATCATTATCAACCACTTTGGTCAGAACTCTAACTGTTTAAAGACTGAAGTCGGACAATGCTGAATAAAATACCTCCCTCATTCCAGTGATGTATTAATCTGAAATTATATTATTCAGTTAAATTGGACGTAATAATTGATATATGACAGATGGTATTGGATGAAGTAAACAACCCACTCGTAATTTCCAGAGACGACCATCTTGGATGACGTTACCCACCATGCTGTCGACCCCCCCCCCCTCTGTTTCCGTACTGCATCAGACATGATGTGTTACAACACGTTTTGGAAAAGTTCGTCCCCCTCACACCCTTGACCGCCATTTCTAGACCCATCTCGAAATTCCAGAGACGTCGGGTGACATCACCTGTTAGAGATTTTAAGTCCAGAGACGTCGGGTGACGTCACCTATTAGAGGTTTTACCTTTTAAATTATTTTTACCCAATAGCAATTTTTTTTTCTTTTCATTTTCTGCAGCACAGCATTTTTCTTATTTCAGTTTCTGCAGGATAGTTCTTCTTCTATTATAAATACGTCTTCCATCAGTCAGAGTCCTCATTCTGTTGTCAGACGTCGACAGTGGCAGTTCTCTGTTACTGCGTCTGTGTGATTTTTCAACTGCTAGAAGTCAATAATGATAGTTCTCGACGTCCTCGTGTAGTATAAATCATCTCCAGTTATTTCACAAGTTATTGTTCTGCAATGCATCCATGTGACATATGTCGGAAGACTTTCACACTCCAAACGAATCTCATTCGTCATAAGAGATAGCATGATGGAAATAACCTGTTTAAGTGCTCTCAATGTGAATCGACCTTCTCAAGGAGAGATGACGTCCGACGTCATGAGTTAACCCACACCTCCAGGAAAACCTACAAATGCAAAGAATGTGCAATGGAGTTTGGAAGAAAAGACAATCTTTTACGACATCAAAGAAAGCCACACATTAATAAGCGAAAACATTCTGAAGATGAAAGGATTCCCCAGAAGAAACAAAAACCAGACCCTGAAGACCCCTGCCAGTTTACAGAAGAAATGAAAAGGACCCTGTCAACACATAAACTGATGGCAATGGAAGAAACATCTGTTGATCTCACCATTTTCCTCGAGTCCTCACGGAAGTCACTCCTAACTCTTTTGAAAGAAGAATTGGCATTGAAAGGTAGCATTAAATGGTACCTTGTCGTGCAAGTGCGCTTCAGGCGGAAAGTTTCCCATTCTACTCTCGAATACTGCACCCCGTTTTTCCGAAGAAACTGTGTCACAAGTCTTCCTACATCATCCCTAAGCAGAGAACTGGATTCAGCGTGCAAGATGATCAAGACTTCATATAAAGAATTTGTAGGAGCACAGAGTGGATGGATACTGAATGCTGTACTCCACAGTGAAATTAGCATTTTAAATTATGTCCCTAATCCAAGAGAATTACTATTAAAACGTGCTATTGTTAATGTATGTAATACTGACCAAAAATGTTTTGTCTGGTCTGTTTTAGCCTCTAGGTAACCCGCTATAGGAAACACCGAGCACCTTAGCAACTACATACATTTAGAAGAAAAATTAAACACATCTGATCTAAATAAAAAAATAAATACTCCCTCAAGCAGCTGCTTGCCACAGAGGTCTGACAGGAGCCTGTCAGTTTATATGCCACAGTAGGAGATCTGAGAGGATGGCAGGACCTCAGCAGAAAAACAACACGAACATCCATGCCTTACCCGGGACTCGAACCCGGGTCCCTTAGATCAGTAGCCAAGCGCACTAACCACTCGGCCATGGGACGGCTATCTGATCTAATATTCCCTATAATAATAAATCAAATATCAAAAATCGAAAAACTGAATAACATCTCTGTCAATGTTCTTGGATACGAGAAAGAGGTGTTCCCGCTCTACATCACGCCATACGGATTTAAAGCGCACGCAAATCTCCTACTGTTATCAGATGATGAAAAGAAACATTATTGTTCTATTAAGAACATGAGTACTTCTCAGTCCTCCCACCAAACATAACGGTGTGAGTTTCTACTGTGATTATTGCCTTCACCGTTTCACAAATGAATCACTATTGAAGGAGTATATTCCCTATTATCAAGAACATGGACCCCAGAGAGTAGAGTTTCCAACTGAAGAGGAGAAATGGCTGAAATTCACAAATTTCAAATTCCAACAGTCCATTCCTTACGTGATTTACGCCGACTTTGAATCATTCTTAGTGAAAGTGGGCACTTGTATGCCTGACCCTTCAAAATCTCACACCACTATCACAGCAAATCATGAACCCTGTGGATTTGCATATCTTGTTGTTGGACCTGTCGGCTGCAGCTATAAACCACCAGTAGTATATAGAGGTCCTAATGTGGTAAAAGAATTTTTGGAATGTTTGCTTAAAGAAGAAAACGATATCAAAATTTACTCTCAGAGATCAAACCAATGCACCTTTCAAATCACGAAGAGGAATCATTTCGCAACGCTACCAGCTGTCATATTTGCAACGATGTTCTGGGACTAGATCGATTGAGGGATCACGATCATTTAACTGGCAAATTCCGAGGAGCCGCCTATAATCTCGTAATCTCAATTTTAAGTTCACAAATAAGATTCCTGTTATATTTCATAACCTAAAGGGATATGACAGCCATCTTTTCATGCAAGGAATCGGCAGAATCAAAAATAAGAAGATTAAATGCATTTCCAATAACATGGAAAAATACATAGTATTCTCCCTTCGGACTTTGAATTTCATAGATTCCTATCAATTTTTAAGTGCATCTCTTGAGAAGCTAGTCCATAATTTATCAGCAGAAGAATTTCTCATTTTAAAGGAGCATGTTGAATCTGAACGGCTACACCTGGTTTTGAATGGGTTGTTTTACCTCTGAGCGGCACTTTTTTTGCACAAAATAGGCTAAATTGTCAGGTCCCAAGGACCCCGAAGATTCAGAGAAGATTGAGGGAGGGGACCCACTGGAACAGCTGTTGGTAGACAGATGGTAGCCTCCCGTCAAGGCCATCCAGTATGTTCTTTAACGTGCACAGGGTATGGCTCTCCCGCACACGGGGCCACGGCTTAACGTCCCATCCGACGGACGGAAGCCTTTCCAAGCCCATCGATGTCCCCTACTGACCGTGGGCAGGGCGGGGAGTTTTGCGGAGAAAAATCTCAACTCTGACCCAGCTGGGACTCAAACCTGGAAATTGCAGATTACAAGCCTGGCGCGCTACCGACTGAGCCACCACATCTGGTTTTGAGAAAAGGGTTTATCCCTACGATTACATTGACAGCAGCGAAAAGTTTGAAGAAATATTATTACCTCCACGTAAAGCTTTTTACAGTCAACTCACAGAAGAAGCGCTAGAGGAAGAAGACTACATCCATATACTGAAAGTATGGAGCCCATTCAATGTAAAAAACCTAGGTCGGTATCATGACTTGTACCTGAAGACCTATGTGCTCCTGTTAGCTGACGTTTTTGAGAATTTAAGACAACTATACATCAGATACTACGAAACTGATCCTTGCCATGCTTACACAGCTCCTGGACTAGCCTGGCAAGCATGCCTGAAAATGACATATGTTAATCGAGAGCTGATAACAAACCCTACAATGTATCTTTTCCTGGAAAAAGGCATACGAAAAGGAATTTTAGTGATATGCAGTCGTTTTAGCACACGTAAACGAGAAGTATTTAGATACCTATAATCCACAGCTATCCTCTAAATACATTATGTACTATGATGCCAACAATCTCTACGGATGGGCAATGTCACAATGTCTTCCTCAAAGCAATTTTCGATGGCTTGATAGAGAAGAAATAAAAGATCTAGATATTACCACGGTTGCTGATGATTCCAATAAAGGCAATATATTTTAAGTCCATTTGGATCATCCAGTTCCTCTCAATGACAAGCATAATGATTATCCACTAGCCCCTGAGAAACTTAAGATTACCAAAAGCATGCTATCACCATATTTCCAAGAGATTGCTCATAACCTTGGAATAAGTACCAACCAATCGGTCGTGAAACTAGTCCCCAATCTATCTTCTAAGGAAAAATATGTTCTTCATTACCGTAATATGAAACAATATTGAGACTTCGGAATGCAGCTGAAGAAAATACATCGCATTTTAGAATTCAAACAATCTTGCTCGCTGAAACCATATATATAGAATTTAATACAAATCAGCGGAAGAAAGCTAGAAACGATTTCGAGAAGGACTTCTTCAAACTGATGAATAACGCTGTGTTTGGAAAAACGATGGAAAACTTGAGAAATAGAGTGAATATTGAATTGACTCAGAGTACAAAGAGAGTTTGCAAACTCGTAGCATCGCCTGCTTTTCACGCTTTCCGTGTTTTTGACAACGAACTCGCATGTGTACAATCAAGGCAAACAAAATTGAAGCTCAACAGATCTATTTATGCTAGATTCAGTATTCTAGATATTTCTAGATATTAGTAAAATACTGATGTAGAGCTTATATATATTTATAGAAATATTTATATAATATATATAATATATATATATATTATTATAATATACACACCCTTTCATATGGACACTACAAACGATGAAAAAATAATGTAAAAGAAACGAATATTTTGTTAAACATGTACACTGTGAATTTTATTATGTTTGAGGTATATGTTAGTATGTATAAAAAATGATGATTGAACGTATTGAACGTATTGAACGATTATTGTTCATTGAACGTATTGAAACGAAAATTTAGCGATTTCACCACTTGATTACTTATTTCAACTGTTTAGTAAAAAATACCCTAAAAATCTGATTTTTAATGACTGAGATAAACATAATATGCTTTCCTACATTAAATACAATGAAATGAAAATTAACGAAATTCGCCATATAATTATTAATTTCAGCTGTTTAATATCAAGAAATATGGATAATTTCCTGTTTTTAACTTTATATAAAAGAAAGAAAAAGAATTTGTGAACTTATCAACGTATGTTCACTTCTGAGGCTTAGATATCGCATATTCTGTGTTTAAATTCTACGCATTTTTTAAATATATTACGCATTAATTACTAATTAACATAATATTCTCATTCAACAGTTAAGTACCCAATTGGAAGTAACACGGGCAATATTTTCTGTTTAAATGCATCTCTACACAAATCATGTCAACTCTTTAAAACGTTATTATTCCCCGCTTAAATTATAAGATAATGAAGATCTTTAATCGGATTTTAACACTATCCACTTAATATACCCTCCGCATTCTATATTCAAAACGAATTGATACAGCTTAGTTAGTGGAAATTAGCATAACATTGAAGCACTTTCTACCTACAAGAAATTCAAAACTGAATTCTTTAATTTTTAACTACATTTTTAACCACCAAATGGCAGTCAAACCCTTAGCGCCGAGCCATGATATGAAAATTAATTTGAGGGTTTTGCTCAGAGCTCCACCTAGCGGGATTTTCCAGTAGTATAGCCCCAGGATAGGTTTCCCCACCAAGGTGCAGAAAACCTTGCAAACATTTCGACAATATGAAAAATTCCCTCTTAAATATTAGAAACGTTTATAATGTACAAAAGAATCGCTAACAAGCACAAATGGGAAAATGCTTCACAAATATATGTGGCAGTTGAAACTTTTCACTCAAACGTTTCTAGCTACCAACATGTTAAGGAGAAATTACATCAAACATTTTTAGCACATGTAGAGAATGCTTGAAAATAATAAGCAGAAATTTCCTGCAAACGTTTATATATTTGCAATCATAAATTTTATAGCTCATAAATAAATTCAAACATAAATAGCTCATAATCCCTGCAACATTTCTACAAAGGGAGATTTATTACAAAAGTTTTTCAATGAAATAATTCCCTGGAAACTTTCCTGACACGTCGTGAGGAAATATGTAAACGTTAATAAGGAGGCAATTTCCTGCAAGCGTTTCTGAAGATGGGGGGAATTCCTTGCAAATATTTGTATGAAGAATAAAAATTCTTCCATGAACTTTTAACGAATGGTTTTCTGCAACATTAATGATAGTGAAATGTGGATGACTTCCCTAAAAAGCTTATAAAATATGGAGAGATATCAGGGAAATATTTGTGATGTGTGAGGAGTATCTTGCAAACATTTTACTTGTGCAATAAATGATAGTCTTCAAACACTTGTAACGTGACAAGGTTGGGTTGTTTTACCTCTGAGCAGCACGTTTTTTGCACACAGTGGGCTAAATGGCCAGGTCACAAGGACCCCGAAGGCTGAAAGATGGTTAGGGAGGGGATACACTGGACAACTGTTAGGAGACAGATGGTAGCCTCCAGTCAAGGCCATCCAGCGTGTTCTTTAATGAGTGGGATGGCTCTCCCGCACACGGGCCATGGCTTAACGTCCCATCCGACGGACGGCAGCTTTTCCAAGCCCATCGGTGTCCCCTAATGACCGGGGCAGGGCGGGGAATTTTGAAAGGATAAATCTCAACGCTGGCCCAGATGGGATCGAACCGAAACTGCAGATTACGAGTCTGGTTATTGGAAGAAAATTGGAATTTATTATGAAAATATGAGCTGTAACGTTAATGTATTCAAGTGAGTAAAACTATTTTAATCAATCAAACGATATCTCTACAAAAAAAAATTGTAGTGCATGGAAAAATACCCTACAAACATTTGTACTTTTGAAAGCACTCTAACATACATTTATAAAATGAGTAAGGCATTTCCTCAGATTTTTGTAATGGGTGGAAATTTCCTGGAAGCATACATTTTGCAAAATATAGAGAATTTTCGTGCAAACGTTTCTGATATGTGGCGGAAAATACGTTTCAAAAATACGTTTGGGGAGTACGAATTACCTACAGATATTTATTGAATTTTTATTGTGGATTCGGTTGTTTCACCTTTGAGTGGCACTTTTTTCGCACACAATGGGCTAGATAGCCAGGTCATAAGGACCCAGACGGCTCAGAGAAGGTTGGGGGGGGGGGGATATTGGAACAGCTGTTGGGAGACATAACCTTCTGTTAAGGCCATCCAGCGTGTTCTTCAACGTGCACAGGGATGACTCTCCCGCACATGGGGCCACGGCTTACGTCCCAATTGACGGGCTGCGTCATTTCAAGCCCATCGGTGTCCCATACTGACTGTGGGCAGAACGGAGAAATTTTTATTTTATTTTTTTTATTATGCAAGATCATAAATGTTTTCGTAGAATATAATGACATTTTGTAAAAAAACAAATCTCTCAAGCAGCTGCTTGCAACAGAGATCTGACAGGAACCTGTCAGTTTAATACGCCATAGAGAAAATCTGCGAGGAAGGCGAGACCTCAGCAGAGAGACAATACAAATTAAAGAATCATCCATGCCTTACTCTGGGCTCGAACCTAGATCATTTTAATCAGGAGCCAAGCACACTAACCTAAACTGACAGGTTCCTGTCAGATCTCTGTGGCAAGCAACTGCTTGAGGGATTATTTATTCCAAATGTTTTACGGAGAGATTTTAAAAATAATAATGGCCTAAATAAATGCAGCCTGTATGTAATGCGTCTTATCATTAGTTTACGGGGCGGGGGTGGCTCAATAGGTAGTGCGCCAAGCTCGTAATCTGTAGTTCCCAGGTTCGAGTCACAGCTGGGTCAGCGTTGAGATTTATCTCTGCAAAATTCCCCGCCCTGCCCTCGGTCAGTAGGGGACACCGATGGGCTTGGAAAGGCCGCCGTCCGTCGGATGGGACGTTAAGCCGTGGTTCGTGTGCGGGAGAATCATACACTGTGCACGCTAAAGAACACGCTGAATGGCCTTGATGAGAAGCTACCATCTGTCTCCCAACAGCTGTTCCAGTGGGTCCCCTCCCCCAACCTTCTCTGAGCCTTCGGGGTCCTTGGGACCTGGCCATTTAGCCCAAGGTGTGCAAAAAAGTGCCGCTCAGAGGTAAAACAACCCAACCTATCATTAGTTTATGCTTTCAGCAAAAGCAAAGGTAGGGAGGGACATGTAAGTTTAGGAATTGAGCGGACTTAAAATTGCGTTGTTTTCTTGGAACAATACGACACGACTGAATGATAGCAAGGCATAAACTGGAAGGAGAGCTGTGTACCAATCCATAGTGATGATGCACAGAACCGGCCAGGTCTAGCACTAATGTCCGACCCCGCCTTCTCGTGGTGCAGGCCGTTAGTACCTATCAAAAGATATATTTTCTTTTGGAAGGGAACGAAAGGGGAGGGCTGCCAGTTCAGTATGGCCTACTGATCTGGTCATCTATGGCCACTTTATTCTTTTTTTCAACCCTGCTGAGGAGTGGTCAACTTCACAGGGTCCTGGTGCTGACCATTTATACCTACTAGATTGGATTTGTTTATGGATTTGAGCTTGGTTTTAGATCCTGAACTTGCTACACTGGTGGGACTCTGTTGAGAGAGAATCTGCCGCTGTGTTTTCTGTTTGCTTCTGGGTTGCCAGCCCTAAGTGAACAGAGGTATGGGATACCTTATATCAGCTGGTGGATAATCCTAATCAGAGGCCATCGCAGGTACCTGAACCTTACTTAGCTAGTTGGGCATCGTCAAACCTAAACTGGAGTAATGTGTCTCAGGCAGGCCATATGGCTCTTGAAAAAGTCCACTTTAAAAGGTGGTGCCTGAAGTTCCTACCAGCATCGGTGACTTCAGCATTTAGAGGAGGGGGAACAGATCTTTGCCCCATGCCTGCGATCAGGGGGCTGTTTGATATTGTTGGCCCTACCAATCTCAATAAACCTAGTTTCTTTAAAAATCCTACTAATCATTTTCTCTCTGCAGGAACGTGGAACGTGAGGACATCATATAGAGACTATTCTCTTGATGTCCTCACACAGGAATTCCAGCGCTATAACCTAGATATTCTAGGCTTGCAAAAAACCAGGTGGACAGATAAAGGTCAGATTCTTAAAAATAATCTTAAATTTCTCTTTTCAGGGAGGGACGACAATAAGCATTACCAAGGCGTGGGTCTGCTTCTCAGCAGACACGCTAGTGATGCTCTTCCAGGATATGAGTGCATTAATGAAAGGTTTCTTGGAGCAAAATTTCAGACAAGCGTTAAAGACTTGAATGTTATCTGCTGTTATGCCCCCACTCAGGATGCCAATGAGGATGAGAAGGACAGGTTTTACGGACAACTTCGGGATATTTTGAATTCTGTCAAGAAAGGATATATTACCCTTGTTCTAGGTAACTCTGAACTTAGGGGAGGGGTGATAGGCCATTTTGGTATTGGTAGCTGCAATGGCAATGGGCAACGTCTCCTACAGGTAAGTAAACTCAATGGATTCAGAATAACTAACACTTATTACAAACACCGCGACATACATAAATACACTTGGGTTTCACCTGATGGGCTGCATAGGAATATGATTGATTATATATAAATTAACAGCAAATGGGCTAGTTCTGTTAGAAATACCAGGGCATATAGGGCAGCTGAAATTGGATCTGACCATTACCTTGTTAAAAGTGTCTTGCAACTTAAACTTAAAAAGTGTTGTGCTAAAGTTAAAAAATTTACCTTAAATACTGCAGCTTTGAAAAACCCAGTTATAGCTAAAGCTTACCATGATAGGTTACTTAGTCATTATGACAGTCATGGTTTGCTTACTACTGAAGTTGAGGAAGAATGGGGCCGTTTTAAACAGGCTTTTTTGGAAACTAACAGTTCTCTTTTAGAAAAAAAGGAGCAGAGGAGGCCGAATTATTTGAGCGATAAGGCACTTGAGCTATTTCGGAACGAAGGAACTGCAGAAATGTACTTAATCAATACCCTACTAGTCCTAATAGAAAGGATTACAGAGAGCTTAATAAACGTGTAAAGGATCAGTTAGCTACTGATAAGAATCTTTGGCTTGATGGCTTGGCTGACAAAGCTGAGGAAGCAGTTAGGCAGCACAACAGCAGAAAGCTGTACCAGATAGTTAATGTTTCATGTGGTAGAAAATGGACAGGTATACAGGGATTGAAGGATAAACAAGGAAAGATTATAGAAGGGGAATATTCTGTCATGGCTAGGTGGGCTGAGCATTTCAGTGATGTTCTAAACAATGTGGTTAGTTCTACTCCCATTGTTTGTAATGATGATAGATGCATAAGTGGCTTTAATGTTGGCCCTATAACACAATATGTAGTTATTTTGGCTATTTCTAAACTTAAACTTCATAAATCCCCAGAGGTAGATTAAATTACTACAAAAATGTTTAGAGCTGGGAATATTTCGGTTACCACTTGGATGACTGAAATTTTGAATAACTTTTATGATAAAGGCATGGTTCCTAAAGATTTTACCAGAGCTATTATTATCCCTATTTTCAAAAAAGGTGATCGCAGTTCTTGTGATAACTATAGGGGTATCAGCCTACTCTCTGTTCCAGGTAAAGTTCTTTCCATGATTGTGCTTAATAGAATTAAGAATCTGGTTGACATGCAATTGCGTGATGAGCAATGTGGATTCAGAAGTGGTAGGGGATGTGTGGGTCAGATATTTTCACTTAGACAGATTCTTGAGAAATGTTTAGAGTTTCTCAAGAATCTTTTTTGGTTGCTAGCTTTGTTGATTTTTTGGTTGTTTTTGGTTTGTTTGGTTTTTGGTTGTTTTTGGTTTGTTTTTTGGTTGCTAGCTTTGTTGATTTCAAAAAGGCTTTCGACTCTGTTGATCGTCATAATTTGTGGTTGATTGAGAAATCATATGGTATACCAGACAAGTTAGTTAACATAATGAAAGCTCTCTGTAATAACACTGAGTCGTGTATGAGAGTTGGTAAGCCTTGTAGCAATTGGTTTAGCATTACTTCTGGTGTTCGACAAGGGTGCATTTTGTCTCCTTTTCTCTTTAGTTTGGTTGTTGATTATGTTATGCGAAATTCACTTCAAGGGAAAGATTTTAGCCTTAATTGGGCTGGAGATACGAAAATTTCTGATTTAGATTATGCTGATGATTTAGCCCATTTGGCAAATGATGTTGATGAGATGAACTCTTTCATTCGAGCTGTTGATGAGACTGGTAGTAGAGTAGGTTTGGTTATAAACAGAGAGAAAACTAAAGTGATGAAAATAGGTCAGGCAGGCTGTGATTCAGTTAATATGAATGGTTGCAGTCTTGAGCAGGTGTCACATTTTAATTACCTTGGGAGCTACATAACTGATACTGGTGATGTGCGGCATGAGCTTAACAGACGAATAGGGGTTGCTGCCGGGACTTTTAAGAATCTATGGAGAGTGTGGAGAAATAGGTTGGGTTGGGTTGTATTACCTCTGAGCGGCACTTTTTTGCACACCATGGGCTAAATGGCCAGGTCACATGGACCCCGAAGGCTCAGAGAAGGTTGGGGGAGGGTACCCACTGGAACAGCTGTTGGGAGACAGATAGTAGCCTCCCGTCAAGGCCATACAGCGTGTTCTTTAACGTGCACAGGGTATGGCTCTCCCGCACACGGGACGACGGCTTAACGTCCCATCAGACGGACGGCGGCCTTTCCAAAACCATCGGTGTCCCCTACTGACCATGGGCAGGGCGGGGAATTTTGCGGATACCAAGAGGCCCTCTCGCAAAATTTCTAAGAGCCAATCAGGGGAGAGTAAGCAGGATTAACTTACTCTCTGCCGAGTCCCGGCAATCTCGACAGAAAACTCGGCAAAAAGCTCGCTACAAAAGTGCAGAAGAAGGATCAAGATAGAAATTATGAGTAGAATTCAGTAGGGTCATCCACGGTTGAAAAAATCTGTTAAATTTTATCAAGCTAATTTTTTTAACAAAAGGTTATCGCTAGACAAGCCGTCCCATGGCCGAATGGTTAGCGCGCTTGGCTACTGATCTAAGGGACCTGGGTTCGAACCCCGGGTAAGGCATCGATGTATGTGTCGTTTTTCTGCTGAGGTCCTCCATCCTCACAGACCTTCTACTCTGGCATATAAACTGACAGGCTCCTGTCAGACCTCTGTGGCAAGCAGCTGCTTGAGGGGGTATTATTTTATCGCTAGACAACTCCAACACATCTCTGCTGTTAGGATTATTCGTCTATTCATTAAATGTATAGCTACTCCTTGCATGCATTCTTTGCTGCGTGAATGGCAGCGTAGAGCAGAGGCATATCATTTGTGAGGGCAGTGATGTTGTTTGGTCACAGCCGTCCCATGGCCGAGTGGTTAGCACGCTTGGCTACTGATCTAAGGGACTTGGGTTCGAGCCCCGGGTAAGGCATGGTTGTGTGTGTTATAGGGGCGGGGGTGGCTCAGTCGGTAGCGCGCCAGGCTCGTAATCTGTAGTTCCCAGGTTCGAGTCCCAGCTGGGTCAGCGTTGAGATTTATCTCCGCAAAATTCCCCGCCCTGCCCACGGTCAGTAGGGAACACCGATGGGCTTGTAAAGGCCGCCGTCCATCGGATGGGACGTTAAACCGTGGCTCCGTGTGCGGGAGAGCCATACCCTGTGCACGTTAAAGAACACGCTGGATGGCCTTGACGGGAGGCTACCATCTGTCTCCCAACAGCTGTTCCAGTGGGTCCCCTCTCCCAACCTTCTCTGAGCCTTCGGGGTCCATGTGACCTGGCCATTTAGCAAATGGTGTGCAAAAAAGTGCCGCTCAGAGGTAAACAACCCAACCCAGTTGTTTGGTCTGTGGAAGCAATGGAGAGGCTAAGAGATTGCGCAGTTGACGTTTGAGCAAATCTCCCAGATCATAGATCAAGGATCCATCAATCACATGTCAAACAGCCAATGATCTATGAGAACTGCGTAAACATCAACTGCGCAGTCTCATAGTTTCCACTCACGCTACGCAACTGCTTAATAGTCAACATTATCACTTGAAATAAACTAATCACTTGAAATAAACTAATCAAGTGAAACTTTCATAATTATTTCGCAACAATTATTACCTTCCTCAGCTGAAACTTTTATTGGACTATAAAGCAAGACAGTTGAACATAACTGTAAAAGAATTCGCAATTTGAATGACAAAATCTAAATTTCAAACGGAAAAAGTTAAGAATTAAAGCGAAGTTCATCATCTGAGACAACAATTGGTATCAACTCTCGGATACCACGTGTCTGTGTGCATTTTATCTGAACACGACATCCCATCACAAGCTCTCTTTCCTTTCTAGTGGAATCCATTACCGTGTTCTGAGACAGATCTGTTTCTTTGGGATGTGATGGCGGCGATGCTCCTGTGGATGTTTCTCCAGCAGGGTATGGCGACGTGTTTCGTCACTAAATGAGGTAGACAGCGTGTGACGAAATCGCTGGAAGATTTCGCATCCTTGATACAGGATCCCAGATTGGCCAGCATCACCCTCGTCTCCCTATTTTCAGCATCATCCAGAGCCTGCCTCTGAATGCCCTGGTATCGGATATATCTCCAGAGCTTGTACAGCCAGAGCACGTTCGTTTGTGGATGATACTCAAACCAGTGGTTCCTTTTCAGGAGAGGAAGAGAGAAAGGGATCATCATCATCGAACTTGTAGAGAAAGAATAAGACATAAAATTCAGTTTCATTCAATCGTTTTTCCTTAACGCGTTTATGTGTTTACAAAGCTCACAACAACCTTGACTTTTCACAGTTCTATTTTATAGCCCAATTCTTCATGAAATGTGGCTGGGGTTGGCTCGGTCGTAGCTTGCTAGGCTCGTAATCTGTAGTTCCCAGGTTCAAGTCCCAACTGTACAGTCACTCAAAAAAGTATCCGAACACTATGATTGATTACAGAATTCAGAAAAAATATCTGTCAACGATTTTTTTTAGAAAATAGTGATCTGGCAACCTTCGTGTCACGTGATTAGAGAATTCAGGAAAAATATCTGGAGCGTGTACAGCAACTGTACACGCTCCAGTTACCGTTCACAGCAAACTGGAGCGTGTGCAGTTACAGTTCACAGCAAACTGGAGCGTGTGCAAACGCTCCAGTTTGCTGTGAACGGTAACTGCACACGCTCAATATTTCCGTGAGTGAGCCCACACGATCTAGTATCAAAATAATATGACCACCTACAGTCGCTCAAAAAAGTATCCGAACACTATCGTTGATTACAGAATTCAGAAAAAATATCTGGCGACGATTTTTTTAGAAATTAGTGATCTGGCAACCTTCGTGTCACGTGACACGAGGGTTGCCAGATCACTAATTTCTAAAAAAAATCGTTGCCAATATTTTTTTTTGAATTCTGTAATCAACCATAGTTTTCGGATACTTTTTTGAGCGACTGTACCATCGCTGATATTTATCTTCGCTAAACCCTCAACCTGCCTTCGGTCCGAAAAGGGGAACCGATGATCTTGGAAATGTGGCCATCTGTCGAATGATACATTAAGCCATGGTTCCATGTACAGGCGACATCTGTCTCCTAACAACTGTCCAGTGGATTCTTTTACAGGGCCCTTGGGTTCTTGTGACCTTATCATTTATCCCATTTTCGCACAAAAGTGTCTCTTATAGGACAGCCCAAAATCAATCCTAATGAAACTTGAAAGCACGTTTTTATTTTACAGCTCTCACAAACGTTAAGTAGTAAAATTCAGTGACAGAATTTTAGAAATTTATTTTTTTTAATTTATTTTAGAAATCTATAATTTTTGTAGGATTTTCTTTCACCAGCTTTGTAAATGGGTCAAATTACTGAAATCTTCATTTCAGATGGAATATAGGATGTATCAAGTATTAAATTTAATAATTTTGAGATCACTGGAGATAATGAAAATTTAGAGTGTTTTAAATGTTGGACATGAATTCCGTCTATTCCTGTTTACGGTCTTGATGAAGATTTACGGTCTTTGAAATTGTCAATTATCGAACAACTTTATTATCAGTGATATGAGGAAGGAAAAAACTTTATTTTTATGCGTTTTCATAAAAGATTACGTTTATTAATAAGCCATAAGTTATCCCCTAGTTCTGGGACAATAAAACTCTGAAGCAGTTGTTGGGTTGGGTTGTTTTACCTCTGAGCGGCACTTTTTTGCACACCATGGGCTAAATGGCCAGGTCACATGGACCCCGAAGGCTCAGAGAAGGTTGGGGGAGGGGACCCACTGGACCAGCTATTGGGAGACAAGGCCATCCAGCGTGTTCTTTAACGTGCACAGGGTATGGCTCTCCCGCACACGGGACCACGGCTTAACGTCCCATCAGACGGACCGCGGCCTTTCCAAGCCCATCGGTGTCCCCTACTGACCGTGGGCAGGGCGGGGAATTTTTGCGGAGATAAATCTCAACGCTGACCCAGCTGGGACTCGAACCTGGGAACTACAGATTACGAGCCTGGCGCGCTACCGACTGAGCCACCCCCGCCCCAACTCTGAAGCAAGTGAGAAAGTTTCTGTAATGAGTGTTGCACTCTTTCATTTATTCTTCCACCTGAGAGGGTTGGGTTTGAGTTGTTTTACCTCTGAGCGGCACTTTTTTGCACACAATGGGCTAAATGGCCAGTTCACAAGGACCCTGATAGCTCAGAGAAGGTTAGGGGAGGGGACCCACTGGAATAACTGTGGGGAGATAGATGGTAGCCTCCCGTCAAGGTCATCCAGCGTATTCTTTAACATGCACAGAGTATGGCTCTCCCGCACACGGGGCCACGGCTTAACATCCCATCCGACGGGACCGACGGACGGCGGTCTTTCCAAGCCCGTCGGTGTCCCTTACTGACCTTAGGGAAGGGAGTCAAGGCGAGGAGTTTTGCAGAGATAAATCTCAACGCCCTCCCAGTTGGGACTCGAAGCTGGGAACTACAGATTACGAGCCTGGCACGCTACCGACTGAGCCACCCTCGCCCCTTGAAAGAGATTAAAGTCAGTAAAGAATCGTTCAGCATTTTTTATTCAGTGGCCATGACATATTGTCCCCTTTGTTTTCTCTCTCCCTCCCTCAGAAAAAAAAAAAAGAAATGTGCGTTGTTCTCCTATATCTTAGGGTTGAGTTGTTTTTACCTCTGAGCGGCATTTTTTTGTTTGTTTTCCCGCAATGAGTCAAATGGCCAAGCCACAAGAATCCTAAAGGTTCAGAAAAGGTTGGGGAAGGGGACCCACTAGTCAGCTATTAGGAGACAGATGGAAGCCTCCCGTCAAAGCCACGCAATGTATTCTTTAACGTGTACAGAATATTGCTCTCTTGCATACAGTATCACGGTTTAACGTCCCATCCGAAGAACGGCGGCCTTTGCAAGCCCATCGGTATCCTCATCAGACCGAGAGCAAGGTGAAGGTTTAACGGAGCTTAATCTCAATACTGGCATAGGTGGGACTCGAAATGCAGATTACGAGCCTGGCGCGCTACTGACGGCCAAGCCGCAGCTCCCCTATATCTTCAGAAATTGAGCACCAAGCGGTAACGAGGTACGAATTAAATGAAAGTATTCCACGTATCCAGTGTCATGACTACCTCATATTATGACTCCTACTTTCTACCTCCCACCCCTCCCAACCCCCAGCTGGGTCAATTGTACTATTTGTTGCCAGATGTTCAGCAACCACGGCTAACCCCGGTTCCGTCTCACGACACTACCAAGTTAAAGGAAAGCCGTGACTATCTAGAGTCAGGGGCAAGAATACACCATACAGGTGCATCTCATCCCCAATCTCACATGGCAGCAGTCCTATAAAAGGAAAGTTAACCACCGGTAGAAACCTAAAATTTAATCTGTTCCCCGGTTAGCCATGAACAAGGATATGTAAATCCAAGTTCTTAGTGAAGTAAACAAAAAGCAAAGTGTGAACCTCACTAAGAGACTCTTAGTGAGGCCCAGATTTTGAAAGGGCTCGTGCCTACTAGGGGACCAAGTCCGTTCAGCCGTGCCCTTGAACTTACTCCACGGAGCACCTGATTGAGGTCTTGACACCGTCCAACTGGAAAGCCCAACCAGTCAACGATGTCTTCAACCTCGGTTGGTCTTGGCTCTGTCCAACCGGGGACCCAATCCGGTCAGCAAAGCCTTCGACCGGTTGCTGGGCCCGAAGCCCCCGCACCACAACAAGGTGGTCCCTTATCGGAGGGGGGGGGGGGGGGGGGCAGCTGGGTCAGCGTTGAGATTTATCTTCGCAACCCCCCCCCCCTCCCCCGACCTGCCCAAGGTCTGTAAGGTACACCGATGGGCTTGGAAAGGCCGCCGTCTGTCAGATGGGACGTAAAGCTGTGGCCACGTGTATGGAAGAGCCTACCCTGCGCACGTTAAAGAACACGCTGGATGGCCTTGACGGGAGGCTACCATCTGTCTCCCAACAACTGTTCCAGTAGGTCTCATCCCCCAACCTTCTCTGAGCCTTCGGGCTCCTTGTGACCTGGCCATTTAGCTTATGGTGTGCAAAAAAGTGCCGCTCAAAGGTAAAACAACCCACCCTAACCCCTCCCTCCCCGCTGAATAGGGAGAAAGTTTTAAGGTGGGATCGACTATAACATATTATATGCCAAATGAAAGTCTCTGACAAGAGTAGTGTCATCAGCTCCCTCGAATTACGCCTCCCTCCTTGCAGTTCTCCTCCTCCAAATGCAGGAGGGAATTTTAACAGGGATCAGTCGTAACCAGTTATTTGTCAATGAAAGATTATAATCTGAAGAGTGTATTTCCTAATAGAAATAAATAGTGACAAAATCCTCTGCAGAGTTACCACCACAGAGCAGAAAAATAAAATACATATATATTTAAAAAGATATTAAAAATCTTCCTACAAACGCCCTAAAACGTAAAAAATTAAATTAAAACCACCAGTGATGAAATTACTTCTGAATTCAGAGGAAGATAATGTATCGAAACTTCTTCTTATAATGATAAAAACTGATTCTCTAATATCGAAACTGATTCATGGAAGAATGCGAAACTATTCTTGCCAATCGAACAAAAATTGCCGTAATGATCTCTCCTTTTCATTCTAATGTAAATTCTGTAAATGACATGCTCATGTCCTATTTATCATTGATATGTTATATATATACAGCGACCTCTTTAAGACATATATAGCTAGATAGGTATATTTCATTATTTTTTAATTCATGCATTTTTGTACTTTATGGTTCATTATATACTCACGACAGTGTGATATGTACAGTCGCTTAAAAAAGTATCCGAACACTATGGTTGATTACAGAATTCAAAAAAAATATCTGGCAACGATTTTTCTAGAAATTAGTGATCTGGCAACCTTCGTGTCACGTGACACGAAGGTTGCCAGATCACTAATTTCTAAAAGAATCGTTGCCAGATATTTTTTTTTTGATTTCTGTAATCAACCATAGTGTTCGGATACTTTTTTGAGCGACTGTAGGTGGTCATATTATTTTGATACTAGATCGTGTGGGCTCACTCACGGAAATATTGAGCGTGTGCAGTTACCGTTCACAGCAAACTGGAACTGCACACGCTCCAGTTTGCTGTGAACGGTAACTGGAGCGTGTACACTTGCTGTACACGCTCCAGATATTTTTCCTGAATTCTGTATTCACGTGACACGAAGGTTGCCAGATCACTAATTTCTAAAAAAATCGTTGCCAGATATTTTTTCTTAATTCTGTAATCAACTATAGTGTTCGGATACTTTTTTGAGCGACTGTACACATATCATCACATTTAATTTTTATTCCAAGGTCATCTGACTATCATCATGCAATTAGCCTAGCAAAATGAATTTTATAATGCACAGCCTTACCAAAATGCAGTATTACAGAATGGAAATATAACTTCGAAGTTCTATAACTTCTAAAATATATATTTAATATAAAAATTTGACTGAATATAAACTAAAGATCATAATTAAATGTATTTAAATCTCGATTTTAAATAAAATTGGTTCAGTATTTAAATATTTATGGAAGCTATAATGTTTAACAATACGTTTCCTTTTTTCGATAAAAAGGATTCATAACTGTCTAATACTGAAATAATCATTACGCAAACTTCTAAAATTTGTATTTATTGTATTAAATGGCTTGAAATAATACTTAGAATTTAATTAAAATTTAAATAGTAAGGGAAATTTTTAATGACATTTTACAGTTGGGAAATATCCCAGCTTCCAAAACTCTTTAAATACGGAGCGAATATTGTTGAAAATCGAGTTTTATACAGAATTGATTATGATATTTTTATCTTCAGCTACATTTTTCTATTAAATGCTTTTTTAGAAGTTACAGAGCTTAATATTTACCGAGAAATTCTGTAACATTTTGGTAGGGCATTTGAAAGCTTTAAGCTGACGTTATTTTGAAATATGAGCTGAAGTTATTTGTTTATACTGTAGAAACTCTCATTAAACGTATTACTCACGAATTGATGTGTCGCATGGTGTTGTACGTTTCGTCGAATCCGTTGAATTCGTGATCAGACAGGTTTCGGTAGTATACGTGGCCGTCTGAAATGCAAGAGGTTATTGAGAAGTTTCTCAGCATTTTGATAATGAATATCATACTGATCCATTTTGAGTACATTCAAATGATACTCCCAAATGAAATGTGCTTCCAACATACTTAATGATTTCCGCCAAAATTATTGATAATGAACGAAAAAACAAGAAAAAGAAACAATATAAAAGCGCTGATGTAGATCGAAACAAATGGAATTTTTTTTATCAAATAACACTTGAAATTTTATTTATATGTTTCAGTTAAAGGTGAATTTTTGAATTCTTGCCACTACAAAAGTATAACATCAAAAATTTGCTGTAAGTGACTTACGATTTAAAAGAAACTTCCTAGGTATATTAAACTGTAAGAACCTTTAAATACACTATCCCCTCCCTCCGGGGCGGGGGTGGCTCAGTCGGTAGCACGCCAGGCTCGTGATCTGTAGTTCCCAGGTTCAAGTCCCAGCTGGGTCAGCGTTGAGATTTATCTCCGCAAAATTCCCTGCCCTGTCCACGGTCAGTAGGGGACACCGATGGGCTTAGAAAGGCCACCGTCCGTCGGATGGGACGTTAAGCCGTGGCTTCGTGTGCGGGAGAGACATACCCTGTGCACGTTAAAGAACACGCTGGATGGCCTTGATGGGAAGCTACCATCTGTCTCCCAACAGCTGTTCCAGTGGGTCCCTTCCCCCAACCTTCTCTGAGCCTTCGGGGTCCATGTGACCTGGCCATTTAGCCCGTGATGTGCAAAAAAGTGCCGCTCAGAGGTAAAACAACCCAACCCCTCCCACCATATGTATTGAAAAGCCTCAATGTTATGTGAATGGAAAGCTGCATTCAAAGCTTACTAACTCTGAAAACAAACCTTTTTCGGGAAAATATCTTTGGACACAAATTGAGATCTATTTCAAATCCCTCTGTCACCATTTTACAAATTTCATTCGAAAGTTAAACAGTTATGCACGCTTTAATTGTTAGTCAAAAGAACTGGGCAAAAAAGTTTATTGAAATGCAAATAGTAAATAAATAAATAAATAAAAATACCTCTTAAGCAGGGTACCGATAAAAATTTCTCAGGGTAGGATTTCTTAACGTTTGATTCATATTTTAATTTTGCATAATCAATAAACTTATAGTTACAACTTTTTAAACACTACTATGCTGTATATGTAAAACCAGGGCCATCTCAAACATAACATGGGCTCCTTGTCAAAAGTAAAATATGGCCCTCCCCAAAATTGCGGCACCCAACATTTGCCCATGGCAAAAAATGGTCCTGTATGTAATAGATAATGTACAGTCACTCAAAAAAATATCCGAACACTATGATTGATTACTGAATTCAGAAAAAATATCTGGCAACGATTTTTTTAGAAATTAGTGATCTGGCAACCTTCGTATCACGTGACACGAAGGTTGCCAGATCACTAATTTCTAAAAAAAAACGCTGCCAGATATTTTGCTGAATTCTGTAATATACCATAGTGTTCAGATATTTTTTGAGCGACTGTATACTGTAATAAATTTATGTTTTTTAAGTTCAAAAATTGTTTTCCTTTAAAACTGAAATCAAAGCCATCCTAGCCGTGAACTCTTTGTTATAAATGAGCACCGTTTCTTTAGTAGCAATTGCTATTAATATAAGGTAAAACAAAATTCCCTCTCTACGGTCAGGAATAAACAGCAGAAAAAGTATGTAAATTAGGCTTTGGGTTGGGTTGTTTTACCTCTGAGCGGCACTTTTTTGCACACCATGGGCTAAATGGCCAGGTCACATGGACCCCGAAGGCTCAGAGAAGGTTGGGGGAGGGGACCCACTGGAACAGCTGTTGGGAGACAGATGATAGCCTCCCGTCAAGACCATCCAGCGTGTTCTTTAACGTGCACAGGGTATGGTTCTCCCGCACACGGGACCACGGCTTAACGTCCCATCCGACGGACGGCGGCCTTTCCAAGCCCATCGGTGTCCCCTACTGACCGTAGGCAGGGCGGGGAATTTTGCGGAGATAAATCTCAACGCTGACCCAACTGGGACTGGAACCTGGGAACTATAGATTACGAGCCTGGCGCGCTACCGACTGAGATACCCCCCCCCCCCGCCCCATGTAAATTAGGCTTATACAATATACTTTGTTCTGGAAAAATTTCACTTCGATCACAGTCCATTTTTTTTAAATACATTTAACTTTTAAATCATGCTTCACTTTTTTTTATAAAAGAAAATGAGATTTTTACCTGCCCAAAACTCGAATGTAGGCTTCAGTGCACAACAAAAGTTGCAATCAAAACTAAATGTTGCTTCTGAAACAATAAAAAAAATACACCGTTTCAGATAAAGAATGGAGATGCAAAATCAAAAGATCAAAGAAAGCTATCAACCACTCAAAAGAAGCCACACCCTTATGAATTCTAGCAAGAACCACTCGCAGATGTAATTCCGCCAGAGCAAATAGTTCCACACCTTAAGCGGGAATTAATTTCTTTTCCCAAAGGACATTTAGTATTATGTAGAGTTTATGGAAGTGACCAATCATAAATACTGCTTCTTATTCCGAAATATTGTAAAGTGGCCAATGTAGCATAATTTCTTTTACACTATCTGTATTACTCTGGTTGTTGCCGACGTCAGCACGTGCTCTTATAGCATGTTGCGTCGTTTTTACGCAAATTATCGTGAGTTTCGTTTCCATTTCGACAAATTTTGATCCCCTGCAATTCCAGCGATACTTGATCGAATGATCCCAAATCTCGTAGGCGTGTTCTCCCTGTCTAATCCCAAATTGCGTGAAAAAATCAGATTCCTATCTGCAGTGGCGGACTGGGTCTAAAAAAATTGGTTGCCAGGAGACAAAGGGGGCCCACTTCATCAGGGCCCAATTGCCATCGGACAATGAGATCTGCAATGAGAGGCTTCTGCCAATTTTCCAGGTTCCTAGCCCCTTTGTGTGAAGAGTTATGGCGGCTATACACAGAGACAGTTGCGGATTGATACATTTTCAGGTGTATAATCTAGTTTTTCATTGGCTTTCGTGTATAAACGTATCAAGCCACAAGTACACAAAAAAGAAAACGTTTGACGGAGATTACCGCTCCATTCTTTATGAGAAACGGAATATAGCTCTTTTTCATGCTGAAATGTATTTTTTTAGAGCTTGGTCTAGCTTATTTTCTTTCCACATTGGCTGTGGAATGCAGTTTATGAATTATTTTTGCTTCGAACTTGTTGCGCCATCTGTTACCAGTAATTGTAACTAAAGAATACAGAATTAATTCAGCGTTATATATTACCATCAGTTTAAATGGATGCGAGAGTAATTTACTATAAGAATTCCACAATACCATGATAGGCATGAATTACAGCATATTTCGCCTGAATAAGTAACACTATAAACATCATGGTAGAATCTTGAAAAATCTGATAATTATTAATAAATACCACTTTTTTTGTAGAATGCTAGTAACAGGCATGGGAAAGAAAAAAATGTTTCAAAAATGTAAATTACCCTTATTTTTCAGGAGATTTTTGAAAGACTACTAAAACGGTGGGGAAAATACTTTATACGGAACGGCGTTCCGGCTTGATACCCTACTGGACAAATATTAACCAAAAGTACCCCACTGTGCAAATATTAGTCACAAGGACCCCACTTGGTCCTTGTGACTAATATTTGTTTTTACTAATATTTATATTAATATTAGTATTTACCCATCACAATGACTAATATCTACCAGTGGGGACTGGGCAGATATTAGTCATAAGGATCCAACTGGGCAAATATTAGTCACAAGGACCCCACTGGACAGATATTAGGATACAGATGGAAGCCTCTCGTCAAGGCTAGTCAGCGTATTCTTTTTAAAGTGCTCTCATGAACACGGAGTCACGACTTAACGTTCCATTTGACGGACGGCAGCCTTATCAAGCCTACCATGTACTCATACAGAAGTTTAGCGGAAATAAATTTAAATGCAGATTACGAGCCAGGCGTACTAACGACTGGACCATACCCCTCTCAAAGATAAATCAATTTGTATGCCAAATATATGCGATGGCGGCAGTTCGCTCATAAAAAATAAATAAGACACCAGAGAGAAGTGGGGCGGAGGTGGCTCAGTCGGCAGCACGCCAGGTTCGAAATCTGCAGTTCCCTGGTTCGAGTCCCAGCTGGGTCAGCGTTGAGATTTATCTCCGCAAAATTTCCCGCCCTGCCCACGGTTAATAGGGGACACCGATGGGCTTGAAAAGATCGCAGTCCGTCGGATGGGACGTTAAGTCGTGGCCCCGTGTGCGGAAGAGCCATACTCTGTGCACGTTAAAGAACACGCTGGATGGCCTTGACGGGAGACTATCATCTGTCTTCCAACAGCTATTTCAGTGGGTCCCCTCCCCCAACCTTCTCTGAGCTATCAGGGTCCTTGTGAACTGGCCATTTAGCCCATGGTGTGCAAAAAAAGTGCCGATCAGAGGTAAAACAACCCAAGCCGAGAAAAGTGAATAGGGATTAAAGGAGATGCATTTTCCATCATTAATGAAAGTGGCATCAGCACAAGAATCTGCAAGTTGGGTTGTTTTACCTATGAGCGGCATTTTTTTGCACACCATGGGCTAATGGCCAGGTCACATGGACCCCGAAGGCTCAGAGAAGGTTGGGGAAGGGGACCCACTGGAACAGCTGTTGGGAGACAGATGGCAGCCTCCCGTCAAGGCCATTCAGCGTGTTCTTTAACGTGCACAGGGTACGGCTCTCCCGCACACGGGGCCACGGCTTAACGTCCCATCCGACGGACGGCGGCATTTCCAAGCCCATCGGTGTCCCCTACTGACCGTGGGCATGGCGGGGAATTTTGCGGAGATAAATCTCAACGCTGACCCAGCTGGGACTCGAACCTGGGAACTACAGATTACGAGCCTGGCGCGCTACCGACTGAGCCACCCCCGCCCCTAATCTGCAAGTAAAGTTCAACTAAAAGTTTGTGGAAAAACATTCGGGTATTAAATCCAGAAACAGATTTAGTAAGTTCATTTAAAATGCGCTACAGCGCTAAATCGTTAAGGTTCTTGGTCACAGGCCAAAGGGATCGGGGTTCGAGTCCAGGTAAAATTTTCTTTCTTGTGTTGTCCTTCTGATGAGCTCTCGCCTTCGTCATAGCTGTTTTCGACGGCATGTTATGCTGACAGATTCGTATCAGACTTCTTTTGAAGCAGCTGCTTGAGACGGAATTATATTCCTTTCAAAGTTTAGAAGGAAAAAATATAACTTATAATACTTTCAGGATAAAGCTTGAAATCCATCCAATATTATTTTCCTTTTTTCCAAATTCAGAGTTTTTGAAAGCTCAATAATCTTCAAATGAGCTTTTACATTTCGTAAATTTCAAAAATTCTTTTTTCAAATTTTTAGTGGCTTGTTCGAAATGCTTATATTCCAAATGCGACCCTGATCCACTTCTAGACAATTTTTTCTCAACCGCTTTTGATGCCGGAGCACCTGATTTTAATAAATACCCAGAGCAAGCAGTAGTATGCATATGAAACCCTATGCACATTTCAATGTACATTACTTTTTTCAGAATTATTTTTTAAGCACAGGAAAAATGCCTTTAGTCTTGCGATGTTTCCAAAGCGTAGAGGGGGCAGGGGTGGCTCAGTCGGTAGCGCGCCAGGCTCGTAATCTGTATTTCCCAGGTTCGAGTCCCAGCTGGGTCAGCGTTGAGATTTATTTCCGCAAAATTCCCAGCCCTGCCCACGATCAGTAAGGGACACCGATGGGCTTGGAAAAGCCGCCATCCGTCGGATGGGACGTTAAGCCGTGGCCCTGTGTGCGGGAGAGCCATACCCTGTGCGTGTTAAAGAACACGCTGGATGGCCTTGACGGGAGGCTACCATCTGTCTCTCAACAGCTGTTCCAGTGGGTCCCCTCCCCCAACCTTCTCTGAGCCTTCGGGGTCCATGTGACCTGGCCATTTAGCCCATGGTGGCAAAAAAGTGCCGCTCAGAGGTAAAACAACCCAACCCAAAGCGTAGACCAGCTTTTAGTACACAGGAAAATGAACCAGAATTTGATGCCATCTAATGATATAAATAATAGAAATTACGTAAAACAACGTTGAAGACAAACTATGCCTGACATGCAACAAGAGCTTTTTTTCTACATAGGTGTCATTCAATTGATATGTTTATCACGACAAAATGCATATAAATTAGAATTACTTCCATGTTCCTTTTCACTTCTTTGTGAGAATTCAGAATTTTGAAACTTTTGGGATGGTATTTACATTAAAATGTTCCTGCCGAATTTCAGTGAGCTGATGTTAAAAATTTTTGTTCTAATTTCTTGTTTAATTGGCCATAAATAAAGCACATTTACATGCAAATATTTTTTCATTCTATAAACAAAAATTCTCATCTGAGGAATATCTATCTGTTATTCGACTTCTGGTGGCTTAAAAACGAAAACTTTATTATCAGTCAGTATGAGGTGGATTTTATCTTTGGTAAACAGAGTGAATAGGTCATGGTGAAGATCATGGCGAATTAAATAATTGACTTTTGCACGTTAAATAATCATCAGTGGTAAAACAAAAAAATTCGCATCCTAAACAAACATTATTCTTTCATTTGCGCGATGGATGTACATTTGTTCAGCGCGAGATTTTTCAAAATTCTCGTCTTCTCACCTGTTGCGCCGATTCTGCTCAGCGAGTAATCAATAATGGTCGCCTGCAGCCCGTAGTTGAAGACTGCAATGGGAGTCCCGGATATTCGGTAGAACAGATCTTCGTCCACGGTGAACTTAATAAGCACGTTTCCTGCGTGCAGGTCGCGATGTTCGAAACTGTGCTCCTCTTCTGCTGCTGCCAGGGAACACGCCACTTGCTTCAAAATGCTCGATCCCTGATTGGGAGTCAGGTTCTGTGGAAGAGGAAGTTGGCTATGTAAATTTACGCGCTCCCAGTCATCATCCAGAGAAGTAATGAAGAAGGATGTTGTGCTCCTGAGACACATCCGATTCCTCAAATGTAGTTGCCTTAACTATAGTTGGATTGTTTTACCTCTGAGCGGCACTTTTTTTGCACACAATGGGCTAAATGGCCAGGTCACGTGGACCCCGAAGGCTCAGAGAAGGTTGGGGGAGGGGACCCACTGGAACATCTGTTAGGATACAGATAGTATTGGCCAGGTCACAAGGACCCCGAAGGCTCAGAGAAGGTTGGGGGAGGGGACCCACTGGAACATCTGTTAGGATACAGATAGTATTGGCCAGGTCACAAGGACCCCGAAGGCTTAGAGAAGGTTGGGGGAAGGGACCCACTTGGACATCTGTTAGGATACAGATGGTAGTTGGCCAGATCACAAGGACCCCGAAGGCTCAGAGAAGGTTGGGGGAGGGGACCCACTGGAACATCTGTTAGGATACAGATGGTAGTCTCCTGTCAACACCATCCAGCGTTTCTTTAACGTGCACAGGTTATGGCTCCCGCACAACGAGGCCACGGCTTAACTTCCCATCCGACGGACGGCGACCTATTTCAAGCCCAGCGGTGTCCCCTACTGACCGTGGGCAGGGAGTTTTGTGAAGATAAATTCCAGCGCTCGCCCAGTTGGGAGTCGAACCTGCGAATTGCAGATTACGAGCCTGGCGCGCTACCGATTGAGCCAGGACCGTCCCACTTAACTATAGTGCAACAGGCTGGAATCTTATTGTTGTCAGATTCGAATCCCCACTCATGATTGTGTTTTTTTAAATTTATTTCCGCTAACTTCCATCATGCGCTCAGTGAGAAAGGCGACATCGAATGGCCTAAAAGAGACCGTCGTTCATCCAGTGGGACGTTAAATTGTGGTTCCGTGCGCAGGAGAATTATAACTTGTGCACGTTAAAATAAAATACGCTTGGGCTACGGTTCCCCAAGATACCTCACTGGGCGATTTTCGGAAAATATTCGGTGATGAGATTGTTTTCTGTGATTTTTTATCGAATTACTCCCGCTATGACCTGATATTTTTTTTATGTTTTTTTTTATAATGCGGCCAGCGGATTAATTTGAAACGATAATTCATAATTGTACTTTTGAATATTTATCATAAAAATTCATTAATTTGCTTACTAGAGCTGTCTATAACCGTCGCCATTTTTATCGGCCGTTTTGAATAATGGCGATGTGGAATATCCACTCTCTGTGTAAGTTTATATTGAAATTTTATAAATAGTCATACAGTCATGAATTCTCGTTTCCTATGAATTCGTCTGCCGCATTATAAAAAAGCCACCAAGAAAAAAGTCACAGAGGAAATGAATTAGAAACTCGCTTATAATCTCGTTACCAAATGTTTTCGGAAAATCCCCAAAAGTTCTGTTGGTTTTACTTCTGAGCGGCATTTTTTTTTCTCATAATGGGCCACACTGTCAGGTCACAAGGACTCTAGAAGCTCAGATAATGTTATGGGAAGTTGTATAAATTTCATTATTTAAAAAAAAATCCTTAGTAAAAAAAAATAAATACCCCCTCATGCAGCTGCTTGCCACAGAGGTCTGACAGGAGCCTGTCAGTTTATATGTCATAATAGAAGGTCTGTGAGGATGGCAGGATCTCAGCAGAAAAACAACACAAACGTCCATGCCTTACCCGGGGCTCGAACTCAGGTCCCTTAGATCAGTAGCCAAGCGCGCTAACCACTCGATAAAATGTTAATCAAATTACACAAATCATGGATCCAACCTGCTATTACAGTATGGCATTACAAATTAGAGGAAACATACATTTCATTATTAAAAAGTCTAATTTAAATATAAAATAAATTTTTATGTCAAATAAAAAATAAAATATCCCTTGAAGCAGCAGCTGCTTACACAGAGGTCTGACATTATTAAATTGGTAGGGAGAAAACGAAACAGAACAATGATAAAACGAATAACTGATAAATGAAAAAGAAGAAAAAAGAAGGAAAGAGATAAAATGAAAAAGAAGGTTTGGCGAATTGTAGTGGCAATGGGCAGGGTCGTGAGAACCGAATTGGGTCGCGCAAGAATTGGGTCGCTACAAGAAAGGCAAGTGTATATTGTAAGAATGATTTCAGAGCTAATTATAGTGGCATGGAAGTCTCTTTATGTTTGCATCCCTACGCTGAAAATCTTTAGCTGTTGATAATACAAACTCTGCTGATTGGAAAGGGGGAATAAATATCGCGTGTTGGAGAGTCGGGGGAGGATTAAGAGGGGAAAGGAGTCGAGAAAATGGAAAGTTCAAAGAACGAAAAGTGAATGGATTTTGGAAAGGGAATGCAAAATTTCATTGCAACATATCAAACGCGGAAGGATATAACAGGAAAAAGTGCTTATATTCTAAATTCCTTTTTCGCATTTCTTGTTCGTTTTCAAAAAAGTAAATTAAAAAAAAAACCGAGGTAATGTTTTTGCTTTGTTCTTTTATCTGTCCGTAGACTTTGAATTAATTACTAAATAAATACAAAACTATGCCATCTTTCCGAAGTATACCATTTTGGGTGTATTTCCACTAAGAAACATTTGTTTATAGGACATTAAATTACTTCTTTCAAAACATACCCCATTGTGTAAAGCTGAGTGTCAATGTTGCCGAAATTATGTTCTTAAATAACTTCTATGTTAACCTACATGACCTTGATTCCGCCTAAGTTAATAGGAGTATTACATTAATAAGAATATGTTGTATGTACAGTCGCTCAAAAAATATCCGAACACTATGGTTGATTACAGAATTCAGAAAAAATTTCTGGCAATGACTTTTTTAGAAATTAGTGATCTGGCAACCTTCGTGTCACGTCACACGAAGGTTGCCAGATCACTAATTACCGTTCACAGCAAACTGGAGCGTGTGCAGTAACTGCACACGCTCCAGTTTGTTGTGCACGGTAACTGGAGCGTGTACAGTTGCTGTACACGCTCCAGATATTTTTCCTGAATTCTGCAATCACGTGACACGAAGGTTGCCAGATCACTAATTTCTAAAAAAATTGTTGTCAGAAATTTTTTCAGAATTCTGTAATCAACCATAGTGTTCGGATATTTTTTGAGCTACTGTATGTAACATTATCATTTTAATAAACTAATGATGATGATGATAGAGAGAACCCACTAGACAGCCGTTAAGAGACGGAAACTTCCGTCAAATCATCCAGTGCATCACTTAACGTGAGATTGAGATCCCACCCCTGCTCTCGGTCAGTAAGGGACAAGTTGTAGAGGCCGCCGTCCTTTGAATGGGACGTAAAGCCGTGGCTACGTGTGCACGTAAAGAACACGCTGGATGGCCTTAACGAGAGACTGCCATCTGTCTCCTAACAACTGTCCAGTGAGTCCCCTTCCCCCAACCTTCTGAGCTCTCCAGGTCCTTGTGACCTGGTCATTTAACCCATTATGTCGAAAAAAGTGCCGTTCAGAAGAAACCCAACCCTGCATAATGGACTTTAGGTCCCACCCTACGAACGGCGGGCTTTCCAAACCCTCGGTGTCCCCTTTCTGACCGAGGGCAGGGGTGAGAGTCAGCGGAGATAATTCTAACTCGAACCTGGGAACTACAGATTACGAGTCTGATGCACTATCCGTTGAGTCAATCCCCATACCCCTTTACGGGATACTTCCAACTGTCCCCTAAGAGCTATCCAATGGGTCTCATCCTCCATCCTTTCTGAACCCTTGGAATCTTTGTGACGTAGCCATTTAGCCCATAGGGTACAAAACAAAGGGATGATCACGAACCTTTGTTTTATCCACGACAAACATAGCAAATAAATATTATAAAAAATAACATAATTGTCGCTTAATTCTGAGTAAATAATAATAATAATACAGACAGTATTCCTATCCAATTGGGACTATGGGTTGCTCAATCGGTAGCGCACCAGGCTCTTAATCTGTAGTTCCCAGGTCCGAGTCCCAACTAGTTCAGGGTTGAGATTTATCTCCGATAAATCCACACCCTGCCCTCGGTAAGAGGGACAATGATGGTATTGGAAAGGCCGCCGTCCGTCAAATGGGATGTTAAGCCATGGCTCCGTGTGGGGAAAACCTTATCCTGTGCACGTTAAATAACACGTGGGATGGCTTTGATGAGAGGCTTCCATCTGTATCTTAATCTGCTATCCTATCTAATGAGTTCCCTTCCCTAACTTCTCAGACCCCTTGGGGTCCTTATGACCTGGCCAGTTGGTCGATTATGTGCAAAAAAGTGGCACTCAGAGCCAAAACAGCTTATCCTATACAAATAAATGTGCATAATTAAGAGCATCCTACTAATCTGTTCTAACTCCTTTCTTAGAACATTCTTAGTACTACGTATTTTATGCACGACTTTTTGTATGTTCTACAAGTAGAAAACTTCAGAAAATATAATGGTTGTACAACAGCTGAAAGTTTTGATAAACGAAAGAAAACATGAGTAGGATGGCGAGGGTTGTGGAATACTCTCGGAGTGGTCCACATTGCACGGGATGGTTAGAGGCAGAGCAGGCAAGTGATAGCCACTTGGCAGACGGGTATTTCATCCACGTAATAATAGTTAATTGTTTTAAATATGGTTCTTCAGAGATATTTACCCACTTTCTGAGTTTGTATCGATACACACTTTGAGAGCTGCTTTGTGATCTAATTTCATCAGCTTTAAAAATTGTTTTTTACTTTTCATATTATATGTGCTTATATTAATTAACGTTCATTTTTTTCTTGATTGCAAAATCTCTCACCTTGCATTTCAGCAGTGGGCGCCCAGCATAACGCGTATCGATGATCACAAATCTTTGCGACTGCGAGTACTCATCTGGAAAACGAAAGAGAAAAAAAGTAGGTAAAAAGAGAATTGGCGTCAGGTGCAGCCTCTGCAATTAAAAGTAACCAAGGATACTCTAAATTACTTTTACCGAAAACACTAAGAATTTCAAACGACGAAGTGAAATTCTTTGTTACAATTTTCGTTCAGCTTAAGGGAAGATCTCTGAGTTTTCTTGCAAATTTTTTTTTTGGAAATTTTGATAACGAAATCATCGACAAAGAAAACAAAAAAGTGTTTTGGCTGAGAAGAATGCCTTTTAAGAAAACAAAGCTCAGTAGGAAAAAAAACCACTGGAGAAAACTATTGAAAGTGTCAATAATAAACAAGATATGACAATAAATATATATATTTAATTTTCTCTATGATATGTATAATAATTTTGTTAACCCAAACAAAACAATTCTCAAAAGAATCTTTCGCCAGCAACTTCCAAAGAGTTTTTTTTTTTCCTCTGATGATTGCGTGAACATATTTTCTTTAACGTTGCGTTAAGCAAAAGTGCTTTTTTTAACGTTACGTAAAAAATCCATTTATTTAAACGTTACGTGAAACAATTTTTTTATGGGAAACTATTTACTTTAATACTTTAATGTTATGTGAAAATGCTTTCTTTAATATTATAGGAAAACGCTTTCTTAATATCTAAATAAAAATGACATTAATATTAATTCGATATGGCTTTTCCTAATAATATGCGAAAATGCTTTATTATGTGAAAATGTTTCCTTTAACCCAATGTGGAAATATTTCCTTCAATGTTGTGTGAATAAACTTAAACATTAAGATACGAAAAAATGCTTTCTTTTATAATATGGGAAAATGCGTTATTTTCTGTTAGTTGAAAATGCTTTCTTTTGTGTTGTGTTTCTTGAGATGCTTTCTTTTGTGTTAGTTGAGATGCTTTCTTTTGTGTTAGTGGAAATGCTTTCTTTTGTGTCAGTTGAAATGCTTTCTTTTTTGTTAGTGGAAATGCTTTCTTTTGTGTCAGTTGAGATGCTTTCTTTTGTGTTAGTGAAAATGCTTTCTTTTGTGTTCGTTGAAAGGCTTTCTTTTGTGTTAGTTGAAAGGCTTTCTTTTGTGTCAGTTGAAAGACTTTCTTTTGTGTTAGAGGAAATGCTTTCTTTTGTGTTAGTTGAAAGGCTTTCTTTTGTGTTAGTTGAAAGGCTTTCTTTTGTGTTAGTTGAAAGGCTTTCTTTTGTGTTAGTTGAAAGACTTTCTTTTGTGTTAGTTGAAAGGCTTTCTTTTGTGTTAGTTGAAATGCTTTCTTTTGTGTTAGTTGAAAGACTTTCTTTTGTGTTAGTTGAAAGACTTTCTTTTGTGTTAGTGGAAATGCTTTCTTTTGTGTCAGTTGAAAGGCTTTCTTTTGTGTTAGTGGAAAGGCTTTCTTTTGTATTAGTTGAAATGCTTTCTTTTGTGTCAGTTGAAATGCTTTCTTTTGTGTTAGTTGAATGGCTTTCTTTTGTCTTAGTTGAAATGCTTTCTTTTGTGTTAGTTGAAAGGCTTTCTTTTGTGTTAGTTGAAAGGCTTTCTTTTGTGTTAGTTGAATGGCTTTCTTTTGTGTCAGTTGAAAGGCTTTCTTTTGTGTTAGTGGAAAGACTTTCTTTTGTGTTAGTTGAAATGCTTTCTTTTGTGTCAGTTGAAAGGCTTTCTTTTTGTGTCAGTTGAAATGCTTTCTTTTGAGTTAGTTGAAAATATTTCTTACTGCTATGTGATATTACGTACTTTAATATTATGCAAAAGTGCTTTGTCTAATGATATGCCAAAATGTTTTATTTAATATTATCTGAAAATGCTTTCTTAAGTATTTAGTTAGGACAAAAAAGCTTCATTTAATGTTAAATCATGTGAAAATAATTTTTTTAATGCTGCGTCGTGGGAAAAAAAGTTTTCTTTTTTGTTACAAATTATTTGAATGAAGAAGACCTAATAAAAACCGAAGCGATTTGCATTTCAAATGTTTCACAAATATGGATTTTTATATTTTTTAACGACTTTAGCTGCATCACATGCATCGCGTTTCCTTGAATATCGATTGCACAATTTAAAAGCAAGGAAATGGGAAATTGTTCCTAAAGGCATAGCTCCTATTCGGAATTTCAAAAACATAAATCACATTGAAAACATTCTAACATCTGTGAAGCCTTCATTTGCAGTCAATAGCAATCCAATTTGTCAAAGGAATCGTTCAACAATTTCCTACATTCATCCAATTTTACTCATTCTGCAGTAGGAACCTGGAAATCATCCCCCCAATTCAAAAAAATGCCATTTTCCAGAAGTAGGATAATGTTAGGATAATTAGCTACAGTTCCAGTTGATATACAGTGTCCTTCCAAAATTCTAGAGCATTTCCGTGTTATTGTCAATATAATCTAATTTGGAAGCGCTATAACTTCTAAAGTATTAAAAAATAAATATCCCCTCAAGCAGCTGCTTGCCATAGAGGTCTGACAGGAACCTGTCAGTTTATAAGCCAGAGGAGATCTGAGAGGATGGCAGGACCTCAGCAGAAAAACGACACAAACGTCCATGCCTTACCCGGGGCTCGAACCCAGGTCCCTTAGATCAGCAGCCAAGCGTGCTAACCGCTCGGCCATAGGAGTTTAATTAAAAAAAAATGCGACTGTAGATAATCTAAAGATCAAAATCAAATCCCGATTTTCCAAGATATTTGTTCAACATTTAAAGAGTTACCGAAGCTAGGATATTTAACAATAAATTATCTTGTTTTATAATATCCTTCATAGTTGTCTAATATTGCAATATTCAGTACGGTAACTTCTAAAATGTATATTTGTTTTAGTAAATGATTTGAAACTTTAAGTTTTAATTTCTGCGGTGAATTCCTATGATGTTCTACTGTTGAGAAGTAGTCTAGCTTGAGCAACTCTTTAAATACCTAACGAATATTATTGAAAAATCGAGATTTAAATAGATCTGATTATAATCTTTAATTAATATTCAGTCATATCTTTCCATTAAGTGCATACATTAGATATTACAGAATTTCGAAGTTCGATTTGCATTGTCAACATGGAGATTTGCTAATGTATAGGGCAATGTATTATAAACCTAGTCAGATAATCGAATTTCTGTCTTAATGGAGAATTTTTTATGTTCCTCTGTTATAAGATAGAAGTAGCTTCTCGGGTTTTCTATTTTCAGTTAAAGGTAGAATGATTTTTTAACTTTTTTTTGAGGCAGCACAAATTAATAAATTGTATACCTAAACAACATACATAATGACAAAATACAAAATTCTTTTCGAGTACTGTAGAGAATCTTGTGTTTTTTTTTTTCGGTAGGATCTCCCTCACTTCCTCAACCGCTTCCTGGTAGATACGCCATTGCCTTGAACAAAGATTAACAACATTAACAAATAAGAATATAGATATTGTTTACTACGAGTTTTAGATGGGAGGAAAAATCCCCCCCAAAATAAAATGTATGATAATTTTGTGGCCGAGTGGTTAGCGCGCTTGGCTACTGATCTAAGGGACCTGGGTTCGAGCCCCAGGTAAGGCAAGGATGCTGCCATCTTCTCAGACCTTCTCCTACGGCATATAAACTGACAGGCTCCTGTCAGACCTCTGTGGCAAGCAGCTGGTTGAGGGGTATTTATTTATTATTTATTTATAAATAGAAGCTTTAAGAATAAACCGCTGTAATGTTTATTTATAAAGCTGTAAAATTATTCGGAATCTAAGATCTACTTGTAAAGTGTTTAAACTTTGAATAGATTGAGACAAAATGCATTGAAGACACCATGGACTAAATTCTAAGTGAAATAATCTTGTATGAAAATTCAGAGTAGAATCTTATCTGAGAACGAACCAGGTGAGGGTTTCCTGGTGTGCTTCTTCTCGAAGTGCTTCAGCCACGCTTCCTTCAAGACTTTGGGGAAGTATCCTTGAACATATCGCAGACTGGAAAAAGATCAAGAACTTTGGTGAAAGGCTTAGTTCGAAATGTCTTTCTGCTTGCACGATAGAAATTAAATCTATCACGTGAAAAGACAAAGCAAATAATATTTACTAATCGAAATGAATCCAAATCGGTTGATCTTGATTATTTCGTCAAACAATCAAGAAAAGTTTATTATTTAACCCGAAGGGCAGATATCACCTCGGCAAATAGGGGATTCTCGTTTTCAAAGAGAATGATGTTTTTTATTTGCCTACTTTCGCACCCTTTAAAACTAATAATTCAAACATGGATGATTGTGAAAATGCGAAAAGTAATATTTTATAATTACTTACATAATATTAAAATTCTTTTCATATATCCCTTAAAACGAAATAAGTTGCGTTTCCTATTCACTCTGAAAAAGGGGGCAAATTATTACTGTCATTATAAATCAATTGACCATCTTACTCTACCACCGAAATTTCAAAATTCTAGCATGAACATATATTGCAATATTCTCTTCTGTTATATCAAAACACTGTTTCAAAGTTTTCTATAATACTCTAATCTGTAACGTAATATTTGTTCTCTAAAACACTGTAATCAAAGTAATAATTGTATTCATGGTTGTCTTAGAATAGGTAGATTAATATACGTTGAAACTTAAGACCAGTAACTGAATCTATTTGTCTTAAGTTTCAACTTATATTAATCTGTAATCAAAGTTTTGGCATTTTCCATATTTAGCACCTCTAAAGATGGAAATTAAAACCTTCTCGAAAATTTGTAAAATATAAATCATAATCATTAGTTACCTATCCAACTAAAAAATAATAAATCATCACTTAAGACAGGGGCGGGGGTGGCTCAGTCGGTAGCGTGCCAGGCTCGTAATCTGTAGTTCCCAGGCTCGAGTCCCAGCTGGGTCAGCGTTGAGATTTATCTCCGCAAAATTCCCCGCCCTGCCCACGGTCAGTAGGGGACACCGATGGGCTTGGAAAGGCCGCCGTCCGTCGGATGGGACGTTAAGCCGTGGTCCCGTGTGCGGGAGAGCCATACCCTGTGCACGTTAAAGAACACGCTGGATGGCCTTGATGGGAGACTACCATCTGTCTCCCAACAGCTGTTCCAGTGGGTCCCCTCCCCCAACCTTCTCTGAGCCTTCGGGGTCCATGTGACCTGGCCATTTAGCCCATGGTGTGCAAAAAAGTGCCGCTCAGAGGTAAAACAACCCAACCAAACTCACTTAAGACAAAAAAAGTTGAGTTTCTCCACCGCCCTCTGGGGGGGAAATTGTGCAAAATTATTTCTATCCATACAAATCTTTCAAGTCTCACTTCACCCGGACCAAAATTGAAAATTTCTAGCATAAAAATATTTGTAATATTCATTTGCAATTTTCAACTTTTTTTTTAATAGGATTTCTAATGATTAAAAATCAGTACGTAGTAATAGGGCAATCTTAGCCTCTCATTATCGTTATGAATCTCTACAACACCTTTAAATAAAAGCATAAAAAAGTTCTGTTTTTCTGGAAACATTTCTACGAGAAGGAAAAAATGCATTTTGCTTGTTACATCTGTGCTAAGACTGAATGCATTTTTTTAGTAATAATAATTCTTTATTTCCTTTACATTTACATACACAGAGTTGATCATAGAAGCTCTAAAACCTTGATTGTAAGAACAAATGCTAAATGATACAAACGTACTCCTTACAAATAGCACAAACAGTTAGTTAAATACAGAAACTCTTAAATAGAGTATCAATGTTTAAAATCTCCGAAAAGCTTGATATAGCTTATCCAAGAAGGAAGGTTAACAATATGCAATTACAAGTTGATTTACATCGGTTACATATTAACATTCAAACATAAGGAATCCTGATATATAGGGGGCGGGGGGTGGCTCAGTCGGTAGCGCGCCAGGCTCGTAATCTGTAGTTTCCAGTTTCGAGT
This sequence comes from Ryuthela nishihirai, assembly GCA_038380435.1. Taxonomy (NCBI): domain Eukaryota; kingdom Metazoa; phylum Arthropoda; class Arachnida; order Araneae; family Heptathelidae; genus Ryuthela; species Ryuthela nishihirai. The sequence continues at coordinate 12,131,927 of JAWZYU010000004.1, forward strand.
CCCAGCTGGGTCAGCGTTGAGATTTATCTCCGCAAAATTCCCCGCCCTGCCCACGGTCAGTAGGGGACACCGATGGGCTTGGAAAGGCCGCCGTCCATCAGATGGGACGTTAAGCCGTGGCCCCATGTGCGGGAGAGTTGGGTTGGGTTGTTTTACCTCTGAGCGGCACTTTTTTGCACACCATGGGCTAAATGGCCAGGTCACAAGGACCCCGAAGGCTCAGAGAAGGTTGGGGGAGGGGACCCACTGGAACAGTTGTTGGGAGACAGATGGTAGCCTCCCGTCAAGGCCATCCAGCGTGTTCTTTAACGTGCACAGGGTATGGCTCTCCCGCACAAGGGGTCACGGCTTAACGTCCCATCCGACGGACGGCGGCCTTTCCAAGTCCATCGGTGTCCCCTACTGACCGTGGGCAGGGCGGGGACTTTTTGCGGAGATAAATCTCAACGCTGACCCAGCTGGGACTCGAACCTGGGAACTACAGATTACGAGCCCGGCGCGCTACCGACTAAGCCACCCCCGCCCCTATGCGGGAGAGCCATACCCTGTGCAGGTTAAAGAACACGCTGGATGGCCTTGACGGGAGGCTACCATCTGTCTCCCAACAACTGTTCCAGTGGGTCCCCTCCCCCAACCTTCTCTGAACCTTCGGGTCCATGTGACCTGGCCATTTAGCCCATGGTGTGCAAAAAAGTGCCGCTCAGAGGTAGAACAACCCAACCCTGATATATATATATAAATACAAATGCTAATTAATGTTAAAATGGGAAAGAGGGACTTTTTTTATCCCAGCAACTTTATCCCACACTCTTGCGTCCCATGCTTCATAGCGGAGTTCGGTGTCACTGTGAGACTATTGGGAGACTATAAGACTGCGCAGTGAATAGCATATATTAATGACCTTGCAAACAACTTAAGATGCATTGGAACTGTCGAAGTGCCCACTGCTCAGGCTCACCATAGTCTCCCTATTTGTTCACTTTCGCTAACCCATTAGTGCTTATGGAGTGCTTGTATTTTGCCATGGCCAGCTTATGCCAAAATACAAGCATTCTATAAGCACTAGTAGAACAAGAGTAATAATTCCTGGAAACTTACCCAAAGTAAGCCATAAACATCGTAACATCATTTTGTGGAGTGGAAGTTATCTCAGTGTGTAGCGCGTTAGGTTAGTAACCTGATGTTTCCCCTGGGCGAGGGTGGCTCACTCGGTAGCGCACCAGGCTCGTAATTTGCAATTTTCGGGTTCAAGTCCCGCCTGTGTCAGCATTGAAATTTATCTCCTCAAAACTCCTCGTCCTGTTCTCAGTCAATAGAGGACACCAATGGACTTGGAAAGGCCGCCATCCGTTGGATGGAACGTTAAGCCATGACTCAGTGTGCTGAAGAACCATATCCTGTGCAGATTAAAGAAACGCTGGATGGTCTTAACGGGAAGCTGCCATCTGTATCCTAACAGCTGTCCAGTCAGTACCCTCCCCTACCTTCTCTGAGCTCACGGGTCTTTGTGACCTGGCCATTTAGCCCATTGTGTGCAAAAATAAACCCCTCAGAGGTAAAACAATCCAAACTAATTTTTATTTACTTTCACTAAATCCTGCCCTCGTTTTGCAACACATCTGGTGTTTACTCATCCATTGATTCGTTTTTTTATAAGAGTCTCATTTTTCAGCAAGCAGAAAGAAGTTTTTTTTTTTCTTAATTTGATAAAATAAAGTTTCAGTAGGATAAAATCTTCAAGTATCGATCCATTTTTTTTTGTAGTAAGAGTCCATCACAAGTCAACCTCTTTAACTCGACATCAATTTCAGGCACCCGTCTCGTTCATAAGAAAGAATAATGAGTTTCCGACAAAATGAAAAAATGAACCGATTTTTTTTCTCACACTTCGCCATTTTGCATTGGATAATGATATCGTTTAACTCTTCCCCCTGCATAATTAAATACGACTTAATATTCTCCCCCCCCCACCTCCCACGAAGGGTGAAATGAAAAAAGGCAGATTAGTCTTGCAGATACTAATCATCGTGTCAGCACCAGGCAGATAATAAACATTAGTGACATCGATATTCGACAAGTGAGACATCTTGTGTATATATCAGCAGATTTTTGATGGATGCTGTCTTCGTGACAGCCAAGACAGAAAGTCAATGAAGGAAACTGCAAGCAATTTTAAAAGACAGATTTTTTGTAACGGGCAACTATCGAAATTATATTACTTAGTCCTAATTATCACAATTGAGGTTTTCAAATTGAGCACTTTTAACGCACTTAATCGAAGATTAAGGGAACCTGGGTTCGATCCTATACAAGACATGTAGTGTTATCTTTCTTCTCAGGCAAAACTGGAGTACTTTGTCTTAAAATATTCAAACCTGAATTTAATTTCCTTAACATATCATATATTATTTATAATATTATTATAATTGTGATATCTATATATGATTTATAATTATATATTTTTGCCTTTCTTTTTTGCATTTTGATAAATATGAAAGTAGGCAATATTTATAAGTAAAATTGTTATCTTCTTCAAAGTTTTTTAAAATATTAGAAAAAAGAATAATTAAAATATGTTTTTATTTTACATCTGATCATGCACTGTGAGAAATATGAATCACGTTTTATAGACCAGAGACTATTCCGATGTCCTTGATACTCTGAGCAATGATGGAGACTAATTGAAGTATCATTTGAGCTTCCAATGAGAAAATGTTTCCCTGTTCTGAGGTCTCGCCATCCTGGTCATGTTAGATTCATCGTTCTTGTCAGATCGAAATATCACGGGGCGGGGGTGGCTCAGTCGGGAACGCGCCAGGCTCGTAATCCGTAGTTCCCAGGTTCGACATTTATCTCCGCAAAATTACCCACCCTTCCCACGGTTAGTAGGGGACCCCAATGAGCTAGGTAAGGCCACTGTCTGTTGCATGAGACACTAAGCTGTGGCCCGTGTGTGTGTGAGAGAGCCACACCTTGTGCACATTAAAGAACACACTGAATGGCCTTGATGGGAGGCTACCATCTGTCCTCCAACAGCTGTTCCAGTGGGTCCCCTTCCCCAACCTTCTCTGAGCCTTCGGGTCCATGTGACCTGGCCATTTAGCCCATGGTGTGCAAAAAAAAGTGCCGCTCAGAGGTAAAACAACCCAACTAGAAATATTATTTTTTTTCTATTGTACATAATTTGACTATTTTGAACTCCGTCTCTCACTTTGTCAAAATACACAATATTTTAATGCCATGCCTAAATAATTGAAATTGATCATTTTTATGTAAAGTATCTAGTGCACGCAATTTTTTTTCTGGAAACGTATTGAAAATGGTATGTTGTTCAAATATTGAAGAAACATTTTGCTCAAAATCGTTTAAATAATGGAATACTTTTTAAAAACTTTCATTTCGAATAAATGACTACATTCAATGTTTCATTAGATTTTTTGAAAAAAGTTTTTATGTTCGCTAACCAATAATACTCAATACACAATTGCTTTGTTTTATTAATAAGGTTTTTATAAAATTAACATCATTTGGGTAAAGAGTGTTAACAACTCCAATAAAATATTTTCTCGTTAAATTAAAACTGACTTTTTAAAATTTATATCTTATTCCGGGGTGTGAAACGCCCACGTTTGTGAGGACCAAAGTCATCGAAACCAGAATGCACGTGGACCACATTCATCAAGACCAGAAGTTACCACTGTGCGGCTTTGGGTTGGGTTGTTTTACCTCTGAGCGGCACTTTTTTGCACACCATGGGCTAAATGGCCAGGTCACATGGACCCCGAAGGCTCAGAGAAGGTTGGGGGAGGGGACCCACTGGAACAGCTGTTGGGAGACAGATGGTAGCCTCCCGTCAAGGCCATCCAGCGTGTTCTTTAACGTGAACAGGATATAGCTCTCCCGCACACGGGGCCACGGCTTAACGTCCCATACGACGGACGGCGGACTTTCCAAGCCCATCGGTGTCCCCTACTGACCGTGGGCAGGGCGAGGAATTTTGCGGAGATAAATCTCAACGCTGACCCAGATGGGACTCGAACCTGGGAACTACAGATTACGAGCCTGGCGCGCTACCGACTGAGCCACCCCCGTCCCTACCACTGTGCGACATAAAATGGCTGCTGAGTGTTTATAAAATGGCTGCTGAGTGTTATTTAATTCAATGTAAGAGTGTCATTTCTGGCATGTATTACACAATAAGAAAAATTCAACATTGAAAAATAAAAACATTATCCAATACAAATTGTTTCCTTACCTTTATTAAAAAGAATATTACTTTGCAAAAAAAATTCGAAAAAAAAAAACAAGAAGGATTGTATTGAAACTAGTACAATCAGTAAGCTAACATGTACTATATTGTATTCGAAAATTCAATATAAAACAAAATATTTTTATGCATGAGTGAATTTAAGTTCGTGCTTGAATTATCCTTTATAAAACAAAACTATAAAAAATTTGCAATTACACGCACTTTTTTTTTTACAAACACCTAACCCTGGAAACCAACGCTTAACAGTAAATCATTGCAGCTACGTCTATTATATACGTAAATATACACAGATTTAAAATATTAACCTTGACTATGACTTATCAAAATTAATTTTGCAGTTTTCTTTATTTCGATTTAATGGTTAACTCTTCAAATGTCCCAAGAGGTAAAACAACCCAACTCGAAATATCAATTTTTTTAAAAAAAAATTTAAAAAAAGCTTACCTTTTTTTAAAAATTAGCTTTAAGTATTCTCTTTAATCTCTGTTAAATTAAGATTTGAAAATTATTAGTGTATATGCATTGAAGCTTTAAATAGTAAAAAACACCTTAAAACACTGATATAAATTTTACATGATGTAGATTAATTTTCTTGTGAGTAAAAATTATTTTACTCTATAATCGTACTTTTACCAACAAGAAAATTATTCTACATTGTATACAATTTGTATAGGTGTTTTTTACAGCCTTATCTGTTATATTCAGAACGTAAACTGTATCTATATTCAGATGAAACACTCTTTCTTTTGGTATTGTTGTTGTTGTTGTTTTACCTCTGAGCGGCACTTTTTTGCACACCATGGTAGCCCACCAATGGCCAGGTCACATGGACCCCGAAGGCTCAGAGAAGGATTGGGGGAGGGGACCCACTGGAACAGCTGTTGGGAGACAGATGGTAGCCTCCCGTCAAGGCCATCCAGCGTGTTCTTTAACGTGCACAGGGTATGGCTCTCCCGCACACGGGACCACGGCTTAACGTCCCATCCGATGGACGGCGGCCTTTCCAAGCCCATCGGAGTCCCCTACTGACCGTGGTCAAGGCGGGGAATTTTGCGGAGATAAATCTCAACGCTGACCCAGCTGGGACTCGAACTTCTTTTGGTATGCAAAATGACCTATATAAACACTCAGCAGCCATTTTATTAGGCACAATTCCATGTTCTGTGGATAGTAACTCAGATACTGTTAACTCGATAACTTCTTAAATAAGCTCTACATGAAAAAAAAATGTGACTAAAGGTAAAGATCTCAATTTTCGACAATATTAGAGAGTTACGGAAATAGGAATATTCAACAGTAGCAAGGCTATTTATTAATTATATCCACAGCTCCATCAGTTTTTGCTAGACATTTACATACTTTTCACACACTTTTATGCTGTATTTATTCATATAATGTCAAAGATATAGAAGCAAATTTGTACTTTTCTCGGGTGGGATAGGAACCCACGATCTCCTGATAACCTCTCTTAAGCCTTACACTTATAGGTCAGTCTCAAAAAACGTCTCTGCCAGCTTTTGGAGACTCTTTAAGAGTCATCCAGGCAAGTGCATATGAAGGGGCACGCTCATCAGCAACCCAACTGACATTATTTTTGAGAAAAAAAAAATCAATTCATACTCCATGGTTATGGCACATCACTAGTTACCATATAGTTATTAATTATATCCACAGCTCATCTTCTTTTACTGAGTATTTACATGTTTTTCATACACTATTACGCAGTATTAATTTATGGTTAACAAAAGTGCAGAGTAGAAATATAGAGGTTCGTAATAAAGACAATTATTCCTCTATACCTTTGTCGTCATATGAATAAATACAGCATTAATAGTGCGTGAAAAAATGTAAATATCCAATAGATGTAGCAATGCTAGTTTAAATAATTGCTTTTAGAAATTAAAACGAAATTAAACGCTATATTTACAGTCACTCCAAAAAGTATCCGAACACTATGGTTGATTACAAAAGTTAGAAAAATATCTGGCAACGATTTTTTTAGAAATTGATTTTTAGAAATTCTTGTCGCGTGACACGAAGGTTTGCAGATCACTAATTTCTAAAAAAATCGTTGCCAGATATTTTTTCTCAATTATGTAATCAACGATAGTGTTCGGATACTTTATTGAGCGACTGTAGGTGGTCATATTATTTTGATACTAGATCGTGTGGGCTCACTCACGGAAATATTCAGCGTGTGCAGTTACCGTTCACAGCAAACTGGAGCGTGTGCAGTAACTGCACACGCTCCAGTTTGCTGTGAACGGTAACTGGAGCGTGTACAGTTGCTGTACACGTTGTATCTTTCCTGAATTCTGTAATCACGTGACACGAAGGTTGCCAGATCAATAATTTCTAAAAAGAATCGTTGCCAGATATTTTTTCTGAATTCTGTAATCAACCATAGTGTTCGGATACTTTTTTGAGCGACTGTACATGTGGAAGAGTATTTCGAGCAGTTCGCGTAAAACATTATGTTCATTTTCGCCAATTTTGAATGTTTTTTTTTGCAGAACGAGCTTGCTGAATGTTTTAGCTGCCATATCTCTGCAAAAAGAGAATGCATATTGTGGTAAATCGAGATTGAAATAGATTTGATTGAGTTTAAATTATCTTCGGTAACATTATTTCATAAAAAACTTATTTAAGAAGTTATTGATTTCTGTATTTCACTTACTATTGACGTAATATGGAACTCTATTTAATGAAGTTGCCGTTGAGTGTATATATGTTAATTACTATAGAATAAAGCTGAAAAAAAAAATGTTAAAAGTTATCTTGGTCGTAACTGGATGCCTTGTGAAATAAAACGACAATTTTTCTCGTAATGTATACAATATTTAGAGCGGGAATGCTTCAATTTGTAGCGCACGAGGCTCGTAATCTGCAGTCCCCAGATTCCAGTCCAAAATGGGGCGGGGGTGGCTCAGTCGGTAGCGCGCCAGGCTCGTAATCAGTAGTTCCCAGGTTCGAGTCCCAGCTGGGTCAGCGTTGAGATTTATCTCCGCAAAATTCCCCGCCTTGCCCACGGTCAGTAGGGGACACCGATGGGCTTGGAAAGGCCACCGTCCGTCGGATGTGACGTTAAGCCGTGGTCCCTTGTGCGGGAGAGCCATACCCTGTGCACGTTAAAGAACACGCTGGATGGCCTTGACAGGAGGCTACCATCTGTCTCCCAACAGCTGTTCCAGTGGATCCCCTCCCCCAACCTTCTTGAGCCTTCGGGGTCCATGTGACCTGGCCATTTAGCCCATGGTGTGCAAAAAAGTGCCGCTCAGAGGTAAAACAACCCAACCCAGTCCAAAATATGCGAGCGTATAGATTTATCTCCGCTAACTTTCACTCCCCCCCCCCTCTATATTAGAGAGCGAATACCGATGGACTTTGAAAGGCGTCAACACAGCACATCTATATATGCAGGAGAGGCATGTCCTGGACACGTTGGGGCGGGGGTGGCTCAGTCGGTAGCGCGCCAGGCTCGTAATCTGCAGTTCCCAGGTTCGAGTCCCAGCTGGGTCAGCATCCGTGGCCCCATGTGCGGGAGACCCATACCCTGTGCACGTTAAAGAACACACTGGGTGGCCTTGAAGGGAGGCTACCATCTGTCTCACAACTGCTGTTCCAGTGGGTCCCCTTCCCCAACCGTCTCTGAGCCTTCGTGGTCCTTGTGACCTGGTCACTTAGCCCATGGTGTGCAAGAAAGTGCCGCTCAGGGGTAAAACAACCCAACCTGGGCATGTTAGAAAACACATATGCTATATTAGCCTTTATGGAAGTTTTCCATCTGTCTCCTCACAGCTGTGTAGTAGGATGCTTTCCCTAACTAACTCTGAACCCTTGGGATCCTTATGACCTGTCATTTAGCAGTGGGACGGGGGTTGGCTCAGTCGGTAGCGCGCCAGTCTCGTAATCTGATTATCTCGAGTTCAAATCCCACCTGGCCCAACGATGACAATTTTCTCCGCTGACACATTCTGCCCTCGATGATAAAGAGGACACTATTGGACTTTGAAATCGTGCAGTCCATCGGATAAGACCTTAAGCTGTAGATCCACGTGACGGAGAACTATACTCTGTGAGTGTTACAGAACACAATGGCTGTGGGTTCCTTCCCTCAGCCTTTTCTGAGCCCTTAAGGTCATTGTCACCTACCTATTTAGCCCTCCCCGCCCTGCCCACGGTCAGTAGGGGACACCGATGGGCTTGAAAAGGCCGCCGTCCGTCGGATGGGACGTTAAGCCGTGGCCCCGTGTGCGTACAAAATACACATTTCATGAAACTACGAAATGGAAGCAAAGGTAATTCGATACTACTCACCTGTTGAGCCTGATAAAACCTTCCGTCATGTTATAGCTTTCTGAATCTGCCAGGTCACTCAGTTTCCTATGGAGAAAACACATCAGATCACCTCCAATACAAGAAACCCATTCACAAAACTTAAGACACATCCTAGAGAGATCCACACAACAATCCACACAGAAAGCAGTGTGAGCGGTTGTTCATGCTAAGAACCTTTCCATATTATCAGAGGTCTTAAAACGATTAACTCACAGCAAGTTATTGTGCGTGCACAAGCTACCAGTTTGCTGTGAAGCCATTCAATTTTGGTAATGGTTTTGTTTCAGGATAACCGATAATTCGAACACTTTCTTAGCGTTCAACTGCTCAACGAGTTTTCTGATGACTTTGCCCTTAGTAGCCTATTTCTTTAGAAGCAAGACTAAAATTTCTAAAACACTTAAAAACAATATTTCAGCATAAATATATTATTCCTTTTTATCGTGGAGTGGGAGTTGGATAAGTCGGTAGCACGACAGGATAGTGAATTGCAGTTCCCAGGATCGAGTCTAAGTCCAAACTGAGATTTATCTCCGTTACCTCCCCCCCCCCGCCAACCTTTAGTCAGTAGGTGACACCCAATAAGCTTGGAAAGGCCATTGGGTGTCCCCTATTATTTCCTAACAGGTGTCCAATGGGTCCCCTCCCCCATCCTTCTCTGAACCCTTAGGATGATTGTGACCTGGCCATTTAGTTTCAACCCTGGCCCAGCTGGGCTTCAAATTTGGGAACTGCAGATTGCGAATCAGAAGCGCTACCGACTGATCTAACCCCGTATCGGCTGTTATAAATTTTCAAATAATCATATTTTGGGAAAAATAAAATATTATTTAGAAGGAATTGGCAAAACAATTTTAGAATAATTGGCAAAAACTGAAATATTTTTTAGTAGCATCGTCAAAAATGCTAAAAAATTCATTAATGAAAGAGAATTTTAGCTTTAGAACTGCTTGAAATAAAGTTGAATACAGAATGCCACAAGGATCTGTTCTGGGACTCTTATTATTTATTGTTTACATTAACGATTTAGATTCCATTAACCTGACAGGGAAATTAACTATTTTTGCTAACGACACTTCTCTAACATATATTGGTTCTGATTCTTCGACTATTTTTAGGCATGCAAATAGTGATCTAGAATTAATTAGAAACTGGTCCACAAGTAATTTTTAACAATAAATCAGGAAATGACAAATGCAATTTATTTCTACTTAAAAAAAAATAGTTGTGTTACAGATATTTTCCAACGCAATAAATTGAAATATCATGATACAAATTGTTCATCTAAAAGTCATTGCAACTTTCTTCAAATTTATTTTATATCCTCAGTGAAATATATAAGTATTTAGATTAACGTGTGCCTAACTTGGAATGAGCATCTAACTTGGGTTAAAAGTTGGGTTGTTTTACCTCTGAGCGGCACTTTTTTGCACACCATGGGCTAAATGGCCAGGTCACATGGATCCCGAAGGCTCAGAGAAGGTTGGGGGAGGGGACCCACTGGAACAGCTGTTGGGAGACAGATGGTAGCCTCCCGTCAAGGCCATCCAGTGTGTTCTTTAACGTGCACAGGGTGTGGCTCTCCCGCACACGGGACCACGGCTTAACGTCCCATCCGACGGACGGCGGCCTTTCCAAGCCCATCAGTGTCCCCTACTGACCGTGGGCAGGGCGGGGAATTTTGCGGAGATAAATCTCAACGCTGACCCAGCTGGGACTCGAACCTGGGAACTACAGATACGAGCCTGGCGCTCTACCAACTGAGCCACCCCCGCCCGCCCGCTCCATCAGGGTCATCAGTCATGCGCACAATACGGCTCTCCTGCACACGGTACCACTCAGTGTCCCATCCAAGGGATAGTTACTTCTTTAAGCCCATCGCTGTCTCCTTTCACAAAAGAAGGAAGCCTTATTATCAGTCCCAATGGGATGCGAACTTGGGAGTATCAGGCTACGACGCTGGGGAGTTACAGACAGAGCCAAGTCTTATCCCTGAGTGAAAATAATTCCGTTCGAGAGGATAATTCCGTTCGACCAAACTTTCAAACACATCTCTGTTCCTATGTTAGAAGTTTTTCATTCAATCCAAAAGTCTCCAAGCTCAGTTTAACCCTGAAGTCTCCAGGCTCATTTTGACCCAGATGTTTCCTCCATACGGTCACGGGTTGAAGCGCTACTCAACAAACGAAAAATTTACCAAAAAAAGCGAAACGTTTTCAAAAAAAAATTAAACTTTACGAAGAAGTTTTTAACATAGGCTGTCAAAACCTAGTACGCGAACTAATTACTATAATACTGGTATCGTTAATATAACCACTAAACTCCGTATACCATCTTTGATATATATATATAATATATACAAGCATGTTGTTCATACGTAGAAAGGGGTAGGGGGTTAAGCTCGTAATCTGTAGTTCCTTGGTTCGAGTCCTAACTTTGCCATCGTTGCTTAAGCTGATTAGCTCCGCTAACTCGCATTCGACCCTCCGTAAGACGGGCACCATTGGGCTTGCAACTCCACCGTCCATCTGATACAACGTTAAGCCGTGAGCCGTATGCAGGATAGCCATATCCTCTGCACGTCAAAGAACTCTAGATGACCTTGACGTGAAGCTTACTTGTATCCTAACAGCTATTCAGTGTATACTCTTCCTCAACCTTCTCTGAGTCCTTGGGATCTGGCCATTCAGTTTATTAGGTGCAAAAACATTGAATGTAAAACAACCCATGACACACATACGGTTGGCTGATGTTTCTTTTTTGTAAATCCGAATTGAATTAATGAAAACCACAAATCTAAACATTACTCACTTTATCAGTCATATAAACCTTACGTACAAAACGTCGCGAGATAAATTTCGAATGATTTGTCTAATTGGAGGTATATTATCTACTTCCAATGATAGGCAAGCAAGATTTTTTTTTCCACTGTGTCCTCGAATCAAATTGGCTGTGTCTCTGAACGATACCGATTAAAATGTCATTTTCTAGGAATACATCCATCATTTAAATGACTGTGCACGTAATTTCATGCAAAAAATCACATTTAAATCCACAATCGCATATTTCCGTTTTTTCAACAACATTGAATAAATTAAATGCTCGTAAACTCAAAATAGCATCTGTTAACTGGTTGTGACAAACGTTTAAAGCATTACCTCGTGATCATCATCTCGGGCAGAATTTCAGCGCAGGTGTCGTGAGCATGCCCGGATTTGGGATCTCTTCCCTCCAGTGGAATGAGTTTGATGACCCGAGACACTTCTCCGTAGGAGCCCTTCATCCCAAACACCTGTCCGTAGTTCCCTTCACCCAACTTCTTCCATGCTGATGTATCGCTGCACAAGAGGGAAGAAAATTCAATGTCATCTTTTGAAAACGTCGGAGAACGCATCCGGAACATCTTCTTGGGATGAGCACGCATTTACACAAGTGACGTAACTTGAGTAGCAAGACTATAACATTGAGCGGATGATACTCTGATAATTCTCATAGTGCAATGACCGATCAATCAGCTGTCAAACAACCGTGAGCTGTGAGAACTGTCCACAAAGTCTCCCCATTATCTTTCCCAGTTGCTACTTATGCTACGCTTCTGATATCTATATAAATTCGTATACAACAGGATCAGTATTGGGAAAAAAATATTCAAGGAACATGAAAGAGTGCAATTGAGTTTATTCGATTGGAATAGAACTGAACACCATCCTTATTTATTAATTAACTAGCTGTACCCGGCGTTACGGAGGTCTTACTTTTAATCTATATATTCCAATTTTCACTTCATTAAAAGTTTGTTCTGTGAGTATTCCCCCCCCCCCCCCCCACTTCCGAGAACTGTTTAGCACAGTTTTAACATTCGGCATTTCTCAAGTCGTTGCTGACGTCAGCTGGTGCTCTCAAAGCCCGTGACTTCGCTTCTCGCGATTATCTCGAGTTTTATTTCCGTTTAGACAGTTTTCTGGTGCCCTGTAATTCACGTGTTACTAAGCAGAATGGTCTGAAATTTCGTATGCGGATTCCCCCTGTGTGACCCCGTATTAGGATATAAAAATCTGGTCCCTACCAGCTAGTGGAACGCCTTAATATAATAATGCCTTCGGAAATGTGAGGGATCTGGCGACCGATTTTTAGCTTTCTCGTTTTTGAAGTGGCTAATAAAGGGAATTATGAACGCAGATCGGAGGAGAAATCGTAAAATACCGATTTCTAACCACTTACCAGGCACGTCCTCAGAATTTAGTTTTTTTGGAGGGAAGAAGTCTGGGAATAAGACTTGAGTAGGGTTTCCCTATTACTAAAAAATTTCGCCGAACAGGAAAGATTGAAATGGTATTCTACATGAAATGAGATTTTATAGTTGTTTTATTTTCTAATCTATTTTTAGTGTCGGACATAAAATATGGGGCTAAAATAAAATTATACGAAGACAACTGTTTTAGATTTCAAAGCAGATAGACAAGTTTGAGATTTACTATAAGACGACAGGATATCCGGGGGGGGGGGGGGTCGGACCCCCTCTGGGTACGTCTTGCCACTTATCTTCCAACACCTTAGCACAGTTTTAGCACTATACATATGTTGGTGTTGTAATCACGGAGGAAAGAATAGAGACGCCCTAAGCTCGAAGGTTCCTGATAAGTTTTCGTAGGGCACGCCCCCTTTGGGACCAGAAAAGCTATTCCCGTATGAGTGGGGCGGGGGTGGCTCAGTCGGTAGCGCGCCAGGCTCGTAATCTGTAGTTCCCAGGTTCGAGTCCCAGCTGGGTCAGCGTTGAGATTTATCTCCGCAAAAACTCCCCGCCCTGCCCACGGTCATTAGGGGACACCGATGGGCTTGAAAAGGTCGCCGTCCGTCGGATGGGACGTTAAGCCGTGGCCCCGTGTGCGGGAGAGCCATACCCTGTGCACGTTAAAGAACACGCTGGATGGCCTTGACGGGAGGCTACCATCTGTCTCCCAACAGCTGTTCCAGTGGGTCCCCTCCCCCAATCCTTCTCTGAGCCTTCGGGGTCCATGTGACCTGGCCATTTAGCCCATGGTGTGCAAAAAAGTGCCGCTCAGAGGTAAAATAACCCAACCCAACCCGTATGAGTTTGTGTGCGTTTATTGCACAATAACTTAGAAAAGTTTGCCTTGATCATCTTGCTGTTTGGTGATTAAATCATTTAGTTCAAAGATGAAAGAGAATGGTTAATTAGAACAGAAATGACAGCGGTAATCATCTGATTAGAATACTAAATTCCTAACATAATTCGTTTAACCTTAGATGCTAAACTAGTACAGATGTTCGAAAACGGTTTTCTCTGTCGTATATTTCGCTCTTTTCTGATCTTTTCTTCCGCTTAAAGTATAGATCTGTCTTATCAAATACGCCACTTAGCAAAAGGTCGAAAATTCCCTGTCGTGCCATCAGTTTTGCAGGTTTATTTTAAGCCACCAGTTCTCCTTGAATTTTTATACGACTCTGCTCAGAGCAAGAACAGTTCATTATTTTATCCGTGATCTCTTGACATTGTAAAATAACTATAAATTAATGGCGCAACTGGGCAGTGCATACGAAAATGAAAATGTATGTGCTGTTCGAAAACGAAATTTTTGACCTGTTGTTAAGTGGTGCATTGATAAGAGAGACCCATACTTTAAGCGGAAGAAAAGATCGGAAAAGAGCTAAATATAAGACAGAGAAAACCGTTTTCGAATATCTGTACTGGTTTAGCGTTTAGGTTGGGTTGTTTTACCTCTGAGCGGCACTTTTTTGCACACCATGGGCTAAATCGCCAGGTCACATGGACCCTGAAGGCTCAGAGAAGGTTGGGGGAGGGGACCCACTGGAACAGCTGTTGGGAGACAGATGGTAGCCTCCCGTCAAGGCCATCCAGCGTGTTCTTTAACGTGCACAGGGTATGTCTCTCCCGCACATGGGACCACGGCTTAACGTCCCATCCGACGGACGGCGGCCTTTCCAAGCCCATCGGTGTCCCCTATTGACCGTGGACGGGGAATTTTGCGGAGATAAATCTCAACGCTGACCCAGCTGGGACTCGAACCTGGGAACTACAGATTACGAGCCTGGCGCGCTACAGACTGAGCCACCCCCGCCTCCCCTTTAGCGTTTAGAGAGCTAAACGAATTATAACATGAATTTTATATTCCGCTCAGGTGACTGTGTGTCACTCGCTGTGATTTTTGTACTGATCGGCGAATATATTTCATCTTTGAACATGATGCATACTTTTATATGAAGAATCAGCGCACCGGATATCAAGATAAACAAGGCAACAGGTCCAGAGTTATTGCGAAATAAAAGCACTCAAATCCATCCCCGCAATGGCAACATGGATTTGGCAGCGATTACCATTCCTATAGGAATAGTATGGTTAATAATTTTGCTTCTAGGAAATCCCCCTTTGGGGATTTTGCTTCTAGGAAATCCCCCTTTGGGAATTTTCGCTTGAAATTCGACGTTGCTAGTGAGACGACAACAAAAAGAACTCCTGTATGAAATTTTGAAGTATCATCTACCAAGATGTGCAGATGAGATATGACTGCCACAGGCAGATATACAGATATCTCCTTTGATTATTATATATTAATTTATTTATTCATTATCTTTTTTTCTTTCCTAAATGCCTGAAATTATTTCCCCATCTCCTATGCAATAACTTTACTTAGACATTTCTACCGACAGAAATCTGCCGAAGTTGCCTGGTAAAAATCCTTCTCTAGACTCTAATCCTTGCACAATCTTTTTTCTTTTCCTCTTCACATTCTGCACTCTTAAATAAATCTATAATAATAAAAAGAGGTGTCTGCGTGTCTCTTTGTGTTGGGGCAGTAGTTGGGACAGGAACGCAAAGCTCATAATCTTTAGGTTCGAGGTTCGAGTCACACCTGGCCCAGTATTGAGATTTATCTCCGCCAAAACCTTACCATACCCTCGGTAAGAAAAGGGCACCGATGGATTTGGAAAGGTCCTTATCCGTCAGATGGGATATAAAGCCGTGGTCCTGTGCTCAGGAGAGCCATACCCTGTGCACGTTAAAGAATACGCTTCACGGCCTTGATGGGAGGCTCTCATCTGACTCCTAAGAGCTGTCCAGTGGATTTCCTTCTCTGAGCCCTTGGGATCCTTGTGACCTGTTTATTCTTTCAGTTTAAGATTTAAAGTTTCTCATTCTCTCTGCCAACGAACTTGAAATAAGTTATGAATCGATTGTGGAACTATTTTTTATCAACTTTTAATGTGAAGTATTGTTATGAATCACGCATAAGAAAGTTGATTTTTTTAGCTCGTTTCAAGAAGAAAAGGAGCTAATGTTTTCGCTCTGTCGTCTGTCTGTTCGTCTGGAAACATTCAATTTTATTAATTTTTAAAAATAATTTAAAAATTCTTTTCGAGCTGTATAAATACTGACTAAATATTGCGATTTCCTTTTCTAAATTCTCAGTCGGTAGCGCGCCAGGCTCGTAATCTGTAGTTCCCAGGTTCGAGTCCCAGCTGGGTCAGCGTTGAGATTTATCTCCGCAACAATTCCCCGCCCTGCCCACGGTCAGTAGGGGACACCGATGGGCTTGGAAAGGCCGCCGTCCGTCGGATGGGACGTTAAGCCGTCGCTCCGTGTGCGGGAGAGCCATACCCTGTGCACGTTAAAGAACACGCTGGATGGCCTTGACGATAAGGGCTACCATCTGTCTCCCAACAGTTAAGAATCTGTCTCCCAGCGTTAAAGAACACGCTGGATGGCCTTGACGATAAGGGCTACCATCTGTCTCCCAAGTGTTAAAGAACACGCTGGATGGCCTTGATGATAAGGGCTACCATCTGTCTCCCAACAGCTGTTCCAGTGGGTCCCCACCCCCAACCTTCTCTGAGCCTACGGGGTCCATGTGACCTGGCCATTTAGCCCATGGTGTGCAAAAAAGTGCCGCTCAGAGGTAAAACAACCCAACCCTTTTCTAAATTTCCCAACAGCTATAATACGGCCCTCTAGTGGTGAAAAAAGATACAAAAAAGGTCAAAACTTTAAACGAATAGTGCAAACGATCTACTTATGGTAGAAATACGAAATTTTGGTGCTTGACTGGGAAGGATAAGAGGTTTTTTATTGCCGCCATTGAGCGTGGGAAAAGGTATATTTTTATTTAAAGAGAAAATTGAAAACTTATTTTTGCGTTTTATAGGTACCAACAAAACATTGTAACATATTATTCTTCCAGTTAGTCACTGCTCCCAAAAGCTTAATTATGAACACTAATGTAATTATTTTTCGATTCTAACTCGAATATAAAGATCGTTTATGGGGTATAAAGGTAACAAGGTTGGGTTACTTTACCTCTTATCTGTATTTTTATGCACACAATGACCAGGTCACAACAATCCCAAAGGCTCAGAACTGGGTAAGGGAAGTATTACGAGACAGATGGAAGCTTTCTGTTAAGGGCATTAAGTTTGCTCTTTAACGCGCACAGGGTTGGTTGGGTTGGGTTGTTTTACCTCTGAGTGGCACTTTTTTGCACACCATGGGCTAAATGGCCAGGTCACATGGACCCCGAAGGCTCAGAGAAGGTTGGGGGAGGGGACCCACTGGAACAGCTGTTGGGAGACAGATGGTAGCCTCCCGTCAAGGCCATCCAGCGTTTTCTTTAACGTGCACAGGTTATGGCTCTCCTGCACACAGGACCACGGCTTAACGTCCCATCCGACGGACGGCGGCCTTTCCAAGCCCATCGGTGTGCCTACTGACCGTGGGCAGGGCGGGGAATTTTGCGGAGATAAATCTCAACGCTGACCCAGCTGGGACTCGAACCTGGGAACTACAGATTACGAGCCTGGCGCGCTACCGACTGAACCACCCCCGCCCCCACAGGGTTGGTTGTTTTGCTTCTAAGCGGCACTTTTTTTGCACCCAATAGGCTAAATGGCCAGGGCACAAGGATCCCAAGGGCTCAGATAATATTGGTGAAAAGGGAACGCACTGCACAGCAGTTTGGCGATAGATGATAGCCTTCCATCAAGGCCATCTGTTTTTTAAAGTGTACAGGATGTAGTTCTCCTGCACATGGCATCATGGCTTAACGTCCCATCCGACGGATGACAGATTTTCCAAGCTCATCGGTGGAGAGCTCAAGGTGGGAGTTAACGGAGATAAATATCAACGCTGACAAAGTTGGGACTCGAACCTGGCAACTGCAGATTACGAGGCTGGCACAGTCTCCACTGAATCAATCCAGCCCTTTCACCCAACACATGCGAAATACTTTATGTGGAATTCTTATATTAGTAAAAGAATATCACATATATATTATGTTTAGCGCACACCGGATTATTTATTGTTTAACGTTTATTTAATAAAATCTGCATAATGAAGCAGTTAAATTTTCTAATAATAAACAATAATGCATTTTATCTTAAGCCGTTCCTTAATTCCTTTTAGTGCAAAACTCTGCATTAGAAATATTTAATGACTTGCAATTTTAAAATTCTTATGAACTTACTCTGAAGCTAAGACGTCGTCGAAACTGAGTATTGAGCTTTGCCCACAGACCGAGAGAATATTCTCGTCAGCCTCTATGAGCACCGGAAGAAGTTCACCTTCTTTCTTTCCAAGTATCTCGGAGTGATAAAGATTATCTCCATCATTTTTTCCCTCCACGTCATCACACGTCACGAGCGTTGTTAACGTGCGTTGCTTCCTCGAATGATGACACGTGACGGTCATCGCAGCTGCATTCCCCCCGACGCCTCCTTTATCCGAAAGTTTGCCTTCGGTTCCGATAAAGCGGTCAGAGTCGCCTTTAACGAGGGATTCTGACCTCGAATGGCAGCTAGAGAACTTTTCCTCTTCGAATTCCTAAGGATTAAACGAAAAAGATTAATGAAATATATCGATTTTTTTTTCCTGTTTAAGGGACTAAAATCAAGACAACATGATCATAGTGTACGTCGAATAAATACTGAGTAACAGGAACGTCAGGAGGTCAGTCAAAGAGGTAAACCCCCCCCCCACAAAAAAAAAAATTCCTGTTGTCTCATACAAACTCTCAAACCTGCTTTGAAATCCAAAACACTTGTTTTTGTATAATTTTATTTTACCCAATATTACATGTGCAACACTAAAAATAGATTTAAAAAACAAATATATATATATATATATTTTTTACATACAGAATGTCACTCTAACCTGATCGATGGATTATTTCAGCAAGTAGGAAGCCCTACTGAAGTCTCATTCACTGTGGGGCGGGGGGGCTCAGTCGGTAGCGCGCCAGGCTCGTAATCTGTAGTTCCCAGGTTCGAGTCCCAGCTGGGTCAGCATTGAGATTTATCTCCGCAAAATTCCCCGCCCTGCCCACGGCCAGTAGGGGACACCGATGGGCTTGGAAAGACCACAGTCCGTAGGATGGGACGTTAAGCCGTGGCCCCGTATGCGGGAGAGCCATACCCTGTGCACGTTAAAGAACACGCTGGATGGCCTTGACGGTAGGATACCATCTGTCTCCCAACAGCTGTTCCAGTGGGTTCCCTCTCCCAACCTTCTCTGAGCCTTCGGGGTCCATTTGACCTGGCCATTTAGCCCATGGTGTGCAAAAAAGTGCCGCTCAGAGATAAAACAACCCAACCTGTTGCCAATTACGCTATGACACTAATAAGTGTGTTCCCTTTTTCAAATTCGAAGAATAAAATGACCACTTATCCCCCTCCTCTTCCTCCCCCCAGCCTATCTCTGAATGTCATAAATATTTCCATTTCGTCGCTTACCAATAATAATTTCCATTTCGTCATCAACCAATTCCAATATACAGGATCTGGACATAAAAATGAAAACAGTTCCATGTTATCTCAATAAAGAAACACATTCAAAGCTCAATAAATTCTTCAATGTGATGTTTAATGAAAAATATGTCCTAAGATAAATTAAAGATTCGATCAAATCTGTCTAATTCCCGATATTCAACAATATTTGCTTAGTATTCAAAGAGTTATGAATTCCGGATATTAACAGACTACAAACATTGACCCCAAAATTTAATTAATACAGGTTAAGAAATCAGTACCGTGCATAATGCACCGGGTACTCTACTGGGGTCAACTATGATCTCTGATCTCTGAACTTGTTTCAATGTGTTAATTAAATTATGAAGTCAAGTTTTGTAGCCTGTTAAATATTGCAGCCTACATCTTTTTGAATATTGAACATATATTGTTTAAAATCGAGATTTATATGTATTTGATTGGCACCTGTAATTTATCTTTAGACATAGTTTTCATTGAAAATCATATTGAAGAAGTTATTCAGCTCTGAATGGATTTGATTGTTTTACCTCTGAGTGGCACTTTTTTGCACACCATGGGCTAAATGGCCAGGTCACATGGACCCCGAAGGCTCGGAGAAGGTTGTGGGAGGGGACCCACTGGAACAGCTGTTGGGAGACAGATGGTAGCCTCCCGTCAAGGCCATCCAACGTGTTCTTTAACGTGCACAGGGTATGGCTCTCCCGCACACGGGACCACGGCTTAACGTCCCATTCGACAGACGGTGGCCTTTCCAAGCCCTTCGGTGTCCCCTACTGGCCGTGGGCAGGGCGGGGAATTATCGCGGAGCTAAATCTCAGGGCTGACCCAGCTGGGACTCGAACCTGGGAACTATAGATTACGAACCTGGCGCGCTACCGACTAAACCACCCTCACCCCAGCTCTGAATGTGATTTTCTTTTGAGATAACATGAAACTGTTTCCATTTTTCTGTCTACTACCTGTATCAACCACTTTGCTTCTGTTTTTAACCACGTGTTTTGTGAAATCAATTCCGGATTACCCTAAAACACAGATGCTTTAATTATGAAGTGCATCAAATATCTGATAAGTCTCACCTTCCTCCTCCTTACTTCAGCCAACTCGTCTGCTGCTATCAGCATGGTGATCGCCTCCTTGTCTCCACCTTCTGCGACAGGGATCTGGGCTCTCCTCTTCAGATGATAGCGGATCCAAATCTGTATCGTAATCGCCTTCTCTCGCAAGAGGATGAATCTCTTTCTGACTCTGATCCCCCTCACCCACGACTGAATGACGATGGCGCTCCTCACCATCAAGCTGTATCTCTTCCTCACTAAGCGACCTCTGACACCGGCCTGCAGACTTATCACCGACTTTCTCTCTCTCAGATACGCTTGCCTCGTCCAGATGCATCGCCACCAACGCACAATCCGGGAGGCTGCACACAGCTCCCTCAACCGATCCAAAGGATTCTTTCCGCCAGACTTTCCTCTCAGCCAATTCTGAATTTTGACGACGTTCACGACTGTCTTTGGAGACACTGGAACGAGAAAAGGAAATGCATTCATCCAGTTCGTAGAAAGGGTTTCTCTTGCAAATGCAAATGAATAGCTGGCATCAAATCGTTGGAACCTGGAAGAGAAGACTGTTTCCATTCATTCATACTTCCATGGGAGTCGGCAGCAATTTTTTTTCGGGGAAAGGGATGGGGGAAAAAATGGTTTCACAGTGAGGAAAAGGCTTTTAAGGAGAGGGGGACAAAAACAAATCAATGTTTCAAGGTAAAAATATTTAGGTCGAACAAACAGTTCATTAACCATTCCATGGCCGAGTGGTTAACACGCTTGGCTACTAATCTAAGGGACTAGGTTCGAGCCCCAGGTAAGGCATGGATGTTTGTGGTGTTTTTCTGCTGAGGTACCACCATTTTCACAGACCTCCTACTATAGCGTAAAAACTGACAGGCTCCTGTCTAGACCTCTGTAGCAAGCAGCTGCTTGTGGGAATTTTTTTATTTTTACAGTTCATTAATGAGCGCAGTTGTGAAAACAACAATCATGCAAATACAGTATTACACCATAATGCAACTCACAATACCCTAAGACAAAATGAAAAAAAAAAACAGTTTTTGTAGCTTGTTTTACCTTTGAACTGCATTTTTTCACACAATGGGTTAAATGGTCAGATCACAAAAAACCCCAAGGGATCAGAGAAGGTTGGGGGAAGGATACCCACTGGACGGCTGTTAGAAAACAGATGGAAACCTCCGTGAAAGTCATTTAGCGCGTTCTTTAACAGGCACAGGGTATGGCTCTCTCGCACACGGAGCCACGATGTTAAGCTCATTAATTAAAATTCCTCAATTCCCTAATTAAAATCAATTAGATAAATTAGATCAAACGATTAATTTAAAATTTATCAGTTCCCTAATTAAACCTCCTGAATTCCCCCACCCCAACTTCCCAAACGTAGGGAGTTGGGGTGGGGAGTTAAGGAGGCGCAGATGGAGTTTGGAGTGGGGAGTTGGGGAGTTTTGTGCAGATAAATCTCAACATTGGCCGGGTGGGACTCGAATCTGGGAACTGCAGATTACGAATCAAGCGTACTGCCGACTGAGCCACCCCAGCCCCATGAAAAAATGAGAAACTTATTGTTAAAAATACACGTAAGGAAATATTTTTTTCGTATTAATAAATAAACATATTCTTCCGAAAACAAATGAAAACTTGAAAAACACAATTCAATTACATTAAGGAAAAAATCATATTAATTTTTGGTACAGTCGCTCAAAAAAGTATCCGAACACTACGGTTGATTACAGAATTCAGAAAAAATATCTGGCAACGATTTTTTTAGAAATTAGTGATCTGGCAACCTTCGTGTCACGTGACACGAAGGTTGTGTCACGTGACACGGAAAAAAAAAACGTGTCACGTGACACGAAGGTTGCCAGATCACTAATTTCTAAAAAAATCGTTGCCAGATATTTTTTCTGAATTCTGTAATCAACCGTATTGTTCGGATACTTTTTTGAGCGACTGTACACCTGTATTATTTATCATAAATTATTCTTTAGATCAATATTTTCATTGGAGGGCAACTGCGCCCTTTTGTTCCCTTTCCTACATAAATCATCAATAAGACCATGGATGAATGGATGAATAAGAAAGAAATGGTTAGATATGAATCTATAAAAATATTAATATATTTAATCTACTAAAAGCATTAATTTCATAATCCATAATGTTTTAGCATATTTTAAATAAAGTAAATAGTTATAAATATTTATGAATATGTAAAAATGTATGCTTTGAAATGTATAAATATATGCAAAAATGTATGTACGAAAAGCTGAAAATGATTTGTAACTGAAATTAGTCTATATCCTGCAGATAAGCTTTAAGCTTTGCGGGCCATCAGAAACATTTTAACGATTATTTGCACGATATATACAGAAAGAATAATGTTTGTTTTGTTCTTTTTAAAAAAAAAGGTCTACAAGTTTTAGATAAGAGTTTTATGGTAAAAGTAAAGATCTCAATCAATTCTTCGTAAATATTGACGTTCAAAATTATCCTTTCAATATTTAAGGAGTTATGTAAGTT
The DNA here is from genome assembly GCA_038380435.1 of Ryuthela nishihirai. NCBI lineage: Eukaryota > Metazoa > Arthropoda > Arachnida > Araneae > Heptathelidae > Ryuthela > Ryuthela nishihirai. The sequence continues at coordinate 12,154,916 of JAWZYU010000004.1, forward strand.
TGAGCATTTAACAACAGTAATTCCAGACAAAATAATTTACCTTTGAAAATAATAGAAACTGAAATAAGCATTATCGTTTCAAATCATTTCATAAATAACTACGTATTTTGAAAGTGTGTGTAAATAATTCCTTCAATATTTTGACGCATTCCTTAAAATGCATTGCTGTTCTCTACTGTTTTATCCACTGCACCTTTTAAAATACTGAAAAATATTGTTGAAAAACGAGATGTAGCTAGATTTGATTGAAATAATTAAATTGTCCTTAGTCATATTTTCTCATAAAACGCTTATTTAGAAGTTGCACATCATCGAAATCACTTCCCCTAGACAAATATTGGGATGAAGTGGTTAAAATTCAGTCACCACCTAGTGTACAATTCAAAAAATGTCTAAAAGAAACAACCCTTAATTAGATATCGTGCTTATAACTTGCTTATATTAAATAATAACAAATATCATTACTTACACATTATTTCTTCGATTAAAATTACGATGATAAAGATCACCTGTGGGACAAAGGGAATAATCGTCTGCAGAGAAAGAGTAAGAGATTTAAACATCTTACATGATTTTAAGCCTTTACCTAAGCGACAACCTTTCAAAATAATTTTTCGAAATAAAATTAATATCAAACCATGGCTAACTTCACTATTGATTTTCTGTGTAAAATTTCACGAGAAAAACTGACAAAGGAGAAGCATTGTTTGCATTTCCTTAAATGACGTTTTTAACAAATTTATCGACGTAAGAATTAAAAATAAACAAAACACAGCACATGTCAGATCATGTGGCTTTATCAACGATTTTTTATTTAATGAAAATAATATTAATCCTTCTTAGAAATATGAAATAAAGAATACATTTCTTTAAAAAAAAAAAGCTTTTAATGTATAAGCAAAAAGGAAAAAACATAATACAACAAAAAACCGGTGTATGAATTTGCTTATGTTCATAACCGCACGTGCTGCCAATAAGTTTAACAATGTGATCACTAGACGTAAAAGTGTTGCGTAAAAATTAATTTACTTAGACTTCACCCGTTTTGGGAGAGGAAGTTCGCTATTTTATATTATTTTTCGCTTAATAATAATTATTAAGAATTATTGTTAGCATATTGTTAATGAAAATTATGTTACCTAGTTAAATTTAGTTCTTGTGGAACAATGACCTCGGCGAGCCAGGGAAGATTTAACATGCTCACTTGTTAAATCTGCTCAACGTTGTTTTGAAATCAATCATACTTTTCTAAGTAAAAAGGAGCAGAGGAGAGAAAAGTCATTTGAGTGATAAGGAATGGAGATTATTTATGAAAGAAGGAATTGCAGAGAAAATCAGAATCACAATCTACAAGTCCTAACAGACGGCATTACAGAAGCTTAATATAAATGTAAAGGATCATTTCAATGCTGATATGAGTCTTGTCTGTAAAGGTACAGGAAGCAGCTAGACAGCACAACAACAGAGAGTTGTATCAGATAGCATAAGTGGAAACAGACTGTGATGCAGGTTGGGTTGGGTTGTTTTACCTCTGAGCGGCACTTTTTTGCACACCATGGGCTAAATGGCCAGGTCACATGGACCCCGAAGGCTCAGAGAAGGTTGGGGGAGGGGACCCACTGCAACAGCTGTTGGGAGACAGATGGTAGCCTCCCGTTAAGGCCATCCAGCGTGTTCTTTAACGTACACAGGGTATGGCTCTCCCGCACACGGGGCCGCGGCTTAACGTCCCATCCGACGGACGGCGGCTTTCCAAGCCCATCGGTGTCCCCTACTGACCGTGGGCGGGGAAATTTGCGGAAATTAATCTCAACGCTGACCCAGCTGGGACTCGAACCTGGGAACTACAGAGTTGGGTTGTTTTACCTCTGAGCGGCACTTTTTGGCACATCATGGGCTAAATGGCCAGGCCACATGGACCCCGAAGGCTCAGAGAAGGTTGAGGGAGGGGACCCACTGGAACAGCTGTTGGGAGACAGATGGTAGCCTCCCGTCAAGGCCATCCAGCGTGTTCTTTAACGTGCACAGGGTATGGCTCTCCCGCACACGGGGCCACGGTTTAACGTCCCATCCGACGGACGGCGTCCTGTCCAAGCCCATCGGTGTCCCCTACTGACCGTGTACAGGGCGGGGAATTTTGCGGAGATAAATCTCAACGCTGAGCCAGCTGGGACTCGAACCTGGGAACTACAGATTACGAGCCTGGCGCGCTACCGACTGAGTCACCCCCACCCCTCAAAAATTGAGGAATAAACATGGTAAGATCATAGGAGATGAGAGCTGTGTCATGACAAAGTGGGCTGAGCATTTCAGCCATGTTCTAAACAATATGGTTAGTTTCACTCCCATTATATTCAATGAGGATATATAAATTATTGGCTTTAATATTGACCCTATATCACAAACGGAAGTTAGTTTGCTATCCCTAAATTCAGACCGCATAAATCACAAGAAGTAGATGACTACTGAAATGCTTAGGTTATCACATGACTGATTGAGATTTTGAATTTTTTTTTTTCTTTCTTTGATAAAAGTGTTCCAAGATTTTACTAGAGCTATCATTATTCCAATTTCAAAAAGTAATAATAATTGCAGTTGGTTTCATAATTGGAGTGCAATCGGTCTACTTTCTGTTACACGTTAAACATCCTTTGCATTATTTGCATTATTGTGCTTAATAGAATTAAGATTTTGGCTGATGGAAAACTTTGCGATAAACAGTGAAGATTCAGAAATGTTATGGGACTCCGATATCAAATAAATATTTTTGTTTGAAATGATTCTTGAAAAAAAGGTAGAGAATTTCAACAGCATTCTATATTTTGGAAAAGCTTTTGTCCTCCTAGTTTGCAGTTGATTGAGAAGCTTTATAATGAGATAAAGTAAGAAAGAGTATTCTAAAACGTTTGAGAATTCTCCAATCTATTCACAAGATGACTAACTATCTTTCTTAAATCAGAAATTTCTTCAAAAAAAAATATCGTTTTAGTTTATTTTTAAAAGCATTGAGCTGCAGTTTTTCCCTTTGTCAACTTCTGCCTCTAGATAAACAACTTTTTTTTCTTTTAAGAAAAAACAGAAAATTCTTTCCAGCTTTCATACATACTAATAAAACATATTTATTCGCATTATTATTATTATTATTATTATTATTATTATTATTATTATTATTATTAACACTTCATTATTATCTTACTATTATCATTTCATTATTATTCCCACTATTAATATTTCATTATTATCTTACTATTATCATTTTATTATTTTCTTACTATTATCATTTAATTATTACCTTACTGTCTGTAAATGGTAGCTAGGTAGTCACTGGAAGGAGAGCTATGCACCAATCCCCTGTGATGATGCATAGAACCGGCCAGGCCTAGCACCTAATGTCCGACCCCGCCTTCTCGTGGTGCGGACCGTTAGTAACTTTCAAAAGAGATACTCTCTTGTGGAAGTGAACGGAAGGGGAGGGCTGCCAGATTAGTGTGGCCTACTGATCTGGACAACTATGGCTACTTTTCTTTTTTTTCTACCCTGCTGAGGAGTGGTCAACCACACAGGGTCCTGGTGCTGACCATATAAACCTACTGGACTGGACAGATATATGGCTCTGAGCTTGATTATGGATCCTGATTTTGCTGCACTGGTGGGCTTCTGTGGAGGGAAAATCTTCCGCTGTGTTTTCTGTTTGTTTGTGGGTTGACAGCCCCAAGTGAATAGATTCACAGGATATGTTTATCAGCTGGTGGATAATCCTGAGCAGAAGTCATCGCAGGCACCTGAACTCTTTGCTTCTATTGGCATCGTCAAATTCTACATTGGAGGAAGTCTTCCAGTGTAGATGGCTTCAGCCTTTAGTAGTGGGGGAACGGGTCTTTGCCCCATGTCTGCGATTAGGGGGCTGTTTGATATTGTCGGCATTCCCTCTCTCAATAAACATAGTTTCTTTAAACATCCCACTAACCATTTTCTCTCCATAGGTAGTTGGAATGTGAGGACTCTGCACAGAGCTTTTTCTCTTGATGTCCTCACACAAGAATTCCACCGTTATAATTTAGATATTCTCGGCTTGCAAGAGACCAGATGGACAAATAAAGGTCAGATTCTTAAAAATAATCTTAAATTTCTCTTTTCAGGGAGGGACGACAATAAGCATCACCAAGGCGTGGGTCTGCTTCTCAGCAGACACGCTAGTGATGCTCTTCTAGGATATGAGTGCATTAATGAAAGGTTTCTTACAGCAAAATTTCAGACAAGCATTAAAGACTTGAATGTTATCTGCTGTTATGCCCCCACTGAGGATGCTGATGAGGATGAGAAGGATAGGTTTTATGAACAACTTCAGGATATTTTGAATTCTGTGAAGAAAGGAGATATTACCCTTGTTCTTGGTGACTTCAATGCCAAAGTTGGTACTGACTCTGACCTTTGGGGAGGAGTAATAGGCCCTTTTGGTATTAGTAGCTGCAATGGCAATGGGCAACGTCTCCTACAGGTAAGTAAACTCAATGGATTCAGAATAACTAACACTTATTACAAACACCGCGACATACATAAGTACACATGGGTTTCACCTGATGGGCTGCATAATAATATGATTGATTACATATTAATTAACAGCAAATGGGCTAGTTCTGTTAGGAATACCAGGGCATATAGGGGAGCTGAAATTGGATCTGACCATTACCTTGTTAAAAGTGTGTTGCAACTTAAACTTAAAAAGCATTGTGCTAGGGTTAAAAAATTTACTTTTAATATTGAAGCTCTGAAAGATCCAGTTATAGCCAAAGCTTACCATGATAGGTTACTTAGTCATTATGACAGTCATGGTTTGCTTACTACTGAAGTTGAGGAAGAATGGGATCATTTTAAACAGGCGTTTTTGGACACTAACAGTACTCTTTTAGGAAAAAAGGAGCAGAAGAGGCAAAATTATCTGAGTGATAAGGCACTTGAGCTTATTTCGGAAAGAATGAACTGCAGGAATGCCCTTAATCAATACCCTACTAGTCCTAATAGAAATCATTACAGAGACCTTAATAAACTTTTAAAGGATCAGTTAGCTGCTGATAAGAATCTTTGGCTTGATGGTTTGGCTGACAAAGCCGAGGAAGCAGTTAGACAGCACAACAGCAGAGAGCTGTACCAGATAGTTAATGTTTTGTGTGGTAGAAAACGGACAGGTATACAGGGATTGAAGGATAAACAAGGTAAGGTTATAGAAGGTGAGGATTCTGTCATGGCTAGGTGGGCTGAGCATTTCAGTGATGTTCTAAACAATGCGGTTAGTTCTATTCCCATTGTTTGCAATGATGATAGATGCATTGGTGGCTTTAATGTTGGCCCTATAACACAATCTGAAGTTCTTTTGGCTGTTTCTAAACTTAAACTTCATAAATCCCCAGGGGTAGATGAAATTTTCCTAAGGATTTTATTCCTAAGGATTTTACCAGAGCTATTGTTATCCCTATTTTCAAAAAAGGTGATCGCAGTTCTTGTGATAACTATAGGGGTATCAGCCTACTCTCTGTTCCAGGTAAAGTTCTTTCCATGATTGTGCTTAATAGAATTAAGAATCTGGTTGACAGGCAATTGCGTGATGAGCAATGTGGATTCAGACGTGGTAGGGGATGTGTGGATCAGATATTTTCACTTAGGCAGATTCTTGAGAAATGTTTAGAGTTTCAGAAACCTTTGGTTGCTAGCTTTGTTGATTTCAAAAAGGCTTTCGACTCTGTTGATCGTCATAATTTGTGGTTGATTGTGAGATCATATGGTATACCAGACAAGTTAGTTAACATTATGAAAGCTCTCTATAATAACACTGAGTCGTGTGTGAGAGTTGGTAAGGCTTGTAGCAATTGGTTTAGCATTACTTCTGGTGTTCGACAAGGGTGCATTTTGTCTCCTTTTCTCTTTAGCTTGGTTATTGATTATGTTATGCGAAATTCACTTCAAGGGAAAGATTTTGGCCTTAAATGGGCTGGAGATATGAAAATTTCTGATTTAGATTATGCTGATGATTTAGCCCTTTTGGCAAATGATGTTGATGAGATGAACTCTTTCATTCGAGCTGTTGATGAGACTGGTAGTAGAGTAGGTTTGGTTATAAACAGAGAGAAAACTAAAGTGATGAAAATTGGTCAGGCAGGCTGTGATTCAGTTAATCTGAATGGTTGCAGTCTTGAGCAGGTGTCACAGTTTAATTATCTTGGGAGCTATGTAACAGATAATGGTGATGTGCGGCATGAGATTAACAGACGAATAGGGATTGCTGCCGGGACTTTTAAGAACCTATGGAGAGTGTGGAGAAATAAGCGTATACACCTAAAGACTAAAATTAGACTGTATAATAGTTTGGTTCTTTCTAGGGTTAGGTATGGTAGTGAAACTTGGACACTTTGTAAACAAGATAACAGGAAACTAGATGCTTTTGATTCCAGATGCTTACGCAGTATCTTGGGCATTAGGTGGTTCAACTTTGTAACTAATGATGAGATTAGGCAAAGGAGTTTGCAACCTCCTTTAAGCAGCATATTGTGCAGAGAGAGACTCCGTTGGTTTGGCCATGTTGCCCGTATGAATAATTATAGATTGGCGAATAGGGTTATGAACAGTGCGCCTAAAGGCCTCAGAAAGAAGGGGAGACCTAGGATGCGGTGGGGAGACAATGTCAAACAGGACCTTGTTAGAATTGGTGTGCAGTGGCCAGATGCAGTAGATGTAGCTCAGGATAGACTTGCTTGGAGAACTAAATTGCACGGTCTGGTTGGACCTCCGTAGCCCATGGCTGCTTGAGGATGATGATGATGATGATGATGATTGTTAGTTCATTATTTTCTTACTATTATCATTTTGCTTTTATCTTACCATTATCATTTCATTATTTTATACTATTGTTATTTCATTATTTTCTTACCATTGTCATTTCATTATATTCTTACTATTATCATTTCATTATTACCTTACTGTTTTCATTTCGTTATTTTCTTACTGTTATCACTTTATTAGTACCTTACTATTGTCATTTCTCTTTTACCTTACAATTATCATTTCATTATTTTCTTACTATTATCTTTTCAGTATTTTCTTACTATTATCATTTCTTTATTTTCTTACTGTTATCATTTCGTTATTTTCCCACTATCATTAGTACCTTACTATTGTCATTCCATTATTACCTTACTATTGTCATTTCATTATTACCTTAATCTTGTCATTTCATTATTTTCTTACTATTATCATTTCATTATTTTCTTACCATTATCATTATTATTTTACCATTATCATTTCATTGTTATCTTACCATTATCATTTCATTATTTTCTTGCTCTTATCATTTCATTATTATACTACCATTATCATTTCATTATTATCTTACTATTATCACTTCATTATTATCTTACTATTATCATTTCATTATTACCTTACTATTATCATTTCATTATTACCTTACTATTATTATTACCTTGCTATTGTCATTTCATTGCTTTCTTACTATTATCATTTCATTATTTTCTTACTATTATCATTTCATTATTTTCTTACTATTATCATTTTATTATTTTCTTACTATTATCATTTCATTATTTTCTTACTATTATCATTTTATTATTATCTTACTATTATCATTTCATTATTACCTTTCTATTGTCATTTCATTTTTTTCTTACTATTATTATTTCGTTATTTTCTTACTATTATCATTTCGTTATTTTCCTACTATTGTCATTTCATTATTTTCTTACTATTATCATTTCATTATTATCTTACTATTATCATTTCATTATTACCTTTCTATTGTCATTTCATTTTTTTCTTACTATTATTATTTCGTTATTTTCTTACTATTATCATTTCGCTATTTTCCTACTATTGTCATTTCTTTATTTTTTACTATTGTCATTTGATTATTTTCTTACTATTTTCATTTGATTATTTTCTTACTTTTTTTCATTTCGTTATTTTCCGACTATTATTATTTCGTTATTTTCCGACCATTATCATTTCGTTATTTTCCGACCATTATCATTTCGTTATTACCTTACTATTATCATTTCGTTATTACCTATCATTCCATTATTTTCTTACTATTTTCATTTCGTTATTACCTAACTATTATCATTTCCTTATTTCCTATCATTCCCTTTTTACCTTACTATTGTCATTTCATTATTTTCTTACTATTATCATTTCATTATTTTCTTACTATTATCATTTTGCTTTTATCTTACCATTATCATTTCATTATTTTCTTGCTCTTATCATTTCATTATTATACTACCATTATCATTTCATTATTATCTTACTATTATCACTTCATTATTATCTTACTATTATCATTTCATTATTACCTTACTATTATCATTTCATTATTACCTTACTATTATTATTACCTTGCTATTGTCATTTCATTGCTTTCTTACTATTATCATTTCATTATTTTCTTACTATTATCATTTCATTATTTTCTTACTATTATCATTTCATTATTATCTTACTATTATCATTTCATTATTACCTTTCTATTGTCATTTCATTTTTTTCTTACTATTATTATTTCGTTATTTTCTTACTATTATCATTTCGTTATTTTCCTACTATTGTCATTTCATTATTTTCTTACTATTATCATTTCATTATTATCTTACTATTATCATTTCATTATTACCTTTCTATTGTCATTTCATTTTTTTCTTACTATTATTATTTCGTTATTTTCTTACTATTATCATTTCGTTATTTTCCTACTATTGTCATTTCTTTATTTTTTACTATTGTCATTTGATTATTTTCTTACTATTTTCATTTGATTATTTTCTTACTATTTTCATTTCATTATTTTCTTACTTTTTTTCATTTCGTTATTTTCCGACTATTATCATTTCGTTATTTTCCGACCATTATCATTTCGTTATTTTCCGACCATTATCATTTCGTTATTACCTTACTATTATCATTTCGTTATTACCTATCATTCCATTATTTTCTTACTATTTTCATTTCGTTATTACCTAACTATTATCATTTCCTTATTTCCTATCATTCCCTTTTTACCTTACTATTGTCATTTCATTATTTTCTTACTATTATCATTTCATTATTTTCTTACTATTATCATTTTGCTTTTATCTTACCATTATCATTTCATTATTTTATACTATTGTTATTTCATTATTTTCTTACCATTGTCATTTCATTATTTTCTTACCATTGTCATTTCATTATTTTCTTACTTTTATCGTTTCATTATTACCTTCAGATTTTCATTTCGTTATTTTCTTACTGTTATCACTTCATTAATATCTTACTATTGTCATTTTACTATTATCTTACAATTATCATTTCATTATTTTCTTACTATTATCGTTTCATTAGCACCCTACTATTATCGTTTCTTTATTTTCTTACTATTATCATTTCGTTAGTACCTTCCTATTATCATTTAATTATTATCTTACTATTGTCATTTCATTATTTTCTTACTATTATCATTTAATTATTGCCTTACTATTTTCATTTCGTTATTTTTTTACTGTTATTACTTCATTAGTACCTTTCTATTGTCATTTCTCTTTTACCTTACAATTATCATTTCATTATTTTCTTACTGTTATCATTTCGTTATTTTCCCACTATTATCATTTCGTTAGTATCCTGTTATTGTCATTTAGTTATTACCTTACTATTGTCATTTTATTATTACCTTGCTATTGTCATTTTCTTACTATTATCATTTCATTATTATCTTACTATTATCATTATTATCTTACCATTATCATTTCATTATTATCTTACCATTATCATTTCATTATTACTTTACTTTTGTCATTTCATTATTGTCTTACTACCTGGGTTCGAGCCCCGGGTAAGGCATGGATATATGTGTCGTTTTTCTGCTGAGGTCCTGCTATCCTCTCAGACCTACTTTGGCATATAAACTGACAGGCTCCTGTCAGACCTCTGTGGCAAGCAGCTGTTTGAGGGGGTATTTATTTTTTTATTATTTATTATCATTTCATTATTACCTTACTATTGTCATTTCATTATTATCTTACTACTGTCACCTCATTATTTTCCTGTTATTATCATTTCGTTATTACCTTCCTATTATCATTTCATTATAACCTTACTATTTTCATTTTGTTATTACCTTAATATTATAATTTCATTATTACCTTACTATTATTTCATTATTATCTTACTATTATCATTTCCTTATTTTCTTACTGTTATCTTTTCATTATTTTCTTACTATTATCATTTTATTATTACTTTACTATTATTTCGTTATTTTCTCACTATTATTATTTTATTATTATCCTATTATTTTAACGTTACCTTATTATTCCGTTATTTTCTTATTACTTTGTCATTAACCCTTTTTTATTATCATCTTACTATTTTAATTTCATTATCTTATTAATATTATTTCATTAGACCTTTTTTTATTATCTTACAATATTTATTATTATTATTATTATTATTATTATTATCTTACTACGTTTTATTATTATCATACTTCGTTATTTTCTTATTATTTACTTATTTTTTTTTAAACTTATTATTTCATAATTTTTATGTTATTAGGTGTTACCTTATTTTATTATTATCCCATTATTTTAATATTATCTTATTATTTTCTTATTTTGTTATTTCATTATCATTTTCTTCTTATTTTATTATTATTATTATATATTCTTTTATTATTTTATTATATCTTTTATTACTATTATTGTTGTTGTTGTTTCATTTTTTTTTATCATTACCTTATTTTTCGTTGTTTTCTTATTATTTCATAATTAACTAATTACTTAATCATTATCTTATTATTTTTATTATTTTTTTCTTTTATTATTCGCAGTTTTTCGAAAATTTCGTTATTTTAAATTTCCACCGCTACAGAGCCATAACTTCGAAAAAAATGGCAATTGTTTTAAACAGTCATTTTTTATTCATCAAACTGATTGGTCTTTCTAGTTCACGTGCTGTTTTCGATTATAATAATATTTTATTGAACATCGTATTATTCCAAATGTCTATGAATGCGAGAGAATCGTACCAATAAGCAGATTTTCTCTTTTTGTAACGGCAATAGCACACTGTTACAATTACGATAAAGCAATATTGTTGGTTTGTTGCCATTGCTAAAATTGTGGGGGTCGGGTTAATGCACACCTGGCTCGCAATCTGCATGTCCCAGGTTCAAGTCCCTACTTGGACCAGCTTTGAGATTCATCTCATCTAACTCTCACCTTGGTCTCGTAAACTAAAGGAAATACCGATGGGCTTGGCAAGGACGCCGTCCCTCGGATGGGGAGTTAAGTGGTGTGCTCTTGCGCAGTAGACCATACCCTGTGCACACCAAGGAACATGCCTTGACGAGAGACTTCCATATGTCCTCCAACAGCTGTCCAGTGGATCCCCTTCCCTCAACCTTCTCTGAGCATTGGGGTCCTTGTGACTTGTCCCATTTACCTGGTTGTGTGGGGCGGGGGTGGCTCAGTCGGTAGCGCGCCAGGCTCGTAATCTGTAGTTCCCAGGTTCGAGTCCCAGCTGGGTCAGCGTTGAGATTTATCTCCGCAAATTCCCCGCCCTGCCCACGGTCAGTAGGGGACACCGAAGGACTTGTAAAGGCCGCCGTCCGTCGGATGGGACGTTAAGCCGTGACCCCATGTGCGGGAGAGCCATACCCTGTGCACGTTAAAGAACACGCTGGATGGCCTTGACGGGAGGCTACCATCTGTCTCCCAACAGCTGTTCCAGTGGGTCCCCTCCCCCAACCTTCTCTGAGCTTCGGGGTCCATGTGACCTGGCCATTTAGCCAATTGTGTGCAAAAAAGTGCCGCTCAGAGGTAAAACAACCCAACCCAACCCTGGGTGTGTGCAAAAAAAAGTGACGCCGAAACAACCCATAGAGGTTGATGATGATTATAAAGATTTACATATATATAACTCTTTGAAACATAACTCTTTTTTAATGTCACAGATCCAAAGCATGGATGTTCAACATGCACGAGAAACAGTCGATCGTGGTCTCTCGTGCTTTTCATACAGAATCTTTTCACGTCAGATTTTTCATATAATCGTAGTTTTAAATTCACTAAATTCTCAGATTTATATTTTGCTTTACCTATTCTGATGTTCAACTGTTCAGTATTTTTTACTGAATTATTAAAAAATTAAAAAAATACTCTTACTGGATAAAAAATACTAGTAGAGTGCGGGATTGTAATAAAAAAAATTCGCGGTAGTACTGAAAAAGGATTATCACGACTGATCTACGGTGTTTCTATTCAATTTAAACTTACTGAAATGCATCCAGAATTTTATTCGCCATATATGAACTTTCTGTATTCTTTAATTAATCAATTAAAATCCGGCGTCTATGGTATACTGAGAAAAGAAAATCAGAAGCATTCCACTTCTTCAACAAACTGAGCAAAACAAAACAATAAAACCTTTCATTTATTATCAAAACCGATGCTATTCATCAAACTTTAAAAAAAAAATTTCAGGCGGCAAGGAAGTATTATTGCTAAAAACATCAATCTCCATAATCCTCACTAATGTGAGGGATTTGTCATTTTTTTGGGGGGGGGCGGGGGTGGCTCAGTCGGTAGCGCGCCAGGCTCGTAATCTGTAGTTCCCAGGTTCGAGTCCCAGCTGGGTCAGCGTTGACATTTATCTCCGCAAAATTCTCTGCCCTGCCCACGGTCAGTAGGGGACACCGATGGGCTTGGAAAGGCCGCCGCCCGTCGGATGGGACGTTAAGCCGTGGCCCCGTGTGCGGGAGAGCCATACCCTGTGCACGTTAAAGAACACGCTGGATGGCCTTGACGGGAGGCTACCATCTGTCTCCCAAAAGCTGTTCCAGTGGGTCTCCTCCCCCAACCATCTCTGAGCCTTCGGGGTCCTTGTGACCTGGCCATTTAGCCCATGGTGTGCAAAAAAGTGCCGCTCAGAGGTAAAACAACCCAACCCATTTTCTTTTTGATCGGCATTGTACATTGTCAGTTGAGAGCGACGCAGGCCTGTTAACCTTCCTCGGCAGTTTCTCTTCTGACCATAAATGTCGTCAGCACTTCACGCCCGCAGCCAGCACGCCAATTGGTAATATATCAGATAGGAGCAAACAAGTGGACTCTCTCCAGATCTTTCTCGCTACGTATGAGTGGCCATCTTCCCTTTCACTGGAACTTCTTCCATTGCCCGGCATCAAATCTGTGCTGCCTCGCCACTTTTGTCCTCCCTCTCATCATCAGCCAGAACCTCCATAAAATGATGACACAAAAGATCTCCTTTGTGTCCATAGAACTCCCAGTTATCATTCAATGATTTTGTGATTCGAATAAAATGTTTCGTGAAACGAGAACAGGTGAGAGAAAATAATTGTGCTAAGGAAACTGGAGAAAATTCAAGCTTTTGTTTTTTTAATCTCGAAGGTTTAAAAGATGAAGAATTAGATCTGTTTTTTCCTCGTGGCAAGAAAAGATCACTTTTATTGAAGCTCTTGATGTCTCTGTAGAAGAAGCATTTGCAAAGAACAAACAACCCAGACTATTGCGTGCTTTTCATCTTTCTGCTCGCTACAAAGAGGGGAGATCACAATGGTTATGGGCCTCGCTGGTCCCCTCTCCACGACGTATATAGGTAAGGATCCGTTGACTCTGTCTGCACACGTCGGAAGCCAACGTAGATGGTGGCAGAGTCGGGCTTTTCAGAACGCCGAGGTTCTCTCTTAATTGGGAGTGATTCTCTCTCTTTAATGTCGACCCAGGGCGAAAAATAGATATTATTTCATTCGTCGAAGGAGGAAACTTTATTCAATTTAAAAGAAGCAAAGTTCGCCTCTGAAAGTTCTTACCAGCATTTAAGGTAAAAAAAAAAGGTCTGAATTCCGATTTTAAGGTGAATTTGGATGCGAGATTTTTAAACATTCCTGATTCTGTTTATTGATCATTCTTGACTCTATGGCTGAAACTAAATTCAGAGACAAATTCCAATGAATTGTGCTCCATTTGCCTACTTCAAGCTTCACGGTAAATGAATTCTAGCATCACTCAAACAACCGATGAGATGTTTTGTGGGACTAGAATCCGATGAATCAAAAAGAAATGTAAGTTAGATTTTCTAGAAACAGAAACGTTTAAGAAATCGAGTACTTCTCGAGCCTCTACAGTAACCGGTCCAAATCTGAGGTCAGAAGTTGAGTGAGAAAAAACGTTATCACCAAGAAACTGAGAGTAAGAAAACGCGTCATCACCAAGACATTGAGAATAAGGAAACGCGTCATCATCTAGGAAACTAAGAGAGAACACGTCATCGCCAAGAAAATGGAGTTGTAAGACGCGTCATCGCCTAAGAAACCGAGAGTGAGAAAATGCATCATCACCTAGAAACTTAGAGAAAAAAACTCTCTCATCGTTTATAGTGAGAAAACGCTTCATCGCTAAAAAGCTGAGATTGAGAAAGTGCATCATCATCAAGAGGATAAGAGCAAAAAACAAAAAAACACATCATCAAGAATCTGAGAGTTAGAAAGAGTTCTTTCACTGAGAGTGAGAATACACGTCATCATCAGGAAGCTAAGATGAGTAAAAACATCATCACTGAAAGTGATAAAACGCATCATCATCATCATCATCATCATCATAATCGAGAAGCTAATAGTGAGAAAGAGCTTTTTCACTGAGAGTAAGAAAACATCATCATAGAGAAGCTAGGAGTAAAAAAAAATCACTGAAAGTGAGAAAACGTATCATTACTGAGAGTGAGAAAAAAAAACATCATCACCAGAAACTAAGAGTCAGAAAACGCTTCATCGCCGAGTGGCTGCGGTTAAGAAAACGAATGATCACTGAAACGTTTAGAGTGAGAAAACTTGCCATCAATTAAACACTGACAAAGTGGGATGAACATGAATTGGGTGCAAGTATTGACAGTTCTTCTGACTCTAACTTCCGTGCGTTGCAATGTATCGAATGACAAAGATGCGAATGACCATGACCACAAGGAGAGCATGCCGTCAGCTGTTTTTACGGCCCACATCGTGAGCATCTTCGTGACGGATGCTGATCTTCCTTACACTCTGGAACTGGTCCAGCCAGCCATCGAAGTGGCGCTCGAGAAGATCGAGAAACTTTATCCCAACATCGAGTGGAAATCAGAGTTCCGCAGAAGTTCGACCGACTGTGCCACCAGCCACGCCGGGGCCCTTGCGGCGGAAGAATATTACCAGCGACGTGTGACGGCATTCATGGGTCCAGCATGCAGCCTTGCCCTCGACTCCGTAGGGAGGATGGCCAGCTATTGGGATGTACCGATCTATTCTGCGGGCACGCTGGACATCACCTTCGCTGACAAGAACATCTTCTCCACTCTGACAGAGCTGTGTCTTTCCCTCGATCGACTCAGCGATTTCATCCTCAAGATCCTGAAGCACTTTCAATGGCATCACGTGGCCGTGATCGTCGACGACACCAACCCGAGGGAAGTGTACATCAAGAGAAGTCTGCTAGAGACTTTCGAGGATGACCACGAGTACGACGTCTTTGTGTCGATGCACGAGTTCATGAGGAATCGGAGGAGAGTCAACCTGACCAATATCCTGCGAAACAGCAAAAGAGAAGCCAGAGGTAGGGCATTTCCTTTGTTTCACTCTGTAATACTTAATCTAAGCATGTTGTTTGTTTCATTTTAATTTTGTGTCTGTATTAATTAATTCCGAGTAATTGGCGGAATGGACAGTACTCTTTGGTTCTTTTAGACCATGAACTTTGATTCCTTTAGATCATGAACTTTGGCTCCTTTAGACCATGAACTTTTGTTCTTTTATACCGTGAAATTTTGTTCTTCTAGACCATGAACTTTGGTTCTTCTAGACCATGTACTTTGGCTCTTCAAAACCAGGAGGTCTCAAACACTGCTAGAGAAATCATCCTGTGCCGTCCTGCGAAATCATCTTGTGCATCCTGCGAAATCGTTTTGTACGAACTGCCAAATCATTTTGTGCAGCCCAGAAGCAATAAATAATGTGTATATCATAATCAGGGTAGGTGAAGAGCGTCTTACTAGCTTAACTCGAGTACAATGATCTCTCGCATTCAGATAAACCCACTACAAATAAAATTTAGGGTCCTGTTTTGGTATTAAAAATATACAACATTTAAATAATAAAACGACAATGCAATTCATTACATTTTGCAGATAATAAACTGCTGTCATCCTTACATAGAAAAGTAACTGATTTGACTTGTACATGATTCATGATCTACACCTTTTGAAATTTTGTTTCTCAGTGGAGTTGGGGTTGGGTTGTTTTACCTCTGAGCGGCACTTTTTTGCACACCATGGGCTAAATGGCCAGGTCACAAGGACCCCGAAGGCTCAGAGAAGGTTGGGGGAGGGGACCCACTGGAACAGCTGTTGGGAGATAGATGGTAGCCTCCCGTCAAGGCCATCCAGCGTGTTCTTTAACGTGCACAGGGTATGGCTCTCCCACACACGGGGCCACGGCTTAACGTCCCATCCGACGGACGGCGGCCTTTTCAAGCCCATCGGTGTCCCTTACTGACCGTGGGCAGGGCGGGGAATTTTGCGGAGATAAATCTCAACGCTGACCCAGCTGGGACTCGAACCTGGGAACTACAGATTACGAGCCTGGCGCGCTACCGACTGAGCCACCCCCGCCCCCACTCTCAGTGGAGTAGTCCAAGTGGCAACTGAAGAGGAATCTCTGCCGGTTTTAACCTTCCCAACCGAAAAGGAATTCTGTTTCAAAACCCCTACAGAACTTGCACGTAGCAAATTTTTGTTCCACCTGTTCCCCTAATGCATTCATGTAGATGCACTTTCAATGAGAAATGAAATTTGTCGGTGTGAACATACGGCGTCAGAATTTGAACAATTGCCATATTTTTCATCAATAAGACAAACACCTTCGTTAAAAGTGCATTGCAGCGTAAGCTTAAAAAATTGCGAAATGGCTGAAAAGCTCTGAAAGATACAAAAGTAGGCAAAGCTTTTACCATCACGATAGACAGCTGAGGCCACTATGACAAACGTGGTTTGCTTGCAACTGAATTTGAACTGAAGATGAACTAGCAGATGGTTTCAGTATAAGCACGCTACATTTGAAACAAAGGGTAACTGGATTGGATTGTTTTGGGGCGGGGGTGGCTCAGTCGGTATCGCGCCAAACTCATAATCTGTAGTTCCCAGGTTCGAGTCCCAGCTGGGTCAGTGTTGAGATTTGTCTCCGCAAAAACTCCCCGCTCCTGCCCACGGTCAGTAGGGGACACCGATGGGCTTGGAAAGGCCGCCGTCCGTCGGATGGGACGTTAACCCGTGGTTCTGTGTGCGGGAGAGTCATACCCTGTGCACGTTAAAGAACACGCTGGATGGCCTTGACGGGAGGCTACCATATGTCTCCCAACAGCTCTTCCAGTGGGTCCCCTTCCCCAACCTTCTCTGAGAATTCGGGGTCCATGTGACCTTGCCATTTAGCCCATGGTGTGCAAAAAAGTGCCGCTCAGAGATAAAACAACCAACCAACCAATTGGGTTGTTTCACCTCTGATCAACACTTTTGTGCACACGATTGCTTAAATGACCAGGCACACAATTGCCTAAAGCCTCGGTGTTAGGGAAAGGGATCTTTTTTAACTTAACAGCTGTTAGGAGACCGATGGAATCCCCCCCTGTCAAGTCGATTCAGTGTGTTCTTTAAGGGCTCTCTTGTACACGAGACCATGGCTTAACGTCCCACACGACAGACGGCGACCTTTCTATGCCCAGCGGTATCTGCTTTCTCGCCGAGGGAGGATGGGGCTTAGAGGAGATAAAGGGTTGGGTTGTTTTACCTCTGAGCGGCACTTTTTTGCACACCATGGGCTAAATGGCCAGGTCACATGGACCCCGAAGTCTCAGAGAAGGTTGGGGGAGGGGACCCACTGGAAGAGCTGTTAGGAGACAGATGGTAGCCTCCCGTCAAGGCCATTCAGCGTGTTCTTTAACGTGCACAGGGTATGGCTCTCCCGCACAGGGGCCGCGGCTTAACGTCCCATCCGACGGACGGTGACCTTTACCAAGCCCATTGGTGTCCCTTACTGACCGTGGGCAGGGCGGGGAAATTTGCGGAGATAAATCTCAACGCTGACCCAGCTGGGACTTGAACCTGGGAAAGCGGAGATAAATCTCGACGCTGGAGCTTTCGAGACTCGAGCCTGAGTTGGGTTATTTTTCCTCTGAGCTGCACTTTTTTGCACACAATGAGATAAATGGCCAGGTCACAAGAACCCCGAGGGCTCAGATAAGGATGAGGGGAACCACTGGACAGCTGTAAGGAAACAACTGGTAGCCTCCCGTCAAGGTTATCCAACATGTTCTTTAACTTGCACAGGATATGGCTCTCCAGCACACGGTCATGTCTTAACGTCCAATCCGACGGACGGCGGCGTTTACAAGCCCATCAGTGTCTCCTACTGACCGAGAGTAGGGCGGGGAGTTTTGCGGAGATTGATCTAAACACTGGCCCAGGTGGGACTCGAACTAGAGAACTGCAGATTATGAGCCTGATGCGCTGTCAATTGAGCCAATCCCACATCCCAGCTATAAATGCCACCCCAGCGGATATGGTGATTGTTATCATTATTTCCCAGCTACGTTGCCACAGATTCTGCTGCCTCCGAAATGCAGCATGGAGTCTTGCATTGTTCTGGTAGAATACGGCACCTTTTGTGGTACCGTGTTACACCAGCTGTGTTGCTCCGCTGTGCTGCTCCGGATTAAAAGGCATCAAGTAGGCAAAGCCACTTGAATGAAAGACAATCCGTTTATTTCTAGTAGAAAGGAGTGTTGGGTTGGGTTGTTGTTTTACCTCTGAGCGGCACTTTTATGCACACCATGGGCTAAATGGCCAGGTCACATGGACCCCGAAGGCTCAGAGAAGGTTGGGGAAGGGGACCCACTGGAACAGCTGTTGGGAGACAGATGGTAGCCTCCCGTCAAGGCCATCCAGCGTGTTCTTTAACGTGCACAGGGTATGGCTCTCCCGCACACGGGGCCACGGCTTAACGTCCCATCCGACGGACGGCGGCCTTGTCCAAGCCCATCGGTGTCCCCTACTGACCGTGGGCAGGGCGGGGAATTTTGCGGAGATAAATCTCAACGTCTGACCCAGCTGGGACTCGAACCTGGGAACTACAGATTACGAGTCTGGCGCACTACCGACTGAGCCACCCCCGCCCCAGAAAGGAGTGTAGAGATAAACTTAATTAATACCTCACTAGTCTTAAGTGACAGTATTGCAAGGAGTTTGATAAATGTTGATGGAATCAGTTGTAAGTCAATAAACAGCTGATTTTCCAACGAAGAGACTGAAACTTTACATTGCTTAAAAAACTTACTTGAAATATTTTGATGAATTGGCACTATTAAAAAATGATGTTGACGATGAACTCTTTACTTCGGGCTGTCGATGAGACTGGAACTAGGATAGGTTTTGGTGATAGAGAGAAAACTAAAGTGATGAAAGTTTCTAAGGCAGGAGATATTTCTTTTGAAATGGTTACGTTCTAGAACACGTATCTCACTTTAATTATCTCTGAAGTTACGTGATAGATTTACTTTAACATGAGCAAGATATGACTGTCGTAAAGCATGGAGCCACAATTTGTACTATACGTCCCTTTTCTCGCCGAGGGCACAGCAAGAGACAATTATTAACTATTCAACCAATCCCCGTCATTCTAACAAAATGGAACGTCTATGAATATACAGTCGCTCAAAAAAATATCCGAAGACTATGGTTGATTACAGAATTCAGAAAAAATATCTGGCAACGATTTTTTTTTTTTTAGAAATTAGTGATCTGGCAACCTTCGTATCACGTGATTACAGAATTCAGGAAAAATATCTGGAGCGTTCACAGCAACTGTACACGCTTCAGTTACCAACTGAACTACCAATCAAACTGGAGCGTGTGCAGTTACTGCACACGCTCCAGTTTGCTGTGAACGGTAACTGCACACGCTCAATATTTCCGTGAGTGAGCCCACACGACCTAGTATCAAAATAATATGACCACCTACAGTCGCTCAAAAAAGTATCCGAACGCTATGGTTAATTACAAAATTCAGAAAAAATATCTGGCAACAATTTTTTTAGAAATTAGTGATCTGGCAATCTTCACGTGACACGAAGGTTGCCAGATCACTAATTTCTAAAAAAAAATCTTTGCCTGATATTTTTTTCTGAATTCTGTAATCAACCATAGTGTTCGGATATTTTTTGAGCGGCTGTACATAGTTATGATAGATATTCCTCAGATTGACAGAAAAATGGATAAATCCAGGCCAGGATCTAGAAAGAAAATCCGGGGGGAAGGGGGGCAAGAAACCAATCGAGCCGCAAAAATGCAAAACGGGAGTGCAGTATAACATTTCACCTTCCATTTCACAGGCCTTTAAAATTTTCTTGAAAAAAACATGAAAGATAAATAAGTTTCATAATTTTTTGCCTCTTTTACCATTACACCTATCCCTCGATTTACACTGAAGGTAGGTTCCGCACAAAACCGTGTAAATCGAAATCCGTGTAATCGAAATCAAAACCGTGTAAATCGAAGCTGAATTATGAACATTTTAGTGTTTTTTTTTTTTTTTTTTCGTTTTACACGGTTTTACATAGCAAAATCCAAGATTTCGATTTACACGGTTTTGTGCGGAACCTATCTTCAGTGTAAATCGAGGGATAGGTGTATTAGCATTCTGAAGGGGGTGCCTACCCTCCTCCAGATTCGGCCCTGTATAAACTTATAGTGAGATTAGTAGTCAAATGTAAGTTAAAAAAGAATCGCCTTTAAGTGGCCAAATGCATAGCCCCTAGGTCTCTGCTCCGACATATTAAGATAACTAAATTATATGGTCTCGTTCGACATTTTTAAACGATTAAAATCGATCTAAGTTCTAATATATCAAGAATGCTTAAGTATTATTTTATGCAAAACATTTGGATATTTGTATAATTATATATTTATATATTTTGATATTTGTACGTATATTGAATGAAAACCAAACTGGAAGTTCCCTAATTTTGAAAATAAACTTTTTTTTTTTAAAGTTGTCACCGAAGTTAAATTGAAGATCTTACTAAAATACCTCTAATCACGATTTTTTAGCAATATTAGTTTAATATTTAACCAGTTATTGAAGCTGTAAAATTTAACAACAAAGCTGCTAAACTGTTACGTTCATCCTAAACACTTTTCTTGAAATTGACAAAAGCTTCTAAGATTATTTATTCTACGCTTATTTTAGTAAACGATTTATTACAAACCTTATTATTAATGTATTAATTTGCTTTTGAGGTGACTTGCAAAACTATGTTCCAAGCGCCTAGAGTCGATAAAAATTTTCAAATTGTGAAACAATATTGTTTTCGGAACAGAATGAAAATCGAAAGTTCGACAAGTTAGATTGAGCTTTTTAATTTATTTTCAGTGACTTTTTTTTTGTAAAATTTTAATTTTTAAAGTTAGGGCGGTTTGAGTGCAGGTTATTGGGTCGTTTACCCTTTTCTAGTTAGGTTAGTATTAATATTATAATTCGCATTTTTCAAATGTTTAAATAGTTTTAATTTACACCGTTAGAGATCACTAAATATGGAAACGGCGAAACGTTTAACGAATGTCTCAAGTGATCTTTTTATTTGAAATTTCGATGGGAGAATATCAAGAAATATTCCACTGACAGCAAAAATCTGCCCCATTTTCTCAGAGAGGTGTGAGAACAGCAACTTCGAAAATCTAAGGAATAAAAGATAATTTTGTTATGTTGTATAATTACTAATGAAATACTCCAATTTGCAATTTCCCTTCTCGTCCGTTGCCTCGAATTAAAACTTTTAAGAAGCGAAAAATTAGGTAAACGAAAAACTGTATTCTCTTTGAAAACGAGATTCCCATATGTGCCGGGGGGCGGGGGTGGCTCAGTCGGTAGCGCGCCAGGCTTGTAATCTGTAGTTCCCAGGTTCGAGTCCCAGCTGGGTCAGCGTTGAGATTTATTTCCGCAAAATTCCCCGCCCTGCCCACGGTCAGTAGGGGACACCGATGGGCTTGAAAAGGCCGCCGTCCGTCGGATGGGACGTTAAGCCGTGGCCCCGTGTGCGGGAGAGCCATACCCTGTGCACGTTAAAGAACATGCTGGATGGCCTTGACGGGAGGCTACCATCTGTCTCCCAACAGCTGTTCCAGTGGGTCCCCTGCCCCAACCTTCTTTGAGCCTTCGGGGTCCAGTGACCTGGCCATTTAGCCCATGGTGTGCAAAAAAGTGCCGCTCAGAGGTAAAACAACCCAAACAACCCATATGTGCCGGAGGCGATGAACGTTCTTCTAGTTTATAGCCAATTTTATACAATAATGATTATCGTATTGTTACGACAGACGAACGTGCTGCAGTGAGTTTATGATAAACGTGACATGAACGTTCGTGTAAGCTTTTGCGTGAGATTTATGTAACAAAAAAATACCCCTCAAGCAGCTGCTTGCCACAGAGGTCTGACAGGAGCCTGTTAGTTTATATGCCACAGTAGAAGATCTGAGAGGATGGCAGGACCTCAGCAGAAAACAACACAAATATCCATTCCTTACCCGGGGCTCGAACCTAACGATCTGAAAATTAACAATGATAGAATTGTAATGTTGGAGTTGTGGAGATCTGAAGGCAGACAGACATAAATATCCTTAATCAGTACACGATAGTAAAAAAGGAGAAATATTTTATGTGAGGGGGAGGTAGATTAGTTTTATTAGTGTAAAATCTAGTGAGTTAACACAGATAAAAGGATTGTTTACGCCTGAAATGAAGGTATTCAAGAGTTGGGCTGGGTTGCTTTACCTCTGAGCGGCACTTTTTTGCACACCATGGCAGAGGCGTAACTAGGGTATGGCAGGCATGGCACGTGCCATGGGCGCCACTGAAGGGGGGGGGGGCGAAAACGCGCCTAACGTATAAATACGAAAATGAAAATAAAAAAGTATTTTTGTAGATATAAATATGTGTATTAAAAGACTCCAAGCATGCGTTTTTCGTTTGTTTGTCACGGTTCTCTAGGCCTCTAGCTCTCTTTCTGTCTACAAATGTGATTTTGTACTTGAAAAAAAATCGCGGTTTCTATTGCCAGTTGTGAAAGATCATTTAGCAAATTAAAATTGATACTTTCATATTTGAGAGCCTCGATGGACCAAAGTCGATTATGTTATCTTGCATTACTGAGCATAGAACGAGAAATGACTGAGAAATTGACTTTGATAATATAATTAAACAATTTGCGTCAGCTAAAGCAAGAAAGATAAATTTGTAATAAAGTGTTAGTAGATTTAATTTGTGTGCTTTTTTTTTACCCAATTTTAAAGTAGTTTTTTAGAAAATAAAACGTAAGCAACCTATCGTCGGACGGTCGGAGAGGGGCGCAAAATCGGTGTTTGCCATAGGCGCCAGTTACCCTAGGTACGCCTCTGCACCATGGGCTAAATGGCCAGGTCACATGGACCCCGAAGGCTCAGAGAAGGTTGGGGGAGGGGACCCACTGGAACAGCTGTTGGGAGACAGATGGTAGCCTCCCGTCAAGGCCATCCAGCGTGTTCTTTAACGTGCACAGGGTATGGCTCTCCCACACACGGGGCCACGGCTTAACGTCCCATCCGACGGACGGCGGCCTTTCCAAGCCCATCGGTGTCCCCTACTGACCGTGGGCAGGGCGGGGAATTTTGCGGAGATAAATCTCAACGTCTGACCCAGCTGGGACTCGAACCTGGGAACTACAGATTACGAGCCTGGCGCGCTACCGACTGAGCCACCCCCGCCCCAGTATTCAAGAGACATGGCAATCAAAGTGAAGAAGCAATAAATTAGTCGAGCAGATACAGCTGGTCTTAACAGTTCTGTAGGAAAAAGGCGATTACTTTATGTACGACAGTATTTAGTTTGTTTATAAGTTATTTCATCCCTACTTTTGTAATAATTTGCATTGTTTTGTAATTTGTGTTGTAAAATATACTTATTTATACCCACGCTCAATGCTTATTTATTTTTAATTTATAACAGTACATTTACAAAACATTATCGTCTACAAAGTATGCAATAGATTGCTTCATCTTGCTGATGCTTTTCTACTTCAGAAGTATTTTCGAGTAACTTAATCATCTCATTTACAGGAATAAAAGATTCAACAGCTTTCGTATATAGGGTTTTGGTGTAGAAATGAACCCTGCTTTAATATCCAGTGGCATTTAAAACCATATTTATTCACGTGATTCCGTCTTCAGACGATAGCATCTGTCTCGAGATTCCAAAATATTCCTCCTCTTTTTCATTTTCCACACGTAGCAGCGACCACGAGTTCTAATGAGAGAGAGCTTCTCAACTCACACAGCTGTTTCAAAATTCAACATCTAACCCCAGATGTGAATAAATGAATTTCTTCTTCGACATTTTTGTTTCTTTTGGCATTTCTTTCAAGGAATAAAAATTCTCAGAAGCTGATTTAAAGATGGCTTTCCAGTCTACTGATTTAATGAATAACGACAATGGTTACGGTTATGATGAATGTTTAAAGTTTTTCCTTCAGATTTCGACATCCATAATCGAAGAGAAAATTTCAGGAAAGTTTTTGCATAAGGATCGATTCTTTTTCTCTTTCGGTTTTGTCTTTGAAACCGACTGTCAGTGGGGCGGGGGTGGCTCAGTCGGTAGCGCGCCAGGCTCGTAATCTGTAGTTCCCAGGTTCGAGTCCCAGCTGGGTCAGCGTTGAGATTTATCTCCGCAAAATTCCTCGCCCTGCCCACGGTCAGTAGGGGACACCGATGGGCTTGGAAAGGCCGTCGTCCGTCGGATGGGACGTTAAGGCGTGGCCCCGTGTGTGGGAGAGCCATACCCTGTGCACGTAAAAGAACACGCTGGATGGCCTTGACGGGAGACTACCATCTGTCTCCCAACAGCTGTTCCAGTGGGTCCCCTCCCCCAACCTTCTCTGAGCCTTCGGGGTCCTTGTGACCTGGCCATTTCGCCCACGGTGTGCAAAAAAGTGCTGCTCAGAGGTAAAACAACCAACCCAACTCCCTCACACGGATCCATGGCTTAACGTCCCATCCGACGGACGGCGGCCTTTCTAAGCCCATCGATGTCCCCTGCTGTCCGTGGGCAGGGAGTTGTTGCGGAGATAAATCTCAATGCTAACCCAACTTGGACTCGAACTTGGGAACTGCAGATTACGATCCTGGCGCGTTACCGACTGAGCCACCCCCTTCCCACTTCTGGCTGCAAGAGGTATGGATCTTCTGCACAAAAGGCCGCAAGTTAACGTCCCATTCTAGGGACAGAAACCTTTCCAAGCCCATCGATGTCCCCTTTCTGACCGAGGGTAAGTTGAGAGAGTGCAGAGATAATCTCTCAAAGCACAGGTGGGGCACATACCAGAAATGAATCTTCATGTTTCTTTTTAAGTCAGAATGAATCGTACCAAAAACGAATCATCAGCTGAGATATTAACTTCCTTGTTTTCTTCACAGTGTTCATCATTCTTGCTCCTGGAGAGACTGTCAGACAGATTCTGCTCTCTGCTTACGACTTGGGAATGGGCAATGGAGATTTCGTCTTCCTCACAGTCGAATTCTTCAGGAATAAAAGATCCTTTGGAGATTTTTCATGGTACCAACATGGCGATAGTAGAAACAAGGTAATTTCACCATTATGATATCAAAGCGCAGTATTCGTTTTGACTGGGCATAGTAACTTATCACTTTATCATCATCTCCATCAGAAAGCTTTATTAAATTTTTCTTCAAGAGTTTTCTTTCTCTTTCAAGGACGCTCGTCAAATTTATGAAGCCTTGATGGTTGTGTCCGTGAGGGTGCCCGACACTACGGAATACTCTCAATTCTCTGTGGATGTCATCGAAAGATCAAAAACAAAGTTCAACACAACCTTTGATGAAAGTTCAGTAAGTACAAAATCACGAAATTCGATATTCTGTCTCTAATATCCTTAATTCGTATTTAACCATAAGGAAACTTGTAATTAACATTTAAACTTTTAGACAAAGATTAAAGAGCCATTCTTACTATTGATAAACAAATTTATAGGAAAAACTGTTTTGGGTTACCAACCCACTACCCCTTGATGTGCCCTCAGAAGGAGGGGGAGACTTAGAATGCGGTGGGCAGACAATGTCAAACAGGACCGTGTTAGAATTGGTGTGCAGTGGCCGGATGCAGCAGATGTAGCTCAGGACAGATATGCTTGGAGAATTAAACTGAGCGGTCTGGTTGGACCTCCGTAGCCCATGGCTGCTTGAGGATGATGATGATGATGATGAATATTCTATCTACAGTACAGTCGCTCAGAAAAGTATCCGAACACTACGGTTGATTACAGAAGTCAGAAAAATATCTGGCAACGATTTTTTTAGAAATTGGTTTTTAGAAATTCTTGTCACGTGACACGAAGGTTGACAGATCACCAATTTCTAAAAAAAATCGTTGCCAGGTATTTTTCCTGAATTCTTTAATTAACCATAGTGTTCGGATACTTTTTTGAGCGACTGTACACAATTGAAAATATCTGTCTCATTAAAGACAATGTGTGCTGCCCTTCCAAATAGCATCCTGAAATAGATGATCAAGATTATACTTAATTGAAATCAGTTCGGGCTTTGTCGTTTTCAAAATCATTTATATTTCAAATGTTTCTTGTTGGATTGGGTTGTTTTACCTCTTAGCGGCACTTTTTTGCACACAATGGGCTAAATGGCCAGGTCACATGGACACCGAAGGCTCAGAGAAGTTTGGGGGAGGGGACCCACTGGAACAGCTGTTGGGAGACAGATAGTAGCCTCCCGTCAAGGCCATCCAGCGTGTTCTTTAACGTGCACATGGTATAGCGCTCCCGCATACGAGGCCACGGCTTAACGTCCCATCCGACGGACGGCGGCCTTTCGAAGCCCATCGGTGTCTCCTACTGACCGTGGGCAGGGCGGGGGAATTTTTGCGGAGATAAATCTTAACGCTGACCCAGCTGGGACTCGAACCTGGGAACTGCAGATTACGAGCCTGGCGCGCTACCGACTGAGCCACCCCCGCCCCAATGTTTCTTGTAATTGTGAAACAAAATTAAGATGCAAAATATTTTTATTATTATTTCAACTTTTCAATAGATATTAATAATTGAAAATAATCACCATTCTGCTTTGATTACTTTTTACATATTCTCTGTATTTAATAAATGAATGGTTCTTTTGCGTTTATAATGTTGTTACTACAAACTTTCAGTTTTTACTAGTATTTATATCTTTTGTTCCAAATAGTATTAATATTTTGATTTCACCATTAAATGATTATAATAAAATAAGGATAAAATAAATGATTAGCGACATGCATTTCTAGCTATATTATAATGCATCAAAAAAGTTTTTACCCCAAATCGGACTCAACAATTGCCGAAATTGTTTGAGCTGGGGCGGACTAGGGTTCGAAACATTGAGCGCAAAATCCCCTCTAACACTTAATTAATTACTTAATAAATCCGTTGCTGTTTCTTCAGTTGAAAGATAATTTTTGAAGTCTCTCTGAACATCAACATCGAATTTGAAGGAAAAAAATTAGAGCAGATTTTGATCAGCGGCTGGTTGGGTTGTTTTACCTCTGAGCGGCACTTTTTTGCACACCATGGGCTAAATGGCCAGGTCACAAGGACCCCGAAGGCTCAGAGAAGGTTGGGGGAGGGAACCCACTGGAACAGCTGTTGAGAGACAGATGGTAGCCTCCCGTCAAGGCCATCCAGCGTGTTCTTTAACGTGCACAGGGTATGGCTCTCCCGCACACGGGGCCACGGCTTAACGTCCCATCCGACGGACGGCGGCCTTTCCAAGCCCATCGGTGTCCCCTACTGACCGTGGGCAGGGCGGGGAATTTTGCGGAGATAAATCTCAACGCTGACCCAGCTGGGACTCGAACCTGGGAACTACAGATTACGAGCCTGGCGCGCTACCGACTGAGCCACTCCCGCCCCTATTTTCGAACTTATCAGGGATATAAATATAATAAATAAGTTTCAGGACAGTTACAGCAGATGCTGAAAATGTCCACGAGCTTCTGCAAGACAAGCATTCATCCTTTTTACAATGTTTCTTGCAAATTTTCGAAGAGTTTGTTTCTCAGTGGCAGTAAATTTCTGTTCAATACTATGTTTATGATTCTCCAGGCTTCGTGGGTTATTACAACAGTTGGGTTGGGTTGTTTTACCTCTGAGCGGCACTTTTCTGCACACCACGGGCTAAATGGCCAGGTCACATGGACCCCGAAGGCTCAGAGAAAGTTGGGGGAGGGGACCCACTGGAACAGCTGTTGGGAGACAGATGGTAGTCTCCCGTCAAGGCCATCCAGCGTGTTCTTTAACGTTGGGTTGTTTTACTTCTGAGCGGCACTTTTCTGCACACCATGGGCTAAATGGCCAGGTCACATGGACCCCGAAGGCTCAGAGAAGGTTGGGGGAGGGGACCCACTGGAACAGCTGTTGGGAGACAGATGGTAGCCTCCCGTCAAGGCCATCCAGCGTGTTCTTTAACGTTGGGTTGTTTTACTTCTGAGCGGCACTTTTCTGCACACCATGGGCTAAATGGCCAGGTCACTTGGACCCCGAAGGCTCAGAGAAGGTTGGGGGAGGGGACCCACTGGAACAGCTGTTGGGAGACAGATGGTAGCCTCCCGTCAAGGCCATCCAGCGTGTTCTTTAACGTTGGGTTGTTTTACTTCTGAGCGGCACTTTTCTGCACACCATGGGCTAAATGGCCAGGTCACATGGACCCCGAAGGCTCAGAGAAGGTTGGGGGAGGGGACCCACTGGAACAGCTGTTGGGAGACAGATGGTAGCCTCCCGTCAAGGCCATCCAGCGTGTTCTTTAACGTGCACAGTATATGGCTCTCCCGCACGGGCACGTCTTAACGTCCCATCCGACGGACGGCGGCCTTTCCAAGCCATCGGTGTCCCCTACTAACCGTGGGCAGGGCGGGGAATTTTGCCGAGATAAATCTCAACGCTGACCCAGCTGGGACTCGAACCTGGGAACTACAGATTACGAGCCTGGCGCGCTACCGACTGAGCCACCCCCGCCCCTTTTACCTCAGGTATAGTCGTTAGTTTGTTTACAAATTTGTAGCATAGGTTCCACGTGCGGTAGTCCAGCCCTGCCAACTGCTTTAGTTATCTTTTTTTCATAGCGTTTCAGTATTTATTATTTTTTTTTATTCAATTAACACAGCGTTTCGACAGTTTTTCAATTTCGAGCTTTCAAATATTTGAGGAAGTGTGATATAACACCCTATGTACCACCCCTGAATACGCGCCTGGGTGAAATTTTAACTACTGTATTGATGATATAATAATGGAGTGTTAACTTCATATTCAGGTGAACGTCATCATCGCAGCTTTTCACGACTGCGTCCTGATCTACGCATGGGCACTCAATAAGACTCTGGCGGAAGGCGGCAACCCTCTTGAAGGAAGAAGTCTGGTCAGGAGGATGTGGAACAACACTTATGCTCAAGGTTGGTTCATATTTTTCGTTTCACATTTGTTGTTAACATTGTGGTTAAGAAATTAGTTAGGTTGGGTTGGGTTGTTTTACCTCTGAGCGGCACTTTTTTGCACACCATGGGCTAAATGGCCAGGTCACATGGACCCCGAAGGCTCAGAGAAGGTTGGGGGAGGTGACCCACTGGAACAGCTGTTGGGAGACAGATGGTAGCCTCCCGTCAAGGCCATCCAGTGTGTTCTTTAACGTGCACAGGGTATGGCTCTCCCGTACACGGGGCCACGGCTTAACGTCCCATCCGACGGACGGCGGCCTTTCCAAGCCCATCGGTGGAAATTAGTTAGAAAATTGTTCAATCGAAACAAATGTTTGTTGCTTTTGACTCTACTAAGCAAACGAATTGAGTTATCTTTAAAATAATTCTTTTGAAATTGTTGTTTTTTTTGTCCCTTTCATAACTAATTATTCTAACGATAATAAATAATAAAATATAAAAGCTCATAATAATGATGAAATGTGATAAATGCAATCAAGAAATTAAAATAGAAAATGATTCAATAAAATATAATGGAATGTGTAACAAATATTTCCACTATTTTTGTGTTGGATTTGCAGAAAACATTTTCATAAATTAAATAAAGTCTAAATGGAAATGCTTAATATGCGAAAATCCTCAAAGAAATGAACAATCTTCTACTGAAGAGATGAATCCTATAAGGAGCAAAGTAAACCCACATTCAATTGAACATTTGATGTCGAAAGAGCATTTGGATATCTTCTATGAAAGGGGCAGGGGTGGCTCAATCGGTAGCGCGACAGGATCGTAATCTGTAGTTCCCAGGTTCGAGTCCCAGTTGGGTCAGCGTTGAGATTTATCTCGGCAAAATTCCCCGCCCTGCCCACGGTCAATAGGGGACACCGATGGGCTTGGAAAGGCCGCCGTCCGTCGGATGGGACGTTAAGCCGCGGCCCCGTGTGTGGGAGAGCCATACCCTGTGCACGTTAAAGAACACGCTGGATGGCCTTGACGGGAGGCTACCATCTGTCTCCCAACAGCTGTTCCAGTGGTCCCCTCCCCCAACCTTCTATGAGCCTTTTGGTCCATGTGACCTGGCCATTTAGCCCATGGTGTGCAGAAAAGTGCCGCTCAGAAGTAAAACAACCCAACGTTAAAGAACACGCTGGATGGCCTTGACGGGAGGCTACCATCTGTCTCCCAACAGCTGTTCCAGTGGGTCCCCTCCCCCAACCTTCTCTGAGCCTTCGGGGTCCATGTGGCCTGGCCATTTAGCCCATGGTGTGCAAAAAAGTGCCGCTCAGAGGTAAAACAACCCAAAATCTTCTATGAAAATATAACAAGAGAAATAAGTGCCACTGTGAAAAGTGAATTTCATGAACTAGTGAAATCTCTTGAATATAAAACTCGAAAAATATCTAAATGAATATCGAAAATGTCAACTTATTATGGCCAAATTGATAATATTTCTGATATACAAAAATAAATACAAAAATATTAAATTTAAACGCTACTGAAAATTGAACTTAATAAACTACTGCAAGCATTTCATTTTTTATCTTTTTATTTTTATTTTTTTTGGATTATTTCTTATTTGTTATCATTTTTTAATCATGCAAAACATATAATGAATATTATATTATAACCTGAATGAGCTTTTTTTAGCTCCTTGGTTGCGGATATTAAAGAACATATGTTATTTTTTTTCTTCGTGTGTATTATATATCATATGCTGTATTTACATTATGTATGCATTGCTATTTAAATATTCTAATTTATTAAATAAAAAAAAAATAAATACCTCCTCAAGCAGCTGCTTGCCACAGAGGTCTGACAGGAGCCTGTCAGTTTATATGCCACAGTTGAAGGTCTGTGAGGATGGCAGGACCTCAGCAGAAAAACGACACAGACAGCCATGCTTTACCCGGGGCTCGAACCCAGGTCCCTTAGATCAGTAGCGAAGCGCGCTAACCACTCGACCATATCGTTGATAAATATAATTACTCAAAATTTCATATCATTTATTGCTGATATATTATTTTATACGTTAAATAAAATAACTCAATTCGTATGCTTAGTAGAGTCAAAAGGAACAAACATTTGTTATGATTCAACCATTCCCAACTTCTAGAATGAAGAACAAGATTTTAACAATTCTAAAATAGACCTTTTTTTTTCCTTTGCTTGTAATATGCTACTACTTTTATGCCACTACTTTCATTTTCTTTGCTTGTAATAATATGCTACTCAGTCTATACTACTACATGGTTACAGATATAGATCTTTGTTATATCTATAACTTACATCTTATATATTAATTTTAAAGGTTTGTAACGATTTTGAATTTTTGAGTTAATATTTAGTCTTAAAGATTTGGATTTGAAGTAGTTTGCTTTGTTCGAGCATTCGAAAAATATTTCATTCTGAAATTATGAATATTAAAATTTATGAAGCATACAAATTTATATACCTAGGTATATTAATAAAAGAAACTTATTTCTTTTTTGGTTTTCGTGGCTTTGGAAATAAGTCTCAAGAAAAATTCATAATACAGAAAGCAAGAAAACTATAAAACGAAAGAAATAAAAATCCTAATAACCAAGGACCAAATTTTTGTCCTTTTTGGTATTAAAGCAAATTAATTGTACAGGTCTTAAAAGAGCATATTGGAAACTCTAAGAAACTAACAATGATAAAAAAAAATTACGATGGGAAAGGAAGTACAGTCACTCAAAAAAGTATCTGAACACTATGGTCATTATTATAAAAAAGTACCCTGGGATTATATACTTTTAAACTGAGTTTAAGAAATTTTTACATTTCTGAAGGAAGAGTTAAAAGCTAAAAATAATTTCAATCGGAAGTTCTCGAAACTCGGAAAAACAGTTAAAAACGAGGGAATGATGTTAATGATATGCTATGGGGAAAAAGAAAAAAAACACCTTATGAGAACATAACTGAATAAGTTGATGACATGAATAGGAATTTTATTCAAGGTAGTTTCATATCTGAATTGTATATCCCATTCTTTTTTGTATTGGGGCGGGGGTGGCTCAGTCGGTAGCGCGCCAGGCTCGTAATCTGTAGTTCCCAGGTTCGAGTCCCAGCTGGGTCAGCGTTCAGATTTATCTCCGCAAAAATTCCCCGCCCTGCCCACGGTCAGTAGGGGACACCGATGGGCTTGGAAAGGCCGCCGTCCGTCGGATGGGACGTTAAGCCGTGGCCCGTGTGCGGGAAAGTCATATCTGTGCACGTTAAAGAACACGCTGGATGGCCTTGACGGGAGGCTACCATCTGTTCCCCAACAGCTGTTCCAGTGGGTCCCCTCCCTCAACCTTCTCTGAGCCTTCGGGGTCCATGTGACCTGGCCATTTAGCCCATGGTGTGCAAAAAAGTGCCGCTCAGAGGTAAAACAACCCAACCCAACTCTTTTTTGTATAGAAGATACGAAAGACGTAGAAATTGGTAAAGAACTTTCAGCAACGAATAAAAATAAAGCCTCTGGTTATAATGTTATTACAGTATCTATGTTTAAAATTGTTGTTCAATATAATTTGCTCCTTTTCACTCATTTAATTAATTTGTCACTACAACCAGTCGTAATCTACAGTTCCCAGGTCGAGTCCCAACTGGCGTTCAGATTGATCTCCGCAAATCTCTCCGCCCTGCCGTCGGTCAACATGAGACACCGATGGGCTTGGAAAGACCGCCATCAGTCGGGTGAAACGTTAAGCCAAGGCCCCGTGTGCGGGAGAGCCATATCCTGTTCACGTTAAAGAATACGCTGGATGGCATCTGTCATCATCTGTCTGCTAACAACTGTCCAGTGGGCCATTTCTTCACCCCTCAACCTTCTCCGAGCCCTTGGAGTCCTTGTATTGGATTGGATTGTTTTACCTCTGAGCGGCACTTTTTTGCACACCATGGGCTAAATGGCCAGGCCACAAGGACCCCGAAGGCTCAGAGAAGGTTGGGGGAGGGGACCCACTGGAACAGCTGTTGGGAGACAGATGGTAGCCTCCCGTCAAGGCCATTCAGCGTGTTCTTTAACGTGCACAGGGTATGGCTCTCCCGCACACGAGGCCACGGCTTAACGTCCCATCTGACGGACGGCGGCCTTTCCAAGCCCATCAGTGTCCCCTACTGACCGTGGGCAGGGCGGGGAAACTTTGCGGAGATAAATCTCAACGCTGACCCGCTGGGACTCGAACCTGGGAATTACAGATTACGAGCCAGGCGCGCTACCGACTGAGCCACCCCCGCCCCCGGGGTCCTTGTAACCTGGCCAGTTAGATCATTGTGCGCAAAAAGCTGATGCTCAAAGGTAACCCAATAAACTGAAATGAAAATATTTTATATCTAAAATGTTTAAATGAAAAAAAAAATTTTTCATAGGAAATGGATGGATATATCTGAACATAACAGACGGTGCTATTGCGAGAAAACCTTGATCCAGTTGTCATAGCAACGACGTCAATTTGTATAATGATTGCAGAATTGCATCCAAGTGATGCACGGCTGTTTCTTCCGTTGGGTGAATCGTGAAGACCTGGAAGCTGACTGCATCGTTTAATTGGCAAGTTAGGTGTGATTGCATAAGAGCAACCTCTTCCGTCTTGGGCAATTCTTTATCGATTGGTTTTAAAACATTTTCTGTCTAAGAGAAATAAGAATTTGAATTTGTTTATAAAATTATCTTTTATCTGCAGATAATTTGTTTAAAAAAACAGCAGATAAAAGCTTTGGGTTGTTGTTGGGTTGTTTTACCTCTGAGCGGCACTTTTTTTGCACACCATGGGCTAAATGGCCAGGTCACATGAACCCCGAAGGCTCAGAGAAGGTTGGGGGAGGGGACCCACTGGAACAGCTGTTGGGAGACAGATGGTAGCCTCCCGTCAAGGCCATCCAGCGTGTTCTTTAACGTGCACAGGGTATGGCTCTCCCACACACGGGGCCACGGCTTAACGTCCCATCCGACGGACGGCGGCCTTTTCAAGCCCAGCGGTGTTCCCTACTGACCGTGGGCAGGGCGGGGAAATTTTGCGGAGATAAATCTCAACGCTGACCCAGCTGGGACTCGAACCTGAGAACTACAGATTACGAGCCTGGCGCGCTACCGACTGAGCCACCCCCGCTCCACAGATAAAAGCATCAGAAGTATTAGTCAACACAGCAAAATCTCCACAGCAAAAGGATGATATTTCTTTATTTCCTAGAGGGCATCCTGCTAAAGATGGGTTGGGTTCTTTGGTTTAACTCTGAGTTGTGTTGGTTTGTTTTACCTCTGAGCGGCACTTTTTTGCACACCATGGGCTAAATGGCCAGGTGACATGGACCCCGAAGGCTCAGAGAAGGTTGGGGGAGGGGACCCACTGGAACAGCTATTGGGTGACAGATGGTAGCCTCCCGTCAAGGCCATCCAGCGTGTTCTTTAACATGCACAGGGTATGGCTCTCCCGCACACGGGGCCAATCTTAACGTCCCATCCGACGGACGGCGACCTTTCCAAGCCCATCGGTGTCCCCTACTGACCGTGGGCAGGGCGGGGAATTTTGCGGAGATAAATCTGAACGCTGACCCAGCTGGGACTCGAACCTGGGAACTACAGATTACGAGCCTGGCGCGCTACCGACTGAGCCACCCCCGCCCCCTTGAAATTAACAGAAATTGGGGTTTCGGAAGAGCTTCGGTAAATCGATGCACTCCGGAAGGTCTTTATACGTCGGATCGTACTTTAAACGTGGATACTCTTCAGGCGTATCCACGTTCACCTGAAGTATATCCACGTGGTTACTCTTCAGGTCGTATCCTGTGCAAATTTTGAAGGATACGCAAGACGCACTTTATAGAAAGTTTCATCTGTTTTCTAAACACTATCCAGTGGTTTTTTTATCCTACTCAGTTGCAATTTAATCTCGTGTCCGAAACAAAGTACCATTCTACAGTAGAAAAACAGCTCAAAGAACAACATACCGAAAAAGTTGCGAGGTTGGATTGCTTTACGTCCGAGAGGCACTTTTTTGCAACAATCAGCTAAATGACCCAGGTCACAAGGACCCCCCAAGGGTTCAGAAAAGGTTGACGGAAGAGGACCCACTGGACAGCTGTTAGGAGACAGATGGTACCATCCCGCCGATGCCATCTAGCGTATTCTTTAACGTGCACAGGGTATGACTCACGTGCACACGGGGCCACTGCTTAACGTCCCATCCGACGACGGTGGCCTTTCCAAGTTCATCGGTGTTCTCTATCCAATCGACGGTAGGACAGGAGCTTTTAGGAGATAAATCTTAAAGCTGGCTGTAGATTACGAGCCTGGCACGATACCGACTTAGTACCACCACCCCCCCCCTTTATCAGAAGAAAGGTGGTAATCTTACTTATAAAAACTTCCCAAGATAAACGTATTGATCACGTGGGCGGCAGAGACCAAGGTATATAGCTTAAAGCCATTCCATTGGTGAGGTCATAAGATTTAAAACCATTTCTTTCTCACCCCAGCTTTTCTCGTTTTCTTCTTCTAAAGTCTCGTTATCTTTTTGCTTTTCTCGCTCCAACAGAAGCAAAAAAAAACGTTAAAAGAGAATGAAAAGAAACCACTGAGTCAATGTTGTAAAATTCGTAAAATCGACGCCATGTTCTTCACAAAACACTTCATCGGAAAGAAAAAAGAAATGTAATGACAAAACTTGACAAATTAGTTGTCAGTTTCTTTTGTGTATCGATCGACCTTTATTCCGCGATCTGTCCACAACGTAGCCTTTAAAGTGTACCTAAATGTTCTTGAAACTACACCCACGGACACAGCTGTTGAGAATAGGGAGGACCTTTTCTTTCCCAACGTCGTTTGCGTTGCCTTTGGACAACGAATCAATGAGGTGATTTCCTGCGTGAAAAATTGCATGTCATTATGTTTCCACCTTTTTCTTTCATCTCCGTGGTCTGCTCTTATTCTTCTCATGCGGACAGCAGATTGAGGTTGTTCAAACATCACAGCTGTTCGGGCAACCCTGGGATCGTCTTTCTTTTCCGAATAAAAAGACATCCCGTTGCTCTTTTCCAAATAAAATGACATCCTATCGTTCTGTCGGCGGAACAGGACCGAGTGAAAAAACTGCGACGACTATTATCATTAATCTAAAAGTGTGATTTGGGGTCAACACTTATCACCTCTGACGTTTTGAGAAATAAGTAGAATTTGGAAGGAAAGAATGTATCGCATTTTTGTCTTTCGATATCTTTATTCGTTTGTTTAGATCCTGAATGTTACTAGGAGTGATATCTCGTTCTAAATCGTAATCTTAGATTCACTCTTCGTACTCCTGTGGCTTTCATTCACAAGAATTCTCGTCCAGTCCTGCCAATCGTTTTTCTCAAGAAGTTCTAACCGCAAAGTGAAATATTTTCGCTTTTCTCTCTGTTCTCGTGAATGCGTTCGAAATGTAGACATAGTGGCGAGACAGATGCTTTTTTTTATATCCTCTGAATGTGAGATGAACGGGCAACTTGTGTCATAAGAAACGTTGGGGAAAACAATACCATATACCAGTGTCTCGCAAACTGTGCCGCGAGAGATTTTCAAATTGACACTAGATATTCCAAAGATTTCATTTTGACTTGACTTGTGTTATCGACGTGCTTTAATATCGACGTGCTTTAATAAAAATCTTTCAGATTTTATCAACTGGGATCTTGTAAGTATTTATCAAGCTTTTTCCAAATTTTGGTATTAATTTTTGATTATTTCAAGTCATAGAATGGACAAATATTTAAAACAAACACCGAGTTATGATTAATTATATTTATTATTATATTTATTTTAAATAAAATGCATTTAACGAAACTTCAATTTTCCTCTTTTTACGTAACCATAAAAAATTCTTTTTTAGGTGTGCCGCGGGAAAAAAAATAGATTCAGTGTACCGCGGAAAAAAACTAGATTCAGTGTGCCGCGGAAAAAATTAGATTCAGTGTGCCGCGGGAAAAAATTAGATTCAGTGTGCCGCGGAAAAAATAAATTCAGTGTGCCGCGAAAAAAATTAGATTCAGTGTTCCGCTGGAAAAAATTAGATTCAGTGTGCCGCGGGAAAAAATTAGATTCAGTGTGCCGCGTAAAAAACTTAGATTCAGTGTGCCGCGTAAAAAACTTAGATTCAGTGTGCCGCGGAAAAAAAATTTGATTCAGTGTGCCGCAGAGTAAAAAAGTTTGCGAGACACTGCCGTAAACCAATTTTGCAAATCATTTCTCAACACAGAACAAAAGGCAAACGGATCTCAGGCAGAACAAAATTACTGCTAGGGATCAGGGAAATGTTTGGATAACCTTTTATTACTGAAAGAGGAGGTGAAATGTGAAATAGCATATGAAATGGCAAAGAAATAGTTCTTTCTGCCATACATTGAAGGGGAGAAGCCTAAAAGGCTTCATCCTTCTGTTTACAATTTTCTGTCCTTCACTTTAGAGGGTGGCATCCTTTAACTGGACGCTACCACGTGGACAGGTTTTCTGGTGGCACGGAGCTCTGAGCGGCACTTTTTCGAACACAATGGACTAAATCGCCAGGTCGCAAGGACTCCGAAGGCTCACAGTAGGTTGGGAGAGAGGGTTCACAGGACAGCTGTTTGGGAGACAACAGCCTCCCATTAAGGCCTTCTGGCGTGTACTTTAGCGTGCACAAGGTATGGCTCTCCCGAACACGGACCATGGGTTATAGTCCCATCCAACGGACGGCGGCTTTAAAAGCCCATCGGTGTCCCAGGGCGGGGAGTTTGGCGGAGATAAATCTCAACGCCCATGCAGGACTCGAACCTGGGAACTACAGATTACAAGCCTAGCGTGCTGATTAACTGGGAACTACAGCTTATCTTTATATATTATATATATTAGCTTATTATTATTGACTGGGAACCGCAGCTGATAACTGGGAACTGCAGATTACGCCCACATCCCTATGTGGGGGGGGGCTAAGTCTTAGCGCGCTATGCTCGTAATCTGATGTTCCCATATTCGAGTACCCATTGTGCTTGCATGGAAATTTTTTCCACTCTGCTTTCGCTCAGAAAGAGGACACTGCCGCTTTTCATCGGATGTTACAGTAGTCGGTGGTTACGTCTGCAGGAGAGTGCCTTGTACACGTTAAAGAACACGCTGGGTGATCTTAACAGCGGGAGGGTCATAGGGCGCACTCAGCCTGTAGTGTGCCAGGCTCGTAATCTGCAGTTCCCAGGTTCGAGTCTCACCTGTTCCAGCGTCAAATTTAACTCCCCCTTTCAGCGAAGTTAATTCGAGGATTGAATCAGCCCCTCAGAGTTTCCTTTTCACCATGCTCTCTGCCTCTCGACTTGACCATTTAGCTAATATGCATCAAAAATATGTCATCCTCCACTCTGTCAGAAAGGTAATTCGAAAGGTCGCTGCCTATCGAATATTAGGCCGTGTCCCGTGTGCTTAAAGAAAGACACTGGTCATGTTAAAGAACTCATTAGATTGCTTGACAGGGGGCTTCTAGTTTCCTAACAGCTATCAGTGGGCTCCCTTCCCTAACCTTCTCTGAGCCGTTCGGGTCCTTGTGACTGGCCATTTAGTCCATTGTGTGCAAAGAAAGTGCCGTTCAGAGTTCAAACAACTCACCTTTGAAGGGAGGCTTCCATCTGCCGCCTAACAGCAGTCCAGTGGACGCCTTTCCCTACAGATTTTTGCCCTCTTGGTGTCCTTCTGACCTGGTTATTTAGCCCATATTTCCAAAAAATTAAAATGTTCTCAGAGGTAAAACAGCCCAACTATTCAATCCATTTATGAGATGGAGCAACAACTTCGTGACAACTTTGGTATGAGTCTCAACAACTTCGTGAAAACTTTGGTATAAGAGTCTCAACTTCGTGAAAACTTTGGTATAAGAGTCTCAACTTCGTGAAAACTTTGGTATAAGAACCTCAACAACTGCGTGAAAACTTTGGTATAATTGTCTCAACAACTTCGTGAAAATTTTGGTATAAGAACCTCAACAACTTCGTGAAAACTTTGGTATAAAAGTCTCAACAGCTTCGTGAAAACTTTGGTATAAGAACCTCAACAACTTCATGAAAACTTTGGTATAAGAGTCTCAACAACTTCGTGAAAACTTTGGTATAAGATCCTCAACAGCTTCGTGAAAACTTTGGTATAAGAGCCTCAACAACTTCGTGAAAACTTTGGTATAAGAGCCTCAACAACTTCGTGAAAACTTTGGTATAAGATCCTCAAAAACTTCGTGAAAACTTTGGTATAAGAGCCTCAACAACTTCGTGAAAACTTTGTTATAAGATCCTCAACAACTTCGTGAAAACTTTGGTATAAAAGTCTCAACAATTGGAGCGTGTCAAGGTAACAACAGGCTTCTTTGCTCAAATCTAAACAATGCTTTTCTCTCAATATACACCTCTCGCGAAGAAAAAAATCGGGGATTTAATGCTGCTCTCTATTTGATTAGACACACTTCAATGGCCGCATGAGGAAGCCATGGTCAAGGTTGGACCTCTTTTCCAGAAACGCGATGGAGTTCCATATATTACACTGCTATCTTGCCTTCTGTCTTCTAATTGGCACAGAAAGTCTTGACCCTCAGAGGACACACTTTCTTTCGCACCACGTAAGTCAATCTGTGAATGGAGTCCCGTGGACCCCAATGTGACCAATGAAGGTTAGGTAACGGGTTATTGGGGGTTTGAATTAGCCCCTCAGATCTCATCAATCAGTTTCCTTTCCATCATGTTCTCTGAGCAGAGCTGTCGACTAGACCAGTTAGGTGATATACATCAAAAATAAACCTAAGATGAATGGACGATGGAGGAAAATTTTAAGAAGTGGTGGAAAGAAAATACTTTACCTATTTATTGGTAGAGAATGACTGTCGTTTTCAATGCATTGCTAATTTCCAGATGATCTATTGGATCTCTCTTCTCCATCCTGCCTGACAACTTCCTCTTCAAAATTAAATCTACTGAAATATTCGAAGCGAATCATTTTCTTCCGCGGAGTACAAAAACACCTTAGCCTAGCTGACTGAACCAATTTAAATTAAATGCTTTCAAAAGTAACTAAAAGTTACTGAGAGAGGAGAAATGCCTTTACCCTGCCCTCTCACATTTGACTTCGAAACTCTGCACTGCTGTTGGGAGACAGATGGTAGCCTCCCGTCAATGCGTTCACCAGCGTGTTCACCACAGCACCGTGAATCTTTCAAATCTGTCATGTGACACCCGATTATCCTCGCGACCTTTACAAGTTCTAAATGTAATCTGCACTTGACAAGTCTCTTGCCAAATCAGCAAAGTTAAAAGACGCATTCTTTGACAGGAGAACTTAACAAAAATTAACCAATCAGGTTGAGCTATTACGTTCCTGACTTTTGCAAGTACCGTCTCTCTGCTAGGTCATTGTTGGCACGTGAAGTAATTACACGAGTTATTTCCGTTGCCATAGTAACATACTAATTATTAGCATGTGGAAGAAACTGTCCATCTGCCTGTATCTAGGACTGATCAACATTTTGCGCTAAGCAGTTCATAAATAATATACAACACTATATGATAACATTAGAGTTGGGTTGGGTTGTTTTACCTCTGAGCGGCAGTTTTTTCCACACCATGGGCTAAATGGCTAGGTCACATGGACCCCGAAGGCTCAGAGAAGGTTGAGGGAGGGGACCCACTGGAACAGCTGTTGGGAGACAGATGGTAGCCTCCCGTCAAGGCCATCCAGCGTGTTCTTTAACGTGCACAGGGTATGGCTCTCCCGCACACGGGGCCACGGCTTAACGTCCCATCCGACGGACGGCGGCCTTTCCAAGCCCATCGGTGTCCCCTACTGACCGTGGGCAGGGCGGGGAATTTTGCGGAGATAAATCTCAACGCTGACCCAGCTGGGACTCGAACCTGGGAACTACAGATTACGAGCCTGGCGCGCTACCGACTGAGTCACCCCCGCCCCGATAACATTAGAGAATTTGGAATGAAACTTCGAACCTCTATAACTTCTAAAATATGCATTTAATGGAAAAATGATATTAAAAATAAAGGTAATAACCAAATCTAATTAAATCTCGATTGTAAATGCGCCATAAGAATTCACCTGAGAAATTATTTAAAACTTAAATAATAAATATTATTTCAAACCATTTAACAAAAATATACATTTTAGAAGTTTGCGTAATGATTATTTCAATATCAGACGACTATTTTTATGAACAAGATTTTTTTTATAAAACAAAATAATTTATTGAATATTCCAGCTTCCATAATTTTTTAAATAATGAACAAATATTGTTGAAAAATCGAGATTTAAATAGATTTGATTATAACCTTTAATTTATCTTTAGTCACATTTTTCCATTAAATTCATATTTCAGACGTTTACAGAGCATCGAAGTTAAATTCCTATTCAAATGTCATGGACATTCTATAATATTTTGGCAACTCAGTGTACATGCACAAAAGCTAGGCAATATCTTATTCGCCATTCTCTCTAGGTTGGATTCATATTTTCTCCACATTCAAAAAATTTTAAACTCAAATATGATGAATTGTATTTAACTGAATATCAGTCAGGAAACTTTGTGTTTAAATTCAACACATTTTCCTTAAGCTAAAATATTCTTTTTACAATTTCCAGTGACATAGCGTGACAACTTGAGAGACTATGGAGAAACTGAATCTGCGCGATCGATGCTTAGACAGTTCACATAGATTATTCGTTAACTGGCAAGTGATTGACAGGTGAATAACCTATGATATATAAGAACTGTCGAATTATCTACTGCGCAGTCTCATAGTCTACCCTCATTCCGTCAAGGCCATCCAGGTGTGTTCTTTAACGTGCACGGGGTATGGCTCTCCCGTACACGGGGGCACAGCTTAACGTCCCATCCGACGGACGGCAGCCTTTCCAATCCCATCGAAGTTGTTGAGGCTCTTATACCAAAGTTTTCACGAAGCTGTTGAGGCTCTTATACCAAAGTTTTCACGAAGTTGTTCAGGCTCTTATACCAAAGTTTTCACGAAGTTGTTGAGGCTCTTATACCAAAGTTTTCACGAAGCAGTTGAGGCTCTTATACCAAAGTTTTCACGAAGCAGTTGAGGCTCTTATACCAAAGTTTTCACGAAGTTGTTGAGGATCTTATACCAAAGTTTTCACGAAGTTGTTGAGGCTCTTATACCAAAGTTTTTACGAAGTTGTTGAGGATCTTATACCAAAGTTTTCACGAAGTTGTTGAGGATCTTATACCAAAGTTTTCACGAAGTTGTTGAGGATCTTATACCAAAGTTTTCACGAAGCTGTTGAGGCTCTTATACCAAAGTTTTCACGAAGTTGTTGAGGCTCTTATACCAAAGTTTTCACGAAGTTGTTGAGGCTCTTATACCAAAGTTTTCACGAAGTTGTTGAGGATCTTATACCAAAGTTTTCACGAAGTTGTTGAGGCTCTTATACCAAAGTTTTCACGAAGTTTTTGAGGATCTTATACCAAAGTTTTCACGAAGTTATTGACATAAAGCCATAAATGTAATAAATAAAAGCCACAAATGCCATGCCACTGTTGATTTCAATGAAATAGTCGAGAAAATATTTTGTTTTTATATCTAAATAGGCAAATTAGGTTAATGATTTCTTTTTCCCTTTTTCTCTGCCCTTATAGGACTGACAGGAGATGTCTACATCAATGAAAATGGAGCAAGAGAAGCAGATTATACTCTGAACGACCTCGACCCTACTACAGACGATATGCAGGTAATGGGGACTTTTTAAGTATCAGTGGAAGAGTCAAGGGATATTAAACAATCGCTCTCCAAAGGAAAATGGTAGAGCTGAATTTAGAGGGGGTGGGAATGGGGGTTGCTCAGTTGCTGGCGCGTCAAGCTCGTAATCTGTAGTTCTCAGGTTCGAGTCCCAGCTAGGTCAGCGTGGAGACTTATCTCCGCAAATTTCACCGCCCTGCCCACGGTCAATAGGGGACACCGATTGGCTTGAAAAGGCCACCGTCCGTCGGATGGGGCGTTAAGCCGTGACCCCGTGTGCGGGAGAGCCATACCCTGTGCACGTTAAAGAACGCGCTGGATGGCCTTGACAGGATTGGGTTCACTCACGGAAATATTGAGCGTGTGCAGTTACCGTTCACAGCAAACTGGAGCGTGTGCAGTAAATGCACACGCTCCAGTTTGCTGTGAACGGTAACTGGAGCGTGTACAGTTGCTGTACACGCTCCAGATATTTTTCCTGAATTCTGTAATCACGTGACACGAAGGTTGCCAGATCACTAATTTCTAAAAAAAATCGTTGCCAGATATTTTTTCTGAATTCTGTAATCAACCACAGTGTTCGGATACTTTTTTGAGGGACTGTACCATTATTCGGAAATGGGGGCATGCTCCCCCCCAACCCCTCCTACTAGATCTGATCCTGAATGTTGCAACATATGCAATTTATGCAATTGCAAGAAGCCAAGTAACTAGAAATTTTCTTAATCATATTTTCTCGTAGATTTCTTCAATATACATCATAGTA
The DNA here is from genome assembly GCA_038380435.1 of Ryuthela nishihirai. Taxonomy (NCBI): domain Eukaryota; kingdom Metazoa; phylum Arthropoda; class Arachnida; order Araneae; family Heptathelidae; genus Ryuthela; species Ryuthela nishihirai. The sequence continues at coordinate 12,199,060 of JAWZYU010000004.1, forward strand.
CCATCACCAGTGGCTTAATATGACAGTCGTCTCAGCCTCCCCACGTTAAATGTAAATGAATTTGTTGTTAATAACTTAAACATTGAGAAAGAAATGAAAAAGCTACACGCATATATAGAGGTAATGACCTACTTTAAACATTACAGAAAGCAAAATTCTGCATCTGTAACTATTTGTGCATCAGAAAATCAGCAGAAAGACATAACAAAAGAAAAAAAAAATCCATTATTTTCTCGAATTGAAATCCAGTTTTAAATGGGAAGTAATAGTTACACGCGGTTCAACTACAAAAAAAACGTGCAAATTATTTTATTATTATTATTAAGCTGTAATTCTACGGTACCCACTGGACATTTGTTAGAAGATAGTAGCCTCCCTTCAAGGCCTCAGCATGTTCCTTAATATGCAAGGATATAACTCTTCTGCACACGGACCCACGGTTTTAAGTTGCATTTGACAGACGACGGTCTTTCGAAACCCATCGGAGTCCACTTCCTGACCGAGGGCAGGGTGGGGATTCAGCGGAGAGTTGGGTTGTTTTACCTCTGAGAGGGACCCACTGGAATAGCTGTTGGGGGGCAGATGGTAGCCTCCCGTCAAGGCCATCCAGTGCGTTCTTTAACGTGCACAGGGTATGGCTCTCGCAAACACTGGGCCACGGTTTAACGTCCCATCCGACGGACGGACGGCCTTTCCAAGCCCATTGGTGTCTCCTATACTGACCGTGGGCAGGGCAGGGAATTTTGCGGAGATAAATCTCAACGCTGACCCAACTGGGACTCGAACCTGAGAACTGCAGATTACGAGCCTGGCGCGCTACCGACTGAGACACCCCTGCCCCTGGTTCAGCGGAATAAAATCGGGCAGAACGTGACCCTGAGAACTGAAGGTCAAGAACCTGACGCCTTGCCGACTGAGCCACCCCACGTAGTAGAATTGAACAATTTTTGCATTTTAAATATCACACCACATCATCCTACATCGTACTTATCAATAATATTCGCAGCAGATTATCAGAAATGCTTATCGCTTTTCCTAATTCCCTCTCGATTTTTCCTACAGCCCGTAGCGACATATTACGGCACAAGGCAAGTCTACGAGCCCGTCCAAGGAGTCTCTATACACTGGCCGGGAAATAAAGGACCGATTGCCGACATTCCTGAGTGCGGATTCACTGGAGATGATCCTCACTGCCAAAAAACAGGTGAGAGCAACTGGAAATTTTTCCTAGGTTAATTCCTAAGATTTAAATATTAATTATTCCAAATATTTAAAATCTTTGTTTTAATATTTAAAATGTTTTTATTTTCCAGCCACGCTTTTTGGTTTATATTAGTTAATGTTAATCACTTAAGAAGAAAGCTAATAACATTCTCATCTGCAGGTGCTAACTGTTTTTTTGTTTTTCGATTTCAGAAACTATTCCACTCTTTGCACTCATGTCCATAGTGGTTGGAGCCGTGGTTCTAGCAAGTGTAATCTTTGCAATTGTGATCATACACAGGTAGGTGATATTTCTAAATCAGTTCTCTCTGGATGGGAGAAACGGTCCTTGCAAAGGCAACCATTGTCATCATGTATAAGAAGGTGTTTTTCAAATTCCTTCTTTGGACAGGAGCTGCAGTCCTAGCAAATGTAATCTTTCCGATTATCAGTATATCCAAAGGCAAACCATAATTTCGAGTAGCTCAATACAGGCCTGGATCTAGAAAAAAAATAACGGGATGTCCAAGTGTCGCAATCGAGTCGGAAAAAATAAAATGGGAGGTTGGGTTGTTTTACCTCTGAGAGGCACTTTTTTCCACACCATGGGCTAAATGGCCAGGTCACATGGACCCCGAAGGCTCAGAGAAGGTTGGGGGAGGGGACCCACTGGAACAGCTGTTGGGAGACAGATGGTAGCCTCCTGTCAAGGCCATCCAGCGTGTTCTTTAACGTACACAGGGTATGGCTCTCCCGTACACGGAGCCACGGTTTAACGTCTCATCCGACGGACGGCGGCCTTTCCAAGCCCATCGGTGTCCCCTACTGACCGTGGGCAGGGCGGGGAATTTTGCGCCTAAATATCAGGAAGTCAACCCAAAAGTACCCCAAAATTTTGCACTTCAGTTATTCCCATGCTTGACACCTAGTCATGTAGTCAGTTGTGACGCTAGTGAATGAAACAGCTCAAAATTATACAATAAAAAGCATAATTCATTTATTATAAAAAACATTGTAATGGATAAAACAAAAACAGTCTAAGGGAAAGAGTATTCCAATAGTTGGAAAACGTCTGCAGTCAATCAAAAGAAGTAACTTATTTCAGCAATAAATTAGTTTGTTCGAACGAGCAGTAGTGACTGGGGCGGGGGTGGCTCAGTCGGTAGCGCGCCAGGCTCGTAATCTGTAGTTCCCAGGTTCGAGTCCCAGCTGGGTCAGCGTTGAGATTTATCTCCGCAAAATTTCCCGCCCTGCCCACGGTCAGTAGGGGACACCGATGGGCTTGGAAAGGCCGCCGTCCGTCGGATGGGACGTTAAGCCGTGGTCCCGTGTGTGGGAGAGCTATACTCTGTGCACGTTAAAGAACACGCTGGATGGCCTTGACGGGAGGCTACCATCTGTCTCCCAACAGCTGTTCCAGTGGGTCCCCTCCCCCAACCTTCTCTGAGCCTTCGGGGCCTGGCCATTTAGCCCATGGTGTGCAAAAAAGTGCCGATCAGAGGTAAAACAACCCAAACCCAAGCAGTAGTGACTTCATGACGTAACGTGACATGAACGTTCGTGTGTGCTCCTGCGTGAGATTCATTTTTAGCCAACGAATTAGAACTTAGAACAGATCGAAAGGATGGGTTGGGTTGTTTTACCTCTGAGCGGCACTTTTTTTGCACACCATGGGCTAAATGGCCAGGTCACATGGACCCCGAAGGCTCAGAGAAGGTTGGGGGAGGGGACCCACTGGAACAGCTGTTGGGAGACAGATGGTAGCCTCCCGTCAAGGCCATCCAGCGTGTTCTTTAACGTGCACAGGGTATGGCTCTCTCCCGCACACGGGGCCACGGCTTAACGTCCCATCCGATGGACGGCGGCCTTTTCAAGCCCATCGGTGTCCCCTACTGACCGTGGGCAGGGCGGGGAAATTTTGCGGAGATCAATCTCAACGCTGACCCAGCTGGGACTCGAACCTGGGAACTACAGATTACGAGCCTGGCGCGCTACCGACTGAGCCACCCCTGCCCCTCGAAAGGATGGAAATTGGGAGAAATGTAAAGTAGTAGTTTGGTATTGTGAAAGATGAAGAAGTTCATCTGAGTATATACGCGTTAAGTGTGTTCAAGTTGTAGAGATCTGAAAGCAGGTTCAGATAGTCCGAGTCTGCGCGCGGAAAGTAAAAGACAAGAAGTATCTTTTATGTGATGTGTGCGCGGGCGATCGTTTTGTTTTGCTAATGTGATAAGTCTAGTGATCTAATCAAAGACGAAGGATTATTTTCGCCTGAAGTGAATGTATTCAAGAGATATGACGGACAAGGTGAGGAGGTAAGTAGTTTGGTGGAACAGACAGAGCTAGTCTTAACTTCTCCGTAAGAGGAATATTGTAGTCTTTTGTTTGTGATCAACCGTGAAAAGAATCAGCATTAAGTATAGATAATTAGTTATTTAGGAATTTAACAGATTCTAATGTAGACTTGTCTGTGTATTATTCTGGAGTTTCTTGCAGGTGTGCTTGATTTGTTTATATATAAGTTTCTCCATACTTCTATAATAAATTACATTGCATTATAATCATTATTGACATATTTTAATTACTTTGAACTCACGCTCAGTGCCTATCCATTTAAAAATTCACAACAATATCATAATCTTCGTCATAATTTTTAAAATAAACTATATCAGACAGTAGAATCTTGCAAAGTCAATAACTCATATGTATATGGGAGGTAATATAGCATCGCATTGATTATATACATATATACTAGAAATCAATCAGTGCCTTCGTCATTTCTTGGTTTCTGGCTGGTCAATTCGACCTCATTTTTTCCTGGAACGCGACAACGGATTTGAAACTTCCTCTCATTTCCGAGTTCTCCTGCTGGAAATATCCCTCTTCACCAATTCTTATATCTCCAGCAACGTTATATGGAATTTGACCCCGAAGGACCCATTCCATCTAAAATTTGGCATAATTTCCGAGATCTAGAACTCAAAATACTCCCAGGCACCAGTTTTCAGCCCTCTAACACCTGTACATTTCTATTTCACCTTTGGTCGCGAAAGATCCATCGCATCCAAACGTTTGCAACATTTCTGAGATTAAAAAATACTCCCAGGGACAGATCCATCGCATCCAAACGTTAGATATATCTAAATTTGACCTCTGACCTCAAAGGATCCTCTTGATCCGAAATTTCGTAACGTTTTCGAAATCTGCAACCCGAAATACCTCCACACACCAATTTTCACGTCTCTAACACTCATAGATCATTATTTGACCTCTACGTGACCTGTACTTGACCTTCAAGGACATGTCGGAGGTCAAATTTCGGATTTTCCTGAGATCTACCACCCAGATTCAGATCTCTACCACATCTACGTCACAGTTAGAATTAGCGTGATCCCCTATCAGTCAGTCACAATCATTTAATATATTTTAAGATGCCTAACATTTGATATTTTAAGTCCAGTACTCTGATATTCCACTTCAATGTTCAATTTTATTATATTAGATACACATTTTTTTTCATAAATAAACATCATTAGAGCATGTTTATGATTTTCTTGCTTGATTTCCCATGGCCATGTTCCCATATCTCCATTAGTATCTTGCATGTTAAGTTCGTCCAAAGCGGTGTGTTTCCAAGTGTTTCTATAAGCTTCCTAACTTTGAGCAATTTAATCAGTAATTTTATTTTCCTCTCCCGTTGAAACTTTCCAGACGCCTGAAGTTGGAATCGGAGTTGTCGAGCTTATGGTGGCGAGTGCGATGGACGTCGATTGTTTTTCATGAAGCCAACCGAAAATCCCTCACGGCCTTCACAGCAGATGAACTCGTCTCCATTTCTACCCAGGTGAGGTGAGAGCACAATCGAAGTTTCCATTAGAGCTATTCAAAAGAGAGGAAGTTTGGGTTGGGTTGTTTTACCTCTGAGCGGCACTTTTTTGCACACAATGGGCTAAATGGCCAGGTCACATGGACCCCGAAGGCTCAGAGAAGGTTGGGGGAGGGGACCCACTGGAATAGTCACATGGACCCCGAAGGCTCAGAGAAGGTTGGGGGAGGGGACCCACTGGAACAGTCACATGGACCCCGAAGGCTCAGAGAAGGTTGGGGGAGGGGACCCACTGGAATAGTCACATGGACCCCGAAGGCTCAGAGAAGGTTGGGGGAGGGGACCCACTGGAACAGTCACATGGACCCCGAAGGCTCAGAGAAGGTTGGGGGAGGGGACCCCACTGGAACAGCTGTTGGGAGACAGATGGTAGCCTCCTATCAAGGCCATCCAGCGTGTTCTTTAACGTGCACAGGGTATGGCTCTCCCGCACACGGGGTCACGGCTTAACGTCCCATCTGACGGACGGCGGCCTTTCCAAGCCCATCGTGTCCCCTACTGACCGTGGGCAGGGCGGGGAATTTTGCGGAGATAAATCTCAACGCTGACCCAGCTGGGACTCGAACCTGGGAACTACAGATTTCGAGCCTGGCGCGCTACCGACTGAGCCACCCCCGCTCCCCAAAATAGAGGAAATAGAAAGGAAAAGGGTTTTACTTAAAAATAATCGATTTCTGATAACTAAGTAGCTAAGTAAAAGGAAGGGCATTATTATAAACGTTTGCATTTTGATTTTTGCTATATTTGTGTAGGAAAAGCTAAAATTTCCCCTGTTCTTTCACAAGAGATGTGTACAGGTATCCCTAGACCCTTCGTAACGAAAAAAATTTACAAATCAAACAAATATTTCCCTCGAATTTCAATGTAAAAAATTACGACTGGTTCTTGGACTCCTGAAATTCAATAATTTACAGCTTATAAGCATAGACTGTACTGAAACATTATCGAACCTATAGAGTTTACGCTAGTTGTCATAAACTACAATAGGATTTAGTCAGAGTTTTCCTAACTATAGCTGGGTAGAGCGCCAGGCTCGTAATCTACAGTTCCCGGGTTCGAGTCTTAACTGTGCAGCATTGAGATTTATCTCCACTAAACCCCCACTCTGCCCTCGGTAAAAAAGGGGACACTGTAGGGCTTGGAAAAGCCTCCATTCGTCATATGGGACATAAAACTGTGGTACCGTGGGTGTGAGAGCCATACCCTGTGCACTTTAAAAACGCGCTGGATGGCCTTGACAGTAGGCTACCACCTGTCTCCTAACAGTGGGCCAACTTTCTCTGAACCGGGGCGTAGCTATAAGGGGTGATGGGGGGCTTCCCTCCCCCAAAGTAACTCCGAGGTAGCAAAATTCTAAGCGACTTAAAATCTAGGCGAGTTGTGAAAATTCGTATTTTTTTTGTAAAATTAAGGAGAGTTATCAAAATCTAGAAAACTTGGCAAAATCTAGGGTAGTTGTCAAAAATCGAGGCAATTTGGCAAATCTAGGGCAGTTTGGAAAATGGAGAAGGCAAAATCTAGAGCAGTTGGCCAAATTCGAAGCCACTTCGTAAAATACAGGTGTTGGCAAAATCGTGGGGAGTTGGCAAAATTCAGGTGAGATGAAACAATTGGGAATTTGTTTCTGTAATATTATGGCAAGTTGGAAAAATCTGGGAGAGTTGATAAATCTTGGGAGTTGGCAAAATCTAGGAAAGTTGGTAAATCTTGGGAGTTGGCAAAATTCTGAGTGACTTTTCAAAAATCAGATGAGATGTAAACATTGGGGTTTTTTCTGTAAAATTATGGCGAGTTGGCAAAATCTAGGGGCAGTTGGCAAAATTCGGAGTGACTTGACAAAATCGTGGGGAGTTGGCAAAATTCAGGTGAGATGTAAAAATTGGAATCTTTTTCCTGTAAAATTTTGGCGAGATGGCAAAATCGAGGCAGCTTCGCAATATCTAGAAGAGTTGGCAAAATTCAGAGTGACTTTGTAAAAATCAGGAGAGATATAAAAATTTGGATTTTTTTTTTCTGTAAAATTGTGGCGAGTTGGCGAAATCAAGGAAACTTGGCAAAATCCGAATCCACTTGGTAAAAAACGGGCGAGTTGTGAAAATTGGGATTGTTTTTATGAAATTAAGAAAAGTTGACAAAATCGAGAAAACTTGGCAAAATTTTGGGGAGTTTGAAAAATTTGAAGTGACTTGGCAAATTCAGGAGAGATGTACAAATTGGGATTGGTTTTGCGAAATTAAGGAGAGGTAGTAAAATCGAGGCAACTTGAAAAAATCTAGGGGAGTTGGCAAAATTGAAAAACACTTGGCAAAATGCAGGTGAGTTGCGAAAATTGGGATTGGTTTTATGAAATTAAGGAGTTGGAAAAATGGAGAACTCTTGGCAAAATCTTGGGGAGCTGGCAAAATTCGAATCCACTTGGTAAAATACATGCGATTTGTGAAAATTGGGATTAGTTTTGTGAAATTAAAGAGAGTTGGCCAAATCCAGACAACTTCACAAAATCTTGGGGAGTTCGAAATTTTTGAAGTGACTTGGCAAATTTAGGAGAGATGCAAATATTGGGATTATTTCTGTGAAATTATGGCTAGTTGGCAAAATTGGAAGTCAAATGGCAAAATGCAGGAGCGAAAATGTAGGCACGAACCTGACATAGAAATTATTTTCTCAGTTGGCAAAATTTGATTTTCGAGTTGGAAAATTTTCGATTTCTCCCTCCCTCCCAACCATAAGTCCATCGCTACGCCCCTGCTCTGAGTCCTTGGGGTCCTTATGAACTGACCATTTAACCCATTGTGTGCAAAATATTACCGACCAGAGCTAAAACCATAAAAACTTCCTAACGGTATGGAACTTATCGACATGTGTTGTTTCCATATTTATAGCTGCATTTTTAGGTGAAAAATATCCTAGGTGCATCAATACATAAACAATGAAATATCAATTTTTGTTTTGAATTCTTATTATGATAAATAAAATACTGTAACGCCTAAAGAAAATGAAACTTTAATACTCACTGAAAGAAGTCGATATCATCTGCGTGGATGCTAAATGGAAGAAGAGAGTTGGCAGTGGAATCAGAGGGTTGGTGGTGCACCACAGCATATAGGTAGGTGCAGTGTCGATTCTCATAGGCTATTGTGTCAACTGTAGTCGCCAAACTCCAGAATCGTTTATAATTTCGTTTTGGAATCTCCGGTGAAATGCACAAATGTCAAATCGTTTCATTCCTGAAACATCCCAAAAATCTTAGTCTGAAATAAATATTATTAATAAAATTATAATATTTATTTCAGATTTTATATATATTATTATAATATTTTTTTCATTTTTATTTTGAAGTAATATTATAAAATAAAATTACAGACATAAATATTTTTCTTGTAGCGAAAAAAAAACTGACTCTGCTCAAAAACCACGAGTCGGCACTCTGTAATTCTTATTCTGTGTTATGTTCCTTTTTTCTTTACGAAAATTACTTCGCTAACCAAAAAAATCGGTATAATTTTACCGTCCGTTATTGCGAATATTCGTAAACATAGGTGTTATATTTTATGTTAACATGTAGTGGTTTCCATAAATTAAGGAACAACTCTATTTTGTGTCATAATATGATTTGTATATTATGTCTCTATAACTTCTAAAATAAGATTTTTTTTTTTAAAGACAGCAGATAAAGATCTCAATCAAACATTCAATACCTCAATTTAATGAGTTATGGAAGTTTGAATATTGAACAACAGCAATGAGTCTTAAGAAACTTTTGCAAAACTGATGAATAATGAAAGAATTCTTTACAGAAACTTCTAAAATACACACTTATTTTATTGACCACTTTGACACAATATTTATTGCTAAGTTTTATTTTAGAAGTGAAATTTTGTGACTGGCATTGTTATTGTTAAATATTCAAACTTCCATTACTCATTAAACACTAGACGAATATTGTTGAAAATATAGATATTTATATATTTGATTGAACTATTTATCTGCTACAACATTTTTTTTAAAACCAAAAAAAAAACTTATTTTGGAAGTTATAGAGCTTCGAATAATAACTTCCTATTGACATAACATAGGATTGTCCCTAATTTATGGGGGGCGGGGGCGGGGGGGGGGCTCAGTTGGTAGCGCGCCAGGCTCGTAATCTATAGTTCCCAGGTTCGAGTCCCAGCTGGGTCAGCGTTGAGATTTATCTCCGCAAAATTCCCCGCCTTGCCCACGGTCAGTAGGGGACACCGATGGGCTTGGAAAGGCCGCCGTACGTCGGATGGGACGTTAAGCCGTGGCTCCGTGTGTGGGAGAGCCATACCCTGTGCACGTTAAAGAACACACTGGATGGCCTTGACGGGAGGCTACCATCTGTCTCCCAACAGCTGTTCCAGTGGGTCTCCTCCCCCAACCTTCTCTGCACCTTCGGGGTCCATGTGACCTGGCCATTTAGCCCATGGTGTGCAAAAAAGTGCCGCTCAGAGGTAAAACAACCCAACCCTAATTTATGAAAACCACTGTAGCTTTCCATTTCGCTTCTTTGACCTGTTTGCGATCAGTCATTTTGCGAGCACATATCGACAGAGTATCCCTTGCTATCATTTAGCCCTATGCAGTAATGTCAGTTTAATCATTCCATTTTCTTAAAAAAAAATTAACATTACCCCATTTTTGAGAGGCTGTTTTTTCTTTTAAATATTACAACCTTTAATTCTTGACGTAAACAGAAAATGGTTGTATTCCAACTCCTTAATAATGATCAAGCCATTTTGTTTCTCATTTTTCCAGAAGAAAACAGATCCTAGCAACAGCACCCTGGTAGAGAATATTCCTCAAGGAACCACAGTGGGATTTTATAAGGTAAGAGGAAATAAAGGGTGCAATTTCTCGAGTGCATTTTCGAGTCTTTTTAATTTCTTTTTCTTTATATAGGACTACTGCGTAATAAAACATTCCATTTGCTCTGAATTAATTTCCCAACTGATGTAGATATTTCTAATATGTTAGATAAGTTCGGAATTAAGTTTTCATTTCTAATAAGTTTTTTTTTTTTTCGATTTTGATTTGAAAAAGCACAAATGAATCGTTTTCATCTTAAACTGATCTTCAACAAAAAACTGTTCTTTTTTAAATTTATGCAGTCATTTTCTATTCTAAAATTGACTAAAATTTAATCCTCAAATATCAATTTATTACGAAATAAATTTTGTTCCATAGTCAATAAATATATTCTTTAATTACAGGGTACTCGTGTTGCAGTCAAAACATTGAATATCAAACGCCTACACATAACAAGAACTATCCTTCTGGAGCTTAAACAAGTAAGTTTCATTAATAAAAAGAACAAATATAAATCGAGGAGAAAATTCCCAGCAATTTTTTTTTTTGCTTTTGTCACAATTTTTTTTATTTAATTCCATCTTACCTATCTCTCTTTCCTAAAATTCTTCATACTCTTTTTCTTTTAGATTTTTTTATTTTTCCTTATTCCGCTTAAAATGCATTTTACATAAAATAATAAATTATTTCTCAAGCAGCTGCTTGCCAGTGAAGTGCCACCCGAAGCCTGCCTTTATGATACCCCTTAGAGACGGGGGCGGGGGTGGCTCAGTCGGTAGCGCGCCAGGCTCGTAATCTGTAGTTCCCAGGTTCGAGTTCCAGCTGGGTCAGCGTTGAGATTTATCTCCGCAAAATTCCCCGCCCTGCCCACGGTCAGTAGGGGACACAGATGGGCTTGATAAAGGCAGCTTTCCGTCGGATGGGACGTTAAGCCGTGGCCCCGTGTACGGGAGAGCCATACCCTGTGCCCGTTAAAGAACACGCTGGATGGCCTTGACGGGAGGCTACCATCTGTCTCCCAACAGCTGTCCCAGTGGGTCCCCTCCCCCAACCTTCTCTGAGCCTTCGGGGTCCATGTGACCTGGCCATTTAGCCCATGGTGAGCAAAAAAGTGCCGCTCAGAGGTAAAACAACCCAACCCTTAGAGACGCTTTGTGAGAAAAGCAAAGAGATAACATGCATCAGAAAATACATCCATTTAAACTCGTAACACTCACTCACTGACTAGATTAGTGATTCTCAAACCTCTTTTGCTCATGGCACAATATTTTTCGCCGTGAACACTCGCAGCACACTAAAAACGTAAGTTGGCAACAGTAGGGGAGACTCAGGCATGCGCAGTTTGCCTACAATAATCGCCATTTCTGTAAGGTCGATTGTAAATTGAAAGCTATTCTGTTCAAGTTCTGACGTGTATTGAGGTTTGCGTACGCCATACGTATCATGGGCATGTTTTGTGTGAATTTTAGTTTTAACATTAGCATTTAATATGAATAAGTTTTTGATTAATTTGGTTTGGGTTGGGTTGTTTTATCTCTGAGCGGCACTTTTTTGCACACAATGGACTAAATGGCCAGGTCACATGGACCCCGAAGGTTCAGAGAAGGTTGGGGGAGGGGACCCACTGGAACAGCTGTTGGGAGACAGAAGGTAGCCTCCCGTCAAGGCCATCCAGCGTGTTCTTTAACGTGCACAGGGTATGGCTCTCCTGAACACGGGGCACGGCTTAACGTCCCATCCGACGGACGGCGGCCTTTCCAAGCCCATCGGTGTATCCTACTGACCTGGGCAGGGTGGGGAATTTTTGCGGAAATTAAACTCAACGCTGACCCAGCTGGGACTCGAACCTGGGAACTACAGATTACGAGACTGGCGCGCTGCCGACTAAGCCACCCCGGCCCCAGTTTTTGATTAAGCGAAAAAAGTGAAATGTAGAATCATTGGCAGAAAGTAGGCAACAAAATGGTTTATAAATTTCCTTTTATCTGCAATATCATAGAAAATCGTGCCAGATATTTTTTCTGAATTCTGTAATCAACCATAGTGTTCGGATATTTTTTTGGGGGGGCGACTGCACAATAAAACATAAAATATGAAAAATGAAATAAACGAATTTGATTTAAATACAGCATTTAAAAACAAGTCCTCCATACTGAAACGCGTGTCTACGGGCAACAGCTACGGGTTCCTCGTTAGAGTGAAGGTGTGGGTTTGGTTTTAAAAATGAATTTGCAAAAATTAGGACAACCATTTACGGCTCATTTGCATATCTTTTCAGGAATCTTGATCTTGCGATCCAATCAAAGATGGCAATATCTGTGTTGAAAAAAATAATAAATATCATTAACCTGTGTTTCGTAAGTTGTAGTTGGTATGTGTGAGTTCAGGCATCAAAGTATTGGAATTTCTCACCGAAAATGAATTCTGTAGGAGGCACCCTCAGCAGCTGAAGGATATGCAGCCGTGAGTTAATTGAGGGTATAAAGGTATCTCAAGGTCTCTTGATTAAAAAAAACTGACAAACTTGACAAAAAAGGTGATCTAATGATTAAAAGACATTCTCTTACAAAATGATGTATGCTCAACTTTACCGTGGAACCTACATGTCACTTCCCATCCTATAGGGCTGGGATGGTTCAATCGGTAGCGCGCCAGGCTCGTAATTTGTAGTTCCCAGGTTCGAGTTCCAGCTGAGTCAGCGTTGAGATTTATCTCCGCAAAATTTCCCCGCCCTGCCCACGGTCAGTAGGGGACACCTATGGGCTTGAAAAAGCCGCCGTCCGTCGGATGGGACGTTAAGCCGTGGCCCCGTGTGCGGGAGAGCCATACCCTGTGCACGTTAAAGAACACGCTGGATGGCCTTGACGGGAGGCTACCATCTGTCTCCCAACAGCTGTTCCAGTGGGTCCCCTCCCCCAACCTTCTCTGAGCCTTCGGGGTCGTTGTGGCCTGGCAATTTAGCCCATGGTGTGCAAAAAAATGCCGCTCAGAGGTAAAACAATCCAATCCACTTCCCATCCAAATCAAATAAATCTAATATACATCCATAGTAAATACACAGATTACCTGTAGAAATAGACTTCAATATTAGTTAATATTTCTGAAAAAAAAATTCTCGCCTACACGGGGGAATCGAACCGCAACTCTCCATATTCATGCCAGAGCGCGCTATCTTTCAGAATAAGGTAGTGACAGATTTGTAAAGTGTTATTCTGAAAGATTTCCTCGTCCGATGAGTGGTGTAATGCTAGCGCGCTGGCGTTAATCTGGAGAGTTGCTGGTTCGATTCCCGCCGTGTCGGTAAATCTAATAAACATTTCATAATTTGTATGACTGCCTGTTTCTTCGACAATTGGGGCGGGAGTGTCTCAGTCGGTAGCGCGCCAGGCTCGTAATCTGTACTTACCAGGTTCGAGTCCCAGCTGGGTCAGCGTTGAGATTTATCTCCGCAAAATTCCCCGCCCTGCCTACGGTCAGTAGGGGACACCGATGGGCTTGGAAAGGACGCCGTCCGTCGGATGGGACGTTAAGCCGTGGCGCCGTGTGCTAGAGAGCCATACCATGTGCACGTTAAAGAACACGCTGGATGGCCTTGACGGGAGGCTACCATCTGTCTCCCAACAGCTGTTAAAGGGGGTCCCCTCCCCCAATGTTCTCTGAGCCTTCGGGGTCCTTGTGGCCTGGCCATTTAGCCCATGGTGTGCAAAAAAGTGCCGCTCAGAGGTAAAACAACCCAACCCAAAATTCTTCGACAATTCCTCCTAGATAGAGATTCCTCCAGTAGTAACTATCCTAGAATATAACCAAACTTCGTCTACAGCTTCATCTGACAGTAACTTACTGCAGTGTAAGATTTTCGACCCCAGAAAATTTGTCCCTCCAAAAGTTGGCAGCGAAACTTGTCCATTTATAAATCTGCGGATCCATTACGACTCCATTCACAACTTTCAACTCCCCACTCATAAATAAGCGATGGCAGCAACCCGAAATATTTCGAACACTTCCAGTGGGTTTAATTCTGATTCACCGCGACTAAGTATCCGATCTCTAAACGTCAGACATAACGGGGACAACCACACCATAATTCGGAACCGATAGGTCGAGTACCTGCGGAATTACGGAGAACAAAAAACATATACCACCAGTAGCATGACATAAACGGGTTGTTTTACCTCTTTTTTTGCACACCATGGGCTAAATGGCCAGGTCACATGGACCCCGAAGGCTCAGAGTAGGTTGGGGGAGGGGACCCACTGGAACAGCTGTTGGGAGACAGATGGTAGCCTCCCGTCAAGGCCATCCAGCGTGTTCTTTAACGTGCACAGGGTATGGCTCTCCCGCACACGGGGCCACGGCTTAACGTCCCATCCGACGGACGGCGGCCTTTCCAAGCCCATCGGTGTCCCCTACTGACCGTGGGCAGGGCGGGGAATTTTGCGGAGATAAATCTCAACGCTGACCCAGCTGGGACTCGAACCTGGGAACTACAGATTACGAGCCTGGCGCGCTACCGACTGAGCCGCTACCGACTGAGCCACCCCCGCCCGCATGACATAAACGAGTGGTTAGGGGTGACTTTTATGTCAGGGGTGACCCCTGACATAAAAGTCACCCCTAACCACTCGTTTATGTCAGGGGTGACGCCACTAGTGGTATTGTCCTCTTTGATATATCATCTTTCATTAGATATTGTCCTCTTTGATTGGATCGCAAGATCAAGATTCCTGAAAAAATATGCAAATGAGCCATAAATGTTTGTTCTAATTTTTGCAACTTTTTTCCACGCACCCTTTCGGAACACGCCTGCTAATCATTATATCGAGGCATGAGTGACACCGGACAATTTAACTGGTATGGTATAAAAATTTGTGATAATGTAATGCACGAAAACGTGCTATCTGACTGCTGAAATTTAATTAGATTATGCTACAGCATTCCATGGTATTCTTGCTGCTTAATATTACACATCCCATCTCTGTCGCCCATTTCACAATGCTAATCGAACCTCATATAGTAATTCACAACTGGATTTTGTCATTGACAGCAACAGAAGTAATGTGCATTGCACATGATGTAGCCATTTCGGGAGCAAAGAAGAAAAACAAACCGTGGACAGCCTGCTTCTCGACTGCCTGGAGATCTACCGACCCTCCGGAGTCAAGGTCAGCCCTTGTGGCTCGATCGTTTCTCTCCCGTACTGGGGGAAGTACTAACTTGTTCTACTGAGTTACAGATATCCTGAGGCTTAGCGTACTGCTCTGCTAAAGGAAGTTTACCCCTAAAATGTTCAATGAAGTGAAATAAATGATCTCACTTCCATTCACATTCATCAGACGCCAGAAGAGTTAGAAGTGTAATAATGTTCGCATATGACGAAATCAAAACTCGATTGAACCACTGTCCCCAAAAACCTATGCAAAAACGTAATGCTTTCGCTACCCACAATGCATTGAGGTGATAGTATGCAGGTACAGTGAGCCTGCAAGTAAGTGGCGGGAGTTCGCTGAGTCGGTAACGCTCCAAGCTCGTAATCTACAGTTCCCTGGTTCGAGTTTCAACTACGTCAGGGTTGAAATTTATCTCTACTCCCCCTCATACTGTCCTCGTCAGAAAGCGAACACTTTGGGTTGGGTTGTTTTACCTCTTTGCGGCACTTTTTTGCACACCATGGGCTAAATGGCCAAGTCACAAGGACCCCGAAAGCTCAGAGAAGGTTGGGGGAGGGGACCCACTGGAACATCTGTTGGGAGACAGATGGTATCCTCCCGTCAAGGCCATCCAGCGTGTTCTTTAACGTGCACAGGGTATGGCTCTCCCGCACACGGGGCCACGGCTTAACGTCCCATCCGACGGACGGCGGCCTTTTCAAGCCCATCGGTGTCCCCTACTGACCGTGAGCAGAGCGGGAAATTTTGCGGAGAAAAATCTCAACGCTGACCCAGCTGGGCCTCTCGACCCTGTGAACTACAGATTACGATCCTGGCGCGCTACCGACTGAGCCACCCCCGAAAACTTTGGACTTTCAAAGTCATCGTATGTCTCATTGGACATTAAGCCGTGGCCCCTTGTGCAGAAGAATATCCCATAATAATGTTCGTTTATTTATTATTTATATTTTTGGAGGTGTAGTCAAGGACCTAGCCGTCCCATGGTCGAGTGGTTAGCGCGCTTGGTTACTGATCTAAGGGACCTGGGTTCGAGCCCCGGGTAAGGCATGGATGTATGTGTCTTTTTCTGCTGATGTCCTGCCATCCGCTCAGATCCTTCTACCAAGGCATATAAACTGACAGGCTCCTGTCAGACCTCTGTGGCAAGCAGCTGCTTGAGAGGATATTTATTTATATTTTAGTCAAGGACATGTAGCGTAACGACAGTTCCTCTTAAACGAGAAATTTACCGACTTTTGCGCATTCTTGATAACCATCAAACTGCACAAAGAAAAATATTCATCGTAAAATTAAGCCCTTCTCAGTAAACCGACAAAAAACGGATAAACGAATAAGCCACCTCATTAGATTCAGCTCTTAACCAAAACGTGCTGCAACAGTAATTTCTTTGGCAAACGTTTAGCATTCCAGTCACATTAAGATCTCACCACACGTTTCTCCCATCATTCTCCTGTAAAACAGCCTAAAACCAAATTTTAAAAAACGTCTAATTCGTCACATCTCATTATTTCTGTTCGCCACATTCCATCAACTCGATGAGTCTCGAAAGAGAAAATATCCAATTCCGTAAATCTGCTGGAAAATTGTCCTCCTTTTAAACTGGCGGAAGAAACGGCCATGCTATTAACCATTTATTTTTCTCCTCATCTCCGCTCTGAATAATATGTTGTTGGGGAGCAGAGGACGAAAGCCTTTAGAGCATCAACGTCGAAAAATTTATATTTTCTATTACGCATTACAAGGAGCAAACGTCTTTTTTTTTCATTATTCTCTGTCGTGAGCCAGCCATGCGTATCACGGATACTTCTGGAGCATCCTTCGAAACGGAAAAAATCTACTGCAATAGGAAGGAATATATTTTAGTGGATGTAATCATCAGGTTGCATAAAGAAAAGGACTCTACCACCGCAGCTCCCTAGAGTATATTATTATAACGCTCTCAGCAATGTGGCTCCAGCTCTCCATAACGGCCTCATAATTTTGGGTCGACTAACTCGATAACGGGCACCCTATTACCGGAAGTACGGAGAGACAACTTTCAGTGCTCCGATTATGAACGTCTAACTGGCGCGTAACCTAAATTTATGGTCATTTCTGCTCGTGACGAAGAGAGGTTCACTGTAGTGACGTAGTTCCGAGACATTCCTGGAGTGTGCCTTCGAACGTTACTTCCGGTGACAAACAGCAGTTTCGCGAATTGTTACGAAATGGTGTTAACTAGAAAGTTCCGCTTTTAAAAGTCTTCCTCTACTGCTGTTCAATTACTTCCTTCCCAAAGGGACAACATTCAACTTAATAGAGATACAGAGGATGGTTTCTTCGCTTGAAACCAACTCTTCCTTGATAAGAAGGAAGTTTTTATCTTAACGGTTCCAACTTTTATCGAAGGTTGAGTTGTTTCACTTCTGAGTGGTACTTTTTTTGCACACAATGGGTTAAATAGCCAGGTCACAAGGACCTTGAAGGGTCAGAGAATGCTGGGAGGTTGTTGGGTTGGGTTGTTTTACCTCTGAATGGCACTTCTTTGCACACAATGGGCTAAATTGCCAGGTCACATGGACCCCGAAGGCTCAGAGAAGGTTGGGGGGGAGGGGACCCACTGGAACAGCTGTTGGGAGACAGATGGTAGTCTCCCGTCAAGGCCATCCAGCGTGTTCTTTAACGTGCACAGGATATGGCTTTCCCGCACACGGGGCCACGGCTTAACGTCCCATCCGACGGACGGCGGCCTTTCCAAGCCCATCGGTGTCCCCTACTGACCGTGGGCAGGGGGGGAATTTTGCGGAGATAAATCTCAACGCTGACCCAGCTGGGACTCGAACCTGGGAACTACAGATTACGAGCCTGGCGCGCTACCGACTGAGCCACCCCCGCCCCAGGGTCAGAGAATGCTGGGAGGAGGTGTAACCCACTGGAGAGCTTTTAGGAGTCAGATGATAGCCGTCAAAGACATCCAGCGTGATAACGTGCGCGAGGTATGACTCTCTCTCTCTCTCTCCCATACACGGAACCACGACCTAATGTCCCATCAGACGGACGGCGGCCTTTTAAAGCTCATCGGTGTTCCCTAATAACTGTGGGCAGAGCGGGAAATTTTGCGGAGATAAATCTCAACGCTGACCCAGCTGGGACTAGAACTGGGAACTGCATCTGACCTCTATCGAAGGAAGTTAAATACCAATTCTAAGTATGTCGGTTTTGTGTGCCAACATAAGCTGAGGACAGAAGAAGATGGGGAAACAAGTTTTTCTTCCAAGAACTCATAGCTGGGTAAAGAGATCATCGGACAGCTGTTAGAAGACAGTGTGTTCAGTCAGTGTGTTCGTTAACATGCACTAGATATGGCTCTCCTATAAACGAACCACGGCTTAACTTCTCATTCTACGCACGGTGGGTCTTTCCAAGCCCAACGGGGTTCTTTTTCTCAATGAAGGCACGGTGAGGGTTAGTGGAGATAAGTCTCAACGCCGGCATAGTTGAGACTCGAACCTGTGAATTGCCAGCCTGACGCACTACTGACTGAGCCATCCCGTCCTCCTTTTATGCGGGAATAATCATAACATTATGCAGGGATTTCTTGATAAATATTCCAGTGATATCAAAATGTGGTGATTCTATCATAATAGGATCGGCTCTGCATTTCAAGGATGTTCTATATGATGCGGTAAATTCTATTCCTGTTATTTGCAATGAAAATAGAATATTTTGGCTTTAATATTGTCTACCTTAAGATATGAAATCATTTTGGTAGTCTTGAAATAAAAGCAACGCAATATTTTTTCATTTGGACGTATAAGACAGAAGTGTCCTAGAAGTTACTCTTAGCTTTTGCAGGCCTTATCATCAAGGACATATCTATACAGGGTATCTCAAAAATATAGGTACAAACTTTTAGGGGAGGTAGATAACATCTAAAGGAATTAGAATTGCATAGGAACCCATAACCGGAAACATCACCGTAAGTCAATAGGCGGCGCTGTTCATCAGTGCGCTAGAGGGGAAATTTCGGATTTCCTCATTCGAGCGGTAGTCGATTTACGAAGAGCATGCAAAGGTATTCGAACAGGGAACTGGCAGACATGCACTTAGTGTATGGAATAGCTGAGGGCAACGGACGAGCCGCTCAACGAATGTATCAAGAACGCTTCCCACACAGACATGTACCGGGCCACCGTTTGTTTGCGCGTGCGCATTAAAATTTGTGCGATTATGGCTCATTTAAGAGGTAGGGCTACGATCGACGCGTACTCCCACCATGGAAGAAAGTGTGTTGGATGCCGTGGAGACTAATCCTAGTACCAGCACACGTGCCGTTGCCTCTGCCTTAGGAGTGTCTCGTTGCAGTGTACAGCGTGGTTTGCACGGCGAGTCCTTACACCTCTTTCATCTCGAAAGGGTTCAGTTACTTCTCCTCACAGATCATCCTGCACGAGTGCGTTTTGCGCAGTGTTGTCTCCAAGAAAGTGTCCAAGATGTGAATTTCACAGCTTATGTTTTGTTTACTGATGAGGCCAGTAAACGTTCAAAACAAAAAGTTTTTTTAAAAAGTTTACGAGAAGCCCCACGGTGTGCGCACCCATGCGGCACAACATCGTTTCGCAGTAAATGTGTGGGCAGGTTTGGTCGGCGACTGCTTAGTCGGGCCATACCTTTTACCATCCCGCATGACCTCCGCGAAGTATCTGATCTTTCTGGAACAGGTTCTACCAGGCTTACTTGCCCATGTTCCAACAAATGTGAGACGCAACACGTGGTTTCAACATGATGAGGCGCCTCCCCATTATGGAAGGTGTGTTCGTGCGCATTTGAACATGCTTTTGGGCAAAGATGGATTGGTCGTGCTGGACCAGTTGCCTGGCCCCCACGCTCACCTGATTTAATGAGCGTTGATTTCTTTCTGTGGGGGGGGGGGGCCTTAAAGCTACCGTGTATGAATCGCCTGTGGAGTCTGACATGATCGTGGCAAGGCTCGTCTGAGCTGCTGCTACTATCAAAGAAACTCCAGGTGTGTTCGACCGTGTTCGGCAATCAATGCTCCGTCGGTGTCACGCATTCATCGCGGCTCATGGTGGAAACTTCGAGCATCTGCTGTAACATTATGAAATGTATCATCTAGTACTCCATTTGTAATAATTATGTCCAATAAATGTTTTCCCATTAATCACTGTCTTGTGTCCTTTCAGATCTTGTACCTCTGCTACCACTTTCCCATGACGCTTCCGGTTATGGGTTCCTATGCAATTCTCATTGCTTTAGATGTTATCTACCTCCCCTAAAAGTTTGTACCTATATTTTTGATACACCCTGTATAATAAAAGAAGATGCCTCTGTGCCTGTGCAAGCCATAACTCATCGGGAAATCAACGTACAAGCTACAAAGTTTCACAGAATATTTCAGGTTGTGGTCCAAATTGCAGTGCTAACTTTCAGGTCGAAAATCCAAAAGGGGGGCTTGTTAGAAGCAAAAATATTTACCATGCTATTCCTACGGGAAGCGATAATCGCTGTGAAATCTATTGTTGCCATTTCCTGCTCCCTAACCCTGAAAGTAAAGAGTTAAATAGCATTTACATCTGCTGTCGTTGCCAGATTCTCCCACATACCGTAGTGAGGCGTTCCATTGCAGCTAGGGACCTGATTTTCTAACCCGACATGGGGTCAGTCAGGGGAAACCCGCCTACGACATTTGGGACTTTCGGTGAAGTACGTCGGGAATTACAGAATGACAAAATCTGACAAAATAAATATCTCGATCGTTTGCCACTGGCTCTGAGAGCACACGCCCAGTCAGCAATGACCTTTGCAAAACCGAAAAATTCTTCGTGTTCAAACTGTGATAAAATGTTGGGGGGGGGGGGGTATTCATAAAAACTAACTCCTCCTGTACTAAAAACTAACGCCTTTAGTACAGGAAATAACAGAATATGCAGATTAAAAGAGATGCACGAGCTATCACAATTTGTGTAGAAACGAAGCCATGGGTCAAGTGGGAACCTGACTTTTAAACCAATCACTGGGCACACAGAGGACGCTGGGCAGGAAATTTGGACCGTGCGGACAAATATCACGAGAGCCATAGAGCAGCAAAAATCTATGGTAACGGAAATAAAAAACTCGATAGTTGTTTGGGTTATTTTACCTCTGAGCGACACTTTTTTTGCACACCATGGGCTAAACGGCCAGGTCACATGGACCCCGAAGGCTCAGAGAAGGTTGAGGGAGGGGACCCACTGGAACAGCTGTTGGGAGACAGATGGTAGCCTCCCGTCAAGGCCATCCAGTGTGCTCTTTAACGTGCACAGGGTATGGCTCTCCCGCACACGGGGCCACGGCTTAACGTCCCATCCGACGGACGGCGGCCTTTCCAAGCCCATCGGTGTCCCCTACTGACTGTGGGCAGTTTTGCGGGGATAAATCTCAACGCTGACCCAGCTGGGACTCGAACCTGGGAACTACAGATTACGAGCCTGGCGCGCTACCGACTGAGCCACCCCCGCCTCTAAAAACTCGATAGTTTACGCAGAAACTAAGCCACGGGTTATGAGAAAGCTCCCTGACGGTCAACAACGATCCAAGCACACACCGGGAAAATTTCTTCCTGTGGAAAATCTGTGGTAAAGTGTCGAGGGAAGGGGGGTACTAACAAAATTTACCTTTAGTGCATTGAAAATAAGAATATACAGATTAAAAGTGACACCTGGGCAGCGCCGGGTACCGTTCAGCTAGTGCCTTAATAAGATCAAAGTCACTGCTGGCCACTTCCTCAGTTAGAACCAATATAACATACAAAGTATGCCTTGCTAGAACAGTCACTATCTTCCTAACCACTATGTCAGTTAAGGCATAAGACCTACTACTATCAGATAAAATTACTGCTGAGCGCTGGGGATGGTTTTATTGTTAAATGATTGGCTACTTTAATATATTATTTCTATGAAAGAAAGATTAATCCATTGGATTTTATTAGAGGTAAAATTATTCTTATTTTCAAGAAAAGTGATCGCAGTTCCTGTGATAATTAAAAAGGCTTTAGTCTATTTTCTCTCCCTATTCTACTCTTGTAAATTATTTTTCAAGGAGTTCTCACAGGAGCCTGTCAGTTTAATACGCCATAGATAAGATTCGTGAGGAAGGAAAGATCTCAACAAAAAGACAACACGAACATCCATGCCTTACCCAGGCTCGAACCTAGGTCCCTTTGATCATTAGCCAAGCGCGCTAATCGTTCTGCAATCGGGACGGCTACTACTCTTGTAGTATTCAAGATAGTTTTTGGCATTGCTAAATAAATAAATACCCCCTCAAGCAGCTGCTTGCCACAGAGGTCCGACAGGCTCCTGTCAGACCTCTGTGGCAAGGAGAGGCCTTCTACCTTGGTAGAAGGTCTGAAAGGATGGCAGGACCTCAGCAGAAAAATGACACAAACAGCCATGCCTTAACCCGGTGTTCGAACCCAGGTCCCTTAGATCAGTAGCCAAGCGCGCTAACCACTCGGCCACATTGCTACTTAGAATAATTTGAGATTTATCGTAATGTCTTTCGAAATACTTTAAAAGTAATTTAATTGAATGATGACACTCTATTGTAGCATTGAAGGCTGTACACTGTAATAACACAGCAGGGTGAGGTTTTAACAGAGATAAATCCTAACTCAGAACACTTGGGACTCGAACCTGCAGATTAAGAGTCTGGAGCTCTGCCGATTGAGCCAACCACCGCCCATACGTTGATACGAATTCTGTGAATATTTATTCTACATCTGTTTTCTCAAATGTTCACTACACTTCAAATGCAAAATTTTTTGATTTATTTTTTTTGGGTACTTGAGAATTTTTTCTCTTTCCTTCAGATGCGCGATGTCTCCCAAGAAAACCTGATCCGATTCATTGGCTTGTGCGTCGATGAACCGAATGTGGCGATCCTCACCGAGTTCAGTCCCAGAGGATCTCTCAGGGTAGGTGACAACTTCTTTCATGCACCATGGAAAACAGCGTGAAGTCATTCATGGTCTCCAATGTATCATTCGAAAATGAGGTACAACTTTGCATAATTTTTGTTTGCTATTAAGAAGAAAGTATTCAAAGACTTTTCTGTAACTATAAAAGTAGTCTGTATAAATATTTTTAAGTATCTAAAAGATTAAAGCCAGTAAACATGTTTTGCAGTATCTCAAAATGTAAGGCTATACGTAGGTTATTTACTATGTCATAAAGAAAGTAGAGTTGGGTTGGGTTGGATTGTTTTACCTCTGAGCGGCACTTTTTTGCACACCAGGGCTAAATGGCCAGGTCGCATGGACCCCGAAGGCTCAGAGAAGGTTGGGGGAGGGGACCCACTGGAACAGCTATTGGGAGACAGATGGTAGCCTCCCGTCAAGGCCATTCAGCGTGTTCTTTAACGTGCACAGGGTATGGCTCTCCCGCACACGGGGCCACGGCTTAACGTTCCATCCGACGGACGGCGGCCTTTCCAAGCCCATCGGTGTCCCCTATTGACCGTGGGCAGGGCGGGGAATTTTGTGGAGATAAATCACAACGCTGACCCAGCTGGGACTCGAACCTGGGAACTACAGATTACGAAAAAAAAAAGTAGAGATATGCATAGATTCCTTACTCATTACTGTATCATAAAAAATGGGAAGCTCTTCATAGATTCGTTTCTGCAGACCATGAAATGCAGTGTTATTCCTAAACTTTGTTGTAGATCTTGAAAAAAAAGAGCACTATTCAGACTCTCTACTCTAGATCAGCCTTTGTCAACTTTTTATCCTGGAGGAACCCTTGAAATAATTTTCAGGTCTCAGGAACCCTGTATAAAAATTATTATATGTACAGTTCACGGTACGTTAGCTTAATCAGTAAGTTGCAGATATAATAATCCAATAATAATTGTCAAAGCTCCTTTGAATAGAGAATATTTTTCTGTAGATCTCTTTTTGTATCATTCCCTCTTCCCCACAAAGGATCCTACTGCGCACTGCCAAGATCTTGGAAAATCAGAGCTTGCAGACTTTTTATTGCAGATCCTGAAAAGCAGAGCTATGTCCAATTTGCTTTAGACCTAGAAAAAGCAAATATATGCACCCACTATTTACTCTAGGCTCTCAAAAAGCACAACCATTCACAAACCCTTTGCTCTAGACCAGAGGGGGGCGGGGAGGGGGCTCAGTCGGTAGCGCGCCAGGCTCGTAATCTGTAGTTCCCAGGTTCGAGTCCCAGCTGGGTCAGCGTTAAGATTTATCTCCGCAAAATTTCTCGCCCTGCCACGATCAGTAGGGGACACCGATGGGCTTGGAAAGGCCGCCGTCCATCGGATGGGACGTTAAGCCGTGGCCCCGTGTGCGGGAGAGCCATACCCTGTGCACGTTAAAGAACACGCTGGATGGCCTTGACGGATCTGTCTCCCAACAGCTGTTCCAGTGGGTCCCCTCCCCCAACCTCCTCTGAGCCTTCGGGGTACATGTGACCTGGCCATTTAGCCCATGTTGTGCAAAAAAGTGCCGCTCAGAGGTAAAACAACCCAACCCAACCTAGACCAGAGGTTCCCAAACTTATTTGTCCTACCGCCCATTTTCAGAAAAAAAATTGCTGGAAATCTACCTTCTTTAAGCGAACAAACAGAAAGATGCAGTGACAAATTTGCCTTCTTTTATGTATCTATATTTCTACCTACGTCCTACAACATAGTAAAGAAAGATGTTGTTGTAAATAAGACACCTTGAAGCTTGAAATTATAAAATTATTTATTAAAATCAAACATAGCAACATTCGCATTGCACACAGAAAATTAAGATAACAAAGGATAATTTTATGTGTTTATTTGGAAAATAAAGTAATCACTACGACTTTAACTCTATGTTACACAACAGATGAAACATGTACGAATGGTTTTTAAAAATTTTCTTATCTTCCCTTTTTTTTTATGCTTCCCCCCCCCCTCATTGTACCAGAAACTACTACCGACCCCCTGGATCGTTCCAGCGCCCCCCAGGGGGCGGTATCGCCCACTTTGGGAAACATTACTCTAGACCAAGAATAGGCAACCTTTTCTCATTGGCGGCCGGATGAGAATTTTTAAGACTGCCGCAGGCCAGAACCTTAATTATTGCATTAACCCTTTCAGGACCATAAGGTTTCTAAGAGTAAATATTAGTATGTAACTGTTTTAGTTTGTTTAGACGTAAAATAAATAAAAATCATAAGAAAAATACATAACAATGTGTAGTTTTTTTGGAATTTTATGGGAAATATTTTTCCCAATGGACTATAAAGGTAACAACACAAAATATAGTTAGGCTTATTATGTAATGTATTTTGTTTATTGGTTTATTAGAACAAAATGTTAACTAAAATAATACAAAATTATGAAATAAAATTACTATACAAAATGATGTGCTTATTATGATATTCGGCGAAGCAATTTCTTTTGGTAGTGAGGCAAAGATGGACATTGCACACAGTACATATATTATGCGTCCTGACAGTTCTTTTTTTTTCTAAACGTTCCCGTTTACGTAATTGCGTTCGGCATACGTTCTATTTTGACATTCTGTATAAAAAATGCAGATAAGGTTATAATTAAATACGACAATCACCAATTTTAAAATGGGAAAAATGTTTCCCTTGGTCGTGAAAGGGTTAAACTCTCTAAACCCTCAACTTTTGCTGAAGCATTGGGAAAGCCGGAGATCGGACCTCTCAGTGAGCGTGAAGTATCTACTACTACTCTCTAAACTTAACCTTCCTTCCTCGTCCTACGTTCAATGCACTTAGTAGACAATATGCAGTTACAATCAAGGAAATTATACCGATTACAAATATTAAATATAAAAATTAATTTTAACATATACCTATTTATTGCAAAAAGAAAAATGTACTTCTTGATTCTAATTAACAACTATTATTTTTTAAATAAAATCAGGATTAAATATATGAGACGTTTAAAGTAAACAGCGTATTAGATAAAAAATTAAACGCGGTTTAATAGAAATTAACATCGACTCCACAGAAATACGACTAATTGAGAGCTGTGTCAGAAACATCGGTACTTTCATCAAGAGCCAAAGAAAAATATTTAAATTTCGATGCAAGCTGTGTAAAGATATACTCTGTATTGGAAGCAATTTCATCGATCCGTCTGAATACGGTTCTGGGTTGGGTTGTTTTACCTCTGAGTGGCACTTTTTTGCACACCATGGGGTAAATGGCCAGGTCACATGGACCCCGAAGGCTCAGAGAAGGTTGGGGGAAGGGACCCACTGGAACAGCTGTTGGGAGACAGATGGTAGCCTCCCGACAAGGCCATCCAGCGTGTTCTTTAACGTGCACAGGGTATGTCTCTCCTGCACACGGGGCCACGGCTTAACGTCCCATCCGACGGATGGCGGCCTTTCCAAGCCTATCGACCGTGGGCAGGGCGGGGAATTATCGACGTACCCTGCACAATTGTACCAGAACACAGAGCAATTATCGACAAGCCTATCGACCGTAGGCAGGGCGGGGAAGCCCTACTGACCGTGGGCAGGGCGGGGAATTTTGCGGAGATAAATCTCAACGCTGACCCAGCTGGGACTCGAACCTGGGAACTACAGATTACGAGCCTGGCGCGCTACCGACTGAGCCACCCCCGCCCCGGATACGGTTCTGAGGGATCAAATTGTGTTATCAACACCATTTTTCTCTCCCTGGGGAAAATACCAAAAACTGTTTCCAGGCACTCATTTACAAATTCTCCAGCAGAATATTTTTTGCAATATACACTTGCATGTAACAATAGCATCGGAATCTTGAGACGTTTAGGAAAATGAAATTATTTTCGTGTTTAATTCAGCCATAAGTTTCTGAATTATTTTTCTTTCTAAGGTGGCCTTGATAGCTTTCATAATTAAAATGTTTACTGATGTAGTGTCTGTCTGTTTGAGTGACAGCCAAGTTCAGGGCTCTTTAATGAGCTGAACAGTACAGTACGTTCAGACAACCCAGTCGACTTCTGCAAAGTTATGTCATGTGGGTCGAGGTCGCCGTAAATTCAATTTAGGCTGCTGTATACTAAAGAACACCATTTCCAAAAACAGTATAAAGATAGATTGGGAAAGAGAAAAAAAATCCACGAAGTGCTTCAATAAGAGATTAAAAAAAATAATAACGTGCACCTCTTCGTGGGCCACGGGTTGCCCATGACTGCTCTAGACCTTGAAAAATGAGATCTTGCAAAGACTATTTTCTGTAGACCCTGACAAAGCAGAACTACCCACAGACTACTTGCTGTAAAACCTGAAAAAGAAGAGCTATTCATAGACTTTGCACGTACACCCTAAAATGGCAGAGCTTTGCACAGACATTATGCTATAGACTTTGAAAAAAAAACAAGTCTGCTTATTGTAGACCCTGAAAACGTAGAGCTACGCAGACTATTTGCTCTAAACCCTAAAAATAAGAGCTATGTACACACCTTTTGCTATAGAAAGGAAAAGCAAAGCTATCCACACACCTTTTGTCGTAGAACTAGAGTTGGGTTCTTTTACCTCTGAGCGGCACTTTTTTGCACACCATGGGCTAAATGGCCAGGTCACATGGACCCCGAAGGCTCAGAGAAGGTTGGGGGAGAGGACACACTGGAACAGCTGTTGGAAGACATATGGTAGCTTCCCGTCAAGGCCATCCAGCGTGTTCTTTAACGTGCATAGGGTATGGCTCTCCCGCACACGGAGCCACGGCTTAACGTCCCATCCGACGGACAGCGGCCTTTCCAAGCCCATCGGTGTACCCTACTGACCGTGGGCAGGGCGGGGAATTTTGAGGAGATAAATCTCAATGCTGACCCAGCTGGGACTCGAACCTGGGAACTACAGATTACGAGCCTGGCGCGCTACCGACTGAGCCGACTGAGCCACCCCCGCCCCCGTAGAACTAGAAAAAGCAAAGCTATGAACATACTTTTCCTATAGAACTACATACACCAACCACTGAATTAGAAACCTTTATTAAATACCGAATTGGACCTCCTTTAGTCCGAATTACAGCACGAATGCGGTTTGGCATAGATTCCACAAGGTGTTGGAGTGCCTTTACATCTAGACATCAGACAGTCCTTTAACTGGCTCAGATTTGACGGAAGAGGACTTTGCTCCCAGATCTGTTTTTCTAACATGTCCAATACATTCTCAATGGGGGTTCCGATCCGGGCTTTGTGGTGGCCAGAGAAGATGGTGGAAGTCACTGTCATAATCGCTGAACCACTGCTGAACACATCTTGCGCGATGGATAGTAGCAATGTCGTCCATGAAACAGCCGTCACCTCCTGGATAAAAAGTCAACATTGCAGGATGGACTTGATCGGCAACAATGTTCAAATAATCCTTGGAGGACACCCGACCTTCCATAAATATCAGGGGACCCGTTCGGTACCAACAGAACGTACCCCGCGCCATGACACCGCCTCCAGAACCTTCAGTTGTTTTCTGCAACTCAAGAAAACTATAGAACTAGAAAAAGCAAAGCTGTATACAAGGCACATGAGTCCATTTCTTCATGGGGCTCCCGCCAAACTCTCTGCACACCATCGGTACAGAACAAGGTGTACTGCGTCTCGTCGGACCACATGACTTTTACTCCAGTCTTCCAGTGTGCAGTCACGGTGTTCCTAACACCACTGTAAACGACCTTTCAGGTTCCTCGCAGAATACCGATCCTCTTCAATTCCCTGCGCATAGTTCGCCGAGATATGGGTCGGGAACAGCTTTCATTGAATGCTTCGATCAATTGCTGCACACAGGAAGTCCTGTTTCTCCGTACAAGTCTCCCCAGATGACGGCGATCTCGTTCCTAATAGATTGTGGTCGTGCCACACTTAGGACTCTTAGACAAGCATGCGAGTTTTTTTTTCAATGATTGACCGAGTATCTCACCTTTTGACCCGAGTATCTCACCTTTTGACCCGAGTATCTCACTTTCTGACCCGAGTATCTCACCTTCTGACCCGAGTATCTCACCTTCTGACCCGAGTATCTCACCTTTTGAGAAACCAGTCAGTTTTGCTGTTTGTAAAATCGTCTCTCCAAACAGACGGACACCCACAATAAGCCATTTATCGAATCCCGAAATATCCTTTGTTTTTGCCATTGTGATCAACACTACTGACCAACAGTAGTCTTAAATAGTTGCCTACATCACTAGGTGATGTACGTGACCACGCATATATGCTGCGCAACTGACGTTTACGTACATCTGCATAAAGGTTTCTAATTCAGTGGGTGGTGTGTGTGCAGAAAAAGCAAAGCTATTCACACACCGTTTGCTATAGAACTAGAAAAAGCAAAGCTATGCACACACCGTTTGCTATAGAATAGAAAAAGCAAAGCTATGCACACACCGTTTGCTATAGAACTAGAAAAAGCAAAGCTATGCACACACCGTTTGCTATAGAATAGAAAAAGCAAAGCTATGCACACACCGTTTGCTATAGACTAGAAAAAGCAAAGCTATGCACACACCGTTTGCTATAGAATTAGAAAAAGCAAAGCTATGCACACACCGTTTGCTATAGAACTAGAAAAAGCAAAGCTATGCACACACCGTTTGCTATAGAACTAGAAAAAGCAAAGCTATGCACACACTGTTTGCTATAGAGCTAGAAAAAGCAAAGCTATGCACACACCGTTTGCTATAGAACTAGAAAAAGCAAAGCTATGCACACACCGTTTGCTATAGAATTTGAAAAAAGCAAAGCTATGCACACACTTTTTGCTATAGAATAAGAAAAAAGCAAAGCTATGCACACACCTTTTGCTATAGAACTAGAAAAAGGCAAAGCTATGCACACACTTTTTGCTATAGAATAAGAAAAAAGCAAAGCTATGCACACACCTTTTGCTATAGAACTAGAAAAAGCAAAGCTATGCACACACCTTTTGCTATAGAATTAGAAAAAAGCAAACTATGTACACACCTTTTGCTACAGAACTGGAAAAAGCAAAGCTATGTACACACCTTTTGCTATAGAACTAGAAAAAGCAAAGCTATGTACATAGCTCTTGCTATAGAATACAAAAAGCAAAGCTATGCACACACCTTTTGCTATAGAATTTGAAAAAAGCAAAGCTATGCACACACTTTTTGCTATAGAATAAGAAAAAAGCAAAGCTATGCACACACACCTTTTGCTATAGAACTAGAAAAAGCAAAGCTATGCACACACCTTTTGCTATAGAATTAGAAAAAAGCAAACTATGTACACACCTTTTGCTACAGAACTGGAAAAAGCAAAGCTATGTACACACCTTTTGCTATAGAACTAGAAAAAGCAAAGCTATGTACATAGCTCTTGCTATAGACCTTGAAAGAGCAAAGCTATGCACCGACTATTTACCATAGACAGCAGGGCTATTCACAGACTATTTGTTATAAAACTTGAAAAAGCAAAGCTACACCCTGAAAAAGTAGATCCGTGCACAGCTCTGTGCCATAGACCTTGAAAAAGCAAATAGAAACAGAAATTTTTGCATAATTTTATGAAAAAGTCGGACTGTACATAGATTCCACATTCCTAATAAATAAAACAATTCATAGAGTACTTACTGAAATAAAAGCTCTGTTTGCATTCTTTACCATAATGTGAAAACTAAGAACTAGATCAGAGATAGAGAACTAATCACTGATTCTTACATGATAAAAAATAAGGTAACGCTAAGCGTATTCTGCGCTTTACCATAAAAAAAACAGTGCTATGTATAATTTATTTCTTCATCATTATAGAAAGATAACGTATAAATTGCGTATATTATTTTCTTCATATTAAAAACAATAAACTATATTTTGATCTTTTATCGTACCATAGAAAATAAGATAGATATATTCACAGAGTCTTCCTTTCACATTAAAACTTAGGATTGAGCCCATGTACAGATAAATTGCAGGCAAAAAAAATTAATTTAAATATGTACATTCAAAGTAAACTTCTATTTACAGGTAATTTCACTTAATGACTTTTTTTTTTTTATCTTTCCACAGGACCTTTTGGAGAACGATGCTATTCAGATCGACTGGCCTTTCCGCTATTCGCTCATTAGAGATGTACTTGAGGTAAAATTTAGAAAAATGAAAGATGTTCTCAAGCTCTGTTTAAAGTTAATTAACACAGGCAGCAAACAACATTTACCCACAGGGTTGGGTTGGGTTGTTTTCCTCTGAGCGGCACTTTTTTGCACACCATGGGCTAAATGGCCAGGTCACATGGACCCCGAAGGCTCAGAAAAGGTTGGGGGAGGGGACCCACTGGAACAGCTGTTGGGAGACAGATGGTAAACTCCCGTCAAGGCCATCCAGGGTGTTCTTTAACGTGCACAGGGTATGGCTCTCCCGCACACGGGGCCACGGCTTAACGTCCCATCCGACGGATGGCGGCCTTTCCAAGCCCATCGTTGTCCCCTACTGACCGTGCTGCCCACAGGGAGCAACTAAACATTTACTGCGGCTATTCTTAAATTGTTTGTTGAAAATAACATCTGGTATGTTAAAATATTTCAGAAGATAACTTTCCATCACTGCAAAACAGGACGGTGCTTTTCGTAAGTGAGAGAAACTTGAAGTTACGCTTAGCAAAATAATTATGAATAGCTGAATTTAAAGGGGGGGAAATAATTGAAGAAACGATTTTTTTCTCGATGTCATGAATAAATACGAATTAGTAGTTGATGTGTGATACGAAATAAGGAAACAAAAGGCAGAACTTTAGACAAGGAAGCATCAATTACAAAAATACATTGATATAAAGTACATCAATCCAGAATATCGGAAAAATAATGGTAGAGTTTCGAGTTTGATTGGGTTGTTTTACCTTTGAGGGTACACTTTTTTGCACACAATGGGCTAAATGACCAGGTCACAAGGACCCCGAGGGCTCAGAGAAAGTTGGGGAGGGGACCTCTGGAACACAGAGGGCAGCCTCCCGTCAAGGCCATTCAGCTGTTCTTTAATGTGCAGAGGTTATGGCTCTCCCATACAAGGAGCAACGGCTTAACGTCCACTTCGATGGACGGTGGTATTTCCCAGCCCATTGGTGTCCCCTACTAACCGAAAGCAGGACGTAGAGTTTCTCGGAGACAAATCTCAACGCTGGCCCAGACGGGATTCGAACCTGGGAACTGCAGATTATGAGCCTGGCACGATACTGACTCAGACATCCTTTTCCCAGGTGGAGTTCCGAGAACCAATATAGAGGAAAATTATATACATATTCAAAAAAGTAATATTGTAACTAAAAGCATGCATTAAATATTTTTGAAAATTATTAGTGAATTTTCACATGTGCATTTTCGTGACCTTGCATATATCCAATAGGTATTCCACTTCTTGACATACACGCTGCAGCATCTCTCTTGTTACTTGCTCAATTGCTTTTCTTATTTTGGTTTCCAAATGATTCAGGTCTCGAATTTTGCCCGTGTGAACATAATTCTTTACAAAGTTCCACAAGAAAAAAATCAAGGGGTGTCAAATCAGGGTTCCTTTGGTGTCGTAGAATTGGATCAGCCCTGCTAAACCATTTGTCAGAAAATCTTGCACTAAGAATTGTGGGAAAGGTGGTACAGTTCGTGCTCTCTGGCAGTCGTCCAAGAAACTGTGGGGCGGAGGTGGCTCAGTCGGTAGCGCGCCAGATTCGTAATCTGCAGCTCCTAGGTTCGAGTCCTTCCTGTATCAGCGTTGAGACTTATCTCCGCAAGACTCCCCGCCCTGCCCATGGTCAGTAGGGGACACCGATGGGCTTGGAAAGGCCGCCGTCCGTCGGATGGGACGGTTAAGCCATGGTCCCGTGTGCAGGAGAGCCATACCCTGTGCACGTTAAAGAACACACTGGATGGCCTTGACGGGAGGCTGACATCTGTCTCCCAATAGCTGTTCCAGTGGGTCCCCTCCCCCAACCTTCTCTGAGCCTTTGGGGTCCTTGTGACCTGGCCATTTAGCCCATGGTGTGTAAAAATGTGTCGTTCAGAGATAAAACAACCCAAACAACCGAGAAACTGTTTGTAGGAGGGAAAAAACAGATTAGATTATTTTACCTCTGAGTGGTACTTTTTTTGCACACAATGGGCTAAATGACCAGGTCACAAGGCTCACGAAAGCTCAGAGAAGGTTGGGAACCCACTGGACAGTTGTTGAGAAACAGATCAATTCCTCCCGCAAAGGTCATCTAGCATGTGCTTTAACGTGCACAGGGTAGGGCTCTCCATCACATGGAGCCACAGCTTAACGTCCCATCAACAGACGGCGGCTTTCCAAGCCCATCGGTGCCCCTCTACTGACTGTGGGCAGGAAATTTTGCGGAGATAAATCTCAACGCCGGCCTCTCTGGGACTCGAACCTAAGAACTGCAGATTACAAGCCTGGCGTGTTACCGCCTCTGAATGTACAGCATTCAGTGTGATGCCTTTTGTGTATTTGGAAATAAGTGCTTCATGAAACCTCACCATTATTTGTTGGATACCTTGTATAAAAACACGTTGATATAGAGCATATTAATAAAAAAAATGAAAAAATGTTATAAAAGTGCAAAGCACATCAATTACAGATATATTGATATATACACTGAGAGACCAAAAGTCACGGGAATAGCAGTTAAAGTAGAACTAGCGCGCTGTATTCGTAACCGATGCGTTGGATGTCAACCACAGAATGGCATTGAAGTAGTCTACAAACCCAACATTCATTTCGGGTTGGGTTGTTTTACCTCTGAGCGGCACTTTTTTGCACACCATGGACTAAATAGCCAGGTCACATGGACCCCGAAGACTCAGAGAAGGTTGGGGGAGGAGACCCACTGGAACAGCTGTTGGGAGACAGATGGTAGCCTCCCGTCAAGGCCATCCAGCGTGTTCTTTATGCACGGGGTATGGCTCTCCCACACACGGGGCCACGGCTTAACGTCCCATCCGACGGACGGCGGCCTTTCCAAGCCCATCGGTGTCCCCTACTGACCATGGGCAGGGCGGGGAATTTTGTGGAGATAACATTCATTTCGGAGTAGTTGTTAATTCAGCATGGCTGCACGTCATGAGTTGTCTGACTTTGAACGTGGCTTGATCGTCGGTGCCAGAAGAATGGGTCATGCAATATCAGAGACCGTGCAGGAATTCGGTTTCCCCCGATCTACAGTGTCAAGAGTTTATCGTCAGTATTCTATTGATGTCATTTCCACACATGTAAACTATCGAACAGGACTGCCATGTGCAATTGACGGACCGAACTCCTATCGGCTGTCACGATTGGTAACGACCAACAGATGGGCTACAGTGCATGAAATCACTGCCAATTTGAATGCGGGCCAAACACGAAACGTTTATGAACGGACTGTCCATCACTACCTGCACTCCATCGGATTTGGTAGCTGAATACACACTCATGTCCCATTTCTTACACGTCATCACAGAGCTCAATGATTAGAATGAGCCTGAAAACATCGAAATTGGATAGTAGAACAATGGCATTGGGTAGCATGGTCCGATGAATCAAGGTTCCAGTTTTTTCATGCTGACAGGGATATTATAGTGAAGCCATGGACCCTTCCTGTCTGCAAGGTACTGTTCAGGCTGGAGGCGGCTCTGTGATGGTTTGGGGATGTTCACGTGGTATACATTGGGCTCTCTATTCCGTTTCGAGTAATCTCTGACAGGTACGAGATACGTGGGCATTCTCGCAGATCACCTGCACCCCTTCATGACTCTATAGCACCCTGATGGTGAAGGGGTATTCCAACAAGATAATGCAACGTGTCACCAGTCTTTGGTTGCTAGGAGGTGGATCGAGGAACACTCCACGAACAATCCACGGGTTGGGTTGTTTTACCTCTGAGCGGCACTTTTTTGCACACCATGGGCTAAATGGCCAGGTCACATGGACCCCGAAGGCTCAGAGAAGGTTGGGGGAGGGGACCCACTGGAACAGCTGTTGGGAGACAGATGGTATCCTCCCGTCAAGGCCATCCAGCGTGTTCTTTAACGTGCACAGGGTATGGCTCTCCCGCACACGGGGCCACGGCTTAACGTCCCATCCGACGGACGGCGGCCTTTCCAAGCCCACCGGTGTCCCTACTGACCGTGGGCAGGGCGGGGAATTTTTGCGTAGATAAATCTCAACGCTGACCCAGCTGGGACTCGAACCTGGGAACTACAGATTACGAGCCTGACGCGCTACCGACTGAGCCATCCCCGTCCCATGAGAGGAATGGATATATCAATTTTTTACGATATCCGACATGAAGGGGAGGTATTAAAGACAGTCTAAAATCTGCTAACGTAATATTTGAATGTACTTACCACATATACTTACTTTTATTCGCCACTAATATGAATACATTGTATATTTCTAGGGCATGCTCTATCTTCACGAAAGTCCTATAGGCTATCATGGCCGACTTAAGTCCACCAATTGTGTGATCGATAGCAGATTTGTTGTCAAGCTGACTGATTTCGGTTTACGCACCGTCATCTCTCAAGTGTTGCCAGATGAGACATTCAATCCGAGTAAGTATTTTACCTTGCCAACCTAATTCCTTCTAATTCGGCCTATTTTAAAGAATTTTTATTTTTAATCACAAAACTGTGATATGCAGTTTATTACTTTATGCAACTTCACTCGAAAGTTTAATTTCCTCGCGTTAATTGAAAGGGATGTTGCTGTGGACTGCTCCTGAACACCTGCGGGGAAAGAATCCCGAGCACCGAGGTTCCCAGAAGGGAGACGTCTACAGTTTCGCCATCATGCTGCAAGAAATCATCTCCAGAACTGGACCTTTCGAGAACTTGTCCCAGCACTGTAAGAATAGACACAGGCTCGAGTCTCAAGGTAAAACATTTTTATTTTCCTATCTAGTATCGTAAATAGGTCCGAACTGTACGGGGGCGGGGATGGCTCAGTCGGTAGCGCGCCAGGCTCGTAATCTGTAGTTCCCAGGTTCGAGTCCCAGCTGGGTCAGCGTTGAGATTTATCTCCGCAAATCTCCCCGCCCTGCCCACGGTCAGTAGGGGACACCGATGGGCTTGGAAAGGCCGCCGTCCGTCGGATGGGACGTTAAGCCGTGGCCCCGTGTGTGGGAGAGCCATACCCTGTGCACGTTAAAGAACACGCTGGATGGCCTTGACGGGAGGCTACCATCTGTCTCCCAACAGCTGTTCCAGCGGGTCCCCTCCCCCAACCCTCTCTGAGCCTTTGGGGTCCATGTGACCTGGCCATTTAGCCCATGGTGTGCAAAAATGTGCGGCTCAGAGGTAAAACAACCCAGAAAAAATCCGAACTGTACCTTGTCCCCTTTCTCCGTTGATAACATATACTCCATTCCCAAGGTAATCGATGGCAGCGCACCCAGAAACTTCGGACACTTTCCAAGGGATCATTCATGAACCAAGGCAACGAGGAACCCAATTTGTCACCCCAAGAGGGCTAAAACTAAGTTGGACCACTACAACAAATTTGGAGCTGATCGCTCAAGTACCTGCGGGAACATATAGAAACAGACAATTTATGCCACCCATGATGTCACATGTGTCCGCCCGTTCTTCTGTTCTTCCACCCATTCATTCTCCCCCCCCCGCCCTGAATTACGGCTATTATATAATATGATGATTTTTACTTACTTTTTCCACAATTGCAAGAAATATTTGAAATTTGAAAGAGTCTGAGCCAGGACACAAAGTCGCCTGTGCTATTTTGAGCCAGAGACTTTTTTACTCATTTCTACTGAAAAAGGAGGCGAAGTGTGAAGCAGCAGGAAAAATTTTTGCAAAGAATGTTTTTTTTATACACGTCACGTTGTAGGGGACAAGCCCAAATCGAGTCGTCGTCCTTGTTCACTGGAAGAAGTAGTGGTTCAGTCGGTAGCGTGCCAGACTCGCAATCTGCAGTTCCCTGGTTCACTTTAGGGGGGGTCAGTCGGTAGCACCCCAGGCTTGTAATCTGCAGTTCCCAGGTTCGAGTCCAAGCTGGGCCAGCTTTGAGATTTACCTCCGCAAAACTCCCTATCCATTGTCAGTAGGGGCACCGATGGGCTTGGAAAGGCCGCCGTCCGTCGGATGCGACGTTAAGGCAAGGCTCCATATGAGAGAGAGCCATACCTTGTACGCGTTAAAGAACACGCTGGGGGTCTTGACGGGAGGCTACCATCTGTCTCCCCAACAGCTGTTCAACGGGTCTCCTCCCCAACTTTCAGTGTCCTTGTGATTTGGTCTTTAGCCCATTGTGTACAAAAATAGTGCCTCTCAGAGATAAAACAACCGAACTCTCTGAGCCCTTGTGACCTGGTTGTTTAGCCTATTGTGTGCAAGGTAATTGCGCACAAAAGTAAAACAACTCAACACTTGTGTCACACAAAGATCTTGATGGCTGCATCAGAAATTTCTCTTTCCATATCAGTCCTTTCATATGAATGACCTATTTTCAAATTAAGACTCCTGTAAAAGATTTGAAATTCGTATAACTGATAACGCAGCATTTCTTTCATTAATCCGTGCTGTTAAAACTCTCTTAAATATTTCTAGATTTGGTTGAAAAGTCCCACTTCTGCCCTTCAGGGGGGCGGTGGTGGCTCAGTCGGTAGCGCGCCAGGCTCGCAATCTGTAGTTCCCAGGTGCGAGTCCCATCTGGGTCAGCGTTGAGATTTATCTCCGAAAAATTCCCCGCCCTACCCACGGTCAGTAGGGGACACCGATGGGATTGGAAAGGCCTCCGTCCGTCGGATGGGACGTTAAGCCGTGGCCCCGTGTGCGGGAGAGCCATACCCTGTGCACGTTAAAGAACACGCTGGATGGCGTTGACGGGAGGCTGCCATCTGTCTCCCAACAGCTGTTCCAGTGGGTCCCCTCCCCCAACCTTCTCTGAGCCTTCGGGGTCCATATGATCTGGCCATTTAGCCCATGGTGTGCAAAAAAGTGCCGCTCAGAGGTAAAACAACCCAACCCAAAGGTCTCGAAGTTGTGGTATTTGAAAAACTAAATAAAATTTTGCGATATCTGTTGTTCCGCCAATAACAGACCCACCAAAAATGTCAATAATTTTGAATCTTTAATAATTCTGAATTAAATTCCTAAACATATGAAAGTTATTTCCTAGAATGCCTACTTTGCATAATTGCAGATATCATCCGACTCCTGAAAGTGGGAACGACGCCTCCTTTTCGTCCCGAAGTGTCTCCCAATGATTGTCCTACTGATTTGATCGACATCCTCCATCAGTGCTGGGATGAGAATCCAGAGATCCGACCTTCTTTCTCCACAGTCCGACACCAAGTAAAGAGGATCACAAGGTGGGAAGAACCTTATTCACCCTGATAATTACAATTCGAATCGTTGTACGTTTCGATTCCACGAAAAGAAAGGATACGATCTGACATTTCGATTTCAGACATCGATGTTTTATACTTTGTGAAGTACAGTCGCTCAAAAAAGTATCCGAACACTATTGTTAATTACAGAATTCAGAAAAAATATCTGGCAACGTTTTTTTTTAGAAATTAGTGATCTGGCAAACCTTCGTGTCACGTGATTACAGAAGTCAGGAAAAATATCTGGCGCGTGTACAGCAACTGTACACGCTCCAGTTACCGTTCACAGCAAACTGGAGCGTGTGCAGTTACTGCACACGATCCAGTTTGCTGTGAACGGTAACTGCACACGCTCAATATTTCCGTGAGTGAGCCCACACGATCTAGTATCAAAATAATATGACCACCTACAGTCGCTCAAAAAAGTATCCGAACACTATGGTTGATTACAGAATTCAGAAAAAATATCTGGCAACGTTTTTTTTAGAAATTAGTGATCTGGCAAACCTTCGTGTCACGTGATTACAGAAGTCAGGAAAAATATCGGCAGCGTGTACAGCAACTGTACACGCTTCAGTTACCGTTCACAGCAAACTGGAGCGTGTGCAGTTACTGCACACGATCCAGTTTGCTGTGAACGGTAACTGCACATGCTCAATATTTCTGTGAGTGAGCCCACACGATCTAGTATCAAAATAATATGACCACCTACAGTCGCTCAAAAAAGTATCCGAACACTACGGTTAATTACAGAATTCAGAAAAAATATCTGGCAACTTTTTTTTAGAAATTAAAATAAAAAATTAAAAAAATTATTTTAAAAAAATAAATTTTTATAAAGTAATATAAAAAAATAATTTATTTTAAAAAAATTTAAAAAAATTAAAACTAAAAAAAATAAAAAAAATTTGTGTCACGTGACACGGAGGTTGCCAGATCACTAATTTCTAAAAAAAAACGTTGCCAGATATTTTTTCTGAATTCTGTAATCAACCATAGTGTTCGGATATTTTTTTGAGCGACTGTACCTACAGAGTAATTTCTAGAGTGTGGCAAAGACCACTTTTCGAACTTCTAACGACATTAAATTGGGCAGTATAACGCCAGGAACTATTATTTTCTCAACAACGTTGAACAATATATCATATCAATTCTTTGTACCAAGGTACATTTGATTTCCCATATAAAAACATACAAAGTAAACTTTTATATTATTATACATTTTCTACACTCCGAAATATCATAAATTATGGTGCAGCTTGACATGCAAACTTTGCTGTAATTTGCATAAAAACAATATGGGCCAGTAACACTCCAGGCATGTAATCTGAAGTTCCCAGGTTTGAGTTCCAGCTGGGCCAGCATTGAGATTTATCTCCATAAACTTCCCCATCCTGCCCACTGTCAGTAGGGGATGCCTATGAGCTTGGAAAGACTGCCGTCCGTTGGTTGGGACGTTAAGCCGTGGCACCTTATGTGGGAGAGCCATACCCTGTGCACATTAAAGAACACGCCAGATGGCCTTGACGGGATTCTACCATCTGTCTCCCAACAGCTATCCAGTAGGTACCCTCCCCCAACCTTTTCTGAGCCTTTGAGGTCCTTGTAAACCTGGCTATTTAGCACAGTGTGTGCAAAAAGTGCCTCTCAGAGGTATAACAATCCATTCCAAGAAAATCGGAATTAAGGTGTGACGTGAAAAATACACTGCGTTTTAGCTTTTAAAACGAGAATCATAGCATATAAACTCAATACTATATCAAATGTAACAACTATGTGCTATATTTTTATCTTAATCAGCAAAATGCATTAATGTTTTGGCCTATATGCCATATCCAGTATTGAGATATTTTTTGCAATGAAAAGGATTGAACATGCCTTCTGAAGTTGCTTCATATTAAATTGGTTTGAATTATATCTGCAAATTTTACAGTATTTTGCTGATGAAAAATATTCTAGTTTCAATTTTATTAAAGTGCACCATTACAAAATCACCTTGGGATAGTTCAACATTGTTTTCCCTGTGTTCTTCAAATGTCACAGTTTTGTCTTTAAAATGGTAGCTATTAGAATTAGAGACCATTAAGTGCTCTTTGCTCTATATGAACGCTATTATTTATCCATTTATTAAAAAGCAAAATGAATATCACATACTTAGAAAAAAAAATAGTACAACTGCAAACAATAAAGAACTCTGTTAATATGTAGATTTTAATTAGGAATTATACATAATAATGGTCTTTACCCCCCCCTCTTCTCCCCTTAAAATATTTCATTTATTTTAGTTGCTTCCTATTAAATTGGTTTGAATTATATCTGCAAATATTAAAGTATTTTGTTGATGCAATTATATAATGTTTGTGATCTTTAGTAAGATAAAGAACGAATAGAAAAATAATTTTCTTCAAAATTTAAAACATCAATGCTTTTAATTTCTTGTATTAATCAAAATTTTACTGCCTGATATATTATTCGTTTGGACTGATATTGATTTTAATTTCCTAACATGCTCTCTAAAATTTGGACCCCCCCCGCCCCCAATAAGGAAATTTTGCGTATGCCACTGGGAGAAGGGGTATAACCCAACTCCCACCCCTGGGTAAGCTGCTTTACACACACAAGCTTGAGACACACTTGTTTACGTGGTGTTGCAGGTAGGATTTGAGGGAGAGTTGGGTTTAAAGATTTTCTTTTGACGGTTTGTGTACAAAAAAAAACGTACAATTTTTCGAAATGGTAGTGGTGAACCCTAACTTTGGAATGTTACTGATTTATGAAAAAAATATACTCTCATAATACCATATTTAACTTAGTGGCGGTCTGGTTGGACCTCCGTAGCCCATGGCTGCTTGAGGATGATGATGATGATGACAGTCGCTCAAAAAAATATCCGAACATTATGGTTGATTGCAGAATTCAGAAAAAATATCTGGCAACGATTTTTTTTAGAAATTAGTGATCTGGCAACCTTCGTGTCACGTGACACGAAGGTTGCCAGATCACTAAATCCTAAAAAAATACTAATTTCTAAAAATTCAAAACTAATTTCTAAAAAAATCGTTGCCAGATACTTTTTCTAATTCTGTAATTAACCATAGTGTTCGGATACTTTTTTGAGCGACTGTAGGTGGTCATATTATTTTGATACTAGATCGTGTGGGCTCACTCACGGAAATATTGAGTGTGTGCAGTTACCGTTCACAGCAAACTGGAGCGTGTGCAGCAACTGCACACGCTCCAGTTTGCTGTGAACGGTAACTGGAGCGTGTACAGTTGCTGTACACGTTGCCGATATTTTTCCTGAATTCTGTAATCACGTGACACGAAGGTTGCCAGATCAATAATTTCTAAAAAAAATCGTTGCCAGATATTTTTTCTGAATTCTGTAATCAACCACAGTGTTCGGATACTTTTTTGAGCGACTGTACTAAGTGAAATTTGTATATTTTTATATACATACACTAATATGGAATTTATTTTTTTATATCAGTAGTAATATGTATGGCCGAGTAGTTAGTATGCTTGGCCATTGATCGAAGCGACCTGTGTTCGAGCTCTGTTATTTTCGTGGCTTGTTCTTCTGCTCAAATCTCGGTTTTCAGCAATTTTTTGATGGCATATTAAATTGATAAATTCTTGTCCTATCTCTGCGGCAAGCAGCTGTCTCGACTGTATTTTATTTTTATGATGCAGAGTTTCAGGAGAATATGAGAAAAACGCTTGTGATTAAAGCACATTCCTTAATCTTGAAAGAACTCCAGAAATGGTAATTAAAGTTATGAGACAATTATTGCAAAAGTATGACAGTATTGTGCCAAATTGGATTTTTCTTATTTCCTTATGTACTTTTTGAGAATAGTGTATGTGTGATTTCTTGCATTTTGTTAGGCATCATACCTTTGATGTATATTTTTTTGGCTTACGGCTAAAAAAGCAGAAAGTTCAGTAAAAGTGTTTTTTGCTGCAACAGGTTAGGTTAATTTTTGCTTGATAGCTGCAATGATATGTAACATTTCAGCATCATTTATATTCTGATGATTTACACTAATTGATCAATGAATTGTAACCACCTCATCTAATTTTATATAAAAAGAGAATCTTATTTTAGCTCTACAACTTCTAAAATTAGCGTTTTATGGAAAATTACGACTGAAGGTCAAGTTCTTAAATTTGTCTGAATCTCAGTTTTCAACATCATCATCATCATCATCATCACGTTACAAGATACATGGGATGTCCTTGTTCAGGCTTTCCCAATAAATTGTTGAGAAGAGTGACTGTGATCACTATAAACAAAAATAGTTTTTTTTAACTCTTTTTTTTTATAGCTCTTTTCTTCTTTTTTATTATTTTTTTATCTCTTTTTCTTTTTAGTATTTTTCCCCCCTGAGTCAACTCTCCTTTTTCTTTATATATATATTTTTTATATCCTATTCCATATAGGAGTGGATAAGAAAAAGTTAAGAATTAGTTTGTAGATTAAAACTTTTGTTTCATATTTGGGATGATTTAGTAAATTTTGGATATTCAAGTCTAGTATTCCTAACCTTGTTAATTCAGTGAAAAGGATTTCTCTTTGTTTGGCATATAAACTACAATTTAACAATATATGATTTGTGTTTTCTAATAGGTTACATTTTGAACAGTTTGGAGAATTTATGTCTTAATTGAAATTTTTGTTTGTTTAGATTTATAGTATCAGTTTTTAATCTGTATAAAATTTTATTTTCTTTGCGGGTGAAAGGTAATTTTTCAACATAATTAATTTTACTTGATAAATAAAATCTGAAATTGTTTTTACAAATTGCCTGAACTTGAAAGTATTTTTCTGTTAGAGAAAATTCAATTTCGTTTAGTTCTTGTTTGAAGGAGTGGAAAAAGTTAAATGTTGGGGTGATTTCTTTAAATTGTTTTTGTTTTTGTTTTGGTTTTTTAAATTGTGTGCATTCTTAGCCAAAATATCGACCCTTTCATTTTCTTGGATCCCAATATCACTTGGAATCCATTGCAATCTAATTTTGTTGTTTTTGAGGGAGATATTTGTC
This sequence comes from Ryuthela nishihirai, assembly GCA_038380435.1. NCBI lineage: Eukaryota > Metazoa > Arthropoda > Arachnida > Araneae > Heptathelidae > Ryuthela > Ryuthela nishihirai. The sequence continues at coordinate 12,242,496 of JAWZYU010000004.1, forward strand.
AAATTTAATTGAAGAATACTAGAAATAAATTGATTATAGTTTGGGTAATAAATTTCTTGTTGAAGCACCTGAAGGGCGGCTTTTGAGTCAGAAAATATTACTATATTTTGATTGGATAAATTACTCATAATCCATTTAAAGGATTCATAAATAGCTGTTAATTCTGCTTGAATAATGGATGTATTTTTAACAAACTTAAAAGATTTAGAAAAATTTGAAGGTCTACTATTCGTTTAGTATTTAAAGAACCAAGGAATTTCAAATATTTACCGGTAGCAATGAGTCATAATAAATATACACGAATTATGGATATTGAAAGAATTACTGACAAAAACTTTTAAAATATACACTTATTATATTAAGTGATTTTAAATAATACTTCTTATTTATATTTGAGGGATAGTGGAGAAATAAACAACGTACAAGTCATTGTAAAGTCCCACATAACTAAAACAAAATAGCCAATTAAATCATGGATTTTTAATTCTTAAAATTATAATTACTCTTTCGGCAGTAATATACTATGGATAGAAATAAACTCTATGAGAAGATATTCCGTTTCTACAATTTGTTACCATACATTAACCTACAGATCGCAAGCTTTTGACCCCTTAAAATGTCGTCTTGTGTTTAGCGCGTCTTGTGTAACGCTAAACACGGCAGGCAGTCACGTGATGTCGTCTCTAGTCAGGGGCATAGCGAAGGACTATGGTTGGGGGGGGGGGGGGAGAAATCAAAAAATTTCCAACTCGAAAAATCAAATTTTGCCAACTGAGAAAATAATGTCTCTGTCACGTTTTTACCCTGGATTTTTCGCTCCGTGGGGTGTGGGGGGGGTAAGGCAATTTTCACAACTCTCCTGCATTTTGCTACTTCCAATTTTGCCAACTCGCCATAACTTTACAGAAAGAAAATCCCAATTTTTACATCTCACCTGAATTTTGCCAACTCCCCACGATTTTGCCAAATTACTCCGAATTTTGTCAACTACCCAAGATTTTACCAAGTCTCTCCGAATTTTGCTAACTCCAAAAGATTTTGCCAACTCACCTGTATTTTACTAAGTGGCTTCGAATTTTGCCAACTGCTCTAAATTTTGCCGTCTCTCCATTTTCCAAACTGCCTTAGATTTGCCAAGTTGCCTCGATTTTGACAACTCCCCTTGATTTTACAAAAAAAAAGATTGCAAAATTTCACAACTCACCTAGATTTAACGAAGTCGCTTCGAATTTTGTCAACTCCGAGTTACTTTGGGGAGAATCCTCCCCTCTCCCCATTCCCACCATGGCTACGTCCCTGTCTCTAGTACCTGGATATACCATAAGTGTGGGTTTTGCATAAGATTCTTAGGACTGATTTTACTGCCATTAAATATTCAAGCTTCCGTAACTCTTTAAAAACCCAACGAAATTTAGACCCTACCTGTTATAATTGGTATCTCATGGAAAACACGTGTAACTGAAGTATTTTTACAAGAATTTAAAATTGAAAATTGCGAAATATTTTTATAAGAATCGAAGAAAAAATTGTATCCATGGAACTAAATGGTCTACTGATTTGCGCTTCTAAATAAAAAAAGACTAGTAGTCTCAGTTATTTTGTCAAATAGGAAGATATCAAGCTTGTAATTCGCACAACGATAATAGATTAGGATGATGATTTACTTTTGCAGAGGACAGGGCAACAGCAATTTCCTGGACAACCTGCTGACTCGGATGGAGCAATATGCCAACAACCTAGAAGCCTTGGTGGAAGAGAAGACAGCAGCGTTCCTCGAGGAAAAGAAAAAGAGTGAAGAACTATTGTACGAAGTGTTGCCTAGGTAAGGGATTTATCACGGACTTCTATTGTTTTTACCTCTTAGCGAACTTTTTGCACACACAGTTGGCTAAATGTCCAGGTCACAAGAACCCCGTGGGCTCAGAGAAGGTTGGGGAAAGGGATCCATTACGCAACCGTTAGGAGACAGGTAGTAGCCTCGAGGAAAAGAAAAAGAGTGAAGAACTCTTGTACGAAGTGTTGCCTAGATAATGGATTCATCAAGGATTTCTGTTGTTTTTACCTCTTAGCGCACTTTTTGCACACACAGTTGGCTAAATGGAAAGGTCACAAGAACCCCGTGGGCTCAGAGAAGGCTGGGGAAAGGGATCCATTGCGCAGCCGTTAGGAGACAGGTAGTAGCCTCGAGGAAAAGAAAAAGAGTGAAGAACTCTTGTACGAAGTGTTGCCTAGATAAGGGATTCGTCAAGGATTTCTGTTGTTTTTACCTCTTAGCACACTTTTTGCACACACAGTTGGCTAAATGGAAAGGTCACAAGAACCCCGTAGGCTCAGAGAAGGTTGGGGAAATGGATCCATTGCGCAGCCGTTAGGAGACAAGTAGTAGCCTCGAGGAAAAGAAAAAGGGTGAAGAACTCTTGTACGAAGTGTTGCCTAGATAATGGATTCATCAAGGATTTCTGTTGTTTTTACCTCTTAGCGCACTTTTTGCACACACAGTTGGCTAAATGGAAAGGTCACAAGAACCCCGTGGGCTCAGAGAAGGCTGGGGAAAGGGATCCATTACGCAGCCGTTAGGAGACAGGTGGTAGCCTCGAGGAAAAGAAAAAAAGAGTGAAGAACTCTTGCACGAAGTGTTGCCTGGATAAGGGATTCGTCAAAGGTTTCTGTTGTTTTTACCTCTTAGCACACTTTTTGCACACACAGTTGGCTAAATGTCCAGGTCATAAGAACCCCGTGGGCTCAGAGAAGGTTGGGGAAAGGGATCCATTGCGCAGCCGTTAGGAGACAGGTGGTAGCCTCGAGGAAAAGAAAAAGGGTGAAGAACTCTTGTACGAAGTGTTGCCTAGTTAAGGGATTCGTCAAGGATTTCTGTTGTTTTTACCTCTTAGCACACTTTTTGTACGCACAGTTGGCTAAATGGAAATGTCACAAGAACCCCGTGGGCTCAGAGAAGGTTGGGGAAATGGATCCATTGCGCAGCCGTTAGGAGACAAGTAGTAGCCTCGAGGAAAAGAAAAAGGGTGAAGAACTCTTGTACGAAGTGTTGCCTAGTTAAGGGATTCGTCAAGGATTTCTGCTGTTTTTACCTCTTAGCACACTTTTTGCACACACAGTTGGCTAAATGGAAAGGTCACAAGAACCCCGTGGGCTCAGAGAAGGTTATGGAAATGGATCCATTGCGCAGCCGTTAGGAGACAAGTAGTAGCCTCGAGGAAAAGAAAAAGAGTGAAGAACTCTTGTACGAAGTGTTGCCTAGTTAAGGGATTCGTCAAGGATTTCTGTTGTTTTTACCTCTTAGCACACTTTTTGCACACACAGTTGGCTAAATGGAAAGGTCACAAGAACCCCGTGGGCTCAGAGAAGGTTATGGAAATGGATCCATTGCGCAGCCGTTAGGAGACAAGTAGTAGCCTCGAGGAAAAGAAAAAGAGTGAAGAACTCTTGTACGAAGTGTTGCCTAGTTAAGGGATTCGTCAAGGATTTCTGTTGTTTTTACCTCTTAGCACACTTTTTGTACGCACAGTTGGCTAAATGGAAATGTCACAAGAACCCCGTGGGCTCAGAGAAGGTTGGGGAAATGGATCCATTGCGCAGCCGTTAGGAGACAAGTAGTAGCCTCGAGGAAAAGAAAAAGGGTGAAGAACTCTTGTACGAAGTGTTGCCTAGTTAAGGGATTCGTCAAGGATTTCTGTGGTTTTTACCTCTTAGCACACTTTTTGCACACACAGTTGGCTAAATGGAAAGGTCACAAGAACCCCGTGGGCTCAGAGAAGGTTATGGAAATGGATCCATTGCGCACCCGTTAGGAGACAAGTAGTAGCCTCGAGGAAAAGAAAAAGGGTGAAGAACTCTTGTACGAAGTGTTGCCTAGTTAAGGGATTCGTCAAGGATTTCTGCTGTTTTTACCTCTTAGCACACTTTTTGCACACACAGTTGGCTAAATGGAAAGGTCACAAGAACCCCGTGGGCTCAGAGAAGGTTATGGAAATGGATCCATTGCGCAGCCGTTAGGAGACAAGTAGTAGCCTCGAGGAAAAGAAAAAGAGTGAAGAACTCTTGTACGAAGTGTTGCCTAGTTAAGGGATTCGTCAAGGATTTCTGCTGTTTTTACCTCTTAGCACACTTTTTGCACACACAGTTGGCTAAATGGAAAGGTCACAAGAACCCCGTAGGCTCAGAGAAGGTTATGGAAATGGATCCATTGCGCAGCCGTTAGGAGACAAGTAGTAGCCTCGAGGAAAAGAAAAAGAGTGAAGTACTCTTGTACGAAGTGTTGCCTAGTTAAGGGATTCGTCAAGGATTTCTGTTGTTTTTACCTCTTAGCACACTTTTTGCACACACAGTTGGCTAAATGGAAAGGTCACAAGAACCCCGTAGGCTCAGAGAAGGTTGGGGAAAGGGATCCATTGCGCAGCCGTTAGGAGACAGGTAGTAGCCTCGAGGAAAAGAAAAAGAGTGAAGAACTCTTGTACGAAATGTTGCCTAGTTAAGGGATTCGTCAAGGATTTCTGTTGTTTTTACCTCTTAGCACACTTTTTGCACACACAGTTGGCTAAATGGAAAGGTCACAAGAACCCTGTGGGCTCAGAGAAGGTTGGGGAAAGGGATCCATTGCGCAGCCGTTTGGAGACAGGTGGTAGCCTTGAGGAAAGGAAAAAGGGTGAAGAACTCTTGTACGAAGTGTTGCCTAGGTAAGGGATTTATTCCGGACTTCTATTGTTTTTACCTCTTAACGCAGTTTTTGCACACACAGTTGGCTAAATGGCCAGGTCACAAGAACCCCGTGGGTTCAGAGAAGGTTGGGGAAAGGGATCCATTGCGCAGCCGTTAGGAGACAAGTAGTAGCCTCGAGGAAAAGAAAAAGGGTGACGAACTCTTGTACGAAGTGTTGCCTAGTTAAGGGATTCGTCAAGGATTTCTGCTGTTTTTACCTCTTAGCACACTTTTTGCACACACAGTTGGCTAAATGGAAAGGTCACAAGAACCCTGTGGGCTCAGAGAAGGTTGGGGAAAGGGATCCATTGCGCAGCCGTTTGGAGACAGGTGGTAGCCTCGAGGAAAGGAAAAAGGGTGAAGAACTCTTGTACGAAGTGTTGCCTAGGTAAGGGATTTATTCCGGACTTCTATTGTTTTTACCTCTTAACGCAGTTTTTGCACACACAGTTGGCTAAATGGCCAGGTCACAAGAACCCCGTGGGTTCAGAGAAGGTTGGGGAAAGGGATCCATTGCGCAGCCGTTAGGAGACAGGTAGTAGCCTTAAGGAAAAGAAAAAGACTGAAGAACTCTTGTATGAAATGTTGCCTAGGTAAAGGATTTGTCACGGATTTCTCTTGTTTTTACCTCTTAGCGCACTTTTTGCACAAACAGTTGACTAAATGGAAAGGTCACAAGAATACCGTGGGCTCAGAGAAGGTTGGGGAAAGGGATCCATTGTGCAGCCGTTAGGAGACAGGTAGTACCCTCCCGTCAAAGTCATCCAGCATGTTCTTTAATGGTGCTCAGGGTATTGCTCTCACATGGTGCTGTAGGTTAACGTCTCATCCGACGGACGGCGGCCTTTTCGAAACCATCGGTATCCCCTATTGACCTAGAGTAGGGCGTGGAGTTTTTCAGAGGTAAATCTCAACCCTGGTCCAGGTAGTAGACTCCTGCATTCGGGGTTGCGCATTTAATAGGCTTTGCAGCTAATAAAGCTAATTGGATATCGATAATTATATTTTTAAGCTGGTTTCTTATTTTAGTAGCAATTAAGTTCTTTTTTATTTTTTTTTTCAGATTATTCAGTCTAACTGCAATCTGTCAAATGCAAACTAGATCTAATTTTATACAATTTCAGTTTCTAGTTTTGCACAATTTTACACATCCTGAATCGTTCTTTAAATATTCGGGCAACACCCAAAAACTTTTACATAACCGTACTTTTACATAAAATTTTTCCAGTTCAAAAGTTCATACACATGAACTGATTAACATAAATTATATAAATAAAAAATAAATACCTCCTCAAGCAGCTGCTTGCCACAGAGGTCTGACAGGAGCCTGTCAGTTTATATGCCATAGTAGAAGGTCTGTGAGGATGGCAGGACCTCAGCAGAAAAACAACACACACATCCATGCCTTATCCGGGACTCGAACCCAGGTCCCTTAGATCAGTAGCCAAGCGCGCTAACCACTAGTAAAGTATAAGTTCAAACAAACCGAACAAACTGAACAATATGAAAGAGTATATAAATAAGAGAACTCCACTTGAGTCCGAGCTTGTGTGCGGAGAAGTTCACGAACATACACATTTACAGAATTAGTTGCAACAGTGTTATAAAAATGAAACATTTAAGGTACAGTTTTATCTCTATAAATATTTCTCTACATCACAATCCACTAACCAATCCCATATTAATCTTTGAAAAGCATAAATGTTTCTTTTTTTTTTCATGCGGAGGGTATGACTCTACTACACACGGGGCCACGGCTTTACATCCCATCAGACTGACGGTAGCCTTTCCAAGCCCATCGGTGTGCCCTATTTTGAGAAACAGGATCCACTGGAGTTTACAATAGATCAGAAAGTGAAATTTAAAATAATCGCCTAAGATCTTGGTTCCCTGGTACCATTGGTACCTTGGTTCCTGGTATTCATTGCGCAGCCGTTAGGAGACAGGTGGTAGCCTCGAGGACCTTGGTTCCTGGTACCATTTGGTACCTTGGTTCCTGGTATCCATTTGCGCAGCCGTTAGGAGACAGGTGGTAGCCTCGAGGACCTTGGTTCCTGGTACCATTTCGCACCTTGGTTCCTGGTACCATTGGTACCTTGGTTCCTGGTACCCATTGCGCGGTTCCCTGGTACCATTGGTACCTTGGTTCCTGGTATCCATTGGTAAACCATATCTCGGGGCATCCTTCCTACCAATAAAGCTACGTATATAATATTTTTTATTCATGATTCAAATCATCTGCGTTTCAGGCGCCCTTCATTTTACTGAAACCTTTTTTTCTTCTCTCTCTGTAGATATGTAGCGGAACAACTGAAGGCCGGCAATCACGTGCGACCAGAATCATTTGAGTGCGTCACCATCTATTTCAGCGACATCGTGGGCTTCACATCACTCTCCGCTACCAGTACACCGATGCAGGCCAGTTCAGCATTAGACTGTTCACATTTTTGTTTCTCTTGATGCTTCTGTTGCTTTACTGCCACTAATCATGTTGCTTTAGTGCGGTTAATTTTGTTTCGATGATTTACTGCGAGTAATGTTGTTCCTGGTTGTTTTTTTTTTGTTTCCGCTAATGTTGCTGTTGATGTGACTTTTTTATTTTCATTCAGTCCACATTAAAGTGGTTTTCGCTGAATTTATACCATATGAAACTGAAAAGTGCCAATAACGGAAAAACAACACAATTCGTTGATGAAATAAAAGCCTGATCTCCAAAATAAATTCTTTAAAACACTCTATACGTTATTTTGATGCACAGCAGTAATTCAGTAATGGACTCTCCTTCACTACTGATAATTAGATTTGTGTTTAACATTATGGGAGATGTTTCCGTATGTAATACGATACTTGAGGCACAATAAAGGTCAGAAGTACCCTTCCCCTCCATACCACTAATGGCCCAAAATAATGGCCTAATATAATTAAGTTTCAGGAATCAAACATTTAGCTGAGTATATCATAATCATAACAGTCTCTACATGCTCACTAACTGTAGGATTGTTTTTAAATAATACAAAAGTTTGGGTTGGGTTGGTTTACCTCTGAGGTGAACTTTTTTTGCACACAATGAGCTAAATGACAAGGTCACAAGGATCCCAAGATATCAGAAATGATTGGGAGGTAACCCACTGTACAGCTCTTAGGAGACAGATGGTTACCTCCCATCAAAGCCATACAATGTTCTTTAACATGCAGATGGTATGGCTCTACTACACACGGACCACTGCTTACGTCCCATCAGACTGACGGTAGCCTTTCCGAGACCATCACTGTGCCCTACTTTGAGAAACAAGATCCACTGGAGTTTATTATAGGACAGTTGTTCCTCGTAACTACTCTCCTGCGGTCAAATTATCCAGCATGTTATTTAAGGGTACACAGTATTAATTCTTCTCTACATTACACCACAGCTTAACCTACCATCCAACGGAGAAGTGGGGTTGGGTTGTTTTACCTCTGAGCGGCACTTTTTTGCACACCATGTCTAAATGGCCAGGTCACATGGACCCCGAAGGCTCAGAGAAAGTTGGGGGAGGGGACCCACTGGAACAGCTGTTGGGAGACAGATGGTAGCCTCCCGTCAAGGCCACCCAGCGTGTTCTTTAACGTGCACAGGGTATGGCTCTCCCGCATACGGGGCCACGGCTTAACGTCCCATCCGACGGACGACGGCCTTTCCAAGCCCATCGGTGTCCTCTACTGACCGTGGGCAGGGCGGGGAATTTTGCGGAGATAAATCTCAACGCTGACCCAGCTGGGACTCGAACCTGGGAACTACAGATTACGAGCCTGGCGCGCTACCGACTGAGCCACCCCAGGAGAAGTAGGGCATAACAGAATAACACAAAAGCATAAATGAAATATTTGCATTATGTTGGCCATGTAGGAAGATGAAATATCATTTTTTATTATTTCTCTGTTTGGCATGGAGGGTTTATAAAAGCCTGTCAGCACAATGGAACTTGAGAAGACTGTGAAGAAGGCAAAACTTTAGGAAAAAGACAAAGTTACACGGGAAAGAAAACGTTACTTGAACCCAGACCACTTCGTTCTGTAAACAAGCACATAAATTACTCGGACACTTCACTGTTAAAAATTTATCCTTTTTTTCTTCACTCTTGCTGTATTTTTTATTACCTTTTCTAACAAAGAAATTTATTTTGTTCTAAATAACATTCATATCATGATAAAAGATATTTTGATTAGCTAACCTGGAGCGAAAGAGTTAAAACGTTTAAAATCGTGGAATTAAAATGCAAATCTAACTTTAAACAAAACACTATTTTTCTATGTTGCAGTGTATTAAATTAATTGTACCTGATATGTGGACTTTATTTCAACTTGTTTTGTGTAATTTATTATGCGAATAAACTTTTATTGATCATTTTTAGAACTTGACCGGATCGATGTACTTTGGGTTGGGTTGTTTTACCTCTGAGCGGCACTTTTTTGCACACCATGGGCTAAATGGCCAGGTCACATGGACCCCGAAGACTCAGAGAAGGTTGGGGGAGGGGACCCACTGGAACGGCTGTTGGGAGACAGATGGTAGCCTCCCGTCAAGGCCATCCAGCGTGTTCTTTAACGTGCACAGGATATGGCTCTCCCGCACACGGGGCCACGGCTTAACGTCCCATCCGACAGACGGCGGCCTTTCCAAGCCCATCGGTGTCCCCTACTGACCGTGGACAGGGCGGGGAATTAGATCGATGTACTGAACAGACACTTGATGGCCACTTTATTAGGTACAGTTCCAAGTCATGTCAATAGTAACTGATATACAGAAGTCAGTAACTTCTTATATAAGATTTTTTATGAAAAAATGCGATTGAAGATAATTTTAGGATCTCAAACAAATCTATTTCAATCTTGACTTTAAACAATATTCGTGCGGTATTTCGATATTTACGGAAATTGGAATAGTCAGCAGCAACAAACATACCAGTTTAAATAATTGTTCTCAAAATTTAATTCAAAACAAAATCAATGACCATTATACTAAACTTTGCTAATAGGTATTAGAGTATTTTTAACAATTAGAGTAATAATTATTAATTTTCGCCAATATCGAACTTTTTTTTGCAGAATGAGCTAACATAATGAACATTTCACCTTCCAACATATTGTTGCGGATTACAAAAATGGATAGCCACTGAGCGTGAGTATTAAAAGCTATATTTCAAAACCAAATTCAATACAAGGTAAATTGTTACAAAGGAAATATGGATGAAGTATCTTATTAACAAATCAACTATTAACATGCACAAGTCATCAATCTTCCTGCGTAGAGCACACAACATCAGCTCTGTGTATTTTACTAAATACTACCTTTTACTTGATTTACCAGGTCACCCGAAGATCTTCACTCGCAACCCAATTCGCGTCCTGTGCTAATAACTTTTCACACACTAGCCGAACAAAAAGACAGTCCGTGTAGACATTCGAAGTTAGCCATAAAAGTTCCCACTTTTATACTTCCGCGTATACACAACACATCAAGTTACTTCTTGATACTTAACGATAAAAGATCCCACTTTTATCCTTCCGCGTATACACAACACATCAAGTTACTTCTTGATACTTACGCGCACTGTCTCAGAACAGCTCACCGTCCATTTTCGAACTCTCCGACCGTTACAACACAACGACCGTTAACGCTCCACTGTTCTCAAATTCTCCCAACGTTCTTATTCGTTGGCTGAAACTTTGCTTTCGGTTGCCAGATTCTTCTGTCGTAACACTGCCCCCTTCCTAGGTCTTGTTCGTCCCGAACAATTCTGGATTCCAAAGCTTCTTCAGTTCTTCGATGAAACGGGGCCAAATGATCCACGTGAACCACCTTGCACTTTGTAGCTGGACATCGACGAATGCGATATACCATGTCTGTGTCAAAATGAAAGCGAATCTCATTATGACGTAGATTTCTTTTCTGACTGAAGCCTCGTCCACAAACATAATACGTGTAAGGCCTATAGCCCTTGTGAACACGTTTATGTCTCTGCAGGGAGAAGAATCGACTAAGAGTTTTCGTGCAAAACCTGTAAAAAGTTTTCTTCTTTGGATTTTTACTTCTATCAACAGTAACAAGGAATGAAAGTCATTAGTGACATAAAATCTAGGGAGGAGTTTCATCCTCCAGTCTGACCCTTTTGTCAGTTGACTTTCACTTAATTCAGAACTGTCGTGATGAACCTTCAGCCATATTTCACCTGATTCAATTTGATCCCCAAGGTGCTTCACAAATATAATATCAGCTCCATAATTCTTTTTAGCTCTTCGGTCCATCTCCTCCTTCCATACTCTTGCTAGAACTGCAGCTTCTAATCCGACAACCTTACCTGTTTCTCCTGTATAAGTGAAATCAGTGATGTGTCGGGCTGCTAGCAATATTTTTTCTGTTTTACCTTCACATAGCCAGCTTGCAACATCTTCAGATACTCCTTGTTCTATTAACATGTTACTAAACTTGTTCAAAGCATTGCCGTTATGCAGAACCTTACGGACACGTGATGCTTCATCTACCCTATTATCCACAATGTTCACAAAACGCAGAAGTTCTCCTAACTCTTCGACGAGCTCTTGCAGTTCCAAGGATCCGTTACCAAGGAAACACTGAACAGCTTCCATCACTTCCAGAGAGTTGTCAACAGAGTTTTCAAGAGGTGAATCCATGTTGCTGATAACAGCTGAACAACTCAAACTCTTCATTCCACGAGCTTGTGATGCTGCAACCACTTTCTTAACTAAATCAACAGCAACATCTTCTGTACTGATGAGATCAATAGCTCCTTTTCCGAATTCAACATCATAAACCAAAGCACACACTCCTTCAGCCAGCTTTTTGGACACAATTGAGCATATCATTAGAGGAACGCTATCTACGGTAGCCGTCAGATCCTTGCAGCGGTAAATCTCCTTATCTGTTGGCACCAGCTCCACTGTCTGTCCTACGATGCAGCATCCGACGTCTTCCATCATCTGCTCGATTTTATCTTTAGTGCAGTCGACTGTGAAGCCAGGGATGGATTCCAATTTGTCCAGAGTATATCCTTTCAATTGGAGAGCACGACCGGAGATCATAGGGACCTTGAGACCTAAAGCAGCAAGTGCAGGAGCCAAGACAAGACTCACTTTGTCGCTGACACCTCTTGTGCTGTGTTTATCCACCATCCGATGGCGCCACTCGGGTCTCCAGCAAAACACACGACCCGAGGAGGTCATATTTGCTGTTTCTTCCGAATTCACTTTCTTGGAGCTCTCATTGTAATTAGCCAGGGAAATATCAGTCATGATTGCCAAATTGTTCATTCTGGAGATCAGCGACGAGTTCTGTAACATGATATTGTCCACTTTAGAGCTCTTGTAGTCGTGATAAAACTTTTCTATATCCTTATAATCTAAATGGTTATAATGTCCAAATCTGCACATTGACTGTTCAGAAAAGAAATTCAGCATGGTTTCGTTGAGATTGTCTGAGGGCTTTACTTCTCTCTGATCGTAACTCTGAGGCTTAGTTTCATCCAGGAAGTTAGTCTTTGAAGTACTGTCTCTGCCTGAAGCTCTTTTACTAGCATCACCTGTTATGCTTCTAAGCCATCCTTCGGAATTCCTCTTCCTTAAATCCCCACTTTCTATAAACGATTCGAGTGTGGCTATATGCTTCGGAAAAATCTCTCCGACTTCCGCGGTAAAGTCGAATGGCACTTTGTATCTATGATGAATGGACGCCTCTTCTTTACTCGGACCACTCTGCGAAACGTAAACTCTGTTTCGTTCCCCTTCATTACCACTCGTTACTCTGCCTTTGCGATAATTGTCCATGACGCATTTTGCTGAGAGCGAGGAATAGAATACCTTTCGTGTGGATCTCTCTTCAGATCGTGCCAGACTTGTATACCTAGGTATTTTGAAGTGCAAAGCGTACTGTATAGTAGTCTCACAGCTCTCTGATCTGTGTGATTGTTCTTCACAGTTCCTAGACATGTCACCAGCGACATAGACACTCTGCCATGCATTACCAGTAGTTGCGTGGTCAAAGGCATTATCTGCGCTATCTCTTCGATTCTTGATTTTCAGTAGCAGATCCACATTTTTATATGCGTTGCCTTTCTCTTTTTCTTTTCCATGTTTACAATCTAACTTAACACTATCAAGATCATCTTTTTCACTGACAAATTCAACATTTAAACTATTGCATTGTCTATTGAGTTCGGTTTTATGATCCTTGAAGTGATCAATAATCTTACCAACTCGAGAAGCCACTTCAGCTCTCATCTCAGTATTTTGTGCGGCCAGGTCACCTATTTTATTTCTCAACTCATTATTTTGTGCGGCCATTTCGCTATTTTGACTTTTAATGTCATTCATCTGTGTAGCCATATCAGTCATCTGGTCACCTATTTTATCGCTTTGGGCAGCTATATCGGCTTTCATATCGGCTTTCAAGTCATTTAACAACTTTACTAATTCATCCATACTTCTAGTTAACGGCATTCAATAAATTATCCCGCTTCTGACACCAAATGTTGCGGATTACAAAAATGGATAGCCACTGAGCGTGAGTATTAAAAGCTATATTTCAAAACCAAATTCAATACAAGGTAAATTGTTACAAAGGAAATATGGATGAAGTATCTTATTAACAAATCAACTATTAACATGCACAAGTCATCAATCTTCCTGCGTAGAGCACACAACATCAGCTCTGTGTATTTTACTAAATACTACCTTTTACTTGATTTACCAGGTCACCCGAAGATCTTCACTCGCAACCCAATTCGCGTCCTGTGCTAATAACTTTTCACACACTAGCCGAACAAAAAGACAGTCCGTGTAGACATTCGAAGTTAGCCATAAAAGTTCCCACTTTTATACTTCCGCGTATACACAACACATCAAGTTACTTCTTGATACTTAACGATAAAAGATCCCACTTTTATCCTTCCGCGTATACACAACACATCAAGTTACTTCTTGATACTTACGCGCACTGTCTCAGAACAGCTCACCGTCCATTTTCGAACTCTCCGACCGTTACAACACAACGACCGTTAACGCTCCACTGTTCTCAAATTCTCCCAACGTTCTTATTCGTTGGCTGAAACTTTGCTTTCGGTTGCCAGATTCTTCTGTCGTAACAATATCTTGAACTACTGAACGCATATTGTCGGAAATCACGAATGAAACACATTTGATTGATATATCTTTAAATTATCTTCAATCACACTATTTCATAAAAAAGCCAATTTAAGAAGTTACTGTGTTGTGTGTCTCAGTTACTATTAACAAAACTTGTAACTCTACCTAATAATGTGGCCCCTAAGTTAGTTCACGAATGTTTTGTAACATTCCACATTATTCAGAAAACTCTCCCAACATCCTTTCTTTTGGATTATCATAGTTCCTTTGTATCCAGTGTCATTAACCGGTTCTTTCTCATAATCTCTAGTTTATCTCATCTTATGTTTTATCGAACTCCACTAATTGTGAAATTCTATTCCCAGATAGTTGACCTGCTTAATGACTTGTACACCTGCTTTGACGCAATTATTGGAAATTACAGCGTGTATAAGGTAAGAAATTTAATCATCTCACATAAGAAGAACATAGCGAATTAAATTTCTTGATTTCCTTATCTAGAACAAAAACGATAGGATCACCTTGCACTTTAATTTCGACAGACTAAGTAGGGGTCTTCTGTTCTAACTTCCGGTGTCTGTATGAACTTTTAACCTCGGAGTATTTTTTACTGCTAACTTTTGTTGTCAGAATGGCACTACTCGGTTTCTTAAGTAACTGGACTACACTGTATACTATATACATATATATATATACAGTGGACCTTCGTTATAGCGCTGCTCGCTATACCGCGCACTCGGTTATAGCGCGGGCGATGTTCGCGATAAGTTCAAACATGTTTATACAGGTCCGTGCGGCGTTAGTGAGTATCGCATTTTATTGTTACTGCGTATTGAGTAATTGTGTATGTATTGAGTTCCTGCATGTATTTTGAATAGTGTTTAATTATTGTATGCATGATGAATAAAAGAAAAGCTTACAGTGTGAAATTTATTGTGTCGCCACAGTGCCGCTCGGTATAACGCGGTTCACCTTATAACGCGGGTGTTGTTTCCCGCCCGACATGCGCGTTATATCGGGGGTCCACTGTACTTTATTTCACACTTCAAACAATACAGTGCACAATCATATCAAGAGAACGACTGCCGCCTGGCAAGTCACTAAATACAGCAGGATTCTCAATTCCACTATCAAGGCTATAACTAAGCCTTCAGGTGTTCCCAACACCTAAGCAACAAGTCCTAAGCATAGGGACTACCAGAGTCCAAGGCGCAACTGCCATTTGTCGAAATTCTTCCCTTGTTCGAAAACATCGCCAGTGAGGTCGCGTTATATATTTTGGGGGGTGTAAGGCTCATTCGATCCAATCAGGTACTCCCACGTTCCAAGCTAGTGGGCGACATTCGTTGGATGCAACTCCGAACATGGGCTTTATTAAACATATAGGTTGTTTATCACCCAGCCAGGAGCTGCTCTTCTTGTTGCTAGGCAAGGCTCTGGGGAAATATGGCACTCCTGGCTCGACATAGGCGATCGAATCTTTACAGACTATAAAAGCAAGTCTTCCTACGGTTAAGTGAACTGATTTTGCAGCTTACGACATAGAGTGGAATTTTCCCGCTTCGATAATTTTTTCTTCTTGCTGAATTGGGTTGTTTGGGTTGCATTACTTATGAGAGGCACTTTTTTCCACATAATGGGCTAAATGGCCAGATCACAAAGACCCCGAGTGCTTAGAGAAGGTTGAGGGAAAGGGCAGCCACTGGACAGGTATTATGAAACAGATGGTGGCCTCCCGTCAAGGCCATCCAGCGTGTTCTTTAACGTGCACATGCTATGAATCATTCACTATGCTATGAATCATCACATGCTATATCATCATCCACGGCTTACCATCCCATCCGATGAACGACGGCCTTTCCAAGACCATAGGTGTCCACTTTCTCACTGAGGGTAGGGTGGGCAAGATTAAGAGGAAGTGTGGCCGAGTGGTTAGCGCGCTTGGCTACTGATCTACGGGACCTGGGTTCGAGCCCCGGGTAAGGCATGGATGTTCGTGTTGTTTTTCTGCTGAGGTCCTGCCATCCTCACAGACCTTCTACTATGGCATATAAACTGAAGGCTCCTGTCAGACCTCTGTGGCAAGCAGCTGCTTGAGGGGGTATTTATTTTATATAAATCGTAACCTAGTCACAGTTGAAATTCGAACCTGGGAATTGCAGATTACGAGCTTTTCGAGTTAATTTTCTTGTGCGCCCAAGAAATATGGTTAAGGTAAAAAAACAAATATTTACAATAAGAAAGTCCTAACAAAATGGTGGAGCTCATATATATATATGCTACAGATATCAGAGATGAGTTCGGGACGGGCTTTGTCGGGCTGAGACCGAGTCCGACCTGGCTCAAAGAGCTAGGGAGTGGCAAAGACTCTGTCATAATTTCAATTTCTAATTTTTCTTGCAATTGCGAAAATAATTTGTTAAAATTAATATTCTTTTGAATATATTTTTCAACCTCTTAATCAATTTTTAGTTCTTAAAAATTATACCAGTCAATATTTAAAAATTTCTCTTATTTCTCTTTTTACTTTTGTATTGTTTTTAAATGACTGGCCCCTAACATCACCATGGTTGTTAGGTGTATAAATAAATAAATATCTTCCACCAATTATTTCTATTATTTTTCCGTCCCAAATAATATTATCTTAATTTTGTCATTAAATAAAAGTCTGTAATAACTCGTTGTTGGGTTGGGTTCTTTTTTACCTCTGAGCGGCACTTTTTTGCACACCATGGGCTAAATGGCCAGGTCACATGGACCCCTAAGACTCAGAGATGGTTGGGGGAGGGGACCCACTGGAACAGCTGTTGGGAGACAGATGGTAGCCTCCCGTCAAGGCCATCCAGCGTGTTCTTTACGTGTACAGGGTGTGGCTCTCCCGCACGCGGGGCCACGGCTTAACGTCCCATCCGACGGACGGCGGCCTTTCCAAGCCCATCGGTGTCCCCTACTGACCATGGGCAGGGCGGGGAATTTTGTGTAATAACTCGTATTAGGGAGAATTGAAAAATTGTTTACGGAAGGCATTTCTATAATATGTTTAATTTTTTTTTCCTTTAATTTCCTTACTCTGGCTCAAGTTTAGTAATTATCGAAGTGGTTGAGCATTCATTGAACAATTTCAGGCTCGGCTCGAAAATTTGAGGCCGAACTCATCTCTAAAAAAAATACTAATTCGATTAGAGTTGATGGCAGTGTTCTTTTTCTTTTCCATCTCAGGTGGAGACAATAGGTGATGCCTACATGGTTGTTTCCGGCCTTCCGATCCGCAACGGAAATGACCACGCCAGGGAAATCTCCCAATTGGCTCTTTCTTTGCGTTCTGCGATTCAAGTCTTCAAGATCCGACATCGGCCGAATACGAAATTGCAACTGAGAATCGGAATCCATTCAGGTGATCATTTTTTTTTTCCTTTTCATTCCTAACCATTCAGTGAGATTCTATATTAGGTCGAATACATGGGCGTCTGCAGGCGGGGAGGGGGGAGGGGGGTTGCGTGCCTCCCCTAGAAAAATTAATCGAAAAATCAATTTATGATGACTAATACAGGCCAACACCAAAAATTATGTCGGTTTTCTTTAACGAAATGTAACCTACATTTTTTTTTTATTTTGAACGACGACTTTTATTAATATGAAAAGACAGTTTTACGTGTTTTTTAAAAATAGCAAGTTAGTATTTTTTCCTTTTTGTTTTCGCGCATCCTTAGTTGGAATTAGGATATGATGTATGCATGATTTCTGATTCCGAACTGTGTTCATTATATTTATTTATATTACCGTATTTGCCGGCGTATAGGACGCACCGGAGTATAAGACGCATCCCCTTTTTTAAACACATTTTTAAGGGAAAAAAAATTTCCCACATTGTTTCATGAATTTCCATAAAGATTTACTGTACTCATTTTATAGTTATTTATGTATACAAAAAATGTAACTAGGGAACATTGTAGTTAGGTACCTTTTAATGTTTATCCTCAAAACCCAGAAATTCATTTCCAGAAATAAATGAAAAACCACTTGAAGCCTCTTTTTCAGAAACTGAGTCTTCGTATAACAAATCATCCCCTGTGCCATCAAGTGAGTTACTAATATCATATTTCTTAAATGACTTTACAACTGTCTCATGTTTCACAGCATTCCATGAAGTTTTGACCCATTCACAAATCTGCAAAATGCTAGGCCTCTTCCTTCTTCCTGATGGTGTCACTTCAAAATCTGTAGACTGCATCCAACTGTTCCATTTCTTCTTCATGAATCCTTTAAATGGTTTATTAATGCAGACATCTAAAGGTTGAAGCTGGCTCATTACTCCACCTGGAATTACAGCTAACTGAATTTTCCGTTGGTTGATTTTATTTTTTTACAGCTTCTGTTCTATGACTCCGAAACTGATCCCATACTAGCAAGGCAGGTTTCTTTAACAGTCCACCAGGACGCCTAGACCACACATTGTCTATCCACAACTTCATCCCCCCTTCATCCATCCAGCCCTTAGGATGAACGTGCACAAACACACTTTAGGCAGTTTTTCCTTGGGCAAGGTTTTCCTTTTGAAAATCAAAAGAGGCGGCAATTTTGTTCCATTGGCACAACAAGACAACACGACTGTGTAGTGCATTTTCTCATGTCCACAAGTTTTAACAATAACACTTCTTGCACCTTTGGAATCTACTGTTTTGTTTGAGGGTACATCGAACGTCAGTGGGACCTCATCCATGTTTCCTATTTGTGAAAGTTCAAAATTTCCACTTTTTCTTGCATTAATGACAATTTTATGAAACTCGATAATCTTGTCTTCATATTCTGTTGGCATCTTTGGTGCTATTTTTGTTTTAGTCCGCATACGTAAGTCATTTCTCGTCATGAATCTAGAACACCATGACGTCGATCCTGTAAAATCAGCGATGCCTCTGTTAGTAGCTATCACTCTTGCTTGTTGAATAGTCATTTTTGTGGAAACTGAAAATCCCGAGCTTCGGTGGGCTAATAACCAAGTTTTTAATTCTTCTTCTAGCTCCGGCCATTTTGCAATTCCATGTCGAAAATTATGTTTACTACACATAGCTTTTTTTAGGTCTTCTTCCTGTCTTCTCCAAGTTCTTATCATCATTTCTGTTGGCGGTGATCCGAAATTCCTCTCTGCTTCCCTGTTTCCGTGTTCTTTAGCATACTCAATCACTCGTAGCTTGAATGCAATATCATAGCAGAATCTGCGTTGTTTTTGAGCCATGTTTCGCAGCAAAAACATGAGAAAGCTTCTTCGGTACTAAAAGTTTACGTTTTGGTTGCCTTGAGGCGCTGTAATCGGTAACGACGCGCCATGCTCGCGCTTTTCGAAAAAATATGCCGGTGAAATGTGATCACACATGCGCACATTGGATGAATCGTAACCTTGAGGTGTCAGTGGATCTGAACTCTATTTTATGGAATGCTCCCTCTATCAGTAGTGAAACATAAAATACATCACGCAACTTATTATTTTTACAGAACAAATAAAATATGGAAACGATTTATTTGAAACCACTCTTTCACAAAAGGACAAAATGCAAAAGAATACTTATATATGTATATTGATATAAATCAAAAGTTTTAGACTGAAATTTCAACTCATAATTTTGATTACCGGCGCATAAGACGCACCCCATATTTTAGGCGTATTTTGAGGGGAAAAAAGTGCGTCCTATACGCCGGCAAATACGGTAATTGATTTTCATCAATATTTTATTTGTTAGTAATTACTTTTATTAATAATTTAATTTTTTTAATAATATTATAAATTATATTAAATATTTCTATCGTGACAAATAATTTGTTTTTGCTTTCACCCTGAAAATTTTTTCTCAACCCTCAAACCATTTTTGCGTTCCATCCCCTCAGAAAGATTCCTGCAACGCCCATGATCAAATATCCAATAATTAAAATAAAATATCCCGTCAAATAAGTATTTGAAATATGTTAAATTTTTCCATTTTGCATTTCCTACAGGTCGCACACCAGTGTGGTAACGATAAATGGCAACAGGGAATAACAGCTTGGGCATTTCTCACAGAATGATTGATAGGTCATTGATTTGTCATCAACCACAGAGTTGTTCAACTTTCTACACTGGCAAGTCATTTTTCAAAAGTGGAAGCAAACTCAGTGGCGAGAACATTTATGATCCAAACTGATCCAAAAAAAAAATGCTATAAAATTTTGAGATGATCCAATCCCATTTCAAAGTAATCAACACAGTCAATCGCAATTTCCACCGATTTTTGAAATTATATAGAAATTTTAACTCACCATATCAATAATATTTTTAAGATAATTCTTACCTTGCGTTTGAATCAAAATCGGGGCGGTGGTGGCTCAGTCAGTAGCGCGCCAGGCTCGTAATCTGTAGTTCCCAGGTTCGAGTCCCATCTGGGTCAGCGTTGAGATTTATCTCCGCAAAATTCCCGCCCTGCCCACGGTCAGTAGGGGACACCGATGGGCTTGGAAAGGCCGCCGTCCGTCGGATGGGACGTTAAGCCGTGGCCCCGTGTGCGGGAAAGTCATATCCTGTGCACGTTAAAGAACACGCTGGATGGCCTTGACGGGAGGCTACCATCTGTCTCCCAACAGCTGTTCCAGTGTGTCCCCTCCCTCAACCTTCTCTGAGCCTTCGGGGTCCATGTGACCTGGCCATTTAGCCCATGGTGTGCAAAAAAGTGCCGCTCAGAGGCAAAACAACCCAACCCAACTGAATCAAAATCTTGAGCCGTTTTACTCGTATAAAATATTCGTTTACTGCAATAAATTTGTCCTTATTGTTAAATAAGAGCGCTGTCAAAGCCACTTTGTTAATCTGTTTCAATTTATGCCGTTCCATATCTTTGAAACGCTGCTTAAACAAATTCGTTCTATTTGATAGTTTTCGGACGCATTTTTGTTAATATTTAGGAAACTATTCAAAAACGTTTATCACATGAACAGAATAGAAACACTCATACTTCTATTTCCATATATTAACTTTTATAATCTATGCCAACAATTTTTTTTCTTTAAATTCCTAACCTCAACTCATTCAAATTTGCTCCATCATCTTGAGCTGAGTTGTTTACTTCTGAACATTTTTTTGCATACTCGGTGAAATGGCCAAGTCACAAGAACCCCAAAGGCTCAGAGTACGTAGGGTTGGTATTCACTGGATAGGTGTGTTAGGAGACATATACAGGGTGTTTCAAAAAGGTTTAGTCAAACGTTGGGAAACGTTTTCTACTGCGCATAGTGATGAAAAAAGTACCTATGAACATTGGGCCAGAAACGCTTCCCTTCCGAGTTACAGCACATTTTGGAAGTACAATTAAAGAAACTTGTCAAAAGGTACAATGATAGTAAATTTGCATCATTTGCATGTCTGATGGCATAGTAGATGTATATCTACCATAGTATCCTACCATAGTAGATGTATGCAAATGTTGGACAAAATCTCACCACTCCCGAGTGATCTGAATCGTACGTATCCTACCCGTTGAATTGCTAGAGGTAGATCAACCGAATGGCCTGCATGCTCTCCCGATTTGAATCCACTGGATTTCTTCTTATGGGAACATGTTAAGTGTTCTTGTTTCACTTCTGAGTGGCACTTTTTTGCACACAATGGGCTAAATGGCCAGGTCACAAGACCCCAAAGACTCAGAGAAAGTTGAGGGGAGGGAACCCACTGGACAACTGTTACGAGACAGATGGTAGTCTCCCGTCAAGGCCATCCAGCGCGTTTAACGTGCACAGGTTATGGTTTCCAGCGCATGGGACCACGATTTAATGTCCCATCCGACAGACAGCGGCCTTTCCAAACCCATCGGTGTCCCTTACTGACCGAGAGCAGCGCAAGGAATTTTGTGGAGATAAATCTCAACGCAGGCTAGGCTGGGAGTAGAACCTTGGAAATGCAGATTACGAGCCTGGCGCATTACCGACTAAGTTACCCCTCCTCTGGACACGTTAAGGTTGAGGTTTACGCTACTACGGTTCCTAATACACAAGCTCTCTGCGAACGGTTGTGGATGGTTGTCAACAATCCAAAACACTCTGGGACTCTTCGAAATTGTTCGGCAGTCGATGAGAAGACGCTGTGTGGTGTGTATTGCTGCTAAAAGAAGTCATTTAAAACACTTGCTCTGATGTAGACTTACATAATTGTTCTCTTCGATCACTTACAATAATAGTTAAAAGAACAGCTAAATATGTAACTGGAAAGAAACTGATTAACTCTACAGACTTTCTTACTTGCACTCTAAAAATGTGTGGGGCGGGGTGGCTCAGTTGGTAGCACGCCAGGCTCATAATATATAGTTCCCAGGTTCGAGTCTCAGCTGGGTCAACGTTGAGATTTATCTCTGAAAAATTCCCCGCCCTGCCCTCGATCAGTAGGGGACACCGATGGGCTTGAAAAGGCCGCCGTCCGTCGGATGGGACGTAAAGACGTGGCCCCGTGAGCGGGAGAGCCATGCCCTGTGCACGGTAAAGAACACGCTGGATGGCCTTGACGGGAAGCTATCATCTGTCTACCAACAACTGTTCCAGTGGGTCCCCTCCCCCAACCTTCTCTGAGCCTTCGGGGTCCATGTGACCTGGTCATTTAGCCCATGGTGTGCCGCTCAGGCGTAAAACAACCCAACTCAAAATGTGCTATAACTCGGAAAGGAAGCGTTTCTGGCCCAATGTTCATAGGAACCTTTCTCATCACTATGCGCAATAGAACAAGTTCACAAAGTTTGACACACATTTTTGGAAACACCCTATACATGTCCCATAATAGCCATCCAATAGATCACCTACCCATACGTACTCTGAGCATTTGGAGTTCTTGTCCTCTCAAGACCACACAGCTTGTTCTTTAAACGCACACAGGATATGACTCTTTTTCACAAAGAACCGTGGTTTAACGTCCCTTCCGACGGACAGCAGTCTTTCCAAGTCATTAGTATCCCTTTTCAAATCAAGAACGGGGGTGGGTTGATCAGCACAGTCACTCGAATCTGGGAGTTTCAAATTACCAGTCTGGCATTGTATGAACTCTCTGTATGACAAAAAGAAATTTTCTTTTCAACTTCCGCAAATTCGTCATTGACAGGATATTTGGGTTGTTTTACCTCTGAGCGGCACTTTTTTGCACACCATGGGCTAAATGGCCAGGTCACATGGACCCCGAAGGCTCAGAGAAGGTTGGGGGAGGGGACCCACTGGAACAACTGTTGGGAGACAGATGGTAGCCTCCCGTCAAGGCCATCCAGCGTGTTCTTTAACGTGCACAGGGTATGGCTCTCCCGCACACGGGGCCACGGCTTAACGTCCCATCCGACGGACGGCGGCCTTTCCAAGCCCATCGGTGTCCCCTACTGACCGTGGGCAGGGCGGGGAATTTTGCGGAGATAAATTTCAACGCTGACCCAGCTGGGACTCGAACCTGGGAACTACAGATTACGAGCCTGGCGCGCTACCGACTGAGCCACCCCCGCCCCATTGACAGGATATTCAAATGTTTACCATTTTTCCATTTCTCTCCACAGGTCCATGTGCTGCTGGTGTGGTGGGCTTGAAGATGCCTCGTTACTGCCTCTTCGGTGACACGGTGAACACAGCTTCTCGAATGGAGACCACGGGGGAAGGTACTCGGAATCCTTTGATCTCTTTTTGCAATTTTTTTCACCACTCTGATGGTCAGCTATCGAAACAAAGGGAGAAAATTTAACAAGTGTGAAGTGATTGAATTTTCTCTAAAATTTAATTATAAAGTTTTAGTTCGGAAACATGTAAAATTACTTACCATTTAAGACTATTTTAATATATTTCCATATAACATAAAATCAATTCCTAACTCTTTAAAAATACAGTGTTACGTGTTAAATTTAACATCTTAAAAATAGGCTAAATCACCTAACTCTATGCACTGAGTTGGGTTGGGTTGTTTTACCTCTGAGCGGCACTTTTTTGCATACCATGGGCTAAATGGCCAGCTCACATTGACCCCGAAGGCTCAGAGAAGGTTGGGGGAGGGGACCCACTGGAACAGCTGTTGGGAGACAGATGGTAGCCTACCGTCAAGGCCATCCAGCGTGTTCTTTAACGTGCACAGGGTATGGCTCTCTGACACACGGGACCATGGCTTAACGTCCCATCCGACGGACGGCGGCCTTTCCTAGCCCATCGGTGTCCCCTACTGACCGTGGGCAGGGCGGGGAATTTTGCGGAGATAAATCTCAACGTTGACCCAGCTGGGACTCGAACCTGGGAACTACAGATTACGAGCCTGGCGCGCTACCGACTGAGCCGCCCCCTATGCACTGAGTGATCATTGAATTATGACCACCCTAATCCCATATTATTTCAATGGGACGCTAATTTCGAAACTCTATAACTTTTAAAATACAGGTTTATGGGAAAATATGACTAAAGGTAAAATAAATATGTCAATCAATTCTATCTACTTATCGCTTTTAAACCATATTCCTTCAGCATTTAAAGAGTTGGGGAGAGTTGAACATTTAACACAGCAGATGCTATACAAAAGAATTTACCTTTGACGTTAATTGAAATTTAAATAAAAATATTATATATTTCAAACCATTTCATAAATAACTACATATTTTAAAAGTGTGTGTAAATAATTCCTTCAATATTCGCTTCATTTTTCTATAAATTTCTTAGAACACATTGCTACTTCTAAATGTTTAAGCTTCCTTGCCTGTTTAAATACTGAAATAATATTTTTGAAAATCGATAATTAGATAGAATTGATTGAAACTCATTTTACCTTTAATCACATTTTCCCATAAAACCTTTATTTTAAAAGCTATAGAGTTTCGAAATTAGCTTCCCATTGACATAACATGGGATGGGGAGTCATAATTCAATAATCACTCATGTGTATGTATATATATATATGTTTAATATAAAAAAATTATGTTTTTTACACACCCTGCAAACAAATTGCCGCTGTCAATGTAAACAACCTCTTGTCCTCCACACTCCACTACCTAAATTTCAAATTTCTGGAATGAATAACTGTTCACAATATTCATTTAAAATTTTTCCATTTCTAAAATTTAGCTCCTTCTAAAGGTGGAAATTCAGACTATAGTAAAATGTGAATCATTACATTTTATTAGCATTTATCATTTAACGCTTAAAACGAAAAAAGAACATTTACAAATGGACAGATGACGAAGTGTAATTAGTAGCTCTTTTTTTTTCGAACAAATATTTAGGTTGTTTTACCTATGAGTGACACTTTTTACATACAATGGGCTAAATGGCCAGATCACAAGGACCCCGAGGGCTCAGAGAAAGTTGTTGAAATAATACCCACTGGACAGCTGTTATGAGACAGATGGATCCTCATGCTAAGGCCATCCAGCTTATTCTTTAATGTGCACAGGGTATGGTTCTCCCGCACACGGAGCCACGACTTAACGTCCCATCCGACGGACGGCGGCCCTTCCAAGGCCAGAGTTAAAAATAAACCACAAGTAGGTTTTAAAAAAAATTTGAAGATATTCCCCCTCCACACCCTTGAAAAATACGTGTAACACATTTTTTCTTCCATTTCGGCTACTAGTGGGAAGCCCTATCCCATCCCCTGATCCTGTCCTGCCTGGGACCAATCTTAAAACTTAAAAGAAACTTACCTCCTGTTTTATTTCATACAAGATTCAAATTATGTGGAAAATGACTAAAGTTTGCAATTTGTTAGAATTGGCTACTTTTGGCTAAAAAGTACAAAGTGAATTGATGTTTGGATCAAAAAAACTACTCTTTAATTAGGTCCAACAAAAAATTTGTTCCTGCATTTATTTTCCAAAAATATAAAGCTGAAAATGCAGAATCGCCAAGGTAATCGGACGTAAGACAGCATTAGTTATGGCGTGTTTGGAGAATTCTGAAAATTCTGATCAAACATCTAGCCAGAAATCTATTTTCAATCTGTACTTTCACTTATAATATGTTTACATCAGTGGTGGCTCGCTTATAAACACTGTGGAACTGCAGCACCCCCAATTTCAACTTGATATTATCGATAACATTTAATATAATGAGTCCTTTTTTCTTTAATTCTTGAAGAAATTATTCCTTAAGCTTAATGTCTGTAGCCATTCCCCAGTTTATGAAAAAGATACAAAAATCTTTGTATGGAACTGTGCGCTTCACAGTACTAGCGGCGAGGTGTTTGACTGTTGTGCGCATGCGCACATAGGAAGCTACACGCGAGGCTGCAAGGGAGAGAGAGCACTGTCGTTCCCGCAGTGCCAACCCTGGCGTGCTGGTTGAAGGTAGTTTTACACAATTTTAAAACAAAGGCTAAAAATTTTCTGGAGCAGCACCCCCACTAATTTTAGCTACGAGCCGCCACTGGTTTACATGTCATTTTTTGCGACCCATAATTTGAGAATCGCTTTTCCATAGTATCTTAACATCTTTTTCCGTTTCAAAGAAACATCTCAAATCGACGCATGTTGCAGCTTTTACAATAAGAAGCAAATACAGCGTTTTATTGTAATACGAATAAAAAACATTCTAATCAATTTGCAGCTTATATAATAAGCAAATATCCGAATTATTTTGTAAATTGGGGGTGGGGGTGGCTCAGTCGGTAGCGCGCCAGGCTCGTAATCTGTAGTTCCCAGGTTCGAGTCCCAGCTGGGTCAGCGTTGAGATTTATCTCCACAAAATTCCCCGCCCTGCCCACGGTCAGTAGGGGACACCGATGGGCTTGGAAAGGCCGCCGTCCGTCGGATGGGACGTTAAGCCGTGGCCCCGTGTGCGGGAGAGCCATACCCTGTGCACGTTAAAGAACACGCTGGATGGCCTTGACGGGAGGCTACCATCTGGCTCCCAACAGCTGTTCCAGTGGGTCCCCTCCCCCAACCTTCTCTGAGCCTTCGGGGTCCATGTGACCTGGCCATTTAGCCCATGGTGTGCAAAAAAGTGCCGCTCAGAGGTAAAACAACCCAACCCATGCTACTTAAAACAGCTTAATAGTGGTATGTACTCTGTAAAAGTGAATTTCGTGTACTTTAATGTTGTATCAGTACTCTCATTCTAAACACTACTTAAATATTTACTGCTTTTATTTTTCTTTATCCCCCAAATGCACACACACACACACTGTCAAGTCTATAGCTGAAATTTAAGCTATAAGAGAGACTAAAATATGGCGCTGATCTTATTTATATTCTATAAATTAATTTATACATAATTTGTTAACGTTATGAGCTGAATGGAATTGACTCCTGTATTGAACTCGAAGTTGTGGGGGGGGAGGATGCTTCCCCAAAAGACAAATGCATCTGTAGTGTTATAATCAGGGACTGGTACAGTCGCTCAAAAAAGTATCCTAACACTATGATTGATTACAGAATTCAAAAAATATATCTGGCAACGATTTTTTTTAGAAATTAGTGAATTAGTGATTAGTAGAAATTAGAAATTAGTTTCTCTTATAGCTTAAATTTCAGCTATAGACTTGACAGAGTGTGTGTGTGTGTGCATTTGGGGGATAAAGAAAAATAAAAGCAGTAAATATTTAAGTAGTGTTTAGAATGAGAGTACTGATACAACATTAAAGTACACGAAATTCACTTTTACAGAGTACATACCACTATTAAGCTGTTTTAAGTAGCATGGGTTGGGTTGTTTTACCTCTGAGCGGCACTTTTTTGCACACCATGGGCTAAATGGCCAGGTCACAATGGACCCCGAAGGCTCAGAAAAGGTTGGGGGAGGGGACCCATCGGAACAGCTGTTGGGAGACAGATGGTAGCCCCCGTCAAGGCCATCCAGCGTGTTCTTTAACGTGCACAGGGTATGGCTCTTCCGCACATGGTGCCACGGCTTAACGTCCCATCCGACGGACGGCGGCCTTTCCAAGCCCATCGGTGCCCCCTACTGACCGTGGGCAGGGCGGGGAATTTTGCGGAGATAAATCACAATGCTGACCCAGCTGGGACTCGAACCTGGGAACTACAGATTACGAGTCTGGCGCGCTATCGACTGAACCACCCTCGCCCCTTTTAGTAGCATGATGAAGATAGGTAAAGAGGAAAACTTTTCTTGAGCCAGTAGGGATCTGAACCCACGCCCTCCATGCCAGATGCTCTGATCACTGAATTACTGGCAGCTGATCGATCTCTACTGCTGATGTTATGCTATACACCATCTGATCGATCGCTGTCTTTTAAGTTCATTTGGAAATTCCATTCTTCAAAGCCTCACCACTTGGCTCAAGCCAATTTTTCCTCTACACCCATTTTCATTCTGTTACTTAATACGGTTTAATAGTGGTCAAATACTCAGTAAATCAATGAACAGCTGTGAATTAATTTCTCTAAATAGGAAATTCATGTTAAACTAATGGAAGAGTTTCGGGAGTTGAGCTTTAAATTAATTGCATATATTACACATATTTTCCATGAATAATTTCTTCAAAAATATCTGAGCTGTAAGGGCATTCCAGTCCATTCTAGTTGAATCCATCACTTCCTTCCCAATTATTTTTCAAGATTTTTATCATTAAAATTAACTTATTTTTCGTTAACCTGGGGGGTGGCTCAGTCGGTAGCGCGCCAGGCTCGTAATCTGTAGTTCCCAGGTTCGAGTCCCAGCTGGGTCAGGGTTGAGATTTATCTCCGCAAAATTCCCCACCCTGCTCACGGTCAGTAGGGGACACCGATGGGCTTGGAAAGGCCGCTGTCCGTCGGATGGGACGTTAAGCCGTTGCCCGGTGTGCGGGAGAGAGCCATACCCTGTGCACGTTAAAGAACACGCTGGATAGCCTTGACGAGAGGCTACCATGTCTCCCAACAGCTGTTCCAGTGGGTCCCCTTCCCCAAACTTCTCTGAGTCTTTGGGGTCCATGTGACCTTGGCCATTTAGCCCATGGTGTGCAAAAAAGTGCCGCTCAGAGGTAAAACAACCCAACCCTTATTTTTTACGTCAGTAATACTTATCAAAAACTTACTACTTAGAATCTCTTTTCTGATATTAACGTTTTTTTAAATATGTAGAAGAGACTTTGGACAATGCTGCATTTTGCTGTCAGAGGATTAAGCTTTTCTTTACTGCATTGATAATCAATAAAGACTAAATGTCGATTTCTATCTAATGCTTGGGATATTCATGAGCAAAGAGGAAACCAGATGATGTTTTTTAATGTCAATAGATTGAAGTGTGTTGCAATCCGACATATGATGTGCAAGTTCTCCGATGAACAATAGAAAGGGATTTATTCTTATCAGTAATCCATTTTCTCTCGAAATCGGATTACAACAGAAATGGTCGAAATGAGATTTTTCTTATCTCTTTCATTGCGTAGCAAGGAAAAACGATAAAGAGCAAGCATATATTGATCGCTTTCGTCTCGTCAAAACTTAATTCATTTTAAAAAGGAAAGGTATTTTAAATAAATTATTATTTTATTAATCTGTATTGACAAAATTCTTTAATCCCCATCCCTTTTCAAAAATCATGGCTTCGCCACTCATATGATGATAGATTTCTGCTTCGGGAAGAGAGGAGATGGCCCAGTCGGTAGCGAGCCAGGCTCGTAATTTACATTTTCCAGTTTCGAGTCTCACCTGGGCCAACGTTGGGATAAAAAAATTAGGCACTCATTCACACACAGGACCCAAGCTCATCGGTGTCCCGTGCCTGGGCCAGCATTGAGATTTATCTCAACACTGACCCAGGCATAGGACACCGATCAGCTTGGAAGGCCACTGTCCGTTGGATGAGGCGTAAAGCCGTGACCCCATGTGCACACGCTGGATGGACTCGGCGTGAGGTTATCTGTCCTCTGTCCAGTGAGTCCCCTCCATCCAACCTTCCCTGATCTCTCAAGGTCCTTGTGACCTGTCCATTTAGCCTGTTATGTTCAAAAAAAATGCAGTTGAGAAGAAAAACGACCCGACGCTGATCCCTCAGGGCCCTCCTTAATGTTCTAGGACAGTACAGTCCAACTTCTCTAAGCCCTCGGGCCATTATTTCTTTTGCCAATATTTCGCGGGCCAAAAACAAGAATAGGATAGGTAATTGAAAAGTCAGTTCATGTCACCTCAAAAAATTATTTTGCTTATACGAAATAAATAACAATAATAAAACCTCAAAAAAATATTTATACGAAAAAATAATAAATAATAATAATAATCAAAAAACCTAAAATATTATTTTATTTATACGAAAAATAATAAGTAATATATAAATAAAACCGATATAAATTTTCTAACCCTTATCAAATATTTAATAAATTTAATGGGAGCATTATGGCATGGTTGATGGGCAATAATTTTTTGTTGTTGTGAGCCGAAGTATATGTTCAAGTGTCGAGTCTTTCAAGCAGTTTCTGTATCTTGATTTTGTATATTTCATATCAGAAAATGCGCGCTCGCAGATATATTATATGTACTTCCTAACATAGAAATTATTTGGAGTCCAAAATCTTTCATTTTTGGATATTTTTCTTTAGACAAAAGTTAGAATAATTCTATTCCAGTTTCTCTATTAGATGCAATAATTGGGTCGGCCTGAGGTCACATAATACCATTTGATATTTAGGATAGTGGATTACTGAATAAATTTAAACTTTGTTTTAAAGTCATCAAATTGAGAAAATCTTCTATTAAAATCTTCAAATAGGATATCTAATTTAGGAACAAATTTTTCAAAATTAGCTGTTTTACTAAGTTGCTTAATTTCTTCGTAGAACCCTTTACAAGTTTCAAAATGAATTAAATTGTTTTCCTGCAAATTTGACTTCAACAATTGTAGTTTGTTTCTAAACCCAGTAACATGATTATAAAGACAGCACACGTTTTGATCTTTTCCTTGTAAGGATTTATTCGACATTTAAATAATCTGTTCTCTACTTAAAAACGAAAGCATATATTTCAATCAATTATTTGGAAAAAAACTATTTTTAAGGAATCAAAAAAATTCTTGAAAAGTCTTGCAAGTGAGCATTGAAAATTTTCATCAACAAAACTTATTAAATCTTTATCGGTGCCCACTTCCGTGAGAAAAATATGAATTTCTTTTCGAAGTGTATAAAATCTCTTGAGGCATTTTCCGGCACTTAACCAGCGAATATTACTAAGTAAAAGCAGATCGCCATACTCAGCATGCCGTTCGTCCAAAAAAGCTTTAAATTTTCTGTGTGTAAGAGAACGATTTCCGCCACGAAATAAATTGGCAATTTTGACATTTTCCATTATGTCGTTTAGTCTCAGCGAAATGCCACACAATGTTTCCAGTGCACAATACATTGCAACATTCGATAACGCATGGGTAGTGGAGAGCGATTCGTGCTGTCGTTAGATGCTTCTTATTACTGCAACTTCATAAAAACATTTGTTTGATGACGCCGCACCGCTCTTAAAAGGTTTCAGAAGTTTGCCGATCGGCTTAAAAACTTTATAGAATGAGTAAGTTGAAGATTGCAAATCAAGTAATATAAGTTGACAAAAAATTATAAGGTGGATTACAGCTATTTATTTAAAATTTCAAATGAAAATTTGATTTTGTTGTCGGGGCATAAAATTCCTTGTGCAGACCGCTAATTGGACAGCGCTGCTCTAAGGCAAAATTTTTAACTCCTATAAGTGAAGGGAAGAAATTCAAAGAGGCCGTAGGCACTACAGACCAAATTATGAAAGCCATAGGCACTTCTGACCAAATTCGTCGAGTTGGGTTGGGTTGTTTTACCTCTGAGCGGCACTTTTTTGCACACCATGGGCTAAATGGCCAGGTCACATGGACCCCGCCGACGGCTCAGAGAAGGTTGAGGGAGGGGACCCACTGGAACAGCTGTTGGGAGACAGATGGTAGCCTCCCGTCAAGGCCATCCAGCGTGTTCTTTAACGTGCACAGGGTATGGCTCTCCCGCACACGGTGCCACGGCATAACGTCCCATCCGACGGACGGCGGCCTTTCCAAGCCCCAAATTCGTCGAGACAACAGTCATTGCGAAAGAGGATTGCTCCTTACAGCTCTATTAGAATCTAATTTTCAACTGCTTTCCAAAATAAAAAATCTACCAGCAAAAACACAAAAAAGCTGATATACAAATGTCATAATGACGTTGCGTTCAAAATGCTTTCAAATCTTTCGTATCCCATAAGGCTAAAGACAGTGGCATAACAAATAGGGTCGCATAGGTAGCAAAATGCCACGAGCTCAGGGCATTTGGCGGCCCACTCA
Source organism: Ryuthela nishihirai (assembly GCA_038380435.1). Classification (NCBI taxonomy): domain Eukaryota; kingdom Metazoa; phylum Arthropoda; class Arachnida; order Araneae; family Heptathelidae; genus Ryuthela; species Ryuthela nishihirai. The sequence continues at coordinate 12,274,569 of JAWZYU010000004.1, forward strand.
AATCTTTTATCAAATCAAAAAGATAAAAATTATCTCGGTTTTGACAATTTTCATCTTTTAACCCCCATAGATTACGACGAAATCGAACGAAATCTTTGATTAATTTGAGGAAGGGAAAGCAAAGGAGAAATATTTTTTTATTTTTTTATATTAAAAAAAAAATAAATGCCCCCTCAAGCAGCTGCTTACCACAGAGGTCTGACAGGAGCCTGTCAGTTTATATGCCACAGTAGAAGGTCTGTGAGGATGGCAGGACCTCGCAGAAAAACGACACATACATCCATACCTTAACCCGGGGCTCGAACCCAGGTCCCTTAGATCAGTAGCCAAGCGTGCTAACCACTCGGCCATGGGACGGCTTTTTTTTTTATGTTATTGGAGCCATCTCGTGCCCGAGTGGATAACATGTTTGGGCTGGTTTCTAATCGCCGGATAAAGAATGGATGTTTGTGTTGTTTTTCTGCTGAGGTCTCGCTTTCCTCACAGACGCTTCTCTATGGCATATTAAACTGACAGGTTTCTGCCAGACCTCTGTGACAAGCAGCTGCTTGAGGGAGTATTTAATTTTTTTATTTATGTTTAGTACTATAGATTTCGAATGTATAGTTTAATAAATTACTGTACCTCATTTATAGAAAAAAAAAATTTTCAACGAAAAAAAAATATTTAATTGCATAAAAAAATTTAGGTTTACAAATCAAGCACAAAAGTAATTGGATGTATGAAGGCCACAAATTTCTCCGCTCAGTTATGTCACTGGTTCAAAAAATTTTTCGCATACAGGTGCGTTGGGTTGTTTTACCTCCTAGCTGCACTTTTTTTGCATACAATAGGTTAAATGTCCAGGTTACAAGGAACCCGAAGGCTCAGAGAAGTTTGGTGGGAAAGGGACCCCACTGGACAGCTGTTAGGAGACAGATGGTAGCTTCCCGTCAAGGCCATCCAACGTGTACAGGATATGGCTCTCCCACACACGGGGCCACAGCGGCTTTTCCAAGCCCAACTGTGTCCCCTACTGACCGAGGGCTTGGAGTTTTTCGGAGATAAATCTCAACGCCGGTCCAGATGTGACTCGAACCTGGGTTGGGTTGTTTTACCTCTGAGCGGCACTTTTTTGCACACCATGGGCTAAATGACCAGGTCAATGGACCCCAAAGGCTCAGAGAAGGTTGGGGGAGGGGACCCACGGGAACAGCTGTTGGGAGACAAATAGTAGCCTCCCATCAAGGCCATCCAGCGTGTTCTTTAACGTGCACAGGATATGGCTCTCCCTCACACGGGGCCACGGCTTAACGTCAATTCCGACGGACGGTGGTCTTTCCAAGCCCATCGGTGTCCCATAGTGACCGTGGGCAGGGCGGGGAATTTTGCGGAGATAAATCTCAATGCTGACCCAGCTGGGACTCAAACTGGGAACGACAGATTGCGAGTCTGGTGCGCTACCGATTGAGCCACCCCCGCCCCTAACTCCAACCTGGGAACTGCAGATTACAAGCCTATCGCGCTACCAACTGAGATAGCCCCACCCCACATATGTGTGTGTGTATATATATACATGTACCGAGATTTATTAATATTGATGTAATAATTAGCATAAAACTTTTAAAACTTTTGTATCCCATGCTTTTTTTTAAACATTTATGTTTCCCGTTTTTTATTATTAAAACACTAATGCTAATTTCTATGTGAAGCAACTCTAAACTATTTCTTTCAGCTATGAAGATACATGTAAGTCCTCAGACGAAGGTTATCTTGGACACTTTCGGTACATTCCGTCTAATTCCTCGCGGCCAAGTTGAAATAAAAGTAAGTTAAACAGTTTTTAATTATTTTCTCGCAGATATTTTAAAAAGTGCTTAAAATACCCTTCACACAGGTGGAATTAAAAACAGCAGGGCGGTTAGAAGAGTTACGTAGCAACTGCTCATGGACCACAGAACTAGTTGCAGTCTTGAAACAGAAATTCTAAACTTCCAATTTGGGTAATGAAGAGTTTCTTAGTGTGAGTTGTTTTGCAGCCCGTTCCTAGTTATGGTACCAGTCTACAGTCAGAGGTACAGACAATGAGTTTACAGCCCTACTTTTGAAACCGATATAATCCTCAAGCCATAATTTCTTCCTGAATCTTCAAACATCACAGTAATTAACATACAAGCCACATAACATCACAGTAATTAATCAAATAGTGGATCTACAAGATGATGGTTACCTGCCCTTCATTAGCCGTACTTCCTCATTTAATCACAGAATCCGCTTGATGGCAGTGATGTCACTTGTTGTTTTACCTCTGAGCGGCACTTTTTTGCACACCATGGGCTAAATGGCCAGGTCACATGGACCCCGAAGGCTCAGAGAAGGTTGGGGGAGGGGACCCACTGGAACAACTGTTGGGAGACAGATGGTAGCCTCCCGTCAAGGCCATCCAGCGTGTTCTTTAACGTGCACAGGGTATGGCTTTCCCGCCCACAGGGCAACGGTTTAACGTCCCATCCGACGGACGGCGGCCTTCCCAAGCCCATCAGTGTCCCCTACTGACCGTGGGCAGGGCGGGGAATTTTGCGGAGATAAATCTCAACGCTGACCCAGCTGGGACTCGAACCTGGGAACTACAGATTACGAGCCTGGCGCGCTACCGACTGAGCCACCCCAGCCCCAGTGATATCAGTGATTCACCAGGACCCTCTTATAGCGGTTCCACGCTAAAAATATTTGTACTTATTAAAGTATAATTTTATGCTTGCTTAAATTTTTCTGTTACTAACACGATAATGATTGCATTTAAGCTGCTCAAAATGGTCAAAAAAATGGAACGTGAGAAAGCAAGGAACGTGCGTTTATTGCAAATTTATCAGTACATATTAGGCCCACTTCGGGAGTTATAAAAGTCTATAGACGTCTCGGCATTCCATCAATCAGATGGTTAATGGGGCACGCAGCTATACCAGGTTCACCACCAGAAGGAGCTAAAGGCGGTGACCCATAAGGTCCCGCACATGCTCAATGAGCGACAAGTCCTGAGAGTATGGGAGAATGTCCACACTTTGGACACTGTCCATCATTGCACGTGTAATGTGTGGGGTAGTGATGTCCTGCTGCAGAATCAGTCCAGGCATGGTGATAAGGAAGGTTTGTGCCATAGGATTAACGATGCCATCAACATAACATCTCACCGTTAGCGCACCAGAAACATGGAGCAGAAGTGTCCAGTCACCATATGTGATGCCATCCCATACAATTGTACCACAGTGGGAAGCTATATGGCGGTTAGTGTAAAAGATTTCTTTATGCCATTAACGATGCCAATACCATGTGGACAAACGGCCTTCTGGCATGACAAAACAGAATCTGGAATTGTCTGTGAACAACTCTCTCTTCCATTCCGTAGGTCGTCGCTTCATTCGACACTAGTAAAAACAATATAAATGGTAATGTTGCTGCAATGGCAGCAACATTACAACGTCCAGTGTGCAATGTTGCACACTGGACGTCTTGCCGTCATTCCTGTGTCATGCAAACGTTCTCTAATGGTTTGCCTGGGGACCCCAGTACCCATAATGGTCTGTAAATCACTCTGCAGCATAGCCACTGTTGTGAAAGGGTCATGATCGGCTCTCCTAAGGAGCATGCATTGTGGTGCAGCATGCTTGTCTTGCACCTGTCCTTTGATGCTCCATGGTTTGTGAGATGCACCATTGCACTGTGCTCACATTGCATCATCGATCGATTTGCTCTCTCGGGTGTCAATTGCACATAAGGGTCCTGCCGACGTCTCCAAGGCATGTTCTGAACATTTTCGCAGCAGGTACTCCAACCTCACTGTCGGTTGTTATGATACGAGTTCATGGGCACGTTATTTATCCAGGGCTCGGCTGAGTGTCGTGTTTATTTGCTGTGAAATTTGGATCATTGCATATCTCTGACCTATTTGTGATTTCTACTTTGACCAATGTATACGAAAAAAAAAAAAGTTTTGAATTGTGCCCACTAATTTCTAAACTATTATGTGTAATTAGTTGTTAGCAATGATAGAATATAAGCAACAAATTCATGATTAATGACCAGAATATAAGCAACAAATTCATGATTTATCGAACCACTTGGCTAGGACACTTTTAAGGAAACTACTAAGTTCAATTTTCTTACTAGGATGTCTGCTTCCTTAGAATATTTTAGAAAGTGAGCGTAACCTTTAAATGTATTTTAAGGTAAATGGTAGTCAAACTAGTTTTTATAAAATTTGCTACATCTCTTTGAAAACTGGACCAATTGTTCGAGGAAAAACTTTGCAGTCTGATTTGGATTTTTAAAGGTTTATTTCTATTATCATATGTATATTAATTTGCATTGTTTCTAAAAATGCACTCTATAACTACAAAATATAAGTATGGGCGAATATCCATACTTATATTTTGTAGGATGGCATTCTGGGGCACGTTATCCATTCAGTTCATTTAACATTGCACTTTTCATCCAAAGGCGATACTAGCACATTAAATCTGTACTGTAGAGATGACCGATATATTTTAAAACCTTTAAAAATCAAGAAAGATTTGATGTTATATTATTCTACGCATTTCGGCATTATAGAATGGTTATTACGGCAGCACAAACTGTGGGCGTGGATATTCGACCAGGGGACTTTTAATTAAACAGTTATAGAGTGCATAATTTGCATTGTTTTGGCATCTGCCAGATGGGATGGCTCTTCAGTGCATTAAAAGCACTACTGCCCTTTTCACATTTAGCAAACTGACCGCAAAATCTGAAGATGTCAGTCATAGCGAAAACTGATGCAATAGATGGGTTGGGTTGTTTTACTTCTGAGCGGCACTTTTTGCACACCATGGGCTAAATGGCCAGGTCACATGGACCCTGAAGGCTCAGAGAAGGTTGGGGGAGGGGACCCACTGGAACAGCTGTTGGGAGGCAGATGGTAGCCTCCCGTCAAGGCCATCCAGTGTGTTCTTTAATGTGCACAGGGTATGGCTCTCCCACACACGGGCCACGGCTTAACGTCCCATCCGACGGACGGTGGCCTTTCCAAGCCCATCGGTGTCCCCTACTGACTGTGTGCAGGGCGAGGAATTTTGCAGAGATCTCATTGCTGACCCAGCTGGAACTCGAACCTGGAAACTACAGATTACGAGCCTGGTTCACTACCGACTGAGCCACCCCTGCTCCCAATGGAATAGATGTCTCTGATGCCCTTAATAAAATTTAGACCAAGTTGAATTTCTATTAAACTTTCTGAAAAAAAAAGTGCAAATGATGGTAATATTTACCAACAGGTCCAGATCAGGGTCGCATTTAGATAATTTGGGGCCCCAGGTACGTCATGTTATGCCCCCTGCACCATAATCTCAGGGGCCCATTCCAAACTCTAGGCATCTACCAAGTTAACCTAGGCCACGATATAACCCTGGCTATAGAATAAATGAGGTGGGGGGCAGCGCTAGATTAAAAGGGGGCACCAGAGTTTTCCTCTAGCTATCATGCCCTTAACTCAACTCTTTCACAGCCACACTCAACTTTAGTCAAATTTTTTGTAATTGTTCTTATCTGCTGTTGGAGTTTTAATCTGAATTGTTCAAAAACTTTTTTTTATGGCGAGTTAAGGCACTTATTAAGTCATAACGTTAAGCAATGAAAGGGTCGAGGGGGGACACCATTGTTGGACTGTGCTTAGGGCATCAGTTGGCCTTAATCCGGCCCTGGGGGGGGAGGAGTGCTCAGAAGGATAGAGGAAGGGCAAGATCGAGAAGGAACGAAAGCACCATTTAAGTTCGTTCTTGTTCCAAAAAATTTACAGGTGAAAAAATTATTTCTGCTCGAAAAAAAGATTATACCGGAAAGGCGTTCGGATATTTTTCCTCCATTTTAGTGGAATTTATTAAAGTTTTTGAAAACGTAAAAACGGGTAATATAAATCTTAACTTTTTTCTTCCCCTCCTTTCCGGTTACTAGTATCTCAAAGGAGGTGGGCCATGGCCCCTTTTCAGCTCCCCTCCCTCTAGATTCAGCTCTGACCAATAACCTATAGCGTTAATAATAAAGTAGTTTGATTGTTAATGCAAAAAAAAACTCAAAATATATGCTTTTTATTCTCTGCTATCACTATCGTTTTCAATTACAGGGAAAAGGACTAATGAAAACTTACTGGCTAGAAGCTGAAGATACTCAACAAATCGTGACCCAGGACACATTGAATGTCAAATAGTCTCACAAATAATTTAACTAATATTCATTCGGTGATAGCAAAAAAATAAAGTTATACAAAAGTGCTGCTTTTTTGTCATGACTTTTTTCACCCAAACTACTTATCCAAGTTACTTGCTATAATTTGAATACGATATATATCTGAGATCAGGAACATTTGCAAATTCATTCTTTCCTCGTTTTTTATTACTTTGCAACTAGTCTTTGGCTGAAATAAATACCCATCACCTGAAACTGCAGATCTGCTCCAGGGCATTAATTACTGGGGATGCAAAATTACAGGTCAGCTCAGGGCAGGCGAAAATAAAGATGTTGCCAGATTGCTACCGCTATCCAAAGCCCTAGCTTGACCCCACTCCTGTCCAATGTCTGCATCATATACATCACTCCTTAGTATTATGAGCTCTTCCGACCCTGCACTTAGAAGTAGTTGATACATCTGTTATACTAGAAGTCTTGATATTAACACCAAGCAAGCAAATAACGTTTTATGGATAAACATCCTATTATCACTTATTGTTGTCTAATAAGCTCACCGGACAAAAAATTAGTCATCTCCCACCGTAAGAGGGTTACGTCCATTCGACAACATAGGGCGCACCAGTGATAAATGCGTCCTACAAATAGCTGTGCCATGCACTACGAGGTTCATACAGTGATGTGGTTGTGTGCCATGTGTGTTAGTCACTCCGTGAAACATGGGTCTCGCCAAAGATGTGAATAATTGGCAAAAAAGGTGTTATTGCGTTTGGCCGAGCCAAAGGGCATAGTATACAAGAAGTTGCTGCCTTTGCATGTGTGTCGAAACGTACTGTCCAAAGGGTCTTCCAGCAGTGGCTACATCGAAGTCCACCGTCGCCAGAACTTCGGCAAAACTGTGCTCAGCAATAGAGACCGCCACAGTGTCACGCACTGTTAAGGCAAACCACTTGGCAACGAGGCTCCAGTCAGGAGGAATTGCTCGTCAGTCAATGCAATCCTACAAGCTGTTTCCGAATGAATACTCTGAAGGGAACTGCTTGCCATGGTAATCTGGATCAGAGTACCACGGAAGAGACCCATGTTAACAGCTCTGCACAAGGCTGCATCGCTACAGTGGGTGCGGCACCACAAAGACTGTTGACTCTTGGAAGAGTTTGATCTGGTCGGATGTCACGTTTTTGCTTGTACTCGAATGATGCGCGGCGGCAGGTACATCGTAAGCCGCATGAAACCTTCCATGCGGACTGTGTGCAAGGTTCTGTTCAAGCTGGAGGAGGCTCTGTGGTGTTCTGGGGGTTGGGTGACGTTACACTTGAACCAGAAGGGCTATGTGGAGCTACTGGACGACCACGTTGCCTTTTGTGTAGCATCTCCACAGTGAACACCTGAAGGATACCCATCTCCCAAGACAATTGACGTGTGCACAGGGCTCGAAGTGTGACGGATTGGCATGATGAGCATTCTGAAACCTTCGAACTGGCACACCAAATTCCCGGATTGGAATCCCATAGAAAACTTGTGGTGCTATACAGGACAACAAGTGAAGCACTGTCCCATCTGGCCAAACTAAACTTGCTGCTGGAAGAATGTATGAATATTGATGTGTACTATATCAGCACACTGGTGGCATCCATGCGAGACAGGATTTCGGCTGTTCTTCGGTCGCAAGGTGTTTGTTACACGCTATTAGGGGACATTAAGCCAGGGGTGACTATTTTTTTTGTCTGGTGAACTTATGTTGATTGCTGTCTAATTAACTAGTCATCAACTGCCAGACTAAAGAGCTACGTCATGTCAAATGTAATTGTTTCTGGCAATACTTAATATATGCATGCATAACCGATAACTGCCAGAAATGCATCATATATTTATATAATGCATTTCTGGCAGTTACCGATTATGCATGCAAAAAAAGATTTAAGTACAATGCAGCAGTCATAGAGAACAAATGACTTTTCCAGTTGCAATTGTTCTTCCCTATATCTTTCAATAATTTGGCACAATTGTTTAAAACAATTTTCTTTTGCAATATTTGCAAAACGTTTTAAACAGAATTGAGAATAAAATACTTCTGCATCCATTTAATGAGGACACTGAGCAACACTTAGGTTGGTTGTTTTACCTCAGAGTGGAACTTTTTTGCACACAATGGGCTAAATGGCCAGGTCACAAAGACCCCAAAGGCTGAGAAGGTTGGGGGAGGGGACCTACTGGAACGGCTGTTGGGAGAACTGTCTGCAGGCAGGGCGGGGAGTTTCATGGAGATAAATCTCAACCCTGACCCAGCTTGGATTCTAACCTGAGTACTGCAGATTACGATCCTGGCGCACTACTGACTGAGCCACCACGTCCCACAACACTTGGGATTTGCTAATAACTGCGGTAAGAATTTCTCAATTATTTAACTCAAAGTGGTGAGCCATCACATTCCACTGTTATATAATGAAAATTTAATTATTCAAGTTGTTTCGGAATAACATTAAAGTTTAATTGCACAATTAATCTATGATGCTCAGGTTCATATTATAGAGGTAATTTAACGTATATTGCAAGATTACGTTATAAGGTATAATTTTTTAGTTTAATTTTGCTAAGTTGTAGCTCATTAAAAAAATATTAGTTTCATATAATAAAATTTATTTCCAGAGAACACATTTCAAAGTACTGTCTGTACACTGCAATATTGTCTACATGCATTTTCTTTACACGAAAATTTTTATTCTCAAGTATGAAAGTTAGTTTGCATAGCCACACGAAGAAAAAAAATTAGATGAAACATGAAAAATTTTGTAATGTATAAAAAATAAGTTAATTCAACAAGTTATTTCTTAACATTTAAAAATTTCCTTTATTTCACATTGCCACTTTCAAATTGAAGAAATTACTTTCTCACTTTAAATTTTGATCAAAAAAAGCTTTTAAATAATGCATTTTAGTTAAATTATATGAAAAGCTGCTTGTTAGAAAAAATTTACTATATTTTATTTGACCTAAAATGGAAAAGGAACAATTCACGAGGATTATGCATTTAACTAAATTCTGTACTAGTTTATGAGATCCTCAAATATGTTTCAGTAAATTGAAAGAGAAGCAGGTATAAACAGCATCCTGAAATAAGTTTTAATTTACACTGCCAAAATTCCATATGCAGGTCCTAAAAGCACAGTTAAGACAGTTCTTGCACCTGATATATGGCCATCTTAATCAACATGTAACAATTTTCGATCACCATACTGTACAGGAATACTACATGGTCAACTCCTGAAATATGCAAAAACACAACATTAGTATTTAATATTGAAAACATCTATTACTTGTCTACATTACAGAAGTAGTCAGTAATAAAACCTTTACAATTATATACATCGAGATTTCTTTATGAAATAGAAAACACTAAAGAAATAACATCCAAATAGAATGCAATGGCTTTGGTAAAAATAATGTAGAAAAATGCAGTCAAGTTTACACACCTAATACCAAAGGAAAAAAAATTAAACTAAAAAGCTACAGAAAAAAAGGTAATTCATAAAAAGTCCAGAACACAGAAAAAATAATTCTTGAAATAAAAACAAATGCAGCTAACAAACAGATCACTTGCATTATTTACCAGCAACAATTTACACAATTTAAGATAACATGAGCATCCTGCATTTTAACCATATTTAAGGGAAAAAAGATAGAAATTAAATACCTCTAGCTGAAGAGTTTATTATGAATTATCAGCTGACATTTATCCTTCACTTCCTTTAATGACAATTTTTGAATTCTTACCGATTTAAATTTTGGAACATTTCAGTAAATATCACATTATGTATGAAATTTCCAATCTTATGTCAAATCACAAAAAAATTAAGTCATACTTAAAGAAAAAAAAATATGTGCACTTACTACATTTTGCTTTTAACATAAAATGTTCTATCCATGGTCATGGGTTGGGTTTTCTCTACCTTTGAGGAACACATTTTTGCACATAATGGGCTAAATAGCCAAGTCACAAGGACCCTAAGGGTTCAGAAAAGGTTGGGGAAGCGGATTCACCAGACAGCTGTTAGGAGACAGATGGTAGCATCCCGTCAAAGCCATCAATCGTATTTTTTAATGTGCATATGGTATGGCTCTCACGAACACATGACCATGGCTAAAGGCCCAGATGGTAGCATTTCCAAGCCCATCAGTGTCTCCTGAGAGTAGGGCGGGGAGTTTCTGCAGAGATAAGTCTCAACTCTGGGACTCAAACCTGGAAACTGCATATTACGAACCTGTCATCATGAATGGAAATTGTTTTCTGCTTTTTGCGTAGAGTTGAATAATTATAAACGAATAATGTAACAAACAATGGAACAAAACTTTAAAATGTTAACCATTCCTCATATATACTAATACATCCTAAATAGGGGAAGCTTTACAACATTGTATGCTCAAATACCTGATAAGCCAAAAAAAAGGCTTATGTTTAAGAGTTCACATTTACTATTTTCTAGATTTTGCGTTATACAACTTTAATTACTCTATAAGATCTAATACTACTAGCCAAAGATATGTATGAGTCATTCCATGTCACATCAATAGAACTCTGGACCTCAACTTCTAAGATTTCAATGTTTTTTTGCTATACCTGTATATACTCATAAGTAAATAGAAAAACACAATCTTGTTTTTCTGTCTGCTAATTTTCAATATATAACCATTCAAAAGCACCAAAAAAAAAATTCAAAATTTGAACTACTTCTTACAACTTTGAACTACTTCTACAAACTTTGAACTACTGATCATTCTTTAAACTAGGGGTTCTCAATGTGGGGTACATGGTAAAATTTTTTGGGGTAAGCCGTGAAAGCTCAGAAGTCGCTAGATCTAGTAACAAAGTAAATATTACCATTGTTATACTATAACTATAGTTTTATCTATCTATACAAGGGGTACGTCAGCTACATACACATTTTCAGGGAGTACATGAAGCATAAAAGGTTGAGAACCACTGCTTTAAACATATAATTATCATTCTCGTCATCCTTAAGCAGCCATGGACATGGAGGTCCAACCAGACTTGCAATTTAGTTCTCCAAGCATATCTGTCCTGAGCCATACCTGCTGCATCTGGCCACTGCATACCAATTCTAAAAAGATTCTTTTTGACATTGTCTGCCCACCGCATCTTAGGTCTCCCCCTCTTTCTAAGGCCTTTAGGCACACTGTTCGTAACCCCATTTGCTAATCTATAATTATCCATACAGGGAACATACCCAAACCAACAGTCTCTCTCTGCACAATATGCTGCTTAAAAGAGGTTGCTGACTCCTTTGCCTAACCTCATCATTAGTTACAAAGTTAAACTACCTAATACCCAAGACACTGCGTAAGCATCTAGTTTCCTATTATCTTGTTTACACAGCGTCCAAGTTTCACTACCATAACTAACCCTAGAGAGAACCAAACTATTATACACTCTAATTTTAATCTTTAGGTGTATATGCCTATTTCTCCACACTCTCCATAGATTCTTAAAAGCCCTGGCAGCAATCCCTATTCATCTGTTAACCTCATACAGCACATCACCAGTATCTGTTACATAGCTCCCAAGATTATTTAACTGAGACATCTGCTCAAGACTGCAGAAATTCAGATTAACTGAACCACAGTCTGCCTGACCAATTTCATCACTTTAGTTTTATCTCTGTTTATAACCAAACCTACTCTACTATCAGTCTCATCAACAGCTCAAATGAAAAAATTCATCTCATTAGCATCATTTGCCAAAAAGGCTAATCGAAATCAGAAATTTTCTGATCTCTAGACCTTTTAAAGCCAAAATTTTCCCTCGAAGTGAATTTCGCATAACATAATCAATAACCAAACTAAAGAGAAAAGGAGACAAAATGCACCCTTGTCGAACACCAGAAGTAATGCTAAACCAATTGCTACAAGCCTTACCAACTCTCACACACGACTCAGTGTTATTATAGACAGCTTTCATTATGTTAACTAACTTGTCTGGTATACCATATGATCTCACAATCAACCACAAATTATGACGATCAACAGAGTCGAAAGCCTTTTTGAAATCAACAAAGCTAGCAACCAAAGGTTTCTGAAACTCTAAACATTTTTCAAGAATCTGCTTAAGTGAAAATATCTGATCCACACATCCCCTACCACTTCTGAATCCACATTCCTGATCATGCATTGCTTGTCAACCAGATTCTTAATTCTATTAAGCACAATCATGCAAAGAGCTTTCCCTGGAACAGAGAGTAGGCTGATACCCCTATAATTATCACAAGAACTGCAATCACCTTTTTTGAAAATAGGGATAATAATAACTCTTAGGAACCATGCCTTTATCATAAAAGATATTCAATATTTCAGACATCCATTTGGTAACCGAAACATTCCTAGCTCTAAGCATTTCCGTAGTAATTTCATCTACCCCTGGTGATTTATATAATTTTAGAAATAGCCAAAATAACTTCGGACTGTGTTATAGGGCCAACATTAAAGCCAGTAACGTATCTATTATCATTATAAACAATGGGAGTAGAATTAACCACATTGTTTAAAATAGGGGTTCTCAATGTGGGGTATGCAGAAAAATTTTTTGGGGTATGCCGTGAGAGCTCAAAAGTTGCTAGATCTAGTAACAAAGGAAAAATAACCATTGTTATATTAGAACTATAGTTTTATCTATTTATACAAGGTGCGCCAGTTACTTACACATTTCCAGGGGGTACATGAAGAATAAAAGGTTGAGAACCACTGGTTAGAACATCACTGAAATGCTCAGCCCACCTAGCCATGACAGAATCCTCCCCTTCTATATCCTTACTTATCCTTCAATCCCTGTATGCCTGTCCGTTTTCTACCACACAAAACATTAACTATCTGGTACAGCTCTCTGCTGTTGTCTGTCTAACAGCTTCCTTGGCTTTGTCAGCCAAGCCATTAAGCCAAAGATTTTTATCAGCAGCTAACTGATCCTTTACACGTTTATTAAGCTCTCTGTGATGCTTTCTATTAGGACTAGTAAGATATTAAGGACATTCCTACTATTAAGATTTTTCTTTCTGAAATAAACTCAAGTGCCTTATCACTCAAATAATTTTATTCATTCTAAATTAATGAAATTGTTTTCTTTTCAAAGAATCTTGAAACACTGTTTAAAAACCAAGTATTGATCTGTAAATGGTAGCTAGATATATACCAGAAAGAGAGCCATATGATGGCCAGTTCCCTATAATGATGCATAGAATTGCCTTTTCATAGTGCAGGCCATTAGTACTTTTCAAAAGAGAATATTCTCTTCTGGAGGGGAAATGGTAGGGGGAAGGTTGCCAGATCGGGTAGCCTACTGATCTAGGCTACTATGGCCACTCTATTTTTTTTTTACCTTACCCTGCTGAGGAGTGGACAACTTCACAGGATCTTGGTGCTGACTGCTTACATCGACTGCAATATGTAATGACTTTGAAAATAAAGACTAAATTATATAGTCTAGTTGAACCTCTGTAGTCCTTGGATGCATGAGGAATTTATATGTATTGCATGTACACTTAGCAGTAATGTACATGCATTTAAAAATTTAGCAGTAAATCAAATTCTCAAGGTCACAGTCCAAAAGACTTTGACTATAAATATCTCAGAACAAGTTTCCTTTACTTTTTTTTTGATCAATGCAGGAATATATATTACCAACAGTATCTCAAAAAAGTTTTATCTTGGGACCAATATGGGTTCCTAGGTTATAAATTTAATTAGGCCAAGTTTGTGCCAAATTATGAATATCTGTACAAAGTAGCCCAATAGAGTATAAACACTTAATAAGTTACTGGAAGAATGCAAAGATAAATTTGACAGAAAACAATCTTCTATGATTTTTTTACTTCATAAAATATATCTGTAAACCACCCACAATATAATTTTGAATTAGATACAAACTTTTGATTTCGGGCATTAGTTTCTTTAATTGGCAATGAGTATGCTCCTCAAGCAGCTGTGCAAATAAAATGTTTTGCTGTATTGGATTTGGGTTGTTTTACCTCTGAGTGGCACTTTTTTTTTTTTGCACACCATGGGCTAAATGGCCAGGTCACAAGGAGCCTGAAGGCTCAGAGAAGGTTGGGGGGAGGGAACCCTCTGGAACAGCTGTTGGGAGACAGATGGTAGCCTCCCATCAAGGCATCCAGTGTGTTCTTTTTAACGTGCATAGGGTATGGCTCTCCCATACATGGAGCAAAGGCTTAACGTTCCATCCAATTGACGGTGGCCTTTCCAAGCCCATCGGTGTCCCCTACTGACCATGGGCAGGGCGAGGAATTTTGCAGAGATAAATCTCAACCCTGACCCAGCTGGGAACTACAGATTACGAGTCTGGACCGCTACCAACTGAGACAGCCCAGCCCCTTGCTGTATTGGATGCAGATGGACTATAAAGAGGTAGAAATCTGTTCTCAAACTTTTGTTTGATAATCCCATTGACTTCCCCATGTCAGTGGTGTATTAGCTCTTACAGGGTCCCACCTGAAAAATTGGTTCACATCCAGAGGACCATCTATTTTTTCACTCTGATCAGTCAAAACAAATTAATTTTAGGAACTTTTTTGGCAACTGACTAATGAAAGGAATTATGGCATGTTATATGCTAAATTAATCAGCATTCAATTCTGAATTTTCTGAAAATAAAATATTTTACAAAATAAAAAAGCAACTAGTTTTATTTTAATAGGGCATTTTTGGAGTCATGTAGTAAAAAAATGCATCTGGCAGTACATACAAAACTTTATTTAAAAAAACTAACAGACAGAAATAATTATAATGCACTTGAATACAAAAGCTTTCTGAATAAGAAAAAAAATAATACTTGAAGCAAGAAAATTACTTCCTTTTGTAATTTTTTTTCTCTCAGTACCATACTTTGAGAAAAGTCCAGGCTTTTTGCCAACTATGCTGAGTCATATAAACAATACAACTTTAGAATTTTTTTTTAAATAGCATTCAACTGAAATAGGTCATGTTATATACCAAATGAAACAGAATTATAAATTTTATGAAAATAAAAAATTTAAACAGATTTATAAACATATTGGTTTTAATAAGACTTTTCCATATGATATAGTACCTCCCTGAAATTGCCTTCCCACATGAGATATATCTGTAATGATTTTTGTGCAAAGGAAGTCCTTTTTGCTTTTGTATGCAAGACCTCATTCTCAGAAAACGATATACAAGATGAAAGTTTTTTTAAACTAGAAAACAAAGAATAATAGAAGAAAAAATTACATATAACTAATGTGATGTTAAATAAAATATCCACAGCAACAAGTTGTAAGCTGGCCATCCATCCACTGTAGCATAACACTGAAAAATGATTTTTTGCTATACTTGTATTGATCTTTCAGTTAATCGATAATTATCAATTGACCAAAAGATCAATAATTTACAGAAATAAAGTAAATTTAAAAAAATGAAAACTAGGGTTTAATTATAAAATGAAATACTAACTTTATGAAGAGAGTAAACATCCTACTTAAATCATCCACATAAACAACCATGCAGCCACTTAGCAGATGGCTCTCCCTACTGTTACATGTGTGTGAGCGAGCAATTAGAACATCTGCGAATTTTTCCTTCTACCATGATCCTGTGTATTGCAGTCAGTCTTCAATGAGCTTACTATGAATTTTTTTTATAGTTTCAATCTGAAGAGTGGGAAAGATGCAGAAAGGATATAGGATAAATGATAAAAAATAATTCTAGTAATAATGAAATAATTTTTAAGGCAGGAAAAGAGTTAAACAGAGTTTAAGGCAAGAAAAGAGTGTGAAACAAGGAAAAGAAACAGAGGTACGTTATTTACAATTTTTTTTTCTTAATTTTTAGCACATTTTTTTAACTTTAATTAAAAAAATTTTTTGGTAATAGTTCAAATCAAACTTGTGAACTTAAATCAGGTGGTTGCTTCAGTATAGAGTATTATTAACAAACAAACTGGCAATACTATGTATGATTCTTCTAAAAAATGGCAATAAGATGGCTTTAACAAATTATTTTTTTAAAATAATTTAAAAATTCTCTGTCATTGAGCAATAAAATTTCAGAGTTTATCCTTCAAACTATTTGGATGTTGAATGTTCTTAGGATAAAAACTCTCAGAAGCTTTTCGGAGCAAAGACAGCGCTCCGTCTTCAGTGAAGTGATGTTACGTACTGACGATTGGGTCCGTTTAGACAAAGAGCTTCTTTCCACATGTCGTGTAGGGTGATTCCAGTGTCTCGGTTGCAGGTGGGGACGGACGAGGTCATTATTTCAATAGCCTCGCGGACTATGGTTCCGTAGAAAGTGGATGCGCGCGCAAGAAGTGTGGCGTGCTCCCAGTCTATCGTTGCCGTGTGTTGCACTGCTAGCTCGGAGGCGGCCGTCGTTAGCTTCTTTTGGCTGACATCAGCTTTGTGCTCCGCGAACCTTTCTTGCAAAGAGCGAATGGTTTTGCCGATGTAGTACACCACGGAATTATCCGTCAACTGTAGGGGAAATCGGTATACGCCCGATTTTTGAAGAAGGCTATATTTATCCCTGTCCCTTTTGACTAATTTCTTCAAATTTGGAGCGGGGCTGAAGACAATTTTTATACTATGGGCTCTGAGTAATTTGTGGACCGATTCACATAGGACAGGGACGTAAGAAATGGGTCCAGCAAAAATAGTACGCTCGGGGTCGGTGATTGGGATGAGGGCCGAATCTCTTCTGCTTTCGTTTCTATACTTGCTGATAATTTTGTCTATTGCTGTTGGGTTGTAGCCATGGGAAGCAGCGATGGAATGGATGTTTAAGATTTCTTTTTCAAGCAGTTGCTCATTCGAAGACACGGTGAATGCCCTATGTGTGAGGGAACGGAAGGCTGCAATTTTGTACGCCCACGGGGCACATGAGTCTGCACGTATGACAGAAGGGACGTAAGTAGGCTTCCGGTATACCGACGTCGTCAAGGCTCCTGTGTCATCTTTTTGGATGAAAACATCTAAATAGGGGATGGCATTTCTATTTTCCTCCTCCTTCGTAAAGCGTATCGTGGGATATATATTGTTGGCAGAGTCAATGAGGCTGTTTAATTGCTCATTGCTGCCATTCCAAATTAAAAAACGGAGGCCTACCATGCGCACCAGGACTTCTGCTACAGCTGCCCTCCCCTCGTGCTTACGGATCTACTAGAAAGGCTCCACTACACAGAAGAAAAACGCAAGAACGACACCAGACGAAAACATCTTAAAAAGATCCAGTGGCTCACTCAAACTTCAGATAAGCCTTTTTGCCCTATCTTTAAACCCCTTCCGGTTATTAATCTGTCCAATAAAATTTTTCCCCCTAACGAGCTGGCTGCTCTGGAACATGGCCCTAAATTTAGCCCTTTCCACAGAATTTTGGACAAAAAAGAAATAATATCCGAAGTTGAAAATGTCATTAATAATGCGCGTGAACATTTGGAAGAGCAGAAAATTAATGCAATGAGACAAAAAGTCCTCAAATTCATAAAATCCCGACAAAATTCTCCATCCTACTCAGATAGGAACTTTTCATCGGAATATTTTCAGGCATTAAAAAACGTTCAAAACACCCCTGACATAGTTGTCACTTTAGCCGACAAAACATGCCAGTTTGTCATAATGGACAAGAATGACTATGATGCCAAAGTTTTGGACTTCATAAATAGCTCCCATTGCACTGGTTTAAATATTGACCCCACCAGTAGCATCAAAAACAAGGTCTGCAGGCTAAAAAACAACAGGTGGCTCCCCAAGGACCTCAAGAAGAGCTCAGTACCATCCAACTGCCAAGCACCGCGAATGTTTGCCCAGTGCAAGGTGCACAAAGAAAATTATCCCATCCGGCCGCTCGTGTGCAAAAGAACTTCTCCAACTTTCTTTCTTGAAAAGAGTTTGTCGAAATTTCTATCCAACTTCATTTCCGATCACCCATTTTCGGTAAAGTCGACAGCGGAATTTGTCAACAGACTCAAGGATCTGTCCATTCCTCCCGACAGCAAATTTGTCACACTTGACATAGTCTCTTTATTCCCATCCACTCCAGTTTTTGATGCAGTCATGTTGTTTCGGACAAAAATTATTGAAACGCAAAAATTTTCCCTTCCCGAAATCAACGCCATTCATGAGGCTCTAAAACTCGTCACCGAAAACAACTATTTCCAGTTCGGCAACCAAATCTATAGACAGGACTCAGGGGCCCCCATGGGCTCACCCCTTTCCGGTATCCTATCTGAAATTGTCCTTCAAGATCTTGAAACAAAATTGTTCAACTCAGCTGCAATTTTACCCTTCTTCTGGTGTCGCTACGTCGACGATATATTTTTAATTTGGAATGGCAGCAATGAGCAATTAAACAGCCTCATTGACTCTGCCAACAATATATATCCCACGATACGCTTTACGAAGGAGGAGGAAAATAGAAATGCCATCCCCTATTTAGATGTTTTCATCCAAAAAGATGACACAGGAGCCTTGACGACGTCGGTATACCGGAAGCCTACTTACGTCCCTTCTGTCATACGTGCAGACTCATGTGCCCCGTGGGCGTACAAAATTGCAGCCTTCCGTTCCCTCACACATAGGGCATTCACCGTGTCTTCGAATGAGCAACTGCTTGAAAAAGAAATCTTAAACATCCATTCCATCGCTGCTTCCCATGGCTACAACCCAACAGCAATAGACAAAATTATCAGCAAGTATAGAAACGAAAGCAGAAGAGATTCGGCCCTCATCCCAATCACCGACCCCGAGCGTACTATTTTTGCTGGACCCATTTCTTACGTCCCTGTCCTATGTGAATCGGTCCACAAATTACTCAGAGCCCATAGTATAAAAATTGTCTTCAGCCCCGCTCCAAATTTGAAGAAATTAGTCAAAAGGGACAGGGATAAATATAGCCTTCTTCAAAAATCGGGCGTATACCGATTTCCCCTACAGTTGACGGATAATTCCGTGGTGTACTACATCGGCAAAACCATTCGCTCTTTGCAAGAAAGGTTCGCGGAGCACAAAGCTGATGTCAGCCAAAAGAAGCTAACGACGGCCGCCTCCGAGCTAGCAGTGCAACACACGGCAACGATAGACTGGGAGCACGCCACACTTCTTGCGCGCGCATCCACTTTCTACGGAACCATAGTCCGCGAGGCTATTGAAATAATGACCTCGTCCGTCCCCACCTGCAACCGAGACACTGGAATCACCCTACACGACATGTGGAAAGAAGCTCTTTGTCTAAACGGACCCAATCGTCAGTACGTAACATCACTTCACTGAAGACGGAGCGCTGTCTTTGCTCCGAAAAGCTTCTGAGAGTTTTTATCCTAAGAACATTCAACATCCAAATAGTTTGAAGGATAAACTCTGAAATTTTATTGCTCAATGACAGAGAATTTTTAAATTATTTTAAATTAACTTTTGAGCAAGAAGGTCTTTTAATTGTATATTTAACAAATTATTCACATTGTAACAGTACGCTGTACCTGTAAATGGTAGCTAGGCGTAAACTGGAAGGAGAGCTGTGTGCCAATCCCTAGTGATGATGCACAGAACCGGCCAGGTCTAGCACCTAATGTCCGACCCCACCTTCTCGTGGTGCAGGCCGTTAGTACCTTTCAAAAGAGATATTCTCTTTTGGAAGGGAACGGAAGGGGAGGGCTGCCAGTTCAGTATAGCCTACTGATCTGGTCATCTATGGCCACTTTTTTCTTTTTTTTTTCAACCCTGCTGAGGAGTGGTCAACTTCACAGGGTCCTGGAGCTGACCATTTATACCTACTAGACTGGACTTGTTTATGGATTTGAGCTTGATTACTGATCCTGGACTTGCTGCACTGGTGGACCTCTGTTGAGGGAGAGTCTGCCGCTGTGTTTTCTGTTTGCTTCTGGGTTGCCAGCTCTAAGTGAACAGAGGCATGGGATACCTTATATCAGCTGGTGAATAATCCTAATCAGAGGCCATCGCAGGTACCTGAACCTTACTTAGCTAGTTGGGCATCGTCAAGCCTAAACTGGAGTAATGTGTCTCAGGCAGGCCATGTGGCTCTTGAAAAAGTCCACTGAAAAGGTGGTACCTGAAGTTCCTACCAGCATCGGTGACTTCAGTCTTTAGCGGAGGAGGAACAGGTCTTTGCCCCATGCCTGCGATCAGGGGGCTGTTTGATATTGTTGGCCCTACCAATCTCAATAAACCTAATTTCTTTAAAAATCCTACTAATCATTTTCTCTCTGCAGGAACGTGGAACGTGAGGACATTATATAGAGAACATTCTCTTGATGTCCTCATCCAAAATTCCAGCACTATAACCTAGATATTCTAGGCTTGCAAGAGACCAGATGGACAGGTAAAGGTGAGATACTTAAAAATAACTTTAAATTTCTCTTTACAGGGAGGGAGGATGGAAAGCATCACCAAGGCGTGGGTTTGCTGCTCAGCAGACATGCTAGTGATGCTCTTCTAGGATATGAGTGCATTAATGAAAGGTTTCTTACAGCAAAATTTCAGACAAGCATTAAAGACTTGAATGTTATCTGCTGTTATGCCCCCACTGAGGATTCTGATGAGGATGAGAAGGATAAGTTTTATGGACAACTTCAGGATATTTTGAATTCTGTCAAGAAAGGAGATATTACCCTTGTTCTTGGTGACTTCAATGCCAAAGTTGGTACTGACTCTGACCTTTGGGCAGGAGTAATAGGCCCTTTTGGTATTGGTAGCTGCAATGGCAATGGGCAACGTCTCCTACAGGTAAGTAAACTCAATGGATTCAGAATAACTAACACTTATTACAAACACCGCGACATACATAAGTACACATGGGTTTCACCTGATGGGCTGCATAAGAATATGATTGATTACATATTAAATAACAGCAAATGGGGTAGTTCTGTTAGGAATACCAGGGCATATAGGGGAGCTGAAATTGGGTCTGACCATTACCTTGTTAAAAGTGTCTCGCAACTTAAACTTAAAAAGTGTTGTGCTAGGGTTAAAAAATTTACCTTAATACTGAAGCTCTGAAAGATCCTGTTATAGCCAAAGCTTACCATGATAGGTTACTTAGTCATTATGACAGTCATGGTTTGCTTAATACTGAAGTTGAGGATAAATGGGGCCATTTTAAACAGGCTTTTTTTGGAAACTAACAGTACTCTTTTAGGAAAAAAGGAGCAGAGGAGGCAGAATTATTTAAGTGATAAGGCACTTGAGCTTATTTCAGAAAGAAGGAACTGCAGGAATGTCCTTAATCAGTACCCTACTAGTGCTAATAGAAAGGATTACAGAGAGCTTAATAAACGTGTAAAGGATCAGTTAGCTACTGATAAGAATCTTTGGCTTGATGGCTTGGCTGACAAAGCTGAGGAAGCAGTTAGGCAGCACAACAGCAGAGAGCTGTACCAGATAGTTAATGTTTTATGTGGTAGAAAATGGACAGGCATACAAGGATTGCAGGATAAACAAGGTAAGGCTATAGAAGGTGAGGATTCTGTCATGGCTAGATGGGCTGAGCATTTCAGTGATGTTCTAAACAATGTGGTTAGTTCTACTCCCATCGTTTTAATGATGATAGATGCATTGGAAGCTTTAATGTTGGCCCTATAACACAATATGAAGTTATTTTGGCTGTTTCTAAACTTAAACTTCATAAATCCCCAGGGGTAGATGAAATTACTACGGAAATGCTTAGAGCTGGGAATGTTTCGGTTACCACTTGGATTACTGAAATTCTGAATATCTTTTATGATAAAGGCATGGTTCCTAAGGATTTTACCAGAGCTATTGTTATCCCTATTTTCAAAAAAGGTGATCACAGTTCTTTTGATAACTATAGGGGTATCAGCCTACTCTCTGTTCCAGGTAAAGTTCTTTCCATGATTGTGCTTAATAGAATTAAGAATCTGGTTGACAGTCAATTGCGTGATGAGCAATGTGGATTCAGAAGTGGTATGTGATGTGTAGATCAGATATTTTCACTTAGGCAGATTCTTGAGAAATGTTTAGAGTTTCAGAAACCTTTGGTTGCTAGCTTTGTTGATTTCAAAAAGGCTTTCGACTCTGTTGATCGCCATAATTTGTGGTTGATTGTGAGATCATATGGTATACCTGACAAGTTAGTTAACATAATGAAAGCTCTCTATAATAACACTGAGTCACGTGTGAGAGTTGGTAAGTCTTGTAGCAATTGGTTTAGCATTACGTCTGGTGTTCGACAAGGGTGCATTTTGTCTTCTTTTCTCTTTAGTTTGGTTGTTGATTATGTTATGTGAAATTCACTGCAAGGGAAAGATTTTGGCCTTAATTGGGCTGGAGATACGAAAATGTCTGATTTAGATTATGCTGATGAACTATTTCATTCGAGCTGTTGATGAGACTGGTAGTAGAATAGGTTTGGTTATAAACAGAGAGAAAACTAAAGTGATGAAAATTGGTCAGGCAGGTTGTGATTCGGTTAATCTGAATGGTTGCAGTCTTGAGCAGGTGTCACAGTTTAATTACCTTGGGAACTATGTAACTGATACTGGTGATGTGCGGCATGAGATTAACAGACGAATAGGGATTGCTGCCGGAACTTTTAAGAATCTATGGAGATTGTGGAGAAATAGGCGTACACACCTAAAGATTAAAACTAGACTGTATAATAGTTTGGTTCTTTCTAGGGTTAGTTATGGTAGTGAAACTTGGACGCTGTGTAAACAAGATAAGAGGAAACTAGATGCTTTTGATTCTAGATGCTTACGCAGTATCTTGGGTATTAGGTGGTTTAACTTTGTAACTAATGATGAGGTTAGGCAAAGAGTCTGCAACCTCCTTTAAGCAGCATATTGTGCAGAGAGAGACTCCACTGGTTTGGCCACATTGCCCGTATGGATAATTATAGATTGGCGAATAGGGTTATGAACAGTGTGCCTAGAGGCCTCAGAAGGAGGGGGAGACCTAGGATGCAGTGGGCAGACAATGTCAAACAGGACCTTGTTAGAATTGGTGTGCAGTGGCCGGATGCAGCAGATGTAGCTCAGGACAGATATGCTTGGAGAATTAAACTGCATGGTCTGGTTGGACCTCCGTAGCTCATGGCTGCTTGAGGATGATGATGATGAATAGTACGCTGAAAAAAAATGGTTTTGTGGTGAATGGGATTCAAACCCACATCTCCTAGTAACTGGCCAGGTATCGGGATATGGACATAGTTGTTCATTTCCCGATAGATGACACCACTGTGCGAATCAAATAAAAAATGCAGGAAAGTATATAAGTCACACTATCTGAAGAAGAAAACGTTCACTGTTGATGGTGTAGTGGTTAGCATAACTGGCCGATTATTAGAAGACATGGGTTCAAATTCCACTCACAGCAAAACCATTTCTTTTCAGCTTCTATTTCATGTGTTCCATGTCTACAGGACATCTCCTGTGCCACTTTACTATTGTATTTATATTGTAGTTTAATTAAATATGCATCAAATGAAAAAAGAAAATATTATTTTTCAAACTTGAATTATGTATTTTTAAAAGATATGTGTAAGAAAATTTTCAAATGGAAATTTCTGTTTTTATAAAACTGATTTTTTTTTTGATATTGTACAAAAGACATCTATGTTCATCTTGGGTGTCTCATTTCAGATTCTGGCAATGTTGTTGGAGACCTTGGAAGAGTTAAACAGTGACACAAGAGATAATTAACCCTTC
Organism: Ryuthela nishihirai; assembly: GCA_038380435.1. NCBI lineage: Eukaryota > Metazoa > Arthropoda > Arachnida > Araneae > Heptathelidae > Ryuthela > Ryuthela nishihirai. The sequence continues at coordinate 12,298,483 of JAWZYU010000004.1, forward strand.
CAGGATCATAATCAATTATGCACGATGACAGAACCCAAAATGAGAGGCCAGAAATGACTATATCTATTTTTAGTACAAAACATGAAACTTTGAGTTTGAAATTGCAGTTTGAAAATTTTCTTACATATAAAAATATTTTATTTATGCTGTAATATTAATAATTTGTTAAAATGATCTGATCATATTTAGATCTGATATAAGGCAAGGCTGATTTGCTTGTTTCCATTTTTCTACATTGAAGCAATTTAAGCTCACAAGCTTGATCTGAACTGTTATGAACTCCTTTCAACTTAAAAGTTTTAAAATTCCCCTGAAAGTTAACTAAACACTGCTATTTTTAAAAATGGAGGATTTTAGATGCAATTACAAAAAATTACAGCATAAGAAAAAATGAGAATTTGATCAATGAATTTTTTTTATGACCAAAAAACTCAAAGGCCTAATGAAGGAGAAAGGGATTATGCCATCACCAAACCGTAAACCTGGCAAATCGTTACCACTAGAAATTGCTTATTGTAGAAGTTTCTACATAGTGATGATGTTAAGGACTGGGAAAAAGGATTTTGTATTCATTAGAAAAGACAGTAAATGACATCATGTTCAGGGAAGGCTTCTAAATAACTTAAAATAAATATAAACACTTTTAAAGAGTAAAATCCACAAATCTGTAGTGGGTTTCTAAGTTTGTTGAGTTGATGTCAATATAGGAAGCAGTGAGAGGTAGGATGTGCTTTTAACACTAATATGACAAAAGAAGCAAAAATTTGGTTTTTACACTCAAATGGTTCATCTTCCCAATGTTATCCATGCAGAACCTGATATTTCACAGGATAAAAGTTTAACAAATGTTTATGCATGTACTGCTACTGGAAGAACCATATGGTATCAATATTATCATCAATATTATCAAACTGAAATAAAAGCTATACAAATTTAATTTCTCCGATTAAAACGGGCACTGTGCATGACTTACATATTTATTCTAGTAACAGCCCTTACTAAACTTGAATAACTAATTTTTTGTCAAATTAACTTTTTATTTTTTTCAATCGATTACTACAGAGATAGTTGACTGTCTGGGATTTTATGGTACATGAGAAACTCTACAGATATCCATGATTTTGCACAATCTTGTCTAACTCAAAAATTTACAACTCAGGAACTCATGGTGATCTGATGGTCCTTACCCAGTTTTCCTTTATTTACGTTATATTTATTATTTTGGGGATTATTCTTCAGTTGGATCATCATTTTTCCTCATCCAGTCCACTAAAGGTGTTGCACGTGTGCTACTCCGACTTTTGATTGACAGTCACTAATGTGCGTGTATCTTGAATAATAGCTAGCACAAGCAACAACGCACGTGCCAGTTGCATGCTGCATGTATTGTAAGTGATGTTAGGTCATAGTTCTTAGTAAGAGAGTAGTAATGAGCAGGAATGAAGTAAGATGTGAGTCAGTTTCTGTTGTTGAGTAGAGATGGAGTTAGCTGGAGAGACCTAGTAGTTGAGAGAAAGTGAGCTTTTAGTTGCTCAGAATATTATTCATCAGTTTATTTCGTGAGTCTTGTTTTTTGGAAATAAACTTTGTTTTATGAAATATTTTGACTTTTCTATTTTTTTTTTCTCTTGAGCAGGATAAAATGATTTTCATTAGATTTTAACTTTAATAATTTGACAATATTTTGAATTCTTTATAACTAAATAATGCAAAAATATATTTAGTGAACCCTTATTTAACTTTATTTGGCAAGATTAATTGCCTGGTGCCCAAAGCAATCAGGAAATTTAGTTTAATTTGGATCAGTCAAAAGATCCAAAGAGAAGTTTAACATACTTTGGAGAGTTACAGTAATCCCAATACAAAACATTTTTTAAGTTGTGTTGGTAATTGATTGCAGCAAAATTTAAGAAAAATTAAGGGGATGTATTTTGAGATATTCAAGATAAAACATTTTGGACAATAACCTTAGAACTGTTTATTGCAAAAAAATTTAATTCAAACATTTTAAGGTCTGTAGAAACAGTTGAAAATGAAACCAATTTCATTTTTCTAATATAATTAAGGCCCAAAGATATTAATTTTCAAATAACACTTTAAAGAAAATTGGAAAATTTTTATTTTTTGAGTTGCTATTTCTCAAATTTGTTTGTCTTATAAAAACCTTAAATTTGATGTATAAAATTTTCAATAAGCAGAATAAACATATCAGATTTTCTTAAAAATCAAAACTTGGGATATAAAATCATCATTTTGTGATGACTTGACATGGAATTAATCACCCATACACTTCAGAACTGAATACAAAATGGTTCATCCAAGTTCTGGATGAATCAAGGATTAGAGCTCTAAAAGTAGCAAGCTATGAGAGAAGGCTAATTGCAGAAAATGAAGGCTAGAACACCATATTAAAATTTTTTAAGATGAATGTTACAGATCAAACAAGTGTGGTAAAAATCAAGTCTGACAGCCAATTTAAAATTATGGGACAACAATTAACAATTACAGGACATGCAATAAAAAAAACTAACATTTTCTACAAGATTATATATCAATGAAGAAGGTAAATTTAAGAAATACTTAGGTTAACATTTATGGAATTTAGTTGAACAATTTAAGGTTAAAAATTGATACATGGCCATATTTTTGCCTATGCATCAGTCTTCTTTTGCAAAGAATATCCTGAAGCCTAAAAAAAATTCTTAATGAGAAAAATAATCAAAATGGGAGGTTTCAAACTATTTACAAATCTATAAAATTATGTAGAGAAAGGTTAAACAAATTATTTGTTGTATACTTTTAGAGGTGAATGGTAACACAACTTTCAATATTATGCACAGAAAAAATTTCTGAAATATATACATATAATTATAAAATCACAATACACAATTTTTATATAGCAATTTTGTGGGGGTTTTTTTACAAGCTAATAGATATTTTGATTATTTCAAAAAATTAGCATTATGAAAACTCTGAATATTTTAATTTTAGTAACAGGAGTTAGAAATTAGCACAGTGTTTAAATATTGAATGAAAAAAATTATGTAAGCCTAAATATGCATCTTGTAGAAAAGATATAAGAGATGAACTTACCATAATGGCATTTACAATGTCATTATTGTTATTTTTCAGTGCCCGTACAGCTTTACTTCGAGATACATTTGCCTGAGACATTACCAGCTCAATATCCTTACTCTCCACACCAGATTCATCAACCTAAAACAGGGTACAATATAATACAGCTAACATGCTACAAAAATGCTTTTTTGTCAACTGATTATTAGAAAATTCAAAACCACCATATAATCAACAAAAACTGAATGAGATTAAAACAGTTAATAGGGTAGGCATACTTGAAAGAATTAATATCAATATGAAACAATAATCTTAAAATTTAAAACATATTAGTTTCACTTTACCAATCATATTTCAAATTAAATTTTCCTCCTTGCCAATAACCTGCTAATGTACTTTAAATAAATAAAAACAAATACACCCTCAAGCAGCTGCTTGCCACAGAGGTCTGACAGGAGCCTGTCAGTTTATATGCCATAGTAGAAGGTCTGAGAGGATGGCAAAACCTCAGCAGAAAACAACACATACATCCATGCCTTACCCAGGGCTCGAACCCAGGTCCCTTAGATCAGTAGCCAAGTGCGCTAACCACTAGCAAAATATTAGAGTAATTCTATGTCAATGGGACGCTAACTTTGAAGACCTATAACTTCTAAAATAAGCATTTAATGGAAAAACGTGACAGAAAAGCCTTAACTGGTATAATGGTTAGGGAGCTAGCCCTTGTTCCAGCAAGGCAAACTTTGTGTGTTGTATTAGCTCTAACTGAGGCAGTGACTTCGGTCTTAGTAGGGCAGGTCCTTGTATGAGAAGGCCTGTAAAAGCTAGGAGTAGCTTATCAGATTCTTCTCTGTCCTATATGTCGCAAATCAAAAAAATAAAGATCATAGTCAAATCTATTTCAATCTTATTTTTTAACAATATTCATTCAGCATTTAAAGAGTTATGGAAGCAAGAATATTTCACAGCAGTAATGTGTCATAAGAATTTACAGAGGGCATTCAAAATGTTCTTGACATGTGTCAGTAGATTTGCACTCATTCCTCTGAAGTTAATGAACTACAACATGTTTGAAAGGTTGTCTAAACTTGTCATTACAGTTACAACAAAGGTCACATCATTTCTCTCTTTGCTGGCAGCATGCAAAGTTCAGTCTGTGAAATCTATACATTGTTGTTATGGCACTTGCTAAAGATGGAGAAAGATTTACATTTTCACAAGGATGCAAATTGTGGACGATGAGAAAAAAAATCATGCTGATTTATCACAAGTATATGGGTATCGTGTCTGTTCACATGGCATTGTTATGGGATGGATGCGCATATTCAAAGAAGGATGGCAGAACTTCGAAGACCTCTCTCAAGGGAAGACAGGAGGCAGTTAATGAATGAGAACCATTGCTGCTTTTCAGGAACTCATTAATGAAAACCCACACATTACTGTTCAGGTAATAAGTTTAGATGTCAATGTATTGATTGGCAGTGTGGAAACAATTATTAATCAACCTTTAAAGTTCCTAAAGATCTGTGCCAAATGGGTACCCCACAAACTGACAGAAGAGCAAAAAAGGGTTAAGAGTCAACTCATGCAAGGAGATGCTGGCAATATTTGAATCTACTGGTCCCAAATGGTTAACAGACATTGTCACAAATGAATGAGAACCATTGCTGACCTATAACTTGCCTTTTTGTCAACTGATTATACTGAATGAAATGATGAAGCTTTATTACTAAACAACTCCCAGAAAGATCGACAATTGTGTTTGGTAGCAGAAGATGAACCATGTCCCCAAATCCTCCAACAAGAACTTTCACTCAAGGAATAGGATGTTCACAATTTTGTTCAATTTCCAAAGAATGGTAGCTGTGGGCATCTTACCAGAAAAATGACTATAAATGGCCAATACTCCACCAGCATTGTTTCATCCAAAATGGTTAAGGAGAGGAGATCAAGGAGCAATATCCAAAACAATCAGGTAAAGGATTCTCCTTCATTGACAATGCTAGGGCTCACAAACAAGTTACACTCTATCTGGGATACCCCATCCTGCATATTCACCTGATTTTGCACTATGCAATTTTTGGTTGTTTCCAAATATCAAAAGGGAACTTGCTGGGAAGCCTTTTTCATGGGTGCAAGATCTTGCAAAATGCATTCAATCAGAGTTGTGGAGTATTCTCTAGCAGGAGTACCACCAAGAATTCCAGAATTGGTGTAGACATCTGCAACTTTGCATAGATGCTGGAGGGGAGTACTTTGAAGGACAGTAAAGGTTTTGTTGAGGTGTAAATGAAATGGTTTTCCTTCTGCAGATGCATGTCACATTTTCCATTAAATGCATAAGTTAGAGAGATTGTTAGAATTAAGTTAGATTGTCATTGACACAGCATGGCAATGCTCTATTATTTCTCTAATACTTTCATTTGATATACAACTAATGAACATTGACCATATTTCTCCTTCCCTCTTTTTTGAGGGCAGGGGAAGTCATGTTTGAGGTAGCCCATAACATTGGAGATGTCACAAGCTTAAACTTCACATACAGCTCATTAAGGTCAATCCCAAGTGAATTTTCCATCCCCTTTTTAGGGGGAAGAATAATGGGGTGGCAATTCAAAGTAGTCTACAATGGTCTTAACATGAGCTGTCATTTGACATCTATCTCATAACTGTGGGCATTCAAAAAATACAGAAGAACAATTTTCAGATTTCCCCTCTTTGGGGGGAAGAAAGCAAGGGAGGGTATATTTTTATTGCCCGCAACACTCTCCACATCACAGCTTTCAATTTACATACATTACGCCTCACATTAGAAAGATATAGAACAATCCTTCACATAATCTCCTCCTTTTTGGGGTAAGAAAGCATGGGGTGAATTTTTATAACCTATGGAACTCCCCATGTCACAAGCTTTCATTTGATGCAGCATGAATTGATTACTTGTGCATGAATTGTTACTTTCAGCCTTCATGTTCAGGAATATAGTGGAACAATCATTTTCATATTTCCCCTTTTTAGGGAAATATGAAAAGGACCCAAGCTTTAGGAAGCATGGGGGGGAGGGGGTTGGGTTGTTTTACCTCTGCCTGGTACTTTTTTGCACACCACGGGCTAAATGGCCAGGTCACAAAGACCCTGAAGCTCAGAGAAGGTTGGGGAAGGGACCCACTGGAACAGCTGTTGGGAGACAGATGGTAGCCTCCCATCGAGGCCATCCAGCGTGTTCTTTAACGAGCACAGGGTATGGCATTCCCGCACATGGGGCCACAGCTTAACGTCCCATCCAACAGACGGTGGACTTTCCAAGCTCATCAGTGTCCCCTACTGACCATGGGCAGGGCGGGGAGTTTTGCGGAGATAAGTCTCAACGCTGACCCAGCTGGGACTCGAACCTGGGAACTGCAGATTACAAGCTCATTGTGGTGCACATCCAGGGACATTTCGAGAAACACAAGCAGCACAAGTGATTCATAGCACTTCTTCTAGTAGCTCGCACTCGAAACAAATTAGAGATTTGTCACTGTCAAAGGGAGATGCAGATGGATTATTGGTGCACAATGTATTAGCCTATTTCACTATTGATTTTAGGGGTGTCAATTATTTACATTTAATATCAGCTGTTGAGGAGAGCAGGAACGAAGTTAGTGGTATGCTAAGACTGGTTTCAGAAGTTTACGCTATGAATAGCAGCATGTTTGGCTTTACAGCCCCAAATTCTTCCTTTCCCCCAAGGCTGAGGGAAAGGAAGAATTTTGCCAAGCTAAGAGTGTAACGAAGAAGAGTTTTTGGAATTGATTGCACCCCATTCTGCTACTCAACCACAAGATATACAAAACAGCCAGGCTCGGATTATAGAGCGGGTGGCAGGTATATCAAGTACAATTACTGGATGGAAGGATTGTCCCTATCCATGCGGTAGAATTAAGGTGCTCCCAACTCAAGACTCCCACACAGAAACGATTTTTCGGCAAAAACAGTGAGTTAAGGAGGCGGCCTGAGAGTTCAGCATTGAGGGAGAAACGTACTCAATGCTTAGCACATGTGGAAAAGTATAAAGGGATTTCAAAGGTTTGGCAAATCTGACATGCATGAAGGCAAAGAACAAGCTGGTTTGGAAAGAAAGACAAGCACTTATGATTGCGCAGTACAATGCTAGTGTATATTGCAAGTGAGGGGTTCTCTATCAAAATGCTGATGCGCTCTCTAGGGTCGAGTCTCTATCAAGAGATTTTGAGGGGATTCATGAATGAATGGGGGTAACACTGGGGGACAGGAGTGCATCACAGTGCACAGGCTTGGACAGATGATCAGCAAGAGGAGCTATGACAGCAGCATCAGCTCCCTCTCAACGACCACACACCCCTGGCGCAGCATCTACAATGATCTTCTAGTGTCCAGTGAAGGAGCCTCTTAACGAGTGGCTTAAAGGGGGCAGGGTCACTTCTCTCTGTGAAAACTTTGAGAAGTGCTTCAAACTGTGAGAAAGCACCTCTATTTGTTTGGATAGCACAGCACACTCTCACGTGTGAATAAGCTGCAAGTGTACAACTGGGACACGAGTTGTAAAAAAAATTGAATCATACACATCACACACAGAATTTCAAGCAGGTGATGTCTGCCCTAATTTCTGGTCTTGGGTGGGGCATGTAATGGGTAGATGACAGTTAGCTCCTCCAAACACCAGGAAAAACCAAAGTATTTTGCTGCTGGATGTGGGAGGGTCCACAGGGGTCATCAATCTGCCCCCTTGGCAGGTAGCGATGACCAGCACTTTTGCCTCTGTGTGGACAAAGGACCCCATGTGACTGAGCACTAGAGAGGAGTGATATTTTGGCTCCTGTCTTCGTTGGTGAGTGCAAACAGCGAAGGGACAGAGAAGCAGATTCTGTTGTGGCAAAGTCAGTACCAGAAAAAGTATCCAGTCGGGGCTATTGTTTGGCCACATTTGTAGTACAGTTAGAGATCCTACTAGTGGAGGGTCGACATAAATATTTTGTAAATACAGTTATATAATATTGTGAATAATAAATGTGTTTGTACATATCTGTACAATCTTCTGTTGATCCATGCAACCACCCAGCTCACCATATTCCTGATATCTAAACTCATTAGGTATCTTTTAAAATAATGCTCGGGACCCACACCAGTTTAACGAAATTGTGATCTCCATGAAAACACCCTCTGACAAAACCTTTAGTCATTTTTCTCAGTGACAGTGTCCAAAAGAATTTGGGAAGCAGCTGTCTTAGCCACCTTTCTCATGACTAGTGCTTAGAGAAAGGGATTTGTGATAGCAAGATAAGAACTGCAGTGGAAAGGATAACAAGGCAATTACAATGGGGAAAAATTCCAGATATATTACAATTCCCTGTGATCCACTTAAACACTTGGAGAAGGAACTATGGAAGTGGAGTAATTTAGATGTTGGATAAAAAATTGGGAAAAAGGGTTATTAACCTCGACAATAGTTGAAACGTTCAGTTTTGACCTTGCACCTAACCTTTGACATTTCTTCATGTCCCAGAAACATTTCCATTGCATATGTTTAGAAATCCATTAAATAGTCTGCCTCACCCTGTACATATGTTGAGAAAAAGAAAGGAGGTAGCTCTCATGTTTCAATCTAGCAGTGATGGTGCATGTCTTGTACTTTTAAAAACAGATTACATAAAGTTAAATAGGCAATGTTTTAAATTTCTTTATTTATATTTATTAATTAGATGAAATTTATGCTATTTGAGTCATTTTTCAAAAATTAGGGGCATTTTTTTTCCTTCTTTATTTGAGTAGTAAGGCTGGTCATGCCGTCCCATGGCCGAGTGGTTAGCGCGCTTGGCTACTGATCTAAGGGACCTGGATTCGAGCCCCGGGTTAAGGCATGGCTGTTTGTGTCGTTTTTCTGCTGAGGTCCTGCCATCCTCTCAGATCTTCTACTATGGCATATAAACTGACAGGCTCCTGTCAGACCTCTGTGGCCAAGCAGCTGCTTGAGGGGGTATTTATTTTTATTTTATTTAAGGTTGGTCATACATTAGGTGAAATTTTTTCCACAGATGCCAAAAAAAATATTCCTCTTTAAAAAATATATTTTCAGCAGCTCAGCTTGTCACAGAGGTCTGATAGAGGTTGTCAGTTTAATATGCCTTACAGAAGATCTGTGAGGAAGGTGAGACTTAGCAGAAAGACATCACAAACATCCATGCCTTATCCAGCACTCAAACACAGGTCTCTTGGTTCAGTAGTGAAGCACACTAACCACTCAGCCAGTGGTAAAAAAAGCTGTGCTTAAAATTTCTTCTTTCTTCATTAAGTTCATTATGCTCAAAATAACAAAAATAACTGATAATAAATGATTAAACCATGGAGAGGTAAAGGGGATGGTGAATCACCTTCCTTACTTATTTTTTTTGGGAGGGGTACAAACTTTTAAAGTGCTTCTGACTATGATGCAGTTCTTTAGTATAAGATTATTTGAGAGTCTAATGTTTATAGTGAGCCTATTTAATAAAATAGAAGACCATATAATAAGATTATTTAAATGCAATATATTGGCTATTGCCATCGGAATATGCCACAAAACTACTAGATTTCGACTATTCATTGAAGTTCAGTGCATGGACAGATCAGACTCCAGAAGCTCATGTATGGCTTAGTGATGGACAACTATTAGAAGATTGATGGAAACTTTCCACCTAGCCAAGCTTGGATCTAGAGAGTTTGGGAGTGGGGACCAGTAAAAATATCAATCCAGAATGCTGTTCCAATATACTGATTTCCCCTCCATTTCAGTTGTCTTTGAAAATATTTCTTGCAAAATATGTGTAACATATGTTAATTAATATTTTTATATTCCAGTTTTTAACATTTTCAAGGGAGTGTACAATAGTTATAAATTGACTCCGATATTATGAGAAATCTTTTGTATGTAGCAATGATAGACTACAGGCCTGCCCAATTCGAGTTTTCTCAAGGCACTCCTATGCGAAAAAAAGGTCGCTCAAAACACTGCACAAATATAGCCAATCAACTACTTGTCTGCAAAAATTTGAATATTATGCTCTCCCTGCTCGAAATTTAAACAGCGATTGTTTTTATATTTCTGATTTCTAAAGCAGAGTTTTTTTAATTTTATCCATTTTTTGAGATTATAATCCAGTTATTTTGTCATTTTATTTGTTAATAAGGACTTAAGAGAAAGATCTGTTTGTGCAGTGTTTGCACACCATCTAGTGAGATTTTATATTGTAGCAGGTTATGCGTCGAGCTTTAGTTTTTCGAATTTGGGCAGGCCTATTTTATACTTAACTTTAGTTTATAGTTATAAACAAGGTAGATAATGTATTGCCATTTGGTAATGGCTCATTACAAAGTCACTTATGATGTGTCAATCTTTCATTTTTAATAGTGGGTACTTTTAAGCCTTAATGGAAAGCTTTGCATTCCAATTTGTATCGATTAAAAGTGGTCTTGAGTGTGTACATTGCAAATTTTTATAGATTTATGAATCATCCTTTGGTAGAATATATAATATTTATTTTTCCTTTACTCCAGTGTTAATTTGCTTTATATATGGATTAATGGGTTAATTCATATTTATTGATTGACCATTAATTATTATCATTTAAATTAAATTTTGATAACATTCAACATTTTACATAACAGGCTTTGCTCATAACAAAATACTTGCCATTAGATATCGATTTCATGTCTCATACTGAAAACCAAATTCTTTGCTGCAAACAAATTACAAGCAGCAGTGACATAGCATTCTATAGTGATGAAGGCACTAAAGATCAGCAAGCCTAAAAGAAATGGAGGGAAAATTTTGATGCATATTTCGACATTTTTCCCCTCCCTAGACTCTCTTGGGGCAACACTGCACAACACTACTACATACATACATAATAAAAATGTTAATATATATTTCTTTATTTTGTGTTTGTACTAAAAAACTTTTTTTATAATTTAACATAATGAAATTTAAATTTTGCTATAACGAAAAATAATATTAACTAAGATTTATTACTTAGATTTTAGAGTATTTTTTACCCCTCCCTTCCTTAAAAAGGTGGGGGATTCCGTTTCCACTTTAATTTCATTACTTATAATTATTTTTAAATTACAAGCTTTTACTAAAAAGCAAAAGCTTTCCCATTGAAAATCTTTTAGTTTCTTTTACTATACTGTTAAAAATCTTTGAATGAGACAATCTTTTCTTCAATTGTAATGTAATTTTCATTTACAAATTGTAAAATCAATTTGTAAATGAAGTGAAAATTAAACTAAACTGATAATTACATGAATTTTCATTGAGCAGAATGCAGTAGTTTACTCAAATTAAACATGTTGGGGAAACAGTCTACTCAGTCTTGCTTTTGCATGCTTAAGGTTATGTGTTTACTTCATACAAATAATTAATAATGTTCACAAAGGGCACTGAGGTTTTTTACAACTCAATAGCTCTTTAGTTCCCAAAAGTCTAAATGGCTACATCAAAAGTAACCTAAGGGCTCTGACTTGGGTAAGGAAAAGGGATTCACTGGACAGCTATTAGGAGACAGATGGAAGCATCCAATCAAGACCATCCATTCAGTATTTTCTTAAAACACATAAGTGTCATCTGTTTGATGGTGGCCCCTTTGTCATCTTTTTCATTGGGTCATCTTTTTCACTCTGCCAACTACAATCTAGGATCAGATTAGAAGCCTGGTGTGTTACTAATTGAATCAAACTTTGCACTTTCAAAGATTGCCAGTAAATTGCATAAACTTTATACACAAAAGATGCAAACAAATACTACCTCTCCTTCTTCTTCAGATTCTTCTTCAATAGGCTGTGAGGCTATTGTCTGGGAAGGTTCTCCACCACCAACACTGGATTCTGGTGCTTTGAATTTTTCAGCTGCAGCCATCTGTGCTTGCTGACTCAAATCTTCAATCTGTTTCAAGGGATATCAAACTACATATTAATCCCTAAGTCAAAACAATCAAATGGGAATATTAACACTAATATATACATGATATGAAACACAATTTTATATCCAGTTGTATTACTTTTTGAGGTGTATACAAAACACAGGACAGAGAAATCTAGTTAGGTATGCAGACTTTTCATCCAGAACACATTCACTTAGACAGAAGTCAGGTTTTCTGACTTTGCATCAGAGCTAAACAAAATCACAATGCTCACTGGGACAGTAGCTGGCTGACAATATCTCTAATAGGTATGACAGTGTAATATGTTCAATTAAACATATTTTTTTAAATAAACAGATATTTAACAAGTATGAAAATAAACTATGTTGACAAACCTTCAGGAACTCTTGGCAGTACAACAATTGCTCATTAGATTTATCAATGAATAATAAACAAATAAACAATTTTAATAATACTAATCTTTATTTCTGTTCTCAAGTACAGAGATAAACATCATCTCTGAGAACTTAACCTCAGGAATAAATGTTATATACCACTTACAATTAGTATACAGAGTAAAACACTTTCGAATGTGATTCTTAACTATCCTCATAAAGCAAGATACAACTTAACCATAGGAAAAATTATGCATGCTTTACAATTAGTTACTCCTATTAATCTATATATATACAAACTTGGTACACCAATGAATGTCCATTTTCAGCCATTTGAACTAATTTTTAGGTCAAACCATTGGTCTCTATTTTAACCATTCCAGTGTCCATGTCATTTGTTATGTTCAGAGAATCTGAATTGAGAGGCCAAGGATATATGTTTCCGTTTTTAGTACAACAAAAAAATATCGATTCTTTAAAATTAAAATTGCCATTGTAATTTTAATATATATATATACAATCATATCAGAATAATATTACCACCTACAATACATATACTACGGTAGGTGGCCATATTCTTATAAAAATACATAATTCAGGCTACAAAAATAATATTTTATTTTTTAATTTGATGCATATTTTATTAAACTACAATATAAATGACTTGTTAAAGCTACCTGGTTGCCATTTCTTAGAAGCACTAAATGATATTGTGGAATTGCTTGTTAACGTTCCTCTTTGCTGAAGCAACCTTCTGATTTAAGTTCACAAGTTTGATTTGAACTATTATCAACAAAATTTTCCTTAAATTTTCAAAAATCTCCTAAAAATTAAGAAAAAAACTGCTATTTTTAAAAATGATAGATTTTGGAAGTAATTACAAAACATGTACCGCTATTTTTTTTTCCACTTCACACTTTTTTCTGTCATAAATCTTTTTCAGTATTCCCAGGTTATTTTTATCATTCTTCCCAGCATTCATTGCCTCTTTCCTGCTCTTAAAATCAAAACTGGAAGTAAACACATCCTTCTCAGAAATTCTGGTTGCAGCTGCATTTAGTTATGCTTCACTGAGACAAACAAGACGCAGATGGCTGACATATGCTATCTCTGTACCGTGTGCTATAAGTGTTTTCTACAGTTTTGGTCCAGCATATTGGATACCCTTCGTAAAGTTGGTATTTAGTTTTTTTATATTTAAACCTTAGTTTTTATTTCAGCAGATTTAGTTTCGGAAATCAGCGATCTTCTGGCCGGTCGATCAGTATTGATTTTTTCATAGTTATGCTACATCGTATGGCCGGCCTACAACTTGTTGTTGTGGATATTTTAACATTGCATTAGGCTATATGTTAATTTTTATTTTATTATTTATCACTTTTCCAGTAAAACTTTGATCCAGTATCATTTTCTGAAAATAAATGAGGTCTTGGATATGGAAGCAAGTTCATTTCTGTATATTTACTTCGGTTAGTTAGCGTTCTTCGATCGGCTGATTTATCGATCTTTCCGAGTTATGCTAGATCGGAGGCTGGCTTAAAAGTTGTTGCGGATATTTTATTTAACATACCTAAAGGTTATATATGTAATTTTTCTTTTATTTCCCTTTTTTTTTTTAAGTAAAAAAACTGAGCTTGTACCGTTTTCTGAAAATGAATGTCTTGGATACGGAAGCAAAGTAGACTTCCTTGCTATGGAAATCAGCTGTCATGTGAGAGGGCAATTTCGGGAAGGCGTCCCCTCTGCTAAACTCATGGTGAAAGTTTCACCCCCCCCCCCCCCTCTAGAAAAATTTTTTTTTTTTTTATTACAAGTTTTTATGTTTATACTGAATGATTTTAAAGGCAACACCCACCACTCAGTACCTTAGCTGTGTCACACAAATGATATAACACTGTTTTTTTTTGCTTTTCTGCACTTAGCCAAGATCACTAAACTTCAACACCCAAAGAAAAAATTCATGTTTAGTAAAAAAAGCAGCCAAGAAAGTGTTTTTTCTATTTCATAACCAGTTCAGAAAATCCAGTGAATGTGAGAAGTCCAAGTCACTTTGTATATAACACTGGCTGTACATGTACGATACTGAAAAGAATCATCAAAAGAAATAAAAATCATATTTCAGGTTGAATATTATATTATTTGGGAAGAAATTTCCTTTCGATAAATATATAATTTAATTATTTTTTATTCAGCAGGTTTTCCAAAATGAAGCCTTAATTGTATAGTGTGATCTTTTTTTTCACCATATCACACTGCTAATGGAGTAAAATTCACTAGGTAGTAGTGACTTTTACTCCACTAGCAGGCTGCAACTTCCTTCTGCTGCAGGACTCTCATCAGCAAAAATGTCTGCAAGAAAAAAATGTATTATTTTTGCTTGGCCTAACCTGTCACCAACAATCCACATCTTCAAGGAACCGTACACCGCCCTGATGATAACTGCTGAGTACAGGCGAAAGCACTCGGCTCCATGTAAATAACACATTGCAGTACTTGTGTAAATAAATCTAACCGGCAAAAAAGCGTTATCCATTCTTATGAGTTAATAATGATGCCGTGAAATTGCTTATTGATTTACCACTATATTCTCTACAATTGTCCTCATTTGCTGTTTTGCCCTTGGGCACTGGCATAGATAAATCTCAATGCTGACAAAGTTGGAACTCAAACCTAGGAGCTGAAAATTACAAGACTGCCATTTTACTGACTGCGCCAACCCCCATCCCTTGTATTCAGACATTTACAGTATTTATAAGTGTTTACAAAAATCAGAGCAAGTTACTATTTACCAAAGTACATTATATCAATCTCTTCACTTTTTTGTGAAATTTACTTTTACTTTGATAGAATATTATTTGAATTGTGTTACTTACTGAATTTGTGATTAAACAAACTAAATTCTTTATTTTTAAGCCATCAAATGGATTTATATTAGTACTGCATTGTATCAAGAATGCTCCTATGAAACAAAAATCTTTGAAGTTTTCTCTACCTTTTTTTTCCAAGTTTGTTAATCCTGAGTCATAAAACATATGTATTAGAAATAATCTCTCATGAGACACACTTGAATAGCAAAAGACCCACAGTTTGTACCCCTAATCTATTAAGCAATTACATATTCAACTAGCCACAAATTTAAAAATTAAGATTTGTTTACCATGTGTCTATACTCAGTCACACGTAATTTTGGTTTGTATATGGTAGGATTTTTGGGTCTATAACTGCATATGTTTATCAAATGTAAATTATACAATCATTGAACTACATATAATTATGATAATAAATGCTGGTTTCTAGATCACTACAGTTGTCAAATTTGTTAGTAACAATGCATTTATACTTGTACTAAATATGCATTTGAAATTTTGAATTTTGTGATAAATACTTTAAAAGATTGTAAAACTATGTACTTGTGCTAAGCTAATATGGTTTAATACTATTTATCATTAATATTTAATCTTAAAATTATCCAAAAAAATTTCAATAAATACTTTCATAAATTAAAATTATATATCTTAAATACACTGCAGGAAATAAAAAATGCAACACTTACAAGAAGCAATGAAAATGTGACCAAATTTAGAAAGGCGGTAATATATGGAAATGCATGGAAATTATTAGGTTTGCAGGATGATCGAAACGATTGGACAGGCGTGAACTGACGTCACAGGTGAGTCAGATAAAGGCAACCAAAGTTCCCTGGTTGACAAAACATGGAAAATGTTCTAAATTGCTAAAGATGCCCTTATGCAGATGCTGACAGCTGTTCCAACAGTTAACAGACTTTGAGTGTGGAAGAATCATTGGCCTTAGAGAAGCTAGTTTGTCATATGGAGATCTGGCTAACCTTGTTGATTACAATCCCAGACCATCATACACATATGGACATCTCAGTCAGAACTGGTCATCATAAGGGGGATCTCTAACTGCAGCCAGTGGCTGTCCCATTCATTTAGCAGCACGGAATCCTTTACCAGCAAGACAATACCCATCCTCACACAGCCCGCATTAGTCTGCAGTTATCAACAAGAGCAAAACATTCAGGTACTACCATGGCCAGCACGCTCGACGGACCTTCCACCTATTGAACACATCCGAGACTGATGTGCCAACAGCTTCAACAACACCCAAGAGGTGCGCCAACCACTGTCGCTGAAATGGAACAGCAACTTCGCGCTATCTGAGGACATTATAGAGCTGTGTGATAGCCTTCCATGCTGTATTCATGAATGCATTGCTACACGAGGCATTTTCATATTTTTTTTAATAATGTAATCAATTGTACATCTCAGTGTATGCTAACAGCTGCCTGCATTTCAATAAAATGGCATTAATTCTTCCAGGTGTTGCAATTTTTTTTCCTGCAATGTATTACAAAAGCAATAAATTAGTAAAATATTTTATTCAAAACACATTCTAAAACATTTACCTTAGCTTCACCAAATACAATGTAAGTGTCTCCTGCTGGACTCTTATACACATCTGGTTTTGTAATTACGAATAAAATGTTTTTAGATTTGCGGATGGTAACTCTGCATACTCCTTGAACTTGCTTCAAACCTAGTTTTGACATAAGCTTACGTGCTTTTTTCTCACTTCTACTCTGTTTAGCTTTGCTCACCAATTCTTCGGTCAAGCCAGCCATTTGGGCCATCTATGAATCAAAAAATAAAACTCACAAGTCATTTAAATAACAAAACTTTATAACTTTAAATAACTTGCTCACCATATGGCTAATAACAAGCAATATACATCACACTAATCTAAAACTTATGGTAGCATCATTTGTATGCTAAGAAGTAAGTTATGTTTTAAAAAAGTTTTAAGAGTTGAAATTATTCTTAAAATAAATCTATAGCTGCTTTTGCCACAAAGGCATGACAGTATAATATGTCATAGATAATATCTGTCCAACCAAAAACACTAACAACTAGGCCACTGAGAGAGTAAAAATTAAATTGCCACTATGATTTTTTTTCTATCAACATGCCAAATTCTACATTTTCATTACATTTCAAAAAGCTTGTAGAACAAGTATCATAATCTAATTGTGATTTCTGAGCCTTTGAGTTTGTTTTGAATTTGGTCTATTTTTAACAATTCTGACAAAGCATTTCAAAAATGATTTCCATTTTCACAAGAAAGTTGAAATGTTGAAACAATTCTTAATTGTCAGTGATTTCTATATAATGTATGTATGAAAAATTTTAGTTATGTAAAATATAGTAATATATAATTCGGTACAGAGATGTAGTAAATTAAAAAAATGACAAAGACATGTAATGTTATGATTTCATCAACTTTGACAATCCTTTGATGACCACAAATAGGCAATAAAGGAAAAGGAATAGTAGGGTCATTCCATGTCAAATCAACCAAAATTTTGGAAAAAGTTCACCACCCATCGCAGATTTCAATTATCTTTGGCATAAATGTTAGTACACATCAGATTGCGATTGTGACTAAAGGTTTTCCTTTTTTTGTTTGCTTTTATGATAGATGAGACCAAACTTGGTGTACTGATATAGTTCATTATATACTTATTAATTCATTAAAAAAAACGAATTTGAAAAATTTAAAAAGGTTTTGAAAAAAAAATTATAAAAACTGAAAATTTTAAAATGTGAAAAAAAAAAGGGATATGGCCCCCATACATAAAAAATTAAAACTGACATATGTTGTACATTATACTCTACAGAAATGCTGTATGAAATTTGGAGTATGGTCATTTCTTTGATAATGGGGGGAAAATATTGAATTTATACCGATGTTATCGCTAATGATGCATTCAGGAGACCGCACTGACGCTCTTCAGCATGTGCAGTGGAGGAGATGCACAGGGAGGCTACCGATGTGTTTGCTGCTTGCACTCAAGTGCAACTTTGCAACTCCAACAAGGAAAATCTACATCAGTAACCAAGTTTGGTCTTCTTATCTACCATAGAAGCAATGTAGATAAAAAAGAAAAACCTTTAGTTACAATTGCAATTTGCATATTTTCCCCTTAGGTTAAACAAACTCCATAAATAAAATATTTTTGACTCAAAATATTTTGGACAATTAGACATCTTACGTGCAATAACATTTATGCCAAAGATCTTTTAAATATGTGATGGGTAGTGAACTGGCCTGGTTGAATTGACATGGAAAACTAAAGTGATGAAAATCGGACAGGCAGGCTGTGATTCAGTTAATCTGAATGAATGTAGTCTTGAACAGGTGTCCCAGTTTAATTATCTTGGGAGCTATGTAATAGATACTGGTGATGTGCAGCACGAGATAAATAGAATAGGGATTGCTGCTGGAACTTTTAAGAATCTATGGAGAGTATGGAAAAATAAGCATATACACCTAAAGACTAAAATTAGGCTGTATAATAGTTTGGTTCTTTCTAAGGTTAGTTATGGTAGTGAAATATGGACCCTTTGTAAGCAGGATAACAAGAAACTTGATGCCTTTGATTCTAGATGCTTACACAATATCTTGGGCATTAGGTGGTTTGACTTCGTAAGAAATGATGAGGTTATAAGGAGTCATCAACCTCTCTTTTGAGCAGCATATTGTGCAGAGAGACTGCACTAGTTTGGCAATGTTGCCTGTATGCATAGCTGCAGATTGGCAAAGGGGATTATGAACAATGTATCTAAGGGTATCAGAAAAAGGGGGAGACCTAGGATATGATGGGCAGACAATGCCAAACAGGACCTTGCTAGAATTGGCCTAGAGTGGCCAAATGCAGCAGCTGTAGCTCAAAAGACACTCATCTGGAGAGCAAAGTTACACAGTCAGGTTGGACCTCCATAGCCCATGGCTGCATGAGGATTTTGTATGTATATAGACTACAGCACACATCTGTTTTGAAATAACCTCAACTTTCATTAGTAATATTATTCTTACATTACCTGTGCCACACTTAACATTACAGCCACCTTTTCCCAGCACATTTCAACTTAAAGTAAACTGCATTTTAAAAAATGTTGCCAATAAATATAAAAAAATAAATTATGTTTCAAGCAGCTGCTTACCACAGAAGTCTATTGGTATAATATGCCATAGAGGTCTGTGAGGAAGCTGAGACCTACAAAAAACAGACAAGAAATATCCACCTGGGGCTTTTAAACTCAAGTACCTTTGACCTGCATTGCAGCCAAGCATGCTAACCACTTGGCCAATGTCCCAGATTAATCTAGATAACTTCTTTTAAGAGTATATATTAAAACACTTATTTGAAGCAGTCTTTTGGCATTATTACCCTAATTGCAATTTAAGAATTTCAAATGAAGTTAAAATTTTACATTATTAGCAGAACACCTGTTTTACATCTGCATAATTTACTCAGCTGAAAGTCAGAGACAGTTTGCAGATTAGTTACTATACCTGCTACTCACATTTCACTCTCTATCCACTAGTTCATTAAAAATGTGTAATAAGTTACTGTGCAAAGTATAATGGGTGGGAGGGATTACAGTAAAGTATTAGACAGCAAAATTTACATTTTATTATCTGTTTTCCAAAGTTCAATATGTACCTGACTCTGACCGCTGGTCTGTGCTGCACTTCCATCAGGCTCCTCACCTTCTGGTGATGATTCTTCACTTTCAGATTCTGTTTCTGATTTATGAACTGCAAAACATTTTACATGTATCAAAATAATGTGTTGCTTACAGGGAGTATTTACTTTTATTTTTTTATTTATAATGAGTAATCATATAAAACATTACTAGTTCAACTAGTAAACTTCAAAATTACAAATCAAACAATTGCTCAATAATACAAGTATGTCACTTAAAAGCATGGCTCAATATTCAATCTTACCTAATTCTAAACAAAATAGCAACTTTTTTTCATGCCCACATACATTAGTGCTACTTTATTAATCTCCAATGGCTTAAAAAAAGTACCAAACATTCCACCACAATTTTGAATTTCTAGCATAGCATGTTTGTAACATTCATTTCAAGTGGAAGATTCAGACAATATTAATCCTAATATTTCATCAATACTTATCAAACTAAAAACGAATTTTCAATTTATGTCTAAAAACAAAAGCTGAATGTTTATAGACAGAAAATAAAGTGAAACTCTTTGAAAAAAATGTACTAAAATGGGCTCTTCAAGCTAAAATATATACGTATTATGTAAAAGTAAATTCCTCTTCAAAATAAAGTAAATTCCTCTTCAAGCAGCTGCTGGTCACAGAGGTCTGACAGAAGCCTGTCAGTTTAATATGCCATAGAGAAGATCTGTGAGGAAGGTGAGAGACACTAAATCAAAAACTACTATGATGACAGTAGAATTATCCTGCATTGTTCATAACAAGGATTGTAATACAAGACCTCGAATTATATAAATTATTTATTCTGAAGAAATGAGTTATGCTCTGAATGGATCCACTCCATGGAAAAAAACCTCAATTATACTACATAAAAAATAATGTCCCATTCAAGGCAAAACTTATTTTCCAGCAAAAATAATTCTTGAATTCTATGTTTATGGGAAATGTGTCTTTATACTATTGACTGATCTTCAAATTATATTATAATTGTAAACTTTCTGACTCGCACTGACATAAAACCATATCTCTGCCTGTACAGAATGTCTTATGGCATGCTGCTATACTCTTGGTAGCTCTCCAAATACTGCTCTGGGCTCAATGTGAGAGATTAATTGCCCAAAATTGTTAAAAAAAACAAATTTCTCTTTTTTTTAAACAGATTTTGGCCTCTCCATAATTTCCCAAATTTCTGACTGCCCAATCCCAAATTTTTTACACGAGTTTCTCTTTTACCACCCTGGTTTTCACTAAATATTCAAGTCCTACTTATAACAGAATGCAATTTAAAACCTTGGATTTTGTTTACTTACTTTTAAAGATGAACAATTAAAATGTTACAGTTAACACTTTTTGAACCCCTCCCCCAACACACACACACCTGCATAACTACTCAAATTCTTTACTGTGAAGTACCATAATTCGCCTACAGGTTTATCACTTGCCACCCCATGTTGATTTAAAAATTTAAAGTCTCTCTCCCTATAACAGAACCAGAGTTCAAATTTAAACAACTTTTATTTTTTCATTTCATTGGGGAGGATTATTTTATAAAATACAAAGCTTCCGGGTTTAAACAGAGTGTTGTAGTGTATACTGGTGCCCCATAAGCTTTGAGCACCAGTATACATTACTTAGAGAAATCTCTTATACCTTGGTGCTTATTATGCTGTCAAGTTTGTAGTAAAGGTAGAAGAAACTTGTTACTAGGTTGGTTTATTTTTCATGCGTTCCATATAAATTTCAGAATAATAATGTATTGATAAAGTTTGACTTTGATTTGAATTGTATCCACTGATATTAGTTTCTTAGTGACAATGTTTTCTCAGAGATAGGAATTGGCATCTACAAAGGGAACAATTTCCATTAACATTGGAATTAATCTCAAATTCATTTCTTTCAGCTCCAAGTACAGTCAATTTATATGACTTAATATTTTCATAATAAATAAGTACATACAAGATTCAAGTCCTGTACAATAGGATATAAAAAATACTCTCTACATACATTATCAAAAATATTTACTAGTCAGGTAAAAAAAAAGTTATAAAGCATACAGGTGGCCATTACTATATACCACAGGTGATTAGCAGTTCTTGCCAGTGTTAATTTATGTAATATTTAGGTTAATCAATTATTAATCAATGAAAAATGCTTATTGACTGATTATCATTTACTAATTAATTACTTGCAATTAAATTTTCTTAATATCAAAATGTACATGTGCTGCAGTCATTTTTATGTGTCAGCTCTCAGTAGACATATAAAAAATGTGTCTGCTGAGAGCTGCCTTGATACATTACGGATTAAACCAAAACAGATTTCTCACTTAAACATTAAAATTTAGCAATGAGATAGTCACTTTAAGGCAGCCATTAATTGAGCAAGAATTATCTCATAACGAGTAGACTAAATTTGTTTAATCACATATTTGCAGCAGAAGTACCTTTTGATATTAACAAAATTTACCTTAATCGCTAATAATAATCATCAGTAAAATAATAAATAAATTAGATAGGCATTATTCAATGGCATTGAAACAGACTTACACAGTTTATTTCACTGTTCAGCAAAGGGAATAATAAAATAACTCTCTCAGAAATAAGCCACTAAATAGATGACATCATCAAAATAACATTATCTTCAGAAAACAAAGGTTGAATTGTTTCATCTGAATGGCACTTTGTCCACACAGCGGACTAAATGACCAGGTCATAAGGAGACGAAGGGCTCAAAATTGAAGATGAGGATCCACTATATAGTTATTAAAAACAGATGATGTGATGGTCCACCCATTCACTTTTACTTTATTTATGTTATAGTTATCATTTTGGGGATTATTTCAGTCGGACCTTATCACATTTCTTTCTTCTAAGTGCTAAAAGGGTTAACACGCGGAACTCTGACTTTTGATTAACAGCCGCTAATGCGAGCATTTAGAACACGCCCCCCCCCCTCTTGCATCACAGCTAGCACGAGCACGCAATCATCAGATTATGCAAATATTTTACCCAGCGTGCAACACACACATCAGTTGTACACTGCATGTAATACTAAATGACATTAGGTTACGGGAGTCAGTAGAGAGTGTCAGTAAGAGAAAGGATGTTAGTAGAGAGGAGCTTTTAGTGGCTCCGACTTTTGTATTCATCAGTATATAAAGTGAGTTTTGAATTTTTTGGAAATAAACTTTGTTACACGAATATTTTGACTTTGCTATTTTTTTTCTTGAGCAACAATAATTGATTTTTTAAGATAAACTTTTAAAAATTTTATAATATTTTGATTTCTTACTCAATAAGTAATGCCAATATACCTAACAAACCCTCGTTTAATTTTATTTGGCAAGTTCATATTGCCTGGTGCCCAATATGCTATCCAGAGTTTTAATTTCATTTGGATCAGTCAAAAGGTCCAACATAAAGAAGTTTAATAATCTTTTGGTGCATTACAGAGCAAGTAAAGAAAGTGGAAGTGAATCTTGAACAGGGACTATGTATATATATATATGTATAAATTGTATTCTATTTAACGTTATTATCAAAATTAACAAATTTTGAGCTCATTAGTTATACATATTAATCATAGATTTAATGGCAACTTAAAACGAAAATTTTTGTTGAGCAAGAAGCTTAACTTTTGCATTAGGCAAAGTTACTGAAGTTTCAGCGCAGTTATTGCTATATATTTGTGCAGATAGTTAAGATCTTTATTGTATGTATATAAAGATTAGAAGTGTTCGGTCACCCACACATGCAGTAAATAAGACTTTTTGATATGCAAGTTTTTTGCAAGCTTAGTATAGCTTTAGTATTGTATTGTTGTATAGCAGTACCTTTGAGTGCTGCTCAAGATAAAAAAAAAAGTTTCAAAATTTTGGCAGATCACTAAACATGTCTGCTAGTAATATGGCTGGCTGATTCTGCCATTATGACTCCCGACAAAAGATAGGTTGCAGGATGTGATGAAAGAAGTAGTAAAAGTGTTAATGAATCTGCTTAAAGATCCTCGAAAGAAAAGGGGAATGACAACAACCTCTAAATTTGCTGACAATGCTACATCAGTTCATGAACATATAAATTTTGAACGTAAAGTTCCATCTTTTGTTTCATCAGAAGCAAGTGATAGAACAGAGTATTATCAACAGCCTCAATGATGGGTTACCAATCCATTTATTAACTGTAGTCCTTATGTTAATTGGTCTTTACCTGAGATAAGGTTCGATGGTTCGAAGCATCCATCATCGTGGACATTTTGTCAAGTCCATGGAAGAGCATTTCCATTTACATGAAGTGCCCAGCAACAAAAAGGTGGTTTTCGCAGTATCCTGTTTAACTGGATATGCGAAGCAATGGTGGAATAACATAGGATGCCATCATGGAATAAAATTTTGAGAAGACTTTAAAAACAAACTTTTGGAAATTTATCCTCCTTACAATAACTTTACACATCTAACTACAGAACTTTTTTCACAAAGAGAAAGAGGCGAAATCGAAATATTCATCTGGGGTACAGCAGAGTTATACCAACTATACGATGTTGATGCCACCGAAATTGACATAAACTGCATTATGTCCACAAAAGAATTTTTAGAAGTACGAATTCAATTTCAACTTTAGTCAAATTAGCTCAGCAATACAAGGCAAGAAGAGAATCTGCAAAAACTGCATTAAATCAACAATGGATTCAATCCTTGCCAAAGCAGAGATATTAGGTTGTCTCACAAAATGACTCCCGCACGATCAGAAGTTACACAATTCCAACAGTTTGTGCCGAATGCACCTACAATGATGCAGAATGAGCAAAGCAGAGATTATTTTCCGCATTAAGATTCAAATGATGACAGTAGACCAAAAACTTTTGCTATGAATGATCGAGTAACTTTCAGATGTAATTTTTGTGGCAGACTAGGGCACACGGAACAATATTGCTATAGAAAAGAATGGTAATTTGGGAAACTTAAATTAGGATCCTTGAAGCGAGAGGCAAAAGTTCCCACAGAAAAGCCCTCTCATGAGTTATGTCTTGCCATTGTTGGTACACATAATGTTTTAGATTTACCTTTTGTGAAGCCTTGTCATGAAAAAACTGAATTAATAGATCGCAACAATACAGAAGCTGATCTTTCATGTCCAAATGAGAAAGTTTTAGATGATAATATTAATGACAATTTGGAATTGAAATTGGAGCCACTATCCAGTAAACTTTCTAATTTATCTTGTAGTCCAAAGCAGAATGTTCAAGAAGAAACTGCAAAATGTCCTAGTTTAATGTGAATTTAGAGAAACAAGTTGATGATGCAAAGCAAGTTGATAGTGAGAAAAGTGTTGAAACAGAAGTTTTAAAGGAAAATAGTGCCGAATTAGTTGATGAAAAGTGTTGAAACAGAGGTTTTGGAAGGAAAATAATGCTACTGAATTTATAGACAATAATAAGCCAAGCATCCCAGAAATTGTTTTGAGTGTAAATAATCATGATGATCTAACAAGTTAAGAAATTTTCAACTATTGAAGTGTCATTTAGAAGCAGGCAGCAATAATCCTGGAAAGCAAAAAGCCAGGCTCTTCAAAGACAAGCACATAGCGATGAGATGTCAATGAGACGATGATAGACTGCAGAGCAACAACTGGCAACGAAGTAGTCAACATAGAATAGATGACATCACCAACGAGATCTTCAGAAGTGCCTACACCTAGCTTATCAATCAAAGCAGGAATGAAGTCACTGGGAAACAACTGGATGATTTATTGCAATGGAGTGCCAACAATTAAAATTTAAGTACATTATTCTTCCACTGTGCCATTAATTATTTGAAATATTTCATTTTTTTTCTCTGGAACAGATGAAGACCGAGATGATTGAAGATTATTAATTTTCATACTTAGAGATTTTGAAATGTTTCATTCGTTTTTATTAATATTTACCAGATTTTCAAAAATTTATGGAAAAATATGCTGATAATAGTTCAGTTTTGGGGCTTAAATCGTGATTGCTTCAATACAGAGTAGCGTTAACAAATAAATCAGCAAATACAGTATAGTGCTTCTAAAATATAGCAATCAGATGGCTTTATTGAATTATTTATGTTGTAGTTTTAATAAAATATGCATCAAATGAAAAAAGAAAACATTTTTCAAGCTTGAATTACTATTTTTTAAATATATATAAAAGAAAATTTTCAAACAGCAATTTTTTCAAAAACTCAGTTTCATGTGTTGTACAAAAAAAGTCTATAGACGTCCTTGACCTGGGAAGGGTTAAGGCAACTTTTAGCAACATAAGAACCTATCAAATTCAGGCTATGTGCTACATATGTAACCAATCATGTGTAAAAACAAAATTCACCTGTGAAATCAGAACAAGCCAAATAAAACTAAGTTGACATCACTTTGTCCTTTGGAAGATTGCTTCACACCTAATTTACATTCCCCTAACATTCGAGTAATGAAATCCTTAACTGCTCTTAATAGTGAAAATTGCAGCTTTCAATCAGTCATATGTCAGTCAAGTGTTTGAACTTGAGCACAGGATACTATGTTATGTCTAAACTTTCAATCAGTCATATGTCAGTCAAGTGTTTGAACTTGAGCACAGGATACTATGTTATGTCTAAAACTGTGCTTTTTATTTTCAAAAAAGTTATGTCTAGTGTACTCTTCACTACAGAATAGTATTGATTTCAAGACTGCAAAAGTTGAATAGATAAATTATGATTCCATTTATTCATAACGCCCATTATAAAAGTACTATAATTTTAAATTATAGCTACAAACAATTCAGATAATTACCATCTTCAGCCTTATCCAGCTTGTCTTCAGATACTTCAGCAACACTCAAGTGTGGCATTGTATTTTTATATCTGGAAAGAATATATTTGTAATTAATATTCAGTATTTGTTCTAAAACATCTTAGACAAAAAATTTTACCTTTCAATGCATTTCATCAAAACAAAGAATGACAATTTATTGTGTCTGATAAACGTTTTTTTATTACAAATTATCCAAAAACAAGATTTTTAAAATTTGTTGCTAGAAAATTATTAATTTTTCCTATTTGGCAGATGTTCCCAAATGTAATGGTTTGTTTATGCATATGTTTACTTCTCACCTTCAACAACCTTATCATTTTTATTCCTCAATTTCTGTAAGTCAGTCTATTCTCACACAAAATGTTTTCAAATTGTTATAACTGTTGTACTATCTAGCAATCCCTATCAGCTTTCAGCTGATTCTTTGGATCAGTGGTCGGCAACCTATTTGAAAGAGCATCAAGACATCTTATGATGGACTTCCAAGCACCAAATGTTTAGATCCCCCTCACCAAATAATAGTATAATGCCAATTTTTGAATGGTAACTACTGGAATAGAAGATTTCAAATGTTTTAAGCACCATGATGAAACTATTTTAATAGATTAAAAAATACAAATAAATTATCCTTCAAGCAGCTGCTTGCAAAATATCTGAGAAGCCTGTTAGTATAGGTGCTAAAGAGAAGATCTGTGAGGAAGGCGAGACCTCAACAGAATGGCAACACAAGAGAAACATTCCTACCTTATCTGAAGTCGAAACCAAGATGTTTCCTCATTGCTATTGCAACTGCCAATGTCAAATGGACCTGACTCTTGTCTGAAGATCAGAGACAGCACCAACTTTGGCAATGAAGTCAAGAATAATCTCTCATTTCTTGTTAGAATTCAAAATAATCTGTAATTTCTCATAAAACCTATCTTTCTCATTAGTCTTCAGTGGAGGAATAGCAAATAACATTCGAGTTTTTTGTACCTGTTTCAAATTTAGTTGTAAGAAATATTTCATTAAAACAAACATATCCTAGAACAGCATCACAAGAATTTCTGCTGAGAAGCAAACCTAACTCCACAGGTATTTACTATCCTTTCATCCTGAAAAGATAAATTTAAGATTAATAATAAATATAAATACCCCCTCAAGCAGCTGCTTGCCACAGAGGTCTGACAGGAGCCTGTCAGTTTATATGCCAAAGTAGTAGGTCTGTGAGGTTTACTTTTAAGTATCTAATGATTACCTGTCTATTTTGCCTTTTCAAAGTCCAAATTATCCAATTTATACTGCTGGAATTCTAGTGTGAAGATATCCTGAGAATAATTTTTAAGCTTTATTTGGCATAGTGGTTAGGGAGCTAGCCAACTGTTACAGCAAGGCAAACTTTGTGTATTATATAAGTTGTAACTGAGGCAGTGGTCAGCAGTTACTTCAGTCTTAGTATGGCATGTCTGTATGAGAAGGCCTGTATAAACTAGCATGTGTTGTAAACGTTTTTAATCGTTTACAACACATACTAGCTTATACTACACATACAGCTTTTTTTTAATAAAGGAAAAAAATTCTGTTAATGGCAATCACGTATCTTTTATAGTACCATCAAAGTTTGCTCAAGTTGTTAATGCTGAATTTTGATGCAGGCAGTTTGCAAGCAGTGATAACACTGCACAATATTGAAAATGTTTCAGAAATGAAAACAGCCATTTTTTACTAATTTCAAGGTGCTAAACATGATTATGACATTAAAAATTGGTGATTGCCTATTGTTTTGAAAATACAGGAGACTGCATCAATATCATATTGAATTCCACTTCATTCATTTATGAATGACTAATATGTATATAGTTCGACCAGTGCCATGTCATATATATGTATGATGCATGCATGCATATATGCACATATTTATATCATATGAATGTCATACATAATTGAATGATATGGCTACACAGGTTAAAATTTTCATTAGGGGCTGCATCATTCATATATGAATGACACAAAAAAAATTATAGGGTTTAACATCACAAGTGAAAAATAATCGACATAAAATGGCATCTAAAGGTAGAAATGATGACAACTGAAAAAAAAAAGTCACATGGCGCCAGGGGAAATCTTAGTGAAATCAGCTTGGCATGCAAAGTGATATACAGTGTATACTAATTGAGTCTTTTGAACGCTGTACAAAGTGCTGATGTGACACAATACCAGGGAGCTATTGCATCATTCGTGGCAACACAATACCTGAGAGCTAATTCATCATTCAAGGCAACAAAATACCCAGGAGCTATTGCATCATTAAGAAGTTACCTTTCCTCAGTTATCGTTGATTCACGATTGTATGTGGGTGCTGCATGTAAGCTATATGCCTCGTTCTTGTGTGAACTATGCAGACCTTTTTCGTTATATTTGTGGCAAAGTTACTTTTGCGTCACAGAAGTATAAAAAATAACACATCATCAAAAAGGCCTACCACCTTTACTTTGGGTATGACTGGAGATCAACAGAGGAGCTGGGCTCTGGATATAGTGTGTAATAGTTGTACAATACATTTTCACAGCTGGCTAAATGGCAAGAGGTGGTCGATGCCATTCCTATGATATGGTGGAACCATCCAACCACGTGACTACTTTTGTATGAAACCTCCACTGGGAAGTGATATTACTAAAAAACAGACAATAAACTACCCCAACATACCATCTGCCTAGTGCCACATGGGGAAAACCTGCCTGTCCCAGAGCCACCAGAATATTACAATGTGAACTCAAAGGAGGAAGAGGATGAGAAGAAACAGCATCTGTATATTTCGACTTCACCCACACATCAGATTCACCACACAAGATCACACAGAACAATTGAATGATCTTGTTAGACATCTGGAGCTGTTAAAGAGAAGATGGAACTCTTAGGATTCAGACTGCAGCAGTGAAATCTCGTTGACAGAAATGTGCAAGTGCATATCATAGCCGCCAAAAAAGATCTGGTATTTTTCTTTACCATGGTAGGTAACCTGATTGCTTGCAAAGATGTTGATAGTTTATTCACATCCCTCCACATGACACATTACTCCAGAAGAATAGAGGTTATTTATATATTCCTCAAAATTAAATATGAAAGCCATTCTTCTACACAATGGGAACATGTTGACTTCTGTTCCAGTAGACCATGTTGTTAATATGAAGGAATAACAATATGAAATAATTACTTCAATACATAAATATAACAAATGCAAGTGGCATATTAGTGTGAATTTAAAAGTCACTGCTCTTTTGCTTGGACTAATAAATAAAATACTAAATACTAATAATTCAAGCAAGTTACTTGCCACAGAAGTCTGACTAGAGCCTGCCAGTTTAATACACTATAGTAGAAAGTCTGTGAGTATGGCAGGACCTCAGCAGAAAAAAACACAACATTCATGCCTTACCCGTGACTTGAACCCAGGTCCCTTAGACTAGAGCTCAGATATACAAAGTTACATTGCTTCCTTTGCGAATGGAATAACAAAGACAAAGCATCTCATTAGGTGAAGAGAATTTGGCCTTCTCAGCAATTGCTGGAGCCAGGGAAGAAGAATATACAGCATCATCCACAGGTACAATCCATGAAGATTTTGTTGACACCTTTACACATAAAATTGGGCATAATGAAGAATTTTGTGAACGCTATGGATTACACGCAAACTGCTTTTCTGTACCATTGACAGAAATTTCCAAGATTAAGTAATGCAAAGATAAAAGAGGGTGTTTTTACTGCTACACGATTCACTACATATTCACTTACTGCTACATGATGAGGTAATTGTATCATCACTGGTATAGCATGCCTTCTGGTAAGCATAGTATGCCTTCTGATGGGCTTCTTATGGAATAAAAAAGCAGAAAATTACAAGGATCTTGTGGAAGAACTGCTGTTGTCATATCACAAACTGGGATATATAGTATGTCTTTGAAGGTACATTTCTTAAGTTCTCAATTGGATTTCTTTCCGGAAAACTGTGGCACTGTGAGTGATGAGCATGGGGAATGTTTTCATTAGGCAATTGTTACAATGGAAAAAGAGATATCAAGGAAGATGGAGCCCATGAATGTAACAGATTATTGCTGGAATGTGATGCAAGATTTTCAATATTTGGTGTATAAGTGGCAGGCAAAGAGTAGGCAGTTGTTGTAGACCAATAAGCAACCTTCAGCGAATGAAGTAATATAGCTAAGTGACTATCTCGAAAACTTAGCCAATTAAAAATTTTTGGTGTCATTTTCGTGTTCAGCACCTCGATTTATGTAAGAAATTGCTGTTTGCACTTCCAATATACAACAAAGGTCAAAATTTTTGTTCAGTATAATCAGTAATCCCACTCAGGTAAAATAATTTTTTTTTTCAACAAATTATTTCATGTAGTTAATTTACATTTTATTTCCAATTATAATCAATTATAATTGGAAATAAAATTACAATTTATTATAGTAATTATATAATAAAAATTATCAGTCAATTAAAATCAATAAAACTCCAAACCTACCTAAATTCTTCAATAAATAATTATTTTATTCTTGATTTGGATTAATTTAAACTAAGTGTAGCAGTAATCCTTACAAATTTTTTTTCTTGGAACCTAGTATCAACAATACCTAATATCAAATAACTGAGAATTTTTTAAATTTTATTTTTAATTCTGACATTTACGTTTTTAAAATTTAATGAAATTCAGCTAAAAGATCTCAATTTCAAAAAATCAGTATCTAGCATCAAGTGGACAGAATATTCTAACTTTGGGTTGGGTTGTTTTACCTCTGAGCGGCACTTTTTTGCACACCATGGGCTAAATGGCCAGGTCACATGGACCCCGAAGGCTCAGAGAAGGTTGGGGGAGGGGACCCACTGGAACAGCTGTTGGGAGACAGATGGTAGCCTCCCGTCAAGGCCATCCAGCGTGTTCTTTAACGTGCACAGGGTATGGCTCTCCCACACACGGGGCCACGGCTTAACGTCCCATCCGACGGACGGCGGCCTTTCCAAGCCCATCGGTGTCCCCTACTGACCGTGGGCAGGGCGGGGAATTTTGTGGAGATAAATCTCAACGCTGACCCAGCTGGGACTCGAACCTGGGAACTACAGATTACGAGCCTGGCGCGCTACCGACTGAGCCACCCCCACCCCAGAATATTCTAACAATGCTACAATTCCGAATTATTAAAAATATAGTTCTTGAATCTTAAAGAATGAAAATTACTGAGAAAATATTTTGAACGATACAACAAAGAAACAAAAAATATTCACTGCATGCACATGACTGATTGTGGCTTATAATTACAATAAATTGTCATGTACAAAACTTTTAGAAAAAAAATCAAAAATAAAATATTAAAAAATCATTTAAATATGATATGAATTTTCTGGTGGAAATGACTAAATTATGAAAAATATTGGGCCTTTAGTAGAAAAACAAAATACAAAATTCAAATATGCTATAAGCATTGATAAACTCAGTACAACAACAAAGGTTTTTAGCAACAGAATGAATTACAATGATCTGAGATTTTCCTGTGCCATATCAGTGCAAACAATTGGGTGCATCATCTCTGAAACAAGACATACCTTATACAGTGTGTTAGAAGAGTATATGAAGGTCATGAAATAATAAGCTGGTGTAGTGGTAGCATAACTGGCATGTTTCCAGGAGACATGGGTTCAAATCCCACTCATGGCAAAATCAATTTTTTTCAGCTTATTTCATGAGTTCCATGTCTACAGGACATATCCTGTGATTCTTTACTACTGGTATATGAAGGTATTTATAATTATGCTCCTTTATCTAATTGTTATATTCTAATAAGGTAATTTTCCTATTCAGATATATGAAAGTCCTTGAAATCAAAAGTAACTTTTGATATTATATGATTTTTATGTTTCGGCTTGTTGTAAAAAATTGCTCATATAAAAATAATAGTAGAAATTGATCTGTCATATAGGTATTCCATCTAGAGAGACAATAAAAAATGTGTGTATATCATATAATTTTAAAACACTACATAACTGGCCTAGGATTTTTGGGTTGTTTCACCTCTGAGCAGCACTTTTTTTGCACACCATGAGCTAAATGTCCAGGTCACATGGACCCCAGACTCAGAGAAGGTTGGGGGAAGGGACCCACTGGAACAGATGTTGGGAGACAGATGGGCCTAATGAGCACAGGGTATGGTTATCCCACACAAAGACCACGGCTTAACGTCCCATCTGACAGATAGCGGTCTTTCCAAGCCCATTGGTGCCTCCTACTGACCGTGGGGAGGGCAGGGAATTTTGCGGAGATAAATGGTAGCTAGATAGTCACTGGAAGGAGAGCTATGCACCAATCCCCTGTGATGATGCATAGAACCGGCCAGGCCTAGCACCTAATGTCTGACCCAGCTTTCTCGTGGTGCAGACAATTAGTACCTTTCGAAAGAGATACTCTATTGTGGAAGTTGAACGGAAGGGGAGGGCTGCCAGATTAGTGTGGCCTACTGATCTGGACAACTATGGCTACTTTTCTTTTTTTTCTACCCTGCTGAGGAGTGGTCAACCACATAAGGTCCTGGTGCTGACCATATAAACCCACTGGACTGGACAGATATATGGCTCTGAGCTTGATTATGGATCCTGATTTTGCTGCACTGGTGGGCTTCTGTGGAGGGAAAATCTTCCGCCGTGTTTTCTGTTTGTTTGTGGGTTGACAGCCCCAAGTGAATAGATTCACAGGATATGTTTATCAGCTGGTGGATAATCCTGAGCAGAGGTCATCGCAGGCACCTGAACTCTTTGCTTCTATTGGAATCGTCAAATTCTACATTGGAGGAAGTCTTCCAGTGTAGATGGCTTCAGCCTTTAGTGGTGGGGGAACGAGTCTTGCAATTAGGGGGCTGTTTGATATTGTCGGCATTCCCTCTCTCAATAAACATAATTTCTTTAAACATCCCACTAACCATTTTCTCTCTGCAGGAACGTGGAACGTGAGGACATTATATAGAGAACATTCTCTTGATGTCCTCATGCAGAATTCCAGCACTATAACCTAGATATTCTAGGCTTTCAAGAGACCAGATGGACAAGTAAAGGTGAGATACTTAAAAATAACTTTAAATTTCTCTTTACAGGGAGGGAGGATGGAAAGCATCACCAAGGCGTGGGTTTGCTGCTCAGCAGACATGCTAGTGATGCTCTTCTAGGATATGAGTGCATTAATGAAAGGTTTCTTACAGCAAAATTTCAGACAAGCATTAAAGACTTGAATGTCATCTGCTGTTATGCCCCCACTGAGGATTCTGATGAGGATGAGAAGGATAGGTTTTATGAACAACTTTAGGATATTTTGAATTCTGTCAAGAAAGGAGATATTACCCTTGTTCTTGGTGACATCAATGCCAAAGTTGGTACTGACTCTGACCTTTGGGGAGGGGTAATAGGCCCTATTGTTATTGGTAGCTGCAATGGCAATGGGCAACATCTCCTACAGGTAAGTAAACTCAATGGATTCAGAATAACTAACACTTATTACAAACAACATACATAAGTACACATGCGTTTCACCGATGGGCTGCATAAGAATATGATTGATTATATATTAATTAACCGCAAATGGGCTAGATTTTATTTTTCATCATATTTTCAAATACAGTGCCACGAGCTAAAAATGTATACAACAGACTAGAAACAATGACTATAGTTCATGCAAGTGCTCTAGTTAGATCCAGCAGCACTTTAGATAAATTATCTATCATGAGCACAAGCCTTTAATCATGCAAATTCTTGGCAATCAGCACTGAGCGAACTTGTTCTTGTTGCCATTCACATGTACCTTGAACAGAAGTAAACCTTGTCCTTGCCTTACTTGACATGCATTCTGATAAGTTGATGGGACTCTTAACACTCAGCTCAAGGGTATTACACTACACTGGATGTTTCAGAAAAGTATCCAAAAAGTTTGAATATCATTTTTTGGTGAAATAATACTAATGAGATTAGTTAATTCTTTTTTGAGTGCTTATGTTTGTCTGGTTGTTTGAACTACCCTAATAACTAAAGCTGTAGTTAGTACAACATAAAAAGAATAAAAGTTGAAACCATCATAATTTGATATATAAAAAATCTTCTATATTGAACTTTTAATTTCTCCCCTAAAAACACTTTCCAGTTATCTCTTTAAAAACAAAAGTTGCTTTTCTGCTGAGGTCCTGCCATCCTCTCAGACCTACTATGGCATATAAACTGACAGGCTCCTGTAAGAGGGCAATTTATTGTTGTTCTACAATTAGAGTAAAAACATTGATGATTAAGGAAATTATTAAGCTGCAGGTTCTAAGGTGGAACATTTTTTAGTGTGCAAATTAAGTTGACTGAAGATAACAATAGAAATTTTATGGAAACACTCTTGAAGAAACTCAAAGAGGAAAACTGTCTTGAGCAAGTTAGGATACAAAAAAAAACCATGACCTCCTGATAACATGCTAGGTGCTCTGTCATTGAACTACGGGCTGCTTATCAAGATTTCCTACACTAATGATATGAACCAGAAATAGACAATCATATTCATGTCATATGGATGCAGGGACTTCTGCTTCCAAACATGATGTGGATAGATGGCTAAAGTATACTCATAATATACTTCAACCATTTATCTTTGTGATACCATGGATTACTAATATAGGAAATCTTGATTGGCAGGTTGAAAGCTTAATAATCAAGAGTATCTGACATATCATCAGAAGGTATATACACCAAAGAGACAAACATTATGATCTGTGTCTTTATGCTAATCGAAGCAACTGCAGGTAAACGATGGCGCTCGTGAAGGTCATGAAATGGTATAAATAACACCTGACACTGAGCTCTGTTAATCAGTGATATTCTTGTTCTTCAGATGGGAAAGGCATCCAACTTCAGTGAGTTTGACTAAGGCCAAATTGGAATGCTGTGCATTCACTTTGGATTGATTTTTAATTATATATTTAACGCGGTAGCGTTAGCGACTTTCTCATTAACATCTGATAATCAATAGCAACAACTGAAAAAGTTGCATCTCCTTGAGTATAAATGGAGCTGTCTCAATCACGTCTCAGGAAGATTTATAAGGTCATATTCTGAAAATATTCGTTGTCCGACACGTGGTGCAATGGTAGCGCGCTCCGGCATGAATCTGGAGAGATGCGGGTTCGATTCCCGCCGTGGCGGCGATGAATTTTTTTCAGAATCTATTAATTAATGTTTGATGTCTATCTTAACAGGGAATACTGCGCATTCACTTTGGATTGATATTTAATTATATATTTAACGCGGTAGCGTTAGCGACCTTCTCATTAACATCTGATAATCAATAGCAACAACTGAAAAAGTCGCATCTCCTTGAGTATAGATGGCGCTGTCTCAGTCAAGTCTCAGGAAGAAGATTTATAAGGTCATATTCTGAAAATATTCGTTGTCCGACGCGTGGTGCAATGGTAGCACGCTCTGGCATGAATCTGGAGAGATGCGGGTTCGATTCCCGCCGTGGCGGCAATGAATTTTTTTCAGAATCTATTAATTAATGTTTGATGTTTATCTTAACGGGGAATACTGTGCATTCACTTTGGATTGATATTTAATTATATATTTAACGCGGTAGCGTTAGCGACCTTCTCATTAACATCTGATAATCAATAGCAACAACTGAAAAAGTCGCATCTCCTTGAGTATAGATGGCGCTGTCTCAGTCACGTCTCAGGAAGAAGATTTATAAGGTCATATTCTGAAAATATTCGTTGTCCGATGCGTGGTGCAATGGTAACGCACCCTGGCATGAATCTGGAGAGATGCGGGTTCAATTCCTGCCGTGGCGGCGATGAATTTTTTTCAGAATCTATTAATGCTTGCCATGGATTCAAATCCCACATGTCAGCAAAACTCTTTTCCACAAAACTATTTATTAAAATTAATTATTTTAATAAGAATTCACTTTGCCAAAGTTGGACTTCTTGTCCTCTATACATCATTTTTCTCTTTACAAATTTGTTACCAGTAGCTTGTAGGCCACACGTCACCCTGTAAGCCATAGTTTGCCAGGCCTGTCTTAGAATGTTCTAAAATATTTAGATCCAAATGCTATTCTAAAGCACCAAGTATGGCTTATAAAGAAAATTAAGTTTCAGACAAGGTTTTTTTGTCAGCAAACCCACAATTATTGATGACGCGACTCTCTGGGACTAGTTTCTTAAGGTCAAAGAGACTGAGGTTGAGAGAGTCTAAACCAAGCAAGGAATGTTTTGACCTTACCACTATAGATTTCTGAAATGCTGAGTAAAGTAATGGAGAAGAACCTCCCATACTAGCACGATAAAGGCTGAATTGAAAAACTAAGATTAAAACTTTGTTAAACAATGGAAAAGAAAATTCAAAGGAAACTTTCTGAGGATGCAAATAACTACAATAGTACATATAATTTACCCCCACAATATTGGTCAATTATTGTAAAATGAGCTTCTCATTGATTTCTGCATAAAGGAAGATGTCAGCCCTTTACTCAGAACCCTTTTGTTCTCCAGTGGACAAAAATTATTTTATTTGGCAAGACAATCCCATTCATTTTGCACTCCTTCTCCACACATAAAATCTTAATAATAAAGTTTGTTGCATTATTAAAATGAAATGATGAAAATTTCATCATTTATATGAATCCTATACTATAAAAAAAGATTTTATTAAAAGTATATGGCAAGTTAATTGCCAAAATATGCAATTTATGTAAGAAAATTTTTAAATGTTTGAAATTAATCTTAAGGAAGATCATTGCAGTAATAAATTTAAAACACCAAATACAATGTTCTTCCTCCAACACTCATACATACCTTCTTCCTGATGATGTACCAGCAGGAGTATGAAATGAACTGAGGATCAGTGGTATAACTATAGCCTAGAATGCCCCATATCTCCAGAAAGGACCCCAAAGCAACCCTCCTGAGTTGGGGCACTCAAGTACATAGAAAGTATATCTTTATTCATATACAGTGAAACCTTCCTAAAACAGACACCATTAGGATGGAATAAAAAGTCCGATATACAAAAGTATCCAGTTTGGAGAGGTGTAGCCAGTTTGTCCAAGTTGAACAAATAAAAGGGATACAAATGAAATATCTACAGCATAATGAAAGCTCTCTATAATAACACTGAGTCATGTGTGAGAGTTGGTAAGGCTTATAGCAACTGGTTTAGCATTGCTTCTGGTGTTCAACAAGGGTGCAATTTGTCCCCTTTTCACTTTAGTGTGGTTATTGATTATGTTATGTGAAATTCTTTTGCAAGGGGCAGATTTTGGCTTTAAATGGTCTATAGATTTCAAAATTTCTGATTTAGATTATGCATACGGTTTGGCCTTGTTGGCTAATGATGTTGATGAGATGAATTCTTTTATTAGGGCTGTTAATGACAGGTAATAGAGTTGGTTTGGTGATAAACAGAGATAAAGCTAAAGTGATGAAAATTGGTCAGGCAGTTGGTGCTTCAGTCGATCTGAATGGTTGCACCCTTGAGCAAGTGTCTCAGTTTAATTATCTTGGGAGTTATGTAACAGATATTGGTGATGTGCAGCATGAGATTAAACGGAGAATAGGGATTGCCTCTGGGACTTTTAGGAATCTATGGAGTGTGTGGAGAAATAGGCGTATACACCTAAAGACTAAAATTAGACTGTATAATAGTTTGGTTCATTCTAGGGTTAGTTATGGTAATGAAACTTGGACACTTCATAAACAAGATAACAGGCAACTTTATGCTTATGATTCTAGATGCTTACACAGTATCTTGGGCATTACGTGGTTTAACTTTGTAAGTAATGAAGAGGTTAGGCAAAGGAGTCAGCAACCTCCTCTGAGCAATATATTGTGCAGAGAGACTCCATTGTTTTGGCCATGTTACCCATATGAATAATTATAGATTAGAGAATAGGATTATGAACAGTGTGCCTAAGGCCTCAGAAAGAGGGAGATACTTAGGATGCAGTGGGCTGGCAATGTCAAACAGGACCTGGTTAGAGTGGTGTGCAGTGGCCAGATGCAACAGATATAACTCAGGACAGATATGCTTGGAGAACTAAATAGTGTGGTCTGGTTGGACCTCCATAGCCCATGGTTGCTTCAGGATGATGACGATAGATTAATAAATTTAACACAATAAATATGAATTTAATTTTCCTTAAAAAACATATGAACTATAGTGTTCAGAGCATTTTGTTTCACTGAGTATATCTCTTATTTTCATCTCCAAACTCATTGATTTTTTAAGCTAAAAGTTAACACTTTCATTGAACTCTGATTGGCCTTTCAATAATAATAATAATGACAATACTTATAAAACAATTCAAATTTTAAAATAAAAAAAATGCCAGGTGGCTGTTTGCGGTCCTCAGCCAAAAGATGGTGCTGCTCGGGAAATATGTGATATTTAAGTGTAAAGCGACATACCAACATTAGTTAGAGCAGTGATTTTCAAACTTTTTTTGCTGTGAATACTGGCGACACTAAAAATTGAAGTTGGCAACACTATGAGAGATTAGCGCATGCTCAGTTTGCCTTAAATAATAGCCATTTTTGTGGAATCATTTCTAAATGCAGAGCTATTCTGTTCAAGTTCTTATGCATATTGAGGTTAGTGCATATGCCATATGTTTCAAGGGCATATTTTGTGTTAAGGTTTAATATGGATAAGTTTTTGATAAAATAGAAAAAGTTCAATGAAGAATCAGTGACAGAAAATTGCAACAAAATGGTTTATAAATTTCCTTTTATCTGCAATATACAAAATTTTGTGCCACACTTGTTGACTGTGGGTTGGTTGGTGACCTAAGGATCTATCATTCATATCTTTTGGGTCGTAACATGAAGTCACATCAGAAATTAAAGTAGAAGTACACAGTGTGGTAATTAAAATTGGTACTTTTCAGTTAATGGGGCACCAGTCATAATTGTGCACCAAAGAGCCAAATGTGGTAACTTGTTTATATCACGTCATGATTAGCTATGTTCTGACTTCATTCAGCACTTAAAGCCCCAAAAATTTATATTCTCATCAAAACCATATTTCAGTAACAGCTCTTATCGCTAAAGAATAACTCCTTGTTCCTTACTGAATAAAAGCCCCAAAAATAATCTCATCAAAAGATTTCATTAACAACGCTTATCGTTGTTAATGAAAACGGAGGGTAGACCATTGGCATCCATTATCCTTCTCTTAATCTCTACTGAGACATGACTTGCTGACAAGAATGTCGTTCATTAAATTTGTGACCGAAAGCATCCTGGAAGTTCCTGTTACTACCCATCCTCTGTAGGTATGGTACGTAAATCTCTCCTTAATAACTTTCGATACTTGATAGCATATTCCATGTGTTGAAGTGCTTAAAAACATTTAACAGTGTCATAGAGAATTAAAAACTTCAATTTAATTTTAGTCACATCAGATGTGGGATTTGACATGAATGTGACATGCATGTTTGGATATTTTGTCATTCTTTCTTGAATAATTTGTGGGAAGTGTAAGTGGATATGTATATATTTTATGATAGACTGAAAATGGGTAATTAATACGTCTTCCTTTATTTTTCAAAATACAGTTAAAATATGGTATAAGTTAATGATGGTATTTAGAAATTGAAATTATTTAGTTTTTGGAATGTTGTTGAGTGTTAGTGAACAGTTTTGTAATGTTATGGCCAGGTCATTTGAAAGTGATAGGTAGCTTCTTGTGGCAATAGGTTTGGGGGAATATTATACATAAGTTATTTGGAGTGAGGGTTTGAAGGGAGGGAAGTGGTCACAATTTTTAATTGTATATTTGTCTTTAGTAGGATATAGGAGTTTTGTTGAGAGTACAGAAGAAAATGACAAAAGATTAGAATGTAGGGAAATGAAGTGGTAAAATTAAATAGTTCTTTATGGAGTGTTCTTACACTTCTTTATGGGGTTTCTTTATGGGGTTTTAGGAGGAATGGTTTTTGGAAAAATGTGGGGTTTTCAGAGTATTGTAATGTAGTAGGGGTGTGAGTGGATAAATATTTGGCAAAAGGAAGTTCAGTTTTTGAAAGTTCAGAGTGAACATGGTTATAAAGTGCATGTGTATATAAGGAATATTTGAGAAGAGTTTGGCAGCTTTTTTATACATAGAAATTTTGTATGTTGTAGAATTATTAGTATGGAAAAATAGCAATTCATAATGGAGGCAGGAAGACTAAACAGAAATTCTGGGAAAGATTTTTTTTTTCCAGAAATATCAAGTGTTTTTAAATGGATTGAGGGTGGTTTATAGTTTGGTGGTTTCGTGTGTTTTTATTAATATTTCTGGTTATGAATATTAATCATGATAGTTCTTAATATATTTAGTTATGTAATTAAACATTTGTTTTTAATTTTGTTTATTACTATTTGTGATTAAGAAATTTATATGGATATTTAATTAATGACAATGGGAAATATATTAACAGTAAGCAGCTTATAAGAATCTTTGGCTTGATAGTTTGGCTGACAAAGCTGAGAAAGTAGTTAGACAGCACAACAGCAAGGGGTTGTACCAGATTATTATTTTATGTGGGATGAAACAGATAGGTGCACAGGGATTAAGGGATAAACATGGCAAGGTGAGGATTCTGTGATGGCTAGGTGGGTTGAGCATTTCAGAGATGTTCCAAACAATGTGATTATTTCTGCTCCCATTGTTTATGAGGATAGATACATTATTGGCTTTAATAATGGTCTTATATCACATTCTGAAGTTTCTTTGGCCAAATTAAAAATGCATAAAACCCCAGGGATGAATGAAATTACCAATGAAATGCTTAGAGGAATGTCACATAGCTAACTGAAATTTTGAATATTTTTTATGATAAAGGTATTGTTCTTAAGGAATTTACTAGAGCTATCATTGTCCCAACTTTTAAAAAAGGTTATCGCAGTTCTTGTGATAATTATAGGGGAATTAGTTTACTTTCTGTTCCAGGTAAAGCTCTTTGCATTATACTTAATAGAATTAGGAATTTGGTTGATGAACAACTACATGATGAACAGTGTGGATTCATAAGTGGTAGGGGATGTATTGATTAAATATTTTCTCTTAGGCAGATTCCTGAGAAATGTTGAGTTTCAGAAACCTGTGGTTGCTAGCTTTATAGATTTCAAAAAGGCTTTTGACCCTGTTGATTGACATAATTTGTGGTTGATTGGATTACCTGATAAGTTATTTAGTGTAATGAAAGCTCTCTAAAACAACACTGAGTCGTGTGCGTGAGTTGGTACATCTTGCAGCGATTGGTTTAGCATTGCTAGTGGAGTTAGACAAGGGTGCATTTTGTCTCCTTTTCTCTTTAGTTTGGTTATTGATTATGTTATGCAAAATTCTTTGCAAGGGAAAGATTTCGGCCTTAAATGGTCTAGAGATTTCAATCTGAATTTGGTAAATATCCCACATGAAAATTTTGTAAAATCTGAATACATAATTCACTAATTCATTACTAGGCTTTCATTAGTTTCAGTGGGTATTTTTATATTTTAAATTTTTTTAAATTCAATATGGTCTCATGTAGTGGTTACGGTCCTCAGCCGATAGATGGCATTGCTCAAGTGTCTTGTGACATCGGAGTGTAAAGTATGATGTTGAAGTGTAAAGTATGATGTAGAAACGTAACTGTTGGTTGTTGGTGACCTATGGCTCTTTGATTTGTTTCTTTTGGGTGCGTAATGTGGAGTCACGTGTCATATGTGTGATTTGATGGGAGTGTAAAGTTACGTTTGATTACTTTAGCCATTTTTGCTTTAATTCGTTCAGATAACATGCCTGTATGGTTAGAGGTAAGTGTGCATATATATCGTATATTTAATGAGGGTTTTTTAGTGATAGCTAGAATAATTAAAATGTTGTTTTTTGGAAAATTACAATATGGTAAATAATAAGTTATTAAAGATATTTTGGAATTGAAATTATTTAATATTAGGTGGGTGGTGGTTGATATTGTTAGTGAACTATTTTGTAATGTTAAGGTCACGTTGTTTGGAAGTGGGAGTTCGACCTTTGGTTGCTAGCTTTGTTGATTTCAAAAAGGCTTTCGACTCTGTTGATCGTCATAATTTGTGGTTGATTGTGAAATCATATGGTATACCTGACAAGTTAGTTAACATAATGAAAGCTCTCTATAATAACACTGAGTCATGTGTGAGAGTTGGTAAGGCTTGTAGCAATTGGTTTAGCATTACTTCTGGTGTTCAACAAGGGTGCATTTTGTCTCCTTTTCTCTTTAGTTTGGTTATTGATTATGTTATGCGAAATTCACTTCAAGGGAAGGATTTTGGCCTTAAATGGGCTGGAGATACGAAAATTTCTGATTTAGATTATGCTGATGATTTGGCCCTTTGGGCAGATGATGTTGATGAGATGAACTCTTTCATTCGAGCTATTGATGAGACTGGTAGTAGAGTAGGTTTGGTTATAAACAGAGAGAAAACTAAAGTGATGAAAATTGGTCAGGCAGGCTGTGATTCAGTTAATCTGAATGGTTGCAGTCTTGAGCAGGTGTCACAGTTTAATTTTCTTGGGAGCTATGTAACAGATAATGATGATGTGCGGCATGAGATTAACAGACGAATAGGGATTGCTGCCGGGACTTTTAAGAATCTATGGAGAGTGTGGAGAAATAGGCATATACACCTAAAGACTAAAATTAGACTGTATAATAGTTTGGTTCTTTCTAGGGTTAGTTATGGTAGTGAAACTTGGACACTTTGTAAACAAGATAACAGGAAACTAGATGCTTTTGATTCCAGATGCTTACGCAGTATCTTGGGCATTAGGTGGTTCAACTTTGTAACTAATGATGAGGTTAGGCAAAGGAGTTTGCAACCTCCTTTAAGCAGCATATTGTGCAGAGAGAGACTCCATTGGTTTGGCCATGTTGCCCGTATGAATAATTATAGATTGGCGAATAGGGTTATGAACAGTGTGCCTAAAGGCCTCAGAAAGAAGGGGAGACCTAGGATGCGGTGGGCAGACAATGTCAAACAGGACCTTGTTAAAATTGGTGTGCAGTGGCCAGATGCAGTTGATGTAGCTCAGGATAGACTTGCTTGGAGAACTAAATTGCATGGTCTGGTTGGACCTCCGTAGCCCATGGCTGCTTGAGGATGATGATGATGTAGGGGGAATGTTTTTGTACGTTGTTTGGAGTGAGGAGCATTTGAAGGGGTAGGGAGGAGTGGTTTACCAGATAGAATTATTTTAATTTTTTTTTTGTGCTTAGTATGATGCAGTAGTAGGTATTTTGCCGTGAGTGGAAGAAAATGGGAAAATATGATTAGTTTAAGTTTAAAAAATGAGAGTTTTTATGAGATGTTAGGGTTTTAGGAGAATTTTTGGTGAAGTGTATAGAGTTTTCACATGATTCTAATGTAGTGGGGGGATTATGTGTGGTGGAAAGAATGTTGGAAGTTTTTTCGTATGGGACTAGAACATGGCGGCAGTAACAAACACGAGTATTTTGTTATCTTAGTTTGGAATGAATTGAGTGTTTTTTAGTAGTTACGTGCAGTATGTGTGATGCCCATTGTTTACTTTTACTTTACCTTAACCAGTTTTACTTAATTTACGTTATATTTATCATTTTGTGGATTTTTTTCCTTTTTGGCATCACAGCGCTTGTTTCCAAGAGTTAGGAGTTGCGCATGCGCAACTCCGACCTTCTGACTGTCACCCGCTAAAGCGCGTGCACAAGGACACGCCCCCTCTTGCATCATAACTTGCATCGCTCGTCAAATTATGTAAATGTCTTTCCCAGCGTGCAACATGACACGTGTGGGCCTCTTGTTAAAGTCCGGTGATAGTCAGAAGATCGGAGTTGCGCATGCACAACTCCTAACTCTTGGAAACAAGCGCTGTGATGCCAAAAAGGAAATAAAAATCCGCAAAATGATAAATATAACGTAAATT
This sequence comes from Ryuthela nishihirai, assembly GCA_038380435.1. Lineage (NCBI taxonomy): Eukaryota > Metazoa > Arthropoda > Arachnida > Araneae > Heptathelidae > Ryuthela > Ryuthela nishihirai. Next base: position 12,343,190 of record JAWZYU010000004.1, read on the forward strand.
AAGCAAAACTGGTTAAGGTAAAGTAAAAGTGAACGATGGGGCATCACATATGGAAATTATTAATGTATTATGGTGAATTATTAATTTTGTTTTATATTTTGGAGTCTTATAAAGTTACTTATATGATTTATTGTGAATATGTGAAAGCGTTTGGCAGCTTCTTGATGTAGAAGTTATGGATTGGGTTTTACCTCTGAGCGCCAGTTTTTTGCACACCATGAGCGAAAAGGCCAGGTCACAAGGACCCTGAAGGCTCAGAGAAGGTTGGGGGAGGGGACCCACTGGAAGAATTGTTGGGAGACAGATGGTAGCCTTCCATGAAGGCCATTCAGTATGTCCTTTAATGTGCACAGGGTATGGCTCTCCAGCACATAGGGTCACGGCTTAATGTTCCATCCGACAGACAGCGGCCTTTACCAAGCCCATCGGTATCCCCTGCTAACTGTGGGAAAAGTGGGTAGTTTTGCGGAGATAAATCTCAATACTGACCCAGCTGAGAATCGAACCTGGGAACTGCAGATTATGAGTCTGGAACGCTACTGACTGAGCCACCTCCGCAGCAGAAATTATGGGCATTGTAGAATTGTCAGTGTGGAAAAACATAGTTTTTGATGGAGTCAGGAAGGTAATCAATAATTTAGGAGAGGGCTATTTGAGCTATAAGAATTTTGTTGTTGTTGTTGTATCTGATGAGATTTGGTTACAGGGGCTTTTTTTATAATTCGGTCGGCGGTGTACTGTTTCTGATTTTCATGTTTTTAGGTTTGTGTTGCTTGGGAGGACATTATCTAGTTTTGGAGCTTTTTTATAATTATCAGCTGGTTGGCAGTGCAGTTTTCAATTTTCATGTTTTTAGGTTTGTGTTGCCTGGGAGGACATTATTTAGTTTTGGGGCTTGTTTATAATTTGGTCAGCAGTGCACTGTTTCCGATTTTTATATTTTTAGGTTTGTGTTGCCTGGGAGGACATTATTTAGTTTTGGGGCTTTTTTAGAATTCGGTCGGCAGTGCACTGTTGCTGATTTTTGTTGTCTGCGAGGACATTATATAGTTTGGAGGGCTGTATTTTATAATTTGGTCGACAGTGCACTGTTGCTGCTTTTTGTTTTTTGTTGTCTGCGAGGACGTTATATAGTTTTGAGGGCTGTTTCGTATAATTCGGTCGACGGTGCACTGTTTCCGTTTTTTTGCTTTTTGGTATGTGTTATGACAATGAAATTTATTTTTGGGGGCGTTTTTATAATGCCGGTCAGCGATGCATTGTCGATGATGATCTTGGTTTTGAGACTGGTGTTCGATTTCATTAATTCTGATGATTCATTTAGGCTAATTATTTTATGCGTGACTGGATTGATCAGTTTAATTTGTGGAATGTTTTAATTATTGAGAAAAGAGGGAGGAACGTATTTCAGGTATTTGTAGTATACGGGAAGGCAACTTTAATGTAGTTTCTTTGCTTATGGTTTTTTTTTTTATAATTTTTTTAAGAATATGTGGTTGTGTGGGATGTTTTTAGTGGAATCGTTTTTTTTTGTTATTACGTTGCTTCTGTACAACGCAAATTACCGTTACCATGGTAACGGTTTTTCTAGAAACCCGTTTGGGTTAGGGTCTCATGGATTGTGGGAATCAATTAAAAGGGCCGTTGGCCCGTGTAGTGATTACGGTCCTCAGCCGATAAATGGCATTGCTGAAGTAGCGTGTGACGTCGAAGTGTAAAGTATGATGTTGATTTGTAAAGTATGACGTAAAAACGTAACTGTTGGTTATTGGTGGCCTATGGCTCTTTGATTTGTTTCTTTTGGGTAGGTAATATAGAATCACGTGTTATGTGTGTGATTTGACGAGAGTGTGAAGTTACGTTTGGTTTTTTTCGCCATTTTCGCTTGATGACTTCTTTGGATAACATACCTATATGGTAAGAGGTAAGTTCGTGTGTATTATATATTTAATATGTGGGGGGGGGGGGGTTCAGTGATAGGTAGGATAGGAATAATTAATATGTTCTAGCTTTTTTTTAAAAAATTGGTTTGGATATGGTTTGTAATTAGTTATTAAAGATATTTAGGGGCCCATGTAGTGGGGGAGTATGCAAGTTTTTGCGTGTGGGATTGGAAATGGCGATAGTAAAGAACACATGTATTTTGTTAGAATAGTTTGGGGGTGAATTGAATGTTTTTTTAGTAGTTACGTGTAGTATGGTAATTATTAATGTATTATAGTGATTTATTAATTTTGTTGTATATTTAAGAGTCTTTTAAATTTAGTTATATGATTTATCGTTAATATGTGGAAGCGTCTGGCGACTTTTTGATGTAGTAATTCTGGGTATTGTAGAATTGTCGGTGTGTGAAAAAACGGCAGTTTTTGATGGAGTCAGGAAAGAATGAAAAATTTAGAGGTGGGGTGAGAGTGGCGGAGTCGGTAGCGCGCCAGGCTTGTAATCTGTAGTTCCAAGGTTCGAGTCCGAGCTATGTCAGCGTTTAGATTTATCTCGGCGTATTTTCAAACTCGGCTGTAGTAGGGGACACTGATGGGCTTGGAAAGGCCGCCGTCCGTAGGTTAGGATGTTAAGCCGTGGCCCTGTATGTGGGAGAGTTATACTCTGTGTACATTAAAGAACACGTTGGATGGCCTTTACAGGAAGTTACTGTCTCCCAACAACTGTTCTAGTGGGTCCCGTATCTTCTGTGAGCCTTTGGGGTTCATGTGATCTCGCCATTTAGCCCATGGTGTGGGAAAAAAGTGGGGGCTCAGAGGTAAAATGACAATGTAATTTAGGGGAGTGTTATTTGTGCTGTAAGATGTTTTTTTTTGTCAGATTTTTGTTTTGGGGCTTTTTTATATAATTCAGTCGGCGGTGCACTGTTTACGATTCTCATGTTTTTTGGTTTGTGTTGTCTTGGAGGACATTATTAGTTTTGGGGCTTTTTTATAATTCGGTCGGCGGTGCACTGTTTCCGATTTTCATGTTTTTTGGTTTGTGTTGTCTTGGAGGACATTATTTAGTTTTGGGGCTTTTTTATAATTCGGTCGGCGGTGCACTGTTTCCGATTTTCATGTTTTTTGGTTTGTGTTGTCTTGGAGGACATTATTTAGTTTTGGGGCTTTTTTATAATTCGGTCGGCGGTGCACTGTTTCCGATTTTCATGTTTTTTGGTTTGTGTTGTTTTGGAGGACATTATTTAGTTTTGGGGCTTTTTTACAATTCGATCGGAGGTGCACTGTTTCCGATTTTCACGTTTTTTGGTTTGTGTTGTCTTGGAGGACATTATTTAGTTTTGGGGCTTTTTTATAATTCGATCGGCGGTGCACTGTTTCCGATTTTCACGTTTTTTGGTTTGTGTTGTCTTGGAGGACATTATTTAGTTTTGGGGCTTTTTTATAATTCGATCAGCGGTGCACTGTTTCCGATTTTCACGTTTTTTGGTTTGTGTTGTCTTGGAGGACATTATTTAGTTTTGGGGCTTTTTTATAATTCGATCGGCGGTGCACTGTTTCCGATTTTCATGTTTTTTGGTTTGTGTTGTCTTGGAGGACATTATTTAGTTTTGGGGCTTTTTTATAATTTGGTCGGCGGTGCACTGTTTCCGATTTTCATGTTTTTTGGTTTGTGTTGTCTTGGAGGACATTATTTAGTTTTGGGGCTTTTTTATAATTCGGTCGGTGGTGCACTGTTTCTGATTTTCAAGAGAAAATAATTTTTTGGGGTAAATTATATTTCGTGAGAATGTGAGTTGTCGCCATGCTTGTGTTGAGTATGAGCTGGCTGATTTGCATATTGGTATTTTCATTGTGCTTTATTTGGGTTGTTGCGTATGAGGTGGTTGATTTGCATATAGGTATGTTCGTGGTGGTTTCTTATAAGGTTGGAGTCTGTTGTACTTTTAGTAATATGTGCAATGGCATCCAATAGTTTAGATGTAGTGGCAGGTGGACCTCGTATGGTCTTAAGGGACTTTACCCTGCTGTTTGAGAAATCTAAAAAAGAAGGAATTATGCATTTGCAGAATATTGGTTTGCTCGCAGCAGGGTATGAATGTCCGAGGTGTAGTAAGGCCATGGTGCTGGCCCCGACTGATACAACAAGTGATGGTTTTAGGTGGAATTGCCGAAGGAGGATTGGCGGGGTCCAGCACGATAGTAGACGGAGTATTCGAAAGGGCTCGTGGTTCGAGAGGTCCCATCCGTCGCTGGAACAGATTGTGAAATTGACGCACGTGGGCGTTTGATTATCCTCAGAGGATTGCCGAAATGGAACTCAGGATAGGATCTCGCAACACAATATCTGATTGGTATGCTTTTTGTCGAGAGGTGGCAATAGATGTTGTGGTTGCCAGGTCGCAGCCGATTGGTGGGCCCGGTACTATTGTCGAGATTGACGAGAGCAAGTTTGGAACCAACAAATACCACCGGGGGAGATACCGGGAAGGTCGTTGGGTGTTCGGTGGAGTGGAAAGGGACTCCGATAAGTGTTTTCTTGTTGTTGTTCCTGACCGCTCTACTGACTACTTGCTTGCTGTTATCAAGGAGAAAATTTTACCTGGGTCTACGATTTATTCAGATTGCTGGCGATCATATAACTGTTTGAGTGAGGAGGGTTTCGTCCACCTCACAGTCAACCACTCTGTTTCGTTTGTTGACTATGAGACAGGGGTCCACACTAACACTGTGGAAGGAATGTGGCGGCATGCAAAAAATGAGATGACTAGAGGCCGTGTGGACGATGATATGTTTGACAGCTATCTGGCTGAATTCATGTATAGGAAGCGGCTGCGGCACCAGTCAGACCCGTTTCTGAGATTCGTGGAGGACATTAAACATCTGTATCCACCCCATGTGCGTGATGAAGTAGCATGAACCACGAGCTGTGGTGAGTAGTATTTTAGTTTTTGTTTAAGTTAGTAGTTTTTAATTTTATGTTTTTGTGCTTAAGTGGTTTTGTTTTTGATCTTAGTAAGTTTGTGTTTTGAAAAGAGGGGAGGGGGAATAGTGGAAGTGGTTTACTGTATGTAGGAAGGCAATCGTTTTATTTTTTTTTTGGATTTGCCACTTTTATGAGCTTTCATTCTGTAATTGACGGTTACGAGGTTTTTTTTGCGGTAATTTAATTTTTTTTACGTTTGTTTGTTTGTTACTATGGTTACGGTGCGTTGCATTTGACGTAAACGCGGGTTTTTCGTTACTATGGTAACGAAAAAAACAATCTTTTTTCTAGAAACCCCTGTTTGGGTTAGGGTCTCGGGAGTTGGGGGAATCAACTAAAAGGGCCGTTTTGTTACGTTGCGTCAAAAACAAAATGGCAGCTGAGGACCGTGAACTGTACTACTGCCGGGCCGTTTTGTTACGTTGCATCAAAAACAAAATGGCGGCTGAGGCTCGTGATCTGTACTACTGCCTCAATATGATCAGGCTTTTTTTAATGTGACAGATAGCTTCGACATCGATCTTATAACCTTAATCATCTCTTTTCATGATACTGCGAAATTTTTTTAATCCTCTAAATTGAATGTTTGAAACGTTGGGTGATGACCCATTTCTGTTGAAAAATAGTACCTGCCTTCACGACACACTGGACTGCCTACAGAAGGTTCATGTCATTAATAAATGAAATCTAGATCAGCAGCTAGTAGCTTGGCATGTTATCAGGTCAAGAGTTTGTACCCCAACCAGCTCAAAAATTTTCCCTCTTTGAATCTGATGGTCAAGAGTTTTCATCATATTCCAATTCAACCATCAGCAGATTAAAATTACTGATTAAGATTGCTATTACATAAAAATATCACTCACTAGTGACACATCAGATAAAATAGAGCATCTAGTAAGAGTGCTTTACATCTACACTTGGCATTCCCCAGAATTTGCTGTATATATATTCGAAATTTAAGTAGATTATCAGAATACAATCCCTAGAGAATAGAAATACAAAGTCAGGTCCTACCAGCAATTTGCACCTTTTACATCACTGTAAGTCTAAATATTCAGCATCATCAAATTATATTTTGTCAATTCAGTTAACAAAGTAATAAAGCCATACGTGCCTTGCAGTCTTATATTAAATTCATGCATATTACAAATATATTTTCTACCCTATTACACTATGAAACTTATGTAATATATATATACTTAAATTTAAATAATGGGCCTGGATTTTGTTAACTCAGTATGGTTACACAACGTGCCCCTTAATTCTCTATTTCAAGTCATCACCAGTTCACATATGCATTCTAGGGTTAAACTGTAGGGTACATTGTACAGTTAATATTTTAGAGACCGTAAAAGCCCAAGTCAAAAAACATTCAATAACATCCAGCCCTCAAAATATAGCATTAAGTTTACAACACATCGAATACTTACAGTTAAAAGATACAACAAATATTCAAATATATCAATAACAAATCTTCTGTTCACAACAGTACACAGAATGGCGGAAACGCAGAGAACATGCACGCTGTTATATCACAATTGCCAGATCCGGAAGTGTTAAAGCAATAATTTTATTTTATCCGTCTCGTGGCCAAATGGTTAGTACGCTTCGCTACTGATCTATGGAACCTGGGTTCAAGCCAAGGAGTGTCTAATAGACCTTCTTTGTTCAAGCCCTGTAAGGCATGAATGTTCGTATTGTTTTCTCACTGAGTTCCCGCCATCCTCACAGACTTTCTACTATGGCGTATAAACTGACAGGCTCCTGATAGACCTCTATGGCAAAGCAGCTGATTGAGGAGATATTTATTATATATATATAGTAATACTGACCATAAAATAATACTGACAATAATGATACTGACCATAGTCCATCAGACCTCTGTGGCAAGTAGCTACTTGCCACAGAGGTCTGACGGGAGTCTGTCAGTTTATATGCCACAGCAGACGGTCTGAGAGGATGCAAGACCTCAGCAGAAAAGCATCACAAACGTTCATGCCTTACCTGGGGCTCGAACCCAGGTCCCTTAGATCAGTAGCCAAGAGCGCTAACCAATCGGCCATTTTTATTAGGGTATAGGTGGCCAGTGACAGCGTTTTACAAACTGAATTTTATCCTTATAGTAAATAAAAGTTAAAATTTATGAACTTGGATGGAAACCGAGACATTTCAGTAAATGTCCCGCTTTCCTGAAACCGGTTCCAATTTCATTTTATGCATATTACAACTATTACAATTAAACTGAGATATTTTTTCTAAGAAATGTATAGGTGGGGGTGGCTCAGCCGGCCTTGTTTGTAAGCTCTCCTACATGATCTGGTATTTCAAAACGAATTAGCCCATATGCTGTTAATATATAATCGATGATACATATTTTTTGCAACCCATCAGTAGAAACCCAGTTGTATTTATAAACGCCCTAGTGTTTGTATTACCTTTTTATTCGCAAATCGTTAAGTTTTCTTACCTGTTAGAAGACATTGACAATTGTCACTGCACTGCAGCTACCAGTACCAAGAGGACCTATTATTATTCCTCTCTGAATGTCAGACTCAGTGCCAGCTTTAATATCGAAGTCGCCTACCCTAGAGCAAGGGTAATTCTCCTTTCTTAACAGAATTCAAAATATCCTGAAGTAGTCTGTAAAATTTATCTTTCTCGTCCTCATCAGAGTCCTCAACGAAGGCATAATCACACATAATATTCAAGTCTTTAATCTTAGTTCAAAAATTAGCTGTAAAAAATCTTTCATTAATGCAGTCATATCCTACAAGAAAATTACAGACCTATGTGCTAAGAAGCATATCTACACCTTGGAAATGCTTTCCATTCTCCTTCCCTTAAAAGAGAAATTTTAAATTCTTTTTAAGTGCATATATGACCTTTACCTGTCCATCTGATCTCTTGCAAACTCAGAATATCCAGATTATAATGCTGATGTTCCTGTGTTAAGAGATCAAAAGAATGAGCTGTATTCAACCTTTTTACGTTCCATGTACCTGCAAGGGGAATATTATTAGTATGATTTTTAAAGAAACTAGATTTATTGAGAGAGATAGGTCCAACAATATTAAACAATCCCTTAATCACAACCATGGGGCAAAAATCCGTTTCCTTACTGCTAAAGGCTGAAGCCACCCATGCTAGTAGGAACTTCAGACACTATAAATAAATAAATAAATACCCCCTCAAGCAGCTGCTTGCCACAGAGGTCTGACAGGAGCCTGTCAGTTTATATGCCATAGTAGAAGGTCCGAGAGGATGGCAGGCCCTCAGCAGAAAAACGACACAAACAGCCATGCCTTACCCGGGGCTCGAACCCAGGTCCCTTAGATCAGTAGATAAAAAAAACTGCCCCCTCCTGAGAGACACTACTCTATGTAGGACTGGCGATGCCCAACTAGCTAAAGTTAGGATTCAGGTACCTGCGATGGCTTCTGATAAAGATTATCCATCAATTGATATAAGTTATCCTCTGCCTTTGCTCACTTATAGCTAGCAGGCCATCAGGAAATAGAAAACATAGCAGCAGATTTTCTCTCAACGGAAGCAAACCAATGCATCAATGCATTCATAATGAAACTCAAAACCATAAACCATTCCAGTCCAGTGGGTATAAAAGGACAGCACCAGGACCCTGTGAAGTTCATCACTTCTCAGCAGAGCAGAAAAAAAAATAAATGTGACCATAAATGACCAGATCAGTAGGCTTCTCTAATCTGGCAATCCTCACCTTCTGCTCCCTTCTCAAAGGTACTAAAGACTTGCGCCAAAGATGAGAAGTTGGGGCCAGACATTATGTGCCAGGTCTGGCCAGTTTTGTGCATCATCACTGGGGACTGGTACACAGCTTTCCTTCCAGTGTATGCCTAGGTACCATTTACAGACAGAGTGTCATCTACTGAGTCATTTGGGCATGAAGCACAATTATTCAGGCATAATGGGAGGTTGCATTTATCCATTTCTGAAGTTCATAAGGTGAATTATTGCCTGCCTCTTAACCACTTGTACTTTTTACAACGACACTAATAAAATTTCTCTCTTTTATTCACTGTGGATGTTCATGGATCATCTCCCTGGTGATTGTTTTCCAACAACTCTGGCTGTTGTTGGTGCTGTTCCCAGTATCAACAGTATCAGAAAAATTGAAGAGAGTGAGAAAAAGTTCAAGTGGTTCCAGGCAGCATCACAAGTTGAAATAGACGATAATCTGAGTCCAACCCTAGTAAGGATATAATGCATGGCTGAATAGTCGGGCAAAACACCAGAATCAGAGTTCAAGTGGTCTCTCTCTTAGATCCAGGAAAAATTGTTTGTTGTTTGAGATAAATTAAAAATTACTTTTATGTTGGATAGCTATCAATGAAGAATTACGATATGCATTTCGGGATCTCCAAAAGTGATATTTCTGCCCTCTAACGGTGTAAAAATCTAAAATTGAAAAATTTGAAACAAATATTACAAATGATGTAGTTATCTAAAAAATTTGGTGGTGGAGTATGATGGTCACGAAGCTTAATATTTGTAACAATGAGTTAAACCCTATACACAGGGGGAATTTGCAACTTTTCTGTTTTAGAGACAATTGTTCGTTTTAGAGATAAATTAAAAATTCTCTTAATTTGTTGGATAAATATTGATGAAATACGATTATGATTTGAATTTTCCGAATCTCCCTAGAGTTTAAATTGTATCCTTTAATGGTGAAAAAAGTTGAAATTAGCAAAATTTTAGCAAATTTGGCAAACTATGTATTTATGCTGCAAATTTTAAATTTCGGTGGTGGAATATGAAGGTCATGAAGTTTTCATTGACAATGAATTGACTCCTTACACCCAGTGTGGTTGGGAATCATATCTGTTTTGTTTTGAGATATATTTGAAAAATTCTTTTTCATTTGGATTAATATCTAATAATCATTATAATTCGCAATTTTCAACTACTTAGGTTTTTTTATATCATTACAGATCACTAAATATGGCAACGGCAAATCTTTCAACGAATGCTGCAAGTGATCTCTATATGGAGAAATTTGAAATTTCTATGGTAGAGTCAAAGAATACGTAAGGAGAAGAATGAAAGCTTTCATAAACTCAATGTAAGGACACTTTTCACTGCAGCTTTTTTACTAACATTCTTTCTTGGAGTAGCAAATATATCAAATAAAAGTACTGAAGTAGGGAAGAAACATTCAACGTACCTGAAATTCGAGATTATTATACGCTGTTGTTCAGAAACAAGTGCTGAAAGGCCAGAGTTCGCACATTCACAGAGACAATTCAATTCGACTACCAACGATGGCGTGCTGCATTGCCCCTGTAACACACTCGCTGCAAAGCGTGTATCTGGAGCTGAGTGGCAGTAGTAGTGACTTGGCTCTGGATATAAGAAGCCTTTCATTCTTTTCCTTACACATTCTTTATATATAGAGTGTCAAGAGATATTCCACTGACAGCAATAATCTGCCCCTTTCCTGAGAGGGGTGTGAGAAAAGCAGCTTTTTAAATTTAAGAAATAAATGACAAATAATATTTCCACTGTATAATTACTAAAGCCGTCCCGTGGCCGAGTGGTTAGCGCGCTTGGCTACTGATCTACGGGACCTGGGTTCGAGCCCTGGGTTAAGGCATGGATTTTCGTGTTGTTTTCTGCTGATGTCCTGCCATCCTCATAGATCTTCTACTGTGGCATATAAACTGAAAGGCTCCTGTCAGACCTCTGTGACAAGCAGCTGCTTGAGGGGGTATTTATTTATTTTTTATTTTTTATTTTTATAATTACTAATAAAATACTACCATTTGCATTTCTCTCCATAATCCATTAGCTTAAATGAAAACTTTCATAGAGTGAAAGAGCAGACAAAGCGGAAAACTTCATTCTCTTCCAAAATGAGATTTCCATGTTTGTCAGAGGCAATATGCATTCTTCTAGTTCATTTTATGTTTTTATGTTGTTTCAAGAATTATTTATGTGCATTAGAATTTCGTGTTTTGCAGTGTTCACTCACTTTGAGTGATCAGTGCAATGTTTATGTTTCTATTCCCGTAAGCCAAGCCTGTGGAAGAATAGGCGTCTACTTTTAGTCAGAACAAGACCAAGGTTTAGAGAAGGAATCTGTGTTGTATTTTATGTTGAAAAGACTGTATAATGTCTTATGCTATCTTCTCATATGTTACACTTACCTGTATTTGTCCTTGATTCAGTTCGAATACCATATCCTTCTGGGGCTGAACTTTGGACTTCTTCCCTTATTACCATCCACACTCTCTTTAGTTACGATTATTAGTGGCTTCGTTTTTAACTGCTACCATTACGTTTTACAGATAGGCAACTAAAAAAAGGAAAACGAAAGAATCTAGGTTGCAAACAGAAGAACCCAAAATCATGAACTACATATTTAATTTTGCTTAAGAAAAGAAAATTCAACCTAGTTGAGGAAATTAAGAGATTTTTCCTGTTTGTAACGATTTCTTAATCGTAAAGAAGGAACAATTTCAAGTTAATAGTAGATCGTGGTGAAATTATCCTCCAATGTTATGATTCCAACATCAGAAGTACAAAACCTATGCCGTTACAAAAAGGAAGCCTGCACAACAAAACAACAAAAAAGGCTGCTACAAAAAAGAAGTACAAAACCTATGCTGTTACGAAAAGGAAGTCTGCAATGAATCTTTGCTATAGCAATGACAGACTTTTTAAATTTAAAAAGGTATTGTCTGCAAACTGCCCTAATTCTGACGAAAAAAAGGAAATAGTATTTCATATACTCTCAGAGTGTCATAAGTGTGATGATACTGTCAAAAATACTTAAAAATGGATGAAATACGCAGAATATATATGGATTATTTTATATAAGAAGCTGTAACATCATCCACATTGAGAAGACTTACATATAGGAGACTATCAAAGAGTGAATGTGGCACCCTCCTCGGAGACTCTCAGAACTGCGAATTTTATGGCTTGCCGTGTGGCCGTGGCAGGAGCAAGAACGTGAATACAGGTGTGTTGTGCACATGTGATCGTATGTGTGATATAACACAAAACCAAGATTTCTGCTAATAAATGCAAATTTTAGTACTTAATATAGTTCTGAAAACTGCCAAGTATACTTGTTGATAACCAGAAACACATATTTTTATGAGCAGAAGAGTTGGGATGCCCACATTGTTTTTAGCTGCTTAAAAGTCACAGTAAAGAAGCAAGAATCAATCAATAGTAAATACACAGATTACCTGTCAACATAGAAGAATTCAAGAAATTATTTGGCAGAAAAAATGTGTGCAACTTCAACCCACATCTCTTAATTACTTGACAGGTATTCTACCGTTAAACTACCAACGGCTAGTTAACCTCTGCCAATTAGGATATAAATCTTTCCGCCCTTGTTGATCGTGGCGCCATCTATGATAGGGAACAGAAAATCTATCGATATTGCTCAGAAAAGGTATTAAATTGGAGTCATTCACACTGAAGCATTAGCAAAGCAAGAATCAAAATTGTAATTATACAATTTACTAATAGACATCGAATTCAAGAAATACGTTTTTTTACTCCAGGAGAATATTTTTTCATTTTCTTGCTTGAAATGTAAAAACTTGCCAGAAACTTTTATTTAAAAAACAAATAGTACATAAATTCTATCATTATGAAAGAGAATTTAGTTTCCTAAAAGTGGTGACTTTCACAACTCACTTCTTCAGGCAGTTCGGTTGGTTCGGTTTTTTCACCTCTTAGTGGCACTTTTTTTGCACACCATGGGCTAAATGGCCAGGTCACATGGACCCCGAAGGCTCAGAGAAGGTTGGGGGAGGAGACCCACTGGAACAGCTGTTGGGAGACAGATGGTAGCCTCCCGTCAAGGCCATCCAGCGTGTTCTTTAACGTGCACAGGGTATGGCTCTCCCTTCCGACGGCTTAACGTCCCATCCGACGGACGGCAGCCTTTCCAAGCCCATCGGTGTCCCCTACTGACCGTGGGCAGGGCGGGGAATTTTGCGGAGATCAATCTCAACGCTGACCCAGCTGGGACTCGAACACAGATTAAGAGCCTGGTGCGCTACCGACTGAGCCACCCCCACCGCTTTTTAAGGCAGACTTCTTCGGAAGATTCATACTCAATATCAAGCAATCAGAATCGAATCAAGAATCAATCTGACCAATCAGGAGTAAATATCATTTGAATTTGCCAATTTGGATTCAAGTCTTCAGGTGTTCTGTTTAATTATTAATATTCGTTCAGTAACATCTAACTTTTATAATTCTTTTTTCAGTTTTCTAAAATATTAACATATTTTTGTATCGTCTTCTGGCCCAGGGACGTAACCAGAGAGGGGTCCATCCCCGCTCCCCGAAAATCATGTCTTCTTACACGAAATCTAAAAATTGTCTACCTGCTTCGAAATCCAAAACAGTTGTCTTTGTATAATTTCATTTTAGCCCCATATTTTATGTCCAATATTAAAAAATAGATTAAAAAAATTATAAAATCTCATTCTGTATAGAATATCATTTCAACCTTTCCTGTTCAGTGGAATATTTTAGCAATTGGAAACCCTATTAAGGTGTTAATCTCAGTTCTTATTCATTTTATTTCCTTGTCCTATTCTTCAGCCACCCATTCCCAAAGCTATACTGTCGAAGCTTTCCGAAACTGAATTCTCGGACTCCCAATACAAAACTCTAGGACCTCCCCCCCCCCGCCCACTCCCAGAATTTACGTGCCTGCTCTCCCTATTTGCGGTACACTTTGCAAGTTACTTATGTAAAAGCTGCCAGCGTATGATTGTGCTTGGCAGAATTTTCTTATTTTCATTTGTAAAATGAGGGGAGCACGAATTTCATTTGTAAAGTGAGCTTAGCATTTTCCTTAGACCAGTGGTTCTCAACGTTTTATGCTTCACGTACCCCCTGGAAATGTGTATGTAACTGGCGTACCCCTTGTATAAATAGATAAAACTATAATTATAGTATAACAATGGGAATAAAATAAAACATATATATCAGTGGTTCTCAACCTTTATGCTTCACGTACCCCCTGGAAATGTGTATGTAACTGGCGTACCCCTTGTATAGATAGATAAAACTATAGTTATAGTATAACAATGGGAATAAAATAAAACATATATATATCAGTGGCAATTCTGTTATAATCTTTTTATAGTCATGTTTCTCGGGTGCAGTTTCTTTTTGCTACCCCTGATAACCTCTACTAAATAATTTTTTTGGCGTAGTTTCAGTTATACTACACATACCCTATTTTTATGATTGCATGCAGGGCGGGATCTAAGGTTTAGCCAGGGAGACCATTCCCCCCTCCCCCCCGGTTTGGGAATGCTAGTAAGGTAATAGAGGCAAAAAAATTATTACACTTCTATTTCATGCATTTTTCAAGAAACTTAAATACCTCTAAAGGGTGAACGGAAAATGTTATAGTACAATAAAAATTTATTCTTTTGTCTACATCATACATTTGCCATATAATTAGGATTACACCTACAGCAATGGGCTTGGAAAGGCCGCCGTCCATCGGATGGGATGTAAAGCCGTGGGTCATGCTCGAGAGAGAGCCATGCTCTGTGCACGACTCCTCTCAACCTGTTCTGGGCCCTCGGGGCCCTGTTACCTATCCATTTAGCCCGTTGTGTGCAAAAGAGTGCCGTTCAGAGGTAAAGCAACCGAAATCACACCTATAGCAATAAGAATCTGACGCTGGATTTCTAACTAATGCCAAATTTGAATGCTACTGTATTTTGAATTTATTTCCATTTGCAATTTGTATTTGGTTTTGTGGAAGCAATTTTCTTCAAATTTCCTGCAATTCCCACCACAGATTCCATTGAAAGCGTTATATTGTATCTTTTCTGTTTCAATTTTTTAATGCTACGTTTAAAAATTCATCATCGTTAAACAAGGCCGACACTTTCATCTATTTTCAGAAGCGTGCAAAACAAAACACCACGTATAGAAACAAACCGGATGTAACAAATGGCCGCAGTTTCCTGTTAGGTTCCTGTCCCTAGACAAGTGGACCTGACGGCAACCAATAATCAGAGTACCCCGCAACAACTGAACGATAATTATGGAATAATAAAATTGCACAATGATACTTCTATTGGCCACAAAAATACCGTAACCACGTAGCATGTAATATACACAAGAAAAAAAAAAAATTAGAAGTTCAAAAAAAGAACACAAATAATAATTTTTAAATATGGATTTACATAGATTCAGTGGGGCGGGGTGGCTCAGTCGGTAGCGCGCCAGGCTCGTAATCTGTAGTTCCCAGGTTCGAGTCTCAGCTGGGTCAGCGTTGAGATTTATCTCCGCAAAATTCCCTGCCCTGCCCACGGTCAGTAAAGGACACCGATGGGCTTCGAAAGGCCGCCACCCGTCGGATGGGACGTTAAGCCGTGGCCCCGTGTGCGGGAGAGCCATACCCTGTGCACGTTAAAGAACACGCTGGATGGCCTTGACGGGAGGATACCATCTGTCTCCCAACATCTGTTCCAGTGGGTCCCCTCCCCCAACCTTCTCTGAGCCTATATACATATTTAATTAAGAATAAATTTATAATGCTTCTAAAGTCTTACAGATATTTTAAAGAGTTTAAAAAACAGTTTTCAAGTAGGTGAATTTTTCGAAAAAGTAATATGTGGCTCTAGAGTCCAGCTTTGCACTTTAGGCAAGTGCCTCACCGTTGTTACAATGTAACCCTTACATAAAAAATAATTACTATGTAATACCCTGTGCATGCAGCTTCTACACCAGATACTTGTAACATGTCATTGATTGCATATTGCCAGCGTATTCTAATTATTTCATTTAGATTTTTACGCTAAAATATTAACTTCTACTTGGTACAGTTTTCCAAATGACACTTGAGAATTCCTGAGAACCTTTGCAATGACTTATGCATTAGCTAACTAAGCTAAAGCTTAAGGGCCTCAAAAAATGCATTTAATTTTTATTATGTAACAGTTTTGAATTTGTATATATATTTAGACATTAAAATTTTTTAAACCTCTTATACTGGACATATCCTTAGAAGATTAAAGAAAGGTCGAGGGAGAGAATTTAAATATTTTTTCCGGGAGGATTCGGGGCGTCCGAGGTTTCAGTTTCAGGAGAGTTCAAAAATTTAGCTTTTTTTTATTACTCTGGAAATAAGATTTCAATAGAATTTCCCAATTGCTAAAATATTCCACCGAACAGGAAAGGTTAAAATGATATTCTATATGGAATAAGATTTTTTTAAATCTATTTTTAGTGTCTGACTAAAATATGGTGTTAAAAAAAAAACTGTTTTGGATTTCAAAGCAGGTAGACAAATTTGGTGCCGTCCCGTGGCCGAGTGGTTAGCGCGCTTGGCTGTTGATCTAAGGAACCTGGGTTCGAGCCCCGGATTAAGGCATGGATGTTCGTGTTGTTTTTCTGCTGAGGTCCTGCCATCCTCTCAGATCTTCTACTGTGGCATATAAACTGACAGGCTCCTGTCAAACCACTGTGGCAAGCAGCTGCTTGAGGGGGTATTTATTTATTTAGACAAATTTGAGATTTCCTGTAAGACGACCGGATTTTCGGAGGGGGTGTTCGCGATTTCCTGGTTCTCTCTCGCTAGATACGTCCTAGTACGATGTTGAATAAATTCACTTTTACTTGGTACCAGTTTTCAAATAATTTCTTGTTTGAAAGGTGTGTACGCCGAAACAACATATAGATAATTTCGATTGAGAAAAAAACGCGACGAGTTCGCCATTTTAAAATGGCGAACTCGTCCCGTTTTGGCGGGACGTGGATTAGGGTTTTGGCCCCACTAAGCAATTAGAAGGCTTTCGACGAAGCAATTTTTTTTCCGTATTGTTATGAAAGTACGAAAAAAAGATTTACTCATACAAGCACTTATCTGTTGAAATAAGAGTTATTCTTTTTCTAAACACTTGTTAAATTCTGTGGCCCTGGCGACCAATAAGATTAAAAAAGAGTATTTTTAAGAGATTCACTGGAAATTCCATCAGCTCAAATGTAAAATAAGAGTACCACTTTGGAATTTTTTTGCAGTTTTAAATTTTAGACTGTTCGGAATTTATTTGCATACCTTTTGAGGGTCATCGTCAAGAGAGATGAATAAGTTTTTACACAGTCTTAGATTCTTTTTTATTACCATGTTACTTGCATGCTCGTAACGGGGAAAGGTCTCTGCCGGAGTCTTGGCTTAGCTTCACCCTGGTAAATCCATTTGCCAGGCATCCATTTTCCAAACAAGCTTTTCAGTCTGTTTGGATTTATGAACCTTTTAATTTTGCTACTTTAAAATGCAAAGATTCCTTTGCATTTCGCTTCCTAATGCAAAAATTTGGTACATCTTAAAAATAAGAACTGTAAAACCTATTGTAATTAAAATTCTTTAATAAGCTGAAAAATTATTGCAGCCTTCGTGGAGCAGAGATATCGCGTTCGATGAGCAATGAGAAACTAGGACAAGTGTGGTAGAGCTCCTAAATTATTTCAGTCCTTTTTAGATAAAAAATAAAGCGCCTTTAAAAGTGTCAATAACTGCGCACTTAACCCTATTCAATTGAAAACTCGGCTGCTTTTGCAAAAATTATTTTATATCGCATAAGATCGCGTTGTGATTCGAAGACCTTTAGAGAGCGGGTCCGGAAGCAACGGTTTCGCTCTCTAATCCCGCTTCGCCACCCTGTAGGGTCATCTCCGAGATCCTAACTGGGTCAGCGTTGAGATTTATGTCCGCAAAACTCCCCGCCCTGACCACCATCAGTAGGATACACCAATGGGTATGGAAATGCCGTCCGTCGGGATGAAGCGTTAAGCCGTGGCTCGCATGTAGGGTTGGGTTGGGTTGTTTTACCTCTGAGCGGCACTTTTTTGCACACCATGGGCTAAATGGCCAGGTCACATGGACCCCGAAGGCTCAGAAGAGGTTGGGGGAGGGGACCCACTGGAACAGCTGTTGGGAGACAGATGGTAGCCTCCCGTCAAGGCCATCCAGCGTGTTCTTTAGCGTGCACAGGGTATGGCTCTCCCGCACACGGGGCCACGGTTTAACGTCCCATCCGACGGACGGCGGAATTTCCAAGCCCATCGGTGTCCCCTACTGACCGTGGGCAGGGCGGGGAATTTTGCGGAGATAAATCTCAACGCTGATCCAGCTGGGACTCGAACCTGGGAACTACAGATTACGAGCCTGGCGCGCTACCGACTGAGCCACCCCCGCCCCTCGCATGTGGGGAAGATCCATATCCTGTGCACGTTAGAGAACGCACTGGATGGCCTTGACGGGAGTCTACCGTCTGTCTCCTAACAGCTGTCCAGTGGGTCCCTTCCCCCAAGGGGCGGGGGTGGCTCAGTCGGTAGCGCGCCAGGATCATAATCTGTAGTTCTCAGGTTCGAGTCCCAGCTGAGTGAGCGTTGAGATTTATCTCTGCAAAGATTCCCCACCCTGCCCACGGTCAGTAGGGGACACCGATGGGCTTGGAAAGGCCGCCGTCCGTCGGATGGGACGTTAAGCCGTGGCCCCGTGTGCGGGAGAGCCATACCCTGTGCACGTTAAAGAACACGCTGGATGGCCTTGACGGGAGGCTACCATCTGTCTCCCAACAGCTGTTCCAGTGGGTCCCCTCCCCCAACCTTCTCTGAGACTTCGGGGTCCATGTGACCTGCCATTTAGCCCATGGTGTGCAAAAAAGTGCCGCTCAGAGGTAAAATAATCCAACCCAAACCATTTCGTGCAAAAAAAGTGTCTCTCAGAGGAAAAACAATCAACCTACCTCAAAGATTTTGTAACCTTTACTGAAGGAAATAATAGTGATGAAAAGTGACTGGAGATTGCACTTGAAAGATAAAGTAATCTAAACAAACACTTCAATATTAAAAGTTTATTCATCAAACATTTTGATTTTTAGCAAATATATAGCCAGAGTCATATTAACAACTGCATAATTTACAATATTATCAATAGGACGGTTTCGAAGTTTACTGTACAAACAAGAATACCACCAATTGGTGGGACCACAAAATCTAATACAAATTCGTCAAAAATAGTTCCTTCATTTCCTTTTGATTGCCATCATCCAACAAAATATTGCAAACATTCAGTGAGTTTGTGCTGGGGTCACTTAGTACTTTCAATAAAGTACTCGTATCACAGTTAAAATCAGTTACATATTCTTCAACAAATCTCATCTCCAAAATTATTTTTGATCAGTTCCAGGGCCGGCGCTAAGATGGCGCTCTGCAAAATTCGGTGGAAAGTGTCCCTCTCTATTTCATAAATTTACAAATTGGACCAAATGGGAGAGCGACACCAGTATCCTTCTCCCATTTTATATAAAAAAAAAGGGTCTTATTTCTAATATCTATGGAATCTACAAAAATATCAAATGCTAAATTAAGTTTTTGTTACATTTTTTAATATTTACATTGACATGATTTCCAATAATATATTGATACCTGCTGAAAACTAGCGCCTGCCCTGATCAGTTCTATGAAACTTCACGCAAAAACTGATTCAAAACTGTTAAGGCATTAGTAAAAAAATACCCAAGAAAGGTATCCCTGAGTAACAGACAACATTAAAAAACTTCACAACCACACGAGTCAGATTTATGGTAGAGTAAAACTTTTCTCATAACAATTAAGATACCCTGTTCAACAAAAAAAAATTTAAGGCACTTATTTAGCTTTTACTCAACCTATAAGATAATGGACATATCAATATACAATGGTGCTTTTCAGTTATTTATTGCAATGTCATTCTGATCGATGGCAGTTATTGGAAAAACAACAAGTAAATTCTTCCCAGGCATAACGAATATTTGAAGAAGTGCTTTAACATTTCAATCCCAATTCAATTTGGTTCATTTGACATTCTGATGGTGGATAGTCTAGAAAAATAACAAATTTTTTACCACTTTTACCCTCAGCAGTTTAGTAATTTTTTTGATTACCTATAAAAAAAACTAGTTAATAAAACGTATAAACTGCGAGATAAATGCAGAACTGCTCATATTTTACATCAGTCATGCTTTTTTTTTTTCGTTTTTTGAGCACAATAATTTTGCGAGGAACTAACTTTTTACTGCTTAGAAAAAATTATCCTTATATATGTACCTACACTTAGCAGAAAGTTCTATGTGATTCTAGGTTCTTAACAGAATATTCTGAAGAATATTCTGATTCTGGAGAATAACCTAGCACACCAGGGGAGGCTTCGAAAGTCGTTGCTGCCCAATTGAATAATTATCGCATAAATACGAGAATTTCGACCTTTTGCAACAGTGGTTAATAGAAAATCGTATTAAGATGTATTGGTCCCTAACTAGCACTATGTATGTGAAACAAGTACATTATGAATTACAGTATGAATACTGCTTCGAATGTTAATATCTACTGTGTACATTGTTACAATAGAAATATATAATTTTTGAATTTTTACGAGAATGGTTTTGTATCATAGCATCGTATTCAGGGCCGGACTTACGCATAAGATAACTGAGCTACAATTTAGGGCCTCATGATGTGAGGGGCTTCAATGAAATGAATGTCAAGTTTCACTGCATTATGAAAAGTTTTTAAATATTTAATCTATCGTGCAAACACTGTTCATGCTTACCAATGCTAGAATAATGTTTTCACCACATCAATTTCGTGTTTATATTTCCCTTGGGTTGGGTTGTTTTACCTCTGAGCGGCACTTTTTTGCACACCATGGGCTAAATGGCCAGGTCACATGGACCCCGAAGGCTCAGAGAAAGTTGGGGGAGGGGACCCACTGGAACAGCTGTTGGGAGACAGATGGTAGCCTCCCGTCAAGGCCATCCAGTGTGTTCTTTAACGTGCACAGGTTATGTCTCTCCCGCACACAGAGCCACGGCTTAACGTCCCATCCGACGGACGGCTGACTTTCCAAGCCCATCGGTGTCCCCTACTGACCGTGGGCAGGGCAGGGAATTTTGCGGAGATAAATCTCAACGCTGACCCAGCTGGGACTCGAACCTGGGAACTACAGATTACGAGCCTGGCGCGCTACCAACTGAGCCACCTCCGCCCCTTATATTTCCCTGAAGTAGAATAACTATATATATATTTCGACTTTCGAATTTTGGGGCCTCTTAAATTTGGATAGCTTAGGACCTCTTCAATATGACTTAGCTTAGGGCCGCCCTAATCGTATTCCACCATTACATAAACAGATTTTGAAATGCACTCAACTGCAACAATTTTTGTAAAACCTTGTGATCCCTAACTTTTTTTTTCTTTGCACAAAAATAAATAATCTAATGTATCTTGCGATTTTAGACATCTCAGTTCGAATCTCCAAATATAATATTGCGCTATTGACACCAAAGTCCTACTAGATATGATTGTAAAGATGAATTTAGAGATTAAGATGGTCACTCTTTTTAATACTTAAGTGCACATTTCTGAAAACAACCTAAAATTTCATCATTGTTGTGAAGTTACTTTGGCTGAACCAAATTCATAAATTTCAATTTCAGAAATCACCAATTTCATTCATTTCTACAGATACCACGATATTGGGCTTAAGAATGAAGTATTAACATCTTTGCTTTAAAAAGATATGCAAGTCACTATAAAGCAAGCAGATTTTTTTTTTACATTTTTGTGTGGATAACTTTTGTAAATAGGAAATACAGTATTATACAATTCAGAGCTTGCTTTTACGATGTTTTTTTTTTAAACCATTTCGTTTTGGAAAATGGCTTTAAGTTGCTTTAACACAATGGTTCCCAAAGGGTGTTTTAAGAACTGTGTTAGGGCGTTTCCTTGAATTTTTCTGTGGAAATAGATTAAATTGAATAACGAATTTTCATAGATTAACATAGCCTTCCATGAAAGGGGGCGTTTGAAAAATAATACTCGATAAAATGATAATTCCAAGAAAAGGTTGGTAACCAATGGTCTAACACAATAGATGTTACAAATTTATCAACTTCAATTCTTAATTTCCCCACTAACTTAGAGGGAAACGAAATATCCAGATTTATAAAAACAAGCACCTATTGCTTTTTGAGAGTGGCAAAACACTGGTGGAAAATCATCTGTTTGTGGTATGATTAACTATTAGTTAAAAAGTACTAACAATAACAATTGAAATCTCATCTTCAATCTGGACATCACAAACGCTACAGGTCTAAGATCGGTACTGTTGTGCATTTAATGATCTAAGCTGATTTACAATCATTTCATTCAACGAGTTTTGCTCAAGAATTCCTTCCAACAGAGCTGCTACTAAAATATACATATCGATTTATATTTAAATTCTTCAGTATCAACAGTTGTAAGGAGATGTACATAAAATCGTAGAAACTGTATATTACTGTACATTATAAGGTAAGACTACAACTAGGAATGTTTGGCATCTGATAAACAATTAACGCATTATTTACAAACAAATCATGAGCTTACTGCAAAAGTCGCAGATATTTGGTTTCCTCCATGAGTGAGGTGAGGGTTGAGTTCATGTCATTAATGACCATGTTGCAAGTCGAGAGAGCAGGAGACTGTGAGGACGGATGAGTTGATCCTGGTCTCCCATTATTACTACAAACACCATTCCCACTGGCAATGTTAGGCATGGACTGCTGAGCAGTTCGATTATTCAGTATAGTTTGAGGCACAGTTCCAGGTGTACAATGAGAATGACAATCACTACTGCTGCTAACGCTCTGTTTTCTTGGCTGTAAGGTGGGCTCGGTTTGATTCACCATTATAGGCATTTTGTTCATGTTTCCAGCACTAGACTGTTCCGTTACTACTCCAGATACACTGGATCTTGTTCTACATTGTTGATGCTGTTGATGTTGATTTGGTTTGTGTGAAGGTTGAGACCATGTGCTTGAATGAATGGATGGATTTCTGGATGAGTACTGGCTGTGTGACTGTCTGCTCAATGAACAGCTGGAACAGTGGTGCTGCTGTTGAAACTGATGAAAATGATGCTGCTGATGTTGCTGTGATTGGTGATTATGTTGATGATGGGACGGAAAGTTCTGAGGTGCATGAGTGTAAGATTGTTGAGGATTACCCATCTTCTCGGAGATATTTTCCATTTTTGCGCACTGATATTGTTGCTGGTAGTGATGTACTTGTTGAACATGTGGATGGCTGCAATAAGAGGGTGGCACATTGGCACTTTGAGAAGCTGTGGGATGACTATAATGGCACTGACTGGTTTGAACACTTGGCTGTTGTTGCTGTGGTTGCTGCTGTTGATGGTGATGGACATTCGGTGAGTACTGATGCCGAATCTGACTGTAAGGAGGAGGATTTGAGTAATGCTGCTGATTACAGTAAAAGTTAGATGGAGTGAGATTGTGTGTAACACAGACCTGTGTCTGCACAACTCCAACTGGCTGTTGGGCAGTCTGTGAACCCCAGATCTGTTGAGGACAATTATTGACAGGATACTGACTAGGCATTGGCGAATATGACGTCTGGGAATTTGGTTCAATTTTGAACCCACTTGTCTGCATGGACTGATACCCTGGATGGGGCTGAACAAATGTCTGGCTTTGCATTCCTGCATGACCAATATCATTGGCATTGGGTGGCTGCCTGCTTGTTGCATCAGCATATGTGTTAAAAGATCCTGATTCATTCTGAATGTGAGGCCTATTCAAATATCCACTATTTGGATTGCTACATGGATTCTGGAATAAAGGCTTTTCACTAGGATCCTGTTTACAACCAACACATTGAGGAATTTTTGTTGGATTCTGGGGGACATTTTCAGTCTGAAAATTATTTTTACCTGTGTTCCCATCTTTTTCTTGTTCAGCCACTTGACTGAGGTAGGTGACCATTTCATCTGGAAGAATTAAATCTCGGTTGTCATCCAAAGAGACATCGTTACCCATCTTTTCAAATCTCACTTCGTCATTTGGATTGTGATGATGATGATGGCTCCATCCTGGTCCATGGCTACTATTACTTGATGGAGTGCCCGAATGTTGTCTGATCGGTGGAAGAGGCATCATTCTATTAAAGTTGTTTTGCCTAAACTGATGCTTGCTCGAAGGGTAGGTATCTCCAGAAAGTGGAGACCTTTGCAGTCTAGGCTGTTCTCTGTTGTACTGCACGGAATTAGTGAGAGATGAACGCATGGAAGAGGAAGAAGTCACCGATGCTTTGTCATCTCTATCTTGGCAGCACCCAAGTTCAGAGGACGTGCAAGAGGGCATTTTACGAGTTCCGGGTATGCCTGGTTGTTGCTCCAGTGCCACAGCTTCCGAATGAATGGCCTGCAACCTAGCAGTGCTGCCAGGAGACAATCTTGCCAGGCTGCTCACTTCACTGGAGCGGCGAGATCCCCACAAGGACAAAGGATCACACGATGATGATTGGGAGCTCCTCGTATTTGGAGAAGTCTGGGATGTCTGACTGCCACGTCGGCTGGTCACGTGACTCTGTCCACTTACATCAGAACTCATGCTGCCATAAAAGGTGCTCACAGAGCTTGTGGTACTATTCTGTCTCCTCCTTAGCACGTGGTTTTCAAGAATTGTTTGCTGTGTAGTGGCACATCCTGAAACAACAAAGATACAAATCAGTGTAAAATAACAAAGAATAGGAAGAACTTGATAATAATTTCTGAAATAATTATGTTACTTATATACCATGGGCATCGATAGGGGTGAGGTATTAGAGGGGCAATTACCCCCCTCCCCCATGGAAAAATTGGCTGAACATATAATTTGTGTTGAATAGTAACCAAAAAATAATGATTTTCATTTTCTCAGCTATAAGCAATCTTATCCATCCCGTGGCCAAGTGGTTAGTGCGCTTGGCTACTGATATAAGGGACCTGGGTTCGAGTACTAGGTGGCCGAGTGGTTAGTGCGCTTGGCTACTGATATACCTGGGTTCGAGTACCAGATAAGACATAGATGTATGTGTAGTGTTTCTACTGAGGTCCTGCCATCCTCTCAGACTTTCTACTGTAGCATGTAAACTGACAGGCTCCTGTCAGATCTCTGTGGCAAGCAGCTGCTTGGGAAGGTATGAAATCTTAATTTTTTTTTACTTTATTTTAAGTATTTTTTACATGTGTTTTCAATAATAAGTTTCCCTGTTCGTTTTATTTTTGGGTATCTTTAGTTATATTATGGTATGATGCAGGTTGGGATCTAGAAAATAATGGGGGAGGATGACACAGTCAAACCCGAATAATATAAAACCTGTGGGGCCAAGACTGTATTTCCATTGAAGTGTAACATTTACCCCTTCATTTTAGAGGTATTTAAAATATGTGAAAAAATCCATTAAATGTACATAATAATAAATAATAATATTAATAATAACTATTTATTACATAAATACAAAAATAATACATACATTGAAAACAATACACAAAGATTATCCCCATTAAAATAAAAAATTTACAATAACTCAAAGAAACATAATTTTGGTCTCTACATTTGAGAATCAAACTGCCCATCCAGGTTTCGCTGAACATTACCAATGGAAATTTCAGCAGTAGTATATTATATTACATGGTAAGCAACAAAAAAAAGTAAAACCCAGTTTCTTTACAATAAATTTTCTGCATTAGAAATATTTAAAACTAATAAATGTAAATATCTTTTAAATGCCCTAGGGGTTATTTTCATTTCTAATTTCTGAAGGTAAAGATTGTAAACACTGATGGTGCAAGATATGAGAAATGTCTCTGCAAAATATTTCCTTTTGCTAAAGGAACTTTATATAGTAATCCAGTTTAGCTCGAGTTAAAAGTAACAATTTTCTGAGGTATCCAATCTCTTTGCTGGTATGGAAATAAATAATTTTTTTAAATCAACTTGTCTAATATTATGAAAATATCTTTTAGGAAATGAAATATTGGAATATTTAATTCAAAATACAATTTTGAAAATTTTTTTATGCGTTAAATATAAATTATTTGAATTATGTTGGTATTCTCCACCCCAGCTACAGATTACATATTGTGAATATACCCATGAAAAATATAGTGCAACATATTGTGAATATACCCATGAAAAATATAGTGCAATAAGAAAATTTCTTGGAAACAACTTTTTAACAAAATAAAATTTATATAAAATATGCTAAATTTACTTGCAAGTTCTTCTGTGTGGGATTTC
This sequence comes from Ryuthela nishihirai, assembly GCA_038380435.1. NCBI lineage: Eukaryota > Metazoa > Arthropoda > Arachnida > Araneae > Heptathelidae > Ryuthela > Ryuthela nishihirai. The sequence continues at coordinate 12,369,259 of JAWZYU010000004.1, forward strand.
CATTTTAAATTGGAAATAAGCACAACACCCAAATAGTTGAACTCTTTCAACAAGTGGGAAAACACAGCCAATACTACTTTTGAAATTTAATTCATGATATTTATTATTGATATAGGTGTTAGTGGTTTTTAACTTAAAAAATATATATATATTTATTTTTTGGACATTAAGAGGTAATTTATTCAAAATGAACCATTTATGTTGTTTTTTTTTAATTACTTTCCATAGAAATCTTCAAATCATGCATTTTGCCATGGGAATAAACAATAGCAACATCATCAATTTAACACAGTAAATCCCATTTTAAGTCTATTTGATGCAGATCATTGATATAAATTAAAAACAGGATTGGACCCAATATAGATCCTTGTGGTACACCTCTGGTAACTGCCATGAACTCTGTTCATTAGCAATTCTAACTGCTTGCCTTCTGCTATGAAGGTAGCTTTTAATCCAATTGAACATATGTCTTCGTATACCATAGACAGTGAGTTTTTTAAAAGTAAAGAAATATCCACTTTATCAAATGCTTTTCTTGTGTTTAGAAAAAGTGCTGTTTTCTTACTGTCATTACTTCTATTATAAACTTTACCTCAATAAATATTCAGCGGAAATTTTTTTTCGACATACGGGATTTGAACCCGCATCTCTCCAGAAACATGCCAGAGTATTCCAGTTGAATTAATACCAGTTCGTCTTTATTCCGCTAATTCTAAGACTTACTCTATCACAGAGTTTTTCGGGCCAACCATTGGCGCCATCTATGATCTCCGGTGGCTAATTATTACCTTAATATTGCACAGAGTGAGATGGAAATAAATAAGTCTCATCACGCTATTTAGCGTGATTAATGATTCAAATATAGATGAATAATCACAGCGTTACTTGTTGCTCATTTGGCGTTGATAAATCAATAAATATTCAGCGGAAAAACTCCGTGATAAAATTAAGTCTTAAAATTAGCGGAAAAAAGACGAACTGGCATTAGTTCAACTGGAAGAATAGTCTGGCATGTTCAAATCCCGTATGTCGGCGAAAATTTTTTCCGCTGAATTTTTATTGATTTATCAACGCCAAATGAGCAACAGGTAACGCTGTGATCATTCATCTATGTTTAAACTTTATCTGTTAGAGCTAATATACACTCTTCTGTATTTATTCAGTTACTGTACGGTTTGTTATATATTATACACATAAATTAAGTTATTAATTTTTAGCCTCTATTACCCTAACTAGCCTTCTAAAACGTGGCCGAACCCCCCCCCCCCCCCTTCACCCAATGCATGATTGCGGTATTCGCAACTGTGCATTTGTTTGAAATTGGGTTCTAATTATTCCAACATATACTTTGTCTAACATTACCTTGGTTATTTGTTTGAAAAGAAAGGTCAATATAAGTCTTCTTCGTTCCTGAATCGCTGACTTGGTGATCGGAATTATTTGGTGTGTTGCCAACAATCTCTCCGCAATTTCTTCTCTGGAAACCTGAAGAAAATAAATATTCCAGGTATAAATTACTGACAGAACTACGTGTCTCATATCCAGCATGAATTTGCCTTATTAAAATTATAATAATACTCATCAAATTATTTTCGCGAATACGGCAAAATTAAGTCAAAAAAATATCAAAGATAGAAAGTGTTTAAACAGATTATAACCAAGTAACTAAAAGGACGTATTTTTTGCACTCTTTAAAAATGTTTAAATCGAACTAATATGTAATGGGTAAATACTAATATAGCAATATTTTATTAGCACTTATACAACAAAGAAACTATTTCTTTTTTAGTCCTTAAAATGAAAAAGTTGCCTTTCTCACATCTCTTCTAAGGTCAGATTGTTGCTGAAGTGGTTAACAAAGCTAACAAGTTAATCTCTTTTGACACGCTAGTAGTGAAATTTCAAATTTCTTTCATAATAAACAGATCATTCTTAATATTTGTTCAAAAGTTTAAAATTTTCAAATTATTTCCTCCATTAGAAGTCGCAATTAAAATTTTTGGGCGATTCATAAAATGTGAATTGTAATATTCCATCAATAACTATCCAATACAAAAGGAATTTTTAATTTATATCTAAAAATAAGAAAGATGAATATATACAGACAACGTCAAAACATTTTCTTCTTTTGAAAACGAGATAATTTAAAAAGTTTTATACAAAGGAAAACAAACGATTCACATACTTCCTTTTCCAGGGATTAGTTTCGGCAGCCAGGACCCTTTTGATTTGGCAGCCATATTGAAACCTCTTCTTCTCCTCAAGTAGGTGGAATTGCCTCCGCCGCCACTGGAAGTGACGGCGCACATCACGGCAGCAAGATGCTCTTCATTCTGTTGCAATTAAATCAACAAGTTAATCTCATGGAAATAAGAAACTGATTTTTATTGAAATGTTATTAATAAATCAGGGGCGGATTTCCCCTTAAGGTGTTTACCAGGAAAGGGAAATTTTAAAAGAAAAAAAATGATAAAAGAAACAAGAAAGAAATAATAATAAAAAAAAAATGCACAAAAAATATGTGAGACCAGACGGTAGTGTCCCAGGCACACAATTTAATGTTAACAGGTTCGAGTATCCATTCGCTTGATTAGAGATTTTTGTCACCTAAACCCAGTTCTGCCTTCGGTAAGAAGGGCAGCATCGATGGGCTTCTAAAATCTGCTAGATGGGATGTTAAGCCGTGGCCCCGTTTTCAGGATTTGTGTTGGGTTGTTTTACCTTTGAGCGTCACTTTTCTTGGCAGAATGGACTAAATGGCCAGGTCAGAAGGACCCCGAAGGTTTAGAGAAGGTTAGGGGAGGGACCCACTGGACGCTGTTGGGAGGCAGATGGTAGCCTCCCGTCAAGGTCATCCAACATGTTCTTTAACGTGCACAGGGTATGGCTCTCCTGCACAAGAGATCACGGCTTAACGTCCCATCAACGGACGGCGGCCTTTCCAAGCCCAATGGTGTCTCATACTGACGTAATTGACTAACATAATCGTTTGGCCGAGTGTAGGGCAGGGAGTTTTGCGAAGATAAATCCCAATGCGAAGGGTTTCAATGCGATCAGGTTCAATCCCAGGCGAGACTCGAACCTGAGAACTGCATATTACGAGCCTGGCGTCATCGACTGAGACCCCCTCCCCCTACCACCACCACCACCACTTCATATTCAGGAGAGCCATACTCTGTGCACATTAAAGAATACACTGGATGGCCTTGACGGGTGTCTATCATCTGTCTCCTAATAGCAGTTCAGTAGATCCCATTCCCTATCCTTATCTAATCTTTGAGTCTTTGTGACCTGCTCATTCAAGCAATGTGAGCAAAAAAGTACCGCACAGAAAAGGAAACAACCCAGTAACATAAAAATATAGGTTTTTGGCATCGCAGAAAGTGGGCTACTAATTCTTAATTCAAAAGGTATTAATTTCAATTTAATTATCCTTCATACGTTCAAAGGTTCGTCTGCTATTATTCAAGTTGCATTCCGTGGCCGAGTGGTTAGCGCGCTTGGTTACTGATCTAAGGGACCTGGGTTCGAGTTCCGGATAAGGCATGGACGTTTGTGTTGTTTTTCTGCTGAGGTCCTGCCATCCTCACAGACCTACTATGGCACATAAACTGACAGGCTCCTGTCAGACCTCTGTGGCTAGCTAGTTGCTTGAGGGGGTTTTTATTATTATTTTTATGAATTTCCCCACATGTCGCAAAAGATGGTAAAAAAGATGATTTTATAATGGAGAAGGAAAACATCAAATACGCCACTGACAATAAGCTGACGAAAACCTCTAAGTGGCACTTTTTTTTGGACACAATGGACTAAATAGTCAGGTTGCAAGGATCCCAAGAGTTCAGAGAAGGTTAAAGAAGGGAATCCAATGAACAGCTCTTAGGAGACAGATGGGAGCCTCCTGCCAGGCGCATCCAACGAATTCTTTAATAGTTTAGTGGGCAAATTCAGTTCAAAAGGATCTCAACTGGTTCACAGGCTGTAGTTCTCCTGCACACTGCTCATCGTCCCACCCTACAGACGGAGTCCTCTTCAAGCCCATCGGTGTCCCCTTTTCTCACCGAGAGAAGTATGGGGGTTTTAAACGGGGGGAAATCTCAACGTAGGCACAGGGGGCTCGAACCTAGAAACTCTAGAGCAGACGTCGGCAACCTTTTTTTGGCTGCGGGTCAAAATCAACCAAAATGTGACTATTAAGAAGACAGTTCGGATCAATGGGTATTTTCATTTTAAAATAGTCCGTTAGTGAATAATAAGATAAATTTTATTGAGAAAACTATTACAATATGCTTTTAAACTCAAAAAAAAATTATAATTCTAATTATTTTAGAAACAAATATAATTGTCAAGTTTTAGTTCATTAATAATTTATGAGCTTTATTTATAAGCGTTCTCTTCGTTATCAATGGCTCCCCTGATGATGAATTTGTGACGTCAATTTAGTCAAGTCTGGTTTATACTTATTCACTTTAAGACGAATACAAGCGTCCGAATTTTCGATAGTTAATCTGCTTCTGTTCTTACTTAAAATAAATTTCATGTGTGAAAATATTTGTTCACATTTATAAGTAGAACCGAACGCGGACAAAATGGCAAAGCCAATTTTTTTCAAAGATGAAAACTTCGTAGGAAGTGATGCCCAACACGATGATGTCATGAGAAGGTGATTATCTTCCGTGTTTTCTAAATCTTTCTGCAATGTCTTGAATTTGTCCGTCCACAACGTTGAACTTTTAAAATCAATCATTTCTAAACTTAAATTGTCAATTTTAAAATATTCAAAATACTGCAAATCTATAACATTTTCCCATATTTCTCGTGCTTTATTATAAATGTAAACATTTCGCCGTGCTTCTTAAAACTTTGAAATCTACTTTCAAATTCACTTTTAATCTTCAAAATACAACTTTCGAACATAGTTAGATTGCTTTCATCGATATTTTTTTTCTCATGTTAGCTTTTTAGTAAGGGAAAGAAAAGAAATATTTTTGTTTTTATGTACGTTTCAAATAATATTAATTTCGAACAAAAACTCTTCCATTCCTCGTACAATTTCAAAATTGTGTGGTTATTTCCTTGGGGTCGTACGTTGAAGTCAAAATGTTCATTATGTCTCTTAAGAACAAAAGTCTTAAAAACCATTGTTTATCATTGAGCTCGAGATCATTTTCACCGATTTCGTAAAGAAATATTTGTATATCATCAAAGCACTCTACAAATCTATTAAGAACTTTGCCTCGACTTAACCATCGTACTTCAGCATGTAACAGTAAATCTCCGTATTTCGATTCAATTTCCTCCAAAAAAGCTTTGAAGCGCCTGTGTGTTAATGCAGATCGTGCTACTATTACGTTTACGATCTTAACAGCCTTTTCCATTACATCCTTAAGTTGTTGCGTAGATGCCTTTGCAAATAAAATTTCTTCATGTACGATACAATGGAACGATAAAAGTGGGCGGCCAAGTTCATTTTCCATTAGTTTCACAAATCCAACATTTTTTCCTCTCATAGCCGGAGCACCATCCAGTTGCTATGGAAAACAATTTACTTTTTATATCCAATATTTTCCCATTTTTGAAATTTGTAAACTTGTACTTGACTGAAAATATCAATGCCTTTGGTCGTGTCATTCATTGAAACAAGAAGGCATTGTTCTTCATTGACGTTCGAACTATTTATTGATGCAAATCTAATAATAATTGCCAGCCTAGCCATACTATTTACATCGGTACTTTCATCGAGTGCAATGCTAATTACGTCACTAGATAACACATCATTTTTGACCTGTGCGTCAATATGTTTTGCCATATCTTCAATGCGACGCTGAACTGTTCTGGCCGACAATGGTATTTCATTAATTCTCTCAATTATTTGTTTTTTATTTGCGAAGTCATTGAATAAATGTTCGGAACAATTTATGAATGCGTTTTTCAAAAGTTCGCCGTCTGTAAACGGTTTTCCGTTGGTACCAATACTAAAAGCTGCAATAAAGCTGGCAGATGTAGCGTAATTGTGGCTGATAACAAATATCTTCAAAAATTTATTTTACCATAATTTAATACACGTTTAGCAATGTATTCATATTTTTCATCATTTGGCATTTCACTCACATCTTTATGTTTTGAAGAAAAGTGTCGCTCAATTTGTGTCCTGGCGGTAATTATATCTTTACATAAAGTACATATCAATTTGTCACCATTTTCCATACATCCATACTTTTCAGTCCACACATCTTGAAATAATCTCTTTTTTGCTTTTTGTTTGTCCATGGTAATAAAAATAATAATTATTTCGCTTAGGTAACTGTTCTCGCGCTTCTGAACTACTGTTTATTCACGTTAAAGATGAAGTAAACGTAGACAAGAGTAGATGCATGATCAGTAGGTGGGCAGGGCTCCTATTGGTCGGCTGCAGGTGGCACGCAGTCAGAGAGCCCAGCCGACCAATAGGAGCCCTGATCACACATCTACTCTTGTTTACAAGAGTAGATTACCGGGCGGGGTGGGGGCAATGTTTTCTTGGTATTGATAGGCTCCACCACACCCGCTCTATAGAGGTGGGGCGGAGAGGGGCGTCAGCAAATAAATCTCAAATTTATTCGGAAACTTCTTATACAAGTGTTTAAGAACATAACTGGAATTTTCTTTCTATAGCTTTGAAGGAATAATAACTGACCGTGAAAAATCAATGAATTGAGATGGATCGTGAACAATCACTTTTGGGTTCCGTAGTAGAAAATCCTCTCATTGCATCCTGTGGGAAGAACATATTGTCCCGAAGCTTTTCCTTGGTTTTCTAAGGAATGCAATTTACATCTTATGATTAACTTTTGGCTAAGTATTTTTGATAGATATTTAGTGTAGGCATAAAACTAAGACAATCGTTTGAATCAAAACGCATACATTTGTATTTTATGCAGCAAATTTTTGTTTTACGTAAAATATTTATGGGTGCCGAAAAATGAAAATTACAAAAATCTTTTATTAGAAAACACTAGAAAATCTTCAAACAAAAGTGTTAATACGAAATCTGATTATAAAATTTCAGTAATTGAAAGCGAATACGTTTTCACAAAAGCCTCCCCTCCCCCCAAGACATTTTTTGTAGGGGCCCCAAAATTTTCCACTACGCTACTTGCCCGACCATAAGGGAAATTTTTGACAACATGCTAGCGCAACCGATTGTTAGCATTATTTCAATAAATGCTCACAAAAAGGCCCTGGAAAGTTTTCAGATTTTTAAATTGACCTTGGATAAGGCGTGGATATTTGTGTTGTTTTTCAGCCTTTCTGACAGACCTTCTCTATGGTGTATAAGGTGACACACTCCTGTCAGACCTCTGTGGCACAGTCGGTAGCGCGCCAGGCTCGTAATCTGTAGTTCCCAGGTTCGAGTCCCAGCTGGGTCAGCGTTGAGATTTATCTCCGCAAAATTCCCTGCCCACGGTCAGATAAGGGACACCGATGGGCTTGGAAAGGCCGCCGTCCGTCGGATGGGACGTTAAGCCGTGTGCGGGAGAGCCATACCCTGTGCACGTTAAAGAACACGCTGGATGGCCTTGACGGGAGGCTACCATCTGTCTCCCAACAGCTGTTCCAGTGGGTCCCCTCCCCCAACCTTCTCTGAGCCTACGGGGTCCATGTGACCTGGCCATTTAGCCCATGGTGTGCAAAAAAGTGCCGCTCAGAGGTAAAACAACCCAACCCTCTGTGGCAAACAGCTGCTTGAGGAGATATTTTTTTTATCCATGATGAAACACAGCTTGGTACGTAAAAGTTTGCCGCTTGATAAGCCAGATAAACTTGCTATTTAGGAAAAAATAATTCTTATCCACTAGATGGCAGCACTTTCCTGTACGAAGCCCATTTCGACTCACCTCAAGGTCAGCCCCATCCTCCACATCCCAGCAGCTGTCAGCTTCAAAGACTTCACCCAACCCGCTTGTAGTCGACACACAGTTGTCACTGATTGGCACATCCACGCCCAACTGCTCCACAGCCTCTGGTCGGGGCCCTACCTCGTTGCCAGCGGTGGGGCCTTGATGAGAGTGGTCGTGATCCTGAAATGAAAAGAAGATTCCTTGACACTTGTTTTTTTTTTCGTCAACAATCTCAGCTAATCAACTTAAAAGCGCGGTTACTGACCGTCAAATGGAATTAGGTTGGAATTTCGTTTATTGCAACCCAAAACGACAGAAAAGAGGATCGTGATTGACGCGCCAAATTTCCATAATGATATGCTATGCAAGACAGATACGAAAAAACAGACAAACCCGTATTTGGAAGTTGTCTTTTGGAATGAAGTGATCAAGCTTCTTAAGGAATCGCAGACACCTTTTTTTTGTTTTACTGCTCAAGTCAACTGACAGCTCTTTCAGAAACAACTTGTATAATTTCTGCATAATTTGAATAATTCTCCATAATTTTATCATAAGCATGCACGCCTTTCGTTATTCTTTGACACACTCTAAATTCGTGCGTTTTACCTTTTCATTAGAAGGGTGATTAGTGTGATGCGAGATTCGCTCCAAATGATTCAAACAGTAATTGAAAGCATGCCATGTGGTATCATCCACTTTTAAAATACATTATTTATTACCTAACTTACGTGTTCAAATTTAATCTTGCTTACCACACACATATTTTTAACACGGTTGTAAGCAAAGTCTTTATAAATTTAATCTTGCTTACCACACACATATTTTTAACACGGTTGTAAGCAAAGTTCTTATAAATTTAATCTTGCTTACCACACAAATATTTTTAACGCGGTTGTAAGCAAAGTTCTTATAAATTTAATCTTGCTTACCACACACATATTTTTAACACGGTTGTAAGCAAAGTCCTTATAAATTTACTTAAGGCTTTTCCTTTATAACTGTGATATTTATAAAAAAAAATTTTGTTTTTCATCTATATGATATTTTAAAAATATTCGCCCAATTCGTAGTTTTTTAAATTCCTGATCGAATGAAATCCTCTTGAAGGCCATACAACGTATCAGGTCCTTCCTGTCAAGGCCATCCAATGTGTTCTTTAACGTGCAAAGTGTATGGCTCTCCCATACACGGCGCCACGGCTTACCATCCAAAAGACGACGTCCTTTCCAAGCCTATCGTTGTCCCCTACTGACCGTGGCAGGACGGGGAATTTTGTGGAGATAAATCTCAACGTTGATCCAGCTGGGACTCCAACCTGGGAACTGCAGATTACGTGCCTGGCGCGCTACCGACTGAGACACCCCCTCCTCTGAACGAATAAGGTATTCTCTTCTAGTCTGCTGGGACTCAACCAAAGCTTTGCAATAATTTTATATTAAAATATATTAGACATATCCCTACGTTCAAGACGTCATTGAAATCGTTGTAATGGCCTTAACTCTGAACGTAGTCTTGACTTAACACGTCATTGGGGCGGGGGTGCTCAGTCGGTAGCGCACCAGGCTCCTAATCTGTACTTCCCAGGTTCGAGTCCCAGCTGGGTCAGCGTTGAGATTTATCTCTGCAAAATTCCTCAAGATCCTCTTGATTACCCGTAGGGGCAAATTTACAGTGTATATATATACAAATTCTGCATCAGAGTTAGAATTAGGATTCAGATTACTTTATAATACCAAGTAGAATATATATTAGATTTAGATTTGTCCTCAGTCTCTCTTGCTTATTCCAAAAAAAAATCACGTTATTTCATTATGGAACTTTGAATGTGATGACCTTTCCCTTGATACATATATATGGTGCAGCTCAGTCGGTAGTGCGCCAGACTCGTAATCTGTACTTCCCAGGTTCGAGTCCCATCTGGGTCAGCGTTGAGATTTATCTCTGCAAAATTCCTCAAGATCCTTTTGATTACCCGTAGGGGCAAATTTTCAGTGTATATATATACAAATTCTGCATCAGAGTTAGAATTAGGATTCAGATTACTTTATAATACCAAGTAGAATATATATTAGATTTAGATTTGTCCTCAGTCTCTCTTGCTTATTCCAAAAAAAAATCACGTTATTTCATTATGGAACTTTGAATGTGATGACCTTTCCCTTGATATATATGGTGCAGCTCAGTCGGTAGTGCGCCGGGCTCGTAATCTGTACTTCCCAGGTTCGAGTCCCAGCTGGGGCAGCGTTGAGATTTATCTCTGCAAAATTCTCCGTCCTGCCCACGGTCAGTAGGGGACACCGATGGGTTTGGAAAGGCCGTCGTCCGTGGGATGGGACGTTAAGCCGTGGCCCAGTGTGCGGGAGAGCCATACCCTGTGCACGTTAAAGAACACGCTGGATGGCCTTGACAAGGGTTTGGGAAGGGGATCCACTGGAGCATGTCTCCCAACAGCTGTTCCAGTGGGTTTCCAACCTTCTCTGAGCCTTCGGGGTCCATGTGACCTGGCCATTTAGCCCATGGTGTGCAAAAAAGTGCCGCTCAGAGGTAAAACAACCCAACACAACCTAACACGTCATCAGTCTTAGAACCAACAAAGCGATGAGTCCAAAGTTCAAAATTTTGAGCAGGGAACACTTTTTTACACAATTGATATAAAAATTTAAATTCTGTTAATATTGATAATATTTCAACAAAATATATATAGATATAATGGAAACTGGAATTTTCAACAACCTTATGGGGCCATAAGAACATATTTCAAATGGCAATTAAATCATAAATAAATTCAATTAATTCATAAATAAATAATAAAATTCAGTAAAAGAAGAGAAAGGTTACCCGCGATCAAATCATAGGCCATAATAACGATATTTTGAAAAGGTTTCTAACGATTTTTTAAGTCTTTGTCCTTTTTCAAGAAAACTTTGTAGAAAACGAAGCATTAAAAAGGTCAATGTTTCAACATCCACCTCTCTTTAAATACTGACCAAATATTCATGCATTACATATATACTAGTACTAGAAATTAATTGAATGCTACATGGATCTCAAAATTCCTCTTATTTTCAAGTTCTACTGCCTGACATCTCGAGATTTGACCTTTTGACCTCAAAAGACCTATTGCATCCAAAATTGGCATAATTTCTAAACTCTATGGCTTAAAATACCCTCCAGACACCATTTTTTTTTTAGCCCTCTAACACTAATAGATCTATATTTAACCTTTGACCTCGAAGGACGCTCCGGATCGGAAATTTCGTAACATTTCCGACATCTACAACCCGAAACACCCCCTGACACCAATTTTTACGTCCCTAGCCGTCCCATGGCCGAGTGGTTAGCGCGCTTGGCTACTGATCTAAGGGACCTGGGTTCGAGCCCCGGGTAAGGCATGGCTGTTTGTGTCGTTTTTCTGCTGAGGTCCTGCCATCCTCACAGACCTTCTACTATGGCATATAAACTGACAGGCTCCTGTCAGACCTCTGTGGCAAAGCAGCTGCTTGAGGGGGTATTTATTTATTTATTTATTTTATTCCTCGTAATCACGGCTTAACTTTTATTTGACCTTGAATCACACGTGAGGTGAAATTTCGGATTTTTCTCAAGATATACTACCCGGATTACCCGTAGGAACAAATTTTCAGTGTATATATATATACAAATTCTGCATCAGAGTTAGAATTACAATTCAGATGACTTTATAATACCAAGCAGAATATATATTAGATTTAGATTTGTCCTCAGTCTCTGTTGCTTCTTCCAAAAAAAAAATCACGTTATTTCATTATGGAACTTTGAATGTGATGACCTTTCCCTTGATATATATGTGGCAGCTCAGTCGGTAGCGCGCCAGGCTCGTAATCTGTACTTCCCAGGTTCAATCCCAGATGGGTCAGCGTTGAGATTAATCTCCGCAAAAATTCACCGCCCTGCCCACGGTCAGTAGGGGACACCGATGGGCTTGGAATGGCCGCCGTCCGTCGGATGGGACGTTAAGCCGTGGCTCCGTGTGCGGTAGAGCCATATCCTGTGCACGTTAAAGAACACGCTGGATGGCCTTGACAGGAGGCTACCATCTGTCTCCTAACAGCTGTTCCAGTGAGTCCCCTCCCCCAACCTCCTTTGAGCCTTCGGGGTCCATGTAACCTGGCCATTCAGCCCATGGTGTGCAAAAAAGTGCCGCTCAGAGGTAAAACAACCCAACAACCCTTGACATATAGAAGAAATAAATATCTTTTTTTTATGGCCGAGTGGTTAGCGCGCTTGGCTACTGATCTAAGGGACTTGGGTTCGAGGTCCGGGTAAAGCATGGATTTATGTGTCGGTTTTCTGCTGAGATCCTGCCATCCTCTCAGACCTTCTATTGTGGCATATAAACTGACAGGCTCCTGTCATACCTCTGTGGCAAGCAGCTGCTTGAGGGGGGTATTTATTTTTATTATTTTTTTCACTTTACCTGTGATTGCACACTGGGATTGGAAATGCTGCTTGGTTGTCCATCGATACCAGAAATGTCCACCACCCCCGAATATCCATGGCTGTTCATCTTGTCCCTCGTCCTATCTTCTTTCATTCCATCTGGGCCATCCTCTTCGTTCCCTTTGTGCTTCTTCTTTGCATAGAACTCGGGTCCGTGAACGGTTTTCACGTGCTTCCGCAAAGAGCTGGGATCAGTGTATCTCTTCGTGCATCCTGGGGCCTTACATACGTAAGGTTTCTGAAGGAGAAAAAAATAAGATGTTAACCTCTCAGCCACATACACTATGTTGAAAAAAGTGTCCGGACACTTCCACGTTATGTGAATCGAAAGCCACTTTCAAAGCTCCCTAACATTGAAAATAAACCTCTTACTCAAAAACTGTTATTGGCGATAAATTGTAGATGTCACTCAAATCTCTCTAAATATATTTCCCGCATTTGTAATATTTAAAGAATGAATGGAAGCTGAAACATTTATCTTCAACTTTTGACACTTGCGAAAAAATAGTTCAATAGATAAAACACAACTCTTGTAACAATTTGTTCACTAATGTAAATTAAATATCTGAAGTTTGTATGACGATTTTTTAAGATTTCATCAATTTGGAGGCAATGTGACAGTGTCAGTTTTCAACAATCTTCGATCAATATTAAAAGAGTCATTGAATCAGGATTATTCAACAGCAGAACACAATGTCACATTACCTCCAAATTGATGAAATCTTAAAAAATCGTCATACAAACTTCAGATATTATACATAATAATATATAACATAATTATTAAATAATATTATATATAACATATATAACATAAATTAACTATCTGAAGTTTGTATGACGATTTTTTAAGATTTCATCAATTTGGAGGCAATGTGACAGTGTCTTCTGCTGTTGAATAATCCTGCTTCAATGACTCTTTAAATATTGATCGAAGATTATTAAAAATTGACACTGTCACACTGCCTCCAAATTGATGAAATCTTAAAAAATCGTCATACAAACTTCAAATATTTCATTTATGTTAGTGAACAAATTGTTACAAGAGTTGTGTTTTATCCATTGAAGTATTTTTTCACAAGTATCAATAGTTGAAGATAGATGCTTCAGCTTCCATTCATTCTTTAAATATTAAACGAATATTGCGGGAAATATATTTAGAGAGATTTGAGTGACATCTACAATTTATCGCCAATAACACTTTTTGCGTAAAAGGTTTATTTTTCAATGTTCGGGAGCTTTGAAAGTGGCTTTCCATTCACATAACATGGAAGTGTCGGGACATTTTTTTCAACATAGTGTATCAGAACAAAACACATTTCTCTTAATAGTAGTTAATTATGAATTAGTTAAGGAAAATATTCGTTATTTCTAATTACTATTGATGAAGATGTAAAATTATAAAATTTTCGATAGTTAAATAAGCACTAAGTTCCGTGTTTCTGCACAGACATTAAATGAATGTAGGTAGTTGCCGATATAGCAACGTTCCCAAGTCCACCAGAAAACTATTCTTGAGAATTCTTTCGCGAAAAAATTCAGAACTTTCTTCCCAACAGATGAGAAACACCTTCCCTTCTTTAAGAAGGCTGGAAATTTCAGTTCTAGTCCTGCAGGTTGTAGCTTTTCACCATATTACAATCATAAAATAAATAAAATATAAAAAATACCCCCTCAAGCAGCTGCTTGCCACAGAGGTCTGACAGGAGCCTGTCAGTTTATATGCCACAGTAGAAGGTCTGAGAGGATGGCAGGACCTTAGCAGAAAAACGACACAAACAGCCATGCCTTACCCAGGGCTCGAACCCAGGTCCTTTCCATTGCCTAATTTCGCAAACTGGTTCCAAGAAAGCACGACGTTAGGAGAAACAACTTTACATGGAGCAGTTAACCCAAGATTTGGGTTGGGTTGTTTTACCTCTGAGCGGCACTTTTTTACACACCATGGGCTAAATGGCCAGCTCACATGGACCCCGAAGGCTCAGCGAAGGTTGGGGGAGGGGACCCACCGGAACAGCTGTTGGGGGACAGATGGTAGCTTCCCGTCAAGGCCATCCAGCGTGTTCTTTAACGTGCACAGGGTATGGCTCTCCCGCACACGGGGCCACGGCTTAACGTCCCATCCGACGGACGGCGGCCTTTCGAAGCCCATCGGTGTCCCCTACTGACCATGGGCAGGGCGGGGAATTTTGCGGAGACAGCTACTGATCTACAGGACTTGGGTTCGAGCCCCGGGTAAGGCATGGCTGTTTGTGTTGTTTTCTGCTGAGGTCCTGCCATCCTCTCAGATCTTCTACTATGGCATATAAACTGACAGGCTCCTGTCAGACCTCTGTGGCAAGCAGCTGCTTGAGGGGGTATTTATTTATTATTTTAAATCTCAACGCTGACCCAGCTGGGACTCGAACCTGGGAACTACAGATTACGAGCCTGGCGCGCTACCGACTGAGCCCCCCCCTCGCCCCCCAAGATTTAGACATTAAAGCTTAAAATAGATCTTTAAAGAAACATGATAAGTATAGATGTATATATTAATCTTTATCACGGAAATGTATAAACTAAATGCAAACATTAAAATATGTAGGACATTTAAACCATATAACTAAACAAACATTTTAAAGCAAAATATGCAGTAAAATCTTTTGAGTTTGGTTGTTTTATCACTGAGCGGCATTTTTTTTTTGCACTCAAAGGGTAAAAGAAGCCAGGTCACAAGGACCTCAATGTCTCAGAGAAGGTTGGGAGAGGTGACTCACTGAACAGGTGTTATGAGAGAGATAGTAAGCTCCAGTCAAGGCCATCCAGCGTGTTCTTATAATGCAGAGGGCTAGCACACGGAGCCACGGCTTAACATAAAATCCGACAGATGGCAGAATTTTCAAGCCCATTGATATCCTCTACTGACTAAAAACAGGGCGGGAATTATCTCCACGCTGGCCCAGGTGAGACTCGAACCTGGGAACTGCAGGTTTTGAGTCTGGTGCGCTGCAGAGAGAAACTAAAAAATTTCTTTAAAAAAAACTTAAACTGATGTGGATGGGCATTAGTATGATGATTTTCATCACTCTTAGGGTGGTTTTTATGGGATCTTTTGGGGGAATTTAAATGGGTACTTGGAGTGGTCATTTCAGTTGGCCGAGTGGTTAGCACACTTCGCTACTGATCTAAGGGACCTGGGTTCAAGCCCCAGGTAAGGCATGGATATGTGTATTGTTTTTCGGCTGAGGTCCTGCCATCCTCACAGATCTACTATGGCATATAAACTGACAGGCTCCTGTCAGACATCTGTGGCAAGCAACTGCTTGACGGGGTATTTATTTATTTATTTTTGCTTTTTGTATGAGTAAAATAGTTATGTAGCTAACTGTGACACATCGACATTAGCGAATTATATATGCAAATAACCATGGAAATACAATAAATAATGTCACTGCTACGAAATTTATTTTTTAAAAAAGCGCCAACGTTGAGGTACACGTGCTGTAAGAATTTACATCACTAGACAAGGGTTTGAAAGGCTTGTGGGTTGTTTCACCTCTTAGCGGCACTTTTTTGCACACCATGGGTTAAATGTCCAGGTCACATGGACCCTGAAGACTCAGAGAAGGTTGGGGGAGACCCACTGGAACAGCTGTTGGGAGACAGATGGCAGCCTCCTGTCAAGGCCATCCAGCGTGTTCTTTAACGTAAACAGGGTATGGCTCTCTCCTGCACACTGAACCACGGCTTAACGTCCCATCCGAAGGGCGTCGGCCTTTCCAAGTCCATCGGTGTCCTCTACTGACCATAAGCAGGGCGAGGAATTATGTGGAGATAAATCTCAACTCTGACCCAGCTAGTACTCGAACCTGGGAATTACAGATTACGAGCCTGGCGTGCTGCTGACTGAGCCACCACCGCCCCCTTTGAAACCACCGTCCATCGGATGGAAGGCTAAGCCGTGGTTCTGTGTGCGGGAGAGCCATACCCTGTGCACATTAAAGAACATGCTAGAAGGCCTTGACGAGCGGTTACCGTCCGTCGCCTGACTATCGCTGTCCATTGGGTACCCCAAGTTCTGAGCCCTTGGGGTCTTTGTAACTGGCCATTTAGCCCATTGTGTGCAAAAAAAGCGCTGCTCAGATGCAAAAGTACCCAACTAAACAAGTTTCAACTTGTTCGGATCGTAGCCGACCGATTATATCCGAATTGCTTCACAGCCGAAAGAATGCTACAGGGGGGTATGGTACCAGATGTTGTTGGGAACAACGCTTACCAGGGTGTCACTGTATTTTTTTTTAGAATAAAGAACTTCGCATTGTATACCACTTTGCGAAAATATTCTACATTATCCACTAAGGAAGAACTGAGAACTTCCGCTTATTTCCCAGAGGGGTATTTAATTAAGAGACATTTAAAACAATTCGGAAGGATGGAGACTTGGCCGTGATCCCTCCCTCAGTGAATTTTAATAATCGGAAGTAAATCTAAAAAAATGTAGATCAATGAAACAGAAGGAAGAACATATATTACACATTAGTAGTTTAGTGCCACTATACGGATCCCCACTAGTGCTTTCCCCCTATGACTTCACTGACCACGCCCCATATGACGTAACCTATGACGTAACTGACCACGCCCCTTTATTAATATTCATTATTCATAATTAAAAAACCCTTTTACCCTCCCCTTTTAACCCGTGGCGCCATCTGGTGACAATAAGAAATACTATTTTCGGAAAACCCCCTATTTTAGCTCTAATTTCCCGATTTTTGACTCCCCCTTTATTAAAAAATTCCTCCCCCTTATTAAAAAATCCCTGGCGCCATCTGGTGACTATGAGGAGCACTATTTTCGGAAGAAAACCCTATTTTAGCCCTAATTTCCCGATTTTTGACTTCCCCCCTTATTAAAAATTCTTTTTCTGGTCCGTTGCGGTCCATTCTAGTCACTTAATCTTCGCCTAGATCCGGGCCTGAATGCAGCGATTTTTTTTAAATCGTACTTCATCAGCTTATCATTAACCAATGATTTGGGCACTTCATTGTTTCGTGTTCAATGGTGAAAGCAATTGAAGCAAAGTTTTACCTCATTGGAGTGAGTCCTATTCTGATGTTTGGCCCTGTCTGAAGCATTGCTGAAAGCTTTTGTGCATCCTGGGAATTCACACAAGTAAGGCTTCTCTCCTGTGTGAGACCTTAGATGAGTTTTCAGGTTTTCGAGTCGAGAATAAGCTTTGAAACAACCTTCAAACTGAAAAGGAAAAAGGTTTAAATTACTTCATTTCATTTGAAACTGATTTTTTTTTTAATTTTACTTTATTTACTTATTCACTTGACAAAAAAAAATAGGGCATCAGCAGAAATTTAATTAGCAGACTTTTTTTACATGCTTTCAAGGGGTGGCTCAGTCGGTAGCGCGCCAGGTTCGAATCCCAGCTGGGTTAGCGTTGAGATTTATCTCCGCAAAATTCCCCGCCCTGCCCACGGTCAGTAGGGGACACCGATGGGCTTGGAACTGGCCGCCGTCCGTCGGATGGGACGTTAAGCCGTGGTCCTGTGTACGGGAGAGCCATACCCTGTGCACGTTAAAGAACACGCTGGATGGCCTTGACGGGAGGCTACCATCTGTCACCCAACAGCTGTTCCAGTGGGTCCCCTCCTCCAACCTTCTCTGAGCCTTCGGGGTCCATGTGACCTGGCCATTTAGCCCATGGTGTGCAAAAAAGTGCCGCTCAGAGGTCAAACAACCCAACCCAACCCATGCTTTCAAGTAATAATTTGGGAGTGCAGATGACATACTCCAATAAGCAAGATGCTTATTTAAATATTTGTTTCTGATATTATTTAAGCATTTATTATTTGACGTATTGTAATAAGGCAACATCTCCTGCAACAGAAGGCCTGTAGACTATGTTATGACGTCAGCATAAGTAATCCTGTAACGTAGATAATTCTTATATGTTTCTTTCTATTAATATCAGTGATGTACTTTTATATTAATGCTTATTTATAAATATCCTTATCAGAAGAAACATTATACGTATTTATTAGCATTATGATAATTGCTAATCAGTTCAAATATTTTTTCTTCTAAATAAGATATATTTATAAATAAACATTAATAAAACTATTATAAAAGTACACCATAATAATAATAGAAATAATTACGTACGAATTATCGACATTATAGGACCTGGGTTCGAGCCCCGGATTAGGCATGGATGTGTGTGTCGTTTTTCTGCTGAGGTCCTGCCATCCTCTCAGATCTCCTACTATGGCATATAAACTGACAGGCTCCTGTCAGACCTCTATGGCAAGCAGCTGCTTGAGGGGGTATTTATTTTTTATTATAGCACTACCTTTGGTGACGTCATAACTGGGCCCACCGGCCTTCTGTTATAGGAGGTGTTGAATAAGGTCACGATACTGACTAAATAAACTAATTAAACTGTTTAATGGCTACGTTCTTCTAAGATTTATAGAGCTTCCTTTGACACTGAAGTTCTGAAGTAACTGGAAATAGTCAAAGATTACCATGATAGGTGGGGCGGGTGTGGCTCAGTCAGTAGCGCGCCAGGCTTGAAATCTGTAGTTCCCAGGTTCGAGTCCCAGCTGGGTCAGCGTTGAGATATATCTCCGCAAAATTCCCCGCCCTGCCCACGGTCAGTAGGGGACACCGATGGGCTTGGAAAGGCCGCCGTCCGTCGGATGGGACGTTAAGCCGTGGCCCCGTGTGCGGGAGAGCCATACCCTGTGCACGTTAAAGAACACGCTGGATGGCCTTGACGGGAGGCTACCATCTGTCTCCCAACAGCTGTTCCAGTGGGTCCCCTCCCCCAACCTTCTCTGAGCCTTCGTGGTCCATGTGACCTGGCCATTTAGCCAATGGTGTGCAAAAAAGTGACGCTCAGAGGTAAAACAACCCAACCATGGTAGGTTACCATTATGACAACTGCGGTTTACTTATTACTGAAGTTGAGTATGAATGAGATCACCTTAAACAGAGTATTCTTGAAACTAACACTACAGTTTTGGGTAAAAAGAAGCATGGGTTGTTGTGGGTTGTTTTACCTCTGAGCGGCACTTTTTTGCACGCAATAGGCTAAATGGCCAGGTTACAAAGACCCCAAGGACTTAGAGAAAGTTGGGGGAGGGAACCCACTGGAAGAGTTGTTGAAAGACGTGGTAGACTCCCGTCAAAGCATACTACATATTATTTAACATGCGCAGCGAAGGCTCCTCCGCATATGGAGCCATGGCTTAACATCCCATTTAACGAAGAAGCAGAGGAGGCAATCATTTGAGCAATAAAGTAATGTAGATCATTTCTGAAAGAATGGAATGCAGAGATAAACAGAAGGCAAAGCTTATACGTGTACAATAATAAATTTAGCCATCTTCTTTAACAAACGTCACTCATTTTACGTCTTTAATGCAAAGTTGCTGTTTTAACAGACAAGGAGCCCTTCTCTCCGAAAATTCGGAAATTTCAAACTTGTCTACCTCCTTTGAAATTCAAAACTGTTAATTAGTTTATTAATCTTTGCAGAGTTTAATAGTCTTTGTACAATTTTTAGCCACATAATATATATCCGATACTAAAAATAGATTGAAAAATACCAAAAAATAATTATTTCATATAGAATATAATTTCAACATTTCTTGTCCGGTGGAATATTTTAGTAATTGGAAAAAGAATACTTCTCAAGGAACCTACGAAACTGAATTCTCCCACACCCACCTCTCCCCCTGAAGCAAAATTCTCTCAGACCCACCCCTCACCCCGAAACTAAATTCTCTGAGACTCCTCTCTCCCCTCCAAAACTAAATTCTCGCAGGCCCACCCCTTCCTCTGAAGCAAAATTCTCTCAGACCCACCCCTCCCCCGGAAACTAAATTCTGTCAGACCCATCCCTCCCCCCGAAACTAAATACTCTGAGACTTCCCCTCCACCCCGAAACTAAATTCTCTCAGGACCAAACATTCCCCTGAAACTAAATTCTCTCAGACCCACATTTCCCCTCCAAACTAAATTATCTCAGGCCCACCCCCCCCCCGAAACTAAATTCTCTCAGACCCACCCCTCTCCCTGAAACTAAATTCTCTCAGACCCCCCCTCCCCCCGAAATTAAATACTCTGAGACTTCCCCTTCCCCCCAAACTAAATTCTCTCAGACCCACACCTCCCCCCCCAAACTAAATTATCACAAACCCAAAACTCCCCCAAAACTAAATTCCATCAGACCCACTCCTCCCCCGAAACTAAATTCTCTCAGACACACTCCTCCCCTCGAAACTAAATTCTCTCAGACCCACCCCTCCCCCGAAAATCGATTCTCTCAAACTCACCACTCCACCTGAAACTAAATTCTCTCAGGCCCACCCCTCCCTCGAAACTAAATTCTCTCAGACTCACCATTCCCCAAAACTAAATTCTCTCAGACCCACCCCTCTCCCCGAAACTAAATTCTCTCAGACTCACCACTCCCTCCGAAAATAAATTCTCTCAGACACACTCCTCCCCGAAACTAAATTCTCTCAGACCCACCCCTCTCCCCGAAACTAAATTCTCTCAGACCCACCATTCCCTCCGAAAATAAATTCTCTCAGACACACTCCTCCCCGAAACTAAATTCTCTCAGACTTATCCCTCCCCTCGAAACTAAATTCTCTCAGACCCACCCCTCTCCCCGAAACTAAATTCTCTCAGAACCACCCCTCCCCGAAAAATAAATTCTCTCAGACCCACCCCTCTCCCCGAAACTAAATTCTCTCAGACTCACCCCTCCCTAAAACTAAATTCTCTAAGACCCACCCCTCCCCCGAAACTAAATTCTCTCACACCCACCCTCTCCCCGAAACTAAATTCTCTCAGACTCACCCCTCTCCCCAAAACTAAATTCTCTCAAACCCACCACTCCCCCGACTCTAAATTCTCTCAGACCCACCCAAAACTAAATTCTCTCAGACTCACCCCTCCCCCTGAAACTAAATTCTCTCCGATCCACCCCTCTCCCCGAAACTAAATTCTCTCAGACCCACCCCTCTCCCCGTAACGAAATTCTCCCAGACCCACCCCTCTCCCCTTAACGAAATTCTCTCAGACCCACCCCTCTCCCCGAAACTAAATTCTCTCAGACCCACCCCTCTCCCTGTAACGAAATTCTCTCAGACCCACCCCTCCTCCCTGAAACTAAATTCTCTCAGAACCACCCCTCCCACGAAACTAAATTCTCTCAGACCCACCCTCCCCAAAACTAAATTCTCTCAGACCCACCCCTCTCCCCGAAACTAAATTCTCTCAGATCCACCCTCCCTCAGAGCTAAATTCTCTCAGACCCACCCCTCTGCCCGAAACTAAATTCTCTCAGACCCCCCAAAACTAAATTCTCTCAGACCCACCCCTCTCCCCAAAACTAAATTCTCTCAGACCCACCCCTCATCCGAAACTAAATTCTCTCCGACCCACCCCTCTCCCTGAAACTAAATTCTCACAGACCCACCCCTCTGCCCGAAACTAAATTCTCTCAGACCCCCCAAAACTAAATTCTCTCAGACCCACCCCTCTCCCCAAAACTAAATTCTCTCAGAACCACCCCTCCCACGAAACTAAATTCTCTCAGACCCACCCTCCCCAAAACTAAATTCTCTCAGACCCACCCCTCTCCCCGAAACTAAATTCTCTCAGATCCACCCTCCCTCAGAGCTAAATTCTCTCAGACCCACCCCTCTGCCCGAAACTAAATTCTCTCAGACCCCCCAAAACTAAATTCTCTCAGACCCACCCCTCTCCCCAAAACTAAATTCTCTCAGACCCACCCCTCATCCGAAACTAAATTCTCTCCGACCCACCCCTCTCCCTGAAACAAAATTCTCTCAGACCCACCCCTCTCCCCGTAACTACATTCTCTCAGACCCATCCCTCTCCCCATAACTACATTCTCTCAGACCCATCCCTCCTCCCCGAAACTAAATTTTCTCAGATCCACCCCTCTTCCCGAAATTAAATTCTCTCAGACCCACCCTCCCCCAAAACTAAATTCTCTCAGACCCACCCCTCTCCCCGAAACTAAATTCTCTCAGACCCACCCCTCCCCCGAAACTAAATTATCTCAGACCCACCCATTCCCCGACTCTAAATTCTCTCAGACCCATCCCTCTCCCCGAAACTAAATTCTCTCAGACCCACCCCTCCCCCAAAACTAAATTCTCACAGACCCACCCCTCTCCCCGACACTAAATTCTCTCAGACCCACCCCTCCCCCGAAACTAAATTCTCTCAGACCCACCCATTCCCCAACTTTAAATTCTCTCAGACCACCCCTCTCCCCGAAACGAAATTCTCTCAGACCCACCCCTCCCCCCAAAACTAAATTCTTTCAGACCCCAATACTAAATTCTCTCAGACCCACCCCGATCTCCGAAACTAAATTCTCTCAGACCCAGCCCTTACCCCAAAACTAAATTCTCACAGACCAACCCCTCCCCCGAAACTAAATTCTGTCAGACCCACCCCTCTCCCGAAACTAAATTCTCTCAGACCCACCCCTCTCCTTGAAACTAAATTCTCTCAGACCCACCCCTCCCCCGAAACTAAATTCTCTCAGACCCACCCATTCCCCAACTTTAAATTCTCTCAGACCACCCCTCTCCCCGAAACTAAATTCTCTCACACCCACCCCTCCCCCCAAAACTAAATTCTCACAGACCCACCCCTCTCCCTGAAACTAAACTCTCTCAGATCCACCCCTCTCCCCGAAACTAAATTCTCTCAGACCCACCCCTCCCCCCAAAACTAAATTCTCACAGACCCACCCCTCTCCCTGAAACTAAATTCTCTCAGATCCACCCCTCTCCCCTAAACTAAATTCTCTCAGACGGATCCCTCCCCTAAAATTAAATTCTCTCAGACTCACCCCTCTTCCCGAAACTAAATTCTCTCAGATCCACCCCTCTCCCCGACACTAAATTCTCTCAGACCCACCCCTCTCCCTGAAACTAAATTCTATCAGATCCACCCATCCCCCCAAAACTAAATTCTCACAGACCCACCCCTCTCCCCGAAACTAAATTCTCTCAGACCCACCCTTCCCCCGAAACTAAATTCTCTCAGATCCACCCATTCAGTGACTTTAAATTCTCTCAGACCACCCCTCTCCCCGAAACTAAATTCTCTCAAACCCACCCCTCCCCCCAAAACTAAATTCTCTCAGACCGCCCAAAACTAAATTCTCTCAGACCCACCCCTCCCCCAAAACTAAATTCTCTCAGACCCACCCCTCTCCCCGAAACTAAATTCTCTCAGACCCACCCTTCCCCCGAAACTAAATTCTCTCAGATCCACCCATTCAGTGACTTTAAATTCTCTCAGACCACCCCTCTCCCCGAAACTAAATTCTCTCAAACCCACCCCTCCCCCCAAAACTAAATTCTCTCAGACCGCCCAAAACTAAATTCTCTCAGACCGCCCAAAACTAAATTCTCTCAGATCCCCCAAAACTAAATTCTCTCAGACCCACCCCTCCCCCAAAACTAAATTCTCACAGACCCACCCCTCACCCCGAAACTAAATTCTCTCAGACCTACCCCTCTCCCGAAACTAAATTCTCTCAGACCCACCCCTCTCCTTGAAACTAAATTCTCTCAGACCCACCCCTCCCCCGAAACTAAATTCTCTCAGATCCCCCAAAACTAAATTCTCTCAGACCCACCCCTCCCCCAAAACTAAATTCTCACAGACCCACCCCTCCCCCGAAACTAAATTCTGTCAGACCCACCCCTCTCCCGAAACTAAATTCTCTCAGACCCACCCCTCTCCTTGAAACTAAATTCTCTCAGACCCACCCCTCCCCCGAAACTAAATTCTCTCAGACCCACCCATTCCCCAACTTTAAATTCTCTCAGACCACCCCTCTCCCCGAAACTAAATTCTCTCACACCCACCCCTCCCCCCAAAACTAAATTCTCACAGACCCACCCCTCTCCCTGAAACTAAACTCTCTCAGATCCACCCCTCTCCCCGAAACTAAATTCTCTCAGACCCACCCCTCCCCCCAAAACTAAATTCTCACAGACCCACCCCTCTCCCTGAAACTAAATTCTCTCAGATCCACCCCTCTCCCCGAAACTAAATTCTCTCAGACGGATCCCTCCCCTAAAACTAAATTCTCTCAGACTCACCCCTCTTCCCGAAACTAAATTCTCTCAGATCCACCCCTCTAACCGACACTAAATTCTCTCAGACCCACCCCTCTCCCCGAAACTAAATTCTAGCAGATCCACCCATCCCCCCAAAACTAAATTCTCACAGACCCACCCCTCTCCCCGAAACTAAATTCTCTCAGACCCACCCTTCCCCCGAAACTAAATTCTCAGATCCACCCATTCAGTGACTTTAAATTCTCTCAGACCACCCCTCTCCTTGAAACTAAATTCTCTGAGACCCACCCCTCCCCCCAAAACTAAATTCTCACAGACCCACCTCTCTCCCCAAAACTAAATTCTCTCAGACCCACCCCTCCCCCCAAAACTAAATTGTCTCAGACCGCCCAAAACTAAATTCTCTCAGACCGCCCAAAACTAAATTCTCTCAGACCCACCCCTCCCCCAAAACTAAATTCTCTCAGACCCACCCCTCTCCCTGAAACAAAATTCTCTCAGACCCACCCCTCCCCCCAAAACTAAATTCTCAAAGACCCACCCCTCTCCCTGAAACTAAATTCTCTCAGACCCATCCCTCCCCCCGAAACTAAATTCTCTCAGACCCACCCCTCCCCCCAAAACTAAATTCTCACAGACCCACCCCTCTCCCCGACACTAAATTCTTTCAGACCCACCCCTCCCCCGAAACTAAATTCTCTCAGACCCACCCATTCCCCGACTTTAAATTCTCTCAGACCACCCCTCTCCTCGAAACTAAATTCTCTCAGACCCACCCCTCCCCCCAAAACTAAATTCTCTCAGACCCACCCCTCTCTCCGAAACTAAATTCTCTCAGACCCACCCCTCCCCCAAAACTAAATTCTCACAGACCCACCCCTCCCCCGAAACTAAATTCTCTCAGACCCACCCCTCTCCCCGAAACTAAATTCTCTCAGAACCACCCCTCCCCCGAAACTAAATTCTCTCAGATCCACCCATTCCCCGACTTTAAATTCTCTCAGACCACCCCTCTCCCCGAAGCTAAATTCTCTCAGACCCACCCCTCCCCCAAAACTAAATTCTCTCAGACCGCCCAAAACTAAATTCTCTCAGACCCCCCAAAACTAAATTCTCTCAGACCCACCCCTCCCCCAAAACTAAATTCTCACAGACCCACCCCTCTCCCCGAAACTAAATTCTCTCAGACCCACCCCTCCCCCAAAACTAAATTCTCTCAGACCCACCCCTCTCCCCGAAACTAAATTCTCTCAGATCCACCCCTCTCCCCAAAACTAAATTCTCTTAGAGCCACCCCTCTCCCCAAAGCTAAATTCTCACAGACCCACCCCTCTCCCCGACACTAAATTCTCTCAGACCCACCCCTCCCCCGAAACTAAATTCTCTCAGACCCACCCATTCCCCGACTCTAAATTCTCTCAGACCCACCCCTCTCCCCGAAACTAAATTCTCTCAGACCCACCCCTCCCCCCGAAACTAAATTCTCACAGACCCACCCCTCTCCCCGAAACTAAATTCTCTCAGACCCACCCCTCCCCCGAAATTAAATTCCCTCAGACCCACCCATTCCCCGACTTTAAATTCTCTCAGACCCACCCCTCCCCCCAAAACTAAATTCTCTCAGACCCACCCCTCTCCCCGTAACTAAATTCTCTCAGACCCACCTCTCCTCCCCGAAATTAAATTCTCTCAGACCCACCTCTCCTCCCCGAAACTAAATTCTCTCACACCCACCCATCCCCTGACTCTAAATTCTCTCAGACCCACCCCTTTCCCCGAAACTAAATTCTCTCAGACCCACCCCACCCCCAAAACAAAATCCTGGTTATGCTCCTGTCTGTGAGGTATTAAACTGACAAGGTTCCTGTCAGACCATTGTGGCAAGCAACTGCTTGAGAGGGTATTATAAAGTTTTTTTTTTTTTGGTATTTTTTTTACTAGGGTTATTTATTTTACTTTTTTTTTTGAAAGCATTCCTCTTTGTTTTTCCGTCCTTCTCAAGTTTTGTCCCTCTGGCGGTTTTTTTCTGCATGGAGTGTAAACGGCTGTCTTTTTTCGTCGCTATCAGAACCAGTTAATTTTCCTCCACTGCCATTTAATCTTCGAGGTGTCTTTCCATGAATCGCTACACTGGAGCCCAAAAGTTACAACGCCATTTTTCTAGGAAGAAACTAACGAAACTAACTTGGAAATTTTGTAACTTCTAAAATAAGCTTTTTATGGTAAAATGCGACTGAAAATGAATTAAAGATCTGAATCAAATCTATATAAAAACTCGATTTTTCACTATTAGTAGCTGGTATTTAAAGAGTAGTAGGAGCTGGAATATTTAACATCAGTAATGCACTGCTCTGAAACTCGTTAAATATTGATGAATATTGAAAGAATTACTGACGCAAACATCTAAAACATACACTTATTTTATCAAACTTCCCGATACAATAGTTATTATTTTTAATTAACTTTTGAGGTGAAACTTATGGGTTGGGTTGTTTTATCTCTGACCGGCACTTTTTTGCACACCATGGGCTAAATGGCCAGGTCACATGGACCCCGAAGGCTCAGAGAAGGTTGGGGGAGGGGACCCACTGGAACAGCTGTTGGGAGACAGATGGTAGCCTCCCGTCAAGGCCATCCAGCGTGTTCTTTAACGTGCACAGGGTATGGCTCTCCCGCACACGGGGCCACGGCTTAACGTCCCATCCGACGGACGGCGGTCTTTCCAAGCCCATCGGTGTCCCCTACTGACCGTGGGCAGGGCGAGGAATTTTGCGGAGATAAATCTCAACGCTGACCCAGCTGGGACTCGAACCTGGGAACTACAGATTACGAGCCTGGCGCGCTACCGATTGAGCCACCCCCCGCCCCGGCTCAGTTTGGACTCGAACATGGAAACTACAGATTACGAGTACGGCGTGCTACTGATCAACCCTCTCCAAACCGAACAAAAATATTATTAATTTTTTCACCGATTTTGAAGACGTTCTGCTAGGTATCCTCCACACTGATATCAGATGATATCACTTACCGTGCACTTGTGAGGTTTCTCCCCTGTGTGCCTCCTCATATGCACAACGAGCATATATTGAGCTTTGAATGGTTTCTCCTCCCTTGAGCACTCTTTCCATCTGCACACGAAAGCCTTTTTGTTGCTGTGAATGTGGTCATTGTTGATGTGCTGAAATTAAGAACGTATCATTAACTATTACAAATTACAGAACGAAACAAGGTTCGTGAAATAATTTTAAGTTTGAGAGATTCCGTTGAAAAATTTTCTCACCTAATATTAGCAAATTTTTAAACATCTTCTGGGGAGTAATTTAAATAATTATGCATCGTGGGATGTCCTAATATGTCACACAGATACATACACACACACAAACGCACACCTTTAGGTTGGTTTTTTTTCCCCCTCAGCGGCATTTTTTGGCACACAGACTGGGCTGAATGATCAGGTAATAAGGACCTTAAGAACTCTGGGGGCGGGTGTGGCTCAGCCGGTAGCGCTCCAGGCTCGTAATCTGCAGTCCACAGGTTCGAGTCCCAGCTGGATCAGGGGACACCGAAAGGCGCCTCCGTGAGATGGGACGTTAAGCCGTGGTCCTGTGTGCGGGAGAGCCATACCCTGTGCACGTTAAAGAACACGCTGGATGGCCTTGACGGGAGACTACCATCTGTCTCCCAACAGCTATTCCAGTGGATCCCCTCCCCCAACCTTCTCTGAGCTTTCGGAGTCCATGTGATCTGACCATTTAGCCCATTGTGTGCAAAAAAGTGCCGCTCAGAGGTAAAACAACCCAAACCCTTAAGAACTCAGATAGGTTGAGGAAGGGCACCCCACTGGACAGCTGTTAGGAGACATCCAGCCAAGATAATCCAGAGTGCTCTTTAACGTGCACAGGGTATCAATCTCTTTGAGATTAATCTCCCCAAAATTCCCCGCCCTGCACACGGTCAGTAGAGGACACCGATGGGTTTGGAAAGGCCACCATCTGTTAGATGGGCGTTCGGCCGTAGCCCCGTGTACGGGAAAGCCATATTCTGTGCACGTTATAGAACACCCTAGATAGCCTTGACAGGAGGTTACCATCTGTCTCCTAACAGCTGCCCAATGGGCCCCATTCTCCCAAACTTCTTTGAACCCTCGGGGTCGTGATCTGGCTATTTAGTCCATTGTGTGGAAAAAAGTGCCGCTCAGAGGTAAAATAACTCAACCCAAGGCATGCTCACTTTCCAATGGGGTTGTTGTATTTACGAAAATATAAATTGAAAACGCATCAAGAAAGTATTACACAGATATTGATCACTGTTGCAATTTAAAATCATGTCCTCTTGGAAATTGAAAGGTGCCGGATATTAAAATTCTCCAAATTTTAAAGAAGTATACGAAGTGGTTGAGCGGGTTTTGGAAAAGCTGATTTCGATGAATATTAAGCATTAACAAATGAACTTTTTTACATCCGAAAACATTTAATAATGACTAAAATATTAGTGCTTTCAAAATATAAATAACAGTTCGATTTCTTAAACTTAAAAAAAGACATTAAAATCATATGCAATGTTATTTACCAAATCTCTTTTTTAAAATTTCCATTTTTTTTTAGCTAAATGCTTTCTCTTCTTTTATTGTCTCGTTTTTTACTCGTCATAGATGAAGAAGTATGGGGTAGAAACCTCTGAGCGGTTTCTACCCCATAATTCTTCATCTATGACGCTGATGAAAGAATTTGAAAGTTTGAGATAAAATAGAACAAATGAATATTTCAGTTAATGGCCGCGAATAAAACTGTTAATATCCGACAGCGCCAATATTTGGTAGTGGGGAAAGTGGATAATTCTTAAAGATAAATTGCTATCGTGAATGAGAGTACTCAGAGTGTAAAACGATTTTTTTCTTTTTTCTTTGTAAAATGCGCCTGATTTTAAAGAATTCGGAATTGTAAAGGGAATTGTGAAACAACGGAATTATAACGAGCAGATTTTTTTCCCCAAACAAAAAGCTGAAAAATTAGGTACCTCCGGGTCAAATCATCTGGCACCTTATTAGTTGCTCATGAATTCATATGGAATGACCGCCGTCCGTCGGATGGGACGTTAAGCCGTGACCCCGTGTGCGGGAGAGCCATACCCTGTGCACATTAAAGAACACGCTGGATGGCCTTGACGGGAGGCTACCATCTGTCTCCCAACAGCTGTTCCAGTGGGTCCCCTCCCCCAACCTTCTTTGAGCCTTTGGGGTCCATGTGACCTGGCCATTTAGCTCACGGTGTGCAAAAAAGTACCGCTTAGAGGTAAAACAACCCAACCCATGAATTCATATCCCACTCTGGGCAATACTCGGCTTTTTTTTCAGCTAATACATTCATGAGCACTTAGGTTACTTTTCTATATCGGGAGAAAAAAAAATCCATTCGCCAACATACGACTGTTTCATTCGAAAAATCAGACAGCTGTTTTCGAAAGTTTCTCCCGTTAGTAGAAAACCAATTTTTTGTTATTTTTTTACAATCTGAAAACAATTAGAAGACGTCAAAGCGTACAGTCGCTCAAAAAAATATCCGAACACTATGGTTGATTGCAAAATTCAGAAAAAATATCTGGCATTGATTTTTTTTTAGAAATTAGTCATCTGGCAACCTTCGTGTCACGTGACACGAAGGTTGCCAGATGACTAATTTCTAAAAAAATCAATGCCAGATATTTTTTCTGAATTTTGCAATCAACCATAGTGTTCGGATACTTTTTTGAGCGACTGTACACTCCAATCCTTAAAGAAGACACCACCCCCAACAAACAAATCTGTCCTTACCTTCACAAGCTCCTCTTGAGTGGGAAACTCCCTTTCACAATCTGTCCAGTGACAGTTGGTTTCGACAAAGTCTCCTGGCTCGTCCTTGAGGTCGGCCACCGCCTCCCTGTCGTCGTCCCCAAGGTCTCCCGAGGTCCCCTTTGACTGCGGGGTGTCCGATTGTTTCCCCCCGCTCTGGCCTGCCGCCTCACCACTTCCAAGCAACGAGTCCTGAAAAGATAAATCGGATATTTCCTTTTCAGTTCACCGAAGGATTTGGGAGATTTTGGTCAGCTTTACGAACAAAAGTGATTAAGTGTCAGAGATGTGTTGGAATCTGTCGAGAAGCTTTTGGCTCGATAGCTTCTTCTCTGATACTGTTGAAACTATTTACTTTCTGTAAAAATTAAACAATGAATTGTATGATTTTCGTTTAAACTCCTTTAAGCTGTCCCGTGGCCGAGTGGTTAGCGCGCTTGGCTACTGATCTACGGGACCTGGTTCGAGCCCCGGGTAAGGCATGGATGTTCGTGTTGTTTTTCTGCTGAGGTCCTGCCATCCTCTCAGATCTTCTACTGTGGCATGTAAACTGACAGGCTCCTGTCAGACCTCTGTGGCAAGCAGCTGCTTGAGGGGATTTTTTATTTTTGCTGTCCCGTGGCCGAGTGGTTAGCGCGCTTGGCTACTGATCTACTGGACCTGGTTCGAGCCCCGGGTAAGGCATGGATGTTCGTGTTGTTTTTCTGCTGAGGTCCTGCCATCCTCTCAGATCTTCTACTGTGGCATATAAACTGACAGGCTCCTGTCAGACCTCTGTGGCAAGCAGCTGCTTGAGGGGACTTTTTATTTTTGCCGTCCCGTGGTCGAGTGGTTAGCGCGCTTGGCTACTGATCTACTGGACCTGGTTCGAGCCCCGGGTAAGGCATGGATGTTCGTGTTGTTTTTCTGCTGAGGTCCTGCCATCCTCTCAGATCTTCTACTGTGGCACATAAACTGACAGGCCCCTGTCAGACCTCTGTGGCAAGCAGCTGCTTGAGGGGATTTTTGATTTTTTTATTTTTGCCGTCCCGTGGCCGAGTGGTTAGCGCGCTTGGCTACTGATCTACGGGACCTGGGTTCGAGCCCCGGGTAAGGCATGGCTGTTTGTGTCGTTTTTCTGCTGAGGGCCTGCCATCCTCTCAGACCTTCTACTGTGGCATATAAACTGACAGGCTCCTGTCAGACCTCTGTGGCAAGCAGCTGCTTGAGGGGGTATTTATTTTATTATTTACTTAAATGCACTGAAGTTTATTGTTGGTAGGATAAATGTTTTGTTACAAATACCAAATCTTGAAATGCATAAATGAATCTTTATTTATTGGTTGAGAATATGTCACTATTTATGTAACATGTTTATGTAACATCTGTTAATGTTTATTTAAATGTTATTTATATATTTGTTGTTAAATGTTTATTTAAAACAGGAATGCATAAATTTTTCGGCATCGCGCCGAATCGAAAAATATTTTTTTTATGTTTGCTGTGGGTCAATAGTTGGAAGGGAGTGCTCTCAAAAAGAACAAAAAAAAAGATTTTAACTTTTATTTGTTACATTTTACTTGTCAGACGTCTAAACAAAAAATAATAATAAGAGAAATATGAATATACAGATCGTTTTAAAGTAAAACTTGAAGTTGGCTTGTCGAAGCCGTATGTGAAGGATGGATCCCAAAAAATGATTGCTAAACGTTCGGCTTCAGTGACGTCGTAGCTAGTTGCAAGATGTTATTCAAATTTTCATCTTTCTTCTTACTAAAATACCATTCTGTTTACAGACAGATTAAAAATTTTGTCTTACTTTCCAATTTGCAAGCGGACAGGATAAAATTGTTATAAAAGGACCAGAGTGTTGCACGTCTGATTCAAAGAGTGTTTTTGGCACTGGAATTTTTATACGTACGTCATATTATCCAGAGATAGCTAATTTGTATTATTATTTGGGGGGCTGCTTTTTATCAAGACTACTAAGAGGAAGAAAATGGAGAAACTAATGCAATTGGGTAAAATATGCCCAAAATCATTTTAACTACAGTCGCTCAAAAAAGTATCCGAACACTACGGTTGATTACAGAATTCAAAAAAAAAATATCTGGCAATTTTTTTTTTTGGAAAACAGTGATCTGGCAACCTTCGTGTCACGTGACACGAAGGTTGCCAGATCACTATTTTCAGATATATATATATAGATAAGATATAGATCAGATATATATATAGAGAGATCATATGCTCTCTTAGAGCATGATCTATTGTGTACCCTTTCCCAAGGAGAATTTAATAATCGGAATGGAGGCAAAAAAAAACATCTGCTTGTTTCTCGCTTTCCTCCCACATCTCCTCTATAGCATATTAAACTAAGAGGTCTCCTGTTAGACTTTTGTGGCATGCAGCTGCTTGATAATTTATTCATTTTGATTATTAAACCCATATATTGCAAATATTTTGCAAGAATATTTCTTAAAACACCACATAAAAAGAGGGGCAAAACATATGGACAGTATTTGCTGAAGATAATTTCTTATTCAATCCAGTTATTCTCTTCCACATCCCCCCACTTCCAATCCCCCCCCCTTTTTTTTGCAACTTGATTCCAAAGGCAAGGTTAAAAAAATTCGAAAGGTCGCTTCCAGTTTCATTAATTTATGATCTTACACAAACAAATATTTATTAAACTACTACTTAATGCATTATTAATTAAGGCAATAACAAAGCCATTTGAGCAACACGTTCATTCAGACAGGAAGAAAAAACAAACATTTCTCTCATATTAATGCATATATGTTTAGAAAGGACATGCAAATGAAATAATATATAACAAACTTCTTCGTCTTCACTTATAGAAATGAAATCATCTGTATAAGAGTTACTAATGTATCAGCCATCTTTAAACAAGTTTTAAACATCATTTGCAATAAACGTGACTTTAATCAGTTCTAGTTCCTGGATTAGGTGTAGAGTTAGCACATCATTACTCAAGATGATGGCGAAGAGTATTTTGCTTTTTTTCTACCGTCATTAAGCTTCTTAGCCACGCTTTTTGTAACAGCATTAGCAAAGGAATAAATAAGTAAATATATAACCTGTTGTAGAAGATTTAAATTGTAGGTTGTGGGTCGATGTACTTTCTTGTTACTCAGTGGAAGGCAGTGAGTTGAAACAGAAGCAAATAACACAGCCTCAGGTTATGACTTAAGATTATGTTATGTACACCACGAAACAAATAAACAACCTATCTGAAACCTTTTAAGTTGTGACCGTCGTTTCAAAGTGTTATACCAGCTAATGATAACATATTGGATATGGAGAAGTTGCATGTCTTCACTTACAATACAAATTATGAGTTACAGAGGCTAATTTTTGTAAGGAAAGAATGAAAAGTTCTTTTGGGGTTCCCATGATGAGAGGCACCGAAAAACGAGAAAGGTCAACGTTCTTCACCTCTGGGCGTAACTCCGAAAACAGCAGACGGCCGCGCTCGGTGTCACGTCTTAGCCTGGCCCGGGGGCGGTCTCCCACGGTGGGCAGTGTGGGATGGTACCGTCCAGTCAGGCTCCTATCAATCACCGAAATACACGAAACATGTTTGCACCGTTTTTATTAAAATGGGCCTCCGAAAAATCATTAATTTTCCGAAAAGTGCAGAAGTCGAAATATTCTGAAGAGTGCTTTTTGCAATTCATGTCGTGTTGCAATACTGAACTCATTCCAAAATGAGGTTCGGCGTAGAGTCTTTAAAGGAATTCGAAGAGGGTTAATTTTTGTTCATTTATGCACAAATTTTTGGTGTGCGTTAAGTATAATAATCAAGCAACTCTGGGGGGGGGGGGGGGGGAGTGATGTATTTTTAGTTTTAAAAGAATCGAAACAGGCTAGTTCTGGTATATATGCTCTCGAAAGCATAAAATTTTAGTTTTTGTGTCAGTTTATTCTCTTTTGTTAAATTACGTTTATACCCAACACACAATTAAATATAATGAAATCACTGTTAGTAGATGAAAATGATTTCGAAATGTGCAAAAGATTAAAATTATTCGAGCATTGTATTGGGGAAAAAAATCTTTATAAAGCAAAATAGCATTGGAAAAGAATTTGATTTCGGATATGGCGGTACTTCGCTTTGTGTCTCATTCAAATAACTTCCCGGCATTTAACCTACGTGTTATTGGTTATTTGTGAGTGTTTTGTACGGCAACGGTTTTCCAATGTTTCTCGAATCATTCTGAGAAATAAATTCTTGATGAGAAATTAAAAACAAACATCTCAAGCTGGGTTGTTTTACCACTGAGCTGCACTTTTTTGTATACAGGACTCATTGAACACCTGTTAGGAGATAGATGGTTGCCTCTCGCAAGGCCATCCAGCGTATTTTTAACGTCAACAGGGTATGGTCTCTCCTGCGCACGAACCACGGCTTAGCGTCCCATTTGACAGACGACAGCTTTTCCAAGCCCATCGTTGTCCTCTACTGACCTTGGGCAGGGCGAGGAGTTTTGCAGTGATAAATCTCAACGCTGGCCCAGCTGGGACTCGAACCTGGGAAACGCAGATTACGAGTCACCTCCGCCGCTATTTATGGTGGGATTAATTAAGGTTTGGTGCATAGGTCTCAGAGGTAAGAGAGAAAAATTTTCAATGTTCAATTGTATGCATAATAATAGTAATTGATAATTAAACATTTTTTCAGTTCTTCCCTAAAAGAATTTCCGCAACGAGTTTGTTTTAATCACAAAATTTCTGTTTTTAGAACTATTTCTCTACTTCTTCAATAAATGACAAGTAAGCTTCTTGTTCATTCCTACTTCTTCAATAAATGACAAGTAAGCTTCTTGTTCATTTCTACTTCTTCAATAAATGACAAGTAAGCTTCTTGTTCATTTCTACTTCTTCAATAAATGACAAGTAAGCTTCTTGTTCATTTCTACTTCTTCAATAAATGACAAGTAAGCTTCTTGTTCATTCCTACTTCTTCAATAAATGACAAGGAAGCTTCTTGTTCATTCCTACTTCTTCAATAAATGACAAGGAAGCTTCTTGTTCATTTCTACTTCTTCAATAAATGACAAGTAAGCTTCTTGTTCATTCCTACTTCTTCAATAAATGACAAGTAAGCTTCTTGTTCATTCCTACTTCTTCAATAAATGACAAGTAAGCTTCTTGTTCATTTCTACTTCTTCAATAAATGACAAGTAAGCTTCTTGTTCATTTCTACTTCTTCAATAAATGACAAGTAAGCTTCTTGTTCATTTCTACTTCTTCAATAAATGACAAGTAAGCTTCTTGTTCATTCCTACTTCTTCAATAAATGACAAGTAAGCTTCTTGTTCATTTCTACTTCTTCAATAAATGACAAGTAAGCTTCTTGTTCATTCCTACTTCTTCAATAAATGACAAGTAAGCTTCTTGTTCATTCCTACTTCTTCAATAAATGACAAGTAAGCTTCTTGTTCATTTCTACTTCTTCAATAAATGACAAGTAAGCTTCTTGTTCATTTCTATTTCTTCAATAAATGACAAGTAAGCTTCTTGTTCATTTCTACTTCTTCAATAAATGACAAGTAAGCTTCTTGTTCATTTCTACTTCTTCAATAAATGACAAGTAAGCTCTTGTTCATTCCTACTTCTTCAATAAATGACAAGTAAGCTTCTTGTTCATTTCTATTTCTTCAATAAATGACAAGTAAGCTTCTTGTTCATTTCTATTTCTTCAATAAATGACAAGTAAGCTTCTTGTTCATTCCTACTTCTTCAATAAATGACAAGTAAGCTTCTTGTTCATTTCTACTTCTTCAATAAATGACAAGTAAGCTTCTTGTTCATTCCTACTTCTTCAATAAATGACAAGTAAGCTTCTTGTTCATTCCTACTTCTTCAATAAATGACAAGTAAGCTTCTTGTTCATTCCTACTTCTTCAATAAATGACAAGTAAGCTTCTTGTTCATTCCTACTTCTTCAATAAATGACAAGTAAGCTTCTTGTTCATTTCTACTTCTTCAATAAATGACAAGTAAGCTTCTTGTTCATTCCTACTTCTTCAATAAATGACAAGTAAGCTTCTTGTTCATTCCTACTTCTTCAATAAATGACAAGTAAGCTTCTTGTTCATTTCTACTTCTTCAATAAATGACAAGTGTGCTTCTTTTTTATTTCTTCGTCGCTATGATTTTTCAACTTTTTTTTCATAAACAACTGCTGTGATAAATTTCAACGAAATGCGCAGTAAATTTTCAAGAATATTTTTTCAAATCATCTCTATGTTGAGACAAAATAAGCGAAGAGGAAAATAAGACCGTCACGTAACAAAAGACAAAGGGCGCCCACACGTACGGACTTGTCTGTGCACTGAAGACCAGCAGCGACGACACGTACGGATTGGTCTGTATACTCAAGAACACTACGGGGCGGGGGTGGCTCAGTCGGTAGCGCGCCAGGCTCGTAATCTGTAGTTCCCAGGTTCGAGTCCCAGCTGGGTCAGCGTTGAGATTTATCTCCGCAAAATTCCTCGCCCTGCCCGCGGTCAGTAGGGGACACCGATGGGCTTGGAAAGGCCGCCGTCCGTCGGATGGGACGTTAAGCCGTGTCCCCGCGTACGGGAGAGACATACCCTGTGCACGTTAAAGAACACGCTGGATGGCCTTGACGGGAGGCTACCATCTGTCTCCCAACAGCTGTTCCAGTGGGTCCCCAACCTTCTCTGAGCCTTCGGGGTCCATGTGACCTGACCATTTATCCCATGGTGTGCAAAAAAGTGCCGCTCAGAGGTAAAACAACCCAAGAACACTACAGGAAGAGGACGAAATCTTCCCGCAGTCTCAGAACTTCTTAAAGCTTCGCATCAATACAAACACTTTTTGTAATGTGAGGAGCAAAAAAAAAGTCTTAGGTGAGGCATGAAAAAAAATTCACATTTCTTACTTTTGTTTTAAATCAACAGATTAGGGTCCTTTACTCTTATTATTAAAGTGACAAGTAAAACTTTATAAAAATATATAAAAAGGTGAGAACTTATTGTTAGTTATAAGGCAGGGGTGTATTGCGAAACAATTAACAACGGGCTTGTATGTATATGTGAACAAAAATGAGCTAACCTAAAATAAAATAAAAATAAATACCCCCTCAAGCAGCTGCTTACCACATAGGTCTGACAGGAGCCTGTCAGTTTATATGCCATAGTAGAAGGTCTGAGAGGATGGCAGGACCTCAGCAGAAAACCGACACAAACAGCCATGCCTTACCCGGGGCTCGAACCCAGGTCCCTTAGATCAGTAGCCAAGCGCGCTAACCACTCGGCCATGGGACGGGAGCCTAGTAGGTTTTTAATTGATTGAATAAGGATCGATTATTTAAGTTACTTTTTTAATACTTCAATTTTTACTCAAAGTATAATATATATACGCAATATTTTACCAAAAATCCCTTTTACCTTAATGAAATTACTTCTTAGCAATGGGCTTCGAAAGGATGTCGTCCATTAGATGAGATATTAAGCCGTGGCTTCGTGTGGAGAGCCATATTTTGTTTAAATTAAGGTACACGTTGGATGGCCTTAACCGGAGACTACCATCTGTCCAATGATTCCCCTTCTTCAACCTTTTCTGAGCCCTTGGGGTCTTTGTGACCTGGCCATTTAGTCCACTGTATGCAAAAATGTACAGATCAGAGGCGAAACAACCCAATTTTTAGCAATAGACTCAGGGAAGCAACAAAGCTCTCGCAAACCCCTTGCAGCACACGCCTGACGATGAACTCTGAGGCTTGAGTGTTAAAAGTTTAAAAAGCACTGAATAGACAATTTACCAAGATCTCGAAAACGGACTTCATTTTAAACTACATTGGACTTTGGGTGTTGTTTGGGTTGTTTTACCTCTGAGCGGCACTTTTTTGCACACCATGGGCTAAATGGCCAGGTCACAAGGACCCCGAAGGCTCAGAGAAGGTTGGGGGAGGGGACCCACTGGAACAGCTGTTGGGAGACAGATGGTAGCCTCCCGTCAAGGCCGTCGAGCGTGTTCTTTAACGTGGACAGGGTATGGCTCTCCCGCACACGGGGACACGGCTTAACGTCCCGTCCGACGGACGTCGGCCTTTCCAAGCCCATCGGTGTCCTCTACTGACCGTGGGCAGGGCGGGGAATTTTGCGGAGATAAATCTCAACGCTGACCCAGCTGGGACTCGAACCTGGGAACTACAGATTTCGAGCCTGGCGCGCTACCGACTGAGCCACCCCCGCCACACATTGGACTTTGAAATCGACAATTATAACTTTGTCCATTTAATTAGAAAAGAAAGAAAAGTGGGAGAGGGGAAAACGTATCGTTCACTTACCTTGTTGGAAGCTCCCATTCCAGCTAAATGTCCAGTGAAGAGTTGCTGCTGGGCGAGTCCAGTGGCAGGAGGAAGAAGAAAAGGGGAGGTGAGGCCTTGCCGCATCAGATGGTGAAGTTGGTGGAAGTGGGGGAGTACAGCGGGGGGCGAAACACCCATCGCTGGACTCAACGAACCTTCGGAAAATAAAAACGAAACTTAACTTTTCCAGATGTGTACTCAAAGCAAAATAATTCAGTCTGCAGTAAACCTTTATTTTTAGCTCATTTTCTAGAAAAAAAGCCGAGCTATTATTTTCACTTTGTGGTCTGTCTACAGACATTCAACTTTTCTGTTTTCATTTTACGATTCTTCCGAAAGTTTTAATAGCACCCCTTGACGGCAGAAAAGTTGAAAGGACAAACTTTACAATATGAACAACATTGCAAACGATCTATTTACGCTATAAAGTTGAAATTTTGGTAATGGAGTTCAAGGGTCAGGAAGAGATAATGGAATGCGAAG
Organism: Ryuthela nishihirai; assembly: GCA_038380435.1. NCBI lineage: Eukaryota > Metazoa > Arthropoda > Arachnida > Araneae > Heptathelidae > Ryuthela > Ryuthela nishihirai. The sequence continues at coordinate 12,408,406 of JAWZYU010000004.1, forward strand.
GTCACATTCACAGCAACGATTTGTCGTCTTAAGCTCAGGAGGAGACTTTATTTCAAGAGATAAATAAATTCTTTTTTAGTTCGATAAATGCTAATGAATTATTATGATTCCCATTTTGAAATCTTTCAGAAGGTTCACTTTTCTCATTAGAGGGTTGGGTTAAAAAGTGCCTCTGAGCGTCACTTTTTATGCACACAATGGGGTAAATGGCCAGGTCACAAGAACCCCAAGGGCTCAGAGAAGGTTGGGGAGAGGAGACCCACTGGACATCTGTTGGAAGACAGATGGTACCCTACCGTCAAGGCTATCCAGCGTGTTTTAAACGTGCACAGGGTGTGGCTTCCCGTACAGGGGGCCAACGTCTCATCTGACCGACGGCGGCCTTTCTAAGACCATCGGTGTCCCCTACTGACCTACAGGCGGAAGTTTTACAGAGATAACTCTCAAAGCTGGTCCAGCTGGGACTCGAACTTGGGAACTGCAGATAACTGGCCTGACGCGCTACCTGCTGAGCAACCCGCGTCCTTCTCATTAGAGAGGAAAAATACAACACTTAAATATCGTAAAAGATATCTTTAAGCAAGAAATTTTAAATTTTGGTAATCGAGTGTGATAGTCGAGTAATTTACAGTGACCGATTTGACGTCTTAACTTTAGGGGGAGGGGTGAAACTTTTTTTAGCGGCTCAGTCGATAGCGCACCAGGCTCGTAATCTGCAGTTCCTAGATTCGAGTCCCAGAAGGGAATCTTTTTTTCAGGTTGAAATTTATCTCCGCAAAACTCCTCGTCCAGCAAACGGTCAGTAGGGGGACACCGATGGGCTTGGGAATGACGCCATCCGTCGGACGGGACGTTAAGCCGTGGCCCCGTGTGTCCCGAGAGCCATACCCTGTGCACGTTAAAGAACACCTTGGATGGCCTTGACGAGAGGCTATCATCCGTCTCCCAACAGCTGTGGGGCGGGGGTAGCTCAGTCGGTAGCGCGTCAGGCTCATAATTTGTAGTTCCCAGGTTCGAGTCCCAGCTGGGTCAGCGTTGAGATTTATCTCCGAAAAATTCCCCGCCCTGCTCACGGTCAGTAGGGGACACCGATAGGCTTGGAAAGGCCGCCGTCCGTCGGATGGGACGCTAAGCCGTGGCCCCGTGTGCGGGAGAGCCATACCCTGTGCACGTTAAAGAACACGCTGGATGGCCTTGACGGAAGGCTACCATCTGTCTCCCAACAGCTATTCCAGTGGGTTCCCTCCCCCAACCTTCTCTGAGCCTTCGAGGTCCATGTGACCTGGCCATTTAGCCATGGTGTGCAAAAAAGTGCCGCTCAGAGGTAAAACAGCCCAACCCAACAGCTGTCCAGTGGGTCCCCTCCCCCAATCTTCTCTAAACCCTCTTGGTTCTTGTGACCTGGCCATTTAACCCACTGTGTGCAAAAAAGTGCCGCTCAGAGGTAAAACAACCCAACTAATAAAATATTACTATTTGCAATTCGCTTAAAATGCACTTATATAAAAATTTGTAAATATTTCCACAAAGATTACAATTATAATATAAGAGATATTAAGTGAGAATTTTCAATTAATGAATTATTATCTTTAGAGGCGTTACCGTATCTGTAGCCACAGATATTTGGATGAGTATCTCATTTTTGAGGAAAAACTATTGAAGTCGTTGATTTATGTTTAATTCTTCATTTAAGAACGATATTTATTTCAATTTAAAATATTTTCAACTTAATTTAATCTTATTATTATAGTATCTATTTAAGCATTAAATAATTTTAATAAATCTTAGCCGTCCCATGGCCGAGTGGTTAGCGCGCTTGGCTACTGATCTAAGGGACCTGGGTTCGAGCCCCGGGTAAGGCATGGATGTGTGTGGCGTTTTTCTGCTGAGGTCCTGCCATCCTCTCAGACCTTCTACTTTGGCATATAAACTGACAGGCTCCTGTCAGACCTATGTGGTAAGCAGCTGCTTGAGGGGGTAATTATTTATTTATAACCTTAGGCTCTGAATATCATTGAATGAGTCAATGTATAGGATGGGAGATATTCAAAATAAGGAAGATATCATCCATTATTTCGAATTACCGCCATCAGAAAATGGAAAATTTCATTCTCTTTAAAGGGGGGGCGGGGGTGGTTCAGTCGGTAGCGCGCCAGGCTCGTAATCTGTAGTTCCCAGGTTCGAGTCCCAGCTGGGTCAGCGTTGAGATTTATCTCCGCAAAATTCCACGTCCTGCCCACGGTCAGTAGGGCTTGGAAAGGCCGCCGTCCGTCGGATGGGACGTTAAGCCGTGACCCCGTGTACGGGAGAGCCATACCCTGTGCACGTTAAAGAACACGCTGGATGGCCTTGACGGGAGGCTACCATCTGTCTCCCAACAGCTGTTCCAGTGGGTCCCCTCCCCCAACCTTCTCTGAGCCTTCGGGGTCCATGTGACCTGGCCATTTAGCCCATGGTGTACAAAAAAGTGCCGCTCAGAAGTAAAACAACCCAACAACCCAAATCTCTTTAAAAGCGAACTTCCCATGTTCGCCAGAGGCGACATGTATTCTTCTAGTTAGAATTAGATACACTACTTAAAACTTTTACAATTTAATTTTACATTGATATAATCGATGTGGATTTTACAAATTCGTTATTAATTCCTGATATCGTGAAGATTTATTCGCATGTAGCTGAATCCTTGGAAAAGTTTACAGAGGTCTGTTGGTGTCCGTTTCTGCTGGAGTATGCTACAACCAGATGGGTACAGTCGCTCAAAAAAGTATCCGAACGCTATGGTTGATTACAGAATTCAGAAAATATATCTGGCAAAGATTTTTTTTAGAAATTAGTGATCTGGCAACCTTCGTGTCACGTGATTACAGAATTCAGGAAAAATATCTGGAGCGTGTACAGCAACTGTACACGCTCCAGTAACCGTTCACAGCAAACTGGAGCGTGTGCAGTTACTGCACACGCTCCAGTTTGCTGTGAACGATAACTGCACACGCTCAATATTTCTGTGAGTGAGCCCACACGATCTAGTATCAAAATAATATGACCACCTACAGTCGCTCAAAAAAGTATCCGAACGCTATGGTTGTTTACAGAATTCAGAAAAAATATCTAACAACGATTTTTTTTAGAAATTAGTGATCTGGCAACCTTCGTGTCACGTGATTACAGAATTCAGGAAAAATATCTGGAGCGTGTACAGCAACTGTACACGCTCCAGTAACCGTTCACAGCAAACTGGAGCGTGTGCAGTTACTGCACACGCTCCAGTTTGCTGTGAACGATAACTGCACACGCTCAATATTTCCGTGAGTGAGCCCACACGATCTAGTATCAAAATAATATGACCACCTACAGTCGCTCAAAAAAGTATCCGAACGTTATGGTTGTTTACAGAATTCAAAAAAACATCCGACAACGATTTTTTTAGAAATTAGTGGTCTGGCAACCTTGTTTTGACAATTAAAAACCAAATTCTCGTGTCACGTGACACGAAGGTTGCCAAATTACTAATTTCTAAAAAAAACCGTTGTCAGATATTGTTTTTGAATTCTGTAATCAACCATAGCGTTCATATACTTTTTTGGAGCTACTGTACCATCGCTTTTTGAGTGAATTTATGCCCCATTGCTACTGTTAATTTTCAGAGATCTGAGAGGAATGAGAGGATGATTTTGTCTAGAAAAACAAGAACAAAAAAAGTATAATATTTATGCATAAGATATCTATAGATATCTATCACGACCTTGGAGAAAAAAACTGATGTTGAGATTTTTGATCAGGAGCACGTTTCAGCTAGGATGTTTCTGCACGTTTTGAGATGAAAAGCACGTTTCTGCCTTGAAATTTCTGACAAGCACTGATGTATTAATACAGTTATAATGGATGAAGCTGTTGAGCCTTTCTTCAGGTTTCTGAAGATTCTACAATGAAATGCGCACCACTCACAAAATGAAGGTCGCATGACTACTGGAGATCTCAGGAAGACACTGGAAGTCACCGGACTTGGAAATCACTGCCATGTGCAGTCACATTTTGAGAATTCATTAAAAATATTATATATTTTGTTTACATCATTTTTACACATTATGTCACATTAGTAGAAAAAAATAGTGTTTGATATTTCTGCTGTAAGAGATACCGAAGAAGAAGCCACAGTTATCCATACTTTCATCATTCCACGTTTTTTGTAATTTGGGTTCGGTTGTTTTACCTCTGAGCGCCACTGTTTTTGCACACCATGGGCTAAATGGTCAGGTCACATAGACCCCAAAAGCTCAGAGAAGGTTGGGGGAGGGGTTGGGTTTTTTACCTCTGAGCGTCACTTTTTTGCACACCATGGGCTAAATGGCCAGGTCACATGGACACCGAAGGCTCAGAGAAGGTTGGGGGAGGGGACCCACTGGAACAGCTGTTGGGAGACAAATGGTAGTCTCCCGTCAAGGCCATCCAGCGCGTTCTTTAACGTGCACAGGGTATGGCTCTCCCGCACACAGGACCACGGCTTAACGTCCCATCCGACGGAGGCGCCTTTCCAAACCCATCGGTGTCCCCTACTGACCGTGGGCAGAGCGGGGAGTTTTGCGGAGATAAACCTCAACGCTGATCCAGCTGGGACGCGAACCTGGGAATTGCAGATTACGAGCCTGGTGCGCTACCGGCTGAGTCACCCCCATTTTTTTTGCAATAAAGAGGCCAATGCACTGATTTCTTTCTGCCTCTACACTGAGCAGGATTGAGGTAGGGGAAAGAGGGACGGTCCAAGAAAGAGGGACGGTCCTCTTAATTGTAAAGAATAGTAGTATTTTAAATGGAGATTAATATATTTTACAACTTATGCAAACTTTGGAATTAGCAACACGATAAAAAAGAGATGAGAAACTTTTCTAAACTGAGCAAGCTGCTAGCTAGAAAGCCTATGTATTTTTTTTTTCGCTTATTCGCTATTAAGAGCAAAAAAAAAATTAAAAATACCTGTCTTCCTCTATGCATCCTAAAAAGTAGAAACGTAAAATACATCGGTGATGCAATCAGTCACTGAATTCATATTCACTTCCTAGGAAGATATGCAGCCGTCAATCTTGTTGAGCAGGTAAGTTAGCGCCGAATCTTCCTTTGAAATGAATTCAATGATTGACTGCACCATCGATATGCTTTAGTTTTATTTTCTACTTTTTACAGGGCACATCGAGGAAGATAGGAAAAATATATAATTTACAAAATACCTTTGTCATTAAAAATACCTATCTTCAGAAATTTTCATTTGATATATGACTCATAAATGTAGACCACATTTCTCCTCCGCTTTTTCTTAGTGTGGTGGTGGTGGTGGTGGGGGGGGGTCGTATTTGAGGTAGCATACGACATTGGAGGTTGGGTTGTTTTACCTCTGAGTGGCACTTTTTTGCACACCATGGGCTAAATGGCCAGGTCACATGGACCCCGAAGACTCAGAGAAGGTTGGGGGAGGGGACCAACTGGAACAGCTGTTGGGAGACAGATGGTAGCCTCCCGTCAAGGCCATCCAGCGTGTTTTTTAACGTGCACAGGGTATGGCTCTCCCGCACACGGGGCCGTGGCTTAACGTCCCATCCGAAGGACGGCGGCCTTTCCAAGCCCATCAGTGTCCGCTACTGACCGTGGGCAGGAGATAATTTTTGCGGAGATAAATCTCAACGCTGACCCAGCTGGGACTCGAACCTGGGAACTACAGATTACGAGCCTGGCGCGCTACCGACTGAGCCACCTCCGCCCCCGACATTGGAGACGTCGCGTGCTTTAATTTGTGATAGAACTTGTTAAGGTTTCCCCCGCGAAATAATCGTCACTACTTTTTTGGAGAGGAGGGGGAGAATTCGAAGCAGTCTACGACGTTCCTCGTGTGAGCTTTCATTTGCCACCTAACTTGTAACTGTAGGCCCCAGCGTTTCGGATGATATAGTAGAAGAATGACGTTCACATTTCCTGTTTTTAGGGGGGAGAGCAAGAGGGTTACATTTTTTGTTCCCCACAACACTCCCCAAGTAACAAGCGTTTATTTGGTAAAACCATTACTTTTCTTTAAAACCAACACCTTTTTTTTTCTTTTTTTTTTTAACACCTTTTCTTTTTTTAACACCTTTTCTTTAAAACCAACAACTTTTTTCTCTTTTTTTAACACCTTTTCGGCCCTTGCTTTCGAAAGATATAGTAGAACAATCCTTCACTTATTTTCCCGTTTTTGGGAGGAAGAAGGGGGTGATTTTGAGAATTTTTTTGGGAAGTTGGGGTGATTTTTTCTAACCTGTAATATTTCCCATGTCACGACCTTCCATTTAAAGCATAGTTTGTTACTTTATTCCATTTGAAGCATAGTTTGTTGAACGCTGCGTTGCAAGCGTTCATTTGACACATAAAGGATTAAGTTTGTCAGTTGCGTTCGAAAAAAAGGTGGAACAACTGTTTTGACAAATCCACAGACTTACAAACCGACAAATGACTAACGTAAAACAAGAGAAAAGTAAGTCATAAGTGACATAGTACTGCCCTGAAAAAGTATGGTATAAGTGCAGTCGCTCAAAAAAAATATCCGAACAATATGGTTGATTACAGAATTTAGAAAAAATATCTGACACCGATTATTTTAGAAATTAGTGATCTGGCCATGGAGGTAGGGAGATAAGAGGAGGAGCCCTAAGCACTTGAAAATGATGATTCGGCGACTGCGCGGCAGCCATGTTGTTCTATTCAAAACATTGATCAGTAGTATAGGTGAGTAACGAAGTGTTGCGCTATAAAAATTTTACTTTTTTCGACATTTGTATTATGGCAGCCTGTTCAGTTTACGGCTGAACGATTCGCCCTTCAAAAAAGATACCAGGAATTTACCTTTCATCGGTAAGTTTGTCATTTTTATAAAAGTTTAAATAATTATATAATGATACAAGCAACTTCGCGTTGAAATTACGCCGCTATGAAATCGGTTTTATTTCGAGTTACAAACCTCGATTCTTCACCAGATTTTTTTTATTTTCTTCGGATTGTACTCAGTGATAAATGTGAAGATGTACTTCTTATATTGATTGATTGACTGATTGATTGATTTTACGTTACACTTATTTGAGAATTCCTTCTGCAGGCTTTTCTGAATCTTACAAATGTGATTTTTTTGCAGTTTAAATGCTGCTAGTGCATATAATGTTTAGTGTTTTATCCATAAAATGTTTTCTGCTATTGTCAGTGCAGTATAAATAAACTTTCAAAATCTGGTAATTGTTTGTTTTTGTCGTATTCAACGAAATGCATAAATAGTTCTGCTATACAGTAATTCTGTATGGAAATATTCATTGCATTAAAAAAAAGCAATATAAATTCCAAATAGCTTAAATAGGCTTTCTCTTAGTCGTAAAAAAATAATCTTCCCGTATATAACGCACAGTAAAACTGAGTATAGCACGTGAAAAGTAGGCTTGATTGCAGCGGCAGACGGTTTGTTTTGAATGCAACAATATGGCTACCGTCCTGCTGCGTCAGCATCATTTTCCTTGGACAGGGAAAGCGCGTTAGAGCGTCTCCTGTCATTCATACCTACGTGGATCTGGCGACACGAAGGTTGCCAGATCACTAATTTCTAAAACAATCGTTGCCAGATATTTTTTTCGAAATTCGTCAACCATAGTGTTCGAATATTTTTTTGAGCGACTGTACTCATTAATCGAACCATGGCCTAACTACTGTACCGTTAATGGACAATTTTATACCGATAAAATCAGTCGGTATTGCGCCAGGCTCGTAATCTGCAGTTCCCAGGTTCGAGTCCCAGCTGGGAAGAGATTTGTTCGCTAAACTCCCACCCACACTTCAGCCAGTTCGTCCGTCCATCGGACGGGACGTAAAGCCATGATTTTGCGTGCAGGAGAGCCCTACCTGTGCATGTTAAAGAACAACTGGATGGCCTTGACTGGAGGTTTCCATCTTTCTCCTTATACCGTCCAGCGCGTCTCCTTCCCCGAGCCTTCTCCGAGTCCTCGGTGCCGTGACCTGACTATTTAAGCCCACTGTGTGCGAAAAATGTGCCGCTCAGAGGTAAAACAACCCAACTATACGATGAAAACTAGTTGTGATCACACCCTTCCTCCACTTACAATAGATTTGTGTTAATAGCCAAATTAGCACAAATTTGTTAACGAATAACATTGGCAATATCAATTGTCATTAATCGTTAGATCTATCGGTCGCTTTACTAAAACGATTCATAAACATTTATTAATAATTAATTTTGCATTTTAATAAACGACTAAGCTTGTTAGTATGGAGAATCATAACCGAAACATATTCCGGTAGACCGTAACTGCCCCATTTTCATCATTGAATATATGTTACTAGTAGCAATGTAATTTTAAAATAAAGATTTTACGAAAAATCTCTGCAATCGCAAAACACTAAGAGAAATAAGTTTTCTTAGAATCTCTAAGTTTTCTGAATTTTCTAAAACAATTTCATTGGATTGAAAGGTAAATTAGCATTATTTGCAGATGATACTATATAATATATACCATAGAAATTATTATTCCGATATATTATTGAAATTTTGATTTCTAAATAATCTGTAGCTGGTTTATTACCGATTTATTAAATATTAATATAAATAAGACAAAATGTATTTTTCTTCTAAAGAAAAATAGCTTGATCTGAAATATACTGAATAATATAAACTAATTTATCATGAAACTCAATACTGAAGCTACTCAATACTAAGAATAGTATAATTTTCTTGAATAAGTCCCTATAGTGTCATTTATCAAACATTTAAGTATTTAGTTCAATGTTTGTTTCGCTTGGAAAGAATATGAATAAAAAACATGGAGAAAAAGTAAAGTTTTTGCAGTTTCTATACTCTGTAAATATACTATTATATATAATCATAATTATTAAAATATATAGTTAAATATTACCCAAATTCATACTATTTGATATTATATATTAATACTTTCTCTATTAATCTATGGAATAAAATCATGGGGAGGTATGAGATATAATAACTTTAAATAGTTATTAATTTTTTTTCAAAAGCGATTTATTCATTTAGTGATTAATAGTAAAAATATACAAATCATATTACTATTTTTTCAGCAAAGAAAATTTTACCACAAAAATAAGATTACATTTTCGAAGTCGACAAAAACTTTTATTTCAGAAATGAAATTATGCTTTACAACTAAGAATTAATCAGTAGGAGTTAAAGTCGAACGATAATATTAATTTAGAGGATTTATCACTTGCATAAAGAAATATTTAAGCATTATTTATATTTGGTTCCAAAAATTTTCTCTATCCCATATACTATTAAGACAATTTGAAATTATCACTCATTTTGGAAAAAATTAAAACTATATATTATGAACTTTGATAGGATAGAGAATTTTGCACATTAGTTAAGCTAGATACTGGACAGAAAAAGTTAATGGAGAATCAAATTCGAAGATCCATAATTTCTACAGTAAGCTTTTTATAGGAAAATAGAACTAGAAAAATTTTAATTTCATTCAAATTTATCCAAATCTCGTTTTTCAACAATATTTGTTGGGAATTTACAGAGCTATGGAAGCTCGAATATTTAACAGCAGCAAAAACAGACCTAAGATACTTGCGTAAAACTGACAATTATTAAAAGAACTATTTGCACAAAATTCTAAAACATAAACTTATTTTATAAAATGGCTTGAAATAATACTTTTTTTTTAAGTTTTAATTAATATCTGACGTGAATTCTTATGATTGATATCTCTGTTATTCAATATTCAAATTTCTATAACTCTTTAAGAACTGAAAGGTTATGGTTTAAAATCGAAATTTATATGGTTTAATTCTCATCTTATATTGTTTCTATATTTTCGTCCATTGCTTGTAACTGTATTATTGCAATATATGCATATTTCTTTTTCGCTGTACAGATTTTTCTGCATGTCTTATTCTTATTTTGATCTTTTTGAACTTTTACGTCTATTTTCATGCATGCAATCTTCAAAACATTTATTCTATGTTTGTAAATTTATAAAATTTCAGTCCTGAAAACCTCTCTCCCGATATTACTCTTGAGAGCTTCGTTTATGTATCAAATCGTTTTTAGAAAATAATCGAAATGACTCACCTGCAGATAAATGCCCGTAGGAACCGCTGGCACTGGAACTCCTCGAGCCATTCATGAATGATACAAGAGAGTTAGGAGAAAAACGGATCATGGAATTGATGTCGAAGTCAGAGTAAGGGGAATTCGAAAGAGCCCTTTTCCTGCCATGCCGGACTCCTGGCTTCGGACTTCCGATTTGGGAACCTACGTACAAAAGGAAATTCTCATTTAATTCATTTCCGTAATGGACCTCACAATTGCAATAATTATGTACAGTGTCGCGCCTGTAAAGTTAGCCAACTTATTTTGACAGTCCTTATAATAACAGTGCCGTCCCATGGCCGAGTGGTTAGTACGCTTGGCTACTGATCTAATTGTGGGACCTGGGTTCGAGCCCCGGAGTGGTTCGAGCCCCGGATAAGGCATGGATGTATGTGTCGTTTTTCTGCTGAGGTCCTGCCATCCTCACAGACCTTCTACTGTGGCATATAAACTGACAGGCTCCTGTCAGACCTCTGTGGCAAGCAGCTGCTTGAGGGGGTATTTATTTATTTTTATTTTATAATAACAGTTTGGCCAGTCTTACCACGAACAATAAATTATTATTGGATTTAATATTGGAAATGTTACTTGAAGCTTAAATTCATTTCTTCTGAAGAAGAGCTATCAACCCTTTAAGAATATATCCCAACACTATCGGATCTAGAGGGAGAAAGGGGTTGTTCCTTCCTTGAGAGTACTAGTAAAGGAAAGAAGAGCTTTTTGCACACAATGGGGTAATGGTCAGGTCACAAGCAGACCTTCTACTGTGGCATACTAAGCTGACAGGCTCCTGTCAGACCTCTGTGGCAAGCAGCTGCTTGGGGTCATACTTTATGCACGCTAAATAACACACTGGATAACTTTGATCTAGAGTCTGCCATCTGTTTCCTAACAGCTGTTCAATGAGATTACTTCTCAACCTTCTCTGAGCTTTTGGAATACTTGTGACCAGTCCATTAGACCATTTTGTGTAAAAAAAATGCCGCTCATATAAAATACAACCCAACTTGTACGCGCAGCAACAGTTTAGAGAATGCTGTGGGCTTTAAAAAGAATGAGATTCAGATTTACTTTGAGCCTTAAGTTTTTATTTTTTATTTTTATTTAAAAGTATCTTTTAGAAGTTACTGAACTTCGAATTCGCCTTGCTACTGATATCATCAAATCAATCAATAATATTTAAAGTTTTGTAGCTAGTTTTTAAAATAGGATATATTGTTTCCATCCTAGGTGAGTAGACATTAAACTTTTGTTTTTGTGTTTAGAGATAAATGATAAATTTTTTTGGAGTTAGCTGGGTATTGATGAAACATTAGGATTCCCATTTTCCGAAAATCCCGGTAGTTTTAATCTAACGCCCTCTAATGATGGGAAAAGCCGGAAAAAGGCAAAATATTAAATTACTTTTGCAAATGATGTAGCCATGCTTGATGTTTGAGTGGTAGGGATGTGGATCAAAGGGTTCATGCTCACAGGCCCAGATGTAGAAAAAAAGGGAGGAGGGGCATGTGACGCAATCAAGTCGAGGAAAAGTAAAGTGGGGGGGGGGAACTGGATTTGCATTGTAGTATAATATTTTTCCCTCTGTTTATAGGTCTCTAAAAATTTTATTGAAAACTACGTGAAATATTCACAATAATTTTTTGCTTCCATTACTCTTACCAGCATTCTCAAGAGGTGGGGTCGGTAGGTGTGTCCCCATAGAGAAAGGGTGCTGCATTAATTTTAATACAACACCCTTTCTCTATGAAGCCCTTCCTCTGTGAAAAAGGTTTTTTATGAAACACCATTTCTCTATGTAACACCCTTTCTCTATGAAACATAAATTTCTCTATGTAACACCCTTTCTCTATGAAGTACAAATTTCTCTATGTAACACCCTTTCTCTATGAAGTACAAATTTCTCTATGTAACACCCTTTCTCTATGAAGCACAAATTTCTCTATGAAGTACAAATTTCTCTATGTAACACCCTTTCTCTATGAAGCACAAATTTCTCTATGTAACACCCTTTCTCTATGAAGCACAAATTTCTCTATGTAACACCCTTTCTCTATGAAGCACAAATTTCTCTATGTAACACCCTTTCTCTATGAAGCACAAATTTCTCTATGGATTTTGGGTGACTCCCCACTCCCCCAAAATCTGACTTTCTCCCAATAGAATGGTAAAATATTATTTTTGTTTCAATAGGTAAATGAAAAATAATTCTTTACTAGGATACGCATTAATGAAACGTTATTATTTACATCTTCCAAATCATTTATTAATTCAAATTTTCACTGTTGGAAGATGCGAAATTAGGAAAATGAAAAAAGTTCATTCTCTTTGAAAAATAAGAGCATTAAATTTTCGCCAGAGCAATTATGTATTCGTCAAGTTTAATCTGCCTGGAGTATATAGAGTGATCATAACTTTAACATCTGAAAAGATGACATTCTATGCTTCTTTTTTGTGCTCCTTGTTTTATTGTTTTAAACAAATACCACTTCTCAAAAAAGAAAATGGGGGAAGACTTAGATAAGGCACGGATGTTTCTTGTGTTGTCTTTCTGCTGAGGTCTCGCCTTCCTCACAAATCTTTACTGCGTTCATACTGACAGGTTCTTGTCGGAACAATGTAGAAAACAGCTGCCTCAGAGTGTATTTTTTATATAAATAGTACACGATCCTGTGCTAACTAAAACAAATCTATTTGGTCACGTTCATCGGCTTTTCACAAGAATATAAATAACGCTTAACTCTATAAACTAGAAAAAAAATACGGAACAAAAGGAAAGCATTAAAATTGATACATAGAAATAATGATCAAATGTGGAAAAAGAAATTTTTTTCTGCTAATTGAAGCAAGGTGATAGAGGATCTTACCGTCCAGCACGATTCCTAGATCTGAGGCAGCAGTGGCCCCCGGAGGCAAGGCACCGTGAACATCCATCAAACTTCTCTGGTGGAGCATGGACACTTGCTGCAGGTAATCCATGGAGAGAGGCACTGTGGACGAGACGGAAACAGACATCACAATCAGGGCACACAGAAACACAGCAGCAGTAGAGATTGAAAACGATGTCTTCCGTAATCAGTGACGAGGGGGCGCTTTCTGAAGTGGGGGGTGAACTGAGGGGTGACCTTGAGAGTCAGGTTCACAATAACACTAATACTTTGCTAGCACGAAGTAGTAACGATTATGCTCCTTCTTACATTGCGTGTTACGACCAGTTCTTTTATTGCTTCCAAATTAAAACGAAGACGTTTCATTTGACAACAATCAAAAAAAATCCGCAACTTCACAGATAGAGATTATTGTTTTAAAGCGCTACACAAAGTAATAAAAGGGGCGCCCATTCATTCCGGGGAGGTACAGAATATTAGAGTCCTGTTTTATAACAAGAAGCTTCTTTACACTTATCAATGTTGCTCTCCCAATAATCTGTGCAATAGTAATGCAGATTTTGGCACAGACGCAACCAGGGGTACACCTTTTCTCACAATTCTGAAACAGATGAAAATTTAGATCTGGCTGAGTTTTTGACAGTGCGCATATTAGTTATTTCAAGTTTTTTCAATTCTATTCAAGAATAGAATTTTGCAAAATTAACGTTTGAAATACTTTGTGAGCTAAAAGTGAGGGATTTCGGTTATGCTACTTCAATCCCAAATATAATTGTCATTAATCTAAATACACGAAGAAGTGAAACAAGAAATATGAGGTTGCAGTTAAGTTTCGTAAAGAAGACAAATAATGTTCAACAATTTAGAAATCTCATTATTTCCTTAGCCATCGCTGTAGACGAGTAGTTAGTGTGTTTGGCTATTGAGTTGTTGGGTTGTTTTACCCCCTGAGTGGCACTTTTTTGCACACCATGGGCTAAATGGCCAGGTCACAAGGACTCCGAAGGCTCAGAGAAGGTTGGGGAGGGGACCCACTGGAACAGCTATTGGGAGATAGATGGTAGTCTCCCGTCAAGGCCATCCAGCATGTTCTTTAACGTGCACAGGGTATGGCTCTCCCGCACACGGGGCCACGGCTTAACGTCCCATCCGATGGACGGCGCCTTTCCAAGCCCATCGGTGTCCCCTACTGACCGTGGGCAAGGCGGGGAATTTTGCGGAGATAAATCTCAACGCTGACCCAGCTGGGACTCGAACCTGGGAACTACAGAATACGAGCCTAGCGCGCTACCCACTGAGCCACCCCCGGCCCTTTGGCTATTGATCAAAGAGCCCTGGATAAGACATGGCTGTTTCCCTTTTTGCTGAGGTCTCGCTTTCCTCACAGACGATTTTTATAGCTTATTAAATTGACAAGCTATTGTCAGACCTCGTGGCAAGAAGTTGCTTGAGGGAAATTTGCATTTTTATTATTAAAAAAAGTAACAACTCTTATTCCTCAAGTAATTGCTTGCATCAGAAGTGTGACAGGAGCCTTTCAATATAGTAAGCCACTAAGAAGAGCTCGTTTATAAAATAAATTCAGCATTTTTTAGAGTTGAAATTGTAACCGGAATTTTTAGACTACAGATTTAGAAGTGCTGTTTAATAAAGCAACATGTGTTGGCATATGGCGGAACATATTAATATGTAATATTTACCCACTTGTCTCGTGAAGAGGTTCATATCGTGATTGGGTTTCTCAATAGATGATACACGACAACAATGGCTATCGATTGCTAGTTGGTCCATAGTCCAGATGTCCTTAGTTCAGATGTCCTCTTCCTGGTCTAGTGGTTACCATATCTGACTACTCAGCCAACAGGCATATCCGTGTGTATTTGTATGTTGCATGAAAAACCAGGACATCATCCTCCTCCTCAAGCAGCCATGGGCTAATGAGGTCCACCCAGAGTGCGCAATTTAGTTCTCCAAGCATATCTATCCTGAGCTATATCTGTTGCATCTGGCCACTGCACACCAATTCTAACAAGGTCCTGTTTGACATTGTCTGCCCGCCGCACCCTAGGTCTCCCCCTCTTTCTGGGGCCTTTAGGCACACTGTTCATAACCCTATTCGCCAATTTATAATTATCCATACGGGCAACATGGCCAAACCAACGGAGTCTCTCTCTGCACAATATGCTGCTTAAAGGAGGTTGCAGACTCCTTTGCCTAACCTCATCATTAGCTACAAAGTTGAATCACCTAATACTCAAAATACTGCGTAAGCATCTACAATCAAAAGCATCCAGTTTCCTGTTATCTTGTTTACAAAGCGTCCAATTTTCACTACCATAACTAACCATAGAAAGAACCAAACTATTATACCGTTTAATTTTAGTTTTTAGGTGTATACGCCTATTTCTCCACACTCTCCGTAGATTCTTAAAAATCCCGGCAGCATATTCGTCTGTTAATCTCATGCCGCACATCTCCAGTATCTGTTACATAGCTCCCAAGATAATTAAACTGTGACACCTGCTCAAGACTGCAACCATTCAGATTAACTGAATCACAGCCTGCCTGACCAATTTTCATCACTTTAGTTTTCTCTCTGTTTATAACCAAACCTACTTTACTACCAGTCTCATCAACAGCTCGAATGAAAGAGTTCATCTCATAATCATTTGCCAAATCGACTAAAACCTCATCATAATCTAAATCAGAAATTTTCGCGTCTCCAGACCATTTAAGGCCAAAATCTTTCCCTTGCAAAGTATTTCGCATAACATAATCAATAACCAAACTAAAGAGAAAAGGAGACAAAATGCACCCTTGTCGAACACCAGAAGTAATGCTAAACCAATTGCTACAGGCCTTACCAACTCTCTCACACGACTCAGTGTTATTATACAGAGATTTCATTATATAAACTAACTTGTCTGGTATGCCATACGATCTCACAATCGACCACAAATTATGACGATCAACAGAGTCGAAAAACTTTTTGAAATCAATAAGTTACTTAAAATTGCCAGTTATCTCTCTCCTTCGTGTAGAGGAGTACTTTCTTGCTCTTTTTTTTTTAAATTATAGATGTACGAAACGTGTTGAAATGGGACATAAAATTTAAAGTTAATGTCATGTGCTGATTTAAAAACGACCATCCATCAACTTCAAGAACACAGCACGTGCCTGATTCGAGGCAGTAGTCGAGTGATTGCATCACTGGTTATTAAAAGTTGCTGTTTGGAACAATGAAGCATTTTGAAGGAAAACGCTTCCAACATGTAGATGAGGTGGCAGCTGAGTGCGCAGCCAGGTGGTGCACATGCTCAGTTCTGATATCCTCAACGCAGAAATTGAACATCTGGTGTCAGGCCCTATGAAGGGTAAGTTGGCTCACCGTTTTTCATGGGGCCACTAGAGCTAAAGGAACTCAAAATTTTCCCAAATTAGTGGTGAATGTTTAAATATTAAGGCTAGAAAACCCTTCATTATGCATAAAAAATTTATACGCTGCTTATTACTTTTTAATTGCATGTAATCTGTGGTGGATTTTCTATTACAGCTTCTCTTAGGCCACCCTCAATTAAAAAAAAAATAGGAAGTTCTCATAATTATTTATTTCTATTTCCTACCCACCCATGAGGCGGGGATAGCTCAGTCAGTCCACTCCCACAACCTTTTCTGAGTCCTCCGAGTCTCGTGGGATGACCATTTAGCCCATCGTTGTGCCAGGAATAGCCAACCCAAACTTAGCGACGAGCCTTTAAAAAAAAATGTTCTACTTAAAAACTAAAACATGCATTTCTAATGAGAAATAAATGAAAAAAAAAATGTATTTTTATGGAATCAAGAAAATTATTAAAAATTAAAAACATCCTATTTTAGTGGAGTTTATTATTTTAAATTGTTTAGTAATTCACCCAAAAATATATGTTTAAAAATATGGAAGAAATGAGCCCTATTCGGTACATTAATGATTTGTTTTATGATTCTTGTGTTGCCCAGGACTCAGCTACGTAATAATAACTCTGAGTTTGCCTGAAATGGCTGCTACATCCAAGTCCGGGGCGGGGGTGGCTCAGTCGGTAGCGCGCCGGGCTCGTAATCTGTAGTTCCCAGGTTCGAGTCCCAGCTGGGTCAGCGTTGAGATCTATCTCCGCAAAATTCCCCGCCCTGCCCACGGTCAGTAGGGGACACCGATGGGCTTGGAAAGGCCGCCGTCCGTCGGATGGGACGTTAAGCCGTGGCCCCGTGTGCGGGAGAGCCATACCCTGTGCACGTTAAAGAACACGCTGGATGGCCTTGACGGGAGGCTACCATCTGTCTCCCAACAGCTGTTCCAGTGGGTCCCCTCCCCCAACCTTCTCTGAGCCTTCGGGGTCCATGTGACCTGGCCATTTAGCCCATGGTGTGCAAAAAAGTGCCGCTCAGAGGTAAAACAACCCAACTCAACATCCAAGTCAATGAAATAAATAAACAAAATAAACAGTTAACCCTTTTACTCTTGCTGTAGTTTTTTTGGGCAATAAACTGCCAGCGGTTAAAGCTGGAGTCGTATAAAAGGCTGAATGATTGAGAATAAACGAATTCTTTAGAGACGAAGCATCCATTCGTTCTGCAGGAAAAGAAATAAAAAGCACTCTGTGGACATTCTGACAGCATCCTGACCATGGTGACAGGTTGAGGAACATTTTGCATGCCAAGCACATTGAACATCAACAGCTGTCAACAACGCCGAAGAAGCGCCACTTAGTGAACATCTGCGTTATTAAAGTTCTAACAAGATTTGTCCAGATCGATTAAGGCCAAAAATAAAAACATTTCTTGGTTCACTTGCTCGCTCTACTGAAATGGGTTTAGATAATAAGTTGCGGGATATTGACAAAATGTTATTGTTTTCACTCACCAATTAGAGTATGGGGGCGGGGGTGGCTCAGTCGGTAGCGCGCCAGGCTCGTAATCTGTAGTTCCCAGGTTCGAGTCCCAGCTGGGTCAGCGTTGAGATTTATCTCCGCAAAATTCCTCGCCCTGCTCACGGTCAGTAGGGGACACCGATGGGCTTGGAAAGGCCGCCGTCCGTCGGATGGGACGTTAAGCCGTGGTTCCGTGTGCGGGAGAGCCATACCCTGTGCACGTTAAAGAACACGCTGGATGGCCTTGACGGGAGGCTACCATCTGTCTCCCAACAGCTGTTCCAGTGGGTCCCCTCCCCCAACCTTCTCTGAGCCTTCGGGGTCCATGTGACCTGGCCATTTAGCCCGTGGTGTGCAAAAAAGTGCCGCTCAGAGGTAAAACAACCCAACCCAGTTAGAGTATTCGATCTAATGAGTATTTTATTCTCATCAACATTTTTAGGTGACCTTAAATCAAAATCTTACTAATATTAAATACCTGGTCGGACTTCATTGTGATTTGCTCAAGAGTTTTGCAAAATAAGGAAATTCATTCGCAATAAAAAATTATAGTTCAATGTAGTAGTCGTAGTTCTTAAATGACTGCTTTCTCCAGCAAATTAAAACTGCAATAAAAAATAGCACTTCGGATAGAATGCAGTGATTTTAAACAATTTCCTTTAGAAAACTGAAGCCAGCCGAATAGCAATTTCATTTATTGCTAAAATGCAAATATGCACAAAAGTCTTTGCTATTTGACATTCTGTACTAACTGGCTGAATGAAAGTGTTTTCTGTAGTCTTTTTTATTACAACTCACTCAGGCCCGGTTGGATTGTTTTGCCTTTAAGCGTCACTTTTTTGTACAACATGGGCTAGCTAAATGGCTAGGTCACAAGGACCTCGAAGGCTCAAAGAAGGTTGGAGGAGGGGACCTACTGGAAAAGCTGTTGGGAGACAGATGGTAGCCTCCTGCAAGACCATCCAGCGTGATCTTTAAAGTGCACAGGGTATGACTCTCCCGCACATGGGGCAGAGGCTTAACGTCGCATCCGGCGGATGGAGGAGGCCTTTCCAAACCCATCGGTGTTCCTTACTGATCGTGGGCAGGATGGGGAGTTTCGCAGAGATAAATCTCAAAGCTGACTCAGCTGGGACTCGAACCTGGTAACTGCAGATTACGAGCTTGGCGCGCTACCGACTGAGCCAACCCCGCCCCTACTCAGGCCCGGATTTAGGTATGTGTGTGTGGTGGGTTACAAATGTAGAACAATTATCCCACACACACACACACCCTTTAAAATGTTAAAATGCTAATAATCGGATTAAAGGCAAAAAAAAATTGAAAGCGTACATACAGCACACATAATTTTTCAAGAGTTTTTTAATGACTACTAAAACGGAGAGAAAAGTTTTATAGTGGAAGGGAGATCGAGTCATTCTTGATCGAGTCTGAAGACCATATGCAAAGATTGAACTAAAAAAACGCTGTTACTAGACGTGTTAGGGCACGTATATATATGTGTGTGTGTTTTCTGCTGAGGTCCTGCCATCCTCTCAGATCTACTGTGGCATATAAACTGACAGGCTCTTGTCAGACCTCTGTGGCAAGCAGCTGCTTGAGGGGGTATTTTTTTTTATATTTGTATACAAAATAAAAAAACACACTACAGGTAATTAATATTTATTTCATAAGGCTCAGTCTTATATTCACCGACTTTCATTTATTCAATTCAGTCTAGATCCTTACGACATTTAAATAATAACGATTTAACGAGAGTGTATATATAATGTTTTTTCTCGTTTTATTATTCAGGAAAGCTAATGATTCATCATTATGGAAACATAAATAATAGTTCATAAAATACAGTATCAGAGCTAGATATTCTCACACCAGGGGCGAAAATTCTGAATCATCTCCCAAGCACAGAGAATCAATCGTTATGGATTTATTGACTAATTACCATAATGGTAAGGTAATCGCGAGGAATATAATACACGAGAAAAAAAATTTACTTATGTGATTTAAAAAATCACAAAAAAAGGAAAACTACAAATATGAATATGCAAAAAACAATGATAAAATCTAAAATAATGAAAAATTATATTTATACAGAAAATTGAAAATATACTATATCATTATTTATTTCTATGAATTAAACATATTACAGACATACGATATCAACTGTAATTAACAACTAACAATAAATTCTTATTTAAAAAAAATAATAATAATTTTAGAATGCATTTGTTTGCCTTTTAGAATTTTGTGATTTGCTTGCCTCACCTAGTTTCTTGTCACTATATGGACCCCCGTAGCGCACGGCACAGCTATATGTAGGATGCATCTACGCCCTCTATTGCTGACGAATGGACGTAACCTTCTTACGGCAGGAGATAACTAATTTTTTTGTTCGGTGAGCTTATTACTCAACGTTATAAATTATATGATGCGTATAATTATAATTTATTACATTCAGTCTTTAGAGTATTTGATAACAAATCTATATTAAAGTTTCCACATTCATTTCGTTACATTGCTTTTTTTTCTTCATAGTTATAAATGTAAAAAAAAATTGTAGATCGCACATAATTGCGCACTACCGCTCTTTGTGGCTAGGGGGCGCTTGAGGTGTAAATCTTGGCTGGCCACCTATCGATTTTGAAATTATCATAATCTCCATTTAATTGAGCATTGAACAAGGCCAAGAGATCTTCGTAAAGCCCAACATTTTTTAAGGAGGTTACGAGTTCGGATTTGACTCCAGCAGAAAAACACTATATTTTACCCTAAACCTGACAACCAGATAAAGATTGAAACTTTCTACTGTTTGGGGGCTGGAGTGGCTCAGTCGGTAGCGCGCCAGGCTCGTAATCTGTAGTTCCCAGGTTCGAGTCCCAGCTGGGTCAGCATTGAGATTTATCTCTGCAAAATTCTCCGCCCTGCCCACGGTCAGTAGGGGACACCGATGGGCTTGGAAAGGCTGCCGTCCGTCGGATGGGACGTTAAGCCGTGGCCCCGTGTACGGGAGAGCCATACCCTGTGCACGTTAAAGAACACGCTGGATGGCCTTGACGGGAGGCTACCATCTGTCTCCCAACAGCTGTTCCAGTGGGTCCCCTCCCCCAACCTTCTCTGAGCCTTCGGGGTCCATGTGACCTGGCCATTTAGCCCATGGTGTGCAAAAAAGTGCCGCTCAGAGGTAAAACAACCCAACCCAAATTCTACTGTTTGACTTGATCCGTTTCTCAGCCCCGGGCCAACACTGTAAGTTCTCTCGACAACGTCGTTAAAGTTTGTCATCATTATTGAAATTTTCAATAATGTCAAAAAAAAAAGCATAATGATCAGTCAAACGTCAATTATTAAAATTTAAAAGTCCTTTATTAAATTGTGAGCCGTCCCGTGGCCTAGTGGTTAGCACGCTTGGCTACTGATCTAAGGGACCTGGGTTCGAGCCCCGTATTAGGCATGGATGTGTGTGTCGTTTTTCTGCTGAGGTCCTGCCATCCTCACAGACCTTCTACTATGGCATATAAACTGACAGGCTCCTGTCAGACCTCTGTGGCCAAGCAGCTGCTTGAGGGGGTATTTATTTATTAAATTCCTACTCAATGGCTAATGAGATGTCATGTAAGGGAATCAACATACCTCGAGCGTCAGTTACCATGGGGGCTCCCATTGTCGGACTGGCATGAAGAGATGAAATCACCTGTTCCATGTACGGACTGAGTCTGTAATGTGGAGAGAAATCCACGTGACCATTTGGCAGATCCCTCCGAGGAGCAAAGTGCGAAAAATCTGGAAGGTTTGCTCCTCCACCTTCTGCACACACCCTGGAAGACCAAAATCTTGTCAGTACACAAACACACACAAATTTTTAAATTATTTATCACATTATTGTTAGTACTACCACTCCTCAGGCAGCGTACTTGCTACGGAGATTTGACAATATCCTGTATACAAAATCTGTGAAGGAGGCGAAATCTCGGCAGAAATAAGCACCAGAAAGGAAGCACCTCTACTACGGAGCACCTTTAACATCATAGACTACGGAGCGGAAAGGGTTGGGTTGGGTTGTTTTACCTCTGAGCGGCACTTTTTTGCACACCATGGGCTAAATGGCCAAGTCACATGGACCCCGAAGGCTCAGAGAAGGTTGGGGGAGCAGACCCACTGGAATAGCTGTTGGGAGACAGATAGTAGCCTCCCGTCAAGCCATCCAGCGTGTTCTTTAATGTGCACAGGATATGGCTCTCTCCCGCACATGGGGCCGTGGCTTAACGTCCCATCCGACGGACGGCGGCCTTTCCAAGCCCATCGGTGTCCCCTACTGACGGTGGGCAGGGCGGGGAATTTTGCGGAGATAAATCTCAACGCTGACCCAGCTGGGACTCGAACCTGGGAACTACAGATGGTCACAAGTACTCCGAGGGCTAAGAGAAGATTGGGGACTGCTGGACAGCTGTTAGGAGACGGAATCCACCCATCAAGGCCATCCAGCGTAATCTTCAGCTTGCACAGCATGTAGCTCACCACCACACGGGGCCATGGCTTAATGTCGCATCAGACGGAGGGCAGATTTTCCAAGATCATCGGTGTACCCTTTCTGACGAGGGTAGGGCGCGATTTAGCTGAGATAAATCAATGTAGGGAGGAATCTTTTTTTTTTAATTAATTAAAAAATACCTGTCTTCCTGTATGAGCTCTAAAGAGTGGAAAACAACGTTAAAGCATATCGAAGGTGCAATCAGTCACTGAATTCCTATTCACTTCAAAGGAAGATAGTCCTGGAAGTGGGAGTGGCTCAGTCAGTAGAGCGCCAGGATCGTAATCTGTAGTTCCCAGGTTCGAGTCCCAGCTGGGGCAGCGTTGAGATTTATCTCCGCAACATTTCCTGTCCTCCGTCAAGTAAGGAACACCGATGGGCTTGGAAAGACTATCGTCCGTCGAATGAAAAGTTAAGCTACGGCGCCCTGTGCGCGAGAGCCATACTCTGTGCACGTTAAAGAACACGCTGGATGGGCTTAACAAGTGACTACCATCTGTCTCCTAACAGCTGTCCAGTGGGACGCCTCCCACACCTTCTCTGAGCTTTCGGGGTCCTGTGACCTGGCCATTTAGTCCATTGTGTGCGGAAAAAGTACCGCTCAGAGGTAAAACAACCAAACTGACGCCCTATCTTCCTTTGAAATGTTATCTCCGCAAAATTCCCCGCCCTGCCCACGGTCAGTAGGGGACACCGATGGGCTTGGTAAAGGCCGCCGTCCGTCGGATGGGACGTTAAGCTGTGGCCCCGTGTGCGGGAGAGCCATACCCTGTGCACGTTAAAGAACACGCTGGATGGCCTTGACGGGAGGCTACCATCTGTCTCCCAACAGCTGTTCCAGTGGGTCCCCTCCCCCAACCTTCTCTGAGCCTTTGGGGTCCATGTGACCTGGCCATTTAGCCCATGGTGTGCAAAAAAGTGCCGCTCAGAGGTAAAACAACCCAACCCAAATCCTTTGAAGTGAATGCGAATTCAGTGAGTGGCTGCATTACCGATATGATTCAGATCTATTTTCTACTTTTATCGGCGCATATAGGAGGATAGGTCATTTTCAGATTTATTTATATCTGTTCCTTTGTCACTAAAAACACCTACCTTCAAAAACTCATTTCATATATGACTCAAAAACATTGACCAAATTCCTCCTCCCCCTTTATTTTGAGTAGTGTGTGAGGTGTAACCCGTGACATTGGAGACCTTACGAACTTTAATTTTCGGGCAGGGGTGGCTCAGTCGGTAACGCGCAGGCTCGTAATCTGCAGTTCCCAGGTTCGAGTCCCAGCTGGGTCAGAGTTAAAATTTATCTCCGCATAACTCTCCGCCCTGCCCACGGTCAGTAGGGGACACCGATGGGCTTGGAAAGACCACCATCCGTCGGATGGCACGTTAAGCTGTGGCCCCGTGTGCGGGAGAGCCATACCCTGTGCACGTTAAAGAACACGCTGGATGGTCTTGACGGGAGGCTACCATCTGTCTCCCAACAGCTGTTCCAGTGGGTTCCTTCCCCAACCTTCTCTGAGCCTTCAGAGTCCTTATGACCTGGCCATTTAGCCCATGGTGTGCAAAAAAGTGCCGCTCAGAGGTAAAACAAGGCAACCCAACTTCAATTTGAAATATAACTCAATAAGGTCGACCCACGCAAAATTTCCGTCCCCTTTTGGGGATAGGGGACAATAGTGATTCGTCATTAAATGCAATATCATTAGTTTCATTCAATTGTTGGTAAAATGCCTTTGTTGGTGTATTCCCTGCTGGTGTATGCCTTTGTTCTAGATTCTGATAAGAACTGCTGGATGGTGAGATTATTTCGTTCCCTATCCTCGCAGAAACATACACCAAAAACACACAATGCTCCTAATCACGCTCAGATGTAGAAAAACTGGGGGTCTGCGAGAAAGCAAGTATTTTTTTTTTGACATTTTCCCTTCGGTTTTAGAGGTTTTTGGAAATTATTTTAGAAAATGAATGAAACATAGTTACGTTTAATAATTTTGGCTTCTCTTACCCTTAGTGGTCTGTAAATGGTAGCTAGGCGTAAACTAGAAGGAGAGCTGTGTACCAATCCCTAGTGATGATGCACAGAACCGGCCAGGTCTAGCACCTAATGTCCGACCCCGCCTTCTCGTGGTGCACGCCGTTAGTACCTTTCAAAAGAGATATTATCTTTTGGAAGGGAACGGAAGGGGAGGGCTGCCAGTTCAGTATGGCCTGCTGATCTGGTCATCTATGGCCACTTTTTTCTTCTTTTTCAACCCTGCTGAGGAGTGGTCAACTTCACAGGGTCCTGGTGCTGACCATTTATACCTACTAGACTGGACTTGTTTATGGATTTGAGCTTGATTATTGATCCTGGACTTGCTGCACTGGTGGGCCTCTGTTGAGGGAGAGTCTGCCGCTGTGTTTTCTGTTTGCTTCTGGGTTGCCAGCTCTAAGTGAACAGAGGCATGGGATACCTTATATCAGCTGGTGGATAATCCTAATCAGAGGCCATCGCAGGTACCTGAACCTTACTTAGCTAGTTGGGCATCGTCAAGCCTACACTGGAGTAATGTGTCTCAGGCAGCCCATGTGGCTCTTGAAAAAGTCCACTTGAAAAGGTGGTGCCTGAAGTTCCTACCAGCATCGGTGACTTCAGCCTTTAGTGGAGGAGGAACGGGTCTTTGCCCCATGCCTAATTAACTAAATTTAATTTTAAATTTAATTAATTAGTTTTAATTAATTAAATTTCTCTTTGCAGGGAGGGAGGATGGAAAGCATCACCAAGGCGTGGGTCTGCTGCTCAGCAGACATGCTAGTGATGCTCTTCTAGGATATGAGTGCATTAATGAAAGGTTTCTTACAGCAAAATTTCAGACAAGCATTAAAGACTTGAATGTTATCTGCTGTTATGCCCCCACTGAGGATGCCGATGAGGATGAGAAGGATAGGTTTTACGGACAACTTCAGGATATTTTGAATTCTGTCAAGAAAGGAGATATTACCCTTGTTCTTGGTGACTTCAATGCCAAAGTTGGTACTGATTCTGATCTTTGGGGAGGGGTGATAGGCCCTTTTGGTATTGGTAGCTGCAATGGCAATGGGCAACGTCTCCTACAGGTAAGTAAACTCAATGGTTTCAGAATAACTAACACATATTATAAACACCGCGACATACATAAATACACATGGGTTTCACCTGATGGGCTGCATAGGAATATGATTGATTATATATTAATTAACAGCAAATGGGCTAGTTCTGTTAGAAATACCAGGGCATATAGGGGAGCTGAAATTAGATCTGACCATTACCTTGTTAAAAGTGTCTTGCAACTTAAACTTAAAAAGTGTTGTGCTAGAGTTAAAAAATTTACCTTTAATATTGAAGCTCTGAATGACCCAGTTATAGCTAAAGCTTACCATGATAGGTTACTTAGTCATTATGACGGTCATGGTTTGCTTAATACTGCAGTTGAGGAAGAATGGGGCCATTTTAAACAGGCTTTTTTGGAAACTAACAGTACTCTTTTAGGGAAAAAGGAGCAGAGGAGGCAGAATTATTTAAGTGATAAGGCAATTGAGCTTATTTCAGAAAGAAGGAACTGCAGGAATGTCCTTAATCAGTACCCTACTAGTCCTAATAGAAAATATTACAGAGATCTTAATAAACGTGTAAAGGATCAGTTAGCTACTGATAAAAATCTTTGGCTTGATAGCTTGGCTGACAAAGCTGAGCTAGTTCAGTTAGGCAGCACAACAGCAGAGAGCTGTACCAGATAGTTAATGTTTTATGTGGTAGAAAACGGACAGGCATACAGGGATTGAAGGATAAACAAGGTAAGGTTATAGAAGGTGAGGATTCTCTCATGGCTAGGTGGGCTGAGCATTTCAGTGATGTTCTAAACAATGTGGTTAGTTCTACTCCCATTGTTTGTAATGATGATAGATGCATTGGCAGCTTTAATGTTGGCCCTATAACACAATCTGAAGTTAGTTTGGCTATCTCTAAACTGAAACTTCATAAATCCCCAGGGGTAGATGAAATTACTACAGAAATGCTCAGAGCTGGGAATGTTTCGGTTATCACTTGGATGACTGAAATTCTGAATATCTTTTATGATAAAGACATGGTTCCTAAGGATTTTACCAGAGCTATTGTTATCCCTATTTTCAAAAAAGGTGATCGCAGTTCTTGTGATAACTATAGGGGTATCAGCCTACTCTCTGTTCCAGGTAAAGTTCTTTGCATGATTGTGCTTAATAGAATTAAGAATCTGGTTGACAGTCAATTGTGTGATGAGCAATGTGGATTCAGAAGTGGTAGGGGATGTGTGGATCAGATATTTTCACTTAGGCAGATTCTTGAGAAATGTTTAGAGTTTCAGAAACCTTTGGTTGCTAGCTTTGTTGATTTCAAAAAGGCTTTCGACTCTGTTGATCGTCATAATTTGTGGTTGATTGTGAGATCATATGGTATACCAGACAAGTTAGTTAACATAATGAAAGCTCTCTATAATAACACTGAGTCATGTGTGAGAGTTGGTAAGTCTTGTAGCAATTGGTTTAGCATTACGTCTGGTGTTCGACAAGGGTGCGTTTTGTATCCTTTTCTCTTTAGTTTGGTTGTTGATTATGTTATGCGAAATTCACTTCGAGGGAAAGATTTTGGCCTTAAATTGGCTGGAGATACGAAAATTTCTGATTTAGATTATGCTGATGATTTAGCCCTTTTGGCAAATGATGTTGATGATATGAACTCTTTCATTCGAGCTGTTGATGAGACTGGTAGTAGAGTAGGTTTGGTTATAAACAGAGAGAAAACTAAAGTGATGAAAATTGGTCAGGTAGGTTGTGATTCAGTTAATCTGAATGGTTGCAGTCTTGAGCAGGTGTCACAGTTTAATTATCTTGGGAGCTATGTAACAGATACTGGTGATGTGCGGCATGAGATTAACAGACGAATAGGTATTGCTGCCGGGACTTTTAAGAATCTATGGAGAGTGTGGAGAAATAGGCGTATACACCTAAAGACTAAAATTAGACTGTATAATAGTTTAGTTCTTTCTAGGGTTAGTTATGGTAGTGAAACTTGGACGCTGTGTAAACAAGATAACAGGAAACTAGATGCTTTTGATTCTAAATGCTTACGCAGTATCTTGAGTATTAGGTGGTTTAACTTTGTAACTAATGATGAGGTTAGGCAAAGGAGTCTGCAACCTCCTTTAAGCAGCATATTGTACAGAGAGAGACTCCGCTGGTTTGGCCATGTTGCCCGTATGGATAATTATAGATTGGCGAATAGGGTTATGAACAGTGTGCCTAGAGGCCTCAGAAGGAGGGGGAGACCTAGGATGCGGTGGGCAGACAATGTCAAACAGGACCTTGTTAGAATTGGTGTGCAGTGGCCGGATGCAGCAGATGTAGCTCAGGACAGATATGCTTGGAGAATTAAACTGCGTGGTCTGGTTGGACCTCCGTAGCCCATGGCTGCTTGAGGATGATGATGATGATGATGATGATACCCTTAGTAGCGCTCTATTATCCCCACTAGAACTGACCCTGATCTTAATTGCAATCTAAATTTACTGAAATCTAAAATTTTTTGGATTGAAGTTATACCACAGTTCCTGATGAGCACTGTAACTTCAGTTTTGGTATCTGTCGTCATCCACCCCGCAATGAATTAGGCCATTGAATTGTTGACAAAGTGATTGCAGGAATGTTCAAAGAAGATGTTCTCTCTCGTTTCCCCTTTAACGAAATGAAGATCTCCCTCCACTCATTAAGATGTGGAAGAAGTTTTCATTTCGAATACTGCATCGACGCTTGCAACATGATCTAAACATACACAGACTATTTTGAAGCAGTCAAAGGTTATTGAGGTCAACCATAGTTTCGTAATTTATTTCTCCGTTTGATTAATGAGTCGAGGTTCTTACACTTCGTTATTATAAACAAATTTTAATAGCTTACGTCTTGAAATCGTCAGTCAGTGTCATTTCCAGTGGTTTGCCCTCTTTCGCGCTGATGGCATCGAATAAATGTAAACGATTAAAGGGAAAATCGAACACACAAGCAGAGCAAATTGATTAACAACAAATGGTCTTTCTGCTGAGGTCGAAGGTCGTGAACCCGGTGCTCTCAGAATCCCTTCTTCCCAATTGATCATTCCAAGACTTACACACCACCTCCCATGGCCGAGTGGTTAGCACGCTTGGCTACTGATTTAAGGGACCTGGGTTCGAGCCCCGGGTAAGGCATGGATGTGTGTGTTGTTTTTCTGCTGAGGTCCTGCCATCCTCTCAGACCTTCTACTATGGCATATAAACTGACAGACTCCTGTCAGACCTCTGTGGCAAGCAGCTGCTGAGGGGGTATTTATTTTATTTACATCTCCTGAAAATCTTCGAACCACAGTTACACTATTGTTTCCTCACACACTACCTGGCGAAATTATCGTGCCCGAAACACCAGAAACATGTCAATATATGCATAAAGTTCTTGGGAGCTGGGTGGCTCAGTCGGTAGCGCGCCAGGCTCGTAATCTGCAGTTCCCAGGTTCGAGTCCCAGCTGGGCTCCGCAAAATTCCCCACTCTGCCCACGGTCAGTAGGGGACACCGATGGGCTTGGAAAGGCCGCCGTCCGTCGGATGGGACGTTAAGCCGTGGCCCCGTGTGCGGGATAGCCATACCCTGTGCACGTTAAAGAACACACTGGATGGCCTTGACGGGAGGCTACCATCTGTCTCCCAACAGCTGTTCCGATGGGTCCCCTCCCCCAACCTTCTCTGAGCCTTCGGGGTCCCTGTGACCTGGCCATTTAGCCCATGTTGTGCAAAAAAAGTGCCGCTCAGATGTAAAACAACCAACCCAACCCAGCATAAAGTTCTTACTGACGTAGGTATTCTACGTCATTAGAATGTCTTATGAAAGCCGTAAAGGCATGGTGGAAAACAAAGTCAAGTGCGACAGCGGTGAAAAAACTGATCTGACTGACTTCGAAATGGGGCTCATCGTTGGAGCACGATGGGAAGAAGCGTTTCTAACAGAGGTAATTGGAACGCAGTGCAAAATCACGGGCCCAATATCTCAAGTGTGTGGAGAATGATAGCTGTCATAAAGATATCCTCGAATCATGGCAAATGCGGGAGGGAAAGGCACTGGCAGACAGGTGTTTGTTGGCACGAACTATAATGCAAAACAGAACTGCTATAGTTTATCAGCTGAGAGAGATGATTCTGGCAATATTTCAAAATCATTTCAATGCGAATTACGCGCAGATAATTGAAAACTTTGAAATATAGGACTGTACTATGATAAATACGAAGGTTGTTGGTTGTTTTGCCTCTGAGCGGCATTTTTTTTGCACACAATGGGCTAAATGGCCAAGTCACATGGATCCCGAATGCTCAGAAAAGGTTGGGGGAGGGGACCCGCTGGAACAGCTGTTGGGAGACAGATGGTAGCCTCCCGTCAAGGCCATCCAGCGTGTTCTTTAACGTGCACAGGGTATGGCTCTTCCGCACATGGGGCCACGGCTTAACGTCCCATTCGACGGACGGCGGTCTCTTCAAGCTCATTGGTCTCCCCTACTAACCGTGGACAGGGCGGATATTTTGGGGAGATAAATCTCAACGCTGCCCCAGCTGGGACTCGAATCTCAGAATTTCAAATTACGAGCCTGGCGCGCTACCGACTGAGCCACCCCCGCCCCATAAATACGAAGGAATATTTGGTAGATGGTCATAACAATTAGGCCAGGCATTGTGGTTTTCCTCCATGATGTACTGCGGCGATTCTTAAAATTTCGTCGACTGCGTGGACCCCAAAGTATATTGATACTATTTAATATATAATTAAAAAAATATTCCCTCAAGCAGTTGCTTGCCACAGAGGTTTGACAGAAGCCTGTCAGTTTAATACACCACAGAGAAGACCTATGAGGAAGGCGAGACCTCAGCAGAAAGATAACACAAACTCAGGTCCCTTTGATCACTGGGGCGGGGGTGGCTCAGTCGGTAGCACCCCAGGCTCGTAATCTGTAGTTCCCAGGTTCGAGTTCCAGCTGGGTCAGCGTTGAGATTTATCTCCGTAAAATTCTCTGCCCTGTTCACGGTCAGTAGGGTACACCGATGGGCTTGGAAAGGCCTCAGTCCGTCGAATGGGACGTTAAGCCGTGGCCTCGTGTGCGGGAGAGCCATACCCTGTGCACGTTAAAGAACACGCTGGATGGCCTTAATGGGAGGCTACCATCTGTCTCCCAACAGCTGTTCCAGTGGGTCCCCTCTCCCAACCTTCTCTGAGCATTCGGGGTCCTTGGTACCTGACAATTTAGCCTATTTTGTGCAAAAAAGTGCCGCTCAGAGGTAAAACAACCCAAACCTTTGATCACTAGCCAAGCGTGCATCTACTCGGCCACGAGGAAACAGTTTTAATATATAATAAACCCATATTTTTATTATAGTAAATAACCCTAAGTGTCTCGATATTGATTAAACCATAAAAATTGCTTTAAAATACAGGTACCTTTGAAATCCATGGCCCGTCTAAAAAGTCCTGGAGTATCCCAAGGGTCGTAAGACTAGTTTAAAAATCGCTGGTGTATTGTATTAACACATAAATTTAAAAACAGACCTCCAGTTAAAAGATTTACCCAATCACTATTTTAGATTGAAGAAAACCGGTTCCTTAGGAATCCAAAGAGCAGAGTGAGATTTATGATAAAACCAGACTCCCCAACGAATCAAGTACCGACAATGCATAATTTTCTCAAACCTCCATAATAATTTCATCTGCACCAGAACTCTAATCTGTATTATCTTATGGCGAATTTTTGCCCTGTAAAAGAAGATTCCCCGACTATACCGAAAGAAGAGGACGAGGCATAGTCCAACTGAGTGTTTTCTTTATTGGTTGATTTCTATCTCTGATTCGGCCCGAAAAGGGTCCCACCCAGATTGGGCAACACCCCTTGTATATAGTTATGCAATTCATTGTTCTGGCGGGCTGCGGTGCTACTTCCGTACTAGCAGAACGACCCCCTCCCCCTCCCCCATTAAGAGGCCGGAGAGCTCCTCCGCCGCGAGCGATCCATTGACACACTCCGTGATGGATGAAGTCAGTAATCTGTTTGTCATTTGGCTGGTCGTAATCACTTAATGAGTCCGGACGGCCGACAGCCGAAGGCGTCTCCACCTCTCCTGTTTCGTGCATCTCGGCTGCCTTCATCAGAGTACTGCCACGTTCTTCACGGAATTACTCTCGACTCGGCCATTGAATTTCAAGCCACGCATTAATGAAAACGTTTTTCGAGCTCGTGACAACAGAGAGAGCGAGATATATAGCGAAGCATGAGCCCGCCGCGCGACCTCGAAGCCTGACCCTGAAACGGAGCGCGAACAAAAGATGGAGATCGCAACAGTGGATGGAGACTTGGAGGCAGAGATGTGAGGATCACTGATCTCTGGGCGAGCCAGTGGAGAGGAAATATTTGATGGATTGCTCAAGCAGAAGGAAATTAAGATTTCATCCTGACACTTTTTCATTTGCATCACAGAGACTTCCAATGAAGGTTTTTTTTTTCTATAAGTTTTTTTTTTCCGCCAGAGTTAAGGATGCTGATTGCGCACTTTCTTTTTTTGGTTCTAGTCCAGTGGTTCACAAAGAGGGCGCCACCGCACTTTAGGAGGAGTTTTAGATATATGGGGGAGCATGGTCTATGAAACCAATAAGGAAGGCGTTATACTCAACTACCAGTAGATTCCAACCAGTTGAGTAAAAGAAAATTTATTTTTGATTCCCACGATAACTTGAAAAATAATATTTGGTTATAAAGGGACTTTAGAAAATAATAATTAAATTGGAGCTTTAGAAAACAATCTTTGATTAAATGGGTTGGGTTGTTTGACCTCTGAGCGACACTTTTTTACCCACCATGGCCAGGTCACATGGATCCCGAAGGCTCAGAGAAGGTTGGGGGAGGGGACCCACTGGAACAGCTGTTGGGAGACAGGTGGTAGCCTTCTGCAAGGCCATCCAATGTGTTCTTTAACGTGCACAGGGTATGGCTCTCCCGCACACGGAGACACGGCTTAACGTCCCATCCGACGGACGGAGGCTTATTCCAAGCCCATCGGTGTCTCCTACTGAACGTGGGCAAGGTGGGTAATTTTAAATCTCAACGGTGACCCAGCTGGGACTCGAACCTGGGAACTACAGATTACGAGCCTGGCGCGCTACCGACTGAGCCACCCCCGCCCCCTTGATTAAAAGAAGGCGTTAAAAAATGATACTTGTTTGAAATGGAGCGTTACAATGTAATATTGGATTAGTAGGAGGCGTTAAAAATAATACTTATTTAAAAGTGGGCTTTAGAAAATAATATTTGATTAAAGGAGACGTTAAAAAATAATAATAGTCTAAAAGGGGATATGTAAAGCAGAAATCTTATAAAAGGAGTACTTTCGAAGATGCTCGATCATTTGAAAATGAAAAGTTACATTTTCAGTCGCGAATGGTCAATAGCTTCATGAAACCTCAAAGATAACATTTATGCACTCTAAACGAGGAGAACCGATAGATACCGGTCAAAGAATCACGGAGCTGGCCATTGGTATCCACCATTCTGTTATTTCAATGCACAGAGAACTATTCCAAGCATCGAAAATAGTTAACAGAAACCCTATTCAAGGGCCCAAGATGACCCCTATATTGGTATAGAGTCCTGACGGGACAGGAAAGCAACAACATCATCCCTGCCTTCAGACTTCATTGCAGCTAGGAAGGCAGGATTGGGTTGTTTTAACACTGAGAGGGTTTTTTGTACACAATGGGCTAAATGGCAGGTCACAAAGACTCCGAGGGCTCAGAAAATTCTGGAAGAAGGGGATCCACTGGGTAGCTGTTAGGAGACAGATGGAAACCTTCCGTCAAGGCCATCCAGCATGTTCTTAACGTTACGTTTTTTAACGTGCACAGAATGCAATGGCTCTCCCGCATACAGGCTTTACGTTTCATCTGACGAATGGCACCCTTTTAAGCCCACTGGTGTCCTTACTAACAGAATGCAGGGCGGCGGTTTTGTGGTGATAAATCTCAATGCTGGCCCAAGTGGAAATCGAACCTGGGAACTGTAGATTACGAGCCTCACGAGCTTAATGAGACCCACTGCTCCTAGGAAGGAGGTATCTGTCTCAACTATAACGAGAGGACTTCTCAAGGCCAGACTCCATGTCCATCGACCCGTTGAATGCATCCCTTTAACCTCCAACCTCAGACAAACTCGCTTGAAATGATGTCACGATGATGTACCTCGGACTCGAGAAAATATAGACATTTCCTGTTCACAGACGAATCGAAATTTTCTCTACAATCAGACAGCAGAGTTGGGTTGTTTTACCTCTGAGCGGCACTTTTTTGCACACCATGGGCTAAATGGCCAGGTCACATGGACCCCGAAGGCTCAGAGAAGGTTGGGGGAGGGGACCCACTGGAACAGCTGTTGGGAGACACATGATAGCCTCCCGTCAAGGCCATCCAGCGTGTTCTTTAACGTGCACAGGGTATGGCTCTCCCGCACACGGGGCCACGGCTTAACGTCCCATCCGACGGACGGCGGCCTTTCCAAGCCCATCGGTGTCCCCTACTGACCGCGGGCAGGGCGGGGAATTTTGCGGAGATAAATTTCAACGCTGACCAAGCTGGGCGTTGAAAAAAAAGATTGGGGGAAAGGTGAACCAGTGGACAGCTGTTAGGAGACGGAAGCCTCCCGTCAAAGCTGTGTTCGTTAAAATGCACAGGGTATAGATCTGCTTCACATGGGTACACGCTTAACGTCCCATGCAACGGACATGCAACGACATGTCCCCTACTGACCGTAGGCAGGGCGGGGATTTTGCATTTTGTAATAGGAGTTTAATTTTTCAGTGCAGAGAATTTTAAATAGAAGTTTTGATGGCGATTGATAGAGAGGAAAACCAGATTTACGAGCCTGGCGCGCTACCGACTGAGCCACCCCCGCCCAACATTGTTGAAAGAAGTGCATTTGGTGTTGGAAATTTTGACCTAAATATTCATGACTTAACATCCAACGACAATTGCCCTTGCCAAAATTTTCAAGTTTACAAAAACTTTAAAGTGATATTTTAACTTTATCAATTATTGTATAAAATGGAGAGCAAAATAGATGGAAACTATCGAGTTTTCCTCTCTCAATCGCCATCAAAACTTCTATTTAAAATTCTCTGCACTGAAAAATTAAACTCCTATTACAAAATGCAAAATCCCCGCCCTGCCTACGGTCAGTAGGGGACATGTCGTTGCATGTCCGTTGCATGGGACGTTAAGCGTGTACCCATGTGAAGCAGATCTATACCCTGTGCATTTTAACGAACACAGCTTTGACGGGAGGCTTCCGTCTCCTAACAGCTGTCCAGTGGTTTACCTTTCCCCCAATCTTTTCTGAACCTTTGGGATCCTTGTGACCTGGCCATTTATCCCATTATCTGCCAAATAAGTGTCATTCAGAGGTAAAATAACCCAATTATAAATTTTTCCTCATTAGCGCAAGACGAGTAATAAAAAGACATTTTTTTTTCAGTAGTATCTAAATATATATATATTTTAACAATGGCTTTCTCCCATAGAAGCAATCGCAGGTAGAAATCGCATAATTAACCAAACATATCCCATGACTAAGTGGTTAGCGCGCTCGGCTACTGATCTCAAGCCGAGTCTACTCTCTCGGTCTGGGTTCCAGACCTGGGTATGAATGTTTGTGTTGCCTTTCTGTTGATGTCCCGCAGTTCTCACAGAGTTTCTACTATGGAGTACAAACTGACAGGCTCTTGTCACACCTTTGTGGTGAGCAGCTGCTTGAGGGCGTATTAAAGGTGGATATGACGATGAAGTTGAATGCACAGTGTGCAAGACTTTCATTTGCATAGTCCCCCGACCTTTCTTTAGTTGTGGACCACTTCAAAAGTTTACCAAGAAACTGCGGACCACCTTTAAAAATTCAGAATACTACTCGTTCATCACTAAACGCATTTTTTTTTATCAATATTTCAGATTTCATAGAAAAAATATTAAAATATCCGACATTTTCAAAATGGATAAAAAAAAACAACATAAAATCAATTGCAAATCATCTTGCTACAACTTCTTTTTATAATCATGACGCAGCCCTTCTGATGGCTACACCAATTATTTCTATTAATGAGTTGGGTTATTTTACCTCTGAGTGGCCCTTTTTTGCACACGATTATCTAAATGGCCAAATGACAAGGGCCCCAACGGCTCAGAGAAGGTTGTGGGAAGAGGACCCACTGGACAGCTGTTAGGAGACAAATGGTAACCTCTCGTCAAGGTCATACAGTGTGTTCTTTATCCGTCACAGTGTATGGTCTTCCCCCACACGGGACCATGGCCTTATGTCCTGTCTGATGATAGGAAACACCGATGGGCTTGGAAAGGCTGCCGTCCGTCGGATGGGACGTTAAGCCGTGGCGCCGTGTGCAGGAGAGCCATACCCTGTGCACGTTAAAGAACACGCTGGATGGCCTTGACGGGAGGCTACCATCTGTCTCCTAACAGCTGTTCGAGTGGGTCCCCTCCCCCAACTTCTCTGAGCCTTCGGGGTCCTTGTGACCTGGCCATTTAGCCCATGGTGTGCAAAAAAATGCCGCTCAGAGGTGAAACAACCGAACCTATCTGATGAACAGCGGTCTTTCCTAGCCGATCAGTGTCTTCTTTTTGACTTTTATTAATAAAAAACACGAGCTTGGGGACTTCTGTCAAAATTTTATCGCTATCGGTCTCTAAATAAATTAATACCGCTGACTACCTACTATGGCTTCACGGACCACAGGTTGGGAATCAGGATGGACGTTTCAATATTAATTATCCCTTGAAATCGAAAAAAAGTGTCAGCACAATAAGTTCAGTTGGTACATCCAAACCAACGATACATTTCCTTGAAAGTGATGATGACTTATAATTTTACGCCACCGAATTAACAGAAATATTTCCTACTGTGAAACATCAACCATTCATTTAGATCGGCTGACTTTTCAAGCAAATTACCTGTAAACTTTTATCCTTAACCCAAGGACTCGATTAAGGTTGAGAATGGGGATCCGTTAGACAGCTCTTACGAATAAATGGAAGCCTACCGTGAAGTCCATCCAGCGTGTTTTTAGCTTGCACAGGGTATGGCTCTCCTGCTTGGCAGAACAGGAGTTAGCTGAGAAAATTCTCAATATAGACCCAGTTGTAACTCGAACCTAGGAACTGCAAATTATGGACTTGATCTCTACTGAACTACCTCAATACTTATTTAGCGTAAGTGGCAATTGGAAAGAGGGGGGTTGAGAATGAGGATCCGTTAGACAGCTCTTACGAATAAATGGAAGAATGAGGATCCGTTAGACAGCTCTTACGAATAAATGGAAGAATGGGAATCCGTTAGACAGCTCTTACGAATAAATGGAAACCTACCGTGAAGTCCACCCAGCGTGTTTTTAGCTTGCACAGGGTATGGCTCTCCTGCTTGGCAGAACGGGAGTTAGCTGAGAAAATTCTCAATATAGACGCAGTTGTAACTCGAACCTGGGAACTGCAAATTATGGACTTGATCTCTACTGAACCACCTCAATACTTATTTAGCGTAAGTGGCGATTGGAGAGACTCTGATATCATGCAGTTGACACGAACTGTGAAGTATCAATTGCGCAGTCTCACAGTCTCCCCCAACACCACCTCATAGAATCCTTAGTCTCCTTAGTTGTTACTCATGCACAACACTGGTATTTAAAGCGCTATTAGAAGAATGTAATCATCTATGCACACATAAGTATCATTTAGTATCATTAATAAAATTCAACTCTTTCCTGGAAGTCGAACGCCAAAATTTAAACTCTGAATTTCTCGTCTCCTACCCCACCCCCAATTGTCGCTTATCTCCGCAAAACTCCCCGCCCTGCCCACGATCAGTAGGGGACACCGATGGGCTTGGAAAAGCCACCGTCCGTCGGATGGGACGTTAAGCCGTGGTTCATATGCGGGAGAGAGCACGTTAAAGAACACGCTGGATGGCCTTGACGGGAGACTACCATCTGTCTCCTAACAGCTGTTCCAGTGGGTTCCTCCCCCAACCTTCTCTGAGCCTTCGGGAACCTTGTGACCTGGCCATTTAGTCCATGGTTTGCAAAAAAAGTGCCGCTCAGAGGTAAAACAACCCAACCCAACCAATTGTCGCCTGAGATAACTCTTAAATATAATCTGCGTGCTGCCCTAGCTAAAATAATAATGCATAAGAATTTCTGTAGAGTTTCTTTTCCTGGGTTGTTGTTTGGGTTGTTTTACCTCTGAGCGGCACTTTTTTTGCACACCATGGGCTAAATGGCCAGGTCACATGGACCCCGAAGGCTCAGAGAAGGTTGGGGGAGGGGACCCACTGGAACAACTGTTGGGAGACAGATGGTAGCCTCCCGTCAACGCCATCCAGCATGTTCTTTAACGTGCACAGGGTATGGCTCTCCCACACACGGGGCCACGGCTTAACGTCCCATCCGACGGACGGCGGCCTTTCCAAGCCCATCGGTGTCCCCTACTGACCGTGGGCTGGGCGGGGAATTTTGCGGAGATAAATCTCAACGCTGACCCAGCTGGGACTCGAACCTGGGAACTACAGATTACGAGCCTGGCGCGCTACCGACTGAGCCACCCCCGCCCCTTCTTTTCCTGAGAGTAGTGATTTCATCAACTTAAGTAACTTTCTTTCCTTCTTACACAACTTTTACAACTCTTGTGAACAACATCTGTCTGTGCACATGTAAAAAAATATCTGCACCAAAAGAGTTGACTAGGTAACAGATTCAGTCGCGCTGACAGAGCGGCCAAGCAGCCATTTGCAAACATCGTGATCTCATTACAACGCGGACTATTAAAGTAAGCACAATATCACGTTACTTTTCCAGACACCGCCCGAAATGTTACGTAAGCTGCAAACACGAGACAGACAGACATATAAACCTTGTCATATACATTTGTTTCCGAAGTTAAGGAGGAGAAAGAGGCAGGTTGTGGGGGAGGTGAAGAAAGGGGGCCCGCTTGATGAATGATCCTCTCAGAACCAGCGTGCACTCGTCTGTAAAGAAAATTATCTTTCCTTCGAGACAAGATATTACAGGACCTTCAGTAATCACAAGACCAGAGAAAAGCGGTAGCTGTCATTCTGTTACCCCTTATGACAGACAAGCCGTACTCATTGCTGGCGCTCGACAGATAGCATCTAAATTATCATACAATGTTTAAATCTACGATTCGCTTTGTCAGCTAAAGGCAACGGAGTTTGTCTCTCAACACGCTCGACGCGTAGCAAGAGGAAAACCACCGCGATCATCTGGGCTCTAATGTTTGCGTTCGGAAACACTTTTATCGCACTGCGGTCCTCTGTAATTTGTGGTACTAGTGATAAATGATTTGGTTCTGACTCTTTATGCTGCATGCAGGGCCTGGCGCGCTGAAGTTATCACAGGAATAAGATAACGTCTAATGATCTCGGAAATTGGGATTATTCTAGAAGTTAAAAAATGATCTTTAATGTCAGATTTCTCCCAATACCTGCAGATCCAGAGGCATCATTTCCTTGGTGGAGAACAAAGAATGATGATAATGACCACAGATTATAGAAAGAGTGAAGAGAAGGGGGAACTTTTCCGGATGTCTTGGAATTACAATTTTTCTCA
Organism: Ryuthela nishihirai; assembly: GCA_038380435.1. NCBI lineage: Eukaryota > Metazoa > Arthropoda > Arachnida > Araneae > Heptathelidae > Ryuthela > Ryuthela nishihirai. Next base: position 12,447,597 of record JAWZYU010000004.1, read on the forward strand.
CTTCTGTATCTTTTCACTTTTGTTTGGATCTAATTGTTCCCAACCACTTAATGGCTAGTGTGAGTTTTCGAATTGGGAGGAAGCAATTTTTTAAAGGACAGGAAGGCTATTCTGATATATACATTATTTATGAATAATGCCTTGATTTTTACGACAGTAGATTATATTTTTTTTGTCATTATGAATACATTTTATGACTTTTCTTTAAAAAACATAGATTTCTTAAGTGAAATTTACACATTATGTGATTGTCAGCCAAGTTTGGTCAAGAATTATGCACTCAGAAACCAAATTTTACTACGAGGTGCACACTTGTCACAAAATTTTGAAACGAATTATGCATTCGTCAGCTAAAATTTGGCACGCATTAGGTACCGGTCAGCCAAATTTTGGAGCGAATTAGTTGGCCAATTTTTATCACGTATTAGTTGGCCAATTTTTATCATGTATTAGTTGGCCAATTTTTATCACAAATCAAACAATAGTCAGCCACATTTCATTTTGAATTATGCAATGTTTAAACAAATTTTAACATAGAATTATGCAACAGCCAATCCGATTTTAACTGCCCAGCCAACAGTTCTTACCACAAACGAAGGCAACGATGTATATAAACGTTGCAGAAAGGGGAGAATATTTATCATACTTCGTGGCCAAGTGGTTAGCGCGCTTGACTACTACTGGTTCGAACCCTGGGTAAGGGGTGGGTCTCATTCGGTAGCGCGCCAGGCTCGTAATCTGCAGTTCCCAGTTTCGAGTCCCGTTGAGATTTATCTCCGCAAAATTCCCCGCCCTGCCCACAGTCAGTAGGGGACACCGATGGGCTTGGAATGGCCGCCGTCCATCGGATGGGACGTTAAGACGTGGCTCCGTGTGCGGGAGAGCCATACCCTGTGCACGTTAAAGAACATGCTGGATGGCCTTGACGGGAGGCTACCATCTGTCTCCCAACAGCTGTTCCAGTGGGTCCCTTCCCCCAACCTTCTCTGAGCCTTCGGGGTCCATGTGACCTGGCCATTTAGCCCATGGTGTGCAAAAAAGTGCCGCTCAGAGGTAAAACAACCCAACCTCGGGTAAGGCACGGATATTTGTTGTTTATCTGCTGAGGTTTTGCTGAGGTTCTGCTGAGGTTTTGCTGAGGTTCTGCTGAGGTTTTTGCTGAGGTTCTGCTGAGGTTTTCTTTCCCCTGAAAATACTTTACTTTTGAAGTTGTTTCCTAACTTGAATAGTAACAGGCTATGTCAGAAAATTCAATGATGATTTGATTCCATGGTGAGTATGAATATCCTCTCATACATTCAATCATTACAGCTCAGATGAGTTCTGGCTCGGGCTTTGTCGGCCTCGCAATCATCTCAATTTAAAACATTTCTTGTAATTGAGAAAAAATTAAGTAAAAATGTAAAATATTTTCTGATTATAATTTCAACCCATTAATCCGTCATCGAAAAAGCACCATGAAGCTTTTGATTATTCATTTCAGTAATAAATCGGCTCTATATGACACCAAACTTTTAATTTTTACCAGTATTTCTGATAGTTTTCGTTATTTTTGTAACGAAAACTATTAGAAATATACCTATCCCTCGATTTACACGGTACTCAGTTCACACAATTTTGGCTTTGCACGGTCAAAAAATGCAACCAGTTTCGATTTACACGGTACTGACTGAGATTTCCTTTCTATGTACGTCTCAGTAGTACCGTGTAAATCGAAACTGGTTGCATTTTTTGACCGTGCAAAGCCAAAATTGTGTGAACTGAGTACCGTGTAAATCGAGGGATAGGTGTACTGGTAAAAATTAAACATTAACACTTTAATTTTTGTCATAAAATGATTATTTAATAAGGTAAGAATAAAATTAATAATTTGCAATATGCATTTCTGTACATATAATGCGTCAGAGAAATTTCTTTCTCAAATCCGTTTCGGGCTCAACAATTGACAAAATGTTTCGTGGGGAGAAGTGGGGGGGGGGGGGGCTTCGAAAAAGCCGAACCATCCGTAATTAGAATTAAGTGCAAGATTTAATAAAGCACACATTTAGTACCACTAGACATATTATTTCCTTGTAGCCATTCATGTTTTAGGGGGCCCATGGGTGGCTCAGTCGGTAGCGCGCCAGGATTGCAATCTGCAGTTCCCAGGTTCGAGTCCCAGCTGGGTCAGCGTTGAGATTTATCTCCGCAAAACTCCCCACCCAGCCTACTGTCAGTAGCGGGACACTGACGGGCTTGAAAGGCCGCCGTCCGTCGGATGGAACGTTAAGTCGTGGCTCCTTGTACGGGATAGAGCCATACCCTGTGCATGTTAAAGAACACGCTGGATGACCTTGACGGGTTGGGTTGTTTTACCTCTGAATGGCACTTTTTTTGCACACCATGGTCTAAATGGACAGGTCATATGGACCTCAAAAGTCTCAGAGAAGGTTGGAGGAGGGGACACATTGGAACAGCTGTTGGGAGACAGATGATAGCCTCCCGTCAAGGCCATCCAGCGTGTTCTTTAACGTGCACAGGATATGGCTCTCCCACACACGGGGCCACAACCTAACGTCCCATCCGACGGACGGCGGCCTTTTCAAGCACATCGGTGTCCTTTACTGACCATGGGCGGGAAGTTTTGCGGAGATAAATCTCAACGCTGACCGAGATGGGACTCGAACCTGGGAACTGCAGATTCGAACCTAGCGCGCTACCGACTGAGCCACCCCCGCCCTGCCTTGACTGTTACCTTCTGTTTCCCAACAGCTGTTCCAATGGGTCCCTTCCACCAACTTTCACTTCCCCCAACCTTCACTGAGCCTTCGGGATTCTTGTGACCTGGCCATTTAGCCCATTGTGTGCAGAGAAGTGCAGCTCAGAAGTAAAACAACCCAACCACTTTATCAAGCGTAAGAATAATACGTTGGGTTGTTTTATATCTGAGGAGCAGTTTCTGCACACAATGGGCTAAGTGGGCAAGTCTCTAGAACATGAAGGGCTCAGAGAAGATTAGGGGAAGGTGACCCACTGGACAGCTGTTAGGAGACGGATGTAAACCTCCCGTCAAAACCCTCCAGAGATTTCTTTAACGTGCACAGGGTGTGACTACTATACAAGGGCCAGAGATTAACATCACATCCGACGGACGGCAATCTTTGCAAGCTCATCGGTGTTCCCTACTGACCATGGGCAGGGCGGGGAGTTTTGCGGAGATAAATCTCAACGCTGACACAGCTGAGACTCGAACCTGGGAACTGTAGGTTATGAATACATTTAATGTGAAGCAAGAACACGTAAGCACCTTTTAAGGCAATGCAGACGCAGAAGTTTAGAAGAAATATTATCTTGAGCAGTGTTGTATACGAATGCACGACTTCCCCAACTTGAGTTATTATCCTACTCAAGGACAATTTTTCCGTCAAGGACTAAATTTGAAATTGTGGCTCTTCATTTCCTTACAAGTCATTTACCTCCGCAAAGCTCCCCGCCCTGCCCCACGGTCAGGGCCGGATTAAACCCAACTGATGCCCTAAGCACAGCCCAACAATAGTGCCACCTTTGCCCTTCCATTGCTTAACTGACAAGGTTGGGTTGTTTTTACCTCTGAACGGCACTTTTTTGCACACCATGGGCTAAATGGCCAGGTCATATGGACCCCGAAGGCTCAGAGAAGGTTGGGGGAGGGGACCCACTGGAACAGCTGTTGGTTGGGAGACAGATGGTAGCCTCCCGTCAAGACCATTCAGCGTGTTCTTTAACGTGCACAGGGTATGGCTCTCCCGCACACGGGGCCACGGCTTAACGTTCCATCCGACGGACGGCGGCCTTTCCAAGCCCATCGGTGTTCCCTACTGACCGTGGGCAGGGCGGGGAATTTTGCGGAGATAAATCTCAACGCTGACCCAGCTGGGACTCGAACCTGGGAACTACAGATTACGAGCCTGGCGCGCTACCGACTGAGCCACCCCCGTCCTTTTAACTGACAAGACATTGCTGAAATTATAAGTAAGCAACAATTCAATAAGCATTATTTCGCATCTTTTGATCCATGTATGCTGAAACACTATGTATCTTCAAGGTTAGAAAGCAATGGGATAAAAGATGTTTTGTTTCGTACAAATCCATTCTGTAGAAAGATGATTATCAAAATTAAAAAATATGCTCTCCAGATCACGCAATTGAAAGTTAAGGGCATTATAGCTATGGGGAAAAAAATCTGTGGTGCCCCACTTCCCTTGGTGAGCTAAACACGGGCTTATTTTGCTTAATGGGTAATCCAGCGTTGCCCACGGTGAGTAGGAGACACCGATGAGCTTGGAAAGGCCGCCGTCCGTCGGATGGGAAGTTAAGCCGTGACTCCGTGTGCGGGAGAGCCATATCCTTTGCACGTTAAAGAACACGCTGGATGGCCTTGACGGGAGGCTACCATCTGTCTCCCAACATCTGTTCCAGTGGGTCCCCTCCCCCAATCTTCTCTGAGCCTTCGGGGTCCTTGTGACCTGATCATTTAGCCCATGGTGTGCAAAAAAGTGCCGCTCCAAGGTAAAAACAACGCAATCCTTACAAATCTCTGCTTGCTTGCTATTCATCGTAGAAATATGTCAGTTTACGTTTTTTTTTATCAACTATAGTATATTCAAAGCGTGCAAAACCATCCAATATGCAAATAATTCCTAATCTCCTCGATCAATTTAACCATAGCTTACTGTTCTCCTCTGCACCTATATTTATTTGTCCTTACCTGTTCGATGGATGCGTGAGGGCATGAAGTCGAGGCTCCCACACATACCGACCTTCGTGTGTTCTTTGGTCCACAGGAATTGGGGCATGGACGGTCGTGAAGGCACTGGGAAACTGCAGAGGCAACCCTAAGGACAAAAGAGAAAAAAAGAAACACTATTATTGCTTTTGTTAAGGAATTCATTTGATCATTTAATTTTTAGTCAGAGAGAAATATTACCATTCTATTCTCTTATTAGTCGTCCCGTGACCGAGTGGTTAGCGCACTTGGCTACTGATCTACGGGATCTGGGTTCGAACCCGCAGTTAAGGCATGGATGTTTGTGTTGCTTTTCGGCTGATGTGCAGCCATCCTCACAGGATGGCTGCACATCAGCCGAAAAATCACCCCGAAACATCACCCCGAAGGCTCAGAGAAGGTTGGGGGGAGGGGACCCATTGGAACAGCTTTTGGGAGACAGATGGTAGCCTCCCGTCAAGGCCATCCAGCGTGTTCTTTAACGTGCACAGGGTATGGCTCTCCCACACACGGGGCCACGGCTTAACGTCCCATTCGACGGACGGCGGCCTTTCCAAGCCCATCGGTGTCCCCTACTGACCGTGGGCAGGGCGGGGAATTTTGCGGAGATAAATCTCAACGCTGACCCAGCTGGGACTCGAACCTGGGAACTACAGATTACGAGCCTGGCGAAGGGAAGCTACCATCTGTCTCCCAACAGCTGTTTCAATGGGTCCCCTCCCCCAACCTTCTCTGAGCCTTCTGAGTCCATGTGACCTGGCCATTTAGCCCATGGTGTGCAAAAAAGTGCCGCTCAGAAGTAAAACAATCCAACAACACAACTCTGCTTAAAATCTCAAAAGAGAGACCTGTTAATAAGGGAAATAGAATATTTCATGCATTTTTCGTGAAATTTTTTAAAACCATCTATAACGAAGGAGAAAATATTACACTGCAATAAAAAATCCAGTCTCTTAGCCCCGCCTTTTACCGTCTCTATTGCCTCGCTTGCCGTCTTTCCCCTTGATTTTTTTCTAGATCCGGGCATGGTCTTCAGCCACATTTTTCCATTAAATACACGCAGTATTAAATCGTTAAACCGCTCAAATCGCTTTCAACGTGGCTGTACTCTCAGAGCAGTTTATTACCTAACAGCTAAAAGTGTCGCATGGCAGCACACCGGAAACCACCAAATGCTTCAGCTTCCTCTCCACGTGAGACTTTAATGACTTCATTCGTGTGGTCTTTCAAACATCAAAGGGATAGGAAAGTGCTGATTACGATTTCTGAGCCACGAATAATTTTCAAGTGTTGCAATTTCTTTTTTTCACGTTTTTTTTTTTAATGCCGGGTTTCAGCGAATGGCGAACAACGGAAGTGGTCGATGAGCCAAAGGTGAAAGGTTACCGAGCACCTTCTTCCTTTTCCACATCAACACCCAAAGGCACTGCGTCAGCAACACAAGATTGATGCTTCTCATTATTTTTACACTTCATTCCACCTAATTCAGAGCTGTCCAACTTCTAACTGCTAGAGGACCACTTCGTACTTTAGGGTTTGGTTGTTTTACCTCTGAGCGGCACTTTTTTTGCACACAATGGCTCAATGACAGGTCACAAGGGGATTGCAAAGTCTCAGGAATATATTAGGATAGGGGAGCACGGAACATCTGTTAGGAGACAAACGGAATCTGTCGTCTAAGCAAGATTGTTGGGTTGTTTTACCTCTGAGCGGTACTTTTTTGCACACCACGGGCTAAATGGCCAGGTCACATGGACCCCGAAGGCTCAGAGAAGGTTGGGGGAGGGGACCCACTGGAACAGCTGTTGGGAGACAGATGGTAGCCTCCCGTCAAGGCCATCCAGCGTGTTCTTTAACGTGCACAGGGTATGACTCTCCCGCACACGGGGCCACGGCTTAAAGTCCCATCCGACGGACGGCGGTCTTTCCAAGCCCATCGGTGTCCCCTACTGACCGTGGGCAGGGCGGGGAATTTTTGCGGAGATAAATCTCAACGCTGACCCAGCTGGGACTCGAACCTAGGAACTGCAGATTACGAGCCTGGCGCGCTACCGACTGAGCAACCCCCGCCCTCTGCAATCAAGATATTTCAACCTTTAAAAAACGCTACGAAGAAAAATGGAACCCAAATATGTTAGCTGATTATTGTTGGTGATTAATAAAAGAAACTCCTTCAACATCGTATAAGCCCCTTTTCTCAAAATCTATACGTGATATAAAAAAATAAAAAAGCAGGAAACAGAAAAAAGGTTAACATTTTTTGATTGGTGTTTTGCGAAAATTGAAGAAGTTGTTGAAGTGTTATTAGCGAAACAATTGAGTGCGATGTTGAACAAAGAGATTAAAACTAGAAAATTCTTATCTATTTGATAATAAAATAAATACCCCCTCAAGCAGCTGCTTGCCACAGAGGTCTGACAGGAGCCTGTCAGTTTATATGCCACAGTAGGAGATCTGAGAGGATGGCAGGACCTCAGCAGAAAAGCGACACACACATCCATGCCTAAATCCGGGGCTCGAACCCAGGTCCCTTAGATCAGTAGCCAAGCGTGCTAACCACTCGTCCACGGGACGGCTCTATTTGATAGCCTTTTCAATATCTATGCTATCAAATAGCTAGATCTATATCTATTGGATATCTATATCTACTGACTGAGTTCCCAGAAATGGGGTAATTATATCACGAAAGGCCGTAACTTTGAAAATAACTAATTTTTGATTAAATGAAGAAAGACGTAGATTTTGAAAAGAAGAAAGACGTAGAAGGAAGCAAAGATGATGATGTCAGTGCCTTTGAAATTTTGTCATCTGCCTTGCAACTCGAAACATACTTAAACAACGGATTTTTCTTTTCCATTTTCCTTTTCGGTTTTATTTTGTATGATATTTCGCTTTCTTTTTTCATTATTTTAATTTTTTTTTCCCGAAAGATGTCTCTTTGGGTCCAAATAACAATAACATCATGCTCCAAACATTATTTATTAAACGTGACGAATTAATACGGTATTGAAAGAGTTAAAACGATCGTAAATATTCAGGTTACTCTTGATTTGAGTCGCCATATAGTAAAAGCAGAAAATAGTTTTTTTATACCAAAAAAATAAAGAAAATTTTTATGTTTTCTTGCTAGAAATGCAAAAAACTGGCCAGGAATCTTTCATTTAAAAACAACATAAATTCGATCACTATGAAAGATAATTTATTTTTTCAAAAATAATGTTTTTTGCAGCTCATTTTTTAAGATAGTTTTCTTCGGAAGATTCATTTTTAATATGAAGCAGTCACTTATGAATCAGGGGCGGGGGTGGCTCAGTCGGTAGCGCGCCAGGCTCGTAATCTGTAGTTCCCAGGTTCGAGTCCCAGCTGGGTCAGCGTTGAGATTTATCTCCGCAAAATTCCCCGCCCTGCCCACGGTCAGTAGGGGACACCGATGGGCTTGGAAAGGCCGCCGTCCGTCGGATGGGACGTTAAGCCGTGGCCCCGTGTGTGGGAGAGCCATACCCTGTGCACGTTAAAGAAGACGCTGGATGGCCTTGACGGGAGGCTACCATCTGTCTCCCAACAGCTGTTCCAGTGGGTACCCTCACCCAACCTTCTCTTAGCCTTCGGGGTCCATGTGACCTGGCCATTTAGCCCATGGTGTGCAAAAAAGTGCCGCTCAGAGGTAAAACAACCCAACCCAACTTATGAATCATTGGTTCTAAGTCTTCACTTTTCTGTTTAATTATTAATATTCATTCGGTAATTCCTCTGAGGTCCTGCCATCCTCAAAGACCATCTACTATAGCATATAAGCTGACAGATTCCTGTTAGATCTCAGTGGCAAGCAGCTGCTTGAGGGGGTATTTATTTTATTTTAATTAACATTCAATTTCATTCAGTAACATTCAATTTATATAGTTTTTAATTTTTCTATAATGTTAACATATTTTTGTATCTAACTTTTTAGAAATAAATATTTTTGTTAGCAATAAAAACTAGAAGGGTAACATATCACCTCTTGCAAATATGCAAAAAAAATCGAAAATATCAAAATTTCCATTTTCAGAGGCACAATTAAAGTTTCTCGGAGATTCTAAAAATGTGAATAATAATAGTTTATCAACACCTATCTAACCTAAAAAGAATTTTCATCTCTAGGAGAAAACAATTTTCGCTTAAAGCAAAAAACAAATGGTTTTACCTAACCCCTCTAGGGGTTGTGTGTTGGGTTGTTTTACCTCTGAGCGGAACTTTTTTTTTTGCACACCATGGGCTAAATGGCCAGGCCACAAGGACCCCGAAGGTTCAGAGAAGGTTGGGGGAGGGGACCCACTGGAATAGCTGTTGGGAGACAGATGGTAGCCTCCCGTCAAGGCTATCCAGTGTGTTCTTTAACGTGCACAGGGTATGGTTCTCCCGTACACGGGGCCACGGCTTAATGTCCCATACGACGGACGGCGGTCTTTCCAAGCCCATCGGTGTTCCCTACTGTCCGTGGGCAGGGTGTGGAATTTTGCGGAGATAAATCTCAACGCTGACCCAGCTGGGACTCGAACCTGGAAACTGCAGATTACAAGCCTGGCACACTACCGACTGAGCTACCCTTTTGTCAATACCTATCCAACCCAAAAAGAATTTTTTTATTTATCATAAAAAACAAAAAGTTTGATGTCACAACAGGCGACAAAGTGTAAATATTAGCTCTTTTCTTCTGAAAACGAGTTAAAATGAGAAAATTTCATCTATAAAAAAAGATCAAAAAGGATCCGAACTGAAACACAGAGCATGTTCTTTTTTTTGGCTATTTTCGTTTTTCGATTTGGCTATGCTATCCTTTATCCCAGCCTTATGTTCGATTTTTTAAACCGTGAAATCTAAACCCCCTTTCACCCCCTTAATCCGCCACCGGCGATATATCAAATTTCAGGTAAAATATCTCACGAGAATGCGAGATCATCCCATCAAAGCATGAACCTGTATTAAGTTATTACCGCTGATGTAGTGCAGCCTCGAGCTGCGGTGCATCGGGTTTTGTCATAAATTATATTCCCCAATCAATAAATAAAAATGAAAAAACAAATGGACTTCGTTGAGCATAAGCGTTATATTAGCTGCCGATTATCTTCTTTGTTTCCAAAGTAAGCATGCTTTTTTTCTATCACGTGAAGCAACTGCACGCTTTCGTAAATAATTGAGCAATTGCTACCTGGAGATGAGAGCAAAGGAAACAATGTCTGAGTCAAATGAAGTCGGCTAAAAGTCAACGTTTATCGTGCGCGTGATGCAAAAACGCAAACACGCGCAAAAGATACACAAAAAAAAGCAACAAAACCCAGTAACAGATATTGCGCCCGGGTCCATCTATTCACCCGACACCATCTCCTTCAAATGCGATTGCACCCAGATTCGTAGGAAGCTGTTGCAGATAAATCTGAATCGTTCCTGGTTTCTCTGCTTGGGAATCTCTCGCTCCGTGGCGATTGCTGCGAGATGAAGAAGCTGAGAGGGCCCACTACTGGTAATTCGCCTCCAATTGGCTGACAAGCGTAGAACCTTTCATTAACGCGATGATTGCGATCAAGACTCCGAAAGCGTGACTCGATGCAAGTGCTCCTCACGTTCAGCGAGAAGGAGCATTAATGTTCCATAATTGTGTAATAGGAGGGCCTAGTTTCGAGCCACTCTGAACCCGCCACACAGATTGGCAGCAAAAGGATACACCCTGATGATGATGATGAAGCTTCGAGAGGAAAAAAAGACAACTAAAATGTTGTCAGTTTTATGATTTACATCCATGTATATGGGAGCACCGATTTGCAAATGTTCTTAGTGCTTCACTGCTCGAAAATAAATAGAAATTGTGATTCGTAAGTTTTGGGTGCGTTAAAAAGAACAAAAACTTTGCTTTTCATTTATTACCACTGCGTTTCAAGGATCAGAACATGCACGGAATTTCCGCTCATCGAGACAAAGGAATCTTTTCCTATACTATATTGAATACTCTAATCTATCAGTGCAACTTATGACGTTTTTATCATTGAAGTCAATCAGGAAGAAAATCTAATCGCTGTTCCACTCTTTTCTGATGAGATTTAACAATTCCCCTCCCATTTTCTGGGGCGGGGGTGGCTCAGTCGGTAGCGCGCCGGCTCGTAATCTGTAGTTCCCAGGTTCGAGTCCCAGCTGGGTCAGCGTTGAGATTTATCTCCGCAAAATTTCCCCGCCCTGCCCACGGTCAGTAGGTGACACCGATGGGCTTGGAAAGGCCGCCGTCCGTCGAATGGGACGTTAAGCCGTGGCCCCGTGTGTGGGAGAGCCATACCCTGTGCACGTTAAAGAACACGCTGGATGGCCTTGACGGGAGGCTACCATCTGTCTCCCAACAGCTGTTCCAGTGGGTACCCTCACCCAACCTTCTCTGAGCCTTCGGGGTCCATGTGACCTGGCCATTTAGCCCATGGTGTGCAAAAAAGTGCCGCTCAGAGGTAAAACAACCCAACCCAACTCCCATTTACTATGCTTTAGATTTTCCTATTCTCTACAAGGGATTATCTCAGTAGGTAATAATCTGCAATTCCCCGGTTCTAGTCCCAAGTTGATATTTATCTAAGCTCAACCCTCATCCTGCCCTGGTCAGAAAGAGGAAACTGATGCACTTGGAAAGTATCCGTCAAACGTAAAGTTAAGCCGTGACTCCATGTGCAGGATAATCATATTCTGCAAATGAGCAGGCTGGATGGCTTTGATAGGAGGTTCCATCTGTTTCTTAAGAGCTGTTCAGTGAGTCCCCTACTGAACTCTTGGTCTCCCTACTTGACTCCTCTCGAAATTTCTCTTCAAGCAGCTGCTTGCTACAGAGGTGTGAGAGGAGCCTGTCAATTTATACGCCATGGTAGAAGGTCTGTGAGGAAGGCTTGACCTCAGCAGAAAGACAACACAAACATCCATGCTTTACTCGGAGCTTTACTCAGTAGCCAAGCACGCTAACCACTGGGCCAATGGACGGACAATGGGCTAAATGGCCAGATCACAAGAACTCAGAGTTGGTTAAGAGATCCATTGGACAGCTATTAGGAAACAGCTGGAAGCCTACTGTCAAGGCCTTCCAGCGTATTCTTAACGTGTATAAGGTATGGCTATCGGATCCACGGCTTAACGTCTCATTCGACGAATGACGGCCTTTCCAAGCCTATCAGTGTCACGTTTCTCACAGAAGACAAAATGGGGATTAGAAGAGAGAAATCTGAACGCTGGCATCCAAAAATAGGAAAATTTAAAGGCAGAATATATGCTGATTTCTCCTATTCTGGATTTAAAAAAAATGCAGATTGGTTTATTTTTTGACATCCGTACAAAGTGCTGACGATAACAGCAGTAAACGCTGTTCTTGACCAAACAAGGCCATTGCTATTCTGAGCAACGGGTTGATTTAATTCCTGACCCTGCGTCTTGAGCAGAATAAGGAATGACGATCACACTACCCGTTCCCTCCTTCTCACACCATCCTCTCTCCCCTTCCACACAAGTCGGTATGTCACGAGATACGCACGCATGCGTGATCGATGCCGATGCTTGGCGACAGCCAAACAATCGCTCGGTGGGGATGGCGGAAGACAGACTCCTGGCGACTCCATGCTCCTGATGGGAGAGCCATAATAGATTTTGCTGCTCATGGGCTGCACAAAAGGCGATTCCGCACGCAGGTGTGGGGACACGCCCTCGCAGGCCCTGCCAATGAAGAGAGCCGCGACGCTCGCAATGGCATTCCGATCTCCCTTACCCTCAATGGACTGTGCTTGCAGACCAAGGCGAAGCAAACAGGCGTGGAGCGACGGCAGATTTACGGTGTTTACGAGGGTGGTGAGGGGGATAAGTGAGGTGGGATGGGTTGAGATGTCAGCCAAGGCATCTTTTTTCACGCAGAACTGCATTTTGTGGTAACTGATGCCGTGCGTAGAGAGAAAATAATGTGTGTGTGGGGGGGGGGCGGTTATTATGGGTTCAAAGGAACGGAAAGACAATTGTTCGTTACTGAGTAGTTGGGTTGGGTTGTTTTACCTCTGAGCGGCACTTTTTTGCACACCATGGGCTAAATGGCCAGGTCACATGGACCCCGAAGGCTCAGAGAAGGTTGGGGGAGGGGACCCACTGGAACAGCTGTTGGGAGACAGATGGTAGCCTCCCGTCAAGGCCATCCAGTGTGTTCTTTAACGTGAACAGGGTATGGCTCTCCCGCACACGGGGCCACGGCTTAACGTCCCATCCGACGGACGGCGGCCTTTCCAAGCCCATCGCTGTCCCCTACTGACCGTGGGCAGGGCGGGGACTTTTGCGGAGATAAATCTCAACGCTGACCCAGCTGGGACTCCAACCTGGGAACTACAGATTACGAGCCTGCCGCGCTACCGACTGAGCCACCCCCGCCCCTCGTTACTGAGTAGGATTTTAACTTTAGTACAGAACATGTACGTGGGCTACTATCTTTTTAGAAATAAGTTTTTTTGAATAAGTCCAAGATAGACACTATAAAGCTCAAAATATTATTGCGAAAATAAAAAATATTTTTTTTTGAAACAAAAAATTTTCTTTTTTAAAGTTTGAAAAAATGCACGTCAGTTTTTAGATTGTCACTCATTTTTGCAGCAATTTAATCCAGATTAAAATAAAAGAAATATACACTGTCTGACCAAATTATTATGAACATTATCGTGATGAAAGTACCATGATGAGTGCCAATATATGCAAAATTTCTTACTGACGTAACTATTCTACGTTACTACGAAGTTCTATAAAAGCCATAAAGGCATGGTAGAAAGGAAAGTGTGGCATGTGTGAAAAGGATGATGGGATTGACTTCGAAGACAGGTTCATCGTTGGAGAGCGATGGGACTGCAGCATCCTTAACGGAAGTGATGCAACTCAGCAAAAAATCACAGGGCACGCTATCCCCTAGTGTATGTAGAATGGCAATGGTTTCAAAAAATGTTCGCCAATCGTAGTATATGCGGATGAGAAAATAAACCGAAAAAATTTGAAACTTGTTATTGGAAATACAGCCAAAAAATATTTCTCCACATTAATAAAAAAGTTATGCTTCCAAAAAAAAAAATTAATATTATATTTCGTTAGGGCAAAAAAGACATTAACTTTTGGTACACCTCTATTATTTAACATATTTTTAGGTGAGGGGAGGGGTAACCACAACTCGTGCCCCCCCCCACCCCATCTCCACTGGGACCTGGTGGCTCAATCGGTAGCGTGCCAGGATTGTAATCTGCAGTTCCCAAGTTCGAGTCCCAGCTGGGCCAGCGTTGAGATTTGTCTCCGCAAAACTCCCCGTCCTGTCCACGGTCAGTAAGGGATACCGATGGGGTTTGGAAAGGCCATCATCCGTGCACGTTAAAGAACACGCTGGAGAGCCTTGACGGGAAGCTATCATCTGTCTCCTAACATCTGTCCAGTGGGTCTCCCCCCCCCCCCCCAACCTTCTCTGAGCCTTCGGGGTCCTTACGACCTGACCATTTAGCCCACTGGGGGCAAAAGAGTGACGCTCAGAAGTAAAACAACCATCTCCACTGCTATTTATAGAGAGGGGGAAACTCCTCATCATTCGCAGATGTAACCAGTTCTACAATGGAATTTCGGGCAGGCAAATAGAGTTTTATTGCTGAGTGTTCAACCTCTAAGAGGCACTTTTATGCACACAGTGAAATAAAACGACCATGTCACAAGGACCCCAAGAACTCAGAGCTGGATAGCCAAATGCATCTCAAGATCAAGTTCATATTAGAGCAGAAATGGCATCTGGAATCTCAGTGAGGAAAGGAACATGGGGGGGCATCAAGTTACGAGCCGGCTGCCTTACTGACAGAAATGAAAGGATAGTGCTGATGTATGATGACCCAAGTTCTAATCTTTTGAAAGAGAATCGGTCGTATTGTGTTGAAGTTCCTTTTGCAGTTACGCATTAATCGCTTGATAAGAACTGAAATCTTTGTCAGATTTCTTTCTATTGTTTACACCAGTGTCGAGCACCATCACACTCTCGAGATTGCTGAGAGATATCCTTGACACAGATGCCGACGAGAGATGTTGAAGAAAAATGACCAAGGATGATGGATGGCAGTGACTGAGGATGCTGATGGAATCTGCAAAATGGATGGATCTCAGCAGTGTAATGGAAACACTGACAACTGTCAGATTAAATAACTTGATTATGAATTGTTTCTGAGATAAAGAATTAATAAGACGAACGCAATACAAAAATTCCGAGCCTTGCTCTCCGTTTCACTTGTTTTTGATTCTGGTCTTCGTTGGAGCCTGCTCCTGTCACCATTGATATTTCGTGAGTCCTGAAGTTCTAGTCGCCCTGAAGCGACTCTTCAAATTCTGCTCAAGATTTAATAATAAACATTAAAAGAAACAAGAAATCAGGATTTTTAAAAAATGAGTTAAATTAGGCAACTGTGAAAACTTTTTACTGTTTTAATAATTTTATTGTTCTTAAACTGTGGGGGCGAAAATGTGGCAGGGAGGGTCAAAAGTTATTAAAAAATGCGCATGTTTTGGAATATGTTATTAGATCTAGCCGTCCCATGACCGAGTGGTTATACGCTTGGCTACTGATCTAAGGGATCTGGGTTCGAGCCCCCGATAAGACATGGATGTGTGTGTGTCGTTTTTCTGCTGAGGGCCTGCCATCCTCTCAGACCTTCTACTTTGGCATATAAACTGACAGGTTCCTGTCAGACCTCTGTGGCAAGCAGCTGTTTGAGAGGGTACTTATTTTATATTAGATCTATAGAATCACTACCTACGTAAACTCAGTGACTCCTTACACATTTCTTTTTACTTAAATGTAATGTTTAGACTTTAAACGCTCGTGAACTAGCTTTGGAAAGTATATAAAACATCCGGAAGAAAGTTCCTTAGAGCTTAGATCCAGAATAGGCCACGTTGAAACAACACAATTAGCTCAAATCTCAGATTCTTTGTAAGCCTTATAATCTACATATGTAATAGAAAAGTTGTTTGTCTGTCGTTTGTCCGACATCTTCTCCAAGACAGTCACTGAGCTAAGACCACCAAACTTCGTCTACAGTTTCAACTCAACGTAATTTATGACCAGAAAACCCTGTTAGAGTTTCGACCCCACAAAATTAGGTCCACCCCAAAAAGTTGGCCGCGAAGCATTTGTTCATTGATAAATTTCCTCATCGATAACGTAGTATTCCAATCATAACATTCGACTCTCCATTCTTAAAGTAACTGATGATAGTGCCCCAAGAAGGTTCGAACCCTCCTCAAGCAGATTGGAGCCCGATCTCTAAACCCCCACGTAACCCGAACAGTAAATTCCGGATCGATTCTGATTAATTCGATTCGGTCGAGTACGTGCGGGATTACGGAGAGCTGAAAACTTCCGGCACCCATTACTAATACGCCTGCTACTCTGAGTTATCATATCTAGAGTTTCTAAGGGTCGGGTAAAATCATAAAGGATGAGTGAAGATTGGCAATCAATATTAATCATAATCTGAAGAAAATGTTTGAGTTTGTAACAAACTTTCTTCTCAATTTAAACTGCATAACATGAATTTAGTTTGTAGTAATAAATAATAGCATAGCAGTATAATATAATAGCATTGCAGCGTGATCAGAGCAACTAGTTTCAAAGGGATATGATGTGAAGAATATTAAAATTTTTGATGCATATTTAGAGATGAATATTGATGAGACTAGAATATCTATCAGAATATGTGTTTAGAAATAATACATAAGACGAGGAGATTTTGGAAACTAACAAAACTTCTCAATCCTTGTGATGCAGTTAGGTACACAAATGAATTACTCAAAGGTTAAACTTGGGTTCGTCTCGGAGATATTGATATTTGTATTTCTGCTGAAATATCGTATGACTCCCGCATCTTTTCTATGCTTATGTGCTGATAAGCTTCTATCAGTATTGGTAAACAACTTCTTGAACACTATTTATTATATAAATTTTAAAAAAGTAACACGTGAGGACTAGCAAATCATAAAAGGATCACATTCTTAAACCATTCTAGATGTGACTCGTCGGATGGGACGTTAAGCCATCGCTCTGTGTGTGCAGGAGAGTCATATCCTGAATGGTTTTGACGGGAGGCAACCATCTGTCTCCTAAGAGCTGTTCAGTGTGTTGCCCCCAAACTTCTCTCTCAACAGCTGTTCAGTGGGTTGCCTCCAAACTTCTTCCTTAACAGCTGTTCAGTGGGTTACCTCCAACCTTCTCTCTTAACAGCTGTTCAATGGGTTGGCTCCAAACTTCTTCCTTAACAATTGTTCAGTGGGTTGCCTCCAAACTTCTCTCTTAACAGCTGTTCAGTGGGTTGCCTCCAACCTTCTCTCTTAACAGTTGTTCAGTGGGTTGCCTCCAACCTTCTCCCTTAACAGCTGTTCAGTGGGTTACCTCCCACCTTCTCCCTTAACAGCTGTTCAGTGGGTTGCCTCCCACCTTCTCTCTTAAGAGCTGTTCAGTGGGTTGCCTCCAACCTTCTCTCTTGACAGCTGTTCAGTGGGTTGTCTCCAAACTTCTCTCTTAACAGCTGTTCAGTGGGTTGCCTCCAACCTTCTCTCTTAACAGCTATTCAGTGGGTTGCCTCCAAACTTCTCTCTTAACAGCTGTTCAGTGGGTTGCCTCCAACCTTCTCTCTTAACAGCTGTTCAGTGGGTTGCCTCCAACCTTCTCCCTTAACAGCTGTTCAGTGGGTTGCCTCCCACCTTCTCTCTTAACAGCTGTTCAGTGGGTTGCCTCCAACCTTCTCTCGTAACAGCTGTTCAGTGGGTTGCCTCCAACCTTCTCTCCTAGTAGCTGTTCAGTTGGTTGCCCCCAACCTACTCTCTTAACAGCTGTTCAGTGGGTTGCCTCCAACCTTCTCCCTTAACAGCTGTTCGATGGGTTGCCTCCAACCTTCTCTCTTAACAGCTGTTCAGTGGGTTGCCTCCGACCTTCTCTATTAACAGCTGTTCAGTGGGTTGCCTCCCACCTTCTCCCTTAAGAGCTGTTCAGTGGGTTGCCTCCCACCTTCTCTCCTAACAGCTGTTCAGTGGGTTGCCTCCAACCTTCTCTCCTAACAGCTGTTCAGTGGATTGCCCCCAACCTTCTCTCTTAACAGCTGTTCAGTGGGTTGCCTCCAACCTTCTCTCTTAACAGCTGTTCAGTGGGTTGCCTCCAACCTTCTCCCTTAACAGCTGTTCAGTGGGTTGCCTCCAACCTTGTTCCTTAACAGCTGTTCAGTGGGTTGCCTCCCACCTTCTCTCTTAACAGCTGTTCAGTGGGTTGCCTCCAACCTTCTCTCCTAACAGCTGTTCAGTGGGTTGCCCCCAACCTTCTCTCCTAACAGCTGTTCAGTGGGTTGCCCCCAACCTTCTCTCTTAACAGCTGTTCAGTGGGTTGCCTCCAACCTTCTCCCTTAACAGCTGTTCAATGGGTTGCCTCCAACCTTCTCTCTTAACAGCTGTTCAGTGGGTTGCCTCCGACCTTCTCTCTTAACAGCTGTTCAGTGGGTTGCCTCCCACCTTCTCCCTTAAGAGCTGTTCAGTGGGTTGCCTCCCACCTTCTCTCCTAACAGCTGTTCAGTGGGTTGCCTCCAACCTTCTCTCCTAACAGCTGTTCAGTGGATTGCCCCCAACCTTCTCTCTTAACAGCTGTTCAGTGGGTTGCCTCCAACCTTCTCCCTTAACAGCTGTTCAGTGGGTTGCCTCCAACCTTGTTCTTTAACAGCTGTTCAGTGGGTTGCCGCCCACCTTCTCTCCTAATAGCTGTTCAGTGGGTTGCCTCCAACCTTCTCTCTTAACAGCTGTTCAGTGGGTTGTCTCCAACCTTCTCCCTTAACAGCTGTTCAGTGGGTTGCCTCCAACCTTCTTCCTTAACAGCTGTTCAGTGGGTTGCCCCCCACCTTCTCTCTTAAGAGCTGTTCAGTGGGTTGCCTCCAACCTTCTCTCTTGACAGCTGCTCAGTGGATTGTCTCCAACCTTCTCTCTTAACAGCTGTTCAGTGGGTTGCCTCCAACCTTCTCTCTTAACAGCTCTTCAGTGGGTTGCCTCCAACCTTCTCTCTTAACAGCTGTTCAGTGGGTTGCCTCCAACCTTCTCTCTTAACAGCTGTTCAGTGGGTTGCCTCCAACCTTCTCCCTTAACAGCTGTACAGTGGGTTGCCCCCAACCTTCTCTCTTAACAGCTGTTCAGTGTGTTGCCTCCAACCTTCTCCCTTTACAGCTGTTCAGTGGGTTGCCCCCAACCTTCTCTCTTAACAGCTGTTCAGTGGGTTGCCTCCAACCTTCTCCCTTAACAGCTGTTCAGTGGGTTGCCCCCAACCTTCTCTCTTAACAGCTGTTCAGTGGGTTGCCTCCAACCTTCTCCCTTAACAGCTGTTCAGTGGGTTGCCCCCAACCTTCTCTCTTAACAGCTGTTCAGTGGGTTGCCTCCAACCTTCTCCCTTAACAGCTGTTAGAAGGTGGGAAGCAACCCACTGAACAGCTGTTAAGAGAGAAGGTGGGAGGCAGACCACTGAACAGCTGTTAAGGGAGAAGGTAGGAGGCAGCCCACTGAACAGCAGTTAAGGGAGAAGGCAGGAGGCAACCCACTGAACAGCTGTTAAGGGAGAAGGCAGGAGGCAGCCGACTGAACAGCTGTTAAGGGAGAAGGTTGGAGGCAACCCACTGAAAGCTGTTAACAGAGAAGGTGGGAGGCAGCCCACTGAACAGCTGTTAAGGGAGAAGGTAGGAGGCAGCCCAATGAACAGCTGTTAAGGGAGAAGGTGGGAGGCAGCCCACTGAACAGCTGTTAAGGGAGAAGGTGGGAGGCAACCCACTGAACAGCTGTTAAGGGAGAAGGTTGGAGGCAACCCACTGAATAGCTGTTAAGGGAGAAGGGAGGAGGCAGCCGACTGAACAGGTGTTAAGGGAAAAGGTGGGAGGCAACCCACTGAACAGCTGTTAAGAGAGAAGTTTGGAGGCAACCCACTCAACAGCTATTAAGGAAGAATGTTGGAGGCAACCCACTGAACAGCTGTTAAGGAAGAAGTTTCGAGGCAACACACTGAACAGCTGTTAAGGAAGAATGTTGGAGGCAGCCCACTGAACAGCTGTTAAGGGAGAAGGTGGGAGGCAGCCCACTGAACAGCTGTTAAGGGAGAAGGTGGGAGGCAACCCACTGAACAGCTGTTAAGGGAAAAGGTGGGAGGCAACCCACTGAACAGCTGTTAATGGAGAAGGTTGGAGGCAACCCACTGAACAGCTGTTAAGGGAGAAGGTGGGAGGCAACCCACTGAACAGCTGTTAAGAGAGAAGGTGGGAGGCAACCCACTGAACAGCTGTTAAGGAAGAAGGTTGGAGGTAACCCACTGAACAGCTGTTAAGAGAGAAGGTTGGAGCTGTTCAGTGGCCTCTGAGCGGCACATTTTTGCAAATGGCCAGGTCACAAGGACCCCTGAAGTCTCAGAGAAGGTTGGGGGAGGGAATCCACTGGAACAGCTGGTGGGAGATAGATGGTATCCTCCCGTGAAGACCATCCAGTGTGTTCTTTAACGTGCACAGGTTATGGCTCTCCCGCACACGGAGCCACGGTTTAACGTCCCATCCGAAGGACAGCGGTCTTTCCAAGTCCATCGGTGTCCCCTACTGACCGTGGGCAGGGCGGAGAGTTTTGCGGTATGGTTTTTAAAGCACCTTTAGTTTGTTAGTAGGATCCTGTTTAAAAAAAGATCGCCAGAGGATAGGACCCCCTCAAAACTTGAACGATGCCAAAATACCACACTATTTCAAGCAACCCTTCAATAAAAATAAGCCGAGACCGATCATCGCGCAATTGGATTCGCGACAGAATATAAATAAATGGGTCGAAGCATTGAAACGAAACAAAAATTTAAATGGAAAAGAGTTGATTGGAGACGATGGTGAAGGACTGGTTTTCGTCAATGAACATTTAATCCCTGAGCTAAAGCATGTGTTATATGAAACTAAAAAGTTTCAACGTGCTAATGGATTCAAATACGTGTGGACTAGGAATTGCAAAATATTTTTGCGACGTAGTGATACTAGCTAGCCCTGTAATACATGTTAGATTCTTGGAAGACCTAAATGCTATTCAGGTTCGATAGTTACCGATTTGTATTTTTGTATTTAATCCTTTTTCTCTGTGATGTTTGTTGGTAATTTTTCTCTTATTCAGTTAAATATATGCAGTGCTAGAGCACATTTTGATGAATTTTTGACGTACTTGGGGACTTTTCAGGAAAGACCCAGATTAATTATATTGACAGAAATTTGGATCTATCCTGGGAAGTCTCGCTGTACAAAATAGACGGTTCCAAGTGCTTCTCATTTTGTAGGGATGATTACAGATCAGGTGGAGTATTAATTTATGTTAGCTGCGACATCGATGCTATACAGCAATCAATCACAATGAATTGCGCAGACATTGCGGTTTTAAAACTTGAAATTGAAAACAAAGAGTGGACATTAATGGCTGTATACAGATTTCCTTCTGAAAATGTATCTAATTTCATTTCCGAATTAAACGGAATCCTAGAATCACTTGATACCCTTAATATTCTCTATCTTGGAGATATTAATATTAACTTGTTAAATGACAACACAAACACTGATGAATATATAGACTATTAGCATAAAATGATTTGCTTAATATGATAGAAGAGCCAAACAGAATTACCGAGAACTCGTCTACATGTATTGATCATGTATTTCTTAGAACCAAAGAATTATATAACTGTAATATATTTCTGGATGACATTGGAATTACAGACCACTGCTTAGTTAAAGTTAATTTAGATATTAAAATTGAACAAAAATTAAATAATGATGAAATAAAAATGGTGGATTTAAAAAGATTAAACGAACTTAATTGCAAATATAAAATGGGATGATATATATATATTGACGACTCTGTTAATGCTTCTTTTAAACATTTAATTGATACGCTAAGCCATTTAATTGATGATTCAACGAAAGTAAAGAAAAAACGTTTTAAGACAATTAAACCGTGGATGATAAATGAATTAGCAATTTTAATAAATTATCGTAACACTCTGTATAAGGAAAATAATTCAGATATGTCGCTTAAACTGTCATTTTCCCGATACAGAAATTTTGTCACTAGTGCCATAAGGGAAACAAAAACACAATACTTTACTAATAAATTTTCCAGAGCAGGTAAAAACCAGAAAAAGCAGTGGAATGTAACAAATGAAATATGTGGTAACTTTAAAGAGAAAGAAAACTATCCCCGTGCAATTAAAAGTAAAAACGAGTTAATTAAATATGATGAAGACCCTTGTAAATTTGCAAATTTGTTCAACGATTATTTTGCCGGAATTGTACGGAATTTGAACAAAGATTTTTGTCAAACAAATGCTGACTGGGAAGGAGACGGAAAATCATCAACTGCGGTAAGTTCTTTCTTCTTAACACCAATAATAGCTAAAGATATTAGGACTCAAATTTTACTTCTACCAAAAAATAAATCTCCCGGTTTTGATGGCTTAACCGCAGAAATAATTCATCTGTTGGGAGAAAAATTTATCGAAATACTGTAAATCTATTTAATCTATCCATTGAGCAAGGAATTTTTCCTGATGTTTTGAAAAAAAGCTACTACTGTTCCTATTTTTAAAGACGGTGACCCAAAGGAATTAGAGAATTATTGACCTATTGCATTACTCTCAGTAATATCTAAAATTTTTGAAAAAATAGTGAAAAATAAATTTTATGAATATTTGGAAAAAAAAAAGTTTCCTCAGTAGCAATCAGTTTGGGTTTAGAGAAAAAATGGGTACGAATGATGCATTATTGCAGGTAACAAATACGATTTACACAGCTATGAATAACAGTGATCATGCATTAGCAATCTTTCTAGACATTAAAAAAGTATTCGATACGGTAAATCATCAAAAATTAATACAAAAATTACAAGCTGCTGGAGTTAGAGGAGTGGCATTGAATTGGTTTCGCAGTTATTTAGCTAACAGAAGGCAAAGAGTAAAAATAAAAGATACATACAGTGCTTGGACTAAAGTTGAATACGGAGTGCCCCAGGGATCTGTTCTGGGTCCTTATTATTTATTATTTACATTAATGATCTAGATTCCATTAACCTAACAGGTAAATTAACTATTTTTGCTGACGACACTTGCCTGACATATTCCGGTTCTGATTCTTCGATTATTTTTAAACAAGCAAATAGTGATCTAAAATTAGTTAGAAACTGGACCACAAGTAATTTTTTAACAATAAATCTGACAAAGACAAATGCAGTTTATTTCTACTTAAAGAAAAATAGTTCTGTTACAGATACTTTGCACCGCAATAAATTGAAATATCATGATACAAATTGTTCATCGAAAAGTCACTGTAATTGTCCTCAAATTCCTTTTGTGCCGTCAGTGAAATATATAGGTATTTGGATTAATGCAGGCCTAACTTGGAAAGTGCATGTAACATGGGTTAAAAGAAAGGTCATCCGTAACCTGGCCCGCTTATATCTCGTAAGACTATTAGTTACATTTAAATTTATGTGTACATTATGTTATGCATTAATCCATTCTCAATTAACATATGGTATAAAATCTTGGGAAGGCATGTATTTCAATAATTTTAAACAACTTTTAGTGCTGCAAAAGAGATTTATTCGCTTATTAATTAAAAGCCCAAAAACGCAACCTTCATTACCTTTGTTTTGCCTTTACGCTATGATTATTTTTTCGAAATAATTAAATACTTTTACTTTAGAAATGATAGCATTAAAACTGATACGAATAATTACCAATTAAGACGAGATAAAAACATAAATTATGAAATTCCTGCATTACATAAGGAAATTTTTAGTCACTATTATTTGTACTTAGCACAGAAATTTCTTTCCTCTCTACCGGTCAGCATGAAAAATATCACGAATTATCATTTGTTTTCTAAAGTTCTCAAGAACTACATTTTGAAACTGGATGATGTGGAAACTTTTTTGCATTAATCTGCTACAACTGTTTTTATGTAACATGGATATTGAATGTTTCTCACTTTCTAACTTTCACACTTCTGGATTACTAGAAATTTTTTGTTTTCAGTTGTTTTCTTTATTTTGTGTATTATTCAATGTGACGACTGATGTTTTCAATTGAAATTGTTTCTGTATCTTGTGAGACCTCAAAATTTTTATATACTGTAAAACATTATCTGAAATAAAAAATTATCTATCTATCTATCTATCTATATTTTCCTAAAAACACAATTAGAACGAAGGAGAGACAACAAAATATTGCACTATTTAGATGGAAAAATTTCTTGGTAGAAAAAAAACGCAACAGCGTTCTGGTTCGTTCATTTCAATCCAGTTATCGTCGCCACCCACTAATTTGCAGTATCCGGGATTGCCTGAACATAATACGGCAGAAAGAAGATCCTGAGAAATCGAAAATTCAATAAGAAAAACAACACCTATCCACTCCTTATTCAGAATTAGAATCCAGGTCTTTTTGCATAGCAGCCAAGCGCATTAACCACCCGGCCGCTTTAAGAATTGCTTCTTCTTTTGCTCTGATGTAAACCGGAAGAGGTTTGTGTGGACTATACAAATAATAAATAAGCTTATCTTTATCTTAAAGAAAGCCTTCATCATGTTTGCTGTCAAATCACACCGCTCAATTGCATGTTTGTGTGCATGCTTCAGCGTTTGTGTGCATGTAGCGCGCAGCTTGAAGTGAGTGTGCACTGTAGCGAGCACGTGGCCCGCCATTATCCACCTCTTCTGCCCTCTATCCCTTCTCGGCGATGTTGACAGAAGGCAGGTCGCGCGTGACGTCACGAGTTGGCCAGTGATTGGCGGACGCAGTGCGAAATACCTCTCAGGCGATGAGGGGTTAAGCCAGAACTCTATATGACGTGAGTGCGGAGCTTTTTCCTATCGAAGCATCCCTAATGGTGAGTGGCAGGACAATGATGCAGCCCACAATGCTGGATGTCATATTGCTCGCGACTGACGTTGAATAATGTGAAGATCCGCAGCTCATTTGGGCAACAATTGGGTTGTTAAGGAATTTGAAGATCCTCTTTGGAAAACATTCGAGGGCATTCACGATGAAAGGAGAACTTGAATTCTTGCGGACGAAATTATTTCTATTATGACTGGGATGCTTCCATCCAAACATAAACGATGATCTTTAATATTTATACTTGGAAGGAGTTTTTTTTCTTTCAACTTTTTTTTATTTTCTTTCAACTTTTTAGCCGTCCCGTGGCCGAGTGGTTAGCACGCTTGACTACTAATCTAAGAGACCTGGGTTCGAGCCCCGGGTAAGGCATGGATGTGTGTGTCGTTTTTCTGCTGAGGTCCTGCCATCCTCTCAGATCTCCTACTGTGGCATATAAACTGACAGGCTCCTGTCAGACCTCTGTGGCAAGCAGCTGCTTGAGGGGGTATTTATTTATTTTATTTTTTATTTTTTCAACTTTTAGGGGTTTTCTTTTCAACTTTCCATGTCTACAGGACATATCCTGGTATTCTTTACTACTGATATATTGAAATACAATTGGTAGATATTAATTTGAAAAATCTTGTAAATAATTTTAAAACATTCATAAACATTTTAATATAGTCGTAATGAAGAAATTATTTTATGTGGTTCAAAAATAGATTTTTAGTTAAATTTTTGATGAATTTAATAGCTTTAATTTTGATGCATAATTAATTTCCTTCCTTTCTTCCCTCCTTTTGATCAACGATTCTCCAGGACTCACGTATCAAGGTGACCTTGGTTCTACTCGCGTCTCATAAAACAAATAATCAATAAACTGAATCTGGCTCATTTCTTCCAATTTTTTTATCAAACATTTTTATGGGCATTACTAAACGATTTTGCAAGTTCATTAGAATAAGTACTCATTAATAATTAAATTAATTAAATAAAGTACTCATTAAAATTGTAGATTTTTGTTTTTTAATAGATATTTCCTTGATTTCTAAAAAGATAGTTTTTCTCAATTCATTAAATAAATAAATGCCTCCTCAAACATCTGTTTTCCACGGCGGTCTTACACTACAGTAGAAGGTCTGTGAGGATGGCGGGACCTCAGCAGAAAAACATCCCAAACATGAATTAATTCACGGGGCTCGAACCCAGGTCCCTTTGATCAGCAGCCAAGAGCCCTAATCACTCACTCAATACAAATGTATGTATTTTTTTTTTATTTCAAGTACTCGTAGAGCAATTTTTCTCTAGCTCATTAAGAATAGCCGTCCGGTGGCCGAGTGGTTAGCACGCTTGGCTTTGATTTACGGGACCTGGGTTCGAGACCCGGATAAGGCATGGATGTATGTGTCGTTTTTCTGCTGAGGTCCTGCCATCCTCACAGACCTACTATGGCATATAAACTGACAGGCTCCTGTCAGACCTCTTGTGGCAAGCAGCTGCTTGAGGGGGTATTTATTTATTTATTTTTAAGTTTGGGTTGAACGGGCCTGTTATATAGTAACTACAAAGTGTTAACTACATTGTCTGCCGTGTACCCCAGATTTTAAGGCCAACAATACAAACGAAATAAAATAGTTAAATACTGTTTAAAATGATATTGCACGAATATATCTAAAATAAATTACCCCTCAAGCAGCAGCATACCCGAGTGGTCTGATAGAAGCCTGCCAGTATAACACTCCACACAGAGACGATTTGTGAGAAAAGCGAGATTCCTGACTGAAAGACAACACAAATAAAAAAAAACATTCATACCTCATCCGAGACTCGAACCCAAGTCCATCTGATTGGGTTCGAGCCTCGGATGAGGTATAGTTAGAGGTTTAGCAGTACCATGCTAATCATTCATATAAAACGCCTAAAACATTCTACAGTTTCGTTTCGTCATTAACATAATCTGTTCTTGCAGGCAAAACAAATACACAGTGAAACTAGAACCAGAAAACACATCTTCTGCTTGTCTTGCTGATCTACACGACAACAAGAACTGCCACTGTCCCAAGCCTCCCCATCCTGCGACTGACATGTGATGTTATCTCTGTCTGTTTGCCCTGGTGTTGTTATGGCGGTCCCAATCTTTGACCCCGGTAAATTCCCTTCTCTCTATGATCTGTAGTGCTCCCTGAGCGAACAACCAACCCCACTGACAAACTCATACATAAGCGGCAACCAGCTTTTTCCCCATACATCACTGTCTTTCGCAGCAGGTTGGATTAAAAATGATCAATGATTTCTATTAATTCACCAGCTTACCAAAATTAGGGTCCATCAGTAACCTAACGACAGATTCGCAGGAGTCTGAGGACCTGCATTCCTCGTCCTGTGACGTCAGCAGGCCATGGAATCACGTGGCTGAGGCGACTGCCGCTGGCTCCGGGGTTCCTGCAACGAGAGGAGAGATAATGACATTCTGAGTATGACATCGCATCATCTGATCATTCTTAAGGATTAGATTCGCCAAATTATAGAGTACGATTAGAAAGTGAAAAAAAAAATATTTTTCTTTTTAGAGAAATTCTCCCCCCCCCCCAAACTGTTGCTCGCTTTTAGGAAAGTGTTAGTCGCACAGAACAGTACTTTTGAAGTTTCGAACGGGTTGTTTTACCTCTAAACGGCACTTTTTGGGGGCATATATTGGGCTACATGACCAGGTCGTAAGGACCCCAAGTGCCAAGGTACGGTTGGAGGAAGGGGACACACTGGACAGCTGTTAGGAGACAGATGTCAAGTAGCTCCAAAGTGAACGTCAACAGTATATGGCTCTCTTGCATACGGGGCACGGCTTAAAGTTCCATCCGACGGACGGTAACCTTTCCAAAACCAAACACTTTTAAGAAACAGTCCAAAAACTAGCACATATTTAGAAAGTAAAACAGTAGGTTCGGGTAATGACCCCCCTCTGAAACGGAAGAGAATAGTAAACGTATGAATTACACACATTCTGCAAAAAAATATCTTTTTTTGAAAGACCATTAGAACGGAGGATAGGTTTGCCAGATTCCAAACTGATATTAATTCCAAATTTGGTATATTAGCGAGCTTGGCTACTGATTAAAGGGACCTGGGTTCGAACCCCGATAATGCAAGAATGTTAGTGTTGTTTTTCTGTTGAGCCTTCCTCACAGATCTCTGTGATGTTTAAACTGACAGACTCCTGCCAGACCTCTGTGGCAAGCAGCTGCTTGAGGGGTAATTTATTTTTTAACATCAGACTGTTATAGAATATTTTAAAATTTCATAACTTTTGCGGCATATTGTATTTGGTTTCAAGGAAGATACTGCCTAATTCGATCGTTAAAGATATTTTCAGTGGAAATTTATTTAGATGCTGTTTACACAAATACGCCGTCCAGTTGGCCGAGTGGTTAGCGAGCTTGGCTACTGATCTAAGGGACCTAGGTTCGAGCCCCGGGTAAAGCAATGGATGTACGTGTCGTTTTTCTGCTGAGGTCCTCTCAGACTTTCTACTATGGCATATAAACTGAAAGGCCCCTGTCAGACCTCTGTGGCAAGCAGCTGCTTGAGGGGTATTTATTTTCTTATTTTACACAAATGCGTCTTTTGAAGAATTTTTCGTGGAGTCAATCAGTTTAGATTCTGAAAACATGCGCTCTTAATATTGAACTATTACGCCATAATAATCGTTAAAACAATGAACTGATAGGTTCATTTTTTTTAACGATTATCAGCCTGTCAGCTCAATACACAATCACACTTATCAGATTTTTGAAATAAAGTCGAGGCATTTATATGAAATCAAATTAAGAACAAAAGTATAATATCAATATTACGCGCATATTCTGAAAAAATAAATTTATGCTTCCGATACAAATGCACATAATATAAAAAGGGCAACATAAGAGTATAATAGAGAAATGCATTAAAATGGACCAAATTATAATATTTCAGATTCAATTGGCATTCTCTGTTTCTCTTTACCATCGTTAATTGAATTCCCAGGTACAGTCGCTCAAAAAAGTATCCGAACACTATGGTTCATTACAGAATTCAGAAAAAATATCTGGCAACGATTTTTTTAGAAATTAGTGATCTGGCAACCTTCGTGTCACATGACACGAAGGTTGCCAGATCACTAATTTCTAAAAAAAATCGCTGCCAGATATTTTTTCTGAATTCTGTAAACAACCATAGTGTTCGGATACTTTTTTGAGCGACTGTACCACCCCCTGCCCACTCCCACTAACTCTTAGCACAAATTCAACACGCATATGCATTGTCATTGTAATAAGGAAAAACGATTAAATGCCGTGTTGTCAACTCCAAAATTTAAATTCCGTTTATTCTCAGCAGCTTCAGAATGTGAACATTGTTAAAACTCTTACGTTCACAGTTAGAGAGCAGAAAATGGCAAATAGTAGATTTGGCAGCGAATGAAAAATAATAATTACCTCCTCAAGCAGCTGCTTGCCACAGAGGTCTGACAGAAGCCTGTCAGTTTAATACGACATAGTAGAAGGTCTGTGAGGATGGCGGGACCTCAGCAGAAGAACAACCATGCCTTACCCGGGGCTCGAACCCAGGACCCCTTGGGGGCGGGGGGGGGGGGGGGGCTCAGTCGGTAGCGCGCCAGGCTCGTAATCTGTAGTTCCCAGGTTCGAGTCCCAGCTGGGTCAGCGTTGAGATTTATCTCCGCAAAATTCCCCGCCGTGCCCACGGTCAGTAGGGGACACCGATGGGTTTAGAAAGGCCGCCGTCCGTCGGATGGGACGTTAAGCCGTGGCCCCGTGTGCGGGAGAGCCATACCCTGTGCACGTTAAAGAACACGCTGGATGACCTTGCCGGGAGGCTACCATCTGTCTCCCAACAGCTGTTCCAGTGGGTCCCCCTCCCCCAACCTTCTCTGAGCCTACGGGGTCCATGTGACCTGGCCATTTAGCCCATGGTGTGCAAAAAAGTGCCGTTCAGAGGTAAAACAATCCAACCCAACCCAGGTCCTTTTGATCGGTAGACAAGTATGCTATCCAATCGCCAATGGGGACGGCTTGACAATAAAAATAATCTCAAGTTTTTGGTTGTCGTCCAAGACTTATGCCTGCCACAGACAGATATCTTTATTATAGATATAAGGTACAAAAAAACAGATTGCATATTGCCCTATTTGAAACTTCAGTTGTGCAGTGGTGCTGTTAAATGATCACCTGCGTTGATATTCTAGAAGTCCTGGTATAAAAAATTGCTGAACACTTTTGGGCTACTGTTACAAAGGGGAATTCTCCGAATATTCGTTTCGAATATCTCATTGATTCTGGAAAGGATTCTTGAGAGTCTTTGAGAAATTTTCTCACAGCTCGTTTCCATAGGGGACACTCTTTTGTTGGGTTGTTTTACCTCTGAGCGGCACTTTTTTGCACACCATGGCCTATGACCTGGCCATTTAGGCCATGAAGGCTCAGAGAAGGTTGGGGGAGGGGACCCACTAGAACAGCTGTTGGGACACAGATGGTATCCTCCCGTCAAGGCTATCCAGCGTGTTCTTTAACGTGCACAGGGTATGGCTTTCCTGCACACGGGGCCACTGCTTAACGTCCCATCCGACGGACGGCGGCCTTTCCAAGCCCATCAGGTGTCCCCTACACCGTGACCTACACCTGACCGTGAGCAGAGCGGAGAATTTTGCGGAGATAAATCTCAACGCTGATCCAGCTGGGACTCGAACCTGGGAACTGCAGATTATGAGCCTGGCGCGCTACCCACTGAGCCACCCCCGCCCCACATCTTGGGACTCTGCTCCATGACAATGAAGTTCTAGCCACTGAGAACTTGCCAAGTTTTGTTTTTAATTAAAACTTATACATTGATTAATTAATTTTTATACAATTAACTGGAAACTAATCAAACGAGAGGGGGAAAAAAAGACTTACTAGCATTCGTAAAAACTGTAAGCAGCAAATTCATGCAAAGAAATCAGAATTTGAAAACAACTGCCGCTTTTAGCGTGCATTGAACTTTCCTCTCCCCTTGTTGTACGGGGAAGTTCAACTCAGCGTGTTCTCGCCAAGAATATGGTGGGGGGGGGAAACCTCCACCCTGACGTAATGAGAAAGGGGACACCGATGGGTTTAGAGAGGCCACTGTCACTCGAGTGGGGAGGTTATGCAGGAAAGCCACAGTCTGTGTACATTAAAGATAAAGCATCCTGTCAAGGCCATCCATTGTGTAAAATAAAAATAAATAAATACCCCCTCAAGCAGCTGCTTGCCACAGAGGTCTGACAGGAGCCTGTCAGTTTAATACGCCATAGTAGAAACTCTGTGAGGATGG
Source organism: Ryuthela nishihirai (assembly GCA_038380435.1). Classification (NCBI taxonomy): domain Eukaryota; kingdom Metazoa; phylum Arthropoda; class Arachnida; order Araneae; family Heptathelidae; genus Ryuthela; species Ryuthela nishihirai. Next base: position 12,478,628 of record JAWZYU010000004.1, read on the forward strand.
CAGGACCTCAGCAGAAAAACAACACATACAACCATGCCTTACCCTCGAACCCAGGTCCCTTAGATCAGTAGCCAAGCGCGCTAACCACTCGGCCATGGGATGGATTCCATTGTGTAACATGCACAAAATATGGATCTTCTGCATACGGATCGTGGTTTAACTTCCCATAAGCCTGACGGCTGCTTTTGAAAGCCCATCTTTCTCTCTTTCTCTCTTCTCTTCTTTCTCTCCATCCCCCTCTTTCTCATCGAGGGCAGGGTGGGAATAAACGAAGATAAATCTCAAGGGAGGCACAGTTAGGATTCGAACCTTGGTGAATGAATTAATGAATACCCCCTCAAGGAGCTGCTTGCCACAGAGGTCTGACAGGAGCCTGTCAGTTTATATGCCATAGTAGAAGGTCTGAGAGGATGGCAGGACCTCAGCAGAAAAACCACACAAACATCCATGCCTTATCGTTCTACCGACTGAGTCATTCCCTAATCCTAAAAGTTAATTCACACTAATATTTATATTCATTTAATGATAATTCATGAAATGAAAAGACCAAAGAATAATTATGGACCAAATTCCATCAATGCAATTTCATAAAAAAAAGAAACAGAGTATTTGTATAAAATGGAAAAAGTTTCGAAATCTCTGGTTTAAGAGATCCAAATCAAGTTCGGCGATTAAATATCAGCTAGTCTAAAAGCTTGAGGAAAATTTGAATCTTTGAGACTGAATTTTGTGTTGCTTTATACTGTAAGCATATAGAAAGTCTTTTTAAAGTGTAATATACAGTCGCTCAAAAAAATATCCGAACGCTATGGTTGATTACAGAATTCAGAAAAAATATCTGGCAACGATTTTTTTTATAAATTAGTGATCTGGCAACGTTCGTGTCACGTGACACGAAGGTTGCCAGATCACTAATTTATAAAAAAATCGTTGCCAGATATTTTTTCTGAATTCTGTAATCAACCATAGTGTTCGGATACTTTTTTAATATATATAATGCGTTTCAATATGTAATTCAATGAATATGGAGCGTGTGCAATTACCGTCACAGCAAACTGGAGCGATTGCGGTTAATGTTCACAGCACATTGGTTCGTGTGAGCTCACAAAAACCTGGATCGTGTGGGCCCACTCACAGAAATATTGAGCGTGTGCAGTTACCGTTCACAGCAAACTGGAGCGTGTGCAGTTACTGCACACGCTACAGTTTGTGAACGGTAACTGGAGCGTGTACAGTTGCTGTACACGCTCCAGATATTTTTTCTGAATTCTGTAATCAACCATAGCGTTCGGATACTTTTTTGAGCGACTGTAGGTGGTCATATTATTTTGATACTAGATCGTGTGGGCTCACTCACGGAAATATTGAGCGTGTGCAGTTACCGTTCACAGCAAACTGGAGCGGTTGCGGTTAATGTTCACAGCACATTGGATCGTGTGAGCTCACAAAAACCTGGATCGTGAGGGCCCACTCACAGAAATATTGCGCGTGTGCAGTTACCGTTCACAGCAAACTGGAGCGTGTGCAACTACTGCTGCTGTGAACGGTAACTGGAGCGTGTACAGCAACTGTACACGCTCCAGATATTTTTTCTGAAATCTGTAATCAACCACAGCGTTCGGATATTTTTTTGAGCGACTGTGCTTTATAGATTTGATGGTGCTGAATCCGAAACTGACATCCAAATATTTATATCAGGCACGATTTTCTTGAAAGGTTGTTTCTTCATATACAGTATTAGGATGTAATATGTCGCTAAAGCTACATTTCTTACATTCCCACCTGATTTTTCACCACAATTGATGGGAGCCGTCTCGGATGAGCGTGCAGAAAGGTTCCATCAAGACATATCGGAAATGGAAAAACGATATAGCGGCAAATGGAACGAGAGTATGTTGACGGCACTACTGTTGGGACCTACAGCGAGAGGCTCCACAGAGAAAATATAAGCTACAGAAGAAAACAAAATAATTTTTTTTTGCCAATATTTACATCTATCAAAATTTATAAGTGTCAGCTTTAACTTTTTATACCGTAAATAAATATTTGGTAAAATATATTTATCTGTCGGTGTATTGGTTACGGTCGTCAGCTATTTTTATTTATTACATTACACTCATCTGGAACGTCGGTGAGCTCTCATCTCCTACCCACATATGGTTTTGTCTTGGCTACATACATTTTTGTAGAGTAAAAAAAAACCCACTGTTCGTATCAAAGTCTGTTGACTAAATTAGTAGCACACAAGAAGCAGAAAAGTTGCTCCAGTTTTTTTTTTGATACTGAGTTTTTGGTATATTGAGGATATTTTCTAGTGTTATGTCTGTCAGTGATAGCTTTTCTAAGTTGTCAAAACATTTTTTTCTTTCTGTGTTGTTCTTTTTTTGCAATTTAATATGGTATGCTGTATTGTTTCAGGAACTTTGCAGGTAGTACATTGGATTGTACATGCTTTTTTTAATGAGTATAAATAGTAATTTAATCCTACAAAGCCTATTCTTAAGCGATAATATGTTGATAAGAGTTTCCTGGGAAAGTTTAGATTTTGTATAGTTGTGATTTCTGAGTTTAGGAAGTATCTATGAGGACAGCTTATTGGTCCTTTTTACTATAAAGAATTTTTTTAGATTATTGATTTCAAAAGTTTTTGTTATGTTTTTGAAAATATTAAAGAAATGGTGTGTTGGGGTGATGATACTTAGTGCTAGGGACATTTTTAGCATAGTAGTCTGCCCAGTAGTTGCCTATAATCCCACAATGGCTAGGGATCCTTTGTAGGGTGATTTTGTTATTTAAAGTTTTTGTGATATGTGTATGTAGGTATAGAAAGTCAGGGATTATGGCAGGGAAATTTGTGTAGTAGTAATCTTGTTGTAAGGTTTGTAGTGCAGCTTTTGAGTCAGAGTAAAGAATTATGTTTGTATTAGTCAGATTATCAGATATCCATTTTATGGCAAATAATATGGCATACAGTTCTGCTTGTTGTATGTGGGTGTGGGATGCGAATTTGAGATTTGAATATATTTTATTATTAGGTGAGAAGAAGGCCGCAGCAGCTGTCTGTGTGCTTTGGTCACATGAGCCATCAGTATCAATTGCATAATAATTTTTGTATTGATTATATTTGATTAAGTGTGCTTCAGTTAGGGTTTTTAGGCTTGTTGATGCCTGTGATGATTTGTGAGTTATGTTAGGGATAGAATCATGTATGATAGGTTGGCTATATGTCCAGTGTGGTTCAGTGATCATTATATCTCCTTTGTTTATGATTGATGTGATAGTTTTGCAGAGTGTTGTTGGTTGTTGGTGGCCTATGGCTCGGATTTTTTTTCTTTTGCAGACCAGTGTAATCGATGACAGAGTGGTTTGGGCCTGGCTACTTATTAAAAGGATCCGGGGTCGAGCCCTAGGTGGGTTGTTGTTGGGTTATTTTACCTCTGAGCGGCACTTTTTTGCACACAATGGGCTGAATGGCCAGGTCACAAGGATCCTGAAAATTCAGAGAAGTTTGGGGACCCACTGGAACAGCTATTGGGAAACAGATGGTAGTCTCCCGTCAAGGCCATCCAGCGTGTTCTTTAACGTGCACAGGGCATGGCTCTCCTGCACACGAGGCCACGGCTTAACGTCCCATCCGAAGGACGGCGGCCTTTCCAAGCTCATCGGTGTCCCCTACTGACCGTGAGCAGGGAGTTTTGCGGAGATAAATCTCAACGCTGACCCAGCTGGGACTCGACCCCCCCCCCCCCCGATACGGAACCAACCACTTTGTCGAGGTGGGGGGGAGGGCTTGAGGGCCTAAATGAAGTCGAAGGTTATGCTGACCGGATTTGGCAACGGTCGGACATGGCTAAGATGGAAGAAGTTGAGGGCCCTGCTGACTGGTCCGTGTCATGTTGGACAGGACCCCGACGGAAGGCCGGACTAAGAGTTCCAGTCACGGGAGCCGAGGCAACTTGGATTCTATATCCTTGTTTGTGGTGGTCCGGGACACAGATTAAATTTAGGTTTTGACCGATGGATGAGCTTTACTCCTATAATACTGTTCGCCATTAGGTAGTCAGGGATGAGCTGTATCTATATGGTACTGTCTTGCCCCTGGCCGCAGATAGTGGTGAATATGGCATTTCCATATACTGGTAGTGCTTTAGGCGGTATTAGTGGGTCTTGTCATCATATATATATTTACCTGGAACTCGAACCTGGGAACTGCAGATTACGAGCCTGACGCGCTACGGACTGAGCCCCCCCCCCCCCCCCCCCCCCTAGGTGGATGTTTGTTTTTTCGTATTATCTTTCTGCCGAGGCCTCACGCTTGCTCAAAGGCGTTTTTATACGGACAGGGTCCTGTTATACCACTGCGGCAAGCAGCTGCTTGAAGGCTAATTTATTTATTTTTTTTATTTTGCAACAAACGCAAAATCTTTTAACTCGGGGTTTCTACAATCTTCCAAAAGAAAAAGAAAAACGGAACTATTAATTTCATTGATAGAAAAGATTTTCAACAAATGAAGCTTAAATGCCCACCTCACCTTATTTGATCCTAAAAATCGTATTTATTCCAATGCACCATCGAATCGTGTCTGTGGCATATTAATGAAGAAACTTTCTGTCACAAGCTCAATTTGTGAAGAAGCAAGTGATAAATCGGTTCTAATTTAATCTTCGTTTAATAGATACAAACTTCAAAGTCGTGTAGAAAAATTACCAAAGAGCTCCTACGATTATTAAGACGAACTCTTAAGGATGTGCGTCTACCTGAGAGCCAGCCATTAGCCAACAACTTGCCTAAAGCTGACAGGCTCCTGTCAGACCTCTGTGGCAAGCAGCTGCTTGAGGGGGTATTTATTTTTTGCCTAAAGCTTCGCTCCAGTAAAAGCAGCAAAAAATAAACTGCACTTGTCTGCCCGAGACCTACGCCTCACTCGGCGTTGGTAAGTTACGTTTGCAGTCCCAACATAAACCAATCACCACTGCCGTACGACAGACTCTAGATGATACGTTTGGTAATTGGCTGGTCCATTAGGAACCGGACCTGGAGTATTATAAAGGCTTGTCATCAATACAAAATGACAGGGAACTCGAGATAAGGGCTCGAAATTTTCTGCCTTTTTGCATCTGTATGCGAAGTGTCGCCAGCACTTCTTGGCCACTTGGTATTGCTTGAATGCCACCGATGCATCTCTGTCCATTGGTGATTGCGTATTCCAGCTCGTCCATTGTAATGAATGACCTGATACCCATCTGTCTTCAGCTGGGGAGATATCGCTGAAGAAACGTCCCTCTTATTTCAAGCTGTTGCCTATCTCGACAGATGTGTCAATTTGTATGAGTTAAACAATTGGCTTATGCAAACAACCAACACTTAAATCTAGGAAAGCAAATTCCTTGTGAAGATCTCTGTTGCTTGTTTTTGTCGGAGACGACTAGGAATGATTGTGACTCTCACCTATGTATTTATTCGTAGCTTTCTGCTTTTTTCAGTGTTTTGTTCTTTCATGAGTTTTTTTTTGTTTTCATTCGTGTTTTCCTACGTTCTATATTCGCATACACAGTACAAAGAAAGTATTGTAATCGTGAATAAAATCAATTTCGAAATTACTTTGTCCCTTTTTACAAATGTTCTTGTACTCCAAGAAGCGTTTTTTTTTTTTGCAATGATGGCTGCCTGTGTAGTTGGTCCAAAAAAGCACGATTTTCACTTTGTAGCTTCTTTTTTACTGAGTAATATGTAAATTTTTCGAAATTGTCGGGTGTTGGATTGTTTATATCTGAAAAATTGTTCATTTTGAGCATAAAGGGTTAAATGGAAGAGTCACAGGGACCCCAAGGTTGGGTTGGGTTGTTTTACCTCTGAGCGGCACTTTTTTGCACACAATGGGCTAAATTGCCAGGTCACAAGGATCCCGAAGGCTCAGAGAAGGTTGGGGGAGGGGACCCACTGGAAAGGCTGTTGGGAGACAGATGGTGGCCTCCCGTCAAGGCCATCCAGTGTGTTCTTTAACATGCACAGGGTATGGCTCTCCCGCACACGGGGCCACGGCTTAACGTCCCATCCGACGGACGGCGGCCTTTCCAAGTCTATCGATGTCCCCTACTGATCGTAGTCAGAGCGGGGGGACCCCAAGGGCTCAGAGAAGATTGGGAAGGGATTAACTGGGACAGATGGTAGCTTCCAGTCAAGGCCATCCAGTGTGCTCTTTAAAGTGTAGATGATATGGCTCTCTTGCACACGGGGCCACGGTTTAACAATCCATCCGATGATCGGAGGCCTCTCCAAGCCCGTAGATGTCCCCTTCCTCACAGAGGGACATTAATTTCAACTCAGGCACAGTTAGGGATATTTGTAGGGAGAAAAACCTTACAACTTTCCCCAAGCAGCTGGTAAGATCGTGTTACGTTCATATCAGAAAAACAACCTTTCGCAGTTTTATCCTTAATTTACAACTGAAGTAATACAATAACGATAATTTAGCAATTGAAACTTTATAAATTGTTCTACTCTTGAAACATTTGTGTTTGGATATACGCCGCACTTGCCATGTCCTAAATACTATCCTGAAGGTATTTAGCGTTAACTAATAACGTAAAGCTGTTTTTAATTGTGTTTATCGTTTTTTCATATTTTTACAGTCGTTATTAAGGTCAGTAGCTTTGAAATGAAGCAAGAAAGGAAGGAATACTAGGAAAAAAAAAGTGTCCATAGGTCAACAGAAAGGATCCGCTGCCCCCGTTACGATAAACTACTTCTTTAATTGCGCCATGCAAGCAATAAAATCAAACCTAGAGTCGTAAATGTCCATCCTATCTTCCATTTGATCTTCACTGCAAGGCGAACAATCGTAAAAGTAAAATGAATGAGTGTCAAAGAAACATTTCATTCTCGATTTACGAACAACCTGAAAGTAATGCTCTCGAAGAAGGTTGAAGAGAGGAGGGGAGATCATCCTTGAAGAGAGGTGGGGAGATCATCCTACCAGAATGCAAAATCCGTATTAAATATGTTCTCGACCGAAAGATTTCTCTGCTTTTTTTCTTCTTCCGGAGTTAATCTTCTTCAAACGCATTTTTTATCATCTTCATTTGTCTTTTTCGAAAACGTGTAGGAAATAAATTGGTGACATTTCTACGTGAAGCAGAAGAGAATGAGATTAGGTTTCAACACGGAGTGAAATATAGACAGAAAGAGAAGAATTTATGTAACAGAAAGAACTGGAAAGAAACTGTTCAACGTTTTTTGTAATCATGAACAAATACTACCACGATCTCAGCAGAAATGTAACTGAAGATACGCGACCACCAAGCGTTAGTTGATTAGGTCGAATTGATGAAAAATAAGCACTTTGAAAATTTCGATATTTTACACAGCTTACAAAAGAAATCTTCAAAAAACAAAAGCCTAGGGTTCAGTAGTTTTACTTCTGAGTGGCACTTCGTTTGCACACAATGGGCTAAATGCCCAGGTCACAAGGACCCCGATGCTCAGAGAAAATTAGGGAAAGGGAGCCCAATGAACAGCTGTTAGGAGACATCCCCGTCAAGGCCATCCAGCGTATTCTTTAAAGTGCACAGGGCATGTCTCTCCCGCACGGGGGGCGGGGGGGGGGTCACAGCTTTACGCCCCATCCGACTGATGACGGCCTTTCCAAACCCAACGGTGTCCCTATGGACCAAAGGCAGGGCGGGAATTTTGTGGAGAAAAATCTCAACACTGGCCCAGGGGGGACTTGAATATGGGAACTGCAGATTGTGAGCCTGGCGTAATACTCAATGAACCAATTTTCGCCCCAAAAGCCTACGTCCAAATGTCCCAAAAGATTGTGCCATATAGTTCTTCAAATATGTCTGACCAGAACAGCAGCTGCAGCATTACGACCTTGAAGGATAATTATTTTCTATAAGTTCATGTTTTACATCATTTCGAATATATTTAATATATTTTTCCCTTCTTTTAATTATCAATTATAAGGCAAGCTAGCTTCCAGTAACAGCTCGCGAACATTTAAACCGTTGGGCCAGTAAATATCTATACAGCAAACCAACTGCGTAGTCAGAAAACCGAGATAAGCTAAAATTTGGGGAGGATGGAAAAATAAATATGAGAGAGAATTAAAATTCGTTTGGAGTTTTATGGCGCACGCGCAATTTAGTCTATAATGCGCCAAACGATAGCAAAATTCGTATACGAAACATTTTTTCTATTTATATCTACTAAAGAATTATAAATGTGTAAAACACATATAAATTCATTTCAAAAATCTTGAATCTTCTATTGTTTTTTACCGTCTATATTGCTAAATGTATTCTATGTTAATAGTGTGTTTTGAAACCGTCAACGATAGCCCCTCCACTTTTTTTTTATAAATATTAACTTGACGCAACTCCTCAAACTTTTTTTTCACACGGGTTGGGTTGTTTTACCTCTGAGCGGCACTTTTTTGCACACCATGGGCTAAATGGCCAGGTCACATGGACCCCGAAGGCTCAGAGAAGGTGGGGGGAGGGGACCCACTGCAACAGCTGTTGGGAGACAGATGGTAGCCTCTCGTCAAGGTCACCCAGCGTGTTCTTTAACGTGCACAGGGTATGGCTCTCCCGTACACGGGGCCATGGCTTAACGTCCCATCCGACGGACGGCGGCCTTTCCAAGCCCATCGGTGTCCCCTACTGACCGTGGGCAGGGCGGGGAATTTTGCGGAGATAAATCTCAACGCTGACCCAGCTGGGACTCGAACCTGGGAACTACAGATTACGAGCCTGGCGCATTACCGACTGAGCCACCCCCGCCCCCTTTTTTCACATGCATTTATATTATGTTCATATAACAAAATTCTTCATAAACAAATTTTATATAAAAAGCTTCATTATTTCGAAATAAAGATAATTAAAAATGGTTTTATTTCGATTGGTTACATTTATTTTAAAATTTCCGCCACCCACAGTTTGCGCATCATTGTTCTATATGATACTATATACACGCGCGATAAGCCCAACAGAGGCCCGAGCAGCTTGATTGACTGTTCAAAATTTTGCTGTCTTTTAAAGAGATTTGAATCCCCCCACAAATTGCTAAATCCCCACCTGGACGTCGGTCAGAAGCGGGACAACGATGGGGGTCATCCATCGAGTGGGACTGTATTCACGAGAACCCATATCCTGTGCACGTTAAAGAACACACTGGAAGGCCTTAACGGGAGGCTACAATCTATGGCCAAACAGCTGTCCAGTGGTTTCCTTCTCATAAGACTTTTCTCATCCCTTGTTGTCTTTGTGACTCGGCCATTTAGTATTGCTTGCAAAAAAAAAAACGACACACAGAGATTAAGCAATTCAATCCCCTACAAATACTTGACCCCCCAAGTACTAAATTTCTGCTACCGATCTTTGATGTACGGTCGCTCAAAAAAGTATCCGAACACTATGGTTGATTTCAGAATTCAGAAAAAAATGTCTGGCAACGATTTTTTTAGAAATTAGTGAGCTGGCAACCTTCGTGTCACGTGACACGAAGGTTGCCAGATCACTAATTTCTAAAAAAAATCGTTGACAGACATTTTTTCTGAATTCTGAAATCAACCATAGTGTTCGGATACTTTTTTGAGCGACTGTAGGTGGTCATATTATTTTGATACTAGATCGTGTGGGCTCACTCACGGAAATATTGAGCGTGTGCAGTTACCGTTTTCCTGAAAACTGGAGCGTGTGCAGTTACCGTTTTCCTGAAAACTGGAGCGTGTGCAGTAACTGCACACGCTTCAGTTTGCTGTGAACGGTAACTGGAGCGTGTACAGTTGCTGTACACGCTCCAGATATTTTTCCTGAATACTGTAATCACGTGACACGAAGGTTGCCAGATCACTAATTTCTAAAAAAAATCGTTGACAGACATTTTTTCTGAATTCTGAAATCAACCATAGTGTTCGGATACTTTTTTGAGCGACTGTAGGTGGTCATATTATTTTGATACTAGATCGTGTGGGTTCACTCACGGAAATATTGAGCGTGTGCAGTTACCGTTCACAGCAAACAGTTTGCTGTGAACGGTAACTGGAGCGTGTACAGTTGCTGTACACGCTCCAGATATTTTTTCTGAATTCTGTAATCACGTGACACGAAGGTTGCCAGATCACTAATTTCTAAAAAAAATCGTTGCCAGACATTTTTTCTGAATTCTATAATCAACCATAGTGTTCGGATACTTTTTTGAGCGACTGTACCAGGTCGTATCGCAAATTCAAGTGTTTATCGTCTTTTCATATTTTTACAGTCTTTATTAAGGTCAGTGCGCTTTGAAATGAAACAAGAAAGGAAGGAATACTAGAAAAAAAAAGTGCCCATAGGTCAACAGAAAGGATCCGCTGCCGCCTTTACGATAAACTACTTCTTTGATTGCCCATGCAAGTAATGAAATCAAACCTAGAGTTATAAATGTTCATCCTATTCCATTTAGTCTTCAATATAAGAAAAACGCGACTGCAAATCTTAAACCACTTTTCCCCTCCATTTTTAGGGGCGCAGTGGCTCAGTCGGTTCGTGCCAGGCTCGTAATATGCAATTCCGAGATTCGAGTCCCATCTGGGCCATAGTTGAAATTTATCTCCGCAAAACTTCCCGCCATGCTCACGGTGAGTAGGGACACCGATGGCCTCGGAAAGGCCGCAGCCCCGTCAGATGGGGAGTAAAGTCTTGCCCCTTTATATGGGAGAGCCATACCCTGTGCACGTTAAAGAATACACTGGATGGTAATGACGGGAGGCTACCACCTGTCTCGTAACAGCTGTCCAGTGCGACCCCTCCCTCGACCTTCTCTGAGCCCTAGGGGTCCTTGTGAACTGGCCATTTAGCCCACTGTGTGAAAAAAAAGTGCAGCTCGGAGTGAAACAACCCAACCTCCATTTTTATAGTTTACTTTTTGGGACTTTTGACTTAACATTTGGCATTCCCTCCCTTTACATATCTTCCCAAATGATGGACCACTCGCTTCGAAATTTGTCAAAAAAATTTCATCCTCGATGCCATTGTATGTAAGCTAAACATTGAAGACTCCACCCGTAAAGAAAACGGATTTCGAGTTTAAAACCATTTATGTTTTTCCACCTCATTGGGTGGAGTGGGGTTCAAAGTACCCGCAGGATTTCAACGAGAAATTTACTTGTAATACAAGGTTCGTAATCTTCTGCCCAGGTGTGGTCAGCAAACCTGTGTTCGCCCACCTGTTCAGGTATTTGGCGCACCCCTTATCCCAGTTTTGACGAAACCATTTTTAATGATCTTACGAAAATGAACCTGTTTTAAATATAAAATGATGAAATTGAAAGAAAAGAAACAAACATTATATCAAGGTACTAAGAACTAACTACCGCGAGAGAAGTCTCCTACCCACATTTAAACGAAGTAGAGTGTTTAAAGTTGTAAGGTGTTGGGTTGTTTTACCTCTGAGCAGCACTTTTTTGCACACCATGGGCTAAATGGCCAGGTCACATGGACCCCGAAGGCTCAGAGAAGATTGGGGGAGGGAACCCACTGTAACAGCTGTTGGGAGACAGATGGTAGCCTCCCGTCAAGGCCATCCAGCGTGTTCTTTAACGTGTACAGGGTATGGCTCTCCCGCACAAGGTGCCACGGCTTAACGTCCCATCCGACGGACGGCGGCCTTTCCAAGCCCATCGGTGTCCCCTACTGGCCGTGGGCAGGGCGGGGAATTTTGCGGAGATAAATCTCAACGCTGACCCAGCTGGGACTCGAACCTGGGAACTACAGATTACGAGCCTGGCGCGCTACCAACTGAGCCACCCCCGCCCCAAAGTTGTAAGGTGACAAAATGCAAAGTGACTAAATTGAGACTACCGAGTATTACTTGATACAGGATGCAGTTTCCTTTCATTGCGAAAAATAACTTCGTAATACTTTTAAGTGTAATGAGATTAAATACATTTAAATCAGCTGGCCTTAAACTCTGTTAAAGAAGTAAATTCCCCTCAAGCAGCTGCTTGCCACAGAAATCTGATAGGAGTTTGTCAGTACAATACGCCACAGAGCAGTTCTGAGAGGAAGGCAAGACCTCAGCAGATGCACAAGAAAATAAAGAAAACATCAATACCTTATCCAGGAATCGAACCCGGTTTCCTCAGAAATAAATTCGAACTCGATTCGTTAAGAAAATTGTCACATCGTGTCAGTTTTTTCTTGGTCACTTACAACCTTGAAAAAAATATTTGTTGTTGTCTTAAGAGTGAAGTGAAAGAGAGAGTGTCTTAAGAGAGAGTATTCTTCCTCTCAGAACTGCTCTATGGCGTATTGTACTGACAAACTCCTATAAGATTTCTGTGGCAAGCAGCTGCTTGAGGGGAATTTACTTTTTAACAAGTTTTAATAGATACTTTCATTTACTAAAGTTTAATCACTTTACGGAGTTCTCGTGAGTTCGTGGCGGCATGTCTGAATCTTATTCCCTCTCGTAAAAAAAGTTGACTGCACACACGTGGTAAAGATGACTGACATCCATCCGCAAAATCTGTTTCTTAGTTTACGTCCCATCAATCTGGACACAACACCAAAGATTTGATTGATTGAAAACTTCTCTCAAAATTGAATATTCCAGAATAGAGAGGTCTCTTCTGACTCAGTCAGGTCATTTTAATTTTTTTTGTTTTTTTTTTATAATAAAGAGAAAAAAAAATTTAAAATAATATTAATATATAGTGATTTTAATCATTCATTTTCTGTGTATATGTCATAATTTCTTCATGTTGATATGAGTGATTTTTTTTGTTATTTATTTTTCATGTTGTCTGAGTTGTATGTGTGATATGAAATATATTTTTCATTTTTTTTTGTAAGAATTTTTCTTTATGTTGTTTGTGTTGTTAGAGTTGTTATGAATATGAAGTCAAAAGTTTACTTAAATAACATTAAATAATTCACTGTTTTTGAAAAATTTTATAAGTAGTTTTAAAAAATTTTTATTAATAAGTTGATTATTATGATGTAGAATGGAAGAGAAGTTATGAGGTGTGATATTAAATTTTTGGAGTTTAGAAAAATAAGTTTCTCTTTGAATTGATAAGTTTTGACATTGAAAAATGATATGTTCTATGGTTTGAGGGGTATTACATGTATTACAATTAGGTGAAGATATTTTTTTATATGTAAAAAGAGTTGTGTTTGTTAGGGCCCAATTAGTTCTAATTTTAGAAAAAAAACCCAAAGAAGAGTTCAAAAATGCACGTGCGCAGTAACCCGCCAATGGATATTTCTCTTTCTATCCCAAGCTCGCAGTTTCCGCTAAATACCACCAGTTAACAAGCATTAGAACAGTCAGCGAAGTATGTGGTTCATTACATTTATGTTGCACCCACAGCATTGTATTTCCCTTCACTTAATTCAAAATTGTTTAAATGTTGACGTGGAAATCTGCTAAGTCGGTAACGGGCCAGGCTCGTAAACTGCAGTTCCCAGGTTCGAGTCTTAACTATCCCTGCTCTGAGAATTTCTCGTCTAAAACCACGCAGCCCTCAGTGCGAAAGGTAAATACTAATTGTGACAAATACTAATAAACATGATTGTGATATGTATTTAAATACTTTGATTGACTTTGGTTTAGAACAAATCGTTAAGGGTTTTATTAGAGAGGATGGGGCGGGGGTGGCTTAGTCGGTAGCGCGCCAGGCTCGTAATCTGTAGTTCCCAGGTTCGAGTCCCAGCTGGGTCAGCGTTGAGATTTATCTCCGCAAATTTCCCCCGCCGTGCCCACGGTCAGTAGGGGACACCGATGGGTTTAGAAAGGCCGCCGTCCGTCGAATGGGACGTTAAGCCATGGTCCCGTGTGCAGGAGAGCCATACCCTGTGCACGTTAAAGAACACGCTGGAATTCCTTGACGGGAGGCTACCATCTGTCTCCCAACAGCTGTTCCAGTGGGTCCCCTCCCCCAACCTTCTCTGAGCCTTCGGGGTCCATGTGACCTGGCCATTTAGCCCATGGTGTGGAAAAAAGTGCCGCTCAGAGGTAAAACAACCCAACCCAAAATACTAGAGAGGACGAAACATTAATTAAATTTACAAGGTCGTTAATTGATCATGTTTTGATTAAAACAAGCAGTTTTGATGTTAAAAGTAAAACATATAGAAATAAGTTTGCAGACCATTATGTTATCTTAACTGAGATTTTGAAAAAAGAATATTAGCTCTAATGATGTTACATTTTTGAAAGATGATTCAAACCTAGGTTTTAAAAAATTTTATAATGATACTCTTATTATTCAAAATTTGCAAATGACACAATGGAATGATATAGTTGATGAAGACATGAGTACAGAATTAGTATATCAGAAAATATTAAGTAAAATTGATGAAATTCGGGAAAATTCTTGTTGTAGTAAACAAATTAATAATTGTAAAACTAAGAGAATAAGGAAAGAATGGATTACAGATGACATTATTTTAGCAATTAAAAATAGAGATAAATTATGGAAAACATATAAAGATAATGATAATAATAAACAAAACAAATAATATAAAATGGAAAGAAATAGGATAATCATAAAATGGAAAGAATAGGAACCAAAAACGCATATTTTATTCAAATGAATTAGCAATTAATAAAGGTAATAATACGAGAATGTGGGAATTAATTAATGATATTATTGATGATAAAAAAAAGGATGTCAATCGACGAAAATGTTGAAAGACACTTGATTAGAGATAACACTCCAAAAGAAATTCTAAATAGTTTTGTTGATTTTTTTATAACAATTATTAGTGAGATGCAAACAGAATTTGTGGCGATGAATACTAGGTCAGATAAAGATTACGAATTATGTTGCATAAATAAGAATTCTATTCATTTTCCACTAGCTAGTAACTTCGATGTTGCCAATATTATAGATCACTTAAAATATAACACATCTCTTGAATTTGACAATATTAAACCAAAATACATAAAGGAAAGTAAATGCAATTTTGTTCATGTAATAACAATTCTTATAAATAAAATTTTTGAAAATTCGCAAATCCCAATAGCTATGAAAATTGGAATTATTCGTCAGGTATATAAAAGTGGATCGAAAAAGAGTTTTAATAATTACAGACTAATCACTCTGTTAACATTTTTTGAAAAGATAATGGAAAAATACGTTGGAGATCATAAATAAAAAAATCATCACGTAAAAAAATATCCCCTCAAGTAGCTGCTTGCCACAGAGGTCTCACAATTTATACGCCATAGTAGAAGGTCTGTGAGGATGGCGGGACCTCAGCAGAAAGACAACACAAACATCCATGCCTTACCCGAAGCTCGAACCCAAATCTCTTTGATCAGTAGCCAAGCCCGCTAACCACTCGGCCACTGGAACGGCTCATCATCACGCTTCTTCAAAAAAAAATCTAATAACACGATCTAACACGCAAACTTTATTTCGGAGGCTCTTCGCTTTCGATAGACGCGACTATGGAAGCCCTGAGAGCCGTGGGGGGAGGGGGGAGGGGTTAGCAATGGCGTAACTATAGTAATGCACAGCAGCCGGGCTCAGGCCCGACAGCTGCCTAACCACGGCACATATCTATTTTCCCCCTTTTATCGTGCCTTACGACAAAGGTTCTTAAACGTTTTGACACTGAGACCCCCCCCCCCCCCGCGAAGGTTGTTACCTACAGTTTGAAAACCACGACCTTACAAAGCTTGTCATATAACTCATAATTCTGTCGTCAAACTAATTGTCAAAATAGTTATAGTAGATTATTTTTTACTAATGATAAGACTCTTGAATTCCATACCAATATTTTTTAAGTGGTTGGCTCCGCCTTTAAAAATGCTAGTATGCAGAACGAAGACAAATATATGTATATTACACGTAGGTTTCAAATAATTTTCAAAAGCCACTAAAACGGAAAAAAATGTTATACTGAAAATATACGGCATTTAATTAATTTACTGCGTTGCTGCTCTTTTTTAACCCCCCCCCCCCCTTGTTTTGTTCTAGATCCGGGTCTGAACCACGGTTGTCAGAATCAGAGGAGAACAGCTTTTTTTAAATATAATATAGTTGATGAGTTACCCGTGCGTGAGCGAGGGCCCCTTCATACATTGCACCTGGCCCTTACAAAGTTCTTTGCCCCACAATACGAATTACTGCTGTTAAAGAGAACAAAATTCCGAAAATGAAAACTTCATTTTCTGAAAGTGAGGATCCCTATATTTGCCAGAGGAATAAATATATTATCCTTCTAGTTTCTTTCTATTTAGAGTATATAATGGTTATTAAAAAAAAAATCAGGAAAATTATTAGTTTTTCTGTAAAAGCGTTCGTCAAAGAAATCAATGATTAGAATTTTTGATTAGTTTTTTTCGTCGAGAACACTAATTTACATAATTAGATTCAGATCTTTAATTTAGGTCTAATTATCCCATAAAAAAACTTATTTTATAAATACTGAGTTCTGAATTCTCACTGCCAGAATCTTTCTAGTAATTTTTAGAATTCTGTATATGACCAAATATTCCTCAGTGACTTTTTACAGCTCTTCATACGTTCAATAAGTTCTCTAATTATTTGTCTAAGAAGTGTTCTAATTATTTGTTCGAGTTCAAGAAGTTCTGATTTGTTTGAAAGAAAGGCAAGGTTGGGTTGGGCTCTTTTACCTCTGAGCGGCACTTTTTTGCACACCATGGGCTAAATGGCCAGGTCACAAGGACCCCGAAGGCTCAGAGAAGGTTGGGGGAGGGGACCCACTGGAACAGCTGTTGGGAGACAGATGGTAGCCTCCCGTCAAGGCCATCCAGCGTGTTCTTTAGCGTGCACAGGGTATGGCTCTCCCGCACATGGGGCCACGGCTTAACGTCCCATCCGACGGACGGCGGCCTTTCCAAGCCCATCGGTGTCCCCTACTGACCGTGGGCAGGGCGGGGAATTTTGCGGAGATAAATCTCAACGCTGACCCAGCTGGGACTCGAACCTGGGAACTACAGATTACGAGCCTGGAGCGCTACCGACTGACCCACCCCCGCCCCAGAAAGGCAAGAGGAACTCGAATACTGACATACATTAGAGATTACAGAAGAAAAGTTGTCTTGCTGTAAAGAAAATTCCAAATAGACTCCATAAATTACTGGAATTTAATCACCTCAATTTTATTTGCAACATCTATTTAAGAGTTTTCAAGAAAATAAATAAACAAACAGCTCATCTTTACCTTGGAAGTAAATCTGTATCCAAAAAAAAA
Source organism: Ryuthela nishihirai (assembly GCA_038380435.1). Lineage (NCBI taxonomy): Eukaryota > Metazoa > Arthropoda > Arachnida > Araneae > Heptathelidae > Ryuthela > Ryuthela nishihirai. The sequence continues at coordinate 12,495,845 of JAWZYU010000004.1, forward strand.
AACGAATCGCTTTTACGGAAAAACTAATCATTTTCCTATTCCTTTTTTTCTAATAACTATTATATACTCTAAATAGGAAGAAACTAGAAGGATAACATATTTCCGCCTCTGGCAAATACTATAAGGATACTCGCTTTCAGAAAAACTCAAGCTTTTATTTTTGGAATTTTATTTCCTTTAACAGTGGTAATTCGTACTAAACAATGATTGGAAAATGTAAGTAATAATATATTTTCAGCCCTATAAAATGCATCAAGTATATCCCTTTTTTCTCTTAAATTGATCAAAGTTGCATTTTCTTATCCTCTACGGTCGCTCAAAAAAATATCCGAACACTATGGTTGATTACAAAATTCAGAAAAAATATCTGGCAACAATTTTTTTGAAATTAGTGATCTGGCAATCTTCGTGTCAGATCACTAATTTCTAAAAAATTCGTTGCCAGATATTTTTTCTGAATTCTGTAATCAACCATAGTGTTCGGATACTTTTTTGAGGGACTGTATGCGGTAAAATTTTTTGGGGGTACGCCGTGAGAGCTCAAAAGTCTCTAGATAATTTGTTTTTATATATATATTTCATTTATTCCCATTGTTATACTATAACTATAGTTTTATCTATCTATACAAGGGGTACGCCAGTTACATACACATTTCCAGGGGGGTACGTGAAGCATAAAAGGTGAGAACCACTGCTCTAGGGTTAAGGGGTAAATCATTCAGTATTTATAAAATAAAATCATTTATTTACATTCAGATATTATTGTGTGTGTATTGTTTTTCTGCTGAGGTCCTGCCATCCTCACAGACCTTCTACTATGGCATATAAACTGACGGCTCCTGTCAGACCTCTGTGGCAAGCGGCTGCTTGAGGGGGGGGGGGGTATTTATTTATATATATAAATAAATAAAATAAATACCCCCTCAAGCAGCTGCTTGCCACAGAGGTCTGACAGGAGCCTGTCAGTTTTTTTTGCCACAGTAGAAGATCTGAGAGGATGGCAGGACCTCAGCAGAAAAACGACACTACATCCATGCCTTACCCGGGGTTCGAACCCAGGTCCCTTAGATCAGCAGCCAAGCGCGCTAACCACTCGGCCACGGGACGGTTTTTTTTTATATATATATATTATTGAAAATGTTAAAATTTACGACTAAATTTTGTAAAAATAAGAATCAACCGGTTGAATTTTTAACCATATTAATATTATAGTATTAGTTACACCTGCCGTCCCCATGGCCGAGTGGTTAGTGCGCTTGACTACTGATCTAAGGGACCTGGGTTCGAGCCCTGGATTAAGGCATGGACGTTTATGTCGTTTTTCTGCTGAGGGTCCTGCCATCCTCACAGACCTTCTACTCTGGCATATAAACTGACAAGCTCCTGTCAGACCTCTGTGACAAGCAGCTGCTTGAGGGGGTATTTTTTTTTATTTATTAGTTACACGTTCTTCATCAACCCATTATACTACAGTAATTTCTGATTTGTAACGTAAATATATCGTTTGCAATATTACTTCAAGTTTTCACATTTTCTACATTAGCGCCCTCTAATAAATAAATAAATACCCCCTCAAGCAGCTGCTTGCCACAGAGGTCTGACAGGAACCTGTCAGTTTATATGCCATAGTAGAAGGTCTGAGAGGATGGCAGGACCTCAGCAGAAAAGCGACACGAACAGCCATGCCTTACCGGGGCTCGAACCCAGGTCCCTTAGATCAGTAGCCAAGCGTGCTAACCACTCGGCCATGGGACGGCTTCAGCGCCCTCTAACGATGACAAATTTAAGCGATTTGGAGGATTTGAAACGAATGAATCATCAATGTCGTTAGTACCTATTCAACCCAAAAAAATTACTCAAAACATAAAGTTGCGTTTTTCCACCTCCCTGGGGGAAAAGGAACAAAATGTTACTGCCAATGTAAACTCCTTGATCATCTCACTCCATCACTAAAGTGTCAAATTTCTAGCCCACATAGATCGTTTGCAATATTCATTTAAAATTTTGGAATTTTAAAAATTTTCCAAGGTCAAAAGGGGCGCAATAAAACTTTTGGAAATTCTAAAAGTGTGAATCGTAATAGATTATTAGTACTTATCTATCGAAAAAAGAATTTTCAATTTATTTCTAATAACAAAGCAAAATTTCTTTTTCCTAACCCCTCTTGGGTAAAAGTGACAATTATTGTTGTTAATGCAAACTTTATGATATTCCCATTTCACAACCAGAATTTTAAATTTCTAACATAATTACATCGCTTGCAATATTAGTTGGAAATTTAGAAATTTTCAACATTTTCCACCGTTAGAGGGCGCAATTATAGTTAGAGGAAGAATCCGAAAGTACGAATCATTATATTAAGTCAATACCAATCTAACCCAAAAAGAATTTTTAATTTTTCTCTATAAACAAAAAAATTCGATGTCTGCAGACAGACAAACACGATAAAGTGAAAACATTAGTAAGTTTTATTCTGAAAATGAGCTAAAACTCAGAAATTTAATGAATAACTACTAAAAAAACCCTCTAGAAACTCCTTGTTGGACAGACCACAATTTCACTACCGAAGAATTTTCTAAGAAAATCAACCCAAAAGCAACAAAGCCTTTAAATTGCCGCTTCATTGGGGAAAACATTTTTTTATTTGCAACATATGAGACGAAGAAGGTTCCTAGAAACTGCGTTTAGCTTCTACATTCATCATATGAGGTCTCACTAGTCAGTGCTTGGTTAGAGCTAACAGCTTACAAACAACGATGTCGTCCCAGGACTCGAACCTGGACCCCGGGTAGCTTCATTGTCAACGAGATACCACTGCACCACTGAGGGAACAATTTCTTAGTTGTCTTAAATAATATTTGGAAAAATTTTAATCTTCCTGAACACTGGGACAATGCATATCATTCCCCCCTACAAATCAGTTAAACCTCCCTTTGAATATCTTTTTTTATAGTTCAACAGCCTTTAACCTCATTTCCTGAGAAAGTTCCTGAGAGTTCCAAGAAGACTTTAGAGCGAAATTCCTGAGAAGAAAGAAGGCTCAAGTAGACTCTAGAAAACATATTTATTTTTCAATCACAAATTTTCTCCTTTGGACATGGAAGACAGATCTAAGATTATCTCTTGGACTTCATACCAGATATGGAAAATAAGAGAATCATAAAAATTATGCTCTGCAAGTTTATTCATTGTCTTTAATAAACCTTCGATAAAATTTGGCATAATTGTCACATTTAGAAATTGGCTCTTTTAACTATGCTGGAAACTTCCTTAAATTCATACTAAATGACCTAAATTATATAAAGTACTCAAAGATACTACTTCTGACTCCTTTCCAATTTTAAGCGGTCTTCCTCAAGAAGAATTTACCACCTTCTCTTTTCCACTAATTTCTTTATGACCTAACTTATCATATTCCTGAAGGAGGTCAATATTCCCTATACACAGATGATCTAGCAATCTGGTCCTATAAATATGAGAGTCCCTTTGTTTATTTCACTATAGTTGAGTGATTTGTCGATGTTGCACACAACTCCTCGAAAGATGTAAAATATATCTCATCCATTTTACATTTTTCAAATATCAACAATACCATCAACATATATGAAATATTAATATATAATATATTACATTTATGAAATATTTCCTATACACAGATGATCTAACAAATTACAAATGAGCTTCAAAAATTTATCAGTAACGTCTAGTATTATTGTAGCAATGGCATTTAATTATTTCTTCTGAAAAAACAATACATTTTCTAATCTGCAAAAGTAAAGTTCCGGATATCAAAATTTACTTGAGAGAAAGCCTATTAAAACGATAAATGATCATTAATTCTTAGGGCTTTATATCAGTATCTTTATGTCAGCTGAAAAAGACTCTTAACACAGGAAAAAACTGTTCTTCATTAAGTGTCTAAGTTTTTCCAATTGGGACACTCACTAGAAACAATATACTTTATAGCAATTTATTAGAACCGAAACTTTCTTCTGGTTTTGAATTCAAAATTTTGGTTATTAATAATTGGTTTTGGTTACAAAATTAGGAAGCAGAAGTTCCCTTCTGCTTCCTAATTTTGCAAACCGGAATGTCTACAAAAAAAATTTTAAATGCTGTCTTATATTACACCTTCTTCATGCAATAATAGCTATCTATCAATGGCGAAACAGCTTGTCCACCTTTTGAATTAAAAGCAGTTCTTTTTATTATTTTTAATCGTTGATTCTACCAATTCAGTAGATGCAGAACTCAAGGCATAATGATGGAATAGTGGACTTTGATTCCTTTCCCATTGACTGGAAGCATACGAAAGCCTCCCCTCTCCTTCCCCCTTCATCGAGCGTGTTGTTTAATGTGCACAAGGTATGATTCTCCTACCCATTGCTCACGGCTTGATGTCCCATTCGAAGGACGGTAGACTTCCCAAGCCCATCAGTGTTCCTTAATGTGTACAGGGTATGATTCTCCTACCCATTGTTCACGGCTTGATGTCCCATTCGAAGGACGGTAGACTTCCCAAGTCCATCTCAGTGTTCCTTAATGTGCACAGGGTATGATTCTCCTACCCATTGCTCACGGCTTGATGTCCCATTCGAAGGACGGTAGACTTCCCAAGCCCATCAGTGTTCCTTAATGTGCACAGGATATGATTCTCCTACCCATTGTTCACGGCTTGATGTCCCATTCGAAGGACGGTAGACTTCCCAAGTCCATCTCAGTGTTCCTTAATGTGCACAGGGTATGATTCTCCTACCCATTGCTCACGGCTTGATGTCCCATTCGAAGGACGGTAGACTTCCCAAGCCCATCAGTGTTCCTTAATGTGTACAGGGTATGATTCTCCTACCCATTGCTCACGGCTTGATGTCCCATTCGAAGGACGGTAGACTTCCCAAGCCCATCAGTGTTCCTTAATGTGTACAGGGTATGATTCTCCTACCCATTGCTCACGGCTTGATGTCCCATTCGAAGGACGGTAGACTTCCCAAGTCCATCTCAGTGTTCCTTAATGTGCACAGGGTATGATTCTCCTACCCATTGCTCACGGCTTGATGTCCCATTCGAAGGACGGTAGACTTCCCAAGCCCATCAGTGTTCCTTAATGTGCACAGGATATGATTCTCCTACCCATTGCTCACGGCTTGATGTCCCATTCGAAGGACGGTAGACTTCCCAAGTCCATCTCAGTGTTCCTTAATGTGCACAGGGTATGATTCTCCTACCCATTGCTCACGGCTTGATGTCCCATTCGAAGGACGGTAGACTTCCCAAGCCCATCAGTGTTCCTTTTCTCACCAATGGTAGGCACAGTGGTGGTTAATGATGAAAATTTTACAGACAAGAATGGTTCGAACTTTAATCCAGGAACACCAGAGTACAAGACTGACGAGGTAGCTACTAAGCGGATAACCCTCCCCCTGTTCTTCTAGGTAAAAATTAAATTATTAATTAATTAATACCCCCTCAAGCAGCTGCTTGCCACAGAGGTCTGACAGGAACCTGTCAGTTTATATGCCACAGTAGAAGATCTGAGAGGATGGCAGGACCTCAGCAGAAAAACAATACGAACATCCATGCCTTATCTGGGGCTCGAACCCAGGTCCCTTAGATCAGCAGCCAAGCGCGCTAACCACCAATATATTTATTCTCATTTTCAAAATACACTGGTTTCCATAAATTAAGGAAAATCGCTATGTTAAATCAATGGGAAGCTAACGTCAAACTTCTATAACTTCTAAAATAAGTTTTCCTGTTTTGAAAAATGTGATTGCAGATAAAGATCTCAATCAAATAAATCAATATCTCGATTTTCAACATATTCGTTCAGTATTTAATGAGTTATATAGGTTTGAATTTTTACAACAGCAATGCCAGTCTTAAGAAACTTATGCAAAACTGAAGAATAGTGAAAGAATTCTTTACACAGAGTTCTAAAATACAAACTTATTTTATTAAACACTTTGATACAATACTTATCATTAAGTTTTAATTAACTTCTGAAGTCAATTTTTGCGGCTGGCATTGTTATCGCTAAATATTCAAATTTTCATAACTCATTAAATACTGAAAGAATATTGTTGAAAAACGAGATATTGATTTATTTGATTGATATCTTTATCTGCAATCACATTTTTCAAAACAAAAAAAAAATATTTTAGAAGTTATTAAGTTTTGACGTTAGCTTCCTATTGACTTAACATATGGATTTTCCTTAATTTATGAAAGCCAATGTAAAACTTTTTAAAACTTAAAAAATTTTTAAAAATATATATTCCTCTACACAAAGGACTAAGATAATTTAGAAGCTCTATTGAGCTTGTTCTTGTTTCTCATACAACACCCCGCCAGTTTAGTAATCTAATTTCTGAAAAAATTGTTGCCAGATATTTTTTCTGATTTTTTGTAATCAACCGTAGTGTTCGGACACTTTTTTGAGCGACTGTACGTTAACCATTAAAGCAGGTTGGACTAGATAAAAATAAAGATTGATTCATTGATACGATTCATTACTACCCATTCCTTTGGGTGAATTTATTTTTTATTCATATCGCCTTGTTGCTTGTTGTTATCAGTAAGTTGTTTGCAAAAATATCTAAGAATATTTTGAATATAATCAAAGTTCTCCGTCTGAAATATATAATAAATACTGCATTTCGCAGTTTCTGTCTGATCATGGTTTAACGTTCAAAATCATCACATTTATTTTCCCAAATTAACTCATTTGTAGGTAATCACATAATTTTTTAAATAATTTTTTTCATTATTTTAGCTGTTATAAGTTCTAAAGTCTGCAATTTTATTGTCAACAGCAGAACATGTTTTAAAACGATAATAATACAATTAATTTCTGCACGAATTATTAACTACTATTAATAAAGTACTGAACTGAGATGGGTTGGCGATATCGACCTTAAGCAAGGTAAGGCAGGAATGTGGTCATCTCTCTCTTCAGAGTGCAGCAACATCAAATTCATAATAAAAAATGTGTTTCAATACAACTAATCACAGTTATTTATATTACACCAAATTAGAACATAAATAATGCATGTTTATTAACATTACTAAGCGCAGTCTTTCAATTTACACAATCGCGATATGACCAATATGAGAGGTAAGAGAAATGGCTTAGGAAAGAAAATTGGCAAGACATCACAAGAAAGGAAACATCCATACTTTATCAGGAACTTGCACCCAAGTCCCTTCGATCAGCGGTCAAGCACGCTAATCACTCGGCCACAGTGGCATATTCTTGATCCTAACCATACATCTCTCTATATGCTTATCTCTGCTGATACTATTAATTTAGTCATTAAAGACTCCGTTGAGTCAGCCATGAATCAATAATCATTTATTTTTGAAAATATCGAAGAAATATGTAATTTTTTTCTTCTCTGTCCACAGAACGATGGGATGAGTCAAAAAACGCATTTCAAAATTTATTCTCAAGCCTCTTTTGAATATCCAGTGTGTAGATCTTTAAGGTATTAATCAGGCATGCACAAACTTCGGCCCATTTAACAATTTTTATCATGCCCTTGGAAAAATTTGATAACACTAAATTTTTTTTACCATATGCAGTATGAATAACTTCATACAACTAGCTACAAGGTCATTAAAGCCGAATGTTCAGCAGCTTATTTCTGAGAACTAGTCCCATCCTTAACATCATTAACAAATGCGGACCCTGCTCTAAGCAGTACTAAACGCAAAAGAACAAGAAGAATCCCATCCTTAACATCATTAACAAATGCGGACCCTGCTCTAAGCAGGACTAAACGCAAAAGAACAAGAATCCAATCCTTAACATCATTAACAAATGCGGACCCTGCTCTAAGCAGGACTAAACGCAAAGGAAAAAGAAGAATCCCATCCTTAACATCATTAACAAATGCGGACCCTGCTCTAAGCAGGACTAAACGCAAAAGAGCAAGAAGAATCCAATCCTTAGCATCATTAACAAATGCGGACCCTGCTCTAAGCAGGACTAAACGCAAAAGAACAAGAAGAATCCCATCCTTAGCATCATTAACAAATGCGGATCCTGCTCTAAGCAGGACTAAACGCAAAAGAACAAGAAGAATCCCATCCTTAGCATCATTAACAAATGCGGATCCTGCTCTAAGCAGGACTAAACGCAAAACAACAAGAAGAATCCAATCCTTAGCATTATTAACAAATGCGGATCCTGCTCTAAGCAGGACTAAACGCAAAAGAACAACAAGAATCCCACCCTTAACATCATTAACAAATGCGGACCCTGCTCTAAGCAGGACTAAACGCAAAAGAACAAGAAGAATCCAATCCTTAGCATCATTAACAAATGCGGACCCTGCTCTAAGCAGGACTAAACGCAAAAGAACAAGAAGAATCCCATCCTTAGCATCATTAACAAATGCGGATCCTGCTCTAAGCAGGACTAAACGCAAAACAACAAGAAGAATCCAATCCTTAGCATTATTAAGAAATGCGGATCCTGCTCTAAGCAGGACTAAACGCAAAAGAACAACAAGAATCCCACCCTTAACATCATTAACAAATGCGGACCCTGCTCTAAGCAGGACTAAACGCAAAAGAACAAGAAGAATCCAATCCTTAGCATCATTAACAAATGCGGACCCTGCTCTAAGCAGGACTAAGCGCAAAAGAACAAGAAGAATCCCATCCTTAGCATCATTAACAAATGCGGATCCTGCTCTAAGCAGGACTAAATGCAAAAGAACAAGAAGAATCCCCCCTTAACATCATTAACAAATGCGGACCCTGCTCTAAGCAGGACTAAACGCAAAAGAACAAGAATCCAATCCTTAACATCATTAACAAATGCGGACCCTGCTCTAAGCAGGACTAAACGCAAAAGAGCAAGAAGAATCCAATCCTTAGCATCATTAACAAATGCGGACCCTGCTCTAAGCAGGACTAAACGCAAAAGAACAAGAAGAATCCCATCCTTAGCATCATTAACAAATGCGGATCCTGCTCTAAGCAGGACTAAACGCAAAACAACAAGAAGAATCCAATCCTTAGCATCATTAACAAATGCGGACCCTGCTCTAAGCAGGACTAAACGCAAAAGAACAAGAAGAATCCCACCCTTAACATCATTAACAAATGCCGACCCTGCTCTAAGCAGGACTAAACGCAAAAGAACAAGAAGAATCCAATCCTTAGCATCATTAACAAATGCTGACCCTGCTCTAAGCAGGACTAAACGCAAAAGAACAAGAAGAATCCCATCCTTAGCATCATTAACAAATGCGGATCCTGCTCTAAGCAGGACTAAACGCAAAAGAACAAGAAGAATCCAATCCTTAGCATCATTAACAAATGCTGACCCTGCTCTAAGCAGGACTAAACGCAAAAGAACAAGAAGAATCCCACCCTTAACATCATTAACAAATGCGGACCCTGCTCTAAGCAGGACTAAACGCAAAAAAACAAGAATTCAATCCTTAACATCATTAACAAATGCGGACCCTGCTCTAAGCAGGACTAAACGCAAAAGAACAAGAAGAATCCAATCCTTAACATCATCAACAAATGCGGACCCTGCTCTAAGCAGGACTAAACGCAAAAGAACAAGAAGAATCCCACCCTTAACATCATTAACAAATGCGGACCCTGCTCTAAGCAGGACTAAACGCAAAAAACAAGAATTCAATCCTTAACATCATTAACAAATGCGGACTCTGCTCTAAGCAGGACTAAACGCAAAAGAACAAGAAGAATCCAATCCTTAACATCATCAACAAATGCGGACCCTGCTCTAAGCAGGACTAAACGCAAAAGAACAAGAAGAATCCAATCCTTAGCATCATTAACAAATGCGGACCCTGCTCTAAGCAGGACTAAACGCAAAAGAACAAGAAGAATCCAATCCTTAACATCATCAACAAATGCGGACCCTGCTCTAAGCAGGACTAAACGCAAAAGAACAAGAATCCAATCCTTAACATCATTAACAAATGCGGACCCTGCTCTAAGCAGGACTAAACGCAAAAGAACAAGAAGAATCCCATCCTTAACATCATTAACAAATGCGGACCCTGCTCTAAGCAGGACTAAACGCAAAAGAACAAGAAGAATCCAATCCTTAACATCATCAACAAATGCGGACCCTGCTCTAAGCAGGACTAAACGCAAAGGAACAAGAAGAGTCCCATCCTTAACAGAATACTGCTCCAACAAACAATGTCAATTTTCGCATTAAAATAAACTTTTATTTTAAAAATTAACATTTTTTCGTTATTTTAAAACGCAATAAATGAAGTTCAACTTTTTGCTTCCCTTTCCACCATCTCCTCCTCCTCCAAACTATTGGCCCACAGCAAACATAATATTTTTCCATTCGGCCAGATGCCAAAAAACGTTTCTGCACCCCTTAAATCGTGGATTAGCTTCATCATTGTTGGACGTATTTGAAAATGATAAAAACGGCAGTTTAGGAAAACATGTAACTCAAATCTGTTCGAAGAATGAAGATTTTCTGCTTTTGCATTCATCTGAACTTTGACATGACCTTTTAACGCAATGGTTTTCGAACTGTGGGGTGCTACCCTCAAGGAGATCGCGAGCAGCTTTGAAAGGGATCGCAAACCTCTAATAGTATTTTATATTTGTTAATATTTACAGTGAAACTTTTTTGTGTTTATATAAAAACAGTGTGAGAATTTAAAATAAGTTCTATAATTCGCAGAATAAAAACTAGAAGAACGCATATCTCCTCTGGTGCATATGAGAATCTACGGGGCGGGGGTACCTCAGTCGGTAGCGCGCCAGGCTCGTAATCTGTAGTTCCCAGATTCCAGTCCCAGCTGGGTCAGCGTTGAGATTTATCTCCGCAAAATTCCCCGCCCTGCCCACGGTCAGTAGGGGACACCGATGGTCTTGCCAGGCTCGTAATTTGTAGTTCCCAGGTTCGAGTCCCAGCTGGGTCAGCGTTGAGATTTATCTCCGCAAAATTCCCCGCCCTGCCCACGGTCAGTAGGAGACACCGATGGTCTTGCCAGGCTGGTAATCTGTAGTTCCCAGGATCGAGTCCCAGCTGGGTCAGCGTTGAGATTTATCTCCGCAAAATTCCCCGCCCTGCCCACGGTCAGTAGGGGACACCGATGGTCTTGCCAGGCTCGTAATCTGTAGTTCCCAGGTTCGAGTCCCAGCTGGGTCAGCGTTGAGATTTATCTCCGCAAAATTCCCCGCCCTGCCCACGGTCAATAGGGGACACCGATGGGCTTGGAAAGGCCGCCGTCCGTCGGATGGGACGTTAACCCGTGCCCCCCGTGTATGGGAGAGCCATACCCTGTGCACGTTAAAGAACACGCTGGATGGCCTTGACGGGAGGCTACCATCTGTCTCCCAACAGCTGTTCCAGTGGGTCCCCTCCCCCAACCTTCTCTGAGCCTTCGGGGTCCATGTGACCTGGCCATTTAGCCCATGGTGTGCAAAAAAGTGCCGCTCAGAGGTAAAACAACCCAACCCATTAATACCAATCCAATTGAAAAGAATTTTCCATTTATCTTTTAAAATTCCAATGGCATTTACCACCCAACCTTGGAGTAAGGGGTCAAGTCACTGTTACTAATGGAAACTTCGTGACTTTCCCATTCCACCACCAAAATTTCAAATTTTTGGCATAAATGCATCGTCTGCAATATTCGTTTGAAACTTTGGAATTTTCACCTTTTTCCACTGTTAGAGGGCGCAAGTATAGCTTTAGGAAGATTAGAAAAGTGCAAATCGTAATTTTTCATCAAAATCTTATGCAATCCAAACAATAATTTTTAATTTATCTTTATAAACAAAAAAGTTTGATGTTGACAAACGGGCAGAAGACAAAGTGAAACTGTTATCTCGTTATTGTTGTTTTTTTAAACGAAACAACAAAACAAGACTATTCAATTTTAAACATGAAGATAAATAAATAGTCTCACATTCAAAATTATAAATTTAGAATAAAATTCTCTTAATATTGTTTCGGACAATGCCAACAAAGAAATGAATAATTGAAAAACCACGACGATTATTTTGAATTTCTCTATAATCTTCCTAAATTAAATGGTAGCGCGCCAGGCTCGTAATCTGTAGTTCCCAGGTTCGAGTCCCAGCTGGGTCAGCGTTGAGATTTATCTCCGCAAAAATTCCCCGCCCTGCCCACGGTCAATAGGGGACACCGATGGGCTTGGAAAGGCCGCCGTTCATCGGATGGAACGTTAAGCCGTGGCCCCGTGTGCGGGAGAGCCATACTCTGTGCACGTTAAAGAACATGCTGGATGGCCTTGACGGGAGGCTACCATTTGTCTCCCAACTGCTGTTCTAGTGGATCCCCTCCCCCAACCTTCTCTGAGCCTTCGGGGTCCATGTGACCTGGCCCATGGTGTGCAAAAAAAGTGCCGCTCAGAGGTAAAACAACCCAACCCAATCCTAAATTAAATAAAAAGTGAAGACCTTAAAAAAAACCTTGCTGAAAGCCATTTAATTGATGACAAAGATATCAACTCTCTTGAATTATTTGAAGAATTAAATCGTTTAGAAACAATTTCTTCTCAGAGCTGAAATAGTTTAAAGATTCCTTTAAGTATATCGAAATATATTTGTTCATATATTTTAGAATTATATTACGCAAATTGATGCCTTTCACTTCAGAATTTTAGTCCCATAAATTGTGTTTGCAGCAAGTCCCGAAAATTTTTTATTTTCCAGGTTCAAATTAATTAAGAACAATCGAAGATAAAGCATATGAAAAGAAAGTCTGGTATGGCTAATTGGCTACCATTTAGTGTCGACCAAAGAAGATATTTGCGAAGATTTAAAAATTGAAAAAACTCATTGATCATCGATAATTCTTAATTAATTTGGCTCGGTGGTCTTGAGCCCCCTTCCCCACATTTACCATTCTGATAGGCATGGGGATGGCACAGTCGGTAGCGCGCCAGGATCGTAATCTGCAGTTTCCAGGTTCGAGTCCAATCTATCTAGGCCGGCGATCAGATTTATCTCCGCAAAACTTCCCACTCTGCCCTCGGTCAGTAGGGGACACCGATGGGCTTGGAATGGACGCCGTCCATCGGAAGGGACGTTAAGCCGTGGTATCGCGTGCGGGAGAGCCATACCCTGTGCACGTTAAAGAACACGCTGGATGGCCTTGACGGGAGGCTACCATCTGTCTCCCAACAGCTGTTCTAGTGGGTCCCCTCCCCCAACCTTCTCTGAGCCCTGGCCATTTGGACGTTAAGCCGTGGCCCCGTGTGCGGGAGAGCCATACCTTGTGCACGTTAAAGAACACGCTGGATGGCCTTGACGGGAGGCTACCATGTGTCTCCCAACAGCTGTTCCAGTGGGTCCCCTCCTCCAACCTTCTCTGAGCCATCCGGATCCTTGTGACCTGGCCATTTAGCCCATGATGTGCAAAAAAAGTGCCGCTCAGAGGTAAAACAACCCAACCCAACCCTGGCCATTTAGCCCATTGTGTGCAAAAATGCAGCTCACAGGTAACACAACTCAACCTGATAAAATGAATTATCCTCACGCAGTTGCTTGCCACTGGAACTTGTGATATTATTACGTCACAGAGAAATCTTCCGCCTCTGCAGAAGGAGAAACCCCAGAAAAAAGACAAGGTAATGAAACATCCATGCCTTATCCTGGGTTCGAATCTTTGCACTGCAGCTAAATGAGACTCTGACAAATAGTCTTAATGAGGAATTTTACGCTCTTAAATATAATTAAATGTTCTATGAGAATTAATTTAGCTATAATTTTATTCTGAAAATTACAATAGCAATTAAGATTTTTAAATGCAATTTCACGCATAACATGAATAGTCATTTGTAATATTAAACATTCATATACATTCTTTTATTGTTAACGATTTTTAGTGCAAAATTTTAAAGGCTTCATGCTAATAATTTTTTTAATTACAGAAATTGCTAATAAAGAGAGTCCCAATCATTCAAATGCAAATCAGTGGGCTTACCGCAAAAATTCCCCGCCCTGCCCACGGTCAGTAGGGGACACCGATGGGCTTGGAAAGGCCGCCGTCCGTCAGTTGGGACGTTAAGCCGTGGCCCCGTGTGCGGGAGAGCCATACCCTGTGCACATTAAAGAACACGCTGGATGGCCTTGACGGGAGGCTACCATCTGTCTCCCAACAGTTGTTCCAGTGGGTCCCCTCCCCCAACCTTCTCTGAGCCTTCGGGGTCCATGTGACCTGGCCATTCAGCCCATGGTGTGCAAAAAAGTGCCGCTCAGAGGTAAAACAACAACCCAACCCAGTGGGCTTGGGTCAAGTTCCATCAATGAACATCCCGAATATCAAATTCCATTTTGAGACATCCCCCCCCCCCCTCCTAAATATAAAGTCTCAGTTTTTTAACCCCATAGGTATCAAGTTTCATTTTAACCCCGCAAATATCAGGCCTCATTTTTGCGCCTCCCAGAATGGGATGATTTTATTTTCGAGCGGCATTTTTTTCCACGTAATGCGTTAATGTATACCAAGTGACAAAGAATCCGAGGGCTCAGAGAAGGTAAGGGGAAACTGCACCCGCTGGACAACTGCTAGGAGACAGATGGCCACCTCCCGTCAAGGACGCATACTTGGCCACAGCTTTACGTCCCATCCGACCTTTCCAAGCCCATCGGTGGCTCTTACTGACCAAGGGCAGGGCAGAGGTTTGGCGGAGATAAATCTCAACTTTGGCGCAGATGGGACTCGAACCTGGGAACTGTAGATTACGAACCTGGAGCGCTACTGACTGAACCAATACCAGCCCCTAGGTCACAAGAACCCTCTAAAAATTAAAAAAAAAAATCGTCTAGGAAGGACAAAAAGCAATATATAAATATATATACTATTTAAATTAATTGGTAATATGTTTTTTCTTTTGAGGTGATATGCAAATTTTCCTATTTCTTCACAAGATTTAGCCATTAATAGTCTTTAAAAGCTAAAATGTTATTGAAAATTTAATTCATCTAAACATAAGAAATTGTGCGTGAGATTCAAAGCGAAATTGTGTAATATTCAATGTATCCCCTCAAGCAGCTGCTTGCCACAGAGGTCTGACAGGAGCCTGTCAGTTTATATGCCATAATAGAAGGTCTGTGAGGATGGCAGGCCCTCAGCAGAAAAACGACACACATATCCATGTACCTTCTTTTCATTCTTAATCAATAAATTTGGGGGATAGGTTCTCTACCAAATTTATTTATTCTCATTTCATTCTCTATAATTTCGAGGTCTCGAATCTTGGGGCCTTGCTCATTTTCTCCTGCTGACTTTGAAATAAATGTTGATCAAAGAACACGAATTTCGGCGTCTTGCCGAGTTCCGTCTTACGATTCAGAACACCTCCCATAAACATAGATAAATCTTCAAAATTCGTGAAGTGGTGGAGGTTAGCTGCAGTCTATGATTAGTAACCTAATGCTTTCGATTTCTCATATACCTTCTTTGAGATTTTCTCTCTAACCCAGGCTCTGCCCTAGGTCACAATTAGGACGCCGATGGACTTGAAAAGAGATCGGTGTCGGCGTTGGGGAATAGGACCGTTAAGCCTTTGTTTCCTGTGCAACGGAAAGGCATACCTTCTTCACTTAAAGGGGCGAGGGTGGCTCAGTCGGTAGCGCGCCAGGCTCATAATCTGCAGTTCCCAGGTTCAAGTCCCAGCTTGGTCAACGTCGAGATTTATCTCCGCAAAACTCCCCGCACTGCCTACGGTCAGTAGGGGACACCGATGGGTTTGGAAAGTCCGCCGTCCGTCGAATGGGACGTTAAGCCGTGGCTCCGTGTGCGGGAGAGCCATACCCTGTGCACGTTAAAGAACACGCTTGATGACCTTGACGGGAGGCTATCATCTGTCTCCCAACAGCTGTTCCAGTGGGTCCCCTCCCCCAACCTTCTCTGAGCCTTCGGGGTCCTTGTGACCTGGTCATTTAGCCCATTGTGTGCAAAAGCGCAGCTCAGAGGTTAAAACAACCCAACTATTCACTTAAAGAGCATGATGGATGGCCTAAAAGGAAGGCTTCCATTTCTCTTCTAGCAATTACCCGTGAATCCCCTACCAAGTTCCGAGTTTTGGTTGTTTTACCTCTGAGCGGCCCTTTTTTGCGCAGAATGGGCTAAATAACCAGGTCAAAGGGACCCCAAAGGCTCAGAGAGAAATGGGAAAAGGAGACCACTGTCGGTTGTTAGAAGATAGATAATAACCTCCCACCAAAGTAATCTAGTGTGTATTTTAATATACACAAGGCACAAAAAAAAAGGGCTAACGTCTCATCCAACGGATGGTGACCTTTCCAAATCCACCTGTGTCCTCTTTCTGACCGGGGCAGGGTGCGGTTAGCGGAAATAAATCTTAACCCTGTCACAGTTGGGACTCGAACCTGAGTACGGCAGATTACGAGCCTGTCGAGCTTCCGACTGCAAACCCGCCTCCCTAAGTCTCTGACCTCTCGTGGTCTTTATGACCTGACGATTTAACCCATTGCGTGGTGGAGGGTTGTAACTCCCTTCACCACGCAATGGAGTTGAAATTGCAATGGTGGAGGGGGGAGGTTGTAACCCCCCACCATTGCGTGGTGGAGGGTTGTAACCCCCTCCACCACGCAATGGAGTTGAAATTGCAATGGTGGAGGGGGGAGGTTGTAACCCCCTCCACACGCAATGGAGTTGAAATTGCAATGGTGGAGGGGGGAGGTTGTAACCCCCCACCATTGCGTGGTGGAGGGTTGTAACCCCCTCCACCACGCAATGGAGTTGAAATTGCAATGGTGGAGGGGAGGGAGGTTGTAACCCCCCACCATTCCGTTGTGGATCCCCCACATCACCACCACCACCACCACCATATCTCTGAGCCAAAATCGGTCTGTGAAAACATTTCTGACTCCGAACTTTCCATTCTCATAAATTCCATAAAACTCGAAAGCAAATGAAATGTTCCTGTAGAGGCAAACTCTTCCTCGAAACAATCATCTCGGTTTTAGTTTTTTGTCAAAAAAAAACTTTCAATGAACTGTCTGGTTTTTGTTTTTCTGCCCTTGATCAGTGTTCTTTTATCACTTCTCGTTTTTCAGGTGCGTAAACAACCACTCGCATAAAATAGACGGTGCCAATATTTTGCTTGCTTCATGTCTGAGACAAGACATCCTAATTACAAATGAAACCAGCAAGTTGGGGGGGAACTGCACTCCCCTCTTCGCCATAATGTACAATCAGAATTGAAATAGAAAACAAAAAAAAAACAGACGTCACACTTTCACGCTCTAGGTACAACAATGGACTCTGCTACGAGCAGACAAACATTCGTTTTTAAAACGCCAAGACATCGACATGGCAAAGAAAAAAGTGTGAAGCCAACCTAGAAAGTGTCCAAAAAAAAGTAAGAGTTAAAAAAAATCTAACAAAAATTTATTCTTGTGTTAAAGGAGTGCAGGTGTGGGACAATAAAGATGGAGTTGTTGAAAGATCTTTTGATCGCTTTGTTATCTTGACTGGGGTTCAATCGAGACAATGATCAAAGAGGATATGATGAGAGTGAAAACTGTTTTTATGTTCCCATTTACGTTTTTCATTTTCTTTTCGCCTCTCGAACTGCTGGGAAACATTCCAGTTTTAAAGTATAATATTTAGTGTAAGTCCCCCCCCCCCACCCCTCCAAAAAAAAAAGATGTGAAAAATGGGAGAGAAAATGAGCTTACCAAATTGTTTACAATTCGCAGAACTTGAACATCTAAATGGCGATAAAAGAGGATGAAGAGCAGGAGCATGAGAAACTTTTTTGTTGCTATTCTTCTTGTTCGTTGGAATCCTCGAAAACAGAATGGCCACTTTTGAATTCTGAGCACTGAGAAGACTTTCTTTTCTTTTTTTGTAAGGGAAATGGTTCTCAAGAACAATGACGTGGAAATTTCTCAAATGAAAACTTTTTAATTACGCCACAATTTGGCAATGATATTTAAATTCGTTTTTGAGTTTGTTATTCGTTGGTTGTCACAGAATGAGGACTCGACATTGGGAACGTCGTGTTAATAACTCTTTCTTCTTTGATCAGATTGCAAACATCCCTATAGCTCAGAGGTGGATTTTGGGTGGTTTGTTTTACCTCTGAGCGACACTTTTTTGCACACCATGGGCTGAATGGCCAGGTCACATGGACCCCGAAGGCTCAGAGAAGGTTGGGGGAGGGGACCCACTGGAACAGCTGTTGGGAGACAGATGGTAGCCTCCCGTCAAGGCCATCCAGCGTGTTCTTTAACGTGCACAGAGCATGGCTCTCCCGCACACGGGGCCACGGCTTAACGTCCCATCCGACGGACGGCGGCCTTTCCAAGCCCATCGGTGTCCCCTACTGACCGTGGGCAGGGCGGGGAATTTTGCGGAGATAAATCTCAACGCTGACCCAGCTGGGACTCGAACCTGGGAACTACAGATTACGAGCCTGGCGCGCTACTGACTGAGCCACCCCCGCCCCCTCAGGGGTGGATTGGGGAAGTGAACCCACTGGGAAAGAACTTTTATGAGACACATGGAAGCCTCTCGTCAAGACCATCCACAATGATGTTCTTTAATATGTACAGTGGCTCAAAAAATATCTGAACACTATGGTTGATTACAGAATTCAGAAAAAATATCTGGCAACGATTTTTTTAGAAATTAGTGATCTGGCAACCTTCGTGTCACGTGATTACAAAATTCAGGAAAAATATCTGGAGCGTGTACAGCAACTGTACACGCTCCAGTTACCGTTCACAGCAAACTGGAGCGTGTGCAGTTACTGCACACGCTCCAGTTTGCTGTGAACGGTAACTGCACACGCTCAATATTTCCGTGAGTGAGCCCACACGATCTAGTATCAAAATAATATGACCACCTACAGTCGCTCAAAAAAGTATCCGAACACTATGGTTGATTACAGAATTCAGAAAAAATATCTGGCAACGATTTTTTTTAGAAATTGGTGATCTGGCAACCTTCGTGTCACGTGATTACAGAATTCAGGAAAAATATCTGGAGCGTGTACAGCAACTGTACACGCTCCAGTTACCGTTCACAGCAAACTGGAGCGTGTGCAGTTACTGCACACGATCCAGTTTGCTGTGAACGGTAACTGCACACGCTCAATATTTCCGTGAGTGAGCCCACACGATCTAGTATCAAAATAATATGACCACCTACAGTCGCTCAAAAAAGTATCCGAACGCTATGGTTGATTACAGAATTGAGAAAAAATATCTGGCAACGATTTTTTTTAGAAATTAGTGATCTGGCAACCTTCGTGTCACATGACACGAAGGTTGCCAGATCTCTAATTATAATCTTCATAATTTAGAGATATAATCAGATCTCTAATTATATCTCTAATAAGATGCAGCTTCCTCTAATTAAAACTTAAAGCAACATATGTGATAGGCCTCACACCACAACCACTACAATTAGGATGGAAATTTCACCCGATTCGATTCGTATCCAAATGAGAGCTCGCAGCATTCTTTGTTTCATAATTTTTTGCTTCTACGTTATCCTTACTAGGACCGGAAATGGGAAGGGGGCAAGAAGACCATCCCTCCCGACTTCAAAATGCTAGTAAGAGTAATAGAGTCAAAAAAATTAAACAGAGTTATATTTTCATGCATTTTTCAAGAATTTTTTTTTAAACACCTGCAAAACGGAGTGAGAAATGTTATAATGCTTTGGAAATTCCATCTTTTGCCTCTCCTCCCCTTACATTTTACTGGCTCGATTGTGTTTCTTGGTCCTCTACCTTCGGGTTTTTTTTCAAGATCAGAGCTTGACCCTTATTTACATTCTCAACGGGGAGGCACGTCCCCCCCCCCCCCCCCCCCGTAGATCCTGCCTTGAGATATATTTTAGTTTTAGGGAGATATTTATATAGAGTTTATAGGGGGCGGGGTTCGCTGTTATTTTTATAACAGAGTATTCTAGAATTATAATGATTAGTATTTAAAGTGTCATTTTATTTTTGGGTGGATTTAATTTGAGGTTGTTGGGTTGTTTTACCTCTGAGCGGCCCTTTTTGGCACACAATGGACTAAATGGCCAGGTCACATAGACCCCGAAGGCTCAGAGAAGGTTGGGGAAGGGGACCCACTGGAACAGCTGTTGGGAGACAGATGGTAGCCTCCCGTCAAGGCCACCCAGCGCGTTCTTTAACGTGCACAGGGTATGGCTCTCCCGCACACGGGGCCACGGCTTAACGTTCCATCCGACGGACGGCGGCCTTTCCAAGCCCATCGGTATCCCCTACTGACCGTAAGCAGGGCGGTGAATTTTGCGGAGATAAATCTCAACGCTGACCCAGCTGGGACTCGAACCTGGGAACTACAGATTACGAGTCTGGCGCGCTACCGACTGAGCCACCCCCGCCCCATGATTTAATTTGAGAATGATACGATTAGGGTTATTATACCGAAAGCCAGGAACTTTTCCCTGCTTTCGGTATGATAAATTGATATTGTTAGCCTGAAAGACGACATTGTTATCCGGTTGTTTAATTAAATTGTGCCGTGAGAGCAGGGATTTCATGAAACTCATAGGATAACCTTTAACTCAGATGAAACTCTTAGGATAATCTTTAACTCAGATGAAACCCTTAGGATAACTGATGAAACTCTTAGAATAACTCAGATAAACCTTCATGAAACTCTTAGGATAACCTTTAACTCAGATGAAACGCTTAGAATAACTCAGATAAACCTTCATGAAACTCTTAGGATAACCTTTAACTCAGATGAAACTCTTAGGATAACCTTTAACTCAGATGAAACTCTTAGGATAACCATTAACTCAGATGAAACTCTTAGGATAACCTTTAACTCAGATGAAACTTTTAGGATATCTGATGAAACTCTTAGATTAACTCAGATAAACTTTCATGAAACTCTTAGGATAACCTTTAACTCAGATGAAACTCTTAGGATAACCTTTAACTCAGATGAAACTCTTAGGATAACCTTTAACTCAGATGAAACTCTTACGATAACTGATGAAATTCTTAGATTAACTCGGATAAACTTTCATGAAACTCTTAGGATAACCTTTAACTCAGATGAAACTCTTAGATTAACTCAGATAAACTTTCATGAAACTCTTAGGATAACCTGAATTTTGTTTCAAAACAATTGTCAACTGGCTGAAGAGTCAAAGCGTTATATCATGAAGTTTGAATGATACTATAAATAGTGGGAAAAACGAAAAATATAATAATGTAGTGTGCATTCTTAGGTTACCAAATGGAGGCTCTACTGGTTGAGCTCTTATTCAAGTTAATAGTATAAAGATAGTAAACAATCATCAGAATAGGATTTTTCTTAAAGGATAAAAGAAAGTTGACTGGAATTTATTCAGTCTACTTCGTGCGAAATTCAGTTTGTGCTTGTAATATTATACAGACTGCTTCTTTTAATATTGGACTTGGACTGAGTTACTTTATTATTTGATTGAGTTAAAAAATCTGCTGTTGTCAGATGGCTAAAGATTTGAATCTATTAATTGGCGAATTTTTATTTAGGTGTCAGTTCAGAAGATCAATTTGTTTCGAAGATCAGGTGAAGATATAACGAGATGAGGCAAACAAAAAAACAGGTTGATAACCATTGAATTGAAGGATTTTTTTATATCACTCCAATGGATCAAATACATGGCAACCTGCGAAGGAGAAAATATATATACCATGCAATTTCATTCATTACAATATATAAACTGTATAAACGCGTTCGTTTACATTTTTACCCTTCCAATCCCGGAAATAAGCATTTTGCTGCCAGACCTTCAGAATCGTAAAATTATATTTTTCGCATCCCCCCTCCTCCCCGGCTTGGAAATATTTCGACCGCCACATATGTCTAGATACTCAAATCACAATGATCAGAACACAATTGTGGCTTTGGGTTGTTTTACCTCTGAGCAGCACTTTTTTGCACACCACGGGCTAAATGGCCAGGTCACAAGGACCCCGAAGGCTCAGAGAAGGTTGGGTGAGGGACCCACTGGAACAGCTGTTGGGAGACAGATGGTAGCTCCCGTCAAGGCCATCCAGCGTGTTCTTTAACGTGCACATGGTATGGCTCTCCCGCACACGGGACCACGGCTTAACGTCCCATCCGACGGACGGCGGTCTTTCCAAGCCCATCGGTGTCCCCTACTGACCGTGGGCAGGGCGGGGAATTTTGCGGAGATAAATCTCAACGCTGACCCAGCTGGGACTCGAACCTGAGAACTACAGATTACGAGCCTGACGCGCTACCGACTGACCCACCCCCGCCCCTCACAATTGTGGCATAAGTGACAATAGCGAAATATCCGAATAGTTGATCTTATTTTACGCATTTTAGAAAGAGCAAATATTTCAATGGACGTGTTTTAACGTTAAGTCTTGGTGAGAGAATAAAGGATCTTTTCTATAATCCCCTCACGCCCTCTTTCTGGTGTCCATGGATGAGGATGAACCCATTAGATAGATGTTATCGGAGCTTCCCTTCTTCCTAAACTCTAGGAAGAAGGAAAGCTCCGATCTCTATCTGGATGATCTAGAATCTCTATCATCCAGATAGAGATAGGAGATTTCCTCCTCCTCCTCTAGCACGTACTTTAGCTGGCACAGAGTATGGGCTCACCTGGACACGAGACCAGGGTTTTGGGTCCTATCTGGAAAGGGATTGCGCCCTATCCAGCGCAAAGATGTCCTCTTTCTCCTCAAATACACAACGAAGAAAAGGTTAAAATATCTAAATATTACGAAGTCGAGACTCAACCTGAGAAATTCAAGTTGTGCTTGTAATACTATACAGGTTGGGTTGGGTTGTTTTACCTCTGAGCGGCACTTTTTTGCACACCATGGGCTAAATGGCCAGGTCACAAGAACCCCGAAGGCTCAGAGTAGGTTGGGGGAGGGGACCCACTGGAACAGCTGTTGGGAGACAGATGGTAGCCTCCCGTCAAGGCCATCCAGCGTGTTCTTTAACGTGCACAGGTATGGCTCTTCCACACACGGGGCCACGGCTTAACGTCCCATCCGACGGACGGCAGCCTTTCCAAGCCCATCGGTGTCCCCTACTGACCGTGGGCAGGGCGGGGAATTTTGCGGAGATAAATCTCAACGCTGACCCAGCTGGGACTCGAACCTGGGAACTATAGATTACGAGCCTGGCGCGCTTCCGACTGAGCCACCCCCGCCCCTGTAATACTATACAGACTGCATCTTTAATGTTGGACTTGGATTGGGTTACTTTACCACTTAACCACTTAGTCCGTGCTTTTTTTAGGGTAGGGATGGTTCAGTCGGTAGGATGCCAGGCTCGTAATCTGAAGTATCACTAATTCTAATTGCCAGATCACTAATTTCTAAAAAAATCGTTGCCAGATATTTTTCCTGAATTCTGTAATCAACCATAGCGTTCGGATACTTTTTTGAGCGACTGTAGGTGGTCATATTATTTTGATACTAGATCGTGTGGGCTCACTCACGGAAATATTGAGCGTGTGCAGTTACCGTTCACAGCAAACTGGAGCGTGTGCAGTAACTGCACGGTAACTGCTGTGAACGGTAACTGGAGCATGTACAGTTGCTGTACACGCTCCAGATATTTTTCCTGAATTCTGTAATCACGTGACACGAAGGTTGCCAGATCACTAATTTCTAAAAACATCGTTGCCAGATATTTTTTCTGAATTTTGTAATCAACCATAGTGTTCGATATTTTTTTGAGCGACTGTATATTTGACCCCTTGCAAACGTCCCTCCCCCACCTTGAGGCTAAGTTCTTTAATAATACCTTAACCGCAAGGTTTACGGCGTATTTGGCTCCATTATCAGATTAACATAGCACTGCCAGTTGATTGGTAGCTTTGGAAATATTAGAAACTTCAACAGAATCGGAATTAGTGAGTTTCAATAAAATAAAAATAAATAACCCCTCAAGCAGCTGCTTGCCGCAGAGGTCTGACAGGAGCCTGTCAGTTTATATGCCACAGTAGAAGGTCTGAGAGAATACTTGAACGAAATTGCTCGATCCTATATGTGAGTTCCTTGTCTTGTGTTGCAATTGCTTAAGAAGCGAAGGTTGGGTTGTTTTTACCTCTGAGCGGCACTTTTTTGAACACCATGGGCTAAGTGGCCAGGTCACATGGATCGCTAAGGCTCAGAGAAGGTTGGGGGAGGGGACCCACTGGAACAGCTGTTGGAAGACAGATGGTAGCCTCCCGTCAAGGCAATCCAGCGTGTTCTTTAACGTTGGGTTGTTTTACCTCTGAGCGGCAGGTTTTTGCACACCATGGGCTAAATGGCCAGGTCACATGGACCCCGAAGGCTCAGAGAAGGTTGGGGGAGGGGACCCACTGGAACAGCTGTTGGAAGACAGATGGTAGCCTCCCGTCAAGGCAATCCAGCGTGTTCTTTAACGTTGGGTTGTTTTACCTCTGAGCGGCAGGTTTTTGCACACCATGGGCTAAATGGCCAGGTCACATGGACCCCGAAGGCTCAGAGAAGGTTGGGGGAGGGGACCCACTGGAACAGCTGTTGGGAGACATATGGTAACCTCCCGTCAAGGCCATCCAGCGTGTTCTTTAACGTGCACAGGGTATGGCTCTCCCACAAAGGGGGCCACGGCTTAACGTCCCACCCGACGGACGGCGACCTTTCCAAGCCCATCGATGTCCCATATTGACCGTCAAGGCCATCCAGCCTGTTCAGTCTTTTGCAGAGATAAATCTCAACGCTGACCCAGCTGGGACCCGAACCTGGGAACTGCAGATTACAAGCCTGGCGCGAAGGATAAAGAGAAATAAAAATAAACTCAGCAGTGAAAATTATCAATGTCAAATAGGTCAATGAAGCAACCCATCGCTGGGTTTTTTGTTCACGCCTTTTGTTTTAGTTTTTAGCCTTGATGCCTCTGTAATCACTTAACTCTGTTGTGACCGGAGAGGCGTGAAGGACTTTATCGCAAATGAGTCAACCTTGACCTCTGTCGTAAGATGAGTTGGTAGTAAGTGGGGTTGGGTTGTTTTACCTCTGAGCGGCACTTTTTTGCACACCATGGGCTAAATGGCCAGGTCACAAGGACCCTGAAGGCTCAGAGAAGGTTGGGGGAGGGGACCCACTGGAACAGTTGTTGGGAGACAGATGGTAGCCTCCCGTAAAGGCCATCCAGCGTGTTCTTTAACGTGCACAGGGTATGGCTCTCCCGCACACGGGGCCATGGCTTAACGTCTCATCCGACGGACGGCGGCCTTTCCAAGCCCATCGGTGTCCCCTACTGACCGTGGACAGGACGGAGATAAGTCTCAAAGCTGACCCAGCTGGGACTCGAACCTGGGAACTACAGATTACGAGCCTGGCGCGCTACCGACTGAGCCACCCCCGTCCCGTTCAACTTTAGGATTACAATAAACCGTTGAATTTGAGGCACATAAATGTGCCCCATAAATTTGGCGTCCTGTGCTGTCGCTTCAGTCGATCGTGTCTTAAGCCAGCCAGCCTGCATGCAATACGATTTCATGAGCGAAGCAGACGTTAGAACTTGCAAGTTTTTTTTTTTCTTGTAAGCCATTTTTCGTGAAACGAAATTTTGATCCCAAGAAAATGGCAAGGAGATTATTTCAGAAGGACAGTTGGTAACTCTAACAGACTTTTACTTATAAAATTAAAAAAAATATATCCCTCAAGCAGCTGTTTGCCACAGAGGTCTAACAAAAGCTTGTGAGTTTATACGCCATGGTAGAAGGTCTGTAAGGATGGCGATGTAACAATTATAAATAAATAAAATACCCCCTCAAGCAGCTGCTTGCCACAGAGGTCTGACAGGAGCCTGTCAGTTTATATGCCACAGTAGGAGATCTGAGAGGGTGGCAGGACCTCAGCAGAAAAACGACACACGCATCCATGCCTAATCCGGGGCTCGAACCCAGGTCCCTTAGATCAGTAGCCCAGCGTGCTAACCGCTCGGCCACGGGACGGCTGTAACAATTATGAAACCAAATACTGCACAAATTACAAAAACAGAACAGAAAAATCTGGCCCATGTCTTTAGAGCAATCACGTACAGTCGCTCAAAAAAATATCCGAACACTATGGTTGATTACAGAATTCAGAAAAAATATCTGGCAACGATTTTTTTAGAAATTAGTGATCTGGCAAATTTCGTGTCACGTGATTACAGAATTCAGGAAAAATATCTGGAGCGTGTACAGCAACTGTACACGCTCCAGTTACCGTTCACAGCAAACTGGAGCGTGTGCAGTTACTGCACACGCTCCAGTTTGCTGTGAACGATAACTGCACACGCTCAATATTTCCGTGAGTGAGCCCACACGATCTAGTATCAAAATAATATGACCATCTACAGTCGCTCAAAAAAGTATCCGAACAGTATGGTTGATTACGGAATTCAGAAAAAATATCTGGCAACGATTATTTTTTTTTAGAAATTAGTGATCTTGCAACCTTCGTGTCACGTGACACGAAGGTTGCCAGATCACTAATTTCTAAAAAAAATCGTTGCCAGATATTTTTTCTGAATTCTGTAATTAACCATAGTGTTCGGATACTTTTTTGAGCGACTGTACCCAGAATGTAGTTTCGGGGAGGGGGGGGGGGTCGAAATTGAGTTTCGAAGAGGGTTCGACAATTTATTTTACGGAGATGGAGGGAGGGAGTCTGAGAATTGAGTTTAGTTTCTTGGGTCTGATAATAAGACTTGAGGAGGGTTTCCCAATTGCTAAAATATTCGACGGCAAGGAAAGTTTAAAATGATATTCTACATGGACTTAAATTTTATGGTTTGTTTTTAAATCTATATTTTGTGTTGGACATATATTATTGGGCTAAAATAAAACTATACATAGAAAACTGTTTCGGATTTCAAAGCTAGAAGTAAACAAGTTTGAGATTTCGAATAAGACGACCGAATTTTCTGGGGGGGAGGGGTCTGGACGTGCTGTCCCTCTCCACCTTGTATGTCCCTGCTTTAAAGTAAGTTGCGCGCATTAAACGTTCACTCATTAGACGTGTCTACACGAGTGAGGCGAGTCAGAATTAATGTTGCCAGCAGAGAGGAATAAAATATTGAACTGAGCAAACATTAGAAGTGAAGAAATGAGCTTGTGGTGGCGACGATACGACACGATACAGAGTTTTGTAAAGCAATTGTTACCAGGAATGAACAAATAGCTTTCTTTCCGAGTTTAGAAAAGGACAAGGACAGAAACTCTTAAAATTAGACTATCCTTTCCAAAAAAGGCCAGTTGGCAAGCCTAGGTATGATGCTACCCTTTCATTTCTACTATCTGTCCCGTGTCTGTCAATTTTTACGTTTTATCAGTTTCGATTTTGACGTTATTGGTTCGAAGTGCACAAGCATATTTTTAAGTTTAATAGCATTTGGACACTGTGGTTAATTGAACTAGATAGAACCGCCGATTATTTAAACGTATAGTCTTTCAACGATCTTGCTTAAAAGTAGTAAAAGAAATAACAATTTCTCTCTTGCATTATCAAAGACAATAAATATTGGATGAAAAAGCAACCTTCGATTTATAGGTTGGGTTGTTTTACCTCTGAGCGGCACTTTTTTTGCACACCATGGGCTAAATGGCCAGGTCACATGGACCCCGAAGGCTGGGGAGGGGACCCACTGGAACAGCTGTTGGGAGACAGATGGTAGCCTCCCGTCAAGGCCATCCAGCGTGTTCTTTAACGTGCACAGGGTATGGCTATCCCGCACGCGGGCCACGGCTTAACGTCCCATCCGACGGACGGCGGACTTTCCAAGCCCATCGGTGTCCCCTACTGACCGTGGGCAGGGAATTTTGCGGAGATAAATCTCAACGCTGACCCAGCTGGGACTCGAACCTGGGAACTACAGATTATGAGTCTGGAGCGCTACCGACTGAGCCACCCCCGCCCCTCGATTTATAGGAAACTGAAATCCTGTAATTCATCGTTTTTAAATCATTTCAGTATTGTAAAACGGTAAAGCAATTTTAAAACTTAGTTGAATACCTTCTACTTTTCACAAGTTTCGTTCATACAGAATAAATTCGCAGTTAATTAAATCCTCAAATATTGATCTAATATAATACCCTTTAAACGAATTCCCTTTAAACGAATTCGAAACTTTAAGCGGTGAGCTTTAGTTCAGCAATTTAAAGCGAGAGCCTGAGTTTCGAATTCGGAACTTCAACCTTCCTCAGAGTCATGCCGAAAGACATTTTCATAGTATTCCCGTTCATCCAGCAACCAACAGAAAGTTCGATTTGCTGTCCTGCATAAGTGGCAATCAATGCCGAGCTGATTAGCAATCAAATAAAAGCACACTTTCCAATTAACCTTTCAAGACGTCATCAATGCTTCAAGCAGTGCAAATTCAATTAATGGCTCTGGATTTGACACAAACAAAAATAAAAAAATAAAAATAAATACCCCCTCAAGCAGCTGCTTGCCACAGAGGTCTGACAGGAGCCTGTCAGTTTATATGCCACAGTCTGAGAGGATGGCAGGACCTCAGCAGAAAAACGACACAAACAGCCATACCCGGGGCTCGAACCTAGGTCCCGTAGATCAGTAGCCAAAAGGAAAGAAACATTAAAATTTATTATTTATTACCAAGAGCTCAAACATTCCAAGTGGTCATTAAAGTCACCAAAATGATGAGATCTTTTAAGATGACAAAAATGGTACAAGCGCTTGGAACAACAAAAAATAAAATCAGTTGCAACGGCAGAAAGAGGTAAATGGGCTTCATGTGGCAAAGCAAATTTTTTCTGGGGAGGCAAAAAGTAAATTTACTTGAAGGCAGCAAAAGTTGTCTTGCGCAAGTCCTGATTATCAAGTACTATTTACCGATAATTAAGTGCTATTTACCCATTATCAGGCACTATTTACTCATTATCAGGCACTATTTACTCATTATCAAGTACTATTTACTGATTATCAAGTACTATTTACTGATTATCAAGTACTATTACTCATTATCAAATACTATTTACTCATTATCAAGTACTATTTACTTACTATCAAGTACTATTTACTCATTATCAAGTACTATTTACTCATTATCAAGTATTATTTGCTCATTATCAAGTACTATTTACTCATTATCAAGTATTATTTGCTCATTATCAAGTACTTTTATTGATTATCAAGTACTATTTACTTATTATCAAGTACTATTTACTCATTATCAGGCACTATTTACCGATTATCAAGTACTATTTACTGATTATCAAGTACTATTTACTGATTATCAAGTACTATTTACTCATTATCAAGTATTATTTGCTCATTATCAAGTACTATTTATTCATTATCAAGTACTATTTGCTCATTATCAAGTACTTTTATTGATTACCAAGTACTATTTACTTATTATCAGGCACTATTTACCGATTATCAAGTACTATTTACTCATTATCAGGTACTATTTACCGATTATCAGGCACTATTTACTGATTATCAAGTACTATTTACTGATTATCAAGTACTATTTACTGATTATCAAGTACTATTTACTCATTATCAAGTACTATTTACTCATTATCAAGTACTATTTGCTAATTATCAAGTAATATTCACTGATTATCTGGTACTATTTACTCATTATCAAGTACTATTTGTTGTCGAACTCGAGTCATTTTCCTTCACTCAGTTGTGACGATCCTCTCGATCCAGTGTTTGCTAACCTCTCTAGAGAAAAAAATAAGTATATCAGGTCAGCAAATTTCTCTGTGTTTCCATGTTGTTTTTTTTTGGTGTATATGTTTGTTTTTGCGCATTCATGAAATCAGAAATGTAGTTTTTTTTTCTTCAATTTAAAGTTTGATGCATTTATTTTCGCACTTAGTTTCCATCTTTAAACGTTGATAGCTCGTTAGTGCAATTCACTTCATTCGGGTTGGGTTGGTTGTTGTACTTCTGAGCGGCCCTTTAATGCACATAATGGACTTAATGGCCATGTTACAAGGACCCCGAGGACCTCGGAGAAGATTGGGAGAAGGAGACCCACTGGACAGCTGTTAGGAGACAGCTGGGAGTGTTCTCCTCAAGACCACTCAACATGTTCTTTACTTTTCACATTAACTGCATATTTTAGAAGTTATAGAGCTACTGGTTCGATTCCCATTGACATAACACGGAAATTCGCTAATATTTTGCAGTGCAGTAAAGTTATTTCAAAAGTCATATTTACCAAATCCGAAGTGCTTAACCTAAGAACGTTTTCAAAATATTAAGAAGGGAATAATTTTCTTTAAATATTAGAATGGATTAGTTTCTTTGGTGGTTGAACGAAATCTCAGTTCTTAGGAGAAACATTTCACCCTTAGCCAACCAAAGAGAAAAAGAAATTATATGAATTCTTTTCATAAACATTTCACCGTCAAAGAAAGCATTCGCTTCCCATCACATGGCCATTATCGTATAAAGATAAATGATAATTACACGTTGCACATGCTAAATCAAAAGTGAAACAAAATTGGAAGTAAATTCTTTTTAAAAACGTCAAGTAAAATATAAAAGAAGTAATAATTCAATAATAGATACAATAATTAAAGAAGATTTATAGGCTACTGACTAGAATATAGGGCATTATTTTTTTTCTTACTCTCCTAAAAAACTTCGTATGCAAGATTAATAATGACACTAAAGCAATTGATGATTTTCTATCGACGTTCTCTAGAGTAGGGGTTCTCAACGTGAGGTATGCCGTGAGAACTCAAAAGTCGCTAGATCTAGTAACAAAGTCAGCGTTTTATTTTATTCCCATTATTAGGCTATAACTATAGTTTTATCTATTTATACAAGAGGTAATGCAGTGGTTCTCAATCTTTTATGCTTCACGTACCCCCTGGAAATGTATATATAGCTGGCGTACCCCTTGTATAGATAGATAAAACTATAGTTATAGTATAACAATGGGAATAAAATAAAACATATATATCAGTGATTCTCAACCTTTTATGCTTCACGTACCCCCTGGAAATGTGTATGTAACTGGCGTACCCCTTGTATAGATAGATAAAACTATAGTTATAGCATAACAATGGGAATAAAATAAAACATATATATCAGTGGTTCTCAACCTTTTATGCTTCACGTACCCCCTGGAAATGTGTATGTAACTGGCGTACCCCTTGTATAGATAGCAAAAACTATAGTTATAGTATAACAATGGGAATAAAATAAAACATATATATCAGTGGTTCTCAACCTTTTATGCTTCACGTACCCCCTGGAAATGTGTATCTAACTGGCGTACCCCTTGTATAGACAAATAAAACTATATAGTATAACAATTGTTATTTTTACTTTGTTAGTAGATCTAGCAACTTTTGAGCTCTCACGGCGTACCCCCAAAAATTTTCCCGCGTACCCCACGTTAAGAATCAATGCTCTAGAGGAAAATGGAAATTCCATATCATACCAGTCGAAAGCTAAATGCAATGATGCTAAGTACTCCCTAAAAGGAGATTTCTTATGGAAAAATGTAACTGAAGTTAAGATTTTTTTAAAATTATTTTTGAGGATTTAAAGAGTTATAAAAGGTTTACACGTTTCAAAATAACAATGCCATTCATAAAAATTTATCCCAACTGCTAATTAAAACTTATAAAGTTGTTTCAAGCCATTCATTAAAACATGATCACATTTTACAAGTTTGTCGCCATTTCATGTTTCTTTGGATTAGCATAGTTCCTTCTTCCATAACTTTTTAAAAACTGATCGAATAGTTTCGAAATTCAGGATTTTGACAGATTTGTTGAATAGCATTAATTTATATTTAGCCAGATTTTTCCATAAAAAGCTTATTTTAGAAGTTACGGAGTTTCGAAATTGCCTTCTTAACTGGCAAAAAACTTCTGCAATTTTTCTTTTACGAGGTAGATTGGGTTGTTTTACCTCTGAGCGGCACTTTTTTGCACACCATGGGCTAAATGGCCAGGTCACATGGACCCCGAAGTCTCAGAGAAGGCTGGGGGAGGGGACCCACTGGAACAGCTGTTGGGAGACAGATGGTAGCCTCCCGTCAAGGCCATCCAGCGTGTTCTTTAACGTGCACAGGGTATGGCTCTCCCACACACGGGGCCACGGCTTAACGTCCCATCCGACGGACGGCGGCCTTTCCAAGTCCATCGGTGTCCCCTACTGACCGTGGGCAGGGTGGGGAATTTTGCGGAGCTATGAGGTAGATATTCAGCAGGTAGGTCCATTACAAGAATCATAATAAGACGCTTTTCCTTTCACAACTTTTCAGAAATAATAACTTTAAATCGAAAAGAGAACGTGTTATTTTGTAGAGTATTTTATACGTTACATATATTTTTTTTCCATTAATGTAAAGATTGTAAAAAAATATTTTCGGTCTTCGATAGCTGCTTGTCACAGAGATCTATCTGACAGGAGCCTGTAGGTTCAATAGCCCGCAGAAGAGATTCCTTTGGAAGACAAAACCTCAACAGATACACAACATCAGAAAAGAAACATCAATAACATATAAGAATCGAACCCAGGTCTCTATGATTAGTAGCCACGCACGCTAACGACTCTTCCACTGGGATAGTACAGTCACTCAAAAAAGTATCTGAACACTATAGTTGATTACAGAATTCAGAAAAAAATATCTGGCAACGATTTTTTTTAGAAATTAGTGATCTTTAGAAATTAATATCTGGCAACTGATTTTTTTTTATCAATTAGTGATCCTTCGTGTCACGTGACACGAAGGTTGCCAGATCACTAATTTCTAAAAAAAAAATCGTTGCCAGATATTTTTTCTGAATTCTGTAATCAACTATAGTGTTCGGATACTTTTTTGAGCGACTGTACATATATCACATATGTAGTGTGTGCTGTGCTTTAAATATA
The DNA here is from genome assembly GCA_038380435.1 of Ryuthela nishihirai. Lineage (NCBI taxonomy): Eukaryota > Metazoa > Arthropoda > Arachnida > Araneae > Heptathelidae > Ryuthela > Ryuthela nishihirai. Next base: position 12,528,721 of record JAWZYU010000004.1, read on the forward strand.
TACTATAAATAAACAAAAAAATAAATAAATACTCCCTCAAGCAGCTGCTTGCCACAGAGGTCTGACAGAAGCCTGTCAGTTTATATGCCACAGTAGAAGGTCTGAGAAGATGGCAGGACCTCAGCAGAAAAACAACACGAACATCCGAACCTTACACGAGGTTCGAACCCATGTCCCTTAGATCATGCCTTACCAAAATATTAGACAATTTCCATGTTACATCAGTGGGAGCCTAACTTCGAAGCTTTATAACTTCTAAAATATGTTTTTAAAGGGAAAATGTGAAAAGATTAAGACAATAAATCAAATCTATGAAAATCCCGATTTTCAAAAATATTCGTTTAGTATTTAAAGAGTTAGGGTAGCTGGAATATTTAAAAATGAATTTTGTTGTTTATACAAATCATTCATATTTATCTAATGTTGAAATAATCATAAATATACATTTTAGAAATTTGCTTTATTTTATTAAATGGTTTGAAACAACGCTTTTATTTCAGTTTATATTCATTTCTGAAGTAAATTCTTACGATGCATTACTGTTAATATAATGAGTGCATTATCCCTAATTTTTAATTACTGAAAGAACATTGTTGAAAATCGAATTTAAATGGATTTGATTATGATCTTTAATTTATCTTCAGTTACATTTTTCCATTAAATGCGCTTAGGATATACATAACATGGAAATTCTCTAATATTTTTTGCCCTCGGTTAGTAAGGATACCGATGGACTTGGAAAGGCCACCGGTATCCCTTGGATGAGGCGTTAAGCCGTGGCCCCGTGTGCGGGAGAGCCATACCCTATGCACGTTAAATGAACACGCTGGATGGCTTTGACGGGCGGCTACCATCTGTCTCCTAATGGCTGACAGTGGATCCCTATCCCCTACCTTCTGTGAGCCCTCGGGGTCCTTGTGACCTGGTCATTTAGCCCATTGTGTACAAAAAAGTGCCGCTAAGAGGTAAAACAATCCAAATACTCTAATATTTTGGAAAGCCAGTGTATATTTTATAATTGTTTAGGAAGGAGTAAATTTTTGGAAATTATAGTTTGTTAGCTTTATATGGAAATAGACTCTAATCAACTCTCTGTCACCTTCCTACACTAATGATTTTATTCATATTCTCCGATTTTCAACAATTCAAATTACCACGAGCCCCATCAAATCCAATCGTGCAACAAAAACAGCAAATACACATTGTTACATTGTTGCTCAAAACTATCTGAAAAATTAGATTATGAATCATTAAAATGGCTATGAATCTTTAAAATGGCTTTGAATCTTCGTACCTCTATGTATTGTACTGACACGCTAAATTTCTCTAAAAACTCTAAATTCTTCTAAATTCTTCCCCAGGTCAGTGAAAACGTTTAATTTCACACACAAAAATCACCAGGGATCGTTACGAAACAATGTTTACAAAAAAAAGAGAAGAAATTCCATTTTTCACCATACCTCTGAATTTTTTAAGCAGCTTTTCAACTGATCACTATCTGTTCCTCTTCTGTTTCCTTGTCGAAAACAAGAATCATCAACACCAGCTAATCCTGACTGATAATCTGCCAGATCTGTCACCACAAGTCGGAAGGGTGACAAGTCACACAACTCACGGGGGGGGAGGATCACGTCAACCCACTGGGTGTCTAATTGATTTCTCACTGGAGCAACGGGACTTCGACACCCACAATTCGTTCGGCCTGATTTCCATCACGTCGGAGCTCCAGCATCATTAACCCTACGTATCCTAACTGACTACGAAGAGTGTTGGGAGGATTATTCCTCCACTCATCATCACTACTTAGCACGTGGTGAGAAGAGGTGTCACTGGATGCTGTCTTCTTGTCACACGAGTATTAGCACACATACGTCTACACGCTTTGCCTGGTCGTTACGGTTAGTGCTGGTAGGCAGATCAACAGTAAACACCGAAGTCATGCTTGAAAGCTGGCTCTTTCTTAGTGGTAAGCTGTCTCCATAGTCACGGGGGAGCCTAACGTCCGGGATGCCGAAGCACAGCAGCGCCACCTGTGTTGGGAGGGAGTCACACACATACACCACGAAATGCATGTCATGCGCATCGATAGGGACACAAGCGCCAGTTTAAAAGCGTGTGTCGCATCTCCAACGATGGCATCTAAAATTAGAATAAGCGAAACAACGATCATCTAGAGAGCAAGAACTTACCTTTAGAATCCCTGAATATTACAACCTGAGCGGAACACCAATCTTGATGGAAGACGTTTTCTATGTTTCTCTTTGCACACTGCGGCCCCTCCCCCACTGTGGACAAAGAATCACGCTCTCCCTCACACATGAACGCACGCACCGTACTCACTCGCTGCTCCGTGACTGGAGGCATCTACACGTGTGCATGGGCCAACCGGTCCTGTGGCCAACAGGAAAGCTATAGAGCCATCATGCTGTGAGTGGCAGAAGAGGCGTGGCCCAGACGGGGCCGCACGAGCTTCGCGGCCGCTCCCCTAGGACTCGCGGCGACCCATGACACAGCCACAGCCGCATTAGCGTTCCGTGCCCGCCCCCTCGTGCTCAGCGTTGACCTGCAGATAGAGACATCAAGAACCACCAACGGCACCGACTCTGCCAACAGCAACACGCATGCGCCTGCCTCTTGGCTTGGCCTCGCCATCCATCCTCGCTGGCAGTCGCAGCTGCAGAATGCAATTTCATCTATAAGCTTAAATGATAACGTTTTATATAGCCATTCTTTCTTTTACACCTCAGACAGAGAAGGAAAAAAATATATCAGTTGTAATAATAGGAGTGTTATGATTAATTTAATTTGACTGTTGTTGAACTTGCTTTCTCATAAATGTCTTTTTTTAGGACTCGGTGGAAAATTTATTGCATTCGTGAGCAACTGTCAAGCGAGGAAATAACTAGTTGAGACCAAATTCGACATCTGATGCCGAGTGTCATCTCGATGGATAAAGACGGATCAGAAAATGGCGGAATAATATCAAGGAAGAGAATAATAAAAAGAATCTATTTCCAAAAATATTTTGTTCTTTCTTAATAAACTGCTTGCACAAAGCAGCAGAGGAAAAATTAAAATCAAACCTGTCGGGAGTAACAGGAAAACAGTGAATGACTGGTGACAATATTTACACATATCACTTATAACTCCCACCAAAACATGTCAGGCCCATAACCAAAGTGGGGGGGGGGATCAGCCAATCCCCCAACCTGCCAAGAGTGCCTCGAGGCCCTTCAACAAGCTCTTTAGTTTATTTTTGATTTTTTAGAATATAAGGATGCCGACGCAAATATTTGTGACTCCTCACAAGTTGGGTTGTTTTACCTCTGAGCGGCACTTTTTTGCACACCATGGGCTAAACGGTCACATGGACCCCGAAGGCTCAGAGAAGGTTGGGGGAGGGGACCCACTGGAACAGCTGTTGGGAGACAGATGGTAGCATCTCGTCAAGGACATCCAGCGTGTTCTTTAACGTGCACAGGTATGGCTCTCCCGCACACGGGGCCACGGCTTAAGGTCCCATCCGACGGACGGCGGCCTTCCCAAACCCATCGGTGTCCCCTACTGACCGTGGGCAGGGCGGGGAATTTTGCGGAGATAAATCTCAACGCTGACCCAGCTGGGACTCGAACCTGGGAACTACAGATTACGAGTCTGGCGCGCTACCGACTGAGCCACCCCGCCCCTCCTCACAAGTCCGGTTTGCAAAGCCTCACATTTCGTCGGAGGCTTATAGGTCCAGATCTAATTTTTATAAAATTTCTATGGTCCCCTAAAAATGCGTAAGCTCTCAACCCCCCCCCCCCCCTCCTCTTTGCTTTTAAATGGTTGTAAGCCTGTATTTAATTCCGCACAAATAACGAATATACAAATTAAAATTATGTTTTAAGAAATATAAATAAAAAAATTTAAAAATACCTATCTTCCTATACGGCCTTAAAAAGTAGAAAATAAACCTAAAGCATATTAATGATGCAATCCGTCACTGAGTTCGTATTCGCTTCAAAAGAAAGATTCGAGGCAATCTTGTCGAGTAGGTAAACCGGCGTCCTATCTTCTTTCAAAGGGAATACGAACTAAATGATGGTAAACGATGAAAATACTAAATCCTTGTGTTGGGTTGTTTTACCTCTGAGCTGCACTTTTTTTGCACACCATGGGCTAAATGGCCATGTCACATGGACCCCGAAGGCTCAGAGAAGGTTGGGGGAGGGGACCCAATGGAACAGCTGACGGGAGACAGATGGTAGCCTCCCGTCAAGGCCATCCAGCGTGTTCTTTAACGTGCACAGGGTATGGCTCTCCCGCACATGGGGCCACGTCTTAACGTCCGGTTGCAACGTACAACCCCCCATGTGCGGTCTTAACATCCGCACATGGGGCCACGTCTTAACGTCCGGTAACGTACGTCTTAACGTCCGGTTGTCCGACGGACGGTGGCCTTTCCAAGCCCACCGGTGTCCCCTACTGACCGTGGGCAGGGAATTTTGCGGAGATAAATCTCAATGCTGACCCAGCTGGGACTCGAACCTGGGAACTACAGATTACGAGCCTGGCGCCCTACCGACTGAGCCACCCCCGCCCCAAGATTCGAGGCAATCTTGTCGAGTAGGTAAATCGGCGTCCTATCTTCTTTCAAAGCGAATACGAACTAAATAATGGATTACACAATCGATATGTTTAGGTTTATTTTCTACTTTTTAGGGCCGTATAGGAAGAGAAGTTTTTTTTATTTTTATTTATATTTTTTTGTCACTAAAGACACTTACTTTCAGAAACTTTAATATACGGCTCATAAACATCGAGCGCATTTATCACCTTTCTGGATTCAGGTTTGAGGTAGCTCACGATATTCTCGAGACGTCACAAACTTTAATTTGAGATACGACTCGTTAAAGACGACCCCCGCGAAAATCCCCCCCCCCACATTTCATCAGGGAGGAATAGGGGGCAAAATTCGAAATAGTTTGCGACCATCATTACACGAGCTTTCATTTGACACCTAACTCGTAACTGTAGACCCTCGCGTTCCGATGATATCGTAGAAAGACTTTCATAATTCCTGTTTCAGGGGGAAGAAATCATGGGGGGTCAACGTTTCGTAGCTTGCGATATTCCCTTGCATCAGAAGCTTTGATATGACGTGTAGGGGGGCGGGGTGGCTCAGTCGGTAGCGCGCCAGGCTCGTAATCTGCAGTTCCCAGGTTCGAGTCCCAGCTGGGTCAGCGTTGAGACTTATCTCCGCAAAATTCCCCGCCCTGCCACGGTCAGTAGGGGACACCGATGGGCTTGGAAAGGCCGCCGTCCGTCGGATGGGACGTTAAGCCGTGGTTCCGTGTGCGGGAGAACCATACCCTGTGCACGTTAAAGAACACGCTGGATGACCTTGACGGGAGGCTACCATATGTCTCCCAACAGCTGTTCCAGTGGGTCCCCTCCCCCAACCTTCTCTGAGCCTTCGGGGTCCCTATGACCTGGCCATTTAGCCCATGGTGTGCAAAAAAGTGCCGCTCAGAGGTAAAACAACCCAACCCAAATGACGTATAGGTCTTTACGTTCGGCCTTTGCGTTCTGGATATGTAGCTTAAGAATAGTTTTCACATTTGTCCCTTTTAGGGGGAAGAAAGCACGGGAGTCAATTTTTTATAACCTATGACACTCCCCGCATCACAAGCTTTTATTTGGCACAAAAATCAAAGTTTCTCCATCGCGTTCGAAAGATATGGTGGAACAACGTTTTGCCAAATCCACCAACCGACCAACCGACAAATGTCAAAGCCAAAAGCAATAGGAAGATAGGTAAAAAAAAATACCTAGCTTCTTAAAAGTGCTCTAAAACTTAAAAAAAGGACGGTGAAACATATCATCTGTGATTAAATTACTTAATTTATATTGACGAGAAAGGAAGTTAAGCTGCCAGCAATTTTTTCGATGAGTAAAAGAATTCCATTTTGGCGCCTTATTTTCCTTTGGCGTTAATATTAATTGAATAAATGATTTTATCTTTGGCATTAGGTTTTAAGTTTAATTCACTATCTTTTAAGGCACACGGAAAAGGAAATTAGCCCCCAAGCAGCTGCTTGAAACTGGCAGGTGCCTGTCAGTATAATGAACACCTTTTAGTAAACTCCTGATCTTGTTTTACCTCTGAGCAGCACTTTTTTGCACACCACGGGCTAAATGGCCAGGTCACAAGGACCCCGAAGGCTCAGAGAAGGCTTGGGGAGGGGACCCACTGTAACAGCTGCTGGGAGACAGATGGTAGCCTCCCGTCAAGGCCATCCAGCTTGTTCTTTAACGTGCACAGGGTATGGCTGTCCCGCACACGGGGCCACGGCTTAACGTCCCATCCGACGGACGGCGACCTTTCCAAGCCCATCGGTGTCCCCTAATGACCGTGGGCAGGGGAGGGAATTTTGCGGAGATAAATCTCAACGCTGACCCAGCTGGGACTCGAACCTGGAAACTACAGATTACGAGCCTGGCGCGCTACCGACTGAGCCCCCCCCCCTGGGCAGGGCGGAGAGTTTTGCGGAGATAAGTCTCAATGCTGACAAAGCCCATCCATGCATTTGAGGAGGAAGGTTTCGATTTCCCATTTATTCTGCACGTCGCAAGCTTTCTTTCGACACATAACTCGTTACGACCGACCTCAATTAAATTTTCCTCGGTGCTTCGACGCGACGGAAAAGAGAGCGGAGTTGAGCGGGGGCAATGGCGGAACTAAGCCTGGACACTCGGGGTACTACCCCAGGGCACAGCGAGAGTGCACTGATTGGGTTTCAGGAAACATTTTTCTTAACTTAAATTTTTAGGTGTATATGTCAAACTGAACGGGAAATTATTAAATACAAGATATTCTCAGTAGAGTTGCTCAAAAAAAGCATCCGAACACTATGGTTGATGACAGAATTCAGAAAAAATATCTGGCAGCGAATTTTTTAGAAATTAGTGATCTGGCAACCTTCGTGTCACGTGATTACAGAATTCAGGAAAAATATCTTGAGCGTGTACAGCAACTGTACACGCTCCAGTTACCGTTCACAGCAAACTGGAGCGTGTGCAGTAACTGCACACGCTCCAGTTTGCTGTGAACGGTAACTGCACACGCTCAATATTTCCGTGAGTGAGCCCACACGATCTAGTATCAAAATAATATGACCACCTACAGTCGCTCAAAAAAGTATCCGAACACTATGGTTGATGACAGAATTGAAAAAAAAAAATATCTGGCAGCGAATTTTTTAGAAATTAGTGATCTGGCAACCTTCGTGTCACGTGACACGAAGGTTGCCAGATCATTAATTTCTAAAAAAATCGTTGCCAGATATTTTCTCTGAATTCTGTAATGAACCATAGCGTTCGGATACTTTTTTGAGCGACTGTACTTGCTCTCCGGGCCTTCTGTTCCCTCTTCGTTATGATTTTCAGATCACCACCTTACTTCTCCGTATTCTCCCTTCTTCTTCTTCTACTTCTATTCTTTCATTTATATATTTAAATAGTGGACAACGTCATTGTTCTTATGCATATGTTTTCTATTGTATGAAAGTATTTCTGATTTTTTTCTTAGGGTAATAAAAAGGAAGCTGGTTAAAAAACAACAAGAGAGTGTTATTCTAAACTTCTGACATTCAGTTAAACCCTATAAATAGCAATATATTTTTCTACCATTAAATCCTGAAAATCATATTTTTTTATGGTATCTAATTTATGTCACATTCTCAGTGTAATATTTTACTTAACATTTCAGTCTTCCACAACTGCATCTAGGCTGAAGAGATGTTGACATATAACAAATATATGTCTGTAGTTAAACATTGGCTTTAAATTAATGAAATAAAAGAAAATGTTTAAAACAAGAAGTAAAATGTAATTGACAGATTAAAATCAATATCATGCTTCTTAGTACAGAGGGCTGCCAGGAGTGTGTCGGTTTAATACGACTTAAAAAAGATTTACGATGATGGGGTTGTTTTACCTCTGAGCGGCACTTTTTTGCACACTATGGGCTAAATGGCCAGGTCACATGGACCCTGAAGGCTCAGAGAAGGTTGGGGGAAGGAACCCACTGGAACAGCTGTTGGGAGTCAGATGGTAGCCTCCCGTAAAGCCCATCCAGCGTGTTCTTTAACGTGCACAGGGTATGGCTCTCCCGCACACGGGACCACGGCTTAACGTCCCATCCGACGGACGGCGGTATTTCCAAGCCCATCGGTGGTCCCCTACTGACCGTGGCAGGGCGGGGAATTTTGCGGAGATAAATCTCAACGCTGACCCAGCTGGGACTCGAACCTGGGGACTACAGATTACGAGCCTAGAGCGCTACCGACTGAGCCACCCCCGCCCCATTTGCGGGGAAGACGAGACCGCAGCTGAAATCATCCATATCTTATCCGGATGCCATTACATTAAAAAAAATATTACAATAAAAAAATACTAAAAAATAGCGTGTTTGTTTTTTCACAAATCTAAATGACATGATAATAAAGATCTCACAAATACATTCAAAGGTGTAACAAATGAGTTATGTATTGACCAAAAGGAACAGAAATCAGTTTCATTAGGCGTTGAAAAGTACATGCAGAGATCATTGAGTTAATTACTCTATTTCTATTCCTTAAAGTAAGAAAAAGCAGTATCTTTGCATATTTATTCATTTTGCATTTATTTCTTCTTTTCGATTCACGGAGCCGTCCCGTGGCTGAGTGGTTAGTGCTCTTGGCTGCTGATCTAGGGACCTGGGTTCGAGCCCCGGAGTTAAGGCACGAATGTTCGTGTTGTTTTTTCTGCTGAGGTCCTGCCATCCTCACAGACCTTCTACTCTGGCATATAAACTGACAGGCTCCTGTCAGACCTCTGTGGCAAGCAGCTGCTTGAGGGGGTATTTATTTATCATATATTTTTTTATTTCGATTCACAAATACTTCCTGTATAACAGTCAACCTATGGAGGAAAGGAGCCTCCCTAACCAATGGAGGAAAAGAGCCCCCCTAACCTATGGAGGAAAGGAACCTCCCTAACCTATGGAGGAAAAGAGCCCCCCCTAACCTATGGAGGAAAGGAGCCTCCCTAACCTATGGAGGAAAAGAGCCCCCCTAACCTATGGAGGAAAAGAGCCTCCCTAACCTATGGAGGAAAGGAGCCTCCCTAACATATGGAGGAAAAGAGCCCCCCTAACCTATGGAGAAAAGGAGCCTCCCTAATCTATGGAGGAAAGGAGCCTCCCTAATCTATGGAGGAAAGGAACCCCCCTAACCTATGGAGGAAAGGAACCTCCCTAACCTATGGAGGAAAAGAGCCCCCCTAACCTATGGAGGAAAAGAGCCTCCCTAACCTATGGAGGAAAGGAGCCTCCCTAATCTATGGAGGAAAGGAACCTCCCTAACCTATGGAGGAAAAGAACCTCCCTAACCTATGGAGGAAAGGAGCCTCCCTAATCTATGGAGGAAAGGAGCCTCCCTAACCTATGGAGGAGGAAAGGAACCCCCCTAACCTATGGAGGAAAAGAGCCCCCTAACCTATGGAGGAAAAGAGCCTCCCTAACCTATGGAGGAAAGGAGCCTCCCTAATCTATGGAGGAAAAGAACCTCCCTAACCTATGGAGGAAAGGAGCCTCCCTAATCTATGGAGGAAAGGAGCCTCCCTAACCTATGGAGGAGGAAAGGAACCCCCTAACCTATGGAGGAAAGGAACCTCCCTAACCTATGGAGGAAAAGAGCCCCCTAACCTATGGAGGAAAGGAGCCTCCCTAATCTATGGAGGAAAGGAACCTCCCTAACCTATGGAGGAAAAGAGCCTCCCTAACCTCGGAGTCCCCTAGTCATGCCTATTAAATAATCCGCCACTGATAAGTCGTTACAATCTGCCACCGATTGTGACGCTGCAGTGAAAAAAGTATTTTAATAACAAACTCAAATTGACCGACAAAGTGACATTGAGGAATGAAAAGCAATAAGAAGATAGGGTTGGTTTGTTTTGCTACTAAGCTGCACTTTCGGCACACAATGGGCTAAATGGCCAGTTCACAAGGACCCCTATGGCTCAAAAATGTTCGGGAAGGACACCCACTGAGCAACTGTTAGGTAGCCAGAATGAATTTAACGTGCTGAGAATGTGACTCTCCTGAACACAGAGGGGGTGGCTCAGTCGGTAGCGCGCCAGGCTCGTAATCTGTAGTTCCCAGGTTGGAGTCCCAGCTGGGTCAGCGTTGAGATTTATCTCCGCAAAATTCCCCGCCCTGCCCACGGTCAGTAGGGGACACCGATGGGCTTGGAAAGGCCGCCGTCCGTCGGATGGGACGTTAAGCCGTGGCTCCGTGTGCGGGAGAGCCATATCCTGTGCACGTTAAAGAACACGCTGGATGGCCTTGACGGGAGGCTACCATCTGTCTCCCAACAGCTGTTCCAGTGGGTCCCCTCCTCCAACCTTCTCTGAGCCTTCGGGGTCCATCTGACCTGGACAATTTAGCCCATGGTGTGCAAAAAAAGTGCCGCTCAGAGGTAACCCAACCCTGAACACAGAAGTCACACGACTTAACGTCCCATTTAACGGACGGCGGCCTTTGCAAGCCAAGAGCAGAACGGGGTTGGTGAAGGAAAATTCTCAACACAAAGACTATGAATATTTAGAAATCTATAAAAATTCAAAATCATATAAAACACAGAAAATTCAAAATCTATAAAAAAAAATAAATAATAATTACCCCCTCAAGCAGCTGCTTGCCACAGAGGTCTGACAGGAGCCTGTCAGTTTATATGCTACAGTAGAAGGTCTGTGAGGATGGCAGGACCTCAGCAGAAAAACGACACATACATCCATGCCTTAATCCGGGGCTCGAACCCAGGTCCCTTAGATCAGTAGACAAGCGTGCTAACCACTCGGCGTGATAGAAAAAAGATTAATATTTTTTGATTGGTGTTTTGCGAAAATTGAAGAAGTTGTTGAAGTGTTATTAGCGAAATATATTTAGAATTTAGCTACAAAGCATCTAACTGATTGCCCATTGGGCGCCTACTTTTGCATCGATTGAAGGGGCACACACCTCTTCAATATGCGTTTGGATCAGATGATGGGGGTCCACTCGTCTCGCTTACAAAGTGGTTCAGTATTAAGAAGACGGAAGATGTATGAAGGGCACATCCTAAACATTTCATTTCTGTGATGTGGTCAAATGATGTTTGCGCAAAGCGTGGAAGAATGATTACCGATGCAGGGTCCAATTTCTATTAATTTATTCTGTTCTTAGTGTTTTTGGATTTCACCGAATTTTTAAATATCGATTGGGGAGAAAACAATGCAAAATTGTCAAAGTCCACCTTAAAACGAAGTTTTCTTTATTTTTTTGTATCTGTATATGGTGGTGGTCTATATGTATTTTTATGCTTAATCTGAATCTGTTTTCCAAAATTTTCTGTCCCATATAGATTTTTAGAAAATTTGCTTCAATTTTATTGAAAAACTCGAAAATTACAACATGGTTATGTAAATAGCCTACACACCTTTTAAGAACCACTGGATTAAAGGATCTCGTTCCTCAATATCTTTGCAACAGTCATGATTTGGACAGAAAAGTATGATTACTTAAACGACTGCTATTTTTGTAAGACTAAACTATTACATTTCTATAAAAAAACAAAAAACCATTATTTAAGCTAATTTGCCTGCAGTAATAAGACCTCTCGCATATGGTCCAATACCACTTGTAACATTTACATCAGAAAAGGAAGAAGAAAAAGAAGTGAATGTGTTAACCGATGTAGGTCTTAGTAATCATCAAGATTTTAAGCTTTCCATCTTAACTGAACCACATATGATCTCAAAGCTGGACTAAATGATCTAGCTCGAGATTTGAATCGCTCTAAAAACTAAACTGAGCTTCTTCATGAATCATGGTTACAAGGGTGGAATCGTTTAGATTAGAACAAGTGATAAGTATGTATCCTAACAATCAAAAGAAATTTGCTCCGTATTTTTTATTCACAGAAAATTTAAGCAATTTCAATTGCCCTAATAATAACACTTTGGCGCAAACACAAAACTATAAAATGGAGACTCCTTACAGACTCATTAAAATTGAGTTTGAAAGTGGTTTTGCTACTCTTATATAACAGCAATAAACTTCCTTCAATTCCAATTGCTCATTCAGTTCAATTGAAAGTATCTTATATTAACTAGAAATACCTATTAAACAGGGGGTGGCTCAGTCGGTAGCGCGCCAGACTCTTAATATGTAGTTCCCAGGTTCGAGTCCTAGCTGGGTCAGCGTTGAGATTTATCTCCGCAAAATTCCTCGCCCTGCCCACGGTCAGTAGGGGACACCGATGGGCTTGGAAAGCCACCGTCCGTCGGGTGGGACGTTAAGCCGTGGCCCCGTGTGCGGGAGAACCATACCCTGTGCACGTTAAAGAACATGCTGGATGGCCTTGACGGGAGGCTACTATCTGTCTCCCAACAGCTGTTCCAGTGGGTCCCCTCCCCCAACCTTATCTGAGCCTTCGGGGTCCATGTGACCTGGCCATTTAGCCCACGGTGTGCAAAAAAGTGCTGCTCAGAGGCTCCCGTTTCCCAATGTGGCGAATCGATTGCGAAAGAGTGCTGAGGCAATGTCTACGAGAACAAGTTTTTTGACGAGAGAAATTTTAGTTTTTACTCTCTTAATAGCTTTCATTTTGTATCATTGCTGTTCTTTTACTGAGATCTTGATTTGTTCATAGCGTTGACACGCTGCATTTTAATGGTCAAATCATTGCTTCTGCTCAGAAATCAAACCTCAAAATATGGGGGAGGGAAATTCGAAGATATTAATTCTTATTTATTCCGATATTTGTGCTTATTTCGACTGCAACATTCGACTTTAGAGCAAAAGAACCAGTATTTGAATCCCAATCAACAGCATAGATTACATTAATTAACTTTCTGATTCTTCTCGTCCTTCATAGGAGTTCAGGGAATATTCACCTCTGATTGTTACGGAAGTTTTGGCGGTCATTTCTGCATTTCAGGGCAGAGCATTATGCTTACTTACATTTCCATGAGAGTCGACAGGAGATTTTTTTCAGTGCTTGATAATACTAATTATGTGCATTTCAACAGCCACCCTTGAAAGGTAGCACTTTTAACGCTATTACACAGTTTCAAGGGGGAGCACTTTCTACATGCACATACACCACCACCAATGCTAACATCTTTAGAGCTATATTGAAAATAAATATTCCATTGTCACTTTTAATAGCTGGATAAGACAAAAATAGTAATCTATAACATATTTTAGATAGTTTGTCTGTTTGTTCGACATTTCCTCCTAGACAGACTTTCCTCCTAAACAGTCAGAGAGAAACTTTCCTCCTAACGGTCAGAGCTGATATTTCGTCTACAACTTCATATCACCGTAACTTAGTGCCCTCTCAGGGTTTCGGCCACAGGAAAATAGTTCCTCCACCAAAAGTGGCCGCGAATCGCCGGTTCGCACCTATAACGTACTAAAAAATAAAAAAAAATAAATAAATGCCCCCTCAAGCAGCTGCTTGCCACAGAGGTCTGACAGGAACCTGTCAGTTTATATGCCATAGTAGAAGATCTGAGAGGATGGCAGGACCTACTCCTTTCATAAAGTAGACGACAGCAGCTCCCCCAGAGATTTCGGACACTTGCGGCAGGTTCAATCCCGACCCACAACAGCTGGGAACCCGATCTGTAAACCCTACGCACCAGGACATAAGTGGGACAACCACATCAAATTCGGGACTGATCGGTCGAGTACCTGCGAAACTACAGGGAACAGAAAACTTCTTCCAACAGTGACGTCACCTCTGACGAAAAATCGTGTCCATGCACCCGTTCGGAATACGCCTAGACGGAAGCTTGGTACTCTGAGTCGTTTACTACACATTAAATCCCGACCAACGCCGAGCATATAACCTGTTATATATAACCTGTTAGTATTATATATAAGCATTAGCATTAATGTTGTAAGATAGTTCTTCCCATCCTTTTTAAGTCCACAGCACAATCTTGAGAAGGAGTTCTCGAACTTTGCAGCATCACGTCCCCACTTCCGATTTATGAGAAATCCACAAGCTTCCCCACCTCTCATTTATCATCAGCCAACTCCCTTGATAAAACAATTTCGTTTCTTAATTTAAAATAAAAAAATTAAAAAATTCACATCTTCGAGCATTCAAATTTGGAAACTGCTGCTCCTCAGAATCCAAAATTGTCGCTACATAGCAGAGGGGGAAGGCATAGCTATTTTTAAAAAATAATATTTTAATTAATACAATCAGCTAGTAAATTACAATCAATAACTTTTTTTATATTCAACAGAAAAGATCGACAAGCTGAAACATATATGGATAATTCAACGATAAACATCCATTCAAGTAGCGAAGTAGTAATACTCCATCCAGAAAGATTGATTGATTGATTTGATTGATTTGCGACATATAGGACAGAGAAGAATCCTAGAAGCTACTCCTAGCTTAATACAGGCCTTCTCATACAAGGACATGCCCTACTAAGACCGAAGTCACTGCTGACCACTGAGAACCACGAGAAGGTATAATGATAAAAATCTAAATATATGCATTTTTTTTCCCAAATTTCATTAAATTTTGTAGAGGAATAAATAATTATTTTTAACAAATCTTCTTGATTAAAAAAGCATTCCTAATTATAAAAAAATAAATAAATGCCCCCTCAAGCAGCTGATTGTCACAGAGGTCTGACAGGAGCCTATGATTTTATATGCCATAATAGAAGTTCTGTGAGGATGACAGGACCTCAGCAGGAAAACAACACGAACATCTATGTCTTACCCGGGGCTCGAACCCAGGTCCCTTACATCAGTAGCCAAGCACGCTAACCACTCTGCCACGGGATGGCTAATTACTTAAAAAAAATAAATAAAACGAAAATCTACATCAAAATTACTTGTGAAATGAAACAAATTATAATTTGCAACGAAAAGAATAAAGTGATTAAAATTCTGCGCCGATATAAATATTTCGCTGCCACTTGAATCTTCATCACCATTGTAAGGAAAACGTAAAAATGATTGAAACTTTTCGAGAAAAATGAATGCGATAGGTATACTAGACCCCATAGGGTCATATTTGATTAAACGCAGCGGCGGCTACTGATTCTAACAGACGTTTTGTGTTTGTGTGTTTGCTCCAAAATAACCAGTGGCGGATTATGAACTTTTGAGATCCTACTTACCAGAACTTGAGGATCTTTTCCTTCCAATTTGGTTCGAGTCCCAGCTGGGTCAGCGTTGAGATTTATCTCCGCAAAATTCCTCGCCCTGCCCACGGTCAGTAGGGGACACCGATGGGGCGCCGTCCGTCGGATGGGACGTTAAGCCGTGGCCCCGTGTGTGGGAGAGCCATACCCTGTCCACGTTAAAGAACACGCTGGATGGCCTTGACGGGAGGCTACCATCTGTCTCCCAACAGCTGTTCCAGTGGGTCCCCTCCCCCAACCTTCTCTGAGCCTTCGGGGTCCATGTGACCTGGCCATTTAGCCCATTGTGTGCAAAAAAGTGCCGCTCAGAGGTAAAACAACCCAACCCTTCCAATTTGTGATAGTATTTTTTAAACAGTTCTTCGCTCAGCACTCCTTTTAACGCCCATCCATACTTCAAGTTCCTACTGGTCTCCCATGAGACAAACTCTTCTCCCAGGCTCTCATCACCACTCGTGTAGAGTCGTAAGACGGAGTACGAGTTTCTCTCCAGGGGGGGGGGTCTTTCGGGACCGCCCCCCCCCCGTAAATATGAGAGGTATCCTACTGATATTACAATAGCAAATATAAAAATCTGTTACCGTTTATCAATGACGATGAATCACAGTTTTCACGAGTACCCAAATGTGTAAGAGACAAGTATGTGCAAATGAACTACAGCAGGTAAATCGGACGTCCAAATTACACGCAGAGAATATTGTCTTAATTACTATAGTTCATTTCCTTAGATTAGGAAAAATTAGGATATTATTTGTTTATTAATAATTTTTGCTCTTTCCAACTTTTGGGGAGTAATGGACGTACTGTGTATTCCGGCACTGTAAATAACTCCAGATATATAAATTCGTTTTATAAAAGTTAGGTGGATTACCATTTCCAATATACAAATTCGTTTTATAAAAGTTGGGTGGATTATCATTTCCAGGGGCGTACTGGCATTTTTTTTTCAGGACGAGCTGTAGCAAAAAATCCCTTTTTCCAAGATTTCAATACTTATTCTATTAATAGTTCGTACGTGGAGCATAAAAGATGTTTTCCTCAAATCGGTGGAATACATGTAAAATAACCATTATTATTATTAAAAAACCCTGTTCTTATGAGGTTCCAGGGACTCCCGACACTAGGGCCCGGGGCGCTACATCACTCAGCGCCCCTTGCCAGTTCGCGCTTCATCATTTCCAATTTACAAATTCGTCAACAAATTACACCATTTCCAATATACAAATTCGTTTTATAAAAGTTGCGTGGATCATCATTTCCAATGTAGAAATTCGTTTTATAAAGGTACCATAGATCATCATTTCCAATATGCAAATTTGATTTTTAAAAGTTGCGTGGATTATCTTTTCTACAAATACAAATTAATTTTATAAAAGTTGGCTGATATACAAATTCATTTTATAAAGATGAGTGAATCACCATTTCCAATATACAAATTAATTTTATACATATGCCTGGATCGTCATTTCCATTATACAAATTCGTTTTAGAAAGATGCATCTCAAATGTCTCATCATCATCCTCATCCTCAAGCAGCCAACGAAAGTTTAATGACTAAACTCATAAATTCGACTCAAACACCCAAGAAACCATGACATTGTCTTTGTTCAAATTCTGGTAGCAGCCAATACCCAAAAGCGGCGAACATTGTCCTATTGTGTCGACGTCCACATTCTCCGTAGAAGTCCCGAAGCGACTTCGACACAGACAGACCTCCCCGGCGAAACAAACTAATAAATTCCCGCCTCTCTGCTGGACCGCCTCGGTCACAAGAGTATATAATAACAAGTATTCGCCACTTCACTCCAGCTGTCGTGCTTCACCCCTGGTTGTAACATGCAGACATCAAGGCGGCTGAGACCTGCTGGGACTCGCGCTGAAGAAAATTATTGGAATAGCCCTTGAACTCCGGGTGACCTTTCGTGGATGACACTGCGCATGGATAAATGAGATACACCCTCTGCATATTACTCTGTTTAAATATTTAGCCAGGCTTAATTTTCCGAAATTATTAGGTAGAAACACACCCCCTTTTTTTTTAATCCACCCAGATGGGCAGCTTGTTCTCAGATAAAAAAAAGAAAGAAAGCCAGCGGAGACCCACAAAGGCCACACGTACCTCGAGCGGTGCGCGGGCTCGCCTCCTATCTTTTACAGGCTGTAAAGGCCGTGACCTCCACCCACGATCAGCGTCTCACCATCCCTCAACGTCAGCTGTGTTGAATGGCTGGGCAGTAATGCCAGAGCAGCGGAACAGCCTGCCCTAATTCTGTGGCTTTAATAGCAGAAGCATGGCACTGGATTGAGTTATCATGAAACCACAGACACGGATGCAGTCACTTTTACTCCCCATTGGGAGAGAGACGAGACCGAAAGATGTTCGAGTGTTAACTGCGCTCATTAGATGCACTTCGAGAGAGTTATTTTTTCCTCTCTCTCTTTGAGTTGCAAATCGCAGATCAGTTAAAAATCTCTAGCAATGAGTAATGGTGAAACGCCATTTATTCATCCAACTGAGAGAGAATGATCAGTTTCTTTACGGTGAAAGGAGGGAATTGGGTTGGGTTATTTTACCTCTGAGCGGCACTTTTTTGCACACCATGGGCTAAATGGCCAGGTCACATGGACCCCGAAGGCTCAGAGAAGGTTTGGGGAGGGGACCACTGGAACAGCTGTTGGGAGAGAGATGGTAGCCTCCCGTCAAGGCCATCCAGCGTGTTCTTTAACGTGCACAGGGTATGGCTCTCCCGCACACGGCGCCACGGCTTAACGTCCCATCCGACGGACGGCGGCCTTTCCAAGCTCATCGGTGTCCCCTACTGACCGTGGGCAGGACGGGGAATTTTGCGGAGATAAATCTCAACGCTGACCCAGCTGGGACTCGAACCTGGGAACTACAGATTACGAGCCTGGCGCGCTAACGACTGAGCCACCCCCGCCCCGAAAGGAGGGAAACAAAACTTCTTCTTCGAAGTATCTTTTCCAGTAGCGAAGCGATTTGAGCTGGCTAAGAAGCAAAGAGCCCTCCTTCGAATACGGAGAAGAGATTTTTGTTTTCATTTCCTCTTCTGCTGAGATTTTGACTCCCTCACAGACGTTTTCAATGGCGTCTAAAAGGTTTCCGAAGTAATATGACCATTTTTGTTGTCCCAAAGAGAGTATCTTTCTAAGCCTTGATTGTAAATACTACCAGGAGAGTAACAACACTATTTCCTTATAGCTAAATAAAACAGAATGTTCTTTTTTTTTTGCTGCCAATAGATGCTGGCATGATTATTTTGTTGGATCTCTAGATCTCTGCCAGATCAAGGGATGGGGGGGACTAAAAGCCATCCCCCCTCCTTCCATTTCAGAATACTCGATCCAGTCAGTCCCACATATATATTGTTATGACAGATGAACGTGCTACAATGAACTCGTGATATGATGTATCGTTTTGAAGTTCCCGTGTGCTTCAACTTTCGAATTACATCAACAACGACTTGGAACTTTGATTTAACTAAAAAGAAATGCTCAGTTGTGAGTTCGGTGAATTGAAAAGAAGCAAATAGTTGATTTGGTATTGTGCGCGATTAGTCGGCTTGGGTGTTGTTTTATAATTACTATTGAGTGTTTATCTTGAAGGAGATGTTTCTAGTCAGTGTCAAGTAGTGAATTGAGTGTATTCAAGACAGATGTCATGTTCTTTCTTACAAAGTTGAACCATTACATAACAGAAGGCAGAGGTGATATGAATAAGACATAAGATCGTTACATAATTTAAAGAAAATACTTGGCAATACTTTGCAATACTCTGGCAATCTTCGTGTCACGTGACACGAGGGTTGCCAGATCACTAATTAAAAAAAAAATCGGTGCGAAATATTTTTTCTGAATTCTACCATAGTGTTCGGATACTTTTTTGAGCGACTATACAACCTAATCCAGTGGCCGAGTGGTTAGTGCGCTTGGCTTCTGATCAAAGGGACCTGGGTTCGAGTTCCGGGTAAGGCATGGTTGTTTTTCTGCTGAGGTTTCTCCTTCCTCACAGATATTCTACTATGGCATATAAATTGACAAGCTCCTGACAGACCTCTTTTTTCAAGCAGCTGTTTGAGGGATTGTTTACTATTTTTATGTTATTCTAAACCAATATTGCACAATGAACAAAGGATGTTACAATAAAATTTCCAAACATTCGTATAATCCAAATATAAAAATATATAATCCAATAAATCCAATTTTTTTTAAAAGCCATCAATTATTAGAATTTCCAACATCTGTGAGATTATTAATTTCAGATTAATACATCACTGGAGGGAGATATTCTTTTTGGCATTGCCCGACTTCAGTCTTAAAACAGTGTGAGTTCTGACCAATGTGATTGATAATGATCCGCCACCGCCTTGAAACACATGGGTGGCAGATCCCCTAGGATTAACATTAATCCGCCGCTGAGATAGAACCCCCATTATTCTCCTACTCATCTGAAATCCTTTTTACTTCAAAACATCTGTGAAATTATTAAACTCATTTTGTTGTGGTGAGATATTATTAAACTCATTGGGAATATGAAATACCCTAGTTTCTATATTCTATAATTATTTATAGCGTTGTTTATAAATTCGCTTCAATTTCTATTCAGCATTTTCCAAATGTCCCAGTGGAGTTTGATTACGTATCAAATGGATCTGGGTTCGAGCGCAGGTTATGGCATAGGCATTTCTCTTCCGGTGTTGTCTCTCTGCTGAGATCTCGTCTTTCTCTCACACTTTCTTCTGAGGGTAATACAAGTGAACCTCGATTTATGCTATAGATGCGTTCCTAAATTGTGGCATAAATCGAAAGTAATTTTCCCATAAGATGCTTGGAACTTAAAGAAATTTAAGGCAAATCATATCTCTGAATTTTCAAGTAGTGAATTTCATACAAATTATTACATTAATTCATTTCAAATAACAAAAAGACCTATAACGGCAAGACTTGGGTTGGAAGCAGTGTTGTCAGTAGTTTTCTAAATGTCCCCAACAAAGACCGCCAGAAGTCGCTAAGAATTTATAAAATGTCGCCTAAAAAAAAATCCGACAACTTCTCATCATCATCATCATCATCATCAAGCAGCCATGGGCTACGGAGGTCCAACCAGACCGCGCAGTTTAATTCTCCAAGCATATCTGTCCTGAGCTACATCTGCTGCATCCGGCCACTGTACACCAATTCTAACAAGGTCCTGTTTGACATTGTCTGCCCACCGCATCCTAGGTCTCCCCCTCCTTCTGAGGCCTCTAGGCACACTGTTCATAACCCTATTCGCCAATCTATAATTATCCATACGGGCAACATGGCCAAACCAGCGGAGTCTCTCTCTGCACAATATGCTGCTTAAAGGAGGTTGCAGACTCCTTTGCCTAACCTCATCATTAGTTACAAAGTTAAACCACCTAATACCCAAGATACTGCGTAAGCATCTGGAATCAAAAGCATCTAGTTTCCTGTTATCTTGCTTACACAGCGTCCAAGTTTCACTACCATAACTAACCCTAGAAAGAACCAAACTATTATACAGTCTAATTTTAGTCTTTAGGTGTATACGCCTATTTCTCCACACTCTCCATAGATTCTTAAAAGTCCCGGCAGCAATACCTATTCGTCTGTTAATCTCATGCCGCACATCACCAGTATCAGTTACGCAGCTCCCAAGGTAACTAAATTGTGACACCTGCTCAAGACTGCAACCATTCAGATTAACTGAATCACAACCTGCCTGACCAATTTTCATCACTTTAGTTTTCTCTCTGTTTATAACCAAACCTACTGTACTACCAGTCTCATCAACAGTTCGAATGAAAGAGTTCATCTCATCAACATCATTTGCCAAAAGGGCTAAATCATCAGCATAATCTAAATCAGAAATTTTCGTTATCTCCAGCCCATTTAAGGCCAAAAGCTTTCCCTTGAAGTGAATTTCGCATAACATAATCAACAACCAAACTAAAGAGAAAAGGAGACAAAGTACACCCTTGTCGAACACCAGAAGTAATGCTAAACCAATTGCTACAAGACTTACCAACCCTCACATATGACTCAGTGTTATTATAGAGAGCTTTCATTATGTTAACTAACTTGTCTGGTATACCATATGATCTCACAATCAACCACAAATTATGACGATCAACAGAGTCGAAAGCCTTTTTGAAATCAACAAAGCTAGCAACCAAAGGTTTCTGAAACTCTAAACATTTCTCAAGAATCTGCCTAAGTGAAAATATCTGATCCACACATCCCCTACCACTTCTGAATCCACATTGCTCATCACGCAATTGCCGGTCAACCAGATTCTTAATTCTATTAAGCACAATCATGGAAAGAACTTTACCAGGAACGGAGAGTAGGCTGATACCCCTATAGTTATCACAAGAACTGCGATCACCTTTTTTGAAAATAGGGATAATAATAGCTCTGGTAAAATCTTTAAGAACCATGCCTTTATCATAAAAGTTATTCAAAATTTCAGTCATCCAAATGGTAACTGAAACATTCCCAGCTCTAAACATTTCCGTAGTAATTTCATCCACCCCTGGGGATTTATGAAGTTTAAGTTTAGAAATAGCCAAACTAACTTCAGATTGTGTTATAGGGCCAACATTAAAGCCACCAATGCATCTATCATCATTGCAAACAATGGGAGTAGAACTAACCACATTGTTTAGAACATCACTGAAATGCTCAGCCCACCTAGCCATGACAGAATCCTCACCTTCTATAACCTTGCCTTGTTTATCCTTCAATCCCTGTATACCTGTTCGTTTTCTACCACACAAAACATTAACTATCTGGTACAGCTCTCTGCTGTTGTGCTGTCTAACTGCTTCCTCAGCTTTGTCAGCAAGGCCATCAAGCCAAAGATTCTTATCAGTAGCTAACTGATCCTTTACACGTTTATTAAGCTCTCTGTAATCCTTTCTATTAGGACTAGTAGGGTACTGATTAAGGACATTCCTGCAGTTCCTTCTTTCTGAAATAAGCTCAAGTGCCTTATCACTTAAATAATTCTGCCTCCTCTGCTCCTTTTTCCCTAAAAGAGTACTGTTAGTTTCCAAAAAAGCCTGTTTAAAATGGCCCCATTCCTCCTCAACTTCAGTATTAAGCAAACCATGACTGTCATAATGACTAAGTAACCTATCATGGTAAGCTTTAGCTATAACTGGGTCTTTCAGAGCTTCAGTATTAAAGGTAAATTTTTTAACCCTAGCACAACACTTTTTAAGTTTAAGTTGCATGACACTTTTAACAAGGTAATGGTCAGATCCAATTTCAGCTCCCCTATATGCCCTGGTATTTCTAACAGAACTAGCCCATTTGCTGTTAATTAATATATAATCAATCATATTCTTATGCGGCCCATCAGGTGAAACCCATGTGTATTTATGTATGTCGCGGTGTTTGTAATATGTGTTAGTTATTCTGAAACCATTGATTTACTTACCTGTAGGAGACGTTGCCCATTGCCATTGCAGCTACCAATACCAAAAGGGCCTATTACTCCTCCCCAAAGGTCAGAGTCGGTACCAACTTTGGCATTGAAGTCACCTAGAACAAGAGTAATATCTCCTTTCTTGACAGAATTCAAATTATCCTGAAGTTGTCTGTAAAACCTATCCTTCTCATCCTCATCAGAATCCTCAGTGGGGGCATAACAGCAGATAACATTCAAGTCTTTAATGCTTGTCTGAAATTTTGCTGTGAGAAACCTTTCATTAATGCACTCATATCCTAGAAGAGCATCACTAGCATGTCTGCTGAGCAACAGACCCACGCCTTGGTGATGCTTTCCATCCTCCCTCCCTGTAAAGAGAAATTTAAAGTTATTTTTAAGTATCTCACCTTTACCTGTCCATCTGGTCTCTTGCAAGCCTAGAATATCTAGGTTATAGCGCTGGAATTCCTGCATGAGGACATCAAGAGAATAATCTCTATGTAATGTCCTCACGTTCCACGTTCCTGCAGAGAGAAAATGATTAGTAAGATTTTTAAAGAAATTAGGTTTATTGAGATTGGTAGGGCCAACAATATCAAACAGCCTCCTGATCGCAGGCATGGGGCAAAGACCTGTTCCTCCTCCGCTAAAGGCTGAAGTCACCGATGCTGGTAGGAACTTCAGGCACCACCTTTTCAAGTGGACTTTTTCAAGAACCATATGGCCTGCCTGAGACACATTACTCCAGTTTAGGCTTGACGATGCCCAACTTGCTAAGTAAGGTTCAGGTACCTGCGATGGCCTCTGATTAGGATTATCCACCAGCTGATATAAGGTATCCCATGCCTCTGTTCACTTAGAGCTGGCAACCCAGAAGCAAACAGAAAACAAAGCGGCACTCTCCCTCAACAGAGGCCCACCAGTGCAGCAAGTCCAGGATCCATAATCAAGCTCAAATCCATAAACAAGTCCAGTCTAGTAGGTATAAATGGTCAGCACCAGGACCCTGTGAAGTTGACCACTCCTCAGCAGGGTTGAAAAAAAAGAAAA
Organism: Ryuthela nishihirai; assembly: GCA_038380435.1. Lineage (NCBI taxonomy): Eukaryota > Metazoa > Arthropoda > Arachnida > Araneae > Heptathelidae > Ryuthela > Ryuthela nishihirai. The sequence goes on from JAWZYU010000004.1 coordinate 12,552,470, forward strand.
AAGTGGCCATAGATGACCAGATCAGTAGGCCATACTGAACTGGCAGCCCTCCCCTTCCGTTCCCTTCCAAAAGAGAATATCTCTTTTGAAAGGTACTAACGGCCTGCACCACGAGAAGGCGGTGTAGACCGTGCAATTTAGTTCTCCAAGCAAATCTATCCTGAGCAACATCTACTGCATCTGGCCACTGCACACCAATTCTAACAAGGTCCTGTTTGACATTGTCTGCCCACCGCATCCTAGGTCTTCCCTTCTTTCTGAGGCCCTTAGGCACACTGTTCATAACCCTATTCGCCAATCTATAATTCATACGGGCAACATGGCCAAACCAACGGAGTCTCTCTCTGCACAATATGCTGCTTAAAGGAGGTTGCAAACTCCTTTGCCTAATCTCATCATTAGTTACAAAGTTGAACCACCTAATGCCCAAGATACTGCGTAAGCATCTGGAATCAAAAGCATCTAGTTTCCTGTTATCTTGTTTACAAAGTGTCCAAGTTTCACTACCATAACTAACCCTAGAAAGAACCAAACTATTATACAGCCTAATTTTAGTCTTTAGGTGCATACGTCTATTTCTCCACACTCTCCATAGTTTCTTAAAAGTCCCGGCAGCAATCCCTATTCGTCTGTTAATGTCATGCCGCACATCACCATTATCTGTTACATAGCTCCCAAGATAATTAAACTGTGACACCTGCTCAAGACTGCAACCATTCAGATTAACTGAATCACAGCCTGCCTGACCAATTTTCATCACTTTAGTTTTCTCCCGGTTTATAACCAAACCTACTCTATTACCAGTCTCATCAACAGCTCGAATGAAAGAGTTCATCTCATCAACATCATTTGCCAAAAGGGCTAAATCATCAGCATAATCTAAATCAGAAATTTTCGTATCTCCAGCCCATTTAAGGCCAAAATCTTTCCCTTGAAGTGAATTTCGCATAACATAATCAATAACCAAGCTAAAGAGAAAAGGAGACAAAATGCACCCTTGTCGAACACAAGAAGTAATGCTAAACCAATTGCTACAAGCCTTACCAACTCTCACACACGACTCAATGTTATTATAGAGAGCTTTCATAATGTTAACTAACTTGTCTGGTATACCATATGATCTCACAATCAACCGATTATGATTCAACAGATTATGACGATCAACAGAGTCGAAAGCCTTTTTGAAATCAACAAAGCTAGCAACCGAAGGGGACGGGAGGCTACCATCTGTCTCCCAACAGCTGTTCCAGTGGGTCCCCTCCCCCAATCTTCTCTGACCCTTCGGGGTCCATGTGACCTGGCCATTTAGCCCATGGTGTTCAAAAAAGTGCCGCTCAGGGGTAAAGCAACCCAACCCAACCTGTAGCCTTATTATACACAGCAGAAACAAAACTTATACTCCATAAACACAGAGTTCCATCATATTTTGTTTGGGTGGCTAACCGAGGACAAAACAACAGTTCTTGCAACCAACTACATATTTCTAAACTTCTGCATAGGCGACTTACACAGCCTTGCCAAATCATTATGAACACTGCATCATACAAGAAAATACAGGAAGTGTCATGAAACATGTCAATGTGTGGAAAATTCTTATTGACGTAAGTATTCTGCATTACTACGAAGTCCTATAAAAGCTGAGGCGTGGAAGGTCTCAGTAGGTGGCACACCAGGCTCGTAATCTGTAATTCCCAGGTCGAGTCCAACCTGAAATTGTCTCCTCAACACTCCCCGTCCTTCCCCCAATCAATAGGGGGCACTGATGGGCTTGGAAAAGCCACCGTCCGTCGGATGGGACGTTAAGCAGTGGTCCTGTGTGTGGGAGAGCCATACCATGTGCACGTTAAAGAACATGCTTGATGGTCTTGACGGGAGGCTACCATCCCAACAGCTGCCTAGTGGGTCCCCTCTCTCAACCCTCTCTTAGCCTTCAGGGTCCTTGTGACCTGATCATTTAGACCATGATATGCAAAAAAGTGCATCTCAGAGGTAAAACGGCCCAACCCTATAAAAACCGGCCGAAAAGGTATGGTGGAATGCAAAATCAAGTGCTACATGGGGAAAAAGGCTGATCTAACTAACTTCTAAAAAGGATTCATCGTTGGAGCTCGATGGGCAAAGTACTCTTTGTTACTGCACAACACAGCAACCACGGCAATCCCCGCTTCCGTCTCACAACACTACCAAGTTGAATAGAAAGCCGCGATTATCTACGTCGGGGGCTAGGCTACACCATATAGATGCATCTCATCCCCGACATCCTATGGCGAGCAGTCCTATAGAAGGAAAGCTCATCCATCGGTCAAAACCTGGAATTTACTCTGTTCCCCGGTTAGCCATGAACAAGGATATGTAGATCCAAGTTCGCTCGGCACCCGGGGTGGAGACTCTTAGTGGGACCCAGACTTTGAAAAGGGCCCTTGCCTAGTAGAGGACCAATCCGTTCGGCAGGGCCCTTGAACTGCTCCACTGAGCACCTGATTTTGAGGTCTTGGCGCCATCCAACCGGGCCACTAAACCAGTCAGCGATGCCTTCGACCTCAGTTGGTCTTGGCTCTGTCCAACCGGGGCCCATACTGGTCAGCAGAGTCTTCGACCAATTGCTGGACCACAAGCCCTCCCCACCACCACCACCACCACCACGGCAAGGTGGTCCCCTATCAGGGGGGGGGGGGAGCGCGATGGGCAGGAGCATCCATAAAGGAGGTGATGTAACTCGGCGGAAAATCACGGGAAAAAATATTCCAAGTGTATGAAGAATAATGAACGTTCGCCAATTACGGCAAATGCGTAAGAAAAAGAGACTGACATAGATGGAGAAGCGTTTCTTGGCACGAACTGTACGCCTAAACAGAGTTGTTACATTTCCATCAGCTGAGAGAGACGGCCTCTAGTGATACTTCAAAACCCATTTCAACGAGAACTATGCAGAGAGAATTGAAATTTTCTAGGCTGTCATATCTACCCACGGAAGCCCGACGAAGGATTATGTAGAAATATGTTCATAAGAATTCGGGTAGATAGTGTATTTTCCGTAGACATTTTCTTAGATCAACTTTTAACTGGTGTATATCACCTCACGTTCTCCCTTAAAATGTATCGATCACCGATGGAAACCGATAACTATAAATTCATCATCATCATCATCCTCAAGCAGCCATGGGCTACGGAGGTCCAACCAGACCGTGCAATTTAGTTCTCCAAGCAAGTCTATCCTGAGCTACATCTGCTGCATCTGGCCATTGCACACCAATTCTAACAAGGTCCTGTTTGACATTGTCTGCCCACCGCATCCTAGGTCTCCCCTTCTTTCTGAGGCCTTTAGGCACACTGTTCATAACCCTATTCGCCAATCTATAATTATCCATACGGGCAACATGGCCAAACCAACGGAGTCTCTCTCTGCACAATATGCTGCTTAAAGGAGGTTGCAAACTCCTTTGCCTAACCTCATCATTAGTTACAAAGTTGAACCACCTCATGCCCAAGATACTGCGTAAGCATCTGGAATCAATGACTCATTGGTGGTGGAAAACTTTTGCACCGACATCTGCATCAAACTGTGGATAGTTCAAACTTCAAAATCATAAAAGTGCTACCCATTAATTTAATTTGTGAGCGTTGCTAAGAGCAAAACAGAATTGTCAAAGTCCACTGGTTTATAATCATCAGACCGGTGGTTCTCTATGCCTCACCCATATGAGCGAATACTACACCCACTAATATTCATAAGATTCAGGTCTTACAGAACAAGATTTTGAGAACTGCGGTCGATGCTCCTTGGTTTGTCACTAACAGACAATTTCATAAAGACCTGGGCAACGACCATATACATACACATATAAAACGCACTTCAAAAAGATTTTATGAGGCTGTAAGCAATAATCCCAATGAGATTATTTCTTCTCTGATTCTTTACGATCATACTGTTTTGAACAAGTACAAGAGGCCTAAAACGGTAGCGTTCTCTGAGGAGACCTACCCGTTTTAGGTTTCTTTTACAATTTTACTGCTATTTTTAGCTTTTCTTATGTTTGCCCTTAGGGGCCCACCTAAGGATGGTTTACTTATATATTTTGTTCTTACTCGTGCCAAATAGGCATATCTTTATGATGGATATTGTTAGTGGTAAAATTATTGCCCGGTGGCCGAGTGGTTAGCGCGCTTGGCTACTGATCTAAGGGACCTGGGTTCGAGCCCCGGTTAAGGCATGGACGTATGTGTCGTTTTTCTGCTGAGGCCCTGCCATCCTCTCAGATCTTGTACTATGGCATATAAACTGTCAGATCTCTGTGGCAAGCAGCTGCTTGAGGGGTATTTTTATATAGGGGTATTTTATAGGGGGTATAAAATTATATATTTTATATAGGGGTATAAAAATACCCCGCAAGCAGCTGCTTGAGGGGTATTTTTATTGAGGGGAATATGATTATACGATCTACAAAGTCCACTGGTTTCTTCCAGCTTTTTGCTAAATTTTCGGCTAGACGCTTTTTGTCGCTAAATGTCCCCAAATCTAACGACAAATCCGCCAAAACAGCCATCTTTATTAGAAAATCCTTTAGGCCTGGTTCTCCATTTGATGTTGACGGATCAGATGAGGGGCAGACTGAAGACATCTCTAAGAATTTTTCATCGTTTCTTAATATAAAGTGTTTTTAACAGTTAAAGACAATGATTTTCCTCCCTCATTTCCTCCCTCCTTTCATGATTCATCTCCTTCGAAGTCCATCGATAGGCTTCTAATAAACTCCATCGGCTCCAACTCATCAGGAGTGAACTCAGATTCCTCTCTTACATGTTCCACTTCCAGCATCACAAGATCTTCATTTATAAGCTCTTGATTTTGCGAATGTATGGCCGTGTGGTTATCGCGCTTGGCTACTGATCTAAGGGACCTGGGTTCGAGCCGCGGGTAAGGCATGGATGTATGTGTCGTTTTTCTGCTGAAGTCCTACCATCTTCTCAGACCTTCTACTATGGCATATCAACTGACAGGCTCCTGTCAGACCTCTGTGGCAAGCAGCTGCTTGAGGGGGTATTTATTTTTAGAGCCGTCCCGTGGCCGAGTGGTTAGCGCGCTTGGTTTCTGATCTATGGGACCTGGGTTCGAGCCCCGGGTAAGGCATGGATGTGTGTGTGTTGTTTTTCTGCTGAGGTCTCGCCATCCTCACAGACCTTCTTCTATGGCGTATTAAACTGACAGGCTCCTGTCAGACCTCTGTGGCAATCAGCTGCTTGAGAGGGTATTTATTATTTATAATACATCCACGATTCACCTCCATCAATCGCCTGAAAGCCATTTCGATGATGCTGTTCCTCTCAATTTACAAATTCTGATGATCAATGACATCTGAATGATTGATGATCTTATACCAACACTTCTTTCTCCATACTCCATTCACGCATTTTGACTGACTGACTGTTGATATTTCCTCCTTCGAGGCTTCAGGAGTTGGCATCCTTGCATCGTGTAAATTAGATATTATTCCTTCACTATAAATGGCGTTAAAGTGAAAGCACATAAACTGAATAGGAGTCTAATGAGCGTCGCCTCTAGACTGACAGGCTCCTGTCAGGCTTCTGGGACAAGAAGCTGCTTGAAGGGTAATTATCTATTTTTTTTTATCTTATAATCAATCTTTACAGGTAAATTTTTTCTTTAGAGGTACAGTCGCTCAAAAAAGTATCCGAACATATGGTTGATTACAGAATTCAGAAAAAATATCTGGCAACGATTTTTTTTAGAAATTAGTGATCTGGCAACCTTTGTATCACGTGACACGAAGGTTGCCAGATCACTAATTTCTAAAAAAAATCGTTGCCAGATATTTTTTCTGAATTCTGAAATCAACCATAGTGTTCGGATACTTTTTTGAGCGACTGTACTGTTGGTAAGAATATGAAAGTGTCGATCGATATACAAGAACATATTTTTATGTATTTTATATTTTTATAGACTATAAATTTTGTATTTGTATATTAAAAAAGTCAAGATTAAGAGTTGTTGTTGTTATTATTATTATAATTAATTATTCTATGTTATGAGAGAATGCACATATACAGTCGCTAAAAAAATATCCGAACACTATGGTTGATTATAGAATTCAGAAAAAATATCTGGTAACGATTTTTTTAGAAATTAGTGATCTAACAACCTTCGTGTCACGTGACATTTGGATACTTTTTTGAGCTGATGCAATCTGAGAGACCCACATTACATTAAATTAATACAGACAGTTCTCGCGATAACGAATAAATTAGCTCCAGAATACCATTTGTTAAACAAAAATAAGTATCATATTAAAGAGAAATTAGTATAGTCGTTTCTAATATAAAGCACAGTAACAAAATATTGTAAAAAGCCAAGAGTACGTTAGAAACATCATTTATGGATGAATATCTGATGTGAATTTAAAGAATTAAACGGAAGAGTTCGTATCGAAGAAATCTTGCTGAGAAATATTTGCAATGCATGTGTTATTACATAAATCAAAAACAAATATCCCCCTCAAGCAGCTGCTTGCCACAGATGTCTAACAGGAGCTTGTTATACGCCATAGTAGAAGGTCTGTGAGGATGGCAGGACCTCAGCAGAAAAACAACGCGAACATCCATGGAATAATAAAATTATTACCAAATATCGGAAATTTTTAGATTATTTTTACTTCAACCAGATTTCAATCCGAATTTGTGAAATAATATTGAATTATTATTTTTCAATCCGAATTAAAAGTAAAGCCCCCCTCCCCCTCCCAATGAAGGATTATTTTAACTCGAAGAAAGTCACATTTATTTTTTTTTCTAACTTCTTAACTGAAGATCAGGGCCTTGTCTAAACAAATTTTTGCTCCTTTAACAACCAATAAGAAATGCAATCTTTGCAGTCTACCAAATATATTTTGCAGATAGTAATTAAAAACTGATCATATAAGTATAAACTGACAGGCTCTTGTCAGACCTCTGTGTTTCCGAAAACTACTCACCAAGAAATCCAGCATTATAAATTTAAAGTTGCAACACCAGAAGACATTCAATATTCACTTGCCCAATAAAAAATGCAAATACCATTCTTTCACATGCAGAATAGGAAGGGTTTGTAACCAGCTTCCTGCAGATATTCTACTTTCAACAACATTCCAGTTTTTCAGCTGGAAAGAAAATAAAGAGAAGTGGCTTTCTTTAAATGCTTCAAGTTTTAAGCTTAAATAGTGAAAGTCGTCACAAGTTTAGCCATTATGAAATCTTTTGTTCCCTCTTTTCACGTCAGCCGTCCCATGGCCGAGTGGTTAGCGCACTTGGCTACTGATCTAAGGGACCTGGGTTCGAGCCCCGGATAAGGCATGGTTGTATGTATTGTTTTTCTGCTGAGGTCCTGTCATCCTCACAGAGTTTCTACTATGGCGTATTAAACTGACAGGCTCCTGTCAGACCTCTGTGGCAAGCAGCTGCTTGAGGGGGTATTTATTATATATTTTTTTCACGTCAAAAGAAGAAAAGTAACAGTCCAGTGCATCATCCGACATTCCTATGAATATTCCTCATGTCCCCTAACTTCAGTATGTCCTTAGTCATGGGTTGGGTTGTTTCATCTCTGAGCGGCACTTTTTTGCACACCATGGGCTAAATGGCCAGGTCACATGGACCCCGAAGGCTCAGAGAAGGTTGGGGGAGGGGACCCACTGGAACAGCTGTTGGGAGACAGATGGTAGCCTCCCGTCAAGGCCATCCAGCGTATTCTTTAACGTGCACAGGTTATGGCTCTCCCGCACACGGGGCCACGGCTTAACGTCCCATCCGACGGACGGCGGCCTTTCCAAGCCCATCGGTGTCCCCTACTGACCGTGGGCAGGGAATTTTGCGGAGATAAATCTCAACGCTGACCCAACTGGGACTCGAACCTGGGAACTACAGATTACGAGCCTGGCGCGCTACCGACTGAGCCACCCCCGCCCCTCCTTAGTCATGGGTTTAAAAAACACACAAGTCAACTTTTTAAAAATGGACTCTCTAAATGCAAACAAAAATGTCTAAGGGTAAAAATGAAAACAGTTTTAAGGGTCTGGCATTCTATTATTGACATTTTTCCCCATTGATTATTAACAAATAGTACAAAGTCCTTCTTACTACGCAATCATCTCTACGTACCATGCATTAAAATTAAACTGCATTTAGTAGCCGTGTTTAGCTTCTTCCTTTATCATTGTTTATTTTCTATCAAAATGAAGTACATGTATGAAATACGCATAAACAAGAAAAAAAATACACATTAACTAAAGTATTCACAATAACGAAATAAGATCTTTAACCAATAGGGGTGAAATTGTGTACGCGCACAATTTCATTCAAAATGGTAATTAAAATGTTCTCCACTATTTACAAATATATTGCGTGTTATATGTAGTTGCTTAAACACACTAATTTGCATAGGCAACTGTGAAAAATCTTTTTTTGGAATCGATTCGATAGTTGAGATCAATGAGACAGGGATCAGTTACATAGCTGAGACAAGGATCGGTCAGATACAGTCAGGAATCCATCAGATAGTTGAGATCAATGAGATAGAGTCAGATAGTTCAGTCAAGGAGCTGTCGGATACAGGCAGGAATCAGTCAGATAGTTGAGATCAATGAGACAGGGATCAGTCACATAGCTGAGACAAGGATCGGTCAGATACAGTCAGGAATTCGTCAGATAGTTGAGATCAATGAGATAGAGTCAGATAGTTCAGTCAAGGAGCTGTCGGATACAGGCAGGAATCAGTCAGATAGTTGAGATCAATGAGACAGGGATCAGTCACATAGCTGAGACAAGGATCGGTCAGATACAGTCAGGAATCCGTCAGATAGTTGAGATCAATGAGACAGGGATCAGTCACATAGCTGAGACAAGGATCGGTCAGATACAGTCAGGAATCCGTCAGATAGTTGAGATCAATGAGACAGGGATCAGTCACATAGCTGAGACAAGGATCGGTCAAATACAGTCAGGAATTCGTCAGATAGTTGAGATCAATGAGATAGAGTCAGATAGTTCAGTCAAGGAGCTGTCGGATACAGGCAGGAATCAGTCAGATAGTTGAGATCAATGAGACAGGGATCAGTCACATAGCTGAGACAAGGATCGGTCAGATACAGTCAGGAATTCGTCAGATAGTTGAGATCATTGAGATAGAGTCAGGTAGTTCAGTCAAGTAGCTGTCGGATGCAGGCAGGAATCAGTCAGATAGTTGAGATCAATGAGACAGGGATCGGTCACATAGCTGATACAAGGATCGGTCAGATACAGTCAGGAATCCGTCAGATAGTTGAGATCAATGAGACAGGGATCAGTCACATAGCTGAGACAAGGATCGGTGAGATACAGTCAGGAATCCGTCAGATAGTTGAGATCAATGAGACAGGGATCAGTCACATAGCAGACAACGATCGGTCAGATACAGTCAGGAATTCGTCAGATAGTTGAGATCAATGAGATAGAGTCAGATAGTTCAGTCAAGGAGCTGTCGGATACAGGCAGGAATCAGTCAGACAGTTGAGGTCGATAAGACATGATTCAGTCAGACACCTGAGAACAAGGTTTGGTCACATACAGTCAGGAATACTTCAGACAGTTGAGATCAATGAGACAGGGATCAGTGAGATAGTTCAGTCAAGGATTGGTTAGATACATGCAGCGACCAGTCAGATAATAGAGATCAATTAGACAAAGATCAGTCACATACCTGAGACAAGGATAGGTCAGATACGGTCAGGGATACTTCAGATAGTTGAGATCAAGGAAACAGGGATCCGTCAGATAGCTGAGACAACGATCGGTTAGATACAGGCAGAGATCGTTCAGATAATTGAGATCAATGTAGCAGGGATCTGTCAGATAGTTGAGACAAGGATAGGTCAGATACCTTCAGAGATACTTCAGAGATTCTTCAGATAGGTGAGATGAATGAGACAGGGATCTGTCAGATACAGGCAGGGATGCGTCAGATAGTTGAGATCAAGAGACACGGTCAGTTGGTTAGCTTAGTGAAGGAACTGTTTGATACGTCTGATACCGTCTGATACATTTCATAATTACTAATGAAATCTGTCAGACTTCATTAGTAATTATGCAACATAAAAGTATTCGTCTTTTAATTCTTAAATCTAAAAAGTTGCATTTCCAACACCTCTCTCAGAAAAGTGGGTGGATTATCATTGTCAGTGAAATATCTCTTAGAAACTACCACTAAATTTTCAATTTTCAAATTTTACCACCGCTAGAGGGCGTGATTACACATTTAGAGAGATTCGGAAAGCAATATTTCAACAATACTTATCCAACACAAAAATAGTTTTTAATTTTTCTCTGTAAACAAAAAAGTTCGATGTCTGCAAATGGACAGCCGACAAAGCGAAACTATTATCTGGGTTTCTTTGAGAACGAGATGAAAATTAATACTCCTTCAAGCAGCTGCTTGCCACAGAGGTCTAACAGGAGTCTCTCAGTTTATATACCATTACTACAATATTTAGATTAATGAAAAATCAAGAATATATTTTTAAAAAAAGTACAAAAGAATATAAGTGTAAAATTTCCTAAAACATCAAGCTTTCCTTTAGCAGCTTTTCAATTCGGCAGCACAAAGGTTTGCTTTTCCGCATCACGTACATTGGTGAATGGGACTTCAGTGCAACATCAAAAGTTGTTCAGTGGCATCAGTGCAACATCAAAAGTTGTTCAGTGGCATCAGTGCAACATCAAAAGTTGTTCAGTGGCATCAGTGCAACATCAAAAGTTGTTCAGTGGCATCAGTGCAACATCAAAAGTTGTTCAGTGGCATCAGTGCAACATCAAAAGTTGTTCAGTGGCATCAGTGCAACATCAAAAAATGTTCAGTGGCATCAGTGCAACATCAAAAGTTGTTCAGTGGCATCAGTGCAACATCAAAAGTTGTTCAGTGGCTTCAGTGCAACATCAAAAGTTGTTCAGTGGTATCAGTGCAACATCAAAAGTTGTTCAGTGGCATCAGTGCAACATCAATAGTTGTTCAGTGGCATCAGTGCAACATCAAAAGTTGTTCAGTGGCATCAGTGCAACATCAATAGTTGTTCAGTGGCATCAGTGCAACATCAAAAGTTGTTCAGTGGCATCAGTGCAACATCAATAGTTGTTCAGTGGCATCAGTGCAACATCAAAAGTTGTTCAGTGGCATCAGTGCAACATCAAAAGTTGTTCAGTGGCATCAGTGCAACATCAAAAGTTGTTCAGTGGCATCAGTGCAACATCAAAAGTTGTTCAGTGGCATCAGTGCAACATCAAAAGTTGTTCAGTGGCATCAGTGCAACATCAAAAGTTGTTAAGTGGCATCAGTGCAACATCAAAAGTTGTTCAGTGGTATCAGTGCAACATCAAAAGTTGTTCAGTGGCATCAGTGCAACATCAATAGTTGTTCAGTGGCATCAGTGCAACATCAAAAGTTGTTCAGTGGCATCAGTGCAACATCAAAAGTTGTTCAGTGGCATCAGTGCAACATCAAAAGTTGTTCAGTGGCATCAGTGCAACATCAAAAGTTGTTAAGTGGCATCAGTGCAACATCAAAAGTTGTTCAGTGGCATCAGTGCAACATCAAAAGTTGTTCAGTGGCATCAGTGCAACATCAAAAGTTGTTCAGTGGCATCAGTGCAACATCAAAAGTTGTTCAGTGGCATCAGTGCAACATCACAAGTTGTTCAGTGGCATCAGTGCAACATCAAAAGTTGTTCAGTGGCATCAGTGCAACATCAAAAGTTGTTCAGTGGCATCAGTGCAACATCAAAAGTTATTCAGTGGCATCAGTGCAACATCAAAAGTTGTTCAGTGGCATCAGTGAAGGCTTCCGTGGTGCAATCGGCTAGCGCGTTCGCTGTTAACCGAAAGGTTGGTGGTTCGAGCCCACCCCGGAGCGGTTGTTTATATTGCTTGCTCTTTTCAAAGCTAATATTGCTCTTAAGGCAATTTTCTGCCTTTGATTTTGTTTTCCTTGCGCTTTTTAAAGATCATATTTTATTGCTCTTAAGGAAATTTTTCTGTTTTTCTTGCTCTTTTTAAAATATTTTGTTTCTGTTAAGGCAGTTTTCTGCTCTTTGTTTTGTTTATTTTAAAGATAATATTTTATTCATCTTAATTTTTTTACTTTTCGTTTAGTTTTTCTTGCTATTTTTAAATATATATATTATTGCTGTTTAAGTTTTTTTTTTCCCTTGTACTTTTTAAAGAGATATTTTATTCGTCTTTAAGTAATTTTTTTGCTTTTAGTTTTGCCTTCCTTATCTTTAAAAAGAGCAAAAAATGCATTTTGTTTGCTATATAAAAGAAAAAATTACATTAAGAGAAATATAAAAGAAAATATACAAAAGAGCAATATTTTATTACTCTTAAAGTAATTTTTTACTTTTGGTTTTGTTTTCCTCGCTATTTTTAATGATATATATTATTGCTCTTTAGGTATTTTTTTTGAAAATTTTTAAAGATATATTTTATTGCTTTAAATGTAATTTTTTAAAATATTTTGATTCTCTCTTTTTTTGGAGGGGTTTCATTTCAGGAAATTTCTTTTAAGAAATTCATTAATTTTTTTATTTTTTCTCAAGTATTGGTCGACTGGTTAGCACATTTGGCTACTGATCTAAGGAACCAGGGTTCGAGCCCCAGGAAAGGCATGGATGTGTCTGGTGTTTTTCTGCCGAGGTCCTGCCATCCTCTCAGACCTTCTCCTATGTGGCATATAAACTGACAGGCTCCTGTCAGACCTCTGTGGCAAGCAGCTGCTTGAGGGGGTATTTATTTTATTTATATTTGTGTGTTTTTAATCATTATAAGAAAGCAAGTAATTTTTTGTGTGTCTCAAAAGAATCTTCTCTTTGTACAAAGGAAGATTTGCATTAAAGATTCGTTTTTTTAAAGCCCCGATGAAATATACATAGCAGGCATTACTGATTTAATTTTATAAGTGCGTCAAAGAAAATTCAACAGCTATCACTCTAAACAGTACATCACATTGAAATTTAAAAATATGCGTTAAAAAAGTGCTAAAAGTATTAAGACTTCAATATTTAAAATTTCACCAAAAGTATCAAAACTTCAACCAAAAAAGTAAGGATTTCCTCATAATAATCTCGTCGTGGCCGAGTGGTTAGCGCGCTTGGCTACTGATCTAAGGGACCTGGGCTCGAGCCCCCGATAAGGCATGGATGTGTGTGTCGTTTTTCTGCTGAGGTCCTGCCATCCTCTCGGATCTTCTACTTTGGCATATAAACTGACAGGCTCCTGTCAGACCTCTGTGGCAAGCAGCTGCTTGAGGGGGTATTTATTCATTTATATGATTCAACTTTTAGATCAAGTTCAGGGTGTCCGAGTGGCTAGCCTGAATGACTATTGATCAAAGGAACCCGAGTTCAGACCCCGGATATGGGGTGAGATAGCTTACTTCTTTAATTCCCATACTGCACTCCTGTCCAACCACAACAAGAAGAAATTCGCGATAAATTTTTCATTGGACCAAAAGTTCTGCACATCCCCAAGAAAAAATTTGGATTTCACGAGAAAAAAACTAAAGATTTTGCAGAAATCTTTCGAGAGATACACGAGCTCTAAAAATAAGTCATAAAAAAAAATGAGCTGAGGTCGTTTTACAAAAATAATATTCCTTCCCTGAAATATTTCCATTCAGACGCTGTGTATAGTAGAAAATGTTCAACGATGTGCCATTAGCCAGAAGGCGAGCTTAAGGCTATTGCCAATGCTATAAAACAGTTACTGCTTAATCTGCTTGAAAGGAGTCATTACCGTTTCAGTGCCTCGCCTTCGCAAAGAGAAAAGATGCTAATTTTATCAGCGCTAAACGTCAAGATTGTGCGGATGCCTCGATTTCACCTCCTCTATTTATGAACTCTTCAGTGAGCGAGGAAAAGTGCGCAGAAGTAATGGTTGCCATGAATACCGGTGTTCGAGGTGATCAATAAAGATAAGCGACCAGACTACCCTCCCTAATCCTCTGACCCCTAACCTGCTTTCCCCCTGTCTTCAATGCTCTACAGTCCCCAAAACCTCAGGGGGTCGCGGCCGATCCCCTCGGCTTCCTAGAACAACAGTTCACACTGCGAGGTGCACAAAAGAACGGACAATGTGACCCTCGTTCTTTTACCCCAAAGCAGAGTGGGGTCAAGATTTACGGGACTCTACGAGGTGCATAGCCGACGGGGGTGGTGTCGGCGTCCCTGGCACGAGCCACTCCCATCTTGGTCACTTCGTACCATGCAGCCTGCCTCTCGTCTTATTGCTGACACGGTGATACATGCTTTGCTTAGAATCCAGACGCGGTTCCGACAATTTTGTTTTCCTTCCCCTCTCCCCTCCCCCTCCCCCCTCCCTATCCCTCGCAATTTGCTCCCTCGGGGTCGTGGAGTTCGCTTGATGGCACGGATCATGGTCGAATGGACTTGTTTATTGTGAGCAGGAGCTTGACTCTTTTTCTGGTGTGTAACAAGCGCATATTAGCCGTCCCATGGCCGCGTGGTTAGCGCGCTTGGCTACTGATCTAAAGGACCTGGGTTCGAGCCCCGGGTAAGGCATGGATGTATGGGTTGTTTTCTGCTAGGTCCTGCCATCCTCTCAGACTTTCTACTGTGGCATATAAACTGTCAGACCTCTGTGGCAAGCAGCTGCTTGAGGGGGTATTTATTTATTTTATTATTTAACAAGCGCATTAATGAGGCTTCTCGCTGATTCTTCAGTTATTGTATTCATCTGATCATCAGAAAGGGAAAGCTTTAGGAAAAATACTTCTAGGTTAGGAAATGATATTTCTGAATTATCAACTGATATTATAAAAATTTAAAATATCGTCTTTAGGTTGTATGCAAAAACTACATTTGTAAGGCAATGTATGCAAAAAAAGAAGCCAATAGAAACTTTTGTAGCTTATGAGTTTTAAGAGGTTTCAAAGGTACAGTCGCTCAAAAAAGTATCCGAACACTATGGTTGATTACAGAATTCAGAAAAAATATCTGGCAACGATTTTTTTAGAAATTAGTGATCTGGCAACCTTCGTGTCACGTGATTACAGAATTCAGGAAAAATATCTGGCGCGTGTACAGCAACTGTACACGCTCCAGTTACCGTTCACAGCAAACTGGAGCGTGTGCAGTTACTGCACACGCTCCAGTTTGCTGTGAACGGTAACTGCACACGCTCAATATTTCCGTGAGTGAGCCCAAACGATCTAGTATCAAAATAATATGACCACCTACAGTCGCTCAAAAAAGTATCCGAACGCTATGGTTGATTACAGAATTCAGAAAAAAATATCTATATTTATAGAAATTAGAGATCTGGCAACCTTCGTGTCACGTGAAGCTGCACTAGAGTTTAAACTTGTTTGTGAAGGTAAAATATTATTTAAAACGTATTAATTTTTGGGAAAGCCCCCCTATCATGCATTTAGTTCCACAATTTCCTTAAAAAGCATAGAATTTATAATAAATAAATGAGCAATTCAAATGGACATTTTTTTTCCATGATAAAAATAACAAAAGGACAAGACAAGATAAAATCAAATTAAGAAAAGTAATTTTTTTTTAAAACAAGTTATTTATGTTCTCCTTTTGTTAACAACTATCGTCTTAATTCTTTCAGAAAAAGCTTATCATTATTCATTATTTTAAGATCTTCAGATGCATTAAAAAACTAGTTGCCAAATAGATACAACGTTTCTGTCCAGCTGTTTTATGAGTGAAGAGATCAATAATATAATGTTAAAGTTAAATAACTAAATAAAAGAAACTAATCATGTGTACAAAATGTCAAGAAACTGTCAAAGTTTCTTTGTTAGACGGCGTAGAGTTAATATCCCATGTAATGTCTTAATACGAAATTTCTCCCTCCCATCCTCCGAGAGGGGAGTGGCTCAGTCGGTAGCGGGCCAGACTCGTAATCTGTAGTTCCCAGGGTCGAGTCCCAACTGGGTCAGAGTAAGATTTATCTCCGCAAAATTCCCCGCCACGGTCAGTAGGGGACACCGATGGGCTTGGAAAGGCCGCCGTCCGTCGGATGGGACGTTAAGCCGTGGCCCCGTGTGCAGGAGAGCACATACCCTGTGCACGTTAAAGAACACGCTGGATGGCCTTGACGGGAGGCTACTATCTGTCTCCCAACAGCTGTTCCAGTGAGTCTCCTCCCCAACCTTCTCTGAGACTTCGGGGTCCTTGTAACCTGGCCATTTAGCCCATGGTGTGCAAAAAAGCGCCGCTCAGAGGTAAAACAACCCAACCTCCAAGAGGCCTTGATTGGACTTTCTTTTTAGGGGAAACACTAAAATACATCGTTAATTTCGAAAAAGATTCACGATAAAATGACGTCACTTAAAGGAAATAATCCCTGTAGCTCTTTCAACAGAATTGCATCAGATGTGCTGAACCGAGTAGTATGAAAGGAAATGGAATATTGCTCGTATTAAGAATATTGCTCCCAAAAACAAACTTTGAGCGTTTCTTCACATTTAATCACACAATTACTATCGTCACTTCACCATTTAACAAATTATAGCATTTAAATATATGAGCAATCGTTTATAATGACCCTGTATAAAGTTTGCGTTTTTTTTTAATCTCAAATTTTACTTGTGGAAAACATCACATATTTCCTTCTTTTTTTTTTTCCTGCTTTTGAAAATATAAAATAAAATTCAAGTTTCGAACGAAAGTAAACGGAAAAATAACTTTTTTGTGATGCTACGTAAATGATGTATTTTGAAAGAGGAATTATCTAGGAAGTTAAATCTCTGGTGGAAATGGAAGGCTCGTCTCTAAAGAATATAAACGAAGAAGACCAAGAGGTTTCAAAGGAGAAAATCGGCTAGGAAGTCAGAAAATATCGAAATTTAACACTATATATGTATTTAAAAATAAATTAAACTAGTGTTTATATATGAAAAAAACATCACCTTGAGCCACCTCTTTCCTAAGGTAAAGTTTTAATGGCCCTTCTAGGAATTTATTGCTACAGTCGCTCAAAAAAGTATCCGAACACTATGGTTGATTACAGAATTCAGAAAAAATATCTGGCAAAGATTTTTTTGGAAATTAGTGATCTGGCAACCTTCGTGACCCATACAGAGCCCATACAGACAGGCTGCCCATACAGACCCCATACAGACAGGCTGCCCATACAGACCTCATACAGACAGGTTGCCCATACAGACCCCATACATACAGGTTGCCCGTAGACCCCATACAGACAGGCTGCCCATACAGACCCCATACAGACTTCATACAGACAGGCTGCCCATAGACCCCGTACAGACCCCATACAGACAGGCTGCCCATACAGACCCCATACAGGCTGTCCATACAGACCTCATACAGACAGGCTGCTCATACAGACCCCATACAGCAGGCTGCCCATAGACCCCATACAGACAGGCTGCCCATAGACCCCATACAGACAGGCTGCCCATAGACCCCATACAGTCAGGCTGCCCATAGACCCCATACAGTCCGGCTGCCCATAGACCTAATACAGACCCCATACAGACAAGCTGCCCATACATAGCCCATACAGACAGGCTGCCCATACAGAACCCCTGAACCCATACAGACAGGCTGCGACAAAGTGAAAAAACAATTGCTCGTTTTTTTGGTTTATTTAAATTAGTTAAAAAGAATAATATTAGTTAAAAAGAATAATTAAAGAAAAAGAATATTTCCATGATTTACTTTATTCCGATAATATGTTAATTTCCACTGTCAAGTCTAGAATGAATTTTTTTCCCTGCGAATCAATGACTACACTATTAAATAAATTTCACAACGAAAGGTATTATTCAATTCAATATAAAGCAAATCGATTGCACTTTAAGAAAATTATCCGGCGTTGCATCTTTTAACAAAGCATCCCTAAGTCATATCCTAGCTCACCGTATTCATTATAACTCTACTAAGCAGACTCTGATTGCGCCAATTCAAAATATTCTCCGATTATCCACAACTTTATTCATCAACTTCAAACACCCTGAAAAAGACGTTTTTCATCAGGGTCAACTGATTAAAATCGGTTCACGAAACAATAAAAACCTTCCCCGAATAATATCAGGATTCTAATGCCTCGGTAATCGTGCCAAGTTGAAAGCAGTGTCAGGATCAGCAGCAACTTGCAACGTTTACAAGGCCAAGAGCACTCGCAATACTCCGCGCGCAGAAGCAATTACGAATGCGTGGCTCGTCGTCTTGCTCCCGTCATTCATCACGAGAGGGGCGGCAGCTGTCTCGCGATTGGCCCTTGACCAAGACCACCTTCAATCACGAGAACGCATAACTTTTCTTCGCAAATGAGTGCGCGCCGCGGCGCGGGTGTCTGCGACCAGAACAAAACTCCGACTGCGATGCTTTTACAAGTCGCGCTGACTCTTCAAGTATAGACGAGCGTTGGGAACGTTTTCAGAATTATTGGCGTCTTAAAATTTTTACCAAAAACGGAGATGAATTCACAGCGAGGACCTGGGGTTGGTTCAGTTCTCCAAACTCGTAATCTGCAGTTCCCAGGTTCGAGTCCCACGTGAGCCAGGGTTGATATATATCTCCGTAACTACCATCACCACCACCACCGTCACTAGGGGCTACCGATAGGCTTGGAAAGTCCGCCGTCCGTCGGATGGGACGTAAAGCCGTGGCCCATGCGCATTAAAGAGCACAACGGGAGATTTCCACCTGTCATCTATCTTTCCAGCGGGTCCCCTTCCCCCAACCTTGTCTGAGCCCTTGGAATCCTGGTGACATGGTTATTTAGCCCATTATATGCAAAAAAAAATGTGCCGCTTAGAGGTAAAACATAACCCAGCAACCTCCGTTTTGATAATGGTATAAGACGCCAGAAAGTTTGGAAATAACGTCAATAACGCTAAACTTCTCAATTCCCTTTCTGTGCGGCTGTATCCTTACAGTCATGCTTTTGCACTAATGACGTCATGGGGTAGGGGCGGGGGTGGCTCAGTCGGTAGCGCGTCAGGCTCGTAATCTGTAGTTCCCAGGTTCGAGTCCCAGCTGGGTCAGCATTGAGATTTATCTCCGCAAAATTCACCGCCCTGCTTACGGTCAGTAGGGGACACCGATGGGCTTGGAAAGGCCGCCGTCCGTCGGATGGGATGTTAAGCCGTGGCCCCGTGTGCGGGAGAGCCATACCCTGTGCACGTTAAAGAACACGCTGGATGGCCTTGACGGGAGGCTACCATCTGTCTCCCAACAGCTGTTCCAGTGGGTCCCCTCCCCCAACCTTCTCTGAGCCTTCGGGGTCCATGTGACCTGGCCATTTAGCCCATTGTGTGCAAAAAAGTGCCGCTCAGAGGTAAAACAACCCAACCCAACGTCATGGGGTTTCTCCGCCAGGTGAAAAAAAGACCCATAGTAGCGATATATCCGTCCTCGCTCCCAATCTTCCTTCTTCCGAAGATCCATCGCTGTAAGTAAGTTTTATTGGACAAGCAATATGCGTTTACAGCTATCATGGACGTCGATCAGTTTTTATGAGTCATAAATAAGAACCCTGCCTGCTCGTGATGGGTGAGGACCGGTCCGGCTTGATGAAGATATTAAAACATTGATATGAGTTGCACGTGTAGAGCACGGCTCTTGGGGGGTTATCTTCATAGTGCGGCGGCTAGTTAATGGGGTAGGAGGGGACATCTATCCTAAGGGGACTATCTACGTCATACGTAGACAGCATCATTAAATTTTTCTTTCCTTCACCCCCCCCCCCCCCTTAACTTCCTTTCTTACCCCGAGCATGCAAAGAAGCTTGGTATCGTCGCAGATTTATAGAGTTAAATTTTGCGCAACGGTAACACAACCTTAACTACTGTTAGAAAGAATTAAAAAGGGAGGAAAAAATAAGCGAAAAATTCGATTGAGTTCTCTATTATAAGCCGCAATCGGGTCTGATTCCTTTCGGGTTTTTTTTTTTGGCCTCTGTTGACGAAAGGCTATAATTATATAATGGTTATCAGTAGGTAATGATATATTAGCGGGATGAATGTAGATAATTATCTTTCACAATATGTGGTCGAAAGGGAAAAAAAGAAAGGGGGGGGGGCTCTTGAGCTTGACAATTAAAATGCACTTCACATTGTAGCTTAACAGTTGACGCTGAAGATCAAACCGTTTGGTGCACTCGAGTTGTTGGGGAAGACTATTTAATAAGTCTGCTGATGGGGGGGAGGGTGGGCTCAGTCGGTAGCGCGCCAGGCTCGTAATCTGTAGTTCCCAGGTTCGAGTCCCAGCTGGGTCAGCGTTGAGATTTATCTCCGCAAAATTTCCCCGCCCTTCCCACGGTCAGTAGGGGACACCGATGGGCTTGGAAAGGCCGCCGTCCGTCGGATGGGACGTTAAGCCGTGGCCCCGTGTGCGAGAGAGCCATACCCTGTGCACGTTAAAGAACACACTGGATGGCCTTGACGGGAGGCTACCATCTGTCTCCCAACAGCTGTTCCAGTGGGTCCCCTCCCCCAACCTTCTCTGAGCCTTCGGGTTCCATGTGACCTGGCCATTTAGCCCATGGTGTGCAAAAAAGTGCCGCTCACAGGTAAAACAACCAAAACTCTATCTATACAAGGGGTACGCCAGTTATATACACATTTCCAGGGGGAACGTGAAGCGTAAAAGTTTGAGAACCACTGCATTAAGATATGGACAACAGTTTATTTCCATGTAATGAGTATTTCCAGAATATATTTCAGTTTCTTGAGAAGAGAATTTGGCCGATGTGATACGAGTACCAAAAGAAAAAAAGCTTGGGATAAGTAGATACCGATACCGAAAAAAAGTGGAAGATTAATAATATCATAAACAGTCCCTGCCATTGAAATCCTCCTAAAGAGAGGAGGCATGACTCACCATTTGAAAGAAACTGAGGCGGAGGAGTGAAAGCTTCTTCAACCTACCCTATTTACATCCGGTCTTAAAAAGGAATTTTCGGGATGAAAAAAAATTCGGGAATCACTGGCGCAGAATAACGTTTTTTGAAAGTGCTGTAAAAATATCCAAGGAAGAAAATGAAACTGTGGAAGAAATAAACTTCTCGTTGAATTACACGAAGGGAAAAAATATGAAAGAAATAGCTCCCTAGGCAGCCATGAAAGCCAGACGAGTACAGGTCAGTTCAAATTCCACAAAACAGAGGAAAAAACAATACAACAGCATTTTTGGGATTGCTGTCGTTTTTCTGCTGAGGATCTGCCATCTTCTAAGACTTCTACTGTGGCATATAAACTGACAGGCTCCTGTCAGACCTCTGTGGCAAGCAGCTGCTTGAGGGGGTATTTATTATTTTTTTTTATTATTATGAATACGTGAAAAAGAGGGGATGGTTTTGAATGCAAAATGTATAGTCGATAAGTGATGTGGTTTCATCTGGAACTAAAGCAGACCTGAAAGCGTCTATCCATGCCTTCAGTAAGATAATTAGAGAATGGTAGGACAATAAAGTTCATTAAGAAATAAGAGCAGTCCTGGGATCCTTGAGGGTTTGAGGGAGAGTTCGAAGAGTAGAAATCCGTTCTCTCTAGGGCGTCTTATAGATATTCCATTGGATTGAGATCCGGAAAGATGTAGGCCATTCCATTCGTTGGATACTTTCTTCCTCAAGGTATTGGTTGGTCAGTGTGATGGGGAATTATCGTCCATTAGGAGAAAATCCTCATCTAATGCACCAGCATAAGTCGTAACTTTGGGATCAAAGATCGCATCCCGATATCTCAGAGCATTTATGGATAAGGATGGAGAGAGGCACGGCCATCCAATGAAAACGTGGCTCACACAGTTAAGACTTCAACCATGAGATGCAATTCTTTAAAAGATGTTATGGGGCTGGTTGCGGGTTACCACATCTCTCTCGATCAGTACACGTCGACTGTCCCATTGCAGAGGAAATTTCGACTCGTCATCGAACAGGAAGTGAACCCATTTTTTTCTCGGATCCAGGCCACATTATCCTGTTACCATTTCAAGCAGGTCTGTGTCTCGAAGTCCGATGGAGGGATATGGAGTCCGGTTTATGTGAGACACATCCCATTATATTTATTACTTAGGTATGTTAAAATTTTTAATAAAAAAATAAATACCCCCTCAAGCAGCTGCTTGCCACAGAGGTCTGATAGGAGCTTGTCAGTTTATATGCCAGAGTAGAAGGTCTGAGAGGATGGCAGGCCCTCAGCAGAAAAACGACACACACATCCATGCCTTACCTGGGGCTCGAACCCAGGTCCCTTAGATCAGTAGCCAAGCGCGCTAACCACTCGGCCATGGGACAAAGACAAATTTTTAATTCACTTTTAGTAATTTGTGGTTTAACTTTTGATGAGCACTGTATATAAAACTATTCCTTCGCTTTTAGCCCGCGAAACGACTAGAAAAGCAGAAATCTGGAAAGTCGGTTCACCACTTTTTTTTCACACAATGGGCTAAATGGAAAAGTCACAAGAACCCCCAAGGGCTCAGAGAAAGATAAGGAAAGGGGATACACTGGAGAACTGTCAGGAGACAGATGGAAGCCTCCCGTCAAGGCCATTCAACATATGTATACTTTGTCATGCACACGGCGCCACGGCTTAAAGTCCAATCCGATTGCCGGCGGCCTTTCCCAGCACTTCATTGTTCCGTTTCTGATCGAGGGAACGAGGGTGTTTAGCGGATATAAATCTCAAGGCCGACACTCGAACTTGCGAACAACAGTCTGGTGTGGTATCGACTGAGATGGCCCCCGTAATCGCAGGTTTAGCAGTCTCTGTCTCTTTGTGTTCCTAACTGTCATTGATGAATGCTGCAAACAACTCTTGGTCGTCGTTGGTAATTTCCTGTGTTTGGTCGTTTCAGTACAAATTTCCACACGGACAATCACACAACACTGCTGCATCTCTTAACTTATTCATAATTCTATATAATCCATATCCTATATATATACCGACTGCATCCATAATTAATATAATTAACCATGGTATATATATATATGTTGTTGTTGTGTTTTACCTCTGAGCGGCACTTTTTTGCACACCATGGGCTAAATGGCCAGGTCACATGGACCCCGAAGGCTCAGAGAAGGTTGGGGGAGGGGACCCATTGGAGCAGCTGTTGGGAGACAGAGGGTAGCCTCCCGTCAAGGCCATCCAGCGTGTTCTTTAACGTGCACAGGGTATGGCTCTCCCGCACACGGGGCCACGGCTTAACATCCCATCCGACGGACGGCGGCCTTTCCAAGCCCATCGGTGTCCCCTACTGACCGTGGGCAGGGCGGGGAATTTTGCGGAGATAAATCTCAACGCTGACCCAGCTTGGACTCGAACCTGGGAACTACAGATTACGAGCCTGGCGCGCTACCGACTGAGCCACCCCCGCCCCTATATATATATATATGTAATATATTAACCATGTATATATATATATACAATTGTGAGTGATTGATGGCTGACTGATTGACAAGGGATTACGCTAATTCTAACTATGAAGCAGAAATGGTAGAGCTCTAAATATTTTCACCTAGGGATAATCCGAGTCGTAGGTCTCGGGAATAATCCAATATTTGACCTCCGACGTGAACTTCAACGTAAAATAGAGGTCAAACCATTATCTACGAGTGAACAACATGAAAATTTGTCTGGGGGGTGAATATGAATTTCAAGAAACATGAAAATTTGTGTCTGGGTATATCGAAAAGGTTAAAAAATTTGGGATACAGAGGGTCCTTTAAGGTCAAAGGTCAAATTTAAATCTATCGGTGCTAGAGAGCTAAAAATTGGTTCCTGGGGGTATTTTGAATCGCAGATCTCGGAAACGTTGCGAAATTATGGATGCAATGGGTCTTTCGAGGTCAAAGATCAAATAGCGATATACCGGTGCTGGAGATCTAAAAATTGGTGAAGAGCGCTCTTTCGGAGAGTGCACTCAGAAATGAGAGGGATTTTCAGAACAGGTATCGCATTCAAGGTGAAATAGGGGTCGAAGTGACAGCTTGAAATTAAGAGTTTCCGAAGGAAACTATTGTTTTCTAGCAATTATATATAATCCATATAGCTGGTTAGACTATTAGACTTAATTGCAGTTTCTGCCATGAGGAATATCATGGACTCTCTCAAATTACATCACACACCCCCCTCCCTGCAAAATCAACACAGGAATATTTCACCTAAGGGCACATTCACACTCGCAAACAAATCACGTCACCTCGCAATGAGTCTTCACCTCGGAACGAAAGCTTGCTCCATGGGGAGTGTCATCTAACGTATATTTTAGAGAGTTTAAATTAAGAACCCAAAAATTCAGGTAAAATTGTTAGGAGGGACAGATCTGGAATAGGGTCGAGGGGACCATGCCTCCTTCCTCCACCCGCTTTCAGAATGCTAATAAGGGTAATGGAGGCAAAGAAAATGATAAAATTTCTGCATATTTCACGCATTTTCCAAGGAATTTTTAACCATCTCTGAAACGGAGTAGAAAAGGTTATACTGCAATGGAAATCCTGTCTCTTGCTCCTCCCCGCCTTTGTTTTCCCCTAGATCCGCGCCTGTTTATTAATACGCTGTGTGGCCGAGTGGTTAGCGCGCTTGGCTACTGATCTAAGGGACATGGGTTCGAACCCCGGGTAAGGCATGGATGTATGTGTCGTTTTTCTGCTGAGGTGCTGCCATCCTCTCATACCTTCTACTACAGCACATTGGATCGTGTGAGCTCACAAAAACCTGGAACGTGTGGGCCCATTCACAGAAATATTGGGCATGTGCAGTTACCGTGCAGTAACTACACACGCTCCAGTTTGCTGTGAGCGGTAACTGGAGCGTGTACAGTTGCTGTACACGTTCCTGAGGTCCTGCCATCCTCTCAGACCTTCTACTATGGCATATAAACTGACAGGCTCCTGTCAGACCGCTGTGGCAAGCAGCTGCTTGAGGGGGTATTTATTATTATTTCTTTTATGCGTTATAATTGTTCCTATGTGCTCTAGTAATTAGAATTCCTGGCTTTCACCCAGGAGGTTCAGATTGGATATCCGGTGTGGGATTAAATTTTTTTTGCCTTATAGTGACCGACTGGTTAGCGCGCTTGGCTACTGATCTGACGGACCTGGGTTCGAGCCCAGGGTAAGGCATGGATGTTTGTGTTGTTTTTCTGCTGTGGTCCCGCCTTCCTCACAGACCTACTATGGCGTATAAATTTACAGACTCCTGTCAGACCTCTGTGGAAAGCAGCTCCTTGAGTGGATAATAATTCCTAAATATTACTTGTAAGTCGCCTGTAGTGTTGTTCCGTTTCGACTTTTATGAAATATAAATTTATTTATCAGAACATTTTTTTTTCCGACGATCTTTTTAATATGCTGCCTCTACGACTGCCACTGCCCAGATTTTAAGGAATGAGAGGTCGTCGTATAAGTTGTGTTGGGTTGTTTTACCTCTGAGCGGCACTTTTTTGCACACCATGGACTAAATGGCCAGGTCACATGGACCCCGAAGGCTCAGAGAAGATTGGGGGAGGGGACCCACTGGAACAGCTGTTGGGAGACAGATGGTAGCGTCCCATCAAGGCCATCCAGCGTGTTCTTTAACGTGCACAGGGTATGGCTCTCCCGCACTCGGGGCCACGGCTTAACGTCCCATCCGACGGACGGCGGCCTTTCCAAGCCCATCGGTGCCCCCTACTGACCGTGGGCAGGGCGGGGAATTTTGCGGCACTTTTTTGCACACCATGGACTAAATGGCCAGGTCACATGGACCCCCGAAGGCTCAGAGAAGGTTGGGGGAGGGGACCCACTGGAACAGCTGTTGGGAGACAGATGGTAGCCTCCCGTCAAGGCCATCCAGCGTGTTCTTTAACGTGCACAGGGTATGTCTCTCCCGCACACGGGACCACGGCTTAACGTCCCATCCGACGGACGGCGGCCTTTCCAAGCCCATCGGTGTCCCCTACTGACCGTGGGCAGGGCGGGGAATTTTGCGGAGATAAATCTCAACGCTGACCCAGCTGGGACTCGAACTTGGGAACTACAGATTAGGAGCCTGGCGTGCTACTGACTGAGCCACCCCCGCCCCCGTTGTATAAGTGAAATATCTCTTGGGCAGAAGAACATCTAAGTGGGTAATAATTAATGCGAAGTGTGACTGAAAATCCTACAAACATCTGTACTTCCGAGAATTTCGTTTTGCCTAATACCAACGATCAGACACGTGGGGTGGAAGTGGCTCAGTCGGTAGCGCGCCTGGCTCGTAATCTTCCCAGGTTCGAGTCTCGCCTGGCCAGCATTAAGATTTATCTCCGCAAAACTTCCACCCTCGGTCAGTAGGAGATATCGATGGGTTTGGAAAGGCTGCCCTCTGACGAGTGGGACGTAAAGCGGGAGAGACCTTTGGGAGCAGACCTAATACTGATTCTGCTCGGGGCGGGGGTGGCTCAGTCGGTAGCGCGCCAGGCTTGTAATCTGTACTTCCCAGGTTCGAGTCCCAGCTGGAGCAGCGTTGAGATTCTCCGCTCTGCCCACGGTCAGTAGGGGACACCGATGGGCTTGGAAAGGCCGCCGTCCGTCGGATGGGACGTTAAGCCGTGGCTCCGTGTGCGGGAGAGCCATACCCTGTGCACGTTAAAGAACACGCTGGATGGCCTTGACGGGAGGCTACCATCTGTCTCTCAACAGCTGTTCCAGTGGTTCCCCTCCCCCAACCTTCTCCGAGACTTCGGGGTCCATGTGACCTGGCCATTTAGCCCATGGTGTGCAAAAAAGTGCCGCTCAGAGGTAAAACAACCCAACCTGATTCTGCTCGGTGAATAGGTAATTCACGAGTGAGCCGACAGGTTTTCCTCGTAAAGGTGCGTAGAACGCGCAATCTGTTAAATAACCTGCACACGGTTTTTTGCATAGCCAATAGCCAAAGTCAAAGGTTTAATTCTGAAGATATTCACAGATGTCTCCGCGTGAATATTTTCAGAATTAAACCTTTGTTATTGTTGTAACTTCGAGTTTGTCATCACTCTTCAATTCTTAAACGACGAAAACAAAATATCAGAAACGGACCAAAAAGCATATTTTCTTACCTGTGGGGTGCTGTGAGATAAATTAAATCCTACAACCCCCAGGAACCGTCACCCTACTAGTCCTAATAGGAAGCATTACAGAGAGCTTAATAAACGTGTAAGGATCAGTTAGCTGCTGATAAGAATCTTTGGCTTGATGGTTTGGCTGACAAAGCCGAGGAAGCAGTTAGACAGCACAACAGCAGAGTGCTGTACCAGATAGTTAATGTTTTGTGTGGTAGAAAACGGACAGGTATACAGGGATTGAAGGATAAACAAGGTAAGGTTATAGAAAGTGAGGATTCTGTCATGGCTAGGTTGGCTGAGCATTTCAGTGATATTCTACACCAGTTGTTCTCAACCTTTTATGCTTCACGTACCCCCTGGAAATGTGTATGTAACTGGCCCTGTATGTAACCCCTTGTATAGATGGATAAAACTATAGTTATAGTATAACAATAGTTATTTTTACATTGTTACTAGATCTACCGACTTTTGAGCTCTCACGGCGTAACCCAAAAAATTTTACTGCGTACTGCACGTTGAGAACCCCTATTCTAAACAATGTGGTTAATTCTACTCCCATTGTTTGTAATGATAATAGATGTTTACTGGCTTTAATGTTGGCCCTATAACACAATCTGAAGTTATTTTGGCTGTTTCTAAACTTAAACTACATAAATCCCCAGGGGTAGAGGAAATTACTACGGGAATATAATTACATGTGGCAACCGAAACAGCTGGGAATGCTTCGGTTGCCACATGGATGACTGAAATATTGAATATCTTTTATAATAAAGGAATGTTTCCTAAGGATTTTACCAGAGCTATTATTATCCCTGTTTTTAAAAAAGGTGATCGCACTTCTTGTAATAATTAGAGGGGTATTAGCGTACTTCCTGTTCCTGGTAAAGTTCTTTGCATGATTGTGCTTAATTATGTCATTGGGACACAGATTTGTTTTTTTTTTTTTATTATATGTTAAATTAAAATTTTTTGGCTATATGTTAAACTATGATTTTTTAAGTTATATGTCAAACTATGATTAATAGAATGAAGAATCTGGTTGACAGTCAATTGCGTGATGAGCAATGTGGATTTAGAAGTGGTAGGGGATGTGTAGATCAGATATTTTCAATCAGGCAGATTCTTGAGAAATGTTTAGAGTTTCAGAAAACTTTGGTTACTAGCTTTGCTGATTTCGAAAAGCGTTTGACTCTGCTGATCGTCATAAATTGTGGTCGATTGTGAGATCATATGATGTACCAGACAAGTTAGTTTATATAATGAAATCTCTGTATAATAACACTGAGTCGTGTGAGAGAGTTGGTAAATAAAAAAATAAAAAATACCCCCTCAAGCAGCTGCTTGCCACAGAGGTCTGACAGGAGCCTGTCAGTTTATTTGCCACAGTAGGAGATCTGAGAGGATGGCAGGACCTCAGCAGAAAAAAGACACACATCCATGCCTAAATCCGGGGCTAAATCCGGGGCTCGAACCCAGGTCCCTTAGATCAGTAGCCAAGCGTGCTAACCACTCGGCCACGGGACGGCACAGAGTTGGTAAGGCTTGTAGCAATTGGTTTAGCATTGCTTCTGGTGTTCGACAAGGTGCATTTTGTCCCTTTTTTCTCTTTAGTCTGGTTATTGATTATGTAATGCGAACTTCATTGCAAGGGAAAGATTTTGGCTTTAAATGGTCTAAAGATCTGAAAATTTCTGATTTAGATTATGCAGGTGATTTCGTCTTGTAGGCTAATATTAGGGGTATTGATGAGACTGGCACTAGAGTTGGTTTAATGAAAAACAGAGATAAAACTAAAATGATGAAAATTAGTCAGTCACTTTGAATGGTTGCGCCCTTGAACAAGTGTCTCAGTTTAATTATCTTGGAAGCTATATAACAGATACTGGTGATGTGAAGCATGAGATTAACAGACGAATAGGGATTGCTGCAGGGACTTTTAGGAATCTATGGAGAGTGTGGATAAATAGGTGCATACACCTAAAGACTAAAATCAGACTGTATAATAGTTTGGTTCTTTCTAGGTTTAGTGAAACTTAGACGCTTTGTAAACAAGATAACAGGAAAATAGATGTTTTTTTTATTCTAGATGCTTATGCAGTATCTTGGGCATTAGGTGGTTCAACTTTGTAAGTATTGATGAGGTTAGGCAAAGGAGTTTGCAACCTCCTTTAAGCAGCATATTGTGCAGAGAGAGACTCCGTTGGTTTGGCCATGTTGCCATTAGCGAATAGGGTTATGAACAGTGTGCCTAAAGTCTTCAGAAAGATGGGGAGACCTAGAATGCGATGGGCAGACAATGTCAAACAGGACCTTGTTAGAATTGATGTGCAGGTCAGATATCGCAGATATTGCTCAGGACAGATATGCTTGGAGAATTAAATTGCAAGGTCTAGTTGGACCTTCGCAGCCAATGGCTGCTTGAGGATGATGATGATGAGTTTGTTAGTTAGCTAATTGTTTATTATAAATTAAGATTCCAGGTTAATAATACTGATTTGCATCAGCCTTTAATAAAACTAGGACCTCTGCAGCCGAAATTGTGGCACGTTAAGTAAAGTGTCAAAAAAGTGTCTACTAAGTAATGACTATATTTTATTGTAATAGCTATGTTTTAGTACAAACAATATGCACTGTCCTGCCAAAAAAATTAGAGCATTTCGATGTTATGTTAATGGGAATCTATTTTGAAGCCCCGTGGCTTCAAAAATATGTATTTAATGAAAAAATGTGACTGAAGATAAAGATGAGAATCAAATCTATTTAAATCTCAATTTTCGACGACGATATTCGTTGAATATTTAAAGTTATGGAAGTTAAAATATTTATTTCACAACGGCAATGCTCATTAGAATTTAGCTCAGAAATTAATTGCAACTCAAAAAATATTGTCTCGAACTATTCAATAAAATAAATCTATTTTTATAAGTTTGCGCATGATTAGTTCAAAATGAGAAAATTGTGAATGATTTTTATAAAACAAATTTAATTATTGTTAAATTTTCCGGCTTTCATAACTCCTTAAGTATTGAATGAATGAATTCTAAGTTTAGTATATGATATGAAACTTTTATTAATAAACTGTCATTTCTCTGTAAAAAGAGACCATAACATTTATAAAGAATAGCAACGAAATAAGTTTCACGACAGACCTTATCGCATTTTCTATCTAGTCTTTTTATCCCAGATGCAATACAACATAGACAACCCAGATAGAAATAGATTTGGTTACAATAATTATCTTCAGCCACATTTCCCATTAAATGCATATTTTAGAAATTATAGAGCAGTTGACAGAACATACAATTTCTCTAATATTTTGATAGGGCGTGTAGACCCGATATTCAATAGCTATTACATTTTGTATGAAAAATTTATAGCCCAAAGGATAAGAAAAAGAGAGGTGATGGAATTGAAAATATCTTTAGCTGAAGGTGATGAAAATCTTTGCTCTCATTCAGCTTAAAAGTTTGATTAGTGAGGTTCGGGCTTGGATCTAGAAAAATTAGAGAGGGAAGGAGAGGAGGGGGGGGGGGAGATTGGATTTCTAATGCAGTATAACATTTGCCCATCTGTTTTACAGGTCTTTAAAGATTTCTCGAAAAATGCATGAAAATGTAAATAAGTTAAATAACTTTTTTTGCTTCCATTACAATTACCGCATTCTGAAGGGGGGGGGGGGGGGGGCATTGTCCCTTCCCCCTAAATGCGTCCCTGGTGAGGTTACAGTATACATTTGTACCATGAATTCCGATTTCCTTATTTTCACGATATTTCAGCATAGCCTAATCAAGACTCGTTGAATTGCAACGTTATAGACCCAGTCTCCAAGACCCCTCTGATGCTACACCTTTGGTGGTTTTGTAATTCCCTCGGTTTGAAAGAGACTGTCCACTATTGCTTTAAGCAGTCACCAACTTGTAATGAAAGAAAATATATCAGATCGAAAAAACTTCCTCATCTGAATGATGTAATTCCATCCTGCAATCTCTGAATGCGATCTATCACGATAACCAACAAATCGTTTATCATAACGAAACGCAAGCAAAAGGGGATAAAAAGAAAAGTATTAAACTGATTTTGTTTTTTTACAAAGTTAACAGGTTTGAATTCCTTTAAATAATCTACAACAAGCACAGGCAAAGTCTTCGCATATTACATGCACTTTGTTTCCTTAATTATCATTTGGCTATCTTAACTGTCTGATATAGCAAAGAATTCTTAAGGAAAAAAAGAAGTTGAAACAAAAAAAAAAGAACTTTGTAAAGCATAACTTCATGATAGTGGATAGGTCGAGATCTTTCCTTTATTATCTTATAAACTAATTAAATTGATAAATGGCCATTGTGACACACCAGTCGTGGGTAACATGGATGTACCTTGCCTGTGAAGATAATTAAGACCATTAATTTATCTCCAAACGGATCACTTTGAGGTTGGAGTTCGTCTAACGTCTACAACATAATCAACCAACCGGATATACTTCCTGTTGCTTAGGCAATATGCACGCTTGTACACACCTCAGCCCTCTTTGGTTGGCACTTGATTATGAATCTTTCATAGGCATTGAGAAGAATTTTTCAAAACATCATTTTTAAACTGCGGCACGAATCCTAGAAAAAAGTAATCAAGCCTACATGCTGTAAGGATCAAATTACTCGCAGAAAATTCTAAAACAAATATGTTTCCCTTAATGCATACAGTTTAAAAAGTCATCTACAACTGTCTCAGTTGTGTTCTAAATAAGAGTTTTGAACAATTTATTGCTGTATTTTTCGATAGGTGTTCCTGAAAAATGTTTTATTTTTCTGCACAAATTTGGATTGAAATCTCAGGAATGTTTCATGAAATAATTAAAACTGTTTAAATCAACTTATATGTCTTAGAATATTGAAAAATATTCAGTTGATTACATTATATAGCTTCTTTGTTGGTTAAGTAAGATTGATTCATGTTGGGTTGGGTTGTTTTACCTCTGAGCGGCACTTTTTTGCACACCATGGGCTAAATGGCCAGGTCACAAGGACCGCGAATGCTCAGAGAAGGTTGTGGGAGGGGACCCACTGGAACAGCTGTTGGGAGACAGATGGTAGCCTCCCGTCAAGGCCATCCAGCGTGTTCTTTAACGTGCACAGGGTATGGCTCTCCCGCACACGGGGCCACGGTTTAACGTCCCATCCGACGGACGGCAGCCTTTTCAAGCCCATCGGTGTCCCCTGATGACCGTGGACAGGAGGGGAGATCGATTCAAGTTGTCAGCCTCATTGCATCCAGGAACCGATTTGTAGGTGCTCTCATTATGTTCAGAAGTAGAGTCTCCTAGAGCCCCTGAATTCTGATTTTCGAGCACAATCATGTTTATTTGGGTGAATGTCGGTTTCTGGGGATTGTCGAGTTTAATTTATCCCCAGCGCCCCCTACAGGAAAGGAAATACGCTTTTGGTTCTTTTCTGATATTTTGCTTTCGTCGTTTAAGAATTGAAGAGTGATGGCAAACTCCAAGTTACAACAATAACAAAGGTTTAATTCTGAAGATATTTACAGATGTCTCCGTGAGAACTGGCTTTGGCTACTGATTATGTTGACTACAACCAACCGCATGCAGATTATTTAACAGGCTGCGTCTTCTGCGCAACTAATAGAGGAAAACTTCTAGACTCATGAATTACCTATTCACCGAACAGCCTCAGTATTAGGTCTGCCCCCAAAGCCAGTACAGACAGATCTGCCTGATCTTAGTGATAGGCCTTGCGACGCTCTTCGTGCAAGGGCCGTCCTTCCTGTCCCATGGGGCGATCATTTGGTCTACGCTCCAATATAAAAGGAGCCAGGCAGAAAAGAGACCTCACCAACGATCAGATGAACTTGTGTTGCTAATTGCAACAAGACACATCAGCCATAAATAGCCTTCGCCAGAGGTGGGAAAACGGAGACAGTTTCACATAAAGAGTTACAGAGCAAGGTCAAATACAAATATATCTATAAAAAGGCCAAAATATATAATCAGGATAGCATCAAAACCTACAGTGAAAGAATAAGCCCCGAGAAAACAAATGCTCACAGGGACTTCTGAAGTTTCGAGAAAATTCGAGAAATGAGCTTTCTGAAATGAATTCTAAATTAAGTGTATAATTTGGCGCTTTTATTGATAAACTGTCATTTCTCTGCGAAAGAGAGACATAGAACATTTATAAAGAATAACAACGAAATAAGTTTCACGAAAGACCTTATCGCATTTTCCTGTCTAGTCTTTCTATCCTAGGTGGCAATACAACACAGATAGAGAAAAGTTCACAATCGTTGCATCTAGTGCCTTCAGGAACGTCGTAATATTTGAAAGCTACCGTATTTCCCCGAAAATAAGACCTAACCGGAAAACAAGCCCTAGCATGATTTTTTTCAGGATGCTCGCAATATAAGCCCTACCCCAAAAATAAGCCCCATTTAAGATCGTCAGCCAGACGGACGCATTTAGTACGTCCGTTGCAACACACGACGGACGTATTGAATTATAAAATAATAATATTAATATATAATTAAATATAAATAAATAATATTATTAGCATTAATAATTATAATTAAGTATTTGTAAATACTGAATTATAATCTATTGCTGGACATGAGAGATTGGGGCCAATGGTTCTACACGAAATGGAGTAGCAAGAAATGCAGGCCGAAATTTGGGGTTTGGAGAGTTATGATGATGTTCCAGAAGAAGATGACATGACTGTATTTGAATGAATGTAGATTTTTGAACATGAATAAATGTAGATTGTTGTAGGTGAAAAAATAAGACATCCTCTGAAAATAAGTCCTAATGCGTCTTTTGGAGCAAAAATTAATATAAGACCCGGTCTTATTTTCGGGGAAACACGGTACTAAGATATTACGCCACGTTACACTAAAGACTAGGACATAACAGATTTAAGACAGCTGAATTAAATTAAAAAGTTGATCAAAGTTAATCATTAAAACCTTACTAAACAGGTCGGATGGTGATTAACTTCTTCATCAACACCAGGATTATAACACATATAGTTTATTAATAAATAAGTCAATGCGCGACTCCTGACAGTCGACTGCACCCCCCAGAGTGAGAATCCCCCAATTTGAAAGGCACTCCTTAAAACGTTTCAACAAGCTTTCCTTTTATCTTTGAGATGTAATTTTTTTATTCATTTTTTACTGGAGTAGACTTCTATTAATCCATGGCGTGTACAACATTTTCTTCTTATTTTGTTCCAATGTTCGTCTGTCTATTTCGTTTTTCTGCTTCCTCTGTAAAATGCACCTACGTCTTTAGCCGACTACAAATCCAGATGTCAAGAGCTCACATTTGCGCTTTTTATCGTTGTTATTTTCCTTTTCTAGTCATTTCATTCTTTAGAAAACAAAACTAAAAATATTTGTTCCGAGACATCCTGAATTTCAAAGTCTGTCTTCTCTGATACCTGGTAGGAGTAGAACTTCGTCATTTTCGTTGTCGCCAGTTCTTCCAGAAAACAAAGCCGTAAAAACAGCGCTGCAATTTAACCCCCCCCCCCTCGACATCCATAATAATAAATACACCCTCAAGCAGCTGCTTGCCACAGAGGTTTGACAGGAGCCTAAACTTGTGCAAAAATTACAAGCAATCAACCTCTGTCTAGTCTCACCGTTAGCGACGTAAAATTGCCTAGAGCTCCATGCTTGGTTCACCCATAACCAGACGGAGTATTTTGTTCCATTTTCACCTCTGCCTCTTCTTTCGTCGAATCCCTTCACAGATCAACAGAGACATTACTAGATTTAATGACGCCATCAGTTCAGCTTCGAGAAACAATAATAAAAACAAAATTACCCTTTTAAATTATAGAGTCGTAAGACCATCATTCTGAGAGGTGATGACTTAAAAAAACAACAGACATAAACTATGATTGTTATCTCTCTTATTCGACATTTCTGAAACGTTTCAGACTGAGAAAAAGAAAGTGCAATATCTTAAGATATAAATCGGGTTTTAATTGCTTGCTTTGCGAAAATTAACAGCAATTATTACTAAAATCCTTTTTCCCCTTTGATTACTCCCTTTTGCGATTGAATTAATTTTTAAGTAAAAAAATCAAAAATAAAAAAATAAATACCCCCTCAAGCAGCTGCTTGCCACAGAGGTCTGACAGGAGCCTGTCAGTTTATAATGCCATAGTAGAAGGTCTGAGAGGATGGCAGGATCTCAGCAGAAAAACGACACAAACAGCCATGCCTTACCCGGGGCTCGAACACAGGTCCCTTAGATCAGTAGCCAAGCGTGCTAACCATTCGGCCACGGGACGGCTCTAAAAAAAATGTGGAACGCTTCACGCGTCATCCTTGCGCAGGGGACATGCTAATCTTCTCTGTATCGTTCCAATTTTAGTATATGTACTGCCGAAGCAAGTACAAAAAAATTAAAGCAATAAAAAATAGAAAATAAACCCTAAAATTTTGAAATCATAAAAATATATTAATTTTTATCATTATCAGCCAAGAACAGCAAAATTGCACGTGATTAATGCAATCATAAGTTTCATGGTTATAAAAGTAACATGATTCACACTCCACCAAAAATTATAGTAGCAGTTACTATTAAAATATATATATATATAATTGTAAAGACATAGTAACTGTATATTTCTAGATATAGTTGGGGGAAGTAACGGGGCACTCAAAGATTTTCTTCAGCGTTCTCTGTTCATCTTAAATTTCACACTTGAAAGTTTAACTCTCTTAAGTAAGAAACATTGATTCTTGCTTCTTACTTATGGGAGTCAAACTTTCAAGAATCAGTGGATCTCAAACCATTGTTTTCTAGATGTTGTTATCGAGAATTAAGAGGCTTTGGGTTGGGTTGTTTTACCTCTGAGCGGCACTTTTTTGCACACCATGGGCTAAATGGCCAGGTCACAAGGACACCGAAGGCTCAGAGAAGGTTGGGGGAGGGGACCCACTGGAACAGCTGTTGGGAGACAGATGGTAGCCTCCCGTCAAGGTCATCCAGCGTGTTCTTTAACGTGCACAGGGTATGGCTCTCCCGCACACGGGGCCACGGCTTAACGTCCCATCCGACGGACGGCGGCCTTTCCAAGCCCATCGGTGTCCCCTACTGACCGTGGGCAGGGCGGGGAATTTTGCGGAGATAAATCTCAACGCTGATCCAGCTGGGACTCGAATCTGGGAACTACAGATTACGAGCCTGGCGCGCTACCGACTGAGCCACCCCCGCCCAAAATATTTGATAGGATTATGAAAAGGTATAATGGAAATCATTTAAAAAATCAGTAGTTTTAGTAGAAAGTTCAGCAGTTTTGATAATCTGTGATCATTGAAAGAAATTAATTTGTGTAAACGAAGAATAAAACTGCCAAGCAAATAGAAGAATCTCAGGAAGACATAAATACCGAATGCCTTGGAAGGGTTTCTCTCACGGTATATATACATGGTAATGGGTATCTAAAGTATGTCGCCTTACACTTTTCTGGCGATTTTTTCTCCCTACCCTAGGCCGAGTGGTTAGCGCGCTTGGCTACTGATCTAAGGGACCTGGGTTCGAACCCTGGGTAAGTCATGGCTGTTTGTGTCGTTTTTCTGCTGAGGGCCTGCCATCCTCTCAGACCTTCTACTATGGCATATAAACTGACAGACTCCTCTCAGACCTCTGTGTCAAGCAGCTGCTTGAGGGGGTATTTATATTTATTTTTATTTACCCTAGAACGCAAATTTACCTTCATTTGGCACGCGGTTTTCGACGACTGATCGTTCTACGGGACACTATCAGCCATTAATGGGACACCCTAAATGTATTTATCATAATGAAGTCAAAATAGGGTGAGGACTTCCATAAGTAACGAGATTAAGAACTGATATTCTCTTTATGTCTTTTATTACTGTTACAAAGGGAAGTGTCTCGGACATCAGCAAATTTAAAAGGAAGTCTTAAAGACATCAAGAATTTTAAAGACAAGTCATATGAAGACTGCCAAGCTAAACCAGGAATCTCGGGAAGACCAATAAGCTTAAAGGTGTTCACGAACAGGACAGTACAACTGCAAGAGATCTAGGTGTCGCGCCAATTCATCGTAGCGTCAGTTCATCATTGTGAGGTCAGTATCAGTTGATCGCAAAGATAGAGATAAGATTTTATTGATTTTTCTACTTCTGTGATCAAATGAACTGTCTAGAGACAATAATTTAATTTTGACTTTGAAAGATAAAACGTGCACCATAAGAAATACCATCAGAATATAATTAAAGTTTAAAATACGCATTTTAAAAGTTTGCATAATGATTATTTCAATATTAAGAAACATGAATTTTTTTATGAAAGATAATTTATTGTTAAACATTCCAGCTTCCGTAACTATTTAAACGCTAAACAAATATTGTCAAAAATCGAGTTCTAAATAGATATGATTCTGATCTTTATTTTATCTTCAATCACATTTTTCCATTAAATGAATATTTTAAAAGTTATAGAGCTTCAAAATTGAATTCCCATTGAGAAAATAAGGAAATTCTTTATTTTGAAAGGATTCCAGGTAATTTTTTTTCGAGGATCATTTGTCGAATAATGAGTTTTTCGAGTCAATTTTTTCAATAGTAACTTTTGCAAATGACCATTTTCTCGAAAACGGCGAGTTCTACGAAAAATAAATTACATACATATTGCAAAAGAGATATTTTTTTTGTTTTTTAGAGAAAAAGATAATTTTTAGGTTGCATAGGTATTGATGAAATATGAGCATTCGCATTTCTGAACTTTCCCACTAGCTTGAATTGCTCCCTGTAATGGTCGAAAATTTTGCAAAATTATACCATTTTAAACGAATATTATAAACAATTTATTCATGCTAGAAATTTTAAATTTTGTTGGTTGTGCCAGTGTCAAGATACCAAGGGTTTACAACGATGTCAATGCTTTTCCTCCTTACCCTTACATCGGGTTGGGAAGAAGAGCCAGGGACGTACACAGCGCCCCACCCCCCACCCACCCCCCTTCTCCCACGAAAATCCTATCGTCTTATACTAAATCTCAAATTTGTCTATCTGCTTCGAAATCCAAAACAGTTCTGTTTGTATAATTTTTTTAGCCCATTTGCTGTTAACTAATATATAGCCGATTTGCTGTTAATTAATATATAATCAATCATATTCCTATGCAGCCCATCGGGTGAAACCCATGTGTACTTATGTATGTCGCAGTGTTTGTAATAAGTGTTAGTCCTTTCTTGACAGAATTCAAAATATCCTGAAGTTGTCCATAAAACCTATCCTTCTCATCCTCATCGGCATCCTCAGTGGGGGCATAACAGCAGATAACATTCAAGTCTTTAACGCTTGTCTGAAATTTTGCTGTAAGAAACCTTTCATTAATGCACTCATATCCTAGAAGAGCATCGCTAGCGTGTCTGCTGAGAAGCAGACCCACGCCTTGGTGATGCTTATTGTCGTCCCTCCCTGAAAAGAGAAATTTAAGATTGTTTTTAAGAATCTGACCTTTATCTGTCCATCTGGTCTCTTGCAAGCCGAGAATATCTAAATTATAACGGTGGAATTCTTGTGTGAGGACATCAAGAGAAAAAGCTCTGTGCAGAGTCCTCACATTCCAACTCCTATGGAGAGAAAATGGTTAGTGGGATGTTTAAAGAAACTGTGCTTATTGAGAGAGGAAATGGCGACAATATCAAGCAACCCCCTAATCGCAGACATGGGGCAAAGACCCGTTCCCCCACCACTAAAGGCTGAAGCCATCTACACTGGAAGACTTCCTCCAATGTAGAATTTGATGCCAATAGAAGTAAAGAGTTCAGGTGCCTGCGATGACCTCTGGTCAGGATTATCCACCAGCTGATAAACATATCCTGTGAATCTATTCACTTGGGGCTGTCAACCCACAAACAAACAGAAAACACAGCGGAAGATTTTCCCTCCACAGAAGCCCACCAGTGCAGCAAAATCAGGATCCATAATCAAGCTCAGAGCCATATATCTGTCCAGTCCAGTGGGTTTATATGGTCAGCACCAGGACCCTGTGTGGTTGACCACTCCTCAGCAGGGTAGAAAAAAAAGAAAAGTAGCCATAGTTGTCCAGATCAGTAGGCCATACTAATCTGTCAGCCCTCCCCTTCCGTTCACTTCCACGAGAGGGTATCTCTTTTGAAAGGTACTAACGGTCTGCACCACGAGAAGGCGTGGTTGGACATTAGGTGCTAGGCCTGGCCGGTTCTATGCATCATCACAGGGGATTGGTGCATAGCTCTCCTTCCAGTGACTACCTAGCTACCATTTACAGACCTTAAAAACTACTACTAAAAAGAGATAAAAAAAACTATTATTCTCATTCCATTTATAATATCATTTTAAACTTCGGTGGAATGTTTTAGTAATTGTGAAACGTTACTCAGATCCCCCCCTCCCTAAATTGAATTCTCGGACCTTATTACACCCTCCTTCTCGAAACTAAATCCTGGGTTCGTTCTTGTGGGGGGGGGGGGGGAGCAACTCTTTTTGTTTTAAAGACTTAAATTTTCGTACATGTGATGTCCCTTGGATTCAGACCTTGTCCGACTGGGCCAGATGTCGTGACCCGGTGTTCGGATCCTTTCAGACTGTGACAGATGTGATGACCCAGTCCACACAGGAGAGAGGGACGACGTAATTGCTTCTTAATTCACTTCGGTGAAAATTACAGATTCTCGGGTTTTACGCCAGTGCCCTTGTATGCCTCAAACTTTGCTGCGTTGAATGAAGAATAACAATGGTCCATCAATTACTGCACGAGAGTTATATAGGGACGACACAATTTTTATTCACACTATATACAGCTACGTGCTGGGAATGAACTCCACTCCGTGGGCCTTTGCTGCTTCATACTGTGGTTCTTTCTGAATCCACAAAGCTACTATCAAATTCTCCACTCAACTCCGTGAGCCTTTGCTGCTTGCTACTGCAAATATTACTAAAATGAGGTGGAGAATTGCACACTCTGCAATTTCTCACTTTACAGACCTCAAAACTTGGCGAAAGGATAACCAACCTTTGCCTACACTGTGGCTCCTCCTGAACCACAAGAATAAAAGACAAGATTCTCCAAGAATCTGGATTCCCTCTTGGAATCGCACCCTGACTTCAAGGGTTACTTTTTGAGAAAGGCGGCGTCCTTTTGACGCTTGTCGCAACGACCTTGTTCGTTCGACAGCTAACGCACAGACTGCTACTTCCAACTCCTTCCCCTAGCCTCATGCGCGGACTTCATGCCGCAGGCTAGTTAGTCATATACGGCATAAACAACTTCTGGCATTGATTCTTTCCTCCAGCAGCAAGCTTCAGACCCGAGAACCACAACAGTGAGTCACCCAAGCACAAACATTTCCAAGAACACATAAAAATATATACAACAATATCATACAACAAAAATATACAATAAATAACTAAATATAAAATTCGAGGGACATGACAGTACACTTTAACTAAAACCTACCAAAATAAGGGAATTTCCATGTTATGTCAATGGAAATCTAATTTCGAAGCTCTATAACTTTTAAAATATGCATTTAATGGAAAAATGTGACTGAAGATAAAATAAAGATCAGAATCAAATCTATTTAGATCTCGATTTTCGAAAATATTTGTTCAGTATTTAAAGAGTTACGGAAGCTGGAATATTTAACAATAAATTATCTTTCATAAAAAGCATCCATAATTGCCTGATATTGATATAATCATTATGCAAACTTTTAAAGTGCATATTGTATTAAATGATTTGAAACTATATTTATTTGGGTTGGGTTGGGTTGTTTTACCTCTGAGCGGCACTTTTTTGCACACCATTGGCTAAATGGCCAGGTCACATGGACCCCGAAGGCTCAGAGAAGGTTGAGGAAGGGGACCCACTGGAACAGCTGTTGGGAGACAGATAGTAGCCTCCCGTCAAGGCCATCCAGCGTGTTCTTTAATGTGCACAGGTTATGGCTCTCCAGCACACGGGGCCACGGCTTAACGTCCTATCCGACGGACGACGGCCTTTCCAAGCCCATCGGTGACCCCCACTGACCGTGGGAAGGGCGGGGAATTTTGCGGAGATAAATCTCAACCCTGATCCAGCTGGGACTCGAACCTGGGAACTACAGGTTACGAGCCTGGCGCGCTACCGACTGAGCCACCCCCGCCCCCTGTATTTATTATTTCAGTTTTAATTGATTTCTGAGAGAAATTCTTATGGAGTTCTCGAAGTTCGCAAATTCTCAGAGTCAAAATTAAATGATTTTTCTCTCGACAGTTCATTTGAATACAGATGTAGAAAGTCGATAAAATCTTATCTCTATCCGTAGCCTACACTCTATCACTGCGATAAACTGATTAACAATGACTTGACGCTGCAATGAATTGACATCGCGATGAATTCACGTGAGATGAATTGACCGTGATGAATTGATGTAGAATCGAAGGTCTATATGCCACCTTTTAGGAATTGTGATTGGGGTTCTCTCAGTCAGTATTGTTCAGGCTCATAAGCTGCAGTTATCAAAAAATTAAAATGGCGTCGTTGAAGATATATAAAAAAAATACCCCCTCAAGCAGCTGCTTGCCACAGAGGTCTGACAGGAGCCTGTCAGTTTATATGCCAAAGTAGAAGATCTGAGAGGATGGCAGGACCTCAGCAGAAAAACAACACATACAACCATGCCTTATCCGGGGCTCGAACCCAGGTCCCTTAGATCAGTAGCCAAGCGCGCTAACCACTCGGCCATGGGACGGCACTAAAAAATACCCCCTCAAGCAGCTGCTTGCCACAGAGGTCTTGACAGGAGCCTATCAGTTTATATGCCAGAGTAGAAGGTCTGAGAGGATGGCAGGACCTCAGCAGAAAAACAACACATACATCCATGCCTTACCCGGGGTTTGAACCCAGGTCCCGTAGATCACAAGCCAAGAGTGCTAAGATAAGGAAGAGAAGAACGTTTGAAGACTGACAAAGGTGAAAGGTGGGTACTTCAGAGCAGAGAATCGCAAAGTGGTGTCATTTAAAAACAGCCCAAATTGGAAAAAAAGCATTGAAGGATCGGATATTTTGAATGGAATTAATCATCACAGACGAACATGAAACGAGTTCTCTTAAAGACTGATAGGCTTGAATAGAGGTTGCTTGAACACAGGCTGGATTTAGGGGGGGGGGGGGGGGGGCATGTTCCACCTCCTTTGAAAATGCTAATAAAGGTAATGGAGACAAAAAATTCTTCAACTTGTGCATATTTCACTCATTTTTTAAGAAATTTTTAAACACCTTTCAAATGGAGGGAATAATGTTATACTGCAAATGGAAAATGCAAATTTTTCTCTAAATCCGGGCCTGCTTGAAGGCAGTAGAACACGATGAGATGAGAAGTTGCTTGAAGACTGACAAACTTGCTTGAAGATCTCTTGAAGACAAACCAGGTTGCTTAAAGACGAAAAACATGCATCAAGATCGCTTGAAGACAGATAAACTTAGATCAAGATCGCTTGAAGGCAGATAATGTTCCATCAAGATCACTTGAAGACAGACAAACTTGCATCAAGATCGCTTGAAGACAGATAAACTTGCATCAAGATCGCTTGAAGACAGATAAACTTGCAAATATGATCGCTTGAAGACAATTTTGCAGGATGATAGCTTGAAAACTGAAAAACTTGCATGAAGATCACTTGAAGGCAGACAAACTTGCATCAAAATCGCTTGAAGACAAACTTGCATGATGATAGCTTGGAGACTTGAAAAACTTGCATGAAGATCGGTGGAAGACCGACAAACCAATAAACATGAGGAATGGCAATTTGAAGATTGACAAGGGCGAAAGGAGGTCGTTTGAAGATGGAGAAGCACAAAGGGTGGTCGCTTGAAGACTGAGAAACAGGAAGGGGAGCCAATTGGAGATCGCCAAACTTGAAGGGAAGCCATTTGGAAATCGAAAAGCACAATACAACGTCATTTGAAAACCAACCTGCGTGAAGTGAGATCGCTTGACGACCGATGAACACGAAAGGAAGTCGCTTAAAGAATGAAACTGTAAAAGTAGGGTCATACAAATACCGCAAGTTCAAATGGGGCCAAGTAACTCCTAGCAAGTTTGAATGAGAATGCTGCCTTAGATAACAAAAAGAAAAGAAAAAAAACCCGATGGAATATAAATGCCCCTCAATGCAATTCTCATTCCATCACGTATAATTTCCATCGACCAAGAGAAGTTCATAGCTGAGCCATTACGTGCAGACAGGCTAAAAAGACGAGTAACTCGGCAGCGGAGCTCCGGAATCGTCAAGCTGCTTGTGCCGAGTGAAAGGGAACGGGAAAAGTTGATTTGTGCGCTTTGTAAGAGGCGTATAACGTGCAGGTGCATCGGTATTACAGTAAACATGTTGTAACCACGAAGATTAGCAGTCGTCACATTCCCCGCGTTCTTCTGCCGGCAGGTGGGCTGCGTGATGCTCGTGGAGTGACGGGAACCTGTGGCGTGCAGGGTGTCCCCCGGGGATGAGCCGCCAGCGCTGCGCACGCCGCGCTGCTCATTCAGCTCTTAGTACGTTGCGATTGCTTCGTAGGGATTCAGAGGGAAACAGTTAGGGGAGGAAAAGA
Organism: Ryuthela nishihirai; assembly: GCA_038380435.1. Classification (NCBI taxonomy): domain Eukaryota; kingdom Metazoa; phylum Arthropoda; class Arachnida; order Araneae; family Heptathelidae; genus Ryuthela; species Ryuthela nishihirai. The sequence continues at coordinate 12,596,180 of JAWZYU010000004.1, forward strand.
GCTGATGATGATAGCCAAAATGCTCTTGAGCCTCCCGATCACTATATTGATAAAAGAAAAAGATAAAATTATTTGCCTTAGGGAAATGTTAACGATAATTAGCATAAAAAGGGATTGAAACATATGAAAGGAATTGATTCGACAATAATTCGAGAGAGTGGAAAGTAATCGATTGAAATGTTAGTAAATCTCTAAATGCGATGACTGTGATCGAAGATAAAAGTCTAAATGAAAGAATAAAAAACTAAAGAAGAACGAATAATCCTAGTTATCAACTTAATAAATTGATAAAATTAAATACTACAAATATTTTTCTTAAACGAAGAAATCCAAGTAAGTATATGAACTACAGAAATCATTAAGACTTATTCTAAAACACTGAAGAAGTCAGTATAATAAGCCATAGAGAAGACCTGTGAGAAAAGCAAAACCTCAAATAAAAAAGACAACATAGAAAAATAAATAAATAAATATTTTTTAAATACCTATCTTCCCATATGGGTCCTAAAAAGCAGAAAATAAACTAAAGCATATCGATGATGCAATCAGTCACTGAGTTCGCATTCACTTCAAAGGAAGATAGGACGCCGGCAATCTTGTTGTGTAGGGAAATTGGCGCCCTATCTTTCGTTGAAGTGAATACGAACTCAATGACTGATTGTACCATTAACATCCTTTCGTTTATTTCTGCTTTTTAGATTCCTATAGGAAGATAGGTATTTTTTTTTCCATTTATTAACATTATTTGTTTGTCACTAAAAACACCTATCTTCAGAAACTTTCCTTTAATATGACTCCTAAATATACACCACATTTTTTCTTCCCTTCTTTTTGTAGTCGAGTTTAAGGCAGCCCATGACATTGGAGACGTCACAAACTTCAATTTCAGATATAACTTGTTAGGATTCACCCCTGCAAAAATCCGTCTTTTTGGGGGGTGTACGGTAGTGGACAAAATTCGAAACAGTCTATGAAGGTCCTCAAATGAGCTTTCATTTGACACCTACCTCGCAATTGTGGGTCTTAACGTTCGGAAGATATAGCGGAACAATCGGTTTCATATTTATCCCTTTTTTAGGGGGAAGACCAGGGGGAGAATTTTTCTCAACTTCTAACATTCCCCATGTCACAAGCTTTCATTTAACCCATTTCTTCCCAAGTGTTGCGTGAACGCAACACTTGGGAAGAAATGGGTTAATGCATAGCTTGTTACTTTAAGCAGTTGGGCCGGGGGTGGCTCAGTCGGTAGCGCGCCAGGCTCGTAATCTGTAGTTCCCAGGTTCGAGTTCCAGCTGGGTCAGCGTTGAGATTTATCTCCGCAAAATTTCCCCGCACTACCCACGGTCAGTAGGGGACACCGATGGGCTTGAAAAGGCCTCCGTCCGTCGGATGGGACGTTAAGCCGTGGCCCCGTGTGCGGGAGAGCCATACCCTGTGCACGTTAAAGAACACCCTGGATGGTCTTGACGGGAGGCTACCATCTGTCTCCCAACAGTTGCTCCAGTGGGTCCCCTCCCCCTACCTTCTCTGAGCCTTCGGGGTCCATGTGACCTGGCCATTTAGCCCATGGTGTGCAAAAAAGTGCCGCTCAGAGGTAAAACAATCCAATCCAATCTTCAAGCAGTCGCGTTCGAAATATATAGCGGGACAATCGTTTTTATATTTTCCCTATTTAGGAGGGGGGGAGGAGAAGAAGGAATAGGGGTGGAAATGTTTTAACCTGTAACATTCCCCCTGTCACAAAGCTTTCATTTGACGCGTAACTTGTTACTTTCTGCACTCGCGTTCAGGAGATATAGCAGAACAATCGATTTCATATTTCCCCTATTTAGAGGAAGAAAACACAGGGGGCCAATTTTTTATATATACAGGGTGAATCTGAAAAAGTGCGCAAAACTTTACGGGGTGGTAGAACGCAGCTATATGAGCAATATTCGTCATAGAATGTATGGTCGGAACGCAAACGGCGAGCCGCTAGGTGGCATTGGAAATGGTATAAAAGGGCCATAGCTTGGCCACCAAGATCGCCGGATCTCTCGTGTTTGGACTTTTTGCTGTGGGGCCATATGAAAAGCCTAATCTACGAGTGCCCCATTGAAACCGATATGGATCTAGTCTCCAGGATCGCCGTTGTTGCCGGCGATATTCGGGAAATGCCTGGTGTCTTCGCAAATGTGCGTCGGTCCCTATCCCGCAGGTGTGAAGCCTGCATTACAGCTGGCGGCAGCTCTTTTGAGCAATTTCATTGAGCAAAAGCCTAATCTACGAGTGCCCCATTGAAACCGATATGGATCTAGTCGCCAGGATCGCCGTTGTTGCCGGCGATATTCGGGAAATGCCTGGTGTCTTCGCAAATGTGCGTCGGTCCCTATCCCGCAGGTGTGAAGCCTGCATTACAGCTGGCGGCAGCTCTTTTGAGCAATTTCATTGAGCAAAAGCCTAATCTACGAGTGCCCCATTGAAACCGATATGGATCTAGTCTCCAGGATCACCGTTGTTGCCGGCGATATTCGAGAAATGCCTGGTGTCTTCGCAAATGTGCGTCGGTCCCTATCCCGCAGGTGTGAAGCCTGCATTACAGCTGGCGGCAGCTCTTTTGAGCAATTTCATTGAGCAAAAGCCTAATCTACGAGTGCCCCATTGAAATCGATATGGATCTAGTCGCCAGGATCGCCGTTGTTGCCGGCGATATTCGGGAAATGCCTGGTGTCTTCGCAAATGTGCGTCGGTCCCTATCCCGCAGGTGTGAAGCCTGCATTACAGCTGGCGGCAGCTCTTTTGAGCAATTTCATTGAGCAAAAGCCTAATCTACGAGTGCCCCATTGAAACCGATATGGATCTAGTCGCCAGGATCGCCGTTGTTGCCGGCGATATTCGGGAAATGCCTGGTGTCTTCGCAAATGTGCGTCGGTCCCTATCCCGCAGGTGTGAAGCCTGCATTACAGCTGGCGGCAGCTCTTTTGAGCAATTTCATTGAGCAAAAGCCTAATCTACGAGTGCCCCATTGAAACCGATATGGATCTAGTCGCCAGGATCGCCGTTGTTGCCGGCGATATTCGAGAAATGCCTGGTGTCTTCGCAAATGTGCGTCGGTCCCTATCCCGCAGGTGTGAAGCCTGCATTACAGCTGGCGGCAGCTCTTTTGAGCAATTTCATTGAGCAAAAGCCTAATCTACGAGTGCCCCATTGAAATCGATATGGATCTAGTCGCCAGGATCGCCGTTGTTGCCGGCGATATTCGGGAAATGCCTGGTGTCTTCGCAAATGTGCGTCGGTCCCTATCCCGCAGGTGTGAAGCCTGCATTACAGCTGGCGGCAGCTCTTTTGAGCAATTTCTTTGAGCATGTACCTCAATTACATTCCTGTTAATAAAATGTTTTCTGAAGTATCTCCTCTCCTTCTTGTGTTCATTCTTTAAATGTGACAGTGGAAAACTACCTTTTAACTTCTCACCGCTTGCGTTCCGACCATACATTCTATGACGAATATTGCTCGTATAGCTGCGTTCTACCACCCCGTAAAGTTTTGCCCACTTTTTCAGATTCACCCTGTATATATACCCTATAAGACTCCCCGCGTCATAAGCTTTCGTTTGATGCATATCTTGTTACTTTCTGCACTTTCGTTCAGGAGATATAGCGGAACAATCGTTTTCAAATTTCTCCATTTTCAGGGGGGAAGAAAGCACGAGAGGTCAATTTTGTATAGCCTATGACACTCCCCGCGTGGTAAGCTTTAATTTAATACATAAATCATTAAGTTTCTCAATCGTGTTCGAAAGATATGGTGGAAAACAATTTTGACAAACACACAAACCGACAAAAGACGAGCGAAAACAATAAGAAGAATGGTAAAAAAAAAAAATCCATGACTTTATCCAGGTTGGGTTGTTTTACCTCTGAGCGGCACTTTTTTGCACACCATGGGCTAAATGGCCAGGTCACATGGACCCCGAAGGCTCAGAGAAAGTTGGGGGAGGGGACCCTCTGGAACAGCTGTTGGGAGACAGATGGTAACCTCCCGTCAAGGCCATCCAGCGTGTTCTTTAACGTGCACAGGGTATGGCTCTCCCGCACACGGGGCCACGGCTTAACGTCCCATCCGACGGACGGCGGCCATTCCAAGCCCATCGTTGTCCCCTACTGACCGTGGGCAGGGCGGGAATTTTTGAGGAGATAAATCTCAACGCTGATCCAGCTGGGACTCGAACCTGGGAACTACAGATTACGAGCCTGGCGCGCTACCGACTGAGCTACCCCCGCCCCCCTTTATCCAGGACTCGTACCCACGTAAATTTAACCAACAACCAAACGCACTAACCAGTCGGTCACCGATGCAGTATAATTATTTAAATATTAATATAATTTAAAATTTAATATAATTTGGTATCCCAATAAGTAATATGTAATGTTTTATTATATGAACTAAAGAATTTTATCGCACTTCTATTTTTTCTCAGATGGACAAAAATCATACTTCATACGATCCGTACGATTCACAAATTTTCAAAACGAATCAGAATTCACGATACTAAAAATTCAAACAGTTGTTCTTGCTAAAACTAGAAAAAATTATTACCTTATTTGTTTATTATTGGAAGGTGATAAGAAATTGTGCAATAAGGTTATTTTAATTATTAAAATTTTGATAGTCAAGCTCAAAATTCCTAGATTTCAGAAAAACATCTTGAGAAAGAATAGTATTAATAATTTCCATTCTAACATTAGGCCACTGAGCTCTAAATGCGGGTTTCCATTCACAGAATATGAAAGTAAAGCAATCGATAAAAGGGTCGGGTTGTTTTACCTCTGAGCGGCACTTTTTTGCACACCATGGGCTAAATGGCCAGGTCACAAGGACCCCGAAGGCTCAGAAAAGGTTGGAGAAGGGGACCCTCTGAACAGCTGTTGGATGACAGATGGTAGGCTCCCGTCAAGACCATCCTGCGTGTTCTTTAACATGACAGGGTATGGCTCTCCTGCACACGGATTCACGGCTTAAAGTTCCATCCGACGGACGGCGGCCTATTCCAAGCCCATCGGTGTCCCTACTGACCGTAGGCAGGGCGGGGAGTTTTGCGGGGACCCAACTGGGATTCGAACCTGGGAACTACAGATTACGAGCCTGGCGCGCTACCGACTGAGCCACTCCCACCCCCGATAAAAGGGTATAGTATAGATTCTCTCTTGTAACCAACGAGTAACTGCGCACAGAAAATTTAGTGATAGCAACTTAAAAACCACCAATTTTTACGAAACATTTCTCGGTCATGCTGTACTATTCTCAGAATATATCTTAAATGTATACAAATCGCCAACAACGTCTAGACGTTTCGTCTCATCCATCAAGAGCAGGGCCAACTCTAAATGACATGGTGTTCTGTTTCTGACGTTTCTATCTGCCATTTGAAAGGCACATTGCAATTTATTGGCTCGTCGTTGGAGGTTAAGTGCATTGCTTTGGGGGATCATGGCGCTAAGCAATGGGGATAGCACCTAGATGTCTCTGTTGATCATTCTGCACGGGAATAGCGTTGCGATTACAGTTGGTGATGAAATACACTTATTATTCGATCATAGAAATATTTTATCAATTATCACGTAAGGGTCTGTAAATGGTAGCTAGGTATTCACTAGAAAGGGAGTTATGCGCGAATTCCCTGTGGTGATGCACAGAACCGACCAGGCCTAGCACCTAAAGTCAGACCCCGCCTTCTCGTGGTGCAGATGGTGCAGACCGTTAGTACCTTTCAAAGGAGACTCTCTTGTGGAAGTGGAGGGCTGCCAGATCAGTTTGGCCTACTGATCTGAACTATTGTAGCTACTTTTTCTTTTTTTACCCTGCTTAGGAGTGGTCAACAGCAAAGTGCCCTCGTGCTGACCATATATACCAACCTGAATGGAACAATGCTCTGAGCTTGATTATGGATTCTTAACTTGCTGCACTGGAGGGCTTCTGTAGTGGAAAAATCTTCGCTGTGTTTTCTATTTGCTTGTAGGTTGCCGGTCCCAAATGAACACATTCACGGTATAGGTGTTATCAGCTAGTGAATAATCCTGATCGGAGGTCACTGCAGGTACCTCAACCCTTGCTTCTACGGGCATCGTCAAATATACATTGGAGGAAGTCGTATCAATGTTGATGGTTTCAGCCTTTAGTGGTGGGGGAACAGGTCTCTGCCCCATGCCTGCGATTAGGGGGCTGTGTGATATCGTCGGCATTCCCTCTCTCAATAAACGTAGTTTCTTTAAACATTCCACTAACCATCACCTCTCCACAGGGAGTTGGAATGTGAGGACTCTGCACAGAGCTTATTCTCTTGATGTCCCCACACAAGAATTCTACCGTTATAATTTAGAGATTCTCGGCTTGCAAGAGACCAGATGGACAGATAAAGGTCAGATTCTTTAAAATAATCTTAAATTTCTCTTTTCAGGGAGGGAAGATAAGCATCTCTAAGGCGCAGGTTTGCTTCTCACCGGAGAAGCTAGGGATGCTCTTCTATGATATTGATATGAGTGCATTAATGAAAGGTTTCTTACAGCAAAATTTCAGACAGGCGTTAAAGACTTGAATGTTATCTGCTGTTATGCCCCCACTGAGGATGCCGATGAAGATGAGAAGGATAGGTTTTACGGACAACTTCAGGATATTTTGAATTCTGTCAAGAAAGGAGATATTACCCTTGTTCTAGGTGACTTCAATGCCGAAGCTGGTACTGACTCTGACCTTTGGGGAGGAGTGATAGGCCCTTTTCGTATTGGTAGCTGCAATGGCAATGGGCAACGTCTTCTACAGGTAAGTAAACTCAATGGATTCAGAATAACTAACACTGATTACAAACACCGCGACATACATAAGTACACATGGGTTTCACCTGATGGGCTGCATAAGAATGTGATTTGATTATATATTAATTAAGAGCAAATGGGCTAGTTCTGTTAGCAATACCAGGTCATATAGGGGAGCTGAAATTGGATCTGACCATTACCTTTTTAAAAGTGTTAAGGTTAAAAAAAAAGTTACCTTGAACACTGAAGCTCTGAAAGACCCAGTTACAGTTAAAGCTTACCATGATTGGTTATTTAGTCATTATGACAGTCATGGTTTGCTTAGTGCTAAAGTTGAGAAAGAGTGGGATCAGTTTAAGCAGGATTTTGTTGAAACCAACAGTGCTCTTTTGGGTAAAAGGGAAACAGAGGAAACAAAATTATTTGAGTGATAAAGTTATGGAAATTATCTTTGAAAGAAGGAAGTGCACCCTACTAGTCCTAACAGAAGGCATTACAACGAACTTAATAAACGTGTAAAGAATCAGTTAACAGCTGATAAGAATCTTTGCTACATATGACAAACAAAGCAGAGGAAGCAATAGACAGCACAACAGCAGGGGGTTGTAGCAGATAGTTAGTTAATCGGTGATGTAGGAAGAAACAGACACACACACAGGGATTGAGGGATAAACATGGTAAAGTGGTTGAAGGTAAGGATTCTACTCTGGCTAGGTGGGTTGAGCATTTCAGAAATGTACTAAACAATAGGAATAGTTCTACTCCTATTGTTTGTAATCAGGATAAATGCATTACTGGTTTTAATGTTGACCCTATATCACAATCTGAAGTTATTTTGGCTATTTTTAAATAAAACTGCATAAATCCCCAAGGAGGATGAAATTGCCACTGAGTGTTGGTAGCTGCAATGTTAAAGGTGTTGTTCCTAAGGATTTTTCTAAATCTATTATTATTCCTGTTTTTTAAAAAGGTTATCGTAGTTCTTGTGATAATTATAGGTGAATTAGTTTACTTCCTGTTCTAGGTAAAGTTCTTTGCATGATTATATTTAATAGAATTAAGAATTTGATTGATGGACAACTGATGAACAGTTCGAATTCAGAAGTGGTAGGGAATGTACAGATCAAACATTTTCACTAAAGCAGATTCTTGAGAAATGTTCAGAGTTTCGGAAACCTATCTTTGCTAGCTTTATAGATTTCAAAAAGGCTTTTGACTCTGTTGATCGACATATATTTGTGGTTGATTGTTAGATCATATGGAATATCTGACAAGTTAGTGCAATGGAAGCTCTCTATAATAATACTGAGTCGTGTGTGAGAATTGGAAAGACTTGTAATGATTGGTTTAGCATTGCTAGTAGAGTTTGACAAGGGTACATTTTGTCTCCTTTTCTTTTTAGTTTGGTTATTGATTATGTTATGCGAAATTCTTTGCAAAGAAAAGATTTTGACCTTAAATGGTATAAAGATTTCGAAATTTCTGATTTAGATTAAGCAGATGATTTGTCCCTGTTGCCTAATGATGTTGATGAGATGAATTCTTTCATTAGAGCTGTTCATGAGACTGGTAATAGAGTAGGTTTGGTGATAAACAGAGAAAACACTAAAGTAATGAAAACTGGCCTGGCAAATGGTGCTTCAGTTGATTTAAATGGTTGCACACTTGAGCAACTGTCTAAGTTTAATTTTCTTGGGAAGCTGTTTAACAGATACTGGAGAATTTATAAAAACAGGAATTGCTGCTAGCACCTTTAGGAATATATAGAGAGTGTGAAAAAAATAGGCGTATACACCTAAAGACTAAAATTAGGCTGTATAATAGTTCGTTTTTTTTTTTTCTAAGGTTAGTTATGGTAGCGTAACTTGGACCCTTTATAAACAGGATAACAAGATCTCGTTAATTTCTAACTCTCTTAAACTTTTCGAGAGATTAGTTTTTAAAAGACTCTCCTGGTTTTTTGAATCAGGTGACTTCTTCCCTTATAATTTCTTTGGCTTTAGGAAAAATCGTTCCTCCAAGGAAAACATCTCACTACTTTTACATGATATCTTCACAGCTTTTAAACAGAAAAAAGTTCTTTTAGCAACTTCATTAGATTTAACCCAAGCTTTTGACTCTGTTTCTATATATGGTTTATTTACAAAACTAATTAAATCTAACTTAAGTGCAAAGTTTTTAAACTTTTTATATAATTTATTATGTAACAGACTAATTCAAGTCAAAATTGGAGATTCTCTATCTGAAACTTACAAAATGACACAAGGTCTTTCTCAGGGATCATTTTTATCCCCGATTTTATTTAACTTTTACTTGCACGATATTAAAGAAATATTTGAAAAGTCTATTAATTTCACAGGATATGCAGATGACATTATTTTTTGGTCATCAGGAAAAAATGAATATAAGTTGCAGGAAAACTTGCAAAAGCAGCTAAATAAACTTTGTGACTACTGCTTAAATTGGAATCTGGAAATCAACATAAAAAAAACTTTTATAATCCCATTTTACAAAAAAAAAATTATAACCCTAAATTTATATTATCCATAAATTCAGAAAACTTAACTCAAGTAAATAAATGTAAAATTCTAGGTATACACTTGGACTCCAAATTAAATTGGTATCATCATATTAATAATAATCACACTTCAGGCTTAAGATTATTAAACTGCATTAAACATTTTGCCTTCAGAAATGAAGGCACTCAGCAACAACAATTAATAACCGTTTATAAAAATCTCATAAGACCTAAAATTGAATTTGGTCTGGAATTTATTTCTGGAGCTCTCTCCTCAAAATTTAAAAAATTAAACTCATTGCAGAACCAGTGTTTGAAAATTGCCTTGGGGCTCGTAAAATCTTGTCCCACAATTTCGATAATTGCAGAAACAGCCATCCCACCTTTCGAAATCAGACATAATATTCTTCTAACAAAATACTTTTTTAAATTACACTACAAACTCCCTACCCATCCTTTCTTTAATCATTTCAATAGACTGCCATATATTAAAACTGTTTATAACAATAAATAAATAATAAATAAATACCCCCTCAAGCAGCTGCTTGTCACAGAGGTCTGACAGGAGCCTGTCAGTTTATATGCCACAGTAGGAGAAAAAAATAAATAAATACCCCCTCAAGCAGCTGCTTGTCACAGAGGTCTGACAGGAGCCTGTCAGTTTATATGCCATAGTAGAAGGTCTGAGAGAATGGCAGGACCTCAGCAGAAAAACGACACATACATCCATGACTTATCCGGGGTTCGAACCCAGGTCCCAGTAGATCAGTAGCCAAGCGCGCTAACCACTCGGCCACGGGACGGCTACAATGAATATCTCTCCAATTTATATGATGATTACTTTAGCAGAACTCTTTTAGGAGACACTCTCAACATCATTGCGGACTGGTGCTTCCCCCCTCTCTTAATTAATACTGATTCCTTCTTTAACTTCTAAAAAAAGATTTACCTGCTGATTCTGTACTTATCCTATTTAAATCTTACTATGCAGAAAATTTTGAGTCTACCTTTAATATATATACAGATGGCTCAGTTCTAAAAGAAACAGGATCATCTGCTGCTGCTTTTCTGTGTCCATCTACTAATATTTCTAATTCCTTTAGATTCCCCAAAAATACTCCAATTATTCAAGCAGAATTAATTGCCATTCATGAGTCCTTTTAATGGATTTTAAATAACCTAACTAATCAAAACAGAGTAATTTTCTCAGATTCCAAAGGCGCCCTTCAGGTGCTACAATAAGAAATTTTTTCCTCAAAGTATAATTATTATATTTCTAATATCTTATTATGAAATCAGTCAAATATTACTCGTAAAAATAACACAATTAAACTACAGTGGATCCCAAGTCATATTGGGATTCAGGAAAACGAAAGAGTCGACTCAATAGCTAAAAAAGCCCATGACCTTAAGGATATCACTCCTGTTTATAATTTTTTCTACTCCTTTAAACAGGAACTCAACAAAATAGAATTCATCCTCACAGAAAAACATTTCCAGTTCAGGAAATATGTAAAAATTATTTACATATTGCCTAAATGTAAAAATAATTTTAGATCCGTGGCCGAGTGGTTAACACGCTGGGCTACTGATCTAAGGGACCTGGGTTCGAGCCCCGGTATTAGGCATGGATGTGTGTGTCGTTTTTCTGCTGAGGTCCTGCCATCCTCTCAGATCTCCTACTGTGGCATATAAACTGACAGGCTCCTGTCAGACCTCTGTGGCAAGCAGCTGCTTGTGGGGGTATTTGTTATTTATTTATTTTAGTAATTATCAAATAAAATTAACCATACTGAAAAACTCCCCTTTTCTCGCAAGGAAAATAAAATTATCTATAGATTAAAAACTGACACAATTAATCTCAATAAACAAAAATTTCAATTAAAGCTTTCAAATTCTCCAAATTGCATAAAATGCAATTTACCAGAAAATACTATTCATATCTTACTGAATTGCAACATATATTCTAATAATAATAAATAAATGCCCCTTCAAGCAGCTGCTTGCCACAGAGGTCTGACAGGAGCCTGTCAGTTTATATGCCATAGTAGAAGGATCTGAGAGGATGGCAGGACCACAGGAGAAAAACGACACACACATCCATGCCTTAACCCGGGGCTCGAACCCAAGTCCCTTGGATCAGTAGCCAAGCGCGCTAACCACACGGCGATGGGACGGCACTTCTTTCCTAAGCAAAGAGAAAATTTATTCTCAGCATTAAATGAATTAGGAATAGAGGATTTAAATATCCAAAACTTGTTAAATCCCCCGAAATATGACACAAAAATTTCAATTTATAAACTCATTCTTCAGTTTCTTTTATCTACTCCATTATGGAACAGAATTTAACAGAGAAAAAAAACTTTGGAGGATAAAATAAAAAATTAAAATAAAATATATAAAATATAAACTATTAAAATAAAATATATAAAATATAAACTATTAAAAAAAACATAAAAAATAAAACATATAAAATATAAAAAAGGGAATGAGAAAAAATAGTATAAAAATGGGAATCCTACTCTAAAAAAGAAAAAAAAAGTATATATAAATATATAAAAATTTTGAAATAAAAAATGATAAAAATGAGAAACCTACTCAAAAAAAATAAATAAATAATAATAAAATACAGATAAAAAAATAATAATATTAATCTAGAATTAATTTCTTTTTGTTTTTGCACAAAACTTTATTGGGAAAGCCTGAGCAAGGACATCCCATTTCTCTGTAACGTTGAATGAATGAATGAACTTGATGCCTTTTATTCTAGATGCTTGTGCAGTATCAGGGCATTAGGTGGTTTGACTTTGTAAGTAATGATGAGGTTAGAAGAAGGAGTCAACACTGAGCAGCATATTGTGCAGAGAGAGACTTCATTGGTTTAGCCATGATGCCCGTATGCACAGCTGCAGAGTGGCAAACTGGATTATGTAAAGGCTTTAGGATAAGGGCGAGACCTAGGATGCGATGGGCAAATATGTCAAACAGGACCTTGTTAGAATTGGCCTATAGTGGCTAAATGCAGCAGCTGTAGCTCAGAACAGAAATTTCTGGGGAAGAAAATTACACAGTCTGGTTGGACCAATGTAACACATGGCGATTTTATTTATATGTATGTACACCAAACTTCGGCTTGAGGAATTTAATCGCTTTTAGAGTATGGTCACGAGCCCCAGGGGTGGACTGGCACTTTTTTCAGGGACGCAGCTGTAACAGGAAGGGGTGGTGCTGCGATAAAAAAAATTATTTTCTCTTCAAGATTTCAATACTTATTCTCTTCAGACTTCCTACGTGAAGCTTTAAATGATATATATATATAAATAAATAAATAGCTTAATAATTTTAATTTCTCCTAGGTGAATATTTAAAATAATAGCTACGTGAAGTTCAAAATTATAAAATTTTAAAAATAAATACCAATCCGCGGGTGATGAGCCCGGAAAACAACAAAATGTATCGCTGCTCTTACGAAGCCCCATGATGATCAAATGGATAGAAACTCTTGATCGAAAAGATTCCTCCCTGCATTGCTCTTACTCTCTGCGTGTGATTGCTCTCAGCATGAAAAGGGTTGGGTTGGGTTGTTTTACCTCTGAGCGGCACTTTTTTGCACACCATGGGCTAAATGGCCAGGTCACATGGACCCCGACGGCTCAGAGAAGGTTGGGGGAGGGGACCCACAGGAACAGCTGTTGGGAGACAGATGGTAGCCTCCCGTCAAGGCCATCCAGCGTGTTCTTTAACGTGCACAGAGTATGGCTCTCCCGCACACGGGGCCACGGCTTAACGTCCCATCCGACGGACGGCGGCCTTTCCAAGCCCATCGGTGTCCCCTACTGACCGTGGGCAGGGCGGGGAATTTTGCGGAGATAAATCTCAACGTGACCCAGCTGGGACTCGAACCTGGGAAGTACAGATTACGAGCCTGGCGCGCTACCGACTGAGCCGCCCCCGCCCCAGCATGAAAAGAAGGGGAACTGTGCTAGAATATTCTCCTCTCTAGCAGAGACGCCAGAATGTGATTTAATCACCCCCTACCCCCCGCGAGACTGGCTTTGCCTCAGTCAGAGGTGTCAGACTCGTATCCTTCTATTTCCAGGGAGTTGAGATTTTCTCCACTAAATCTTACTTTATTTTCAGCAAGGAAGATAGTCATTGATTATATTAGAAATGCTTCTGCCAGTCGGTTGTGCGGGAGAGGCAAACCACAAGACAGTTAAAGAACACGCTGAATGGCCTTAATGGAAGGCTCCCACCTGGCGAGTGGACAATTTTCTCATCTTCTCTGGACTTTTGATTTAGTCATTTAATCCAGTGTGTGCAAAAAAAAGTGCTTCTCAAAGGTAAAAACAAAACAAAAACGAACCATTTTTTTTTTAGATTCGATTATGTTATTATTAATTCAATTTTCTTAAACGGTAGATAGTAATAATTTTCCAAGTCGTTTTCGAAATCAACAAGATGAAAATCTTTAACCATCACCAATATTTGATGAAAATCTTTACCCATCCAAATATTCCCTAAATGTGACAACACTATTCCACATTGGCGCTTCAGACGCTTTTTGTCCCGTCGTATCCAGCGAGGTAAGCTTTGTCTTCTTTCTTTAATGTTGCTGTCACTATACATAAGTCATAATGCTAAATTTTCGCATTAATGACTGTAATACCTTTGCTTAAAAAGCATCTTATGGGCTTTACCATGACTTGGAAAAAAACTTATGAACTTATTTTGATGACTTTAAGATATGTCACATATTGTTGGAAAATTATTAAGTTATATATTGTATCAGTGAACTGGAAACTTTGCTCTTATCACTGGAATATTAAATATTAAGAATTTTATTATTATGAACTCATATAACTGTTTTGCAACTTTTCGGTTATTATCAGTGCACAATTCGTAAAACCATGTTTTAAGCAAATATATTAGAAATAGCGAATATTATCTGAACTGTGGTCTTAAAAAGATGTAAAAACTTTGTCTTGATAAAGACACTCTTATTTTTAGTCCCAAATATTGTTACTATATTCTGATTCAATACATTTAAATCATATTTTGGTAACGATATTTCACAGTTTTCTCTTAAAAGTTCTTGAAAACATATTCAATGCATTTGTTCACTCAACCGATTTGGTATATCGATATCCCCAGGAAAACCATTAACCACCATTTTGTTTCCTTTTCTCTCTCTTGCCCCTTGACGTGACACCAGTTTCCATGGTAACCGGTAACGTCACAAATGTGACGCATGTGCGCTACGTGACTATCCCGACAGACACTAATTAAGCGCCTCATTTATAACACCAACAACAAATGGGAGACAAAACGCTGAGAACAATCAGGCGTTGCCAGCACTTACCTACCTACCATGTCCGTGAGGGGGCGCAAAAGAAGTTTCCCTGCCTCAGCACGGGTGGCGCTCTGCCCGGGTCTGCCGGTGGTGGGTTTGCGTGCACTGGCTTGACGTGCCCAGTGATAGAGACGTCTACATTAAGATCGGCAAGGCAGGCAGGCAGGCAGGCTTGGCCACACTTACAAAACAGCCAACCTCTCTGGAGATGCCGCGGCAATTACCGGCACGAAAGTAGCCTAGGCTGTAATCTTGCGCCGCAAAAATCAGGGACGGGGCTGGGCCCTGTTCTGCCGCCCTGAGGGGGTTTCTCCTAGAAGGGGGGGGGGGGGGGAGAAAGAGAGAACGCGTCGGCTATCACGAGCGCCTCTACTAATCACAGGTCCGCGGAACTGCACCGAGTTGAGAAGAGATGACGGCTAGAGGAAATCTGCCTGGCTGCTTCAAACCACAGTCGGGGACCCCCTAACCTCTCTGTCTCTTTATCTATCCTCCCCCTTTATTCCCCCCCTTCCGCCCTTCCTTCACCCTGGAGCAAGAAAAGGTAAAAAAAACACGAAAAACAGTAGGCGACTTGCTGAAGTATGGGTGAAAATGACGGGCCAACTACACTTGCCATGTCTGGCTTTGATAGAATTGTCACGTGGTAATTGTTAGGCTACGGTGAAGTCACGCAAAGTCGACCTCCAAAGAAGATTTTCGGCACCCCCCCATACCACCACACCACCACTACCACCCTACCTCGCATACACAAGAATACGTGAATACGATCGTCACCCCTTGGTGCTCTCCCCTTTCTTTTGTCACCCCCCCATTCTTTTTCTTTTCGTAGCTCACCTAGACCTCCCAGCCACGAACTGTTAACACTGGGTTGTGGTAACGGAAAACGGCTCGGCTTTCCTGTGAAATACGGACAGATTTCATAACTACAGTGATCATCAGCTGTATGTGTGGCCGCCAAACATACGTATGGACGCATAGTGGCCAGACACAAGCAGCGTGGCTGTAGGTGGATAACTGGCGGCATCCCGTTTTCTTGAACAACTAGCAGAGGCAGGAGTTGTTGACGGATTAAGACACCGCAAGTCTCTCTCCCCACAAAGGTGTGATAAAGAGGGGGATATAAATATCGACCGGAGAAACAAACATCGACTTCTTACTTTCGCTAAGAAGATAAAAACAGAAAATATAAGAATGAAACTGTGCTTCGTTTGGGTTGATCTCTTGTGAGAATAATGAAGCGTTACAACGTTGAATCCATTTTCATCTCTTTCGATGGCCTGTCTACAGGCATTGCTTCTTTTACTGAAAACTGTTGCCTTCTACTTTTAAATTCAGAATAAGTGATTTGAACTGGCAACACTTTTCCGCTGCCTTACTCCAACAGAGACGTCCCATGGCCGAGTGGTTAGAGCGCTTGGCTACTGAGCTAAGGGACCTGGGTTCGAACCCCGGGTAAGGCATGGATGTATGTGTCGTTTTTCTGCTGAGGTACTGCCATCCTCTCAGACCTTCTACTACAGCACATTGGATCGTGTGAGCTCACAAAAACCTGGAACGTGTGGGCCCCCTCACAGAAATATTGAGCGTGTGCAGTTACCATTCACAGCAAACTGGAGCGTGTGCAGTAACTGCACACGCTCCAGTTTGCTGTGAACGGTAACTGGAGCGTGTACAGATGCTGTACACGTTCCTGAGGTCCTGCCATCCTCTCAGACCTTCTACTACAGCACATTGGATCGTGTGAGCTCACAAAAACCTGGAACGTGTGGGCCCACTCACAGAAATATTGAGTGTGTGCAGTTACCGTTCACAGCAAACTGGAGCGTGTGCAGTTACTGCACACGCTCCAGTTTGCTGTGAATTGTAACTGGAGCATGTACAGTTGCTGTACACGTTCTTGAGGTCCTGCCATCCTCATAGACCTTCTACTATGGCATATAAACTGACAGGCTCCTGTCAGACCTCTGTGGCAAGCAGTTGCTTGAGGGGGTATTTTATTTATTATTTACTCCAACAATGCTGCACTATTTGTAGAAAGTAAGATTAAGCCTTGTAATCATACATTAACAAAAAGAATAATAATTATAATAATACAATCAAACTTTGTTAGAGCGAGCACCAGGTGACCGACAAAATTTCCTCGTTATAACCATTACTCACTATTTCAGTGATGAGTTAAATTTACTTTCTATGTTTTTCATTTCTCAAATTTCTTCTGATTTGAACTTTGTCTCGAATCGAGAGACACTTTCTTTTGTTAGTAGACACGTTTTCGACGGAAGGGTTCGTTTCTCATTTTACAGTCGTACGGTGTTTGGATAAAGTGAGGGAGAATACTGGAGAGGTAGGTAAAGTGGAGACAGTCCCCAAGGACAAGGTTAGGTCATAAACTGTCCCGTAATCTGATGCCGATGGTCATAAAACTAAGTTACCCATTTCATTTTTGTCTATTCCAGAATTGGGTACTATTTTCGACTCTCCTAGCAATTAAGAATGTTTGCATGTTTCCATAGTTACCAAAATTTGTACGGTATATCCGTGTAGCACTCCCGTTATAAAAGTGAGCAATTGTATGGGAATATCTGTAAATTAAAACGTTATAGCTTTCTGATTCATTACAGCCGTGATCTCGTTATTTCCGTGCTCCTAAAAATCAAGCTCGACTATAGTTTTGTCAATTTTCTGGATATAGTAATTTAAGCCATAAGAGTTTCGACCTTCACCAGTTTAATGTTCAACAAATTATATTTCTGCTCTGGGACGATTTATTTTTTGTGAATCACCATTCTCAAATATGGGAGATAAAAAAACGAGGTATATATAAGATCTTGCCTAAAAAATCATCCACTCCATGAATGTTGCCAATTTCAAATCTCATCGGGACCTGGGTTCGAGCCCCGGATAAGGCATGGCTGTTTGTGTCGCTTTTCTGCTGAGGTCCTGCCATCCTCTCAGACCTTCTACTGTGGCATATAAACTGACAGGCTCCTGTCAGACCTCTGTGGCAAGCAGCTGCTTGAGGGGGTATTTATTTATTTTTTTTTTTATTTCACTGCTGAGAGGCACCTTTATGTGCATAATGGGAAAATTGCCAGTTCTCGAGACCCCCAAAAGCTCAGAGCTTGATAGGGAAACCATTGAGCAGCTTTTAGGAGAAGAATTTTTTGTCTTTTCTGCTGAGGTCTCGCCTATCTCACAGACCGTGTCTATGGCGTTATGCTGTCAGGCTTCTGTGTGCAAGCAGTTGCTTGACGATTTTTTTTTCGTTGATTCCAAACTTGTGATACCCATTTGTTATAGGTAGTAAACGGAAACATTTTATTGGTTTCTACTTACGATTTTTTTTTTATGTGTGACTTGCAGGACTGAAAGAAAACGAAATTTTGCACATTTCTCGAGATATTTCGCGAATTGATATCACTAGTCTTAATAATAATAATAATTATTATTATTTACTTGTTTATTTGTTTGTTTATCCCAATCTTTATCATTTTGAATAAAATCATCACGAAAAAAAATTTTTTTTTTCATATTTTGCAATACAAAAATATCTTTTATTAAACACTAGCCGAATTGCACACTTGAGTCTTGTGCATAAGGTTTGAAACTGCCGTGGTCAAATGCGACCCGCGGGCCACACGTGGCCCGCGAGCACTTTTCAAGTGCCCCGCGAATATTGACGCGCAAATTATTAAAGTTATCTCTCATTCTTAAAGTACTTTTTCGGAATACCAATTTTTCTTTTCTTCCCAGTTTACCTTTACACTGTTTTTGAAAGTGTTCTTTAGTAACCTAAATTTAATTTACGATGACATCGAGCCCAAGACAGACTTTGCGCTCAGGGGTAGCTCGGGGATTTTTAATGTGCTGGTCAGCTGTCATTCCACTGGACACTACATCAGTCAGCATTTTTAATTATGAAAGTTTCCAAAAACATTTCAGAAACTCATAGTGCATTAAACACGCAAAAAAAATTATTTATCCAAAGGTCTCAAGATTCCGATACTATTATGCGATCAAGTTTTGTTATTAGTGAGAAAATTGGAAAATATTTTAAAAATTATTTTGATGGCGAATCTGTAAAGGAGTGTCTGCAAATGGTTTTTAATTCAGAGGGAAAAAATTATAACGTAAGTTTATCCCCCTGAATCGTAATCAGTTGTATCGATGAAGTTGCTACCAATATGCAAAATACCTTTACAGAGCTTGCACCGAAATCTGAATATTTTTCTTTGGCTCTTGAAGAAACTACCGATGATTATAGCACAGCTTAATTAGTGGTATTTGTATGTGGAGTCGATGTTAATTTCCATTGAAATGTGTTTAATTTTTATCTAATTATGCTGTTTACTTTCAGGTTCTTGTATTTCTCCAATATACTTTTAATTAAAAATAAGTGTTTTTCATTAAATTTATAAAAGCACATGTTCCTCTTTGAAATAAACAGACATATGTGAAAATTTAATTGTTATTTCTATTGTTTTCTCAGGGCAATGGACGTGAGGGGGGGGGGGGGGGGGTTAGAGTGTTTAATGCAATAAGTAAGGATCTGGCCAACGCAACTTCAAAAATCCTCATCTGGCCCGTCGATGAGAAAAGGTTACCTAGCATTGGTTTAAAGATCGGGTTCCTAGCTGCGGTAGGTCGGTATTCAATCCTCCGCAAGTGTCCGAACTTTCTGGAGCGCTGCAGTCGCCTACCGTATGAATGCAGTAGTACGTTATCGAAACCAAATACACCTATCCCTCGTTTTACACGGTACTCAGTTCACACAATTTTGCCTTGCACGGTCAAAAAATGCAACCAGTTTCGATTTACACGGTACTCACTGAGACGTACATAGAAAGGAAATCTCAGTCAGTACCGTGTAAATCGAAACTGGATGCATTTTTTGACCGTGCAAAGCCAAAATTGTGTGAACTGAGTACCGTGTAAATCGAGGGATAGGTGTATTATCAAACAAAAGGAAGTTTCTCGACAAACTTTTGGAGGAGGGTCTAACGTTATGGGGTCGAAACCTTTACAATAAAAAACGATGAGATTAAGCTACAGACGAAGTTTAGTGGTCCTAGCTCTAGGAAGAGTTGTCGAATAAACAGACAGACAGAAGGAGAGACAGAGATGCAAGTTTAATCAAGTGTTCGAAATTTTGTCATTCTTTTTTCTGGCAGTTACAATAGAGATATTTAAACAACAGTTGTTATCTATATATCTGTATGTAGAAGGCAAATATTTTTTTCCTGACCCAATAATGTTTGCATAAAGTAATTATTGTAGTTTTACAGTTTTTGTGAGCCCATTATTTTCGCGTAAAACATTTAAAACTTTCAACTTGAATAATGTTCGGTTCAATGAATATTGTAGGTAAATCAACATTTTCGGATATGAACATTTTCAGAAAAAACAGATTTAGATCTTGATTAGCCAACCAGCAGCGAGTTACTTTTTTACTCTTACGAATCCCAATGAGTTACTTTTCTACTCTTATGAAACGCAATGAACTACTTTTCCACTCTTACGAACCCAATGAGTTACTTTTCTACTCTTATGAAACGCAATGAACTTCTTTTCCACTCTTACGAATCCCAATGAGTTACTTTTCCACTCTTACGAATCCCAATGAGTTACTTTTCTACTCTTACGAATCCCAATGAGTTACTTTTCTACTCTTATGAAACGCAATGAACTTCTTTTCCACTCTTACGAATCCCAATGAGTTACTTTTCTACTCTTATGAAACGCAATGAGTTACTTTTCCACTCTTACGAATCCCAATGAGTTACTTTTCTACTCTTACGAACCCAATGAGTTGCTTTTCTACTCTTACGAACCCAATGAGTTGCTTTTCTACTCTTACGAATCCCAATGAATTACTTTTCTACTTTTACGAATCCCAATGAATTACTTTTCTACTCTTAGGAATCCCAATGAGTTATTTTCTACTCTTACGAATCCCAATGAGTTACTTTTCTACTCTTACGAACCCCAATGAGTTACTTTTTTACTCTTACGAATCCTAATGAGTTATTTCCTACTCTTACGAATCCTAATGAGTTATTTCCTACTTTTACGAACCCTAATGAGTTACGTTTCTACTTTTATGAAACCCAATGAATTGCTTTTCTACTCCTACGAATCCCAATGAGTTACTTTTTTACTCTTACAAACCCAATGAGTTACTTTTCTACTCTCACGAATTCCAATCAGTTACTTTTCTACTCTTATGAAACCCAGTGAACTACTTTTCCACACTTACGAACCCAATGAGTTACTTTTCTACTCTTACGAATTCCAATGAGCTACTTTTCCACTCTTACGAACTCAATGAGCTACTTTTCAACTCTTACGAATCCAAATGAGTTACTTTTTTACTCTTACGAATCCTAATGAGTTATTTCCTACTCTTACGAATCCTAATGAGTTATTTCCTACTTTTACGAACCCTAATGAGTTACGTTTCTACTTTTATGAAACCCAATGAATTGCTTTTCTACTCCTACGAATCCCAATGAGTTACTTTTTTACTCTTACAAACCCAATGAGTTACTTTTCTACTCTCACGAATTCCAATCAGTTACTTTTCTACTCTTATGAAACCCAGTGAACTACTTTTCCACACTTACGAACCCAATGAGTTACTTTTCTACTCTTACGAATTCCAATGAGCTACTTTTCTACTCTTACGAACTCAATGAGCTACTTTTCAACTCTTACGAATCCAAATGAGTTACTTTTTTACTCTTACGAATCCTAATGAGTTATTTCCTACTCTTACGAATCCTAATGAGTTATTTCCTACTTTTACGAACCCTAATGAGTTACGTTTCTACTTTTATGAAACCCAATGAATTGCTTTTCTACTCCTACGAATCCCAATGAGTTACTTTTTTACTCTTACAAACCCAATGAGTTACTTTTCTACTCTCACGAATTCCAATCAGTTACTTTTCTACTCTTATGAAACCCAGTGAACTACTTTTCCACACTTACGAACCCAATGAGTTACTTTTCTACTCTTACGAATTCCAATGAGCTACTTTTCCACTCTTACGAACTCAATGAGCTACTTTTCAACTCTTACGAATCCAAATGAGTTACTTTTCTACTCTTAAGAATACCATTGAGTTACATTTTTACTTTTACAAACATAATGAAGTACTTTTCTTCTCTCATGAATTCAAATGAGTTACTTTTTTTTACTATTACAAACCCAATGGGTTACTTTTCTACTCTTACGAATCCCAATGAGTTTCCTTTCCACTCTTACGAACCCAATGAGTTACTTTTCTAGTCTTACGAACTCGATTACTATTCTTCTCTTACAAAGTACGATGTGTTGCTCTTCTTACTAACCACAATGAGTTACTCTTGTCTTATAAAATACGATGAGTTGATTTTCTTCTCTTATGAACCCTGATAAGTTTTCTTCTCTTGCGAACCCTCGATGAATTACTTTTCTTCTCTTGCGAACCCTCGATGAATTACTTTTCTTCTTTTACGAACCCCGATGGGTTACTTTTCATCTCTTATTAACCTTGATATTAGTCTTTACTGTATTTTTTCTTCTCCACTAACCTCGAGATTTTCTTCTCTTATGACCTACGATGAGTTCCTCTTCTTAGGAACCACAATGAGTTACTTTTCTTCTGTTACGAACTACGAACTTATGCACCCCAAAACAATTTTTAACGTATCTCTAAAAACAAAGAGATTCAATGTCTACGGATGTGACAGACGACAAAGTGAAAACATGAGCTCATTTTTTTATGCATACGAACTAAAAACCTTTTCAGTTTTTCATATAAAAAACAAAACCCCCCTCAAGCAGCTGCTTATCACAGAGGTCTGACTGGAGCCTGTCTATTTAATACGTCCTAATAGATGGTCTGTGAGAAAGGCGAGACCTCAGCAGAAAGACAACACCTCTGCCTCACCCGGGACTCGAACCCCATTCCCTTTGATCAGTAGTCAAGCGCGCAAATCACTCGACCACGGGAACATGCCACAAAATTTAATTATCAAAATAGGCAAAAAAATAAACAAAATAAAATTCACGATAACAGTACCATTCTGAAACTACGTAGAAATATTTTAAATTAAAACAGCTGCAAATGGCAAGTATTTATGATTGGTACAGTCGCTCAAAAAAGTATCCGAACACTATGGTTGATTACAGAATTCAGAAAAAATATCTGGCAACGATTTGTTTAGAAATTAGTGAACTGGCAACCTTCGTGTCACGTGACACGAAGGTTGCCAGTTCACAACAAATTTTTAATCATTTGTCGGTTTTATCCGGTGAAACCGGAAATATAAATAATGCTCTCTTGGAGGAATGAAAAGGGTCTTATCCGATAAACCCCGAAAAGGTTATATCCTACTAACATGTAATTTCTCGGTTCACACTCACCGCACAATGGTGAGCTTTTCAGAAACAATTCCAATTCGTGGGTATGACGGATCAGTTGAACTTCGCCGAAAAAATTAAGAAGCAAAATTTCAAATTACTGTGCTTTAAAAATACGCAAAAAGTCATTTACCTACAAGACAAATAAAAGCCATCTTCGATTATAATTAAACAAAAATCATTTTTTAAAAAAAAACGATTAACCAACAACAGCTTTTAAAAAATTCTTCCCTTTTCCCCTTTTCCAGCTGCAAGTTCCGTCTCCTGGAGGCCAACAACATGGCGTCCACGAAGCCGTGGTGCCTCCAAATAATAGGTTTTGAATCATTTGGTTGCAGGAACAAGTTATTAAAGCAGAGCATGTTTGTTGACAGAGAACAAACAACGTGGACGACGGGGAACCATGATAGATGATAACTTATTAGTGGACGATCAGAAATCGCATTCACCGGAGAGACAGCTGCCTCACCTGCGCCTCGTGCGGGGAGCTATAATTTATAGACAACGCACACGCGACCCTGCAATTAGTAATGGGCTATGTTAATAGTGGCTGCCCTGCCGCAAGAAGGTATTTAGAAACTCATTTATTAATTCTGGATGGCTTCATTTTACCTACTTTGGTTTCAACGTTAATTTTACACAGGTGAATAGATGTGTAGTGAGAAGTTATTTCTTGAAGAGATGGGGCAAAACTCATCGTGGCAGAGTTTTGTTGATTAGCTTTGAGGAATTGATACGGAAAAGAATTCATCGTGAAATGGAAAGGGAATATCCTCTTAACGATAAACGATACGTGAAGTAAGTGCAACAAGTCAGCAGGAAAGCTACAGTATTTCGTATCCGTCTCAATCACAGTTAGCTCCTGCAATTCAGTCAAAAACACGAAAACCGTTGGCCACTATGAGCGATAAAAACAAAATCAATAAATTTAATTGTAAATAATAATTAATTATAGTGATAATCGGCTTCGTGTGGGGTGCAGAGGGTGTGGCACATTTAACTCCACTGTTAAATGAGCACCCCTTTACAGGTTATCATTGAATATTTTTAAATCAGAAAAACGCGGATGAAGGTTCCCAATATTGATATTTGCACTTTCCCGGTAATAGCTCTCTTCATTGATTTTAAATCTTTTTTTTTTTTGCTAAAAAGCTCTTTAATTATATTGTGAAATTCTGCAAAGCTCCAACACTTTGAAATGAAAATTAAAGAAAATGCAACTGTTTTAGAACACAATTAAATACCACATGTTTGTAATGTAATATTATGGATTGTATTTACATTGCTGGCATAGTTCGTTTCTTTTTAACATTTTGCACAAAGTTTAAAATTTGGATACAATTTAAATGCGAAAAATACACGAAGTAATTCAAACTTCAAAAAAGGTTCACAATCTGGGAAAATAGAAGAGCAGGATACAAGTTCCAAAAAAAAATTTTTTTTAAAGAAAGCAATACAGTTATAATTTATACTGCAATTATAATTTAAAACGTTATATTTTGATACAATATTCTGGTGCGAAACTCTACTGCATAAACTATTTCTTATGGGATTCTGTTTGTCTATATGTGTTATGAAACTCTCCCGTGACAGAGTGCGTGCTTGGCTACTGATCAAAGGGACCTGGGTTCGAGCCCCAGGGTAAAGCATCGATGTTTGTTGGATGCGCTTGTCCTGCTGAGGTCTGCCATCTTCACAGAAAATGGCACATAAACTGACAGGTTCCTCTCATACTATATAGGTTTTTATTTATATCTTTTATGTCATTCCAGCTAAATGTTAATTGCCAATTTTTTCCACTGAATAAAAATAAATAACAACCCCCTCAAGCAGCTGCTTGCTGCACAGGTCTGATAGGAGCCTGCCAATTTATACGCACAGTAGAAGGTCTGTGAGGATGGCGGGACCTCAGCAGAAAAACACCCATGCGTTACCCGGGGCTCGAACCCAGGTCCCTTAGATCAGTAAGCAAGCTCGCTAACCACTCGGCCACAGGCCGGTTGAAAAATAAAAAAAAATTCTTAAAAAAAATTTAACCTAGAAAAAGGAAGTTGCCTTATATTTGAGTAAATACGATATAAGTTTGAACGAAACTAAAGTTAGAATGATTTAGCCTAGAAAAAGTAAAATTCGGATCATTTAAGGATATAAATCAATATTTGACATCTGACAAAGCGTAAAATTTTTTACTGTTTACATTCAAATGTATTGTAAAAGTAGAAATTTATATTCAAATTTAGCCTAAAATTAAAATTTTTCCCCTAGTTAGTTTATTGCTGCTGTTCAAAATTAATATTAATTTTTTAAAATCGTCCTGAAATGCAAAGTTTACAAGTAATCAAAATACTGTTTGATGACCGAGCTAATTTAGTAGACCCTGGAGCCAAAGGGGCTGAGGTTGGCTCTATCAATACCTCTTAGAACGAACAAGCCCACCAACCTGTTTGTGACGTCACACACACGATGGGCTGTCGTTGCGTTTGCTCGCTGCTGGTTATATTCGCACATCGCTTCATTTGAATGAAGTTGAAAGGGAAATTATTTCCGATGGTTTCAAATGAACCAATTTTTAACGCAGATGCAATTTATCAATCTTTGAATAAAAATAATTCCTCGACAAAAATGTAAGAAACGGAAAATACGTCGGCCGAATTTTGCACTCAAGTAAAACAAACGTAATCACTGTATCCTTTCTGATAACAATTTCAATAAACAATAAGGAACTATTGGAATATTCTGATGTGGACAGTAAAATAAAATAAATACCCCCTCAAGCAGCTGCTTGCCACAGAGGTCTGACAGGAGCCTGTCAGTTTATATGCCACAGTAAAAGTCTGTGAGGATGGCAGGACCTCAGCAGAAAAAACGACACATACATCCATGCCTTACCGGGGGCTCCAACCCAGGTCCCGTAGATCAGTAGCCAAGCGCGCTAACCACTCGGCCACGGGACGGTTATGATGTGGACAGTAGTTATTCAAAATTTCTCTTGAAATAACATTTTTTCACTAAAAACAAATAAATAAAATATGAGGTAAAAATAATGTATCTTTCTCCCCACTGCGCTTATGTTCAGGTTTAACCCTCAGCCTGATGTCGGTCAGAAAGCGGGAGCCGACGGGCTTTGAAATAGTACCGTCCATATGATGGGAAGTTAAGCCGTGGTTCCTGGTACAGGAGAGCTACACCCTGTGCACGCGTTAATGAATACTTTGGATGGCCTTCACGAAATACACGGTATGAGGGTGGCTCAGTTGGTAGCACGCCAGGCTCATAATTTGCAGTTCCCAGGCTCGAGTCCCAGCTCGGTCAGCGTTGAGATTTATCTCCGCAAAACTCCCCACCCTGCCCACGGTCAGTAGGGGACACCGATGGGCTTGGAAAGGCCGCCGTCCGTCGGATGGGACGTTAAGCCGTGGCCCCGTGTGCGGGAGAGCCATACCCTGTGCACGTTAAAGAACACGCTGGATAGCCTTGACGGGAGGCTACCATCTGTCTCCCAACAGCTGTTCCAGTGGGTCCCCTCCCCCAACCTTCTCTGAGCCTTCGGGGTCCATGTGACCTGGCCATTTAGCCCATGGTGTGCAAAAAAGTGCAGCTCAGAGGTAAAACAACCCAACCCAACGAAATACACGGTATGAGGGTGGCTCAGTTGGTAGCACGCCAGGCTCATAATTTGCAGTTCCCAGGCTCGAGTCCCAGCTCGGTCAGCGTTGAGATTTATCTCCGCAAAACTCCCCACCCTGCCCACGTTCAGCAGGGGACACCGATGGGCTTGGAATGGCCGCCGTCAGTCGGATGGGACGTTAAGCCGTGTCCCCGTGTGCGGGAGAGCCATACCCTGTGCACGTTAAAGAACACGCTGGATGGCATTGACGGGAGACTACCATCTGTCTCCCAACAGCTGTTCTAGTGGGTCCCCTCCCCCAACCTTCTCTGAACCTTCGGGATCCTTGTGGCCTGGCCATTTAGCCCATGGTGTGCAAAAAAGTGCCGCTCAGAGGTAAAACAACTCAACTCACGATATACCTCCATAAGTCTTCGAACAGTCTCAGAACCCAAGGGCCCTCTATAAGTCTTCTAACAACCTTCTCAGAACCCAAGGGCTCAGAGAAGGTTGGGGAAGGACACCATTAGATGTCCTTCCCCAACCTTCTCTGAGCTCTTGGGTTCCTTGTGACCTAGCTATTTAGCCCATTATGTGCGCAAAAGTGCTGCTCGAGATTAAAACATCCCAACTCAACTTGGAGCCCAAAGAAATAAATGATATCGCAATTGAGTTCTAAGAAACAAGCTGAGTGTTTGGCCATGAGAAACAAATCAGACTTGCAACAGTTATTCAGTCTTATGGGGCGAGAGAAAAACGCTTTTCATTTTGCCAAGAGCAAGCAATGGTACTCTGTTCTTAACAGTTATCTGATTGCTCTGTAAAATGGAATACTCGATGACACAAGAGATGCGGAGAGATGATGAAACGAAAGTCTATTAGAGACATTTAGTAGAACTAGTTACTGAATGCTCTCAGGGCTTCATCACACCAGAGAGGAAATGTCTCTTTCTCAGTAATGATGCTGTTGACAAATCAAGTTCGTTTTTTTTTTGCAGCTGTCTTCGTCAATTCTTACAAATTGATGATTTCTCTTCTCTCTCTGTAAAGTCCGTTTCTCAATAATCGAGAAATTAAACAGAAAGAGTAGATCTTGTCTTTGCTGTGGTTTTATGTCTGAGAAAGGCCATTACTGTCGGCAAGCAATAAAGATTACCTCTAATGATAATGGCCTATAATGTTGTGTGACAATTTTAGTGCAATTTCCACTTTATAAAGTTTGTCGAAGTAATAATGCAACAGATAAAAATCTAGTTCTTCATGGAAGATCATCGCATTAAAACTACTTGTGTGGTAAAAGTAATAGCATATCAACTTTCATTGATTCGGTTCATCCGATTGTGGGTAATGTACTTCTTATGATACTTGTTTCAGTAATTATATGTTTAGGAAAAAACTTCATGTGCCTTATTTTATATGTGCAAATAATTAAGACGACAATGGATTAGGATTTTTTTCTGGCTTTCCTGAATAGTGGACTTGATTGAATTAATTCTGCGATGATAATTTAAGAAAATAGTAGCAGTTTCATTATCGCTAGTACATGTCAGAACAGCGTGGGGAATTGTAAAAATAAAGTGCAATTTATCTTAGTAGCTGAGATTACTTCAAACCATCAGAATTTAATGCTCGCAGAGCCAAACGAAATGATTATGTTTCGAAGTACAGTCGCTCAAAAAAATATCCGAACACTATGCTTGATTACAAAATTCAGAAAAAATATCTGGCAACGATTTTTTTAGAAATCGTTGCCAGGTATTTTTTCTGAATTTTGTAATCAACCATAGTGTTCGGATATTTTTTTGAGCGACTGTAGGTGGTCATATTATTTTGATACTAGATCGTGTGGGCTCACTCACGGAAATATTGAGTGTGTGCAGTTACCGTTCACAGCAAACTGGAGCGTGTGCAGTTACTGCACACGCTCCAGTTTGCTGTGAACGGTAACTGGGGCGTGTACAGTTGCTGTACACGCTCCAGATATTTTTCCTGAATTCTGTAATCACGTGACACGAAGGTTGCCAGATCACTAATTTCTAATAAAATCGTTGCCAGATATTTTTTCTGAATTCTATAAACAACTATAGTGTTCGGATCTTTTTTTGAGCGACTGTACAGGATAGATTTGCAAATCTATCCTGTACGTTATTGAAGATCGCTGCGAATCTAGGAGGGTTCCAAGAGGACATTCCCGCCTCCTGCCTCCCACCCCCAGGATTTCAATAAGAGGAACTGAGGCAAAAAATATTAAACATATATCACACATATTTTACAGGAATATTTCTGAAAAGATCACTAAAATGGATTTTTCGAAAAACTTTTTCGGAAACTTTTTCGCACCCAGTGGGTTAAATGGCCAGGTCACAAGGAACCGAGGTCTGATGTTGAAGAAGGGAACCCACTGGACAGCTGTTAGGAGGCAAATAGTAGCCTCCCGTCAAAGACATCCAGTGGAGCCAAGGCTTAACGTCCCATCCGATGGATGGCGGAAATTCCAAGCCCATCGGTAACCCCCACTGACAGAGGAAAGAGCGAGGAGTTTTGCTGAGAAAAAATGGAGAGAGAAAGTATATATCGGAACAGCATTCCGGTTAGCTCATTCTACTATAGAGCACTTACTCAGTCGTATCAAAATAATATAATAATAATAAATAAATACCCCCTCAAGCAGCTGCTTGCCACAGAGGTATGACAGGAGTCTGTCAGTTTATATGCCATAATAGAAGGTCTGAGAGGATGGCAGGACCTCAGCAGAAAAACGACACATACATCCATGCCTTATCCGGGGCACGAACCCAAGTCCCGTACATCAGTAGCCAAGCGCACCACCTACCTAATAATAGGAATGGGGGGTGGTCATATTATTCTGATACAACTGTGTATATAGTAGAAGTCACTTTGCCAACTTCATTTTTTTTTCCTCGTTCCGGTATTCAGGAAAAAAAAGCACTTTAGGTAATGAATATTGTTTGCACCAAAATAACCAGATTAATCTTTAAGAACCCCTTAAAACAGGCAACTGTTGATGCGATGCCCCTCGACTATTACCTTTTATAATTAAGATGGTCTCATAGGGTCGTAAACTTTGAAATCCCTGCTAGACAGGATGTGATAGTGTTAATGTTTGGTATACTGTATCTTTTACCTTAGTCTCCACTAAAAATCCTAGTTTACCTACGTTTCAGAAGGGCTGGGGTTGACTCAGTCGATAACGCGCCAGGCTCGTAATCTGAAATTCCCAGGTTCGAGTTCGAACTGGGCCTGCATTGAGAATTTCATCCACTAATTTTTTTTATTTATTTAATCTCCGTTCTGATTTCGGTGGAAAAGGGGACAGCGAGGGATTGGAAAAGCCGCCGTCCATCGGATTGGACGGTAATCCGTGTTCGCGTGTTCAGGAGAGCCATATCCTGTGTATTTTAAATAACATTCTGGTATGTCCTTGACGTTAGGTTTCCATCTCTTACCTAACGACAGTCCAGCAGATCCCCTTCCATAATCTTCTCTGAGCCTTCGGGGTCCTTGTGACCTGGCTATTTAGTCCATTGTGTGCAGAAAAGTGCTTCTCAGAGGTAAAACAATTCCAACTCAAAGTTTTAAGTGTCTCATAATAATGTTTATTTCACCCGACACTAAAACCGAATTCTACGATAAAGTTTACTATTTACACTCTTTAATTTTTGAATACAAAATGTTTTTAATTCCTTCCAAGGACAGAATGCCAAATTTAAAAAGAATCTTTAATTATAAAATGAATATTATTAAAAAAATCGGGTGATTTTGAGATCCGAGCGAGAGATCTTCAAATTATCTTGTGACATTTTTCTGTAAAATGCTTAATAATAATAAAAATTTATTCCATGCAGGAGGTTACAGTAAAGCCAAAGTACAGGTAATTTTGAATATTAATTTAATGTTCAAGTGGCTTGATGCCCCAGTACATTTGAGAAATTAAAAAGAAATATTGATGGCAGTACTTTCAAAGTCAAGGAAATGTGAAAGGGAATGTGAAAAGGAGCAGGAAAGTCCATGAAGCAGCATGAGTGTCGAACACTTTTTGTAGCGCGCCAGGCTCGTAATCTGTAGTTCCCAGGTTTGAGTCCCAGCTGGGTCAGCGTTGAGATTTGTCTCCGCAAAATTCCCCGCCCTGCCCACGGTCAGTAGGGGACACCGATGGGCTTGAAAAGGCCGCCGTCCGTCGGATGGGACGTTAAGCCGTGGCCCCGTGTGCGGGAGAGCCATACCCTGTGCACGTTAAAGAACACGCTGGATGGCCTTGACGGGAGGCTACCATCTGTCTTCCAACAGCTGTTCCAGTGGGTCCCCTCCCCCAACCTTCTCTGAGCTTTCGGGTCCTTGTGGCCTGGCCATTTAGCCCATGGTGTGCAAAAAAGTGCCGCTCAGAGGTAAAACAATCCAATCCAATCCGAACACTTTTTGTGATGTAATGTATGCCATTCAACAACAGAATCAAATTATATGTCAAGGAGGATTAAAATAACAATCTGAAGACCCTGACTAAGCGTGTAATGAATTTCAGTCAACTCTACTTGGTAAAGAAATAAATATATCTCAAGAGAGACAAAAAAAAATTCGATCTCCATCTGCTGGTTCAGATGGAATGAGAGACCTCTTCTTAGCTTTCTTCGCCTTGGCCTGTTACCTTTGCTACAATCCCAGCTGGATATAGCGGAAGGGGAAACAGATACAGAAACTAAATCGAGAGTAAGAAATCTCGATGGTGTGAAGATGAAAATTAAAACCCATTAAAGAACGTGCAAGTTGCCACCAAAGGTAAAAAAGACAGCGAGAGATGTGGACAAAAAACCCGAGAAAAGAGAGAGCCACTTTCGATGAAGTGCCCGAGAGATAAGTGGGCAGAGGAGTCGAAGCGAGGAAGAGGACAGCCCCATTCGTCACACCCAACCCATTAACGCTGCCGGCCGAGAGGGACTGCGATGGGAACTCACTGAGATGTGATAACCTCTAGACTGCCTGCGGCTCTGGTAGCCAGCTCCTCAGTTCAGCTGACAGCACATGCCTCTCCCCTCCCTGTCTGTCCCACCCTGCCCCCCTTTTCTAAGTGTCTCCACATCACACACACCATCTTCTCAGTTTCTATACTTACGGAGAGAGAAGGAGACATTTACGCTCCCAAGATCTTCTTTTCACACGATATCTATCTTAGGTGAATTTCATTGTCATGCCACAGGTGACTAAAGCGAAAACCAAAACGCATTTAATTGCTGCACTTAGAAGGTAATCTGATGGTTAGCATGCAGAGTTTTTCATAGTTCTGGGTTCGAATCGCAGATGATTCATTAATACGATCATGAGAATCCAGTAAGCAATTTCCAGATTAGGATAGAGCTAAACAAAATTTTTCTAATTTCTCTTTCAGGATCGTATCGTTCGAATTTTTCATATCCCAACTGCAGCTGCAAGTTACACTTCACTAGAAAAGGTGTATTTCTGCATTCCAACTCGAAAGTGTTAATTATAATACTTCATCAGAAAAGTGTATTTCTCTATTCCAACTAGAAAGTGCTTACTATAATACTTCACCAGTAGAGTGTATTTCTCTATTCCAACTAGAAAGTGCTAACTATAATACTTCACCAGAAGAGTGTATTTCTCTATTCCAACCAGAAAGTGCTAACTATAATACTTCACCAGAAGATCGTATTTCTCTATTCCAAGTAGAAAGTGCTAACTATAATACCTCACCAGAAGAGTGTATTTGTCTATTCCAACTAGAAAGTGCTAACTATAAACTTCACCAGAAGAGTGTATTTCTCTATTCCAACCAGAAAGTGCTAACTATAATACTTCACCAGAAGAGTGTATTTCTCTATTCCAAGTAGAAAGTGCTAAATATAATACTTCAACAGAAGAGTGTATTTCTCTATTCCAACTAGAAAGTGATTACTATAATACTTCACCAGAAGAATGTATTTCTCTATTCCAACTAGAAAGTGGTTACTATAATACTTCACCAGAAGAGTGTATTTCTCTATTCCAATGGAAAGTGATTACTACAATACTTCACCAGAAGAGTGTATTTCTCTATTCCAACTAGAAAGTTATTACTATAATACTTCACCAGAAGAGTGCATTTTTCTATTCAACTAGAAAGTGCTAACTATAATACTTCACGAGAAGAGTGTATTTCTCTATTCCAACTAGAAAGTGATTACTATAATACTTCACCAGAAGAGTGTATTTCTCTATTCCAACTAGAAAATGCCAACTATAATACTTCACCAGAAGAGTGTATTTCTCTATTCCAACTAGAAAGTGATTACTACAATACTTCACCAGAAGAGTGTATTTCTCTATTCCAACTAGAAAGTGATTACTATAATACTTCACCAGAAGAGTGCATTTTTCTATTCAACTACAAAGTGCTAACTATAATACTTCACCAGAAGAGTGCATTTCTCTATTCCAACCAGAAAGTGCTAACTATAATACTTCACCAGAAGAGTGTATTTCTCTATTCCAACCAGAAAGTGCTAACAATAATACTTCACCAGAAGAGTGTATTTCTCTATTCCAAGTAGAAAGTGCTAACTATAATACTTCACCAGAAGAGTGTATTTCTCTATTCCAACCAGAAAGTGTTACTATAATACTTCACCAGAAGAGTGTATTTCTCTATTCCAACCAGAAAGTGCTAACTATAATACTTCACCAGAAGAGTGTATTTCTCTATTCCAAGTAGAAAGTGCTAACTATAATACTTCACCACAAGAGTGTATTTCTCTATTCCAACTAGAAAGTGCTTACTATAATACTTCACCACAAGAGTGTATTTCTCTATTCCAACTAGAAAGTGATTACTACAATACTTCACCAGAAGAGTGTATTTCTCTATTCCAACTAGAAAGTGATTACTATAATACTTCACCAGAAGAGTGCATTTTTCTATTCAACTAGAAAGTGCTAACTATAATACTTCACCAGAAGAGTGCATTTCTCTATTCCAACTAGAAAGTGCTAACTATAATACTTCACCAGAAGAGTGTATTTCTCTATTCCAACCAGAAAGTGCTAACTATAATACTTCACCAGAAGAGTGTATTTCTCTATTCCAAGTAGAAAGTGCTAACTATAATACTTCACCACAAGAGTGTATTTCTCTATTCCAACTAGAAAGTGCTTACTATAATACTTCACCACAAGAGTGTATTTCTCTATTCCAACTAGAAAGTGATTACTACAATACTTCACCAGAAGAGTGTATTTCTCTATTCCAAGTAGAAAGTGCTAACTATAATACTTCACCAGAAGAGTGTATTTCTCTATTCCAACCAGAAAGTGCTAACTATAATACTTCACCAGAAGAGTGTATTTCTCTATTCCAACTAGAAAGTGCTAACTATAATACTTCACCAGAAGAGTGTATTTCTCTATTCCAAGTAGAAAGTGCTAACTATAATACTTCACCACAAGAGTGTATTTCTCTATTCCAACTAGAAAGTGCTTACTATAATACTTCACCACAAGAGTGTATTTCTCTATTCCAACTAGAAAGTGATTACTACAATACTTCACCAGAAGAGTGTATTTCTCTATTCCAACTAGAAAGTGATTACTATAATACTTCACCAAAAGAGTTCATTTTTCTATTCAACTAGAAAGTGCTAACTATAATACTTCACCAGAAGAGTGCATTTCTCTATTCCAACTAGAAAGTGCTAACTATAATACTTCACCAGAAGAGTGTATTTCTCTATTCCAACCAGAAAGTGCTAACTATAATACTTCACCAGAAGAGTGTATTTCTCTATTCCAAGTAGAAAGTGCTAACTATAATACTTCACCACAAGAGTGTATTTCTCTATTCCAACTAGAAAGTGCTTACTATAATACTTCACCACAAGAGTGTATTTCTCTATTCCAACTAGAAAGTGATTACTACAATACTTCACCAGAAGAGTGTATTTCTCTATTCCAAGTAGAAAGTGCTAACTATAATACTTCACCAGAAGAGTGTATTTCTCTATTCCAACCAGAAAGTGCTAACTATAATACTTCACCAGAAGAGTGTATTTCTCTATTCCAAGTAGAAAGTGCTAACTATAATACTTCACCAGAAGAGTGTATTTCTCTATTCCAAGTAGAAAGTGCTAACTATAATACTTCACCAGAAGAGTGTATTTCTCTATTCCAACCAGAAAGTGCTAACTATAATACTTCACCACAAGAGTGTATTTCTCTATTCCAACTAGAAAGTGCCAACTATAATACTTCACCAGAAGAGCGTATTTCTCGGTTCCGACTAGAAAGTGCTAACTATAACACTTCACCAGAAGAGCCTATTTCTCAGTTCCGACTAGAAAGTGCTAACTATAACACTTCACCAGAAGAGCGTATTTCTCGGTTCCGACTAGAAAGTGCTAACTATAACACTTCACCAGAAGAGCGTATTTCTCTGTTCCGACTAGAAAGTGCTAACTATAACACCAGAAGAGCGTATTTCTCGGTTCCGACTAGAAAGTGCTAACTATAACACCAGAAGAGCGTATTTCTCTGTTCCGACTAGAAAGTGCTAACTATAACACTTCACCAGAAGAGCGTATTACTCTGTTCCGGCTAGAAAGTGCTAACTATAACACTTCACCAGAAGAGCGTATTTCTCGGTTCCGACTAGAAAGTGCTAACTATAACACTTCACCAGAAGAGCGTATTTCTCTATTCCGACTAGAAAGTGCTAACTATAATTCTTTAGCAGAAATCATAATGCATTCTTAGGTACACTCTAGCAAAGAATTGTCATGATCAAAGCCGGAATAAGAAAATGCCGTCTCTAGTGACAGGTTTGAAATAGGGTCCCTGCGAAGGGCAAGAAAATAGTTACATTGCGTTACTTTATGTAAAATCATCATCGATTGGGTGCGGGGATGGCTCAGTCGGTAGCGCGCCAGGTTCGTAATCTGCAGTTCCTAGGTTCGACTCCCAGCTGGGTCAGCGTTGAGATTTTTCTCCGCAAAATTGCCTGCCCTGCCACGGTCAATAGGGGACACCAATGAGTTGGAAAGGCCGCCGTCCATCGGATGTGACGTTAAGCCATGACTTCGCGTGTGTGAGAGCCATACCCTGTGCACGTTAAAGAACACGCTGGATGGCCTTGACAGGAGGCTACCATCTGTCTCCTAACAGCTGTTCCAGTGAGTCCCCTCTCCAACCTTCTCTGAGCCTTCGGGGTCCATGTGACCTGGCCATTTAGCCATGGTGTACAAAAAAGTGCCGCTCAGAGGAAAAACAACCTAACAACATCATCGATTGAGACAATTGAAACATAAACGAAGTGATCAGCAACCTTTTTCGATAGCGTATTACTAGAGGGCGTCCTAAAAATAATGGCGAGCTTTAGTCCGTTGGCCGAGTGGTTAGTGCTTGGCTACTAATCAAAGTGGCCTGGGTTTGAGCCTCGGATAATGCATGGATGTTTGTGTTGTTTTTCTGCTCAGTTCCCGTCATCTTCACAGACTGACAGGCTCCAGTCAATCTCTGTGTTAAGCAGCTGTTTGAGGGGGTTGTTGGGTTGTTTTACCTCTGAGCGGCACTTTTTTGCACACCATGGGCTAAATGGCCAGGTCACAAGGACCCCGAAGGCTCAGAGAAGGTTAGGGGTTGGGTTGTTTTACCTCTGAGCGGCACTTTTTTATACACCATGGGCTAAACGGCCAGGTCACATGGAGCCCGAAGGCTCAGAGAAGGTTGGGGGAGGGGGACCCACTGGAACAGCTGTTGGGAGACAGATGGTAGCCTCCCGTCAAGGCCATCCAGCGTGTTCTTTAACGTGCACAGGGTATGGCTCTCCCGCACACGGGACCACGGCTTAACGTCCCATCCGACGGACGGCGGCCTTTCCAAGCCCATCGGTGTCCCCTACTGACCGTGAGCAGGGCGAGGAATTTTGCGGAGATAAATCTCAACGCTGACCCAGCTGGGACTCGCACCTGGGAACTACAGATTACGAGCCTGGCGCGCTACCGACTGAGCCACTGCCGCCTATTTATTTATTTTTATACATATAGGAAAATAATATACATATTCACGAAACAGACAATTTCTAAAGTTGTTTTTGCATATCGCTTTCGTGGGGTACAATATGTGTATGACGATATTCAAAATGATATATATATTTATTTCTAACCTATTTTGTAATAATAAGTTAGTGATATACTTCCTCACTTTTTATACAAAAAATCACATTTTTAACTTCATGTAATTTATTTAGGAATATTCAAAAAAAATTCAAATTTTAATTCAAAATTAAAAAGTAAAAATACTGAAAACCAATAAGGATTTACAGATACGTAAGAACCATTATAAGCGTTCCCCCCCCCCCTTTTGCCGTGTGGGACATGAACCCATATGTTATTGACGAAGTTATTGATATTTCTGGTCATTCCGCAAAACCGAATACTTTCAATGGTTAGAAAATAGTAGGCCATTCATTTGTTTTTCCTACCGCAGATTTTAATCTGCGCCAACAACCTCTTCTCATTCTAATCACCAAAAAATGAAAGCATCTGTGTGATAAATAATGCAGAGTATACCTCCTGTCAGACCTCTGTGGCAAGCAGCTGCTTGAGGGGGTATTTTTTATACCTCATTTCATTTCAACTTAATCCTGGAACATCTTAAGGCAACTTCCTGTTCCAATTACCCTTTTTTTTTCACCATTCTTGCCAAAGATTCTCATTTTTTCATCACAAATGCATACTTTTCTACATTTTCGATAAATAAACACACATTGAGACTAGTCATGAGTTCCATGTTTACAGGATATTCTGTGTTACTCTACTCTTGAATATTACACATTGAGAGGTTTCGTTCAAACTGGTTGGATTCTAGACCAAATTTGCATTATTTTTGGCGTTCTTGGCTCCCCACTGTCTGAGAATGAATGAATTAAAATCTGAATGGAAAGATTAGGAGCAGAAAACTTCCTGCACAGAAGTTGTTTATATGAACTGGATTGTCAAACCTTGGTGGTGTAGTGTTGTTAAGAAATTTCTCTATGAGAACAATCTCAGTTCTGTAAGACAGAGCTGTTTCACCTATTGCAATAGCGGACTTTTTTTCAATAGTGGAAACAATACACGGACCATTTTTTTCCAAATAACGGAATAGCCGTTATTGGGCCCACCAGGGCGGTATTTGTTTGAGGGCGGCCAATTTTTCAGCAAATGATTTTCAATTGCTCATAACAAATGACATTAAATTTAGTTAACTGAATGATTAATATCTAAAATCATACTTGGAGAAAAATTCCTTCTTATTTTTTCATCACAGACTTCATATTTTTCTATACTTTTATTACTTTCATTAAATAAACACGCGCTTACCATAATAGGCAGAGCCCAAGTTCGCTCCGGGGCGACAAAATAGCTAGCGCTTAACACCACCAAGGTTTGGCAATCCAGTTCATACAAATAAATTCTGGGCTTCTTCTTCTTCTACGTTACGTGTATATGAGATGTCCTTCTACAGGCTTTCTCAGTAAAAAATTAAGGTGATATTTATGTTTATTTTTTTTGGGGGGGGGGGGGGCAAGGAGTCTCTGACTTATAACCTTTCCATAAATAAAAATAAAATAAATACCCCCTCAAGCAGCTGCTTGCCACAGAGGTCTGACAGGAGCCTGTCAGTTTATATGCCATAGTAGAAGGCCTGAGAGGAGGCCTTTCCATACACATTTTAATTAATTCATTCTCTGACAGTGGCAAATCATGAGACAGAAAAGCAACCCTAATTTGCTCCATCCAGTGCAAACAAAAGCACTAAATGCGTGTTTATTTAATGAAAATGTAGAAAAATATGAAGTCTGCGATGAAAAAATAAAGAGGAATCATGGACAATAATCATAAAACAAAGTAACTGGAACAAAAATCTGTTCAACGAATGATTATTTTTCGGACTCTTGCAAGATGAATGAACGACAGATCCACTGTTTCCCTCTGATCCTTTCTTTCAGCTTTCCCAAGTCCCACCAATTTATCTCCGACAAATCTCTGCTCTAGGCTATTTTTAGAAGGAACCCTTCTCTTAAATCCACTGCTCTCCCATTTGGTTCTCAGCAAGCAGCCAAGCAAGAGGGGGACAAAGACAGCTGTCCCTCCCCTCTCGTGGCGAACAAAAGACGATCCGAGCCCGCTCAAGCTCATTTAAAGAGGATGAAAAGATTTGCCTTGTTAGTTCCTAAGAATTCACTCTTGCTTTTCTTT
The DNA here is from genome assembly GCA_038380435.1 of Ryuthela nishihirai. Classification (NCBI taxonomy): domain Eukaryota; kingdom Metazoa; phylum Arthropoda; class Arachnida; order Araneae; family Heptathelidae; genus Ryuthela; species Ryuthela nishihirai. The sequence goes on from JAWZYU010000004.1 coordinate 12,635,101, forward strand.
GCATTTCTTTCATGTTCTTTGCCTCGGGCCTTGTTAAGAATCTCTTTAAGGCTCGGCTCAGCTAATAAGTGCTTGATTGTGTTACTTTTTCGCATTAAGATGGTTTCTGGTAGAGCACGGTTTCGAAACTTTCTACAATAGCGCCCCTTCAGTTTAGCAAATATTTTATCACGCCTCCTTGGGTGTCATTACCTCCCCTCCTCCCCTCAATATATGTGCAAGTAATGCCAAATGTTGAGTTGTAGCCGGAAGTGTAGCGTAAAAAAAGTACCAACTTTCGAGAACCAACAATTATTGTTTGTGATGGTGAACAGATGCAATGACTGAATGTAGCTGATCTTGTAGCTGCAAGGACTGGGCACGAAACTAAACAACTGATGTTTGACATTTTCATAATTGTACGCAATCCAGTTTTACCATAAAATTTTACTAAAAAATCCCCCCGCGCCTTACACTTTGAAGACCAATGACGTAGAAAGAGGAGGGAAGACAAAGTAACAGAAAGAAGTTCCTGTTTTATTTAAGAAACTATACAAATTGTCCGGTAAGTTATTAATTATTAAGAAACTACTATATATATAATATCCGATAAGTTATTAATTATTAAGAAACTACTATATATATCCGATAAGTTATTAATTATTAAGAAACTACTATATATATCCGATACATGGGCGTCAGCAGAAAATTTTCCAGGGGGGGGGGGGCAAAGCTTGGAGACAAATAATTACATCAATAAATTTTTATTTAATTATTTAATTTTTTAGCGTTTTTTTTTCACAAGTAGATTATAGAATACAGTATTGCATCAATACAAAAACACATACGTAATGTATATAAATTAATTACGTTTAAATTGTTACGATTATAATTTGTGGAATTTTTTACTCGATCCCAGGGGGTGGCAAGTGCCTGTTTGCCCCCCTCTGCGGACGCCCATGATCCGATAAGTTATAAAAAGGTGTATAAAGATTATATAAGTTATAAAAAAAAGATGTATAAGTTGCATGTCCTGATCTAGAGCAATCGCGATCAATAAACAATACGCATGAGTTATTGCCATTGTGTTATTGGCACTTATACACACACACACACGTGATCATCGAAACCTAGGAATTATATCTAACTACGGATTGCAGTTAACAAACCCATACGAAGAGATTTCGCAGTCCACACAATGAAATGGGAGGAAATTTAAGTGAAAACATTGCAAGGGGAGCAGTACGAAATTCATTCCTAACAGAACTTCAAGTACTGATACTTTAAATACTCTCGAGTGATGCTACTTGGAATATATCATGGGTGTTGGCAGGGGGGAAATGAAAGGCAATTGCCATCCTCTCTGGAAAAACATTGAAAAACTAACTTATGTTTAATAATATCATGTGTACCAAAAATTAATATTTCTTCTTTAACAGAATTCAATCTTGATTTTTTTTTGTTTTATTTTCGGAAACTTATCATTTAATTTTATTAATTAATATATAAAAACATTTTACATTTTACATGTATTTTCCATAATAGGTTTCGTTTTGTTTTCCGGAATCTTTAGTTGTGTTTTTTTTATTATGTATGCATGATTGCTGTATTCATTAACAGCACTCATTAATGAACAGCTCGACCCAAAGGTTTCCATCTTGAAATACTGATGTGTATTTTACTGTGTTTCTTACTGTTGTTTGTTATGTCTCCCATTCCTCCAAAAAATTATTTTACCCCAAACTAAAAATTTTGCCCCCACTCTTGAAAAATTCCTACCCACGCCCGTGGGACACACCGAAAACTTAAAGTGTTTGATAACAGATTATGTTGGCGGCTCTGTATAGATATGAAAATTGCGATATTGAATATTTCATCAATAACTTACTGGTTTGTATCAGTTAAAGGGAGACAACATAATTTTAATAGGTGATATAAATATTGATTTAAATAGAAGATGTACGTAAACACCTTCTTTGATGTGATTAATTTACTAAACCTTCAGAATTGTGGGAACAAGAGTGCAAACAAATTCTTGTTTGCATCACTTGTTCGTGAGCAAATCAAATAATTATGAGTACTAATCTTGTAAAATAGACCTTGATAGAACTGGCCATCTAACTACTTACTTATATTTACAAATTAAAAATTATCAGCCTGGAATTTGATCCTAAAGTTCACTGAATTTACAAAAAAGATTACAAGAATTTATTGAAAAATATTGAAAAAGCAGATTGGAGAAGAGTAATGGATACAACTGAGGTAAATGAAGGATTTAGCATATTGGTAATGACTATTACACAAATTAGAAATAACTGTAAGCAAATTGTGCTATTAAAAATAGGGAAAGAAATTTAAACCTGGAAAACATTCTCTTTAAAACATAGTATAAGGAAAAGTAATAAAATGCACAAGAAAACGAGAAACAGCATAGTGGATATTATATATTATACAAGACGTAGAAATATATTAAACTCTTTGATCATTGCAACAAATAATAATATTAAAAAAAGTGGGAAATTATTAATGAAATTACCGATGAGTGATAGCACAGCTAGGAAATAAATCTTTAGTGAAATAGAGTTCTAGAGCCTCTTTCTCATGATCCTCTGAAGTATGTAAACACATTTAATGAATTCTTTACAAACATTGCAGCATATGCTGGTCTAGAAAGTCAAATGCATGAATAAAACATCTCTCTAAATCCTACTCCACCAGCATCAAATACATATACCATTTTAAATTGATTTGCTTTATTTCCAGTAACCATAAGTGAGCATAACAAGGTCTTTAGGACGGGATGCACTTTCAGGTTACAAAACTCAGAATCAGAGTCTTGATTTATTTATTCAATTTATTTTTGGAAAAAGGACTTTTTCCTGAAGTTTAGAAATCTTCAATAGTCCAACCATTTTTTAAAAGAGGTAATCATAGATATATCAACAATTATAGATCTATATCAATATTGCCTATTAGCGGAAAAATATTCGAACTCAAAATTATTTGAAGATTTAAATAGAAAAAAATTTAGCTGAAAAACAATTTGGATTCACAAAGGGTAGAACTACTGAGATGGCAATATAATTCCTGACTAATACAGTAATTTGAGAATTAGACTGCAGTAGAAAATCTTTGGCATTTTTTTGGATTTATTTAAAGCTTTTGATTTGGTCAACCAGTGTTTTATTGGGAAAAAATAACTACGGAATTATAGGAAAGACTTTATTGAATAAAATCATATTTACGTAATAGAAAGCAAGTTGTCAGTATATCTAATACAACAGTGATATACTATATGTAGCAATGGGTGTTCCTCAAGGTTCAGTCCTGGAGCCAATACTATTTTTACTAAACGTTAATTATATTTTTGAAGCAGAAATAATCTCCTTTGCAGATGACACAGAATTACTGTACTGTCGCTCAAAAAAGTATCCGAACACTACGGTTGATTGCAAAATTCAGAAAAAATATCTGGCAACGATTTTTTAGAAATTAGTGATCTGGCAACCTTCGTGTCATGTGATTACAGAATCAGGAAAAATATCTGGAGCGTGTACAGCAACTGTATACGCTCCATTTACCGTTCACAGCAAACTGGAGCGTGTGCAGTTACTGCACACGCTCCAGTTTTCAGGAAAACGGTAACTGCACACGCTCAATATTTCCGTGAGTGAGCCCACACGATCTAGTATCAAAATAATATGATCACCTACAGTCGCTCAAAAAAGTATCCGAACGCTATGGTTGATTACAAAATTCAGATAAACTATCTGGCAACGATTTTTTTAGAAATTAGTGATCTGGCAACCTTCGTGTCACGTGACACCAAAGTTGCCAGATCACTAATTTCTAAAAAAATCGTTGCCAGATATTTTTTCTGAATTTTGTAATCAACCGTAGTGTTCGGATACTTTTTTGAGCGACTGTACAAGTGAGAAAACACAGAAGCATTTTATGATATGACATTCGTGCTAAAACTCGAAATTTTGGTTACAGAGCAATATCTAAAGTCCCAATAGAAGTAAAACAGCAAACGAAGAGTTTTCGCTGCGAACCAAAACAAAATTAAAAAAAAATAAATTAACAATTGTTCATGATATCAATTTCACCAATTATGTAATGTGAAATGAAAATGTGAATGTAAATGTGAAAAAAGAGGAAAAAAATAAAATATATAAAATACCTTGGAGTTATGATTAAGACCTTCAATTGGAACAACCATATATATCTAACATGCCGCAAAATTAACAATATTTTATCAAAAATATGCTTTGAGATTCATATTGGATATTTCAAGCAAGAGATGTTTTTATTATTCTTGCAAACACCCACAAATAAAATATGGAATTAGAACATGGGGTGGAGCTCCAAAGAGTGCTGCATAGATTAAGAGCTTAAATATGATTGAATGATGCCAACCGACGTTCCACTATCTATACAGGACAGTACTACATCATATGGATGGCACCAAAAGCCACCTTCGTGTGCTGGTTGAGGCTTATCGGAATGCTGACATTGAGGCTGCGATGCAGCGGAGAGAGTACGTATCCTCTGCATTACTTTATATTATCCAAATCTTTTCATTCATGTCTCTAATTTTGGTAATTTTGAATTTTGAGCCTTGTGTGCTGGTTGATGCCTATCAGAACGCCGACATTAAGACTGTGCAGCAGCTGTGAGAGTACTTTCCTTCTACATTAGTTTAATATTATCGAAATCAGTCAGTTCATTCATGTCTCTAATTATGAAACTTTCGAATTTTGAACCGTGCCGATGATTTATTACCAATATGGTTAGGTAGCATTATGGTCTAATTTTGCTGCAACTCTGTACATGAATGTGCCGAAAGTCTACATTTTTAAGGGGTAAATTCGAGCTCTTTTAATTTTAAAAGCATAATATTCGCTACATAAATATCAGTTATTTGGGACAGATGTCCAAGTTCGAAACTCTCGTAGTTTTTTGGATGGTTGGGTGAGGGGACCCACTGGACAGCTGTTAGGAAAAGGGTGTCAACCTCCCGTCACGGCCATTCAGCGTGTTCTTTAACGTGTGTGGGTGTGTCTCTCCCACACACGGGACCACGGCTTAACATCCCATCCGACGGACGGCTGCCTTTTCAAACCCAACAGTGGCCCCTATTCACTGCAGCATTGAAAAAAGTCTCACCAAGACTACTGATGAAAACCTCAAGAACATACCGCTCACTACCCATCTTCAACGCTCTACGAATACTGCCTGTAATGAAAGAATATATATTCAATATAATAGAATACGTCCACAAATATATAGATTAATTTGCAAAGAAAAACTTTTATATCCGATTAAGAGAAAGCGAAAAAAAATTATTTGTACCCACCTATAAATAAATCAATTTCTATATGAAATGCAAATTTCGAAGGTTTAATAAGACTTTATAATGATTAGGACTATAAAATTAATAAGACTTAAGACTTTATAATGATTCCTGATGAACTGGAAAGGAGTCGTCCTCTGCACACATTTAAAATGAAACTCCATGATTGGACTTCAATTAAAATGAATCGTATTGCTAATGAAGTTACGAAAAATATATTTTACGTAATGTTAAATGGCTTTATATATCCAGCACACAAGTCTTCACTTAAACAATTTTTAGTGCTGCAAAAGAGATTTATTCGCTTATTAACTAAAAGCCCAAAAACGCAACCTTCATTACCTTTGTTTCGAGAAGCAGGAATTTTGCCTTTACGCTATGATTATTTTTTCGAAATAATTAAATACTTTTACTTTAGAAATGATAGCATTAAAACTGATACGAATAATTACCAATTAAGACGAGATAAAAACATAAATTATGAAATTCCTGCATTACATAAGGAAATTTTTAGGCACTATTATTTGTATTTAGCACCGAAATTCCTTTCCTCTCTTCCGGTCAGCATGAAAAATATCACGAATTATCATTTGTTTTCTAAAGTTCTCAAGAACTACATTTTGAAACTGGATGATGTGGAAACTTTTTGCATTAATCTACTACAACTGTTTTTATGTAACATGGATATTGAATGTTTCTGACTTTCTGACTTTCACATTTCTGGATTACTAGAAATTTTTTGTTTTCAGTTGTTTTCGTTTTTTTTGTGTATTTTTCAATGTGACGACTGATGTTTTCAATTTAGATTGTTTCTGTATGCAAATCACACTCTTTTGAAAACTTGTTCTGTATGCAAATCACACTCTTTTGAAACCTTAAAAGTTTTTGTATGCTGTTAAACATTATCTGAAATAAAAATTATCTATCTATCTAATTATCAATAACGAAAAGGTAAAGTAAATAAAGTAAACTTATCGATAAACGAAACAAATAAAATAGAAAGTTAAATCCAAGAACAGCACAAAATATCTGATGGCATTCATATTCGTTTTCTAGTGAGGGCGAATGAGAATTGCTACGAAATAAAGCAATACACTGTTTTCCAAAAAAAAAGAGAGAAATGCTACGGATATCAAGTCTATAATTTGTCCAAGATCAACGCCTGCGCCATTTTTTTTCCTTTCTGTCTACCGGTATAGATTACATACGTACACATTGCAAAAAATACTTTCACGTAGCCATTGAGAGTAGCAATACTTCTGTCTAACGCACCGCACGAACAGATAATTATAGCAACAACATCAGACAGACTTTTTAATGTTCCCAAAAAAGTATTTCTAATTAACTTATCAGCTAACTTTCTGTACTTCACTATTTACAGCTTTTTCTTTTCGAGACATTTCAGATTCATTGCCAGTCCGTTTAGTTTTTTCTTCTCTTTTGTAACTTTTCAGCCAACAGGAGCGCTAGTATCGCTTTCTCAGTGACGATGCCAGATCCGCTGCCACTATATTCCCAGCAGACGACCATTACTCTTTATCCAACCGCCAGTTGCTGGAGTGTGACATCGGAATTACTTGTCACTGACGCTATTCTTGACTCTATTAGGGAGAATGAATAATTACATTGCGGAGTCCTTTTTTCTTATTTTTTATACAAGAGATCAAGATATGAGGGGAGGGAGACTTTATCCTCCTCATTCCTATCTGCTTCATAAAAAAAATGAAACTGAAAAACTCTGGTCAATCACCTTATTCTCTGGAATTTCACAATAAATGAACAACTCTTTCGGCAATTTTTTATATACCTTATTTCTACTCTCTCCGCTTTATTTTTTATCTGATGCTCTCTTTTATCTGTCAAGTCACTTCATGATTTTCTTTTTTCCTATGCGATGTAATAATATTTTCGATGTATTAAAAAAACCGGTCTGCATCGAGGTTAAAAATTTGCTCCCCTGAGTGAAGTTCACGACCTGGTCATTTTTCACCACCTGTCATGCCGGCTCTGCTCGCACGTCTGCAGCAAAAACTGCCGCCATGGCAGTAGTGGCCCTTTCGGCCACGGGGGTAATTGTCACCGCTTCGGTATTTCCTGTACATGCAATACGGATTCGTAATTTCAAGAGAATAAATAAATCTGTCATTTCGTACTTATTGTGCAGATGTCTGCGGTTTTCCCCGTAAGCAAGTATGTTTTCATCGATGAAGGAGAAAGCTGGTTAAATACATAATGCGCTAATTAGAGTTCTAGAAGCTGGAACCAGATTGTGAATATACGCCAAATCTCTCTTACTACCGACTTGATGGTTATTGTGTTATACAAACGGTTACTGCATTCGATGAAGAATTTAGTTATAAGAAAACCTTCCTGTTACCAGACAGGAAATGACAAGGGGACGGACTATTTTTACTCTCTCGACCACTTCCTGTAACTATGATCAACTACAGAATACGATTTAAATGATTCTTTCATTCAACATAATACAATTTACATGTTGTTGTCAATGGGAATCTAACTTTGAAGCTCTGTAACTTCTAAAATATCTATTAACGGAAAAATGCCACTGAAGACAAATTAAAGCTCATAATCAAAGGTATTTAAATCTCGATTTTCAAAAATATTCAGTATGTGAAGAGTTTTGGAAGATAGAATATTTGACAACACTAATGCGTCATAAGAAGTGGCGTTGTTTGGGTTGTTTTACCGCTGACCGGCACTTTTTTTTCAACATCATCTTCAGCCTCAAGCAGCCATGGGCTACGGAGGTTAAAACCAGACCGTGCAATTTAGTTCTCCAAGCATATTTGTCCTGAGTTACATCTGCTGCATCTGACCACTGTACACCACCCGAACAAAGTCCTGTTTGACATTGTCCACCCACTGCAACCTGCCTCTTTCTGAGGCCGTTGCAGTCTCCGCCTCTTCTGAGGCGACTGCAGTCTCCGCCTCTTTCTGAGGCCTTTAGATACACTGTTCATAACCATATTCGCTAAACTATAATTATCCATATGGGCAATATGGCCAAACCAACGGAGTCTCTCTCTGCACAATTTATACTGCTCAGAGGAGGTTGCCGACTCCTTTGCCTAACCTCTTCATTACTTACAAAGTTGAACCACCTAATGCCTAATGCATAAGCATCTAGTTTCCTGTTATCTTGTTTACAAAGTGTCCAAGTGTCACTAGCATAAGTAACCCTAGAAAGAACCAAACTATAATAGTCTAATTTTAGTCTTTAGGTGTATACGCCTATTTTTCCACACTCTCCGTAGATTCTTAAAAGTCCCTGCAGCAATCCCTATTCGTCTGTTAATCTCATGCCGCACATCACCATTATCTGTTACATAGCTCCCAAGATAATTAAACTGTGACACCTGCTCAAGACTGCAACCATTCAGATTAACTGAATCACAGTCTGCCTGACCAATTTTCATCACTTTAGTTTTCTATCCGTTTATAACTACACCTCCTCTACTACCAGTCTCATCAACAACTCGAATGAAAGAGTTACAATGTCTTAAATGCCCAAGTCACAAGGTCCCCCTAGCGCTCAGTGAAGGTTAGGGGGAGGGAACCCACTGGACAGCTCTTAGGAGACAGATGGAAGCCTCCCCTCAAGGCCCTCCAGCGTGTCCTTTAATGCACAGGGTATGGCTCTCTTCCGTACACGGAGTCACGATTTAACGTCCCATTCGACGGACGGTTGTCTTTCCAACCCCATGGGTGTCCCTTACTGACCGAGAGCATGGCAGGGAATTTTACGGAGAGATCTCTTAACGCTGGCGCAGCTGGGACGGCAGATTACGAGCATGTGGTATCCTCCTTAAAGATTTTCCTTTAGAAATTGATTAAATCTTAATGTCTTTTTTTTCAAACCGTTTAATAAAGAAAATATATCTTTCAGAAGTTTGCGTCATGATCATTTCAATATTGGACAAATTATGAATATCTTTTAAAAAACGAGATAATTTATTATTAAATATCCCAGCTTCCCTAACTCTTTAAATAGTGAACAAATATTGTTGAAAATAGAGATTCAAATTGATTTAATTATACTCATTATCTTCAGCCATATTTTCCCAATAAATGCATATTTTGGAAATTGTAGAATTTCGAGTTAGGTTGTTGGGTTGTTTTACCTCTGAGCGGCACTTTTTTGCACACCATGGGCTAAATGGCCAGGTCACATGGACCCCGAAGGCTCAGAGAAGGTTGGGGGAGGGGACCCACTGGAACAGCTGTTGGGAGACAGATGGTAGCCTCCCGTCAAGGCCATCCAGCGTGTTCTTTAACGTGCACAGGGTATGGCTCTCCCGCACACGGGGCCACGGCTTAACGTCCCATCCGATGGACGACGGCCTTTCCAAGCCCATCGGTGTCCCCTACTGACCGTGGGCAGGGCGGGGAATTTTGCGGAGATAAATCTCAACGCTGACTCAGCTGGGACTCGAACCTGGGAACTACAGATTGCGAGCGTCAAATTACCGTGTCACGTGACACGAAGGTTGCCAGATCACTAATTTCTAAAAAAATCGTTGCCAGACATTTTTTCTGAATTCTGTAATCAACCATAGTGTTCGGATACTTTTTTGAGCGACTGTACATATAATGCAAATTCTTTTTATAGTTATTTAGAATTCTCAATGCTTTGATGATACAATTAACTCTAGCAGATTTTTAATCATATCTTTTTTTAAGTGCAAAGGGAAAAATGTTACACTGCAATGGAAATCCCACCCCCGCTTTTTTTTTTTTAATCTTTTTCCAGCTCGATTGCATCGCTTGGCTCCTCATCCTTTATCCTTTATTTTTCTTTCTGGATCCGGGCCTGGATTGTGATTCAACATCATTTGCTTTTTGTTGTTAAGTATATTTTTGAATTCGAGAACATCGAAGTTTGCTAGAAGGCTTTCCCAAAGAAAGCTTTCTGACAATTTTTTCACTCTTAGTACAGTCGCTCAAAAAAGTATCCGATATACTTTTTTTTCACTCTTCGTACAACTTGGCGCTTCTTTTACAAGTCTCTATTTTTATAGAGATGTTCATTTAGTTCAAATGAACATCATCAAAATTCAAAATTTTGTAAACATAAATTGTGAATAAAATGAATGTTTAAAGTAAAAATTAGAACACATTCATTGCTCACTTTATTATATTAAACAACATATAATAAATATTTATTACGAAAATGAGATCCTTCCTTTTTGCGAGCAGTGGAGCAAATTTCATCCCCCACAAGCCTGAGAAAAGGAGTTATTCAGAGAACTATAACTGCTCGATGAGTTCGTTCCCAATTTCGAGTCCCACCAGTGCCAGCGTTGAAATTTACTTTCGCTAATCCATATCCTACCCTAGGCCAGAAAATTGACACCGATGAGCTTCAAACGGCCGCCGTCCGTCTTACGGGGGGGCGTTAAGCCTTGTCCCCGTGTTATGTGACCCGTGTGTAGGAGAGCGTTAAATGAGATGAGCATTAAAGAACATGCTAGATAGCCTTGACGGGAGAGCTTCCAACTTTGCCTGTATCGATATTTATCTCTGCTACTTCCCTTTCTCCCCTCAGTGAGAAAGGGCGCACCTATTCCGGTTGTCCATCAGAGAGCACGTTAAGTCATGTCCCCATGTACAGGAGAGCTACACCCTGTGCACGTTAGAGAACACGTCGGGAGGCTTCCATCTGTTTCGTAGCAACTGTCCAGTGGATCCCCTTCATCAGTCTTCTATGTGCCCTTGGGGTCTTTGTGATCTGCCCAATGGGTCCTCTCCTTCCAACCTTCTCTTAGCCTTAGGGGTCTTTGTTACCTAGCAGTTTAGCCCATTATGCGAAAAAAGTGCTCCTTAGAGTTAAAACAACCCAATCCAATGAATTCCATATTTGAGACTTATTCACCCCTCCCCCCCCCAAAAAAAAAAAAAGCTTCCTGAGACCGCCCATTGACCCTGTCTATGATTCATGCAAGATTCGAGCCCACATTCTTTATTCTGCCCCAAACACACTGAACCTTCGGTCTTTCCTTAGACATTACACATCGCCAATAACACTTTTCTTAGAAAGGAAACTTTTCCTTCATCGCAAACTATTTCAAATAAATAATCAAGAAATCAAGGTTATAGAAAAAGTAGCAGATCTCCTTGTTGAATACATTTTTGTGCCAATTCAATAAAAAAAAATTGTTTGACTTTCAGAGCTGTTACGTTTTGCTCCCTTAACCTCCCTCATCCTTCGATCTATTCCCACGAGTTCCCGCCTCTTTCATTTCACGCTTGTCTGACCCCCTCATGTCACGTGGCTAGCGACCCCGTGTTCATCACCTCAGGTATCCAACCAAAGTGTCATTTCTCGAAATTAATAATTTCTTCTCTTCATCCTCTCTTTCGCTCGGATGCTGAAGTTGCCGGGGAATCACATTACCTGTCTGGCTCGCTCTTTTTTTCATGTAGAGGTGAAATTCACTTTCGTTCAAGAAAAAATACACTGCGTGGAGTGGAACTGCGGTAAATGACGCGCGTTTTCCCGTTCAAATGATAAATTTGAAATTCTCGTTTTCAAGGAGAATCAAGTTCAGTTGTTTTTCGAATTTAAATATCCCTAACGGTGGCAATTCGAACTAATGAACAACTTGAAAAATGTAAAGGGTTGGGTTGTTTTACCTCTGAGCGGCACTTTTTTGCACACCATGGGCTAAATGGCCAGGTCACATGGACCCCGAAGGCTAAGAGAAGGTTGGGGGAGGGGACCCACTGGAACAGCTGTTGGGAGACAGATGGTAGCCTCCCGTCAAGGCCATCCAGCGTGTTCTTTAACGTGCACAGGGTATGGCTCTCCCGCATACGGGGCCACGGCTTAACGTCCCATCCGACGGACGGCGGCCTTTCCAAGCCCATCGGTGTCCCCTACTGACCGTGGGCAGGGCGGGGAATTTTGCGGAGATAAATCTCAACGCTGACCCAGCTGGGACTCGAACCTGGGAACTACAGATTACGAGCCTGGCGCGCTACCGACTGAGACCCCCCGCCCCCCGGCCCCCCAAAAAATGTAAAGAGTAATAATATTATGCTCGCCGAGTGGATAGCATCTTTGCCTACTGATCAAAGGGAACTGGATTCGAGCCCCAGATAAGGATTGATGTTTGAGTTGTCTTTCTACTGAGGTCTCGTTTTGCTCACAGATCTTCTCCATGGCGAGATAAAATGACAAGTTCCTCTGATGCCACTGGAAAGCAGATGATTGACGAGCAATTTATTTTATTATTTAATAGTACTTTTAAATAAAATAAATACCCCCTCAAGCAGCTGCTTGCCACAGAGGTCTGATAGGAGCCTGTCAGTTTATGTGCCATAGTAGAAGGTCTGAGAGGATGGCAGGACCTCAGCAGAAAAAAGACACATCCATGCCTTACCCAGGGCTCGACCCCAGGCCCCTTAGATCAGTAACCAAGCATGCTAACCACTCGGCAACGGGACTTACTTATGGAACACAAAAAGGAATTCAATGCATTGTTCATTGCTAATAGCGTGATGTTAGATTCCACACGGGACAGAGCTAGAATGAGTATTAAAAACATTGTTTTGAAATCCCTGTAATCATATTTCGCACACGGGGTTCCCCCAGAACACTCCTTATTATACTGAAAATTCGAGTCTCTACCTGTAAGTCTATTTAGAATTTCAAACCACTCTGCCGAATTTATTTTTCATTTAACACTTTATGACTTTCCCCTCCCCCCAAAAAATGATTAGAAGTAATAGCAGTGTTTTAATTTCGTATAATATTTAACAGTCTAAAAACGGAGTTCGAAATATCACAAGTGTAGCCTCTTTCGTCCTAAGAAATGTTTTTTCTTGGCTAGAAGACCACATTTAACAATCTTCAACCCTAGAAGATACCTCGGGCAATTCAAAGATAACATTGAATGGTCTTCAACCCTACAGGACACCTCGGGCAATTCAAAGATAACATTGAATGGTCTTCAACCCTACAAGACACCTTGGGCAATTCAAAGATAACATTGAATGGTCTTCAACCCCACAGGACACCTCGGGCAATTCAATGATAACATTGAACGGTCTTCAGCCCTACAAGATACCTCGGGTAATTTAAAGATAACATTGAATGGTCTTCAACCTTACAGGACATCTCGGGGAATTCAAAGATAGCATTGAATGATTTTCACCCCTACAGGACACCTCGAGTAAATCAAAGATAACATTGAATGGTCTACAACCATACAGTGGACAGGTCACTTCGGGGAACGCAAAGATAACATTGAATGGTCTTCAACCCTACAGGACACCTCGGGCAATTCAAAGATAGCATTGAATGATTTTCAACCCTACGGGACACCTCGGGCAATTCAAAGATAACATTGAATGATCTTCAACCCTACAAGTCACCTTGGGGAATTCAAATATTGAATGATGTTCAATCCTACAAGACACCTCGGGCAATTCAACGATAACATTGAATGGTCTTCAACTCTACAGGACAACTCGGGCAATTCAAATTTATCATTCAATGATCTTCAACCCTACAAGACACCTCGGGCAATTCAAAGATAACATCGAATGATCTTCAACCCTACAAGACACCTCGGGCAATTCAAAGATAACATTGAATAGTCTTCAACCCTACAGGACAACTCGGGCAATTCAAATTTATCATTCAATGATCTTCAACCCTACAAGACACCTCGGGCAATTCAAAGATAACATTGAATGGTTTTCAACCTTACAGGACCCCTCGGGCAATTCAAAGCTAAAATTAAATAGTCTTCAACCCTACAGGACACCTCAGGTAATTCAAAGAAAATATTGAATGGTCTTTAACAACAAGGAATGGTCTTCAACCCTACAGGACACCTCAGGTAATTCAAAGAAAATATTGAATGGTCTTTAACCCTACAGGACAACTCGGACAATTCAAAGATAACATTGAATGGTCTTCAACTCTACAAGACACTTCGGGCAATTAAAAGATAACATTGAATGGTCTTCAACGCTACAAGACACCTCGGGCAATTAAAAGATAACATTGAATGGTCTTCAACCCTACAAGACACGTCGGGTAAATCAAAGATAACATTGAATGATGTTCAACCCTACAAGACACCTTGGGCAATTCAAAGATAACATTGAATGATCTTGAACCCTAGAAGTCACCTCGGGCAATTCATAGATAACATTGAATGATCTTCAACCCTACAAGATACCTAGGCCAATTCAAAGATAACACTGAATGGTCTTCAACCCTACAAGACACCTTGGGCAATTCAAAGATAACATTTAACAATCTTCAACCTACAGGACACCTCGGGCAAATCAAAGATAACATTGAATGGTCTTCAACCCTACAGGACACCTCGGGCAATTCAAAGATAACATTGAATGGTCTTCAAACCTAAAGGACACCTCGGGCAATTCAAAGATAACATTGAATGGTCTTCAACTCTACAAGACACCTCGGACAATTCAAAGATAACAATGAATGGTCTTCAACCCTACAAGACACCTCGGGCAATGCAGAGATAACATTGAATGGCTTTCAACCCTGCAGGACACCTCGGGCAATTCAAAGATAACATTGAATGATTTTCAACCGTACAGCAGACCTCGGGCAATTCAAAGATAACATTGAATGGTTTTCAACCCTACAAAACACCTCGGGCAATTCAAGGATAACATTGAATGATCTTCAACCCTACATGGCACCTCGGGCAATTCAAACATAACATTGAATGGTCTTCAACCCTACAGGACACCTCGGGCAATTCAAAGATAACATTGAATGGTCTTCAACCCTACAGGACACCTCGGGCAACGCAAAGATAACATTGAATGGTCTTCAACCCTACAAGACACCTCGGGCAATTCAATGATAACATTGAACGGTCTTCAGCCCTTCAGGACACCTCGGGGAATTCAAAGATAACATTGAATGATTTTCAACCCTAAAGGAGGCCTTGGGCAATTCAAAGATAACATTGAATGGTCTTCAACTCTACAAGACACCTCGGGCAATTCAAAGATAACAATGAATGGTCTTCAACCCTACAAGACACCTCGGGCAATGCAGAGAACATTGAATGGTTTTCAACCCTACAGGACAGCTCGCCCAATTCAAAGATAACATTGAATGATTTTCAACCCTACAGCAGACCTCGGGCAATTCAAAGATAACATTGAATGGTCTTAACCCTACAAGACACCTCGGGCAATTCAAAGGTAAAATTCAGTGATCTTCAACCCTACATGTCACCTCGGGCAATTCAAAGATTGAATGGTCTTCAACCCTACAGGACCCCTCGGGCAATTCAAAGATAACATTGAATGGTCTTCAACCCTACAAGTCAACTTGGGCAATACAAAGATAACATTGAATGGTCTTCAACCCTACAGGAAACCTCGGGCAATTCAAAGATAACACTGAATGGTCTTCAACCCTACAGGACACCTCGGGAAATTCAAAGCTAATATTGAATGGTCTTCAACCCTACAAGACACCTCGGGCAATGCAAAGATAACATTGAATGGTGTTCAACCCTACAGGACACCTCGGGCAATGCAAAGATAACATTGAATGGTCTTCAACACTACAAGGCATCTCGGGTAATTCAAAGATAACAATGAATGGTCTTCAACTATACAGGACACCTCAGGCAATTCAAAGAGAGCATTGAATGATTTTCAACCCTACGGGACACCTCGGGCAATTCAAAGATAACATTGAATGGTCTTCAACTCTACAAGACACCTCAGGCAAATCAAAGATAACAATGAATGGCCTTAAACCCTACAAGACACCTCGGGCAATTGAAAGATAACATTCAATGGTTTTCACCCTACAAGACACCTCGGGCAATTCAAAGATAACATTGAATGATCTTCAACCCTACAAAACACCTCGGGCAATTCAAAGATAACACTGAATGGTTTTCAACCCTACAAGACACCTCGGGCAATTCAAAGATAACATTGAATGGTCTTCAACTCTACAAGACACCTCGGACAATTCAAAGATAACAATGAATGGTCTTCAACCCTACAAGACACCTCGGGCAATGCAGAGATAACATTGAATGGCTTTCAACCCTGCAGGACACCTCGGGCAATTCAAAGATAACATTGAATGATTTTCAACCGTACAGCAGACCTCGGGCAATTCAAAGATAACATTGAATGGTTTTCAACCCTACAAGACACCTCGGGCAATTCAAGGATAACATTGAATGATCTTCAACCCTACATGGCACCTCGGGCAATTCAAACATAACATTGAATGGTCTTCAACCCTACAGGACACCTCGGGCAATTCAAAGATAACATTGAATGGTCTTCAACCCTACAGGACACCTCGGGCAACGCAAAGATAACATTGAATGGTCTTCAACCCTACAAGACACCTCGGGCAATTCAATGATAACATTGAACGGTCTTCAGCCCTTCAGGACACCTCGGGGAATTCAAAGATAACATTGAATGATTTTCAACCCTAAAGGAGGCCTTGGGCAATTCAAAGATAACATTGAATGGTCTTCAACTCTACAAGACACCTCGGGCAATTCAAAGATAGCAATGAATGGTCTTCAACCCTACAAGACACCTCGGGCAATGCAGAGAACATTGAATGGTTTTCAACCCTACAGGACAGCTCGGCCAATTCAAAGATAACATTGAATGATTTTCAACCCTACAGCAGACCTCGGGCAATTCAAAGATAACATTGAATGGTCTTAACCCTACAAGACACCTCGGGCAATTCAAAGGTAAAATTCAGTGATCTTCAACCCTACATGTCACCTCGGGCAATTCAAAGATTGAATGGTCTTCAACCCTACAGGACCCCTCGGGCAATTCAAAGATAACATTGAATGGTCTTCAACCCTACAAGTCAACTTGGGCAATACAAAGATAACATTGAATGGTCTTCAACCCTACAGGAAACCTCGGGCAATTCAAAGATAACACTGAATGGTCTTCAACCCTACAGGACACCTCGGGAAATTCAAAGCTAATATTGAATGGTCTTCAACCCTACAAGACACCTCGGGCAATGCAAAGATAACATTGAATGGTGTTCAACCCTACAGGACACCTCGGGCAATGCAAAGATAACATTGAATGGTCTTCAACACTACAAGGCATCTCGGGTAATTCAAAGATAACAATGAATGGTCTTCAACTATACAGGACACCTCAGGCAATTCAAAGAGAGCATTGAATGATTTTCAACCCTACGGGACACCTCGGGCAATTCAAAGATAACATTGAATGGTCTTCAACTCTACAAGACACCTCAGGCAAATCAAAGATAACAATGAATGGCCTTAAACCCTACAAGACACCTCGGGCAATTCAAAGATAACATTCAATGGTTTTCACCCTACAAGACACCTCGGGCAATTCAAAGATAACATTGAATGATCTTCAACCCTACAAAACACCTCGGGCAATTCAAAGATAACACTGAATGGTTTTCAACCCTACAAGACACCTCGGGCAATTCAAAGATAACATTGAATGGTCTTCAACTCTACAAGACACCTCGGGCAATTAAAAGATAATATTGAATGGTCTTCTCACGGCACCTCAGGGCACCTCAGGCAATTCAAATAAATCAATAATAATAATAATCGGAAATAGAAGAGAACCAAGGCAATTAAGATACCCTGTTGAATGGTCCTAAATCCGAGAGAGGACAGCTCGGGTAATTCAAAGACTACACTGAATGGTCTTTACAATAACGTATTTTGAATATATGATTAGGAGGGAGGGGGGATTCAATCTTATTCAAAAGTTAAAACGTATGTAATCAATATGTAAATATTTATTAAAAAGTCAAATAGCAAGAAAAAAAACTAATAATTAGTCATGGGCTACGGAGGTACAACCAGACCGTGCAATTTAGTTCTCCAAGCAAGTCTATCCTGAGCTACATCTACTGCATCCGGCCACTGCACACCAATTCTAACAAGGTCCTGTTTGACATTGTCTGCCCACCACATCCTAGGTCTCCCCTTCTTTCTGAGACCTTTAGGCACACTGTTCATAACCCTATTCGCCAATCTATAATTATTCATACGGGCAACATGGCCAAACCAACGGAGTCTCTCTCTGCACAATATGCTGCTTAAAGGAGGTTGAAACTCCTTTGCCAAACCTCATCATTAGTTACAAAGTTGAACCACCTAATGACCAAGATAATGCGTAAGCATCTGGAATCAAAAGCATCAAGTTTCTTGTTATCTTGTTTACAAAGTGTCCAAGTTTCACTACCATAACTAACCCTACAAAGGACCAAACTATTATACAGTCTAATTTTAGTCTTTAGGTGGGTACACCTATTTCTCCAGTCTCCATAGATTCTTAAAAGTCCTGGCAGCAATCCCTATTCGTCTGTTAATCTCATGCCGCACATCACCATTTCTGTTACATAGCTCCCAAGATAATTAAACTGTGCCACCTGCTCAAGACTGCAACCGTTCAGATTAACTGAATCACAGCCTGCCTGACCAATTTTCATCACTTTAGTTTTCTCTCTGTTTATAACCAAACCTACTCTACTACCAGTCTCATCAACAGCTCGAATGAAAGAGTTCATCTCATCAACATCATTTGCCAAAAGGGCTAAATCATCAGCATAATCTAAATCAGAAATTTTCCTATCTCCAGTCCATTTAAGGCCAAAATCTTTCCCTTAAAGTGAATTTCGCATAACATAATCAACAACCAAACTAAAGAGAAAAGGAGACAAAATGCACCCTTGTCGAACACCAGAAGTAATGCTAAACCAATTGCTACAAGCCTTACAAATTCTCACACACGACTCAGTGTTATTATAGAGAGCTTTCATTATGTTAACTAACTTGTCTGGTATACCATATGATCTCACAATCAACCACAAATTATGACGATCAACAGAGTCGGAAGCCTTTTTGAAATCAACAAAGCTAGTAACCAAAGGTTTCTGAAACTCTAAACGTTTCTCAAGAATCTGCCTAAGTGAAAATATCTGATCCACACATCCCCTACCACTTCTGAATCCACATTGCTCATCACGCAATTGACTGTCAACCAGATTCTTAATTCTATTAAGCACAATCATGGAAAGAACTTTCCCTGGAGCAGAGAGTAGGCTGATACCCCTATAGTTATCACAAGAACTGCGATCACCTTTTTTGAAAATAGGGATAACAATAGCTCTTGTAAAATCCTTAGGAACCATGCCTTTATCATAAAAGATATTCAGAATTTCAGTCATCCAAGTGGTAACCGAAACATTCCCAGCTCTAAGCATTTCCGTAGTGATTTCATCTACCCCTGGGGATTTATGAAGTTTAAGTTTAGAAACAGCCAAAATAACTTCAGATTGTGTTATAGGGTCAACATTGAAGCCATCAATGCATCTATCATCATTGCAAACAATGGGAGTAGAACTAACCACATTGTTTAGAACATCACTGAAATGCTCAGCCCACCTAGCCATGACAGAATCCTCACCTTCTATAACCTTACCTTGTTTATCCTTCAATCCCTGTATACCTGTTCGTTTTCTACCACACAAAACATGAACTATCTGGTACAGCTCTCTGCTGTTGTGCTGTCTAACTGCTTCCTCGGCTTTGTCAGCCAAACCATGAAGCCAAAGCTTCTTATCAGCAGCTAACTGATCCTTTACATGTTTATTAAGTTCCTTGTAATGCTTTCTATTAGGACTAATAAGGTATTGATTAAGGACATTCCTGCAGTTCTTTCTTTCCGAAATAAGCTCAAGTGCCTTATCACTCAGATAATTCTGACTCTTCTGCTCCTTTTTTCCTAAAAGAGTACTGTTAGTGTCCAAAAACACCTGTTTAAAATGATCCCATTCTTCCTCAACTTCAGTAGTAAGCATACCATGACTGTCATAATGACTAAGTAACCTATCATGGTAAGCTTTGGCTATAACTTGGTCTTTCAGAGCTTCAGTATTAAAAGCAAATTTTTTAACCCTAGCACACTTTTTAAGTTTAAGTTGCACTTTTAACAAGATAATGGTCAGATCCAATTTCAGCTCCCCTATATGTCCTGGTATTTCTAACAGAACTAGTCCATTTGCTGTTAATATATAATCAATCATATTCTTATGCAGCCATCAGGTGAAACCCATGTGTACTTATGTATGTCGCGGTGTTTGTAATAAGTGTTAGTTATTCTGAATCGATTGAGTTTACTTACCTGTAGGAGACGTTGCCCATTGCCATTGCAGCTACCAATACCAAAAGGGCCTATTACTCTTCCCTAAAGGTCAGAGTCAGTACCAACTTTGGCATTGAAGTCACCAAGAACAAGGGTAATATCTCTTTTCTTGACAGAATTCAAAATATCCTGAAGTTGTCCATAAAACCTATCTTTCTCATCCTCATCGGCATCCTCAGTGGGGGGCATAACAGCAGATAACATTCAAGTCTTTAACGCTTGTCTGAAATTTTGCTGTAAGAAACCTTTCATTAATGCACTCATATCCTAGAAGAGCATCACTAGCGTGTCTGCTGAGAAGCAGACCCACGCCTTGGTGATGCTTATTGTCGTCCCTCCCTGAAAAGAGAAATTTAAGATTATTTTTAAGAATCTGACTTTTATCTGTCCAACTGGTCTCTTGCAAGCCGAGAATATCTAAATTATAATGGTGGAATTCTTGTGTGAGGACATCAAGAGAAAAAGCTCTGTGCAGAGTCCTCACATTCCAACTACCTATGGAGAGAAAATGGTTAGTGGGATGTTTAAAGAAGCTATGCTTATTGAGAGAGGGAATGCCGACAATATCAAACAGCCCCCTAATCGCAGACATGGGGCAAAGACCCGTTCCCCCACCACTAAAGGCTGAAGCCATCTACACCGGAAAACTTCCTCCAATGTAGAATTTGACGATGCCAATAGAAGCAAAGAGTTCAGGTGCCTGCGATGACTTCTGCTCAGGATTATCCACCAGCTGATAAACATATCCTGTGAATCTATTCACTTGGGGCTGTCAACCCACAAACAAACAGAAAACACAGCGGAAGATTTTCCCTCCACAGAAGCCCACCAGTGCAGCAGAATCAGGATCCATAATCAAGCTCAGAGCCATATATCTATCCAGTCCAGTGGGTTTATATGGTCAGCACCAGGACCCTGTGTGGTTGACCACTCCTCAGCAAGGTAGAAAAAAAAGAAAAGTAGCCATAGTTGTCCAGATCAGTAGGCCACACTAATCTGGCAGCCCTCCCCTTCCATTCACTTCCACAAGAGAGTATCTCTTTTGAAAGGTACTAACGGTCTGCAGCACGAGAAGGCGGGGTCGGACATTAGGTGCTAGGCCTGGCCGGTTCTATGCATCATCACAGGGGATTGGTGCATAGCTCTCCTTTCAGTGACTACCTATAGCTAGGTAGCTAGTACTAGTTAAATAAAAACCAGTGGTACATTTTGCAATAATGCTTTTAATAATTGCTAAATACTCGAAAATAATAAAAATGCAAAATAATTTTCGAAACATATAAAATTGGGGAATATAGAATCTCCCCCCCCCCTTTAATAAGGCACTGGTCTTCACGCTTAGAAGGTAGCCTACGCAGTTCAAAGACCACGTTGAATGGTCTTTAGCCCGAGAGGAGTTCAATTACAGTGGACAACTCGGTCACTTCAAAGACCACTTTGAATGGTTTTCATCATTCTTAAAGATAACGTAGACACTTTAAAAACCATACTGAATGGTCTGTAACTCGAAAAAATAATCTGGTCCTTTTAGAAACCACGCTAAATGATTTTCAACCCGTGAGAATAACTTGGGTACTTCAAAGACTATGCAGAATAATCTTCAATCGAAAAGGATAACTTGGGCACTTCAAACCCGTGCTTAATGGTTTTGAACCTGGAAGGGCAACCTAGGATATCAAAGACCAGAGAATGCAATCTGGGAACTTTAAGGAGCGCGCACTAAATGACTCGTAAATGTTGCTCCTACATATTACTGAAAGACTTCTTATTTGCATTTGATTAAATTATAAAAGTTTTATTAGACTAATAAAGCATATTATAAAGCGGCTAACGTAAAATATGAATGACTACCTCTACTATGAATGAACAATAAATTAAATTGAATTCTGTTTCTAGACTGAAGATGAAAAAATTTCCTTTTCTATGCTACCATCGCTGATCTGCTACTGAAGATGGAATTTCCTGGCACTTGACTCAAAGCTCTCAAGGTTTTCTTCCGCCCTAGGCAGCAACGTTTTTGCCACCGTTTGAACTTTGCTGCTTATTATAAGCTGCTGCTTTTACTTTGATATCTGCCGCCTTAACAAAAACAGCGGAACTCCACGCTTAGTAAATAAGGTTTTTCCATATCGACCCTCACCTAAGAACAGTTATTAACTCTTGATAGACGATATTAGGCAACTGCATAGTGGCGCTATTAACCCTGCTAATGGGCAATTATCAATAAACCAAGTTGGGATTTCCTGGCATTGAAACCTTTGACGAACAATATCTCCTCACCCCCATTCCCCCTCCGCATCTTTTCTGTTGTCAGGATTATTCGCAATCCTTTTTCTCCTGTTCATTCATTCGATATTACTCTCTTGTACTTTTAAATCTTCTTTTCGTTCAGCCTAATTTCTACGTTTCTTATCATCTCTCATATTATATGTTCGTCTGTGAAACTTGTTATTTTATTTGTATGTATCAAATAATTATATCATTCCTGTAAACATGTTTCTATTTTTGTACTATCCTTAATATTTCTTTTTTAATTTCTCAAATGTACTGGGGCATCAAGCCACTTGAACGTTGAATTAATATCTAAAATTACCTGTACCTTGGCATTACTGTAACCTCCTGCATGGAATAAATTATTATTTTTATTAAATAGCTAGGTCACAAAGACCCAAAGGGCTCAGAGGTTGGGTGAAGAGGATCCACTAGACACACATTCTGTTAGGTGACAGAAGGAAGTCTCCCGCCATCCAGCGTGTCCTTTAACGTGCATAGGGTATGATTCTCCTCCACACAGAGTCACTGCCAGTCTTGCCAACTTACTGTCTCTAGCTTTTTTAGCAGTTGTCCAGCTTGAAAATTTTTCAACTTGACTTCTTTTTAAATAAAAAAACTAGCGTTTTCCGTTTTATTTTTGCGTTTTTAAACCGCATTTTAACAATTAAAATTTGTTGTTCCTTAAACATTAAAAAAACTAGCTTTTTTTTTTATACCAAAACGCTTTTTTTAAAAGTGTTACGTGTAAGGTTTGACTTACACGTAACACTGGCCACTGCTTAACCTCTCATCTGAAGGACTGCAAACTTTCCAAGCCCCTTGGTACCTCCTTCCTGACCGAGGCCAGGGTGGAGGTTTAGTGGAAATAAATCTCAACGCTGGCACAGATGGGATTCGAACCTGAAATAAGATTAAGGGCCTGGTGCGCTGCCGACTGAATCAACCGCCTTTCCTGTAGGTCCGGATCTAAAAAATAAAATTATTAGGGGGAAGGAGAAATCAAGTGACAATAATCACCATTACTCTGTTTCCCTTTTTTTTTTTAATTTCTCATATTATATTCTCGCCAAATAGCGAAATATATATTTTTCTCCTCTTTTCCAGTGGTTTTTTAAAATAAATACTCTTGCGAAATATTTGCCATATATTTGCCCCGAAACGGGCATTAGTCTCTTGACTTCGATCCCCTTTTCTCCCTACAGAGCCTGCTCTGAATGGCAGTGTATTGAAGAAAGTTTTAGATGTAGACTGCTTCTCTTTACTACATAACAGATATTTTGCTGGAAAGAAATAGAAATAACCAGAACTGGATCTAGCGGGGCAGCAGCATACTGCATTGGAAATCAACTTTCTGCCCCCCCCCCCCCTCCCTTCGATTTTTTTAGATCCGAGCCTGAAAATAACCATGAAGAATTAATAGATTACAAGAAAATTGGTGAACTGTAACCTGCCATCCTCTCAGATCTTCTACTTTGGCATATAAACTGACAGTCTCCTGTCAGACCTCTGTGGCAAGCAGCTGCTTGAGGGGGTATTTATTGTGCCGTCCCGTGGCCGAGTGGTTAGCGCGCTTGGCTATTGATCTACGGGACCTGGGTTCGAGCCCCGGGTAAGGCATGGATGTTCGTGTTGTTTTTCTGCTGAGGTCCTGCCATCCTCTCAGACCTTCTACTCTGGCATATAAACTGACAGGGTCCTGTCAGACCTCTGTGGCAAACAGCTGCTTGAGGGGGTATTTAAAATTAACGTGTGTAGGAGGTTGCCAGGTGGAGTCTGGAACACACAGCATTGGGTGACGTTGGATTTTTCTCAGTGGATTTTCTTTCTTTTTGATTAAAATACCTGGATTGAGAAGATTCCAGTGGAATATTAGTTACAGCAGATTAAATGGGTCTGGATAACCATAAAGTTATTAGTTACAATGCCATTTTGATGAGTTGACGATTTGACGTCACAGAGTGCAAACATGTGTGTGTGTGCTGTTATGTAAATTTGTACGTGGCAGATGATAGCGGTGGAAAGGCAAGCAGCGTAAGGAGAAGACAAAGATTTTTGAAGGTTATTTTAAGAAGATAAGTTTCTCTTTCGTTCTTTAGTTCCGTTATACTGTACATTACCGAATGTAGAATATTATTTTTCATTATCTCAACCTGCGAAGTGCAGGTTGCTTTTTCTTTTAGACCAAGAGTGTCAAAATACTTATTTTTTTTTTTAGACTTTTCTGAATTTTTGTTAAACGACTTTAAGTCAAAATATTCTTCAGTTCTTGATAGCTCTCAAGAACAGCAAATGGCTGAACAGAATGATAATATATGAAAACGTCGCATGGAAGAACATGACCCATTGCCATTAAAGCTACCTCCAGCAGGGACCAAATTTTTCAAAGATAATGAAATAGTGGAATTAGCTAACAACATTAACCTTCAGAATCCCAACTCCATCCTATCCCAACTGCAAAACCACAAGCACTTAAACGAGCATTATCAGTATGCATCCAATCCTAATGAAGTTAAAGATGTATATATTACCATGACCAAAAATATCGTAATGAACACTTCTTCCATGACGTGTGCTCAAGATATTTTAGGAATCTCAGAATTACTTTTTGTTGCTGATACAACTATTTTATTAATAGGGACACTTACCACTCAGTTTATCTTAAGAGATGTAGAGCACACTATTACAATGCAAGAATTGCAAAAAGAGCTCATCTCAGATCATCTGACAGTTGTAGAATTACTTCGCTTTTATCGTAGAGAAGGACTTCAATACATCCCAATACAATCTGATCTTCCCGCTATTTTAGGACACATTGTCCTTCGGAAGTTCATTTATGGTGACAGCTACAACGACCATCCATATTCGCAGAAAGACCACGCCGCTGCACCAACTGCCAACGCTATGGAAATTCAGCTAAAACTTGTCGCAGTAAACAACGTTGTGGTGCGGAGACGAACATGCCTCCAACATATGCTAGTGGGTGCGGAGACGAACATGCCTCCAACATATGCTAGTGGGTGCGGAGACGAACATGCCTCCAACATATGCTAGTGGGTGCGGAGACGAACATGCCTCCAACATATGCTAGTGGGTGCGGAGACGAACATGCCTCCAACCTATGCCATACACCCACTCCTTATTGTTGTCTATGTAAAGGACCCCATACAACCACTGACCAACAATGCCACCTATGGATATAGGAAAAGGAGATATTAAACTACAAAACAACAAATCATGTTTCTTATCAAGAGGCAAGGAATAAGATTATTAAAGGCAAAACATCAGATGCATCATCTGTCGTGAAAAAACAGATTACACAAGACAATTCTAACAACATTGTTAACGCATCATGGATTGAAACACTTCAGAAAACTATTACAGAGAGCATTACAAAGGCGATCTCGAATGTAGAAAAACATTTCACAGAACTATTTAGTGTAGTTATCGCATCTGGAGTAAATACCTCGACCACCAAAAGAGAAAATCCAAACAGATATTCTTTCATCGAAACAATTGTTGATAAGAGAAACATCACCTAAAATTGGAAATTCTGATGTGTTATCAACAAATAAACCTTCTTCATGTGTTCAACCAGCAACTCTTCAAATAAATTCGTCAGGAAATAAAAACAACTTAACCCAACAAAAGCATCTCAAAACCTCTAGAAACAGAAGTTAGCGCTATGGGATATACCAACAATTTTCCATCAACTTCAAACAATAAATTGCATAACAAAATTGCTTCCAAAGGTGTAAAATCTCAAAATGCTCGAAAATCGAAAACTTCAGGCACAAAAATGTTTACCACTTCTAATTAATTTTCCCCCTTCGATATATTATAATGGAACTCTCATAGCATATCTGAAAACTCTCAACTTCTGCAAATTCTTGTGGCTACTCAAACTCCTTCAAGCATTTGCATTCAAGAAACTTGGCTGAAGCCTTCTCTCCGATTCCGCCTTTCGGTATATACAGTATTCCGCTCCGATCGACAAGACTGCCACGGAGGTGGTTTACTCACTGCTGTACACAAAGACTTTCCACGTGAACTGTTAACTCCTAATGCTATTCTTAATTTAAATACAGGACAACTTCAAGTAGTTTCTATTTCCCTACCGAAAGGGAATTTAATTGTGGCGAACTGCCATGCACTTAAAGGAGAGGATGCTATCAAAATTCTATGTTATCTATCTACTGCTTATCACAACTTGGACATTATTTTGGGAGACTAATGCCCATCATCCTATGTAGTGATTTATAACTTCTTCCCGCTCAGGAGAGATGGTAACAGATTGGATTCTTCAAAATAACTGGTGTTTGCTCAATGATGGATCCCTTACCTGTTTTAGTACCGCAACAGGATCTGCTATCGATTTAACTTTATGCACATCAAACTGGCATAGTCGGTGCTCATGGAAAACCACTGCTCCCACCTGACGAAGCGACCATTCCCCTATTCTAATCAAATTAAAGCCTACCATAAATAAATTCTTACCAGCTGGAGAATCTACTTGCCAACGTAGTTTTACGAACTGGAAGCATTTTTCCAACATCCTTCTACAAGACAGAAATCTCACCGATAATTCATGCGAAGATCTAATTTTAACACTACAATCAGCTTTGCAACTTTCTATTCAAATTCAACAATTACGAACAACTCGATCTCCAGAGTGGTGGACGCCAATTTGCCGCAAAGCTTTACAGAAAAAAAAAGCGAGCCTTTAACACCGCAAGACGCTCTCTCAGAAGAGATGACTGGATTGCTTATAGAGAAGCAGGCGCAATTCTCCGCCTCACCATTCGCACTGAAAAATCTCATTACTGGGCAAGAATGAGGGGAAAAAATTTCTTCCCCATCTGATTTATATCGTATTTACCGAAATTTTCGGACAGCGATTAACCAAGAGCATAATGCTCAGTCTTATAAAATAATGGTCTGTTCTACCCCATGCACTGACGCACGGGAACAGGCAGAAATGTTTTTTAATCACTTCACAAGAAGACTTCCTCAACAAACAGCAGATTTAATCTCTACATCAAAGGCTAATCATTTGATTGATGTTGACCCACCATTTACCTTTGCAGAATTAAAGATAGCACTCAGCCGCCAAAGAAACACTGCACGTGGAATAGACCAGGTTTCAATAGAAATGTTATAATAATATTAATAATAATTTATTTCATGCAGGGGGTTACAGTAAAGCCAAGGTACAGGTAATTTTGGATGTAAATTTAAACGTTCGAGTGGTTTGATGCCCCCAGTACGTTTCAGAAATTAAAAAGAAATATTGATGATATTACAAAACGACAAACATATTTACAGGAATTGCTTAATTATTTGATACATATAAACGAAAAGACAAGTTACACAGACGAAGACAAACATATAATATGAAATATGATAAAAAAAAAAAACAGAAAACTTAGGGGGAAGAAAAGGAAGGTTTAAGACAACAGAGAGTAATACTAAATGAATAAATAGGGAAAAGAAAAAAGGATTGTCTGATAATTCAAAGGACAACGATGGGGAGTGGGAATAGGGGTGAGGAAATATTGTTGGTCAAACGTTTCAATATTCTAATAGGAGTGGAGTAACATAGTTTTTGAATTTTGTTTTAGAATTTAAAGAAGTGATATCGCTCGGTAGAGAGATCCAAGTTGAGGATGCTTGAAAGGCAAAAGAAATTTCACCATACTTAGCTTTGTAAATTTTGGTAGTAGAAAACATTTTATTATTAGAGCGAAGGATGTGGTGGTGTAATCGAATATAGGGTGTAAGAATCGAATGAAGGGGATGAGACTTGTTAAAAATAGTGTCATGAATAAGGGTAATAAACCGCAGCTTTCTTCTAGATTCAAGAGTGGGAATTTGGTAGTTGGAACGAATATCAGTAAGTGTTAGACATTCTCGTTTGCTAAAATAAATTTTTTTGATGATTTTGAGAGCTTCATTTCGAACTTTTTCTAATTTATAAGAGTCCTTTTTATTAATACCAAAAAGAGTGGAGGCACAATATTCGAGTTTCGGTCGGATGTAAATTTTGTAGAACAATGGGGCATAGGAGGATATATAGGTTCGAATGTACCTCAATATATAAGTTCTTTTAGAAACTGAAGCGACGGTTTTATTAATGTGGGTTCCAAAGTCAAGATTATTATCTATCGTCATACCTAAGTACTTCATGGAAGTGGAAACTGTAATATGGGTGTTATTAAATCTAATGTTTGTGTCAGGCGGGGGAGAATTTGAAGTTGAAAGAAAAACAATATATTTTTTCTTTATATTGACAGTGAATCCATTTTTAGTATGCCAATGAATCACATCATGAATATTGTTTTCTATTTCTTGTTTTAGAGAAGTGAAAGAACTTGATGTAAAAGAAAGAAGACAATCGTCTGCATACATAAAAATATTGTAGTTTGTGGAGGATTCTAGAAGATCATTAACAAAAAGACTAAAGAGAAGTGGGCTAAGAATGGTTCCTTGAGGTACTACCCGATTGATTTTAAGAGGTGTAGAGATCTCATTAGTGCTTAATTTAGTTCGGTTAACACGGTCCTTGAGGTAATTTTTAAACCATGAAAGAGCTGAGGGCGATAGATTAAGATGATAGCAGAGTATCTGCAAGATAAGTTTGCGTTCAACTGAATGAAATGCTTTTGAGACGTCAAGGGAAACCAGTCCCACAACCGTTTTCACTTTGCTGTCTAAAGCCAATCTCCATTGATTTAACAAGAAGTGTCATGAGAGTTTCAGTTGACCGATTTTTTCCTAAACCCGAATTGTCTGCACGAAAGTAAATTAAATTTTTCAACAAAAGTCGATCATTGTCTCTCGACGGCTTTTTCTAAAATTTTGCTTAAAGCACATGTAACTGAAATAGGTCGATAGTCCAGAGGGTTAGAAGGATTTGAAATTTTAGTTATAGGTGAGATGATTTCTTCTTTCCATGGAACTGGGAATTCATTAGAGTTAAATGAACAATTAATTAGATTACAAAGGAGTGCAGAAATTAATGGGGAGATAATTTTTAGAATAATGACAGGGATTCCATTTGGTCCGGCACTGCGAATGTTTTTTAGCGAATTTATGAGGTTAAGAACTTCGATTTCGGTAACATTTTGGAGTTTAAAGGTTTCCAGATTATTAAATGATTTACTGGAATAGGATAATGACTCATTTACGTTTGCATAATTTTCTGTAGAAGTGCAGGATTTACAGAATCCTCCTCCTGAACATTGAAAAAAAATAAATAGCCCCTCAAGCAGCTGCTTGCCACAGAGGTCTGACAGGAGCCTGTCAGTTTATATGACATAGTAGAAGGTCTGTGAGGACGGCAGGACCTCAACAAACTCACACAAACGTCCATGCCTTATCCGGGGCTCGAATCCAGGTCCCTTAGATCAGTAGCCAAGCGCGCTAACCACTCGGCCAATTTCTTAAATTGCTTAGTCAGTCATGGGACACTGGAAACATTCCACCTACTTGGAAAACAGCTATAATCATTCCAATCCCGAAGCCGGGACTTAAGCATGACACAGTGTCTGCTTTCAGGCCAATTCTTTTATCTCATGCAACAAAGATTCTAGAACGAATTATTTGGCATCGACTTGAGCGAATAGTTTTAAAGTATAAAATTTTTCCTGAAGAAGTGCATGTATTTTTACCACTGAAGAGCACAATGCATGTTTTGGCCCCTCTACATATTTTGATTAATGAAACTTTGAAACGACATTTTTGTATATTATTAAAACTAGATATTTCGCAAGCATATGATTCAGTTGATTTAGAATCTCTTCACAGGAAACTCCAAGCAATGGGTTTTCAAGGAAAAATCATTACATGGTTCAAAGCATATCTTCTTAATCGAACAATCATGGTCAGATGGCGAAACACTCAATCTTCAGTTAACTATCAACCACGTGGTTTACCTCTTTTTTGTTGCCATTTTTATTCAATATCTATATAAGGATCTTCCAAGTCTCATAAAATCACCTTGCAAAATTGTTATATACGCAGATGACATCACATTATACTGCAGTGGATCTCACATTGAATATCTACTAAAAAAGTGCCAACACTCTCTTAATGTCATCTCTGAATGGTCTACAGACTGGGGCCTAACGTTATCAGTCACAAAGAGTTCAGCCATTTTAATCAGCCATCGTCGAGATTTAAAACTTACAACGTTAAAGATTGGAACAGAACAGGTTATTTGGACTGGCAACATAAAAATACTCGGTATAAATTTCCAGAGCAATGGCTCACTGCAAACTCACTTTCAGCAGCTTCGGAATGCAGACTTTCGACTATTCAACATAATTCGCAGTTTAGCTTCACCACGCACAGGTCTTCATCGCCGCCCATTACTGCAGCTTGTCAATGCAACAATCAAAATAGCTTTTACCTAAAATTAACTCCACTCTTAATATCTGCTCCACCCAGTTATTGGAATTCCATCTCTCCAATATACCATGCGGCGCTTCGAGCAGCTACAGGTTTATCTAAAGTTACACCTCTTACTTTATGCTGAAACTGTAACAGTTACACTTCAAACGTTTGCTAAACATCTGATCATCAAAACTTCAATAAAGGAAATGGCATCACCTATCTCTTCAATTTACAGAAACATTTGTAGAGAACCTGAATTTCTAAAATTCTATAAATGGTCGAAACAAACAACTCTTTTTTCGTCATTGACTAATCATTGGATGGAAGAAAACAATATTTCCCAAAAAAAGCCATTAAACCTCTCTTTAATATCACACCCTGGCTACCAAAGTCTTAGGGGCACAGGTGGCTCAGTGGGTAGTGCGCCAGCCTCGTAATCTGCAGTTTCCACTTTCGAGTCCCAGTTGGGTCAGCGTTGAGATTTATCTCCGCAAAACTCCCCGCCCTGCCCACGGTCAGTAGGGGACACCGATGGACTTGGGAAGGCCGCCGTGCGTCGGATGGGACGTTAAGCCGTGGACCCGTGTGCGGGAGAGCTATACTCTGCGCACTTTAAAGAACACGCTGGATGATCTTGACGGGAGGCTACCATCTGTCTCCCAACAGCTGTTTCAGTGGGTCCCCTCCCCCAGCCTTCTCTGAGCCTTCGGGGTCCTTGTGACCTGGCCATTTAGCCCATTTTTTGCAAAGAAAGTGACGCTCAGAGGCAAAACAACCCAACGTTATAGAACACACTGGATGGCCTTGACGGGAGGCTACCATCTGTCTCCCAACAGCTGTTTCAGTGGGTCCCCTCCCCCAACCTTCTCTGAGCTTTCGGGGTCCTTGTGACCTGGCCATTTAGCCCATTGTGTACAGAAAAGTGCCCTCAGAGGTAAAACAACCCAACTTACCAAAGCCTTATAAAATCATTACTGAAACTTTCGACTTTCAACGAAAACTTGGACTTGCTCTTTCTAACAAGGACCTATTATCAACATTTAATTCTGAAATTCTATCTACGTGGGCGGACGCCATCTGGATTGATACAGACGCTTCTCGAGCATGAGCCCACACGGGAATTGGAATCGCCTGCCAAAATTACAACAATCAACTTTCCGAACGTCTTCATGACCATGCATCTATTTTTTCAGCTGAGGTATTTGCCATTCATAAAAGCTCTTGCAAATATGATCAAAGGTCCTGATAAATATTTTATTCTCTCTGACAGCAAATTAGAATTAACAGCTTTACAAAATGCCAAAATCAAATCACCTACAGCAATACCGAATTTGCATCAAACATTAATCTCTTCTGCTGCTCAGGGTTCGTCAATAACAATGAAGACGCATATTTACTTGCAAAACAGACTCTTGACATTTCTTATGTTCATCCGGATTCACCATCTTATGCAGAAGATATATTAGGTATATGCAAACAACCTTACATTGACAGCCATAGAGAAGAATGGGATTCCTCAGCTCTAAGTGATACATATCCACACATCTCTCGATTTCCAAAGCCTTTGGACATGGATATTTCCTCCAGGGCTAGGGAGACTCTTATCACTAGATTACGACTGAATGTAGCACCGCTACAAGATTTCCTGTTTCGATGTCGGCTTAGTAACTCCAATAAGTGTCGAGCATCTGGAGAGCGTGAAACAGTTTGGCATTTCCTTCTACAGTGCCAATAAAATGACAAAAGTCGTTCCTCAATGATCGATTACTTCAGATCACATGGACTACATACGAATGCACCTTATCTGATTTATGATATTTTTTCTTTATCTTCAAAGATTTTTTATCCTGGACTTGAACTTTTCATCAGACAATCCCACAGAATTTAAAAACTGCATCCTTTTTCCTGAAAAATTTTGCTTTCTCAGCGATAACGGGCATTATCTGATCTTCTAGAACAATGTTTCCCAAAGTGGGCGATACCGCCCCCTGGGGGGCGCTGGAACGATCCAGGGGGTCGGTAGTAGCCTCGGGTGCAATTGGGGGGCGGTGGAAGCATAAAAAAAGAAGGGAAGATAAGAAAATTTTGCATTTTTCTGTGCGTAATGCGAATGTTACTATGGTTGATTTTAATAAATAATTTTATAATTTCAAGCTTCAAGGTGTCTTATTTACAACAACATCTTTCTTTACTATGTTGTAGGACGTAGGTAGAAATATAGATACATAAAAGAACGCAAATTTGTCACTGCATCTTTCTGTTTGTTCGCTTAAAGAAAGAAGATTTCCAGGGGGGCGCAGAATAATTTTTTTTTTCTGAAAAGGGAGCGGCAGGACAAATAAGTTTGGGAACCTCTGTTCTAGAAGAACTCATTGCATGACTCTTGTTCAAAATTAGAATCAAAAGCCAAGGTGCTAAATATCCCCCTCCCCACAAAAAAATTTCAACAACAATTATTTTGATGACGGAGTGATTAGCATACTTAACTACGATGAAAACAGACCTGGTTCGAGTTCCGGATAAGACATAAAAAATTTTTTCCGTCAGTTGCTTTTCTGTTGAGATTTTATCTTCCTTTTATGTCTATTCTATGGCATATTATACCGAGAGGTTCCTGTCAGACCTCTGTGGTATGCAGCTGCTTGAGGGTTTATTTTTTATCATTCACATAAGGAAAGTCCAATGTATAGGGTAGTAGTAGTAGTAACTTAAATGGTAAAAAATCAATGCACAATTAAGCAAAGATTTAAATTTCATCACTCTTCAGCTATTTTTAAACACGTAACATATAGATCAGCAGATAAACAGTCAGCATATGATTTCCTGAGCAGTTTTTTACAGAAGAATAAAAATCAAGGGAAATGCTTCAAATCGCCCACTGGGTCGAAATTCTAAAGGGTTGTGCTCCATTTGGAGGAAATAAAATGCAGGATGCATATGAATAGTTGGCAGTGTCCTGTGGGTCATCAAGTATCGATAAAATTCAGGAAGAATATCTCTGATGGGTTTCATTGTTTCACCTCTGAGAGGCTTTTTAATTTATTTTTTATTTTTTTTGCCCACACTGGACTAAATGTCCAGCTCACAAGACCACAAGATCCCCGAATTGGAGAGGGAAAGAGATTATCTAGGTCATCCAGTATGTTCTTTAACATGCACAGAGTGTGTATATCTCTCCTGCACACGAGGCCACAGCTTAACATCCCATCAATCGTAAGGCAGCCTTTCAAACATCATTGATATCCCCTTCTGCTGAGATACAAGGGTTTATCAAAATAATGGAAACACGGACTGTTTGTGCATAACATTTTATTAATATTATGTATAAGTAATATTATTAATAAGTGTAGGCCCACCTCGGGGGGGGGGGGGGGCTCAGTTGGTAATGCGCCAGGCTCGTAATCTGCAGTTCCCAGGTTCGAGTGCCAGCTGGGTCAGAGTTGAGGTATATCTCCGCAAAATTCGCCGAATCTGCTCTATCTGAGAATGGGACACTTGATAAGTCTGGAAAGTTCACTGTCTGTCAGATGGGATGTTAAACCATGACCCCGTGTGTGGGAGAGCCATACCCTGTGCACGTTAAAGAACACGCTGGATGGCCTTCACCGGAGGCTACTATCTGTCTCCCAACAGCTATTCCAGTGGGTCTCCTCCTCCAACCTTCTCTGAGCCTTCGGAGTCCCTTGTGACCTGGCCTTTTAGCCCATTCTGTGCAAAAAAGTGCAGCTCAGTGGTAAAACAACCCACCCAAAGGCCACCTCGGGCGTTCAGAACAGAGGCAATTCGACGTGGAATAAACTTATGCAAGTCATGCACATATTGTAATGGAATGTGTTGATATTCTTCCTGTAAAATATGCCCCAACTGTGCCAGTGATGCTGGAGATGCAAAGTGTGATCTGACCTGATTCCAACGCATCCCACTAGGAAAAGAGTATTTCTGTAGATAGGTGCCTGTGCCATAGGTGCGACTGCATCGGATCAGACGCCGTTCTTTGAGCTCTAAAATATTTGTTGTACTTATGAAAAGATTTTTCTTTTTTCAAAACAATATAGGGAAAATTTTCTGAACACTGTCATAGCGAGAGAAAACAGTTTTTTTTTTCTGTATAAAGCAAAGATTTTTCAAAAGTTAGTATACTGATAAAGTATTTATTTTCTTTATACCATAATTTGCGATACCTTCTTCCAGATCATACATAAAAATTTGATCATTTTAGATTTGGAATGAACAAACTTTTGATGATCATTTATGCCTCACGTTGACTCTGCAACTGCTGAAGTTCAGATTCGAGTCCTGGGTTGCATGTTCTGATTATTTATGACTCACATTGGCTCTGCAACTGATGGAGTTCAGATTCGCGTCCTGGTTGCATGACATGATCATTTATGACTCACGTTGGCTCTGCAACTGCTGGAGTTCAGATTCGAGTCCTGGTTGCATGGTCTGATCATTTATGACTCAAATTGGCTCTGCAACTGCTGGAGTTCAGATTCGAGTCCTGGTTGCATGACATGATCATTTATGACTCACGTTGGCTCTGCAACTGCTGGAGTTCAGATTCGAGTCCTGGTTGCATGGCATGATCATTTATGACTCACGTTGACTCTTCAAGTTTTGGGGTTCAGATTCGAGTCCTGAGTAGCATGGTTTAGCATTTGTTCTCTGGTAACTTGTTTATACGCTTTGAGAGTCCGATCACTAATGTAAAAAAAAACTTCTTTGAAGGTAGAAAGCTGCATGATGTTTCTTTAGGAGACAGACCAGGTTTTTGAACTTAGACGGCATTGAGAGAGACTAAAAAAAAGACAACTCTCAACCTCGACAGTCTATTTATCCTGATAACAATGCCAACAGTTAACCGAACGGTTAAGCATTCCCGACAATGACTGGCGCATCCAAAATGTCATGACGTCACTGCCCGAACCGGATGTTCCACCTGCATTCCTCCCACAAACACCACTTACTTACCACGGCCGCAACTTCGCCCGTTGCAACAAAGAAATTAATCAGAGCGAGGAGCCAATTACTCCCCAGCAGTCTAGACCTGATCTATGGACTAGGAGTGTTGGCCATTTATCAGACTTCGTCCTGGGTGGTGGCAGCAAAAACGGCGGCAGTCCGGAGTGCAAAACTAGACACGATAGATGGGAGGTGCTTCCGCCTACCTGAGGCGAAAGGGGAGGCCCCACCTGCGGAGGTCGACCTCCAAGAAACTAGAGTCTTGCGGTCTCGGATTCGGCACAGCGTCATCGCCACCCGAAAGGGTGAATGAAAGGCCATTAAAAGTGAGATGACTTTATTTATCGTAATGCAAACCTGTTTTTGTTACTCTGACTTGAAAGCGTTTCAGGTATAATCCAAATTTTGCGGTCTATACTGCTCTCACTATATTTTGATTTCAGTTCAATTCAATTCAAATTCAAATTTATTTTCAATAAGTATTATCTATAATTATTTTACATAAAAAACCCACTAAGCCAAAGCTTATCAGCGGGAATGTACAAATATGATTTTACAGATATGATCTAGATTACATCAGTATTGCATAAAATGAAGGAGAGAAAAAAAAAAGAATAAATGAAAAAGGAAACAGACAAAATGATGAAAGTTTCCAAATAAAAACATCACTTTTTCATCAACCACTGAAATAATTTTTCTTTAATATCACAAATTTTTTTAAGTTAATTATTTCTCTAGGAATCAAGTTAAATAGGTAGGGAATTTGCTATTCTTTGGAATTTCGTCCGTAATTATTATAAAATTTTGGTGTTTTCAAAAAACCCATAGCCTTTTTTCTAGTAAACTTATTGTGGCAAATATTTTGCTTATAGGTATCATCAGAGAAGTTATTGATAACAGAAACAAACACATTTCAATAGGTAAAATTTTGAACAAACTGAATATATCATCTTTCGTTGTAAGGGAATATTTAACTTCTGTATTACACAATCCTTTTAGCAGACTAAATTGTATTCTTTTAATTTTATTTAATGATGTGTTATAGCTGTCCCATAAACTGTTATCCCATATCTAATTACAGATTCAAAAAGTGCTTTATATACTAAAATAGTTATCTGCGTATCAATAAACAAGTTAAGTTTCCTAATTTTGAATGTTACAAATCGTAGTCTTGAACACATCCAATCAATATGTTCATTCCATTGCATTTTCGAATTCTTTTTCAAGCCTAGGTAAATTATTTCGTTTACTTCTTCTATTTTAGGACAATTGCATATACCAGGTGATAAACCATCCAGCATAGTACAACTTATTCGATGCTTAGTAATTATTCTATTAAGTGTAGGTTGTTGAGAACCAATACACATAAATTTAGTTTTTTTCTCGTTTACACTCAGTTTGTTAAGAGCAAACAATTTAACTACTTTATTAAAATCATTTTGTAGATTGCCAATAGCGTATTCTAAATCAGAGTGGAAGTTGATTAGCACTGTATCATCAGCATACATATATAATTTACTATCGAAATTAATATTAGGCAAATCATTTATGTATATTTAGAATAGCATAGGACCGAGAATAGATCCTTGTAGAACTCCAAAATTGATCTGAAATTTATCGCTAAAAGTATCGTTTATTTTCATAACTATTTCTCTGTGTAATAAGTAGCTTTTAAACCATTCAAAAATATTCCCTCTTATACCAAGTAAATGTAATTTCTGTAACAAGATATCAATGTCAACTGAATCAAATGCTTTATTTAAGTCCATAAATATCGCGACGCATTTCTTTCCTATATTTAAATTAATATTTATATTATTAATAAGATCTTCCAAAAACTTTGCGTTCCCATACCTTTACGGAACCCAAATTGCTGACTTGACAGAAAATTTTGCAAGCGATCTCCAACGTATTCTTCCATTCCTTATCAAAAAATGTTAATAGAGTGATTGGTCTATAATTTTTAAAATTCTTTTTTGATCCACTTTTATATACCTGACAAATAATTTCAATTTTCATAACTATTGGGATTTGCGAATTTTCAAAAATTTTATTTATAGAATTGTTATTACATGAACAAATTGCATTTACTTTCCTTCATGTATTTTGGTTTAATATTTTCAAATCCAGGAGATGTGTTATATTTTAAGTGATCTACAGGGTGATTCAGAATTCATCATCAATATTTGGTGGGGAGGTAGGTAATAAGAAACGAAGGAGATTTCACATAGGAAAGCATGGGCGCATATGCCATGTAGTAGGGCAAAATGACCCCAGTTCAATGATGGAAAGAACACATAAGAAGGAAGTGGTAAGGAAAAAACATTTATTATCTTACATGTAACATTTCTTTGCATTGGTTGTACAGACTTACAAGAGGTGCTCGAACTGCCTACCATGTGCTAGAATGCATGACTCACAACGGCGTTGCATGGACAGCCGGACCCTGTGGAAGGTGCCTGGCATTTCCCGGATGTTTGAGGTAGCAACTGATGCGTGCTACAAGATCCATAGCACTATCAACAGGGGTCTCGTACACCATGTTTTTCATAGCACCCCATACAAAGAAATCGATTGGAGATAAATCCGGTGAACGTGGTGGCCAAGAAACCGGTCCACCGCGGCCAATCCATTGACCACCAACTGTCTGCGTAGGTAAGCACGCACAGCATTTGCGAAATGTGCAGGAGCGCCGTCATGCTGGAACCACATTCGCCGGAGACTACCATCAGGAACCTCGTTCAGAAGATCCGGTAACACAGTCTGAAGAAATGTTAGGTACTTGGCACCGTCCAAACGGGATGGTAGTAAATACGGGCCCAACAAACAGTCACCGACAATCCCAGTCCACACCTTGACAGCAAAACGTTGTTGCGCAGCTCCAGGTCTTGTACCGTGTGGTTTCTGATGAGCCCACACATGCCAATTGTGTGTGTTGAAGACACCCTCTCGAGTGAACAACGCCTCATCGGTGAAAAGAACATACGTTGGGAAATTGGGATCAACGGCTGTTCTCTGCATGAACCACTGACAAAAAATAACACGCTTGGGATGGTCGTCTGCTGCCAATAATTGCACTCTTTGCAGATGAAACGGATGTAACCCTTCATCATGTAATATCTGCCACGCTGTTGCTTGCGAAATTCCAAACTGCCTAGCCATACCTCGTGTGCTAGCACCAGGTTGTTCCTCGATTTCCTGTAGGACAGCTTCCTCTACTGCTACTGGCCGTGCCGATCTGCGCCTCTCTCAATTAACATTACTAGCAGCAAACGATCCTGTTTCACGCAGTTGGCGATGAATACGTGAAAACATTTGATGCTGTGGCACACGGCGGTTTGGGAAGCGCGCTGCATACAATTGCCTGGCTCGAAGACATCTTTCTCCTGCCGCACCGTAAGTTACATGCATATCTGCACATTCATTCCACGTATACCGGTTCATGTTACTTCTGCAAATTCACCTTGTCGAATGACAACTGACTGCACGCGTCAAACAGCTGTGCTTCTGTATGAGAGGTGTGTACACACAGCGCCCTCTACACCACCATGCGTTCGTCTGCCCCCATACTTTCCTATGTGAAATCTCTTTCTTTTCTTATTCCCTTCCTCCCCACTAAATATTGATGATGAATTCTGAATCACCCTGTATAATATTGCCAACATCGAAGTTACTAGCTAGTGGAAAATGCATAGAATTCTTATTTATGCAACATAATTCGTAAACCTTATCTGACCTAGTATTCATCGTCACAAATTCTGTTTGGGTCTCACTAATAATTGTTATAAAAAAATTAACAAAACTATTTAGAATTTCTTTTGGAGTGTTATCTCTAATCAAGTGTCTTTCAACATTTTCGTCGATTGACATCCTTTTTTTTATCATCAATAATATCATTAATTAATTCCCAGAACCTCGTATTATTTTCTTTATCAATTGCTAATTTATTTGAATAAAATATGCGTTTTTGATTCCTTATAATGATGTTTATCCTATTTCTTTCCATTTTATATAAATCCTAATTTTGTTTATTATTAACATTATCTTTATATCTTTTTCATTATTTATCTCTATTTTTAATTGCTAAAACAATGTCATCAGTAATCCATTCTCTCCTTATTCTCTTAGTTTTACAATTATTAATTTGTTTAAAAGAACAAAAATATTCTCGAATTTCATCAATTTTACTTAACATTTTCTGATATACTAATTCTGTACTTATGTCTTCATCAACTATATCATCTGCAATTTTTGAATAACAAGAATATTATTATAAAATTTTATATATATATATAATTATATTTTATATATATAATATATTTTTTATAATTATAGGTTTTAAAAAATGTAATCTCATTAGAGCTGAAATTCTTTTTTCAAAATCTAATTAAGATACCATAATGGTCTGCAAATTTACTTCTATGTTTTACTTTTAGCAACAAAACTGCTTATTTTATCCAAAACATAATCATTAACGTCCTTATAAATTTAGTTAATGTTTCGTCTTCTCTGGTAAAACCCTTAACAATTTGCTTTAAACCAAATTCAATCAAAGTGTTTTAATACATATCACAATCATATTTATTAGTATTTGCCTCATCAATATTAATATCACCTAAATAATTAAATTTTTAATTACTGCATTTTTTAATAAATATTCAGAAATTTCTTTTAGGAACCAGTTAATATTTTTACTAGGAGATCTATATACTGCGATGATTATTAATTTCAATATTATTAATTAATAATTTAGTGATTATTGCCTCTGCTGATTCTCCAATAGTTTCATCCAGTTGTACTAAATTAATATTGTTTAGATAAAAAATAATGATCCCACGTTGTTTATTTTCTTTTGCCGTTAAAATAAGCTTGTTATACCCTTCAATATTAAATGTAGTTGCTTCCTGTTCAGTTACCATAGTTTCAACCAAAATAATCAAATCTAACTGGAATTCAAGAAGTTCAATATGAACTAGTAAATTATCCCAATATTTTTTCAGTGATCTAATATTTAAATACATGAATTTTAACA
The DNA here is from genome assembly GCA_038380435.1 of Ryuthela nishihirai. Classification (NCBI taxonomy): domain Eukaryota; kingdom Metazoa; phylum Arthropoda; class Arachnida; order Araneae; family Heptathelidae; genus Ryuthela; species Ryuthela nishihirai. The sequence goes on from JAWZYU010000004.1 coordinate 12,676,332, forward strand.
TTTTATCACCCGACCCTTGAAACCAAACATTCACATCAGTTAAGTCATCACAATACAATTCCTTATCTACCTCATCATTCTCAACAATATGTGGCATTAAACATTAAAAGAAGCAAAAGAAACCTATTTAAATTTAGGACAGACAATTATTTTAGCCTTCTTTTTCCAAATCCTCTAGGCTCTGAACACTGTTAATAATAATTACTTGCTCAGTTTCATCTTTCTAATAAAAAGTCTATTGTTCTTAAACCAAACAAATTTATAACTTTTATCCTTAGCCATTTTCTTTGCTCTCCAAAGTAAATCCCGATTCATTTGCGTCAAATTTTCATTTATGTAGATAGGTGAATCCTCTTTTCCTGCAAACGCTGTTCCGCATCCCAAACGAATCTTTCTCTTTTCAATCCATTTGGTCTTATCTTTTCTGTTCTTGAATTGCACCAAAATGTTCGGAGTCTGTCCCTGTTTTTTGGGTCGTATTCTATATAATACATCAATGTTTTCTCTCGAAAACGAATCAATTAAGCCATTGCCTCTTCAACTATCTCTATTTAGAAGCTCTATTTTCATTTCTACCTCTTAAAGAATTACTAATCTTTAACAATAAAAACTCTCTTTTCGTTATTGCTTTGATTAGTTGGGAAATGGGAAAATTTGTCAGTTGATTCTTCACGATTTTGGATTAGGTTACTTCTGCGAGGCAATTTTTTTTTCTGCACACGATGGGCTGAACGATCAGGTTACAAGGAATCATGACGAGAACTAGGGTGAGGGCAAGGGGGCTTCCCCCTTAAGAATGCTACTGATAGGAAAAAGAAAATATTCCTTCAAGCAGCTGCTTCCCACAGAGGTCTGACAGGAGCCTGTCAGTATATACGCCATAGTAGAAGGTCTGTGACGATTGCGGGACCTCAGCCGGAATTGGAAGAAGAAAATATTAAACTATTATCCAGTGTTTTTCAATAAATTTTTTGAAAACCACTAAAACAGAGGGAAATTTTTTTTACCGGAACAGTTCCGGTTCATTTTACCTCGATCTTGCCCCCTCCCCAGTTTTTTTTCCAGATCTGGGTCTGAAAGGAATACAAAGAATATGAATTAAATAGGGGAAAGGATCCATAGGGCAACTGTTAGGGTATTATCCATATGGGTTGGGTTGTTTTACCTCTGAGCCGCACTTTTTGGCACACAATGGGCCAGGTCACAAGGACACTGAGAGATCAGAGAAGGTTGGAGAAGGGGATCCACTGGACATCTGTTAGGAAACAGATAGTAGCCTCTTGTGAAAACCATCCGTCGTGTTCTTCAAGGTGCGTAGGGTATGGCGCTCCTGCACTCAGTTCAGATTCGAGTCCTGGCACACGGGGCGCCTTTCTAAGCCTATCGGTGTGCTCTTTTTGACCGAGGGGGGGGGGGGGGGCGGTTAGAGGAGATAAATCTCTCAGTTGGGAATGGAATGAAACGGAACATGAACAATTAGCTTCATTTTACCTACTAGGAATTTCCCCTCTTCTGCCTATATGGACCAGAACTCATTGTCTCAAAGCTTAAGTTTGGTACTCTCCTCTCTAGTCGGGGTGGGGGTTGACTTAGTCGTAGCGCACCAGGAATACAGTTGAGGCTCGAATCTAGGAACTTTAGATTTCGATCGTGGCCCGCTATCGACTGAGTGTCCGCTATCCCATCGTTTAGAGAAGTACAGATGGAAAGAAGGGAGCAACAAATTGCTGCTGCTAGAACTTGGCATATATTTATAATTATTAGCAAAGAAAGCGATGTTTTTAAGCTATTAAAGATTTTTCGCAAACATTATTTTTCCTGGTGATTTTATAATTACCAATATGCGTAACCCAATCACCTATTATGTTATCTGTGTAGCAGATGGTGGCGTGGCTTTACGTTTATCCGACGGAGAAGGCAGCCTCCTGGAGCCCATCGGTGCCCCCTTTCTGACTTATGGCAAGGTGGGGGTTTTTAAAAGAAAAAAAACTCAATGCTGGGATAGGTAGAACTCGAACCTGGGAACTTCAGATTACGAGTCTGGCGCGCTACCGACTGAGCGAACCCCATACCCGACCAGAGAGGGAGTAACAAACTCAAGTTTTGAGACAGTGAGTTCAGTTCCTAGTATGTAAAATGAAGCTAATTGTTCATATTCTGTTTCATTTCATCACAGTGTCTGTGGGCATGAGGCATCATTGCGATCTGCACAGAGACCAAATGTCATTAATGTAAGGCAGCCCCGGATCTAGAAAAAAAAATAAGGGGGTGGGCGGATGGGCATGTGATCTGATTCAAAAAAGGAAGGCAATATCGGGTCTGAATGAACAGGAAGGCCATGCCGGGATTAGCATTTTCTCTTTGTTTTGGTCTCTAACAAATTTCTTGAAAAATAAGGATAAAGTACATACAGGGGACCAAAATCAGCCGACAGTTGTATAGATTAGGTTAGGTTTATGTTGTGGTTAGGGTTATCTAATATATTTCTTTATATTTTCAGATATAAAAATAAATAGATATCAAATAACAGCTCAAAAAGTTTTCAATGTTGAGAATTGTTGAAAAACGTGATGATGGAAAAAGAATGCTGAAAGAGTAAGAGAAACTGAGAAGAAGAATATGGATCAAATGCACCACATAGGGAAACAATTTACAAATTAAGATATAGTTCCCACGAACTTGGAACTGTTGCTGACCAGCCAAGCTCAGGAAAACCACGTTCTGTCAGAACCGCTGAAAATGATGACATTGTGGCTGCTGCTCTGATACGAATTCAACAGAAGAGTGAAAAACGCTTGAGTCCTGAAATGGACATCTCTAGGAGCTCTTTAAGAAGAATAATAGATTATTGCGGGTTTAAACCTTATCGGCCTTGCTCGATCCAATCCAGTCTAAATACTCTAGAAGATGATGCAGACAGAAGACACCAAATGTGTGAACACCTTATTCATCCGCATAAAGAAGATCCAGAGTTAATGAACAAGATCATATGGTCTGATGAAGCATCCTTTAAATTTAATGTCAACTGGTACAATTGAGTGTCTATCACATGGGAACAACAACTAAACAGCCAGGAGTAACTGTCTGGGGTGCTATATCCACTGAAGGGTTGATTGGACTATAATTTGTTGAGGACATAATTACGAGAGAAAATTACAATCCCATGTTGGACTCTTACCTTTTCCCTTTACTGAAAAGTCGCCAAGCTCGTCCCTCTTCATACACAAAGGATCACCACCTCACTATGTTGCCAAAGTAAGCAACTTGCTTGACACTTTGCAAGAGGTTGCATTGGTAGACAATTGACGGGGCCCAACCTCGCTCTTGCGACTTCATCCCCATCGATTTCTGTGTCTGGGAAATGCTGAAGAATGAAGTTTACAAGAGAAAGCCTCGGACACTTTTAGAATTAAGAACAGCAATCCAATCTGAATTTGACAAAATCAGTGCAAGCAAAGAATTGTGTTACAGAATATGCTATTCAGTAATAAACAGAATGGAAAAATGGGTCGAGGAAGAAAGCTGAAATTTTGAACATCTGCAGGCTAGTCAATTTCAAGTTCAATTTTAATATCAAGTTTTTCGTTCAATAAATGATTAATAAATTTTATTTCAATTTCAAGTTCAATTTTAAGTTTAAGTTTTTGTCCTTTGTTCAATAAATTTAATGTAAATGTTGAATGAATTTTTCGTTTGATAAATATGATGTAATATTCAAGATTTATTGATGAATAAACTCATTAAATTTAATTGCCGGGTGACTTTTGGCCATCCATGTATATTTAATATTTGTTTTCGTCTTTGCTCTGGTTGGCAAGGGGTGGTGAGGCATGGCTTCTGCCGCCTCCTTTCCTCCCAAGATCCGGCCCCGACGGACGGTTTAAAATGGAGGAGATAATCCTTTTACCAGACAGAGAGAAGACATCATTCTCAAGTCACCCATTGTCGCTGAATGCTAACGTACAGTCGCTCAAAAAAGTATCCGAACATTATGGTTGATTACAGAATTCAGAAAAAATATCTGGCAACGATTTTTTTAGAAATTAGTGATCTGGCAACCTTCGTGTCACGTGACACGAAGGTTGCCAAATCACTAATTTCTAAAAAAATCGTTGCCAGATATTTTTTATGAATTCTGTAATCAACCATGGTGTTCGGATACTTTTTTGAGCGATTGTACCTCAGACGTCCAGGGATTCCGAAGCCGAATGTGTGAACCACTTTGCATATTAAGTACGAACACGGACACAGCAGATTCCTTTTCGAGATGCGAACGAAAGCGGTTGACACTTTTATTGGCACTTTTTATATTACATTGGCACTTTTATTGTTACTGCCAGATCCCATTAACACAACACATACTTGCCATATTACAATCTTGAAATTTTTTCAAACTTCGATTCTGGCAGCATTGCTTATCATCGGAATTGTAGATAATCAAATATATAGGCGATCTAAAAGTCACGCAACCCATTTCCCGAACACATGTTCTGTTTGTCAAAAACTGAGAGGGGGGAGAGGTTCACTCAAAAGCGTGTCAGGCTCGTAATCTGAAGCTCCCAGGTTCGAGTCCCTTCTGGGCCAGCTTTGCGATTTATCTCCACCTAAACCCCCACCCTGCCCACGGTCAATAGGGGACGACCGACGGGCTTGGAAAGACCATCATAAGTAGGATGGGACGTAAAGCCGTGGTTCCGTGTGCAGGAGAGCCACATACTGTGCATATTAAATAACATCTTGGATGGCCTTAGGCTGTCCAGTAGGCCCTCTTCCCCCACCTTCTCTGAGCCCCCTGGGTCCTTGTGATACGACCATTTAACCCATTGTGTGCATAAAAAGTGCCGCTCAGAGATAAAACAATCCAATAACTTCCGTTGAAAAATAAATACATTAAAATCAGAAAACAAAACACAACGTTCTATTAAATTTTGGAAATGTTCATCATAAGCTCAGCAATTCACTCTTTACCTCATGTTTGGTGGGGCGGGGGTGGCTCAGTCGGTAGCTCGCCAGGCTCGTAATCTGTAGTTCCCAGGTTCGAGTCCCAGCTGGGTCAGCGTTGAGATTTATCTCCGCAAAATTCCCCGCCCTGCCCACGGTCAGTAGGGGACACCTATGGGCTTAGAAAGGCCGCCGTCCGTCGGATGGGACGTTAAGCCGTGGCCCCGTGTGCGGGAGAGCCATACCCTGTGCACGTTAAAGAATACGCTAGATGGCCTTGACGGGAGGCTACTATCTACCTCCCAACAGCTGTTCCAGTGGGTCCCCTCCCCCAACCTTCTTCGAGCCTTCGGAGTCCATGTGACCTGGTCATTTAGCCCATGGTGTGCAAATAGGGCCGCTCAGAGGTAAAACAACCATAACCTCATGCTTGATGCAATCAGGTGAAGAGTTTCGTCAGTGATGCTTGAAAAGAGAATGCTTGAAATGGTTCACCAGACGAGATAATGTCAGTTCGTTTGGCAGAGGAGAATCGGAAAACGAATTCCTAAAGGGGCCCTGGGTTCGAGTTCCCAGGTAAGGCATGGTTTTTGTGCTACCTTTCTGCTGAGGGCTTGCCTTGCTCACAGATCTCCATGGCGTATTAATTGACAGGTTCATGTCAGAAAGTAGGCAAGTAGTTGCTTGAGGGGTCATTTATTTTTATTTTTTAAACTCATTATGGCAAGTTGAATAACGAGAAGCCCACTTAATATTTCGATAATGAATACTCGTGTGAAATACATGTTGGCAATTCGATTGTTGAAAGCAAAACCGGAATGGGGGGGGGGGGGAGGCAAGGAAATGGCCTTTTGCTACTTTAAAAAAATAGCCTATTTTTGAACTTGTGCAAAATTTTTAATTGGTACAACAATATTATACCCAAAGAAAGATGGTATAAGACGGGTGATTATATTTATTTACTCATTTATTTGTGTTTTATTTCTCGTAACGGCAGGGGGGGGGGGCAAATCTTCAAGTGCCCCGGGTCTCAGAATTGCTTAAATAGGCCCTGGCTGATAGACAATGGGCTCGACTCTGTTACAAAATGACACGATTGCGCGGATTCATCTGCGCTGATCTAGTCTACCCCCAGTCTCAGCCTCTAGGGTGAGAGAAGCATCTTCCCAGCCCTCTGAGAATGCTAGTGAGGGTAATGGAGGACAAAAATGATTCAACGTGTACATGTTTGATGCATTTTTCATGAAATTTGTTAAAATCCTATAGAACGAAAGGGAAAATGTTACTCTGCAATGAAAATCCAGTCTCCCGAGGTGTTTATGAATCCAGTTAAAATGTGTTCAATTACAACCATCAAGACAGGGGCGGAGTAGCTCAGTAAGTAGCGCGCCAGACTCGTAATCTGCAGTTCCCAGGTTCGAATCCCATGTGTGACCAACGTTGAAATTTATCTCCACAAAACTCCCCGCCCTCGCTCAATAGGAGACACCAATGGGTTAGGAAAGGACGCTGTCCGTCGGATGAAATGTTAAGCCGTGGCCTCGTGTGGAGGAAAGCCTATCCTGTGTAAGTTAACGAACACGCTGGGTGGCCTTGACGGGACCTTCTGTCTCCCAACAGCTGTCCAGTGGGTTCTCTCCCTCCAACCTTCTCTGAGCCCTCGGGGTCCTTGTGACCTGGCCAATTAGCCCATTGTATGCAAAAAAGTACCGCTCAGATATAAAACAATCCAGCCATCAAGGCACAGTTTAATTTGAGTTGTGACTTTTCGATCACGCTTTATAAAACAGAAGTGAGTGAAATATAAAAAAAAAACTTACCCTTCGGGCTGTGAAATTCTTTCATTTTGTTCCTTTGTGTCCCACAAGACTTCTGGCATAACCCCGTTGAAGGAAATATGGTCTGATACCAACAGGGTGCTTCATTATATTTCAAAAACTGTACTCTTTGAAAAAGCCTGAGAACTTCACCCATTTAACATCCAATGTAAAAAAATGCTAAAATATAACATTGCTTTTCCCACCATGTTCGAAACTTTCTTTATGAAAAAAATAACATTCAGAGATAATTATTCTTTAATTTTGCCTCCTTTTATTAGATTACCTTATAGTAGAAAAGGTTACAAAAAGGTCCATCAGATATAAAGACATCATAAGAAAGTAGCGCCATCTTGACGTTCATGGAATTCAACGTGTACAGGCCGATCTTTCACGTGAGGATTCCCCACCCAATGACACGTGCACAATGTTCAGTGAAAAGGACCTCCGTGTGAAGCATGGAAAAGTAAGATCATTTATCAGTGATGTCCACCGTACTCGATATAAGGTAATTAATGACCGGGATAAATACATAGTTTAAAGGAATGTCGGACATCTGGGGATTATGAAGTATCTGAAGGATACGCCCTGCAGTCGCTTGCCCCTCCTCACAGAACTTATGTAGGGATTCTTGGGAGTGATGACAGAAAATGGAACGACAGGAGACGGGATGTTCCGCTAATGGTCTTTAATAAAACATGAGGTGCATTTAGCCGAACAAAGTTAACTATCGGCATAGATCTGTGTAATTGCTTAGAAAGCAGTGGGCATTGTAAAAGGGAACAAGATGGATTTGGAAAATGAATGTGAAAACAACACCGATTTACATATTACGTCACAATGCAGGTGTCATGAAGGAACTCTTTTTCGCGCCTTTGGGTTTTCTACTCTTTTAAAATTTTAAACAGAAGTTCTTTGTCCTGATTTAACAATATAAGTTTCTCGGTCTTAACAAGATATATTGAAATCATGGTTCTTTTCAAGGATAATGTTTAACTTGCAAATTTGATTATCGCGTTTTTCAATACTTGCCCCAAAAATGGGGTGGGGGTGGCTCAGTCGGTAGCGCGCCTGGCTCGTAATCTGTAGTTCCCAGGTTCGAGTCCCAGCTGGGTCAGCGTTGAGATTTATCTCCGCAAAATTCCCCGCCTTGCCAACGGTCAGTAGGGGACACCGATGGGCTTGGAAAGGCCGCCGTCCGTCGGATGGGACGTTAAGCCGTGGCCCCGTGTGCGGGAGAGCCATACCCTGTGCACGTTAAAGAACACGCTGGATGGCCTTGACGGGAGGCTACCATCTGTCTCCCAACAGCTGTTCCAATGGGTCCCCTCCCCCAACCTTCTCTGAGCCTTCGGGGTCCATGTGACCTGGCCATTTAGCCCATGGTGTGCAAAAAAGGGCCGCTCAGAGGTAAAACAACCCAACCCAACCCAAAGCCCCAAAAATTCAACAAGTAGGATCGTTTGCTTTGTTTGGGTTGTTCCTAAGATTATAAGGGTTACCCTAAAGATTTTTTTTAAATCCCAAGGCGCGGATGAACTTCTATTAAGACTTTCATACCTAAAGGTATTCAATGGGTACAGTCGCTCAAAAAAGTATCTGCACACCACGGTTGATTACAGAATTCAGAAAAATTATCTGGATACTTTTTTGAGCGACTGTACACAAGCGCCTGGGAGGAGCATGATGTTGGAGAGCATCGAGCCTCGGGGAAGGCATGGCCGTTTCTTTTCTTGTGATGTCTTTGTGCTGAACCTGATTGAGCCCTCGCCTTCCTCACAGGCCTCTGCGGCTTATTATACTGATAGGCTCTTGTAGGACTTAGGCGACAAGCAATGGCCTGAGTGGTAAAAAATCTTTTTATGTCACACACACGAATGAGACTAGAGTAATGGATACCTACGGTTAATTATTCGTTGAGCTGAATTTCCCACTCTCACCTCCTTGTAAAAGGAATTTATTTCTCTTCGTTCTTTTCATTTGGATATCGCATTTCCCCACTCTCACCCCCTTGAGGCTGCATTTCCCCCACTCTACCATTTGTCTCCCCCCCTTGTAAAATCCCTTGTAAAAGGAATTTATTTCTCTTCGTTCTTTTCATTTGGATATCGCAGTCTATAAATGGTAGATAGGCAGTAACTGGAAGGAGAGCTATGCACCAAACCCATGTGACGATGCGGAGAAGCGACCAGGCTTAGCCTAAAGTCCGACCCCGCCTTCTCGTGGTGCAGGCCATTATTACCTTTCAACAGAGATGCTCTCTAGTGGAAGGGAACGGAAGAGGAGGGCTGCCAGATCAGTGTGGCCTGCTAATTTGTTCTACTATGGTTACTTTTCTTTTTTTTCTACCCTGATGAAGGTTGGTCAACCACGCAAGGTCCTAGTGATAATCTTGCGTGGTTGACCATTGCAATACACCAACTGGAATGGAATAATGGCTCTGAACTTGATTATGAATCCTGAATTTCTTGCAATGGGCTTTGGTTGAGGAAATATCTTCTACTACGTTTTCTGTTTGTTTGTGGGTTGACAGCCCCAAGTGAATAGATTCACAGGATATGTTTTATCAGCTAGTGGATAATCCTGATCAGAAGCCATCGCAAGTACCTGAATTCTTGCTTCTACCGGCATCGTCAAACCAACATTGGAGGAAGTCTCCAGTGTAGATGGCTTCAGTCTTTAGTAATGGGGGAAACCGGTCTTTGCCCCATGCCTGCGATTAGGGGGCTGTTTGATATTGTCGGCATTCCCTCTCTCAATAAACATAGTTTCTTTAAACATCCCACTAACCATTTTCTCTCCTTGGGTATTTGGAATGTGAGGACTCTGCACAGAGAGTATCTCTTGATGTCCTTACACAAGAATTCCACCGTTAAAATTTAGATATTCTCGGCTTGCAAGAGACCAGATGGACAGATGAAGGTCAGATACTTAAAAATAATCTTAAATTTCTCTTGCCAGGGAAGAAAGATAAGAAGTATCTTTAAGGCGTTGGTTTGCTTCTCAGCAGACACGCTAGTGATGCTCTTCTAGGATATCAGTGTATTAATGAAAGGTAAATTTACAGCTAAATTTCAGACAAGCATTAAAAACATGAATGTTATCTGTCGTTATGCCCCCACTGATATGGATACCGATGATACCGGTGAAGATGAGAAAGATAGGTTTTACGGATAACTTCAGAACATTTTGAAATCTGTCAAGAAAGGAGATATTCTTGTTCTAGACGACTTCAATACCAAAGTTGGTACTGATTCTAACCTTTGGGGAGGGGTGTTAGGTCCCTTTGGTATTAGTAGCTGCAATGGCAATGGGCAACATCTCGTACAAGTAAATTTACTGGTTTCAGAATAACTAATACTTATTACAAACACCACGACTTACCTAAGTACACATGGGTTTCACTAGATAGCCTGCATAAGAATATGATTGATTTATACAGGGTGATTCAGTTAAGCGTGTACAAACTTCTGGTAGGTTGCACAAAGACCAATCGGAATCATATAGTAATGCAGGGTCGGTAACGGCATCTTCACGCGGTAGAGGGCGTTATTCAACGCGGTAGATGGCATTGTATGGCCGCGGGACTGCACAACGTCCTCGCAGGTAACCGTCATTTGCAAACCGCCGCAGAGGTAGTAGAATGGCCTATTACACAAACGCGGAGTTTGCCGATATGCATCTCGCATACAGGGGCTGCGAACTGCAACGGGCGAGCCGCTGTGCGTGTGTACCAGGAACGGCACCCGATGAGGCGTACTCCCAATCACCAGATGTTTGCATGGCTGCATCAGAGGTTGTGTGACACTGGTTCCTTCCGGGGACCTGCCAGGAGTCGGGAACGATGGGCATGGACCTCTGACATGGAAGAGAATGTGCTACGTCATACAGAAGACTCTCCAAGTGCCAGTACTCGAGCAGTCTCCCACCGGGTCGGTCTTTCCCAATACACCGTATGGAAGATTATGCACGATAACCAATTGCATCCATATCATGTGCAGTGCATCCAGATACTGAAGCCTGAGGATTACCCACAGTGCATTGCATTTGCGCAATGGTACCTGCAGAAGAGTGTGGCAGAACTCCAATTTCCTGCTTCTGTGCTGTTCACAGATGAGGCATGCTTTACACGGGAAGGTAGCTTCAATGCACATAACGCGCATGCATGGGCGGTGGAGAACCCCCATGCTATACGAACACGTGCAGCACAAAACCGTTTTGCTGTAAATGTTTGGTCCGGCATGTTGGGGACCACTTAATAGGCCCTTTTTCATGCCTGTTCGTCTGGACAAAAGGAGTTACCAGATATTTCTGGAGGAGGTCTTGCCAGAACTTTTGGATGAACAACAGGTCCCTCAGTCGCTGGACCGTGCAATGGGGTTCCAGCACGATGGGGCCCCCGCTCATTTCATCCATGAAGTTCGTCAACACTTAAACGTGACATTTGGACAACAGTGGATTGGGCGTGGTGGTCCCGTTCATTGGCCTGCAAGATCGCCGGACCTATCATGCCTTGATTACTTCTTCTGGGATTGCATCAAAGGACTGGTGTTCGACACCCCCGTTGAAAGTGCTGAGGACTTTGTCGCATGCATCTCTGTAGCTGCCTCGGAAGTCCGAGACATGCCAGGAATCTTCCAGAATGTACGTGATTCCATGCGCCGATGATGTCAGGCCTGTGCTACAGTTCGTGGTCGCAACTTCAAACACTTTCTGTGTCCTCTGTGCATTTCGCAAATGTACCTATTGTGATTAATAAAAAGCATTTTGTTCACTTACGTGCTGCTCTTTCATTCACGTCCTCTCTGTACACTAGCACATATTGATGCCGTTACCAACCCTGCATTGCTATACGATTCCGATTCGTCTTTGTGCAACCTACCCCTCCCAGAAGTTTGTACAAGCTTAACTGAATCACCCTGTATATTAATTAACAGCAAATGGGCTAGTTCTGTTAGGAATAACGGGTCATGTAGGGGAACTGTAATTGGATCTGACCATTACCTTGTTAAAAGTGTCTTGCAACTTTAACTTAAAAAGTGTTATGCTAAGTTTAAGAAAGTTACCTTTAACACTGAAGCTTTGAAAGACCCAGTTATAGCTAAAGCTTACCATGATAGGTTACTTAGTCATTATGACAGTCATGGTTTGTTTACGACTGAAGTTGAGGAAGAATGGGGCCGTTTTAAACAGCTTTTCTTGAAAAAGACTACTCTTTTAGGTAAAAGGGAGCAGAGGAAGCAAAATTATTTTAGTGATAAGGCACTTCAGATTTTTTCAGAAAGTCAGAACTGCTGGAATGTCCTTAATCAGTACTCTACTAGTCCTAACAAAAAGCATTGCAAAAAGCTTTAATAATCGTGTAAAGGATCATTTAACAGCTGATAAGAATCTTTAGCTCGATAGCTTGACTGGCAATGCCGAGAAAGCAGCTAGACAGCGTAATAGCAGAGAGCTGTAGCAGATTGTTAACGTTTTCCGTGAGGGAAAACGGACAGGTATTCAGGGATTGAAGGATAAACAAGGTGAGGTTATTGAAGATGAAGATTCTATTGTTGCTAGGTGGGCTGAGCATTTCAGAAATGTATTAAACAATGTGGTTAGTTCTATTACTATTGTTTGTAATGAGGATAGATGCATTACTGGCTTTAATGTTGGCCGTATTATATCACAATCTAAAGTTATTATGGCTATTTCTAAACTTAAATTACATAAATCCCCAGGGGTAGATAAATTTACTACGAAAAAGCATAGAGCTGGAAATATTTCTGTTACCACATGGTTGGTTGAAATTTCGAATATCTTTTAAAATAAAGGCATTGTTCCTAAGGATTTTACCAGAGCTATTATTATCCCTATGTTTAAAAAAAGGTGATAGCATTTCTTGTGATAACTGTAGGTATCAGCCTACTTACTGTCCCAGGTTGACTCCACGACTGTGCTTAATAAAATTAAGAATCTGGTTGACAAGCAATTGCGTGATGAGCAGTATGGATTCAAACGTGATAGGGGATGTGTAGATCAGATTTTTTCACTTAGGCAGATTTTTGAGAAATGTTTAGAGTTTCAGAAACCTTTGGTTACTAGCTTTGTTTCAAAAAGGCTTTTGACTCTGTTGACATCATAATTTGTGGTTGACCGTGAGATAGTATGGTATACCTGACAAGTTAGTTAACATAGTGAAAGATCTCTAAAACAACACAGAATCATGTGTGAGAGTTGGAAAGGCTTGTAGTAATTGTTTTAGCATTGCTTCTGGTGTTCGACAAGGGTGAATTTTGCCTCCTTTTCTCTTTGTTTGGTTATTGATTATGTTATGCGAAATTCACTTCAAGGGAAAGATTTTAGCCTTAAATGGGTGGATATACGACAATTTCTGATTTAGATTATGCTGATGATTTAGCCCTTTTGGCAAATGATGTTGATGAGATGAACTCTTTCATTCGAGCTCTTGATGAAACTGGTACTAGAGTAGGTTTGATTATAAACAGAGAGAAAACTAAAGTGATGAAAATTGGTCAGGCAAGCTGTGATTCAGTTTATCTGAATGGTTGCAGTCTTGAGCAGGTGTCTCGATTTAATTATCTTGGGAGCTATGTAACAGATAATGGTGATGTGCGGCATGAGATTAGCAGACGAATAGAGATTGCTGCTGGGACTTTTAAGAATCTATGGAGAGTGTGGAGAAATAGGCGAATACACCTAAAGACTAAAATTAGACTGTAAAATAGTTTGGTTCTTTCTAGGGTTAGTTATGGTAGTGAAACTTGGACACTTTGTAAACAAGATAACAGGAAACTAGATGCTTTTGATTCCAGATGCTTACGCAGTATCTTGAACATTAGGTGGTTCAACTTTGTAACTAATGATGAGGTTAGACACAGGAGTCGGCAACCTCCTTTAAGCAGCATATTGTGCAGAGAGAGACTCCATTGGTTTGCCCATGTTGCCCGTATGCATAATTATAGATTAGAGAATAGGGTTATGAACAATGTTCCTAAAATTCTCAAAAAGAGGGGGAGATCTAGGTTGCGGTGGGCAGGTGTAATGGACAGACAATGTGAAACATGGCCTAGTTAGAATTCATCTACAGTGGCTAGGTGCAGCAGATGCAGGTCAGGGAATATGTGTTTTGAGAACTAAACTCGAAAAAACCTGAAAGAATTATTTCTGAAAATAATAATAACGAAAAAAAATACCAATCTTCCTATATGCTCTATACGCCTACTATGTTGAAAAGCAGAAAATAAATCTAAAATACATCGACGGTGCAATCAGTCAAATATCTTCGTTTTCACTTCAATGGAAGATATGGCTCCAGCAATCTTGTTGAGTAGGTAAATCGGCGCTCTATTTTCCTTTGAAGCGAATACGAACTAGGGTTGAAGAATAATCGAAAATTTAAAAGCCGGTTTTTAAGCGATCTGTTTTTTAAAAATCGGTTTTAACCGGTTTTGACCAATACACATTTTATTAGAAAGAATGAAAATGAGCAGGTAATTATTATTAATAGTGTTCAGAGCCTAGAGGATTTGGAAAAAAGAAAGGTAAATATTTTCTCTGTCCTAAATTTAAATAGTTTTTCTTTTGCTTTTTTTAATGTTTATGCCAGGTGTTATTGAGAATGATGAGGTAGATAAGAATTGCATTGTGATGACTTACCTGATGATAATGTTTGGTTTCAAGGGTCTGATGAAAAATTATTAAAATTTATGTATTTAAATATTAGATCATTGAAAAAATATTGCGATAATTTATACTTATTTTACTAGTTCATATTGAACTTCTTGAATTCCAGATGGATTTGATCATTTTGGTTGAAACTATGGTAACTGAACAAGAATCATCTTCATTTAATATTGAAGGGTATAACAAGCTTATTTTAAAGGCAAAAGAAAGCAAACAACGCGGGATAATTACTTTTTATCTAAACAAAATTAATTTAGTACAACTGGATGAAACTATTGGAGAATCAGTAAAAGCAATAATTACTAAATTATTAATTGATAATATTGAAATTAATATCATCGCATTATATAGATCACCTTGTAAAAATATTAACTGGTTCTTAAGAGAAATTTCTGAATATTTATTGAAAAAGGCAGTGATTAAAAATTTAATTATTAAGGTGATATTAATATTGATGAGGCAAATACTAATAAATATGATTGTGATATGCATTAAAACACTTTGATTGAATTTGGTTTAACACAAATTGTTAAGGGTTTTACCAGAGAATACGAAACATTAACTAAATTTATAAGGACGTTAATGATTATGTTTTGGATAAAATAAGCAGTTTTGTTGCTAAAAGTAAAACGTAGAAGTAAATTTTCAGACCATTATGGTATCTTAATTAGATTTTGAAAAAAGAATTTTAGCTCTAATGAGATTACATTTTTTAAAACCTATGTTTCATAAAATTTTATAATAATATTCTTATTATTCAAAAATTGCAAATGATATAGTTAATGAAGACATAAGTACAGAATTAGTATATCAGAAAATGTTAAGTAAAATTGATGAAATTCGGGAACATTTTTGTTCTTTTAAACAAATTAATAATTGTAAAGCTAAGAGAATAAGGAAAGAATGGATTACTGATGACATTATTTTAGCAATTAAAAATAGAGATAAATTATGAAAAAGATATAAAGATAATGTTAATAATAAACAAAATTAGGATTTATATAAAATGGAAAGAAATAGGGCAAACACCATTATAAGGAATCAAAATCGCATATTTTATTCAAATAAATTAGCAATTGATAAAGAAAATAATACGAGGTTCTGGGAATTAATTAATGATATTGATAAAAAAAAAAAAAGGATGTCAATCGACGAAAATGTTCAAAGACACTTGATTAAAGAAAATATTCGAAAAGAAATTCTAAATAATTTTGTTAAGTTTTTTGTAACAACTCTTTGTGAGAAGCAAACACATTTTACGACGATGAATACTAGATCAGATAAGGTTTGCGAATTATGTTGCATAAATAAGAATTCTATACATTTTCCACTAGGTAATAACTTCGATGTTGTCAGTATTATAGATTACTTAAAATATAACTCATCTTCTGGTTTTGGCAATATTAAACCAAAATACATAAAGGAAAGTAAATGCAATTTTGTTCATGAAATAACAATTCCTATAAATAAAATTTTTGAAAACTCGCAAATCCCAACAGCTATGAAAAATGGAATTATTTGTCCGGTATATAAAAGGGGATCAAAAAAAGTTTTAATAATTATTGACTAATCACTCTGTTAACATTTTTTGATAAGATAATGGAAAAATACGTTGGAGATCGCCTGCAAATTTTTTTAAATAAAATAAATTTTCTGTCCAGTCAGCAATTTCGGTTCCATAATATTAGGTCAGATAAGGTTTACGAATTATGTGCAAAGCCTTTTGGAAGATCTTATAAATAATATAAGTATTAATTTAAATATAGGAAAGAAATGCGTTGCGGTATATATAGACTTAAATAAAGCATTTGATTCCGTTGATATTGACATCTTGCTACAGAAATTATATTTAATTGGTATTAGAGAGAATATTTTTGAATGATTTAAAAGCATTTATTACATAGAGAAATAGTTATGAATATAAATGATAATTATAATGATAAATTTCAGGTCAATTTCGAAGTTCCACAAGGATCTGTTCTCGGCCCTATGCTATTTCAAATATACATAAATGATTTCGCTAATATTAATTTCAATAGTAAATTATATATGTATGCTGATAATACAGTGCTGATTAACTTCCACTCAGATTTAGAACATACTATTTGCAATCTACAAAATGATTTTAGTAAAGCTGGTAAAAGGTTTGCTCTTAACGAATTGAGTATAAACGAGAAAAAAACTAAATTTATGTGCGCTGGTTTTCAACAACCTACACTTAATAGAACTATTACTAAACACTGAATCAATTATTCTATGTTGAATGGTTTATTACCTGATATATGCAATTGTCCTAAATAGAAGGTGTAAACGAAATAATTTTCCTAGGCTTGAAAATGAGTTCGAAAATGAAATGGAATAAACATGTTGACTGGTTGTGTTCAAGACTACGATTTGTAGCATCTAAAATTAGGAAACTTAACTTGTTTGTTGATACACATTTAACTATTTTAGTATATAAAGTACTTTTTGAATCTATAATTAGATATGGAATAACAATTTATGGAACAGCCTATAAGACATAATTAAATAAAATCAAAAGAATACAAATTAATCTAATGAAAGGATTGTGTAATTCAGAAGTTAAAAATTCTCTTACAGCAAAAGATGACATATTTAGTTTGTTCAAAATTTTACCTATTGAAAGTTTATATGTGTTTGTTTGTGTCATCAATAAAAAAAAGGCTAAGAGTTTTCTGAAACAACCAAAATTTTATAATAATTACGAACGAAATTCCAAAGAATATCAAATTCCCCGCCTATTTAACTAGTTTCCTAGAGAAATTTTTAACTTAAGTAATATTTATGATCTTAAAGAAAAATTATTTCAGTGGTTGATGAAAAAGTTATGTTTTTATTCGGAATCATTTATCATTTCATTGATTTTCTTTTTCATTTATTCTTTTTTTTTCTCCTTCATTTTATTTAATGATATTGATGCAATTTAGATCATATCTGTCAAAACCATCAACATTTCCGCTGATAAGCTTCAACTTAGTAGGATTTTTAATGTAAAATAATAATAGAAAATACTTATTGAAAAATAAATTTGAGTTTGAATTTGAAAAAAAAATACAATAGGCGCTTGGGGCATACAGAAAGTTCTGTATTTTTAAAATGTTTTAATTGATTTATAAATTGAAACTTCGGTTTTCACAAAAAAATGGACTTCTTACAATAATGTAGATATGTCGTGGTAAATGGACTGTTTGAGAAGTGTACCGCGGTAAATAGATTATTTTTGAAGTATGTCGCGAAGATAAAAAGTTTGGGAAACACTGTTCTACCTAGATATCAATACACCGTTAGTTGTCTAAGAGTATAGGGACAAATGAGGCATTCGGCCCTGGAACTAAAAGAATATTAATCAATATAAAAGCTGGGAACTTTGAAATCGCGGAGAAGGGGTTAACCCCCTCCTCTGAGCGCGCGCATGACTTTTTATTAATTAATCATTATTTCATCGGTTTGCGCGTTAAGCAAAGTGAAATATAAGAGAATTTGCATAATATTTATAATAATTTAGGTGTTATGTGGGTAAAAATCTTTAAGAAAGAAATAATAATAATAATAATTTATTTCCATACTCATTTACAGAAACATTACAACACAAAAATTTGCTATCAAATTTGGACGGAAACTGCAAAAGGAAATAATATAAAATAAAATAAACGATTAAAAATAAAAAATAAAAAACAGACAGAAACATAGACTTAACAAGTATCTCTGTGTAGTCTAGGAGTTACAAAACAACTCTTACAGATTAAAAAATAAAAATTCTACTGTAAACGAAAATCTTTGGCAATGGAAAAGAAAACTAAGAAATTACATTAAAAACTTCTTCAATGTCATCAGTATTTACCAAATACATTTTTTTTTTCTTAAAATTACATTCACTTTTTTCTTCTTTTATACTGTTAGGTAAAGAATTATATAATTTTGGTGCAATAAATTAAAATACTTATGCATGATTTCTACCTTTGATTTCACAATATGAAACACGTTTGTTGAACATCTGGTATCATATGGGATGAACAGTTTTTCAATCCAATTGCTGCTTTTATGTAGAAATAAGACTTTTATATAAATGTAAATTTCTCAAGGTTAATATATCATTGCATATGTAATGATAATTTACATTGCTAATATTGTTATTTGAAACTAGTTTTAAATTTATTTTTTTTCCAGGAAAACTAGAATTTTTGAAATTTGAACTTTTTGGTAAAAAATAATTGGAATTTTCGGAAAGATACTTATCAATGGTACAATTATTTTTTACCTAACCAGTTTTTTAAAAATGTTTAATTTCCAGACTACTAGGTTTTTTTTAACTCTTTGCCAAATACCTAAAAGATACTGCCAAATCATAAATTTTTCTTATTAAGACAAATAATGATTATTATATTTAAATGAAGTTGAATTGATGTGTTAGTTCCAGGACTTTGGTCCACGAACTGTTTCATCTTTTGGACAGTTGAGCAGGACAGGTGATCATTTGGACATAGAGCGTAGAAAAAATCTCGTTCTTGATTATATAATGACCTCCCAGTCCTTGGCATAAATTTATGTTGACTAAGAACTTCAGGTCTTTAAGTAGAGTCGATTTGCATGCAACATTAAGCGGTCTCTCTACTCTTTAACCTCTTATAACCTTGTCCAGATGTAAAAGGTTTGATTTATTTGCTGCGATGGGTAAAAAAACAGAATGTAAAAATTACAGCAGACGATGTCTATAGAGTGCACGTCATCACGGTTTCAGTTTACCAGTTTTTCCAGAAATATAAGCGTCCGGTAAACACCATCATGAAAACGCTGTCAAAATAGAACAGAGCGCGTTTCCA
Source organism: Ryuthela nishihirai (assembly GCA_038380435.1). NCBI lineage: Eukaryota > Metazoa > Arthropoda > Arachnida > Araneae > Heptathelidae > Ryuthela > Ryuthela nishihirai. Next base: position 12,695,620 of record JAWZYU010000004.1, read on the forward strand.
TTGAAAAATGAATACACTTAGATGGCTGTTGTCGTTCGGAGTATGTTCGTATTTCATCCGTGCTGTTCGTGACTCTTTGAACGTAACTTTTGCTCCAAGATGGATGGGGTGAGGACGACTTCTGCCCTCACCACCACGACTGATGGTTCTGACCGGTTAAATACGATTTCTTTGTCCGGATATGCGTGACAAACCTCCCGTGCAGAATTCACGGCTCCAGGAGTAGAGGCAGTTCTAATCAGTTTTATTCGATTCGCATTCGTAATGTGGCTTAATGCAGAGCTGAAAGTCGGCGGCTTGAATAACGCTTAAGCTGAATATTTCCTCATTCAATAACGCTTGATTATGGATTTGACGGTCGTTGAACTGGACACTATTTTCCGACTATTGGTCACTAGTGGATAGAGTAACTAATCCGTAACTCAGTCAGTAACTCGTATTCTGCAATTCTCAGGTTCGAGTATCACCTGGTTCGAGTCCGCTAACCCCCACCTTGTTCTCGGTGAGAAAGGGGATACCGATGGGCTTGGAAAAAGTGTCATCCATCAGATGAGACGTTAAACTGTGGCCCCATCTGCAGAAGGATTATACATACCCTGTGCACATTAAAGAACACACTGGATGGCCTCGACGGGAGACTTCCATTTCTCTCCTAATAGCTGTCCAGTGGATTCCTTTCCCCAACCTTCTCCGAGGCTTTGGGGTCTTTATGACCTGGCCATTTAGCCCATTTACGTGCGAAAAAGCTCCGCTCAGATGTAAACCAACCGAGCCCACTGCTGATGTATAAATCCGTAATATATTTAAAATCGATTGACTATACTAGGTATTTACCAAATAAATATTTTCAGTAGGAAAATTCAGTTCTTGTTAAACCTAAAAATCCTATCACCCTGAAATTAGGAATATTAATTGCCGATGTATAAGTTCATACCATATTTGAAAATGGCGAGAATCTATAATATCTTTGCTAAATAAATATCTTATGAACTTAAAGCACTAATGCTATTCAATGGGAGAAATTAGAGGATAATATTTCCGAAAGATATAATTGGGAAAGAAAATATTCTATCATCCTTAAATTTTAAATATTAATTGTTGGGGTAAAAGTCCATAACATAAAATGTGCAGAAGGGACATACATACCCTGTGCACATTAAGGAACACTTTGGATGGCCTCAATGAAAGACTTCCATCCCTCCTAATAGCTATCCAGTGGATTCCCTTCCCCTACCCCGCCCTGCCCACGGTCAGTAAGGGACACCGATGGGCTTGGAAAGGCCGTCGTATGGGACGTTAAGTCGTGGTCCCGTGTGCGGGAGAGCCATACCCGATGCACGTTAAAGAACACGCTGGATGGCCTTCACGGGAGGCTACCCTCTGTCTCCTAACAGCTATTCCAGTGGGTCCCCTCCCCCAACATTCTCTGAGCCTTCGGGTCCTTGTGACCTGGCCATTTAGCACATGGTGTGCAAAAAAGTGCCGCTCAGAGGTAAAACATCCAACCAACCAACCAACCCTTTCCCTACCTTCTCTGAAGCCTTGGGGTCTTCATGATTTAGGCATTTAGATAACGGTAGAAATATGCTGCATATATGTCAAATAGTGTCACATGAACCTCAAGCACTAATACTATCAAATGAGAAAATTTGGAAAATTTTGTAAACAAAAAAAAAACTGAAACAAAAAGATCCGATTATCCTGAAATTTTGGGAAAAAAAATAGCTGATGAATCAATGGTTTTCTTTGCCTTTGAAAAACAGAACTTGATTTATGACTCAGGCAAATTATTTCAACAGCAGATCGACTTTTTAATGAGGGATGGGTTTTAATACTTAAGAACTATGCTTTATTGGAGCACAGAGTGCTAAATTTCTGCGATGGTGACTAACAGTGTGACTAAAAACGAGATATAAAGAAATACTTCTGAAAAGTCCATAAAAAATTTCCAGCCATTTAATAAACAAAGATTCAATTCGTGTATGGAGCGTTTCAAATTTATTTTTAAACTGTTAGGGCGAGCACTGAGCTCGGCGCATTCTTGCTGTTGCCAAAACTCTTTAAATATTTAATGAATTTTGCTAAAAAAAATCCATATTCTCCTAGATTTCATTATATATTTAAACTCGTCTATTAGATTTTCTCACAAAAAAAATTATTTAAGAAGTTACGGAACTCCGATCTTGCTTCATAATTGATGTGACAAGTAATACTCTATTTATGGACAGTCTCTGTATTATAATGTAAAGCTCTTTTTTTTTACTCTTTTTTACTTTACATAAAAGCTATCCGCTATTTTTAGTATATCATAAAAACATGTCCAAGAAACCCTTCTACCCAACACAATAAAGTTTTTACTTTATGCCATCCTAAAAAGTAGAAAAAACAGTTTAGAAATCTTTTAGGACAATTTCGCACAGTTGAGAATAGAGATAATAAAAGTGATCTTGAAAAAAAAAAACGTAATTTTTAGTCGGACAAACTGCAGTTCTGAATACCTCAATTTTAGGAGTGAAAAAAAGGTTTATATTACTTAAAAGTAAAGCAATTTCAGATGCATTGGATAATTATTAACTTCAATATAACATATAATTTGGAAAAATTCGATTTTCGTCTTTTCTCCCATATTTTTTTCTTTTTTTTTAACACTGTACAGGGATTGCCACCGACACTTGAGAATCTTTGATATAAGCTCCGTATAAATATGACACATAATGATAAAAGAAATATTCGGAGAAAGAGATACATTTTTGTGGCTCCTGATTCTAAAGAGATTCTTTTCGAGACTCCTGATTCTTAAAATGTATTTTGGAGACTCCTGATTACAATTTTTTTTTTTTTTTTTTTTTTTTTTTGAGGTTCCTGATTCTAAAGAGATCTCCTGAAGTTTTGGAAGCCTGATCACTTCATCCCCCTGAAGTATGACTTCATTTGCGAACGACATTGCATTAACCAAGTATTCAATAGTAGAAAAGAATTAAATTAATAGGATATATTGTATTTAGTATAAAGAAAAGAAATGAGATAATCGTTTAGATTTTCACTAAGTCACAACCTACGAGAGAAAGAAAGAAGGCTTTAAGCTACTAAAGGGCAATGAACGGAAATACCAAAAAGGAAAAAAAAAATGTGCCTTTTATAATGATGATTGGAACCACTTATTTTCATCTCCCACCATCAGCTCTGATAGGCGTTTCCTCTCCGATTTTCTGTCATTTGTAACTCTCCTAAATGCTGTTATTTTCCGATCTGCATTGGTAATGAAGTTCCAAGCACACCTGAATATTTTGAAGGATAGTCTCGGCTCCGATGAAAATGACGATAGCTCTTATTAACAACAGCTACTTGTTTGCCGTACACAGCAAAATGGTGGCAAACGAGGGTGAATAGCAACACAAAAATCTTTCTCATTTAACGTTTCTGTACATAAAAACAGTGATACTAATGCACTCCGCTCAACAATTAAGTCATCTAAACTTTTTTCTGTTTTCTTTAACGTCCCAGAACACCAAAAGGCCTAATCGAGATCCTGAGTAGATTTTCCCCAACTGCGGATCTGGCAGCAGCGATTACTAAGATTGCACTCGTCTGCGCTGTTCGAAATTACCTTCATTTGGAAAAGCGCATGCGCGTCAGGCGCATGAATATCGCACGCCTATCTCGTGTGATGTTAATGACACAGGCACGAGCTCTGTGTGTCGTTTCAGACAATGGCGTCCGGCTTAATCAGCAGCGTAATTGGTGTGGAGGATGATTGCACTATGTTATTTTGTGTTCCTCGAAATTGTTTACTAACGCTAAAGCCTAAAGTGGAACCTGAAACATAACGTTGATGACTTCATCTTTTCACTTTCACATCTCAATATAATCTGAACGGGAAGGAAAAGGAAGATTACATTTCCAAGTATGCATGAGTTCTGTTAAAATGTTTTCTAGTGCATTTCAGAAAATAATTTGAAAGAAAACTTAAACCTCTGGTTCTTCTAGTTTTAAGTGAGTAATATTCAACCGAAGCTTTAACTTAGAATCAAATTAAATGCAAAAATAACGTAAATAGGAATGATTCAAAACTGTTTTGACCACATCGCAACTTGACTAATTCCTAATCTTTTCTCAAATTTAAGGAATTTTGTGGAATATGAATAAAAATTTAGTCCAAATTGTGTAGTTTAACAAAGGGCGAATGACAGTGAGCAGAAACGTAACCAGAAAATATTTTCGGGGGAAGGGAGGGGAAGCAAGAAAAATTTCAACAGGAGCACACAAAAAAAGGATGATGGAGAAAAAAAAATTGAATGCAAGAGCAATATTTTTTGCTTCTGATGTGGCCGAGTGGTTAGCTCGCGCGCTTGGCTGCTACTAAATTACAGATTTCGATTCTTAGACCGGAGAGATGTGGATATTTCTTAAGTGTTCTTTTTGCTGAGGTCTCGCCTTCCTCAGAGACTTTTCTATGGGATATTAAACTGACAGACTCCTGTAAAAACCTCTGTGGCAAGTTGTAGCTTGAAAGATAACTACCAATCTAAATATAATTGGATAATCCCTGGGATACGAGCTAAATTCGTTCCTCCAAAACTGCTCGAAAGACGAAAACTCGCAAAGCGGAAATTAATTTCCCGTTACTCTCCCCCATGTTATTAATTTTAATTGGTTCCGGAGGTCAAACATTTCTCCCCAAACATAAAAAGTTCACCTTAATACAACACAGAAAGGTACCTAAGTATAAAGAAAATGACACTAATAATCAATTACTCTATTTAAAGCATATTCTTAGTCATTAGCCTATTCAAATTCAAAATTTATTTTCAGATCTATCATCCTATACAATTATTTTAATAGAAAATCCCATTAAGTCGAAGCTTATTAGCGGGAACCTTTAACAGATATGATCTAGATTACATAAATATCATGACATAATGAGGAAAAAAAAGAATAAATAAAAAAGAGAAAACCAATAAAATGATAAACGTTTCCAATTGAAAACATCAGTTTTTCATCAACCACTCAAACAATTTTTCTTTAACATCAGAAATTTTGCTTAAATTTACAATTTCTCTAGGAAGCAACTTAAATAGGTAGGGAATTTCATATTCTTTGGAATTTCGTCCGTAATTATTATAAAATTTTGATTGTTTAAAATAAAAACCCTTAGCTTTTTTCTGGTAAACTTTTCGTGGCAAATATTTTGTTTATAGCTATTACTAAAGAATTTACTGATAACACAAACACATAAAAACTTTCAATAGGTAAAACCATAAACAAACTAAAAATATCTTTTGTTGTAAGGAAATTTTTAATTTCTGGATTACACAATCCTCTTAGTAGACCAATTTGTATTCTTTTAATTTTATTTAATTCTGTCTTATAGGCTGCCCCGTAAACTGTTATTCCATATCTAGTTATAAATTAAAAAAGTACTTTATATTTATTTCATTTCATTGAAATTTTTAGGGGTAAACATCCTTTGGAAAAAAAAATACCCCCTCAAGCAGGTGCTTGCCACAGAGTCCGACAGGAGCCTATCAGTTTATATGCCATAGCCGCAGGATATCTGTAACTCAGTAGAACAGTAGTACTTCCCCACTATGGGGGGAGAAAGGGGCGAGCCACAAGGGCCGGAGGGTCGGAAGATCTCGGTACTAAAACAGTTAATTTGGTATCAGCAAACTAGTTAAGTTTTCTAATTTTAAATGCTTCATTTTTGAAGTCATTTTCAAGCTTAGGTAAATTATTTCATTTACTTCTTCTATTTTACGACAATTGCATATATCAGGTAATAAACCATCCAACTTAGAACAACGGATTCGATGTTTCGTATGCTCCTATTAAATGTATAATGTTGAAAACCAATACACATAAATTTGTTTTTTTTTCTCTCGTTTACTCTCTTTGTTAAGAGCAAATCAGTTAACTGCTTTATTAAAATCATTTTGCAGATTGCAAATAGCGGTTTCTAACTCTGAGTGGAAGTTGATTAGCACTGTATCATCAGCATACATATATAATAATCCAGTGTCCATCCACTATGTGTTCCTTCAAATTCTTCAAATGAAGTCTTGATCTTCTTACACGCTGAATCCAGTTCTCTGTTTAGGGATGATGTTGGAAGACTTGTGACACAGTTACTTCGGAAAAACTGAGTGTAGTGTTCCCAAGGTAGAAGGGGAGACTTTTCGCCTGAAGCGCACTTGCACGGCAAGGTACCATTTAATGCTACCTTTCGATGCCAATTCTTCTTTCAGATGAGTTAGGAGTGACTTCCGCGAGGACTCGAGGAAAAAGGCGAGGTCAACAAATGTTTCTTCCGTTGCCGTCAGCTTATGTGTTGACAGGGTCCTTTTCATTTCTTCTGTAAACTGGCAGGGTCTTCAGGGTCTGGTTTTGTTTCTTCTGGGAAATCCTTTCAGCTTCAGAACGTTTTCGCTTATTAATGTGTGGCTTTCTTTGATGTCGTAAAAGATTGTCTTTTCTTCCAAACTCCATTGCACATTCTTTGCATTTGTAGGTTTTCCTGGAGGTGTGGGATAACTCATGACGTCGGATGTCATCTCTCCTTGAGAATGTCGATTCGCATTGAGAGCACTTAAACAGGCTATTTCCATCATGATTTCTCTTATGACGAATGAGATTCGTCTGATGAAGGAAAGTCTTCTCACATATATCACACGGATACATTATAAAACAGTGACTTGTAAAATAGCTGATTTATACTACACGAGGACGTCGAGAACTATCACTATTGCAGTTGAAAAATCACGGAGACGCAGCAGCAGAGAACTGTCACTGTCAATGTCTGACAACAGAATGAGGATTCTGACTGATGGATATCGTATTTATACTAGAAGGAGTATCCCGCAGAAATTGATTTAAAAGACTGTCCCACAGAAAATTAAAAGAAAAATGCTATTGGGTAAAAATGAAAAAAAAAAAAATGTGTGTTAACTAACGTGGAAAAAACGCGAGTTAAAAAGAAATAAAAATACTTAGGTTATAAAAATAAAATAAACGAAGGTTGATTTTAGCAAAAAAACGCGAGTTATAAAGAAATAAAAATACGTAGGTTATAAAAAAAAGCATACGATAATAAAAATACATCAATATAAAACTCGTGAAGGAAAATATAACTAGATTGTTGTATAAAGAGCGCTTATCCCCACATGAGACACATCTAAGCCACCTCACCAAGTAACAAGGCATACCAAGTGCGTTAACACGCAGCTACTAACCCAAAGGTTACCAGTTCAAGTCACCGCGTCAAAAGAGTTTTTTTTTACAAAATACAGGAGAAGCACTAAAAAGAAAACGGACACTACATGGCACCACAATTAGATTAAATGCGCATAGAGAAAACTGATTTACCACGCGATGAAGTAACCAAAGGGGGCGTGTGACGTCAGGATACAAAATGGCGAATCTGAACTTGGAAAAAATAATGGATGAGGGTAGAAACCAAGGGACCTATTCGGGAGTTTGTGATCGGGGGGGGGGGGGTATTTTATTCGACATTGTTCGACTTCAGTCTTAAAAACAGTGAGAGTTCTGACTTATATAGGTGTGACAATGATCCGCCTCCGCTTTGAAATACATGGGAGGTGGATCCCATAGGTTTAACATTGACCCGCCTCTGGTCCAGAACTCTCATTATCCTCCTACTCTCTCATCTGGTGAACATAAAAAATATCCCCTCAAGCAGCTGCTTGCCACAGAGGTCTAAGAGGAGCCTGTTAGTTTAATACGACACAGTAGAAGGTCTGTGTAAATGGCGGGACCTCAGCAGAAAGACAACACAAACATCCATGCCTTATACAAGGGCTCGAACCTAGATCCTGTTGATCACTAGCCAAGCGCGCTAACCACTCGTCCACGTCACGGTAATATTGAACAAGAATGCATAATATATTAATCTTCAAACTAGTTTATGTCAAGGCTACTAAAGTAGCTGACTGCAGCCAGGCCCGGAGTTCCCATTAGGAACGTTAGACACTAGCAAAGGAGCGCCAACATAACCGGGGCACCATTTTTTAAATGCTACGATTTGTTTATTTAATTAGCAATAAAATTGTGTCTTTTCAATTTTAACTATCTGCAAGTATCCATGGAGAGCAAGTACTCTCTTTTCAAAGTACTCTTTCTTCCCTGATAATGGAAAATTCTTAAAAGAATTCGGAGTGTGAGGCTATACACTCTGTTTCCAAACGTATTGGAATACTTCTATGTTACGTGAAAACAAAGCCATATTCAAAGCTCCCTAACTTGGAAAACAAGCTCTTTTTACAGAAAAATGTTTCAGAAAATAAATTGTAAATCTCAATTAAATTTATCAAAATTGAAATTTTAGAAAATATTAATTTATTATTTAAAAGAGTTGTTGAGGCTGAAATATTTGACAGCCAATACTGCTGCTAAGCATTATTTCGAAACTGATGCAAAGTGAAAACCTTTACCCAAACTTTTAAGATTAGGTTTATTTCAGTAAATGATTCGTTATAATTTTAAGGTTTAGATACTTTTAGATACACTTTTAGATTTTCCATTTCTTGTAACATTTTGCAACAAAAGGCTTAATTCAAAGTTAGAGAGTTCGAATACAGTTTTCGCAAAATATGAAAATGTCGTAATATTTTTGATAATTAAGTGTAATTTAATTATTCTCAGAGCGCTAAAAGTGAGAAAATATTTTTTGAAATTTAAATTGATAATTTGATTGTGTAATATTACTCCATATATTGAATACAAAAAGTTGTATGTTTCCATTATATTATTACATTAATTTAACTATTTATTAACAAAACTCTATTACCATTATAATTTCTACATTCATTTATATTTTAACATTATTTCCATTCTTCGTGGCTGTGAAAGAAAGAAAATATTTTTATGCGAAATTGCAAGAAGTATTGTTGATATAACGGTGGACTACCACTTCGTGTGCCTAGAGACGCATGAGGTGCAAATTCAGCCCTGTCTTAAAAAAATAAAAATACCCCCCCCCCCCCCCCTCAAGCAGTTGCTTGTCATAGAGAACAGACAGGAGGATGGCGGGACCTCAGTAGGAAAACAATACTTAAAAAAATTGCTAGCAAAATTCAAGCAAAGGTGAGTAATGATGGTATTCAGATGGCTCATCGAGTTCCTGCAATTAACAAAGACAAAATTAAACCTATCATTGTGAAACTAAAACCGAAAGAAATAAGGGACAATTGGCTAGAATGCAACAAAAAATCTAAATTCCCTCTAAAAAGTACTGATATTAACCCTGATTTTAAAGAATTAAAACTATTTTTAAATGAACATACCTAATTCCTAGTACTAAAAATTTATTGTAATAATGTTAAGCAATTTAAATTAAAAAATGGATATAAATTCGTTTGGGTGAAAAATGGAAAAGTTTTCATCCATAAAAGTGAAAGATCCAAAATTTGGCGGATCAGAGATGACAATGACCTAAATATGTTAAATGAACAAGATGGCTGCTGAAAATATTTCACCTTTTAGTTCTGTTGAACCCATCTGTGATCTGAAACGACATTAAAGAATTACTGTCTTTCTTCAATTCTGGAAATTATTCAAGTTTGAAAATTTTACATTTTAACATTCGAAGTTTATGAAATAAATTTGAACAGCTGGAAGCTATTCTTGAGTATTTAAATAGTAAGACGGATATTTTAATACTTTCTGAAATATGGAACAAACCACGTGAGTTAAATTTGTACCAAATAGATGGTTATCATACGTTCCATTCTTGAAGAGATTACAATAAATCTGGTGGGATACTTTGCTACGTTAAAAGTTCTTTAATAGTCAAACAAATTGCATTTAATGATATAAATTGAGCTGAATAAATTGCTGTTTATCTGGAAAATTATCGCAATATTTCTTATGTATATATATAGATCAGTTTTTCAGAAAATTCAATTATTCGAAAATATCTAGTAGCGGAACGGTGTTCCGTTTCAGTGATTCCGAAACATCGAGTAGTGGAACGGCGTTCCGGTTCAATAATTCGGAAGCAGAGAATAGCGGAACCGTGTTAGATTTAGTTGCAGTAGTGCTTTTGTTAATTGCTTCTCCTACTCAAAATGTCACGCTTCGCCATTGACATATATTATGGAGCTAAAACAAAATTATGCGAAGACAACTGTTTTGGATTTCAAACAAGGTAGACCAGTTTGAGGTTTCGTATAAGACGACTGTTTTTTTTTTGGGGGGGGGGAGGAACCTTCTTGGGTACGTCCCTATTCTAGTGGAATTAACAACCCCTACTCCTGAAGGCTCCTGATAAAATACTTATCCACTACCATTATAAACATGCTAGCCACTCAACAATCGAGGTTTTAGATTGCTTCGTTACCCCCTGCTATGCAGTGAAAGAAGACAGCAACTGCACCTCATTCACCTTCCAATAACTCAGACGTCACTTGCCTCTAATACGCCGTTCCATTCCTGTGACTTCATAGCAAAGCCATTGACGGCCAAATTAAGTCATCGCTGGCTTCTCCATTACTATAAAGTAGCCTCATATGCCATCGTGATTAGAAAGACTTTATTTACATTCACACAGATGGCGTCACGCTTGTATTAGTACACCAGTTAAGGCTACACAAATGCACAACATTTAATACAAAGTCCTGCACCAATGGCGTAATAACTGATTGGATTTACGCGTATTGGTAATCATAAAAATCACTTGGAAAAGCAACGTATATACATGAAAAAATCCATAATAGTGAAAAATATCGCTTTCTTCCTAATAATTACAGATATATGCCAATTTCTAAATGACAGCAATTTGTTGTTTCAGTTTTTCGCTGGTACCTCTCTAAACGATGGGACGGAAGGGGGAGGGCTCAGGCGATAGCGAGCCACGACCGTAATCTGAAGTTCCCAGGTCCGATTTCCAGCTGGGCTAGGGTTGAGATTCATCTCCGCTAATTCCCCCCCCCCCCCCCCCCCGCCATTCCCTCGGTGAGAATGGGGGACACCGATGGGTTTGGAAAGGCCACCGTCAGTTGGATGAGACGTAAAGCCGTTGCCCCGTCTGCAGGTGAGCCATACACTGTTCACTTTAAATAACACGCTGGATGGTCTTGATGGGAGGTTACCCCTGTCTCCTAATAGCTGACCTTTCTTAACCTTCTCTGAACCCTGGGATCATTGTGACCTGGTCATTTAGCCCATTGTGTACACAAAAGTAAAGTTCAGAGGTGAAACAACCCACGGTACAGCTCAAACGCCTTAGAAAATAAACCGTTTTACCGATTAGAAAGCAAAAAAAGAAAGCTTTACAACTTCTTAGTCGTTAGTATAAATATAGCTCTGGCATGTTCAGTATCATAAAATTCATTTTCCAATATTAAATAAATCGAAACTTTTTTTAAGTACATTTCTAGATATTTCCAAAGAACAGTTTGATGGGAGAAATGAAGGCTATACTCATGGAAATAGCCAAGGGTGCTAGTGGGCCCTTTCCTGATGGGCAGGAATATTGTTTCATTCATTTCCATGGAAGAATAAACTATGTGAACAAGAATAAATTCAATGTGGTGGGGGCATTAACAGCCTAGGTCCTAATTAAATTAGGCCCTAAATAATTATACAATAATAAACAGGCCTCACATTACCAGAAGTAATCGTACACAGGGGAAGATAAATTCCGAAAAATCTAACCTGCCAGCAGTTTTTACCACAAGGAGATCAAAGGAAATAATATGCCGCAACCAACGTGGGAGGAAAAGGGCAAACATTTTCCGTATTTTCTGGATACATACACTATGTTGAAAAAAGTGTCCGGACACTTCCATGTTATGTGAATGGAAAGCCACTTTCAAAGCTCCCTAACATTGAAAATAAACCTTTTACGCAAAAAGTGTTATTGGCGATAAATTGTAGATGTCACTCAAATCTCTCTAAATATATTTCGCGCAATATTCGTTTAATATTTAAAGAATGAATGGAAGTTGAAGCATTTATCTTCAACTTTTGACACTTGGGAAAAAATAGTTCAATAGATAAAACACAACTCTTGTAACAATTTGTCCACTAACGTAAATTAAATATCTGAAGTTTGTATGACGATTTTTTAAGATTTCATCAATTTGGAGGCAGTGTGACAGTGTCAATTTTTAATAATCTTCGATAAATATTTAAAGAGTCATTGAAGCAGGATTATTCAACAGCAGAAGACACTGTCACATTACCTCCAAATTGATGATATCTTAAAAAATCGTCATACAAACTTCAGATAGTTAATTTATGTTAGTGAACAAATTGTTACAAGAGTTGTGTTTTATCTATTGAAGTATTTTTTCACAAGTGTCAAAAGTTGAAGATAAATGTTTCAGCTTCCATTCATTCTTTAAATATTAAGCGAATATTGCGGGAAATATATTTAGAGAGATTTGAGTGACATCTACAATTTATCGCCAATAGCAGTTTTTGCGTAAGAGATTTATTTTCAATGTTAGGGAGGTTTGAAAGTGGCTTTCCATTCACATAACATGGAAGTGTACGGACACTTTTTTCAACATAGTGTACATACAAAATCCTGAAGCAGTGATGGTCTACAGAGACCCAACCACGCTGTGCAATGGAGTCATCAACACATATGTATCCTAAGCTACAGCTGCTGCGTTTGACCACCTATAGGTCAATTCTAGCACAGTCTAGTTTGACATAACAGAACTGCGATTACCTACTTTAAAGCTTGGGATGACAATAGCTCTGGTAAAATTCTTAGCAACATCTTTATCATAAAAATATTCAAAATTTCAGTCAGCCATGTGACAATACAAACATTCCCAGCTCTAAGCATTTCAGTGATAATTTCATCTACCCTTGGGGATTTATGCAGTTTTAACTTAGAGAGAGCTAAAGTAACACTTTATAATTACTTTGCCAGTAATGCATCTATCATCATTAAAAACAATGGCGGTAAAACTAACCACATTGTTTAGAACATCACTGAAATGCTCAACCCTCACCTTCATATAACCTTACCATGAATCCTCACCTTCAATAACCTTACCATGAATCCTCACCTTCAATAACCTTACCATGAATCCTCACCTTCATATAATATTACCATGAATCCTCACCTTCAATAACCTTACCATGTTTATCCCTCAATCCCTGTATACCTCTCCGTTTCTTTCCACTCGAAACATTAATTACCTATCTAGTACTGCTCTCTTCTGTTACGCTGTATAGTTGCTTTCTCTGCTTTGTCAGCCAAGTTATAAAGCTGAGATTTCTCTCAGTTGTTAACTTGTCCTTTGCAGAGTTATTAAACTATGTATAATGCTGTCTGTTACGACTAGTAATGTGTTGATTTAAGTTATTCTTGCAATTCTTCTTTCAGCAGTAAGCTCCATAGCCTTATCGCTTTGTCTCCTCTGCTCCATCTCACCCATAAGAGTACTTTTACCTTCAAGAAAAGACGTTTAAAATGATCCCATTCTTTTTCAGTTGTAGTAGCAAACAGTAGAACCTTCTCAGCAAACTAGGATTGTCATAATGACTAACCATCGTGGTGAGCTTTGGCTTAACCTTAGCACAGCACTTCTTAAGTTTAAGTTGCAAACTATTTTGAAAACATCTTTCCTCTATGCGATCTGGTATTCCCAACAGAACCAATCCATTTGCTGTTAATTAATTTGTAATCAATCATATTCTTATGGAAGCCATCTGGTGAAACCCACGTGCATATATATATATGTCACGATGTTTGTAAGAAGTGCTAGTTATTCTCAAACCATTAAGTGTACTTGTCTGTACGAGACGTCCCCTACTGTCATTGCAACTACTAGTACCAAAAGGACATACGCCAAACAGCCAAAACATTATGACCACATGCCTAATATGATGTTGGTCCTCCATTTGCCGCCAAAACAGCTCTTACTCAGCGAGGTATGGATGCTACAAGATTTCGAAAGATGTCTTGTGGTATCTGGTACCAACACATTAAGCAGATCCTTTAACTCTTGTAAGTTATGTGGTTGAGCCGCGGCAGATCGGATATGCTCTTCCAACACAAACCACAGATGCTCGATTGGATTGATGTCTGGGGAATTTGGAGGCCAGGGTAATACCTGGAAATCTTTCTTATGTTCCGCGAACCATTCTCGAACAATCCAGGCAGTGTGGCATGGCGCATTATCCTGCTGGAAAAAGCCACTACTAGAGAAAAATACTGTTCCATGAAAGGATGTGCCTGGTCTGCAATGATGCTTAGGGAGGCGGTAGATATCATAGTTTTCTGCACATTAATGACTGGACTCAGGGTTTTCCAGCAGAACATTGTCCAAAGCATTACATTTCCTCCATTGGCTAGTTTTTGCCCCACGATGCATCCTGGTGCTAACCCTTCTCCAGTAATGATGCACATGCACCCAGCCGTCCATATGGTGCAACAGGAAATGAGATTCATCAGACCAGCTGACCTTCTTCCAATCATTCAAGGTCCAGTTTTGATGCTCGCGTGCCCATTGTAGGTGCTTTCGACAGTGAACAGAGATTAGCATGGGCACTCACAGCTATGCATCCACATTTTCAGCAGGGTTCGATGTACTGTGTGTTGCGACACATTCCTCAGGTCACCAGCATTCAAATTACGGGCGAGTTGCGCCACAGTATCCCTTCTGTCAGCTCGTACCATACAGGATAGCATTTGCTCACTTCTTAGGATCGATGACCCATGGTCGGACCACACCTTGCCGCGGTTCGTGGTTTTTCCCTCCTCAGACCACGTTTTGAAGGTTCTAACCACGGTTGACCGTGAGCACCCCACAAGCCTTGCTGTCTCGCAAATGTTCTGACCCAGTCGTCTGGCCATTACAATTTGGCCTTTGTCAAACTCATTTAAGTCCGCTACCTTTCCCATCTGAAGAACAAGAATAACCCTGATTAACAGAGCTCAATATCAGGTGTTATTTACACCGTTTCATGACCTTCACACTCGCCGTCGTTTACCTGCAGTTACTTCAATTTGAATAAAGACGCGCTAGTCATAACGTTTTTACTCTTCGCTGTATAAACTCCTTCCCAAAGGTCAGATTGTTGTTGAGTTGTTTTACCTCTGAGTGGTACTTTCTTGCACACAACAGGCTAAATGACCTGGTGAGAAAGATCCTGAGGGCTCAGAGAAGGTTGGGGAAGGGTTGTCCAACCCTCCCCCAACCTTCCAGAGAAACTGCACTGGACAACTGTTGGAAGACAGATGGTAGCCTCCCATCAAGGCCATTCAGCATGTTCTTTAACGTGCACAGTGTATGGCTCTTCTGCACACGGGGCCATGGCTTAATGTTGTGTCCAGCAGACGACGACAGACATTGTGTCCAACAGACAGAATGTCCAACAGACGGCACCCTATCCAAGCCATCAGTGTTCCACCTGACCGAAGGCGAGAGTTCCACCTGACCGAAGGTGGGAGTTAACAGTGATAAATCTCAATACTAGCTCAGGTGGGACTAGAACCTGAGAAATGCGGATTATGAACCTGGCACGCTACCACTGAGCCAGCCCTGCACCCCAAACATCAAAGTCAGTATTAGCTTTACGAGTTAGGTTGCCTAGAATAAATGTAATATCTCCTTTCTTGATAGAAAACAAACTGTCTTACTTGGCATTACTTGCCCACCTCTATTCAGTGGCGTAACTAGGAACGGAAAAGCTTTGAAGAAACTTATGCTCCCCCCCCCCCAACATTTACTACTTTTATGGATGATATGAAAACCAAAAACTTTTTTACCTAATTAAATACATTAAATACATTGAAAAGAAAAAATTAA
Organism: Ryuthela nishihirai; assembly: GCA_038380435.1. Taxonomy (NCBI): domain Eukaryota; kingdom Metazoa; phylum Arthropoda; class Arachnida; order Araneae; family Heptathelidae; genus Ryuthela; species Ryuthela nishihirai. The sequence goes on from JAWZYU010000004.1 coordinate 12,711,408, forward strand.
CTACATATGAAGTATAGTAATTTGTTGAAATATACATACAAAATCAGCATTACTCAACAATCGTGCTAATTTCTATCTTTTTGATTATATATGTATGAGTTTGATTTTAAGTGGGTCTCTAGATGTCCTCGGCCTGTGGAATTTTGCCATATATGCCACCTTACTCTACACCATTGCCCCAATTTCACAGTTTGAAGTTACTTTGACTGTTTCTAAATTAAAACTACAAAAGTTACCAAGGGTTGATGCAAATACTTTTGAAATGCTCAGAGCTGGGAAATGTCATGGTTTCAGATGATTATCTATAGAATTGAATATTTCTGTGATAAATAAGTTATACTTAAAGATTTTACCATATGTATTATTACCCCTATTTTCGAAAAAGTTTATCTCCTTTCCCTTGAAAATTTTAGGGTCATCAGTCTCTTCCAAAAAAAAAAGTTCTAATCTTTATTTCTCTTAACAGAACCAAAACATTTGGTTGATGGATAACTTCGAGATGAACAGTGTGAGTTCAAAGGTAGTAGGTTTAAATCTTTTCAGATTCTTGAGAAATATTTCAAGTTTCAGATTCCTACAGCTTCTTTTGAAGATTTCGAAAAGGCTTTTTTAATATTAATAAATTAAATTCTTATATTTGGTTTTAAAAAGAGAAGATGGTACTTCTATACACAAAGGACGGAGATAACCTAAAAATATATTGGGCTGGTTCTCGTTTCTTATACAACATACTATCGCCTACACAAGGAACAGGCACACAGCGTCATGCCCGCTGGTTTAGTAGTCAGGTACACCAACCACTAGACCAGTTACGGGTTATTATTTTGATTCTGTTAATCGTATTAACTGTTGTTGATCGTGAAAACATAATGGATACAGGAAACGTTGGTTAATATAATGATGGCTCTCTTTAATAACACTGATTCGTGTCTGAGAGCTAGTAAAGCTTGTGAAATTATTTTAAAATTACTACTGAAGTTCGACAAGGCTGATCTTTGCCATCTTTTCTTTACAGTTTGATTACTGATTCTGTTAATGGGGAATTCATTATAAGGAAATTAGGGAAAGACTTTTGATGATCTGAAGATCTGACTTCGATGTTGCTAACGATTCGGCACTTTTGGCAATGATTGCTGGGGCTATGAACTCTTTTAGAAAGCTATCGATAAAACTGATAATAGAGTAAGTTTGGTGATATCATAGAAATAAAACTGATCATTCATCATCACTAAAGTGATGAAAATTGATCAACCTTCCCTTTCTTATGAATAGCTGTACGCTTAAGAAAGTGTCTTAGTTTAATTTTCAAAAGCTGTGTGATAGATATTGGCAATGTATGATATGAGATAAACAGAATAGGCACTACTGCTGGAACTTTTAAGAATGCAATATACTATCGATGAAAATTTAGAAGTTAACAAAAAAAAAATACATACAATTTTATCAGGGTAAAAAACAAGAAATACTACAAGCGAAGCTCATCATCATCATCCTCAAGCAGCCCTGGGCTACGGAGGTCCAACCAGACCGTGCAATTTAGTTCTCCAAGCAAGTCTATCCTGAGCTACATCTACTGCATCTGGCCACTGTACACCAATTCTAACAAGGTCCTGTTTGACATTGTCTGCCCACCGCATCCTAGGTCTCCCCTTCTTTCTGAGGCCTTTAGGCACACTGTTCATAACCCTATTTGAAAATCTATAATTATTCATACGGGCAACATGGCCATACCAACGGAGTCTCTCTCTGCACAATATGCTGCTTAAAGGAGGTTGCAAACTCCTTTGCCTAACCTCATCATTACGTACAAAGTTGAACAACCTAATGCCCAAGATACTGTGTAAGCATCTGGAATCAAAAACATCTAGTTTCCTGTTATCTTGTTTACAAAGTGTCCAAGTTTCACTGCCATAACTAACCCTAGAAAGAACCAAACTATTATACAATCTAATTTTAGTCTTTAGGTGTATACGCCTATTTCTCCACACTCTCCATAGTATGTTGAAAAAAAAAAATATTGAAGAATTGCACAAAAGTAAATCGAATAAACAATACTAAAATTAAAAAATCATTTTCTAGAGTAGATCGCTCTCTTAAAACCGTACTCTGACTTCTCCGTTTGACCAAAACTGAATTATATCTGCTTTTAGTTTCTAATGTTTGTTATGATAGCGGAGCTTGGACGGTTTGTAAGCAAAACAATAGTATTGGCCATGCTGCATGAACACAGTATTGTAGAATAGTTATTAACAGTACTCAAGAAAAGAAAGTAACCTAAATAGCGATGGGTGGACAATTCCCTGCATGACCTTTATAGAATTGGCGTGTAATGAACAAATGAAACAACAGAGGCTTTTGGGTTGGGTTGTTTTACCTCTGAGCGGCACTTTTTTGCACACCATGGGCTAAATGGCCAGGTCACAAGGACCCCGAAGGCTCAGAGAAGGTTGGGGGAGGGGACCCACTGGAACAGCTGTTGGGAGACAGATGGTAGCCTCCCGTCAAGGCCATCCAGCGTGTTCTTTAACGTGCACAGGGTATGGCTCTCCCGCACACGGGGCCACGGCTTAACGTCCCATCCGACGGACGGCGGCCTTTCCAAGCCCATCGGTGTCCCCTACTGACCGTGGGCAGGGCGGGGAAATTTGCGGAGATAAATCTCAACGCTGACCCAGCTGGGACTCGAACCTGGGAACTACAGATTACGAGCCTGGCGCGCTACCGACTGAGCCACCCCCGCCCCAACAACAGAGGCTCAGGATAGACATGTGAGAACTAAACTTCATAGTCTGGTTGACCCTCCGTAGGACATGGCACACTGAGGAGCATGTATGTGAGCGTGCACGCCTATATTTGTTAATGGAATCGTGGTCTAATTACACTGGCCAAACAATTAGAAACCGTCTACTATTTAGCACAACTACGTTGCAAAACAAAAATATGCATGGAAAAAAGTCACATGTCACGGTTATGTGTTTCTTGAGTTTCTGAAATAGAAGCATCACAGCTATTTGACATCACTCGACTACCAGATGGAAAAGTTGTGTGATATAAATTATGTTATTCTTGGTGCTCAATGGGGCGATAGAACCACTGCCAAAACTATAGAAAATGCATGCCTGTTCAAGAACACTATCTTTAAAGAGGACTAGCAGATAAAGTCTCGGCATCTGGCAGATGTCCGATACTATAAGAGGATCATAGACTTTTACAAAATCATGTGATCAACGTTAAGCTGTGCACAAAACGACCACTTCTTTCAACATAGCACGAGATGAACTCGAACAATGTATGGGGTGATCTGATATTTGCAGTTCAGTAGTTGATATCTTATTCAGAAACCTTTATTAATTCGTCCAAAAATTGGAAGGCGATAGTTCAGTGTCATTATAAAGATGCATAAATGGACTGTAGATGTGCAAGCTGCTGGAAGAAGAGTTATGATGTTGGAAGAAGAGTCATGTTGTTGTGCAAGCTGCTGGAAGAAGAGTCATGATGTGCAAGCTGCTGGAAGAAGAGTCATGATGTTCACGTGACACGGGTCCACTAATACATAAGTAATTAAGGAAAACTCAGAAAAATTATGATAAACAAAAAACTATATGAATGATTTTAATGAAATTTGACGAAAACATGAATTACAATGTTAGTTTCAGAATGGCATAAAATATTTTACACTAGAAACATTTTTCGTCAAAAAAATAACACCTACAAGAACTTGTCCAAAAATGAGGTGTCAGAATGCAATGGGCAAAGTTCTTTAATAAGGAGTGTGGTCACCCCTTACAGCAATGCAGGCACGACAGCGATATTCCATGCTGTTTATGATGTTGTGAATCAGTTCAGCAGGGAGTAACGACCATTGTTCCTTTAAAGCAGTAATAAGCTCCCCCTTTGTTCCAGGTGGCGGGTTGAGTGCAGCAACACGTCTCCCTAGAGCATCCCACACATGCTCAATCGGATTTTGGTCGTGAGATCGATCTGGACAATCCATGCGCATAATGGCCTCCTCTTGAAGGCACTGTTTCACTAGTCGTTGCTCCGTGTGGACGAGCGTTATCGTCTTGTAAGATGAATGTTTCACCTATTGCATCAGCATAAGGACTTACATAAGAATCCAGGATGTCATCTCTATACCTTTGAGCATTGAGGTTCCCACTTGTCAACACATAGAGGCATGTGTGTCCACCTAAGGAAATGCCACCTGAAACATTCATGCTACCTCTGCCGTAACTGTCTCTTTGACGAATGATACTGGGATGATAGCGGGTACCTAGTTCTCTCCATGTCAAACAATATCCAGAATCACTCTGCAAACAATATCTGGACTCATCTGTGAAGAGTACGGATCTCCAGAAGCTGCTCTTCTGTCCAGTTAACATGAGTGCATGCCCAATTCAACCGCTCTCTCCTGTTATGTGACGTGAGGGGTATACAAATTGCTGGCCTAGCGTGCAGACCTCCCTCATGAAGCTTTCTACGCACAGTAGAAGCTGATACAACTCTCCCAGTGGCTGCTGCAAGAGAGGATCGTAGCTGAGAGGTAGTAGATGTTTTGCTCCTTGCTGTTAATCGCAGACATCGGTCTTGTACAGCGGTCGTAATTCTGGCCTTCCTCGGCTAAACCTCCAAGACACAGAATCCATGCTAAGAAATTGATTCCACAGTCTATGAACCACAGAAGGACTCACATTCAGTCATCGTGCCACGTCTGACTGACTTTGGCCTGCTTCGAGCCAGCCAATAGCTCTCCACCGCAGTTCATTTGGCAAATGATGTCTCGAGGTCATTCCTGCAAAATGGCTGTTTCGAATTTCTTTGCTCACATTTACAACACAAAATAATGATCCACTCTAAAACACCCGTTTTTATGCCACTATCCGATTACGCAAATTAACGCAACTTAGACTAATTTGCATACGATATGCTCACTCGGCATTACTTTATTGGTTACACGAACAAGTTTGGTGAGGATCGCACAATATTTTGGCGAATTATCGCGATTTTTCTCATTTTTCCTTAATTTCTGGAAACCAGTGTATGTCTGAAGGTCGGCAAATAAGAGCAGCATATTTAAGCAACATATTGGAACACATACATCCTGCTATTCCTCATTCTTACCCTGATGGAGACGGATAATTTCAGGAATATAAAGCATCAAACCATTTCATGAAATTTACCTATGAGTGGTTTGAATAATAGACAAATGCTTCATTAATGGCGAATTTGGTCAACTTCGCCTGATCTGAGCTCCATTGAAAAGTTGTGGGAAATAATGGGACGTGACATACGTACTCTCGGCTCTGAAGGAATTACTTGCTACATTGCAACTGAGATGTCTTCACATCACACGAGAGGTCTTCCAAACTCTTATCGAATCTATGCCCCCTCTAATTCACGCTGTTCTGAAGGCACGTGGGTGTTCTACGAGATATTCAGAGAAGAGTTCTAATTTCTCGGCCACGTAATATAGGCGCAGATACAGTGAAATGTCCTTATAATGAATGCCAGAAAACGAAATCTCAGTTTATACATAAAAAAAATACCCCCTCAAGCAGCTGCTTACCACAGAAGTCTGACAGGAGCCTGTCAGTTTATATGCCAAAGTAGGTCTGAGAGGATGGCAGGACCTTAGCAGAAAAACGACACAAACAGCCATGCCTTATCCTGGGGCTTGAACCCAGGACCCTTATATCAGTAGCCAAGCGCACTAACCACTCGGCCATGGGACGGCTATATCAGTTTAACAAAATTAAAATTTACCCTGATACAAAAATTCTTAATGACACGGAAAGAAATTCTGGACAATGTTTTGGAGAGTTGCGAAATCATTTAAGAATTCACTGAGAGAGATTAAGAATTCACTGAGGAGAACAGATAACGAAAAAAAAAATTACCGACTTTTTTAAGGTATAAACTCTAATAGACAGTAAATTTCTTTCGTATGATTGTTTTGAGGTATGTAACTACCAAAGCATGTTTTTCAGAGCATTTCAGTATAAAGAAGTTTCCGTATAACGAATCACCCGCTCGATTTCTTTATATTGGCATTTCCCTTCAACAACGTATTATTTATTCCCTCGCAGAGTTTTCGTACTTTTTTGGTGATTTTTGAATAAAAATCGTATTTTCAGATATAATTAATCGCCGCAAAAGGACAGATTTTAGCCGAAACAGAGGAGCTTTTATTTCACATTTATCATGATTTTGGAGGAATGCGAGGTGCGAAAAATATGTGAGAACTTCTTCACACCAGTGATTTTTCATAACGTTCAAAAAAAGATTTGAACTGGCTCATTTGCTGGACACACTGATTTATTGTACACTAAAACACATCAATTCTTCGTCAAAGTACACTAAAGAATTTTTCTCTCATTGCATGTAATTTTAGTTTGAAAGATAACTAGCTAACTAGTGATGTAAGGAAAAAGATGGACTACGAAGTGTGGATTCCTTTTCCCCTAATTGAAAACTGCAAGATATATTTTTATACTTCAAGTCAGATCATTTACTTGTGAACCCACCATAAAACTTTGCCTTCTTCAACATCCCACTCTACCTTTTCCTTAAGAGCATCCTGATTCTGTACCCACTGCTGGTAATGGTTTGTACATTTTTTCAGGGGGGCAGGGATGGCTCAATCGGTAGCGCGCCAGGCTCGTAATTTACAGTTCCCAGGTTCAAGTCCCAGCTGGATCAGCGTTGAGACTTATCTCCACAGAACTTCCCGCCCTGCCCACGGTCAATAGGGGACACCGATGGGCTTGGAAAGGCCGCCGTCCGTCGAACGGGACGTTAAGCCGTGGCTCCGTGTGAGGGAGAGCCATACGCTGTGCACATTTAAGAACACATGGATGGCCTTGACGGGAGGTTACCATCTGTCTCCCAACAGCCGTTTTAGTGGGTCCCTTCCCCCAACCTTCTCTGAGCCTTCGGGGTCCTTGTGTGCAAAAAAGTGCCGCTCAGAGGTAACCCAACCCATATTTTAAATTCATAAGCCTGCATAGATTGAAAATGACATTTACAAGATTTTGGTCCTTCCTTCGAAATCATGATAAATATGAAATAAAAACGATTCGATTTCGGCTATAATCAATTCTTTTGCGGCGATTGATTGAATCGGGGGAAAACATGTTGAATAGTTTCTCATAAATCGTTTCTTATAATTTCCATCACTCCTTAATAATGCACAAGTTTCAATAAAAGGTTTTTGTTGCAATTTTTTATTTTCGTACAAGAATTTAACAGGCCCTGATCTAGAGCGGGGGAGGGGGGCAACAAACAGAATCGAGCGTGAAAAAAAGTAAATGGAGGGGTGCGGCAAGACACTGGATTTCCAATACAGTATAACATTTCCCTGGGGCGGGGGTGGCTCAGTCGGTAGCGGGCCAGGCTCGTAATCTGCAGTTCCCAGGTTCGAGTCCCAGCTGGGTCAGTGTTGAGATTTATCTCCGCAAAATTCCCCGCCCTGCCCACGGTCAGTAGGGGACACCGATGGGCTTGGAAAGGCCGCCGTCCGCCGGATGGGACGTTAAGCCGTGGCCCCGTGTGCGGGAGAGACATACCCTGTGCACGTTAAAAAACACGCTGACGGGGGGATACCATCTGTCTCCCAACAGCTGTTCCAGTGGGTCCCCTCCCCCAACCTTCTCTGAGCCTTCGGGGTCCATGTGACCTGGCCATTTAGCCCATGGTGTGCAAAAAAGTGCCGCTCAGAGGTAAAACAACCCAACCCAACATTTCCCTCTCCGTTTTATAGGCCTTTAAAATTTTGACTGAAAAAAATGCATGAAATAAAAATAAGTTTAATAAATTTTTGCCTCTATTACCCTTATTAACATTCTGAAAGAGGGGGCCATCCCCCCCAGATCCGCTCCTGATTTCTAGCAGGCATATGAAAGCATCGCCTTTTTCACATTTGTAGTGGGTGAACTTTTTGTTTTTTATCCGGAGATTTTTTATTTTATGAAAAAAAAAATACCCCCTCAAGCAGCTGCTTGCCACAGAGGTCTGACAGGAGCCTGTCAGTTTATATGCCACAGTAGGAGATCTGAGAGGATGGCAGGACCTCAGCAGAAAAACGACACACACCCATAGCCTAAATCCGGGGCTCGAACCCAGGTCCAAGACACCTAAAAATTATTCTTTACACCCTCAGATGTGACCAGATGTTTCGGATCACTGGCATGTTCGGATTATCGAGATTGTACTTCAGCTGTATTAAAATGTATTGAAATAATTATTGCGCTATGAGATGAATTACTCCACTCTGTCGATTAATCCTCTTTATCCCATAAATGCCTTCTTCCACTGCTATGCAAAACTTTAAGCGCTGAAAGATAATTAGCAAGGAGAATGAGAATTACGTGTCCATTGCAGGGATGGCAGGCGGCAACACTGTATCAAAGCGAAGCGAAGTGGCTCACTGAAGTTGCCGCAAAAGAGAGGTAATTCCAGATAATGACTCAACTAGGCAGAAAACCGAAGACGTACGCGGGTGCCCCAACGTCAGTGGAGGAAGAAAGTATGCCAGCCGATGGCTCCAGGCGACTGTCCTAGGGGGTCTTAGAAGCCATCATCCCCAAGTTGGCTAGGCTTCATTACTCATTTCTGTAATCATAGGTCCCTGCTGGCCACTGCTCGTCCAGGAACACGTGGGGAGAGACGCGGAGAGACGCCGCACACCTGGGGGGCCCCAATCGCCGCTGACCTTCGTGGGGTCAAACAGGCCGCTCGGCTTCGGATGCCATTAGCCCATCACTGGGCCACGATGGGGTCTTGCATGCAGAGGTCGGCCCGGTGCTTGTTACACCCGCCAATGCAGCTCACGGCTCGATCTGCGTCGGCCGAGACGGGTGCGCTGTCAGTAGTGACGTCATCGAGAAGATGTCTTAATCAGAGAGCTCGCGCGCCACATAACGCGGCGTCGTGTGAGGCAGGTAGCGATATTTAAGGCTTAAGTAGCAGCTACCACTTCACTAAGTGAACTTGAATACTGAGAAGTGATAGTGTGTTAAAAAAACAATAGTCAGGAGAGGGGATATTTTAGTGTTATTTTTCTTGGAAGGCTACTAGCTTTCAAGGCTACTAGTTTGCACGCTTGGCTGCTGATATAAGGGACCTGGGTTCGAGCCCCGGGTAAGGCATGGATGTTAGTGTTGTTTTTCTGCTGAGGTCCTGCCATCCTCTCAGATCTCCTACTATGGCATATAAACTGACAGGCTCCTGTCAGACTCTGTGGCAAGCAGCTGCTTGAGGGGATATTTATTTTTTTTTATATTTAGTTTCAAACCTATCTTATTCGCTCGCACAGTTTCCGTACATTTTTTGGTATTTTTTAAGCAAAAATAAAGCGAAAAGTATCCGAGAAATTCTTCTGCTGACTTTTAGTAGCGTTCAAATAAAAATTTGGATTTTCTCGTATGATGGATACAGCGATTTACCGTGCATTAAAAAAACATGAATTCTTGTCTAAATTTCAGCTTCTACATATTTACTGAACTATTAAGATTTAAATCTTCAGGTTGATTTCCTTCCTGTGTTTCCATTGCAAAGCAGAGGCCGGTTGGGTTGGGTTGTTTTACCTCTGAGCGGCACTTTTTTGCACACCATGGACTAAATGGCCAGGTCACATGGACCCCGAAGGCTCAGAGAAGGTTGGGGGAGGGGACCCACTGGAACAGCTGTTGGGAGACAGATGGTACCCCCCCCCCCGTCAGCGTGTTTTTTAACGTGCACAGGGTATGTCTCTCCCGCACACGGGGCCACGGCTTAACGTCCCATCCGGCGGACGGCGGCCTTTCCAAGCCCATCGATGTCCCCTACTGACCGTGGGCAGGGCGGGGAATTTTGCGGAGATAAATCTCAACGCTGACCCAGCTGGGCAGAGGCCGGCAAAGGAAATATCGGAAAAATCCATCCTTGAAAATTATTAGTGGACACATTTCATTGCAGATAAGGAACCAGAAGATCCAGCAATGAATTTTTTCCATCATAAACAGGGTCATTATAAGAGAATGCTCATATTTTACAATGCTATATTTTATTAAATAAATAAGTGAACCAAAGTAATTGTGTGTACAAAATCTCAAGAAACTCTCAAAATTTCGTTTTGTATTCAACGAATTTCTTGGTGGAGTAATATTCAGTTTCTCTCCATACTTGTTTCGGCATGTTTGTTGTAACACATGCAAAAGCTGCAATGATTCTTTCCTTTTAAAGGCTGTAAATTATGAATCCTTTCGTGATAATCGATGTTTTTAATGTATCCCTAAAAAACGAATAGGGACTTCTCGGGGTGCCCAAACATACCTGTTCTATTTAAATCTTAATATTCGTTACGTAATTTTTATATTTTTATATTTTAATATTTTTTCTTCTAAAAATAGATCTTTTCATCGTTAAATATTTTAAAAATAAAAAAAAAAATGTTTAGTAGCTAAAAGAAGTGACACAGGTCCACCTCTACCAATTCAACGATTTCAAAATTTTGCATTTAAGATATTACATGTGATAATAATTGCATTGTGATAATAACTGCATTGTCGTTTCCGCAAAATTCCCCGCCCTACCCACGGTCAGTAGGGGACACCGATGGGCTTGGAAAGGCCGCCGTCCGTCGGATGGGACGTTAAGCCGTGGCCCCGTGTGCGGGAGAGCCATACCCTGTGCACGTTAAAGAACACGCTGGATGGCCTTGACGGGAGGCTACCATCTGTCTCCCAACAGCTGTTCCAGTGGGTCCCCTCCCCCAACCTTCTCTGAGCCTTCGGGGTCCATGTGACCTGGCCATTTAGTCCACGGTGTGCAAAAAAGTGCCGCTCAGAGGTAAAACAACCCAACCCAACGCATTGTCGTCATTGCAGGAAAACTTTGACCGTTTCTTAATATTTTGGATATACAATTACTTTTGTTACTTGAATATGTAATAAAATATAACACTTCAAATTGTGGGATTTTTTAAAAATAATGACCTTGTATAAGAAAGATCAAACAATGGACGCATTGCAACATACATAGGGAATCGGAAGATCAAGCAATGGACGTATTGAAACGTACGTAGGGAATCGGAAGATCAACAATAGACGCATTGCAACACACATAGAGAATCGGGAAATCAAGCAATTGAGGATTGCAGCACACATAGGAAATCGGAAGATCAAGGAATGGACGCATTGCAACATACAGAGGGAATCGGAAGATGAAGCAATGGACGTATTGCGACATACATAGGGATTTGGAAGATCAAGCAATGGACGTATTGCAACATACAAAAGGAATCGGAAGATCAACCAATGGACGCATTGATTGAAGGAAATCGGAATATCAAGGAATGGACGCATTGAAACATACAGAGGGAATCGGAAGATGAAGCAATGGACGTATTGCGACATACATAGGGATTTGGAAGATCAAGCAATGGACGTATTGCCACATACAAAAGGAATCGGAAGATCAACCAATGGACGCATTGGTTGAAGGAAATCGGAAGATCAAGGAATGGACGCATTGAAACATACAGAGGGAATCGGAAGATGAAGCAATGGACGTATTGCGACATACATAGGAAATCGGAAGATCAACCAATGGATGCATTGGTTGAAGGAAATCGGAAGATCAAGGAATGGGCGCATTGCAACATACAATGGGAATCGGAAGATCAAGCAATGGACACATTGCAACATACATAGGGATTTGGAAGATCAAGCAATGGACGTATTGCAACATACAAAAGGAAACGGAAGATCAAGCAATGGACGTATCGCAACATACATAGGGAACCAGAAGGAAGTATTGCAACGTACATAGGGAATCAGAAGATCAAGCAATGGACGTATCGCAACATACATAGGGAATCGGAAGATCAAGCAATGAAGTATCGCACTTCAGGGTCGACGTTTCGTTCCAACCACTACACAATGCTTTAATTAGGAAAATTTATCTGCTTTTATAATTTGGAGATTTACTCGTCCATGGTTTTCAAAGATCATAAGTTAACGATCTGTCAGTCATTGTCAATAAAAAATGATCGATGAGCTAGCGATGAAATTATCAACCATTGATCTACACTGAAGTGTCATTGAATTAGGGATAGGAGACATTATCCAAATTCAGTATCGGAAGTAGCGCATTTGTGCGCATGCGTTGATGAAACTCTGGTCATATATATATAGCTGCCAGCTTTGGCATCCACACCCATTCGTCGTGAGAAGCGTAATGAGAAAGTTTTGGGATTTATGCACATTCGACAGAGGGCAGACTGTAGGTGCCCAACAAATGCGATCCGAAATTGTCAACGAACTTGGATTTTCTTGTACGATAGTTTCAAGAGTGTTCTGGGAATATGAAAATTCCGACAAAAAAACAAGCACCCAGACAAACTGCAAAGGACAACCAGCCTTAAATGATCGTGGGCTTCACTATCTGACCTGCATTGTAAGGACCGATAGGGGCCAGACATTATCTGAAATCACCTCCCATCTGAACGTGGGTTCCAGCCAGGAAGTCAGTGCACGTACCATGCAATGCTCACTTCATCATCTCAGCTTCGGGAGCTGCTGGCCTACCAGAGTCCCACTTCTAATGGCATGACACCGGGCTCAACGTCTTGCCTGGACTAAAGAACTTCGAAACTGGACCATTGAAAAATGGCAACGGATAGCCTGAAGTGATGAATCCCGATTTAAACTTCATCACGCCGATGGAAGACTGAGGGTATGGCGCCAACCCCATGAAGCCAAGGATCCTACGTCAGGTCGGAACAGTACAAGCTGGTGGTCGCTCAGTGATGGCCTGGGGTGTCTTCAGTTGGATGTCTGTGGGACCTTTGGTACGTGTACCAACGACTCTCAATGCATCCTGGTATATAGAGCTCATGGCTGACCATTTATATCCATTTATGTCCATCATGCATCCCAATGGAGATGGCGTCTGCCAACAAGACAACTGTTCATCTCACAGGTCCAGGTTGGCTACTGCATGGTTACAGGAGCATTCTGCTCTTTGAAATAATGAATCATCACCTAGAAGCCCAGATTTAAATCCCATCGAAAATCTTTGGGATACCATCGAGAAGAGTGTCCAAGCCCGTGTCCCGTCATCGACGACCTTGAGACAATTGTGGACAGCTATGGAGGATGCATGGGTCGCCATACCTGTGGAACATTTACGCAAGCTTGTGGAGTCTTGGCCTCATGGCGTGGTGGCCGTTATTAAGGATAGAGGGTTTTCATGTTTGGTTGTCTACCACATTTTTCCTGTTTGGTCTAGTGTTTTTATTATGTTTATAAATTTACCTTTCCGATTATGCTTCTAGTTAAGGTAGCCACAAAGTAAAGGCAGAAAATGTTTTTTTTTTTAACCAAAAAATATAACTTTTTTTATCATATTCTTGCTAAAAATGCAAACATCTGCTAGGAAACTTAAAAACACTTCTAGTTTACATAAATTAGATCATTACAAAGATATTTATTTTCGTAAGTGTAGTGTTTTTTGCAGCTCATAAGTAAGATCGTCTTCTTCGGAAGATTCGATACAATATCAAGCAATCACAGGTGAATGAATCAGGAAAAAATATTGGAATTTAATAAATTGGATACCACAAATCTTCACCTGTTCTGTTTAAATTCGTTCAGTAATTTTTTTATTTTAATTTTTTCTTCTAAAAATAGATCTTTTTATCGTTAAATATTTTATAGATAAATAAAATGTTTAGTAGTTGAAAGAAGAGAACATTTCGTCTATAAAAAAAAAGTGAGAAAGATCCGAACTAAAAAAAAGAGAACATGTTATCCTTAAAAGAAACCTACTGGTCACCCTATTTCTGGTGTAATTGATAGCACAATTTCACTGTGCTTACTGTTACTGTGTTACTTTCACTGTGCTATATAAAGTCTACCAAAGTTCTCTGTAGTTCTCAGGTTCGAAACCCAACTGGGTCAGCGTCGAGATTTATCTCCGCAAAATTCTCCGCCCTGCCCACGGTCAGTAGGGGACACTAATAGGCTTGGAAAGGCCGCTGTTCGTCGGATGGGACGTTAAGCCGTTGCCCCGTGTGCAGGAGAGAGCCATATCCTATGCACGTTAAAGAACACGCTGGATGGCCTTGACGGGAGGCTACCATCTGTTTCCCAACAACTGTTCCAGTGGGTCCCCTCCCCCAACCTTCTCTGAGCCTTCGGGGTCCTTGTGACCTGGCCATTTAGCCCATGGTGTGTAAAAAAGTGCGGCTCAGATGTAAAACAACTCAACCCACCAAAGTTCAGTTCCATAGTCTTACCTAGTTACACAGTTGCTACTATTACGCTGGATTATATTTTATCTTCAGACACGATCAGAGTTCCTAAGTTTTCTTTTTCCCTCATGAACCACTGCAAAACTGCTGAAAGTATTCGCCGGGTAACTTAAAAACAGGGAAAGTGTGTGTGTGTGGGGGGGGGGGGGTCATGAGGGCCATTTGGTCTTGGCGTCAAGTTCAAAGGGGGACTCATATTTAGACACTTGTTAATTTTTTATATTAGATACAATAAAAATTATGATTTAGTAAATGATATATTTTTTAACTGACGAGCCTTAGAGAAGGCTTGAATGTATCTTTTCTGGTGTCGTTCTATCGAAGTTTTGCCTTACAGACTCAAAAACTCCAAATGCACCACGTATCGGACCTTGTTATGAATGGGCTACAACAGCCGCCGACCAAGTGCCACAAGCTCATTCCCAATGGGTGCAGGAGCACTGATACTACACCATTGAGAACTAGAAAAAGGTAAATTGGTCGGAAGAATTAAGATTCCTTTTGCATCATGCTGATGTAAGGATCAGAATTTGGCACAAGCAATATGAAGGCATGGAGCCATCTTCTCTGGTGTCAACAGTGCAGGCCGGTTGTGACGGCATGATAGTGTGGGGCATGTTTATCTGGCACACATTAGGCCCCCTGATACTCATCAAAAGATGTCTGAAATCCACGATGTATTTGAACATCGTTGCTAACGAAGTTCATCCCTTCCTGGTTACAATTTATCCTCACACAGATGGACACGTTCAGAATGATAACCCACCTGATAACAAGGCACATATATTGTCACCGAATGGTTCCAGGAACACGCAGAGTTTTCCTTATTTCATTAGCCTGCACAGTCCCCAGATCTAAACCCTATCAAGCACCTTTGGGATGAGGTGGTAAGGTCTGTTCCCAGCGAGACTGTGTCGCTGTCCAATTTGCAGCAACTGGGCGACACAATCCTTTCCGTATGGTATATAACATTCATGCACAACACATCCATTATCTTGTAAGTTACATGCCCGACGAATTCGGGCTCTTCTGAAGGCCGAAGAAGACGCATCAGGAAACTAGATAAGTGCACCTAATAAACTGGCATGTTTGTCTGTGTCCTGTACGTGCGATCAGTGTTATACTGTATAATCTTACTTTTGATCTTGGAAAGAAGAACTTTAAAGTAGTTTCCACACTAATAACGGCAACGCCAAGTCAGCTTTTAGCATGTACTTTTCCACACTAATAACGACCAACGGTAGGTCGGCTATTAGCACGTACTTTACACTATATGAGATTGTAAAATAGTGGAGTATAGATCAGTCTATACTCCACTATTTTACTAATAAATAAGATAAATAGTGGAGTATATTATCAGTCCTGTGATAACCAAATTTAAAAGACCTAACTAAGAGCCTGACAAGTTAAAATATAAAACTAGCTAAATCCTATCTATCCTTCCGGCCAAAGGCTACATCGGGATTTTCACCCGATCTCGCCAAAGGGTAATCGGAAATTTAGGTAAAATATTAGCTAATAGGTTGACTGAAAAATTCTAGGAGCTACGCAAAAGTACATCCTCATTCTTCAACGTCTGAGCTCCAAGTTCTCTGAACTTATATATAATAATATACACAGTCGTATCAGAATAATATGACCACCTACCATAGTATATGTATGGTAGGTGGTCATATTATTCTGATACGACTATGTATATATTATTATATACAGGGTGATTCAAAAGTTCTTAGACAAACTTTAAAGGTAGGTTAGTAATACAAAAACAAACCATTTTTACATAGTAACATATAGCCACAAATGCCACCTGAGTGTGCTAGAGGTACAGGAAGAATCAAAAATAAAGGAATACAAGTAACGTATAACAACATGTTTACAATTTCAGAAGTGCTCAAAGTTCTTTCCATCCGCAGTAATACATGCCTCGCAACGTCGACACATAGATCGGCGAATGTGTTAAAAAATGCCACGCCTCTTGCAGGCACGTGCTGCTGCCACGATTCTTGCGACGAGGTCAGCATCAGAGGCTACAGGGGTTTTATATACAAGGACTTTGAGGTAATCCCAGAGGAAGAAATTAATGGAGGACAAGTCGGGTGATCCTGGTGGCCAAGAGACAGGTCTGCCCCGGGTTGGGTTGTTTTACCTCTGAGCGGCACTTTTTTACACACAATGGGCTAAATGGCCAGGTCACAAGAACCCCGAAGGCTCAGAGAAGGTTGGGGGAGGGGATCCACTGGAACAGCTGTTAGGACATATGGTAGCTTCCTGTCAAGGCCATCCACCGTGTTCTTTAATGTGCACAGGGTCGGCTTAACATCCCATCTGACAGATGGAAGCCTTTCCAAGCCCATTGGTGTCCCCCACTGACCATGGGCAGGGCGGGGAATTTTTCAGAGATAAATCTCAATGCTGACCCAGCTGGGACTAGAACCTGGGAACTGCAGATTACGAGCCTGGTGCACTACTGACTGAGCCACCCCCGCCCAATCCATCGTGCAGGAAAGGTGCTGTTCAGATACTTATGCACCACCAAGGTGAAATGTGCGGGCACTCCGTCATGCTGAAACCACATGCGTCGGCGCACAGATACAGGAACATCATGCAGTTCTGGCAAGACCTCCCGATAACTACACCCTAGTCGTGATGGAAGGTATGGCTCAAACATTTATGGTGAACCTGTGTTGTGCAGCAAGGGGGCGTATAGCTTGTGGGTTGTCATGTGCACACACATGCAAATTATGAACATTAACAACACCCTCACGTGACAAGGTAGGTTAATCAGTGAAGAGAACCAACGCTGGAAATTCCAGCTGAGCGAGACATTTTTGCAACAACCAATGTGCGAATTCCAGACGCAGGTGGTCATCTCCTTCTTCCAATGACTCTACCCGTTGCATGTGAAAAGGTGTAACCACTCCTCATGTAATACTCGCCACACGCTGGGTTGAGGTACACGAATGTGATGCGAAATAGCTCGTGTACTTGTACTTGGATTGCGTCAAGTAAGACGCTTCTTCCATGACAGGTGTGCGCGTCATTCGGTCCCGACCACAATGGCTTTCTTCTAAAGATCCAGTTTCACGCAATCTGTGGTGCAAACGTTTGATGATGGGCCGCACGACTGTTTGGGAACCGTTCACGATACAATCGCACCGTGAAAAAAAAACTCCAAAAATGGTTTGTTTTTGTATTCCTGGCCTACCTTTACAGTTTATCTAAGACCTTTTGAATCACCCTGTATAATATATGAACTTATAAGGCTTATATAACCGATTGTTTACTTATCGTAGATTTTACAGTTGATAAAATTAATTTGCCATTAATTTAACCAAATTACGATGGTTGTACAGATGTACAAGTGGGGATTTATGAGGATGCCACCCCAATTACACAATTTTCTATTACCTAAGCTGATTCTTAATATTTAAATTTCAGGAAACTAACGAAAATTTTTAGCTGCTTTGAAATCTTTAATTCTTTATGACACTGTTAAATGTCATAGAGAACATTTAACAGTGTCACAGGGAATTAAAGATTTCAATTTAATTACTGTAAACCTCTTAACTGTAATGTGGTCTATATTGGCAGGGCGTACAATCAGATGTGATGATACATGCAATGAAATCTGATCTGATATACAGCAGATTCCACTGCAATGTATCATCTTCACATCTGAGTTGTACGCTTCTAGTAGACCACCTAGTGGGCTAAACATCATTTTGATCCCCTTTTTCGTCTCACCAAGTCTTTATGTTGAAGTTAAACCTTTATTCTGTCAGCAGTTGTCCCTACAATACACTTGTAAATTGCGATCCCTACTGGACTACTCCACTTGGGACTGTCTTTGACCTAGTGGGAATTGCCTTACACTAATCGCCGACAGTCATTTGTACCTTTGATTTGCATGCCTGAGGCTACCTAAGAGATATGAACACCAGTCGATAACGGAGCCTCCTCCACCAAGGCTCACGGTTTTTCCTGCAATTTTCCTCTTTGTGGAATATAAAAGCTTTCTTAACTGCATGTATCAGCAGCTCTTTGCCAGCTTTCGTGGCAGTCTTCACAGATCGCTCGAAAAACCTGGGGATGGGAACCAAAATTTCTACATGGTAACTAAATTTGGGGCTCTTGGAAATTCTTGACTCAACATCGTTATTACTGTGATAATTGGCATTCATTCTTTTCTTATGTACCCTTGGCAACTGCTCCAATTGCAATGTCTTGCTACGTCTTGGCAACTGCTCCAATTGCAGCGTCTTGCTACGTTTTTACATGTTATTTTGTATACAGCTTAATGTAGTTTGATTTTAAAAAAAATAAAGACATTTTTGTAGTGATCTGTTTTTGTCTTGAGCACTTAAGAATCTATTCGGGCATTACACTACCCCATTGGTATTGCGTTGGCCTGCAATAACACTGAAACTGCTGGGGTTAGGGTCCCAGAATAGCACGGTTGTTTATTCAGTTATACCCTGTAGTTAAGCTAGTAGCTTTGCGAGGTTGATCACAAAATGTAGAAGGAATAGGTATATCACTAACAGAAGACATGAACTGCTAGAACTTTAAACATTAATTTAAAATTTATTTCTATATCCACATTTCACTTAAGGTAATCTACAAGGTTAAAAATGCAGATAGTGATATTCCTCATTATTTGACTTTATGAACAGCTGTGAATACACCAAAGAGTCAAAACATTATGACCACCTGCCTAATGTGATGTTGGTCCTCCATGTGCAACCAAAACAGCTGTTACATGGCGAGATATGGACGCTACAAGTTTTCTAATAAATAAAGAAAACAAGTTCTCTAAAGGTGTCTTGTGGTATCTGGTAACACATTACCAGCAGATCCTTTAACTCTTGTAAGTTATTTGGTTGAGCTGTCGCAGCTTGGATAAGCTGTTCCAACACAAACTACAGATCCTCGATTGATGTCTTGGGAATTTGTAGGCCAGGGCAATACCCGGAAGTCTTCATGTTCCGCAAGCCATTCTCAAACAATTCGGGCAGTCTGGCATGGCGCATTATCCTGCTGAATGAAGGCACTACTAGAGGGATATAGCATTGCCATGAAATGATGTATCTGGTCTGCAATGATGTTTAGGTAGGTGGTAGACGTCATAGTTTCCTGCACATGAATGACTGAATCCAGGGTTTTGCAGTGGAACATTGTCCAAAGCATTACACTTCCTCCACTCGCTTGTTTTCGTCACATAGTGCATCTTGGTGCCACTTACCCAGGTAAACGACGCACACATAGCTGCCGTCCACATGGTGCAACAGGAAACGAGATTCATCAGACCAGATGACCTTTTTCCAATCATTCAAGGTCCAGTTTTGATGCTCACATGCCCATTGTAGGCACTTTCGACGGTGAGCATGGGCACTTGGAGCGGCTTGCAGCTACACATCCCCATTTTCAGCAGGATTCGATTTACTATGTTGTGGCACATTACTCCCGTCACCAGCATTCAAATTATGGATGAGATGTGCCACAGTATCCCTTCTGTTGGCTCGTACCATACGGGATAGCCTTCACTCACCTCTAGCATCGATGAGCCGTGGTTGGCCCACATCTTGCCGGCGGCTCGTGTTTTTTCCCTCCTCGGACCACTTCTTGGAGGGTCTAACCACGGTTGACTGTGATCACCCCACAAATCTTGCCGTCTGGCTATTACAATTTGGCCTTCGTCAAACTCTCTAAGTCTGCTGTCTTTCCCATCTGAAGAACAACACCGATTAACAGAGCTCAGTATCGGGTGTTATTTATACCGTTTCATGCATGACCTTCACACGCGCCGTCCTTTACCTGCAGTTGCTTCGATTTGAATAAAAAAGACGCACTATTCATAATGCTTCGGCTCTTCAGTGTATATCAGCATCTCCGTAATGCTATCTTAACAGGCCGATCTTAATTCGCCGCTATTTTCTGTTACAAGGCACTTTTACAAAAAGGTTAAAACCCAATATCAGTTCCAGTCTATTTCCTGTTATTATATATTATTATTCATATGCAGTCCATGATATAAAACCAATGCATATTTAGAAAAGATCCCATTGTTTGTAATTATTCTGAAAGCGATGTTCGTCATTGCTCTTGCTGCCACCAGTGCAAAAGGCCTATCACTCTTGCACAAGGTTCGAAAAATCTGGTGTGTATACATATCTCAGACGCCAGCGTTCTGGTGCTCGAAAGGGCCCAATTAGATGTATAACAAGGAAAAATCTGGATGACAGTTTCCTACCAGCATTAAGCCATAGGATCCATTCAGTGCGAGAATGGGTCGCAACTTGGTTTTCCACCTTTATATTCAAAGTGAATGTCCAAACATAGTTTCCATAACCTATACATTAGAAAAAAACTTGACTGAATTTTCAAATTCTGGACTGGATAAAATGCCATGGAAACATGAATGCAGTGATCACTGCAGTGAAACATTACAGTTCCTATCATCCGTAATAAGCAGGCTGGTGGAAATCGAACTATCCTGAAACCCAAAACTTTGAAATCAGTTTTGGCATCAAACCTAAATAGTTCTCCAAGAAAAAAAAATCTCGTCGAGTTTCCTACCAGCATTGGTTGAGTATAGACAATAGAGATTCGTCTTGAACCCACATCTGCGATGCCCAGAATAGAACATTCAATTTTCACTTACATCGTGGCTGGGAAACCCTGTGGCTCACGACACACTTCGGTATATAATGAGATTCATTTGATTTCTTGTATAAATTCAGTATTGTAAATTTGCTAGTCCTGTAAAGATAAAATATCCAGAGATGCTCAACGTACTATTACTGTTTTAAAATCCGTAAGTATTGTTCTATTGCCGCAATGGCAGAAGATATCTGCGTTTTGCCTGGACTCTAATCCGAGGAAAATGGTTATTAGGCTTTTGGAGAAAGGTATGGCCAGCTAAATCAAACAGCCCCTTAATCTATTTCTGCTAGAAGTTTGAGCCACCATTCTGGTACTAACTCAATCAATGGGTTCTTTACTGTAGAACATGTAGGGCCTTCGATCAAGGGGTGGGGTGGCTCAGTCGGTAGCGCGCCAGGCTCGTAATCTGTAGTTCCCAGGTTCGAGTCCCAGCTGGGTCAGCGTTGAGATTTATCTCCGCAAAATTCCCCGCCCTGCCCACGGTCAGTAGGGGACACCGATGGGCGTGGAAAGGCCGCCGTCCGTCGGATGGGACGTTAAGCCGTGGCCCTGTGTGCGGGAGAGCCATACCCTGTGCACGTTAAAGAACACGCTGGATGGCCTTGACGGGAGGCTACCATCTGTCTCCCAACAGCTGTTCCAGTGGGTCCCTCCCCCAACCTTCTTTGAGCCTTCGGGGGTCCATGTGACCTGGCCATTTAGCCCATGGTGTGCAAAAAAGTGCCGCTCAGAGGTAAAACAACCCAAGCCTTCGATCATCAGTAAGCATGGAATCCGAGATATTACTCCAGTTTAGGGTACGCGATACTAAAACTAATTTCAAAGATTCGGATATCTTCCATGAAAATACCCCCTCAAGCAGCTGCTTGCCACAGAGGTCTGACAGGAGCCTGTCAGTTTATATGCCAGAGTAGATCTGAGAGGATGGCAGGACCTCAGCAGAAAACAGCACAAGCATCCATGCCTTACCTGGGGCTCGAACCCAGGTCCCTTAGTTCACTAGCCAAGCGCGCTAACCATTTGGCCACGGGACGACTCTTCGATGGTTACTAAGCATAAATTCAATTTCCTCCAGCCCCTTATCACTGAATATAAAAGCGTGCCATGGGAAAGGATTCAAGATATTTCATCCCAAAGATAATCATTCTTCCCTCCGTTCGTATTTCATAACATCCGATGATCTGAATTATGCATCATAGACAGGGTTGGACTTTTTCGGGTTTTACTGGATTTCACCTCGATTTTTACCCCAAAACAAAATTTAAATATTCGGGTTATATCCGGGGGGAAAAAATTCATTTCATATTTTTTTTAGACAAAAAAAGCGACAAACTATTAAATTAGAATCACATAACACAATATGAAATATGCTTGTGGCTGCAGTTAATGGAGAATGTTGGAAATTATGACATGCTAACTTTATAATCTGCTGTCTATTTATTCGAGACTTTGTTTTTAGGCAAAGGTTTGTACATTCTTAAATACTGAATTGAAGCTAGAATACGATATACTCAAATAAGCAAGGCTTCAATATTGCTTAGTATGCAAAATAGGTACCTGTCGCAATTATCGGACAGAAGTAATCTAGCTGAAGAAACATTGGCAATACACGTTATGTCAATACTAAAATTACCTAATACCTAATTTTTTTTTTAAAACTTGATTACAACCGGAATCTGGAAAAAAAATTATTGAATTATATTTTAGACCCGAATTTGTAAAAAAAAAAAAGCTGATAATTACCCTGCATTGGAGTTTTTACCCGAAAAAAGCATACCCTAATCACAGAACATGCAAACTATTTTGTACATCCTCTTTGAACAAATGTGAAGGCCACAAGCAGAACAATTGGTTTGCAAAAAAATTATGTAGCTAAACACTAAAGTAATAAATGAAATTGCTTTCGAAACGACACATTAATTTTTGCTTAAAAAGTTTGGATAGTATGAAATGTTTTCCACCTAAACTACAATACAGTTTTTGTATCAGGAGAATGCACTAGCATTGTACTAACGTTCTAAATTGCAAAACAATAAAATATATAAAATAATACTTCGCATATATACCCTAAACAATTAAAAATATTGCACACTGCAAGTGATATAATGAAACCTTTCTATATGCGCCCTAAAAGATAGACAACTTAAGACATATCGATGTTTTACTTTTATTTTTAACTTTTTGGGGTTGGGTTTACTTCTGAGCAGTACTTTTGTTTTTATGCAGAATGAGCTAAATGGCCAAGTCATAAGGACCCCAAGGCCATTTAGTATTAATGTCTCTTCTTCCGCGCATACTTCTATCCAAATAGTTAACGCGAAATTGTCTTGTTATTGTGCCTTACCTAAAAACCGAACCATTTTTAATGCATATTTTCGATATTCACTCTAAGCATTACTCCAATACTGAAATCCTCTCTTTTCCAATTATAAAAATAGGGCTTTTATTTAAAATATTCAATTTAAAGAGGCATAATGGGTACATTTATCCTTCATTACACAAAAAAATTCTTTGGTGATTCAAGTTATATAACATAACAGCATTCTCATTTTAATATCCAAACAAAATTTAATTTTTGCTTGATTCATATGCTACGAAATCGGATTTTGAGAGTTTTTATGTAGATCTTATCAAATTTGAGTTTTTGAACATTTCTGAGAAAAATAAAGCTGCTGTGCTATTGAGCTAGAACATCACTGCTGGTGATTAAATGTTACAAACATTGGTATTGGTTTGGATAATATCTTTAAAGAGCCATTTATACTTAAAAAGAATCAAATTATTTAAATTGTGTTGCTTAAATTAAAACACGAGTATTTTTGACAGCATGTGTCACTATTCATTTCATACTAGTGTGACCAAGCACAATTAAAAAGCTGAAAGTTGAAGATTACGAAATACAAAGTAACAATGAAAATGTAACTTGTCAGCAGGTTATATAATTTCAGATCTCATTTTCAAGCCTAAATTTCCTTTCAATAAAACAAAGCTGCAGTAGATGAAATAAGATTGGTGATAAGTTATTATGACGATTATTTTTCCAAATGGTAAAATTTCCTTAAAGTATGGTTTAGTGAGCAAAGGAACCATACAGTTTCTTTCCATTTTAATATAAAAATTTCAACATCACAAAAATTGAATAATTATTGGATAAACCATCTAATAATACCTAATTACTGGTTAAAATGTGTAATGCAGCATCGTAGAAGATTGATATTCAATCACTCCTGATGCTGAACAAATAATATATTTTGAAATGTGTATCAATACTATTCCACTAGATATTGCCTGTTAATACAAGAGCAGAAATATATTCTTAGCAAAGATTGCATTCATGTATCTTGCTTCTTGTATGATTAGCAACTCTGAATTTTATTTGTTCTATTATTTTACACCAATTTTTTCGATTATATTTTAAGTTTTCAATACTGTATTATCGGAAAACACGGCATAGGTTACGAGTTTCAAAACTTTAGTACATTTTAATGTTTCAGAAATATTTAAATACTTCATGTTTTTATCTTTTCGAATTCTTTAATAAGTAAAATCAAATAAATACACAAGACAAGCACTGTTACGAAAGATGGCACCATTTATTTTTCCAATGACTCCACTTTAGGAGAGAGGCTGTGTGCAACATGTGTGAGTAGAGTCAACAATACACGCCTTCATGGTGTGTAACAAAAGTCATTACAAGAGGCTAGTTGAAGTTCCACCACCTTGCGCATTTTAGTGAGTAGTAGTACTACAACAAAAACAGTCTGTACAGTCATCCAAATAGAAGCCCCAGCAGACAAACACAGCTTCTAACCTAATGATGATGATGATGATCGTATAAAAATATCATGATAATTGCAGACAGTATGTAAAGTGCAAGAATTTCTTCCATGATTTGCAACCGTTTGTACATCAGATCTGATTCTCTTAAATACAACAGGTTTAAAATGGATGATGAGACTAATTTTTACTTTGAGAAAAAGGCTCTAATAAAATAATAAAAATGCTTTTAAAGTCTGAGAGAAGTACATTAGAATAAAAATCCAAATAGCTTAAATATTACATCTAAGTTTATAATAATTTTTGTACTAAAGGAACTTCATCTAGTTTTCACCTTTGTAAAAGGTATAAACACTTAAATTATATTTTGTAAGCTGATTAATTTATTGACGACTTCCTTAGGATCTATATATATCAAACATACTTATCTCACTAATCCATCATTAACAACAGATGCAGTAACATGCTATTTTTTTTTCCTTGGAATGGGATGAAAGTTCATGATTTTAGTCTCATCACTCTTTTTTAAGTACTGTTAAACCAAAGTGTTTTATTAAGAAATCACAAGGTACAAGTTTGAAATGGCTAAAACATCACTGTACAAGATTACATGTTGTCATTTCCAAATGAACAACAGTATGATTTACATGAAGATGCTGCATAAAGTAATACTTTCTCCTGAGGCTAGTCACCCAATATTTGGACATGATCAGTATGTGAAAATCACTACCAAAGGCCAAAAATTTTAAAGCCCTCTTAGTGGCAAGGTAAGTACTATCCTAAAGCATTGTACATGCCGAGGCAATGCCCCTATCCCAAATATACGTTATATATTTGGTGCTGCGACATCAGAAACCATAATGGTTGTAGATATACAATACTTTAATAAATGATCTTTAGAACATATTCCATGATTTATTCATACATTTATATTTTAATATACAGATGAGAAAAGAATAGCTACCTCACGTCACTGAACCTAGGAAATGCAGCTTTTAAAGAAGCAAGTGTCATTTCAATGACAAAAGATACACAAAACATAACAAATAAAATAGTTTTGGCAACATGGTGCATATGTTTAACATCTCACAGTTTGTGTCAATTGTTAAAAGACATAAATATAATAAAAGATAAATGCATCTGCTTGTAAAAATAATCAAAGTGAAACCACTTATAGATACTTGTACAAATTAAAAGTAACAGCTGAAATTACACAAGATGGCAACTAAGATAATATTATCGACCATTTACAATGAATAATAATAATGATGATAAAAACTTAATGACCTTTTTTCATTTACAGGTTGACATCTACAGCTAAGGGCAGTATAGCCTCAAAATTTCATGTTAGTCCAGTTTATTCACAAATTATTCTACCTTCATTCATATACAATGTTAAGTTCCTGCCTTGGGCAAGGCTCTCCACTGACAGGTGGCATGAGGCAGGGCATTGGCCAGCTGCATTGCTCATTTATGCCAGTGGAAGTATTGGCATCAGAGTGGCTGGACTAAGCTGTCTTACAATGGAGGTTGACTGGGGGGAAGAAGTGTTTGTGTTCCCTGAAAATAAATATAACTGATTATTTCAAATTTCCCTACTATCTAAAACACAATTATCTGAGATAATTTATTATTTTAATTTGAATTCCTATCGTTACTAACCTGGAAACAATTTTATCGGCATTTTAAAATAAGCAATATCATCAGTTTAATGTTGAACTTTTATTAAAAAGTTGCAAAATTCCACCTACTAACAATAATATCAAGTGAAGAAATTTACAAACATGACAATTATAATGCTAAAATTAAATCATCAGAGTCTACAGATTAAGATAATATTTTATATTACAGTAAAATTCGTTTGAAAAAGAAACAATACATCAATAAATTTTCTGGCAGAGAGAATATTTTTATTCCATACATTGTTCAACTTTAATATTAACCATTATTATTCCATTGCTAAAGTTTTGCTGAACACTATGCAATATTGTTAGTGCACAAAGGAATCAAGTTTAAAGTGATATAAATAATTAGTTCTCATTACATAATCATGAAATTATAAATTTATGTAATCATATTTTACACATTATGTGTATCTTCAGTGGTTGATACTTGCTATTAGTTTTCTGCTTCAGAACATTTTCAGTAAATCATTTCATGTCAAAAATAGCATGAAATAGTGAAGATGTTTTGGAAGTGCAAAACTATATCAATTCACATAACAATATTAACACTACCTGCAAAAGAATATTTTCTTCACTGCTGAAACAGGGACATTAAAGTCCAGGTTGCTTTCAAGCAGTGTTTATCCCAGAAATCGTCTCCCCCTCCCCTGTGTGGATGCTTGTGTGTGTGGGGAGCTTCTGCCTTTTGCTCCTAGAGAGATCACTGCATTTGAATATTTACAAATCATTTTGCATTGTCAACCTGATTCATTAACATATTTTTCCTTCAAGGAAATGGAAAAAAAAACTGCCACTCCTTAAAAATAGTCTCCTTCAATTATTGAAATTGATTTTTTTTAAATTTTCACATTTATTTTGAAAAATCTTTGCTTTTGTTTTAAGTAACCCAACATTTGCATAACTGCACCCACATGCAGTTCTGTTAAAAAACAAGTAATCTAAGTGCCTTTTAAATCCTTGTATTTTAGATAGGCATACTTTTTGAAAAGAATGCATAGCGTGTTTTTTTAAACATGATTTAGAAGTAATGCTCTACTAAAAATATATAGAATAGAATTGTAAGGTACTAACTACAGAATAGTTATCAGTACATATATCACCTGTTTTCTGAGGTTTTCTATTCATAATATCACTTACTAAATCTGTATGCATCAAATATCTATTTTCTTATTGTAATTTATCACTAGTTTCTTATTTCATTATTTTATGAAATGGTGTATTCAGCATACAACAAATTATTTGTTCAGAATATACACTTTTTAACCCTTCTTCTGCTAAGCAGAGAATATTACTTTACAATGAGTTAAGAAATTGTTCAATGTAACTTCTTTTTGAAGACACTAATATTTTACTTCTGAGTAAAAGTTATTTAGCTATTTTAATTTCAGACATGTATGAAGAATACTTTGTTTTACATAATTTTAAGGATTTAATTTCTATAAATTGCTAACTTCATTAAAAATTTATCTTTCACATAAAAACACATACTGGGATACAAAAAATACCTGTTTGCTCTGAATAACTATATAAAAGTGGACTCATAATTTCCCTAAATTTATGCATTTAATTTTTTATATTGTTAAGGTGTGAAAAAAGTTTTAAAACAAAATGTACTATTTCTTATATTTTAACTGTCTGTTCCATTTATAATAACAAAAATCGGCAATTAAGAAATTTTTAATCTAATGTTTAAAACTAGTGGGCAAGTTACAGCCAAATCTAAAAAAAAAGATATTTTCTGAAAATGCAAAATAATAGGACTTACTATTACTTTTAATATGTATAAGCCAATGACAGAAAGTATTTTACTGGGTTAAATGTGTTGTACAAGAATATTTTTAAACAATTTAGTTCATGCATGACTTCATTTACCCTTTTCACTCCAAAGATCTTACTTCTCATATTTGTTAGTCAGCATTAAAAGCCAAACAGATAATTGGAGTTTAAACATTTCTGCTCTCTCTTGGCAGTAATTTATATATATATAATACATAACTACATTTTTGGAAAGTGACTTTTTAAAACAAAATGCTCCAAAACACAGATACATTGAGAAATCTCCATAGCAACAATAAAAGAATAATTCTAATAATATTTGAAATTTACATTTTGTAAAAAAAGGGAAAAATATTTCCTCTTGTAACTCATATTTTAGAGCTTCTGCTATAGCAGGTTTCTGTTTCCTGACTACAGGAGAATAATAATTTATATTTTAAACATAATTTATGCCTAAAAAATCAAGGCATTTTCATCTAAAAAACAGATTTTGCATTAATAAAGTTGTTTTACATATTGGCTGTGATGCATGGATTGCATGTGCCTTATATTGTGTTAGGTTCAAAACTCACCCATATCATTTGGCCTGTTTCTTCTTTCTCCACTGACCCATAGGGTCTTAAGGCAGAAGTGGTTGTTTTATCTCATGGCCATCAACAAAACCTGATGCGCATTGGCTGGATATGGTCATCGGTGCCAGGATACCCTATTGTGAGATGGATGTGGGTGATGGATGTGGGTTACTAAATTCTTTAATTTTAAGAATTAAAATTTGATAATTGGTAGCACAGTCACAGTTCATATAAGATTTTTAATCATGGGAATATCAACTCTTAATATTTTCCTAATGCCACAAAAAAAATGAAAATATTAAGTGCTTGAAAATGTTTCGCAGTGTCCATTTGAAAACTTAACTCTAAACATAATAAAACTGTATTAATATAGTATTTATCAAAAATTTCATTCTATAAGTTATATACATTTATAACTGCCTACAAAATTATTAAATTATAAGGCTTGGCAAGCTTTCATAATGAAGGACAGGTAAAATTTAATTTTTGAGGTTTGAAAGACTAATAAAAAGAAATCATATATTAATTCAATGGCCAATAAATGATAGTTAATCATAAACTAAAAGGAGAGTTACAAAAAAATTTTAAAGGATGCATTTAGAACTAGTCAGACATAGTGAACTGATGCCTAACTTTGCTTTCATGCAGTTTATCTTTAGAGATATTGCTTCTTCTAAAGAGGAACTGATGTGACTGTTGCCTAATTCAGATTGATCTATTGATATGATTTTCTGCAGCATTTTCATCTCTGGCATATAAGAAGCATGATTACTTTTAAATTAACTTTATTTTGACTATGCAAATTAGCTAGATGGCGAACAGTTTATTGATATACAGCTAGGTAAGCTGTGATTTTATTTTCTGCTATGCTATTGATCACCCCAAACTGTGCAAATGTGTAGAATAACATATTTAATGATTTAAATTTTTATCCACAATAGTTATTTAACATTGAGATATACAGAGCTATTATTTAATAGAATCATTCAGTCATAGTAAAAGAATGGTAAAAACAATATATCGTGTATTTCACATGTGCTGCAAGCAGTTTTCAAGATTACTTTAAGATCTTTGCAAAGCTGTTATATAATTGCAGAGTAAGTTTAGAATATGATAAGGGTCTATTAGATATACTAAACCTTTCCTGCTTCAAGAAGTATGTAAACTTTAAACTGAAATGACTTTATCAAATAGGTCTTCTTGTTAGCTCTTAAAGTCTATTCGCATCCTCAATATCTGAAACAGTCTTTAGAATATGTGGCTAAAAGCTAATAGCAATAAAAATACAGGTCTTTTGTATTGTTTATATTTATAGCTTGTTGGTTGCATCAAGCTGAAATGAAGTATTCACATGTCCCAATGCAGGATGTTCAAAGAAACAGATATAGGGAAATCCATGCAGATGGACAAAATGAGCAGATCTGTTCAATAAAACATAAAAGTATCTGGAAAAATATTTTATCAGTTTCCACTTTTTACCAATCTAAAATATGTTCTAATATTGTAACCTGTAATAATACCATGTTGCATTTATTAAAAACTTGATATTCTCTCTTATTGAAGCTTTCCAAAGCCAACCATTACATATCTTGAAAAAAACTTCTTAAATAAGGTTATTTATGGAAAAATGTGACTGAAGATAATTTGAAGATTAAAAGAATTTCAATCAAATCTAAGTAAATCATGTTTTTTTAACACTATTCATTCATTATTTAGAGAGTTACAGAAATTTTATTATTTAACAGCAAAATGCATTTAAATAATTGCTTTGAAAAGTTAATAAAAATATGCTAAAATGAAAGAAGTAATCATCATACTAAAATTAACTAACACATGTAAGAATGATTTTAGTAGTCTGCATAATAATTATGCTAATTTTGAATGATTTTTTGCAGAACAAGTTAATCATTGTTTCATATTCAATAAATCTTTAAATACCCAACACATATTGCTGGAAATAGAGTTCTGTATCTAAGCTATTATTGACCTAAACACAGAACTGTATCTAAAAAAAGTGACCACTGAGTTGTATTCCTAATTTTCCTTCAGTAAACCACTCCCAAAATACTGTTATTTCTTAACTTTTAGTTTTGTACAGCTCCCTACATAACGACTCACTTAAAATTTCTCACATCTGATCTCTCACCATTGAAAATTACAAAAGACACTGGCTTTGAAGTTGTTTCAAAGTAAATTTTACTCCTTCTAGCAACTTTAACTTTTCTATCAAAGCCTATATATTTTTTTACCTTTACCTTACCATGTAGTTGATTGCTGTAGTTCATTGATACAATAACACACCTAACAAAAATTTCACTAGCCAATGAAAATATTTGTGCAACAGCCTTAAATTCTACTTTGAATTAGAAAAGATAGATAAAGATAGTGATAACCCTCCCACCAAAGAACTGGCACCAGGTCACAGATATCAGTATAAGGTAATAGACAGTGAAGTAAGCACAAAAAAAGTATAATAATAATAATAAAAAAAAAAACAAGAAATTAAAATATAACACAATTAGTGAGGTAAGTTTATCAAAGGTAAATCATACTACGAATTAGATAAAGTTAAAGGTCAAGATCAAGTAAAAAGAACAAAGATTATACAAGTAGAGGAATTAATGGCATTAAATTATGTAAAAAAAAGTATCTTTTTAAAATCAGGAGTAACATAACTATTCATTTAAAATGAATGACACTATTGGAAGAGTACGTGACAGTGAATTAATATTAACGTTAACCATGAGAATATAGAATTATATACTGAAGAGGGCCAATGAACACTAAACTCATGAATAACAGGGCAAATAATGTGGATGACAAAATTATGATTACAAATAATAGTTTACTTCAAGTTGTATTGAAGATAATAATGAGCTGAAGAAAAGCAAGTCAAAAATTATAGCCTAGATACCCATTAAAAGATTATCTTCAATCAGAATAATAGTAAATAGTTTGAGAAAGAGAGATGTTGGAAACAAATGCCTGTCACTGTCGACACTGATGAAAAAAAAATGCAAAAAAGTTGAAGACTGCGGCAACAAAAAGTAATTCTAAATTAAAAGAATATTACCACTGCAATAAAAATAGAGATACAGGTAAGTTTTGTCAGAAAAGAAAGTTTAATAAATATGCTAGCAATAATATTAAAAGTAAAATGACAGCTGATAAGGATGTAATACCAAATGGTAGAGTTAAGAAACATTTAACAAGTGAGCATTGTATGGAACCAAATAGGTATAAATTAATTTTCTTTAAATGTAGAAAAAATATTAACATTCATTTTCATCTTAGAACAAGTGACAAATCATGGTGCAATTAACAGAACTAAAATCGAGAAACAGGTAGTGCTAAAATAACTAAAAGAGGTAATAGGAAAAAGAAAAGTGTCTAATACTCATGAATTATAGAACTGATGTTACTTTTGTAAAATGTCAAAGATGTAAATCTAAATGAATAGAATAAGGGATTGATCAAGAAGGGATTACCATTATTGCAGATTACCACTGTTAATTTCTTTACAAAATTTAAAATTTTATACATATCATTTTGTATTGTAAGCTGTTTGGATACCCTCCCACTGTATCGTAACAGTTGTCTAGTGAATCCCTCCCTCAGTCTCCTAAAAAATATCTAGTACTTGTTAATTTGTTTGTAGTTGTTGGTTTTGCCATTATGTTTGCAATTACTCTCTACTAATACACAAATTGATGACAAACATTTGCACAATTATGATTAGAACTCATGAACATTCACGACACTAGTGAATGATGTTAAACTACTAGAAACATAGAATGCTCTGAAACAAAAATAGTTCAATTCTTAAAATGGGATCTGGACATGTGAATTGTCAGCATGAGTTAACAAACTATTACTCTGGATAACTCTAGAGGTGATGTAAGGTGCCAGATATTCATAATCAAGAAGGCAATATTAGTTCATCAGTCATTTAGAATACTTATGCCAACCCTAGTTCTTGACAGTGATCAGTCTGGTTATAACCATGGGTATTGAATTAACTGCACGAAATGAACAGATTATTTACTAATAGAACAGTGGCAACAGTGTTATAAAAAACAATCAGTCAACAATCCAGGTGACTTGAAAAACTAAGGCTATAATTTTATGATGAAAATCATAATCAAGAGCTGTCAAACTAGAGTGACTAGACATCCTTCCAAATTGAATTTTCACAACTCCCAGAATTTTTTTAACTCTGGTCACCTTAAATAACCTTTGCCTTTTACACATGGTCACCTTAATCCTCGCACTAGATGGAGAACTGTTATCAGATTGTAGACTCATCTAATGCCAGTGAATGCTTATCTACCTACTACTATATCTGGTAATTATCAGTGACAAGCTTAAAAACACCTTTATACATAAGGATGAGCCTGCAGATTCCTAGGAGATTCTCATTACAATTTACAATGAGAGCTTTTGATATACTGTAGTGTGATGATGGTCCACCCATTCACTTTTACTTTTCCTTAACCAGTTTTACTTTATTTACGTTATATTTATCATTTTGGGGATTATTTCATTTTGGACTTATCACATTTCTCTTTTACAAGCAGTAGAACGAGTTGCACCTGCACAACTCCAACCTTTTGATTGTCAGCTACTAATGTGCGCATTTAGGACACAACCTCTCTTGCTTCATAGCTAGTGTGATCATCAGATTATGCAAATATTTTTCCTGGTGTGCAAAAGACATGCCAGATTGTACACTGCATGTATCTAAGTGATGTTAAGTTACGGAATTAGAATAAAGAGAGTATGGAGTAAGAGTCAGTATGGAATATAAGAAGGTGGTAAAGGAAGAAGACGTTAGTAGTCAGTTTTGTGTCATTTTAGGGATGGAGTTTTTCTGTCAGTTACTCTGACTTATTACCACAGTAATCCACAGTAATCAGCAACTGTTTTGGCGAGTCTTTGAATTTTTTGGAAATAAAATTTGTTTTATGAATTTGACTTTACTATGTATTCATCTTGAGCAACGATTAGTGATTTTGATTTAGATATAACTTAAATTAAACTTGACAATCCTTTTTGAATTCTTACTAAATAAGTAACACTAAATACGTAACGAAACCCTATTTCAACTTTATTTGGCAAGTTAATATTGCCTGGTGCCTGATAAGCTATCTGGAGTTTGAATCAGACAACAGGTCCAACTTGAGAAAGTTAATAATCTTTGGAGCATTACAGTAGCTCAAGAGAGACTTGATATATTTTGCAACCTTCAGGAGAAATTCATGTGGTGAATGAATGACTTTCTACAAAACTATGGTTTGGTAGATAGTTTACACCATCAAGGTAATTACCAAGATATATAAAATAATAAAATAAATACCCCCTCAAGCAGCTGCTTGCCACAGAGGTCTGACAGGAGCCTGTCAGTTTATATGCCACAGTAGGAGATCTGAGAGGATGGCAGGACCTCAGCAGAAAAAATGACACACACATCCATGCCTAATCCGGGGCTCAAACCCAGGTCCCTTAGATCAGTAGCCAAGGCTGCAGCATAAATTTGCATTTTAAGAGCAATTGTCTTGAGTGATGGCTTTCACTCTACCTACATCTGCACATACACACATTTCATTACATCAACTTTAAATTTCCCAAAGTGCCACACAATATGAAAGGACTTGAATATAGGTGAGAGACCAGTTCCAAGTGAAACCTTATATCGGTGGATATTCCTGACAAAAAGCTATCACAGGAACACGAGTCTTGTGTCTAAAGGCATCACCAATCATAATAGGAATTATGTATTTCAAGCAGGTCAATTCGGATTTTTTGTTTTTTGTTTTTGGATTTTTCGTGTTTTGATTCTAGTTCTTGAAAATATCCACTTGTAAAGGTGTTTTTGTAGTTCTTACTAGCATTGGTAGATTTAAACTGGGTTTCAAAATTAAATATCTATTCTTATCTAGTATACTTCTACTGAAGGTTATGAAAAATTATAGAGGCATATTTTATAGATATACTCGAGAATACTGATGTACTACAATAAAAAACAGGGATATCCTGAGGATATGGATTATCAGTATTGAACTTTCTTAGCCCAGTAATGCCCATGATGGCCTATAAAGATGAAGTAATAGCACTATTTAAAGAGGCGTAATTTTTTTTCTTTTTTTTTTAAGAATATGAGTTGCTGTGTTTTACTTTACTGGTTAGCATCATTTGGTTTAAAGTTAAAGTAGTCTTGAAATGGCTCATTATAAGTTATAAGACTACTTTATCTTTTTCAGTATGAGATAAACAGTATTCTAATAGATAAAGTGAGAGAATAAGTTTCTACTAATAGCAGTAATAGCTACTAATAGCTACTAATAGCTTATGAAAATTATTACATTTATTTTCTATCAATAATGTTTAGGAGATGAAATTATTAAATAGCACTGCAAGTGTAGAGCATTTAATACCAGAAGAGTCTCAAGTTATTTTGACCAGTAGTGAATTTTAAGTGAGCACTACAGTATTAAGAAAACATCATAGACACATCTTGATAACACTACCATACTAAAGAGGCATATGTTACCAGTCTTGAGGAAAGGAAATTCTCATAGAAGTGCTAAAGACAGAGTACACAAAGAAAAGTCTATGGCACTATACTGCTCCTGAAAATGAACCTCAAGCCAAAATTTTCCAAATCCAAAAGAAGCACAACATTTGACATGTTTTGCTTGCAGCAAATGTTGAAAGTAAGACAGTCACTCACACTGATTGCTTGTCAAAATTTTGAATATTAGATGCATATTTTTCATTTTTACATCATACACAAATATTTTATATTGTCTATAGTGCAATTTTTGTAAAACTTTACAATTTGTAATATTGCAATGTGATTTTATTGCAACTTACTTGTTACATCTAATGCATGATTTCTGCATTAGTTCCAAAAAAAAAAAACCCAGCAGTGTATTTCTCATTTTTATATCCATACATATATGAAGTACACTAAATGGTTATTTCATATCAGTGATCAAATTGACCAGTTAATGGCCCTTCTGGGATGTGTGTGGGTTCAATGCTTCTACAGTCAAACACTTAAAAAACATCAAAAGCTGATAAAAATAACTTTACAACTTAAAAAGAATTAAACCCAACTACAGGAAAATGAATAAAAATAACAGAGGGAAAAAAATGCCATCATGGCAATGTGGACTAATATTTATGCTTTTTTTATATTATTGGTTATTGCATAATAATTTACACAATGATTAAAACTGTACACAGGCCCTATAAATGTGACCCAATGATGGAATGAATATGTTAACTATTACATATGAAATTATCTTTGGCTCCTTTTTTAATAAACTATTATAAAGTCAATGTTGCTACACTTTGAACATATGTATATCATTAACATAATATTTTTTACACTGTGGTGGCTTATTTATTCAAAAAGGCTCAAAATCTGAAGCTTTACCAAGTATAGTATATAGTTCTAAAATTACCTAAGACTAGTATGAATGTAAATGTTTCAGCAATGTTGGACCAATCTGAATCACTGCACAATATTATAGCATTTTATCCAAAGATATATTTGTTTAATGACTGTTTGATGGCAAAAAAATTGCACAATAAGAAATTGAAAATAACTGTACACTGTAATCTTAATTATGGCAATAGTTTAATATTTGTGTGCAATGAAATATCTGGTTTTTATATTGATGATTCATTGTTTAAATCACTGTTCAATTAGTTTTTTTTTTTTTATTAATGCTACTGCTGAAGCTGCAGTAAGCTCAGAAAATCAAGGGAAACTTTCTTTACAATTACAGCTACATTACTGATTTAAGTGACATGCAGAGTTGAGAACAGGCAAAAGAAACAATACTGAAATACTTGAAACATTCGTGTAAAAAGGCTTGGATTTTAAATTGCAAATACTTGTATGGCTTATTATAGGCATACAGTGACAGCCTAAAAATTAAACACATGGCCCATTAGTGCACAGTGTCATATTTATTTAGGGCAGTTAACATTTTAATTTCAGCACCCATGACAGAAAACAGCCTAAATTTTGGCCTTAACTACGTGATAGACGTACCTACCAATTGCTTCTGGTAATTTTTTTCATAACTATGTTTACAAAAATTTGATAATGCTTGCTAAAAACAATTCAGATTTTCTGACTGTGTGTGTGTGCGATTGATTTTATTATTTCTTTCAAACATTAAAAAAAAAAAAGTGGCGCTTGATTTTTTTTTTCACGAATAACTTGCATATGAATATAAATAACTATCCTTTAAGGTGTTGTTTCTTTTTACAAATTTGTTTCTAAAGAAAAATAAACTTGGGTGTCCTAGAAATAGAATGCTGGGTTATGTATAGATTTTTATGGACTTTAAATATTTAATGTACATAATATTACTCAGTCTAATTCATTTGAAATGCAAAAATGCCTTTAGACAGGATTGCCAAAAAAAAAAAACAAGCAGAGTCAGGGTTGCCAGTTTTGACAGGATTTTGGAGACATTTGAGAAACATTACAGAAATTTCTAGAATATTCAAATAGTACCAAATAGTATGAAAGGGTATAAATATATCCCAGATCAAAGATTAGTTCAGTTGGGTTGGGGTCGAGAAAAAAAAGAGTGCGTCAATCCCATAATCCAA
This sequence comes from Ryuthela nishihirai, assembly GCA_038380435.1. Lineage (NCBI taxonomy): Eukaryota > Metazoa > Arthropoda > Arachnida > Araneae > Heptathelidae > Ryuthela > Ryuthela nishihirai. The sequence continues at coordinate 12,748,808 of JAWZYU010000004.1, forward strand.
CATAATAAATAATTATAATAAGTCTATTGGCAGCCCAGATCACTATGACTGTCAGAGAAGGATGCAATTACAATTAGAGGCAAGAAATGGTATCGGTGCCTTATAATGCATATCACTGGCAAAGGCTAATTAATGCATTTATAATGTATTAATTCATGGAAATAAGACATTTTCAATGAAGGATTTTAGGAATATGTCAGTGAAATATTTGAAACTGAGACATCACAGAAAGAGTTCAAAAAGGTACACCATTCAGCTTTTCATCAACTTCCAAACTTAGGATCAGTGGACATTTGGTATGACAGCAAAGATCTTACAAAAAGAAAGTGGGATGAGCAAAAACTATGCCAATTTGGAGACTGAAACAGAAAAGACACTTTTTTTTTGCACAAAATGCAATACTACACCATGCACAAACTGTTCCCCAAAATTCCACAGTAAAAACAATTGAAATACATAATATGTATAATTTTATGTAAATTTTTTTGTTAATAAATTTTAAAACTTAGTTTTATCTTTTCATTTGTAATTTTCATCTCCACAACACTTACAGCTCTACAATAATATTTACTAGTATAATAATTTTCTCACTAAAAATATTATACAAAATGTATTTCTTCTATTTGCCATTCAAATATATAATATAGGAAGTCATTCAAACATACAAAATTGAAAATAAAGGTCAAAAAGACAACTTTGATTCCCAGAGCTCTCTATCTGATGTAGAAGATTAGACAATAAAATCATGCAAAGCATTAACCAATACACAAAGAGAAAGGAACCACTATTGAGGAAAATGCTGGGAAAACTCCTACTTCCACCACATTGTACAAGTCGTTTCCCCAAATTACAAAACCAAATATTGACAAATGTATTAAAAATTTATTGTCATACTTGGCAGATGATAGACAAAAACAAAACTAGTTAAATCATCCCAAGCTCTTGGAATTGAGAAAAGTTTGGATCATAGAGGTCGAGTTAATAAACCAAACTTCTGAAAGATATTCAGCTACAAAATAGCAACTCTTCATTCGAATCAAATGATTTTTGGTGCCCTTGATTGGTTGCTGTAACTAATGTCAGAGGCTTGAGTAACAATGCCTTTTAGGCCTAAACTTCCAATTTTCCTTCACACAGAGTAAAAATCATTCTGTTTCTTGGCAAAAATATAAATAGAGTGGTCAATAGCCCAATTCCTTTCTTTAGGATTAAAAAAATTTGGATATAATTTAAAATTTTCATACATAAATCCTAGAACCAAATATGTGAAAATCAACAGCAAACTGCAAGAAAAAATAATTTAGGCATTAATGGGTTTAGTTTCCACTTTTATTCTCTTATATCAGATTCACTTTTCCACCTTCTTCGTAAGCATGAAACAGGTTACTTTTTTGTTCCATAATATTATACATATGGTGAAATATATAATACGGTGAAAGTACAATGATTTGTACAGTGAAAAGTTTTTTTCATTCTCTCATGCAATCTTTCAAACAGAAGCTAACAGTAAACTTCTAAGTAATAAGAGTATGCAAAAGAAATTAAAAAGGATTCTTCATAGTCGAAAATTCGTTATTTTCATTCGTTTATTGAAAATAAGATTATCCAAAAAACAAAGGAGCACAAGAGTTCTTTATTCTTACATAAGATTTTGTAGTTGAAAGGGATCAATTTCCCACAACATACAATGCACATTGAATATAACAAAGATCACAAGAATTACAGATGGACTTAATATTACACTAAATATATGGGAATCCAGAAAAATAGCTAAAGAAATTAAGTATTCTGTTTATCAACACCAGTTTTTTTCTATTGCCTATCAGAAGGAAAGTTTTATGTTGTCATTCCTATCAGAATCAGTTATTTTTAGAATGGAATTCAGTGTGATAGAATGCATGTTTATTGTTGAATGATGCATTAAAAAAAAATCAATTCAACTGTGTCAGATTGAATTTTGGCATTGTTCTGGAGTCCATACACTTAAAATCGGTTGATGAAGCAAAATTAAATATAAGTGCTGCAATGAGTGCATCTGTACATAATGGTGGTGGCCCCTTTCAGCATTTGAAGTAAACATTTATGTGTATCAACAAACTTCAATTTTCCTTCACAGACTAAATTTGCTGTAAAAAGAGAATTCATCATACTGATTTACAACATTTCTGTTATGTTTGGGATGAACATTTATTTCATGGTTCATGAAATAAAAAATGTGCTCTATGAAAATGTTGGTCACACAGTTGAGTAAGATTTAACAGATGGGTACTGTTATTACTGAAAACTTAATTAACACCAATGGGACCTCTGGATAATTTTCTTGCCTTTACTATCTTTGATACTGCTTATGTATCTTTAATAATACAAAAACTAATACTTTTTATTTAAATTACAATATGTAACACTTCCTCTTTGCTCAAAAATATTTTTCAGAGACTGAATACAGAAATATTATCTAAAGTTAGACAAACATTTTACTTCGATTTGGACAGCTTCCATCCTATGCATTCCAAAAAACTGAATTATCCAGTGTCTTCCTCACCATATAAATTATTAGTAATAGCTCTGTTTCTTTTATATTTATATTAAGAGACAGCATTATAGGTCAATCAACTGAGATCATAAAAAAATTATGTGATGACACCATTCAAATATTTTTGACTTGTTTTATCATGCTAATTTAATAAAAATGTAACTGATGGTAAATTGTTGCTTTACTTTTGTGGACCAAATATGTAAATAACTGAATGACAACCCAATTTAAAGCTAATTTTTAGAAAAAAATTAATGTGTTGAAAATAGCATGGGATCAAATTACATCAGTCATAGAGATAAAACTTCGATTTTTTAAATCTAACAAACAAAACTGCAGTATCACTTATTTTATCCTGCTCAGCAACAGAAAAATAATTACAAAGTAACAATTCATACTATAGCTATCAGCAACATATCACTGATAAAAGAAGTATCATCAATGATATGTAATTAATTAATTTGGTATCATTTATGACAGTTCATGAATTACAGAACAAAATTTTATTAATTACAAAACTTAATGAAATTGCCTTTTACTTTATGATAATCAAAAGAGGATGCAAAAATTAATCACATTAAAGGTCAATAAATTGAAATCTAAGCAAAGATACTGAGACAAGAATATCGAACAAATGGGGATTTTTAAGCTAAACTAATACAGTTATTTCCAGTTTCAACTATAGAGATTAACTAAGATCATTTGAGAGAGTTTAACTAAGATCATTTGATTAACAAATAAAGTTGACACACAATTACAAGCTGTTTTAACTTAAGTATCATAAGATTAAATTTTGGATTTATCAGACTAGACTATAGGATTTAAAATTACTAAATACACATGCAATTACTGCAAATTTGTTTAAAAACAAACTAGCATTCACAGCAAAATAAATTTTTAAATGTTTTACTATAGTATTCTTATAAATTCTAAACATGCATTAATAAATATTTCATATCTATTTTTAAGAAAATACAAGTATGAAGCTATATAAAAGCATAAATATGAAATACTTTCCAAAGTAGATATTTTCATGTTATTATTTAACTTACCGGTAATGAAGTAGTCAACCGCTGATGAGTAAGTGTGTCTAGGGGTTGAGGGTGGGGAATAGTATGCATTCCTAATTTTGGACCTTCTTCATTCTTCTCTTCCTCACGCCGCTTTAAACAAGCTGCCTTAGGATTAAGATTTCTTTCTGAAATGTTACAGAAATTAAGCATTAAATAAATGTGTAAAAATTAGTTTTCCATCAGTTAAAATTATTCAAGTTTTTTTTTTTGCAAGTTGGTTTTAGCATTAAACTTATTTTCAAAACTACTTGAATGAACTGAATAATGCACAGATACTGTCAGCTCCTAAATGTTTGACATTCAGATAGCAATACTGAGACAAGTAGTAGGGAAGGAAATATAAAATTAGTTGGAAAAGATCTTGGAAGTCTAGTACTACCAAAGAATATTGCTAAAGAAATATGAAACCAAAACCATTTATTAAATATTTCAAATAACTACAACTATCTTTGGGCTAGTTTAACACAGCATATTCTAGTAGTTATTCTTCCTTTTTTGTGACATGAGCTAACAAAAGCTCTTTCTTTTCCACTGACAATTCCAGTTATTGTACAAGTCTGCTTTGTCGAATACAAAGGCACTAACTATAAGTCCTTTTTCACTTAATGGAAACAAATGTAATTGTTCATATGCCTATGCAAAAATCCTTGTGTTAGTTTTTGAGCCATCAGGTTAGAAAATTTTTAATCCACTAAACAATCAATAAAGTTTTTTTTTCCCCTAACAAAACTTTTTATTTAATGAAAGACATGCCTACTTTTTTGGGGGAAGGGGGGTGGGTGGAATGAAAGTCTTCTTATTTACTACATTGCATTATTCATAAACATAATTCTTTACTTAAGTAATGTCATTTAATTTGTAGAATGAACATAAATTTTATGCTACTCATGTGCAGCTCAACCTACCTCTAACTTGCTGTTCTAAACTTGTTATAACTTCAACAGCTTGATGCAAAATATTTAATTTTGTCTGAGCTTTATCTGCCTTAAGATGAACCATGCACATTCTCCCTAATTCTTTAAAGGCCTCATTAATGTCCCTAACACGAATTCTAGAAAAGAGAAAGTGTTATAGAATTAATTTTTAGTTCAATATTATCAATCACTTTATAAAGGTAAAAACAATTTCAAAGTGGAAAGGTTTTAAAAAATATAATTAATAAAGATTTCTTAATTACAAAGGAAAAAAAATTATTTTTCAATAATGATGTCATAATAGTCAAGGAGAGAGAACAGACAATATATATTTTACTACTTACTGTAGTATACATCTGATTCAATAATAGCTCATTTGTTGTTGTTTTTTAATTTGCAACAACTAGTACACAAAGAATCCCAGAAGCTACTTCTATATTTTACAAGCCTTTTCATACATTTTCCACTAAGACTGAAGTCAGATTTGACTAACCACTACCTCATTTAGAATTAACACAAAGACAAGGTACATCTGGTGAAACAATCACTAATTCCCTAATTGCTGTGCCAGTTTAAAGGCTTAAGTTTTTGATATCACTTAATTATTAAGAATTGTACTTATGTTTCAATTTTATATAAGAACTACCAGGTCTAAAATCAACTGATAGCATAATTTTTTTTATTAATTATTTATTAATAGTTTGGTTTGGCTCAATGTAAAATTTTTGAGATAACTGTTTCAACAAACTTGACAGTTTTTAAAGCATTAATCCACTTTCTTGTTTTATGTAATGATACATCTTTATTCCATTTTCATCACCATAACCAAATTTAATCCCTCATGGACTATCAATCACTCACTTACCCAACCTCTACATTCATCCCAATCTCTTGGACTCCAAACAATATGAATTACCACTGAGAACTCAAAGAAAAAGGAAGAGATATTTTTTTTACCATTCAATAACAGTTTCCAAAATAATTTATTTTGATTTTAATCTCATCTCTAAAGAAAACTTACTAGCTCCAATCTCAATCTCTATGAAAGCACAAGATGAAAAGGCTTTTCCATGTAGCTACATGGGAAAGACTTTTCATCATTTTGAATGTGTATAACATTAAGTGTATTATATTAAAGCTTGTCTAGACTTTGACAAGCACATTTTGAGCAACATCAGAAAGATACCCGACAGGCAGAAGTCTCTTAATAGCAATTGTTAACAAGATATCAGAAGGAATTATTGTCCTACACTATTGTTAACATTTTACAGAAAAAGCAGAAAAGGTTATTACAACACTGGTGGATAAGAAATTTTTTTAAAGGTTGTGGTGTTTTACCTCTAAGAAGCACTTTTTTGCACACAATGAGCTAAAATGGCCAGGTCACAAGGACACCAAGGGCTCAGAGAAGGGCGGGATGGAAGGACACGGATGGTAGCCTTCCCATCAAGGCCATCCATCATATTCTTTAAAGTGCACAAGGTAGAGCTCTCCTGCACATGAGACAATGACATAGCATCTCATCCACTGGATGGTGTCTTTTCCAAACCTAATGGTTCCAAGCCCTTCTGACCAAGGTCAAGTTGGAGATTTAGTGAAGATAAATCTCAACTCTGACACAGGTGGGGCTTGAACCTGAAACCACAGCTGATGAGCCTGGCACACTACATTGTGTGCCAGGCTCATCAGTCATCAGTGTACGACTGAGCCAATACTACCCTTTTTTTGAAGGAATAAGCTATGGTTGTACGTTTGTTTGGAATTTATGTGAAGTTATAGTAATAATCTCTTGATCAATCCGAAGCTAAAAGATGGAATATAGAATTTGATATAATTTAATATTAATGCAGTAGGAAGGTAAAAATTACCTCTTATTTTATAAATTGCAACATTTGTCAAATTTACAGTATACAAATATTTCCTTTATATTTATTACATCAGAAATTATTAAAGAATTAAATATGTATCAAAATAACTATTATCGTATATTTCCGCAGATAAGACGATAGTTGAATCATAAAAAAAGCCCCCCAAAATCCGGGTCGTCTTGTAGGACAGATACAAAAAAAATTAGATTGAAATTTATATAAATTGAAACCATTATAAAACAAAACAAATCACTCACCAATGTATTTAAAATCCTGCAAAATCCTCACATTCATCATCTAAGGCAATATTAAAAGTTATATTTATTGAGCTACTGAGGAAAAAAAGGACAAACCATAATTATTTACTAGTACAGAGTAGGGTATGTCCACAAAATAGAATAGCCCATACGACGCTTTTGTGAATAGTCAAGGTCATTACCCGAATGCAAGAATCAGTGCGAATAGGACATAATTCTGTATACGCTATACAGTATTATTATCCAGATGATGATCGCCGATCTAAATTCATAGGCCGTTGATAGTTTGGGGTCGTCTTATAGGACAGATATATGCTAAAACTATAAAACTTTGACGAAAATTTATACCTCGTCTTATCTGCGGAAATATACAGTATTCAGTGCACATTGTATTTAGTAATTGTTACATTTTACCAAGTAAGAGGTATAGTCTATCTTATAGTATATATAAAATACTATACATGACTTGTCTGATATTGTTATACATATATTAAACATGAGTATCTCAGAAGTTAAATGTTTAACTCCAAATTATGTCTATTTCAGTCCTTATTATTTTGTCTCAGAACCAGCATATTTTTTAGAATTTTACATTGGAAAGATTGCACTACCAAATTTATTTAGAAATGGTTTTTGCAAACCATGAAATTTTTGAAAAGTTTCGAATATTAAGATCCTGCAGTGGTACTACTACTCTATAGCTTATTTTGCCAAGGAACCAAAGCTGATAGTCTTACCAATTAGAGTTTGATAATTAATTTTAAAAAAGCAAGTTGCATTATCGAGCTATTTACTGTTTGACAGCTTAGAGTTCTACTTTTAGTAGTATACAATAAGAGTTAACACAATAAGCCACATTGTAATACAGTGTATGCCAAAAGTCCTTGGATAATTTTAAAACTTCATTAAAATAAGATTACTGACAAAACACACAGTCAGCTGCATCTGAAAGTCTGATTCAAGAAGTTTTTCTCCACAAAGTTAATACGCTTTAATGTGAATGCCCTATGTAGCACCACCACAGCATATCTAACTAAAGTTTAAGCTAAGTGCATTCCAGCAATGCCTTCAGTAACTGATATAATTGCATCAGTGATGCGAGTTTTCAGGTCATTACACTTAACACCTTGAACTAGCACACTGTCTTTGACATATCTTCAAAAGACAAAGTGCTGGGTCTGCCCATTATTTTTGATCAAGAACATTTCCAGTTTTCAGGAATTCCTTGCACCATGCTCCAATGCTGCTACAGAATGGGGAGTTTTTATTGAACTGTGCAGGAAATTTCTCTGCACTTGAACATTCACAATTTGACTTCAAAACACCAACACACGCAGCTAGCTTTCTTTTGTGGACCCATCATTTTAAAATTTGACTGTTTGCATGGCATCCACACCATCTATATAGGGTTACAGAATAAACTAAAAAAAATTCTTAAGTTTCACCTTCAAATGCAGCATATTGAAAGTCTTTGCAGAATTTTTTAAATTTAATTTTAAAATTGTCTAGTGATGTTTTGCTGACTCTGTGCACATTGACAGATTTAAAGTTTTAACTGGTTTATCTTCTGCTAAACCACATGCCACCAAAATATTAAATTATGTATAATAATAATTTGCATTATACAGCAGTATGTACAAAAAGAGTATATCCAATTTGGCTTCAAGAGATAAATTTGAAACCTGAAAATAACTAATAATTACACTAGACAACAAATTGAATTTTTTTTTTCATAACATTGATCAAATGGGAATCCTTTTAACTAATTTTGGAGTATTGAATTCAAATATGGCTATGAAAAATTGGCAGGAACAGTTTTTTTTTTTAAATTACGGATTGATGTATTTTAAATTTCAATATATGTGCATATCTAGGAAACGAAAATAAATGTGACTATTTTATTAAATTGCAACTTAAAACTCATTAATTAATTACATGATTATAGTGAAATAGAAACATCATAGTTATAGACCACTGAATATAAAGTAACAGATGAAATAATACTGAAATGCAAAGTAAGAAGACATGGGTAAGGATTTTTACAAGAAACTAATTTTTCTCTTTTATGTGCTGAGGTATCCTCCTTCTGCAAGAAGCAGCAGTAGTCACCCATCATTGCTGGGTCTCACTTGTCTTGGTATCTCTCCTCCATGGTTCAGATATCCTGGTAAAATCTTTCCCCTTGCTCATCACTGACAGCTCCTAAGGGAAAGAAGTCAAGATCTGAGTGGAAGAAATGGATCATCAAAGACATTTGGCAGCCATGATTTGCATAGTTTTTGAGAAGATCTTGAATGAGCTGATAGTAGTTTCCTCTTCTAAGATCCTTTCTTTGAGTTTGGCATCACTTATTTGGAATTTTTTTTTCTTCAAGTGCAAAAACCCTTTACCAGTTTTGTTCATAACCTTTATAAAGTTTTTCATAAGCCCCAGCTTCATGTGTAGTAGTGGGATTTCCAGGAATAAAAACATCTCTTTTGGGCCAGTCTTTTGTTTTGTAGTGTTCCTTTGTTTGGTTGTTTAAAGTCTCCTTGAAGCCTGAGCAAGAGAGATATGACTTTAGGTCACCCCATATTGTTCACTTGAACTGGTCATATTTTATAGCAGTGAGTATTTTTTCCATGCTTTCACAAGTTTCCTTCATTCCCACAGCATATGTCACTGGAATGGAAGGTTTTTGATTTCCTTTATGCAAAAGGACAGCTTTTAAGCTGAATTTTAACAATCTATAAATAGAAGCCATTCCTTAGAGCACGAGTTGTTCTAATTTCTTCCATCAGCCCTGAAATATCTGTGCAGAAACACAAACCATCTTGTATCTTGTAATAAACAGATAAAGCCAAATTTCTCTTTCTGAACAGAGAAACTCAGGTACCATTGGCCAGAAAATTTCACTCTTGAACCTAAAACTTCAGCTTGTTATTTGGAAAGTCCTAGGTCTCGAACAAGATCATTTAGTTCATTTTGCTGAATCAGATGAGATTCATCTTCTAACTTTTTAGGGGTGTATGTAGGATCAGGATCTTCCTCTGATGAATGTGAATCCATCTCCTCCCAATTGGCTGAAGGTATTTTGAAGGTATAGGAAGATCTTCTCCATGAGGAACTGGCCTTTTGGCTGAAGGCACATTTGGATATTGTATTTTGCTTTTGTTCTTTCTTGAAAAGCCTGACACCTTAGTTAAACAAAAATAGCAATCATGCAAGTGACTGGTTGGCTCACGTCAACCCATTGGAACTGAAAAGGGCATTAATTTTATTTTACCTTTCAAACATTCACTCAGGCCAACAAAGCATGAAATGCAGCACACATGTGGAGCCTATGTTTCGTCCTGATCTCCAAAATGACATCCAAAATACAATACAAGTTAAGGATTTCTTCACAATCTTTGTCAAAGAATGACCCCGGGATTTTAAAATATAATTTCCACACACATAACAAAACTTATCTGGCACATTAATATATCCGCAATGCTGCCTTTGTGCCATTTAAAAGCCAATATTCACTCTTCAATGTACAGCACATGTCCCTCCTACAATAAAAACAATACGAATGGCGGTGTGAGGTTACCATTACGTTTTCTCCCACCTGGCAATCAGTGTTGCCATACACAAAAAGTAAAATATCTGGTATCCTTTCAGCTGCCTGGAGGTGTTGGTATATGAAGATCTTAATAGGAGTCAAAATGACCAATAACATAAAAATATGATGTGCTAGCCATTTTTTAAGACCAGATCTGAAATCAGCACCTTAAAAATAGTTAAAGGCAGCTACAATTGTTCATGTTATAAAAACCTTGTAAACCAGTGTTATATTCCTCAATTCATTCCATGCACATAAAAATAGTAAGGGCTCATAATAAACTAACAGGAATCTTGGCAATGTTTCACTTATTATTCTGTTTACTAACTTTTTGTGCTCTCTCTCTCTCAATTAATTTCTAAAGTTCACTTTTTTTGCCTACTTCTGTATTAAATAATAATAAATAAATCAGTTCCAAATTTATCAATTTCCCTTTTTTTTAAAGTTTTTTCGCGATACAATAGAAATATTCAAAAAAATAAGCATGAATAACTAAAGTAACAAAAAAACCACAACTTTTTGGCTTTGTATCAAGCTAGGTTTGTAATCTGCAGTTCCCAGGTTCGAGCCCCATCTGGGCCAGTGTTGAGATTTATATCTGCAAAACTCCCTGCCCATGGTCAGTAGGGGAGACTGGTGGTCTTCAAAAGGCTGCCATCTGTCGGATGGGATATTAAGCTATGGCACAGTGTGTGGGAAAGCCATACCCTGTACACGTTAAAGATAAATAATAAATAAACTCAACATACTTGGTATTAACCTATAAATTACCACTTTGAAGTCGATTTAAATTATAGAGGAAAATTTGTCTTGAGCTGGGTGGGATATGAACCCACAACCTCCTGATAGCATGTTAGGTGCTCTGGATCACAGAACTACTGGCCGCTGATCAAGATCTCTAATTGATGATAATTTCTAATGGATGATAAATTAAAATGGTTCATATCATCAATCAGAGTAGATCTTGATCAGCAGCTGGTAAGCTCAGTAGTCCAGAGCACCTGACATGTTATCAGGAGGTCGTGGGTTCATATCCCACCTGGCTCAACACGTTAAAGAAAACGCTGGATGGCCTTGATGGGAGGCTATCATCAGTCTCCCAACAGCTGTTCCAGTGGGTCCCACCCCGAACCTTCTGAGTCCTTGTGATCTGGCCATTTGGCCCATTGTGTGCAAAAAAAGTGCCACTCATAGGTAAAACAACCCAACCCAAAGTCCATTTGCTGCAACACATCTGTGGTTAAAAGTCAATTTAAAATTGTGCATTAAACTCAACATCTTAGAAAAAGTAAAAATACTAAAGTAAATTGCTATATAGTGCTATTTATTCTTTAACTTAAATTTTCATGATACACCCGGACCTTGGATGCAACACACCAGTTGAGAACTGCTATTCTAAAATATAGAAAGCTGTGAGAAGAAATGCTTGCTGAAGTCCAATCACAATTCCAATCTGTATATTGCTCTATGCTCTACTGCATAGAGCTGAAAATTATGCATTTTTTATATTCATAATATCGCACACAAATGACAATGGAGCAACTGTATCACATCAGTAAGTAGTCTTAATTACAAAATATGTGGACTCATATTATCAAACTACTCATCAGTGTAAGTGGCATACCTTTATAAGTATAAAGTTTATGTTCAAACCTTCGATTTCCAGATTTAAAAAAAAATGCACAGCCTTATCCTGAAATAATGAACAGAAATATGTTTATACCAAAAGAAAAAGCATTTAATTTCCAATAATTAACTAAAGAAAATCAAAGGGAAGAAAAATTAATGTGAGCATAAAAACATGCTAGAGACCAATTGATAGCAATTTTAAAATAAAAGTATTAATTGAAACTATTGAAGCTTTATACAATCTATAATAAAAATGGAAAAACGTAACAGGATTCACACATTAGCATTTCCTACCTTTCCCTTGCATTGTTTGCTTGTCGCCGTTCCTTATCTTTTTCTGCTTTAATTTCTGGAACATCATCCTCATCACCAGAACTAACCAAGGAACTATGGATCAGTTATAAATTTTTAATCACAAAGTTAACATGAAACAGTAAACAATTTGCTGCAGAACAGCGCATACAGAAAAATAAAATCAAAAAGCAAAATGATATTTCTTTCATAATAATATACTATTTTTAAACAGCAGAAGTCTACTAAAAATATGATTAAAAAATTATATACATATATGACATATGATGATAGTGGGAATCTAACTACATGCAGGAAACATTCTAGAAAAACAGAGCATTATAAGATTGTGCATTATAGCAAGTATATTTTCCCATAAAAACAACATTATAAGTCAGAAATCCAGTCTCACCATTTTTTTTTTCTATTTAAATCAATATTATTAACAGTTTAAACTACTGTTAAAGAAACAAATAATGCAAGCAAAACATTTATTTGAAACATAGAATGCAAAACAATATGTAACAAATAATATACCAGTTGATTCTGGTAAGTTCATAGCTTGTGCTGTTTGCATCACTTTTTTGGACTGCATCATTTTTTTTATTTCCATTTTTGCTTCAATGGCCAGTGTTATCCCTGATTCATCACTACACCACTTGTCTTTCCTTTCTGAATTCAATGTAGAGATTTATAATTTTTGTGGGCAGTACAGAGGAAAATATTTGGAACATCATGTGTGTGTATATATTCAATCCAATGATATAAAACAATGGCCACACTCACAGCTGTACATTCCATTGATGCTGAGTACACAAAGACAATTGTGCATACAGTACTATATGTATACATGCTCTGTAATACAAATGTGTGCAAATACTTTTAAGATCTTTTTGTGTACACTTTTGTATTTTTTTTGCATACTTTGGCATTTTGTTGTGAAACAAGTAGTGCTCTACTCTGAATTTCAAGCTTTATAATAGTTAAATGGTGTTAATATGTTTAGCATGTAATTCCAAACATGTTTTATATCAAGTTTGATCATATTTGCATGTACCTTTCTTGTTCTCAGTTGACTAGCCAATATATCATATGATCAAATCATCACAACCATGTAAATTCTTACTAGACTTAAAATAAAAGAGTAATAGACATTATCATTCACAAAAATTATACTCTAAAATGAGCATGCACTTTTTCTTCACAACACTTCCAACCCATGCATCACTTGAAATTTACCACTCTCTCTCTATTCCAAAAATTAGAGACAAAAATAATTATAATACAGTGTCCTAATAATTATCAGAGATGGAAAAATCATCACCATCCTCAAGCAGCCATGGGTTACAGAGGTCCAAACAGACCAATTCTAACAAGGTCCTGTTTGACATTGTCTGCCCACTGCATCCTGGGTCTCCCACCCCCCTCTCTCTGAGGCCTTTAGGCACAATGTTCATAACCCTATTCGCCAATCTATAATTATCCATATGGGCAACATGGCCAAACCAGTGGAGTCTCTCTCTGCACAATATGCCGCTTAAAGGAGGTTGCCGACTCCTTTGCCTAACCTCATCATTATTTATAAAGTTAAACTACCTAACGCCCAAGATACTGTGTAAGCATCTAGTTTCCTGTTATCTTGTTTACACAGCATCCAAATTTCACTACCATAAGTAACTTTAGAGCAACCCAAACTATTCTACAGTCTAATTTTAGTCTTTAGGTATATATGCCTATTTCTCCACACTCTCCACAGATCCTTAGAAGTCCCAGCAGCAATTCCTATTCATCTGTTAATCTCATGCTGCACATCACTAGTATCTGTTACATAGCTCCCAAGATAATTAAACTGTGACACTTGCTCAAAACTGCAACCATTCAGATTAACTGAATCACAGCCTGCCTGACCAATTTTCATCATTTTAGTTTTCTCTCTGGTTATAACCAAACCTACTCTACTACCAGTGTCATCAACAGCTCGAATGAAAGAATTCATCTCATCAACATCATTTGCCAAAAGGGCTAAATCACCAGCATAATCTAAATCAGAAATTTTCGTATCTCCAGACCACCTAAGGCCAAAATCTTTCCCTTGCAGTGTATTTTGAATAACATAATCAATAACCAAACTAAAGAGAAAAGGAGACAAAATGCACCCTTGTCGAACACCAGAAGTAATGCTAAACCAATTGCTACAAGCCTTACCAACTCACATACACAACTCAGTGTTATTATAGAGGGTTTCATTGTCTGGTATACCATATGATCTCACAATCAACCGCAAATTATGTCAATCAACAGAGTCGAAAGTCTTTTTGAAATTAACAAAGCTAGTTAGCAACCAAAGGTTTCCGAAACTAAATATTTTGTGCTGGTGACCAACAAGCTCTAATATAACACTAGCAGATTTACCCGGCATTGCTCGGGTTCGAAACTCTTTAGAACAAAGAGTAGATTGTACTCCCCATGTCGCAAGCTTTCATTTAGCATAAAAATAATTACGATCAATCCCTCGTTTAATTTTTCTCCCTCTCTTTCAGCGAAGGAAAGAAATACATATTTCAAGGCACCATATGATACTGTCTGTGTTAAAAGTTTCTAATCCAAAAAAAAAAAATGGAATTGCCCTGCTCATATAATCGAACTTTTCAAATCATTCCGTACCCACCAGAGTCCCTTGGACACAATTTGCTAGGCATATGTAACTTTACGAGAAAAAAAAAAAGATCTGAGATGCCCAATAAATTGTATAGATACCACGAAACAATTATTATTACTTAACATATTAAAACTTTCATTAATTAACAATATAACAAGTTTATTAACAAACTTTTACATATTTTTCAAATTAAGTTAATGATTTTAAATTCTGATACGAATTCTTATTTTTGAAGCATTTATTTCAAAGAATCTCGAGTTCCACTTATGCTTAATTAGAATGACTTCACTATCCACAGACACTCGTGCTCTTGACCCAACAAATTGAACAATGAGTTTCACGTGAAATCAGAAATTATTGATGCATTCATTATTTCAAATAACTTTGAACCTTAATGTTTACTGATGTGAAATCAGAAATTAGTTTAGTTTTATGTATTCCTTTTTTAAAATTTATTGGTGGCAATTATTTTGAATAATGTTTCACCATTAATGCTAAATCTATCAGGATTTTGAGAAATTCAAACCTGCCCACCCTAATTTTGGTTGACCCCAGGGATTTAGAAATAGCCTATATTCTTCCCCTGGGTGAAGGGAATGTTCATGCAAAGTTTGGAGCCTGTAGCTCTTCTGGGGGCAGAATGCATAAGCAGACAAACAAATTTTTTTCTTTATATATTGGATATATAAAGAATTCTGACACCTAGAAACCAAAATTTCACACCACCTGATTATTATGTTCTGAGTCTTAAGTAAATGGTGGTGGTGGTGGGGGTGGCATAATTTGAAGTAGTCTATGATGGTCTTGATATGAATTTTTTTTTAACACTTAATTGTAGGCAGTGCCATTTAATCCATTAGACACAATAGGGACAGTACCTATTTTGTCTACAAGCTTTTAAGAACCTACAAAAATATTTCACATGAAAAAAAATCTAAATTATGAAAGCAAAATTTGCATCTGCAGTTGCTTTTTTATAAAAAAAAAAACCACACCCAACATTTGTTGCAATGACAAAAGAAAACTGCAGCAGAAAACCTTGCCTGCAGTGTTAAAAAATTACAAAAAAAAAAACACTACAAATGCAATTTTACAAATAATATAATGAAATATAAATATTAAAAACAAGTTACAATAAATACAAACTTCTTTACGTGTTAAAAAAGATAAGAATATGATCATAAAATGTGATAAAATTAAAGTAACACTAGCAAAATATGGCATAAATTTTTTATTTGAACAATGGAGTTAAATGAAAATTTGGAAATGTGTAGAAAATGAGAACCACAACGACTGGAAATGAATGTATCGCAGCAACATTTCAAAAAATCTTCTACATCACAGAAGCTGACTTCAGATGCTCCAAGTGCATATGATGTCAATACAGAATATGATACTTCTTAATGCAAGGGGGCATAGGGCCCCCTTACATTAAGCAATCATTATACTGTTCTGCTGGAAATCCTTTCACCTGTGATTCCAGAAACCTCATGAGACAATTGATGCAAAGCCATCACACTATTTTATCTTGTCATGAGAGTGGGGAGGGGGGTGATGATACATTACATAAATGACATCAATAATTATAAAACAAATAGGGTTAAGCTATTTAATTTTTTTCTTCTTCAAAACATGACAATAATCAACAGAGATTATTTTTGCTATGAAGGTGA
Organism: Ryuthela nishihirai; assembly: GCA_038380435.1. NCBI lineage: Eukaryota > Metazoa > Arthropoda > Arachnida > Araneae > Heptathelidae > Ryuthela > Ryuthela nishihirai. Next base: position 12,765,288 of record JAWZYU010000004.1, read on the forward strand.
TATCACAAATTGATAAATATACAGCCCCCTTCCAGAAAAATTTATCTAAAGTGTTTAACTTTTTATTACAAATTAATTTTAATACTTGTACTACCATGCTTAATTTGTCAACTCTAAAAAAAAACAATTAAATAAAATACTGTTTTAAACTATTTATTCAAAATCAAACAGTGCATACAAAATATAACAAAACTATATTACAGAAAAACTATTTATTCTAAGTAACAGATCATCTTTCATTTCTTCAAGAAATATGACACAAGAACATATTTTTATTCAAGTAATGAAAGACTGGACAGTAATTTCTATTTGACAACAGAAACTCTGCACAGTTTCACTTTTCATAAATGAACTTAGCAAACCAGCATGTCTACAATTTTCTGGTTATAGTGCAGCCTTTTCCTAATAAGATGACAATAGTATTTCACAATGCCTTTTACAAACCACCACAACACATTCATCAACTTCACCATGATACAGGATTGCAAAGGATCAAAAGAGTAGTTCAATACTAAAAACTTTCATCATATTAAAAATTACAACAATTTATGAGATTACAGAAATAAATTCAATAATTAATAGTTGTAATCAAATTCATTATTATTCATAGTTGCCAAACAGTAAGTACAAACTCATAAGTGACTATGGCTAATCAGACACTAGACAAGAGAGAAATTTCATCCAGCAATCTCCTTGGTTACAAAACAAATGTATACATAATATTCATAGAAAATTAGATATGATAAAATAAGGAAATTTAAAAATGACGAGAGTAATTTAAATTCATCCAATTTTCTAAAGCTCAATCCCTGTCAACCTCAGAATTGTCAGGAGGAGGAGCATGGCTTTCTACATTCTGTGGTGTTTTGACAGTGGAATCTGCTTGATCCCCCTGTCTATTTGCCGAAGTAGACTGGCTATAGTTGGCCCCAATGGCAAGCAACAATTCTGGCCCACAACATTTTTGTTTTTTTTTGTATTGACACATCCATCTGTAATGGATGAGAGATTATCTTGTTAATATGCAAATCCTTTGGTTGGTAAAGCTCTGAGGAAAGCTGGGGGAGGGGGAAAACCACCCTCCCCCAGCTTTACCCAATTTTTGAAGAGTAAAAACATTAACACATCACGATAATTCCATAAAATTTAATGCAATATTTTCAATGGCTTTGTCATAATCAAAATTAAAATCTCTCTAGATAAAAAAAAAAGGACAACTCTCCAACAAATCTTGACCTACAGATGATGATGGACTTTGACTATGGAAAAACTTCTTTCATAAAAAATGTGTATACAAAGTTAAACTTATAAGTGAAATATAAAGATGTATAAAATAAACAATGGCTGTTTAATTCATGTATTATCTGAAATAGCCATCCCGTGGCAGAGTGATTAGCGTGCTTGGCTACTGATCTGATAAGGCATGGAGTTGGTTTTGTATTCCTGCTGAGGTCCAGCCATCTTCACAGACCTTCTACTATGGCATATTAAACTGACAGGCTCCTGTCAGACCTCTGTGGCAAGCAGCTGCTTGATGGGATATTTATTATTTTTATTATTTATTATCTGAAATACACAAGTTAAAAAACACTGGTGCATTTCTCTTGACACTGCATGACCCCTGCAAATAGACAGGGGGATCAAGAAGATTCCACTGTCATAAAACACAGAATGTAGAAAGCCATGCTCCTCCTGACAATTCTGAGGTTGACAGGGATTGAGCTTTAAAAAATTGGATGAATTTAAATTACTCTCATCATTTTTAAATTTCCTTATTTTATCATAATATGTAATTTTCTATAAAGTTTGAAATTGGAATTATTGGTTGTACACCTATAAATGCTCACAAGACAGTAGGTTAGTTGTGAGTGTTTGCAATCATAGCCCCTATTGTAGTACATTTATATATTATGTATACATTTGTCTTGTAACTATGAGATTGCTGAATGAAATTTCTGCTAGTTCAATAGTCATTCTCTGCACATTTACTGCCTCATCTTCAATTTCATCATTAAAATTTTCAGCATTGTCATACAGATTTAACACTGGTTCTGAACATACTATTTGTTGCTCATCTTTTTATAGAATATAGTCTTGATAATAAATTGCAAATTGGCAAGATTCCCAATAAAGTTCTCTGTGATTACTGGTGGTGAGTTTCACCAGTTTCATTAAAAGCATCATTTTTGCTCAGTTTTTGGTTCCAGCGAAAAAAATTTCGTTTATCAGTTCATTAGGGTTGAAGCCTGTACTTATTTGCTCTAGTATACAGTGTCAATAATGAAGTGAAAAACACTGATCTCAAAGCTCTTAAATAGAGATGTTCAAAACTTGTTTACTTCATAAATAACTAGTTCACTTGAACTTTTTTTGCTACGGGAATTTGTTTCATAGGAATATCATGTTCAATAGTCATAAGTTTTGGAATCACTTTATTATTAGTGGATGTGATGATGCACAGAACCAACCAGGCATAGCACCTAAAGTCTGATCCCACCTTCTTGTGGTGCAGGCCATTAGTACATTCCAAAGGAGTTTTCTGCAAAGGAAGTGGAGGAGGGCTGCCAGATTAGTGTATTAAATTTGGACTCCATTGGCAATTTTATCTTCCTTTTCACTCCTGCTGAGGAGTGTCTTGATGCTGACCACTTACACCAATTGTCTACGTTTTCGAATTGTGAACATTTTGTACTAAGCTTCTGTTAAAGGAGAATCTATTATTGTGTTTCTTGTTTGTGTATTGCTAGCCCCAATTGAATAGACACACAAGATATTTTATATATAAGTTATCAGATGGTCCTGATTAGAAGCATCCAGACATCTGAACCCATCAAATTAGTTCTTCAATGATCAATCATAAAATTCATTAATGTGTCTCAAACACCAGTTTTCTAGTGCTTGAAAAAACAAAGGACTCTGATTGTAACAAAACTCCATTATATGGATGAGTTTCTAACAACACGATGTCTTCAGTTTCTAGTACATAGGGAATGGGTCTTTGTCCCATGCTCAATTAGTGGATCATTTCATACTAGTCATGCCTAACTTAATAAACCTAGTTTCTTTAAAATACCTATTACCATTTTCTTTTCACAGCAAACTGAAATATGAAAACTCTTAATAGACTATTCTCTGATGCCCTCACACAGAAATTCCAGCAGTATAACCTGGACATTTTGGGGTTGGAAGATACTAGATAGGAAAAGGTCAGATACTTAAAAAAAAAAAATTAAAATTTCTTCTTATAAGGAGGGTTGGATTGTTGCCCTTGACTTTTGGTTACTAATTATTAGTAATTAAGTCAAATTTCCATGATATAAAAAAGTACACTGGCATGGATCATGTGTCTCCAAGCCCATTGTGTGAAAAACGTACTTGAGCAGAACTTTTTTGACACAATGGGCTAAATGGCCCATTCACACAGATAGCAGTGTAGAGGTTTTAGTGAAGATAAATCTTGGCACTGGCACAGGTGGGATTCTAACCTGGAAAATACAGATTATAATCCTGGCATGCCACTGACTGAGCCAACCTCTGTCCCTTTTTCAGAGAGGGAGACTGAAAGCATCAGCAAGACAGGGATTTTAGTGAAGATAAATTTTGACACTGGCACAGGTGGGGCTCAAACCTGGAAAATACAGATTATAAGCCTGGCATGCCACTGACTGTGAGTCAACCTCTTTCCCTTTTTCAGAGAGGGAAGACTGAAAGCATCAGCAAGGTATCTCAAAGTTAAATTTAAAATTAGGATTAAAAACCTGTTGTTATGACCCAACTGAGGACTCTGATGAGAACAAGATAGGTTTTATGGACAACTTCAGGAAATTTTGAATTCTGTCAAGAAAGCAAATATTACTTTTGTGCTGGGTGACTTCAAAGCAAAGTTTGTACTTACTCTGACCTTTGGGCAGGAGTGATAGGTCCTTTTGGCATTGGTAGTTGAAATAGCAATGGGGAATGTCTCCTACAAGTAAATAAACTTAATGATTTGAGAATATAACTAACACTTATCACAAACATTGGGCAGAGCTTGCCAACCATAAACGATGAAAATTATGAGTTGGAAGAATGAGTAATTGGAGCAATTATGAGCACTTATACAAACTAATTCCAGTATATTTGGTGCAATTCATGCAATATATTGATCATTCATTTCTAATTATTAGCAATTATATCAAAAAGTACGCAAGATGCAGAATTCAGCTGTGGCTACCACTGTTTCCTGTGCCGCATGCTGAGCAGCACTCCAAGCCACCTCCAAGCAGCATTTTTTGGCACACAGTGGTCTAAATGGCCAGGTCACAAAAACTCCAAGTGTTTAGAGAAGGTTAGGGGACAGGGACCAACTGAACAGCTGTTAGGATAAAGATGAAATCCTCAAGTCAAGGCAATCCACTGTGTTCTTTAACTTGCTCAGGGTATGACTCTCCTGCACACAGGGCCACATTATGTTCACCTTTGTTAACCCATCAGTGTCCCCTTTCTGACTGAGAACAGAATGGACTCAAAATTGGGAACTGCAGATTATGAGCCTAGCACTCTAGCAATTAATAAATGTTATTTAGGTTAATCAATTATTAATCAATGAAGGATACCTATGACTTTTGGTTACTAATTATTAGTAATTAAGTTAAATTTCCATGATATAAAAAAGTACACTGGCATGGATCATGTGTCTCCAAGAACTGCCACTGCCACAATTCTTTGCCACCTTAATAAGGCTATGTATGGGTGGAAACAAAATATGCATTCCCATTCAAACAATCGATTTAGCAATACAAACAAGAAGACTACATTTTTGCAGTGCAGAAAAATCAGTGGCAATTAATGAAATTTAATCGCTAATAATTAACAGTCAATAACTAGACATCATCCAATGATTAATGATAGATTTATCAACATACTGCAAAAATTAATATTACAATACAGAGGGAATGGCAAAATGCTATTGCACTCCATTCTCCAGATATTTTTTTTTGAGAAAGTACTTGGATTGCCAGCAGTGGCAGTTTGGCATGCAACATAGGAAACACTGGCTTGCAACAGCCATGACTGAAGTGTACAGCATGTGTACTTTTTGATATTAATGAAAACAGCAGGAACTACTGTATTTACATGCATATATGCACACTCATAGATAAACAAACTTGATATTTTAAGCCTTAAGACAACAAAAGCTGCATACCAGCAGATAAGCCAACTCAGTTAACAATAGACATGCACGAGACCCATTGCAATGCCAATCATGACTCAAAGATTAGGGAAGTTCCCTAATTTTGTGAGTGTGACTTCCCTTACCCTAAAGCTTTGTGGCACAGGAATTCTAAGTAATCCGATTTGCAATTAGTTATCTAGAGTGATGGATAATTCAGGATATATACACCCATTTTAATACAAATATATGGCCTTAAACTTTGTATGAAAAAAAATAGGTGTAACATTTCCCCATTGTTTGATCTGGAAATAGACCACTAAAAACTTAAGACTCCATCTGACCTGCAGGGCATTAAATGTATAGGTGATCTCATTATGAAGTGGGGACAGGTATGCCTTTAGTTCAGTAAAAGAGCTAAAATAGAAACAGTTCTTACCTTTTATTACCATTCTTTCCTAAAAGAAGAACATACTGGAAATTTTTGAAACAGATTTTCTTTTAAAGTGGGGAGGGAGTGGGTGTGAAGGCAAAATTCAGATTTTAAAACAAAATTCAGCTGTGTAGTATTTAATTGGGTTATTTTACCACTGAGTGGCTTTTTTGCATACAATGGGTTAAATGGTCAAGTCGCAATGACCCCAAGAGCTCAGAGAAGGTTGAGGAAGGGGACCCACTTAACAGCTTTGAAGAGACAGATGGTAGCCTCCTATCAAGGCCCATCCAGTATGTTCTTTAATGTACATAGGGTATTGTTCTCCTGTATATGGGGGCTACAGCTTAACATCCCATCCAACAGATGTCAGCCTTTCCAAGCCCATCTTTGTTCCCTTTCCAATAGAAGGAAAAGATGGGGGTTTAGCAGAGATAAATCTCAATACTGGCCCTGGTGGGACTAAAACCTGGGAAATAGCAAATTGGCAAGCTCTGCAAGGAATATCAGGTTGTTTAGGGGAGCTTAAATTAGGTCTCATGATCACCTTATTAAAAGTGTTTGCAACCATAGCTGAAGAAATGCTGCACTAAGACTACCCACTTCTGCATTTTATCCAAGATGGTCTCTCAGGCAAAAGAGTGATAAGCTATTTAGTAGTGAAAGAATGAATACTTTTTTTTCTTTTGTTTAAAAGTTCCTAACAATATCCATAATGTTTCCAAAACAATTTCTCCATTTTGAAAAGACTGTTTTAATTTTTTTACTTATGTTGACAAAGCAAAGCTGCCAGAGAACACAACAGAGAGTTGTATCAAAAATATATATTTTGTATGGAGGGGAGGGAAACATTATGGTAAGGTTATTGATGGTGAAGTTTCCTATGACGAGATGGGCTGAGCATTTTAGAGATGTTCTGTTCTGAACAATATGGTCAGTTTTAAGCCATTGTTTGTATAGAAAAGGTTATTATTGGCTTTAGAAGTCTATCTGGAGTTACTTTTATTATCTCTCAAAGCTACACAAGTCACCAGGGCAGATGATTACTGACTGCTGAAATGCTCAGAGACTGGATTGATTCTGTTGTCACATGGTTGACTGTAGGTTTAAACATTTTCTATGATAAAGGGGTTGTTTTTAAGGATTTTCTAGCAATATTGTTATCACTATTTTCAACAAAGGTAATCACAGTTCTTGTGATAATTACAGGGGCATTAATCTATTTTTTGCTCCAGGTAAGGTAAATCAATAAATTTTTTCCGCAAAATATTTATTTATTTATCAATGCCAAAGGAGCAGCAGGTAACGCTGTGATTATCATCTATCCAGGTAAGGTTCTGTGAATTATTGTGCTTAATAGATTATGGGGTGAACAGTGGGTGTTTAGAGGTGGTAGGGGTTGCATAAACTAAACCACTTCTCAAGAATCAAAGTGAAAAGATTTAGAGTTATAAAAACATATGGTTCCTTGCTTTGCAAATTTCAAAATAGCTTTTGGCCCTGTTGATCACCAGCATTTGTGGTTAATTGTGAGACTGTATGGCATACCAGAAAATTAGTTCTATAATGATGGTCTCCATAACACTGTGTTGTGTGTGAGATACTGTAAAGTTTGCAGTTTGGCATTACTACTGGAGTTCAAAAATGGTTTATTTTTTCACCTTCTCCTTTTAGTTTACGTATTATGCTATGAGGAATTCATAACAAAAAAAAGACTGGAATGTTGGATGGTCTAGAGCAGTACTTCTCAACCTATGGGTCATGAATAGGCTGTAAATTTTTCGTGGTGCGAATTTCAACGTTTTTCCTAGGTTTACTCCAATTGCCTTTTACTTTACTCTGTGAATTTTAATGTTCCTCCCCCCCCTATAATTCTGTAACTTTTCATGTTTTGAGAAACTGGCATAGAAGTAAGACCTTTACGTCAATTTCCCAAAACTAACTGAAGTGCTTAATTATTTACTTTTCCTGAGTAACTAGTTTCTACATAACTCTACTGGAAACTTCTCGCCACATTCAAACTTTAGACCATAATCTTGTAATATTCTCTAATGACTTTACTTTCACTAATGTCACAGCACCCTGGTGAAATGGAGAATTAAATGTTTGAAGTCCACATTTCACCCAATAAAGTGCTGTTTACTGTCAGTGAAGCAATTATTCTATGTACAAATAAATTTGAATTAGAGTATTCTGTTGTCATAGCTAACAATGCTTCAAAGTGTGAGTAAAAACTTTAAATAAAGTGTTTTTTAAATGCTATTTATGCCAATGTAATGCTGATCTTCAAAGTTGTTAATGCTATGATTGTCATGATTAAACACTGGTTTGCCTTTTGCCCTGCATGTAAAGCTCATTTTAGGGTATTTCATTAAGCAAAAAGAGACAGCAAACTAGTTCTTGCTTGAACATGGTAAAACAGTTGGTTCCTAGCTGTATTCTAATTATTTAGAAGATTACAAGACATTTTTCGAGCAAGGAAATTGGAAACATCACCAGCAGTATATTAAAAGATATCATTGAAATGTGTAAAAACTATTGCTTAACGAGTGGTCTGAGTCAAATCCATAGATATGCAGCTGATATTTCGATCTGCCTATGTTGTTTGAAAGTCCTCTTAAGTATATTAGCACATAAAGTCTACAACAAAATAAATGATTTGGTAGTAAAATTGTTCAGCAAAAGCCAGAAGTGTAATCATACATTCACAAAAAATAAACTCAACCCATGTTCTTAAAAAATTGGATATATTATCCAATTTTTAAACATTTTAAGTGATGAAAAAAACTGCCGATTTTGTGAGCATTGAACGGTGTCTTTTAAACCATTTTGAATTTTTGATTCCAACCAATTGATGCACTTAAATATTTCTGCGAGTGATCTTGATAATATTGTTTTCACCATTATATTCATCTTTGAAGATGACAACAACTTAAAAGCTGAATATCGATACTATGAAAGAACTGTGAAAGAATTCAATTCTTTTCGTGTCAAAAAGAATGATTTCCCAGACTGTCAAAGATAGCTTTTTGATGTTTTTCAGTTCCTGCAAACAGTGTTGATACAGAGCGATAGTTTTCTAAATAGTGGCTTTGTGTAATATCTAAATTTTTTTAGATATTACACAAAATATGCTTTGTGTATTTCTAAATAGTGGCTTTGTGTAAAATGATCGCCAGTGGATAAAACAGGGAAATTTATATATGTATAATATGCTGTATCAGAATTCATTATTACTGATTGATATGTAAGGTGCAAGTTGGATCTGTATAAAGCCAATCATTTAATATTAAAAATTTGTTATTTTAAGGAGTTATGTGGATCCAACTATTATTACTTTGTTGATGTGTGCACCACAGATGTGTAACTTTTATGATTTGTGAGCCTAAAAGGTGTGCGAATTTCACCATTTTTCCCCACGAAAAATTTGCAACTCTAGTCATAACCCAATGTTGAGTCGCAGAAAGGTTTCAAATGGGTCGTCATTTAAATGTCTCTGTAAATATCTCTGTGAATATTAGCATAATGCAATATTTCATTCACTATAAGTAAATATTGTTAAGTAACTGAAATATAAAAAACAAAGTAATGAAGCCCTTCTGTTCATAACTACATGTAAATATATTTCTAAACAGCAACAGATTCAACCTGCCATAGAGAACTGAGTGGAGCAGCCTATTTTTGTAGTGGAGTGGGGTGCGCTTCTAGCTAAACTGGTTTGAGTCAGTATTGAGTAGGTGCTCATCAAGGTTATTTGTTTATGTGGCAGAGTACAGTTTAGTCATCATGTGTTACTTGTTTGTATGATCAAGTTTGGTAGTTATCATGATAACGTAGTGTTTTTAGATTTCAATACACATTGTAATAATCTAATTGTAACCAATGGGAGGATCATCAAATGAACAAGAGAAAATATCAAGAGGAATTCATATAGTTCAACTTTTACCTCAATAATTACCAATGGAGAGGAAAGCCTGCAATGTGTTGGAGGTTTTAGTTAACGAGTAATTTAAGGCAAACAAACTAATGCGACATTTTAAAACAAAACACAGTTCTTTAGCTGATTGTGGTGCAGATTCTTTTAAGAGAAAAGCTGAAATCTTAAAAAAATGAGACTTGATCATACTATCAAAAAAAAAAAACACTACTGCTGTTGAAGAGTCATATTTAGTTGCTCAGCAAATTGCAATGGCTAAAAAAACACATGCAATAGTAGAGGAACTAATACTACCTTGTGCTAAAGATATTGTTGGCGTCATGATCGAAAATGACTGCTTGAATAAACTACAGTCATTCTCTTTGTCAAACTGCACAATAAAGCAGAAGATTCAAGATATGGCAGAATACTTTAACACAGGTTGTTGATGAAATAAAAAATTGTCCAATTGGAAAGAGTTCACAGATGTTGTTAATCAGGCTCAGCTTATCGTTTATACTGGTATGTTCATAACGATGATATAAAAATCGAATTCCTGTTTTGCAAATCTTTGAAAACTGCCACAACTGCAAGAGATATATTTAATTGTGTCAGTCTTTTTTGACCAGCACAGTATTGAGTGGAACAAATTGTGAGCAGTTTGTACAGAGCTCCTGCCATGTTGGGCTGCAGATCTTGATATCATACTTTAATTAAATGGGCTGCTCCAAATGTAATAGGTACACAATGTATAATTCACCAGCAAGTCTTGGGAGTGAAAACATGCCACAAGACGTCAAACAAATCATCTCTTTTACTTCAGGCAGTAAACTTTATCAAGTCCAGTGCTCTGAACACCATGATTTTCAACTAACTCTGCTTTGAAAAGAATGCTCAATCAACAACTCTGATGTTTCATACTGAGGTTAGGTGACTCTCCAAAGAGAAAGTGTTGGAATGCATGTATGACCTGCACAAAGAACTGTCTGAATTTTTCTCAGAAAAGGGGGTTGGGTTGTTTTACCTCTGAATGGCACTTTTTTGCACACCATGGGCTAAATGGCCAGGTCACATGGACCCCGAAGGCTCAGAGAAGGTTGGGGGAGGGGACCCACTGGAACAGCTGTTGGGAGACAGATGGTAGCCTCCCGTCAAGGCCATCCAGCGTGTTCTTTAACATGCACAGGGTATGGCTCTCCCGCACAGGGGGCCACAGCTTAACGTCCCATCTGACAGACGGTGGCCCTTCCAAGCCCATCGGTGTCCCCTACTGACCGTGGGCAGGGCGGGGAATTTTGCGGAGATAAATCTTAACGTTGACCCAGCTGGGACTCTAACCTGGGAACTACAGATTACGAGCCTGGCGCGCTACCGACAGCCACCCTCGCCCCCAGAAAAGGGGGAGGGTATGGCTCTCCCGCACACGGGGCCACGGCTTAACGTCCCATCCGACGGACGGTAGCCTTTTCAAGACCATCGGTGTCCTCTACTGACTGTGGGCAGGGTGGGGAATTTTGCAGAGATAAATCTCAATGCTGACCCAGCTGGGACTCTAACCTGGGAACTACAGATTACGAGCCTGGCGTGCTACCGACTGAGCCACCCCCACCCCCAGAAAAGGGGGAAAAACGAATTTAAAGAACTATTTTGTCAAGATGACAATTTGAATAAAATTGATTATTTAGCCGATTTGTTCAGCTTGTTGAATGAACACTTCTCTGAAAGGGCATCATTAAAGACCTAACGAGAAAATTGAATCATTCATAATGAAGTTGGATGAAAGATATATATATATGTTTCTAATTCAGGCTGCCCACCTTCGAGAGAGCGAAAATGTCACCAGCATGGATAAAAGATTTCTGTCCGAAATCAAAGAACATTTGCTGATTTTAAAAAGAGAATTTTCAAGGTATTCCTTGGACATTTCTAACAAACTCTTTCTTTTGGTAAAGAATCCCTTTATATTTGAAGTTGCTAAGACCCTGGAAGGCATTCAAGAAGTTTATTGAAATGGTGAATGATGTTGCTCAAATCAGAGCTTTCTTCTTTATCAGAAACAGTTCTGGGTTAAAAGGTTCTTCATACTTACAAATAAGAAGTAGCATTTTCAAGTTTGCCTCAAATTAAAATCAAGCACAGAAATGACTAAATGTGGAAGACAATCTCCAATGTGCACTTTCCTCAACTGTTCTCAGAATCAACAATTAGCTGCAGAAAAACAAGCTCAGCCTTCCCACTTGGTAAGTTTTTTCCTTGGTCCCACTTGATAAGATTTCATAATAGCAATACTATTATTTTTACATTATATGAAAATAAATTCAGAGTTCACTTCACATTCCCAGTAATTCCTTTAATTTCAAGAGCTATAGTAGAATAGGACTAAATTTGAACTTGGGAGATGATTAAATACTTTTGATAATTAAATATATTTAATTATCAAACAATATATTTAATTTTTTAACTTTGTGTTTATTACTTAAGATCTGTATGCAATCATGCTGCATAAATTTAATATAAATATGTTACATTACATTATATTTAAACAGAATTTCGTTTTCATTATGATTATTCTTGTCACAAGGTATACTAACAGTGAAAAGTGGGTTACTACAGTAGAAAGGTTGAGAACCACTAGTCCATAGAGTACCTGGCATAGATTATTCTAACAATTTAGCCCTTTTGACAAATGATGTTGACACGTTGTTCAGTTTACCTTGTGAATTGTGTGAGATACTGGGCAATGCATGAAGTAATCAAGAGAATAGACATTGCTATTGGGACTCTCTATGGTGATTGTGAAAAAATAGGCACATACATCTAAAAACTAAAAATAGGCTATAAACAGTTTAGTTATTTCAACAGTTTGATATTGTAATGAAACTCAAACCAGCAAAGATAATATGAAAATTGATCCTTTTGATTCTAGATACTTATGTAGTATCTTAGGTATTAGGTGATTTGAATTTGTAAGTAATGATGAGAATAGATGGAGTTCAGACATAATATTTTATAGAGAAAATGCTACAGTACTAAAATCCAATCATATAGGATATATGCCAACATCTCATGACACTATATACAGAAGATATGATGATTTATCATGTTGTTATTCATATAGGTGAACAACTTTTACTATCTTAATTGAACAAGTACCTATATGTTAAATACTTGTTCATTAAACACAATAAAATACAATAGTTAGCCATGAGCAAATTGATCTACAATGCATGTTTTTTTCTTTGCCATATGGTGAAATGAATGTGTTGAAGGGGCAGTAGTGTGTGTAGATTTGGAAATGAGCAAAGAAGACTGACCATAGCAGCAGAGTACAATGTGTGCATTGCCACAGAAACTATGGTTATGACCCAGAGTCAAAAACAATGTCATTATAATGGAAAATATTATCATCACCTTGGCCAAAGTGAGATGCCTGGTCAAATGTTAAAACTATGCTAATTACTGTTCTTGACACAGAAGTTTGTTGCAGCATTAATTTGTTCCCCAAGACCAGACCATGAATCAGATTGTATACACAACAGATTCAATGCCTTCGAGACACAGTTCATCCGAAATCTCATATATGATCTTTTAGCATCTGGTTTCTTACACCACAATTTTCTGTGTTATGTAACAATGTGTTTTTTTATATGGCCCTGAGTTTCAAAGACGTCGAGTGCAATGTATGGTGTGCATAAATTTTATCTTAGCCAAATCTAGTAAAAGAGCAATCTTCAGCAGTCTATCAAGCAATATGCTGAGGATATCAGTGAAAACTACCAGGATGATATAGGCAGATATTGGAAAGGAATTTTCTGGCATCTGCCCACCTAGATTGAATTCATCCTCCTCCTCGTCAAGCAGCCATGGGCTACGGAGGTCCAACCAGACCATGCAATTTAGTTCTCTAAGCATATCTGTCCTGAGCTATATCTGCTGCATCTCGCCACTGCACACCAATTCTAACAATGTCCTGTTTGACATTGTCTGCCCACCGCATCTCCCTCTTTCTGAAGCCTTTAGGCACACTGTTCATAACCCTATTCATTAATCTGTAATTATCCATACAGGCAACATGGCCAAACCAACAGAGTTTCTCTCTGCATAATATACTGCTCAGAACAGGTTGCCGACTCTTTTGCCTAAACTCTTCATTACTTACAAAGTTTAACCACCTAATGCCCAAGATACTGTGTAAGCATCTAGAATCAAAAGCATCTAGTTTCCTCTTGTTACAAAGTGTCGAAGTTTCACTATCATAACTAACCCTAGAAAGAACCAAACTATTATACAGTCTAATTTTAGTCTAGGTGCATATGCCTCTTTCTCCACACTCTCCATAGATTCCTAAAAGTCACAGAGGCAATCTCTGTTTGCATGTTAATCTCATGCTGCACATCACCAGTATCGGTTATGTAACTCCCAAGATAATTAAACCAAGACACTTGCTCAAAACTGCAACCATTCAGATTAACTGAATCACAATCTGCCTGACCAAGTTCAATCACTTTAGTTTTATCTCTGTTTATCACCAAACCAACTCTATTACCAGTCTCATCAATAGCCCTAATGAAATCATTAGCCAACAAGGCAAAATCATCTGCATAATCTAAATTAGAAATTCTGAAATCTCTAGACCAGTAGTTCTCAACATTTTATGCTTCAACATACCCCCTGGAAATGTGTATGTAACTGGTGTAACCCTTGTACAGACAGATAAAACTATATGTTATACTATAACAATAGGAATTAAATAAAACATATATATATATATCATATCTAGTGACTTTTGAGCCCTCACGGCATACCCCACATTGAGAACCCCTACTGCAGACCATTTAAGGCCAAAATCTTTCCCTTGCAAAGAATTTCGCATAACATAATCAATAACAAAACTAAAGAGAAAAGGAGACAAAATGCACCCTTGTCAAAAACCAGAAGCAATACTAAACCAATTGCTACAAGCCTTACCAACTCTCACACATTTTTTTAGTGTTATTATAGAGAGCTTTAATTATGTTAACTAACTTGTCTGGTATGCCATATGATCTCACAATTAACCACAAATTATGAAGCTCAACAGAGTTGAAAGCCTTTCTGAAATCAACAAAGCTAGCAACCAAAGGTTTCTGAAACTCCAAACATTTCTCAAGAATCTGGCTAAGTGAAAATATCTTATCTACACATCCCCTACCACTTCTGAATCCACATTGCTCATCACGCAATTGACTATCAACCAGATTCTTAATTCTATTAAGCACAATCATGGAAAGAACTTAACCTGGAACAGAGAGTAGGCTGATACCCCTATAGTTATCACAAGAACTGCAATCACCTTTTTTAAAAATAGGGATAATAATAGCTCTAGTAAAATCCTAGGTACCATGCCTTTATCATAAAAGATATTCAAAATTTTAGTCATCCATGTGGTAACCAAAACATTCCCAACTCTAAGCATTTCCGTAGTATTTTCATCTACCCCTGGAAATTTATGAAGTTTAAGTTTAGAAACAGCCAAAATAACTTCAGACTGTGTTATAGGTGCCAACATTTAAACCAGTAATGCATCTATCATCATCACAAACAATGGGAGTAGAACTAGCCATATTGTTTAGAACATCACTGAAATGCTCAGCCCACCTAGCCATGACAGAATACTCACCTTCTATAACCTTACCTTGTTTATTCTTCAATCCCTGTCCATTTTCTACCACACAAAACATTAACTATCTGGTACAGCTCTCTACTGTTGTGCTGTTAAACTGCTTCCTCAGCTTTGTCAGCCAAGCCATCAAGCCAAAGATTCTTATCAGCAGCTAACTGATCCTTTACATGTCTATTACGCTCTTCGTAATGCTTTCATTTATTATTATTACGCTCTTCGTAATGCTTTGCAATTAGGACTAGTAGGGTATTGATTAAGGACATTCCTGCAGTTCTTTCTTTCTGAAATAAGCTCAAGTGCCTTATCACTCAAATAATTCTGCCTCCTCTGCTCCTTTCTTCGTAAAAGACTACTATTAGTTTCCAAAACATCCTATATAAAACTGTCCCATTCTTCCTCAACATCATTAGTAAAGCAAACCATGACTGTCATAATGACTAAGTAACCTATCATGGTAAGCTTTAGCTGTAACTGGGTCTTTCAGAGCTTCAGTATTAAAGGTAAAATTTTTAACCCTAGCACAACACTTTTTAAGTTGCAAGACACTTTTAACAAGGTAATGGTCAGATCCCATTTCAGCTCCCCTATATGCCCTGGTATTCCTAACAGAACTAGCCCATTTGCTGTTAATTAATATGTAATCAATCATATTCTTATGCAGCCCATCAGGTGAAACCCATGTGTACTTATGTATGTCGCGGTGTTTGTAATAAGTGTTAGTTATTCTGAATCCATCGAGTTTACTTACCTGTAGGAGACGTTGCCCATTGCCATTGCAGCTACCAATACCAAAAGGACCTATTACTCCTCCCCAAAGGTCAGAGTCAGTACCAACTTTGGCATTGAAGTCACCTAGAACCAGGGAAATATCTGCTTTCTTGACAGAATTCAAAATATCCTGAAGTTGTTCGTAAAACCAATCTTTCTCATCCTCATTGGCATCCTCAGTGGGGGCATAACAGCAGATAACATTCAAGTCTTTAACACTTGGCTGAAATTTTGCTGTAAGAAACCTTTCATTAATGCACTCATTCTGATGAGAAGACCCATGCTTTGGTGATGCTTATTATCGTGTCTCCCTGAAAAGAGAAATTTAAGATTATTTTTAAGAATCTGACCTTTGTCCTTCTGGTTTCTTGCAAGCCAAGAATATCTAAATTATAACGGCAGAATTCTTGTGTGAAGACATCCAGAGAATAAGCTCTGTGCAGAGTTCTCACAGTCCAATTACCTATGAAGAGAAAATGGTTAGTGGGATATTTAAAGAAACTATGTTTATTGAGAGAGGGAACGGCGACAATATCAAACAGCCCCCTAATCGCAGGCATGAGGCAAAGACCCGTTCCCCTACCACTATAGGCTAAAGTCATCTATATTGGAAGACTTCCTCTAATGTAGAATTTGACGATGCCAGTAGAAGCAAGAGTTCAGGTGCCTGCAATGGCCTCTGCTCAGGATTATCCACCAGCTGATAAAACATATCCTTTGAATCTATTCACTTGGGGCTGTCAACCCACAAACAAACAGAAAACACAGCGGAAGATTTTCCCTCCACAGAAGCCCACCAGTGCAGCAAAATCTGGATCTATAATCAATCTCAGAGCCTTAATTCAGTCCGGTAGGTTTATATGGTCAGCATCAGGACACTGTGTGGTTGACCACTCCTCAGCAGGGTGGAAAAAAAGAAAAAGAAAAGTAGCCACAGTTGTCCAGATCAGTAGGCCACACTAATCTGGCAGCCCTCCCTTTCCATTCACTTCCACAAGAGAGCATCTGTTTTGAAAGGTACTAGCAGCCTGCACCACGAAACGGTGGGGTTGGACATTAGGTGCTAGGCCTGGCCGGTTCTATGCATCATCACAGGGGATTGGTGCATAGCTCTCCTTCCAGTGACTACCTAGCTACCATTCGCAGACCAGATTGAATTACCACTATGATTTATATTAGATGTACATAACCGTCTCATATTTTTTGGTTAGAGAACTGAGAGCATTCACAATGCTTCTGTTACATGCCCAATAGCTTCTCTGGTGTCTAAATGCTGAGATGTTCATGTCATTTTTCCCTTCCTTCTGAAAGTTGCCTTAGTAGCCAGACACTACATTTCATCTCAGTAGTTTTTTAGTTCCTCACTCCTTTTTGAAACATTATATGCACAATTTACATCTTCACAAACACATCATCATCCTCAAGCAGCCATGGACTAGCTTGATCTCTGCTTCCTTGCTAATTTATGAATATATATTTCACACATCTATATATTATATCTATATATATATCTATACACACACACCACCTGTAGAATTTGAAATTCTAATTTTTTCTTCTCTACAGTACTACATCCAGTTCCCACCAGCATGCAATTTCCTAACTCCTCACTGTTCCGTCATCTTCTGATAGTCCAAGTGCTGCTGGTTTACTTCCTTGTACCTCTCATCATGAGTTACAGTGCAGTTAAAAGCTTTTACAACTTTCACAAACTTATTAAGCTCAACTTTGCTGCTTGTTTTTCCCTCCTGGTCTTTGCTATTTTGGCCATAAACAGTATCTGCCATGATTCCAAGATCTTCATCCAATCTCTGCATCCAGATGAACTTCACTACTCTGTTAACTAGTGTCAATGTGACCAGTGGCTGCATCATATGTCTGCCTCATCATTCTTCCATTTGCACGTATCTTACATTGGTTGCCGAGTTGGCTGCACACTGCTAAGTATTCCTTGCTGCCAGCAACGTATTATTGTTCTTCCAAAGTATCTACATCATTTCCCCATATTTCTTATTGTGGGCATCTTTCAATAGATTTTCAAGGGCCAATTTACTAATTCTGCATTTTTTTTTGCACCCATATGCTACTCTAAAAAATAATCTTTCTATATGGATGTTAGAATCTATTATTGCATGTAATATATTTCTGCATTTTACCCTGACCTGCTGAGGCTTAGTTAGTTTTGGTTTCCCATTTACATTCCTCTACCTGGTTAGCCAAATGATGCTTTACATATGCCACTAACTTCATAGGCTTAAGTCATTCATCACTATATACTCTTGCATTTCTGCCTTAATTTTAAAAGACATCAATAAGCCAATGAGATCATTGTAGGTGATGACTTATCTCCTTTCATATATTCTCTCCAATGCTCCCTTACCCTCATCCCCTGGCAGATTCTTAGCTTCATTCAATCTAAGGTGGCATTCAACTGCTAAAACTTATCGGTCTAAAAATTATTTTTCTTCCCTCACCCCAATTTTTTCAAAAAAATCTAAATGGGTATGCCTACCGTCAGCATGTTTAATTTGTCTCTAAATTATGCCCTGGCTGGCAAATACTATTTCGAATCACTGAAAAATGGATATGTTGAAGGCATTCTGATTAATAGAGACATTCTGCTAAACTTACTGAGCAAAATTGTTCTGCCAGGCAGTTCTTCAAATGCCTTGGCAATACTACTCATGTCAGAGATAATAAGCTTGCTGAACAGCCTCTTTCTCTGTACCCAGCTCTTTCCCCCAGATGAGATTCAGCTCATGCTCCATCTGCTTATTACACATAAGAATTTACAATTTTTCTTTTTTGTGAGGGTTCAGTCAATATCACTAACACAGAATTATAGAAAAATATATATATATATACACAAAGAAACTATATGAACTCTTTTGACAGGTAAAACCTGACATATATTTGTTACTGTAACTGGGATAAAACACACATATGGTATGATTCAAAAGTCTGGACAACCAGTGAAACAAATGTGAGATATATATTGGTAGATTTATATGTTCTAAGAAATAGAAAAGTCAATGATCACTAAGGGCCACAAGTGATATAATAATTATAAGGCAAAATGTTCAACATGGGAACTTGCAAGTTCATAAGCCCACTTGTATGCACCATTGCCATGTTCTGTTTACTGCTATCAAAGTTTCATTGATCACCATGGCATCTTTCAATTTCTAGATTATGCAAAGGGAATTTTGACAAATCCCAGATTTGAAGTGTCTCTACAAGAAGTCCAAATATGTCATGTCAGGTGATTGAGGTAGCAACTCAATAGGATCTTTCTGTCCAATCCACTTTCCAGGTAGATTACAGTGCAGCAAGTCCCAAACACTTACTGCATAATGTGTGGGTACACTGCCCTGGAAATCAGCAAATTTTCAAACACATCATGGTAGGCAATGAACTTTCACATTGTTCTGAAAGGAAAATGGATTAATATTTATCATAATGAATCAAACCTAGAACTGTCATCCAAGAATTTCGAAGATGCTTTTATTGTATCCAGTGTGAATTTTCATCAGATTAGTAGCTGGAGCTTTGATGGTTCACATGGACTGACAGACAAAAAATAACCTCATGGCAAAATATGTTGTTAGCCAGTGTATCCATAGTTTGTTGAGCCAGTGCCCATTCACAGAATTCCATTCTTCTGTCATAATCATCTGGATGGAGTTCCTGAACAAATCTAGAGTTTATACAGATAGAACCTGTGTTTCTTCAGAATGTGCACTGAAGTCTAGCTGTTATTACACTACTGTGAGAGTTTGTGAATTGACTTCTCTGCATTTATAACCTTGGATTCCTCATGTGATGGGACTCAGAAGAGGTTGGGAGAGGAGACCCACTGGAATAGCTGTTAGGACACAGATGGAAACCTCCCATCAAGGCCATCCAGTGTGTTCTTTAACATGCACAGGGTATGGCTCTCCTGTACATGGGGCTATATTATATTCCATTTGACAGATGTCTGCCTTTCCCAGCTCATCAATGTCCCTTTCTGTGTAAGAACAGAGTGGACTCGAACCTGGGAACTGCAGATTATGAGCCTGGCATGCTGGCGACTGAGCCACCTCCACCCATCTTGATGGTTGTAATTGAATACATTTTAACTGGATTCATAAACACATTGCTGGGAGCAGGTCTGGATCCAGAAAAAAATAAAGGGGGTTGGATTTCCATTGCAGTGTAACATTTTCCCCTTCATTTTATAGGTTTTTAAAAAATTTCATGAAAATGCATGCCAAACACTCCACTACTGATGTTGTGATCCTTCTGCATGTTGGAAAAATCATTAATCTATTAAATTATGACCATGCTCAACACACAAATAAATAAATAATCTGCAAATCTTTTGAAAACATTGGTATAATGTATTTTTTGAAGTGTACACACCTGACACATCATCCACAGCTGCAGTTATGGATTGCATCCACACAAAGTATGATTAATTTTTGAATCAACTATTTTAAATAGTGACCACCAACTTTTTCATATCCTACATATAAATATAAGTTTGCATTCCAAATTTCACTTATTTTGGAAAACCTGTTCAGACTTCTGAATCATGCTACATATATGATGAAAGCACACAAAGAGAAATATTCAAACCTTGTATACTAAGAATGTGGAATACAAAAGATTTACTTACAACCGGGAGCGAGAACGTTTTGTTCCCTTAGACTGAACTGCTATACTTGTAGTTGTATTTGTAGATGATGTTGAAGTGGGTGATGAAACAGGTGGGGTACCAGATATACTATTTGCAGGTGTTCCTACTGTTGGTGTCGAACTGGTATTGGGAGTAGTAGCTTTTCCTCTGCTTAGTTCAGACTTTTCCACTTCCTTTATTTTATCTGTTTTTAGACTGGGAAGTGGATCTGATTGCAGGTTTGGTACTAAAAATTTGAAGAAATATTAAAACAAATGAAGCACTATGTAAGCAGCTATTAGCTAAAAATAAAAAATTTAGGCAAACTACAGTTAAGTACAATAAAAAAAACTCAAAGGGAGAAAAACACTAATTATTGTACTCTTTATAACTTTAATATTTTTAACATTTACTTTTAAAAAGCAAATAATAATAACACACTATTTTGTATTCTGTAAACATTATTATTTAATCAGGAAACACGTAAACTGCAGTTTCTCAGCTTGGTACTTCCAACTGCTCAAAATCATTCTTTTCAACAGTATGACTCTTGTATATTTCTTTAAAACACGAGTTACTTTTTTTTAATCGGTTTTTAGAGCACAATTTCTTAATATATTTTACCGTTCTTTTACTGTGAGAAAGAGAGAGAGAAAAAAAATTCAAACACTACCCTGCTAAACTATTAGAGAATGACATATATATACAACAATCAAGTAAAGTGTATTGAGATTCACACTGCTGATGCTATTACTTGAGAGACAACAATGTCATTCACATATCAGTTGTAAGGAAACTAAACAAAACTTTCTTAAATGGTCAAAATAAAAATCCCTAGATGAAATTTCCTTTGCATAAACTTTACAACCACAGCACCAATGAGACCTTATATTGTTGCGGCAGATGATCATACACATTATTAACCCTCAATCTGTTATTTAACTGGGATGTCATTTTTGATCCTTTTGACTGACATTTTTAGTCCTCCGAACTGGTTGGTCAATATTTGCATTATAAAACTTGTTTTCTACAAATTCTTTAAATTGCAAAACATTGCATAAACTATTATATCTGTCACGCATTTATCACTGAGAAAGTAATTTAATGTGTAATTATAACAGATATTAAATGGAAATAAAAGGCTGAGAGATTTTTATGAATTTGTTAAAACTATTCTAATATATAATTACCCCTTTTTAATCAGATCTTAATTTTTTCCATTTTTAAAATATATAAATAATATATAACACTTTAGTTATCAGCAGTCGGCAAACTAGGCTAAAGAAAACTATACAAAAATATTTTTCCAAAAAAACTGCATATATAAATCTACCACTGAGCTACCAGCCGCCGATCAAGATGAGATCTTGATTGGCAGCTGGTATCCCAGTGGTAAAGATCACCTGACATGTTAT
Organism: Ryuthela nishihirai; assembly: GCA_038380435.1. Taxonomy (NCBI): domain Eukaryota; kingdom Metazoa; phylum Arthropoda; class Arachnida; order Araneae; family Heptathelidae; genus Ryuthela; species Ryuthela nishihirai. Next base: position 12,787,294 of record JAWZYU010000004.1, read on the forward strand.
CAGGAAGTTGTGGGTTCTTATCCCAACCAGCTCAAGACACTTTTTCTTCTAAAATTAATCGACATTAACTTCAGAATGATATCTTCCTTAATTACTAAGATGAAACAGCATTCTTAGCTATTTCAAAATTTATTTTCTCAGCTGAAACATTAATATTTAATATTGTGGATCTGGTTTAAATAAAACTCACCAAATGAAGTCCCTGTAACTTGACCTGATGAGCCTGGCTGAGATGTTCGACTCCTAAGAACACCATCTGGAAGAGCTGTTGGACCAGACTGCAAAAAAAAAAAGAGTAAAAATTTTAGAATTAAAAAAAAAACCCAAATATTTTTATTACCATTACTAATATGAATTCTATACAACTAAAGTAACTAGATAACAAACTTAATATTATCAGTCTCAGAAGCAGGTTACTTCCACCTTTTCAAAATCTAAATGAACCTGACTATTTTAAACAGTCTCTAGAACATGGTTGTTGTTTAAAAAAACACATGAAAGCATATCCAAAATCACAACAAGATTTATTGCTTTTGCTTGAAAACAAGATGCTAAACCTAAAAAATCTAAGTGCTTCTTGTGATCAGTAGCACACATCTGCTTCATTATAATATCAACTCCTCTTTTAGTTTTTGTCTAATAGATAACTACAGTTGTGTACTCAAAACTCAAAGAGCAAAAATGATTTTTATCGTTAGTGGAAGTTACATCATCCAGCTACTAGATGCAAAATTTAGGCTTTATATTTTAATAGCTTTTCTTTTCAATTTGCTACTTTTGAATTATTTTTATTGTTCCTCAAACACATTGCAATTCAAAACAATCATAATTCTTTTGCAATGTTTATTTTATCTCAATACTATTAATATGTTAGAATTTACTGACCTCAGTGGACAAACTTGGAAAAAAATTTTTTTTAAAGATGACCAATTTAGTAATATTTTTACTTTTAAATCATAATTGCTATTAAGAAATTTTTACCATTATTTTGAAATTCAAACTTTTGTGTAGTGATAATGCAAAGTTGATTCAAAAGTGATTTGATCTCAATTTCAATGCTTTTACACTTTATATGCTATGAAATATTTTTACTTTTTTTTTTACATTATTTTAGATTTTCTTAAAATTATTTTGCTTTGAAAGCAATATATATATATTGGTGTATGTAATGAAATAACTGAAAAAAAAAAAAAGTTTTAGCTTTAATTTTATTTAAATTTTTGCCATTTTGTTATCATGCTTAAATGCCCTTTCCATTGTTGTAAAACATTAATGATTCTAACTGAGTTAGCTGAAAAAAAATTGCAGTTTTGGAAGGAGTGGGAAGGTTATGGGGTCAGGAAACCAAACCACAACAATCTACTACTGCAATTTTTATTTTGTTTCAGAACCAAACCTTGCGAGACTAATTTTCATATGTGAACAAAATTGGCCTGCCTGTCACCATCCAAATGATTGGAGTTTAGTGATGGATGGTTCACAAGCCCTACCCATTTTGTGGCTGATGCACTAACCAAATTTGCAGAATGCTTGCATTATATTATTGAAATTAAATTTTAATAACTAATTATCAATAAGTAGGCATCATTCAATGATTAATTGATATGCTGCAAAAATTAACAAATTATGAGTGAACATAGTGAGTGAAAATAAATATATTCATAAATTAACACTATGTTATGGGTGTAATAGAAAAAAAAAAGTGTTGCACTCCATCATTCTTTTTTAAGAAAGTGCTTGCAACGCTGATAGTGGCAGTTTTCACCATGCAGCACAAGAAGTGGTAGCTTGCAACAGGCATAAGCAAAAACTGAGGTAAAAATATCATGAAAATTAAATTAATTGCTAATAATCAACATATACATATTATCAATCAATTATTAATTGATTAACAATCAATATTTCATAGAATTTACACTCAAATGATGGAAGCAGTTCTGAAAATATGTGATAAGATATAATCTCCTATCCATGCCATGCTATCTCAAGCATCCAAAGTAATAGATTTGTGCCAATTATAGCCATGTATTCCTGTATAAGCTATGGAAGGTGATAATTTTGTAAAATGAAGCACTTAATAGGGGGTGTTTCAAAAAGGATGCAACACTCTATTGTATTTTTCTTTAACTTAACAAAAGACACAAATTTCAAAAGACGCAAATTAGACGTATATCTACCTTTACAACAGATGTTGAAAGTGATTTCCTGCAACCTGGATGCAGGTTCATATCAATTTCATGACATTTGCAGCCACCTTTCGTAATGTTTGTTTTCTTATGTTTAAAAATCTCTCTTTCAATGTTAGCCTTCAAGTGTATGAGGATTGTTTTGAAACACTACACATTTGAGATATCCCATAAGGAAAAAATCTGGAGGAGTTAAATCTGGGGATCTTGGAGGCCACAATTTTCTTTAAATCAAATTATCACCAAAAAATTCCTGCAACATGACTATTGTGTCATTTGCAGTATGGTCGGTCACACCATCTTGTTGAAACCAACACTCTCATGCATTCATTCATTCACATCCAATAGTGCAATAAACTGTTGGATGAGGTCACCAGTTACAGTTGAGTCAAAATATAAAGGCCGTATCACACAATGATGGCAAATTGCACACTAAACACCCAATTTTCCTTGCATGTAATGGTCATTCGTGAAAAATGTGAGGATTTTCACTGCTCCATATTCGACTGTTCACATACCCATCCAAGTGAAACCAAGCCTCATCACCGAAATAAACACAATAAACACTGTCCAATTCCTCAATTCCATTTTCATCAACAAAAGAACGAAATCAAGGACAGTACAGTGAACGTTTTTCATGGTCTGGTTCTTTCAGTTCATGAACAACACCAATGAGGTAGGCATGAAATTTTAACTTCTTTGTAGAAGTTAAAAACAGTAGCTGGTGACAGTCCAACCTGTAAAGACAACTCTCTAAGAGATTTTCTGGGTGAGCGAGTTAAACGCTGAGACACATCATCAAGAACTTCGGCAGTTAACAGTGATGGCCGGCCTGGACTCTTTCGATCCTGTTCAGACACAGTGTCACAAAATTTATCAATCAAATGAGATATTGTAGACTTGTTGGGAATTGCAGACTGAGGAAACTCCTCTCTCACACATTTGTATGATTTGTATGCACAATAAGTCTCAACAATAAAAACACATTCGTTTTTGGAAAATGACATAGCTGACACAACACAAAGGAATGCATGCTTGAGTGAGACTAGTGCATGACAAGGACATTGCAACTGTTAAAGGCTGTTAACCTTGAGTACGGTAATGCCAACTGACTAATATTATGGCATAAAATGTTCTACTCTCTTATATTTAAGGTTGCATCCTTTTTGAAACACCCTGTATGATGTAATTCCAGAGAATAGAAAAACTTGCATAATGGATCACAACTTCAGACACTTTAAGATCATAGTAGATAGTGCAGAAAGCAAGCAGTTCTATGTAGAATGTTTTAAAATAATTTCAATAAATATATTAATATTACTATACAGCTATTGTACAATTTCACTTAATTTTGATGTTGAAATAGAAGACTACAGCCATTACATTCCTCTACATATTGACAACTGGTTATATTGGGACAAGACTTCTGTCACCACCACACATCTGATGCTTGCAAAAATTTCTACCTGACTCACATACAAACAAATAAGGGTCGGGTTGTTTTATCTCTGAGTGGCATCTTTTTGCACACAATGGGGGATGGAAGGGAACCCATTGGACAGCTGTTAGGAAGCAGGTGGAAGTTGTAACGCTCCAAACAAATGCAAAATACTTGAAGTTTTATGCTCCGGATAGCTTAGACGGGCGCCAGGCAATAATTAACAAATTGCCAAAAGTAGAATAAGTTGATAATGAGTTGATTTAGGGTTCAAATACCAGCGAGTGTTAATGAGTAAGAATCAAAATGATTGTCAAGTAAATTTAAATATAATTCAAAAATCCTTAATTCGCGTTACTCAAAAGAAAAAAACTGTACAGACTCAAAAGGTTTTAAAATAACAAAACAGATCTATTTCCAAAATAGTTCAACTCACCAAGACATCAATGAAGAAGACACAACTCCAACTCCTGTGCTACACGCACTGTGCTTAGTGCTTCTGCACTAACTCCCCCCTGTGACTCGCAGGTCACCGGTTTTTTGACAATAGCCAGCGCATGCCGGGAAAGACATTTACCCACTATGACGAACGACGCAAGCTATGACACAAGAGGGGGCATGTCCTTGGCAGGCGTTTTAGCGGGACAGTCGGAAGATCGGAGTTGCGCATGCGCAACTCCTTTACTCTTGGATGTGAGTGCTGTGATGCCAAAAAGGAAATAAAAATCCCCAAAATGATAAATATAACGCAAATTAAACAAAACTGGTTAAGGTAAAGCAAAAGTGAACGATGGGGCATCACAAAGTCTTCTGTTAAGACCATCCAGCATGTTCTTTAATGTGCTCAGGGTATGACATTCACAACTGCCTTTTTAAGACCTTTGGATCAAACCAAAGATCACAGCTTAATCTCACAGATTAAAATCATACTGGTTTTCCTTTTTACCAAGAGAGTGGAAAGGAGAGAGAAAAAACTTTTGAACCTTATCACATTATATACTTTGAATGTTATTTTGGTATCTTACAAGCAGAAAGGTCAAAAAAGAAATAAAATTTTGATAGATGTCTCATAATGGCAACAGATTCATTTATTTAGATTTGTTTTTAATATTGTTTGGCTTGGCGGAATAAGAGCCAGGAGTTGTAACTTCAATCATTTGCTTTTGTGTAATCAGAAATTGTTCTGGATGCAGTTTGTTTTACAGTATCTCACTAAAAAGTATTCAACTGGGTGATGTGAAAAATCAATGAGTGGTCCTAAATAACAAAATGTTCATTAGAGCATTTTTTTCTGCAATCTCTCTACAATGAACTTTTACTAAAACACAATACTCTCACTGCAATTAATGTGTTTATATCTTCACATACTATAGACAGCACTTTCCAACATTTGATATACTGTGCTGGTGGGGGAGGGGGAACTGTTGTCCCACTTAGGTTTTTCTTCCACCAGAGTACAAGCTCTTTGCATTTCTAACTCGCATATTTAAAAATAGAACTTTCATTACCCCCCCCCCCCTTTTCCCTAGTCATATTTAAGGTTGGCCGTCCCGTGGCCGAGTGGTTAGCACGCTTGGCTTGTGATCTACGGGACCTGGGTTCGAGCCCCGGGTAAGGCATGGATGTGTGTGTGGTTTTTCTGCTGAGGTCCTGCCATCCTCTCACCTTCTACTATGGCATATAAACTGACAGGCTCCTGTCAGACCTCTGTGGCAAGCAGCTGCTTGAGGGGGTATTTATTTTATTTTATTTAAGGTTGAAACAGCCCCACACTGCATTATTCACGGGATAAATGTAATGTGCAGCACTTATATAAAAACGTCACACAAATAAAATAACTACTCACCACATGTGGTTCCATGGAAATAATTCCAGGATACGATTGTGTACCTATGAGCCCATTGGAATGTGCAGCAACCGGGGATATGTCATTCAATGGTGTAGTAGGAGGCACTGGCTGAATCCCTGGTCCTTCTGCATGGTTCCTTAAAATATTAATGGCATCATCTAGCCGCTCCTCCATCACTCCTCTCGACTGCTATTCCACAGCAAAATTGAGTATTATATTTTGAATTATAAAAATGTAAACTCTAATACATATCAAAAATTTCTCAATCAAAACATGTTTTACAGATAAAGGAATAACTATTACACTACTTGTATATGTATAATTCTTTCTTAGCTTTTCTAACAGTACAGAGATTACAAATTATAGACTTACACTCAATTATTTCTTCAAAGTGCATTTAATTTAATCACATTAAATTCACTTTATGTTTTTACAATAACTTAAATTCTGAGACCAAACAAATACTCACTAAATGCTGTTGGATTTAAGGTTATTGTCTAACTCATATTTTATATTACCATGTAGTTAAAAGTAGATGAGGCTTGCTGCCAAGGTCATCTAACATGCTTTTAATGCATAAAGGGTATGTCACTTTCAGTTGGGTATGCTTAACATCCCATCTGATGAATGACAACCCATTCAGGCTCAGCAATATATCACCACACTAATCTCAGTGGAAATATACAATTTTGCACTGTTGGATACTGAACATTATTAAAATTAATCCTATGTATTTTAAATTACACTACAATGGGAAAAACTTGACCAAATGCATTCTAAACCAAAAAAAAAATCCTTTTTAAAACAAAACTAGAAGTAGTAGTCCCTTCTTAGTCATTTTATATGTTATTACAATATACAAAAAATTATCCCTCTATAAAATAAAAGTAATGCAGAATAATAAAAGTAATGTAAGTAAGAAAGATTATTTAAAATTTAGTCTAGATATAGATATAAAGAAATCCAACTCTGAAATTAACCCAGCTATCAGATGAAACAAAGTACATTGTGTCAACAAATACTGTAATTTATTTTACAATTTAATTTTTACAAATGCTCAATATGAACTGCATTCAAAATCCCACAAATCTGTAAGAACCAGGATTGTGGTATGAATTTTCAAAGGTCAGAAATGTAGTCGGTAGAGCAGCAATTTAGGATTGCCAGATTTCCAAAGATAGAAACCCAGGCTTTTGAGATAATGTCCAGTTTCAGGAAGGTGAATCTGAGACAATGAAGTATTCTGAAACACTAACTAGTTTATATAGTAAAGGGGGCTAAACATTTAACAAATGATATAAATACATGTTATGCTCATTGAAGCAAATAATTTTTAGTAGTTCTGTAAAATGATATCATTTTCTAAAATTTACAAATACATAAATTTTTCTCAGTTGAATTATCATAAAGATTTTCAGCCTTTGTTACTGCTGTCTTCAGTGAGCTATATTGGCTGGAGAAGCACTATTGCATTTTACAAAAACTGGCTCCCAGGCATTGCTCAGAGAGTAGCCAGTATGGCCATTGAAAATGGCACCTTCAGAGTTGTGATATCTTTCAATTATGGCATAATTTTGAATAAGATTTTTTATGCAATTATTATAAAATATGCCATTATGATTAGTAAAAATCAGTCTAGGTAGAAAGTGAAGCATTAAAATTTCTAAACTATTACAGTGCCTTTGTGCTGTCCAATAGGGCAACTGATATACTTGGAATGATGCAAGAGTGAAATTACATCTGAAGTCTAAATGGACAAAAACAATAGGTGAACAATGGTTCCTTGCACTTCTAGCAAGGAAACCTATTTCAAATATCACATATTGTTCTATCAGAACAATAGGTGAACAAAGGTTCCTTGCACTTCTAGCAAGGAACGTATTTCAAATGAAAATTGTCCCCTAGGGCAGAAATTTAAAGTTTTTCTGATTTTTCATCCATTGCAGTGTTCTTGAGTTGATCACCTATATTAACCACTTATGGTCAGCACCAGGACCCTGTGTGGTTAACCACTTCTCAGCAGGGTAGAAAAAAAAAGTAGCCTAGTTGTCCAGATCAGTATGCCACACTAATCTGGCATCCCTCCCCTTCTGTTCACTTCCATAAGATAGTATCTCTTTTGAAAGGTATTAATGGCCTGCACCATAAGAAGGCAGGCCGGCACTGGCAATTTTGCTGTATAGGTAAATCAGTCTGCTATCTTCCTTTGAAGTGAATACAAACTCAGTGACTGCACCATTGATATGCTTTAGGTTTATTTTCTACTTTTTAGGGCCTTATATGTTCTATAAGTACTAATAATAAATTACTATTTGCATTTTCCCAATTAAAACTTTTAAAGAGTGCAAAAATCGGTAAATGATAGGGTTGTTTTACCTCTGAGTGGCACTTTTTTTTGCACACAATGGGATAAATGGCAAGTCACAAAGGCCCTATAAGGCTAAGAGAAGGTTGGGGAAAGGGGAGCCACCAGATAGCTGTTAGCAAATATACATATGACAGCCTCACATCAAGACCATCCAGTATGTTCTTTTCCTTGCTCAGGATATGACTCTCCTGCACAAGAAGCCACATTATATCCCATCAGTATCCACTTTCTGCGAGGCAGAGTGGGAATTTTGCGGAAATATATCTCAATGCTGACCCAGTTGGAACTCGAACCTGGGAATTGCAGATTGCGAGACCTAGTGTGCTACCATGCAAGCCATCCCTGCCCCATAATACAAAATCCATCTGACCCATTGGGTATACAGGTATCTGCTTTTGTATTGTATCAAAGGTTAAACAGTTTGCATGTAAATATTGCTTAACATATAGCCAGATCTTTATCCTGAGATTTTCTCAGCGGTAATTGATAATTAGTCATTAATGTTCTGTATAGAAGTTGAGAATGTGAAATACCATTTTTACATGCTATCTAATAAGTATTTGCTTTTGCATTTGTGCAGAAGTTAAACAGTTTACTTGTGGATACTATAAAGTAGCTTAACAACATGAGATTGTCAAAATTATTAATGCAAAGCTGAAATACATTACACATGCCCCCCCCCCCCCCAAAAAAAAATAAATGATAAGATATCATGTGATTTAAGTGTTAAACATTGAAATATTTTCATTATTAAAATTTATACACTGTAATCCAAGTTACTTTAAAATTAGCGAAACATTGGTAACTCAATTCAGTATAAATAGTATTAAACATGAATAAGTAAAACTGAGCTTTGTTATTATTTTAGCAAACTTAAACTCTAAGCAGCACTTCCTTTTGCACAAAATGGGCTAAAATGCCTAAGTCACAAGGACTCAAAAAGAAGGGTGGAGGGAAGGGACCCACTGGACAGCAGTTAGAAAACAGATGGTAGCATTCCATCAAGGCCACCCAAAAATGTTCTTTAACATGCAAAGAGTACGACTTCTGCACATGGATCATGGCTTATAACATCCCATCTGTGTCCCCTTTCTCACTGAGGGTAGAGGTTAGTGGAGATAAATCTCAATGTTGCCACACATGAAAACTGCAGATTATGATTATGAACCTGGCATGCTACTACCGTCTGAGCCAATCTCTCCCCCCCCCCACCCCACTCTCTCTCATATACACAACACTGGCACTATAATGATACCTTCTTGATAAAAATTTATACTCTTTCAGATTGTTTAAATCTTACAGTGGCATAGGGGCACTTGATGATCATTTTGTTAAGCTATAAAAAAAATCAGTCTTCCAGCAAATCTAATCTCTATTCCTTAGTTGTGATATCCTGGTATCACAATGTCATCATAAGTTCATGTTACCCCATGTTGAAACAATCTCGATTTCAGCTCACGTGTTCAATCCTAATTTTTGTGGTAAAAATTACCACATAAGAACTTCTTTTTAATTCTCTTTTCTGGCTTAAAACTACATCAATATTTCTAGAATTATTTCACAATTCATTGCAACATTCATAGTGCTATTTTTAGAGACTGAAAGCAATATAGCTGAAGTCCTTGGTTCTGCCTGCAATAAACACTGGATAATACTTGGTATTAAACTTTTCATTTCCACAGATTTATGTATCAATATTGATTTTTTACAGTTATGACTAAATCTTCACTGACATTTTTTAACAAAGAAATCTTATAACTTGTTGATATAAGAATTTTTTTTTAACTTCACTTTAGTTTATTCCATGTTTCTTGGCTTTTCAATAAAGAACTATAATCTTTTATCACTTCTTGAAAATGATTCTGCATCCAGGACCTCAAAGATTGTCTCAGAAATCAATCCTCCTACAATCAGGAGGGGAATGACAATACAGTTTCATCAAAGGGGTTTTAAACTATCCTTCTCTGTCATTATGCTGAGGAGGTTTATTTTTAAAGAAATTACTTCACAAGTTTATATTGAATGGTTTAAAAAGGTTTACCCCACCCCCAAAGTCTTGGCTATGCTGAGGATATTGAACCTTTTTAGCCTTTAGTGTCTAACTTTTAGGCATGTTGCCAAGATCCCTGAAGTACAACACTCAGAGAAAACACATGGTATTCATTGCACAAAAAAGGAGCCAAGAAACTGTTCCTCCACTGCCATAAGTTCCATGAGTGTGAAAATTTCAAAGTCACCTTGTGCAATTCTGGAGCCATGTTTCATATAGCAAAACAATAGTATTCCTATTTTTATTCATAAGTTTTTCCAGAATTAAACTTTAATTGCTTTGCCAGTTTTTTCTTTTTAATTTTCACAATAGTGCTAACTGGTGTAGTGGTTAGAGAACCTGAGTACTAAGTCAATTGGCATGTCCTTCTGTAAGTGTATATTTACGAGAAAAAACCAACACAAGCCAGAAGCTTACAGGTTATCCCCTTCGTATTTTTAGGGGGGAAAAACTCTGAAAAAAAAAAAAGTCTCATTAAAATTAATGTTTGCAACTTTATTTTTCATACAATTCAGAATTAAATGCTGTTGAATGTGATATGAACATGACCTATTTCCATTCATTAGCCATTTGGCTAAAAAAAACTTTTTTGACTGAGCACAAATGGAAAATTGATTGTGCCTGTGGATTATTCCAGCTTTTCAAGCTGGGTATTTTTCAAACTGAGGTTAAATCAACATAAATTTTTATCACTATATGACTCTGAAAATGTTAGTTTTAAGTAAATCTTCCACACATAAAAAAAAAAATAGATTTTCACTGGGATTCAGCCAAAACTACATTCCAGGCGATTTATTATTATGAGGACTAAAATAAAATTAAGTTGTTTAAATACATTTGCTCCTAAATATTGTAATGTATTCAGATTCTATAAGCTGTTATTAGTACAAGCATTATAATTCACATTTGAACTATTTTGTGTATAATTTACACAACTATAGTGCTGGTGTCTACATGCATTTCACTATAATTCATTTAGAAATGTAAAGAAGTTACTAATTTCATACTATGTTCACACCATAACACTTTTTTACTGGTAACTGATTTACTTTAACCAATGGGAAAAAATACTGATCAGTTCACAAAGAGACTGACTGAGAGACAGATTCTTTAAAAAGAACCACAAATATCTATTAAAGAGGACAGTTCAAAAGTGTGTACTCTAGGTCAGGATCAAAAAGTGAAAAATATCCAATTTTAGCGAACTCCTAGAAATAGACTGATAAATAAAATTGTTACCACTGGAAAGTGAAGTGTTCCCCCAAAATGTACATATGATTAATAAACATTATATGCTCAATAGCATTTTCTGCTGTATGTTTTTTTTTTATCTAAGTAGTTTACTTAATGCTGACAATTTTAGCTATAATCTTTAAAGCCTTCTTGTTATTGCAATATTTGTGGTAATGAATGCATATTTGCTATTAACAAAAATATAAATCTTGTGAATAACCACATTTTGCATTTGATAGGAATCAACAAAAAATTACACTACCTCAGCATGGTCTCTGAGGATGTGTATGGCTTCATCAAGTCTGTCTTCCAGTCTACCTTGCTATAAGTTAAAGTAACACAGGACAAATGCAAAAATCAATAAGAAAGGCATGCAACAAGACAAATATACAAAAAAGAATTAACAGAATGATAAATAAGATTTTTAGGAACCATAAAATAGTTCCAAGTTTTTTACTCAGTTATAAGAAGTAACCAAAACTAAGCTCATGCGATATGGAATACAAAATTTTAATCATGCAAGTAACGCATTAATTCAACCGATATTACAGTCATGCTACATGCAGAATGCAACAATGAATCAAACTCACAGCAAAAAAAAATTATAGCAATGACAAATTCAATACTCCACGTTGGATTTAAGCAAAATGTATTACCATTTTCCAAAAAAAAATTTAAAACATAAAATAATAATAAATTTAAACATGAAAGATAAAAGTACACATAGACCTAGTCATTTAGATAAATATCTACTTGCACTTCCTGAATGTTACTGAGATAAGTACCTATTCGCAATTGAAAGTTTTGCAATATGCACAAAACCTATTTAATATTAAAAGCATATTCTATTTAACTCTTGAAATAAATCATTGTCTAGAATCAATATTATTTGTGCCTAGATTTCAGAAGTACATATTTTATGGTCCAGGGTGAGCAAACTGAAAAAAAAAACCTAACCAGTCAATAATTTTTACTGCAAGCCTGAGCAAAATTATATTATGCCAACATGAGGCAGAGGACAAAAATTATCCGCTGCTTTTATTCACATTAAAATGAAATTAATTATACCTCCTTCAGAAGTAAAAGTTAATGTTTAACCTGGAAATATTTTACTGCTGTAATTTTTCTCAGCTTTGAAAGAAATAAGCCACACTAGAAAATCCACTCACCTGGCAAGCAAGTAAATGGATTTCCCCAACCCTGTTTTATGGTAATCCCCAAACATTGCTTTTTCAATAACAAGATCAATTTTTAAATGTTTATCACCCGAGATATTATTCACTATATTTCTGGCATATTGGTTGCTGTATATGCCTAATGTTTAACTTGTTAAGAAGTGTCCTCAACATTTTTTAGAGCTCAATACAGATAAAAATACTCTGATTTCAGCAATCATTTTTATTTATATTTTAGAACAATTCCATATATATATATACCTTAAGAAAATACCAAAGTTGAGTGCAATTGTACTGTTTAATATATCATACAAACTACTTCCTCCATAAAAGTAAATGAATCTGGAATATTAAAACTTATTGCTTTTAAGTATATTATCTATGATCTGAATTCTGAGTCACACTTCCATTTTTCCATGATGATTCATGTGATATGTTTGCAACAACTAGAAATACTTTGCAACAGTTGATAAGATTAGAAACATATGGAAGATGTGCACAATAGTCTGCTAACATTGAACAAATATTTCATATGAGCCAAATTCTCTTCTCTCTAATATTGCAACTAAAGTTCCGTGAAATAATTTCGAAAAGATGTATAAATTATTTTCTGAAATTATGGCAAGTTAAAATCAAACTAAATTCATTAAACCTTATGCTGGCATGGCCTTGAACCATAAACTCTGTTTTTAATAGTCAAAAATTAAAAGAAAAGTTTTTTCAAATATTAAAGTTTGAACTAACTTTATTTACATATATTTAAAATACACATTTCAGAGCACCTAAATAATGACAGCTTTTCTCCCAAATTTATTCCTCAACTTGATGTATCAGAAAATAAAAATTATGCTTTCGAATAAAAATTCTTTTCTGTCGTTCAAACTGTCATTAGCATGGTGTAGCAGATGGGATTGCCGTGTCTAAGTTTCCTCTCCTACCACTCCCCTCCCCCACTAGCTGACAGAGCTCCAGTGAGTTAATAGATTCGTTTATTAAAGAGCTAACTTTATGACAAAAAAATGAAGTCAGATGACAAGGGAACATTTTTTTAGTGATTTGCACAAAAATATAGCCATATACGGTTTTTGCTTCATTTTAATATATTGACTTTAAGAACTCGAGCCCCGGGTAAGGCATGGATGTATGTGTTGTTTTTCTGCTGAGGTCCTGCCATCCTCTCAGATCTTCTACTGTGGCATATAAACTGACAGGCTCCTGTCAGACCTCTGTGGCAAGCAGCTGCTTGAGGGGGTATTTTTTTTTTATTTCTTTAGTGTTTCTAAATAATTTTTATCTATTGTTGAATATCTTTGACAAAAAATGAATATGAAGAGAAAAATCTTTTATTTCTTTGATCACATGATATGCACCACCCTAGGAGTTTGGTATTGATCGGCAAACACCTGGTCTTGGTTTCAAATTTAGTGTGCATGTTAGGCTATACAGAATGGATCTTTATACTGCATTCAGAAAGTGCTGAAGTGTTTCATGTTTTGTTTTGCTGATGAAATATAGTATATGAAAAATTGTGAACTTTTTGTAAAATATTTGATTGACTCTTGATTTTATCGACTCATTTAACTGAGAAAAGTCACAACTGATTCATATCAGTCTAGACTTTTCTCAGATTCAGGAGGGGAATAGATTCCACTACTTCTAGAATTATCTATATTGCTTCTCAAATATATAATGCAAACTGACCTAGAAGGGTTCAATCTCAAATTTCAGAGGTTAAAGTAAACTATATTTGCATTGAAGTATTTTTATTTAATTCTTTACAGACCTTTATACTTTTCAGTTATTCACTTTTCAGTTTTTATTTAAATAATCTTGTTTTAAAGCAAAATAATATTTTGTAACACTGTTACCTTAGTCTTAGAGTTTGGCAATTGAGGTGGGGGCAATTGAGGAATCAGCATTCTACATTGTTTGCATAAAAGACAAAATAATTTTGTAAAAATTAAATAAAAGATTTAAGTAATGATAGAAATGTTATGAATTATGTGTATTAAGGCAGTGAAATACTTCAGAAAATAATAGCAAATTTTTAATTTTAATCATTTTTCTCACCCATCAATTAAATGTTCTTTCTTTTGGTACATAACATGACCTATTTCTGTTGATAGGTTATATTTTTTTTTTAATTCTAAAGAATACTTGTTTATTTCACAGGCTGGTGAAAAGCCTAAACTTTTCTCAGAAAGTTTACTACCATGTAAAAAATAGTAATTTTTTTTTCATTTAAGACAAAATTTATTTTCTGCTTATATTATTAAATAATTATATTATTAATTTCATTATTCATAATTCGTTATTCATAAACGAATAGATTTTCTATTGATATGCATTATAATCATTTTTGCCTTTTTTAAAATAAATTTTTATTTGCATTGCTGATGTATTTTTTCACTACATGCCTCTATAAAAGTCCTATTAAAATAAAACTAGTCTTTTTTACCTAGTTTTTGAAGAAAATGAGATAATAGTTTCGCTTTGTCGTCTGTCTGTAGACAAACTTTTTGTTTACAGAGATTAATTAAAAATTCTTTCTGTGTTGGATAGGTATTGATGAAATATTATGATATGCACTTTTCGAATTTCTCTAAAGATATAATTACACCCTCTAGCAGTGGAAAAAATTGAAAATTACAAAATTTCAAATAAACATTGCAAACGAATTCATGCTAGAAATTTTGGTGGTGGAATGTGAAAGTCACAAAGTTTTCATTGCCAACAATGAGTTGACCCCTTAGACCCAGAGGGGGTGGGAAAACACCTTTTTTAATAGATAACTTTGTTTTTAGAGATAAATGAAAAAGCCTTTTTGGGTTAGATAGGAATTAATAAAATATGATGATTCACACTTTTTAAATCTTTTGAAAACTAAACTTGCACCCTCCAACAGTGGAAAAATTTACAAATTCCAAAATTTCAAACAAATATTGCAAACTACCTATTTAAGCTAGAAATTTCAATTTATGGTGGTGCAATGTGAATGCCATGATGTTTCCATTGGCAACAATAAATTGACCTCTTAGATCCATGAGGAGGGGGGGAGACAATATTTTGTTTTAGCAGATAATGTATTTAGAGATAGATTAAAAAATCTTTTTAGGGTTTGATAGGAATTGATAAACATTGACTGATTTGCACTTTCGGAATCTTTCGAATGCTATAATTGTGCCCTCTAATGGTGAAAAAGAATGAAAATTTCAAACGAATATTGAAATGATATATTAATGATAGGAATCTGAAATTTTGGTGGTGGAATGTGAACATCATGAAATTTCCATTGGAAACAATGAAAATGATAATTAGAAAACTTTTTTCATTTCATTCATCATCATCATCATCCTCAAGCAGCCATGGGCTACGGAGGTCCAACCAAACCGTGCAATTTAGTTCTCCAAGCAAGTCTATCCTGAGCTACATCTACTGCATCTGGCCACTGCACACCAATTCCAACAAGGTCCTGTTTGACATTGTCTGCCCACCGCATCCTAGGTCTCCCCTTCTTTCTGCGGCCTTTAGGCACACTGTTCATAACCCTATTCACCAATCTATAATTATTCATACGGGCAACATGGCCAAACCAACGGAGTCTCTCTCTGCACAATATGCTGCTTAAAGGAGGTTGCAAACTCCTTTGCCTAATCTCATCATTAGTTACAAAGTTGAACCACCTAATGCCCAAGATACTACGTAAGCATCTGGAATCAAAAGCATCTAGTTTCCTGTTATCTTGTTTACAAAGTGTCCAAGTTTCACTACCATAACTAACCCTAGAAAGAACCAAACTATTATACAGTCTAATTTTAGTCTTTAGGTGTATACGCCTATTTCTCCACACTCTCCATAGGTTCTTAAAAGTCCCAGCAGCAATCCCTATTCGTCTGTTAATCTCATGCCGCACATCACCATTATCTGTTACATAGCTCCCAAGATAATTAAACTGTGACACCTGCTCAAGACTGCAACCCTTCAGATTAACTGAATCACAGCCTGCCTGACCAATTTTCATCACTTTAGTTTTCTCTCTGTTTATAACCAAACCTACTCTACTACCAGTCTCATCAACAGCTCGAATGAAAGAGTTCATCTCATCAACATCATTTGCCAAAAGGGCTAAATCATCAGCATAATCTAAATCAGAAATTTTCGTATCTCCAGCCCATTTAAGGCCAAAATCTTTCCCTTGAAGTGAATTTCGCATAACATAATCAATAACCAAGCTAAAAAGAAAAGGAGACAAAATGCACCCTTGTCGAACACCAGAAGTAATGCTAAACCAATTGCTACAAGCCTTACCAACTCTCACACACGACTCAGTGTTATTATAGAGAGCTTTCATAATGTTAACTAACTTGTCTGGTATACCATATGATCTCACAATCAACCACAAATTATGACGATCAACAGAGTCAAAAGCCTTTTTGAAATCAACAAAGCTAGCAACCAAAGGTTTCTGAAACTCTAAACATTTCTCAAGAATCTGCCTAAGTGAAAATATCTGATCCACACATCCCCTACCACTTCTGAATCCACATTGCTCATCACGCAATTGACTGTCAACCAGATTCTTAATTCTATTAAGCACAATCATGGAAAGAACTTTACCTGGAACAGAGAGTAGGCTGATACCCCTATAGTTATCACAAGAACTGCGATCACCTTTTTTGAAAATAGGGATAACAATAGCTCTGGTAAAATCCTTAGGAACCATGCCTTTATCATAAAAGATATTCAGAATTTCAGTCATCCAAGTGGTAACCGAAACATTCCCAGCTCTAAGCATTTCCGTAGTAATTTCATCTACCCCTGGGGATTTATGAAGTTTAAGTTTAGAAACAGCCAAAATAACTTCAGATTGTGTTATAGGACCAACATTAAAGCCACCAATGCATCTATCATCATTGCAAACAATGGGAGTAGAACTAACTACATTGTTTAGAACATCACTGAAATGCTCAGCCCACCTAGCCATGACAGAATCCTCCCCTTCTATAACCTTACCTTGTTTATCCTTCAATCCTTGTATGCCTGTCCGTTTTCTACCACACAAAACATTAACTATCTGGTACAGCTCTCTGCTGTTGTGCTGTCTAACTGCTTCCTCGGCTTTGTCAGCCAAACCATCAAGCCAAAGATTCTTATCAGCAGCTAACTGATCCTTTACAAGTTTATTAAGGTCTCTGTAATGCTTTCTATTAGGACTAGTAGGGTATTGATTAAGGGCATTCCTGCAGTTCTTTCTTTCCGAAATAAGCTCAAGTGCCTTATCACTCAGATAATTTTGCCTCTTCTGCTCCTTTTTTCCTAAAAGAGTACTGTTAGTGTCCAAAAAAGCCTGTTTAAAATGATCCCATTCTTCCTCAACTTCAGTAGTAAGCAAACCATGACTGTCATAATGACTAAGTAACCTATCATGGTAATCTTTGGCTATAACTGGATCTTTCAGAGCTTCAGTATTAAAAGTAAATTTTTTAACCCTAGCACAACACTTTTTAAGTTTAAGTTGCAACACACTTTTAACAAGGTAATGGTCAGATCCAATTTCAGCTCCCCTATATGCCCTGGTATTCCTAACAGAACTAGCCCATTTGCTGTTAATTAATATGTAATCAATCATATTCTTATGCAGCCCATCAGGTGAAACCCATGTGTACTTATGTATGTCGCGGTGTTTGTAATAAGTGTTAGTTATTCTGAATCCATTGAGTTTACTTACCTGTAGGAGACGTTGCCCATTGCCATTGCAGCTACCAATACCAAAAGGGCCTATTACTCCTCCCCAAAGGTCAGAGTCAGTACCAACTTTGGCATTGAAGTCACCAAGAACAAGGGTAATATCTCCTTTCTTGACAGAATTCAAAATATCCTGAAGTTGTTCATAAAACCTATCCTTCTCATCCTCATCGGCATCCTCAGTGGGGGCATAACAGCAGATAACATTCAAGTCTTTAATGCTTGTCTGAAATTTTGCTGTAATAAACCTTTCATTAATGCACTCATATCCTAGAAGAGCATCGCTAGCGTGTCTGCTGAGAAGCAGACCCACGCCTTGGTGATGCTTATTGTCGTCCCTCCCTGAAAAGAGAAATTTAAGATTATTTTTAAGAATCTGACCTTTATCTGTCCATCTGGTCTCTTGCAAGCCAAGAATATCTAAATTGTAACGGTGGAATTCTTGTGTGAGGACATCAAGAGAAAAAGCTCTGTGCAGAGTCCTCACATTCCAACTACCTATGGAGAGAAAATGGTTAGTAGGATGTTTAAAGAAACTATGTTTATTGAGAGAGGGAATGCCGACAATATCAAACAGCCCCCTAATCGCAGACATGGGGCAAAGACCCGTTCCCCCACCACTAAAGGCTGAAGCCATCTACACTGGAAGACTTCCTCCAATGTAGAATTTGACGATGCCAATAGAAGCAAAGAGTTCAGGTGCCTGCGATGACTTCTGCTCAGGATTATCCACCAGCTGATAAACATATCCTGTGAATCTATTCACTTGGGGCTGTCAACCCACAAACAAAAAGAAAACACAGCGGAAGATTTTCCCTCCACAGAAGCCCACCAGTGCAGCAAAATCAGGATCCATAATCAAGCTCAGAGCCATATATCTGTCCAGTCCAGTAGGTTTATATGGTCAGCACCAGGACCCTGTGTGGTTGACCACTCCTCAGCAGGGTAGAAAAAAAAGAAAAGTAGCCATAGTTGTCCAGATCAGTAGGCCACACTAATCTGGCAGCCCTCCCCTTCCGTTCACTTCCACAAGAGAGTATCTCTTTTGAAAGTTACTAACGGTCCGCACCACGAGAAGGCGGGGTTGGACATTAGGTGCTAGGCCTGGCCGGTTCTATGCATCATCACAGGGGATTGGTGCATAGCTCTCCTTCCAGCGACTACCTAACTACCATTTACAGACCATTTCATTAGTACTAATGAAATATTATAATTTGCATTTTTTAAACACTTAGTAGTTCAATATACATATATCTTTACATATCACTGAAACGATGAAATGGCAGAGCTGTTATCAAATTTTGCAAATAATATGTATAGAAATTTGAAAAATCAGTGGTAGTTTTTAAGAGATATTCCATTGACAGCAATAATCTACCCACTTTTCTGAGAGAGTTGTGGGAAATGCAACTTTTCAGATTTTATTTCTATTAAAAGAATTAAAAGACTAATACTTTTATGTTGTATAATTATGTGCCAGAGGTGATACATGTCCTAGTTTTGTTAAATATTTTTAAAAAATACAGAAATGCTGATTATTTTTTTTTGCAACGTATAGGACAGAGAAGAATCCTAGAAGCTACTCCTAGCTTTTACAGGCCTTCTCATACAAGGACATGCTCTACTAAGACCAAAGTCACTGCTGACTACTGCCTTAGAGCTAACACAACACACAAAGTTTGCCTTGCTGAAACAGTCGCTAGCTGCCTAACCACTATGCCAGTTCAGGCTTGATTTTGGCATACAACATATTATAATATTTTTCACTAGTTATTCGGGGAAAAAGTTCCAAAGTTCATTTTTTTACTGAACACAGTTGAAATAAGGTAGGTGTTTATTAGTGATAAAAAAAAATTTAAAAAAATACCCATCTTCCTATAAAGTAGAAAATAAACCTAAAGCATATTGATGGTAAATTAGTCACTAAGTTCACATTCACTTCAAAGGATGATAGGGCACTGCAATCTTGTTATGTAGGTAAATCTTCACCCAATCATCCTTTGAAGTGAATACAAACTCAGTGACTGATTACTTAGGTTTATTTTCTACATTTTAGGACCCATATACGAAGATATGTATTCTTTAAATTTTTTCTGTGTCACTAAAAACACCTACCTTCAAAAACTTTCATTTGAGATATGACTTATTAAAGTCTAACCTCACCAAAATCTGCCCCGCCACACCCACTTTATCAGGGTGGAGAGAATAGTGAGGGCAAAATTCTAAATAGTTTACAATGGTCATTAAAGGAGCTTTCATTTGACATCTAACTTGTAACTGTAGGCCCTCCCATTCAGAAGATATAGTAGAAAAACTTTTGCATTTCCTGTTTTTTATGGGGAAGAAAGCATGAGGGCCTCAATATTTTATAGCTTATGACACTCTCCATGTCAGAAGATTTCATTTGACATATAAATTGTTACATTCTACACTCATGTTCAGGAGATGTGGCAGAATGGCAGTTTTCATATTTGCCCTTTTTTAGGGGGGAAGAAAGCATGGCATGGTCAATTTTTTTATAACATATGACACTCCCCAGATCACAAGCTTTCATTTGACACAAATCATTAAGTTTATCCACTGTGTTCAAAAGATATGGTGGAACAAACATTTTCAGAAATCCACAAACTGACAAATATCAAAGATTTTGGTTGTTGGTTGCTTTACCTCTGAGCAGCACTTTTTTGCATACCATGGGCTAAATGGCCAGGCCACATGGACCCCAAATCTCAGAAAAGGTTCGGGGAGGGGACCCAATGGAAGAGCTGTTGGGAGAGAGATGGTAGCCTCCAGTCAAGGTCATCCAGTGTGTTCTTTAATGTGCATAGGGTATGGCCCTCCTGCACACAGGGCCACGGCTTAACATCCCATCCAATGTGCGGCGGCCTTTCCAAGACCATCGGTGTTCCCTACTGACCATGGGTAGGGCAGAGAATTTTGCGGAGATAAATCTAAATGCTGGCCCAGCTGGGACTCGAACCTGGTCACTACAGATTACGAGCCTGGCACGCTACCGACTGAGCCATCCCCACCCCAAATATCAAAGCGAAAAGCAATAGGAAGTAAAAAAAAAAGCCTGGACAGGGTACAATTCAGTTTTTCAGGCCTGGCATGGTAATGGTTAAATAGTAAAAAAAGAAACACACATAAAATGCAAAGAGATGTAGGACTAGAGCTAAAAATGAATTCTTAATAAATATGGTGGCTCTTACTAAGTTTTGAAATACCAATTACACTGCTGCTTATAGTTTGTAAATCTATGATGCTACTCTACTGGTTTTGCTGACATAACATAATAACTAAGTATAATCGAACACTGAATAAGGAATTTTTTTTTATAAGAACATGATTTTTTTTTTTCACTGTGAAAATATAGTCATGTGAAGGCCTCATTCAAAGAACGTGATACTAAAAGCAAACTGAGAAAACTGCTTGGAAATCACAAAGAACACGCAGCCTATGGCCAGTGCAATAATTCCTTTACACTCAAATGGCTGATCAAATGCATATATTAAACTGACTGTAGAAGCAGCTAGGTTGTGAAAGTTGTCATTGGAATGATTCAGTAAGTTCATTTCTTAGAATCCTTAATTTTTCTCATTATCCATTAATTTTCTTCTAAAAATAATGCAATATCAAATTGTGCCTTCACATGTTTTTTTCAGTCTAATCAACTAAGTTACTACAAAAAAAAAATCTATAAAGATGACAAACAAACTGGAGAAACTTATAGACAAAAGTGAATATATAACTAATAATATATACCTTTATTATTAATACACTAACTCAATACAATTCTTCTTTTAAACTTTGATAGTGAATATAGTCTAATAGACATATGTTGGATCAATAATAAAATTATCTACTTCTAACTTGTTTGGAATTATTTTAGTAAATATTAGCAATGAGAATAATGAGACAACTATTTCTAACCACAATTTTGGGACACTGGAACTAACATTAAGAACTTTTACTGCAAATTTTTTATCTTTAATAATAAAACAGTTAGGTTCTCATTATCACCAAGATATTTAACACTCTAAAATTCACAGATTGCTTATATTACTTTAGATCAGTGTTTTCAATGCTGGGCCACAATCTTATTTAGAGAAAAAAAATCAAGAATATTTCCAGATACAAATCTTCAAATGCTTTTTATAATATTTAATTGCAAAAATAGATACTAATATTTTATGTTATATGAGTGTTCAAATGTTTTGGTTCATAGGAAAGCTTGGGGGGGGGGGGGGTAAAGGTACCAGAATTACCAGGCCATGAGAACTATTCATGCAATTTTGCTAGGACATGAGATGAGTAATATTAAGAACATTACTCTACATAATAATACCCCCTCAAGCAGCTGCTTGCCACAGAAGTCTGGCAGGAGCCTGTCAGTTTATATGCCACAGTAGAAGATCTGAGAGGATGGCAGGACCTCAGCAGAAAACAACATGAACATCCATGCCTTACCTGGGGCTCGAATAAAATGTTTTATATCCAAAAAATTCAATTTACCAAAACTATACCATAGCAAAATTGTAGAACTATATAAACAGAAAGCAAAAATCAAAATCTCTGAAACTTTTAAATATTAGTTTTTATGAAAAATATATTAAAATCTAAATAAATCTTTTTCAACAATATTTGTTCAATGTTTTAACTCTTTTAGGATTTCCATCAACTGCATTTTAATCAATTGTGAAATCGGAGATCAGAAATAGGCATTTTTATCATAAATTAATCTTCATTTTTTAAATTTCAATATTTGATTTTAAATTTTTATATATATATAAATTAATTTATATACACAGTCGTATCAGAATAATATGACCACCTACAATAAATATACTATGATAGGTGGTCATATTATTCTGATATGACTGCGTATATAGCAACGTGTTTAAAAGTTAATAAATAATATCTACAATTTTATTAAAAAATATGATTAGCAGCTACTTTTTTGATTTTATTGAACAAGTAAAAATAATAGTTGTCCCCCCAGAGTCATTTACAATTTTATTAAAAAATATGATTAGCAGCTACTTTTTTGATTTTATTGAACAAGTAAAAATAATAGTTGTCCCCCCAGAGTCATTCTAAGTTTTTCTGGCTAGACAATGAAATGGTTAAAAGTTGGGTTGTTTTACCTTGAATACATACAATGGGTTAAATGGCTAGATCACAAGAACCCCAAGACTCAGAGAAGGTTGAAGAAAGATCAACTGGACAGTTGTTAGGAGATAGACAGAAGCCTCCTATGCCACAACTTAATATCCTTATGCAATGGATGGTGGCTTTTCCAAGCCCATCAGTTACAATGGAAAGCAACACTTTCCAACCCCATATTTATGACACTTTTAACAGTAGGGTGGGAGTTAGTGGAGAAAACCTCAATTCAGGCACACTTGCAACTCAAACCTGAGAATATCAGGTTACAAGCCTGGTGTGCTGATTGACTGAGTCAACTCCCCATCAACGACAGTTAAAGAGTTATGGAAACTAGTATATTTGACAGTAGCATAACTTCATATAAATTTCTATCAAAGTTAATTAAAGCAGAAATATAACTGTTATAACAAACCATTTACCAAAATAAGTATTTATAGAAGTCTGTGCATTGATTCTTTCAGTTACTATTTTTTTTAGGATGCTCTTGTTTTTTATATTTCCCAATTTCTCTAAACAATTTAGATCTTAGTCACATTTTTAACTTACATTATTTACTATCTTAATTTTAAATAATGCATGAAATAAAATTCTAATGATCCTATAATTATTATATTGGTAAAATAAAAAGATCATAAGCATTGTTTTAATACAGTTATTATTATTTTAAATCTATTAAAGAACCCATAGGTATAAAAAAAAAAATCTTATCTTAGTAGTAAATACACAGATTACCTGTAGATACAGAATTCAATAAATACTTATATGGAAAAAATTATTGCTAATGGTGTGGGATTCAAACTCACAATCTCTAGATACATGCCAGAGACTCTTGATGGTTGGTTTAGTGGTTAGAGCACTCTGGCATGTATTAGTCATGGGTTCGAATCCTGTACCATCGCAATAATTTTTTCCACATAAGTATTTACATCCTTTAAGGATCTCACATATGCATGGGCACTTTTATATGTCTATATAATGTAGTTCTCTGTAGTGTGAGAAAAAAGTCTGAGATACTACAAAAAATACTCTCTATATAACTCCTATCAGTCATTTCTTTGGAGTATTTTACACCATATGTTTAGTATCATATACACTACACATAAATGCATGTGTACATTAGTACACATGCATTTATGTGACATACTACTATTTATGAGTAGACACATTAATACAACAAATTTTTAAAAGTGACAATACTGTAGCAAAATGTCAAAATGATAAAGTTGTACAGTTTACACACAGTATTCAATTTTAAATAACAAAACTTAGTTGATAGTAACATTGTTAAAAGCAAACCATTATAATCTAAAAAACTAAAATGATTAAAATGCTATTTTGCAGACTGACCATCATAAATATCAATACAATGCTATTTAGCAGACCTGACATGTAATATCTCTATCAAAAGTTCATTGGTATGTGATGAACTTTTTTTTCTTTCTATCTAATAAAAAGCAGGCACCAGTTCTCAATGTGTGTCCTGGAATGGTTAGGTTTATTTGCTGCAGAGATCACAAATTGCTTTGGAGATGTCACATTTGGATCCTTTGAAAATATACAGCATATACTATTAAGTTTGATGATAAATTTGACAGGTAACAGATAATGTATTTTCATCCTTAACTTATACATAAAGTCCAGCTCTGATTTTAGCTGACAGAATAGATACAGTAACAAAGAGGTGAAGACATACAGACAAACAATATCACTTAGTTGTAATGTCCAGTCTCCAATGATGATAAAAAGGACTAACTGTTAGAAGATAAATAAGATGATTAATTACTTTTAATAGATGTCAGATTAACCTTTTCGGCAACATAATGAAATAACATGATTAAATCTTGACAGTTAAAAGTCCAATTCGTTTTATCATCATTAGACTATAAAAAACTTAATATATCTAAATGTCTCCCTCCAGTTTTGTAAATAATGAAATAAGCTCGATGTATTCAATCAAATAACAAATCAGCACTTTAGCATCGATTTAAATCTTAGAGGAAAAATTGTCTTGAGCCGGGTGGGATACGAACGCGTGACCTCCTGATAACATGTCAGGTGCTCTGGGCCACTGAGTTACCGGCCGCCGATCAAGATCTCCTCTAATTAGCGCTATGAACATTCCTTTAATGTTTCATGTAGGCGCTAGTCAGGCACTTTTAGCCACAAGCGGCATTTATATTTGCCAATAGATGGAAGCATGTATTACAAGTATGCAGATAATAAATAATACTTAGTTATTTATTATCTGCATACTTGTAATACATGCTTCCATTTATTGGCAAATATAAATGCCGCTTGTGGCTAAAAGTGCCTGACTAGCGCCTACATGAAACATTAAAGGAATGTTCATAGCGCTAATTAGAGGAGATCTTGATCGGCGGCCGGTAACTCAGTGGCCCAGAGCACCTGACATGTTATCAGGAGGTCGCGCGTTCATATCCCACCCGGCTCAAGACAATTTTTCCTCTAAGATTTAAATCAACACTAAAGTGCTGATTTGTTAGTTGTTTTGTGTCTACCATATCAACAAATATTGGTCTGAACCTTACATATAACCTAAGGTGAATATATTAGCTTCACCTGTCTTCTTTATCCAGGCTTAATACTGTATACTGGATATATCCAAGAATACAAAAGTACTTTACCAAAATAGCTTGTGATCTGAAGAAAATCACACTACCATTATGTGACATTCCCCATCTGCTTCTCATGACATGTGACCATTATCTGCTTTCAATTAGCTATAAAGAGAACAGTTCATTACAAACAGATCTTTAATAGAAATACATGGGTTGGGTTGTTTTACCTCTGAGCGGCACTTTTTTGCACACCATGGGCTAAATGGCCAGGTCACATGGACCCCGAAGGCTCAGAGAAGGTTGGGGGAGGGGACCCACTGGAACAGCTGTTGGGAGACAGGTGGTAGCCTCTCGTCAAGGCCATCCAGCGTGTTCTTAATGTGCACAGGGTATGGCTCTCTCCCGCACACGGGGCCATGGCTTAACGTCCCATCCGACGGACGGCGGCCTTTCCAAGCCCATCGGTGTCCTCTACTGACCGTGGGCAGAGCGGGGAATTTTTCGGAGATAAATCTCAATGCTGACCCAGCTGGGACTCGAACCTGGGAACTACAGATTACGAGCCTGGCGCGCTACCGACTGAGCCACCCCGGCCCCTAATAGAAATACATAATATTAGGATTTCCCAATGGATAATACTATTTATTGGTATGTATGGACATCAGCCTACAATATGGTATTTTAATTGTAATTATTTTTCAGATTATAATGCTTTATGATCATTTTGAAAGTTACTGTCAATTTCTCGTCATTTTTTGTGTACAACTTTTAACAGAGAAAGTGAATAACCTATTCACCTGTATATTGATGTCTGTATTGAAACTCTTCAGTATAGAAATAGAGCAGATGGGAAAAGATATTATCATTCTTTAACTGAAAGCAATCAAACTCCTTCTGTGGACCATAGAACAATGGTGGAATGTTGTGTAGTTAAATCTGACATCCTTTTTTCATCCCATACAGCATACATATATGCTGGAAAATTATAGTAGCTTTCTATTAGGAATGAACAGTTTTAACTATACAGGGTGCAGGTGGATTTCATAATTGGGTCATTTTTTCATGGTAGTCTTCTCAAGCTTCTTGAGGGCAACGTATCTTTTCAATAACACACTTCCTCCTAGTATAGAAATCTTTTCAATGACAGTCCATTCTCTCAACTTCAATAATAGCAAATTTAGAAAGAATGATAAAGATACCGCTATATTGCAATGGCCTACTTAATTTCTTACCTTCAAATACTGTCAAACGTTTGGTGGAACTTTGCTTGTTTCCCATCACAATATTCATGCAAGATTTGTGAACATGTTTATAGGAGTGAATAAAAATTACATTGGGTTGATGCAAAAGTAATAGGAAAAGACATGAATCATGCATGTGTCATCATCAGGAAATGTGAAGTGATTTTGCAAACAATGTAAAAGACAGTGCATTAGTAACTCCAGGGCATCTAATGATGTTCTGTATCTACATTTTGTCCATACAATTGGCAATAGACATTCACAATGGTGATGCATGCATTCATTTCATCATGCTGTACGAATGCAGAAATGATGTGTGTCCAAGAATGTTTGCATAAACTGTGCAAAACTTATGGGGACAAAGTTGTCACTAAAAGCATCTGTTACCGATGATTTGACAAGTTCTAGTCAGGTGACTTTCAGTTCAAAAACCTCA
The DNA here is from genome assembly GCA_038380435.1 of Ryuthela nishihirai. NCBI lineage: Eukaryota > Metazoa > Arthropoda > Arachnida > Araneae > Heptathelidae > Ryuthela > Ryuthela nishihirai. The sequence goes on from JAWZYU010000004.1 coordinate 12,814,763, forward strand.
AAGCAGCTGGCCAGTGAAGTTGAACAATGACCGTTTAAAGGTACTGCTGAATGAAACTCCCCATAAGACATCAAGGGAATTGATACAGCTACTGAACACCAATCAGTTTTCTGTTGTTTGACATCTGCAAAAGCCAGGTTATGTGTCAAAACTGGATACATTGTCACAGCAGAATACAGTGGCTCACTATACTGCATTTGCTTCATTGCTTGCTAGGCAAAAGGATGTTGTTTCCTTGACAGAATGATTACAGGGGATGAAAAGCAATGATGGACAAGAGTTCATACAAGAATGGCATCTACAGACTTGTAGATCGTTGGAACATGGTCATATTTAAAAAAAATAAATAAATAAATACCCCCTCAAGCAGCTGCTTGCCACAGAGGTCTGACAGGAGCCTGTCAGTTTATATGCCACAGTAGAAGATCTGAGAGGATGGCAGGACCTCAGCAGAAAAACAATACGAACATCCATGCCTTATCTGGGGCTCGAACCCAGGTCCCTTAGATCAGCAGCCAAGCGCGCTAACCAACTAATGGTAATTACATTTTTGATTAGAAACATTGTTTAATTATGAGAATTATTATTCTTGCATATGTCTCATGTTTATCCATTACTTTTGCAGCAATCCTATAGTTCCTTACTTAGTGTTACCTTATTTAAGTATTACATAATACAGAAATTATATGATAAATTTGTTAATACTTATTATTTCCTTATTAAACATTAAATGCATACCAGTGGATGTAATGTTCCCTCAGAGTAGCCTGTTGATTGAGGAGGAGCTGCATGTGAACTACTACGTGACCAATGTGTTGTTACACCTAGCAAAGATTATAAGAAATTTCCATAGTTTTTAAACAATATGCTAAACACAATATTACAGATTTTAACAGTATAATTTTATTATCTGCTCTTCTTTATAAGCAAAACACAGTAAGGTTACAGCAATCCTAGAAAAGTGATTAACAATCTACAGACAAGAAATAGCAACTAGGTTACCACTTGTGGCTCCAAATTATTTGGGTTACAAAACATTATTGGAAAATAAAACTTAATTAGAAGTCAACATCAGTATAAGCTAGTTATATAGTCACTCATAGGAAAGCCATAAAATCATTCAGTAACAATGAATACTTTTAAAATTTATTGCATGCAGTACAGATTTAGGTGCTCATGGATCTTGACTTCATAAAAGATTGCGGCCCTACAAAAGGACAGTTCCAAATGAAGCTTCTGAAAATTAGCCTCTCCCAAAAAAATCCCATTTAGATGGCACTTTGTAGGCTTCAGACAGATGCTCAATCTAACTTATTACAAACAGGGCAATGATTACATAGCCTAAACTTTGAAAAGATTGCTAGCTATCAATGGTATTTAATCAAGGTAATATCACTTCTGTATTCTAATTTAAGACAGATTTAGCACAGAAAGTATTTAAAGCATACTTACTGCATACATTAAATTTAATGTGCAATTTAGTTTATTCTGGATCATTCATAATTTTCAACTGGACACAAAATGATAAACCAATGTAACTATATTCTGATTCAACATTGTTTCCAGTTTTCCATGTATTAAATAAATGGAATAGCAGGTGAAATGGAATGAAATGCATCACATATATTTATAATGCCAAAAAAGATGGGAGGAATACAAATTAGTGTCTTTCATTGCACTTTTCCACTTTTGAAAAATTGAAAAAATTAAATATTGTTATTCAAAAGAAAATGTAACTTTTATTTCCTGCACTATAAAAAGCTTCATATTGAGTTTCGAAATACATTTTAGTATTGATAGTTCTTGTTAAAACTGAAAAATAACCTGAATAAGATCTTCAAAATCTTTGTTTCTAAGAGTAAGAAAAAAACTTAATAAAACAAACTGATTAACATAATTTATTCTTACTAAAGAAATAAAATGTAAATATAAAACAAACCTGAGAGAGGAGAAGGAGAACTAACAGGAGTAGCTGGGGTTGATGGAAAACTACTACCAGGCGGTTCTGCAGAATATATCTGGAAAATGATATGTAAAGTATAATAATTTCAACTACACAGCAATTTGGCTAGAAAATATTTAATCCACAATTATGCTGTATAATATAGCATAATCTAAATATATTTTATAAATATAAATTTAATTAATTTATTAATTATTAAATTTTATAAATTTAAATCTAATCTTCTGATTAGATTTAAATTGGTCTAATTAATTAATTAGATTTAACAATCAATAAATTTTCTGATATATAAAGTATACATATATATTAAAATCTTTGCCTGTTGCATCATTTTGTATTTCACTGTGTTAGGTAAATGTTAACTTTAACACTATGATGGAAACTGGAAAATAGGCCTCAGTAATAAAATTATTGTTTTCTTAAACTAAAAATATTAATGAATAAGAAAAAGAATCATGTCAGTTTCCTTAGATAACACTGATAATCTTTATTACTTAATCTTCGTAAGATGGTACATATGCCATCATCCTCAAGCAGCCATGGGCTACGAAGGTCAAACCAGACAGTACAATTTAGTTCTCCAGGCATATCTGTCCTGAGCTATATCTGCTGCATCTCGCCACTGCACACCAATTCTAGCAAGGCCCTGTTTGACATTGTCTCCCCACCACATCCTAGGTCTCCCCCTCTTTCTGAGGCCTTTAGGCACACTGTTCATGTGTACTGCTCTGAGGAGGTTGCTGACTCCTTTGCCTAAACTCTTCACTACTTACAAAGTTGAACCACCTAATAGACAAGATACTATGTAAACATCTAGAATCAAAAACATCTAGTTTCCTGTTATCTTGTTTACAAAGCATCCAAGTTTCACTATCATAACCCTAGAACGAACCAAACTATTATATCATCTGATTTTAGTCCTTAAGTATATACGCCTATTTCTCCACACTTCATAGATTCCTAAAAGTCCCAGAGACAATTCCTATTCACCTGTTAATCTCATGCCACACATCACCAGTATCTGTTAAATAATTCCCAAGATTGTAATTGTAGGTCCTCCCATTCGGAAGATATAATAGAACAACTCTCATTTCCCATCTTTAGAGGGGGAAACAAGGGGAATCCATTTTTGATAGCCTATGACACTCCTTGCATCAGAAGCTTTCATTTGATGCACAACTTATTCCTTTTTGCACTCACATTCAGAAGATATATGTAAAACAATCATTTTCATATTTCTCCCACTTTTTTTTTTTTAGAGAGGGTTGTTTGTTTGTGGTTTTATGGCGCATGAGCTACTGAGGCTATAATGTACCAAATGAGGTAAAAAGAAGCTAAAAGACAAATACCCCTTAACCAAAGTTATAACCAAATGTTGTAAAAGACAAAAGGCAAAACCAACAAGATGTATATAAGATAAACAACAATAAAAAGGTGAAACAACAAATATTTATGTATATACAGCATAGACAATGGATAAAAGTAACCCAGGTGTAGATGACCTGAGATCAGATGGCAAATAAATAAATAAAAAAAAAAAAATCAATAAAATAATAATCTGGTAAAATAACCTGTATACTGTAAACAAGCAAAAACTGGAGGTAAAAAGTAGGGCCTTTCAGTTTGTAAAACCATCCGACAGTAAAACGTAGTTCCTAGCGACACATAAAGGAAGTGTGAGATACAATGTAAACATGCTATACAAGCCCATTGAGTATAAATTATTTTAAACACAGAAGGGATGAATTCAGCCACCGTCAGAGCAAGGAATTCCCAGTTTGAAGTAATATTTCAAACATTTTCTCAGTCTCCTATGTGGCGCCATCTGTCAATGAAACGTGGTCACGCGCAAACACAGGATGAGCGAGATAAGCCATAAAAAATGTCCTCCTTCAGAGCATGGCGTGTAATTCCCTATTCGGAGCAATATTTTAAAACATTTATTACTGCTACTGCAATGCCTGCCTATGAAATGTGGTTGAGAATAAAAATGTGAGAGAAAGATATAAATTCGTTATGTGGTCTGTTGCGTTTAATCCATAAAAAATGTCCTCCTTCAGAGCATGGCGTGTAATTCCCTATTCGGAGCAATATTTTAAAACATTTATTACTGCTACTGCAATGCCTGCCTATGAAATGTGGTTGAGAATAAAAATGTGAGAGAAAGATATAAATTCGTTATGTGGTCTGTTGCGTTTAATACTCCGATTGGGAAAGTATATCCAAATAAATAACACTGATAATTATTATTCAGTATAAGATTTGAGATCCCCCCCCCACTTTATATTACAAAATATATTTTATTATGCAGGACTTTTCAGATTGTAAAACCATCCATCAGTAAAATGTGGTCCACGGGAGGTGTGCGATACAGAGTTGGATCACAGTTGTTGTGTAATGCGTGTCGCAGGACTTAGAATTATATGGAGAAGATCGATGTCACAATATATGGGACTTTATAATCATTTTTAGGATTGCAACAGCCATTCTGAGAGGGGATGCCCTGAACATTGCCAACGAAAGTTTAGCTGGACTTGGTAAATTTCAGATGAGGGTAGAACCAAAGGACTTATTCGGGAGTTTGTGATCGGTGTGTGTGTGGGGGGTTAATAAAGGGAAATGGAACATATGATAAGGGGTTAATTAAAATAAGTTACGAGTTATGAAGATTAAACTAACAGTTTGTAAAACCAACCGACAGTAAAACATAGTCCACAGGAGTCAAGGCATATGGCAGATCGGAAGTGACATTTATATGGCGTGATCAGAAGTGTGTGTGACTGTAACCCATGACCTTGGGGACTTTTCAAGGTCAAAATGCCACAGGGAGAGGTTAAAACAATGGCAATGAATTAAAATATGTTTGATATTTAAAATGGTGTCACAAAACTCGCACTTAGGTTTGCAATCCGCCAGAAGAAACGAGTGTGTAATAAACAAATGACCTAAGCGGAGGCATGCAAGTACAACTTCCTCCTTGCAATTCCTGCAGTAACATGACTGCCATGGTTTGATGATAGGTTTGATCTCAAAGAGCTTGTTGGTAAACTGTTCTGACCAAGATCTCTGCCACTGTGCCCGGAGCTCGATGGTAATATGCTGCTGGAAATCCAGTTATGGAACCGGCAACAGAGGGCCAGACAGGGGTGTAGCTGACTTGGCAACAGCATCTGCCAAGTCATTGCCCCTGAACCAATATGACCAGGCACCAAACAGAAATGAATGGTTGTTGTGGCTGCCAGATAACGGAGCTGCTAGCAGATCTTAGAAAGAACTGAGTGATGCCTTACCGAGATCAAAGCCTGTAGCGAGCTAAACAAGTCAGTGTAAAGCACACACCAACGATGATACTTAGCTGCCACATAGTCCAAGGCTTGATTGATAGCATGCAACTCTGCAGTGGGACCTGGTCTGCAATGATTACATCACAGCAGCCCATGGCTGGCTGATCCAACACCTCCTACAAGAGTAGGCCGTACAACTACATCACAGAAAACAGACTACGTCTAGAGCCCCTACATACCAGGCCAACCACGGCGACCTATCCACCATTCTTATGACAACTGGTGATGTGACAGTGTTATAGTCAATGCAGCCGCCGTGTGCACCACAGTTTTTCGAATCCTTAGTATATAAAAAACAATTATTATCGGAAGATATTCAGCTGTGAATTGTCTAAACAACTGTAGGAACAATTGCACAGTGTTTAAATTCAAGGTTGATCCAATTAAATTAAAAAAAAGGGGGTTTAAAGAAGTCGACTGAGAACGTGCATTAGGCTTACAGCGTCCTATAATATATACTTCTGACTATTGCTTCTGTATTTTATTGTTAATTTATGTGATATATCGATTAGTATATGCAGATGAATGATAGCTACATTTAAGTTAGTAGTCATTCATCGTTTACGATCAAGTTTAGTTTGGTTAATATCCTAAAATAGGCATGCAGCAAACTTCGACATGACGGCCGTAACCCTCCGCTTCCCATGCGGGCATACCGAGATCAGCAACTACCGTAGTCGCTAAATGCCGATCATCGCTGGGAATGGGGAGGCTAATTTTGAATTCATTTATACTTAGCTATACAATTAACTACACATGTAGCAGAATGTGGTGATAGGAAAAATCTTTCACATAGAAGGAAAACATTTCACAAACAATATATTATATGATTACAAAAAACTGTAATTCATTGATTATTAAATGCCACTGTTCAGAAATTGTTGACTTTTATACAAAGTACCAATTTTTATAATTTTCAGGCGAGACCAAATTAAGTTTGATATGTTTTTTAAACCATATTATTTTATAAAATACTTATTACTTATTAGCGATTAAGTTAGATCTTGATAATATTTTAAGACACTTGTACGTTTTCAAGGGAGGACCTGCAGTACAATAACCACTTTCTACCTTGCGAGCGAATCCAAAATTGGCCTCCCTGTTCCCAGCGATGATCGGCGTTTAGTGACTACAGTAGTCGCCGATCTCGGTATGCCCGCACAGGAAGCGGAGAGTTACAGCCGTCACATCAAAGTTTGCCGCACGCATATTTTATGATATTAACCAAACTAAACTTAATCGTAAAAGACAAATGACTACTAACTTAAATGTAGCTATCATTCATCTACATATTACTAATCGATATATTACATAAATTAACATTAAAATGCAGAAGCAATAGTCAGAAGTATATGTTATAGAATGCTGTAAGCCTAATGCATGTTCTTAGTTGAATTCTTTCAACCCACTTTTTTAAATTTAATTGGATCAGCCTGGAACTTAAACACTGTGCAATTGTTCCTATAGTTGTTTAGACAAATCGCAGCTGAATATCTTCCGATAATAATTGTTTTTTATATACTAAGAATTCGAAAAACAGCGGCGCAATCGGCGGCTGCATTGACTATAACACTAAAGTCATGTCACCAATTGGCATAAGAATGGGGGGATTGGTCGCCCTGGTATATAGGGGCTCTACACGTAGTCAGTTTTTTGTGACATAGTTGTATGGCCTTCTCTTGTAGGAGGTGTTGGCTGATCCCACTGATGTGCTGGACTTTGAGCCATCTGTGAAGACAGGCAAGAAGTCCGGGTACTCAGCACAATGGCTGGCAAAGAGTTGCCGGTATACACAGTCAGGTGTAAAGGCCTTCCCCATGCCACACAGGGAAAAATCACAGGAAATGGAAACAGCGACCACGGTGGGAGTGACTCGACTGTTGATTATGCGATGCTATTGAGACTGGTGTTGATGTCTCTGAGGTAGCGCAGACTCGCAAACCAAAAAGATGAATGGCAGTCGGCCAATTAATGCAAAGTATTTCAGACTTTGGACTGAAAACACAGTCCCAAGTGGGATGGCCTGGCAGGGATCGCAATTTAGATGTGTATTGTAAGGACAACTGCTGACAGCGAAGAGATAAAGATGGTTCATCGGTCTCAACGTAAAGACTCTGGACTGGTGAGGTGTGGAAGGCACCCATGCTAACACAGAGGGCCTGATGATGGAGGGGGTCCAGCACATTCACACCAAATCCTGGCAGAGTCGACACCTGGGAGCAATTTGCAGCTGTCTTTCAATGACCCTCATGCTGGACGAAGAGCAAAAGATGCTAAAATCATCAACACAGAGGGCATTGTCTGCAGATGAGGAAGTTGTTGAGTAATAGAATTAATCTTGACAGCAAAAACCATAACACTTAGAATGCAGCCTTGTGGCACCCCCTGTTCTTAGGGGTACGGCCATGACAGAGTGTTGCTGACCTGGACACGAAAAGAACGTGCCGATAAGAAGTTGGAGATGATCAGCATGTGACCTCTCAAGCCGAAGCTATGGAGGTTACGAAGAATGCAGAATCACCAAGCTGTGTTGTATGCTTTTTCGGTCGAAGAAAATTGACACCAGGTGCTCTCTAGGTAAAAATGAATTTCTGATAGCCGATTCAAGGCATATCAGATGGTCAAAAGTTGACCGTTGCCTGCGAAATCCACACTGGGTTTTGGAAAGAAGGTTGTGGTGTTCTAAATACCAGATGAGTCGCATTTACCATTCTTTCCAACACCTTGCACACGCAACTTGTCAATGCAATTGGACGATAATTAGAAGGGATCTTGAAATCCTTTCCTGGCTTCGGGAAGGCGAAGACGATGGCCTCCCACCAGGAGTCCGGAAACTGATCAAGAAAAATGCGATAGAAAAGTTGGAGCAGCCAATCCTTACTCAATGGTGAGATATGTTGGAGCATGGCATAATGGACATTGTCTGGCCTGACAGCAGATGCATGTGAGGTGTACAGAGCAAGGTGAAGCTCCTCCACTGTGAATGGCCTGTTGTAAGGCTCCAGAGGCCATTTGAATGGAAGGTCAGCGGTGAGCGTTCTGCCTTGCGCTTCTGGACCAGAAACTCAGGGAGTAAGAAGACGAAGAAGAGATGGAGGAGAATGACTCCACCAGAGTGTCAGCAATTGTCTGCCCATTGTGCTCCAGGATCGATAATGAGTGGGACATGTAGTTCCCACCTATCTTCCAGACTTTATTCCACATGACCTTAGAACAGATCATGTGAGTGATAGAAGATGTGTATTTAATCCAAGATTCCTTCTGGCTCTGGCGTCAGATGAAACGGCTTTCGCCCTGGCGCATTTGAATGCTTCAAGGTTGGGGGACGTTGGATAATGGCCTAAATGGCCAGGTCCAAAACACCCCGAAAGCCTTGTTCTGTGCCTTACAAGCTGTGATGCAATCTGGATTCCACCATGGTTTCGGAAAATGAGGAAACAGTGTCACAGTTTGAGAAAATGTGGATTAAAAATAATTTAAAATTCTCTGTCATTGAGCAATAAAATTTTAGAGTTTATCCTTCAAACTATTTGCATGTTGAAAGTTCTTAGGAGTAAACTCTCAGAAGCTTTTCGGAGCAAAGACAGCATAGCATCCCTTCATAGAAGACCGATTCACTACATAGCATTACTTCACTGAAGATGGAGTGCTGTCTTTGCTCCGAAAAGCTTCTGAGAGTTTTCTCCTAAGAACTGTCAAAATGCAAATAGTTTGAAGGATAAACTCTAAAATTTTATTGCTCAATGACAGAATTTTATATTATTTTCAATTAATTTCTGAGCAAGAAGGTTTTTTTAATTGAATTGTGGATTTAGCTGCAGTCAGCCACTCCAGTCAGTCTGATGGAGCCTCCACTGAGATACACGTGAAGGGCTGCAAGGCCCCCCATGGGAGATGGTGCACACCACACAAAGATGATCACTTCAGTAAGGGTTATCCTCGACCTCCCATGTAAAGAGTGGAAGGATCGAGGAGGTTGGTTGGTTGTTTTATCTCTGAGTGGCACTTTTTTGCGCACAATGGGCTAAATGGCCAGGTCACAAAACCCTAAAGGCTCAGAGAAGTTTGGGAGAGGGGACCCACTGGAACAGCTGTTGGAAGACAGATGGTAGCCTCCCATCAGGGCCATACAGTGTGATCTTGGTGGAAGTGGAATCTGCTGGTGGAAGCAACCTCAGCAATTACCAGGATCATCCTTTCCCAGGTCTCTGTGCATGAAAAACATGCAGATGAACATTCAGGATCCTGTGAAGGTACCCAACCAGTGGAACCTTCACAGGGTGGTCCCCTCACCAAGAACAGGGGCTCGCACCGAGGGATTTTTAGAAAGGGAGTCAAATTTTTATAGCCGATGACACTCCCCATGCCACAAACTTTTATTTGACTTCGAAATCATTTTTTATCTCCATCACATTTAAAAGATATGGTGGGACAACTGTTTTGACAAATGGCCAAATGTGAAGCAAAAAGCAATAGGAAGATAGGTAAAAAAAAGTAAACGCTTTCCTTTTATTTGAAAAACATTTAACTTGCCTCCTATTTTCTTTGAACTTCTACTACTGCTCAGAATTAAATGTTTCTTTCCCCTCTCTTCAAACATGAACTGTTTCTCCTACTTTAGGAATATGGTTCAAAGGTTTTTTTTTTTTAAAACTTAAGTAAACTTTCGGATTGAAGGCATATTTTAGCAGAAAAACTACCCAAACATCTATACTTTGACTGCTTATCCTTAACTAATTTAAGGATAGAAAGTCTCAGAAATGTTGTTCATCTGCATTCTCAAGTTATAGTCATTATCTGCACAATTCCTGGTTGGAATTGCCAAGAGTTTATTTACAGAATAAAAGACTACTGACTAATCTTACTGGTTAATATTTTAACCCAGGAGTAATCAGTCATTGACCCTTTTAATCTACTTATGTGTATTTTCAGATTCCTACATGAGAATTATTATGCAGATTTGCCTAGCTGAACTTAAAAATTTTCCTGATTAGTAGCAGTATAGATAAGTCTTGGGCTGTTCTTGTGGATATTAACACATCTAGTGATGCCAGGTAGTTTTCATATTCTTGTGGATGAACATTAAAGTATGTTTTGGTAAATTATGGATGCAAAATTCATATGAATTATTTAAAATACATATAAAAGGCTGGAATGAAAAAGGAAAATAATTTCTTAACATTTTTCCTTTGTATTTTTGGCAAAATATAATATATAATATTATACTTATGCACCATTTTAAAAACTAAATTATAGAATTAAGATAAGAAAAAAATCAAAATGATTCTTAGAGCAAAACTTTTAAAAGGAAAGTTAGTATTAAGGTGGAGACAGCTCAATGACCCATGCACCTACCAACATGGCCAAAAGAGATACATCTACTCCTGGATTGATTAGATAATCTAAAATTGGATATTGATTGTAATAATTTATTTTTTGCAACTATTCAATTTACTTTGCTGCATTTTAATTTTAAAAAGTTACACTGGATTACACAAACAAATACAGATTTTATCAACAGTTGAAGAATTTAAGGATAAAATTTAAACTTCTTTCCTACAATCGGGAAATTAGGAAGTGCAAAGAATCACCTGGGATTTCTCAGGCTTGAACTAAATCTTTTGGCTATTGATTTGGACTCAAATCAGATTTCCAACCATGGCTTCAAATTTTCATTGTAAAATGAGTCAATGTTCTGACATCAGTATCAATAAAAACATCATATAATAACCTTTAATCAATTACTTATAAATACAGTAATTCCTCATATACCACACACAATAGCATTATTATTCACCACACAAAAACATTATGCAATAAACAAATTATTTCCTGGCAATCATTTTTCACTTTAAACATACTTTTCTTGTAATAATGCTGACTACTTGTCTGAACATTAAGTTATAAGAAGTTGTGGGTATTTGCCTATGCAGAGGAATATATTATTACAGTTTGTCTCAGTGTTTTGTTTACCATTGAGTCGGTCATAATTTTGTGTGGTTTGAATATATTTTCAAATGTATACAGTACATTATTATTCTTTACCATTAATAGCAAGCAAGCAAAACATGAAACCATTGTTTCTGTAAATAAAAGGCAGAGAAAAGCATAACATTTGAAGAGAAACTCAAAATAGCACAGAAAATATACTATTTTTATATTAACTAATGTATGCTTTTAATTTAGGCCATCTTTTTCAAGAGTTAACTTTTTAATGAAACTTACCAATGCATACACGCATAAAGACATTCAAACATGAACATAGAGACAAATATATAGTGCATTCATACCAATAATATACTAACATATATAAAGCAAGCTAACATGCACAGACACAAACACATAATGTACTTGAAAGTAACATAATAAAATTAAAGTGTAAAATAACAGCAAGGAATGCAATCCCTGTCTTTTCCATTATTATTATTAACTAGAAAATCACTAGAAAACCATTCCCACATTAAATGTTTTTGCATAAAGCATATGTTTTTAGGAATACAACTATGGTATTATGTGAAGAATTACTATATGCTTCTGTGCCAGAGTGAATGGTGCATTACACACTCCAATAGTGTCCCATGACATGGATCCTATAGGATATATAACCCTATGAAAGCTTCCATGGAGAAACACCTTAGTGAAACTAGTGTGTTGCTAGGATTCCCCAATTAAATCCTAGAATTGTTTTTTTTTCTCTTTTTTTAACTTGCTAAATTAAAAACTTGCAAATCTTTTAGCATAAAAAAAGATATTTATGTAGTCTGAACATATTTTTTGCTAGTTATATTTCACCTGCTTATTTAGTAATCTTTTGTTTGTTAACTACATTGCATTACTTACTGATGCTAGAGCCTTTCCTAATGTATCTCCTGTCTGTGTTGGTTGAGTACCTCGATTCACCAAAGCATCTGAGGAACTCAATGGACTGGGAGAAGTTGTAGTTTGGCCATATAGTGGTGAGGCAGATGAATGGGCCATAGATGCTCTATGACTGGACGGGTCCCTGAAGCTAGACATGGGTGGAAGACTATTGGCCATCATGGATGGGTCATGACTTGCAGACACTGCAGTGTAACCCTTTAGAAACAAATTAATAAATCAAAAAAGATAAAACTAAGCATATCACACAGTTATTTATCAAAATAATTTTGTAAAATCCTAAACTACATTCAAGTTTTATTGTGGTATATACACCATCACTGCTATCAAATTACATTCTTCTCATATGTTCTTGCAGGAAATCAAATAGATGAATGCTAGGCTATACGAAATAAATATGGAATAGCTGGTTACTTGATTTAAACAACTGCTTTTACAGATGGGTGAAATATTAAAGATGCATTCCACAGGCAAAATTAAGCAATAAGAAAGTGGCATCTGCTTCTGCAAGTGTATGTTGTTTGTTCTTAATGATGACTATTCTGAATAATGTCCCCATATTATATGATAGTTATACAGCGAGATTTAAAAATAACTGAACGCTCAAAAATTTGCTACTCAGTAACTAGGCAACTCGCACCATGCAACTTCTTTTGGGGATACATCAAGAAACTTGCATTTGTATTACCTCTTCCTCATAACCTTAAGGAAATGAAGGATCACATCATGGCTGCCATTTCAACCATCAATGGTGATATGTTTATGATTACAGAATTGACCCGTAGTCTAATCAATCCTGTAGTTTACGAATTAGTACAGGATTGATGTGTGCTGTGTGACACAAGGGGCACATATTGAGCATTTTTAAGATTATAGAAATAACTATGATAGTTCCTTTACAAATTGGTTTTGACTACATTTTCATATATAACTTAGTTACTGAGCAGTAAATTTTTGAAAGTATTTAATTCTTATTGAATCACCCTATGTGTGTGTGTGTATATCATATGCATAAAGTATATGTTTTTAGGAAACAAACTATGGTATTATGTGAGGAATTACTATGCATATGCAATTTAATTCAATGTATGTCTATATAATTATACACACACATATTGATGATTATTAAAAAAAATTCTGGTACTGGTAGAATGCAATGCAACTGTTTTGGAATATTAAATTCATTTCAAGAATCTACGAAATTTATAAAAATTACAAATTTTTTTAGGGAAAAATTTCATAATTCTTAAAATATAAAAATAATACCCCTCAAGCAGTTGCTTGCCACAGAGGTCTGACAGGAGCCTGTTCTTAATACTATTTAATTATGAAGCAATGGGCTCACATTGGTGATAATTCATAAGAGACATTTAGTTTCAAGAATTTCTATAAATAAAATAAATATCCCCTCAAGCAGGTGCTTGCCACAGAGGTCTGACAGGAGTCTACACAATTCCTGCTTGGCAAATTTTAATGATAATCAGTTGGTCAATAATCTAACATTGTGCTTCTTGTGTCCATAAGCAATCCAGTTTAAATTTATTAAGTAATTGTCAAAATTGTTTAACTTCATTAATTTGGAATGGATTTTGCTACTTCAAACTGAACTTCAAAAAAAAGGCACCTGGAAGCTGCATTTCATGAACAGCTTACCGTGTACGTCCATTTCTGGAACTCCATCCATTTATGCATTTACTCATCTGTATCTATGAAATTCTGCTTGCAATATGGATACTTTTACCAAAAAGGTGAGAAACTAAGTAGAATTAACTCAGTAGTTGGAATTCTAAAGAAATACCAACTCACTAAAAAGATATTAGGTTCATTGTGAAACTGTCCAATTGCCCTTTAATCCACAAGTTATTATAGCTTGATTTTAAGCAGAGTATACAGAGGAAGTTATTACCAATGGTATCACACTGTGATTAAACCATTTTTGTCACTTTCTTCCTTTAATGCCTATTTAGAATACTAAAATGTATGCCACAGCTGTTTTCATAATGGCAAGGTAAGTTTGCTGAAGTTATTTGTTACATTTTCACAGTGCTGATTTTAGGCAAATATTTTAAGAATTTGATTGCAATTGAAATTATTTTTGATTCTTTCAGAATCTTTTGCTTTATATTTATAGAACGGCAATCTATGCACCTACTTGCAATGGTGACTAAATTTTCTGACATGGCTTATTACTTTCAAAGCTAGGATAATTTTCAAAATTAAAAAATTTACACTAGAAAGAATATGAGCTTTTATATTTGAATGTGGTATCATCAGTTTTAATGCATCATCATCATCATCCTCAAGCAGCCATGGGCTACGGAGGTCCAACCAGACCGCGCAGTTTAATTCTCCAAGCATATCTGTCCTGAGCTACATCTGCTGCATCCGGCCACTGTACACCAATTCTAACAAGGTCCTGTTTGACATTGTCTGCCCACCGCATCCTAGGCCTCCCCCTCCTTCTGAGGCCTCTAGGCACACTGTTCATAACCCTATTCGCCAATCTATAATTATCCATACGGGCAACATGGCCAAACCAGCGGAGTCTCTCTCTGCACAATATGCTGCTTAAAGGAGGTTGCAGACTCCTTTGCCTAACCTCATCATTAGTTACAAAGTTAAACCACCTAATACCCAAGATACTGCGTAAGCATCTAGAATCAAAAGCATCTAGTTTCCTGTTATCTTGCTTACACAGCGTCCAAGTTTCACTACCATAACTAACCCTAGAAAGAATCAAACTATTATACAGTCTAATTTTAGTCTTTAGGTGTATACGCCTATTTCTCCACAATCTCCATAGATTCTTAAAAGTCCCGGCAGCAATACCTATTCGTCTGTTAATCTCATGCCGCACGTCACCAGTATCAGTTACGCAGCTCCCAAGGTAATTAAACTGTGACACCTGCTCAAGACTGCAACCATTCAGATTAACTGAATCACAACCTGCCTGACCAATTTTCATCACTTTAGTTTTCTCTCTGTTTATAACCAAACCTACTGTACTACCAGTCTCATCAACAGTTCGAATGAAAGAGTTCATCTCATCAACATCATTTGCCAAAAGGGCTAAATCATCAGCATAATCTAAGTCAGAAATTTTCGTATCTCCAGCCCATTTAAGGCCAAAAGCTTTCCCTTGAAGTGAATTTCGCATAACATAATCAACAACCAAACTAAAGAGAAAAGGAGACAAAATGCACCCTTGTCGAACACCAGAAGTAATGCTAAACCAATTGCTACAAGACTTACCAACCCTCACATATGACTCAGTGTTATTATAGAGAGCTTTCATTATGTTAACTAACTTGTCTGGTATACCATATGATCTCACAATCAACCACAAATTATGACGATCAACAGAGTCGAAAGCCTTTTTGAAATCAACAAAGCTAGCAACCAAAGGTTTCTGAAACTCTAAACATCTCTCAAGAATCTGCCTAAGTGAAAATATCTGATCCACACATCCCCTACCACTTCTGAATCCACATTGCTCATCACGCAATTGCCTGTCAACCAGATTCTTAATTCTATTAAGCACAATCATGGAAAGAACTTTACCTGGAACGGAGAGTAGGCTGATACCCCTATAGTTATCACAAGAACTGCGATCACCTTTTTTGAAAATAGGGATAATAATAGCTCTGGTAAAATCTTTAGGAACCATGCCTTTATCATAAAAGTTATTCAAAATTTCAGTCATCCAAATGGTAACTGAAACATTCCCAGCTCTAAGCATTTCTGTAGTAATTTCATCCACCCCTGGGGATTTATGAAGTTTAAGTTTAGAAATAGCCAAACTAACTTCAGATTGTGTTATAGGGCCAACATTAAAGCCAACAATGCATCTATCATCATTGCAAACAATGGGAGTAGAACTAACCACATTGTTTAGAACATCACTCAGCCCACCTAGCCATGACAGAATCCTCACCTTCTATAACCTTGCCTTGTTTATCCTTCAATCCCTGTATACCTGTTCGTTTTCTACCACACAAAACATTAACTATCTGGTACAGCTCTCTGCTGTTGTGCTGTCTAACTGCTTCCTCAGCTTTGTCAGCAAGGCCATCAAGCCAAAGATTCTTATCAGTAGCTAACTGACCCTTTACACGTTTATTAAGTTCTTTGTAATGCTTTCTATTAGGACTAGTAGGGTACTGATTAAGGACATTCCTGCAGTTCCTTCTTTCTGAAATAAGCTCAAGTGCCTTATCACTTAAATAATTCTGCCTCCTCTGCTCCTTTTTCCCTAAAAGAGTACTGTTAGTTTCCAAAAAAGCCTGTTTAAAATGGCTCCATTCTTCCTCAACTTCAGTATTAAGCAAACCATGACTGTCATAATGACTAAGTAACCTATCATGGTAAGCTTTAGCTATAACTGGGTCTTTCAGAGCTTCAGTATTAAAGGTAAATTTTTTAACCCTAGCACAACACTTTTTAAGCTTAAGTTGCAAGACACTTTTAACAAGGTAATGGTCAGATCCAATTTCAGCTCCCCTATATGCCCTGGTATTTCTAACAGAACTAGCCCATTTGCTGTTAATTAATATATAATCAATCATATTCTTATGCAGCCCATCAGGTGAAACCCATGTGTGTTTATATATGTCGCGGTGTTTGTAATATGTGTTAGTTATTCTGAAACCATTTAGTTTACTTACCTGTAGGAGACGTTGCCCATTGCCATTGCAGCTACCGATACCAAAAGGGCCTATTACTCCTCCCCAAAGGTCAGAGTCGGTACCAACTTTGGCATTGAAGTCACCAAGAACAAGGGTAATATCTCCTTTCTTGACAGAATTCAAAATATCCTGAAGTTGTCTGTAAAACCTATCCTTCTCATCCTCATCAGAATCCTCAGTGGGGGCATAACAGCAGATAACATTCAAGTTTTTAACGCTTGTCTGAAATTTTGCTGTAAGAAACCTTTCATTAATGCACTCATATCCTAGAAGAGCATCACTAGCATGTCTGCTGAGCAGCAGACCCACGCCTTGGTGATGCTTTCCATCCTCCCTCCCTGTAAAGAGAAATTTAAAGTTATTTTTAAGTATCTCACCTTTACCTGTCCATCTGGTCTCTTGCAAGCCTAGAATATCTAGGTTATAGCACTGGAATTCCTGCATGAGGACATCAAGAGAATAATCTCTATGTAATGTCCTCACGTTCCACGTTCCTGCAGAGAGAAAATGATTAGTAGTTTTTAAAGAAATTAGGTTTATTGAGATTGGTAGGGCCAACAATATCAAACAGCCCCCTGATCGCAAGCATGGGGCAAAGACCTGTTCCCCCTCCGCTAAAGGCTGAAGTCACCAATGCTGGTAGGAACATCAGGCACCACCTTTTCAAGTGGACTTTTTCAAGAACCATATGGCCTGCCTGAGACACATTACTCCAGTTTAGGCTTGACGATGCCCAACTAGCTAAGTAAGGTTCAGGTACCTGCGATGGCCTCTGATTAGGATTATCCACCAGCTGATATAAGGTATCCCATGCCTCTGTTCACTTAGAGCTGGCAACCCAGAAGCAAACAGAAAACACAGCGGCAGACTCTCCCTCAACAGAGGCCCACCAGTGCAGCAAGTCCAGGATCCATAATCAAGCTCAAATCCATAAACAAGTCCAGTCTAGTAGGTATAAATGGTCAGCACCAGGACCCTGTGAAGTTGACCACTTGCTCTTTTTTAATACATATATAAAAGCACGGAAATGTGTTGCCCTCTTCTTCCCATGTTAGTGCATGTTTTTACTTTTAACTCATGGAAAAACTACTTGCAGGTCAGATTTTATTTTAACTTCCCCATCTCTGGTTTATCAATTTAACTTCTGAATGTTGGTAATTACCTTTTTTTAGCATGCCACAGCTAGTCCAAATTGCTGTAACTGGCTTTTGCTGGATATTGCCAATGTCAGGATTAATATAAGAAAATAAAATAAAAACTTATGGAAATAAAGAGAAAATAAGAAAATTGATAGAGTCTATATCATAAGAAAATAATAAAATTAAAAAAATGGCAAAAAATGAATGCAAAAATATAAGTTCAGTAAACTACACCTTGAGAAATACAACAAAAAAAATTCATAACATGCACTGCTTGTTTCCTTTTGATTTTTAATCAAACTGACAATCCGATTTGTGAGAAAACTGAAGATTCGCAATCCTTAAGATTTTTATGACGCTAAAAAATTAATAAAATTTATATCCTGCTTATACTTTGTGTTGTTTATTGCCTTAATAAGATTAAAAAGCATAACTGTTCATTGCAAAACAAAAAGAGAATTTTGATTATAAGAATAAAAAAATTATTTCAACCATTTTATGTTCCTTTGTGTCAAATTTGGAACTGACTGATGACATCACAGATGGACATTTCTAATAATCCACTCTTCTCATTTGTGCAATTTCTTACGTGAAATTGTGAAATATTTCAAGAATTTTGCAAATCAGTGTCTTAGAATTACATTAATACTACAAGCTACCCACATCAATATAACAATATATGCAAAAGAGTAATATTTTTTTTCCTGGTTCGTCTTTTTTATCAGTAACTAATACATAAAAATGATTAATCCAGAAAAATCAGATGTTCAGTATAGTTTACTTAAAATATTGTTGTAAATGTACTGGATAACATCTTATACATCTAACACACTTACTTATATATATACTGATAACTCATAATCAAAGGATAATGTCATCCTTGAAAAGTATATACAGGGTGATTCAAAACTTATCGTTCAAATTTCGTGGGGAGGTAGGGAATACGTCAGGAAACCGATTTCACATAGGAAAGTATGTCCGCAAATGTACGCATGCGTATGTAGAGGGCGCTGTGTGTACCCAACCAGTGTACAGTTCGCCCGACCACTCCCGCTGTCATCGGTGTATGGACTGACTTACTAGTGATAAGATGAATCGTTTTACGCATCAAGAGCTAGCGGATATGCAGCCCATAGCACAATTGTTGCGCGTGATTACCTGAACCGAACATTCGGCGGTAGAGGTGGACCGATCGCTTGGCCACCCAGGTCACCTGATTTATCGCCCATGGATTTCTTTTTGTGGGGGGTCATGAAATACCATGTGTACGAGACCCCTGTCGATGTGGACCTTGTGAACGAATTGACCCAGTGAAATGGACCTTGTGCACGAATAGTGGCCGCCGCAGGCATTGTCCGTGATATGCCAGGCATTTTTGAAAATGTTCGGCGGTCAATGCAACGGCACAGTGAATCCCGTGTCCGTGTAAATGGTCGCAATTTTGAGCACCTACTGTGAACCTGTACTTTACCTTGCTGGAATAAAAGTCACATTCGTTACCACTTAACTGTACTGTTTCCTTGTGTTCACTTTACTTGTCCATTTTGTTCATGTAGATGACGTTTGCGGACATACTTTCCTATGTGAAATCGGTTTCCTGACGTATTCCCTACCTCCCCACGAAATTTGAACGATACCCCCCCCCAAAAAAAAGTGAATTTTGAAGAAAGAGAGAATAAAAAATTAAAGAATGGCACTGTAACATTAAAAATCCGAATAAAGAGAGAAAAAAAAATCCAAAAGAAGAGTGAACAGTAGTTGTAGATCTAATCGAAGAAACCATTAAATTTAGACAGGATTCAGAAAAAAAAGCTCTCAGCCAATGAGAAGAGAGGAATTGTGGTATTGCCTGAGAGTATCAAAAGGCGAAAAACAAGTAAAAAATGTTAAAACTTAAGTAATTTTGAACTATAACAATAATATATAAAAAAAACTCTAATTAAACTCTAATTAGAGTGAATAAGAACAAAATAAATACAGGGTGATTCAAAACTTATCGTTCAAATTTCGTGGGGAGGTAGGGAATACGTCAGGAAACCGATTTCACATAGGAAAGTATGTCCGCAAATGTACGCATGCGTATGTAGAGGGCACTGTGTGTACACAACCAGTGTACAGCTCGCCCGACCACTCCCGCTGTCATCAGTGTACGAGCTGACTTACTAGTGATAAGATGAATCGGTTTACGCATCAAGAGCTAGCGGATATGCAGCCCATAGCACAATTGTTGCGCGTGATTACCTGAACCGAACATTCGGCGGTAGAGGTGGACCGATCGCTTGGCCACCCAGGTCACCTGATTTATCGCCCATGGATTTCTTTTTGTGGGGGGTCATGAAATACCATGTGTACGAGACCCCTGTCGATGTGGACCTTGTGAACGAATTGACCGCCGAGCTAGGCAAGTTTACGAAGACCGATACCCCAACAGAAGAATACTGCAGCATCAAATGTTTGCACGTGTGCATCGCAATCTGCGTGAACGTGGTTCACTGCGCAGCAATATGCAGGATACGGGGAGAAGACGACTGACGCGGACTGTCAACGTCGCAGAACAAGTCCTACAGTCCATCGAAGATAATCCGAATACCAGCACACGAGCTATTGCTCAGCAGCTTGGGGTCTCTCAGTCAGCAGTGTGGTGGATACTGCACAAGGAACATGTGCATCCTTACCATCTGCAAAGGGTGCAGTTACTGCATCCTGACGATTATCCGAAGTGTGTGAAATTTGCACAATGGTTCATGCAGAAAGGTGCCGTGGACCCCAGTTTTCCAGCTTCTGTCCTTTTTACAGATGAAGCTTCATTCAGTCATGAAGGTGTGTTCAATACACACAATTCACATGTGTGGGCTTACGACAACCCGCATAGTACGAGAAGTCACGCTGCGCAACATCGTTTTGCCGTAAATGTGTGGGCTGGAATCATTGGTGACTGTTTGTTGGGACCTTACTTGCTACTGCCCCGATTGGACGGCCGGAAATACCTAATATTTCTCGAGACAGTGTTACCGACTTTTCTGGGCGCTGTTCCTGCGCATATCTGCCGAGATATGTGGTATCAACATAACGATAAGTTTTGAATCACCCTGTATAAGGCAGGCATGTACAAACTCTGGCTCTTGGGTTAATCCGACCCATGTGAAAATGGTAAAATATATATATATTTTTTCCAACTTGCTCTATTGAAGTAAATGGTGCTTTAATGGAAATTTTGAATACATCCATATAACTAGCTACAGCATCACTGACACCAAATGTTCAGCAGCTCATTTCTGGCATCCATCACATACTCCTTCAACAAACAACTTTAGTTTTGATGTTTAATTTTTTTTCTTATTATTTTGTACCTATACATGACATGGTCTGTAAATAGTAGCTAGGTAGTCACTGAAAAGAGAGCTATACACCAATCCCCTGTGATGATGCATAGAACTGGCCAGGCCTAGCACCTAATGTTCGACCCCACCTTTTCGTAGTGCAGGTCATTAGTACCTTTAAAAAGAGATACTCTTGTGGAAGTGAATGGAAGGGGAGGGCTGCCAGATTAGTGTGGCCTACTGATCTGGACAACTATGGCTACTTTTCTTTTTTTTTCTACCCTGCTGAGGAGTGGTCAACCACACAGGGTCCTGGTGCTGACCATATAAACCTACTGGACTGGACTGAAATAAGGCTACAATTTTGATTATGGATCCTGAATTTGCTGCACTGGTGGGCTTCTGTGGTGGGAAAATTTTCCGCTCTGTTTTTCTATTTGTTTGTGGGTTGACAGCCCCAAGTGAATAGATTCACAGGATATGTTTATCAGCTGGTGGATAATCCTGAGCAGAGGTGATCGCAGATACCTGAACTCTTTGCTTCTACTGACATCATCAAATTCTACATTGTAGGATGTCTTCCGGTGTAGATGGCTTCAGCCTTTAGTGGTGGGGGAACGGGTCTTTACCCCATGCCTGTGATAAGGGGGCTGTTTGATATTGTTAGCATTCCCTCTCTCAATAAACATAGTTTCTTTAAATATCCCACTAACCATTTTATCTCCAAAGGTAGTTGGAATGTGAGGACTCTGCACAGAGTTTATTCTCTTGATGTCCTCACACAAGAATTCCAACGTTATAGTCTAGATATTCTTGGCTTGCAAGAGACCAGATGGACAGAAAAAGGTCAGATTCTTAAAAATAATCTTAAATTTCTCTTTTCAGGAAGGGAAAACAATAAACATCACCAAGACGTGGGTCTGCTTCTCAGCAGACACACTAGTGATGCTCTTCTAGGATATAAGTGCATTAATGAAAGGTTACTTACAGCAAAATTTCAGACAAGCGTTAAAGACTTGAATATTATCTGCTGTTATGCCCCAACTGAGGATGCCAATGAGGATGAGAAGGATAAGTTTTATGGACAACTTCAGGATATTTTGAATTCTGTCAAGAAAGGAGATATTACCCTTGTTCTAATTACCAATAGTTGGTATTGATTTTGACCTTTGGGGAGGGGTGATGGGCCCTTTTGTTATTGGAAGCTGCAATGGCAATGGGCAACGTCTCCTACAGGTAAGTAAACTCAATAACTTCAGAATAACTAACACGTATTACAAATACTGTAACACATATAAGTACACATGGGTTTCACCTAATGGGCAGCATAAGAATATGATTAATTATATATTAATTAACAGCAAATAGGCTAGTTCTGTTAGAAATACCAGGGCATATAGGGGAGCTGATATACATATAAACAATATATAATAATATATATAATATATATAATATACATACATACCTATACATTAACAGGGTTAAAAAAAAGAATTTTTTTCCCCTTTTATTGCACTTCACTCCCAATCATTGTCCCATGGGACATATTTTCCTATTTGAACCATCATCATCCTCAACAGCCATGGCATATGAAAGTCCAACCAGACTGCACAATTTAGTTCTCCAAGCATATCTGTCGTGAGCTACATATGCTGCATCTGGCCACTGCATACCAATTTTGACAAGGCCCTGTTTGACATTGTCTGCCCACCACATCCTATGTCTCCCCCTCTTTCTGGGGCTTTTAGGCACACTTCATAATCATATTTGCTAATCTATAATTATCCACACGGGCAACATGGCCAAACTAATGGAGTCTCTTTCTGCACAATATGCTGCTTAAAGGATGTTGCCGACTCCTTTGCGTAACCTCATGATTACTTACAAAGTTGAACAACCTAATGCCCAAGATACTGTGTAAGCATCTAGAATCAAAAGCATCTAGGTTACAAAGAATCCAAGTTCCACTACCATAACTAACCCTAAAGAGAACCAAACCATTACACAGTCTAATTTTAGTCTTTAGGTGTATACACCTATTTTTCCACACTCCATAGATTCTTAAAAGTCCTGGCAGCAATCCCTATTCATCTGTTAATCAATCGCACATCACCTGGATATATAAATGACATGAAATATGGTGTATATGTAAATTTTGTAATGTGAAGGTAGAGGATGCATGCCCAGTTAACTGGCAAGCCAATAAGAATGCACATTAGGGTTGCTGCAATCATAATTCATTTCCATTCCAACTTGCAATTTGATTTCCCCATGGCACAGAGATGTCATATGGTGATGACTGTGTATGGTGGAGAGTCAGAGGTAATATGGACCCAAGTTATTCTCGGACCCAAGTTATTCTCAGGTCAATGTATCCAGGGTCTTATATTTTAAAAATGTAAGGTCCTGGATACCATGATCTGAGAAAAATATTATATTTTGAAATAACCACAAAATATCAAAGCTTCGAGACATTTTCAACAGAACAAGATCATCTCAGGTCCACAACTGCTGAAGACAAACCATTGTCTGTCTTTAATAGCAAGATGATATAGAGAAACAACAGCTAAGGAACTATCAGTGTCTACAGCAGTGTCTCGCAAACTATGTGCCGCGAGAGATTTTCAAATTGACACTAGATATTCCAAAGATTTCATTTTGACTTGACTTGTGTTATCGACGTGCTTTAATGAAAATCTTTCAGATTTTATCAATTGGGATCTTGTAAGTATTTATCAAGCTTTTTCCAAATTGTGGTATTAATTTTTGATTATTTCAAGCCATAGAATGGATAAATATTTAAACAAACACCGAGTTATGATTAATTATGTTTATTATTATATTTACTTTAAATAAAATGCATTTAACGAAACTTCAATTTTCTTCTTTTTACATAACCATCAAAAATTCTTTTTTAGGTGTGCCGCAAAAAAAAAAAAGAGATTCAGTGCGCCGCAAAGTAAAAAAAATTGCGAGACACTGGTCTACAGGGATGACAGTTTCAAGACATACTGCACTTAGTAGACTATATAAATGAGGTCTGCATGCACAAAAACCAATCATTTGTATCTCCTCTCACTTACTTCAACAGACAAGCTTAACATATCGCAGAACATCACCTTTGAAACCCAGGCCCCTGGGCAAATGTGCTCTTTAAGATGAGTCCTGATTCAGTTTAAACAATCTTTTTCATTTTCACATTTTTCAGAATTAAGCCTTACTTGCTTGACTACTTACATGTGCGCATCTAGAGAGAACAAGGAATTAATCACAACTACTGTAATATCAGAGAGAAACACCACTTTCATTGAGTTAGAATGATGGTCTGGTCACAAAGAACTTCACATCTTTCAGGGAAACAGGCATTCTGAATGCTCAGTAATATATAGAGTTGAGATTCTTGTGCCCTATCTGAGGCATTTGAGAAGTGTTCTCTACCCTTATTTCATCCTTATGGACAATAATGTCTGTTCCCTTGGGCTCATGTAGTTGAAGTATAACATTGAGAGAAATTACGAGAATATTGAAGTACATCACTGAGAGAATTACAGAAAACAATATCTTGTTTCAGGTAAACATTACGAATATTTGAATATATCATTCAGAGAATTACAGAAAACAATATCTTGTTTCAAGTAAACATTTATTTTACTGTAATTCAGAAAGAAATTTCCTATCTATTCATATTTATTGTAAATTATTTTGGTCCATTTTTTTCTTCATTAAATTTTTGTCTTGCCAGATTTTTAATATTAATTTTAATGAACTTTTTTAGAATAATATATTTTCTTCATTTTTGTTAAATACTTTACTCTCATAAAACCAGAATCAAATGTTGTTTAATTTGGTATATAACCTGACCTATTTCTCTATTCTTTAGTTATTTGGCAAAAATAGTTCTAAAGTTACTTTTTTTTTTTAATGAGCAGAGGGAAAAAATAGCTGGGCCTGCAGATTCATTTCAGTGTTTCAGGCTGACCCTGGAAGAGTTAACAGAAGAAATCTTGATCAGCAACCAGAAGCCAAAGCACCTTACATTATTTATCAGGAGATCAAGAGTTCACATCCTACTAGCTCGAAGACAATTTTCTCTCCAATTCTTAGCTTGATGATGAAGAATGCTTCATCAAATTTTAATTGATCTTTATTTGTTCTTATTAACTTTGTGATACTCTCCTTGAAAACTATCAGCACAACTCATGCTCAACTAGTGAATTTGTCAAGTCTTATTCTGTAATGGTATGGCATCACTGAAAATTTCATTGGGAAATAAGTTTTTTTATTTAGCAAAAGTTTTTGCATTGATTTATACAACTTATTCCACACTTTCCACAATTTTGGGAGGAACACTATCATATGCTTTCATGAGATCTTTGAACAATAGATATAAATCATCTTGACATTTTATTGTATTAAAATGCCAATAATATAATAATGCAGTAAAATGTCCCAACATTCAAAAGGATGAAGATAGGAATGCTGAAGGTAGGAGGGGTATTTAGGCCACTGAAAGGAAGATAGGAGGAAGAAACTTTTATACTAATCGCTGAGAGTGTTTATGCTATTTAGGGTGTGGGATTAAGGGAGCCTACTGCCGTTTCACAAAATGCCACTGAATCTTCTGGAACTCATGACAGACACAAATGACCAGATGGTTATGACACAATTTTGTTTACAGCAACATTTACACTCAAATGAATGTCATATAGTAAAATGTACATCCTTCAGTACATAGGGAAACTAAGGTGGTTCACAATCCATTCAGCAACATGTCATAAATATTTCTGATGGTGTCCTGAGGAATGTTCCACTACAAAACATGCACAAGGTCTGTGCTGTATTTTAAGCTGGTCGAGGGTGTGTTTGCACACTATGTCTAATCATATCATGAATGTGCGACAGGCCTGGGGATATAACTGACCACAGAAAAGTACAGATATGCATGGGAGATCACAATTATGTAGGAGTGTTGCTTGGTATTGTTATCTTGATCAAAGATGGCATTGGGTATATCCATAAGAAATGGTGGACTGCAAGTAGGATGAACTATTAATGAGAATCATTAATGATTACACATATCAGAAGTGACTTACTGTCATAACTGATGGCAGCTGGATCCACTGTCATGTTGTCTCCTGAATGGATGTGATGATCATCAGCACTAAGGCAGAACCTGGACTCATCAATGAAGATGATGTGTTGTTATTCTTCAGTCCAGGTACTTAACCTAGCCAAATAGTGGGTGCAGTCAAGGACAGTCTGCACAATGATTACAGTTCATCGAATGGTAGCTATGATTGCAGTTGGGTTTGCTACTGCCTGTCCAATGATTTATCACTGCTATTGTGTCTGACAGTACATGGCCTATGTGACAACTCTGAGTACCTTTTTGAGAACCAATGGCAACAAGAACAAAATTGCACTGCAGCCCATACATGCAGCTATATAATGGGTTGATCATCCAGCTTCACACCGTCCTACAATCTGACCAGGCAAAAACGTGTCCAGCTGCTGATATGATTGGAAAAAACTGTTTTTTTTTGGCATCTTCTGCACTTATAGCTTATATATCAATATCTGCTATCAACCCTCTTTCATAGATAGTTTCAGACGACTACAGTACCTGAAGCATTTGATACAGCTGCTCAGCATTCACCCTGTGATCTACAATACACATTTGTCATGTAAATGTAATATCATCAGCCTGTACTAATGGATTAGCATGCATATCCAGCCACTCTTGGGTGGAGCAATTTCAGTGTTGAGCAATGTATAAAATATATTCATGGTGCATGCAGCTTCACAAGCATTTCATTGACATATTGACATTTGCCATAGAGCAGCACCATCTCACAGTACTGATTGTTGCCAGCTAGGTCTTCAACTGGTACACCTACAACCACTAGATCATGTACTGCTACACCTGATTTACATTTTTCCAGGTGGGTGCTGTCACCATCATTGTGTGTTGCGAATCTTTTTGTGATATCCCACAGTATTTTATGGTGGTTAAGCATCAAGCCTCCAATTCTGAATGATCAGCATTTATAGCCTTCCATTCACTCGTTACATGCATACCATGTTATATCCTACTAATTAGATGTTCTACCACTTTGTAACTTAAATTTTTTCTTAATATCTCTCTTTGTTAGCAAGTTAGATTTGTTAACTTTCTAAATTTTCCACTAGCACTACAGTTGCTGTCATTTGATTGGATATGATTACATTCTTATAAGTAGACTTTTGCACCCAGTATATATATATGTATATATACAGGGCGTCTCAAAAATATAGGTACAAACTTTTAGGGGAGGTAGATAATGTCTAAAGGAATGAGAATTGCATAGGAACCCATAACCGGAAACGTCATGGGAAAGTGGTAGCAGAGGTACAAGATCTGAAAGGACACAAGACAGTGATTAATAGGAAAACATTTATTGGACATAATTATTACAAATGGTGTACTAGATTGACCTGCTCTCACTTCTGCTACCTCTTAATGACCCATAATCGCACAAATTTTGATGCGCACATGCAAACAAACGGTGGCCCGATACATGTCTGTGTGGGAAGCGTTCTTGATACATTCGTTGAGCGGCTCCTCCGTTGCCCTAAGCTATTCCATACACTAAGTGCATGTCTGCTAGCTCCCTGTTCGAATACCTTTGCATGCACTTCGTCAGCCGACTACCGCTCGAATGAGGAAATCTGAAATTTCCTCTCTAGCGCACTGATGAACAGCGCCGCCTATTGACTTACGGTGACATTTCCGGTTATGGGTTCCTATGCAATTCTCATTCCTTTAGATGTTATCTACCTACCCTAAATGTTTGTACCTATATTTTTGAGACACCCTATATATATAATTACACATTCAACAATATATATACATACATATGCACATAAATATATAGTAATAAGTTACGTATTCATGTATATATTGTTCCCAAGCACATTCCTAATTATGCACATATTTTACCCAAGATATTAATCATGTTCTTCTGAGCAGGGTTTATTTCTTTGAGCATTTTTTTCCATATAGAATGTCTGGATGAAATAGATTTTGATGATATTACCATGTCCAAGTTATAGAGGTTTTACTGCATATTTTAAATATAGTACTCACCATGGGCTCCGGTGGAAGATGCATTGTGGAAAAGGCAGATGATGTTGGTGGTGGATGAGAGGCAGGAATGCCAATCACAGAGCTGGCATATGAGTATGAAGATGACTGGAGGCTTGAACTGGATGACCAGGGATCTTGGGGCCCATGGGGTCCATCTGTAATACAAGGGAGATATTTTTACATATAATTGATGGCAGTAATACCTTGGTCCAGACTATTAAAAATAATATATAAAAATAAATAAATACCCTCTCAAGCAGCTACTTGACCTTATTGGCAAGAAGGAACAGGTGCAGCAATGCAACAGAGCTGCGGGGACAGTTCCTTGCTGCCACTAGACAATGGATATGCACCCAGACCATACGAAATCAGCTCCATCGTGTTAGACTGCATGCCCAGCGACCAATGGTATGCATTCCGTTATCTGCTGAACACCGTAGAACGTGGGCTGATGAGCATCATCATTGGACCCGTGATGAGTGGTCAACTGTCTTCTCTCTGATGAGTCATGATTCAGTCTTCAGCCTGACAATCATCGTGTCCTGATCTGGCCTGAACAAGGAACACAGGAGAATCCATGTTTCATGCGAGAAAGGGATTCCTTCGGTGGCGGTATCATGGTGTGGGCTGGCATCAGCATTGGTGGTCGTACCGACCTCCATGTCATCAGAAACGGATCGCTAACTGCCGTCAGATATCGAGATGAGGTCCTGCATCCTATAGTAGTACCCTATGCTGGAGCAGTGGAAACAACTTTCTTTACATGGACGATAATGCAAGACCCCACCGTGTGCATCTCGTCAACAACATGCTTCAGGAGGCAGGAATCGAATGCATGGACTGGCCTTCACATTCTCCAGACCTGAATCCCATTGAACATGCTTGGGATGCACTGGGAAAACGTCTGGCAAACCGTCCAATGCCTCCCACAACACTTCTTGAGTTGGAAGTTGCCCTGGAGCAAGAGTGTCAGAGGACCCCACAAGAATTGCTGGACATTCTGATCCTGCCCATGCCCCATCACTGTCAAGTGTGTTTTGGCAGTCTTGGGTGACCATACACCCTACTGAACAATCAATGTGTGGCACTCTCGTCCAGTTTGACATGCTTCTGTTCACCCCCACCAATGTCTCACTTGCTACTCAATCACAACTATTGAGTTTGCATCTCATTTGCATAATCGAACAACTTTCTTTGACTTGTCGTTTGCTTTTCTGATGTTCTTGTTTAATAAAAAATATTCAAATGCTTTTTTTTATCACTTCATAATCATTTTGAAATATTTTCTAATTTTAGTGAGCAGTGTAGCTTGGCCCCTGGAAGGGTCAAGTGACTTACGACAGTTTCTTAGATATTATCTGCCATCTCCACGATTCTACGCTTCACTGTTATTTGATAGCGCCAGCATATTTACTTGGTTCTCCAGTGTTTTATCACATATTCAAGATGTTAACATTTTCATTGCTGGAACTATTAATTTCTCAGCAATTGTGAGAGAATAACCAGTTTCAGCAATTAATTTTGATATTTCATACGAAGCCATTTCAAGATTTTCAGATTGAGTGCCAAGAGAAAAATTCAAAGAGTCTTTTTAGTAGCTATTAATTCTCTCTTTTTATTTATGAGGAAATCTATCGTCTTATTACTGTATTCCGGATGTTTCAATTCCAAGTGCCGCTTGAACTTTGAAGGTTTCATGGACTCATTTGAGAGTGCCACATAACAAATAACACATAATGGTTTGTCATCAACACCCTTGATGAACCCAAATTGTATGTAATCCTCAGAATACTGTCGGGTCCAGGACTCCTTTTTTTTTGGTAAAAGTAATAGACTGCACATCGTGCGGTCGTTTGTTAGTGCCACTCTCAGAACCCGTACCCAAGTGCACATCACTCAACTGTCTGTTGGTGCCACTCTCAGAACTTGTATCCGGGCTGCACATCACTTGATTGTTTATCAGTGCTAATCGAAGAGTTCGTAACTGGCACATTGTTTGTTTGTTGTTTTATTACCCATTTATCCATGGTCAAATTAAATGTAATCAGTAAATACAAAAGAAAAAATTCGCTCTCTCTCGACACTTAACTCAAACTCAACGAGCAGAGTGGGTGCGGGCAGTTAAAACAAAAGCCAGATGATTCAGGTGGCGGTGCAGAAGTGTGGTCGTGTGTCTCTTCCGTTGCCACACAGCCTCGCCATCGGTTGGGCTACTTTGCCGCGAACGAGACTCCAGAACGACATGGACGGAGCGCATCATTCGTCTCGATTAATTGAATTATTTAATAGTCCCGATTCAACGTTATTTACTCATATTTTATAGAGTTTCATGAAAAAACGAAACACCTAGGTTTTCGAGTGTTTTATTTAGGTGCCCCGCCATCTGGGAAATGCTGTTCTAGACTAGTGCACTAGGGGAAAGACAGAAACTTAGTACCTAGTGGCCTTGTTGCCCTAGGCTGCACTTCAGACAACACTGATTAGAGGGAAGGGTCCAGACTAATTTCCCCCCACCCCTGTGTTGTGTGTCAGTGCTGCATTTTCCATCAACAAACTTTACAACATGCTAACTAAAGAGTGAAATGTCCTGACTCAAGATAATGTGCAGGTTATAATCAGAGGAACAAATTGAACTGTACGTGAATCTTCCTCAGAACATTTTTAATTAAGGACTGAGATTCAATGTTGCCCTCTTGAACATTTCAAGAACAGTGTGTCTTAGTTGCCATGTCGATTTTCTGTCAGAAATGTGGAGAATTTCTCCACCAACATCTGCTGCAAATCTCCTACCACGCAACACCAAAGTTTAAAATGGCCAAGCCCTGCTAAATGCTTTGGGACCAAGGAACATGAAGTTGAGGATCTAAGCTTCTTTCTGTAATAGTGTTTGAATGAGAGGTAATGCAGATTGAGTTTTGGGTCGTCCTTTTTTTTTTAGACAAAAAATCTGAACAAAGAAAGTTTTAGCCCTTGAAGATGTGGCTGCAATGATAATTGAATCTGTCTTGTCCCTGCCTTTTTGCAGTAATACTGAAATGTTTAAGAAATCAATTTTATTAAGTTATTACTTGTGTGGTTGTTCTGGTTAAATTTACCATATTAATTTAATTATTATGGTATTAATTATTAATTAAGTTAATTTACCAATATTAAGAGAATAAGAGGACCACTGCCACCACAAATTTCAGTTATGGAGTTTTCCCTCAAAGTTTGCCCACTTCACGCCACTGTTGGGGTAGGTATGACCCTGTACTGTATACTGTTATCTCTAACACGAAATTATTCTTATCTTAATTCTGTCTATTCATGGTAAAGGAATGTATGGGGACAAATTCCATCAATGGTAAGAGGATGGGGTGATAGACTTCAACAATAGTAAAGGGGGGGGGGGACACAAACAATTTTATTAAGGGTATGGGGGACCCCAACTTTACAAACCCCCCCCCCTCGATTTAAATATTTAAACACAAAAAAAAATACATAGCAAGGAAACAAAAGCAACTCGCAACTGTTTTTACAAACGTGATCAATCTATTTGGCATATATTGGCACACCTGCAATATTACTTTTCTGGGTAAATATTGTACTCAAACCTGTGAATATTTCACTCGCATTTGAAGTTCTAATCACTATTGTAATGAAATTTAAGCCTTTATTTTTAAAAATTACCTATGAAAATATAAATTCTGTATAATTAAATTTTAATTAAGATCTTGTCTGGTATATTGAAATTTACTAAGTAATTATAAAAAAATACATGCATACAAATGTTATCACCATTCTGCAAAATGCAAAGATAAAAATTTACCAACTTACCAATAAAAAATGCATCTGCATAAGGGCCTTGTTTGGAAGAATTAAACCGTGTTGAATCTTGATCAAAACCCTCAGACCCAAAAGGCTGCATAGATACATGAAAAGCATATTAACAACTAACATATGTCAACATAAATTACATATTTCAAAAATAACATTTCCCTTATTTTAATGAATTTTTTAAGTAGGAATAACATGTTTTAGACCAGTAATTTCATTTTACATCAGAGTAATAATAGTTAATATACCATCGCCAGATTTAGGAAAATTGTAGTGGAGTGGGAATTACCCTCAGTATCATATCCCCAAGTAGTGTGTGGGATGAGAGTTATAACTAGATTCACCTAGATACACTGGCCCAAGACAGCCATTGAACAAAAAGAGGGAAATTAAATATGCATAAAGATTTAGGTGATTTATTTTATCTAAAATTTAACTATAAGCTTTTTATTTTTAAATAGTATAAAATGAAATAATTTAGATATGACTTTGTTTATATATTTATGAATATTTTAAAATATATTACAAAATCTTGCCCTTCATGCTGATGCTTGCCACAGAGGTCAGACTGGAGACTGTCAGGTTTTATGCCATAATAGAAGATCTGTGAGGAGAGACCTTAGCAGAAAGACAATATAAACATCCAAACATCCACGTCTTCCAGGGCTTGAAGCCCGATTCCTTGAGTCAGTAGACAAACATACTAAACACTCTGCCATAACCCCACACACTTGAGGGTTTGAATAACATTTTCAGGAATTTCCTCAGAAAATATATGACTTAAGCATGTTTTATAATTAAGCCCTTTCCCATGAGTTTCTGGGTACACCAATGCTTAGCTTTATTAACTTATTGAATTACTTTTACTGTGAAAAACAATTACAACAGTGTAGAGCCAGATCTGAAGCTTTGTAAAAACTGCTTCTTTATGTTAAGAAAGTCATTGGAAGAAAGTTAAAACTTTCAGTCAAATCTCTATTCATTGAATATTTACAGTTATATTGTTTTACCTCTTAAGAAATACAGAGACCCAAAGGACTCAGAGGTCCTATCAAAGTCATCCAAGCATGTTTTATAATGTGCAAAGGGCTCTTCTACACATAAAGCAACTGCATTATATCACATCCAGACAAGTTTTCCAAGCCCATCAGTGTCCCATTTCTGATTGAGGTAAGGTGAGGATTAGATAAGAAAAAATCTTTATGTTGGAACACAAACCTGCAGATTATGATCCTGTCAAATTACCATCTGAGCCAACCAAACAGCAAGTATTTGAAAAGTGTTGGTAATGAAACATTATGCAATGGCAATGTCAGTAATGAGAATACATCTAAAAAGGTTAATTACAACATACATAATTTATTCAGTAATAAATTATCACAGGGTTGGGTTGTTTTACCTCTGAGCAGCACTTTTTTGCACACCATGGGCTAAATGGCCAGGCCACAAGGACCCCTAAGGCTGAGAAGGTTGGGGGAGGGACCAACTGGACAGTTGTTAGGACTCCTGTCAAGGCCACCCTGTGTTCTTTAATGTGCAGAGGTTATGGGTCTCCCACATATGGGGCCACAGCTTAATATCCCATCCAACAGACAGCAGCCTTTCCAAGCCCTTCAGTGTCCCTTATTGAATTATCACAGGAAAACATCCTGTAGACAAAACATTTGCTATTGATGGTTCAGTGGTTAAGATGCCTGGCATGCTTCTGGGAGACCTGGGCTCGAATCTCAGTCAGGACAATGAATTTTTTTCACTAATTATTTCAATTAACTAAGTATTAAACTAAAAGTATTTCTTTTTAAGCTTGGTTGAGTCTCTCCATTTCAACCAATTTTGGTCAAATTCTCATTGAGTGTAATGTCACTGCTTAAATGCTCCAATTTCTACAACTTTTCAAATATTTTGAAAACTCAGATTTTAGAAAGATTTAATTGACCTTTAACTAATATTCAACACTGTTTTTACATAAAGCCTTTTTAATTTGATACTTTTAAAGTTATGAAGCCTCAAATGTGATATATAGCATGTGTTATTCTCTCTAGGTCAGTTTTGGTTGGTTAAGGTTTTATGCAGCAACAAAGGTATTGTGCCAAACAAGATAAAAGAAAAAAAGGATAAACAGATAAAATCAATGACACCTTCAACCAAAATTAAAAACTAAAGACAAAAGTATATGAAAAAACACTCAAACTGTATAATGAAAAACAACTAGAAAAACAATGGTGCAAAATGCAATATAAAAACAAGAAATTACAAATATAAAATAAAAAAGAAACTGCAGAGGTATAGGATCAGTGAAAAAAGTAACAAAAGTCCAAATACAGAAAAGGTAAAACATAGCAACAACAAACACAAGTAGAAAAGGAAAAATTTGATGCATAGGGCCTATGTATCTAATAAGGCAAAACACAATAACTTTAAAATCCAAAACACTATATTTGATTTAAATAACAAAGAAGACTCAAAAAAGCAAAATCAGGGTCTAAAAATGATTCATTTGATACATGTCCAAGTGTAAGGAGCTCAAGACAGCAAATGTGCAATAAATACTGTTCAGCCTAGGTCATGGATTAAGTTTTATCAAATGTTATGAGTATATATAACCCGTAAAACACACAATTTCTTTTTCATCAAAACTAATGACATCGTAAACTAGAAGAATGCATATCATCTCTTGTTTTTCCCCTTTACCTACTTTTTGCACTCTTTAAAAGTTTTAATTTGAGCTAATGGATGATAGGGGAAAATACAAAAAAATTTTATTAGTAGTTATACAATTTAAAAAGTATTTGTCTTTTATTTCTTAATTTAAAAAGCTGCATTTCTCACACCCCTTCGAGAAAATTGGGTAGATTATTGTCATCAGTGGAATATCTGTTGAAAAGCTAAAACCAAAATGTACAACTTCTATTATATATAGGTCATTTGCAAAATTCAATAATAGTTCTGCCATTTCCATATTTTAGTGCTCTCTAATGATATGAATTAAAACCACTTAAGCATTTGAAAAAATGCATATTATAATTAATAGATTCTGAAAAAAAAAAAATTCCTCGCCACCAGACGGGAATCGAACCCGCATCTCTCCAGATTCATGCCAGAGTGCGCTACCATTGCACCAAACGTCAGACAACGAATATTTTCAGAATATGACCTTATAAATCTTCTTCCTGAGACGTGACTGATACAGCGCCATCTATACTCAAGGAGATTCAATTTTTTCAGTTGTTGCTATTGATTATCAGATGTTAATGAGAAGGTCGCTAACACGTTAAAGGGAATACTGTGCATTCACTTTGGATTGATTTTTAAGCATACAATATTTCATTAGTACAAATCCAATTAAAGTTTCCCAATTATTGCTTTTAAAAAAGGAGTCTAATTTTCCACACACACCCCTGGGGGTAAGGGGTCAAGCCATTGCAATCAGTGGAAATGTGGTCACTTTCACATTCCATTAAGAAGTTTCCGAAAATACGATCAAAGTATTTCATCAGTTCCTTTCTGATCAAAAAAGTATTTTTCATTTTTCTCTATAAATGAACAATTATCTGTTAAAAAAATTATATCCCACCCTCCTAGGGATAAGGATTCAACTTTTGTTCTCAATGAAAACTTTATAACTTCACATTCCATCACGAAAATTAAAAAATCTAGCATAAATATGTCGTTTATAATAATCGTTTTAAATTTTTGAATTTAACTTTTCCACTGTTAGAGAGCACATTTATAGCTTTTGAGAGATTTGGAAAGTTCAAACCATAATATTTCATCAATCCTCATCCAATCTAAAAAAGAATTTTAATTTATAGCTAAAAAAAAATACCCCCTCAAACAGCTGCTTGCTGCAGAGGTCTGACAGGAGTCTGTCAATTTATATGCCATAGTAGAAGATCTGTGAAGATGATCCCTTAGATCAGTAGCCAAGTGCACTAACCACTTGGCCACGGTATCTTTTAACTAAAAAAAAAATCGCCTTTTCCCACCCACCCCGTGTCAATTCATTGTTGCCAATGTAAACTTCATGACGTTCATATTCCACCAATGTAAACTTCATGACTTTCATATTCCACCACCAATTAAAATTTCTAGCTTCACTACATCGTTTGTAACATTCGTTTAAAATGTTAGAAATTTCGATTTTTTTCCCACGGTTAGATGGCGCAAATATATTTTCTGGAAGATTCCGAAAGTGCAAATCCTAATATTCCATCAATTCCTATCTAACTGAAAAAAATTTTTTAATTGATCTCTATAAACAAAAAAATTTCGATGTCTACAGACGGGGACAGGTAGACAACTAAGCGAAACTATTATCTCATTTTTTTTAAACGAGATAAAAATATAATATGTGCATTATTGATACTTTCGTTACTCGATTTCATTGTACAGTGACTTGATAGCTGCTCACTAATAGACAGTTAACATTTGGTCTTCCTTTTGATTCAAGTTTATAAAACACTACATTTTAATTTCTACTGTTTTACCACTAATTTTGCACTATATTTAAATATCAAACAAAGCAACACTTATTTTATCTGAAATTTTTCACAAATCTGAAGAGCATGTTTTGAGGTAGTTCAGATCTAAATTTAAAATAAAGCATACAATTATTTTTGATGCTAACTGTATCAAGCCAATGACATAGTTAGACCCACGCCTTTACTATTACAGCGACCCCTAAATGTATGGTATTAAATTTACTAATTTGCATGTAAAATATTGATTTCTTGAGAAGCTGGCAGGAAAAATTGAGTTTTGCTACAAGTGGGATACGAACTTATGACCTCCTGATAACATTGCTCCGACTGAGTTATTTCAAGCATAGTTCAAGTTTCAACTAACAATGGACTATAAAACATCCCAACTGCAGTTGCTCATGACGGCAAAACCTGCGTTCCCAAGCCATTTTCCACCTCCATATATTACTAAACTTTGCCTGTTTCCAATCCTATATGAGAAAATTGGAACTTCCAATTAAAAAGGATAAACCAGCTCCCTTCATTTTGACCACATGATATTCTTTAAACCCAATAATTTAAAAAAATTAAAAAAAAGCTTTTAATCGTTTATTAATGCCACAGAAACACTACTTGGACTCAAAACCCTGGTAAATGAAAAGAATATTAATAATCCTTGCGCAAATGTGTACTGCATGAGAAACTTGAACAAGCTTGCAGGTTCCTTTCCTCTATGTTGAATTAAGAAGCCTCGGTTTTTTTAAAGACGAAATAGAATTTCATTATAACTATGCATCTTCTACTTCTTTTTATAACACGCAAATGTAATTCCTATATCACATATATACATATTTTTTAACCCAAACCATTCCCTTATATACAAAAAAAAAAACGCATTTTAATAATTTTCTGCTTGCATTTTTTTTTCCTTTCATCCCTTTTGCGTAACGAACTGAGTTTGCACCCTTCCCCCTACTTCACTTCTTTACTTGGCTAGTCGCGAGCAAGCCATCCTGAAAATTTAAAGCCGAGATGGAATAATCCCAGCGAGAGGGGAAGAGAAAACCTCAGCAGAAGTTGGTAAGAGCGTAGAGCGGCGGCCCGGTAACGACAGCTCTCTTTAGCAGAAGGATGGGCCGCTAGAGCAGGCCCGGAATCAATAACATGTTGCCGTTATGCCTCCCATTTGGGCACACGAGAAGAGCGTCGGCGCTCTCCCATGCGAGCAGCTATCAATAAAGTCACACCAAGACGATAACACACAACGTTACCAAAGTAGCTGTCTCTGCTTCACGATTGAGTTTTCCCCCAGCCCCCTCTTCGTACGGTCTGGCTTTATCAATATATTTTTCTTCTCTAGCGCTGCTACCTACTTCTGCCAGCAACTGAGCGCGCAGAACGACCAAACTAGAACGTCCTAAGGACGAAAGAAAAAACGAAAAGAAAAAACAAGGCATATCTAAAAAGTATCCTTTCCTTAGAGTTACATCTTGCGGACTTTTTTCTCTTTCCCCATACACTATTATTTTCTTTTTCAAGTAAGATTCCGAAACAAAAAAAAGCCAAAGTTAATTAATTCTTATTAATAAATACCCAGTATATTTTATTTCCAACTTTGAATATTGTTTGATAACTTTCGTTACAAATGCCGTTAGCGTTATTTTTAAGTACAAAAATTAATGAAAAACAGAAACTAAAACATGGGAAACAAAAATTGTACCAAATCATTTTTGTTGCTTCTATAATAAAAAAATTGCTCAAACGGCAGTTTAAAATAAGATTGGTATCTTACTAGTAGCCGTCCCGTGGCCGAGTGGTTATCACGCTTGGCTACTGATCTAAGGGACCTGGGTTCGAGCCCCGGATTAGGCATGGATGTGTGTGTCGTTTTTCTGCTGAGGTCCTGCCATCCTCTCGGATCTCCTACTGTGGCATATAAACTGACAGGCTCCTGTCAGACCTCTGTGGCAAGCAGCTGCTTGAGGGGGTATTTATTTTATTTATTTACTAGTTTGTTCCAGAAAACAGCTTTCTAAATTCATTTTTTGTGTGATACAAACTCTTTTTCCCCGAGTCTCGAAAACAGATACGTCGGTATTGAATCAAATTGCATTTATACAATAAACACAAATTCGAAACCACGTGATTAATTGCAATAATTAAATGTTCTGAGCAAAGTTTTTGCTTTGTACTATTATTTTCAAAATTTCCAGTATCTACTTATTGCGACTTATGCGGACTTTAGAACTCACACTGTGAGAAATCTTGCTCTACACCAGAGGTCTTGAAACTTTTTCACACATTTGCTAAAGGCTAGCGGGCTGCACATCATTTTACGAGGGTTTTTTTCCCCCTGTCCAAGTGGTTAGCGTGCTTGGCTACTGATCTAAGGGACCTGGGTTCGAGCCCCGGGTAAGGCACGAATGTTTGCTTTGCTTTTCTGCTGAGGTCCTGCCATCCTCACAGACCTTCTACTATGATTTAAAAACTGGCAAGAAGCTGCTTGAGGGGAATATTTATTATTTTTTTCGTTTCATTTTTTTATATAATAAACCGTATATCAAAATTTTTAACTTCTGATAATTTAAATTTTTTAATTAAAAACCGTATATCAAAAGTACATAACACTTTCATGGAATGGAAACATGTGGCATTAAAATTTGCTGGAAAAATCGAACAGAAATTTAAATAGAGAACTTCAAAAAATATTTACTTGAATAAAAAAACAAAATTTAAACTGAAAAGTGAGTGGAAAACATCAAAATAAAGCAAGTTGGGTTGTTTTACCTCTGAGCGGCACTTTTTTGCACACCATGGGCTAAATGGCCAGGTCACAAGGACCCCGAAGCTCAGAGAAGGTTGGGGGAGGGGACCCACTGGAACAGCTGTTGGGAGACAGATGGTAGCCTCCCGTCAAGGCCATCCAGCGTGTTCTTTAACGTGCACAGGGTATGGCTCTCCCGCACACGGGGCCACGGCTTAACGTCCCATCCGACGGACGGCGGCCTTTCCAAGCCCATCGGTGTCCCCTACTGACCTTGGGCAGGGCGGGGAATATTTGCGGAGATAAATCTCAACGCTGACCCAGCTGGGACTCGAACCTGGGAACTACAGATTACGAGCCTGGTCAAAATAAAGCAAGACCACATCCATCAGATTGTAATGTACCTGCTTTTTACGCGGCAAATCCAACAAAACATTTCCAAGACCATTAATTTGAATTTTGAAAGTACATCAATTGCTTTGAGGGTAGAATTACCACACTGTGCGGGCAACATGTGGCCCGCGAGCCGTAGTTTGAAGACCCTGCTCTAAACCACCAATTCCCAAACTACGGTGCGCGGTACATGAAGCTTCTGCCAGCAGTGCGCGAGTTTAGGGGTATTTTGTAAGTTCATATTTAACATTATTTTTTCCTAAGAAAAAATGCTAGGTATTTGGTAGTACGCGAAAAGTTTGTGAATCCCTACACTAGACTTAAAAAGTAAAATCAAAAAGTACCGTTCATGCGCAAAATCTGATATTTTTTTTATCTATTTTTGAAAAGTAAAAGGTTTTAGAATTTTGAATGCCGATAACTTAAAATGTTTTTTTTTTTTTCAGATGGAATTTCATATACCCTAATTTCAGTCATATACAAGTCTAACTATGGCGCCGCCCTCCACAAGAACAACGTATTGAAATCGTTAAAACTTATTATGGAAATAGATGTTCAGTAAAAGAAACACATTGCAAAATTAGTGATTTTTTTCGGCGCATTCAATCGTCCTACTGAACAATTTCACGTTAAATGGAAGTGTCAATAAGCAAAATTGTCGACTTTGGGGAGGGGGGGGGGGGAAATCCTCTAATTATTCACGAACAATCACTTCATGCACAAAAATGTACAGTTTGGTGTGGTTTGTGGTCTGGAGGAATCATTGGCCCATTTTTCTTTGAATATGATCGTGGCAATACTGTTACGGTGAATGCAGAGCGTTATAATGCGATGATTACAGAATTTTTGTGGCTTCAAATTGATGGAATTGACATTTCTGATGTTTATTTTCAACAAGATGGTGCTACGAGCCATACAACACGAGCGAACATAGAGTTATTACGCACGAA
Source organism: Ryuthela nishihirai (assembly GCA_038380435.1). Classification (NCBI taxonomy): domain Eukaryota; kingdom Metazoa; phylum Arthropoda; class Arachnida; order Araneae; family Heptathelidae; genus Ryuthela; species Ryuthela nishihirai. Next base: position 12,855,602 of record JAWZYU010000004.1, read on the forward strand.
ATTCCCTGGACGTGTAATTTTACGAAATGGAGATGTGAATTGGCCGCCAGATCTTGCGACTTAACACCATTGGATTTTTTTTTTCTTTGGGGCTATTTGAAAAGTAAAGTTTACGTCAACAAACCAGAAAACATACCAAACTTAAAAGATAACATCCGAGCACTCATAAGAGAGATTAATGTCTCAATGATTGAGAATATCTTACAAAATTATGATGTTTGTATCGATGCCTGTAAACGTAGCCGTGGTGGACATTTAAATGACATCATCTTTCACGTTTAATTGTAATCCATGAAACGTTAATTTACAATAAACAAATCAGATATATTCCATGTGTTTTCCTCTTTATTACAAAACAACATCCTAAAGTCCCTTTTGGAAAACCCCATATTAAATTTCCAAACATCACAAAACACACAATTTAATGAACATTTGTATTACTGCTTTATAATTAAGTGCTGCTTTTAAACTGAGCTTTAAAATTTTCTGCCTGGTTAAATTACCACTTTTTCAAATCATGCAACTCTGAGATATTGAAACGAGCTGCTTCTCCTCAGAAGATATTCAATAGGTTAGATGTGCCGACAGAATCATCAAATCTGAGAAAGGTGTTATTAATGGAAATTTTTTAAAATTAACATTATGCTTATTCCTATTCGTAATTATACGTATTACTCAATTACAAGTAGTTGGTCAACAAATTATTTTCTGCTATAATTAAAGAACTAATTTCGATTCTGGATAGGCAATCATCTTGGCTACAGGTTTGTAATTTTTTTATACTTTTCGACATATATACAAAAATGTATATATATAAATTATACATAATTACTACATAAATATAGCGAAAAGCTCACAAGAGTACTCTCGTGCGTGAGTCTTCAGTATTGAAAATTAATATATTTACAAATGTAGACAATATATTGGAATTTAATACATGAAATACAATTATATTTAGAAAAAATAAGAATATCATGCACAGAAAGAATTTAGATCAATTGAAACTAAACTTATTAATGTAAAAAAGTATCTATGTCATCAAGGTTTAGAACAAAGAACTTTATTTTTTTGCAGAATATATGATAATTTCTAATCGTTTTGATCTCATTCGGGATAGAGGATAAAGTTTTCGGAGCTAAATATAAATAATAACGTCCAAATATTTCTTTATGCAATTTTGGTATTCTGCAATTAATATTGTCATTTGACTCTAAAGCACGATTTGTGGAAGCAAGTATTTTTTCATTTCTAAATTAAAAGTATTTGACAATTTCGAAAATGTAATTGTCTTAATGGTAAACTTTGCATATGTCGAAATAATTGTAATGTATATTGAAAATATGAACTATTAGTTATTAAATGAATAATTCGTTTCTGAAAAATAAATAATTGTTTAAAGTTATTATTATACATATCTCCTCATGATTTTATTCCATAGGTTAATCGGGAACGTAGTAATTATTAACCCACAACCAAATTTAAAAGTCAATAGAGTAGGTAAAGAAAAAAAACTCAACAGATAAAAAAAATACAAAAACAAGAAAGACGTGTAAAGCAATAAATATAAAGGTATAAAAGGAAAACAAAACCAGATGTAAAAGACCCAAGGTTGGACAGTGCATAAATGACAAAGCCATAAAATTACAATCTAGTAAAATAACCGGTAAACGTAAAAAGGCAAAGACAGGAGGAAAAAAGGATTCATCAGATAAAAGATGTCCGAGTGTAAGGGGCTAGGACGTAAAATCATGAAAGTTAAAATATAACCGGCGTTCAAGGTTAAAAGCAGTACAATAGATTAAAATATGTTTAACTGTTAAAATGATGCCACAAAACTCTCACTTAGGTTCGTCATCCGCCCGAAGAAGAAAGGAGTGAGTGTTAAATGAATGACCTAAGCAAAGCCGAGCAAGCGTAACTTCCTCCTTGCGATTCCTGCGAAAACAAGACTGCCACGGTTTGACAATGGGCTTGATCTCAAAAAGTTTGTTGCCAACCTGCTGACCAAGATCTCTGCCACTGTGCCCGGAGCTCGATAGAAAAACGCTGCTGGAAGTCCAGGTATGGAATCAGCAGCGGAGAGATGGACAAGGGCATGGTCGACTTGGCAACAGTGTCTGCCAAGTCATTGTCCCTGATCCCGACATGACCGGGCACCCAACATTAGAGAATTGTGGTAGTGGCTGCCAGATGATGCAGCTGCTGGCAGTTTTTGGAGAGAACAAGGTGAAGCTGGTGCTTCACCACGATCAAAGCCCATAGCGAGCTAAGCGATTCTGTGTAGAGGACACACTGACGATGACACTTAGATGCCATGTGGTTCAAGGCAGGCTGATAGCATGCAACTCTGCAGTGAAGATGGAACTGCTGTGTGATCTGGTCTACAATAATTACATCACAGCAGATCATGGCTAATCCCACCGATGTACGGGGCTTCAAGCCATCTGTAACAGGCAAGAAGTCCGGGTGCGCAGCATGATGGCTGGCAAAGAGTTGCTGATATGCAGTCGGGTGTAAAGGCATTCCCTGTCCTGCACAGGGAAAAAAATCACAGGAAAGGGAAACAGCGAGCCATGGTGGAAGTGGATCAGCTGTCGACTGTGAGATGCTATCAAGACTGGTGTTAATGTCTCTCAGGTAACCTTGGACATGCAAACCGAAAGGACAAATGGTAGTCAGCTGATTCTGATATAACATTTCCCACTGGGGATTGAAAATGCAGTCCCAAATGGGATTGCCAGGCAGGGATCGCAATTTTGCAACATAGTACAGGAACAACTGTTGACAGCGAATAAAGATGGTTCGATCTCAAAAACTCTGGAATGATGAAGTGCGGAAGGCCCCTGTGCCAACACAGAGGGCCTGATGATGGGGAGGGTCCAGCACCTTCACCGAATCCCAGGCGGAGTCGTACACCTGGGATCCATAGTCCAGTTTCAACCGGACAAGTGCACGACAGAAGTAGAGCAAGGAACATCGGTCCCCCCCCCCCCCCCCATGAAAGGGAGGAGAGGACCTTGAGGATGTTCAATGCCCATGTGCATTTGGACCTGAGATGTCGAATATGAGGTAAGAAGGTCAATTTCCGGTTGAAGATTGAGACCGAGAAACTTGGTCTCCGCCACAACTAGAATGATGTTACAACCGAGCTGCGGCTTGGGGTTGGGGTCCAGATGAAGATTACACTTGCAGCAAAAGTGCAGAGAAGTGGCCTGTGGGGAGAACCAAAACCCATTGCCCGTCGCCCAAACAGAGAGATTGTTCAGGGCAGTTTGCAGTTATCATTCAGAGACCCTCATGCTGGACAATGAGCAAAAGATGCTAAAGCCGTCAACATAGAGGGCACTGCCTACAGTCAGAGGAAGTTGCTGTGTAATGGAATTTATTTTGACAGCGAAAAGTGTAACACTCAGGATGCAGCCTTGTGGCATCCCTTGTTCTTAAGGGGGAAAAAGGCTGTGATAGAGTGTTGCCGACACGAACTCGAAAAGATCCCAATATTCCTTCCAATTATCACTCAATTGCATTGACGAGCTGCGTCTGCAAGGTGTTGGAAAGAGTGGTAAATACCAGGCTGGCCTGGTATTTAAAACATTTGCGATGAAGATCGACATGTGACCTCTCAAGTCAGAGCAATGGAGGTCATGCTGAATCTCCACGTGTCGTATGCTTTTTTGATGTCGAAGAAAATAGACAACAGGTGCTCTCGACATAAAAAAGAATTCCTGATCACTGATTCAAGGAGGATCTGGTGGTCTAAAGTAGACCTGTACCTGTGAAAGCCACACTGGGTGTTGGAAAGAAGACCATGATGTGCCAAATAACAGGCCAGCCTGGTATTTACCAGTCTTTACAACACCTTGCAGACACAGATTGTCAATGCAACTGGGGGATAATTGGAAGCAATCTTGGGATCTTTCCCTGGCTTGGGGAAGGCCAGGAGTCCAAAAACTGCTACTCAATGAAAATACGGTTGAAGAGTCGGAGTAGCAGATCCTTACTCGATGGTGAGAGATGTTGGAGCATGGTATAACGGACATTGTCTGACACAGCAGATGCACGGAAGTTCAGACCATGGCAAAACACCTCTGCTTTGAACGGCCTGTTGTAAGGTTCCAGGCCATTTGAATGGAAGGACAGCAGAGAGCGTTCAGCCTTGCTCTTCTGTGCCAAAAACTCGGGGGGGGGGGGGGGGGGTAAGAACAAGAGGAAGAGATGGAGGAGAATGACTCCCAAGAGTGTCGGCAATTGCTTGTAGATCAGCAATTGCATGCCCATTGTGCTCCAGGATTAATAATGAGTGGGACGTGCACTTCCCAGTCACCTTTCAGACCTTATCCCACAGGGGCGGGGGTGGTTCAGCCGGTAGCACGCCAGGCTCGTTCATAATCTGTAGTTCCCAGGTTAGAGTCCCAGCTGGGTCAGCGTTCAGATTTATCTCCACAAAATTCCCTGCCCTCCCCACGGTCAGTAGGGGACACCGATGGGCTTGGAAAGGCTGCCGTCTGTCGGATGGAACGTTAAGCCGTAGCCCCGTGTGTGGGAGAGCCATACCCTGTGCACGTTAAAGAACACGCTGGATGGCCTTGACGGGAGGCTACCATCTGTCTCCCAACAGCGATTCCAGTGGGTCCCATCCCCCAACCTTCTCTGAGCCTTCGGGGTCCATGTGACCTGGCCATTTAGCCTATGGTGTGCAAAAAAGTGCCACTCAGAGGTAAAACAACCCAACCTTATCCCACACGACCTTAGAAATGGTTGTGTGAGCAATAGATGACATATTTGATCCAAGATTCCTTCTGGCTCTGGATGAAACGGGCTTTTGCCCTGGCGCATTTGAATGCTTCAAGATTGGAGGATGTCAGATAGCTCCGACCCCCCCCCCCCCCAAGCCTTGTACTGAGCCTTACGAGCTGAGGTGCAGTCGGGACTCCACCACAGTTTGGGGAACCATGGAAACAGAGTCGAGGCCTGAGGAATAGTAGAGGCAGCTGCATCGACAATGCAGTCCGTCATATCCACCAATGCAACATTGATTGGCTCCTGGCTGACAGAGTGGTCATTGAGCTCAGAGAGGAGCTCGAAGACCATTCTCTCTCGCCCAATCAAGCGTCCCCCGTGAGATGTGTGAGGGGCTGCAAGGGCCCCCATGGGAGATGATGCACACCATGGGGAGGTGATCCCTTCCATAAGGATTGTCTTTGACCTCCCATGCAAAGAGTGGAAAGATCAAGGAGGAGTATATAGTGAGATCAATGGCAGTGAATGTGTGAGTCAGGAGTGGAAGTAGGTGCTGACACCTGTGTTCAGGAGGGAGAGCGAAGGATCCAGGAGCCACTGCTCTAGGGACCCCGCCCCTCCTGTTAGTGTCAGCACTTCCCCGGAGTGGACTGAAAAAAAGCACGTTGAAATCTCCCATGATGAGAAAGGGGACAGCAGCTGCGATATGAGGTCATCAAGGTCTTCCCGTAAGATGAGACTTCCGGGTGGTAGGTCGATGGAGCAGATAGTCAACAAAAATACCACAAAGAGAAAGATGGCAACTACCTCTAGGTTGATGGTATGACTTGGAATGGAGAATGGTTGCTCACGAGGATGGCCAACGCCCCCGCAAGCTAGACCATCTCCAGATAGTGTGATCGTCGGCTGTCTGCAGGTAAGCTTCCTGCAGGCACACACACAGATAGGCTTGTGAGCCCTCAGGATGACCCTGATGTCATCAATATTCTTCTGAAATCCATGACAATTCCATTGTAGGAGTGTGGCCATCTCAGGTTAAAGAAGAATTGGCAGACGATTTTCAATTTATTTTAACTGTCGCCAGAAACGGTTCGGGAAAAATAGGGTGGTCTGTGTCCATGTCCTTGGAATCATCCAAAGGACACGGATCAGAGACCACCAAAGGAGGGGATAAAATTTTCTTTTTTGGCCGGTGGGGACCCCTTGGGCTTGGAAGGTCTCGCTGTCTGTGGGAGATGGAGGCCTTCCAATAGTGGAAATGGAAGGCACAGATGCAGGAATAGAAACTGGAGCTGACGTCGAGATCGACAACGACTACAGCTTCGCTTGTGTCAAGAGGTACTTGGCAGCAGACAAGAAAGATTCAGCAGGTGGAACATTGATGTCAGTCTGCACCGCCACAGAAGCCATCTTAATGACGGACTTTTTTTTGACCACACCGGCATAGGAGACTTTGCCAGGTGGGGCAGGCAGTGCGAGCTTCCGTGCCTCTGGTTAACTGATGTTATGGAGGGCCTTTAGGAGCTGTACCTCTTTCTCCTCCAGCCACTTTGAACAGTTGCAGGAGTACGCTGGATGTTGCCACGACAGTTTACGCAGCATGCCTTTTCTGCTGTGGTTGAAGACAATCCTGACTGCCACAACGAGGACTGGTGGGCTTGCCCTGGCATGCTGTGTGGGCATGGCCAAACCTCTGGCATTGAAAACAACATAGAGGGTTGGGTATAAACAGCCGTACCTCGCAATGTAAGTACCCCGACTTGATGGAAGTAGGCAGGTGTGGCATGTTGAAAGTAATTATTAGTACCTGGGAGAGTGGGACTCTGGAGGTCTGCTGTCACTCCTTGGGATGAAAGCTCTGAGAGGATTTCCTCCTCAGAAACCTTGAGGCCACACTTGGAGATCACACCCAGGGAGGAATTAAGCATCTTGTGTGGAATGACTGTGACTACCACTGCACCAATCACTGTTACATTCAACAGAAGCTCTGAATATTTGGAGCAAGCAGTCTCCACCTAGCACACTGTCAGTAAGGGACACTAATCCCTTACTGACAGTGTGCTAGGGACTGCTAGGGCCCCCATGTGATGGATGTTGACCTTTCCAAGCACTAATGTGCTTGGAAAGGTCAACATCCATCAGATGGAACATTAAGCTATGGCCCCATGTGCACCATTAAGCCATACCCTGTGCACGTTAAAGAACATTCTGTATAGCCTTGACAGGAGGATACCATCTGTCTCTTAACTGCTGTTTCAGTTGGTCCCCTTCCCCAACCTTCTTGGAGTACTTGTGACCTGGTTATTTAGTCCATTGTGTACAAAAAAGTGCCATTCAGCCCAACCTGTATATTAGCAGCTATACCTAAAGCGAGAAATTCAACTTCGCATACAAAGAATGATCATGTATCCGCAACTTTCACTATATATATATACACATTTATCAGCTAACAATACAAATTATAACATTTATTATCTCTATCAAGTAACATTATTTAAACAATAAAATAAAAATCCCCTAAAGCAGCTGCTTGCCACAGAGGTCTGACAGGACCTCAGCAGAACCTCGCCTTACCCAGTGCTAAAACTCAGGTCCTTTTGATCAGTAGCCAAGTACGCTAACCACTTGGCCACCCAGTTACAAAATGTCTACATGTATTGGCCATTAATATTCACTTTATTTCCCACAAAACTTTTTCATATGTTCCAAAGAGCTCATTATGTCCTTAGTATTAAAGTTCATTTACTTATGTCACTTTCCATTTTGTAATATTGTACATCTGTGAAACCCAAACCAGGGTCCCTAAAGAACAAATATTTTTTCGAAAATGAACTAAAATAAAAATCAGCCTAATTTCTGCTTCCAAATCAGGCACAACACAAAAAACAACATACTTCAAACTATATACTCCAAGAGGTTAATATTAGATCACGATGAAATAAAATAAAAAATATCCCCTCAAGCAGCTACAGAGGTCTGACAGGAGCCTGTCAGTTTATATGCCATAGTAGAGGTCTGAGAGGATGGCAGGCCCTCAGCAGGAAAACGACACAAACAGCCATGCCTTACCCAGGGCTCAAACCCAGGTCCCTTAGATCAGTAGCCAAGCACGCTAACCAATCAGCCATGGGATGGCACGATGAAATGGCCTCCAATATATATAAATATATATACCCTCAAGCAGCTGCTTGCCAGTTGTTTGGGGGTACGACAGGAGTCTGCCAATTTAATATGCCATAGTAGAAGGTCTATGAGGAAAGCGAGACCTCAGCAGTTGTCAATGTTGCATAATCAATGTAAACCTATTGACCACTATATTATACCACCTATATGTAACTGTTCAGCTTGAAGAGACATATTGTTTACAATATTCCTTTAAATGTTTGTCTTTTCCAGCTTTTGTGTTCTTTAACGGTGGAAATTCAAGGAATTGGAAAATATTGGAAAATACTTGTCTGAGGATCAAATGGGTTCAATCTCCGAATAAGGAATGAATGTTTGCTGAGGATTCGTCTTCCTCAGATTATGTATAAGACAGGTTGCTTTCAGATCTCTATGACAAGTAATAGTAATTGTTTGAGGGGTTACTTGTCATTTACACAACCTAAATATATTTTATTAATCTCTTAAAAAGAAAAAAATGAACGTAAACAAACTGACAAAGAGACAATAAAATAAAAATGTTCGCTTGCTACTTTTTTTTTCGAAAACGAACTAAAACAAAAATCTGACTATTTTCTGCTTCCTAATCAGGCACAATGCAAAAATAACAAAAGTATTGATAGAAAAAATTTTTGATTATATTTTATGTTTAAATATTTAAAAACGTCTATTTTTTTCATGCATGAAAAAAGACCTAGTAGAAAGGTAATAAGATGGATAATGAAAAAAAATAGGGGATTTTACAAATATTGACATAGGTAAAAATTAAAAGCGATTCCAACACTGAAGATTTAAAAAAAAAATCGCAATAAATGATGCGCATCCTAATTATACTAAAGCATCTTACTGAATGACCTCAATATAGGGAGGTTAAATCAGGCTTGCATAGAAAGCGAGTTTACGTAGGCAGAACAAGTAATCTTCATAAATGGTTGTTCGATGAATGACTAGTATAACAGGAAAATTGTTGCCCAGTAGGAATGAATGAGAATTGAGTCCACCAGGAAGTAAAACTAAACTTATCTATACTTTTTCCGTCTAAGAGAAAAACGGCAACAAGGTTTTATTCTTGAAAAAAAAAGTACTCTATGATCTTCCCACACAGAGGTGGAGACTGCTTTGCCTGCAACACTTGTTCGTCCTGTTTCGCAACCTTGGTTATACAGATTTGAAACTCAATACACAGACTAATTACATACTTAGTTTTAATTCCCTGGATTAAGACGAAGATTGAGGTACAGTGCAAAATCGACATATATCAAACTTACAGAAATCAGTGAAAACAATTTATAATAATGCGCATTTGTTGAGAGCAATTTTTAAACCCTTACCAAATTACAACGATCGTTTTACAGAGATTTAAAAAAAATAACATAACTATGTGCATTTATTAGTTCATGTGATTAAAAAAGGATAAAATTAAATGTCGAACAACAGAAAAAGGCATTAATGTAGTAATTGTCTTGGGGTTTAAAATGCATTTCGGGTGACATTTTTACCTAATGGAAACCTGTTTCCACGATAACACTACTAAAGATATCAATATTAGAGACGTTTTCGCTCAGAATAATTTCAATATCAAAGCAGTATTGTTCAATCGGTACCGGAATATTGAAGATGTCACAATATTATTCTAATATCTGTTTCAACTCTGCATGATCATTTATATTCATTGGCTGTTACCGTGATTTAAAGAAAAACACTACAGGTTGACGAAATTAGTAATTATAAGGTCGATATGTAAAAAAAAAAACATACTCAAACAGCTGTTTAACAAAGAAGTCTGACAGTTTATATGGCATAGCAGGTCTTTGAGAATGGCAGGACCTCAGCAGAAAAACAACACAAACATTCATGCCTTGACCGGGGCTCGAACCCGGGTCACTTTGATCAGTTACCAAGCGCGCTAATCACTCGACCACCAGTTATATCGAATTCTAATGGAGAACTAAATTTTACACATTTTGCAATAGCAACAAAAAATTGCTAAAGTAATATCATCTTGAAGGAAAACCATCAAAGAGATGAAACCGTCAAAATAGTTTTAGAGGGTAGTTACTACAAACTGAACGCACGATAATTGAATGCGAATTCATTATTAGTAGTCAGAACGAAAGAAAATCGGATCAAGAGTAAATCAAGAACACATCCTCACGTAGCAGTTGTCTTTCTCTGATATCATGAAAAAAACAAAAGTCATCAAATTTAGTTCAAAATGGTAGTCCGCTCTGCTTCGTTACAAAATATTATTCTCCTTAGATACGAAATAAGTTAGTTTTGATTTTTGCTTTTGTGGGCCATGAAGCCGCTTTCATTATTTCTAGCTCAACCAGCAGGGTGACATTCCTATTAGTACTTTAATGTGTTGTATAGAAATGCGGCTAAGATGGAAACCGTCACCTGTGGTTCAATGAAACTGAGGTAAAATATCGACATGAGCTGCAAAAACGAAAACGTTCAACTTTATATTAGTAAATGATCAACTGTAACTCTGAAACTGTAGAAACTTTGCAGAATTCTTTTGTTATGACTAATCTAGATATGTCAAACGTGAATCGCAAAAAATATTTCTGCAAGCGTCAAGTTCTGTATGCATTGTTACTACTGATCACCAATCATCCAGTTTTAACAGAACTGAAATACCGACTTGTTTTCATTAACATAAAATTGAACGTTTCAAATTTCCGATCCCTGATACATTTCTGAAACGCAGGAATATAAAAAATAGCAGAAGGGCAAAAACGGTATTCAGCAAGAAAACCCACATGTTTTCGGCTGCGGAGTTCTCCGTCGTTTGCTTATTTTCCACCCAGGAACTCATAACGACACAACGTTCTCTCTTAGAAACCATTCAGTGTTTATTTGGCCGCCACTACGGACACGGGAGGTTTCTACTCGTACATAATAAATAATGACTGCATCCGCCCAAGCTGCTTTCCTTTCTGGACTTTGACCTGCACAAGCCGGATGACTTCCTCCCCTCTTGCTTTCTGTTCCTGAACAGTTTAATCATTTTAACCATTTTATATAAATTTTAAATGTTAAAACAATTTAAATGTTACTAACTAATGTTTTCCTACCATGTGTTAGGCTTTTATTGTTTTTAATGTAGTTTATTTTTACAAGTTTCTTTTTCCCAATTTCTGTTAAAAAATATTGTTTGCGTAAAAAATATTGTTTGCGTTATTTATGTTTTTATTTAGATCCCATCATTAGTAAATTTGGTACAACTTTTAGATTTTATTCTACAAAAAAAGGTACAACTTACATTGCATTAAAAAACACAACACCGGTTAAACAGTGTAAATAATTAATACGTATATGTTTTACTTGATACACAAAGCAGTAGTAATCCTTAAGTAACTAGTTTCAACAGATTTCATAACTACTTGTATCGTTTTTGAATGCAAACAAAATATATCGATGAATATTTCGAAATATACTACACTCTGTACATCACATTCAACTTATACCGTACTGATTACTATTATTTAACCGGTATTGTACTTGTAATCTGATAGAAACCTATGAATGTATCGTTATACTTACTGTTAAAACAACAAATGGATTCATGGCTATCTTAGATTTGAAAATGCAACCAAGGCTGTGCTTTATTTATTGCATATAATTGGTTTCCAAGAAGGGTAGATTGTAAACTTCACAAGTTTCCCATTCTCTGAAGATGATCGAAGTAACAGGACTTTTTTTTTAATGGCAAGTGAATTTCGTGTCTCAAGTTTCTGAAGTTGAATTTTAAAACTTATCGTTAAAGTGTTGATTGAAGCTTGTCTTTTACAGACGGCGAAGGAAATTTGATGACTTTTTTTTATTTCAATATACAATTGAACTTGGTTGTAACGAGCACAGAAATAACGAGTTCACGGCTGTAATGAGCAAAAAGTTATGATTTTGATTTACGCGTATTCCCATACAATTGCTCACTATTATAACGATCCATGTAGATACACATGGATATACCGTACAAATTCTAGTAAATCCGGTAAAACATGCAATATAAATAAAATAAATACCCCCTCAAGCAGCTGCTTGCCACAGAGGTCTGACAGGAGCCTGTCAGTTTATATGCCGCAGTAGGAGATCTGAGAGGATGGCAAGACCTCAGCAGAAAAACGACACACACATCCATGCCTAATTCCGGGGCTCGAACCCAGGTCCCTTAGATCAGTAGCCAAGCGTGCTAACCACTCGGCCACGGGACGACAAAAAAACATGCAAAGTATTCTTTAATTGCTCGGGTAATCGGGATAAAGATGATGACTATGATGACAAATGAAAGTGATTCAAAATCAGTGACGACAGTCTCCTAGCTCAAGGTGCAATGGACACATTAGTGAATTTTTTTGAAGGAACTGAGGCAAATAATGAGACTTTTAACGCACTGAGTGTTTTAAGGAGAAATTTGAGAAATATCAAAGTAAATTTTTTAAAACAAATATCAATTTTAAGATTCAAAAATAAAATGACTAATTGAAGTCAGGTTTAGTATTAAGCATGGTTTTAAAATTATGGACAAATAGATTTGTTTAATATTAAGTATATTGTAGTTTATACAAACATATTAATATAAATAATTTGCAGGTATGTAATTATATTAATTTTCTCTCTCTAATATTTCTTTTGTTTTTGGAATCTCTTTTTATCAAGATATTGAGAATTAAAAAAAAATAGTAATGGTTATAACGAGGAACTTTTGTCGGACCCCTGGTGCTCGTTATAACCAAGTTAGACTGTTTTTAGAGACAGGAAAAAATTAGTGGCAAAATAAGAGCTAAATACTTTAGCGATAAATACACTTAAAAAACGAAGGCTGTGAAACCGTTACATCTAGGTTGTAAAATGAGCGAAACATTGGGCACTGGATGAGGTAGAAACCGAAGATATCGGCTCAAACGACATTGCATCCGCGAGATAAGAAAAGATCATCATACCATGCCGAACAACAGAAACGGATAAAAACTTATCAATGACCGGACTTCGGTTTAAACTCGAAAAAGCGTTATGAGCTTCGACTTTAATCTTCCGAAAATGATTTTATCGCGCGAATGCAATGGGAATATTTGCTGATTGCATTCTAGTGAAAAGCAAAGTAAAAATACTTCGACAACTGTATATTATTACTCGTTAAGTTGAAAACGCCAAAACATTTCAAAACACAGCTGTAAAAAGCCTCAGGTAATAAATATAATCACCATAAGCAAATGGAAAAAGGGCGAAAAAAATTATATTTCGCATAAATATTGGGCTGTTATACCTCTGAACGGCACTTTTATTTGCACACAATGGGTTAAATATCTAGGCCACAAAAACCCAAATGGCTCAGAGGTTGTATGAAGGGGGCTCACTTGGCAGCGGCTAGGAGACAGATGGAAGCCTCTCGTCTAGTCCATACAGCGTATTCTTTAACGTACTCGGGGTATAGCTCTCCTGCACTAGAGGCTAGGGCTTGACGTCCCATCCGACGGACGGCAGCCAAGTCCATCAGTGTCCCCATTATGATTGAGAATTGTAGGAGTTTTGCGGAGATAAATCTCAACGCTGATTCAGATGAGACTTGAAACTGGGAACTAAAAAGTTACGAGCTTGGAGCTACCGACTGAGCTACTCCCCACTTTAATTTTTTTTCCTGAAGTTCAAATGTTCATTCCAGTGGTTATTAAACTGGAATAGATTTTAATTAAAATAAAAAAATTGTACTTTTATACGTCGTAGAAATGTGGAATGTAAACTACGTTGTTTAAATAAAATGCTTAAAATCAATGTTTTTTGTATACTGATAAGAATAGTGTTTTTGTGATAAATATAATGGTTCGGTAACAACACACCAAAATTTTGTGTTACGACTGTCTTCGTGAGCACTAATAATAAAAATACATAGATGAGTACTGCAGTGCTTACAAGTAAAGGAATGCGTATGACTGCTTAAAACCATCGTTGCTCTTTCTTTTATGCTGATGAACCTTATCGAGGCTGAACTTATAAAGCCCACTTCTTACATCACGAAGTGCAAATCGATTACGCTAGAAACCACATCATGGCTTGAATGAAAAATCAGTGTACTAGATAAATAGTTAAATAATTTCACTTTTTTTAGCTACCGTTTCCAATAACAATAAAACATTTATTTAAAACAACTGTTTCATAAAAATAAAAGACACTATGATAATAAGATTAAAAAAGAACCAGCCGAAAAAAATCCAAGGAAACGAGAACAAAATGCATTCTTTCTTACAATTTGAAAAATGCAGTAAGGTATAACGAATGTAGGTTAAATGGCATTTGCGTTCTGTTACAAATACACTCCAAATTTAAACATGTAATAAAAGCATAAACTCAAAACGGATTTCAGCAAATAACAAATGTCGTGTTGAAAGAGGCAAGTGGGAAAATAACACAATCATGTAATATGCACGTGAAGTAAAATGTGACATAAACAACTCATACTGTTGAAGATTTTTGTGACAAGCAAAAAAAGACCATTTCACCAGAGCGACCTGACTTCGTAAATGGTTCTGGGAGAGTAGGAGGGGGGGGGGGGGGGTTACTGCCTTTCATCTCCCCAGGGCTTCCTAGACATACTCAATTGGATTCAGGCCCGGATCTGGCTAACAACTCCATCAGTTAGGTTGTTTTATATCTGAGCGGCACTTTTTTGCCTACAACGGACTAAATGGCCAGGTGACAAGAACCCCAAATGCGCTAAGAGAAGGTTGCGGAAAAGGGATCCAGTGGGCAGTTGTTAGGAAATAGACTGAAGCCTCCCGTCAAGGCCATCCACAGCATGTTACTTAACGTTCATAAAATATGGCTCTCCTGCATAGGAGATCACAGCTCTATATTCCATCTGGCAGCCTTTCCAAGCGCACTGTTATCTTCTTTCTGACCGAGGGCAGGGTATAGGTTTCATACCGACCAATCGCACTGATGTCTTCTTCCTGACCGAGGGCAGGGTATAGGAGGTAAATCCCAATGCTGGACGAAGTGGGATTCGAACCTGGATGTTACAGATTACGAGCCTGGCGCACTACCGACTGAGCCGAGCCAACCCCCGCCACTCCACCTTATGACATCTTCGAGCACACGAACTCTATGGGGATAGGCATTATCCTTTATAAAAATAAAATCAGGGCAAGAACACCAGTGAAAAGTCTCAAATAGGAAGAAAGAATCGTGTCTTATTGCTCGCATTTATTGATTTTTCATGGAAAGGTTATGGTGCATTAGTACTGGTTCGTGTATTTGAATTCAACCTGTGTGAATGCATAAGTGAAATAGTAGTGATTGCAGATACCCGCTCTTTTCAATAGCAACCCTAATTTGCTTGTTGATAGTCGCATTTCTTCCGCATTGAAAATTTTAAATGTACTCCACATTTCAGTTCTTTATATACTTTTCAAGATACGACAGATTTAATTTTGAACACCAGTGCAATATATTTAACACATATCACTTTATGATTTTTTTTTAATTTGCTGGCGGAGGGTTTTTGCAGGTTATCCGACAGATAACTTGATTGTTTGAAATAACGCAGAGATTACAACAGTCTTATTTGCATATTATTTTTTACATTTTTTTTTCTCTTGAATACAGACAATCTCTATAATAGGCTTCTGCAAAACATGCTGCAATACACAAAAAATAGTTTAAGAGCAATGAGATCCTGCATAGGTAACCCTAAAGTTTTTATTACGCTACTGTATTTTAAAATACGTAGAAAGAAATTGTAAGAGTGCCTATATAGCAGCAGGGAGGCACACTAACTTCAATCGCCCTATCCGGAAATAAAAAAATCACTGCGCTCGCATGAAATTGTCGTTCCTGTGTGACAAGGGCAACACACTTTGTCCTGCACTCCCCGTCCGATTGTGCTCCCCGAGCTTGATAATGTACAAAAAGCGAGGTGGAGCCAACAGGTAGCCCAACAGCCTCTCCAACTCCAACACCTGGCAGAAGGGGGGAACAACCCTGGCAGCCGGACAGATGGTGCCTTGCCAGCCAACCAGCACGAAGCATACAGGTGGTTACCAATGCTTCTCCACCTGGGGCCTTGAACGGCACAGAAAGGGGCCGCACGACAGAACCAGTTCATGTTGGACGTCTTCCCGTTGGTCTCACCGAACACATTTCATCACTGCATCCACGTTGGATAACTTTGTATACAATAACTTACTGATACTTTTGGTACCCCGATATTCAACAAAAAATACGCTATTTAGGTTTGCAATTAAAAAAATTCTTGTTAAATGCACAAATTGAAAAAAAAAAATTACGAAATGGGCATTCTTTCGGCTAAGAGATGTTCCTTTTTTTATCAGTTATACACTTATACAATGAGTGAACGTATATTTTAATTATAGATTTCAATTTTAACTTTGTAGTTTTTCGTTCTCTAACAAACTACTTAACTAGGTTATGAAGACCCCATCAAAGATCACATCCAACGAATAGCTTTTAGGAAGCATATGAAAGTATCTCTTGAAACTGAACGGCAATTCATCGCTTTGATTAGAGAAACACACAGTTTAACGGCCCACACGAAGAACGACCCTCTTTTTTAATCCATTGTTATCTTGTTTCTCTCCGACAACGCTACGACAGAAAGGAGAAAATCTCAATGGTAACACAGTTACTCAAAATTCGGAACCGCCAGTTTATAAGCTTCTAGGCTAATCAGATGTATCTTGTTACTCGTCTGCATCAGATGCAGATATATCAATCAGAATATAAAGATAAATATTTTAGTAACATAATGTTTTCATAAAATATAGAAGTTTCATTCTATAACATAGCCGCCAAAAAAACTAGATCATGCGAAATTACTAAGAACGAGCCTCGTTATTATTAGCTCCCCAATTTATGGGAGAATAAAATATAACATCTGGCGAATACGGGAAGCTCATCAAATAGAAAGAAATTTTTAATTTTCCGCATCCTCAAACAATGGAAGTTGGTACCAATATATGACTAGGAAAATGCAAATAACATTTTATTAGTGCCTATAAAACAAAGTATTTTTCATTTATCTCTTAAACGAAAAATAAAAAGGTTTCATTCCCCCTTGGGATACTGGGAATAATCATTGCCGCTAATGTCGGGAGGGAGTGGCTCAGTCGGTAGAGTGCCAGGCTCGTAATCTGTAGTTCCCAGGTTCGAGTCCCAGCTGGGTCAGCGTTGAGATTTATATCCGCAAAACTCCCTCCCATGCCCATGGTCAGTAGGGGACACTGGCGAGCTTGAAAAGGCTGCCGTCCGTTGGATGGGATGTTAAGCCGTGGCCCCGTGTGCGGGAGAGCCATACCCTGTGCACGTTAAAGAACACGCTGGATAAACTTGACGGAAGGCGACTATCTGTCTCCCAACAGCTGCTCAAGAGGGTCCCCTACCTTCTTTGAGTCTTTGGGGGTACTTGTGACCTGGCCATTTAGCCTATTGTGTGCAAAAAGTGCAGCTCAGACGTAAAAAACAATCCAACCAATTGCTGCCAATGCAAACCTCGACCTTCAATACTACTAAGATTTCTAGCATAAGATCGTTTGCAATATTCGTTTAAAGTTTTGCAGTCTTCCACTTTTTCCATCGTTACAGGCCCTATTAAAGCTATTAGTAAAGAAATAATCGTAATATTTCATCAATACCTACCTGAAAAGAATCACCCCTCAAGCAGCTACTTGCTACAGAAGTCTGACAAGAGCCTGCCATAGGAGATCTGTGAGGAAGACAAGACCTCAGCAGAAAGACAACACAGAAACGTCCAATCCTTATCTGGGGTTCGAATCTAGGTCTCTTTGACTTCGAACTCGGCCATTTAGTGATGTTTCTGTGATGTTTTTGTTTGAACTCTAAATGGCCGAGTTCAAACAAAAACATCACAGATTTCCTTCCAGGAAAAATCCAACTCTTCATATAATTTTTTAACACCAATCCGGAAAAAGATAGTGCGAATAGCATTTACAAATTACCTTGTTACTTAAAAATGCTTTGCCCTCGACATTTGCGACTGTTGGTTTTATGTTTGCCAAAACGGTTGTTCCACGGCTTCCTAATCCGGTAACCGATAGTAAAAAGTTACGTGCCAAATGAAGGCTTGTGGAGTCCCGTAATCGAGTGGTTAGCGGGCTTGGCTACTGATCAAAGGGGTCTGGATTCGAGACCAGAATAAGGCAGGGATGTTTGTATTGTCTCTCTGCTGAGGTCTCGCCTTCCTCAGAGATCTACTCTATGGAGATCCGGTAAGGACAAGATCCTATCAGACCTCTTGCCAAATAAAAGAAAAACCCATCTTTTCTTCCCCCCCCCCCAAAAAAAAGAAACATGTAAATGATTACACTGTATCAGTGGGTTCTCAACCTTTTTCACGTCGCGGCACACCTAGTATTGGGTTCTCTTGTACTGATAGATTGAATCACCATTTTGTTTTTCACAATCATTCGCAGAACGCCAGTTGAAAACCTCTGTACTCACGTTTATGCTTTTTAAATGCCACAATTTGATCAAAATAGATACCTATTATTTTTAAACGTTATCTACCAATTCCTCTTTATGTATTTGCTTCGTTCGTGCCCATTTAATTTATATTTCAAGATTTTTAATACTTTTGAGCTTATTTTTAGTTTCATGTGAATGCTGCTGCACACTTGGCATAAGCTCTTCTAGACACATCTGTTGAGACCCACTGCACTATATCTTCTGAATGCATGAGCTCACAGTGCCACCAATTTCTAACCATTTTGAAGGATACTTAATGATATTTTTGCACATAATAGTGTCTTGAAACAGGCTAAAAAATCAGTATAACAATAAGATCAATATCTTTGTTTTCTTTGAACGTTTCTACATATTGCATCAAAACTTTTCAAATTGTTATTCGGCCCGCCATCTCTTTTGTACGGCCCGCGAGCTTTTAATGGCAAATTTGCAAGAGAGAAAAGGAATGTATAGAGAACAAGAAATCCAACTAGGGGAGAAGCAAATTCTCATTGAAATAATTACTACAAATAAAATTATATTGTTCATGCTTCCCTTTTTTTTGCGTTTGTTATACATACGCCATTGATCATATTTCTTTCGCGGCCAGCCCTACCACTTGTTTTCTATGCAGCCCTTCGGCAAAAAAGTTTGCCCAGGTGTATTTTAGTATTTCACAAATTTTAACCTAATTCTTAAATAATAAGCTACAAAAATGTCGAAATTACAATTTTGAATTTCCTCTACTTATCTTGTCATTCATAACATTATTTACAATATAGGTTGGGTTGTTTTACCTCTGAGCGGCACTTTTTTGCACACCATGGGCTAAATGGCCAGGTCACATGGACCCCGAAGGCTCAGAGAAGGTTGGGGGAGGGGACCCACTGGAACAGCTGTTGGGAGACAGATGGTAGCCTCCCGTCAAGGCCATCCAGCGTGTTCTTTAACGTGCACAGGGTATGGCTCTCCCGCACACGGGGCCACGGCTTAACGTCCCATCCGACGGACGGCGGCCTTTCCAAGCCCATCGGTGTCCCCTACTGACCGTGGGCAGGGTGGGGAATTTTGCGGAGATAAATCTCAACGCTGACCCAGCTGGGACTCGAACCTGGGAACTACAGATTACGAGCCTGGCGCGCTACCGACTGAGCCACCCCCGCCCCTATTTACAATATATCTTTTATATATCCTAATAATATCTTCACAATTCTCTTTCTGTTACAAATGTCACAAGAAATTATATACTGGGAGATCACTAATCTAGGTCATTCAAAAGTGTGTCCATCAATGCCATAACCAAGCAGAATAAGTTTTGCTGTTCCAATTCCAAGAAACAGAATTTTCGGATATAAGTTTTACAATTAAATGAGAACTCACATAAGATTGATTAGAATTAGCGCATTCCAAATTTTTTCATCAGCAATAGCATTGAATAGTGCAACAGCATACACCGGTCTGAGTCTGCTAGAGAACAAGTTATTCTTTCTGTTTCACGATGAACTGGCTCTGATGAAGAGACAGCGGATTCCTAAAGCCAGGTGCAGCAGGAGCTAGGGCACCTGGCCTTTTCACTTGTGGCGATGAAAATCACGCATGTTGCAATCAGAACAAGTGAATGCCCGACCGAAAAATAAATTTATAACACTAATAATGTTCGAAAATCTGACAAGAGTCAGGTTTGTGGTTTTGACTGTTAATATCAAAATTTTAAAACTTGGGTAAAAGTAAGGCGTAATTTCTTTACATGGGAGAAATTTTAAACTTTTTTCTTCCTTGTTTGCAAATGGTTATAAATCATGGTTGCGGAGAGTAATCGGGTTCGAATTCAGAAGATTGCGTGAATGTTTATATTTTCTGCTGATGTTCCGCTTCCCTCGTTAGTCTTCTCCAAGGAATATTTATACTGACGCTCTTCTATCAGACTTTCCAAAGTGAATGAAGCAAAGTAGTTTATAGCGAGTCAGGTTCGTAACGTGATGTTTTCAGGATCGAGTCTTGGACTGTGTCTGCATTGAGAATTTTCTCCTCTAACTCTGTTCTACTCATTGTGAGAAAGTGGACACTGATGGGTTTGGAAAGATAGTCATCGGCCGGACAAGCAGTTAAGTCGTAGTTCCTTGTGCAAGACAGCAATAACTTTTGCAGTTATAAAACACACTGGATGGCCTTGACGGGAAGCTTACAACAATCTAACAGCTGTCTAAAGGATTTCCTGCTTCAACCTTCTTTCAGCCCTTAGGGTCCTGGCTATTTGTGTGTTGGGTTGCTTTACCTCTGAGCGGCAGTTTTCGCATACAATAGGCTAAATGATCAGGTCACATAGAACCAGAGGACTCAGAGAAAGTGACTAACTGGGCAGCTATTGGGTTGGGTTGTTTTACCTCTGAGCGGCACTTTTTTGCACACCATGGGCTAAATGGCCAGGTCACATGGACCCCGAAGGCTCAGAGAAGGTTGGGGGAGGGGACCCACTGGAACAGCTGTTGGGAGACAGATGGTAGCCTCCCGTCAAGGCCATCCAGAATGTTCTTTAACGTGCACAGGATATGGCTCTCCCGCACACGGGGCCACGGCTTAACGTCCCATCCGACGGACGGCGGCCTTTCCAAGCCCATCGGTGTCCCCTACTGACCGTGGGCAAGGCGGGGAATTTTGCGAAGATAAATAAATCTCAACGCTGACCCAGCTGGGACTAGAACCTGGGAACTACAGATTACGAGCCTGGCGCGGGCAGCTATTGGAGACTGATGGTAGCCTTCAGTCAAGGCCATCCACATCCAGTGTGTTCTTTTAACGTGCAACGGGTATGGTTTTCCCGCACCGGCACGGCTTTACGTTCTATTCGACAGACGACGGTCTCTCCAAGCCCATTGGTGTCCCCTCTGAAGCCATTTGTATACTAAAATGTGCCGCTCAGAGGTAAAAGAACAAACTCCATGTTATGTGAACAGAAAACCACATTCAAAGTTCTCTAATTTTGAAAGTAAGCTTTTACGAAATAAATGTCACTAGAGATAAAAGTGAAGATTTCATCCAAATGCCAATAAATATCGAATTTCAACAATATTCCTTAAATATTTAAGGAGTTATTAAAGTTGGAACATTTAACAGCAGACTCTACTACACTTGTTCTAAATATCTTTTGCTCCTCCTCAAATTAATGAAAACTGATAAAAAAAAATCGTTACACAACTACAAATATTGCATTTTAGAACAATTTGTGCATATTACGAACCTAGCGCACTACCGACTCGTAGCGGCCGTCACATTTGATTGGCTCATTCAACCAATGCAACGAATAATAAAAAAAACCTTGTTACTTAGCCAAAAATATTCACTTGACTATACCAGTAGGGTTGCGAACTTATTATTCTACCAAAGAAGGGCATTTAGGTATGAACAGTTTAGGAAAGACAATTAAAATGAAAACAATGCATTGAACATTTGATTTGTAATAGAATACTAATAATTAGCATTTTAAAAAAATGTTTAGTCAAAAGTGCTTATTTCAATGCAACGTCATTTGACTTGCAATACGAAGGTACTATATTATAAACTATTATAGCCAAAAAAACAAGGGAACTATTCAAGTGATAAACTTACGACGGGTAATTCAGTTTAAAAAAAAATATAAATTTATAATCGGAACGGAGTCAAAAACCTATATATTGCGAATATTTTTCCGATTTTTTTTAAATACCATTAGAACGGAGAGGAAAAAAAAAAGACATATTTATAGGTAATTATATTATAGGAGAGGGGCAAAATGCTGAATTAAACTGGAAAGTCGTTCCGCCTGATACATTTCAATATCTGGCATATCTCTAAAAAAAATTTCCTAAATCCGGGCAATGCATGCGCTAGTCAAAGTGCCACACAAAAAATTTTACTGAAGAGCCGCAGCTGATAAAGATATGATCTAACAAAAATTCCGCCATATTTGATCAGCTTTTCGAAAATTTCCAACGTACATGTTATTTTTAGAATGAATAATGCCCTCGAGCAAATAAAATTTTCCTTCAATTTGAGGTAAGTCAAGGACAAATGATAAGGTTTTATTATGCATGGAAATTACGAAGTAGCTTTACAACTTCATAATATCTTTATTTCTCACACGATATTCCTTTTGTGTGCCACATAACAATGAATAAAAATACACTAAGTTTGTTTCTAGGTTTACAATTGCTCATAAATTTAATCCCTGCATCATTTTCCTATTTATTTTGATTCAGGATTCTAATTCTTTTTATGCCTACCATTCTAAACTTAGGTACCTATCAGCTGTAAAACAGCATTACAACCACCAAACTTGTTGAAGCCTGCCAGCGTCAGATAAGAAGTTCAATCCTCATAGAGGAAGTGACAAGAGGTCTTTACCAAACGAATGTCCTATAGATGAAACTTCCTATATAAGTGTGACAAGGAGAGAGTCATATCCGTTTTTAATACGGAAAATATTGACTTTACAGGATTCAGTGTTGCACTGCTCTATTATGAATACGACAATCTCAAATATCATTCGTGCCATGGGTTGGGCTGTTGTAACTCTGAGCGACAAGGTCCCCAAAAACTCAGAAAAAGTTGGGGGAAGGGGACCCACTGGACAGCTGTTAGGACACAAATGGCAGCCTTCCATAAAGGCAATCAATTATGTTCTTTAGATACCAGTTATTAAGTACACTACCCCTCGTCACATAAATGGTTCATTCCAACATGTAATACCCCATGTACCCACAGTATAAATCAGGCAGACTAACTCATCAAACCAGGAAAAATCACAGCAGAAATAAACATTGGTATGCAGAAGGTCATCTCCGAACATACCACATATCGGACCTCGTCCTGAATGGGCTATAACAACCACCAACCACGTCGTGCTGATGTGATGTAAAAACAAGTCTCCAAAATGTAAAAGCACAGGAGCGGGCACAGGAGCATGGACACTGAACTGTTGAGGAATGGAAAAAGATAGCCTGATCACACATATCAAGTTTCCATTTGCATCATGCTGATGGAAGGATCAGAATTTGGCACAAACAACATGAGGCATGGACCCATCGAAGGACACCTGAACATCGTTGCTGATAAAGTTCACCCATTCTTGGCTACAGTTTATCCTCACTCAGATGGGCACATTCAGCATGTATCATCACTGAACGGTTCCAGGAACATGCTGACGGGTTTTCCTTGCTTCATTGGCCTGCACAAGTCCCCAGATCTAAACCCTATCGAGCATCTTTCAGATGAGGTGGTAAGGGCTGTTACCAGTGAGATTATGTTGCTGTCCAATTTGCAGAAACTGCTGAAACAATCATTTCTGCATGGTACAACAGTTCCTGCACAACACATTCATCATCTTGTAAGTTCCATGCCCCAGCAAATTTGGGCTGTTCTGAAGGGCAAAGGAGGCACAACACACTATTAGGTAGATGTACCTAATAAACTGACATCTCAGTGTACATAAAATAATCAATATTTTTGGCATTTAAAAATAAAAACTGTATTATATTTTTTATATTATTTAATCAACTCGGGTCTATAATTCTGGTAACAGCATACTTGATATTTTTCCGCTTTAATACTCACATATATATTTAGTTTGCAGTATGTTCTCATGATACAATTTTCATACATGTAACTATATATGCACAGTTCAAAATGCATAGTATATATAGAGGGGTGGGGTGACTCATTCAGTAGCATACCAGGCTCATAATCTGCAGTTCCCAGGTTTAAGTCCCGCCTCAGCCAGCATTAAAATTTATATCGCAAAACTCCCTGCCTGCATTCAATAGTAGGGGGCACCAATGAGTTTGGAAAGGCAGCCACCCATTGGATGGGGCATTCAGCAGTGGTTCTGTGCACATTAAAGAACATGTCGGGTGGCCATGATGGGAGGCTACCATCTATCTCCTAACAACTATCCAGTGGGTCCCCTCCCCCAACCTTCTCTGAATCCTTGGGATCCTTTGTGACCCAACCATTTAGCCTATTGTGTGCAAAAAAAGTGCCACTCAGAGGTAAAACAACCCAACTACAATGTAAATAATGACTGATCCAAATGGTTGATTTAAAGAGTTAGTTATAATAGTTTGGAAAAATATATGCTAATAATATATTATTTTGTCATTAACCATGAACTAGTAACTAGGTTAATTTAGACCCAGCTGTGATTTTCAAAAAGCTGTTGAACAAAATTATTTTCTGTACCTATTCGAAAATTTGTGATTCTGTCTAAAATGACAAAAAAAACACAAGCTTAAAGCTTTAATTTTTGGCAACTTTTAAGAAAATTTATTTGCTAATTTAGCTCACACTACCAACCATATCTATTATATAAGATCCAATATAGATATCCTTTATTATTACTTAGAAATATAATTTTACCAATATAAACGATACTTTTCTAATAAATATATTACGAAGAAAAAATGTTCCATTTCTATTTGGGTCTTCACAAAACTACAAAAACTACAACATATGCACTTTACAACCAAATACCTAATGAATGAAATGGTAGCTAGGCATAAACTGGAAGGGCCATTAGTATCTTTCAAAAGAGATATTCTCTTTTGGAAACAGAAGTTGAGGCTGCCAGTTCAGTATAGCCGACTGATCTGGTCATTCATGGCCACTTTTTTCTCTTTTTTTTTCAACCCTGCTGAGGAGTGGTCAACTTCACAGGGTCCTGGCGCTGACCATTTATACCTACTAGACTGGACTTGTTTATGGATTTGAGCTTGATTATGGATCCTGAACTTGCTGCACTGGTGGACCTCTGTTGAGGAAGAATCTGCAGCTGTATTTTCTGTTTGCTTCTAGGTTGCCAGCCCTAAGTGAACAGAGGCACGGGATACCTTATAACAACTGGTGGATAATCCTGATAAGAAGTCATTGCAGGTACCTGAACCTCACTTAGCTAATTAGGCATCATCAATCCTAAACTGGAGTAATGTGTCTCAGGCAGGTCATATGGCTCTTGAAAAGGTCCACTTGAAAAGGTGGTGCCTGAAATTCCTAATAGCATTGGTGACTTCAGCCTTTAGCAGAGTAGGAACAGGTCTTTGCTCCATGCCTATGATCAGGAGGCTGTTTGATATTGTTGGCCCTACCTATCTCAATAAACCTAGTTTCTTTAAAAATCCTACTAATCATTCTCTCTCTGCAGGAATGTGGAATGTGAGGACATTACACAGAGATTATAGTCTTGATGTCCTCACACACGAATTCCAGCACTATAACCTAGATATTCTAGGCTTGCAAGAGACCAGATGGACAAGTAAAGGTGAGATACTTAAAAATAACTTTAAATTTCTCTTTTCAGGGAGGGAGGATGGAAAGTATCTCCAAGGCATAGGTTTGTTTCTCAGCAGACATGCCAGTGATGCTCTTCTAGGATATAACTGCATTAATGAAAGATTTTTTTACACCAAAATTTAAAACAAAAATTAAAGACTTGAATGTCATCTGTTGTTTGCCCCCACAGAGGACTGTGATGAAAACGAGAAGGATATATTTTACACCAGCTTCACGATATATTTTGAATTCTGTGAAGGAGATATTTCTCTTGTGCTAGGTGACTTCAATGCTCAAGTTTGTACTGACTCTGACCTTTGGGCAGGAGTTTTAGGTCCCTTTTGGCATTGGTAGTTCCAATGACAATGGGGGAACATCTCCTACAGGTAAGCAAACTTAATGGTTTATGAATAACACATACTACAAACATTGGGACATTTATAAATATACATGGATTTCACCTGATGGGTTGCACAGGAATATAATAGAGTATATTCTAAATGCCGTCCCATGGCCGAGTGGTTAGCATGCTTGGCTACTGATCTAAAGGACCTGGGTTCGAGCCCCGGGTAAGGCATGGATGTATGTGTCGTTTTTCTGCTGAGGTCCTGCCAACCTCACAGACCTTCTACTATGGCATATAAACTGACAGGCTCCTGTCAGACCTCTGTGGCAAGCAGCTGCTTGAGGGGGTATTTATTTTTATTTTATATTCTAATTAACAGCAAATGGGCTAGTTCAGTTAGGAATACCAGATCATAAAGGGGAGCCGAAATTGGGTCTGACCATTACCTGGTCAAAAGTGTCTTGCACCTGAAATTTGCTAAGATTAAGAAAATTACCTTTAACACTGAACTGAAGGTCTGAAAGATCCAGATGTAGCCAAAGCATACCATGACAGGCTACTTGGTCATTATGACAATAGTGGTTTGCTTACTGCTGAAGTTGAGAAAGAACGAAATCAGATTAAACAGGCTTTTCTTGAAACCAACAGTACTCTTTTGGGAAAAAGGGAACAGAGGAAAAAAAATTATTTGAGTGATAAGGCTATGAAACTTATTTCTGAAAGAAGGAAGTGCTACTAGCCCTAACAGAAGGCATTACAATGAGCTTAATAAACATGTAAAGGATCAGTTAACAGCTGATAAGAATCTTTGGCTTGATAGCTTGGCTGACAAAGCTGAGGAAGCAGTTAGACAGCACAACAGTAGGGGGTTGTACAACATTGTTAATGTTTTATGTGGGAAAAAATAGACAGTTACACAGGGATTGAGGGATAAATATGGCAAGGTGGTTGAAGGTGAGGATTCTGACATAGCTAGGTGGGCTGAGCATTTCAGAGATGTTCTAAATAATGTGATTATTTCTACTCCCATTGTGTAATGAGGATAGATGCATTACTGGTTTCTATGATGGCCTTATATCATATTCCGAAGTTGCATTGGCTATCTCTAAATTAAAACTGCATAAATCTCTAGGGGTGGACAAAATCACCACTGAAATGCTTAGAGCTGGGAACATTTGTATAGGGATTGTTGCTGGGACTTTTAAGAATCTATGGAGAGTGTGGAGAAATAGGCATATACACCTAAAGACTAAAATTAGACTGCATAATAGTTTGGTTCTTTCTAGGGTTAGTTATGGCAGTGAAACTTGGATACTTTGCAAACAAGACAACAGGAAACTAGATGCTTTTGATTCTAGATGCTTATGCAGTATCTTGGGCATCAGGTGGTTTAACTTTGTAACTAATGATGAGGTTAGGCAAAGGAGTTTGCAACCTCCTTTAAGCAGCATATTGTGCAGAGAGAAACTCCATTGGTTTGGCCATGTTGCCCGTATGAATAATTATAGATTGGCGAATAGGGTTATGAACAGTGTGCCTAAAGGCCTCAGAAAGAGGGGGAGACCAAGGATGCGGTGGGCAGACAATGTCAAACAGGACCTTGCTAGAATTGGCCTAGAGCGGCCAAATGCAGCAACTGTAGCTCAAAGAAGACATGTCTGGAGAGCAAAATTACACAGTCTGGTCGGACCTCTGTAGCCCATGGCTGCATGAGGATTTTGTATATGCAATGAAAGGATTTTTTTTTTGCTCAATCTCTCATTTTTATAACTGAAGTATCATAAAAGGAGAACCTACATTTTAAAAACTTTACCGAACGTTGAAGACGAAAGTTAATAAATGAAAAGAACTAAATCAACGTAGAAGTGAAGGAGGGTGATATTGGCTGTAGCGAAAGACAATGCAAAAACAGAAAATACATTACTTGCAACAATTTCTTCATGTCAAACCAGGCAGTTATTCCAAAAAGATCATTTGGCAAAATAAGATGTGAAACAGTTATAGGATATAAATAGTTAATAATCTGATGTTATTCTATAAAAAGAATGACATATATATTCACCATGAGCAGTGTTACTGCCTTAAATGTTTTTGTAATTTGGATGTATTTCATACCATTGCATTCCATTTTTTTTTTAGAGTTGGAAAAATATTTGATTCCTATACAAGAATAATTGCCAATCTGAATTAGGGAAGTGCGAAAAAACCACACCAAACTCAAACTTCCTAGTAATACAGCAGTTGCTCTCTCAGTTAGGCTAAGGTGGTGGCACTCCACACTTGTTTAGGTAAGATTATGATAGCAGAGGTATTAGTCTGTTACACCTTAGAAGTACAATTGGTCAAGGCCAACCACACCTATCTAAGTAGCAGGCATATATATATTTACCAGATAATTAATACACCCTAGTGGGGTGACAATGCTATAAAATAAAAAATATTCCCTCAAAGCAGCTTCTTGACACAACACTGGTCTGACAGCCTGTCAATTTATATGTCAAAGTAACTGATGCTACAGATCATAAATATAAATTGGGAGGAATAATCAGAAATAGGGAAGAATTAAAAAGAAACAAACAGGCTTTGCTAACACATATTTAAACAGTACGTGGTTGCACCCAAACCATTTGAGCAACTAGGAAATGATAGCGCATCTCTTTATAACCTTATCTGAACTAGTGTGAAGTGCCACCTACTTAGCTTAACTCTCTAGCAACTGACACATAACCAGAAGTTCCCAAGATTGAGTCCAAGAATTGATTTGGGTTTGTTGGTGTGGATTCTTTTTCACATTTGCATATTTCTGATTAGTATCATGGCATCACAACATGTGAGTTCTATGTTAATGATCTACAACAAACACCAGCAACTCGTTCAAATTGTCTGCAGTACAACCTTATATGAGGCCCAAATTACTCATTTTCTCTCGGTTCTCATCTTGTTAGGGCCACCATTAATCAGTCTCGTTTCATAACTTTCAACAGAAGAATGAAAGATGTGTTGATATACCATAGAATATCAGGAAAGGAAAAAGTTTTCTGGTTGCTGGTGCTTGTTGTAGATCATTAACATAGAACTGACATGTTGTGAAGCCAGGATGCTAATCAGAAATATGCGTGAAAAAAACAATGTTAATGATCATAATGGAGGTGTAAAATATTGAAATACATTATTACACATATTTTGAGAGGGTTTTTAATGTTAGGGCATTAAACAGAAATAAATATATACTGGACCTACATGCACAAAAAAACACACCTAAATGTTTTCTAGATCTAGGTCTGCCAGCAAACTGACACTAGTAGAGAATAACAAATAAACAATGACAATGTGATTTGCTGTGTTTGCATCAATTTTCAAGTTTGGATACAAATGATAAATTTCTCTGAGAATTTTTGCCATTCGGTGAAGTAAACTACACAGAAAGCTTGATGATATCAATAATATCTATTTCAATCTCATTTCTCAACAATATTCATTCAGTATTTACAGATGAGTATGAGTATTTTAACCGTTCACTTATTAATCATATTAATTTTCACCGCTTTTGATTTTTTTTTTCAGAATGAGTTAACTTGCTACATAGTTCAGCTTCCATAACTCTTTAAATATTGAATGGAAATTGTTGGAAATCAAGATTTAAATAGTTTTATTTAGGTCTCTAAATTATCTTCATTCACTTCTTTTTAAATATTATTTAAGAAAATTGCTTTTAAAAATCAAGCAATTTCTTAAAAAGGCAAGTTTAATGCAACAGGAACCGATTTTCCTAAAGCCATGGAAAAAAGCAATGCCGTCATTTTAACCACATAAATACGAAGTGACGAATTCTAATATTATTTAAGAAGTTACTGAGTTCTGTATCTGAGTTACTATCGAAATAATATGGAACTGTATATAATAAAGTTGGCACTGATTTTGCAAGTTTAACACCATTTCAGATACAATTTAGTTTGATATAATATCAAAAACGATCTGGACGTTGTTAACCTCTATATGCCGCTTGAAATTTTAATATTTGTACTGTAAATAACCGTTTGCAAGCTATCTATTAGAACTCCTTGCGCCCTAAAATATATTATCGCTCTAATACCTAATATCGTGGAATTTTTCTAACAATAGGGTATTTATGATACAAATATTTGATGAATATACATATGTTTTGTGATGTATGCACATTCCTGGCAACAACTGCTGAATCATATACTTGAAACTATGAGCTATGTATATAATAGTCTAGAGATAGCTTTAAAATAGTTTACTCAGTAACGGCCGTCATGAATCAGATCTTAATTTCACTCACCTGGCAGTGCAACGAGTATGGTAGCCCATTGTTGCATCCACCCGACGTGCCACTGCTCCGAACTTCTGAAAAGTTTAGCTGCCCCAGCTGCGAAGACACGAGGTTCTGAGATCCGCTCTCAAAAGTAAACATTCCCCCAATGTACACCACAACTGAAATCACCACATACGACCAACTGCTTCCTCACCATCAATGATAACTAGAGAGTGCTCTACATGGAACCTCTTAGCAGTCGTCTTTTCCCATAGCACAGCCCCATGCGAGAATAGCCATTAAGAGCAACACAACAGATGACGGAGTAGACAGGACAGGACGCGGAGGCACAAGTCCGGGTGATTTCATTTCACAGGAGGGTAGGGAAAGAGAGCTCGGAGGAGTAAAGATTTAGACGCGCTCCTCAGAACAGCTGAAAATCTAACAGCGTTACATTTTAATGCACTAAACTAAATAAACTTACTTAAAAACTAAATAACTTTATAATACTAATAACTTTAAATCAATAATGCAGTTTCTATGGCTATCTATCCCAGAAATAATGTTCTTTTACACCAAACTGTACTAAGCTGCGATGTTATACAACTAACTTATCGTCCATAGGTTGTCGTTTCTTATGCTTTCTTAAGTTTTAAAAATTCTTTCACCTTAGAGTGAAAAGAAAAGGGTTATCATTTACGTAAATAATCTATATTCTTCGTAAAGCAATTTCTGAAAAAGGCAAGTTTAATGCAACAGGAACCGATTTTCCTAAAGCCATGGAAAAAAAACTATGCCGTCATTTTAACCACATAATACGAAGTGACGAATAATTTGCAAGTTGTTATTTAATAAATAAAAATAAATACCCCCTCAAGCAAAGCATTTTAAATAATAAATACCCCCTCAAGCAGCTGCTTGCCACAGAGGTCTGACAGGAGCCTGTCAGTTTATATGCCATAGTAGAAGGTCTGAGAGGATGGCAGGCCCTCAGCAGAAAAACAACACAAACAACCATGCCTTAACCGGAGCTCGAACCCAGGCCCCTTAGATCAGTAGCCAAGCGCGCTAACCACTCGGCCATACAGAGAAACTATTCTCTTAAGATGTCAGTGACGAAAAAATTTATCGCTACACGAAAAATTAGCTATAAAGGACAAATATACATTTTAAAAAAAATGCACATTTAGAAAAACAAAGCCCTGCAGAAATTGAAAAACTGCTGGCTACATTTTTCAGCTATATATATACTCCTCAAGAAGCTGCTTACCACAGGTCTTCAGCAAAAGATAGAAATTAATTATATCAAATTAAAAAACAAAAACTATTACGCAATTTCGAAGATGTTACATAAGAGCACGCTAATAAGTAAGCTTTTTATATATCTTTAATTATGATAATGGTGAATCTACATACTGTTATTAAACTCTAACTGCCCAGTTTTTAATTTCAATCGATTCTTGTCTAAACATTTTCGATAAGAATATGGTTCACACCTGCAATATTCTAACTGTTAAATTATAATTGCATTTCGTTTTTAATTTTCGTTGGGTTGGGTTGTTTTATCTCTGAGCGGCACTTTTTTGAACACCATGGGCTAAATGGCCAGGTCACATGGACCCCGAAATCTCAGAGAAGATTGGGGGAAGGGACCGACTGGAACAGCTAGTGGGAGACAGTGGTAGCCTCCCGTCAAGGCCATCCAGCGTGTTCTTTAACGTGCACAGGGTATGTCTCTCCCGCACACGGGGCCACGGCTTAACGTCCCATACGACGGACGGCGGCCTTCCCAAGCCCACGGTGTCCCCTACTGACCGTGGGCAGGGCGGGGAGTTTTGTGGAGATAAATCTCAACGCTGATCCAGTTGGGGTACTACAGATTACGAGCCTGGCGCGCTACCGACTGAGCCACCGCCGCCCCCTTTAATTTTCGTTCTTCACTCTCAATCTACTTTTCACGTGCCACTTCAAAAGATAGAAATGCATAAGTCACAACCAGTGGCGTAGCCAAGGGGAAAATTGAGGTTTAACCCTATCCATTTGGGAGAAATTCTATTTTTTTGGAAATAATCAATTCAACACTTACATTACCAAAATTTTCAACCTCCTCTTCGATTTCAAAATCGAAGCTAATCCACTGGTTAAAACACTTGACAATCAAGGCAACCCATTGAGATTAAGAACATAAAAAATTATTTTTTAAATAA
Organism: Ryuthela nishihirai; assembly: GCA_038380435.1. Lineage (NCBI taxonomy): Eukaryota > Metazoa > Arthropoda > Arachnida > Araneae > Heptathelidae > Ryuthela > Ryuthela nishihirai. The sequence continues at coordinate 12,888,114 of JAWZYU010000004.1, forward strand.
ATATATACCCTTAATAACAACTGAATTTCTTTAGTTCAGAAGTTTAACAGAGGAGCGACACGTTTATTTCTGCACAATTGGGCTAAACCATTCAGGTCACAAAGATCACAAATCTCAGAACAGAGTTGGTAACTCACTGGAAGCTGCCTAGGACAGCTGGAAGACTCCTCCACCAAGAACAAGCTACATAATAATCAAGCTGTTAGTTCGTTCCGCTGAGGGGCAGACAAACCAACTGGTTCGATTCCCAGATAATGAGTACTTTCCTTCTTCACAAGTTTTCTCTACATAGATTATACTGACGAACTCTCTTTAGACCTACGTAGAGAATGGACTATTTCATCGGAAAAACGCTGGCTGTACAGACAGCGGACAGCAAAACAATGCCGACAGTAGGAAATTACGCCGATGACAGTCGCGACAAAACGCCGTCATTACAAAATGCAGACACTGAAAAATGCGCGAAAATGCCGACAATAATACGTGTTGAAAAAAAAACATTAATAGACGCTAGTATATTTAGAAATTTAAATGAGATATTTTCCCTTTATCGTCTGTCTCTCTGTCTGTCTGTACACAATCAAGAGTTTGGTTGAAAATATATGCTATAGATAAATAAAAAATACTGTTTGTATTGGATAGGTATTGATGAAATATTACGATTCACACTTTCCGAATTCCCACAAGTTTAAATTGCGCCTTAAGTTGAAAGCTGCAAAAATTTGTAACTTGCAAATTTTAAAGAATATTGCAAACGATGTATTTATGCTAGAAATTTTGGTGGTAGAATGTGGGTCGTCAGATTTGATTCACAAAAAGTTGCATTTCCCGCCCCCCCCGCCCCCAGTGGGAAAATGCAACTTTTTTGTTTTAGAGAATATTGAAACATTTATTTTTCAATTGCAAGCAACTAATGAAATGATTCACATTTTTAAATGTTCCATCAATAGGACATAGTTTTTCTTAATTAAAAAATTCATAGCTAACAGTAGAAAAACGATTTTAAATTATTACTGTTAATACACAGCTGTACCAAAATTATTAGAGAATTCCCATGGGAAGCTAATTTCAAAGTTCTAAAACTTCTAAAATTTGATTTTCAGAGACAAATATGACTGAAGATAAAGATCTCAACCAAATTTATCCGAAACTGGACTTTTCGGCAATATTCTACCGATATTTGAAGAGTTATATATGCTGGGATAATTAACAGCAGCAGTACGTCTTAAGAAATCAATACATAATTAACAAAATGTTCAAAGAATAATCTACACAAACTTCTGTTACTATACTTTTTGCATACTTTACGATAATACTTAATAATTTAACTTTTGTGGTAACTTCGCATGAGTAGCACTGATGTTGCTAACTATTTGAATTTCAAAGTCTATTTAAATATTGAACGAATGTTGTTGTAAAACACGATTTAGACGGAAATGGTTGTGATATTTCATTTATCTTCAATCACAATTTTTAACATAAAAGGTTATTTTTTAAAACCTACAGAGACGGAGTTTCGATCTCGTCGATCGGAACTATAGGGCGATCACGTCATATTTTTTTGGTGGGTCGTGCTTTTAATGCAGAATTGTTAAGTCCACTCTGTTTTGTCAGCCGAAATCCTCAATTAACAAGCCACCACGATCATGTATGCCACGGTGTGGTATAAATATGTAGTGACGTACGACGTCATGTAAGATCGGGGGAGAGGGGATTCGTCTATCAATCACAAGAGGACGATGTAGCAATTTACACAGTGTTGCTAGATTTGAGATTTTGCTCCTAAATCTGGGTTGAAAATTCCGAATTCCACGCGTGCCTTCAAAATATGTCCTGCTTTGTGTCGACAAACTTAGCTGAATCAGCGTTTACCAAAATGAAAATTATCATATCTAAAATTAGGAATGTGCTTACTGACGAGCATTTGGAACAGCTCTTGAGAGTGGCACTATCAACATACTTAATCAGGTTCTGATTGGGGTGTATCTTTGGCTCTCAACTAAATCTAAAATCTGAAAATGAGCACACACACATATCAGATATGAAATATATATATCATATCTAATATAATCTATCATAATAATATATCATCGTTGGGTTGTTTTACCTCTGAGCGGCACTTTTTTGTACACCATGGGCTAAATGGCCAGGTCACTGGACCCCGAAGGCTCAGAGAAGGTTGGGGGAGGATACACACTGGAACAGCTGTTGGGAGGCAGATGGTAGCCTCCCATCAAGGCCATCCAGTATGTTCTTTAACGTGCACAGGGTATGGCTTTCCCGCACACGGCGCCACGGCTAACATCCCATCCGACGGACGGCCTTTCCAAGCCCATCGGTGTCCCCTACTGACCGTGGGCAGGGCGGGGAGTTTTGCGGAGATAAATCTGTACTAAACCATCCCAATAATTTTCGGTAAATTTCATCGGTTATTACAATTGATATTCTAATGACAACTCATCACGTTTGGTCAAAATTTCACAAAACTGGAGATAAAGCAGAAAACTATGAAAAGCTGTTTTGATGTGAATATCTATTAGAATACCACCTGTAATGAAAGTTTAACTGCACTTAAAACAGTCTCTGATAACACACGAACCTGCATTTATAAACATGCCCGTAATGCATTTCACCTGCCGCTTTCCCGCACTTCCAATTGGAAGCGGATAAATATAATAATTAGAGAGGCAATTAAGATTTAATTCAGTGTAAGAATTTCCTCATTACTGTTGAAGCACACTTTGAGGTCTTCACTGCAATTTGAGCAATAAATAAATGTTTCGAAAAGATTCAAAGCTTACATCCTGCTTTCCGCAAAAGCCGGATACGTAGCTTTTGACACGAAATATTTTGCAAACAGCCCGAATTATACAAAAGAACACAACAAAAACTACATAACGAATTTAATTGTTTGATACTACACATTTCCAATGAAATATTTAAGACACTTCATAAAAAGGCAACTACAAAATCTGGCTGAATAAAATATTACCATGAAGGCATTCATCTTATGTTTACAATAGGATTATTTCAATCACATTTAATTTGTGCTAGATTGGGTTGTTTTACTCTGAAAGGTACATTTTTTGCACACAATGGGCTAAAATGGCCAAGTCACAAGGACCCCAAAGGCTCAGAGAAGGTTGGTGGAGGAGGACCTACTGGAACAACTGTTGGGATACAGATGGTAGCCTCCCAACAAAGCTATCTAGCGTGTTCTTTAACATGCACAGGGTATGGCTCTCCCGCACACGGAGCCATTGTTGAACGTTCCACCTGAAGGAAGGCGATCTTTCCGAACTTATCAAGTGTCCCATTCTCATCGAGAGCAGAGTCGGGGTTAATGAAGTTTAAAATGCTCAACACCGATGGACTTTCCAAGCCCACTGGTGTCCCTACTGACCGTGGGCAAAGCGGGGAGTTTTGCGAATATAAATCTCAATGCGGACACAGCTGGGTTCGAACCTGGGAACTGCAGATTAAAAGCCTGGCGCGCTATCGACTGACCCCCCCCCCCCCCCCCCAGCTCCCCATGAGAACGAGATTCACTAGACTAGTATTAGCAAACAGATGGAAACCTCCCGTCAAACTCATACGGAGCATTTCTTTATGTGCATGGATATTCTGAACATGGACTACGATTTAACGTCCTAACCAAAGGACGACGATCTTTCCAGACTTATCAGTGTCCCCATTCTCACCGAGGGCAGTCAGGGTTAATGGAGCTTAAAATGCTCAACGCTGGACCACGTTGGGATTCAACCTGGGAACTGCCGGCTGTGTCACCTGGCTCCGTTTAGAACCCCTGGATTTATCGTAAATACGAGTTAACCCGGTATTAATTTCACGCTGGCTCTTTGGTCCTCGCACATGCATTTTTGATAGCCACACACGGCATCTACACAAGTTGATAGTTTAGCTGGTTGGTTGGTTGTGGTTGGTTGTTGTTTTACCTCTGAGCGGCACTTTTTTGCACACCATGGGCTAAATGGCCAGGTCACAAGGACCCCGAAGGCTCAGAGAAAGTTGGGGGAGGGGGCCCACGAGAACGGCTGTTGGGAGACAGATGGTAGTCTCCCGTCAAGGCCATCCAGCGTGTTCTTTAACGTGCATAGGGTATGACTCTCCCGCACACGGCTTAACGTTCCATCCGACAGACGGCGGTCTTTCCAAGCCCATCGGTGTCCCCTACTGACCGTGGGCAGGGCGGGGAGTTTTGTGGAGATAAATCTCAACGCTGATCCAGCTGGGACTGATCCAGTTGGGGTACTACAGATTACGAGCCTGGCGCGCTACCGACTGAGTCACCCCCCCCCCCCCGCCCCTCGTTTAGCTGGTCTTCTGCGGAAAGGAATCTGTTCGTGGGTAGGTTTGGGGAAACCACCAGACGTGGTGAGTGAATTTCCTGGCGTAACTCGTTATTTTCTAAGAGAAATATTTATTAGTAAACAATTTCTTGAGAAAAAAACATCAGCCTTTATCTTTGAATGCAATATTATTAATTTCGTTGCAAGCTCTTTTTTAAATATGCATAAAAGCAGGAAAAAAAATCTTTTATCCTCCCCACGTTCGTAATGCTTTTGTGCTCTGGTTTGTGGTAAAAACTGCTGAGGGGTCAGGTTTTTCCAAATTTATCGGTTCTGATTTAAGGGATGAGTCTATTTGAGTGTTTCTGATAAATAATAAAAAATAAATACCCCCTCAAGCAGCTGCTTGTTACAGAGGTCTGACAGGAGCCTATCAGTTTATACGCCATAGTCGGTCTGTGATGATGGCGGAACTTCAGCAGAAAGACGACAAATATCCATGCCTTACCCGGGGCTCGAACCCAGGTCCCTTTGATCACTTGTCAAGCGCGTATAAACGAAACAATGTGTAATTTTAAACTCATTTCGCTGTGGGAGGTGTGGATAATTGATTAGTTTTTGTAATATTTTTTCTATTTTTAACGGGCCATTGGGAGATTAATAATAATTTTCAACACAACGGTTCCACCCACCCGAGCGAATTGGCTGGATGACACCACGATTAAATCAAAATAACTGCTAAAAACCTACTTACTACGGAGTTATTATTGTATAATAATGAAATTATCTCCTGGGCTTTTGCAAGCTTCTGTTGAGAATACAATCTTGCAACAGCTCCACAGACATTTTTTCAATCACTTCAGCACGTTAGTTTTATTCCTTCGTGACAATTAGTATTGGAAATCACTTAAAGAGTATGCACAAGGGATAAAATTTAGAATCATTGGGCGTTTAAATTTCATGCAAAGTTAGCCTGCCATATGGAAAAATTTAACAAATTTTTTGCATAAATATAAATAAATGATTCTTTCTTCGTGCAATTAAGGCTAGAATAATGGTAGTTTATTATCAATCAATCTTTATTTCCTTTTAACATCATCCTATTTAACAAATATCTTTCATTTTGGAAATCTTACTATCCACAAGAGCTTTGCTCGCATGTAGATTAATGTTCTCTTCTTCACACCATGAGATACATAGCAGATTTACTATCAGACTAACAAAAACAAACTTTCAGAGTTTGCAATTAAGAACAAAAAGTATAAGTTTAGTGTTAATTAATAATCATTGTTAAGCTTATTTTATGTTGTAACTCAAAACACTTTACATAACTTAATTACAGTAGAATATCGGTATCTTCACATTCATGTAACCATTTCTTCAATTTATTCTTAATAAATTAAAATATGTAATCTTTTTTCGGATTTTGCATTTTAAGTACTACTAAAAATAAATGGTGTACTGTAAATATATTTTTTCACCACTGTTTCCCTTGGTATCAGTAAGAAGCTATTTGGTGTGTTTTCTGACTTGCATGATTTATAGTTCTGCATAATATGTTCTGAGTCAAATTTTCCTTTTCTCAATATGCATCTCGACATTTCGTTTTGTATCAAAAGGAGTTTCATGTTTTTTTTATAAGTAAATAAACTAATGTATTATGATTATTATCAAAATCAACTTTTAGTATCACTTTCTCTGGTGAAGTTCGGCATCATTTGCATCTCTTCCTATGATCATAATGATTATCTTCGAGATTTTAGAAGTATAATGTTCAAATGAAAAAGTTTCGTTAATCGATTCTACTGCATTAAACGTAATTCTTTAGGTTATTAATTTTGCAAGTCACAAACCAAAGGTAGAAGTCACTATATATATTCCAATTTTGAAATGTCGCGATAGCCGTAATATTTGCACGTCCCCCACGCTTTACATTTCAACGGTGCAAGTGCACCGGCGATGACTACTAGTAAACAAATGTTACTACCGCAGCAGCTGGATTCGGCTTTCTTTGTTGGAGCCGAGTTCTCCTATGGGCTACTGTTTATTTTTCCTCTGACTTAATTTATGTACGTTTCAATCTTTAATGATAATTCAAATGTTTCACTTGGCTTTATTTCAAACGTTATGAACGATGAATTGTGAATATTATTCACAATATCTTTCGTTACTAAAATCGGTAATCTTGAATTTTACTGTGAATACTCGAAATCTATAATAAGCCGCACAGACATTGCCGTCACGCAAACAAAATAAGTAAGAGACCCATTACAGTTTAAATTTTTAGGATAAATCTGTTTGAGAATTTAAGTTGCATTTAAAACAACTGGAATGGACTGGCTACAATGCTGACTTGACTATGGGAATTTTTTACTCAAATTATGTTGTTCCTAACACATCTACAATTGTAATTTTAATTTTAGCAATAATTTAGTAAAAGAATGAAGCTTAAAAAAAGTGTCCCTATATGACGATAAAAGCACACACTGACTGAATTTCAAGGCTTAGATTATTTCATTGAACATTTTAGGGGTAAACTTCCTTGGACAAAGCCACAGGATATCTGTAACTCAGCAGAACAGATTAGAAATATTACATTTAGGGAATATATACTGGCCATAGCAGATCCAGGATATTTATGCTCCAGATACAATTATTCAGAAATGCAGTCCTTCCACTTCAAACATAGATAGGTTTATAACTCCAAAGTTCTACATATACAGTACTGTGCAAATTAGTTGGGACAATAGGAAAATGCAGTAACACAGACACAACTAAAATATTTATTTGTTTAATAGTGTAGTTAATAGTGAATGTGACCACCCTTAGCTTTAATTACTTCTTTCACCCTCTCAACCATTGACGCTACTAGCTTTCCACACATTTCCTTCACTTCAGGGTCGTGGTACCACACTTTCATGACACTTTCTATCATTTTGGTTTTCGTCGTGCAAACCATCTTAGATATGCACGCTTTAATAATGGCCCACAAATTTTCAATGGGGTTTAGATCGGCTGAATTTCCTGGCCACTCCAATACCTTCAAATGTTGCTGGGTTAAAGAAGCTCTTAGCAAGCTTAGAATTGTGGCATGGAGCCAGATCCTGTTGAAATACCCCATCGCCATTAGGAAACAGCTTCTGCAGTGTTGGGACCATTTTCGCCTCCAGAACTCCTATGTGCTTTTCGTTGTCCATCATTCCTTCAATGGGGTGAAGCGTCTGTGGCCCGGAAGCTGTGAAACATCCCCAAAACATGACCTTGGGTGGGTGTTTGGGGGATTTCTGGATGTGGCCGGATCGAAGAGGTTCTCCAGGTTTCGCTTGTCCCAACTAATTCGCACAGTACTGTATGAATATTGAAATCATATACGCACTACGAAATCTATGAGAAAAATACCCTTCTCTTTAGCAATCTTAACCAGAAAGGAGGTTGTTAAGTTATTTTACTTCTGAGCGCCACTTTGTTGTACACAATGGACTAAATTGCCAGGTCACAAGAACTCCGAAAAGTCAGAAGTTTGGGGGAGGGGACCCACTGGAACAGCTGGAAGCCTCCCGTGAAGGCCATCCAACGTGTTCTTTAACGTACACAGGTATCTCTCCCGCACATGGTTGTTCTGTGTGATGGTACGAGTCACCCCCGCCACCCAGAACGGAGGCAAGTGAAAAATGCTAAGCATATATATATATATAAATATCCCCTCAAGCAGCTGCTTGCCACAGAGGTCTGACGAGGGCCTATCAGGTTATACACCATAGTGAGTGACGACAGGACCTCAGCAGAAAAACAAAACAAGCATCCATGCAGGGCCAGACTTTGATCTTCTGAGGCCCTATACTAAGGCATTTAAGAGGCCCTAAGCTATTCCAATTTAAGAGGCCCCAAAAAAATTCGAAAGTCGAAATACATAAATAATTATTCTGATTGAGGAGAACATTAAATAATAAACACGCAATTGATGTGGTGAAAACATTATTCCAGCATTGGTAAGCAAAGATACAGTGTTTCGCACAATAGATTAAATATTAAAATATTTTCGCAATGTAGTAATACTCGAAATAAATTTTTTGAAACCCCACAAATTGTAGGGCACTAAGCTGTAGCTTAGTTAGCTTATGTGTAAGTCCGGCCCTGCATCCATGCCTTACCAAGGGATGGAACCCAGGTCCCTTAGATCAGTAGCCTAGGGTGCTAACCACTCAGCCATGGGACATTAAAAATATTCCTCCGAAAATATGTGAAATGACAGCTAAAACGGAGGAAGAAATTATATATTGGAATATTTCAGTTCGATCTATCACTTATACTCCATCTCACACCCACAGTTCCCAGATTTGAGTCCCAGCTGCGTCAACATTGAGATTTATCTCCGCAAAACTCCCCGCCCTGCCCACGGTCAGTATAGGGGACACCAATGGGCTTGGAAAGGCCGTCCGTCGGATTGGAGGTTAAGCCGTGGTCCCGTGTTTGGGAGAGCCATACCCTGTGCACGTTAAAGAACACACTGGATGGCATCGATGGGAGGCTACCATCTGTCTCCCAAAACTATTCTAGTGGGTCCCCTCCCCAACCTTTTCTGAGCCTTCGGGGTCCTTGTGACCAGGCCATTTAGCCCATGGTGTGCAAAAAAAAGTGCCGCTCAGAGGTAAAACAACTCAACCTAAATTTTTTCTGGATCTTGACCAGTGTGCGGCATATGCATGTGAAGAGTGTAATACGCCATACAGTTTAGAAAAACGACGATTCTATTACGTTAGGTTGTTTTTTACTTCTCAGCGTGTTAAGTTAACAGAGTATGCCTCTCCTACATATAATTCGACGGCTTAGCGTCAAAAGTTTACGTGATAACAGAGATGGCTGGATTAACCTTCCAACAGCTTCCTTGATAACAAAGACGATGGAAACATTTCAAAAGTATTGATGCAAAGGGGGATTCACAGTTATTCACAGTGATTTCGGCAAGAACTTAAAAAGGATTCAGTTAAATTCATCAAAATACTATGAAAACGAAACTAAGGGCAAAAAATCTGCTACCGGTCATATCAGAGAGTTTTTTGACATTCAGTGTTCCAAGATCCCAATCGACATAACAGTATCCTCTGAGAAAAGCGATATAATAGAATGAGGGCAAGCAAAGAAAGTGAAGAATAACTTCTGAAATAATATGCGATATATAGTATGGCAAATGTCCTGCGATAGCTTCCAATAAAAGAAATGCTACAAAATTTTTGCCTCCTAACATATCCCTAAATAAAATATTTTCAGCGAATTAATCTCTTGAGTGAAGAACTATAAAATCTAAAACGAACGGTTCAATTTAAGAGATGGCGAATACAGCGTTTAGGTTAAATGGACTTTTCCACATTATATTTGATCAACGCTAAAATTTCCACAAAAGAAATCTGCAGTTACTGAATTTCATTGTATGTAGCGGGAATCAGTTATTTTTTGTTTTACATACACTAATATATAACCGTAATTCTTCTGATATACCGCTACGGTCTGGACACAAGCTCATTTTGATACACGGTACTGCGAATCATATCCTTCCCGTCAGAATACAAAGCGCTTGTTCAACAACTCCAATCGCGAAGCGGATGTGAAGCGGCAGATGTACGTTCCGCTATTCAAACACACTCAACGGAATCCCGAGATGCCAATCTTTCCACTTTTTAATTTCTGGTTATTAGTTAAAAAAAATATAACAAATTTAATAACAAATTCTGCACGTTCAGTGTGCGAGTTAATTATATAAAGAATAGTTCTTCACTCTGCTACAGATGGAGAAGAGTGTACTTTGAAAAACCGTCGGAAAATTATCTTCATAAGACTACAATAAGGCAGAGCAAGAAGAAAATATTACTTTTTACATTTATAGAAAAAAAAAATTGATTCTGAAAATAATAGTTAACTGAAGAAGACATGTCACATTGCGGAATTGAATGACTGAGCTGGCGGCTAGTTTAGACCACGGTAAACTACGGCCCGCCATTATGCGACCTGCAAGTTACTGATGGGTTGTTTTACCTCTAAGAAGCACTTTTTTTTTTGCACACAATAAGCTAAATGGTCAGCCAGGTCACAAGAACTCCGAGAAGATTGAGGGTGGGGGGAACCCATTGGACAGTTGTTGTACCGCCATTTCATTTGTTTTCTATGCGAACCTTCAGCTAAAATGTTGGCTCCCCGCCTTGTTTAGTGGTTAGAACACTGGCATGTATCTGGAGAAACATGAGTAAGGATCAAGTACCGTCGGCAAAATTAATTTTTTCAGCTTAACTATTTATAGAATTATATATCTTACAGTAGTCTGTGTATTTACTATGGATTGCTTGTAAACTTTTTCTAGATTTCATATTTTTAGGAATTATTTCTCAAGCAGTTGCTTGACACAGAGGTCTGACAGGAGCCTGTCAGTTTCATACGCCATAGAGAAGATCTGAGAGAGCTCAGTAGAAAGACAACACAAACATCCATATACAAGGGGCTCGAATCAAACTCCCTTTGAATAGTGGCCAAGAGGGCTAACCACTCGGCACCTCGACGGTCAAAATAAAATGCAGTCATCTGTTTATATAAAATAAAAAATCATGGTCTGTTGTGCACACAGCATCTTCAAACGAAAATCCTGAGTGCGCTACTGAACATACAAGAATAATTCTCATGATAAAAGATATTTGAAACTGTTAAATGTTCCGAATTATTCTACTGAATTTAATAATTTTTTAATATGTTAACTGGCGTCGGAGCATATTTCCTGATGAATAAAATTGAGGAAATCGAAGTGTGAAGACATTGTGTAAATGTACTCATCCTGTTTAGATGCTATGTTTAGATCACGGTAGGCGATTTTTTGGCTTGCGGATTAACCTTGCCCTATCCCGAGAAATCTCACCAGGCAAAAAAAAAGACTGGTCAAGATTATCACAAATATATATGGGCAGTATCTTAATACACAAGGTGTAAATATTTTTTGGAACTCTGATTAGTGATAGTCGTATCACAATTAATTTCAACAATTAGGAAAGTGCGAAAAAAATCTACCAATCCACTTGCGGATTCGAACACGGGATCTCCTGGTTTACTTACCAGTTGAGCTAGGCGTACTCAATGTTGAAGTTAAATATCCATTATAACTATCAGTAGTCATTTAATACTAACGCCCAAGGTCGATAATGTGTTAATATACATCGAGTGATGATAATATGCTAGCGGTATGAGGACAAAAAACGAAATAAAACATATTGGTATTTAAAACATTCAGTTCACCGTGGGTTTAATTAGCGCGTTGAATCACACATCTACTCTAGTTTTTTTTTATCTACATATATTCTTAAGCAAGTGCGACTAACCACCGCCTTAGCTAATTGGTACATAAATAGAGATAATCCTGTATTTGAAGAGGATTGATCTTTCTTTCACTAATTTTAAAATACCTTCTCTCTCAACAGTGGATGGAAATTTCTCGGCGATTTACCCCAACACCTCAAATTAAAGTTTGTGACGTCTGCATTTTCATGGAGTACAACAAACTACGCCCCTCCTTTCTATCCCCCCCCCCCCACAAAACAAGGGTTCAATTGAAAGTGACAAAGTAAAAAACAATGAATACCTATTTTCCTATGTGCTTCCTAAAAAGTAAAAAATAATAAAAAATAAACTAAAGCCTACCGGTCGTGTAGCCACTTAATTCATATTCACTTCAAATGAAGATAGAGCGTCAGCATTTCTTGTTTAGCAGGTAAATCGCGCCCTATCTTTAGAGTGAACACGAATTTTGTGACCATTGGTATTTTTTAGTTTTTAAGGCGCACATAAGAAGTATTTTAATATTTTTTTGGTATAATATGCGGTAAATGAAAAAAATAAAGGTCACCCTTAACTTATTAAAGTTTTCTCATACATGCTCATTGAAAACTACTATCCCAGTTACAGCTGTTTGAATAATAATACCAGTCAAACTCGTTTTTCAGAGAAATTTTTTTTTTCATTTTGCACACTTTAACAGTAGTAATAATAAGGGTGATTGGAAAATGGAAATAATAATATACTATTAGCCTATAAAACACAAAAAGTATATCTCATTTACGGCTTAAAATGAAAAAAGTTGGGATTTTATCCCCTTGGGTTAAGAGGCAAAAATCATCCTGTGTATATAATTCATTACTATATTCAACTTTTTAAAATTAAGTACTAAATTCAATTAAAAACTACCTATTTTCCTATGTGCGACCTAAAAAGTAGAAAACAACTAGAATTAGTTGAAAAAAATTGGTAGTGTTGATTGGGATTCGAACCCATGTCTCCCAGAAGCATGCCGGGCGTCTTAACCGCTGTAGCGTCAAGAGGTTGGGTTGTTTTACCTCTGAGCGGCACTTTTTTTCACACCATGGGCTAAATGGCCAAGTCATAAGGACCCCGAAGGCTCAGAGAAGGTTGGGGGAAGGGAACAGCTGTTGGGAGACAGATGGTATCCTCCCGTCAAGGCCATCTAATGTGTTCTTTAACGTGCACGAGGTATGGCTCTCCCGCACACGGGGCCACGGCTTAACGTCTCATCCGACGGACGGTGACCTTTCCAAGCCCATCGGTGTCCCCTACTGATCGTGGGCAGGACGGGGAGTTTTACGGAGATAAATCTCAACACTGACCCAGCTGGGATTCGAACCCCAGCCCCGCACCGTCGAGAGCTAACCATTTTTCCAACAAAATGACATATAAGAATTCCTGCAATTTTTGTTGATTTGCCAATGGCGTCATGTTATCAGGAATCGAACAGACAAGCCACCACATTTGATGATAGTAATATTTGTCAATCACGTTCACAGCGTTATATGAATAATTCAGTAGTAAATAATCACAGAAAAACGTCCTGTAGACAAGAAACGCTTGAAATAATTAGTTGAAAAAAAAATTGTAGTCCAGTCGGCTTGGCTGTCCGATTCCTGATAATAGATAATAATTGATGATAGCAATGTGTTTTAATTAAAATATAGTTGTTAAATTTGACTGTTGCATCCTATTTTTTTATCCGTCTTCCTAATTCCCCTGGCGAATCAACAAAAAATTGCAGGAAAGTTTATATATCAGTTTGTTGGAAAAACGGTTAGCTCTTGATGGTAGAGCGGTTAAGATGCCCGGCATGTTTCTGGGAGACCTAGATTCGAATCCAGGACAACCAATTTTTTCAAGTGTTTCTTTGTACACAGGACGTTTTCCTGCGATAATTTATTACTGAAGCAGAAAATAACCCTAAAAAACAGTCAAGTTAGTCATTGATTTGGTTTTCTCTTCAAAGGTAGATAGGACACTGGCAATCTTGTTGAGTCAGCAAAAAAAAATATATATATTTTTTTTAAATTTATAGTTTCTCTGTCACTAAAAACACCTAACTTCAAAAATTTTCGTTTGCAATATGACTCGTAAACATTGACCACATTTTTACCATCTCTTTTTTATGGAATCGTGTTTGAATAAATAGCCCATGAGCGTGGAGAAGAAAGTCACAGGCTTTAAATTTGAGATATAACTCGTTAAGGTCGATCCCAGAAAGCTTTGTCTCATTTTAGGAGGATAGGGGAATGGCGGGGAGGGCATAATTCGAAGTAGACAACGACGATCGTCATATGAGCTTCCGTTTGGCACTTAACTCGTAAATGTAGGTCTTCGGCATTCCAACGATCTAGATAGAACGACTTTCGAATTTCCTCTTTTTAAGGGGGAAGAAGGGAGCGGACTTTTTTTTTTTAATCTGTGATATTCCCCATGTCACAAGCTTTCATTTGACACATAAATCATGTTTGTCTTTCGCGTTCGAAAGATATGGTGAAATAACTTTTTTGACAAACCGACAAATGACGAGAGAAAACCAATAGGAAGACGAGTAAAAAATAAGATGCAACAGTCAAACTTAACAACTGTATTTTAATTAAAACACATATTGCTATAACAGCTATTCCGTTTTGCATTAACACATTATATCACCAGAATTTCTAGCATAAATATATCGTTTTCAATATTTCTTCACAAATTTTATATTTTCTACATTTAGCGTCTTCTAACGTAATCACCTCGCTAGCAATAACAGTTTGAAATTTTGAACTTTTCCCACCGTTAAAGAGCGCAATCATATAAGATAGGAAGATTCCGTATGTGAGAATCGTAATATTTCTTCAATATCTATCCAATCAAAAAAAATTTTTTATCTCAAAACACAAAAAAAGTTCGATGGCGACCGACAAATAGACGACAGAGTGAAGACATTAGATCGCTTTTTCTGAAAACGAGCTAAAAAGCACCAAGCCTTAGTAAAATAAACAATGGATAAAAAATTTCTTCAAAATCAGAAATATTAATGCTTTCGAATACTTAATAAAATTTACTGTCAGATATATTCCTCGTTTTGATATCGATTTTAAATTATTGACATATTCTTTAGTTTGAACCCCACCACCGCTAAAGAAAATCTTGCGTACACTACTACTGTCTTGAATATACTTCATTCATTTTAAGTCGAACCTTGCAACGACTGTGCCCTTTCATTACTATTTTGCTAAAAAAAAATTCACATTATTATTTATCATCATTAATCTGATGATATGCCAGTAGTCGCCAACCTAGTGATTTTCAGACCGTGCTAAAACAATACTATGTATGACTTTTATCAACGAGTTAGTCTCCTCTGGTTTTGGCTGATTCTAGTTATAATGCTGCAGTTAACTATTCAATAACTCATGTTTTCAGATATTTGTACTCTGTCTTATAATGTCCAGTAAGAAAAAAATTTGAAACTTTATCTGTGAAGAACTAACATTGTAGAATTGTTTCACTATTACGTCGAATAACTGGAAGAAGTACAAACTAATTTTTCATTTTCTCAAATTCAGAAAGCAGGATGGTTAAAGATAGATTAATTTTTTTTTAATTTTTTTTAGCTAAAAAAAACAAGTCAATCAAAAATAATTCTTCAGAAACAGAAACAAGTTTCTGTAGAGATCACGAATGTAAAGAAAAAAATATTTTCATGGACTCTGCATACGATAAAATGTTAAAGGTTAATTATAAAACTGTCGAACTCGCGTTAACAGTGATCATGGTATCACTATGAATACTTATATTTCAGTCTCCCATGCATGAAATTTCATGAAAAAGTTTCAAAAGTTATAAAATTTGACTTTCCAAGTCCGTAATTGTTTTAATGCATATAAAAAAAAAGCACATAAAAATTAAATAAATTATAAACTAATGTGCTATTTCTTCGTTCTAACAAGTCATATTTTATACCGTAGGATTTCAAATAACTCATATATTGTTCCTGTTCCCTTCGAGTTATAAAGTTTTACTGTATATTACCATTGCAAACGTAAATAATAGAAAATTAACATACCATCAATAAAATCGATATGCTGATACCCCTCCCCAAACATTTAAATCAAAGCCATCTATCGACACGGTTTTAGTTTCCACGAAGATTTCACTATTTCAAATTATGCTCTGTCATACGTCACGTTTATCAAAAAGAAGGCAAAGCAATTACAAAACTGCTAGGCACAACGTTATTAAAACTTTAATAAAACCTCCCTCTAAAGTATAATTTTTACCTTCAAAACCAGAGGTAAAACTGAGACACTCATTAAGTTGTCTGTTTTCAATTTTCTCTACTGCTCACATTGCACAGTGCACACTAATTATGCACATCTGAGTGGCTTCAATCCCCAT
Source organism: Ryuthela nishihirai (assembly GCA_038380435.1). Taxonomy (NCBI): domain Eukaryota; kingdom Metazoa; phylum Arthropoda; class Arachnida; order Araneae; family Heptathelidae; genus Ryuthela; species Ryuthela nishihirai. The sequence continues at coordinate 12,904,142 of JAWZYU010000004.1, forward strand.
TACTCATGGCGTAAGAAAGATCACAAGGGAAGAAAAAAAGCATACTGGTAATAAGCTTACTGTGTGTGTTAGAGAGCGATAAGTCACGACAAACATTTTCTACTCGACTACGTAAAACCACATTATGGTAACGCGAAATATTAGGCTCAATTCATAAGCAGAAAGGCACTCGTAAATTTAAGCTGTCAGAAACAGTAGTGCATATTATCTCCAAGGTATCACTAACCCTTGAACGGAAAATGCGACACAAGGTAATTTTGCAAAGCTCGCGATGAGAAAAAAATCGAAGAGCGCCAAGTGAGCTATAAGAAAAAAAGCTTCCATGCTTCTTTTATTTCCCGCTTTCTAAAACGTTTATAATCTGATGGACTACGGAAAAATTTATATATGCAAAGATTCAACGAAAGAAATATGTATTATAATGAATATTTATTTTTTAACTAGAAAATCATTTACGTTTAATCAAGACTTTTATAAAGCAAATTACGTATCAAACAAACGTTGATTGTAAAATGCTATAAGGCACACAGATAAATAATTAACGACACACATTTTTTTAATACTACTCAATGTGAAATGCAATAGCTTCCAAATTCTGGTTACATTTTATGATTTTATCGCTCTCAAAATATAGTCTTAAATCTTTCATTAATATGCTCATAAATAACATATAAATTAATAAACACAAGATTTTAATCAAAAATATCACTTAAGAATTATATGAAAAACTACAATGCAATAGTAAATTGTAATGTGCAAATTAAACTGCCATGGTAAAATTCCTTGTGTAGGATTGCTGGTGAAGTTCTTGCTTTCTAGATCTTGTCTATTGCATTAAACTGACAGACTCTTGTCGGACCTCCTTGAGGTGTAATTGTCAAAAAATAAAAAAGCGCAAAAGCAGAGTGCAACTGCAAAATGCATTTTCTGAAGCCATCTCAGTGACCGGATGGTTGTGTTTGGTTACAAGTTTAAATGACTTGATTCCAGTGCTTGCTAAAGGGAGGATGTTATCTATCTCCCTTCTTTCCAAAAATTCTAAAACCATCCCACTTCCTATTGAATTTACTAGTAAAAAAATATAAAAAATTATTTTTTTTAAATACCTATTTTTCTATAGAGCCCTAAAAAGTAGAAAATAAACCTAAAGCATATCGATAGTGCAGTCAGTCACCGAGTTCGTATTCGCATCAAAGGAAGATAAGGCGCCGATTTACCTACTGAGCAAGATTGCCAGCGCCCTATCTTCCTTTGAAGTGAATACGAACTCAGTGACTGATTGCACCATCGATATGCTTTAGGCTTATTTTCTACTTTTTAAGGCCCTATAGTAAGATAAATTAATTTTTTTTTTTAAATACCTATTTTACCTATCTTCCTATTGATTTTGGAGGTTTGTGAATTTGATAAAACCTTGTTCCACCATATCTTCTAAACGCGATGGAGAAATTGATTTATGTGCCAAATGAAAGCTTGTGATCGGGGAGTGTCATAGGATAAAGAAACTAACCTCCTCCCATGCGTTCTTACCCCCTAAAAATGGGGGAATATGAAAATTTTATCTCTCTCCTCAACACGGTACAGAAAATAAGTTATGTGTCAAATGAAATCTTGTGTGCGGGGGTGTCATAGGCTATTAAAAAAAAAAAGACCCGCTATGCTTTCTCCCCCCTCCAAAAAAAAAAAAACAACAACAACGGGGAATGATAAAGTTGTTCTACTGTATCTTCCGAACGGGAGAACCTATAGTTACGAGTTAGGTTAATGAAGGCTCATATAATAACGGTCGTAAACTACTGACCAACTTGAGAAAGTGGCACAGATATGCCATTTTCCTCAAGCTTACACTTAAGGATTTCGAAAAATGCAAGTGCCTTTTCTTAATAAATGCTTTAAATTTGGCACGAAACATATTAATAACACTTCCCATTAATAAGTTAATTCACAGCTTTCCACCACTCCAGTCACAATTAAATCCACCTACCAAAAAAAGTATGCCCATTGATAATTTCATTCACCAGCTTTCCACACATAGTGCTCACAAAGTACTACATTCACAGGAGAGGAGAGGCAGCACCTCCAGAAATTTGACACTTTTCGAGGGATCACTCCCAGCCCACAGCAGCTAGGAACCCAATCTGTTACCTCCAACAGGACTAGAACTAAGTGGGACCACCCCATCAAATTTGGGACAGATCGCTCAAGTACCTGGGAAACCAGAGAGAAACTGCCAATTTCAGCCATCGATATCAGTTGTCCGCCCACCCACTCAGAATTACGCCCAGTATATGATGATTCTTGTAATGGTGTGAACTGCTGACAAATTAGAAGTTATTTTATTGATACGTTGTTTCTTCGTTTTCGAATATTTTTGCTGTTTAAACAAAATTGATAATGTATATCATTTGTTTTATTTTAAAGCTTTTTAGGATATTTACCACTTTTCAAGAATGACTCTGTTAGACATAGCATAAAATTAATTGCATAATGGCAAAAAATGATGAATAGTATTAATGCGAAAATTGCCAGAAAGTTTATCTTTCAACAAGTGTCCTATATTTTCCTTTAAAAAAAATGGTCATGTACGTTTCGAATTGAATAAGTTTATTTCACCCAAACATACATATATTGGTAGATAAAACACAGACAAGTTCACAGGTGAAAAAGGAGAACATAATAAGCCGTAGCTTTTGAATAAATGTTTCCTGAAATACACTTAAATTTAAAACATTGCAGGTGACCTTAATTTATACATTTATACATTTATTTGAGCAGATGAATTTTTGTGGTCTGACTCTATCATTGACTTGATAATAAGTGTAGTTTATATTTATATTTAAAAGTTCTGTATTGTTCCATTGCAGCAGTATCACACCTCAATCTGATTTTCTCCCTCTGCAAAAATATTATATGCACTATTGAAGGTGCTTAATCTTTTGACTTTTCATTTACTTTCAATCCATTTTAACACTTCTAATTTCATAGCTAGAGACAAAGCCTTTCTAGATTTATTTACCTTAGTCATCACATCAATACCAACATGTCTAGTAGGCATACTGATGAAATTAAGGTTGTGTTGATAAAAAAAAGCACATGAAAAGAGTTTGCGCACAAAGAACACCAAAAAACTAAAGAATCTTTCGAAGAAATTTCTTCAGATATTTATTTATATATTTTATTGTGTATTATACATTTCCCTGTAGAATAAACTGCAGACAAAGAGTCTTGTGATAAACTCCAAATATTTTAATCCCTCCCTAGGATCATTTTCAAAGGATGCAGTATAGTTAGAATGTTTATCTTTGTCACTAAATGATTGTTGAAACAGGCTATCAATGTTGTATCCTCCATAGATGCAAAAAATGTCATATTTGAGTAATTAATAGGTTGATTTATCATATGTAATAATAAGCTCTTAGTTTATATTAATGTTACTCAAGAAATTTTAATTTCCAAGGATAATTTCTAGCAATTTTCGTTCCAAATTAATCCTCCTTCTCAAGCAGCCATGGGCTACGGAGGTCCAACCAGACCGTGCAATTTAGTTCTCCAAGCAAGTCTATCCTGAGCTACATCTACTGCATCTGGCCACTGCACACCAATTCTAACAAGGTCCTGTTTGACATTGTCTGCCCACCGCATCCTAAGTCTCCCCTTCTTTCTGAGGCCTTTAGGCACACTGTTCATAACCCTATTCGCCAATCTATAATTATTCATACGAGCAACATGGCCAAACCAACAGAGTCTCTCTCTGCACAATATGCTGCTTAAAGGAGGTTGCAAACTCCTTTGCCTAACCTCATCATTAGTTACAAAGTTGAACCACCTAATGCCCAAGATACTGCGTAAGCATCTGGAATCAAAAGCATCTAGTTTCCTGTTATCTTGTTTACAAAGTGTCCAAGTTTCACTACCATAACTAACCCTAGAAAGAACCAAACTGTTATACAGTCTAATTTTAGTCTTTAGGTGTATACACCTATTTCTCCACACTCTCCATAGATTCTTAAAAGTCCTGGCAGCAATCCCTATCCATCTGTTAATCTCATGCCACACACACATTAAAATTTTAATTTTTCCTTCAAATAATTATCATCATTTTAAAGTTTGTAATAGCATACAATATAAAGGATTAAACTAGAAGAATGCATATCACCTCTGGTGTCTGAGGTAATGTCGCTTTCAAAGAGAATTTCAAAGAGAATCATTTACCTACTATGCACTCCTTAAAAGTTTTAATTTAAACTAATGGGCAATGAGGAAAATGCAAATAGTAGTATTAACACTTAAACAACATAAAAAGTATTTGTTTTCCAATCCTTCAAGTTAAAAAGTTGCTTTTTTCACAGTCAGTGGAATATTTCTTAACCCTCTACCACCAAAATTTCAAATTTCTACCATAATTACATCACTTGCAACATTTGTTAAAAGTTTCCCCATTTCCTTATTTAATAACCTCTAATGATATATATTAAAACTACCTAAGGTTTTGAAAAATGTTATTAACATGTCCTAAACATCCTTATAACACTTTCTGGTGATACAATTCTTTTTTAAAAATGTTCTCTATGGCATATAAACTGACAGGTTCCTATCAGACCTCTGTGGCAAGCAGATGCTTGACTACGAATTTATTTTGTTTTATTTATATGTACTAGTAAACTAAATATATAAAATCTCAGTAGATTTGGACAAAGGCAAAAATAAAAATTTTAACGTTTTTGTCACCTTACATATTTTATTTTAAAGCACTTTTATCTATTTTCCTGTTACCTTTTGTCACATTTAGCCAAACAGTTGTTCCACCATATCTTCCAAATCCAGTGGCCAGTTATAACAAATGATATACTAAAATGAAAGTTTCCGATGTCAGGAGTGTATTAAGTCATAAAAAAATTTATCATCAGTCCTTTCTGCACCCCACAAAAAGGGTATGTTTGTAAACATTTCCTCTACATCTTCTGAACACAAGAGTAGAGTGTAAAGAGTTGTATGTCAAATGAAAGCTTGTGACTTGAGTATTGTGGTTATCAAAAACAAACAACTTTTTTTCCCCCCAAAATTGGAATAGAAATTCAGAGAATGATCATAAGTCGTATGCAAATGAAGCCTATATCATGCAGAGTAAAGGAATTCCCTTTTCCCAAGCAAGTAAAAAATCCCTAGTGAAGTTGTACCCTAAAATGTACAAAATAAAAGTAAAACATAATGCTAGTGATGAAATCACTTACTCAATTTACATTAACTTTCACTTCAGAGGACGATAGGGCAACAAAACTCTTGCCAATTTAAAAAAAAAACTGATGCTACACTTCTTCTGTTGAAGTTAATCAACAGAGTACATGATTTCATCAATGCAAATCATCAATCATAATTTTCAACAATACTTTTTTTTTACTTCTTAGAACACACAGAGTTTTTTAATTTTTAATTTAAACATTTGAATTTTGTTAATATTACAAATATCAATGAAATCATTCAAACTGTAAGCTCTTGAAACTGTCTTAATGGAAATATTCATTAAGATATCCTTTTACACATTACAACTTAAGAAACTTCTTACTTTAAAATGTAACAAATAGGAAAGCATTCCAAAAATTAATTTCCACTAACCAGTAGCTAATGCTATATAAAATACCATATAACTCCACAATAAATGATAATTAAGTTCAATCTCTTTTACTCTAATAAAAATTTCTTCCTGTAATCTGCAATATCAAAAGTAGTCATATTTCAAATCGCATAAGTGCTTGTGATGATTAATGTAACACCTAAGGAAACTGACAAACTTCATGTTTGTGACATTACAATAAACAATTTTAAAAACCATATACATATATTGTTGCTATTTACTTCTGAGAAGCACTTTTAAACACACAATGGACTAGATACCAGTTCACAACACTGTGAACATTTCCTCTATATCTCAGACCCAAGACTCAAAGCTGTGTAAAGAGATCTCAACATATACAACTTGAAATTTTCTACGAAATTAAACAGACTACAAATCACTTGATTTGTTGAAAATATGTGAAAAACCAATAACCAAATTAGAACACTGGCACTCAAAACAGACATCAAAATTAAATGCATTACTTTCAACAAATGGGAATAAATTGAACCAATGGTATGGATGCCTATGGCAATCATGCAGCATAATTGGAGAATAGAAAGGACAGCATGGTCATCTGGAAAAACTAGTGATTTTATTCCATTAAAAATTATCATGTGTGTAATAGACCTGGTTAAGAATATGTTCAGAATGTAATAGTTTGGGGCTGTATGTAGTATTGTAAGCATACAAGGAAAATCTGAGAAGTCTACAAAATAAATGGATTTCAATATTTGAAGACAAAAATTTTCAAGATAAACAGATTTCAATATTTGAAGAAAAGTAACGTTTTTTCGCTTCTGTTCAGTTTTCATGTCACTTCAGGCTTAGAGGAGACAGGGAGAATTGCCTTTCAATGGAAACTAGGTAGCATGGTAATATCTTTTATTTTTTCATTTGCAACATGACATATAGAACAGAGAAGAATCTTAGAAGCTACTCTTAGCTTTTGTACTACAGCCAAGTCAACTGCTGACTACTGCCTCAGTCAGAGTTGTTGTTGTTATTTACTTCCGAGCAGCACTTTTAAGAACACAATGGACTAAATGCCAAATCACAACACTGTGAACATTTTCTCTACATCTCAGACCCAAGACACACATAAAATTTGCCTCACTGGAATAGTCGCTAGCTCCCTAACCACGATGCCAGTTAAGGCATAGAGGTTAATCCAACTTTGGATTTATCCTCTCTTGTATGGCATAGCCATCCATGGCCAAGCGATTACCTGCTTGGCAACTAATCAAAAGGAACTGGGTTCAAACCCAGGTTAAGGCATGGATGTTTGTGTTGTCTTTCTGCTGAGGTCCCACCATCCTCACAGTCTTTCTACTCTGGCATATCAAACTGTCAGGCTCTTTGTCAGATTTCTGTTGCAGACAGCTACTTGAGGGGATTATTTATTTATATAGATATGGCCATGATATAGAAGGGTCATGATATAGAAGTGTCTGCATATTATTAACCTTTACAGTGTCAGGTCTCTAAAACTAAACTCGCTCTGGTGGCCAAATTTATTTTAAAGTATTTTCAGAAAATAAAATAACAGCTTTAGAACCTCATCCTGAAGTAACTAATGAACGGAAATATGTCATGTTATATACCAAAAGAAAGAGCATTTAATTGTGCTTATAAAATAACAAAAATTCGAGAAAAAATGGTAAGTTAAATTTTTAAAGCATTTTTTTTCAAACATTGCAAAATTTTACTATTTCTTTCCACTCTATCTTGAGCAAAAATTTAAAAATATCTATTTTTCCCTTTTTTTCTACATTATTTTATTATTCAAATATAAACAGTTTATATTTATTCCTATTAATGCTTAAATATTTAATTTTTTTTTAAATTATTTAGTCATTTATACGTATAAAGCATAATGCATATTCTTAGACTTGACAATTGGCAAACAGCCTAAGAAAAGCAGTATCATAAAAAAATTTAATAAAAATATATCAGAAGAGTGATAAAAAAAATTCAGTAAAATGTTTCAAAGCATTTAATGTTTAACTGAAGCACTGAATTTGAGAATGAGTTGCTTTATTATGAAGCTGCATAACTGTTGTGGAAAAGTTTAATTCTAAAATTCCAGCAGGAATTTTGCTAAAAATAGCAATTTCCTGACCTTAATAAGTTATTATTTGGTTGAAATGTAATTAAAAGTATTAAATAAAGTTCTACCTTTTACAAACCATGCTTTGAGTCCTAATGTTGTTCTGATTGGCACCATTATACATTGCTAGCAGTTTTGTTTCCAATCATTTCTAATTAATTATTGTTTATAATCACAGTATCCATTTAAAAGGCAAACGAAATAATTTTAACAGCATTAAAGTAAAAAATAAAAAATCTTTAAAACTGAAAGTCTTAAAATATTGATCAATAGCCAATATGTGTAGTTCCTAGATGACACAATTTCTGGTAGTAACAAAATTAATATCTTTAAGTTAAAAGTTTAGATAAGTAATGAAAGAAACTCGACTTATTTAGTATTCAAATTACCACTTTGAAGTCGATTCAACTCTTAGAGGAAAAATTGTCTTGAGTCGGGTGGGAATAAAAGTTTAGAAAACAATACCAACTCTAATAGAGCTATAAATAACCCAAAGTATGGGAAATCACAACCAATCAATAATATAAGCATGGTATGGCAGAATAAAGGCCTAAACTAAATCAGCACTGCTTGATACTATTTATGGTGACTGTACATGTGCATGCGCTTACTGTACATTTTAAAAAGATTTATTTTTAAACTTTATCATAACTTTTTCAAGCAGAATCAACAGATAAAAATATATACCATAGATTTAAATGTTACTTTTGATATTTGATTAGCAACAGTTGAAAAGAAAAGGGAAATGTCACTCTTATGTTGATCCAATTTTTAGAGGAAAAATTACCTTGAACCGAGTGGGATATGAATCCATGACATCCTGATAACACGTCAGGTGCTCTGGACCAATGAGCTACCAGCCACCGATCAAGAATTCTAATTGATGGTATGAACATTTCTACCTACAGTACACAATTAATGTACACATAACATCAATTAGAGGAAATCTTGTTCAGCAGCCAGTAGCTTAGTAGTTCAGAGCACCTGACATGCTATCGGGAGGTTGTGGGTTCATATCCCACCCGGATCAAGATAATTTTTCCTCTAAAAATTGGATCGACCCAAGAGTAATATTTCCCTTGTGTGTGTAAATCAGAGATGCCAAAAATATTCAAACAGTTGAAAAAAAGTTCAGATTTCTATTTTGAAAGAAAAAATTTTTTTTCAACCTTATACTGCTATGGAAAGGAAACTTGCATCGCCAATCACTAGAATTCTAAAGATGAAAACAATTATTCAGGTTCCGACAAGGAAAGGGTAAATGGAATGATGAATACAAAAACCACTTGTGGAACACCTGTGGAAATATAACTTCAAATAAGTTTACCACTATTAAGGTAAAAGTATTGCAGTTGACATAGATTTCTCTTTCTAGTAAAATCCCCATTATTGTGCTCAATGGTGTAGTGATTTTGCCCCCTGGAAATGTGTGCCATAAGAGTAGCTAGCATAATCCCTGAAGATGAAATCTATTAAGAACTTGGGGGGGGGGGGGGGGGGAAGGCAACATACAAACACACTCATAGATGATATTACTGTTTTCTGGTTTCATTAAATAAAACCCATCAAACTTAAACCCAAATAAATTTTACTTCCTATAATCACCACCAGATTAACAGTTTATAAATATAAAGAGTAAAAAACTTTGAAGGTATATCAATTCAATTTATATTGGGTTGGTGCACATGAAATGTCTAAATGAGAGTGCAACCTGCAAACCCTCATAAAAATAGGAAGCAATTACCTGCCTAGTCAAAGTAAATTCCACCCCCCTCCCAGCATTGACACATTTCTGCCAATGGGTTATGAGGCTGTGGATCCCACAGTGATAAAACTCTGGATTCTCTGAGACAAAGAAGTTGGCAACAGCTTGACATTCAACTAGGTCACTTGGGAAGGTATTCTCTGCCAGGAAATGGTCCAGATGCTGGAAGAGGTGATAAACTGTGGGATCAAGGTCATGGAAATATGCAGAGTGCAGCAGTGTTTCATAGTCCAACTGGTGGATTTGTTGGATGGTCCTTTGTGAGATATGCTAGTGGGCGGGCATTGTTATGCAACAGGAGGAGCCCGTGCTGTTGACCAAAACTGGTTGTCTGGTACTGAGCTTTCCATGCATCTGCAGCATTTTAGCACAACAGCAGTCCAAATTAATTGTCACACCTGGTCAGAGAAAAGAATGATGGATCACGCCAGCAGCAGACCACCATATGAGAACCAACACTTTCCACGGGTGTAGGGATGGCTTTGGTGGCTCCATGGTATCCAACCACTGTGCTGATCGATGACAACTGTCGTAAAGGACACACTTTCATTGCATGTTACGATCTGATGCAGAATTCCATCCTGTTTGTTCCAGGCAATGAGGGATATGCAGATTTCCAGATGGCATGTCCTGTTGGCTGCTCTCAATTTGTGTGGCACCCAGATATACAGCTTTTTCACCTTCTCCAGGGTTCAGTCAACCGTCAAATGATACACATGGAACTTCGCTGCAATCTCACGAAAGCTTTGCCATGGGTCAGCTTCCATGATATTCTTCACATCCTCATCTGTTACAGCTACTGGTGGATGACAAGGCTCATTTTCAAGGGAGGTCTCCTGGTCGGAATTTTGCGAACCATCAGCATACGGTACAGTCATTCACAGTACCCTGCACAAATGCCACATTAATGTTTCAGCCTGCTACACTCATAGAATGTCCAAGTTTGAACTCATACAGAAAAATTACATGCAACTGGCTTGTCTCCATGGTTCACTTTGACCGAAGCCTGTGCATTCGTAGTTGAACCTTGTCATGAAATGAGGCATATAACACTTATACTAGATATATGCCGACCTTGTGATGTACATCATGTGATGCTGCTGGAGGACCAATCCACTGTACTTTCCACTTCCGGACCAATCCACTGTAGAGGTTGAACATGCCTACCCACTGAAAGCGGACATTTCGTCTGCACCAACCTATTATAATAGATATTTCACCAACAAAGGTGAATGAAAAAAACCTAGAAAGTAACTATCTTACCGGCACCCAATGGCCATCAAGATCTTTAGTTTCAGATACCTGCACAGACAGGAACAAATCATTTAGTGAGTTGTAAGAAATATTAGACCAAAAGAAAGAACTTTAATTTTGATGCATTCCTATCTTTACGAGAATTTCGCTATATAAGCACACAGACTTATTCATTAATTATACAGTCACAAATACTTAATTCACTGCAGAAATATTCTAACCCTAAGCTAAAGTTTCCAAAAATTTCAGCTTGGCAGTTATACCAGTACTGTTGGCCTCGTTTTAACAAGATGCTGGAGATTATATGAATATAAAATTGTGTGATATCAGACGTCTTCACAAAATGTGATGATGGTGTATACTACTACTAGTCAGTGGTGTTACCATTGTCAAGCCAAAATTAATAATATCAAAAGAAAACATTTATAAACTTTTAGCACTCTAATCAGAGAACATATTTCCTCTTTAAAGGAAAACTAATTCCAACATCTTATACAAATATCTACATAAACATGCTAAAATCTTAATGTCTTAAAATAAAATTGCAAAATTTAAGTCACACTGTTAAAAGTACTGGTGACAATCATAAATTGTACTGTTTTCTCCAGAGTAAAACTTCCTGTACAGAAGTCTAAATGGCCTTGTCCCAAGAACTCCTAACCTCAAAGCAGGGTTAAAAAGACTCCCTTAGACCAAGCCAAAGAATTCAAAACATGGTGGATGGTCTTAACAGCTGTCTAAGCTGTTAAGACCATCCACCATGTTTTGAATTCTTTGACCTACAAGTTCAAATTTTAGTGGGTCATGACAACTTGCAGTACGTTATATTAGTTCCATTATCTATGAATTATAGAATAAACTACTACTGGCTGCACCCATACTAGCTTAGTGGAAAAACTCAGTAATCATCAGTAGCGAAACAACTCAGATAGAAGGATGCTCATTAAAATAGTTTAATGGGTTAATATGCACAATATGGATGTCTCATACAAGGTCATCAGAAAAAGATGCATGCAATAGTTTGAAATGCCTATTTATTGAAGAATTGCACTTACAGCACAGATTATGATAAAACAAAGCAGGGAAAATTTTATTCATATATAAACATGTTCTATTTGTGGTCCTTGTACCAGAGAGTATAGTTGGCCAATATCATCCAATTTCCAAATTGTTTAGGATACACATTAGAAATGAATCTATAATGAAAATGTTTGTTTAGGAAATAAAGAACTGCACTTGCTGCAACAAGATGAGGGCAAGTGGACTTCATCTCACTGGAGAAATGTTTCTGCCATGGAGCAAAGTTCTTGAAAGTGTTCCGAGTGGCATTCATTGTGTTGTCCAGGAAGATTGGTCCAATAATTCCACCAGATGAAATAGTGCCCTACATTGCAATTTTGTGGAAGTACACACATCTTGTTGATGGTGTGGAGATTTTTGAAGCTTCATAAATGTATATTTTGTTTATTGATATATTATTAAAGTGGAAATGCACTTCATCAGTGAACAAAATGTGATTAATAACTGTTGGATTGTTTTATAAATATTGATGAGTTGGGTTGGGTTGTTTTACCTCTGAGCAGCACTTTTTTGCACACAATGGGCTAAATGGCCAGGTCACATGGACCCCAAAGGCTCAGAGAAGGTTGGGGGAGGGGAACCACTGGAATAGCTTTTGGGAGACAGATGGTAGCCTCCCGTCAAGGCCATCCAGCATGTTCTTTAACATGCACAGGGTATGGCTCTCCCGCACACGGGGCCACGGCTTAACGTCCCATCCGCCTGATGGCGGCCTTTCCAAGCCCATCGGTGTCCCCTACTAACCGTGAGCAGGGCGGGGAATTTTGCGAAGATAAATCTCAACGCTGACCCAGCTGGGACTCGAATCTGTGAACTACAGATTACGAGCTTGATGCACTATCGACTGAGCCACCCCCGCCCCAAATATTGATGAAGTGAACCACAAAAGCCAGCATGCCTATAAGCCTAAATGCTGCCCTATAAGACCTCTCTTTATCCACACAATCCAGATTATTCAATCTGAATTTTGTAGGGAAACATTTTTAATGTTTTGTGAACAATGGTAAAAGTGGAGGTTTGTTTTAAACCCATCTGTTGAGACTGCCATTTGAAAAATCTGCATAGACTACTAAGTTAGCATTTCCTGGATACACGAAATAGATTGAAGTGATTTCAATGCCTTTTTTTATTGTCGAATACAGCATAAGTCTCTTTCAATTTTATCAATAACCTATCGACTGTTGATCTGCTTGGACCTTCTCTATATTATCAATCCATGTCAAATGAACCAAATTTTTGGAAAAAGTTTGCCACCTATCACAAATTTCAATTATATTTGGCATAAATGTTAGCACATATATATGTAGCCCAAAATAATTTTAATCAAAAAAATTTTTATAAGGAGTTATATTTGTTTAACTTAAGGGGTTATAAACAAATTGTGACCTAAAGAATTTCCTTTTTTTTTCTTTGTTTCTATGGTAGATGAAAACACCAAACATGGTTTTGATATAGATTTTAATTATAAATTCAATTTAAAAAAAAATCAAATTTGCAAAATGTATTGCAGGTTTAAAACAATTTTTTTAACTGAAAAAAATTGATGTTGCCCTATGTTGCCCTATAAGAAAAAAATTAAAACTTACATATGTTGTACAACTTTGTACCAAATCTGGAGTAGATCATTGTTTTGATAATGAGAAAAAAAATACTGAGATTGCACCTATCTTATTGATACTGATGCACTTCAGGGTTAATGAAAGTTCGTATTATTATACTTTAGTATATCTGTTCTATGTTTGAATTTTAGGAATGGAAAACAAAAATTCTATTTTCCTATTACAGAATGTTTTGTGATGAAGTAATTTCAAAAGTAAAATAATTACCATAGACCTAGTGCTGTGAGGAGGCCAGAAGGTGGGAAATCAAGTGATACCAATGAAGGAAATAATATTCCTTCTTGTTAAACTAGCAATAAATCAGCATAATTGAAGACTGCTGACCATATGGCAAAATTACAGCTGAAGATGCTGTAACATATGGCAAAGCAAAACAATAACATGCATGAAATGCTCTAAGCAACAGTTTATTACAAAAAAAATTATATGGGGAAACAAACACTTTTATCTAACAAATATTGTCACTTTTTTGTTGAACTCATAGTTTCCTTTTACAGTGAAAAATACCTTTAAGGCATCTTTGAAAAGGCACTTTGAGTGAACTATTGCTTCTATGACCTAATGGAAATTGCATGTCATGCCTAATATAACCTATCTATCAATCATGCCTATAACATTATATAACTGCCTTAAATTTTGTCAGTTTCCACTTTCAAAAAGAAATGTCTTAGTTTCGGTAAACTAAAATCAGAACCTTTATTAAACTGCCTCAGTGCTTTACCAATCAAAATCTCCTCACCATAGTTATATATCACTCAACATTTGTATTACTAAATTTCTTTCCTCAAGAATTAGGCACTTTTATTTGGTGCATATGTACTAAAAGAACATGAACTTTTCTTAACAGTTTTATCATTAACAGTAGCATTTATAGATGAGTAGCAGCTGAATAGTAGTTAGTTATGAAGTCCCATTTGAGTACAAGCAGCAAAGCATGTCAAATATATTCTGCCTACTGCACAAGTTTTCAGTTTTTAAATTTAAAAAAATTTGCAATACATTTCGAAAATTTCATTTTTTTTATTGAATTTATAATTAAAATCTATATCAAAATACATCTTATATGTACTAACATTTATGTCAAATATCATTGAAATCTGTGATGGGTGAACTGGCCTGGTTGAATTGACATGGAGTCAATCCCTGCAGTCAAATCTCACATTAAACTCGTGTTGCACCATAATAACACTGCCAGTTTAATAAAACCTTTTCCCATAAAACAAACACTTAAGTATGTATGCACACCATTACTAACAGACGTTCCTGCCAGGAGGTAGCACTAAGTAATACTACACTCCCATTGTTATGTGTTCTACAACACTAGATTTATTATTTTCAATGCAATACAAAAACAAAAATCACAATTTAAGACTACTTCAACTTTTTCTACTGATGCTGTTAATGTAGCATTGGATAAATATTTTATCACCTTGCCATTATCATTACCATGCCCATTAGACATATTTCTCCCAGAGGTAAAGACAAAGTAGAGAAAAATTTAATACTAGCATAGCTCAAACCTATGAATCTTATGGCTATAAACCTCACTTGCTATCAACATTTACTAATCAATGCAGATAAAACAGCAAATATTTAACCACACCCAATTGCCTCTAAATAAAAATATGTAATTTTACATGTTACCAGGATAAAAAAAATAAGGGAAGTAAATGGTAAAAAAATAGTAAATTATTTTTGCATTTATAGAAGGAAGAAACATGGGTCCCCATTCCCCAAAGCATCAGTGTCCCCTCCACATCTACAATGGGCATGTTGCCTCCACCAATGTCCATGCCAGAAGATTGGGGGAAAGGGAGCAGCAGTTAGCAATTTTATATATATATATTCTATTATTATTCTTCATACAAATTCTAATTAATATTTTGTACAAATTTTATTACTAATGGTCATTTGTTACAAAGTACATTTTATTGTAGTCAACTGATGCATAAACAAAATATAAATACTTACATCTCTTTTTCTTTTTGCAGGTGGACCTGGTAAAAATAAAAGATTTTTAAAATCGATATCTTTTTTCTCACTAACATCAAAACTGTTCATGTATATGCACACATAATAGAAATTTTAAAAATTTACAAAAATAGTCCGACACGATAATGCTAGGATTTGCAAATTAATAAGCAAAAACTAACAAAAATATGCAAGAGCTAAATAAGATGATGCTTTGTATCCAAAATGTTTACATTAAATTCTCATCTGAAAAAGATGCTGTAACATATTTACTTAAAATATACCCATACAGCAGATTTTTATTTTAGTAGCATACATACTATACAGTTCCAGAACTTTGAAGTAACTAGTAAATTTGTAAACACATTTAAATATTTGATTTTCTGAAAGAAAGATGACTTTAATGTTTCATAGATAGCTACTTGAATTGTTGCATCATAATATATTCATATAGCAACCCTTAATACGTTTACAGATAACTTATCAAAATTCATCACCATAAAGAATTGTTTGTCAAAAATTAGTATAATCATTGTAGAAAAATTAGATACAACTAAAATGTAGACCAACCTATTACACATTATTATGAGCACTGCCAAATCTTTCTAATCTTATGTGCAACTGAAGTGTTATTTATTATCCAGCCTTTGTTTTGCTGTAAAAATGTTTCTTATAATGTAAATTAGAAGTAAAACCTTTGAAGTATTTTCTAGTTTATGGAATGATTTAGAAAATGACTTCTCCTTACCTCTCATGGTATCCCCTGGTAGCAGTCTTTGTTGAACTGCCCCACTATATTGGAAATATCCATCGCCTACAGGAATTAACTCAGTCCCAGGATAACCACTTACACACTCCTAGAAAGAAACAAAAAAAAAAAATGCATTTCCCATGGTATTCTGAGAAAAAAAAAAAAGTTTCCATCTTTTAAAGTTTATACAGAATAATATTTATAAAAATATAAATACCCCCCTCAAGCAGCTGTTTGCCACAGAAGTCTGACAGGAACCTGTCAGTTTTAATATACTATAGTAGATGGTTTGTGAGGATGGTGGGACTTCAGCAGAAAATCAACACCCATGCCTTGGCTGGGGCTCGAACCCAGATACCTTTGATCAGTAGTCAAGCATACTAACCACAAGGCCAAGTCCTGTTTTATTTCAGCATTTGTTTTCTTAAACAATTGAGATATCCTAAAAAAAGTTTAAAACTTGAACTACAGATTAAAAACAAATTACAACTATTATTAATACTACTCAAGTGATTAAAATGCATAGTTACTGATCAAAGAAATCCTGGTTCAAGCACAGGATAAAGCACATATGTTTCTTTATGTTGCCTTTCTTGGTGACATATTATACTGACAAATCACAATGGCAAGCAGCTACATGAAAATAACTTTAATGAGAGTAACTCGCACTATAAATGTAACATCTTGATATAAACAATTGTTTTGCACTTCTCCTGATTGATGGATGGTAGAGTAAGAATCTCCTTGACTGTTAAATCAACTTCAGTCTCTCAGCTGGAACAAGGCTGGTCCAATAGAGGGTGCACCCAACATGTTTTCAAGAAGTTGTAACTTGATTCTCAAGCCCATCAAAAATCCGAATTTTCTAGATAATTCTTAGAAAGACTTATTGTTACAATATGACATTCTTCCACTCTGCAAACAGATAGCACATGTTACAGAGTAAATAGTACTACGTGATACAGATGATCAACTCAATTTTGAGCAGTGGTGGAAGTTTTATTTGGAACTAAAATAATGCCATCTCTGCCAGCACCTCCTACAAGACAAGGCATTACAACTACATCACAGAATAATGCTGACATCACCCTAGTTAGACCCATGCAAGTGACTAACTTGGTCTGACCTTTGCCCATGAACAAAGCATCTGATTTTTAGAGTAACTGAGTCAAAGAGTTGAGTTGATAGCTCACCTCGTGGTTTTTGCTATTGTTCCCGAGATTGTTTTCTTGTAATGTGAGATTTGAGCAGTGATTTTACTAAATAATATTTAAAAGGACATATCAAGTGGTAATCAACTGTATGAGAAAACATTCTTCTAAAGTTTCTTGTCTGATGTGGATATCCAGTAAGTTGACTTTTTTGTCCCACTAGCATCAAAACTATTCATGTAATATTCACACATAATAGAAATTTTAAAAATTTCCTATTAGTTAATCATTTTATATTATTATTATTAAATATTAGTATAAATTTTTATTGTTGTTTAAATCTCTGTTAAAATGCAATCTTCCTTGTATAGTTTTATATGGAAAAATGTAGTTACTTAACTACTTTTTTTATGTTTTTAAATATTTTTATGCTATCGTGATTTGCTTTTCAAGACTGAACATTGGAGTCCCACCAAAAAAAAAAAAACTGGAGGTTGATATTTGCGATTTTGGAATTGAGATTTCAGATGTTTTCAAATATAAATTTCAATTTTTATCAGTGTTGTAAATGTAAGGTTTACATAAATGAGAAAGTTCAAATGAGTCCTTTTTTAATAGCAAACATCCAGAAGTGTGATTATTTAAAGAATTTATTTTTTGGAAGTCTCTCTTTTAAGTAAATTTCAATCAGATTTTAGTAGAAAAATAGAAGACATTAGACCTTAACTTTTGCATATTATACATGTGATACAACTAAAACACTGTTAATTGTTATTTAAAGTATATATGTGTGTGTGTGCACACTAGTTATTTTTTCAAAGTACCTTTATAAATTTAAGGAAATACTAACCAAAGTACATGCTTTCCTCCACAGAAGAAAGTTCATTTCACAGCACTGGTTGGTTTATTAGAAATAATTTACTTGCATTAGTTTTTTACTTATGAAGCACTGCATTTTGGGTATTTCTACAAGCATTAAGTAACCAATAATCAGATCATTTTTGGAAGTGCATTAGAGTAAAAGTAATTTTTTTATAGCATTAGTTATTTTGATCCATCAGCCCTCTTCAACTGATATTATTTTTTTTTCAACTATCAGGAAGACTATAAACATTTCATTTCATTAGATGTGTTAGCTTTTGCATAAGCAGTATTTTCAATCTCAGTTTAGTTTTGATTAATTGAATCAGAAAGGATGTAGTGAAATAATTTTTCTTATGTTACTATTTAAATAATGTCTTTTATGTAGCATTTTTCCTCACATATCAAAATACATACATAGATACATATAGAATAGTGTGAATTCCATTAATAAATAGCTCTGTACCTTCAAAGAAAAATATGGATGACCTTCAAAAGTGATTTTGAATATTATTTTTATGTTCTTATGTAATTGTTAAATGATTTACAATTGTGTCTCAATACAATGAGAAACATTGTGTGTTTTTGATTTGTCAGATGTGTTTAGATAATTTGATTTGAAGCAATCAAATAGATTTACTGCTTTCACACTGGGGACAAATTATTCTGAATAATTTTGCTTAGGTTTCACCTTTCTTTAGCTCAAGTACTAGTAGTCATTAACAATTTTTACTTTGTGCAGGAATTTTAAGTAGCAAATAATAGATTTGGTAAGACATCTTGTGGAAATTACATGCTTGAGGAAAATCCATATGTGTGGGTGTGTATATATATATTTAGACAAGGCATTTATGGAATGATGAATTGCCTTTAATTTTAATGACCTATTTTGAGTTGAAACTTTTTTTAACATAAAAATGATCAGAAAATAGTTAAAATTATGAAATTCATTAACTGTAGCAGAACATTTAAAGTAATATTTATATTTCATTACGATTAAAAATAGTTTTCCCAATAAAAGCAAAAAATCTATCACATAGGCAATAAAAAAGTGCTGAAATCAGTTATATACTAATTGTTCAGTTTCAGCAGAAATTTTTCAGAGTATAGCTTTAATATCCTAAAATAATAATATACTTATCGATGCATGGTTGGGTTGTTTTAACTCTGAGCAGCACTCTTTTGCACACCAATGGGCTAAATGGCCAGGTTAAATGGACCAGGAAGGCTCGGAAAAGGTTGGGGAGAGGACCCACTGGAACAGCTGTTGGGAGACAGATGGTAGCCTCCCATCAAGGCCATCCAGTGTGTTCTTTAACGTGCACAGGATATAACTCTCCCACACACAGGGCCAAGGCTTAATGTTCCATCCAACGGACGGCAGCCTTTCCAAGTTCGCCAGTGCCCCTACTGACCATGGGCAGGGAGGGAAATTTTGCGGAGATAAATCTCAACGCTGACCCAGCTGGGACTCAAACCTGGAAACTACAGATAATGAGCCTGGCGCGATACCAACTTAGCCACCCCCGCTCCAATATTGTTGCATGCAATTGTCAATTACAATAAATAAATGCTCAAGTAACTTGCTCGTTATATCTTTTACAAAACTCCGGTGGGAATCAATATCATACAGCTAACGTTAACAAGCAAAGTGCTCCTGATGAGACGAAAGTGGGTCTAAGTAGGTGACGTCATGGAGCTGGTGTATGGCCTTCTCTTGTAGGAAGTGTTGTCTCTGCACACAGCACCCTTCAGCAGAACAGAGCATTTTTATTTTGTTCATGAGTCACTCCCTTCAGAGTGACTAAGACTTTTTGCATAACACACTCATAAGCATGTGATTACTGCAAATAAATTATCTGTTTCAATAAGCAAGTAATACTCATCCACCAGTTGCTAAGAATATTTCCATTACCAAAACAAATGTTTGCAAAAGTTAAAACAAAATGGTTTAAACCATTAAAACATTTTTCATGTAAGATCAAGAAATCTTGCTCATTAAAACAGGCATTATAAAACAAGTATGATTAAAACATTTAGGGAATGAGCTCAGGACAAATGTGAATAAACATCAGTGGAAAGGGTTTATGACAAGCCTCCCATATGAGCATATTGAGTTGTGACCTGTTATCACACTCCAGTGCAAGGCGAGCTTTAGCTGTGTCAAGTGTCAAATTCATCAAAGATGTTTACAGTCCTAAAACGATGATGCTGTAACAAAAAAAAGTTGCTTTTAATCCAGCATTTTTTGGCAGATAAAAATAACTAAAACTGCCAATACAACACATAGCTACCATATTGGGTTGGGTTGTTTTACCTCTGAGTGGCACTTTTTTGCACATAATGGGCTAAATGGCCAGGTCAGAAGAACCCTAAAGGCTCAGAGAAAGTTGGGGGAGGGGACCCACTGGAACAGCTGTTGGGAGACAGATGGTAGCCTCACGTCAAGGCCATCCAGCATGTTCTTTAATGTGCACAGGGTATGGCTCTCCCATACACAGGGCCACGGCTTAACATCCCATCCAACAGATGACAGCCTTTCTAAGCCCATCGGTGTCCCCTAATGACCGTGGGCAGGGTGGGGAGTTTTGCAGAGATAAATTTCAACGCTGACCCAGCTGAGACTCGAACCTGGGAACTGCAGATTATGAGTCTGGCATGATACCCAGACTGAACCACCCCCACCGTACCATATTAGGAGCACACCAAACTGCTTGCATGTACATCCGCTTACTACAGAACTACCTATTGAACCTATTGAAATAATAACCTCATCATTACTACCTATTGAACCTATTGAAATAATACCTCATCCATTCCCATCTGTAACTGACACAGGAATCATTCTTCACAACATGTAGAAAGTTCTTAACAGTCCTAACATCACAACATAATGTCACCTCATTGAAGACTGAGTGCTATCCTTGCTCCGAAAAGCTTCCAAGTTTGCTCCTAAAAACCTTTTAGTGTGTAAATAGTTTGAAGGATAAAACTTCTAAATTTTACTGCTCGATAACAGAGAACTTTGTTATTTTAACAGCTCATTTATCTGATTTATCACAGTGTGACTGACTTCTGGTTATTTCCCACATTCAAACAAATCATACTGAATCAATGAAAAATCTGATCAAATTTCACTGATGCATTGAAATCGTACATCACTGACTGTGTGAAGTCTAAATAAATGCTCATCAAGCAGCTGCTTTACACAGAGGTCTGCCAGGAGGCTGTCAGAGTATATTGCTATAGTAGGTCTGTGAGGATGGTGGAACCTCAGCAGAAAACAAATATCCATGCCTTACCCAGGGCTCAAACCCAGGTCCCTTTGACAAGTAGCCAAGTGAGCTAACCACTCAGCTATCAGGACATCTATTCCAAAATAACTGTGTTTAAAATAATAATGTAATGTGTAAATAATAATGTTTCAAAAATGTTTAAAGAAGTGGAACAAGTATGTATGTGCAGCAGGGAAGCATTTTGTATGTAATAATGTAAATGTCATTATTGCTCAATAAAATTCATTTATTCGATTATTCACTGATTCATAGTTATTAATAACATGCCTTCAGCACAATGTGGAAAAAGGCAGCAAAATCAGCCTAATATTAAAAAAATTAATAAAAATTAAGAATGTATAATCAAGAAATATCTTTGCAAAACACACAAAAATCACTAAATGCATATTTTAAAAATATCAATTTTTAGGTTGGTGTAGACCTCAGCAGAAAGACCTTTGATCAGTAACTAAGCATGCTAACAACTTGGCCAACCAATTGTTTTGGCCATTTCAAGATCAAGTTACAGCTATTTGCCTCTCCACAGGTCACAAGGTCCAATCAGAGACATGTGCTCTTGACAGGTCCCTGCACAACTTCTGTGCAGTAAATGAGGCTTGTAAATTTAGAGATGTGAACTAAAAACCTGACTTTTAAAAGGGTTAAATATGCCCTATAAAAATGCCAGAATACAAAGAAAGAAATTATTGCAAATGAAAAAAATATCCATTAGTTAATTAATAAATAGCATATCCACAGAGTTACCTGTCGACTTTGAAGTGGTTTTTGTGGAAAAAATGAGTTTTGCTAACATGCAGGATTCAAACCCATGTCTCTCCAGATTCATTTTTGTGGAAAAACTAAGTGCAAATGATGAGAGATTGATAGGTCACAGCAGGAAAAAGATTGAGTCAACATTAGTGTAATGGTCTTAGAACATTCTGGAATAAATCTGGAGAGGTGTGGGTTTGAATCATGCATGTCGAAAAAACTAATTTTTTTCCACGAAAACTATTTATTGATCTCAATTAGTTTTAGAGATATTGTGTTTATAAGATTTTACATTATTTGTGCATTTGAAAAAATGTTAATTTTTGAAAAGGAAAAAAATTATATCTCTGCAAGTAAATTTTTTCAGTGAAAAAAAACTCCTTATTTTTACCAATGAACAAAAAGGAAACCTTATAGTTTTTTTAAGTGCCTGTCCAAATTAAGATTCATTAAATCTAGAGGTTTGCTAGAAGTTTTATGGCACTAGAACAATTATATTAAAATAATGCAGAATTCATAAAAACTTGGTACTGATGTTAGACTACGATTCTATACGAGGGTAGTATCATAGCACCATGTTTTGTAACATTGGTGCAAAACTTACTAACTGTAGCTGCAATATATAAAAACTTTCATTGCTAATACTCCACTTAATAAATTATAACTACATTAAAAACCTGAGGTCTTTGAACAAAACCTACTGCATAGATATTCTCCCGGTTTCATGGGTTTCTTTAAAACCACTTTTATTTTAACGAACATTAAAGTTATTGTTTCAACTGGCAACAGATCTGTAATAAAATTTCTTTAACCCATTTGCTAGCCATGAAACCTTTATACTTTATGAAGAGATTCTAGGCTGTATAACTTATTTTTTCTTCGTAGAGTGATGTAAATTAGTTTTTTAAAAACCTTTTTACTCAGTTTTTGTTAATATTAATTTGAGCCACAAAGTATTGCATTGTAATTTCTCCAACAGCAACATTTCAACTGCAACAATATAGTAGTTTGCCACCCTATTATGTATACAAATAAGTCTACAAAGGTAAAATTCTAAGCAAATTAGTGAAACTTTACACTGCTAACATGGTCCACAAAAAAAAAAATGCAAATATTCAAGCATAATGAACAATTTCCTATTCTTAAAATCTCTAAAAATGTAGGGGCTGTTACTATTACTACAACATGATTAATTTCATAATTCTGGTAGCCAAATGTTTAACATGTTGATACATAAATTGATAAAAAAAGAATGTTTCATAACTTTTTTAGAATGCTATTCCTAAAGCATGGAAAATATTTTGTTTCACTTTTCCTAGAGTCATTTAAAGATCCTACATTTTTATAAAATTATAAGTCTATTAGTTACTGACTTCTCTTGTCAAACTTTTGGAAGAATTACCTTAATCAGTTTGAGCTTTTTATTATATATATATATTTCATACTTATTTCTATATACCAAATTTTCAGTTTCAATTTCAAAAACAACAAACTTACTCAACAATTAATTTACCAACATTTAGGAATGGTAGCAAGTGTATGAAAGCTTTAATAATTCTTAGATCATGGGCATTCAACCTTTATCACTGGCAGCCATTTCTCACTAACAAAAGCTAGGTGGGCCATACAAATCATGGATAAAAAAAGCTCAATTTAATTATTAAATGTTAAAAAAAACATTAACAGCAAACTTTAACTGTTTGCATCTACAGAATAATGACAGAGATCAGAAGTTTTCTTAGTTTCTCTTTAAGAATAAACTGCTTTAAAATGAATGCCAGTTATCAATCATGAACAAATATTAATATACAGGGTGAATCTGAAAAAGTGGGCAAAACTTTACGGGGTGGTAGAACACAGCTATACGAGCAATATTCGTCATAGAATGTATGGTCGGAACGCAAGCGGTGAGAAGTTAAAAGGTAGTTTTCCACTGTCACATTTAAAGAATGAACACAAGAAGGAGAGGAGATACTTCAGAAAACATTTTATTAACAGGAATGTAATTGAGGTACATGCTCAAAGAAATTGCTCAAAAGAGCTGCCGCCAGCTGTAATGCAGGCTTCACACCTGCGGGATAGGGACCGACGCACATTTGCGAAGACATCAGGCATTTCCCGAATATTGCCAGCAATGTCTCTGTGCCTCACTTGCATTCCCATCCGCCGCACCATACACAAAGTGCATATCCGCCATTTCGTGGTTAGTATAACCAGCCATCCTCTCGGCAATCCACGGTAGAAATGCCGTTGGGTGCGAGGACCGACCCTTTTATACCATTTCCAACGCCACCTAGCGGCTCGCCGTTTGCGTTCCGCCCATACTTTCTATGACGAATATTGATCGTATAGCTGCGTTCTATCACCCCGTAAAGTTTTGCCCACTTTTTCAGATTCACCCTGTATATCTACATTCACTAAGCAGGCTGGATAAAACTGATTCTAGGATAGGTTTGACTAGTGGGCTTGTATATTGCATTCATAGATAAAGAACAATTTATATGTTATACTGATGACACAGCAATCGACTAACCTCACTGAGTCATAAGATTGCTTCAAATAGAGTTAATGGTGGTCTTAAACTTGAAAAATGGTTTTACAAATGGGGAATGAAAACAAATTCCAGTAAAAGTTCAGTTCTTTTTACACATAAAACAGTTTCGATTTTCAATTTAAAAAATATAAATTCCTGTTTGAATTTTTTTTTATCTATGTATCATTAAAAATACACAGTTCAGACTTAATAAATATTGTTTATATTTTCAATTTAAAAGAATGTGAATTTTGACATGATATAAAATACTCTTACTACAGTTGTGATTGCCATTTTTAAATACATTTGCAGCTTCACCAATTATTTTTTATTCATATAATACCACATTCTATCAAGCCCCTTATTTCCAGTCACGAGTTTGGATCTGAACTGTGCCAATATATTTTTCCATAAAGTTTTTATTTTTTCAGAACAATTTCAAATATTTGTTCTAAATCTGATAAAAATAAGAGAATTGGAAAGCAATTATCAAGAAAGTATTTTGTATTTCTCTTTCCTCATTTAATCTATTTCAGTATTTCTAGAATTATTTTTACCATCCATTGTGCAACTTCCTGAAGGAGAAACAAACCAGTAAGAGTCTCAGTTTCAAGAAGTTGTTTTCAATACATCTAACCTCAAACAGTTTGCACTAAGTGAATATGTGGCAAGTGTCAAGATGTGTCTAGTGTTTTACTGGTGTGTGGCATCAATTGCTGGCTGTCTGTAGTAAATAACCCCACTAATATTATACAGCTCCCATTTGCTCAGGTTAGTACTAGTGTGATTCATAAGCCTGTGCATTTTTTATGTGTAAAATGCATATGGCGACACATCAGTGTTCCTTTGCACACCACTGACCATAGCACTAAGGAAATGTCCACTGTGTCAGTCCATAACTATTACCAAGTATCAGTCTTGGTTTTCATCATTAGAAACACTGTACAATAAGTGAGTTAAGTATTGAAATTTGTGCAATTTTAGTTATTGGAAAAAAAAAGATTAAAAGGTACTGAAGCAACAAAAGAAATATGTCACATGGAAGGTGAGAAAGCAGTCTTTATTTGTGCTGCTCCAGCTTGGTTCAAGAAGTTTAAAGATGATGAAATGAGCCTAGAAAGTAAAAAACCATTGAGACAGCCAGTAGATCACAACATTCTGTGCCACACTGTTGAAGCCAATTCATTGAAAGCAATCATAGTTTCTTATCCAAACTTGGTTGCTCAAAAGCAACTATCATGTGCCTTATGCAATGCATCATTAAGGAAGCTAGGAGCTGCTACAATGTTTTGTATGGAGTACTGAACAAGCAAACCATCTTATTGAAGTCTGTGGTAAACTCCTCACTAATCCATGTGACTAATGTTTCATCAAGTGAATTGTTACATGCGATGAAAAATTCATCTTTTCCAACAATACAAGAATCCAAAAGCAGTGGCTTGACCCAAGGTGCCTGCACTTCCTGTCTCAAAGAAGGGATGATTGAAAACAAAAGCAATATTTTGTGTATAACAGATATAACACAGCTGGGTTAAATTAAAAATTTAATCATTATCCAAGCCATTTTATTATTGTTCTAGTAAATCAAAATAGCATTTCGATCAGTGAATACAGGATAGTAGGGATGTTAGTCACTTCTTGTAGAAATATGTGAAGTAAGTTCTTTCCTGCTGCACAGATCACACAATGATAAATGACAAACCATAAGGAGCAGTGACACAACACATACAGTGGGTATACCACTGCAAACAATACAGCGCAGTAGAACTGTTTACTCAACTTCTGAAGATGACGTTAAAAATCGAAACATGTCAAGTTACAGTGGTTTTACAGTGGTCTAAATATCATTGTGTGATCCGTGCAACAGGAAAGGACTTACTTCATATATTTCTACAAGTGATTAACATCCCTATTATTCTGTATTCACCGATCGAAATGCTATTTTGATTTACTAAAACAATAATAAAACTGCTTGGATAAGTTTTTAAAGCAATATTGTGTGTTTGGTGGAATTTTGAGGGTACAGGCACTTACAACTGGTTCTCAATGGATGTGCAATCAATGTGGACCTCCACTCAGCACAACTGGAGTATCTACTCTCAGTGATGCTTCAACACTACACAGAATTGGTAAATAGACATCAGGTACTCCCCAACAAGACAATGCAATGCACCTCACACTTCAGACAAAAAACTTTGAGATCTGGTATTTGAGTTCCTTCCTCACCATGTACCTAGTCCAAACCTAAAAAAATGGAAGCAAAGAAACTAGTTCCTTCCAACTACTCTTTTTCACTCTATGGATCATTTTCTTCGAGGTAGGCAGCTTCAAACATTTCAGGAAATCAAAAACGGATATGGTCTTTCAACTCCAAGGACCAAGCATGTTATCAATGGGTTGGGTTGTTTTACCTCTGAGCAGCATTTTTTTGCACGCCATGGGCTAAATGGCCAGGTCACAAGGACCCCGAAGGCTCAGAGAAGGTTGGGGAAGGGCTTACTAGTAAAATGCTCAGTGTTGGGAGTTTCAGTTACCACATGGCTGACTGAAATTTTGAATGTATTTTACAATAAAAGCATTGTTCTTAAGGATTTTACCACAGCTATTATTATCCCTATTTTTAAAAAGGGTGAACACAGTTCTTGTGATAACTATAGGGGTAACAGCCTGCTTTCTGTTCCAGGTAAAGTTCTTTGCATGATTGTGCTTAATAGAATGAAGAATCTGGTTGACTGACAATTGCGTGATGAGCAGTGTGGATTCAGATGTGCAGATTTGATTTTTCCACTTAGGCAGATTCTTGAGAAATGTTTAGTTTCAGAAAAATGTTCAGTTTCTTCTGTTGCAGTCATGGTACCAAATATCAAGTGACACCTACCAACATCTTGTTGAATCTATGCCTCATCGGGTGAGAGCTCTTTTGGCAGAGAGAGGACCTAAATCATATTAGGTAGGTACTAGTCCTAATAGAAAGCATTACAGAGAGCTTAATAAATTTGTAAAGGATCGGTTAACTGCTGATGAGGAAGCAGCTAGGCAGTACAACAGCAGAGAGCTTGTACCAGATAGTTAACGTTTTGTGTGGTAGAAAGTGGACAGGTATACAGGGATTGAAGGATAAACAAGGTAAGGTTATAGAAGGTGAGGATTCTGTCATAGCTAAGTGAGTTGAGTATTTCACTGATGTTCTAAACAATGTGATTAGTTCTACTTCCATGGTTTGTAATGATGATAGATGCATTACTGGCTTTAATGTTGGCCCTATAACATTGTTCCTAAGGAGTTTACCAGAGCTATTATTATCCCTATTTTTAAAAAGAGTGAACGCAGTTCTTGTGATAACTATAGGGGTATCAGCCTGCTTTCTGTTCCACGTAAACTTCTTTGCATGATTGTGCTTAATAAAATGAAGAATCACTGGAACAGCTGTTGGGAGACAGATGGTAGCCTCCCGTCAAGGCCATCCAGTGTGTTCTTTAACATGCACAGGGTATAGTTCTACCGCACGGAGCCATGGCTTAACATCCCATCCAATGGACGGTGGCCTTTCCAAGCCCATTGGTGTCCCCTACTGACCGTGGGCAGGTTAGGGAGTTTTGCGGAGATAAGTCTCAATGCTATCCCGATTGGGGCTCAAACCTGGGAACTGCAGATTACAAGCCTAACATGCTACTGACTGAGTCACCCCTGCCCCCATGGTATCAATGAGTATTCAAACAACTTGTTGACAGATGGCTACAAACTCCTGAAAATGAGGTTTATATTTTGCTGAGTGAAGTTCATTATTCATATTGTAAATAATGTCTTAAGTAGATGATGAAATGATAATTTACAAATTACCCTAGAACAACTTTTATTTAATGAAAAGATAACTTCTGTTTTTTTTAATTTAGTTATTTTCATCAATATCTCAGTGAGGGTAATATCTTCACCACTTACTTTCTTATGAGGAAGCCTTACAACTTGTTGCTGCATATATTTTAACGACTTAGATTATTTCAGAAATTTCCGTTTTTTAAATAAAAAAAACTCTCTTTGACTTGAAAATCAACATACACACACCCTCCTTCAGTGATTTTTTGGGGGGTATAATATCAACAAAGAACTTTTGCTGCTATAGCTGATGGCACAGAGGAGTAATGGTACGGTATAGAGGTCACTCATTTTTCATGGAGCAATATCAGTGACTCAGCACTGAATGAAATAACTAATTCAGAATCATGACAGAGAGTATCATGAGACCACCTCATACTCCATACACGACATCATTGCTTCCTTTGCCAGCACTGGAACCACATAGCCAGCAAGAGTCACATGTAATGTGATGATTTTAGAAAACGCAAGTTTTCATTCTGCCAACAGAGTGATTTGATGTTAAGTTGCTTCTGAAAAGATTTTTGCTGTACATATTTTGTTATGACATGGTTAGAATAGTGAAACATGTGAATTAGGTCTATGCCCCATGCCTGCGATTAGGGTGCTGTTTGATATTGTCAGCATTCCCTCTCAATAAAAATAGTTGGAATGTGAGGACTCTGCACAGAAATTATTCTCTTGATGTCCTCACCCAAGAATTCCACCATTATAATTTAGATACTCTCAGCTTGCAAGAAACCAGATGGACAGATAAAGGTCAGATTCTTAAATCTTAAATTTCTATTTTCAGATAGGGAAGATAAAAAGCATCTCCAAGGCACAGGTTGCTTCTTTGCAGATATGCTAGTGATGCTCTTCTAGGATATGAGTGCATTAAAAAATGAAAGGTTTTTTGCAGCAAAATTTCAGATAGCATTAAAGACTTGAATGTTATCTGCTGTTATGCCCCCCATTGAGAATGCAGATCAGAATGGGAAGGATAGGCTTTACTGACAACTTCAGGATATTTTGAATTCTGTCAAGAAAGGATATATTACCCTTGTTCTAGATGACTTCAATGCCAAAGTTGGTACTGACTCTGACCTTTGGGGAGAGGCAATGGGCCCTTTTGGTATTGGTAGCTGCAATGGCTCCTACAGGTAAGTAAACTCAATGATTTCAGAATAACTAACATTTATTGCAAACACTGCAACATACACAAGTACACATGGGTTTCACCTGATGGGCTGCATAAGAATGATTGATTATATATTAATTAACAGCATATGGGCTAGTTCTGTTAGGAATACCAGGGCATATAGGGGAGATGAAATTGGATCTGACCATTATCTTGTTAAAAGTTTCTTGCAACTTAAACTTAAAAAGTGTTGTGCTAAAGTTAAAAAATTTACCTTTAATACTGAAGGTCTGAAAGACCCAGTTATAACTAAAGCTTACCATGATAGATTACTTAGTCACTATGACAGTCATGGTTTGCTTACTACTGAAGTTGAGGAAGAATGGGACCATTCTAAACAGGCTTTTTTTGGAAACTAACAGTACTTTTTTTTAGGAAAAAAGGAGCAAAGGAGGCAGAATTATTTGAGTGATAAGGCACTTGGGCATATTTCAGAAAGAAAGAACTGCAGGAATGTCCTTAATCAATACCCTACTAGTCCTAATAGATAGGATTACAGAAAGCTTAATAAACATGTATCAGTTAGCTGCTGATAAGAATCTTTGGTTTGATGGCTTAGCTGACAAAGCAGAGGAAGCAGTTAGACAGCAGAACAGCAGAGAGCTGTTCCAGATAGTTAATATTTTGTGTGGTAGAAAACGGACAGGTATACAGGGATTGAAAGATAAACAAGATAAGGTTATTATAGAAGGTGAGGATTCTGTCATGGCTAGGTGGGCTGAGCATTTCAGTGATGTTCTAAACAATGTGGTTAGTTCTACTCCCATTATTTGCAATGATGATAGATGCATTGGTGGCTTTAATGTTGGCCCTATAACACAATCTGAAGTTATTTTGGCTATTTCTAAACTTAAATTTCATAAATCCCCAGGGTAGATGAAATTACTACGGAAATGCTCAGAGCTGGGAAAGTTTTGGTTACCACATGGCTGAATGAAATTTTGAATATATTTTATGATAAAAGCATTGTTCCTAAGGATTTTACCAGAGCTATTATCCCTATTTTTAAAAAGGGTGAGTGCAGTTCTTGTGATAACTATAAGGGTATCGGCCTGCTTTCTGTTCCAAGTAAGGTTTCTTGCATGATCATGCTTAACAGAATAAAGAATCTGGTTGACTGACAATTGTGTGATGAGCAGTGTGGATTCAGAAGTGTAGATGTGCAGATTTGATTTTTCCTCTTAGGCAAATTCTTGAGAAATGTTTAGTTTCAGAAATCTTTGGTTACTAACTTTGTTAATTTCAAACAGGCCTTTGACTATGCTGATCGTCATAATTTGTGGTTGATTGTGAGATCATATGACATACCAGACAAGTTAGTTAACATAATGGGTTGGGTTGTTTTACCTCTGAGCAGCACTTTTTTGCACACCATGGGCTAAATGGCCAGGCCACAAGGACCTTGAAGGCTCAGAGAAGGTTGGGGGAGGGGACCCACTGGAACAGCTGTTGGGAGACATGGTAGCCTCCCATCAAGGCCATCCAGCGTGTTCTTTAACGTGCACAGGGTATGGCTCTCCCGCACATGGAGCCACAGCTTAAAGTCCCATCCGACGGACAGCAGCCTCTCCAAGCCCATCGGTGTCTCCTATTGGCTGTGCGCAGGGTGAGGAGTTTTGCAGAGATAAATCTCAACACTGACCCAGCTGGAACTCGAACCTGGAAACTGCAAATTAAGAGCCAGAGCACTATCGACTGAGCCACCCCTAATTAACATAATGAAAGCTCTGTATAATAACAGTCATTATGAGAGTTGGTAAGGCTTGTAGCAATTGGTTTAGCATTACTTCTGGTGTTCAACAAGGGTGCATTTTGTCTCCCTTTCTCTTTAGTTTGGTTATTTATTACATTATGCGAAATTCACTTCGAGGGAAAGATTTTGGCCTTAAATGGGCTGGAGTTGGGTTGTTTTACCTCTGAGCGGCACTTTTTTGCACACCATGGGCTAAATGGCCAGGTCACATGGACCCCGAAGGCTCAGAGAAGGTTGGGTGGAGGGGACCCACTGGAACAGCTGTTGGAAGACAGATGGTAGCCTCCCGTCAAGGCCATCCAGCGTGTTCTTTAACGTGCACAGGGTATGGCTCTCCCGCACACGGGGCCACGGCTTAACGTCCCATCCGACGGACGGCGGCCTTTCCAAGCCCATCGGTGTCCCCTACTGACCGTGGGCAGGGCGGGGAATTTTGCGGAGATAAATCTCAACGCTGACCCAGCTGGGACTCGAACCTGGGAACTACAGATTACGAGCCTGGCGCGCTACCGACTGAGCCACCCCAGCCCCAAATGGGCTGGAGATACGAAAATTTCTGATTTAGATTATGCTGATGATTTAGCCCTTTTGACAAATGATGTTGATGAGATAAACTCTTTCACTCGAGCTGTTGATGAGACCGTAGTAGAGTAGATTTGATTATAAACAGAGAGAAAACTGAAGTGATGAAAATTGGTCAGGCAGATGGTGCTTCAGTTGCTTTGAATGGCTGCACTCTTGAGCAAGTGTCTCAGTTTAATTATCTTGGGAGCTATGTAACAGATACTGTGGTGTGGCATGAGATTAACAGGTAAATAGGGATTGCCTTTGGGACTTTTGGGAATCTATGGAGAGTGTGGAGAAATAGGTGTATACACCTAAGGACTAAAAACAGACTGTATAATAGTTTGTTTTTTTCTAGGGTTAGTTATGGTAGTGAAACTTGGATGCTTTGTAAACAAGATAACAGGAAACTTGATGCTTTTGATTCTAGATTCTGACACAGTATCTTGGGCATTAGGTGGTTCAACTTTGTAAGAGTTTAGGCAAAGGAATCAGCAACCTCCTCAGGGCAGTATATTATGCAGAAAGACTCTGTTGGTTTGGCCATGTTGAATGAATAATTATAGATTAGTGAATAGTGTTATGAACAGTGTGCCAAAAGGCCTCAGAAAGAGGGGGATACTTGGGATATGGTGGACAGTCAATATCAAACAGGATCTTGTTAGAATTGGTGTGCAGTGGTCAAATTCAGCAGATGTAGCTCAGGAAAGATATGCTAGAACTAAATTGCACAGCCTGGTTGGACCTCCATAGCATATGGCTGCTTGAGGAGGAGGACGATGATGAGTAAATATCATTCCACTATGATGTCTGTAATCTTGCTAACAATATTCTAGCTAATACAACTGCAACTAATAATTGCAACAATTCATAAAAACAATCCCTGTAAGCACTGTGTGATGGCTCATCTATGGAACAGTATATGATACCTCATGCCATCTATTGATAGAAAGGGGGATATTCTAAGAAATGGTTGCATAGCTGCTTGACTGAAACATTTGTGTATGAATGGGCTCTATTTCTTCCCCCATCTGTGTAAGACAAAGACTAATAAAGACCTTGCTCTATATATTGTATTTATATTTCAATCTTATCTTGCCACACACTATTTCTACCTGTGTCAAGAATTCTTTTTTACATTGCCTAGATGATAATGAGAAATGTTTAGCTATGTTGATCATCATTGCCTATGTGTCATTGACAGAGTACAAGAAAACACCAAAGTGAAATACAAAAATTTGCAGTGGTCTTAAACAGTGGCGTAGTTGTTTCAAAACACACCAGGGATTCATCCTGATAGTAACTAGGGAATGTCTTACCTTTCGTTTAAAAGCATTGAAACTAACCAATTTTGATAATAACTAAAACATTAATATTTAAACATCATGCTTCCAAACATTATTTGCTCTCTGAAATGGCAAGTGCAGACCAATTTCTGTTCACTCTCATTATAGGGTTAGAACACTATGCTAATTCATTTTCACTGTTGAATATCCATATGGTCATTGCCTTTTTTCTGAAATGTTCTGGGTGCATATCAAGGCCACTGGAGGAAGTGTTGTTCAGTGTAGCTTAGCTCATGGTGAATACCCGAGGAACAGTAAAGTGTCAAGTCTTTAAAAGACCACCCAGTTTCACCCTGCATAGCAAGATTAACCTGCCACTGACTCAGGAAAGAAAGCTGTGGTGGAGATGCTGTACCAACACTGTAAGTAGAGAGATCATGATAAAATAGCACCATGCAACAATTTGAGTTGCATGGTACAATTTTTATTAGAACTACACCAATGGACCTAAGATATAGGATTAGCTTTATTAACCCTTCCAGTGTCTAAGACATACATAAACATTCGTTTTTAGTACAACAAAAAAAGTTTAATTTTTTAAAAATAAAAATTGCTGGTTTCAATTTTTTTTATATATTCTTTTAAAAATACATAACTCAAGCTTGAAAAATAATATTTTCTTTTTTCATTTAATGCATATTTTATTAAACTACAATATAAATAATTTGCTAAAACCATCCGACTGCCATATTTTAGAAGCACTATACAGTACTGCCAATTTGTTAATATTACTCTGTATTAAAGCAATCACCTGATTTAAGCTCACAAGTTTGATTTAAACTATTATCAATATGTTGTTCCTAAAATTTTCAAAAAACTCCTAAAAATTTTAGAAAAAAACTGCTATTTTTGAAAACAGAAGATTTTGGAAGAAATTATGAAATACGTACCTATTTTTTCAGTATACCACTGTAAAAAGTGTTACTAAAATTAATATATTACTACAATGTTCATATTTTTTATTTCAGTGAAATTCATTATTAAATTCTCTTTAATTTGGTATATAAAATGACCTATTTCTGTTGATCAGTTATTTATCAAAAATATTCGAAAGTTAACTTAACTTGTCTACTGGACTCTGCAATAAGCCTGGGCTTTTCTCAAAGTATGGTATGGAGAGAAAAAAAATTACAAAACTGAAGAAATGTTTACTTTAAACAAGATTTTTTTTTTCATTATTCAGAAATAGCCTTTCTATTCATATGCATTATAATCCTTTCTGTTTCTTAGTGTTTTTTAAATAAATTTCTGTGTTGCCAGATGCATTTTTTTTCTACGTGACTCTAAAAAAACTCCTATTAAAATAAAACTTGTCATCTTTTTCATTACATATTTTATGTTTAGAAAATCCAGAATTAAATGCTGATTAATTTGGCATATAAAATGTTGTAATTCCTTTCATTAGTTATTTGGCTAAAAATGTCTAAAGCTAAATTTGGTCTCTGGATGTAAACCAGTTTTAAAGGCTAGACACTGGAAGGGTTAAACAAACACACACACACATATATTGTGTTAAGTTTTCTACAGATTGGCTATAAAGTCACTACCTTCAAATAGGATATACGTTTATGTGGATACCATCATAATCCTAATAGAGCTGGATTGATTGCTAAGACCTTTGGGACATCTTCCATGGCTAAACTTCCATAACACACAAAGTGCACAACTAGTGATGTCAGGAACATAGCCCCCTCCCCACTCCCCCCAATGTGCATTTTTTTTTCATTTTCTATACTGAGTTTTTATAATACAAAGCATAACAAATGTGGCAAAATGTTTAATTCTTGCATAAAAATAAAAATACCAAGGAAAACATTTGCATTGCTGAATATCCACAAACACTCCATTTTTTTCCACTTCAAGTTTATTATCATAGAAATTCTACATTAAAATCTATCAACATATAAACAACCCAAAAGCAGAAGCTTGACTAGGTTGTTGTAGTATATATTACATTTAAAAGTACAATAAGTAATTAAACTTAATAAAAAAAAACTATGTAAAATAACACTTTTTTTAATATGATATACTTCAGGACATGAGCCATTTCCACAAGGAGATTTTACATTGTTCACACTCATGGGAGTTTCATCTCCTGTTTATACTGGAGCATCATTATCTTTTTGGCTGGTGTTTTATAACAATGCACACTACATATGTTAAATTTGGCTGTTCTCCTTTGGGGATATTCTTGACAAAGTGCATACAAGTTAGATGCACTAAGAATAAAAACAAAATTCAATATCCTCAGCCAGAATTATTGGAGGATATGAAAATTTTGCTGTTTCTGTCAATGTAGATGAGCTATTTTTTTTTAATATTATTTTCCTATGGGAAGAGCTTATACCTTCATCCCCTCCACCGTGGTTACATTACAACCTTAACCTAATGTATTCAGTACTTTACTGTAAGAGCATTAGTGCTTATGCTCAAACTTTTTCTGGTAATGAAAAAATAAATATATGTTATAATATATAATGCCTATTTCTTACCATTATAAATCTCATATGCAATTTTAGCATTCTTTCCTAAAATTTCATTACACTAAATCTCCATTTAATGACAGACTATAAATAATGATAATCTATATTTAAAAAATATTTATTACCTGAGACATCCCATCACTAGCTGGATTTGGGTATGGCATGGCATAGGTCATCTCTCTTGTTTTATCTGGAAAAAAAAAGGTGTGATTTTCATATTATGGTTTTACTACTGATAATCTACT
This sequence comes from Ryuthela nishihirai, assembly GCA_038380435.1. NCBI lineage: Eukaryota > Metazoa > Arthropoda > Arachnida > Araneae > Heptathelidae > Ryuthela > Ryuthela nishihirai. The sequence goes on from JAWZYU010000004.1 coordinate 12,940,338, forward strand.
TGTTTGTCAGAAAGAAATATATATGTAATAGTACTCTGCATTAATACCAAAGGTATTTGCTTACATATTAAAACAAATAGTCATCAAGTAGTGATATTATTTCTGAAGAATCTAAGTTATAAATTAAAATAACAAACTTATTTGTCATTGAGAACATCAGAGAACTTTAAGTTATTTTAATTATTTTCTGAGCAGGGTTTAATTGTGAATTTATAAGCTATAAACTCAAATAAAAAGAATCTCTTTACTCAGCATAAATGTTTGCATTTATAAGCCTAACCAAAGTGTACAATCTGCTGTTGGTACAAGGCCATATCTAGGGAAAAAAAATAATAAAGGTGGGATGGGATCAAGATTGAGAGGAGTCAGAATTAACAATAATCCTGTTCCAGCATAATCTTTTACCCTCTGTTTGTCTAACACATCTCTTGAAAAATACAGGTAAAACATAGGTTTAATATTTTTTCTTTATGCTCCAGTTACTAAATTCTCAAGTTGGGGGGGGGGGGGGGACACAGATCCCTTGTCACAGAACTATTTCATATAGCCATCACTAGCCAATTTACCAATCATTGTCAGATCTTCAATTAAACTATCTAAAATATATAACAAACAATACTTTCCATGTCATAAGCCATCATTTGATAGACATGATCAATACTATAAAATCTTCCCCTCTTTTGGGGAAAGCAGTAGGGATGGGGCATATTTTAGGAAGTCCATGATACTCTCCACCTCAAAAGCTTTCATTTGAGATACAACTCACATCAACAATTATTTACTTATTCCTCTTTTTTGGGGGAGGCGAGTTTTTTTTTTGTACCAAATTCTGTTCCTAAAATGTTATGGCACACATATGCCTGACCATTAAGGAAACCAGGTGGAACTGAAAGGAAGTACAGATTCAACAAACTAACAAACCAACTCAGAAGATCTACATCTCCAAACTTCCATTTTTAAATAAAAAAAAAATTAGGAATGCTCTTAAACCTTTTGATGATGTTCAATCATTTGAAGACCAACATTTCCATCAAGCACATCTCAAACATATCACAACAGTCAAAAAAATTGCTGTAATGAATTTAAAAAAGGACATTCCAAATTTCCTAAGAATTATAACTTTTGATACTACAACTGACTATCGAGGTGTAATCAGACTTTGTACATGACATTTTGCAGCTTCCTATCCACTTATTAAAAACAGTAGTAAACAATAGTGCTCCAACTTGCTTCAATGGCATGATTTCTAACACACTTAAAAAAATAGGAGATTCCACAATGGAGGACAACAACCACATTATGGGGAAAAAAACATACCCGATGAAAATTAATCAGTATCCTACTCAATTTCTCATCTGAATCTTTTTGCCTGGCCAATTGCAAAGTTATCTTGAAGTCAAATCAGACTAAGACATTCAAACTGAAGGAAAAACAGACTCAAGAGACAGTAAAATCATTCCCATTGATGAATACATTGAGGACTTTCTTCTGGAGATTTGTGACAATCCACCAAAAAACATCAAAATTTAGATGGGAAACACCAAAAATACAGAAACACTGTCTCACTATTGATAAACAAAAAAAAAAAGCCAAAATTCTGCTTAACATTTTTCTGGACATCAGCAATGCTTGAACTTTAACTGTGATCGAATATAAAGTGAGTGTGTCTTCCAAGTCACTTTCTTCTCTTGAAGAATTGTAGTCTTAAAAAGAATATTTTGCTTCCTAGAATGGCATTTTGATGCTTTGTTTTAAGTGTGAAGGCAATTCTGGCTTTGCCTTCTCTGTGTCTCTAATTGGTACATTAGTTTTGTCAAAATTTTCTCCAAACTTCAAAATTTCCTTTCTGTCCTCTCTAGGAATGCCAAGTGAACTTGTGCTCCACTGTTAGCATTACAATTGCATTGCAGGAAGCTTGCATTATGTTTAGTAAAATAAAATATTTTTTTCTGCTTTTGACCACTTTGGCCCTCAGCTGTGCCCATTGACCCTTTCCTTACCCTTGTTTTGGAATGGGGAGGGGGGGGCGGTGTCTCAACAAAGCTAAACTTTTGTTCAAACTTTAATTCTCGTGGTGCGGACCGTTAGTAACTTTCAAAAGAGATACTCTCTTGTGGAAGTGAACGGAAGGGGAGGGCTGCCAGATTAGTGTGGCCTACTGATCTGGACAACTATGGCTACTTTTCTTTTTTTTCTACCCTGCTGAGGAGTGGTCAACCACACAGGGTCCTGGTGCTGACCATATAAACCTACTGGACTGGACAGATATATGGCTCCGAGCTTGATTATGGATCCTGATTTTGCTGCACTGGTGGGCTTCTGTGGAGGGAAAATCTTCCGCTGTGTTTTCTGTTTGTTTGTGGGTTGACAGCCCCAAGTGAATAGATTCACAGGATATGTTTATCAGCTGGTGGATAATCCTGAGCAGAAGTCATCGCAGGCACCTGAACTCTTTGCTTCTATTGGCATCGTCAAATTCTACATTGGAGGAAGTCTTCCAGTGTAGATGGCTTCAGCCTTTAGTAGTGGGGGAACGGGTCTTTGCCCCATGTCTGCGATTAGGGGGCTGTTTGATATTGTCGGCATTCCCTCTCTCAATAAACATAGTTTCTTTAAACGTCCCACTAACCATTTTCTCTCCATAGGTAGTTGGAATGTGAGGACTCTGCACAGAGCTTTTTCTCTTGATGTCCTCACACAAAAATTCCACCATTATAATTTAGATATTCTCGGCTTGCAAGAGACCTGATGGACAGATGAAGGTCAGATTCTTAAAAATAAGCTTAAATTTCTCTTTTCAGGGAGGGACGAAAATAAGCATCACCAAGGCGTGGGTCTGCTTCTCAGCAGACACGCTAGCGATGCTCTTCTAGGATATGAGTGCATTAATGAAATGTTTCTTACAGCAAAATTTCAGACAAGCGTTAAAGACTTGAATGTTATCTGCTGTTATGCCCCCACTGAGGATGCCGATGAGGATGAGAAGGATAGGTTTTATGAACAACTTCAGAATATTTTGAATTCTGTCAAGAAAGGAGATATTACCCTTGTTCTTGGTGACTTCAATGCCAAAGTTGGTACTGACTCTGACCTTTGGGGAGGAGTAATAGGCCCTTTTGGTATTGGTAGCTGCAATGGCAATGGGCAACGTCTCCTACAGGTAAGTAAACTCAATGGATTCAGAATAACTAACACTTATTACAAACACCGCGAAATACATAAGTACACATGGGTTTCACCTGATGGGCTGCATAAGAATATGATTGATTACATATTAATTAACAGCAAATGGGCTAGTTCTGTTAGGAACACCAGGGCGTATAGGGGAGCTGAAATTGGATCTGACCATTACCTTGTTAAAAGTGTGTTGCAACTTAAACTTAAAAAGTGTTGTGCTAGGGTTAAAAAATGTACTTTTAATACTGAAGCTCTGAAAGATCCAGTTATAGCCAAAGCTTACCATGATAGGTTACTTAGTCATTATGACAGTCATGGTTTGCTTACTACTGAAGTTGAGGAAGAATGGGATCATTTTAAACAGGCTTTTTTGGACACTAACAGTACTCTTTTTAGGAAAAAAGGAGCAGAAGAGGCAGAATTATCTGAGTGATAAGGCACTTGAGCTTATTTTGGAAAGAAAGAATTGCAGGAATGTGTTTAATCAATACCCTACTAGTCCTAACAGAAAGCATTACAGAGAACTTAATAAACGTGTAAAAGATCAGTTAGCTGCTGATAAGAATCTTTGGCTTGATGGTTTGGCTGACAAAGCCGAGGAGGCAGTTAGAGAGCACAACAGCAGAGAGCTGTACCAGATAGTTAATGTTTTATGTGGTAGAAAACGGACAGGCATACAAGGATTGAAGGATAAACAAGGTAAGGTTATAGAAGGGGAGGATTCTGTCATGGCTAGGTGGGCTGAGCATTTCAGTGATGTTCTAAACAATGTAGTTGGTTCTGCTCCCATTGTTTGCAGTGATGATGGATGCATTGGTGGCTTTAATGTTGGCCCTATAACACAATCTGAAGTTACTTTGGCTGTTTCTAAACTTAAACTACATAAATCCCCAGGGGTAGATGAAATTACTACCGAAATGCTTAGAGCTGGGAATGTTTCGGTTACCACTTGGATGACTGAAATTCTGAATCTCTTTTATGATAAAGGCATGGTTCCTAAGGATTTTACCAGAGCTATTGTTATCCCTATTTTCAAAAAAGGTGATCGCAGTTCTTGTGATAACTATAGGGGTATCAGCCTACTCTCTGTTCCAGGTAAAGTTCTTTCCATGATTGTGCTTAATAGAATTAAGAATCTGGTTGACAGTCAATTGCGTGATGAGCAATGTGGATTCAGAAGTGGTAGGGGATGTGTGGATCAGATATTTTCACTTAGGCAGATTCTTGAGAAATGTTTAGAGTTTCAGAAACCTTTGGTTGCTAGCTATGTTGATTTCAAAAAGGCTTTCGACTCTGTTGATCGTCATAATTTGTGGTTGATTGTGAGATCATATGGTATACCAGACAAGTTAGTTAACATTATGAAAGCTCTCTGTAATAACACTGAGTCGTGTGTGAGAGTTGGTAAGGCTTATAGCAATTGGTTTAGCATTACTTCTGGTGTTCGACAAGGGTGCATTTTGTCTCCTTTTCTCTTTAGCTTGGTTATTGATTATGTTATGCGAAATTCACTTCAAGGGAAAGATTTTGGCCTTAAATGGGCTGGAGATACGAAAATTTCTGATTTAGATTATGCTGATGATTTAGCCCTTTTGGCAAATGATGTTGATGAGATGAACTCTTTCATTCGAGCTGTTGATGAGACTGGTAGTAGAGTAGGTTTGATTATAAACAGAGAGAAAACTAAAGTGATGAAAATTGGTCAGGCAGGCTGTGATTCAGTTAATCTGAATGGTTGTAGTCTTGAGCAGGTGTCACAGTTTAATTATCTTGGGAGCTATGTAACAGATAATGGTGATGTGCGGCATGAGATTAACAGACGAATAGGGATTGCTGCTGGGACTTTTAAGAACCTATGGAGAGTGTGGAGAAATAGGCGTATACACCTAAAGACTAAAATTAGACTGTATAATAGTTTGGTTCTTTCTAGGGTTAGTTATGGTAGTGAAACTTGGACACTTTGTAAACAAGATAACAGGAAACTAGATGCTTTTGATTCCAGATGCTTACGCAGTATCTTGGGCATTAGGTGGTTCAACTTTGTAACTAATGATGAGATTAGGCAAAGGAGTTTGCAACCTCCTTTAAGCAGCATATTGTGCAGAGAGAGACTCCGCTGGTTTGGCCATGTTGCCCGTATGGATAATTATAGATTGGCAAATAGGGTTATGAACAGTGTGCCTAAAGGATTCAGAAAGAGGGGGAGACCTAGGATGCGGTGGGCAGACAATGTCAAACAGGACCTTGTTAGAATTGGTGTGCAGTGGCCAGATGCAGTAGATGTAGCTCAGGATAGACTTGCTTGGAGAACTAAATTGCACAGTCTGGTTGGACCTCCGTAGCCCATGGCTGCTTGAGGATGATGATGATGATGGGGCCAATCAAACATAAAACGAAAACCTACATACAAATGCATAGTGAACAGACATACGCATTTTGAAAAGTTGTCATTTTTAATCTTTAGGTATATACACCTATTTTCTCATACTCAAAGATTTTTAAAAGTTCTTGTAAAAATGCCACTGAGACCTACCTCTGCAACAGATACCAAAGTAATCAACATGCTCCAAACTATTCAAAAGACTAAACCTAACCTCTTTTCATCACATTAGTTTTCTTAGTCATTGAGCACAACCTATTCCAGCTCAAACAAAAGAGTTCATCTTGTCAACATCATTTGTCATGTGCACTAAAACATCACCGTAACTGAAACATATATTTCCAGATCTTTAAACAATCTAAGGCCCCAATCACCCTCTTACTAAATTTTCTTTGTAATCAATCACCATACTAAAGATAAAATTTATCTTTCAATTCAGTTTTCACATTATCTTTATTCCATTTATCTAATTTCAGTTGCAATGCTAAACCAATCCCTGCAGGCTTTACCAAATTCCACCTGCAACTGATGATTTCATTTTAATTCTACGTCCACCTGAACTTAAAAATTTCTTTTTCAAGAACTATAATAAAGCATTTATACATTTTGCATTGTCACTATTTATGAATTTCAATCTGAAACAAGTCTATCAGGTACTGCATCTGCTAGTGTTAACTCATGCCTGCATGAAACATACACTTAGCAATCTTAAAAAAAATTCAAAAAATCTTTGCATTAATTATACCACAGTTAATAATCTAACTTTCATACAAAAAAATTTCACTCTTTCCATCACTAGTCAGGCTGAAACAGATATTTCAACTTCTGTTTCTAAACAAGTCAAAATTACCCTTACAAAGGAAATAGATTGATTCCACTGTTAAGTTGTTGAAGTAATTACAAGACTGAATGTAACAAGCAAGGGCAGATTGGTCATATAACCATCCAATGAAATCCTGGGTTGTGCTGACTGACAGCTAGTTAAAGTCCACTTCTTCAATAATTATTTAAATAAAATTAACTATAATATTGTACTATGTCTAATAAAATTTCTCATAAAAGTTGGCTTTGGAAAATAAAAGTCATGTCTCTAGTATATAATAGAAATATCAGGGCCAGTAAAAATTCAAAATAACTAGGCCAATTTGATAGTCCCATTCAGCCCCTGGTAACAAGTAAAATATGATTGAACTTTTTTCATAAATTATTTTACTTCTTTAGTGCCAATGCAGCCATTATATCAAAAAATGAGTGGAAAGTGTCGTGTTTTTTCTTTCTGAAAACATGCTATAATTTAACCTGGGAAGGGGCACACTTGGTTAAATAAGTACAGAGGAAAAACAGTCATCAGCCAGGTGGGATCCAAACCAGATAATAAATTTTTTTCACTATACTTATTTAATGCATATCACTTACACGGTGCTTACTTGTGATTGTCTATTATTTGGAACACTTGGTGTTTTAATCAGTCCATGTGCATTTTTGGATTGTTACAAATCAATTCTGCATCATCTATATATGTCTAATTATCTAGCTAACCTGGAATTTCCTATTTACAGACATAAAATGCCATATGGGCAATGCATTTCATTGTAGTGGTGTGGAAAACCATGATCAGTTCATTAGACCTATGTTCCAAAAGATTTTGGTTAAATAGCACAAAAATCTAATTATTGGAAATTTTGATAACCATAAAATCAGGATATTTTGCAAAAATTCGCAACTTGAGAAGTAGTCATGATCCAGCTTGCAAATGTCATCAATAAATAACTAATGAAGAATCACTTCTTTTCGAAGTTTGAGAACACGAATTTCTAAATCAATACATAACTGAACAAAATTCTCCACTAGTAGTGATGTGGTAGCAGTCAATCATTTGCTTGCCCATTTGGAATATAATTATTATATAACATGATTAGTTTGTTACTTTTGATTCACAGTTTCTCAATTTTCACATTTATCAAAGCAGTTATTCCACTATTTCTCTCCAACCCAGAGCAGGAACATGACTTTTATATCAAATGAAAGCTCATCACTAGGAAGTGATATATATTAAAAATATCCCCCCCCACCACCACCACCACATTCAGAGTAGCATAAAGATATGCATTACATTTGCATAATCAAACTAGAAGAACAGATATCACCTCTGGCACATACAAAAATCTTGTTTCCAAAGAGATTAGTTTTTCCTTTACCTACTGTTTTATTCCTTAAAAGTGTTAATTTGAGTTAGTGGATGATGGGAAAAGTGCAAATAGTTTAGCAAAATTCTTAAACCTAAAAAGTTGCATTTCCCACATCTCTCTAAGAAAAGTGAATAGATTCTTGCTGTCAATGGAATATCTCTTAAAAATTACCACAAAAATTTTCAAATTTCTATTCTACACATATTACTTGCAAAATTCAATTACAGCTCTATGGTAGTTAGGAAGTCACTGGAAGGGGAGTTATGCAGTAACCCTCTGTGATGATGCATAGAACCAGCCAAGCCTAGCACCTAATGTCCAGTCCTGCCTTCTCATGGTGAAGGCCATTAGTACATTTCAAAGGAGATACTTTCTTGTGGATGAGAACAGAAGGGGAGGGATGCCAGATTAGTATAGCCTACTGATCTGAACAATTATGAATAGTAAATTCACCGAGCACATCTCAGTATGACTTATAGGTCTTATTCTGAAAGATTTTAGCGTCTGAGCATGGTGTAATGGTAGCGCGCTCTGGAATGAATCTAGAGAGTTGCAGGTTTGATTTCCATTGCGTCAGTGATAATTTTTTTTTTTTTTTTTTAACTATGGTTACTTTTTTTTTCGATCTTTCTGAGCAGTGGTCAACCACACAGGTTCCTGGTGCTGAGTTTATAAACTTACTGGACTGCATTAAGGCTTTGAGCTTTATTATGGATCCTGAATTTGCTGCACTGGCGAGCTTCTGTGGAGCGAAAATCTACACTGGAAGTCTTCCAGTGTAGATGGCTTCAGCCTTTAGTATTGGGAACGGGTCTTTGCCCCATGGCTGTGATTAGGGGGCTGTCTGATATTGTCGCCATTTCCTCTCTCAATAAACATAATTTCTTTAAACATCCCATTAACCATTTTCTCTTCATAGGTAGTTAGAATGTGAAGACTCTGCACACAGCTTATTCTCTTGCTGTCCTCACATAAGAATTCCACCATTATAATTTAGATATTCTCGGCTTGCAAGAGACCTGATAGGCAGATAAAGGTCAGATTCTTAAAATTAATTAAAATTTCTCTTTTCAGGGAAGAAGATAATGAGCATCTCCAAGGCATTGGTCTGCTTTTCAGCACACATGCTGGTGATTCTCTTCTGGGATATGAATGCATTAATGAAAGGTTTCTTACAGCAAAATTTCAGACAAGCATTAAAGACTTGAATGTTATCTGCTGTTATGCCCCCCATTGAGGATGCAGATCAGAATGGGAAGGATAGGCTTTACTAACAACTTCAGAATATTTTGAATTCTGTAAGAAAGGAGTTATTACCCTTCTTCTAGGCGAGTTCAATGCCAAAGTTGGTACCGACACTGACCTTTGGGGAGGGGCAATAGGCCCTTTTGGTATTGGTAGCTGCAATGGCTACTACAGGTAAGTAAACTCAATGGTTTAAGAATAACTAACACTTATTACAAACACTGCGACATACATAAGTACTCATGGGTTTCACCTGATGGGCTGCATAAGAATATGATTGATTATATATTAATTAACAGCAAATGGACAAGTTCTATTAGGAAATACCAGGTCATATAGGGGAGCTGAAATTGGTCTGATCATTACCTTGTTAAAAGTTTTGCTAAACTTAAGAAGTGTTGTGCTAAGGTTAACAAATTTAACTTTACTGAAAGACCCAGTTATAGCTGAAACTTACCATGACAGATTACTTACTCATTATGACAGTCATGGTTTGCTTTACTAATGATGTTGAGGAAGAATGGGACGGTTTTATATAGGATTTTTTGGAAACTAATAGTACTCTTTTACGAAGAAAGGAGCAGAGGAGGCAGAATTATTTGAGTGATAAGATACTTGGGCTTATTTCAGAAAGAAAGAACTGCAGGAATGTCATTGATCAATACCCACTAGTCCTAATAGAAAGCATTACAGAGAACTTAATAAACGTGTAAAGGATCAGTTAGCTACTGATAAGAATCTTTGGCTTGATGTCTGGCTGACAATGCTGAGGAAGCAGTTAAACAGCACAACAGCAGAGAGCTGTACCAGATAGATAAATTTTTGTGTGGTTGAAAACGGACAGGTATACAGGAATTGAAGGATAAACAAGTTTAGGCTATAGAAGGTAAGGATTCTGTCATGGCTAGGTGGGCTGAGCATTTCAGTAATGTTCTACACAATATAGTACGTTCTACTCCCATTGTTGGTAATGATGATAATGCATTACTGGCTTAATGTTGGCCCTATAACAAAGTCTGAAGTTATTTTGGCAGTTTCTAAACTTGAACTGCATAAATCCCCAGGGTAGATGAAATTACTACTGAAATGCTTAGAGTTGAGAATGTTTCTGTTGTGACTTGGCAGACTGAAATTTTCAATATTTTTAATGAAAAAGTCACTATCCCTAACAATTCTATGATCATCATTATACTCAAGAAGCAACAGGCTACAGAGGCACACTAGACCATGCATTTTAGTTCTCCAAGCATATCAGTCCTAAGATACATCTGGCCACTGTACACCAATTCTACCAAGTTCCTATTTGACATTGTCTGCCCACAGCATCCTAGGTATTCCACTCTTTCTGAGGCTTTTGGGCACACTGTTAATAACCCTATTCGCCAATCTATAATTATCCATACGGGCAACATGGCTAAACCAACGGAGTCTCTCTCTGCACAATATGCTGCTTAAAGAAGGTTGCGACTCCTTTGCCTAACCTCATCATTAGTTACAAAGTTGAACCACTTAATGCCCAAGATACTGCATAAATATCTAGAATCAAACGCATAATTTCCTGTTATCTTGTTTACAAAGTGTCCCATATCTAACCCTAGAAAGAACCAAACTATTATACAGTCTGATTTTAGTCCTTAGGTGTATATACCTATTTCTCCACACTCTACATAAATTCTTAAACGTCCTGGCAGCAATCCCTATCTCATGCCGCACATCACCAGTATCAGTTACATAGCTCCCAAGATAGTTAAACTGTGACACCTGCTCAATTTAACCATTCAGATAAAATGAATCACAGTCTGCCCCAATTTCCATCACTTTAGTTTTCTCTGTTTATAACCAAACCTACTCTACTACCAGTTTCATCAACAGCTTGAATGAAAGAGTTCACTGATCAGCATCGTTTGCCAAAAGGGCTAAATCATCAGCATAATCTAAATCAGAAAGTTTTGTATCTCCAGACCATTTAAAGCCAACATCTTTCCATTGAAGTGAATTTCGCATAACATAATCAATAACCAAACTAAAGGGAAAAGGAGACAAAATGCACCCTTGTCGAACACCAGAAGCAATGCTAAACCAATTGCTACAAGGCTTACCAACTCTCACATGACTCAGTTAATGTAATGAAAGCTCTCTATAATAACACTAACTTGTCTGGTATGCCATATGATCTCATATTCAATCATAAATTATGTAAACAGAGTCAAACACTTTTTTGAAATCAACAAAGCTAGTAACCAAAGGTTTCTGAAACTAAACATTTCTCAAGAAAATGCCTGAGTGAAAAAATCTGATTACACTTTCCCTACCACTCATGAATCAACAATGTTAATCATGCAATTGCCCTTCAACCAGAGTGTTAATTCTATTAAGCACAATCATGCAAAGAACTTTACCTGGAACAGAAAGTATGCTGATGCCTCTATACTATCAGAAAAACTACAATCACTTTTTTTAAAAAGAGGGATAATAATAGCTCTGGTAAAATTCATAGGCACAATGCTTTTATCATAAAAGATATTCGAAAGTTCAGTCATATATGAGGTAACTGAAACATTCCCAGCTCTAAGCGTTTCAGTAGTAATTTCATCTATCCCTGGAAATTTATGAAGTTTAAGTTTAGAAATAGCCAAAATAACTTCAGATTGTGTTAAAGGGCCAACATTACAGCTGCCAATGCATCTATCATCATTACAAACAATGGGAGTAGAACTAACCACATTGTTTAGAACATCACTGAAATGCTCAGCCCACCTAGTCATGACAGAATCCTCCCCTTCTATAAACTTACCTTTTTTATCCTTCAATCCTTGTATACCTGTCCGTTTTCTACCACACAAAACATTAACTATCTGACACAGCTCTCTGCTGTTGTGCTGTCTAACTGCTTCCTCGGCTTTGTCAGCCAAACCATCAAGCCAAAGATTCTTATCAGCAGCTAACTGATCCTTTACACATTTATTAAGCTCTCTGTAATGCTTTCTATTAGGACTAGTAGGGTATTGATTAAGGACATTCCTGCAGTTCTTTCTTTCTGAAATAAACTCAAGTGCCATATCACTAAAATAATTCTGCCTCCTCTGCTCCTTTTTTCCTATTAAAAAGTACTGTTAATTTCCAAAAAAAAGTCTTTTAAATGGTCCCAATCTTCCTTTACTTCAGCAGTAAGCAAACCATGACTGTCATAATGACTAAGTAACCTATCATGATAAGCTTTGGCTATAACTGGGTCTTTCAGAGCTTAAGTATTAAAAGTAAATTTTTTAACCCTAGCACAACACTTTTAACAAGGCAATGATCAGATCCAATTTCAGCTCCCCTATATGACCTGGTATTCCTAACAGAACTAGCTCATTTGCTGTTAATTAATATATAATCAATCATATTCATATGCAGCCCATCTGGTGAAACCCATGTGTACTTATGTATGTCGCAGCATTTGTAATAAGTGTTAGTTATTCTGAATCCATTGAGTTTACTTACCTATAAGAGATGTTGCCCATTGCAGCTACCAATACCAAAAGGGCCTATTACTCCTCCCCATAGGTCAGAGTCAGTACCAACTTTGGCATTGAAGTTACCTAGAACAAGGATAATATCTCCTTTCTTGACAGAATTAAAAATATCCTGAAGTTGTCCGTAAAACCTATCCTTCTCATCCTCATCAGTATCCTCATTGAGGGCATAACAACAGATAACATTCAAGTCTTTAATGCTTGTCTGAAATTTTGCTGTATGAAACCTTTCATTAATGTACTCATATCCTAGAAGAGCATCACTAGCGTGTCTGCTGAGAAGCAGACCCAAGCCTTGGTGATGCTTATTGTGTCCCTCCCTGAAAAGAGAAATTTAAGATTATTTTTAACAATGTGACCTTTATCTGTCCATCTGGTCACTTGCAAGCCGAGAATATCTAAATTATAATGGTGGAATTCTTGTGTGAGGACATCAAGAGAAAAAGCTCTGTGCAGAGTCCTCACATTCCAACTACCTATGGAGAGAAAATGGTTAGTGGGATGTTTGAAGAAACTATGTTTATTGATATAGGTAGGGCCAACAATATCAAACAGCCCCCTAATCGCAGACATGGGGCAAAGACCCGTTCCCCCACCACTAAAGGCTGAAGCTATCTACACTGGAAAACCTCCTCCAATGTAGAATTTGACGATGCCAGTAGAAGCAAAGAGTTCAGGTGCCTGTGATGACCTCTGCTCAGGATTATTCACCAGCTGATAAACATATCCTGTGAATCTATTCACTTGGGGCTGTCAACCCACAAACAGAAAACACAGCGGAAGATTTTCCCTCCACAAAAGCCCACCAGTGCAACAAAGTCAGGATCCATAATCAAACTCAGAGCCATATCGTCCAGTCAAGATGGCACCTGAGTGCATGAAGTGTAATTTTAGCTCTGGAGAAAGTAGTGAATTTTTGCAGTGTAATGGACCATGCAGTAGATATATACATTACTACTGCACTGGTATAAGAGAGGCTAACTATAGAAAGATGTCAGAAGATAGAAAAAGTAAGTGGCTTTGTTTAAATTGTAAGGATAAAGCAGAAAGTAGAAGTTGGCTTAGCATGGCTCCCAATGCACTAGCCTGCATTCGAGCTGATGAAGGAGCAGCAGGTCATATTACCGTTAACGCGGTGGGGATTGTCCTTGAACCGGCGGCACTTCCGGGCAGTGTGGTCCGTGGCTCTGACACTTCAACAGGGAATGTGGGTGCGGCATCAGGCACCCTATATCCCGACGACACTGGCTCAGTGCAGGAATTGGTAAAGTGTCATTTTGCGAATGGGACTCGTACGAGTGCAAAAGACAATAATGAAATCATTGAATTGCTTAGATATGAACTCTCAACTTTCAAAAAAGAAATGATTGACTTAGTGAATAGTAATATTCGGAAGCTGAATAACACCGTTCAAGACTGTGTTAAAAGCGAAGAATTTAATTCCAAAAAACTAGACGATTTTATCAAAATAATGGCAGATACATCATCATCATCCTCAAGCAGCCATGGGCTACGGAGGTCCAACCAGACCGTGCAATTTAGTTCTCCAAGCAAGTCTATCCTGAGCTACATCTACTGCATCTGGCCACTGCACACCAATTCTAACAAGGTCCTGTTTGACATTGTCTGCCCACCGCATCCTAAGTCTCCCCTTCTTTCTGAGGCCTTTAGGCACACTGTTCATAACCCTATTCGCCAATCTATAATTATTCATACGAGCAACATGGCCAAACCAACAGAGTCTCTCTCTGCACAATATGCTGCTTAAAGGAGGTTGCAAACTCCTTTGCCTAACCTCATCATTAGTTACAAAGTTGAACCACCTAATGCCCAAGATACTGCGTAAGCATCTGGAATCAAAAGCATCTAGTTTCCTGTTATCTTGTTTACAAAGTGTCCAAGTTTCACTACCATAACTAACCCTAGAAAGAACCAAACTATTATACAGTCTAATTTTAGTCTTTAGGTGTATACGCCTATTTCTCCACAATCTCCATAGATTCTTAAAAGTCCCGGCAGCAATACCTATTCGTCTGTTAATCTCATGCCGCACATCACCAGTATCAGTTACATAGCTCCCAAGGTAATTAAACTGTGACACCTGCTCAAGACTGCAACCATTCAGATTAACTGAATCACAACCTGCCTGACCAATTTTCATCACTTTAGTTTTCTCTCTGTTTATAACCAAACCTACTCTACTACCAGTCTCATCAACAGCTCGAATGAAAGAGTTCATCTCATCAATATCATTTGCCAAAAGGGCTAAATCATCAATCTAAATCAGAAATTTTCGTATCTCCAGCCCATTTAAGGCCAAAATCTTTCCCTTGAAGTAAATTTCGTATAACATAATCAATAACCAAACTAAAGAGAAAAGGAGACAAAATGCACCCTTGTCGAACACCAGAAGTAATCTAAACCAATTGCTACAAGCCTTACCAACTCTCACACACGACTCAGTGTTATTATAGAGAGCTTTCATAATGTTAACTAACTTGTGTGGTATACCATATGATCTGACAATCAACCACAAATTATGACGATCAACAGAGTCGAAAGCCTTTTTGAAATCAACAAAGCTAGCAACCAAAGGTTTCTGAAACTCTAAACATTTCTCAAGAATCTGCCTAAGTAAAAATATCTGATCCACACATCCCCTACCACTTCTGAATCCACATTGCTCATCACGCAATTGACTGTCAACCAGATTCTTAATTCTATTAAGCACAATCATGGAAAGAACTTTACCTGGAACAGAGAGTAGGCTGATACCCCTATAGTTATCACAAGAACTGTGATCACCTTTTTTGAAAATAGGGATAACAATAGCTCTGGTAAAATCCTTCGGAACCATGCCTTTATCATAAAAGATATTCAGAATTTCAGTCATCCAAGTGGTAACCGAAACATTTCCAGCTTTAAGCATTTCTGTAGTAATTTCATCTACCCCTGGGAATTTATGAAGTTTAAGTTTAGAAACAGCCAAAATAACTTCAGATTGTGTTATAGGGCCAATATTAAAGCCACCAATGCATCTATCATTATTGCAAACAATGGGAATAGAACTAACCGCATTGTTTAGAATATCACTGATATGCTCAGCCCACCTAGCCATGACAGAATCCTCACCTTCTATAACCTTACCTTGTTTATCCTTCAATTCCTGTATACCTGTCCGTTTTCTACCACACAAAACGTTAACTATCTGGTACAGCTCTCTGCTGTTGTGCTGTCTAACTGCTTCCTCGGCTTTGTCAGCCAAACCATCAAGCCAAAGATTCTTATCAGCAGCTAACTGATCCTTTACACATTTATTAAGCTCTCTGTAATGCTTTCTATTAGGACTAGTAGGGTATTGATTAAGGACATTCCTGCAGTTCTTTCTTTCTGAAATAAACTCAAGTGCCATGTCACTCAAATAATTCTGCCTCCTCTGCTCCTCTTTTCCTAAAAGAATACTGTTAGTTTCGAAAAAAAGCTTGTTTAAAATGGCCCCATTCTTCCTCAACTTCAGCAGTAAGCAAACCATGACTGTCATAATGACTAAGTAACCTATCATGGTAAGCTTTGGCTATAACTGGGTCTTTCAGAGCTTCAGTATTAAAAGCAAATTTTTTAACCCTAGCACAACACTTTTTAAGTTTAAGTTGCAACACACTTTTAACAAGGTAATGGTCAGATCCAATTTCAGCTCCCCTATATGCCCTGGTATTTCTAACAGAACTAGCCCATTTGCTGTTAATTAATATATAATCAATCATATTCCTATGCAGCCCATCAGGTGAAACCCATGTGTATTTATGTATGTCGCGGTGTTTGTAATAAGTGTTAGTTATTCTGAAACCATTGAGTTTACTTACCTGTAGGAGACGTTGCCCATTGCCATTGCAGCTACCAATACCAAAAGGGCCAATCACCCCTCCCCAAAGGTCAGAGTCAGTACCAACTTTTCCATTCAAGTCACCAAGAACAAGGGTAATATCTCCTTTCTTGACAGAATTCAAAATATCCTAAAGTTGCTCATAAAACCTATCCTTCTCATCCTCATCGGCATCCTCAGTGGAGGCATAACAGCAAATAACATTCAAGTCTTTAACGCTTGTCTGAAATTTTGCTATAAGAAACCTTTCATTAATGCACTCATATCCTAGAAGAGCATCACTAGCGTGTCTGCTGAGAAGCAGACCCACGCCTTGGTGATGCTTATTGTCGTCTCTCCCTGAAAAGAGAAATTTAAGATTATTTTTAAGAATCTGACCTTTATCTGTCCATCTGGTCTCTTGCAAGCCGAGAATATCTAAATTATAATGGTGGAATTCTTGTGTGAGGACATCAAGAGAAAAAGCTCTGTGCAGAGTCCTCACATTCCAACTACCTATGGAGAGAAAATGGTTAGTAGGATGTTTAAAGAAACTATGTTTATTGAGAGAGGGAATGCCGACAATATCAAACAGCCCCCTAATCGCAGACATGGGACAAAGACCCACTACTAAAGGCGGAAGCCATCAACACTGGAAGATTTCCTCCAACGTAGAATTTGACGATGCCAATAGAAGCAAAGAGTTCAGGTGCCTGCGAGGATTTCTGCTCAGGATTATCCACCAGCTGATAAACATATCCTGTGAATCTATTCACTTGGGGCTGTCAACCCACAAACAAACAGAAAACACAGCGGAAGATTTTCCCTCCACAGAAGCCCACCAGTGCAGCAAAATCAGGATCCATATTCAAGCTCAGAGCCATATATCTGTCCAGTCCAGTAGGTTTATATGGTCAGCAACAGGACCCTGTGTGGTTGACCACTCCTCAGCAGGGTAGAAAAAAAAGAAAAGTAGCCATAGTTGTCCAGATCAGTAGGCCACACTAATCTGGCAGCCCTCCCCTTCCGTTCACTTCCACAAGAGAGTATCTCTTTTGAAAGGTACTAATGGTCTGCACCACGAGAAGGCAGGGTCTGACATTAGGTGCTAGGCCTGGCCGGTTCTATGCATCATCACAGGGGATTGGTGCATAGCTCTCCTTCCAGTGACTACCTAGCTACCATTTACAGGCCGGCAGATACAACCAGAGAATTAAAAGAGGTTAAGGAGAAAAATTTGAAATTAGAGACTGAAAATAAACAAATCAGAAAAGATGTAATGGAATTACAACATCAAATGAGAGATCTACAGCAATTACAACATCAAATGAGAGATCTACAGCAAAGGAGTAGAGCAGAAAATATTGAGATAAGCAGACTTGAGGAAATTTCCGACAAAAATATAAATGAGACTGGCATTAAGGTTGGTTTAGCCCTCAGAATGACAAAAGAAGAAATAAAATACACAGTTGCACATCGAGTCTCAACAAGAAATGTGAATAAACCGAAATCAATTATTGTGAAGCTGAATAGCAAAGAAGAAAGGGATAAATGGATAACTAAATGGCAATCGCTAAAAGATCTGAGGAACAAGGACTTGGGGTTCGCTGGAAATAATAATGACATATATATTGGCGAGCACCTCATTCCTGAATTAAAGTCATTGATCTTTGAAATTAAGAAGATCGAAAGAGAAAAAAATTATATGTACTCCTGGGTGAAGGAGGGAAAGCTATTCTTAAGAAAGGATGGGAACTCTAAAGTATTAAATATAAAATCAGTAGAAGACTTGAAACTATTGTAATATGGAAGTTGTAGTCGATAAATGCCGTCCCATGGCCGAGTGGTTAGCCCGCTTGGCTACTGATCTCAGGGACCTGGGTTCGAGCCCCGGGTAAGGCATGGTTGTTTGTGTCGTTTTTCTGCTGTGGTCCTGCCATTCTCTCAGACCTTCTACTATGGCATATAAACTGACAGGCTTCTGTCAGACCTCTGTGGCAAGCAGCTGCTTGAGGAAGTATTTATTTTATTTTATTAGTCGATAAATTAGTTATTGATGAAATTGGAAGAAATAAGCTAGTAACAAAGGACGATAATATTTGTAATATAACTCATATGAATATTAGATCCATTAGAAAAAACTTCGATTATTTTATTTTAGTAGAATCATTAATGGACCTTTCATCAGATATAATTGTATTGTCAGAGATATGGATCAAAGAACACGAATAATGCTTTATAATATTGAAGGTTTTAACAAATTTTACCAGTGTGGATGTGTAAATAGATCAGGTGGGGTATTAGTTTTTGTAAATTCGAAGTTAAGAGCTACTCAAGTAGATTTTAATTGTAATAATGCAGATATAGTGTCTCTAAAAGTTAAGATTAATAATTTTGACTATAACATTATTTCAGTGTATAGATCCCCTAGCCTAGATAAGCAATGTTTTATTGATGAATTTTCCTCTCAATTACTACGAAATAACTATAAAAATGTCATAATGATCGGAGACTTTAATATTGATTTATTAGATAATAAAAATATTAATTCTGGTTACGGTGACATGTTAGTAACATTAGGATTTATCCAGTGTATTATGCAACCAACTAGATTTTTGGGTAATATATGTGTTCATCATATTGCTGTAAGATTATCTGCTATTAAGAAAGTTACATCAATAATTATTAAAACGACCGTGACGGATCATTATTTGGCAATGCTACAACTAAAAAGAAACGTAATAGAAAAAGATACTGAGGAAGATAGAAAATATGTTGCTAATTTTAAAGAACTTGAATTAAAATTAAAGAATATAAAGTTGGGTACAGATGTTATTAATGATGATCAAAGACATTGCGATTCCATTTTTGATCAAATTAATATATATTAGAGAATGTACAAAGTTGAAATATTTGCCAAGCACCAAAAAGAAAATATTAAAACCATGGGTCACAGACGAAACACTTCAATTAATTACCAAAAAGAACAAATTATATAAAAGGCTTAAAAGTTGTCCATGTAATAATGAGGAATACAAGGAAATTAAGGATAGATTCACCCTTCTCTGTAACAGCTTAACTAATAAATTAAGAATCGCTAAAAATAACTATTACAAATATAAAGTTCTTTCGGCAGCCAATGACTCTAAACAGCAGTGGAAAATTATTAATGAATTAACTGGTAAATATAATAATAAAAATCTATTAAAAGAAATCCAAATTGGTGAAAGAATACACGATACCTTTAATGATAAAAAGATAATCGCCGATGCCTTTATAATGATTATTACATCAATGTGGTAGATGATCTAATGAAAAATGTTACAGAGGAAGACACATGTGAAAACACATCGGACGATGTGAAATACTACAGAGTAAATTCAATGGCCTTGTTACCGATTAGTGAAAGTGAATTAATTCAGACAGCCTTTAGGCTTAAATTACACAAATCTTCAGGTGATCATAACTTCTCAGTCTACATGTTACAGAGAGTGATCAGTGTAATATCTGGAATTTTACTGAAGTGTTACAATTTGTCACTTGCAGGTGGATTTTTCCCATCTTCGCTTAAGAATTCGTGGTTACCCCAATTTATAAAAATGGTGATAAAATGCTTGTAGAGAATTATAGGCCTATTTGAATACAAACTGTTTTCTCAAAATTATTTGAAAAGTTAATGCATTTCAGGTTAACTAATTACCTTACTAAATATACTATACTATCGGAACACTAGTACGGGTTTAGGAAAAATAAAGGTACAGCTGATGCTACAGCTGAAGTAGTTAAATTAATATATAATGGTCTCAACAAAAATGAACGAGTGGTGGTCTTGTTTCTGGACATATCTAAAGCTTTTGACTCCCTGTCTATTGATATTTTACTAAATAAATTAAAGGTTATTGGTATAAGGGGACTGTAACTGAGATGGTTTGATTCGTATTTGAAGGGTAAAACACAAGTCAAAATAGGAGACGTTTTGGGTAAAAAAAAATCAATTCGTTATGGTGTTCAACAGGGTTCTGTTTTGGGACCACAGTTATTCTTAATATATGTGAAAGATCTATTACACACCAAATTCAAAGGTAAGATTATTTCGTTTGCAGATGACACTGCCTTGGTTTACTGTGATAAAACTGATGATGAACTATTAAGCAATATTACTGAAGACTTAAGAACACTTCAAACATGGTTCCAAAAAAATAAATTATTAATAAATGTAAATAAAACGAAATATATGTATTTTAATACTGTTAGGGGAAAGCATAGAGATCTTGGAGATTTAGTCTATCATATGAGTGATTGTAAGTTTTTCGAACAAGAAAAAATTGGGTCTTTAAACTGTGCTTGCCCAAGGATTAAAAGTACTAAAGCACTAAAATATTTAGGAGTTAATTTGGACTGTTATCTATCTAACATGGCATGATAATGTTCAAAAAGTAGCATTAAAAATCAAACAAATAATTTCCAAAATGTATCTTTTAAGAGATATGATGAATATAGGAATTTTAAAGAACGTATATTATGCATTAATCTTTTCCAGAATACAGTAAGAAATTCTAATTTGGGGAGGAGTATCTTCATGTTGTTTAAATCAATTGCAAAAACATATAGTAAAGATTATGACCTTTAAAAGAAAGTATGACTCGTCTGAGCAAAGTTTCAAAAAAATTGAAATACTCAACTTAAAACAAATACACCAAATGGGTTTAGTAAAGCATGTATTTCAGAATAAGGACAAATTTGATGTAGTTGTTAATAAATATTTTACAAGAGCTGTAGTGGCTCATGATTTTTGCATTCCAAAACCAAACAAAGAGTTATTCAAAAAATATTATGGATATAGTGGCTTAAAATTATTCAACTCATTGCCAGATAACATGAAAATTATAAATAATAAAACACATTTCTCTAAAGAACTAAAAAAAAAATGGTTGTTGAACAGTGGAGATTGCGACTAATGCTTTATTTACTGTATTAACTGATTGCATTGAAATGAGATATGAGTAATAGGAGATAAATTTATATATTACAGAGGCTGAAATTGCTTTTTTCGTTTACATATTTATATATATTGATGTACTCAGGATTGCAGGAAATATATGTTTTGTAAATATCCACTTGCGAGTTAAACACTAACTCTTGTGGAACCTGACTATGTATTAAACATTATGCAAATAAATATTATTATTATTATTATATATATCAGTCCAGTAGGTTAATATGGTCAGCACCAGGACACTGTGTGGTTGACCACTCCTTAGGAGGGTAGAAAAAAAATTAAAAGTAGCCATAGGTGTCCAGATCAGTAGACCACACTAATCTGGCAACCCTCCCCTTCTGTTTACTTCCACAAGAGAGTTATCTATTTTGAAAGATACTAATGGCCTTTCGTGAGAAGGTGGGGTTGGACATTAGGTGCTAGGCCTGGCTGGTTCTATGCATCATCTCAGGGGATTGGTGCACAGCTCTCCTTCCAGTGACTACCTATCTTACCCATGACAGAATTCTTACCCTCTATGACCTTACCTTATTTATTCTTCAATCCCTGTGTAACTGTCTTGTTTTCCACCACACAAAACTAACTATCTGGTATAGCTCTCTGCTGTTGTGCTGTCTAATTGCTTCCTCACCTTTGTCAGCTAAGTCATCAAGCCAAAAATTCTTATCAGCTGCTAACTGATCTTTTACACGTTTATTAAGCTCTTTGTAATGCTTTCTATTAGTACAAGTAGGGCATTGATTAAGGACATTCCTGCAGCTCTTTCATTCCAAAATACAAGTGCCTTATCATTCAAATAACTTTGCTTACTCCACTCCTATTTTCCTAAAAGAGTACTATTAGTTTCAGGAGAAGCCTGTCCTATTTTCCTAAAAGAGTACTATTAGTTTCAGGAGAAGCCTGTCCTATTTTCCTAAAAGAGTACTATTAGTTTCAAAAGAAGCCTGTTTAACACGGTCCCATTTTTCCTCAACTTCAGTAGTAAGCAAACTATGACTGCCATAATGACTAATTAACCTATCATGGTAAGCTTTAGCCATAACTGGATCTTTCAGAGCTTCAGTTTAAACGGAAAATTTTAACCTTAGCAGAAGTAGTCCATTTGCTGATAGAAACGTTTCCTACAGAACTAGCCCATTTGCTGTTAATTAATATATAATTAATCATATTCTTATGCAGCCCATCGGATGAAACCCATGTGTACTTATGCATATCGTGGTGTTTGTAACAAGTGTTAGTTATTCTGAAATCATTGAGTTTACTTACCTGTAGGAGACGTTGCCATTGCTGCTGCCAATACCAAAAAGGACCTATCACCTCTTCCCAAAGGTCAGATTCAGTACAACTTTAGCATTGAAGTTGCCTAGAACATGGGTAATTTCTCCTTTCTGGACAGAATTCAAAACATCCTGAAGTTGTCTGTAAAACCTATCCTTCTCATCCTCAGAGGGTGCATAACAGAAGATAACATTAGCCTTTAATGCTTGTCTGAAATTTAGCTGTAAGAAACCTTTCACTAACCCTTTCTAGGTCCTGCTATTTTTTCACTCTAATCATGCAAAAAAATTTGCATCTGGAGATACAGCTTAGGAATAATTTTCACATTTCCCCTTTTATACAGGGAAAGAAAGCATGGGGGTCAATTTTTATAGCTTACGACTCTCCCAGCATCATAAACTTATATTTGGCACATATATCATTAAGTTTCTCATTCATATTCGAAAAATAAGGACGAACAATATGTTATCAAATCCACAAACTGATCAACCGACAAATGTCAAAGCCAAAAGCAATAGGAAGATAAATAAAACATTGATCACAGTTCTTGTGATAACGATAGGGATATTAGCCTACTATGTGTTACAGAAAAAGTTCTTTGCATGGTTGTGCTTAATAAAATTAAGAATCTTGTTGACAGACAATTGCGTGATGAGCAATGTGCATATCAGATTTTTTGAGAAATGTTTAGTTTCAGAAACCTGTGGTTACTAGCTTTGCAGATTTCAGAAAGGCTTTCGACTGTTGATCATTATAATTTGTGGTTGATCGTTAGATCATATGGTGTAGTAGACAAGTTAGTTAACCTAATGAAAGCTCTCTATAATAACACTGAGTCGTGTGTGAGAGTTGGTAAGTCTTGTAGCAATTGGTTTAGCATTACTTCTGGTGTTCGACAAGGGTGCATTTTGTCTCCTTTTCTCTTTAGTTTGGTTACTGATTGTGTTATGCAAAATTCACTTCAAGGGAAAGATTTAGGGCTTAAATGGTCTAGAGATCTGAAAATTTCAGATTTATACTATGCTGATGATTTAGCTCTTTTGGGAAATGATGATGAGATGAACGCAAGTTGTTGATGAGATTGGTAGCTCATTCGAGCTGTTGATGAGATTGGTAGTAGAGTAGGTTTGGTTATAAACAGAGAGAAAACTAAAGTGATGAAAATTGGTCAGGCAGGCTGTGATTCAGTTAATCTGAATGGTTGCAGTCTTGAGCAGGTGTCACAGTTTAATTATCTTGGGAGTTATGAAAGATATACTGGTGATGTGCAGCAGGAGATAGACAGATAGGGATTGCTGATGGGACTTTTAAGAATTTGAGTTTCAGAAACCTTTGGTTACTAGTTTTGTTGATTTCAAAAAGGGTTTTTGACTCTGTTGATTGTCACAATTTGCGGTTGATTGCAAGATCATATGGCATACCAAACGATCAACATAATATACGATATGCTTCAATTTCATGCTCTCCACTTCTGAAACATATTTTTTGGGGCGGGGGTGATTAAGTCCGTAGCACGCCAGGCTCGTAATCTGTAGTTCCCAGGTTCGAGTCCCAGCTGGATCAGCTCGAGATTTATCTCCGCAAAATTCCCCACCCCGCCCACGGTCAGTAGGGGACACTGATGGGCTTGGAAAGGCTGCCGTCCATCAGATGGAATGTTAAGCCATGGCCCCCTTTTGTGTGGGAGAGCCATACCCTGTGCACATTAAAGAACACGCTGGATGGCCTTGACGGGAGACTACCATCTGTCTCCCAACAGCTGTTCCAGTGGGTCCCCTCCCCCAACCTTCTCTGAACCTTCGGGGTCCATGTGACGTGGCCATTTAGCCCATGGTGTGCAAAAAAGTGCTGCTCAGAGGTAAAACAACAACAACAACATGCTCTCCATCAAACACCTCAGGACCTCAATATAGTGTTGATTCACTTTCTGACCTGTAGGAACATGCTCCTGCTGTACCATTCCCTCCACATCAAAGAAATGAATCTGCATGTTCTTCATCTGCCTTGCATTCTTTGGTCGAGGTGAAAGAAGGCTCTTCCCTGGGATGATTGCTTGTTCCCAAAGATGAGCTTTTTTGTTTCTGGGTCATCATACCCATAAACCAGCTTTCATCACCTGTTATGACTTTAGAAAGGAAGTTTTAGTCCAATTCGACTTGCTTCTGAAGGTCATGCACACAATGAGTCAATGTTGTCTTTGGTCCAAGTCAGCAATAAAGTTCCAGATTTGGCAAAATCTTTTAAAAAATCATAAAGCAGCATAAATGCCCTAAAATGCTCATAAAGAAGACGGTTCCAACTGTCAATGTGAAACTTTTAAGACTGCTTGACAGAGGAACATGCCAGCAATACCTAGTGGCAGAAGTCAGATATACACTTGTTTGGTGCTACACGAGGAAAGTCAAGGAACACAGGAATATTTGGATTGCACAATGTGTTATTTGGAAAAAGATTTATTTCTGTAGTTCCTATATCCACTCAATCCAAGAACCATCAGTTCAACACGACCTTGGCAAGATGAATATTACCTTTTGTTACAATATTCTGTATGGAGGACTCATAAAATAGAAAAAATTCTTCCAGAACACTGGAATCTCATTTCAAATAACCAGAAAAATAAACTCTAGTTAGATGTGATGTCTAAAATCAATGTTATTTGCTTTGTGAAACTGCAGTTCAATTCAGAGGTTCTCCCCCTGTAAGTTATTTACTGATGAATAATTTTTCAACTAAATTATTCATCAGCAGCAGTGAAAATTCTAGTAAATGAGCATCTTCCCCCCCCCCCCCCCAAAAAAAAAAAAAAACACAGGTATGACTGTTTTGGATTTTACCATCTCCTTTGAGCAGCATTTTGTGCAGAGAGCGACTACATTGGTTTAGCCATAAATGCATAGCTGCAGATTGGGTGTCTGAACAGTGTGCCTAAAGGCTTCGGGAAATGAGGGAGACCTAGGATGCAATGTGCAGATAATGTCAAATAGGAGCTTGCTAGAATTGGCCTACATTGGTCAAATGCATCAACTGTAGCTCAGAACAGACATTTCTAGAGAGGAAAATTACAATCTGGTAGGAGCTGCATGAGGATTTTGTATGTATGTATGTATCCATTCAATGAATGATATCCTTTCTAAGCTCATTGGTGTCACTTTCCTAACTGAGATAAGGTAGCTGTTAATACAAAATACTTCTTGAAATATGAACAGTGGAGTCTCAATGCAGATTCATTGGGGGCTGAACTACAGAACAACAGATTAAGAGACCTGCATATTCCTGAATGAGATAGCCCACAATTTACAATGTTTAATATTCATGTCCCGTCCAACATAGAGCAGCCTTTCCAAGCCCACTGGTGTCCCCTTTCTGACTGAGGGTATGGTGGGGGTTTAGTGGAGATAAATCTCAATGCTTGTCCAGGTGGGACTCGAATTTGGAAACTACACATTACAAGCCTAGCACGCTACCATCTGAAACAACCCTCACCCCTGGTATGTGAAGAATCAGCTTTAACACTATATCTTGGCATTATTTAAATATATGGATTCACTTCACTCCATGCTCGATAACGAACTGCAAGGAATTCAAACTTGTTCAATGAAAATAAATTTTATTCCTGCAAAAGTCTACTGATGTAATCTTTTCAAAACATTTCCAAAAATATTAAAAATATAGAGTACTGGTATGATTAAATATTCAGTTGTCTGAGAAAAATATCTGGTTGCCTGGTCAGTTATATTCTGATATTAATATCATCACTAATAATTTTCCAAGAAAGGAAAACCATGGGCAGGAAGGGTATAGTAATGTAATGAAATCATAAGGCAAGTGTGAAAAAAATCCATCCATCCACCTCCTGGATTTAATTCACATTGGTAAGGGCTTCATAGCACAATCATCATAATCTTCCTTAAGCAAGAATCAATTGCTCCCACCTTAGTTCAAATGGTTGAGCAACTGGCACATAACCAGGAGATTTCGAGTTAGGTTCAGGAGGCAGACTGGTGATTTTCTCGCACTTGTTTTGTTACTACAAAATGACTATCACCATAGTGAGATTAATATTTTCCAATTTAAAATTTTATATTTAGGTACTAAAGTTTCTATGCTATTAGGGATACAAACTAAGTCGGGGCTAAGAACTAACATACAACAGTAATCTAAAATATTAGATAAGTAGTATACATAATTCTTGCAATTGCATGTTTTAAAATGAAGAAATTAACCACCCCCTTCCCCTGCCAATAATCGCAATAAGCAAGGAACTACATTAACCTTAGGATTACTGAAATATATATATGGTAGCAACACAAATATAATTTTAAAGTATTTTAATGTAGTTAAGTGAAATATGAGCTTTGAAATAAAAATATCATATATTAACCTTGACTTTTGATGATTTAAAATGATTTTTGACTTTAAAAACATTTTGATCTTTTTACATTTTTGTATTGTTTCTCCAATTTGGTAGCATATACAGCATCTATTGATGCTGAGATGCTGTATACACCAATCAGTCAATACATTAAAATCACCTGTGTTATGCAAAGAAGCGTGCATGCAGCCAATCAGTGTCACGTGCCAAGGTCGCGAGCTCTCACAGGCAGTATTTTGTTTCGCCTCAACATGGGAAAAGCAAAGGATTTATCCAATTTCGACAAAGGCCAGATTGTTATGGCAAGACGTTTTGGAAAGAGCATGTCCGAAATAGTAACGCTGGTAGGCTGCTCACGTTATGCAGTAGTTAGTACCTATCAAAGATAGTCTCGAAACAGGTGACACTTCGAGTCATCGACGAGGAGTGGGCTGGCCACACCTCGTTGATGCCAGAGGTCAGCGCAGATTATCTTGTTTTGTCCGCAGCAACAGGAGGGCTACTGTGGCTGACATTACCCATAATTTCAATTGTGGTAATGTGTCTGAACACACAGTTCAGACACATTACCCATTGGCCCAATGTGTCTGAACACAAAGTTCATCATAAGCTCTTGGATATGGGTTTCCGCAGCCACAGACCAGACCAACACCTATGCTCACAGCAGTTCACCATTGTCAATGCTTGCAGTGGGCACGTAATCATCAACACTGGACCATAGAAGACTGGAAGAGGGTTGCATTGTCAGATTTCTGTTACACCATGTGGACGGACGAGCTTGTGTGCAATGCTGAAAAATTCCATCTCCACCAGGCAATAGTCACCATAAAGGGGTGTACTTGGTCAGCCACAATTTTCAGGCAGACAGCTGTCAGAGTTTGTTCTGACAGCTGTCACCTACCTGAACATCGTGGCTGTTTACCCACGGAAGTCTTCTCACCTGGATGCACTGTGGGCGGATCCAGGCAACTGGAAGAAATGTGATGGTCTGGGCAATATTTTCTTGGGGAACACTTGGACCAATTATCACTGTAGAGCAAACTCTGACAGCTGTCACCAACCTGAACATCGTGGCTAACCAAGTACTCCCCTTTATGGGAACTGTATTTCCTGGTAGAGATGGGCATTGTCTTGTTGAAAGACACCATGTCACACTGCGAAGAAGGTTCAGGAATGGTTCCTGGAAGATGATTAGGAATTCCATTTATTGCCATGGCCCCCAAATTTGCTGGATATGAATCCTATCGAGCATTTGTGGTTTGAGTTGGAGAAACGGGTAAGAGCAGCATCACCCCAACCATGTAATTTATGGGAACTGTGGGATCTTCTGTTGCAGTCATGGTACCAAATATCAAGCGACACCTACCAACATCTTGTTGAATCTATGTCTCATTGGATGAGAGCTCTTTTGGCAGCTTGATGAGGACCCAAATCATATTAGGTAGGTACTAGTCCTAATAGAAAGCATTGTAAAAATAAATAAATACCCCCTCAAGCAGCTGCTTGCCACAGAGGTCTGACAGGAGACTGTCAGTTTATATGCCATAGTAGGTCTGTGAGGATGGCAGGACCTCAGCAGAAAAACAACACACACATCCATGCCTCATTACAGAGAGCTTAATAAATTTGTAAAGGATCAGTTAACTGCTGATGAGAATCTTTGGCTTTATGGTTTGGCTGACAAAACCAAGGAAGCAGTTAGACAGCACAACAGCAGAGAGCTTGTACCAGATAGTTAATGTTTTGTGCAGTAGAAAGTGGACAGGTATACAGGAATTGAAGGATAAACAAGGTAAGGTTATAAAAGGTGAGGATTCTGTCATAGCTAAGTGAGCTGAGCTTTTCAGTGATGTGATTAGTTCTACTTCCACTGTTTGTAATGATGATAGATGCATTACTGGCTTTAACGTTGACCCTATAATATGGTTCCTAAGGAGTTTACCAGAGCTATTATTATCCCTATTTTTAAAAGAGCTGATTGCAGTTCTTATGATAACTATAGAGGTATCAGCCAATTTTATGTTCCAGATAAACAACTTTCTGTTCCAGGTGTTCTTTGCATAATTTTGTCTTAATAGGATTAAGAATCTGGTTGATATACAATTGCATGATAAGCAATGTGTATTCAGAAGTGGTAGGGAATGTGTAAATCAGATATTTTTACTCAGGCAGATTCTTGAGAAATGTTTAGAGTTTCAGAAACCTTTGATTGCTAGATTTATTGATTTCAAAAAGGCTTTCGACTCTGTTGATTGTCATAATTTGTTGTCATAACCGTCTGTTAATAAATCTGTTTGGTTGTCATAATTGACCAAAGATCTCATTGTGAGATCGTATGGCACACCAGAAAAGTTAGTTAACATAATGAAAGCTCTCTATAACAACACTGAGTTGTGTGTGAGAGTTGGTAAGACTTGCAGCAATTGGTTTAGGATTGCTTCTGGTGTTCGACAAGGATGCATTTTGTCTCCTTTCCTTTTTAGTTTGGTTATTGATTATGTTATATGATATTCAGTGCAAGTACAGGAGGGCTACTGTGGCTGACATTACCCATAATTTCAATTGTGGTAAAGGGCCCAAAGTGTCTGAACACACAGTTCATCGTAAGCTCTTGGATATGGGTCTCCGCAGCCACAGACCTGAACCAACCCCTATGCTCACAGCCATTCACCATCGTCAACGCTTGCAGTGGGCACGTAATCATCAACACTGTACTATGGTAAATTACTGGCACTGGAAAAATGGCAAACTTTATCAGTAGCTAACTGAAAAAATTTAGTTTCACCATGAGATTTTTTTTTAAGCTTTCATACTTCTACTACTCAAATCAAAGGCTCTTTCCTTCAGCATATGCAATTTTCTTCAGCAATTTTGACCTTAAATGGTCTGGAGATATGAAAATTTCTGATTTAGATTATGCTCATAATTTAACCCTTTTGGCAAATGAAGTTGATGAGATGAACTCTTTTATTCGAGCTGCTGATGAGACTGACAGTAGAGTAGATTTGATTATAAACAGAGAGAAAACTAAAGTGGTGAAAATGGTCAGGCAGGCTGTGATTCGGTTAATCTGAATGCTTCTGCTCTTCAGCAGGTGTTGTAGTTTAATTACCTTGGGAGCTATGTAACAGATACTGGTGGTATGCGGCAGGAGATTAATAGACAAATATGAATTGCTGCCAAGATGTTTAAGAATTATTGTACAGTGTGAAGAAATAGGCATATACACCTAAGGACTAAAATCAGACTGTATAATAGTTTGGTTCTTTTTTAGGGTTAGTTATGGTAGTGAAACTTGGTCACTTTGTAAACAAAATGACAAGAAACTTGATGCTTTTGATTCTAGATTTTATGCAGTATCTTGGGCATTAGGTGGTTCAACTTTGTAAGTAATGATGAGGTTAGGCAAAGGAGTCGCCATCCTCCTTTAAGCAGCATATTGTGCAGAGAGACTGTTGGTTTGGCCATGTTGCCCACATGGATAATTATAGATTAGCAAATAGGGTTATGAGCAGTGTGGCTAAAGGCCTGAGAAAGAAGGGGAGACCTACGATGCAGTAGGCAGACAGTGTCAAACAGGACTTTATTAGAATTTGTGTGCATTGGCCAGATGCAGCAGATGTAGCTCATGACAGATATGCTTGGAGAAGTAAATTGCACGGTCTAGTTGGACCTGTAACCCATGGCTGCTTGAGGAAGATGATGATAAAAATGGAAAAAAATATTTATTATACTATGTAATTTCTGAAATAATTTTTTTTAATTTCCATCATCTTTATATATTTTTAGTTAGTAAACTACTCATGATCACTCATCCTTGGATTACTTTACAAGATTTTCCATCTATTTTAATAAAACTTTTTCACATTAATATTTATGTATTCATAAATGTGTACTGTAATTTTCAAATCAATTTTTATTATTTTTGTAATAAGATTTATGTATCTGCATATACACTTGATCTAGAAGCAGTTTTGATTTTAACCCAATGGTTTGCATTTTATGAGATTTGGAATATTTTTTTCCTTCATATCTCTAGCAATTTTAATTCAATATTTATTAATTGATATTTTTAGCATGTTTTTGGAAATATTGAACAGATGACAAAGCAAAAATATTAGCTCATATGTGGACATTGAACTTTTGTTTTTAGAGAAATTAAAAATTATTTTTGAGTTTGATAGATATTGATTAAATATTATGATTCAGACTTTTGGACTTTCCCAATAGCTGTAACTACAGCCTCTAACAATGGAAAAAGTTAAAAATGGCAAATTTTGAAACAAATATTGCAAGTGATGTAACCATGTTAGAAATTTGAAATTTTGGGGTGAAACGTGAAGGTTATGAAGTTTGCAATGACAACAATGATTGTCACCTTTACCCCCTGAGGATGAAAAAACAATTTTTTTATGCTTCAAAAGAATTTTTTTTTTGAGAAAAATTCCTTTTTTTTTGTTGGCTCCTAATATATAAATCATTATAATTCACACCTTTTGAATTCTCAGATGTTATAATTGTGCCTTCTGATAGTAGAAAAATTCTAAAATTTCAAATGAATAAATAGAAATTTAATATTTTACTTGTGTAGTTTGATGAAAAAGGGGGTTTACATTGGCAGAAACAATTAGTCCCTTCAACACAACTTTTTGTTTTAAGAGCTTAATGAAAAAATTCTTTGAGCTGAATAAGTAGAGGATGAGAGAACAACTTTTTCATTTTAAGGGGTAAATGAGAAATTCTTTTTGCATTATATACGGCTAATAATACATTACTAGTTTTATTTTCAAATCATTCACTAATACAAATTATTACTGTTAAATAATACAGAATTTGTAAATTAAAAATTAATTTTCTTTGAAAATGGGTGTCCCATATTTGCCAGAAGAGATATTCTTCTTCTAGTTTTGTTTTCTTTTCAAAACAAAACATTTTATATTATGCCTATTGCAGCAATAATCAGAAAAAAATCTAATGCATTTAACAATTAAATCTGAAGTACATAAACAACAAAAAATTAAAGTTTTTTTCCATATTACTCATATATTAGGAAATATATTAAAATGAAATAATTTGGAAAAATGGTAAACTTTATCAATAGCTAACTAAAAAAATTTAGTTTCACCACAAGATTTTTTTTTTTTTGAAGCTTTTATTATTTTACTACTCAAATCAAAAGTTCTTTCCTTCAGCATATGCCATGACCTATTGCAATCTGTTAAAAGATTTTTTAAAAATTGTGCTTAAAACACTTCACTTCTTTATAAAAACTTCCTTTCCCATGCTTAACTACTAATACATTTTCCTCACAGGAACCTTCACGGGTATCATCAGAAATTAATTTTTTTTATGGAGGGGGAGTAACCAATGTTGAACTGAATTAATTATTAATATTGTCATCATTTTTCATACCTATATCTATTTGGAATATTAACCCCTTTCACTACCTACCCACCCAAAATGTCTGAAACTGCAAGTAGGAGGTAATGAAGAGGAAGGAATATTATAGATTGAAAGAATGCATTTCAGACCTCACCCATTCAAGCCAGTATGGTACTAAAAGAGTTACTGCTGGAAGTAACTGTAGTTCCTGGAGCTAAATGCAGTGCCATATCCATTAGAAAATGTCAACCATTAGGAACTACAGTTCCCAAGATAAATATAATCTAAGTTTTATTTTTCTCCATAAAATTTGGCCATTTTAAAAGTTTATTGCAATCAGTTTCGAAAATTAATATAGAGCTAATGATTCAGTAATCTAATAAAATTCCAAAAAAATTATGTATGTACCGATTTTTTGACCACAGCATTTTAATTGTTTTCTTCTACTGTTATACTTGCTTACTTTTACTCTTATAATTATTAACTGCACAGGTATCACCCAGACTTACATGATAGTTGCATAAATAAATTTTTTTCTGCAAATAACATTTTTATAAACAGAGGTTGCTTACCCAAATATTTGCCTACATTCCCTCTTCTGTAAGAAGTTATCTTTATTATTATTGATTACTATCTCTGGCACTCTTTCCCAGTTGCGTGGGTATAAGGCTAATGAAAAAGCCATATTTGTGTACCTCTTCCTGTGTGATCTTTTGATGTTTGAACATCTTTGATATTCTACGATTTTAATTAGTAATTTACTTGGAATTTTTAATTAATATGAACTAATTTTGCTACTCTTCTTGCTTCACTGACTTAAATTTTAAAAAATATGCAGTTGAATTAATTTTTAATATTATTTATTTTATACTTGCTTACTAATTTAATTTTACTTTTTTTAAAGAAAATATTAAGAAATGCTATGAGGGATGTCTTTCCTATCTTATTTGTTTCACCACAATTCATGTGAAATTGCATAAATGCAAAATTTACTTTAGTCTAAATCATGAAGTCAATAGTCATCATGTAATATTCACATGTAAGCTGAATAAATTACATCCATACAACGACATTTAAGTTTAGGCTAATTCTTAATTGTTAGTCCACTTTTCTAGTTAATATAATGACATGGTCTGAAATTTCTACATTTGCGTTAAAGCACTACAATAATTCAGAACTGACACTTCTTGTATACCTGAAGTGACACTTTGGAGAGAACTGCATTACCAAAAGCGTAGGCAGTAATTTCGTAACAGCTGTAGAGAAAAATAGGCCCCTCGTGAATTTTTGAAATGAATAGTAAAGTTTTACAATATTCTTTGAACTTTCACAAAAAAATTAATAGCTGCCATGCATAACCAGAGGTATTATGCTAGTTAAATAGGCTTGCATATTGAAATAAAAATACAACCAGATAAAGATACGAGAAATACTTTATTACAAGCATGCTTTACAATGCAAGTAATTAACACGATTTAAATTGCATTATCAGGTATGGAGAAATTTAGAAAAATTTTATCAGCCAGAAATTCTCACAACCCAATCATGAACCAATATTGAAAAGTAGGGCAAAAAAATTAATGACACAACAGTAAATAATTTAACTTTTGAATGCAGTAATTTTTCAAAGCTTTGAAAGTAACAAGCCATGCCAGAAAATGCAGTTATCATGGGAAAGTGTATTTTCCAGGCCCTGAGCATCAATATTAACAAAGGGGCACATTAAAATATTTCTTGTGGCTTAAACACTAACTACCATTCATTCTGGAATTACCAGATCCATTTATAATTATTAAATAAATATATTAAGCAAGAGAACTCACTTCACATCCATTATAGTATTCATTAAGAAAACAATCTTACAATAAAAGACAGTTAATAAGCTTTAACTAATTGTTTTCATATAATCCTACATATGCTCTAAGACTAACTTTTCAAGAATAGTACACAAATCAGCTTCTTTTCTGAGGACTCCTGGGTGACTTGCTAATATACTGATATATCTTTAGTGTTATTGTGACTAAATAATACATTTATGTCTTGCACCTTTCCATAATAATTTGATTTCAAACTTTTCTAATAGTTGCAGTATAAAACAGTGCACATATATATAGTAGAATGAATATTTGTGTTATACAGAGAAGGTAAATTATTCATGGGTAGAAATGTAACACGCAGCAAAAAACCCTAAACAATATAACCTTTCTAACAGAATATAAATTTTATAGCAGAAATATTCAAACAGAAAAAAAATATCCTTCATTTTGTAAATAAACACATACTCTTGTTCTCAAGCAGTTGCTATATTGTTCATGAAATTAAATGGCTTGTCATGCATAGAATTTTATAAATTATAATAAATCCATAACGAAGAACAAATCTTACTGAATGTGATTATTCCTTACCAAAATTCAATAGTAGATTGTACATATAAAACCCGATTACTTCACAAAACTCTCAAATTTGTAAGTTTCTGATTTTATAAATGTCCCATAAACATTTTATTAGCAAAGGAAAATGTGTAGCACAACTAAATATTTTATAGCAAACATGTGTTTCGTACGTTTCAATCGTAACTCGTACTTATTAACAGCATTTGGGCTTTCACAGCCCATTAATAACAATCACAAGATTTCAAACCCAGTCTTATATATCAAACCATATTTATCGTCATCAGCCGTAGTATTTTACATTAAATAAAAATTCCCATATGTAATTTCACAGAAGACAAATATTGTTGCAAAACCTTATAATCAGCGCAGAAATAGCGCACTAGCAACAAGCATTATCGCACGACAACAATGAAGATGGAGGATAGTGTCTGAATGTTAATCTCAAAGCACACGGAAGAAAGCTTTCAAACTTAATCAACTTACAGAACTGTTTAATACTTAAAAAGGGAAGAAAAATTAATTACCTTGCTGTTTATTTGCTATCTTATTGAAGCAATTTTGGAATACTTCATATAAATGCATTGGCTCATCATCATTTGTCGCCATGTTACTACATGTACAACAAACATACTCTCAAACCAAAATTATTATAAGGGCCCCGCTCACCTAAACCTGCCGTAGGCGGCAGCTCAAAGAAAGGGTCTAGCAGTAAACAACGAAGATATTGCTTGAAATCCGTAAAACCACAATTTTAATATTTCCATTCAATAACCGTCATTATAATTTTCTTTAAACTTTTTCCCTGCAATATTTTTTAACTATAACAGAAAAGAAGTAATTCGACTATTTGTTACTATATATATATGAATAAAGCGAATGCTTTTGCAGGTTATTACCATTAAAACTTTTCCTTAATATTTAATGTTGTTAAAAAGTACCGCAAATCAAATACGGATAATGTTATAATAATAAAAATATCACTCTTAAGTTACCTTCAAAAATTGATAAATACACTTAAACAAGATTTAAGATACTAAATGCTAAAACTTTCGACTGAATAAAAATGTTTCAGAATTCAAGCCATTAGAATTCTTCCATAAATAATGAAAAAAATTTATGAACAAAGCGGCACCAAACAAATAATTGAATGTTACGTAAATTTGTTAAAACTTCGCTGCTGCGGTCTAATTCATACAATTAAATTAATTAATAATAAAATTTTTCAAAGATCTCTAAAATAAAAATTTTAAACTTACTTAAGTTTCTAAACATTTTTCTTAGACATTTGGGTAGAAGTTGCTAATTTTATCCACAAAGAGCATTACACGCAACTGCTTAAATACACGTGGTAAAGAGTAACGTTAATGGCACACATGACATGAGTGCGAACTGCCAGACATGCTTAATGCCCTCTATGCGAACCGTAAAGCTAAAGCATAAAAGACCGTAACTCGTCCAATGATAAAACCGTAAAACCATCACGTGTGACAGCCCTCTCAACTTAGCCTTGAGCAAGTTCTCCTTTACCTTCGCCTGGACTTGCTTCACACAACCAAGCGTTTATCACAGCTATGCTCATGTCTGTGTTGCGAAAATTACTGTCAGTTCTACCACTAAAGTTGAATGTCCAATTACAGAGAACACATTTTCGCGTATAGTACTAAAAAAAAACACTGGTACTGTGATACGATACATGTATCGATTCCTCAGAGTGAGAGTTTACGAGATATTTTTGTAGGTTGCTATATAGTTTACCATTAGAGTCGTACACAAAAGAGGGGAAACTGTCAAAGCAATAATTGAATACGATCTTTATAGTTTAGTTTTTTTATCAATTTAAGAGACCTCAGACTATTCTGGCCACTGACCGTATCTTTGAGCTCTTAAAGTGCTCAATCCTGTTTGGACAGTTTATTTCTGGCCTTTGTGGCCCCTTTGGTTTAATCTGTTATCCACAGTAAACCTTGTCAACTAGGCAGTTCCGTTGCAGATTCGCGCTGCAACCCAACTGCAAAGGGATTGGCAACAAGTAACACATCGAATTCCAGGCGGGCGGTAAACAAAAGCTTTTACAGTTTTCATAAACTATCGTCCGGCACTGCGTTTGCCCTCACATGCGAGCACATCTTCAGTGGTGCCGCTACAGAAAGAAGTGGAACAAGAGTGTTGTACCATGGTGATTAGTCACGAATCTCATTTTTGTCTTGGTCAGCACAACAGTAGACAACGTGTTCTCAGTCATCCAGGGAAAAAGAATGCCACCCAGTGCATGCGACATCGTCACACAGCTCCAGAACCTCGTGTCTTGGTGTGTCATTAGTCGGGCATCTCGATCAGAACTGGTCATCATAAGGAGATGTCTAACTGCCCAACGATATGTTACCAACATTTTGCAGCCAGTGGCTGCCCCATTTGTTAAGTAGCACGGAACCTTTTACCAGCAAGATAACGCCCGTCCCCACACATCCCACATTAGTCTGCAGTATCTACAGGAGCAAAAACGTTCAGGTACTACCATGGCCAGCACGCTCGCCGGACCTTTCACCTATTGAACACGTCTGGGACCTGATGGTCTGACAGCTCCAACAACACCCAAGAGGTGCGCCAACCACTGTCGCTGAAATGAAACAGCGACTTCGCGCTATTTGGCGTTCTATCCTTCATGAGGACATTATAGAGCTGTATGATAGCCTTCCTCGCCATTTTCATGAATGCGTTGATGCGCGAGGTGGTTCAACATCATACTAATTATACCACTTTACCAGATAGATAGAGTGGTGCAACTGAATGTAAGCTATTCCATAATATTTCCTTTTTTTTGTGTACTATAGAAGAACCATTTAATTTTCGTTAGTTACCTTGTATAAATGAACGTCAGAAATATAATTTTACAACAGTTCACTCTCTTTCACTCGAAATGATAAAGAATGGTGAAGAAAGAAAATTTTAAGGGTTTGTGCCATTGACCATAAATTTTAAAATGTAAAAGATATCGAGACGATATGGATGGCTGGGATGGCGCTTCACTCGTTGCCCCAAATATTTCCACAAGTTTTCTATGGGAGTCAAATCCAGGGATTTGGTCGTCCAGTAGAGATGTTCGAAGGCTTCAGAATGCTCGTCGCGCGAATCCGAAACACTTCAAGCCCTGTGCATGCGACAATTGTCGTCTTCAAAGACTGGGGTATCCTTCTGATGTTCACTGTGGTGATGCACAAAAGGTCGTCCAGCAGTGCACGACCACATACAGGGCCGGCCCTATGGTTGCTGGCGCCCTGGGCAAGCTGAAATTCGGCGCCCTTTTTAAGTATAATTATAAAACTTTTCACAGGGAAAAAACTAAAAATATAGAAATGAGTTTATTACCTGGGTTGTTTTTTAACAAACAATGAACAATAATATTGTTTTTCTCAACCAGTATTTGGACAGTATGAACAATTAGCCTACCTAAAACATTTTTTTTCTCTACCCTTTAGGTCAGCAAATCTTTTCGTGGCACTTTCTATATTCTTTGCAATATCATTTCTATAGACAAAATTGTCAAAGAATTCATTCTGTCTTGAGACATGGATGACCGTGTTTTTATCAGCTTTAGTTTACTAAAGCTTCTTTCGCCAGCGGCCACAGTAATAGGTATTGTAAGCATTATTCTTAATGCAACCCACAGATTTGGCATGACATCCTGTAACGTATTAGTGTATATGAACCTAGCAGCTTCTATTGGAAGCTTTACATCTTCAGGAAATAATTCTTTGGCTATATTTAGTTCAGTCAAGAGATCACATCCATTTATATCACTATTTTCTTGGCACCTTAACTTATTCTCCAAACCTTGACATGCTACTTTGAGTTTATTTTTATCTGGCAGATCTTTTAGGTCATTTAAAAATCCCCATGTGTTATTGAAACTTTGTAACTATTCAAATCTCTCTGATAAAGAATTGCTCTGTCCAGTATTACATTAAACACGATTTTTAAATCTTTTTTCTGGGTCATCTGCATTTGTAACCTCGTCAGTGCACTCATACTCAAACAGCCTCCTTCTTCTGCTTATTCATTTACTTCTAAAAATGGGCTCTACATCTAATTCTGTAGCTAATTCTTTTGCTGACTCTAGTGCTTTTTCATATCCATTTGCACGATAATCAATTAAGTAATTAGTGACACTATTCATTAGTGAAACTGCAGTAGATAGTTCCACAGAGGTGTTCTGCATAGTTTTGCTGTCAACATTTACCCTGCCTAAGACATCATACCAGACATTTATCATCACTAGGAAACCGTAATCTTCTATTTGTGTTACAAGAGTCTCTGCTTCATGTCGCACTACAGGATCAGACGCAGGCATTTCTGAAAGTTCATAAAGAGCTTCTCGAATTCCCGTGATTTCATATTTAATGGCTTTGACACATTCTATTCTGCACTCCCATCTAGTCTCGCATAAAGGTTTTGCAGTGAGGCAGTTAACATGTTTTTTCAGTGTATGCCATCGCCCAGGAGTGGCAGAAAAGAAAATATACAGGGTGAATCTGAAAAAGTGGGCAAAACTTTACGGGGTGGTAGAACGCAGCTATATGAGCAATATTCGTCATAGAATGTATGGTCGGAACGCAAACGGCGAGCCGCTAAGTGGCGTTGGAAATGGTCGAGGTGGTCCCATAGCTTGGCCACCAAGATCGCCGGATCTCTCGTGTTTGGACTTTTTCCTGTGGGGCCATATGAAAAGCCTAATCTACGAGTGCCCCATTGAAACCGATATGGATCTAGTCGCCAGGATCGCCGTTGTTGCCGGTGATATTCGGGAAATGCCTGGTATCTTCGCAAATGTGCGTCGGTCCCTATCCCGCAGGTGTGAAGCCTGCATTACAGCTGGTGGCAGCTCTTTTGAGAAATTTCTTTGAGCATGTACCTCAATTACATTCCTGTTAATAGAATGTTTTCTGAAGTATCTCCTCTCCTTCTTGTGTTCATTCTTTAAATGTGACAGTGGAAAATTACCTTTTAACTTCTCACCGCTTGCTTTCCGACCATACATTCTATGACGAATATTGCTCGTATAGCTGCGTTCTACCACCCCGTAAAGTTTTGCCCACTTTTTCAGATTCACCCTGTATATGCTCTGAACAGTACCAAAAAAAGAAGTGGATTTCAGGCAACTTGTTGAACTGTCACCAACCACTAAGTTTAGGCTACGATATCCACATGGCATATAAAACGCCCGTGGATTTTTTTTCATGATCCGTGCCTGAAC
This sequence comes from Ryuthela nishihirai, assembly GCA_038380435.1. Lineage (NCBI taxonomy): Eukaryota > Metazoa > Arthropoda > Arachnida > Araneae > Heptathelidae > Ryuthela > Ryuthela nishihirai. The sequence continues at coordinate 12,980,384 of JAWZYU010000004.1, forward strand.
CCCTTTATTCTTTCCTTTCATATTTGAACCATTATCGTAGCCCTGGCCTCTGCAGTTATGTAAGTCTGGGTTGCTCTCTCTCAGAAAATCAAGTATACTTTCATATAATCCTTGACCTGTAGTTTCTATAACAGGTTTATAGCTAACAAAATGTTCCTTTATTGCAATGTCTTCTACATCTAAAAATCGTATTGTAAATGAAAACTGCTCCACGAGTTATATCTGGCGTACAGTCTGAAATAAGACCAAAATATTTGGCTGATTTAGCTCGGTGAAATATATTTTCCTAAACAGAATTTCCCAACAAATTGATTATTTCATTCTGAACATTTTTTCCCCAATAGTGAACGTGAGTTTCTTTAGACAACCCGACGTAAATGTTCACTCATTGTTAAATAAAATTTTCCAAGTAGCTCAACAAGACCTAAAAAATTCCCATTGTGTGGTGTAAATAATGTGTCTGAAGTTTCTCTGAAAGCCAAATTGTGTTCAGCTAAATACTGAGTGATGCTCATTCAACGTTCTAAAACTTTGTACCAATGCTCTCGTTCTTTTTCCACTTGTTACTGAAGCTCCTTATCAATAGTTTCATTAGTCTGTAATCGCAGTGATGTTTCAAACCATTTCTTTAGACATTCCAGATGATGTACTGAATTTCCATGTGACTAAGTATTCATGAGCATGCTTTCAGTCATTAATTCCAGATTTTCCTAACATTGACTTACTGCAGAAGTCAGAAATTTTGCAAAAGCAATAAATTTTATTGGTGCTCTCTGAATAAATAAGCCACCTTCTAAGAAAATTCTCACCATTGTTTATTTTCCTATACATCGTCACATAGAAACTACGTTTATTGGCATCTTTTGCAAAACTGTATCTTTATTAATAGGATGTGGCCCATTCATAATGATGTGATCACTTTCACCTATTGATTATTCATCTTGCCATTGTGCTGGATCATTGTATTTGACATTTATTTTGGTTGTTTTCAAATTTACTTTCAACATTCCCAGTATTCCCTGCTGTGAGTGCGACATTATTGCCTAAGACTAAGTCTTCAACCGCATTACAGTTGTGATCCTGATCTTTTAATTCATGCATGCAGTTGTTCTTTTCTTCAGAAAGTACAATATCTTCAGTGGGTTTGACTTCACAATCATTAGATGACAAATCTGGACAGATATAAGTAGTTGAAGAATTTGAGCCTGCATTGTTCCCACTGTTTGACTTAGGACTGAAAAAACTTGATACCTTTGGGTGTTTCTTTGGTTGGGTTGTTTTACCTCTGAGCGGCACTTTTTTGCACACCATGGGCTAAATGGCCAGGTCACAAGGACCCCGAAGGCTTAGAGAAGGTTGGGGGAGGGGACCCATTGGAACATCTGTTGGGAGGCAGATGGTAGCCTCCCGTCAAGGCCATCCAGCATGTTCTTTAATGTGCACAGGGTATGTCTCTCCTGCACACGGGGCCACAGCTTAACGTCCCATCTGACGGACGGCGGCCTTTCCAAGCCCATCGGTGTCCCCTACTGACTGTGGGCAGGGCGGGGAATTTTTGCGGAGATAAATCTCAACGCTGACCCAGCTGGGACTCGAACCTGGGAACTACAGATTACGAGCCTGGCGCGCTACCGACTGAGCCACCCCCGCCCCTAGGGTGTTTCTTGATTGCGTCTTCTTGTTGAAGACGTCTTTTTCTGTTATCATATCTGGATAACTTTTTTGGAGGCATTTCCTAATTTTAGGAGTAGGAAAAAATAAAATAAATCGAAAATGTCTAAAGAAAACAAATAAAAACACTACGGTATATGATTATAAATGGCAGAACACAAGAACAATCTCAGAAACAAAAGAAAAATTGACAGCTGTCACCTTGACGTCTGAGAAGATACTGAACATACTTTGTTGCCTTTCTAGTGGAAAAACATATCGTACAGTAACGCCAATATCAATAATAAACTCCACGTGAACTTACACTAGAGATTTGGCAACCGAGCATCTTTGCGTCGTTAAAAGTGACACACACACACTCTCTCTGTGTTTTTCCATCTTAAAAACGTCAGATTGAAAAAATATTTTATTATTTTCACTTTTTCTTTTTTGGAAGATCCTTGATGGCGCCCGTAAGCACATGGCGCGCCCGGGCAACTGCACGAGTTGCCGGTACCTTGAGCCGGCACTGACCATATACAACTATAAATAAAAATTTGCTGTTAGTCAAAAACCTTTTAAAAGTAAAATATTAGTACTTGTAAAAAAAGATTTGCTTCCTTCCACAGTTCTTTCGGAGCAATTCGTCGAAGCGCAAAATTTTACTATCTTGCTGAAGAAGCAAAACTTTAAAAGGCAGCTTACCAATGATATTGAAGTGAAATCAGCTAATATGGATAAAAACGTTAAAAGGAGCTAAAGGACGCCATTTTAGTGGTGAACGGTTATTTGAATTTTGGTCTGAAGTTTCAAACAGGAAAGCGCTGGTAATGCACTATTGAGTTCCCTTTTACTATATCTTTGTGTTCGTTGAAGTTGCACTTCAAGCAGGGTTATTTCCCTGTGTAAGAATCAAAAGCATAGAGAATCGTTCCCAGATGTTGAATTATAACAGAGGAGAAAGAGGATTGTTTACAGCATTATTGTCAAATAAGGTTTCCCCCTCTAAACTTAGGTTTCATTTACCCCTGAGCCAAATCTGTGGGGAAATTTTATTAAAAATAATTTATTTGCAGTATTCTCGTGACAAAGAAAAATTAGATTATGGCGCGAAAAATCAGATTAATGGAAATTGTGATTCTAAAATAGAACTTTGTCATGTCAATCGAAACAGATCAAAATTGAAAGAAAATCAAATAATTGGTATCATTTTGTGTCAGCAATATTTGGGTGTCACATTATTGAAATTGCTTAAGGCTGTCTCAAATCATTATCATCAGAATGAGAATCCAAGCAATTACTGATAATGGGGTTTGGTTCAACTCAGATTTAAAACCGAGTCAGGTGTAATATGATAAATAATATATATGCCAGGTAAGATATTGTGGAAAGAAATGTCAACGCTGGAAGAGTTGCGACTTGAACCTGGGAACATATTAAGAACTTGGTGTATTTCTGAAGCAACTCCTGCCCATGATGAATTGGATATGCTGAAAAATCGGATATTTGAGATGAAATGCAGAACTGCAAAGAAAATAAAAGCGTAAAAGATGTCAATAAAGTATATATATATATAAAATTACACTCAGCAAAATATTCCAAAGTGAATAGCCTTGAAAATTTTGATGTTAGGACTATGCGCTAAATTAACGAGTTAGTATTAACCTGATCAAATTATTATGAACACTGCTTCGTGTGCAAAGTACCAGTTAAAAAACATGCTAGTGTACGTAAAATTTCTTACTGACGTTACTATTCTAGATCAATAAGAAATCTTATAAAAGCCGTAAAAGGCATGATTGAAAGCAAAACAATGGAATTCAGCGTAAAATCACGTGGCACTATATCGCAAATGTATGAAGAATGATAACAGTCTCAAAGTATGGCAAACATAGCATATGTAGGAGGAAAAAGGCTTTGATAAATATAGAGAAATTTGATCGCAGGAACTGTATGTTAAATTATTTACAGCTGATCGAGATGACTACTAGTAGTACTTCAAAATACATTTCAACGAGAGCTATAAGCAGAGGATGGAAAACTTTGAAAATTATGAACTGTACCACAAAAGTCCTTCATTAGCGAAAACAAGAGGATTCAAAGATTCCAATGGTATATGGAGTGGAAGACTGAAAATGTGCAAGTCAGATGAATCATGCTGTAGATTGTTTTCACCAGATGGCTGATGCAGAGTGTGGCAACAACCACATAAAACAGTGGGCCTATCATGTGTAGCTCATACTCTTCAAGGGTTGGTTACCTCCGACACTCTATTTTTTTTGCCCACAGTGGTTAAATGACTAAGTCACAAGAGTTCAGAGTAAGTTCGAAGATTTGGGTTGGGTTGTTTTACCTCTGAGCGGCACTTTTTTTTTGCACACCATGAGCTAAATGGCCAGGTCACATGGACCCCAAAGGCTCAGAGAAGGTTGGGAGAGGGGACCCACTGGAATAGTTGTTGGGAGACAGATGGTAGCCTCCCATCAAGGCCATCCAGCATGTTCTTTAATGTGCACAGGATATGGCTCTCCATGGCTTAATGTCCCATCCGATGGAAGTGCCCATCAGTGTCCCCTACTGACAGTGGGCAGGGTGGGGAATTTTGCAAAGATAAATCTCGACGCTGACCCAGCTGGGACTCGAATCTGGGAACTGCAGATTACAAGCCTAGTGTGCTACCGACTGAGCCACCCCTGCCCCTAAGTTGGGAGAAGGGGACCCACTAAACAGCTTGTAGCCTCTGTCAAGACATCCAGCATGTTGTTCAACATGCATAGGGTATGGCATAGGTATGGCTCTCCTGCACATGGGACCATGGCTCTATATCCCATCTGATTAACGATGGCTTTTTCAAGCCTACCTGTATACAATTGACAGTAGGCAGGATGGGAAGTTTTGCAGAGCTAAATATCAATGCTGGCTCAGTGGGACTGAAACCTGGGAATTACATATTATGATCCTGCCATGTTACGATTGAACAATTCCTGCCCCCATACTCTTCAAGGTACTGGAGACAGTGTGGAGCATTCTCTTGATACATACTGAATTCTCCAATTTCTATGCAAGAAACGCTTACGGCATGTAAAAGAACATCATGACAGTTGGTCACGATATTCTTTTACATGCCATAAGGTGTACTGCTGATGCATCATTTTTATTTCAACGAAGATTGGAAATTCTACATAATGCACCACTTCATTACTTTCGAATCATACAGGATTGGTTTGAGGGAACATAAAACTAACTTTCTATCTCCTTTTCTGGCCAGCAGAATTACCCTGATCTTAATTCAGTTGAAAACATACGGGACAATTTGGAACATGCTATTCTAGACATTTTGCAGGTAGAGTATTTTAAAATCCCTCCTGCTGTAACATACCAAATTCTGTGCTGTCACCTCTGTCTGCAGAGACCACACAAAATATTAGGTAGGTGTGGATAATAATTTGGGCAGGCAGTGTACCTTAAAATTTTTAAGAAAGTTTTGAGACAGGGTAATACACTATTTCACTCAAATGTTCTCGTTTTACAAACCCATAATTTCATGAAAAATATCCATATAACTGCTTTGAAAGAAGTTATATGGATTCATTATTAATCGTAGATGAACTACGATGAAAAATTATAATTTATTATTTTTCATTCAAGTTTTCAAGATGTGATAGCTTATGCCACCCCTGAAATCTGCCATAGTTGTACACAGCTCTCAACGAAGTATCTGCATCTGAGAACTAAATCTTTTGTGTGATTAAAATTTCAGGTTTAGTACACATAGAGAAAAAGCAGTCATTTTAAAGAGTAATCTATAATGCTGAAGATACGACAGCATCGTTCAAATGTATATTAGCATATACAAATATAACAACATTCACAAATAATGAGTTTTTGTCATTCAACCAGAAAAATTGTCCATCTCAATATTGAATCTGATTATGAATTTCACCAATAATGATGAAATTTCATGACAGATATTTTTTTCTAGCATGCCCTTCCGTAACTTTCAGTCAATAATGGCAAGTAGCATATTTTGTTCACCTAAATATTATGCAGAGTTGGGTTGTTTTACCTCTGAGCAGCACTTTTTGCACACAATGGGCTTTGTCTGGCCACAAGGGCTTAGAGAATTTGGGAGGACCCACTGTCATGTCCCTCTAATTTATTTATTATTGTATTTTTGTTTTTCTAGATATTTTTATGTATTGCATGTGTTTTTGGATATGTTTGTGCTGGGATGCGACTCATAGTGTTGTTTTTCGGGCCCAAGCTGGCTGCGTGCATGCAATGATGGCTTCCAGAAGTCTTCTATTGCCTTTTACGACTAGCCTGGGGCGCGAGGTCTGCGCAGGAGATTGAAACAACAGTTGGATGCATGGATGTCAAGCAAATGAGTTTGTTTCGACAAGCGTCAGAAGGGCACCACCCCTTACTCGAAGTAACCCTTGAAGGGAAGGTGCGATTCCAAAGGGAATCGAGATTCTTGGTGAATCTGATTACAGTATTGTGGATTCAGAGTGAACCACAGTGTAGGCAAACGTTGATTATCCTTTCGCCGAGTTTGAGGTTTGTAAAGTGAGAACTTGCAGAGTGAGCAGTTCTCCACCTCATTGTAATGTTTGTAGCAACAAACCAGCAAAAGCCCACGGAGTTGAGTGCATCCCCAGCACGTGATTGTATAAAGTGTAAATAAACTGTGTCATCCCTATACAACTCTCGTGCAGTTAATTGATGGACTATTTTTATTCATCATTCAACAGAGCGAATCTGAGTCATACGGCGCTAAGGGCATAAAAACCCGCGAATCTGTCATTTCACCAAAGTGAGGGTGAAGAGAATTAAGTAATTTCATCGTCCTCCAGAGGCGTACGATTAATTGTCTCCCTTACTCGACAGATCACCATACCCACTGAAAGCTGTTAGAAGACAGATGGTAGCCTCCCATCAATGCTATCCAGTGTGTTCTTTAACGTGCACAGGGTATGGCTCTCCCGAACACAGGGCCATGGCTTAACATTCTATCTGATGGACTGCAGTCTTTCCAAGTACATGTGTCCCCTACTAGCTGAGGGCAGGTGGAAAGTTGTGTGGAGATAAATCTCGCAGACTCAGGTGAGACTGGAACCTGGGAATTGCAGATTATGAGTATGGCATGCTACCGACTGAGCCACCCCCCACCCCAATATTATGCAGAACATCAGGGATTAATTACAGGTAATCCAGAAATTAATCGTTTCACAGAGCTCAAAAAGACAACTGAGAAATAACCAGTAATACCATGTTCAAGATCAAACTAATTCAAAAAATTTTTCTGCTTGCAAAATTATTTTACTCACTTTAGATTGTTTCTAAACAATGTGTTTTCTAACAGTTATTTCATTTTTACCTATGCTATATATCTATCTAGATCAGTGGTCCTCACTATAATAATATGAAGATAAAAAACATTATAAATCTTTGTTGGACAAACAAAAATATTACTAAAGAATTCTTATGAAATTACTTCCTCAATAAGTGACGGATGGTATTTATTGAAATAACTTCATTATAATTAACAGATAGACATTAATGACATCTGGATATTGATGGACAAAACATGTCAGATTTTTGCATTATTCTGTTAATATTTAGTGACCGTTTTGAGACAGTAAGTTTAGGCAGCGGTTGGCTCAATTGGTAGTGCACTAGGCTCGTAATCTGCAGTTCCTAAGTTCAATTCCTACCTGTGTCAGCATTGATATTTATCTCCCCTAAACTCTCACCTTGTCCTTGGTCATAAACACCTTGGTCAAAAACATATGGGCTTGGAAAGGCCATAGATGACACTTTTTTTTTGCACATAATGTGCTAAATTGTCAAGCCCCAAGGGCTCAGAGAAAGTTGGAGGGGGGGGGGGTACCCACTCGACAGTTGTTAGGATACAGACGGTAGCCTCTTTTCAAGGTCATCCAGTGTGTTCTTTAACACACACAGGTTATAGCTTTTCCCATACACAGGGCCATGGCTTAATGTTCCATCCGATGGACTGCAGTCTTTCAAAGCCCATCAGTGTCCTCTAATGAGAGCAGGATGGGAAGTTGTATGGAGATAAATCTCAATGCTGACTGAGCTGGGATTCAAACCTTTGAATTGCAAATTACGAGCCTGGTGTAGTACCAACTGAGCCACTCCTGTTCCTGCTAAAATGGCAAGCTGGTTGCTATATAGCTAATGTCTACATAGTAGCATATATAGTAATAATCGATTTGAAATATTTCATTCAATAATATGCATATTAATAACATTTTTATGAAATATAATTTTACATAATTGCCAACAAACATTTCTTACAATGAAATCAGTATTTTATGGCAAAAACTGCAGTATAATAATAGCATAAAATGACAAAAAAATTTACATACAATTAAATTAGGCTCAACGATGATATGTAATTTATAGACAACCCCTTGAAGATAACTTACAAAACCTATTATAGTCCTCATCAGATGTGTTACTTTTGACGTATAATTTATAGTTATAAAAGACAAAATTAATAGAATTTTCTTAATTGCCTTTTCCTAATAATGTTGTAGTACAAACTCAACAAATCATTGAACAATAGTTTGTGGTGCATTTGAATTTCAATATAACCTGTAATTTCCAGCTTTCTGATGTTCATATAAAATAATATTCAATAAATTAACAAATTTTTATTAAATATACTTCTAAATATTTTCATGTACCGCTAAAACAACACATCACAAATCCTCAGGTTTGAATCTCAACTATGCCTGTATTGAATATTTGTCTGCTACTCCTGACCCTACTCTTAATGAGATAGGGAACACTAATGGGTTTGGAAAGGCTGACATATGTTATGTGAACCACACTTTGTGTATGTTAAAAAACACGTTGGATGGCCTTGATGGGAGGCTTCTATCTGTCCCCTAACAGATGTCCAAGTGATCATATCCTCCAATTTTCTCTCAGCGATTTGGGATACCTGTGACCTGGCCATTCAGTTCATGCATACAAAAAAGTGCCAAATGTAAAATAACTCAACTGATAAAAGTTCAGTTTTAAAAACTGATCATTCACAAATAATGCAAAAAAAAAAAGGAAGTGATGACACTGCATTTGATAATTGATGACCATTCTGAGTATCTAGTGTCAAATGTCTTTTTGGAACAGGGCGTTTTCCCTCTATTTTTTTTGTGTGTATGCTCAAAGGATACCTTTTGATTACTTAATTTAAAGTCCAAATCATCTTCTGTAAAAATGTCATTGATATCATATAACTCAGTCTGTTCATATCACAAATATTAGTTGACTATTCATCAGTTTCAAATACTCACTATGCGTAAGTTGAGATTTTCTATACTAACCTACTACCAGCACTCTATAAATAAAATAAATACCCCCTCAAGCAGCTGCTTGCCACAGGTCTGACAGGAGCTGTCAGTTTATATGCCATAGTAGAAGGTCTGAGAGGATGGCAGGACCTCAGCAGAAAAACGACACAAACAGCCATGCCTTACCCGGGGCTCGATCCTTTAGATCAGTAGCCAAGCGCGCTAACCACTCGGCTCTGCTCTTGATGAAAAAAGGAGAAACCAGTAGGTTTGGAAAGTCCACCATACATCATTTGGATAGGCCCATGTGCAGGAAAAACATACCTTGTGTTGCTAAAAGACATTTTCGATGGTCTTAATGATAAATATCTCTTTATCTTCTATGAGTATCCAGTAGATCTCAACCCATCTCTGTGCTTTTGGAGTACTTATATCTACCCAACAGGTAAAACAATCTAACCCATCACAATTGGGTATATAATCATCATTAGATGAGAAATTAGAATTAGAGCAATCAGTGTGTTCAAGAATGCACCATCACCTCATGTGCATTTATTTTTTTTTTATAGAAAAGACTTAAAAATATTAATATAAATACATCCATTCACAAATATATATACAAAAATAAAAAATGCCTTTATTGATTAAAGCCTTTTACTGAATAATGCCTTTATTGAATAAATAAATATTGTATAAACAGAAATTGCTGCTGACACTTAGAAGACTATGGAGAGTTTGGAGATATAGGTGTATACACCTAAACAGTAAAATTAGGCTGTATAATAGTTTGGGTCTTTCTAAGGTTAGTTATAGTAGCGAAACATGGACTATTTGTAAACAAGATATCTGGAAACTTGATGCATTTGATTCTACATGCTTACTCAGTATCTTAGGCATAAGGTATATAATGATGAGTCAGCAAACTGTTTTAAGCAGCATATTTTGCAAAGAGACTACATTGATTTGGCCATGTTGCCCATATGCATAACCATAGATTAGTGAATACAGTCATGAACATTGTGCCTAAAGACCTCAGAAAAAGGTAGTGGCCTAGGATGAGGTGGACAGACAATGTCAAACAGGACTTTGCTAGTATTCACCTACAGCTGCCAAATGTAGCAGCTGCAGCTCAGGACAGATATATTTGCAGAACTAAATTGCACAATCTGATTGGACCTCCAAAACCCATGGCTGCCTGAGAATTATATATGCATATAATGTACAATAATTTTTATTCTTTTTTTATCACAATGATAAATATATAGGAAGAATACAACACATATTTTACAACAGATTAAAAATGCATAACTCAGACATCTTAAATAGACTTCATAAACAGCCTTAGCCAATTTATAATAAGAAATAATTTGCTTATGGAATTTGCCAAAGTTATAATTTCTCCTCTCACAAAATTCTAGCTAAATTCTATAGAAAACCTAACCTTAATCAGCTTTGTAATACAGATTTTTTTCCATTTACCTCTGGCCTGTCATATGATTCTGCAGGGATATGCCACCATGGTAGCATTGAGATCAATCTCAATCATAAGGTCAATTAGAATACCATGTAAAAAACTCAGATTACTTTATTCCCCTTAAATATCACATTACATACTATCTTTGAGCATTATATTGCTACTGAAAATCAGCTGGGCATTATTTATGAGCATCATCAGCCTACTGTGAATGTATTCTCCTGGTTTGCTGGCATTTTATTACAATTGTGTACTGGTTGACCACCATTTCAATTCAGTAACTTGACTAAAAACAGCCAACTGCTACCGAACTTCAAAATTTAAATATATAGATATCTCAACATATTCATGTAATCTCAATACCTCACATATTACTCTCAATTCCTCATTAATATTATTATCATCCTCAAGCAGCTATGGATTATGGAGGTCCAATCAGATTGGGCAATTTAGTTCTCCAAACAAATCTCTCCTGAGCTACATCTGCTGCATTTTGCCACTGTACACCAATTCTAACAAGGTCCTGTTTGACACTTCTCACCGTATGACCTAGGTCTCCCCCTCTTTCTGAGGCCTTTAGGTACCTTATTTGCTAATCTACAGTTATGCATACGGACAACATGGCCAAACCAATGGAGTCACTCTCTGCCCAATATGCTGCTCAAATAGAGTTACCTTACATCCTCCAAAAGGAGAGCATGCCAGACTTTTTCATCTCATGTTCTCACAGATTTTTGAAAAAACATAAATTGTCCTCCTTTTGTATAAACTCATGTTTCAAACTAAAAGCACTTTTTTGTGCTTTTTTAAATTTCTTGAACCCACGACTGTAACATAATTTACTGTTATCAGTGAAATAACTCACTGTAAATGCAAATTGTGAATGCTAAATTATTTCTGCCAATGTTGTAAAAATTACTATTTTCTATATTCTCAATATTAGCAATTTATATGCCAGATTGAAAAAGTATGCTCTTCAGAAAACTGCAAAAAATTTTGCTTCTGCCAACGGATAGGTGGAGCAATGAAAGTTGAGAGCAGATTGTTTGCAACATAAATGACAGTGAAGGAATTAAGGGCTACTCCTAGTATGTAGGAGCCTTCTCATACCAACACATGCTCTACCCAAACCAAAATCACCAATGACCATTACCTCAGTGAGAGTTCATAAGAAACATAAATTTTGCCTTCTGTAACAGCAGATAATTACTATCCATTATGACACTTAAGGCAAAATAACTCTTCATCGCTTATCAAGTAAGAATAAAAATTGATACATCATATATGACTTTTTCTGATTCAACTGTTAGTACTTCACATAAAACTTAGTAGGAAATAATATATTTTATTTTACAACTGAAAGCATGTCTCTTTTGCCCTCCATTTCTAGCTTTTTGTCCTCCTTTTAGGGCACTGGCATCTGGTAACCCTATGCTCAAAGGAAGTTGCTGACTCCTTTGCCTAGCTTCATCATTACTTACAAAGTTGAACCACCTAAGGCCCAAGACACTGCTTAAGCATTTAGAATCAAAAGCATTAACTTTCCTGTTATCTTGCATAGAAAGAGTCCAAGTTTCACTACCATAAGTAACTTTAGAGCAAACCAAACTATTCTACAGTCTAATTTTAGTCTTTAGGTGTATATGCCTATTACTCCAAACTCTCCACAGATCCTTAGATGTCCCAGCAGCAATCCCTATTTGTCTGTTTATCTCATGCTGCACACATCACTAGTATCTCTTACATAACTCCCAAGATAATTAAACTGAGACATCTTCTCAAGAGTGCAACCATTCAGATTAACTGAACCACAGCCCACCTGATCAATTTTCATCACTTTACTTTTCTCTCCGCTTACCACCAAACCTACTCTACTACCGTCTCATCAACAGCTCTAATGAAAGACTTCATCTCATCAACTGCCCATCATTTGCCCAAAGAGCTAAATCATGAGCATAATCTAAATCAGAAATTTCAGATCTCTAGACCATTTAAAGACCTAAATCTTTCCCTTGCAGTGAATTTTGCATAGCATAATCAATAACCAAACTAAAAAGGAAAGGAGAGAAAATTCACCTTGACAGAATTCAAAATATCCTGTAGTTGTCCATAAAACCTATCTTTTTCATCCTCATCAGCATCCTCAGTGGGGGTTGGGTTGTTTTACCTCTGAGCGGCACTTTTTTTTGCACACCTTGGGCTAAATGGCCAGGTCACATGGACCCCAAAAACTCAGAGGTTGGGGGAGGGGACCCACTGGAACATCTGTTGGGAGACAGATGGTAACCTCCCATCAAGGCCATCCACCGTGTTCTTTAATGTGCACAGGGTATGGCTCTCCCACACACGGGGCCACGGCTTAACATCCCATCCGATGGACAGCAGCCTTTCCAAGCCCATCGGTGTCCCCTACTGACCGTAGGCAGGGTGAAGAATTCTACAGAGATAAATCTCAATGCTGACCCAGCTCAGTTGGGGCATAACAACAGATAACATTCAAGTCTCTAATGCTTGTCTGAAATTTTGCTGTAAGAAATCTTTCATTAATGCACTCATATCCTAGAAGAGCATCAATACAGTATCTTCTGAGAATCAAACTTATGCCTTGGAGATGCTTTTCATCTGCCTTTCTGTAAAGAGAAATTTAAGATTATTTTCAAGTAGTGACCTTTATCTGTCCATCTGGTCTCTTGCAAGCCAAGAATATCTAAATTGTAATGGTGGAATTATTATGTGAGGACAGCAAGAGAATAATCCCTGCACAGAGTCCTCACATTTCAACGAGTCCTCACATTTCAACTACCTATGGAGAGAAAATGGTTAGTGTTATGTTTAAAGAAACTATGTTTATTGAGAGAGAGAATGCCGACAATATCATACAGCCCCCTAATCATAGGCATGGTGAACAAATCGGTTCCCCCACTACTAAAGGCTGAAGCCATCTACACTGGAAGACTACCTCTAATGTAGGTTTGACGATGCCCATAGAAGGAATTCAGGTACCTGCGATGACTTGTGCTCAGGATTATCCACCAGCTGATAAAACATATGCTGTGAATCAATTCACTTGGAGCTTCAACCCACAAATAGAAAACACAGCAGGAGATTTTCTCTCAACAAAAGCCCACCAGTGCAGCAAATTCAGTATGTATAATCAAGCTCAGAATTATTAATCCATTCAGTTTTTGATACATATGGTCAGCACAAGGACCCTGTTTGGTTGACCCCCTCCTCAGCAGTATCAAAAAAAGTAGTCATAGTAGTCCAGATCAGTAAGCCACACTGATTTGACAGTCCTCCCCTTCCACAAGAGAGTATATATTTTGAAAAGTATTAACAGTCTGCACCACGAGAAGGCAGGGTTTGGCCTGGTCAGTTCTGTGCATCATCACAGGGGAATTGGTGCTTAGCTCTCCTTCCAGTGATTACCTAGCTACCTATCTGCAGAAATACTCCTTCCCACTCTTTGGATTGGGTCCCTTATGTTTAGAGAAATAACTTTAAACTTATATACACAACCATACTTTGGCACATAATATTTTATCTAGGACTGCAGTATTCACTAATGTGGAGATTTGTGGCAGGTGTTTGGCTCAGTTGGTAGCATTCCAGGCTTGGAATCTGTAGTTCCTAGGTTTTAATTGCACCTGGGCCTGTATTAGATTTACCTATGCTTAATGCCCAGTGTGCCCTCAGCAAGAAAAGAGGCATTGATGGGCTCAGAAAGGCCAGTGTCCATCAGATGGGACATAAAGCCATGGCCCTGTGCACAAGAGGCCATATGCTGTGCATGTTAAATAACATGCTGGATGACAATGACAGACAGATTTCATCTTTATCCTATCAATAAGTCCCCTCCCTGAACCTTTTCTGAGCACTTGTAACTTGGCCATTTAGCTCGTGTGCAAAAAAGTGATACTGAGATAAAACAACCGAACTTTCTAATATGTCACTTAGGCAATGTAGATTGGTTACATATATACATGATGGCATTATACCTCCATCATCTTAATATATTATTTACACTTCTGTCCAAGGTATATGTCATACTTAACTATGGATTTAGTTACGTTTACCTCTACTTATGTTTATGGTATAGTTTAACTCAGCAGGATATAAATCATTCCCATCCTCTATTATTTATTTTACTTATAATTAGTGCCATCCAGTGGCAGAGTGGTTAAAGTGCTTGGCTACTGATCGAAGGTATCTGGGTTCGAGCCCCAGATAAGGCATGAATGTTTGTGTTGTTTTTCTGCCGAGATCCCACCATCCTCCAGACCTGCTATGGCAACCTACACTGACAGGCTCATATGAGACCTCTGTGTCAAACAGCTGCTTGAGAGGCTATTTCATAATTAACATTGCTTTTTACCCACTTACTCCCTTCCCCCACTGATTATCACTGATACCAATTTTAATCACAAAAAACTTTCTGGTACACATAGCTTTATTTTACTATAATAAGCCCTGCAGCCAATAAAACCCTTTAAATATCTGCTTTATTTAAATATCCATGTTGATCATCTAACCTTCCTCTAAGCTTCTTCCCAGAAAGGTGGACTTATCCAGCATCACTTATCATTTCACTTCCAGAACATATTTACCAGTATTATGTAAATCGGCTCACCTCTAAGCAGACCAAATATTTTCACATTCACTTCTCTCTTGATAAAGTACCTATAACAAGGCTTTTAACTTTTTAGACAAACTTCTTTACACTGAGATACTTTTTTTATGCCTTTAATTGGTCATGTGATCTTTAAGTTATACTCTGTTGGATTATGGATGATATTAGAACATCATAATAACAGCCTCAGCATTGTATATCATCATCTACACTGTGATGCCTTTGAAACACCTTGGACTATGACTAATCCTAGACAACGTGAGTTACACTGTAATACTTTGTGACCCTTTCAATTGAAAAGACATTCTCTATTTTCAGAATGGTTAGAATCTTCCTATGGAAAGTCCCTCTCAACCCAAGGATTATTACTAATATCATGAAAATCTCTAGAATATATCGGCCATCAAACTTTACATCAAATATCATTGCCTTAGCATGAGATTAAGGCATTACGATTGGCAGTATCCATGGTGATGCTACAATGTGTACAAGGCAAAATAAACTCATTGGTTTATAATAAAATAACCATCCATTGGCTTGTGAATTAAAAAATTGCACTAGATTTGAACTTACTATGACCTTACTTATCAAAAGGGAATACATTGCAGGGCCATTGAATTAGGGATAGGAGACATTATCCAAATTCAATACCACAAATCCTGCATTTGTGCACATGCGTGGCTGAAACTCTGATCATATATAGTTGTCAGCTTTGGCTTCCCAAAGCATTCATTGTGAGAAGCATAATGGAAACGGCGTGGGATTTAGATGCATTTGACAGAGGGTAGATCATAGGTGTCCAACGGATGCAACACGCAATCTCTGAAATTGTCAACGAACTTGGCTTAATATTCCATTTAATGGATGGCAGCCTTTCCAAGCCCAGCAGTGTCCCATACTGACCAAGGGCAAAGTGGGAGTTTTTCGGAGATAATGCTGGCTCAAGTGGGACTCGATCCTGGAAACTGCAGAGTATGAGCCTAGCATGCTACTCACTGAGCCACCCCCTTTTTACAATAGAAAAATGCATTACACTCTCATTGTCAATGTATCTAAGTTCAAAGACACATTAAAAATATTCAATTCCCATACTGATTATATTTCTTTGAATGCAAAACATAACTCATTGAGTAAAAAAAAGAGTGCAACTATTAAAGCTCATTAAACCAACAACTAATTGTTGGCTTTAATGGTGGGATGCTACAAATCATTACTGACATCAAGACAGTGTAGATTTAACACTATTGTTTTCCTCCACAAATCAAGGTGAATATTTTTCAGCACATCATTGACTGAATTTTGAAAAAAAATACTTTGTGGTTCATGGTGTAACTAGAACACATAAATAAAATACAACATAATGTGAATAAATTAGGTACATATTATTGGCCCATATTTCTTAGATAAATGTTCATACATCATAACTTGCTTTCTTTCAATAGAAGGTTGCATTTCTTGCAATACAGTATAAAAATTTTCTGAATGCACGTAAGCTACTGAAAAACCTTCTTCTCTTATAGCCTGGTGGGCAGCCTGTAAGCAAGATTTTTCTATAATTAAAATACATTCTTAATAAAAAATTTGCAAGGTATTTTGAATAAACAGATTAACATGCATCCATATCATGCATTGAAAGATTGCAACTACCTGTATCAATCATTTACAGAGTTTTACTTTTCACACAACAGGATGTCTTTATTAGTTGACATACTACTATATACTTTAAATGTGAACATATACAATGATTAACCATTTAGCAGTCACTGCTTTACAATCATAATTTGTTGTACGACAAAAGTTATTAAATTTTCTATGGTGGAATTTTAATCCTTTCATTACTATACTGGGACAGAGTAGCCACGATTTGAAATGAACTTGTCCGATATATGCTATTCCTTCCTCTTCACTATCTTCTAACTGCAGTATGGTAGTGATAGGGTTAAAGCATTATTTTCTTAAAGCATCTGTTTCTGTAGAAGCTGATATTTCTACACAGTACTCTACAAGCAACTAATTAAATTCTTAACATCTCTTTCTGATAATTTATATAGCTTAACATTATTTTGGTTTTAATTACTCAACAATCATATATTTAAAATATTTAATATAATTCGACATATATATATATATCATTTACTTAACAAGATAACAAAAGAAAACAAATGTTAAATTCATTTGCAGAGAATTAATTATTTTATAGTATAATGATAAGTTTACCAATAATTGATGAACATCTGATATTAAAAGTGCAACACAAAACATCAGATAATACAGACAACATATGAAAAACATTAAATCTACAATACAAAATAATATAAAATTGCTAGCTAATATCATACTAAGGCAAAAATGTCTTATTCCAGCATTCAAGACTGGAACTCGAAAACTGAATTGTGGAAATGTATACCTCTGTACTATAATGTTATGGTTTGATCATAGTAAATTGTTACTGATCTTATTACTCTATAAAAACTACTAATATGCCAAGAGATTGATTAAAAATATGGAGTTAAAGTGTGAGGTAAGGAAAACTATTTGAGGCTGGCTGAAATATACTTTGGGAACACTTCAAGCTCCCTATCAATATTTCTCTGCATTACCAACAGCAACTGTTTAATAGAGTAGTTTATAAGCAACTGCTAAACATTTAATAGCTGCACAGAATTTATTCTCAAAACATTGTATATTTTGTAGAATGAGATTCATCACATATTCAATGAAATCATTAATAACTTAACCCCAAAAATTGTTGTTTTCTTCAATCCCCTAAAAGCAATTATCGTTTTTACAACTTAACAATTACAATTTTAAATTTTTCTGATAAAGAATCAATCAGTTTGTTCACAAAAATACAATATTGATGAACAAAATTAACAAACTGGCAACATTTGTATCTTCAATAGATTCTTATGACTTTTGTTTTTGTAATTTTTTTTTTAGGTATTACACAAATAGTACATATGCTATCTTTTATCCTTTAAAATAAGAGAACATAAAATTCTTCAAATGTGCTGAATACAACTAACAAAAATGTATACATCTATTAAAAGGTATAAGTCACTTTTTAGAGGAAAAAATTATCTTGAGCTGAATGGGATATGAACCTACGATATAGACCTATATAGATGTATTCTTTACAGGAGAGTCTGCAAAGTATTTTATCTCCCAATGAACTGCAGCATTTAAGGAGTAATCTTTCCCATTTTCATGGCAATATTAATGGTCACATACAAATTAATATAATTCTCCCAATCTACATGCAAAACGTTTCGTCTGAAACATCATTTGTCTTCAAGTTTACTTTATCGAGTTAGAAAGTTGAAAGAGGTAAAAATGATTCACAAATAATATTAATATTCCTATGAAGCAATTCAGTTCTTTTATTTTTAAAAAATTGACTTGCAGTCATTTTATAGTTATGTACAGGTTATACCCTAAAATAAGACTTTTTTTGGGACAACTTATGGTTTCTTCATTAGCAGCAGGTCCAATTTATCACAAGGTGACTGAACTTCATTGTGATAAATAAGACCTCTACCAATGAAACTATACGTTTCCAGATTTTAACTCTAAGATAAAACCTCTCTCTATATATATAGCTACAAAGTGACTTCTCAACTCTATTTTTTTATTAATCATAAGATGAGATAGCCACACATTAATCAATATACACTGAAGTGCTATTGAATTAGGGATAGGAGACTTTATCCAAATTCAGTACCGCAAGTCTTACATTTGTGCGCATGTGTGGCTGAAACTCTGGTCATATATAGCTGTCAGTTTTGGCTTCCCCAAGCATTTGTTGTGAGAAGCGTAATGGGAAAGGTGCAGGATTTAAATGCATTTGACAGAGGGCAGATCGTAGGTGCCCAACAGATGGGACACTCGATCTCCAAAACTGTCAACGAACTGGGATTTTCTTGTACGACAGTTTCAAGAGTGTTCCAGAAATATGAAAATTCCGGCAAAAAAACAAGCACCCGGACAAACTGCAAAGGACAACCAACCTTGAATGATTGTGGGCTTCACCATCTGACCCACATCATATGGACCGATAGGGGCCAGACATTATCTGAAATCACCTCCCATCTGAACACAGGTTCCAGCCGGGAAGTCAGTGCATGGACCGTGCAACGCTCACTTCATCGTCTCGGCTTTGGGAGCCGACGACCTACAAGAGTCCCACTTCTAATGGCATGACACCAGGCTCAACGCCTTGCCTCAGCTAAAAAAACATCGAAAATTGGCAATGGTAGTTTGGAGTTGAATGAATCCCGATTTAAAATTCATCGCTCCGATGGGAGACTGAGGGTATGGCACCAACCCCATGAAGCCATGGATTCTGCATGTCAGGTTGGAACAGTACAAGCTGGTGGTGGCACAGTGATGGCCTGGGGTGTCTTCAGTTAGATGTCTGTGGAACCTTTGATACGTGTACCGACGACTCTCAATGCATCCCAGTATGTAGAACTCATGGCTGACCATTTACACCCATTTACACCCATTTATGGCCATCATGCATCCCAATGGAGATGGTGTCTACCAGCAAGACAACTGTTCATCTCACAGGTCCAGGTTGGTTACTGGATGGTTGCAGGAGCTTTGTGCTGACTTTGAAATAATGAATTGGCCACCTAGAAGCCCAGATTTAAATCCCATCAAAAAACTTTGGGATACCATCAAACAGAGTGTTCGGGCCCGTGTCCCATCAGCGACAACCTTGAGAGAATTGTGGACAGCTCTGGAGGATGCATGGGTCGCCATACTTGTGGAACATTTATGCAAGCTTGTGGAGTCCTTGCCTCACCATGTGGTGGCTGTTATCAGGGCGAGAGGGGGTCCAACATGTTACTAGGTTGCTATCCTAATTCAATGGCACTTCAGTGTATATACTATTAGTATTATTATTAAGGTGACAATGTTCCAACACTCGAAACTGTTTGTAGAAAAGGACAAAAATAATATTAAATATACACACAGAACATGTTTTATTCATCTACAAAATAATCAGTAATGGAAAAAATTATCCATACCTCTTTACATAGATTAGCTAAGTCGGCTCCAGAGAAGTTCTTTGTCTTTTCTGCTAGCAAGTGCAGATCAACATCCTTTAGAGGAATTTTTCTTGTCAAAGACTCTAAAATAGATTCCCTTTCCTGAAATTAAGTAGAAGCATATCTTAAAATATCTGTACATTTTTTTTTTAATAATAAGGAAGAAGGTACTGTATTTGCCGGCGTATAGGACGCACCGGCATATAAGATGCACCCCCTTTTTTAGACACATTTTTAAGGGGGGGGGGAAATTTTTCCACATTGTTTCATGAATTTCCATAAAGATTTACTGTATTCATTTTATAGTTATTTATGTATACAAAAAATGTAACTAGGGAACATTGTAGTTAGGTACCTTTTAATGTTCATCCTCAAAACCCAGAAATTCATCTCCAGAACTAAATGAAAAACCACTTGAAGCCTCTTTTTCAGAAACTGAGTCTTCGTATAACAAATAATCCTCTGTGCCATCAAGTGAGTTACTAATACCACACTTCTTAAATGACTTTACAACTGTCTCATGTTTCACAGCATTCCATGAAGTTTTGACCCATTCACAAATCTGCAAAATGCTAGGTCTCTTCCTTCTTCCTGATGGTGTCACTTCAAAATCTGTAGACTGCATCCAACTATTCCATTTCTCCTTCATGAATCCTTTATATGGTTTATTAATGCAGACATCTAAAAGTTGAAGCTGGCTCATTACTCCACCTGGAATTACAGCTAACTGAATTTTCCGTTGGTTGATTTTATTTTTTTACAGCTTCTGTTCTATGACTCCGAAACTGATCCCATACTAGCAAGGCAGGTTTCTTTAACAGTCCACCAGGACGCCTAGACCACACATTGTCTATCCACAACTTCATCCCCCCTTCATCCATCCAGCCCTTAGGATGAACGTGCACAAACACACCTTTAGGCAGTTTTTCCTTGGGCAAGGTTTTCCTTTTGAAAATCAAAAGAAGCGGTAATTTGTTTCATTGGCACAACAAGACAACACGACTGTGTAGTGCATTTTCTCATGTCCACAAGTTTTAACAATAACACTTCTTGCACCTTTGGAATCTACTGTTTTGTTTGATGGTACATTGAATGTCAGTGGGACCTCATCCATGTTTCCTATTTGTGCAAGTTCAAAATTTCCTCTTTTTCTTGCATTAATGACAAATTTATGAAACTCGATAATCTTGTCTTCATATTCTGTTGGCATCTTTTGTGCTATTTTTGTTTTAGTCCACATATGTAAGTCATTTTTCTTCATGAATCTAGAACACCATGACGTTGATCCTGTAAAATCAGCGATGCCTCTGTTAGTAGCTATCACTCTTGCTTGTTGAATAGTCATTTTTGTGGAAACTGAAAATCCTGAGCTTCGGTGGTCTAATATCCAAGTTTTTAATTCTTCTTCTTTTTGCAATTCCATGTCACAGATTATATTTACTATGCATAGCTTTTTTTAGGTCTTCTTCCTGTCTTCTCCAAGTTCTTATCATCTTTTCTGTTGGCGGTGATCCGAAATTCCTCTCTTCTGCCCTGTTTCCGTGTTCTTTGGCATACTCAATCACTCATAGCTTGAATGCAATATCATAGCAGAATCTGCATTGTTTTTGAGCCATGTTTCGCAGCAAAAACATGAGAAAGCTTCTTCGGTATTAAAAGTTTACATTTTTGTTGCCTTGAGGCGCTATAATTGGTAACGACGCACCATGCTCGCGCTTTTCGAAAAAATATGCCAGTGAAATGTGATCATGCATGCACACATTGCATGAATCGTAACTTTGAGATGTCAGTGGATCTGAACTCTATTTTACTGGAATGCTCCCTCTATCAGTAGTGAAGCATAAAATACATCACACAACTTATTATTTTTACAAAACAAAAACAAATATGGAAACGATTTATTTGAAACCAATTTTTCACAAAAGGACAAAATGCAAAAGAATACTTATATATGTATATTGATATAAACCAAAAGTTTTAGACTGAAATTTCAACTCATAATTTTGATTACCGGCAATAAAACGCACCCCATATTTTAGGCGTATTTTGAGGCAAAAAAAGTGCGTCCTATATGCTGGCAAATACGGTACTTCCCTACACAAAGGACTAAGATAACCTAGAAAGCTATATTACGCTTGTCCTGGTTTCTCATACAACATACAAACACACAAGGACGTGCCCCACTGTTCTTAAGGAGTTAGGTATGCTAACCACTAGACCAGGTAACGTCTAAATTCTACTTTGTTTTAGTAAAACATACAATTTTTTTTTTAAAATTGACTTAGTCATTTTAGAGCCATGTACAGGTCTTACCCTAAAAATGTTTTATATAAACATATACAAATATGAATACAAAAAGCATCTATATTTGTAACAAGAAACAAAATCTAAATTTAGTCTCTTCACACCAAGGTTAGGTTTAATATTAAAACACTAATATTTTTATTGATATTTGTGCTTTGATGATAATAAAAAAATAATAAAAATAAATACCCCCTCAAGCAGCTGCTTGCCACAGAGATCTGACAGGAGCCTGTCAGTTTATATGTCATAGTAGAAGATCTGAGAGGATGGCAGGACCTCAGCAGAAAAACAACACATACAACCATGCCTTACCCAGGGCTCGAACCCAGGTCCCTTAGATCAGTAGCCAAGAGCGCTAACCACTCGGCCATGGTACAGAATAATGACAAGAAATGTTCTCCTTTTTAAAGATATTTATTTATTGAAGAAGATAAAGATATAACCCATATGGATTCTTTGGTAGTTAAGATTTAACACACCTATTTGGATCAGTCAAGTAAGCAAAATAATTTGAATTTCCAGGGAGGAAAAATTCTATTTTATAAATATAAAAACATCACTTTTTAAGAATTTTGCTCAAGATTTTCAAATTAATTATATTTCATGCCTAAATTTTGGGTTTCATTTTGGTTGGAAAATGTGAAAATTGCAATTTGTTATTCATTTTGTACTTTGCAATGTCATTAACTGTAAGTCAATGGCTCCCAACCTTTTGCACATACTGGATGCATTAAAGTGCCAAGGACTGTACACTGGAACAGAAATGAGTTATTAATCTAATCAACAAATTAATAAAACTATTATATAAATGCACAGTGATATTAGCTTAATCAATTTTAATTACATGAATATCACTGTATAAGCTAAAAACTAAATGTTCTCTCTCTAAATGTTCTCATGTCTCAAAAAGTTACAATATTCAAGATGGGAGTGTGCAGTAATATTGTGCTCAGCTGCAAAATTTGCCATTGACAAATTAGCTGAGTGGCTTATATGCATTTAGCTCTTTTCAGACAGTTTTAAGGGATGCATGCTGTTTAGTTGGATTGACTAATATGTGTTAACTAATGAGAAGGAAAATTCAAATCTACAATCATTTATCATGAATGTCTTGGGTGGTTGGGCACACTCCAATGTTTACATGATATTTATGTAGTCATATATTTTAAATTCTTGTCATGAAGCTGTTAAAACTTTCAGAAAACCTCTTTTTAAAGCAACACCACTATGCACTCATTTGATGTTGTGTTACTATATCCTAGCATGCTGAGAACAGCTCAAATCTAAATGGTTGGAGGTCACCAGCATTACTTTAGTATACATGAGGCCCTGGATGCTCCCAGTCTATGATAGTTGTGTGTTGTATTGCCAGTTCAGCAGTAGCAGTTATTATCTTGTTTTGGCTGACATCTGTCTGATGCTCTGTGAACCTCTCCTGTAGAGAACCTATGGTTTTCCTGATATTAGTGAACAACCGAATTATTTGCAAAATGAAGGGAAAATCTCCATATGCCCATATGCAATTTTTGAAGGAGACTGAACTTGTCTCTGTCCCTTTTTCAGCTCTCTTCCCAATCGCAACCTCCAAGTGGGCAACCTTTGCCAGATTCATATTCTACATTCCTGTCCTGTGCAAATCAGTCTACAAATTACTCAGAGCCCAAGAAAAACAGATTGTTTTCAGCCCAGCTCCAAAACTGAAGAAAATTATAAAAAAAAAAAAAAAATAATAAAAAAAAATAAATAAATAAATTTAATACGCCATAGTAGGGGGATCTGTGAGGATGGCGGGTCCTCAGCAGATTTTTTGCCAATTGCACACAGTGTTCCCAGGTACCGACTGTGCCCAAACCTGCTTAACTTTGATGACTGGATGAGAACCGATGTTTTCAGCTTGGTACTGCCAAATTCAGCCTCCTTCAAAAATGGGATGTATACAGGTTTCCCCTCCATTTGCCAGAAAATTCAGTTGTTTACTATATCAGATAAACAATACGTTCCCTACAGGTAAGGTTCACAGACATTGAGTTGTGTCAATAATGCTGTTTTGGCAGACAGATGTCAGCCAAAACAAGCTAATGACTGCCGCTGCCAATAAAACACACAGCTATCATAGACTGGAAGCATACTACACTGCTAGCATATACATCCACTTACTATGGACCATCGTCCGCAAGACTATTGAAATAATTACCTCACCTGCCCCACCGGCAACCAAGACACTGGAATCATCTTTCACTGCATATGGAAAGAAGTTCTTAACAGCCCTAACATCAGTGCATAGTGTCACTCACTAAAGACAGAGTGCTGCCCTTGCTCCAAAAAGTTTCCGAGTTTGTTCCTAAAAACTTTAATATGCAAATAGTTTGAAGGATAAACTTAATCATTTCATTGCTCAATGAAAGAGAAATTTAAATTATTTCAACATCTGCTTTCGATGAAAAAATGTTTTTCAGAAGTTAAGGCAACTTAAAAATATTGTCTTTGTCCTTGCAAGTTATTCTTAATATTTAAAAACCTATTCATTCAAACCTTTTCAATTTTTTAAGCTATCATTCTGACACATTCTAACATTTAATCAAATGACTCATCATTTGATTAAAGAATCAAATGATGAGTCGTTTGATTCTTTAATCATTAATAGAAAAATTATGACAATAAGGTTAAAAATTGAATTTTTCTCATTTTTTTTAATTCATAATTCAAAATCTGACCCCTTGAAAAAAATATTATTCAGTAGTAAATGTACTCACCTCTCCCCACAAAATGCTACACTTTAATATATTAAATATTAATACCCAAAAAAGTTTAAAAAATTAAAACCCACATTCAAGAAAAAAGAATTTGCAGATGAAAGACAAAAACCTGAGTTAAACTGCAGAAAGAAACCTTGATGTATTTTAGCTTAATTTTTTTTAGGTTTTTAGTATTTTGATAGTTTCATTTTCATCACTGCAGCATTATAAAGAATCTGCATCGAGTTTTAACACAATGTTCCACAAAGTTAAATTGAATGTTATTCACCATTTGTTGCAGAAATAACAGTTTAACTAGATTTTGTTGAAATGCAAGGTTTGTAAAGCTGAATTATCATAGAAGATCAACTTATGAAAGACACCAAAAGTGATGGAAGCAGAAAAAATATTTTTTAACTAGAAGAACACATATTACCTCTAGCGCATATGGGAATCTTGTTTTCAAAGAGAATGAAATTTTTCCTTCACCTACCTTTTCAATCCTTAAAAGTTTTAATTTGAGCTAACAGATGATGGGTAAAATGCAAATAGCATTTTATTAGTAATTATACAACATAAAAAGGATTTGAATTTTATTTCTTAAATTTAAAAAGTTCCATTACCCCTCTTGAAATACCACCACTGAAATTTCAAATTTCTGTTATATACAAGGCATTTGCAAAAATCGTTAGCAAGTTTTGCTCTTTCTACATTAAAGTGATTTGTAATTAAAATTACCTAAATATTTGAAAAATGTTAATTATAATATTTTATTAGTACCAATCCAAGTAAATTAGTTTTCCAATTAATACTTTATTGTTGCAATGGAAACTTGTGTATAGTATTATTACACTACACACATTATTTCACTAAAAGATTTCAAATTTCTAGCATATGTTTGCAATATTCGTTTAAAATTTTGGAATTTTTCCACCATTAGAGGGCAAAATTATAGCTTTTGGGATATTCAGAAAGTGCAATCGTAATCAAAATGTAATAAATCACGATATTCGCTGTACATTGAATTTAGTTTAAAAACTACTCATTCTTAATTATGAGGATAATCACCCATTCAGACCCTTAATAAGTAAATAAAAATCACCCACATATCATCTTGAAAATGCTTTACATAAGTTCTTTAAAACATATTTTCCTCCCCAAACTAATGTTTTAACCTCATGTCATGAAGCAATTCATAGAATCCAAAAGGCTACAATTAATAAATATACTACTATACATTCACTTGATGTCATATCATTGTATCCTAACATTCTGGTGCTGGATGCGACAATGCGACTGAAAGCTGAATGGTTAACACTTGTCCCGGAATACTTTAATATACACGAGGCATTGGACCTGGCTATCTCTTCAAACTTTTTCGATGTAAATGGGCACACAAGGCTCGACAGACAGACGGGGTGCCCATGGGATCACCACTCTCTGGACTCATGTCCGACATTGTAATGTGTCACATCAAAGAAACAGCTTTAACAAAAGCCAAATATAAACCCTCACTCTATATGTGGTATGTTGATGATATACTAATTTTCTGGCCATACACATTGGATAAACTTAATGATTTTATTGATACTATTAATGGGATACTCCCTACTATTAAATTTACTCTCGAATTCAAACAAAAACAGCAAATACCATTTTTGGATATATTAATAACACATAAAGAAAATTACTGTGAAACCACAATCTTTAGGAAGAAAACACATACCCCTACATATATACCTGCTGATTTCGCATACCCCTTTCAATACAAAAAAGCCAGCATCCTCCCACATATTCCTCCACAATATGCACATATAGCTCAGATAGATGAATATGCTCAGAGTATTCAACATTTCATACTAAGATAAATTATATTACTAAAATGGCACTTGATGCAGGATAACCCAACAACAACTAAAAAGGGGGGAAAATAATGCTAAATTTATTGTTAGTAAAAATTCTCAACCAAACCCTAATCAAGTTCAAATACAACAGTTATTCACACATAATTTCCCATACATTAAAAACATCTCAAATACCTTACAAAATACTCTAAAAAAATATTAAACTCCCTACTACAGTAACCAATACAATAAAAAATCTGATAATTAACAATCATGATAAAAAACCACCTACTGGCAGAGTATATCAATTGAATATACCCAACCCTTTAAATACATTAAAAGGCAAGGATTAATATATTGGCAAAACTTACCAACAATATAAAGATCTAAAGAATGAATGTCACCTCGATTTAAAAAAATAACCCTTAACACAGCTTATGCCCAAACCACAATTAATAATAATATTCAAACAAATAAAATTGATTTCAAACCATTAATTGCTCCAAAAACTAAGTTTCCATTAAATTATGCAGAGAAAATGCTAATACACACACGACATAATAATATACGCAACACGGAGATTCCCCCACTCCCATCTGCAAGGAATCTCCTGCTATATCACCAATCAAACGATAATATGTAACAACAGCTAACCTCTGACGTAAGGAGCGGGCACCTATAAAGCAGAACCTTCTACTTCACACCAATAGAGCCTGATGACGCCATGTAACTGATAGATGGTGAAACACATAGCTCCAGGAACACCTGAGCACTGATATGACTCATGCTCCGTTAACACCTAGGCACCAGTAAGAAATTGCTTTTAAACCTGTTTTAATAACAAAGTCGGCTTTTAACACTTTTTATGTTTAATTACATATTTTAAGTCAAATAATTGAGGAATGTGCAACTGTTGCCTCTACAAAATATGTGCCAGTGATTACATTAGGTGCATAATATGTATAGCAAGTTAACCAACTTCAGCTCAAAACAACAACTAAGAACTAAATTTGCAGTTTGAAATGAAATATATAATATTCCAATAAAATGGATACATAACTAAATATCAACAGCAACCACTAAAAGATATATAATTAGTGACAATTGCTACCGTCAACCACTACACAGAATAATTTGGTATAGTCATGTTTCAACTAATAACATCTGGATAAATGAACTGAAGATACTTATACCTTGACTGTATAGAATTAACATCTAATGTGCATGCAACTTCAAAGGGCTGGTTGCTTGAAATATACCAACAGCATTAGCTACGACATCAAGTGACGTCATATAGACACAGCAGATGTGACAATATCCAATTTTGGACTCATTGTACTGACTATATGAAACATCACCTATCCGCTATTGTAATATCATGCAAATCTAAATAATCAAGTAGATATACCAGCCTCCAATATACTGGTAACTATATTTGTATTGTTATTTGGTCTATTATACTTTGTATACTGTATAAGGATATATTTAGACTAGTTAATACAAGCCTGTAAATGGTAGCTAGGCGTAAACTGGAAGGAGAGCTGTGTACCAATCCCTAGTGATGATGCACAGAACCGGCCAGGTCTAGCACCTAATGTCTGACCCCGCCTTCTCGTGGTGCAGGCCGTTAGTACCTTTCAAAAGAGATATTCTCTTTTGGAAGGGAACGGAAGGGGAGGGCTGCCAGTTCAGTATGGCCTGCTGATCTGGTCATCTACGGCCACTTTTTTCTTTTTTTTCAACCCTGCTGAGGAGTGGTCAACTTCACAGGGTCCTGGTGCTGACCATTTATACCTACTAGACTGGACTTGTTTATGGATTTGAGCTTGATTATTGATCCTGGACTTGCTGCACTGGTGGGCCTCTGTTGAGGGAGAGTCTGCCGCTGTGTTTTCTGTTTGCTTCTGGGTTGCCAGCTCTAAGTGAACAGAGGCATGGGATACCTTATATCAGCTGGTGGATAATCCTAATCAGAGGCCATCGCAGGTACCTGAACCTTACTTAGCTAGTTGGGCATCGTCAAGCCTAAACTGGAGTAATGCGTCTCAGGCAGGCCATACGGCTCTTGAAAAAGTCCACTTGAAAAGGTGGTGCCTGAAGTTCCTACCAGCATTGGTGACTTCAGCCTTTAGCGGAGGAGGAACGGGTCTTTGCCCCATGCCTGCGATCAGGGGGCTGTTTGATATTGTT
This sequence comes from Ryuthela nishihirai, assembly GCA_038380435.1. Lineage (NCBI taxonomy): Eukaryota > Metazoa > Arthropoda > Arachnida > Araneae > Heptathelidae > Ryuthela > Ryuthela nishihirai. The sequence continues at coordinate 13,009,590 of JAWZYU010000004.1, forward strand.
GCCCTACCAATCTCAATAAACCTAATTTCTTTAAAAATCCTACTAATCATTTTCTCTCTGCAGGAACGTGGAACGTGAGGACATTACATAGAGATTATTCTCTTGATGTCCTCGTGCAGGAATTCCAGCGCTATAACCTAGATATTCTAGGCTTGCAAGGGACCAGATGGACAGGTAAAGGTGAGATACTTAAAAATAACTTTAAATTTCTCTTTACAGGGAGGGAGGATGGAAAGCATCACCAAGGCGTGGGTCTGCTGCTCAGCAGACATGCTAGTGATGCTCTTCTAGGATATGAGTGCATTAATGAAAGGTTTCTTACAGCAAAATTTCAGACAAGCATTAAAAACTTGAATGTTATCTGCTGTTATGCCCCCACTGAGGATGCTGATGAGGATGAGAAGGATAGGTTTTACGGACAACTACAGGATATTTTGAATTCTGTCAAGAAAGGAGATATTACCCTTGTTCTTGGTGACTTCAATGCCAAAGTTGGTACTGACTCTGATCTTTGGGGAGGGGTGATAGGCCCTTTTGGTATTGGTAGCTGCAATGGCAATGGGCAACGTCTCCTACAGGTAAGTAAACTCAATGGTTTCAGAATAACTAACACATATTACAAACACTGCGACATACATAAATACACATGGGTTTCACCTGATGGGCTGCATAGAAATATGATTGATTATATATTAATTAACAGCAAATGGGCTAGTTCTGTTAGAAATACCAGGGCATATAGGGGAGCTGAAATTGGATCTGACCATTACCTTGTTAAAAGTGTCTTGCAACTTAAACTTAAAAAGTGTTGTGCTAGAGTTAAAAAATTTACCTTTAATACTGAAGCTCTGAATGACCCAGTTATAACTAAAGCTTACCATGATAGGTTACTTAGTCATTATGACGGTCATGGTTTGCTTAATACTGAAATTGAGGAAGAATGGGGCCATTTTAAACAGGCTGTTTTGGAAACTAACAGTACTCTTTTAGGAAAAAAGGAGCAGAGGAGGCAGAATTATTTAAGTGATAAGGCAATTGAGCTTATTTCAGAAAGAAGGAACTGCAGGAATGTCCTTAATCAGTACCCTACTAGTCCTAATAGAAAAGATTACAGAGAGCTTAATAAACGTGCAAAGGATCAGTTAGCTACTGATAAAAATCTTTGGCTTGATAGCTTGGCTGACAAAGCTGAGGAAGCAGTTAGACAGCACAACAGCAGAGAGCTGTACCAGATAGTTAATGTTTTATGTGGTAGAAAACGAACAGGCATACAGGGATTGAAGGATAAACAAGGTAAGGTTATAGAAGGTGAGGATTCTCTCATGGCTAGGTGGGCTGAGCATTTCAGTGATGTTCTAAACAATGTGGTTAGTTCTACTCCCATTGTTTGTAATGATGATAGATGCATTGGCAGCTTTAATGTTGGCCCTATAACACAATCTGAAGTTAGTTTGGCTATCTCTAAACTGAAACTTCATAAATCCCCAGGGGTAGATGAAATTACTACAGAAATGCTCAGAGCTGGGAATGTTTTGGTTACCACTTGGATGACTGAAATTTTGAATAACTTCTATGATAAAGGCATGGTTCCTAAAGATTTTACCAGAGCTATTATTATCCCTGTTTTCAAAAAAGGTGATCGCAGTTCTTGTGATAACTATAGGGGTATCAGCCTACTCTCTGTTCCAGGTAAAGTTCTTTCCATGATTGTGATTAATAGAATTAAGAATCTGGTTGACAGGCAATTGCGTGATGAGCAATGTGGATTCAGAAGTGGTAGGGGATGTGTAGATCAGATATTTTCACTTAGGCAGATTCTTGAGAAATGTTAGAGTTTCAGAAACCTTTGGTTGCTAGCTTTGTTGATTTCAAAAAGGCTTTCGACTCTGTTGATCGTCATAATTTGTGGTTGATTGTGAAATCATATGGTATACCAGACAAGTTAGTTAACATAATGAAAGCTCTCTATAATAACACTGAGTCATGTGTGAGAGTTGGTAAGTCTTGTAGCAATTGGTTTAGCATTACGTCTGGTGTTCGACAAGGGTGCATTTTGTCTCCTTTTCTCTTTAGTTTGGTTGTTGATTATGTTATGCGAAATTCACTTCGAGGGAAAGATTTTGGCCTTAAATGGGCTGGAGATACGAAAATTTCTGATTTAGATTATGCTGATGATTTAGCCCTTTTGGCAAATGATGTTGATGAGCTGAACTCTTTCATTCGAGCTGTTGATGAGATTGGTAGTAGAGTAGGTTTGGTTATAAACAGAGAGAAAACTAAAGTGATGAAAATTGGTCAGGCAGGTTGTGATTCAGTTAATCTGAATGGTTGCAGTCTTGAGCAGGTGTCACAGTTTAATTATCTTGGGAGCTATGTAACTGATACTGGTGATGTGCGGCATGAGATTAACAGACGAATAGGTATTGCTGCCGGGACTTTTAAGAATCTATGGAGATTGTGGAGAAATAGGCGTATACACCTAAAGACTAAAATTAGACTGTATAATAGTTTGGTTCTTTCTAGGGTTAGTTATGGTAGTGAAACTTGGACACTTTGTAAACAAGATAACAGGAAACTAGATGCTTTTGATTCTAGATGCTTACGCAGTATCTTGGGTATTAGGTGGTTTAACTTTGTAACTAATGATGAGGTTAGGCAAAGGAGTCTGCAACCTCCTTTAAGCAGCATATTGTGCAGAGAGAGACTCTGCTGGTTTGGCCATGTTGCCCGTATATATAATTATAGATTGGCGAATAGGGTATTGAACAGTGTGCCTAGAGGCCTCAGAAGGAGGGGGAGGCCTAGGATGCGGTGGGCAGACAATGTCAAACAGGACCTTGTTAGAATTGGTGTGCAGTGGCCGGATGCAGCAGATGTAGCTCAGGACAGATATGCTTGGAGAATTAAACTGCGTGGTCTAGTTGGACCTCCGTAGCCCATGGCTGCTTGAGGATGATGATGACGATGATGATGAGTTAATACATTTTAAGATCTTTCAAAGTTGTATTACTTTAGTCATAATAGCAACTGAGTACAAATGCAACTTAGTTTAATAACTTTTGCACTCCTCATAACTTAAAAATGAGTAGTTTTAAAACTAAATTCAATGTACATTGAATGAAGTGATTTATTACATTTTGATTATATTAGCAGTGTCAAATATTATTTAATGTGCAATCGTAATATTTCATCAATACCTATCTGGCCAAAAAAATAATTTTTAATTTATCTTTATAAACAATTTTCTCTTAAAACAAAAAAAAGTCGCATTTTCCCTCCCACTCTAGGTTTAAGGGGTCAATTCATTGTTGTCAGTGCAAACTTAGTGGCATTTATATTCCACTGCCAAAATTCCAAATTTATAGCATAAATACATCGTTTGCAATATTCATCCAAAATTTTAGAATTTTCAAAAATTTTCAATGTTGCAGGGTGCAATCATAATATTTGAAAGATTTGAAAAGTATGAATCATAATATTTCATCAATTACTAACATAAAAAGAATTTTTTATTTTTCTCTAAAAAAACAATTATTTGCTAAAATTATAAAGGTGCATTTTCCCATCCCCTCTGGGTCTAAGGGGTCAACTCATTGTTGGCAATGAAAACTTGGTAACCTTCACCTACCACCACCAAAATATCAAATTTCTAGCATAAATACATTGTTTGCAATATTCATTTGAAATTTTGGAATTTTAAACTTTTTCCACCATTAGAGGACGTGATTATAGCTTTAGGGAGATTCGGAAAGTGCATACCGTAATATTTCATCAATACCCATCCAACAAAAAGAATTTTTAATTTATCTCCATAAACAAAAAAGTTCAATGCCTACAGATGGACAGACAGATGATAAAGCGAAACTATTATCTACTAAAACTGCTGAAAACAGTATATATGGTGAACTTAAATGTTATGAAATTTATATAACATTACATCTAAGCAAGACAGAAAAAACACTAGCACTATAAGATAAGCTTAATGTATACAATTTCTAAATATCAAATTGTAAATGTAGTTTAATTTCATTTAGCTTCCTTGCTTTAACTCCTTGAAAATTTCTAAGCCTTTAAAGACAAAGGTGCACATTTAACAATACAATACAAACATATCAACATTTGAATCTTCTTGCTACCAGGAATCCACCCAGTAGCAAACTCATTCAGAAGCATTTTATAATCAGTGAACAAATTTTTTTTTTTTTTTTTTTTTTTTTTTTATCTCTTTTTTTTTTATCTTTTTTTTTTATCTCTTTTTTTTATCATTTTTTTTTTTTATCTTTTTTTTTTGTTTTATAATATATTAAACATATGTATTTGTTTTATATATTTTATTAATAATTTATAGTATTTAGCCTTTTTTTTTGAATTCTCAGGCTCCAAAATGCTTTTAAAGTTGAAATTTGAAATATTAAATTTTCTCAAGTCATTAAAGTAATTTTCTCTTTCTTGATCATATTTTTTACACTTGAACAATATATGTTCAAGATTTTCATACTCCATACATTGATCACATGCCGGGGAATCTTTTTTTTTCATTGTATATAATCTTGCCTTTGTGATTGCTGAGTTTGTTTTAATTTTCAGAATTATATTTATTTCTTTCTTATTTAGACCAAAATTGTTGAATTTATTTATAGCATGTGAAATATCATATCTAAATGTGTTATTTGCATTTGTATCATACCATTTTTGTGTATCATTTATAATATTTACTTTATTTAGTTTTTTAAATAAAAATATAAAAAAGGGTGTGTTGTAGTTAGGAATTATATTTATTGCTGTTTTTGCTTTTTTATCTACTATTTCATTATATTTTATTCCTACATGACTAGGTATCCATTGTATATGTATAATATTTCTGTTGATTATATGATTTTTTGTTATGATAAGAATGTCATTTATAAAGATTTTAAAATTACTTTTTGAGGGATCATTATATATTGTTTCTATCGATGCTTTACTGTCAGTGAAAACTACAATATTTTTATTTTTAAATTTTAAAGCCCAGTTTAATGCTAAAATGATTGCAGATATTTCTGCAGTTAAAATGGGATGAGGTTTGTTAAATTTAAAAAGATATTCATAATTTTCTTCTGGGCATATAAAAGCTCCAGCTAAGTTTTTTCTATCTTCACTAAGATAGCCGTCCGTGTATATGTGTATAAAATCTTTATATCTATTATTTATTTGTAGTTCTGAAAGTAGTTTAAGAGTATCAATATCATGTGCTTTTTTGGTTTGTATATTATCAATATTTGTGTTTAAAATAGGGAAAGTAGAAGTCCAATATGGAATTTGTATATTATAGTCACCACTTTTCTTATTTAAAATTAATTCAGTTAATTCATTCTTGTTTATTAAGTTATTCGAAAAAGTGTCATTAAAATTATTTAATATTTTATCAACCTGCAATCACTTGCAAGGCCAGAGTAATATAATGAGAGAAGGCCACAACCTAAAAGAGAGCTTCATTTTTAAGAAGGGAAATATTTAGAATTTTTGAAAAATATTTAAATAAAAGAGAGCAGAGAGATGAATGACAAATGTGAATGTAATGAAACCTTAGACCTCCCAACACCACCACATGAATCTCTCTTATCTCTATAAGACACTTTTTTATTATTATTGTGAGTAATTAATTGCTCATGCACCAAATCTGTCCTTGTCTATTACATGACTTATCTTAATATGGCCCTGATTACCTGAGAAATGGTTGCAGTCAACAAACCAATTATAGGTGTTCTTAAACATAATGCTGCTTAGAGATCATCAGTATTTCTTATAAAATATATATTTTGAATGGATATTGCAAAAACCTCTTAAACCCATCAATTATGCTTCAATATTAGACCATAACACGTTTTTTCCTTACATTTCTGTCTGGAGCTGGAACATATATTATGATATCAAATCTTCCTGGACGCAGTAATGCATCATCAATAAGATCAGGTCTATTTGTAGCAGCAACAACAACTACATCATCATTTTGTTTCAATTCCACAGATTCCTGGAATTGTTAATACATTAAACACTGAATAAAACATTAAATTATCATATTATTCCTCTATAAATAAATAAAATTTATTTTTGCCATAATAAAATGATTTTCTGCCAGTTACAGCATATCAAAGATTAAGCACATCATCATCAAAGATTAAGTACTTCAGTTAATAGCATATCAAAATCAGAAAACAATCATTACACTACTTATAAAGACCAAGATGTACATCTAATATATAAAGAAGAAAGTTTGTTTGTTTGTTTGTCCACTTATGCACTGTCCCCAGAAGAGCAAGAGACCCCAAACTTTGCATGAACATTCTCTTCATCCAGGGGAAGAATATAGGCTATGTGTGAATTCGCTTGGGTCAATCAAAATTGAGGTGGGTTTGAATTTCTCAAAATCCCCATAGATTTAACATTAATGCTTGAAATTTATACAAAATACTGTTGTCGCTAATAAATTTGAAAAAAGGAATACATTGAACTAAACTAATATCTGATTTCATGTGATTAAACATTAACAGTTGAACTATTAAAAATAACTGTTGCCACCATTAAATTTGAAACAATCAATGCATCAAACTAATTTCTTTCTGATTTCGAGTGATAAACTCGTTGTTCAGTTTGTTGGGTCAAGAGTGCGAGCATCTGTGGATACTGAAGTTGTTCTAATTAAGCATGAGCAGAACACGAGATCCTTGTTGAAATGAAAGCTTCAAAACCTAAATTTGTATCAGAAGTTTAAATCATTAACTTAAATTGAAAAATATGCAAAAGCTAATAAAAGTATATATAAATAATAAATGTTTTAAATATTATGTTGAGTAATAAATAATTTTGTTTAACAATAATAATATTTTTGTACCTTTACATTTTTTATGCACTTCAGAACATAGTTAATTTTATTCTGCTATAAAGTTATCCATGCCTGGCAAATTGTATCCAAGGAGCTCTGGTGAATGAAGTGATTTGAAAAGTTTGATTTTCTGTGCGAGGGAGTTCCAGTTTTTGGTTTAGAAACTTCTGACATGGGGAGAATAATGGGTACTTCGAACTATGTCCATTTCTTTCCACCCCTAAAAAAGAGGGAGAAAATTTTAACTGGAGGGGTAGATTGGGTTGTTTTACCTCTGAGCGGGACTTTTTTGCGCACAATGGGGCTAAATAGTCAGGTCACAAGGACCTTAAAGGCTCAGAGATGGTCGAAGGAGGGATCCCATTGGAACAGCTATTGGGAGACAGATGATAATCTCTCATCAAGGCCATCCAGTATGTTATTTAAGCGCACATGGTATGGCTCTCCCACACATTGAGCCACGGCTTAACATGCCATCTGATGGATGGTGGCCTTTCCAAGCCCATCGGTGTCCTCTACTGACTGTGGGCAGGGCAGGGAGTTGAAATCTCAATGCTGACCCAGCTGGGACTCGAAATTGGGAACTACAGATTACGTGACTGAAGTGCTACTGACTGAGAAGTCTTCCTCAATTGAATCTGCAATCAAAATTGCAGGATCAACTCTATCCAAAACATACACCAAAAGATTTTGTGAATGCATCTTGATTAAAGTTTTTTAAAGATAAACTGAAAAAAAAATCAGTATTTGCCCAACACTAGCAATGATCTTAGTATCCTTTACACTGCACATTCATATACATGTTTCAAATCAAAATCAAATATTCGTTGCTATTAAGTATCAATCACAATTTCAAAAAAAAATTTTTTTGCTCTGTGTTCCCATTTTAAGATATATCTAAAAAATGACAAAAATAAAAACATTGAAATAGTTTTAAAAATAAAATACACTAACATAAAAAAAAAATACATATGGCTGCACTTTCATACTAAGGGCTGAAAAATCTCCAATATGGAAAAATGTAGTCTTGGTTAACTGCCTCTTTAACTGAAAACATGCATACATGTATGTAATGTAAACAAGTTAATGTTTTGTAAGTTAATAGAGGTGGTAGGCACCTGTATTTAAAAAGAGCATTAGTCACAACAAATGCATTGTTCAGATTGTGCTAATGGCAGTTTGAAAGATGGGAAACATTTATTACTTTCTGATGCACAGCATTGAGAATAAGCCGAAAAGGTTAGCCTTATTTTAGGAGCTCTGAAATGGCTACTTTTCAATATATAAAAGTTACCTCGAATTTTATGTTTAAAAAAAATATTCTTTTGTGTTACTAAATGACCTATTAAGCTTTTCAGCCATATATGCAGACCTGGTGAAGCACATTTGTATGGTTTTGTCAGTATAAGTTTCAAATGTTATCAACTGCACCTAATTTATAAATATTACTACTTACATTTGAAACAGGCAAGTATTGTGCAACGTGACTATAAAAATCAGTTATAATTGATACAATGGAAGCAATCTTGAATTGCATAAATATCCAGCAAACAATAATGATGATCAGTGCACTGCTAAATACTAATACAGAATGCAATTGTAACTATTTTAAATGAATACTTAAATTTTAAGAACTTGACAAAGGTGAATCTCCTAATTTCATACAAGTTACTATAATATAAAAATCATAATATATGCAATTTTACCAAAAGTTAAATTTAGGGCAATTTCATAAAGATAAAAAACCTCAAGCAGCCCACTTACCACAGAGGTCTGATAGGACCCTGTTGCACTATAACATGCAATAGCAGGGCAAGGTTCTAGGGAGAAGTGGGTGCAAGAGCCCATGACCCCACAACATGAGAATGCTAGTAACCAGAACAGAGATAAAAGCATATTAAATATAAATTACACAGATTTTGGAAGAGATTTTTAAAGAACACTAAAAAGGAGGTGAAAATTTTATACCACAGCATTCTGGCTTGATCTGGGCCCTCCCTTCCTCTTTCATTCAAATCATTTGGTTCCTTCCCCTCTTTATTTCTAGATTCCAGCCTTAGCAATAGAAAAGATCCAAGGATGGTGAGCCTCAGCAGAATTACTGCATAAGGATGAAAATATCCATGTCTTTTCTCAGTTTCATAACAAAGTTCCTTTCCCCTGCAGTAAAAGACCACTACCAATTTGGCCCCTAAAAACAAGGTGCTTTTATTACACAATTAAAAGGACCTTCTTGCTCAGAAATTAATTAAAAATAACTTAAAATTCTCTTTCGTTGCTCAACGATAGAGAATTTAAAGTTATTTTAAAGTGTTTTTATTGCTATGCAATTCCAATAATACACATGTATCTCTTCAAAGTATGCATAGATACAAATAAAACCAAATTTCTATGTATCTGCATCCATATGGCTTACATTATCACAACAAATGTTAGAATCGGCCAGCCACATTTCCCAGGCAGAGTGGAACTCTATGGAACATCGTGTGCTGTCACTTAATGCCAGATTTTTTTTTGCCTTCACTTTTTTTGACATCCCTTATATGATTCCATATACCAATAGCTTTTCAATAAATCATGTGGCCTTCTGTTCAGTACTACCTAACTGTAACCTATGTGAAACATGTCCACCTTGAACAAGATACAGCACTGAAAAACTACCTGCACAAAAGGGTAGAACTTACAAGTGGCATCACCAGCATAACCATACACTGTTTCCCATGAATGGAAATTTGTTGTATCAGGATTTCATTTGCTTCCATACATTTTTTGACACTTATTTGACAGTTGTGCAGTAAAACAAATTACACATATTGATGAGTTGTGCAGTAAAACAAAAACTTTTAGATGTGCTATGAAAAATCTGCAATATGTTTTAAAAGATGCATTACATTTTATCTGTAATACAGTGGACCTTCGTTATAGTGCTGCTCGCTATAATGCGCATTCGGTTATAGCGCGGGCGATATTCGCGATAAGTTCAAACATGTTTATACAGGTCCATGCAGCGTTAGTGAGTATCGCATTTTATTGTTACTGCGTATTGAGTAATTGTGTATGTATCGAGTTCCTGCATATATTTTGAATAGTGTTTAATTATTGTATGCATGATGAGTAAAAGAAAAGCTTACAGTGTGAAATTTATTGTGTCGCCACCGCGCCGCTCGGTATAACGCGGTTCACCTTATAACGCGGGTGTTGTTTCCCGCCCGACATGCGCGTTATATCAGGGGTCCACTGTATTTTCAACACTCTGCATGGAAATTTTCTGTTCAGTTTTTAATTACATGGCAAAGTTTACTGACCTGATGGAAACCTGAAATATCGTCTTCTATTAATCTTTCCTTTTTAACTCCTTGTTTATCCTCTAGTTTGATACCTATTAAGATAAAAACGTATTAATTACTTACATACATAATCTTCAAGCAGTCATGGGCTACAGAGGTCTAACTAGATCATGTAATTACTTCTCCAAATATGCCTATTCTGAGTTACAGTTGCTGCATTTGGTCACTGCATGTCAATTCTAAAAAGATCCTGTTTGCACTGTCTGCCCACCACATTCTTGGTCTTTGTCTTTTTCTGAGGCCTTTAGGCACACTGTTCATAGCCATATTCAATATTCTATAGTTATTCATACTGGCAATATGGTCAAAAACAATATACAGTGAAAGTTTATCAAAACAAGTTTATAAGGAATACCTTTCGAAAAATATTTTTTTAAGGTTCCACAAATTTTATAATGCTTGCACGTTATTTAAGTTTTATGTAATGAACTAAAATTAAGGAGGAATTTGATACCATAAGGCAAAAAATTATTTTTTTTTATTATCTTACCCTATAGAAAAAGCATAATTAATGCTCTTCCTAGAGTTCATTTAAAACTTCCATATTTTTCTACTTCAATAGTAAAATAAAAACAAAAATAATAATTTGAATCAATGTTTTTCCAGTACATTACACTAGACAACAAATTGAAACTTTTTTTTATAACATTGGTCAAACAGGATGTTTTTAACTAATTTTGGGATGCAGAATTCAAATATGGCTATTAAAAATCTGCAGAATGTACACAGTTGTTTTTTTAATTACGGATTGATGTATTTCAAATTTCAATGAATACGCATATCTGGGAAACAAAAATAAATGTGACCATTTTATTAAATTGGTCACAATTAAATTAATAAAACTCATTAATTATATGATTACAGTGAAAAATTGGAAATATCATAGTTATAGACCACTGAATATAAAGTAACAAATGAAAAATGTTGAAATGCAAAATAAGAAAATGTGGGTAAGGATCTTTTACACTTACAAGAAGTTCATTTTTGTCTTTTATGTACTGAGGTATCTTCCTTCTGCAAGAACCAGCAGTAGTCACCCGTCATTGATGGGTCCCACCTGCCTTGGTATCTCTCCATGGCATCACTTAGTTTTGAAAATTTTTCCTTCGTGTAAAAACCTTTTACCAGTTTTTTCCATGGCCTTCACAAAGTTTTTCATAAACCCCAGTTTGATGTGTAATGATGGGAGCAGAACATCAGAGGGGTCAACAAGAGGCTTATACCTCACATTACTCTTTCCAGGAATAAAAACATCTCTTTTGGGACAGAGTTTTGTTTTGTAGTGTTCCATTCTGGCCCTACTGTCCCACAAACACAGAAAATAACAAAATTTTGTGAAGCCCCCTTGAAGCCCGAGCAAGAGATATGACTTTTAGGTCACCACATATTGTCCACTTAAACTGGTCATATTTTATAGCAGTGAATATTTTTTCCATGCTTTCATAAGCTTCATTTATTCCCACAGTGTGCATCACTGGAATGGAAGGTTTTTGGTTTCCTTTATGCAAAAGGACAGCTGAATTTTGACAAACCTATAAATAGACATCATTCCTTAGGGTCGTGAGTTGCTCCAATTTCTTCCATCAACCATGAAATATCTGTGCGAAACACAAACCATCTTGCAGCTCGTAATAAGCAGATAAAGCCAATTTCTCTTTCTGAACAGAGAAACTCTGGTACCCTTGGCCAGAAGATTCTACTCTTGAAGTCTTCAGCCTAAAATCTCAGCTTGTTGTTTGAAAGTCCTAGATCTCGAACAAGATCATTTAGTTCATTTTGCTGTATCAGACGAGTTGGGTTGTTTTACCTCTGAGCAGCTTTTTTGCACAATATGGGCTAAATGGGCAGGTCACATGGACCCCGAAGGCTCGGAGGTTAGGGGAGGGGACCCACTGGAACAGCTGTTGGGAGACGGTAGCCTCCCGTCAAGGCCATTCAGCATGTTCTTTAAAGTGCACAAGGTATGGCTCTCCCACACACGAGGCCATGGCTTAACATCTCATCCGACGGATGGTGGCCTTTCCAAAAAATGGCCTTTCCAACCTTTTTTTACTACATGACTATAAAAAAAGTCCTATTAAAATGAAACATAGTCTTTTTTGTTAAATATTATAATTTCAGAAAATCCAGAATTAAATGCTTATTAATTTGGTATACAACATGCCATAATTCCTTTCATTAGTTATTTGGCAAAAAAGTTCTAAAGTTAAGGTTTTTTTGTCTGAGCACAGTGAGAAAATAGCCTGGACCCTGGATGAAAACCTGTTTTTCAGCCTGGAGACTGGAAGGGTTAAATGTCTGCACTTTTAAGCAAGTGTCTCAGTTTCATTATCTTGGCAGCTATGTTACAGATGCCTTATCTCATCATTATCATTGGTGTGGCATGAGATAAATAGAACAGGGATTGCTGTTGGAACTTTCAGGAGTCTGTGAAGTGTGGATATAAATAGGTATATGCATGTAAAGACTAAAATTAGGCTGTCTAATAGTTTGGTTCTTTCTAAGGTTAGGTATCGTAGCAAAACATGGACCCTTTGTAAGCAGGATAAATGGAAACTTGATGCCTTTGATTCTATATGCTTATGCAGTATCTTGGGCATTAGGTGGTTTGACTTTATAAGTAGGTTGGGTTGTTTTACCTCTGAGTGGCAGTTTTTTGCACACCATGGGCTAAATGGCCAGATCACAAGGACCCCGAAGGCTCAGAGGTTTGGGGAGGGGACCCACTGGAACAGCTGTCGGGAAACAGATGGTAGTCTCCCGTCAAGGCCATCCAGCATGTTCTTTAACGTGCACAGAGTATGGCTCTCTCACACACTGGGCCCATCTGACAGACAGCGGCCTTTCCAAGCCCATCAGTGTCCCCTATTGACCGTGGGCAGGGTGGGGAGTTTTGCGGAGATAAATCTCAACGCTGACGCAGCTGGGACTTAAACACTTTATAAGTAACGATGAGGTTAGAAGGAGGTGTCAACAACCTCCTTTGAGCAGCATTTTGTTCAGAGAAAAAGACTGCATTGGTTTGGCCATGTTGCCTGTGTGCATAGCTGCAGATTGGCAAATAGGATTATGAGCAGTATGCCCAAAGACTTCAGGAAAAAGGATGAGACCTAGGATGCAATGGGCAGACAATGTCAAACAGAACCTTCCAGAATTGACCTACAGTGGCCAAATGCAGCAGCAATAGCCCAGGACAAAAAAAAAAGCGTGGAGAGCAAAATTACATTATCTGGTAGAACCTCCATAGCCCATTGCTGCATGAGGATTTTGTGTATGTAATAACCATTTACAGGCATGGATTCATGAAAAACAGTAAAATTATATATGTAATGGGGGAAAAAATCTGAACATCCTGCGATTTGATCTGTTTAGGATTCTGCCAAATATTTATTTTTTCACTGTAATTTTTTTTCAGATGACTGACACAGCTGTTTAAGGGTTGGGTTGTTTTACCTCTGAGCGGCACTTTTTTGCACACCATGGGCTAAATGGCCAGGCCACAAGGACCCCGAAGGCTCAGAGAAGGTTGGGGGAGGGGACCCACTGGAACAGCTGTTGGGAGACAGATGGTAGCCTCCCGTCAAGGCCATCCAGCGTGTTCTTTAACGTGCACAGGGTATGGCTCTCCCGCACACGGGGCCACGGCTTAACGTCCCATCCGACGGACGGCGGCCTTTTCAAGCCCATCGGTGTCCCCTACTGACCGTGGGCAAGGCGGGGAAATTTTGCGGAGATAAATCTCAACGCTGACCCAGCTGGGACTCGAACCTGGGAACTACAGATTACGAGCCTGGCGCGCTACCGACTGAGCCACCCCCGCCCCCAGCTGTTTAAGAAACGAACTGATATATACATTGTGTTTATATAATATGTTGTGTTACATTAAAAAGAATTTAATCACGATAGTGCTGTGGTGTAGGTTAAAACATTAAGAACTTCCAGGGAGTGATTCTCAAACTAGGAGAGTGCTTTACATTTTACTACCCCTTACGGGTTCTACCTTATAAATATCCTTAACTCTATACACTCTATACATTACTTTCAACATAGCTCTTTTTTCAAAAGAGCCATTAGAACTGTAATATAAAGTGGAAAACATATTTACCCTATTGCTGGTACAATTGCATTTTGCAGCATTGTCATGCTGTAGTTGGAATAATATATGCTACCAGTCCTATATATTAGATGTTCGTAAAGTTGTTACTATGCTGGCGTAGATGTTATACACTGACACAGATTTTTCTTTGTCCACAATCGTTGAATGATGTACTGGCAAAGGTTGTCAGTCATTCATAGTGATACAAGTTCCTTTTTCCTTTTACGAAGGGTGATATTTGCAGTGATGTTTAAAGCCATTATTGCACATTGTAACAAATGGTAATATTAATGCCCAGTGGATATTACATACTCAGTTCTTTTGATGTAGATAGCACTTTTCCAAGTTTGAAAGGATTTTACCTATGCTCCACTTTGGAAGAAGACCAATGCCTCAATGACCGCTAATTTACTATTGGCCAAAAGCCATTATGAATTATAACATTAAAACTTTAAAACACTTTAAAAGAACATTTTAAAAACAGGAACTTAAAAATTAAGAATTAGCGGTCATTGAGGCATTGGTCTTCTTCCAAAGTGGAGCTTAGGTAAAATCCTTTCAAACTTGGAAAAGTGCTATCTACATTAAAAGAACTGAGTATGTAATATCCACTGAGCATTAATATTACCATTTGTTACAATGTGCAATAATGGCTTTGAACATCACTGCAAATATCACCCTTCGTAAAAGGAAAAAGGAACTTGTATCACTATGAATGACTGACAACCTTTGCCAGTACATCATTCAACGATTGTGGACAAAGAAAAATCTGTGTCAGTGTATAACATCTACGCCAGCATAGTAACAACTTTACGAACATCTAATATATAGGACTGGTAGCATATATTATTACCAACTACAGTGACAACGTTGCAAAATGACAAGTGCATGACATTCTCATGCACTTGTCATTTTGCAACGTTGCATGACAAAAAAAGCATGACAACGTTGCAAAATGCAATTGTACCAGCAATAGGGTAAATATGTTTTCCACTTTATATTACAGTTCTAATGGCTCTTTTGAAAAAAGAGCTATGTTGAAAGTAATGTATAGAGTTAAGGATATTTATAAGGTAAAACCCGTAAGGGGTAGTAAAATGTAAAGCACTCTCCTAGTTTGAGAATCACTCCCTGGAAGTTCTTAATGTTTTAACCTACACCACAGCACTATCGTGATTAAATTCTTTTTAATAAACTATAGCTGTGTGATAACTTAATTATTGTGTTACATATTGTTCATATACAGCGAGTTATTTCAGAAATTTAATATTGTGCAATTGCATTTATTTCTGTAGAAACAGTTTGATATTTTAAGTATTCTTATTACAAATGAAAAACTTGATACACAAATAAATACATCAACTAACCAACACCATCCATTTCATTGAGTAACACAGAAAGAACCTTTTCTTGTATGCCCCTATGCCTACTTTCATAAGCTCTTTTGCCAACCAAACTGTCCAATTCATCAAGGAAGATAATAGCTGGTGCACTTAGTCTTGCTTGGTGAAAAAGCTAATAACAAACAAAACACAAGGTTGAAAATTCAATGAGCAAATTTCTTATTTCTTATTAATAAATAAACTGTCATATGACTTTTTTAAAAACTTGTTCAAATTCTTGGATCTGGATTCTTGGATCCTGGTAATTTCGCCAACTTCATCCAAATTCAACAGCTGTTTTAACATTCTAATTACATATTAACACCATTTATCTTTCTCACCATTCTAAAAATTTCCTAGTACTTGGGGAAACATTAAGAAAAGTTCTTTAGGAATTTTCAAACTTCATATCTGCCAAAATCAACAAATTATATAAAATTTTTTAAAAAATACCCATTTTTCTACATACAAAAATCCTCATACAGCCACAGGCTATGGAGGTCCTACCAGACTGTGCAATTTTCCATTCCGGACAAGTATGTTCCGAGCTACATCTGCTGCATTTAACCACTCTAGGCCAATTCTAGTGAGGTTCTGTTTGACATTGTCTGCCCCATAGCATCATAGGTCTCCCTCTTTTCTAGGCACACACTGTTCATAATCTTGTTTGTCAATCTGCACCAGTGCATTATGTCCCTTTGACATTGGTAGTTCCAATGGTAATGGGGAATGTCTCCTACAGGTAAGTAAACTTAATGGTTTGTGATTAACTAACACATACTACAAACAACAGGACAATTATATATACACAAGATTCACCTGATGGTTGCACAGGAATATAATATATAATACTTTAATTAACAGCAAATGGGCTAATTCAGTTAGGAATACCAGATCATACAGGGGAGCCGAAAATGGGTCCGACCATTACCTGGTCAAAAGTGTCTTGCAACTGAAATTTAAGAAATGTTGCCCTAAGGTTAAGAAAATTACCTTTAACACTGAAGGTTTGAAAGATCCGGATGTAGCCAAAGCATACCATGATAGGCTACTTGGTCATTATGATAATAGTGGTTTGCTTACTGCTGAAGTTGAGAAAGAATGGGATCAATTTAAGCAGGCTTTACTTGAAACCAACAGTACTCTTTTGGGTAAAAGGGAACAGAGGAAAAAAATTATTTGAGTCATAAGGTTATGGAAACTTATTTCTGAAAGAAGAAAGTGCAGGATTAACCCATTTCTTCCCAGTGTTGCGTACACGCAGCACGAAGTGTTGCGTGTACGCAACACTGGGAAAAAATGACGAATCAACACCCAACTAGTCTTAACAGGTGGCATTATAATGAGCTTAATAAACATGTAAAGGATCAGTTAACAGCTGATAAGAATCTTTGACTTGACAGTTTGGCTGGGAAACAGCAGGGGATTGTACCAGATTGTTAATGTTTTGTGTAAGAAGAAACAGACAGGTACACAGGAATTGAGGGATAAACATGGCAAAGCAGTTAAAAGTGTGGATTCTGTGATGACTAGGTGGGCTGAGCATTTCAGAGATGTTCTAAACAATGTGATTATTTATACTCCCATTGTTTCTAATGGGGATAGATGCATTACTGTCTTTAATGATGGCCCTATAACACATTCTGAAATTGCTTTGGCCATCTCTAAATTAAAAATGGATAAATCCCCTGGAATTAAATCAAAATTGGATAAATCCCCTGGGGAGCAGGGATCATTTATCATTCGATACATGAAATCACCATTAAAATGCTTAGAGCTGGGAACACTTGTGTTGTCACATGGCTGACTGAAATTATGAATATTTTTTATGATAAAGGTGTTGTTCCTAAGAATTTTACTAGAGCTATTATAATTCCTATTTTTAAAAAAGGTGATCGCAGTTCTTGTGATAACTATAGGAGTATCAACCTACTTTCTGTTCCAGGTAAAGTTCTTTGCATAATTGTGACTAATAGAATTAAGAATCTGGTTGACAGGCAATTCATGATGAGCAGTATGTCAGAAGTGGTAGAGGATGCATAGATCAAATTTTTTCACTTAGGCAGATTTGTGAGAAATGTTTAGTTACAGAAACCTATGGTTGCTAGCTTTGTAGATTTCAAAAAGGCTTTTGGCTCTGTTGATTGACATATTTTGTGGTTGATCGTTAGATCATAAGGAATATCTGAGAAGTTAGTGTAATAAAAGCTCTCTATAATAACAATGAGTCTTGTGTGAGAGTTGGAAAGCTTGTAACAATTGGTTTAGCATTGCTAGTGGAGTTGGCAAGGGTGCATTTTGTCCCCTTTTCTCTTTAGTTTGGTTATTGATTATGTTATGCAAAATTCTTTATAAGGGAAAGATTTTGGCCTTAAATGGTCTAGAGATTTCAAAATTTCTGATTTAGGTTATGCAGATGATTTGACCCTGTTGGCTAATGATATTGATGAGATGAATTATTTCATTAAGGCTGTTGATGAGATTGTAAAAGAGTAGGTTTGATGATTAATGGAGAAAAAACTAAAGTGATGAAAATTGGTGAGGCAGATGGTGCTTCAGTGCTTTGAATGGCTGCACTCTTCAGCAAGTTGTGATAGTCCATCCATTCACTTTTCCTTTTCCTTAACCAGTTTTACTTTATTTATGTTATATTTATCATTTTGGGGATTATTTCATTTTGGACTTAATAATAATTCTCTTTTCTGAGCTATAGAAGGAGTTGCACATGCGCAACTCTGATATTTTGATAGTCAGCTACTAATGCACACATGTAGGACACAACCCCTCTTGCATCATAGCTAGTGCAATCATCAGATTATGCAAATGCTTTTCCTGACGTGCAACAAAGACATGCTGGATTGTATGCCCCATGTTATACTAAGTGACATTAGGTCACAGAGTTAGTAGGAGTTGAGTAGAGAATGATGTTAGGAGTTGAAGTAGAAGTGGAGTAGGAGGAGAAGTCAGTAAGAATGTGTTGTGTAGATAGGAGTTGATAGTAGAGATTTAGATAGATGTAAGTTGTTAGTTACTCTAACTTTTTGTATTCATCAACTGAATTGGCGAGTCTGAATCTTTTGGAAATAAATTTTGTTATAGAAATTTCTGATTTTTGCTATTTTCCTCTTGAGCAATGTTAATTGATTTTTGATTAGATTTAAACTTTAATTAAACTTGAAATCCTTTTTGAATTCTTACTTAATAAGTAATGCTATATATATAAAACAAACCCTATTTCAACTTTATGGTTTTTTTTTTAACTTATTTTCAACTTTACTCAGTGGTCAGAGCACCTCTTGATAACATGTCATTAGCCCACCTGGCTAATAACATGTTAGGAGGTTGTGGGTTCAGATCCCACCCAGCAATGACAATTCTTCCTCTATATTTATCTAACAAATTTACTACCAGGTATATCTGAGAGATCCTATTATTTCATCTATGGAAGACTGTGGAAAAATAAGCAAGTACACTTAAAGCCTAAAATCATGTTGTATAATAGTTTGGTTCTTTCTAAAGTTAATTATGGCAGCAAAACAAGGACATTTAGTAAGCAGGATAACAAGAAACTTGATGACTGTGATTCGAGATGCTTGCGCAGTATCTTGGGCATTAAGTAAGACTTTGTAAGTAATAATGAGGTTAGAAGGAGTCATCAACCTCCTTTGAGCAACATTTTGTGCAGAAAGAGACTATGTTAGTTTGGCCAGGAACTAAAATAATAGAAAATAAACCTAAAGCATATCAATGGTGCAATCAGTCACTGAATTCATATTTACTTCAAAGGAAGATAAGGCACCAGCAATCTTGTCAAGCAGATAAATCGGCGCCCTATCTTCCTTCAAAGTGAATACGAACTCAGTGACTTCTATGATGTATCACTTGTTACTTTCAGCCTTTGTGTTTTGGAGATGTAGCTTAAGAATAATTTTCATATTTCCCCCTTTTTAAGGAGGGAATAAAGCATAGGGGGGTCAGTTTGTTATAGCTTATGACACTCCCCACATCACAAGCTTTCATTTGGCACATAAATCATTAAATTTCTCTGTCACGTTTGAAAGATATTGTGGAACATTCTGTCAAATCCACAAATCGACCAACTGACAAATGTTACCAAAAGCAATAAGAAGATAGGTAAAAAAACAAATATAACATCCCTCAAATGATATCTTGAAATGTTATATGGCAATATTTTTTCCATTAAGAAAATCTGTGCATGATTTTGGAAAAACCCTGTAAGGTAACTATTCAAAAACGTTAATCTTTGAAACGCACCTCAACTATAGCCTGTTCTGAGTCACCAACAAATGGAGAATATATTTGTGCTGAATTCACAGATAAAAAAGTAGAATTACACTCTGTAGCTACAGCTCGCACTATAGTTGTCTTGCAACACCCTGGAGGACCAAATAACAGCACTCCTCGAGGACGAGGTAAACCAAGGCGAGAAAATGCTTCAGGATAAAGCAGTGGCCATTCAATACACTGTAAAACAAAGATATCATCATAATAAAATATAATATATTCACCTATTCTTTAGCATTTAATCAAATACATTTAACAGTTAAATGGAATATTAATGCAATTAAATGATTTTTAAAATGCCAATGATACACAACTGTAACATCTAGAAATAATGGACAGAAAAACTGAAATATTCTCATGCCATGTCAATGGAGAATCAAATTCAAGGCTCTATAACTGGCTAAATAAATTTTTGTGGAAACATGACTCAAGATAAATATGTTAATTGAACTGTCTAAATTTCGATTTTGAACAATATCTGTTCAGTACTTAAAGAGTTATAGAAGTTTGAATATTGAATAACAGAGCTGTCAATCACAAGAATTCACCCCAGAAGTTAAAACCTAAAAAAAATAAGTATTATTTCAAACCATTTAATAAAATAAGTGTACGCTTTAGAATTTTGTACAAATATCTTTCAATACTTGTCAGTTTTACACAACTTTCTTAGGCCTGTCTTTGCTGCTGTTAAGTATTCAAGCTTCTATAGCTTTTTTAAATATCAAAATTAAAGCTATTTAATTCTCTATGACACTGTTAAATGTTTTTAAGCACTGCAACACATGGACTATGCTATCAAATATCAATAATTATTAAGGAGAGATTTACGTACCATGCCATAGAGGATGGGTAGTAACAGGAACTTCTTGGGATGCTTTTGGTGAGAAATTTAAAATTCGACTTCTTGCTGGCAAGTGACATCTCAATGGAGATTAAAATAAGGATGACAGCTGCCAATGGTCAACCCACATTATAGAAAAAATAAATAAATACCCCTTCAAGCAGCTGCTTGCCACAGAGGTCTGACAGGAGCCTGTCAGTTTATATGCCAGAGTAGAAGGTCTGAGAGGATGGCAGGACCTCAGCAGAAAAACGACACATACATCCACGCCTTACCTGGGGCTCGAACCCAGGTCCCTTAGAACACTAGCCAAGCGCGCTAACCACTCGGCCCACATTGGCCCTCGGAAATTCCACGCCACCTAAACACTCTCCTCTCTCATCGCCGATCCCCATTTGCCACCTGCACTAATGCACTAATGCACATCCACCAAACCCTTTAGAACACTTCCATAACATCTCTAAAATCAGCGATTAAAGCCCCCCCCCCCCCCCCCCCACACACACACACAAACTCCCAATAGCAATACCAATATGAAAACCATTATTCAAACCCCTAATAACATAATTATCTTAATCCCAAATTTCATCATCATCATCATCATCATCCTCAAGCAGCCATGGGCTACGGAGGTCCAACCAGACCACGCAGTTTAATTCTCCAAGCATATCTGTCCCGAGCTACATCTGCTGCATCTGGCCACTGCACACCAATTCCAACAAGGTCCTGTCTGACATTGTCTGCCCACCGCATCCTTGGTCTCCCCCTCCTTCTGAGGCCTCTAGGCACACTGTTCATAACCCTATTCACCAATCTATAATTATCCATACGGGCAACATGGCCAAACCAGCGAAGTCTCTCTCTGCACAATATGCTGCTTAAAGGAGGTTGCAGACTCCTTTGCATAATCTCATCATTAGTTACAAAGTTAAACCACCTAATACCCAAGATACTGCGTAAGCATCTAGAATCAGAAGCATCTAGTTTCCTGTTATCTTGTTTACACAGCGTCCAAGTTTCACTACCATAACTAACCCTAGAAAGAACCAAACTATTATACAGTCTAATTTTAGTCTTTAGGTGTATATGCCTATTTCTCCTCACTCTCCACAGATTCTTAAAAGTCCAGGCAGCAATCATTATTCGTCTGTTAATCTCATGCCGCACTTCACCATTATCTGTTACATAGCTCCCAAGATAATTAAACTGTGACACCTGCTCAAGATTGCAACCATTCAGATTAACTGAATCACAGCCTGCCTAACCAATTTTCATCATTTTAGTTTCCTCTCTGTTTATAACCAAACCTACTCTACTACCAGTCTCATCAACAGCTCGAATGAAAGAGTTCATCTCATCAACATCATTTGCCAAAAGGGCTAAATCATCAGCATAATCTAAATCAGAAATTTTCGTATCTCCAGCCCACTTAAGGCCAAAATCTTTCCCTTGAAGTGAATTTCGCATAACATAATCAACAACCAAACTAAAGATAAAAGGAGACAAAATGCACCCTTGTCGAACACCAGACGTAATGCTAAACCAATTGCTACAAGACTTACCAACTCTCATACATGACTCAGTGTTATTATAGAGAGCTTTCATCATGTTAACTAACTTGTCAGGTATACCATATGATCTCACAATCAACCACAAATTATGGCGATCAACAGAGTCGAAAGCCTTTTTGAAATCAACAAAGCTAGCAACCAAAGGTTTCTGAAACTCTAAACATTTCTCAAGAATCTGCCTAAGTGAAAATATCTGATCTACACATCCCCTACCACTTCTGAATCCACATTGCTCATCACGCAATTGCCTGTCAACCAGATTCTTAATTCTATTAAGCACAATCATGGAAAGAACTTTACCTGGAACAGAGAGTAGGCTGATACCCCTATAGTTATCACAAGAACTGCGATCACCTTTTTTGAAAATAGGGATAATAATAGCTCTGGTAAAATCTTTAGGAACCATGCCTTTATTATAAAAGTTACTCATAATTTCAGTCATCCAAGTGGTAACCGAAACATTCCCAGCTCTGAGCATTTCTGTAGTAATTTCATCTACCCCTGGGGATTTATGAAGTTTAAGTTTAGAGATAGCCAAAATAACTTCAGATTGTGTTATAGGGCCAACATTACAGCTGCCAATGCATCTATCATCATTACAAACAATGGGAGTAGAACTAACCACATTGTTTAGAACATCACTGTCATGTCATGTCATGACTATGACAGTGATGTTCTAAACATTATTGTTTAGAACTATTGTTTAGAACATCACTGTCATGTCATGACTAGAAATGCTCAGCCCACCTAGTCATGACAGAATCCTCACCTTCTATAACCTTACCTTGTTTATCCTTCAATCCTTGTATGCCTGTCCGTTTTTTACCACATAAAACATTAACTACCTGGTACAGCTCTCTGCTCTTGTGCTGTCTAACTGCTTCCTCGGCTTTGTCAGCCAAACCATCAAGCCAAAGATTCTTATCAGTAGCTAACTGATCCTTTACATGTTTATTAAGCTCTCTGTAATCCTTTCTATTAGGACTAGTAGGGTACTGATTAAGGACATTCCTGCAGTTCCTTCTTTCTGAAATAAGCTCAAGTGCCTTATCACTTAAATAATTCTGCCTCCTCTGCTCCTTTTTTCCTAAAAGAGTACCCAAATTTCAGTTTATGAAATTTATTAATTCACTAAAAGTACTGCATTCATTATAATTATGAATTACTAGCCACAAATAGGAAGCTTCCCTCGACATATGCAGATCTTGGCGATTTCCCATAATCCCACACCCTCTCCCAACCTCCGTTACATGCAGATCGCATTACGGCCACCCGCACATCAGCCGACCACTCTGATCCTCGGAGCTGAGCCACTGACGTCAATTTACGGCACCCCACCCCTCCCCAGCACTAAACAACCGCCTCTCCTGCATTATGTTCCTCACTTCTCACCTGACAAAGTGCTGATAGGAAGGGTGCAAAATGCGTGTTGTGGATCAGAAACTTTTTTTTAACCATTCTATGCTATCAAAAGTATAAATGGCTATTTCATTCGCCAATGCAAGTAGACGACTGGCAACCATCATCCTTATTTTAATCTCCACTGAGACGTCACGTGTCGGCAAGAACGTCGAATTTTTAATTTCTCACCGAAAGCATCCCAAGAAGTTCCTGTTACTACCCACCACTATGGCATGGTACATAAATCTCTCCTTAATAATTATTGATACTTGATAGCATAGTCCATGTGTTGAAGTGCTTAAAAACATTTAACAGTGTCATAGAGAATTAAATAGCTTTAATTTTAATTACCGCACTGTGTACCTCTACTCTAATTTTTGTTTTTAAATGTCCAACAAATATTATTGAAAATTGAGATTTAGAAAGATTTGGATAAAGATTTAAATTTATCTAGTCTTAATTTCCTATAAAAGCTTATTGTAGAAATTACAGATCTTCAATTTGACTATCCATTGACTTAATGTGGGAATGTTTCTAATTTTCTGTCCAGTATCTACACTTATAAGTGTGTGAACATCATAGTAATAGTATATTCTATAAATAGCAGGCAGTAATATTTAATTTTAAATTTAGCTTTAAAAAGTAACAGAGTAAGAAAGACCAGCCCGAACAAAATGTACCAGTTGGGTTGTTCTACCTTTGAGTGACACTTTTGTACATAAAACAGGCTATTTGCCAACTGTCAGTATAATACACTATAGAAAAGATCTGTGAAGTGACATTATTGACACATTAATAAAAATAACAGCTGTTCTTGCAGAATTCTACTCAGATGTAGAGTAGAGAGCCCTCAAGTTCACAATAAAGAAGGCTAGTTATAATATGCAGAACTGTTTCATTAACATCTTACCATTTGAATCCTTTTCTTGACTTTTTCCATTCCTCCAATGCTTTCCCATTTTATTGGCTTTACTTGCAAACCCCATGGAGAAGTTTTCAAAATTTCAGGCTTAACCACCAGTAATGCATCTTCAAAATCTTGCATTGTAACTATACTTCCCTGTATGAATGTTATAAATGTCATAGATATAGAGGAATAAAACCTGAAAACTCCATTTCATTATCAATCAAAAAACCGTTTTAATAATAATAATAAATTTTGATATTTTTTTAAATTAATACCTCTAATCCATCTTCAAAATTTTGCATTGTAACTATACTTCTCTGTATAAATGCTATGAAAATTATTTTAATAGAGAAGTAAAACATTGAAAACTTAGTTGCATTATTAACTCAAAAGTGTTCAAATATTTGTAGTTTATTATAATATTACAATTTTTTATAATAATTTCATTAATATTTATAATTATTAATGAAATATTTAGGAAAGAGAAAAATATGGATTTCAACAATAATAAATCAGTTATTATTAATTTGCCATTATATACAATATATCTTATATATAAATCATCTGAATCAGTGAAATGCCTACCATGGTGAATATGTGTCATCATTCAGAACAGGTAATAATCAGAAAGGGTGAGGTCAAGGCTGTGAAGGAGCTCGATTTCATCAAGTTCATGAAGTTTTACCTGGGTCTGAATGGCAGTATGTGACTTGCCATTGTCCTGTTGAAGGAGTGCCTGCTTTCGGTTGACTAAAGCAGGGTAATGTTGCTTCCGTTTGCATACATTTGATCCAGCTGCTTGGAGTACAGTTCAACATTGATAGCCCATAAACATCTAGAATGAGCCCAAAGTGGATCACACCTTGAAAATTCCACTAGACACACAGAATGACCTTTTCCTCAAAACAACAGCATTTGGGGACAAGTAAAGCTAGTTCACCTGGGTCCAACAACTGGTTGGAAGTATCTGGATTAAGGAGGTAAAGCCACTTCTCATCCCCAGTAACTACCTATTTGATAAATCGAGTGTCATGCAGATTATTGAGCAGTTCAATGCAAGCCTCAATGAGTCATTGAGCCTGAGCTGGGAATAATTCATGTGTTACCTTGCACCATTGTTTGTAGATCTTTCTGAGCTTGTGCAGGTGGTCAGCAATGGTGGATTTGAAATCTCTCAGTTTGGCTAACAATTTTCAGGTGCTGGTTGGTGGATTTGCTTCAACAGCCATGAACAGGGTATCTGAATCAACAAAGGGCTTTTCTGAACCTTTCTTTCTCTCCAAGCTCATGTCACCAGTGCAAACTTCTTGAACCAGATTTGTGCTGCCCAAATAATAGCACAACAGAACCAAGATTTCAACCTCATGGCCAATTTGCAAAATGCAACAAACATTCAGTGCACATTTCAAAATATGTGTACCATACGTGAACCAGCTCCCCACATAATGAACTTTTATACCATCTGCAACATCAACCTATTCCAATTTCACTGAAACTATCATATTAGAAACACAAAAGGAATACCCCAATAAATAGACTTCCCCATACAATACTATTCCACCTCTTTACTATCTTCTACCAGCTGTTTGGGCTGTTATGATTGTTAAAGGCAAGGCTAGATCTAGGGGAGGTCAAGAGGGCAATGTCCCCCCCCTTTGAGAATGCTGGCATGCTGCACAGGTGAAACAATCATATATATATACACACACTAACAGATTTACCCAACATTGTTCGGGTCTGAAACTCTTCAGAATATAGAGTATATGGCACTCCCCACATCGCAAGCTTTCATTTAGCATAAAAATCATTATTATCAATCCCCTCTGACTTAATTTTTCTCCCTCTCTTTTACCGAAGAAAAGAAATGGACATATTTCAAGGCCACATGATACTGCCCACATCAAAAGTTTCTAAACTAAAAAACGGAATGCTCTTAGTGGCCAAGTCGAGAGCTTCCTGTGTACTGAAATATTCAGGTGCTGTGGGTCTGACTGCTTCAAGCCATTCTGGCGTAGGGAGCCCCTCATTGGAGACTAATTTTACCATGAACTTACAACACATGAATCTTGAACACCTTTCAAGCCATTTGGCTTTAAGTCACATAGTTGCATTGAGTACAGGTGTGTTAGGGTAGAGTGCGATGATGTCAAAGGAGTGTAGGGTACAGGGGAGGGGGAGGGGTAATTGTTATGATTTTAAATTTCTTAATTAGGCCCATGCCTGACTGAATAGTACTGGGTGTAGGGAGAAAATATGGGGGGAAAAACTGGAAGAATGCTTTTTCTAGGTTATATGTAGGAGAGTTTCATTTAGTGACTAATGGTCTAAAGGGTTTCAGCGATTTGTATAATTTAATTTTGACAAATAACTGGGGGATGTGCAGGTATAATGGGGGTTTGCACAGGCTTTGGCTAAGTTCACCAGTAAACAATGGGTATGTAAATTTTTCCATAATAACTTTTGATACTTGATAGCATAGAACATTTGTTGAAGTGCTTAAAAACATTTAATGGTGTCATAGAGAATTAAAGATTTTCCTGCACTGTGAACCTTTTTCAGAAGATTTTCCTGCACTGTGAAATTTGTTAAAACAAATTCTGGTTTATTAGAAAAAATAAAATTATTCACAAACCCTTCAGCACATTAAAGAATTGTACAAGACAGCACCTTCTTCATAAGTTTCTCCTGGGAAACAAAGGGGGGAAAATGATGTCTTGATATGCAATAATCATATAATATATATATAATATATTATTATATGGATAAGTGTAATATTATATATGGATAAGTGTAATATTATATATGGATAAGTGTAAATTTATATTTCAGTTTTAACTACAGCTGTTCCAATATAGTGAAATAAAATTACTGCACAGCTGTTTTACTTGACTGATCAGAGACAGCTTATAAAGCATAGGATGCATAGGTCACATTTCCAAAGCTAGAGACAAGATTGAGAAAGGGTACCCATTGGACAATTGTTAGTAGATGTATGTCATTATTACAGGCTGACTGTAATGCATAGTTTTAACTAGATCTTAGATATAAGATTCTCTTTAGAATAACAATTAGACTCCTGCCTATAATGCTGCCAATCTCAGTTATCACACCAGATTAGGGATTATCACACATTCCACCATGGGTTATGGTAAAAAAATATGACATGAGCATAATTTGATATGGCTACTTAAAAAGAGTAAACAGTTAGAAACTGGAAAACATGTAGGATTATATTGCTGGCTTTGAGATGGAGAGAGTTGTAGTAAGTAAATTTAAGCATATAGAGATTGGAGTATAAATTTATAGTGAAGAAAAAAATTAAGATTGAAATATGTTACACAAGCTGGGAAAATGGCAAAGTAGAGAATAATGAATCTGGTAGAGCTCTCACCTGGAGTGTTGATTCTAGGTTCTTCTAAGGTTACCAGAAATCAATGTTCCAAAAGGAGGACAAAAACAGTTAGATACAAAGTAAAAGAAACACACAATTACTTTTACAAAGTAAAAAAGGTAATGGTTTACAAAGCAAAATAAAAAACGGTTTTTACCAAATTTATTTCAAGTCATGATGAACAGTTAAGTCAGAAAAGGGCATAATACTTATTTGGAACACTTTAAAATATATGATGAACTCATTCTTATTCATACTTGATAAGCAATCAAGATTTATTTGGCTTTAACTGGTTAAGGAGCTAGCTACTTTTCAGCATACATATGTTTGTGCTAACTCTGAGATATCAGCAGTGACTTCAGTCCCTTGTATGAGAAGACCTATACAAACTAGGAGTAGTTTCCAAGATTCTACACTGTCTTATATGTTTAAAATAAAAAAAAATTACTGTCAACTTTTACAATGTCATCTAACCATGGGCAGTAGCAATATTTCATGTCATTTTTCAAAGAACAAACTTTTTTCAATCTGGCATGTCAATTGTTGATATTTAGTAGAATAGTAAACTTTTGAAATAATTAGTTGAAAGGAATTAGTTAACCTGACTGGAATTCAAACCCAGGTCTCCCAGAAGCATGCTGGGCATCTTAACCACTGGACCATCAAGAGATAACCATTTTTCCAACAAAATGACATGTAAGCATTCCTGCAACATTTGTTGATTTGCCATTGCACCATCTGTTATCAGGAATCAAACAGCCAAGCCACCACATTTGATGGTAGTAAATTTGTCACTCATGTTCACAGCATTATACAAATAATTCAATAATAAATTGTCACAGGAAAAAGTCCTATAGAAAGACTATTCTCTAAGGCTGTGAGTGACAAATATTACTACCATCAAATGTGATGGTTTGGCTGCCCAACTCCTGATAACAGATGACACCAATGGTGAACAAAAATTGCAGGAAAGCTTTTGTATGTCACTTTGTTGGAAAAATCATTAGCTCTTGGTCTAGCAGTTAAGATACCCGGTGTTTCTGACAGACCTGGGTTCAAATTCTAGTCAGGACAACTATCCCAATCATCCCAGACTAGGGCTTTTTAACATACTTGTGATACACACACTGAAAGCACAATTTATTATACACACAACACCCATCCATCCATAACAACTAATAAATCAGCACTCTAGCGTCGATTTAAATTTTAGAGGAAAAATTGTCTTGAGACAGGTGGGATACGAACCCACGACCTCCTGATAACATGTCAGGTGCTCTGGACCACTGAGCTACCGGCTGCCAATCAAGATCTCCTCTAATTAGCGCTATGAACATTCCTTTTATGTTTCATAAAGACGCAATTCAGGCAATTTTAGCCACAAGCGGCATTTATATTTGCAAATAGATGGAAGCATGTATTACGAGTATGCAGATAATAAACAATGAAATAAGCTCAACGTATTCCATATCAACTAATAAATCAGCACTCTAGCATCGATTTAAATTTTAGAGGAAAAATTGTCTTGAGCAGGGTGGGATACAAACCCATGACCTCCTGATAACATGTCAGGTGCTCTGGACCACTGAACTACTGGCCGCCGATCAAGATCTCCTCTAATTAAAGCTATGAACATTCCTTTTGTTTCATAAAGGTGCAATTCAAGCAATTTTAGCCACAAGCAGCATTTATATTTGCCAAGATGGAAGCATGGAAGCATGTATTACGAGTATGCAGATAATAAACAATGAAATAAGCTCGACGTATTCCATATCAACTAATAAATCAGCACTTCATAGCGCTAATTAGAGAAGATCTTGATCGGCAGCCGGTAGCTCAGTGGTCCAGAACACCTGACATGTTATCAGGAGGTTGTGGGTTCGTATCCCACCCGGCTCAAGACAATTTTTCCTCTAAAATTTAAATCGACGCTAGAGTGCTGATTTATTAGTTGATATGGAATACGTTGAGCTTATTTCATTGTTTACCCATCCATAAATCTCCCTACTTCACAATAATATGGTAAGCTGAAAAATATATATTATAAAGCTTATAAGTGATGCTTTTCTGTGGGAAATAATATTTTTGAACCCATGGGTCCTGAGCATCTATTTGAAAGGTACCTAATGTGTTCAACTAAAACTAGTCAGGAAACTGGTGAGCTGGATGGTCAAGGATCATTTCATCAGACTCTACAAATTATGTACAACATATTTATTATCTACAAGATTATATAGATATATTTACAATACATCGACCCTCCACTAGGGCATTGCACAATCACAGAACAATGCTCTTCACAGCAGGTTATCCAGTCAAACTGCATGCAGCTTTTGGCCAAAAACACTTGCCCCAGTTGGGAAATCCCCAAGCCAAAATCTTATCCCAGATGGAACCTGATCTCTGACTTGATACACATTCCAAAGCAAGATACAGGGGCAAATTCTTTTCTTTGTTCCTTATTTTGGGGTGGCCACGTGTCTTTTTCATGTAAAAGGGACAATAGTGAGAAGTATGCCAATCCCATGGTCCAGTGGTTAAGATGCCCAGCATGCTTCTGGGAGACCTGGGTTCGAATCCCAGTCAGGTCAACTAATTCCTGTCAATGTATGATTGATGGGTCCTTGAGCACCCCTCACATCTAATCACCCCCCCCGATAGGGGACCACCTTGTCGTGGTGGGGGGGCCTAGGGCCCAGCAATCCGGCTGAAGGCTGTGCCGACCGGATTGGTTCACCGGTTGGACATGGCTAAGGCCAACCGAGGTTGAAGACGCTGCTGGCCGGCTTGATTGCCGGTCGGATGGTGACGGCGTCGGAGACCTCACCTCTCAGGAGACCTGTGTGGTCTGTTCGACGGCTCTGCCGAAAGGTCTGTCCTCGCCTAGTAGGCACGAGCTGTCCAAAACGTCTGGGTCTTACTAAGAGTCTCCACCCCGGGTGCCGATCAAGCTTGGATCTTTATATCCTTGCACATTTGCAAACCGGGGAATAGATTAAAGTAAGGTTTCTTCTGGTGGTCAGCTTTCCTTCTATAGGACTGCTGCCATGTGAGGCTGGGGTTGAGGTGCGCCTATAGGGCGTATTCCTTGCCCCCGGCTCTAGATGGTCACGGCTTTTCTTAACCAGGTAGTGCTGTCAGACGGAACCGGGAATTGCCGTGGTTGCATAAGATCGCAACAAAGAGATTCACATCTAATCATACAAGCTCTTTGACCTTCATTTGGGGGGGGGGGGGGTTAGACTTGTTGCATCTGACTATTACATAGCTTAATGCAACAAAAATAATCTAAAAGAGCAAATTTCAGTTTCAATTTTAGCATTTATTTTAAATATGTTTTCCTATACAGGTAGGGATCAACATAAACTCATCAATCAAAAAAATATAATCTTACCACATTTTTGTCTTTAATCTCTTTGCTCTTTTTTAGTCTAATGAACAAAGCTTCTTTGCATAATAGCCTAAGGTCTGCCCCCACATAGCCTGGGGTTTTTCTAGCAATCATCAACAGATCCAATGAAGGTGTTAAATCCAGAGACAATGCTAAAACCTTTAAGATATCTTCTCGTTGGGCACAAGTAGGGACACCAATATGTATCTGTAATGAGTAAAAATTATAATGCACATTTAGACTATAACAAAAAAAAGTGTATATTATCTCATTGTTTCAAAATTAAACTTTTATTCACTCACCATTTCCTTTGATTTTTTGATGATCTTTTGAAAAGGGAAAGTTTTCCAAAGAGTATATATAACAATGGGTTATAATAGTTTTTTAAAAAGGGAAAGTTTTCCAGGTACATATAACAAAGGTTTGGGTTAACCTCTGAGTGGCACATTTTTACATATAATGGGCTAAATGACCAGGTCATAAGAACCTCAAAGGCTCAGAGAAAATTGGGGGAAGAGGACCCAATTGACAGTTAAGAGACAGATGGAAACTTACTGTCAAGGCCATCCAGTGTGTTCTTTAATGTGCATAGAATATGGTTCTCCTGCATACAGGCTATGGCTTAGTGTCCCATCTAATGGATGGTAATCCAAATGGACCAATGGGCAACACCACAGATCAATGGACAGCAAATAAAAAAAAAAAAACTTTCAAAGCCCACCAGTGTTCACTTTCTGCTGAGGGCAGGGTGGGGTTTAAGTGGAGATAAATCTCAAAGCTGGCATAGGTTGGACTCAAATCTGGGAACTACAGATTACAAGCATGACACACTACAGTCTGAGCCAACCTCTGCCCCTATGACAATGGGAAATGTGGAAGATAAAGAACTTGAATTTCTACAAAAAAAAAAACTATTAAAAAAATAAACTCCATATGTAAAAAATAAATATTTTCAATATTTATTTGCTAATAAAACAAATACAGATCCCAATATACGAAAGTGAAATGAGTACAAACAGGAGACAATTGGTTAGCATAATGATGGACTATTGCTTCACCTATTCACCTTTACTTTTGAGGTATTTGTATCCATTTTCATCAGCAAATAATAAAAAAAAAGTATACTGTTGTTTTAGTTAAAATTTAGAATGTCTTGAAAACATGCTTCCAACCTGGCATCACTTAAGTATGGTTACCATGTTGTTGCTTTGCACAATATGTACATTCATACATCATATTATAGCAGTCATAGACTATGCAGATTGAACCAAACTGTGAAAGTTAGTTCTCCATAAACATCAACCCTAAGCAACAATTCATCGGCTACTGAAGGTGAATTATAATAAGATCATGTTTGACACTGCCTAACTTTAAGTCTGCCCTTCTTCTTAGAGCATTTAATAAGTTTTACTTGACAAACATTTATCATTGATAACATCTTTTTTTGTACACTTTCAACAATGTGTGTGTCAGATTTCTAGCCACAAAAAATATATGTATTAAAATATAGTCCAGGTAAAAAAAATATCAATAACTATTAAGATTGTTTCCATTTATGCTCTTTAATGAAAGAGCATAAATTAACTTAAAAAAACATTAACATAGTAATCAAACATCACATTACTGGAAATAACCCGGGGGCGGGGGTGGCTCAGTCGGTAGCACGCCAGGCTCGTAATCTGTAGTTCCCAGGTTCGAGTCCCAGCTGGGTCAGCGTTGAGATTTATCTCCGCAAAACTCTCCGCCCTGCCCACGGTCAGTAGGGGACACCGATGGGTTTGGAAAGGCCGCCGTCCGTCAGATGGGACGTTAAGCCGTGGCCCTGTGTGCTGGAGAGCCATACCCTGTGCACGTTAAAGAACATGCTGGATGGCCTTGACGGGAGGCTACCATCTGTCTCCCAACAGCTGTTCCAGTGGGTCCCCTCCCCCAACCTTCTCTGAGCCTTTGGGGTCCATATGACCTGGCCCTTTAGCCCATGGTGTGCAAAAAGTGCCGCTCAGAGGTAAAACAACAACAACTGGAAATAACCCACTAAGCCATATTTAAGTATAAGAATTTTTGATAGAGTTCTATTTTTCTGCCACTAGATCACATCACTGCACATAAATGCATATATGTTTAACAATTCTATCATTTGTTGACAGCAACTTACACCCTTGATAATCATAGGGCAAAAATTGTTCAAAACTATAGCAAAGTAAATAAAAAATAAATAAATATTCCCTTCAAGCAGCTTTTATCCCTTTTATTACCACAGAAGTCTGACAGTAGCCTGTCAGTTTAATACGCCATAGCAGAAAGTCTGTGAGGATTGTGGGATCTCAGCAGAAAGCCAATACAAACATCCATACCTTACCTGGGGCTCAAACCCAAGTCTCTTTGATCAGCAATCAAGCACAAGTTCAGCGTGTGAGCATAACCTAATAATATTTGACATATGTTGTAATAGATTGTCACTACGATGGAGAAGACACATGTGGTTTACCCCTAGCCTGCCCTTATGGGCTAGATTATTAGTGTAATCAGTAAGTACATTGTCTCTTTCAGTGTATCTGCCAACTTCCTTAGGTCACCAATTTGATCAATGAAACAGAAGCCTCACTCAGCATAACGCCCCTTCTCTACAAGCAGTTGACAAAATATGATTTGTCAGAAAGGAGTAATATTCTAGAATTTGGATTTTTTTCATACAACTGGATGAGTAATAAGAGTTATGACAATTAATGAAAATTCATGCTCTTTTCGAATTCAGATGTTGGTTCCTTGCTCTGTTTCTATATGATAGCATGAGTAAGACTGCTGTAAAATTGGCAGTGTGCTGTGTAAGAAGTGGATTTGAAATATCTAGTAAATGCTTAATTGTGTGTAGAAACTACCTACTTGGAAAATGGAAAATAATTAGAAAAGACTACCAAATTCTAGATTTGGGTTGTTTTACCTCTGAGCGGCACTTTTTTGCACACCATGGGCTAAATGGCCAGGTCACATGGACCCCGAAGGCTCAGAGAAGGTTGGGGGAGGGGACCCACTGGAACAGCTGTTGGGAGACAGATGGTAGCCTCCCGTCAAGGCCATCCAGCATGTTCTTTAACGTGCACAGGGTATGGCTCTCCCGCACACGGGGCCACGGCTTAACGTCCCATCCGACGGACGGCGGCCTTTCCAAGCCCATCGGTGTCCCCTACTGACCGTGGGCAGGGCGGGGAATTTTGCGGAGATAAATCTCAACGCTGACCCAGCTGGGACTCGAACCTGGGAACTACAGATTACGAGCCTGGCGCGCTACCAACTGAGCCACCCCCGCCCCTACCAAATCCTAGAATAGCAACTCAAATGAGCTGTAGTGTGGCTGACAACTTCATTTGGTGTTCTCTATCAGTGATTTTAGCTAGTCATAATCATAATTAATAATGGATGACTGGACTAGATTTGTGTGGGTGGCCCATTATTTCCCATCATGGGAAAATGTTACAGAGTGAGCAATTAAAATTTTAATTATTTAAGAAATAATTTCTTCAGCTAAAGCTCAAATTATTCTTAGAGCGAGACAGATGCTCCATCACTAATGAAATAAAAATGAATAGAAAAACAAAGAGGAGAATCAGTTTAAAACTTTACTGCACATTAAAGGAAAGTGCTTTCTGGGTCATGTCAATTTAATCAGGCCAGTTTTACCACCCATTAAAGTTTTTTAATGAAACTGGGAATAAATGTTAGTATCCCATGGCCGAGTGATTAGCGCGCTTGGCTACTGATCTAAGGGAGCTGGGTTCGAGCCCCGGGTAAGGCATGGATGTATGTGTCGTTTTTCTGCTGAGGTCCTGCCATCCTCTCAGACCTTCTACTATGGCATATAAACTGACAGGCTCCTGTCAGACCTCTGTGGCAAGCAGCTGCTTGAGGGGGTATTTATTTATTTTTTTTTATACATAAATTATGCAATTTCCAAAATATCACGAGTAAAAAAATTAAAAGGAGATATAGCCAATAAACATAGAAGGGCAATATATAAATTGCAATTTTAGTTTTACATTTTTTTAATTTGCTTCTATAATAGATAAGTACATTAAAATTTGTGAATTAGTGTATATTTGATTGTGACTTCAATAAAAATCAATAAAATGCATTAATTTTAAAAACTTCAAAAATATTCTACAAAATTATGTCTGGTACAATCCCCTGCTGTTGTGCTGTCTAACTGTTGCCTCAGCTTTGTCAGCCCAGCTATCAAGCCAAAGATTCTTATCAGCTGTTAACTGATCCTTTACATGTTTATTAAACTCATTGTAATGCCTTCTGTTAGGACTAGTAGGGTGTTGATTCATATTAATCCTGCACTTCTTTCAGAAATAAATTCTATAGCCTTATCACTCAAATAATTTGGTTCCTCTGTTCCCTTTTACCCAAAAGTGTAATGTTGGTTTCAAGAAAAGCCTGTTCAAACTGCTTTTATTCTTTCTCAACTTCAGCAGTAACCAAACCACGATTTTCACAATGACTAAGAAGCCTATCATGTATGTTTGTTACACCTGGATCTTTCAGGCATTCAGTGTTATAGCTATTTTTTTTAACCCTACCACATTTCTTAAGCTTCAGCTGCAAAACACTTTTTACCAGGTAATGGTCAGACCCAATATCGGCTCCCCTGTATGATCTGGTATTCCTAACTGAACTAGTCCAATTGTTGTTAATAAAATATAATCTATCATATTCCTGTGCAACCCATCAAGTGAAATCCATGTATATTTATAAATATCCTGATGTTTGTAGTATGTTTTAATTATTCGCAAACCATTACGTTTACTTACCTGTATGAGACGTTCCCCATTGTAATTGGAACAACCAATGCCAAAGGGACCTAAAACTCCTCTCAAAGATTAGAGTCAGTACCAACTTTAGCATTGAAGATTTGATAGGGATCTTGTAGTTGTAATTTTCATGACGTTTTTAATACTATTTTTTAAAAGCTATAAGGTAACCAACAGAGGTGGTATATTTATAAATTTCTTCTCTCACAATAAGAATAATTTTAAAATTTGGTGATGGATATCCAAGTTAAAAGATTAAAAAAAGGGAATAATATTACTATAAACAAATTTAAGAGTTACTTTAATCATTCATAAAAAAAACTTATTCTTCAAACAGCCACTTGACATACAGGTCTGATAGGAGACTATCAGTATAATTAACCTTAGAGAGCATCTGTGAGGAAGACAAGACCTCAACAGAAAGCCATCACAGAAAAGGAACCCCATACCTTATCCAGAACTTCAACACAGGTCCCTTTTGATCAGTAGCCATGCATTCTAACAACTCTGCCACCAGGATGGTATCAATTATACAATGTATCACCATGGGAGATTTAAAAAAAAATTCTAAATAAGCATATACTAATTCATAATATTTCTTCTTCATCTAAATCTATATACTAATCAACAATAAAAATCACTACCAATAAGTCTCAGTCACATTACAATAATTAATCACGTGTCAATGTCCTATCAATTTAACAAGCATCATACATTTGAATGTGCTACAATATCGCACATTTCATTAAAATTCTGTTTTTAAACCATTCAATTTAAAAATTAATAATTAAACACTAATCTTAGGGGCCCATTCGAGACACTTTATGAACTCTACGCATATGACTAGTTTGCATTTACCAAGGCTCCTCCCCCACTGGATAGACAGTAAATCATGCTGAAAGAGCTTGTCATTGATTGATGAAATGTCAATAAAGATATTTACTCTTTTTGGTGTTAAGGTGTGAACTTTAATCATCTGCATGGGAATGAAAATGCTGATTTTGGTTTCATCCGCAACAATTTAAGGCTCTCAAAGGCAGGACTGGTAGTTTTCAGTACTAGTACTTTTTTGATTAAATCATATTTAATTTCTAGAATTTCACTATAAATAGAATTGTTTTTAAATACTATTATACTCATGCAATACATGAGTCAACTTAATTCACAGAGGCAAAGGCTTGTTAACTGCATTGATCAAGAGTTATGTTTAGTGTTTTATGCAGTCAGTCAAAAAAGTTGGACATATCAATTGATGCTAGTGATATCCTTAATACTTTTTGTTAATAGAATTTAATGAATCACTCATAATTAATAACCAAATCAGTATAAATCATTCATTAATAATCAATTACTGTATAAATTGCATATGTGTATATATATATATATACACACACACACACTATCTTATCAAAAGTATCCAGACACCCCCTTCTGAGTAGTGGATTTGCCCATATATGGTATAAAAGGTATAAAAGGATGCACATAGCCTGGAAAACCTCACACACATACATGAACAAGAGAATGGGCCATAACAGCAGAGCTCAGTGACTTTCAATATAGCACGGTCATAGGATGCTACCTTAGAAATCAGTATATTTAGGTCCTACTGTAGCTGCCCCAATCAACTCTAAATGATGTTACTGTGAAGTGGAAACACCTCAGAGTAACAACAGTGCAATCGCGACCCAGTAGGCCAAGTAAAATGAAGGAGTGGGACTGCAAAGTGCTGAAGGCAGGTGGTGTGACAAAATCACCTGTCCTCGATTGCAATACTCACCACCGAGTTCCAAAATGCCTCTGAAAGCAATGCCAGCACCATAACAGTTCATCACAAGCTGCAGGAAATGGGTTGCACACAAGGCAAGCTGCAGCACAAAGCAACTGCACACAAGCCTAACATCAACAAGATCAATGCCAAGCATCTGTTGAAGCACTGTAAAGCACATTGCCACTGGACTCTTGAGCTGTGGGACCACATTCTCTGGAGTGATAATCACACTTTACCATCTGGCAGTCCAATGGATGTATCTGGATGTGGAGGATGTCAGGTGAATGTTAT
This sequence comes from Ryuthela nishihirai, assembly GCA_038380435.1. Classification (NCBI taxonomy): domain Eukaryota; kingdom Metazoa; phylum Arthropoda; class Arachnida; order Araneae; family Heptathelidae; genus Ryuthela; species Ryuthela nishihirai. Next base: position 13,047,954 of record JAWZYU010000004.1, read on the forward strand.
CTGCCTGGTTGTGTTGTGTCAACTATGAAGTTTGGTGGAGGAGGCATGTTCTGGGGCTGTTTCTCATGGTTCAGGCTGGGCCCCTAGTTCCAGTGAATGGCACTCTAAATACCACGGCCTATAATGACAGTCTTGATAATTATGTGCTCCCAACTTTATAACAGTTTGATGAAGAACCTTTTCTGTACCAACATGACAATGCTCCCATTCACAAAGCGAGGACTATGAGAATGGTTTGATGAGATGGGTGTGGAAGAACTTAGCTGGCCTGCACAAAGCCCTGATCTTTATAAACCCCATGGAACTCCTTTGGGATGAATTGGAATGCTGACTGCGAGCCAAGCCGAACTGCCTGACATCAGTGACAGGCTTCACTAATGCTCTTGTGGCAAAATGGCAGGTAATTCCAGGAACAATGTACCAAAATCTAATGGAAAGCCTTCCCTGCAGAGTGGAGGCTGTGATAGCAGCAAAGGAAGGATGGGCCAACACAATATTAATTCCTTTCCTATTACTGGGAGATTGTGGATGAGTGGGTGTCTGGATACTTTTGATCATATAGTGTATATACTGTATATATGTACAAAGTATAAATCAACTTTACAATACAGAGTAAATGAAAAAAAAACACCTGCTGTGCCTCTTTCTCCTTTGCTTTTTGAGAAAATGCTTGGACTGGTAGTGGAACAGAAAATGGTGGCTTGTGGCATGCATCTTTACACTAAGATGGCAGTTTATTAGATACACCACCCCTCATCATATAAATGTTTCATTCATATGACAACACATAATATTTCACGAGACTGTGGTGTGCAGTATACATCAGACAGACCAGTTCTTTGAGAATTAAAGTTGGATTCAACCTCAGAATGGGCAAAACGAGCGACTTGAGTGACTTTGAATGTGGCATGTTAGGTGTCGGAGTTCAATACCATAGCAGACAAGCAGTACCGAATAAACAGAGAACACAAAATCTACATTATCAGAAGCAACTTCAAATTTCCTTTTCGACAAACTTTTCCTTTAGATTACTAAAGAGTCTGCTATAACAAACACTTTAAATGTATATTCCAAGTTGAAAAAATAACATTCTTCAGTTAACATACACCTAAACACTGAAAAAAAACTGCCATATCTGCCAGTATATCAGGATAAAAAAAAAAGACAACCTTGCTTAAATAATAACAAAGGTTCTTTAGCACTGAGAAATAAAATGTAAAAGTTTATTTTTCAAACAACTGAGTAATAAAAAATTATCAGGTGCAAACTCAAGAGTTTTTTGGGGCAGTACTGTCTTCAGTGAAGCAACATTAGGGTTGATTAAAACATCCTTCCATATGGGACTCATGAATAGCTGAAACAAAAATCGAGCTTTGCTGTGAAAGCAACTGGAACCCACACCTCTCAGTTAAATTCTGGGCATTCTTGACCACTATTAGTTGCTAACTGTTTCTTCAGCTAATGTTACTTATAAACTTTCCCAAATACTTTTGGATTCACTAGTGGTGCTTTGTTGGGAACAGACAACCAACCTCTTATGCTGGAAAATAACATTTAGTCATTCACATTTTTGCCATTATATCAATAATTCTATGGTAGAGTATCACAGGAGACAGCCAACAATATTCAGGAAGTTTGTCACAATGGTTAAAGAAACATTGGCAGTTGATAGTCTAGTAGTCAAGAACATATGGCACATGTAACTGGGAGGCATGGGTTTGAATCTCACTCGTGGCATGAACTCAATTATTTCACTATAGCAAAACTCGATGTATTCACAGGATATCACTACCACTGAATATACTGTAATAATCTACCACTGAATGTAATGTGATAATCTACTACTTAAATACTTCATGTTGTAAGCATGACTTCAATGTCCTGGTTCAGGAAGGAATAGGATATGTCTTTATCACAATTACCTTATCGACAATAGTTTGATAGAAAATTGATCCACATCCTAACAATATAGTGCCCATTGACTGGGAGCATAGCACACTGCAAGAACATGGTTCAACTTTTTACAAAGCCATCGTTCATGAGACAATCGAGATAATGATCTCTTCAACCAGGATAATGGAATTACCCTTCACAATGTGGAAGTTTTAAACAGCCTTAGCATTATCACTTAGTGTCACTTCACCACATATTGAGGACTGTCCTTGTACTGAAAAGTTTTCAAGTTTGTGTCTGATAACTTTTTACCATGAAAATTGTTGTAAGGGTTCAATTATTTGATTGCTAAATGACAAAAAATCTTTTATTCTTATTACCAGCATATCATATCAAGATAACATCAGCAAAAAATTATTTAAAAGGGTACCTTGGAAAGTTTTAAAAAATAGATGAATTTTGAGGGCTAAATATACCAAAAAATGTAAAAAATTACCTTAATACATAATTTAAAAAAATAGAAATTTCAATTCACCATTAGATATTTTGTATACAAGTTACTACTAACTACTGAAGGTATGCTATGTGGAAATAAAAAAAGTAAATTTTACAAGGATGTGATCAGACCTTTGTGCAATATGCTATCTTAGATGTTATTGACAGCAGAATAATCTCCAAATATGGAGACTTTCACTTGATTCCCACTTTCCACTATTTCTGTACTCTTTTGAAACCATGTTCCACTAACTGTTTTGAACAGTATACATGATAATTTCAATACCTCTTTATCAAATCTTCCTGGTCTTCTTAAACAGGGATCAAGAGCACCCAATTTATTTGTAGCTGCAATAACAACAACATTTGTAGACTTCAAATTATCCATTGCAGTCAACAGCTGCTCTAATAATGTAGAAGTATGGCTGTATTTTCCACATACAGCAGGTATAATGCTATCAATATCATCAATGAAAATAATACAACCCCCTTCAGCATGTGATTTTGCAGCTTGAAACAATTGGCTCACTGAAGCTTGATATTCTCCTGGTTGAAATTTTGCTAATTCTGAACCTTCAACATTAATTAAGTATGCCTTACTCTCATAAGCAATTTTTTTCACCAATGTACTCTTGCCACAGCCAGTAGGGCCAACAATCAAAATTCCTGTTTGGCACTCCAAACCACTTTTGCTATATGTCTCTGGATATTGACTAGGAAATGTAACTAAAATCTTAAGAAGTGAAATTACTTCTGTCATCCCACCAAGCTTAATATTCTTATACCGAAAATTTTGATCTATATGATCTTTAGTTATTATCTCACATATTTCAATTTTTGTCCATGGTGCAATTTTTCCGATTACATCATTAAACGTTTCTGTTATCTGAAGGGCGTGAATATAACATAGCTGAGCCAAAGGGTGTTCTTCACATTTAACAATACATCCATTTAGTACACCATACGATCGGATTATGTTGAAAACACACATTTCAAATCTGCGGTGTTTTTTCCATTCTAGCAGTCCTTTAGCATCAGTCAATATAACTTGAATTCTAACACATTGTAAAAATACTGATGGAAGAAGTTTAAATTTCAGCATAAAATCCGCTGAACTTTTTCTGGAGTTTCCTGTATTTGGTAACCTTAACGGTAAAGAAACTGTATCGTCAGCTTGAATATAAGTCGATATATCAATCATCAACGGATAAACTTTACATATCAGGGTTTCGTACGAACTTTCAATACTAATATAATCACCGATTCCGGCTCTCAGGTCATACATCAGTGACGAATGTAGTTTACATTTTTGGCTTAACTTATCCCGTTCAGGTAGTTTAATAACATCAATTTTTGCTGATATCATTCTCTTTTGCATCAGCTTTAGCAACCTTAACTCTGTTCAGTATATGTCACACGTTTTTCAAAGATGCACATGTGCTCCGTTGTGCCACAAATTCTGCTATTCACAATTACGGTTTCACTCATCTAAGAAGAACTGGCAACGGAAGCAATTAAAGTGCTGTGAAAGCGTCATACATGAAGTTTTTGCAATATCTCGCAAGTTGCAGCATGAAATAGTAGAAGAGAGATATCGCACAGAAATTTAGAAAAAGCGTTGAATGCAGTTGGTATAGTGCCTATAAGTAATGGTGTGGCAATCATCAATAGCCTAGCCATTAAAAAATGGTAAAAAAAAATGGTCTCCTACCGACAATCCTACGGTGCTACTTCAACACGATATTTTGCCGCTTTGCGGGTTAAATTTCTTACGGTGATACGGACATCGGTAATTCATTCTTAGACTTGTCTACACTTCATTTAATGAAATATCATTTTAGATGAAATGCGAACAAATGTAACTACATGATTCTTTACTTTTCACAGTGTTGATGTTAAACTTAGCAACACTGAAAACCGCTTTAAATTTCCGAAACTGATTTCACAGTAATGAATTAACTTATATAAATGACCGATTATTTTAAAGAAATGAAACAGATAAAACGTTTATTCAGGTATTTGCATGATATTCAGCATCCTCAGCAGAAAGAAAACACAAATATCCAACCCGTGCCTGGAATTGGAATCTAGAGATTTCAAAATTAGCTCTATTACTGCACGGATTAGACATTGTTTATAAAGGTGACCTTGACTTACCTGGTTGAGCCGTCATGGTCACCACTGTATGTGTTAACTCAAACCCAAGTCCACCAATGTCTACAAGGTTTTTTTACCATCGTTTGTTTATCAAACGTGTTTACTACGATAATTAATACAAACTTCTGAAAAAAAAATTGTTGCTGCCACGGCGGGAATTGAACTATGAGTTTCAAAAAAAAATTTGTAAACATATAAAACATCGAACCGTAACCGTTATTTCATATGCAATGGTGTACTTGTTGCTGTACGTTTCACTTTAAAATTGATAGTAAAAGAAATTAAAGTAATGCCATTCACTGAAGATTTTTATCTTCCCTCAGAGGAAGAATTAACAGTAGAAGAGGTGAATATTTCAACTCCTTCTTTGAAGGCTGGAGCAATTCATTTTGGGAAATATTGTGATGAGCAAAGTAAAGTGAGTATTATTCTAAAGCTCGCATTTAGATTTTGAAATTTTTAACAATATTATTTAAGTATACACTTACACTAGTAAGCCACAGTACCCCTGCTTAAAATTAGCTATATTTTAAGCAGGGGTACTGTGGAAAAGAGCTAGAAAATATATATCATAGCGGCCTTCAGTGGTGTAACTAAAGTCTAAATTTTGAGATTGCAAAAGAGTTTTTTTTTTGGTGGCTATATATTATTTGTAACATAAGTAATCCCCTCAAGCAGCTGCTTGCCTCGTTTATATACCAAAGTAGTAGGTCAACACTTATCCCTTTGATCACTAGCCAAGTGCACTATCCACTTTGGCATGGGATCGATATTACACGTAAGTATGAGGAATAATAAAATACAATTTCACATGGAGAGCCTGCTAAGTTCTAGAAAGGTACACTTAGGGTTGGATTTTTGCATAAGATAACTAAGCTATAGCTTAGTGCCTCACGATGTGAAGGTCCTGAAAGAAATGTATTTCAAGTTTTACTGCACTATGAAATTTTTTTAAAAATTTAATCTATTGTGCAAACACTGGTTCATCTTTGCTTACCAGTGCTAGAATAATGTTTTCACCACATCAATTTCATGTTTATTTTTCAATGTTCCCCTCAATCAGAATGTTTATATATTTCGAATTTTGGGGCCTCTGAAATTTGGATAACTTAGGGCCTTTTCAATATACCTTAGCTTAGAGCCTCAGAAGGTCAAAATCTGGGGTACATTGAATAAGCCAACTGTTAGAAGACTGGTTTTGTCATTTGCTATGCCAGAATATATGGAATGAATTTAGTAAGGAATATAGGCATTGGAACATTCTTGAGACATTAGTCCCATGCAGCACTCCCAACTTACACAGCTACTTATGAGCCACGAGTAGAGCCGGCTTGATGGCATTGTGATCATTGCAATTGCACCGGCCCTCGCACTTACAAAAGCCCCCACGTGCATTGTAAATTTTCCATTTTTTTTTCATTTGAGGTTTGCAGTCACTCATTGGTGAGGAGTGAATCTGAAAGGTACATCTATGTAACTAAAGTATATGTTTAGATCTGATGTCAAATTATTTATAATTTACCATTTAACACGTTATGAATGTGTTTTTTTAATCATTATGTGTAAAGAATCTTATTTCTTTAGGATTCTGAAAAAATATTCTAAATATTTAACTGTCACTTCAATAGATTCCTTTCAATAAATCTGCTTAGTTAAAAGATTTTTCACTATTAATCATAAAACTTTATAACTTATGGTTTCTAATACTGCATCCCATAAATAATCTATGATTAATAGAATAATACAATAAAACTCCAAGGTATCAAGAGTTTTGGAAAGGAGAGCTTCTGGTGAAGCAAAATATAATTTAAAAATTGATTTTTTTTTTACCCGTAGGAAGTGGGAATTATGAAATTCTTGTTTGTATATTTTACTATTGTTAAAAAGAAATTTCATATTTTAGGAAGTGTTTAAACTTGAAAACTTTTAAACAACTTTTTCAAAATAAAGCAAGTTTTTGAAACTTGCTTTATTTGTGGTAATTGCTTACATCTGCATAAAATAGTAGAACTGTTTTTAAATTGAGAAGATATTTAGGGACATTTGAGAGAGGAATATTTTTTTAATGTGCATCGATTTAAAATAAATAAACTCAGTTACATCTTTCCAAATTGGAGAGCATGGACTGAAAATTATATTTCCATTCTTCCTGGTAATGGCAAATAAATTTCAGCATGCAAATAATTAACTGGGAACTATTTCCCATGGCTGAGTGGTTAGCATGCTTGGCTACTGATCTAAGGGACCTGGGTTCGAGCCCCGGATAAGGCATGGATGTATGTGTCGTTTTCTGCTGAGGTCTTGCCATCCTCTCAGACCCTCTACTATGGGATATAAACTGACAGGCTCCTGTTAGACCTCTGTGGCAAGCAGCTGCTTAAGGGGGTATTTATATTAAATTTAATTTGATAAAAAAAAAAACTAAATATGCATTTTCTTATATACCAGACTATTAGTCTATTATACAGAAATAACATTCTACACTGCTTTACAAATAACGTAAACTAGATTTTAATCGAAAGGAAATAATACAACAAAAATATATGAAAACTAGAATGGTAAAAAAGTAGAAACAGCTCATTCATTGTATTAAGACAAATTTAGGTAGACAATGGTAGAATTCTCCCTTGAAATAGAACAGAATTTTTCCCACAAAAGAGGCTCATTAGGGATGAACAACAATTTTTGTTATTTCTGATCCTTTTACACCTCTCAGCTGTTGATTGGAGCGAAGTTGAAATGGGGTTCCTTTAAACACAAAAACTGATGCAACCATCTGTGGACCTCATTATGGCCTTTCAGTATGCATAGCATTATATAAAATTACCTCAGTCAAATAGCTGTGATCTTTGATCAGCTTTGGAGCAGGAAGAAACCAGAAGATACTATGGTTTAAATTTCTTAGGCAAAGATTGCCACTAGGACCCAGGCCGTGGTCGTTAGACAAACACTTTTAAGCCACCAGGAAATTCAGTTGCCTGCTGCTGTTACTAGTCTTGAATGACTGAATAGAAATCAGATTTACAGAAATAAATTCTCTGATTGGAGAAGGCGAGTTTCTTATACACAAGGAGGGCAAAGAGCTAGTGTCAACTGACAGCATTTTCCCCACATTTCATATAAAGAATTTGGAACTGAAGAACTGAACTTGAAGCAGAAAATATTATCAACACAAGGTGTAAGTTTTTGGTGAAATTAGCCTCCAATAAGGGGCTCCCTACACCAATTATCAAAACTACATAAAGCTAAAGATGCTCAGATCTAGAAAAAAATAAAGGGGGAGCAAATTATGCAATCAAGCTGGGGAAAAAAGTAAAGGGGTGCAAGAAACTGAATTTGCATTGCAATATAACATTTTCCCATCTGTTCTAGAAGTCTTTAAAAATATCTTCAAATATGTGTAAACTATGCAGAAGTTTGCTAATTTTTAGCTTCCATTATTCTTACTAACATTCACAAATGTTGCCCTCCCCTCTTTTAGATCTGGCTGTGAAAGTAAATATACAATTTTCTGTAATTTATTTGAAAGTATTTACGTGTATACAAATTTTTATTATTTTTTTGCTACTTAAATTTTATTTCCCAGAGGGAATGTTTTTTTTTGCATTTGTTGCCTGAAAATTATATTTTTATGTGTGTTTTAAATGTTCAACAGAATGAAGTTTTCTATAAAAAACATTTGTTGCATGTGTACCTCTGTACTCAACATATGAAAACTTAGCTGGGTAAGAGAATGTGTTCCTAATTTAATATATATTAATACTCCTGACTTATTAGATTCTCTACACTGATAATAAATAACTCATGTATTCTTCTATATTATATAATTCAACCTCTTCAATTTCAGACAACAATATCACATCAAATCTGTAATCCATATGCTCTATTAGCACAATTAATTCGTTAAAGTTTTGCCTTAAACTTCTGATATTAAAGTGAATTACAGACACTTTTGGGAATTCATTTAAAGTATGATTCTCATATTCACAAAAATCAAGTAGAGTTATTGATTTTGTATTATAAAGCTCATATTCTACAGAAGTACCTATACTTTCTATGACTATTGTGAAACAATGCAAAAAAAATCTTGATTGTAGTGCCTTTAGAATAATTAATAAAACCCATTTGCCTAATCACAGATTTATTTTTTATCACTATCCAAATCAGAAAAATATTAAGTTTATTAGCAAAGTTAATCATACCAACTCCACTAGATGGCGACACTCGTCCCATATAAAATTATCTATCATGGGAAGTAGCTATCTCCAAATAATTCTTTAGACAAATTTCATATTCACAATTTCTTTTCATAACAATAATCATCATTTCAACATTTTGAATTTTTATCCTACACACTCTAAGTATATTGAGTGAAGAAAGGAAAATTCTTAAACAAATAATATATAATAAATACACCATTCCCACAGTGAAAAACCTCTCTTCAGAGAATATATCCATGAATAGATTTGTTTCCATGATTAGATGAGTTTCCATGATTATCCATGAGTAGATGTTGTTATTCTTTGTCTTTTCACAAATTTCATGTATGCATTTACTTTTTCTATTAAAAGTCCCTCTTTCAAAAATTTTTACTCTTAGCTCTAAATAGTCAGCTCTAAGAATTTAGCACTAAATATCTTAGTTCTAAGTTTTATTTATCCAATTTACACAAAAAGCATACTGCCAAGTTTCATAATACATAGAAACAGAATATGTGCTTAAATCTTCAAAAAGCAGTATCAATGTATTTAAAATATGTTTCAAACCCTTAAGCCAATATAAAAAAAGGTAAACAATGAAATTACAAATTTCATATAATTTGTACTCAGTAATATTTTGAAATAATCTCTTCATCTGAAATGGTTCCTTTGTATAGGCATTAAAAGTATTTACAACCCTCACTAGAGTTATATGTATTTCTTCTGTCTTTAATACGTTAATGTATACTTGAATGAAGCAAGATTTTTCTAATTCAACACACATTACAACTTCATGTAATCTATTTGTTTCTCTAGAGTGCAATAAACTACTACAAGTAACTGTAGCATACATATAAGGTTTTACACACTGAATCCATTTACTTAATTTAAAAAACAAACAAAAACTACTTGGACTGTCCTCCAAGAACACTACCAATAAAATTAAAACTTGCACATTAGCATCTTCTGATAGGATTTTTATGGGCAATTCTCCTCCTACAAAGGAATTTGGAATGTTTAAGAAGTATGATTTTATTGTTGTTAATTCTCCATTATAAATATGGAAATGCACCTGTTTAAAGTGGTCTGGCCCCAGTGGAACAACCAGTGCAACTCCATGTGAGCTCTTTGATCCTTGACAATGTGAAAAACTATTCCAAGTACCTAACATAGAAATTGCAACTTTGCCTAACCTTGTCAATTTTTCTGCTACCAGATTTATGCCAAAAGTAATAATACTATCTCCCAAAAGCACTATCAGTGTTTTTTGGAAAGCAATTACATGTAAAATGGTTTGTTTCATACACATAATCTTAATATTAAGAGAGTCTATACAAAGAGTTGACTTAATCAAGCTTTCTTTTGACTCAACACACATTACAGTTCCATATGATTTATTAGTCTCCCTACATTGAAAGGAACTACTGCAAGGAATTGTAGGATGCATTTCAATTTTGACATAACATAATAAAAACAGATGAAAACAAATTGGGTATATTGCCAGTATCAGAGTCAATGCAATATGATTTTGCACATTAACAACCTGCAGGATTTGTATGTACAACTGTTCTCCTACAGATTAATATGGAGTGTTAAAGAAGTAATATGATTTTATTGTTGTTAGTTCTCCTTTGTAAATATGAATATGTACCTGTTTAAAGTGGTCTACCCAGTGGAACAACCAGTACAACTCCATGTGATCTCTCTGGTCCTTGACAATGTGAAAAACTATTGCAAGTATCTAATACAAAAATTATAATTTTTCTTAGCCTTGTCAGTTTTTCTGCTACCAAGTTTATGCCAAAAGCAATAATACTATCTTCCAAAAGCACTCTCAGTGTTTTTTTGGAAAACAAATTACATGTAAAATGGTTTGTTTCATACACCTAATCTTAACATTAAGAGAGTCTATAACAAATAGTTGACTGAAGCAAGCTTTTTTTGACTCAACCACATTACAATCCCATATGATCTATTAGTTTCCCTACATTGAAAAGAATTACAAGCAATTGTATCATAAAAACAGATGAAAACAAATTAGGCTCATTTCCAATATCAGAGTCAATGCAATAAGATTTTGCATATTAACAGCCAGCAGGATTTCTTAGTACAATTGTTCCCCTATAGAGGAATTTGGAATGTTAAAGAAGTAATATAATTTTATTTTTGTTAATTCTCCCTTGTAAATATATAAATGTATTTGTTTACAGTTAACGTGCCCCAAGTAAACAATCATTATAACTTCATGTTATCCCTTTGGTCCTTGGTATTGTGAGAAACAATTGTGAATATATAATGCAAACAATTTAACTCTTCCAGACATCGTCGATTTTCTACTAATAAATATATATCAAAATTGATAACCATTGTATTGCAAAAGCCTTATCAGTATTATATGGAAAGCAAGTATATAAATTAGAATTTGTTTCCTAAATTTAATCTTATTATAAATTGATCATACAGGAACGAAAATATTCAAAGGGCAACATATAATAAACAATCCAATCAGATAAGTTATCAGCAGCAAAACCTTGTATTATGTCAGATTTATTATATATTGCCCTTTCTATAATGGTACTAGGAATTTCAAAAGCATTATGTACAAAATTAAATTCAATTCTCCTTCTGTTCACTATTACTTGTTTAATAGTCACATTTTTGTTCACCATATATTGCAATACATATTTAGAAATAAAATAGATAATTATTATACCCATTTGCACCAGGCTATAGAATATTCCAATTAATAATTTATTATAATCAGTTAGAGAGAGTAAATTTTTTTGCTAACAGAAAGTATCGTGAACAAACCTGCCATTGGAATATGGAAAAGAATCATACTCATTAAAAATCAATCCAAAGTGAATGCACAGTATTCCCTGTTAAGAACATTAATTAATAGATTCTGAAAAAAATTCATTGCCGCCACGGCGGGAATCGAACCCGCATCTCTCCAGATTCATGCCAGAGCGCGCTACCATTGCACCACGCATCGGACAACGAATATTTTCAGAATATGACCTTATAAATCTTCTTCCTGAGACATGACTGAGATAGCGCCATCTATACTCAAGGAGATGCAACTTTTTCAGTCGTTGCATTTGATTATCAGATGTTAATGAGAAGGTCGCTAACGCTAAGACGTTAATATATAATTAAAAATCAATCCAAAATGAATGCACAGTATTCCCTCATTAACATCTGATAATCAAATGCAACGACTGAAAAAGTTGCATCTCCTTGAGTATAGATGGCGCTGTCTCAGTCATGTCTCAGGAAGAAGATTTATAAGGTCATATTCTGAAAATATTCGTTGTCCGATGTGTGGTGCAATGGTAGCGCGCTCTGGCATGAATCTGGAGAGATGCGGGTTCGATTCCCGCCGTGGCGGCAATGAATTTTTTTCAGAATCTATTAATTAATGTTCTTAACAGGGAATACTGTGCATTCACTTTGGATTGATTTTTAATTATATATTAACGTCTTAGCGTTAGCGACCTTCTCATTAACATCTGATAATCAAATGCAACGACTGAAAAAGTTGCATCTCCTTGAGTATAGATGGCGCTGTCTCAGTCACGTCTCAGGAAGAAAATTTATAAGGTCATATTCTGAAAATATTCGTTGTCCGACGCATGGTGCAATGGTAGCGCACTCTGGCATGAATCTGGAGAGATGCGGGTTCGATTCTCGCCGTGGCGGTGAATTTTTTTCGAAATCTATTAATCATACTACATTGTAAGCAATGTACTATTTTCCAAAATGCAAAGCTTACTAAATCTACAAGAATATTTTTATGCTTTAAACGTATAGGAAAATTAAAATTCTTTAGAATATGATTTATTTGTAAATCTAAAATCTGTTTTACCTCTGAGAGGTCCATATAAAGATATACATACATTAAACCATAATACATTAACCTCAAATTAACATTAATATTAATGACAATGTCCTCTTCATCTCTTATTCTAAATATTTTTGATTCGGAAGACTTCCTTAAAAAGATTTTGCCTTTTATCCATGCATACTGATATTTATTCTTTATCTTGAATTGTTTAACTATAAAAAGGTTTTTTTTTACATATTTTGGTAGGTGATCATTTATATATATGTTATTATTCTTAAATTTACTGCTTAACACATATGCTGTTAAATTCTTGTTTACTTTTGGTATTAGTATCCATTTATCTCTTATCTTCTTATCCTGAAATTTAACTATAATTGGCTTAGGTTTATTTTAATTGATTGTTGGAACTCTATGAGCTATTTCAGTTTGACCCTTTTCCCCTATTTTCAATACATTAGCAACTTTTTCAATTATATCATTTATATCCTCACCTGGTTCTACTGGTAGTCCTACAATTTCAATGTTATTTGCCTTTGATCTTGCTTCTAATTGATTTACATCTTTTCTAATTTCTTTGATCTCTTGTTTCAAGGCACTGTTTTCACTGGATAAAGTCTGATTTTTTTTCTTTTTCAATTTATCAAACTGAGTTTTAAATTCCTTGAACTTTTTATATGTTCTTGTAACATTTCATAATTAAAATCCAAGGATCTTTTTATTTCCTTTATATCAATCCTAATACTATCAATATCCTTCTTTAGATCATTTCTAAAACTATCATTGTCCTTCATTATGTCATTTCTCAAGGCAACAGTTGCATCTCTTATGTCATTTCTAATGCCAATTACTGACTCCCAAATTTCATTTTTAAGAGAACTAACTATTTCTATCAGTGAAGACAATTCTTCCTTTTGGTGTTCTCCTGTAGCCATTTCCATATCTTTGCAGTGTTCTTTTTCAAGTACTTCTCCTTCTGTTTCCAAAAGTGTGTCCTTATTTCTGATCATGCAATTGGGACACTTCCACTTCTTCCTTTTATCCCAGGTAAAGTTTCTAAATTTAATTTCATTTAGTCCAACACAGTTAAGGTGAAAGAATCATTTACAGCCATTTTCACAGCATATACCTTCTCCTTCCTCATATATAGAGTTGAACAAGAATTCCATATAAGTTCAGACATTTTACAAATCAAGATGTTTATATTCTTATCCATTCATGTACATTAGATATATATATATATCTTGCATTTATTATTTCTAGTAATGTATTCACTCGTTAAAGATGCATTTAAACGTAGAATCTAATCTCACTTTATGGAGCAATCAAATCTTAACACTGGTCTCAAGGCTTTCCTTTACATTATTCCTAAGTCAAACTATTATGACATTTAAACCATTCATTTCATTATTCTATAAAAAAAAACGCCCACCTTCTTCTGTAATCTCTTGAATCTTAGAAAATAATTTAAAAATATTCAAATTACTTGATGTATCAATCAGAGTGAAAAACACTGCTTCCTACCAACCAATATCTTGTTGCCAAAATTATCTTGTAGTCTTCAAACATTGGTTTATATCAGCCCGTTAAGACATTTTTAGCAGTAGCTGTTGTTGGTTTTTTATTTTTATGCCCTATCTTTGCTCCTTAAATCTGATTTTTTGTTAAGTTTTGCCTATGTACAGTTCAGTTGCATGTGTTGTTATGTCTATCAGTGGTATACTATATCACTCTCCACTTGGTGAGATATACACATTGTATCAGAATAATATGACCACCCACGGAATCACAGTGTACCCACCCAGGCACAGAGTGCACATGACAAGGTCGACCACACGGAGATATAAGCTGTTGGCCAGGACAAATGAGCCATAATGCGTAACATGAGCACAATGGGCATAGGTATTGATTTGACGGATATTCAAAAAGTAATGATCATCAGCTACCACACCAAATGTGGAAGCATCTTGGAAACAGCAGACTTCATGGCAGACTTCATGCCACGCTGTCTCACTGCTGTCATCCGGACCAACTATTTTTAAGCTTCTTTAATGTTTATTTTTAGTTATTTCACAGTAAAATGATAGTTTTTCATTTTATTCTGTGATGTATTTATTAAATTATTTTGTAGGAGTTCATGCTGTGTCGTAGGGAAGAAAAGGATCCCCGTAAGTGTCTTAATGAAGGCAAAGAAGTAACTGCTTGTGCCATGGATTTTTTCCGCAAAGTGAAAAAATCTTGCAGAGAACCATTTGAAGCTTATGCATCATGCTTGGAGTGGAAAAGTTGTGACTTACACTTAAGACAGTAAGTTTTTATATAAATATTTTTATCATTTAGAACAGCACTTCTGAATATTTTATGGATCATGACAGATGCTTTTGAAAATAGAATGAGGCGTAATAAATCGCTATTGTTGGTTTGCCAAAAACCGAGAATGAAAGCTGGGACAGAACTGAAGAATTGGTGAATCAACTATTTGCTGAAAAATTAAAATTAGAGAATATAAAAATTGAAAGAGCTCATTGAGTAGGAAGGCTCTAGGGCTCCTCAATTTATATCAATGGTGATTACACCAATTCAGTAAGAAAAGCAAGAATGGAATTGCTGAAATTTATTAAAGCAAAGAATACTGCAGGGAAAAGATATTCTTTACAGTATGATAAACTGAAATATGAAGGATTAATATACAAATATAACCCTTCCATTGGTGTGTATCAATTCAATGAACAGTCTGCCTGATTATGACATGAACATTAATTGTGAATATGTTACTAATGATGATTATGTAGAAAAATCTGGAAAGTCTATTAATGTTTTTTTTACATGAATGCTAGATCATTATATAAGAACAGTGAAGAAATTGCTGATCTTTTATGCATGTTAAAAACAAAATTCTCATTTCTTTTATTTACTGACACATGGTATACTGATATTAAAAGGTTACATTCATATTCCAGGTTATGAATTAATACATATAAACAGAAAAGATAAATCAGGGGGAAGAGTAGCAATTTATTATAAACACAACTTTCAGGTAGAGGTAATTGATAATTTGAATATATGTTGTGAATTCATTGCAGTGTGTGTTATTAAAGTTTCAAATTATGGTTATGTCATTTGTATTTATAGGCCTCCAAATGGTAATATGCAACTGTTTTTGGATCATATGGAATTCATTTTACAGTATATAGCTCTGAATCATATAAATGTCTATATTTTTGGAGATTTCAATTTAAGAATGGAATTAAACAGGATTAAGTTCCATAACTAATTTCTCAGAATTGGTTATAAAGTGTATGACTTAAAAATAACAACCTCACTACCAAAAAGAATCACAGAAACGTCACGTTCCATTTTAGATCTTTGTATAATTAACAAGACTGATCTATTTAACTATGTATTAACAAGTCCAATTTCTGATAACTAATGATGAGGTTAGGCAAAGGAGTCTGCAACCTCCTTTAAGCAGCATATTGTGCAGAGAGAGACTCCGCTGGTTTGGCCATGTTGCCTGTATGGATAATTATAGATTGGCAAATAGGGTTATGAACAGTGTGCCTAGAGGCCTCAGAAGGAGGGGGAGACCTAGGATGTGGTGGGCAGACAATGTCAGACAGGACCTTGTTAGAATTGGTGTGCAGTGGCCAGATGCAGCAGATGTAGCTCAGGACAGATATGCTTGGAGAATTAAACTGCGTGGTCTGGTTGGACCTCCGTAGCCCATGGCTGCTTGAGGATGATGATGATGTTGACCACTAATTAGCATTATTTATGAAGAAATGACCACCACACACATTTACATTCAGATGCTACTCTAAAAGAATTTAAGTAAATTCGAAGAGGTGATGAAACTTGAAAATTGGGATGCAATTATACAGGAAAATGACGTTAATATTGCCTACAATACAAATTGACACAGTTAGTAAACGTTACCAAGACACATATCAACATAGTTAGTAAACATTACCAAGTTTGTTTTCCGGAGATGAAATCCAGAAAAAACACAACTAATCATCAGAACTATAAACCATGGTTATCAGAGGAATTAAAGCTTAAAATTAAAAAAAATAATATGTATAAAAAGTTTATTAGGAATGAAAAATTCGTTGAATACAAACAATTCAAGAATGAACTAAATCATGAAATAGAGCAAAATTTAACTATTTTAATGAGAAATTAACCACACACAAAGATAATAGTAAAGAAATTTGGAAAATGATTAACGAACTTATTTATAAAGAGTAAAAAACGAATGATATTAAGGAAATTAGAGATAAAAATGTTTTTATAGATAATCCTAAAGCCATGGTTGACACTTTTGGTGAGCATTTCTTTGAACATAGGGGAACAATCAAGGAGTAGATGACTCAATTGACTTCCATTTCTATGGATTACTACTTTGTAACTCTTTCTTCATTTTACCACTAAATCAAAAAGAAGTTGAAAATGCGATAAAGACATTGCCGATAAGAAAAGTTATGGTATAGATGATATAACAGCTAAGCCAATCAAAAGAATTTCAAATACAATTGCACCTTTTTTAACATATATTTGTAATATTTCTCTTAATAAATGTTTTTTTTTTTTGCATAAATTAAAGAAATTTCAGTTACTACCACTCTATAAGAATGGAGATTAAAAAAAAGATGGAAAATTATAGACAGATTTCACTTTTGCCAATATTTTCTAAGATGATTGAAAAAGTGGTATGTCAATTACAAAGTTTTGTCTTGAAAAATAAAGTGATTTCAAATTATCAGTTTGGTTTCGAAAAAAATCACTCAACATAACTAACAGTATTAAATCTTAATACTGCTAGTTATTATATTATCCTGAGATGTTTTCAGTGTGACCAAAAAGTTTCAAGTGTGTTCAGTGATATTAGAAAATCCTTTGACTCAGTTGATCACACAATACTTTTTCAAAAATAAAATTTATATGGACTAAGAGGGGGATATTTTAAAATGGATGAAAAGCTACTTATCAAATAGATCACAGATAGTATATTTAAGTGGTGTGAGCTCAAAACCATCTATTATTCATCAGGGTGTACCCTAAGGATCAATTCTAGGGCCATTTCAGAAAAAAATGAAATCATATTTGTATGCAGATGACACAGTCTTCATAATGTCTTCAAATTCTATAACAGATATGCAGACAAATGAATGAAGAATTAAAAAAAATTTTCGAGGTGGTTTAAGGAAAGCAAATTACATATAAACTGCTCAAAAACAAAATTTTTGATGTTTCACACATTGCAGATCAATGGTATTAAGTTAAATATAGGTAGCTGTGACATTACTAGAGTTACAGAGTTTAATTTCTTAGGAATCATGTATAGACAACAAACTTAAATGAACACCCATATAACTTACACCCTTATCCAGATCATTAGTAGAGCTATCAGCAAAATCTACAGAATTCCGAACTTAGCCAAAAATTTAAGAACGCTGTATTATGCTTTTATTTACCCAACTCTGTTATATGGCAATATTGTATGGTCAGGTACTTCAAAAGAACTTTTAAATTCTGTTCTATTATTACAAAAGCAATATGCTCGTTTAATTTTAAATTTGCAATATAGAGCACCAGTAACTTCATTCTTCAGGGAATTAAAAATTATAAATATGTTTCAAATACGAGATCTGAATATTTATAAGTATAAGTTTATATTTTTATGGGAACAAAAGTTATTACCATCAATATTTGATCTTTATTTCAAGAAGAGAAAGGAAATTCATTTACTGGCAACCAGATCCGAGGAAAATCTTTCTGTACTGAAATTCAAGAAGGCTATTTGTCAAACCTCTGTTACGTTTACTGCTGTCTCATTATGGAATACATTTACCAAATGAATTGAAATTAATATCTATTAAAAGTACTATATTAGTCTGGTATTATTATTATTATATATTAGTGTGTATATTAGTATGGTATTAATTGCACCTTCTTAATATATAGAATATGTAATTATGTTGACCATCAATATTGGATTTGTTCAATCAAATTCACTTGTATGTTATGTGTATATAGCTTTGTTAGAGCTATATTTTATATTTATGTTCATTCTTTTAACTGATGTTTCAATTTTTAAAATTTGTTGCATTGTAATTCCTTGAGACCTTAATAACCTATTCTAAGGTTTGGTTCCTTATATATGGAACTGTTAACTTTTTGCGAATTTCAATAAATAAAATCCTTCCACCAAACTTTAAACATACTCAGGAGACAAAAAACAAAAAGTAAAGCTTGTTTTAATTGTAAATAATTATATTGAAAGTTCAGTTTCAATTTGTTTTATACAAATTAACCCTCTGGCTTACATAGACATGTCTCAGATGGGAGAGGAAATGTATACATAGATGTCTCTTAGACAGTTGAGCAGTTGTAGTTATTTCTTTGAATAACTTCCTATCTATCAGTAGATGGCATGAAGCATCAGATACTGTTCCACAAATGCATGATAATGCCATTGCATAGTGCTTACAGAGATTGTTTTTAGAATTAGTTGCAGTTGTGTTATAAAAATTAATAAAATCTAGAATCGTCAATCACCAGCAAAGACTACAAGCAGCATAGTGGGCCCATTTTACAAGATTCCAAATAATTGGGGGTGGGGCAAAAAGTTTTCCAAGACTGGGTAGTGTGTGAAGAAAAAAAGAAGAGCCAGTGTAAATATGTGAAGTATTTTGCTGTCCTCCAATAATCCCAAGTGTTCAAGGTGTTCCACACTGAAACAGTTTTAAATCCACAAGAAATGCTTGATCATTTGAACATAACGAAGTAAAAGTTCAACAGTTTTCTATGGTGTTTTATTCAACAGTTTAGTTCTGATTTAATACATCTTGAATGTCAGTAATTAAAATGCAATATTGATTGATTTCATTAAACTTCAACAGTACACTGCAAAAACGACTTGCATTTTGACTTCACTGTTGAGATTAGTTCTGTTATATAAAAGGGCTACTACTCACATTCAGGCTGTACAACAGTGTTCCATAACCTGCTATACATTTTCTTTTCCTATCAACACTTGGAGGAATGCCATGGAATCTAATGCATGAAAACATTGATTTTTATTAAAAATATCATGCACACTTAGACGATCTTGCCACAATACACAAGTGTTCTGCATCACATTGGCTGTATAACACTACTATAGAGCCATGTCCAGTTAATCCTTTACTGGTAATTCCATAGATAGAGGTGACTGAATATAGGTAAGAATAATTTAGCTAATTTTATTAAAATTCAGTAGGCTTCTTTCCCATTAGCATTCCAGATACCAAATTTATAGTCAACTGGATACCACAATTGTCTCTAGTTGTGATTGATATAGATGGGCAAACAAATTTTCTGACGAGCAAAGTTTTCTTTCTGATGGGAGATATTTTAACATAAAAAAAACCCTCTATGCTATTTCCTATAAATCATATCGAATAGACACTTTTACACCAGAACATACAATTTTTTTCCAAATGGGTGTAAGATGGGGAAAAAAGTATTGATCTGTTTGTTCAGAATTGACTTTAACCAGTACTGACAATATGCAATATATTATTTCAGTTGTCGCAAAACTCAGGCAGCTCTGGATGAATGTATGTTTGAGAAGCTCAATATGGAAAGACCTCATATTGGATATTATACTGAGATTCGTACTCATAACACAAAGCGACCAAAACCAGTACGTCCTCGTAAGGAGTATCCAGATCCTGTACCATCACTGCCTGATGATTACCCTTTGGAACCAGCTGCTCATGGCTCCCGCTTCTTCTTTTTCCATTAAATCTTATAAAATATTAGGAACAGTATTGATATGCATTTGTTTTAGGGATATAAAAATAGATGAGCCTGAAGAATAGTAATTGAAAATGTAGTATGACTATGTTATGTTTAGAATAAATATGATGAACATTGTAAAATATGATTGTGTCAATTAATCATGCTTAAATTTTAATTAATCATATTGTGGACTTTCAATAATAATTATTTGATAGTACTGTTTGATAGTACTGTATGGTGGGTTAAGAATAATCAAACTAATGTTAAATAAAAAAATTCACAATTATGCTGTAATAATATTAATAATTCCTGAGCAACATTATTCTACATTTAGCTTATCACTGTTTACATAGTCAAGCCATGAGTATTTTCACCGTGGTAAAATAATTATACCATGGTGAAAATACTCATGGCTTGACTATGTAAATATTGATAAACTAAGTGTAAAATAATGTTGCTCAGGTGCTATTAATATTATTACAGTATAATTATGAATTAAATATTTTTTAACATTTTGCTGTATAGTTCAAATTAATGTTAAATAAACATAGAAAAAACAAGATGTTTATAAGAAGTATGACAGTTTACTACGTAATAAATAATCAAAGTACACTCATAAAATCGGTAACTGATTAACCTTTATCAACAAATGCAAAATAAAAGAGTATTCGAGATTTCTGTTATACTACACTCAAACCAAGATTAAAATTATTCTATAAACAGTAGATGCTATACTACTCGTGGTATTGGGGAAAACAGTCGGATCATTGACAACTAATGGAGTATGATAGTCGTGTGTCAGTGCTGTGAAGTTGTGGTTAATTAGTCATACCTGCATTGGCTTCGTTACTGCATTCTTCTTGAGACAGCCTTTTCTGCTGTACAAGGAGGGAAATTCCAGATTGTGTGCTATTCCTCACGGGAGCTGGTTCTTTCACCAGCTCCTGCTGTATCCTACTACTATGTCACCCGAACTGTACCCTACTACTGTGTCTCCTGAGCTGTAGACTGCGACTTGATCTTGAGATTGATTGGGCTGTACACCTCACTGGATCATAGTGTCGATTTTGATCTCTGGCAAACAGCTGCTCCTGAATCAGACATTCCAAGACTTCCTTCACGACACACTCAAATACAATCCAACGGGATCAGTTAAAGTTTCTTGTATCTGTCTCTTCAGCTGAACTTTTACCACACAATTAAAAGACCTTCTAGGCGTGAACTGGAAGGTGAGCTGTGTACCAATCCCTAGTGATGATGCACAGAACCAGCCAGGTCTAGCACCTAATGTCCGACCCCGCCTTCTCGTGGTGCAGGCCGTTAGTACCTTTCAAAAGAGATATTCTCTTTTTGGAAGGGAACGGAAGGGGAGGGCTGCCAGTTCAGTATGGCCTGCTGATCTGGTCATCTACGGCCACTTTTTTCTTTTTTTTCAACCCTGCTGAGGAGTGGTCAACTTCACAGGGTCCTGGTGCTGACCATTTATACCTACTAGACTGGACTTGTTTATGGATTTGAGCTTGATTATTGATCCTGGACTTGCTGCAGTGGTGGGCCTCTGTTGAGGGAGAGTCTGCCGCTGTGTTTTCTGTTTGCTTCTGGGTTGCCAGCTCTAAGTGAACAGAGGCATGGGATACCTTATATCAGCTGGTGGATAATCCTAATCAGAGGCCATCGCAGGTACCTGAACCTTACTTAGCTAGTTGGGCATCGTCAAGCCTAAACTGGAGTAATGCGTCTCAGGCAGGCCATGTGGCTCTTGAAAAAGTCCACTTGAAAAGGTGGTGCCTGAAGTTCCTACCAGGTGACTTCAGCCTTTAGCGGAGGAGGAACGGGTCTTTGCCCCATGCCTGCGATCAGGGGGCTGTTTGATATTGTTGGCCCTACCAATCTCAATAAACCTAATTTCTTTAAAAATCCTACTAATCATTTTCTCTCTGCAGGAACGTGGAACGTGAGGACATTACATAGAGATTATTCTCTTGATGTCCTCATGCAGGAATTCCAGCGCTATAACCTAGATATTCTAGGCTTGCAAGAGACCAGATGGACAGGTAAAGGTGAGATACTTAAAAATAACTTAAAAATTTCTCTTTACAGGTAGGGAGGATGGAAAGCATCACCAAGGCGTGGGTCTGCTGCTCAGCAGACATGCTAGTGATGCTCTTCTAGGATATGAGTGCATTAATGAAAGGTTTCTTACAGCAAAATTTCAGACAAGCATTAAAAACTTGAATGTTATCTGCTGTTATGCCCCCACTGAGGATGCTGATGAGAAGGATAGGTTTTACGGACAACTTCAGGATATTTTGAATTCTGTCAAGAAAGGAGATATTACCCTTGTTCTTGGTGACTTCAATGCCAAAGTTGGTACTGACTCTGATCTTTGGGGAGGGGTGATAGGCCCTTTTGGTATTGGTAGCTGCAATGGCAATGGGCAACGTCTCCTACAGGTAAGTAAACTCAATGGTTTCAGAATAACTAACACATATTACAAACACCGCGACATACATAAATACACATGGGTTTCACCTGATGGGCTGCATAGGAATATGATTGATTATATATTAATTAACAGCAAATGGGCTAGTTCTGTTAGAAATACCAGGGCATATAGGGGAGCTGAAATTGGATCTGACCATTACCTTGTTAAAAGTGTCTTGCAACTTAAACTTAAAAAGTGTTGTGCTAGAGTTAAAAAATTTACCTTTAATACTGAAGCTCTGAATGACCCAGTTATAGCTAAAGCTTACCATGATAGGTTACTTAGTCATTATGACGGTCATGGTTTGCTTAATACTGAAGTTGAGGAAGAATGGGGCCATTTTAAACAGGCTTTTTTGGAAACTAACAGTACTCTTTTAGGAAAAAAGGAGCAGAGGAGGCAGAATTATTTAAGTGATAAGGCAATTGAGCTTATTTCAGAAAGAAGGAACTGCAGGAATGTCCTTAATCAGTACCCTACTAGTCCTAATAGAAAAGATTACAGAGAGCTTAATAAACGTGTAAAGGATCAGTTAGCTACTGATAAAAATCTTTGGCTTGATAGCTTGGCTGACAAAGCTGAGGAAGCAGTTAGACAGCACAACAGCAGAGAGCTGTACCAGATAGTTAATGTTTTATGTGGTAGAAAACGGACAGGCATACAGGGATTGAAGGATAAACAAGGTAAGGTTATAGAAGGTGAGGATTCTCTCATGGCTAGGTGGGCTGAGCATTTCAGTGATGTTCTAAACAATGTGGTTAGTTCTACTCCCATTGTTTGTAATGATGATAGATGCATTAGCAGCTTTAATGTTGGCCCTATAACACAATCTGAAGTTAGTTTGGCTATCTCTAAACTGAAACTTCATAAATCCCCAGGGGTAGACGAAATTACTACTGAAATGCTCAGAGCTGGAAATGTTTTGGTTACCACTTGGATGACTGAAATTTTGAATAACTTTTATGATAAAGGCATTTTTCCTAAAGATTTTACCAGAGCTATTATTATCCCTATTTTCAAAAAAGGTGATCGCAGTTATTGTGATAACTATAGGGGTATCAGCCTACTCTCTGTTCCAGGTAAAGTTCTTTCCATGATTGTGCTTAATAGAATTAAGAATCTGGTTGACAGGCAATTGCGTGATGAGCAATGTGGATTCAGAAGTGGTAGGGGATGTGTAGATCAGATATTGTCACTTAGGCAGATTCTTGAGAAATGTTTAGAGTTTCAGAAACCTTTGGTTGCTAGCTTTGTTGATTTCAAAAAGGCTTTCGACTCTGTTGATCGTCATAATTTGTGGTTGATTGTGAAATCATATGGTATACCAGACAAGTTAGTTAACATAATGAAAGCTCTCTATAATAACACTGAGTCATGTGTGAGAGTTGGTAAGTCTTGTAGCAATTGGTTTAGCATTACGTCTGGTGTTCGACAAGGGTGCATTTTGTCTCCTTTTCTCTTTAGTTTGGTTGTTGATTATGTTATGCGAAATTCACTTCGAGGGAAAGATTTTGGCCTTAAATGGGCTGGAGATACGAAAATTTCTGATTTAGATTATGCTGATGATTTAGCCCTTTTGGCAAATGATGTTGATGAGATGAACTCTTTCATTCGAGCTGTTGATGAGACTGGTAGTAGAGTAGGTTTGGTTATAAACAGAGAGAAAAACTAAAGTGATGAAAATTGGTCAGGCAGGTTGTGATTCAGTTAATTTGAATGGTTGCAGTCTTGAGCAGGTGTCACAGTTTAACTATCTTTGGAGCTATGTAACTGATACTGGTGATGTGCGGCATGAGATTAACAGACGAATAGGTATTGCTGCCGGGACTTTTAAGAATCTATGGAGATTGTGGAGAAATAGGCGTATACACCTAAAGACTAAAATTAGACTGTATAATAGTTTGGTTCTTTCTAGGGTTAGTTATGGTAGTGAAACTTGGACGCTGTGTAAACAAGATAACAGGAAACTAGATGCTTTTGATTCTAGATGCTTACGCAGTATCTTGGGTATTAGGTGGTTTAACTTTGTAACTAATGATGAGGTTAGGCAAAGGAGTCTGCAACCTCCTTTAAGCAGCATATTGTGCAGAGAGAGACTCCGCTGGTTTGGCCATGTTGCCCGTATGGATAATTATAGATTGGCGAATAGGGTTATGAACAGTGTGCCTAGAGGCCTCAGAAGGAGGGGGAGACCTAGGATGCGGTGGGCAGACAATGTCAAACAGGACCTTGTTAGAATTGGTGTGCAGTGGCCGGATGCAGCAGATGTAGCTCAGGAGAGATATGCTTGGAGAATTAAACTGCGTGGTCTGGTTGGACCTCCGTAGCCCATGGCTGCTTGAGGATGATGATGATGATGATGATCAAAAATTAATTTAAAATAATTTAAAATTCTCTGTCATTGAGCAATAAAATTTCAGAGTTTATCCTTCAAACTATTTGGATGTTGAAAGTTCTTAGGAGAAAACTCTCAGAAGCTTTTCGGAGCAAAGACAGCGCTCCGTCTTCAGTGAAGTGATGTTATGTACTGACGTCAGTACATAACATCACTGAAGACGGAGCGCTGTCTTTGCTCCGAAAAGCTTCTGAGAGTTTTCTCCTAAGAACTTTCAACATCCAAATAGTTTGAAGGATAAACTCTGAAATTTTATTGCTCAATGACAGAGAATTTTAAATTATTTTAAATTTTACCACACACTCTGACACCAGTATGTCAAGGAATATCTGGCCATTGCAGTCATTAGTTTGAGTGAGACATATGCACAATCACTAATGTTGCTCAATAACTCAAGTACATCTGCATTCCTATTTATACGTTTATTGCTATATACATATATTATAATACAGTGCTATGCAGCACTTTCAGGTCAAAATATTCCCTTTTGCTCATTTTTCAGCAGCTACCCACTGCTCCAAACCAGACTAGCTGGCCTTACCTCATGGGCCCAGCTACAATGCAGCTCACCTTCAACAGGCTCTATCTTGAGCAGAGACATAAACATCTCCCCCCCCCTCCCCCCAAGATGTTCAGAGAGGGAATTGTCTTTTCCCATTCTTTTCATCAGTCAGGAAAAACATCACATGGAGCGAGGGTTCAGCCCTCTTTCCTTGCCACTATGATGCTATATGTGGCCCAATAGGTACTCTTATACTAACGACCTTCATTTGGAGGGGAAACAAGAATACAACAAGCTAACCACTGTACTTCGAACCTTCATAATACTATCAGCTCCCCCACTTGTGAATGATGCTGAAACATGCTTGCTGTTGCAGCTGGAAAAGAGATCAATGTTTTCTTTCTCCATTGCCCAGAATCAGCAGTCTGTAAAAATGAGAAGGTTGGGGGGAGGTTGCATCGGAGGCGTTTGACCATGACAATTGGATTATTCTGTTATGAAGTTGTTGCAAGGCAGCTCCATTCACATTTAAAAAACATCGACTCATTCAGTCAGTAAGCCGTATTAATAATTTTCTGGAATAAATTATATATGCTCTTTAAGTCATTTACACACAACCAATATAAATTTACAGCTACCAGTAGTAACATTAACCAATTTTATCGCTATACAATTTGCATCCCAGTGGCAGTCTCGATGGCGCAAATCGTAGAGAGGGAAAAGTACTGGATCCTCGTTTCTTTCCTCATGAATATCTGAATTGCCCTTGTTTGAACCTAATGGAGTACTAATCTAATTTTTGGCCCTAAGTTTCCACCACTGGATGAAGTCTTTGATGAAGTCTCTTGTTCAATCCATGTTAACTTCAGAGAAAGAATAACAGTTGTTTTTTCATAGTTGAAATATATCTGTTTTGGTGTCCTATTTTTTTCTTTGAATTAATATGAATTGAGCAATTGATTGGATTGAATAAATTGAGCAACTCTGGGGAGTTGCGAAATTCGAATCGACTTGGTAAAATCCAGGTGAGTTGTGACAATTGGGACTTTTGTATAATTAAGGGAAATTGTCAAAATCTAGGAGAGTTGGCAAAATTCGAAATGACGTGGTAAAATTCAGGTGAGATGTATAAATACGGATTTTTTGTAAAAATATGGCGAGTTGTCAAGATCTTTGGGAGCTCACCCCCTCCACTCCCGGAACTAAATTCTGCGTACGTCCCTGACAGCGATATAATTGAAGTAAACTGCTTATTTTCTCAGTTGGCAAAATTTTATTTCCGAGTTGGGAAGTTTTCGTTCTCTTGCCCCCCTCCCCCCCACACAAAACCGTAGTCGCTTCCCTAAGCCTCTCTTCCTATCTAGGCCTAATTTATGAGTATGTATTTTTTAATTTATGCATTTTATTTTTTGCGTTCTACTGAAAACTGGAAATCTTTTTTAAAGAATGGTGGTGGGAGGAGGCGTAAATTAAAAACCTATATTGCTCCCTATATAAGCAGTTTTCATCTGACATATAATTCGTTATGGTCGGCTCATGTTAATGAGATATAGCAGAACATCTAATCCTTTTCAGGGAGAAAGAAGGATAGGAAAAGTTAATTTCAGAATATAACATTTCTGCTATAAGTTTTCATTTGACATATACTTTGTTCCCGTAGGCCTTCGTGTTTCTCTTGGGGAGGGAATATTTTTTTTTCTTGTAATGTTCAAATACAAATAGACGTTACAAGTTTTCATTTCATTGGTCTCAGTGTAAAATGCAAAAAATTAGTATAACTTCAAAGTTAGCGATATTTGAGGTATGAGCAGGAAAATAATAAAATACAGTATTGTATCGAAGGAAAAAAACCTACACATCATATTTTGAAAAAAATTCATACTTTAAGAGCAGTTTTGTAGTGTGAAAAGTTCACGATGGGAGCAACATGTTATAACGATTGACAATATGCTGTATCGTAAATAAAATTGCTTTCGCATGAAATTTTAACTAAAACTTATCATATTTATGTTTTGCATAAAAATGGCGATAAGCAATTTTTTCCTAGTGAATGAAAACAGTGTAACATTTACAATAAAAAAAAAATAGTATTTCGTTTTAAATGGCAGAAAGATCATTTTTATCCGCGAAAGAGATTTGGAATCCAATAAGATACCAAGATTAGAAGGAACTTATTTGTAAGCAAATATTCTATTGTTTATTTCAGAGCAATGTTTCAGAGTTAAATGTGATAAAACTGACCCAGTGATCGAAAAAAATTAAAAGTAAATGATGTATTAATTCTTTTTCATCGTTAGTAGTCTCATGCTGTCTACTTCATTTCTGGTTTTTAAATGTAAACATTACTGAACTACGATTAGAGGTTCTATATAGGTTTATTAGAGGTCGTATATTGGCCATCTCAAAATTAGACGCCATGTTTTGTCTCTCGGATTTCTTAGCGTGCATAGCTAAATGGTATTGCACGGAACTTATGGATTCCGGAAAAGGTTAGGGTAATATTTGATACAGATTTCAGTGTTCGTGATTGGAAGCACTTTAGAAAATGGCTAAAAAAGGAAAAGTAAATTTTTTATAAAAAAATATTTCTCTTTGTTGTCTGGCCGTCCCATGGCCGAGTGGTTAGGGCCCTTGGTACTGATCTAAGGGACCTGGGTTCGAGCCCCAGGTAAGGCATGGATGTATGTGTCGTTTTTTCTGCTGAGGTCCTGCCATCCTCACAGACCTACTATGTCATATAAACTGACAGGCTCCTGTCAGACCTCTATGGCAAGCAGCTGCTTGAGGGGATATTTATTTTTTTTTGTTGTTGTCTGTCCGTCTGTAGACATCGAACTTTTTTGTTTATAGAGATAAAAAATTTTTTTATGTTAGATATGTATTAATGATATATTACGATTTGCATTTTTCGAATCTCCCAACATTTATAACTGCGCTTTCTAACGGTGGAAAAAGTTGAAAATTCCAAAATCTCAAACGAATATTCCAAACGATGTAGTTATGTTAGAAGTTTGAAATTTTGCAGTTGAAATGTGAAGGTTACAAATTTACCATTGGCAGCAATCACTTGACCCTTTACACCCAGGGGGCGGGGGTGGCTCGTAATTTGCAGTTCCCAGGTTCGAGTCCCAGCTGCATCAGCGTTGAGTCTTATCTGCGCAAAATTCCTCGCCCTGCCCAAGGTCAGTAGGGGACACCGATGGGCTTGGAAAGGTCGCCGTCCGTCGAATGGGACGTTAAGCCGTGTGGTGGAGAGCCATACCCTGTGCACGTTAAAGAACACGCTGGATAGCCTTGACGGGAGACTACCATCTGTCTCCCAACAGTGAGTCCCCACCCCCCCAACCTTCTCTGAGCCTTCGGGGTCCTTGTGACCTGGCCATTTAGTCCATGGTGTGCAAAAAAGTGCCGCTCAGAGGTAAAACAACCCAACCCTTTAGACCCAGGGGGGGGGGGGTGAATGCAACTTTTTTTGTTTTAATAGAAAAGTATGACAAATAAATTAAAAATTCTTTTTGGATAGGACAGGTTTTGATGAAATATTGCAATTTGCATTTTGTGAATTTCCCATGTAATATATAATTGCGCCCTCTAACGGTGGAAAAAAATCGAAAAACCCCAAAATTTGAAACGAATATTGCAAACGATGTAGTTATGCTAGAAATTTGAAATTTTTATCGTGGAATGTCACAGTCTAGAAAATTTCATTGACAACAATGAGTTGACCCTAAGCCCAAGGTAGGTAAGAAACGGAACGGTTTTGCTTAAAATAAAATAAAAGAAATAATTGGAAATCTTTTTTAGTTGGTTACTAATGAAATGTAATTCGCATTTTCAAAGGTGGTTTTAATTAATATTGTTAGAGATCACTAAATATCGAAACTGCAAAACTTTTATCGAATGTTTCAAGTGATCTGTTTATGGTAGAAATTTCAACGTGTAGATGTTATGGTAGAAATTCCACTGACAGCAGTGATCTGCCCACTATTTTCAGAGGAGCTAGAGAAAAGTAACTTCTTAAATTTAAAAACTAAAACACAAATACTTTTTATGTTTTATAATTGCTAATAAAATACTACTATGTGCATTTCCCTCATCATACATTAAAAAAATAAATAACCCCTCAAACAGCTGCTTGTACAGAAGTCTGACAGGAGCCTGTCAATTTATACACCATAGTAGAAAATCTATGAGGATGGCGGGACCTCAGCAGAAAAACAACACGAACATCCATAATTTAAAGTTTTAAGAAGTGAAAAAGTAGGCGAACTTCATTCTCTTTGAAAATGAGATTCCCATATGCGCCAGAGGCGATATGCGTTTTTCCAGTTATTATACATTTTCAGTACCCTCTCACAGTGGAAATTCGAACTACTGTAAAATTGAGAAAATAAACTATTAACATTTTATTAGTACCTGTAAAACACAAAAAAAAATTTTTCATTTATCTCTTAAAGCAGAAAAGTTGCATTTTACCAACAGGACAAATCATTACTATTAGGGTAAACTAGAGGTCCTGTATAGTTAGAGTCTAACATCCTTCTTTAAAAACGACCATTTTGTAAAAGGGACCTTGGCCCCTTTATCATCTGCTCCACGAGAAAAAGTTTTTTTGTGTGCGTCAAAAAGTAGGGACCAGTACAGTGAAGTGCTAGCGACCCTACATGTTGGCGATAGGCTTTTGGCCGCAGACCGCCTAATAATGAAGGAGGAGTTTGGTGCCAAGAAAGTGCTGCGTCGTAGTTATGTGGCAAGGGGGTGGGGAGAGATTTGGAGTAAAATTCTTCTGGGAGTGAAAATTGTAGCGTGTATGGCCCATGTTGGCCGGGAGTTGATAAGAAGAGTGCAAGGAAAATATTCAAAATCGCCCCGAATCTCTTGCAATTAAGGATGGCCTAAAATGGTCTGCAGATCTTAAAATTTCTGATTTAGAATATGCTGATGATTTAGCTCTTTTGGCAAATGATGTTCATGAGATGAACTCTTTCATTCGAGCTGTTGATGAGACTGGTAGTATAGTAGGTTTGGTTATAAACAGAGAGAAAACTAAAGTGATGAAAATTGGTCAGGCAGATGGTTTGCCACCACTAGTAATTATTTTTCAAAAAGGGTACTTTGGGAGTTCTAGTCTATTGTTACAGAGTATAATTATATATATATATTTGAAAACATCAATACAATTGCACTAGGGAAATAAGGTGGTGCAATAATGTGTCCAAAATGCTTCTTTTTTGTTCCTGTACTGGATCTTTTTTGTCCCTTTGGATCTTTTTGGCATCTGAATCTTTTGGTGTC
This sequence comes from Ryuthela nishihirai, assembly GCA_038380435.1. NCBI lineage: Eukaryota > Metazoa > Arthropoda > Arachnida > Araneae > Heptathelidae > Ryuthela > Ryuthela nishihirai. Next base: position 13,079,004 of record JAWZYU010000004.1, read on the forward strand.
CAATGGATCTTTTGAGTAGGAGGTGTGTGCAGGGAGGAGAGTAATATTTCACATATTGAGATGGAGAGTCTGCAGGAAGTTGGAAGGTTAAAGGATTTTGCCAGTACTTTGTATGAAATGGGCCAGGGCCCTGAAATGTGATTTTGCCTTTGTATGGGTGGGGTTTAGGATGGTCTGTAAGGTGAATGTGGTGACTCCAAGTGTAGCAAGTTTGTGATAGAGGGTGTGTCTTTGTGTGTTGTATATTAGACAGTGTAGTAGGTAGTGGGGGATATCCTCTATCACTTGGCAGCTTGGGCAGAGTGCAGTATGTATTTTTCTAATCATAAATAAGTCTTTATTGATGTTCGCTCTGCCAGTTCGGAGTCTGTGTATTGCTGTTTGGGCCCTTCTGGATAGGTAGTTAAGATGTAGTGTGTTTGGAGAGGGTGCTATTGGCCATCTCGGTGATTCACTGCCATTGGTTGATTGAATCACGTGGTTTATGGGCGCCATGTTTTGTCGTACGGTGAGGTGAAAGTCAATGAGTTAGTGTGTGTGTGCGCCAAGTTAAAAATTCTCAGTTGTTATAGTTTTATATATTTCTACCACTTTTTTTGGTCCATAAAAGCTGTCATATTGAATGCCTCACTGCACTGCATTTGGGTGTAAAAAATTCACTTAAAGAAGTAATGAATAATTTTTCCGAGAAACTCCATCAGAAGACGGCAATCGGTTGCAAAGTGAAACGAGCTAACTTAAAACCAACAAATAATTTCTTTTAAGGTTCGTTTGAAAAACGAACTAATGTTTTGCTTTGTCGTCTGACTATGCCAATATTTTTTTGTCTGTCAGTCTATAGACAATCATTTTTTTTTTTACTTTTAGAGCTAAATGAAAAATTCTTTTTGGTTTGGATAGGTGTCGAACAAATATTGCGATTAGCAATTTTGAAAACTTTCCATACCTTTATTAACAGCGCCCTCTAGCGATGGGAAAAGATGGAAAATGCTAAAATTTCAAACGAATATTACGAACAAACTATTAACACTGGAAATCTGAAAATTTGGTAGTAGAGTGTTATGGTCAGAAGGTTTACAATGGCACAGTGGCGGCTCGCGTATAGGACAGTGGAACTGCAGCACCCCAATTTCAACTTGATATTATCGATAACATTTAATATAATGAGTCCTTTTTTCTTTAATTCTTTCTTTATACTTGTACAATATATAATCCTTAAGCTTAATGTCAGTAGCCATCCCCCAGTTTATGAAAAAGATACAAAAATCTTCGTATGGAATTGTGCGCTTCACAGTACTAGCGGCGAGGTGTTTGACTGTTGTGCGCATGCGCACATAGGAAGCTATATGCAAGGCTGCAAGGGAGAGAGAGCACTGTCGTTCCCACAGTGCCGACTCTGGCGTGCTGGTTATAGGTATTTTTTTATACTCCGCGTGTGTTGTGCTTAAAAACCGTGTGCCATATTCTTGAATGTGATAAAGTGTAGAATTAGATTATTATCCAGCTTCCAGCTATTCTATTTGATTCATTTTTTTTTTTTTTTCGGTTTTTTATTTAACAGAAAATTTTAACCATGGCCTTCATCCCCAAGAAATAAGTTCTGTGACTGTAAGTGAACTTCAACAGCTTAAGTTTTCACAGCTGTCTCTCCATGAGAAAGTTGCAGTTAAGAAAAGAGGTCGTTCAACACCTGATATTCTAATATCTCAGCCAGGCATAAGCAACAACAAGAAATATATTCGTAGCTTTAATTCTGAATGGTACCAACGGAAAAGTTGGCTTTGCGGCTGTGAAGTAAAAAATGCACTGTTTTGCTTCCCGTGTTTGCTGTTTGGAGGTGATGTAACGTGGACAAAAGATGGTTTTAGAAATATAAACAAAATGAAAAAAAAACTGAAATGCATGAGAAGTCAAAGAAGCACGTTGATAATGTAGTTTCACTGGCACTTTTAGGAACCGTAAGTATTAAGAAGAAACTTAGTGAGGCATACAGACTTTCAATCAATGAGCATAATATAAAGGTTAAAAAGAACCGTGAAATTTTGTCCAAAATAATAGACTGCATTTTCTTTTGTGGAAACTTTGAAACTCCCTTACGTGGACATGATGAAAAAGACGATTCAATAAATCCAGGGGTATTTAGAGTATTAGTAAATTTTGCATCTAAATTAGATTCAGATTTAAAGAATCACTTAGAAACCAGTGCAGTCTTCAAAGGTGTTTCTAAGACCATTCAGAATGAGATGACTGCCTGCTACAAATATACCATGAGGAGATAAGGACGGAAATTAGAAAAGCTTCCTTTGTAGCTGTCATGGCTGATGACACAACAGATGTTTCGGAACACACTCAAATGGCCCTTGTTCTACGGTACGTATTGAATGGAGAAATATTTGAGCGTTTTTGGGGATTCTTTATTCCAGAAAATCAAACTGCAGATGGCATATCGAAACGTATTTTAGAACAATTGGACATAATCCTTCAAGGAAATAAACAAAAACTGATAGCTCAGACATTTGATGGTGCAAATGTCATGAAAGGCAAAAAAGCAGGAGTTCAAGTAAAAATAAAAGCAGTTTATAGTAATGCACATTTCATTCATCGTTATGCACATCAACTTAATTTAATAATGAGAAATGCAGCAAGTATTACACGAAACGCAAGAATATTTTTCTCTAAAATTCTGGCTATTCCAACATTCTTCTCGGGGCGGGGGTACTCAGTCGGTAGTGCGCCAGGCTCGTAATCTGTAGTTCCCAGGTTCGAGTCCCAGCTGGGTCAGCGTTGAGATTTATCTCCACAAAATTCTCTGCCCTGCCCACGGTCAGTAGGGGACACCGATGGGTTTGGAAAGGCCGCCGTCAGTCGGATGGGACGTTAAGCCGTGGTCCCGTGTGTGGGAGAGCCATACCCTGTGCACGTTAAAGAACACACTGGATGGTCTTGACGGGAGACTACCATCTGTCTCCCAACAGTGGGTCCCCACCCCCAACCTTCTCTGAGCCTTCGGGGTCCTTGTGACCTGGCCATTTAGCCCATGGTGTGCAAAAAAGTGCCGCTCAGAGGTAAAACAACCCAACCCAACATTCTGAAGATCACCGCAACGTCCATTCTCAAGAAGCATATGTCCATTCTGTACTGTGAAAACTCAAAGTACTGTGAGAATCCTTCAAAGACACTCATGGCAGAAGCTAAGGAAGTGTGTGACTGTATATGTGTTGATATAATGGACAGCATATGTCCATTCTCAAGAAGCATATGGAAGTCAGCATTCCACGTCCATCTTCTACAATGTAGAACTTCAACATACGGACCATAAACAGAGTTCATGAAAATTTGCAACCTTTAAAAAACTGCCTTACTGAAATTCAGTCAACATCAAATGCAGATCAAACCATTGCAGAAGTAACAGGAATTTTAAAATACCTGAATGATGATAATTTCAAGTTTTGGTTAGAGCTTTTTCATCAGATTATGCCTCATGTTGAAATAATTTACAACTAAATGCAATCTCGAGAAATTAGTGTGTTTAAAGTTAATGAATATATAACAATTTCAAAACTGCTATTTTAGAATTGAGAAACTCAAAGTACTGTGAGAATCCTTCAAAGACACTCATGGCAGAAGCTAAGGAAGTGTGTGACTGTATATGTGTTGATATAATGGACAGATATTCTTCCACTAAACACTTAGTAGCTGCTAAATTGTTCAACAAAAAATGCTTTACTAGTTTTAAGAATGAACATCCCACAGAAGAGATAGTACTGACCACTGAAGCATATCCCATGATTGACAAAGAAAAGCTTGAAACGGAACTAAAAGTATTCTGTTGTAGGTCTGATATTTATGAATATTGCAAATTAATTGAGCTGCTGAAATTTATTTTGGAAAATAATCTAGATGATGTTTTTAGTGAAATTACGAAACTGATAAAAATCCTATTGACAGTTCCCATGACTACATCAGAGGCAGAACGCTGCTTTTCAACATTGAAAAAACTAAAAACTTTTCTAAGAAGCACTATGAATTCGGAAAGACTAAATGCGCTTGCAGTGCTTTCAATGGAGAAAAATTTCCTCAGTTGTCATCCAGAGATCAAGGAGAAAATTATTGATCTTTTCGCGCAAATTAAAACAAGAAGAATGGATTTCATTTTTAAATGAATAGATTAAGCTTGAACTGTAACAATTTAGGTTAAAGTAAGTAAAAATGTTTGATTTTGTTCTTTTAGGATTTTATCAAGTTTCTGAATAAATTTTCTTTTTATACATGTTTGTTTCCTTTTACACAATTTTAAAACAAAGGCTAAAAATTTTCTGCAGCAGCGCCCCCACTAATTTTAGCTACGAGCCGCCACTGCAATGGCAACAGGCTTTGCTACAAAATGGGGTGCGAAAATGAAAATTTTTTAAGAGATAAACGAAACAATATGTATTTGTTCTACAGGCACAAAATATTAATGATTTAAACAATATTTGATAATCTCAGCGTTACCTGTAGACGTTTAAATGTCTATAAATAAAAAAAAATTGTGAATAAAGCCGGCGTTAGTTTAACAAGTTAGAATATTCTGGCATGTTTCTGGAGAGATGTGGATTCGAATCCCGTATGTCGGCGAAAAATTTTCCACAAAAATATTAATATTTGCAATTTTTGAATCGCCATCAGTTGGAATTTTCAGTGTTAGAGAGTGTTAAGGGTGGTAAATAAAAACTAAAATGGCGACTTCTAGCGGCGGAAAAAAAGCTGGAAAATACCAAATCTTTAAATAAATATTACAAATGATATACTTTTGCTAGAAACTTAAATTTTTGCTCATAGATTGTAATGACCCTAATAATGATTTGTCCCGTTGGTAAAATTCAACTTTTCCGCTTTAAGAGATAGATAAAAAAAATTTTTTTTCGCACATTACAGGTTACAGGTACGAAAAAAATTTTAATTGTTTATTTTCTCAATTATTCAGTAGTTCGAATTTCCATTGTCAGAGGGTACTGAAAGTGTAAAATAACTAAAAGAACGGTTAAAAGTTTTAATTATGGATGTTCCTGTTGTTTTTCTGCTGAGGTCCCGCCATCTTTATGGACCTTCTACTATGGCATATAAAGTAACCGGGTCCTGTCAGATCGATACACAAGCAACTGCTTGAGGAGTTATTTATTTATTTTTTAATATATGATGGGGGAAATGCACACTGCAATATTTTATTAGTAATTATAAAACATAACAAATTTGCCTTTTAGTCCTTAAATTTAAAAAGCTGCCTCTGAAAATGGGCAGATCATTGCTGTCAGTGGAATTTCTACTATAACAAAACTCTATACGCCGAAATTTCTGCCATAAACAGATCACTTGAAACATTCGTTGAAAGCTTTGCAATTTCGATATTTAGTGATCTCTAATGATATAAATTAAAACTACTTTTGAAAATGCGAATTATATTTCATTAGTAACCAACTTAAAAAGAGATTTCTAATTATCTCTTAAAACAAAACCGTCCCGTTTCTTACCTACCTTGGTCTTAGGATCAACTCATTGTTGCCAATGGAATTTTCAAGACTGTCACATTCCACGACAAAATTTTCAAATTTCTAACATAACTACATCGTTTGCAATATTCGTTTTAAATTTTGGGATTTTTCGATTTTTTCCTCCGTTAGAGGACGCAATTATAGCTTTTGGGAAATTCGGAAATTATAATATTTTATCAATACCTGTCGAACCCAAAAAGAATTTTTTATTAATCTTTAAAAACGTACACTTTTCTGTTAAAACAAAAATAAAAGTTGCATTCACCTCCCCCCTGGGTCTAAAGGGTCAAGTGATTGTTGTCAATGGTAATTTCGAACCTTAACAATTCAACACCAAAATTTCAAACTTCCAACATAAAGGCATCGTTAGGAATATTCGTTTGATATTTTGGAATTTTCAAATTTTTCCACCGTTAGAGGGCGCAGTTTTAACTTTTGAGAGATTCAAAAAAATGCAAATCGTAATATATCATTAATACCCATTTAACACAAAAAATGTTTTATTTATCTGTATAAACAAAAAAGTTCGATGTATACAGATAGACAGAAAAAAGTGAAATTATATCTTTTTTTTAAAAAAACCCTAAAATTTACTTTTCCTTTTCTTAGCCATTTTCTAAAGTGCTTCTAATCATGAACGCCGAAATCTGTATCAAATATTACCCTACCCTTTTCCGGAATCCATAAGTACGGTGCAATACCATTTAGCTATGCACGTTAAACAATCCGAGCGACGAAAAAACATGGCGTCTAATTTTGAGATGGCCAACCTCTATGTAGGGCCTCTATGTTGCCCGTATGGATAATTATAGATTGGCGAATAGGGTTATGAACAGTGTGCCTAAAGGCTTCAGAAAGAGGGGGAGACCTAGGATACGGTGGACAGACAATGTCAAACAGGACCTTATTAGAATTGGCGTGCAATGGCCAGATGCAGCACATGTAGCTCAGGAAAGACTTGCTTGGAGAACTAAATTGCATGGTCTGGTTGGACCTTTCGTAGCCCATGGCTGCTTGAGGATGATGATGAGGGTAAACCATTTGATCATTGCACTCTATGACCAAAAGTTTAAGTTTCTAGCAAAAATAGATCGTTTGCAATTTTATTGAAAGGTTTGTTATTTTCCAGCTTTTTTTCGCCGCCAGAGGTCGCTTTTTAAATTTTTATATACCAACTTTAGCACTTTCTAACACTGGAAATTCCACTGATAGGGATTCGAAAAATGTAAATATTAATAATTTTATGGAAAAAAATTTCGCCAATATACGGGATTCGAACCCGCATCTCTCCGGAATCATCCCAGAGTATTCTAACCTGTTGAACTAACGCTGGCTTTTTTCACAAAAAACATTTATTGATTTATAGATGTTTAAACGTCTACAGGTAACGGTGAGATTATCAAATATTGTTTAAATCATTAATATTTTATTACTGCCTGCAAAGCAAGAAAATATATATATATTGTTTCGTCTATTTCTTTAAAAAAAAGACATCTCCACAAAACTCCCCTCCCTGCCCATGGTTAGTAGGGGACACCGATGGGCTTGAAAAGGCCGCCATCTGTCAGATGAGATTTAAAGGCTGTGACACCTTGTGCGGGAGAGCCATACCCTGTGCACGTTAAAGAACACACTGGATGGCCTTGACGGGAGGCTACCATCTGTCTCCCAATAGCTGTTCCAGTGGGTCCCCTCCCCCAACATTCTCTTAGCCTTCGGGGTCCTCGTGAACTGGCCATTTAGTCAAAAAAAGTGCCTCTCAAAGGCAAAAAAGTGCCTCTCAAAGGTAAAGCAACCCAACTTAGAAAAAGTTTCATTTTCGCACCCCCCCACTTTTGACTAAGACGGCAAAGCCTTGTTGCCATTATAAACCTTCTGACCATAACACTCTACTATCAAAATTTCAGATTTCCAGTGTATATTGTTTGTAATATTCGTTTGAAATTTTAACGTTTTCCATCTTTTCTCATCGCTAGAGGACGATATTAAAGCTATTGAATTTTTTTTCGAAATGCGAATCGCAATATTTGTTCGACGCCTATCCAAACCAAAAAGAATTTTTTATTTAGCTCTGAGAGTAAAAAAATTGATCGCCTATGGACGGGCAGACAGATGGACAAATAACAGTTAACAGAGAAATAATAATAATAATAATCTTTATTTTATTCCTCCAGTCAATACAATATACATTTACATAGCATAATTATCTAATAGCAATTAATATATACATGAGAAAAATTGAGAAGTGAAATAGCTGAGAAATATCAATTGTATCAGAAAAGGTAAATAACAATCATGTTAAATATTAGTGATTAATAGGAAAGGCGAAACAAAAAAGGAGAGCATAGTAAGCTGACGCTTATTTTTAGTTAATGCTCCCTATTTCCTTTAAAGTTCAATTATGACAAAAGTAAAGTATACAATAATTCAAATAGTACAATAATTCAATAGTATAAAAGGTCAAATGGTTATGAGACATATTACACTGATACGTAGAATAAGATTTCATAGCTTTGTAAGAAGAAACGTTCTACATTTGATTTTAAATAATTTTAAAGATTTTGAATTTTTAACATCATCTGGAAATTCAGACCAAATTTTTACTGCATTGTATTTGATAGATCTCTGCCCAATTGACAATCGACACATAGGTATACTCAGATCCTCTCTATGACGTGTTTCATAATTATGAAAATTCGAAAGACTCTGAAAATAGTCTTTTAATCTATCCAATTTAATTAATCTCATTGTAATCGAATACACAAAATTTCCTGATATCAGTTTGTAATTATTATAAACATTAAGAATTTTAACCTCAGAAAATAAATGTGCCACGGGATCATAATATCTTTTACCAACAATATATCTGACAATTCTTTTCTGAAGACGATATATAGCATTCAGATTATAGTCAAAAGTATTACTCCAGACTAAAATTCCATATGTTATATAAGAATAAATGAAGGAGTAGTATAAATTTGTCAAAATTTGTTTGTTAACCAGATGACGTATTTTACCAATCCTACCAATATTCCTTGAAAGAGTGATTCTCAGTGCTTTACGTGAAATGACCAGTTCAGATTTTCATCGATCCATATTCCTAAGAATTTATATTCAGTGCATCTCTTTAGCTTAATTTCATTAATCTTCACATCGAAACATTTCTCATCGATATTTTTGTTTTTATTTTTATAACTCATGTATTTGGATTTCTTGACATTTATTAATAAATTGTTATGTCTGCACCATTCAGATATAATATTTAGAGAGTAGTTAACACTGCTAATCAGGCTTGCAGAATCTTGGTTGAAATCGATAATACTTGTATCATCAGCATATAATAACATCTTTGAATTAATGTGTAACTTTGCTAAGTCGTTAATGTAAAGTAGGAAAAGGATCGGACCAAGAATCGAACCTTGAGGCACACCTCTGTAAATAAAATGTTCATCTTATATACTACCATTACTTCTACAAGAGCTTTCCTCTGAAATAAGTAGCTTCTTAACCAGTTATTTATTTTACCTCTCAGGCCATAAAATTCAATTTTCTTTAACAAAATTTCATGGTTAATACTGTCAAATGCTTCGTAAAATCAAGATATACAGCTAATCCAATGTGACCTGCATCCAAATGATTGACAATATGCTCATATAAATCTGCAATGGTTGTCTGAGTAGATTTTTTATTTTGAAAACCATATTGTTGTGTGATAATTTTCATATTATCTAGGAATTTAGTAATACGTGTACAAATCAGCTTTTCAAAGATTTTCGAGAAGATTGGCAAAATTGAAATAGGTCTGTAGTTTCTTTATTTTCTTTATCACCTGATTTATGTATGGGAAGAATTCTGGCAATTTTCAGTTTATCCGGGTTGAGTTGAGTTGAGTTGTTTTACCTCTGAGCGGCACTTTTTTGCACACCATGGGCTAAATGGCCAGGTCACATGGACCCCGAAGGCTCAGAGAAGGTTGGGGGAGAGGACCCACTGGAACAGCTGTTGGGAGGCAGATGGTAGCCTCTCGTCAAGGCCATCCAGTGTGTTCTTTAACGTTCCCAGGGTATGGCTCTCCCGCACACGGGGCCACGGCTTAACGTCCCATCCGACGGACGGCGGCCTTTCCAAGCGCATCGGTGTCTCCTACTGACCGTGGGCAGGGCGGGGAATTTTGCGGAGATAAATCTCAACACTGACCCAGCTGGGACTCGAACCTGGGAACTACAGATTACGAGCCTGGCGCGCTACTGCCTCTTATCCGGAAATACTTCGTTTATTATTGATAAATTAAATATATAGCACAAAGGTTCTTTTATTGTATGTATAACCTTTTCAATTACATTAATATTTATGTCATCTATACCTGGTGACATCAGCTCCTAGATCATTCACTACGTTACAGATCTCTTGAGTAACAATTGGCATGGCATAAAATGTCTGGTCTATGCACTCAATTTGATATTTATATTTGCATGAAATTTTTCACTTTGGTTAAGTATCAATTCGTTAACGGCATCATGAAAATAGCTATTGAAGGCATTGGACTTCGCATAGTCATCAGCAATAATTGCATCATCAGAAGAAATGTCTCCTACTATTGACTGACATTTATTTCTACCCAAAACATCGTTGAGATATTTCCATTTCTGTTTAGAATATTTGCTAGAATCAAATCTACTGTTATAATAGGTGTTCTTTGTCTGATTTGGGCAGTAACGAAATTATGAAATTCTTTATATACAGAACTGTCATTCTCTAAATGGTTTAAATTTTCTAAAAATAAATTTTCTTAAATTTTTTCTTAAATTTTCTCTAAATGGTTAAAGTTTTGCTTTTTTGTATAAATTATCTCTTTTAGTTATTAATTTTTTCAGATCTTTCCTCATCCAAGGAGCATATTTATTTGGCCTTTGGAACTTCTTAATACCCGTGGTCAAATATTTATTATAGTGATTTATAAAAATATTTATGAAATAATTATATGCTTCATTTACATCGCTGATTAAGTAAAGGAATTGCCAATCAATACGATTTAATTTATATTGCAATTGCAGAATATTATTATCATTGATTTCTCTATATCTATAACTGCTAGGTAGCATTTGAAAATTTGTCCTTTGGACCAGAAAAAATGTGGGGAAATGATCTGTAATTTTTGACATCAGAACTCCATTTTGGCAATCTACATTCAAAATTCCATAATCAATTAGTGTAGAACTTTGATTTCCAACTCTAGTTGGTAATCCACTGTTTAAAATAAAACAATCATGTGAATTAACTAGGTCTGTTAAATTTAATACATTTTTATCTTGGTTCATAATATCGAGGTTATAGTCACCCATTAATATAAAGATCGATTTCAGTTTAAGTAATCAGTTTAAAACAAATTCTAGATGTGACAGAAATAATTGTACATTACCCTGAGGTGGTCGATAAATACTGCCCACAATCAGATTTCCTGATTTAGCAAGCAAAATCTCGTAATCATCAGTAATAACTGACAAATGGTTTAATATTTTGAAAGAAAAGCTTTCTCTGAAATAAAGTGCTACTCCTCTACCTTTATGAGCTTCTCTCTTGGAACCTACACCAGTATAACCATTGATATGTGGAATATTGTTATTTTGCCATGTTTCCACAAATACAAGAGAATCAAATAGAAAACTACTACTTTCTAAAGTTATCAAGATCTCATCAAGGTTTTTGTACAGACTTCTACATTTGAGTGAGAATATAGAAAAAGTTGATTTATTAAAGCAATTACCATAAATCAGACTGAGATTTTCAGACTGAACATAATTAGGTGTAGCCATTAAAAGATGAAAGATATTTCACCGTGAACAAAAAAAAAATACTTACAATGAGAACAAATCTCGTTCAGATTTAATTGTGCATTGTGCTCCGTTTTCCTTTCTTAGAAATATTTTCCCATTTTTTACCCATATATATTTGTATTGTTTTTCTACTTTGGCTCTTCTTGTCTTGTGGAAGAGATCTCTATAAAATCTTGACAAATGTTCGTTGATGTAGATTATATGCTTTTCATTAACAATACCTACATCTTTGGTATTCAAATCACGATGTCCTTTTACTTTGTCAAGAAAAGCATCTCGTAGGGCTCGGTCTTTAAACTTTGCTAAGATTGTACGTGGACGTGTTGAAGTCTCTTCCTTTTTACCAATTCTGAAACATTCCAGTACCTCCTGGGATTTAAAGTTAATATTGAGGAAATTAGCAATTTTCCCTAAGATGTTCTTTGCATTTTCTTGTAATGATTCAGGTATACCTTGAATTTCTAAGTTGTATACATCGCTTTCCTGTTCCAAATCATTTACCCTTTCTGATAAATTTTCGATCGTATTTTCAAATTTCTGATTCTTAGCTAATAAGTTCTTATTTTCATGTCTGCAGAGAATCAAGTCCTGAGTCACATTTTCAACCTTATCTCGCAATTCATCATATTTTCCTGATAAAAAATCTAATGATTTGGTAAGTTGCACGATATTGTTCTTCAGGTCACCCATGCATTCAATCATTGCCTGTTTAACCGAATGGTATATTAAAGATTTAATTGATGCCATTTGTTCGGAACTGAAGTCTTGATCTCTCTCCAGGGACTCAGCGAAAGTTGAAGAAGCACCTGACGCAGCATACACAATATCGTGCGACCTGGCAGGGGAAGCATCAGAAGACTTGCATTTCATACACTTCCATTTGTTTTTGCGTTCTGCAGAAAATTTGCGGAAGTTATCTTCTGTAATATTTGCACAATAGTAGTGAAATTGGCTTCTACAGGCCCCTTTACATCTGATGGAATCTGAGCGTTTGTCGGTCGTCTCTAGAACTTCATTCCCACAGATAGCACACAAGCCTTCCATTGCGAGGAATTTAGAGTTGAAAACTGCAACGTACGAAGGGATAGAGTAGTATTGGCATAGACAGACGACAAAGCGAAAATATTAGCTCGTTTTTCAAACGAACCGTAAAAGAAATTATTTGTTGTTTTCAGTTAGCTCGTTTCACTTTTGCAGCCGATTGCCGTCTTCTAATGGAGTTTTTCGGAAAAAGATATTCATTAATTTATTTCTTTAAGTAAAATTTTTACACCCAAATGCACCGCAGTGAGGCATTCATTAAATATGACAGTTTTATGGACCAAAAAAAGTGGTAGAAATATATAAAACCATAACAACTGAGAATTTTTAACTTGGCGCACACACACTAACTCATAGGCTTTCGTTTCACGGTACGACAAAACATGGCGCCCATAAACTACGTGATTCAATCAACCAATGACAGTAAATCACCTAGATGGTCAGCCTCTTAACCAAAGAAGGTCTAAGGAGACACTCCTTGTCTTAACTATACAGGACCTTTAGGTACACCCACCGACTCATAGGCTTTTGTCTCACGGTACGACAAAACATGGTGCCCATAAACTACGTGACTCAATCAACCAATGGTAGTCGTTCAAGGTGTTGTAAATATGGTGATGTCCTGATGATAAGCGGGCCGAGGCCCGCTTTACAAATAGGACCAGAAGTACGAAGGATGTGAAAGAAGAAGGTGAAATTAGCCTCCTGAGAAGGGGCTTCCTACACCAGAATCATTCACCGAGATGGCCTCTCAATCACCGAGATGGCTAGCCTATGGCGCCATCTGTTGATTGTATTAATAACCCTTTTTCTGCTCCTCTAATGATTTTTTGCTTTTTTAATTAATATTGTTGTGTTCCAGTCACAGGTAAGTGAATCTTGGTCTTAAGTTTTTAAATTATAATACACTAACTATTTTAAGACAGCCATGAAAACAATTATTACTGAGTTTGGAAGTTTGAATATTTAACAACAGCAATGCCAGTCTTAAGAAACTTATACAAAACTGAAGAATAGTGAAAGAATTCTTTACACAAAGTTCTAAAATACATTTTATTAAACACTTTGATCCAATAGTTATTACTAAGTTTTAATTAACTTCTGAAGTTAATTTTTGTTGCTGGCGTTGTTATCGCGAAATATTCAAACTTCCATAGCTCATGAAATACTAAACGAATATTGTTGAAAATCGAGATATTGATTTGTTTGATTAAGATCTTTATCTGCAATCACATTTTTCAAATCAGGAAAACTTATTTTAGATGCTATAGAGCTTTGACGTTAGCTTCCCATTGACTTAACATAGGGATTTTCCTTAATATGTGGAAACCAGTGTTGATCGATTATTGGTACATAACGATACTTGATTGTGCAATTCTGTAGGTGCAAGAAAATCTCGTATTCTTTGAAGATTATCATATATTGTTATTATCTGAAACGTTTTCAATTTTCTGTACCAATATGAAGAGCCTGTTTATTCCTTTTTCAGCATGCTTAGTTCTATTCTCCAGCAGAAAACTTGAACTTTTCTATGTACTAAAAATCTTTTAAAAACTCCCAACAGATGGCACTACTAGTACTTCTTGCTTATAGAGCCATATTTCCTAATGTAGACTATTCTTGCTTATGCGTTGCTATTGCCATACCTAAATAAATAAATAAATACCCCCTCAAGCAGCTGCTTGCCACAGAGGTCTGACAGGAGCCTGCCAGTTTATATGCCATAGTAGAAGGTCTGTGAGGATGGCACGACCTCAGCAGAAAAACAACACACAACTAAAAAAAAGTTCCGATGTGACTAAATATAAAATTCAATAATTAAAGGGATCAAATAAAAAAGCTTTTGTAGGTTTTGCTCTTAGGGCTTTATGTACTTAAGTACGTTTAGTTATTTATACAGTATTTCAGTGCTGTCAAGTTGTGCTTTGTGAGCAATACGAACTGATCTTAAATTTATTTCGGTTTTTTGTTATATAAATTCATATCTTTAAAAATATACACCCATCCCTCGTTTTTACACGGTAGATAGGTTCCGGGAAATTACCATGTAAATTCCCGGAACCTATCTACCGTGAGAGTCCTCCGGTAGATAGAATGAAAAAGGAGTGTCCTCCTTTTTCATTCTGATATCCTCCCGGAATTTTGGTAAAACCTTAAATGCCCTTTCTTGTACAAACTCGTAACGTGTTTTAAACTAAAATTAAATCATGCAATTTTTTAGATCTTTCCCTCTTTAAATTTCTTGAACCTATGACTGTAATACATTGCTAACCGTGAATTAGTTTACCGTAATTGCACATCGTGAATTCTAAATTATTCTGTTAGTGTTCTAAAAGTTACTATTACCTGTTATCTCCATATCAGCAATTTACATGCTGGACTGAAAAACAGTATGTGTTTTAGAAAAATTGTATAAAATTCTGTTTTTCCTCACGGATAGATGGGGGCTATGAAAATTGACAGCAGTTTTATTTTTTGCAACATAAAAGACAGCGTAGGAATTTAGGAATTATTGCTAGTTTATATAAACCCTCTCGTACAAAACGATCACAGTTAACAGAAACACAAAGTTTGCTTTCTGGAACAGCAGATAGTTAATAGGCCACACAAGGTCAAATAACTATTGAGTGCTTATCAAATATGAAGAAAATTTGGCACGTCATATATTTTAAAACGTATTTAATAATTAGAGTTATGCCTTTTCCTGACTGAACTATTTTAAAATTAAACTTGTTAGGAAACAATTTATTTTATTTCCAAAAACTGAAAGCATGTCCCCTTTTTCTAACATTTTTGTCCTCCTTTTAGAACACTGGCGTCTGGTAACAATACATATATATATCTCAAATTTCAGTTCATATCAAATTCAGCAATCATAATAAGCATATATGTAACATTATTTTTCTCTTTATTTACAATAATTCAGATAAGCTTAAATTAATTAGGGTGATTAGTGCAGGTTACGGGCCAGGCTACTAATCTGCAGTTTCCAGGTTCGAGTCTCACCTGGGCCAGCGTCTCCGCAAAACACTCCGCCCTGCCCTCAGTCAGTAGGGGATATCGATGGCCTTGGAAAGACCCCGCCCGTCGGATGGAACGTTAAGCTGTGGTCCATGTGCAGCCGAGCCATACCATGTGCGCGTTCAAAGTCTTCCAACAACTGTCCCGTGGGTCCCAACCTTCTCTGAGCCCTCGGGGTCCTTGTGACTCTGTCCATTTAGCCTATTGTGTGCAAAAAAGTGCCGCTAAGAAATAAAACAACCCACTTATATTAATTTCTCATACATTATTTTTATCACGAAAACTACTCATCCTAGTGTAGACGTACATTGTCGAATTTGAATACGAAATTTGTAAGGATATTTATGAACATAATATACATTAGAAATTAACCATTTGTACCGACACTTAGTGCTTTATTTTGCAAAATTGGCATTTATGTGACATTTTATGAAACAGCGTACTTTCGAATTAGCTGTATTTAACCTTTATAATAGTCTACAAAATTAAACTTTTTGCTAAAAAAATGAGATAAAACACAATTTTTACTAGTTTTAAAAATTCAATCAAGAAAAATCAGATCTCGTAGCCCAATCAAAACAGGCTTCATTTCATTAAAATGTCGCGAGACAGATTGTATTACAATGCCAAGAATATAAATATAACTTGTTACGGGTGACGATTTTATTAGTAAAAGAATTTGCTATTTTCTGTTTATTCCTGAAAAAAAAAATGATCAATTAAAACCATTTAGTTGATTATTACTTTGGGATAACAGTCTAATAATCTCCCTTGACACTATATCATTACTACTTTAAAATATGTACAGTACTGTGCAAATTAGTTGGGACAATAAGAAAATGCAGTAACAAAGACACAACTAAAATATTTATTTGTTTAATAATGTAGTTAATAGTGAATGTGCCCCCCCCCCCCCCCTTATCTTCAATTACTTCTTTCACCTTCTCAACCACTGATGTCACTAGCTTTCCACACATCTCCTTCACTTCAGGGTCGTGGTACCACACTTTCATTACACTTTCTATCATTTTGGTTTTCGTCGTGCAATCCATCTTAGATATGCGCGCTTTAATAATGGCCCACGAATTTTCAATGGGACTTAGATCGGGTGGATTTCCTGGCCACTCCAATACCTTCAAATGTTGCTGAGTAAAGAAGCTCTTAGCATGCTTAGAATTGTGGCATGGAGCCAGATCCTGTTGAAATACCCCATCGCCATTAGGAAACAGCTTCTGCAGTTTTGGGACCATTTTCGCCTCCAGAACTCCTATGTACTTTTCGTTGTCCATCATTCCTTCAATGGGGTGAAGTGTCTGTGCCCCGGAAGCTGTGAAACATCCCCAAAACATGACCTTGGGTTGGTGTTTGGGGGATTGCAGGATGTGGCCGGATCGAAGAGGTTCTCCAGCCTTCGCTTGTCCCAACTAATTCGCACAGTACTGTATTATATCTAGATACATAATAAAAAAAAAAACAAAATTAAAACCGTACCGTATGAGACTGAGTCTATATGTGAAAAAAAAAACTAGTTGCATTTTCTTGATCGTGTAAAACCAAATCTATCACCGTGTAAATCGAATCGAACCTGTTTTGATTTGGCTACGAGATCTGATTTTTCTTGATTGAAATTTTAAAACTAGTAAAAATTGTGTTTTATCTCATTTTTTTAGCAAAATGTTTAATTTTGTAGACTATTATAAAGGTTAAATACAACTAATTCGAAAGTACGCTGTTTCATAAAATGTCACATAAATGCCAATTTTGCAAAATAAAGCACTAAGTGTCGGTACAAATGGTTAATTTCTAATGTATTTTTGAACGTGTAAAACCGAAACCGGTTAAATCGAGGGATAGACGTATTAGTAGAATAATTTTACGGTCGAGACAGTTTATTAGTAACGTGAGATTGGAAATTTAGAAGACTTAACACGGTAGTCGACGTTCTTTTGTCTTTTGGTCGCCACTGACTGAAAGTTAAGTCGTTTAAAATATTTGCTCTAAACCCTATTTTTTGAACCTTTCATTTTTTCTAATTTTACATTTCATTTATTCAAAGAAATCATAATATTAAAAGTGGCTTAGAGTGGAATGGGACATTCGGAGATTTGAAATAATTCCTGAAATTTTGAAATAAATGCCCAAATATGTAATTTTGTTTTTGATTTTAATTTTTTTTTCAATAAGTTCAGATATTGTTCATGTCTATGCCAGTCCGGGCTTGAGTGCAGACATGATTTTCGGCGACTGGTTTAGAGTATATGTTAGTAGTAGCATAAATGAGAGTTCTGGCACAATAATATGCTATTACTGTTGTTCAAGCACTTAAGGAGTAGGTGGGCACCCATAATCACCTCTTTGGGTATGCCACTGATGAATACATTTTGGCAACACGTCAGTTCTTCACGTATTATGTACAGAATCAGTGGTTTACAAAAAGGGGGAAGGGATTATGGAATTATAAACTTCCTCTTTCGTTGAATACCCTAATATCATATATTTTCTAAAGTAGTCCTCCAAACTCAGAGCTCGGCTGACTCAAACACTTCCAAATTTCCATATTATCATTTTCTTGGTACGCCACTGTGTAAAACCATTTACTCTTTGTAGAAACTGTGAAACAAAAGATTTCATAGGCAAAACTGAAATACAATATATTATCGAAGCAAAGAAATATTACTTGGCAGGAATATTCTCGAGTTATAGGATTAACTTCCAAATGAAGTACGAAACCTGAGGAAACTAATTTTGCACAGCGTTTGTGACTAAAAAAACAAATTTCACATATATTTGAACCGTGGTTAGCGTTCTTGGCTACTGATCAAAGGGTCCGACCTCTGGGTAAGGCATGGATAATTGTCTTTTCTTTTTACTGAGTCTCGCCTTCCTCACAGATCTTTAGTTTGGCACAGAGATCTGACAGTCTCCTGTCAGATCTCTGTGAAAAGCAGCTGCTTGAGGGATAATTATTACTATTTTTTATTTTTGGTTCTAAACATTAATTTTTTCAACTAATTTTTTTCACTATTGCAAGAGGCATAATATAACAATACTTCAGTTTCCAAATATTAAATGAAAAATAAATACCCCCTCAAGCAGCTGCTTGCCATAGAGATCTGACAGGACTCTGTCAATTTATACGCCGTAACAAAAAGTCTGTGAGGAAGGCGAGACCCCAGCAGAAAGGCAACATTTTCATCCATGCCTTAATCTGGGGCTCGAACCCAGGTCCCTTTGCTCAGTAGCCAAGCACGCTAACCACTTTGCCACGGGACGGTCTGTTTCAAATATTACATCATATTATTTGTGAATTAATTGTCAATTACAAACCTTCAGGTTTCACATGCATTAAATTTCTACAGTGAGATATGTATAAAATACTATTTATATGCCAAAACTAAAGCGACCACTTTGCAATGTTAACTTTAAATAAGACATCGTTTTGCCCTATTCCATGTGTAAATTAGATACACAACAAGCCATGTTCTAATGCTGCAATCATGGCTTTAATGTTACTGCAGCGTTGTCCAAGTATTTATCGTGCTTGGCTGCATAGGAATTTAACTTGGGTTCGAATTTCTGATATAGCTTTATTCTACTGAGACATAAATAAATAAATACCCCCTCAAGCTTGAGGGGGTATTTATTTATTTATGTCTCAGTAGTTGGTTCAAATATATGTGAAATTTGTTTTTTTACTGCTTGCTACAGAGGTCTGACAGGAGCCTGTCAGTTTATATGCCACAGTAGAAGATCTGAGAGGATGGCAGGACCTCAGCAGAAAAACGACACATACATCCATGCCTTACCCGGGGCTCGAACCCAGGTCCCTTAGGTCAGCAGCCAAGCGCGCTAACCACTCGGCCATAACTTTACATATTTTTTCTGCTATACTGATAAGTTAGCCTGATCTCTCTGGAAGCAAGAGTCAGTAACTCACCAGTCTCATAATCTACAGTTCCCAGGTTTGAGCCTTAACTGTGCTGGTATTAAGATTTATTGCCGATAAACCCTTCACTCTGTCTCGATCAAAAAGGGGACACTAACGGTGTTGGAATGGCCGCCGTCCGTCAGACGGGATATAAGGTTCTGGCCCTATATGCAAGAGAGCCATACCCTTTGCACATTAAAGAACATGTTACATAGATGAACTTGCAGGATGATTCCGTCTCCTAACAGCTGTCCAGTGGATTCCATTTTCCAACTTTTTCTGACCTCTTAGGACAGGCACGTACTCTGGATTTAGTTTCTGGAGGGGGGGGGGGGGGGGAGGAGGTCTGAAAAATGAGACTTTAGTAGGGCTTCCCAATTATTAAAATATTCCCCAGGTCAGGTTAAATAATATTCTATATGGAACAAAATTTTATAATTGTTTTTTAAATCTACATAGAAAGACACCTGATTTGTATTCAAAGCAAGTGGACAAATTTGAGATTTCGTACAAGATGGCCGGATTTTCGGGGGGGGGGGGGGGGGTCGGACCCCATATTCCTTCCTCCAGGGTACTTCTCTGTTTATAGAATCCTTGTGATTTAGTCCATTGCGTGCACAAAAGTCTCGCTCAGAGGTAAAACAAACCAATGTACATCCTCCATCGCAAGTGGGCTGCCTGAGGAATAAATATTTTTTAATTTTCCTTAACCGAATCTTTGCAAATCATTTACAAAAATTTCAGCTCAAAGTGTTGTTACCATTGTAACTGTTAAAAGGTTCAAGTTTTACCTTTGCAAAGTGATAGTTGTGAAGGAGCTGAAAGAAGTGAACTAGGGATCCGAAACGCTGAGTTAATAGCTTTACAATAGCTCTGTATATTAAAACATGTTACTCAAACATACACCATGAATATAACAAGAATAAAAAGCTTTATGAGTGCATTTAAAATTCTTCATATGCATTTAAATGTATTCCAACGATCAGTACTGTTGACAGGGTATAACATAGAGGCAGCCTGCCTCACGGTTCCTGTGATTGTCCATCCACTCACTTTTACTTTTCCCCGTAGAGCAAACATTTAATTAATATTATTATATAACTGTTTTGCATTAATGTTTCTCTTGTAATAAAAAAAAATAGCAATTGGAGATTTTCTTATATTTTTGTTTTATAATCCATCAGGGGCGATATTTAATTGTTTGCCTCAGGGCACAGTCTAATCTGGCGACGGCATTGCCAACGATAAGCGATATTCTTCTATCGCCAAGTGCAGTTTTTACGAGCACCATCCATTTATTTCCATTGTACGGAACTATAGAAATTTAATCGGGACATTTGTATGAAATAATCTCAAGTTGAGAATATCTGAGTTAAGTCAAACTTCTCTTCAGAATCTGATTTTGAAATAAAGTATGGACTCTCAGCTGAATTCAACCATAGAAATTTATAATTGCATGGGCCTTTTTGCATATTTGTTGGTTATCTTAGAAATGAAAGAAATTATAAATTCATATATATTTGTGATAGTAGCGTTTAACTAAACTTTCACGATGAGAGTATAATGGATGCAAGGGGAATAATATACACCGAAGAGACAAAACATTATGACCAGCGCGTCCTTATGCAAATCGAAGCAATTGCAGATAAATGACAGCGCGTGTGAAGGTCGTGAAACTGTATAAATAACACCTGATACTGAGCTCTGTTAATCAGTGCTATTCTTGTTCTTCAGATGGGAAAGGCAGCGGACTTAAGTGAGTTTGACAAAAGCCAAATTGTACTGGCCAGATGACTCGTCAGAGCATTTTCGAGATGGCAAGGCTTGTGGGTTGCTCATGATCAGCCGCTCCAAGTGCCCATAGTAATCTCGGTTCACTATCTAAAGTGCCTACAGTGGGCACGCGAGCATCAAAACTAGATCTTGAATGATTGGAAGAAGATCGTTTGATCTGATGAATCTCTTTTCCTATTGCACCATGTGGACGGCCAGGTATGTGTGCGTTGTTTACCTGGGGAAATGTTGGCACCTGGATGCACCATGGGATGAAAACAAGCCGGTGGAGGAAGTATAATGCTTTGGCAATGTTCTGCTGGGAAACCCTGAGTTCAGTCATTCACGTGCAGGAAACTATGATGTCTACCACCTGCCTAAACATCATTGCAGACCAGGTACATCCTTTCAAGAACGGTTATAACCCTCTAGTAGTGCCTTCTTTCAACAGGATAATGCACCATGCCACACTGCCCAGATTGTTCGAGAATGGTTCGCAGAACACGAGGAAGACTTCCAGGTATAGCCCTGCCTCTAAATTCCCCAGGCAGCAATCCAATCGAACATCTGTAGTTTGTGTTGGAACAACATATCCGATCTACGACGACTCAACCACATAACTTAGAAGAGTTAAAGGTTCTGCTGGTAACGTGTTGGTACCAGATACCACAAGACACCTTTAGAAATCTTGTAGCATCCATGCCTCGCTGGGTAAAACAAAAGCTGTTTTGGCGGCATCATATTAGGCAGGTGGTCATAATGTTTTGACTCTTCGGTGTATACATGGAAATGAGCTTTGCGATTTGTTTCGAAAAAAAAAAAAGAAATCTGGTAAGAGTTAGTGATCATCAACTTCTTCAGTCTTAGATTACGGTTTACTGAAGATGTTTTTTTTTACTTAAAACATGTTATATTTATGTGCAGTAGAAGGATAGGTGTTAAAACAAATAGTTTGACTTGCTTGACCCCAAACAATTAACTAATCTGCAGTTTAACGAAAATGCATTTTTTAGAAAACATTTTGAAGGAGAAGCCGCGAAGATTTTACTTTTTGGGAAGTAAAAGCCTTTCAAATACAGGGTCAATATAAAAGAATACTAGCCAGATGAAGAGAGCCACAAAATCGGCCTCTGGGAAAACTAAACTGTTTGAGCATATTACAGTTGTGTGTGTTTGCGATCTGTGATCGATAAAAGCTTCCCAAGTTGCGTTCTTGATGATGATGTTTGAGCACATTCTCGATGTTTCTGCGTGTTAGCATGTTTAGTGACTGCTTTCATGCCATCATAACTTATAGTAAAATTAATATTACACAATTTGCACCTTGCTTTAGAATTGTCTTCACATGGATACTTGACAATCCAAGAAAACTGTTTCCCGTTCCGAATTATGTTTACACCATGTAATTTTTTAGAGTTTCTTTTGCCGTAGATTCAGTCATTTTAAAAACAACTGTCAGGGAGAATTCGATATATTTACGTTAAATTTTATAAAGTCCGTCACCAAACTTTCGTGCAGCAATTATTATAATATTTTATTATTTTTTATAAAACACGCCGGCGCGTTGTGTGTAACACAACGCCGTAGCCGTAACTTCACGCCGGCGCGTTGTGTGTAAACACTCAGACGGCTGTAGGCAGACTCCAGTATACACAGTATTGCCATGCATTAATATCATAATTTGCAGTAAGATGTGTAGACAGCAGACAGCACTGCCCACCGAACATTTTGGAAATTACGAAGGACGTTCAAAAAGTTCTTGAGACGTGTCTGTAGATTTGCTGTCATTCCTCTTAAGTTAACGATCTATGACTTGTATGAAAGCTTGTCTAAACTTGTCATTAAGTGTTAAAATCTAAGGCCTTTTCACCATTTCTCTCTTCGCTGGCGGCATGTAAATTCTGCCTGCGAAATCTGTGTGTTTGTTCTATGGAGCCAACTGAAGACGGGGAAGGATTTTACGTTTTCACCAGGGTGCAGCTTGGGAAGAACGCGAAAAATATTAATGCCGATTTATCACAAGTATATGGGGATCATGTCTGTTCACGTTATTGCGGGTTGGATACGCAGATTCAGAGAAGGACGACATAGTTTCGAAGACAGAAAGAAGTCGCGAACGAGAAAACACTTGGTGCTGTTCATGAACTTATTAAGGAAAAGCCACACATCACCGTTCAAGTAATTAGTTAAGATATCAGTGTATCGATTGGCAGCGTGGAAACAATTATTCATCAACATTTAAAGTTCTAAAACGTCTGTGTCAAATGGCTACACTTCTACTGTTCTAAAACGTCTGTGCCCCACTGACAAAACTGCCAAAAAGGCTAGAGTGGACTTGTGCAAGGAGATGCTGGCAGTGTTTGAACATAGTGGCCCCATATGGTTAACAGACATTACCACAGGTGATGAGACGTAGTTTTATTACTATATAACTCCCAGAAAGATCAACAACTATGTTTGAGTTTCAGTAGATGAACAGGGATGTTCACAATTTTTTCAATTCCTAAGGACTGGTAGCCATGGACACCTTACCTGAAAAAAGGATTGGATTGGATTGTGTTACCTATGAGCGGCACCTTTTTGCACACCATTGGCTAAATGGTCAGGTCACAAGGACCTCGAAAGCTCAGAGAAGGTTGGGGGAGGGGATCCACTGGAACAACTGCCGGGAGACAGAGGGTAGCCTCCTGTCAAGGCCATCCAGCGTGTTCTTTAACGTGCACAGGGTATGGCTCTCCCGCACACGGGGCCACGGCTTAACGACCCACTGGCGGCGGTCGTTCCAAGCCCATTGGTGTACCCTACTGACCATGGGCAGGGAGGGGAATTTTGCGGAGATAAGTCTCAATCTGGGACTCGAACCTGGTAACAACAAATTACGAGCCTGGCGCGCTACCGACTGAGCCACCTCCGCCTCACCCGAAAAAAGGACTATAACTGGCCAATACTACATCAACATTGTTTTGCTCAAAATGGTTAGGGAGGTGAAGGAGCAGTATCCAACAACATGCTTGTCAAGGGTTCTTCTTAGTGACACTGCCAGTGCTCACAAATCCCGGCAAGTTGCGGCCTATCTGGAGCAGAAAAAAATCAAACAGCTATCCAATTATGCAAATTCACCGACCTTGCACCATGCGATTTTTGGTTGTTTCCAAAAATTAAAAAAAAACTTGATGGGAAGCGTTTTTCAAGGGTGCAACACCATGAAAAATACGTTCATTCAGATTTGCGGAGTATTCCTAAATGGGAGTACCATTAAGTGTTCCAGAATTGGGTAGGTTGGGTTGTTTTACCTCTGAGCGGCACTTTTTTGCACACCATGGGCTAAATGGCCAGATGGACCCCGAAGGCTCAGAGAAGGTTGGGGGAGGGGACCCACTGGAACAGTTGTTGGGAGACAGATGGTAGCCTCCCGTCAAGGCCATCCAGCGTGTTCTTTAACGTGCACAGGGTATAGCTCTCCCGCACACGGGGTCACGGCTTAACGTCCCATCCGACGGACGGCGGCCTTTCCAAGCCCATCGGTGTCCCCTACTGACCGTGGGCAGGGCGGGGAATTTTGCGGAGATAAATCTCAACGCTGACCCAGCTGGGACTCGAACCTGGGAACTACAGATTGAATTGGGTAGGCGTCAGGAACTTTACATAGATGCTGGAGTGGAGTTGTTTGAAGGACAGTAAAAGTTTTGTTGAGATAAGCGCAGTTTTTGTTCTGTAGATGCATGTCAAGGACTTTTTGAACGCTCTTCATGTGTTGTCATAACCATAACGATTTTCAAAATTAATGATTTATCAAATAATGTTGATATCATTATATTTGCATCATAAATAACTGAATTAAATACTGCTTTACAGTGAAAAGCTATATATCTTTTTTTAACATTAATCCGTAAACCCGACATTTTTTGTGTGATCCAAGCCAAACTTTTCGACAGGACAGATGCGCCAAAAATCGGACACCTGGCAACCCTAAAAAATTCCTATATTTTAATGTCTTATATTTTATAAAATATTAAGTAACAAAAGTAATTGGGTGACTAAGGTCAAGAAACTCGAAGTTTTCTTTTATGACGGTGTGGAATTATTATCGGATGTTGGCTCTGATATCACAGTAATGTCTTAAATACCAAATCGCTGGATTGGTAGAGGTGGATCAATTTTGTTGTCCCTAAAAATTCCTGATTTGACACCACGGACTTCTGTTTATCGGGAAATATTACAAACATCTGTTATTATGAAAAAATTCTCAATTTACAGCATTTAAAGGAAAGAATCACTACAGTTGTTACGCCAGACATGCTGCGCCGAACTGATAATGTGTAAAATACCTTTCGACTTGTAGTCCATTGATAATTTCCTTCGACGATTCTCCGCAAATTTCCCCGCCCTGCCCACGGTCAGTAGGGGACACCGATGGGCTTGGAAAGGTCGCCGTCCGTCGGATGGGACGTTAAGCCGTTGCCCCGTGTGCGGGAGAGCCATACCCTGTGCACGTTAAAGAACACACTGAATGGCCTTGACGGGAGGCTACCATCTGTCTCCCAACAGCTGTTCCAATTGGTCCCCTCCCCCAACCTTCTCTGAGCCTTCGGGGTCCCTGTGACCTGGCCATTTAGCCCATGGTGTGCAAAAAAGTGCCGCTCAGAGGTAAAACAACCCAACCTTCGACGATAGCCTAAAAAATAAATAACTATATAAAGTAACGCAAAAAACTTTAATTATTAATTTATACTTTAATATAATTTTAAAGGATAATATGTAAGGAAAGCTAAAGACTGAGCCCTAACACAGGCATGACGTCAGCTAATGTATCTCGTTTCTCCTCTGGCAACCGGACTCCGTTATATTCTGACAGAGATAGCTTATTGTTATATAGGACTAATTTACTTCATAACGCTATGCGATTCTATATTTTCACTACCTTTTACCTACCAGCAGCTTTTCTTATATGGGACCGTTGCACGCGCCTTTCATTAATGTATACCATTGCCCTGACAGATGTGCAGCAGATATCTGTCCCACCTTGACCTGAGCTTTGGGGGTATGAAGACCTAGAAATGTAATGCATCGTGCATCGAAAAAAAAAAAAAGCAATAGCTAATGATCTAAATAATAAGCTTTAACTAATAATCGGCAATGCAAACGATAGTTATATTTTGCATATTATTTCTGAACTCTAATAAATTTAGCTTAGTCTGATTTATTTCGATTGTTTCTTATGTTGAGATGCTCTCAGCATTAGAGTAAACTGAAAATTAAATATCAAATACTTCAATTCATTTTTTTATTTGGCAGATAATATACATTTTGTTTTTGCTTTCATCTAATTTTTTGTAATTCTGATTTTCCTTTGTGAACTGATATTTCAATATTTGTAACAACTTGGTTGTTAAATTTTTAAATACATAATTTTTCTGGTGAATTAATGCGAAATTTGAAGCTGGCAGTTTTGTTGCTTTCCTCGAGTAATTTTTAACAATAATACGTGACTTTTTTTTTTAACAAACGAATAACAATAAATATTTAATATCGCAGATTAATTATTGTTGTTCTTCTGGGAATGGACCGACCATCACAGTCTTCACAAAAGCTGAAAAACAAAAATAACAAATGTAAAAACATTTTATTAAATATTCGTTATAAACATGTTTTTTTTTAACCCTCTTTTATGTGAATTAAGACTGAATAATAAGAACCGAGTACAATAAAAACGAAACTGAAAAATAGAAACTGAGCTACAATAAAAATACAGATATTTGTCAATTTAATTTACCCAATCTCCTTAAAAAAAATTAGTACAGGGTCATTATAAAAAAAACTACATTTTGAAGTGCTATATTTTATTAAATAATGAAGTAACATTTTCAGTTGTGTATCCGAAATATCAAGAAACTCTCAAAGTTTCGTTTTGTGTTCATCAGACTTCAATGTGTGGGATCAATCCACGCGATATTCATCTTCCGTCCATACTCGGTTCATCATGTCTGGGGTAACACATTCAATAGCTACAGTGATTCATTCGTATAAATGCTGTAAATTTCGAATATTTTGGGAATAAACGACGTAGCTCCTAAAACAGAAGTCCAATTAACTAACGTAGCTCCTAAAACAGAAGTCCAATTATGTAAAATCGAGATTCTCGGTGGGCCAGAAGATCGGTTTGCCTCTAGAAATCTAGCGATATGGAAACGGCATTGAAGACATTGCACGTGATCTAGCACCACCATGTAACTCCATGCCGTCATTCACAAGGAAATGTGGAGAGTCTCTTAACATTTTGGACAGGAAATTACCTTCGTTATTTAATTGTTTAATAAAATATAACAATTTAATTTTTGATATTTTTTTATAATGGTTCTGAATTTATACATTTTTGGACTTGAGTTTAATTTTGCATACTTCAATTTTTGGATTGTTTAGTTAGGAATGTTATTTTTATCAGAAATCTTAACAAATCATCAAAATTTAAAATATATTTGTGTGGCGAAAAAAAGTTTCATTTTCATTTCAAACGAAAAAAAATATAGTGATTATTATATTTATATGTTCAATAAAATATGCAACACTTATGACAACGTGATAATTAATAACAATTTATCATAACTATTGATCAGTGTCGTCTCTGATGTAGAAAAAAAAAGGGGATGGCGGGGTGCAAGATTGAGTCGGAACACCGTTCAGGTATAGACTTTTTTTCTCCGTTTTACTGTTCTTTAAACTTACTTTCTCTTCTTTAAAAACTTTCTTACAAAAAAGTGCAATTTGTTAATATTGGAATAATATTAACAAATAAATTATCAATACCATAATCACTTCTAAGAAATGGATGGCTTTCGTCATCATCGTCATCATCCTCAAGCAGCCATGGGCTACGGAGATCCAACCAGACTGTGCAATTTAGTTCTCCAAGCAAGTCTGTCCTGAGCTACATCTACTGCATCTGGCCACTGCACACCAATTCTAACAAGGTCCTGTTTGACATTGTCTGCCCACAGCATCCTAGGTCTCCCGTATAAGTTTAAAAAAATTTTCTCCTCCATTACGGTTTCTCAAAGGTATTGTTGTTTAAGGTATTAACTGGTGTATATATTGCATTCTTAAAGGCGTTGGGGTGGCATGCAATCTTCTCCTCTTCTAGATCTAGCCCTGGATCAATGCATTGGATAGGATATATCAGAAGAATAAAAAAAAGTTTGGGCTTACTGAACCCTCTATTCCCGACAATGCAATGCATTCAGCAAGCCTCTTCGGTATTTTTTCTGCCTTCAGCTAGACTCCTTCAATTACCTCGAAGAAAGGCTTTTTCGTGCCAAGTCAACATTGGTCATTTTTAATAACCTACATTAAATTCTCGTGGCCCATTACTGGAGGTCATGGATTATTTGCGATGTCTTGCTGAAGGAATTCAGACTTATTCCGCTTCCTTAGTGTTGATGACTTAGAGAAAACTACCGTGTTTTTGTCAACACTGAATCATCATTAGTACAAAAACAAGATCTCGTTAAATGAAGCTACGTAATAAATAATCTCTATCGACAATTACTCAGTCTTCGTATGGATATCACAGTTGCAGTATTTTTCACTGTAAGAAGATCTGGGTTATTACTGTAACTGACGTAGCATGTCCAATTAGGCAAAATGGCACTGGACAAAAACTAATTCCGAAAATAATTAATTTTGCTTCAACGAAAGAGGGATGTTTTCGTTCATTAAAAATATCATCTTTCAACTCATGTTTGCTGCAAGTTGAATGGACTGAACAGACACAGACACTGATGTACGAAGTTGAATTTGAGCTGCTTCCTCGATTCTAAACCACTGATCTGTAATTGCCATCGAGGTCTCTCTCCAAAAAAAAAAAACGTTACAGCACACCCCCTTGCTTTTCGTTCAAGGCCACATTACAATCTCTTTGCTTTCGCTTTGTATTTAGTGTCCATAGTGGCTGTTTTTGTTTCTTGTGTTCGACTTTGCTCCAAAAAAGAAGAAACAGAAGCTATGTACGTAAAAAAAGAATTCTCTGTTTCAGTGGTGTTTCAAAAATTTATTGAAAAATGCATAAACGTTTGTTTATGTGATAATATTTAAATTTTTTTGATATTGTTAACGTTTTGTGATAATATTTAAATTTGTGATAATATATACGTTTAATATTCTTTTTGCCCCCGTTCCGGTCAATAGCATTCCATAAAGGGAAGGCCCACCCCCACCCTCCCACATCCGGTCCTTGGCCACATTAAAAGCCCAGAAAAGCAACATTAAAGTGTCAAACTTATAAGTAGGCTACATTAAGGTGCAAACGTATATCTCCCTGCAGATGAGGGGTTAGGTTATATTCAAGTACCAAACGTGGGAAACGGGCCGAAACGCAAAAGTATATATACTTAATTATTCAAGTAATGAAATTAAATAGGACACATGTTACCCTTTAAAGCATGGATATTTGACCCCCCCCCCAAAAAAAAAGAAATGTTAGTTAAATTTAGTATCACAATAATAGCTAATGTCTTGTTGCAAGAACTATTAGTAAATAACTATGCAGTAATCATTTTTTATTTCATCCTGAGGGTGGTTGAGGGCTGCACAGAACGAGCATGAAGGCATCACACTTGGCAGCGAGTTAGTGATCTAGTTTAAATTGTTATAATGCATGATCAAACTCGCCGCCAAGGGAGGTGAAAAAGGATCAGTTTGCTCCAGGCCTTCCAGGAAGAAGCACCCATAAATTTTTAAGGAAGAATCAAAAATAAATTGCTGTTGAAATAGCCCTTGTCAGTATAATAGTAAGCCGAAGGAAATTTGTAAGGAAGAAATGCGAGATAGAAGAAACACATCGTCTGGGAAATGTGGTTTCGTCCCACTCAGGATGAAACCAAATTTTTTTCAGCAAATTATTTCAAGTCTTTCGTGTCAGCAGGATACTTTCTTTGATACTTTTTTTTACTGACATGCATCAAAGATAAAACAGGTCCCATTTACTTCGCACAAGCATATTAAACACTCGTCTATTAGGATATATGATAAACAAAAGAAGGGGTAACTCAAAAACAATTTTTGTACCTTGGTCTTTCTAAAGCAGTGTCTCGCAAACTTTTTTACTCTGCGGCACACCGAATCTAATTTTTTTCCGCGGCACACTGAATCTAATTTTTTTTCCCCGCGGCACACTGAATCTAATTTTTTTTCCCCGCGGCACACCTAAAAAAGAATAAAAGCAAACTCTATATAATCGTCATTATATTTGCGCTCTGTTGAAGTCATCAGCCTGGTTTTACTTGAAGATTTGCTCTCGTTCTTTAATTCATAACTCGGTGTTTGTTTTAAATATTTGTCCATTCTATGGCTTGAAATAATCAAAAATTAATACCAAAATTTGGAAAAAGCTTGATAAATACTTACAAGATCCCAGTTGATAAAATCTGAAAGATTTTTATTCAAGCACGTCGATAGCACGTCGATAGCACGTCGATAACACAAGTCAAGTCAAAATGAAATCTTTGGAATATCTAGTGTCAATTTAAAAATCTCTCGCGGCACACTTGGAATCTCCCGCGGCACACAGTTTGCGAGACACTGTTCTAAAGCTAGGTATGGCACTGTTCGTGATTATAGTTCAAAGGTCTTGTTGGCACATAGTCACACATTTATCTCCTGTTGCTAAGCGTGCGCTTGCTACCAGTTACTCATGAAAGTAGAAAGTCAGTGGCACAATTGAAACATTCGATTTATCCCATCACTTTCATGTGCTATTCCGGCTAAACCGATACATGAAACAACCGATTAATAAGCAATCGTTGAATAGAAGTTGATTATAGGGATGCCTTTGCATATTTGCGTCCCGTGGCCGAGTGGTTAGCGCGCTTGGCTACTGATCTAAGGGACCTGGGTTCGAGTCCCGGATAATGTATGGACGTTTGTGATGTTTTTCTGCTGACGTCCCGCCATCCTCTCAAATCTTTTACTGTGGCGTACAAACTGACAGGCTCCTGACCTATGACATCTAAGAAACCGATCTCTTAATCCAATACATTAGGACATGAATGGGACCACCACACCAAATTTTGGACCGATCGGCCAAGTACCTGCGGAAGCGCAGGGAGACAAAAACTTTTGCCACCAATGACGTAACCACGAAGGCACAAGAAACGCGTGTCAGCCCTTTCGAAACACGCGATTATATAACATGATGTGTTTCATTTCTTCAAGATTTTTATCTTCCAGTAAACATCCAGATGACGTCGCCATTACGAAGTCTGCCATTTATGATCAATGTGTAGATTGACTAATTACTGTGCAGAGAGAAACAGCTTTAGGATGTGAAACTTAGGGAACCGGTGAGTAATGCACATATGGATATGATTAAAACTAGCGCCTTTTTTAAAAATAGGTGATACAGAGCTCAGCTTGAAGACTCGCATTATTTGTTAAATAATATTCCACAATCTCGTGTAAAAATGCAATTTTTTAAGCGGTTTTTTTTTTGTTATATCGTCCCCATGGCCGAGTGGTTAGCGCACTTGATTTTTGATCAATGGGAGCTGGGTTCAAGCCTCGGATAAAGTATAGATGTTTCTTTTCCGTGATGTCTTTCTGTTGAGGTCTCGCTATCCTCCCAGATCATCTCTATGGCGTATTATACTGACAGGTTTCTATTGTGAGCAGCTGCTTAGGGGATAATTATTATTTTTTCTTTTGCTAAAACTCTCCCCATTATAGTTAGCAAATACGTGCTAAACTATAATTGTACTTTTAGACTAATTTAAACACTACCATGCACTCCTTTCTATAGCTGAAAACGATCTACTTGAATCCAGCGAAGCACAATTTTCCACTTTCTGTTTTTGCCTACTGAGTGGTTTTTCTCTCCACCTATGTTTAGGTTGGGCTTATAAGGGCGAAGTGCCTACGCCCTCGTCAGCGGAATCTCGTTCTCAATCGAGGAACAGCTGCAACCCCTTACTCGCGTTCCTTTTCTCCTTCAGAGGCCTCCGTCGTCTCCCCCGCAATCCATAAATAGCAGCAGTGAGCGAGAAGTGTATAAATTACTGACTAAGCTAAAACAGAACGAGGAACTCGAAACAGCGGAACCCATCATAATATATTGGAAGATGCAGTGGCTGTTATTTCGACATCAGTAGTTGTGTAGCTAACAGTTATTCCCTTCACGATTGCTGAATAATAGATTCACTTTATTACGCCTTATACATATCTATGTAACGTGATGAGACTATAGAAAATATATTTTGCATTAAGAACATCTTCAGAAATTTCCTGCGGTATGTGGGAAGGTTGGGTTGGGTTGTTTTACCTCTGAGCGGGGAAGAATGGCTACCATGGGCTAAATGGCCAGGTCACATGGACCCCGAAGGCTCAGAGAAGGTTGGGGGAGGAGACCCGCTGTAACAGCTGTTGGGAGACAGATGGTAGCCTCCCGTCAAGGCCATCCAGCGTGTTCTTTAACGTGCACAGGGTATGGCTCTCCCACACACGGGGCCACGGCTTAACGTCCCATCCGACGTACGGCGGCCTTTCCAAGCCCATCGGTGTCCCCTACTGACCGTGGGCAGGGCGGGGAATTTTGCGGAGATAAATCTGAACGCTGACCCAGTTGGGACTCGAACCTGGGAACTACAGATTACGAGCCTGGCGCGCTACCGATTGAGCCACCCCCGCCCCTATGTGGGAAGGAAAATACCAGACGGGTCGTTAGTAAAATGCGATATTTTTGGAAGGTGGATGTAAAGCACTGGCTGCCGAAATGGTGTCACAAAATTTTGCGTAATATTACATAAGATGGTAAATTCTTAGAAGTTTGAAGTTTCTGATTGCATCAGATGAAAAAAACTGTTATTCTTTATAATGAACTAATTAGAGAAATTAAAGATGTTTCGCGAACATAGAATATGATTTGAAATAATTGTTATGTCACATTGTAGAAGAAATGGTTAGTTTCTGGTGATCTAGCGCTTATGACGCCCGATATTCTTTTGGGAGACATGGGTTCGAATCCCACTCAGGACAACCAGTTTTTTTCAACTAATCATTTCAAGTGTTTCTTGTTTACAGAACGCTTTCCTGTGATATTTCATTACTGAATAGAATATGATTGCCAGACGTCACATATTTGGATGTCAAATGGCCACTAGAGATGAATTCGGATCAGGACCAACCGGATTTCGATTAACATAGACGGGTTCGGGCTCAGTTAAATTTAAATTTCCAACTTTGCTTATAATCTCGAAAAAATACTAAAACAATTTCTTCTGGTTATGATTTTAATGTTTTAATCAGTGTTTTTTAATTTTAATTTTAATAAAAAAATTTTTTAGATAGATAATAAGCTAAAATAAATTTTTATTACATACTGAAAAATATATTTACATTGACTCAAATTTTGAGTCATTAATAGATTCAATATTCCACTCAAGTTAATACTCGTCTATGGGATAAAAATACAACATTTTAATAGTTAAAGTGATTACATTAAATGAAAATTTTACGTTATAAGTACAGTCGTTCTAAGTTTTAAACATTAATAATTATCTAAGTTAAACATTGAAGCATTATAATAGTCTCACACTTTGAAATCATAAATGATCCAATTTCTCAAAGCAAAAGAATATTCTTTAACATTATTTATAAGCTTAAGATAATTTGGCAACATGTTATACAGTCTGTAAACCAAGAAAATATAATGTTTAATAAAAATAGTTTCTTTAACCGGCAGTTCAGTTAATAACATGTTTTCAAATAATCTCGTATGGACAGGAAATCTAATTCTGCCAATATCCCAATTTTTATTTAAATATATCAAAGAATTTAATGCATATAATTTGCATAATTCTAAAACACCAAGATATCTATAACTCTCACTGACATTTCCCATCTTTTTTGCTTCAAAATACACTTAAAACATGATTTAGAACAATTTCAATAATCTTTATATACTGTATTTGTTAAATGTACCTCCCCAAGATAATAGCCCATATGACAAATGTAATTTAATCCATGATTTATAAATTATTATAACCAAAGAAATATCAGCAAAATTTCTGATATAATATATTTTTGGGATAATGGCATTAATTCTTTTACAGATACTTTGTATATGATCTTTCCGTGTCATTTTCCTATCTAACATGATTCCTAGGTATTTATAGCATTTAAAACCCTCAAGGGCCTCACAGTTACATATAGTATGATTAGTCTCTTACATGATATATTAATTTTCCGGTTGGGTTGGGTTGTTTTACCTCTGATGGCACCCCCTTTTTGCACACCATGGGCTAAATGGCTAGGTCACAAGGACCCCGAAGGCTCAGAAAAGGTTGGGGGAAGGGACACACTGGAACAGCTGTTGGGAGACAGATGGTACCTCCCGTCAAGGCTATCCAGCGTGTTCTTTAACGTGCACAGGGTATGAGCCCTCCTGCACACGGGGTCACGGCTTAACGTCCCTTCCGACGGACGGCGGTCATTCCAAGACTCAGCGGTGTCCCCTACTGACCATGGGCAGGGCGGGGAATTGTTGCGGAGATAAATCTCAACACTGACCCAGCTGGGACTCGAACCTGGGAACTGCAGATTATGAGCCTGGCGCGCTATCGACTGAGCCACCCCTGCCCCCCAGTGGAAAAAACTTTTGAAGAACGCCCTAAACCAGGCATGGCCAACTGTTTTTGTCCGCGGGCTGGATTGGAAAAAAAAAATATTTTCACGGGCCGGACGAAATATTAAAATTGAAAAATGTTAAACAAAACACTTATTTCTTTAAGTAAACAAAATTTTATTATGAAATTTGTTTATGAATAATTTTAAGTAAATCAATACAACAAATTAACATAATAACTAATGCGACGTGTGAGGCGGTTTGCATCGCTTATTATTTTTTTAATATCTGGTTCTATACTTGTAGTAGCTATTCTTAACACAGCCTCCAAATATAAATCATTCAATCTTGATAATAATTTTTGATAATAATAAGATTTTCTTTATAACGGAATGTTTTTTAAACAATATAGAAGTATCGAGAATTCATTCGATTAATTACTAGAAGCTAAATGCTAATATTGAAAAATTGTTCGCGGGCCACATAAATTCATTACCTGGGCCGTATGTTGGCCATGCCTGCCCTAAACTGAAAGGGTTTCGGAAACTGTAAAGATCTTTGAAAAGTCTTCTAAAAATCTTGGAAACCACAAGATTTACCCGTATACTAATCGTAATGAAAACAAATATCAAATTCTTCATTCTTCATTACGTTTTCT
The DNA here is from genome assembly GCA_038380435.1 of Ryuthela nishihirai. Taxonomy (NCBI): domain Eukaryota; kingdom Metazoa; phylum Arthropoda; class Arachnida; order Araneae; family Heptathelidae; genus Ryuthela; species Ryuthela nishihirai. The sequence continues at coordinate 13,114,399 of JAWZYU010000004.1, forward strand.
CACTATTACTGGTGAAAAAAATTGAATTAAAGCTCTGTCAAATTGTGTTATTGAAAGAAACTGGCAAAAAAAAATCATAATACTTACGTTCGTATTTAAGAAAACCATCATCATCTTCATTTCCTCCACACGATCGCAAAATCTCTTCACATTCTATGTCTGTTAATCTTTCACCTGTGTGCAAAGAAAAATTATAATGAGTAAATATTATAAATAAAATAATAAATACCCCCTCAAGCAGCTGCTTGCCACAGAGGTCTGACAGGAGTCTGTCAGTTTATATGCCACAGTAGATCTGAGAGGATGGCAGGACCTCAGCAGAAAAACAACACGAACATCCATGCCTTACCCGGGGCTAACCCAGGTCCCGTAGATCAGTAGCCAAACGCGCTAACCACTCGGCCACGGGATTAGGAAAAAGTATTAACCCTAAGAAGGTTTCATTATTTCTAAATTTCAGGAAATCACTGCATGCTAAAAATACTCTACTACTACTATTCTTCTATATATTTCCTCTAAGCAAGTTATTAAGCGAGTTACTCAATTCATTACATAACAAATTTTTCAATGTTTCTTCAGTTGACTGCAGGAAGGATAGTTCATATCTCTCTTAACATCGATATCAAGTTTAGAGGAAAAATTGTCTTGAGCTGGGTGGGATACGGACCACAACCGAGTCCACAACCTGATAGCATATCAGGAGGTCTGACCACTGAGCTACCGGCCGCCGATCAAGATATCTGTTAGCGATATGAATTATTTCACATGTAGTACACAACTCAAATATCTGCATAACTTGAAGGCAGTGCATCCCATCCGGCTCAAAAATCTCTCCTCTAAATTTGACATCGATGTTAAGTATGATTTCATGCCTTTCAACTAAAGAAATATCGAGAAATTTATTTAGTAATTAATTGTGTATATTCGTAACATTCATTGTCATCTGCTTTAAAATGCTATTTGGAAGCTGAGAACACTGTGTTCAAGTGACACAAACATTTGAGTCTTGTAGAAAGAATAGTTCATATCAGTAAATAGAGGAGATCTTGATCAACAGTCTGTAGTTCAGCGGTCAGAACACCTGACATGTTATCAGGAAATCATAGCAGTCAGGGATGTACCCGGAGGAGTCCGGAACCCCATTCCCCCCCGAAAACCCTGTTGTCTTATAAGAAAACTCAAACTTGTATACTTGCTTTCAAATCCAAAACGGGTGTCTCTTTATAATTTTATTTTACGCGCATAGTATATGTCCGACGCTAAAAATAAATTTTAGAAACAATTATAAAATTTTGCTCCGCATAGAATGTCGTTTTAACCTTTCCTCTCCGATGGAATATTTTAGTAATTTAGAAACACTATTCAAGTCTTATTCTCAGTCTCCCCACCTCCCCCACAAAACTAAACTAAATTCTTGAATTTTTCCCGAAAAAAAATTGTCCAACCCTCAACGAAACTAAATCCTGGCTAAGTGCCTGGTAGTGGGTTTGTATCCCACTCGGCTCCAGATAATTTTCTTTGCTAAATTTGATGTCGATGTTAAGAGTGACCTTGTTACCTTTCTTACTAAAAGAGATTTTCCGAACAAAATATAGAAGTAAAGCTGCAATGCTTCAATGGCTGAAGAATTATAATCCTAGGATTGGAACTGTGCCTAGGAATTAAAAATGAACAATTTTACTGCATCTCTATTAAACAATGTTACATTCATTCCATTTTAAGGATTCAAGTGATCATTTTCACAACTGAAATAAAAAATTGTAGGATAGACAAGAGGAAAGCTTATTTTTCGAAGCATAAAATTATCTACTTATGTAGAAAAAAATTCCACCTGTGGGCATTAACACACATATTATTTCAGTGGTCCGCAGTCTTTTTAAGTTTAAGGTCCACTTGTTTTACTTGTTGTCATCAGTTAAACAAAGCCTGAGAAAATGAGTAACACACTTGTGGGAAGCATGAACCCGCGAGAACTAGATAATGTGTTTAAACTCAACTATGTGGGGATACAACGAAGCCCACATTTTTCCCCTTAACTAATTTTTATTCTTAAAAGTAAAGAATACAGTTTAACTCTTGTCATTGAGTAAATAGCGGCACTCTGTGCGAGAAAAACGGTAATGAAGTTCCAAACATTCACATTTCTGCACTTCTGCCCTCAAGAGTATAAAAGTCAGCTCTGAAAAATACATCCAACAAGCTGTCGTTTCATCTTCAAGAATTTCGCGTCACACCTTGAACGTAGTCACGGAACACAAGTATGCCGCAGCTCACTATTTGTGGAACACTAACTTAAGTGTTCAGGTTCTCTGGATCTGACTCTGACAATAATACGATGGCCAAATTGGATAATGGATGGCCAAATTCTTTGTCCTTGAGGACCAGGCATTGTGTCCTGGATGTGGTCAAGAGCCGTAGATTATTAGCAAGCATAAACTAGTAAATTATAATTACAAAAGGAATTAGTGTAATAATTTAAAATACGCAAATAAAATAAGATCAAGTAATTTAATAATACAGTTTTAATCATTATTAAAAATTATGAACAGTCAACCAAAAAAATCAAGCAAAATTAGTTTCGAATATCTTCCGCGGTATATCAGTAGACTTTCAGAAAGGATTAAAACTGTTTATTACCACATGGCATGCAGCTATACCTATCATTACGACGTGGGAAAAAGCGATCCCTAGTCCTATTTATGGCGCAGAAGAAGAGCATTTTGCATAATAGGGCTTCTTTAGCGTCTTCAAATTTTTAACGAACTCCTTACTTTTTCAGCCTTCTGTACTCTAAATTAATTAAAGCCACCAATGAAGTACAAAATTTTTCATTTTTCCAGTATTCTGAAATCCTGTGAACCGGACTCAACAATTCAAGTGTAGGTTCATAACTTGAAATTTTTAAGTAACTATACTCTGTTTCACATAAAGAATGGAGCGGCAAGTCTCCCTCAAAGAATTTCTTGTTCAATCGTGGTTTAGTATGAAAGTAATTACCATGAAAAAGCTCAACCATGAAAGCCAATGAATAGCAAAATTCTAAGCCTGAAAATGTATTATTCCTAAACTCGTTAGAGAGCTTCTGCCGCAAATGTTTTCCATCTATAATAATCAAAGGAGATATCTCTGTGGTCGCCATAACTCTTCACATAAAGGGGCTAGGAACCTGGAATAATAGCAGAAGATTAAGAGTACTATGAGGATGTCCAGTGAAAAATATTAACTCGATAGGTTCAATAGGTGGTGCAAATCGTATTTTGGATCAAACATCTTTCTCCTCCGTTCTCCATTCGTAATTTCTAATCGAGAAAGCCAATACCCATTGCCAGATCACTCACATTTCGAAAGATATTATATTAAAACGTCCCATTGCAGGTGGAAACCTGATTTTTTTTCACCTAACACGGGGTCACACATGAGATATCTGCATGCAAAGTTTAGAAACTTGTGGCAAGGCCGTGGAAAAATATCTGGAGGCCTGGGAGCAAAGCTTCATTTGGAGTCCACTTCAATTTTTAGATTTTTTTAAAAAAAAGTTATGAAATTAAAATAGAATTATTCGTACTTCTAAATTTTTATTTTGATCTATTATAAGAAAACACAAAGTTCACAATATAAATATGAGTACTTTTTTTTAGCAGATTTTAGATGTAAAATACAATTTAAACACTTAAGTAAGCTTTCAAAATAATATTCCTAATTTGACTTCAGTAGGGTTTCCCAATTTTTTCAGCCCAAAATATCCATTCCCGTATGAAAAAGTTTGGACACCCCTGAACTAGAGCAAGAAAAATTGTGTGAAGAAAATCTCCTTTATCTCATAGTTGACCGGTGTTAGTGAGAGAAGTAAATTTTTTTCCTCTATGTAGCAGATGAATATGTCGATATCAGTTATCGCCAAAAGAATCTACTTACCTAAGGAAAGAAGCACGTGTGCCAATTCGGCTGCCAACATTGTCCCGTTTTCTGCTTTATCGTACACCTTAAGGCCTTCCATGAAATCTTCTAAAGTGCCAACTTCCTTTTCTTTTCTAATTTGGCTGTAGATGGGGAGGAATTCTTCAAACGTCAATTTCTTTTCACCTAATAAAGCAAAAATAGTCTTTCTAAAAAGACACTTTTGTTTAACAAGCAAATTTTTAATCGTGATCTTGAGGAAAACAATAAAATATGAATCAAAAGACAGATTACGTGTACTGTACAACACTACATCGAAAAAGTAATGTCAGTGTCAATTATAGTGTATATGTGCTGGTGAGCATTTTCCCCCCAATAACCTTTATTCTTTGTTCAACATACATATTATTTTACAGAAATTTTACAATGATCTCACATTGTTGAAAGCTTATTTGTAGCAGATTATGTATAAATTAAACATTATTAATTTTTAAATTTGATAAAAGGAAAAAATAATTCAGCCCTAAATTTTTTCAATATTATTATCTTAAATTTTTAAAATTTGGAAATACAATGAACTTCTTAACACTGACAGGATCGGGGTTCGTAATAGTATTAACTCTGTTTTATCTAAACCCCTTGAAAATGCTAGTAAGAGTAATGTAGAGGAAAAAATAATTATTGAACTTGTTCATATTTCACACATTTTTCAAAATTTTTTAAAGTACTTTAAAACGGAGTGAAAAGTGTTATATTGCAATGGAAACCCAGTCAGTTGGTCCCTTTTTACTTTTTTCGGCTCGATTGCGTCACTTGCACTCCTACTATTTTTCCTGGATCCTTAAAATAAACAAAAGGCTTACATACACAGCTTAGAGTATACCTATAGTTTTTATAGATAAGATAATATTTGTAGTTAAGCTTTTATTGTAGTAAATAGACACAGCATTGGTTGGTGTAGTAATGTCTAGATGAGTTGCTCGACATAATTGTGCTGCCAAGTTACGGGGAGACGTTAAAACAACTTCTGGAATTTCATTGTATTTTTAGTCATATTTTTGAAAAATTCATCATTTACATTATCAAATTCTTAAGTCACTCCCTTTTGCAAAAATCTCAGCTACGCCACTGCTGGACAATATCCATTGCATAACTCCAGGAAAGAAGTGAGAGTAGTTTGAAAAATCCTCATATTACTGCCCTTGAAGAGGGGTAGGGGTTAGCTCAGTCAGTAGCACGCCAGGCTTGTAATCTGTAGTTCCCAAGCTCGAGCCCACCTGAAGCAATATCGAGATTTATCTCTACTAAACCCCCAACCTGCCCTAGGAACACCGATGATCTTGGAAAATCCGTCGTCCTCGGGTGGGTCCATTAAGTCATGGCTCTCTGTGCAGGAGCGCCATACCCTGTGCACGTTAAAGACGAAGCTGGAAGACCTTGACGGGAGACTTCTATCGCTCTCCTTATGTTCCCAGAGCATGGCTCTTTTGCCCAGGGAGCCCGACTTAATGTGATCCAGTGGGTCGTCATCCCAATCTTTTCTGAATCCTTGAGGGGTCCCTGTGAGCTGGCCATTTAACCCATCATATGCAAAAATGTGTCGTCCAGAGGTAAAACAACCCATGTCATCTGTACGTGGTTGTTTTACCTCTGAACGGCACGTTTTTACACACAATGGGTTAAATGGCCAGGTCACTAGAATCCCGAGGGCTCAGAGAAGGTTGAGGGAAGGTCATCCACTGGACAGCTATTAGGAGGCAGATGGTAGCTCCTGTCAAGGCCATTCAGCGTGTGCTTTAACGTGCACAGGGTATGTACGCCCCATCAAGTAGGCTCTCTCCTAGTTCTTGAAGAGGACGGACGTGTTTTGTGCTTGCTCCTGAAGTTGCTATTGTGATAGCCATGGATGTCAATAATGCCTACAAGGATGAAAGACTCCAGTGATCTTTCAAACTATGCCACGAAAATGTGAACTATGAATCTTTAGTGCAGCTTATAGCTGATAAACATGGTGCTCAAAATATGGATTACGCGCAAAAGTTAACTAATGTGTCAACAGTGATCACCTTCAATAATGAACAAAGTGCTGATACTTTCGCTGCTTCACCTAACTTCAGCTTAAATGGCCATCGGATTTCATCTTCTCGTCTTACCTCTCCAACCAAGACTGTGTTTATTGCCAAGCTTCCTTTCTTCCCTACTCAATCAGATCTTCAAACTGCCCTGGAGCCTTACGGCAGTGTCTTGGATTGTCAAGATGAATTCTTCTCTTCAAAAGGACTGGAGAACATCAGGACAGATACCAAAATTCTCTCATTCCAAATGCTTAAACCTATTCCAAATTTTCTTAAAGTTGGTTTTTTCGCAGCCACAGTTTGGTACAACGGAATTATCAAATTTTGCAAGTGGTGCAAACGCTCAGATCACATAATTAAACATTGTGATTCTTTTGCAAAGGTTTTGAAAGCAAAAAAGTCTCCTAATGTGCAAAATAAATCAGAACTGAAACCAGCAGATTCTGACATTCATATTTTGAAAACTTCAGTTTCTGAAAAGAGTCAAATTGACACACAAGTGACTTTTATAGATTTTGTTAATGAAAATATTAATTTGGACACTTCTTCACATAAAAGAAAAACTATTTCCCCTGTTCTTTCACCCACAGCTTCTAAAAATGCTTCAGTTGATGCCTCACCTAAAAAGAAGGTTTCAAAAGGCCAACTGCACTCAAATTTGATTTTTGCAATTTCTGACCTTGTCAACGGACAGCTTCCGGCCCGCCGAGAAGACCACATTCTTGACAGTGAAGAAACTCAAGAAACATTCGACGATGTCGTAGATGTTCTCAAAATTATTGCCTGCCCAACAAAAGCTGACTCAGAATGGGAAATCCCATCATCGTACAATTTCCTTCATAGAACTCTTTCACCAGAAGGAAAAATTAAGTCAAAATACAAAAATCTGTACCTCAAAGCACTTCATTCTGGCGATATCCCAGAAATGTTTCCTGTGTTGGATTTCCTTGCAAGTGTTTGTAAATTGTTCAAAGCTTAATTACCTTTAGTTTTTATACAGGGTGATTCAAAACTTATCGTTCAAATTTCGTGGGGAGGTAGGGAATACGTCAGGAAACCGATTTCACATAGGAAAGTATGTCCGCAAACGTCATCTACATGAACAAAATGGACAAGTGAAGTGAACACAAGGAAACAGTACAGTTAAGTGGTAACGAATGTGACTTTTATTCCAACAAGGTAAAGTACAGGTTCACAGTAGGTGCTCAAAATTGCGACCATTTACATGGATTCACAGCGCCGATGCATTGACCGCCGAACATTTTCAAAACGCCTGGCATATCACGGACAATGCCTGCGGCGGCTACTATTCGTGCAACAAGGTCCATTTCACTGTCGACGGGGGTCTCGCACACATGGTATTTTATGGCCCCCCACAAAAAGAAATCCATGGGCGATAAATCAGGTGACCTGGGTGGCCAAGCGATCGGTCCACCTCTACCGATCCATCGAGCTCCGAATGTTCGGTTCAGGTAATCACACGCAACAATTGTGCTATGGGGCTGGAACCCCGTCATGTTAATACCACATATCTCGGCGGATATGCGCAGGAACAGCGCCCAGAAAAGTCGGTAACACTGTCTCGAGAAATATTAGGTATTTCCGGCCGTCCAATCGGGGCGGTAGCAAGTAAGGTCCCAACAAACAGTCACCAATGATTCCAGCCCACACATTTACGGCAAAACGATGTTGCGCAGCGTGACTTCTCGTACCATGGGTTGTCGGAAGCCCACACATGTGAATTGTGTGTATTGAACACACCTTCACGACTGAATGAAGCTTCATCTGTAAAAAGGACAGAAGCTGGAAAACTGGGGTCCACGGCACCTTTCTGCATGAACCATTGTGCAAATTTCACACGCTTCGGATAATCGTCAGGATGCAGTAACTGCACCCTTTGCAGATGGTAAGGATGCACACGTTCCTCGTGCAGTATCCGCCACACTGCTGACTGAGAGACCCCAAGCTGCTGAGCAATAGCTCGTGTGCTGGTATTCGGATTATCTTCGATGGACTGTAGGACTTGTTCTGCGACGTTGACAGTCCGCGTCAGTCATCTTCTCCCCGTATCCTGCATGTTGCTGCGCAGTAAACCACGTTCGCGCAGATTGCGATGCACACGTGCAAACATTTGATGCTGCGGTATTCTTCTGTTGGGGTATCGGTCTTCGTAAACTTGCCTAGCTCGGCGGCCGCTTTCGCCAGCTGCCCCATATGCGAGATTCATATCCGCTAGCTCTTGATGCGTAAAACGATTCATCTTATCACTAGTAAGTCAGCTCATACACTGATGACAGCGGGAGTGGTCAGGCGAGCTGTACACTGGTTGTGTACACACAGTGCCCTCTACATACGCATGCGTACATTTGCGGACATACTTTCCTATGTGAAATCGGTTTCCTGACGTATTCCCTACCTCCCCACGAAATTTGAACGATAAGTTTTGAATCACCCTGTATTTATTTTGTTCTTATTCACTCTAATTAGAGTTTAATTAGAGTTTTTTTTATATATTATTGTTATAGTTCAAAATTACTTAAGTTTTAACATTTTTTACTTGTTTTTCGCCTTTTGATACTCTCAGGCAATACCACAATTCCTCTCTTCTCATTGGCTGAGAGCTTTTTTTTCTGTATCCTGTCTAAATTTAATGCTTTCTTCGATTAGACCTACAACTACTGTTCACTCTTCTTTTGGATTTTTTTTCTCTCTCTATTCGGATTTTTAATGTTACAGTGCCATTCTTTAATTTTTTATTCTCTCTTTCTTCAAAATTCACTTTTTTTTGGGGGGGGGGGGATTTTTATTTATTGTAATCGACATCCAGAGACATGGCTCATATGAAAAATCCCCTCAAACTGGGGAGGATTTACAACAGACCCAATCAATTCCTCATGATGATGATGATGATGACGCCCCATCCGACAGACGACGGCCTTTCCAAGCCCAACGGTGTCTGCTACTGACGGAGAGCAGGGTGGGATGTTTTTCGGAGAAAAATCTCAACACTAGCCCAGCTGGGACTTTAACCTAGGAACTGCAGATTACGAGCCTGGCGTACTACAGGCTGAGCCCCCCCCCCCCCCCTCGCCCCTATCTGTACATGACCTTTGTAATTGTTATTGAGGTTGGTAATAGTATTAACTCTGGTTTATCTATTCATGTTTTCTCTTGTGCTTAAAATAAATTAAGTATGAAATACAGAGGGTCGATCTTGGCAATTTATTCAAATTTTTCTAGCGTTGGTCTAATTGATCCTGGAACTATTAAGGATTAACTAATAAATCTGCTGTTTCATTTCTCCTGGCAACCAGTTGCTACACATTCTGTTCCTTGGCTTTGTTCGTTACAAAAGGCAATGATTTCTTACAGACTAAACAGATTCTTTAACTCCAAACAAAATTACATTTGCGTTTATGAAGTGTAGAGACGTTATGTCACAGAGACAATATATGTAAAATATGTTTATGAACGCATAAGCTAAATATACATGTGCAACATCAACATCCGGGATGTATAAGCAACGACTGCGGTTTCATTTTCGCTCCAGACAGGAAATGAAAGAGCAAAACGACAGCTGGGTCTAAAATGAAAAGAATTTAATAAAAATGCACATTTCATCTTTGTGACAACTTCGAGTTAAAAGAAGCAGCGCTAATTAGTTGGGTTGTTTTACCTCTGAGCGGCACTTTTTTGCACACCATGGGCTAAATGGCCAGGTCACAAGGACCCCGAAGGCTCAGAGTTGGATTGGATTGTTAGATTGTTTTACCTCTGAGCGGCACTTTTTTGCACACCATGGACTAAATGGCCAGGTCACAAGGACCCCGAAGGCTCAGAGAAGGTTAGGGGAGGGGACCCACTGGAACAGCTGTTGGGAGACAGATGGTAGCCTCCCGTCAAGGCCATCCAGCGTGTTCTTTAACGTGCACAGGGTATGTCTCTCCCGCACACGGGGCCACGGCTTAACGTCCGATACGACGGACGGCGGCCTTTCCAAGCCCATCGGTGTCCCCTACTGACCGTGGGCAGAGCGGGGAATTTTGCGGAGATAAATCTCAACTCTGACCCAGCTGGGACTCGAACCTGGGAACTACAGATTACGAGCCTGGCGCGCTACCGACTGAGCCCCCCCCCCCGCTATTTGGTAGAGTGGAAGCAAATTGATAGGGAAAATGGACAGCCTTAAAGTAATATTCATAACATCAGTTACATGTCCGAAGTTCGAAATAAAAAATTGAAGGGCCGAGAGCAAAGGGTCAGGATTGGGACGGATCAGAACGCCGTTCTGATGGATTTTTCCCTCTCCGTTCTAGTGGTCTTTTAAAAGATTTTGCAAAATCTATGTAATATACAAATTTGCAACTTTTTTTTTGTCTCCGCTTTGATTATTAAAATTTCAAGGGAGGGTTTGAAGGAGATATGCTCCTCCAAAACCTATGAGCATCAGCGCCCAATTTATCGTTTTGTTAATTACTGGAATTAAAAATTAATGTTAAATAATTGATGTCCGATGAATAATGATAAAAAATGCGTTGTGAAATTATTGGAAAAAATTGACTTGTTCGTAGCTTATGGTTCATAACACACTTCGTAAAAGGTGGGGCGGGGGGTGGCTCAGTCGGTAGCGCTCCAGGCTCGTAATCTGTAGTTCCCAGGTTCGAGTCCCAGCTGGGTCAGCGTTGAGATTTATCTCTGCAAAATTCCCCGCCCTGCTCACGGTCAGTAGGGGATACCGATGGGCTTGGAAAGGCCGCCGTCCGTCGGATGGGACGTTAAGCCGTGGCCCCGTGTGCGGGAGAGACATACCCTGCGCACGTTAAAGAACACGCGGGATGGCCTTGACGGGAGGCTACCATCTGTCTCTCAACAGCTGTTCCAGTGGGTCCCCTCCCCCAACCTTCTCTGAGCCTTCGGGGTCCATGTGACCTGGCCATTTAGCCCATGGTGTGCAAAAAAGTGCCGCTCAGAGGTAAAACAACCCAACTCGTAAAAGGTAATTTTACGCTAAAATTGTAGTTTGGTTTATGAATACCGATATTAATGATAAATAAATATTTAGTCGACAGTAGAAAAACTCTGAGATTCGCATTTGGCGCTTCGACGATTCATATAGATATCACAGATCAATGGCCTGTCAAAGAACCCAGGAGTCACGAAAAGTGTCAGCTGCGCAGTCTCATAGTCTCATCAGTTGCCACTCACTCTACGCCGCGGTTACACAATGTTACTTGTATTAATAATAAATTTATAAGAATCTGAAATTATTTTTATTTATCCGGAGGATTGTCAATGTTCCGAAATTTAAAAAAGAGAATCTGAATGTCTCCATCAAAATAAATGCAACTGACTTTGCACTCCAGAAAGTAAAAAAAAGCATTTACCTCTTTTCTCGGATCCTCCGTTCTTTTTTACCATGGCAAGGGTTGGTTTGCAGTCCAAAGAGCGCAACAAGTCACCAATATCTTTTGCGTCGATCTTTCCTTCTCCTTCGAAATCGTAAATTTCGAAGTGTTCCCGAGCCCCTGGGGAAAAACATGACAATTAAGTGAAAGCAATTTTTATTTCTCTACCTTATAGCTTATCTATAGTTAAGAAAGAAAATGCTAATAAACTAGTTCAGCTAGTAAAAAACAAATTATCTTTAAGCAACGACTTGGCATAGACGTTTGACAGGAGCTTGCCGGTATAATATGCCAGAGAGATCTATGAGGAAGCCGAGACCTCAGGAGGTATAAAACACAAGAAAGTAAACGATCCGTAACAGTCCGAATCGAGTCTAGCAGACACGTATCCAGGATTTAGTTTCGGCGGCGGGAGGGAGGAAGTATCTGAGAATAAGACTTGAATAGAGTTTCCAATTATTAAAATATTCCACGGGACAGGTAAGGTTAAAATGATATTCTGTATGGAATAAAATTTTATAGTTGTTTTTTAAATTTAATTTTAGTGTTCCGCATATTCTGTCTGCCTTCCCCCCATCCCCTGGGTTCATCAGCAGCCAAGGGCACTGTCACTTGGCAACCGGGGAACAATAAATTCAAACAAAAAAGATGGGAGGGGAAAGAAGTCATTTGTTTGTTTACACCTTTTTTGCTATTTCTGTAAAAAAACAACACTTTTTTTTTGTCTTCAAAAATCAAGTGACTAATACGAGAACCCATTCATTCAGTCATTAGCTCACTCCTTAATGCACGCCAGCCAGAGACAACAATCAGCGCCGAGATGAAAAAAAAACACGATTTTACATACCCCCTAACTTCTCCAGTGACAGCTCCGCGTGGGGTGCCTCGTTAGACTCCTAGGCCTCCATTGTGTAGGAGGTGTCTCCTCAGTGTCACAATGCGTCATTCTGCCAACGACCTTGTCCGCAAAGACAAATCTTGGCATGCCTTTGTTGAATCCGCTGTGTAGCGGAACGAGCTAGCCTACTTACCGGCATTCTTCGAGGCAAACGAGACGGAAAACGTTGGCAGGATATCTCGGCTATGTCCTTGAGGGTTACGATGGCTATTGTCAAAACACATAAGTGATATCACAATTTTGTCATGGTGACAGAAAACACATGCAACAACGCAGTCGATTCTCTGTTCGTCTTCACTGGCAAACAAGTTTAATTACTGTGAGAATTTTATGGCGCTCCCCCCTCCCCCACCCTCTCCCCCCCAGTCACTTACGCAGGATTTAGTTTCGGGGGGGGGGATTCAGTTTCGGGGAGACACCGAGAATTTAGCATCGGAGGGGAGGGGGTCTGAGAATAAAACTTCAGTGGAATTTCCCAATTACTGAAATATTCCACTGAACAGGAATGGTTAAAATGATATTCTACATGGAATGAAATTTTATATACATGTATATATATTTTTTAAATGTATTTTTAATGTCGTACATAAAATATGGAATAAAATAAAATTATACAAAGACAAATTGTTTTGGATTTCAAAGCAGGTTTCCCATGGCCTAGTGGTTAGCGCTCTTGGCTAATGATCTAAGGGACCTGGGTTCGAGTCCCGGGTAAGGCATGGATGTTCGTGTTGTTTTTCTGCTGAGGTCTTGCCATCCTCTCAGACCTTCTACTGTGGCATATAAACTGACAGGCTCCTGTCAGACCTCTGTGGCAAGCAGCTGCTTGAGGGGGTATTTATTTATTTTTATTTAGAGAAGTTTGAGATTTAGTGTAAAACGACAGCATTTTCGGTAGCTGGGGTTGGGAGTCCACTGTTATTTCTCGTCTTTTGTTGGTTCGTGAGTTCGGCAGCAAATGATAGCCGATTCCTGCTGCCAACAACTAATAAACAGTCAAGAAATTCTAACAATAACGCTTATTTCTTTGAAAAAAAAAAAGTTTTGCTCATTTCATTCAGAACATAACTCATTTGACAGGTTGACTACCTTATTGACTACCTTATATACAGTGGTGAAAGTAGATTTTATTTCTTAGCGGTACGCTTCAAAGCATAGCTATGTGTGGAAAATCACACATAAGCGATCACTGCAATGAAGTCGTCTTACAGGGGTTGATAAATTGAAGTGTGTGGCGACGAAAGTACAATGCTCTTAGATTTTCTCATTTTCCTTGTTTTTCGCAAAGAGTGAATGATTTAGGGGTTTTAAAATTAAATAAATATTAATATATTTAAATCCTTTCTGATCCCGTTGTATTCTTGGATTTCAGTCTTATTGAAAAAAAAATAATATGATTTATATGTTTTTAAAATTATTTTAGTACTTCATGAAATTTTTTAAGAAAGGAAAATTAACGTTTCACTCGTATTGTAATTTTGAATATTCGACTTACATATTTTAAACTCAGAAGCCAAATATGGCATTTTTTTAGAATCACATTTATCGGAGATTTGGAATAGCCTTTAAAATTTATAAAGTTTAAACAATGATTACATGACATACGGAAATTTCGTCTCTGACTTATCCCCGATAATAAATGCGAAATTGCAGTTTCCGCATCCAAAATGAGGTAGGAAAAGAGTGACTTTTGTCAAAGAAAAAAGTTACGAGATGATTTTGTTGAGCGCTCTTGTGTGCTAAGCAAAATCATCTACCTTTCCACTCTTGTCACGGGTACTATAAGTTGGCCATACCTGCAATAGAAAAATTAATCATTTCACTTTCACGCGTGATATACATATTTGTTGGCACTCTTAACTTCACATATGATTTGACCTCAATCTATACCTTGTCTTCACCATAATGAGAAATGTTTAGCGATTCAGCAACGCTAATACCACAGAGTGGAAATGGCAACTATTACGTTGGCCGTGCGTGAATGCTTTTACCATTTGGATACCATCGCAGTCCGATATGCAGAAGACTATGGCATCCCAAACTCTCCTCATCTCTCATGTTTGCTTCCTTTCCCCCATAACAGGTAACCGCAAATTTTAAACTGCAACGCCACTCTTCTAGTGAACCTGGCAGAATTCTTTCTGTTCTCTCCTAACCCTAATCCACACTGATAAAAGGTTCCAAGAAAAAAAGTAACCTCGCTTTTGTATAATGCAAAACTGCTGGGCTTTTTCGTTCTGTTTCACAACATTGTTCGTTAAAACATGACTCAAATCATTCTATAGTATTATTTGTATATCAAATTTATTGTTTGGTGTAATTAAATAGTTGATAATAATTTTATCAATGTTTCCAAGGAAAAACATCTTTATCATAAGTTGATAATCACAATTTCTTTTTATTAAAATGATTGTGATATTTGGGGATCTGAAACAGCTCGACGTGTCTAGTATGTATACAACTACTATAAATTCTGACACTGAAGGTTAAATTCTAGGGGATGCAAATGATGAAAAGGCATCAGAGAATTAAATTCTTAATTGATAATTTTTTTGCACCTCTCAAACAGCTGTTTATCACTGGTCTGATGAGAGCCTGTCGATTTAAGACGTCAGATGACCAATTATGAAGTTGAGATCTCAGCAGAAAGAAAATAGCCATACCTATAGGATCTCGAATCCAGGTCTCACAAATTTGAAGCGAAGCGTGTAAACCACTTGGTCACAAGGATGATGTAAAACTCAATAAATTTGACAAATGGCAGTTATCAACGACGCAGTTTTTGTTATTCATTTTGAATCTTCTGTGGGCCTTATCCTTGAACTCTCTTCTTTATCATTAGCTATCCTTTATTTTAAACTTCTTTTTTTACAGACGACAATGTTGACATGCTGCGGTCAGTACTAACAAATATGCTGAATTCAGTGAAAATGATAGTGTTATAAAAGTCAAAACTGGTAGTTCAGTATAAAGTACTGATGAAATATGAGGAGGATTCATCATTGCAATTGCCTTGAGTATGTGTCTTTTTTGGATGTCGAAAATCTCAGACTACAGGTACGTATTAAGAGTCAGAGATTTTTCAAAAGCATTCATTATTAATATTTACCACCAAACAAAAAAAAAACAGTTGGAATATTGTTACTTACAAAGAGAAAATTTACAGCAATTTGAAGTTTTCTCTTCAAACACTATAAACAAATTAACTGAACTAAAATAAAAATCGCAAAATCGTTTTCCATAGTAGTATATTGGCGAAAAGACCAGGTTAATAAGGAAATAGTTGCCAGGTACAAAATATTTTTCGAAGGGCCTTAATGTAGATATAATACGTAGATATATTATAGTCCGATAGAGATATAATACGTTTTATTTAATGTTCAAATAAACTTATTTAGAGTAAATAAATATTTTTACTCTCTTTTGTTAATGTTTATAATTAGCTCCAAATAAAAAAATTTAAATTAATATACGCCAAAATTCTTTTTTAAAATCTTCCAAAAAAAATTCTGTCGTAGAGTTTAGGAGTGTGCATATTATCTTACTATGTGTGTGTGTATATTCTGAATACATGTCTGTTTAGAACTCGCAGATATTTAGGAGATGATGAAACAGACCACCAGTTTTTGAAATGGCTAGGAAGGACAACTTAATATTTAAAATTCATAGCAAATATTTCCTGCCTTAAAATTAAGGGAGGTGTGCTAAGCGAAAATTATGTTTAAAAAAATGACGTGCCAACTTTTGTGGGACAATAAAAAACAACGTGTATTAGTTTTTCTATTATGGCTACTCCAGTAGCGTAATGTAAGGTGATTAATTGATAAAACTAATTTTTAAAAATCTGTTTTTCTATGATTTTATATTAAAAATCTCCCCCTTCAAAGTAGTTAAGTTACTTAAATTTGGGGAAGCATATGCCACATCGCCCCCATCAAACTGCCTTTCGTTATTCCGAGAAATGTTTAGAATTTTCAATTCAGCAGAATATAAAAAAATTATATATTTTGAAAACGAAAATTTTAAAACCACAAGTACACGCTGCTTTGCAATGGATTTCGACGTCTAAGTGAGTTCATATCCTTTCCTTGATTTACCACTCCGTTTTCCCAGTTCTGCCACCAGTAGTGATAAGACAGAACCCAGACAGTTACGGCGGATGGGAACGTCCATTGTCCGTGAACTCTTATACGACTCCTCGAAAGACGGCTTTGGTTGGAGTTGTCTTTGTCTGTCTACTTCTGTCTAGAGTTTTCTGTCTAGAGTTGCTGTTTAAAGTGATAAAGCACTACTTCCAAGTTCTAGCACTCCCCCTTGGCACCCTCTGTCGGCAGAAATGGAATCTCAAGTAATCGGTTTCTAAATAGCTTGGTATCTAAAGGGTTAAACTCTAGTAATGTAATTAAAAACCAACGAGTTTTTCTTAAAAGGAATAGTCCGCTTTAAAAAAAATTAAATTCTCGGTTGAAAATGCATTAAGGGGAAAAGGAAATCGTTAACGGAGCCACTACTGAAAAATGTCTCACCGGTACGTCGTATCGGCCTACTTTCACCACTGCTTACATAATACCAGGGGCGGTATGAACTTTTGCGGGGCCGGGTTCCAAAATTGTGCGGGGCCAAAAAAAAAATTTATTTATATGTACTTCTAAATTTTATATTAATAAATTATTTATTATAAGTAGAAAGTGCGATACATATCTACATACAACTTATAGAAACACCGAGTATATTATAAATATTACATAATTTTTCTCGCCTTTTACGCTGCAAAATCTTTAATTACGTCATCAAAATTGACCGATTTCGCTATTTCGCTTCCTATTGAAAGAATAGTTAGTCATCGATATCGGATTCTGCGATTGGATTTACTATTGGGCTTGGAAAATAACTGACATGCGCTCTGGTGGTGGGACGTGGAGCTAGAGGAACGAGGATACATTGAGTCGGCTGCTGTTAAAGATAAGAAAATGGTGTCGTTTTTCACAATGGCTTTTCGTCGTTTAAAAGGCGTGGGGCCTTTTAAAGGTCCTACGCCTTTTAAAGCACGGGGCCGGGTTCCGGGGAACGCACTGAACCCACCTCGTACCGGCCCTGTATAGTAGCAATGAAGGAGGTAGAAGTATCGATTTAGTCGCACAGGGAATATCACCCACAGCTGCATCACAGGGCTATATCCACAAAAATCGCCTTCTCCATCTTGGAACTGTGTCTTGCCTCTCCCAAGTCAAAAGTCATTCTCCTCAAAACTGCCAACGTCACCTCCGACTCAGGTAGTAACTTGCCCTCGGTTACAATCAGCTCTGTCACCCACACAAGGTCAACTCGCTGCTGTCTACTGGTCCCCCTCGCTCCCTTTGTAGGTAATAAGCAAAGGTGTTATCTGAAAAGGTGTTATCCTTTCTAGTGTTGAAGGTTAATCATGGGACATTACATGGATCACACAGATAGATTTATTACATCTGTTTCCTGTTGTTGATCGCATAATTTTGAACTATTTGAAGTAGGGATTCGGCTGCCAGATCCTAACAATTACTAGAAGGAAGTGGTTTAAAACCTTTGTTTTCCGCTACACTTAACTGATCAAGAAATAAGTGTCCTTAAAACACCATCATCCTGTGGCAGAGTGGTTATTTTGCTTGGCTACTGATCAAAGGAACTTGAGTTAGATCCCAGGATAAAGTACGAATGTTTATTTTCTGTCTTGTTTTCCTGCTGAGACCACTCCTTCCTAACATTTTCTATAGAGTATTATAACAACAGGTTCCTGTCAAACCTCTGTGTCAATCAATCCTTGAGATGTTAATTTTTTTAGATAAATACAGGGGCATATAAAAATAAGGAAAAACGTACTATTTGTGGAGAACATTTTATTAATAAGCTGTAGGCCCACCTCGGGCGCTCAGAACAGACGCAATTAGTCAGTAGTGTGGTAGAAATCTAGAACCAAACTTTAGGGATCTGGCAAAGCTCGAAAAGTCCCCTAATTTCGCTTCCCCGCATTACTCTAAAAGTCCCCTTAGTTACGCGGTAACCAAGGGGAACGCCCCCTCTTCTGTTTACAGGACAACGCCCCTTCAGTTGACAAGTGCCACACATCCCTTGCACTCAAAAAGTCCCCTTTCGTTCAGTGTACAAGGATAAAGACAAGATTTATGCAAGACAGAAGTACTAAACGATCAAAAAATATTCATCGTCATCGTCGTCGTCGTCGTCATCATCATCATCATCATCATCATCATCATCATCATCATCATCATCATCATCATCATCATCATCATCAAGCAGCCATGGGCTACGGAGGTCCAACCAGACCGTGCAATTTATTTCTCCAAGCAAGTCTATCCTGAGCTACATCTACTGCATCTGGTCACTGCACACCAAATTTAACAAGGTCCTGTTTGGCATTGTCTTCCCATTGCATCCTAGGTCTCCCCTTCTTTCTGAGGCCTTTAGGCACACTGTTCATAACCCTATTCGCCAATCTATAATTATTCATACGGGCAACATGGCCAAACCAACAGTCTCTCTCTGCACAATATGCTGCTTAAAGGAGGTTGCAAACTCCTTTGCCTAACATCATCATTAGTTACAAAGTTGAACCACCTAATGCCCAAGATACTGTGTAAGCATCTGGAATCAAAAGCATCTAGTTTCCGGTTATCTTGTTAACAAAGTGTCCAAGTTTCACTACCATAACTAACCCTAGAAAGAATTGAACTATTATACAGTCTAATTTTAGTCTTTAGGTGTATACGCCTATTTCTCCACACTCTCCATAGATTCTTAAAAGTCCCGGCAGCAATCCCTATTCGTCTGTTAATCTCATGCTGCACATCACTATTATCTGTTACATAGCTCCCAAGGTAATTCAACTGTGACACCTGCTCAAGAATGCAACCATTCAGATTAACCGAATCACAGCCTGCCTGACCAATTTTCATCACTTTAGTTTTCTCTCTGTTTATAACCCAACCTACTCTACTACCAGTTTCCTCAACAGCTCGAATAAAAGAGTTCATCTCATCAACATCATTTGCCAAATGGGCTAAATCATCAGCATAATCTAAATCAGAAATTTTCGTATCTCCAGCCCATTTAAGGCCAAAATCTTTCCCTTGAAGTGAATTTTGCATAACATAATCAATGACCAAACTAAACAGAAAAGGAGACAAATGCACCCTTGTCGAACACCAGAGGTAATGCTAAACCAATTGCTACAAGCCTTAACAACTCTCACACACGACTCAGTGTTATTATAGAGAGCTTTCATTATGTTAATTAACTTGTCTGGTATACAATATGATCTCACAATCAACCACAAATTATGACGATCAACAGAGTCGAAAGCCTTTTTGAAATCAACAAAGCTAGCAACCAAAGGTTTCTGAAACTCTAAACATCTCTCAAGAATCTGCCTAAGTGAAAATATCTGATCCACACATCCCCTACCACTTCTGAATCCACATTGCTCATCACGCAATTAACTGTCAACCAGATTCTTAATTCTATTAAGCACAATCATGGAAAGAACTTTACCTGGAACAGAGAGTAAGCTGATACCGCTATAGTTATCACAAGAACTGCGATCACCTTTTTGGAAAATAGGGATAACAATAGCTTAGGTAAAATCCTTAGGAACCATGCCTTTATCATAAAAGATATTCAGAATTTCAGTCATCCAAGTGGTAACCGAAACATTCCCAGCTCTAAGCATTTCGGTAGTAATTTCATCTACCCCTGAGGATTTATGTAGTTTAAGTTTAGAAACAGCCAAAATAACTTCAGATTTTGTTATAGGGCCAACATTAAAGCCACCAATGCATCCATCATTACTGCAAACAAATGGAGCAGAACCAACTACATTGTTTAGAACATCACTGAAATGCTCAGCCCACCTAGCCATGACAGAATTCTCCCCTTCTATAACCTTACCTTGTTTATCCTTCAATCCTTGTATGCCTGTCCGTTTTCTACCACACAAAACATTAACTATCTGGTACAGCTCTCTGCTATTGTGCTGTCTAACTGCTTCCTCGGCTTTGTCAGCCAAACCATCAAGCCAAAGATTCTTATCAGCAGCTAATTGATCTTTTACACGTTTATTAAGTTCTCTGTAATGCTTTCTATTAGGACTAGTAGGGTATTGATTAAAGACATTCCTGCAGTTCTTTCTTTCCGAAATAAGCTCAAGTGCCTTATCACTCAGATAATGTTGCCTCTTCTGCTCCTTTTTTCCTAAAAGAGTACTGCTAGTGTCCAAAAAAGCCTGTTTAAAATGATCCCATTTTTCCTCAACTTCAGTAGTAAGCAAACCATGACTGTCATAATGACTAAGTAACCTATCATGGTAAGCTTTGGCTATAACTGGATCTTTCAGAGCTTCAGTATTAAAAGTAAATTTTTTAACCCTAGCACAACACTTTTTAAGTTTAAGTTGCAACACACTTTTAACAAGGTAATGGTCAGATCCAATTTCAGCTCCCCTATATGCCCTGGTATTTCTAACAGAACTAGCCCATTTGCTGTTAATTAATATCTAATCAATCATATTCTTATGCAGCCCATCAGGTGAAACCCATGTGTACTTATGTATGTCACGGTGTTTGTAATAAGTGTTAGTTATTCTGAATCCATTGAGTTTACTTACCTGTAGGAGACTTTGCCCATTGCCATTGCAGCTACCAATACCAAAAAGGCCTATTACTCCTCCCCAAAGGTCAGAATCAGTACCAACTTTGGCATTGAAGTCACCAAGAACAAGGGTAATATCTCCTTTCTTGACAGAATTCAAAATATCCTGAAGTTGTCCGTAAAACCTATCTTTCTCATCCTCATCGGCATCCTCAGTGGGGGCATAACAGCATATAACATTCAAGTCTTTTAATGCTTGTCTGAAATTTTGCTGTAAGAAACCTTTCATTAATTCATATCCTAGAAGAACATCACTAGCGTGTCTGCTGAGATGCAGACCCACGCCTTGGTGATGCTTATTGTCGTCCCTCCCTGAAAAGAGAAATTTAAGATTATTTTTAAGAATCTGACCTTTATCTGTCCATCTGGTCTCTTGCAAGCCAAGAATATCTAAATTATAATGGTGGATTTTTTGTGTGAGGACATCAAGAGAAAAAGGTCTGTGCAGAGTCCTCACATTCCAACTACCTATGGAGAGAAAATGGTTAGTGGGATGTTTAAAGAAACTATGTTTATTGAGAGAGGGAATGCCGACAATATCAAACAGCCCCCTAATCGCAGACATGGGGCAAAGACCCGTTCCCCCACTACTAAAGGCTGAAGCCATCTGCACTGGAAGACTTCCTCCAATGCAGAATTTGACGATGCCAATAGAAGCAAAGAGTTCAGGTGCCTGCGATGACTTCTGCTCAGGATTATCCACCAGCTGATAAACATATCCTGTGAATCTATTCACTTGGGGCTGTCAACCCACAAACAAACAGAAAACACAGCGGAAGATTTTCCCTCCACAGAAGCCCACCAGTGCAGCAAAATCAGGATCCATAATCAAGCTCAGAGCCATATATCTGTCCAGTCCAGTGGGTTTATATGGTCAGCACCAGGACCCTGTGTGGTTGACCACTCCTCAGCAGGGTAGAAAAAAAAGAAAAGTAGCCATAGTTGTCCAGATCAGTAGGCCACACTAATCTGGCAGCCCTCCCCTTCCGATCACTTCCACAAGAGAGTATCTCTTTTGAAAGTTACTAACGGTCAGCACCACGAGAAGGCGAGGTCGGACATTAGGTGCTAGGCCTGGCCGGTTCTATGCATCATCACAGGGGATTGGTGCATAGCTCTCCTTCCAGTGACTACCTAGCTACCATTTACATACAAGGTGAAATTTCACTCTCCGCAGGGATAACATGAGATTTGTCCTTTAGTGTGCAAATTTTGTATCGCATACAAAAAAATTTTGAACATAAAATTGATTTGGTGATAATTTTATAAAAACAGAACTGGAAATGTGTTCTTATTTTAAACCACATTTTGGTTTAGTTGGTAAAATATAGAAATGAAAAATGAAAATGAAAGGGTAGAAATATTAAGCGGGGTACAAAATCGACTTCTCGTAGGATAATATGGGGAAACGATAAGTGTGTGTCAAAATTTATGTCTGTTACTCAAATATTTCAAAGAAGAAATCGGTATGGTGATAAAACTTCAAACAAGAAAATGGTTTGGTGAAAAAACTTGGAACAAGAATCAGGTGTTGGTAAAAACTTAGATGAATAATCGGGAATGGAGTGATTTGGTTGATAAAAGCATGTATGAAATGTAATGTACTGGAATGGAGGGTTGTCAGCATAGTATAAATGATATGCGTTACTAAGGTATTTAGGTATTATGTATGTTGCAATATTTCAGTGTAGAAAATGAAAATCCATCCAGAGGGTTGAAAATTGTGTCAAACATTGGTATAAAAAAAGTATAGGTTCAAGAAATAGGAAGTGAAAAATCACATAAATATAATGAAAGGCACGGTATCCACAAATTCGCATGTCAAGGGGTAGAGTAATTGCAAAATCGTCAGACTACATTGTAATGGATGACAGACTAACTTTAAGAAAATTTTGGATAGAAGACGGATTAACTGTAAAATCGCATGCATTACAGTGGCAGGGGGTTGGCCAAATCCGTAGAGTGCTGGATTCATAAACTCTTATTTCTAGGCTCGAGCCCCCAAATGTATTGTCATTGAGATTTATTTCTGTTCACCCCACCCTCGGTGAGAAATGTTACCCTGCTTTGAAAAATACATCTTTTCTCGGATGGGATTTTACGTGTGGCGAAGTGTGTAAAAGCGCCACACATGATATACTTTAAAGAACATTCTGAATGACTTTTATGGGAGGCTTCCATTTCTCTCCTATCAGCTGTCTAGCTTGTACCTTATCTCTATCTATGAGCTCAGCCTGAGTTTTTAATGTTGAAGTTCTGAGAAGTCTTACATTTGTATTCATATTTTTCCGCCTTTTCTTTGATAATTAATGCAGTATTTGCCTATGAGATTCCTTCCCTTTGACTTATAAGTATATTTCTTAGCCCGTCGAGGAGGTTGCAATATACCAATATGAGGCTCTTAACAAGAGTGTATATTTTCTTTAGAACGAAAATCGTTGATTACTCAATTTTTAGTAACTTATCAAAAAGTAGAACTGCATATTCAGTCTAAGAAGTGAATTTGCTTCGATCAAGATTAGGGAACCGGCGGCTTTGAGCACTCTAAACTGTGGCTCTTGGCGCTTTTTGGTACAATATTCGACTCTAATATTTTTTTTTATGATGTTCATTAGAAACAAGCATCAATGCAGGTAGGCAGACGATCGTTTGAAAGCACCATTGCAATTCAAATGTTCTAAATACACTCCAAATTTGATTAAGTTAGTCGAGAAGACTTAAACTCAAAAACCACACTAATGAATGGCAGAGTTTTTAATAATTCTTTTCAATATTTTTTTGTTTACGTTTTGATTTATCTATTTTAAAATTATGCGTTATGGTTTTATTTTTGTTAATAAAATAGTCTACGGTTTCTTTTTTTTTGCTTCGGATCTTGACCCAATAAAGATTATAATTTTCGGCTCTGAAAATTCTTGATTTACCCTCTTTTGTTGTTTTTTTGGCTCTTGACCCAAAAAAGGTTCCCGATCCTTGGCTTAGAGAATATGATATAGCTTGTCAATATGATTTCAAGGAGTTGAAAGCAATCTTCTTTTCATTATGAGCTATGAGACATACATGCAAATATTTTTTTTTCTAGTAGGCAGTAAAAAACGTATCAGACAAAAAAAAGATTTTGTTAACTATGGGTGACGTCAATTAGAAGAGACTAACCAATCAGAAAATGTAATTTTCACTTCTGCTAATTAACTCCATTTATATTGCAAAATTAAGCCTGACAACTCCAAAGATATTTATTTGATGCGACTTATTCGCAAAATACTCTAGCTCACTTCAGATATATTTATTATGCATATATAAATTGTGTAGAAATGCAAATTTAAAATAAACCAAAATATTGAGAAAAAAGAACATCAATTTGCGGCAAGGTTTCATTTGCACAAAACAGAATTTAAACACTAATTAGTATTAGGGACTCGGGTGGTTGATGAATTGTTTTCAAAAACAATTGTTTTTATTCAACACCCTTGAAATCACATTTTTTTAACTTTTTTTAAAAGTTCAAAACAATGTTATTGATTTTAAGATGTAATATTTATCAATTTTTAAATAATCCAAAACGGATAAAAAAGAATTGCCCCTTAGCATAAAATATTAATATGTAATATGTGTAATAATATTTATATATATATATTATATATCAATGTTTCATATTAATATATAACATTTATATGCACTATATTATTAGAAGCATTGGCATTTTATTAAGAGAAATACATAAAAGAATGAAACTTAAATGAGTTAATTTTATTTTAGCAGGAAATATTAATATGAATATAATACTTATGTGCAATAATATATATACTGTATGTATTTCAATATTTTTATGCTAATGCATAATATATATTTATACATTTTACTACTGAAAGTCCATCACATGGAAGTGTCCCCATACTCACTTTGAAAGTAAGGCTTTTTTTTATTAAATTTTAATTTTTAAGGAAAAATATCACTGAAAATAAATAAAAATTCTCAATCAAATTTATCGAAATTTTGATTTTCAGCAACTCTTGATTGAAATATTTAACAGCATCTTTATCATTCATAAGAATTTACCTCAAAAATTGATTAACTTATAAACATTCATACTAAGAGTATAACTGTTATAATAAATCATTTACTGAAACAATGGAATTTTTGAAGTTTCTTTAATGATTCTTCCAGTTTTTCAATTTTGAAGAAAAGCACTTAAGAAGAGCGTAACAATACCTACTGTTAAATATTTCAACTTCAATCAATAACTCATTAAACGAATACTGTTGAAAAACAAAATTTAGAGAGATTTGAGTGAAATCTCCACTTTATCTTCAAAGACATTTTTCCTTAAAAAGCATATTCTGAAAGTTGAGAAGGAATGAACGTAGATTTCTTTTCACATAATGTGGATATGTCCTATACTTTTCGTAATATAGAGCAGATTAATATTCTGTTTTAATAAGATAATACTGGTTTTGATAATAATATATATATATTATATTTTTATTTTAATAAGATAATACTGGTTTTGATAATAATATATATTATATTTTTATTTTAATAAGATAATACTGGTTTTGGTAATAAGTTTTTGATAATACTGTTTTTTTATGTAAGCAATAAGTTAATAAGGAGAAAAGGGACTTGGATTTAAATCCCGGATAAAATATGGCTTTTTCTTTCTGAATCAAATAATAAGAAATAAGTGCAGAAAGAATAAGTTAGTTTTCTGCTGAGGACTAGCCTTCCTCACCGATTATGTCCACTTAACAGGGAAATCTGATAGGCAACATGTTAAACTTTCCTAGTAAGTGGTTTCCTAAGAAAGGGGCGAGTCAATAGATCTCCAGGATCGAAATCTGATGTTTATAGATTTCGTCCCAAATGTGATTGCATTAAAATTTTCTCCACCAATCTTCGTTGTAATCTCGGATATGAAAAGAGACACCGATAACCGTGAAAAGGATGGCGTCACTCGGATAAGATGCTAAGCTGTTAACGCTTTCAGGACACCATACCTTGTGCATATTAAAGAGCAAGCTGGTGAGGTTTCCGTCTCCTAACCGCTATACAGTGACTCTCCTTCACCAAACTTCTCTGAGCCTTTGAGTATCATTATTTTTAAGCAATAAAAAAAGTGACCCTAAGAGGCAAAACAACCCAACAATCAAATATTGAGGAAAAAAATTTAAAGAATATAAATTTTCCCTATTTATACTCACTTGCTTCACCCCTATCATCACTAAAAACAATTCTAGAGCGGAACACCTCAGGAGTTTGCCATCCCCCCACTATCCTACCAAAAACGAATCATAAATAAATTAGTGAATAAATAAATTTAAAAATAATGTTAATGATACTAATTTATCTTAGTGAACTTTGTTTTACGTGTATCACTCTTTTTAAGACACGAGCATGCCTCTTAATGCTCTTAACAGCTAACCGAAGAAAAAAACAATTCGTAGGTTTTCTAGCTGGTAGTTGCTAGTTCAGATATATCAATTTATGTTTCCTAAAACTTTTTTCATTGTTAATAATTCCAAAGGTTGCATAAGTTGAAAAAATATTAATTTCTATTTAAAATCTTAATAAGCCTTAGCAACTAAGGAGATCCTGAGCCTCCTAGACCCCCATCTTAATCTGTCTTAGCTATTGCTCTCTGTTAGAAATAATTTTTTCTCTTGTTATTTGGGAGAGAAAGTAGATAAATTAGGAATGTACGAATTGTGTAAAATAGCAATGTCTATACGAAACAAGATTATTAAATACAGTGGTTTTACTATAGGGCGGTAAAGATGGAAAAATGCCACGGGCATAGGGCTTCTGGAGATCCACTGAAAATCAAAAAGATAGAAATTTTCACGATTTTTAAGTTAGTAATGCTGATTTTGTATGCAAATTTTAATGAATTATTTCTTTTCAACGAAAGAAATATGTAATTAGATAAAAAAAATTAATTCTTCATATCAACCACAAATGCACTGAAGCAGGCCCGGATCTGGAAAAAAATCAAAGGGGTTGGGGGGAAGAGAGAGAGAGCAAGAGACTGGATTTTCAATGAAGTCTCTTGTCCGCCCCCACTTCGCAAATTCCTTTTCAATGCAGCCTCTTTCCCCCTCAGTTTTACAGGTCTTTAAAACGTTTCTTGAAAAATACATGAAATATAAATAACTTTCATAATATTTTGTGTCTATTACCATTATTAATATTCTGAAGGGGGGGGGGGGTCACCTCCCTAGATCCGGCCCTGAAGTGAAGGTTTATTACCATTGGTTTAAAACCATTAGTTTTACCATGGGCCCTTCCTCTCCTAGTTACGTCACTGATTAAATGCTGGGGAAATTTACGTTTTTTAATTTAGTATTATTTATTTATTTATTTATTGCAGAGAGGGGAGAAAAAATGAGATTAGTCAAGCACCGAAATTCCCAGAAAACATCCTGGTTATGTCACTGTATTTCTTTAACAACGCAAAGATAAATCATCTTTATTTAAAAAAACTTTAAATTTCAGACGAGCAGCAACCTTAAGTTTCAGTGACCATTTCAACGGTAAACGTTGCTGGCATTAATCGACAAGACAGATTGACGCTCAAATTCTTCTCTTTCCCTGAATTGGGAAACATACACATCGAAGACCCAACACGCCAACGTTTAGCAGCGATGATGCTTAAAGAAGCGGATTATTTTGAGCTTCCACAAACTCTCATTTCTTGAAGTAAACTGTGCCAGTCCTTTCAGCGAAGTCCTCGGTGCAGTATAGCGTGGCGTTATCAGCGGGGGTGGGGGAACGGTGACCATAAAAGGGTGCGATGATCTGGCGTTCATCCAATCTGTTCTAAAATTGGAAGGAGAAATATGAAGAGGCCATCCGGCGTGACGTCATAAGTTTCACAAACTCTCAGCTATACGCCAAGAATGTCTGGAGAACGTGACTAATCGTTGAAGTGAATTGTCACGGAATTTTCCAAAGGATAAACCTTATACGTATGACCTAGAATGCTCAGACGAATAAGTGTCTCTATTTCTGCTTTGTTTAGATTTACACTCTGTACCGAACTCTTAGCGATAGTTATCACCTGTGCTGTTTCAGTTGCAGTGCGAATAACTACCATGAATGGGTGTTTCGAAAGGAATTCAGATTGGGTTTGAAGATGATGAGGCCATACTGAAAGGTGCCACAGGAAATCGCATCAGTTGACGAGGTAGAAACATAGCGTGTTTAAAAGCAGCTGTGACGTAATTCAAACTTTACACTTGAGGATTTTTTATTTTTTTTTAAAGTCATGTAACTCTCATAAGCAACGACATTTTACCATTGAGGCAACTAACCTAATCCTCTGGTATGTGTAATTCATGCTGATGTTTGCCTTTAATGTAGAAAAGCGAAACTGAATGTTTCATATTTCAGATCATTAATCTGAAATATGAAATTAAAGATTTTCAAGAATATGCACTTATGAACATGTACTATAAAACTATGAAAAAGAGGAAAATCAAAGAAATAATGATGAGATGAAAAAATCATCAAAAAGAAATGATGATGATGATGAAAAGAAGAGAGTGTAAAATATAGTCATAAAGAACAGCTGTTTTTTTCTTCTTTTTTGCGCTGGAGGACCCAGGAACCTTAAATCTGTTCTTGCCCATCAGTTCAAAACGTATTCCAAAGCAGTTTTATGTGGAGGGACTAGAATGCAAGGAACAAGAATAACGTGAAAAGTTTTCACCGACTGATTCTAAATATTTTTAAGATATCTTAGTTACTTTAACTGGAAAGAGTCTGTAACATTATTTAAAAGCTTGATAAATATATGGTAATGTTAATTTAATGCAAACTTTAAGGGGTGACAAACACCGAGAAACCTTCTTTTCTATGCCTTTGATGTATTTGAGATACAGAGCTCAAAAAAGTATCTGAACACTTTGGTTGATTACAGAATTCAGAAAAAACATCTGGCAACGTTTTTTTTAGTAATTAGTGATCTGGCAACCTTTGTGTCACGTGACACAAGAAACGTGTGTGACACAAAGTGACACAGAGGTTGCCAGATCACTAATTTCTAGAAAAATCGTTGCCAGATATTTTTTCTGAATCCTGTAATCAACCATAATGTTCGGATACTTTTTTGAGCGACTGTACATTTCAACATTTTACTTTCTCTTTATATTCTTGCTAAATTCTTCATCGCTACGTTTTGTTATTTGACTGTCCCTGATTGAATTACACGAAGGTTTTAATATTTTTCTTTATTCTGTCTTTTTTTATAATCCTTTATTTTAAATTAAAAAAATTTTACGGCAGATGCGAGAACGTCTGATGACTCTCCTTACCATTCTTAGGGAAATTAAATTACACTTTGACGACCATCATGTCTTACGGACTTTCTTTTTTCAGCCCGTTTTTTGTCTTGATCATGCGGGTCATTACGAAATAATGCTAACAAAGGAAATAGCAAAACATTTCAAAATTAAATGTAAATCATCAAAATATTATCTTTAGAAAAGAAACCAAAATAATTTAAAAAGGATTAAGACATTTTTTCGAGACGTAATTTTTCGAGTTTTAATTTCAGGTTAAATATTAAATAATAATATTTTAAAATAAATTAATTAAACTCTATCTAGGATGGAGTTTCATGGAATCTGCTAATTTGAAAATTTTATTATTTATATAAATTGTCTCATAAATTAAATTAAATTATTCATAGAATATGATACACTAAGAGATCGCTGTGCCAATTTTCAGCGTTATCCATATTCAGATTAGTCTAATGCTGATTTGATATTAACAGAAGACGACAAAAATGAAATTCATTTTTATGGACAATGTTGCCATTTTTTGTAATGAAATGGAAATATTAAGAAAATTTATATTTTTCTATTTTACAATAGCTTTTTCACTTATTGGGCTACTTTAGTTTAAAATATAATTATAATGTTTCAAAATAATTCATACTCAGACGGTTTTTTCTTTGATCGATATGTCATTTCAAAAGTATAGAAAATGTAAAAAGAATGCATAATTTGTGCTTTTACTAGCTGTTAAAAAAGTAAACACAGTTCTTTAGTGAACTGAGATTTCATATAACGATCTTTGAATATTGAACTATGTATTAATATACGAGATATGCACGGTAGTATCCACTATTTCGGGTTGCCGGTATTATCGCTGGTCGATATGAAAGTAATCCTAATTCTACTTATTTTAATCCAAGATAAATGTATAGGTTAATGTTCCTTATTTATTCGTTGTTTCATTTCTCAAGTAAAAAAACTAGCCTTCCAATTTTCACAAAGACAACGCCTAGTATGATGCTTCTGTGTCTATACCATGTGCTTGCACGAAAAGTGTCAATACAGATTATTCGTGTTGTTGAAACTAGCCATCATATATGAGATGGAACTGATACTCAATATCCAGCCAATCGCATATAAGTTACTTGCTTTTGGCCATTATGCAGAAAGCGCAAACTAGGCAACTTCTGTGTTCCTCGTCATAGGATTGGGTTGTTGGGTTGGCTTATCTCTGTGCGGTACTTTTTTTTTTTGCACACAACGAGCTAAATGGCCAGTCATAGGGACCCCGAGGGCTCAAAGAAGTTTAGGGGGAGGTCACCCATTGGGAAGCTATTAGGAGACATTGGTAGCCTCTCCTCAAGGTCATCCAACGCGCACAGGGTATGGCTTTCCCGCACACGAACCAAAGCTTAACGCACAATCCAACAGACGGCGGCCTTTCCAAGCAACCGACTTATTCCATTTAGAATATCATTTTAACCTCTCCTGTTCGGTGGAATATTTTAGTAATTGGGAAACCCTACTCTAGTCTTTTCTCAACCCCCCCCCCCCCACCCCCGAAACTAGACAAAATCCTCGGCCTCCTCGAAACTGAATTATCTGACCCCCAAAACAAAATTCTAGGGACCCCCCCCCCCCCCCCCCGGAACTAAATTCTGGGTACGTTCCTGACTAAGGCTATACTGAAGAAAATACTGAAATAACGATAATGAAAAGGATGAGAAAAGTATCAGTTCTGTATAACATCTATCAGAATATTTTTCATGATATTTCATTCATTCATATTTTATTTTTTATTTGGAAGTTAATGATATTTAGGTTTCAGAGTATATTGGATACTGAATTCAGACTTATTGTGTGATAAATATTTATCGGGTTGAATTGGAATGTGACCAAAACTTACAATCTTCATTGATATTTATTACCCAACAATTACAATCTCCAGAATATATCCATAAGATATCTAAGATGACTACTGGCCAGCCAATGGATATATTAGATATCTTATAGATATATTCTGGAGATTGTGGTTGTGTGGGTAAGAACACATTTCGTAAAAAGTATTTAAAAAACAAAATTTACAAACTGCCCCTCTTTTCGAAAGAAGAAAAGGAGGACCTTTTTTATGTAGACCTTCTATCTCCCAACGTCATAAACTTTTACTTTCTATACTATAACTCATGAACAGGATGGGGATTGGCTCATTTGCTAACCCGCTAGGCTCAACTGTATATGGGTTGAGAATTTTCTCCGTTAATTCCAGTTCTCCCTCGATGCGAAAGGGGACACCAATGGACATTGAAAGACCGTCGTCTGTTGGATGAGAGTTAGATCGTGTCCCGTGTGCAGGAGAGCCATATCCGTGCACATTAAAGAACACGCTGGAAGGCCTTGAGGGAGGCTTCCATTCTTCTAACAACTGTCCAATGAATTCCCTTTTCCAACCTTGTCTGAACCCTTGGGGTCCTTGTGACCTGGTCATTTAGCCCATTGTGTGCACAAAAATACTGCTCAGAGGAAAAACAGCACGAATTGTTCTCTCTTTGGGTTAATAATGAAATAATCACGTTGATAAAATCATGAACAAAAATCATAAATTTCAAGCAAAGAAAAAAATAGTCAAAATTGAAACGAATAGAATTATTTTTCTTATTTCATTAAATAGAAAAAAATACCCTCTCAAGTAGCTGTTTGCCACAGAGGTCTGACAGGAGCCTGTCAGTTTATACGTGATAGTAGAAGGTTTGTGAGAATGGCGGGACCTCAGCAGAAAAACAATACAAACATCCATTCCTTACCCCGGGCTCGAACCCTAGTCCCTTACATCAGTAGCCAAGCGCGCTAACCACTCGACCACGGGGACGGCATCATTAAATTAACCAGCATAAAACTATTAGTACTGTTGACATTGAATCCTCGTAGTTTTCAGAGTATGCCCACCATAAAAATTTATGTTTTTCATGATAGCACATAATTATTTAAAAGTAAATGAACCAACATTTTTGCTGATATACTAATGATGAAGTATATATTTTTTAAAAGTGAAATAGCTAATTCAAATTACTTGTCATGCGGTTTGACATTTTAATAAAAGCATTAAATTCTACAGTTGAATTAAATGACAATTTTCTCTGTAGAGGCAGACTTAAAGCTTAATGCATAAATGGCACACTGGTATAGTTACAAATTATAGTTAGCCGTGGTGTTTGACTTTGCTTTAAGGCGGGGGGACGGCTTTTGAAATAATTTGAATTAACACAAAATGATGACCATATTTATCTTACCAACAATCTTGCAATCGGGAACAAATAAAGCAAACTTGATGATTAATTATATCACAGTTACTAATGATACACCATAAAATCAAAGATGAATGTGGATAATCGGATGGGATATTAGCATCTCTGAGAGACACTTCTGCTCCCATAATGGGCTGAATGGCCAGGTGACAAGGATCCCAAGGGCTTTCATCTACCCCCTAACAGTTGTTAGGGGGTAGATGAAAACCTCCCGCTTCAGTGGACATCAAGCGTACTCTTTATTTTAAAGAAATCGTTGGTTTATCAATTTATGTTAACAATAATAATCAAATTTTCGAAAATCTTGGCTTCACCACTGTAACTAACAACTGGTAGAACAGAAGTAACAATATCATACTGAAACAACTTATAAAACAAACTGATATTCGAGAGAAAGTTTTATAATTTTCTAAGTAATTTAAGTGGCGTGGGTTGGCTCAGTCGAGAGCGTTTCACTATCGTGACGTCATGTTCCCAGGTTTGAATCCCCATTGCGTCTTCGTTGAGATTAGTCTGGAGCACTACCGATTGAGCCAATGCATCCCTAAGCCAACTGATAAAACCAAATATCGTCTTCAGAGAAATATGCAAAATTGGAGTTCAATTGAAAGCTAAACATCAGATAAAACAAAATAGCAATAAGTTTTATCTCTTTCTGGTTTACTGACATATATAAGCATGAAGAATATTCTTTAAAAAAATCTCCATAAACAGAAAAGAATAATTTTTTTCGTGCATTTTTTTTTTCGTGCATAACTGGGAAGTGCCGTCCCGTGGCCGAATGGTTAGCACGCTTGGCTACTGATCTAAGGGACCTGGGTTCGAGCCACGGATTAGGTCATGGATGTGTGTGTCGTTTTTCTGCTGAGGTCCTGCCATCCTCTCAGATCTCCTACTGTGGCATATAACCTGACAGGCTCCTGTCAGACCTCTGTGGCAAGCAGCTGCTTGAGGGGGTATTATTATTATTATTATTATTATTATTATTATTATTATTATTATTATTATTATTATATAACTGGGAAAAGTCTCATGTCTCAGTTTGAACTGCATGTACAATCTAATGTACTCCATGACAGGAACCTATCAATTTATACACAATAGAGATGATCAATGAGGAAGGCAAGCCTCAGGAGAGAGACAACACAAACTTCCATGCTGTCCCAGGGCTCGAACCCAGGTCCTTTGACCATTAACTCGGTCAAGGGACAGCTTACCAAAAAAAAAGCTACCACTTGGGATTTTTTAACATTAATCAAAAATGATTCAATATTGGTTACGGCCTCTCTGAACTACTGTATTTTGAATATTCTAATGAATATTCTAATATCATTTATATTCCGACATGAACTATCCAAAATTTTTTGTAACGTACCATTATTATTATAGTGTTGTTAATCTAGTACATGAAAACGATACGATTGCTTATTCAGAAAAAGAAAGCATAAGAGCAGAAATAGAACTTTATCAATGAATAATGCAAAAGCATTTTAGCACAAAATAGATAAAAAGTAAACCTTCACCAACCGGTTTCGAGTATCTCCGTTCTCCGCGAACCCGTAGCTAATTTTAGCCACATTGTAATGTGATGCGCATAGTAATGAGTGGAAGCTCATATTACCTAAAGCTGAAAGTGTTTCTATTACACTGCAACTCCATTTATCGTGATTCCTTTATTTCGGATTTATTGGTCTATGCAGATCGACAAATGATTTAATCCCATTAATTTTGAAAGGAAGTTGTAAATCCTCCCTGAATAGTTATGTTTTTTCCTTTCATGAAATTTCAATAACCTCTGTATTTCTCTCGTAACATCAGTGGATTTCAGAGAAAAGGCTTTAGGGTGGTTAATGGAATAATGGCCAATTACTAAAATTGTGTGTAAACTTCATCAATAAACTTATCGATGCTCATACAGGCATATCCAGAAACTTCCAATTTGAGGGTGGATTTTCACATATTTGACTCTAACGAGTAAGTGTTCGAGTTTTTATTGGTCGTTGGTGATTATTGCTAGATTTTTTAAAAAAGATTTATTTTTTCGTTCTAAAAATTCAAGAAAAATATTATGAGAAAACAATGAACGTTAATTATCATAATTCACTCAAAAGAGTACAGGTACATTAATCAGAAATTTTATAATAGTAAAGAGGTTTTTTTCTTGAAGTTCCAAAGCCACCGTAAATAAAATTTACAATTTTTTCCATCGCAAGCGACAAATCCATATGGCGTCTTGCGGTTGGCGAGGGATTAGTGTATTTATCAGTTATTTAAGGAATCATTTTGAAATTACGTAATATCGCAAAACAAAAAGACTGTTTATTGACTTATTTAAGAAATTGTGATATATATATATAATTGCCCCTCAAGCAGCTGCTTGCCACAGAGGTCTGACAAAAGCCTATCAGCCTATACGTCATAGAAAAGGTCTGTGATTAAGTTGATTTAAACAGAGAGAGAGAAAACATTCATGCCTTACCGGGGCTCAAACCCGGGTGCTGCATAATTAAGAAAAAAATGATTGTTGTAACTAGAAGAAATGGAAATTTTCTGCCTTTCTTGATATTTAATAAATATTTACAATGTTTTAATAATATAAAATGCATACATATCTTTGCTTTTTTTTATATTGAATAAGAAACATTATATTTATGTAGTTGATTGTGAAACAATTATTCCTTATTTCAAATAGGTACTAAAATTTAGTAAATGCGACATTTACAATAATCAAAATTTATATTCATATTATTTTCCAAAAATGCATTTCTTCCAGCAAAAACGTTAAATGTATTCATTTTTTTTGAAAATTTTCAGAAAAATATTACTTACTTTCAACTTCAGAGGATTTCAAGTCGGCCTGTAAGGAAAAGCATATTTTAAACATAGGCAGAAAAATATTTTCCGAAATATAGTGGGAAAAACTAACGGATTTATTATACTTACCATATTTTTGCTCCTTGCTAACTTGCGGCACTCTCTCACAAGAAACGAGAATCACGGTAAAATGCATAAATGGTGAGAAGTTAAATATATACTTTCTCTGAACCTCATATAGATGGCGCTCTCATCGAAAAAGTAAAACAAAAACGGTTCCTCCGAAAGATAAACACATTTAATTTCTGTTTTTAAATAAAATGAAATTCACTCTTAAGAAATGTTTAAATTTATTAAATATATATTTTATGTATTAACAAATTGTTCATGTTTTAATACTCATTGGTAATAAACGTTGCCGAGTTCTTAAGTGTGGAACTAACAATGATGGCAGATACCTTGTTAGCAACGTTGGTTGGTGTCCGGTGATGGCTAACTGATTGTACAGGTGTTCGATGAGTGTCTTCTAGAATAAACAGAAGCTTGATTTTTAAATTTGGTGCTTCAGAATCAATAGTTAAAAGTAGATTTAATTGGGTGTCTTAAAAAATGTCAATTTGAAACTTCATGTTTCTTAAATTTGTGTTTATAAGTGCGACTTAACGAGTTGAGAGTGTTAAAATTGTATATGTGATTTCACAATTACTGTAGGTGTGATTTGTCTCGTGTTTTTAAGAACTTCCAACTGAAATAGATAAGTGCACGATACAAACGTTTGGAAGTAGGAATTTTTGGATAGTTGTAAAGCATCATTATGGCGGAAGTTACTAATTCAGGTAATAGAATTTGTTTAAAATCTTTTACTATGTATATAATGCAAATCTTTAGGCCTTATTTGCAACTTAATATTTTGCAAATACAGTGTCATAAACACTCAAGTTTCACATTTTCGGAAATTAATGAAATTTCAACTTAATGAACAGCTACTAATAGTTGAAAATATAAAAAAGCACTCTTGTTCACTTTCATTGTAGCTTTCTGAATACTGTTTTTTTACAACCGACTTCGTATGTGATTTCCTATTTTTGTCACTTTTTTTTCATTATTTCATCTTAATGTTGCCTGATGTATTTGAAGTCAAAGATTCGTTACTTTTATGTTCAAGATTTCCTTGTCAGAATGAAAGCACAGATAGTAAAACAACTTATACACAAGAGAGATTTACCCTGTGCATATTAAATGACAGTAGTCTCTCACCTGCCTGTTAACAGCTGTTTAGCAGTATTCAAATTTATTTCACTTACCTGATTATTTAGTTTATTATGCAGTGAGGAAAGACCTGAAAAGTCAAACTTTCTGACATTCCACTTCCTGCATGAACCTGTCAGAAGTTACTCTTGCTATTTGTTTTGAGACTAGTTTTGAAATGTACCAATAACTGTTGAGCATTACAAGATAAGAAGTCGGGCTTCAAATATCAATAGTTAAATAAATGTAGGATTGTTTAGTAAAGTAATGTTTAGTTAATTACCCGAAAAAAATTGTGCAGCCAAAGAGGGGAAGATATTGAAACAACCTGGGTTTCATTTTACATTTAGTATTATATTAGAAATTAATAAATTCTTCAATCTCTCCCTCTAAAAATTTTGGCTATACCAATGCTTGAAAATATTATCCATTGCATAACTCCAGGGAAGAAGTAATGGTTATTTGAAAAATATTCATATTACTACCCTTGAAGAGGGGCAGAGATTGGCTCGGTCAGTAGCATGCCAGGTTTATAATCTGCAGTTCTCTGGTTTGAGTCCTGCCTGGGCCAGCATTGAGATATATCTCCACTAAACACCCACCCTGCTCTCAGTCAGAAAGGGAACACCAATAGGCTGGCATCTGTTGAATATGACTAAGTTGTGGTCTTGTGTGCAAAAGAGCCATACCCTGTTCATGTTAAAAAACTTGCTGGATGGCCTTGACTGGAGGCTTCCATCTGTCACACTAACAGCTGTTCAGTGGGTCATCTTCCTCACTGAACAGTTGTTAGCCCTTTGGTCATGATCTTGCTATTCTCTTCTGAGCCCTTGGGGCCATGATCTGGCTAGCCCATTCTGTGAAAAAAAATGCCACTTGCTAGTAAAGCAACCCAACTCAAGCCCTTGAAGTTCTACAAGGATGTTTTATTTAAAGAATAATTCTTGGGTAACAGAAAAACTTTTAATGTGCTCCAAAAACATTTTTGATTTTAATTACTAGCTTTGCAGATTTCAAAAAGGCTTTTGACTCTGTTGACTGTCATGTTTTGTGGTTGATTGGGGATTGCGTGACAAACCAGATAAGTTAGTTAACATGATGAAAGCTCTTTATGATAACACTGAGTCGTGTGAGAGTTGTTAAGGCCTGTAGCAATTTAG
Organism: Ryuthela nishihirai; assembly: GCA_038380435.1. Lineage (NCBI taxonomy): Eukaryota > Metazoa > Arthropoda > Arachnida > Araneae > Heptathelidae > Ryuthela > Ryuthela nishihirai. Next base: position 13,152,168 of record JAWZYU010000004.1, read on the forward strand.
CATTGCTACTGGTGTTCGACAAGGGTGCATTGTGCACCCTTGTCAAACACCAGTTTGACAACATTTATGTGGTCATTTTGTTTATGTGGAAATAACTTTATCCACATAAAGACTAAAATTAGGTTGTATAATACTTTGGTTCTTTCAGGGTTAATTATGGTAGTGAAACTTGGATATTTTATAAACTAGATACTTTTTATTCTAGATAATATCTTGTATATATCTTGGGTATCTTGGGCGTTAGGTGGTTCAACTTTTTAAGTAATGATGAGGTTAGGCAAAGAAGTCTGCAAACTCCTTTGAGCAGTGTATTTTGCAGAAAGAAATTTCATTGGTTTGGCCATGTTGCTCATATGCATAGCTAAGATTAGCAAATAAGATTACGAATAGTGTACCTAAAGGCCTCAGAAAAAGGTAGGATGTGGTGGGCAGACACAGTGTCAAACAGAATCGTTGTTAGCATTGGTGTGCAGTGGCCAGATACAGCAGATGTAGCTCAGGACAGATTTGTTTGGAGAACTAAACTGCACCATCTGGTTTGACCTCCATAGTCCATGGCTTCTTGAGGAGGAGGAGGATAATTTTATTTATTTTTTGAGAATCTAGAATATAAGTAGCCAAAGTTATGTTTAGACGTTTTCAGTCTTTAGACTTCCTATTCTGGAGCATATTCCAGGCCCCTAAGATTTACAGATTCTAGGTATGTGCCTAGTTTGCCTTTGCCAAGATGTGCCCCTATAGGAAGTTTTAACAGAACTGGGAGAATAGCATATCACCTGTGGTGAATATGAGATCCTTAAAAAGGGAATAAAAATTTATTGTTTTTAAAGAGAATGAAGATTGTTATTTTCCATCTTTAACAACTTTGAAGTAGTGGAAATTTGAACTAATGGATGATGGGGAAGATGCAAATAGTAATATTTTATTAATATGTGTACAACACAAAAAGAAATCAAAATTTTTCTCAAAAATATAAAAGGCATTTTTACTCCCCTGGGGATAAGAATGCAAATGACTGCTGCCTATATAACCACTTGAGATCACATTCTACCACAGTTTGAAATTTCTTGTTTAAATAAATCATCTGCAATATTTTTTAAAGTGATAGCATTTTCCAAATTTTTGCATTGTTAGAAAGTGTTATGAAGTTAACAGAAGATTCAGACCATCATTCCTAATATTCTATCAATAGTTTTCCAATCCAAAAAAGAATTTAAATATCTGCAGGCAGACAGACAACAAAGTGAAAATATTATCTAATTTTTTTAAAACAAGTTAAAAATTTATATTAAGTGAGATTGTGTATTTTTATCCAATTTATTACAAAAAGAAATATGTTGTTTAGAGTGCATAAGTAGTTTTGCTTTTAAAAACAAATTCTTCTTTTTTGCCTTTGACTCACATTGTAAGATTTCAGTACATTTTACTGCCATAATTAAATTTAATTGATTCATTGCAGTAGGTGTGTTGCTACTCTTTTTGTCTTTGAGTGCATTCTCCCTTTATTGGCATTATGCAGCAAAATGGTTAATGATTTTATCCCATGTTCCTACTGTGGCATATAAACTGACAGGCTCCTGTCGGACCTCTGTGGCAAGCAGCTGCTTGAGGGGGTATTTTATATTTAAAAATTGAAATTCATGTAATTGTAAAATACCATTTAATAAAAGGTTAAAGTAAAGTAATTGAATTCTCTATGACACTGTTAAATGTTTTTAAGCACTTCAACACATGGACTGTGCTATCAAGTATCAATAATTATTATAGAGAGATTTACGTACCATGCCGTAGAGGATGGGAAGTAACAGGAGCTTCTTGGAATGCATTTGGTGAGAAATTTAAAATTCGACGTTCTTGCTGACAAGTGATGTCTCAGTGGATATTAAGATACTGATGACTGCTGCCAATGGTCTACCCGCATTGGTGAATGACATAATTATTTATACTTTTTGATAGCATAGGGTGCTTAAAAAGTTTTAGATCCATGACGCATGTTTTGCACCATTCCTATCGGCGCTTCATCAGGTGGGAAGTGAGGGATTTAATGTAGGAGAGGCAGTTGGTTGGTGAGCACAGGGGAGGAGTGGGGTGTCATAAATTGACATGTCAGTGGTTCAGCTCCGAGGATTGGAGTGGTCGGTGGTAGTGCGGGTGGCGGTAATGCGATCTGCATGTAATGGAGGTTCCGAGAGTGTGGGATTATGAGAAATCGCCAAGCTATGCGTATGTCGAGGGAAGCATCACTGTTTCTGGGTAGTAATTCATTTTTATAATGAGTGGGGTAGTTTTAGTGAATTAATAAATTTGGTAAACTGAAAATTGGGGTTAAGATAATTATGTTATTGAGGGTCTGAATAATGCTTTTCGTAGTGGTGTTACTATAGGGAGTTTTTTTTTGTGTGTGTGTGTGTGTTGGGGGGGGGGAGTACATTGATCGCCGATTTTAGGAGGTATTATTGAGGTGTTCTAAAGGGTTAGGTGGGTGTGTATTATTGCAGGCGTCAAATAGGATCGACGATGAGAGAGGAGAGTGTTTAGGGGTGCGTAGAATTTCCGAGGTGTAATATCCCCTAAGTATTAGACGGGGGGGGGGGGGGACAATATCTGTGTTGCAGAGTTCGGTCAGTTTGACGTTAATGAGGATATTTTCTGTGATGGTTAGTTGGAATTTGGTAGGTTCCAACTAGCCATCACAGAAAATATCCTCATCAACGTCAAACTGACCGAACTGTGCAACACAGATATTGTCCCCCTCCCCCCAGCGTGGTGTCTGATACTTATGGTATATAGCATTAGTTTTTCTACCTCCTAACATTTTGACACAGTTTTTTTTAGTATTATGTAGAGGACAGAGAAAAGTCGTAGAAGTTACTCCTAGCTTGTACAGGCCTACTCATACAAGGACAACCAACCATGTCACCATTCAGGATTTGAACCCCAGCTGCTGCAATGTCATGTGCAATGTCACTGCTGCAGAGGCAATGTGATATGACTGCATTACTAAATTAAACCATTCAATCGAGGAATTAAAATGTTTCAAATATTTTAGGAATCTGATATGAGGTGAATAATTATTTAGTCTACAGATTTATTTCATGTGATATTCCAGTAGTTCATCAGAAATTATGAAACAGACTATTCTAGATACCTTTCATATATGAGGGAAGTTGGAATAAAATTTCTGAAAACTGCATTAAAAGTTTGTTTTGAAGATGTGGAATGAGATGAAGAGGAGTAGTTTTAAGATTCAGACCTACAGACTCCATGATGATATGCTTGAGCAGGAATTTAATGATTGAATAGATGTTGACAAGGACAAGAAAGTACATCCATAGCCAATGCAGTCCTCTTTGAGTATGTTCAAGAAAATTATGCCAAGGGATATGAGAAGGCAAGGTAGAACTTAGATGATTTTTTTGTTACTAAGTGACAAGCACAGAAGCCATTCTCACCCCCCAGGAGAGGGTAACAACTGAGGTAGAAAAAAAGAAAAAATGAATGCCACAAACAATGAATACAGAATGTTGTACAATATTGAAGATATGCTGAATGACAATTATAACAAACAAAAATAACTAAATATTTTAATAAATGATAGTGGAAAGTTTAATGCAAATATGTACATAATTAATCAATAGTAAATACACAGACTACATGTTGATGCAAAATTCAAGAAATAATTTTTCTGAATATAATTGCACAGTTACATAATATGTCATGTAATTTGTATATTGCCGTATTTGCCGGCATATAGGACACACTGGCGTATAAGATGCACCCCCTTTTTTAGACACATTTTTAAGGGAAAAAATTTTTCCCACATTGTTTCATGAATTTCCATAAAGATTTAAATAATAAAATAATAAAATAAATACCCCCTCAAGCAGCTGCTTGTCACAGAGGTCTGACAGGAGCCTGTCAGTTTATATGCCATAGTAGAAGGGTCTGTGAGGATTGCAGGCCCTCAGCAGAAAAACGACACAAACAGCCATGCCTTACCTGGGGCTCGAACCCAGGTACTCATTTTATAGTTATTTATGTATGCAAAAAATGTAACTAGGGAACATTGTAGTTAGGTACCTTTTAATGTTCATCCTCAAAACCCAGAAATTCATCTCCAGAGCTAAATGAAGAATCACTTGAAGCCTCTTTTTCAGAAACTGAGTCTTCGTATAACAAATCATCCTCTGCCATCAAGTGAGTTACTAAACCACATTTCTTAAATGATTTACAACTGTCTCATGTTTCACAGCATTCCATGAAGTTTTGACCCATTCACAAATCTGCAAAATGCTAGGCCTCTTCTTCCTGATGGTGTCAATTCAAAATCTGTAGACTGCATCCAACTGTTCCATTTCTTCTTCATGAATCCTTTAAATGGTTTATTAATACAGACATCTAAAGGTTGAAGCTGGCTCGTTAGTCCACCTGGAATTACAGCTAACTGAATTTTCAGTTGGTTGATTTTATTTTTTACAGCTTCTGTTCTATGACTCCGAAACTGATCCCATACTAGCAAGGCAGGTTTCTTTAACAGTCCACCAGGACGCCTAGACCACACATTGTCTATCCACAACTTCATCCCCCCTTCATCCATCCAGCCCTTAGGATGAACGTGCACAAACACACCTTTAGGCAGTTTTTCCTTGGGCAAGGTTTTCCTTTTGAAAATCAAAAGAAGCGGCAATTTTGTTTCATTGGCACAACAAGACAACACGACTGTGTAGTGCATTTTCTCATGTCCACAAGTTTTAACAATAACACTTCTTGCACCATTGGAATCTACTGTTTTGTTTGATGGTACATCGAACATCAGTGGGACCTCATCCATGTTTCCTATTTGTGCAAGTTCAAAATTTCCTCTTTTTCTTGCATTAATGACAAATTTATGAAACTCGATAATCTTGTCTTCATATTCTGTTGGCATCTTTTGTGCTATTTTTGTTTTAGTCCACATATGTAAGTCATTTTTCTTCATGAATCTAGAACACCATGACGTTGATCCTGTAAAATCAGCGATGCCTCTGTTAGTAGCTATCACTCTTGCTTGTTGAATAGTCATTTTTGTGGAAACTGAAAATCCTGAGCTTCGGTGGTCTATAATATCCAAGTTTTTAATTCTTCTTCTTTTTGCAATTCCATGTCGCAGATTATATTTACTATGCATAGCTTTTTTTAGGTCTTCTTCCTGTCTTCTCCAAGTTCTTATCATCTTTTCTGTTGGCAGTGATCCGAAATTCCTCTCTGCTGCCCTGTTTCAGTGTTCTTTGGCATACTCAATCACTCATAGCTTGAATGCAATATCATAGCAGAATCTGCATTGTTTTTGATCCATGTTTCGCAGCAAAAACACGAGAAAGCTTCTTCGGTATTAAAAGTTTACATTTTCGTTGCCTTGAGGCGCTGTAATTGGTAACGACACGCCATGCTTGCGCTTTTCGAAAAAATATGCCGATGAAATGTGATCAGCATGCACACATTGTATGAATCATAACTTTGAGATGTCAGTGGATCTGAACTCTATTTTACTGGAATGCTCCCTCTGTCAGTAGTGAAGCATAAAATATACATAAAATATATAATTATTTTTACAGAACAGAAAAAAAATATGGAAATGATTTATCTGAAACCACTCTTTCACAAAAGGACAAAATGCAAAAGAATACTTATATATATATATTGATATAAATCAAAAGTTTTAGACTGAAATTTCAACTCATAATTTTGATTACCTGCACATAAGACGTACCCCATATTTTAGGCATATTTTGAGGGGAAAAAGTGCATCCTATATGCCGGCAAATATGGTACATTATGCACAGTACATGATTATAATATATATGTATTCCATATGATGAATATTTTAATAGGATTGTTGTTTTTCTTATTCAGTTGTTTGAAGTTTGATTATTATGTGTGCTACCTTAATTTTCAGTTATCAGAAATACCATTTAACCCTTCATTTGGTTGCATCCTGTTTTGTAACATGGATGTTTGGCACTGGATCTGACAGACACAGGATATATATATTTAGCCATATTAGCAAACTGCGTGCTGAATTTTTTCATAAAACAAGTTTTATTACTCTTCCATACCATAAATAACGGTTTATGTTTTTATCATTAGAATCAAATGTTTCAAGGGATTTTTACATATAAATAACATCTAACCTGTAAAAGGGTTTAAATTTGTTAAATCAAATTATACAAAATATAAATGCTAGGTGAAGAATAGAATATTAAAAATTACAGTAATAAATGTTTAATACTCGATTAGGTGTTGTGTATTTAGACCCCATTTCACTTTCACTGACCACTTTGAATCTCGGAGCTGAGCCACTGACAGTGCAATTTATGACACCCATCCCTCCCCAGCACTAACAAACAACTGCTTGTAATGCAATCCTTAAGCTTCTCACTTGCCAACTGACGATGTGCCCAAGGTAAGGGCATGAAATGCATGTCATGGATCTGAACGTTTTTAAGCACTATGCTACCATAAGTATCATTAGCTATTATTGACACTACTGCAATCATGTAACTTTGATCAGAAGAAAAAAAAATTATCAACATAACACATTACCAGAATTTCTACTGTAACTCATCACTTGCTTGCAAGAGCCTTGAAAAATGAGCTTGTCACTTGCTATCAACTGTCATCTCTGAAGTTCTTCTCACTACCTATCCTCTATGGTACCTAAAATCTCATTCATTACTTTTGATACTAGGTAGCATGGAGCTTTTGTTGAAGTGCTTTGAAACATTTAACAGTGTCATAGAGTATTAAAGATATTAATCTAATTTTAATTACTGCACTGTGAAGCTCTACTGTAATTTATGTTAAGGCTATATAAACAATCTAAAAACAAATAGAATGAATGCAGAAGTAATCTCATTTCTAAGTTTTGCATTTAGTTTTGTTGTTTTTGGAGGCAGGTGGGAGAGAGCCTTATACCTAGGATAAATTCAGTATAATCTCAGTTATCTGATGTTTTTGGGATAAAGAAAATTTAAATGCTATTGGATAAATTAAATGTCAGCTTTGTGGAGAACAAATAACATGCAATTTTCTATAATATGAAACTGTCATTTATGGATATCAGTATCATAGTAGTAAGTAGTTAAAACTTTAGAATTAAATGAACAGTATCAATTTGGAATGACTAAAATATGTGATGTAATTCATTTATAATCATTGTTTAAAATATAAAATAATTTTTTATATTTGTTTGGGATGAGAATACTGCATGGTGAACCTAGAGCTTTTGTTATAAAAAGAAATAATTGAAAGCAGTAATTGAAAATATGTCAGTTATATGGAATGCTGTGTAAATGGAAGAGTATACGCATGCTGCCATCCCATGGCTGAGTGATTAGCGCATTTGGCTACTAATCTAAGGGACCTGGGTTTGAGCTCCAGAGAAAGCATGGATGTTCATGTTGTTTTTTTGCTGAGGTCCCAGCATCCTCTCAGACCTTCTACTATAGTATATAAACTGACAGGCTCCTGTGAGACCTCTGTGGCAAGTAGCTGCTTGAGGGAATATTTATTTTATTATATCACATTTGATTTATAAATGCTGAATGATATCTTAACATATTTTTACTTTGGTAAATTCATTTATGATTGAACTAACTAGAATGTCAGATATCAAAACATATCTTATTTCTCTAAATAGTGTCATTGATGGTCACACTGGGTATGGGAGACCCATTCATTATAATTATGTGTTCTGTCAAGTAACAAATGGGCAGATCTAATAAGTAAAATGTAGCATAGTGTACATTTTGGTATTGTTAGCTGCAAAGGGTTGTCTCCTACAGGTAAGTGAACTTAATGATTTGAGAATAACTAACACTTATTACAAACACCGTGACATACATAAGAACACATGGGTTTCGCCAGATGGACTGTATAAGAATATGATAGATTCTATATTAATTAAAACCAATTAAACTAGCTCTGTTAGGAATACCAGGTCATATAGGGGAGCTGAAATTGGATCTGACCATTACCTTGTTAAAAGTGTCTGGCAACTTAAACTTAAAAAGTGTTGTGCTAAAGTTAAAAAATTTACCTTTAATACTGAAGCTCTGAAAGACCCAGTTATAGCCAAAGCTTACCATGATAGGTTACTTAGTCATTATGACAGTCATGGTTTGCTTACTACTGAAGTTGAGGAAGTATGGGACAGTACTCTTTTAGGAAAAAAGGAGCAGAAGAGGCAAAATTATCTGAGTGATAAGGCACTTGAGCTTATTTCGGAAAGAAAGAACTGCAGGAATGCCCTTAATCAATACCCTACTAGTCCTAATAGAAAGCATTACAGAGACCTTAATAAACTTGTAAAGGATCAGTTAGCTGCTGATAAGAATCTTTGGCTTGATGGTTTGGCTGACAAAGCCGAGGAAGCAGTTAGACAGCACAACAGTAGAGAGCTGTACCAGATAGTTAATGTTTTGTGTGGTAGAAAACGGACAGGCATACAAGGATTGAAGGATAAACAAGGTAAGGTTATAGAAGGGGAGGATTCTGTCATGGCTAGGTGGGCTGAGCATTTCGGTGATGTTCTAAACAATGTGGTTAGTTCTACTCCCATTGTTTGCAATGATGATAGATGCATTGGTGGCTTTAATGTTGGCCCTATAACACAATCTGAAGTTAGTTTGGCTATTTCTAAACTTAAACTTTATAAATCCCCAGGGGTAGATGAAATTACTACGGAAATGCTTAGAGCTGGGAATGTTTCGGTTACCACTTGGATGACTGAAATTTTGAATATCTTTTATTATAAAGGCATGGTTCCTAAGGATTTTACCAGAGCTATTGTTATCCCTATTTTCAAAAAAGGTGATCGCAGTTCTTGTGATAACTATAGGGGTATTAGCCTACTCTCTGTTCCAGGTAAAGATCTTTCCATGATTGTGCTTAATAGAATTAAGAATCTGGTTGATAGTCAGTTGCGTGACTAACAATGTGCATTCAAAAGTGGTAGGGGATGTATGGATCAGATATTTTCACTCAGGCAGTTTTTTGAGAAATGTTTAGAGATTCAGAAACCTTTGGTTACTAGCTTTGTTGATTTCAAAAAGGCTTTTGACTCTGTTGATTGGGAGATCATATGACATACCAGATAAGTTAGTTAACATAAGGGAAGCTCTCTATAACAACACTGAGTCGTGTGTGAGAGTTGGTAAGGCTTGTAGCAATTGGTTTAGCATTACTTCTGGTGTTTGACAAGGGTGCATTTGTCTCCTTTTCTCTTTAGCTTGGTTATTGATTATGTTATGCGAAATTCACTTCAAAGGAAAGATTTTGGCCTTAAATGGACTGGAGATACGAAGATTTCTGATTTAGATTATGCTGATGATTTAGCCCTTTTGGCAAATGATGTTGATGAGATGAACTCTTTCATTCGAACTGTTGATGAGACTGGTAGTAGAGTAGGTTTGGTTATAAACAGAGAGAAAACTAAAGTGATGAAAATTGGTCAGGCAGGCTGTGATTCAGTTAATCTGAATGGTTGCAGTCTTGAGCAGGTGTCACAGTTTAATTATCTTGGGAGCTATGTAACAGATAATGGTGAAGTGCGGCATGAGATTAACAGACGAATAATAATTGCTGCCTGGACTTTTAAGAATCTGTGGAGAGTGAGGAGAAATAGGCGTATACACCTAAAGACCAAAATTATACTATTATAGTTTGGTTCTTTCTAGGGTTACTTATGGTAGTGATACTTGGATGCTTTGTAAACATGATAACAGGAAACTTGATGCTTTTGATCCTAGATGCTTATGCAGTATCTTGGGTATTAGGTGGTTCAACTTTGTAAGTAATGAAAAGGTTAAGGCAAAGGAGTTGACAAGCTCCTCTGAGCAGTTTGTTGTGCAGAGAGACACTCCTTTGATTTGGCCATGTTGCCCGTATGGATGCCTAAAGGCCTTGGAAAGAGGGGGAGACCTAGGATGCGGTGGGCAGACAATGTCAAACAGGACCTAGTTAGAATTGGTGTGCAATGGAGAGATGCAGCAGAAATAGCTCAGGAGAGATATACTTGGAGAACTAAATTGCACGGTCTGGTTAGACCTCCATAGCCCAATTCTATCTATACAAATGACCAGCAAAGTTTAAAGCATGTCTGTACTTGTCTGCAGGATATAGAATAATTGTTTTTATAATTCGTTTTAGTAACATAATTAGCCTTCTTTCATTTGATGTCACTTGACATTATTATTTAACATTGACCTATGATATTTATAGTTTTCTCATTAACGTGATGTTTATAATATTTGACATTGATATGTAACATTTATAATATTTAACTGACGTGCAATATTTGGCATTGAAATTACTGACATTGACATGTGCAATATTTGGGGTTGAAATTACTGACATTGACATGTACAATATTTTGCAATGAAATTATTGACATTTATATAGAACATTGATATTAAAATATTATTACTAATATCTGAAGCATATATTTTATGCAATATTTAAAGAATTAGGGAAAAAAAGTGTTGCTCAGTGGTAAAACAATCCAACCCTTAAATCTGACCCTGGTATCCACTTCAATAGTCACACCATTTGCAAAACTCTTGGCACATTCCTGACTATCTACAGACAGTTTAAAAAGCTGTATTATTAAAATTGGACTAATGTATACTGACTACTGTACTGCACTGAAGTGCCTTGAATTAGTGATAGCAACCTAGTAACATGTTGGACTCCCTCAGATAACAGAGCTGTCCCAATTCTCTTAAGGTCATTGCTGATGGGACACGGGCCTGAACACTCTGCTCGATAGTATCCCAAAGATTTTTTATGGTATTTAAATCTGGGCTTCTAAGTGGCCAATTCATTGTTTCAAAGTCAACAGAATGCTCCTGCAACCATGCATTTGTCAACTTGGACCTGTGAGATGAACAGTTGTCTTGCTGGTGACGCCATCTCCATTGGAATGCATGATGGCCATAAATGGATGTAAATGGCACCCAATGAGTTCTATGTATCGGGATGCATTGAGAGTCGTCAGTACACATACCAAAGGTCCCACAGACATCCAGCTGAAGACACTCCAGGCCATCACTGAGCCACCACCAGCTTGTACTGTTCCGACCTGACATGCAGGATCCATGGCTTCATGGGGTTGGCGCCATACCCTCAGTCTCCCATCAGCGTGATTGAGTTTAAATCGGGATTCATCACTCCAGCTATCCATTGCCAATTTTTGATGGTTCAGTTTTAATGTTCTTTAGCCCAGGCAAGGCATTGAGTCCAGTGTCATGCCATTAGAAGGGGGACTCTTGTAGGTCGGCAGCTCTCGAAGCTGAGATGAAGTGAGCATTGCACGGTCCGTGTACTGATTTCCTGGCTGGAACCCACATTCTGATGGAAGGTGATTTCCGATAATGTCTTGTCCCTGTTGGTCCATACCATATGATGCGGGTCAGATGACGAAGCCCACAATCATTCGAGGCTGGTTGTCCTTTGCAGTTTGTCCAGGTGCTTGTGTTTTTTGCTGGAATTGTTGACAATTTCGGAGATCGAGTGTCCCATCCATTGGGCACCTATGATCTGCCCTCTGTCAATTGAATCTAAATCCCGTGCCTTTCCCATTATGCTTCTCATGACAAATGCTTGGGAAGCCAATGCTCAGCTATATATGACCAGAGTTTCAGCCATGCATGCGTGCAAATGTGGGACTTGTGGTACTGAATTTGGATATGTCTCCTATCCCTAATTCAATGGCACTTCATTGTATACTGTTAAAAAAAGTTCTTGAAAAATATTAAGTTATCAATAAATAATTAAATATGATTAAACTTGCTTGAAATGCCTAGACAGGTATAGTAAGTTACACTAAATAATCGGTTTATTATATTACACTAATATTAAAAAATACACTCACTAATATTAAACTGTTAATGAATTTGTGGAGAATAATTTAAAATAGAGTATATAACTGAAGAATACATATTTTCAAATTAATTTTTCAATATTTGTCACTGCCAAATATTTTACTGAAAGTTATGTATTAGAATCAAGCATATAGACAGAAGAGAGTGGCCCATACCAAGTGACAGGGAGAGACAAGGGTGTTTCTCTGTGTCACTTGGTTTCTATTGACCCACACACCCAATTCCTATGAAAATATTTGATTGGAATCTGTGACTGTAGAATGTGTTTTAAAATAATATTTTATAATTTTACAAGTTTAGTTCTTTTTTTCCCCCAGTTGTTTTTATGTCAGATGGAAATTGGAGAAATCGACCGCCAAGTAAAATACCTTCTCTTTGGAAGTCATATTGTAAGTATTTTAAATTTAATGAAGTTATGTGCATTTTAATAAGTTTGAAAAAATATTATTTAGTTTTTATGTTAATTAAAAAATAAAACTGTGGGATTATTATAATAATTTCTGTAGCTTTCTCACTTTAATGGTCTTCAGTTTTTCCAAAATGTGATTTACTTTTGAATATTAATTGTGAAATGAATTCATCTTTGCACACTTATGAATGCAACCAATTTTAAATATCTTGATAAGCAATTGACATATAATTGATTTTTTTTAATATTTAAACGTTACAGATGACATATAACATGTAAAGCAATGACATTTTAAACCCTGAGATAAGCATTTTTATGCCAGCAATGATTTTAAAATAACATATTTTGATATAATTTGAAGATGCTTGTTCTTAATTCATATAGCGCTAATTGAAAAAAAAATAAAACTTTGGAACCATATTCCAAATAAATAATGAACAGGAATAGGTTCGTGTTATACACCAGATGAAAAAGCATAAAATTCTGAACTATGAAATAAAGAAAATCGAAGGGGAAAAAGATGCGTAAGCATGAAAAATATGTAAAAGAATTATTTTTAACATTTATAGAAATTAAACTCTAGTGAACAATCATAGACTGTTTTCATTGATCTAAATATGCACAAAGGTTTTGTACTTAAAATTGGTATTAGGTATTGGTAATTTAGTATTTCTAAAGAAATTATGGTTCAGTGCAAATATTTAATTAAGCTTATACTGGAAGGAATGACTTGTTATTAATGGTAATATATATAACTAAAACCCTAATTTTGTAAAAAAATTGAATTTCACACTGTATGAAGACAGTTTTGTGACTTCTTTTTTGACTTGTGACTAACTTTAGCCACAGTCCACAAGCTGAAGGCCACTGCTTTACTGCCTTGAAATATTCTTATTAAATATTTTACCTAAACCTTTCTCTACTTAATTACTTTTTTATGTCATTATAAATAATTTCAGTGAACAAAAGTTTTTAAATAATCATCTGAATTGTTGATTTCTTAGTAATTTATATAGTATCACACAGTTTTCTTCTTATTTATTTACATCATCATTTCTTATTCCTACTGATATAAAGCAATAAATATTTTGCTTAAAAATTTTCGCCAACATACAGGACTTGAACCCGCATCTCTCCAGAAACATGCCAGAGTATTCTACTATTGAACTAATGCCAGCCTGTCTTTTTTCTGCTAATTTAAAACTGAACTCTTCACCTAGATTTTCGGGCAAATTGTTGACACCATCTATGATATCGGGTGGCAACTATTACTTTTTATATTGCACTGAGTAGGATGGAAATAAATAATTAGTTCAATGGTAAAATGCTCTGGCATGTTTCGGGAGAGATGCAGGTTGAAGTCCCGTATGTCGGCAAAATTTTTTCCACAAAATATTTATTGATTTATCAACATCAAAATGTCAGTATGTAATGTTGTGATTGTTATCTATGTTTACTGTTATAAAGTAATGCATATTTCATCACTTAGTTTCTACTATAGATGAATATTCATGCTTTTGTTTTAAGTATGCTCTAAGCTTATATATTTGTAAGTGTTCTTGTGAGAAAGTGTGAGGATGAAACTGTTGTCAAAAAGATGCTGTAATGTTGAATTTTACTGTTGTGAAAATTGAGGAAAAAGAGTTGTAGCATACCTTTTCTTCTTGAGTGCTAATGCCATTTCTATCAATGTATGCATTAAAGTTATAGTTTATGGGATATAGTGCAGTTTTGAGCAAAGAAACAAATTATAACTTGTTTGTTTTTTTGGACTGCTTTTAGCTAAAGTTTTACATTTGCCATTGAATATGTTTACTATTAATTTACAGTATATCAGCTGCAGCAACAAGCTCCTATACCAAAAAGGATTCTTTGCAATCGTGAGGTAATATTTAATACTGTTCTTTTAACAAAAACAATTGTTTAATTACTGAATATGTTCATATACAATCAATTTGAAATGTTGGAACTGTTTAGTGACTAAAAAAGATTAAGTTAATTTCTGTATTTTTGGTGCATTATTAGCCAAATATTTGAATTATGACAAAGGATCTCTATTTCACCTAAGTTGAGACCTGATATAAACAGACAGCACTTTGGTTATTGGCTAAAGATTACATCACTTCTTATAAATGTACTTGTCTTCATAAAAGTGTAGATTTTTTTCTGATATATATTGGTTTCAACAAAACAGTGGTCAGGAAAATTAAATTTTAATCTACTTTATGGTTGCTAGATGATGCACTCCAAATTTATAAGCACTTAATGCTAACAATTCAAGAGAGTTATGAATTTCAACAGCAAATATAAAACTAAAATATCCAATTCTTGAAGAAGACAAGATGGCATCCATATGGCATATTAGTGTGCATAGTCAAGGGTAACTGCTTGCAGGATATATGTAGAGTTTAAGATCAAATGTTGAGATATCATGGAAATGCCAATAAAGGGAACTGCAAATAGAATTTCTGGAAGAATTGATTCTCTAAAAGTTATGTTATTTTAGAATTTGATTCAAATCAGATATTCTCACTCCAGGTAAGCAACAACAGAGAATTAAATGGTTGCAAAAGTCTCATCAGTTTACATTGACAGCTATCAGGAGAAAGGTTTGAGAATTCCTCATCAAAAGTGAATTGCTGAATTATAATAAAGTATTAATATCAATAAACTCATTTTCTCATTTATCTAATTTTAGTCTAACATTATAAAGATAAGACTTTAGATTTTATATTTGCAAACACAAAGCTACTGTAACTGAACAATAGGATATAATAATATGGAGACGATATTATTTACAGTAAATTAAAGCATATGGGAGTTACTATTTTAATTAAATTCAGGTAAATTTAGGTTAAAAGCATTAAACAATTCAATCTGTACTTAAAATGCTAAAATTCACTGCTAACATAAAAAGAATTGCTCTAGAGTACTGGCTACATGTTTTACTCCTAGCTTTCTCGGAGCTTCATCTGGCACTAAATAGGCTGTTCACAAAGTTCAGGGGCAAGGGTGGCTCAGTTGGTAGCGTGCCAGGCTCGTAATATATGTAGTTTTCAGGTTCGAGTCCCAGCTGGGTCAGTGTTGAGATTTATCTCCGCAAAATTCCCCGCTCTGCCCACAGTCAGTAGGGGACACCGATGGGCTTGGAAAGGCCACCATCCATCGTATGGTATGTTAAACTGTGGTCCTGTGTACAGGAGAGCCGTACCCTGTGCACATTAAAGAACACACTGGATGGCCTTGATGAGAGACTACCATCTGTCTCTCAACAGTTGTTCCAGTGGGTCCCCTCCCCCAACCTTCTCTGAGCCTTCGGGGCCCATGTGATCTGACCATTTAGCCCATGGTGTGCAAAAAAGTGCTGCTCAGAGGTAAAACAACCCAACCCACGAAGTTCAAATTTCAGTTGAACGGTTTTGAACAAAGTTAAGATTGAGTTCTTTAATGCTTTTAATAAAAGTTAATCATTCCTTGGAAGGATTAAGACAGATCAGTAGCTCAATCCTGAAAAGGCCAAACTGACTTAAAGTGAGAATCATATTGCAAAATGTTAACAGCTAAGCCCACAGCAACAGGTGCTAATAAGGGGCTGATATACGGATGTCAATAAACATAAAGTGGATCTGCTAGTGACTGTCAAGCAAGTGGTGAAGCTAAACAGTAATAACCATAGGAGAAGTGAACTTCCAGAGTGCAAGACATCCAGCAGAAGAAAAACTAAACATCTGTGTGAACCAGCCAAAACAACCAGGATAATAGTAATATGTAATTAAACTAATTACTTTGGAACTTTTTAGCATAACTAAGAAAGTATCTTAAGGTAGAAGCATCAGATTGCTGCAGAAGTTGCATATGAGGCAACAAATAACATCAGTGTCCTGACTGTGATCCTAAGGAATGTTATTTAACTTGCTTTTAATACAATATGATCATGGAAGGATTAAAATTTTTTTTAAACAATTACTGTGTTCTGATAATAATTTAAAAAATATATCATTATTTATGTTTTGTGCTGTTAAATTAAAAACATACAATATCAATTTCTGAATAAAGTTGAATGAAAAGTTGAATGAAGTTTTTGAAAAGAAGAATTACCCAAGAAGACAGCTCCTTCCAGTGTCCAGGCTGAAAAACAGGTTTCCATCCAGAGGCCAAGTTATTTTCACCCTATGCTCAGCCAAAAAAAAACTTTAACTTTAGAACTTTTTGCCAAATAACTAATGAAAGGAATTATGGATTGTTAAATGTCAAATTAATCAGCATTTAATTCTGGATTTTCTGAAAAAGTATTTAACAAAAAAAGATGATATGTTTTATTTTAATAGGACTTTTTTTTAGAGTCGTGTAGTAAAAAAATGCATCTGTCAACAGAAATAAAAATTTATTTTAAAAAAACTAATAGACAGAAATTATTACAATGCACATGAATAGAATGACTATATATTTATGAATAACAAAAAATTAATTTTTTGGTCTTAAGAAAAATATTTTTCTGTTTTGTAATTTTTTTCTCAGTACCATACAGAAAATTCTAGGCTTTTAGCCAATTGTGCTAAGTCACATAAACAAGTCAACTTGAGAATTTTTTTAAAAATAACCAATCAATGGAAATAGGTCATGTTATATACCAAATTGAACAGAATTTAATTATGAATTTTATGAAAATGATATAAACAAATTTGCAAGCATATATATTTTAATAAGCCTTTTCCAATGTGATATAGTGAAAAAAAAAAGATTGCACTCTATAATTAAGGGTTTATTTTAGAAAACCTGCTGAATAAAAATAGTTAAATTATGTACTTATCAAAAGGAAATTTCCTCCCGAATAATTTTATATTCAACTTGAAATATGATTTTTTTTTTCTTTAACGATTCTTTTCAGTATCACATATTTTAAATACAGCAGTGTTATACAAAGTGACTTGAACTTCTCACATTCACTAGATTTTCTGAGCTGGTTATAAAATAGAAGAAACACTTTCTTGGCTGCTTTTTTTACTAAACATTATGAATTTTTTCTTTGGGAGTTGAAGTGTGGTGATCTTGGCAGAAAAGCAAAAAAAAAAACAGCATTGTATCATGTGTGACACAGCCAAGGTACTGATGTGGGGGGGGGGGGTTGCCTTTAAAATCATTCAATATAAACAAAAAAACTCGCAATTAAAAAAAATATATTTTTAGGGGGAGGGGGGGGTGAAATTTTCTACATGAGTTTAGCGGAGGGGATGCCTTCCTGAAATTGCCTTCCCACATGATTGCTGCTTTCTGTAGCAAGGAAGTCTATTTTGTTTCCATATCCAAAACATTTTCAGAAAACAGTAGAAGCCAAATTTTTTTGCTAAAAAAAATAAGAAATAGTAAAAGAAAAATTACATATAACCTAATGGGATGTTAAATAAAATATCCACAACAACTTTTAAGCCAGCCTCTGATCTAGCATAACTTGGAAGCATCAATAAATCAGCTGATCGAAAGATTGCTAACTAACGAAAGTAAATTACAGAAATTAATTTGCTTCCATATCCAAGACCTCATTTTCAGAAAATGATACTAGATCAAAGTTTTACTGAAAAAGTAATAAATAATAAAATAAAAATTAACACATAGCCTAATGCGATGTTAAAATATCCATAGCAACAAGTTGTAGGCCGGCCATACGATGTAGCATAACTATGAAAAAATCAATACTTATCAATCGGCCAAAAGATCGCTAATTTCTGAAAATAAACTACTGAAATGAAAACTAATATTTAAATATAAAAAAAATAAATAGTAACTTTACAAAGGATATCCAATATGTTGGACCAAAACTATAAACAACACTTATAGCACACGCAATGGAGATTGCATGTGTCAGCCATCTGTGTCTTGTTTGCCTCAGTGAAGCATAACTAATTAAATGCAGGTGCAACCAGAATTTCTAAGAAGGGTGTGTTTACTTCCAGTTTCAATTTTAAGGTGGGGAAAGATGCATAGAATGTTGGGAAAAATGATAAAAAAATAACTTGGGAATACTGAAATAGGTTTATGACAGTAAACAGTGTGAAATGGAAAAAAAAATGACGATACATATTTTGTAATTACTTCTGAAATCTATCGTTTTTTAAAATAGCAGTTTTTTTGTTGATTTTTAGGAGTTTTTTGGAAATTTAAGGAAAAATTTGTTGATAATAGTTCAAATCAAACCTGTGAGCTTAAATCGGAAGGTTGCTTCAGCAAATAGGAATGTTAACAAGCAACTTGGCAATACCATTTAGTGCTTCTAAGAAATGGCAATCAGATGGCTTTATAAAATTATTTATGTTGTAGTTTAATAAAATATGCATTAAATTAAAAAACAAAATATTATTTTTGAAGCCTCAATTATATGTTTTTATAAGATATATATATATATAATTATAATGGCAATTTTTATTTAAAAAAAATCGATGCATATGTTCTTGGCCTTTCAATTCAGATTCTCCAAACATATACAGACGATGTGGACACTGGAAGCATTAAACAGAACAAATTATAGACAGGTATCACAAACCTTTCGGGGTGCAAAAGTTGGAACAATTTAGATAATAATAATTTAAAAAAGGTGAAAAGTATTCTGTATTCAAATATAATTTATAAACTACTTTTTCTAATTAATGTTTTTGAATGCTTGAAATGCTTAAAATGCTGGTGTGTCACATAGTTAATATTTACCACAAGTTTATGACAATATAATTTGTTAAAGTGCTCAGTCTTGTCAACTTTCTGTATAGTTTTTTAACTGTTCCTTTTTCTGTTTTATGTGAATTGTATTATAATAACAAAATCTTTGTAATGCAAAATAAAATGCAAATAAATTGTTATCTATATTTTAATTTAATGAGAGAACCATAAATTGGATTTTTGTTCCACTCTAGATAACTTTTGTCTTCTTAATGATTCCACAGCTAACATTATGGGTTTAAACATTTTAGTATCAATAATGAAATGCTAGAAATAATGTGTAATAATCATGCAATTCCAGAATAATAGGCTGTTTTTACACCTTTTTACAGTTAACTGTTTTTAACTTTTGGTTGAGGAGATCCATGATTTTTATTTTTTACCTTTTACTCTTTATTATGTGTTTGGTACAGCATGGCCTAAGTTACTTTTGCACCATAAAACCATAAACAACCAAACAAGAATAATAGAGGTTTTTGTTAAGTTTTAAATTTTCTATAGTACCAGAATTTTGATACATTTTAAATCAATAGTGTTATTGCATTTAATGTCAAATCAAAATGCAGAATCTTGTTAAGCATGGTAACAAAGGATATGAATTATTGGTGTAGTGATGATTAATGGAGCAGTGTGATTGAATGTCAAATAACTATATAGTAAACTTAAAATTTTACATCTACAAATTTGTATATGAAATCAATAAAGCTGAATGATATGAAATCTTTTTCAGATAACACTTTCACAAAGTCTAACAGATTAAAGAATGTAGTATAGCATATTTTTAATTTTAGCTATGCAATATATTTTTTTGACAATATAATATCATGACAGAGATATCCAAGAAGCTACTTCTAGCATGTTAATACTTTCTCATACAAGGATATGCCCACTGAATTAGTAACAAAATTCAGTAGGCATATCCCACAAAAACGCCGATGGGCTTGGAAGGACTGCCATCTGTCGGATAGGATGTTAAGCCTTGGCCCTGTGTGCAGGAGAGCCATACCCTGTACACATTAAAGAACACACTGGATGGCCTTGACAGGAGCCTACCATCTGTCTCCCAACAGCTGTTCCAGTGGGTCCCCCACCTTCTCTGAGCTTTGGGGTCCTTGTGACCTAGCAATTAGCCCATGGTGTGCAAAAAAGTGCCTCTCAGAGGTAAAACGACCCAACCAATACATCTGTTAGAGTTAACAGATTATGCCTTTTTGGAACAGTAGTTAGGTTCTCTAACCATAATCCCAGTTAAGACCACCTTGCATAGTTAAAATTTAACACTTAATGATGTTATATATAGTTAACGATAACTGCATAACTATAATATATTTTGTTAACAAACATTAGATTATATCCAGGAAATAATTTTTATTTCATTATAAATTATATTAATTTAAAACAGTTTAGAATTTATAATTTTAATTGTTTATATGTTAAATTAAGTTGCATCTGTACTCTGTCAGTGTTTTATATGGAGCTCTTCTCTACAATTGAGATTGAGCTATGTCAGAGTGATAAATTGCTTCCTTTATTATCCAGCCATTCTTTCATTAAGTGCCCCTATGCCTTATAGCTACTTCCTGTGTGGAAAGCAATCAAGTAAATGTTTTGTGAGGTCATTGCATGTTATAAGTTGTTCCTAATTTTTTTTTATCTTACAGATACAAAGCAAACCATCTCATTATGGAAGAGAGTAAGTTTTTTTTCAATATATTTATTTCTTAGTCTAAATAATATTCAGAATTATATTTGTGTATAGTGAATAGGTTTTAATAACAGAATTTTACTATAATGATTTGGTTGTAGCAAATTATTTGTATATGGATCTCTTCTCTACAATTGAGATTGAGCTATGTCAGAGTGATAGAGTATTGAAGTTCAAGATGCATTAACATGAAATTCATTTATTTATATATCGGTCTGATCTGTATATATATATATATTTTGCTGGTATTTTCAGAAAAAGAAATAAAAAAAGAAATATTTTTGCTTACATATTATATGCAAGTGCTATGTAAAAAGATTTATCTCAAAACTCAGTGGGAATATTTTCCCGTGATACATAATTTCAGTTTGATGACTTTAAATTTGTTTTCACAGTTTTGTGTGTGTGTGTGTGTGTGTGGAGGAGGGGGGGGGGGTTAACAGATTGCTGGCTGTATTACTAAATCTTTAGGGGAAAACTGTTATTTGAAAATTAATAGCAGGATAGGAATTTAGCATATTTTCAAACTTTATTTTTTTTTTAATATGCGTTGATATTAGCAACTAGATGCTGAAAATTTTACTTCTATGCTGTTTGATATTTTTCTGATTAATGGATTAATTTTTATGACTAATAAATTTTTGTCAAAGTACAACATAGGATTCTCACTTATGTTTAATTTTCAGTAATTCACTGCACTGAAATTTCAACTGTTTCTTAAAGTATCAGTTATAAAACAGTATCATTATATACATATATTTCTGTTAGGTTCCATGGGAGGATATCAAGAGAAGAAGCAGAAAGGTTGTTAGTAGAAGATGGTTGTTATCTTGTGAGAGAAAGCCAAAGAGCTGTGGGGCAGTATACACTAAGCATGAAGTAAACTATAATTTACTTTTATATTAAATTTTCATAATATACAGTTTTAGTATTTTAATCAGAATTTCATATTTAAGTTTTACATAAATTTATTAACAACATATATGACACCAAAAGATGATGCTATATATGAAATATTAACTGTATATGTTAATTTTTAATTTCCATAAATTGTAATGTAAAATTTTGCTTTTCAGACTTGCTGATCTATTTTGAATAACTACTGTAACTAAAAGTTAAATCTCATGCAAAGTTGGAAAAAATTTAAATCTCTGGTAATACTGTGTAGAAATTAATGGTTACTAAATGAAATTAAACCCCAATCAACTGGTCTTACAATGAAAAAAAAATATTCCCTCAAGCAACTGCTTGCCACAGTCTGACAGGAGCCTGTTGATTTACATTTAAATATAAATAATAGAGATGAATTCAAGTTCAAATTTTTGACTCTGGGTCTATACTGTTTTAACAACTGAATTTTGTCCTGGTTAAAATATTTCTATACACATTTTAAAATGTATACACAGAAAAGGCCACTGAACTTTATTTTTATTTCTTCATATAAGCTATTGCAGAATAAAATTATAATCATTTGAATACCAAATGAAGACCTTAACATTATTTGCAGTGAAAAGTATTGGAAAATATTCTTATTGGATTTTGATTGCTAAGGACATTAAAAAAAAATTGATATTATGATATAAGATGCCACTGAACTTTATTTTTATTTCTTCATATAAGCTATTGCAGAATAAAATTATAATCATTTGAATACCAAATGAAGACCTTAACATTATTTGCAGTGAAAAGTATTGGAAAATATTCTTATTGGATTTTGATTGCTAAGGACATTAAAAAAAAATTGATATTATGATAAATATCATTATCATAATAATATCAGAAAAATTTCAGCTTTAGCTCATTTTCGAAAAATGAGCTATTGTTTTCACCCTGTTGTCCGTCAGCAGAAATTTTTTTGGTTTTTAGAGATAAAATAATTTTTTTTTCAGACAGATGCTAATGAAATATTTGCATTTTTCAAGCCATCTATTAGTTTGAATTTCCAGTGTTAAAGTGCACTATAGTCATAAGATGACCAGCATAATTCTCTTTTAAAACAAATGTTCCATAATTGCCAGTGACTTATATTCTTCTTTTAGTTACTTCTCTTTTGACAATTATAAACAAAATTGGAAATCTGAATAAGCATAAAGCCATCTGTGCTATTTGGAGCCTAAGTGCACTTGTCTGCAACTAAATCTCAACTCTGGTCCAAACTCATCTAATAAATATCATTAGAAATGAAGGTGCTGTTTTTTTTTCTTGCTGACAGTACAGTAGGAATTTTTAAAATGTTTATAATGTAAATTATCAAGAAAGGTGCTTAACCCTTCCAATGTCCATCCTGAAAAATTGGTTTACATCCAGAAGCTAAGCTGTTTTCTCCCTGTGATTGGCCAAAAAAAAATATAACTTTAGAACATTTTTGTAAAATAACAAATGAAAGGAATTATGGCATGTTATATACCATATTAATCAGCATTTCATTCTGGAGTTTATTTTTTTTTTGAAAATATTTAGCAATAAGATGACTAGTTTTATTTTAATAGCATTTTTTTTTAGAGTCATATAGTAAATAAATGCATCTGGCAATGCAAATAAAAATTTGTTTAAAAAAACTAATAGGCAGAAATAATTATAATGTATATGAATATAAAGGCTATTTATTTCTGAATAACCAAAAAATAAATTTTTACTTCAAACAAGAAAATTACTTCTTTTTATAATTTTTTTCTCAGTACCATACTTTGAGAAAAATCCAGGCTTTTTGCCAATTGTTCTGAGTCAGATAAACAAGTCAACTTTAGAATTAAAAAAATAACCAGTCAACAGAAGTAGGTCATGTTTTGTACCAAATTAAGCACAACTTAATTTCAAATTTTATGAAGATAAAAAATTTAATAAATTTACAAGCATTAATTTTAATAAGATGTTTTCACAGTGATATAGTGAAAAAAATAGATTGGATTATGCAATTAAGGCTTAACATTTGAAAATGTAATGAATAAAACTAGTTAAATTATATATTTATTTCTTGAATGGATCTTTCCAGTGCGATATATTTTAAAACATGGGCCAGCATTATAAAAATATATATGCTCACATTAATGGGATTTTTTGTCCTGTTTATGAAATGAATGAACACTTTTTTACTGCTTTTTTATATTAAACATGTATTTTCCTTTGGTAAATATAGTTTCTGGTAACTCACATATGGCTCTTAGCTGAACTATTTCCTGGTCACAAAGAATGTCACTAATGTGTGTAAACTTACAGATGATGTTGAAGTGCAGGTATTATTGTTGAATATACTGAAATGTTACCATTAAGTGCTCACTGTAGATTATATGTGGACTGTAGTTAGCTGAATTGTTAAAATATTGTAAGTGGTTAATACTGCAATTGTGGCCAGATGCTGCATATTATTCATCAATAATTTGGTATGCCTGCAATACTGTACATCTCGCACTTACCATTCATTTGAAGACATGTTGAACAGCATTACGTAGAATCTAATTAATAATATTAAATTGAAGATTAACATGCTTCAGTGGAGGAAAATGTAAATTTTAGTAGATCTGAAATGTTGCATTTGGTTTCACTAAAGCAATAATCTGACTACTATATTAATTAAGTGCTCCAAATTTTAGCCTATATAATAGTTTGGTTCTTTCAAACATTAGTTATGGTAGTTGGGTTGTTTCACCTCTATGTGGCACTTTTTTTGCATACAGTGGGCTAAATGGACAGGTCATAAGGGCTCAGAGAAGATTGGGAGGAGGGGACTTATTACACAGCTGTTAGGAGATAGACGGAAGCTTCCCGTCAATACCATCTAGCATGTTCTTTAACATGCACAGGATATGGCTTTACCACACGTGCAGCCACTGCTTAATGTTCCATCTGATGGATAGTGGCATTTCCAAGCCCATCGTTGTCCACTACTGACTGAGAGCAGGGTGGGAAATTTTGTGGAGATAGATCTCAACACTGGCCAGGGGATACTCAAACTTGGGAACTGCAGATTATGAGCCTAGTGTGCTAGAGACTGAGCCACCATTATGGCTATTAAACTTTGACACTTTGTAAGCAAGATAAACACTAGCTTGATACCTTTGATTCTAGATGCTTGAACAGTATTTTGGGCATTAGATAATGGTGAGGTAGTAATTAGTAATGGTGAGGTTAGGTGAAGGAATCTGCAACCACTTTTGAGCAGCATATTTTGCAAGGAGAGATTGGTGTTTTGTCCATATTGCCCATATGCATAACTACAGATTAGTGAATAGGGTTACGAACAGTGTGCTAAAAGACCTCAGAAAAAGGGGGGAGACCTAGAAGTGGTAGACACACATTGTGAAATAGGACCTTATTAGAATTGGCTTACAGTGGCCAAATGCAGCAGCTGCAGTTCAGGACAGATGTGTTTGAAAGACTAAATTTGCACTGTCTGGTTCAACCTCTGTAGCCCATGTCTGCTCAAGGATATTTTTTAGGTGTGCAACTTGCATATTCCATTACATACGAAGAGAGTGGGCAAAGTAATAATTTCCAACATTGCTTTTTTGGAAAAATGATTCACTCATGAATCATTTTTCCCACAGATTATTTTTTGAATTATATGTCAATAGGTAATCTGTGAATTTATTATTGACTAATTTGAATATTATGTCAATGGAAAACTGTAATTTCTCAAATAAGCTATTTTAGAAAAAAAAAATATATATATATAAATATATATTTAAAATTGTTAAAATTGTAAACATTATCTGACTAAATGTTGATTTGCAATTTTTGTTCAGTACTTAAAGATATATGTATATATGGGAGCTGCAGCATTTAACAGCAGTATTTCCAGTCATAAGATTTTTACCTTAAAAATTAGTTCAAACAAAATTAATTGTATATCATACTTAAATTAAGTGCATTTATAAAACAAGAGCTAGAAAAGAGGTGTTGCAGAGTTTTGAATTTGACTTTTCATTGACATCATGTTGAAAGTTTTTATATTTTTTGCACCCTCATTATTTCACTATATGAAATTTTTGCAATTTAGCAGACTGGAATGGTTTACTATAGAATATATATATATATCATCATCATCATCCTCAAGCAGCTATGGGCTACGGAGGTCCAACCAGACCATGCAATTTAGTTCTCCAAGCATATCTGTCCTGAGCTACATCTGCTGCATCTGGCTACTGCACACCAATTCTAACAAGGTCTTGTTTGACATTGTCTGCCCACTGCATCCTAGGTCTCCCCTTCTTTCTGAGGCCTTTAGGCACACTGTTCATAACCCTATTCGCCAATCTATAATTATCCATATGGGCAACATGGCCAAACCAACACAGAGTCTCTCTCTGCACAATGTGCTGCTTAAAGGAGGTTCCTGACTCTTTTGCCTAACCTCATCATTAGTTACAAAGTTGAACCACCTAATGCCCAAGATACTGCGTAAGCATAAAATTTCTTGTTATCTTGTTTACAAAGTGTCCAAGTTTCACTACCATAACTAACCCTAGAAAGAACCAAACTATTATACAGTCTAATTTTAGTCTTTAGGTGTATACGCATATTTCCCCACACTCTCCATAGATTCTTAAAAGTCCTGGTAGCAATCCCTATTCGTCTGTTAATCTCATGCCACACATCACCAGTATCTGTTACATAGCTCCCAAGATAATTAAACTGTGACACCTGCTCAAGACTGCAACCATTCAGATAAACTGAATCACAGCCTGCCTGACCAATTTTCATCACTTTAGTTTTCTCTCTGTTTATAACCAAACCTACTCTACTACCAGTGTCATCAACAGCTCGAATGAAAGAGTTTATCTCATCAACATCATTTGCCAAAATTGCTAAATCACCAGCATAATCTAAATCAGAAATTTTTGTATCTCCAGCCCGTTTAAGGCCAAAATATTTCCCTTGCAGTGAATTTCGCATAACATAATCAATAACCAAACTAAAGAGATAAAAATTTGTTACAATGAGATTGAAAGGACTGTGAAAAAACGTTTTTCTAAGGGAAGATCCTATAAGGCATAAATTTTTGTTTATTGTATAAACAGAGGAATGGATAAAATTAACCTTCGATTTATTTTTATGTATAATGTAATATTTGTTAAAAAAACATAAGCACAAAGTCAAATCTGTTTCCAGAATAAAATCATACTCAACAGAAAATTCAACAGCTATATACAGGGTGTCTCAAAAATATAGGTACAAACTTTTAGGGGAGGTAGATAACATCTAAAGGAATGAGAATTGCATAGGAACCCATAACCGGAAATGTCATGGGAAAGTGGTAGCAGAGGTACAAGATCTGAAAGGACACAAGACGGTGATTAATGGGAAAACATTTATTGCACATAATTATTACAAATGGCATACTAGATGATACATTTCATAATATTACAGCTCTTAATGACCCATAATCACACAAATTTGATGCACATATGCAAACAAACGGTGACCCGGTACATGTCTATGTGGGAAGCATTCTTGATACATTTGTTGAGCAGCTCGTCCATTGCCTTCAGCTATTCCATACACTAAGTGCATGTCTGCCAGCTCCCTGTTCGAATACCTTTGCATGCTCTTCGTCAGCCGACTACCGCTCAAATGAGGAAATCCGAAATTTCTCCTCTAGCGTACTGATGAACAGCGCCACCTATTGACTTACGGTGACGTTTCCAGTTATGGGTTCCTATGCAATCCTCATTCCTTTAGATGTTATATACCTCCCCTAAAAGTTTGTACCTGTATTTTTGAGACACCCTGTATATGCTAAATTCGGAATAAAATATTAAGCAAGATTTGGCTTTGCAAATTTAGAACCTTTATAAAGTGTCATACAGCTTTAACATATCAGCAAAAGACTGTATCCAATATATAAGAGAAGGTAGTGTGAAAAGCAAAATTTAAACAATTTAGTAACTTAGCTTTTCTTCTTATGATCTGAAAAGACAATTACTGTGATTGCGGTGGACACAGAACTATATTAATATTTGAGCTAGAAACAACCTAGCAGCATATTATTCAACATAAAGCACAATTATTCTACTTACACAACTTGCAAAGCTAAGTTTAATTTCTCACCCATTTTTTTCGCTTACGAAAAACTTTGTTATTCGTTAATGTAGATGTAAACTTACTCCCAAATTTGAAGCAATTTGAATGAATAGTGTTTATCAACTTAACATAAATTGAGCATTAATATGCTTAAGTTGTTAACTTACCTTAAGTTTAAAAAATTGTTAATATGATGATTAGATTGAGTGATTAGTGCACTTGGCTACTGATCTAAGGAACCTAGTTTTGAGCCCGGGTAAGTCATGGATGTATGTGTCATTTTTCTACTGAGGTCCCACCATCCTCTCAGCCCTTCTACTATGGCGTATAAACTGACAGACTCCTGTCAGGCCTCTGTGGCAAATAGTTGCTTGACAAGGTACTTATATACTTATTTATTATTACATATGGTGAAATTTACATCTTTTGATGACTGAAGCATTCAGATGTTCAGGAACAAAAAAAAACAGGGAAAATGTTTGAATCAGGCAGTAAAAACCAAAAGGTTTTTACTTTCAAACAATCCATCCTCCTCCTCAAGTAGCCTTGGGCTACGGAGATCCAACCAGACCGTGCAGTTTAGTTCTCCAAGCAAGTCTGTCCTGAGCTACATCTGGGGTGGGGGTGGCTCAGTCGGTAGCGCGCCAGGCTCGTAATCTGTAGTTCCCAGGTTCGAGTCCCAGCTGGGTCAGCGTTGAGATTTATCTCCGCAAAATTCCCCGCCCTGCCCACGGTCAGTAGGGGACACCAATGGGCTTGGAAAGGCCGCTGTCCGTCGGATGGGATGTTAAGCCATGGCCCCGTGTGTGGGAGAGCCATACCCTGTGCACGTTAAAGAACATGCTTGGATGGCCTTGACGGGAGGCTATCATCTGTCTTCCAACAGCTGTTCCAGTGGGTCCCCTCCCCCAACCTTCGGGGTCCATGTGACCTGGCCATTTAGCCCATGGTGTGCAAAAAAGTGCCGCTCATAGGTAAAATAACCCAACCTGAGCTACATTTATTGCATCTGGCCATTGCACACCAATCCTAATAAGGTCCTGTTTGACATTGTCTGCCCATCACATCCTAGGTCTCCCCCTCTTTCTGAGGTCTTTAGGCACACAGTTCATAACCTTATTCGCCAATCTATAATCATTCATACGGGCAACATGGCCAAACCAATGGAGTCTCTCTCTGCAAAATATGCTGCTTAAAGGAGGTTGCTGACTCTTTTGCCTAACCTCATCATTAGTTACAAAGTTGAACCACCTAATGCCCAAGATACTGTGTAAGCATCTGGAATCAAAAGCATCTAGCTTCCTGTTATCTTGTTTACAAAGTGTCCAAGTTTCACTACCATAACTAACCCTAGAAAGAACCAAACTGTTATACAGTCTAATTTCAGTCTTTAGGTGTATACACCTATTTCTCCACACTCTCCATATATTCTTATAAGTCCCGGCAGCAATCCCTATTCGTCTGTTAATCTCATGCCACACATCACCATTATCTCTTACATGTAATTAAACTGTGACACCTGCTCAAGACTGCAACCATTCAGATGAACTGAATCACAGCCTGCCTGACCAATTTTCATTACTTTAGTTTTCTCTCTGTTTATAACCAAACCTACTCTACTACCATTCTCATCAACAGCTAGAATGAAAGAGTTCATCTCATCAACATCATTTGCCAAAAGGGCTAAATCATCATCATAAATTAAATGAGAAATTTTAGTATCTCCAGACCATTTAAGGCCAAAATGTTTCCCTCGAAGTGAATTTCGCATAACGTAATCAATAACCGAACTAATGAGAAAAGGAGACAAAATGTACCCTTGTCAAACACCAGAAGTAATGCTAAACCAATTGCTACAAGCCTTATCAACTCTCACAGGCGACTCAGTGTTATTATAGAGAGCTTTCATTATGTTAACTAACTTGTCTGGTATACCATATGATTTCACAATCAACCACAAATTATGACGATCAACAGAGTCGAAAGCCTTTTTGAAATCACCAAAGCTAGCAACCAAAGGTTTCTGAAACTCTAAACATTTCTCAAGAATCTGCCTAAGTGAAAATATCTGATCCACACATCCCCTACCACTTCTGAATCCACATTGCTCATCACGCAATTGACTGTCAACCAGATTCTTAATTCTATTAAGCACAATCATGGAAAGAACTTTACCTGGAACAGAGAGTAGGCTGATACCCCTATAGTTATCACAAGAACTGCGATCACCTTTTTTGAAAATAGGGATAATAATAGCTCTCGTAAAATCCTTAGGAACCATGCCTTTATCATAAAAGACATTCAAATTTTCAGTCATCCAAGTGGTAACCGAAACATTCCCAGCTCTAAGCATTTCCGTAGTAATTTCATCTACCCCTGGGGATTTATGAAGTTTAAGTTTAGAAATAGCCAAACTAACTTCAGATTATGTTATAGGGCCAACATTAAAGCCACCAATGCATCTATCATCATTGCAAACAATGGGAGTAGAACTAACCACATTGTTTAGAACATCACTGAAATGCTCAGCCCACGTAGCCATGACAGAATCCCCACCTTCTATAACCTTACCTTATTTATCCTTCAATCCCTGTATACCTGTTCGTTTTCTATCACACAAAACATTAACTATCTGGTACAGTTCTCTGCTGTTGTGCTGTTTAACTGCTTCCTTGGCTTTGTCAGCCAAGCCATCAAGCCAAAGATTCTTATCAGCAGCTAACTGATCCTTTACACGCTTATTAAGTTCTCTGTAATGCTTTCTATTAGGACTAGTAAGGTATTGATTAAGGACATTCCTGCAGTTCTTTTTTTCTGAAATAAGCTCAAGTGCTTATCACTAAGATATTTCTGCCTCCTCTGCTCCTTTTTTCCTAAAAGAGTACTATTAGTGTCCAAAAAAGCCTGTTTAAAATGATCCCATTTTTCCTCAACTGCAGTAGTAAGCATACCATGACTGTCATAATGACTAAGTAACCTATCATGGTAAGCTTTGGCTATAACTGGGTCTTTCAGAGCTTCAGTATTAAAAGTAAATTTTTTAACCCTAGCACAACACTTTTAAGTTTAAGTTGCAAGACGCTTATAATAAGGTAATGATCAGATCCAATTTCAGCTCCCCTGGCCGAGTGGTTAGCACGCTTGGCTACTGATCTAAGGGACGTTGGGTTCGAGCCCCGGTATTAGGCATGGATGTGTGTGTCGTTTTTCTGCTGAGGTCCTGCCATCCTCTCGGATCTTCTACTTTGGCATATAAACTGACAGGCTCCTGTCAGACCTCTTTGGCAAGCAGCTGTTTAAGGGGGTATTTATTATTTTTTATTTAATATATAATCAATCATATTCTTATGCAGCCCATCTGGTGAAACCCATATGTACTTATGTATGTTGTGGTGTTTGTAATAAGTGTTAGTTATTCTGAATCCATTGAGTTTACTTACCTGTAGGAGATGTTGCCCATTGCCATTGCAGCTACCAATGCCAAAAGGGCCTATTACTCCTCCCCAAAGGTCAGAGTCAGTACCAACTTTGGCATTGAAGTCACCAAGAACAAGGGTAATATCTCCTATCTTGACAGAATTCAAAATATCCTGAAGTTGTCTGTAAAACCTTTCCTTCTCATCCTCATCAGTATCCGCAGTGGGGGCATAACAGCAGATAACAGTCAAATCTTTAACGCTTGTCTGAAATTTTGCTGTAAGGGACCTTTCATTAATGCACTGATATCCTAGAAGAGCATCACTAGCGTGTCTGCTGAGAAGCAGACCTACGCCTTGGTGATGCTTATTGTTGTCCCTCCCTGAAAAGAGAAATTTAAGATTATTTTTAAGAATGTGACCTTTATCTGCCCATCTGGTCTCTTGCAAGCCGAGAATATCTAAATTATAATGGTGGAATTCTTGTGTGAGGACATCAAGAGAATAAACTCTGTGCAGAGTCCTCACATTCCAACTACCTATGGAGAGAAAATGGTTAGTAGGATGTTTAAAGAAACTATGTTTATTGAGAGAGGGAATGGCGACAATATCAAACAGCCCCCTAATCGCAGACGTTGGGCAAAGACCCGTTCCCCCACCACTAAAGGCTGAAGCCATCTACACTGGAAGACTTCCTCCAGTGTAGAATTTGACGATGCCAATAGAAGCAAAGAGTTCAGGTGCCTGCGATGACCTCTGCTCAGGATTATCCACCAGCTGATAAACATATCCTGTGAATCTATTCACTTGGGGCTGTCAACCCACAAACAAAGAGAAAACACAACGGAAGATTTTCCCTCCACAGAAGTCCACCAGTGCAGGAAAATTAGGATCCATAATCAAGCTCTTAGCCATAATTCCATTCAGGTTGGTATATATGGTCAGCACCAGGATTCTGTGTGGTTGACCACTCCTCAGCAGGGTAGAAAAAAAAGAAAAGTAGCTGTAGATGTCCAGACCAGTAGGCCACACTAATCTGGCAGCCATCCCCTTCTGTTCACTCCCACAAGAGATTATCTCTTTTGAAAGGTACTAACGGTCTACACCACGAGAAGGCGGGGTTGGACATTAGGTGCTAGGCCTGACCAGTTCTATGCATCATCACAGGGGATTGTTGCATAGCTCTTCTTCCAGTGACTACCTAGCTACCATTAATGTAAAAATAAAATTACACACTTGATATTTTTAATCATTGATATTACTGATCAATAGGCACCTAACTATATTGTTTTAGTTACATATAATTACTAATATTTTCATAATATTTCAAACAGGAAGTTGCTTGTTGTCAGTGGAATATGTTTTGAGAAAATGTTGTTCTTCAAAAACTTATGTACTTTTTCCCAATTTTTTTTTTCTAAATCGATTGACTGAAAGCACTCTCTCACTTTTTATAGAATGCTTCTCATCCATATGTAAAACTACTAATTTCTTTTATGATAATTAACACTCACTAAGAATTAAGCAATTTTCATTCCTTTGTCATGGAACATAATGACAGCTGGTAATTTGAGAGAAAAATGTGGCACTGAATGCCAAGTCATTATTGATGGACTCCTTCACTAGGACCTGTTTAGTTTCATAATATATACTGAATTTTATGTATGTACAAAATATGGACACTATCTTAATGAAATTGCTGGCAATTTCTTTTATCTTTGTGAAATGTGTAGCATAGTAGATAGTAGATCTCATCAGAATGAACTGAAATAACAGTAAGAGTTCCAGTGAAATATTCTTGAATAGTTGAACTCGCAATGGAGCTTTCAGAAAACTCTTTTTGCCTTTGGACACTAATAGATTAGTATTAGGAAATAAGGGGCGGGGGTGGCTCAGTCGGTAGCACGCCAGGCTCGTAATCTGTAGTTCCCAGGTTCGAGTCCCAGCTGGGTCAGTGTTGAGATTTATCTCCGCAAAAATTCCCCGCCCTGCCCACGGTCAGTAGGGGACACCGATGGGCTTGGAAAGGCCGCCGTCCGTCGGATGGGACATTAAGCCGTGGTCCCGTGTGCGGGAGAGCCATACCCTGTGCACGTTAAAGAACACGCTGGATGGCCTTGACGGGAGGCTACCATCTGTCTCCCAACAGCTGTTCAAGTGGGTCCCCTCCCTCAACCTTCTCTGAGCCTTCGGGGTCAATATGACCTGGCCATTTAGCCCATGGTGTGCAAAAAGTGCCGCTCAGAGGTAAAACAACCCAACCTATTAGGAAATAAACCCCATATCTTTTCAGTAACAAAGTTCTCTTAGTGGTGGAATATTTGTGTGAAAATGGATCAAATTGCAAAACATCAGAAAGCATTATGCAACAGATAGCAGAAGTTAATTTTGCATTTCAGTGCATTTCATTTAAAAATCAGAAGGAAAATACAGAAACAAGTTTAGAAAAAAAATATTAAAATGGACATTTTTCTCAAAAACAGATAACAAAATTTGGATTTTGCCTGAAAAAAATCCTTATTGATTTCTCTGTGATATAATTTCAACAATTGAATGTTTTTTTCAAGAAATTGTTTTTAAAATTTATATTTATTATTTAATATTTAAAATTTAAAATTGTTTTTAAATATTTAGTTATTTTATTTATTAGAGTGCAGGGTCTGATCAAAATTTTCTGTGAAGGAACTTTAAGTGTTAAAAACTTCCAATTAACATTTTTCAGTTTACCAATAATATATTGAGAGTAGACTGTATTGCAATGAGAGAACCCATTCGGTAAAGGTAAACCATAGCAAGTAAGGTGGAAATGTGCAGTTGACACTTCGTGTAAAGTTTTGTGAACACAGTTCATAAAACTACACACATCTCAGGTTCCTCTGTCAGATGTATAGCTGTTGTTACTTTATCAAAGTGTTCAAAACAGATAATATAACAGGCAATTATAATGCAGTGTTAAGAATCCAAATATAATGTATTGTTGCAAATTTTAAATGGATGACACTGAGCCATGAATATAATAAGTGTATTTACAATACAAATTACAATACAATGCAAATTATTACAAAAATATGGATGAAATAACTTATAAACAAACTAAGTACTATCATTCATAAATTAATAACCCTTTTTCTACAGAGCAGACGAGACCAGCTCCGTTCTACTAATTACTACCTTTTCATTTTGTTTGCCATATCTCTTGAATACTTTCACTTCAGGAATAAACAATCCTTTGTCTTTGGTTAGCTGACTAGATTTATCATACTAGTAAAATAAAACAACCACCTGCACACACATCACATAAAAAATATTTCTTGTTTTTGATTTATCGTGCACTGACTCACTATTTAAACCTCCTTAGATCTCTTCAATTCCAGCACACTAATTTCTACTATTGTCTTTTTCTAGGTCGGTTCTACATTCAGATTCTTTTGTTGTATAAATTTCACGCACAAGTATATGCGAGCGTTCATGTCACGTTTTTCATGAAGTCACTGCAGCACGTTCATCTTTCGTAGCAATATTTTAGCTGCCAAACTCTTTTAATATTGGGATTTAATGTTATCAAATAATTCATCTGTTCTATTTTTCCTTTGGGAAGCTTAGTTTCATAGCCTCCCTTGGTGCTGTACTACTAGCAGGCAGCATAATAAATGCACTGGAAAGGGTTAGAATAGTACATTTTGCATGTTTATAAAGACATCAACAGGGTTTAAAAACGTGGAATTAATGCTATGCTAAAGCACGTTACTTTACATATTCCTTGCAACTAATTTTTAATTCTTTTAATTACAAGTAAAAAAGATAAAACCTGGTAGGAGTCAAAATTTTACTGATCTTAAGCAAATAATTTTTTTTTAAATTCAAATGTTGAATAAAATTACATGTGGTAATTATATAACAATTGCTCAATGATATCTCTTACAACATAATTTTAAATCTTCAAAGTAGGAACAGCTTTTTTCATCAGGCAATCTTTTCTGCTTGCACGAAATAAATAATATTTTTTTTTATTTCTAGGAGAAATTTAGTTTTTTATAATGAAATCTGAATTTTTTGAACTCTGTATGTTTTCATTTTTTTAGGTTTGGTGGAATAACAAAAAACTTTAAGCTGTATTATGATGGCAAACACTATGTTGGAGAAAAGAGATTTGATACAATTCAAGATTTGGTGGCAGATGGCCTCATTTCTCTATACCTGGATGCACATGCAGGCGATTATATTGCTACTATGTGTGTTGAGTCAAAGTATGAGGACAGTCCATACATGACATTAAATTCTTATAAACGGAAAATGACAAGAAGAAATCGAAATAGACGTAATTTTAGACATCCAAAAGATGAATTAGCATTGAAAAAGGATTTAAACAAGTCAGATTTTCTGCATGAATATGACAGACCACCAATAGAGGTATTATGCAGATATGAATACTAATAGCATTTATTTTTATTGCGTACTTTGAAGTATGTGTTTCAAAAGTTTGAGTGACAGAATGAATCATATGTTTTATAGAATGTTTTACTTAATATAGTATCTTTTTTTAGCAAGTACTTTATGTATTTTATTTATCTTCACGATATTGGAATGTATTGAAGCTTACTAAGTGTCAAGTATTTGACAAATATATTAGTTTGTACACCAAAATATGGACACTAATTTATTCTGCATATATATATATTTTCAATAATGCTTTGTATATATATTGTAAAAGATGATATACCACATATATATAATAGGATAAGGAACGATTTAAAATGTACAGGTCTATTCAACAAATAAGAAATAATAATAACGAGAATAATAATATTAAAATAATACAGGATCTTAAAAAGAACAAAGATATTAAAATTATTATGGCAGATAAAACAAACCAAATAGTGATTATGGATAAAGAACAATATGACAAAAAAGTAATGGAAACTATAAAGGAATTAAAATGTCAACCTGTTAAAAATAACCCTATTTCAAATATAATTACTAAAATGGGCATTATAAAAAAAGACCCATTTATACCGGAGGAAATAGCAAAGCAATGTATAGTACCAATATACCCAGACATACCCCAAATGTTTGTTAAAATAAAATTGCATAAAAAAGAAAAACCATTTCAACTATTAGTCAACAAACGAAAATCCCCAACTTATAATTTGGAAACAGCATTATTTAACTTTTTTAAACAATACTTCCCACCCACAAAAAAGTTGTAACATCATGTCAAGAAGCACTTCATCGAATTCAGAATATCTGAATCTCAGCGAAGGTTACAATGCATTCGTTAGATGTCGTATCACTGTATCCTAATACCCTGGTATTGGATGCAGCGATGCGGCTAAAAGCTGAATGGCTTCGTGTAGCAAAGCCATCCCATCCTCAGTACTTTGCTTTGCATGATGCACTGGACCTAGCTGTAAAGTCTAACTTTTTTGACATCGAAGGACAGACATGGCTCCAGACCGAGGGTGTCCCAATGGGTTCACCTCTGTCTGGACTCATGTCCGACGTAGTTATGAGATATGTCGAGGAAACTGCCCTTTCCACCTGTAAGTTAAAGCTGGACCTATACATAAGATACGTAGACGATATTTTCATATTTTGGCCTCATCCCATAGAAAAATTAAAAGAATTTGTCAACACATTTAACGGTATAATGCCTACAATTAAATTTACTACTGAATCTGAAGTAAATGGCCAAATATCATATTTGGATATTAAATTAACTAGAAAATCAAATTTTTGCGAGAGCACTGTCTACCGGAAACCAACATATATTCCTAATTATATACCAATAGATTCAGCACATCCGTTGAAAAATAAAAAAGAGTATTATTCCCCACTATGTTAGGGCATACAGATACTGTTCACAACAGAAAACTCTACAAGAAGAGTTACAATATATTCAAATAACTGCACAAGAAGTAGGATACTCACGAAAGTTATTACAAAAATGGGAAACGGAAGCAAAATACATAGTTAAAAGAGACCCAACCGAATCCACAACAAAGAGAAAATAAAAAACAGTATGTTAAAAGCTTTCCCTATATGAAAACGATAGCAAAAACACTTGAAAATACTTTAAGAAAATATAATCTTACTTTGCCCACTACTATTACTCATTCCATTAAAAACTTAATTCTAAATGATAGAGATTATAAACCACCAACAGGGGGAGTGTATATAAAATAGAAATCCCAGACCCCGAAAATAAATTAGAGGGCAAAAATAAATATATCGGATAAACATACAGACAGTATGAGATACGAATGCAGGAACATATTACAGACATAAGTAAAAAGAAATCCACATCAGCACTTTCAAAACCAATAGTCGAAAATAATATTAAAATTGACAAAATTAACGTTAAACCAGGAATGGCCCCAAGATCAAAATTTCAGCTGCAATATGCCGAAACCTTAAATATACATAAACACTGCGACGAGGTCTGCAATACCGAGATTCCACCCCTCCCATCGGCATGGCATCTCCTGTTGCAGGCTCCGTCACGAGATGCGCACACAGTACACAGTACTCAGTACGCAGAGGGCTGGGCTAGAGTGAAGACGGCTATTTAACCCACACATTGTTACCATCGTACTCGCCTGAGGATGCCACGTGTTGTGAGATCGTGGTGAAACGCGTCGCATAATGAACCTGGAAGATTCGTGCTTTTTAAAATGTTTTAAAGTTTTAACATTGTAATAGCAATGGCTTTTGGCCGATAGTAAAATGGTGGTCATCGAGGCATTGGCTTTCTTCCAAAGTGGAGCATCGTTAAAATCTTTCCAAACTTGGAAAAGTGCTATCTACATCAAAAGAACTGATTATGTAATACCCACTGAGCAATTAATATTACCACTAAGTTACAATATGCAACAATGGCTGTAAACATCACTGCAAATATCATCCTTGGTAAAAGAAAAAGGAACATGTATCACCATGAATGACTGACAACCTTCGCCTGTACATCGCAAATCAATGATTGTGGACGAGGAAAAATTTGTGTCAGTTCATAACACCTACGCCAGCATTGTAACAACTTCAAGAACATCTGATATACAGGACTGGTAGCATATACAATTACCAACTACAGCATGATAACGCTGCAAAATATGCAATTGTACCAGCATATGTGGTAAATATGTTTTCACTTTATATTACGATTCTAATGGCTCTCTTGAAGAAAGAGTTATGTTGAAATAGTGTATAAAGTTAAGGGTAATTATAAGGTAGAACCCATAAGGGGTATTAATATGTACAGCACTCTCCTAGTTTGAGAATTACTCCTAGGAAGTTTCTTAATGTTTTAACTTACACCACAGCATTATCATGATTAAATTCTTTTTAATAAACTATAGCTGTGTGATAATTTATATGTATTTTTTTTTTGGTTTTAAGTAAATATTTTTCTAGTTTTGTAATTTTTTTTCTTGGTACATTACTTCGAGAAAATTCCAGGCTTTTACCCAACTGTGCTGAGTCAGATAAGTCAACTTTAGAATTAAAAAAAATAACCAATCAATGGAAATATGTTATATACCAAATTATTTAATTACGAATTTTTGAAAATAATATAAACAAATTTGCAAGCATATTGATTTTAATAAGCCTTTTTTAATGTGATATGGTGAAAAAAAAGATTGCACTATACAATTAAAGCTTCATTTTGGAAAACCTGCTGAATGAAAATAGTTAAATTATATATTTATCAAAAGGAAATTTCCTCTGGAATAATATAATATTCAAACTGAAATATGATTTTCGATTCTTTTCAGTATTGTATATTTTAAACATGGCCAGTGTTATACAACATGATTTGGCCTTCTCATATTCACGGAATTTTCTGAACTGGTTATGAAATAGTAAAAAAACTTCCTTGGCTGCTTTTTTTTGCTAAACATTATGAATTTTTTCTTTAGGTGTTGAAGTTTGGTGGTCTTGGCTAAGTGCAGAAAGGTTTATGTACCAAGGACCAGCCCATCCCAAAATTGCCCTCACAAATGAATCCCGATTTCTGTAGCAAGGAAATCTATTTTGTTTCCATATCCAAGACATTCAATTTCAGAAAATGGTACAAGCTCAAAGTTTTTTTATTAAAAAAAAACCAAGAAATTATAAAAGAAAAATTACATATAACCTAATGGGATGTTAAATAAAATCTCCGCAACAACTTTTAAGCTGGCTTCTGATCTAGCATAACTCGGAAAGATCGATAAATCAGCCAATTGAAGATCGCTAACTAACGGAAGTAAATATACAGAAATGTATTTGCTTTCGTATCCAAGACCTCATTTATTTTCAGAAAATGATATGAGATCAAAATTAATGCGATGTTAAAATATCCACAGCAACAAGTTGTAGGCCGGTCATATGAAATAACATAACTATGGAAAAATCAATACTTATCGATTGGCCAAAAGATCGCTAATTTCCGAAAAGAAATCTACTGAAATTAAAACTAACTAAGATTTAAATATAAAAAAATTACTAACTTTACAAAGAGTATCCAATATGCTGCACCAAAACTGTAAAAGACACATAGCACACAGAATGGAAATAGCATGTGTCACCTTCTGCACCTTCTTTGTCTTGTTTGACTCAGTGAAGCATAACTAATTAAATGTAGCTGCACCCAGAATTTCTAAGAAGGATGTGTTTACTTTCAGTTTTGATTTGAAAGATGCTGGGAAAAATGATAAAAATAACTTGGGAATACTGAAATAGGTTTATGACAGAAAAGAGTGTGAAACTGAAAAAAAAATGGTGGTATGTATTTTGTAATTACTTCCAAAATCTATCATTTTTAAAAATAGCAGTTTTTTTCTTATTTTTAGGAGATTTTTGATAATTTGTTGATAACAGTTCAAACTTGTGAGCTTAAATCAGAAGGTTGCTTCAACAAATAGGAACGTTAACAAGCAAATCGGCAATGCCGTTTAGTGCTTCTAAGAAATGGCAATCAGATGACTTTATAAAATTATATTGTAGTTTAATAAAATATGCATCAAATTGAAAAATAAAATATTTTTTTTGAAGCCTGAATTATATATTTTTATAAGTTATATATATAAAAAATTACAACGGCTATTTTTAAAGAATCTATTTTTTTTTCGTTGTACTAAAAAAATTCACACGTCCTTGGCCTCTGAATTCAGATTCTCCGAACTTATACAGACGATGTGGACACTGGAAGGGTTAAATATGCAGTCAAAGAAGAGAAATACACAATACAGCAATAAAGACAGGAAAAACAATAAATGCAGAAATACACAATACACAATACATACATTTTATTATTTTCTATTCAATCCAAAGGAATTATAAAAAAATACTCATCATTATCAACCTCAAGCAGCCATGGACTGTGGAGGCCCAACCAGACCATGCAATTTAGTTCTCCAAGCATATCTGTCCTGAGCTATATCTGCTGCATCTGACCACTGCACACCAATTCTTACAAGGTCCTGTTTGATATTGTCTGTCCACCACATCCTAGGTCTCCCCCTTTTTCTGAGACCTTTAGGCACATTTTTCATAACCCTATTCGCTAATCTAAAATTATCCATATGGGCAACATGGCCGACTCCTTTGCCTAATGTCATCATTACTTACAAAGTTGAACCACCTAATACCCAAGATCTAGAATCAAAAGCATCTAGTTTCCTGTTATCTTGTTTACAAAGTGTCCAAGTTTCACTTTGGCCAACAATGATAGAGTAGAGGCTTGCACAATTGCTTCTGCTTTGCCGACTGTTTTTCCGAACCTCATAATTACTTACAAAATTGAACCATTTAATGTCCAAGATACTGCTTAAACATCTAGAAATAAAAACATCAAGTTTCCTGTTATCTTGTTTACAAAGTGTCCAAGTTTCACTACCATAACTAACCCTAGAAAGAACCAAATTATTGTATAGTTTATTTTAGTCTTTAGCTGTGTATGCCTATTTCTCCACTCTCCATAGATTCTTAAAAGTCCCCAGCAGCAATCCCTATTCATCAGTTAATCTCATACCGCACATCAAACATCTGTTACATATCTCCCAAGATAATTAAACTGAGACATCTTCTCAAGACTGCACCCATTCAGATTAACTGAACCATAGCCTGCCTGACCAATTTTCATCACTTTAGTTTTCTCTCTGTTTATAACCAAACCTACTCTACTGCTAGTGTAATCAACAGCTCGAATGAAAGAGTTCATCTCATCAACATCGTTTGCCGAAAGGACTAAATCATCAGCATAATCTAAATCAGAAATTTTCGTATCTCCAGTCCATTTAAGGCCAAAATCTTTCCCTTGAAGTGAATTTCGCATAACATAATCAATAACCAAGCTAAAGAGAAAAGGAGACAAAATGCACCCTTGTCAAACACCAGAAGTAATGCTAAACCAATTGCTACAAGCCTTACCAACTCTCACACACGACTCAGTGTTGTTATAGAGAGCTTCCATTATGTTAACTAACTTATCTGGTATGTCATATGATCTTCCAATCAACAGAGTCAAAAGCCTTTTTGAAATCAACAAAGCTAGTAACCAAATGTTTCTGAATCTCTAAACATTTCTCAAAAATCTGCCTGAGTGAAAATATCTGACCTACACATACATCCTCTACCACTTCTGAATCCACATTGCTCATCATGCAGTTTCTTGTCAACCAGATTCTTAATTTTATTAAGCACAATCATGAAAAGAACTTTACCTGAACAGAAAGTAGACTGATACCCCTATAGTTATCACAAGAACTGCAATCACTTTTTTTAAAAATAGAGATAATAATAGCTCTGGTAAAATCCTTATGAACAATGCCTTTATCATAAGAGATATTCAAAATTTCAGCCATCCATGTGGTAACCAAAACATTCCCAGCACTAAGCATTTCCATATTAATTTCATCTACCCTGGGGATTTATGTAGTTTAAGTTTAGAAACAGCCAAAATAACTTCAGACTGTGTTATAGGGCCAACATTAAAGCCAGTAATGCATCTATCATCATTCCAAACGATGGGAGTAGAACTAATCACATTGTTTAGAACATCACTGAAATGCTCAGCCCACCTTGCCATGACAGAATCCTCACCTTCTATAACCTTACCTTATTTATTCTTCAATTCCTATATACCTGGCCATTTTCTACCATGGACTTGGACTTGTTAGACTTTGTTCACCTACCACATTTTAGGTATCCTTCTTTTTCTGAGGCTTTCAGACACACTCTTCATAATTTTGTTCAGTAATCTGTAGTGCTACATGTGGGCTATATATCCAAACCAATGCTTGCTCTCCCTACACAATAAGGGGTTGATGACTCCATCTAACCTTATCTTCTTGCATACAAAGTCAAACCACTTAATACCTAAGATACTATGTAAGCATTTAAAATTAAAGGTATACTTTCTGTATCTTGTTTACAAAGGATCAAATTTCACTACCATAGAAAACTTTAGAATGAACTAAACTGTTATAGAGTCTAATTTTAATCTTCAGATGTATATATCTATTCGTTCACGATCCTCCACAGATTCTTAAATGTCCCATCAGCAAAGACTTCTGTTTCATGCCACAAATTACTTTATCTTACAGAACTCCAGATATAATTAAACTAAGAAATATGCCCAAGTGCATTAACATAACCTGTAAAAAAAATGTGAATCCTTATTTCCCTTCGTTAAATAATTATTTGCTGTAACGAAAAGCTTATTTGTTAGTGAATCTTCTAGACCAGGATTGGCCAATTTGTGAGCAATACTTATTTAAATACAATTTGTGAGTGACTCTTTTTCATAATTTTATTTTGATATGTAACATGGCTCTGATAATACCAAAAGATCTGAAACAAACATAGTTACTGGTAAACATATATAATGTTACTGTAACTGACAGTTGTTTGAAGAACAGATTCCTCACATAAGGTAGCATCTTTCCTGAGATAAATACAATGTAAAATGTAGATATTATTATTTATTAACCCTTAATGGGCCACAGCTGGATGTACTGTTTTCATTTTTCCAATTCTGGGAGCCACGCCACTAGTCGGTCTACCATTTTGTAGTGTAAGACCATAAATTTTCTTTTTTTTAACAGAAATCGCTTTTTTTTTTAACTTTTTAATCAAATCTTGAAAATAACATTGCAGTCTATGATATATATATATTTTTCCTGTTGATTCTGTTTTAAAAAGGTAAAACAAAAAAAAAAACTGACTTAAGCCTGTGTTGATCGTACGTACATGTTGAATCGCCGTAATAGCATCAAGTAGCTATAATTTAGTTTATGCTTTTATTCTGCCTTACCATAGTAGATTGTTGATCGGTTTTTGATTTCTGGTATGTTGAGCTATTTATAGCTGTAGCAGAGTTATAATGCTTTCTAAACTTTTAACATAAATTATTGATTTTATTACTATCGGAAGTTGCGTCAAATCCTTTCAGTCAATATTTTACCAACTTTCGATTTTAAAGACTTCTTTTTTGCTCTGGTGTTTCTGGAATTATTTTTAACTCCTTTTCAATTATAAAGAATAATTTGAAACGATTGAAAATGAAGTCGCTAGTGATCTCTAATGGCCAATATTGAAAATATAATAAGTTTATGCACTTAGCCTTAAAAGCAAGTTTTTTAAAAAGTAGAACTTAGCAATAATTTTGATATTT
This sequence comes from Ryuthela nishihirai, assembly GCA_038380435.1. NCBI lineage: Eukaryota > Metazoa > Arthropoda > Arachnida > Araneae > Heptathelidae > Ryuthela > Ryuthela nishihirai. The sequence continues at coordinate 13,195,999 of JAWZYU010000004.1, forward strand.
TAACCAAATACACTAATTAACATTGGGATATTGTGATTTTTTGCCGGAATTTTAAAAATAAACTTTTCTGTAGTAGTTATACAGTTTTATGTTAAAATGATTCATTCTCAATTTCAGTGCTTGAGTGAAACTGCTTTGAAATATATTTATTCAATTTTTTTCACAGTTCATTTTTTTAGACATATTTCTCAGTTCTTATTTAAATTATCTTGTTTATAAAAATGGAAATGAATTTTTTATGACACTCTCCTTAGGCTTAAAGTTTGCTGATTGCCAAAAATCTAAACATATGCACTATACATTATTTGCATAAAACACTAAATAAATGAAAGATTTAAGTATTAATGGAAATATTATTAATATTTATATTAGAATAAAGAAATAATTTGATAAAAATGCCAAAAATACATTTTTTTAAAAATTTTGCTGAACTAAATATTAAAAAATATGCAGTAAAATTTTGTAATATTAAAAAAAATTTAAAACTTTAACTGCTATTTTATTTTTCTTAGAATTTTTGCCATTTTATTAATCACAATTAAATGCTCTTTCTTTTGGTATATAACATGAGTATTCCCTTCATTGTTTACTTCAGGATGAGGTTCTAAAGTTGAGCAATTTATTTTCTGAAAACACTTCAAAATTAACTTGGCCACCAGAGTGAGACCAGTTTTACAAACCTGACACTTTAAGGGCTAATTAACATAATAATGATTCATTTCTTCCATATTACTTTTCAAGTAATCCAGTTGTCATGAATTAATAATTAAATTGGATTATTTGAATAATCCAAATTTCAATGCTTAACTGCCTTTCCAAATATTTATCAACTAAAATCAATGAAGCAGTTGGAAGATAGCCTTATATCATGTCCTTCATGCAACGTCAGTCAGCATTAAGTTTGTGAATTATAATGATCTTGTAATATCTTAACTGTGCAAGTTTATGTGTGATTCTACTGGTTGACATAAAAAAAAGAACTACAGAGAACCTGGAAAGTATCACATACAACATATTAGCTATGGACTGCAGATCCGCAATTTATTAAAGTCAACATCATAATGTACAGTACCAGATATGCCTGCAGCAAGCCACTTGCCAGTTACAAGATAAGCATACGAACTGGTTTTCATCTGCCACCAATGATGTACAAGTCAACTGCAAATCCTTCTACTAGTTGGTCCCAAGTGATAGAACTATGGGCTTGCAACTGGAGTTTCTGTTTTATTGTAATAATAAGGTGAACAGTAAACCCAATATATAAGGAAATTATTAGATAGATCTATACAATGAATTTTGTTATTCAACATAAAATGATAATGTCAAAAATATTTGCTATTAAGTCTGTACAACAATTTATTTAGTTGTTAAGGTTTCTTCAATACTATACAAAAACGTATGTATAGTATTGAAGGGACCTTAACAATGGGAAGGGGGAATTTTCCCTGTAGATCTGAAATGAAAATGGTTGCTGGTAAACCAGTATAATGTTGCTGCGACATGATGGTTTGAGGAACAGATTCCTCATATAAGGTAATGGCTTTCCTGACATAAATACAATGTAAACTGTAGATATTATTATTTATTAAATATATCCATTGTGTATATCCTATATTCTATTTTAATTAATGATTCTTTCAAAATTTATATTTTTTTCCTGTACAGTTTTTTTGTCATATTTTTCTTAATATTTTTAAATTAATGTTTTTTTGTCAATTCATGTTATTCATTAACAATGTACATATTAATTTTTTTAATAAAAATATTTTTTTCTAATACAGTAGAAATGTATGTTTTTGTTTTTAAATAGAGATGTTTCTTTCTCTGATTCTTTAAAAATGTAGTTTTTTATTGACTCTTTGTTAAGTATGGATTCCCCAGTCCTGTTCTAAACCAAATTTGATCAGTCTTGTAACTAATATGGGTAGAAGAAACATGCACTTTTTGTAATATTTCACTTGCATCTATAATGCATGTTATCAGTGTTTTCCTGTAATCTATAGGATGTAAGATGGCACAATCAGAAGTAACTTTAAGTTCTTACGTAAAGCTGCAACTGTGCTGTGATTGAGGCTTTTCCTACTCATATGTGCCCTTCTCTCAGAAAGAATGGTTATTCTCTTGAGTTGGGAACGGCTACCAGCCATCAAATGAGGCATTGAATAATTCTGTGCATGATTTAAAATGTGGTAATAGGAAAATGACTAATAATCACAGTGTATAAGTTTAATAGTTAAATAATTTCAACAGTTAACATCATCATCTTCAAGCAGCCATGAGTTACGGAGGTCCAACCAGACCATGCAATTTAGTTCTTCAAGCATATCTGTCCTGAGCTATATCTTCTGTATCTGCCCACTGCAAACCAATTCTAACAAGGTCCTGTTTGACATTGTCTGCCCACTGCACACCAATTCTAACAAGGTCCTATTTGACATTGTTTGCCCACTGCATCCTAGGTCTCCCTCTTTCTGAGAGCTTTAGACATATTTTTCATAACCCTATTCGCTAATCTATAATTATCCATATGGGCAACATGGCCAAACCAATTGAGTCTCTCTCTGCACAACATGCTGCTTGAAAGAGGTTGCCGACTCCTTTGCCTAATGTCATCATTACTTACAAAGTTGAACCACCTAATACCTAAGATCTAGAATCAAAAGAATCTAGTTTCCTGTTATCTTGTTTAAGAGTGTCCAAGTTTCACTTTGGCCAACAATGATAGAGTAGAGGCCTGCGCAATTGCTCGAAAAAGGTACTTTCACGTGAGTGTCCTATAATATAAAATCTCACTAGATGGCATGCAGACACTTGACAAACAGACCGTTCTCTTCAGTTGTTTACGTGTTAAACTAGCGAGAAAAAACTTCAAATTTCACAAATGTAAAGGACCCTGGGAAGGAAAATATGCCACATTTATGTTTGTAACGTATGCTGTTAATATTTTTAATCAGTAAGTGTTTTTAGGAAGAAAAATCGTTTAGATTTGTATTTAAAAAATTAAGTTTGGTGATTTCACTTCTGTATAACATAACGATAAACTAAAATACTAGTTTTTTTATTTTTTTTACAAATGATGTATTCATGCTAGAAATTCGAAATTTTGGTGGTGGAATGTGAACGCCCTGAAGTTTCTATAGGCAACAATTGATTCGTCTCTTAGACCCAGGGTAGGTGGCAAAATGCAATTATTTTGCTCTCAGAAAAATTTGTATATAGAGATAACTCTTTTTTTTGCATTTGATAGGTATTGATGAAATATTATGATTTTCACTTTCCTAATCTCCCAGAAGCTATAAATGCGCCCTCTAACTGTCAGAAAAGTTTAAAATTCCAAAATTTCAAATGAATATTGCAAATGATGTATTTATGCTAAAAATTTGAAATTTTGATGGTGAAATGTGATAGTCACGTATGATTGGCAACCATGAGTTGACCATTTAGACCAAGGGGGTGGGAAAATGTAATTTTTTGTTTTAAGAGAATATTGTTTCTTTATAGATAAATTAAAAATTGATTTGGTGTTGCATAGTTATATATGAAATATCACGATTTACACTTTCGGAAGTTAGAATTAGCGTGATCAGCTGTCAGTCAATCATGCACAATTGATTATGTATTAGGTATTACTTTGAGTTAGTGATTTGAATTATTACTAAGTATAATACTCTATCATTAGTGACTAAAGAAATTTGATGTCAGTAAGATACAAAAGAAAACCCCCCTCTTGTGATTAACCTGTTCAGTGTCATGAGCTCGGCATTGGAGTGAAGAAATTTTGTGCCTTTGAATGCCCATCGCTAAGCATCATCTTGTTTTTCTTGATTTTATTTCTCATGTTACTTTGCTTTCATCCTTCTGGTTTTTTTTTTCTGAAGTTACAATGCAATTTCAGCCGTATTTCTGATTTTTTTTCAAAATTGTATAGTATATAGTTGTTTAAAAATTGATTGTAAAAGGTATCAAATTTCTCTAGCAAGAGAACGAAGGCAAGCAAAGGCACAAGGATATATACCACATGATCTATGACCCAGCTTTCTCCCTCAGGCCGTCCCCGTAGCTTCAGGGCATGGGGTTCTGAAGGTAATCCAATTTGCAGTCAGTTGTGTAACATGGTGGGAGGGCAAGTCCCCATCCATTTGAAGTCGTACACACCCTTTGAACACGAGATATGTAGCTCATGTCACCTTTGATCTTCAACTCCTGTCCCTTTGTTTTTATATCATACATACCTGTTCTGAACCGACACATCCGAAAACAACATATCACCATCTTTAACAATAGAGGGAATTTTAAAAATTGTGCATTAAAAAATCGTAAGTTTTGAAAATATTGCAGTTTTAAATCCAAACACAGAAAGCACTCAGTGAAAATCTATACAGACAACATGATTTGTGTGACAAGTGTTTGTGAGCCCTCTGTCAGAATTTTTTTCGCACAACACAGAGTGTCTCGAGAAAACTGGAATTGGGCAGGCCTGTATCTATCATTGTTGGCCAAGGTTTCACTACCATAACTAATGCTAAGAGAGAACCAAACTCTTATCAGTCTATTTTTAGTCTTTAGCTGTATATACCTATTTTTCCACACTCTCCGTAGATTCTTAAAAGTCCCAGCAGCAATCCCTATTCATCTGCTAATCTCATGATGCACATCACCAGTATCTGTTACATATCTCCCAAGATAGTTAAACTGAGACACCTTCTCAAGACTGCACCCATTCAGATTAACTGAACCATAACCTGCCTGACCAATTTTCACCACTTTAGTTTTCTCTCTGTTTATAACCAAACCTACTCCACTACCAGTGTCATCAACAGCTTGAATGAAAGAGTTCATCTCATCAACATCATATGCCAAAAGGGCTAAATCATCAGCATAATCTAAATCAGAAATTTTCATATCTCCAGTCCATTTAAGGCCAAAATCTTTCCCTTGAAGTGAATTTCACATAACATAATCAATAACCAAGCTAAAGAGAAAAGGAGACAAAATGCACCCTTGTCAAACACCAGAAGTAATGCTAAACCAATTGCTACAAGACTTACCAACTCTCACACACTACTCAGTGTTGTTATAGAGAGCTTTCATTATGTTAACTAACTTGTCTGATATACCATACAATTTCACAATCAACCACAAATTATAATGACAACAGAATCAAAAGCCTTTTTTGTAATCAACAAAGCTAGTAACCAAAGGTTTCTGAAACTTTAAACATTTCTCAAGAATCTGCCTGAGTGAAAATATATGATCTACACATCCCCTACAATTTCTGAATCCACATTGCTCATCACTCAATTGCCTGTCAACCAGATTCATAATGATATTTAGCACAATCATGCAAAGAACACTACCTGGAACAGAAAGTAGGCTGATTCCCCTATAATTAACTCAAGAACTGCAATCATCTTTTTTAAAAATAGGGATAATAATAGCTCTAGTAAAATCCTTAGGAACCATGCCTTTGTCATGAAAGATATTCAAAATTTCAGTCATCCATGTGGTGACCAAAACATTCCCAGGGGACTGAGTTTTCAGACAAATGAGCTGTATTACCAGCTAACTTAGTATTCTATCAGCCATTCTAAGTGTAATTCAGCCAACTTTGCACATTATAGAGCAGACACATATTACACATAAGTAACAACTTAAGAATGATTTGTTACTATCCTTAGGGTTATAACATATTTTAAATATTATTAATATAATATATTGAGGGAAGCTCAACATCCATAACTCTGTTGGAGTATTGTGGCCTTACAATTGTTCTAGTGTAGAAAAAAACGTGCTATTCAGGAATAAAACAACTGAATTCCTACTAATTTATCTTAATAGGTGTACAGCATCCAACTTCTTATAATTGGGCATCTTCAAAGATACTGTAATTTTTCTCTTGTTTGATAAATATTTAGTTTGTTTGATTGCATCTTTTATTTTACCATTTTTTGTTTTGCATTAAAAAATTATTTATCCATTTCATACTAAATATTTTATGTAATTCCTTCATTCATTGTTTATATTATATACCAATTTTTAAAATATGACATACAAACAATTATGAGTAGTAACACTGTATTAGAAAAATGTTTCAGGAAAAAAGTTCATTTTTTTCAAGTAGTTAATTCTTTTATGTGTGCAAGGTAGGTGATATTAAAATTAAGGCAGCACTGACAATGTGTATAAAATGGGTTGTCATATTATAACAATATAGTTATCTGCTTCCATATATTTATCTTCTGCTATTTAACTTTTTAAGGTGAAGCAAACTTGTGTTGCTCAGTTGGTAGCATACCAGATACTGCAGTTCCCAAGTTCAAGTCCCACCTAGGCCAACATTGAGATTTATCTCCGCAAAACTCCTACCCTGTCCTTGGTCAGTAGGGGACACCGATGGGCTTGGAAGGCCATTGTCTGTCAGATGGGATGTAAAGCTGTGGCTCCATGTGCTGGAGAGCCACACCCTGTGCATGTTAAAAAACGTGCTGGATGGCCTTGATGATAGGCAGCCATCTGTCTCCTAATAGCTGCCCAGTGGGTCCCCTTCCCCCAACCTTCTTTGGGCCCTACGGGCCCCTTGTGGCTTGGCCATTTAGCCCAATGAAAGCTGTATACTGAAACTCATAATCCTTGTTCTTACCATATAGGAGAAATATACCCTATATGGTAACCCCTACCTGGTCTAGTGATTATGTACCTGAAAAAAAAAAAAAACAATCTACAGTTCAAAACCCACAACTAGTAAAATACACTACAAAAGACAATAAAACGGGCCAGGTAAAATGAAGTAACAACTGTAAAATATAGAAATAAACTAATGGGTATTTAAACACCATTAATTATTAAGACCATTGGGTATTTAAACACATACAAGTGTTTGTGTGTTGTATGAGAAATCAGGACAAGCTTAATAAAGCTTCTAGGTTATTTCTGCCCATTGTGCTTTTTTTTTAATTAAAAAAGAATATTAAAAAAAATATTTTCTGGCTTTATCAGAGGAAGATAAAATGGGAAGAGACAAACCTACATCTTTAATTTGTAATGAGAGGAGCTATATATTTAATTTGGTGATCAAACCATTATATATTAGGATTATAGTAAATTTTAGTATATTTCATATATTTTTCCATTTTTTAACAAAATATTTCTTATTTAGGTGTTAGACTCCTGTTTTTTTTGTTTTTTGTTTTTTTGGAGAGAAGTAAGGAAGGTTGTGGAGCCAAACTCTTGAATTAGTTAATTTATGATAAAAGGACGCTATATGCCATACTTGGTTGTCTTAGCACTTACTGTTTAGGAGGAGTTCTTATCAAACAAACAATTGGAGAAATAAACTCTAAACTGTAGATTGTTTTGATTATCTATGATGAGTCAGAAAGTCAGATTTATAAATATCTCAAGCAAGGATGAGTATAAAGATTACCTTAATGTGTTATAAAATGAAATGTGTCACAGCATTTTGTAATATAATTATTTTCTTTTTTTCATAAGGTCTCTAAATATGTTAAGGCTGAGGTGTATATATTTGATATTAAAAAATGAAATACTTTTTCCCCATTTCAGTCTGATACACTGTCACAAAATATAGATGAGGATGACAATGACATTGATGTTATGCAGTTTGAAAAACCTCATGTATTTAAGGTAAGATAACTATAGCATATCTAAATTTAGTTAAAACTCCAGTGTTCGATCAAAAATTACATACTTGTAACTAAATTGTCTGTAAATTAATTTGCCACATGTAATATTTCTGTTGTTAACTTCAGTAATATAAATTTTTATACAAAACTGTAATATTAGTACTTTATTTTTGTAAATTTAAATGTATTATCTTCCTGCTTAGAGCTTGGCTCTCTCATAAATCTGTGTAGTAGTAATCTGATAGGATTCGGTTGTATCTGCAATAAGTAGTTGCCAATAGTGGTAACCCTTACCTGTGGGTTAGTGTACCTGATTGCTAAACCAGTGGACATGTTCCTGTGTATGTGTTTTGTATGAGAAACCAGGCCAAGCCAAATTGAATTAGGTTATCTCCATTCTTTACGTAGGGGAGTACCTTCTCTTTTTTAAAAAATGAGTTCATGAAAACATGAATCATTGAACTTTGCTATTTGAAACTTCTACATCATTTAAGCCTTAAAATATTGCTCCACTTCATTCGTTTCTTCTTTGGGCTGATGATGAACCTAAGTGGGAGTTTTGTGACACCATTTTAACTGTGAAATATGTTTTAATTGATTGTATCGCTTTTAACCTTGAATGAAAATTTTTATCTTTCATGATTTCATGTTTAAACCCCTTACATTTGGGTAACTTTTATCTGATGAATCTCTTTTAGCCACTGGGTTTATTTTTATACTATTGTGGTTATTTTCATCACTTATAAACTTTTATATTTGGTACATTTTATATGGATTCTCTACACCCTAGTTTATTTGTATATTTTACAGTTGTTGCTTCATTTTACCTGGCCCATTTTATTGTCTTTTGTAGTGTATTTTACTAGTTTTGCATTTTGCTTTTACTTTAGGTTGTGGGTTTTTATGATATTTATTTATTTATGCTTTTACAGCTAATCTTGTTTGGTGCAATATGGCACTAGTTACCCTTGTGCCATAAAACCCCAAACAACCAACCTTAAAATATTTTTATAATTATGCACATTTAATTATAAATTATATGATAATCTTATACATGAGTAAGTTTCATGAATTATTGCTTATAATTCTTTTAAATTTAATAATTTCTCAAATTTTAATATTATATATGTAATTTATTATTCTGAAAAAAAAAAGTATTTTTATTCATAACGTTTTTTTTTTTCTTTATTTGTAGACCCACAATTTCATAGGCCTTCCATGGTGTGATTTTTGTGGCAATTTTATGTGGGGACTGATTGCTCAGGGTGTAAAATGTGAAGGTAAAGCTATCTATTCTTGTAAATTGAAATGTTTTTAAATTTTTAAGTGGCCTAAAAATCATTTTTACAGAATAAAAGTAAATATATATCATTTGTGTATTAACCTCATTGGATAAAATAATTATCAGTAAAATTATTTAAAACTTCTATTGATATAAATAACAAATATTAAAACCTAAATTGAGCTTTTATTGTACTGTAAAAAAAAGTTTAAATATTTTTCTGTGAATTTTCAGACTCAAACATTTGCTATTTATGTATTTTCTGTTCTGCAGCTTGAGCCCTTTTTTGGATGGAAGTTTCATTCTGACATCCCCCCCCCCAAAAAAAAAAACTATCCACAGTGCAACCAAAATATTTTTGAGTTAAAGCACTCACTGAAAAATATAAAGATTTTTAATTAGTATCAACTGTGCAATGTTAAATATAAAGTAAAAAAAAAAGTTTTAGTCATCAGCTTTTATTGTATACTTTTCGGTTTTAACTTTTGCATTACTACATTCTAGTTTTATATTAAATTGCATGCTGAAATGTTTATTTTTTCAGACTGTGGTTTCAGTGCTCATAAGAAATGTTCTGAAAAGGTGCCAAATGATTGTATGCCAGATTTAAAATATGTGAAAAGAGTATTTGGTGTGGACCTAATTACCCTAGTTAAGGCTCACAATACATTACGACCATTCGTTGTTGATCTGTGCATTAAAGAAACAGAAAAGCGAGGTAATTATGATCTAATGTGATGGTTTTCTCTGAACATTTTGAATGATAGTAATGTTCACTGCTCAACATAGAAAATACCACACCATGAAAGAATGCTCGAAATGAGACAAAACTTACTACATATGTAGATAAATGGGTGGGAAAGAAGTGATTTAATTTCTGAGGGATCGCATGAATGCGATGCATGAGGAGACTGTACAATGTGGCTGAGTCAGTAGATTGTATGACTGCCATGCTGGGCTGTACATTCAGCAACATGGCATCAAGTGGAAAAGTTCTTGGATGGTGTGATGAGGTATCGTGGAACATGCGTCGTTGACCTGTGTCCATAATTCATCAACATTGTGAGGGGGTCATGCAGAGGGATGAAGTCATCTGCCAATGACATCCCACATGTTCTATATTGAAGAGAAATCTAGGGATCGTGCTGGCCAAGGCAGCCCTGGACACCTTGTAGACACTGTCTGCTGATGTTGGCAGTATGCAGGCAGATGTTATCATGTTGAAACTGGGCATCAGGGATACCATGGAGATACAGCAACAAAACTGGCTGCAGCACCTCATCAATGTATTGTTGTCCTGTCATTGTAACCACTATGCATATGGTGGTGAACGGCTGTTGAAACTGATGTACCCCAAACCATGACACCAGGCTTAGGAGCCATAAGACGCTCATGGATGGCACAAGATCAGCCCAGTGACCACCTCATCTCCAGACTCAATCGGTGATCATTGGTGCTGAGACAGAAGTGAGCCTCGCTGCTTAATACAATATGGTTCCACTCATCCCACTACGCATGTCTGGTACAGCACCACTGCAACCTTGTATGACAATGTGCTGCAGTGAGTGGCAGTTGTTGTAAATGGATGGCGAGAATGCAAACCTGCATCAGCCAATCTGTGATTCACAGTTTGTGTCAACACAGGGATGTTTGTAGCTGCTTGTACATCATGTCGAATGTCACCCACTGTGGATTGTGGGGCTGCTACAGCTTGCCATCAAATGCAGCAATTGAGGTGTTTGTATGTCCACCTATGTGCACCAGTCCCACTATAACTATGCATATTATCTTCCTCCAACCACTGTTGCCAAATTCAGCTGACAATTGTTGCATCCTGATGCATTTCTGGAATGATGCGATGCAGGGACCAACCAGCCGTGTGTAGCCCTATGATGAAGCCTCTGGTAAGCTTGTCTGTGACGGTAGGATTCCCGATGAAGTTGCACAGGCATTTTCACTCCTTACATGTGTTTTCGCTACTGAGATCACTGATGCAGTGGTCCACATGCCCACATGAGGACTAAGTTATGCTGAGCCATTTTGCCCTGCTATCTCCTTCACCTATCAGATTGGTTTGCAATTGTACTCATTTACATAACCTAACTCTCGACATATACCCACCTATTTACATTTCACTCCAACAAATACTTTCTGATTTGGCATTTTCTATGTTGGGCAGTGTATTTGGATTATGAATGAAGTATTTCATTTGTGTCATTTCATTTCTTTAGTGTATATTGTTAAAATACTATCAAGTCAAAGTGAAAATGTAATGGGTTTGACATTTTACAAATTCATAATTCATATTATTTATTCATAATTCAAATAATTCAGAATTGTAAGATCAGAAACTACATTATGATTCATACATGTGTGCAGAAAGTTCTCGTACTTGGAAAATCGAGACAAGTCTATTCATGTAACGTCATTAGTACAAATTTCTATGAAATGCAACTTTTAGGGCTAAACAAAGCCCATTAATCTACTACTAATCATTAACTAAGGGCTAAAATGTTATAATGAAAGGAAGATAAAAATATTTGTAAAGTAATACTTGGTAATTATGTTTAAATAATTATGAGTCAAACTCCTTTATCTGGGGCGGGGGTGGCTCAGTCGGTAGCGCGCCAGGCTCGTAATCTGTAGTTCCCAGGTTCGAGTCCCAGCTGGGTCAGCGTTGAGATTTATCTCCGCAAAATTCCCCGCCCTGCCCACAGTCAGTAGGGGATACCAATGGGCTTGGAAAGGCCGTCGTCCGTCGGATGGGACGTTAAGCCGTGGCCCTGTGTGCGGGAGAGCCATACCCTGTGCACGTTAAAGAACACACTGGATGGCCTTGACGGGAGGCTACCATCTGTCTCCCAACAGCTGTTCCAGTGGGTCCCCTCCCCCAACCTTCTCTGAGCCTTCGGGGTCCATGTGACCTGGCCATTTAGCCCATGGTGTGCAAAAAAGTGCCGCTCAGAGGTAAAACAACCCAACCCAACTCCTTTATCTTCTATAAATGCTTAACCCTAAACATAAATGGTAGCTAGACATAAACTGGAAGAAGAGCTGTGTACCAATCCCCAGTGATGATGCACAGAACTAGCACCTAATGTCCGACCCTGCTTTCTCGTGGTGCAGGCCTTAGTACCTTTTGAAAGAGATATTCTCTTTTGGAAGGGAACAGAAGGGGAGCCAGTTCAGTTTGACCTACTGATATGGTCATCTATGGCCACTTTTTTTTAACCCTTCTGAGGAGTGGTCAACTTCACACAGTCCTGGTGCTGACCATTTATACCTACTGCACTGGTTTATGGATTTGAGCTTGATTATGGATCCTGGACTTGCTGCACTGGTGGGCCTCTGTTGAGGGAAAATCTGCCGCTGTGTTTTCTATTTGCTTCTGGGTTGCCAGCCCTAAGTGAACAGAGGCATGGAATACCTTATATCAACTGGTGGATAATCCTGATCAGAGGCCATCACAGGTACCTGAACCTCATTTAGCTAGTTGGGCATCGTCAATCCTAAACTTGAGTAATGTGTCTCAGGCAGGCCATATGGCTCTTGAAAAAGTCCATTTGAAAAGGTGGTGCCTGAAGTTCCTACCAGCATCGGCAACTTCAGCCTTTAGTGGAGGAGGAACAGGTCTTTGCCCCATGCCTATGAACAGGGGGCTGTTTGATATTGTTGGCCCTTCCTCTCTCTCAATAAACCTAATTTCTTTAAAAAACCTACTAATCATTTTCTCTCTGCTGTACGTGGAACATTAGGATGTTATATAGAGATTATTCTCTTGATGTCGTCATACAGAAATTCCAGCATTATAACCTAGATAATCTAGGCTTGCAAGAGATCAGATGGACTGGTAAAGGTGAGATACTTAAAAATAACTTAAAATTTCTCTCTACAGGGAGGGAGGATGGAAAGTGTAGGTGTGCTTCTCAGCAGACACATCAGTGATGCTCTTCTGGAATATGACTGCATTAACAAAAAATTTCTTATGACAAAATTTAAAACAATAATTAAAGACTTGAATGTCATCTGTTGTTATGCTCTCACAGAGGACTCTGATGATAATGAGAAGGATAAATTTTACAGCCAGCTTCAGGATATTTTGAATTCTGTTAAGGAAATATTTCTCTTGTGCTAGGTGACTGCAATGCTAAAGTTGGTACTGACTGTAACCTTGGTCAGGAGTTTTAGGTCTCTTTGGCATTGGGAGTTTCAATGGCAGTAGAGAAAGTCTTCTACAGGTAAGTAAATTTAATGGTTTGTGAATAACTAACGCATACTACAAACACCGGGACATTTATAAATATATATGGATTTCACCTGATCGGTTGTACAGGAATATGATAGATTATATTTTCATCAACAGCAAATGAGCTAGTTCAGTTAGGAATACCAGATCATACAGAGGAGCCAAGATTGGGTCCGACCATTATCTGGTCAAGAGTGTCTTGCAGCTGACGCTTAAGGAATGTTGTACTAAGGTTAAAAAAATTACCTTCAGCACTAAAGGTTTGAAAGATCCAGATATAGCCAAAGCATACCATGATTAGGTACTTAATCATTATGACAATCGTAGTTTGCTTACTGCTGAAGTTGAGAAAGACTGGGATCAGTTTAAACAGGTATTTCTTGAAACCAACAGTACTCTTTTAGGTAAAAGTGGACAGAGGAAACAAAATTATTTGAGTGATAAGGCTATGGAACTTAATAAGCGGAAAAAAGACGAGCTGGCATTAACTGGTAAGAACACTCTGGCATGTTTTTGGAGAGATGCGGGTTCGATTCCCGTATGTTGGCGAAAATTTTTTCTGCTAAATATTTATTTGCCAAAAGAGCATCAGGTCATGCTACAATTTTCATCTATATGGAACTTATTACTGAAAGAAGGAAGTGCGGGATTAATATGAATCAACACCCTACTAGCCCTAACAGAAGGCATTTACAATGAGCTTAATAAACATCTAAAGGATCAGTTAACAGCTGATAAGAATATTTGTCTTGATAGCTTGACTGACAAAGCAGAAGAAGCAGTTATGTAGCAGAGGGTTGTACCAGTTTGTTAATGTTTTATGTCGGAAGAAACAGACAGGTACACAGGGATTGAGGGATAAACATGGCAAGGTGGTTGAAGGTGAGGATTCTGTGATGGCTAGGTGGTCTGAGCATTTCAGAGATGTTCTAAATGTGATTATTTCTACTCCTATTGTTTGTAATGAGGATAGATGCATTACTGGCTTTAATGGTGGCTTTTTATCACATTCCGAAGTCACTTTGGCTATCTTTAAATTAAAACTACATAAATCCCCAGGGGTGGACGAAATCACCACTGAAATGCTTAGAGCTGGGAACATTTGTTTCATCACATGGCTGACTGAAATTTCGAATATTTTTTATGATAAAGGTATTGTTCCTAAGGATTTTACTACAGCTATCGTTGTTCCAATTTTTAAAAAAGGTGATTACAGTACCTGTGATAATTGTAGGGGAATTAGTTCACTCTCTGTTCCAGGTAAAGTTCTTTGCATGATTATACTTAATAGAATTAAGAATTTGGTTGATGAACAAATGTGTGATGAACAGTGTGGATTCAGAAGTGGTAGGGGGTGTATTGATCAAATATTTTCACATATGCAGATTCTTGAGAAATGTTTAGAGTTTCAGAAACCTGTATTGCTAGCTTTATAGATTCAAAAAGGCTTTTGACTCTGTTGACCAACATAATTTGTGAGTTTATTGTTAGATTATGTGAAATACCTGTTAAGTTAGTTAGTATAATGAAAACTCTCTATAATAACACTGAGTCGTGTATGAGAGTTGGTATGTCTTTCAGCGATTGGTTTAGCATTGCTAGTGGAGTTAGACAAGGGTGCATTTTGTTCCCTTTTCTCTTTAGTTTGGTTATTGATTATGTTATGCGAAATTCTTTGCAAGGGAAAGATTTTGGCATTAAATGGTCTAGAGATTTCAAAATTTCTGATTTAAATTATGCAGATGATTTGGCCTTGTTGGATGATGATGATGATGAGATGAATTAGTTCATTAGGGCTGTTGATGAGACTGGTAATAGAGTAGGTTTGGTAATGAACAGAGAAAAAACTAAAGTGATGAAAATTGGTCAAGCAGATAGTGCTTCAGTTGCTTTGAATGGCTGTACTCTTGAGCAAGTGTCGCAGTTTAATCATCTTGGGAGCTATATAACAGATACTGGTGTGTGCGGCATGAGATAAATAGAAGAATAGGTATTGCCGCTGGGACTTTTAAGAATCTATGGAGGATGTGAAAAAATAGGTGTGTACACCTAGTGACTAAAATTGGGTTATATAATAGTTTGGTTCTTTCTAAGGTTAGTTATGGTAACGAAACATGGACCCTTTGTAAGCAGGATAACAAACTTGATGCCTTTGATTCTAGATGCTTATGCAGTATCTTGGGCATTAGGTGGTTTGACTTTGTAAGTAATGATGAGGTTAGAAGGAAGAGTTATCAACCTCTTTTGTGCGGCATATTGTGCAGAGAGAAACTGCCTTGGTTTGGCCATGTTGCTCGTATGCATAGCTGCAGATTGGCAAATAGGATTATGAACAGTATGCCTAAGGGTTTGAGAAAAAGGGAGAGACCTAGGATGATGGGCAGACAATATCAAACAGGACCTTGCTAGAATTGGCTTAGAGTGGTCAAATGCAGCAGCAGTAGCTCAGAAGAGACACATCTGGAGAGAAAAATTACGCAGTCTGATTGGACCTCTGTAGCCCATGGCTGCATGGGGATATTGTACGTATGTAAACTTACCATATTTGTAGAACAGAATTCACTAGTGGCTGGATTAATTTTGACTTTCAATTTTAAAGACAGTTTTTTTTACTCTGATACTTCTAAAATTATTTTTATAGGTTCTTAAATGTATACTGCAATTGTGAACAATAATTAATTTGAAATGATCAAAAGCAAAAAAGCTAGTGATCTCTAATGGTGGATATTGGGAGAACTGTAGGATTACTCAAAGTGCGATTTTTAAATGGTAGGACTCCTCTTTTTTTTAAGCTTTTTACTTTTTTTAAACAATATTTTTAATTGTATTTCAACCAAATTAACTAATTAAGATTAGGAAATTGTGATTTTTAACCAAAATTTCTGCCCAGAATTTTAAAATTGAATTTTTTTTCTAACAGTTATGCAGCTTTATGCTGAAATGATCCACTCTCAATTTCATTGCTTTAGTTAAACTTTAAATGTTTTAGAACATTTTTATTGTATTTTTTCATAGTTCTTTATCGCATTTCAGATATTTTTTTAATTTTTATTAAAATTATGTTTTAATAAAAAATTAAAATTATCATGTTTTAATATATTATTTTTTCTGATACTGCTTTTATTTGGCTCACAGTTTGACTTGTTTTCAAACGTATGCATTATGTTTATATACCTAAAAAATTGAAAATTTTTGAAAAAAAACTACAAAGATTTAGGCATTAAGAGAAATATTATGAACTGTTTATATTAGAATGATAAAATAATTTAGAAAAAACATAAAAAAATTTCTGAAAACTCTTTAAATCTGGCCATCACAGTAAGTTCAGTTTCAGAAACCCAACACTATAAGTTGGGATGTTTTACCTCTGAGTAACACTTTTTTTGCACAGAATGGGCTAAATGGCCATGTCACAAGAATCCCAAGGGCTCAGAGAAGGTTTGGTGAGGATACCTACTGGATAGCTTTTAGAAGACAGATGGTAGCCTCCCATCAAGGCCATCCAGTGTGTTCTTAAATGTGCATAGTGTATGACTCTTCTGCACATGGGACCACAGCTTAATGTCCCATCTGATAGACGGTGGCCTTTACAGCCCATCGGTATTCCCTACTGACCATGGGCAGGATGGGGAGTTTTCTGGAGATAAATCTTAATACTGGCCCAGCTGGGACTCAAACGTGTGAAATGTAGATTACGAACTTGGTGCACTACCGACTGAGCCACCCCCACCCCCAACACTGTAAGGATTAAAGACTCATGGATTCTACAATAAAGAGAAATTATAATGTCCAGTCTCATTTCTTGCATACTTCCTGAAACTTGTCCGATGAAATATTCAACTTCCATCACAACTATCGATACCATCATGTCACATAAAAGATACCTATAAAAATGGTTGAAATATATCTTGCAAATAGTATTATCTATTGCAGTGGTACCCAACCTTTTTGAATTAGATGTCCTCTTTCATGGAATGATATGTTAATCTATGAAGTATTTGATATGCCATTTAATCTTTTCCCCCAGCAAAATTCAGAATGTATCCCCTAGGGGTTAGCAGTGCCCCCATTGGGAACCAATGGTGTACACAGGACTATTATGCTGCGTGGAACAAACTTTGACTCTGCTGCCCCATTCTCCAAATCTGATCTTATACAGGGTGATTCAAAACTCTTGGGCCAAACTTTAAGGAGTGATAGAACACACCTAAACAAGCACTTTTCATCATACAATGCATGGTTGAAACTCAAGCGGTGAAGCACTAGGGGTTAGCAGTTACTGTGTCAGGAAATGAAAAAACACAAGAATGACAGAAAAGGTTTGAAACAATTGCAGAAATTACAGAACAGAAAGTACAGAATTTTATTGAACAAATTACAGAAACTGCTCAAAAGAGCGACCGCCAACATTAATGCAGGCTTCACACCTTCGAATCGCTGAAAGGTTTTACGATCAGGCATGTGTTTGGCCGGAAAGCGCTCCCGGTACAGTCTTTGGGCCTCCCTCGCATTCCCGTCCGCAGCTCCGTACGTGAAATGCATGTCCGCCTTCTCCTGATTCGTGAAACAATCCACCCGTTCTGCAATCCATGGTAGAAATGACAACGAGTGCGAACACCAGCACTTATAAGTGTTCACTGGAAAGCTCCCTCTAGCGCTTCACCGCTTGAGTTCCGACCATGCATTGTATGATGAAAAGTGCTTGTTTAGGTGTGTTCTATTACCCTTTAAAGTTTGGCCCAAGAGTTTTGAATCACCCTGTATAATGATTAATTTAGCTAATATTAGAATTTAATGCCATTTTTAAACATAATTGAAAATCATTGTAGAAAAATAGGTCATACTTACTCCAGTCAACCGTACTGCAGTAATAATAGTTTATTGGCAAATTTGTGACCCCCTAAAAAAATTCACATGGTGCATTCACACCAGTCACATGTGGTAGCACCACCCCTGGTCTACAGTAATCACCATAATAGTATGCTACTTTTATGTAACTAAGTTCTGGTGTATTATGGTTAAAAGTTTCGTTTCTAAGACATGTTTCAGTTCTTGTCCTTAAGCATTTATGTTACCATAGAAGATTACTTTTTTTTTTAACTTACTGCACTGTGTTTAATCTCTTAATACTTGATGACATGATGATCATGATGATATACTTTAAAAAATAATGTGTCTTCACAAGAGTTATTGCATATTTTAAGAAAGTTTATTGGTTTTTGCACCCTTAAAATGTTCATGATATTTTAACTGAAAATATGTTTTAGATTATTGCTTACTAATTTTTTAAAGTAATGAAAATGTAGTCTTATTGAATTAATTACTTTTGGCATTCATTAAGTTAAATAATTTTAGCCTAAAGATATTTTTATAGTATCTTTTTCTATCAAAGATATTAGATTTATTTATAGTCTGATTTTTATATAGGTTTAGATGCTGAAGGCCTGTATCGGGTTTCTGGATTTAATGATGAAATAGAAGCATGTAGAATGATATATGAAAGAGGTAAATCTCTTTATATTCATCTGACTATAACATGCATATGCTTTTTATGATCTTTAATTTATAATTCCAAAGAATAGTACTTAGCTACTAATTACCAGGGCCAGATCTAGAAAGGGGGGGGGGGGGGTAGCATACTTTTGAGTGCTGGTAAGGGAAATAAAAAAAAAATAAAATATTTTTCCCTCCAGCAGCTGCTTGCCACAGAGGTCTGACAGTAGCATGTCAGTTTATGTGCCATACATAAGGTCTATGAAGAAGGCAAGACCTCAGCAGAAAGACATGAACCCAGGTCCTTTTGATCAGTAGCCAAACATGCTAACCACTTGGGGCGGGGGTGGCTCAGTCGGTAGCGCGCCAGGCTCGTAATCTGTAGTTCCCAGGTTCGAGTCCCAGCTGGGTCAGCGTTGAGATTTATCTCCGCAAAATTCCCCGCCCTGCCCGCGGTCAGTAGGGGACACCGATGGGCTTGGAAAGGCCGCCGTCCGTCGGATGGGACGTTAAGCCGTGGACCGTGTGCGGGAGAGCCATACCCTGTGCACGTTAAAGAACACACTGGATGGCCTTGACGGGAGGCTACCATCTGTCTCCCAACAGCTGTTCCAGTGGGTCCCCTCCCCCAACCTTCTCTGAGCCTTCGGGGTCCTTGTGACCTGGCCATTTAGCCCATAGTGTGCAAAAAAGTGCCGCTCAGAGGTAAAACAATACAATCCAATCCAATGCTAACCACTTGGCCACGGCAAAGCATTAGAGGTAAAAAATTATTAAACTTATATATATTTTATGCAATTTCAAAAAGAAATTTAAAAACTTGTAAAACGGGAAAATGTTACAGTGCATTGTAAAATCCAATCTCTTGTCCCCTCGATTTTTTTTAACCTTGATCTGGACCTGCTACTTACATTAGCTAACATGCAGTTTTTTAACTGTTATTAATTTAAACTACATAGCAGTTTGTTTAAAAATGTTTAATTCACGATTATGCTGTATGACTAAAGACTTGAGCAACTAGTCCACATTAAGCTTAACACTGTCTTCACATAGTCAAGCTATGAGTTTTATTTATCATGGTGAACTATCACTTAAGGAGACGTTTACATCTATAAGAAGTTCCCAAGTAAAGATGTAAATTGTTACCATTTCTTAGATGTCTTCCAGAATTCCTGCTGGCTCAGCCGGTTGTGCTATCCTCCTTGCATTATTCTTGCAGGGCCCTGCTTCCAGGATTTCATCTGGATTGCCATTGGCTCCCCATTGGCAGTTGCTGATGTATTGCACCAATATTTTTCATTCAAAGTCCGGATACCAGTCTAGGTTTTTGCATTGAAAACACTATTCTGAATGTGATTCACCACCACCTCAAAGGCTGCATTATACATTCTTCAGAACTCATATCGTAGAACACGAGTTGCTCAAAAAGATCCCCTTATTTTACATTTAAATATCTTAAAAGAATTGAATGAACTTTACCTCCAACTCAATAAACATTAAAATGTCTTTAAAAAGACTCATTAAACTCAAATTCAAGTTAACGAACGTTAAAATCATCGACATCAACATTAAAATCCAATAGGGACCCCCCCCCCCCCCTTTCACACTATCAGGGCGACATGTTTCGTCCCTACACCAAGTGGGACTTCATCTGGCTTTATTGATTGCTCATCTGTACCAAGGATACTCACAGCATTATAGCTGTGAGTAGCAACCGAATGGTACTGGGCATTAGAAAGTTGTGTTTGAGTGCAAGCAGGAAAGCACGTCAGTAGCCAGGTTAGTACCCAATCGGTAGCCTCTTCATTTAGTGTGCAGGCACAAGAGCATCAATGCAGTCCCTTGAACTGCATCATTAACCATAACATTAGTGAAATTTGAATTTTTTTTACTCATTATCAAAGCAATGACCATACTCCAAAATTTGTACAATTTTTCTATAGAGCATAATGTTTATATATATGTCAGTTTTGATTTTTTATATATGGGGCCACATCACTTTTTTTCACATTTTAAAATATTCAGTTTTTTCAATTTTTTTTTTCAAAACTGTATTACATTTTTTAAATTTCTTTTTTTTAACAAATTTATAATCCAAATCTACATCAGTACACCAAGTTTGGTCTTCTCATCTACCATAGAAGAAAAGAAAAAAAAAGAAAAACCTTTAGTTGCAATTTGTATATTTTCCCCTTAGGTTAAACGATTATAACTCTTTACAAAAATTTTTTGACTCAAAATGTTTTGGACAATTAGATATCTTATGTGTGCTAACATTTTTGCTAAAAATGATTGAAATTTGTGATGGGTGGTGATTGTCTCGCATCTGCAATTACTCAAACGAGTGTATCTCTGTTCGTAAAGCACTATCTTGCAGCTGCATAATTTAGCTCTTACAAGTGTTAGGGATAGTTTATAACAAAAAGTTGAAATTTGGATCAATCATGGCTTCAAAGTAAAGCAAAAGTTAGAATTGATTGAAAATTTTGAAGAGTATGCCAGATCATGGTGGCTGTGCCACTGTACTCACTTATGTAATAATTATTAATGAATTTCAGTTTTTATGTAAATACATAATTAAGTTTTATGAATTTGTCACTATTTCATATAAAATCTGTAACTATAATAAAAAGTATATATTGTTATTTTGGATTTTATAAAATCCCATTCACTATTTATCGGCCATTCGGATTTAATGTACCACCCATTCCTCTAATTAATCCATTAAATGAGAGTTTATTGTATTACAATAGGTAAAATATTTGGTGCTAATCAGGGTTTTTATTTAACTATTATGATTACTGGCTAATGCAACAGATGTATCAGTAAATATAAAACATTTTTACCAATAAATTTTAAAAAATTCTAATTTAGATACGATATAAAATTATTATTACATAGTCAGTACTCTGTTTTACTTGGATATGTATTCTATACCCTGTAAACCTCTGTTTTGAAAGTGTACTGGCAAACCTCTTTTTTTTTCAGAAAAATATTCCTGACATTAATACATCTTAAAATAGCCTCCTAACATTTTTGCCAAAGATGATTGAAATTTGTGATGGGTGATGAATTTTGTGATGAACTGCTCAATATGCAAACAAGTGACTGAACTGTAAAGTCAATAATGATGTCAATTGTAGC
Organism: Ryuthela nishihirai; assembly: GCA_038380435.1. NCBI lineage: Eukaryota > Metazoa > Arthropoda > Arachnida > Araneae > Heptathelidae > Ryuthela > Ryuthela nishihirai. Next base: position 13,217,807 of record JAWZYU010000004.1, read on the forward strand.
TACTTGACCAGTGTAATGGTGAATAAATGGTTTTACTATCAATTCCCATAATTTTTTGGGCCAAATCTATTGTTATTTTCTCCTTTATGCAGCAGTTCTGTTTGGCTGGATGATGTACATTAAATTGCACCTGTTTATTCATATGAGAAGCTAAAGAAAGCCAGTTAGAAAGTCAACCTTTAAGTTTCTGGGATTGTTAGCAGTAAACACTTTGATTTCAGAAATTGCAGTCTCCTTTATTTTTTGTGGAAATGTTAAATTTATGATCATATTTTTGGAGAAAAAAAAATGTACCCATAAAAGATGACCACTGTATCTTGGCAATCAAGTTGAAATGTTTCTCTCGAGGCATGATATTTTAGAAGAAATGGACCTTTATATGATGTGTGTGTGTAAATTTTTGATAAACCTTGTAGAGAGGAAAAGACAGGAAAAAATGATAACTAGAAAAAACAACACAAGATTGTAGAAGAAGCAGTGGTCACAAAAATCAGAAAGCATCAAGGATCAACTGGAACACACTCATATTTGGGGGTTCAATATAGCTTTTTTGTAGTCATAAATGGAGAGTTACATACTGAGTTGTTTAATAATGACTGTGTTCACCCCTTGCTTTTATGACCTGCTGTCATGGCAAAGCATGGAGTCAAACAAATGTTTGATGCTGGGTTGTGGAATAGCCATCCAAGCACTATGCACCCCGTGCCAAATGTTCGTCTACATTTGCCAGGATGTGCTGGTATTACCACAATCTCCATTTGACCATATCCCATATATTTCCTATGGCTGACAAATCAGGAGGTGGAAGGATGGAAGGGCCTTGGAAGGATATGCACATTGTTGTGCCTCAGGCATTGAACAGTGGCAGCTGCTGCATGGGGTCTTGCATTGTCCTGCTGAAATATGGCATCTTGCATTGTCCTGCTGAAATATGGCATGTGGGACAGTCTGCAAGTATGGAAGAGCTATTGGCTGAAAAATGTCTTGGATGTAACAAGCACTGGTAATGGTGGTGTAGATCTATACTAAAGCAAATATGCTTTCATAACTAATTGCAACCAGCACAATTTCTGTATATAAAAGATGCCTTTTCTTATGCCAACAATACACTCTCTATTGAACTCATCTGGAGATATGGAACTCACATCAGTTTGCATGGCATATCTTAACAACACCTGCACAAGAACTGATAAGCTGAACATGGCTAAATAATAAATAAATAAATAAATAAATAAATAAATACCCCCTCAAGCAGCTGTTTGCCACAGAGGTCTGACAGGAGCCTGTCAGTTTATATGCTGTAGTAGAAGGTCTTAGAGGATGGCAAGCCCTCAGCAGAAAAACGACACAAATAGCCATACCTTACCTGGGGCTCAAACCCAGGTCCCTTAGATCAGTAGCCAAGTGCACTAACCACTCGGCCATAGGACGGCAATAAATAAATCCCCCCTCAAGCAGCTGCTTGCCACAGAGGTCTGACAGTTTATATGCCAAAGTAGAAGATCTGAGAGGATGGCAGGACCTCAACAGAAAAACAACACATACATCCATGCCTTACCCGGGGCTCAAACCCAGGTCCCTTAGATCAGTAGCCAAGTGCACTAACCACTCGGCCATCATGGCTACTGTTCCTTTAAATGCTGTGGGAAGGGTTGAGGCACATCTTTCCCAGGATGTTCTCTTTGACCTGTAGCCAACATGACTGCACCGATGACCTTGAAACTTCTTCAGTAGTAAGTGCTAAACATGTCCCCATACAATGTTTGGCACATTATGGCCTTAGTTGCCAATGCATCATAACACCCCCCGAACCAAACAGCCCCATACAAGACATGGGCCTTACTTTATTCCTTCTTGGTTTAGTTAACATAATGAATACTTTCTATAATAACACTGAGTCATATGTGAGAGTTGGTAGGGCTTGTAGCAATTGGTTTAGCATTGCTTCTGGTGTTGAACATGAGTGCATTTTGTCTCCTTTTCTCTTTAGAGTAACCACTCTAAAGAGAAAAGGAGACAAAAATGCACTCATGTTCAACACCAGAAGCAATGCTAAACCAATTGCTACATTACTCTAAAGAGAAAAGGAGACAAAATGCACTCATGTTGAACACCAGAAGCAATGCTAAACCAATTGCTACATTACTCTAAAGAGAAAAGGAGACAAAATGCACTCATGTTCAACACCAGAAGCAATGCTAAACCAATTGCTACAAGCCTTACCAATGCTCACATATGATTGATTATGTTATGTGGAATTCACTGCAAGGGAAAGAGTTTGGACTTAAATGGTCTGGAGATATGAAAATTTCTTATTTAGATTATTCTGATGATTTAGCCCTTTTGGCAAATGATGTTGATGAGATGAACTCTTTCATTCGAGCTGTTGATGAAACTGGTAGTAGAGTAGGTTTGGTTATAAACAGAGAAAACTAAAGTGATGAAAATTGGTCAGGCAGGCTGTGGTTCATTTACTCAGAATAGCCGCAGTCTTGAGAAGGTGTGTCAGTTTAATTATCTTAGGAGATATGTAACAGATACTTGATGTGTGGCATGAAATTAACCAATGAATAGGGATTGCTGCTGGGACTTTTAACAATCTGTGGAGAAATAGGCATATACAGCTAAAGACTAAAATAAACTATATAATAGTTTGGTTCTCTCTAGGGTTACTTATGGTAGTGAAACTTGGACACTTTGTAAACAAGATAACATGAAACTTGATGCTTTTGATTCTAGATGCTTATGCAGTATCTGGACATTAAGTGGTTTAACTTTGTAAGTAATGATGAGGTTATACAAAGGAGTTGGCAACCTCCTTTAAGCAGCACATTGTGCAGAGAGAGACTCCATTGGTTTGGCCATGTTGGCCATAAGGATAATTATAGATTAGCGAATAGGGTTATGAACAGTGTACCTAAAGGCCTCAGAAAGAGGGGGAGACCTAGGATGTGGTGGGCAGACAATGTCAAACAGAACCTTGCAAGAATTGGTGTACAGTGGCCAGATGCAGTAGATATAGCTCAGGATAGATATGCATGGAGAACTAAATTGTGCGGTCTGGTTGGACCTGCATAGCCTGTGGCTGCTTGAGGATGATGTTGATGTTTGTGTACAGCAATTCACATGTATCAGATCATAGCAGTAAGTTATTTATAATTGCTCTGTAAAAACATATCCTATTCTTTCTTGTGTGAAACTAAAGTAAATAGTACTAATGTGTTTAATGATATTATTTCAGATGGTGAATGTGCTGATATTAGTGAGAATGCCTTTGAAGACATTAATGTCATAGCTGGTGTTCTAAAACTGTTCTTCCGTCTCCTTCCTGTTCCCTTGATAACATTTGAATCATATAGTTCCTTTATTACAGCTGCAAGTAAGTAGCCTAATTCCGATCATTCACTTTATTTGTAAATTGTAGTATCTGCAGTGTAAAAGAATCTGTACTATAAAAATATGTGCAATTTACAAAGTTGAATTTTGTATGAAATGTCTTTGTTATCTGAAGTTGTTTTATCCAGTGCCTTTTATGAAGAAATAGATATTTTTCCATTCCTTATAAGGGTCCTATAAGCACACTATGTATAATCTTCAAGCTATCCAAGTCTATAGAGATTCAACCAGATCTGTTTTGCATTATCCATTTATTTCATTTTGAGTTGATTTTTCATCTTCAAGCCTTTAGGAACACAGTTAATTAATTTTATTTCGTATCTGTTGTCTTAATTATACATTAGAGCCAATCAAGAATGTGTCTACACAAGATGTTGCTTTAGTTGGAATATGACTCGTCATTATTCACAAGATAAATTTAATCTACAAGACACTGCATAAGCATTCTGTTCACTCACCAGAGTCCAATTTCATTACCATTACAAACTTCAGAAAGTATTGAACTGCCATAAAGCTGAATGTGGTGTTTAAATTTATTCACCTATTCTTCCAAACTGCAATTTAAAGTTCCAACAGCAATTTCTGTTTACTTGAAGTCGCTTATCCATATACCTGTTATAGAACTGCTGATATAAATTGAGACTTGCTCCAGAGCACAAATTAAAAGAAATGAAGGTCACTAATTTGACCAGAGGTCTGACTTTTGTTTTTTTACATAATTATAAGAGTCTGTGGAATGCATTATGTGAGTTCAAATCTGAATGGTTAGACATTTCTCTGCATCTCATTTGTCATCGTAATGAATTTAGGCTTTAAACATTATAAATGCAGATTTACCAGTGACAGTGCAAAGTATAAATGTTTAAATTTTTGTTTAAAGATATACAACTTTTATACCAACACTGCACTTTGAAAGAGGAATATGAAATATTTGTTTTAAAGAAATGATATCCTATTATCTGCTCTGTATAATGTTGCATAACCTGTAGTTCTTTCAGTTTGTTTTCTGCATACATTATGAAAAATACATTTGAATTGCTTTAAAGTTTTTACCCTTATTTTATGTATATATCTTCATATGTAAAGCTGATGATTTAATTTATGTGTTTTAATTTAATGTTCAAATTCTTAAATACAGAAAAGCCATCCATAACAGAAAAGCTGGACTCGATGAGAGAAGCACTGCGAAATTTGCCTCCTGCACATTACCAGACTCTGAAGTTTCTAATGGCACATCTTGGCAGGTACAGGCATTGTATTCTTAGTTTAAGTGGTAATATATTAACCGTTTATATTTAGTTATAATAAAGTTAAAAGCAGGGCTAAAAAATGTTAGTTTGTAGGCAGATTTGTTTATGCTTTATTCTTGTTTAGTGCTATCATGTACTTTTATGTGTTTATTCCAATAATAAGATTTTAGGACACTAGTTAACATCTGCAGAAAAAAAGACTTGAACTTAAAAGCAGCATTTTAAAATGTTGATTTTAATTGCTGATGAACAGGGCATTTTGACTTACATCATTTCATAATCATTAAATCCACTGATGTCGACCCTATATGTGGTTGAAAGGCTTTAGATTAAATTTATAAAATAAGAATATAAGGAATTTCAACTATTAGAAAATTACTTTTTTTTTTTTGAGTTAGCTGAGAATCCAAATTTCTTCTGTTCTTGCAGCTTGTTGAGTCTACATAAGGTTCAAAATCACCCAAAATTTTATATCTTGCTGAAAGTAGAGATAACAAACATAGAATATAACACATTTAAAGTTATAAACTTCACTAATAAGGATTTAACATCAAACATGAGTAATCCCTTATCTAAAGAACACTCAGAATGTGCTGAAATTGACAGTAACCTTCCTCACTCTTGTCAATATTTTCAATAGCAGCTTAGTACAAAATAACTCAAATTGCTAATTAAGCTGTAAATTTATTCTATATTCCAATGCAGTAAATTGTTCACTGATGCAGTTTTATATCAAAAAGATTAGCACTTATACTAAAGCTAAGTAATATTCATACACCCTACCAATACTAATCATAATCTCTCACACACACACAAGAAGATATCAATGGGAAAAGGAAGTTTGCTATGAGTCATCACAATGAGCTTTTTTAATGAAATATTTTACCACTGCTCAAAGAGGCCTAGTATGTAATTCAGCCATAGAGCATCCAAAAGTTCTAGGATGATTTGTCATCATATCCAAAGTAAATGCAATGATCTTTTAACAGATTTTGTATTTCTTCAGACTTAATGTGTAATGTCGACTTGCCTAACTTTTTAAAGCTTTCCTCATTTTGCATTAAATAGATCATCTCTCAAACCATCTCATGGGATTTTATTTAGTCTTTTCATCATTTAAATCAAAGGAACTACTGGTACTTAATTGTTTTAATGATTTAAGCCTTTATTGAATAATTGAGCATTGCACTAAAAATATTTTCTTGAAATTTGGAAAAGCACAAGACTGATTTTAAGCGTAACTTTCGATTTTTGCATAGGATTGGAGAAGATCAAAAGGCAGTATTTACAAGACAGTGTAAATGATTAAAAAGGCAGTGTTTACAAGGCTATTTAAATGATGAAAAAAGGCAGTGGTACAAGATTAAGGAAAATCTTGATTCAGTTATCTTCATAGAATTCTAAATGCTTGCTCATATATTTGCCATGTACGATGACCTATGTCCCTGGAAAGGAGGATCCTGGTAGTTGTCAGGGGTCCTCATTTTCTCTCCTCAGCTTATGACTGGCAAGGTCCCCTTTGGCCCATCTTGCCATTGGGGAGCCTGTTTGTTGCAGGTCTCAGCAATTTCGTGGATTGCTGTTACACATTGCTTTGGCCTCTGCTTCAGGTAAACAGGAGGTCCTGGGGAGGCCCCCTCAGGATCAATTGGCTGGTGGGCTGGCTCTTCTAGGGCCAACTATACAGTGCAGTGAGTGCCTTGCTCACATCCGGGTCAGATTAATGAGTTTTCCCACACATTATTTTCCTTTTGTAGTTAGTTATTTTTATTTTGTGAGACCAGTTTGGTTTTTCTCACTTTTTTCCTCTTATTTTATGAGGACTCAGATGAGTTCCTCATAGTTCTCTTTTCTTTTCCTTTTATTTATTTGTGAAGGCTTGGCTCACTGGATGTGTGAGTATAGTGCTCGATTGTGTACCCCCTTCATGGGCTCCATGGTGAGTGGGGACCATGGTCACTGAACCACATTTTAAACACCATGAGTTGTGTTAATGCAATTGATTCAGTCAGGGCTGCAAAGAAGACTCATCACTAGTCCCCATCTACTTCATTGTTTTCATCATCATTGCCATCATTATGCTTTCTGTTTTTTTATCCCCAAGATTCCTGATCGTCCATTCCATTCCCATTGATCATCCATCTGATTCCCATTTGATTGGGAACATGTCCCCTTTTTTCATCAGTAAAGATCTGGAAGGTCTTGCAGGAGCTGCTCTGCCAAAGGAAGTTTACCCCTAAAAACTGTTCAATGAAGTCAAGTGCCTAAGATCTGATGACTTACTTGTGTAAACTTCTTGCTCTAAACATTCAGAGCTACTGCTAAAAGGGACAGTGATTGGTGGGGTGATGTTCACTATTAAGCTCCACAAATCACTTAATTACTCCTGGGGTGTGATCTCGAAGTGGGGTCTCCTCAAAATTTCTGAGGAGCAAATCCTCTCAAAGCTCTCCTCACAGGGAGTGACAGCAGGCCACTAGGTTTTGCAATACTGCAATGGGAAATTAGTACTCATTCGGGTACTAATTTTAACATTCAATACACCATACCTACTAACTTCCATCAAAGCAAGGTATTTTCACTGTGAGGTATGACTGTACATTCCTAACTCTGTGTTATTTTCAATGCCAGAGGTATGGCCATGCCTGCATGCCTTGCTGGGGAAAACCTATGTGTGCTCATTGTGGCAGCCAGGATCACCTCAATTCTGACTGCACAGCAGAAAAGGCAAGCTGCATGAACTGCAGTGGTGAACATCCAGCATTCTCCCTTGACTGTCTTAAGTGGCTGGAGGAAAAGGAGGTACAATGCCTCAAGACCATAAACATCTCCTATCCGGAGGCAAGATCCTCTGCACTGCCTGCCCCATGTTGGTGCAGCCCATATGTCGCTACAATCATTGGAAAGCCTATCATTCCAATGACTCCCTTGGTGGGGCAGACTGATATCAGCTTACCATCGTCTGAATCCATCTCAACTACAGTACTTCTACAACTAAGTACTTTCTTCTGCAGGCGAAACTGAGGTTGGTGTTGGCATCGACATCCACACCAGTTTCCATTCCTACATCAGTGTCTTTTGCTACCACCTCAGGAAGGCCAGTTCCATCACGACCCCTCCTCGAGCAGCAGTCTCCAATCCTTGTCCCCAATTTTACTAAATCATCACTGGCGACAATGAAAATAAATAGGAAATCATTGTCCACAAATATGACAATATGACCTGAGATGGCCACATTCCTATAATGGAAGTGTCATGCATTCCATAGAAATTTGCACCAGGCTTGTAAATCTACAGTTCCCGGTTTGAGTCTCAGCAGGGTCAGTGTTAAGATTTATATCCGCAAAACTCCCCACCCTGCCATGGTCAGTGGGGGACACCAATAGGCTTGTAAAGGCTGCCATTCATTGAATGGGATGTTAAGCCTTGGCTGCATCTGTGGGAGAGCCATACCGTGTGCGTGTTGAAGAACACACTGGATGGCCTTGATGGGGGTTGCCATCTGTCTCCTAACAGTTGTTCCACTGGGCCCCCTTTCCCAACCTTCTCTGTGCCTTTGCAGTCCTTGTGACCTGGCCATTTAGCCCATTGTGTGCAAAAAAGTGCCGCTCAGAGGTAAAACAACCCAACCCAGAGGAATATTGACATTAGTGCTCTCCTTTGGGCACATGAGCCCATCTGCATGTGCTTGCAGGAGACATACTTGCAGCCAGTAACTAATCCCATGATCTGACACTTTTTTCTCATTTCCAGCACTCAACCAAAAAGTTAAATTTCCATGCTAAGATAATCGAACTTTTTCAAATTACTTCATACCCACCAGAGTTCCTCGGGTACAATTTGACAGGCATATATAACGTCGTTGTCGCCGTCATAATCCTCATTCCCATCCTCAGTCAGCCATGGGCTACTAGGTCCAACCAGACCATGCAATTTAGCTCTTGAAGCATATCTGTCCTGAGCTACATCTGCCCACTGCACACCAATTCTAACAAGATCTTGTTTGACATTGTCTGCCCACCACATTCTAGGTCTTCCCCTCTTTCTGAGGCATTTAGGCACTCTGTTCATAACCCTATTCACTAATCTATAATTATCCATACGGAGAATATGGCGAAATCAAGAGTCTCTCTCTGCACAATATGCTGCTTAAAGGAGGTTGCCAAGTCCTTTGTCTAACCACATTATTACTTAAAAAGATGAACCAGCTAATGCCCAAGATACTGCATAAGCATCTAGAATCAAAAGCATCTAGTTTCCTGTTATCTTGTTTACAAAGCATCCAAGTTTCACTACCATAACTAACCCTAGAAATAACCAACCTATTATACAGTCTAATTTTAGCCTTTAGGTGTATATGCCTATTTCTCCACACTCTCCATAGATTATTAAAAGTCCCAGAGGCAATGCCAATTCTTCTGTTTATCTCATGCTGCACATCACCAGTATCTGTTACATAGCTCCCAAGATAATTAAACTGTGACAACTGTTCAAGATTGCAACCATTCAGATTAACTGAATCACAGCCTGCCTAACCAATTTTCATCATTTTAGTTTCCTCTCTGTTTATAACCAAACCTACTCTACTACCAGTTTCATCAAGAGCTCGAATGAAAGAGTTCATCTCATCAACATCATTTGCCAAAAGGGCTAAATCATCAGCATAATCTAAATCAGAAATTTTCGTATCTCCAGTCCATTTAAGGCCAAAATCTTTCCCTTGAAGTGAATTTCGCATAACATAATCAATAATCAAGCTAAAGAGAAAAGGAGACAAAATGCACCCTTGTTGAACACCAGAAGTAATGCTAAACCAATTGCTACAAGCCTTACCAACTCTCACACATGACTCAGTGTTGTTATAGAGAGCTTCCATTATGTTAACTAACTTATCTGGTATGTCATATGATCTTCCAATCAACAGAGTCAAAAGCCTTTTTGAAATCAACAAAGCTAGTAACCAATGTTTCTGAATCTCTAAACATTTCTCAAAAATCTGCCTGAGTGAAAATATCTGACCTACACATCCTCTACCACTTCTGAATCCACGTTGCTCATCATGCAGTTTCTTGTCAACCAGATTCTTAATTTTATTAAGCACAATCATGCAAAGAACTTTACCTGAACAGAAAGTAGACTGATACCCCTATAGTTATCACAAGAACTGCGATCACCTTTTTTAAAAATAGAGATAATAATAGCTCTGGTAAAATCCTTATGAACAATGCCTTTATCATAAGAGATATTCAAAATTTCAGCCATCCATGTGGTAACCAAAACATTCCCAGCACTAAGCATTTCCATATTAATTTCATCTACCCTGGGGATTTATGTAGTTTAAGTTTGGAAACAGCCAAAATAACTTCAGACTGTGTTATAGGGCCAACATTAAAGCCAGTAATGCATCTATCATCATTCCAAACGATGGGAGTAGAACTAATCACATTGTTTAGAACATCACTGAAATGCTCAGCCCACCTAGCCATGACAGAATCCTCACCTTCTATAACCTTACCTTATTTATTCTTCAATTCCTATATACCTGGCCATTTTCTACCATGGACTTGGACTTGTTAGACTTTGTTCACCTACCACATTTTAGGTATCCTTCTTTTTCTGAGGCTTTCAGACACACTCTTCATAATTTTGTTCAGTAATCTGTAGTGCTACATGTGGGCTATATATCCAAACCAATGCTTGCTCTCCCTACACAATAAGGGGTTGATGACTCCATCTAACCTTATCTTCTTGTATACAAAGTCAAACCACTTAATACCTAAGATACTATGTAAGCATTTAAAATTAAAGGTATCATGCTTTCTGTATCTTGTTTACAAAGGATCAAATTTCACTACCATAGAAAACTTTAGAATGAACTAAACTGTTATAGAGTCTAATTTTAATCTTCAGATGTATATATCTATTCGTTCACGATCCTCCACAGATTCTTAAATGTCCCATCAGCAAAGACTTCTGTTTCATGCCACAAATTACTTTATCTTACAGAACTCCAGATATAATTAAACTGAGAAATATGCCCAAGTGCATTAACATAACATGTAAAAAAAATGTGAATCCTTATTTCCCTTCGTTAAATAATTATTTGCTGTAACGAAAAGCTTATTTGTTAGTGAATCTTCTAGACCAGGATTGGCCAATTTGTGAGCAATACTTATTTAAATACAATTTGTGAGTGACTCTTTTTCATAATTTTATTTTGATATGTAACATGGCTCTGATAATACCAAAAGATCTGAAACAAACATAGTTACTGGTAAACATATATAATGTTACTGTAACTGACAGTTGTTTGAAGAACAGATTCCTCACATAAGGTAGCATCTTTCCTGAGATAAATACAATGTAAAATGTAGATATTATTATTTATTAACCCTTAATGGGCCACAGCTGGATGTACCGTTTTCATTTTTCCAATTCTGGGAGCCACGCCACTAGTCGGTCTACCATTTTGTAGTGTAAGATCATAAATTTTCTTTTTTTTAAACAGAAATCGCTTTTTTTTTTTTAACCAATTGCTACAAGCCTTACCAACTCTCACACACGACTCAGTGTTATTATAGAGAGCTTTCATTATGTTAACTAACTTGTCTGGTATACAATATGATCTCACAATCAACCACAAATTATGATGATCAACAGAGTCAAAAGCCTTTTTGAAATCAACAAAGCTAGCAACCAAAGGTTTCTGAAACTCTAAACATCTCTCAAGAATCTGCCTAAAGTGAAAATATCTGATCCATACATCCCCTACCACTTCTGAATCCACATTGTTCGTCACGCAATTGACTGTCAACCAGATTCTTAATTCTATTAAGCACAATCATGGAAAGAACTTTACCTGGAACAGAGAGTAGGCTAATACCCCTATAGTTATCACAAGAACTGCGATCACCTTTTTTGAAAATAAGGATAACAATAGCTCTGGTAAAATCCTTAGGAACCATGCCTTTATCATAAAAGATATTCAGAATTTCAGTCATCCAAGTGGTAACCGAAACATTCCCAGCTCTAAGCATTTCTGTAGTAATTTCATCTACCCCTGGGGATTTATGAAGTTTAAGTTTAGAAACAGCCAAAATAACTTTCGATTGTGTTATAGAGCCAACATTAAAGCCACCAATGCATCTATCATCATTGCAAACAATGGGAATAGAACTAACCGCATTGTTCAGAATATCACTGAAATGCTCAGCCCACCTAGCCATGACAGAATCCTCACCTTCTATAACCTTACCTTGTTTATCCTTCAATCCTTGTATACCTGTCCATTTTCTACCACACAAAACATTAACTATCTGGTACAACTCTCTGCTGTTGTGCTGTCTTACTGCTTCCTCGGCTTTGTCAGCCATACCATCAAGCCAAAGATTCTTATCAGCAGCTAACTGATCTTTTACACGTTTATTAAGCTCTCTGTAATGCTTTCTATTAGTACTAGTAGGGTATTGATTAAAGACATTCCTGCAGTTCTTTCTTTCTGAAATAAGCTCAAGTGCCTTATCACTCAGATAATTCTGTCTCTTCTGCTCCTTTTTTCCTAAAAGAGTACTGTTAGTGCCCAAAAAAGCCTGTTTAAAATGATCCCATTCTTCCTCAACTTCTGTAGTAAGCATACCATGACTGTCATAATGACTAAGTAACCTATCATGGTAAGCTTTGGCTATAGCAGGGTCTCTCAGAGCTTCGGTATTAAAAGCAAATTTTTTAACCCTAGCACAACACTTTTTAAGTTTAAGTTGTAAGACACTTTTAACAAGGTAATGGTCAGATCCAATTTCAGCTCCCCTATATGCCCTGGTATTTCTAACAGAACAAGCCCATTTGCTGTTAATTAATATATAATCAATAATTCTTATGCAGCCCATCTGGTGAAACCCATGTGTACTTATTTATGTCGCGGTGTTTGTAATAAGTGTTAGTTATTCTGAACTCATAAAGTTTACTTAACTGTAGGAGACTTTGCCCATTGTCATTGCAGCTACCCATACCAAAAGGGCCTATCACTCCTCCCCAAAGGTCAGAGTCAGTATCAACTTTGGCATTGAGGTCACTTAAAACAAGATTACTATATCCTTGACAGAATTCAAAATATCCTGAAGTTTTCCATAAAACCTATCCTTCTCATCCTCATCGGCATCCTCAATAGGGTCATAATAGCAGATAATGTTGAAGTCTTTAATGCTTATCTGAAATTTTGCTGTAAGAAACCTTTCATTAATGCACTCATACCCCAGAAGAGCATCACTAGCATGTCTGCTGAGAAGCAGACCCATGCCTTGGTGATGTTTATAGTCTTCCCTGCCTGAAAAGAGAAATTTAAGATTATTTTTAAGAATCTGACCTTTATCTGCTCATCAGGTCTCTTGCAAGCCAAGAATATCTAAATTATAGTGGTGGAATTCTTGTGTGATACATCAAGGATCTCTGTGAAGAGTCCTCACATTCCAACTACCTATGGAGAGAAAATGGTTAATGGGATTTTAAGGAATATATCATTCTGAAGTTAACTTCAATCAATATTAGAGGAAAAATTGTCTTGAACCAGGTGGGATACAAACCCATGACCTCCTGATACATGTCAGGTGCTCTGAACCACTGAGCTACCTGCTGCTGATCAAGATCTCCTCTAATCGATACTATGAACTTTCTACCCTTAGTACACAATTCTCCACGTCTCTTGATGGTATTTGTCCTGACTGCTCTCAGCCTCAAGAAACAATGACAAACATTTCATGAAGATGACAAGTATATTCTGAGTGTACAATTGTTTATATTGAAGATATATTTTTCGACATATTTAATGAATATTAAGGAAGATATCACTCTGAAATTAATGTTGATCAATATTAGAGGAAAAATTGTCTTGAACCGGATAGGATATGAACCCATGACCTCCATATATATGTCAGGTGATCTGGACCTTTGAGCTAATGGCCACTGATCAAGATTTCCTTTAATTAATGCTATGAACATTCTACCCAGTACACAATTCCACTCATTCACATCTTTGTGAATGAGTGGCTACCCAGTACACCGCCACCAGTGGCTACCCAGTACACTACCCAGTAACCGCTACCCAGTACACAATTCTCCATGTCTCACGAAGAGGTCCAGAGCACCTGACATGTTATCAAGAGTTTGTGGGTTTGTATTACACCTAGGTCAAGACAATTTTTTCTCTAATATTGATCGATGTTAACTTCAGAGTGATATCTTCCTTAATATTTATTAAAGACATCGAAAAATATCTCTTCAATTTAAATGGTTGGTGGGATGTTTAAAGAAACTATGTTTATTGAGAGAGGGAATGCCGACAATATCAAACAGCACCCTAATTGTAGACATGGGGCGAAGACCTGTTCCCCCACCACTAAAGGCTGAAGCCATCTATACTGGAAGACTTCCTCCAATGTAGAATTTGAGGATGCCAGTAGAAGCAAAGAGTTCAGGTGCTTGCGATGACCTCTGCTCAGGATTATCCACCAGCTGATAAACATATCCTGTAAATCTATTCACTTGGGGCTGTCAACCCGCAACACAGTGGAAGATTTTCCCTCCACAGAAGCCGACCAGTGCAGCAAATTCAGGATCCATAATCAAGCTCAGAGCCTTATTCCAGTTTAGTTGGTTTATGTGGTCAGCACCAGGATACTGTGTGGTTGACTACTCCTTAGCAGGGTAAAAAAAAGTAGCCATAGTTGCAAAAGAAAATTAACTATGGTCTGAGTTGCATAAAAAAATGTAAAGGTACTAAAAAATTATTATTAAGGAAAATGAAGCTCACCGGACAAAAAAATTAGTCGTCTCATGCCGTAAGAGGGTTACATTTGTTTGACAGGAACATAGGGCGCACCAGTAATAAACGTGTCCTACAAATTGCTGTGCCATACACTATGGGATTCATACAGTGGCAAGACATGGTTGTGTGCCATGTGTGTGTTAGTCCCTCCATGAAACATGGGTCGTGCCAAAGATGTGAATGAGTGGCAAAAAGGTGTTATTGCATTTGGCTGAGCCAAAGGGCATAGTGTACAAGAAGTTGAAACATACTGTCCAAAGTCTCTTCCAGCAGTGACGTACATTGCAGTCCACCGCTAATCGTCTCCAGAACTGCAGCAGAAAGACTGTGCTCACCAATAGGGACTGCTGCAGTGTGTCATGCACTGTTAGAGCAAACCGCTTTGCAACCAGATGGGAATTATTCCAGTCAGTCAATGTAGGCCTACAACAAGCTGTTTTCGAACAAACACTCTGAAGGGAACTGCATGCCATGGATATCTGGAGCAAAGTACCATGCAAGAGACCCATGTTAACAGCTCTGCATAAGGCTGCACAGTTACAGTGGGCACAGTGCCACAAAGACTGAACTGTGAATTCTTGGAAGCGTGTAATCTGGTTGGATGAATCACGTTTTTGCTTGTTTTTGAATGATGCGAGGCCTTATGATCATAAGCCTTATGAAGTTTTCCATGCAAACTGTGTGCAAGATTCTGTTCAAGCTGCAGGAGGTTCTGTGATGTTCTGGGGGTGTTTCATGTATGAGAAAATGGGTCCTTTGGTTGTGGTGATGTTACACTTGAACCAGAAGGGCTATATGGAGCTACTGGATGACCCCATATTGTCTTTTGTACAGCTTCTACACAGTGAACACCAGAAGGATACCCCAGTCTTTAAACACAATCATCATTTATTTGTTTAGCATAATATTTGAAACATTTATTAATTATCATATGAAATATTCTTTTATTAACTTTTGCATAATTAAGTAATGGTTTTATTCTGATACGAATTTAGTTTTTGAAGCTCTCATTTTAACAAAGATTCTCGTGTTCCTCCGCTCGTGCTTAATTGAACTTATCAATATTCACAGATGCTCGCACTCTTTACCCAGCAAACTGAACAATGAGTTTTTCATGCAAAATCAGGAAGAAATTAGCTTCATGGGTTCATTGTTTTAAATTTATTAGTGGCAACAGTTATTTTTAATAACTTTCAGCTGTTAATGTTTAATCACATGAAATCAGAAATTATTTTAGTTTGATGTTTTCCTTTTTTGAAATTTACTTGTGGCAACAGTTATTTTGAATATCTTTCAACAATGTTAAGTGTATGGGGATTTTGAGAAATTCAAACCCACCGACCCTAATTTTGGTTGACCCCAGTGGATTCGCAAATAGCCTGTATTCTTCCCCTGGGTGAAGGAAATGTTCATGCAAAGTTGGGAGCCTCTAGCTCTTCTGGGGGGTCATGTGCATAAATGGACAAACACACAAACAAACTTTCTTCTTTATATATTAGATATTTATGTAATTAAGTCTTGCTGTAGATACTTTAATTTTTCCCTTCAATAATAACATATGATTTTTCCTCTAGAGCAGGGCTAGGCAACCCAAACTTAGCAAAGAGCCATTAAAAAAGGTCTTAAAGAGCCACAGGACTTTTTACCATTCTCTTATTTCAAAATTAAAGTCCAATCCAAGCAAAACATAGTCACATGGCCCAGAATTGGATGGATTTTAAACATCAAAGTGTCTGGGAGCACTCAACTCTCTATTATTATCATAGAACAAGAAATTTACAAAATGAAGTTGCACAAGAAATTAAAAAAAAGAAGCTACATTACATGCCAAAAAAAAGCTACAGAAATTTATGAAAAGAGCCGTGGTTTGCCCAGCATGGTTCTAAAGTTCATTTAGTGTATTGATTATCCAGGTGATACCATTTACACTTACAGAAATTTAATAGAGTTCCTATTTGTTATCACCACTTTGGGCTCCAGAGCTTTTTAATTGCAGAAGAATAGGAAGTTGTGTGACTGAATGGTACTGGGAATAGTATTGAAACAAAATCCTAAGGCTTTCCTAGGCCTTAATCACTTTTTTTAGTCCATTAAATTGTATCATATGGTCCATAATATTATGTCATTAATTGTATCTAATTTTTAATATTAGTTGTAGATATTGCCATTGGATAATGTATAATTCAGGTTTGCAGATATAGGAGATTTTCAGATATTTATTGAATGAAGTAAGAGATAAAGGATGTTTAATTTATTTTGTTACTACCTGTATTGAGTTGAAATAAGAATTGTGGGAAAAAAGTTATGAGCTGGTTAGAAAGCATTTTGTTGATGAAAATTATTTCTGTTTACTTTGTGAATTTTAGAGTGGCTGATAGACAGAAGTTCAATTTAATGACACCTCAGAACTTGAGTACAGTATTTTGCCCAACGCTTCTTCGGTGCCCAGATATCTGTGGTGTGCCAGACCAACTTACTGCATGGCATGCAGAGAGCACTGTGGTGGAATTGCTAATCACATACCAAAGACAATTATTTGTTCACTGACAGCATAATTACAATGGTTCACTGTATATAGTTTTTTCTTTATTAGGGAAACAAAACAGTTATTCCCTTATTTAAATGTATATTTTGTTTAGTATAATCAAGAATATGTTGTCATACATATACATCTGTGATTGCCATTAATGTGGCAAATTCATAAAATTCACCAGTTACATCTGCATAACTTTGATATTTCTTGTTTACTACACTAAACTGTGATGTATGATATAGAGTTTGGAAGAGAATCCATGATTTTTTTGTAAAGTACATGGACATACGAACATTCACTTCTGTGACAGCACTGTAAAATATATGCAGAACGTTTGTAGCAAGAGCCTGATTAGTTGAAACAAAATATGGTGCTTCTGGGCCATTTATGGAATATATGTTTGCTACTTATTAATATTATAAATAAAAATAAATGGTAGTGTAAATCCAGAAAATATTTGTATTGAAACAATATAAAGATCATTAGGAGTATTTAATTTTAAAAAGTTTTGAAATTATCTGCAGTTGTATTCTCATTAATCTGATTACTTGTGAAACTGCAAAAACATAAATTAGAAGAATGTATGATCTGTGATACTATAGAAATTTGAAAGTTTATATTATTGCCACAGCTGGAACTGTTGGCTTTTGCTGGGGGAGAGAACATTAATATTTTAAAGAATGACTGTGAAAAATAGCAGGTTAATGTGTGTTAATTATGAGTTAGTGTAAAAGAAGTAATTTCGCTTGTTTATAATGCACAGTTTGTTATATAAATACATATTAAGAGAAAGTGATTAAAAATCAAATTAATTTTTTTATATGTAAAGCATGAAGTAATTTGCACAAATATCTAAAGTTCATATAAAATAGATAAATAGAAAAAATATTTAAATTTCATATTAGTGAGTGAAAACGTTAAATTTCATAAACTAATATTTAAACAGATCCTTGTAGTATCTACATCAGTTTTAGGGGGAAAAATGGTGTCAGACAGTTGGGATGAATATAAATCTGCAATTTTCTGATTTCGCTAACACCTAACATGTAATTAGGAGTTGTGTCTGAATATAGATTATTGAAACTTTGGATTCATGGGTAAAATTTTCAAGTATACAAGTTGAAATTGGCAAGATTAATCAGTGTAAGCAACTAAATTGGAAGCTTTTGTATGCTTATTTTTATACTATTTTTAATGACCTGAAATATTGGCACTTTATAGAGAACACACGCAAAGCATAGTCTTGTACAAGCATTGTACTTGTAAATAAATTACTTATGTAATGTATTTTAATATAACAATGTAATAAATTACTTATGTTTATGTAATGGTTTAAATGGCAGGCATAAATTCGCTAATCTAGATAAACAATATAATCCTACAAGAATAAAGTTTAATTTTCATCACTTTTCAAACTTAATGTAGATAAAAGCAAACAAGTTTGTTCAATTTAAACAGTGGTGCACAACCCACTGATCACTTATGGCCCACGACTGCTTATATTGATGTCAAAAGTTTAAAAGCTCTGACATTATCTTATGTTATTCTTATTGTTACAAATTCATAAATAATGTAATTATAGCTGTAATTTCCTCAGTGAACTATTATGTTTATGTGTAAAGTTATGCCTTTATTGTGTTCTACATGTTAAAACTAGATAAAACAGTTTTACAGAATTGAAATTTTACTGAAATTTTCTCTGCCATCAGGCTCAGAACATATCTCTTGTATTGTTGACAGGCAAAGGTTATGCACTACTGAATAAAGCATTCATAACCCTTCCAGTGTCCAGCCTGAAAAACAGGTTTCCATCCAGAGGCCAAGCTATTTTCTCCCTGTGCTCAGCCCAAAAAAACTAACTTGAGAACTTTTTTGCCAAATAACTAAGAAAGGAATTATGGCATGTTGTATGCCAAATGAATCAGCATTTAATTCGGGATTTTCTGAAAATAAAGTATTTAACAAGAAAGATATGTTTTATTTTAATGACTTTTTTTAGTCATGTAGTAAAAAAAGCATCTGGCAATGCAAATAAAAATTTATTTCAAAAAAGTACTATTAGACAGAAATGAATACAATGCACATGAATAGAATGGCTATATATTTTTGAATAACAAAATTTTTTTTTTTGGTTTTAAGTAAATCTCTCATTTTGTAATTTTTTCTCAGTACCATAATTTGAAAAAATTCCAGGCTTTTAGCCAATTGTGCTGAGTCAAATAAACAAGTCAACTTTAGAATTAAAAAAAAATAACCAATCAATGGAAATAGGTCATGTTATATATCAAATTAAACAGAATTTAATTACAAATCTTATGAAAATATAAACAAATTTACATGCATATTGATTTTAATAAGCCTTTTTCAATGTGATATGGTGAAAAAAAAAGATTGCACTAAACAATTAAGGGTTCATTTTGAAAAACCTAATGAATAAAAATAGTTAAATTATATGTTTATTGAAAGGAAATTTCCTTCCGAATAGTATAACATTCAACTTGAAATATGATTATTTCTTTTAATGATTCTTTTCAGTATCATAGATTTTAAACACAGCCAGTGTTATACAAAGTGACTTGGACTTCTCACCTGACATTCGCAGGATTTTCTGAACTGGTTATAAAATAGGAAAAAACTTCCTTTTCTGTTCTCTTTACTAAACATTATGAATTTTTTCTTTGTATGTTGAAGCTTGGCAATCTTGGCCAAGTGCAGAAAGGTTTGTGCACTAAAGCAAAAAAAAACAATGTTATATCATCTGTGTGGCACAGCCAAGGTACTGAGGGTTGCCTTTAAAACATTCAATATAAACATAAAAAAGTTAAATTTTTCTAAAAGGTAAAACTCATTGTGAGTTTAGTAGAGGGGATGCCTTCCCGAAATTGTCCTCCCACATGACGACTGATTGCTGTAGCAAGGAAGTCTATTTTATATCCCTATCCAAGACATTCGTTTTCAGAAAATGCTACAAGCTCAAATTTTTTTACTAAAAAACAGAAAAAAGAAAAATTGCATATAACCGAATGGGATGTTAAAATATCTGCAACAACTTTTAAGCCAGCCTTCGATATAAGGCCTTCTTGACTCAAGCAGATCGATAAATCAGCCAATAACTAACGGAAATGAATCTACAGAAATAAATTTGCTTCCATATCCAGTACCTCATTTATTTTCAGAAAATGATAAGAGATCAAAGTTTTACTGGAAAAGTAATAAATAATAAAATAAAAATTAACACATAACCTAATGCGATGTTAAAATATTCACAGCAACAAGTTGTAGATTGGCCATATGATATAGCATACTATGAAAAAAAATCAATATTTATCAATCGTCCAAAAGATTGCTAATTTCTGAAAATAAATATACTGAAATGAAAACTAAGGTTTAAATATAAAAAAGTAAATACTAAGTTTACAAAGGGTATCGAATATGCTAGACCAAAACTGTAAAAAACACATAGCACATGCAACGAAGATTGCATGTGTTAGCCATCTGTGTCTTGTTTGTCACAGTGAAGCATAACTAATTAAATGCAGCTGCAACCATAATTTCTAAGGAGGGTGTGTTTGCTTCCAGTTTCGATTTTAAGGTGGGAAAGATGCATAGAATGCTGGGAAAAATGATAAAAACAACTTGGGAATACTGAAATAGGTTTATGACAGAAAACAGTGTGAAAATGTAAAAAAAAAAAATGGTGATACCTATTTTGTAATTACTTCCAAAATCTATTGTTTTTAAAAACAGCAGTTTTTTTTTTTTGTTAATTTTTAGGAGATTTTCGAAAATTTAAAGAAAAATTTGTTGATAATAGTTCAAATCAAACTTGTGAGCTTAAATCAGAAGGTTGCTTCAGCAAATAAGAACATTAACAAGCAAATCAGCTATACCGTTTAGTGCTTCTAAGAAATGGCAATCAGATGGCTTTATAAAATTATTTATGTTGTAGTTTAATAAAATATGCATCAAATTAAAAAACAAAATATTAATTTTGAAGCCTGAATTACATATTTATGTAAGAAATATATATATATATAAAATTTACAATGGCAATTTTTAATTTTAAGAAATCTTTTTTGCTGTGCTAAAAACAGATACATACGTCCTTATCCTCTCAATTCAGATTCTTCGAATGTAACAGATGACATGGACACTGGAAGGGTTAAAGTTCAACTTCCTAAATTATTAATTAGTTACCCATTTTGCAGTGTTTTTTTTACCTTTTTTGCAAAATGATTTTCATTTTGTAAAGTATATGTCATATATTATTCCAAGGATTGTATCCTGGACATTCAGTTACACTTTAATTCTGCTTTTTATTCTTTATACATTATATATATATTGTTTCACAAATTAGCTCCTCTTTTTGTTCCATTATTGAATTTACAATTTCATTGCATAATAATGTAAATATAATAAAATATTAATTTTCAGTAAAATCAATTATTGCTGCCAAAATTTACATGATTTAAAGATTATGTAAAAATTGACAAAGTTTATCCTATAAAGTGTTGGGTTTCTCACAATTCATCCAATTTAATTTTTACAGCTGAAAAAACATTGAACTGGAGAACATTGTCTTGCAGTGACTGATATTTATATGTCATGTTAATTACGAAGTGAAAAAGCATTTAAGTCTGAATAATAAAAATTTGAATTAAAATGAAGGCTAGTTAGCACCTTAACTCTGAAATAAATGAGTAATTAGAACTTTACAATATTTTTAAAATTGATGCTATTTTTAATAATCTTTATTTGCTTATGATTTTCAAACACGTTAAAAATATATTTGATTTTGCACTTAATGTTTTATTTAGTTTGCCAAAATATTCTGTATTTTTAACTTTTTATAGCATCAGCTGATATACATTAAGTTGATGATTATGTGATTCCATTATTCCAAAAGTTCCTTATCAAAGAAATATAGCCACTGGATATTGTAGGTATAAATATATATGACTCTTTGTATACTTGCAGTACAGACAAGATAACAATTATTTTAATTTGTGCGATCTTGGAAAAAATAGAAAAACTTGTACTCTTATTAAAAAAGCAAAATCCGAACACCATTTTTAAAACACTCCATGATATTTTACATGTGTTTCAAGTGAAACAGAGGGCAAACAGAATACATATAATAAAGTGGATTTCAAAACAAATGTTTTTATTTCATTTGGAAGAGGTTTTCATTGCAAAATTAGTGAACTAATTATTGAAAAAAAAATTGTGCTACAATTTCTTGAAATTGTGTTATTGGATTCGGGTTTGATATCAGTTTGCTGTAGATAACTATGCAATGTCTAACTGATGTTAAGCAAAGCTGAAAAACTTTTCATTGATTTCTTAGTGAAAATTCTTCACTGTCATTTTGTATTAATCACTCACTACTGTACAGAGCTTCTGATCACTAGCTTTGAGGTGTAAATAATGTGTTGACTCATTTTATTCATCAGTTGTATGTATTTGTA
Organism: Ryuthela nishihirai; assembly: GCA_038380435.1. Taxonomy (NCBI): domain Eukaryota; kingdom Metazoa; phylum Arthropoda; class Arachnida; order Araneae; family Heptathelidae; genus Ryuthela; species Ryuthela nishihirai. The sequence continues at coordinate 13,240,274 of JAWZYU010000004.1, forward strand.
GGCTGACAGTTACACAGCTATTAGGTTTTTACCTTTTAAATGGAAATTTTTTTAAATGGAATGGAATAAAATTAAAAAAAAAATAGTTTACTAATACTGTTTTCCATTTTCTGGAAATTATTACATCACAATTATAGCATAAATGATTCTGCAGGAAAGACTTCTCTTAGCTCAAGTGGTTAATAGAATTAAAAATCAAAATCTAAATGGCTTTATAAATTTCTCATGACTCTGAAATGAGGTCAAAGCTCATACAGAGACAACACACCAAGTGGCATCATTTGTTGAAGTAATTGCTAGTATTGTATAGGAAAAGTATACATTTCTTATTCCCAATAGAAGAAATGCACAAAATTCGGTATTAGGATTGCTAATATTTTAAAATAATTAAAGATAAACTAATATGAGCATCTTTAATGTTTATATATATCTGAAATTGGTTATTCTAACAATGTTCAGGCATGAAATTATTGTTATTTGAACCCTAATGAATATCTTTTGCAAAAAACAATTAAATATATAATGATAAAATAATACACAAAAATAAAGATAAAATATGAAATAAAAACAATCCTTGTATTAATTTGTAATAATAAAAGTGACTGTATATATCTCTAGTTTTCATGTCTTCAGAAACAAATACTAGGAATATGAAATTTTGGCAAAAACTCAATTCTGTGAATGTGCAGTGCAAAATATTAACTCAGTTGGTTCACTATGTGATGAAAAAATAATGTTTTTTTTCTAAAATTCCATATTATGAGTCTAGTCATATTTCATGCTGATCATATTCCACCTAAATATGCATGTTGATGTAACACTTAAGCCTATTTCACATGCAACAAACCTATTAGTAACTCAGCAACTTTCAAACACTCGGTCAAATGGTATCATTTTAACAGTTTTAGACTCGTAACTTTCCAAATACTTGGATACCTGATCCCAATTTCTTCATTCTGGTCTCCCCTATGCCACTGTATTGTATTAAAAATTCAAGTTCTTATCTATAATAGAACCCAAGCTTCAGTTTAAAAACCATTTTATTTTCATTCCTATATTTTTTTCTGTTTGAAATTTATATTTAATAGTTGTGGACATCCCATAACTTTCCAAATACTTTACCATTCAGACCTAAATTTCACTTGGGGTGTTTCCCCATGCCATCCTGTATTGCAGTTATAATTAAAGTTCCTACCCATAAATAAACCTAATTTACTCTTCTATAAGAAATTTTGTTTACATAACTTATTTGAATATCTTGTATTAATATGAACTTTTTTCCTTAATTTTTAAAAAGAATCATTTAAATAAAGTTTGTACATTTTTTGAAAAAGAAAACCCAAATTAATAGGGTTACCATAATCCTAGAAAGCCAATTATGGACATTTTCCAATACTGGGGATTGGAGCTGAATGGAAGAATAAATGGATTTGTTGTGTGATATGTGTGATATTTGGTGACGGGAATATTTATAGTGAGAAAATGGAAATTTCAAACAGTTCGTAGGCTTACAGGATAAATTGACCAAGTCAAAAAATTACAGTTACAGAATAAATTCATTTAAATATTAAACGTTCTGTGAAAAATCAGGGTTTCAATATTTATTATTTTCTCAAATTTAGTATTGTACCTGATGCACAAGAGCAATGCAATACATTTCAATTCAAACATAAATGTAGCATCTTTTATAGGCACTGTATACGCAGCCAGTCAACACGCGATCCACCCCAGCATGACTGTAGCTGAGACTAGCTGAATAAAAACTGCTGTGCTTATGAAAAAGTTTTTAAAATAAAGTTGGAAACATATATATAAATATTTCAGTAGATATAGGGAATAACTAAACATATTTTTTTTAATATGGACATTTTCTAAATTATGGACCAGACAATGGACAGCTTGTCGAACACGTACTCTCCATAAAAAAAGTGGATGTATGGTAACTCTATAAATTAAAGACCAGAGCAAAACTAGGAAAATTTGTTAGTTATAAATATACTGGATTTTCTTATATGGGAAACAGTTTGAAATGTGTTTTAATAGTTTTACTTAAAAATAGTTTTACAGTTAGTGTTTCCATGTGGGCACACTGGGACTGAAAGTATAAAGACTTATGCTTTGTGGTAAAAAAAAAGATGAAAACAAAGCATTCTGATTATTTATAGAGTCTGTGTTTCAGTATGAGATATCTAATAATTCAGTTAAGCTTTTCAGGCAACACATGTAAGTATGGGGTTCAGTTTGAAGGTTTAAAATTTCTATAACCTTTTCATCTCCACTATGTTTTTAAAAAATATTTTATTTTTGAATTCTCATTTTCCCAAATTTTGTTAATTTAAAAAGGAAAAAAAAACTATTATTTTCTCTTTGTTGTCTATCTGTATACAGTCACCTCTTTTTTAGAGCTAAATTAAAATTTCTTTTTAGTTTTGTATAGGTAAGTGCTAATGAATTATTACGTTTAAGCATTTCCCAAAATCTTCGAGTAGTCTGAAGTTACACTGCTTAATGGGCTCATGTTGAAAAATTGCAAAACTTGAAACTAATGTGTAAATGATCAATTCTTGGTAGAAATTTGGCGGTTAAGTATAGTGATCACGATTCTCTTATTTCTGTAATTTTAGCACACAAACTAAAAGGTTCATCATCCCTGTCTTAAAGCATATTTTACAAAACCTGTCTGCACTAGAATAAGATGAATATATCTAAGAATAGATTTATAACCGACTAAACAGATATTTTTAATTTTGAAGAGTATGGCACTAAAATTCAATAATTTAATAAGCTGAATTAAAGATTTTTATGTTCTTGTCTTTCAAGTGATTAGTGTGCTTGGCTCTGACCCAAGGGACCTTCGAGCCCCAGATTAAGCATGGATGTGCTGTCTTTCTGCTGAGGTCTCGCCTTATTCACAGATCTTCTCTGGATATTAAACTAACAGGCTCCTCATATCTCTATGGCAAACAGCTGCTTTAGGGGCAATTTGTTTTTTTCTGCTAAGATCTCGTCTTCCTCACAGACCTTTTCTATGGTGCATTTTATTGACATCCTCCTGTCAGACCTCTGGGGCAAGCAGTTGCTTGAGAGAGAATTTAGGTTTTCTGCTAAATACATGATACCCCAATTAAAACTTATTCCTCAGTAATTTGAAGGTATTTTTTTGTGTCAAGATCATGTGAAATGTTATTCTGTATATTGATTTTACTCCTTTATATGTTCATTTACATGCAATTGAAAAATGTAAAATGATTTGTAATAGTTTAAAAATGTTGTACATTACCCTTATGGATTTTGAAGTAACTGTTTTCATATAATATTTTGCAAGAACAAACAAATAGAAGATATTTATTACAAATGTATGTTTAAAAACATATCTAAATTTGTTTTTCATTTTAATACCCAAATTATTAGAACAGTCTTAAATTATATATGCGCAGTCTTATTCCTATGTTCATTAAAGATAGAAGATACATCGACAAATTATACAATAATACTGTTTGACTTTGGTGTGCGTATAATATGTGTTGGTATATCCACTATAGCAGTTTGAATTTTTATATGCATTCATACAGGGAATAATGCAATTGGTTCAGTGCTAACAAAATTAAAATTTCAAATTTTTATTTCGTATTTAACAAAACAGTTTTTCAGCCACTGAGTTTTGATGAACTTTGTAAAAATTATCTTTTTAAATTAGTTGCCTGAAGAAGGCATGAAAAGTCGAATGATATAGTTTAATTGCGTATAATAGCATTATTGTTTTGAGTATAGTTCTAACTCATCGAACAAGTGCACAATTTCTTACAAAATATATTCCATAGATTTTGTTATTCTAGTATTGCCATTTTCGATGTAAAGTTGTATTATTCACATTAAAATGCTATTTAAATTTTTAATCGTAATATTTCACACTGATCGATCGTATTGTTTGCTCTGTCTTACCACTTTTTGTAAACAAAAATCCAAATTTAGGTATTTCGTAATTATTTTTTTATTTTTTTAAAATGATCTTTTTAAATTTGTTGCCTGCAGAAGGCATGAAAAGTCGAATGATTTAGTTTAAATGCCTATAACAACATTATTGTTTTGAGAGTTCTAAAACAGCATTATTGTAGAAAGTTCCATTTGTGCAAAATTTACAATATCTAATGTAGTATACAGTAAAGGTTTTTATTTTATTAATAGAAAAGGCATTGCTCAAAATTATCTGCTCCTGAGTTAATAAAATGAATGATCATCAACCAGTATTTGGGGCTCATCATAAGCAGATTTAATCTAATACTTTTATGCAGGGCAGAAGCCAAAATTTATGCATCATGTTTGCTTACATTTCAACCCATAAATATACCTTTATTTACTAAATTGTTGTATTCCGGGCGGAGAGCTTCTTTGTATCTATATAACAGATAGCCTTGTCGCCTTCTCTTGTAGTCAAAAGTTTGAAAATTCACACGGAAATATTTTTAATAGCCTTTAACCCGTCCAGTTTATTCTCTGATGCAGGAAAATGCAATTCAGGCAAATTGAAAACACTTGTAATATATTTGAACCAAATCGATGTTAATTTTTTATTTTCTATAACACGAAATAATATTGGTGGGAAATTATAGGTGGGAAATTTTATACCCTCAGAGTGGAAAGAAATGCAGAACAGAATGCTGCTGAAGCAACTATTACATTCTATTTTGGAAATGGGAAAACTAGCAGACAAACCACCCACCAAGGGGTGTATCATGACTAGAATTTTGCAAATTTAGGATGCAAAAATATAGGATTCAAACTTTCATTAATACAGTATGGACCATACTATTAACTGTTATTTTCATTATCAAAATTACCGAATGTTCGATCTACAGTTCGATTTTTAAAATATTTTTTTTTGAAAGTAGTTTAAGTCCAGTAGTTGGTTTAAAAATTAATCTTTATTTAATAAAAAAAAAATGCATGTTTTGAGCAAACAAGAAAAAAAAGGTTTAAAAGCATCAATCTTTTAAGATGTTTGGATTTACAAAAAATTAAGGCTGCTATAATATAGAAGCATAATGTTTGCTTAATCATGTGATGTTTATAAAATTGTATAATAATTATAATTGTGTAATAATTGCTTAATCATGTGATGTATGTTAAAACTTTTAAGAGGTATGGAAAAATTACAATTATTTTATGAAGAAAGTTTGTAAAGGTTGAAAAATGACAATTCAAAGGAATCAATTTAAGGGAAGATAACTATATCTTGACTATCAAAGTAATGATCTAAAATTTATGGGTAAAATAGATATGCGGAAAATGTATCATGTATATCATGTATAGGGCCACTAAAGCTGAAACACAAAAAAAAATGAGTCGTCCCTATCATACAGGGTGATATTTACGGAAATTTTTTGTGTATTTGAGAGTTTTGCTACGTAGGTTGATGAGGAAGTGAACTCTATTTCTGTAGTTCCAAGTGTAGAAAAGTTATTAATTAAATGAAATGTTATTTAAAAATGAGTAACAATATGTAGCGTAATTTTATTGAATCTCCAACAGTCTGATTCATAATATTTTGCTTTCAAGTTGAGGTGTGGATTCATAATCCGAGTTTGCCACTCATTAACCTTAATTTTCAGTAATAATTGTATAATTTGCGTCTATTCAACGAAGTAGAAACTTTTAAATACAGACATCTAATCTACACTTACCATCAGATGTCAAAGCCAAACTTCTCCCTCCCTCCCCCAAAAAAACTTGTGGCATTTTCTAATTTCTGTCATAAGAGTATTTGCATTGGTATTATACGTTGAAAGATTCAATTAAGGACAGGGTATATGTTGCTAATATTTAAAATATTTATTGTTGCAAACTGTTTCGTTTTTTTCTCCTTTGTACTATATATATAGGTATGGAAATATTCTGTGAATATAAGTTATGGATATGTTTTGTAAAATGTGAGTGTAATATAACTGCATATGCAAATCAGAAAATTTATTGATGGTGTAAACATTGTTGCATTAGGGAAAGAACAGAGCTTTGATTGTTGTGGATGTATATTGAACGCTAATATGTGAAATGCATGCAAATCGGATTATGAGCAAGAATAGGATCATTATTTTGTAGCGTATTTGGTAACTTGACCTATTTATCAGTTAGTGGCAATAGAAGAAAGCATGCCTTTCATTGTAGTATTTGCTTCGGGCAGAAGTGAAACTGAAGAGTAAAATAATCTGGAATTGAGAAAATTAGAGGTGAATGCAGAGGTGGTCTTGGGGCAGTTGCATTCAAGAGATCACATGAAAAGTGTCTGAAAGGAACTCCGCGATATAACACTCTTCAGCGTGACAGCAGCGGTATAACTGATGTAGTGATTTTGGACTAAAAAGTCTGAAACAGGGAGAGAAAAAGACTAAATTGTGAGGCAAATTAAAAAAAAAATAATAGATCTATCCGTATTGAATGTAATAGTGTTTAACACGTACTCGGTTGAATGTAGACCTGAACTCAGTATCTTTCTTTACATGTAAAATTGAACTCAAACATCTGTTGTTTGCTAATTGGGTAGCTAAAGATTTACATTACCAGAAAAGATAAATATCTCAATTTTTGGGTGCTAACTGATGCGAGAATCGTACATGTAGAGAACATTTTAGTCACCGATTTTTGGCGACTGAAAATATACACTCCGTGATATTGAAATTGCCCCACTATGAAGGAGTGGTCAGAATTGTTTGAAGTTTAGCACATGCAAGGAAAAATTAATTAAAATTACTGAACAAAACAGTGTATTTCAGATAGTAACCTACCTTATCATTACAAAGAATGCCGGTGTTATGCTTAATTATTCAGCACATATCTCTATCCTTTATATAGAGAAGTACTTTTTATTTTACTAATATGGACTGATGAAACTGCCAGATATTATAATGAATAATCTCGTAGACTTCCTACAGTCGATGTGTCAGTCAGTCAAGTGTTTTCTCCATGAGAAGGGCCCTTCTTTCTGCCTGCCGTTTCTTTTGGCGTTTTAATGCTGTTAGTACTGTAATACACGGATTCTACGCTTTACTCGATGAACTCTTCTCAGATATAATTGATGCATAACTTGCACGAGCACTTCATCTGATGCATATGACACTAGGAACTCCACGGGACAATTCTCCTGACATTCCCGGAAACTGAAAAATAAAACTAGAGAATATAAAAAAGAATTCTGAAAGAAACAGCACAAAACGCACACAGATGCAAAGTCGAGAGCACTCTGCATGATGATCGCAGGAAGAAAGACTCTGTGGCACGTAATTAGTAACAGAATCAGCTGACATTATAAATGCAGCCTCCCTATGCTACGCATACTGTAGCCTTTATAGTGTACCAATCCTGAAGTCTTCCTCCACAGTTCCTCCCTGAATTTAGACTCTAATTAAGAAAAATAACTTGGTTGTTACTACATTATTATACCCAGCAGCTATCCTCTACAAATTGTATATTAATAACCCTATTGAACATTGGTTATATATATATAGGAAATATTCCCCATAGCCTATATCTTGTACAATATACCATTGACTGGGTGCTTTACTGAAACTAATAGACTATCTCTCTAATTCTTAAGTTTTGTGTGATATACAGTTGCCTGTGAGCCATTTAAATAGGTATCTAACTGTCCTTTCACACAGACAACAAAGCAGCTATTTTTTAAGTTGATCACATAGTGTAACCGAATTGTACTATTCATTTTTGATAGAATTCCCCCAGTTGCCTACACTGTTCTTGACATTGTACAACTTTTAAAGATGATTGCTTGCTGCTCTGCATACTTCTGTCATCACTATCTTCCAAAAAGTGAATCGTCTACACTACCACTGTTTCCAACTTATATGCATGCTCAGTTTCAGATGATTCCAAGCACTCCTTTAGCGTGGGCCAATTTTATTGTTACAAAATCTATTGCACCATAGGTATTTTTTATAAAATATGATTTTGTATTGCTTAATGTTCCAGCTTTCATAAATATTTCAATACTGAACAAATGTGAAAATCAAGTTATTTCAGCTATTTTCAGTTAAGTTTTCCATAAAAAAGCTTTTTTTGAAGTCTCAATGAGAATTTCAATTAATTTCCCGCTTACCAGGGTGGGCCAGTGCAGCATTTGTGTCTCATTTTTAACAAGGAGAAAATATTGCTTGGGCAATATATTACTGTACTAGGCTAAACATTTGTACTATATATATATGTGTGTGTATGTAGGTTTGAGCATTGTACAGGTCATGATGGCTTCGGAGGTGCATTTTCTCGCAAATCTAAAATAATTCCACAATGCGAAAAAATATATACAGTTGCAATATGCATGTTAAACGTCCATCAGACATGGTCCAAAGGAGCAAGATCTTTGGTAGATAAGTCCGTACAGTTCATATCTAACATTGCATCTTTTTAATAATGTATATAAATGACTATTTCTTTCTTAGAAAAAGTGATTGTATTATTTTACACAGATACACTACGCAATGAATCTATAATAAAATGAGTTTTTCTACCATTGTGTAATGACGAGTTTCTACTTTTATTCAGAATGTACTTTTAGCGAACCCTGCCTTGCGAGATTTTGGAAAGGAAATTGGATGGGACATTAAACTGTAATTTCATGAATGAGAACCATACCCTGTGCACGTTAAAGAACATACTAGATGGCGTTTTGGATCAGCAGCTTCCATCTATCTATTAACAGCTGACCAAGGGTCACTTACAAACTCCGAGCCTTATGAGTCATTGTGTGCATAAAAGTACCGCTCAGAGGTAAAACTCCACTCAACTTTGGAATTAAGGTTGTTTTACCTCTTAGTGTCATTTTTTGCACAAAATGGCCAGGTCACTAGGGCTATGAGAAGGTTGGGGAAGGGGATCATATGACAGCTGCTAGGAGACAGAAACCTCCCATCAATGCCATCCAGAAGGTTCTTTAATGTACCCACAGCTTAGTATCCCATCTGGCGGACAATGGCATTTCCATAACCATTGGTCTCCTTACAGAGAGATTTTTCTTAAGGTATAATGTAGAGATCCAATGAACATTTCAAAATTTTCTGATGCCCTAAGTGGCCCCGTGTGCGGGAGAGCCATTTAACGAAGCCACATTAACGAGCCACGTTAAAGAACACGCTGGATGGCCTTGACGGGAGGCCACCATCCGTCTCCCAACAGCTGTTCCAGTGGATCCCCTCCCCCAACCTTCGGGGTCCTTGTGACCTGGCCATTTAGCCCATTGTGTGTGCAAAAAAGTGCTGCTCAGAGGTAAAACAACCAAACCTTGATGCCCTAGATAAGGGGTTGGGAACCTTTTCAGGGTCAACAGCAAAAAGTAAACTAGTAAGTTTTTGAGAGCTGCAATCTCTTGGGTCAAGAGCCATAACCGAAAAAAGGAAAAATTATTTAAACAAAAAAACATGTAATTTTAAAATAGGTATATTGAAGTAAATACAATAAATCTGCCAGTCATCAGTGTGGCCTTTGAATCTTCTCTACCAACTTAATCAAATTCAGAGCTTATTTAGAGCATTTGAATTGCATTAGTGCTTTCAAACTATGCCAACTTTATTTAAGGAAACAAGTATACTTCTTGCCTTTTAATAAATATTTTCATTTTTAATTAGTACTAAGAAATGGCATAACCGTGTAGTTATGCTACTAATAATGTTTGGCCAAAATATTGCACAAACCAGATTCGGTATAACAGCAGCTGAAAAGTTTTTTCGCAGTGAGCTACGGATTGGACGATTCTTTATTCTAGCCAAAACCCAAAAATTTTGATTTGCACAGCTGACATTTTAATATAGTTTCCAAATTATTGGTGGGATAAATGAACTTCCAATGTTGTATGAACCTAGAACGAATTTTAAAATTAGTGCCCCTACATCAATGTTGGAGGCTGGAACTTCTTAAAAGGGTGCTTACGGTCTTAAAACAGCCGTGATCATTGTGCTATGTACTCCAAACGTGGGTCGGACATTAAGCCATGGCCAAGTGTAGGAGAGCCATACTCTGCGCACGTTAAGGAATATGTTGAATGGCCTATACGGGAGGCTACCACCTGTCCAGTGGATCTCTTTTCCCCAACCTTTTATGGATCCTCTCGGTCCTTGTAACCTGGCCATTTAAACCATTGTGTGCAAAAAAAACTATGTTCCTACATGCGCCTAAAGAAAAAACAAACATACCGCTGGTGCAATCAGTATTCATTTCATATGTAGGCAGGGTTGTTTTACCTCTGAGCGGCACTTTTTTTGCACACCATGGGCTAAATGGCCAGGTCACATGGACACCAAAGACTCGAAGGTTTGGGGAGGGAACCCACTGGAACATAGGTTGGAAGACAGATGATAGTCTCCCGTCAAAGCCATCCAGCATGTTTAACGTGCACAGGATATGGCTCTCCCACACACGGACGACCCTTAACGTCCCATCCGACGGACTTTCCAAGCCCATCGTGTCCCCTACTGACCGTGGGCTGGGCGAGGAATTTTGCGATCAACCTAAACACACACAGCTTGGACTCGAACCTGGGGAATACAGATTACGAGCCTGGCGCGCTACCGACTGAGCCACCCCCACGTAGACGGGGTATTAGCAAACATATTGAGTAGGTAAATCGCAACCCTTTGAAGTGACTACGAATTCAGTGACTGATTACACTGTCGATTATGCTTAATTTTCTACTTTTTAAGGCGCATATAGAGGCGTTTTAAAAATTTTTGGTTTAATATGAAACGGTCTAATTTTAGATATAATCCGTTGACCCCCCCCTCACTAAAGCTCCATCCCCTTTGTTTTGGGGGGGGGGGAGAGGTGTGTTAGTGGTAGGCATAATTCGTATAGTACGACGGTCCTTATATATAACATTTGACCCAACTGTATAGGTCCTTGCATTCGGAAGGTATAGCAGAACGACTTTCATTTTTTCACATTGTAAGGGAGGGGGGGAAGATATCAAGTGCATTTTTTTTTATTGTCCACAACATTCCTGACATCACAAGCTTTCAGTTGATGATATAAAACTTTTTACGTTCTGTCCTCGTGTTGCGAAGATCTAGCGGGTCGTTTTCATATTTCGTACAGGGATTTTTTTTTATAACCTGCGACACAAGTTTTCATTTAAAAATAGCCTGTCACTGTCGGCACTAGCTTCCAGCGGGACAATCGTTTTGATATTTCCCTTTTAAGGGGGGAAGCCTGGGGGTGATTTTTTTTTAATAGCCTATGTAATACAATTTGTGCAACATAGGATATGGAAAATTGTTTTGACAAAGGACGTGCGAAAAGCAAAAGGGAACTTGGTAAAAAGTGCCGAACCAAAAAACGTTTTAGTTGAACTATCCGATCTGCCATCAGTAGGTGAACCAATACTGATCCCAGTTCTCAATGTTTGAACATGCATATCGAAATGCTATGTGACCCCAGTTCAAAAGTTCTCAATGTTTGACCATGCATATCGAAATGCTATGTGACCCCAGTTCAAAAGTTCTCAATGTTTGACCATACATATCGAAATGCTGTTTTTGTATTTGAAAAGCATTTTTCATAAACGGCCAGAGTTGGTTTTGCCTCTGAGCGGCACTTTTTTTGCACACCATGGGTTAAATGGCCAGGTCACATGGACCCCAAAGGCTCATAATAGGTTGCGGGGACCCGCTGGAACAGCTGTTGGGAGACAGATGGTAGCCTCCCGTCAAGGCCATCCAGCGTGTTCTTTAACGTGCACAGAGTATGGCTCTCCCGCACACAGGACCACGGCTTAACGTCCAATCCGATGGACGGCGACCTTGTCCAAGCCCATAGGTGTCCCCTACTGACCGTGGACTCAACGCTGACTCAGCTGGGACTCGAACCTGGGAACTACAGATTACGAGCCTGGCGCGCTACCGACTGAGCACCCCCACCCCAACGGCCAGAGAACTAGTTTAGAAATAACGTGCTATGAACAGTAAATTATAGGCGTTTTTTTTAAGCTATAAATTACTTATACCTCCTCTAAGCACTAGATCCGAATCTGTTCATAAACCATGTTCTTTGTCTATTTCAAGAACGATAATGGTTACAAAATGTGAAATAAGAGACTTTAATGCACACAATGTGAAGAAGATTTTATTAAACATTTTTTGAGTGAACGTCAGAAAAAAAAATTCAGTAGTGTCAACTGATACCATTTTTTCAAGCAGCTAACAAATCTGCAGCTTCCACATTGTCAGGAAGACGAAAAAAAAAACACTGCTGTAACTCAATGAAAACATACAAAATATCTGGCAGTGTGATTTTGTTAGAATTTTGCAGGATACAAACTTTACGATTAAACAAATGCAACTGCAAACAAAACATAAATTACTCAATAAATAAAAACAAACTACCACAATTTCTTATGGTACATCAAAATGTTTTTTCTAAACATTTGCTATCTGTTAAATCACAAACTGCCTTTTTACATGTTATGGCTGCACGCAAAACAAGTATAATAGATATTTGTCGATGAATATCAGTGAAATGTTTGACTATTTCTTTCGAAATAGCTGTTCTTTTTTACATTGCTTAAAACATGCAAAACCATTCGGTCATATTTTCTGTTCATTCTACCTACACACTTTAGAATCAAACGAGTTGTTGATATTTTTCCATTTAGAATGAAACGAAAAATATAAAAAGATAAATTAGCAAACATAAAAGCATATACTTTGAAAATAATAGAAAAACGCAGTTACAAGTGAAAAAAATTTATGCAGTTAGGTTTAAAAAAAAAACTGCCATGAACGTATTACAACCTGGAAAGATTTTCCAAATGGAACCATTATTCTTGTTAACTTGGAATTTACATTCACCGTAACTTATTTTTGACCTCAAATTTAATACAACATATATTTCTATTGACAATCAAAACATGAACTCTGAACTCTACTTATCAGCAAATTAATGTTGATAAAATTTTAATAGTCCTTTGGTTGCTTGAAGATGAGCACACATGAGTATTATGATTTATCCGTTTTTATGATCCCGTTTTGCTGAATAATTTTTTTTTCAGGTGCCTTTTGTTATTTTTAAGTGTGAACACTTTTTATACATAACTTGCGATCCACAATCGAGCCTTTTTTGTTACTTATTCATCTCTAATATACAAACATCCGTAAAAGACCTCGAAGTTCCCGAAAGGCGGAATGAAACCACAGAATTTTTAGATGCGATTGTCTCCACACCCGAAAATTGCTCTCAAGTATTCTTTACATGCACAGAGCAGGAATGACTTTTTATCACCCTTAACGTTCTACCCAGTGGCCATTTCAAATCCATTAGACCCCTTCTGCAATTAAGATGTCACAGAAATTATCAATAATGAAAAAAATCGAAATTTGCACCCATAAACCTCAGATTGAGTCTGGCACATCAACTGAGCAATTTTTATTCACTTGAGAGGGATTTTTTATTGCTTGTAATTTTTATAAAGTTAACTGTCCTTTTAAATACTTTTTTTTCCCAATTTAACACAATATTTTTTAAGTTTCGATTTATTTTGTCATATTTTAATCGCTGTTACACTATTTAAATAAAGAATTCTATTTCATGAACTTATGAAGTAAAAATAAAGTGGTCTCTTTATCATTGTTTCACAATAGAAATAACCAAGAGAGCTTTGAGATATTAGACTAACTGAAACTTCTTTAAATTTATTTGTCGGCTTGTATACATTTTTTTTACTTAGTGAGAAAACCTAGAGCCAAAATACAGTCGCAGAAAATATAAAATATACATGTAGAAAAACATTTCACATAAATTATTAGAAACGCTATTTATACATTATTTTGGGTCATCCTATAAAACAACATGGATGACTGAATTCAAGCAGATTGCGTGCAAAGTGTCAAATGTAGTGGCGTAGACAACAAGAGTTTGGGGAAATTAACACCCCTCCTTTCAGAGGAAATTTTACTAAGAAACAATTTATAAATTTACATTAATATAAAAAATTTACCACCCCTAGACACCAAAACCTGTGGGTAAATCAGGCTATGCCAGTGGTCAAAAGTATGTGCATATATTTTAATGAACACTACTCAAATATATCAGACCTAAAATAATACTCTACATTTCCAAAAAAAAAAAATGTTACAAAGTATTTAGGTAAAATATTGCTCAGAATACGCATTTGAATAAAGAAACCGATTCAACTAAACACCTTTACTTCCTTAGCGTAAAAAAGTGGTATATATTTGTAAACAGGCCTCAACGTATTCCAGAGTGCGCATCATCTAAAATTAACTATGCCAAATTTCAATTTTTAACATCTTATTTTTTTATTTCTTAATTTCACGACTGATATTCCACCTGTGGAAGGAAAGTACACATTGCAGAATGACATAATCACCACGGCCAAGAAACATTTCTTTGTTTTATTATCCAGCCACTTATCTAATTGTGTAACTGCAACATATTTTTTGTTCAATAAACATACTTCTCTTTAACCAAACACAAAAAAAATTCTTTAAAACTACTGCTATCCATCACGACAACCAAATTTTGGAGTTCTCATGAAGAAAAAACTCTTGTGCAATTAATTTTGCTTCAAAGTTTATATATATTTTAACAATTATTGATTAAAATAGGCATAGAAAAAACTAAAAATAATTTAATTAACATAGTGATTTCCTGAATGTGCAAAACACATAAATAGAACCAAAGGAAATTTTTCTCTCTCTCATACTACTAAATCAATTTTGCAGTTTATATTTATATTACATAAAAAATGCGACTAACAGTTCGAGATATATTATGGAATTTTTCTTTATCACTGAATGTAAGCAACAAAAATTGCAGTAGGAAAAAAAAAAACTTTTTCTATGATATAAATTATTGTCCTATCAAAATTAATCGCATATAAAAATTAGCTTATGTAGGATACCTTCAATTGGTTGCTTGCTTTTTTAGCTCTCTTTTATTTGGCAATTTTTGTAGGCACACAAATTTTTGTTATTCTGATAGGGCCCAAATGTATGAATTGCAGGTTGTTCTATGCTTAAATTATTGTATATTCAAGAGGAAGCATTTTCAGTGAGTTATCAACATTTTCAAAGCATATTTTAAACAAGAGCTCAATTAATGGAACTTTTGCAATTGATTTTGTTAAGCAATTTAAAATAAATCCTATTAGCATGGTGAACTGATAATCATTCATATGTTGGTAATTATGTATGCTTAATATTAATAATTAATTATGTAGCTATTATGTTTTCATTGATATTTCTATGTAGTCTATATCATAACTATGGCCACTTTTAAGTTTAGTATCTTTGCAAGTTGTTTCTAACTGCCTAATTTAACTGTTAAGTGACACAATTTATCTGCTGATCCAGTTTTTTTTATCATTGCTTAACCTAGATGTCTAGAAAATGAAACTTTACATGCAACATTGTTATCTATGGCTAAAGCAAAAACAATGGGTCACTAAAAGGATTAAATAACATTTAAAAAAATTCCCAAATCTCAGCATTACAAATGTAAGGTGTGAATCTATATAACTGATATAAGTTTCCATCTCCTTACAGTTTTTTGCACTATTCATTGCATATAAGACTATAATCTGCCAATTTCTCCTATATTAAAAGTTTTATTAAAATGTCAATTGTCTATACAAATAATAAAAATCAGCTTATACATACAACAAAATGATGCATTGTCTTAGTGTAAAGAAAAACTGTCTTAAACAAAAAAAGCATAAACTTATGATTTCCCTAATGTCAATTGCTCGACTGCTGAGCTATTATCTACGAATCAAAATTTCCTTTATAAACAGTTATGAATCTTATAGAATGCAGTCAGTAGACAAAATTGGATTTAAATATCCAGAATCAGATTATCCATTAGGCACAGTGCCTACAAAACATTTGGGACCATATACAATTTTTGACTCAAGACAAAAATAATACCACCAACTAATACCACCAACTCAAGACAAAAATAAGAAAAGGAAACTGCTAAATCGAACTCGGTAGAAATTACATGAAAAACAAATTGTATATAAGGATGCACAGATATTGACGTGGCGGTAAATAAATGCAAATATATTTGATTACTTCTCTAGTCAACAAAGAACAGGCAGAGATGTCCTTACGTAAATTAAACATTAACTTTGAGGCTCTTTTTGTTAGCAAAATCATAGATACCTACACCTTCGTTTCTTTTTTTGAAAAGGCTCGTCTTTAATTGAAAGCAGTGCATGGAAATGGTCATTTTTGTTCCATGGTTGACTGCAGCTAGTTCTTTATATTTTCCAACCTTGAAAACGAGTTACTGCTCTTCACAACTTGTTCCAATGATGACGAGATACAGTAAACTTCAGATTATCCAGCACCTTATTTAGCAGCACACCTGCTCTAATGGCATATTTTCAAAGTATTTATTACAAATCACTCTCCTGTATAATGGCATCAAAAGTTCATTGATATTGTTGTTAATGTAGGGAAGTCGGAAGCTGCAGCAAATTCAAAGGAAGATGATTTGATTCAGAGAGGGGAAAAAAGTTTCCTGGAGTATTGCTGAGCAAAGTCAACCATTATCAAATTTTTGAAGCAAACCCCAGATTTTAGCAAAATTGTAAGTTATGCAGGCTCATGTTAGGCTAAACACCATTATTGAAAAAAAAAAGACATGTTCAAACTAGTTGATATTTGTTGAAGAAAGCATCTGAGAAAGCCGACCTTCAAAGACAATTTTGATATATCAACTTTTATCTTTGATCTACCTATGAAAGTAGTAGATGATGTATCATCTCCTAGAACACCAAAAGGATGTAAACACTGCAAGCTTTATTTATTACAGTGTTGTGTAAAGATGAATAGTAGTGTAATTTCTGGAATACACTATTGTACACAAAACTTGAGTTGCACCTGTAGTACTGTTCAATTTATGTAAACAGTGTTACTGCCCTAGTGTTTGATCTTCAGATGCTTCATTTGGTGATTACTTACACAGCTACATATGCATGGCTTTTATTACTTCCATATATTGTAATCAAAATTGCTAGCTTGAAAGTAGCTCTCAATCTAACAGCAACCCCAATCCCCATGCATGCCAGATAATCAATAATTTATTGTACAATGCTAAATCAGAGGTCAGACAGTGGCCCTGCTAGCCACCTTAGTAACAATATTTTTTATATAGGTCTCTCTTGGAGGACCTAGGAGTGCTTACAGCCAAAAAAGGCCTTAATCTGGCCCTGAATACCACCAACTCAAGACAATATTTCTTTTACACTTAAGATCATTGATCTGCATATCTAACAGGTTGCTCTAAACCAGTTATTCAAGATTGGCTATATAATTTTTAGCGACACTAAATATTGACCCCGATTGTTGCACAAAGTCAATTTCAAAGTACTAATTTACACAATATAAGGTTCAGTTCTGTTAATAAAGAACTTCTGATTAGTAGCTGGTAGCTCAATGATAGATCACCTTATGTTATCAAAAGATTATAGGTTTCTATTCCACCCAGCTAAAGACAATTTATCCTACACTTAATCGTGCTGCGAGTACTTACCTGTGATATTTTAACATTAAATTATTGGTGTCAATATTTTTCACACTGATTTGGTATTCAATTGATCTTTAGTTATCTCTGACAATTAGTATCTCATGTCTGATCTTAAAAATGTTGGAATTCTGCTGTGAAATAATTATCAGCCAATCTCAAAAATGCAAAAAATATTGTGGAATTTCAGCAGCGATGGAAATGTATTTTAGGAATTGGGTACATGCTTGGTGAATAAAAAAAAATTCCCCTCAAGTAGTCATCAGAGGTCTGTAACAAACTTTCAGTTCCAAAGAACTGAAATATTTGAACTGATGGACAATGACTTCCATGTGCAAGGGTGTTTTCTTTCTCCCTTTCTTGCCAAGAAAGGAAGAAATCTCAACACTGGTAAAGTTAACCAGCTACACCAACCAGGAGCTTTTGAAAATTAGGCTTCAAAGCTAAATAGAAAACTTTGGCTTAAAACACAAGAATGCAAGAACAGAATCAGATTATAAGATCACAATTACTGACCCAGACTTCCTCCACAGCTGTATCATTGTATTCATGTGATTTAAGAAGCTCCCCCTGTATATACAATGACAAGTAATTCTTATGTTATTCTTGGGTATGAAAGATCTATTCCTATGCTTTGACAGATATAATATTTTAAAGACATATTACTTTACCTAACAGTGAACCGGTAAAATTAAAATTTATTTAATGGAAGAATAGACTACGTGCTTTCACTTGATAATTATAACTTTTAATAGCCTAATCTGAGGTCTTACCAGACACTTAAAATACAGTAGGTTTCTAAGTAGGTAGTATGTGTACAAATTATAGCAAATTCATTATGACTAATTTTACTTATGCTGGTATTCAACATAATGCAACAATTTAAAGTCTGAATTTGCTATTTTTAGTAAAGTCTATGAATTCTGTTTTTAATTCAGAGGAATAATGTTGTTTAGACCTAATGAATTAGTTTTTTTAATGCACATCACAGAAACATTCACTTTTTAGTACTTTGAATTAAATGTAATAACTACAAATCCAATGCCAATAAAAATGTGCTTTTCCATAAACAAAGAAAGCAAAACAGTAAGTTGTGTTGGATAATTTGAGTGAAGATAGCAGGCACAAAATTAGATTTAAGATAGATTTTATAACACAAGTTCTAATATATATATGCCCCCTTTGTTCCAGTAAATAGCCTAGATTATTCTAAAGTTGAGATATATATTACATTATATGTTCTAATAAAATTTCTCTGTTCTGAAAGTGGCTGGATTCACTTGAAAATCTGCATGTTTGTGATAATCATATAATGCAAATGACCAGCTTCCAAATAAAATTGCTTCAGAAATGGAGACAGTGGGTCAGTACTATGGAAGCAATATAAAAACAAATGCCCAAACTTGATAGAAATAGTATACAGGGTGTGGAAATGGTAAGATTTTGATACAATCAACATTTCTTAAAATTTATGTGAAGAATAAATAAAAACCTTATGCTCATAACTAATTTAACTCACAGCAATAAATTTAGTATAGTGATGCATTTAGAAAATTACTGATATTGGGGGAAAAAACTACTTATCTAGCATCTACATATCAGTAATCATGGCTGATCACCCTCCCTCCATTGTTTTTACCCAGGAAACTATAATATTGTTTAAAATTTGGATGTAATCTGATGCCATTTAACTGGAGCATCACCCAACCGCAAATGATACCTAACTGTCTTAGAATTAAAATTAGGACAAGTATCAGAAATATTCCATTAACATAAACTAAAAATTTAAATTTAGCTCTTTAATATCATAACTTTTTATAAAAAAAAATATCCCTTCAAGCAGCTGCTTGCTACAGAGGTCTGACAGGAGCTTGTCAGTTTTATATGCCACAGTAGAAGGTCTGTGAGGATGGCGGGACCTCAGCAGAAAACCACTTCCAATTATTTTTACAGAATGACTGAACAAAAACATAGCTTATTTCACCATTACATGACTGATTTAAGTTTCAGAGAGGAATATTATTTTTAATTCTTCATATTGTAATTTTGTTTAAAAAAAAAACTGTGGTATATTTCATAACACTTTTGGACACAGAAAAGAAACAGACCTCTTTGGGAAAAACAATTCCAGCAGATCACAACATTTTTCAAACTAAGAATTTTTTTGACACAATTTTTCATACCACCATGCTGTTTCAGTTTTACACTACTTACAAATATACAATGGAGTTTAATCTAACATATGCAATTTATTAGTTTAATAAATATTTACAATACTATTCAACAGCTGGTTACAAAACTTTTTAAGATAAGGATTATTTTTGCAAGAGGCAGATGCTGATTTTAAATTAAAAAAAATAAGTTTTTTAAAAAATCCCACACTGTACAAATTTATATTTGTTTTCCAATTTTAGATTTGTCATAATTAGCTGAAAAAAAGTTAATTAATATTGACTCCTGCTTGAAGAACAAAAATAGTAATTGAAAAAAACCTAAGAAATTCTTTTTTTTTTTCAAATGCAACTTCACAATACTCTTTTGAACTCATCTCTAAGGACCTATAAGGATCATCACCTATAAGGACTCAATAATATAATATGCTCTTTAGCTGTGCCAGAAACATTCAGAAATAATTTTTTCAAATTAAGCAACTAAATAACAAAGTAATATTCATCAATATTAATCAGCATATTACAGAAACATTAATTAAAAGAAAGCATTTCTATGTCTTCCATATATTGAATCATCTGTTAGTAAGGTTTCCTCTGGGTTTCAGAAATATTTTACACTATTTTATGACTCTAACAGAACTAGTAACTGAATATTAAATTTAAAGAGAAACTGGTAAAACAAAGCATCACAAAATATATACAAGTTTTATACAGCCAATATATAAAACATAAGCAAAATTTAATCTACCAAGTGCTGTTATTATTTGCAGACAGAGGATATTGAAATTCTTAAAAATGTTGCGCAATGTTAGCAATTTCTGAATGAATTGTTTTACACCTGACTAGTGCCTTTTGATGCACAATGAATAAATTCTAGGTTAAAACAAACCAAAAGACTCAGAACATGATATGGTAAGCAGACTGCCATAAAGCTTTTCAAGGCAACACCTGTTAAATTCGAGTATTTTTATATCCACAAGGTAAATTTTCCTGCATGGTGGACGACTTACAAAGATGTTCCAGATGTTGTCACAAGATTAAAGTGTAGGAACTGTGCTAGGTATTTCCCACTCCCTCTTTTAGTGGGAGTTAAGCACCCTAATATCTCTTTAGTCAAAACATGCCAATATTTAACTTTGTGCCTGTTTAAATTAATGGACTCTTATGCAAATATGAGTGATCATGTTGAAAAACGAGGAAAAAAAATTAAAAACAAACTTAAAATTCTCTGTTGTTGACAGAGAATTTTAAGTTACTTTTAAATAATTTCTGAGCAAGGTCCTTTTATTTGTATTTGAGAAAAAAAAAGGTGAAGTTAGCAATGAAAAATACTGATTAAAAAAATTATGATGCATATAGCATAAATAAATTGTAGAATGGCTCGAAAGTTTGGTGTTACTGGAAGTAATGCAAAGTGTTGGTAAAAACAAAAAACTATCTCTTAAATGAACACCATAGAAGGAAAGCAATTTGGAAGTCAAAAAAGGGTGTCACGAAAAAACTATCAAGTCATACAATCTGTTCAAGATAGATGGAAAAGGATTAAAAAAAATCCCTCTTAAAAGCTATATAACTGTAGATTTATAGATATCAAGAATTAAATCTAAAACATGCATTTAATGATGCATGCAAATGGTGCTTTGAAATTGGCGTCCTTATAATTGCATATAAGCTTAGCTTAAAGGTTACCCTGTGGATTTCAGCAAAAACATCTTTTTGATAGGCTTAAAGTAAAAACAACAGTATCTACCCTATTAGTCTAATATGCAATACAGATCAAACCCTCTGGTGTTCTTTACTGTTCATAATAAGAAAGGAGGTCAGCAGTAAAAAATCTACAGGCAATAAGAAGCCTATAATAATGTTTAAGCTAGAAGACAGAATAAAATTCTCACTATAATAGTTTTAAAAAGCATAGTTAAAAATGTTTTGCAGCTTAATTGTGTGCAAGAAGGGAATGTGGAAAGATTTATTTTGGACTGGCTTAAGGTTTAGAGAAGACAACAGTGAATGTTATGAGGACAATGTTTGTTAGATATATTTAGCAAATACCCAACTTTCAAGGTAAAAAGCATAAAAAATTAGTGCATCTTGAAATCATCTCAAGAGGTAATACCTCAAAGTTATAAATTCTGGCTAGGATTTTTACAAAACTACTGAAATATAATCTTATAAAGCTATTCATAAATTGGTTTCTTCTTTATAACCTCACCCTTATTCTGGTCAGTAACAAAATCATCAGCTGGTGTATGATATAGGATGCATCATGCAAGGATTGGATTTTCACTTAGAGTATTGCTCATGGTTTCATCAAATGCTGTAGTTCAGATGTCTTGAACAACTAAAGAAAATTTTGCAGTAGCATATACAGGGTGATTCAAAACTTATCGTTCAAATTTCGTGGGGAGGTAGGGAATACGTCAGGAAACCGATTTCACATAGGAAAGTATGTCCGCAAATGTACGCATGCGTATGTAGAGGGCGCTGTGTGTACCCAACCAGTGTACAGCTCGCCTGACCACTCCCGCTGTCATCAGTGTATGAGCTGACTTACTAGTGATAAGATGAATCGTGTTACGCATCAAGAGCTAGCGGATATGCATCTCGCATATGGGGCAGCTGGCGAAAGCGGCCGCCGAGCTAGGCAAGTTTACGAAGACCGATACCCCAATAGAAGAATACCACAGCATCAAATGTTTGCACGTGTGCATCGCAATCTGCACGAACTTGGTTCACTGCGCAGCAACATGCAGGATACGGGGAGAAGACGACTGACGCGGACTATCAACGTCGCAGAACAAGTCCTACAGTCCATCGAAGATAATCTGAATACCAGCACACAAGCTATTGCTCAGCAGCTTGGGGTCTCTCAGTCAGCAGTGTGGCGGATACTGCACGAGGAACGTGTGCATCCTAACCATCTGCAAAGGGTGCAGTTACTGCATCCTGACAATTATCCGAAGCGTGTGGAATTTGCACAATGGTTCATGCAGAAAGGTGCCGTGGACCCCAGTTTTCCAGCTTCCGTCCTTTTTACAGATGAAGCTTCATTCAGTTATGAAGGTGTGTTCAATACACACAATTCACATGTGTGGGCTTACGACAACCCACATGGTACGAGAAGTCACGCTGCGCAACATCGTTTTGCCGTAAATGTGTGGGCTGGAATCATTGGTGACTGTTTGTTGGGACCTTACTTGTTACCGCCCCGATTGGACGGCCGGAAATACTCAATATTTCTCGAGACAGTGTTACTGACTTTTCTGGTCGCTGTTCCTGCACATATCCGCCAAGATATGTGGTATCAACATGACGGGGCTCCAGCCCATAGCACAATTGTTGCGCATGATTTCCTGAACCGAACATTCGGAGCTGGATGGATCGGTAGAGGTGGACCGATTGCTTGGCCACCCAGGTCACCTGATTTATCGCCCATGGATTTCTTTTTGTGGGGGGCCATGAAATACCATGTGTACGAGACCCCTGTCGACAGTGAAATGGACCTAGTTGCACGAATAGTGGCCGCCGCAGGCATTGTCCGTGATATGCCAGGCATTTTTGAAAATGTTCGGCGGTCAATGCAACGGCGCTGTGAATCCTGTGTCCGTGTAAATGGTCGCAATTTTGAGCACCTACTGTGAACCTGTACTTTACCTTGTTGGAATAAAAGCCATATTCGTTACCACTTAACTGTACTATTTCCTTGTGTTCACTTTACTTGTCCATTTTGTTCATGTAGATGACGTTTGCAGACATACTTTCCTATGTGAAATCGGTTTCCTGACGTATTCCCTACCTCCCCATGAAATTTGAACGATAAGTTTTGAATCACCCTGTAGAACAGGACAGCATATAAAATCACTCCAGCAAAGAAGACAGCAATACTGACACTGCTATCGAGACTGAAGAACTGTTTATAGTAATTGCAGCAAAGGTCACTTGTGATAATCTTAGAATTACATATGGCACTTTTGTCTAGATATCTAATTTTTTTTTCGTACTTTTATTGCAAAAATCAGTTTTTTTTAAACTACACAAATTAATTCCCAGCAAATTATTTGTTTACTATTAAGCTGTTTAAGTATCATGATGACAATGAGTGTAGAGGAAAAATTGTCTGAAGCCAGATGATAAGGACTGAACCCACGACTCCTTGATGAAAATTTTCCCTCTACACTCATTATCATGATATTTAAACAGCCTAATAGTTGGGTTGTTTTACCTCTGAGCAGCACTTTTTTTGTACACAATGGGCTAAATGACCAGGCTACAAGGACCCTGAGGGCTAAGAGAAGGTTGGGGGAAGAGAACCCACTGGACAGCTGTTAGGAGATAGATGGTAGCCTCCCGTCAAGGCCATCCAGTGTGTTCTTTAACGTGCAGAGGGTATGGCTCTCCTGCATGTGGATTTCAGCACACAGTTTAACATCCATCCGGCAGACAGTGGTCTTTCCAAGTCCATTGGTGTCTCCTATTGTTGAGGGTAGGGTGGGAAGTTTTGTACAGATAAATCTCAATATTGGCTCAGCTGGGACTTTAAAACTGCAGATTGCGAGCTTGGTGTGCTATCAGCCGAGTCACCCCTGCCCCAACCTAACAGTGATTAAATGCTTAGCAACTTTTTGTTAAATACATATTATGATATTTTTGTTTACAAACACATTTTTTTTGTTTTTAGCTGGATCTAAAGCAAGGGGTCATTTTATATATGAGGTCAGCCTATAAGTGGGAATACACTTTATAAGTTAAGGATGACTTACATTTGGGCAAATATACTTTTATATTGTTTGTCATGAATAAGTAATAATATTTATTGAGGAAAAAATTCAATCTTTAATGGGAGAAAAAAACTTAATGGTAATGTCACAAAGTACAGAGATTAAAAATGATGATTTTGGATTAAACCTTTTGATTTGCAGCTATAATTTGGAATATCATTTATTAATATAAATTTAATAAATAATAAATAAATACCCCCTCAAGCAGCTGCTTGCCACAGAGGTCTGACAGGAGCCTGTCAGTTTATATGCCACAGTAGATCTGAGAGGATGGCAGGACCTCAGCAGAAAACAATACGAACATCCATGCCTTATCTGGGGCTCGAACCCAGGTCCCTTAGATCAGTAGCCAAGCGCGCTAACCACTCGGCCACGTAATAATTAAAAAAACCTCGGATGTTAAATTTCCTACTGGTACAAATGCACACAATGCATTTGACTGAAATAGAATTATAAATATTTCAAATTTATATAATCTTTAAACTAAGAAAGTGATTAATACTAGTCTTGTAGTTTAACTATCATATCAACATCTGCTTTTTAACTTTCTTGTTAGGCTATTTCTCATACTCGATAATTAATTGAAAAATGTACACCGAAATTTTTTTCCACATATTCATATTTTTTTCAATGTTTTTTAACAAGCAATATACTTTTAGCACTTATCTACAATAAATGTTTCTTACAAATATATTTTCTAAAAGTTGCCTAAAAAACTTAGTATAAAAATAAATTTCCTATATAAGAGGTTGAACTGTAAAATTAATGCCTGATGATAAGGATCCTAAAACTACTCTCAGATTACTTGCTTATCAAGTAACCAATAAAAACATAATGGTTTAAAATGTGTATTCTTGATTAAATGTGCAGTTACAAATTTGGTTTTAAAAATTCCTAGCTTTTTAAATATTAGTTTTAAATGTGATCTATGGTTCATAATTTTTTCACCAATAAGTACTTGCTAGTAACATGATATGGATTATAAACCAATAAGATTTCTATTTCTTTTTTCGTAATTTAAATGATTTTTATTTTTGGGCAATTTTCCTTTGGCCTGCATAGTTAGGAAACACTGCATATTAATGTGCAGAATTTGTTTAGGCACTTGGAAGATTAATATTTTGCAGTTACTAAAATAGACAACAAATCTAAATAAAAAGATGTCTAAAATAAGAAATCTTGTTTTATATTTGCTTAAATGGATTTCTATTTAATAATTAACTAAGAATATTGTTGAAACATATCAATCTATGAAATTATTGAAAATTTGTGATATCTCTAGAATAACTTTAGGACTAGCTATACCTATACTCCTTCCCATACTGCAATGACTACAATAAATGGAAGAATTTTTTTCTTCTGAGCAATGCATAATTACATAGATTGGTTAAAATTTATCTTACTGAATTAAGCTTTGAGGTTTCCAGTGTCATCTTTAGCATTCAGTATTGGATAAATTCATCAGTTGCATAGTCCTTCTCCAAACTGTCTGCTCATAATAATTAAATGGAAGCACAGTCCATTTGTGCCTGAAATTCTGCATTTACTGCTGCAGATTTTGCTCTTAACTCAAGCAAACATTTCACTGGATTTGAGCAGGAAGCCCTTAGGTAACAAATCATGACTAATTCACGAATTAGACTGTAGAACAGGCTGAATTGGTTAGGTGGGATATTACCGGTACTTATGCAAATTTCATTAAATAAGTTACTGTATCTCAGTTCATACTGGCCAGCAACAGGCTAAGGTAATTATACAATTTCTTTTAAATCATATGTAATTATGTTAGGACTGTTTAATTCGCTTCCTTGGTGGTCCAATTGGAGGAGTCTGTTGGGTAGCCAAAGCCCTGAATGCTTCAGCAATAAGATGAGGTTGTCTATGCACCATAGATTTCCATCCAGTTGTTTCCATCACATCTGTAGCATGTCTGAAAAGAGTGAGCAAAAAATATAATTAATGATTTAAAATACAAAACATAATTAAAATCTGAAACATTTAGCATATTGAAATAAACTTCTCAAAACCAACACTACCGACTTATGCAATTTTGAACTGCTGATAAATTAAATACTTTTTCATCTTATAGAAAGGTGAATTTTACTGAGATATTTCATTTTAATATATAACTGCTACCTACGTGTTAATGAAATCTATGGAGTGAGCTTTCAACTGGTCAGCACTGTGCATATCAGCTAAAATCAGAACATCTGTTGCAGTTTCGACAGATAAATTTGAACACAAGGCTTCTTCACATATAACTTTTAGCCTATCCAGAGCATACTAAAAAAATTAAAACATATGATCAGAAAACCATAGTAAAAGTTCTATAAACATGAAATTACTTCTTCACATATAACTTTTAGCCTGTCCAGAGCATACTAAAAAAATTAAAACATATGATCAGAAAACCACAGTAAAAGTTCTATTAAACATGAAATTAGAATTTTACAGTTATCTTTATATGATACTAGCAAAGTTTACCCAGTTCCTTCATTTCAATTAGTCACTTAGTTCCTTTATTTCAATTAGTTGCTCAGTTCCTTAACCCTTAAAGTGACCAAAGAGGGTTTACCACTCTTTAACTTAAGGATGTAAGTAGCCCTTTTTCGTCTGAATTTTTCTTATTTTATTATTCAGAAAGAAATTTTGTTTCATTTGGTATGTATCATGATCTACATATATATCTGTTAGTCACTGCAAGATAAGAGTTCTAAATTTCAGTTATTTTTCTCACAAAAAAAAAGTTAAAACTTATCTTAGTTACAATTACATACAATGTGAGAAACCTGACACTTTAAGGGTTTAATTCAATTAGGTTTAGCTCTCAAAATAGATATATTAAATAACATTCCCTTAATTATAGGCTTTCAGTAAAGGGGACAGAAAAAAGGAGATATAATTTAAGGTGGCACAAGACACTCTCCACATCAAAAGCTTTCATTCAAGTTAGCAATGAAAAATACTGATTAAAAAAATTCAACTAATAAAAAATTAACTATACTTCGCAATCATTCACACATTCTGTTCCCTTTCACATGTGCTTTGGGGGGAGGGGAGGACTTTTTCTCTACTTCAAGTTATGATAAAAAGGAAGCTGTATACTGACAACTAGTGCTTTATTGTTTAGGAGGAATTCTTGCTCTTTTTTTTTCAAAGGGAAAGCTTGGTTGGAAGACAAAACTATTACACTGCTTTAGATTATAAAAAGAAGCTGTATACAAATTTGGTATTCTGATCATTTAGTGCGATTTTTTATTAGACAGACAAACTATCTGAATTATTTAAAAGAATACCTCAAAAATAATTACAACACAAAACTGAAATATAAAGCCATTATAAAAGAATACTCATATTTCAATATTTTAAAGTGCTATATTTTATTATATAATTAGATAACAAAAGTAATTATGAGCACAAAATGTCAATACACTTCTAAAGTTCAACGTCTGTTTCCAATCCATGCAATATTCAACTTAAACTCATGCTTGGTTCAGCACATCTAGTATAACACTTGCAACAGTTGCAGCAACTTCCCCTAAATGCTGAAAATAATGATTTTTTTTTTGAATAAATATAATTTTAGCGTCTACCCCAAAACAGAAGTCAATGGTGTCTAATCAGGACTTCTCAGGGGCCACAAGATCGATTAACCTCTACCAATAACTAATTTGGAAAGTTGACTCAAGACAGCATTATAAGTAATACTAGCACTACAATGTGATACTAACTTCATCTGAGCTGCCAACCTAGAACGACAGAATTATGATTTGGAAGAATGAAAAATCAGAGGAAATTGGAGATCAGCAGTTCATGGTGCTCAGGCAACATTTTGTGAATGCAACACAATAATGCGTTATGTCTTGACAGAACACTCGACTTCCGAGAGGTGACTAAAAAAATTCATTTTTCAAGAATTATGCCAAGTTTCTTAAAATTACTTCCGTGAAAAAATTCCACTAAACATGTGACTAAGACTAATGAAAAACGTGTTTCAATATCTCACAAAAATCAATAATCTCGTTGGAGACAGCTTTTTTAACAAGCACATACCACTAAACAACGAACTACCATTCTGCAATTTAAGAAAACCACAGAACAAAATTATTAGAGACAATCATTTTAACTTGAACATACTACTGAACAACGAACTACCATTCCATCCTTTTTACCCATCCCCCAAAAAACACTAATCTTATAACCTAAAAAACAAAATTGTAAACAATTCTTCTCTGATCCGCAGTATAAAAAAATCTCTCGGAACTAAATAATCCCATCACAGACAAGTTTAAAAAACTCGCCAAAGATCCTCAGTATAAAAATAGGCACCAGAACTAAATAATCCCATTAGAGAAAACAAGCCTAAAATCTCGAATTATCAGAAACAATTTCCCACTGATCAGCAGTATAAAAAAGCTTCCAGAACTAAATAATGCCATCAGAGTAAACAATGCACTGACATCCACATTATTTAAAAAAACCTTGAGCAAGATAATCTCATCGGAGACAACCATTTTAAACAGAGCATATTGCTAAAGAAGAAATCGTCCCATTTCCCACTTAACACAATAATAGGGAATATGCATTAACTAAGTATCACAAATAGTCTGAAACTTTCAATACTTATCTAAAGCAAAATTTATACATTTATGCTACATATATGGAAATTAAATCCAAATTGTATTTAAAAAATGCATTTATATGAATAGTCTGCCCCTTCCAGTTAAATAAACTCGAACCATTTATTCACCTTAGAGGGTGAGACCTGGAAACAAAAATCAAGAACCAAAGACCATATGAAATATATCAACAGATAATCGAATAAATCATTCGATCAGATGAAAAGCTATTATACTGTACGTTATTCACTTATGTTACTTTCCACTCCTTAAGAAATTTACCACTCGTGGCACCATCTAGTGAGTGAGTGCTGTAAACTGCAGATGTAGCAACTTTTGATTATTAGTTGCTTGTTATTAGTGATTAAAATATATTTATATAACATATTTTGTTATTTATATTACATTTTTAGCATGTGTACTTATTCATATTAACTTAATCTCTAATAATCAAAAATATGAAGTAGGCATCATCCAACAATAAACAATATATTGCAAAAGTAAAGATTTACAATACAGAGAGAATAGCAACAATTATTGAACCCCTTTCTCAAAAGTTTTTTTTGTGCAAAGCTTGGATCATCAGCAGTAGCAAGCTTTGTATGTAACACAGGAAATGGTGCGTGTCACAGTCAATTGAACTGCAGCTGTACATTTTACCCAGATATAATTCCAAGAGTTTTTGATATTAATGAAAATTAACTTAATCGCCAATAATTAATATTCAATATGTAAGCATCATTCCCTGAAGAATAACAGATCAATCAATATATTTCAAAAGTTAGCATTACTATACCTCAAGAATTACAACAAATAGTATTTGCGACTTTTTTTTTAGAAAACGCTTGGATCACTGGCAGTTGCGCTTTGTCATGTGGGACAGGAAGCATTGGCTTATCACAGTCAAGTCACTACATCCGTATGTTTCTGATATTAATGAAAGTTAACCTAATAGCTTAGAGTGTTAGTTATTAAATATATTAATAACTAACAATCAATATGTATATATCATTCATTGATTAATAATCGACTAATAGCCTCTGAGTGGCATTTTCATTGCTGCTCGGACGTGTTCAGCTGCTGGGTGTAGTTTTGGTAAAATGAAACTGACATCTGCCAAGTGAAATGCAATAGGAAATTAAGTAACAACAGTAGGGAGCATAATTAATTATAACGAAAAGTGCTTCAAATGTAATGAAAGAAAAGTTTTAATCCCTTATCAACACAATAGCCCAATCCATAGCAATAGACATGCATTGGGACCCATTGAAGTTCCAATGTCAATCGTGGCTTACAAATAATATATCTCTAATCTGTATTATTTTCCTCACTCTGAAGTTTCCTATTCTAAGCAATCCGATAATATTTAGTTCGCCAGAGCCGGGAGAGTTTGGTAATAGGTTCAATAAATACTCATTTTAGAAGCAATATATGACCTTCAACTCTGTAAAAGAATTTAGGTGTGGACTTTGCCATGTGTTCTGTGAGGATGGGAAATGTAATAAAAAATAAATACCCCTCAAGCAGCTACTTGCCACAGAGGTCTGACAGGAACTTGCCAGTATATATACCATAGTAGAAGGTCTGTGAGGATGGCAGGACCTCAGCAGAAAAACAACATGAACATCCATGCCTTACCTGGAGCTCGAACCCAGGTCCCTCAGATCAGTAGCCAAGCACACTAACCACTCGGCCATGGGAAGTCAGTTGAATTCTTTAGAAATTTCCTCTAATTGATGTACAGGTGAGTCCCACAAGCATGCACAGATTAAGGAGTGGTGCTACAGCAGCACCTTCAGTACAGTAAAAGAGCTAAATCGGAAATAATTATTACCTTTCATTAAAATTCTCCTTTTAGGAAAAGAGCAAAAACACTGTAGAATTTGGAGGCAAATTTTCGTTAGTGTGAAACTGAAAAAAACACAACCTAAAATCGGTTTTTTAAAGACAAAATCAGATTTTCGGATTTTAAACCAAAAATCGAAGTAGTTGGCAGCTCTGAACTTCATGCTGTCAAATGAAGGAAACTTAGAGTTTGACATTTTGGACATATAAGTACTTTTGTTACTTAGATATTTAATAAAATATAGCAGTTTAAAATATGGGTATTCTTTTATAATGATCCTGTATAAAAAACACTATGCAACTTTTATGCTTATGGTTACATTGCAATACTGATAAAAGATCTGTTCATATTAGTGGGGCGGGGTGGCTCTTGGTAACATGCTAGGTTCGTAACTTGCAGTTCCCAGGTTTGAGTTCACAAAACACCTCGTCCTGTCCATGGTCACTAGGAGACACCAATGGGCTTGGAAAGGTGACCATCCATCGGATGGGATCTAAAGCTGTGGCCCCATGTGCGGGAGAGCCATTCCCTGTGCTCATTAAAGAACATGCTGGATGGCTTGGATGGGAGGCTGCCATCTGTCTCCCAACAGCTGTTCCAGTGGGTAAACTAAAATAATTTTATTTCTGCTGAAAATCATGCAAACTCTTGTTGGTTATGATAGTTTCTTATATGCTATAGTTAAGAATTGCAAAGGTACAGAAAAATTTATTAAAAAAAATTGTGTGTAAAAAGTGCAATATTGTATAAAGGTGTTTTAAAGAATTTTTCTCAGGATTTTGCTGTCTTCATCCAGTTTTTCAAGAATGGTCATTGCATATTCCTTATGGGCTACCTCTCTCCCCTTATACTTTGGTGTAATTGCCTGCACCACTTGTAACTAGTAAGCATACAGATGCAAAACTTTTCATAACATCCAATGCACAGTCTAATGTAGAATTTGCAACCCGTGTCAACTTAGGTGGACTGCAGTCAAAGACCTTGTATATGCTTTCAACATTTTCATCAGACACATATGGACATCCTGACAATGTTTGTGCAAAACACTTCTTGTTTCCTTAAACTGTTTGTACCAAGCATGTATCAATGGTCTTGATAATGCAACAATGCGTCTTATGATACACTAAACTGTCTTTGGACTTGCATATCCAATTTCATTTTGATAAATCACTGCACACAACATGCCTTCTCCTGCGAGTTCATGACAGCTGAGATGATGATTCACACAGATGGATGTAATGTCAGAACAAGAGGTGCTGCAGTCTGTTGGGAACTCAGTGTAACTTTGAGTTTCTCTCACAGATGATGCACAGTGATACATAGTTTTTATTAATGAGTAAAGTTGCCAAGATAATTTATATACGCTCTGTGTCTTAATATATATTATTTTCCAGCCCTCAAGAAACTGCTATAGCTAGTTATAAGAAATAAAAAAAAAATGTACCTTGTCTGCAGCAGCTAAAAGATCATCAGCCATTTTTTCTAAGTTTGGTGCTTTTCCAGTATATATAAAACGGAGCATTTCTCTTAGTACCTCATGATCCATGTCTGTAATTTCTACTCGATTCTGCAAAAGAAATTTACATATTTCGGCAAAAGTTTACAGAAATCCACAAGTTTTCAAAACAACTATGAATTTTAATATGCTGTAAGCTGATACATCATTTTTGCTATACTCATGCTATGCACTAGAAAGCAATTTATCATTTTATAATATTGTGTTGCAACTCCCCCCTCCCCAGCCCTGAAATAAACTGCCCTCCTTAACAGCTTTAAAATGTCTACTGCTGATTTAGCTGTTCTGAAAGTTGATGAAACTAGTAAAATGATCAAATAGGTAAGTAGGCCCTGTTGTGGCTACACTCGCATTATGCACCAGAAAGCAATTTATCATATAATAGTACTATATTACAACTTTTTTCCCCTAAAGAAACTGCCCTCCTTAACAGTCTTAAAATGTTTACTGCTGATTAGCTATTCACAAAGCTGATGAAGCTAGTTAAATGATCAAATAGGTAAATAGGCCCTGTCGTGGTCAACAATTACATTGCTCATTTGCTAATGATTTCTTCCTACTTCAAATATTTTACAATTAAATTATCAGCTAGAATTTCTTCATGAATTTTAATCATTCCTTTCTGTTAGTACTTTTGCAATGCTTCTGAAATATTTAACTAACAAAAAGGCTTTATATGACTGAACGTAGTTGGCTTCATCATGCAAATATGTATTTATTTTTCAATTTAGCATCTGTTTAGTATTAAAACTTTTTACTATTTTCAAAAGCATTTTTATTGATCAGTAAATATATAGAACTAAAAGAATAATATATCATCTCTGGAGACTATGGAAAGCTCATTTTTAAACAGAATGATGTGTGTTATTTTCAGACATTCATATCCTCCAATGGTGAAAATTTGAACTAATGGATGAGTTGGAAAATGCAAAGAGTAATATTTATTAATCCAACCAAAAAGTAATTTTCATTTATCTCTTAAAACAAAAAAAATGTCCAGAGGGACATAATTTTTTTTACCTATCTTGGGGGAGGGGGGAGTAAAGGGATAAATTGCTGGTTGTCAATGTAACCAATGATCTTGACCATTGCACTCCACTACCAAATTATAAATTTTTAGCATAGATTGTATGCAATATTCATTTAACATTTTGCCATTTTCAACTTTTTCTACTGTTAGAGGATTTTATTAAAACTTTTGGGATATTTGGAGAATGCAAATTCTAATATTTCATCAATATATATTTTACTCTAATTTTGTTTTTCTTTTCATTTATCCAGTGTTGGCAAATGTCCAATATATTTATCCAGTGTGGCCTTACAAAGCTCATGCCCCTCTAGGCAAAAAATAGTCAAGGGAGATTTGCATACTGCCTGTCAGTGGTTTAATTTTGATATTTAAATTACCTGTATAAAATTTGGTTAATAAAGTTATAAACTGCGAGATAATTGTAGAACTGCACATATTTATCATTCATTTAATATACCTTCTCAAGCAGCTAAGGGCTTCAGAAAAAGAGGGAGATCTAGAATGCAAAGGATTGACAATGACAAACAGGACCTTCTTAGAATTGTCTTGCAATGGCCAAGTGCAAGATAGACATGTATAGAGAATGAAATTACATACTCTGGTTGGAACTATGTAGATCATGGCAGCTTGAGATTATGTTATTAAAAGCAGATATTTTAAAATTTCTCTGGTTTAATCCCTATTCTCTACTTCAACTATAGTAAGTGCCATTTAAGTGTTTTAGTCAGCTTTAAGGTTAGGGATTTGCAAAACTGAGAAAAAAAAATTGAATACGTTTTCAGATTCCAATTTCCCTTTAACACTTTTATTTCAAAAACAGTATTAATTCAAAGACAGGTGGCTGCATCAATATATCAGCAACAAAACGATGACATGAGTAATTAGAAAAAAATTCTGAGATCACTTTTGAATAAATAATATTTTGGAATCAGAGAAACCTTTACAATATACAGAACTGAGTTACACTGCCCTAAAAAAATATTAGAGAATTTCTGTGTTATGGGAATGGGACTCTTACTTGGAAGCTCTGTAACTTCTAACATATTCATTTAATGAAAAAATGTTACTAAAAATAAATTCAAGATCATAATCTTATCTATTTAAATCTCGATTTTCAACAGCATTCATCTAGTATTTAAGGAATTATGGAAGCTAGAATATTTTACAACAGTAATGGGTCATAAGAATTTATTTCAGATATTAATTAAAATTTAAACAATAAGTATTTTTTCAAATCATTTAATAAAATATAAATTTTAAAAGTTGCATATTGATTATTACAATGTTAGATAATTATGAATGATTTTTATAAAACAAGATAATTTATTATTAAATTTCCAGTTCCATAACTCTATAAATTCAATTATCTTTAATTTCAGTCACAGTTTTTCATTAAATGCATCAAATGTGTATATGTAAAATCTGAGTTTGTGTTTATTGGCCACCTAGATAGCAGTAGCATCCAGACAAGTACCCTTCTGCACACATGAGCAGTTCAAAAAGAATCTAGCCCTGACGGGTCTACAATTACCGATCTTTATCTTCATCACATTTCTCTATTAAATGCATATTTTATATGTTAAGAGCAGAGATGTCCAAACAGTTGATCGTGATCGACTGTTTGTTCATCTTTTAATCTTTAATTTTTAAGCAAATTTTCTATTTCATGCTTAATTAAACAAATCGAGTATTAATATCAAAATAATCTTGTAAAATATTTAGTGGAAAAAACTTTCGCCGACATTTAGTACCTTTCAAAAGAGTTATTCTCTTTTGGAAGGGAACGGAAGGGGAGGGCTGCCAGTTCAGTATTGCCTACTGATCTTGTCATCTATGGCCCCTTTTTTCTTTTTTTCAAACCTGCTTAGGAGTGGTCAACTTCACAGGGTCCTGGTGCTGACCATTTATACCTACTAGACTGGACTTGCTGCACTGGTGGGCCTCTGTTGAGGGAGAATCTGCTGCTGTGTTTTCTGTTTGCTTCTGGGTTGCCAGCCCTAAGTGAACAGAGGCATGGGATACCTTATATCAGCTGGTGGATAATCGTAATCAGAGGCCATCTTAGCTAGTTGGGCATCGTCAAGCCTAAGCTGGAGTAATGTCAGGCAGGCCATATGGCCCTTGGAAATGCCCACTTGAAAAGGTGGTGCCTGAAGTTCCTACCAGCATGGTGACTTCAGCCTTTAGCGGAGGGGGAACAGGTCTTTGCCCCATGCCTGCGATCAGGGGGATATTTGATATTGTTGGCCCTACCTATATCAATAAACCTAGTTTCTTTAAAAATCCTACTAATCATTTTCTCTCTGCAGGAACGTGAGGACATTACATAGAGATTATTCTCTTGATGTCCTCACGCAGGAATTCCAGCGCTATAACCTAGATATTCTAGGTTTGCAAGAGACCAGATGGACAGGTAAAGGTGAGATACTTAAAAATAACTTTAAATTTCTCTTTACAGGGAGGGAAGATGGAAAGCATCACCAAGGCGTGGGTCTGCTGCTCAGCAGACATGCTAGTGATGCTCTTCTAGAGGATATGAGTGCATTAATGAAAGGTTTTTTACAGCAAAATTTCAGACAAGCATTAAAGACTAGAATGTTATCTGCTGTTATGCCCCCACTGAGAATGCCGATGAGGACGAGAAGGATAGGTTTTATGGACAACTTCAGGATATTTTGAATTCTGTCAAGAAAGGAGATATTACTCTTGTTCTAGGTGACTTCAATGCCAAAGTTGGTACTGACTCTGACCTTTGGGGAGGAGTAATAGGCCCTTTTGGTATTGGTAGCTGCAATGGGCAACATCTCCTACAGGTAAGTAAACTCAATGGTTTCAGAATAACTAACACATATTACAAACACCGTGACATACATATATACACATGGGTTTCACCTGATGGGCTGCATAAGAATATGATTGATTATATATTAATTAACATCAAATGGGCTAGTTCTGTTAGGAATACCAGGTCATATAGGGGAGCTGAAATTGGATCTGATCATTACCTTGTTAAAAGTGTCTTGCAACTTAAACTTAAAAAGTGTTGTGCTAGGGTTAAAAAATTTACTTTTAATAACTGAAGCTCTGAAAGACCCAGTTATAGCCAAAGCTTACCATGATAGATTACTTAGTCATTATGACAGTCATGGTATGCTTACTACTGAAGTTGAGGAAGAATGGGATCATTTTAAACAGGCTTTTTTGGACACTAACAGTACTCTTTTAGGAAAAAAGGAGCAGAAGAGACAGAATTATCTTAGTGATAAGGCACTTGAGGTTATTTAAGAAAGAAAGGAATGTCCTTAACACATTAAGCATGGGTGTAGAGCAGATTTTTTTTTCACTAAGGACGGGGAACTATTTTGGTAGTATTTCATTTTCAAAATATTTATAACAAATATTTTACACAGTTTCAAACATTTAAATACAGTTTCATCAATTTTTAATTACTCAAATTATGAGGCATCATGTTTTTACCTCACCGTCTTTAAACTAAATTTGGTTCAGTAAGACGGTGTGGTACGTCGTGATGCCACCACTGAAATATAGTATTATTGGAACGCGCACTGCCAATGTTCGCTGCGTAAAGAAAGTGAGCTGAGAGAGACAATACCTTCGGCGCTTTCTATCATTGTCTTACACTCCTGCCATGCGCATTAGAACAAAAGTCACGCGGCGTATATTTCATACAGACTAGACAGATGCTCCTGTCGGTCCTGCCTCTGTCGGCTCGCTTCAGTGGACGCCACGGTTTGCAAGTCTATAACAAGTCATTTTACTGCCAGCTATTTACTGAGTTTTGTTTTATTCAAGCAGTGCCGTTCGTGGAGTACACACATATTATTTCAACCCTAATCAAAATGAGTCACTGCGAACAAGCTCGGTTACAAAAATTATGGGATGAGGTAATGTCTGATGTTGACAATAGTCAAAGCGAATTCGGCGATATGTGTTTATCAGATGAATATGAACCTAGTTCAAGTGACGCCAGTAGTGCCAGTGAAATCGGTGTATCAAAGAAACGTCGCAAGGTAGATATATCAAATGGAAATGATCCTGGTCCATCTATGTCTAGGCAAAGAACACATTTGAACTTACATATAGATGATATAATAGAGGATGTTATTTCACAATATTCAAAGGAAGATGTGAACGAAGAAGTGGTAATAACGGCTTTTGATAATAATATAAATTGGGGACCTGTTGATGGTACTTCATTGAAACAATTTGATTTCACAGTAGATCAAACTGGTATCAAACCATACCTTTACGAACATTATATCAACAAGGAGCCGTATGACTTTTTCAAAATATTCATTACCGATGAA
The DNA here is from genome assembly GCA_038380435.1 of Ryuthela nishihirai. Taxonomy (NCBI): domain Eukaryota; kingdom Metazoa; phylum Arthropoda; class Arachnida; order Araneae; family Heptathelidae; genus Ryuthela; species Ryuthela nishihirai. The sequence continues at coordinate 13,278,100 of JAWZYU010000004.1, forward strand.
ATAATTCATTATATGGTGGAGCAGATGAATCTGTATGCTGAGCAAACTTTACGCAATAAAAAAGAAACCAAGGGCCATGTGAAAGGTTGGATGCCTACTAATAACAAAGAAATGGAAACATTTCTAGGCATTATCGTGTGGATGGGACTAATGCAATTGCCACGTCTAAAGGCTTATTGGAGTATCAATATTTTATATTCCAATAAAGTGAAAAATGTCATGCCAAGAAATCGATTTGAACAACTATTGTAGATGTGGCACTTCAACAATAACGAAGACACAAGTTTTTCTAATGATAGACTCCGAAAGCTAACACCTTTGATGAAAAAAATAGCAGAAAGGTTTCAAGAAGTTCTTACGCCTGACTCCTGTATATGCATTGACGAAACGTTGGTTCCATTCCGTGGGCGTCTAAAGTTCAAACAGTATATAAAAAATAAGAAAAATAAATTTGGTATAAAGGTATACAAGTTATGCACCGCAGGTGGATACACATATGATTTCCAGGTGTACTGTGGAAAAGATGACCAAGGAGATGGTAATGCTTCTTCAAATATTGTTTTATTGTTGCTAAAAAACCTTCTAGATTCCGGAAGAATAGTCTATACCGATAATTATTACACCAGCATTTACTTAGCCAGAAGATTGCTCGAAAGGCGTACACATCTTGTAGGAACCGTAAGAGCTAATAGAAAATTAAATTCAAAAGAAGTTTTGAATAAAAAACTGAAAAAACATGAAATAATAGCCCAAGAAAGCACTTGTGGTATTGTAATGCTAAAATGGAAAGATACTCGTGATGTATTGTTACTCACAACAAAACACAGTGACGAGATGATCAAAGTGCAACAACGTGGAAAGCAAATAGAAAAACCCAGGGCTATTTTCGAGTACAATAAGTCAAAAACTTACATTAACATATCTGACCAGCTAAAAGCATATTCGCACTGCCTGAGAACGGGTACTAAACGGTATCGAAAATTGGCAACAGAACTAATTTTAGGTTCCGCATTGGTCAATGCATTTTTATTATTCAAAGAGATCACGCAGAGTAAGATTACCATCACTGAATTTCGAGAACATCTTGCCGAAACACTTTTATGTACGTCTGTCTGTTGACCCTGAAGAAGCAAATAACTCACATAAATTGGATGAGCGCAAGAAAAATCGATGTGTGGTATGCTATGCCAACAATAAAGAACATTTTGGTAGAAATGTAGCTCAAAATAAATCGACCAGAAGCAAGTGGTACTGTCCAGCTTGTGTTGAAAGTTATTGTATTCCATGTTTTTTTTTCTACTCATAATGCACAAAAAATGTAAACATAACATCGCTCAGGTATTGTTCTATTTTTATTTTCGAGTTGTATTTACTTTTACTGCTATAAATAAATAATTATTTCTAATATTTATTATTTCGAAGTTTTGTCACAAATTACCATAAAATATACTGTAATTAGTAAACATGTACAAATATTCATAACCAGGCAATATAAATAGTTCGTACAGACGGTGGATTTTGAATGGCTATCTATTTAACATTGTAGTGAGACACATAATAAAGCCGCGCCGTCTTATAGAATTTTCGAGCTGAGGCATTCATTGATGTCACGCCGGTCAAAGTAGAACAGCCAGTAAGACATTAGTGCTATGACACACCATGCTGAACGTGTTAATGAGGAAGAATGGGATCATTTTAAACAGGCGTTTTTGGACACTAACAGTACTCTTTTAGGAAAAAAGGAGCAGAAGAGGCAGAATAATCTGAGTGATAAGGCACTTGAGCTTATTTAAGAAAGAAAGAACTGCAGCAATGTCGTTAATCAATACCCTACTAGTCCTAATAGAAAGCATTACAGAGAACTTAATAAACGTGTAAAAGATCAGTTAGCTGCTGATAAGAATCTTTGGCTTGATGGTTTGGCTGACAAAGCTCAGGAAGCAGTTAAACAGCACAACAGCAGAGAACTGTAACAGATAGTTAATGTTTTGTGTGATAGAAAACGAACAGGTATATAGGGATTGAAGGATAAACAAGGTAAGGTTATAGAAGGTGAGGATTCTGTCATGGCTAGGTGGGCTGAGCATTTCAGTGATGTTCTAAACAATGTGGTTAGTTCTACTCCCATTGTTTGCAATGATGATAGATGCATTGGTGGCTTTAATGTTGGCCCTATAACACAATCTGAAGTTAGTTTGGCTATTTCTAAACTTAAACTTTATAAATCCCCAGGGGTTAGATGAAATTACTACGGAAATGCTTAGAGCTGGGAATGTTTCGGTTACCACTTGGATGACTGAAATTTTGAATATCTTTTATGATAAAGGCATGGTTCCTAAGGATTTTACCAGAGCTATTGTTATCCCTATTTTCAAAAAAGGTGATCGCAGTTCTTGTGATAACTATAGGGGTATCAGCCTACTCTCTGTTCCAGGTAAAGTTCTTTCCATGATTGTGCTTAATAGAATTAAGAATCTGGTTGACAGTCAATTGTGTGACGAACAATGTGGATTCAGAAGTGGTAGGGGATGTATGGATCAGATATTTTCACTTAGGCAGATTCTTGAAAAATGTTTAGAGTTTCAGAAACCTTTGGTTGCCAGCTTTGTTGATTTCAAAAAGGCTTTCGACTCTGTTGAACGTCATAATTTGTGGTTGATTGTGAGATCATATGGTATACCTGACAAGTTAGTTAACATAATGAAAGCTCTCTATAATAACACTGAGTCGTGTGTGAGAGTTGGCAAGGCTTGTAGCAATTGGTTTAGCATTACTTCTGGAGTTCGACAAGGGTGCATTTTGTCTCCTTTCTCCTTAGCTTGGTTATTGATTATGTTATGCGAAATTCACTTCAAGGGAAAGATTTTGGCCTTAAATGGACTGGAGATGCGAAAATATCTGATTTAGATATGCAGCAGATGTAGCTCAGGACAGATATGCTTGGAGAATTAAACTTCACGGTCTGGTTGGACCTCCGTAGCCCATGGCTGCTTGAGGATGATGATGATGAAGGCGAAAATCCCGTATGCTGGCGAAATTTTTTTCCGCTAAATATTTATTGATTTATCAATGCCAAATGAGCAACAGATAATGCTGTGATTATCATCTACGTTTAAAATAATCTTGCCTAAATCTATTGCTTATTAATTTCCCTTAACAATAAGTTCCATTGGAATAGTAATTAAAATTATTAGATATAAAATTGCTTTAAAAAAATTTAAATTTTGTTCTTTAAAGAATTACCATTAAATAATATTATTGGGTAAACACTTAAATTTCAGTTTTTAATGGATAATAATTTTCAATTGTAACACGATTATATTTAAACATAATTTTTGTTATGGAGAGTTTAAATGATCATTCCTGTTGTATCTCTGAGAAAGATTCTAATTTATTGTATTTGATTAACCATCTGTCTAATTCTTTACCATATGACTTCGACCAGATTGCTATATACTTACTGTTAGCATAGGTTAGCTACCATGGAACAGTGCTGCCCTCATGTGGCAAGTTCTGAAGCTTCCAATGCAGGTTAACTAACACGGAGATTCGCAGAAATCAGAAGGCATTCCCATTATGTAGGCACCAGTATTTCGTAATTACTTCCAAAATCTTCCATTTTTAAAAAAGCAGTATTTTGTTAATTATAAGGCGATTTTAAAAACTAAGGAAAAATTTGTTGATAATAGTTTAAATCAAACTTCTGAGCTTAAATTAGGATATTGTTTCATAGAAAAAAGGTAAACAAATTGGCAGTATCTTATATTGCTCCTAAAAAATCTCAGTAAGATGGCTTTAACAAATTATTTATGTCATAGTTTAATAAAATATGCATTAAATGAAAAATGAAAATATTATTTATCAAGCCTGAATTATATATTTTTATAAGAGATGTATAAAAAATTAAAATATAATTTTTATTTTTAAAAAACAGATTATCAACCCCATCTGCAAAGGAGTTGACAGCATCTTAAGATATCGGCAAAGCAGATCGACGAAATACAGTATGCTCATGAATATATGTCAAATGTGCAAAGCAACAGATGTCTCTGCCATACATCACAGTTAAAACTGGAAGAGCAGCTCCACTGCGACCATGCCCCATAGCATATCATCCTGCAGCACGCTTAGAAAAACAATGCTGCCATGTGCTAAATAGATGAACATTTCGTGCATCAGTGGACAGTGCCAATGACCACTCAGCAATGCTATAGGACCAGCGCATCAATGACTTAGAGCACCACAGCAACCGAGCATAAGCCTTGACAGCAACTATAATGAGTGTACCAGTCAAGGATTTACCTCCTACAGGGGTAAATACACTTCAGCTTTTAACTGCATGAAACCTAAAGCGAACTATAACCATCCAATTGTTTTAGCATCTCTAACTGCAACACAGTAGACATAAATCTCCTAACAGTGATAATTGTGAAATAAATCAGTTATTTATCTATCACTCACTGTGTTCACCATAAAGATTTAGATTTTTTTTTTGTTATACTAAAAACGGATAGATATGTCCTTGGCCTCTCATTTCGAATTCTGCGAATATATACAGACATCCTGGACACTGGAAGGTTAAGGGCCAAAGAGAGAAAAATGGCCTTATTCACTTAACAGTTTTTTTTTTTGGTAACCACATAGAAAATATAGTCAAACTGGTTCTTGACTTTCACTGTATTAAATATAGAAAAGTTCTTAAAGCTATAAATTAAGAGTAGAAAAATAAAACCTACTTCAGCTTTAACTAGACTTTAACACTTAAATACACTGTAATAGCACAAAGATATCACCACAAAATATACAGGAAAGTGAACTAAAGTTATAGTATCTGTACTTCATTTTTTCTTTAAGACTACAGTGAGGATACAATAAGGAAATAGCACTTATCAAACTATGGTTGAGCTCTTTCCTATCAAGTGGAAGTAACATACACTTAAATTTTGGCTTTAAGAAGCAAGAGCTCAGAAATTTCAAATGAAGTTAAAAAGGACTTCTTAAGTTCAACAATAAGGGGCTGGAAAACTGAATTCTCCAAGAAATAAAATTGAAATTCTGTTAAATTTCAAATTAGAAAACTATATTGGTGATTGTTAAATGTTTTATTAGTAATCCTAATTTTTCTTTGGGGCAGCTATTAAATTCTTTTTTTTTATAAAAATGAAGCAGTTTTGAATTTATCATCTTACATATTAAGAAATACAAAAAGCAGTGAATATGTATTGAAATCAATTAAAGTCCTTTTCAACACTGAATATGTCAATAGTGCTGTAAATACTGTCATTTGGCTAAAGAAGAATAGCCATTAATATACATATGGGCAAAATTAAATATGTATTTTTAATCTGATAATAATTTAAAATTGGAAGCAACAGCCTGAACTGTCTTTGATGTGGTCAGGTAAGCCTCTCAGTATTAAAAAGCATTGTTTTGTTCTTGAATTAATCAGTCTTTGAGTTTGTATGTGGGGGTTTGCTTAAAAAGTTGTAAAATAACTCATATGTAGATACTATAATTCTTTAACTATAACATTAAGTTATAATTGCAGACTACTGTCACTGAATTAAACATAAAAGTCAGGTTTTTAATTAAACATAAAAGTCAGGTTCTGTGAGTAGCACAATATCAGCAAATACTAAATTCCAAAAAGTAATGTTATAAATCACTAAGAGGCCTGAAAATATGTTTGATTCATATACCCTAAATATGGTAACCAGAAGATATTGATACATAAACATAGGAAATCTCCAGAACTGAGTTTGACTTGAAAGAAAGAATAATGCATATCAAACCTCTTGCAGTATAGAAAGCTCTATAGAGTGCTAACATAGTTCATGGCAACTTCCCAACTGACTCAAGTGGCTCATTGCTATTAGAGCTTAATTACTACACATTTCTGCCCCAAACACTTGACCACCCAGTTCCAAATTTGTAGTTTTCCTTCTGCCACCCCATGATATGTAAAAAAAATTTAAGTCCCTATCCTCTATGGAAAGCAATTTAGAATCTTAGTTGAATGATCAAATTTTTGCTTTTTTTTACTCTCTTCCCCATCTATCCTGTAACTATTCAAATACTTCACCTGGTTTCTTCACCTGGTTACTTAACTGGTTCCAAACCTCTCCTACAGGTTTGCCTTTGCCATTCTGTGTTGCATTAAAATTCCTTCTCTAATTATGATAGAACTCAAGTTCAAGTTTAAAATGACTTTAATTTTTTCACTTCAATTTTTGGGAGAAGTGGGGGGGGGACCTGGGGGGGGGGGGGGGGGGGGGGGGCTGGTGAATTTTAATAGAAAAATTGTTGCATTAAAACTTCAAGTCCTTACTACTTATATAGAAACTAATTTTGAAACCTGGAACTTTTTTTTTTACCCCATTCTCTTTAATTTGCCATTTCAATTTTCAAGTTTTTGCTTGTTGAATTTCAACAGGTTTTCTATTAGTCTTAATATAAAAGATAACTGGAAAATCTAATAATAAAATAAATATGCATTAGTTAAACACAATAACTTCCCTACACATATATAATAATAAAAGATGTATATCTGTGGCAGCCAAAACTCATCAGCAAATCGTGGTGGTTGCTTCAAAATTTGAGAGTTTCTGGTTGTTGTCCAAGTTGCAGTACCAGTTTCAAGTCAAAATTCTCAAAGAGGGCTTACTAAATTAAAAATATTTATCATGTTATTCCTACAGTGATGGTAAACACTGCCAAATTCATTACCATTTTCTGAAGTTTAGGTGATTTCAACTTTTTGATAGTTGGCAACACTGCATTTAATAATTTTTCCTTATTACAATAACAACATATATATACAGGGTGAATCTGAAAAAGTGGGCAAAACTTTACGGGGTGGTAGAACGCAGCTATACGAGCAATATTCGTCATAGAATGTATGGTTGGAACGCAAACGGCGAGCCACTAGGTGGCATTGGAAATGGTATAAAAGGGCCATAGCTTGGCCACCAAGATCGCCGGATCTCTCGTGTTTGGACTTTTTGCTGTGGGGCCATATGAAAAGCCTAATCTACGAGTGCCCCATTGAAACCGATATGGATCTAGTCGCCAGGATCGCCGTTGTTGCCGGCGATATTCGGGAAATGCCTGGTGTCTTCGCAAATGTGCGTCGGTCCCTATCCCGCAGGTGTGAAGCCTGCATTACAGCTGGCGGCAGCTCTTTTGAGCAATTTCTTTGAGCATGTACCTCAATTACATTCCTGTTAATAAAATGTTTTCTGAAGTATCTCCTCTCCTTCTTGTGTTCATTCTTTAAATGTGACAGTGGAAAACTACCTTTTAACTTCTCACCGCTTGCGTTCCGACCATACATTCTATGACGAATATTGCTCGTATAGCTGCGTTCTACCACCCCGTAAAGTTTTGCCCACTTTTTCAGATTCACCCTGTATATGTTGAATTTGACTAAGGGGTTGGGGGGGAGTAAGTGGCAGTACTCTAAAAACTACAGTGAAAATCAGAATATACAGATTGCCTTAAAAATGAATTGGTTGGTCAGTTGGTTGTTTGGGGTTTTATGGTGCATCAGCAACATTAGCTATTATACACCAAACAAGGTAAAAAAGAAGGTAAAAGACAAATAACCCAAACCAAAGTTAAAAGCATGCAGAAAACATAACAAAGACAAAACCACGAATGTAAAGAGATAGAAAAAAACAGTAAAAAACTCTATAGCACAATAAATATGTACATGCAAGATAAAACCAACCCAGGGCAGACAAAAAAAAATACAACAAAGCATAAAATCACGTGGTGTTAAAATAGCTAGTAAAGCATAAAAAATAAAAAAAAAAATCACTTGGTCACGAAGTTAGAAATTGTCAGAGAGAAGATATCAGAGTGTAAGGGGCATGGACATAAAATCATGAAGTTAAAATAAAAATGATGTTTTTGGTTAAAAGTGGGACATTTAATTAAAATATGCTTTACTGTTAAAATGGTATCAGGGACAATAGTATATAAAATATGATTTACTGTTAAATGGATCAGGGGTGATGACTTTGTAGACACTGCTGCCAAGTCATTGCCCCTGATCTCAACATGACTGATAGAAGAGAATGATAATTGTGGCTGCCAAACAATAGAGCTGCTGGCAGATCTTGGAGAGAACAGGATGAGACCGATGCCTTACCGAGATCAAAGCCTGTAGCAAGCTAAGCAAGTCAGTGTAAAGAACACACTAACGATGATGCTTAGCCACGACATGTTCAAAGTTAGGCTGATAGTGTGCAACATTGCAGTGAAGATGGAACACTGCTATGGGATCAGGTCTGCAATGACAGTATCACAGCAGGCCATGGCTGATCCCACTAATGTACTTGACTTCTAGCCATCTGTAAAGATGGTCAAGAAGTATGGATGTTCAGCAAGATGGCTGACAGAGTTGCTGTTACATGCAATCTGGTGTAAAGGCATTTCCTCTTCTGTAAAGAGAAAAGTTGCAGGAAGCAGAAACAGTAAGCCATGGTGGAAGCAGCTCAGCTGTTGACTGGGCAACACTATTGAGATTGATGTTGATGTCTCTGAGGTAGCCTCAGACATGCAAACCAAAAGGATGAATGGCAATTGGGCAATTCATGTAAAGCATCTCTCACTGAGGACTATAAACATAGTCCTCATTGGATGGCCCACAGGGATTGCAACATGTACTGTTAGTGACAACTGTACTGTTAAATGTATGTTAACATGTACTGTTAGTGACAACTGGTGAATAGATGTGGATGGTTCATTTAACATGTACTGTTAGTGACAACTGGTGAATAGATGAGGATGGTTCATCATTCTCAACATAAAGACTCTGGACCAGTGAGATGCAAGAAGGCCTCCAAACAAACACAAAGGTCTGATGATGGAGAGGGTCCAGTACCTTCACCACCAAATCACAGGTGGAGTCACATACCTGGGATACATAGTCCAGTTTTGATGGACAAGTGCAAAGCAGAGGAGGAGCAAAAGACCAATCCACTCCCCATGAGATAGAGGAGAGGACTTAGGATGTTCAATGCATATGTGCACCTGGACTTGAGATGATGGATGTGAGGTAAAAAGGTCAATTTCCAGTCGAAGATGAGACCAAGAAGCGTGGTCTCTGTGACAAGTGGAATGATAGTGTCCTCGAGTTGAAGCTCAGGGTTCACATGAAGATTATCATTATGGCAAAAGTGCACACAAGCAGCCTTCTGTGGGGAGAATCAAAACCCATTGGCCATAGCCCAAAACAAAAAGATTGTAAAGGCAGTTTGCAGTTGTCATTCAATGACCCTCATGCTGGGTGATGAGCAAAATATGCTAAAATTATCAAAATAGAGGGCATTGCTTACAGTCGGAGAAAGTTGTCTAGTAATGTAATTTATCTTAATGGCAAAAAGCTTAACTAAATATAGAGGAAAAATTGTCATTAGCAGGGTGGAATCTGAACCCACAACCTCCTGATAACAAGTCAGGTGCTCTGACTGCTGAGCTACTGGCCACCAAACAATCATCCTCTATTAGTGGCTTTAAGCATTATACCATAGAATAGCCATTGGAAATGTAGTTGACTGTAATTGAAGACTCTAATCCAGATGGCACCTCCCAGTTTAGTTCACATGGCCAGCCCACATCAAGCATTAAACGTCATGGTATTTCCATTTTTTAAGCCAACACGTCAAGAATCAAGCATAAGCATTGTTGTCGAAATAATAGAAATTCTCAGATATACACCTGGTAGTAATTTGTCAGATAAATATAGAGGAAAAATTGTCATTAGCCAGGATGGGATCTGAACCCACAACCTCCTGATAACATGTCAGGTGCTCTGTCCTGACACATATCTTTTAGATCACAGCCTTGTGGCATCCCCGGTTATTTGGGGAAAGGCTGCAAAATGCGAATGTCGACACTGACACAAAAAGAGTAAGATTGGTTGGTTGGTTGTTTGGGGTTTTATTGTGCATAAGCTACTTAGGCTATAATGTGCCAAACAAGATAAAAAGAAGCTAAAAGACGAATACCCCTTAACCAAAGTTAAAAACAAAAATGCTGTAAAAGGCAAAAGACAAAACCAACAATATGTATATATAACAGAAAAATAATAAAAACAAGATGTGAATATAACAAGAAAATTAACAAGTTGTATAAATAACCTGAACAACCCAGGTGTAAGGCCTGGGTTAGACATAAAAAATATAAGGTAAAATCAAAGTCTATTAAAATAGCCACAATATTTCCCAAAACATAAAAACTGCCGGTAAAATACAATGATCAGATAAAAGATGTCCAAGTGTAAGAGGCTCGGACATAAAATCATGAAAGTTAAAATACATTCTATGCTCAAAGTTAAAAGCTGGACATGAGATTAAAATACATTTAATAGTTAAAATGGTGTCACAAAACTCACACTTAGGTTTGTCGTCCGCCCGTAGAAGAAAAAAATGAGTAATAAACGAATGACCTAAGCGGAGCCGAGCAAGTACAACTTCCTCCTTGTGATTCCTGCGGTAACAAGACTGCCATGGTTTGATGATAGGTTTGATCTCAAAGAGCTTGTTGGTAAGCTGTTCTGACCAAGATCTCAGCCACTGTGCCCGGAGTTGGATGGAAAAACACTGCTGGAAGTCCAAGTATGGAACTGGCAGTGGAGGGTTGGGTAGGGGTGTGGCTGACCTGGCAACGGCATCTGCCAACTCGTTGCCCCTAATACCGACATGACTGGGCACCCAACAGAAGAGAATTGTGGTGGTGGCTGCCAGACGATGGAGCTGCTGGTGGATCTTAGAAAGAACTGGCGAGGCCGATGCCTCACCAAGATTAAAGACTGTAGCGAACTAAGCATGTCAGTATAAAGTACACACCAACAATGATGCTTAGCTGCCACGTGGTCCAAGACGAGACTGATAGCGTGCTACTTTGCAGTGAAGATGGAACACTGCAGTGGGATCTGGTCTGCAATGATTACATCACAGCAGACCATGGCCGATCCCACTAATGTGCTGGACTTTGAGCAATCTGTGAAGACAGGCAAGAAGTCCAGGTACTCAGCACGATGGCTGGCAATGAGTTGCCAGTACACACAGTCAGGTGTAAAGGCCTACCCCATCCTGCAGAAGGAAAAATCACAGGAAGGGAAAACAGCAAGCTACAGTGGAATTGGCTCGGCTGTCGACTGTGTGATTCTGTAGAGACTGGTGTTGATATCTCTGAGGTAGCCTCAGACTCGCAAACCGAAAGGAGGAATGGCAGTCGGCCGATTAGTGTAAAAGATTTTCTCACTTTGGACTGAAAACGCAGTCCCAAGTGGGATGGCCAGATTGGGATCGCAATTTAGATGCATATTGTAGGGACAACTGCTGACAGCAAAGAGATAAAGATGGTTTGTCGGTCTCAACATAATGACTCTGGACCGATGAAGTGCAGAAGGCTCCCATGTAAACATGGGAGGGCCTGATGATGGAGGGGGCTCTAGCACCTTCACCACCAAATTCCGGGCAGAGTCATATATCTGGGATCCATAGTCCAGTTTTGATTGGGCAAGTGCATGGTACAGGCGGAACAGAGAACATCGGTCAGCTCCCCAGGAGAGAGAGGAGAGGACCTTGATGATGTTCAATGCCTGAGTGCACTTGAACCTGAAATGAGTATGTGTAGTAAAAAGTTTAATTTCCGATCGAAGATAAGACCGAGAAACTTGGTCTCCATCATAACTGGAATGATGTTACCCTCGAGCCGTAGCTCAGGATCCAGATGAAGATTATGTTTGTGGCAAAAGTGCACACAAGCGGTCTTCTGTGGGGAGAACCAAAACCCATTTGCTGTCGCCCAAGCCGAAAGATTGTTCAGGGCAATTTGCAGTTGTCTTTCAATGACCCTCATGCTGGACAAAGAGCAAAAGATGCTAAAATCGTCAACATAGAGGGCATTGCCTACAGATGGAGGAAGTGTCTAGTAATAGAATTACTCTTGACAGCGAAAAGTGTAACACTCAGAACACTCAGCCTTGTGGCACCCCCCCCCCCCCGTTCTTGGGGGTACGACCGTGACAGAGTGTTGCCAACACGGACACAAAAAGAACGTGTCAATAAGAAGTTGGAGATGAAGATCTGCATGTGACCTCTCAAGCCGTAGCTATGGAGGTCACATAGAATGCCGAATCTCCAAGCTGTGTCTACGCTTTTTTAATGTTGAGGAAAATTGATACCAGGTGCTCTCTACGCAAAAAAGAATTTCTGATAGCCGATTCAAGGCGTATCAGATGGTCAAGAGTTGACCGTTGCCTGCGAAAGTCACACTGGGTGTTGGAAAGAAGCTTGTGGTGTTCTAAATACCAGATAAGTCTGGCATTTACCATTTTTTCCAACACAGCATGCCTTTTTACTAAAGTGGCAGCTTGTCAATGCAATGGGATGATAATTAGAAGGAATCTTGGAATCCTTTCCTGGCTTAGGGAAGGCCAAGACAATGGCCTCCCACCAGGAGTCTAGAAACTGCTCCTCGAGAAAAATGTGAGGTGAAGTTGGTGAGGTGAAGTTGAAAAGATGGAGCAGCTGATCCTTACTCGATGGTGAGAGATGTTGGATCATGGCATAAAGGTGTGCAGAGCAAGGCAAAGGTCCTCCGCTGTGAATGGCCTGTTATAAGGCTCTAGGCCATTCGAGTGGAAGAACAGCGGAGAGCGTTCCGCCCTGCTCTTCTGGGCCAGAAACTCAGGGGAGTAGGAAGACGATGAAGAGATGGAGGAAAATGACTCCCCAGAGTGTTGGCAATTGCTTTGGGATCAGCAATTAACTGTCCATTATGATCCAGGATTGATAACAAGTGGAACATGTAGTTCCCACCCATCTTCCAGACTTTATCCCACATGACCATAAAACTGTTCGTGCGGGTGATAGAAGACATGTATTTAATCCAAGATTCCTTCTGGCTCTGGCGCCAGATGAAATGAGATTTCATCCTGGCTCGTTTGAATGTTTCAAGGTTGGGTGACGTCGGATATCTCCGAACCCCCCCCCCCCCACAAGCCTTGTTCTGAGCCTTATGAGCTGCAGTGCAATCTGGATTCCACCATGGTGTCCGAAAACCTTGTCAAAGTTTGAGGAATTATTGATGCAGCTGCATCTACGACACAGTCTGTTATTTCTGCTACTGCCACATTGATGGGCTCCTGGCTGACAGAGTGGTCGTCGAGCTCAGAGAGCAGCTCGAAACCACTCCAATCAGCCTGATCAAGCCTCCACCGTGAGACATGAATGGCTGCAGGTCTCCCACAGGAGATGGTGCACACCACAGGGAGGTGATCGCTTCTGTAAGGGTGTCGTCGACCTTCCATGTAAAGAGTGGAAGGATCGAGGAGGAACAGATGGTGAGGTGAAGTGAAAGTGCAGGTTGGGGAGTGAAAGTACGTACTGACACCAGTGTTCAACATGGAGAGAGAAGGATTCAGGAACCACTGTTCCAGGATCCAGTCCCTCCCATTGGTGTCAGCACTGCCCCAAAGTGGACTGTATTCTTAAAGTCCCCCACTATGAGGAAGGTGATGGCAGCTGCGAGATGAGATTATCAAGGTCTTCCTGGAAGACAATGCTCCCAGGTGGAAGATATACAGAGCAAACAGTCAGCGAGAACCCCACGAAGAGGCAGATGGCTACTGCCTCTAAGTTGGTGGTGAGGGGTATGACCTAGAATGGAGAATGATTGCTCACAAGGATGCGACACCCCCGTGAGCTGGACCATCTCCATCCTGGTTCTGATGAACTATGAAAAGTGCCGGATCGTGGGATCTGTGACTGGCTGCAAGTATGTCTCCTGCAGGAGAGATACATTCAGATGGGCTGGTGTGCCTGAAGGAGGACCTTGATGTCATCAAGATTCCTCTAGAATCCACAACAATTCCATTGTAGGAGTGTAGCCATCTCAGCACTTAGAAGAGTGGACGGAGGACGAATTCCTATTCAGCTTAACTGCCGCAGAGGACAGTTTAGCGAATAGGGGGGGGGGGGGTATCCATGTCCTCGGAATCGTTCGAGGGACATGGATCGGTGACCACCCTTTGCGGAGGAGTGATAACTTTCTTTTTTCGGCCCCGGTGAGGGCCCCTTCAGTTTGGAAGGTCTAGCTGTCTGAGGACGGGGTGGAGGAGGCCTTCCAGTGGAGGTGGAAGGCTGAGTTGCAGGAATGGAAACCGGGGTTGATGTTGAAGTTGACACCACACTCGGTTTCGCCTGCATCAGGAGGTACTTTGCTGCGGCTGAGAAAGACTCAGTAGGTGGTACACTGATATCAGTCTGCACCGTAAATGAAGTCATTGGTACGATGGGCTTTCCAATGACTGCACTGGCATAGGATACCTTGCCAGGTGGGGCGGGAGGTGCAGCGAGCTTTCTTGCCTCAGCGCAAGAGATGTTGTTCATGATCTTGAGGCATTGTACCTCCTTTTCCTCCTTCCACTTTGAACAGTTGCAGGAATATGCCAGATGTTCGCCACTACAGTTCACACAGCATGCCTTTTCTGCTGTGCAGTCAGGATCAAGATGATCCTTACAGCAAGCACAGGAGCACAGGTGGTTTGCCCCAGAAAGCTGTGCGAGCATGGCCATATATCTGACACTGAAAGCAGCACAGAGGTTCAGTATATACAGCCATACCTCACAATGCAAGTAACCTGCCTTGATGGAAGAAGGCAGGCGTGGTGTGTTGAAGGTTACAATCAGTACCTGAGAGGGTACCAATTTACCATCATGGCGTATCAAAATCTGGTGAACTGCTGTTACTCCTTGGGAAGTGAGCTCTGAGAGGATTTCCCACTCAATGATCACACCCTGAGAGGAATTCAAAGTTTTGTGGGGAGTGACCTTGACAGCCACCCCACCAATCTCTTTGACTTTCAGGAGCAGTTCTGAGTGTTTGGAACAAGCGGTCTCAACTTGCATGTTGCCAGATCGTAAGCGCTTGACGGATTTCGGCTCTCCCGCAAGACCTTTCAAACCTTTATTTATGAAAAATGGGGACATGTCCCCAAATACCTGATCGCCAGTGGAGTGGACGATCAGGGTTGGGTTGTTTTACCTCTGAGCGGCACTTTTTTTGCACACCATGGGCTAAATGGCCAGGTCACATGGACCCCGAAGGCTCAGAGAAGGTTGGGAGAGGGGACCCACTGGAACAGCTGTTGGAAGACAGATGGTAGCCTCCCGTCAAGGCCATCCAGCGTGTTCTTTAACATGCACAGGGTATGTCTCTCCTGTACACGGGGCCACAGCTTAACGTCCCATCCGACGGACGGCGGCCTTTCCAAGCCCATCAGTGTCCCCTACTGACCGTGGGCAGGGCGGGGAATTTTGCGGAGATAAATCTCGATGCTGACCCAGCTGGGACTCGAACCTGGGAACTGCAGATTACGAGCCTGGTGCACTACCGACTGAGCCACCCCCGCCAGTGGATGATCAGGAATCTCGGGAATGAAGACACAGAAGACGATGGCAGAGATAACGTAGACGAGGAAGATGGGAGCTCATGTCGAGCTCTCTTAGCGGCATTGATCGCATTAATTTCATCATCAACTCTCATAATACCCACAAAGACAGTGAACCAAGCCCTCACAAATAAATAAAATGAAAATGAAAAGAGAAATGTGCAAAGAAGAACCTTTCTTCACAAAAGGAACTAAGTAAAAAAGATCAAAATTGTGAACAGCCAAATTGGCCACACAAAGAAAGGATAACGACAAAAGGAAAATAAGTTGTGAGGAAACTCGTAAACCTGTACCTGGACAAGGTTACTCACTGTTCTGCATAGTTGACCCTAGCAGGTCCTGGCCACCAGCTGATTGCTCCTGGGGGCGGGGGGAGCTCGCATTTACCAGAAGCAGAGGCCCCAGAATCTGCTGCCCAGCCCTGCAATGACAGGCTCTCCAATGGTAAGGTGGCCAAAGGGGACCCTGCCAGTCATGAACTGAGGAGAGAAGATGGGGACCCCCGAGAAACCACCAGGATCCTCCTTTCCTGGGACACGGGTCTCCGTGCACAGCAAACATGCGGGCGAGCGTTCAAGACCCTGTGAAGGTACCTGGGCCAGCAGAACCTTCACAGGGTGGTCCCCTCTCTGTGTACAGGAGCTCCCATCGAGGGGAAAAAAGAGTGAGAAGATGAAAAGTTGGAGATGAAGATTGGCATGTGACCCCTGAAGCTAAAGGCATGGATGGAGGTAATGAAAAATAATGAATCTCCAGCCATGCCATACATTTTTTCAATGTCAAAAAAGTATTGAAACTAGGTGCTCTCTGTGTAAAAACGAATTCCTGATTGTCGATTTGAGGTGGACCAGGTGGTCTAAAGTAGAATATTGCCTGTTTAGCAGTCTTGGGAGTGCTGGAAAAAAAGGTTGTGGTGTTCCAAATACTACACAGGCCTGGCATTTACCATTCTTTCCAACACCTTACACACATGCAGTTCATCAATGGGATTAGATAATAACTGGAAGGAATCTTTTGATCCTTTCGTGGCTTAGGGAAAGCCAAGATGATGGCCTCCCACCAAAAGTCTGGAAACTACTCCTCGAGAAAAACGTGGTTGAAAATTAGGAACAGCCAATCCTTACTCAATGGCAAAAGAGATATTCAAGCACGGAATAATGGATATTGGCTTTGGATTGAGGGTGTTTACACCTTTGAGCGGTATTATGTTACCTTTGAGCGGCATTTTTTTTCTCACACAATCCTTCTTCCTGAGAACGGTTAGGTCATTAGAGAAGGTCATTAAATGGTTAGGTCATTAGAGAAGGTTGCAGGGAGAGGATCCACTGAACAGCTGTTAGGAGATAGAAGGTAGCTTCCCATCAAGGGCACCCAGCATGTTCTTTATTCTGTACAGGATATGGCACTCCCACACAAGGGGGCCATGGCTTAATGTCTCATCCAACAGACGGTGGCCTTTCCAAGTCCATAGGGTGTCCCCTACTGACTGAGGTCAAGTTACATTGTCTGACCTAAAGGCAGATGCATAATAAGTGTGCAGAGCAAGGCAAAGCTCCTCCATTGTGAATGGCCTGTTGTAAGGCTCCGGGCCATTCAAATGGGAAGACGGCAGAGAGCATTTGGCCTTGCTCCTCAGGGCCAGAAACTCAGGCAGAATAGGAAGAAGAAGATATGGAGGAAAAGGATTCCCTCAGAGTGTTGGCAATTGCTTGAGTATCAGCAATTGTCTGTCCATTTTGTTCCAGGATCAATAATGAGGGGAACACGTAGTCCCACTGATCTTCCAGACTTTATCCCACATGACCTAAGAGCTAATTGTGTGGGTGATAATAGAATACATATCATTGATCCAAGATACCTTCTGGTGACAAATGAAACAGGATTTCACCCCAGTGAGCTCGAAGGCTTCTAGGTTGGAGAATGTCGGATATCTCCAAAACACCCCCCAAGTCTCGTTCTGAGCCTTATGAGCTGCAGTGCAATTGGCATTCCACCACTGTTTTGGAAATAGTAGAATCCAAGTCTGAGGAATGGTTGAGGCAGCTTAATGAATGATACAGTCTGTCATCTCATTCACTGCAACACTGATTGGTTCCTAGCTGACAGGAGTATTTGTCAAACTCACAAAGGAGTTCCATCCAGTCAGCTGGATCAAACCACCACCTGATATGTGTGAAAGGTTGTTAGGCCCCCATGGAAGATGGTACAGACCTCGAGAAGGTCATCATTTCCGTAAAGGTTGTCCTCAACCTCCAACATAAAGAGTGGATGGATCAAGGAAGAGCAGATGATGAGATCAATGGCAGAGAATATGTGGATCAGGGAGTGAAAGCAGGTATTGACACTGGTGTTTAGTTAGAGAGAGTGAAGGATCCATGAGCCATTGCTCGAGGACTCCACCCCTCCTATTTATGTCAGCACTGCCTCAAAGAGGACTGTCTGTTGAAGTCACCCTAGATGAGAAAAGGGGACAGCAGTTGCAAGTCGAGGTTGAGACCTTAAGGTCCTCCAGGAATATGATACTTCCGGGTATAGATAGACGGAGCAGACAGTCAATGAAAATCCCATGAAGAGGATGAGAGCGAGAGTAACAACTTGGAATGGATAATGGTTGCTCAAAAAGATGACACCCCCAAGAGCTGGCGCATCTCCATCCCAGTCCTGGCAACAAGGGAGGTGTCGGATCATGGGATCAGCAATTGTCTGCAAGTCTCCTGCAAGCACACACAGATGGGCTTGAGTGACGTCAGGAAGACCTTGTGTCATCAAGATTCCTCTGGAATCCATGACAATTCCATTGTAGGGGTGTGGCCATCTCGGGGATTGGGTTTATTAAAACAGAAAATAGTATAAAAAGTAATAAAAAAAAGTACAAAAAATAAATACAAAAGTATAAAAAGTTAGAGGCAGGTTTATTAAAAACAGGGTGGTCTGTGTCCATGTCTTTGGAATAATTTGAAAGACATGGATCAGAGACTGCCAAATGAAGTGGGGTCAACATCTTTTTCTTCAGCCCCAGTGGGGGTACCTTCGATTTGGAAGGTTGAACTGTCTGACAATGGGAAGGAGGAGGCTTTCCATTGGTGGAAACGAGAGGTACAGAAGAAGGAATCGAAACCAGATTTGAAATCAAGATAGACACTGATTTTGGCTCCCTGCTGCAAGTGGCAGGCGAGAGAGACTCAGATGGTGGAACACTGATGACAGTTTGCACCACCACAGATGCTGTGTGAAAGTTAAATTCCCAGCAGCCATACTGGCATAGGAGAATTTGGCAGGTGGGGGTGGTGATGCAAATATCTTTCTCTACTTTCTGGATACAAGATGTTCTGTGCCATTTTGCCATGCTGCACCTCTTTTTCCTTCTTTCACTTTGGACAGTCATGAGAATGTGCAGTATTTGCACCACTGTAGTTTATGCAGCTTGCCATCTCAGCTGTGCAGTCCAGATCAGGGTGATCCTAACCGCCACAGCAAGCACAGGTAGGCTAACCCCAGCAAACTGTTCGGGCATGACCACATCTCTGGCACTGGAAACAGCAAGGAGGATTGGTAGTATACAGTCATACCTCGCAATGTAAATATCCTGCCTTGATGGAAGAAGGCAGGTGTATCAAGTTGAAAGTCAGAATTTAGTACCCTGGTGAATACTAATTTATGATCCTGGTGAACCAAAACTCAGACTGTGGTCATTAGATAACTCCGAGAGGATCTCGTCTTCAGACTTTGAGGAGACCACTTAGATATCACACAATGCGAGGAATTCAGTGATTCATGGTGACCACCACACCAATGGCTATGTCCACACTAGTGTGTTTTACGTGCACTAGACGCATGCGCTGTGGCACATGCGTCTAGCGCACACATGCGCAAAGGCATGCCTCAAATCAGTTGAATGGTGCCATTTCAAGAACACACAGTAGAACATGCAGTAGCGCACATGCTTCCACCAGCACTAAATTTTTGTTCAACATTCCGTGCAACTTTGTAGTTTGTCTGGAAGGTTTCGTTCTGTTTTTGTAATTATTGAGCTTGTGTTTTTTGTTCACCATGTTGTCAGAACAAACATTGGCCTTTATAAATTATTATTAATAAATATATTTGTTAGAGAACAAAATAAATTATTGTTATAAAATTATTATTAATAAAATAATAATATTATTATAAAAAATAAAACCTTCATTTATAATATATTCACTAAATGTTTCAGTATATATTCTATCTATGATATATAACTCTACAAGTACTTGTTTTGACATGATATGGAACCTTCAGCCGACATAAAGTAATTCATGTTCATTCATTCTTATACCCACTAAATAGCAGCATCTGTTACGTCCATTGCAACTTCATGTCTACACTGGTGAAGAATTTAAAACTATTTGATGCACAGGTGTAGACAGTTGAAGGCATGCGTCCAATGCATTCCATCTAAGGCATGCACTAGACTACTCAGTGTTGAAAAGCCGAATTGAAAGTTAAAAGTGAAGTTGAAGATGAAAGTGCACAAGTGTTGACAATAATAACCACCTGCCTAATCGCTGTTATTTTCAGGAGGAGCTCTGAGTGTTTAGAGCATGTGATTTTCACCAAGTCATCAGATCTTAGGCTGATTTCAGTGGTCCCACAAGACCTCCCAAACCCTTACTGAAAAAAATGGGGACAAGTCCCCAAGTACCTGATCACCCATGGAATGGATGATCAAGAATCACAGGTACAAAGAAATGGACATAGATGATGAAGAAAATGGCAGTTGTGTCGAGCCCTCTTAGCAGCATAGACTAAATCGAAAGAAATTTCAGATTTCATGGTTGTTGTTCGTTGCCCATGGTCCTCAGGTACCAGAGTCCAACAAGAGGATGCCCAATCGGTGGCAGAGCTTCACAGGCACTACACCACACAGCCGGTGAATCAAGTCCTTACATATAAATAAAAGGAAAAAGAAATGTGAAGAACTCACCCTAATCCTCACAAAATGAAAGGAAAGTGTGAGGAACTGAACTGTCTTCACAAAATAAAGAGAACAGGAAAAGAAAAGAAAAAATGTCTGGGAAAACTCATAAACCTGTACCTGGATGTGGGCGAGGCAGTCACCATACTGCATAATTGGCCCTAGAAGGTCCAGCCCACCAGTCAATTGATCCTGGAGGGACCACTCCAGGATCTCCTGCACTGAAGCAGAGGCTAAAGCAGTGTAGCAGCAGCCCACGAAATTGTTGCCCAGCCTTGTGACAAACAGGCTTCCCAATGGCAAGACAGGCCAAAGGGGACTCTGTCAATCATGAGCTGAGGAGAGGCAGCTATCAGAATCATGAGCCAAGCAACTATCAGAAGCCTCCATTCCAGATCACAGAGCATGGCATATTTCCAGAAAAGCATTTAGGATCCTGTGAAAGTACCTGAACCAGAGGAACCTTCATAAGGTGATCCCCTCATCATCAACAGGAGCTTGCACCGAGTCACCTTACAAGTGAGACTCAGGCAGTGCCAGGTACAGTTCAGCTAGTCTAAAATAGATTTAAAAGCTAAAAGAAAACAGTCAATGATGATAGCATTACTCAAATTATATTAATTTTAAAGAAGACAGGTTCAGGAATTTATTTCAATTATTTAATCATCAATTTATTTCAGTTTTTATTCAGTAGGTAGAAGAACCATAGTTAGGCATCCTATAGCTACTTTTGAAATTAATATGAATCAAACAGTTAACATATCAGCAATTTTTTTAATTTTTATTCTTTCAAGAACTCGTAGGAAAATAAGTGTTTTTAAATTTATTTGCTTTTTAGGGTAAAACTTCAGTGGATTTTATTACTAAAAACCCTAATCTTTTCCCTGCTTTGGAGGTATAAAAACTTTCACAGTTTGTTAGGCTGTACATTATGAGCTTCCATTTCATACATTACAAATTACAATAGATTTTTGTCTTGTTGAGGCAAATGTGGAGCTACTGTTTATAAACATTCCCCCTTTTTTGGGGGGAGGGGGAGTGAGATGGAAATGATATTAGCCTCCTTTTTTGTAATATATGATACTTTCTATAATGTTTCTTTTGAAATGTAACTTGTTAAGAACAGCCATCAGGTTGGGGAGATATGGAGGGACAACTGCTTTGACAAATTTCCAAACTGAAAAATAACAAAAAGAAGCAATAGCAATAAATGTTAAAAGCAAATATTCAATAAGATAACATAAAGATGCTTTACCTGCTTTTTTTCCTCCATTTCATGCTCAAACATTGCTGCAAATACAGGTGATCGAGCTAAAAATGACAAAAATTTTATTACAAAAATTTAACAAATATAATTCAAACAAGGATTTTTTAAAACTAAATTACACAAATTCTTAATAATGACAATTTTCATTACTTTAATATAAACCTGTTTTTCTTTTTCTTGTAAGTCAGAGTAGTTTTCTTGTAGTCAAGTTTCTTATAACAGTTAAGATGTTTCAAATATACTGTACCTTTCCAGGGTCCCCATCAATTATAAACATTGACAGAATCCAAAATGAGAGGCCCAAGACATTTACACCTGTTTTTAGCATAACACTTGAAACTTAATTTAAAAAAAAATAGAAATTGCCATTTGGAAATTTTCTTACATATAAATATGGTAATTCAAGCTTAAAAATAATACTTTTTTTTTTCATTTAATACATATTTTATTAAGCTATGATATAAATAATTTTTTAAGGACATCTGATCGCCATTTTTTAGACATGATGTACAGGATTGTCAATTTGTTTGTTAATGTTACTCTGTGCAAGAGAAACCCTCCAATTCCAGTTCAAAAGTTTGATTTAACAACTGTCAAACAATTTTTTTCACAAAGTTTTAAAATTCTCCAGAAAATTAACTAAAAACTGCTGTTTTAAAATAGGAAAATTTCAAAAGTAATTACATTTTACCTCCCCCCCCCATTTTACTCTCTTTTCTGTCTAAAACCTATTTCAACATTCCTAGACTTTTTTTTTATCATTTATCCCTGCATTCTATGCATTGTTCCCACTCCTGAAATCAAAAGTATCACCAAAGCTTGTTCAAACCTGCTAGGTTACAGTTGATCAAGATGCAGATGCCACTTAATTACTCACATGTGCAAGTGAGTCATGTGTTTAGTGGCTTGTGTAGTGGAGTGTTTCTATCAGGCCCATTGGATATAATCTCCATTCTTCAAGTTAGAATTTTATTTATACTTTTGCAATTAAATCTTCGTTTTTACTTTGTAGATTACTGATCAATTATTACTGTTCTTTTGGAGTTATGCCATCACTTGGCTATGATGATGGCCAGCTTACAACTTGTTACTGCAGATATTTTTTTTTTCATTTGGACATATAGGACAGAGAAGAATCCTAGAAGCCACTCCTAGCTTTTACAGGCCTTCTCATACAAGGACATGCCCTACTAAGACCAAAGTCTCTGCTGACCACTGTCATAGTTAGAACAATGTTTTTAACATTGCATTAGGCTATATGTCAATTTCTTTTTTATTATTTCTTTGTTTTCTAGCCAAAAAACTTTATTACAGAACAATTATCAGTATAAGTTTTTATGAACAACAAAATTGTTATGAACAATTACCAGTATAAGTTTTTGTAAAGTTTTGAAATTCTCCTGAAAACTAATAAAAAACTGTTATACCTAAATTCAATACCCAGAGGAAAATGCAAAATGTTTAGTATTAAAAACAGCTAAGTCCATGAATGTGAGCAATCCAAGTCACCTTGTATAATAACACAAAGCCCATGTTTTAAAATACACCATACTGAAAGAAATTATGAAAAAAATTAGAAAAAATTAAAATCATGTTTCAGATAAATATTATATTATATTATTCAGAAATAAATTTCCTTTCCATTAATAAAAAATTTAACTGATTTTATTCATCAGGTTTTCCAAAATAAAGCCTTAATTGCATAGTCAGTTCTACATTTTCATCATATCACTGTGAGAAAACCTTATTAAAATTAACATATTTGGTATATTTGTTTAATTTATTTTTCATAAAATTCGGGATTAAATTCTGTTTAATTTGATATATAACATGTCTAATTTCTGTCGACTGGTTAAAAAAAAATAAAATTTGGCTTGCCTGACTTGGCAAGAGTTTACAAAAAGCATGGACTTTTCTTGTAGTGCTGAGAAAAAAATTGGAAAAAGAATTTTCTTGTTTCAGGTAAAAATTTATTTTTTGTTACTCAGAAATAAATAGCATTTCCATTCATATGTATTATAATTATTTTTGTTTATTAGTTTTTTTTTTTTAAATAAATTTTTATTTGATTGCCAGATGCTTTTTCACTACATGACTTTAAAAAAGCCCTATTAAAATAAAACTAGTCATCTTTATTTTTGTTAAATATAATATTACTATTATTTTCAGATAATAATCTAAAGTAATTTGTCATATAACATGCAATAATTCCTTTCATCAGTTATTTGGCTAAGCCTAATGAAAAAATAGCTGGGCCTCTGGAGGCAAACCAACTTTTCAGGCTGGACTGAAAAGGTTAATATATTAAATTGAAACAACTTGGCTTATGGGCAAACCTAACTCATCATGACTGCTGTTGCAATACCGAGTATATACAACAATCACAAATTTCATATATATAGATAATTGTGAGTGACTGAGTGAGGGGATCTGCAAATTCTAACTATGATATAGAAATAGTACAGCTATGAAAATTTGCACCTAGGTGCAATCTGGACCATAGATCTTGGATAAAATCTGAAATTTGACCTTTGACATGTCCTTCAAGATTAAACAGAGGTTGAACCTTGATCTAAGAGTGCTAGAAACACGAAAATTGGTGCTTGGGATGTTTCAGATTATAGATCTTGGAAATGTTATGAAATTTTGGATGTTCTTTGAAGATGAATTTAGATCTATCACTACTAGAACACTAAAAATTGGTGCCTTGGCATTTTTCAGGTTGTCTGAGGTCAAAGGTCAAAATTCAATATAACAGTGCCACAGAGCTAAAGACTTGTTTATAGAAGTATTTCAGATTGTAGATCTAAGGAATGTTAAGAAATTTGAGATAGGTGTCATGTTCAAGGTCAGATGGGAGTCAAGTCAGAGTGACAGTCTACAAATCAAGAGGCACTGATTAATTTCTA
Organism: Ryuthela nishihirai; assembly: GCA_038380435.1. Taxonomy (NCBI): domain Eukaryota; kingdom Metazoa; phylum Arthropoda; class Arachnida; order Araneae; family Heptathelidae; genus Ryuthela; species Ryuthela nishihirai. The sequence continues at coordinate 13,302,693 of JAWZYU010000004.1, forward strand.
GCATTTCATACGTAGCATAAGATGTACTATCCTAGTAGATAAATAATTTGCATCTTTGGATTCAGAGGAAGGCATCTGTTTCACATCTTGAATAGGATAACAATGTTTGTACTATGTTTTGTGCAAACAATTTGCCCCTCTTTTCTCACTGTGGAATGGGAAAATGCAACTTTTTCACTTTATGGGATAAATGCTGAATTTTTTCTTTTTATGTTGTATGAGCACTAATAAAATATTACTATTTTCATAATCATTCATTAGTTCAAATTACTACTACTGAAAGGCACAAAAGTCCAAAAATGAAAAAACTTCATTCCCTTGAAAATGAGCATTCCATATTACTGGAGGGAATATGGAATCTTATAACTGAAAAATAATAATAATCTTTACTGGTCAATTAAAAGGCTCTGGTCAAGTTTTTAAGGTATTGCTCAAGGAAAAAAAAATATTTTCTTTTTGCTGAGGTCCTGTCATCCTCACAAATCTCCTCTGTGGTGCATAAACTGACAAGCTCCTGTCAGACTTCTGTGGCAAGCAGCTGTTTGAGTTTTTTTTTTTAAATTAAAAGCTGTACTAATGTTTGCTATGTTGCCAAAAAATACGAAGACTTTTTTGTTCGTGATATGTGACAAAAATAGTGTTCACAAAATGACAAAAAAAATATAAATAAATAAAAAATCTATTATGTATTTGAGAAGGGTGGTATGTCTGTCTCTAAATTGTCAGATTGTGTGCTTCTCCTAAATGTTACAAGCTATGATCACCAAATTTATTATACAGCTTCTTCTGACAATAACTTAAAGCCACATAAATGTTTGATTCCACAATCTTTCTTCTCTCAAAAGAAAAAAAAAAAAACATTGGGGAACAAAGTTTTTGAAGACAGTAAAAGCTATAATCAGTATACAACTTCCTTTCACAATAATACAAATGTAAAGATTGATGCATGAAAATGGTAACTAATTTATTCTAAACAGTATGCACTCATCATCATCATCATCCTCAAGCAGCCATGGGCTACGGAGGTCCAACCAGACCGTGCAATTTAGTTCTCCAAGCAAGTCTATCCTGAGCTACATCTACTGCATCTGGCCACTGCACACCAATTCTAACAAGGATCTGTTTGACATTGTCTGCCCACCGCATCCTAGGTCTCCCCTTCTTTCTGAGGCCTTTAAACACACTGTTCATAACCCTATTCGCCAATCTATAATTATTCATACGGGCAACATGGCCAAACCAACGGAGTCTCTCTCTGCACAATATGCTGCTTAAAGGAGGTTGCAAACTCCTTTGCCTAATCTCATCATTAGTTACAAAATTTTAAACACATGTCTAATTGTAATAAATTTGCTCTTTTAGGAAAAATTACTCTTTTAGGGAAAAAGGAGCAGAAGAGGCAAAATTATCTGAGTGATAAGGCACTTGAGCTTATTTCGGAAAGAAAGAACTGCAGGAATGCCCTTAATCAATACCCTACTAGTCCTAATAGAAAGCATTACAGAGACCTTAATAAACTTGTAAAGGATCAGTTAGCTGCTGATAAGAATCTTTGGCTTGATGGTTTGGCTGACAAAGCCGAGGAAGCAGTTAGACAGCACAACAGCAGAGAGCTGTACCAGATAGTTAATGTTTTGTGTGGTAGAAAACGGACTGGCATACAAAGTATGCACTAGGTTCTCCAAATTCTATATACAGCCATATCTCATCATGACTTAAACCAATTTAAGGGTTTAATCCCCTCCCTTTCAATAGGAAATATACAATTACCAAACATAATGAGTTACATCTCAAATGCAAATTTTGGTGTGGAGAGTATCATGGGATACCTTAAATTTGTGCTCTTATTTATGCCATCCCTAAGAGGGAAAGTAAATTTTCAAGGTATGGGGGTAAGGGGGGGGGCAATCATAATGTATTGTATGTCAAATTAAAGTTTATGACACAGGGAATGCCATTTACTATATATTTTGGAATTTAAGACTAAAACACCACCAGGCAAGCTAATAATAAATAAAAAAATTAAAATCCTACAGTGGTAATAACTAATATTTTAAACAGAATTTTATATTATACATTCAGATGATAATAACTACAATTTTAAACACACTGTTTAATTGTAATAAATTTGTCTGTCATTTATGCATTTTGTAATACCAGTACAAAATTTTCAAGCAAACACAGCACTAAAAACATTAAAATATTCAATGAACATAATTTTTCCATTGTTTCTGTAGATTCATTTTAGGACATGTAACATAATCAATAAGATATTTTTAACTCATGACCTGTTTCATATATATATAATGCTACAACTTACCTGCTAAAATAGCTTTATGTGCATAGAATTCTCTTCCATTAACACTGAGTATCACATCACTAAATTTCTGGCTTTCAAACAGTAGTCCCAAATCATCAGAAAGTCTGCATTCTGGGACTTTAAACTGAATAGCATTGTTCTGCCCAGATATATTGACTGAATCAGCAACCACACTAACCTGATTTTCAAGAGGAAAATGTAATAAATATGATCAAAATAAAATCAACTACATATAAATAAGTGCAACAAAAAAGGTTTCAAAAGAACATCTGAGCTTATTAACAGCTAGTATCTACTCTTGTAATCAGGATTCTGCTGGTACACATAATTAGCTTTTGTATTTTCATATACTTAGTGACTGAAAATTTTATGAAGAATTTCATATAATTGTTAGTTGTATCAAATTTCCCTGCTTCACAAGTCAGTGTTGAATGCTTTGTTTTCAGTTTTGACTTATATTTATAACTTGATTTTGAATGGAAATTTATCTGTTGAAGGCTATCCTATTATGAATCAAGAGTTTTGAATTTTTCAATCTTGACTTTCTGAAAATTACGTGGAATATCCAAATTACTTTATCTTAAAGTATTTCTGTTTCATCTTACTGATGATGCCATTTTCATAATTTTTGTTTGCAGGTAATTCTTGATCTGATTAGAAATTTCAATTGTGTGCTTTATTTTAAGTGATTAGAAATTAGTAAAGAAATATGAACAACACTGAGCTTTAATTTAGAAATATGAGCTACATTTAATATTTCATTACAAAAACAACTGTAAACTCTTAAGAAATGTGAATTATATTAAAATGAAAATGATCAGTTGAAACTTCATAATGTTGTTGAAGCTGGAGTCATGCTACAAGACCTTGACTCCAAAGCCCTGCTTTTAATAATATAATGTACCCTACCAAAATATTAAAAACTTTCCATGTTATGTTAATTATAATCTCACTTTGAAGCTCTATAACTTCTAAACTATGCATTTAGTAGAAAAATATGACTGAACTTAAAATAAAGATCATAATCAAACCTTTCAAATCTCATTTTTCAACAATATTTGCTGAGTATTTAAAGAATTGTGGAAGCTAGAATGTGATATAAAAATTTACCTCAGAAACTAATTAACATTTAAATAATACGTATTGTTTCAAAAATAAAATAAATATACATTTTACAATTGTCAGGGAAATAATCACTCTTAGTTTAACACTGATATCAAATATAGAGGAAAAACTGTCTTGAGCAGGGAGAGATAGGAACCCACAACCTCCTGATAAATGTCAGGTGCTCTGCCGTCTGAGCTACTGGCTGCCGATCAAGTTCTCTTCTAGTTGTCATGTGTGTTTGTAGGTTCATATCCCACCTGGCTCAAGACAATTTTTCCTCTATATCTGATATCAACATTAAACTAAGAGTGAATACTTCCCTGACAGCTGAACAAAGACATCAAAAACTTCTTCAATATAGTTTGAGTTTGAATAATGATTATTTTAATGTTAGACAATTTAAAAAAAAATATATAATTTATAGTTAAACATTTTAGCTTCCATAATGCTTAAAGTACTAAACGAATATTATCGAAAATAAGGAATTATATAAATTTGATCATGATTTTTAATTTATCTTTAATCACATTTATCCATTAATCCTTTCCCTACCACACAGACATAAACTGCAAGTAGAAGAAAGTAAGAGGAAGCAACACCATAGATTGAAGTCCATTTAAAATATCAGCTATTTTCGGCTGGTATGGTAATGAAAGGGTTAAATGCATATTTTAGAAGTTACACAGCTTCAAAATTAGATTCCCATTGACATAACAAGGAAATTCTTTAATATTTTGGTGGAGCAATGTATAAATTACAAATACATCTTCAGTCACATTTTTTTACTGACCCTTTCACTGCCATATCAGTATAAACTGCAGGTAGAAGGAAGTAAGAGGAAGCAACACCATAAATTGAAGTCCATTTAAAATATCAGCTATTTTTGGCTGATATGGTAATGAAAGGGTTAAATGCATATTTTAGAAGTTACAAAGCTTCAAAATTAGATTCCCATTGACATAACAAGGAAATTCTCTAATATTTTGGTGGAGCAGTGTATAAATTACAAATACATCTTTTAATGATGATTCAATTGGAAGAACACAAAGTCACTTTTAATCATTGATAAATAACTAAGAAGAAAATTTTCCTGGCACTGGATGGGATATGAACTCACAACCTCTTGATAACATGTCAGGGCTTTAACACTGAACCACTTGTTACCAATAATGGTCTCTTCTATTAATGATATGAACATTGCTATCTGCAGTACACAATTCAAATATCTATGTCACTTGAAGGGCAGTTTTTTTTTTCATTTGCAACATATAGGACAGAGAAGAAACCTAGAAGCTACTCCTAGCTTTTACAGGACATGCCTTACTTAGACAAGGACATGCCCAATTAAGACTGGTCACTACTGACCACTGCCTCAGTGAGAGCTAACACAACACACAAAGTTTGCCTTTCTGGAAAGTAGCTAGCTACCTAACCACTATGCCAGTTAAGGCTAGTGGTTCTCTACGTTCAAATAGTGTTATGAAGACATATGGCAAAGTATGTTTCAAGTATACGAATAATTATAAATGTGAAATTTCCATGCTGATTCATTTGAAGGAAAATGAAGTCACTCTCAAGTATTGATATGTAACTTGGAAGAAATATTGTCTTGAGCAGGTGGGATATGAATCCATAACCTTCTTTCTGATAACCAATGAGCTATTGTGGCCACTTATCAAGACCTGCTCTATTAATATATTATTGGTATACTTTAGACATACCTTGTCATATATCTTATAATGCTATTTAGAAGTGAGAATGTTTTTTAAGCAACACAAATATTTGAGTTGTACATTGTACATAGCAGTAATCATATTATTAACCTTTAATGTGCCAGAAGACACTATAGGTCCCAGAGCCAAATTCAGTCTCATATATGGTGGGAACTATGTATAGTTCCCAAGAGAATATGTTCCAAGTTTCCATTTTTTTCTCCACAGAAATTGTCCATTTATGTTTTTTTAAATTAATCCCAAAAATTTATGAATTAAATTTGATAATAATAGATACTTGATTATTTAGATGTTCTGTAAATTAAAGAAAATTAAAATATTATGCTGCTTTGGCAGCCATTTTTGTGACCTTATTTTGCACCAGAGTGTTTCAGTATTTTTTTTTCTTTCTGGTAATGTTTCCAAACTAAAGTTTCATGTAAAACACTCTTTGAACTGTTGCCATTTGACCTTTTCTTAATCTTTTGGAATTGCTTCAAATGAAAACTGGTAAAATGGATGTTTCTAAATGGAAGATATATGTTTCATTTCATAAGAATGTATAATCTAAGTGTACAATTTTTCTTACACACTAATGGAAATTGAAAAAAGAACACCATTAACAATTGAAGCATAATCTATGAGATTTATTTAGAAGAAACAACTTGTTGAGAAAGAACAGTGATCACATGTGTGAAGTGATTCAATGTTTATTGTACCTTTTAATGAGCATTACATTTTACAGAAGGCACATTTTAATAAGGTGTTGAACCTCCTCATGCAGCAATACAAGATCCCAATTTGGCATGCAATCGATTGTACAAATGCTGGATATCATGCTGGAGGATACCATTCCATGCACTTTCAACTTGGATGCGTAATTCAGTTGGTTGGTTGGTTGTTTGGGTTTTTTTGGCGCATGAGCTACTGAGGCTATAATGCGCCAAATGAGATAAATAGAAGCTAAAAGTCAAGTATCCTGAATCAAAGTTAAAACCAAGTGCTATAAAAGGCAAAAGATAAAACCAACAAGATGTATAGAGATATAACAGAAAAACAATAAAAACAAGATGTATATAGTAAAAAACAACCCAGGTGTAAAGCCTGGGTTAGACATAAAAAATACAAGGCAAAATCAAAGTAGATTAAAATAGCCACAATGCTTCAAAAAGGTAAAAACTGGCGGTAAAACATAATGATCAGATAAAAGATGTCCGAGTGTAAGAGGCTCAGACATAAAATTATGAAAGCTAAAATAACATCGACATTTGAAATTAAAACACGGACATTCGACTAAAATATGTTTAATAGTTAAAATGGTGTCACAAAACCCGCACTTATTCATCGTCCGCCTCGAAAAGAAATGAATGATTTATAAATGAATGACCTAAGCGGAGCGGAGCAAGTACAACTTCCTCCTTGCGATTCCTGCGAAAACAAGACTGCCACAGTTTGACAATGGGCTTGATCTCGAAAAGCTTGTTAGCAACCTGTTCAGACCAAGATCTCTGCTACTGTGCCCAGAGCTCGGTGGAAAAACACTGCCGGAAGTCCACATATGGAACCGGCAGCGGAGAGTCGGACAAGGGCGCGGCTGACTTGACAGCAGTGTCTGGCAAGTCATTGCACCTGATTCCGACATGACCAGGCACCAAACAGAAGAGAATCGTGGTGGTGGCTTCCAGACAGTGGAGCTGCTGGTGGATCATGGAGAGAACAGGGTGAGGCTGATGCCTCACCGAGATCAAAGCCTGTAGCGAACTAAGCAAGTCGGTGTAAAGCACACACCGATGATGATGCTTAGCTGCTATGTGGTCCAAGGCAATGCTGATGGCATGCAACTCTGCAGTAAAGATGGAACACTGCTGTGGGATCTGGTCTGCAATGATTACATCACAGCAGACCATGGCCGATCCCACTGATGTGCCAGACTTCGAACCATCTGTAAAGACAGGCAAGAAGTCCGGGTGCGCAGCACAATGGCTGGCAAAGAGTTGCTGGTACACACAATTGCGTGTAAAGGCTTTCCCCATTCTGTACAGGGAAAAATCACAGGAAGGGGAAACAGCAAGCCAAGGTGGAAGTGGCTCAGCTGTCGACTGTGCGATGCTATCGAGACTGGTGTTGATGTCTTGCAGGTAACCTCGGACACGCAAACTGAAAGGGCAAATGGCAGTCGGCCGATTCTGGTATAACATTTCCCACTGGGGACTAAAAACGCAGTCCCAAGTGGGATGACCAGGTAGGGATCGCAATTTTGCTGCATACTGAAGGGACAGCTGCTGACGGTGAATAGATAACGATGGTTCATCGGTCTCAACATAGAGACTCTGGACCGGTGAAGTGCGGAATACCCCCGTGCAAACACAGAGGGCCTGATGATGGAGGGGGTCCAGCTCCTTCACCACTGAATCCCAGGCGGAGTCGTACACCTGGGATCCGTAGTCCAGTTTCGACCGGACAAGTGCATGATAAAGGCGAAACAAAGAACATCGGTCCGTCCCCCAAGAGAGGGAGGAGAGGACCTTGATGATGTTTAATGCCCACGTGCACTTGGATCTGAGATGGCGAATATAATATGAGGTAAAAAGGTCAATTTCCGATCGAAGATGAGACCGAGAAACTTGGTCTCCACCACAACTGGAATGATGTTACCCCCGATCCGCAGCTCGGGGTCCAGATGAAGATTACGCTTGCGGCAAAAGTGCATGCAAGCGGTCTTCTGTGGGGAGAACTGGAACCCATTGGCCGTCACCCAAACCGAGAGATTATTCAGGGCAGTTTGCAGTTGTCGTTCAATGACCCTCATGCTGGATGATGAGCAAAAGGTGCTAAAGTCATCAACATAGAGGGCATTGCCTACAGTCGGAGGAAGTTACCGTATAATGAAATTTATCTTGACAGCAAAAAGCGTAACACTCAGGACGCAGCCTTGTGGCACCCCCTGTTCTTCGGGGATAGGCCGCAATAGAGTATTGCCGACATAAACTCGAAAAATACGAGAAGATAAAAAGTTTGCGATGAAGATCAGCATACGACCACGCAAGCCGAAGCTGTGAAGGTCACGAAATATGCCGAATCTCCATGCCGTGTCGTATGCTTTTTCGATGTCGAAGAAAATTGACACCAGGTGCTCTCGACATAAAAACGCATTCCTGATCGCTGATTTGAGGTGGATCAAGTGGTCTAAAGTAGACCGGTGCCTGCGAAAGCCACACTGGGTGTTGGAAAGACAGCCGTGATGTTCCAAATACCAGGCCAGCCTGGTATTTACCATCCTTTCCAACACCTTGCAGATGCAGCTCGTCAGTGCAATTGGACGATAATTGGAAGGAATCTTGGGATCTTTGCCTGGCTTGGGGAAGGCCAAGACAATGGCCTCCCATCAGGAGTCCGGAAACTGCTCCTCAATGAAAATATGGTTAAAGAGTCGAAGCAGTGATCCTTACTCGATGGTGAGAGATGTTGGAGCATGGCATAATGGACATTGTCTGGCCCGACAGCAGATGCACGAGAAGTGTGCAGAGCAAGGCAAAGCTCCTCCACTGTGAATGGCCTGTTGTAAGACTCCAGGCCATTCGAATGGAAGGACAGTGGAGAGCGTTCGGCCCTGCTCTTCTGGGCCAGAAACTCGGGGGAGTAGGAGAACAGAGAAGAAATGGTGGAGAATGACTCCCCCAGAGTGTCGGCAATTGCTTGAGGATCAGCAATTGCCTGTCCATTGTGCTCCAGGATCGATAATGAGTGGCATGTGTACTTCCCACCCATCTTCCGGACCTTATCTGGGTCATGCGGACCTTAACTAGTCATGCGGACCTTAACATCTTACGGACCTTAACTGGTCATGCGGGTGATACAAGATGTATATGTGATCCAAGATTCCTTCTGGCTCTGGTGCCGGACAAAATGGGCTTTCGCCCTGGCGCCTTTGAATGCTTCTAGGTTGGGGGACATCGGATATCTCCGAAACACCCCCCAAGCCTTGTTCTGAGCCTTATGAGCTGCGGTGCAGTCAGGATTCCACCATGGTTTTGGGAACCATGGAAACCGAATCGAGGTCTGAGGAATAGCAGAGGCAGCTGCATGGATGATGAAATCTCTCAACTCTGCCACTGCAACATTGATGGGCTCCTGGTTGACAGAGTGCTCATCAAGCTCAGACAAGAGCTCGAAGCCACTCCAGTCAGCCCGTCAAGCCTCCAGCGGGAGACACGCGAAGGGTTGCAAGGCCCCCCACGAGAGATGGTGCACACCACGGGGAGGTGATCGCTTCCATATGGATTGTCCTCGACCTCCCATGTAAAGAGTGGAAGGATCAAGGAGGAGCAGATGGTGAGGTCAATGGCAGTGAATGTGTGGGTTGGGGTGTGAAAGTATGTACTGACACCGGTATTCAACAGGATGGATCCAGGAGACACTGCTCCAGGACCCAGCCCCTCCCACTGGTGTCAGCACTGCCCCAGAGTGGACTGTGTCCATTGAAGTCCCCCATGATGAGGAAGGAGGACGGCAGCTGCAAGATGAGGTTATCAAGGTCATCCCGGAAAACGATGCTTCTGGGTGGGAGACGAAATCTGGGGTCAACGAAAATCCCCCAAAGAGGCAGATGGCAACCGCCTCTAAGTGCGTGGTGAGGGGAATGATCTGGAATGGACAATGGTTGCTCACGAGGATGGCAATACCTTCGTGAGCTGGACCATCTCCATCCCGGTCCCAGCGAACGAGAGAAAAGTGCCGGATAGTGCGATTGTTGGCTGTCTGCAAGAATGTCTCCTGAAAGCACACGCAGAGGGGTTCATGTGCCCTCAGGATGACCTCGATGTCGTCAATATTCCTCTGGAATCCACGACAGTTCCATTGAAGGAGTGTGGCCAACTCAGGTCTTGGAAGAATGGGTGGACGACTTACGATTTATTTTAACCGTCGCCAGCGACGGGCGGTCTGTGTCCATGTCCTCAGAGTCGTCCAAGCAACATGAATCAGAGACCACCGAACGAGAAAGAGGTAAAATTTTCTTTTTGGGCCCCGGTGGGGGCCCCTTGGGTTTAGAAGGTCCTGCTGTCTGTGGGTGGGGTGGAGGGGGCCTTCCAGAGGTGGATGTGGAAGGCACAGCCACAGGAATAGAAACCGGTGTCGATGTTGAGATTGACACCGACGTCGGCTTCACCTGCGTCAAGAGGTACTTAGCAGCAGGTGACAAAGAAGCTGTTCGTGGCCGAGTGGTTAGCGCGCTTGGCTACTGATCTACGGGACCTGGGTTCGAGCCCCGGGTAAGGCATGACTGTGACCTGTAAATGGTAGCTAGGCGTAAACTGGAAGGAGCGCTGTGCACCATTCCCTAGTGATGATGCACAGAACCGGCCAGGTCTAGCACCTAATGTCCGACCCCGCCTTCTCGTGGTGCAGGCCGTTAGTACCTTTCAAAAGAGATATTCTCTTTTGGAAGGGAACGGAAGAGGAGGGCTGCCAGTTCAGTATGGCCTACTGATCTGGTCATCTGTGGCCACTTTTTCTTTTTTTTTCAACCCTGCTGAGGAGTGGTCAACTTCACAGGGTCCTGGTGCTGACAATTTATACCTACTAGACTGGACTTGTTTATGGATTTGAGCTTGATTATTGATCCTGGACTTGCTGCACTGGTAGGCCTCTGTTGAGGGAGAGTCTGCCGCTGTGTTTTCTGTTTGCTTCTGGGTTGCCAGCTCTAAGTGAACAGAGGCATGGGGATACCTTATATCAGCTGGTGGATAATCCTAATCAGAGGCCATTGCAGGTACCTGAACCTTACTTAGCTAGTTGGGCATCGTCAAGCCTAAACTGGAGTAATGTGTCTCAGGCAGGCCATGTGGCTCTTGAAAAAGTCCACTTGAAAAGGTGGTGCCTGAAGTTCCTACCAGCATCGGTGACTTCAGCCTTTAGCGGAGGAGGAACAGGTCTTTGCCCCATGCCTGTGATCAGGGGGCTGTTTGATATTGTTGGCCCTACCAATCTCAATAAACCTAATTTCTTTAAAAATCCTACTAATCATTTTCTCTCTGCAGGAACGTGGAACGTGAGGACATTACATAGAGATTATTCTCTTGATGTCCTCATGCAGGAATTCCAGCGCTATAACCTAGATATTCTAGCTTGCAAGAGACCAGATGGACAGGTAAAGGTGAGATACTTAAAAATAACTTTAAATTTCTCTTTACAGGGAGGGAGGATGGAAAGCATCACCAAGGCGTGGGTCTGCTGCTCAGCAGACATGCTAGTGATGCTCTTCTAGAGGATATGAGTGCATTAATGAAAGGTTTTTTACAGCAAAATTTCAGACAAGCATTAAAGACTAGAATGTTATCTGCTGTTATGCCCCCACTGAGGATGCCGATGAGGACGAGAAGCATAGGTTTTATGGACAACTTCAGGATATTTTGAATTCTGTCAAGAAAGGAGATATTACCCTTGTTCTAGGTGACTTCAATGCCAAAGTTGGTACTGACTCTGACCTTTGGGGAGGAGTAATAGGCCCTTTTGGTATTGGTAGCTGCAATGGGCAACATCTCCTACAGGTAAGTAAACTCAATGGTTTCAGAATAACTAACACATATTACAAACACTGCGACATACATAAATACACATGGGTTTCACCTGATGGGCTGCATAAGAATATGATTGATTATATATTAATTAACAGCAAATGGGCTAGTTCTGTTAGGAATACCAGGGTATATAGGGGAGCTGAAATTGGATCTGACCATTACCTTGTTAAAAGTGTCTTGTAACTTAAACTTAAAAAGTGTTGTTCTAGGGTTAAAAAATTTACCTTTAATACTGAAGCTCTGAAAGACCCAGTTATCGCTAAAGCTTACCATGATAGGTTACTTAGTCATTATGACAGTCATGGTTTGCTTACTACTGAAGTTGAGGATGAATGGGGCCATTTTAAACAGGCTTTTTTGGAAACTAACAGTACTCTTTTAGGAAAAAAGGCGCAGAGGAGGCAGAATTATTTAAGTGATAAGGCACTTGAGCTTATTTCAGAAAGAAGGAACTGCAGGAATGTCCTTAATCAGTACCCTACTAGTCCTAATAGAAAGGATTACAGAGAGCTTAATAAACGTGTAAAGGATCAGTTAGCTACTGATAAGAATCTTTGGCTTGATGGTTTGGCTGACAAAGCTGAGGAAGCAGTTAGGCAGCACAACAGCAGAGAGCTGTACCAGATAGTTAATGTTTTATGTGGTAGAAAACGGACAGGCATACAAGGATTGCAGGATAAACAAGGAAAGGTTATAGATGGTAAGGATTCTGTCATGGCTAGGTGGGCTGAGCATTTCAGTGATGTTCTAAACAATGTGGTTAGTTCTACTCCCATTGTTTGTAATGATGATAGATGCATTGGCAGCTTTAATGTTGGCCCTATAACACAATCTGAAGTTATTTTGGCTATCTCTAAACTTAAACTTCATAAATCCCCAGGGGTAGATGAAATTACTACAGAAATGCTCAGAGCTGGGAATGTTTCGGTTACCACTTGGATGACTGAAATTCTGAATATCTTTTATGATAAAGGCATGGTTCCTAAAGATTTTACCAGAGCTATTATTATCCCTATTTTAAAAAAAGGTGATCGCAGTTCTTGTGATAACTATAGGGGTATCAGCCTACTCTCTGTTCCAGGTAAAGTTCTTTCCATGATTGTGCTTAATAGAATTAAGAATCTGGTTGACAGGCAATATGCGTGATGAGCAATGTGGATTCAGAAGTGGTAGGGGATGTGTGGATCAGATATTTTCACTTAGGCAGATTCTTGAGAAATGTTTAGAGTTTCAGAAACCTTTGGTTGCTAGCTTTGTTGATTTCAAAAAGGCTTTCGACTCTGTTGATCATCAAAATTTGTGGTTGATTGTGAAATCATATGGTATACCAGACAAGTTAGTTAACATAATGAAAGCTCTCTATAATAACACTGAATCACGTGTGAGAGTTGGTAAGTCTTGTAGCAATTGGTTTAGCATTACTTCTGGTGTTCGACAAGGGTGCATTTTGTCTCCTTTTCTCTTTAGTTTGGTTGTTGATTATGTTATGCGAAATTCACTTCAAGAGAAAGATTTTGACCTTAAATGGGCTGGAGATACGAAAATTTCTGATTTAGATTATGCTGATGATTTAGCCCTTTTGGCAAATGATGTTGATGAGATGAACTCTTTCATTCGAGCTGTTGATGAGACTGGTAGTAAAGTAGGTTTGGTTATAAACAGAGAGAAAACTAAAGTGATGAAAATTGGTCAGGCAGGCTGTGATTCAGTTAATCTGAATGGTTGCATTCTTGAGCAGGTGTCACGGTTTAATTATCTTGGGAGCTATGTAACTGATACTGGTGATGTGCGGCATGAATTAACAGAAGAATAGGGATTGCTGCTGGGACCTTTAAGAATCTATGGAGAGTGTGGAGAAATAGGCGTTAACACCTAAAGACTAAAATTAGACTGTATAATAGTTTGGTTCTTTCTAGGGTTAGTTATGGTAGTGAAACTTGGACACTATGTAAACAAGATAACAGGAAACTAGATGCTTTTGTTTCTAGATGCTTACGCAGTATCTTGGGTATTAGGTGGTTTAACTTTGTAACTAATGATGAGGTTAGGCAAAGGAGTCTGCAACCTCCTTTAAGCAGTATATTGTGCAGAGAGAGACTCTGCTGGTTTGGCTATGTTGCCCGTATGGATAATTATAGATTGGCGAATAGGGTTATGAACAGTGTGCCTAGAGGCCTCAGAAGGAGGGGGAGACCTAGGATGCAGTGGACTGACAATGTCAAACAGGACCTTGTTAGAATTGGTGTGCAGTGGCCGGATGCAGCAGATGTAGCTCAGGACAGATATGCTTGGAGAATTAAACTGTGTGGTCTGGTTGGACCTCCGTAGCCCATGGCTGCTTGAGGATGATGATGATGATGAGAAAGATTCAGCTGGTGGAACGCTGATGTTGGTTTGCACCGCAACGGAAGCCATCTTAATTACGGGCTTTCCGACGACCGCACCGGCATAGGAGACCTTGCCAGGTGGGGCAGGCCATGCAGCAAGCTTTCTCGCCTCTGGATAGCTGATGATGTGGAGGGTCTTCAGGCACTGTACCTCTTTCTCCTCCAGCCACTTTGGACAGTCGTGGGAGTACACCGGATGTTCACCACGGCAGTTTACACAGCATGCCTTTTCTGATGTGCAGCCAGGATCAAGATGATCCTGACTGCCACAATGAGCACAGGTGGGCTTGCCCCGGCATGCAGCATGGGCATGGCCAAACCTCTGGCATTGGAAACAACGCAGAGGGTTTGGTATAAAGGGCCCTATCTCGCAATGTAAATACCGTGCCTTGATGGAAGTAGGCAGGCATGGAGTGTTGAAAGTGAGGATTAGAACCCGGCTGGGTTCTAACTTTCCATTACGGTGTGTTGAAACCTGGTGGACTGCGATCACTCCCTGGGCTGAAAGCTCAGAGAGGATTTCCTCCTCAGAAACCTTCAGGAAGCCCCACTCAGATATCACGCCCCAGGAGGAATTGAGCATCTTGTGTGGAGTGACTTCGACAGCCACTCCACCAATCGCTGTAACTTTCAAAAGAAGCTCCGAGTGTTTGGAGCATGCAGTTTCCACCTGCAAGTCACCAGATCTAAGGCGCTTGACAGATTTCGGTTCTCCCGCAAGACCTTGAATACCCTTATGAATAAAAAACAGGGACATGTCTCCAAGCACCTGATCACCCGTAGAGTGGATGATCAGGAACCTCGGAGATGGAGACACACACGAAGACGAAGGCATAGACAAAGAAGATGAGGGTTCATGGCGAGACCTCTTGGCTGCATTGATTGGTGAATTTTGAGTTGTAGAACTCGTGTTTGTTTTAAAAGGATTCAGTGCCTGTTGTCCTCACCCACCATGGAGTCCAACAAGGGGTTGCCCAGTCAGGTGCCAGGGCTGCCCGGGCACTATACCCACACAGCCAGTGAGCCAAGCCCTCACAACAAAACAAAAAGGAAAAGAAAAAGAGAAATGGTGAGAAACTCATCTGAGTTCCCACAAAAGAAAATAAGCAACAAATCAATAAAGTGTGAAGTAAGAACTGGCTTCACAAAAGAAAGAAAACTACAAAATTAGTGAATGTGTGGGGAAACTCGCAAACCGTTGTCCGGACGTGGACAAGGTAACTCACCGATCTGCACAGTTGACCCTAGCAGGACCTGCCCACCAGCCAATTGATCCTGAGGGGGCTGCCCCAGGACCTCCCATTTACCTGAAGCAGAGGCCAAAGCAGTGTATAGCACTGCTTTGGTCCCAAAGTCACTGCCCAGCCCCAAGACAGACGAGCTCCCCAATGGCAAAACGGCCGAAGGGGACCCCACCAGTCATGAGCTGGAGAGAGAAGATGGGGACCCCTGAGCAACTGCCACGATCCTCCTTTCCAGGGACACAGGTCACCACGCATGGCAAACATGCAGGCGAGCGTTTAGGACCCTGTGAAGGTAACCGAACCAGCAGAACCTTCACAGGGTGGTCCCCTCACTACGGACAGGCGCTCACACCAAGGAGCGTAATTCAGCAATGGTCATTGCCTGCCACAGTCTGCAGAAGAATCTTTGTCCAATGCTGTCCCAGACATGCTCCAATTGGAGACAAGTCCGGAGAGCGTGCTGGCCAAGGGAGTTGGTGCACTGCCTGAAGAGCATGTTGAGTTGTCTGGGCAGAGTGTGGGCAGGCATTTTTCTGCTGGAATATCACATTTGGGATTACACTCAAATATGGCAGGACAACCAGCTGTACGATGTCACTGATGTACGTATTGCTATTCAGTGTACCCTGTACAAACACCAAACACGTATGAGAGTGATAGCTAATCACTTCCCACACCATGATGCCTGGGATGGGCCCTGTGTGTCACTGGCAGTGCACAATGGAAGAAGCCGCTCACCTTCTTGCCTTTGGATGTGTAAGTGACCATCAGACACTCCTAAGCAGAATCGGCTTTCATTACTGAAGACCACAGACTGCCATTCTTCCCTGCAATAACTAGTTCTTGACACCACTGCAAACATGCTCAATAGTGAAGAGGTGACAGTGGTAACTGTGCATGTAGTCCTGCTTCCAAAAGATGATTGTGTATCATTCTTGTAGACACCCTTGGTATGATAGAAGATTGAATTTGTGATGCCATGCCATCGCTCTGTCACCGCTGTCCTCCTGATATGTTGATCCTCTCTGGTGCAAAATGAGGTTGTGCATCCGTAACTCTGTGTTGTCCAAAACCACATCTGTGAGTGTGTGAATGCTCTTTTGAACATTGACGCCACCATAATGCCACTGCCAATACCTCTCGTACAACCTGGTATGCAATTTGACAAAAAGACCAACCTGCTTCCTGAAGACCCACTATACGACCTCGCTTAAACTCCACTAACTGAACAAATGTTGCACGCCTGCATTGTCAAGCCATGGTAGCTTCTTCAAAGAGCACTGAACAACAAGATGAATAACTTCTTTCTTCACGCTCTAGTCCTTAAATGCATGCTGCGTACATTTGCATATTGCCGTCCTCAGTGATGCAATTATTTCATCCAATGACTTTCAATCTTGGATCACGGTTTTTGCTACCCTCTATTAACATATTATAATATGACATTCCTAAAAGAATTCCTTCTGAGTGTTCTTTTTTCACTTTCCGACAGTGTATTTTCCAGTTTTTAAAATTGTTTTGCTGTTGGTTAAAATGTTTCATGAAAATCTATTTATATATTATTATGTAGAATTAAATGCTCTTTTTTTTTGTTTAAGCTATTATTTGTCATATTCTGTCCATTACTTATTTCAGAATGAGAACAGATTTCCAACAAAATTACTCTTTTTTCAACTATATTGTTTTAAAACAGTGCTATTAAAATTAGTATGTTTGCCATTTTTCTCAAATATTTTATTTTCTATAAATTTGCAATTTAATACTCTTTATTTCAGTATTGGACATGATCAATTATGTCTATTAATTATTCTGGATAAGGTTTCAAAGTTGTTCTTTTTTTTCCTCCTGTAAACACCTCGAAATTAACCCACCACCAGAGTGAATTCTGCTGCAAAGCCAGCATGTTAAGGGTTAAGAGAGATCTTGATTAGTGGTCAATGGTTAGAATGCCTGACATGTTATCAGGAAATTGTAGGTTTGTATCTCACCTGGCTCAACACAATTTTTCCTGTATGTTATGTATCAATAATTAAGAGTACTTCATACTTGAAATAATGAATTGAAAAAAATTGATTGTCCTGACCGGGATTTGAACCCAGGTCTCCCAGAAGCATGAAATATTATAAAATAAAATAAATACCCCCTCAAGCAGCTGCTTGCCACAGAGGTCTGACAGGAGCCTGTCAGTTTATATGCCAAAGTAGAAGATCTGAGAGGATGGCAGGACCTCAGCAGAAAAACAACACATACAACCATGCCTTATCCGGGGCTCGAACCCAGGTCCCTTAGATCAGTAGCCAAGCGCGCTAACCACTCGGCCATTACTACCATCAAAATGTGGCAGCTTCACTGCCCAATTCCTGATGATAGATGGCACACAAAGAATGCTTATTATGTCACTTTGTTGAAGAAATGGTCAGTTCCTCGGTGATCTAGTGGTTATGACACCCAGAATGCTTCTGGGAGACCTCAGGTTTGAATCCCAGTCAGCACAACCAATTTTTTTCAACTCATTATTTCAAGTGTTTCTTGTCTACAGGATGTTTTCCTGTAATAATTTATCACTGACTTCATACTTTTTCAAATGAATCAACAATGAAAAATTTATTTCTTGATTATTGGTATATTCAAAACAAACCTTGCCATCTGTCTTCACAAGAAACATATATATAAAAATATGTCTTCATGGTGCTATTTTTTAAAAAAAGAGAAGACACTGTCCTTCAAGCAACACAGATACTTGAGCTGTGCACTGCAGGTAGTAATATTCATATCTTTAACCCTTAAAATATCAAGTTTCTAAACCTGGTCTCCCTCTGGTGGCCAATTTTAAAGTATTTTCAGAAAATAAAACACATAAACTTTAGAAATTCATCCTGAAATAACTAATAAAGGAAAAATGTCTGTTATATACCAAAAAAAATCTGTGATTAATAAAAATGGCAAAAAAGGTTAAATTTTTTACATTAAAAAAATTTGCAAAACTTTTATTACTTTTTTTAACTTCAGTAAAATTTTAAAAACAACTGTTTCAGTTTTTTTTTTATAAACTATTTTATTATTTTAATATAAATAGTTCATGATAGTTCTATTAACACTTCGCTCTTTCATATATTTAGTTTTTTTTTCTAAATTTTTTAGTATTTATGGAAATAACATGATGGATATGCTCAGTTTTTTGGCGATCAGCAAAGTCTAAGCCTAAAGAAAGTAGTGTTATAAAACATTAATTTTGCTTTTAAAAACAAGATTACTTAAATAAAAACTTAAAAACATATCTAAACAGATAAAGAATTGTAAAAAACAATATTTCAAAGCATTTAAAGTTTAACTGAAGCACTGAAATTGGGAATGAATCATTTTAGTGTGAAGCTGCATAATTCTACGGAAAAGTTTAACTAAAAAAATTAGTTATAAATTGCAATTTCCAAATGTTAATTAGTGTATTTGGTTAAAATGCAATTAAAAGTATCACTGAAATAAATATACCTTTTAAAAAAGTTGTGTTCTTAGGCTAATTGCTTAATCCTACAATTCTTCTGATATCTGCCATTTGAGATCACTAGTGGTTTTGTTTTAAATCATTTGCAATTAATTATTTTTTACAATCACAGTAAGCATTTGAGAAACAATAAAAAAATTCCAAAAGCACCAGAGTAAAAAAAGTTTTAAAATTGAAAGCCTGCTAAAATTTCGACTGAAAGCAATGTGCATAGTTCCTGAATGACAAAACTTCCAACATTTCTCAGGAGTAATAAAATCAATATCTAACGTTAAAAAAGGTTAGAAAACATTACAACTCTGCTAGAGTCGATATGCAAGTCAGAATACCAGAAATCATAACTGATTGATAATCTACATATGGTATGACAGATTAAAGTCATAAACTAAATCATTGCTACTGATGCTATTTACAGTGAAAGCATCGCTGTATGATCATAGCAGGCTCAAATAGAAAAAAAATCTGTTATCATAACTTTTTCTAGTGGAATCAACAGGCAAAAAATATATATCATAGACAATTGTTTATTTCAAGATTTGATTAGAAATGATTTTAAAAAAATGTGGATTTCTGTTTGAAAAAAATTATAATTTAGAATCTTGCATTATGAAATGGTGAACACTATATGGGCCACTAAAATAGGAAAAGTGAAAAGGTAAATCCAGTTTGGCTTGAAAAGGGTTATTACTAGAGATCTTGATCAGCAATCAGTAGCTCAGTAGTAGAGCACCAAACATGTCATTAGGAGATCATGGGTTTACATCCCATCTAGTTCAAGACAATTTTCCCTCTTAGTTACATAAAAATGTTTCAGAATGACATGTTCTTACATATAAATTATGTAAAACAAATCATATTGTATAATAATGATTTTATTCATTTACTGATTTGACAAACTGTACTACATTAAATATCCTGCAGTCTACTTACCTCACAATATAATGTTAACTTATCATCGGGTAGTAGACCATTTGCTTCATCCAAAAGGAAATCCCTTCTAATAAATTTTTTAAACCCCCAGTCTTTTCCTTGAACAAACCTATAAGCTCTTTGGCTTTCTACAGGAGCAAATGAAATTCTATATTAATATGCAATAACAGAAAAGCAAAATTAGATATAACTAGAATACACATAGAAGAAATTTTTAACATTAAAAGAAACAATGAATGTGACATTTACTGAAATTTAAGATACTTTACAAGTCTGATGCACTTAAAAACTGCATGATTTTAAAGTTGAAGTGCATTAGAATTTAATTAAGCAATTAATGAAGCATACTGCAATTTAGTCCCTTGAATATTCAATATTTAATCCCAGCATAGTCAATGAGAACATACTCATTTCAATCGTTTCCTCATGATGAATATTTTCAACATACACAGTTAAAAGCTTAAGATTTGAAAAAGTATCTAAAATATAAAATCTTGTAACTCAAGCGTTTTTATCACTTCATTATTAGTTTATAACAACTTTTTCCCAATACTCAAGAAAGAAAAAGTATGTTCACTTCAAATACACTGGTTTCCATAAATTAAGGAAAAATGAGAAAAAAATCATGATAATTCACCAAAAAATTGTACGATCCTCACCAAACTTGTTCATGTAACCAGTAAAGTAATGCTGAGTGAGCATATCGTATGAAAATTAGTCTAGGGTGCATCAATTTGTGTAATCGGATGGCAGCATAAAAATGGGTGTTTTAGAGTGGATCTTTATTTTGTGTTGTAAATGTGAGTAAAGAAATTCGAAATAGCCATTCTGTAGGAATGACCTCAAGACATCATTTTCTAAATGAACTGTGGTGGAGAGCTATTGGCCAGCTCAAAGCAGGCCAAAGTCTGCGAGACATGGTATGATGGATGAATGCGAGTACTCCTGTGGTCTATAGACTGTGGAATCAATTTCTTAACATGGATTACATGTCTCGGAGGTTTAGCTGAGGAAGGGCTAGAGCAATGTTTCCCAAATGGGCGATACTGCCCCCTGGGGAATGCTGGAATGATCCAAGGGGTTGGTAGTAGCCTTGGGTGCAATTGGGGAATGGTGGAAGCATAAAGAAAGAAGGAAAGATAAGAAAATTTTGAAAAAACGTTCGTACATGTTTCATCTGTTGTGTAACATAGAGTTAAAGTCGTAGTGATTACTTTATTTTCCAAATAAACACATAAAATTATCCTTCGTTAATCTTAATTTTCTGTGTGTAATGCGAATGTTACTATGGTTGATTTTAATAGATAATTTTATGATTTCAAGCTTCAAGGTGTCTTATTTACAACATATTTCTTTACTATGTTGTAGGACATAGGTAGAAATATAGATACATAAAAGCCGCAAATTGTTCGCTTAAAGAAGGTAGATTTCCAGGGGGGTGCTGAGTAATTTTTTTCTGAAAAGGGGGGGGGGGGGTAGGACATATAAGTTTGGGAACCTCTGGGCTAGAGTTACGATTGCTGTACAAGACCGATATCTGCGATTAATAGCACGAAGGAGCGGGATGTATACTCCCTCTCAGCTACTCTTGCAGCAGCCACTGGGAAAGTTGTATCAGTTTCTACTGTGCGTAGAAGGCTTCATGAGGATGGTCTGTACACTAGAAGGCCTGTAATTTGCATATCCCTCATGTCACATCACAGGAGAGAGAGAGAGGTTGAATTGGGTACATACATGTTAACTGGACAGAAGAGCAATGGAGGTTCGTACTCTTCACAGATAAGTCCAGATATTGTTTGCAGAGTGATTCCGGACATTGTTTGATATGGAGAGAATGGGTATCCGCTATCATCCCAGTAACATCCTCAAAGAGACAGTTACAGTGGAGGTAGTGTGTGTGTGTGTTTGGAGTAGCATTTCTTTAGGTGGACCTTAGGGTAGCATTTCCTTAGGTTTAATCACAGACCTCTATGTGTTGATGAGTGGGAACCTCAATGCTCAAAGGTACAGAAATAACATCCTGGACCCTTATGT
Source organism: Ryuthela nishihirai (assembly GCA_038380435.1). Lineage (NCBI taxonomy): Eukaryota > Metazoa > Arthropoda > Arachnida > Araneae > Heptathelidae > Ryuthela > Ryuthela nishihirai. The sequence goes on from JAWZYU010000004.1 coordinate 13,324,507, forward strand.
ACGTCCTTACGCTGGTGCAATAGGTGAAACATTCATCTTATAAGACGATAACACTCATCCACACAGAGCTCGACTAGTGGAACAATATCTTCAAGAGAAGACCATTATGCGCATGGAGTGGACAGCTCGATCTCTCGACCTAAATCTGATTGAGCATGTATGGAATGTTCTATGGAGATGTGTTGCTGCCTTAACCTGCACCTGAAACAAAGGGGGAGCTTATTACTGCTTTAAAGGAACAATGGTCATTATTCCCTAATGAGCTGATTTACAACATCATTAACAGCATGGAACATCACTGTCGTGCCTATATTGCTGTGATTTAATAAGAACTGTGTGACCACAATTCTTATTAAAGTACTTTGCGTATTGCATTCTGACACCTCATTTTTGGACAAGTTCCTGTGTTACTTTTTGACAAAAAATGTTTCTAGTGTAAAATATTTTATGCCATTCTAAAACTAGCATTGTATTCATGTTTTCATCAAATTTCATTAAAATCGTCCATATAGTTTTTTTGTTTACCATAATTTTCCTGAGTTTTCCTTAATTTATGGAAACCAGTGTACATACACTTTTGAGTCAAGCAAGGGATTAAGAAGTTGAAATATTCATGGTTGCCTGATGAGATCTGGTACTTTTTTTATCTTCATGTTTTTGCTGCCTCCGTGTTAAATTTTATATTATATAGAATAATTGGTCCTAGGTGAATGACTAAGTTGTATCTAATGTGCTCATGAAAATGTTTATAACAAGGGTTAAATATCATTTCATTTTTTTTAAAGGAAATAAATGTCAACTATTAATATATTTGATATAAAACACTTCAAAAATGGTAAAAAAAAAACAACAGTAAACAGCAAAAAAAAAAAACTGATTTCGACCCAGCTGGAACTCAAACCTGAAAATCCAGAGGTTAGATAGATGCCAGTTGCTCTTACAATTGGGCCTGCTGTATAAAAAAAATTTTGTTTTTTGCTTCCATCTGGCATTTTTTTTGGCTTGAAAAAATTTCCAGTGCAGTTTCATGTTTTTTTTTTCATACTTTTCTCAATGGAAGGCACCACTTAGCATATACTGTTGAGCAGGAGAGTGGATGTTCATAATATTACTCAATTATATTCAAGTTTTTATAGCCAAGCATATAGCAATAACAGTACCATATCAAATAATTAATTACTGAATTTAGGTTGACTGTAGAAGAATTTGATAGAGCTATTATGCTTTAAATAAAAGGCTATAACTGTATCAAAGTTATACTGTTTTCCACAGCTGATGGCAAAATAAAACAATCTAATCAGCTACCAATGGTTGCAGGACTGATCACTACCACAATAACAATATTTAAGTACTGAGTGATATATAGTAGATAACACTTTAACATGGATAAAGAGTCCACAATAGTAGAGTTGCTTGAAGTCCACAAAAGATTAAGTATATTTTAAAGATGTCAATTTGAAATTTTGAAATAAAATTTTAAATTCATCCTTGATGAAACTTTAGTCATTTCTTTATTCACTAAATGTTCAATAAAGATTGCAAATGAATTTAGCATTTCCTTGGTGAGATAGTAAAATATATACTTTTTTAATCATCTCACTATTATATATTGTCTGTTACATTAGTAACATTTTATATCACAGCACTTCATAGTAACAACTTTTTGAACACTATTATGCTGTAGGTCAAACAAGGGCATAGAGGAAAATTGTCTTGAGCCGGGTGGCATCTGAACCTATGACCTCCTAATGACATGTCAGATGCTCTGACCAGTGAGCTCCCAATCAATTATCCTCTATTGTGGATGTTAAACCCATCACTGCACAATCAGCTGCTGGTGGCTGCCTTACAACTCAAGTGAAAGATCCTTTATCATAGATCTACCAGGCTTGAGTCCATGACAAGTCATACTCCATGGAACAATTAACTGGCATTTCTTTTTAAATGAGCTATCCTCAATTCTTGTGCACAGTTCTTAGGTATCTCTAGTACATACATCTGGTATACATTATTTGTCACATTAGTAACATTTTATATCACAGCACTTCATAGTAATAACTTTTTGAACACTACTATGCTGTAGGTCAATGTGAGAATAGAGCAAAACTGTCTTGAGCTGGGTGGAATCTGAACCCAAGACCTCCTGATGACATGTCAGGTGCTCTGATTGCTGAGCTACTACTGGCTTCCAATCCTCTATTGTGGATGTTAAACCCTTCCATTGTAGAATCAGCTGCTGGTGGCTGCCTTATAACTGCAAGTGAAAGTTTTTTTTTATTGCAGATCTCCCAAGCTCAGGCACATGACAATTGGTTGATCAATTTATAAAGGTTATATATATATAAATGCTTGAAGTTCTAATTTATTTTTAGTTATCATTCATATAACATGTGCTTTTGCATATGTTGCTTGAATAATGTTGAAACTGATGGATAGGCTGGCTGGACAAAATATTAATCAGCTCTGTAATTTCTCACTTGTGTAACATCTCCCTTCACAAGAATTACAGCAGCAATCCTGCTTGATATGGACATCACCAGTCGTCAGATATAGTTTACATCAGTTCTAGTCCATTCCTCCAACAATAGTACTCATAGTTCAGCTAGATTACGTGGATGCCAATTTTGGTGTTTCACCCTCTGTTCCAGATAGTCCCAAAAGTTTTCAATGGGATTTACATCTGTTGACTTTGTGGGCCAGTTGAGGTGTCCCAATGTTACCTCATGCCAATCACAAACAGTTTTGGCCCTATGTGCCCTGCAATTGTCATCCTGGAACACCAGAGTGTCCATGTTGTGTTTGCCCTTCATATAAAGTGAAAAAAAAAACAAAAAAAAAAAAACACCTGGTCATCCAGAATCTGTAGATGGCTCTCCTGATTTAAATGGGTTGATACCTCAACTAATGGGCCAACTGCATGGTAGGTAAAGCATCCTGAAAACAAACTTCAAGCTTGAATAACACCTTGGACACAATACCGATGGAATGTTTTGTTACACTTGCAATGCACTCTCTGTCTTGCATCATTGAAATACAGACAGAAATGTAACTCACCAGATAACTGGGCTGCTTTATATGCAGCTGTTAGTATGTGTCTCTTTAGAGATACTCTACTTCAAATACTCGTGGAATGCAGTTCCCTTCGCAATGTTCTTTCTGAAATAGGCTGATGTAGTCCTTCATTGTCTGTAGCAATTCTTGTCTGGTTTGAAATTAGTTTGCAGTCACTAGTCATGATACTTGTTGGCAATCCCTGTCTTGAGAATTAACCTGCAGCCAGCCACAGTAATGTCTACAATTAGCTGTCGAATTGGATGTACACAACTGTTTATACACTTATTGGACTGTTCATTTTGAAATACCAGCAAATTCAGCTCTTTCCTTCATAGCATGTTTTTTAGCATTAACAAATGCAATAACATCCTTTTGTCATTCAGCCATGTCTTTAATCTGACCCATGATTCACGGCAGGAATGTGTAATTGGCACTCCACTGAGACTGATGACACTAAGGAGCACATGGAAGGTTACATGCCTCTATATAATGCTGCATTACTAAAGACATGACACTACTGGTATATCAAGTCAATGCTACCTGCCATGGTGGGGATATGTTTTCTATTCTTATATAGCTATATATTCACTTTAATCCTGAAATACCTAATATCCATGCAGCTTAGAAAATATTATCAATCACTAAATTTGAACCACTATTATACTGTTTAAGCATCAAGATAACATTGGGTAATGAGGAAAAACTATTTTGAGCCAGATGGGATGTCAAATGCTGATGACATGTCAAATGCTGCAACTGTCGAGCTACCACCCACTGACCAAATTCTCCTCTATTGTTGGTGTTAGTCATTAAGATCCTGGGATGTCATTAGAAGTTGTCTTGATTGCAATTCTATTCATCATATCTCAGATATGTGCACAGACCTGCCATGGTCCAAGTGTGAAATAACAAGCATATTTTTTGAGCCAATTTCAATTTACATTCACAGTTGTTATGTTAATTATTTTTTAGTTCACAGAATAACTAGCTAGCAGAGATAAACAACTGAGCACCACAGCTTGTAGCACTACTAACTACTACTAGTAATTGGCTGTAATTCTCATTTTCCCACTTGCTTTCACACTGTGTAGATGTCTTGCATTGAAGCCATTGCTTGCTGTGCAGTTCCATATCTGATTAACATTTGCTTTCTGTATTGCTTTCTTCTTACTTGAACTACTTTGATAACATATTTGGATATGCCTGTAGACTATTTGTCACTGTGAAGCAGAATTTTAAGTGCCACCCCAAAACTGCAGTTATATGCACATTAGCATTCTTTCAAGTTACATCCAATCATTCAAGGTAATTGGTTGCTTTCATTAATTAATATAGTTTACAACTGTTATATATGAATGTTTGTTGACTTCTGTTCATGTCAGCCAATTCGAAATTAGCTTTATCATTCAGATATAATTTGCATTATAATGCTATTTGTATATGCACTATGTATTCAACTAAGTGAAAGATAAACTCCCTCAAATGCATAATGGATTAATAAAATGTAAAATTGTCCCAAATTATTTGGCACCAAAAACCATACCATGCAATTAATTCTTTTGCATTTAATTACTGGATCAAAACAAAGATTTTTATTTTGTATCTGGGAAAGAAACATTTTTGTGCTGGGAACAAAAATGACATTAACAGTAGTGAGTACATGAAAATTGAAGAGCTAAAAAGGAGGTGAGATTAAGGGTGTAACAAAAACTCTTGGAACAGCACTGGTAGGAGGACTAGCATCGATTTTTGTGCTATAATGGGCATATGTGGAGAGCATCTATCAGTGCTAGCTACTTAATCTGTGCCTTTAGTTATTCTATTCTATTCATCATAGCAACTATCTAAAAAAATATACCAGTCAGACCACTTGGAATGTGGCTAGTCTTGTACACCTGGAACAAGCTATGAATAAAGTCTTGAATTGCAGTCAAGACAAGTTCTAATGATTGACTCCATGGTATTATTCATTACAGAGCCAAGTTTTTTTTTTTCTTTAACAATCAGCTCAACTTCTGAGACTTATTATGAAGCAACTAATGAGTGAAATAGTTCACATCATGTATCAAAAAGAAAGAGCATTTATTTCTGAACAAAAAAATATGAAAACTGAAGGGAATAAAATGATAGATAGGCATAAATTGATTTTTGGAAACTGATTAATCAGCTTCCAACATTTAAAGGGTTAACATCAACAATGCCTTAACTGGCAAAGTGGTTAGGCAGTTAGTGACTGTTCCAGCAAGGAAAACTTTGTGTGCTGTGTTAGCTCTAACCAAGGCAGTAGTCAGCAGTAATTTCGGTCTTAGTAGGGCATGTCATTGTATGAGAAGGCCAGTAAAAGCTAGAAGTAGCTTCTAGGATTCTCCTTTGTCCTTGTCCCTCCCCCCCCCCCCCCCCCCCCCCCCCCCAAAAAAAAAAAACAGAGGTGATCAGCAGTCAGAGCATATGCCCATCAGAAAGTTTCAAATCCCATCTGGTTCAAGACAATGTTTTCTCTATACCCAGTGTTATTATATTTGATATTTAAAGAGTGTAATAGTTGTTAAAACTTAGTAAACCAGTGCTGTGAAAAAGAATATTATTCAACAAATTTCAAGTGATTGGCATCTCAGTAACTAATATACTGTTTAAAAAAAGTAAATACTAGATTTGATAATGTTGTTAGACTATTTACATCAAATTGATAGTGATAAAACAGATTGTGAACATCAGTTTCAAGTTCAAAGAACCGAATTGTTGTCTTGTTCTAGTTATAATAGTAATGTTAGTGATAATAATGTACATACACATATTATGAAACATACAACCAACCCTTCCACTTATGATGGCCAATCATCTTGGGCAGTGTTTCAAACCCAATTCAAAGTTATCACTAGAGCCAATGGGTGGAATAAACTTGACACGGTCAGATTCCTAGCAGCTTTTCTATGAAACACTGCTGGAGAGGTTTTACATTCTATTCCAGAAGAGAAACAACTTGATTATCACAGTTTAGTATCTGCTTTAGAATTAAGAAGTGGTGTTAGTTATTTGAAACAGTACTACATAACACAGTTTAGTAATAAATAGGCACTTTGATGTCGACTTCAATTCCAGAGGAAAAACCGTCTGAGCCAGGTGGGACACGACCCCACGACCCCCCGACAACACGCCAGGTGCTCTGGACCACTGAGGAGTGATCCAGGATAACTTGGGCCAGAAGCAGTATATTGATGCTATTACTGACCTGAAACTCAACAATCTCTAAGAAATGTTAGACTGTGAATCCTTGAAGTCAGCTGTGGTACACATCTATGAAATATGAGTGCTCCAACTTTCCTCTCAAGTGAACAAATGCAAAGTGAAATTTGTAAATGCTGATGAAATTGCAGAAAGGAACAGCAAATACAAGAATTAACCAAAGTCATACTAACTGTTTTAAGGAGGTTCTCAAAGTTGTTCCTCTCAAAGTTTTCTTCTTGTTTCTTTCCTCTCAAGTGAACAAATGCAAAGTGAAATTTGTAAATGCTGATGAAATTGCAGAAAGGAACAGCAAAATACAAGAATTAACCAAAGTCATACTAAATGTTTTAAAGGAGGTTAAAAGCTTCTCCCCAAGGACTTCTACAGAACTTCAATGTTGGAACTGCAGTAAAACTGGACATATTTCAGCCAATTGCAATAAGAGATGGATATGAAGTTCAAATACATCTAACAGACAATAAAACTAGTGTAAGCAATGTGAAAGGCAAAGGCTAGCTGTTGATTGTTTCCCAAGGAAAGTCACCTATTTTTCTGCACTGCATGGTGGAGACAATGGATTGGTAACTGATTATACAGTGAATGAAATGCCTTGTCACAAGATAGTAATATTGGTGTGAATGTGACCTTACTCAGACCTGATAGAGTCTATATAAAGAAGGTAACACCTCAACCCAACTGGTATTCTAGAGTCAAATATTACTTTGCAAACAGTCACCAGAGATCATGCTCAAGTCCATGGAAGGATAGAACTGAACATCAGAGTTGGTAGCTGTCTTGTACACTATCCTATTTACATTGCTGACATCTATGATGAATGCATATTAGGCCTTGACTTCCTAAAAAGACATTGATTTAGTATTAGACCCGGTGACAATCTACTGATATTTAAGATAGAAAAGATTCTTCTACTTAGTTGAATATCCTACTCTTTATCAACTGTAACTACAGCATTAGTGACTGAAGACACCGAGATTCCAGCATGAAATGAAGTCATTGTTTGTGAATATCAGGCAGACTTCTGGGGCCTTCCAATTTGAGGGTCATCGATACCCCTGAAAAAGGAGTTTTGGTTTGTGGCATCCTGGTTGCAAGAACTCTAATCAAGGTAGATCAAGAACAGATTCCTGTTAGAGCGATGAACTGCAACATAACCAGTAAGTTATTGAAAAGAGGTGTAGAACTAGCAATGTGTGAATCTGTTATATGGGTAACTCACATAAATACAACAGAAGTTACTGACTTAGACCAACATCAGACAAAAATCCCATCTCGCTGAACTGTGCAAAGAAGCAAGAAAGTTATTAACCCAAGACCAAGCTGCTAAAGATAAGGAACTACTTAGAGACTTCCAATATTTTCTCAGCTATGTCACATGATTATGGTCAAACTAACCTGACAGAGCATAAAATCAATACTGGTGATACTCCTACCATCCACCAGCAAGAAGGATTCCATTAACAAAATGGGAGGAAACAGAACAGCAAATAAGGGATATGGAAACCCAAGACATTATCATCCAGTCCCTGGACATCACCAGTGGTTCTTGTTAAGAAGACAGATCTACTAGATTTTGTGTGGATTATCAAAGGTTAAATGATATAACAAAATGATATAACAAAGAAAGACTGCTTTCCCTTACCAAGAATTGATGACCACACTTGACATTTTATCTGGGTCAGAATGGTTCTCAACTTTAAACTTGGAATAGACTTTGCAATGCACTTGTGATGTTTGAATGACTGATGGAGTCAGTGCTCAAGGGTTTATCTTGGGAAGTCTGCCGGTGTACTTGGGTGACACCAGTTCGTTAGAAAGACATCTGAGGGACATCTGAAGAATCTTCATCAAGTATTTGAGAAACTCAGGGCAGCCAAGCTAAAACTGGGGCTGACTAAGTGCAAGTTGTTCCAACAAGAAGTCCATTACCTTGGTCATGTCATCACTACATTAGGAATGAAGACTGACCCTAGAAAGATAGAAGATGTGACTCTACCCCAGGATGTTCATCAACTTCGAAGCTTCACTGGACTGTGCACATACTACAGAAGATTTGTCAAGAGCTTCTCCATCATTGCAAAGCCATTACATTGACTAACAAAGAAGGGCCAGGGATTCATGTGGACTGCTGAATGTAAAATAGTCTTTCAACAACTGAAGCAAACTCTTTCCGTGGCACCAGTAATAGCATATCCACAAACTGGTAAACAATTCATGTTAGATACTGATGCAAGTAACACAAGAGTTGGTGCTATACTCTCTCAACATCAAAATGGAGAAGAATCATTGCATACTTCAATAAAACCTTATCCAAAGTTGAATGAAATTATTGTGTTACATGAAAAGAACTCTTAGCAATAGTGAAATCCATAGAATATTTCCATCATTGCCTTTATGGCCAAAAGTTTCCTATTCACACTGACCATACTGCTCCCAGGTGGTTATTAAACTTCAAAAATCCTGAAGGACAGATTGTTAGGTGGATACAGCAGTTGCAAGAGTATAATTTTTCCATTGAGCATCATAGTGGTAAGCTATATAGGAATGCAGATGCACTTTCTAGATGCTCATGCATTGATGACTGCAAGCATTGCTGTAATGCAGAGTTGAGATATGGCACTCACGAAACAATGCCTATCAGACAGATAACATCAACACAAGAAAACAATGATACTCCTGACATCTGGAGTCTGATAAAATTTAGAAAGGCCCAACAGGATGATGAAGATATGACCAATATTAGATTTGATTGAAACATCTGCTGTATGATCCAATTTAGAGAAAATATCCAGATATAGCCCAACTATCAAATGCTGTTGGGTACAGTGGTACTTCTTGCAAGTGAGAGGATATTGAACAGAAGATGGGATAATCCCACTGGAAGACTGATTAGCTGACAGATCATCATCCTTCCTCACTCATGAGTGGAATTAGTAATGAAAGATGTATATGATAGTGGCACTGGAGGACATTTTAGTGTTAATAAAATATTAGCAAAAGTCAGAGAACAATTTAATTGGCTGAAGATTGTGATGATTTAGATGGCGAAAGATTGTGTACACAATGTGAGGCCTGTGCAGCAAAGAAAGGTCCTAAGACAAGGAGTCAAGGCAAGTGGCAACAAATATAATGTCGGTGCCCCTTTTGAAAGAATAGACAGATGTTATGGATCCATTCCTTTGGATTCGGTCGATTCCTAGGAAATCACTAGTTGTTGGTAGCAATGGATTATTTCATGAACTGACCTCAAGTTTATCCCATCAAGGATCAAGATGGCAACAACAATTGCAGAAATGATGGTGAATAACTTCATCAGTAGATATGGAGTATCTTTACAACTCCACTCAGACCAAGGATGGAATTTTGAGTCCAATGTATTTCAAGGCATGTCAACTGCTAGGCATTCAGAAAACCAGAACAACTCCTCTACGCCATGGCCGAGAGATTCAACAGAATAATTGCTCAACATCTAGCATTGTTTGTCAAATACCATCAACATGATTGGGATCATCATATACCACTCTTTTTGTTGGCATACAGGACAGCAGTGCACAAAACAATTGGGCAGATACCTTCCATGATGCTCTTTGGAAGAGAATTACATCATTCCTGTGGCCTCTTATATGGATGGCCTGAAGAAATGCCCATATCTACATCACAATATGTACAAGATCTGCAATGACGACTAGAAGAAATCCGCTGCTCCATTAGGTACAACATCAACCTGGCAAGTGACAGAGCAAAAACAAGGTATAAATGGAACTGTTTTCAATGAAGGAGATTCTGTCTGGCTATACAATCCACACAAGAAGGGGGATGGGGGCCCACCGATAGTGCACCAGGTTCCCAGGTTCAAGTCTGACCTGTGCCAGTGTTGAGATTTATCTCTTCAAAACCCCAACCTTGCTCTCATCAATAGGAGACACCAAAGGGCTTGGAAAGGGTGTCATCTGTCAGATGGGACATTAAGCTGTGGCCCTGTGTGTGGGAGAGTCATACCCTGTGCATATTAAAAAACATGCTGGATGGCCTTGATGGAGGCTACCATCTGTCTTCCAACAGCTGCCTTTGACACGCCTCCCAACAACTTTCTTTGAGCCTTCGGGGTCCTTGTGACCTGGCCATTTAGCCCATTGTGTGCAAGAAAGTGCTGCTCAGAAGTAAAACAACCTAATTGACACAGAAGAAAGAGACTTTCGTCAAAACTTAAAAACCCTTGGAAAGTTCATATAGCATAGTTACCAGTATCACATTCATCAACATCCAACACGTAAGGTGGTTCATGTGGATCATTTGGCCCCGTTTAATGGCAGGTAAGAATCTTTGGATTCCAAGACTGTTCGGGATGAACAAAACCTAAGGTAGGGGCAGTGAAGCAGACTATGAATATGCAATAATGAAAGCATGATCGCTTACTAAGAGACGTGAGATATCACACAGTGTAATTATGTCAAATTTATTGTAACACAACTTATTTCAAAGCAGGAGAATACAGCTGAAAGTTGAAATTAGTTTGTAAAAGTTTTTCCTTGGTATTTGTGCTGAAGTGATAAAATAATTGTCAATGTATGGTGGTAAAGAAGTTTCATTTGGTAGCAAAAATAACTATGCATCTATATCGGTATAGAGAGTGTCCTTTATTTCATTTTTTGATGTATAACTAGCAGTAAGGTATCTGGTAAATGTTCCACCTTTGATTTGTGGATCGTTTTTCAAATGTTGATTTATCAGTTAGTTTAGAAATTATGATTGTAAGAATCATTTAGTACAGATGAATAGCATATTGGTGTTTAGAATGATTGATACTAAAATTTGTTTAAAATTTATGTAAACTTATTGCCTTAGTTATTAAATCAGTTCATACACTGACTGCTTATTTAATACAAATTCATGCTTGGTTGTGAAATATTCAAATACAAATAAAAATCTGTAACAATATCTACTAATTTCAATATCAACAAATATCAAAACACCTGACAATAATACTGAATATGAAGCATTACACAAGCAGTGCATACATAAACAGATGCTAACTGCTTTTGCAACTTTGTTTCATCTTATTCTGTGTGAATTATACATACATATAATTTTACAAAACATACATTTTAAATATATGCAAGTTTTTGTGCAAAATATATAAAACTTAAAAGTTTACTAAAAAAACATTACAAGAATTAACTGCAGCAGCAAAGTTCTGTTCACTCACCCATTGCTTTTGTTTCCTCACGCTTAGCATTTAAAATTGAAAATTTGAACTTTGCCCTAACTTCACTCTTGTTACAAGAGACTAGTAAAAGATATAGTGATAGATAATCTTTGCTTTCTTCATCCAACCCCTTTGGATTCACTCTCAGACACCTGAAAGCACACAGAATTTATCTTTTTTTTAAACTTGAATGAATGCTGAAGGCAAAATAAAACTGCTCCCAATAAAAAAAACAATTTAAAAAGAAAAAAAAATATCAAAACTTGCAATGTTACTAGCTTAATACCCGATTTTGATGCTGATTACAAAACTACCATCACACAATTTGCATATTACTATTAGAGGCAATTTATAGTACAGTGTCTTGTTACCACAAACTGAAGTAGCTGGTGACTACCAATTGTTATTCAGTTCATTAAATTTACACTCCTACTTATAACTTCATTGCATTTTGTGAGGGGCTTGATTTATGTTTAATCCAAATATTTTTTGCAACATGCTTTCCCTGTACACAGCATAGTAATAAACTTTCCCAATAAAGATTTCAAGCTAATGCAGGGTGATACATATCTTGCACTTCTTGATTTAAGTATCTATTCCTGCTGACAACGTTAGTACCATCTGTGATTAACAGTTATTGACAAAAGTATCACATATCCATCTAGAACCAGTAGTGCTTTGCCAGCAGTGGGGAAAACACATTTCCCAAAGCAAAGTAAGTGTTTGTAATTGAATATTATTTTGCAACTTGATAGTATGCACAGGTGTGAGAAGCATTTCAGGGGAGATATTCCGATGCTTTTGTCTTTCATAAGATGATTTCATAACTAAATAAATAATAAAAAATAAATACCCCCTCAAGCAGCTGCTTGCCACAGAGGTCTGACAGGAGCCTGTCAGTTTATATGCCACAGTAGGAGATCTGAGAGGAACTAGTTGATCATTTATGTGAGGCAAGTAATATAAGTGACAAGAAACAGAGTGGACATGGAAAATAGAAATGGTATATTCATGGACATCGATTGTAACTATGTAAGTACTACTGTTAAGTAAGTGTAACTGTTAAGCTCTACTATAACATATATTCTATGTAATATTATCATACATGCTGTATGACTTTTGAATCACTCTATAGTAAGTATTCATTTTAAACCTTGTCTAATGCTTCCACAACTGTCCCTCGTTTCCCATGAAGAAAAAATAAGAGTTTATCTCATGCTATATTGAAGAATAAATTATGAAAGATTGTTACAAATAATGAATGAAAAGAAACAATTACAATTTCACAGTGTATGTATTGCAACTTAATTTAAAATCTTTATAACACTGTATATTATTAAAATACAGGGAGCTAAGGCAGTAAAATCCAACAGAAGTGATAATATGTAAATACAGACTCTTAATTAGACATGTCAATGCAAACATAGATACTTACGTAATGTACAAAAACTTACAATTCGTTTTTACAGGTACAGCTATATTAATACTTTTATTAAATCTCTATAACTTATGCTTATTCATAGAAGACAACTGAACAGCAATATTCGTAGTAGGTAAGGGTTTGTCATGAAGGCAGAAGATTACATATTCTTATCTGCATTTCAGAATGTGTTACCATAATATTGTACATTAGAATATCATTGAGTAGATTTAAATAACAGACTTTTTTGCCATGCAAGGCGAATTGTGCTATAAATAAAGCCACTTGAAAGTTCAATGCATTTTAGGAAGCTATGATTTCAATAACACAACTATTACTGTCCAAATTTGTATACTATTTAAATGGGCTGGTCAATATTACCTGACCTTTTTACCTTCCCAATCTTCTTTATGTGCCTTGTTAGTTGTAAGATACTAATAAACGGTTTGGCCAGTAGAACGTATTGACATCAGGTAATGCACTAGATAATGCTACTTGTCATTAATAGACAATTAAATTTTGTTCTGATTACAGATTGATTACAGATTATTCGAAATCTGTAATCAGAACAAAATTTAATTGTCTATTAATGACAAGTAGCATTATCTATTGCATTACTTGATGTCGGTACATTCTACTGGCCAAACCGTTTGTTAGTATCTTACAACTAACAAGGCATGTAAAGAAGATTGGGAAGGTAAGGTAACAGGTCAGGTAAATCAAACTTTGCAACTTTTGGTTGTCTTTACCAACCAAGATAAGGTAAAAAGGCAGGTAACATTGCCCAACCCATTTAAATAGTATACAAATTTGGACAGTAATAGTGCTATTGAAATCATAGCTTCCTAAAACACATTGAATTTTCAAGTGACTTTATTTATAGCACACTTCACCTTACACGGCGAAAAAGTCTGTTAATTAAAGCTACTCAATGATGTTCTAATGTAGAATATTTTGGTAACACATTCTGAAATACTGAAATACAGATAAGAATATGTAATATTCTGCCTTGCACGGCAAATTCTTACCTACTATGAATATTGCTGTTCAGTTATCTTCTATAAATAAGCATAAATTATAGAGATTTAATAAAAGTATTAATATAACTACAAGAACAAATTGTAAGCTTACATTATGTAGGTATCCATATTGCATTGATGTGTCTAATTAAGAGTCAATATTTACATATTATCACTTCTGTTGGATTTTACTTGTCGCTGTGTTTTAGTAATATACAGTGTTATAGAGATTTTAATAAAATTGGAATGAAAAGAAAAATACAACTGATCAAAAACAATTTTTCAAGAAATAATTTTGTGGAAACAATTAGTTTTACTGATGAATGGAATTTGAACCACACCTCCCAGTTAAATGTCAGGTGCTATAACCATTAAGCTATCACCATCTCTGTCATTTATCCACTTTGTGACTTTTAAACTCAATGACCTTGTTGCTTATGACACCTATGATCAGAAAAGGCAACTTATCCAATATTGCTCAATATAAAGATGTAAAATAAGGAAGTCACTCACACTAAAGCATTATTAATGCAAAAATCAATCAGTAATAATTTCACAGATTACTTGACCTGTTGATATATAATTCAAGAAATAATTTTGTGAAATAAATGAGTTTTGCCAATGAGTGGGATTCGAACCTATACTTCCCAGTTACGTGCCAAGTGCTCTAACCACTAAGCTATTACCAGCTCTGTCATTTATCCACTTAGTTGTGATTTTTAAACTCGCTGACCTTGTTGCTCATGGAGCCATCAATGATCAGGAAAAGCAAATTATCCAATATTGCTCAATGCACAGATGTTAAATAAGGAAGTCACTCACTCTAAAGTGTTATTAATGCAAGAATCAATCATAGAGAGTTTAAAAGTCACAAAAGTCAATAAATGACAGAGCTAGTGATAGCTTAGTGGTTAAAGCACTGGCATATAACTGGGAGGTTTGGGTTCGAATCCCACTCATTGGCAAAACACATTTTCATCAATAACAAATGGGACATGTTATTCAAAATTATTTCTTGAATTATTATAGAAATAATTTTGTGGAAAAACTGAGTTTTGCTAATGTGAGGAATTAATCTGTGAATTTATTATTGATTGATCAAAAATGGGATATGCAATGTCAATCAAAGACATACTTATCAATCTGTAACAGAATAAGATAACAGACTATAAGAATAGTGATAATTACAGCACAAATAATGAATTAAAAAATTTTAATATTCTATGTCATTATTAAAAACAAATAAAAGCACTTCTATGCCAATGGTATGTTTAAACTTCCATTTGCAGGAAACTCATAAGGCAGAGGTTCCAAAGTGTGAGTTTTAGCCTCCCTGGGGGGTCACAAGCAGATTGGGAGTTACAAAACTAGAATAATAAATAAATAAATAATAAATACCCCCTCAAGCAGCTGCTTGCCACAGAGGTCTGACAGGAGCCTGTCAGTTTATATGCCTCAACACAAGTGAAATATGTGTCCATAAAATGCCCAAAGCACAAAGCTTGCCAGCCTTGGCTTTTCTGTGCAGTGTAGACTAGTGCTTCTGAAACTGTCTGATGTTGCAGACTGGCAAGGAACTCTGCTTCTGAGATCTGTTTGCTATGAATGCTCCTGGAGCTTTTGGCCACGTATTCTGGCCAAGGAACAAGATATGCCTCACACTTGCTCACCTTACATGACACCACCCAGAGTGCTGGAACATACAAACTGTGATACTATGGCATATCAATTGTTATTCTTCTGAAAACATATTTCTTTCCTGGCAGCTTGCTGCAGACTGGCTACTGATGGCTCATGGACCAGCATGGATCTGTGGACCACCACTTTGAGAAACACTGATGTAGACCATTCTGAGAGTATTCTACTTCCTTGCAAGCTTCTTGCCATTTCCTTAGTTTGCCAGAATTTTCTTTTCTAGTACTATCTACTATTGTATGGAGCATTTTGCTTCTAGAACATGACTTGATTATTTGGTTGGTTGTTTGGGGTTTTATGGAGCATGAGCTACTCAGGCTATAATGCGCCATACAAGGTAAAAAGAAGCTAAAAGAAGTACCCCTTAACCAAAGTTAAAACCAAATGCTGTAAAAGGCAAAAGACCAAACCAACAAGATGTATATATAACAGAAAAACAATAAAAACAAGAAAACCAACAAGATGTATATAAAACCTAAACAACCCAGGTGTAAAGCCTGGGTTAGACATAAAAAATACAAGGTAAAATCAAAGTCAATTAAAATAGCCACAATGTTTCAAAAAGGTAAAAACTGGTGGTAAAAGACAATGATCAGATAAAAGATGTCTGAATGTAAGAGGCTTGGACATAAAATTATGAAAGCAAAAATAACCGTCTTGGCCTCATATATGCAATTAGGAGGCTGTTTGATATTGCTGGCCCTATCTCACAATAAACCAAACCTACTTGCTTTAAAATCCTACTAATCATTTTCTTTCCAAGGTTATGTCAGGACTCTGCATAGAGATTATTCTCTTGATGTCCTCACAGAGGAATTCCAGTATAATAACCTAAACATTTTGTTTGCAAGAAACCAGATGAATTGGTAAAGATCAGATACTTATAGATAATCTTAAATTTCACTTTTCAGGATGAGAGAACATAAATCGTCTGTAGCCCATGGCTGCTTGAAGATGATGAGGATGATTCTTCTGGGATATAACTGCATTAATGAAACACTTCTCAAAGGTAAATTTAAAATAAGGATTAGAGACTTAATGCTGTTGTTTTACTCGGCTGTGAACTCTCGTGAGAATGAGAAACAGACAACTTCAGGATATTTTGAATTCCATCAAAAATGGAGACATTTCCTATGTGCTGGGTGACATTTGTATTATGACCTTTGAACAGGAGTGATAAGATTCTTTTGCCATTGGTAGTAGCAATGGAGAACATCTCCTCCAGATAACTAAACTTAATATTTTAAGAATAGCATTGCAAACACCAAGATATTTATAAATATATGTGGGTTCACGTGACAGGTTCACTAGGAATATGATCGATTACATTCATTAACAGTAAATGGGCTATTTCTGTTAGGAACACAAAGTCTTATAGGGAAACCAAAACTGGGTCTCACCATTTCTTGTTAAAAGTCTATTAAAAGCTGTGCTCAGTTTAAAAGGATTATCTTTAACCCTGAAGGTCTGAAAGACCCAGAAATAGCCAAAGCTAAAGTGATAGGTCACTTAACTGATTATGACTATTGTGGTTTGCTTATTACCAAAGTTGCGGAAGAATGAGACGATTTCAAATAGCTGTTCTTGAAACCAACAATATTGTCTTGGGTAAAATGAAACATGGGAGACAAAGTCATTGAGTACTACAGCAATGCAACTTATTTCTGAAAGAATGAAATTAAGCAATAAATTTAACAACCTACTAGTCATAATAGAGAGCATAAACAAAGAAAAGATTACTTGAAAGCTAATAAAAATCTTTCTTTGGCTTGATAACTTGATTGACAAAACAGAATTTGCCAGACAGCACAACAGAAGAGTTGTACTAGTTAGTAAATTTTTTTGTGTGTAAAGAAACAAACTGGCATACAGGGATTTAGGGATAAACATGGTAAGGTTAGTGAAGGTGAGGATTATGTTATGGTAAGGTGGGAAGAACATTTTAGAGATGTTCCAAACAATGTGGTCAGTTCTACTCCTATTGATTGTAAGAGAATAGATACATTACTTGCTTTAACGTTGGCCCTATATCATAATTAGAAGTTACTTTGGCTCTCTCAAAACCAAAAATCACAAATCCTCAGGGGTAGATGAAATTACTACTGAAATACTTACAGCTGGAATGATTCTGTTGTCACAGGATTGGCTAATATTCTAAATATATTTTATGATAAATATTTTGTTCCCATGGATTTTACTAGAACTATTAGACTGATGTACCATTGAATTAGGGATAGTAACCTAGTAAAGTGTTGAACCCCCTCTGGCCCTGATAATGGCTGCCACATGATGAGGCAAGGACTCCACATCCTCCTCCTCCTCCTCAAGCAGCCCTGGGCTACGGAGGTCCAACCAGACCGTGCAATTTAGTTCTCCAAGCAAGTCTGTCCTGAGCTACATCTACTGCATCTGGCCACTGCACACCAATTATAATAAGGTCCTGTTTGACACTGTCTGCCCACCGTATCCTAGGTCTCCCCCTCTTTCTGAGGCCTTTAGGCACACAGTTCATAACCCTATTCACCAATCTATAATCATTCATATGGGCAACATGGCCAAACCAGCGGAGTCTCTCTCTGCACAATATGCTGCTTAAAGGAGGTTGCAAACTCCTTTGCCTAATCTCATCATTAGTTACAAAGTTGAACCACCTAATCCCCAAGATACTGCGCAAGCATCTAGTTTCCTGTTATCTTGTTTACAAAGTGTCCAATTTTCACTACCATAACTAACCCTAGAAAGAACCAAACTATTATACAGTCTAATTTTAGTCTTTAGGTGTAAACGCCTATTTCTCCACACTCTCCATATATTCTTAAAAGTCCCAGCAGCAATCCCTATTCATCTGTTAATCTCATGCCACACATCACCATTATCTCTTACACGTAATTAAACTGTGACACCTGCTCAAGACTGCAACCATTCAGATGAACTGAATCACAGCCTGCCTGACCAATTTTCATCACTTTAGTTTTCTCTCTATTTATAACCAAACCTACTCTACTACCATTCTCATCAACAGCTAGAATGAAAGAGTTCATCTCATCAACATCATTTGCCAAAAGGGCTAAATCATCAGCATAATCTAAATCAGAAATTTTCGTATCTCCAGCCCATTTAAGGCCAAAATCTTTCCCTTGAAGTGAATTTCGCATAACATAATCAACAACCAAACTAAAGAGAAAAGGAGACAAAATGCACCCTTGTCGAACACCAGAAGTAATGCTAAACCAATTGCTACAAGACTTACCAACTCTCACACATGATTCAGTGTTATTATAGAGAGCTTTCATTATGTTAACTAACTTGTCTGGTATACCATATGATCTCACAATCAACCACAAATTATGACAATCAACAGAGTCGAATGCCTTTTTGAAATCACCAAAGCTAGCAAACCAAAGGTTTCTGAAACTAAACATTTCTCAAGAATCTGCCTAAGTGAAAATATCTGATCCACACATCCCCTACCACTTCTGAATCCACATTGCTCATCATGCAATTGACTGTCAACCAGATTCTTAATTCTATTAAGCACAATCATGGAAAGAACTTTACCTGGAACAGAGAGTAGGCTGATACCCCTATAGTTATCACAAGAACTGCGATCACCTTTTTTTGAAAATAGGGATAACAATAGCTCTGGTAAAATCCTTAGGAACCATGCCTTTATCATAAAAGATATTCAAAATTTCACTCATCCAAGTGGTAACCGAAACATTCCCAGCTCTAAACATTTCCGTAGTAATTTCATCTACCCCTGGGGATTTATAAAGTTTAAGTTTAGAAATAGCCAAACTAACTTCAGATTGTGTTATAGGGCCAACATTAAAGCCACCAATGCATCCATCATCATTGCAAACAATGGGAGTAGAACTAACCACGTTGTTTAGAACATCACTGAAATGCTCAGCCCACCTAGCCACGACAGAATCCTCACCTTCTATACCCTTCCTTGTTTATCCTTCAATCCCTGTATACCTGTTCGTTTTCTATCACACAAAACTTTAACTATCTGGTACAGTTCTCTGCTGTTGTGCTGTTTAACTGCTTCCTCAGTTTTGTCAGCCAAGCCATCAAGCCAAAGATTCTTATCAGCAGCTAACTGATCCTTTACATGTTTATTAAGTTCTCTGTAATGCATTGTATTAGGACTAGTAGGGTATTGATTAAGGACATTCCTACAGTTCTTTCTTTCTTAAATAAGTTCAAGTGCCTTATCACTCAGATAATTCTGTCTCTTCTGCTCCTTTTTTCCTAAAAGAGTACTGTTAGTGTCCAAAAAAGCCTGTTTAAAATGATCCCATTCTTCCTCAACTTCAGTAGTAGGCATACCATGACTGTCATAATGACTAAGTAACCTATCATGGTACGCTTTGGCTATAACTAGATCTTTCAGAGCTTCAGTATTAAAAGTAAATTTTTTAACCCTAGCACAATACTTTTTAAGTTTAAGTTGCAAGACACTTTTAATAAGGTAATGATCAGATCCAATTTTAGCTCCCCTATATGACCTGGTATTCCTAACAGAACTAGCCCATTTGATGTTAATTAATATATAATCAATCATATTCTTATGCAGCCCATCAGGTGAAACCCATGTGTATTTATGTATGTCGCAGTGTTTGCAATATGTGTTAGTTATTCTGAAACCATTGAGTTTACTTACCTGTAGGAGATGTTGCCCATTGTCATTGCAGCTACCAATACCGAAAGGGCATATTACTCCTCCCCAAAGGTCAGAGTCAGTACCAACTTTGGCATTGAAGTCACCAAGAACAAGGGTAATATCTCCTTTCTTGACAGAATTCAAAATATCCTGAAGTTGTCCGTAAAACCTATCCTTCTCATCCTCATCGGCATCCTCAGTGGGGGCATAACAGCATATAACATTCAAGTCTTTTAATGCTTGTCTGAAATTTTGCTGTAAGAAACCTTTCATTAATTCATATCCTAGAAGAACATCACTAGCGTGTCTGCTGAGATGCAGACCCACGCCTTGGTGATGCTTATTGTCATCCTTCCCTGAAAAGAGAAGTTTAAGATTATTCTTAAGAATCTGACCTTTATCTGTCCATCTGGTCTCTTGCAAGCCAAGAATATCTAAATTATAATGGTGGAATTCTTGTGTGAGGACATCAAGAGAAAAAGCTCTGTGCAGAATCCTCACATTCCAACTACCTATGGAGAGAAAATGGTTAGTGGGATGTTTAAAGAAACTAAGTTTATTGAGAGAGGGAATGCCGACAATATCAAACAGCCCCCTAATCGCAGACATGGGGCAAAGACCCGTTTCCCCACCACTAAAGGCTGAAGCCATCTACACTGGAAGACTTCCTCCAGTGTAGAATTTGACGATGCCAATAGAAGCAAAGAGTTCAGGTGCCTGCGATGACTTCTGCTCGGGATTATCCACCAGCTGATAAACATATCCTGTGAATCTATTCACTTGGGGCTGTCAACCCACAAACAAACAGAAAACACAGCGGAAGATTTTCCCTCCACAGAAGCCCACCAGTGCAGCAAAATCAGGATCCATAATCAAGCTCAGAGCCATAATTCCATTCAGGTTGGTATATATGGTCAGCACCAGGACCCTGTGTGATTGACCACTCCTCAGCAGGGTAGAAAAAAAAGAAAAGTAGCCATAGATGTCTAGAAAAGTAGCCATAGATGTCCAGATCAGTAGGCCACACTAATCTGGCAGCCCTCCCCTTCCGTTCACTTCCACCGACTAAGCCACTTCTGCCCTTTAGAAGTGGGACTCTCGTAGGTCGGCAGCTCCTGAAGCCGAGACGATGAAGTGAGCGTTGCGCAGTCTGTGCACTGACTTCCCAGCTGGAATCTGCATTCAGATGGGAGGTGATTCAGATGTCTGTCCCCTATCGATTCAAACAATGTGGGTCAGATAGGGAAGCCCATGATCATTCAAGGCTGGTTGTCCTTTGCAGTTTGTCCGGGTGCTAGTATTTTTGCCAGAATTTTCGTATTCCAGGAACTATCTTGAAACTGTCGTATGAGAAAATCCAAGTTCATTGACAATTTCAGAAACTGAGTGTCCCATCCATTGGGCATCTACGAGCTGCCCTCTTTCAAATGCATCTAAATTGTGTGCTTTTCCCATTACCCTTCTCACAATGAATGTTTGGGGAAGCCGAAACTGACAGCTATATATGACCAGAGCTTCAGCCATGTATGCATGCAAATGCGGAACTTGCAGTACTGAATTTGGATAATGTCTCCTATCCCTAATTCAATGGCACTTCAGTGCATTATCCTTATTTTCTAAACAGGTGATTCTAGTTCTTGTGATAACTATAGGAGTATCTGCCTATTTTCTGTTCCAGGCAAAGTTTTTTGTATTAAGATAATTTAACATATATAATTACACTGTAGTTAAAATTAATGTCTTATTAAGCTTTAATATATAAAACTCACTTATGTTGAGCTAAACAATTGCACTCTGGAATTAGTGACAACATTTAATGATGTTGTACTTGCATATTAACTTCGTATAATAAACTACTAGTAACTAATATATGATGTAAAGTTCAAAAAGGGGATATATTAGTTGCAATGCTAGGATGATTCTGGCTCACCCAGATAAGCCTCATACACTGTATGATTTCTGATGTTTGATAGTGGTTTAAGTTTCACAGCATAGGTGCACTGTTATCCAAAATATCAGCCCCTTTAGAAGAAACACTGTTTGAAGTGGAGCTGTTGAAGATCTCATGTGAAAGCATACACACATCATAAATGAATGACAGCTAGTATCTCACTGATGTTCATATTATGGTGCTTAACAGAATTAATTTGACTGATGAACATCTTCGCAATGTACAGTGTGATTTCAGAAGTGGTAGGGAATACATCAATAAAATATTTTTGCTTAGGCACAATTTTGAGAAATGTTAAGAGTTTGAAAAATCTTTAAATAAAGATGAACACAGCTAACTTATTACAATTTAATCATTCAAGAAGTGTTGTTACATTTAAATTCCTCTAAAACTAATTGTTTCCCAAGTTGTGAAGAGTGCAAAAGGTTATATAACATGAGTATATATACCATTAGTTATTAACCACTAATTATCTAATTTCAACTCATATTTAGGTATTTATAATATCACATAGCCTAAGATATATCCTTTGTAAAGTAACTCAAAAGTATACTAATTAGTAAAATAAAACTAATTACCAATATTTGGTGGCTGGTACATCTACTTTGGAGTTCTCACTGAGAAGCTGAATGCATTCAGTGGATGTTACACCGCATAGTTGTTATTTCCTAGTCCGTAGCTACAGTCCTTTGAAAGAGCACATATATCAATGTTATAGTAGACACAAATTCGAAGTTTTCTTCATATGCAGGCTGATTAAAGTTCAATGCAATGCTTTTGCTGCTGTCTTCTTTTCGCTAGATGTCAGAGCCTGAGGATGCTGTAAGTCAGAGATACAGTGAAATGTGTTGCTCCACCAACATCAGGGAGCTGGCATGTCCTATGCTTTTAATGTATTTTAACAGTTGGTAGTTTGACAATTTTAAATGTTTATATGTCAAATCTTAAGATTTGAGGAATGTGCAATAGAGTTTCCTAAAAAACTAGTTATAGCATAAGGGTATAAGGACTTAAATTCGAAATGGAAATATAACATCATAAGTATGCAGCGAAAGTTAAAGTCTTCATATCAACTTAATGTCTAAGAATTAGATGAAATGGATGAAGTGTCAAAGGTAATACTCCAAGAAAAAGCTGTAAAAACCAAACATCAATTAAAGTGGTAGTTGGCAGTCATGTAATTAAAGTATAGCAAAGGACAAACAGTCAATATATAGTAACATCAAACTATGTGGAGTAAAATCGCCATATCGAAACTTCAATATATATGCTACAACATCTAGCGGAAAGAAGACATCAGCATCAAAAACATTGCATTGAACTTTTATCAGCCTGCATATGAAGAAAACTTTGAGTTTGTGTCTACTTATAACATCGATATACTTATGTGCTCTTTCAAAGAGAACTGGTAGCTATGGACTAGGAAATAACAACTATGTAATGTAACATACACTAAATGCATTCAGCTTCTCAACGAGAACTCCAAAGCAGATGTACCAGCCACCAAGTATGGTAATTAGTCTAGTATACTTTTGAGTTACTTTACAAAGGATATATCTTAGGCTATGTGATATTATAAAGACCTAAATATGAGTTGAAATTAGATAATTAGTGGTTAAAAACAAATGGTATATACACTTATGTTAATATGACCTTTTGCACTCCTCACAATTTGGGAAACGATAAGTTTTAGATGAATTTAAATGTAACAGCACTATTCGTGAATGATTAAATTGTTTAAAAAATCTATGATTACTAGCTTTGCAGATTTCAAAAAAGCTTTTAATATATTGATTGTCATATTTGCGGTTGACTGTGAAATCATATGGCATACCAGAGAAGTTAATTAACACAATGCTGGCTCTAACAACACTGAGTCATGTGTGAAAGTTTGTAAGGCTTAAAGCAATTGGTTTAGCATTACTACTGGGTTAGGTTGTTTTATCTCTGAGCAGTATTTTTTTCATACAATGGGCTAAATGGCGAGGTCACAAGAAGCCCAAGTGCACAAAGAAGGTTAGGGGAGGGTGACCCACTGGACAGCTTTAGGAAAACAGATGGAAGCTTCCTATCCAGCATGTTCTTTAATATGCACAGAGTATGGCTCTCTTGCACATGGGGCTATGGATTTACATCCCATCCAATGGATAACACTCAAAGTTGGAATTGAATCTACAAAACAGAGCTTATGAGCATGTATCACTTCACCTCTCAATCTAGGTATTAAGCTACTTGCTTTCTACAACATTAACATTGAAAAACAAAAATAACAACATCTACTTGATTTTTAACAAAATGTTTTTTCTTATCACTGTTTTATAGTATATATATGTAAAATGTTTATTTCCCTTGTTTCTTCTGATTCCAAAGATAAAAATTTTGGTATTCTACACTGAATTCTAACAGATTTTGATTACAGAGAAGCTTTCTGATTTGCTCTTACTATTAAGAGCTACAGGTTGTGAATAACTATGGTTTAAATGCTCAGTATTAATAGTTTTAATTGAAAAAAGAAAATATTACCATTTTAATTTATCATTTGCTCCAGCAGAGAAAGTAGAACTTTTCAGAACTTCACCCATTTCTTCTCGACAAAAACTGAAGTTATTGATTGTCCACATGTAGGAAAACTTGATGACTTTAACCTGGTAAAATAAGTTTTAGATATAATTCTGCAATATGACAGAATAAGCAGAAACAGTAAAATTATATTTATATAAAAATCAGGAAAAGGATGTTAGATATGTTACTCTTCTAAATTTTAATATTTTTCCAATTAGCAATAACTAAAAAACATGTATTAACCCTAGCAAAATTGGTTAATCACAAAATCTACTACATTAATCATCTCACAAATACTGTCTTCCTAGTATGCAATTATGTCTATGAAAGGTTAGCTTCATTTCTCAGTTGGGTTGTTTTACACCTCTGAGCGACACTAACCTTTTTTGCACCCAGTGAGCTAAATGGCCAGAAAAACACCAAGGACTTGGAAAAGGTTGGCTAAAGGGGAGCCACTGGACAGCTGTTACGAAACATTACTCAGTTCTTAATTATATCAAATATATAATCATGACTAGGAAAGGTTAGTTTCATCACTCAGATCCTAATTATATCAAATTTATAACAACACCAACAAAACTGTCTAATCACAAATAACAGGTAGCAAACTTAATCATTTCAAAAATATTAACATTTTCCAAAACAATGCATAATTATGTCTATTAAAAATTGGCTTTGTATATTTACTACCTCTGAGGAGCACTTTTTTTGCACACAATGAGCTAAATGGCCAAGTCACTAGGACCCAGAGAAGGTTGAGGGATGGAGACCCACTGAACAGTTGTTAGGTTACAAATGATAGCCTCTCATCAAGGCCATTCAGCAAGTTCTTTAACATGCATGTGTGAGCCATGGCTTGATGATCTGATGGATGGCAGACTTTCAAAGCCCACCAGTGTTCCCTACTGACTGAGGGCAGGGTAGGGAGTTTTGTGGAGATAACTCTTAATGATAGCCCAGGTGGGACTCAAGCCTGGCATGCTATTGACCGAGTTGCTCCCACCCCTAAAAATTGCCTTCACATCTAAATCTTAATGTGAAACTATAATTTCAAAATATCTGTAAACTAGAAAAATATATTGCCTCTGACAAATATGAAATGCTTCTTTTCAAAGAGAATAAAATTCATAATTTTCTTACTTTAGTACCCTCTTACAAATTTGGTAGCCGTCCCATGGCTGAGTGGTTAGCGCGCTTGGCTACTGATCTAAGGGACCTGGGTTCGAGCCCCGGGTAAGGCATGGATGTATGTGTTGTTTTTCTGCTGAGGTACTGCCATCCACTCAGACCTTCTACTATGGCATATAAACAGGCTCCTGCCAGACCTCTGTGGCAAGCAGCTGCTTGAGGGGGTATTTTTTTTTTATTTTTATTTTTTTACAAATTTGGGCTAATGGATGATTTAGAAAATGCAAATATTTCACCTAAAGTTCAACCCCACCTTCTTGTGGTGCAGACCATTAATAGAGATACTCTTTTGTGGAGGAGAATGGAAAGGGAGGGGTGCCAGATCAGTGTGGTCTATTGATCTGGATATGGCTCCTTTGTGATGAAGAGTGGTCAACCACACAGGGTCCTGGTGCTAAGCATATATACCAACCTGAATGAAAAAATGGCTCTGAGCTTGATTATGGATCCTGAATTTGCTGCACTGATGGGTTTCTGTTGTGGGATAATCTTCCGCTATGTTTTTGGTTTGTTTGTGGTATTGATAGCCACAAGTGAATAGTTTCACAGGATGTTTTATCAGCTAGTGGATAATTCTGATTAGAGGCCAGTGTAGGTGCCTGAATCCTTGCTTCTACAGGCATCATCTAACCTATATTGATGGCAATATTCCAGTGTAGATGGCTTCAGCAGGCATGGGGCAAAGACCTGTCCCCCCCCCCAGTAGTGGGGGGAACAGGTCTTTGTCCCATGCTTGCGATTAGGGGGCTGTTTGATATTGCTGGCACTTCCTCTCTCAATAACCATAGTTTTTTTAAACGCTCCACTAACCATTTCCTCTTCATAGGTAGTTGGAATGTGAGGACTCGGCACAGAGATTATTCTCCTCATATCCTCACATAAGAATTCCACTGCTATAACCCATATATTCTCAGCTTGCAAGAGACCAGACAGACAGATAAAGGTCAGATACTTAAAAATAATTTTAAATTTCTCCTTTTAGGGAGGGAAGACGGAAAACATCTCCAAGGCATAGGTTTGCTTCTCAGCAGATACACTAGTGATGTTCTTCTAGGATATGAGTGCATTAATGAAAGGTTTCTCACAGCTAAATTTCAGACAAGCATTAAAGACTTGAATGTTATCTGCTGTTATGCCCCCACTGAAGAAGCTGATGAGGATGAGAAGGATAGGTTTTATGGACAACTTCAAGATACTTTAATTCTGTCAAGAAAGGAGATATTACTCTTATTCTAGGCGACTTCAATACTAAAGTTGGTACTGACTCTGACCTTTGGGGAGGGGGTGATAGGTTCCTCTGTGATATTGGTAGCTGCAATGTCTTGTACAAATAAGTAAAGTTAATGGTTTGAGAATAACTAATACTTATTACAAACACCATGCATACATAAGTACACATGGGTTTCACCAGATGGGCTGCATAAGAATATGACTGATTATATATTAACAGTAAAATGGGCTAGTTCTATTAGGAATACCAGGTCATATAGGGGAGCTGAAATTGGATCTGATCATTACCTTGTTAAAAGTGTCTTGCAATTAAATTTCTTAAGTGTTGTGCCAAGGTTAAGAATGTTACCTTAACACTGAAGCTTTCACACCCAGTTATAGCCAAAGCTTACCATGATAGTTTATTTAATATTATGACATATTAATGGTTTGCTTACTACTGAACTTGAGGAAGAATGGGACTATTTTAAATTGGCTTTTCTTGAAACTAACAGTACTCTTTTGGGTAAAAAGGGGCAGAGGAGGCAAAATTATTTCAGTGATAAGGCACTGGAGCTTATTTTTGAAAGAACTGTAGTAATGTCCTTAATCAACACCCTACTACTCTTGACGGAAAGAATTACAAAAAGCTTAATAAACATGCAAAGGATCTGTTAACAGCCAATAAGAATATTTGGCTTGATAGCTTGGCTGAAAAAACAGAGGAAGCAGCTACACAGCATCACAGCAGAAAGCTGTACCAGATAGTTAATGTTTTGTGCAGGAAGAAATGAACAGATATACAGGGATTGAAGGATAAAAATTATAAGGTTATTGAAGGTGAGGATTTTGTCATAGCTTGATGGGCTGAGCATTTCAGCGATGTTCTAAACAATGTGACTGGTTCTACTCCCATTGTTTGTAATGATGATAGATGCATTACTGGTTGGCCCTATATCACAGTCTGAAGTTATTTTGGTTATCTCTAAATTAAAACTGCATAAATCCCCAGGGGTTGATAAAATTACTACTGAAATGCTTAGAGCTAAAAATGGTTTGTTATCACATGACTGGCTGAAATTTTGAATAACTTTTATGATAAAGACATTGTTCCTAAGAATTTCACAAGAGCTATTACACTGTACAACTCTTAAAATGTTTTGGAAATGAAAATAGATATTTTTTACTAATTTTGAGGCACTAAACGTGATGACATTAAAAATTGGTGATTACATCTTGTTTTTAAAATACAGGAGGCTGCATTCATATAAGTATACTGATTTGAATGTTTCGACATTAGACGAAGTGCTGAGGTGACAATACTAGGGAGCTATTGCATCATTCGAGGCAAAGCAATACCTAAGAGCTATTACATTCAAGGCAACACAATACCTAAGCTATTGTATCATTCAGGAATTGCCCTTACTCAGTTATTGTCCATTCATGATTGTATGTGGCTGTTGTATGTGAGTGATATGCCTCATTCTTGTGTGAACAATGTAGACCAGTTTTGTTACATTTGTGGCAAAGTTACTTTTGCATCACAGAATCATGAAATAATGAATGTCATCAAAAAGGCTTACCACCTTTACTTCAGGTGTAAGACTGGAGATCAATAGAGGAGCTGGGCTCCACATATAGCATACAACATGTCTTCGCAGATGGCTAAATGGCAAGAGGCAGTTGATGCCAATCCTATGATATGGTGGGAACCATCCAACCACATGAATGAGTGTTACTTTTGTATGACACCTCTGCTGGGAAAGTGGTATTACCAAAAAGAAAAGGCAGACAATAAACTATCCCAACATACCACTTGCCATTTGTCCAGTATCACGTGGGAAAACCTGCCCATCCTGAAACCACCAGAACATTACAATATGGACTGAAAGAAGGAAGAGAAGGAACACAGACACAGGAAATAGCATCCATAGATCCCAACTTCACACCCACATCAGATTCACCATACAAGATCATGCAGAATGAGTTGAATGATCTTGTTAGATATATGGAACTGTTAAAGAGCAAGGTAGAACTCCTATGATCCAGACTGCAGCAGTAGAATCTTTGATAGAAATGTGAAAGAAGTATATATCGTAGCTGCCAA
Source organism: Ryuthela nishihirai (assembly GCA_038380435.1). Classification (NCBI taxonomy): domain Eukaryota; kingdom Metazoa; phylum Arthropoda; class Arachnida; order Araneae; family Heptathelidae; genus Ryuthela; species Ryuthela nishihirai. Next base: position 13,353,830 of record JAWZYU010000004.1, read on the forward strand.
AAAGATCTGGTATTATTCTTTACCACAGTGGGTAACTGGTTGCTTGCAAAGATGTTGATGGTTTATTCATATCCCTCTACATGATACATACTCCGGAAGAATGGAAGTTATTTATAGATTTCTCAAAATTAAGCATGAAAGCCATTCTTTTACACAATGGAAACATGTTGCTTCTGTTCCAGTAGGCCACGCTGTTAATACGAAGGAAATTTATGAAAATATGAAACAAACATGTCATACATAAATTATGACAACACATTAATACATAAATTATGTCAATACATAAATTATGAAGTAGCATATTTGTGCAGACTTGAATCTTGTACATATAGCTCGGCAGTCTTGGATTATCGCTTGGATATACAATGTTCTGTTGCTTCCTTTGCAAATGGAATAGCAGAGACAAAGCATTTCATTATGTGAAGATGGTTTGGCATTCTTGAAAATCTCTGGAACCAGGGAAGAAGAATCACTCACTGGTACAATCCATGGAGATTTTGTTGCCACCTTTACACATAAAATTGGGCCTAATGAAGAATTATGTCAATGCTATGGATCATACACATAATACATTTCTGTTCGACAGAAATTTCCAAAACTTAGTGATGCAAAGATAAAAGAGAGTGTTTTTACCAGTCCAGATAGTTACTCACTGCAACATTATGAGATATTTGATTGTATCATCACTGGTGATGACTGGAGAGCATGGCGTGCCTTCCAACAAATGGCAATGGGCTTCTTATAAAAATTACAAGGACCTTATGGAAGAACTGCTGTCCTCATATCACAAACTGGGATGTAGTATCCATAGTCAATTCACAGATTACCTGTAGAAATAGACTTCATCATCATAGCTAAAATTTCCTAGAATTCTGGAAGATTTTAGCATCTGATGCGTAGTTTAATGGTAAGAGCACTCGGGCATGTATCTAGAGAGTTGTGGGTTCGATTCCTGCCGCATCAGCAATAATTTTTTCAAATGTTTTTAACAATGTGATGTAGAATGTCTTTGCAGGTACATTTCTTAAGTTCTCATTTGAATTTCTTTCCAGAAAACTGTAGCACTGTGAGTGATGAGCATAGGGAACATTTTCATCAGGAAATTGCTAAAATGGAAAAGAGATACCAAAGAAGGTGGAGCCCATCAATGTTAACAGATTACTTCTAGAATGTGATTACTTCTAGATGAACCTGTAGGTATTTATATGACTGTGTATGATCATCAGTGATTTGAAGAGCATGAGACTGAACCTTTTCACATATCATGGCCACCACAGTCACCAGATATCAACCTGCTGGGAAATCTATGGGAAATTCTGCAACATCATCTCAGGCAGCATTTTCCAGTGCCATCAAACAAACAAGATTTGACCACATTTCTTGTGGACAAATGGTGATATATACTTCCTGCTGACTTTCACACACTGGTAGACTCTATGCCATGATATATATACAGGCTGTACTGGATTCACATGGTGGTCCAACACTATATTAGTGATTTTACGTTGCTGTTTCTATTTTTTATCCATTACCTGTATTATATTTCATCAAACTGACAACTGTTCTATTTAAAGAACTTCCTGTCCTTTGAAAACTATTTTTGGAGCATTCTCACTAAGTTACTACAGAATTATTTCCAATTCTAATATTTATAATATCAAAATATGAAAAATTAATCTTTATTACTTTTATGTGACCCAAAAAAAACTTATCTCAGCAGTGCAACCTCAAATTTTCAGGAAGTATGCATTTCTGGATGTCAATATCCAGAGACATTCTTAATCTGTCAAAATCTCAGTGCACTGAAAACATTCCTTTATACCTAACTTCCTCCCTAAGGACTCTTCCTACCCAATAAATTACCAGAAATCTGCATTCCTATTCCTACGAGCTCACTGATACAAAATTAAAAACATCTTCTTGCTCAAAAAATAATTAAATTAACTGAAAGTTTTCTGTCATTGAACAATAAAATTTAGAAGTTTTATCCTTTACACTATTTGCATATTAAAAGTTTTTAGGAGCAAACTTAGAAGCTTTCAGAGCAAGGACAGCACTCACATCTTCAGTGAAGTGATACTACATGGTGATGTCAGGGCTGTTAAGAACTTCTTTCCACATGCTGAAAGGGTGATTCCAGTGTCTTGGTTGCAGGTGAGAACAGATGAGTTCATTTTTTCAATAGCCTCACAGACAATGGTTCCACAGTATGTGTACACATGTGCTAGCAGTGTGGCGTGCTCCCAGTCTATGGTAGCTGTGTATTACATTGCCAGCTCAGCAGTTGTTAGTATGTTTTGGCTGACATTTGTCTGATACTCTGTAAACCTCTCCTTTAGAGAACATGTGGCTTTTCTGATATCATAAACAACAGAATAATCCTGCAAATATAGGGGAAATCTGAGAATGTCCAATTTTTGAAAGAGGATAAATTTGTCTGTCCATTTTTATAATTTTCTTCAGATTTGGAACTGGGCTGAATATAATATTGTTTTTTTGGGGTTTGAGTAATTTGGGGACCGATTTGCACAGGATAGGAACATAAGATATGGATCTGGCAAAGATTGCCCATTTGGAGTCGGTGATTGGGAGGAGAGCCAGATCTGTTCTGTTTCTATACCTATTGATTAGCTTTTCAATTGTTTTTGGGTGGAAACCATCGGATGAAACAATGGAATGAATGTTTTGAATTACATTTTTTAAGCAAAAACTAATTTGATGATATGGTGAAAGTCCTATGGATGTGAGAATGGAAGGCTGCAATTTTGTATGCCCATGGGATACATGAGTTAATGCTTACGACAGAAGGTACATAGACTTTTGGTATATTGACTCGTCAAGGGTCCTGTATCATCTTTTTGAATAGAAATATTGAAATAGGGAATGGTACTCATTGCTGCCATTCCAAATTGAAAATATATCATCAAATAGTTTGAAGGAAACATTTCTAACTTTCACTGCTCAATGACAGTGAACTTTCAGTTAATTTAACCCACAGATACTGTTCCCACAGAAAAACTCCTGCAACTGAAAATCAAATACAAATGAAATTAGGCAAAAAAGTAGGCCATACTCATAAATTTCTAAATAGCCAAAAAAATTGTGCAGTTGCAACATAATAAAGCTTCCTTACCAGTACTACCAAAACAACCTCTCATAAATAGATATACTATTCCATTACCAATTATTCCACATCTCAGAATCTTTGAAGAAAATTATGAGGGAATTCAATTATTCTGTACCAATAATTGTGAAAAACACCACTTCAGATATAAATAAAAAAGATCATGGCCAGCATATACCCTCAAGAGAAATATGTATCATTCATATCAAAGTCCCAAACAATGATCTGTGCTAAAAAAGATGTAGGAAATTTTTTTTCAGACAGTTCACTACTTGACTGGCCAAACATCAAAAGAATTTTGAAAAGGCTACCCAAAAAACAGCCTTAACTCAAGCTGCCATCACCTACAACCTGACCTTAAAATTTAATGATGCAAAACTTTTATTTTCCCCATCACAATGTGCCAACTAAATTTTGCAGAAAACCTCATAATAACTTAAATAGAAACAAAATCTGCAATAATGATATAACCCCCACCACCCTCAGCATGGAAACTACTATCTAACAATTACCAAATATTAAACTAGGATAGGTACTCCCCTTTTTCTTAACTCATCCTCTTGATTAAATCCCATCACCACCACCAAGGTTCAAAGTGTTGTAAGTTCATGGGCAAATTAGCATCCAAAGAGGGGCTCCCTATACCAGTCACAATAGAAGTGTGAGATAACAGAAGAAACTGTCTCCCAGCTATCTCTTGAAACTATTAAGTGTACTAATCTTGAAATAGTAAAAAGATAACTAGACCTTGCAGAAGAGACCAATGTTCTGAAAGAAATCAGCGACCAGTCAGAAGCACGTTCGCTGCAGCTTCAGATTGTGGTGGTTACCAAGTAGGGAAGTGATGGTGTAGTCAGTGGTTCCGATAGTATGAAGCTCCCAGAATAGAGCTTCTTTTTAGGTACTGTAGCGGGAGTAGTATGTGAGATACAGTCTCAGGTGTGCTGCATGTAGCACAGTTGGGACTGTACACTCTGCTGAGAGTGTGAAGCGTAGAGTTGCTGTAGATGACACCAACTCAGAGACGATGAAGGAGGGTCTCCTCAACTCTTCAGAGGTTACCGAGGTCAGGAGCAGTGAGAGAAGGGTCAACCAGGTACCTGAATGAGGAACAACTGGAGTCCCTCTACCACTGGGCAAAACGATACTGGCTCATCAGTTGTGAGACAAACATCTTGCAGTCGTTGAGAGAGAGAGAGGGTAATAAGATACATACTATGATTCTCAAGCACCACCTTCGCAGTGTGATCAGCAAGCTCATTGCAAGGTATCCTATGTGCGAGGGGATCCACTGGAAATGAACCATGATACCAGCAGAAGCGACCTTGGAGCAAGTCTCCATGATCTTCTGGATGAGGAAGGGGTTGCAGCTCTTGCTGTCTTGCTTCTGGAAAGCTTCCAAGGCTGACTTCAAGCCTCAAAGGATAACAAAATTGCCACTCACAAGGCTGTGGATGAAAGTTACAGCCTCAAGGATGGTGTGGAGCTCAGCACAGGTGGAGGAAGTGAGATGCGGGAGACAGAAACCTCTGGTGATGCCAGTATCGAGGATGGCAGAGGCAGCACATAGCCTCTCCCAGTTGACAGATCCATCGGTGTAGATCTCAGTACATCTCTCATATCGTGCAGTGACATAGGAGATGGAGAGAAGCCTGATGGCAACTGGATCTGAGTTGCTCTTACAACCAAGAGAAGGGACAGTGACTTGATCATAAGATCACTGTTCCTCCAGGAAGGTCAGGGAAGAGCGTATTGCCAGCAGTGGAGCTTGCAGGAAGGACTCAATCGTAGAAGTCAGTGGCGGACACAGAAATGGCAGAGTCTGGCCTGTCTTGCAACTTCCTTAGAAGCTCCTGGTTAATTAGCCCATTGTGCGCATAAAAGTGCTGCTCAGAGGTGAAACAACCCAACTAGACATATTCTATAACACTGTAGTAGTTTTTAAAAACTGATATATTTTGCTTGTTTTATTATTTTCTACAAAACTTTGATTTGGTACAAGGTAATCTGGAAAATAAGCAAGTTTAAGGAAGGAATGTGGAGGGAATGGAGCTCCGAGAGATGACACAATATATCTCTCTTCCAGTGCAGGTGGAAATGCATGTAGTTTGCCTCTGCTATGACAGACTCATTTGATGTATCATTCAAACTCCTACAACTCAAGTGTGTTAGGGAATAATTTGAGGCAGAGACACAGAAATATAGTGTGGATAGTGGCCAACTTGCTCAGCAGTGAAGCAGAGGCATTACTCAGAAGGTGACCACTCTAATTGATGCAGGAGAGGATCAATTGCCGGTACAAGATCAGGAAGGTCTTGCAGGAACTTCCGCAGTGGATAACTGAAAGGAAAGACAGTATATTTCTCTGCGCAGTGGCAAATGTCTTAAGATGCTGGATGTGAGGTCCCCAGGTCAGCCTGTTGTCAAGGAACTTATGCTTACCCACCACCAGACTTACTTTCTTTACTATGAACTAGGTTAACTCACTGACTTTCTACACATCTTTTGGTTAATTCAATGTTATAACATCTTGTCATCTCTCTGTCTTCTGTCCAATTGATGTTTCATTAGCAACAAAACTGTAAGCTTGCATTCAAGATAATGATTGCCTCAAGAACAATGTGGACTCACAATAATAAGGACTAAACTATCTTCTGGTAGACTTTAAAACTTGCTTATTTACCAGATTACCTTGTACCAAATCAAAGTTTTGAAGAAAATAATAAAACCAGCAAAATATATCAGTTTTTAAAAAATACTACAGTGTTATAGAATATGTCTAGTTGGGTTGTTTCACCTCTGAGCAGCACTTTTATGCACACAATGGGCTAAATGGCCAGGCCACAAAGACCCAAGGGTTCAGAGCAGATTGGCAGGAGGAGACCCACTGAACTGCTGCTATAGACATGGTAGCCTCCTGTAAAAGTCATCCAGTGTGTTCTTTAACATGTGCAAGGTATGGCTCTCCCAAACATGGGGCCAAGGCTTAACCCTTCCAGTGTTTAGCTTAAAAAACTGGTTTACATCCAGATGCCAAGCTATTTTCTCCCTATGCCCAGCCAAAAAAATTTCACTTTAGAACTTTTTTTTTTGCCAAATAACTAATGAAAGGAATTATGGCTTATTATATGCCAAATTAATCAGCATTTTATTCTTTATTTTTGAGAAATAAAATATTTAACAAAAAATACAACCAGTTTTATTTTGAGGACATTTTTAGAGCCATGTAGTAAAAAAGGAATCCTGGCAAAATAAAAATTCATTTAAGAAAAAACAAACTAGTACACTTGGCTACTGATCTACGGGACCTGGGTTCGAGCCCCGGATAAGGCATGGATGTATGTGTCATTTTTCTGCTGAGGTCCTGCCATCCTCTCAGACCTTCTACTATGGCATATAAACTGGCAGGCTCCTGTCAGACCTCTGTGGCAAGCAGCTGCTTGAGGGGGTATTTATTTATTATTTATTTATTTATAGACAGAAATGATTATAATGCAAATGAATAGAATGGCTATTTATTTCTGAATAACAAAGAAATTAAGTTTCTTATTTCAAGTAAATATTTCTCTCATTTTGTAATTTTTCCTTGGTACCATACTTTGAGAAAAGTCCAGGCTTTTATTTTAACCAATTGTGCTGAATCAGACAAACATGTCAACTGCAGAATTTTTAAAAAAAAATAACCAATCAACAGAAATAGATTATATTATATATCAAATTAAACAGAACTCCAAATTTCCTGAAAATAAAAAAAAATCAACAAATTAAAGATAGATTAAGTTAACTCTATAAACACTGTAGGTGCTGGACTAGTCATGTTATCGCAACAAGATATAATAATTTCGATAACATCTATTGCAATGTTTGTGGAAGCGAGATTTTTTAGTCTGTGCCATGCACTCAATTGCCACTTGCACAAATTGCCTTTTCTCATTAAGTGTAAGAAACATAATTTAATCCCTAAGAGCATCTAACTCAAAAGGAAAGGTAAAACGGATCCAAGCTTTTGGTCAATCATTCACAAATCTGAAATTAAATTACTCAGAAAGTTAATTAGAAACACACACATTAAGATCCAAGGCATAGAAAAGCAGCTTATTGGGAATATATGAAACTAACAAAGAAGTCGACAACACATACTTCAACAGTCTGATGAATAAACACACTCAATAATAGAAAACGACTTGCAGAAGCAGATTACAAATCTTAACAATAAGTTTGACAACTTGCTTAAATATTCCACTACTCAGACAGACAACTAGCAACCACAATCTGATCCCATTCCCTTCCTAAACCTGACCAACATCAAATTAACTGAAGAGCAAAAAAAAAAGAAATTCTACATAAAGGACCCAAATTCGCATTCCCCTAACCGCCCCCCCCCCCACACACACACACACAAACTATTACCATACACTAAACAAATTATTCATCCCATACCATCGATTGAAAAAGATAAGCACCGATTCAAAATTTACAGAACCCTAACGTCCAAATTTAATAATAACACTCCAGGATGTGAAGTCCCAATTTTGAGGAACCTAAAAAGAAACTCTAAAATAAAAATACTACTCAGATAAAATGGAAGAATAATAATACTTAAAACTGACGAGTTTAATGACAAAATAAAAACCACACTTGAAGAATTAAAAGTGGAGCCAGTGATGCAAGACCCGATTCCCAGCATGATGCACAAGTTAGGGCAAATTAAATAGTACCCCTTCGTACCCCAACCATTAGCCAAAGCAGCTAAACTGCCAATGTACCCCAGCGTACCTTAACTATCTGCTAAAATAAAAATGCACAAACCTGGATATCCCCTTTGCCCCTTGGTTTCAAAACGCTGCTCTCCCACTTATCACTTAGAGCACGCCCTTTCTCCCCCCCCCCCCCCATACTTCCATGACACACTGTACATCATCAAATCCGGATAGTGCCTCCGTAAATTTCCCATCCTCCCTATTACACATTCCACTTGTTCGATGTCATATCGTTGTACTCCAATACTGAATGCTGCGATGAGACTGAAGGCAATTTGGGCAGCGAAAGCCACACCCACCGCTCCCGTGTACTTCAGCATGCATGATGCGCTGGAGCTAGCCATATCCTCCAATAATTTCCAAATTAATTGCACCATCTACCTCAAAACCAAGGGAGTCTCAATGGGTTTTCCCCTCTCGGGCCTCATGGCTGATGTGGACCTCCACCACATCGAGAACAGTCTTCAGCAGACCCAACCCTCACCCATTGCTATGGGGCAAGATACACAGATGATATTTTTCTTATCTGGGGAGGGACCATGTCTGAACTCCAGGAACTATTACACAGGTTGAATAATGTACTTCCCACCATAAAATTGACACACAAACCCAAAACTGATGACAGCATAGCATTTTTGGATGTCACCATTCAACAATTCTAGATCTCCATTAAGCATTACTGTATCCCATAAACCCACATGTGTCCAATTTCATTCCCCTGAACTCAGCCCACCCCAGCTCATATAAAAAGTCAGCATTTAATGCACTGTTTTTTATGGGCTCTGAGATACTGCTCAACAGAAGAACTTCTGCAAACTAAAAAAAAAACATTAAGAACACAGGGAGACTAGAAGGATATACAGACAAGTTTATGGAAGCAATATATCGTAGAATTCAAGACCAATTTCAAAACTCACAGTCAGCCCCCCCCCCCTAGCCCAACAGCCCAAAATCAAATACACTATAGCATTTTCATACATACCCCACATATTGAACACCCTCAGCAGCATCATGAATAAGTACAAGTTCAAAATACCCGTATCAGTCAGAAATACTATCTCCAACTTAGTAAGGAAAGATTGTGACCTACGAAAACCTGCTGGTGGAATTTATTTGATACCATTAAATGACCCAAACAAAGTACTGCAAGAAAAGAACAGATATTTTGGCAAAACCTTCTGAAACTTCAAAATTCGCTTGGAGGAGCACCAGCGGAACTTCCGAAACAAACTGCAACTCACAGCCCTCACGCAAACAACTATAACTAAGAAAACTCCTCCACAGTTCAATATGGCCAAAAAAATAAGCTCTCCACCCACTAGGTACCAGCTGAAAATAATGGAAGACCTCTTCATCTACATCAATAGAAATTTTGTATGCAACACAGACATAATAGCCCCTCCTTCAGCCTGGAAACTGTTGCTAGAAAGAACACATAAACTCCTTATTTAACTACATTCTGTGCATCAGGTGAACCTGGACCCTGCTGATGTTTATACCAGGGCTTTCACCCAGCACTGCTGCCGGAAACCAACAGGTCATCACAACCGGGTAAAGGGAGGGGGGGATCATATATGACAGGGAAACAAAACAGCCATACCACCCATGATAGTGCATCAAAATATCTGTGAGAAATATAACCTAACCAAATTAAAATTTAGTCTACCAATTTAATTGTCAACTCAATTCACACACTTTTGCTATACTACAAACATACTTTAAAGCTTATAACAACAAAAAGCAATAAGTGTTTTTCTTTTCCAACGTAACTAAACAATTTCGAAAGTGTAAAATGCAAAACTCCACATGAGCCAAAGCTCATCAGTGAGATACTAAATTTGAAAATGTGAAATAGTTTATAGGAACAATGTTAACATACTTTCCCGGACATATCACAAAACCGTTAACATTATTATGACTCAAATGTATATTTAGCGCTATAATCAAACAAGACATAATCACTATAATTGATTTTCTACATTTTACCAGAGTACCCACTTTATAATTAATTAAAAATGGTAAGATTTCTTGCATTCTTTATGTTATTAGGTAAACAGTTGAATACTTTGGGAGCCTGGCCTACATAATGCTTACAAACCACATTTAAAATACCACTGTGGAAGTTTATTGAACATTCTTACACTTGAATCATCCCAATTGTTGACATGTTAACACGGGGCTACTAAATAATTCTGAATACTATCAAACTTTCATTTTTTCTTAGCGTGCACCTCAACACATAACTTGAAGATTTCGAATGGGTCACAAACTTGATTCAGAATGGGCACCCATGAAATAGTACTTGTCCCAAATAAGATGTTTCTAAGAATTGTATATTACTTTTAACTTGGAAACATTCAAAAGCCTCAAATAAAGTATGTTCTTGAAAGCCTAATATTTAAGCTTTTTACTATACTTTGTACATGCAATTTCCACATGATGTTCATTTTTATAAATACTGTTTTTGACAGATAGGATTCACTTTCAACAAAGTTCACCCGATACCCAACAATTTATTTTCTGGAACTTAGACAACATTATCTACAATGTTCTACCACATTATACTATTCTCCAGGCGAAATTTTGGACTGCTCTTATAAATCCTCAAATGCACAGATCCAACGCAGCTCGGATGGCACTTCTGATTAATCCCCTTTCACGGTACCTCAGGGGCACACCCGGTCTGCGCTTCACCTTGGTAACCTCGTGCAAGCTATATGTGCACCCACTGATCGAGTGCATCACATCTCTATCTCATCCCACTGCCAGGAGAGTGCCTGCTTGACAATGTGCCGAAGTGGACGGCACAAAACATGTCGCAATGCCTGGGCAACATCCTGTATAGGCAACCAGCTCAGTGCACTAATAGGAATGCAAAGTTTAGAATGATGTGGCTCATACCACAGGCAGCAAAGTGCAACATCACCGCACTTAAGAACTATCACTAAGTGAGGAGCAACAATACCAGACCTATGAAAATATCAGCTACCGAGAACAGCACACAATCCAGAATTGTCCTCCTTGAACAACTGATGAAGCTACCTCTGAAGAATGAAGAAAATGCAGGTATGACTATTTAATCTAAACTTCACTATACTGCTCTACGACCATCAATTATCACATTAGTGTCAATGAGTCAATTGTTTGTTGCAATAACACATGACTAGTCCTGCACCTACAGTGTTTATAGAGTTAATTTAATCTATCTTTAATTCAGCACGTTTTGCCCTTTATATTTATTTCAACAAATTTACAAGCATATTAATTTTAATAAGATGTTTTCACAATGATATAGTGAAAAAACAGATCGGACTATAAATTTAAGGCTTAATGTTGGAAAATGTGTTGAATAAAAATAGTTATATCATATATTAATCGAAAGTAAAATTATTCCGAAACCATATTTACTTGAAACATTTTTATTTCTTTTAATGATTCTTTTCAGTGTGGTATATTTTAAAACATGGGCCAGTATTATACAAGGCGACTTGGATTGCTCACATTAATGGGATTTTCTATCCTGTGTACAGGACAATGGACGAACAGTTTCTAGGATGTTTTTTTTATTAAAAACTTTTTTTTTTACTTTGAGTGTTGAATTTCGGAGATCTTGTCTTAGTGCCAAAAAGCTAGCAAAAATAATATATCTCTATTGTCAGAGTGGCACAAGAATGTTACAGGAGGAGAGGGGATCTTCTAAAACCACTGAATATAAAATTAAAAACTCTCTAAAATTTTTTAGGTTTTTTTTAATGAAACTTTGCTGGTGGGGGTAGGTAAAAACCTATGCTGAAATTGCTCTCCAACAGAAGGACTGATTTCTGTGCCAAGGAAGTCCTTTTTGCTTCTGTATCCAAGACTTCATTCATTTTCAGGAATTTCAGGAAACAATACCAGATCAAAGTTACTGGGGAAAAAAAAAGAAATAATAAAAGAAAAATTAACATGTAACCTAATGCGATGCATGTGATGTTAAAATAGCCACAGCAACAAGTTGTAAGCTGCCATCTGATATAGCATGACTTCGAAAAATCAATAGTTAGATCAACCGACCAAAAGATCCATAATTTACAGAAATAAATCTACTGAAATGAAAGCTAAGGTTTAAATAAAAAAGAGTAAATACTAACTTTATAAAAAGGGTATCTGATACTCTGGAAACAAGCAATTATGGAGCCACTTATAACACACAGAACAGAGATAGCATGTGTGTGTACCACCTACCTCCTCTTATGCAGTGGTATTTAATGTAATTAGAGTGGCTACTGATCTAAGGGACCTGGGTTTGAGCCCCGGGTAAGGCATGGATGTATATGTCGTTTTTCTGCTGAGGTCCTGCCATCCTCTCAGACCTTCTACTATGGTATATAAACTGACAGGCTCCTGTCAGACCTCTGTGGCAAGCAGCTGCTTGAGGGGGTATTTATTTATTTCATTATTAGTGCAGCTGCACCCAATCTTGGAGCCTAAGAAGGTCATTTTTACTTATAGTTTCGATTTGAAGAGCGAGAAAGATGTGCAAATGTTGGGATAAATGATATAAATAATTCTAGGAATACTGAAATAGGTTTAAGGCAGAAAAGAGTGTAAAACAGAAAAAAATCCAGAGATATGTATTTCGAAATTACTTCTAAAATTTTCCGTTTTTAAACATGTTTTGCTAATTTGCAGGAGATTTTCGAAACTTTAAGGAAAAATTTGTTGATAATAATTCAAATCAAACTTGTGAGCTTAAATCAGGTGGTTGCTTCAGCATAGGGTAACTTTAACAAACAAATTGGCAATACCATATAGCTCTTCTAAGAAATGGCAATCAGATGGTTTTAACAATTTATATTGTAGTTTAATAAAATATACATCAAATGAAAAAAAAATATATTATTTTCAAACTTGAATTAGGCATTTTTAAAAAAATATATGAGAGAAAATTTTTGAATGGCAATTTTTTTTAATTTCAACTAGTTTTTGTACTAAAAATAGATACATATGTCCTCGGCTTCTCATTTCAGATTCAGTCAATGTATACATACGACATGGATACTGGAATGGTTAATGTCCCATCCAACAGACAATTGCTTTTCCAAATCCATTGGTGTTCCCTACTGACTGATGGCAGGGAGTTTTGTGGAGATAAATCTCAAAGCTGGCCCAGGTGGGACTCGAACTGCAGATTACAAGCCTAGCACACTACTAATCCTGAGCATCCCCATCCTGAGTATGTCTTGTAAATTTAAAATAATCTATTATGAAAATTACTCAAAATAGTCACCATAGGACTCTATACACTTCTTACATCTCTCTTTTAACTGTTGAAATCATGCTCGAAATTCTTTCAGAGTTATCTCTTTGAGATGGTCAGTCACATTCTTTGAATGTTTTGAGATTGTTCCCCTTTCATTCTCATTTTTAACTTTAGAAAGAGGAAAAAGTCATCCAGAGCCAAATATGGTGAATGAGTGTGGTTGATCTTGGTAACTTCTTTTTGAAACAGAAATCTTTTAGAACTTAAATGCAAAATGCATGTGTATTGCTGTGCAACAAAAACAATTCTTGTTTCCATGGTCTAGGCTGAATCTAAGGGTGGAGACAAAGGCAACCTATTAACCTTTTAATACACACAATTTTCAAAGTAGCTGAAATTTAAAATGGACTATTCTAAATAGTGCTATTACTTTCTGTTTAGTACCCTTTTCTGAGATTTCCAGGGCGTTAAGGGTTAAACTTATGTATATTTCATGCATTTTTAAAAAGCTCTCAAACAGGAGGGGAAAATGCTATAATGCAATGGAATTCCAGCCTCTTGCTTCACCCTTTACTTTTTTTCCTGTCTTAATCCCCCTCCTCTTGTGATGGTTCACCCATTCATTTTTACTTTTTTTTTTAACCAGTTTTACTTTATTTATATTTATCATTTTGGGGATTTAATTCATTTTGGACTAAATCACAATTCTCTTTTCTGAGCTGTAGTTTTCTAAGTTGTGCATGCACAACTCCTTCTACAATGAAAATTACTCAAAATAGTCACCATGGGACTCAAAAGGTTGGAGTTGTGCATGCACAACTCCAACCTCTTGATTGTCAGCGACTAATGTGCACGTGTAGGACACAACCCCTCTTGTGTCATAGCTAGCACGATCATCAAATTATGCAAATTTTCCCCGGCATATACAACAAACATGTGCCGGATTCTACACCACGTGTATCTAAGTGACATTAGGTTCCAGAGAGTTAGTAGGAGTTGAAATAAGAGTAGAAGTATGTGGTGTTGAGTAGAGAATGATGAAGTAGGAGTTGAATGAGTGGAGAAGAGAGAGTATGGAATTAGGAGGGTTGGGTTGTTTTACCTCTGAGCGGCACTTTTTTGCACACCATGGGCTAAATGGCCAGGTCACATGGACTCCGAAGCTCAGAGAAGGTTGGGGGAGGGGACCCACTGGAACAGCTGTTGGGAGACAGATGGTAGCCTCCCGTCAAGGCCATCCAGTGTGTTCTTTAACGTGCACAGGGTATGGCTCTCCCTCACACGGGGCCACGGCTTAACGTCCCATCCGACGGATGGCGGCCTTTCCAAGCCCATCGGTGTCCCCTACTGACCGTGGGCAAGGCGGGGAATTTTGCGGAGATAAATCTCAACGCTGACCCAGCTGGGACTCGAACCTGGGAACTACAGATTACGAGCCTGGCGCGCTACCGACTGAGCCACCCCCGCCCCCGGAATTAGGAGGAGAAGTCAGTAAGAATGTGTTGTGTAGATAGAAGGAGTTGTTAGTAGAAATTTAGAAACATGCGAGTTGTTAGTCACTTCAACTTTTTGTATTCATCAACTGAATTGGTGAGTCTTTGAATTTTTGGGAATAAACTTTGTTTGTTATAGAAATTTTTGACTTTTGCTATTTTTCTCTTGAGCAACATTAATTGATTTTTGGATTAGATTTAAACTTCAATTAAACTTGATAATCTTTTTTGAATTTTTACTCGATAAGTAATGCTATAAATACAAAACAAACCTTATTTCAACTTTATTTGGCAAGTTAATACTGCCTGGAGCCCAATAAGCTATCCGGAGTTTGAATCTATTTTGGATCAGACAAAAGGTCTAACTTGAGAAAGTTAATAATCTTTGGAGCATTAAATCGGAGTCACGGGCACCACATCAACTTGGATTCTCAATATTCTTGTTTGTGGCAACCCAGGATGAAGATTATAGTTAGGTTTTGACGAGTGCTGGACTTTACTTCTATAGTACTGTTCAGTCCTGAAGGTGGATAGTGGTAAACATGGAATCTCCCAATAGATGTAGTGCAGTCTCTGAATTGTGGAGCATCTGGGTTTTGTCATTCATTATATTACCCTCCCTCACCTCATTTCTAGATTCAGGCCTGGTCTGACCTATCAAATGCAACATTTGTTCCATCACTTCTAAATAAAACTGGGCATTTATGTTTCTTTCTTCTGAAGTATATTCTTGTGAATGATTCCTCTTGAATCGAAAAAAATTACTAAAAACATTAGTCTTCAGACACAATGTGTATATGCACTTATACTTTGTTAAACCATGTATCTGCTTATGTGTCTCACTTTATTCTCATTACTAGGAGGACAGCCTTGAACAACTTAATATTTTTTTTTCAAATTTCTTTTCAGTTTGCAAAAAGGTTGAGCAACTAAAGGTTTGTTTGTTTTACTTTTGAGTGGCACCTTTTTGCATACAATGCACTTAACAGCCAATCACAAGGACCCCAAAAGCTCAGAGGTTGGGAAGGGGGCCCCACTGGACAGCTGTTAGGAGACAGATGGTAGTCTCCCAACAAGGCCATCCAGTGGTTTCTTTAATATGCACAGGGTATGACTCTCCAGCACATGGACCATGGCTTAACATCCCATCTGACAGACAGTGGCCTTTCCAAGTCCATCGGTGTCCCCTATTGACCAAGGCAGTTAGTTTTGCAGAGATAAATCTCAATGCTGGTCCAGATTGGACTCGAACCTGGGAACTTCAGGTTATGAGCTTGGCTGATAACCTGAAGCCACCCCCTGCTGAAAGATTAAAAATATGCAGAAGTGTTTACTTTTCGAAATCTCAAATCTGAATTGATAAAAAATAGCTCAAATAACCAAATAAAATTAGACATACAGGAATTTTCAATGACATTAACTTTCATTATTCACTTTACCTGTGTATAGCACCAACTTTCTGCTACAGGTGTGGTGAGTTCACTTGGAGGTGGGGGTGAAGGAACACGAGATACTGCCATTATTTCTATGAGTGACATTTACCACATGGGCTATAGATCACCTATATGTATTAAAAGAAGACAATAAGTATATGTATGCATTTATCGCTATTAATAAAAATGGAAAAGTTAAGATTACAAACATTCAAATACAATCTATACAGTCAGTATGAAGTGGTGAGAACTTTGGGGAAGGATGGTTAGTTATAAACATGAATGAATGAAGCAGTTTATTCACTTAAATATCATTATAAACATCACAGCAAAACTTTACAATTTAATAAGTGAAAAAGGAAAAACATAAGAGCTTTTAAAACACTGTTTCCCAAAACAAAATAAATTTTCAATACTATGATGGCAACCTGCCAAATAAACTGACAGGCTCTTATCAGACCCTTGGCAAGCAGCTGACTGAGGGAGTATTTATTTTTATTATTTTTTTTAATGGGCAATATATCATCTGGAATTACATCATTCCATGGTCTGGAACCTACAAATCTTATATCTGTAAATACACTCAGTGCTCACTGAATTATGACTACCTCCCTCCATGTTATGTCAGAGGAAGCTAAATTCGAAGCTCTAAAAAAAAAGTTTTGTGACAGAATGGGACTGAAGATAAATTTAAGATCTGAATCAAATCTATCTAAATCTCGATTTTCAACAACATTCCCTTAGTATTTAAAGAGTTGTGGAAGTTGAATATTTAACAACAGCAATGCCTAACATTAGAATTTAACTCAGAAGCTAATTATAATTTGAAATATGAAGTATTATTCCACACCGTTTAATACAACAAATTTTTGGATATTTTTCAATTTTTCAAAGACTTGCATTACTGCTGTTAAATATTCAATGTCCATAACTTTTTAATCCTTCCTGGGTCAAGGACATCTATAGACGTTTTTTGCATAATACACGAAACTTTGACTTTTTTCTTTGCCATTTGAAAATTTTCTTACTTACATCTTTTAAAAATATGCAATTCAAGCTTGAAAAATAATATTTTCTTTTTTTTTTATTTTATGCATATTTTATTAAACTACAATATAAATAATTTGATAAAGCCACCTGATACTCATATATCAGAAGTGCTATATGGTATTGCTGATTCGTTCGTTGTTACTCTGAATTGGAGCAATCACCTGATTTAAGTTCACAAGTTTTATTTGAACTATTATCAACATATTTTTCTTAAAAGTTTCAAAAATATCCTAAAAATTAACAAAAAACTGCTATTTTTAAAAAGAGAAGATTTTAGGAGTAATTACGAAATATGTATCTATTTTTTGGTATACCACTGTAAAAAGTGTTATTAAAATTAATATGTTACTACAATGTTCAAATTTTTTACTTTAATAAAATTCAGAATTAAATTCTCTTTAATTTGTTATATCATCATCATTCTCAAGCAGCCATGGGCTATGGAGGTCCAACCAGACCGTGCAATTTAGTTCTCCAAGCAAGTCTATCCTGAGCTACATCTACTGCATCTGGCCACTGCACACCAATTCTAACAAGGTCCTGTTTGACATTGTCTGCCCACCGTATCCTAGGTCTCCCCTTCTTTCTGAGGCCTTTAGGCACACTGTTCATGACCCTATTCGCCAATCTATAATTATTCATACGGGCAACATGGCCAAACCAATGGAGTCTCTCTCTGCACAATATGCTGCTTAAAGGAGATTGCAAACTCCTTTGCCTAACCTCATCATTAGTTACAAAGTTGAACCACCTAATGCCCAAGATACTAAGTAAGCATCTGGAATCAAAAGCATCAAGTTTCCTGTTATCTTGTTTACAAAGTGTCCAAGTTTCACTACCATAACTAACCCTAGAAAAAACCAAACTATTACAGTCTAATTTTAGTCTTTAGGTGTCAGCTATTTATTAACAATATTCTAAAGCTGACTTGTTTATTGGACTTTTCTCAAAGTATAGTATGGAGAAAAAAATTACAAAAAGGAAGAAATGTTTACTTTAAACAAGAAAAATTTTTTTGTTATTCAAAAATAAATAGCCTTTGAAGAGTTTAAAGTCCTAAATTAATGGAAAAAAGTTGAGCTGGCATTAGTTCAATGGTAGAATACTCTGGCCTGTTTCTGGAGAGATGCAGGTTCAAATTCCGTATGTCAGTAAAAAAAATTTTCCCACAAAATATTTACTTTCTATTCATGTGCATTATAAACATTGTTTTTTTAAATAAATTTTTGTGTTGCCAGATCATTTTTGTACTACATGACTCTAAAAAAGAGTTATTAAAATAAAACTCATCTTTTTTTTGTTAAATATTTTATTTTCAGAAAATTCAGAATTAAATGCTGATTAATTTGGCATATAACATAATTCCTTTCATTAGTTGTTTGACAAAACAGTTCTAAAGTTAATTTTTTTTTTTGCCTGATCAGAGTGAAAAAATAGCTAGACTTGGGAAGGGTCTAGCTATAACATTATTGAAAAATCGAGATTTAGATAGATCTGATTGAGATCTTTATCTTTCATTACATTTTCTCATAAAACCCTTAGTTTAGAAGTTATAGAGCTTTGAAGTTAACTTCCACTTATATAACATGAAAGGAGGGAATAATTTAGTGAGCACTGAGTGTATGGCACAATATAAATCTTACAGAGTATGGAAGTAACATTAAAAGTTCAAAAGTAATAAGGATCACACACAGTGTCATCTTAACAGTATTGTAGGCTCCTGGGCAAAGCAATGTACTAGGGCTCATACCCACCCACCTACGGGGGAAAAAATGTAAATGGTCAATAAAATTAAGCCCATAGATTTATTGGTATTTTTAACAAAATCAATGATTAAACATAAAAACATGCTGTAAAGCGAGGATTAATCAACACAAACTTTTGTGAAATTTAGAATCATGGGGCCCCTGGGCAACTGCTCAGTGTGCCTATGCCTTAAGGTGGCCCGGATCACACATATAAGATGTGTGGAATAGAGGATCATCACAGCAACTAGTACATTATCAAAAGCTTCAAGTCAAGCAGAAACTTAGGTGTATATACATATACACCGAAGACCCAAAATATTATGACCAGTACATTTTTGTGCAAATCGAGACAACTGCAGGTAAATGATGGTGAGTGTGAAGATCATGAAATGGTATAAATAACACCTGATACTGAGCTCTGTTAATCAGTGGTGTTACTTAGTAATCTTGTTTTTCAGATGGGAAAGGCAACAGACTTAAATGAGTTTGACACTGGCAAGGTGAGGGAAAACCACAGCTCATCGATGCTAGAGGTGAGCAAAGGCTATTCCACATGGTATGAACCAACAGAAGGGATACTGTGGTGCAATTTGCCCATAATTTGAATACTGGCAACAGAAGTAATGTGTAATAACACAAAGTACATTGAACCCTGCTAAAAATGAGGCTGCATAGCCACAGGCAGCTCTGAGTGCCCAGGCTAACCTCAGTTCACCATTGAAAGCACCTACAATGGGCACAATAGCATCAAAACTGGACCTCGAATGACTGGAAGAAGGTTGTCTGGTCCGATGAATCTTGTTTCCTGTTGCACCATGTGAACTGCCAAGTATGTGTGCATTGTTTACCTGGGGAAGTGTTGGCACCAGGGAAAGGTGCAAACACTTTCTGTGGGACAAAAACAAGCCGGTGGAGGAAGTATAATGCTTTTTGGGCAATGTTCTGCTGGAAACCCTGGGTCCAGTCATTCATGTGCAGGAAATTATGACATCTACCACCTACCTAAACATCATTGCTGACCAGGTACATCCTTCTATGTTGTCCCTTCTAGTAGTGCCTTCTTTCAGCAGGATAATACACCATGCTACACTGCCCGGGTTGTTTGAGAATGGCTCGTGGAACACGAGGAAGCTGGTCTCCAAATTTCCCAGACATCAATCCAATCGAGCATCTGGGTTTGTGTTGGAATTGCATATACGATCTGCAGTGGCTCAACCACGTAACTTACAACAGTTAAAGGATCTGATGGTAACATATTGGTACCAGAAACCATAAGACACCTTTAGAAATTTTGTAGCATCCATGCCTCATTGAGTATGAGCTCTTTTGACGGCACGTGGAGCACCAACATCATATTAGGCAGGTGGTCATAATATTTTGGCTCTTCGGTGTAATTTTAACACTTGCTAAAACATTTGGAAAATCATTTGAGATCCAAGATACAAAAAATATTAATTGTTCATATTGTAAATAAATAAGCAAGTTTAAATCGTAATTATATACCATTTTTTCAACTCTGTAGATATTTACAGACACATTCATGTAAGTATAATTGGTGATTGGAATACCATACCCTTGTCTTACCTAACATAGTAGTCAGATATGGTGCTTGTCACGACATTAGTAAAATGGTTATGTGAGTAAAATGTAACATGCTTTAAACTATGTATTTGTAACTGTGATACACACTATGTATGTTTGCACGCACATACATACTCCTCATGTATACATGGGATGCAGAGGTCTACCACTCTATATGATTTAGTTCCCCAAATATGCCTTATCCTGAGCTATATCTACTGTATTTGACCACTGTATGCCAATTCTAACAAAGTATTGTCTGTGCACCACATTCTAAGGTCTCTCCTTTTTCTATGCCTTTTTGGCCTCTAATTCTATTCACTAATCTGTAGTTATGCATATGGGAATGTAACCAAACCAACATCTCTCTCTGCACAACATGCTACTCAGGTGGTAGAAAACTCCTTTCCCAACCTAATCTTTAGTTATAAAATCAAACCATCTAAAGTTCAAGACTCTGTGTAGCATCTAGAATAGAAGGCATTAAATTTCCTATTATCTTGCTTATAAAGTGTCCAAGTTTTCCTATCCATAACAAACTTTAGAAAGGACCAAACTATTATACAGCCTAATTTTAGTCTTTAAGTGCATCTGCCTATTAATCCATAGTAAATAGATTACCTGCAAATATTTAATTAAATAATAATTATTCGAAAAAAAAAAAACTGTTGCCGATAGTGCAGGATTCAAACCTGCGACTCTCCAGTTACATGCCAGAGCACTCAACCAGCTAAACCAACCATCAGATGATAATTTGCTTCCAGAATGTGACCTTTATATCTTTCACTGAATATGGTGGACTTTGTGTCATCTATAATCATTGAAGGCAACTTATTTTCCAATTGTTGCTAAAGAATTAGAAGTTAGTGAGGAAGTCACTCATGCTCAAATGTTATTAATGAAAAATCAATCTACAGTAAATACACAGATTACCTGTAAATATATAATCATTTGATGGTTGGTTTAGCTGGTAGAGTGCTCTGGCATGTATCTGGAGAATCATGGGTTCGAATCCCACAAAGTCAAAAATATTTTTTTACATATAAGTATATGCCTATTTTTCTGCACTCTCTCTCTCTGTAGATTCTTAAAAGACCCAGCACCTGCTGTTTCATGCCATATATTACACACAACTTTCAAGGCAATTAAACTGAGAAACCTACTAAAGCACACAGACATTCAAAATAAGCTATCGAGTTTACTATTGAACACTTTATATCCATATTTTGTATAATATTTTCATAATGCATTAAATGAATGACATTTTTCATGACAATTTTCTGTACAATGTTAGTGAATGAAAGCAAGAGAATTATGGCTAAAACTTTCAAAAATTATCAAAAACTGCTTAAATATAATAGAAGTTTGCTATAAAAAAGTTCTGCTTAAAAGAAAAAAAAAGTATCATTGCCAAAGTTCTAATGTAGCAGTAAATTTAGAACTCATATAGAATATTTTTATTATTTCAGATTTTGATGTATTGGTTGGCCAATACACCTAACTTCAGTTGATGTATTACATTGATATTAAATGATTCCTGCAAACAAATTACAGTTATATCACTCTAATTATAATATTTATTTTCTATGTTTCACATGTGCTTAAAAACAAAGTGCTTGAAATATAACCAATGGCTGCTCTTTCTATGCTCAATACTGCAATAGATAACAAAATTGTGACATACAGTAAGTATATTTACACTAGGTCTCAGCTTAGGTTGAATAGACTACTAAGTTTGTTAGGACCACCAGTTGTGCAGGGGAGATAAAATTGGGTCTGGCCATTACCTTGCTAAAAGTGCCTAACAGCTGATGTTTACAAAATGTTGTACTAAGGTTAAAACAATTACTTGTAACCCTGAAGTTCTGAATTACCCTAAGACAGTCAAAACTTATCATGATAGGTTACTCAGTCCTTAAAACAATTGTGGTTTACTGCAGAGATGAAGAATGAATCTGACCATTTTAAATAGGATCAATTTATATTTTCTGGAAAAATATTTTGCTGACATATGGGACTTGAATCTGCATCTCTCCAAAAACATGCCAGAGTATTTTACCATTGAACTAATGCCAGCTCTGTCTTTTTTCCACTATGTAAGACTTTTAAACTCTTCCTGAGATTTCGGCACCTACAGTTGGCACCATTTATGATATCAGGTGGCAACAATTTCCTTTTTATTGCACTGAGTAAGATGGAAACAATGGTCTCTTCACGCTATTTAGCATTATTAATGATTTAAACACAAATGACAATCACAGAGTTATCTGCTGACTTTTTAATGTCTATAAATCAATAAATATTTTATAGAAAATATTTTGCAAAGGACTTGAACTCGCATCTCTCCAGAAACATGCCAGCACTGTTCACCATGCAGTTCTCCATCAGCCAAATTCTTACTCCTATTAACTATAATTATGCACGGAACTTTACCTGGAACAGAAAGTAAACTAATTCCCCTATAATTATCACAAGAACCATGATCACCTTTTTTTTAAAAATAAGGATAATAATAGCACTAGTAAAATCCTTAGGAACAACACCTTTATCATGAAAAATATTCAAAATTTCAGTCAGCCAAGTGAAAACACAAGTGTTTTCAACTCTAAGCATTTCAGTAGTGATTTCATCCACCCCTGGGGATTAATGCAGTTTTAATTTAGAGATAGCTAAAGCAACTTCAGAATGTAATACGAGGCCAACATTAAAGCCAGTAATGCATCTATCCTCATTACAAACAATGGGAGTAAAAATAATAATTGTAGAACATCTCTGAAAAGCTCAGCCCACCTAGCCAACACAGAATCCTCACCTTTAACCACCTTACCATGTTTATCTCTCAATCCCTGTATACCTGCCTGTTTCTTCCCACACAAAACATTAATAATCTGGTAGAAGGCTGTTCTACTGTCTAACTGCTTTCTCAGCCAAGCAATCAAGCCAAAGATTCTTATCAGCTAAGTGATCTTTTACATGTTTATTAAGGTTTTCATAATGCTGCCTGTTAGAAATAGTAGGGTGTGGTTCAAATTATTCCTGCACTTCCTTCTTTCAGAAATAAGTTCCATGGCTTTATCACTGAAATAATTTTGTTTCTTCTGTTCCTTTTTACTCAAAAGAGTACTGTTGGTTTCAAGAAGAGCCTGTTTAAACTGACCCCATTCTTTCTCAACTTCAGTAGTAGGCAAACCATGATTATCATAATGACCAAGTAACCTATCATGGTAAGCTTTGGCTATATCTGGATCTTTCAGACCTTCAGTGTTAAAAGTAATTCTCTTAATCTTAGCACATTTCTTAAGCTTCAGTTGCAAGACACTTGTGACCAGGTAATGGTCATACTCAATATCTGTTCCTCTGTATGATCTGATATTCCTAATAAAACTAGCCCATTTGCTGTTAATAAAATGCAACTGATAATATCCCAGTGCAACCCAACAGGTGAAAACCACATGTATTTATAAATGTCAAGGTGTTTGTAGTATGTGTTCGTTATTCACAAACCATTAAGTTTACTTACCTATAGGAGACTTTCCCCATTGCAACTGGAACTATGATTGCCAAAGGGACGTGCACTCCTGCCCAAAATTCAGAGTCAGTACCAGTTTTAGCAATGAAGTTAATTAGAATAAGGGTAATAGTAATATCTCCTTTCTTGACAGAATTTAAAATATCCTGAAGTTGTATGTAAAACCTATCTTTCTCGTTCTCCTCAGAGTCCTCTGTGGGGGCATAATAACAGATGACATTCAAGTCTTTAATTTTTGTTTTAAATTTAGCTGTAAGAAATCTTTTATTAATACAGTCATATCCTAGAAGAGCATCACTGGTGTATCTTCTGAGAAGCAAACCTACACCTTGGAGATGTTTTCCATACTCCCTCCCCGAAAACCCAAATTTAAAATTATTTTTAATTATCTGACCTTTACCTGTCCATTTGTCTCTTGCAAACCTAGAATATCTAGCTTATAACATTGGAATTCCTGTGTGAGGACATCAAGAGAATAATATCTATGCAATGACCTGACATTCCACATACCTGCAAGAGAGAAAATGATTAGTAGGATTTTTAAAGAACTAGGTTTATTGAAAGAGGTAGGGCCAACAATATCAAATAGCCCCCTAATCACAGGTATGGTGCTAAGACCCATTCCCCCACTGCTAAAGGCTGAAGCCATCCATTTTGATACGAACTTCAGGCACCACTTTCTCAAAGTGGACTTTTTCAAGAACCAGAATCTAGAAAAAACTGACCTGCCTGAGACAGATTACTCCAGTTTATGATTGGTGATGCCCAACTAGTTAATGAGAGTTCAGGTACCTGTGATGGCCTCTGATGAAGATTATCAACCAGCTGATATAAGATATCCTGTGCTTCTGTTCACTTAGGGCAAAACAGAAGCAAACAGAAAACACAGTGGCAGATTCTCTCTCAACAGAGGCCTACCAGTGCAGCAAATCCAGAATCCATAAACAAGCTCAAAGATATACACCAGTTCATCTAGTGGGTATAGATGGTCAGCACCAAGACCTGTGAAGTTGACCACTCCTCAGCAGGGCAGAAAAAAATATAAATAAATATTTTCGTGGAAAAGAATTTTGGCAATATATGGGATTCGAACCCACATCTTTCCAGAAACATGCTACAGTATTCTAACCTGTTGAACTAATGGTGGCTCGGTCTTTTTTCCATAATAATGACTATCACTCTTCCCGTGAATTTTGGGTGCCTCTTTTTGGCACCATCTGTGATCTCGGGTGGCAACTATTTCTTTTTAGTGCTCTGAGTAAGATAATAATAAATAATGAAGTCACATCACACTATTCAGCGTTACCTGTAGACATTTAAGCGTCTATAAATCAATAAATGATTTTGTGGGAAAAAAAAAAACGCTGATATATGGGATTTGAACCCGCATCTCTCAGAAACATGCCGGAGTATTCTAACCTGATGAACTGGCCAAATTTCATGGGAAGAGTGATAGTCATTATTAGTGGAAAAAGACAGCCAGCATTATTTCAACAGGTTAGAATACTCTGGTACGTTTCTGGAGAGATGCAAGTTCAAATCCCACATGTCGGCAAAATTTTTTTCCCACAAAAACATTTATTTATTTATAGACATTTAAACGTCAACAAGTAATGCTGATATTATCAATTATTGTTTAAATATAAATAAATTAAAATATTTAAAAAATACCTATCTTCTTACAGGGCCCTGAAAAATAGAAAATAAACCTAAAGCATATCAATGGTGCAATCAGTCACAGAGTTTGTATTCACTTCAAAGGAAGGTAGGGGCTGGCAATCTTGTTGAGTAGATAAATCAGTGCCCTATCTTCTTTTGAAGCAAATACAAACTCAGTGACTGAGTGCACCATTAATATGCTTTAGGTTTATTTTCAACTTTTTAGGGCCCTACAGGAATATAAGTATTTTTTAAATTTTTATATTTATATATATTTTTTGTTGTCACTAAAACACCTACTTACAAAAATTTTGATATATGACTACTAAACATCGAGCACATTTCCCCCCTTTTGGAGTCGTGTTTGAGGTAACCCATGACATTGGAGACGTCACAAGCTTTAATTCGAGATATGATTCATTAAAGCCCCTTAAAAGTCTTGATTCATTAAAACCCCAAGAAAATCCTCCCCCCTTTTATGAGAGGGGAATAGTGTAGCAAATTCAAAACAGTTTACGACTGTCATTATATGAGCTTCGTTTAACATCTAACTCATAACTGTAGGCCCTTGTCTTCAGAAGATGTAGTAGAACAACTCACATTTTCTGTTTTTAAGGGGGGATGAGAGCACAGGGGTCAATTTTAATAGCTTACAACACTCTCCACATCATAAGCTTTCATTAGACACACAAATCATTACTTTTGGCACTTGCATTTAGGAGATATAGCAGAACAATAGTTTTCACATTTCCCCTTGTTTAGGGGGGAAGAAGGCATGGGAAATCAAAATTTTTATAGTCTATGACACTTCCCATGTCACAAGCTTTCATTTGACACATAAATCATTAAGTTCCCCATTGTGTTCGAAAGATATGGTGAAACAAAGTTTTGTCAAACTGACCAATGTCAAGGCCAAAAGCAATAGGAATATAGGTAATAAAAAGAAAAAAGTGGCCATAGATGACCAGATTAGTATGCCACACTGATCTGGTCACTTCCTGATTGTTGCCCTCCCCTTCCATTCCTTTCCAAAAAAAGAGAATATCTCTTTTGAAAGGCATTAATGACCTGCACCATGAAAAGGCAGGGTCGGATATTAGGTGCTAGTCCTCATTGGTTTTATGCATCATCACTGGGGATTGGTAATCAGCTCTCCTTCCAGTTTATGCATAGCCACCATTTACAGACCTGGATTTTACTAGAAGTATTATTATCCTTTTTTCAAGAATGATGATTGCAGTTCTTGGGATAAGCGCAGAAGCATCAGCCTACTCACAAGTTTAAATATTGAGTAAACTCGACTTTTTTGGTATACACTAAATAATTACCACTTTTAAGTTGATTCAAATTTTTAGAGGAAAAATTGTTTTGAGCCGGGTGGGATACGAACCCATGACCTCCTGATAACATGTCAGGTGCTCTGAACCACTGAGTTATCGGCTGCCGATCAAGATCTTCTCTAATTGATGATATGAACATTTCTACCTACAGTACATAGTCCATTGTCACATGTAGGTGTTGTTCGGGCAATCTAGCCACAAGTGGCAGGTAATGCATCAAGACAATTTTTCCCTCTAAAAATTTTAATTGGCTTAAAGTGGTAATTACTTAGTGTATACCAAAAAAGTCGAGTTTATTCAATATTTAATTAACTGTATACTTGAAATATATACTTTCTATCTATATGGCATTTATCTGCCACTTGTGGCTAGATTTGCCCGAACAACACCTACATGTGATATAATGGAATATGTACTGTAGGTAGAAATATTTCATATCGTCAATTAGATCTTGATCGGCAGCAGGTAGCTCAGCGGTCCAGAGCACCTGACATGTTATCAGGAGGTCATGGGTTCATATCCCACCCAGCTCAAAACAATTTTTCTCTAAAAATTTGAATTGACTTAAAAGTGGTAATTACTTACTGCAGTGGTTATCAACCTTTTATGCTTCACGTAAATGTGTATGTAACTGGTGTACCCCTTGTATAAAAAAAATAAAATAAATACCCCCTCAAGCAGCTGCTTGCCACAGAGGTCTGATAGGAGCCTGTCAGTTTATATGCCACAGTAGAAGATCTGAGAGGATGGCAGGACCTCAGCAGAAAACAACACGAACATCCATGCCTTACCCGGGGCTCAAACCCAGGTCCCGTAGATCAGTAGCCAAGCGCGCATCAGTAGCCAAGCGCGCTAACCACTCAGCCACAGGAAGGCTTACCCCTTGTATAGATAGATAAAACTATAGTTATAGTATAACAATGGGAATAAAACTTTGTTGCTAGATCTAGCAACTTTTGAGTTCTCACAGCATACCCCAAAAAATTTTACTGCATTCAGGTGCCATATTGAGAACCCCTAACTTAGTGTACGCTCAAGTTTTGCCCATTATTGTGCTTAACAGAATTAAATACTTGGCTGATGAACAATTTCGGAATGAAGAGTGTGGATTCACTCCATGGAAAATGGAAATGGTAAATGGCCATATCAGCCAAATCCAATCTGGTTCTCAACCTATGATTCCTAGACCCCTAGAGGTTTGCAAAAGTAGTAATGGGAGTCTTCTTCAGCTATTATTAATATTTCAAAAAGTTCTAATGTAAATAGTATATTAACTGACAGTGTTAAATTTTATTGCTTTTGGCTGGAATTGTGTCAATTCAGTATGGCAATACTGATTATCTCATTCTGATTTTAAGATGTAATTGGTTGCTGATGACATAAGAATTTCTGGAGCATCAAATTTTTGCACTCAAATATTTAGAATATAATTACAAAATAATAATCAATAAATGAACACTTGTGATATAATGCATTCTTGTGAATTTTAGAAAGTCTTCATTGTGAGGATATATATTCTAATTAAAATGTATCAGATAATAATGAAAACAGGATCTGCAGAAATAATTATAATTTCTAGGAGGGCTGCAAAAAGAATGAGACAGATCTGTGGAATGAAACTTTGTAAGGGGGTCCCGTAGTGCTGGAAAGGTTGGGAACACCTTGTTTAAGATATTTAATATTCATTGAAATAGTGTAAAACTAGAAAGAAAAGTATATTAACCTCGAACATGTTATGAAAATTTACCATAATTGGTTAATAAATATAGGCAATAATACTTTATCAGTTCTCCTTTGATTCAATTACAGCTTTCAGTGCTTTTCTCTGAAATAAATTAATTTGTTGCTTGATCATAGCTAAACAGTATTTGCAAACATTCAAAATGTTGTTCAACATATTTTTTGCTTATTTTTCAGACTTTTAGTCTTGCTTCTATTTCTACCCACAAGTTATCAATTTGTCTGAAAGTGTATTCAGAGTGTATGATGTAGGTACAGCAATCCTTCACACAAAGCTGTATGTTCCTGATTGTTGCCCTATTGGAAGTAATAATGTCTTATCTAGTCCCAGTTTGATGTCACTGGGCCCTAGATTGTCTTCTGGAATTCGTATTTCATGCTGCCCATCATCCTATCAATAAAAAAACCCACTGCCAATTTCATTTACAGCCAGATACCTGCAAACCATAATTGAACCACAATGTTTTATTGTTGCTGACGTTCTTTTACCTGAAGCTGAACAGATTTCACAAATACAGACAAAGAAAATTGAATCTGATGGTAGAAGATATGTCTGGAGAAAAATTGCACATTCTGGTAGGATCTCTGTAGCCCATGGCTGAGAGGATTTTGTACGTATGTAATTTTAAAAAACTTGGCATAATTCTGGAAAAATTAAATTTTTTCACTGCCATCAGTTGCTACTAGTGCAGAAGTCGAGAGTTTTGTCAAGACACAATACATTATTGTGCTGCATTAAAAAAAAATGGTGCCTGAGTGTTGTAAACTGCAGATCTACTACCTAGTGAATTTCCTTCCAAAAATTATCAATATAGCAACACTAGGAAGCTTTTGCCATGGAAACAGTACTAATTCTTCTTCTCTGGTGAATTTAACAGTTTTTGTGGCCTTAAAATCAAAATCACTAAATGAGCCAGATATACACCTGATGCAACCCTAGGAGCAAAAAGTAGTAATCACCACTTGTGTATAGCTATTTTTTTTTTAAATTCTATAAAAAAATAAAATTCATTACTTTTACAACCATAAATAAAGGAAATATTGTACTCAAAATCAATGTTGGAATTTAATGATACGTAATACAGCTTCATTATCAAATATGCTAAAAATTAACATAATAAATATTACATATAGCACATGATTTATAATATTCAGTATGTAATAAAAAATAAATAAATAAATACCCCCTCAAGCAGCTGCTTGCCACAGAAGTCTGACAGGAGCCTGTCAGTTTTTATGCCAGAGTAGAAGGTCTGAGAGGATGGCAGGACCTCAGCAGAAAAACAACACATACATCCATGCCTTACCAGGGCTCAAACCCAGGTCCATTAGATCAGTAGCCAAGCATGTTAACCACTCAGCCATGGGATGGTTAGTATGTAATAACATTTAAAAATCAAATTATTCATTTTCAGATTTAAATACTTTTCTTACTTGCTCTTTTTGCTCTGGGGAGAAATAAATTAATCTAAATTATTAAAGCATTGGACACATTAGAGCATCCTATCTTGTATGGATAAAAAGCTACATTTAAAGCTTCTAAATAGGAAATAATTTTTTGTAATAAAATTTACAGGAAATAAACTGAAAACCTTTAAAAAATTTCCTCAAATCTTGTTTTTGAGTGATTGTGACATAATTTGAACAATATTTAAAGAGTACTAGAAGATGAAATATTCAACAGCAGGGTTGCTAGTGATAAGCATTTGCCTCGAAGTTATAACAAACTCATTTACTTAAATAAATGTAATTTTAAAAGTTGGTGTAATGGTTTTTCAGTTTCCATCAATTTTGAAACAGTGTTCAGGATGAATGTAACAGCAGTGTCTATTGTCAAATATTTTAGCTTCAATAACTCTTTAAATATTAACAATAAAATACAGTATAGCTTCACAGTGCTGCGTGTCACAGATTTTAATGTTTATAAGCACTCTTTGTCACCATAAATATTATTACTTATTACTAACAACACTGAAGTCATGAAACTTTAATCAGTGGAAGAAAATTTCACTTTAAGCAACCAATTCTAATTCATCAGCATACCGAATCACCTTCTCTGTTTTGAATCAGCTGTGGCTCATTACTTGCTGGGAAGGACTTTATGAAATGAACTTGACACTCACTATCAACCTTCATCTCTGAAGTTCCTCTCATCACTCTCATCATCATCAGCATCCTCAAGCAGCCATGGGCTACGGAGGTCCAACCAGACCGTGCAATTTAGTTCTCCAAGCAAGTCTATCCTGAGCTACATCTACTGCATCTGGCCACTGCACACCAATTCTAACAAGGTCCTGTTTGACATTGTTTGCCCACCGCATCCTAGGTCTCCCCTTCTTTCTGAGACCTTTAGGCACACTGTTCATGACCCTATTCGCCAATCTATAATTATTCATACGGGCAACATGGCCAAACCAACGGAGTCTCTCTCTGCACAATATGCTGCTTAAAGGAGGTTGCAAACTCCTTTGCCTAATCTCATCATTAGTTACAAAGTTGAACCACCTAATGCCCAAGATACTGCGTAAGCATCTGGAATCAAAAGCATCTAGTTTCCTGTTATCTTGTTTACAAAGTGTCCAAGTTTCACTACCATAACTAACCCTAGAAAGAACCAAACTATTATACAGTCTAATTTTACTCTTTAGGTGTATACGCCTATTTCTCCACACTCTCCATAGGTTCTTAAAAGTCCCGGCAGCAATCCCTATTCGTCTGTTAATCTCATGCCGCACATCACCATTATGCGTTACATAGCTCCCAAGATAATTAAACTGTGACACCTGCTCAAGACTGCAACCATTCAGATTAACTGAATCACAGCCTGCCTGACCAATTTTCATCACTTTAATTTTCTCTCTGTTTATAACCAAACCTACTCTACTACCAGTCTCATCAACAGCTCGAATGAAAGAGTTCATCTCATCAACATCATTTGCCAAAAGGACTAAATCATCAGCATAATTTAAATCAGAAATTTTCGTATCTCCAGCCCATTTAAGGCCAAAATCTTTCCCTTGAAGTGAATTTCGCATAACATAATCAATAATCAAACTAAAGAGAAAAGGAGACAAAATGCACCCTTGTCGAACACCAGAAGTAATGCTAAACCAATTGCTACAAGCCTTACCAACTCTCACACACGACTCAGTGTTATTATAGAGAGCTTTCATTATGTTAACTAACTTGTCTGGTATACCATATGATTTCACAATCAACCACAAATTATGATGATCAACAGAGTCGAAAGCCTTTTTGAAATCAACAAAGCTAGCAACCAAAGGTTTCTGATGAATTTCTCAAGAATCTGCCTAAGTGAAAATATCTGATCCACACATCCCCTACCACTTCTGAATCCACATTGCTCATCACGCAATTGACTGTCAACCAGATTCTTAATTCTATTAAGCACAATCATGGAAAGAACTTTACCTGGAACAGGGAGTAGGCTGATACCCCTATAGTTATCACAAGAACTGCGATCACCTTTTTTGAAAATAGGGATAACAATAGCTCTGGTAAAATCCTTAGGAAACATGCCTTTATCATAAAAGATATTCAGAATTTCAGTCATCCAAGTGGTAACCGAAACATTCCCAGCTCTAAGCATTTCCGTAGTAATTTCATCTACCCCTGGGGATTTATGAAGTTTAAGTTTAGAAACAGCCAAAAGAACTTCAGATTGTGTTATAGGGCCAACATTAAAGCCACCAATGCATCTATCATCATTGCAAACAATGGGAGTAGAACTAACTACATTGTTTAGAACATCACTGAAATGCTCAGCCCACCTAGCCATGACAGAATCCTCCCCTTCTATAACCTTACTTTGTTTATCCTTCATTCCTTGTATGCCTGTCCGTTTTCTACCACACAAAACATTAACTATCTGGTACAGCTCTCTGCTGTTGTGCTGTCTAACTGCTTCCTCGGCTTTGTCAGCCAAACCATCAAGCCAAAGATTCTTATCAGCAGCTAACTGATCCTTTACAAGTTTATTAAGGTCTCTGTAATGCTTTCCATTAGGACTAGTAGGGTATTGATTAAGGGCATTCCTGTAGTTCTTTCTTTCCGAAATAAGCTCAAGTGCCTTATCACTCAGATAATTTTGCCTCTTCTGCTCCTTTTTTCCTAAAAGAGTACTGTTAGTGTCCAAAAAAGCCTGTTTAAAATGATCCCATTCTTCCTCAACTTCAGTAGTAAGCAAACCATGACTGTCATAATGACTAAGTAACCTATCATGGTAAGCTTTGGCTATAACTGGATCTTTCAGAGCTTCAGTATTAAAAGGAAATTTTTTAACCCTAGCACAACACTTTTTAAGTTTAAGTTGCAACACACTTTTAACAAGGTAATGGTCAGATCCAATTTCAGCTCCCCTATATGCCCTGGTATTCCCAACAGAACTAGCCCATTTGCTGTTAATTAATATGTAATCAATCATATTCTTATGCAGCACATCAGGTGAAACCCATGTGTACTTATGTATGTTGCGGTGTTTGTCATAAGTGTTAGTTATTCCGAATCCATTGAGTTTACTTACCTGTAGGAGACGTTGCCCATTGCCATTGCAGCTACCAATACCAAAAGGGCCTATTAATCCTCCCCAAAGGTCAGAGTCAGTACCAACTTTGGCATTGAAGTCACCAAGAACAAGGGTAATATCTCCTTTCTTGACAGAATTCAAAATATCCTGAAGTTGTTCATAAAACCTATCCTTCTCATCCTCATCGGCATCCTCAGTGGGGGCATAACAGCAGATAACATTCAAGTCTTTAATGCTTGTCTGAAATTTTGCTGTAATAAACCTTTCATTAATGCACTCATATCCTAGAAGAGCATCGCTAGCGTGTCTGCTGAGAAGCAGACCCACGCCTTGGTGATGCTTATTGTCGTCCCTCCCTGAAAAGAGAAATTTAAGATTATTTTTAAGAATCTGACCTTTATCTGTCCATCTGGTCTCTTGCAAGTCAAGAATATCTAAATTATAACGGTGGAATTCTTGTGTGAGGACATCAAGAGAAAAAGCTCTGTGCAGAGTCCTCACACTCCAACTACCTATGGAGAGAAAATGGTTAGTGGGATGTTTAAAGAAACTATGTTTATTGAGAGAGGGAATGCCGACAATATCAAACAGCCCCCTAATCGCAGACATGGGGCAAAGACCCGTTCCCCCACTACTAAAGGCTGAAGCCATCTACACTGGAAGACTTCCTCCAATGTAGAATTTGACGATGCCAATAGAAGCAAAGAGTTCAGGTGCCTGCGATGACTTCTGCTCAGGATTATCCACCAGCTGATAAACATATCCTGTGAATCTATTCACTTGGGGCTGTCAACCCACAAACAAACAGAAAACACAGCGGAAGATTTTCCCTCCATAGAAGCCCACCAGTGCAGCAAAATCAGGATCCATAATCAAGCTCAGAGCCATATATCTGTCCAGTCCAGTAGGTTTATATGGTCAGCACCAAGACCCTGTGTGGTTGACCACTCCTCAGCAGGGTAGAAGAAAAAAGAAAAGTGGCCATAGTTGTCCAGATCAGTAGGCCACACTAATCTGGCAGCCCTCCCCTTCTGTTCACTTCCACAAGAGAGTATCTCTTTTGAAAGTTACTAACGGTCCGCACCACGAGAAGGCGGGGTCGGCCATTAGGTGCTAGGCCTGGCCGGTTCTATGCATCATCACAGGGGATTGGTGCATAGCTCTCCTTCCAGTGACTACCTAGCACCATTTACAGACCTACAGTACATAAAATCTCCTTCATTACTTTTGATACTAGATAGCATTGATATTTTGTTGAATTGCTTTAAAACATTCAAAAGTGTCATAGATGATTAAAGATTTTAATTTAAATATTAAACAAATATTGTTCATAATTGAGATATATGATTTATCTCCTATTGCATTTTTCAGCAAAAAAAGTTACTTTTTGAGTTAGTGAACTTTAAATATAATTTTCCACTTGCATAGCATGAAAGTGGCCCAATATGTTTGATTATATGATGTGTATCCTTACAATCTATATCCTTTAAAAGTTCACTTTTCATTGTCAGGAAATTAAATTACTCTACTTATAATGTGCCTTATGGTAGATTTGGCTTTGTATTTATGACCTTAAAAATTATGCTGTCATCCTATGATTTAATCCCCGAGAAGACATACCCATTTTGATCCTATTACCCCATGCATTTAATATTTTACTTCAAATCAAATTGCAACTGAAAACAATTGTTCTTTATTGTTTTCAATTTTATTCATAATATTGTACTCTCTTTTGGGAAATATCAAAATATTGCTTTACATTTCAGCAAAAAAAGTTAAAAAAATTAATGCTTCATTATTTTTAAATTTTATATTGATTTGCAATACTTAATTATGACTTTCGCACATATTTGATTAAAATATATTTTGAATGTTCATCTACAAAAAAATATACATTTGAATGTTTATCTACAAAAAATATATAAATTAGAATGTTTATCTACATGTGTTTGTGTGTGAATGTTTATCTACAAATATACACATTTGAATGTTTATCTACAAGTATATACATTGAATGTTCATCACAAAAACAAATACATAAGATGCAATGGGAAAAAAGTATGCTAAAATTAGATTAAAAATAAGTAATATCACCAATAGACTAATTTGTGGCAATCAAAAATTGGCCTACAGATCAAGGAAAATATTGAAGAGCATTTTTCTTGGGCTAATCCAGCAGATAAAATTCATATCATAGGAACATTAAGGTATAACAAAGAGAAAAAATGATAAACCCCTTAAGGGTTCGATTTGATACGTCTATTAATATAAAATTTCTGTTTAAAGTTACCAAACAGTATTTTTTTTCCCCCAACCTATGCCAAGTTTGGTTGTACTAAAGCTTTGAAGCTCAAAAATAACGTAGTTGAAAAATCTACTATTCAGAATTTTTCATCATCTTGCTCACATGGGCAATAGCTGGTTATTAATAGGATATAAGATCTATACTTTGTTTTGAAAAATTATTAAGCCTTTGAATACTCAACTACTTTCCCTCAGCTTTGCTTACAGGATTAGTGCTATATGATGAAAGTAAAAGGCTAAGGATTTCCTAATGCTATAACTTATGTTTCTTAGTAGATCAGAATATTGTGAATTTCAGTCTACAAAATGTACTTCGAATCTTTAATGTATTAGAACTTACATAAAAAATATATGAGAAATCCAGTATTGGACAACTTACAAGATAAAATTTTTATCTTTTTTTCAATGCTGTCAATATCTTTCGATAACTTTTTCGTAAATTCTTTTGCTATCTGTCATTTCCATTAGCACTTTCTAATGATGTTAAATCATAATAATATGAAAAAATTGTGAGAATTATGTTTTATATTTAATAAAGGATCAAGATTTAATGCTACTACCAGATTCGAAACGAAATCCTTTCGTTGGCAATACTGTTAGGCTGTTGCTCAAATACGAAACTAATATTTCACACTACAATAAAAATTTTGTGTAGATTCTACAGTACTTACTTGATATATCTATATATTCCTTTGATAATATTAAATTAATTTGAATGATCATATTAATTACTGCTGTTACTCATTATTTCCATCGTACTAATTCGTGAATTTGGCACAAAGCGGTACGTCCTTAGAAGCTCTTCAGTACGTAAAATAAACATTAGCAGTTGGTATAATACTTAAGTTTAGCATTGCCAAAAAAAGAAAACTGATATTCAGATTATATTTCTGAATGAAACTTCTTAGCAGATTTCTTCAATAAACTTTGTAATATTTGTTAGCGGAAGAAGTAAGCATATACAGAGACATAAACAGAATAACACATACGACTACAAAGAGGGCGCTACAGTGTAATAGCCAAATAAAACGTCACCAAGGTTAATGAAATAATCCAAATCAGTCGTCCAAAAGCAATTTTATTAGTCATAATTATAGTAATAAATAAAGAAATCTGTTTACCAAATATTCTAACAATTTTCATAGATATATATATGGTTTGTTTCGTTATAAATGTTCTACGAATCGAACATCCTTTTGTTTCAATAGATATAAGTTAATTTCACTGAAATCAAGGATACTCGAAAGCGACTTCGTTCAAAGATTGGTTCCACCACTGTTTTGTCAGAAGCCGCTCAAAGCATTGTGGAGTCGGAATTTAGAATGAAAAAAGGTTTCTTCGGAAGATCGTAAACTTCAAACATTATTCTGATTACGAATTACATCACTTAATATGATCAGAGCCCAATTATGAAATCACATGTTCATATTCCAAACAGTCAAGCTTAAATAATTTTACTAATAATTTAATAGATCCCAATATAATACTTAAGTTTAACATTGTCAAAAAACGAAAACAGGTATTCATATTATATTTCTGAATGAAACTTCTTTCAGAAGATCCCAAAGTATCATTTGATTAACAGTTTAGAAATGGCAGAATATTGCTTACTGTTTTCCAAAACATGAGAAATATTAACATTAGAGGTTGAAAAGAGTTCTTTTCGAGCGAAAAAAAAAAAAAAAATTATAACTGCATACAATAAGCTCAGTCACCTAGCTGTTGTTCATTCTTATGCTAGAAAATAGTATCCTGAAATTCAATTAATTTTGTGCACCAAATTATAGAATTGAAAATGATTCAATGACAGGCCAATAACCAGCTCAAAACAATAAGAGAGGGGAGAGGATTTGACTCATTGCAAATTTTGGGTCAACATCCAATATTTGAAGGAATCTTTGTTTGTAAAGTAGCAAAATTTAAAGTTTAAAAAATCGAAAGGGACTAAAAATAGCTTGCTAGAGGGGGCTCATGGACACCTACTTTCCCACCTCTTGTTACGAGCTTATTATAGAATTTAATTGTTCAATTGCAGTTCCCAACTATTCGTTTTCATTAGAATTTCCCAGTGTCTACTTCCCACATTTAATCTCACTACTTATATTAGATTTTTCAGTCAAATCCTCTTTTTGGCTATTAAGAAATGCATTTCACAACTCTAAATGCACCGTAATTATTATCATCAATAGGAACATTGACACTAGATTCTTAGATCAGCAGTAGACTTAGGCGGAATATGGCATCAAAAGCTGAAGTTGACATTGAAAGTTAGATAGCAAGGTGATAAAATCACATAAAGTGGGACAAAATGCCAAGCCCCGAAATTACCTATTAGATAATTCAATACCAACTTGACGTTCTTATATGATTTTAATGTAATGATATTTTCCCTATTTATTGTCCAGCTCTAAGACTGGATTGCATTTCAGGGCTTTTCACACTTGTTTGGGAATTTGTCTATCCCTAGTAAGGACCTACCTCAATCGTAGGGACAAAACTACCGGGATTACAGGTGGGGTAATGCACCAGAGCCTGACTAGAAGTCCTCTATAGTTAGAGGCTGGTTATTTCGGTGATTGACTACCATTGGTTGATTGAGTAATGTGGTTAATGGGCGCCATGTTTTCTATTGTGAGACGAAAGCCAATGAGTTATTGTTTGGACCTAGTTAAACTTCTCAGGTTTTATAATTTTATACATTTCTACCAATTTTTTTGGTACATAAAAGCTTTCATATTTTATCAATGTCTCCCTGTGCCGCTTCTGGATGTAAAAATTCCGCTCATAGAAATATATTAATGAAGATTTTTCCAAGAATCACCATCTGTCTTTGTTATTGCTGTCATTGCTGTTTGCAAAAGTGAACTGAAAAACAA
Source organism: Ryuthela nishihirai (assembly GCA_038380435.1). NCBI lineage: Eukaryota > Metazoa > Arthropoda > Arachnida > Araneae > Heptathelidae > Ryuthela > Ryuthela nishihirai. The sequence goes on from JAWZYU010000004.1 coordinate 13,392,255, forward strand.
TAAATAATTTACTTTTAGTTCGATTGAATAATGAACCAATGTTTTTACTTTGCCGTCTGCCTATGCCAATATTTGTTCTTCTGTCTTTCCACCTGTCTGTCCGTCTAGAGACAATAAACTTTTTTTCACTCTTAGAGACAAATGAAAAATTGTTTTTCGGTTGTATGATATATTACGATTTGCAATTTTAAAATCTTCCAATAGCTTTAATAACACCTTCTAGCGGTGGAAAAAAGATTAAAAATGCTAAAATTTCAAACGAATAATGCAGATGATCTACAGCATTTAGACTGGATTCTGAAATTTAGGTAGTAGAATATTACGGTCAAAGGGTTAATACTCAATGGCAACAAGGCTTCGCCCTCTTATCCCAGGGGGTGGGAAAATTAAACTTTTTTTTATTTTAAAAGGCAAACAAAAAATTCCTTTTTTTTTACAGTTACTAACAAAATGCTAATATTTAGATTTTTCCAGTCTGAATTAGTTGGAATTTCGACTGTTCATCATCATCATCAACCTCAAGCAGCCATGGGCTACGGAGGTCCAACCAGACCGTGCAATTTAGTTCTCCAGGCAAGTCTATCCTGAGCTACATCTACTGCATCTGGCCACTGCACACCAATTTTAACAAGGTCCTGTTTGACATTGTCTGCCCACCGCATCCTAGGTCTCCCCTTCTTTCTGAGGCCTTTAGGCACACTGTTCATAACCCTATTCGCCAATCTATAATTATTCATACGGGCAACATGGCCAAACCAACGGAGTCTCTCTCTGCACAATATGCTGCTTAAAGGAGGTTGCAAACTCCTTTGCCTAACCTCATCATTAGTTACAAAGTTGAACCACCTAATGCCCAAGATACTGCGTAAGCATCTGGAATCAAAAGCATCTAGTTTCCTGTTATCTTGTTTACAAAGTGTCCAAGTTTCACTACCATAACTAACCCTAGAAAGAACCAAACTATTATACAGTCTAATTTTAGTCTTTAGGTGTATACGCCTATTTCTCCACACTCTCCATAGATTCTTAAAAGTCCCGGCAGCAATCCCTATTCGTCTGTTAATCTCATGCCGAACATCACCACTATCTGTTACATAGCTCCCAAGATAATTAAACTGTGACACCTGCTCAAGACGGCAACCATTCAGATTAACTGAATCACAGCCTGCCTGACCAATTTTCATTACTTTAGTTTTCTCTCTGTTTATAACCAAACCTACTCTACTACCAGTCTCATCAACATCTCGAATGAAAGAGTTCATCTCATCAACATCATTTGCCAAAAGGGCTAAATCATCAGCATAATCTAAATCAGAAATTTTCGTATCTCCAGCCCATTTAAGGCCAAAATCTTTCCCTTGAAGTGAATTTCGCATAACATAATCAATAACCAAACTAAAGAGAAAAGGAGACAAAATGCACCCTTGTCGAACACCAGAAGTAATGCTAAACCAATTGCTACAAGCCTTACCAACTCTCACACACGACTCAGTGTTATTATAGAGAGCTTTCATTATGATAACTAACTTGTCTGGTATACCATATGATTTCACAATCAACCACAAATTATGACGATCAACAGAGTCGAAAGCCTTTTTGAAATCTACAAAGCTAGCAACCAAAGGTTTCTGAAACTCTAAACATTTCTCAAGAATCTGCCTAAGTGAAAATATCTGATCCACACATCCCCTACCACTTCTGAATCCACATTGCTCATCACGCAATTGACTGTCAACCAGATTCTTAATTCTATTAAGCACAATCATGGAAAGAACTTTACCTGGAACAGAGAGTAGGCTAATACCCCTATAGTTATCACAAGAACTGCGATCACCTTTTTTGAAAATAGGGATAACAATAGCTCTGGTAAAATCCTTAGGAACCATGCCTTTATCATAAAAGATATTCAGAATTTCAGTCATCCAAGTGGTAACCGAAACATTTCCAGCTCTAAGCATTTCTGTAGTAATTTGATCTACCCCTGGGGATTTATGAAGCTTAAGTTTAGAAACAGCCAAAATAACTTCGGATTGTGTTATAGGGCCAACATTAAAGCCACCAATGCATCTATCATCATTGCAAACAATGGGAATAGAACTAACCGCATTGTTTAGTACATCACTGAAATGCTCAGCCCACCTAGCCATGACAGAATCTTCACCTTCTATAACCTTACCTTGTTTATCCTTCAATCCTAGTATACCTGTCCGTTTTCTACCACACAAAACTTTAACTATCTGGTACAGCTCTCTGCTGTTGTGCTGTCTAACTGCTTCCTCGGCTTTGTCAGCCAAACCATCAAGCCAAAGATTCTTATCGGCAGCTAACTGATCTTTTACACGTTTATTAAGTTCTCTGTAATGCTTTCTATTAGGACTAGTAGGGTATTGATTAAGGACATTCCTGCAGTTCTTTCTTTCCGAAATAAGCTCAAGTGCCTTATCACTCAGATAATTTTGCCTCTTCTGCTCCTTTTTTCCTAAAAGAGTACTGCTAGTGTCCAAAAAAGCCTGTTTAAAATGATCCCATTCTTCCTCAACTTCAGTGGTAAGCATACCAGGACTGTCATAATGACTAAGTAACCTATCATGGTAAGCTTTGGCTATAACTGGGTCTTTCAGAGCTTCAGTATTAAAAGCAAATTTTTTAACCCTAGCACAACACTTTTTAAGTTTAAGTTGCAAGACACTTTTAACTAGATAATGGTCAGATCCAATTTCAGCTCCCCTATATGCCCTGGTATTTCTAACAGAACTAGCCCATTTGCTGTTAATTAATATATAATCAATCATATTCCTATGCAGCCCATCAGGTGAAACCCATGTGTACTTATGTATGTCGCGGTGTTTGTAATATGTGTTAGTTATTCTGAAACCATTGAGTTTACTTACCTGTAGGAGACGTTGCCCATTGCCATTGCAGCTACCAATACCAAAAGGGCCTATTAATCCTCCCCAAAGGTCAGAGTCAGTACCAACTTTGGCATTGAAGTCACCAAGAACAAGGGTAATATCTCCTTTCTTGACAGAATTCAAAATATCCTGAAGTTGTTCATAAAACCTATCCTTCTCATCCTTATCGGCATCCTCAGTGGGGCCATAACAGCAGATAACATTCAAGTCTTTAACGCTTGTCTGAAATTTTGCTGTAAGAAACCTTTCATTAATGCACTCATATCCTAGAAGAGCATCGCTAGCGTGTCTGCTGAGAAGCAGACCCACGCCTTGGTGATGCTTGTTGTCGTCCCTCCCTGAAAAGAGAAATTTAAGATTATTTTTAAGAATCTGACCTTTATCTGTCCATCTGGTCTCTTGCAAGCCGAGAATATCTAAATTATAATGGTGGAATTCTTGTGTGAGGACATCAAGAGAAAAAGCTCGTGCAGAGTCCTCACATTCCAACTACCTATGGAGAGAAAATGGTTAGTAGGATGTTTAAAGAAACTATGTTTATTGAGAGAGGGAATGCCGACAATATCAAACAGCCCCCTAATCGCAGACATGGGGCAAAGACCCGTTCCCCCACCACTAAAGGCTGAAGCCATCTACACTGGAAGACTTCCTCCAATGTAGAATTTGACGATGCCAATAGAAGCAAAGAGTTCAGGTGCCTGCGATGACTTCTGCTCAGGATTATCCACCAGCTGATAAACATATCCTGTGAATCTATTCACTTGGGGCTGTCAACCCACAAACAAACAGAAAACACAGCGGAAGATTTTCCCTCCACAAAAGCCCACCAGTGCAGCAAAATCAGGATCCATAATCAAGCTCAGAGCCATATATCTGTCCAGTCCAGTGGGTTTATATGGTCAGCACCAGGACCCTGTGTGGTTGACCACTCCTCAGCAGGGTAGAAAAAAAAGAAAAGTAGCCATAGTTGTCCAGATCAGTAGGCCACACTAATCTGGCAGCCCTCCCCTTCCGTTCACTTCCACAAGAGAGTATCTCTTTTGAAAGTTACTAACGGTCCGCACCACGAGAAGGCGGGGTCGGACATTAGGTGCTAGGCCTGGCCGGTTCTATGCATCATCACAGGGGATTGGTGCATAGCTCTCCTTCCAGTGACTACCTAGCTACCATTCGCTGTTAAAGAGTGCTAAAGCAGCTGAAGGCGGTAAATAAAAGTTCGAAAGGCGGCGTCTAGCGGCGAAAAAGCTGGAAAATATCAAAACTTTAAACGAATATTGCAAACGATTTCTTTATGTTAGAAACTTTAAAATTATGGCGATAGAGTGTAATGGTCAAGTGGTGTGCATTAATAGCAATGATTTGTCCCTTTATATCAAGTTGGTGTTGATAAAATGCAACTTTTCTGCTTTAAGAGATAAAAGTACTAATAAAATATTAATAGTCTATATTCCCAATCATTCAGTATTTGGAATTTCCACTGTTAGAGGATAGATAATGAATGTGTAAAATAACTAGAACACATATCGCCTCTGGTGCATATGGGAATCTCTTATTCAAAGAGAATGAAATACTTCTGCCTACTTTTTCTCTTCTTAACAGTTTTAATTCATGCTGACAGATGATGGAGAAAATGCAAATACATAGTAATATTTTATTAGTAATTATAAAGCATAAAAATTACTTGTCTATTAGTTCTTAAATTTAAAAAGTTGCTTTTCTCACACCCTTCTGAAAAGGGGGCAGATCATTGCTGTCAGAGGAATATTTCTTAAATCTCTCTATCACTCTATCACCTAAATTTTTAACATAAACAGATCACTTGAAACAATGGTTAAATGTTTTGCAGTTTGCATATTTAGTGATCTTTAACAATATAAATTAAAACTACCTTTGAAAATGCGAATTTTAATGCATATTTCATTAGCACCAACTAAAAAAGATATTTCCAAGTATCCCTTAAAACAAAACAGTTACGTTTCCTACCCACCCTGGGCATAAGGGTCAATTCAATGTTGTTAATGAAATCTTCAAGACCATCATATTTCAACACCAAAATATCTGATTTCTATCATAATTACATCATTTGCAATATTCGTTTTAAATTTCGAAATTTATCTATTTTTTTCCACTGATAGAAGGTGCAATTCTAGAGTTTCGGAGATCTAAATCGTGATATTTCATCAATACCTGTCCAACTCAAAAATACTTTCAAACTATCTCTAAAAACATACTAATTTCTGTTAAAACGAAAAAGTTCCCCCCCTCCCCTGGTTCTAAAGAGCCAACTGATTGTTGCCAATAGTAACTTTCTAATCTTCACATTGCACCACCAAATTTCTAACATAAGTACATCGTTTAGAATATTCATTTAAAATTTTATAATTTTCAAAATTTTTCACCATTACACGGCACAGTTATACCTTTTTGGAGATTAGGTAAGTGCATACCATAACATTTCATCAGTACCTATCCAACACAAAAATAATTTTTCATTTATCTGTATAAACAAAAAAGTGCGATGCCTACTGACGAAAAGACAGACAAGAAAGTGAAATTATTATATCTTTTTTAAAACAAAAGTCATAAAATTTACTTTTCGTTTTCAGCTGTTTTCTGAAGTGCTTCCAATCGTGAGCACTGATATCTCTATGAAATATTATTCTATTCTTTTCCAGAAGCTATAAATATTGGTGCAATACCATTCATCTTTGCACACCAAACAATCCGAGCAATGACAAATCATGGCTGCCATTTTTGAGATGGCCGAACTCTACCTATATAGCGCTGCTAGGGATTAACTAGACTGGGGGTCAAAACCATTTTATGCTCTATTATAACAGCTCTGGATAAGACCGTTTTCTTTCTTGTGCTCTCTTTCTGATAAGATCTCACTTTCCTCACAGATCTTCCCCGTCGTCATCATCATCATTATCATCATTACCACCATCATTATCATCATTCTCAAGCAGCCATAGGCTACAGAGGTCCAACCAGACCATGCAATTTAGTTCTCCAAGCATATCTGTCCTGAGTTACATCTGCTATATCTGGCAACTGCACACCAACCCTAACAAGGTCTTGTTTGACATTGTCTTCCCACCGCGTCCTAGATATCCTCCTTTCTAAAGCCTTTGGGCACACTGTTGATAACCCTATTCACTAATCTATAATTATTCAAAGGGGCAAAATGGCCAAACCAACGGAGTCTCTCTCTGCACAATATGCTGCTTAAAGGAGGTTGCCAACTCCTTTGTCTAACCTCTTCATTACTTACAAAGTTGAACCACCGAATGCCCAAGATAGTTCTTCATAAGCATCTAGAATCAAAATCATCTATTTTCTTGTTATCTGGTTTACAGTTTATACAGTATTTAAAGCCTAATTTTAAGTAATTATACAGCCTAATTTTAGTCTTTAGGTGTTTATGCCCATTTCTCCACACTCTCCATAGATTCTTAAAAGTCCCAGCAGCAATCCCTATTTGTCTGTTAATCTCATGCCGCACATCACCAGTATCTGTAACAGAGCTCCCAAGATAATTAAACTGAGACACCTTCTGAAGACTGCAGCTATTCAGATTAAATGAATCACAGCCTGTCTGCCCAATTTTTATCACTTTACTTTTCTCTCTGTTTATAACCAAACCTACTCTACTACCAGGCTCATCAACAGCTCGAATGAAAGAGTTCATCTCATCAACATCATTTGCCAAAAGGGCTAAATCATCAGCATAATCTAAATCAGAAATTTTCGTATCTCCAGTCCATTTAAGGCCAAAATCTTTCCCTTGAAGTGAATTTCGCATAACATAATCAATAACCAAGCTAAAGAGAAAAGGAAACAAAATGCACCCTTGTCGAACACCAGAAGTAATGCTAAACGAATTGGTTCAAGGCTTACCAACTCTCACACACGACTCAGTGTTATTATAGAGAGCTTTCATAATGTTAACTAACTTGTCTGGTATACCATATGATCTCACAATCAACCACAAATTAGACGGTCAACAGAGTCGAAAGCCTTTTTGAAATCAACAAAGCTAGCAACCAAAGGTTTCTGAAACTCTAAACATTTCTCAAATATCTGTCTGAGTGAAAATATCTGATCTACACATCCGCTACCACTTCTGAATCCACATTGCTCATCGTGCAATTTCTTGTCAACCAGATTATTAATTCTATTAAGCACAATCATGCAAAGAACTTTACCTGGAACAGAAAGTAGGCTGATGCTCCTTTAGTTATTATAAGAACTGCGATCACCTTTTTTAAAAATAGGGATAATAATACCTCTGATGAAATCATCAGGAACCATGCCTTTATTGTAAAAGACATTCAAAGTTTCAGTCATCCATGTGGTAACCGAAACATTTTCAGCTCTGAGCATTTCCGTATTAATTTCATCTACTCCTGGGGATTTATGTAGTTGAAGTTTAGAAACAGCCAAAATAACTTCAGACTGTGTTTAGGGCCAATATTAAAGCGAGAAATGCATCTGTCATCATTGCAAACATTGGGAGTAGAACTAACCACATTGTTTAGAATATCACTGAAATGCTCAGCCCACATGTGGAGTATCATTATTACAGGATTTTGTCAGTCTTCTGTGGCAAGTAGCCACTTGAAGGGTAACTTATTTATTTCACGATCAGAGCACAAAATTCTCTATATACTACAAACAGAACTCGTGTGGGTGCACCATTGGATGCCATGGATCAGAAGGAGGTATTGTGATGGCCAGGTAGTTCTGGAAAACACTAGAATCGTAGCACAAGTACATACAACAGTTTAGGTCCCTATGCATGTTATTAAAGCATTATATGAATATATTTTTCGTAAATGAAACTCAAAGTATCAAGGTAATTCCTGTTCAGATACTTTTTATACAGAAATATATTTTGCAGCTGAAAAATATTTCTTAAAAAACATGCTCCTAATGCCTTTTGTTTGCCATTTGTCAAAGGATCGTAATGGATTCTGCATCATCTGAAAGTTCTTGAGATGAGAAGTATCAGTCATATACAATTTTTCATAATCTCCACTGCTTGCCCCCCTCCCCCCAAAAGAAATAATTGTTATTGTTTTTACGTCTTCCATACACGGATGCTGATCGTGAACAGTTATCTATCAAATGAAAGCTAATGTTGTGGATAGTACCACAGGATATAAATCATTCTTTGCCGTTTCCTCTAGTCTACATAATGTAGAGGTAAACTGTTTCCACCAGTGCCTACATATCTTCATATTTCCAAAACAAATGAAAAGCACATTGTACATTAAGGTTCAGAAAAAACACAGGATACAAAGACCTGAATTTGAAAAATATAACAGGAAAAACACGGTATTGAATATAATAATCAAGAGAGTCATTGCCAGAGCCTTGCAGAGGGAGGGGACCACAGGGGCTTAAGCCCTTATTCCTCTAGTCAAAAATGTTCATTTCATATGAAAACTAAAACAGACCACCCAAAAATAGGTATCCCTCTTTTGACTCTATGGCGCTTACATCAAAGAATATCTAAGGAGAAGAATGAAAGGCTTCTTGCATCTGGAGCTGAGTCACTACTACTGACTCTCAGCTCCAAATATACGCTCTGCTGTGAAATGTGCTTACAGGGGCAATGCAGTAAACATGTTTGTTGCTAGTCTAGGATTGAATTGTCTCTGCGCATGCGCGATCTGTGACTTTTTAGCACATTGCTTCTGAACGACAGCGAATATGATCTCGAATTTCATGTACGTTGAACGGTTTTTTTTCTTCTTCAGCACTTTTATTTGATATATTTCCTACTCCAAAAAAATGTTAGTAAAAGCTTGATTTTTAACAATATAGATGTAGTTTTCCAAATGCAATCTTCCTTACCAGATGCATGTGGTTTACCTTAAACTGTGCTGCCATGTTGGCAGTTATGCAGACAATAATTTGCAACATGTCAAGCAGTACTTGTTGCTATTCCCTCTATAATTGAAGGTTAATTCCAGAAGTATATATATATAGCATTAATAAGTGACTGATGCTTACAGATTAAGTATCAGTTTTTCATAATTAGCGATTAAGTAAACTTTCGTTATCATAAAACTACGTTTGTGGTGGACTTCGATCCTGTTTGTACCATGCACTCCGGTCCTGCTGCTGCCGCAGAAGAGTGCTTACCACGTGGTATAGTAAGCGCTGGCATGCTGTGATACCAAGGAGTCTTCCTCACCACAATCGCAAAGCAGCAAAGAATATGGGTTATATTTTCAGAATATTGGGAGTTCACATGAAAAGTGCATGATTTTACTGTCTTATCATTTCTTTATAATTACAAAATTTGAAAGAGAGATTTGATATTTTGCAAACGTTGCAAATAAAATTTATACCATTAAATAATCTGTTGTAGCCAATTTCTCATGCTGTGACCTCAGTTGAAAATATATGATATTAAACAAATTTTCTTAACTCACTTAAAATTTCTGTGCTTTTTTATTTTAATTACATTCATTGCATATGTAAACAATTTATAAAAATTCGGTGATGTTAAAATTCTAAAAAGGAGAAAGATTTATGTAGACATTTTACAGTGTTCAGCTTGTTATATGTAATGAAGATTTACCAAATAAATATAAAACAAATTCGGGAAGAATTGTATGGCACAACAAAAAATTAAATAATCATCATGTCAAAAAACTTTTATCAGATAAATTTGTTGAACATAGCAAAAAAAAATGGAGTGAGAGAGCTGAAGGGGTTAGTAAGGAATGCAGTGCATTTGAAAACTATACATATTATTAAAAATTGTATTAATCAATATTTTACTAATATTTAGGAACATACATAAAAATGCTGAAGGAGTTGAATATAATAAGGATGACATACATCGTATTCCATCGGGAATAGAAGGCTCAGCAGGCCTAAACTTTCCTCTATCTTGCTGTTTTATCTATCATCGTATTCCAACTGTTAATAAAAATAAAAGTTAAAAGCAAAGTTGGCTTCTTTAACATTGGACTAAATGATTAGGCCACTAGGACCGAGGGCTCACAGAAGGTTGGGGAAGGTGACCCCCTGGAACAACTTTGGGAGACAGATGGTAGTCTCCCTTCAAGACCATCCAGTGTGTTCTTTAAGGTATACAGGGTATAGCTCTCTATAACATGGGGCCACAGCTTAATGTCCCATGACAGATTGCACCTTTCCAAGCCCATTGGTGTCCCTTACTGACTGGAGGCAGAGCAGGGAGGTGTATCGAGAGAGATCTCAATTCTGACCTGGCTTGGACTCGAACCTGGGAACTGCAGATTGCAAGCCTGGCACACTGCCAACTTGACATTGCCAATAACACCCCCCTATCCTCCAATTAAAAAATAGCAAAGTAATACGTGATAAATGGATAAATTCTAATAAAGCTTCTAAACTTAGTATTAATTGTTCTGATGTTGATGCATCACAGATTCTGCTGGTACTTACTTTCCTGAAAAAAATATCTTTATACACTTTTTACGCATGGTTTAATTTTAACCTCAAACACTGCGTGAACGTTTTTGGTTACCTGATAAAATTTAAAAAATCTTCAGTGTATGTAAATGAACATTTGACCCCTATGATGAAGCAACTGTTGTATAAAGCTAAATTTGGGGGCAGAAAATCTGGATTTAAATATACATGGATTAAAGATGGTAAAATATTTCTGAAACATAACGAAACAGTGAAAAAAATGGAGAGTTAGAAATGAGGATGATATTAATAATATTGTGCAATGTAGGTAGATTATTAAACGAATATATTTCTACTGAATACATGTTTCATAGCACAATTTTCAATGATTTAAAGTCTTTTTTATCTTGATTCCAAATGTGAATCATAATGCATCCTTAATATTAATGTTTGAAGTATAAAATCTAAGTTTGAGTCTATTGAAGCAATTATTGATTGTTTGAATTATCGAATTGATATTCTTATATTGACTTAAATATGGATAAAGGAAGATGAGGTTTGCATATATAACTTAAACGAATATAAGAAATTTTACAAATGTAGGCATTTGTATAAATCAGGTGGTATATTGGTGTTTGTTAAACATGAATATAACTTTATTTTAAACGAAAATAATGACTTGGCGACTGCGGAAGCACTTTGTTTAACTTGGACTGATTATGATATCTGTCGATACGAAATATATAGATCTCATATTTACACACCAAAACAGTTTATAGATGAATTAAATGACGAATTAAATTTAATTAAAAATAGTACAGTTAATCCTACTGCTGATCATAATATTTACCTTTTTTCTTGATAATGATTATGCAAACAGTTATTAACAGTTATTTGGGTATCCCTTCTTCATGGATTTCAACCATATTTAATTACCATATATTACAATTACAAGATATATATATATACAAATATAAAAACAACTTGAATTTAAAAAGTAAAAGACAAAACCAAATTATAGGAAATTCAGTATTGTTCAAGATAGCTATAATACCCAAAGGTTTGAATTCAGCATTAAATATTAATTTGGAATGCATTTATATGGTATTATCCACAGGTAACATGCGAAAGGTGTAGGTAAGATGGGATACTGACTACCCTGAAAATTTTGGGAGTGGAAAAAAAGTATATTTTGGCCACCCAAGGATTTTGGTTTTGATTTTAACCTTGCAAATGATAACTACAGAAAAACGATTTCTGTATTCTACCCTGGTCAAAGAGGAAATCGCAACACCAAGAAGGAATGGAAGTAGAGATCTGTAAATCACAGGAGGTACTTGGCCTTTGAAGATATGCAAATGATCAAAGTTCTGCAGCGAATGAACACATGACATCCAGCCAAGCTGTGCATAAATACCGGGAGCCCATGAACTCATATTATAGTACGACTGGCAGTGAGGTCAGAGTGCATGCTGCCAAAATGTTCGGAATATGTGTTTAAGATGCTAGTGGGTCCCTTATGTGCAATTGACACCTTCTGTAAGAGAGTGAATCATTGATATGCAAGAGCTTGGATGGAGCCTTAAAGCGATCACCACATGCATGGGATGCAATGTGAGAACAGTACAACTGTGAGTCTCACTCAACATCATGGAGCACCAAACGATAGGAAGGACAGCTATGGGACCAGCATACTGCATCCCAGGATGTGAAATAGTAGAGACCTTTTGATCTCAGCAACTGTGCTGCGAAGTGATTTTTTGATTGTTACAGATGCCATGGTCTCCATGAAAATCATTAGATAATGGTTGCATGACACTGGAATGAGGGCAAGACATCCAGTCTGTCATCTACTGTTGCAGTGACATAACTGGTTATGTGGTCCCCACTGGAATGTAGTGAGGCAATATTAGGCTATGGAATCATCATCATCATCATCATCATCCTCAAGCAGCCATGGGCTACGGAGGTCCAACCAAACCGTGCAATTTAGTTCTCCAAGCAAGTCTATCCTGAGCTACATCTACTGCATCTGGCCACTGCACACCAATTCCAACAAGGTCCTGTTTGACATTGTCTGCCCACCGCATCCTAGGTCTCCCCTTCTTTCTGCGGCCTTTAGGCACACTGTTCATAACCCTATTCACCAATCTATAATTATTCATACGGGCAACATGGCCAAACCAACGGAGTCTCTCTCTGCACAATATGCTGCTTAAAGGAGGTTGCAAACTCCTTTGCCTAATCTCATCATTAGTTACAAAGTTGAACCACCTAATGCCCAAGATACTACGTAAGCATCTGGAATCAAAAGCATCTAGTTTCCTGTTATCTTGTTTACAAAGTGTCCAAGTTTCACTACCATAACTAACCCTAGAAAGAACCAAACTATTATACAGTCTAATTTTAGTCTTTAGGTGTATACGCCTATTTCTCCACACTCTCCATAGGTTCTTAAAAGTCCGAGCAGCAATCCCTATTTGTCTGTTAATCTCATGCCGCACATCACCATTATCTGTTACATAGCTCCCAAGATAATTAAACTGTGACACCTGCTCAAGACTGCAACCCTTCAGATTAACTGAATCACAGCCTGCCTGACCAATTTTCATCACTTTAGTTTTCTCTCTGTTTATAACCAAACCTACTCTACTACCAGTCTCATCAACAGCTCGAATGAAAGAGTTCATCTCATCAACATCATTTGCCAAAAGGGCTAAATCATCAGCATAATCTAAATCAGAAATTTTCGTATCTCCAGCCCATTTAAGGCCAAAATCTTTCCCTTGAAGTGAATTTCGCATAACATAATCAATAACCAAGCTAAAAAGAAAAGGAGACAAAATGCACCCTTGTCGAACACCAGAAGTAATGCTAAACCAATTGCTACAAGCCTTACCAACTCTCACACACGACTCAGTGTTATTATAGAGAGCTTTCATAATGTTAACTAACTTGTCTGGTATACCATATGATCTCACAATCAACCACAAATTATGACGATCAACAGAGTCAAAAGCCTTTTTGAAATCAACAAAGCTAGCAACCAAAGGTTTCTGAAACTCTAAACATTTCTCAAGAATCTGCCTAAGTGAAAATATCTGATCCACACATCCCCTACCACTTCTGAATCCACATTGCTCATCACGCAATTGACTGTCAACCAGATTCTTAATTCTATTAAGCACAATCATGGAAAGAACTTTACCTGGAACAGAGAGTAGGCTGATACCCCTATAGTTATCACAAGAACTGCGATCACCTTTTTTGAAAATAGGGATAACAATAGCTCTGGTAAAATCCTTAGGAACCATGCCTTTATCATAAAAGATATTCAGAATTTCAGTCATCCAAGTGGTAACCGAAACATTCCCAGCTCTAAGCATTTCCGTAGTAATTTCATCTACCCCTGGGGATTTATGAAGTTTAAGTTTAGAAACAGCCAAAATAACTTCAGATTGTGTTATAGGACCAACATTAAAGCCACCAATGCATCTATCATCATTGCAAACAATGGGAGTAGAACTAACTACATTGTTTAGAACATCACTGAAATGCTCAGCCCACCTAGCCATGACAGAATCCTCCCCTTCTATAACCTTACCTTGTTTATCCTTCAATCCTTGTATGCCTGTCCGTTTTCTACCACACAAAACATTAACTATCTGGTACAGCTCTCTGCTGTTGTGCTGTCTAACTGCTTCCCCGGCTTTGTCAGCCAAACCATCAAGCCAAAGATTCTTATCAGCAGCTAACTGATCCTTTACAAGTTTATTAAGGTCTCTGTAATGCTTTCTATTAGGACTAGTAGGGTATTGATTAAGGGCATTCCTGCAGTTCTTTCTTTCCGAAATAAGCTCAAGTGCCTTATCACTCAGATAATTTTGCCTCTTCTGCTCCTTTTTTCCTAAAAGAGTACTGTTAGTGTCCAAAAAAGCCTGTTTAAAATGATCCCATTCTTCCTCAACTTCAGTAGTAAGCAAACCATGACTGTCATAATGACTAAGTAACCTATCATGGTAATCTTTGGCTATAACTGGATCTTTCAGAGCTTCAGTATTAAAAGTAAATTTTTTAACCCTAGCACAACACTTTTTAAGTTTAAGTTGCAACACACTTTTAACAAGGTAATGGTCAGATCCAATTTCAGCTCCCCTATATGCCCTGGTATTCCTAACAGAACTAGCCCATTTGCTGTTAATTAATATGTAATCAATCATATTCTTATGCAGCCCATCAGGTGAAACCCATGTGTACTTATGTATGTCGCGGTGTTTGTAATAAGTGTTAGTTATTCTGAATCCATTGAGTTTACTTACCTGTAGGAGACGTTGCCCATTGCCATTGCAGCTACCAATACCAAAAGGGCCTATTACTCCTCCCCAAAGGTCAGAGTCAGTACCAACTTTGGCATTGAAGTCACCAAGAACAAGGGTAATATCTCCTTTCTTGACAGAATTCAAAATATCCTGAAGTTGTTCATAAAACCTATCCTTCTCATCCTCATCGGCATCCTCAGTGGGGGCATAACAGCAGATAACATTCAAGTCTTTAATGCTTGTCTGAAATTTTGCTGTAATAAACCTTTCATTAATGCACTCATATCCTAGAAGAGCATCGCTAGCGTGTCTGCTGAGAAGCAGACCCACGCCTTGGTGATGCTTATTGTCGTCCCTCCCTGAAAAGAGAAATTTAAGATTATTTTTAAGAATCTGACCTTTATCTGTCCATCTGGTCTCTTGCAAGCCAAGAATATCTAAATTGTAACGGTGGAATTCTTGTGTGAGGACATCAAGAGAAAAAGCTCTGTGCAGAGTCCTCACATTCCAACTACCTATGGAGAGAAAATGGTTAGTAGGATGTTTAAAGAAACTATGTTTATTGAGAGAGGGAATGCCGACAATATCAAACAGCCCCCTAATCGCAGACATGGGGCAAAGACCCGTTCCCCCACCACTAAAGGCTGAAGCCATCTACACTGGAAGACTTCCTCCAATGTAGAATTTGACGATGCCAATAGAAGCAAAGAGTTCAGGTGCCTGCGATGACTTCTGCTCAGGATTATCCACCAGCTGATAAACATATCCTGTGAATCTATTCACTTGGGGCTGTCAACCCACAAACAAAAAGAAAACACAGCGGAAGATTTTCCCTCCACAGAAGCCCACCAGTGCAGCAAAATCAGGATCCATAATCAAGCTCAGAGCCATATATCTGTCCAGTCCAGTAGGTTTATATGGTCAGCACCAGGACCCTGTGTGGTTGACCACTCCTCAGCAGGGTAGAAAAAAAAGAAAAGTAGCCATAGTTGTCCAGATCAGTAGGCCACACTAATCTGGCAGCCCTCCCCTTCCGTTCACTTCCACAAGAGAGTATCTCTTTTGAAAGTTACTAACGGTCCGCACCACGAGAAGGCGGGGTTGGACATTAGGTGCTAGGCCTGGCCGGTTCTATGCATCATCACAGGGGATTGGTGCATAGCTCTCCTTCCAGCGACTACCTAACTACCATTTACAGACCGGCTATGGAATGGAGGAGAATAATGTTCAGAGACAAGTCCCAATTTCATTTCGGTCTGCCATACAGCAGTTTGTCTGCAAGGCAATGCCATTGTCAATGATGAGGAAGCCTATTTATACATATGGCTACTGGACACCACTGTTCCATGTTTTTCTAGCTTGCTAATGGCGAGACGTTTCATTGATGACATTGTTAATCTTGTGGCACAACCCTTCCTTGACTTTAATCCTGTAGCACTGCCATGCGTGGACTGATTCTGAAGCAGGATAATGCCACCCCACACTTTGCACGTGCTATGATGGATAATCTCAAAGGTAAGGACATTCTCCCATGACTACTATACTCTCTGGACAGGAACCAATTGAGCATGTGTAGGACCTTATGAGCCACAACTTTCGCCAGCAATCTATGGCGGCGAATCTAGTACAGTTGCATGCCCAACTGGATGCTATTTAGAACGCCATACTTAAGGACACCATTAACCATCTGATTGATGGAATGCTGAGACATCTACAGGACAGGGTTGTATAACCACCTGAGATAGGCCTACTGTTTACTGATAAATCTGCAATAAACGCACATACTTTGCATTCTCACTTTGAGGTTTTTGATCATTTGCACATCTACCCTCTTAGCATCTGTCCTGTCAGTTTCGAGCATATACCCTTATTTCACGGCATTGCGATTTTAACTTTGAGTAATGTATTTTAACTCCAATTGAATATCAGAAATGATTCTGAGCAACACAATTGAAATGGCATATGAGATGATAAGCTCACTGGAGAAAAAATGAGTCATCTCCTGCCATAAGACGGTTATGTCCATTCGACAGCAACAGAGGGCACACCAGTAATAAACGCATCCTACAAATAGCTGTAACATGTGCTACAGGGTTCATACAGTGACAAGAAGTAGTTGTGGGCCACGTGTGCGTTACTCACTCCGTGAAACATGGGTCGTGCCAAAGATGTGAATGAGTGGCAAAAAAGTGTTATTGCATTTGGCTGAGCCAAAGGAATGCTGTTGGTTCCTGGTGTTGGTAGAATATAACTGATTCTCGGCGCCCACAGGTAAAGACGTAAGATTTTGGCTCGTTCTGTATTGGGGTTTCGACATTTGAGAATTGCAGCAAGATAACTAATTCCAAGTTTAAAACAATAACGAAAGGTTTATTATGGAAAATATATACAGATTCTCCCCAAGCACTGACTTTAGCTACTGGCTAAGTTGGCTACAAACAATCATATTCAGATTGTTTAACAGGCTATGACTCTACGCACCTAACAGAGGAAAACCTCTCCTCTTGAATATCTATTCACCGAGCAACTCTACATGTTCGCTCCAGCCAGCGTCTCGTTCAGAACTGTCTTGACCTTCTCATGGTCCCTAAGACGTCTGGTGCTGACCTCCTTATCTCAAGGGACGGTCATTTGGCATTGCGCTCCTTGATCAATCGAGCTGGGCCGGAAAGGGGGCTGATTGTGGGCGATCAGGTACCATAAAGCTGTCTTGCTGATTACAGCAAGACATAGTAGCCATAAACAGACTTTCAGTCAGTGATGGGAGAAAGGAAACAGTTTCACTCAAAGGATTGCAATGCAAGGTCATATACAAATATATACATGAAATGACAAAATTATATCCAGGTATCGCATCAAAACCTGACACATACTGTACAAGAAGTTGCTGCCTTTGCAGGTGTGTCGAAACGTACTATCCAAAGGGTCTTCCAGCATTGGTGTACATCGCAGTCCACCACTAATCATCGTCAGAACTGCGCTAGAAAGACTGCTCACCAATCCTTTGGTTTCGGTGATGTCACACTTGAACCAGAAGGGTTATATGGAGCTACTGGACGACCATATGTTGCCTATGAACACCAGAAAGGATACACAAGGATACACTTCCAAGACGACAATTGTCACGTGCACAGGATTCGAAGTGTGTTGAATTGGCCCGAAGAGCATGTTTCAAACATACAGAGTCATGTTTCACCATTCCGGAAACATGGCAAACAGCTGTTTCAGAAGTAATTTATTAAATAATTTATATATATACAAGGTGATTGCAAACTCTTTCAACAAAAAAAGAGGGGTGATAGTACACATCAAGACGACCAATTTTTGCAATGGAACCTAGGATCGCATTCCACTCCTTCGGTCAGAAAAGAGTACTTTCGAAAAACTCCACGCTTGCACAAGTATTTACAACCGGTGCATGAAAATCACACTACGACGATTCGGAAATTTCTCACGGTACAATCTTTGTGCTTCACGTCCATTACCACTTGCTTGACCGTACATCAGATGCATATCTGCCAATTCCTCGTATGTGTAGTCTTCTATGTCCTTCACGAATACGTCACTTATCATGTGAAGTTATCACGGTAATGTCGATGAATGGGTTCGGCTGCGTTTTAAATGTTTGTTCTTAATCTCTACGCACTTGCTCAGTGCACCTGATTTGCATTTTGTGCTTTTCATGCACCGGTTGTAAATACTTGTGCATGCGGGGCGTTTTTCAAAAGTACTCTTTTCTGGTGGAAGGAGTGGAATGCGCCCCTAGGTTCCATTGCAAAAATTGTGCGTCCTAATGTGTACTATCATCCCTTTTTTTTGTTGAAAGAGTTTACAATCACCCTGTATATCCTTGTAAGGTGCATATAAGCACGGCTTGCTATTTTGCTGCCAACCCTTTCTCCATGTTTGCACTTAACTATTAATGATTAATTTAGCGATAGTTGATGTCGTTTTCAAACGTAATTAAAGATTATCTAACTTAAAAATTGGTCGCATCCTAGTTAACCTTCCACCAGCTATGGGCATTACTTTATTCGCAAATTTGCTGCCCCTAAAAAAATGTCACCCGGTGCGGTGGAACCTGTAGCGCGTCTGGTGTAGCACGAGGGCCTTGTAAATAAGCTATACAAATATGTATGTCCTTGACCCAACGGAGAACAATCAAAATTAATTTTATTATAAAATAATGATATGCTCTCCAGCAAAAACTTTATTGATATTGTTAGACATACATTGCTCAAAACAATAGTAATGATATTCTTATAGCTGTGGGAAACTACAGCTGCAAATCCGTAATGTTGACAACTCTTTATTAAAAAATGTCACTAATGATAAGTTACACATCTAAAATCAAATCTGTAAATTCTGATTTTAAATAGTATTCTTTCAGTATTTAAAGTAAGCCGTCCCTTGGCGAGTGGTTAGCTCGCTTTGCTACTGATCGACGGACTTTGGTTCGAGCTCCGGATAAAGCATGGACACTTGTGCTGTCTTTCTGCTGAAGTCCCGCCATCCTCACAGACCCTCTACTATGGTGTATAACAGTGGTAGGCTCTTGTCAGATCTCTGTGGCAAGCAGCTGCTTGAGGAGTCAGTATTTAAAAAATAGCAAAAACTTTCACAGTAGACAATCTTTCTGAAACGTATCTTCAAAATTGTAGAAACTTCTTATATAAAGGTCTGAAAATACAGTTGGAAAGTAACTTTCTTGTTATAGCTGCCCTAAGATTTAATTGACGTTTAAGTAAAATTCTTACTACTGGCTCATCCTCCGTAGCACATGACTGCTTGACGATGATTTCATTCGGAACATTAAAAAAATGTTTTTGACAATCAAGATGTAGAAATCTTTGTTTGAGGTGATATTATGATGCCGATATATATGATATATATATAACCGAGTGATATTTTTCCTTTTCAAAAAAAGCTTTCGAAGATACCTAGCTTCAATTGCGAATTTCTAATGACAAAAATAAGAATTATATATTAATTGTTTAAAGAATGTAGTTAATAAATTCAAGAAGATATTACAGCTTTTAAAATTTCTTACTATTGAAGATTTAAATGATTTCTTGACCTCTTTTTACATTACAGGGCCGGATCTAGAGAGGGAAGAAAGGAATCCCCCCCCCTCCCCCTTGAGAATACTAGGTACTGAATTTGGAACCTGTAGCACGTATTGTTGTAGCACTCGGGCCTTGTAAATAAGCTATACAAATATATCCTTGACCTAACTGCGAACAATCAAAATTAATTTTATTATAAAATAAGGATATTCTCGGCAAAAATTTATTGATACTGCTCAAAACAATATTAATAATATTCTTATAGCTGAAATTTATAAAGGAGGCAAAAAGAATATTAAGCATATATTACTTGTATTTTTCAAGAAATTTGTTAAAGATCACTAAAACTCGGCGAAAAATTTTATAACTGAATGGCGTTCCGGTAAATTTCGGCTCGTTCGTTGTTCTCCCCTTCCCCTTTATTTTTTGTATATCTGGGTCTGCTACATTATAAACCAATTTTTAAAATTTTCTACATAAAAATACTCTATTAGTTATTATGTCAGCTTTCTCAGGAAGTCGAATCACTAACCCTTATAACCGCATCAGAGGGACAAAATATCGATTTATAATTTTGTAATAAACATGCTCCGTATTTTCAGGTGTGCCTTTTATTAGATTTCCTGAATTCGACTAGTTACTAGAGAATAATGTGACTAGTTACTAGAGAACAACTGACGCTTACTACACGGAATGTACGGCATACTTTCAATTTATTAATTTGGAAATGGGACTTCAATCAGTGCGCCCCGAATACGAAACTAATTACTCCTGGAAATTTTTGGCTATGAAGTCGTGACCGATGGTTTAACTGAAAGATTTATGTTTATAAATGAGTTAAGTATATATTCTACTGTTTTCGCGTAAAGGATTAAAAGAACAAAAAAATCTGAATATCAAATGAACAACACTAAGGTTAAAAACAAATAAAGTTGCCCTATCTATTTTTTTAAGATTTATTAATATAGTACATTTAGTCCGAGTTTTGTATCTTACCTGGAAATGTGGCAGTTGCTGAAAATTAGTCTCACTGAGGAAAAGGAATTTTTTGTGCTTATCCTTTTATACGGTTTCACCGTCAAAGCATATAGGAGAACATCAAGTTGTGAACTACTGCACGCGTCACCGCCTCACGTGGAACTCAATCGAGGTCACGTGGCGAGGCTGCGATGCTATCGATCGGTCGGCGTTGGATGGTACCAGACAACCGGAGGTGGTTGCTCCGCAGATGCCGACCATCCCTGATCAGTGATGATGTCCATGTGGCACTCTCTTCGTGCTCTAAGAGTGAGAAGAGCGTGCTTGAATAGGGAGAGGACAGGACACTCAAGGAATGCGGACACCCCTATGGGTAGACTTCGCTGCTTGCCTTTTCACGAGGTTCTTCGCGCAGCGTTCGGGCTGTTTTCATTGAACATAACGCTTGGCTTTCGATATAACTTTGTATCTGAACCTGTAGGAAATCAGATTATGAAAGTCGTTAAGTTCATCCCCCCCTGAAATTTAGTTGTTCTTAAACTATGGAAATACTAGGGAACGGCTTTTTCTTTGTGGAAATACATATTTTCATCTTGTAATAATAATTAAGTTTGCAATTGTAATATTAATTGTAATTGTAATATTAATAAGCCTTCCCATGGCCGAGTGGTTAGCGCGCTTGGCTACTGATCTGAGGGACCTGGGTTCGAGCCCCGGGTAAGGCATGGTTGTATGTGTCGTTTTTCTGCTGAGGTCCTGCCATCCTCTCAGACCTTCTACTTTGGCATATAAACTGACAGGCTCCTGTCAGACCTCTGTGGCAAGCAGCTGCTTGAGGGGGTATTTTAATAATAATTCAAGAGGAGTTAGAACGAATTTGTTCGGCTGTAGGTGTATTTATTTCATTCATTATTAGTTTTTTGACGTTCGTTCCCGAATATAGTTCACAATATTACTTCGAAAGTTTTGCATTCATTTTCTTACTGCCTCGGCGTTTTCTTATAGCAGGATTTTAATTTTGTTTATTCCTGATTCTCTTATGAAGTGTGACTACATATGACACATTGAAGGATTTTTATAGTGATAGCCATATATAGAAAGATGATAATATGAATTATAAAATGGAAAGATGATGATACCAACTATAAATAGGAAAATGATCTTCACATCACAGGAACCAAATATCAATTTAAGGTTTTAAAATATGTACTTGTTTAGCGAATGGTTTAGACCATTTCAGATATATATTTTTATATAATACACTGGTTTCCATAAATAAAGGAAAACTCAGAAAAATTATGATAAGCAAACAACTATATGAATGATTTTAATGAAATTTGATGAAACATGAATTACAAGCTAGTTTCAGAATGACATAAAATATTTTACACTAGCAACATTTTTCGTCAAAAAATAGCACTTACAGGAAGTTGTACCAAAATGAGGTGTCAGAATGCAATGGGCAAAGTTCTTTAATAAGGAGTGTGGTTACCCCTCACAGAAAAGCAGGCGCGACAGCGATGTTCCATGCTGTTTATGATGTTTTGAATCAGCTCAATAGGAAGTAACGACCATTGTTCCTTTAAAGCATTTTTAAACCATTGTTCCTTTTCAAACTCCCCTTTGTTTCAGGTGACGCCTTGAGGGCAGCAACACGTCTCCCTAGAGCATCCCACAAATGTTCAATCGGATTTAGGTCGGAAGATCGAGTTGGCCACTCCATGTGCATAATGGTCTCCTCTTGAAGGCATTTATTGTTCCACTAGTCGAGCTCTGTGTGGACGAGCATTATCGTCTTGTAAGATGAATGTTTCACCTATTGCACCAGCGTAAGGACGTACATAAGGGTCCAGGATGTCATCTTTACACCTTTCAGCATTGAGGCTCCCACTCGTCAACACATAGAGGTCTGTGCGTACACCTATGGAAATGCCACCCCAAACACACACGCTACCTCAGCCGTAACTGTCCCTTTGATGGATGTTACTGGGTTGATAGCGGGTATCTCATTCTCTCCATATCAATGTTCGGAATCACTCTGCAAGCAATATCTGGACTCACTGTGAAGAGTACGGACCTCCATTGCTCTTCTGTCCAGTCCATGCATGCAGGCCCAATTCAACTGCTCTCTCTCCTGTGGCGTGACATTAGGAATATACAAATTACTAGCCTTCTGGCGACCTCCCTCATGAAGCCTTCTACTCAGAGTAGAAGCTGATACAACCCTCCCAGTGACTGCTGTAAGAGAGGATCATAGCTGACAGGGAGTAAATGTCTGGCTCCTTCGTGCTATTAATCGCAGATATTGATCTTGTATAGCGATCGTAACTCTAGCCCTTCTTCGGCTAAACTTCCGAGATGCGGAATCCGTGCTAAGAAATTGATTCCATAGTCTATGAACCACAGGATTCGCATTCAGCCATCGTGCCACGTCTGACAGACTTTGGCCTGCTTCGAGCCAGCCAATAACTTTCCACCACAGTTCATTTTGGCAAATGATGTCTCGAGGTCATTCCTACAAAATGGCTATTTCGAATTTCTTTATTCACATTTACAATACAAAATAACGATCCACTCCAAAACACCCGTTTTTATGCCGCCATCCGATTACGCAAATTGATGCAACCTAGATTAATTTTCATACGATATGCTCACTCAGCATTACTTTAATGGTTACATGAACAAATTTGGTGAGGATCACACAATTTGTTGGCGAATTATCGAGATTTTTCCTTGATTTATGGAAACCAGCGTATATTGCAGCATAATCAATATAAATGCTCTACAGCAGGGATGGCGAATCTGTGGCACGCGTGCCAAAGGTGGCACGCAAGACGATTTTTTTGGCACGTCACTACCAGGTGAAAAAAATAATATAAGGCTAGTGTAGAGTATCTATACTAGCCTTATATTTATAAGGCTAGTATAGATACTTGGGTTGGGTTGTTTTACCTCTGAGCGACACTTTTTTGCACACAATGGGCTAAATGGCCAAGTCATATGGACCCCGAAGGCTCAGAGAAGGTTGGGGGAGGAGACCCACTGGAGCAGCTGTTGGGAAACAGATGGTAGCCTCCCGTCAAGGCCATCCAGCGTGTTCATTAACGTGCACAGGGTAAGGCTCTCCTGTACACGGGGCCACGAACTTAACGTCCCATCCGACGGTCTTTCCAAGCCCATCGGTGTCCCCTACTGACCGTGGGCAGGGCTGGGAAATTTTGCGGAGATAAATCTCAACGCTGACCCAGCTGGGACTCGAACCTGGGAACTACAGATTACGAGCCTGACGCGCTACCGACTGAGCCACCCCCGCCCGATTAGTCTTCTATGGTAACATATTCATTCTTGCCATTCGCTCATTTGCCTCTATGGAGACTTGGATAAATGGCCTTAGCAATTCAATATATACATGTAAATCCCGTTAAAACGCGATGAAACTTGGCTCCCTTTTTTTCATATGAAACGCAATTTTTCATCAAGAACTACATATTGGATTCCTTGTGTAGTTTATTGAACACGTGGGCAATATTTTCACTCCAGCGCGAATCCGTGATACTTGTTATCTTTTGACATCCGAAAGAATACGGCAATTCATTCATTTGTTTATAACCTTTTGTTGGCAACATCAATTTCATTTGCATTTCAAATGAACAAACTGAATACTGTTTTGTTACTGAAACCACTAGTAAACTATTGGCTATTCATTAAGTTTTACCAAATTTTGTTTATTCATCAAATTTTTAATTTAAAAAAAGTCTGAAACTTAAAAAAAATGATATTAATTTAATTTTCCATGTAATAATATTGTTTACTTGATTTTTCTGATTTTCCTTGAATCCTTCTATTGCAATTTATAGCGCGCTAAAAAGCGGGGGTGGCTCAGTCGGTAGCGCGCCAGACTCGTAATCTGTAGTTCCCAGGTTCGAGTCCCAGCTGGGTCAGCGTTGAGATTTATCTCCGCAAAATTCCCCGCCCTGCCCACGGTCAGTAGGGGACACCGATGGGCTTGGAAAGGCCGCCGTTCGTCGGATGGGACGTTAAGCCGTGGCCCCGTGTGCGGGAGCGACATACCCTGTGCACGTTAAAGAACACGCTGGATGGCCTTGACGGGAGGCTACCATCTGTCTCCCAACAGCTGTTCCAGTGGGTCTCCTCCCCCAACCTTCTCTGAGCCTTCGGGGTCCATGTGACCTGGCCATTTAGCCCATGGTGTGCAAAAAAGTGCCGCTCAGAGGTAAAACAACCGAACAACAACAAAAGCTAAAAAGCGGCAAAGACAAGTTGATTTAGTTGGCCGATGTACGAAGTTTGAATGACGAAAAATGGCTTGAATTTTTGCTAACGAGATCCCCCATATATCGCGATGCGATTCTTAGGACTCCGAGTACCGCGTTATAACGGGATTTACCTGTATTAATGAATGAATCATTGGTGGAAAAACATGTTGCTATAATTAGTACTTCAATTGTATGCATGTAAGTTATAATTATCTCGTCAAATAATTGATGACATATTACAAAATATACTGCAATAAAAATATATGTACTGAATCTCTCATCAAACATTAATTTCCTTAAAGTACTTTTCTATATCTTAAAATTTAATTATGGTTTCGGTTTGTTTCCACACCTGAGAGAGCTATTTTAATCTCACAGCCGATGGAAATTCACTTCATTCTAATCACAACGGTGTGGCGTCAGTGATGTTGTTGGGTTGTTTTACCTCTGAGCGGCACTTTTTTGCACACCATGGGTTAAATGGCCAGGTCACATGGACCCCGAAGGCTCAGAGAAGGTTGTGGGAGAGGACCCACTGGAACAGCTGTTGGGAGACAGATGGTAGTCTCCCGTCAAGGCCATCCAGCGTGTTCTTTAACGTGCACAGGGTATGGCTCTCCCGCACACGGGGCCACGGCTTAACGTCCCATCCGACGGACGGCGGCCTTTCCAAGCCCATCGGTGTCCCCTACTAACCGTGGGCAGGGCGGGGAATTTTGCGGAGATAAATCTCAACGCTGACCCAGCTGGGACTCGAACCTGGGAACTACAGATTACGAGACTGGCGCGCTACCAACTGAGCCACCCCCGCCCCCCGTCGGTGATGTGCTAACACAGTTCCGTGCGAATTTTTACGTTTGACTGAATGATTTTGGTTATAATAAATGATTGTTTCATTTTTAATTTTCCTTTTTTCGCACTTTTTTTGCATAGTTGTGAAATATAAAACTTACTATTTTGCATTCTTATATTTAAATCTTTTAGTATTTTGTGTCATGAAATTTGTAATGTATGATAAACTGATATGTAACCATAAGCAATATTTTCAACTATTTTTGTAGCGTTGGCGCGCCAGCTACAAAATGTTTGCTTATTTCTGCAATTTGGGCAAGCGAGCTCGGAAAGGTTCGCCATCCCTGCTCTATAGTGGTTCTCAACCTTTTATGCTTCACGTACCCCCTGGAAATGTGTATGTAACTGGCGTACCCCTTGTATAGATAGATAAAACTATAGTTATAGTATAACAATGGGAATAAAATAAAACATATATATCAGTGGTTCTCAACCTTTTATGCTTCACGTACCCCCTGGAAATGTGTATGTAACTGGCGTACCTCTTGTATAGATAGATAAAACTATAATTATAGTATAATAGTATAACAATGGTTATTTTTACTTTATTACTAGATCTAGCGACTTTTGAGCTCTCAGCGTACCCCACTCTAGAGAATCTTGAGAACCCCTGCTCTAGAGAATAGTAGGAAACCAATGGATACTAAAGGTAAGATAATGAGCGCGTGAAAGCAATATACTTAGTACTGTAAGACTCCAATGTATTCTCAAATACTCTATTTGCATATGTTTTTCCAAAGAATTTAGTGGGTGGAATTTCCATTTTGTTAAAAGGTGTTGTTCCATTTTCGATGAAAGTGAAACGAACGATGAAAAATTATTAAATCGACAACACTTCATGTAACTAGTTGATCACTAGGAAACTGATATCGAAAAGAATTCAGAAGGAATTGGAGTGATATGCCTTTTCATATATAAAACCAAATTGTGACGTACACTTTAAAAGGCTTTTTATATTTTTGTTTCGGCTTCAAACAGAGTACCTTAAAATGTTATCGTGAAACTTTTCGGCCTTGTCCGTACATCATGCGTGTAGTTTTCTTTGTGTTAAATACAGGGTGGGCCAAATGCAACGTCTTTTTTATGTTATTATTTTTATATTTGCGTATATATAATTTTTTTAAATTATGTAATTTTCTTATAAATTTTAGTTTCTAATAACTTTCTATTTCAGATTTAAAATTCTATTTTATTCAGATTTTGTAAATGAACATGGTTTTTTAACGAATGAACATGAATTTTTTAGCGAATGAACAAAGAGTAATTATGGACCACCCTGTATATCGTCTTTGTTCAAATATAATGTGCATCTAAACAGTAATAATTTATCACAGGAAAAGTCCTATAGACAAGGAACACTTGAAAAACTGAGTTGAAGAATTCTTCCATTCTATTGAAGAAGTCTGTGCACGGTACAGATCTTTGTTGTAGTTACTTCAAAGCAGGCACGGATCTAAAAACATCGAGGGAGGGGGGGGGGGGGGCAAGAGTAGGTTGCTTTACCTCTGAGCGGCACTTTTTTGCACACCATGGACTAAATGGCCAGGTCACAAGGACCCCGAAGGCTGAGAGAAGGTTGGGGGAGGGGACCCACTGAAAGAGCTGTTGGGAGACAGATGATAGCCTCCCGTCAAGGCCATCCAGTGGCCTTGACGGGAGGCTATCATCTGTCTCTTAATGTCCCATCCGACGGACCGCTTTCCCAAGCCCATTGGTGTCCCCTACTGAGCGAGCGCAGGGCGCTGATGAATTATTGTGGAGATAAATGTCAACGCAGGACTCAAACCTTGGAACTGCAGATTACGAGCCTGGCGCATTACCGACTGAACCACCCCGGAGGGGAAACTAGATTTCCAATGCATTATAACATTTCCCCCTCCGATTTACAGGTTTTTAAAAATTTCTTGAAAACTTGCATGAAATATAAATAAGTTTAATAATTTTCCGACTCTATAACCCTTATTAGCATACTGAAAGGGAAGTCTCCCCTCCCCCCTCAAGACTCGGTCCTGCTTCAAAATAAGCGTTTTCTGGTAAAGAAAACAAAATAATTTTCGTCTAAAAATTTCGTACTCGAAAACCTTCCTCCTATGCTGAACGTTAACATGAAATGCATATTTGACGATGCTCCAAATGATTAAATTTAAAGTTTATTTAATAATTTGGAGCATCGTCAAAAAAGGCTACCAGACTTCATCGATTTCTGGAGAATGTCACTCTGCATTGCAATTGGAGCTACACAAGACTCCACTTTTGGTGTTTAACAAGTGGTTATGTTGTTGCAAGCTGTAGCACCTCGAGACTTCTAAAGAGGGGGAGTCACTTAATAAAAGATGCAACGTGAAATCAATTACAGAAAAAAACAGTGTGAGCTGGAATCGGAAAGGGGATATGGAGCAAAATCAAGAGTACAGAAAGGAAAAATTCGTTGGGTTGGATTGTTTTACCTCTGAGCGGCACCTTTTTGCACACCATAGGCTAAATGGTCAGGTCACAAGGACCCCGAAGGCTCAGAGAAGGTTGGGGGAGGAGACCCATTGGAACGGCTGTTGGGAGACATGGTAGCCTCCCGTCAAGGCCATCCAGCGTGTTCTTTAACGTGCACAAGGTACGGCTCTCCCGCACACGGGCCACGGCTTAACGTCCCATCCGATGGATGGCGGCCTTTCCAAGCCCATCGGTGTCCCCTACTGACCATGGGCAGGGCGGGGAATTTTACGGAGATAGGAAAAATTCGTTATAAGTTAAATATTTACTTTAATAAAGTTTATAAATACATATAATAGAATTATAAATGGGTTAAAAGCAAATCAACATACATAGAAATTCATTTTCTACCTTAATGCTCCTTTATCTTCTCTCTGCTACGTCACTGAATGCATTGTAAACGAGGCCATTTTCACACAGGATACAACAGAGGCGTGCTCAGCTTCATCGAGTTAAAAATATTATTCATTTTTTAAAAAACTCCCCCCCCCACCTCTAATTAATACCCAAAAGCAAATATGCATAATTGTTGTTCCACCCCTTATCAGAAGGTTACAAATTTCTCCTATGGGTTTCCCTTCGGTCACAGCTCCGAACGAAGGGGTTGCCAACTCAAGATGAATAACCATAATTACACCAGAAATCAGATATTATTGTTGCGTAGTTACCTATCTTAACATCAGGATGTAAGACCCCATATGTCATTTCAAGAGCATAGCTCTGAATTCTGATCTTCAGTTGAAGATAAAACGGAACACAGAAATCATTTCTTTTCCGGTATCATTTGCAAGTTCAAAATCATATCCGAAATTCGTGGGTACGTAATATGTTCTTTGTCTACAAATTTTCCGGGTACCACCTCATTCGCTCGCCACTATCTTCGAGAGACAGTAAAAGTCACTCTGTATCGGGTGGCCAAGAAACATTGAAAGAGCACAAAAAAAAAAGAGATAATTACTATCAATATATTTATAAATCATTTAATGTTACACATAAAATTTCTAGCTGACTACATTATGAAAGAAATCAAATGAAAATATCAAAAATATCATAGGAAAGATGTTGTTTCCCTCTGAGTATCACTTTGGTGCACACAGTGGGCTGGGGCGGGGGTGGCTCAGTCGGTAGCGCGCCAGGCTCGTAATCTGTAGTTCCCAGGTTCGAGTCCCAGCTGGGTCAGCGTTGAGATTTATCTCCGCAAAATTCCCCGCCCTGCCCACGGTCAGTAGGGGACACCGATGGGCTTGGAAAGGCCGCCGTCCGTCGGATGGGAAGTTAAGCCATGGCCCCGTGTGCGGGAGAGCCATACCCTGTGTACGTTAAAGAACACGATGGATGGCCTTGACGGGAGGCTACCATCTGTCTCCCAACAGCTGTTCCAGTGGGTCCCCTCCCCCAACCTTCTCTGAGCCTTCGGGGTCCATGTGACCTGGCCATTTAGCCCATGGTGTGCAAAAAAGTGCCGCTCAGAGGTAAAACAACCCAACCCAACACAGTGGGCTAAATGGCCAGGTCCCAAGGATTCACAGTCGGATAGAGGGCATCCATCGGACAGCTGTTAGGAGATAGATGAAAGCCTCTCATCACGGCACAGGGTACGGCTCTCCTCATGGAACACAGTTTTATGTCCCCTCCGACAAATAGCGGCTTTTCCAATCCCATCAGTGACTCCTTTCTAGTGCCATAAATATCTCCTCAAACAACTGCTTGCCACATAGGTCTGACAGGAGTCTGTCAGTTTATATGCCATAATAAAAGGTATGTGAGGAAGCGAGACCGGAGCAGAAAGACAAACATCCATGCCTTACCCGGGGCTCGATCCCAGGTCCCTTTGATCAGTAACCAGGCGCGCTAACCACTCTGTCACGGAACGGCACAATAAGTAAAGTCTGGTGATTTGGTTTTATTTTTGACTTATAAATTGAAAGGTTTTCGCTTCGATTCCTGTCACAACTGACGTATTTTTTCCCTAAAATTTCCTTTTCCGTTTCTATTTTCCCCCTCAATACGCAAACATAGATAAATATGCGATGTAGAATCAGTAGCCGAACTTTTCCAACATTCATTTAATAGTAAAAACAAAATTAAAGCGTTAATATTATATTCTAAATGATTTATTACGTATTTATTATACTCATTTATAAATTTTTTATTGTATTTTTATGACTATATGGATAATTTCAGTAAAACAATTCCTGAATAAATTTTATATTTTAGGACGTTTTATTAAACTAGGAAGCTATCATCTTCACCCCCAACCTTTTCTGAGCCTTATGACTTGGCCATTTAGCCCACTGTGTGCACAAAAATGGGATTCAATGGCAAAACAATCCAACAAAACCATATTTACATCAGGCATCTATCTAGGGAAAAGTTGAGCAAACCTTCTAAATTCGAGCACATTATGAAACACTAAGAGATGTAAGGAATGAATTTTTTGGTGAATAAATTTTCTATTGATCTGTTTATTTATAAAATTACATATAATCATTAACCCAATCAGGGCCGGATTAAGACCCTCATAAGCCATAGGAATGTGTTTCGTACGCCTTTTGGTGGATGCATTTTCACAGGTGTATCGATTTTGATGGGTGATCAAAATTATCTTAAATATTTTTACTGAGTGCAAAACGGCTTTAACAGCTGATTTAAACACTATATGTATTCAAGAAGAGATCTTTGTTATAGCATTTATCATGTCGAAATCGGTTAAAAAAATTTCGTAGGCGCAAGACTTGGGTTATTTCACCTCCGAGCTATATTTTTATGCACATAATGGGCTAAATGGCCAAGTCAAAAAGTCTCCAAGGGCTCAGAGAAGGGTCTTACTGGGCAACTGTTAGATTAAGAGACAGATGAAAGCCTGCCGTCAAGGATATCCAGTATGTTCTTTGGTGTGCACAACGTATCTCTTGTGTAAACGGGGCCATGGTTAACATCTCGTCGGACAGATTTTCCAAGCCCATCGGTAACCCCTTTTTTGATTTCAACTGTTAAATGGTCCCGCTTCAATGACTTTAAACATTGATCGAAGATTGTTGAAAATTGACACTGTCTCCAAATTGATGAAACCTTAAAAAACCGTCATACAAACTTCAAATATTTAATTTATGTTAGTGAACAAATTGTTACAAGAGTTGTGTTTTATCCATTGAAGTATTTTTTCACAAGTATCAATAGTTGAAGATAGATGCTTCAGCATCCATTCATTCTTTAAATATTAAACGAATATTGCGGGAAATATATTTAGAGACATTTGAGTGACATCTACAATTTATCGCCAATAACAGTTTTTGGCAACACCATAAATTAACTCATAATTAAAGACTGTTAAATCAGATTCAATAAACATTAAAAATAATTTTGACATTTTAGTTTGTAGTAAATCCTTAAATAATGTTTATCCGATTAAGAACGGAAACTATTTTCTCCATTTGAGCATGTTAAAAAATATTTTAAGAATTGCTTCCACATTTGGAAATGTCGATCTTAAACCTGCATCAATGGTTTTATACATATCCAGAGGGTTTGATATAGTCTCTTCCTTAATATAACTTAAAAACTGTATAACAGAATTAAAAATTGGGCGATGGAAATAAGGAGAGACAACAACACAACAATGTAGATGTGGTAGAGCCAAAGTTCCAAGAGGCAGATTCCAAAAATTCAAAGCGTGTTATATATAATATTGAAGGGTTTAATTAAAACTGATGAAAATCCGGGAGTATAGAACAGCTGAAACGGCGTTGAAAATCTTTTTACGCACTAAGCTTTTTCCGACAGTAATGTGCGGAAGCAAAAATATTTGCATGGTAAGATATAAAGGACCCTATGCTAGTCAAGAGCAGATTTAGACAGGAAAAGAGATCAATCGAAATGAAATTCAGGGAAAGGAGGAGTATTAAAAAAGGATCAACAGTCAAAGCACAGTTCAGAGAATCTTCAAATTAACAAGTTTCTAGGAATCAGTCAACCCAACAGATAAAAACGGAAAGGATTACCAACTTTTCTAGGAGTTGAAATAAATCGCAGATTAAGAGAAATTTTGCATCGCTCTCATGCCGGTCCTATCAAACATCCTTTTCTTCTAACACAGCAACAGAAAAATCTCCTTACAGCAATCAACAGAGGGCATAATTTTTTTCTATCTCCTCATAATTTCAATCATTACACCAGTGAGGAAGCAGGAGAAAATTTGTTTTTCTGTTAATTCCTAAAGAAGAGGATATATGACCTAGTAGTTGAAGAACTTGAAAGTCACGTAGTTGGCAAGTCAAACGGAAAAGAAATCGAAATGGAGATTGCAGTTAGCTCTGTCAAAGGCTACTTGAAATCGGTGTTTAGACAACATCGAAGGCAGAGAAAATCTTGAATGAAACTGCTTCGAAACGATGTATAGCTAAACTATAACCTTTTGCTCAGAAGCAAAAATTTATCAGCCTAAAAGCAACGTCTCAGTTGCCACATTTCAGACTTGCCAACAAACCGATGGGGGCTATGAACAGAGATGGGTTTGTTAATTGAGAAAAGTTGTTTATAAAAGGAAAAATGAGGTCAAAACAAAAATCTCAGCTACGGTTAATGGTCCTTCCTCCCTCCCTCTATGACTATACATTCCACCTCAAATTACCCCACCGTCTCTCAAATCAGCCACAAGTAATTTGTCCTTAACGAATAAAGGAAGTAGTTGGATTAAGGTAAACTCAATGCTGTTAAACAATAAAAGCTGAGAGATGGGAATTTTATTACTAGATCTGGTGTTGAGAATATGCTAAATGCTTTTTATGCACTGTCTTTAGTACCAGGTGTACACAAATGAAAAAATAACAGCTTGTGAAGTCATGAACATATATTTATTCTGATTGCTGTTACAAAGTCACAAAAGATTGGACTTTTCATGCAATAGCTTCCACACCACGAGCACCATTCGTTGTATGGTATTTATCTTTATAATCAAACTAATGCATCATTCAGTGAAGTATATTTGGGGTGATTTGTGGAAATGGCATTTGAGGTCTTCTTGTCTAGGTCCTGAAGATCAGTAACAAGATTTATATATCTTTCAAATAGAACTAAACGTAAAAGTTGGAGGTGGGGCATTTCCAGGGTGTGTAGAAATCGAGAATAACCCATCTTAAGCAATCGACAATAGAACAGCCAGGAAATTATCAATCCATAGTGTACCTCACATATAGTCCATACAGTGGAGACCAGTGTAGGGAGTGTCCTATATTCCGTTGAAACAGGATGTTTGATGCAGTTCCTGAAGCTGAAGTAACACATATTGTTCCAACAAATCCAAATCTGCATTACTGGTTAGTCTACTGATCAAAAAGTTCCGATTATGTCATCATTCATCAGGCCAAACCAGAATTAACCTTTGGGTTGTCTTGTGTTCTCACATGACTATTCAGAAACCCAAATCTTTATGTTATGGGGTATTACCATCCCAATAGATGAAATGCTTCATGTGAAAAAAGAACTCTCTGGAAAAATGTATTATTTTCATCTATTTTGTGTAACAAGTGCACAGCAAGTGTAACAAGTCCACTCTTTTTGATTTGTGACATCTCATGCTTTCACAATTTTCACTTTATACAGTTCAATATATTCATTTTGTCTTGATGCCCATACTTTGAAAACCACCGACACGAGGAGGATCCTTGCACACAGATAACTTTAACAATTTGGGAACCACTGAGGCAAGGGGTACACTGCTAGTGCCAACTGTTCAGATCGGACCACCAAGACTGAATGACTCACATATACATCACACAGAACCTAGAGCATGAACATCATGATGCATGTGTATCGAGTGGCAGCAGTGCTTGTGAAGCTCTTCATAAATGGTCGAGTATAGCAATTCCCATGTGTATATCAAGTTAATTTGTGCGGTTCTGCTGGAAAGTTTGCTTTACCAACTCAACTTGGGTTTCAAGTGTGAGAGGTCTTCCTGTTCATGACACCTTCAAGACACTGCTCATTTCTATGAACTGGTGGAATCAGTTTATCTACCGAATGCTATTATGAAATTTTGTCATTATAAACCACTTCACACAATTTGTCTCTTGTACAGTTACCATTTTGAAGCAAACAGCAGCATTCACACAGAACATTCAGGACCATCTGTTGAGAAGAGATGAAAATTCCCATCTTTGTGATTTTTGCAACAACAATCAGAATATATGCTTATTACTTCATGTTTTTAATTTTCCCTGTGATGATGCATAGAATCGGCCAGGCCTAGCACCTAATGTCCAACCCCGCCTTCTCGTGGTGCAAGCTGCTAGTACCTTTCAAAAGAGATACTCTCTTGTGGAAGTGAGAGGGATGACAGATTAGAGTGGCCTACTGATCTGGACAACTATGGCTAGTTTTTTTTTCTACCCTGCTGAGGAGTGGTCAACCACACAGAATATATATAACCTACTGAACTGAAATAAGGCTCTGAGCTTGATTATGAATCCTAAATTGTGCTGCACTGGTGGGCTTCTGTGGAGAGAAAATCTTCTGCTGTGCTTTCTGTTGGTTTGTGGGTTGATAGCCTAAAATGAATAGATATACAAGATATGTCTATCAGCTGGTGGATAATCCTGAGCAGAGGTCATCGCAGGCACCTGAACTCTTTGCTTCTACTGGCATTGTCAAATTGTACATTGGAGAAAATCTTCCAGTGAAGATGGCTTCAACGTTTAGTGGTGGCTGAACGGGGCTTTGCCCTATGCCTGCGATTAGGGGGCTGTTTGATATTGTCGGCATTCCCTCTTTCAATAAACATAGTTTCTTTAAACATCCCACTAACCATTTTCTCTCCATAGGTAGTTCGAATGTGAGGACTCTGCACAGAGCTTATTCCCTTGATGTCCTCACACAAGAATTCCACCGTTATAACTTAGATATTCTTGGCTTGCAAGAGACCAGATAAAGGTCAGATTCTTAACAATAATCTTAAATTTCCCTTTTCAAGGAGGGAAAATAATAAGCATCTCCAAGGCATAGGTTTGCTTCTCAGCAGACATGCTCTTCTAGGATATGAGTGCATTAATGGTTTCTTACAGCAAAATTTCAGACAAGCATTAAAGACTTGAATGTTATCTGCTGTTCTCCCCACTGAGGATGAGGATTGGTTTTACAGACAACTTCGGGATATTTTGAACTCTATCAAGAAAGGACATATTACCCTTGTTTTAGGCGACTTCAATGCCAAAGTTGGTACAGACTCTGACCTTTGGGGAGGGGTGATTTTGATATTGGTAGCTGCAATGGGCAAAATCTCCCAAAGGTAAGTAAACTTAAGGGTTTCAGAATAACTAACACTTAGCACTTGACTGGTGATCTAAGGGAGCTGGGTTCGAGCCCCAGTTAAGGCATGGATGTTCGTGTCGTTTTTTCTGGTGAGGTCCTGCCATCCTCTCAGACTTTCTACTATGGCATATAAACTGAGAGGCACCTATCAGACCTCTGTGGCAAGCAGCTGCTTGAGGCTTTTATATAAATATATATATTTATTACAAACACCGCCACATACATAAGTACACACAGATTTCACCAGATGGACTGCTTAACAATATGATTATATATTAACAGCAAATGGACTAGTTCTATTAGGAATGCCAGGTCATATTAGGGGAGCTGAAATTGAATGATTATTACCTTGTTTAAAGAGTATTGCAACTTAAACTTAAGAAGTGTTGTGCTAAATTTAAAAAAATAACATTTAATTCCGAAGCTCTGAAAGACCCAGTTATAGCTAAAACTTACCATGATAGGTTACTTAGTCATTGTGATAATCATGGTTTGCTTACTACTGAAGTTGAGGAAGAATGGGATCATTTTAAACAAGCTTTTTTGGACACTAATAGCACTCTTTTAGGGAAAAAGGAGCAGATGAGGCAGAATTATCTGAGTGATAAGGCACTTGAGCTTATTTCAGAAAAAAAGAACTGCAGGAATGTCCTTAATCAATACCTTACTAGTCCTAATAGAAAGCATTACAGAGAACTTAATAAGCATGTAAAGGATCAGTTAGCTGCTGATAAGAATCTATGGCTTGATGACTTGGCTGACAAAGCCGAGGAAGCAGTTAAACAGCACAACAGCAGAGAGCTGTACCAGATAGTTAATGTTTTGTGTGGTAGAAAACGAACAGGTATACAGGGATTGAAGGATAAACAAGGTAAGGTTATAGAAGGTGGGGATTCTGTCATGGCTATGTGGGCTGAGCATTTCAGTGTTCTAAACAATGTGGTTAGTTATACTCCCATTGTTTGCAATGATGATAGATGCATTGGTGGCTTTAATGTTGGCCCTATAACACAATCTGAAGTTATTTTGGCTATTTCTAAACTTGAACTTCATAAATCCCTAGGGGTAGATGAAATTACTACGAAAATGCTTAGAGCTGAGAATATTTCGGTTACCACTTGGATGACTGAAATTCTGAATATCATTTATGATAAAGGCATGGTTCCTAAGGATTTTACCTGAGCTATTATTATCCCTATTTTCAAAAAAGGTGATTGCAGTTCTTGTGATAACTAGAGGGGTATCTCTCTAATCTCTGTTACAGGTAAAGTTCTTTCCATGATTGTGCTTAATTAAGAATCTGGTTGACAGTGAATTAACATTTAATATTTAATGGTTGATTTAATGGTTATTAAACCATTAAATATTAAATTAACATTTAATATTTAATGGTTTAATATTTAATGGTTTAATTATTAATGGTTGACAGTGACTGGTTGAATGATGAGCAACGTGGATTCAGAAGTGATAGGGGATGTGTGGATCATATATTTTCACTTAGGCAGATTCTTGAGAAATGTTTAGAATATCAGAAACCTTTGGTTGCTAGCTTTGATTTCAAAAAAGGCTTTAGACTCTGTTGATCGTCATAATTTATGGTTGATTGTGGGATTATATAGTATACCAGACAGTTCACATAATGAAAGGTCTCTATAATAATACCGAGTCGTGAGAGTTGGTAAGGCTTGAAGCAATTGGTTTAGCATTACTTCTGGTGTTCGACAAGAGTGCATTCTGCCTCCTTTTCTCTTTAGTTTGGTTATTATGTTATGTGAAATTCACTGCAAGGGAAAGATTTTGGCCTTAAATGGTTTTGAGACACGAAAATATCTGATTTACATTATGACGATGATTTAGCCCTTTTGGCAAATGATGTTGATGAGACTGGTAGTATAGTAGGTTTGGCTATAAACAGAGAGAAAACTAATGTGATGAAAATTGGTCAGGCAGCTGTGATTCAGTTAATCTGAATGGTTGCAGTCTTGAGCAGGTGTCACTGTTTAATTATCTTGGGAGCCACGTAACAGATACTGGTGATGTCAGACAAGAGATTAACAGACGAATAGGGATTGCTGCAGGAACTTTTAAGAATCTATGGAGAGTGTGGAGAAATAGGCGTATACACCTAAAGGCTAAAATTGGACTGTATAATAGTTTGGTTCTTTCTAGGGTTAGTTATGGTAGTGAAACTTGGACACTTTGTAAACAAGATAACAGGAAACTAGATGCGATTGATTCTAGATGCTTGCGCAGTATCTTGGGCATTAGGTGGTTCAACTTTGTAAGTAATGATGAAGTTAGGCAAAGGAGCCGCCAACTTTCTTTAAGCAGCATATTGTGCAGAGAGAGACTCCGTTGGTTTGGCCATGTTGCATGTATGAATAATTATAGATTAAGGAATAGGGCTATGAACAGTGTACCTAAAGGCCTCAGAAAGAGGGGGACACCTAGGATGTGGTGGGCAGACAATGTCAAACAGGATCTTGTTAGAATTGGTGTGCAATGTCCGCATGCAGCAGATTTAGCTCAGGACAGATATGTTTGGAGAACTAAATTACATGGTCTGGTTGTACCTTTGTTCCCCCATGGCTGTGTGAAGATGATGATTTTGTATGCACAGTGTACATATTCTAGACCATGTAATGTTTCAAAGAATCTGAACAGTGTTGACAGTGACTGAGGCAAGAACCAATATGTATTAATGCACATTTGCCTCTACTTCACAAAACATTCCAAATACAGAACTTTTGGTAGGAGTAAACCAAATATAAGCTTACATAGAAATTGTACATATCAGATTGAAAACAATTAGGTTGATTCTAATAAAATAAAAAATTGAGGCCATATACTGATTAACTAGGTGTTTTGGTGTTAAACAGCTAAAGCATGAGTTACGAATGTAAAGAGGTATATAACCTCTAATCCTAACCAACCTATAAATTTGCCGTAAGAGAACTGTGGACTTTTTCAAATTATGGTAATGTCGAATTTTTTCTCATACTTCTTATATTAACAGATTAAATAGGTATATCAGAGGATTTAATTCAAAATTTTGTATATTTCCATTCTTATTGTCAGAACTAATTAGATAACCTGGTTATCTAATTAAATGTTAAATTTAAGGCATTTTTAAGGAAATTTCTTTAAGTTGTTTACAAAGATGCATTTTTCAGAATTTTTGTGTGGAGTAAATTGGTTTAATTACTGACAAGCCGAAACATCAGTGCTACATGTCTCAGAATGCGCATAAAACTGAGGTAACAACAAAAACACGTAAAATTATGTTTGTTGTACAGATTTGAAGGCCAGACGAAAAATATATGAAATTAAAACATATGAAAGAAAACGCCAGTTTGTTAATTTGTAGCTTTAAAGAAATCTGAATTTTTCATTTAAACTGAATACAATAAACCTTGATCAACCAAGCCACAACTACACAAATATATTCAATTAATCATAAGTCTGTTGAATATTTTGAATGGATATGTGTGTACTACACATATGCACTTCTAATGCTATGCTTCTAGAATTCTGCAGTGTTGTAAACCTCTTGGAGAAAACAATTACCTTTGGTTACTAAATTTTTGTCACATACTTTAGCATCTTTTTAGTAGAATTTTAAATATATTTTTGTGTATAATTTCACCATTATTTTTAACTTCTTTATTGACTGTATTTCCAACCTTTCCTAACTGTGTACTTTACCACTAATATATCAAACACTTTTCAATCCAACCCATCTCTCCTCATATAATCAAGTTTTATGCATATCCAAAATCAATTGATAAAAAAATTTCCCAGAAAATCTTGTAAAGTAAAAACACTAGAATTACATTTTAAGAGTTTATCTCTTTTAATTTCTCTGATATGAGTGATACTACTTCTGGATGTACAAAACAATTTATAATATCTCTTACATTCACAGAATCAGTCTTCTTATCAGATATATTAATGAAATTCTGAGTTATACCCATTTCATTTTCATATTCTGAAAAACTCACAGCTTTAACTTCTACAATATTTTTATCGAGAGAATTAATCTCGCTCTTGTCCAAGATTTGTGCTGTATGAACATCACTGTTTTGACATTTTTTAAGAATCTTTGAAGCTGCTACAGAACAATCTTCTTTATCTTGAAGTTTTATCTCTTCTTGAGAGCTCTTACTTATAACTTCAGGACTTTTCACTGCTGATGATATATAACTCAGTGTTTCTTCAGGTGACACCAATTCCTTTAAAGAAAGGAAAATATTGATAGAATATACCACAAGAAAATAACTGCAAAATAAAAAGAAACTATTAGAAGTGTGATCATCCATTTGACTCGTATATTGAGATACACTATCTGATCAGAAGTATCCGGACACCCCTTCAGAGTAGTGGATTTGCCTACACAACCCAAACAGGTTTAAAAGGATGCATGTGGCCTGGAAAATATCAGACACACATGAACAGGAGAATGGACCGTATGGCAGAGCTCAGTGACTTTCAACATGGCACGGTCATAGGATGCCACCTTAGCAACAAGTCAGTTCTAGACATTTCAGCCTTGCTGCCCTGATCAACTGTAAGTGATATTATTGTGAAGTTGAAATGTCTAGGAGCAACGACAGCACAATCACAACCTAATAGGCCATGTAAAATGACAGAGTGGGACTGCCAAGTGCTGAAGCGAGTGGTGCAACAAAATCACCTGTTCTTGGTTGCAACACTCACGACAGAGTTCCAAAATTCCTCTGGAAGCAATGCCAGCACCATAATAGTTTATCACCAGCTGCACACAAGCCTAACATCAACAAGATCAATGCTAAGCATTGGTTGTAGTGGTGTAAAGAAAGGTGCCAGTGGACTCTTGAGCAGTGGAACTACATTATTTGCAGTGATGAGTCACGCATCACCATCTGGCAAACTGACGGACGAGTCTGGGTATGGAGGAAGCCAGGTGAATGTTATCTGCCTGACTGTGTTGTGTCAACTGTGAAGTTTGGTGGAAGAGGCATCATGCTATGGGTCTGTTTTTCGTGGTTCTGGCTGGGCCCCTAGTTCCAGTGAATGGGACTCTGAATGCTGCAGTCTATAATGACATTCTCGACAATTCTGTGCTCCCAACGTTATGGCAACAGTTCAGTGAAGACACTTTCATTGTACCAACATGGCAATACCACCATTCACAAAGCAAAGACCATGTAGGAATGGTTTGATGAGATGGGAGTGGAAGAACTTGACTGGATGTACAGAGCCCTGATCTCAACCCCATGAAACACCTTTGGGATATATATAATTATAGTATAACAATGGGAATAAAATAAAACATATATATATCTAGCGACTTTTGAGCTCTCACAGTGTACCCAAAAAATATTTACTGTGTACCCCCTTATCCCACATTGAGAACCCCTAATATAGTGTATCTTTAGCAGAGATAACATACTGTTCTGTACTATAGGATAATCTTAAAAGTAAAATTATTAAGAAATTTTTTCTAATGACTTGAACTTTGAAATGATCTTTCTTTTATAACAGCTTTCCTGATTCATAAATAACAAATGTTTCAACACATTGCTACTTATCTTGTCATTTACATACTGTACTTTTTATGTTTACATTGTTTTAATAATTAATATTTACTCTGCAGAAAGTAAGCTTTCTCTTGCATTCTTAAAACATTTATTCAATACAGAACTTTCAACCTTTAATTCCACATTTTTGTAATACTTGGCAATCTACTTTGATATCATTTTCAACCATTCAGGGTTGGCAGCCCACAACTTGGATGACATGGAGCAATAAAAACTGAGGAAAAATAACATAAAAAATTATTTCCTGCTGATATGACAAGATGAACAGTGCAAAATTTACATAAGTTTCAGGTAAATTAACATTAAGAAGTATGTCACAGTACCTTCTATGAAATCCACAATAGCAAAACTTAGAAAAAATTAATGTTTTTTGATGAGTTTAAAGACCAAGAGTAGCCTTTGGGTGATAACATTAAAACATAATCATGCATTCCCTGTACTGCACGATTGCATATTTTTTTTTATCTTTTGTTAATGTCATTTTATGGATCATGAAATGAATCATATGATACTCAAATTATACTCTGCCAATTTTAATTTTGTGAATCTCACTGTGTATAAGGTACTGTGACACAGCACTGACAGGTCTCTTGCCAAGTCACATGGACCTCGAGGGCTCAGAGTAGGTTGGGGGGACAGCTGTCTGGAGACAGATCGTAGCCTCCTGTCAAAGCCATCCAATGTGTTCTTTGACGTGCACAGGGTATGGCTTTCCTGCACCTGGGGACACAGCTTAACGTCCCATCCGATGGACAGTGGGCTTTCCAAGCCCATCAGTATCCTTTACTGAGTGAGGGCAGATTGGGTTGTTTTGCAGAGATAAATCTCAGCACTGGCCTGGGTAGGACTCAAACCTAAGGACTGCATATTACGAGCCTGATGCACTACTGACTGAATCACCCCCAACCCTTAAGTATTAAGATTTACTAAATTTCATTATTGAGGTAAATATTAATAATAATTTAAACTACACAGCAATTTGTTTACAAAAATGTTTAATTCACGATTATGTTGTAATCATGAATGTTTACAAAAATGTTTAATTCATGATTATGTTGTAATCATTTTACCTAGGAAATGTGCACATTAACGGCTTCCATATCGTTCAAGTTCAAAAGTTTGTTTCTCTCATAGTGGTGAATCTCTTGAATATGAATCTTCGTGTCACGTGATTCACACGACCGCATTATAAAAAACGCCCCGGATGAGTGGAGGCCCGACGGCGAAGTATAAAAAACGCCCCGGATGAGCAAGTGAGAACGAATCAGTAAAGTGATTCATTCTTGATAACGAATCACTAAAATGATTCGTTCTCACTTGGCCTGCTCATTTTGGGGGCTTTTTTTATAATTCGGACGACTGATTCATGTTGACAGAGGGATGACCCTGGTTTCAACTCTACTCTCGGACACTAGATAAATAACATTATGTTAATTTAAGCGTACAGAAACGTTCCTGTTGTTCCAGCAAAGATCTTATTTTCACTTTAACGAGTGCCTAGTAGGTAATGTGCAGATTATCCAGGTAATTTGCAGATTACCTAGGTAATTTGAGAAATGAAACAATTTTCCACACATTAACGGATCACCCTAGTTAATCTGCACAATACCTATATAATCTGTAGAATAACTGATTTCTGCACTTTAGCGGTAACATATATATATAATTCTAGGCTTATTGCTGGCTATTATAGGTGCATTCACTAATTTGCATCATAATTGATAAGAATTTTACCTACATCTTAATCTATTTACTTTCCCATACTCTTTCTTCCAAATCTATAAAACCTTTATTCATTTGCAACTGTACAATATCCAAAAGCTGATGATTCATGGAATTTCATTATGGTTAAATCCATTCTGCACATCTCATACTTTCATAACAGTAAGTGTAACTAGGAGCAATTTACCTTATATTTTTCATTACCTTATATTTGATTCAGCAAATTTTACAGACATAAGATCACTTTAGTACAGCTACCTTTGAAATATAAAAAAAATATTAAAGATTGATCATCTGCAGTGTGATCTAAATTTAACTTTTTCTCTAACATACCAAACCAAACTACAGTAGGAGGTAGTGAAGAGGACGGAATAGCATTGATTGGAAAAGTTCATTTAAAATCTCAGCCATTTTGGGCTGAAAGGGTTAAATCCTTACCTCAAATGGATTCAGCCAACACTCATCATTAGGCTGGTATATTGGAATAAGAGCTGTCATTAGGGCTTTAGTTACTGCTTCTTTCATTCGATTTTCATCATCAGAATCCTAATTATGATACATAAATTTTATCGTAAAAATGCAATATAGCAAACAATTAATATTAAATGTGAAGATTAGTAAAAATAATTAGAGTCATCATTTCTGGGCTCATTCAAAAATTCCAAAATCTTAATGTGATCAACTCCATTTTATCCATACTAGTTTTTCTGCATCTCATGAATCACACACACAAAAAAATAGTCACTGATGCATTATAGGTAATTAGGTTCATATCCCGGATAAGGCAACTTTTATTTGAACAGATGAAGTACATCAGTTCAAATAAAGTTTGCATTTATAATAAACAGAAATATTTCTAAAAATTTTCTGGACCTTTAATATCTATTCCATTCTTACTATGAGTTTTGGATTGAAGGGATGAATCAACCATCACATGGCATATTGCTAATCATAGCTGATATAAAAAGTGTGACATGTGTTATCAAAAATTATGTTGCTTTCCCCAAAAAATTCATCCTGCAATATACACAATCATATCAGAATTATATGACCACCTACCATAGTATATGTATGGTCATATTATTCTGATATGACTGTGTATGGGCATCAGAATTTTAAATACTACTTATAACTATTAGATTTACCTGGCATTGCTAGGGTTTTAATATACAGTAAATGACATACTCAAAATAGCAAGTTTCTTAAAACACAAGTTTCTTATTCAATTTACATAAAATTGAATAAGACTGATTCTCAGAGATTTTGTTTGACTTCTTTTGTGAGGCAAAAAGTAGAGGACAGAATTTGAGGTAGTCCATAATATTCCTCACATAAGTAGCTTTCATTTAAAGATTATAACTCACTAATTCTGCAACTGTTCATAAAATACTTCCTCATTTTTGGGTGACAAAGTTTAGGGGTTTTCAGACATATTAATGGGTACCTTAATCATCACCATAATTAAGTTTTAATTCAAAAACCATAAGATGAAGAAACACTGTCAAGAACATATAAAGCCAACTTGACCCAAGCATTAGTTATGTTGTATTTTTAAATGCAACATAACCAGTTAACAATTACAGCTAAATATGTACATAGATTCATAGCAAAAGGAGGCAACAAGTTTGAAATCTGCTCTTATTAAATGTAAGTGTTTGACTTTTTTTTAAT
This sequence comes from Ryuthela nishihirai, assembly GCA_038380435.1. NCBI lineage: Eukaryota > Metazoa > Arthropoda > Arachnida > Araneae > Heptathelidae > Ryuthela > Ryuthela nishihirai. The sequence goes on from JAWZYU010000004.1 coordinate 13,436,839, forward strand.
GCAATAAAAAGTATCAAGGGAGAGATTTTTATGTGAAATCTGGGACCAAATATTCAAATATTTGGGAAGTTATGATTGGTCCAAAAAGTATCATACTAAAAGTTGAAACAAATACTGCTAAAATGACAAACTCTTACATTGTGGTAAGTTACATACACCATAAGATGTAGAAATACCATCAAGAGCATATAAAGTCAACTTGACCCAAGCATTAGAATAAACAACATAACCTGTTAACAATTATAGCTAATATGAACAAAAATTCATAGCAAAAGAAAAAGGCGCATCCAAATTTGAAATCTGCTATATAGTAGATTGTTTTTGGCATTTCAAAATTAGTTATTCTAGTTCTTCCAGCTTTATATAAGGGTACCTATTCTTTTTGGCTTTGTTCCTATACTAAGTAACTTCAAATATTAAGTTTCAAAATGAATAAGTGGCAAACCTGGTGCAAAAATGTGAAATATGAGTAAGAATATTTTTCAATAATCTACAATTTAGGGCACACCTTAATGATGAATTAAACATGCAATTTTTAAAACACTGTTCGCAAATTAAAAAAAATAAAACTAGAACATTTGTTCTATTTTTATTGAAACTGAATTCCTGCTAGTTTCATTTCACCATCAATCTGATGGCTTTACTCACTTATATAGTTCAGGCAGTTGGTTTTGTAAATAATAACAGTGTGCATTGTTTATAGTGAGAAAAGTATTCTAGAAAAGAGAGACTAGGGCCTGAAATAGTTCAGAAATTTTTAAAATATTGACTTGCAATAAATATGGCTGACAATTTGGCCTTCTTGGCAAACAATGAACAACAAATGAACTATTTTTATTAGGACTTTATAAGGCTTGGTAATGGAATAGGTTTTGTAACTGATAAAGAAAAGACTAAAGTGAACTGGTCAGGTGGTGATGCTTTTGGATGAATGTGGGTTTGAGGGAAGTCAGTTTATATACCTTGACAGTTCTATAGCAGAAGTGCAAAGGTAGGTGATGCAAGACTTTAAACAAACTGGAACACCATAACTGCTTTTAATATTAATATATTTGGAGGGTTTGAAAGATTATGCAGATATATCTGAAGTCTCAAGTTAGATTTTAAATTAGTCTTTCCAAAAGTGAGGCTTTAAGATTAGATGCAAACATGATATTTTGCTTTGAATTAGTTTGATTATTGTTTGATGAAAAAATCAACCACTTTTAAGCATTTTGAAGAGAGAGAAAGCATTGGTTTGGGAGTATCCATACGAAGGATTTCAAATTAGCATACAAAATTCTGAACAATGAGGAAGAACGATTAACTGAAAGGAAATTAGTGCAAAAATATAAAGCTGGACCTTATCAGAACTGACCTTTAATGAGACATCTATTGCTTAGGGTTGGTGGTTGGAGAATAAATTTACAGTCTGGAAGTTTTTATACTATTCTGGAAGACTTTCTTCATGCATTACTGCAAATAGGCCATTCCTGATGGAGTTGCTGTGGTTCATGTTATGAGATAATAAGAAATAAGTTTTCCAAGTGTGTTTAACTTTTTGTGCTTAAAGTGTGTTTAAATAGAAAGTAAGTGGCAGCAGTACAGTTGAGAAGAGAGATATAACATTAGTGACTTGTAACACATGGTTCATTTAATAGAAAATAATGAAAATGTAAAGAAAAATTTGCTGTGACATCATCAGTGTCAATCACAGTATCCTAGAATATATATTGCATCAGTACAATTGCAATCTTGTCAGTGATAGTCACTCAGTGTAAATAAATTAGTATCTTCCTTACTTTAGCCTAATATTTACAATTCATAATGTTAGTAAAGAAAATAAAAGAGCACGTCTAATAATTGATATCAAGTGTCAAAGAGCTACAGATGATGCTACTCTTTCTATGAACTAACAGAATAACATATTATTGCCAAGCCTGATACATCCATTCAACTGCACACCTGAAAATCTTAAAAAAAAAAGGGGGGGGGGGTGAAATTTTCATAGAATTGCATGGTGTAAAAATTTATGAATATTCCCCCTTTTTTTATTATTGCAAAGGATATTGATAAAGCAAATATATCAATTAAAAACTCTTTATAGAATGCAAACACTTATTTACTTGCAAAATTCTGGAAACATTTTAAAAATGAGCTGATTATTGTTTCAGATCTCAGTGAGTTACACTATATATATACTGAATGGAAATTTAATGCTGAAGTGAGTTACATGCAATAGAAAAATTATAGTTATATATTTTAAGTCTTCCTAAATCTAAAATAAATTGAAGAATACATTTACATGCTTTTTTTTGTTGTATAATATGTGTAACACAATCTTTGCATAACTTCATGTTTTTTTTTTGGAATTCTATGATGTCTTGAATTTTCCTAAAAGCTTGTCTTGTGCTAGGTGACTTTAATGCTAAAGTTGGTACTGATTCTGACCTTTGGGCAGGAGTGTTAGGTCCCTTTGGCATCAGCAGTTCCTATGGCAATGATGAACGTCTATAAGTAAGTAAACTTAATGGTTTGCAAATAACGAACACATATTACAAACACTGGGACATTTACAAATACACGTGTTTCACCTGATGAATTGCACTGGAATATGATCGATTACATTTTAACAGAAAATGGGCTAGTTCAGTTAGGAATATCAGATCATACAGGGGAGCTGAAATGGGTCTGACCATTACCTGGTCAAAAGTGTCTTGCAACTGAAGCTTAAGAAATTTTGTGCTAAGGTTAAAAGAGTTACCTTTAACACTGAAGGTCTGAAAGATCCAGATATAGCCAAAGCTTACCATGGTAGGCTACTTGGTTATTGACAATTGTGGATTGCTTACTGCCGAAGTTGAGAAAGAGTGGAATCAGTTTAAACAAACTTTTCTTGAAACCAACAGTACTCTTTTGGGTAAAAAGGAAGATGAAACAAAATTATTTGAGTGATAAAGTTATGAAACTTATAACTGAAAGAAGGAAGTACAAGAATAATATGAATAAACACCCTGCTAGTCCTAATAGAGAGTATTACATTGAGCTTAATAAACATGTAAAGGATCATAACAGCTAATAAGAATCTTTGGCTTGATAACTTGGCTGACAAAGCAGAGAAAGCAGTTAGACAGCACAACAGCAGGGGCACAAAAACAGATAGTTAATGTTTTGTATGGGAAGAAACAGCAGGTACAGAGGGACTGAGGGATAAACATGGTAAGGTGGTTGTGAAGGTGAGGATTCTGTATTGGCTAGGTGGGCTGAAAATTTCAGAGATGTTCTAAGCAATATGATTATTTCTACTCCCATTGTTTGTAATGATGATAAATGCATTACTGGCTATATATCACATTCTGAACTTGATTGACTATCTCTGTATTAGAACTGCATAAATCCCTAGAGATAGATGAAATCACCACTGAAATGCTTAGAGCTGGGAATACTTGTGTTGTCACATGGCCAACTGAATTTTTTTTATAATAAAGGTGTTGTTCCTAAGGATTTTACGAGAGCTATATTATCTTTATTTTTTAAAATGGTGATCTTAGTTATTGTGATAATTATAAGGGAATTACTATGGCATATAAACTGACAGGCTCCTGTCAGACCTCTGTGGCAAGCAGCTGCTTGAGAGGGTATTTATTATTTTTTCTGTTCCAGATAAAGTCCTTTGCATGATTATATTTTAAAGAATTTAGAAATTGGTGATGGACAACTGTGTGATGAAGTGTGGATTCAGAAGTAGTTGGGAATGTATAGTTTCAGAAATTGTGATTACTAGCTTAAGAGATTTCAAAAAGGCTTTTGACTGTTGATTGACAAAATTTGCAGTTGATCATTAGATCATCATATGTAATACCTGACTAGTGCAATGAAAGCTCTCTGTAATAACACTGAGTGATGTGTGAGTTGGTAAGGCTTACCCAACTGGTTTAGCATTGCTAGTAGAGTTAGACAAGGGGGCATTTTGTCTCCTTTTCTCTTTGGTTATTATGTTATGCAGAATTCTATGCAAGGGGGAAAATTTAGGCCTCAAATGGTCTAGAGATTTCAGAATTTCTGATTTAGATTATGCAGATGATTTGGCTCCCTTGGCTAATGATGTTGATGAGATGAATTCTTTAATCAGGGTTGCTGATGAAACTGTAATAGAGTAGGTTTGGTAATAAACAGAGAAAAAAACTAAAGTGATGAAAACTGGTCAGCTGGTACTTCAGTTGCTTTGAATGGCTGCACTCTTGAGCAAGTGTCTCAATTTAATTATCTTGGGAGCTATGTAACAGATACTGGTGATGTAATGCATGAGATAAACAGAAGAATAGGAATTACCACAGGGACCTTTAAAAATCTATGGAGAGTGTGGAAAAATAGTTCTATACACCTAAAGACTAAAATTAGGTTGTATAATAGTTTGATTCTTTCTAAGGTTAGATATGGTAGCAAAATATGGACCCTTTGTAAGCAGGATAACAAGAAACTTGATGTCTTTAATTCTAAATGCTTGCACAGTATCTTAGGCATTAGGTGGTTTGACTTTGTAAGTAATGATGAGGTTAGAAGAAGGAGTCGTCAACCTCCTTCAAGGAGCATTTTGTGCAGAGAGAGAGATTGCATTGGTATGGCCATGTTGCCTGTACACATAGTTCAGGTTGGTAAATAGGATTATGAACAGTGTGTGCAAAGGTTTTAGGAAAAGGAGAAGACATAGGATGCGATGGGCAGACAATGTCAAACAGAACCTTGCTAGATCTGGAGAGGAAATTAAACAGTCTGGTAGAACCTACACATCCCATAGCTGCATGAGGATTTTGTATTAGATTGGATTTTATTGAAGTAATCTGTTTTTTTGTGTGTGGATATTTTATCCCTTTCTTAAAGTATCAATTCCATACATTCTTGCTTTCAAAAAATGTTAGCCTTAGATTAACAAATTTATCTACAATAATACACAATTTTAATTATTTTACACTGGTTCCAGTTATTTACAGAGAAGTCTGTAAAAGATAGCTATGTGACAATAGTTATTATAGGAATTCTAAATAAAGTAAATGAAAACCAAGCTTACTAATTCAAGCCATGTATTGATGCTGACAGCAGTATCTAAACATTGAACAAAATGCCACCAATGCTTTGGAACAAATAATACATCACCTGGTTCCAGTACCACAATATGAGGATGCGTTTTCTGTAATTTATACAAAATTATAGCTTTTAGACACAAACTTACATAATACAATATGCTAAATTAAGTTAAAATATCAAAGAAAAACACAATATTGATTTCCTTCTAATTTTGTAAAAACAATTTAATAAGTCAATAACATGAATTTACAAGATGAATCAAGGGGTTTCATATAGCAATACATTAAAAAGTTTTATTAATGATTATTTTATTTTTTGATATTTTTGTGTATTTCTCAGACCAGCCTGTCATCTTTCAGATGTGCACTTGAATGGGTCAAAAATCAACAGCTGTGAGAGTTGATGGAAAATAATGTAGAGTATTGTTCATTCTCAGAGGTACATAACTTGTTCAGTGTTGTAATGCATGCATAAATAAAATATGTGGTTGATTCGTTATTTTTTACCAGTAATGCACAATTGATGATGTGCAAAAACACATATGGAGTGGAGAGGGAGAGAGAAAACTTAATGGAATCTGTAATAATAAAAAAACTGAAAATAATATCAATGAACATGATTTTTTCCTACATTTTTACTTTTATCCTAATTAAGTACAGTAAAAGTTCATTCAATAAGATTGAAAAGACTGAAAAAAAAAAAACTTCTAACAGATATCTCATTATATTAGACAAGTCCTTGATTTTCATTGTGGATAATAATGTAAAAGATATCTGTATTGCAAACTGCAGTAAAGAATGATCATTGACTATAACACAGCAGCAAGGAACAATCATTGACTACAACACACAAGCAAGTGATAATACACAAAACAAAGTCATACCAGCCTTATGGCTTTAATAATGAGCATCTGTCAACTGTTCTTAAGTGTTCTTAGTTCAGTGAGAACAAAAATCAGTGTATTACCTATGCTGCCAAGCCAATCATGTTTAAAATAAAATTAAAAAATATTTTGTTGCTATGTAATACCTTGCTGCCACCCAAAAGTTTCGATCCCTAAGTGATACTCAGTCTTGTATCCCAATTTGGCCTTCATCAGCTATAACTCCAAACTTCTTCAGTGGTGAGTGCAAAGCCCAGTAGGCATCTGTGCATCTCTTCATTTCACACATTTGCTGTGGGAAACTTATGGGTGACTATTGGGATGCATAGTATTCACAATAAAATAATCTAGTGATAGAAATAAAATAATATCTATCAGTTATATAGACAGAGACATCTAATACTGTAAACTTCTATTACCACTGACGAAGATGACTATTATGTTATTGAAAAGATTCCGATTATTTTATTTGTATTTCCTCTAACAGTTAATAAAAGAATGTTATACTAAACTTCTATATGAATATTAAGCAGTTTTTGTTTTGTTATGTATTTTTTTTAAGTATTGACATCTTTCTGCTTAATTTAGAGTATATCTACAGAATGCTCTGCTAATGAAGAAATTCTGAATATTAGCTCAATTTTCAAGCATCTTTCAAAATCTATCTTATTCTGCATTATAAAAAAAAATACTCCCTGAAGCAGCTGCTTGTCACAGAGGTCTGACAGGAGCCTGCCAGCTTAATACACCATAGTAGAAGATCTGTGAGGATGGCAGGACCTCAGCAGAAAGAAAACACAAACCCAGGTTTCTTTGACCAGTAGCCTAGCACACTAACCACTCGGCCATGGGACAGCATCCTGCATTATACACACATGAATTGTAGTATATAGAATGACCAAACAACTGAAAACTGGAAGATTCCTATTAACCCATCCAGGATATAGCCTGAAAAACTGATTTACATCCAGAGGTCAAGCTATTTTTTCACTATGCTGAGTGAAATAAAAAATTAACATAACTTTTTGCCAAACAACTAATGAGAGAATTATAGCATGTTATATGCCAAATTAAAAAGCATTTAGTTATGGATTTTTTTGTAAAATAAAATATTTAATAAAAAAAGATGACTAGTATTATTTTAATAAATTTTTTTAGTCATGTAGCAAAAAATGCATCTGAAAATGAATTAAAAAAAATAATAGAAATAATTATAATGAATATGTATAAAAAGGCTACTTATTTCTGAATAACAGAAAAATTAATTTTTAATCGCAAAAATTAGTCTTTTTTTATATTATACTTTGAGAGAAAAAGTCTGCTTTTTGCCAACTACACTAAATCAAATAAGCCAATTGTCCCATTTTTAAAAAGAAATAACCAATCAACACAAATAGGTCATGTAATACACCAAATTAAACAAAATTTAATTCTAAATTTTATGGTAATAAAATTTTTTTAGCAAATTTACAAATATATTAATTTAAATAGAACTTTTTTTTATAAATGATTTAGTGAAAAAATATATTTGATTATGCAATTAAGGCTTAATTTTAGAAAACCTGATGATTGAAAACAGTTAAGTTATATATTAATTGAAAACAAATTTCTTCCTAAATAATATAATATTTACCTGAAACAAGATTTTTTTTTTAAATATTTCTTTTTCCATTATAATTCCTTTCAGTATGGATTATTTTTAAAACACGTCATTGTTATACAAGGTGACTTGAACTGATCACATTCATGGGTGGGGCAGGGGTGGCTCAGTCAGTAGCGCGCCAGGCTCGTAATCTGCAGTTCCCAGGTTTGAGTCCCAAATGGGCCAGCTTCTTGACATTTATCTCCGCAAAAATCCCCGCCCTGCCTACGGTCAGTAGGGGACACTGATGGGCTTGAAAAGGCCGCCGTCCATTGGATGGGTTACAGTGGCTCCATGTGTGGGAGAGTCATACCCTGTGCATGTTCAAGAACACGCTGATGGCCTTGATGGGAGGTTACCATCTGTTTCCCAACAGCCATTCCAGTGGGTCCCCTCCCCAAACCTTCTCTGAGTCTTCAGGGTCCTTGTGACCTGGCCATTTAGTCCGTGGTGTGCAAAAAAGTGCTGCTCAGAGTAAAACAACCTAACCCAACCGTTCATGGGGTTTTCTGTCCTCTTTTTATGAGGTGGAAGAACAATTTCTTGGCTCTATTTTTACTGAACATTATACATTTTTCTCTTTGGATGTTGCATTTTGGGTATTTTGGCAAAGTGCCAAAAAAGTTGGCACACCAAGGCTAAAAAAATATCCCCAGAGTGGCACAGACAAAATATTGGACGAGAGGGTTAAACTCGTTTAAAATCTTAAAACCATTCAATATATACTCAAAAACTAATGATTATTTAAAAATATAATTTTTCTGGAAGGGTGTGCACAAATGTTCTCAGCATAGTCACAGAGAGAGAGAGAGGAGGGGGGGGGGGGGTTATAACACTCTTGCTGAAATTGTCCTCTAAACTTTAAAAAAATATTTCTATGCCAAAGAAATCCTTTTTGGCCTTTGTATCCAAGACCTCATTCATTTACAGGAAACAATGAAACAATTTTTTTTACTGAAAAACTGAGAAATAATAAAAAAATAACCTAATGTTAAAAAAAAAAATGCAGCAACAAGTTGTAAGTCAGCCATTATTATAACTACTGATGTAGCATAACTCAGAACAATCAATAACAACATAAATATATGGAGATAAACATCTACAGGAACAAGTTGTAAGCTAGCCATTGCTATAACTATTGATGTAGCAACTCTTAATGATCGATAATGATGTATACATTTACAGAAATAAAGTCAAAATAAATTATAAAAATAAACATAATTTAATTTTCAAGCATTTTATAAAATCTATCTTATTCTGCATTCTATACACTAATAGAGTTGTCAAGTGTATAGAATGACCAAACAATTGAAAACTGGAAGATTCCAATTATTTTTGGTTCGAACATTAGAGAAAAGAATTATGTCATAATGGTTCACACATCAAACTCGTGAGCTAAAATCAAGAGTTTGCTTCAATGTACAAAAACAGAAACAAGCAAATCAACTTTGCTGTACATCAGGTCTAAAAAATAGTGATCAGATGGCTTTAATGAATTATTTATATCACAGTTTAATAAAATATTTACCAAATGAAAAAAGCATTATTTTTCAAGCTTGAATTATGTACTTTTATATGAAAGAAAATATTTAAACAGCAATTTCTATTTTTTTAAGTTTCACCCCCTCAAGCAGATGCTTGCCACAGAGGTCTGACAGGAGCCTGTCAGTTTATATGCTACAATAGAAGGTCTGAGAGGATGGCAGGACCTCAGCAGAAAAACGACACAAACAGCCATGCCTTACCCAGGGCTTGAACCCAGGTCCCTTAGATCAGTAGCCAAGCACGCTAACCACTCGGCCATGGGACGGCAAGTTTCACGTATTGTACTGAAAATAGATATAGCCAGCTTTGGCTTATCATTTCAGTTTTTGTCAATGTGTATAACTGACAGGGACACTGGAAGAATTAAGAAATTATTCACATCAAATTAATGACATCAAGTTTTTTTTAATACACATGGTGGCTTTGTTGGGTTGTGTTGTTTTACCTCTGAGTGGCACTTTTTTGCACACCATGGGTTAAATGGCCAGGTCACATGGACCCCGAAGGCTCAGAGAAGGTTGGGTGAGGGGACCCACTGGAACAGCTGTTGGGAGACAGATAACCTCCCATCAAGCGTGTTCCTTAACGTGCACAGGGTATGGCTCTCCCACACATGGGGCCATGGCTTAAAGTCCCTTCCGATGGACAGTGGTCTTTTCAAGCCCATCGATGTCTCCTAGATGTGTGCAGGATGGGTGAAGGGGCGGGGAATTTTGTGGAGGTAAATCTCAATGCTGACCCAGCTGGGACTCTAACAGATTACGAGCCTGGCATTCTAACGACTGAGCCACCCCCAGCCCTACACATGGTGGCAAGAGTGGAATTAAAGATTGTCATTAATACATTTGTTCTAATAATATTATATTAGTATCATGTACCTCAAATAAAGAATGCTTGCAAAGGTCTGGATTTAATATATTCACTGAACTAAAAATACTGGATTCTTCATAAGGTATTCGTGTTGGATACAAGAAGCAACTATCTTCAGGTGGAAACAGTATCCATTTTTTCCTGGAAAAAGTAAAATACACACCTTTATTTTCTTTCATCATACAGTGAGATAATATTTAGATATTTTACAAATAATTTCTTATTAACTACATAAAAAAATAAAATCAGTAATGTTTTAAGAGAACTTGAATAATGAATATTTGTTTACCTTGATTTTTCAAAGCCTTAGATGACAAATTGCAATCATCATTCAACAGCTGTTAGGCAATGTATAATTATTTACTGGTAGTTTAAAACTTTCATAGACATCAACATTATTATTTTGATAATTAGAATTTTTCTTGCTTCATGCTTATAAAAATAGTCATATCTATACAAAACCAAAATTTCACATTTCAATCCTTTGTGCCTGCTGCACTAAAATGAAAAACAATAAAGTTTGAATCTGGATAAATGCAAATAGCTGTCATTTACTTTTCTGAAACCCAAGGATACAGAGTCCCAACTGTGCCAGCAGTAAGATCTTTTTGATAACCCTCACTCAGGGACCAATGGGTTTGGTAAGGCTATTGGGACATAAAGCTATGTCTCTGTGTGCAGGAGACTTGATAAATAACTGTGCATATTAAAGAACATGGTGGATGGTCTTGAGAGGAATTCCCAGTTTCCTATGAGCTGTCTAGTAGCTTGTTTTCCCCCAACCTCCACGCCCTTGTGACCTAGCCATTTAGCATGTGCAAAAAATGCTGCTCACGGGTAAAACAACCCAATAATGCACAAGGACAAATATCAGTGGCCTCAATATTTTATTTCAAGTAGCATTTTACATTTTTTTTATTGTTTCTTTTTCAACAAAATCAACAAAAATGTATAGGATTTGAAGCTAAAAGAGGTTTCTCACAATCAATAACTTTAAATGCTACATATATAAAACTTATACAATGATGGGTCTATGGTAGAGTTATCAGGTTAATAACTAACACAAGGAGTAACAAGAAGTATAAAGAAATGGTAGCAATCCTAATTGTATCTTGATAACAATGCTAAGCTCAGATGGCTAAATGCATAGACATTTTGAGTTGCAACTAAAAGCTAACAGAAAGGTTGTGCTAAAATATTTTTAGATTTACAAAATTAATTCAAGGTTGAAAGGGTAATACTCTCTCCTTGTAAAGCTGAATTTTTTTTAAAACTTATACTTTCGTACTTTATAAGATGTGTAGAATCACCTAATAACTGAATTTTGGAAGAATTATATTAAGAACATTCACATAAAAAAGCATATTAACCCTTCCAGTGTCCACATCATCTGTATCTGTTTTTAGTACAACAACAAAAAAAATTTTTTTTTTAACACTAAAAATTGCCATTGCATTTTTTTTATACAGGTAACCCCTGTTCATCGCGAAGGATACGTTCTGGACATGGTCGCGATAAGCGACCATGTCCAGAACGTATCCTTCGCGATGAAGTTTTTTTAAAATCCCCCATCATCGGGGGATTTTAAAAAAATATTTTAAAATTCGAAAAAACACTTTGCTAATAAAATAAATATTATTAATTCTATTAAAAAATATCTGAATGCTATGGTTGATTACAGAATTCAGAAAAGATATCTGGCAATGATTTTTTTATAAATTAGTGATCTGCCAACCTTTGTGTCACGTGACACGAAGATTGGCAGATCACTAATTTCTAAAAAACGTTGCTAGATATTTTTTCTGAATTTTTTTAATCAACCATAGTGTTCGGATACTTTTTTGAGTGACTGTACATGTGTATGATGTGATTGAGCGAGAAAGAAAGTTAGCACGCACGTGCAACATTGGTTTTGACTTTTCCTGGCATGTTTCAAAGCCACGCAAGAGCCGAGATAAAAAAAGATTGCGATATAATGAATCCGCACTCGCCGGGGTTGCGATGAACGGGGGGTTACCTGTATATCATATAAAAAATACATAATTCTGGCTTGAAAACTAATCAACTTGTTTTTTAATTTGATGCATATTTTATTAAAATAATTTTAAAAAGCCATCTGATTGCCATTTCTTAGAAGCACTAAACGGTATTGTCGATTTGCTTGTTAACGTTCCTATTTGCTGAAGCAACCTTCTGATTTAAGCTTCCAATTTTGATTTGAACTATTATCAAATCTCTGTTCTATGTGATAAAAGTTTTTTTACAGTTTTGGTCCAGCATATTGGATACCCTTTGTAAAGTTAGTATTTACTTTTTTTACATTTAAACCTTAGTTTTCATTTCAGTAAATTTATTTTTGTAAATTTGTGATCTTTTGGCCAATTGTTAAGTATTGATTTATCATAGTTATGCTACACCGTATGGCCAGCCTCAACTTGTTGCTGTGGATATTTTAACATCGCATTAGGATATATGTTAATTTTTATTTTGTTATTTATTACTTTCCCAGTAAAACTTTGATCTGGTATCATTTTCTGAAAATAAATGAGGTCTTGAATATGGAAGCAAAGTCATTTATGTATTTTTATTTCTGTTAGTTAGTGATCTTTCGATCGGCTGATTTATTGATCTTTCCGAGTTATGCTAGATTGGAGGCCGACTTAAAAGTTGTTGCGGATATTTTAACATCCTATTAGATTATATGCAATTTTTCTTTTATTATTTCTTGTTGCTTTAGTAAAGAAACTTTGAGCTTGTACTGTTTTCTGAAAATGAATGTCTTGGATATGGAAACAAAATAGACTTCCTTGCTACGGAAATCAGCCGTCATGTAGGAGAGCAATTTTGGGAAGGCATCCCCTCTGCTAAACTCATGGAGAAAGTTTCATCCTCCTCTAGAAATCTAGAAAAATATAATTATTTTTTAAATTACGAGTTTTTATGTTTATATTGAATAATTTTAAAGGCACCCCCCCCCCCCCCCCCAGCACCTTGGCTGTGCCACACAGATGATATAATGCTGTTTTTTTCTTTGGTTTGGTGCACAAACTTTTCTGCAATTGGCCAAGATCAAACTTCAACATCCAAAGAAAAAAATTCATAGTGTTTAGTAAAAAAAGCAGACAAGGAAGTTTTTTTCCATTTCAAAACCAGTTCAGAAAATACCATGAATGTGAGAAGTCAAAGTCACTTTGAATAACACTGGCCACGTTTAAAATATACAATACTGAAAAGAATCATTAAAAGAAATAAAAATCATATTTCAGGTTGAATATTGTATTATTCGGGAGGAAATTTCATTTCAATAAATATATAATTTAACTATTTTTATTCATCAGGTTTTCCAAAATGAACCCTTAATTATATAGCGCGATGTTTCCTTTCACATCACATTGAAAAGGCTTATTAAAATTAATATGCTTGTAAATTTGTTTATATTATCTATTTTCATAAAATTCTTAATTAAATTCTGTTTATTTGGTATAACATGACCTATTTCCACTGACTGGTTATTTAAAAAAAATTTCTAAAGTTGACTTGTTTATCTGACTCAGCACAATTGGCTAAAAGCCTGGATTTTTTTTTCATAGTATGGCACCAAGCTGTCCCGCGGCCAAGTGGTTAGCATGCTTGTCTATTGATCTAAGGGACCTGGGTTCAAGCCTCGGGTAAGGCATGGATATATGTGTCGTTTTTCTGCTGAGGTCCTGCCATCCTCTCAGACCTTCTACTCTGGCATATAAACTGACAGGCTCCTGTCAGACCTTTGTGGCAAGCAGCTGCTTGAGGGGGTATTTACTTATTTTATGGCACCAAGAAAAAACAAGAGAAATATTTACTTGAAACCAAAAAAGTAATTTTTTTCATTATTCAGAAATAGCCTATTCATGTGCATTATAATGATTTCTGTCTATTAGTTTTTTTTTAAAATAAATTTTTATTTGTGTTGCCAGATACATTTTTTACTATATAACTCTAAAGAAGTCCTATTAAAATAAAACTTATTATCTTTTTTGTTAAATATTTTATTTTCCGAAAATCCAGAAATGCTGATTAATTTCGCATATAACATGCCATAATTCCTTTCATTAGTTATTTGGCAAAAAAGTTTTAAAGTAAAATTTTTTTTCGGCTGAGCATAGGGAGAAAATAGCTTGGCCTCTGGATGGAAACTAGTTTTTCAGGATGGACACTGGAAAGGTTAAGCATAGAGCATAAGTTCTTTGTTCAAGAATCAAAAAGAATTTGAGTACAGTTACTCATGTGCTTTGCTACAAGTCTCAAAAAAATGTTTACAGGATACCTCAGTTAGTCCTTAATTCGTCACAATTGCTAATTTTCATTTTCTAGGCTCAGCTTTGAACAGCACAAAATTCGTCTTTGAAGCAATGAGTTAATAATATTCCACTGCATAGTGTTATTACATTTAATACATTGGTTTGTCAATGGTAGCTGGTAGAAGTTTCCGTACGTTTAATAAATCATTTTTTTCTTATAATATACAGGGTGATTCAGTTAAGCATGTACGAACTTCTGGGAGGGATAGGTTGGACAAAGACAAATCGGAATCATATAGCAATGCAGGGTCGGTAATGGCATCTTCACATGGTAGATGGCGTGTGTGGCCATGGGACTGCACAATGTTCTCACAGGTAACAGTCATTTGCGAACTGCCCACAGAAGTAGTAGGATGGCCGATTACAAAAATGCGGAGTTGGCCAATATGCATCTTGCATACGGGTCTGCGGACTGCAACGGGCGAGTCGTTGTGTGCGTGTACCAGGAATGGTACCTGATGAGGCATACTCCCAACCACCAGATGTTTGCATGGCTGCATCAGAGGTTATGTGACACTGGTTCCTTCCAGAGACCTGCCAGGAGTCGGGAATGATGGGCACGGACCCCTGACATGGAGGAGAATGTGCTATGTCATACAGAAGACACTCCAAGTGCCAGTACTCGAGCAATCGCCCATCGGGTTAGTCTTTCCCAATCCACCGTATGGAGGATTATGCACAATAACCAATTGCATCCATATATGCAGTGCATCCAGACACTGAAGCCTGAGGATTACCCACAGCGCATTGCATTTGAGCAATGGTACCTGCAGAAGAGTGCGGCAGAACCGCAATTTCCTGCTTCTGTGCTGTTCACAGACAAGGCATGCTTTACACGGGAAGGTAGCTTCAATGCACATAATACGAATGCATGGGCAGTGGAGAACTCCCATGCGACAAACACGTGTAGCACAAAACCATTTTGCTGTAAATGTTTGGTCCGGCATTGTCAGGGACCCCTTAATAGGCTCATGCCTGTTCATCTGGATGGAAGGAGTTACCGGATATTTCTGGAGGATGTCTTGCCAGAACATTTGGATGAACAACAGGTCCCTCAGTCGCTGCGCCATGCCATGTGGTTCCAGCACAATGGGCCCCCCCCCCCCGCCCATTTCAGTCATGAAGTTCGTCGACCCTTAAACGTGACATTTGGACAACAGTGGATCGGGAGTGGTGGTACTGTTCATTGGTCTGCAAGATCGACCTATCATGACTTGATTACTTCTTCTGAGGTTACATCAAAGGACTGGTGTTCGACACACCCTGTTTTTGATTGCTGAGGACCTTGTCGCACGCATCTCCGTAGCTGCCTCGGAAGTCCGACACACCAGGAATCTTCCAGAATGTACGTGATTCCATGCACCAACAATGTCAGGCCTGTGTTACAGCTCGTGGTCGCAACTTCAAACACCTTCTGTGACCTCTGTGTATTTCGCAAATGTACCTATTGTGATTAATAAAAAGCATTTTGTACACTTACATGCTGCTCTTTCATTCACGTTCTCTCTGTACACTAGCACATGTTGATACCGTTACTGACCCTGCATTGCTATATGATTCCGATTCATCTTTGTGCAACCTACCCCCTCCCAGAAGTTTGTACATGCTTAACTGAGCCGTCCTGTGGCAGAGTGGTTAGTGCGCTTGGCTACTGATCTACTGGGTTCGAGCCCCGGGTTAAGGCATGGCTGTTTGTGTCGTTTTTCTGCTGAGGTCCTGCCATCCTCTCAGACCTTCTACTGTGGCATATAAACTGACAGGCTCCTGTCAGACCTCTGTGGCAAGCAGCTGCTTGAGGGGGGGGGGGTATATTCATGAGTTTTGTGTTTACAGATTATTCACTGTGCTACTCTATTAAAATAGTGAAATTTTAGTAAAAGATAGAGTGGCTTATCCATTAGGGAATTTGGGATACTGCCACACCAAAAATAATCACAAGAAATAATAAATGAATTTCAAATTTAGTATTTCTAATTTGTCATATCTAAATCAACATAATATTAATTTTATATTAATTTTGCAATCAAAAGATGATAACATATTTTTATTACTCGTTTACAGTCAAAATTAAAAAACAAATGATATATTGGTAACAATGCTTAGCTCAGTTGACTATATGCATAAATGTTTTGACTTACAACTTAAAGCTCTAAAGTTTGATCATAGCTACTCTCATAATAGTTTGTTTTTCAGTCATTTTTCTTTATACTGTATTTCTACGATTCTAAGACGCACCCCGTTTTTAGAGACATTTATATGGGAAAAAAGTGCGTCTTAGAATCGAAGAAATACCCGTATTTCTTCAATTCTAAGATGCACCTTGTTTTTAGAGACATTTATATGGAGGAAAAAGTGCGTCTTAGAATTGAAGAAATACGGTAATTCACTTTATTGCCATATCACTTATTTACAATTTGTTACAATTAATATCTGTAAGGAAACACACACACACACATATATAATAAATTAATATATATAAGGAAACACACAAACACATATAATAAATTAATACTGTAAATTAAATATAACCAAAATTTAAACCATTCAAGTGATAATTTATAAGTAATTCAAGTTTCAAATAATAAATATAAATTTTCAATCAGAAGGGAATCAGGAAAAAATACTACCCCTATACACATTTTTCACAATACCACTAGAACTAAGTGGAAAAATTCATATACATAAGTAATTATTAGAGTGGAGGGGCAAATACTGAACTGAAGTAGAAAGGACAAGAATCCCCTTTCAGAATTTTTTTCCCCCTGCAAAATATTTTGTTAACTTAACATTTATTATAGTATTAATTAATAGCTGAAAATAAAAAGAATATATGCATTATTGAACATCTTTTCAGTCCAATTCAATACCAAGTCTCTCCCTTATTCTTTTCCCCTATATCTGCACCTGTCTGTGCTAATAAAAGTACCCCATCAAAAATTTTAGTCACAAGCCCACTGAAAAGGCATTTTTCATTTTAATAAAAACAATGAAAGTATGGCATGACATTCATTTGCAGATATAGTACTATGTATAACTTATAGATAGATATATCTTGTTACCTTCCACATATTTGAGCCACCAAATTACAGCCATAGGTATCAAGATGACAAGGTGTATAGGCTCCATTACTTCCAATCCAGAAAGTACTCTCTACTCCACATCGTCCATCAAATCCAAATACTTTCCAGTCTACAGCCTAACTACATAAAAATAAATAAAAGTAGAATACAGACTATGAATATTTTCTATAGAATTTTAATTGATGATGCAATCAGAAAGGATTAGGAAAAAATTCTGAAGCCATGAAAAGAAACTGCCTCAAGTGAAAAAACATCTTTAAGCATTTACGAGGCAACGGCATAACAAACTTTTGGGGAAGGTGTGGGGGAATTCTCCCAAATTCTATGGTGACCTAAATTATCATATTGTATATAAGAATCAATCTTAATATTAGAAAGGAAATTTTAGTTGGGGGGGGGGGGATCTCTAAAGTCTGCTCAATGTTTTAAGGGAGGAGGGAAAGTATTCAATATGAGTAGTTACAGTTCTGCTCACAAGTATAGTTGAGTTGATCTGCTCACCACCACCCCTTGTTAACATGCATCTTGATAAATTCAAGTTTTTTTTAAAACAAATGAAAGTTTTTTTTGGTGAAAAAAGGGGGGGGGGCTAATTTCTTTCATATGGACAATAGAATTAAATATTAGATTACATTACTAACAGTTTAATGCAACTAGGGATATTTTCCACGTACATATAATGTCACTTCATTAACTATCAATTTATACACATTATATTCACATACAGCCATTATTTTTTAAAAAAAGACTTAACAACATAGCTTTATTCTTGAGGTTTCTTGCCACTTAGCTTTCGGTAGTCTTTCTAGCACAGTAGTGGACAATGTTATTCATTACTTTATAAGCAATGCAGTACATCACATATTTACATCACTATTATCAGCCAAGGTGCTTATAGACTTACACTGAGTGATCACTGATGACCATCCATCAATGGGACACTGACTTCAAAGCTATATAACTTAATTGTTTTATGAGAAAATGTGAGTAAATGTAAATTAAAAATCTCAATCAATTCTATCTAAATATCGATTTTTAACAATATTTCTTCAGTAGAGTTTGGAAGTCTGAACATTTAACAATAGCAATGTTAGACAAAAGAATTACTTTTCTTTAATATTAACTGAAATAAGAAGCATTATTTCAAACCATTTCCTATATAACTATAAATTTTAAAAGTGTGGGGGAATAACTTCAATATTTAATTTTTTGATAAATTTCTTAGAATACACTACTACTCTTAAACCTCCATATCTGTTCAATACTGGAAGAATATTGCCGAAAATCGAAATTTAGATAGATTTCACTGAAATCTTTAAATTATTCTCAGCCACATTTTCTCATAAATTGCTTATTTGAGAAGATACAGATCTTCGAAATCAACATCTTATTGACAAAAGATGAGGTGGAGTGGTCATAATTCAATGACCACTGAGTATGAGCAGTATGTCCCAAAACTGCCAATCAGTTGTGTTTTATATGAAAAACAGCCAAAAATAACTTTTCTGCAAATCTTTTTATATTTCACAACTTTATTTCCAAAGCCAAAAACAAACATTTAACCCTTCCAGCGTCCATGTTGTCTGTATACATTCACAGAATCTGTAATGAGAGGCTGAGGACATATGCATACGTTTTTGGTACAACAACAACGACAAAAAAAAATTGCCATTGTAAAATTTTCTTATATATATATAATCTTATAAAAATATATAATTCAGGCTTGAAAAATAATATTTTGCTTTTTCAATTGATGCATATTTTATTAAACTACAATATAAATGACCTATTAAAGCTATTTGATTGCCATTTCTTAGAAGCGCTATATGGTATTGCCAATTTGTTTGTTAAAGTTACTTTTTGCTGAAGCAACCTCCCTTATTTAAACTCACAAGTTTAATTTGAACTATTTTCAACCAATTTTTCTTTAAAGTTTTAAAAATCTCCTGAAAATTAACAACAACAAAAAAAAAAACTGCCATTTTTACAAATGGAAGATTTTGGAAGTAATTAATTACGAAGAATGTATCACCATTCCCCCCCCCCCTCGTTTTACACTCTTTTCTGCATAAACCCATTTCAGCATGCCCAGAATTATTTCTATTATTTATCCCAGCATTCTACGTGTCTTTCCCACTCTTAAAATCAAAACTGTAAGTAAAAACAGCATTCTTAGGCTTTTCAATACTGGCTGCATCTGCAACTAGGTCGTGATTCATTGCCTTGCAGCTAAGGAGGCAGGTGGCTCATACATGCTATCTCCTTTGTTGTGTGTTATAAGTGACTCTATAATAGATTGTTTATGTTTTTTCAATAAATCACGTAACTTTTGCAAAGTTAGCATTTTTTTTTTATATTTAAACCTGTTTTTGCTTCAGTAGATATATTTTTGTAAATTATTGATCTTTTGGTTTGATCTATCAATTGATTTTTCAGAATCATGCTATATCGGATGGCCGGATTACAGCTTGTTGCTATGGATATTTTAACATTACATCATCATCATCATCAAACAGCCATGGGCTACGGAGGTCCAACCAGACCATGCAATTTAGTTCTCCAAGCAAGTCTATCCTGAGCTACATCTACTGCATCTGGCCACTGCACACCAATTCTAACAAGGTCCTGTTTGACATTGTCTGCCCACCGCATCCTAGGTCTCCCCTTCTTTCTGAGGCCTTTAGGCACACTGTTCATGACACCCTATTCGCCAATCTATAATTATTAATACGGGCAACATGGCCAAACCAACGGAGTCTCTCTCTGCACAATATGCTGCTTAAAGGAGGTTGCAAACTCCTTTGCCTAATCTCATCATTAGTTACAAAGTTGAACCACCTAATGCCCAAGATACTGCATAAGCATCTGGAATCAAAAGCATCTAGTTTCCTGTTATCTTGTTTACAAAGTGTCCAAGTTTCACTACCATAACTAACCCTAGAAAGAACCAAACTATTATATAGTCTAATTTTAGTCTTTAGGTGTATACGCCTATTTCTCCACACTCTCCATAGGTTCTTAAAAGTCCCGGCAGCAATCCCTATTCGTCTGTTAATCTCATGCCGCACATCACCATTATGCGTTACATAGCTCCCAAGATAATTAAACTGTGACACCTGCTCAAGACTGCAACCATTCAGATTAACTGAATCACAGCCTGCCTGACCAATTTTCATCACTTTAGTTTTCTCTCTGTTTATAACCAAACCTACTCTACTACCAGTCTCATCAACAGCTCGAATGAAAGAGTTCATCTCATCAACATCATTTGCCAAAAGGGCTAAATCATCAGCATAATCTAAATCAGAAATTTTCGTATCTCCAGCCCATTTAAGGCCAAAATCTTTCCCTTGAAGTGAATTTCGCATAACATAATCAATAACCAAGCTAAAGAGAAAAGGAGACAAAATGCACCCTTGTTGAACAGCAGAAGTAATGCTAAACCAATTGCTACAAGCCTTACTACCAACTCTCACACACGACTCAGTGTTATTATAGAGAACTTTCATTATGTTAACTAACTTGTCTGGTATACCATATGATTTCACAATCAACCACAAATTATGATGATCAACAGAGTCGAAAGCCTTTTTGAAATCAACAAAGCTAGCAACCAAAGGTTTCTGAAACTCCAAACATTTCTCAAGAATCTGCCTAAGTGAAAATATCTGATCCACACATCCCCTACCACTTCTGAATCCACATTGCTCATCATGCAATTGACTGTCAACCAGATTCTTAATTCTATTAAGCACAATCATGGAAAGAACCTTACCTGGAACAGAGAGTAGGCTGATACCCCTATAGTTATCACAAGAACTGCGATCACCTTTCTTGAAAATAGGGATAACAATAGCTCTGGTGAAATCCTTAGGAACCATGCTTTATCATAAAAGATATTCAGAATTTCAGTCATCCAAGTGGTAACTGAAACATTCCCAGCTCTAAGCATTTCGGTAGTAATTTCATCTACCCCTGGGGATTTATGTAGTTTAAGTTTAGAAACAGCCACAATAACTTCAGATTGTGTTATAGGGCCAACATTAAAGCCACCAATGCATCTATCATCATTGCAAACAATGGGTGTAGAACTAACTACATTGTTTAGAACATCATTGAAATGCTCAGCCCACCTAGCCATGACAGAATCCTCCCCTTCTATAACCTTACCTTGTTTATCCTTCAATCCTTCTATGCCTGCCCGTTTTCTACCACACAAAACATTAACTATCTGGTACAACTCTCTGCTGTTGTGCTGTCTAACTGCTTCTTCGGCTTTGTCAGCCAAACCTTCAAGCCAAAGATTCTTATCAGCAGCTAACTGATCTTTTACACGTTTATTAAGTTCTCTGTAATGCTTTCTATTAGGACTAGTAGGGTATTGATTAAAGACATTCCTGCAGTTCTTTCTTTCCGAAATAAGCTCAAGTGCCTTATCACTCAGATAATTCTGTCTCTTCTGCTCCTTTTTTCCTAAAAGAGTACTGTTAGTGTCCATAAAAGCCTGTTTAAAATGATCCCATTCTTCCTCAACTTCAGTAGTAAGCATACCATGACTCTCATAATGACTAAGTAACCAATCGTGGTAAGCTTTGGCTATAACTGGGTCTTTCAGAGCTTCAGTATTAAAAGTAAATTTTTTAACCCTAGCACAACACTTTTTAAGTTTAAGTTGCAACACACTTTTAACAAGGCAATGATCAGATCCAATTTCAGCTCCCCTATATGCCCTGGTATTCCTAACAGAACTAGCCCATTTGCTGTTAATTAATATGTAATCAATCATATTCTTATGCAGCCCATCAGGTGAAACCCATGTGTACTTATGTATGTCGCGGTGTTTGTAATAAGTGTTAGTTTTCTGAATCCATTGAGTTTACTTACCTGTAGGAGACGTTGCCCATTGCAGCTACCAATACCAAAAGGGCCTATTACTCCTCCCCAAAGGTCAGAGTCAGTACCAACTTTGGCATTGAAGTCACCAAGAACAAGGGTAATATCTCCTTTCTTGACAGAATTCAAAATATCCTGAAGTTGTTCATAAAACCTATCCTTCTCATCCTCATCGGCATCCTCAGTGGGGGCATAACAGCAGATAACATTCAAGTCTTTAACGCTTGTCTGAAATTTTGCTGTAAGAAACCTTTCATTAATGCACTCATATCCTAGAAGAGCATCGCCAGCGTGTCTGCTGAGAAGCAGACCCACGCCTTGGTGATGCTTATTGTCGTCCCTCCCTGAAAAGAGAAATTTAAGATTATTTTTAAGAATTTGACCTTTATCTGTCCATCTGGTCTCTTGCAAGACGAGAATATCTAAATTATAATGGTGGAATTCTTGTGTGAGGACATCAAGAGAAAAAGCTCTGTGCAGAGTCCTCACATTTCAACTACTTATGGAGAGAAAATGGTTAGTGGGATGTTTAAAGAAACTATGTTTATTGAGAGAGGGAATGCCGACAATATCAAACAGCCCCCTAATCGCAGACATGGGGCAAAGACCCGTTCCCCCACTACTAAAGGCTGAAGCCATCTACACTGGAAGACTTCCTGCAATGTAGAATTTGACGATGCCAATAGAAGCAAACAGTTCAGGTGCCTGCGATGACCTCTGCTCAGGATTATCCACCAGCTGATAAACATATCCTGTGAATCTATTCACTTGGGGCTGTCAACCCACAAACAAACAGAAAACACAGCGGAAGATTTTCCCTCCACAGAAGCCCACCAGTGCAGCAAAATCAGGATCCATAATCAAGCTCAGGGCCATATATCTGTCCAGTCCAGTGGGTTTATATGGTCAGCACCAGGACCCTGTGTGGTTGACCACTCCTCAGCAGGGTAGAAAAAAATAAAAGTAGCCATAGTTGTCCAGATCAGTAGGCCACACTAATCTGGCAGCCCTCCCCTTCCGTTCACTTCCACAAGAGAGTATCTCTTTTGAAAGTTACTAACGGTCTGCACCACGAGAAGGCGGGGTCGGACATTAGGTGCTAGACCTGGCCGGTTCTATGCATCATCACAGGGGATTGGTGCATAGCTCTCCTTCCAGTGACTACCTAGCTACCATTTCAGACCCATCGCATTAGGTTATATATTAATTTTTATTTAATTATTTCTTTATTTTTCAGTAAAAAAACTTTGATCTTGCATCGTTTCCTGAAAATGAATGTGGTCTTGCATATGGAAACAAAAAACTTCCTTGGCACAGAAATCAGCCCTTCTGTGGGAGGGCAATTTTGGCATAGTTTTTAATTTCCCCTTCATTTCCTCCACTGAGGACGTTTTACTCGCTCCACCAGCAAAGTTTAGTGAAAAAATTAAATTACGAGTTTTTATTCAATGGTTTTAAAAGATTTTACCCCCCCCCCCCCCTCCACAGTAACTTGGCTGTGCTACTCTGAGGATATGTTTTTTTTTTTGCTTTGGTGCACTAACTTTTCTGCATTTAGCCAAGACCCCCAATACTCAACACCCAAAGAAAAAATTCATAATGGTTAAGTAAAAAAAAAGTAATCTAAGAAAGTGTTCCTCCATTTCATAAATATGGCAGAAAATCCCATTAATGTGAGCAATCAAAGTCACCTTATATAATGCTGATCAGTGCTTTAAATGTACCATGCTGAAAATAATCATTAAAAGAAATAAAAATTATATTTCAGGTAAATATATTATTCAGGATTATTCTACTTTTGATTAATATATAATTTAACCGTTTTTATTCAATATGTTTCCAATGTTAAGCCTTAATTGCATAGTCTGATCTATTTTTTCACTATATCAATGTAAAAACATCTTATTAAAATTAATATGCTTGTGAATTTTTTAAATTTTTTATTTTCAAAAGATTTGGAGTTAAATTACGTTTAATTTCGAATATAACATGCCCTATTTCTGCTGATTGGTTATTTTAAAATTAAATCTAAAGTTCACTTATTGATTCAGCACAATTGGCTAAGAGCCTGGGCTTTTCTCAAAGTATAATAATAAATACCCCCTCAAGCAGCTGCTTGCCACAGAGGTCTGACAGGAGCCTGTCAGTTTATATGCCATAGTAGAAGGTCTGTGAGGATGGCAGGACCTCAGCAGAAAAACGACATACACATCCATGCCTAATCCGGCGCTCGAACCCAGGTCCCTTAGATCAGTAGCCAAGCGTGCTAACCACTCGGCCACGGGAGTACTGAGAAAAAAATTACGAAACAAGAGAAATATTTACTTAAAAGAAGAAAATTAATTTTTTTGTTATACAAAACTAGCCTTTCTATCCATGAGGATTATAACCATATCTGTGTATTTTTTTAAAATAAATTTTTATTTGCATTGCCAAATGCATTTTTTTTTTTAACTACAGGAATCTAAAAAGTCCCATTAAAATAAAACTAGTCATCTTTTTGGTTAAATATTTTATTTTCAGAAAATCAAGAATGAAATGCTGATTAATTTGTCGTATAACATGCCATCATTCCTTTCATCAGTTATTTGGCAAAAAAAGTTCTAAAGTAAAATTTTTTTTGGCTGAGCATAGGGAGAAAATAGCTTGGCCTCTGGATGTAAAACAGTTTTTTAGGCTGGATATTTCCTTCAAATCATGCATTTCTATTTATTTACCCTTTGAAATAAGCATTTTTATGATTTACTATATGCAATGAAAGGTTTCAGGTTCAATTAATGAGCCACTTAAAATTAATAATGTAAAAAAAAATATGGATTTCGCATAATGAAATTGTAATTAAAAAATAACAGTATAATTTCTTCAGTGCTTTTTAAAACAAGGATTATTATTCTTGTTTCTGCTGCAAAAAAGTAATGGCAATATATATATATGGAATATTATTATATAAATTAATTATTGCTGCTCTTCAATTAAGCACTAACAGCTCTGAATCGATACTTTTTTCATCATATCCTGGAAGGATATATTGATATATTTTCTCAAACTTACTCAGTTTCAAAAAGTTATTCACTAATTAAATTCAATTGCATTATTAGAAAATAACTAGTATAATGAAAACACGAAATAGGAAGAATTAATATTACTGTATGCTTTTCACAGATGAAAATCTGCAGATAGATTCAAAAGGTTATTGCCTTCTGGAAAGAATGAGAAGCTACAGCATCAGTTAAACACCAATGAGATAAAAAAAAGTTCATGTTTGTTAATTCACAGTTTAGTTCTTACTAGGTCTCTAGAAGTGAAAATTAAATAATTTAAATCTCAGTGTTCATTTACATTTCACATAATACTATTAAAAAATAAACGAAAAAGGATTAAAATTTCATTACCTTCAGTATATCAAAATTCTGACTGAATACTTTGGACATATAATTATATGCAGAGTAACACCAATATTTACTAGGCAGATAATGGAATAAAGGATTTGAAGGGTCTTTTGATGTTTCTGACCACTTCTTAAACTGCATAATACTGGCTTTAATAAAATTTGATTCTGCTTCCCATGCAGGACCTATGTGGAGAAAAAAATATTTTTGCTGCACATATTTTTTTAGATTCCTTATTCGGTTCAGCTGTAATTAATGCTTTTAAGATATATTTCACTTAACTTCAGTAATGTTGCTAGTAATAACATAGATAATTGGACTTACACTATTTTAGATTCATACTGTATCTACTTTGTAAAGTGTAGATTTATTATTACAATATTAAAAACACCTTCTTGCTAAGAAAATAATTGAAATACCTAAGTTTTTTCAATATTACCAGTGAAAGTGGGGAAAAAAAGTAGAATTTTAATGATTACTTCTTTTTCTGATAAACTTTATTTTAAGTGATGCCTAACAACAACACATTTTTAAACAGGGAGAAATCCAGTTACCTAGATGCTTTACTAGGCAATATGTGGGGTATATTGTTTTATTAGAGCAAATAGTAAATAAATAAACGTTAAGCTTCAAAATGCAATAATTCTGTTGTAAGTAGCTGTAACTGTTTTGAATAATTTCAATCCTAAATAGTACAGTTTTCCCTGAAATCTCTAAGTAGTAGTTTACTGTGAAATGAAATACACCATATTATACCATAAGTTAAGTTTTAAAAAGGAAAAGTAAAACATTCTAATATTAGAAAATAACCAGCATAATAAAAACATGCAATACAAGAGATTAATGATGCTATGAAAACAACAACAACAAAAAAAAACAACAACGATTACATGACATATTAAATGGCCTAAATAGTAAGCAGTGCTTGTTTGAACTGTAGCTGGGTAATAGCATAGAATTTGCAAATAGTGGCCAGATATCACACAGGAATGCTAGTATTGTCCTGTAGAGCATCAATTTGTCTTCTCTCCCCATTAACCTTCAAATGACATGAAATTCATTCCTATTGAGTCAGTATTCTCTTATATGCACTAAAAAAATGTTTATGTGTGCATGTGTCTTTGCTACACAAATCTTTGCTGTTCAATCCAATCTGTATAACTTGTGTATTCTAATACTAATAGAATATGTGTCTGGCCTTTCCAGAAAGGTTTTAAAATTACAACTGGTTAATCTAAAGCATTATTAAATAGTGCATTATGACATATTAAATGCTGGGGCCTAAACAGTAGCCAGGGTTCAGATTGTAGCTGGATACAAGCAAATTGTAATTGCAGCCCATGCTACTATTCAAACATATATTAGAGAACAAATTCTCACCACTGGTGAACATGAAATGCATTTTCAAAGAGAAGTCAGTTAATTTTCCAACTTTATCACCCCCTAGTGGTAAAAATTTGAACCAATATACGATCAGAAAATGTGAAGAATAATATTTCTTTAGTATCTATCTAGCCAAAATGAATTTTTAATTTATCTATTAAAGAAAAAAGTTACACTTTCCCACCCACTGAGAGCAAACAATTGGCACTGTTAGTGTAAACCTTTGATCACCAAAATTTTAAATTTCTAGCATGAATAGAACTTACAATATTCATTTTTAAGTTTTCCATTTTCTCCTTAGCTCCTCTAATAATGGAAATTGAAACTGCTGGAAGATGTGATATCTTATTTGCATCTATCTAATCCAAAAAATAATTTTTCACTTATTTATAAAACAAAGTTGAATGTCTACAGATGGACACATAGATGAATAACTGAAAACTGCAGATCTTTCTTGAAAAGGAGCTAAAACTATAACCATCTGGTAGGAATGAAGAGCTACAACACTAATAATAAAATATTAGGAAAGAGTTGTAAAAATTGTTATTTTTTTTTATTTCATCATAAATACTAAAAATATTAACGCAATAAAATAACAAAAGGTTATGCTAATTGACATTTTTAATATTGATAGCTCATCAGAATATGTATTTTCCAATTGTCAGAATTTTTTTTCTTTTATGCACAAGTCAATGAAATTTCCAGTAGTCATTTGAATCAGTTTTCTTAGATTGTGATCCAAGATGCCATTCTAGTAAATAACTGATCATGCTATTATTTACTGAATAACATACAAATTAATAGTTGTTTCTATTATATTTCTTTTAAAGGTTATAATTATGGACTTGTACCAATAGTATTACATAAATACTTACCATTGCCTACTGGCGTTCGGGAAACTACACGAAAATCAAGTGAAACTGCTTCACATTGTTTGGCCCATTCTTCCAGAGTCCAGGGAATGGATTTCCATGATGTCAGGGAGTTCTTAATTACCACTGGAACTTGAAAATTATGTAAAATCATTTTCTTTAAAACAGAAGGTGTTATACTGAACTGTTGACCTTCTTGTTGGAAGTTCATAATTTCATCTATGAGTAAAATTCCTTAAAATGAGTCACATATATACCATTTTCTACTTTCTTAGCAAGCAATATGAATTTTTCACAATTATAACCTCTAAAGAAAACAGTAAACATTAAATATTTTAATCTGTTGGAACATATTTTACAACTATTCTGATTATGCAAATGCGTATTATCTTTTCACCAAGTTGAATTGAGGAAAGCAAGTGAATATATTTTGCATATAATATGAATATTTCAGCCATACTTGATACTTTTTTAATCCTTAACTTTCTATTACTGCCAACCATAATATTTTAGGAAATATCCAATGCCTGTTTCAAAATTCAGCTAGATTTTATATTTAAAAATAGTATGCAAATGATACCATTTTTAATTGTTACAGTTTGACAGCATTAATAGTAACATCATTTTATAGTTTTTTGAGACTGCACACTATAATTGAGAATTTGTTTCCAATTTATTTATGAATGATGCAATAATAGCACTGTGCAAATCAAGTGAATTAATACAACATATGAAATAATCATGCATATTTCATTATGAATTGGCAAATCTTTTAGAGTACAACAAACCCTCAGTTATATTTAGCAAATGGTACTGATGTTATTGAGGGATAGGGGATTTGAAATTATGGTAAATTGTTGTTTTTTGAATATCTAAACCTAGATCAGAAAAGAGCTTTTTGAAATTAAAACTAGGTAAGGAATAAGAATTCTTTTATTATGGGATACTACTGTTGCCGTAATGTTGTCTATAGAGTTGTGAATACAGTGAGTCGGTAGAGATGTAGGTAGGAGATGGAATATCATATTGTGGCATATGAATAGAATTTGGTGGGTAGATAGGAGAGAGTGGGTATGTTAACGTCATGAATAAGTGTAGTTCTGATGTGTAGTGGATTTTAACTCAAACAGTATTGTAGGAAATTTGATACATAATAATTTTTTTTTTTCATAGTTTTTACAAGTGTTGTGGTGGTTGCTGTGCTAATGAAGAATATAGATGAGTTCGAAAATATTGTTGTACTAGATGTTAATGTTGATAGTTTGGTGTAGAGTTTGAATGGATTATGAATATTAATTGGGGATAGTGGTGTATGTGTTCAGGAAGGGAAACATTGAGGTTTGGGCATGAAATATTGTAGTTATGTGTGAGGTTTTTAGTTTAGATATATACATTTTGGTACCTTTTTTTTTATCCCATTGGGCTATTTAAACCCTTTAACACCCAGGAATTTTCAGAAAAGGGTAGAGGGTATTAAAGACAAAGGAATAGCACTATTTGGATGAGTCCATTTCAAATTTTGGCTGGTTGAGCTGTTAAAGGGTTAGCCACAGGGCCTTTTGAGAGTGCAGATTGCTGGTGAATTGTTTACAATTCCCCAGAAAGGGATTTGTGATAGCTAGATAAGACCTGTAGTGGAAAAGAAAGACTCCATTCATGCTGAAGGATAACAGTGCAATAACAATAGGGCAAAAATCCTAGGTATATTACAATTCCCCGTGATTGGCTTAGACACTTAGAAAAGGAACCATGTAAAAAATTACAGTAGGGGTTCACAGTGCAGTAATAAATTAAATCTTAAATTCTCTATGATACTGTTAAATGTTTTTAAGCACTTCATTATATGTTCTATGCTATCAAGTACATAAAAATCTCCTTAATAACTTTTGATATTTGATAGTATAGAATATTTACTGAAGTGCTTAAAAACATTTAACAGTGTCACAGAGAATTAAAGATTTTAAGGAACTATGTAGGTGGGATAATTTTAGTATAGAAAAGAGAATTGAAGGGGTCATTAATTTATTGACAATAGTCGAAACTTTTGGTTTCGATCTTCCCATCAAACCTTCGACTCACCCCATCCCCCAAACATTTCCATTGTGTATGTTTGCAAATCCGTTAACAATCGACCTCATCTTGTACATATAGAAAAATAAAGGAGGTAATTCTCATGTCATGCATAAAGTTAAGTAAAAATATTGAAAACATTATTTATTTATCATTCATTAGATCACTTCATTAGATTATTTTTATGCTATTTGAAGTCTACTTCAGAGAAAACTCATTTCTTTTTTGCATCAGCCCATTCAAAGGCACAACAAATCTCTTCTACAGGAAAGAATTGATAAAAATAGTTCAAATGATTCAACATACGATTTTGCTTAAAATTTATTTTGGTGAAACTGAAAAAAAATGGAGGTGAAAGAAAATAAAATTTCAATTTAGTAAAATAAATTTGAAAGAGCAAACAGAATTTCTACAAAGGAAAATATTTTTCACTACTGGGAAAAATCAAGATTGCAAAGAAATATTTCAGTAGTAGTCATGTATCTATTGGAGGAGTTTTTTTCTATTCTTAAACTAATTCTCTCTGACAAAAGAAATAATTTGAATTCCAAATTATTAGAAGACATTTTGTTATAATGACAAATAAAATAGTAGATAACATTGTTTTATAATAATATCAATATTTTTGAATGAATTTCATGTTATTTTTCAATTTTTGTTAATCATGCATTATAATGTAAATATTTCTGAAGGGAATTTCACTTTTTTTTTATAACTTGTTTTAAACTAGCAACTTATTTTAAAAATATTAATCTGTGCAAAAAAAAAACATTATACACTAAAAATTATGATTGCATACTTATGCTCAGAAATTTTTATTAATAATGCTCCATTTTATTCTGAACAATTCCTAGAAATTTGGTGTAAATTTCTTCAGTAAGGGACATATCCAGGGGTGGGTTGGAGGGGTTCACTTCCCATGTGAAAGGTCTAACTGGTTTGAAATACAAAACAGGTGTTTTTGTATAATTTTATTTTAACCCCATATTTTATGACACTAAAAATAGATGTAAAATAATACACAACTATAAAATTTTATTCCATATTTTCAAATTCCATATTTTTTTTCCATATTATTTTACTCATTAGGAAGGAAATGACCATACTCCAAAGTTTGTACTATGTTTCTACGAAGCATAATGTACAACATGTCAGTTTTAATTTGTTATATATGAGGCCATATCACTTTTTTCACATTTTAAAATTTTCAGGTTTTTCAAAACCATATTACATTTTTTAAATTTAATGTTTTAATGAATCTATAATCCAAATCTACATCAGTACACCAAGTTTGGTCTCAGTTACTATACAAGAAAAAAAAAAAAAAGAAAACATTGTCAGAATTACAATTTGTATATTTTCCCCTTAGGTTAAATGATTATAACTCCTTACAAAAATTATTTTGACTCAAAACGTTTTGGACAATTAGATATCTTATGCTACTAACATTTATGCCAAAGATAATTAAAATCTGTGATGGGTGGTGAACTTTTTCCAAAATTTTGGTTGATTTGACATGGAATGATCCATATATATCAGGGGCAGTTATAAGTCTCAAGCTTGGACAGGGCCATATGAAGGATTTTGGAGTTAAATGTGTCATTTCTGGACTACAAAATACTTTATATGCCCCTACACATGCCTTCATACGAGGGACTGAAGGCAAAAGGGGTCTGCCTTTCCAGAAAAGAAATTGGCTGGCTGTTGGAATAAAAAACACTCGTGAGCCTCTTTTGCAGGGGGTCATGACCCCCTCCTTATGATCGCCACTGCCACATATTTTATATTGTACATATAAAATGTCATGGAAAATTGACGTCTCCCACATTTTGCACGCTACTGAGTCACTCTCAACCCCTATCTGGAGACCCTAGGCAAAACAGATTTGAGAGGCTTCAACTGTATGGTCATGGGTGGGTGTGTTTATTGGGGGGGGGGGAGAGGAATTCATTCTACAAAAAAATTTGTAACTTGTGAATGGGGAAAATGAATACTGTAGGTTAAATGCATTGAATTACAGATATGCATAAACAAAAAATTCAGTTCATTTCAGTGTAGTGAACAAAAATCAATTCATATTTGGTACACAACTGTATATAATACTAATTATAAGATATTTTACTCAATAAAATGCTAGAAAAAAAAAGTTTTGACTGTTTTAAGGCCTTCATCAATGATTGGGTAATTTGCCACTGGGAAGAAGGCATTACTTTTCGAGTTTAAAATGCAGCACCTGCATAGCATTCGATACGTTCAGATATACCTTATCGTCTGCTCAAGTACTGGAGGTATTTATGGCTTTAGTATTTATTAGCATGAAGGTACTTCTAAATTTCACTTTTGACAAAACATCGCTTAAAATTAAAATCACATATTAACAATTAAATTTAGAGGGCAACTCTGCCAGCGCCTATATACAATAATTCATGACGAACTCCATGAAAGGACTTAATAGGGTGAATGACAAAATCTAAAAATGGCAGCCAGAGAGCTTAATCAACAGAAAACATATAATTTAAAATACATAAATAGTTAACTACATTTTACGGAATAAAAAATTACCTAACTACACTTTCACAACTGCAATGAAACCCAGTTATACGAGAGATGAAACGGTTACGGTTTATTTTTATTACGACTAGTATGGAATGTCCCCATTTGCGGTCCTACATTATCATCATCATCATCATCCTCAAGCAGCCATGGGCTACGGAGGTCCAACCAGACCGTGCAATTTAGTTCTCCAAGCAAGTCTATCCTGAGCTACATCTACTGCATCTGGCCACTGCACACCAATTCCAACAAGGTCCTGTTTGACATTGTCTGCCCACCGCATCCTAGTCTCCCCTTCTTTCTCAGGCCTTTAGGCACACTGTTCATAACCCTATTCGCCAATCTATAATTATTCATACGGGCAACATGGCCAAACCAACGGAGTCTCTCTCTGCACAATATGCTGCTTAAAGGAGGTTGCAAACTCCTTTGCCTAATCTCATCATTAGTTACAAAGTTGAACCACCTAATGCCCAAGATACTGCATAAGCATCTGGAATCAAAAGCATCTAGTTTCCTGTTATCTTGTTTACAAAGTGTCCAAGTTTCACTACCATAACTAACCCTAGAAAGAACCAAACTATTATACAGTCTAATTTTAGTCTTTAGGTGTATACGCCTATTTCTCCACACTCTCCATAGGTTCTTAAAAGTCCCGGCAGCAATCCCTATTCGTCTGTTAATCTCATGCCGCACATCACCAGTATCTGTTACATAGCTCCCAAGATAATTAAACTGTGACACCTGCTCAAGACTGCAACCATTCAGATTAACTGAATCACAGCCTGCCTGATCAATTTTCATCACTTTAGTTTTTTCTCTGTTTATAACCAAACCTACTCTACTACCAGTCTCATCAACAGCTCGAATGAAAGAGTTCATCTCATCAACATCATTTGCCAACACGGCTAAATCATCAGCATAATCTAAATCAGAAATTTTCGTACCTCCAGCCCATTTAAGGCCAAAATCTTTCCCTTGAAGTGAATTTCGCAAAACATAATCAATAACCAAGCTAAAGAGAAAAGGAGACAAAATGCACCCTTGTCGAACACCAGAAGTAATGCTAAACCAATTGTTACAAGCCTTACCAACTCTCACATATGACTCAGTGTTATTATAGAGAGCTTTCATAATGTTAACTAACTTGTCTGGTATACCATATGATTTCACAATCAACCACAAATTATGACGATCAACAGAGTCGAAAGCCTTTTTGAAATCAACAAAGCTAGCAACCAAAGGTTTCTGAAACTCTAAACATTTCTCAAGAATCTGCCTAAGTGAAAATATCTGATCCACACATCCCCTACCACTTCTGAATCCACATTGCTCATCACGCAATTGACTGTCAACCAGATTCTTAATTCTATTAAGCACAATCATGGAAAGAACTTTACCTGGAACAGAGAGTAGGCTGATACCCTATAGTTATCACAAGAACTGCGATCACCTTTTTTGAAATTAGGGATAACAATAGCTCCGGTAAAATCCTTAGGAACCATGCCTTTATCGTAAAAGATATTCAGAATTTCAGTCATCCAAGTGGTAACCGAAACATTTCCAGCTTTAAGCATTTCTGTAGTAATTTCATCTACCCCTGGAGATTTATGAAGTTTAAATTTAGAAACAGCCACAATAACTTCAGATTGTGTTATAGGGCCAACATTAAAGCCACTAATGCATCTATCATCATTGCAAACAATGGGAGTAGAACTAACTACATTGTGTAGAACATCACTGAAATGCTCAGCCCACCTAGCCATGACAGAATCTCCCCCGTCTATAACCTTACCTTGTTTATCCTTCAATCCCTGTATACCTGTTCGTTTTCTACCACACAAAACATTAACTATCTGGTACAGCTCTCTGCTGTTGTGCTGTCTAACTGCTTCCTCGGCTTTGTCAGCCAAACCATCAAGCCAAAGGTTCTTCTCAGCAGCTAACTGATCCTTTACAAGTTTATTAAGTTCTCTGTAATGCTTTCTATTAGGACTAGTAGGGTATTGATTAAGGGCATTCCTGCAGGTCTTTCTTTCCGAAATAAGCTCAAGTGCCTTATCACTCATATAATTCTGCCTCTTCTGCTCCTTTTTTCCTAAAAGAGTACTGTTAGTGTCCAAAAAAGCCTGTTTAAAATGATCCCATTCTTCCTCTACATTATACTTTGCACGATATTTCAGAAAGTATTGTTGTTGACAAAACATTCCTTGGTTTGTTTAGCGAATTTCTCTTAGCTTCAGTCTCCTTCACTTAAGGAACCAATTCCAGAGAGCCTCTTTCATATCTTCGATAACTTGTGGGTCTGTAGACAAAAATCTTAGCCAAAACCTAAATTTATCTACATCCTGTGATCTATATCCACGTTTGGTTACCTAGAATATCTCTTAGCTCCGAGATTTTTAGGATACTCTAAAACTATAGGATTGATCGTCTTCTTCTCCCAGAGAACAAAGAGGACCAGCTTCGAAATAGCACGATATGCAATTTCGAAGCTGGTGTCTGGTAGAGGTCCTGTATAGTTAGAGTCTAACATCCTTCTTTAAAAACTGGACCATTTTGTAAAAGGGACCTTGGCCCCTTTATCATCTGGTCCACGAGAAAAAATTTTTTTGTGTGCGTTGTAACGCTCCAAATAAATGCAATAATGTTTTAAAGTTTGATCCTTTTTTTGATCCAATTAGTTTTATGCTCCGGATAGCTGATACAGGCGCCAGGCAATAATTAACAATTTGCCAAAAAAGTAGACTAAGTTTAAAGTAGGGTTCAAAATGCCACCGAGCGTTAATGAGTAAGAATCAAAAATGATTGTCAATTTTAAGATTTAATATTATCAAAACTTAAATTCACGTTGCTCAAGAGAAAAAAATTGTACAGACTCAAAAGGTTTAAAATAACAAACAGATTTATTTCCAAAATAGTTCAACTCACCAAGACATCAACACTCTTCTCCTCTCTCTCACTCTCACTCTACAACTCCGTGCACTAGGCACTCTCACTCTACAACTCTACAACTCCGTACACTAGGCACTCTACAACTCTACAACTCCGTACACTAGGCACTCTACAACTCTACAACTCCGTACACTAGGCACTCTACAACTCTACAACTCCGTACACTAGGCACTCTACAACTCCGTACACTAGGCACTCTACAACTCTACAACTCCGTACACTAGGCACTCTACAACTCTACAACTCCATACACTAGGCACTCTACAACTCTACAACTCCGTACACTAGGCACTCTCACTCCTGTGCTACACCGTTACGGCTACACTCACTGTGCTTGTGCTTCTGTGACTCGCAGGTCATCGGTTTAAAAGACAATAGCCGGCGTTGCATGCCGGGAAAGACATTAACATAAAGTGATGAACGACGCAATTTATGACGCAAGAGGGGCGTGTCCTTGTGCACGTGTTTAGCGGGACAGTCGGAAGATCGGATTTGCGCATGCGCAACTCACAACTATTGAAAATGAGCGCTGTGATGCCAAAAAGGAAATAAAAAATCCCCAAAATGATACATATAACGTAAATTAAACAAAACTGGTTAAGGTAAAGCAAAAGTGAATGTTGGGGCATCACAGCGTCAAAAAGTAGGGACCAGTACAATAAAGTGCTAGCGACCCTACATGTTGGCGATAGGCTTCTGGCCGCAGGCCTCCTTATAATGAAGAAGGTGGTTGAAGTTTTGTGCCAAGGAAGTGCTGCGTCCTAGTTTTGTGGAAAGGGGGTGGGGAGGGGGGAGATTTGGAGTAAGATTCTTCTGGGAGTGAAAATTGTAGCGTATGTGATTACTGTGTGATCCATGTTGGCCGGAAGTTGCTAAGAAGGGTGCAAGGTAAATATTCAAAATCGCCCCTAATCTCTTAAAATTAAGGATGGCCTAAAATAGTCTGCATATCTTAAAATTTCTTATTTAGAATATGCTGATGAATTAGCTCTTTTGGCAAATGATGTTCTGAGATAAATTCTTTCATTCAAGCTGTTGATGAGACTGGTAGTATAGTAGGTTTGGTTATAAACAGAGAGAAAAAAGTGATGAAAATTGGTCAGGCAGATGGTTTGCCACCACTAGTAAATTTTTGAAAAAGGGTACTTTGGGAGTTGTAGTCTATTGTTACAGAGTAGAATTATGTATATATATATATATTTTGACAACATCAATACAATTGCACTAGGGAAATAAGATGGTGCCGTAATGTGTCCAAAATGCTTCTTTTTTGTCCCTTTGGATCTTTTTGGCATCTGGATCTTTTGGTGTCCAATGGATATTTTGAGTAGGAGGTGTCTGCAGGGAGGAGAGTCATTTTTCACATATTGAGATGGAGAGTCTGCAGGAAGTTGGAAGGTTAAAGGATTTTGCCAGTACTTTGTATGGAATGTGCCAGGGCCCTGAAATGTGATTTTGCCTTTGTATGGGTGGGGTTTAGGATGGTCTGTAAGGTGAATGTGGTGACTCTAAGTGTAGCAAGTTTTTGATAGAGGGTGTGTCTTTGTGTGTTGTAGATTTGACAGTGTAGTAGGTAGTTGGGGATATCCTCTGTCACTTGGCAGTTTGGGCAGAATGTATTTTTCTAATCATAAATAAGTCTTTGTTGATGTTCGCTCTGCCAGTTCGGAGTCTGTGTATTGCTGTTTGGGCCCTTCTGGATAGGTAGTTAAGATGTAATGTGTTTGGAGAGGGTGCTATTGTATAGTTAGAGGGCTGGCCTTCTTCTTCTTCTTATACATCCTTCTTTCTAAGCTGGACCTATTTGTAAAGGGCGCTTCGGCCCCCTTATCATCAGGTCCATACGCGTAAAGGGCAGTGGGTGCGGATGAAAACAGCAGAGACTGGCCAGCACAGTGAAGGCTGGCAATTGTACATATTGCCAATTGGGCTTTAGGCCGCAGGCCGCCCAGTGGTGGAGAGGCTGATGTTGAAGGGTGAAGGAGAATAAATACCAGTTGCATGTCATGTGAAGGGGGGGGGGAAGCGGGGTGGAGAGAGATAGAGGAGGAAGTAGTGTATATATATATTTTTTATAATTTTCCGAGTGGCGAATGTTATGTTATTTTTTGAAGTTGTGGCCATGGTTGGTTGCCAGTATGGTAGATTTGAGTCAATCAAAGGGGGATGAAATATTTGGTGGGGGAAGCTGAGACGGTGGGATAGGTAATACTCCTGTGCCATCTCGGTGATTCATTGCTATTGGTTGATTGAGTCACGTGGTTTATGGACGCCATGTTTTGTCGTACTGTGAGTCGAAAGCCTATGAGTTAGTGTATGTACCAAGTTAAAACTTCTCAGTTGTTATAGTTTTATATATTTCTACCACTTTTTTTGTCTATAAAAGCTGTCATATTTTATGAATGCCTCACTGTGCTGCAAATGGGTGTAAATATTTCACTCAAAGAAGTAAATTAATAAATATTTTTTTCCGAGAAACCATCAGAAGACGGCAATCAGTTGCAAAAGTGAAATGAGCTAACTGAAAACCATAAAATAATTTCTTTTAAGTTTCGTTTGAAAAACGGGCTAATGTTTTCAATTTTTCGTCTGCCTATGCCAATATTTGTTCGTATGTCTGTCTAGCTCACTGTTAATTGTTGTCTGTCCGTTTACAGACAATCAATTTTTTTTTACTTTTAGAGCGAAATGAAAAATTCTTCTTGGGTTGCTAGGTGTTAAAAAAGTATTGCGATTCGAAAATTTACAATGGCTTTAATAGCGCCCTCTAGCGATGGGAAAAGAAGGAAAATGTTAAAATTTAAACGAATATTACAAGCAAACTATTTACATTGGAAATCTGAAATTTTGGCAGTAGAATATTAAGGTCAGAAGGTTTACAATGGCAACAAGGCTTTGCCGTCTTAGCCAAAAGGGGGTGCGAAAATGACACTTTTTTTAAAGAGATAAACGAAACAATGTATATTAGTTTTACAGGCACTAACAAAACATTAATGATTTAAACAATATTTGATAATCTCAGCGTTACCTGTAGACGTTCAACCTCTATAAATCAATAAATGTTTTTTGTGAAAAAAGCCGGAGTTACTTCAACAGGTTAAAATTCTCTGACATGTTTCTGGAGAGATGCAGGTTCGAATCCCATATGTCGGAGTAATGTTTTTCCAAAAAATATTAATATTTACATTTTTCAAATTCCTATTAGCGGAATTTCCAGTGTTAGAGAGTACTAAAGGGACACATAAAACTCGAAAGGCGACCTCTAGCGGCGAAAAATAGCTGGAAAATACCAAATCTTTAAATAAATATTGCAAACGATATATTTTTGCTAGAAACTCAAACTTTTGGTCATAGAGTGTAATGGATAAGTGGTTTACTCTAATAGTAATGATTTGTCCCGTTTCTTAAAATGCAATTTTTCTGCTTTAAGAGATAAATGAAAAACTTTTTTCGCACATTACAGGTACTAATAAAATATTAATAGATTATTTTCTCAATTATATTATAGTTGGAATTTCCACTGTCAGAGGGTAATGAAAGTGTAAAATAACTAGAAGAACGCATATCGCCTCTGGCTGATATTGGAATCTCATTTTCATAGAGAATGAAGTTCTTCCTTTGCCTACTTTTTCACTCCTTAAACGTTTTAATTATAGATGTTCGTGCTGTTTTTCTGCTGAGGTTCTGCCATCCTCATGGACCTTCTACTTTGGCATATATAATTGACACACTCCTGTCAAACCCACTGTACAAGCAGCTGCTTGAAGGGGGTTATTTATTTATTTTTAATGTATGATGGGGGAAATGCACATAGAAGTATTTTGTAATAATTATAAAACATAAAAAGTATTTGTCTTTTAATTTTTAAATTCAAAAAGTTGTTTTTCTCTCGTTCTTCTGAAAATATTGGGCAGATCATTGCTGTCAGTGAAATTTCTACCATAACAGAACTCTACAAGTCGAAATTTCTACCATAAACAGATCACTTGAAACATTCGTTAAAAGTTTTGCAGTTTCGATATTTAGTGATCTCTAATGATATAAATTAAAACTGCCTTTGAAAATGCGAATTACATTTCTTTAGTAACCAACAAAAAAAGAGATTCCCATTATCTCTTAAAACAAAACCGTTCCGTTTCTTACCTACCTTGGGCTTATGGTCAATTCATTGTTGTCAATAGAATTTTAAAGACTGTCACATTCCACCAGGAAGATTTCAAATTTCTAGCATTACTACATCGTTTGCAAAATTCGTTTTAAATTTTGTTAGAGGGCGCAATTTTAGGTTTTGGGAAATTCGCAAAATGCAAATTGTAATATTTCACCAACACCTGTCCAACCCAAAAATAATTTTTAAATTATCTCTAAAAACATACACTTTTCTGTTAAAACAAAAAAAGTTGCATTCACCTCCCCCCTGGATCTAAAGGGTCAAGTGATTGTTGCCAATGGTAACTTTGCAACCTTCACATTTCAACACTAAAATTTTAAATGCTAACATAACTACAACGTTTGGAATATTCGTTTGATATTTTCGAATTTTCAATTTTTTCCACTGTTGGAGGGCGCAGTTATAACTTTTGGGAGATTCAAAAAATGCAAATCGTAATATATCATTAATACCTATTTAACACAAAAAGAATTTCTTTATTTATCTGTATAAACAAAAAAGTTCGATGTCTACAGAAGGACAAACAACAAAGCGAAATTATCTTTAAAAAAAAAAGTCCTAAAACTTAGTTTTTCTTTTTTTGCCGTTTTCTAAAGTACTTCTAATCATGAACACTGAAATCTGTATCAAATATTACCCTACCCTTTTTCGGAATCCATAAATACCGAGCAATACCATTCAGCTATGCACGCTAAACAATCCGAACAACGACAAAACATGGTGTCCAATTTTGAGATGGCCAGCTTCCCTATATAACGGCCTCTAGTGAAAACAGACTTTTTTTTCTGAAAACGAACTAATAAAGAATATCCGAAAATTTCGTTTCGAATATGGTAGTATCTGTTTTGGAAACCCTACCATGCAAAAGAGAAGAAAATATTCGACACGTCGAAAAACTCATTTTCGCAGTCAGACGCGTAATCGATTTTAGGCTGCAGAGATGAATGTATCAAACAAAAACGGCAGGAAATTCTGACCTACTTATTTGGCTTTCGGAAATTGCATCAATGTTGAGACCCAATCAGCTAATGGAGTTTTTCCACCACTACCACGGTGATTTGCCTGAAGCATGCAATATTACATGAAGAGGGGTCCCATTTCCTGATGAAAATTATCATGGGTAATGAAACCTGGGTATATTATGTAGCCCAGAAACAATTATGAAGTGGAAACAGATTTCATGGCTAGCACACTTGATGGCTGGTCAAATGTGACCAGCCATCAAGATTCCTCGCAAAAAAATATACTCGCAGATTTTACTCGCAGATCTTCTCTATAGCGCATTACTCTGTGAGATCTCTGTGGCAGCAGCTCTTTCAGGAAGATTTATTATTATGCTTCGAAGAAATTTTCAGGAATTTTGGACGAAACGTCCCTTTGCTGTCCAGTGCTTAACTATTTACACCACCTTGACATGCTACCTTTAAACATTATCTCCCTAATTCTCTGAAAAAATATGTTGCAGATCATTGATATTCTACTGACGATGAGGTCAAGCAGTTTTTAAAACCCTGGCTTTTTGTGGGATGCATGGAATCAATTATCATACTGTGGACAAATGGTTCAAATGGCATGATAACTGCTATACAGAGAAGTAGTCATTGTATGTACCTTCCTTCCTGTATCGCTAAACCCCACCTTCTCCTCGGTCAGTAGGGGACACTGGCGTTTAAAGGCCACCATCCGTCAGATGGGACATAAAGCCATGGCGCCGTGTACAGAAGAGCCATACCCTGTGCACATTAAAGAACATGTTGAATAGCCTTGATGGGGAGGCTTCCATCTGTATCCTAACAGCTGTCCAATGGGTTTCCTTTCCCCAACCTTTACGGGTTCCTTGTGACCTAGCCATTTAGAGATAATGTATGGTAAAGCAGCCGTCCCATGGCCGAGTGGTTAGCGCGCTTGGATACTGATCTAAGGGACCTGGGTTCGAGCCCCGGGTAAGGCATGGCTGTGTGTGTGTCGTTTTTCTGCTGAGGTCCTGCCATCCTCTCAGACCTTCTACTGTGGCATATAAACTGACAGGCTCCTGTCAGACCTCTGTGGCAAGCAGCTGCTTGAGGGGTACTTTTCTTTTAAAGCAACCTAAATCTTCACGCATAATTTTATTATGTTCAGAAAAGTGTAATTGAACTGTTTTACTTTATTTGCCAAACACCCTATGTTATTTAATATATATTTTCTTAACAAATAAAAAAAATAAATAAATACCCCCTCAAGCAGCTGCTTGCCACAGAGGTCTGACAGGAGCCTGTCAGTTTATATGCCATAGTAGAAGGTCTGTGAGGATGGCAGGACCTCAGCGGAAAAACAACACACACATCCATGCCTTACCCGGGGCTCGAACCCAGGTCCCTTAGATCAGTAGCCAAGCGTGCTAACCACTCGGCCATGGGACTTAACAGCCTACGTTATATTCATTTTCTTGAGTACAGAGGAAATGAGCTGGGTGGTATATAAATCCAGGACTTTCTAACAACATGTCAGGTGCTCTGAGAGCTTAGTTACTGGCTGCTGTTCAAAATCTCTATTGAGCTATAAACCATGGAGTTACTTAGAAGATATATATTTCGACTATAATTAAAGATTCTGGTCGACAAGTCACTTCCAGCAATTTGAACAAGCCAGCCATACATATTTGAATACCAGCCATACCAGTGTCAGTTTGGTATTTTTTCTAATCAAGCATAAAGATAATATGTTTAGTAACAAGCAAATAGGGAAGAGCCCGAAGAGTAAGGAAAGGTAGAAGGTAAGGATCCACAACCTCCTGATAGCATGTCAGCAGTTCTGATGATTCTCATGCCTGAGTAAAGCGTGATTCACTAAACAGAATACCATGTCTATTGATAATTGAGGGTATGGCTGGTCTTGTGCACACAGGTGGAAGTGACTATTCGACCAGAATCTTCAATTACAGTCAAGATAGTTTCTAATAACTGACTCCATAAAGCCTGTAGCTATCAATAGAGGAAATCTTGAATGGCGCTCGGTAGTAGAGAGGTCAGAGCATCAGACAATGTTATCAGGAGGTCGTAAGTATTTCACCTAGCTCAAACAAAATTTTCCTTTAATTTCGAGAAGGTCTATTTATATATACTTATCGGAGTTTTTTGTTATTAAGACTTCTTACAATTCTTTGCTTTCTTCATCCTTAGTTTTTGTTCATGTACTTTACCAGTTTAGGATGGGTGTCTGTCACTTTTTACTATTTAATATACTGTGTTCTTAAATTATATAGGTATTGTGTATCGTGCTGTTTTCATAATACTGTGAATTGTTTAAGTCAGTTTGCATTGGAGTTGTATTTATTCAGGTCTTATTTGTGAAAGATTTTTTAATTTGTATCGATTATATCAGCGATGCCAAATCATAAAATACATATTTATTTTTCTTGGGAATCATTGGATTTACAAGTAGCTTGAAATAACATACAACTAAGAAAATTCCGACTACAACCATGAAAAATGTCTTTTAACATTGCCTAGGGTACGATTTAATATTATACACAGCGTTTTCCAAAGACTGATTATATTTTCTTCAAGGTAGTTTTTTTTCATTTTGGGACATCGTTCCTTTTCTCTATCGCTAGCAGAAGGCTTTTAGGTTGCAAGAAGCCTTGTGCCAAATTGTACTCTAGTGGAACCTGGAACAAAAAAAGAATGATGTGGAATATATATTAAAAAATGCAATACACACACACACAAACACCTCCCCCGCAAAAAAAGAGAGACTTTAACAATACACGCAATTAAGAGAAAATAAAATGAATAAATCATTTTGAAGAACTACAAAAGCTAAGCAATTTTCAGTGCGACATACGAAGTTCCCTTTTATATTTGAAATAAAGAAGTTTTCACATATTAAGTTACTTTGGTTAGGTGAAAGAAATCGTAATCACTACGGGACCCAGCTTGATTTGGGTCCAAATGTTTGGAACTTTTCACTTCTTGGTTTAAAAAGTTAGACTGTGGTGGTTGGAAGAGTGAATAAAATGTGAATCATAGTGCATGCGCATAAAAGTCTTATCCTGTGCATATTGAAGGAAATAATGGATAATCTTCGTCGATGGATATCATTATTTCTTAACAGCAGTCCACTGGATCTTTACCCTATTCTCATTCGTTAATATTTTGGAAAAATGCTGAAAACAAAATTCGTATAATTATATCTAGCGTTTTTATGGATGTATATATAATTATCTTTATTGCAAAATCAGACAGTAATAAAACCTATTACGAAATTCAGTTGAAAAACTGTACAAAAGTGGATATTTTAGATTCAGGGCTAATGCAGTCACAGCTGGTCGGAGAGTACGTTTGAAGCCTATGCTACTAACTACATTCAGAATACTATGTACAGAGTCTTGCAGCCGAGTTGTCATTGGCCATTACTCAAGAAATATTTGAGCTAGAAATGCGATGGAAAAACTGTTCTGTAGTGCAGTCATAAACAATAGTTGCTAGCGGGCAACAGCTGCACACGGAGCTGTTAAAAGTGTTCACCGATGTAACATTTATTTGTGTTGCAAGCATGACCATAAAGCAAAATTTCGATTGTTGTTACTGATAACGCTATACCTACTCCCCAAGCACCAATTTTTAACCTTCTATCGCCAGTAGATCACATTTGACCTTTGACCTCAAAATACCCATCGTAACCAAAATTCGACGTTTCCGAGATCTACGAACCAAAATATCCCGAGAAACCAATTTTCAGCTTTCTAGAACTGATAGATCTAAATTTGACCTTTGACCTCGAAGGACCTTTCAGATCCGAAATTTCGCAACGTTTCCAACATCTGCAGCCGAAACACCGTCAGAGACTAATTTTCGCATTTCTAGCTCTTGTAGATCAATGTTTGACCTCTATGTGACGTGTATTTGACCTTAAGTCGGAGGTTAAAGATTTTTTCCAAGATCT
The DNA here is from genome assembly GCA_038380435.1 of Ryuthela nishihirai. Classification (NCBI taxonomy): domain Eukaryota; kingdom Metazoa; phylum Arthropoda; class Arachnida; order Araneae; family Heptathelidae; genus Ryuthela; species Ryuthela nishihirai. The sequence goes on from JAWZYU010000004.1 coordinate 13,481,472, forward strand.
ACGACCCGAATTACCTCTAGGTGCAAATTTTCAGAGCTCTACCATTTCTGCTTCATAGTTATAATTAGCGTGATTCCTGTCAGTCAGTCAGCCATCAATCACTCGCAATCATCTATATTACAGGTTCTCAGCGTAGGGTACGAGGTAAATTTTTTGGAGTACGCCGTGAGAGCTCAAAATTTGCTAGATCTAGTAACATGTCCATTTCACTGATTACCCAGTGAAATGTTTATAATTTTATAAGCTTTGTTAAATTGTTTGTCATTTTTGGTGTTTATCAATATATGTAATTTATGAATAAAAAGTTTAATGTGTGTATATATATATGTGTTTTATTTTATTCCCATTGTTATACTATAACTATAATTTTATCTATCTATACAAGGAGTACGCCAGTTACATACACATTTCCAGGGGGTACGTGAAGCATAAAAGGTTGAGAACCACTGTTCTATATGATAAATGCAAGTTTTCAGAGCTCTACCATTTCTGTCTCTATAGTACAGGGTGTTTATAAAGTAACTCTCCATTTCTTTGTGAACAAACCTTTTAATAACTCTCTTTGCGTTACAAATGAATCAAAAACATGAAAAAAAAAACATTAATACGATTCAACATGACCCCCCCTCCCCTTGCATGAAAACACACAATATTGGATATTCAGTGGTAGCACGGTAAACCCTTTCCTAGATGTCAGGTGTAATCTTAACCAATGCAGCTGTGATGCACTGCACCTCGATGAGTTCCACAGTTTCTGATGATACTAGAGGTCGACCAGAACGTTTCTCATCATGAACACTCCCTGTCCTCCGAAATTTGTTCACCAGGGATCTGATTGCTGCCCTTGTTGGCGGTGGTTTATGGAATTTACGAGTGAACTCTTGTCTCACGCCTTCGAAGGACGCACCTCGCAGACGTGCCTCAACTACTGCTATTATTTCTTCAGTCGTGAGCATGATTCACAAAACCTGAAACAGAAAATGATCAGTCAGTGTTTTCAGGAAAATGGATAGTTACTTTATAAACACCCTGTATTTGCTCTTGTATTTGCTTTGCCCGACATTTCTACCTCTAAAATTTCTATAGTATTTGCAATTGAAACTCATCTAGGACACATCCTGTATATGGGTAGAGTTCTGCAGATATGCAGAACAGGTTTATGTCGGCAGAACACTCTTTTAAACATTATGTACTTCATTTTATATGCTTTAAATATGGCAAATTTTCTAGTTGCAAAATTTACTGACTTTTGTTTCTGGGCTTTTCCGGAATCGGAGATATCTGAGAGCATTGGCTAGGCACAACTTGATTTCCATCAGAGCAAATCGCATTCCCAAGCAATTTCTTGGTCCCGCTCCAAAAGGTAAGTAGGCATAAGCAGGATGATCGTGCTGATTCTTTGGTGAAAATCTGTTCAACAAAAAATTAACACCGTATTATTAATAATTCCTTTATATGCAATGGAACTTTATGGAAGTGAGACTATTAAAAGTGAAAACTGTGAATTATGATCTAAAAATGTGATATTCAAGTGCCCATAGGCTTTTAAGACTCTGTCGCACTTGTTATGTGCACAAAAGCTTTACTCAAATAAAACTGGGTCGTTGAATTCCAAATCACCAAAAAATAGGATAAAAGAGAAATAGGTTTTTAAAAATTATTTCTGCTGACTATTAGTTATAAGCACATACAGATACTGAACAGAAAAATGAAAACATTCCGAAGCCAATGGAGAGTCGAATTAGAAGATCGGTGATTTCTACAAGATGCTTTTTATAGGAAAATAGGACTAGATAAATTTAAATCTCATTCAAATCTATCCGAATCACGATTTTCGAAAACTATTTGTTGGATATTTGAAGAGCTATGGAAGCTCGAATACTTAACAGCAAGCAGCAAAGCCAAGCCTAAGAAACTTGTGTAAAACTGACAATTATTGAAAGAACTATTTGCTCAAAATTCTAAAACATGCACTTATTAAATGATTTGAACAATTTTTTTAAAGTTTTAATTAACTTCCGAGATGAATACTTATGATTGACATCAGGCAGTCTAGGGTGGAGTTGAGGGGGATTCCGAGAATTTAGTTTCGGGAGGGGGGATTTCAGAGAGAGTAAGACTTGAGTAGGGTTTCCCAATTACTGAAATATTGCACCGGACAGGAAATGTTAAAATGATATTCTATATGGTAGGGGTTCTCAACGTGAGGTACGCGGTAAAAATTTTTGGGGTAAGCTGTGAGAGCTCAAAAGTCGCTAGATCTAGTAAAAAGTCCCAGTGATTACACAGTAAAATGTTTATAATTTTATAAGATTTGTTAAATTGTTTATGAATTTTTTTGTGTTTACTGATATATGTAATTTATGAATACAAAATTTAATGTGTATATACAAATATGTTTTATTTTATTCCCATTATTACACTCTAACTATAGTTTTATCTATCTATACAAGGGGTACGTCAGTTACATACACATTTCCAGGGAGTACGTGAAGCATAAAAGGTTGAGAACCACTGATATATATGTTTTATTTTATTCCCATTGTTATACTATAACTATAGTTTTATCTATCTATACGAGGGGTACGTCAGTTACATACACATTTCCAGGGGGTACGTGAAGCATAAAAGGTTGAGAACCACTGATATATATGTTTTATTTTATTCCCATTGTTATACTATAACTATAGTTTTATCTATCTACACAAGGAGTACGCCAGTTACATACACATTTCCAGAGGGTACGTGAAGCATAAAAGGTTGAGAACCACTGATATATATGTTTTATTTTATTCCCATTGTTATACTATAACTATAGTTTTATCTATCTATACAAGGGGTACGTCAGTTACATACACATTTCCAGGGGGTACGTGAAGCATAAAAGGTTGAGAACCACTGATATATATGTTTATTTTATTCCCATTGTTATACTATAACTATAGTTTTATCTATCTATACAAGGGGTACGTCAGTTACATACACATTTCCAGGGGGTACGTGAAACATAAAAGGTTGAGAACCACTGATATATATGTTTTATTTTATTCCCATTGTTACACTATAACTATAGTTTTATCTATCTATACAAGGGGTACGTCAGTTACATACACATTTCCAGGGGGTACGTGAAGCATAAAAGGTTGAAAACCGCTGATATATGGAATAAAATTTTATAGTTGTTTTATAAAACTATATTTAGTGCGGGACATATACTATGAGACTAAAATAAAATTGTACAAAAACAACTGTTTTAGATTTCAAAGCAGGTAGACAAGTTTGAAATTTCGCATACGACGACCGGATTTTCGGGGTGGATGGTTCCGGATCCTATGTCCTTCCCTCCTGGGTACGTGCCTGATTGACATCTCTATTATTCAATATTCAATCTTCTATACCTCTTTAAGTACTGAACGGATATTGTTCAAAACCGAAATTATTTAGACCGTTTATGCATAGTAAATACAAAGACTACCTGTAGAAAATAGACTTCAACAATAATTCATCTGAAAAAAATTATCGCTATAAATAATTGTTGAAGTCTCTTTTCTACAGGTAATCTGTATATTTACTATAGATGGATTTTTCATAATAACGCTTAAACGAGAGTGACCTCTTCATTAACATCTGAATCATTAGCAACAATTGGAAATAAGTTGCCTCTCGTGAAGTATAGATGGCACAATGTCCGCCACATCTCACTGAAAGATTTATAGGCCATATCATGGAATTATTTGTCGTCTGATGCGTGGTTTAATTGGTTAGACAGTTTAATTGGCATTTTATATTTATCTTAAGTTTCCATAAAAATTCATTTAATCATTTACGGAGCCTCAAATTTGATTCTCCATTGATAAGTGTTGAGATTTTTTTACATTTTTCTGTCCATTGCCTATATAATAAATAATAAAAATATATATACATGTATATACCCCCCCCCCCCCCCTCAAGCAGCTGCTTGCCACAGAGGTCTGACAGGAGCCTGTCAGTTTATATGCCAGAGTAGAAGGTCTGAGAGAATGACAGGACCTCAGCAGAAAAGCGACATAAACATCCATGCCTTAACCCGGGTCTCCAACCCAGGTCCCTTAGATCAGTAGCCAAGCGCGCTAACCACTCGGCCATGGAACGGCTCTATATAATAAACATACTTTTAATTTAATACTCGCACAGACTCATAATTTGAAGACCTTATAAGATACTGATTATATTTCAAAACTTTTATTGGGAAAGTCTGAGTAAGGACCTCCCATTATTTTTGTAACGTGATGATGATAATGATACTGATTATATATAAGTGAATGAATTATCATATTTTATAGCATATAAGATGTACTCCTAGTTCATCAGGGAATGCGAGGTTTTCTATCCAAAATCTGATTAGAAACTGAAACTTTTAAAACTCAGTTCAGAATTGTTAAAAACATAATGTGATAAATTAATGTGCCGATGAAAAGATTTCTGTTGAATGTTCATTTCTATGCTTAGCACAACGCAAATCGTCATCGTTGTTACGGAACAATGGTTATGGCTGTCGGCGTTATTTACAAGGATTCATTATCTTGCGGGAGGAGACACGCAACTTCACATATTGGACGTAGAGAGATTTTTTTGCCATTTGTATGTAAAAAATGCATCTTATATGTACTAAAAACTGTCTAATCAATCTTCGAATCAGTCACAAAATAAGATTTGAATATTACTGTAAACTCTAGTTGATTAAATGCTTATACGTATGTTTAAAAAATCTTTTTATCTCTCACCTTTCAGGATCAAACTTTTCGGGATCGGGATAGAATTCTGGGTCGTGGTGAATGGCATAAATTGGGAAGCCAACGATCATTCCTTTTGGCACTGTGATACCCGTGTCGCCTAATTTGTAGTCTTCAGTTGCTGTTCGTTCTGATCTGTTGAGAGAAAATAAACTGCTGATGTCGATTTGAGTAAAGGTAGTGTTTGAGACAGACAACCATTATTTTATAGATTTTGTACGTAGAGTAGGATAGCGATCAGAGAAATCAATATCAGTTTATTCAACAACAACAACACATATATATATATACATTTATACTGCATTTGCTATTATATTTGATTTAAAGTATAAAAATCTGATTAGAAATGAAACTTTTAAAACTCAGTTCAGAATTGTTAAAAATTCAATTCCTCACAAGGTTCACAAACTTACCATTACTCGTCAAATCTTTTACATAACTAGGGATTATATGATATAGTTTACTTGACAAAAAATAAAACGTTTCGTACATATATTCTTTCTGATATTTCAGTTAATAAAAGACCTTTCGTTATCCTTGTATTTATTGTAAAACTTCTAATATCCTGCATATCTGAATTTTGTCTCGCATTTATATGGCTCTAAAAGCATATGATTTCTGTATTTGCATGAACCTAACATTTTATAGTTCTGCCTTACGATATCTTTCTTTTCCTTATTAAGTATACATCTAATAATATGGTTTTGGACACATTGAAATGGTTTTAGATATTTGTAAGTTTCACCCCAAGATGAAACTATGATTTAAATAGGATTTAAAAGAAAAATGACATACATCGACTGTTTTTATTCCATGAGAATTAATGTAAATCGGAACTGCAAATGAAAGTGACATTCGAAACACGCTTTTGTACTTCACTCATCCCCCTCCCCTTGAGGGTTTGAGTAACGTATATGTTCTAATGTACTCCTTATAAATAAGAAACTGAAGACGTAAAAAAGAAAACCACTAGACTCAAATATGTCGAAAAAAACCCACTGCAAGTTTCTGCCTACGCCGTTGCTCTGGACAATAAATATCGATTTCGTAGCGTTGTGTTTCTCTTACAGTGCACATACGTAGAAACCTTTCTGGTCGTTTATAACGCTAGCTAAGCTTCAATCGCAAAATCACCTCAGAACGTTTGCTATGTAGTTTTCGAGGCGGATTGATCTGGTGGGAAATTATCCATCATTAAAGGGGGGTACCCTGTAAATCACAGGAAACAAAGGAAAGGTTGTAGAATAAGTTTCAATTATCATTCTTTTTGCATAAAACTGTGCTTTTAATCAAATTTTTGATAATTCAGTCCATTGTTATTAGTATGAAATCAAAATAAACCTAAACTTATAATGAATTAAAAAATAGACTTTTCGACATATTTACAGTAAAGATTACTGCTTTCGACACATTTAAAGTAAAGATTACTGCTTTCGACATACTTAAAGTAAAGATTACATACTAGGGGATGTGTATATGCAATAGAGAATAATATGTGTTTTAAGTTCGTATGACCCATTGGTTTCGAGATATTACTTATAGTGCTGATTTAAGTGTCCTGGTAACTTCTAAATCAGCACTTCTGACAATCTACAGGTAACGGACAGAAAAATGGAAACACAAAGATTGCAATTATTACAAAAAAAAATGCACAAGCCCCTTATAACACCTGTCAACGCATGTCCATGGTGCAAAGAGCACAAGCAGTGGAGACTTGAATAGTGGAGGAATGTGATATGTTCTGATAAATCATCCTACACTTTGTTTCCATAAAATGGAAGAATGCACGTGTGACGCCAACCGAAGGAATCTTACAACTCTGATTTCTTGTTTCCTACTGTTAAGGGTTCTGGTGGTTCTGTAATGGTGTGCGGTGCTTTGTCGTGTCATGGTCTGAGTGCACTCATTCCGGTAGACGGTAAGATCAATGCCAATCACTATTTGAAATCCTGAGTGATCATCTTCATCCAATGGTACAGCATTTCTTTCATAAAGAGGGAGATGTCTCTGAGGATGACAATGCTCCCATCCACAGAGCACATGAAGCACAGAAGTTTGAAGAACATGAGAATGAACGTTTTTACATACCATGGCCATCACAACCACAAGATATCAAACCAGCTAAAAATCTATGGGAACTTCTGGAATGACGTCTCAGGTAGCCTTTTCCTACACCATCGAACAAGCAGGAACTGATCACGTTTCTTGTGGAGAAATGGTATCGTATCCCTGCTGCTGACTTTCAGACACTGGTAGATTCTAGACTCCGACGTATACAGTCTGTACTGGATACACTTGACAGTACAACACGTTATTAGTGATTTTACATTGATGTTTTCGTTTTATGTCCATTACCTGTGAATACTTCAGGCTTTTATCCTTGGAGGCGTCACCATTGTGAGTCATCTTAAATCGATCCCTGAAAATCATCTCCAATATACAGGGTGAATCTGAAAAAGTGGGCAAAACTTTACGGGGTGGTAGAACGCAGCTATACGAGCAATATTCGTCATAGAAAGTATGGGCGGAACGCAAACGGCGAGCCGCTAGGTGGCATTGGAAATGGTATAAAAGGATCGGTCCTCGCACCCAACGGCATTTCTACCGTGGATTGCCGAGAGGATGGCTGGTTATACTAACCACGAAATGGCGGATATGCACTTTGTGTACGGTGCGGCGGACGGGAATGCAAGTGAGGCATTCCTGTTAATAAAATGTTTTCTGAAGTATCTCCTCTCCTTCTTGTGTTCATTCTTTAAATGTGACAGTGGAAAACTACCTTTTAACTTCTCACCGCTTGAGTTCCGACCATACATTCTATTACGAATATTGCTCTTATAGCTGCGTTCTACCACCCCGTAAAGTTTTGCCCACTTTTTCAGATTCATCCTGTATATACACATACACTCTTTGATCTCAAATTAATGTTAAGAAAACGAAAAACTTACCAATGATATGATTACAACTTAAAGTATAAACAAAATCGCATCTAGTAATATACCTTGATACCATGGCAGGATCTAGATAGGGGGAGGGGGGTATGTGTGCCACCTTTCAGAATGCTATTAAGGGTAATATATGCAAAAATTGTTAAACTTATTTATATTTCATGCATTTTTTCTAGAAAATTTTAAAAGCTTTTTAAAACAGAGAGGGAAATGTTATATTGCATTGTAAATGAAGAATCTTGGATCCCTTTTATATTTTTCTTGATTTATTGTGTTTCTTACTCCCCCCCCCTCACTCGATTTTTTTCTAGATCCGGAGCTGCTTGATACTGAAATATAGGACGATTATCTCCCCTAGGGTTAAAATATCGAACATTTGCCATGAACAGATCACTAACATTTGCTGAAATTAGAATGAAAAGTGATACATAGAAATATACACTGAAAAGACAATTTACTACACCCACTCACCTAATAACATGTAGGTTCATCTTTCGCCCTTACAACAGCAGCAACACGTCATGGCATGGACCCTACCAGGTGTGGGAAAAGTTCGAGTAGTATTGAGCCCATGATTACAGGATGGCGGTTCGTAAAGCACCAAGAGTTGCTGGTGGTGGGTTTTGGGGGCTCAAAAACATTTCTCTACGTCGACCCACAAATGCTAAATAGGGTTACAACCACATTATTCCTGGTGGCTGCAGGTTTTGCTAGTTTTGATGTAGTCCTGGTGCACAAGTGCGATGGTTGCACGTGGAAACCTGGACGATCTGCAGTTGCAGATATGGAATACCCTACTTCCTCGCACCGACTATCTACTTATTATCGAACTCGTTCACGTCGCCGTGTTTACCCATCATAACAGTCGCAGGTATCTATTTATAGCCTGCAAGGGGTTTCGGCTGGCCGCATGATTGTGATGGAGTAAGCAGGTTTGTGGATGGGTGTGCTGTTATAATAAATTGTGCTTTCTGTGTATATCAGAAGAGAAATCATTCTTCGCTTTCGGTGCCTCTTGGTTTCTCGAGTGTTACCCCGATCCTTATTTGACCTCGAACGCAGCACCAGATCTAAAAATTTTAACGTTTCTGAGATCTACTAACCTAAAAAACCGTATCCACCAATTCTCACCTTTCTAGCACAGGTAGATATGAATTTAACCTCTGACCTCGAGCCATCATATTCGAAATTTCGTAGCGTTTCTAAAATGAAGAAACAGAAATGCCTCCAGGTTCACAGTTAGATCAGAATTTGACCTCTGATCTTGAAGGACTGGACGAATTCGAAATTTTGTAAAGTTTCTGAGGTGTAGGACCCGAGATAATTCTAGACACCAATTTTCACGCTTCAAGAGTATGTAGATTCCAGTCTGACTGATATAGGCGCCTGATCGTGAATGAGAAAATGGATCCCGAATTTAATACCACTTCTGAAATCTACGACTCTAAATTACACTAGACACCAATTTTTAGCTGTCTAGCACCTGTACATCGAAATCTGATCTTTGAGTAAAAGAACCAATCGTATAGGTAATTTCGAAACATTTCTGTGGTCCCGAAACACACCAAATAACTAATTTTCGCGTTTATAGCAGTTGTTGGTGAAATTTTGACTTCTACATGACCTCTATGTGACCTTGAAGGACGCAGAAGATGCCAAATTTCTGATTTTCCCCGAGATCTATTACCCAGATTACCCCAAGTGCAAATTTTCAGAGTACTACCACTTCTTCATCGCAGTTACAATTAGCGTTATCTCCTGTAATCAGCTATCCATATGATGATACAGCGAGAGTGCAAACTTTAATACATAGATTAAATTTTCACAGTGATATGTGTTTTAAACTTGAAGGTGAATAAATTAATCGTGAAACTTTCTTCATACGTTTAAGTCAATTGAAACTCCTCAATATGATGGTGAAAAATTTATGAGCCTTACCAAAAATTAAATACAATTCGAATATAATTACTCCTGACTATACTCGAAGCAGTGATATCATTTTGTACCAGTGGATGAACAATGCAATGTAGAAATTATTATGCATTTTATTTTCATAAATTATTATTTCTTACCCTGCGGCAGGTGGATACATCCTCAGTGATTCTGAAATGATACAACTCAGATATTTCATGTCTCGGACAACATCATATGTCATCTCCCCCTGCCTCGTAAAAAGAAACAAAGGTTAAGTATTGCACTTTTTATACAAATATCAATGACAAATAAAATAGCAAATAGCACCAACCCACAAGGAGTAATATCAGAGTGGGGAGATGATATGTATATTACTCAGGATACCACTAACGGAATGCATCGGCGATCCAAATCGGAACACCAAAACAGTATCCAGTTAAATAACTGTCACAAAATTTTATCATTAAAAAGGTTTACATTAGGACAATTTTTAGCCACCAAAATTTTTCTGGCGGAAGCAATTGAAGTTAGAATGAACAATAGGGTTCTCATATAAATGCAGATAGCTTTCAGAAGCAGCTTTTGGTGCATTTTCATATTCTCATCGTGTTTTATAATGTTCAGATTGTACATTTCTTTGTACATTTAGTATTGAAAACACCTCTCTCTATAAATATGTCCCACTCCCTCTAAATCCTGTCGTCTTTATACTAAATCTCAAACTTGTGTACCTGCTTTGAAATCCAAAACAGTTGTCTTTGCATAAGTTTATTTTAGTCCCATGTTTTATGGCCGACACTAAATATTGATGAAAAAAACCCTATAAAACCTAATTACATATAGAAGAATATCAACTTGTTCGATGGAATATTTTATTAAATTGGAAACCTTACTCAAGTCTTATTTCTAGACCCCACCCCCGAAACTAAATTCTCAGAGCCTTCCCCAAAACAAAATTTCGACCCCCCCCTCCTAGAAACTAAATCTGGGGTATGTTCCTGGCCAAGATTTAGTTGCGCCCTTCTACTAAATATTTTCTGTCCTTGTTAGGAACATCTAACTTCTGAAGAATAGAATTTTATCCCTACATCTCTCTTTTATTTTAAATACTTTTCGTACTGACTTATAAATTTTATCTGAAAACTCCGAATAAATATTAGTTGAAAAACCCGAAAAATGTTTTTGTTCACAGAGCTAAATCACGATTTCTTTTAGCTTTGTGACGAAAAACCCAGCTTCCCTGCTCCCTTGATTCGTTCCGATTTATCTCATCTAAAATGAATATTGACAGAAGCAGACATTAGGAGAGTTACAAAGGGTCGGACATTGCGAACATCTCAGAACGCCCTGCCATTAAAATGCTGTTTACCGACAAAATAATAAAGAGCTTGAACTCTGCAAGAAGTCTTTTCTTTTTTTTTATAGGTTATGTTCTGATATAACCTATAAAAAAAATAGTAATCTCAGATTTTTTTTATAAAAAGGGTTGGATTGGGTTGTTTTCTCTCTGAGAGGCATTTTTTTCACACAATGGGCTAAATGGCCAGGTCACAAGGACCCCGAGGGCTCAGAGAAAGTTGGGGGAAGGAACTCACTAGACACCTGTTAGGAGACAAATGGTAGCCTGCAGTCAAGGACATCCAGCGTGTTCTTTAAGGTGCACAAGGTACTGCTCTCCAGCACAAAGAACACGCTTAACGTTTCATCCGACGGACATTTCCGAGCCCATCGATGTCCCCTGAACGAGGGCAGGGCGGGTAGCGTTGCAGAGATAAATTACAACGCTGGTCCAGCTGAGATTCGAACCTGGGAACTGTGGATTATGAGATTCGCGCGCTACCAGTTGAGCCACCCCACCAATTTTTATAAAGAGGAAACCAACATTTGAAAATTTATGGCCTTATCGACCCCTATTCCGGTCGGATTGAGTGTGAAAACAAGAGCAAGGTTTTAAAGGGATAAAATATTTGTTGAATTTTTGTTCATTTCGTTGGCTTGTACCATTTTTTAAAAGCATTTTATCCTCTTGTGTTATTTGTGAAGATTGTCCAGTGTCTTAAGGTTTACCTTTCTTTCCATTTTTTTTAATTCTTATTTTTCGTTTGTTTTCTTTTTGTTTATTTCTTTTTATATATTTTGTATTTATTTTCTCATTAATTTTATTGTATCCGTCTTTACTGCAAAATTTTCTTCCAATATATGCTTTCACTTTGTTGAGTTTAAGGCACGCTATTATTTTTCTATTTATAAGCTATAGTAGTATACACTCCGCATCTTAAGTTTGTAATGTATCTATTTTCTGACCAATGGTAAGGGGCGCCCAAATGGAGACAATCTCAAAGTTGACACATTTGGGTCAGGAGATTGTAAACGTCAAGTTAGGAGTCAATAGCGTTCTTATTTGCCAGTGAAGTGAGTTTATGTGTGGCACGAGATGGAACACTTGTTTTATTAAATAAATTTCTGGAGCATCATGTTAGAGAATAAAATTGTGCACTGATGAAAAATTTGCACATCTTTCAAATTTTTATTAAAGTTAGAAAAGTGTAATGAATTTTAATGAAATGTATTCAGTGGTTCTTAAGAAATTGGTACTTTACCGATAATAATGAAAGAAAAGTAAAATACGTATTATCTAGTTACACTTTTAAATTCGTTTCCTTTTTTTTTGCCATCCCGTGGCCGAGAGGTTAGCGCGCTTGGCTACTGATATAAGGGACTTTCCTGGTAAGGCATGGGTGTTCGTGTTGTTTTTCTGCTGAGGTCCTGCCATCCTCACAGTCCTTCTACTATGTCATATAAACTGACAGGCTCTTGTCAGACCTCTGTGGCAAGCAGCTGCTTGAAGGGGTATTTATTCTAATTTTTCAATGTTTGTTTGTAAATTTTAAGCTTTGATGGCCCGCAATAGACAAGGGCTTGTTTCCTTTCTTGTAAGCTGGATTTGGTGTTTACTGCTCATATAATGATGAATCATAAGAACAGAAAAATGTGCATAAATATATGGATATAAAAGATATTCCTTCCGAGAGCCGAATTTACACTTCATGTGCACCTAGACATAAAGTGGGAAATGCTTTAAATGAAATTAATTTAATTTTTTAATGTAATCAGGGACCTCCTCCCTTTGTGTGCGCCCCTGAATTACATTAATAAATATTTTTTGCATTTAACATAAAGAAATAATCGTATCTTTTGTACTTATCATTGTAGGGAATATAGATGAATTGGGCTCATTTTTTCGAATCCGAATCATTTCGAGAATGCTGAGCCCAATTTGGGAAAAAAGTTTCTCTAACGTATCATAAGACATATATACAGAAATATACGTCTCTAATCTTTATTTTATTATTATATTATTAATTATAATCATTTTATGACAAAAATAAAATGTAAATGCTACTTAGAAGGAAAAATATTAGGTAATCTCAGTGAATTGAAACTCTGATGAAGGAGTTTATTATGTGGAGTAAGATATAAGGGACTAGGATATAATGACAGTATATGGGACTGTCGTGTCCCTCTAATTTATTTTTTATTTATTTATTGATGTATTTTTATTGTATTTTTATTATCGTATATATTTTACGTATTTAGTGGGTTCTTGAGTGCTGGATGGGGGTTTGCGTGACTCACTGTTGTTTTCGGATATGAAGCTGACTGCGTGCATGGAGATCACTTCCAGAAATCTTTTATGGCCATAGACGACTAGCCTGGGCTCGCGGTCGGTACAAAAGGCTAGAAGGGAGATTGAAGCGGCAGTTTTTTGGTGTGTGCACGTTGAACTAAAGGTCGTTTCGACAAACGTCAGAAGGACGCCGTGTCTGTGTCTTACTCGAAGTAACCCTTGAAGGGAGGGTGTGATTCCAGAAGGAATTGAGATTCTGATGTGAATCTGATAACAGTTTGTGGATACGAATGAACACAGTGTAGGCAAAGGTTGATTATCCTTTTGCCGAGTCTGAGGTCTGTAAAGTGAGAACTTGCAGAGTGTTTGATTCTCCACCTCATTGTTAATGTTTGCAGCAGCAAAGCAGCAAAGGCTCACGGAGTTGAGCTTATCCACAGCACTTGAGTGTATAAAGTGCAAATAAACTGTGTCGTCCCTATCCAACTCTCGTGTAGTTAATTGATGGACCATTGTTATTCATCATTCAACACAGCAAAGTTGAGGCATAAAGTGCCACGGACCTAAAAACCCGCGAACCTGTTTTTTCACCGCAGTGAGGGTGAAGTAATCATCGAGCAACAATTTCATTGTCCTCCGGCGGCCACGACATTTGGCCCAGTCCCATCGTATTCCGAATAGGGAGGACATCACATCTGGCTTAGTCAGACAGGATCAGAGATACTGGTCATCACATGTGGCTCAGTCGGACAGGATCCGAACTGGGAGGTCATCACAGGGACTAAGGGTTAATGATCTCAGTACTTTAGCCATTGGTAACACAAATAATAATGGTAAAACAACTATTGACGAGCTATAAACATTGTCCCAGGAAATTTAATGGAACGGGAGATCTACACTGCTTGTAACTAATTTAAACTTATCATGGAACAAAAAAATAAAGTGTTTATTATTAATCTTTAATTAAAAGAATGGTTAGAGTTATTAAGCTCACGCTTTTCTCAAAAGCTTCACCCACTTCCTTGATGAGTAAAATATACTATTCATAAAAAGGAAGGATATAGATAAGATCTTACGTGTTTTTCAAAAGCTTCATCGACCTCCTTGATGAGTTTCTCCTGGCAATCGGGATTTACAGCCAGATTGTAAGCACAAAAGGAAAGAGTGGCAGCTGTTGTTTCGTAGCCAACCATGAAGAAAAGGACGCACTGGGCAACCAATTCGTCTCGTGTTAGAGCTGAGGAAGAGAAAGTGAAGTAAAACATCTATCAGAGGTTTACAGTATGAATGGAAATCTCAAAGCACGTTTCGTAGTAGAAAACGAAGAATTTAAAATTATGATTAGTAGCAACTCCAGACTTCAGTAGTCTTAAGAAAATAAAGACCACCATCTCTGTATAAAATACAACAAACACTTGATGTTCCTGATTTTAATAGCTATCAACACAAGTATTATGATCGAAATTTACTATTCTACAAGCAGACTAGCTGATTTGCGGTCATAAACGTTTTTTAAAAAAAGCTCATCAGGTTGAAACCCCCAAAATCAATGTGAGGTAAGATGCATAAGATTGTAAAATCCCACAACTGTCACGTTTTCCAAATGTGCTCATCTTGGTGAATATTTTACCCCCATTGGGATTTAAATCGACAATTTTGTGCCTGTGTAAACGTCACCTCTGCACTCCAATGGTAATGACGACACTGTAACAGAGGGGCACAAAATGAACTCCTAATCTGAAAAGATTAACAATAGGAAGTTCATTCAACAAAAAAGCTTAGAAATAGGGCAAGTTGGTAAGAAAGCATTATGATGTTAATGAGACGATCATTAGGTACATTGAATTTTTTGTACAATATAAGAGCGAGTGTTTGTGCTACCTTTGTGTAACAAAAGCGTCATTTGTTAAGAAAAGCTATTTTGTTTGAGAAAAACGGAAAAACCATCTACACATATGTTCGGAAAGTAACGTCCAGAAAAGGTCATGGGTTGGGTTGGGTTGTTTTACCTCTGAGCGGCACTTTTTTGCACACCATGGGCTAAATGGCCAGGTCACATGGACCCCGAAGGCTCAGAGAAGGTTGGGGGAGGGGACCCACTGGAACAGCTGTTGGGAGACAGATGGTAGCCTCCCGTCAAGGCCATCCAGCGTGTTCTTTAACGTGCACAGGGTATGGCTCTCCCGCACACGGGGCCATGGCTTAACGTCCCATCCGACGGACGGCGGCCTTTCCAAACCCATCGGTGTCCCCTATTGACCGTGGGCAGGGCGGGGAATTTTGTGGAGATAAATCTCAACGCTGACCCAGCTGGGACTCGAACCTGGGAACTACAGATTACCAGCCTGGCGCGCTACCGACTGAGCCACCCCCGCCCCTGTAAAGGTCATGGGATTCACTCATTGGTGTCTTATGAACATTTAAAAAAAATTGTTTTGGGTTAATTAACCATATTTTTACTCTCAGAAAGAAATATTTATTTCCACAAAAACGAATTTGTAGTGGAAATGTAGGTATAATGCTTCGACCCTATGTTTCAATTTCGCTATGTGTCACTTGCCATATCTTGTCTTTAGTGATGTTTTTAATGGATAGAGCCATCGAATACGGCAAAGGTTAGCTGTTTATGCAGAAGTATAGTATCATGTATACATTTAGAAAGGGAGAGGATTAAGTTATTACTAGTACCCAGGGCCGCCGAGAGAATTCATGGGCCCCTATGTAATATTATGCTCGGCCCCCCCCCCCTGAAAACTTTTTATCTTTACAAATCATTAATAGCAATTATTCTGGACACAATGATGACATACAGAGGAAAAAAAGCCTGTTGCGCAGTCAGGCATGCAAAAACATAGGTCTACACAGTTTGTGTCACATAAAACGTTTTAGCATAGGATCGATATATAGCCTAACTAAGAATAATTATTGTAAGAAAAAGTAGAGTCACTTAATCTGACGGGCCCTTATTGCTGACGGGCCCCTATGCACTAGTCCCCCTTGCCCCCCCCCCCCTGTCGGCGGCCCTGCTAGTACCTAAGCAACTGTAAAAGAATTTTTCACTTACTTATTAATGCAAAAAAGCGGAGTTTATCCACCTATTGGGGAGTAAGAGAGCAAGTCGCTGGGCCAGTGCAAACCTCTTGACCACCACACTCTGCCACTTGAATTTCATATTTTTAGCATGAATGCTATTTTACAATATTGTGCTTATGTTAATTTTAAGATCATTGCAAAATAAGTTAATACTTGAACCACAATTTAAATATCTACTTTGTGAGAGTAAAGACTATTTATTAATTGTGATTTCTGTCATTTTTTCCCCCTCTAGAGACATGATTTGTTATCCAAGATTATAGTCAGAATCATGATAATCTTACAGATTATTTTGAATACGTAAAAAAAGTTGAGTTAACTAATTAAATGGATATACTGCAGTTTCACAATAAATTCGAACTCTTGAATCTTTATTGCTTCTCTCAAACTCGCTTTTTATAAGTGTTATTATTAAATGGATTCTTCTTATTAGCACATCTTCATGGCAATAAGACTACAGGAATTCATTTCCTTTTATAAAACCAAAAACGTTAAAGTTAACATTTGAATCTACATTCTTTGCTTCTTATTAGAAGTTATACAATGCTTTTATGTTCGTATTAGAAACCAAATGATAACTTACTCTTACGATAATCGATTTTGAATACTTCTTTGTTTTTTTCGCCGTGGCCTAAATCGTCTTCTTCCTCTTCCTCTTCCAAATCCATCATTTTAAAACCATCTATGGTATTTTTGGCCTCCAAGTCTTCTTTAGCGGCATCCATCATCATTTGTAAGAAATCATTTCCTTTCTTGTAAGAGAAAATAAAACGTTTTAAAACACCAGCTAGCAATCAGTCAGAAATGTTTATCACAATATAATAAAGAGAAACGTATTAACATTAGATAATTTTTATTTCGGATGAATTAGTTAATAAGGGCCCTAAAATTCTGGGGAGAAAAAATCTTGGAATGCACAATTTTGGATTGGCACCAATGTTGAGAATCATTGAAAAATTAAACTGATCAACAGTTAGACATTCAAGATTAGAAAAGCCTTTTTCCACATTTCTTTTTCTGCATCCTAAGACCAAAATCTTGACTACTTCAAACTACTAACAATTCGATAGTAAATAAGTGAGCTACTTGTCTGAAAATTTTTATTCCAATATATGATATAACCATGTAAAACACGATTAAGAAATATTGCGATTAATTATGTTAATGTATGATATTATAAATATTAAATTTAATAAACTAATGTTTCACATGTAAGCTGCAAAAATGTTAAAACAATTAAAAAAATGATTACAAGCTATTATAAAATTTACTTATATCTGGCCAGTGGTTCCCAAACTCTTTGGGCGGAACGCTCTCTTTTTTTCGAACGCCTTTCCCCCCTCTTCACGGAAGGTTATGTTAATCTCTGAAATATCCCATATTTTATTTAATCTATGTAGGAAAACGCCCCCATTTGGAACTGTTCTTTTCTGATGCTTAACAGAAACATTTTGGGGTTCTCTTTTCGGTGAAAAATAACTTACTAAAGTGGAATAAATAGTTCAATAATTAATCAGAAATGCAAAGTGAATAAGAATATAGGTAATAAACAGGAGACATCATTTGTTCTAGTTCGTCTTTAAATGATGATATGAAATAAAAAACATCACTTACTATGCCTTTCTTTTTCCTCTCTTCTATCACTTGCAGTGTAACATCACGGAAGAAATTTGCCTGCTTTGGACCGATCACTTTCAAAAGCTTAAGGAATGCGAAATTCGGTAACAAAACTGAAAATAAATGTAAATGAAATTACAGTTTAGAATTTTAGCAAAACTAAAAAAGCATATTTTTTTTCACCATAGTTATACAAAGTGCTGGATGCAGTGATATAGCTTAATGACTGCAAGCATTTTAGACTGTATACATTTAGTTTCTTAGAGAAGTTTATTTATATTGATATGTATTTAATGAGATGAAGACAGCGTGAGTTCATAAATAGCATATATGTATATCATACTAAAGTATGATTGATGTAATTTATTACAATTGCACAAAATTTATACAAATTAATTAATTTTATCTAGATACAAGTATTTGCATTCCTCTTAGCATAAAGACAAACCATTTTTGTATTGAATCTCATTTGTGACATAAATTAACTTTAAGAACACTTTATACCTTATAGATGTGAAACGTTCAACCTTGATCTCCCTTGATAGAGGACCCAAGGACAAACCTTATTGCCGACTCCTTTTTACCACCGGAACCAGGCTTCATCTTAAATCGAATAAAAGCAGTCTTCTTACGTTATATAACACAACACTAATTTTTTATACACTATATTTTCTTTCTTCACTACTCCACTATATCTTTTTGCTTTCTTTCACAATTCTCACTTTTTTTAAAGCACCAACGTTCTCAACAGTTGATAACGTAAATCGTCACGCTAAGCATAGGCGAGCGTTCATGACACACCTGCCACAAGCCATTGTCGCACGTTCATCTGTCGTAACATTGCCCCCTCCTTAGGACTTGTTCGTCTCGAACAATTCTGGATTCCGAAACCTCTTCAGATCTTTGATGAAACGGGGCCAAACGATCCACGTGAACCATCTTGCGCTTTGTAGTTGGACGTCAACGAATGCGATACACCACGTCGTTAATCCTGTTAACTACCGTATATGGACCTTCCCAAGGTTTCTGAAGTTTTGGAGAAAGTCTCTTCTTTCTATGTGGATTGTACAGCCAGACAAGATCTCCTTGATTGAAAAGAGTTCCATTTGATTTACTCTCGTATCTCGTTTTGGTTCTCTCGCTTGCTAAGTTGATGTTATGTCTAACGGAGTGATGGATTTCTTCTAGTCGTTGTAATTCTTGTACGTATTGTGGAGTGGATACAGGCATCGCTTCTGGCCGACCATATGAAAGGTCACAAGGGAGACGTAACTCTCTTCCAAAGAGCATCATGGAAGGTGTCTGTCCAGTTGTCTCATGTATTGCTGTTCTGTATGCCAAAAACAGAGTGGTATATGGCGATCCCAATCACGCTGATGGTCATCGACAAACAATGCTGGATGTTGTGCAATTATCTTATTAAATCTCTCAACCATACTATCCGACTGAGGGTGTAGGAGAGTTGTTCTGGTTTACTGAATGCCTAATAACTGACAGATACCTTTAAATACATTGGATTCAAAATTCCGTCCTTGGTCAGAGTGGAGTTGCAAAGGTACTCCATACCTACTAATCAAGTTATTTACTATGATCTTTGCAACTGTTGTTGCTTCCTGGTTTTGGATGGGATAGACCTCAGGCCACTTCGTGAAATAATCCATTATCACTAATAAATATCGATTTCCATCATCAGTCCTAGGAAACGGACCCATTACATCAATAGCTATTCTCTCAAAAGGGGCACCAACGTTATATGTCTGTAGCTTACCCCGACTCCTAATCTTACAGCCTTTCTTTGCTGCACAGACTTCACATTGCCTACACCATCTTTCAACGTCCGCCCTACTTTTCAGCAAATGAAATCGTTCCCTGGCTTTGGCTAATGTTTTATTCACACTGAAGTGTCCTCCAGTAGCACTATCATGTACATCTTTCATCACTAGTTCCACTTGGGAGCGAGGAAGCTGGAACTAGTGATGAAACCTAGCGATTTGTCCTTCAGGGATTTTAAAGTTCAGTAACCACCTGAGTGCAGCATGATCAGTGCGTATAAGAAATTTCTGGCCATAGAGATAACGATGAAAATGTTTTATTGCTTTTACTATTGCTAACAGTTCTTTTCGTGTGACACAATAATTTCGTTCTGGTTTGGATAGAGGTTTTCTAAAGTATGCAATAACCTTTTTTTGTCCGTCTTGTTGTAGTGAAAATACAGCACCAATTCCTGTATTACTTGCGTCAGTATCTATTATGAACTGTTTTCCAGTTTGTGGATATGATAACACTGGTGCTGTGGAAAGAGCACCAGTTTAGAGCACCAGCTGTTGGAAGGCTACGTCACATTCAGTGGTCCACATGAACCGCTGACCGTCCTCTGTCAGACGATGTAATGGCCTTGCGATGTTAGAGAAACCCTTGACAAATCTTCTATAGTAGGTGCAAAGCCCAATAAAACTACGAAGTTGATGAACATCTTGTGGTGGAAGCCAGTCTCTTAGAGCTTCTATCTTACTAGGATCAGTCTTAATCCCTGATGTAGTGATCACATGACCAAGGTAATGAACTTCTTGCTGGAACAGTTTATACTTTGTCGGTCCTAATTTTAGCTTGGCTGCCCTAAATTTTTCAAACACTTGACGAAGATTTCTCAAATGTTTTTCAAAAGTATTTCCAAGATCGACGATGTCGTTCAAGTAAACCAGGCAGACCTCGCAAGACAAACCTTTGAGCACCGACTCCATTAGTCGTTCGACTCATTAGTCGTTTGGCAGTTTAAAGTCGCATTTCTTTAAACTGCCAAAGTCCATTTCCTATAGTGAAAGCTGTTTTCTCACGTTCTTCTTGATCTATCTATACCAACTTGCCAATAACCGCTCTTTAAATCTAACGTTGAGAATCATTCTGTCTCAGATAGAGTGTCCAGTGTATCATTAATCCTGGGTAAAGGAAAGCAGTCTTTATTTGTTATATCATTGAATCTGCGATAATCTACTCAAAATCGGGTATATCCATACTTTTTCTTGACAAGAACCACTGGTGATGTCCAGGGACTCGTACCCCACCTTGAGAACCCCTACTCTATCTACCCCTACTCTAGATCAGTGGTTTTCAACCTTTTTACACCTGCGGACCGGTGTAAATAGGAGAAAATATTTCACGGACCGCTAAGGCAGAAATAAAAACCATTATTTCTATAGTGTTTTGTGCATTAGTTTTTAAACCTAATATTATAAAATGAAAATTCTATAGTTATTTGAAATAACCAGAACCCGAGCAGTAAACAAAAATGCTATTAATAGAACGTCTTGACTTTTGACATCTTCCATGAAGGGATTATTAATCCAAAGGTTACCTCTACGAGGATCCTCATTTTCAGGGTAATAATGATTAAAATTTTGAGCTAACGCTCTTAAAGCTCTTAAATGTTGATTTATTATATTGAATATGACTTTCCGGTTAACGTGAGCAGCAATCAAAAATTCTTGCAAAAGTGGAAACATTTCTATATCTTCCTCTTGTACGCGACTATCCCAAAAAGCCAGCTTCTTTTTGAACGCATCCATCTTATTTCTCAGTGTAAAAATATTTGTGCATAATCACTGGAGAGAAATATTAAGTTCGTTAAGGAGACTAAATATGTCCGCCATGTATGCAAGCTTAGCCATCCATTCCTCATCCAACAAAGGCGAGTTTCGCTCTCTCAGAAACTGCTTTACTTCTTTCTTCCGTTCGACAAGGCGTGAAAGAACCCTTCTTTTCGATAACCATCGTACTTCCGCATGGAGAAGGAGATGTTGGTGTTGCGAGTCCATACTTTCACACAGTGTCGTGAACAATCTGGAGTTCATGGCTCGACTACGAATTTCATTTATGATTTTCACCGCGTCTTTCATCATAGTGTTTAGTTCAATAGGAAGCTTCTTTGCAGCCAGGTGTTCCCGGTGGATCATACAGTGAGTGGACAAAATTTCTGGTAGAGCAACATCCTTTATTTTTGCAACTACACCTGAGCGATGTCCAGTCATGCTCGCAGCACCGTCTGTACACACTCCGACGCATTTGCCCCTGTCTAAGGCCTGCTCTTGGAAATACTCACAAGAGTGCTAAATATCTCTGAACTAGTGATCCGTCCAGGTAAGTCAAGGCAACAAAGAAGTTCCTCCCTAAAGTCTTCATTTTCACTATACCTCACGAAGCAAAGTAGAATAGCATGGTTACTCACGCCAGTTGATTCATCATGTTCTATCGCAAAACAACTCGATTTCTTTATCCCCTCTACAACTTGCTCTTCAATATCGGTGGCCATGTCAACCATTCTCATCTGAATGGTGTTGTCCGAAAGCTGTATAGTCTCTAGTTTTAGAGTGGCTTGAGGACCCAAAATTTCCCGAGCGACATCTAAGATGCAAGGCTTTACTAACTCTTCACCAAAAATTAACGGTTTTTTCATTTTACATATTCGAAGAGCAACTAAATAAGACACTTGAAGCAGCGACTTGCCACTAGTCGTCATCTTCTTCATAAGACTTTTCTGGCTTTTCATCTGGTTGTGTAACCTTTCAAAAAAATCCAGTGGCTTATCTGTAAGATTGCTATGCTTCGAACTCAAATGACGAGCAAATTTGGAAGGTTTCATAGCATCATTTGATAGAATTTCTGAACATACTACGTACAAGGTCCGTGGAGATAGGGCTCAGTCGGTAGCGCGCCAGGCTCGTAATCTGTAGTTCCCAGATTCGAGTCCCAGCTGGGTCAGCGTTGAGATTTATCTCCGCAAAATTCCCCGCCCTGCCCACGGTCAGTAGGGGACACCGATGGGCTTGGAAAGGCCGCCGTCCGTCGGATGGGACGTTAAGCCGTGGTCCCATGTGTGGGAGAGCCATATCCTGTGCACGTTACAGAACACGCTGGATGGCCTTGACGGGAGGCTACCATCTGTCTCCCAACAGCTGTTCCAGTGGATCCCCTCACCCCAACCTTCTCTGAGCCTTCGGGGTCAATGTGACCTGGCCATTTAGCCCATGGTGTGCTGAGGAGTGGTCAACCACACAGGGTCCTGATGCTGACCATATAAACCTACTGGACAGGACAGATATATGGCTCTGAGCTTGATTATGGATCCTGATTTTGCTGCACTGGTGGGCTTCTGTGGAGGGAAAATCTTCCGCTGTGTTTTCTGTTTGTTTGTGGGTTGACAGCCCCAAGTGAATAGATTCACAGGATATGTTTATCAGCTGGTGGATAATCCTGAGCAGAAGTCATCGCAGGCACCTGAACTCTTTTCTTCTATTGGCATCGTCAAATTCTACATTGGAGGAAGTCTTCCAGTGTAGATGGCTTCAGCCTTTAGTAGTGGGGGAACGGGTCTTTGCCCCATGTCTGCGATTAGGGGGCTGTTTGATATTGTCAGCATTCCCTCTCTCAAAAAACATAGTTTCTTTAAACATCCCACTAACCATTTTCTCTCCATAGGTAGTTGGAATGTGAGGACTCTGCACAGAGCTTTTTCTCTTGATGTCCTCACACAAGAATTCCACCATTATAATTTAGATATTCTCGGCTTGCAAGAGACCAGATGGACAGATAAAGGTCAGATTCTTAAAAATAATCTTAAATATCTCTTTTCAGGGAGGACGACAATAAGCATCACCAAGGCGTGGGTCTGCTTCTCAGCAGACACGCTAGCGATGCTCTTCTAGGATATGAGTGCATTAATGAAAGGTTTCTTAGAGCAAAATTTCAGACAAGCGTTAAAGACTTGAATGTTATCTGCTGTTATGCCCCCACTGAGGATGCCGATGAGGATGAGAAGGATAGGTTTTATGAACAACTTCAGGATATTTTGAATTCTGTCAAGAAAGGAGATATTACCCTTGTTCTTGATGACTTCAATGCCAAAGTTGGTACTGACTCTGACCTTTGGGGAGGAGTAATAGGCCCTTTTGGTATTGGTAGCTGCAATGGCAATGGGCAACGTCTCCTACAGGTAAGTAAACTCAATGGATTCAGAATAACTAACACATATTACAAACACCGCGACATACATAAGTACACATGGGTTTCACCTGATGGGCTGCATAAGAATATGATTGATTACATATTAATTAACAGCAAATGGGCTAGTTCTGTTAGGAATACCAGGGCATATAGGGGAGCTGAAATTGGATCTGACCATTACCTTGTTAAAAGTGTCTTGCAACTTAAACTTAAAAAGTGTTGTGCTAGGGTTAAAAAATTTACTTTTAATACTGAAGCTCTGAAAAATCCAGTTATAGCCAAAGCTTACCATGATAGGTTACTTAGTCATTATGACAGTCATGGTTTGCTTACTACTGAAGTTGAGGAAGAATGGGATCATTTTAAACAGGCTTTTTTGGACACTAACAGTAATCTTTTAGGAAAAAAGGAGCAGAAGAGGCAAAATTATCTGAGTGATAAGGCACTTGAGCTTGTTTCGGAAAGAAAGAACTGCAGGAATGCCCTTAATCAATACCCTACTAGTCCTAATAGAAAGCATTACAGAGACCTTAATAAACTTGTAAAGGATCAGTTAGCTGCTGATAAGAATCTTTGACTTGATGGTGTGGCTGACAAAGCCGAGGAAGCAGTTAGACAGAACAACAGCAGAGATCTGTACCAGATAATTAATGTTTTGTGTGGTAGAAAACGGACAGGCATACAAGGATTGAAGGATAAACAAGGTAAGGTTATAGAAGGGGAGGATTCTGTCATGGCTAGGTGGGCTGAGCATTTCAGTGATGTTCTAAACAATGTAGCTAGTTCTACTCCCATTGTTTGCAATGATGATAGATGCATTGGTGGCTTTAATGTTGGCCCTATAACACAATCTGAACTCGATTTCTAAACTTAAAAACTAACACTTTCTAAACTTAAACTTCATAAATCCCCAGGGGTAGATGAAAGTACTACAGAAATGCTAAGAGCTGGGAATGTTTCGGTTACCACTTGGATGACTGAAATTCTGAATATCTTTTATGATAAAGGCATGGTTCCTAAGGATTTTACCAGAGCTATTGTTATCCCTATTTTCAAAAAAGGTGATCGCAGTTCTTGTGATAACTATAGCGGTATCAGCCTACTCTCTGTTCCAGGTAAAGTTCTTTCCATGATTGTGCTTAATAGAATTAAGAATCTGGTTGACAGTCAATTGCGTGATGAGCAATGTGGATTCAGAAGTGGTAGGGGATGTGTGGATCAGATATTTTCACTTAGGCAGATTCTTGAGAAATGTTTAGAGTTTCAGAAACCTTTGGTTGCTAGCTTTGTTGATTTCAAAAAGGCTTTCGACTCTGTTGATCGTCATAATTTGTGGTTGATTGTGAAATCATATGGTATACCAGACAAGTTAGTTAACATAATGAAAGTTCTCTATAATAGCACTGAGTCGTGTGTGAGAGTTGGTAAGGCTTTTAGCAATTGGTTTAGCATTACTTCTGGTGTTCGACAAGGGTGCATTTTGTCTCCTTTTCTCTTAAGCTTGGTTATTGATTATGTTATGCGAAATTCATTGCAAGGGAAAGATTTTGGCCTTAAATGGGCTGGAGATACGAAAATTTCTGATTTAGATTATGCTGATGATTTAGCCCTTTTGGCAAATGATGTTGATGAGTTAATCTCATCAACATCATTTGCCAAAAGGGCTAAATCATCAGCATAATCTAAATCAGAAATTTTCGTTCATTCAGCTAATCTTTCATTCGAGCTTTTGATGAGACTGGTAGTAGAGTAGGTTTGGTTATAAACAGAGAGAAAACTAAAGTGATGAAAATTGGTCAGGCAGGCTGTGATTCAGTTAATCTGAATGGTTGCAGTCTTGAGCAGGTGTCACAGTTTAATTATCTTGGGAGCTCTGTAGCAGATAATGGTGATGTGCGGCATGAGATTAACAGACGAATAGGGATTGCTGCTGGGACTTTTAAGAATCTATGGAGATTGTGGAGAAATAGGCGTATACACCTAAAGACTAAAATTAGACTGTATAATAGTTTGGTTCTTTCTAGGGTTAGTTATGGTAGTGAAACTTGGACACTTTGTAAACAAGATAACAGGAAACTAGATGCTTTTGATTCCAGATGCTTACGCAGTATCTTGGGCATTAGGTGGTTCAACTTTGTAACTAATGATGAGATTAGGCAAAGGAGTTTGCCACCTCCTTTAAGCAGCATATTGTGGAGAGAGAGACTCCGTTGGTTTGGCCATGTTGCCCGTATGAATAATTATAGATTGGTGAATAAGGTTATGAACAGTGTGCCTAAAGGCCTCAGAAAGAAGGGGAGACCTAGGATGCGGTGGGCAGACAATGTCAAACAGGACCTTGTTAGAATTGGTGTGCAGTGGCCAGATGCAGTAGATGTAACTCAGGATAGACTTGCTTGGAGAACTAAATTGCACGGTCTGGTTGGACCTCCGTAGCCCATGGCTGCTTGAGGATGATGATGATGATGTACAAAAAAGTGCCGCTCAGAGGTAAAACAACCCAACCCAACCCGTGGAGATAGTTCACTGCCAGGGTCTACAGTGAAACCAAGCTTTAAGTACTCTTTATCATAATGCCTAACAAAGTTTCTTTTCTTTTTTGGTTTCTGTCGCACATTCCGAAGTGTCAACACATTTCTTTTTCCTTGTTTCTTCTAAACTTGAAGCACTCGTACTTGACTTACTTTCAGTGTCTTCACTATTCTTCTCCTGACAATTGTTCTTGTTTTTAAGGAAGGTTAAAAGGTTTTGCTGTTTGTCTTTCTTTTTTTCCATTTTGTAGGGTTAAAATTTTGTAACACAATGACACAAGAAATAGCTTGCTTTCCGAAATACCACAAGACAATATTAAGAAACAATATGCACGGGCGCAGCGAATTTAAGAGCGTTCGGGGAAGGCAAGTTGCGCAGGATGTGACTAAGATCTATTGTCGATAGACGAGCTGTACTCGTCGTCGCGCGCAGCGCTGTCCCGTTACATGATCATGTGTACCATGTGTTAAAAAGTAATAACTTTTTCGCGGACCAGCGGTTGAAAACCACTGCTCAAGATCATAGTTTATCTCTCGCGGACGACGCTGTCTCTTTGAATTTCTTGATTACTTACATCTGATCAAATATAAATTTCGAACTGCATTTGAGAGCTGTAACGTGCGTTTTCAATTGAATTATGGATTTGGAAAGAGTCCGAGTATACCAGTGTAGGTTACAATGTTGGAGATTGCTATTCTACAATACTGTAGAACAGTGGTCTACCCAACCTTTTGTGTAAATGGACCCATTAAATCATCTAACCCGCAGCGAGGGCTGCAGAGAAAAAAATACAAATGTGAAACTAATAATAAATATATCTTTACACTTATTTCATTATCACGCCAAAAGAATAAAACATTTCAACCCTTAAATACAGACAAGTGATCTGAGAGATCACTGAAAACGAATCATTATCTCAGTTTTTAGCACATTTCTTATTCACTACAGTTAAATGTTTTTATTAATTTGTTCATGAGAATGTAATTATAAGTCTTTCATGCAAAATTTATCTTTTAAAACTATGGAATATTAAAATTTTTTGGCAACATTAAAGAGATAAAATATAATAAGAAAATGGGGGATAAAATGAATTATACACTGAAAGAACTCACAGAATAAAAGAATTACCCAAAGGCGAGCTTTGAATGCATTTCTGGCATGGGTGACGAAAGGGTTGTTGGGGTCGTTGTGAGAATCAATTTTTGTGGCAAAAGCGCTGCTGGCGATCACATCCATCGTAAAGGCTCCGAATATTCTAGATTAGACAAAAGATGATACTTAAATAATCATGGCTATTTGGAAGTATAACAACAATATATTTAAGAATAAAAAATACCTAATTTGCGAGAAATGTTTTTGCAATGTTTTATATCTTTTTCGCAATAGGATTGCCAACTTTAGAAACAATATTTTACGAACAAAATGGAAAAATTATGGAAAACATAATATTTTTAAGGACACATTTATGTTTCAAAATAAAATGACTGTGTATGGAAAACTGAACAGACTAAAAATTTCGTTTATTATTACTTCACCAAACTTTACAAAAGCAATGCTCAATTTTGCATGACGGTTAATTTTATTTGTTTTTCAACATTAGAATATGCTTGTTTGTATTCCTAATAAAATTTTCTATCTTCAACTAATTTTTGGAGAGATCGAATCATAAAGACTGTCTAAAATTAGATATTTTTATAATCAATGCATTTAGAATTTTTAACATATTCCATCTACATAGTTAAGGATTAAATAAAAAGGTCTGTGACGAAGGCGAGACCTCATCAGAAAGACAACACAAACACGCCTGCCTTACCCGAGGCTCGAACCCAGATCCCTTTGATCAGTAGCCAAGCGTGCTAATCACTACCCTCATTTCAATCATGGGTTGGGTTGTTTTACCACTGAGCGGCACTTTTTTTTTTTTGCACATAATGTGGCTGCACATAATCAGGTTATAGGACGCCAAGGTCTCAGAGAAGGTTGGGGAAAGAGAACCCACTGGACAGCTGTTAGGAGACAGATGGCAGCCGCTCATCAAAACCATCAGTGTGTTCTTTAACGTGCACTGGGCATGCCTCTCCCTTACATGAGGCCATGGCTTAACGTCTCAACTGACGGATGACAGCCTTTTCAAGTCCATCAGTGTCCCGTACTGACAGAGGGGAGGGCGGAGAGGTTTGCGGAGATAAATCTCAATGCTGATCCAGGTGGGACTTGAATTAGGGAACTGCAGATTACGAGCCGGGGGCGAGCTGGAGCCTGCAGATTACGATACCCGCTCTCGCTTCATTTTAATCTTGAATGTTAGTTATACTAAGTTAGGTGTCTAGTTCAGTGTTTCAAAAATTAGAAACTTTCGCTGAGGAAGCTGCGCAGCAGTGAGACAGAGTCATTATGCCTGTTCTGAAATAAATTGCTGGATGCAAACTGTGATAAGTTAAAGATGGTGAAGAAAGTGTTCGGAAATTTAACATTATATAATGTGTATCAATGATAACTTAAATGTGGATTAACCTTCACAATAAGAAAAAATAAAAGTTATTTAATTACGTTTGGAGCAAGATATTATTATTTTTACCCAAATAACTATCTTTCGCAAAAGAAACAAACAAACTTTTATTAAATATAAATTTTTAACATGCTTTCATACGGCAAACAGTTTTGGAAAAAATATACCATTTAACAATATTTTGTTAATTAAAACCAAATCTGCAGTTACTGCTCCCATATAGGCCCACGGGGATTGAAGGGGTTAAAAGACTATAGAATGTATCGGGAGGAAACCTGGGTTGTTTTTAGGATTATTTCCCTATGCCTTTAAGTCAATGAGTGATCATTCTCATTTATATGAAACAAATTCTTTATATGAAAGCATGTCTTAAGTTTGATGACAAATCAGATCATTTCTTAAATGGAAAATGACTTTATAATCGCTTACTTATATACCACAATGAATTATTTTTGCATTTAAAGAAATGTTTAGGCCTCATTTTTAAAGCACTTACTAGGGTGATTCATAAGTTTGTAAGTTTTATCGTTTCATTATTTTTCTTACGAATCACTCTAGTATTAAACAAAGTTAAAGGAGTACAATCAGGTAACAGAAATTTATTTCTGTACCTGATTAAAATGGTAAATAACCATTATTTATTTCTTCTTGAAGCAAAATTCCGACAAATATTTCTTTCAGCAATCAGCGTTTACTTATCTGAGTATTGTAAGTTGAATGGTTGATAAAGTAACACTAGCATTGCAATGGACTCGAAATGAAGTCATTTACGCGAATAAAGTAAAAGTATATGAAGTCTTTTGGACACGATACACTAGTACGAGTATTTAGTTAGATTATTGTTTGACTTTAGATGGTGAACAAAGATTAAGGAACGAAGAATTTTTTAGCTTAACTGCTATGATTGCTATAATGCATTTCGTTTTCTTACCTCTTACAATCAACATCTATTCCTTCCTCTGATGCTGCTAGGAAATTTTGAACTGTTGTTTTAGCTGAATCGTTGATGATGCTTGCTATCTAATGAGGATATAGTTATTTCAGATTAATAAACATGCATTTAAAATGAGCTGTGACTTCTTAATTTGTGATATAAAATGACATTAAGTGAAAACAACATTAGCAAAAATAGCATGCCGAAGGAATAATAATACTCAGTGATAATAAAAATCTAAACGCTGCGCACAACGAGATAGAGGCAGGACACAACGAATTGAGAGGTATGCAACCCCCATCGAAATGAGAGGGAGCCCTCTTTGGAGGCTAATTTCACCACGATCTTACATTAGCTTGAAGTTGAACACTGCATTACTGTAACACCAAGAGAGGATTTACCAATTCCACGGCTACCGAGGATACCCCCCAAATTACCCTACTGAGGTTACCCCCCATACCCCCCAAATCGTTGTGTGAATTTATAACTATTTCCCACACTTGCATTCAACAGAATACAACGTGGCTTGGATAAGTTAGAGAAGACTTATTCAAGATAGTGCATCAAATTATTGCTGACAAGAGTCAGTTTCATTTACGCACAAGAAAACTAATAATGTAAGTTTCATCGTTAGATATTGGCCTAAGACAGTTAAATATTTAGGGAGTGAACTTCATTATGTCCAACACAGTAATAACGTAGCAGGAGAGTACAAATAGTTCGATGTCGCTTTGGGCTTCTTATCGGTCATAAACCTTAACGTTCTATTGAAAACAAAATACTTATTTACGAAAACCGTTATCGGCCAGATATAACGTTTACGTGCTCTATTTGGAGTTATATTACCAAAACGAACATTGCTGCAATGCAAACACTGCAAAATTCAGTGCCTTATGATTTGTGAAAAATAAGAATATTTATAAAGACTTGGGTATTGAACATATTTTCACATATGGGAAGAAAAGTGCCTCTGCTTTTTAAGATTTAGAGGGAAAATTTCAAGTGAAATAATTATTTCTCTAATAGAGTATGATCGCTCAATTCAAAATAAGATTAAAAGACACAAGACCGTTCTTGATCTTGATATTTTTCAATATGTTCCAAAATTTATTTGGTTTGTCAAGAAAATCTAAATGGTTGTTTTTGTCCCATTGGGACATACTCGAGAAGTTTAACCTTTATTGATGGTTTCATCTCATGACCGTTAAGGATTAAAATCACGATGAATGAGGTTATGCCTTTCGATTTGGTACTGGAAACATGCCGTTATTGCTCTGCGACCTGCGTTCTGGTCACCTGTGTCTGCCGTCTGCCACCACAATTCCGCGACAATGCATGTCGCGGAAGCAGAAAAGGGGGAAGAGTTTTCCAATGGGACATGCGCCAACCCTTACTGCTATAGGGGATGGGGAATATTTCAGGCGGTAACGCTCCAGTCTCCTAATGTGCAGTTTCCAGATTCGAGTCCCGCCTGTGCTCTGTTGAGATTTATCTTCGCATCTATCCTCTGAAAAGCCTTACATTGGGCTCAAGGATCTCTATGTGCCTTTGAGCATGCACGGTGCCACTCTCAAACACCTGGAGTAGGGTATGATCATCCAACATTATTCCTTTCTACACCAGAAAAACCTCCTCCCCCTAGTGGTCTCATTTCCGAATGTTGTGGGGATGGTTGCGCATTCCACATTCTCTCCAGATGAGCGCACGTTGCGAATACATAGTGAGACTAAACGGGACTCATCCGTGTAGAGCATATGCACCCACTTCTGTTCAGTCCAGCTGTGATGTTGCCTGTACCAAGTTTTTTATCTCTTCTTTGAGAAGGGGTGAGGAAGAGACAAATCACCGGTCTCCTAGCACACAGAATTCTATCACGTAGTCATCTGGACACAGTTCTCCTTTACACCATCGTGCCTTAAGTACAGTCGAGCTCGACAGTGAGTTGTCTGGCTGTCATCTCCCTATACCTTCTCGCTGTTAAGGACAGAATAACGTATGTGTTACCTCCTGGAATGTTGTGACCCTTGTCCAGCCCGGAACTGGTTGTCTAGACACATTCCGGGATTCCTGATATTATCACCATAGCCTGGACATTATGTGCTTTAGATATCGCAGCTTGGGTCTGTCCTGCAAACATCCTACCAATGGCTATCCTCTTCTCCGAATCCTCCAAGAGACATCAGATATTCTTCTGCATGTTCTCCAACACCACTTGCAAGCTGATGAGCTTTGGAAGTACGATATGACGAGTTCCGTATCTGTGCTCTCTTTTATAGCATGCCTTATGGGCATGGCATTTTGCATGTGCTTGCTCAAGCACTCTTCACGCGGCATTCGTTTTTGCATATATTTTTTGTCACGGTCTAATAAACCTCTCTACCAAATTTCATTACATTCTAGTCAGTCGTTATGTTGATATATCAAATTAATTATCAATAAACAATCGATTACTAATGTGTTCGTATACGTATGCATATAACTCTGAATTTGATTTATAATATGAGTAAGAAGGAGAAGTGACATATTTACCTTCCTCATTTTTCTGGATGTAAATGCCGGAGTAATGGTGGTTCGAACACGTTTCCACTTTTCTCCGTTGAGTACTGACACCATATTATCTGTTATGGGATCACCAGATTCAAATTCCTTAAAGAAAAGAGTGAAGAGTTTTTCTGATGTAAAAATCAAAAATATTATTTGTTGTTAAAATAATCAAAGAACAGAAATTCACTTTGCTTAACACGGAACATTATTTGAAAGTTTGACTTTCTACCTCGTGAAAGGAAAACAAAAGGTACTTGTAATGGTGCATGGAAATGAAATTCTTATTAATAAAATTACTGTTTGATATTGGGCACAATATTTTATCGAAGATGAGAATTGGACAAAGGACCTTTGTCCAGGCTTGGACAAAGGTTTTTAGCTGAAGGGCCGCATAGCAAACTGAAAATGGAAGGCGGGCAGACAAGAATATAGCAGACAAAGAAATATATAATGAATAACGTATGTGTAACCAAAGTAAAAAAAATAAATATATATTATATATAATGAAACATATACAATGTAATTTTATTAAAATCAATTATTTTAACGAGAATTTGTTTCGCTGAAATTGGACTTCTTTTACGCTATATATATATATTCATTTTCTCTTTTACAAATTTAATTTGTCATCGATAGCTCGTGGCCGTTCAAAAAGAGGAGGAGGGCCGCAGTGTCCAACGGGGTGCAATTTGCCCAGGCCTGTCCTAGTCTGATACGTTTTATAATGCTTATAGTTGAAAACGCAATTTAAAATGTGAACAATGGACTTGACTTGAATTTAATCCATATTGATTATTTCACAGTTCTTTTCATTTGGTATAACGGAAGTTTAAAAGATTTAATTAGTAATGAGAGCAACGAAGGATAAGAGTATTTTTAACTCGAAAACTGCAATTATTAAAACTGCTAAAACAGCCATACCTTGAGTGATGTGAGGCCGGTCTTCACAATTCAGTCAGATGAAAGTCATCGCTTCCCTCACCCAGGAAAACAGTCAAATTCAGTGACGACAATGTCTTACCCACGAGTGGTGTCACACCGAGTGTCTCAGATATAGTTACTAGTTATATAAATAAATAAATGCCGTACCCAAGTGTGTGTGGGAGCTTATGGGAATATAAACCCACAATGCCAAATTAAAGCTATATGTTTTTATAAAGTATTTTTATGACAGGTGAACGTGAACAATAAAACCATTATGTGATGTGTCATTTGTTGATGCTCATGTTGTGCCTCAGCGTGAGAATTATGTCACTAGCTTATTGGAACAGACAGACTTGAAACAATAACACTGTTTAGAATTATTGGAAAGTTTTCGGTAGTAGCTGAAACTATACGTTTATGTCCCTTTTAGTGAGTTAGTGAGTATTAGGTTAACCATTGGATTGGATTGTTTTACCTCTGAGCGGCACTTTTTTGCACACCATGGGCTACATGGCCAGGCCTCAAGGACCTCGAAGGCTTAGAGAAGGTTGGGGGAGGGGACCCACTGGAACAGCTGTTGGGAGACAGATGGTAGCCTCCCGTCGAGGCCATCCAGCGTGTTCTTTAACGTGCACAGGGTATGGCTCTCCCGCACACGGAACCACGGCTTAATGTCCCATCCTACGGCCGGCGGCCTTTCCAAGCCCATCGGTGTCCCCTACTGACCGTGGGCAGGGCGGGGAATTTTTGCGGAGATAAATTTCAATGCTGACCCAGCTGGGACTCGAATCTGGGAACTACAGATTACGAGCCTGTCGCGCTACCGACTGAGCCACCCCCGTCCCTAGTGTGTATTAGAGTACTTTGATCTGGCAATGAAGAACCATTACCTGGATCTATTCTGCCAAATGCTCAACATTAATGCAATACTACAGTACGGGGGGTAAGGGGCCATGCCCCCTCTTTAAAATGCTATAAGAGGAAAAAATATTAAAGTTATATATGTTTCATGCAATTTTAAAGAAATTTTTTTAAAGATCTATAAAACGGAGGAGGAAATGTTATACTGCTTTGAAAATCCCCTCTTTTACGCCTCCTCCTCCCCCTTACATTCTTCCGGCTATATTGCGTTTCTTACTCCCCCTCGATTTTTTTCTATCTAGATCAGTACAATTTGTAAGTATGGATGTTTTCGAATAATACTTTTTTCAATAAGACACTTGACTGACTGTGAAAATATACAATACAAACCATAGCAAAAGAACTGATTGCGGAAAAAAACAAAGATCAACGATCACACAGAACTGAACAATAGCTAAGGAATATAGATAAATTGCAAATATCTATTTTCATACTTTGATCTCAACTCTCATAGATAATTATCATGCCATTGTATGTGATACAACTGGCAATCGTTACTGACAACCTCTGAGCACGAAACTGTCTTTACAATAGATCAGGCCCGTCCAACCCAAACTTACTGGAGAACCACTGGGAAAAAATATATTTATTAAAGAGCCGTAGGAACAATTCTCTGCTGAAAAAGGAAAACATATAGTTCTAATGAGTAATGAAGTGCATAAAAAAACTACATTTTTCAGGAATCGATAAAATATGCTGATTTGAAATCAAAAATATGCATTTTTAATGAGTACTTCGAATTGGCAAAATCCTTTGGTTATGTACCTAAAAATGTTTTCTCAAAAAATTGGAATTAATGAGCCAGATTCAATATTCTACTTCGGTATTTCTTCAAATCGGTCTTTTAGAATTTAGATAGGGCCTGTAATAGACTATTGACATTAAAATAAGTTCTGTTACTTTACGGGGTGGAGCTTACTTTACATTCCTGGTACCGTTTAATTTTAGCGACGAGCTCTGTATTAAGGAACTGGTTGCTCATCCCTGGAAACTGGCCTAATCTCAGGTAAAATGGTAAGTCGTGCAACTTAGAATGTTTGATTGGCTGCAAGGCCG
This sequence comes from Ryuthela nishihirai, assembly GCA_038380435.1. Taxonomy (NCBI): domain Eukaryota; kingdom Metazoa; phylum Arthropoda; class Arachnida; order Araneae; family Heptathelidae; genus Ryuthela; species Ryuthela nishihirai. The sequence goes on from JAWZYU010000004.1 coordinate 13,516,861, forward strand.
TAACGTCACATATTTGGGAAAGACAAAATTTCTCTGCTCTAAGAGGACACTAAATCCTGAATTCAATGCTAAATTGGGGCGTAAAGTTAAAATATTTCTCACTTTGCATAAATGCCGCCCATTACCCAGAGAAGGTGTTACTTGACCGTTAATAGTTTTACTAAAAGTTTCTTTCATCTTTTTTGAATTCTTACTCTCGTATTTCTTATACATTTTTTAAATTATTCTTTGATTTATCAAATATGTCACAAAGACGGGAAGATGCGGATTAGAATGATAATATTTAAAGGTCAATGCATTTTTGTGTATGGCAATGATCTTAACCCGATTTAGTTCTCGGGGTGATGTCGTTGGGATCGTGATAAAATTGATATTTAAAAGGCGGCAATTTGCGTAAATTCTACAACCTAGAGCAGTAAACATCTGTTAAATTTTATCAATAATACTTGTTTACATCTCAATTACACTATGGTTCACATTGCCTGAAACTAATGGTGATTAGTAATTGCTCATGCTGAAAGGGAAAACTGTTCCTTTCAGCAACACTCTGCTAAATTTGAATACTTTTGGACAGAAACCGCCCCCCCCCCCTCCCGGAAATCCGGTGGTTTTATAAGAAATCTCAAATATGTCTACCTGCTTTGAAATCCAAAACAGTTGTCTCTGTATAATTATCCTTTAGCCCCATATTTTATGTCTGACCCTAAAAATAGATAAAAAAAAGTTTTTAAATCTTATCCATATAGGATATTACTTTAACCTTTCCTGTTCGGTGGAATGTTTTGATAATTGGGAAACACTACTCAAGTTTTATTCTCAGACCATCGTCCCACCGACACTAAATCCTGGGTACATTTCTGCTTTTGGAGACTATCACAATGCGACGAATTTATCTAACTTTTCAAAATGACGTGGGTGCGGATGTTATGGTTTCAGAGACCGATGTTGAAGTAGTGTCGATCTCCGAGACATTATATTTCAGTTGGAAGCCATTGGTTTAAGTATTGAACAAGTTTTTGAGTATTTATGGTAAAATGTAAAACGTTTTTAAACCACCTAAGCGAAACGCAACTGAATTAATATCTGATTCGAAAGGATCGGTTCTTACCCTTCTGGTAGAGAAAACATGAAAATCTTTCACCAGAATATCCCTCAGAAGATCTGGTTCTGCAATCGTTAAATTGGGCTTCCCACTTAGGAATCCACTGGAAAAAATGCAAATAATGTTTAATACTGCATGTTTTATTTTTATTAATTTTAAATTGTTGTTATCAAGTAATTGTATTGCATGTTATCAGTAAGCATTATTCATATGTATGATCCATAATGCAAATTGGGGTTAGAAGCACTAAAAACTAGGCAAAAAATAAATGAAGATAGAGAGAAAGTCTGTAAATTTGCGTTTCAATGATTTTTTTTCAGTTGAATTGAATTTATTGACTAATAATTGCAAATACAAAGTGTTTCAAATATAGGTTTACGACTTCGAGAGGATATATTATACATTTATTAATAAATGGTAGGTACAAATGAAATGCAAAGGCACGTAGTCAACCACATTCAGTTTTGTCAGATGTAGCAGAGTTCCAATTCGATGCGACTCCCAGATGTAAGAAGACAAATATTCACATATAATGAAGTTCTCCCCAGGTGTGGCGTAGCATACCTATTGTGACGTCTGTGCCTGCAATTCTTGACTTAGATCATCAAGATTTGCAGATAAAGGTGGAGAGTACACTTTATCCTTAACACATCTCTATAAAAAAAGTTTAGTGGAGTTCAATCGGAGGAATGAGGTGGCCCTGATATCGGACGTGCTGACCTACCCACCAAATTTCCATCTTTACCTGCAAATTTTGATGATCTACGGGCAAGAATTACAGGCACAGTTTTAGAAGTCACGATATATATGCGACGTCACACCTGAAAACTTCATTATAATTGAGATATTTGTTATATTATAACTGGAAGTTACATTGAACTGTAACTCTGATGCATCTCATACAGATTAATGTGTTTGGTTACATTTCTATGCATTTGAGTTGTACCTACAATTTATTAATGAATGCATACAACCTCTAAAATTTGTAACAGCTACTTTAAACACCCTGTACATCAATCAAAGAAATAAGTATATAACATTGGCCGAAACTTGTACGTTGCATTCACAATGATAGCAACAGAATATAGTAAGTAAATGTGGCATTTTCTGTCAGCAAAAAACAAAATATCTACACTATTCTTTTGCCGATGAATAAAGATACTGAGGAGGAACAACTGAGAAGGACAATTTGTCTAATGCAGTGGTTCTCAACTTTTTATGCTTCACGTATTCCCTGGAAATGTGTATGTAGCTGGAGTACCCCTTATATAAATAGATAAAACTATAGTTATAGTATAATAATGCCAACTTAGTGACTTTGTTACTATATGTAGCGACCTTTGAGCTCTCACGGCATACCCAAAAAATTTTACCGCGTACCCCAAGTTGAGAATCCCTGGTCTAATGGATAAAGCTTGTGATATTCATTAGAGTTTTTTTTTGTGCAATGCCCGCATTGCAGTCAATCGTGAATGATGTTTGCGATACTCGACACTAACCATTTACATTAAAATCAGGATCGCAGATTATTCAATCCGATGCCAGTGTCTCGTGTCGGAGAATGATAAACCAATTACTGATCCTTAGTGATACTTAATTGTTGACTCAGCCTTCCTGGGAGGAATCGATGTAATAAATCAAAATCACAACACAGTCTCCTTTGACTGATGTATAACTCAGCAAACTTGGCCTCTTTCGCCCCTAGATATGCCGTGCTTGAAATCAATAGCGAATTTTCTCAGAAAATGAACGAGTTTTTGATTCAGTTTCTCAGGAAAAGTTTCTAAGAAAACTGGCAGAACCAAGAATTAAGAATAAAATGTTCTACCGAATGAAATTCTGCTAACCAAAAAAAAGGGTTTAAGAATGTGAGCAATGGTAATACTGAAATAAACGTCCAGTAATGTAAAATGCCAGTTGTTTAAATATCTTGAAATTTTCAATTCACGAAGGGCAAAAAGGACGCAACCCTAAATATAAGAGAGTGGGACTTACGCGCATGTACATTTTATGCCATAATATTAGTCAGTTGACATTACTGTACTCAGGGTTAACAGCCTTTAGCAGTTGAAATGACCTTGTCACGCGCTAGTCTCACTCAAGTATTCATTCCTTTGTGTTGTGTCAGCTATGTCGTTTTCCAAAAACGAACGTGTATTTATTATTGAGACTTATTGTGCGTACAAATCTTACAAACGTGTGAGAGAGGAGTTTGAGTTGAAGTTTCCTCAGTCTGCAGTTCCCAACAAGTCGACAATATCTCGTTTGGTTGATAAATTTCGTGACTGCTGGGTCTGTACAGGATCGAAAAGCCCAGGCGGCCATCATTGTTAACTGCAGAAGTTCTTGATGATGTGTCTCAGTGTTTAACTCGCTCATCCAGAAATCTCTTAGAAAGTTATCTTCACAGGTTGGAATGTCACCAAATACTGTTTTCAGGGCTACAAATAAGTTAAAATTTCATGCCTACCGCATTGGTGTCGTTCATGAACTGAAAGAACCAGACCATGAAAAACGTTTACGGTACTGTCGTTGGTTTCGTTCTTTTGTTGATGAAAATGGAATTGAGGTGTTGGACCGTGTTTATTTCAGTGACGAGATTTGGTTTCACTTGGTTGGGTTTGTGAACAGTCAAAACAGTCAAATATAGAGCAGTGAAAATCCTCACACTTTTCACGAACGACCATTACATGCACGGAAAATTGATGTTTGGTGTGCAATTTCCTGTCATCGCGTGATAGGGCCTTTATTTTTTGACTCAACTCTAACTGGTGAAGTTTATCGTGACCTCATCCAACAGTTTATTGCACTATTGGATGTAAATGAACGAGAGTGTTGGCTTCAACAAGATGGTGCGACCGCCCATACTGCAAATGACACAATAGTCGTGTTGCAGGAATTTTTTGGTTATCATCTGAGTTCAAAAAATTTGTGGCCCCCAAGATCCCCAGATCTTACTCCTCCATATTTTGTCCTTTGGGGATATCTCAAATGTATAGTATTTCGAAACAATCCTCATACACTTGAAGATTTGAAGGCTAACATTGAAAGAGAGATTTTAAACATAAGAAAACAAACATTACGAAAGGTGGCTGCAAATGTCATGAAACGGGTACGAACCGGCATCCAAGTTGCAGGAAATCACTTTCAACATCTGTTGTAAAGGTCTAATTTGCATCTTTTGAAATTTGAGGATTTGTCCAGTTTAAATAGAAAAATACAATAGAGGGTTGCGTCCTTTTGAAACACCCTGTATCAATTGTCTAAATTAAAATAAAGAGCTAGACAAAACTTCCAATTATTTGAAAAAATGCTGTGGAAAAAAAAAGCATATTTATTCTAAAACCATGAAAAATTGAAACAAATATATATATATTATTTAACAGTACGTATAATGGTAGCTAGGTAGTCACTGGAAGGAGAGCTATGCACCAATCCCCTGTGATGATGCATAGAACCGGCCAGGCCTAGCACCTAATGTCCAACCCCGCCTTCTCGTGGTGCGGACCGTTAGTAACTTACAAAAGAGATACTCTCTTGTGGAAGTGAACGGAAGGGGAGGGCTGCCAGATTAGTGTGGCCTACTGATCTGGACAACTATGGCTACTTTTCTTTTTTTTCTACCCTGCTGAGGAGTGGTCAACCACACAGGGTCCCAGTGCTGACCATATAAACCTACTGGACTGGACAGATATATGGCTCTGAGCTTGATTTTGGATCCTGATTTTGCTGCACTGGTGGGCTTAGGTGGAGGGAAAATCTTCCGCTGTGTTTTCTGTTTGTTTGTGGGTTGACAGCCCCAAGTGAATAGATTCACAGGATATGTTTATCAGCTGGTGGATAATCCTGAGCAGAAGTCATCGCAGGCACCTGAACTCTTTTCTTCTATTGGCATCGTCAAATTCTACATTGGAGGAAGTCTTCCAGTGTAGATGGCTTCAGCCTTTAGTAGTGGGGGAACGGGTCTTTGCCCCATGTCTGCAATTAGGGGGCTGTTTGATATTGTCGACATTCCCTCTCTCAATAAACATAGTTTCTTTAAACATCCCACTAACCATTTTCTCTCCATAGGTAGTTGGAATGTGAGGACTCTGCACAGAGCTTTTTCTCTTGATGTCCTCACACAAGAATTCCACCATTATAATTTAGATATTCTCGGCTTGCAAGAGACCAGATGGACAGATAAAGGTCAGATTCTTAAAAATAATCTTAAATTTCTCTTTTCAGGGAGGGACGACAATAAGCATCACAAAGGCGTGGGTCTGCTTCTCAGCAGACACACTAGCGATGCTCTTCTAGGATATGAGTGCATTAATGAAAGGTTTCTTAGAGAAAAATTTCAGACAAGCGTTAAAGACTTGAATGTTATCTGCTGTTATGCCCCCACTGAGGATGCCGATGAGGATGAGAAGGATAGGTTTTATGAACAACTTCAGGATATTTTGAATTCTGTCAAGAAAGGAGATATTACCCTTGTTCTTGATGACTTCAATGCCAAAGTTGGTACTGACTCTGACCTTTGGGGAGGAGTAATAGGCCCTTTTGGTATTGGTAGCTGCAATGGCAATGGGCAACGTCTCCTACAGGTAAGTAAACTCAATGGATTCAGAATAACTAACACATATTACAAACACCGAGACATACATAAGTACACATTGGTTTCACCTGATGGGCTGCATAAGAATGTGATTGATTACATATTAATTAACAGCAAATGGGCTAGTTCTGTTAGGAATACCAGGGCATATAGGGGAGCTGAAATTGGATCTGACCATTACCTTGTTAAAAGTGTGTTGCAACTTAAACTTAAAAAGTGTTGTGCTAGGGTTAAAAAATTTACTTTTAATACTGAAGCTCTGAAAGATCCAGTTATAGCCAAAGCTTACCATGATAGGTTACTTAGTCATTATGACAGTCATGGTTTGCTTACTACTGAAGTGGAGGAAGAATGGGATCATTTTAAACAGGCTTTTTTGGACACTAACAGTACTCTTTTAGGAAAAAAGGAGCAGAAGAGGCAAAATTATCTGAGTGATAAGGCACTTGAGCTTGTTTCGGAAAGAAAGAACTGCAGGAATGCCCTTAATCAATACCCTACTAGTCCTAATAGAAAGCATTACAGAGACCTTAATAAACTTGTAAAGGATCAGTTAGCTGCTGAGAAGAATCTTTGGCTTGATGGTTTGGCTGACAAAGCCGAGGAAGCAGTTAGACAGCACAACAGCAGAGAGCTGTACCAGATAGTTAATGTTTTGTGTGGTAGAAAACGGACAGGCATACAAGGAATGAAGGTTAAACAAGGTAAGGTTATAGAAGGGGAGGATTCTGTCATGGCTAGGTGGGCTGAGCATTTCAGTGATGTTCTAAACAATGTAGTTAGTTCTACTCCCATTGTTTGCAATGATGATAGATGCATTGGTGGCTTTAATGTTGGCCCTATAACACAATCTGAAGTTATTTTGGCTGTTTCTAAACTTAAACTTCATAAATCCCCAGGGGTAGATGAAAGTACTACAAAAATGCTAAGAGCTGGGAATGTTTCGGTTACCACTTGGATGACTGAAATTCTGAATATCTTTTATTATAAAGGCATGGTTCCTAAGGATTTTACCAGAGCTATTGTTATCCCTATTTTCAAAAAAGGTGATCGCAGTTCTTGTGATAACTATAGGGTTATCAGCCTACTCTCTGTTCCAGGTAAAGTTCTTTCCATGATTGTGCTTAATAGAATTAAGAATCTGGTTGACAGTCAATTGCGTGATGAGCAATGTGGATTCAGAAGTGGTAGGGGATGTGTGGATCAGATATTTTCACTTAGGTAGATTCTTGAGAAATGTTTGGAGTTTCAGAAACCTTTGGTTGCTAGCTTTGTTGATTTCAAAAAGGCTTTCAACACTGTTGATCGTCATAATTTTTGGTTGATTGTGAGATCATATGGTATACCAGACAAGTAAGTTAACATTATGAAAGCTCTCTATAATAACACTGAGTCGTGTGTGAGAGTTGGTAAAGCTTGTAGCAATTGGTTTAGCATTACTTCTGGTGTTCGACAAGGGTGCATTTTGTCTCCTTTTCTCTTTAGCTTGGTTATTGATTATGGTATGCGAAATTCACTTCAAGGGAAAGATTTTGGCCTTAAATGGGCTGGAGATACGAAAATATCTGATTTAGATTATGCTGATGATTTAGCCCTTTTGGCAAATGATGTTGATGAGATGAACTCTTTCATTCGAGCTGTTAATGAGACTGGTAGTAGAGTAGGTTTGGTTATAAACAGAGAGAAAACTAAAGTGATGAAAATTGGTCAGGCAGGCTGTGATTCAGTTAATCTGAATGGTTGCAGTATTGAGCAGGTGTCACAGTTTAATTATCTTGGGAGCTATGTAACAGATAATGGTGATGTGCGGCATGAGATTAACAGACGAATAGGGATTGCTGCCGGGACTTTTAAGAATCTATGGAAAGTGTGGAGAAATAGGCGTATACACCTAAAGACTAAAATTAGACTGTATAATAGTTTGGTTCTTTCTAGGGTTAGTTATGGCAGTGAGACAAAGTTGGACACTTTGTAAATAAGATAACAGGAAACTAGATGCTTTTGATTCCAGATGCTTAGGCAGTATCTTGGGCATTAGATGGTACAACTTTGTAACTAATGATGAGGTTAGGCAAAGGAGTTTGCAACCTCCTTTAAGCAGCATATTGTGCAGAGAGAGACTCCGTTGGTTTGGCCATGTTGCCCGTATGAATAATTATAGATTGGCGAATAGGGTTATGAACAGTGTGCCTAAAGGCCTCAGAAAGAGGGGGAGACCTAGAATGCGGTGGGCAGACAATGTCAAACAGGACCTTGTTAGAATTGGCGTGCAGTGGCCAGATGCAGTAGATGTAGCTCAGGATAGACTTTGCTTGGAGAACTAAATTGCACGGTCTGGTTGGACCTTCGTAGCCCATGGCTTCTTGAGGATGATGATGATGATATACAGATTAAATACAAAAGGAAAGACGCTCACCAACTGAACATCATTTCTTAGCCTTTTTTTATCTTAGCTTTTTTCTTTGGTAGAGGCGGGAGTGTGTGTGTGTGTGGGGGGGGGGGGGGGGGACTGCTTCAACAGATATCGCGTAACACACGAAATCATCAGTTCCTTGTTTCGAGTCCCAGTTATGCCAATATTAAGATCTATCTATTTTAACCCGTTCCTCCCACTGCCCCTGGTGACATAGCAGACAAAAAGGTGAAAATGGCTTTGAAAGTCGCCGTCCGGCGGATGGTGATATTAAACCGTGGCTCGTGTGCAGAACGTTTTTCAGAAGACTCACTCATTCTTATACACGTTAAAGAACATGATGGAAGGCTTCTGTCTTTTAACAACTGTCCAGTAGATCCCTTTCCCCAATATTCTCTGATACCTGGCTTTCTTATGACCTGGTCATAAACCCTTATGTGAAAAAAAGTGCTTTTCAGAGGTAAAAAAACAACATAACCCGTTCTATATTTTTCTTTTTAGAGCTTTGTTTCCATTTATTTTGACTAATTTTCACATTTTGCAAAGTTAAAAAAATGACGGTTTAATCAGTCTTTAGTTTGGAATTGCTATATTTTTTGTATTTGCATTTTTACATAAACTGCTAACATTTTAAAGTTGGTTGATAAATGATTTAGCCTCAGGGCGTAGTTACGTTTTTTGAGAACCAAGGTAGCTTTCAAACTAACTTTTTTCGAAATATTTTTTGTGGGTAGGTGGTGTTAACAGTAGTGGTGGTGGTGGTTCATAGTAAATATGCATTGAGGATAGATAGATGTTTTATTTAACTGAAAAACTAACATTTGAGCACCGGTGAAGAATGACACCAAATGAGTTCGATAAATTTCTTTACAGGCGAAAAACCAAGAATGTCAGTGCTTACTCCTTTTGCTTTGCGAGGTATTTGAATTTAGGGTGTTATATTTTAAATCTAAATAATGGATTTTCAATATTAAATTCTTTATAAAGATTATTTTAAACACTTACCCGTAGATTCTTCCATGCTTTTTATACAGTTCTTGTTGGATATCAGGAATCGCCTGAAAAAAATAAAGCCTGACTCTTCAATTAACAGGAATGGGCATGAAAGCAATATTAGAATCGTACATACTACAGATGAACTCGTCTCAAGCACAATCTATATTTGGAATTTTTCTTGTAATTGGGATAATTAAGGGGGAAAAAATCCAATGTCTTTTGATTTCACTTTCAAAGTTTTTAGTTAATCTTTAGAATAAAAAATAAGCACTTAATATTTTAATTATTTCTTTAGTAATTCTCTTTCATTAATGAATCGCTCTGAAAGTTTATAGTGATGTTACTGGAGGATTTTCAGTTTTTACAAATTATTTGCAGCATTTGTCTTCCAAATAACATTAAGAGTTTATTTTGCCATCAAATAATTACATATAGCAATTTGAAAGTTTATGATAGTCTAATAATAGGCATAATTAAAAAACTGTTTAGCAACATGCATTTTCGTATACATGCTTAAAGATGTTTCAGGGAATTTTTGTTCTCATAACTGGACTCTGATGGGTGCAGACTTGACAATTTTAGTCTGAACTCCTCTCTGGTATATATATTTATATGAAAGAGAATGTACGTTTCAATGAAAACCTACTATATTAACATTAACAAAATGTAATTTTTTACTGATAATATTTTGAGACCAGGTCGAGGTGCTGTTATAAGACAGCAGTGCTTCTCAACCGCAGGAGGTCTTGTTTTTTTGGTGGAAATAGATTAAATAAAATATCAAACAGTTATTAGATTATTAGTTATGCTTGTTTTGTTTCGACGAGAATATATATACATGGTATTTTAACTAATTCTATTCAAGAAAAAATATTTTAAATTACGTTAGAAGAGTAAAGGGGAAGTTAGGAGGAGGAAAGAGGGCGTTAGAAAGGGCAAAGGGTGCGTTGGAATAGTAAAGGGAGGCATTTAAAAGAGTAAAGAAAACGTTTTGAAGAGTAAAGGGAGGCATTTAAAAGAGTAAAGGGAGTGTTAAGAGGGGGTAAAGGGGGCTTTGGAAGAGTAAAGGGCAGAGGGCATTTGAAAGAATAAAGGGGACGTTTGGAAGAGTAAAGGAGGGCGTTAGGAAGGGTAAAAGGAGAGTTAAGAAGGGTAAGGGTGGCGTTAGAAAAGGTAAAGAGGGACGTTGTAAAGCGTAAAGGGGCGTTATAAAGGGTAAAGAAGCATTAGAAAAGGTAAAGGGGGTATTTGGAAGAGTAAAGGAGGGCGTTAGGAAGGGTAAAGGGAGCGTTAAGAAGGGTTAAGGAGGCGTTAGAATAGGTAAAAAGGGACGTTAAAAAGAGTAAAGAGGCGTTAGAAAGGGTAAGGGTGTGTTGGAAGAGTAAAGGGGGGATGTTTGAAAGAGTAAAGGAAGGCGTTAGGAAGGGTAAAGGGGGCGTTACAATAGGGTAAAAAGGACGTTAAAAAGAGTAAAGAGGAGTTAGAAAAGGTAAAAAAAGGATGTTAGGAAGAGTAAAGAGGCATTAGAAAGAGTAAAAAAGTATGTTAGAAAGGATAAAGGATGCGTTGGAAGAGTAAGGAGGGTGTTTGAAAATGCAAAGGAGGGCGTTAGGAAGGGTAAAGGGGGCGTTAGAAAAGGTAAAAAGGGAAGTTAGAAAGAGTAAAGAGGCATTAAAAAGAGTAAAAAGGATGTTAGAAAGAGTAAGGGGTACGTTGGAAGAGTAAAGGAGGGCGTTAGGAAGGGTAAAGGGAGCGTTAAAAGGAGAAAGGGATAGTTAGAAAGGGCAAAATGGGACGTTAGAGAGAGTAAAGAGGTGCTGGCTGGAAAAGGTTGGAAACCATGCTCTAGAGCATCATTTCCATCAATCGCAATTCAGTTCTAGAAATATTGTTTCTGTTTAGATCAACGCTACTGAAATGGCAACGGATGAAAAGAAATTTATGTCGAGCGCAGGATGTAAAAAATACAAACGAAACAAGGAACTTTTTTTTTCGAAAGAAAAGCGAAAAACACACCAACAGGTGTGAAAAATGGAAAACATTCTAGGTAATTATGTGCGCTTTTTTACTCTTACTGAAAAGATCAGAAATTTAATAAAAAACAAGAACTGGCTCGCTTGAAAACGTAATTTCTTTGAGCTCTGTTTTAAACTACAGTTACGTCAGAGCTGCAATAAGAGAAACGTTAATATGGACTGAACAAAACCACTAACCTTTGTTGAAAGATCTCTAAAGATTTTGTAATAAGATGCAGATGGCTCATGGACAACTCCCAGCTTTTTCCAATAATTATTGTTCCTGTTTGAATACCTGAAAAAAGGAGAAAAATAAACACATTTTCAAGATAAAATTTGAAAGGTCATAGATTACTTTATAATTGAGTGAAATGCAGTGTGCTCACAATTGTTTGCAGTAATGTAGGCAAGAGAATGCATCAACTAACTGACAAATCATTCGAACATGGTGTTTGCAGGCCATAATTTTAGAGTTATTATACTGAACTCTCTGCTAATGTTCGGTATTCCGTCTATACAGTGTGGCCGAAAGTATATTTCGAGTTTGCCCGAACGTTCGAGATGAACTTTATTATTGAAATAATTTAATCTCTTTGAAGAGACCGATTTGTAGCCTATCCAAAAACGGCCGAGCGTTCAAGAATAATATTTTTTTTATCTGATGATCTTCGAAAATTTACTTTTCTCCATTTTTATCAAAATTAAAACACACAAGCCTTCACTGTCTTTCTGGCCTCTTATATACAAATATTGTGCACCTATATTTAATCTGGAAAATGGGTTATTAAAATTCTTTCAACCCTTTTCCTCCCTGACTACAGACCACCTCCTTAACTGCTGACTTTCTGTCGAAAAGCTGAAATTTGAAAAACCTCCCCAAGCACACAAAATTGTTTTCCTTTGGCGTTGTGTCTCTATACCCTAACACTCTCGTCGGCGAAGCAAAATCAATTTTAATGAAACACTGATTAAACTCCCGAAAGCTTAGTCTAGTCCAAACCAACGAAATTTCCAAATTGCTCCAACTTGTCATTGAAAATATTTATTTTAATTCAACCCCGTGCAAACTCCGAAACCATAAAAAACTGGTGAACATTTAAGCCTCTCTTCTGGGCCAGGTTTGTCGACGACGCTTTTACCATTTGGGAACAGGGCCGGATCTAGAGAGAAGGGTGGTGGTGGTGGCAAGGGGGGCCACGGCCCTCCTTTTTGGATGCTAGTAAGGGTAATAGAGGCAAAAAATATTAAATTTATTCATATTTCATGCATCTTTCAAGAACTTTTTTAAAGACCTGTAAAACGAAGGTGAAAATATTTAACTCATTGGAAATCCAGTCTCTTGTCCTCCCCTTTTCAGTTTCCCCTTTGACTGTTTTTCTTCCCCTTCCCCGCTCCTCGATATTTTTCTAGATCAGGCCGGTTTGGAAACACTCAGAACAGGAGCTTACAAACTTCTTTGACGAGATCAAATCATTTTTTCCAGCGATCCAACCAGCGATTTTCCAGCGATCCAGCGATCCAACCAGGGCACTCTGACAAGAAACATCCAAAACACTGTAATTGTATGTTCTCTTGTTTAATATCTGCGATTTCGTAAAATTTATTCAAGCGTAAGAAAAGGTGAAACATAACGATGATTCTTATCACTGAATAAAATGAAATTTTTTATGCATTGCAAGAAAATTACTATGTCGCATCTGGTATATATGTGATTCTCGTTGTCAAAGAGAAAAAAGCTTTAGTTCACCTACTTTTTCACTCCTTAATTTTTTTACGAAATAATGGATATTGGGCAAATACAAATAGTAGTTTTTACTCGTACTTTTACACCATAAAAGTTCTTTTCTTTTATATCTTAAAATTAAAAAATTTGTTTTTCTCATACTCCATTCAAAAAACGGGGCACATTGTTACTGTAATATCTCTTGACATCCTACACCGACATTTCAAATGCCGATCATAAACTGATTATTTGCTACATTCGGTAAAAGTTTCGCCTCCTTCCATATTTAGTGATCTTTAACGATGGAAATTAAAATTACCTAAGGATTTGAAAAATGCGAATTATAATATTTCATTAGTACCAATAGAACTGAAAAAATATTTTCCGATTATCTCTTAAAGCAAAAATGTCGCATTTCCCACCCATTCTGGGGGTAAAGGGCACTCTCGTTATTGCCATTGCAAATCTAGTGTCCTTTAGGTTTCACCACCAAAATTTCGAATGTTTATCACAAATATATCGTTTGTAATATTCGTTTAAAATTTTGCAATTTACATATTTTTCCACCGTTAGATGGCACAATCAGGCCGGATCAAGGAGGGTGGGAGACAAAGGGGGTCATGGCCTCGCTTTCAGAATCCTAGTAAGTGTAAAAGAGCCAAAAATTATTAAACTGATTTAAATTTAAGGTATTTTTCATTAAAGTTTTTAAAGTATTGTGAAACGGATGGTGAAATATTTTACTGCATTGGAAATACAAATTCGCCTTTAAAATTTTCCGTCTCGATTGTGTTACCTTTCAATTGGTTTCTAGATCCGGGCCTGGGCACAATTAAGCTTTTGGGTGATTTCAAAAGTATGAAACGTGATATTTTATCAATACCTCTCCAATAAAATTAAAAAAAAAAGTTGTATGTCTACAGACGGATAGACAAACAGACGACAAAGTGGAAACAGCTCGATATTTAAAAAAAATTAGATAAAAATAATGCGCTCGTAATGAATTGTGTATTACACTGAAATAATAATTGTTTTTATGTATTTTTAGTGAGGCATGAAGTCACTTGAACATTTAAATTATATCCAAAATTACCTGCATCTTAGCTTTACTGTAATCCCTTGCATGGAATAAATTATTATCATTGTAGAGAGACGCATCTAACGAGGTGGGGGGGAGTGTGCCTTGGCCCCCTCTTTGAGAATACCAGTAATCGTAACGGAGGCGAAAGAAATATTTAAAAAATATATACTCAATGGCCAATTTATTTAGTATAGTTCCATGTTCAGTCAACAGTAACTCGGATACAGACCTCATTAACTTCTTAAATTAGCTTTTTATGAAAAAATGTGACAGAAGATAATTCAAAGGTCTCAATTAAACCTATTTCAATCTCAATTTTCAACAATATAAAATAAAAAAAATAAATACCCCCTCAAGCAGCTGCTTGCCACAGAGGTCTGACAGGAGCCTGTCAGTTTATATGCCATAGTAGGTCTGTGAGGATGGCAAGACCTCAGCAGAGAAATGACCATACATTCATGCCTTACCCAGAGGCTCGAACCCAGGTCTCTTAGATCAGTAGCCAAGGGCGCTAACACTCGACCATGGGACGGATTTTAACAATATGTATACAGTAATTAAGAGTTGTGGAAAAGATTTAGAAACTTAGCTTGCTCTGCACAAAATCAATAAAAATTGGCGGAAATTTAAAATAATTATTACGCGAACTGTTAAAAATATACTTATAGTTGATAAAGTTTTGTGTAATTAATATTGCTTTCGTTTTAACTTGTTTTATTAACTTTCCAGAGCAATTATTTAAATTGTCCCAGACCAAACGAATATTGTTGAAACTCGATATTCGAATTGATTTGATTGATATTTTAAAATTATCTTGAATCGCAATTTTTCATAAAATGTTTATTTAAGAAGTTACTGAGTTACTATCTCTTGCACCACTGTACCTAATCAAATAGCTAAGTGTGTATTACACGTATTGTTGAAGAATTTAAAAGACCATTAAAAATGGAAGGAAATAGTTTATACTTAAACGGTGTTCAGTTTCATTTGGCTAGATATTGGACTTCCTTGAATTCCTTTTAGTTCCTACTGAGCGTACACATACATCAATAATGACGCTCTGTAGAAGTTTTCTGAGAAATTTGTTTGATTTTTGCTAACCTAGAAACATTAAACTTTTTTTTCACATTAGCAAAAAACATCATTCATTTTATTTGCGACTGAAAATAATATCTCCTACAGAAGGTTCAGAGAATATCTTACCAGTAAAGAGCTACACAGATGACAAGAAACCATAACAGCCAGACAGGGACGCTCATAAGTCCCAACAACTCCATGGTGATTTTCAGAACCCTTGTTTACTACTAGCAACAAGGAAACGCACTAAAGTGAATGGAAGAGAGAGCCTCTCACATAACACGAGTTATTTGATTTCTACGTCACAAAGAACACGTCATAACGACTAGGTCACGCGAAGGCCGGGAGGTATCGGTTGCTTCTTCTTGTGCAACATCAGAGAGACGGAAAGCAGTTGCTATGGTGAAAGAAATATCACATTTGTTGTACTTATTACTAACTTCGTGATAGCCATTGCTAGCATTCTTTGTGAGTAACCTTTTCTCTATCGTTTTTGCTTATCTCTCTAATGCTCTTCATTTGACATTTGTGGGTTTGTCGGTGTGTTTGTCAAAAAGGTTGTTCTAACATATCTTCCCAACCTGTTGACTTATCGCAACGAGTTATATGTCAAATGAAAGCTTATGGCACGAAGAGTGTTATTGGCTATAAAACATTACCCCCCCCATACTTTCTTCCCCACAGAAAAAAAGTCAAAAGGTATAAACGATTGTTCCACTACGTCTTCAGAACTCGAGGGTCAAGCGTAAAGAGTTTTATGTCAAATGAAAGCTTTTGATGATGAGAGTATCATTGGGTATAAAAATTTATCCTGATGATTCCCCCCCCCCTTCTCCCCTCCAAATGAAGAAAAAGGTTATATCGCTTCCGTAATCCGAAAAAAAGTTGGGGTGGGAGGGAAGACAAATTTCACCTCAATCACAACGAGCCATATCTCAAGTGAAAGCTTGTGATGTCGAGAATGTCAAGGGTTGCTTCAAACAATGCCCTCTTTCTTCGCCCCTCAAGAAAGGGGAAAGTAATTTAGCTGTGGTCGAAATCACGTGGAGAGTCATATATCAAATAATAGGTTAAGATATTCAATGCCTAGCATAGGGAAAGTAGAAATTTTCTCCTTTGAAGCATTGGAAAGATAGATGTTTTTAGTGACAAAGTCCCCTGTTAAGTTGCTATTAACATGAAAAAAATAAAATATATAAATTTAAAAACATTAAACTGCAAGAATAGCATATCGGTTGGTGAATATATATATATAGGTGTTTTTTCAAGCGTTTCAAAGAGTTTTATATGTTCCGCATTTAACACCCTCTAACAATGGAAATTTGAACTAATGGATGATTTGGAAAATGCAAATAGTAATATTTTATCAGTACTTTAGAGACACCAAAAATTTTTTTTATTCTAATCTCAAACGAAAAAACTGCATTTTCTCACATGAAAAGGTGAGTTTCAATCCTCCATGGTCAGGGGACAAATCATTGCTATCAATGCAAATCTCTTGGCTATTATATTGTACGACCAAAATTTGAAATTGCAAGGAAAAAATAGATAGCTTTCGATATTCGTTTCAAATGCTAATGAAATAAAGCCCTAGATGCTGGTGAACAGTGAATGGATCAACGTACAGGGCTGACAATTCCAACAACAAATATCCACTCCAGACAAGTGGAAACAGTTGGCGCGAGAAATGAAATTAGTACAAAAATTTCAAACTTGAGAAATGATTCTCGGTAGAGTCATTTTAAAGGCCGCAAGCAATTTTTTGATATTATTTTTCTATAAATGTTACCCAATGATTTTCTAAAGCATTTCCGATTTGAATTCCTTAAATTTTATTGCTCAATTTATTTAAATTGTTTGTATTGTACTAAGAATGTGATATACTATTATTTTGTAACTTTAATATTCTCGTGATTGGATTCTTGTTGGATCTTTTGTGTGATAAAAAAATTGAATTTAAAAAGAAACTCTTTGTACACAGCGTAACATACGCTGATAATGACACGTCCCCAGAATCCATTATTATGGATCTATGGACTAATAAAAGTGTACAGCTATACGTATATTTATCACTAAAATGACGTAAAAGCAAATATTGATATACCAAAAAAATTGGCTTTTGTAATGAAATAGAAAACACGAATAATGGCCTCTTCGGTAGCACAGAAGCATCGCTTTGATTATAAAAAAACACTGCAACTGCTGGGATCAGGGTTCGAGTGCGGAGCTGGCATGGTTTTCTGTTTGTGTATAGTTAACTCTGAGGCAGTGGTCAGCATGCCTTCTGTCTCAGTGATGCATGTCCTTCTATGAGAAGGCCTGTACAGTCGCTTAAATATATATCCGAACACTATGGTTGATTATAGAATACAGGAAAAATATCTGGCAAACGATTATTTTAGAAATTAGTGATCTGGCAACCTGTGTGTACTGCAGACGAAGGTTGCCAGATCACTAATTTCTAAAAAAATCGTTGCCAGATATTTTTTCTGAATTCTGTAATCAACCATAGTGTTCGGATACTTTTTTGAGCGACTGTAGGTGGTCATATTATTTTGATACTAGATCGTGTGGGTCCACTCACGGAAATATTGAGCGTGTGCAGTTACCGTTCACAGCAAACTGGAGCGTGTGCAGTAACTGCACACGCTCCCGTTTGCTGTGAATGGTAACTGGAGCGTGTACAGTTGCTGTACACGCTCCAGATATATTTCCTCAATTCTGTAATCACGTGACACGGAGGTTGCCAGATCACTAATTTCTAAAAAAACATTGCCAGATATTTTTTCTGAATTCTGTCATCAACCATAGTGTTCGGATACTTTTTTGAGCGACTGTACAAGCTAGAAGTGGTTTCTGCCCTTTTCAAGGACCCTTTTCATTCTTATAAGTTGTAAATGCGAAAAATAATTATTTTTAAATATAATATGATTCTTATATAGATTCTGTATACATATGTGTATATACTAGGAATCAATCGTTGCCTTTGGCACATCTTGGTTTCGAGATCGTCACTCCTACCCCTAGTTGGCCTTGATTGCGACACCGAATCTGAAAATTCCTCTCATTTCTGAGTTCTACTGTCTGAAATAGTCCTATTCACCAATTGTTAGCTCTCCAGCACTGGTATATCGAAATTTGACTTTTGACCTCCACAATGTGACAAAAGTACTGAAATCTACGACACAACTGCCCCCCCCCCACAGGCTCCAATTTTCAGCTCTCTTGCACCCATAAATCTAAATTTAGCCATTGACCTTTGACCTCAATGGACCCTCCGTATCTAAAATATCGTAACGTTTCTGACATCTACAGTCAGAATCACTCCCAGACAGTAATTTTCACGTTTGTAGCCTTAGTAGCTCGTATTCTATTAACATAATCTCGTAGCGTAGTAAAGTTTGAGCTTTATGTGACCCCATTTCCACGATAAGAGCAATTCCTACGTGACCTTGAAGGATACGTCGGATGTCAAATTTCGGATTTTTCCCGATATCTAAGACCTGGATTTCCCCTTGGAACAAATTTTCAGATCTCTACAGTTTCTACATTATAGTTAGAATTCGCGTGATCACCTGTTAGCAGTCAGTTATTAGTCAGTAGGCCACTCACAAGCGTCTATATATATATTAGATATAATTAGCAATAATTTTTTAATAATGATATTATGTATATATTTGTATACATATATATAATTAGGAATAAGCTTTCGATACTTTTAATGTATCACAGATATCTTGAGAAATTCCAGGTTTTAAACAATTGAATTTTTCATAGAAAGAAAATTCCGCGGCTCTTGCACTCCTTCTACCGTTGTGCCTCATCCTTGTCGCCTCATCCTTGTCGCCTCATCCTTGTGACGGTCTGTTGCTCAGAATGTGAAATGAGGACTATAAAATTAATCGCTTGCTGATTCAGTTTCCAGCATTGGGAACTTATCTGATATCACCGCTGTAATTCCTGAACTGCCATTGCAGATAATGGAGAGATATAAAGAATGTGAGCAAATACGGTGCTATACGGCATTGCAGTGTAATAGTCCGGAAAAAAAAATCGTTTTCGTTTTATTATTATGAATGCGTTTTTCAAATCTAGGGTTCAATTTTTATTTCATGTGTTTTTTTATACAGGATCTAACAGAGAACCTTTCCTCCCATATAATCTGTAAGATGGAAGTTTTGCTGTGTTTCCTTAAACAAGATTAATAACATATCTTTTCCAAGTTTTCCAGTGACAAAGTCACTGGAAAACGTGGAAATTACTCGGAACGATATTGATGTGTAACTAGATCGCATTTGTTTCCAGCTTTATAAGGTAGAACAAATCAGCCTTTTTCAAATCTTTCATAGCTTTTGTGTTTAAAAGACATATTAAAATTATTAATAATTTAATAAAGCATATATAAATATGCAGTTAATGTATTTGATTATTACTAAAATCAATAAAACCAATTATTAGTTTTTAAACTAGAATTTCTGCCACAAACATAAATTTCTCAGGCGATTTAATTTGAAGGTATTCAACTAAAAATCTTTGACTAAAATTTAAAACTTGACTCTTAATGAAATGCTTTAAAATTGGTTTGTAATCCATAATTTGGTTAAAATGTTACCTGGTTTAGGTTTATAGTGGAAACAGTGCTATGCATCATTTATATAAGATGATATATGGAACATGCTAGGTGAAGTCATTAAGGGACCTGTCTTCTCGTGGTGCAGGTCATTTAGACTGATGGTTCATTTCTTCACTCAAAAACCTGCTGAAGAGAACGTTTCATTCTTTTAATAAGGAAAAACTTTACATTTTTTTGTTTGAAGATTGGTTCAAAGTGTGACACTTTATTTAAATAATATCAAGCTGTAGTTATTAAATCAATTTTTTTAAAGTTGAAATGTAACATATTTATGCTTTTATTCATATCAATGTGAAATATGTGATGTCCTGAAATCAATACGCGATTAAGAAGTTATGGTTATATTTGTATATTTTGAATTCTTCTTTTTTTCCATCAGAAGATAGTATCAATTTTGATAGAGGATTAATTTTCATTTTTTCCCATACCCTATTTCACATAAAGAATGGAGCTTGAATATCTGAAGCTGAAAGAGAGCATTCAGCAGTTAAAAGATGCTACACCTACATGAGTTCTAGCAAGAATAACTCGCAGATGTAACGTAATACTCCGTCAGAGCAAATAATTCATCTCCTCATGCAAGAAACGAACACTTTTTCTTACATAATTTATTATTATGAATTATTTATGAAAGAGAGGAATTGAAAATGCTGTTTTTAATTTTGGAATAATTAAAAGTATATGATGAACTGAAATCTCTAAAACACTTGGCACAGAAACTCTCTAACGAGTGAAAGATTGATACATTTTCTGGCATCGCATCTTGCATTTCATTAACTTTCTGGTCAAGAGTATTTAGCCACGATTGGACAAGAAAGTCTTTTAAGGAAACTTGCCGCTCTGTGATTGTGTTATGTGAAAGTAACGTTCTCTGTTCTGTATGTGAAGGTAAGGTAGAAATAGCAATTTCCTATCTTATTGCTAATTTTGCAAATTTGTGTTTTTATCACGCAGAAATAAAATATTATTACTATTAGATAATTTCCCCACGGAAAGGGGCGGGAGTTGTTCGGTCGGTAGTGCGCCAGGCACGTAATCTACAGTTCCCAGGTTCGAGACCCAAGTGGGAGAGCTTTGATATTTATTTTCGCAAAACTCCCCGCCATACCCATGGTCAGTAGGGGGACACTGATGGACTTGGAATGGGCATCGTCCATCGGATGGCACGTTAAGCCGTGGTGGGGGAGCCATACCCTATGCACGTTAAAGAACACGCTGGATGGTCTTTACGGACGATGACGTCTGTCTCCCAACAGCTGTTCCAGTGGGTCCCCTCCCCCAATTTTCTCTGAGCCTTCGGGGGCTCAGAGAAGAGCCCTCTCACTTTGTGAGCTGGCCATTTAGCCCCATTTTGTGCAAAAAATGTCGCTCAGAGATAAAACAACCCCATGGAAAGGATCCAAAGTTAACAAAAGGTACATGTATTTAACGGTGGGCACATGGAAATATATTAGTAATTGTGCAATAGCATGTGGCCACGTATAATTTATATAAGCGACAAGAACTACAAACCTGTAATGGAATAAGAAACGGGATAGATGAGGAAAACACACGGCGACTTTCTACTCGAAAGTGCATTATGTTTGTGTTCGAACAGATTTGTTGCTGCAATATGTAACAATATATCACACATAGCACATGGATGTTTTTACACGTGGTCGGGCTAGCAGGATGTTGGGATCAGACGAATATGAGAGATGTTGCCAAGGAATTAGGTGTTCACCAATCCGTGGTGTCAAACCTACGTAAAAGGTTCCAAGGGACAGGAAATGATAGTCGGGACGACTAGCATTTCCTGTCCCTTGGAATCTTTTTCGTAGGTTGACCAAGACTTAAACAGCTCAGGATGGCAACTATATGGCACTAACAGCGAGACGTAACAGACATATGCCACTGTAGAACTGTCTGCTGCTCCCAGACGAACAGTTTCAAGGCAAACTATATACAGGAGACTTCATGAAAAAGGATTGTATGCGAGATGATTTACAGTTTGCATTCCAAAAATAACTCCGTTGGAGAGAAGAGGCAAGTTGTTGTGTTGGGGCAGGCAACACCGAGATTGGACCGCAGACCGAAGGAGCAATGTTCTTTTTTGTGACGAATCCAGATTTAGTTCACAGAGTGACAGTCGTCATGTTGTCATCTGGGGAGAACACAGAACTCATTATCACTCCTCAGACGTCAGAAAAATGCACTATTAAGGAGTTGGTGATTTACTGCTCTGGGGTGGCATTAAGTCACATGGTCGCACGACGCTCCATGTTTTTTCTGAAGGAACTTTGCAAGCCTCAGATATAAAGACGAAATCCCAGAACCCTACATGAGACTTTTTCGCGGTACTGTTGGCCCACAATTTCTGTTTATGAACGATAACACACGTTCACATGTTTATGGACGATAACACACGTTCACATGTTTATGGACGATAACACACGTTCACATGTTTATGGATGATAACACACGTCCACATAGTGGACGCACGTCCAACATAACATGCGTTCACTATGTGGACGCACCCCATTAGTGGCTGATTTTCTTCACAATGAAGACACCCAGCTTATGCCATGGCTAACATATTCTCCGGACCGCATCACAACAGATTATGTGTAAGATGCATCGGAGGGATTGATTTCAGCTCGTCAAAGTCCTCCTAGAACTCTCCTGGAGCTTCGATCTGCTCTTCTATAGGAGTGTGATTTAATGCTGCAGGACCTTCTTAATGCCCTCGTCAATGGCATGCAACGCCGATGTGACACTTGTATTACTGTAAGTGGTCATCAGGTACCTTTCGGAACTCTCATGCATGAGCGTTTGCATCTCCAGTTTATCCTACATTTTATG
Organism: Ryuthela nishihirai; assembly: GCA_038380435.1. NCBI lineage: Eukaryota > Metazoa > Arthropoda > Arachnida > Araneae > Heptathelidae > Ryuthela > Ryuthela nishihirai. The sequence goes on from JAWZYU010000004.1 coordinate 13,539,339, forward strand.
TCAGTTATATCGGACATTTGTTCCTTCGTTCCATATTCCATCTACACTATATCGCAGAGGTCATTCTTTTATCTCGCATTCTTCATTTTTGTCTATTTTATCAACTGTGCTTAACCTTTGGACACCAGTGTAGCTTTACAATTATTACAGAAAGGTTAAAATTACAAAAAATAAAGTTCACCATTTTCATTGGGTATTAACGTTCCTCATGTTGGCATTAAACCGAAGAATACTCGCCAGGAATTAGGAGATGACGTAGCACAATTTTAAAATGTAAAGTTCTAAAATACTTATGTGCTAGTAAGTGGTATTCGGTCTCCATGTCTCCTTGGTTGCATTTCGTTTCCAGAGATTGTAGAAGATCAAAATATGCTGCTATCACTGTTGCTCTCCCTTTGTGTCGTCAGGAGTCTTTCTACACGTTTCGTTGCTGCTGCATCCTCTCCCGAAGACAATGCGGAAGCATCGAAACTATATATTAGAAACTGTAAATTTTATTTCAACAAATAACTTAGTGTTTATGTTAAATATATTTGAAACATATTTAAATATATTTATTACGATTGCATCTCTGTTAAGGAAGCATCTACTGCATGTATATTGGCTCTCTTATCTCTTATTTGAAGGATACAGAAGTGCTCCGTATATCAACAAACATGGAGAGGGCATCATCTTTCTCGATAGTTTCGCGCAAGAGTCGTAAGTTGAATATTGCAATAACGTACCTAGCGACTGGTTTACTAACTGAACGTGTCTGGCAACTGAATAATCATAAAATCACCAGGTGTCACGTACAATGTTAACATAAAAATGTTAAAAGTTAATTTCAGTGATTTAACTATGATTTCATTAACCTACACCCAAAACTTAAGATAAATGTTCCCCTTCCACCTAAGAGAATTTTCCAATATCTCAGAGCTTTCTCCTGAAGTCGTACTCTGTATCAATGCCGACAATTCAATCAGGCTAACTGTTCCACGTTTTAAATTGGAAAAGGGAAAAAGAACAGGTAGAGGACAAAATGTCCAACTTCGGCGGAGCAGATTCTCATCAAAATAATTAATTTTAATAAAATTATATTGTTTCGTTTCATTTTAAAATTTTTTTGCGTTGGTTATACCTACGTTATTGATTATGTATTTGAAACTGAAATGAGATGGTGAAAATGAGCCACCATCTCACTGAGATGAGATGTTGGACCGCCATCTCATTTCAGTTCTCCTGCGGCCCTTCAACTAAACTGTATGCCCTAAGCGATAAAAAGTTCTCTTTCAGTTACAATTTTTCTTCTCTTTACCTAGTCTATAGTGATGGCAACGAGTTTTAGTATTATTTAAGTTTAGGTATAGATGGCAATGAGTCCATTAGTTCGAATTAGAACTTTTAAACGGAGCGAAAAAGAAGGTAAACGAAAAACTTCATTCTCTTTGAAACCGTGATTCTCTATTGTGCCACAGGCGATAATCGTTTTTCTAGTTTTCTCTGTTTTCCCACACACTAAAAGTTTATAACGTGCTTTCATAATCCAAATTTACGTCCTTTAAACAATCTTTGTGGTTCTGCTGAAGATTTTCAACCACCTTAATATACTTTCTATAATAAATGGGCCACAAACAAATGGCATATTCTAAATGGAACCAAATTAAACTCTTTGGGTAAAAGGATTTCTTAGAATATTGAGAATATGTTGATTTTGATTAATCCTAATACCTAGCTAATTTTTTACAAACATACTAGCACTGACTATGTTGCTTGAATTAATGATTTCCCCACGCATCAAAATCCCTGATCTCAGTAATCACCTCTCCACTTACAAAATATTTGCATATTGTTATTACATTGTATAAAATATTGTTATAGAATTCATGTAAAATAATAATACAAATATTATATGTATAAGTGAGACCTCATTACATGACATTATACGATTTTCGTTTTCATAATTTTTTTAATTTTTAAGGGTACCTTACGCACTCACTTAGGGTGAGTGTCTCTTCCATTTTTTATTCTTTCATATGTTTAGTTCTTAGATGATATCTATATTATGTATCGAATTTTTTTTCAAAATTCCGTGAATTGCTTCAGTCAGTTTTTGAAAGTTGGGTCTGTATTTGTTCACGTGTTGGCTGTGAAATGTTAATTAATTTATTTCTCTCTCCTTATGGATAAAATATTGTGATAAATATACTTAATTGCAAACTTGTATTATAGGTGTAGATACAGTTTAACCAGAGTTATAATTTGTACACTGACCTTAACGAGGCTTTTATTTACATGTAGCTAGTACAGCTTAAATCTGTGAAGTCGAATCATTAAAAAATATTTTTCGAAAGCCACGGGTTTTACAAATAATTTCAAATAACGTACAGAAAAGAAAATTTCAAGAAACAATTACATGGAAATACTGACTATAACCGATTAAAAAGCGCTTTCGCTACGCTTGTGAGGCAGTATTTATTATTTTTGATGGAGTTTTGCAAGGACTGGTCAACGTTTCCTGAAGCAAATTTTTTTTCATTTTGGGACATCGTTCCTCTTCTCTACGGCGAGCAGCAGGCTTTTAGGTTGCAAGAAACCTAGCGAAAATACGTACTCCAGTGGGACCTGGAAGAGAACAAAAATAATGGCGAATATATGAAAAAATCTAATCCAAATACACACAAAAAGTAACTTTGATGATTCATTTAAGTAATAATAAGAAAAGAATCAATTGAAACCTTTCCTTTAGACGAAAATTTTCCCAACATCTACAAAGTGTCAAATAATTTTCAGAGTGAAATATGAAAGCAATTTTCTCTTTCTATTTTTGGATTGAGAAGATTCCTAATTTTGAACACTTTTGTTAGAAGAGCGCAAAGCAACATAGGCAATAAAGTGAGAAGTTCGGAAACTGTTCGTCCTTGGTTCAGGTCTTTATTTTACCAATATTGAGATTTTAACCTATCACGTGCAACCTATTCTTGGCACAATATGATCAGGGCTGGAAACTGTCCATAAAAGAGAGCTACTGTCGAACATGTCCTTAATATCCGTAAAAAGATGGCGGAAAAATTTCTGAAAACTTTCTGGAATTTAAGACTATATATTCATCTTATACTGCATATTATAATTTTGATTTGCATTTTTGATTATAGTCCTTGTTCTGATGGGTAAAAATTTTCAATATGAAAGAAATTAGTAAAACGCGCTTGTATACTTGTTTAATCGTGCACTTCCATCAGATGATCAGATCGTGCACTTCCAAAATGAGGTGTATATGACTAATTCTATTATTCTTCTACTCTTCCACTGCTTCCTGGCTCCCAGCAGCAGCTCACACCTCTATTTAGACAGACTGGAAACGGTTTGTTGCTAACCAGAAACTAGAAGAAGAAATTCTACCAACGACTAGAAGTTGAAGTTCAACCAACGACTAAAAATAAATAAATAAATAAATACTCCATCAAGCAGCTGCTTGCCACAGAGGTCTGACAGGAGCCTGTCAGTTTATATGCTATAGTAGAAGGTCTGTGAGGGTGGCAGGACCTCAGCAGAAAAACGACACACATCCATGCCTTACCTGGGGCTCAAACTCAGGTCCCGTATACCAGTAGCCAAGCGTGCTACTGGTCTACTGGCTAGAAGCGTGCCCTCTTCTAGTCGCCAACGACTAGAAGAGGGAATTAATTTTAATCTTCTCGTAAGTGATGACAATAAAGATGTGATATCTAGAAAAATAGGCAAAAACCGGTATCCAAAGAATTTATCTTGAATATCAGATGTTACGTCCGAAATTTCCGTTAACTAGGATTACCCTAAGCTAAGTTAGTACAGGGTGGGACACGAAATGATTACACCTTTGTATTTTGCAGCTTACTGCACGATGAAGAAGAGGATTCGTGAAGGTTGAAAGCAAAATATTGATTCCTGAAAAATCATCTGTGAACGACATAGCCGATAAGAGTAAACTAGAATTAAAACATCGGATAAACTCGTATTTTTCTCTGCACTCAACTGAAAAATGTCGCCATAGTGGAGAAACGTTTCCTTTTAACCCAAATTGGGCGCCAGGTAGGAACATTAATTTAAAATTGCACAAAGAAATTTTGTACGAGATAAGTGTATTCGGATCAAAATAACAACGCCAACCATCGTTATGCATTCCTAAGAATATTGAAACATTGGGTGTTGCAATGACAAGAAGCCTTTGAAAATCAAAAGGAAAAGCAAGTAAACCATGTAGCAATACGTAATAAGGTGACGTCAGGTTCTGGTGCGAGACTTCTTTACTGGACCTTGACTTCCGACCTCTCCTTAAAAATATTATTTTGAAAAAAAGTTAAGAGAATATATCTGATTGAATAGAAATACCTTTCTGTTATCGTTTCATTAGAACAATTGTACAATGTGCACGAAACAACCTCACATTCCTTTGAAACACCTCTCAGGAAAAGCAAATGCGAGCACCGGGCCCTGATTCAGTGAATCACTGGACCGATAGTAGCTACGCCACTGAAGTAAACAGTTCAAAACTTCAAGGACGTCAATTGGACGAATGCTGACTACGTATCTTTATATCTTCTCCTAGAAAATTCAGATTATTCAAAATTTATCAGATAGAAGTAAACACTGTTCTTTTGAGTTTGCACCTGCTGACTACTGACAGTCAATGGAGAAAATGTTCATTTCAAGTGATTTACAAAGGAAGCACATGTTTATTTGAATGATGTCATAAAAAAACAATATTTCAGATTTTCGGCAATTGAAAGCACTCAGTAATTACAGGAAATACCGTTCATGATGAAGAGATTACTGTGTGTTGTGCTTTCCCAAATCATGGGCTGAATGGTCCCATATTCCTTCAAGAGATCGTGACAGCAGTACTATATCTCAACACACTGAGGACTTACTTCTTGAATCGCTTGTGGACAAAGGGTTTAAGCTAGAGAGTACAGTGGTTCATGCAAGATGAGACGACATTCAACACTGGCTAAATTGTCTTCAACCTTTTTGAAAAAGCATTTCAGAAACGAGTGTTTTCGTGCAGATATCCCGAACCATTGCCACCTTGAAGTCCTGATTTAAACCCGTATGAGGGTTTCCGAAGAAAGAAGTCTTCGCACATCTGCCTCAAGACATATTGCAACTCGGAGAACGAATCGTGGAACTGTGCAAATCCATTAAGGATGACTATTGTCGCAGAATTATCACAAATCTGATGCTTCGTTTGAAAGCAGGATAAGAACTCAACAGCGAGAATGCTGAACATGGTTTTCGTTTCTGGCTGCTTTCTGAAGACTCAAGTATCGGTCTGAAAATAACGTTACTCAATTAGATTTAATAAAATTAATAATCTACGATATTAAAATGAAATTACAAATTTATAAATCTAAGTTATTAAAAGTGTGTCATCATTCTGTAATCTTAATAACACAGCTGTCCTTATTAATGAATGAAAGCATTGAATATTGTTCAAAATTCCTTTAGTTACATCTTAATATTAAGTAAAACTGTGTGCTTAAAAAAGCTTCGTTTTCCAAAAATTTTCTACACACTGTTCGTAAAAATATTTTTCAGTACTTGGCAACCTCGAAAAGAATGAGTAATTTTGTTTTAAATGGTCAAGGGGTTTGTTAAGAGTTATGGAACCTGAATCATTTAACAGCAACATTGTTAGTCATAAGGATTTACCTCAGAGGGAAATCCTTATAACAAATTAAAGCACAATTATTGTTATAACAAATTGTTTTCGGAAATAAATGCAGTTATAAAAGTTTATGCGATTCTTTCATTTTTCGTCAAATGAAACATAAGTGTTACATCAGCGACCACAGTTAAAGATTCCAAATTCAATAACTTTAAATGCTCAACGAATATTGCTCAGAATTAAAAGATTTGAGGAGATTTGAACGAGATCGTCAATTTATCTCCAAAGACATTTTTACGTAAAAATCTTATTGTCAAAAGGAAGATTTGAATGTGGGTTTTCCATTCATATAACTTTCAAATGTTCCAACTCTTTAGTAACGTTGTGTACATAAATAACGCACTGCAGATGTGTATAAATTATTTGACATTAGAAAATTTTCTCACGTACGAAATGCACTAACCTTTGTTTCTGGGCTTTTGCGAAATCGAAGATGTCTGAGAGCATTGGCTAGGCACAGCTTGATTTCCATCAGAGCAAATCGCATTCCCAAGCAATTTCTTGGCCCTGCTCCAAAAGGCAGGTAGGCATAAGAGGGATGGTCGTGCTGATTCTCTGGTGAAAATCTGTCGAACAAAGATTTGACAGCGTATTATTTAAAAAATACTTTATATGCAAGGAAACATTTATAGAAGTGAGATTCTAGCAACTGAAAATTGGGAATAAAGGTGTTGTAAAATAAAATATTGATGTCTACGAAGGTTTTTAAAACACCACACCATATTATTTAAAAAATACTTTATATGCAAGGAAACATTTATAGAAGTGAGATTCTAGCAACTGAAAATTGGGAATAAAGGTGTTGTAAAATAAAATATTGATGTCTACGAAGGTTTTTAAAACACCACATGCTTGATTCACATAATATATGTGAATCAAGCTTTCTACAGATAGTAGTGTTATATATATGCTATTGAAATAACAATAATAATAGACTGGTAGTTTTTTCCTCGATGTTAGTTATCATTGGCAGATACACTCCTGTTTTCATAGCATATCGGGCTATGGTGTAGAGCTGTTTCTTATGGTATGACCTAAGACCTTTGGTAGTTATGCTGCGAAAACATGAACAAAGAATTCTATCTTAACATTTTGGACAATTCCATTCTTCTAACTATGTGGCAGATCTTTGGTATAGACCCATGCTTGTTTCAACAGGATAATGTTCCATGCCATACCGCAGGTGATGTTACACCATGATTAGCGGACATGAATATGCAAAAGTTGTAATAGCCGATTGAGAGTTTCGATTTAAAACCTATGGAATGACTTGGAACGTCGGTTGATAGCTAGACCAACAAGTCTCAGATTGGCAACTGAAATAGTTACTATTCTTCAAGAGGAACGGTGAACTATATCGGCAGAAATCTATCGTTCATTGTGCGTATTGAAGGAAAAGAAAGAGGAGCAATTATGCTAGTAGAATGGCGTACGATTGTGATTATGCCAGGAACCTAAATTTTTATGTTCTATCTGTCTACAGTACCCGCCTCCTCCAAAGTGTCTCGTTTGCACCATATTTGCATGAGAGGTGTTAAATGTTCATCGAAGTTTCCATGTTATGTGATATTATTTTCAGGACTTGTCAGAGACAGAATGGCTGCGCCTTTAGAAATAAGAGTGAGCCCAAGGAGGCTAATAAATAATGTCTTACTGTATCAAAGGAAATGTGTTTGTCAAATAAATGAATTGTTGAATCTTGTCTAAAATTGGGAAAACCAAAGAATGTTCGTTCTTATGATTACGATCCATTTCAAATTATTAAATAGTAAAACTATAACACTCCCCTTTGAAGAATTTTTCCCCTTATTTCATACACCCCTTGGCCAAGCCTAGACTAGTGTGTGGGATAATACTTCCGTATTTCCACAAGATTTGGTTTGTTAAAAGTTTCTACGCATGTTTACAAAAGGTCTTGATATCTTACCTCTCAGGATCAAACTTTGCAGGATCAGGATAGAATTCCTGGTCATGGTGCATGGCATAAATGGGGAAGCCAACGATCATTCCTTTCGGCACTGTGAATCCCGTGTCGCCTAATTTGTAGTCTTCCTCTGCTTTTCGCTCTCCTCTATTGAAAAAAAATAAACTAGTGATATCATATTAAACAAATATCAGATTTGTGAAAGACACTCATCCTTATAATTTGCACAAGTGCTAAATAATAAAGGATAATGTAATATCCCGAAAAGTACTGTATTGGTGCACATGAAATGTCCGAAATGAGAGTGTCATCTGCAAACACCCCTAAAAGTAGGAAGCAGTTACCTGCGTAGTCAAACTAGTCCCCCCCACATCGACAAGTTTCTGCCAACGGGTTACGAGGCTGTGGATCACACGGCAATAAAACTCTGGCGACTATGAGGCGAAGAAGGTGGTAACGGCTTGACACACAGCTCGGTTTTTTGGGTAGGTCTTCTCCGCCAGGAAATGGTCCAATGCTGGAAGAAGTGATAATCCGCGGGAACAATGTCAGGGGAATATGTAGGGTGTGACAGTGTTTCGTAGTCCAACTGGTGGATTTGTTGGACTGTCCTTTGTGATACATGCAGGCGGCCATTGTCATGCAACAGGAAGACATCATGCCCGTTGACCAAAACTAGCTGTTTGTATGGAGCTTTCCTTGGATCTGCAGCATTTCAACACAATAGCGGTCCGAATAGATGGCCTCACCTGGTCGGAGAAAAGAATGATGGTCACGCTGGCAGCAGACCACTATACGAGAATCAGTACTTTCAGCGCGTGTAGGGGTACCTTCGGACAATGTTTTGGTGGCTCCGCGGTATCCAACCACTATGCTGATCGGTGACGAATGTCGTAGACACCACAATTAAATAGCACCTTTCATCGCAGGTTACGATCCAATGCAGGATTCCGTCCCGTTTGTTCCAGGAAATGAAGGAAATGCATATTTCCAGATGGCGTGTCTTGTTGGCAGCTGTCAATTCGTGTGGCATCCAGCTTTTTCACCTCCCCCAGGGCCGCCAGACTCCGGATAATCATCGAATGATGCACATGGGCTTTTGCTGCAATCGAACGGACACTTTGACGTGGGTCAGCTTCCACGATATTCTTAAACTCCTCATCTGTTATAGCTACTGATGGACGACCACCAGGCTCATTTTCAAGGGACGTATCTCCTGCTTGGAATTTCGCGAATCATCGGCGTATGGTACGTCCATTCTCAGTACCCTGCCCAAATGCCGCATTAATGTTTCGGGCCATTGTACCCGCGGAATGACCGAGTTTGAACTCCTACAGTAAAACGACGCGCAACTGGCCTCTCCCCATTGTCCCCTTTGATCGAAACCTGTGCACTCGTGATTGAACTTCATCACGAAATGAGGCACATAACGCGTACACCAGATATATACCGACCTTCTGACTTATGCCATGTGACATTGCTGGAAGACACAAATCCGTTAGAGGAGTTGAACATAGCCACCGCTTAAAGCGGACATTTCACCTGCACCAACCTAATAAATAAGGGAATAACATGAATGTGAGATACAGGTAAATTTCTCAATGCTGAAAAAGAAAAAAATGCTAGCAAATCTCACTGACGCTAACCTGAACATGAAATTAGGGTTACTATAAAAGCGTGCCTGGCTGCGATCGCCAAACATTTTCGTTTCAGCCTGCAAGAATTACATTGGGTTTTATTTTGTCACTGATGATATATGGATGATTGTGTGCGGTGGAGAATAATAAGTAGGATGGAAGTGCGGCAATTCCAGACTGAGGCATCTAAGGCCTTAAAAATGTACCACAAAATATCCTCTGAAAACAGCAACTGCTCAGAATGAGACAATTTGACTTTAATCGCAAGACGATATAGGGAAATGACAGTTAGAAATTGTTTCCCGAGCTGTCAGAGACCACAGAGACGATAGTTTAAAGACGTACTGAATACAGGAAAGTGCATGAAAGAAGTCTGTGTGCACAAAAAGCAATGGTCAAACTCTTAAACAGAATGGCTCGTTTAACATGGTGTGAATATTTTGGAGCCTAGGCCAGTGGGCACATGTGCTCTTTACAGATGAGTCCGGATTCAGCTTTAGCTCCAAATTTTGACGTGTTTATTTGGAGAGAAAAGGATTTAGGCTCAATAGATATATTCGATTAGGAAGTTGGCATACTCTACTTCCGGAATGATCCTGCCTAAGCTCATGACGGAGACATCACAATAAAAAAACTCTGGTTCTATAAAAGCATTGCCTGACACACGCTATCAAGTACCTGACACACGCTATCATGAATAGAATATTCCTAAAATTACCATGATAAAGATGTAAGAAACAAACACATATGTATATAAAGGACGAATTTAATATATTGATTCAATCCTGAGAATGAAATATTTTTGAAGGGGAATAATAAATTGCTAGATTATATTTTTATGTGTTTCAATGAATCTCAGTAATCTCAGTTAGAATGAATCTCAGTAATCTCAGTTAAATGGAGAAAACCTGATCCTTAAGATACTGTTGCGGATTACAAAAATGGATAGCCGCTGAGCGTGAGTATTAAAAGCTATATTTCAAAACCAAATTCAATACAAGGTAAATTGTTACAAAGAAAATATGGATGAAGTATCTTATTAACAAATGAACTACTAACATGCACAAGTCATCAACCTTCCTGCACAGAGTACACAACATCAGCTCTGTCTATTCTACTAAATACTACTTTTTACTTGATTTACCATGTCACCCGAAGATCTTCAAGCATAAACAAGTTCTCGTCCTGTGCTAGTAACTTATCACACACTAGCCGAACACAAAGACAGTCCGTGTACACATTCGAAGTTAGCCATAAAAGATCCCACTTTTATACTTCCGCGTGTACACAACACATAAAGATAATTCTTTATACTTAACGCGCACTGTCTCAGAACAGCTAACTGTCCATTTTCGAACTCTTCGACCGTTACAACACAAAACCGTTAAACGCTCCACTGTACTTCCCAAATTCTCCCAAAGTTCTTATTCGTTGGCTGAAACTTTTTGCTTTCGGTTGCCAGATTCCTTCTGTCGTAACAATACTTTACAGATTTTTTTATACTATACAAGTACTTGGATAAATACAGTTCAATATTTTCCGCCTTACTAAGATCTGTAATTTGGAATCAAAATCTTTATATTACTAATACAAAATGAGAATATTTCCAATAATACAAAATACTAATGATTTTTATTAATAAATTACCACTTTGAAGTCGATTCAACTATTTAGAGCAAAAATTGTCTTGAGCCGGATGGGATACGAATCAACAACCTCCTGATAACATGTCAAGTGCTCTGGATCGCTGAGCTCCCAGCTGCCGATCAAGATCTCCTCTGACATCTTATCTGGAGGTCGTGGGTTCGTATCCCACCGGGCTCAAGATAAATTTTCTTCTAAAAAGTTTAATTAGACTTCAAAGTAGTAATTTATTAGTAAATACTAAATAAGTCGAGTTTCATTATTATTGATTTTGTTTCTTACCTTATGACAGGTGGATGCATCCTCATGGATTCTGAAATGACCCAACTCAGGTATTTCATGTCTCGGACAACATCATATGTCATCACTTCCTGTATTGTAAAAGGTAACAGAAATGAAATCTTTATTATGCTGAAAATATAAACAGTGTGTAAATGATACAAATCTATTGGGAGAAATTGACCTACTTACAACACAGAGCCTTACTTAAACGATGATAATCATCCATGGTTAATTGATTTCAACAGCCGCAAAAACTGTTCATTTACATAATAACAAGATTTTATCATTAAAATATACAAGAACTCTTTACCTGTAGAAATATTTCAGAGAGAAATATTTGTGTTATAACTAATACTAAGGTTTTCATATAAATACAACTTTCTTATGGAAGCAGATTTTGCAGCAGTATCGAAATATCGTCAGCTCGCTTTCAATAAAGAAAAAGGAAACCTATTGTGGTTTATTAGTATGAAGCATATGCGAAAATAAATTCGTTGTACTCTTAACAGTTTTCTGGAATTTATTCTTATGTGCAGTATTCTCTTTTGGGATATTGGGAAATGTGTTTGCAATTTTTTTCCCTCGATGCCGCTTTTTATCTTTCCGAGTGACTTGCCAATTCTCGAAACGTTTCAACACACTATTTGGGTAAATATATTCTTCCCACTAAGTGAGAGAGAGGAAGCGAAGATATTTCGCCCTTTGTCTGCCTTGTGTGTTTTGTCTGCCTGTCTCCCTTGTGTGGCGGGATACAGTTCCCCTTCTCGGTCCCTCTTTACCAATAAATCTTGACAACTTTCTCGTCCTTTGTCTCTGACTCTCTAACATCTGTAAAGGGACAGAAGTCAGAACAAGAGAAAACAGACCAATGCTTCCTCGTGACCAATATTTCAGAATTCGTGAACAATTTTTCAGACTGCAAACATCCCTAAACCTGCAGACTGCAAATCCCCAAACCCACAGACTGCAAAAATACCCAAACCCACAGACTACAAAAATCCCCAAACCCAGAGACTGCAAATCCCCAAACAAACAGACTGAAAAATCCCCAAACCCACAGACTACAAAAAATTCCCAAACCCAGAGACTGCAAATCCCCAAACCCAGAGATTGCAAAAATCCTCAAACCCACAGACTGCAAAAATCCTCAAACCCACAGACTGCAAAAATCTCCAAACCCACAGACTGCAAATCCCCAAACCCACAGACTGCAAAAATCCCCAAACCCACAGACTACAAAAATCCCCAAACCCAGAGACTGCAAATCCCCAAACAAACAGACTGAAAAAATCCCAAACCCACAGACTACAAAAATTCCCAAACCCAGAGACTGCAAATCCCCAAACCCAGAGATTGCAAAAATCCTCAAACCCACAGACTGCAAAAATCCTCAAACCCACAGACTGCAAAAATCTCCAAACCCAGAGACTGCAAATCCCCAAACCCACAGACTGGAAAAATTCCCAAACATACAGACTGGAAAAATCCCCAAACCCGCAGACTACAAAAATCCCGAAACCCACTGAGAAAGGCGCAGCAGCTCCTACCCCTGCAGACCGCAATCATTCCCAAACCTGCAGACTCCAAATTACCAAACCCACAGACCCCAAGTCCCAACTGGTCTCCTCTGAGACAAATTTCATCTTCTACTTCCAATCAGCTCATGTAGTGTCGAAAGACTTCTCATGCTAGCTCATGTACTGTCGAAAGACGGAATACGAACTTTTATCCATGGGGGCGGGACCTCCGGGACCAGCCCCCTGCCCCAATTATTGAAACCGCAAAAATCCCCAATCTCACAGACTGGAAATCTCCGAACCCACAGACTGCGAAAATCCCCAAAATCCACAGACTGGAAAAATCCCCAAACCCACAGACTGCATGAATAACAAACCCCAAACCCACAGAGAAAGGCACTGTGGCTCCCGCCTCCACAGACTGCAAAAACCCCAAACCCACTGAGAGAGGCACAGCGGCTCCCACCCCCGCAGACTGCAAATCCCCAAATCCACAGACTACAAAAATCCCCAAACCAACAGATTGCAAAAATCCCAAAATCAACAGAATACAAAAATCCCCAAACCCACAGACTACAAAAATCCCTAAACTCGCAGACTGCAAATCCACAAACCCACAGACTGCAAAAATCTCCAAACGCATAGACTACAAAAAACCGTAAACCCGCAGACTACAAATTCCTTTATTAAACATTCATCAAAGGTTTTGCACCTTGTAGGACATCTGCGATGGCCAACCTATAATTTCTTTATTCATTAAAAAGGCCCACCCTTATCAAATGTTCCGCCCCTCTTTTATTAAACACTAATGAAAAGTTCTACAACAACCACTGGACACCCAGCCCTTCTTGAAATTTTTCTAAGTCCCACGACGTCCATCTTGGTTTCTGACATCCCCCCAGTTCTCAAAAAAATTTGAGAAACTCACATCCTATGAGGTAATAGAACCTTCTAGAAAATGTTGCACATTTTAACCAAGTCCTAGAAAATGACACAATTCTGGAAAATGAACAACTAAACTTTCGATGGCAACATTAATGGCATTCCCACATTCCTTTGGCGATCATCTTCGATGGTCAACCTATCAACTAGTTATTCATTAAAAATTCCTCCCTATCCACCTTTATTAAAAACCCTCATTAGTTAAAACTAAGCAAAAATTCCACACCCTCACCACCTGAGCACCCACCTTGAATGGTCAATCCTTCTCGAAATTTCAACCGATGGTCATCTTAGATCACATGGATCGACGTTGTCGACCCCTCTTTGCTTCTGTATCAGACGTGATGTGTTACAACATGTTTTGGAAAAGCCACTCACACCTCTCACCCCTGTTTTCGGACCCATCTCCAATTTTCTCTAAGTCGAGAAACGTCACTCAATGACAGCAAACAGCCCTTCTGATTAAACCCGCACTGTCACCCCCCCACTTCAATCCCCCTTTTTTTTCAGGCCCTCACAGAAGATACGGTATGGAAATAATGTTTTGGAAATAATTTTCCAACATTCTTATCGAAACATCCCATCTCCGCTTTATGATAGATCAGCTATTTTGTAAATAAACAATGTACCCCCCATTGGAAGAAGACAAACCATTTTGAAATTTCCCTTCGCACCCCTAAACCTCCAAGTTTTGCGCCTCTCTTATTAAAATTAGTCTCCATCTGGTTGAAGGATGATGCCGTCAGATATTTGTGTTGTGACATATTCTGCACTGCACTTTGCGCGTCAAGACTTGTTTTGGAACGATGAAGTGATTTTACGTTAAATTCTTATTTCTGCCAAGTCTCAATTCATTACTCTCCGTATTTTCATGTTATACTAAACCATTTCAAAACCTCATCACACGAATCAGAGGTAAAAGAAATTCCTTCTTCCTTACAAATTTCAATCCCCTCCCAATTTATTAACTTATTTTCCTTTACTAAGTCATTTCAAAGACATCGCGACTGCATCAGCAAAAGAATAACAAAAAAATACCTTTTCAATTCCCGTATATCCGTTACGTAACTTGGTCTTAAGTTTAAAACTTTTTATTCCTAACACTAATTGCCGCTGTATCCTCAATACATGATTCACTTAGACAAAATATTACACTTTCCTAGCAAGTAACGATACTCAGTAACAATCGATAACAAAATATTATTTCTTCCTCGGAAGAAAAACCAGCTAATTATTTGGAAGTAAGATATCATTTTTAAAAAATGTACAATTGTAAACGCTCTTACAGTTTTAAAAATCGACTTTTTCACCGTTTAAGTGGCGAACATGTGATCACAAGACCAATGACTCATCACGCTGATGAAATTTTATTTCGCGTTGCGACGCGTCGTTAGTACATGCGTGTTCGTTACGCTTGTCGACATGGTCAGTTATCTTTCATCTGATAATAAATAATTCTGTAAAGAGCTTTATAGAAAGTAAGCAACGTTAAAAGTAGAAAACAATTCATACGTTGCGTGTACCGTTGCGTTTTCCCTTGCGTTGCGTAAAACATCTATCTTTATTTCTACATAGATGCACAACACGAGCTTAAGTGTACGTTGATGGAAGTCTGAAGAATTTTTTTCCTATTATCGCCGACGGTTGGATCAGCGTGGGCTTGCCGCATTCACATGCCTGGACGTGCAGCGGGCCAACTACGTCACAGACCGGTGAAGAGTGTACATTGGATATAAGTGGCAGACAAAGAATAATGTCTTTACAAACTAAGAGTCACTAGGTGTGAAACATCCCAAGTCCAGAAATGCCCTTCTTAAAAAGTAGGAAAATTCCCTCCATATTCTTAAAATTCTTAAAGCTTCTTAAAATTTAACACTCCCTTTATTAAAAATAACGAAAGCTTCCACTATTCTTGTTGCTTAATATGAAGAAATGGTGCAGCGATGCCAACGCGAACAATGAATCTCTTTGTTGCGATCTTATGCAACCACGGCAATTCCCGGTTCCGCTTGTACAGCACTACCTGGTTATGAAAAGCCATGACCATCTAGAGCTGGGGGCAAGGAATACGCCCTATAGGCGCACCTCAACCCCAGCCTCACATGGCAGCATTCCTATAGAAGGAAAACTGACCACCGGAAGAAACCTTACTTTAATCTATTCCCCGGTTTGCAAATGTGCAAGGATATAAAGATCCAAGCTCGATCGGCACCCGGGGTGGAGACTCTTAGTAAGACCCAGACTTTTTTTGACAGCTCGTGCCTTTCGGCAGAGCCGTCGAACAGACCACACAGGTCTCCTGATAGGTGAGGTCTCCAACGCCGTCACCACCCGACCGGCAATCAAGCCGGCCAGCAGCGTCTTCAACCTCGGTTGGCTTCAGCAATGCTCCAGCCGGGGACCACCCCAACCGGCAAAACCTTGGAATGCTCCAGCTGGTGCCCACTACAGCCGGAAAATCCTTTGGCCTGCTCCAGCTGGGGATCATCCCGACCGGCAATGCCTCCTCAGCCGGGTTGCTGGGCCCTAGGCCCCCCCACCACGACAAGGTGGTCCCCTATTGGGGGGGGGGGGGCAACGCGAACAGGCAACCCAGTCGGTGACGACTGTTTGTCATGGGGCACCTACCCACTGACTTATGGAATAGCCCTTCGATGTCAAAAACAGATATGCTATTGTTTATCTAAATTCTTTACTTATGGGAAGAGCTGCTAACTCCGTGAATTTAATCTTCCTAAAGGATCTTTTCAACCCTAATGACAAAGTGAAATAATTATTCCCTTTCAACCATGAGGAAATGCAGTACTTTTCCGGATAGGTCAATGCAAGCTCCCGTATGCTACCGTCTTATCTTCGGAGGGATCTTTAAGGCTTAATGACGTATCTCAACAGTTTACGGCCTGCAAAAACTGCAAGCGGTCATTTGATTTTAAAATGCCCTCTTATACTGTTCTTCACAATTAAACAAGTATGTAGCAGTTACCGGGAAAATATGGTTTTATTCAACCAGAAAATGGAAATAAAGTACATTGCAAAGGAAATCATTTTTAAAAGGAACCCAGACAGAAAATTGTTAATATCACAAGAAATGTGTGAATGCGACATGTTTTACAAAACTGTACCGATGTAAAAAAAAATTCAGTGTAAAAATGGAAAAACAAACATAAAGTATCATTTAATACATATTTCGCAGAATAATAGGATGTGTGTAGGCTACATGTTTTACAAAACGGTTAAATAACAAACATTTCAATGTAAAAACGGAAAAACATGAAAAAAAAAAGCATCGTTTAATACGAGTTTGACGAAAGTTTCAATTCCGGTGTAGTATGAAGTAGAAGTAATGCGAAAAAGAAATTTACAGCATAAATCGCCATGTCATTTGTTAGGCGGCACATGCACGGATTTTCAAATGACATTCAGGGAGTATCATTTCCGTCACTTAAGTTTCATCCCTTTTATTTTTTCCAACCAATAACATTCTAACCACTATTAATATACAGTTTCCGCAGGACAGTTCGTTTTCCGTTCGTGAATTCAATGTGAAAATGGTTCAGGGGACGATCTTTCACACAGTAGCAATATGATTATGCGCTTTGCAAAAAAAAAAGTAGGCAATGAACGATGCGTTTCACATGAACAGGGTACAATTAAAATTTGAACTAAAAAGTCATGAGGTGGGAGAAATTAGGGGTGTGTGGAATATTTTCATGCATGGACATGTAAAGTATAAACGTATTTAAAACGGTAGATTTGCACAAAAGATGTCTATGTTTTCCAACCCATTTTCATATTCTTTTCAGGGTTTCGTGTGTATTTCTACGATGATTTTCCGTGCTACGTTTGAGCAAGAGCATAAGTAAACTATGCGTGTATAAGACGAAGGTAATTATTTTCCTTGGCAAGCACACATTTTTCGACAATGATATATATTCACATATGTATTACACTACGTAAATAAATTTATCACGTGCATTTCATGTCTAACTGAGAATCGGTTTAATTATTTTTCCAGCATAAGAATACATATTTCTATATCGGCGTGCAATTCTTAGGACAAGTATGTAAGTGAACTATGCTTGTGAAAGTGGTTGTTCTTCCTGCGCCGGTGGGAATTCTTCGAACAAGTGTGTAAATACACTATGTTTGTACAGGTGTGAAAGTGGTTGTTTTTCCTGAAAGGACAAGTTTTTTGATAATGATATGTATTCTTACATGTGTTTCACCACGCAAATAAATCTAACACGTGCATTTCATGCTTAAATAAGAGTGGGTTTAATTAATTTTTCCGCACGACTATGTACAATTCTGTATTTTATAAGTGTGAGAGTGGTTGTGTTTACTGCAAGGACAAATTTTTTTATAATGATATGTAATCATACATGTGTTTCACTATGCAAGTAAATCTAACATGCACATTTCATGTTTAAGTAAGAACGTGTAGTCATTTTTCCCTCATGAGAATGCATGTTTCTTTACGTTCGAAACTTTTTCCCCGTTTATGTTTCTTTACCTTCGAAACTTTTTTCCCGTTTATTACAAGTATGTGCACGTGCGAAGTACAGTAGTAAGGATAGTTTAATCGCAAGTATTCATTTTTTAAGAATTAGAGTGTGAATGTCACAATTTCGTTTCTTGCAATAACATTCATTTCGAGTAAGAAACAGGTCAGCAATGTTATTTTTCCAGCAAACATTCACTTTTTCTGTAAGCATGTGAATTTTACACGTGACAATTTCAGTTGTATATGAATCAAATATTCAGTTTTCTGAACAAGGGTGAAATCCACACATTGTGTATATCAAGTATAACATTTTATTTGTATGTTTGAGACAGTTGGGATAATTTTCATGCAAGCGCTTGCACATACGAGACCTAGTTATGTTTTTCGGAGTGTTCGAATCTGCATGTATGAAATTAGCTTTTTTTCTAGGTGGAAATGGTGCAGGAGACAATCTTTCACACAGTAGCATTATGATTATGCACTTTGCAAAAAACAATCAAACGTAGGCAATGCACGATGCGTTTCACATAGACAGGGTACAATTAAAATTTGAACTAAAAAGTCATGAGGTGGGAGAAATTAGGGGTGTGTGGAATACTTGTACTTCATACCACACCGGAACTGAAACTTTCGCACATTCTATTATTCTGTGAAACTCGTATTAAACGATACTTTTTTTTCTTGTTTTTTCATTTTTACACTGAAATTTTTGTTACATCGGCACCGTTTTGTAAAACATGTAGCCTACACACATCCGTTTTGAAGACGCAGAAACATTTTTTGTTCGAAAGGTGTTTATTGCAAAATATTCCACGACTGATTTGAATTTGAATATTCATATTTGGCAGAACGCGTTCGAAATTTTTTTGAACACGACTGTCTACGTTACGTCTTACGTTGCGTTTTCTGTCAGATGTCTCGTTCGTAACGAACAAAACGTGTGTGTTTTTGTTAATACGTGGAATGGGTGAAATCCAGATGTTTCGCACATAGGGTGATGAGGTGATAAAACGTAATATCCATGAAGAGGGACAAAATCTTTGTGTCACAAAAGGGTCGCCCCGTCCTCTTTTTCTGAAACAAGTGGATTTCCCTTTTCAGATTATTACATTTTACCATCCCTTCACCCTGTGTGCGAAACATCTGGATTTCACCCGTTCCAGGTATTAACAAAAGACACATACGTTTTGTTCGTTACGAGACATCTGACAGAAAACGCAACGTAAGATGTAACGTAAGACAGTCGTGCTAAAAAACATTCAAAAGTGTTGAAGAAAAATCCTTACACCTACCAAATATGAATATTCAAGTTTAGATCAGTGTTGGAATATTTTGCAATAAACACCTTTTGAACAAAAATGTTTTTGCTTCTTCGAAACTCTTGGGAAAAAACTAATTTCATATATGCAGGTTCGAAACCTCCGAAAACTATAATTAGGTCTCGTATGTGCAAGCACTTGCATGAAAATTATCCCAACTGTCTCAAACTTACAAATAAAATGTTATACTTGATATACACAATGTGTGGATTTCACCCTTGTTCAGAAAAGTGAATATTTGATTCATATACAACTGAAATTGTCACATGTAAAATTCACATGCTTGCAGAAAAAGTGAATGTTCGCTGGAAAAATAACATTGCTGACCTGTTTCTTACTCGAAATGAATGTTGTTGCAAGAAACTAAATTGTGACATTCACACTCTAATTCTTAAAAAATGCTGCTTGCCACAGAGGTCTGACTAGGAGCCTGTCAGTTTATATGCCATAGTAGAAAGTCTGAGAGGATGGCAGGACCTCAGCAGAAAAACGACACATACATCCATGCCTTACACGGGGCTCGAACCCAGGTCCCTTAGATCAGTAGTCAAGCGCGCTAACCACTCGGCCATGGGATACTTGCGATTAAACTATCCTTACTACTATACTTCGCACGTGCACATACTTGTAATAAACGGGAAAAAAGTTTCGAACGTTAAAGAAACATAAACGGGGAAAAAGTTTCGAACGTAAAGAATTTTTTGTAATAAACGGGAAAAAGTTTCGGACGTAAAGAAACATGCATTCTCATGCGGGAAAAATGACTAAACGTTTTTACTTAACCCTTTCATGACTAAGGGAAACATTTTTCCCATTTTATAATTAGTGATTGTCGTATTTAATTATAACCTTATCTGCATTTTTTATACAGAATGTCAAAATAGAACGTATGCCGAACGCAATTACGTAAACGGGAAAGTTTAGAAAACAAAAACAGAACTGTCAGGACGCATAATATATGTACTATGTGCAATGTCCATCTTTGCCTCACTACCAAAAGAAATTGCTTCGCAGAATATCATAATTAGCACATCATTTTGCATAGTAATTTTATTTCATAATTTTGTATTATTTTAGGTAACATTTTGTTCTAATAAACCAATAAATAAGAGACATTGCATAATAAGCCTAACTATAATTTGTGTTACCTTTATAGTCCATTGGGAAAAATATTTCCCATAAAATTCCAAAAAAACTACACATTGTTATGTATGTTTCTTATGATTTTTATTTATTTTACGTCTAAACAAACTAAAATAAACAGTTACATACTAATATTTACTCTTAGAAACCTTATGGTCCTGAAAGGGTTAAACACGAAATGTGCATGTTAGATTTACTTGCATAGTGAAACACATGTATGAATATATATCATTATAAAAAAACTTGTCCTTGCAGTAAACACAACCACTCTTACACTTATAAAATACAGAATTGTACATAATCGTGCGGAAAAATTAATTAAACCCACTCTTATTTAAGCATGAAATGCACGTGTTAGATTTATTTGCGTGGTGAAACACATGTAAGAATACATATCATTATCAAAAAACTTGTCCTTTCAGGAAAAACAACCACTTTCACACCTGTACAAACATAGTGTATTTACACACTTGTTCGAAGAATTCCCACCGGCGCAGGAAGAACAACCACTTTCACAAGCATAGTTCACTTACATACTTGTCCTAAGAATTGCACGCCGATATAGAAATATGTATTCTTATGCTGGAAAAATAATTAAACCGATTCTCAGTTAGACATGAAATGCACGTGATAAATTTATTTACGTAGTGTAATACATATGTGAATATATATCATTGTCGAAAAATGTGTGCTTGCCAAGGAAAATAATTACCTTCGTCTTATACACGCATAGTTTACTTATGCTCTTGCTCAAACGTAGCACGGAAAATCATCGTAGAAATACACACGAAACCTTGAAAAGAATATGAAAATGGGTTGGAAAACATAGACATCGTTTGTGCAAATCTACCGTTTTAACATACGTTTATACTTTACATGTCCATGCATGAAAATATTCCACACACCCCTAATTTCTCCCACCTCATGACTTTTTAGTTCAAATTTTAATTGTACCCTGTTCATGTGAAACGCATCGTTCATTGCCTATTTTTTTTTTTGCAAAGCGCATAATCATATTGCTACTGTGTGAAAGATCGTCCCCTGAACCATTTTCACATTGAATTCACGAACGGAAAACGAACTGTCCTGCGGAAACTGTATATTAATAGTGGTTAGAATGTTATTGGTTGGAAAAAATAAAAGGGATGAAACTTAAGTGACGGAAATGATACTCCCTGAATGTCATTTGAAAATCCGTGCATGTGCCGCCTAACAAATGACATGGCGATTTATGCTGTAAATTTCTTTTTCGCATTACTTCTACTTCATACTACACCGGAATTGAAACTTTCGTCAAACTCGTATTAAACGATGCTTTTTTTTTTCATGTTTTTCCGTTTTTACATTGAAATGTTTGTTATTTAACCGTTTTGTAAAACATGTAGCCTACACACATCCTATTATTCTGCGAAATATGTATTAAATGATACTTTATGTTTGTTTTTCCATTTTTACACTGAATTTTTTTTTACATCGGTACAGTTTTGTAAAACATGTCGCATTCACACATTTCTTGTGATATTAACAATTTTCTGTCTGGGTTCCTTTTAAAAATGATTTCCTTTGCAATGTACTTTATTTCCATTTTCTGGTTGAATAAAACCATATTTTCCCGGTAACTGCTACATACTTGTTTAATTGTGAAGAACAGTATAAGAGGGCATTTTAAAATCAGATGACCGCTTGCAGTTTTTGCAGGCCGTAAACTGTTGAGATAGGTCATTAAGCCTTAAAGATCCCTCCGAAGATAAGACGGTAGCATACGGGAGCTTGCATTGACCTATCCGGAAAAGTACTGCATTTCCTCATGGTTGAAAGGGAATAATTATTTCATTTTGTCATTAGGGTTGAAAAGATCCTTTAGGAAGATTAAATTCACGGAGTTAGCAGCTCTTCCCATAAGTAAAGAATTTAGATAAACAATAGCATATCTGTTTTTGACATCGAAGGGCTATTCCATAAGTCAGTGGGTAAGTGCCCCATGACAAACAGTCGTCACCGACTGGGTTGCCTGTTCGCGTTGGCATCGCTGCACCATTTCTTCATATTAAGCAACAAGAATAGTGGAAGCTTTCGTTATTTTTAATAAAGGGAGTGTTAAATTTTAAGAAGCTTTAAGAATTTTAAGAATATGGAGGGAATTTTCCTACTTTTTAAGAAGGGCATTTCTGGACTTGGGATGTTTCACACCTAGTGACTCTTAGTTTGTAAAGACATTATTCTTTGTCTGCCACTTATATCCAATGTACACTCTTCACCGGTCTGTGACGTAGTTGGCCCGCTGCACGTCCAGGCATGTGAATGCGGCAAGCCCACGCTGATCCAACCGTCGGCGATAATAGGAAAAAAATTCTTCAGACTTCCATCAACGTACACTTAAGCTCGTGCTGTGCATCTATGTAGAAATAAAGATAGATGTTTTACGCAACGCAAGGGAAAACGCAACGGTACACGCAACGTATGAATTGTTTTCTACTTTTAACGTTGCTTACTTTCTATAAAGCTCTTTACAGAATTATTTTTTATCAGATGAAAGATAACTGACCTTGTCGACAAGCGTAACGAACACGCATGTACTAACGACGCGTCGCAACGCGAAATAAAATTTCATCAGCGTGATGAGTCATTGGTCTTGTGATCACATGTTCGCCACTTAAACGGTGAAAAAGTCGATTTTTAAAACTGTAAGAGCGTTTACAATTGTATTGGGATTACAATTAGGGTTGGGTTAATTTAGGTAAATTGTATTTACAATTGTATAGGGGATTGAAATTTGTAAGGAAGAAGGAATTTCTTTTACCTCTGATTCGTGTGATGAGGTTTTGAAATGGTTTAGTATAACATGAAAATACGGAGAGTAATGAATTGAGACTTGGCAGAAATAAGAATTTAACGTAAAATCACTTCATCGTCCGAAACAAGTCTTGATGCGCAAAGTGCAGTGCAGAATATGTCACAACACAAATATCTGACGGCATAATCCTTCAACCAGATGGAGACTAATTTTAATAAGAGAGGCGCAAAACTTGGAGGTTTAGGGGTGCGAAGGGAAATTTCAAAATGGTTTGTCTTCTTCCAATGGGGGGTACATTGTTTATTTACAAAATAGCTGATCTATCATAAAGCGGAGTGGGATGTTTCGATAAGAATGTTGGAAAATTATTTCCAAAACATTATTTCCATACCGTATCTTCTGTGAGGGCCTGAAAAAAAAGGGGATTGAAGTGGGGGGTGACAGTGCGGGTTTAGTCAGAAGGGCTGTTTGCTGTCATTGAGTGACGTTTCTCGACTTAGAGAAAATTCGAAATGGGTCCGAAAACAGGGGTGAAGAGGGTGAGTAGCTTTTCCAGAACATGTTGTAACACATCACGTCTGATACGGAAACAAAGGAGGGTCGACAGCGTGGGTCGACAACGTCAATCCATATGTTTCAAGCTGACCATCGGTGTAAATTTCGAGAAGGGTTGACCATTTAAGATGGGCGTTCAGGTGGTGAGGGGGGTGGAATTTTTGCTAAGAGTTTTAATTAATGAGGGTTTTTTAATAAAGGTGGATAGGGAGGACTTTTTAATGAATAACGAGTTGATAGGTTGACTATCGAAGATGGTCGCCAAAGGGGTGTTTGGATGCCCTGAATGTTGCCAGCGAAAGTTTAGTTGGAATTTGCAACTATTTTGAGGATTGCATCAGCCATTCTGAGAAGGAGTGGAATCATTCAGGGGTTTACAATTCTGGAATGTGCGATGCAATCAAGGATTGCATCGCACATTCCAGAATTGTGTCATTTTCTAGGACTTGGTTAGAATGTGCAACATTTTCTAGAATGTTCTATTACCTCATAGAATGTGATTTTCGCAAATTTTTTGGAGAACTGGGGGGATGTCAGAAACCAAGATGGACGTCGTGGGACTTAGCCAGTGGTTGTTATAGAACTTTTCATTAGTGTTTAATAAAAGAGAGGCGGAACATTTGATAAGGGGGGAGGCTTTTTAATGAATAGGGAGATTATAGGTTGACCATCAAAGAAGTCCTCCAAGGGGCAGAACCTTTGAGAAGTGTTTAATAAAGGGGGTGGAACTTTTGATAATTGTTTAATAGAGGGGGGGGGGGTTAATGTATAAGGAGGTTATAGGTTCGCCACCGAAGATGCCCATCAAAAGTCGAGGCGGGGCAGAACCTTTGATAAGTGTTTAATAATTAACAAGCTGTCAATTTTGATAAGTGTTTAATGAGTAAGGAATAAAAAATAAATAAAAGTTATAAAAATTCCCACACTAATTTATAAGGACTAAAAATATATAGAATAATTAACGAGGACTGAAAATACGAGGGTGGGTTAATTTATGAATACTAAAATAATCGAGGATTAGTCTATAAGGAATAAAAAAATACGTAGATTAATTTAAAAGGACTAAAATATTTGGGGTTAATTCATCATCATCATCATCCTCAAGCAGCCGTGGGCTATGGAGGTTCAACCCGACCGTGCAATTTAGTTCTCCAAGCAAGTCTATCCTGAGCTACATCTACTGCATCTGGCCACTGCACACCAATTCTAACAAGGTCCTGTTTGACATTGTCTGCCCACCGCATCCTAGGTCTCCCCTTCTTTCTGAGGCCTTTAGGCACACTGTTCATAACCCTATTCGCCAATCTATATTATTCATACGGGCAACATGGCCAAACCAACGGAGTCTTTCTCTGCACAATATGCTGCTTAAAGGAGGTTGCAAACTCCTTTGCCTACCTCATCATTAGTTACAAAGTTGAACCACCTAATGCCCAAGATACTGCGTAAGCATCTGGAATCAAAAGCATCTACTTTCCTGTTATCTTGTTTACAAAATGTCCAAGTTTCACTACCATAACTAACCTTAGAAAGAACCAAACTATTATACAGTCTAATTTTAGTCTTTAGGTGTATACGCCTATTTCTCCACACTCTCCATAGATTCTTAAAAGTCCCGGCAGCAATCCCTATTCGTCTGTTAATCTCATGCCGTACATCACCATTATCTGTTACATAGCTCCCAAGATAATTAAACTGTGACACCTGCTCAAGACTGCAACCATTCAGATTAACTGAACCACAGCCTGCCTGACCAATTTTCATCACTTTAGTTTTCTCTCTGTTTATAACCAAACCTACTCTACTACCAGTCTCATCAACAGCTCGAATTAAAGAGTTAATCTCATCAACATCATTTGCCAAAACATTTGCCAAAAGGGCTAAATCATCAGCATAATCTAAATCAGAAATTTTCTTATCTCCAGCCCATTTAAGGCCAAAATCTTTCCCTTGAAGTGAATTTCGCATAACATAATCAATAACCAAGCTAAAGAGAAAAGGAGACAAAATGCACCCTTGTCGAACACCAGAAGTAATGCTAAACCAATTGCTACAAGCCTTACCAACTCTCACACACGACTCAGTGTTATTACAGAGAGCTTTCATTATGTTTAATAACTTGTCTGTTATACCATGTGATCTCACAATCAACCAGAAATTATGACGATCAACAGAGTCGAAAGCCTTTTTGAAATCAACAAAGCTAGCAACCAAAGGTTTCTGAAACTCTAAACATTTCTCAAGAATCTGCCTAAGTGAAAATATCTGATCCACACATCCCCTACCACTTCTGAATCCACATTGCTCATCACGCAATTGACTGTCAACCAGATTCTTAATTCTATTAAGCACAATCATGGAAAGAACTTTACCTGGAACAGAGAGTAGGCTGATACCTCTATAGTTATCACAAGAACTGCGATCACCTTTTTTGAAAATAGGGATAACAATAGCTCTGGTAAAATCCTTAGGAACCATGCCTTTATCATAAAAGATATTCAGATATTCAGACATCCAAGTGGTAACCGAAACATTCCCAGCTCTAAGCATTTCGGTAGTAATTTCGTGTACCCCTGGGGATTTATGAAGTTTAAGTTTAGAAACAGCCAAAATAACTTCAGATTGTGTTATAGGGCCAACATTAAAGCCACCAATGCATCTATCATAATTGCAAACAATGGGAATAGAACTAACCGCCTTTAGAATATCACTGAAATGCTCAGCTCACCTAGCCATGACAGAATCCTCACCTTCTATAACCTTACCTTGTTTATCCTTCAATCCCTGTATACCTGTCCGTTTTCTACCACACAAAACATTAACTATCCGGTACAGCTCTCTGCTGTTGTGCTGTCTAACTGCTTCCTCGGCTTTGTCAGCCAAACCCTCAAGCCAAAGATTCTTATCAGCAGCTAACTGATCTTTTACACGTTTATTAAGTTCTCTGTAATGCTTTCTATTAGGACTAGTAGGGTATTGATTAAGGACATTCCTGCAGTTCTTTCTTTCCGAAATAAGCTCAAGTGCCTTATCACTCAGATAATTCTGTCTATTCTGCTCCTTTTTTCCTAAAAGAGTACTGTTAGTGTCCAAAAAAGCCTGTTTAAAATGATCCCATTCTTCCTCAACTTCAGTAGTAAGCATATCATGACTGTCATAATGACTAAGTAACCTATCATGGTAAGCTTTGGCTATAACTGGGTCTTTCAGAGCTTCAGTATTTAAAGCAAATTTTTTAACCCTAGCACAACACTTTTTAAGTTTAAGTTGCAAGACACTTTTAACAAGGTAATGGTCAGATCCAATTTCAGCTCCCCTATATGCCCTGGTATTCCTAACAGAACTAGCCCATTTGCTATTAATTAATATATAATCAATCATATTCTTATGCAGCCCATCAGCTGAAACCCATGTGTACTTATGTATGTCGCGGTGTTTGTAATAAGTGTTAGTTATTCTGAAACCATTGAGTTTACTTACCTGTAGGAGACGTTGCCCATTGCCATTGCAGCTACCAATACCAAAAGGGCCTATTACTCCTCCCCAAAGGTCAGAGTCAGTACCAACTTTGGCATTGAAGTCACCAAGAACAAGGGTAATATCTCCTTTCTTGACAGAATTCAAAATATCCTGAAGTTGTTCATAAAACCTATCCTTCTCATTCTCATCGGCATCCTCAGTGGGGGCATAACAGCAGATAACATTCAGGTCTTTAACGCTTGTCTGAAATTTTGCTGTAAGAAACCTTTCATTAATGCACTCATATCCTAGAAGAGCATCACTAGCGTGTCTGCTGAGAAGCAGACCCTTGCCTTGGTGATGCTTATTGTCGTCCCTCCCTGAAAAGAGAAATTTAAGATTATTTTTAAGAATCTGACCTTTTTCTGTCCATCTGGTCTCTTGCAAGCCGAGAATATCTAAATTATAATGGTGGAATTCTTGTGTGAGGACATCAAGAGAAAAAGCTCTGTGCAGAGTCCTCACATTCCAACTACCTATGGAGAGAAAATGGTTAGTGGGATGTTTAAAGAAACTATGTTTATTGAGAGAGGGAATGCCGACAATATGAAACAGCCCCCTAATCGCAGACATGGGGCAAAGACCCGTTCCCCCACTACTAAAGGCTGAAGCCATCTACACTGGAAGACTTCCTCCAATGTAGAATTTGACGATGCCAATAGAAGAAAAGAGTTCAGGTGCCTGCGATGACTTCTGCTCAGGATTATCCACCAGCTGATAAACATATCCTGTGAATCTATTCACTTGGGGCTGTCAACCCACAAACAAACAGAAAACACAGCGGAAGATTTTCCCTCCACAGAAGCCCACCAGTGCCGCAAAATCAGGATCCATAATCAAGCTCAGAGCCATATATCTGTCCAGTCCAGTGGGTTTATATGGTCAGCACCAGGACCCTGTGTGGTTGACCACTCCTCAGCAGGGTAGAAAAAAAAAGAAAAGTAGCCATAGTTGTCCAAGATCAGTAGGCCTGGCCGGTTCTATGCATCATCACAGGGGATTGGTGCATAGCTCTCCTTCCAGTGACTACCTAGCTACCATTTACAGACTGGGGGTTAATTATAAGAAATAAAATACGTGTGTTAATTTTTAAGGACTAAAAATATGTAGGTAAAAAATATAATTACATAAAGGAGGTAAATAATCAAAAACACAATGACATAACAACAAGGTGTCATAGGTTGCAAAATGCCACGAAATCATACCATACGGAAATAAATGAGACAGAAATGATCATTATTATTTAGTAATACAGATTTTGCGTTATTTTTTAATGAAATACTATAGGTCATCTATGGCTTTTTTTGTCTTTACGCGAAAATTCGCGAGTTAACATAAAGAAATAAAAAATTCGTATGTTATAAAAAATAAAAAAAAATCGTACGTTAATTTAAAAATAAATACATGCAATATAAAACTCGTACGTTAATAAAAAATAAATACATGTAATATAAAACTCGTGAGTTAATAAAGAGGAATTATAACGTTCCTAGATTAGTTTATAAAGATCGCTTATCCCCACTTGAGACACATGTAAGCATAATTAGCATGTGACTACCCTTGGCCTTACGAGTAAAGGCATTGTTTAAGATGAGCTCCGTCCTGGGAAACGATTTTTTCTTTTAAAGACAGCACATGTTCTAAAAGTATAGTACGGCCGCTAAACACTAGATGACGCCACAATTAAGCGGAAAGTTTCAGCTGGTGGGTGGACTTGGAGAATCTTGAGACGTTTAGAGTTGTTTACTTCATGATGGGTTTGGGCAGTTTTGGTGATTCAACCAGGAAGGCGTGTGATATCAGGATTCAAAATGGCGGACTCGGGACTTGGAAAAATTTGGGTGTTTGTGATCAAAATGGCAGGGCAGTATAATAAAGGGGAATGGCACTAAAGAAATGAGTTATGAAATGTTAACAAGGGGGCGTGGTTGATAATTTCATATGGGGAAAGCACTGTGCGTGGTGTCGCGCCTGAATGCATTGATACTACTGTACACTTTAGTCAGATGATTGAAGTTCAGTTCCAAGAGAATTTATCATTTATGAGAAACCATAAATTTTTTCTCAAGGTCTTTTTAAGAAGACAAGACTTTCGTAATAGCAAAGGTTTTTTTCTTTCAAGGTTAGTGATAAAAAATATATTAATTATTTTTTTGTAAAATCCATGGCAATCTTGGAAACTGAAGCCTTAGTGGCAACCAATCCAAGGTTAGATCTTGGAAAAAGAAATAATTTAATAATAATGAAATAGAGCCATGTACTCTTCGTTCTTTGTATTTAATCTCGGATATGACAAAAAATATAATTACACAAAGCAGGTAAATAATCAAAAACACAGTGACATAACAACAAGGTGTCATAGGCTGCAAAATGCCACGAAATCATACCATACTAAAATAAAAGACAGAAATGATCATTATTATTTAGTAATACAGATTTTGCGTTATATTTTAATGAAATACTATAGGTCATCTATGGCTTTTTTTGTCTTTTTAGACAGGGGACCCAAATGTTTTGTCACGGGTTCTTCTTTGTGCTCCTTGCTAAGTCAATGAAAAGGACATATCAGAAGAAAATTTTATTTGCATTTTTTTCAGAAGTAAAAGTAATTTTATAGATTTTTTTAGGCCAATGAGTAAATTTTTTGAAGATTAGGGCCGGATCTAGTGTGGGGGAGGGAAGGGATGAATGAAATACCATCAGGATTATCCTCTTGCGAAATCTAGTAAGGGTAATGGAGACAAAAAAGTATTAAACTTGTGCATATTTCACTCGTTTTTCAAGAAATTTTTAAAGACTTCTAAAAGAAGTAGAAAATGTTGTAGTGGGATGGAAATCAAATTTCTCGCCCCCTCCCTTTTCTTTCAACCAGCTCGATTGCGTACTTGGCGCCCTCTCCTTTAAATTTTATAGTTATGGGCTCCTTGAAGGAAGCTTATCTTCTCCAATAGACCAGCATACTTACATACATACTCCTCAAGCAGCGATGAGTTACGGAGGACCAATCAGAATGTGCAATTTAATTCCCCATTCGTTTATCCTGTTAATATTGCGTTTGTACCATTACAGGCAATTTCTAAAAAGATCATGTTTAATATTATACACCCATGCCTTATAGGTCTTCCTCTTTTTCTGTGGCATTTAGACACACTTTTCTTAATTCAATTCACTAATCTGTAGTTGTTCATGGTGGCAACATGGCCAAAACAACGCACTCGCTCCCTAAACAGGATTACTTCATTCTAGCCATATTTGAACTCTGGATCCACTTGTTTCTGGACATGACACTGTAGAGCACCAAGTGATGAAATTATTAAGAAAATCACTTTGTAATATTGGCATATCTTAACAAAAAAAAATTATCGTAACGAAAGAATTTTGGCACATCTATAACTTAAAAAAATGCAATTTATTGTCATGGAGACAATTTTTCTGTTTATGGCGCATGTCAGAATAATTCCGGACATTGGATCAGTAATTTGAGATTTGATAAATATTAAATACTAGCAGATTTACGGGGGTTGCTCGGATCTGAAACTTTCTAAAATATAGAGTAGATGGCAATCCCCACGTCGCAAACTTTCATTGGCTTAAATGTGATAACACTCGATTTCCTCCACCACTGAGGGGCGGGGATGGTTAGTCGGTAGCGAGCCAGACCGTAATCTGTAGTTCCCATGTTCGAGTCCCAGCTGGGTGAGCATTGAGATTTATCACCGCAAAACTCTCCTCTCTAACAACATTCAGTAGGAAACACCGATGGGCTTCGTTAGGCCACCGTCCATCGGATGGGACGTTAAGCCGGGGGCCCATGTGCGGGAAAGCCATACTCTATGCACGTCAAAGAACACACTGGATGGCCTTGACGGGAGGCTACCATCCTCTTCTAGCATCTATCCTAGTTGATCCCCTCACCCAATCTTTTCTGGGTCTTCGGGTCTTGTGACCTGGCCATTTAGACCATTATCTGTAAAATACTAGCTCTCGGAGGTAAAATAATCCAATCCGAATCAGAAGTTTCTAAACCAAAAACCGGAATTTCCTCTCAGATAATCGAATTTTTAAAATCACTTCGTACCCAACAGAGTTCCTCGGATACAATTTGCCAGGCATATGTAACTTTATATCAAAAGAAAATTTAATATTTTCTGAGGTGCATAAATATTGTAAAGATACTGAAAAATTATTATTATTAAACAAAATTGTTTATTACTTAACATAATATTTAAAAAGTGTATTAATTATTTGTATACACTTTTAATAGCTTTTGCACATTTTTCAAATTAAATTATGATTTAAACTTCCGATACGAATTTAGGTTTCGAAGCTTTCATTTCAACACGGAATCTCGTGTACCTCTCGTGCGTAATTAGAACGATTTCAATATCGCTCGTACTCTTGATTCAATACGCTCATGCTCTTGATCCAGCAACTAAACAACGAGTTGATTTCGCGAAATCAGAAAAAAATTAGTTTGGTGCATTAATTATTTCAAATTTTATGGTGGCAACAGTTACTTTGAGTAACGTTCAACTTTTAATGATTTATCAAGAGAAATCAGATATTAGTTTAGTTTGATATATCCCTTTTTTCAAATTTATCAATGGCAACAGTATTTTGAATAACTTTCAATCGTTAATGTTAAGTCATGGGAATTTTGAGAAATTGAAATCCGCCCACTTCAATTTCGGTTGACCCCAGCGGGTTTGCAAATAGCCTGTATTCTTCCACTGGGTGAAGGGAACGTTCATGCAAAGTTTGAAGCTTCCAGCTCTTCTGGAGGCAGGGTCCATAAGAGTATAGGACAAACAAACAAACTTTCTTCTTTATGCATTAGATATAATCATAATATTTGAAAATGCCCAAAATGAATCATTATGGTTTCTACATTTTAAGGCACCTGGAAAGTATGTCTAAGATATAAAAATTGTTATTTTATAAGTCTATCTAATATAAAACCTTTGGTACTCTGAAGAAAGCTACTATGTTTAAAGTATTTTGTGATAACTTCTTCAATACTTATATTGATACCATGAGGATATTTAAATGTGTTGTCGTTTATGGTCCCGAAACAGTGTTTGAGAGCTAATAATTTTTGTCAAGTCTACAATATCAAGATTACCTTTAATTATCGAATTTTCTTTATGAAGATTCCAAACTCTTCGTTGTCCCCTTGTAAAATTTCCTTGTCCCCCCCTTATTATCCAAAACTAAGCCTTTATTGCTACCCTTTTCAGTAAAAAAATATGAATGCGTACGACAGGTTTTGCAGTATTTTTCATTGAAGCTTTGAGTAAAGCGATTTTCAAATCGAAAACACACTGATACTTTCAGAAAAGAAAGAAGCCACTCACAAAATATAGATCATCGACTTCGGCTACCGTTATGACACCGAAAGAAAACCATTGGAAATAGAGCGCTGTATTTATATTTCGGGTTTTAGCAGAATTCTATCGAAGGTAAACGAGGAGGATATGAATTGACTTCTTTGAAATGAAAGTTTTCCTGGATACTTCCGCATTATACCACATTCTAGATTTGGCGGCGTGATCTGTAGTAAAAAAATCCAATAATTAAGAAGGCGATATTCTAAATCCATAAGAGGATGTTTCACGTAGTTTTGGTTTGTATTGTAATAATTTGTCTAAAGAACTAACTTATTGAAACTTTGGGAAGCGTATTATTCCTAATGTCTCGTTTGCCTGAAGTCTAGTGAAATCTCCGTGATCTCCTTAGCACATCCTCGCGCCCCACAGTTTGGAAACTACCGCAGTAAAGGATTCGAAAAATAAACTTTGAGTTTTGTTAACCAACAGATGATATTTTATAAGTTATTGAAGTACTGATTGATTAATTAATTAATTATTGAATGTAAATTGACTCCATGGATTGCCATTGACGTCGTTATTTGATTTTATTAGTTACGCCTATTTTCTTTGTTGTTTTGCGTATTTTTTACTGTGCCTAGTAGTGCCTACTGCAATTGGATTATATGTAAATTAGCCTCATTAATAATAAATAAGGCTTGTCCTACAAAATGTCATGAATAATATAGTCCTACGTTGCTGGTAATTATTTTGAACTTGTTATGTATCAATACAAGCAATATACTATTCATTAAAAGGAAGGATATAGCTATCAAGATCTTACGTGTTTTTCAAAAGCTTCATCGACCTCCTTGATGAGTTTCTCCTGGCAATCGGGATTTAGGGCCAGATTGTAAGCGCAAAAGGAAAGAGTGGCAGCTGTTGTTTCGTAGCCAACCATGAAGAAAAGGACGCATTGGGCAATCATTTCGTCTCGTGTTAAAGCTGAGAAGAGAAAATGAAATAGAACTGTTAGATTCTGTCAGTTTCTGGCTATAGGAAAAAACCGACACGATGAATGGAACGTTTCCCCAGAGGGCATTTCGTAATAAATCTCTTAATTACCGACACCTCCATCGGTTATCTACCTCGATTTCCGCCAGCTCGTCCCTGAAATCACGTTCCGACCCACTGTACTTATTCCACTATTATTCAATGAATTAAGATTTGTCTTTAGTGAGGTTTCCAAAGGACATAATCATTGCAAACTGTAAAGATTTGCAGTTTATTCAGATAGTTTAAAATTTGGGGGAAGGTTAGAATCCCTCCAACCTAGGCTTCCTGCTATCCCAAGCACAGAATAGGACAAATAAATAACAATGTAGAAATAAATAAGATTAAAATTAAAGATTTTCTGAATTTTTAAGAGCTTCCACTTGAGCAGAGTAGAAATTTCCGTGATGCAATACGCTTGAATCCCAGTTCATTCTCCTTTCTGCACCAAAATAGATTTCAAAAATAGAAATT
The DNA here is from genome assembly GCA_038380435.1 of Ryuthela nishihirai. Taxonomy (NCBI): domain Eukaryota; kingdom Metazoa; phylum Arthropoda; class Arachnida; order Araneae; family Heptathelidae; genus Ryuthela; species Ryuthela nishihirai. The sequence goes on from JAWZYU010000004.1 coordinate 13,573,638, forward strand.
AACAGTTGAAACAAGGTATAAAAAACAATAGAATGGTTGTAAGTCACAGATTTTTCTCTTCAGTTCCACAACCATAAATAAGGGAGAATGAGGGTAATGCTTGATACTTGAAAAAATTTATGAAGACACATTTCTCTTGAAAAATCAATACTGCACTTTGTAGGTTTATATTTCCCAATTTTTTTTTCCAAAAGTGAAACTTTCCTCTACGAATCTGAGAAGCAGGGATTGAATTTTGAAATTAGTGTTTTTAAGGTAACTTCTGCTGAAGAGAGATTTCATTGAGAATTCGTCATCAGTAATCTTCTTCATCTCTTATTTAAAAATTTGTCTTTGAAATTGATAGAGAGGACAATGTAGAAATGCATAAGAAACTTTTTGGAGTTTGACAGATGCTACAAAGTGCAGAAGGGTTTTTGTTATTTTAAGTTCTTTGTTGATTTTGAAAAGCTTTGCTTTTAAAACACAATGATCAAAGATAATTGTAAAGAGAATTGTTTCTTGTCCTCTGTTCATATGACGCGTTTGAAGAAGTTGGGGTGGGGGCTGTCGAAAACGTTACAGTGGAATATGTTAACATTCATACAATTATTTTGATAATGTTTAATCCGTTTGAAATAAATTATTCTATTTGCTCTATCGCAGAAATCTTTGTATGCTATGATGTTATTTATGCTTGGGGTTTTCTGTAAGTTCTCTTTCGCAGTTTCGGATTCCTATACGGCTAGGAATCCATTGGAACACAATACGGTTTTTATATTCTCTAATATGTTTATTGCTTTACCGTAATATATCTGAAATTAAAGAACAGTTGGAGGAAGAAAGTGGATCAGCTAGAAGAGTGCTGTCTGAAAGTATCAGAATTTTTTTTGAATGAAAATTTCATATCCACTCAAGTGCCTTGAGGATAGCCCAAAGTTCTCCATTCATAAAAGATGTTGGATTGGACAACAAAAATCCTTCTGTACTATTGAGATCAAGGATGTAAAAAGCACAGGATACTTTTCCAGTTTTATCACTTCGGGAACCATTAGTAAAGATTTGCGGAGAGTTTTTTCAGAGTCGTAGTTTTATATATATATTTTTCGTGGGAGTGAAAACATTTACAAAATCGTGAAATATTCCTTTCTTTTGAAACATTTGCCAAGCTAAGCTCTCAAAGCCAATATAAATTATGTCTAAGAATATATTCTTATGTTTTTAATGCAATTTAGAGTCTATGAAGAGAAATTAAAATATAAATATCTAGGTAAGTATTCTTAATTATTATAAAAAAAAGATCATTTGAAATTTTTTGAAAAAATTATACATAGGAAAATTATTTGATTTAAGGTATAAAATCATTTCATGTTCTTACAGAGTGGGCAACTGAAATATTTTTCAAATAATCATTATATTATATTTTTACATTTGGAAAATAAAGTCTGCTCAGCAGTTTAATTCTTTTTCCTCACATCTTTCCGTTCTACAAATATGATTGTCTTATAAGAATATAGATATTAGAATCATGTTATTATAAAACATTAGCTTGGTTTAAGGCTCTTGTTTTAACACATTTATATGAATATATTTTAACAATAAATTCGAATTCCTGAATTATCATTATATCGATCAAAATAAATTTTCTGAGAGCAGTATTGTGAATTTAATTCTTTTAAATTATTGTGCAGTGATAAATTATTTCAACATTTTTATTTACTAAGTCTTTGCTTGATCACTTATTCTCGGTAAAATAGCATTTTTTGCTCATATTGATAATAAAACTATTAACTTACTTTTACGATAATCAATTTTGAAAACCTCTTTGTTTTCTTTGCCGTGACCTAAATCTTCCTCTTCTTCTTCCTCTTCCAGATCCAACATTTTGAAACCATCTATTGTTTTATTGGCTTCCAAGTCCTCTTTGGCAGCATCCATCATCATTTGAAGGAAATCGTTTCCTCTCTTAAAGGGAAAAAATAATTTGAAAAACAAACTAATAACATGTCGGAAAATAAGTTGATCCCAAACATACAAAGAGAAATATATTTAAAACCGTGATTTTGTTTGTTTTTGTTTTTTAAACCTGTTTTTGCTTCCGATGAGCTCCAAATATCTGATCATATTTTGCTCGTTTTCGGAGAAAACGAGCTAATATTTTCACTTTGTCTGTAGATATTAACATTTTTGTTTTTACAGATAATTTAAAATTTCTTTTCCGGCTGGATATAGGTATTCATATTTTGTTATTCTCATTTTATGAATGTAACAATAGCTTCAATACGCTCTCTAACGGTGTAAGAATTTGGAAAATACAGCATTTAACCAATAATGCCAAAATATTTGAGAATTTACATGTTATGTGAATGAGAATTTACTTCGAATCTATATAATTTCTAAAATACAGTCAAAATTGGTTATAACGAGCACCAGGTGACCGACAAAATTTTCCTCGTTATAACCATTACTCACTATTTCAGTGATGAGTGAAATCTACCTTCTATGTTCTTTATTTCTCAGTTTTCTTCTGATCTGGACATTTTCGTGAATCGAGAGACAATTTCTTTTGTTAGTAGACATGTTTCCGATGGATGGGCTCGTTTGTGATTTTATAGTCGTACGGTGTTTGGGTAAAGTGGGGGAGCAGGGCGGGTGGGTAGATACTGGAGGGGTAGGTAGAGTGGGAACAGTCCCCAAGGACAAGGTTAGGTCGTAAACTGTTCCGTAATCTGGTGCGGATGATCATAAAAACTAAGTCACGCATTTAATTTTTGTCTATTCCGATAATTGGGTATCCGAGCACCTATTTATTATTATAAGCATTTATTATTTATTATTATTAAGCATTTATTATTTATATCGCGGTTTACGCATTATTCAGTCCGATACCAGTGTCATAGAGTATTCACCCAATTAATAATTGAGCCCAATGTGATGCAGCCTTCTGGAGAGATGTATGGCCCAAAACAACATAGTCTCTTTTGACTGACGAACAAATCAGCAGACAATTATTTAAAACTTAATAACTGGGATTCATTTATTTATTAATATCCGTGCGATCACTTGTTGCTCGGATACGCCTTGAGGGATTGACTAATTATCATTTCTTAGAGTTAGCTTTGCAGCTCTGCAGTCACACAGACTGAATAATGTTTAGTCACACAGACTAATGAATATGAATATGATTGGCCATACAGATCTCTGGTATATACGGTCACAGAGACCTCTGGTACATATGGTCACACAGGGTTGGGTTGTTTTACCTCTGAGCGGCACTTTCTTGCACACCATGGGCTAAATGGCTAGGTCACAAGGACCCCGAAGGCTCAGAGAAGTTTGAGGGTGGGACACTGGAACAGTTGTTGAAAGACAGATGGTAGCCTCCTGTCAAGGCCATCCAGCATGTTCTTTAACGTGCACAGGGTATGGCTCTCCCGCACACGGGGCCACGGCTTAACGTCCCACCCAAAGGACGGCGGCCTTTCCAAGTCCAATTCCATGTGTCCCCTACTGACCGTGGGCAGGGTGGGGGAGTTTTGCGGAGATAAATCTCAACTGATCCAGCTGGGACTCGAACTAGAGAATTTCAGATTACGAGCATGGCGCGCTACCAATTGAGCCACTCCTGCCCATGGTGACCTAAATCTCAGGTATATATAGTCACATATGCTATTAACTTGGTTTGAAATCTATCAACCTTACACTGAGATCTTGCCTCTGATCTTAATTCGATCGAAATTTTCGATCGTCGAGAAAAGCACGACTCCACTTTGATATACCGTAGAGTCTGACCCCTTGCTCTGACTTTCCTCTTCCTATCGCTGACCTTTTCCTCTCATGTATTCTTTTTGTGTTGTATAGGTGCCAATATGACAATATGCATTTTTCCAATCATCCATTAGTTCGAATTTGCACAAGTAGTGGACGTTGAAGGCGGAAAATGAAAAACTTTCAAAACGAGCATCTCTTATTCCCCAAGGTGTTTCTTCTACCTAAATGCGACTCATCGGAAGGCGTTTCTATTCTGTTTCCCAATTGTCCAAATTGATTTATTATAAGATTCTCGGAATACTCCGGTCACCATATCAGAGGGATTAGGAGAGTGCGGGAGTGGAAGGGAAGCTTCATATACAGGTGTTGGAGGGAGTGTATATACATGTCTCATAGATTACTCAACCCCGAATTATTATTAGAGAAAGATTAAGAATTTAATAGAATTAAGATTTAAAGAAATAAATTCTGGAAAGCTGATTTCATTCGAAATTTATTTAGTTCAACTGAATTGCACGATCATTCACAGTAGTCACACCCAGATCAATTGATGGAGTGAGTGTTTAAAATAAACGATAATAGTGAGAGGGAGGGATTATTGGTGTTCATGTGTTAGTTTTACATTTTGAGCCAAAATAAAAATCGAATCGTTATCAAACTTGAATGTATACAACCTGATTTCTTATGTGTACAAGTATTCCTCTAAAAGACAGTGCATAAACCAGATTTGTAGGAGAGCTCCTTAATATTAATATTATTTAATACATGCCAAAATTCAAAAAACTTAATTCATAACATATGAATAGAGAGAACAAAAAATATATCATAACCTATGAATTGTAAGAGCAAAAAGAAAAACGTTTTGCATGAAACAATTTTTGTTTCATGTGGTAAAATGCATTTTGCCTCTGGTGGGATTCAGAGATTTTGACTTCTACCTTGCAAGAGGTTCATCTGGCAGAGTTTTCATTTATTTCACTCTTTGAAACGTCCACTGGAGATGGATGCTTATAAATGTCTCAGTTATTTAATATTATGCTCCAGTTTAACTGCGAAAATTTTACAAAAAAGAATCATCATGTATTCTCTTTCATTGAAGAAGAAAGGAAAATATTTTTTATATACTTTATATCCAATCTATATCGAGATGGGGAATTATTTATGGGATTATACCCTCAGCTCTTCTTGAATGGTCTCAGACAATGATCATGCACAGCATGTTTTCTAAAGCATTCGCCGAAAATCAGAGAGTCAAGCATTTCAGTCACCCTCTCCCCATTACAAATTTCTTGACACGTTACTGGCTGCAATCTTACATTTATATTTGATATTAAAATTGCATTGACTGAACCTAAGTTCGACAGTTATGACAGAATAAACATTTTTTTACCTTTTCTCGTTTGAAAAAAAAAATAAAGAATGGGTTAAAGTTTTATAGAGGGTATGGTTACTCTGCATGTCATAAGCATCCATTTGGAATAAAACTTCTAGATTTAGTCTGTGAGTTTACGAAATACGTCGGAACATCAATTTAAAATTTTCCCCTTTTTGGAGAAGCAGAGGAAGTGGGAATTTAAAAACCAATTTATATTTTTGAAACTCAGTTATGTATTATTACATGTCATTCCAACTTCGGCCATAAAGCAAATGAGAAACCTACCTTCGTTTGATACAGTTGAATCCCGGATTCAGGAGATAAGGAGAGGAAACAAATTACAACGTTCATCCGCTTTTCCATGGGAAGAGGAATGGAAAGAAAGATTTTGGATAGCAGATAGCATTCCCAGCATTATAAGCCTTCATTCGCTCTCTAATTTATTATGACTATCACTCGCTTTCGGGAAGGTGGTGAAACAACTACTTGACAAACACAAACCAAAGTAGACAAAGATTCATATAGCGAAACAAAATACATTAATTAAAGACATACAAAAGTGGAAATTATTTTTTTTTGGAAGATGATGATACCAAATATATCACTTACTATGCCTTTCTTTTTCCTCTCTTCCATGACTTGAAGTGTCACATCACGGAAAAAAATTGTTGCATCTCCATCAAAAACTTTAATCCCCAGCAGTTTAAATACGAATGGGGGAAACAAAACTGAAAATGATGAAATAAAATCAGGGTTCATAACTTAGTACAGTTTTTATAATGCAAAAAAAATATACTTTGCTTCTTTTCCTATACACAGAATGAATGCTTCGAATACGCATTGAATTTTGCTCTGTTGAGTTGTTTTAAACCTGAGCAGTGCAGATAAATATAACCTCAAGCCAGGTTAAAATATAATGCATTCTTTAAACCTCATTTACCCCAAATTATCATTATGTTTATACACAGAAATTCTTCACTTTAACCACAAATTTCCATTGAGGGAAGTGTGTACCTGAACGTTTAAATACATTAACCTTTAAGACATAAACATTACATATATTCCTCCATATTTCAAACCAAATTATTGATATAACTATACGGGAGACCTGTATTTCTTAACCCATTAACAACAAGTTATCGTCCCGGCCAAAAACAGAAAGCATGTTCCGTAATCCGTTAATATCAAATTATGATTATGATCAAGCACTGTGAGGCACAAAAGTATTACCGTTCATATTGCCACCAGAAAAAACGGTCTCAATCCTCCTGCTGTTTGGTAGAGTAAGAAGCTTTAAAGCTTGCAGATACTATAAAAACATGGATTGTTGTGTAAATTAACAATTCTTAATTTAGAATTTTTAAAATTAGGATTTTAATGTTGAATTGTGTTAACTCAGTGGACAGAACACCTGACATGTCAACAGAAGGTCTTGGGTTCAGATCTCACTAGGCTCCAAGACATTTTTCGTTTATGCCCACATTGATATACAGCACAACAGTGTTGAAAAGTTGATATTTTGAAGTGTGTGATTTAAAATTCTACTAATGTATACTAGTTGATAATGTATACTAGTTGAATAGTGCTTTTCAATAATAACGTTTCTTTCAGATATGTTTAAATGGCTTTCCTCTCTGCCTCTTTGACTATTACTTAATACAGTGATGGCGAACCAATCAGACGCAGTCAGTGTATGACAAAAAGTTTCTTATCCAATTTAAATACATGTAATGGTTTATATTTCAACCCCTTTAATCTGCAAGTATAACCCTAAGTTTCCTGCTCTGAAAGTTTTGCGATTATCAATGCATCACTCGAACCTGTTGCAGATAAGCTAAATAGCAAAAATTGGCTTATCATGCAACAAGGTTTTCCATCTTATCGTGGATCTAATCTTATCATGCCAAAGAGTGCCATTAGCTGAAGTCAATTCAGTCGCACTATATGAAGTAGTTTTCTGCTTATCGTTTCAGATAGAAACCATTTATCATTACCACTTAAAGTATAAACAGAAAAATGATCTTTTGAACGAAAGACATCTAACATCCATAACATTTCTTTGCATTGCCAAACGGGATATCAGGTGAAGAACATATTCTTCACTTGGCATCCATAACATTTCTTTGCAAAACGCGAAATTGAGTTTAATTGCAAATTATTCTTCTATTTAGGATCGGATTCCTAAACAGGATGGGGGCAGGGGTGGCTCAGTCGGTAGCGCGCCAGGCTCGTAATCTGTAGTTCCCAGGTTACTGCCCACGGTCAGTAGGGGACACCGATGGGCTTGGAAAGGCCGCCGTCCGTCGGATGGGACGTTAAGCTGTGGCCCCGTGTGCGGGAGAGCCATACCCTGTGCACGTTAAAGAACACGCTGGATGGCCTTGTCGGGAGGCTACCATCTGTCTCCCAACAGCTGTTCCAGTGGGTCCCCTCCCCCAACCTTCTCTGAGCCTTCGGGTCCATGTGACCTGGCCATTTAGCCCATGGTGTGCAAAAAAGTGCCGCTCAGAGGTAAACCAACCCAACCCAACTCTAAACAGGATAACCAGGCCAGAGCCAAGGGATTAAAAAACGTAGGTTTTATGAAATTGCATTAGAAAAGAATAAAATGCTAAATTTTTGTGCTTGAAACATATCTATATATATATGTTTAGAATATATATATAAGTATTATTATAAGATTATAAAAATAATTAAAATACTAATTAATTTAAATTAATTAAACTAAATAAATTTTAAATTAATTAAACTCAATTAAATTAAAACTTATTTCATCTTAATACGTAAATTTTGATACTTATCTATAATCTGTAGCGTAGTCGGGGATACGGGAAAGGGAGTTAATTTTTTCCCTTGGAAAAATTTTATTTTAAGAATCATCAGTTCATTAAATTGCATTGACAGAACATTAACAAAGATTTTCACCATCCCGCAGAAATCTCACCAATATCACAGTATACAACTGCACGTTTTTCTCAATATGATTTTCAAGCTTTCCCTGAGCCATTGGAATCCTCTTTACCTGGATGTTTAGAGTAAGATGTAAAACAAACTTAACTCAGTATGAATATTTTCTCCTGATTTTACCAGTAAAAGTGATGAACATATAATAACACACGTACCAGCAAAATATTAACCAGGATGCCAAGGCAAAGAGAAACTAAAAGATTGATTTTTCTTTTTTTTTCAACTTTTGTATGAAAATAATGAGTTTGAATTTTGCAGCTTCTTTTCTTCATTAATTAATACATTTATGTTTTAACACAAGGTTCATATATATATATGTGGCAGGGTAGGATATACTACTTTTCTCTCACCTAAGAACATTCACGATTAAACTTTTGTTTTAAAATGAATTTTCGTCTTTCTGTGGGAGAATAAAAAAAAATGTATGTGACCGAGTTCAATCAGAGCAAGACATGAAGATCGGTCGGGTCGTGATAGGGATAATTGAAATTTGAAGAAGGAGATTGAACAAGAAAAAAGAAACAAACAAACTAATAGACTCTTTCTATTGTTTTGATTTTAATACGGTAAATTTCAAATTTTAAAGTGGAATTACTTTCAATAGTTCACATTCATTTATGTGCGATAATAATTCCAATTGCAACAAAGAACTAATTTAAGAATACTTGGAAAACGGAAATGAAAAAGTGAGAGACAGTTTTATGCTTTTCTTGATCTAGTTTAAGATGTTATGCAGCACTAATTCTGTTATGATTTCCAGAAATATCATCTTGACAGAAAATTATTAACATAGAAACAGCGATGAATTATTTCTTTTACCTTCGTTCTGAACTTATTGCATAATCAAAATAGCAAAAACCTGTAAATTTGTTTATGACAATAATAATAATGTTCCTTTGAAAAGAATAAATCTAAAACCTTTTAGCAATCCTAACGACATAAAATACAACAGTAAGATAATAATCCAAACATATTTTGCATTAAGACAACTTACCGAATGATAAAAGTTTGAGAACGCCAGATGCGAATGAATTCCTGGCATGGGTGACGAAAGGGTTGTTGGGGTCGTTGTGAGAATCAATTTTTGTGGCAAAAGCGCTGCTGGCAATCACATCCATCGTAAAGGCTCCGAATATTCTAGTCGGCAAGATATATCAAATTAATAATTATTCTTATTTTATTCAGGAAACGTATTACATACACTGATTTCCATAAATTAAGGAAAAATGAGAAAAATCGCCATAATTCACCAAAAAAATGTGCGATCCTCACCAAACTTCTTCATGTAACCAGTAAAGTAATGTCGAGTCAGCAAATCGTGTGCAAATTAGTCTAGGTTGAGTCAATTTGCGTAACCTGATAGCGGCATAAAAACGGGTGTTTTGGACTGGATCGCTGTTTTGTATTGTGTAAGTGTGAGTAATGAAATTTGAAATGGCCATTTTGTAGGAATGACTTCCAGATGTTCGAGAATGGTTCACGGAACATGAGGAAGACTTCCAGGTATTGTCCTGGCCTCTAAATTCCCTAGACATCAATCCAATCGAGTATCTGTGGTTTGTGTTGGAACAGCATATCCGATCTGCAGAGGCTCAACCACGTAACTTACAAGAGTTAAAGGATCTGTTGGTAACGTGTTGGTTCCAGACACCACAAGACACTTTTAGAAATCTTGTGGCGTCTATGCCTCGACGGGTAAGAGCTGTTTTGGCGGCACGTGGCGGACCAACATCATGTTAGGCAGGTGGTCATAATGTTTTGGCTCTTCGGTGTATATTATATATATAACTACCGGAAATTATAAAGAAGTGATTATATCAATATTGAAATACATAGTGCTATTTATTAAACAATGGCAAGAAAAATTACGTTTAAAGAAGATACATAATTAAACTCATGTTTTAATGAGATGGATGCAGCTGCATTTTCCGGACGATTTCCCGAAAATTTGGTTGTATAATGGATGTCGACACTATGAGCTCATTCACCAGTACCGGAGGGCCACAGAAAATAATCTAGAGGCCGGAGTTCCCCATCCCTGTTCTAAACATTTCCCAAGAATTTGTTGCAGCAGTTTATTTTAAAGCTTTATTTTTTGCTTTTAAAGAAATTATTAAACAAAATTAAATCAGTACAATGAGAACAGAAGTAATAACTATTATTTTTTGATTCCGAAAGAAAATACCAGCTTTTGGCAAATGTTTCGTTCAGCCATTAGTATTATTGATGTGAGTATTTCCAATTGAGTGATTGGTAAAGCAACATTCACGAGAACATATACATCTTTGCAAGGGCCTCAACATAAAGGTATTTATGCGATTAATTCAAAGGTGTATTAAGTCTATTGATCCATGACCCAATGTAGCTACTGATCAAAGAGACGTGGACAAGGTATGGATGTATCTTTTCTGTATTGTCTTTATGCTAAGATTCTGTCTTCGTCATAGTCTTCTCCTATGTCGAATTAAACTGACAGTTTCCTATCAGACTTCTATGGCATGCAGCTGCTTGAGGAGAAATTTAACTTTTGTAGTGTTGACTTTAATTGGTAAAAAAGATTAAAAAATGAAGTTGTTTTTAGTTCAACATTTATGATTATATTTCATTTTCTCTCACCTCTTACAATCGACATCAATTCCTTTCTCAGATACTGCCAGCAAATTTTCCACTGTTGTTTTAGCTGATTCGTTGATGATGCTTGCTATCTAATGGGGATAAAGTTATTTCAAATTAACAAACATGTATTCTAAGGGTGGTAAAGATAATTTGATTTGTGATATGCAAATGACAGCAGAGCGATGAAAAGATTTAAACAAATTATACAAAGGATGTCATTCACTTTTCTGTTAATCCCTTTCTGTAGTGAACATCTTTAGTGGGACTTGTAAAAGGTAGCGTCGCGATCTTTACCCGATCGAATAGTGTAAATATGATCTTTGGCATATATTTCAAAAATGTGCTACTTCATGAAACGTTTATTTACATCTTGGAGTGAGAGAGGGCGAGAGTGCCTACTTATGGTTAAAAATTTTCTGCCCTAACATTTTCACGTTCATTTGTATATATGGCATATACTTTCCATTAATATTTGTTAGTTTGAAATTATTATTCAAGTTAGGTATGGACGAATAAAAAATAATTTATCGAAGGAAATATAATTGCGAAGAAATAATTTGCGGACAGAATGCTCTTTTCGGATTTCTAACACTATTTGCAAGGGGGAGAAGGAGTAATTCATACATATATGGAGGATGACTTTTATACTTCTACCTTGGTATTACTAAAATAACACTCACAAGTAGAGTGAAAGAAATAATCCTGGTTAAAGAATGTTTAATGTATAATATGAAATGTTGAAGAACTGAATGAATCGTTAAAGAATCTTCAGTGCAATGGTAAGTGAAAATCAGCTTTAGAAAGATTTTGTTTAAAGACGAAATCCTCAATAATGCGGTACTTACTTGTAAATGACGAAAAATAATTTCTTGATTGTCTTTCTATAGAAGATTAATGTTCGCGAGTTTAGGATAACTAAGAGGAAGGAAGTAGGTCATTTTACCCCTTTGTTATAGAATGCAATGCATATTTATTAAACGTAATATGTAAATTTTGCAGTTATTAGGAAAAAGAGGAAAATTAGGGCCGTAAAGTACCGGGTTGTGAGCTTCCTAAGCGGTTTGCACACCAAGCAGCGTTGACTTGCTCCCATTATTCATCGAGATTCGTGCCACCGGTGAGAAGGTTGCATCCTAACCTTCGAACCTCAAGGCCTTTGAAGTCTAAAGTGTCGTCACATCCGGTGGATCTACAGTGCTTCCTGCGCACGTAGTACTTCCGTCGCAAATCGAGCATTTACTTTTTTATAAGATCGGGTGGGTATTTTTGCTTGATACTATGCTCAAAAAGTGATTGACATAGTATGATTATATTGTATATATGTATATTAATGTGATATTTCTATGGTAAACCTTAAAATAAGGAAGACATTGAAACTAAAATAGATCTTGCTTTGTAATTGTGCCAAATTGATGATTCAAAATACAGAGCAATCGTCGTTTAACGTTCTCTGAATATGTATAACGATATATAAATTACCAGGAGCGTCATAATCGGTTCTACATATAATTGCAAAGACACAATATGTTTAAAAATAAGGTAAAATGCGAATAATTACTCGGTTATATATTAACAAAAATAAAATCATTTGCTTCACATATTTTTCCTGACAAATGCTGTCAATAGCTGATCCAGTTTTTTGTACCATTGATAATATAATCGTGACATATAAATTGCTATGGAAAATTGGCGTGTTATATTAAAAAGGAAAAAACACAAAAATTCTTGAGAACAATTTTATTGACAAATGTGAACTACAAATTAATGATATACTGTAATGGCTTTAACTATAACAATTGCAGTTATGATTTAATTGAAATATTTTTTCTTAGTGATTAGACTGAATTTATAGGACATGGATACAACCTTTCGATGGAATACATATTCAAAAACTAGCAGAAAAAGTGCATCTAAACTTTACAAACTACAATTTACTGCAAGCACATACACATTTTAGTTTACAAAGCTACCTGTAAACCTATGATTTAAGATTTGACAATATATCGCTCAACTAACTTCCCAAATGTAAAGAAAATAGTCTCTAATCAATCTTCGATTGTTAAAAATATAATTCTATGCAGCCTGTTAAAGAAAGATTAAATCATTTAGGCATACATCTTTCCAGATATAAGCCAGTGTTGTAAGACCACTAAACTAACAGACTCTGCCTCTTTTCCACTAATATACGTTATTAGTTTAGTGGTCTTAGAACACTGTGGCATATACGTGAAGAGATATGGTTCAAATCCCACATGCCAACAAAACTGATTGTCACAAAACTATTAATTTCAAAGCCAACAGTTAACTCTATGGATACTGTTTATTGAGGGTAGACAACTTTCGTTTTTTGGCACTAAGACATTTTTTCTTATTTCCCAAATTCTCTAACAAACAATAATTTTTTAAAAATATATTTGTTGAACACCAGATAATCATTTCTAGAGTTTTTCTAATACAGTGGCGAAATTCACAACTTGCATGATATCAAGTAATTCTGCATCACGAAAAACACTGGTTGTGATTAAAGTAACATTGATTTGACATTTCCATAAATTCTTGTCAAATTCAGTACACAATTTTTTCATAGTAATATAATTTAGTAATACAACATTAATTACTATCTCATTTGGGCAAAAAAGACTGCCTCTATCAAATTTTTGTAAATACTTAAACTTTGCATCTAATTCTACTTTTTTTTATCAAGTAATAGTAAATGTTTACAATAATCACATTTCAAACTTTTCAAAACTGAAAATGCACAATAACCTGCTATATATACAATTACAGGAAGTTGGGTTGTTTTACCTCTGAGCGGCACTTTTTTGCACACCATGGGCTAAATGGCCAGGTCACATGGACCCCGAAGGCTCAGAGAAGATTGGTTGAGGGGACCCACTGGAACAGCTGTTGGGAGACAGATGGTAGCTTCCCGTGAAGGCCATCCAGCGTGTTCTTTAACGTACGCAGGGTATGGCTCTCCCGCACACAGGGCCACGGCTTAACGTCCCATCCAACGGACGGCGGCCTTTCCAAGCCCATCGGTGTCCCCTACTGACCGTGGGCTGGGCGGGGAATTTTTGCGGAGATAAATCTCAACGCTGACCCAGCTCGGACTCGAACCTGGGAACTACAGATTACGAACCTGGCGCGCTACCGACTGAGCCACCCCCGTCCCCAATTACAGGAAGAGAGTTATCACAATCAGACAAATCTGAAGGAAAGACTGTAATGTTAAATTTTAAGCTAATAGATGTAAAATTCATTTCCTTAAAATCATCTTTAAAATCCAAATCGGTTATTTTAATTTTACCACTTGACTTAGTGGGAAGTTTCAACAGTGATTGCACTCTTAATTTTGTTCCACATTCAAATAATTGACATACTTATATTATATTCGCTTCCAGCTAACTGCCTGTAGAGGCCGAAACGACTCTCTAAATTATCAGTTTGAAACTTACCAGGTAAAAAATATTTTGAGTTCAGAGGTACAATATGAAGCAATTTCAAGCAATGAATATGTACTAAGTCTTAATGCAGAATGGGTTTCTTTCGTTAGCATACCAGTTGTGCAACTCATCTGCTCCCATTTATCTAGCCAATAATAAAGTAAAATAAATACCTCCTCAAGCAGCTGCTTGCCACAGAGGTCTGACAGGAGCCTGTTAGTTTATATGACATATTAGAAGGTCTGTGAGGATAACAGGACATCAGCAGAAAAACGACGCATACATTTATTCAGAAAAGAATTCAGAAATGAGAATTTTCATCTGACTCTGAACACGTTAATGGCATCTGGTGTCTATTATTCAAGAGTTCACCTTTAAAAGGTGATTTTACATTTATAATATGCCACCATGTTAAAATGAACTTAATGAAATCTGATTATCTTGGCAATGTAACAATTTGTGCTTTTCTCCTATTTCTAAAGTCCATTAACTACAAAGTCATTAAAAATATTTAAGACTAATTTAACATTTTGTCTCTCAAGGTTAGTTGGGTTCAAAGCTTTATACGACTGATTAAATCCATGTTTTAACAATGAGTTTGCTTCAATTTTATGCAGTTGTTTAAGGGTTGATAAGGATACGATTTTGAACGATGAAATACTATTTCCATTATTTACAAAATGTGGATAGTACATACATTTTTCAAAATTTTTTTGATTTATCAAGTTATTTCTGATACACTTCAACAAATGAACTGGGTCATTAAGAAAAAAATAAAGGTCTTGATTTATCTGATGGATGAGGATATACAATTTAACTTTAGGGGGAGAACTTAGGGGGATACTCTTATGATAAATAGAATTATTGTCAGCTACGACACATATCATAGAAAAACCAATTTCTTCCAAACCAATGATAATTTTTTAAAATAATACTGTAAAGAATATCAGTATTTATTGTTTTGGCTGGTAATATATGAATTACATCTTTATAGTTGGAAAGCAAACTAGTTATAAATACATGGGCACTGGTTACCATGTTTTGTGTGTTAAATGACAGACCAACAAGGTTACCACATTTGAAATCCAAATACTGTTTGAGATGAATTTCATCAAGCATTAAAATCACTTTTTTTTACCTGTATCACTCAAAAAAAATTATTTTTGTCTGACATATGATAAAAAATTTGAATCTACTTTCTCTACAGCAGGATTGACATTAAACCGAAGACAAATGCACCGAATTGTACTAGGATGTGGTAATCTAATGTTTCCACTTTCTCCAACAAAATTATATGCATGAGGAGCCATGCTAAAAAAAGTGATGCAAAAAACATCATATCTGATGAATACCTTGAACCACACTTAATTAACCCAAATAGTATGTATCAACTGTTCTTCAGTGAATTTTAAATGATTGCTATTACTTTTATCAGATGTGCGAAATACTTTCAAAATATTACACATTAAATGAATACTATATCTTTCAGGAGTTTTAACCCTTATTAAACAATTTAAAAGGTCATTTAAAACATCAATATGACTGATTTTTAGATGAAAAGTATATTTTCCAACTTTGGATTGACCTTGACCTTTCTTCACATGATCTCACCATAAGCTCGGAATTAATAACAACAGAAAATTTTACTATAGGAGCTGGAGTTTTGATGGAATGCTACCAGGAATTAGTCTGGGGACTTTTAATTGCTCAGTAACTGTCTTACCAGTTTTCTCATCGAATGCACTTGAAAATCTTTGAAAATCACTCTCTTTAAAGTGTAATTCACAAACCTAGAGAGAAAGATGAACACCATTAGGTGTGTTATGCTTTATACGTTAAAGTGTTTTTTGTCTGATTGTTACAGATCAATTAAGCTTAATCTACAACACTGTTGTGTTAGTCCAGTTATATATGCTTTATAAAAATAGTAAAAAAAGTAAAAATTATTGTAAATGGTCAAAAGTCCAAATATGTTAACAAATTAAGTTTCTCTGTGTTTCGAGAGATGCAAACTTGAATTATATTGTTCAAGTGAATAGAATAATTGCAAAAAAATATTGGATGCATTAAAATATATCTTGAATTACAAATATAAGACAATGATGAATTTGTATTATGCATTAGTTCATTCCTACAGTATTTATGGTAAAAACTATGAAGGAAACTGTGAAAATCAGATTTGCAGAAACCTGAGACACTTTCAAGTAAAAGTTAAGAGATATGGGTTTCTAGATGCATAGTTCATTCCTGATATTTCCATAGGTTTTCCAAACTATTAATGAGTGACTAATGCTCTGTACTCTATATATATTTTGTTTTGTGATCACTATTTCTTAAACCTATATTTCACATAACTATAATAAAAATCTCATATTCAATACCCCTCCTCAGCAAAAACAACCACGATGCAAATAGTAAACGATAAATAAGCAACAAATTGTGACTAAACGTATAGCAGTTAAATTATATGAATGTATGGCACAATATACTCCACAATTATTATTCAAACCATTTTATATACTCTTGTCAAATACTGCAATTTTGCTAGGATTTCAGCAATTTCAAACTTTTATCGCAAATATATTTGCTATTATAAAAAGGCAAAAAGAAAATTGACATACCTTGCTAAAGTTTGTTACTGTGAAGTTTTCTCTTCTTATTGCTAGAAGCCAATTTCTGCACAACTCTACATCCTGGGAAAAACTGTAAACGCGCACTTTTCTTGAACTTTCATAGTTTCTTACATCCAGGAATCTGTTCCTGGCTGTAGGAATGAGTATGTTCAAAGATGAGGCATTTCCTCAAAAACTATGATTCACAAGTAAAAAAACTTAATCACAAACAAATGATATGCCATTTCGAAGATAACACAACATTAGAAAATCCCGCCAACAAACACACAAGCAGCTACGGAGTGTCAAGATGCTAGATCCACGAATGCTGACGTCACCAGTGAAATGGCCTTCAGTCTCGATGGCTACGGTTGCACACGTCATCCAATGTGGTCCCACAGATTTTCTACTGGGGATAAATCTGGAAATCGTGCTGGCCATGGCAATACTTGAAAATGTTGCAAACATTGTCTAGAGACCATAGCAGTGTATATACGGGCGTTGCCATGCTGGAAAATGGGTTGCTGAATGCCTCCCAGGAATGATAACAAAACGGGCTGGAGAACCGCACTAATATATTATGCAGCTATCAGTGTTCCCGTGATGCGGATAAGAGGTGACCTGCTGTCATATCCAATAACATCCTATACCTTTATGCCTGGCTGATGGGCGGTGTGCTGGTCGCGAACAAAAGTTGGATCTTTCCTCTCGCGCTATACACGGACCCGTCGATCATCAGTACCCACACAGAAACGAGATTCATCACTAAACACAACAGTATTCCATTTGTGACCCCAGTTCGCACGACTTCGACACCAAGCCAGAGGAATGCTGCGATGGTTTGCAGTCAATGACAGTCGACGCAACGGTTGCCTAGGGTACAGGTGTGCCTCATGCAATCTTCGGTTTACTGTTCGGGTCCTTAAGGGGAGTACTGGCTGCTGACACAGTCCGTCGAATATCGCCTGCAGTACTCTGTGGTGATGAACGTGGAGGTCGAAAAATGCGCCTATCAAGCCATGCTGACGTCTCTTGGACAGCACCACTCGCTCTGCGACGCACGCTAGAACCTTCATTTCGCCACTGTTGCCAACAGTGTCCAACAGTTCGTGCATCACGACGAACATGGGCAGCGACACGACGTGTAGTCCATCCAACTTCACATAGGCATATAATTCTTCCTCTCTCAAAAGCATCCATATGGCTATAAACCAGCCGACGACGTGTACCAGGCATTTTCGGCCTTCGCTGAACAATTTCCAAGTAGAACCACCTAATCTCAACCGTTCGCATGACTTCCACCTTCATAAACACAATGCCATCCCTATTCCTTCTTGCACCTTTTTACTCCTTAAGCCATCCATCCTCTGAATTATCATCATTTGCATATGTCAACTGCGAACACCCACCCTTCTATTTTGCATGTTTGTACGACATATCCTTCTGGGTGGGGCACTTTCAATATCGAGCAGTGTATTAAAAATAGTTCGACAATCTCCATTACTACGTCGCTTTTGGAAAGCTTGTAGAATTCTTCGAATCATCGAAGAGGAAAAATGTGATGCCACCAAGCTTAAAGTTGTGGTTTACAGCTTCGAGGATATCATGACTTTCAACAGTAGTTGAGGAGGTAAAAAGAGTGATTGACAGGAAAAATGATAACACAGGAAGCAGGGAATAGCGAGCTTTTATCTTTTAACTGATCCATCTTTAAACATCCGTATAATGTTCGTAGGGAAAATAAACAAATAACTTAGTGAAGTTACGTGTATGTAGAGATTGATGTACTTTTCGCCGCAGCAGAAGGAATGGAAAAGTTGATAAATTCGGAGTTCCTTTAGGATTGCAGTTGTGGAAGATAATCTGCTCAGATATGTTGATAGAAGTCTGTGACAAACATCAAGATGGCGGTCGATCATGCAAATTTAGTTGACAGTTCATAATTATAGTATGTAGAGAGTGGAGTGATGACACATTGTCTCCTTTCCGATGCAGACTACATTATTATTTAATTTACCCTGATAACTCTATACAATGTAATTTCACATCCATGCTATTTCACAAGAATTCATTCCACATTTTTTGATTAAGGCTACATTTGAATTATAAAATTATTGTGAATTAATTTGGAACAACATTATCTTTTCATTATCTTATCATTATTTTAGCTTGAAACTAAAATGCAACAATAATGTAATGATAGGTCGCAGACCTATTGATTTTATTGATTTTAATTTTTTTATATACTGTATTTCATTTCTATCCTGATGCAACCACTTTGTGTCTGAAGGAGATGTCTTCGGAGGTTAATGGGTGCAACATCTCGGTTGCGAATATCATTCAGGGTTCCGTTTCATCTGTTTACATTGGTTGCCGAGAGGGAACTTGGCTAATGTACGGAGACGAGAGGTGTCTTGTGAAACAATTTCAGCTCGCCCAAAAGCAGACATTTACCTTCGAGAGGAATGCGAGTGCTGGCTGGCAACAGAGCTCCATCTCACTTGTGAAATATGGAAGTGGAGTCAGGTTTTTGCCCAGGGCTCGCTTCTGATTGGCCCTTTTTGGTCGAGAGTTCCCGGGGTTGCCAGAAAGATATTATCACGCTCTACCCGGGAGGAACAGTTCGGTGTGGGTTGATCAGACTAACAGACCAGAGTTTGGTCTTTTTCTATCTTTCTTTTGCTCTCTTTACTTTTGCTCCAACTCTTTTCTTCTCTTTTCTTTTGCTCCAACTTTAGTGAAATTCACTGGACTGACTTTTAGGCCATGTTTCAGGGAGGGAAATTGTTAAATTAGACATCTCTTAAATTAGTGAGATGATAAACTTTTACCTAAATACGTTAGGCGAAATTTAAAGAAATTTGCTTTGCTTGGGAAAAACCACGATCAGAGAAATCTGGAGTGGGTGCTTCATGAAAATTTACGCCGTGTGCACATCACAATAACTTAGCAGAATACAGTTCTCGTTCCGGAGAAACTTCAACATGGTGGAGTTATTTTAATTTAACTTACTCTGCTTGTTGTCACTTTCACTTTTAAGTTTTACTTTCATTATTTTGTTTGAATGTTGTTCGAATTCAAGCTTAACTGAATGGAGTGAGTACTTAGTCAATTAATTGTAATGTAAAATCATCCACCTTTATAAGCCAGTGGTGGAACTTTGTTAAGTGTGAAAGTTAAATAAATTCAAAATTTTTGTTATTGTTCAAACAAAAATTGGGTCTTGGTCAATCATGTGAAATCTCTACTCGTCGCAACTACAGTTAGAGAATACGGAACTGCGTATTGCTAGCTTGTAGATTGTTCCTGTTTCGAATCTAAAATCTTCTTTCGGCCACTCGTTCAAAAATATTTGTTTGAAGGCATTAAATTTCGAAGTCAGATCATCAAGCTATTGACATGCAGTTCTAGATAAGATAATTATTTTAGTAAACGCGGAACATTTTAAGTTCATACCGTATGCCTCGAAGAGGAAAAAGTTGCGGGTGACAGTAAGTAGCATACTTACTTTCCTCATTTTTCCGGAAGTAAAAGCTGGTGTGATGGTGGTACGAACTCGTTTCCATTTCTCTCCATTGAGAATTGACACCATATTGTTTACTATGGGATCACCAAATTCAAAATCCTTTAGAAAAAAAGAGAGGAATGTTTTTTACGAGATAAAAATTAAAAATATTGCTTGTTGCTACACCAAAAATAAAACTCAATTTCGAAACAATTTTTTTTTGTTTTATAAAATATAAAACATATATATATAAATAAATATATAAACCATAATATATAAACAAAAAGTTTATATATATATATAAACAATATATAAATGAAAGAAAAATAAATTATTTAAAAAAATGATGAGTTCTAGTATGGTGTCATGAATCGCTTTTAATCAGAATCGTGGGCAGGAAGAAAAGGCGTAGGTTTGGACATATAGTTAGCATGCATAATATATATTATTGAAGTGTCCTTAATTGATTGAAGAAAAGATGTAAACTTAGAACTAAGTACAGGTAATGGACAAAAATAGGAAACAGCTAAGTAAAATCATTAAAAACGGTGTTGGACCACAACGTGAGTCCAGCACAGCCTGCATATGTCGAGGCATAGAGTCTACCAGTATCTGAAAGTCACCAAGAGGGATACGACACCTTTCATTCACATGAAACGTGTTCAATTCCTGCTAGTACAATAGAGATGGAATATTCAACCTGAGACGTCGTTCCAGAAGTTCTCATAAATTTTCAGCTAATTAATAATTGATGTCCGGTGACTGTGGTAGCCGTGGTGGGTAAAACGTTCATTCTCATGCTGAGGAGCATATAGCGCAATGGTTTGAGGAAACCGCTCTCTATTGTTCTCTATTGATGGGAGCATTATCATCTTCAAAGACAGCTCTCTCTTTATGAAAGAAATGCCATCACATTAGATAAAGATGATCACTCAGGACTGTCAAAGAGCGATTGGCATTGATCTTGCCTTCTAAAGGAATGAGTGCACCCAAATCACGCCACAAGAAAGCATCCAACACCATTACAGAACAGCCAGAACCCTTAACAGTAGGAAACAAGCAATCAAAGTTGTAAGCGTCCTTCGTTTAGTACCACACACGTGTTTTCTATTTGTCGGAAAAAAAAGTGTAGGATGATTTGTCAGAACATATCATATTCCTCCATTGCTTGGGCTTTTTGCTCACCACGAGATACGACGACGTGCTTTGACATGTATAATGAGTGGCTTGTGAAGTGCAACTCAACCGTGGTATGCAGTTCTATGGAGTTCTGGCCGTACTGTTTTTGACGAAGTGGACTCTTGAATCCTACGTTGAAATCATAACACAACTGATCAGCTATAGCTCGGAGTTTCGCTTTGCACATTGCACTAACACTCGAAGTAACGCTCTGGAGTATGCGTTTTTGCCCATTGTTACCTTCTGAAGATGGTGTCTTCTATTTAGATTATCATACAGACATGACCTTGGAAACTGTTTCTTGTGAAACATTAGCGAGTTCAGCTGTCTTATTGACCCAAGCTCCTGCCAAAACGTTCTCCAACGAAATCTTCTCTCGAAGACATGGCTGGAAAAAAGTTGCTCCTAGGCAAGTTGAAATTCAGTTCATTTTAACAAAATCACATTCGTAGTTGAAAAAATAAATATTATTATAAAATATGTTAATAAAAATAATTCAATCAATAATTAGAAGAAAATATATAATCATTTAAACTAAAAAATAATGTTACTGACATGGTAATCGAGAGAATTATGAATTTAAATTTTAATATATTTTATAAGCACTTGTACTATACATTTTTCAATATTATTGTGAAGTCTAGTAAATGAAAAATAAAACATTACAGTGTTTATTATTGCATTTAAACGTGTCGTGGCGCCCTGGGTGCCACCTCTGCCTTTTCACGGTCGTGTATTTCAACATGAAAACTGAAGAAACGTATCCTGAAATAACTAACACAACTTGGTAATTTTATTATGTGTAATGAAGTAATGAATGTCTTATTAATTTACTGTTATCATTATATAGATACACAATCAGTATATCAATCAGATATAAAACAAATATTTTTATTTTCACAAATCACAAAGTAGATATTGGAATAAAACTATATATTGGTTGACATAATTTTGCCTCATAACCGTAGAAATTACTAATCAGTTAAAATACAAAACATGATATGTTAAATATTTTTTAAAATTTAAAATGCTCATAATCGAAGTGGAGTATAACTGATATAATTAGAATTAATTCAAGAAGATCGGTTCTTACCCTTCTGGAAGAGAATGTGTTAAAATCTTTCACCAGAATATCTCTGAGAAGGTCCGGATCTCCAACCGTCAAAATTGGTTTCGATCCCTCAAATGCACTGTTAATAGAAATAATTTTTAATTCCACTTATTCATTGCTTTCATAAATATCAAAGTATGTGCACTTTAGCAAAACTAAGTGGTAATTTAGAACTAATATATTTATGCATCAGAAAAGAAACAATGATGCAAATTGGATGTGCTCTTTAGAAGTACTCAGAATCCAAAGAATTTATTGACGAAAGGAAAATTGAAACCAGTAAAACAGCGTTCCGATTCGAATCTGATTATTTGCCTGAGAATGAAAGAAAACGATAACAGCGAAAAGTAATAGAAATACTAGAAGGATAGCATATCGACTTTGGCGAATATGGGATGTTCATTGTGAGAGAAAATGAAGTTTTTCATTTCTCGTATTTTGCACCCTTATGAGTAGTAATTCGTACTAATGGGTGATTGCAAAATGTCAAAAATAATAATATTATTGGCCCTATAAAATGCAAAAGGCATATCTCATTAATCCCTTAATATGAAAAAGTTGTGTTTTTCTTAAAGTTAACGAGCAAACCATCTAGTGTATATATATAACAAATAATTTGTTTAATATTGCAGATTTTATAATTAAGTAGTAAATTTCTAAAACTAAGGAGCAGCCGGTCTAATTTTAAGCAATTTAATTTAATTAAAACACATCTGACTCAATTATATTTGCTCTTCATCAATACATTCTAACAACAACATTTCCAATTTCTGGTATAAATATATCGTTTGCAAAATAATTCAAGATTTACATTTTCTACATTTAGTGTTAATTTGAAGGATTTGAAAACTTTGAATCATCATACTTCGTTGGTTCCTAATCGATTCAAAAGGAATTTTCATCAATCGCTCAAAACAAAAAGTTGCATTTTTCCATTCCTCCTATTGTTGAGGGGACAAACTTTTGCTGAGAATGTAAATCACTTGATCATCATACTCCACCATTGAAATATCAAATTTCTAGCAATAGTAGGTTTAAAAATTTGCAATATTGTTTAAACGTTTGAAGTTTTCAAACTTTTCCATCCCCAGAGGGCTCAATTAAAACTTTTGGGAGATTCAAAAAACTTGAATCGTATTAGTTTTATTCTATCCAATAATCTATCCAGTCCAAAACGTTATTTTAATTTATCACTAAACATGAAAAACTGTCTCTTAAAAAAAACGTTTTCCCAACCCCACCGGAGGTAGAGGAGAAAATCACTTTTGTCAATGCAAACTTCATAATATTCATATTTCACAACCAAAATTTTAAATTTCTGAAGTAATTACATCTGTTGCAATATTCGTTTGACATTTTTGAATTTTAATCTTTTTACAGGCGTAATCTTTTTAGAGGGCGTAATTATAGATATAGAAGGATTCCGAATGTGCGAAATGTAAGAGCTATTTTATTATCTTTCGAACCCAAACCGAATCTTTAATTTATCTCTAAAATCAAAACAGGTTCCATGTCTACAGACGGACGACAAAGTGAAACATTAGCTCGTTTTTTTTTCTGAAAACGAGCTACAAAAAGAAACAGTTTGTCTACGCATAACGTTTAAGAAATAATATAATACAATGTTTAGTTACATAAAAGCTGTTGTGAGAAAACACATTATGGCTTCGCCCATCATGGATGCTACCAGAGGATAACTGTGTGACAAAGATGGACGATTCAATACTACTGCTTGAAGTGTCACATTTAGCAGTCGGCCATATTCTGATTTTTCCACCAACTTTCAAAATGTGTGGACATTTTGCTTTGGAATTCTGTATTTGAATATTATTTGCCGTTTTTATTGCTTTTGTTGGTAGCTTTTTTTTTCTAAATTTGAAATGTAAATTATAAAAGCCTTCCTTGAAGCTATCTTATTTGGAAATAAATTGATTGATTTATTTATCGATTCAGAAATAGCTATCAGTATATTTTTAAAATTATAAATATATATGTTAAAAATATTTGAAAGCTATCTTTCGACAGTAGCGGTAGCATCGATTTTGCGGTACAATGCAGCATATATAAAAGTCGTCTACATGTGGTAGCTACTTAATCTATGGGGTTACATCCCATCAGAGTGCCTATGACATGAATTCGCAAGATCAAAGGTATGTAAGAAAAGTAAACAAGCGTCTAGATACTGGAAGATTCCCTTTCATTATGCAGGTGTGTAGGGACTATTTTTTTCCAGTTGAACTAATCGCTAAAGGAAATTGCTCTTTCCGGCCCCAGATTCCGCGCATGCTGTAGCAGTCACTAGTAGAATCATAGAAAAATAATTTTTCCTCAATATACAAGAAAAAAATTTCTCCCTAAATTACTAACGTAAAGAAAATTAACATTAAATACAAAACAGAATGTAACAACACTTAGCAGTAACACATTACAAACAATATTCAACGCAG
This sequence comes from Ryuthela nishihirai, assembly GCA_038380435.1. Taxonomy (NCBI): domain Eukaryota; kingdom Metazoa; phylum Arthropoda; class Arachnida; order Araneae; family Heptathelidae; genus Ryuthela; species Ryuthela nishihirai. The sequence continues at coordinate 13,598,646 of JAWZYU010000004.1, forward strand.
TTGTACTTACAGTATAATTGTCTAAAACTCGCATTACGAGCTAATGAAGGGACTGTAAAGAGGAAATACATCAAAAAAGAATATAATGGTAAATGCTTATTTTTAAACGCAAAATCTTGGTTTTGCATATAAAAAAGCGGCAAAAATAACTGCATCTAATGTATTTATTATAGCATGTCACAAAAAGCACTTTTAACTTAGCATGTCACAAAATAACGAATGTCACCTTACGCACTTTAACATGCCAAACGAAGCCACTTCTTTCACCAACGTATAGAACTAGACAATAAATGTCCTTTCCGTGCTTAATAAAATGCTCCAAAAAAGATATCCTCATCGGATACAACTATTTTGATTCTAGCTTATCGCAAAACAGTTAATTTTCGTTCAGCACTAAAAAAAATGAGCCCCAAGAGATACACTATCTGATCCAACAACACAACTGTTTCCAAGACAGCATATAGCTACCAGAGCAATTTCTTTTTCCGCACTGAAAAACCCCCCGATAAATGTATAATCTCATTAGAGAAACTATTTTGACTAGATGACACTAAGCTGGATTAAATATTTATTACAAAAATAGTAAATAATCTTTAAGCAGACGATATCACTGAACTTTCAATAAACTTGAAAGTTCAACGGAATGTTCGACGAAAAAAATCCTTGCCACACGCATGCGCAGTGATAGGATTTTCCAGGCGTTAGATGTTTCTTAAAAAACAGGATTTTATTAGATGCTTCTGAAAAAAAGGATTGAGATAAGATGTTTCTGGAAGAAGGTTGCGTACCCTTTTTAAATACACCGCTATAGGACAAGCTAAATTTCCCCCCCAAAAAATAAAACGGTATCCACTAAGCGTTGTCATCGCAAAAGTTGTTGCAATTTTGCTGCAGCTACACATCCAGCACTTACTGATTTATTACCAGCCATTTTTTGCATCAATGATTTGTGTCAGTCATTGAAACATGGTCATTTTTTTTGCATTACTAACTGCAAACTACAGTGATTAAAATTGGCCAAGCAGGTGGCCATAGGTCTCTCAATAAATTATATCCACAGCAACTTGAAATATGGGGACTTTTAACAGAGATTATGCTCTGGAATGTCTGCACACAGGAATTCTAGTGGTGTAACGTGAACATTTTGGGCTTGCAAGAGACCAGATGAATAGGCTAACTCTTAAATTTCTCTTTTCAGGATGTAAGATGACAAACACCTGCAAGGTGTAGATATTCTTCTCGTCAGGAAGGCCAGCGATGTTCTTCTAGGATATGACTGCATTAATGAACGATTTCTTATAGCTAAATTTAAACCAGGGATTACAGACTCGAATGCTATCTGTTGCTATGTCACACTGAGGACTCAGGTGAGAATGAGAAAGATAGGTTTTAGGTTGAATAGGAAAATGATAGATTTTTTATTAATTAAGAGCAAGTGGGATAATTTTTGAGGAACAATAAGTGTTTAGGGGAACTGAAATTCAATCCAACCATTTTCTTGTTAAAAGCGTCTTGCAACTAAAGCTTAACAATATTCCATTAAGGCTAAGCGATATTCTTTCTAAGTCTGAAGTTCCGAGACCCTCAGGTGTCCAAAGTTTACCATAATAGGTTATTCATTCATTAAGACAATCCCCATTCTTTTGTTACTGAGGTTGAGAATGAATGGGACAGTTTTAAACCGGCTATTCTTTAAACCAATACTATTGTTTTGGGTAAAATAGATCGTAGGAGGCAGAGTCATTTGAGTGAGGCTTTGCAGCTCATTTCCGAAAGTAGAAACAGCAGATCTGAGTCGAATTACTATATTAATCCAACAGACATTAACATAAAGCATTATAGAGAACTTAATATTCGTGCAAATAATGAGTTTAAGACTGATAAGGAACTTTGGCTTGATAGCCTGGCTGATAGTGCAGATATAGGTGCTAGAGAATGCAGGGTTGGTTTGTTTTACCTCTGAGCAGCACTTTTTTGCACATCATTGGCTAAATGGCCAGATCACAAGGACCCCGAAGGGTCAGAGAAGTTTGGGGGAAGGCACCGACTGGACAGCTGTTGGGAAACAGATGGAAACCTCCCGCTAAAGCTATCCAGCGTGTTCTTTAACCTGCATAGGGTATAGCTCTCCCGCATACGATACCACGGCTTAACGTTCCGGCTTAACGTTCCATCTGACAGACGGCGGCCTTTCAGAGCCCTTTGGTGTCCCCTACTGACCGTGGGCAAGGCGAGGAGTTTTGCGGAAATAAATATCAACGCTGGCCCAGCTGGGACTCGAACCTGAGAAGTACAGATTACGAGCCTGGCGCGCTACCGACTGAACCACCCCCGCCTCGCTAGAGAACATAACAACAGAGAGTTGTATCAGACAGTTAATGTTTCATGAAAGTGAAAACATCATACAGGTATTAAGGGATGCGGAATGAAATCCAGTTTTTACTCAAATTGTCCGGGGTTTGGAAAGCCATCTACAGAATCCCTGTTGAGTTGTTTATTCTCTGCATCAGTTATGTCTACTGTAAAGGTATATGCAATTTTTTTGAAGCAAATTTTCCTTTTAGAAACGAAAGTAAGATATTTCAGGTACAGATGGATTATGGAACTTGTTGATAAAATTATCCAGATTTTTACAAGTAATAAACATCTTGAGAGAATTTTCTCCATAATAGGTAAAGCACGGCGAGATGGAAATCTAACGGCAGTAGCGTGTAAAGGCTGAAGATTGAACTGAACTAAATTTTGTTATGAGTTGTCAGAAATTTGTTGACTTCATTGAGCTTGAAGAGATCAGTCTGCGAATGTAGATTAGGCAGGAAAATATACGCTGCAATAATTTTTAACCGAATTTATGAACCTTGTTGCTTGTTAATCAGGTATGAAAGTTAGTGCTTTAATTATTATAACAGTTTTATTGTTAACCAATCTCCTTGTAAAGGAATCAAATAATTTTTACAACTACAATAGAAATAAACAGAGGTTTAGTTTTTAGCTAAAAAACATGAATTTATATTAATAACGCCTTTGTCAAATTTGATGCTTTGTCTACATATATATCTCAGTTGATTTGAAAAGTTGGCAATTATCTGTGTTAGATATATAAGACGATTAATCAGAATTTTCTGCTAATGCTACTGATTTTATTGCCTATTTTAATTTCGCTGTCTGCTCGTGATCCAACATAACTCAATACTTGTTTAGCCAAATTCAGAACTTCTTTATTTAAATGCAGCACGATCTGTTGTGAAAATGACTTATAAGAAGATAAATTAGGAAGTGCTATAAGAATTTTTGACATTAAAGCAAGCTATCCGACATTTGAATAAACCAAATTTAATTACAAAGCATTGACAATTTTAGTCAATACTATAGCAATACATTCAAATTTTACGATCGTGATTTGTGCATAGTAGCTTGTCCTGTTCTTGTGTTTATGCACAGAGTGAATCTAATGGTAGAGATTCCTTTGTGGTATATAAAGCTAGAATAAAGCTATCTCGGTTTGATCGAAGCATTCAGAGAAGCAATTTAAAATTTTATCAATAGATGACAGAGGTTTTTTCTTGCAAAATGAAGCCTAGACAGTTTTTTCACACACAACTTCAGCTTAAACTTGAAATATTGACTATCGTACTTCTTTCTACATGACAGTAAAAGTATTTCGCTTTTGCATTTTTTACATCGATTTTTATGGAAACGTTTTCTGATGTTTATATATATATGTTATTCAAAATATGATTAATGCAGTGCATAATGTTTGATGATACTCGTTTGGTTCTGAGCAACATTTAGTTTTAGTATTCAAAATTTAGGGCTCGGCACACCTCTGGTTAAAAGTTTTCGAAACGTTTCTTCTTAATTTTAATACCTTTATTCATTTAAAATTTTTTTATATTTTATAAAATTAATTTAGCCTTAAAAGTATTTTTTAAAAATAAATGGAGTTAATGATTATTATTACTAAAATTTTAAAAATTATTATTGATCACTTACCCATAGATTCGTCCATACTTTTTATATTTTTCGATTTCCGTATCAGGAAGCGACTGAAAGCAAATGTAAAATTGTACACCACAATCAATAGGAATAGGTAACAAATTATTATCATATAGTATATCAGTATTCTATATCATATATACAGTTTCATTATAAAATGATATCCATATATTAAAATGCAATATTATGGTAAATAAATGTGTGTCTAAAATGTAAAGAAACTCACAAAGTGTCCTTGTTATGACGGCGTGGAATTACTATCAGATGGTGGAACTGACTCATTTGATCACATGTAATGTCCTAAATGCTAAATTTCTAAATCTCTGGATTGGTAGAGGTAAGAGATTATGGACTTCGTACAGAGAGGCAACTTGAAAAGCTTTTGAAAATCTCTTGAGAACTATTGATTTGACATCATTGGACTACTTTTTTTAAATAGTAGAAATGTTTGAAATATTGAACATGGAATCCAGTTCGGGGCTTGATTTACATAGCAAACAAACGATCGAGACTAAACACTTTTGTCTTGAATGTTTCTAAAGTCAATTGTTTATTTTCAACGTAATTTTGAAACATTTTCTTACTTTCCCCAAATTTTCGGACACTTCAACATCCATGTTGAGAAAGCTAACAAGTGTTCAAATAATGAAGGTTTGGTTCAACGCCTAGGCTGAATTTCGTGCGGTAAAACAGTTCTGCGAAATCCAAAACTGTATCAGTGGACAAAAGGAAAACTGATTACGTTCATTTTAAATTACTTTATTTGAATTTAAAAAATTAGTCTCAATTCACAAATTGAAACAAATTTTTTATTAGACTTTCGATTGTTTTTTAGATTTTTATTTAGACTTTCGATTGTTGATAAAAATTATTTCAGAAATTTTTCGACATAACTTCCATTTCGTTGAATACATGTGGCGAAACGGGAATTGCACATATCAATCCGTTTGTTCTTTTTTGACAAATTTCCCAAATTTTCCATATCATGGCATATCTAAAATTTTACCTGAAATATACAGTATTTAGTTGAATACAATTATTCCGATATACTACAATATAAAGGCAAAAGCTCTGTATTGATGGCTGGTCACATATGTGGTTCAATGAAGTGTGGTGTCTTTTTATGCAAGTAATCGACTTTTAATTTTGCTCTGTGAACAGGATTTTCAACATTCTGGAAAGTGTGTGCTCCAAAACTGGAAAAAAAACTGGAGTAATATCCGCCAAAAGAAATAAAGGTTTGTAATTATACATGGAGTTCAACACAAGAATAATTAATAAAGATTAATCAGAAATACTAACCTTTGTTAAAAGAGCTCGTATTATTGTGAAGTAAGATGCAGCTGGATCATAGTCAATTCCTAGTTTTTTCCAATAGTTATTGTTCCGGTTTGAATACCTGGAAGAAAAAAAAATAACGATGAAAGCATTTTTTGGATTAAACTTTACATGCAGTGCATTGCTTTTCACTTAATTAATATGCAAGGACAATCTGAAAAAACAAAAATCGTGAATAATCCTCAAGTCATTTAAACATAATACTTAAAGACACTATTTATGTATTTGAGTAAAAGTGAACTCACGATTAGAAAGTGTGCAAGGCTTACAAAGCGATTGAAACATCAAAATAAATAAATAAATAAATGTATTTATTATAATTAATCTATGATTATATATTAAGCCTTCAGAATGGTAAAAGTTGAATAACATTTGATTAATTCAATATTAGGAAATGAAAATTCTTGAGGTGTCTTCAGGGAATTTTGCCCTTTATTGTACGCTAATTATTTGGAAAATCCAATTATTCAAATTTTTTTAGAATCAGATGCAAAAAAGATGCATTGAAAACTAAGTTTTGAAGGTGACAGTTATCGAAAGGGACGGGGTGGTTCAGTCAGTAGTGCGCCAGGCTCGTAATCTGCAGTTCCCAGGTTCGAGTTTAACCTATGCTAGCGTTGAAATTTATCTCTGAAAAACTCTCTGCCCTGTCCTAGGTCAGTAAGGGACACAGATGTGCTAGGAAAGGCCGCCGTCCGTCGATCAACACCGTGGCCTCGTGTGCGGGAGAGCCATACTCTGTGCACATTAAAGATCACGCTGGATGGTTTTAAAGGGAGCTGCCATCTGTCTCTCAACATCTGTTCAGTGGGTCCCCTCCCCACAACTTTCTCTGACTCCTCGGGTCCTTGTGACCTGGCCATTTAGCCCATTGTGTGCAAAATAGTGCCGCTCAGAGGTAATACAACCCAACCAACCCAGTTACTGAAATTTCAAAGGATCATGATTGTAAAATACAATTATGTGGATGATTTTAATTAACAATTTTATTCAAGCTTCGAAAATATTAGAAATACAGTTTGCTTAACTAAGATTAATTCAACTTCAATAATATGCAAATAAATCTCAGGATAGCAGATTTCACCTTACTCTTTTTCAAACTGATTGGTGTTACGTTAGTGATTTAGATTTGCTTTTTTTATCAAATGGTTGAAACGAATGGATATTTTGGAAATGTATTTTATCTGTTCGAAAAATTGCTTTTTTGTTTGCTTTTCTAAAATGACGAAAAAACGACTATTCCTCACATTGAGAGAAAACGGAAACAAATAACTGAATGCTTTTACTCACTTTATAACTCGCGATCGTTTTTTGAAAGTTTGTGATATCACCTTTCCTGCAGAGCTTTACGTCACCCATGATGCTGGAAGTGTGTATTTTGGAACGTAATTGTGCTAATAACTCTTAAGGTAAAGGCAGGATTTCCTCTACACTTCTCGGACGTAAGAAAAAACAAGAATTTCAGCCTCTCACTACCCTACTTACAAACATATCCAAGGTAATCCACTTGTTATATGTAGCGTTGTCAATTTATAGAATTTTATATTTCCGTTGATCATAAGAGAAATGGGATATCATCTTTTATAAAATGCTTTACCTGCTTTACCTACTTGGTTAGCGTTCCAGGATCATAATTGGCAGCGTTCCAGGATCGTAATCTGGGAGTTCCCAGGTTCGAGCCTCAAGTGTGCCTGCATTGAGGTTTGTCTCCGCTAACCACCACTCTTTACTCGGCGTTAATAATGTTTCCATATGCAGGAGAGATGTACTCTGAGCACGTTGAAGAACACGCTGGTTGTCGTTGATGGTAGGCTCACAACATTGTAGTTGATGGTAGTCTCCCAACAGCTGTCCAGTTAATCCCTTTCCCCTACCAAACTCTGAGCTCTTGAGGTCCTTGTGACCTTAAGAGCCTTGTGTACACCCTTGTGCCACCCTTGTGTAGACAAAAGTACCGCTCAGATGTAAACAACAACTCTCTCCTAATCCGATTGTTGGTGCTTAAGGGCAACAAAAGTAAAACATTTTTTAGAGTCGACGAGATCAAATATCTTACTGCGGAACAGGGGCGTACTCAGGAGGAGTTCAAAACTACCACGAGAACTCGTAAATAAGGAATGAGGAAGGGGAGTTTGACAGGCTTGTTTCTATGATCTTCGGATACTCTCTTTAGAAATTATTTGTTATTAAAATGCTTAAGACGATGGTGGGAGGGAAAGTTATAACCCTGTAGCTCCAACGTTTTGATACACCACTTTTGTAGAACATAACGTTTGTTTCATGTTTTTGTAACTCCGATAATGGAACTCGTAACCTATTCGCTTGTGTCCCAATGTACAGAATTGGAAAAAAAAATTTAAAAAAAGTTCTGGGATTATTTGTCGTAATTGAATTGTCAGAATATTGGATAATCCCACGCATATATGCTATAACTAGAATTCAATCTTGACTGCGTTTTCCTGCCTGTGTCCTGTACCTGCAATACTCCTGCAACTGGAAAAGCATTTAAATGCATTTGGATAATATCTAATCTGATCATGTAACTTTCGCATTGACAAAGATTCACTTGAGGTATAAGAAGAAGTATCTGATGGAGTAATGTTTTATATTTGGATGTAGCTTTTGCAAATCAACATTAACATTGTGTCCCGAGTTTCTATCTCCTTAACAAAAAATATTAACAGATAGCTTCATTGTGCATACATACTTATCTACTGAACATTTTGATATCAGGACGTTCTCGTTGCTAGATTATGAGTTCATATATATATCCTGTTATCATTAATAGTACTCTGTCATTGCTCGATCATATGCCCTTGACATTTTCTGATAAATGTCTTTTACCAACATTTGAGGCTTCGCAAGACTAGAAGTATTTGGATATCAGGTTTCATAACCGGATCAAAACCAGTATCAATAGTGAAAACCACAAAGTCCAATTGCCTCTGGCGAATATGCTTTGATTAAAACGGATAAAATTCTCTTTATCAAAAAGAAATATAATTTGCCTCCTACTCTTTCTGGAAGGAGGAGGAAGACATTCATTCACGACTGTAATTGTAAACACCTTGACCACTGCTCTCTACTCTCTAATTATCAAATTTACAATATAGCCAAATAGCGTTCTTGGTTACTAATCAAAGGGATCTGGGTTTGATCCCTGGCTAAGACTTGCACGTTATCTTTTATTGTCTTTCTGCTGAAGTCTCGCCTTCCTCTCAGACCTCTATCGCGTATAGTACTGACATGTTCCTGTAGCAAAGAGCTTTTTAAGTGGTAGTTATTGTTAAAACACTGCAAAGTTAGAAGTTTAAAAAATGTGAACTAGAGCTCATTAACAGTAGAAATTCCAACTAATGGCGATTCAAAAAATGCAACTAGTAATATTTTATTATTATCTATATAATCTTCCAAACATTTTCGGGGCGGGGGGCGACTCAGCTAGTAGCGTGCCAGGCTCGTAATCTGTAGTTCCCAGGTTCGAGTCTCATCTGGATTAGCATTGAGATATCTTCGCGAAACGCCCTGCCTTTGGTTATTAGGGAACACCGAGAGGCTTCGAAAGGCCGTCGTCCTCGGATGGGACATTAAGCCGCGTCCGCTTATGGGGAAGAGTGACCTACCCTGTGTATGTTAAAGAACAACTGAATGGCCTTGACGAGAGACTACCATCTGTCTCCTAATAGCTGGCCAGTGGGTCCCCTTTTCTGAGCCGTCGGGGTCCTTACGACCTGCCTTTTGTGTGCCAAAAAATGTCGCTCAGAGGTAAAAAAAGCGAAATATTTTCATTTTGCTTCTAAACGTAAGAAGCTGAATATCCACGGATGGACAAATAGACAGACAGTAAAGTGAAAACAAGTTTCCTTTTTCAGCAAAATAAGCTAGCAGCGATAAAATTTCGTTGGTGTTCTCCTATGTTTAGATAAACTGCAATAATTAATATTTGTAGCATTTATTGTGCAACAGCATCATGATAAAATGATCAAAACGACCTTCCAGGAGTAATTGTTTATGTAGACAAAATGTTAAATAAGTGAGTTGATTAATTATAAGAACCTAACTATAACGAAATCTAACTTTGAAACACTGCATTAGGTATTGAGAGAAGGAAAACGAAGTGTCAGCATTAGGGGTAGAAGCTTTCAATTGATTTTAGCACCTGACTTATCAGAATCGTCAGGCTCGTCAGTCTAAAAGTATTGAAGGTCTTTGAGTGCAGATTTTTGACTAGATTTACTACTCTGAAGTTTTATTTTTGAGCAAAGACGAAATGTTGGCATGGCTCAAAAATTTCGAGCTCTTCACATCGCTATTTATCTTAAAAAAAGAGATATGATTTCCACTTTGTCGTTTGTCTGCCGATAAAAGTGGTTCACAGCCCTTATGAGCTGAACGCTTCCTTTTACCAAGTATTATTTTTCTACTGTAATATTCATGGAAGCCTATATTTTCTTCCATGAAAGACCACACCAATGGTCTGGTATTTTATTTTACCAAGCTTGCCTATCTTCGACAATAAATGGATCTCTGTTTGAAATGGTGGGAAAAAGAATTAGAGAGTTCTGTACCTAAAAATTGGTTTTCGGTAGTATGCGGATTATTCATAGGGACAGAATCCTTTACGACTTTCCATAAGAAATACTCACAGTTATTAAAATCCTGGGAATATAGTGGCTAACACCACTGAATTTCAAATTGTTCGGGATATCAATTACAGATGAATGACTTTGTCATGAAACGGTTCAATTTGGAAATAAAGGGTGGCAATCGCCGTATGTGACCTTGAGTCTTCTTGTTGGAAAATGATTTTCTATATTCACTCCATCCCTTGAAAACTTGAATGCTACTGTTAGCGTTCAATATTTACTTTTTCGCCCAAGAAAATTGGTTCAGTAATTAAAGTAGATGAAGTAGTGCCCCCCACGGTAAATTTTTGGGAATGCAAAAGCGTCTCCATGATTGTGTGGGTGCTTCATATAAGCATATTATGTTTATTTACGTAAATATTGAGAAGGAAGTGCTCTTCATTGGTGAACTAAATGCTATAAATAGCTGTTGGGATACCTTACGATTTTGACGAAATCGACCACAAAAGGTGACATTTCTATATTTGTCCACATCATTAAGAAATTATTATATCTGAACTATATCATTAAGATATACTATCAAGAAATATACTGATATGTTTTCAGATTCAAATTCTAATTTAAAAATAATTTCAAACTGGTTTAATGGTAATTTATTGAATATTAATTTAAATAAGGCAAAAGCTATATTCTTATATTTAAAGAAAAATAACTTAATTTCAAGTATATTGAATAATAATAAATTTATTTTTCATGAATTATATTGTCAAAATAATGAGGAATGTAATTGTCCTGAAATACTAAAGTATCATCTGCCAAGTAACAAAAGTTAAACAAGCATCAAAATCAAATGCCTAACTTGGAAAGAACATGTAGCATAGATTGAAATAAATAAATTAAATAATTTAAAAAATATCTATCTTCCTATAGGGCACTAAAAAGTAGAAAATAAACCTAAAGCATATTGATGGTACAATTAGTCACTGAGTTCGTATGCACTTTAAAGGAAGATAGGGCATCTCCAATCTTGTCGAGTAGGAAAATCGGCCCCCTATTTTCCTTCAAAACGAATACGAACTCAGCGACAGATTGCACCATCGATATGTTTTAGGTTTATTTTCCACATTTTAGGGCCCTATAAGAAAATAGGTATTTTTTTAAATTTAAAAATTTAAAATATCTTTTTTTAATTGTCACTAAAAACACCTACATTCCAAATCTTTGATATACGACTCATAAATATCGAGCACATTTATCCTCCTTTTGGAATCACGTTTAAGGTAGACCACGACATTGGAGACATCACAAGCTTTAATTTGAGATACGACTCGTTAAGGTCGACCTCGCGAATATCCGCCCCCACATTTTTATCATGGGGGAATAGGGGGGGGGGGCGAAATTCGAAATAGATTACGACCGTCATTAGACGAACTTTCATTTCACACCTAACTCGTAACTGTAGGTCCTTGCATTTGGATTATACAGGGTGTCTCAAAAATATAGGTAGAAACTTTTAGGCGAGGTAGATACATCTAAAGGAATGAGAATTGCATAGGAACCCATAACCGGAAACGTCATGGGAAAGTGGTAGCAGAGGTACAAGATCTGAAAGGACACAAGACAGTGATTAATGGGAAAACATTTATTGGACATAATTATTACAAATGGCGTACTAGATGATACATTTCATAATAAATATTCTAAATAAACGATGTTGTGCCACATGGCACACTGTGGGGGTTTTCGTGAGCCCACAAATGCGCATTGTGTTGATTGAATACGCCATCCCGAGTGAAACTGGTCTCATCAGTAAACAAAACATAAGCTGGGAAATTCACATCTTGGGCACTTTCTTGGAGATACCACTGCGCAAAACGCACATGTGCAGGATGATCTGCGAGGAGAAGTAACTGAACCCTTTGGAGATGAAAGGGGTGTAAGGACGCCGTGCATACCACGTTGTACACTGCAACGAGACACTCCTAAGGCAGAGGCAACCGCGCGTGTGCTGGTATAGGATTAGTCTCCACGGCATCCAACACACTTTCTTCCATGGCGGGAGTACGCGTCGATCGTGGCCTGCCCTCACTTCTGCTACCTCTTAATGACCCATAATTGCGCAAATTTTGATGCGCACGTGCAAACAAACGATGGCCCAGTACATGTCTGTGTGGGAAGCGTTATTGATACATTCGTTGAGTGGCTCATCCGTTGCCCTCAGCTTTCCATACACTAAGTGCATGTCTGCCAGCTCCCTGTTCGAATAACTTTGCATGCTCTTCGTAGGCCGACTACCGCTCGAATGAGGAAATCCGAAATTTCCCCTCTAGCGCATTGATGAACAGCGCCGCCTATTGACTTACGGTGACGTTTCCGGTTATGGGTTCCTATGCAATTCTCATTCCTGTAGATGTTATTTACCTCCCCTAAAAGTTTGTACCTATATTTTTGAGACACCCTGTATAGTAGAACGATATTCAGATTTCCCTTTTTATGGGGGGAGAGGGAAAGAAAGCACGGGAGTCAATGTTTCATAGCCTACGACACTCCCCGCGTCACAAGCTTTTATTCGACACACAGCTCGTTATTTTTCGCTCTCGCGTTCAGCATATATATGGGAACAATCATTTATATCCCCTCCCTATTTAGGAGGGAAGAAAGCACGGAGGGTCAAATTTGCATAGCGTAGGGCAGTGGTTCTCAACCTTTAATGCTTCACGTACGCCCTGGAAATGTGTATGTAACTGACGTACTAATTATATAGACAGATAAAACTATAGTTAAGTATAATAATGCCAACTTAGCGACTTTGTTACTAGATCTAGCAATCTTTGAGCTCTCACGGCGTACCCCCGAAAAATTTTACCGCGTACCCCACGTTCAGAATCCCTGTCATAGGGCGCGTCAGAAGCTTTCATTCCACGTATAGCTTGTTACTTTCGGCCTTCGCGTTCTGGAGGATATAACCTAAGGATAGTTTTCACATTTCCCCTTTTTTAGGGGGGAAAAAGTATTTTTAGGCTGTCATTTTTTTATAGCCTATGACACTACCCAGTCACAAGCTTTCATTTGGCACATAAATCATTAAGTTTGTCCATCGCGTTCGAAAGATATGGTAGAGCAACCTTTTGTCAAATCCACAAATATATATAAAAAAAATAAAAATTATAGCATCACCTAAATTTATGAACATGTTATGTTACACATTAATACCTTATAATAATAATGTTAATGTACTTAATAATAATAATGTTAATGTACTTAATAATAATAATAATGTTACACTTTCCCGATTAACATAGGCAGTAAAATCATGAGGAGGGATGTATCATAATAACTTTAAGCAATTATTCATCCTTCAGAGACGAATTATTCGTTTAATGACTAATAGTTCATATATGCAACATACATTACTATTATGTCGACAAAAGCAAATTTTACCACTAAGATGACTGCATTTTTGGAATTGTCAAATACTTTTATCTTCGGAATTAAGAAAAAAAACTTGCTTCCACAAATCAGTACGAATTAGAATCAAAGGACAATATTAAATACAGAATACCAAAATTGCATAAAGAAATGTTTGGACGTTATTATTTATATTTAGCTCCTAAAATTTTCTCCTCTATCCCGAATGAGATCAAAACATTTAATATTTTGCAGAATAAACGATAATTTCTAAAATTATATATTTTAGAATTTGACGACATAGAATTATTTTTACATTAGTAAGTTATCTTATTTCATTTGATCTAAATTCTTTCTGCGTATGATATTCTTATTTTTCTAAATATATTTGCATTTCAAATATTAATTTCCAATATATTGTCTATATTTATATACAGGGTGGTTATAATTAAACTGACAGTACTCAGAGAGATGTAGAGAAGGATCTACTCGACGGATCACAGCGAAAAGTGGTGGACACCTTAATAAGAACATGGGGTAGAGATTTGCGAGTAAAATAAATTAGTTAGTTTTAGTGTCACCAGGTGGCATGGATGCGCTAAAAACGTGGTAGAACATGCTACTTTCTCGTGACATTGCAGCCAATCACACGTGAGAGTCATATGAGAAACACATAAAATATGATGTCTTACCTATTATCGCTAGAGTGCGATCTGGGCTGTCTGCCTCTCTACTACCGCAAAAAAACTACAGTCCTTCCAAAATTCTACCATCCGATCAGCTGTAACAGCTCCCTGGTTTGTCCGAAACTCAATCCTCACACAGCACACCAAAATTGAATCCATAATAGACGGCATTAACAAAATGGCCACAAAATTCTTCCAGGAGCCACCTTACATCCCAAGGAATTAATGAGATATTCAGTTGATTAGGATTCAAAAGATGCAAATTTATTCTTGCACTTTAGTCTTCCCTTTCATTCTTTTTTTTTCTGTCTTCTTTTCCTTGCTCCATACCTTAATGGAGACTCCAGCAAAGGCACCTGCTAGCTTCCTCCCAGAAATGGACTCCTTCTAGCTGATAATTCATCAGGGGCGTTACTTCTCGAATCGGTTTCCGAACCGAATTTTTTTCCCATTTATCAATGACACAATATTTCTCAGATGAAGCAGGTAAATGTATCAAGGTACTGCATAAGATCATTACACGATCTACGAACTACGTAATCACTAGAAGGAACCATGGGTATCTGCAAGAAGGACCAAGCTTTGCTAGTGAAACTCTTTTACCAAAACGGCAATAATGCCGCCGTTGTATTACACGAATATCGTTGTTTGAAAGATATAAGGAAAAGTCTTGTGTCGCTAAATGGACTGAGGAATATGACAGAGAAATTCTAAGAAACAAGCGAGTTAGGTGTGGTTCCGGGTAGAGGCAGGCGGTCTGTTGAAGAACGCAATGTGGAAGACGTCTCACTTACCGTTGCAGAAATCCAGTCGCAATCGGAGCTACCCGTAATTAGTGCGAGATTGGTATCCCGCCAACTGCAATTTCCGTGGTCAACTGTCCGTAAAAATATACGATCCAACCTGAAGTGGTGGTATCCTTATAAAATTCATGGGGTGCAGCAGCGGCAAACACGTGACCCTGAACAGCGCACCGACTTCGCTTTGCGATTTCTGGCGAGGATGCAACTCGACGACAGTGGCTTTCGAAAATCTTATGGACCGATGAGGCCCATTTTTCCCTACATGGAGCAGTGAATACTCACAACTGCTGAATATGGGGACCTATACATCCCCGTGCTGTGCATGATGTGCTCCTTCACTCCGACTATGTAACTGTATGGTGCAGGTTTACCGCAAACTTTATAATCGGACCATTTTTCGTTGAGGAGATCATGCCTCACGGCCCCGTGCGTCGATCGGTGAATGGACCACGTTACAATGATCTTCTCCGCCGCAAGATTATTCCGACTTTTCAAGAAAGAAATTGCTTAGACTCCATAACCTTCATTCAGGATGTGGTGCCACTCGATATTGCACGTACGACAAAGCAATTGTTGCGTACCACATTTGGTGAGGACAGAATAATTTCTCGAACGTTTTCCAATGCATGGCCATCAAGTTCCCCCGACCTAAACCCATGAGATTTTTAGTTATGGGATTATTTGAAAAGCCGAGTTTACCAAGGTAGTGTTGAATCGCTTGCTGAACTGAAGGCAAGAATAACACAGCATGCTGCAACCATCCCCCGAGACATGTTTCAAGCAACTGTGAACCATGCCGTATTACATTTCCAGCACATTTTGCATACCAATGATTCACATATTGAGAATCTTTATTTTTAAAATAAAGGTTGTTTGTTCAAATTGTTTTTTCTTTATTTTAGCGTAGCCACGCCACCTGGTGGCACTAATACTATGTTTTTTATTCGCGGGCCATACAATAGACAAGTCTTATATAATACCTCTTTTAGGCTCTAATTCAGAAGAAGCAACACCTAAGGGAAAATTTGTTTCATAAAAACACTTAAAATCAATTGCAGTGTTGTTCCATGCATTTTACTATAATGCGATTCTTTTAATTTTTCGACTTGAAAATATTTCTCTTGATAGTTGTTTCTGAATTCGACTCCATGTAATAACTTTGTTTTGTAAATCTAGGGATCGTTTAAAAGAAAGAAACAAACTGCATTATTAAGCAAATTTTATTACAATACAAGAGCAATGATAGGAATGAAAAATTCAGTTAATGAGAAAACTGACTGTTTATTTTTTATTAATAATTCAATGTCAAGAAACTATTTCTCTGGTAGATAATCGGAGGCAGTGCTCCAAATGAGAGTCAATAATTTTTTTCCTCAATTCTGACTTGGCGTGCTTCATTCTCGGAAACATCTGTTCACATAAGTATGTGCTTCCGAAGAGGGAGAAGATTCTTGCCACATACATTTTTAAATTGGCAAATTTTCCCTTTTCTACATATTTTTGGTAAAATTCTTTGTTCATGTTCGTGGGCCATAATTAAGGGTCCGGCAGGGACACAAGTGGCCCGCGGGACATGGTTTGAGCATCCCTGCTTTACCCCATGTTCTTATTAACCACCACTTTTCGCTGTGATCCGTCGAGTAGATCCTTCTGTACATCCCCCCCCCCACAATAGGGGACCTTGTCGTGGTGGTGATGGTGGTGGTGGTGGTGGTGGGGGGGGGGGGGCTAGGGTCCAGCAACCCGGTCAAAGGCTGTGCCGACCAGCGTGGCTGCACCGGTTGGACACAGCCAAGACCAACCGAGTTTGACGATGCCGCTGACTGGTTCTGTGTTGACCGGTTGGACGGTGACGGTGTCCGACACCTCACCTATCAGGTGCTCTGGGTGAGCAGTTCGAGGACTCTTCAGAAAAGATTTGTGCCCCAGTAGGTCGAGTCCTTACCAAAGTCTGGGCCTTACTAAGAGTCTCCACCCCGGATGCCGAGCGAACTTGGATCTATATATTCTTGTTCATGGCTAACCGGGGAACAGATTAAAGTTAGGTTTCTTCCGGTGGTCAGCTTTCCTTTTATAGGACTGCTGCCATGTGAGGCTGGGGTTGAGGTACGCCTATAGGGCGTATTCCTTGCCCCCGGCTCTAGATAGCACGGCTTTTCATAACTGGTAGTGTCGTATAGGCGGAATCGGGAATTACCGTGGTTGCTTAAGATCGCAACACAAGAGAGGTGTACATCGTTCTGAGTACTGCCAGTTTATTTATAACCACCATGTATATTAATTTTCAGTACCGAAGATTCAATCACGAGAGTACTCTCGCGAATTTTCACTATATTTATGTATGTAACTGTTTATACAAAAATAAAAACATTGCATTGGATGGAAAAATTGGATTGATTGAACTTATATTCAAAAATTTCAAAAACACTTTAAAGTCCTTTCGAAGAATGACTAGAGTTTTGTTTCAAATCCATCTATTGAGGCAGTCATTTGACAGATTTAGGAGGAGTCATCATCCCTGTGCACGTGCAAAGCTTTCAGATGATCCCCACACTTCTGCCTGTCTAATACATCCCTACTCTTTTAGAACTCTATCACTAACCCCTCAACTGTTAATCTGCTTGGTCCTACTCTGCAGTTAAACCTCACTTTAAACTCACAACTGCATTGCTATAGCACCTGCCTCTTTCGTAAAACTTTTTTACGCGAAACACATTCTGCTCAGTAGTGTATACCATATGTAGTATAAATTAGTTCTTGCTAGGGAGAAGCACTAACTGATCTAAATTCTAAATTGTTACGTGTTCTACAACAGCTTTTGTTAACCTGTGGTACCGGACATTCAGGGATCCGCGAAGCTTATTTCTTTTGGCTGGAATTATGTCAATTCAGCATGGCAAAATTGTTATCTTATGCTCATCATAACTTGTGATTGGCTTTGATGACAAATGAATTTCTAGAGCAATGGTCTCAAAGGATTCGCCAGGCGTGAAAAATTTCGGATGAATGAACTGAAGTTAAAAGAAAATTTAGAAACCATTTTATTTTGCTCTTTGCCACTGATTCTTCATATAATTTTTTCGTGTAATCAAAAGCTTAGCCGTATTAAATCTTAATGTCAAAATCCAAATTAACACGAACGGCCAATGCACTAACGTCAGTACACGTCAGAACTTCAACATGGTAGCTCTGTGTTTACAAACGATGCCACAGAAATGGATATTATTGAAGGCAAACTGCATGCGACTGTTACCAACTGGAATTTGTAGCGTGCCGTGAACAAAAAAGTTTGAGAATCACTGTTCTAGAGCATCGAATTTCTCCACTGAAACGTTTAGTTTCAAATTGCAAAATTGCCAATATTATACTAGAGATATTATTAATTCTTGGAATATTTAAAGAGTCCTCGTGGTGAGGATATACATTTTAGTTAAAATATAAAAGTTAATAATGAGAAGAGAGTCGTAGAAGAGGTGGACTTGATAGAGGATCCTCAGAAAGAGTAACACTTTTCAAAGGGTTCGCAGAAAGATTTACGCTTCATATGGAGTACGTAGACTTTGAAATGTTGTGTTTCGTGAAACACAATTTTTTGTTTTTGTTTGATTGTGTTACGTGAGTCACAACTTTGAAGAAGTTGTGTTTCGTGTTAATTTTGGTTTTAACATTAAAATTTAATATGAATAAGATTTTGATTAGACGAAAAAAATATTAAATGAAGAATACGTGGCAGAAAGAGCAAATCAAAATGGTTTAGAAATTTTCTTTTAACTGCAATATCATTCGAAATTTGTAATGGTAACTAGGCATAAACTGGAAGGAGAGCTATGTACCAATCCCCAATGATGATGCATAGAACCTAATTCCCGACCCCGCCTTCTTGTGGTGCCGACCGTTAGTACCTTTCGAAAGAGATATTCTTTTTTGGAAGGGAACGGAATAGCTGCCAGATCAGTGTGGCCCACTCATCTGGCCATCTATGCCAATTGTTTCTTTAATTCTGCCCTGTTGAGTAGTCAACTTCACAGGGTCCTGGTGCTGACAATTTATACCCACTAGACTCGACTGGTTTACGGCTTTGAGCTTGATTATGGATACTGAATTTGTTGCATTGATGGGTCTCTGTTGAGGGAGAATCTTGCAGCTGTGTTTTGTGTTATGGGTTGCCAGTCCTAAAGTGCACAGGAGCCCGGGATACTTTATATCAGCTGGAGGATAAATCTGATCAGAGGCCATCGCAGGTACCTCAAACCTCACTTAGCTAGTAGGGCATCGCCAATCCTAAACTGAGTAATATGTCTCATGCAGGTCGTAGGCACAACAGCAGGGGGCTGTACCAGATTGCTAATGTTTTGTATGGGAAGAAACATGCTATTATAGAGGGATTGAGGGATAAATATGATAAAGTGGTTGAAAGTAAGGATTCTGTGATGGCTAGCTGGGTTAAACATTTCAGAGATGTTCTAAATAATGTGATTATTTCTACTACCATTGTTAATAATGATGATAGATGCACTACCTGCTTTAATGATGGCCCTATGTCACATTCCGAAGTCGTATTGGCTATCTCTAAATTAAAACTGCATAAATCCCCAGGGGTGGATGAAATCACCATTGAAATCTTAGAGCTGGGAACATTTGTGTTGTCACATGACGGACTGAAATTTTGAATATCTTTTATGATAAAGGTGTGGTTCCTAAGGATTTTATAAAAGTTATCATTGTCCCGATTTTTAAAAAAGATGATCACAGTTCTTGTGATAATTATAGGGGAATTGCTTACTTTCTGTTTCAGGTAAAGTTCTTTGTATGATTATACTTAATAGAATTCAGAATTTGGTTGATGAACAGTGTGAATTCGGAAGTGGTAGAGAATATAGTGATAAAATATTTTTCCTTAGTCAGATTCTTGAGAAATATTTAGAGTTCGAGAAACCTGTGGTTATTAGCTTTATATATTTAAAACTGGCTTTTGACTCCGTTGATCAACGTAATTTATGATTGATCGTTAGGTCATATGGAATACGTGACAAGTTAGTGTAATGACAGCTCTCTATAATAATACTGAGGTGCATGACGGTAAGGTTTGTAGTGATTGGTTGAGCATTGCTAGTGGAGTTAGACAAGGGTGAAATTTTGTACATTTTTCTTTTTAGTTTGGTTATTGATTGTGCTATGCGAAATTCTTTGCAAGGGAAAGATTTTGGACTTAAATGATCTAGAGCAGTGGTGTCAAACTCAAAGAGGAACGCGGGTCACTAAAGCTTGCACCCGCAGTAGTGCGGGTCACAAAGATGTCGCAAAGGACAGCAAAGATATTATAACAAAGAGAGCAATTATTATTTTGTGTCTTTCGCCATACTCAAAGACGCTGACAAGTGAGATTTAATAAACGTAATAAATTGCGCCGTATGTAATCATAAAATTGCATTAACTGCTGGTTATGGCGGGACATAATAAAGAAAAATAAATACATTACGTCGTGTTTGATTGTATGGAAATAGACATCATAATATTTCTAATCTAAATTAAAAAGTTATGGTTGAAAGAAAATTTATGAATCTTAATTTAAAAATTAAGCGTTTCTTTTGTAATTTGATAAATATTTGCCAAATGTTGGCGCGGGTCGCAGTCGCGAATGTCAAGGGCCGCGTGTTTGATACTACTGGTTTAGAGATTTCAAAATTTCTGATTTAGATTATGCTGATGATTTGGCCCTATTGGCTAATGATATTGATAAGATGAATTCTTTCATTAGGGTTGTTGATGAGACTGGTAATAGAGTTGGTTTGGTTATAAACAGAGAAAATCTAAGGTGATGAAAATTGTTCAGGCAGATGATGCTTCAGTTGCTTTGAATGACTGCACTCTTCAGCAAGTGTCTCAGTTTAATCATCTTGGGAGCTATGTAACAGATATTAGTGATGTGTAGCATGGGATAAGAGAAGAACAGGGATTGCTGCTAGCACCTTTAGGAATCAATGGAGAGTGTGAAAATAGGTGTTTACATCTAATGACAAAACTTAATCTGTATAATAGTTTGGTTCTAAGGTTGGTTATGGCAGCGAAACATGGATCCTTTGTAAACAGGATAACAAGAAACTTGATGCCTTTGATTCAAGATGCTTGTGCAGTATCTTGGGATTTAGAGTTGGTTTGACTTTGTAAGTAATGATGAGGTTAGAAGCAGGAGTCATTACCTCCTTTGAGTAATATTTTGTGGAGAAAGAGACTAATTTGGTTTTGCCCCATTGTCCATGTGCACAACTGCAGATTGGGAAGAAGACTAAACAGTGTGCCTAAAGGCTTCAGGAAATGATAGAGACTTAGGATGCAATGGGCAGACAATGTCAAACAGAACCTTGCTGGAATTGGACTACAGTGACCAAATGCAGCAGATGTAGCTGAGAACAGACATGTCTGGAGAGGAAAATTGCACAGTCTGGTAGCACCTCCATAGCCAATGGCCTCATGGGAATTTTGTATGTATGTATGTATGTATGTATGTATGTATGTATGTATGTATGTATATATATATGTATGTATGTATGTATGTATGTATGTATGTATGTATGTATGTATGTTCTATAACAAGATATTCGTTATTTTCAGTGAAATAAAAATCAATATTTATTGGTATTTAAAAATACTACGCTTTTTCTGAAGACCTAACAATGTAGCTGTGCAAATTCCATATGAATTTTATTAATATTTAAACTGTTTATTTCCCACTGAAAATAATCAGCTTTCCCATTAAAATTTCAGACAACATCCTACCAGTAAAGAGCTCCACAAATGAGAAGAATCCATTGCAACCAGAGAGGGAAGCTGATTAGTCCCAACAACTCCATGGTGATGGCAGAGATCCTTTAGTTTCCACACGCAGTAACGAAGCGCACACAATCAAGTGAGAGGAACTGTTTTTCATCGTTCGTTAACGTGAGTCTCTCACTTATCTACAATCATTTCATTTGTACGTCAAAAAGAATACGTCACAACGAATGCGTCATCCGAAGGTCGTAGTGTGTTTGTTACTTGACTCAACTCCAGATAGGAAAGAAAACAGATTATATTGCAACAGAATACGATTTATTTCGCAATACGTTTCTAGCATCGTGCTGGTCACCGCAAGTATTTGCTGCGTTCATTTTTTTCACTGCTTTGGGGCATAGGCGCCACCCACGGGGCAAAAGTATCTTTTCGCCCTGTGTCATTTAAAATAAAAAAGAAAGCAATTATTATATTTAACATCTTATATCGTGCAAAACAAAATCCAACTTGACACAACATAAAATGCGCAACATAAATCCAAATCGATACAAATATAAATTTTACACTATAAATCCAAATCGATGGAATGCAAAATCGACACGCATACAATAGTGAACTGTGAAAGATAATAATTTTTACATCAATTACGAATCTTGTTCATTTGTGTTTGGCAACGCTGAATAAAGGTTGGTCTGTACTGTGGTAGCACTGACGTACTCTCAGAGGTCTGTTTGACTGGTTCGGTGTGTTCAGTTAATGCAGTACAAGCGACTCGCAAAAGCAGGTCGGATCGAGAAAAAACAAGGTGGGTGGGGAGAGTGACGCAACTGAGCAGGTAAAAAGTTAAAAAAGGGGGAAGGAATAGAGACTGGATTTTCCTTGCAGTATAACATTTCCCCCTCCATTTTCGGGTTTTTCTTTTAAAAAATATCTTGAAAAATGGGTAAATTATGCACAAGTTTAATAATTTGATTTGTCTTCGATACCCTTAATATCACTGGGGGGAGGAGATAATCTTAATATCACTGGATATGCCCCCATATCCAGGGTTGAATATAACTATTCTGCCCCCGTGGTAAAAGTTAAGAATGGGCGCCTATGCTTTGGGATGTTGGGAAAATATGGGTGTCGTATGAAATTCTAAGATGTCACCTGACGGATGTTTGCTTTTGTATTGGTAACTCTTCTGATATTATCGGTTGGAAACACAAGATTAAAACAATAAAGTAGTGAAATATTTGTTGCGCATAAATTATCGATATAGGGATCAGGGAACTTTACTGATAATTTGAAAGTTTATTACATAATTCCAAATTTATTTCGGAAAACTAATGTAATAGAAACTAATATGTTAATCGTGTATAACCTATTACTTTATGTTTGATAAATATTTGCAAATAACTTTTGGCATTATGCTATTATTGTTTAATATTCCCATAGCTGAATTTCATGTTTTGCTATTCAAATTTACCCTCTTTTGTTATCAGATATTTACATACACACGAAATCTTCAATCTGACGAAAGCCACAAAGTGTTAATCACATTATGCATTTTTTCTGAAAATACATCTATCCTGATAAAAAGCAGGTATGATTTAATCAAAGACAGGGGACACTGATGGCCTCGAAAGACCGTCGTCCATCGGTTCAGTCCTATATGTATTTCAGGATGTGGGGGATCTCAGTTTGTAGTGTGCCAGGCTAGTATTCTGATGTTTCCAAGAGCGAGTCCTAACTGTGCCAGGGTTGAGATTTATTTCCGTTAACTAATACAGGTCCCCTAGGTGACGAAGGGGACACTGTTGAGCTTGGAAATACCGCCTTCCTCTGGATGAGATGTTAAGCCGTATTCCCTTTGCTTAGGAGAACCCTAACCTGTGTACGTTGAGGGACACACTGGATGAATTTGATGGGAGAATATCCGTCTGTCTTGTCCAATGGATTCTCTTCCCATACTCAGCTCTGAGTCCTTTGAGGCCCTTGTATACACATAAATGCTGCTCAACGATTTAAATTTGGCACAGCAATGACGGCGAAAAAATTCTTAACTTCCACACACGTGTGTCTAGAAAATTCAGCATGCGAAGGAGTAATTGTATTATATTTGTAATAAAAATAATGCCTTATTCAAGCACACACCCACAGTGACAATTAGACAGAAAACAACAAAACTGAAATTTAGAAATTATTCATGTACAATCAGTGGAGTAGAGAAGAGTGGACAAAACGTTTGGAAGTATGGGTTCTTCGAACGTTTTGTTAATATTTTTGTTAGTACCAGTTAAGGAACAAACGAATTTTCCCTCGAACTGCTGTTTGCCCACAGAAATCTGACAGGAGCCTGTCAGTACAATACGCCATAGAGAAGGTTTGTGAGAAGGTTACCAGCAGAAAGAGAATTTTATCGGGGACTGAACACAGGTTCCTAAGGGTGGTAGCCAAGCATGCTAACCACTCCTCCACCTGAATGAGGATAAAAAAAATAGTGTGTTAAAAATAACTTTCCTCAAAATCCTCAAAAGACGGGGAAATTGCACTCTCATCCCCTACTTTGCTACTAGACTCTCTCTCTCTATATATACTAATATTTGATTTAAAAAGTATAGAATTATTTTCACTCAGCGATTCGGAAACATATAGTACCGGAACGCCGTTCCGTTTCATTGATTCTGAAGCATAAAATACCGGAACGCCTTTCCGTTTCAATGATTCGGAAACATTGATTAGCAGAACCGTGTTCGATTTAGTTGCAGTAGTGCTTTTGTTAATTTCTTCCCCTACTCAAAAAGTAACGCTTCGCCATTCTTTCATACATACATACATAAAAAATCCACATGCAACCTTGGGCTACGGAGCTCCAACCAGATCGTATAATTTTGATCTCCACTAATATGCCAATGATCTTTACCTTGAAAAAGCGTTTGAAGATTTTGCAGCAAAATTCGGTTTTAGTAAAGTAATTTTCATGGTTCATTTTAAGAAATGTACGCTACTAATGACGAGTTTAAAAGAGAGAAATGTATTTAAATGCTAACTGATTCATTTGAAAGTAAAGGCATGTTTTAAGTTCCGCCCAGGTTTTGAAGTGAAAAACAACAATAATACATAATGAAGTTATGAGTAACAGAAAAGCTTATATATCAATACTTTGAAAAGATAAATAACAGGAAAGTAGCGAGGGTAATAGAGACCTTCAATAGTTAGAGGCTGACCCTCTCGATGACTGACTGCCATTGGTTGATCGAGTCAGGAGGTCTATGGCGCCATGATTTATCGTATGGTGAGACGAAACATGGCCGTCTATATACCTACCAGGCTCAAACATTTTGTTTATGACGTCACCAATGTAGTGCTGTGGAAGAGTCGTAGACATGAACAAGATCTATAGTTCACCTCTTGCTTTGGTCAGGAAAATATGTTTCAAACATATATACACCGCAAAAATGCTGAAATTAATATTCAACTAATTTTAATCTTGATTACTGGGAAATAAATGAACAAAAAAAAATGCATTGCATCTGCAAATCACAGCACTTGGAAGAGATAAAAACATAATCGAAAGCTTAGAAGTCTTATTACTAGTAACTGATATTTGTCCCATAATGAAAGCTAACCTTCATAATTTTATGACCCTTTCTTATATTTGTATTTTTAGTAAGAGAATGCAATAGAAACATTTTCCGGTTTTATATAGTAATTTATTCTTGATAAGTGAATATGATGAAAAAAAATTCCCATTTCTTAAAGTAGATATATTAGGTATTCAAAATTCCATTGTATGGAAAATAATTATGTTGAAGATCAATTCAAAATTATGTTCTACAAATCACTTTCCATTGGTAATGACAAGTCTTTTATATATAAGAAAAACAAATATTTTTGCTGTACGACTTCAAAAAGAATAAATAATGCCATAACCTCAATTTCCAATTAACAAGAAATGGTAGAATTTGTTTGTTTTGATTATATATATATAGCTGTGCATTGGGCAAATATTTAAACTACTAAGAATACAGAAAAAAGCAGCGAAGTATTGGAATAAAGTCAGATTAAACACTACAATTATACACAATTAAAAAGACCTTCTTCCTTAGAAATTAATTACGATAACTAAAATTCTCTGTCGTTGACCAACAAAATTCTTAAGTTAACATTCATATAGTTTGAAGGATGAACTTAAAAATTCTTTGCTCAATAACAGTGAATTTTAGTCATTGTGCTTAACACTATATACTACAGGGCCACTGAACGAATTTCAAAATTAGCAAAAACCATGTCCAATATCACATATACTCATCAGTGGTGTATCTTGACGAAATATCCAAGGTATTAAAGTTTCAATCTTCACCTCTAGGTTGAAGAATGTATGGAAATTTGGAGACTGTGTTGTTGATGCAACAGTTCTCGTAATTCACGGATCTATCAGTTATTTCTCAACTAGTAATCTATATGATCACCGGTCGATTTCAAATTAATAGTGAAATCAACTAGTGACGTATAAGTATTATTGTCATATATTTGCAATTCTCAGCTGCTATACTTTATAAGCTGTAGCTTGAAACCACATAATCTTTCTACAATATGGTAGTAATAATATCCTTACCATATACCTTGAATATTTCTCTTTTCGTTTTAACTCTTTTTCTGCATGCATACATTATTTATACCTATGTATTTAATATTCACATATATTCCTTCTGGATAATTGCTCCTAAGTATCTCACAGAAACACTGATTTCAGTAACTTTTTCTTTTAGAACATAAAACATGACAGAGCAAAAATTAATATGTGGTGAGCATACCTGTATCAAGAAACTATATATGTGATATTATCAATATTACTTATACATTTTGCTTCACGAAGTTTATCAGTGATTTAACATGCAAATAATCCATAAAATGTTGCATTGCAAATCTGCAGCTGTCAGTTTTCTTATTCTTGTGCATGTTGCTATAATAAGTGGAAAATTTTACATTGTCATGCCACTTCTCACATTCTCCTTACTAAATTACATACATTGATCTTTTATTCAGCTAGCACTAAAACAGTTTTCAGAAAATTTCTACTTACAACATAAAATGTGATTTCATAGAAATTCATATATATCTTATGTAGTACATCATGTACTATGATGATCATTATATACCACAAGAAGAAAAATTATCGTTATAGCATTTGCTTGCTAGAGATATCTGATACAGCTTCCCATTATAAGCTGTAGATCTCTATGGGAAAAACAAAACTTCAGCTGTAATACCTGATAAAAGAAAATTTCATATACTCCCTATGGCTCAAAATTTGGTCACTATATTCCATAGCCAGGCACATTAACCACTTAGTGATCAGGGTGATTATCTCTCTAATGTTATGTGATTGTAAATTACTTCTTAAATGGTTAAACAGAATATGCTCATTTAAACTTGAGACTGAATTTAAACTTATTTCTGATAATTCTCATTGAAACTGTGGTCATACTATGAATCATGCATATTTTTTAAATCATAACTTTGTTTTTTGTTCCAAGTAGAAAGTTATTGATCGGAAGTGAAATTTATGAGAGAGAATGCATGTGAGAAGTGGCATGGAAAAGTAAAATTTTCAATGCACTAAAACTGACACCAGCATTAGAGGTAATGAGAAAGGGAGGAGGAGATATTACAAATGAATTGATAGCAACCAGAGCCAATATTGGAAAATATTGGTATGATTTACATATTAAATTGCTGACAAATTCTATATAGGAATATATATTTATAAGGTTTTTCCCTGTTTGAATCAACAATAAATATATATATATATACTGTTTTTTTTAAGGGTATGGCAAAAGATGAAGTAATACTATGTGTAGCCAAAAAAAGCATTTAATAGGCATTCCATATCATCTTCTCTATCTATTTTACGAAGTATCTCAAAGATTAGCAGACTTCAACCCTGAAAACTTATCAGTAGTTGAAGAGTAATTGAATTACTATTCATCAAAGGGTATGCAGCGATCAGATAAATTAATTTAAATCGAGGATACACCACTGATGTGCATCAAGATGCACATTTCATTTTCTTTAGAACTAAATAGGCACAGTAACCAGCCAAATAGGTTAAGACAGGAAGATAGTCTATTTTTGAAATATCTTCAGTAACAGTCATGCTAAAAGAAACACTTGAATTTGCTTTCAGCTCTTCTCATCTTTTGACTGGCAGAAAAACTACAAATGTGGAGGTTGCCCATACTTTTAGTTGGTAACACTAATTTCAGAATTTAATGCATCCTTAATTTTTTTTCCACTCAAATACCTGCCATATTGAAATGTGATAAGTTGTTGTAGTACCTCCAGTAAGTTGCCCGTGTTTGCTAAATCTATATTTTAAACAATCTGTCTGGAATTTCACAGGCAGTATGTATGCCATATTCAACTTTTCACAATAATATATACAAAATTTAGTGAAAGTGGTGAAAAAAGACATTGCTGTTCTTTAACTAGAATTATTGCCTCTAAATCCTATAGCTCCTTAAACAATTACAATTTTTTAAAAATATACACGAAGAACTTCAAATGTTATATTTCTCACAGGAAGTATATGTACATCTTAAAAAGGAGACATAACACCAGTTACCAAGAAAACACAAGCACTAGTTGCAGCATTTTTGCCATCAAATGCACATCCATCAAAATTTGGTTTAATGTGTATCTCATCCATCATTAAGATAACATTTTTGGATGTAAATGTTTGAAATTTATACTTCAACTGTATATATGCTAAACATTTATCATCAAATTGTTCTACACGTGGACATGTGTCAAGTGATGACAAATCTGTCAAAGTGTTGATGGGTGAGGTAATATTATATTCCTGACTGTCTTAAGAATCTGTATGCAACATGGGCAATAGAATACAGCAGGGAAGAAAGCAATTATTAACAGATTGGAATATCAAAGGCACAGTTTCTTGCAGTGGTTCCATTTGCACAGTTTCTTGCAAGTTATCAAACTGAACTGCATTCATTTAATCAGTCTCAATATATTGCAAAAAATATTTAATGTATTTTGTGCAAATAGCAAAGAAGTATTAATTCTGCTTAGATCTTTACATTTTTAAATCTTTACTACACAGTGCTTTCATTCCACACAAAAATACCAGTATAACATTCGTTGGCATTTTATCAATATTTCCTAATTTTTCAACTGAGCATTATCAGTGAATGCGAATATTTGAAGTTCAGCACTAATAACCACAGAGCATGCTATTTTAAGTGCAGGATCAATTTGTAAATTAATGAAACAAACAGTATTATCTTTTGGTATGTGTCCAAAAGTGTGAAATATTAAGAAGTAGAATATGTTTCTTAGACTATATTAAGTTTGAAGGGACCCCTGTTTTAAGCTATACTCTAACGGCCTAGTGCTCAAGGGACATTTATTCATTTCTTGTTCTTCGATGACCTCGAATTTATTATGAAACAATACATAAAATCAAAACATTGCCTAAGCCAAATAGCTAACAATTCAGAAATCTTGAAATTCAAGAAGCCAACATATTTCAGAAATAATAAAGGAACGTATATATATATATACACACAGTATCACATTCAATAAACAAGCAATATCTTTATGTATACTTCAGATGATTTACTGATGAACACTGTCCGTTGGTTTTGAATAAAAGTTCAAATATTTATGGTCCTTACAGCTGTGACCTACAGTTTTTTACTTCACCACTTCGCTTTCATTTATTAATCAGTAAATATAACTTAATAGTTCATGGCTTAAAATTTAAATTTACCGTTCATCCTTAAAGTTAGGCCTAACTTCAGGTATGGTAAGAACTAATCGAAAACAGCTAAATTCATCATCATCATCATCATCATCATCATCATCATCATCATCATCATCATCATCATCATCATCATCATCATCATCATCATCATCATCATCATCATCATCATCATCATCATCATCATCATCATCATCATCATCATCATCATCATCATCATCAATAAATTACATTATTAGCAAAAACTAAGATATAAAAATTCAAAATAATAATAACTGTAACTTACCTTTGAGTAATATAACCCTTTTATATTTGTCAACACAATTTTAATACATACTACATGCACACACAGACAGCTACATTTTTTTTATCTTTTTATTTATTACATTACACTCATCTGGGACTTCGATGAGCTAGCATCTCCTACCCACATATGGTTTTGTCTTAGCTACATACATTTTTGTAGAGTAAAAAAAAACCCACTGTTGGTATCAAAGTTTATTGACTAAATTAGTAGCAGACAAGAAGCAGAAAAGTTGCTCCAGTTTTTTTTTTGATACTGAGTTTTTGGTATATTGAGGATATTTTTTTAGTGTTATGTTTGTCAGTGATAGCTTTTCTAAGTTGTCAAAATATTTTTTTCTTTCTGTGTTGTATTTTTTGCAATTTAATATGGTATGCTGGATTGTTTCAGGAACTTTGCAGGTAGTACATTGGATTGTACATGCTTTTTTTAATGAGTATAAATAGTAATTTAATCCTACAAAGCCTATTCTTAAGCGATAATATGTTGATAAGAGTTTCCTGGGAAAGTTTAGATTTTGTATAGTTGTGATTTCTGAGCTTAGGAAGTATCTATGAGGAGAGTTTATTGGTCCTTTTACTATAAAGAATTTTTTTAGATTATTGATTTCAAAAGTTTTTGTTATGTTTTCGAAAATATTAAAGAAATGGTGTGTTGGGGTGATGATACTTAGTGCTAGGACATTTTTAGCATAGTAGTCTGCCCAGTAGTTGCCTATAATCCCACAATGGCTAGGGATCCTTTGTAGGGTGATTTTGTTATTTAATTTTTTTGTGATGTGTGTATGTAGGTATAGAAAGTCAGTGATTATGGCAGGAAAATTTGTGTAGTAGTAATCTTGTTGTAAGGTTTGTAGTGCAGCTTTTGAGTCAGAGTAAAGAATTATGTTTGTATTAGTCAGATTATCAGATATCCATTTTATGGAAAATAATATGGCATACAGTTCTGCTTGTTGTATGTGGGTGTGGGATACGAATTTGAGATTTGAATATATTTTATTATTAGGTGAGAAGAAGGCCGCAGCAGCTGTCTGTGTGCTTTGGTCATATGAGCCATCAGTATAAATTGCATAATAATTTTTGTATTGATTATATTTGATTAAGTGTGCTTCAGTTAGGGTTTTTAGGTTTGTTGATGCCTGTGATGATTTGTGAGTATGTTAGGATTGTGTTATAGGGCCAACATTAAAGTCAGAAATGCATCTATCTTCATTGAAAACAATGGGAGTAGAACCAACCACATTGTTTAGAACATCACTGAAATGCTCAGTCCACCTAGTCATGACAGAATCCTCACATTCTATAACCTTACCTTGTTTATCCTTCAATCTCTGTACACCTGTCCGTTTTCTACCGCACAAAAACATTAACTATCTGGTACAGCTCTCTGCTGTTGTGCTGTATAACAGCTTCATCGGCTTTGTCAGCTAAGCCATCGAGCCAAAGATTCTTATCAGCAGCTAACTGATCCTTTACACGTATATTAAGCTCTCTGTAATGCTTTCTATTAGTACTAGTAGAGTATTGACTAAGGACATTCCTGCAGTTCTTTCTTTTTGAAATAAGCTCAAGTGCTTTATCACTCAAATAATTCTGTCTCCTCTACTCCTTTTAACTTGAAAGAGTACTGTTAATTTCCAAAAAAGGCTGTTTAAAATGGTCCCATTCTTCCTCATCTTCAGTGGTAAGCAAACCATAACTGTTATAATGACTAAGTAACCTATCTTTGTAAGCATTAGCTATAACTGGATCTTTAAGAGCTTCAGTATTAAAGGTAATTTTTTTAACCTTAGCACAACACTTTTTAAATTTAAGTTGCAAGATATTTTTAACGAGGTAATGGTCAGAGTCAATTTCAGCTCCCCTATATTCCCTGGTATTCCTAACAGAACTAGCCCATTTACTGTTAATTAATATATAATCAATCATATTCTTATGCAGCCCATCAGGTGAAACCCGTGTGTTCTTATGTATGTTTGCGGTGTTTGTAATAAGTGTTACTTATTCTGAAACCATTGAGTTTACTTACCTGTAGGAGACGTTGCCCATTGCAATTGCAGCTACCAATGTCAAAAGGGCCCATCACCCCTCCCCTAAGGTCAGAGTCAGTCCAACTTTGGCATTGAAGTCACCTAGAACAAGGGTAATATCTTCTTTCTTGACAGAATTCAACATATCCTGGAGTTGTCGTAAAATCTATTCTTCTCATCCTCATCGGCATCGTTATTGGGGGCATAACAGCAGATAACATTCAAGTTTTCAATGCTTGTCTGAAATTTTGCTGTAAGAAACCTTTCATTAATGCACTCATATCCTAGAAGAGCATCATTAGCGTGTCTGCTGAGAAGCAGACCCACGCCTTGGTGATGCTTATTGTCGTCCCTCCCTGAAAAGAGAAATTTAAGATTATTTTTAAGAATCTGACCTTTATCTATCCATCTGGTCTCTTGTAAGCCGAGAATATCTAAATATATAACGGTGGAAATCTTGTGTGAGGACATCAAGATAATGAATTCTGTGCAAAGTCCTCACATTTCAACTATCTATGGAGAGAAAATGGTTAGTGCGATGTTTAAAGAAACTATGTTTATTGAGAGAGGAAATGCCAACAATATCGAATAGTCCCCTAATCGCAGGCATTGGGCAAAGACCCGTTCCCCACCACTAAAGGCTGAAGCCATCTACACTGGAAGACTTCCTCCAATGTAGAATTTGACGATGCAGTAGGAGCAAAAAGTTCAGGTGCCTGCAATGACCTCTGCTCTAAAATTATCCACCAGCTAATAATTGACTTGGGGATGTCAACCCACAAACAATCAGCAAATACAGCGGAAATTTTGTCTCTACAGAAGCCCACCAGTGCAGCAAAATCAAGATCCATACTCAACCTCAGAGACATAATTCCGTTCAGGTTAGTATATATGGTCAACACCAGGACCCTGTGTGTGGTTGACCACTCCTCAGCAGGGTAAAAAAATGAAAAATAGCAATAATTGTCCAGATCAGTAGGCCATGCTAATTTGGCGACCCTCCACTTCCGTTCACTTCCGCAAGAGAGTATTGCTTTTGAAAGGTACTAACGGTCTGCACCACGAGAAGGCGGGGTCGGACATTAGGTGTTAGCCCTGTCCTGTTCTATGCATCATCATATGGTATTGGTGCATAGCTCTCCTTCCAGTGACTACCTAGCTACCATTTACAGATTATTTTTATGAAATACCATTTGTCATATATCAATCATTAACTCCAATTTAACTTAATAACATAATTTCAGATTAATACATCACTGGAGGGAGGTATTTTATTCAGCATTGTCTGACTCCAGTCTTAAAACAGTGAGAGCTCTGACTTATAGGTGTGACAATGATCCGCTTTCGCCTTGAAAACTTGGGAGGCGAATCCCATAGGATTAACATTGATTCGCCTCTGAGTTAGAACATCCATTATCTCCCTACTCACCAATTTTTATCTCACCAGCACTGGTATAACGAAATTTGGCTTTTGGCCTCCACAATGTAGCAAAAGTACTGAAATCTGCGACACAAACTACCCCCCCCCCCCCAAGGCTCCAATTTGCAGCTCTCTTGCATCCATAAATCTAAATTTGGCCTTTGACCTTTGACCTCAAAGGACCCTCCGTATTCAAAATATCGTAACGTTTTTGACATCTACATTCCGCAACACTCCCAGACAGCAATTCTGACCTTTTGTCGTTTGTAGCCTTAGCAGCTCGTATTCTATTAACATAACCTCGTAGCGTAGTAAAGTTTGAGCTTTATGTGACCTCTATTTCCACGATACAGAGCAAATCCGACGTGACCTTGAAGGACACGTCGAATGTCAAATTTCGGATTTTTCCCGAGATCTAAGACCTGGATTTCCCCTTGGAGCAAATTTTCAGATCTCTACAGTTTCTACATTATAGTTAGAATTCGCGTGATCACCTGTTAGCAGTCAGTTATTAGTCAGTAGGCCACTCACAAGCGTCTATATATATATTAGATATAATTAGCAATAATTTTTTAATAATGATATTATGTATACATTTGTATACATATATATAATTAGGAATAAGCTTTCGATACTTTTAATTTATCACAAGATATCTTGAGAAATTACAGGTTTTAAACAATTAAATTTTTCTTAGAAAGAAAATTCCGCGGCTCTTGCACTCCTTCTACCGTTATGCCTCATCCTTGTCGCCTCATCCTTGTGACGGTCTGTTGCTCAGAATGTGAAATGAGGACTATAAAATTAATCGCTTGCTGATTCAGTTTCCAGCGTTGGGAACTTATCTGATATCACCGCTGTAATTCCTGAACTGCCATTGCAGATAATGGAAAGATATAAAGAATGTCAGCAAATGCGGGGCTATATGGCATTGCAAAGTAATATTCCGGAAAAAAAATCGTTTTCGTTTTATTATTATGAATGCGTTTTTCAAATCTAGAGTTCAATATTTATTTCATGTGTTTTTTTATACAGGATCTAACGGAGAACCTTTCCTCCCATATAATCTGTTAGATGGAAGTTTTGCTGTGTTTCCTTAAACAAGATTAATAACGTATCTTTTCCAAGATTTCCAGTGACAAAGTCACTGGAAAAATTGGAAACTACTCGGAACGATATTGATGTGTAACTAGATCGCATTTGTTTCCAGCGTTATAAGGTAGAACAAATCAGCCTTTTTCAAATCTTTCATAAATTTTGTGTTTAAAAGACATATTAAAATTATTAATAATCTAATAAAGCATAAATATTATGCAGTTAATGTATTTGATTATTACTAAATTCAGTAAAACCAATTATTAGTTTTTAAACTAGAATTTCTGCCACAAACATAAATTTCTCAGGCGATTTAATTTGAAGGTATTCAACTAAAAATCTTTGACTAAAATTTCAGCACTGAACTCTTAATGAAATGCTTTTAAAATGGGTTTGTAATCCATAATTTGGTTGAAATTTACCTGGTTTAGGTTTATAGTGGAAACAGTGCTATGCATCATTTATATAAGATGATATATGGAACAAGCTAGGTGTAGTCATTAAGGGACCTGCCTTCTCGTGGTGCAGGTCATTTAGACTGAAGGTTCAATTCTTTACTCAAAAACCTGCTGAAGAGAACGTTTCATTCTTTTAATTAGGAAAAACTTTACATTTTTTTGTTTGAAGATTGGTTCAAAGTGTGACACTTTATTTAAATAATATCAAGCTGTAGTTATTAAATCAATTTTTTTAAAGTTGAAATGTAACATATTTATGCTTTTATTCATATCAATGTGAAATATGTGATGTCCTGAAATCAATACGCGATTAAGAAGTTATGGTTATATTTGTATATTTATTATAAATTCTTCTTTTTTTCCGTCAGAAGATAGTATCAATTTTGATAGAGGATTAATTTTCATTTTTTCCCATACCCTCTTTCACATAAAGAATGGAGCTTGAATATCTGAAGCTGAAAGAGGGCATTCAGCAGTTAAAAGATGCTACACCTACATGAGTTCTAGCAAGAACAACTCGCAGATGTAACGTAATACTCCGTCAGAGCAAATAATTCATCTCCTTATGCAAGAAACGAACACTTTTTTCTTACATAATTTATTATTATGAATTTTTTATGAAAGAGAGCAATTGAAAATGCTGTTTTTAATTTTGGAATAATTAAAAGTATATGATGAACTGAAATCTCTAAAACACTTGGCACAGAAACTCTCTAAACGAGTGAAAGATTGATACATTTTCTGCCATCGCATCTTGCATTTCATTAACTTTCTGGTCAAGAGTATTTAGCCACGATTGGACAAGAAAGTCTTTTAAGGAAACTTGCCGCTCTGTGATTGTGTTATGTGAAAGTAACGTTCTCTGTTCTGTATGTGAAGGTAAGGTAGAAATAGCAATTTCCTATCTTATTGCTAATTTTGTAAATTTGTGTTTTTATCACGCAGAAATAAAATATTATTACTGTTAGATAATTTCCCCACGGAAAGAGGCGGGAGTTGTTCAGTCGGTAGCTTTGATATTGTGGGTGATAAGTGGGTGAGCTTTGATATTTATTTTCGCAAAACTCCCCGCCATACCCATGGTCAGTAGGGGGTCACTGATGGACTTGGAATGGGCATCGTCCATCGGATGGCACGTTAAGCCGTGGTGGGAGAGCCATACCCTATTCACGTTAAAGAACACGCTGGATGGTCTTTACGGACGATGACGTCTGTCTCTCAACAGCTGTTCCAGTGGGTCCCCTCCCTCAATTTTCTCTGAGCCTTCGGGGGCTCAGAGAAGAGCCCTCTCACTTTGTGAGCTGGCCATTTAGCCCATGGTGTGCAAAAAGTGTCGCTCAGAGGTAAAACAACCCCATGGAAAGGATCCAAAGTTAACAAAAGGTACATGTATTTAACGGTGGGCACATGGAAATATATTAATAATTGTGCAATAGCATGTGGCCACGTATAATTTATATAAGCGACAAGAACAACAAACCTGTAATGGAATAAGAAACGGGATAGATGAGGAAAACACACGGCGACTTTCTAGTCGAAAGTGCATTATGTTTGTGTTCGAACAGATTTGTTGCTGCAATATGTAACAATATATCACACATAGCACATGGATGTTTTTACACGTGGTCGGGCTAGCAGGATGTTGGGATCAGACGAATATGAGAGATGTTGCCAAGGAATTAGGTGTTCACCAATCCGTGGTGTCAAACCTACGTAAAAGGTTCCAAGGGACAGGAAATGCTAGTCGGGACGACTAGCATTTCCTGTCCCTTGGAATCTTTTTCGTAGGTTGACCAAGACTTAAACAGCTCAGGATGGCAACTCTATGGCACTAACAGCGAGACGTAACAGACATATGCCACTGTAGAACTGTCTGCTGCTCCCAGACGAACAGTTTCAAGGCAAACTATATACAGGAGACTTCATCAAAAAGGATTGTATGCGAGATGATTTACAGTTTGCATTCCAAAAATTACTCCGTTGGAGAGAAGAGGCAAGTTGTTGTGTTGGGGCAGGCAACACCGAGATTGGACCGCAGACCGAAGGAGCAATTTTCTTTTTTGTGACGAATCCAGATTTAGTTCACAAAGTGACAGTCGTCATGTTGTCATCTGGGGAGAACACAGAACTCATTATCACTCCTCAGACGTCAGAAAAATGCACTATTAAGGAGTTGGTGATTTACTGCTCTGGGGTGGCATTAAGTCACATGGTCGCACGACGCTCCATGTTTTTTCTGAAGGAACTTTGCAAGCCTCAGATATAAAGACGAAATCCCAGAACCCTACATGAGGCTTTTTCGCGGTACTGTTGGCCCACAATTTCTGTTTATGAACGATAACATACGTTCAAATGTTTATGGACGATAACACACGTTCACATGTTTATTGATGATAACACACGTCCACATAGTGGACGCACGTCCAACATAACATGCGTTCACTATGTGGACGCAACCCATTAGTAGCTGATTTTCTTGACAATGAAGACATCCAGCTTATGCCATGGCATCACAACAGATTATGTGTGAGATGCATTGGAGAGATTGATTTCAGCTCGTCAAAGTCCTCCTAGAACTCTCCTGGAGCTTCGATCTGCTCTTCTATAGGAGTGTGATTTAATGCTGCAGGACCTTCTTAATGCCCTCGTCAATGGCATGCAACGCCGATGTGACACTTGTATTACTGTAAGTGGTCATCAGGTACCTTTCGGAACTCTCATGCATGAGCGTTTGCATCTCCAGTTTATCCTATATTTTATGTCAGTTATATCGGACATTTGTTCCTTCGTTCCATATTCCATCTACACTATAT
Source organism: Ryuthela nishihirai (assembly GCA_038380435.1). NCBI lineage: Eukaryota > Metazoa > Arthropoda > Arachnida > Araneae > Heptathelidae > Ryuthela > Ryuthela nishihirai. Next base: position 13,636,124 of record JAWZYU010000004.1, read on the forward strand.
CGCAGAGGTCATTCTTTTATCTGGCATTCTTCATTTTTGTCTATTTTATCAACTGTGCTTAACTTTTGGACACCAGTGTAGCTTTACAATTATTACAGAAAGGTTAAAATTACAAAAAATAAAGTTCACCATTTTCATTGCGTATTAACGTTCCTCATGTTGGCATTAAACCGAAGAATACTCGCCAGGACTTAGGAGATGACGTAGCACAATTTTAAAATGTAAAGTTCTAAAATACTTATGTGCTAGTAAGTGGCATTTGGTCTCCATGTCTCCTTGGTTGCCTTTCGTTTCCAGAGATTTTAGAAGATCAAAATATGCTGCTATCACTGTTGCTCTCCCTTTGTGTCGTTAGTAGTCTTTCTACACGTTTCGTTGCTGCTACATCCTCTACCGAAGACAATGCGGAAGCATCGAAACTATATATTAGAAACTGTAAATTTTATTTCAACAAATAACTTTGTGTTTATGTTAAATATATTTGAAACATATTTAAATATATTTGTTACGATTGCATCTCTGTTAAGGAAGCATTTACTGCATATATATTGGCTCTCTTATCTCTTATTTGAAGGATAAAGAAGTGCTCCGTATATCAACAAACATGGAGAGGGCATCATCTTTCTCGATAGTTTCGCGCAAGAGTCGTAAGTTGAATATTGCAATAACGTACCTAGCGACTGGTTTACTAACTGAACGTGTCTGGCAACTGAATAATCATAAAATCACCAGGTGTCACGTACAATGTTAACATAAAAATGTTAAAAGTTAATTTCAGTGATTTAACTATGATTTCATTAACCTACACCCAAAACATAAGATAAATGTTCCCCTTCCACCTGAGAGAATTTTCCAGTATCTCAGAGCTTTCTCCTGAAGTCGTACTCTGTATCAATGCCGACAATTCAATCATGCTAACTGTTCCACGTTTTAAATTGGAAAAGGGAAAAAGAACGGAGAGTGGACAAAAAGTCCAACTTCGGCGGAGCAAATTCTCATTAAAATAATTAATTTTAATAAAATTATATTGCTTTGTTTCATTTTAAATTTTTTTTGCGTTGGTTATACCTACGTTATTGATTATGTATTTGAAACTGAAATGAGATGGTGAAAATGAGCCACCATCTCACTGAAATGAGATGGTGAAAATGAGCCACAATCTCACTGAAATGAGATGGTGGCCTGCCATCTCATTTCAGTTCTCCTGCGGCCCTTCAACTAAACTCTATGCTCTAAGAGATAAAAAGTTCTCTTTCAGTTACAATTTTTCTTCTCTTTACCTAGTCTATAGTGATGGCAACGAGTTTTAACATTATTTAAGTTTAGGTATAGATGGCAACGAGTGTTAAGTATATGCAGGAATAAGAGACAAACACTTTTAATGTTTATAAATACTAATGTTTGCATTTCCCCATCATCCATTAGTTCGAATTAGATCTTATAAGCTGGGCGAAAAAGAAGGTAAACGAAAAACTTCATTCTCTTTGAAACGGTGATTCTCTAATGTTCCACAGGCGATAATCGTTTTTCTAGTTTTCTCTGTTTCCTCACACACTAAAAGTTTATAACGTGCTTTCATAATCCAAATTTGCATCCTTTAAACAATCTTTGTGGTTCTGCTGAAGTTTTTCATCCACCTCAATATATTTTCTTTAATAAATGGGTCACAAACAAATGGCATATTCTAAATGGAACCTAATTAGACTCTTTAGGTAAAAGGATTTCTTAGAATATTGAGAACATGTTGATTTTGATTAATCCTAATACCTAGCTAATTCTTTACAAACATACAAGCACTCGCTATGTTGCTTGAATTAATGATTTATCCACGCATCTAAATCCCTGATCTCAGTAATTACCTCTCCACTGACAAAATATTTGTATATTGTTATTACATTGTATAAAATTTTGTTATATAATTCATGTAAAATAATAATACAAATATTATATGTATAAGTGAGACCTCATTACATGACATTATACGATATTCGTTTTCATCATTTTTTTAACTTTTAAGGTACCTTACGCACTAACTTAGGGTGAGTGTCTCTTCCATTTTTTATTCTTTCATATGTTTTGTTCTTAGATGATATCTATATTATGTATCGAATTTTTTTTCAAAATTCCGTGAATTGCTTCAGTCAGTTTTTGAAAGTTGGGTCTGTATTTGTTCCTGTGTTGGCTGTGAAATGTTAATTGATTTATATCTCTCTCCTTATGGATAAAATATTGTGATAAATATACTTAATTGCAAACTTGTCTTATAGGTGTAGATACAGTTTTACCAGAGTTATAATTTGTACACTGATCTTAACGAGGTTTTTATTTACATGTAGCTAGTACAGCTTAAATCTGTGAAGTCAAATGATTAAAAAATATTTTTCGAAAGCCACGGGTTTTACAAATAATTTCAAATAACGTACAGAAAAGAAAAATTTCAAGAAACAAATAGATGAAAATACTGACTATAACCGATTAAAAAGCGCATTCACTACGCTTGTGAAGCAGTATTTATTATTTTGCATGGAGGTTTGCACGGGCTGGTGAATTTTTCCTGAAGCAAAGTTATTTTTTTTTCATTTTGGGACATCGTTCCTCTTCTCTACGGCGAGCAGCAGGCTTTTAGGTTGCAAGAAACCTACCGCAAATTTGTATTCCAGTGGGACCTGGAAGAGAACAAAAATAATGGGGAATATATGAAAAAATCTAATCCAAATACATACGAAAAGTAACTTTAGTGATTCATTTAAGTAATAATGAGAAAAGAATCAATTGAAACCATTTCCTTTAGACGAAACGTTTCCCAACATCTACAAGGAATCAAATGATTTTCAGAGTGAAATATGAAAGCAATTTTCTCTTTGTATTTTTGGATTGAGAAGATTCCTAATTTTGAATACTTTTGTTAGAAGAGCGCAAAGCAACATAGTCAATAAAGTGAGAAGTTCGGAAACTATTCGTCCTTGGTTCAGGTCTTTATTTTACCAATATTGAGATTTTAACCTATCACGTGCAAAATATTCTTGGCACAATATGATCAGGGCTGGAAACCGTCCGGGAAAGAGAGCTACTGTCGAACATGGTTCTTAATATCCGTAAAAAGATGTCGGAAAAATTTCTTAAAACTTTCTGGAATTTAAGTCTATATATTCATCTTATACTGCATAGTATAATTTTGATTTGCATTTTTGATTATAGTCCTTCTTCTGATGGTAAAAATTTTCAATATGAAAGAAATTAGTAAAAACGCGTTTGTATATTTGTTTAATCGTGCATTTCCAAGATGAGGTGTATAGTATGACTGATTCTATTATTCTTCTACTCTTCCACTGCTTCCTGGCTCCCAGCAGTAGCATCACACCTCTATTTTGACAGACTGGAATAGGTTTGTTGCTAACCAACGTTGGTAGAAGAAGAAATTCTACCAACGATTAAAGCAGAAATTCTACCAAGGACTAAAGCAGAAATTCTACCAATGACTGAAAGTTGAAGTTCAACCAACGACTAGAAGATGGAATGAATTTTAATCTTCTCGTAAGTGATGACAATAAAGACGTGATATCTAAAATAATAACAAAACCGATATCCGAAGAATTTATCTTAAATATCAGATGTTACCCCCGACATTTCAGTTAACTAGGGTTACCCTAAGCTAATCACGTGCAAAATACCTGATACAGTATGTACAGGTTCGGACACGAAATGATTATACCTTTGTATTTTGCAGCTGAATACATGATGAAGAAGAGGATTCGTGAAGGTTGAAAGCAAAATATTGATTCCTGAAAAATCATCTGTGAACCATATAGCCGATAAGAGTAAACTAGAATTAAAACATCGGATAAACTCTGTTTTCCTCTGCACTCAACTGAAAAATGTCGCTGTAGTGGAGAAACGTTTCCTTTTAACCCAAATTGGGCGCAAGGTAGGAACATTAGTTTAAAATTGCACAAGCGAATTTTGTACGAGATAAGTGTATTCGGATCAAAATAACAACGCCAACCATCGTTATGCATTCCTAAGAATATTGAAACATTTGGTGTTGCAATGACAAGAAGCCTTTGAAAATCAAAAGGGAAAGCAAGTGAACCACGCAACAATACGTAATAAGATGACGCCAGGTTCTGGTGCGAGACTTCTTTACTGGACCTTGGCTCGAAACCTCTCCTTAAAAATATTATTTTGAAAAAAAGTTAAGAGAATATATCTGATTGAAATAGAAATACCTTTCTGTTATCGTTTCATTAGAACAATTGTACAATGTGCACAGAAACCACCTCACATTCCTTTGAAACACCTCTCAGGAAAAGCAAATGCGAGCACCGGGCCCTGATTCAGTGAATCACTGGACCCATAGTAGCTACGCCACTGAAGTAAACAGTTCAAAACTTCAAGGACGTCAATCGGACGAATGCTGACTACGTATCTCCATATCTTCTCCTAGAAAATTCAGATTATTCAAAATTTATCAGATAGAAGTAAACACTGTCCTTTTAAGTTTGCACCGACTGACTACTGACAGACAATACAGAAAACGTTCATTCCAAGTGATTTACAAAGGAAGCACATGTTTATTTGAATGATGTCATAAAAAAACAATATTTCAGATTTTCGGCAATTGAAAACACTCAGTAATTACAGGAAATACCGTTCATGATGAAGAGATCACTGTGTGTTGTGCTTTCCCAAATCATGGTCTGAATGGTCCCATATTCCTTCAAGAGATCGTGACAGCAGTACTACATATATATCTCAACACACTGAAAACTTACTTCTTGAATCGCTTGTGGACAAAGGGTTTAAGCTAGAGAGTACAGTGTTTCATGCAAGATGAGACGACATTCAACACTGGCAAAATTGTCTTCAACCTTTTTGAAGAAGCATTTCAGAAACGAGTGTTTTCGTGCAGATATCCCGAACCATTGCCAGCTTGAAGTCCTGATTTAAACCCGTATGAGGGTTTCCGAAGAAAGAAGTCTTCGCACATCTGCCTCAAGACATATTGCAACTCGGAGAACGAATCGTGGAACTGTGCAACTCCTTTAAGGATGACTATTGTCGCAGAATTATCACAAATCTGATGCTTCGTTTGAAAGCAGGATAAGAACTCAACAGCGAGAATGCTGAACATGGTTTTCGTTCCTGGCTGCTTTTTGAGGACTCAAATATCGGTCTGGAAATAACATTACTCAATTAGATTTAATAAAATAATAAATCTACGATATTAATATGAAATTATAAATTTATAAATCTAAGTTATTAAAAGTGTGTCATCATTCTGTAATCTTAATAACACAGCTGTCCTTATTAAGGAATGAAAGCATTGAATATTGTTCAAAATTCCTTTACTTACATCTTAATATTAAGTAAAACTGTGTGCTTAAAAAAGCTTCGTTTTCCAAACATTTTTTCCACACTGTTCGTAAAAATCTTTTTCAGTACTTGGCAACCACGAAAAGAATGAGTAATTTTGTTTTAAATGGTCAAGGGGTTTGTTAAGAGTTATGGAACCTGAACCATTTAACAGCAACATTGTTAGTCATAAGGATTTATCTCAGATGGAAATCCTTATCTCAAATTAAAGCACAATTATTGTTATAACAAATTGTTTTCTGAAATAAATGCAGTTATAAAAGTTTATGTGATTCTTTCATTTTTCGTCAAATGAAAGATAAGTCTTACATCAGCGACACAGTTAAATATTCCAAATTCAGTAACTTTAAATGCTCAACGAATATTGTTCAGAATTAAAAGATTTGAGGAGATTTAAATGAGATCGTCAATTTATCTCCAAAGACGTTTTTACGTAAAAATCTTATTGTCAAAAAGCAGATTTGAATGTGGGTTTTCCATTCATATAACTTTTAAGTGTTCCAACTCTTTAGTAACGTTGTGTACATAAATAACGCACTGTAGATGTGTATAACTTATTTGACATTAGAAAATTTTCTCACGTGCGAAATGTACTAACCTTTGTTTCTGGGCTTTTGCGAAATCGAAGATGTCTGAGAGCATTGGCTACGCACAGCTTGATTTCCATGAGAGCAAATCGCATTCCCAAGCAATTTCTTGGCCCTGCTCCAAAAGGCAGGTAGGCATAAGTGGGATGGTCGTGCTGATTCTCTGGTGAAAATCTGTTGAACAAAGATTTGACAGCGTATTATTTAAAAAATACTTTATATGCAAGGAAACATTTATAGAAGTGAGATTCTAGCAAGTGAAAATTGGGAATAAAGGTGTTCTAAAATGAAATATTGATGTCTACGAAGGTTTTTAAAACACCACGTGCTTGCTTCACATAATATATGTGAATCAAGCTTTTTACAGATAGCAGTGTTATATATATATATGTTATTGAAATAACAATAATAATAGACTGGTAGTTTTTTCCTCGATGTTAGTTATCATTGGCATATACACTCCTGTTTTCATAGCCTATCGGGCTATGGTGTAGAGCTGTTTCTTATGGTATGGCCTAGGACCTTTGGTGGTTATGCTGGGAAAACATGAACAAAGAATTCTATCTTAACATTTTGGACAATTCCATTCTTCTAACTATGTGGCAGATCTTTGGTATAGACCCATGCTTGTTTCAACAGGATAATGTCTCATGCCATACCGCAGGTGATGTTACACCATGATTAGCGGACATGAATATGCAAAAGTTGTAATAGCCGATGCAGAGTCCCGATTTAAAACCTATGGAATGACTTGGAACGTCGGTCATCAATCTCTTGTTGGTCAGCTAGACCAACAAGTATAATATTGGTAACTGAACTGGTTACAACTGGTGTTCTTCGAGAGGAACGGTGAACTATATCGTAAAATATCTATCGTTCCTTATGCGTATTGAAGGAAAAGGAAGAAGAGCCATTATGCTAGTAGAATGGCGTACGATTGTAATTTTGCCAGGAACCTAAATTTTATGTTCTAACTATTTACAGTACCCGCCGCCTCCAAAGCTTCTCGTTTGCACCATATTTGCATGAGAGGTGATAAATGTCCATCGAACTTTCCATGTTATGTGATATTATTTTCAGGACTTGTCAGAGACAGAATGGCTGCGCCTTTAGAAATAAGAGTGAGCCCAAGGAGGCTAATAAATAATATTTACTGTATTAAAGGAAATGTGTTTGTCAAATAAATGAATTGTTTAATCTTGTCTAAAATTGGGAAAACCAAAGAATGTTCGTTCTTATGATTACGAGCCATTTCAAATTATTAAATAGTAAAACTATAACACTCCCCTTTGAAGTATTTTTCCCCTTATTTCATACACCCCTTGGCCAAGCCTAGACTGGTGTATGTGATAATACTTCAGTATTTCCACAAGCTTTGATTTGTTAAAAGTTTCTACGCATGTTTACAAAAGGTCTTGATATCTTACCTCTCAGGGTCAAATTTTTCAGGATCAGGATAGAATTCCTGGTCATGGTGAATGGCATAAATGGGGAAGCCAACGATCATTCCTTTCGGCACTGTGAATCCCGTGTCGCCTAATTTGTAGTCTTCCTCTGCTTTTCGCTCTCCTCTATTGAAAATAAAATAAAATAAACTAGTGATATCATATTAAAAAATATCAAATTTGTGAAAGACACTCATCCTTATAATGTGCACAAGTGCTAAATAATAAAGGATAATGTAATATCCCGAAAAGTATTGGATTGGTGCACATGAAATGTCCGAAATGAGAGTGCCATCTGCAAACACTCCTAAAAATAGGAAGCAGTTACCTGCGTAGTCAAACTAGTCCCCCCCACATCGACAAATTTCTTCCAACGGGTTACGAGGCTCTGGATCACACGGCAATAAAACTCTGGCGACTGTGAGGCGAAGAAGGTGGTAACGGCTTGAAACACAGCTCGGTTTTTTGGGTAGGTGTTCTTCGCCAGGAAATGGTCCATTGCTGGAAGAAGTGATAATCCATGGGAACAAGGTCAGGGGAATATGTAGTGTGTGACAGTGTTTCGTAGTCCAACTGGTGGATTTGTTGGACTGTCCTTTGTGATACATGCAGGCGGGCATTGTCATGCAACAGGAAGACACCATGCCTGTTGACTAAAACTAGCTGTTTGTATGGAGCTTTCCTTGCATCTGCAGCATTTCAACACAATAGATTTTCGAATAGATGGCTTCACCTGGTCGGAGAAAAGAATGATGGTCACACCAGCAGCAGACCACTATACGAGAATCAACACTTTCGATGGGTGTAGGGGTAGCTTCGGATAATGTTTTGGTGTCTCCGTGGTATCCAACTACTGTGCTCATCGGTGACGATTTTCGTAGAGGACCCACTTTTCATCGCAGGTTACGAACCAATGCTGGATTCCGTCCCATTTGTTCTGCGAAATGAAGGAAATGCACATTTCCAGACGGAGTGTCCTGTTGGCTGCTGTCAGTTCGTGTGGCATCCAGCTTTTTCACCTTCCCCATGGCCGCCAGACGTCGGACAATCATCGAGTGATGCAAACTGACTTTCGTTGCAATATCACGGTCACGGTATTCTTCACCTCCTCATTTGTTATAGCTACTGATGGACGATCACCAGGCTCATTTTCAAGGGAGGAATCTTCTGCTTGGAATTTCGCGAACCATCGGCGTATGGTACGTCCATTCGCAGTACCCTGCCCAAATGACGCATTAATGTTTTGCGCTACTATTCCCGCGGAATGTCCGAGTTTGAACTCATGCAGTAAAACGACGCGCAACTGGCCTGTCCCCAATGTCCACTTTGATCGAAGACTGTGCACTCGTGGTTGAACTTCACCACGAAATGTGGCACATAACGTCAGATATATACCGACCTACTGACGTATGTGGGGCGGTGGTGGCTCAGTCGGTAGCGCGCCAGGCTCATAATCTGTAGTTCCCAGGTTCGAGTCCCAGCTGGCTCAGCGTTGAGATTTATCTCCGCAAAATTCCCCGCCCTGCCCACGGTCAGTAGGGGACACCGATGGGCTTGGAAAGGCAGCCGTCCGTCGGATGGGACGTTAAGCCGTGGCCCCGTGTGCGGGAAAGACATACCCTGTGCACGTTAAAGAACACGCTGTATGGCCTTGACGGGAGGCTACCATCTGTCTCCCAACAGCTGTTCCAGTGTGTCCCCTCCCCCAACCTTCTCTGAGCCTTCGGAGTCCATTTGACCTGGCCATTTAGCCCATGGTGTGCAAAAAAGTGCCACTCAGAGGTAAAACAACCCAACCCAACTGACGTATGCCATGTAACATTGCTGGAAGACACAAATCCGCTAGAGGGGTTGAACATATCCATCGTTTAAAGCGGACATTTCACCTGCACCAACCTAATAAATAACGGAATAACATGAATCTGAGATGCAGGTAAATTTCTCAATGCTGAAAGAGAAAATGCTAGCAAATCTCATTGACGCTTACTATAAAAGGTTACTATAAAAGCGTGACTGGCTGCGATCACCAATCATTTTCGTTTCAGCCGGCAAGAGTTACACTGGGTTTTATTTTGTCACTGATGACATATGGATGATTGTGTGCGGTGGAGAATAATAAGTAGAATGGAAGTGCGGCAATTCCAGACTGAGGCATCTAAGGCTTTAAAAATGTACCACAAAATACCCTCTGAAAACCGCAACTACTCAGAATGAGGCAATTTGACTTTAATCGCAAGACGATATAGGGAAATGACAACTAGAAACGGTTTCCCGAGTTGTCAGAGACCAGAGGGACGATAGTTTGAAGATGTACTGAGTACAGGAAGATGCAACAGAGAAGTGTGTGTGCATAAAAAGCAATGGTCTGTGTCCCTCTCAAACTCTTAAAACAGAATGGCTCGTTTAACATGGTGTGATTTTTGATTGGGAAAGTCTGAATAAGGAACTCCCATTGTACCGTAACATTTAATGAATGAATGAATAACATGGTGTGAATACTTTGGAGGCTAGGCCAGTGGACACATGTGCTCTTCACAGATGAGTCCGGATTCAGCTTTAGCTCCAAATTTTGACGTGTTTATTTAGTGGGAAAAGGATTTAGGCTCAATAGATATATTCGATTACGAAGTTTGCATAGTCTACTTCCGGAATGATCCCGCCTAAGCCCATTATGGAGACATCACAATTAATAAACTCTAGTTCTATAAAAGGAAGTGAATATCATAAAGAGATATTCCTGAAATTAGCATGATAAAGATATATGGAAACAAACACATGTGTATATATTTAGGAAAAATTTAATATATCGATTCAATCCTGAAAATGAAATGTTTTTGAAGGGGGAATAATAAATTGCTAGACTATATTTTCGTGTGTTTCAATGAATTGAAGTACCTGAGTAAAAAAGATGGAGAAAACCTGATCCTTAAGATATTTTACAAGTTTTTGTATAGTATAAAAGTACCTGGATAAATACAGTTCAATATTTTCACGCTTTACCAAGATATGGGATTTGGAATCAAAATCTTTATACTACTAATACAAAATGAGAATTTTTTTCAACAAAAATAAAACATTATTGATTTTCTTACCTTATGGCAGGTGGGTACATCCTCAGGGTTTCTGAAATGACCCAACTCAGGTATTTCATATCTCGGACAACATCATATGTCATCACTTCCTGTATTGTAAAAGGTAACAGAATTGAAATCTTTATTATGCTGAAAATATAAACAGTGTGTAAATGATACCAATCTATTGGAAGAAACTGACCTACTTACAACACAGAGCCGTAATGAAACAATGATAATCATCCATGGTTGATTGATTTCAACAGCCGGAAAAAACGTTCATTTACATAAAAATAATAAGATTTTGTCATTAATAATAATCATGAACTTTTTAGCTGCAGAAATATTTCAGAGAGAAATATTTGTGTTATAACTAATACTAAGGTTTTCATATATGTCAATTTCCTATGGAAGCAAATTTTGCAGCAGTATCGTAATATCCTCAGCTCGTTTTCAATAAAGAAAAAAGAAACCTATTTGGGTTTATTAGTATGAAGCATATGCGAAAATAAATTCGTTGTACTCTTAACAGTTTTCTATAATTTATTCTCATGTGCAGTATTCTTTTTTTGGGATATTGGGAAAACGTCTTCATAATTTTTTTTTTCGATGCCGCTTTTCATCTTTCCGAGTGACTTGCCAATTCTCAAAACGTTTCAGCACACTATTTTGGTAAATATATTCTTCCCTTTAAGTGTGAGAGAGAGGAAGCGAAGATATTTCGCCCTTTTTGTGCTCCCTTGTGTGTCGGAATACCGTTTCCCTTCTCCCTCCCTCTTTACCATTAAATCTTAACGACTTTCTCGGTCCTTTATCTCTCTCTCTCTAACATCTGTTCAGGGACAGAAGTCAGAAAAAGAGAAAAAAGACCAATGCTACCTCGTGACTTTATCTTGAACAGAGAGTAGACTGATATCCTTATAGTTATCACAAGAAATGCGATAATCTTTTTGTTTTAAAAAGGGATAATAATAGTTCTGGTAAAATCCTTAGAAACCATGCCTTTATCATAAAAGATATTCAAAATTTCAGTCATCCAAGTGGTAACAGAAACATTCCCAGCTCTAAGAATTTCCGTAGTATTATCATTTGCCCTTGAGGATTTATGTAGTTTAAGTTTAAAAATAGACAAAATAACTTCAGATTGTGTTATAGGGCCAACATTAAAGCCAGTGATACATCTATCATTATTACAAACAATGGGAGTAGAACTAACCACATTGTTTAGAACATCACTGAAATGCTGAGCCCACTAGCCTTGACAGAATCTTCACCTTCTATAACCTTACCTTGTTTATCCTTCAATCCCTGTATAACTGTCCGTTTTCTACCACACAAAGCACTAACTATCTAGTACAGCTCTCTGCTGTTGGGCTGTCTAACTGCTTCCTCGGCTTTGTCAGCCAAGCCATCAAGCCAAAGATTCTTATCAGCAGCTAACTGATCCTTTACACGTTTATTAAGCTCTCTGTAATGCTTTCTATTAGGACTAGTAGAGTATTGAAGATGATGATGAAGACTTAAATGAAGATAAGCATGATGTGCATCGAGGCCCATATTTGGATCCCATGTTTGGTATAAAGTTTGACACAAATGAGACACCACAACTTAGTGTAGATGATTTGAGAATAATTAAGAAACTCAGAAAATCTGTCAAATGTTTCGCAAGTCTTCTTGAATAATGACAGGCTTCAAGGTTTCGTAAAGGAGGAATTCAATGGAGAAGAAAAGAAGCTTATCTTAGACTGGAAGACACGGTGGAATAGTCTCCTTTCTGTGATTGAACGTTTTCTAAAGCTAAGGAACTGCATTCCTAAGGCTCTACGAGTACTAGCTTCGATAGAAAATGTTTTTGAGGAGGAATGGAATTTTTCTAGATAACCTCGCTGGAACTCTTCGTCCACTTGAAATTGTTTTGAAGGTTCTATACTCTAAAGAAGCAACTTCAATTAAAGCTGTCATGCTTATGAAAATTTGCCTTAAGAAACAAGACAAGAAGGAAAATCCTATTGCTGCCAGTCTAAAAGAATGCCTTATCAAACGCTATTCACCAAGACGACAAAAGGAAGTCATTTCATTTTGAGATATTTATCCAATCCAGAGGATTTTAAAAATGAATCGTCTGATTTATTCTTTTTATTATACAGGTAAACATTAAAGAAAATCACAGAATATACGTTTCTTAGGTTTTTCCTAATGAATGTCAAATCATTGGGGTAGATGATAACGCAGAATCAGAACTGCAAGGTGTAACTAGCATTGCTAAAACTAACGACGATGGCAATTTAATGCATGAGAAATTGAGCGAAATGAATAAATTAGAAATGCTGCCTCTGAAAGATTCCAGAGATTTTAATGTCAACGATGAATTTAAATACTTTGAAGCCACATTAAAAAAGAGTAAAAATTAAGAGCGTTACTTACCGTTAAACCAACGAGTGTTGAATCAGAAAGAGGCTTTTCAGCTGTGGGCTTTTTTCTTTCATCTAAGCTTGTTCAAGAATGACAGATAATACCTTTAATGCCCTTTGTTTCTTAAGATGTCATTATCAACACAGCGATAAAATCTAAATTTAATTTTATATTTTTTCGTACAGGAAGAGTCTATTTCCTGTTTTCTAGGTAATTGTTTTTTTTTATTAAAATTTTATTTCAATATTTCTTTCTATAATAGAGATAAATTTTAATTTAATTCTTTATAATTTTTTACAAAAAGTTTAATTTTGTTTCCTAAGTATAAATTTTTTTATTTGTTTTTTATTTCTGAATTGTTTGAATGATGAATTATTTTGGCTAAAATAAAATATGTCAATTTCAAATTTGTCATTTTCCTTTTCATATGCATGCGTATGATGCTGCATTTTTGTATTTTTTGACCACAAAATAGACCATAAGCTATGATTGTTAAGAGTTAAAGTCAGTACCTTTCATTTTGACTCTTAAAAATTACTATACTTTCTGGTCAAAACCGGTTAAAACCGATTTTGAAAATACATATCGATTAAAACCAGGCTTTTAAATTATCGATTATTCTTCAACCCTACTCGTGACAAATATTTCAGAAGGTTTAAAAGTCAGCAATTAAGATCAGGTCTAGTTTATTTCTATTGCTATCCCTCTTAACTTATTCCTTACATACTACTCTAATTATTAGATTAATCAAATAATTTAAGACTTGCGTTTTCCATACCATCCATACCGAGGTTTCTAACCTTCCACCGATCTTCACTCCATTCCTGAAATTTCAGGAATAGCCAAATTTACCGTTTTAAAACTGAAAGTGCGATAGGACATATGAAAGATTACTTAAATTATAAAGGTATTAAGTTGAGTGGTTTTCAACCAAAAACTAGCACTATAGAGGAAGCGAGAACAAAAGAATGGAATGTCATTGGACGAGGAAAGTGCGATAAAAAAAAACAAAATTAATTGCATTTACTGGCTAGTGAAAAAACTACTGGCGTAGAAAGGCTAGTTACTGGCTAATGAAAGAAACTACTGGCGTAGACAGGTTGTCAAAAGGCTTTGAATAGCTCACACCGATTTCAATAGTAAGAACTAAAAGAAAAACATCTTTAGTCGCAACGAAAGGTTGGGTTGGGGTGTTTTACCTCTGAGTGGCACTTTTTTGCACACCTTGGGCTAAATGGCCAGGTCACATGGACCCCGAAGGCTCAGAGAAGGTTGGGGGAGGGGACTCACTGGAACAGCTGTTGGGAGACAGATGGTAGCCTCCCGTCAAGGCCATCCAACGTGTTCTTTAACGTGCACAGGGTATGGCTCTCCCGCACACGGGGCCACGGCTTAACGTCCCATCCGACGGACGGCTGCCTTTCCAAGCCCATCGGTGTCCCCTACTGACCGTGGGCAGGGCGGGGAATTTTGCGGAGATAAATCTCAACGCTGAGCCAGCTGGGACTCGAACCTGGGAACTACAGATTACGAGCCTGGCGCGCTACCGACTGAGCCACCCGGGCCCCGCGCAACGAAAGGAAAAAAAAAAAGCATTAGATAGCACTTTTCTTTTATTGTGCACACTAGTATCAATGTATACTGGCGGCTCGACGCACAGTGCTTTCCCCTATGATGTTAGAGACCACGCCCCGTATTAATATTTATAACTGACAACGCCCCTTTATTAATATCTCATATTTCATACCTCATATTTAATTAGTTCCGTCCCCCATTTTTAAACTCTCCTTTCGTTTTGATCACAAACTCTCAAATTTTTCTAAGTCCCGAGTTCGCCATTTTGAATCATGACGTCACCACATACTCCCAGTGGCCACGACACTCCCGCGATTTTCCCGTTCATCCGCCATCTTGAATCACACGCCTTCCTGGTCGACTCACCCAAACCCATCATGAAGTAAACAACTGTAAAGGTCTCAAGATTCTCCAAGTCCAACCACCATCTGAAACTTTAAATTTAATTGTGGCCCGTACTATATTTTTAGCACATGTGCTCTTTTTAAAAGAACCGTTTTCCCACGACGGGTCTCAGTTCCAAGTTAACTAACGTTAAGCAACGCCTTTACCCGTTATGCCAAGGGTAGGCATATGCTAAGGATGCTTAGATGTGTCTCAAGTGGGGATAAATGATCTTTATAAAATAATCTAGGAAGGTTTTATTTCACCTTTATTAACTCACGAGTTTTATATTACATGTATTTATTTGATATTAACGTACGATTTTTTTTATTTTTTATCATCTACGAATTTTTTATTTCTTTATAAGTTAACTCGAGATTTTCCGCGTAAATTAACCTATGTATTTTTAGTCCTTATAAATTAACACACGTATTTTTATTTCTTACAATTAACATCGAATATTTTAGTCCTTTTAAATTAATCTACGTATTTTTTAACCCTTATAAATTAATCCGAGAATATTTTAGTCCTCGTAAATTAACCCAGTATTTTTAGTCATAATAAATTAACAAACGTATTTTCATTTCTTATAATCAACCCCGAATATTTTAGTCCTTTTAAATTAATCTACATATTTTTTATTCCTTATAAATTAATCCGCGATTATTTTAGTACTCCTAAATTAACCCTCGTATTTTCAGTCCTCGTTGATTATCCTATGTAATTTTTAGTCCTTATAAATTAATGTGCGAATTTTTATTACTTTTATTTATTTTTTATTCCTTACTCATTAAACACTTATCAAAAATGACAGCTTACTAATATGCGTCCCCTTTATTAAACACTTATCAAAGGTTCTGCCCCGCCTCGACTTTTAATGGGCATCTTCGGTGGTCAACCTATAATCTCCTTATATATTAAACAATTATCAAAAGTTCCACCCCCTTTATTAAACACTTATCAAAGGTTTTGCCCATTGGAGGAGATCTTCGATGGCCAAACTATAATCTTTTTATTCACTAAAAAGGTCTCCCTTATCAAATGTTCTGACCCCCACTTTTATTAAACACTTATCAAAATTTCTACAACACCCCCGGGATGGCCAGCCCTTCTCGTAATTTATATGTCTTACGACGTCCATCTTGGTTCCTGACATCCACCCAATTCCACCAAAAATTTGAAAAAATCACATTCTATGAGGTAATAGAACCTTCTAGAAAATGTGGCAAATTCTAACCAAGTAGCAGAAAATGACACAATTCTGGAATGTGCGATGCAATCACCATGTCCAGACTTGTAAACCCCTGAAAATTCCACCCCCTCTCAGAAAGGCTGATGCAATCCTCAAAATAGTTGCAAAGTCCAATTAAACATTCGGTGGCAATGTTCAGGGCATTCCTTCTCAGAATAGCTGATGCAATCCTTAAAATAGTTGCAAAGTCCAACTGAACTTTCGATGGCAACGTTCAGGGCATCCCCACATCCCTTTGGCGACCATCTTCGATGGCCAACCTATAAACTCGTTATTCATTAAAAAGTTGTTCCAATCCACTTTTATTAAAAAACCCTCATTAATTAAAATTCTTAGCAAAAATTCCACACACTCACCACCCAAACACCCACTTCAATGGTCAACCCTTCTCGAAATTTCCACCAATGGTCATCTTGGATCGCATTACCACTATCTTGGTTTATCAGATGTGATGTGTTACAACACGTTTTGCAAAAGCCACTCATACTCTTCACTGCTGCTTTCGGACCCATCTCGAAATTTCTCCAAGTCCAGAGACGTCACTCATTGATAGTAAACAGCCCTTCTGACTAAACCTGAACTGTCACCCCCCACTTCAATCCCCTTTTGTTTTAGGCCCTCATGGGAGATGAGGTATGAAAAAATGTTTTGAAAATAATTTTCCATCCTGTTACCAAAACATCCCATCTCCCCATTATGATAGGTCAGCTATTTTGTAAATAAACAATGTACCCCATCGGAAGAAGACAAACCATTTGGAAATTTCCCTTGGCGCCCCTAAACCTCTAAGTGTTGTGCCTCACTTATTAAAATTAGTCTCCATCTGGTTGAAGGATGATGCCGTCAGATATTTGTGTTGTGACATATTCTGCACTGCATTTTGCAGATCAGGACTTCTTTTGGAATGATGAAGTATTTTTCGTTAAATTCTTTATTTCTGCCATGCCTCAATTCATTACTCTCCGTATTTTCATGTTATACTAAACCATTTCAAAACTTCATCACACGAATCAGAGGGAAAAAAATTCCTTCTTCCTTGCAAATTTCAATCCCCTCCCAATTTATTAACTTCTTTTCCTTTACTAAATCATTTTAAATATATCGCGACTGCATCAGCAAAAGAATCCCCCCCCGCAAAAAAAAATAACCTTTTCAATTCCCGTATATCCTTTACGTGACTAAGTCTCAAGTTTAAAACTTTTTATTCCTAATACTTATTGCCGCTGTATCCTCAATACATGATTCACTTAGGCAAAATATTACTCTTTCCTAGGAAGTAACGCTACTCAGTAACAATCGATAACAAAATATTATTTCCTCCTTGGAAAAAAAATTAGCTAATTATTTCGAGGTAAGATATCATTTTTAAAAAATGTACAATTGTAAACGCTCTTACAGTTTTAGAAATCGACTTTTTCACCGTTTAAGTGGCGAACATGTGATCACAAGACCAATGACTCATCACGCTGATGAAATTTTGTTTCGCGTTGCGACGCGTCGTTAGTACATGCGTGTTCGTTACGCTTGTCGACAAGGTCAGTTGTCTTTCATCTGATAAAAAATAATTCTGTAAAGAGCTTTATAGAAGATAAGCAATTAAAAAAGTAGAAAACAATTCATACGCTGCGTGTACCGTTGCGTTTTCCCTTGCGTTGCGTAAAACATCTATCTTTATTTCTACATTGATGCACAACACGAGCTTAAGTGTATATTGATGGAAGTCTGAAGAATTTTTTTCCTATTATCGCGGATGGTTGCATCAGCGT
This sequence comes from Ryuthela nishihirai, assembly GCA_038380435.1. Taxonomy (NCBI): domain Eukaryota; kingdom Metazoa; phylum Arthropoda; class Arachnida; order Araneae; family Heptathelidae; genus Ryuthela; species Ryuthela nishihirai. The sequence continues at coordinate 13,653,989 of JAWZYU010000004.1, forward strand.
AGGCTTGCCGCATTCACATGCCTGGACGTGCAGCAGGCCAACTACGTCACAGACCGGTGAAGAGTGTACATTGGATATAAGTGGCAGACAAAGAATAATGTCTTTACAAACTAAGAGTCATTAGATGTGAAACATCCCAAGTCCAGAAATTCCGTTCTTAAAAAGTAGGAAAATTCCCTCCACATTCTTAAAATTCTTAAAGCTTCTTAAAATTTAACACTCCCTTTATTAAAAATAACGAAAGCTTTCACTATTCTTGTTCTTAATATGAAGAAATGGTGCAGCGATGTCAACGCGAACAGGCAACCCAGTCGGTGACGACTGTTTGTCATGGGGCACTTACCCACTGACTTATGGAATAGCCCTTCGATGTCAAAAACAGATATGCTATGTTTATCTAAATCCTTTACTTATGGGAAGAGAGAGCTGTTAACTCCGTGAATTTTATCTTCCTAAAGGATCTTTTCATCCCTAATGACAAAGTGAAATAATTATTCCCTTTCAACCATGACGAAATGCAGTACTTTTCCGGATAGGTCAATGCAAACTCCCGTATGATACCGTCTTATCTTCGGAGGGATCGTTTAGGCTTAATGACGTATCTCAACAGTTTACGGCCTGCAAAAACTCCAAGCAGTCATCTGATTTTAAAATGTCCTCTTATACTGTTCTTCACAATTAAACAAGTATGTAGCAGTTATCGGGAAAATATGGTTTTATTTAACCAGAAAATGGAAATAAAGTACATTGCAAAGGAAATCATTTTTAAAAGGAACCCAGACAGAAAATTGTTAATATCACAAGAAATGTGTGAATGCGACGTTTTACAAAACTGTACCGATGTAACAAAAAATTCAGTGTAGAAATGGAAAAACAAACAAAAAAGTATCATTTAATACATATTTTACAGAATAATAGGATGTGTGTAGGCTACATGTTTTACAAAACGGTTAAATAACAAAAATTTCAGTGTAAAAATGGAAAAACCAAAAAAAAGTATCGTTTAATACGAGTTTGACGAAGGTTTCAATTCCGGTGTGGTATGAAGTAGAAGTAATGCGAAAAAGAAATTTACAGCATAAATCGCCATGTCATTTGTTAGGCGGTGATAGCCTTAACATTCAGGAATTTTCAAATGACATTCAGGGAGTATCATTTCCGTCACTTAAGTTTCATCCCTTTTATTTTTTCCAACCAATAACATTCCAACCACTATTAATACACAGTTTCCGCAGGACAGTTCGTTTTCCGTTCGTGAATTCAATGTGAAAATGGTGCAGGGGACGATCTTTCACACAGTAGCAATATGATTACGCACTAGGCAAAAAAAAAACGTAGGCAATGAACGATGCGTTTCACATAAACAGGGTACAATTAAAATTTGAACTAAAAAGTCATGAGGTGGGTGAAATTAGGAGTGTGTGGAATATTTTCATGCACGAACATGTAAAGTAGAAACGTAAGTTAAAACGGTAGATTTGCACAAACGATGTCTATATTTTCCAACCCATTTTCATACTCTTTTCAGGGTTCCGTGTGTATTTCTACGGTGATTTTCCCTGCTACGTTTGAACAAGCGCGTAAGTAAACTATGTACGCGTGTATAAGAAGAAGTTAGTTATTTTCCTTGGCAAGCACACACGTTTTTCGACAATGATATATATTCACATATGTGTTTCACCATGTAAATAAATTTATCACGTGCATTTGATGTCTAAGAATCGGTTTAGTTATTTACGTGGTGAAACACATGTATGAATACATATCATTATCAAAAACGTGTCCTTGCAGGAAAAACAACCACTTTCACACCTATACAAACATAGTATACTTACACAGTTGTTCGAAGAATTCCGCACCGGTGCTGGAAGAACAAACACTTTCACACTTACCCTAACATAGTGTACTTACATACTTGTTCTGAAAATCCCACGCCGATATAGAAATATGTATTCTTATGATGGAAAAATAACTAAACGTATTCTTAGACATCAGATGAACGTGAAAAATTTATTTCCATGGTGAAACACATATGTGAATATATATCATTGTCGAAAAACGTGTGCTTGCCAAAGAAAATAATTACCTTCGTCTTATACACGCGTACATAGTTTACTTACGCACTTGCTCAAACGTAGCAGGGAAAATCACCGTAGAAATATACACGGAACCTTGAAAAGAGTATGAAAATGGGTTGGAAAATATAGACATCGTTTGTGCAAATCTACCGTTTTAACTTACGTTTCTACTTTACATGTTCATGCATGAAAATATTCCACACACCCCTAATTTCACCCACCTCATGACTTTTTAGTTCAAATTTTAATTGGACCTGTCTATGTGAAACGCATCATTCATTCCCTAGGTTTGTTTTTTTGCAAAGTCCCCTGCACCATTTTCACATCGAAGCCACCAACGGAAAGTCCCCAGAGCTGTGTGTTAGTTGGGGTTGGAATGTTATTGGCTGGAAAAAAATTAAAAGGGAATGAAACTTAAGTGACGGAAATGACACACCCTGTATGTCATTTGAAAATCCGTGCATGTTAAAGCTATCACCACCTAACAAATGACGTGGAGATTAATGCTGTAGATTTCTTTGGCATTACTTCTACTTCATACTACACAGGAATTGAAACTTTCGCACATTCTATTATTCTGTGAAACGTATTAAATGATACTATTTTACTTGCTATTCCATTTTTACACTGAATTTTTTGTTACATCGGCACCGTTTTGTAAAACATGCAGTCTACACACATCCTATTATTCTGTGAAACATGCATTAAATAATAATATTTTGTTTGTATTTCCATTTTTACACTCAATTGCTGTTACATCGGTACAGTTTTATAACACATATTCTTATGATATTAACAATTTTCTGTCTGGGTTCCTTCTAACAATGATTTTCCTTTCTAATGCACTTTATTTCCATTTTCTGGTTGAATAAAACCATATTTTCCCGGTAACTGCTCCTCCTCCTCCTTTTCCTCCTCAAGCAGCCATGGGCTACGGAGGTCCAACCAGACCGTGCAGTTTAATTCTCCATGCATATCTGTCCTGAGCTACATCTGCTGCATCTGGCCACTGCACACCAATTCTAACAAGGTCCTGTTTGACATTGTCTGCCCACCGCATCCAAGGTCTCCCCCTCCTTCTGAAGCCTCCAGGCACACTATTCATTACCCTATTCGCCAATTTATAATTATCCATACGGGCAACATGGCCAAACCAGCGGAGTCTCTCTCTGCAAAATATGCTTCTTAAAGGAGGTTGCAGACTCCTTTGCCTAACCTCATCATTAGTTATAAAGTTAAACCACTTAATAACCCAAGATACTACGTAAGCATCTAGAATCAAAAGCATCTCGTTTCCTGTTATCATGTTTACACAGCGTCCAAGTTTCACTTCTATAACTAACCCTAGAAAGAACCAAACTATTATACAGTCTAATTTTAGTCTTTAGGTGTATACGCCTATTTCTCCACAATCTCCATAGATTCTTAAAAGTCACGGCAGCAATCCCCATCCGTCTGTTAATCTCATGCCACATGTCATGAGATTCATGCCGCATGTCACCAGTATCTGTTACATAGCTCCCAAGGTAATTAAACTGTGACATCTGCTCAAGACCGCAACCATTCAGATTAACTGAATCACAGCCTGCCTGACCAATTTTCTTCACTTTAGTTTTCTCTCTATTTATAACCAAACGTACTCTACTACCAGTCTCATCAACAGCTCGAATGCAAGAGATCATCTCATCAACATCATTTGCCAAAAGGGCTAAATCATCAGCATAATCTAAATCAGAAAGTTTCGTATCTCCAGCCCTTTTAAGGCCAAATTCTTTCCCTTGAATTTCGCATAACATAATCAATAACCAAGCTAAAGAGAAAAGGAGACAAAATGCACCCTTGTCGAACACCAGAAGTAATGCTAAACTAATTGCTACAAGCCTTACCAACTCTCACACACGACTCAGTGTTATTATAGAGAGCTTTCATTATGTTAACTAACTTGTCTGGTATACCATGTGATCTCACAATAAACCACAAATTATGATGATAAACAGAGTCGAAAGCGTTTTTGAAAAGAACAAAGCTAGCAACCAAAGGTTTCTGAAACTCTAAACATTTCTCAAGAATCTGCCTAAGTGAAAATATTTGATCCACACATCCCCTACAACTTCTGAATTCATATTGCTCATCACGCAATTGATTGTCAACCAGATTCTTAATTCTATTAAGCACAATCATGGAAAGAACGTTACCTGGAACAGAGAGTAGGCTGCTACCCCTACAGTTATCACAAGAACTGCGATCACCTTTTTTGAAAATAGGGATAATAATAGCTCTGGTAATATCCTTAGGAACCATGCCTTTATCATAAAAGATATTCAAAATTTCAATCATCCAAGTGGTAACCGAAACATTCCCAGCTCTGAGCATTTCTGTAGTAATTTCATCCACCCCTGGACATTTAGGAAGTTTAAGTTTAGAAATAGCCAAACTAACTTCAGATTGTGTTATAGGGCCAACATTAAAGTCACCAATGCATCTATCATCATTACAAACAATGAGAGTAGAACTAACCACATTGTTCAGAACATCACTGAAATGCTCAGCCCACCTAGAATGACAGAATCCTCACCTTCTATAACCTTACCTTGTTTATCCTTCAATCCTTGTATGCCTTTACGTTTTCTACCACATAAAACATTAACTCTCTGGTACAGCTCTCTGCTCTTGTGCTGCCTAACTGCTTCCTCAGTTTGTCAGCCAAGCCATCAACCAAAAGAATCTTTTCAGCAGCTAACTGATCCTTTACACGTTTATTAAGCTCTCTGTAATCCTTTCTATTAGGACTAGTAGGGTACTGATTAAGGACATTCCTGCAGTTCCGTCTTTCTGAAATAAGCTCAAGTGCCTTATCACTTAAATAATTCTGCCTCCTCTGCTCCTTTTTCCCTAAAAGAGTACTGTTAGTTTCCAAAAAGCCTGTTTAAAACGGCTCTATTCTTCCTCAATTTCAGTAGTAAACAAACCATGACTGTCATGATGACTAAGTAACCTATCATGGTAAGCTTTAGCTATAACTGGGTCTTTCAGAGCTTCAGTATTAAAGGTAAATTTTTTCACTGCTACATACTTTTCTAATTGTGATGAACAATATAAGAGGATATTTTAAAAACAGATGACCGCTTGGAGTTTTTGCAGGCTGTAAACTGTTGAGATACGTTGTTAAGCCTGAAAGATCACTCCGAAGATAAGACGAAGATTTGACGGTAGCATACGGGAGCTTGCATTGACCAATCTGGTAAAGTGCTGCATTTCGTCATGGTTGAAAGCGAATAATTTTTTCACTTTGTCATTAGGGTTGGAAAGATCCTTGAGGAAGATAAAATTCACGGAGTGGGCAGATCTTCCCATAAGTAAAGGATTTAGATAAACAATAGCATACCAGTTTTCACATGGAAGGGCTGTTCCATAGCTCAGTGCGTAAGTGCTCCATGACCTTTGAGTCGTCACCGACTAGGCTGCCTGTTGACGCGGGCGTCTCCGTACCATTTCTTTCAATTAGCGACAAGAACACTAGAAGATTTCGGTAGTTTTAATAGAGGGAGTGTTAAATTTTAAGAAAGGGGAATTAAGAATTTTAAGAATATGGAGGGAATTTTCCTATTATTGAAGAAGGGCATTTCTGGGCTTGGGATGTTTCATACTGAGTGACTCTTAGTTTGTAAAGACATTATATTTTGTCTGTCACTTATATCCAATATACACTCTTCACCAGTCTGTGACGTAGTTGGGTTGCTGCATGTTCAGGCATGTGAATACGACAAGCCTACGCTGATCCAACCTTTCACGATAATAGGGAAAAAAATTCATCAGACCTCCATCAACGTACACTAAAGTTCATGTTGTGGATGGATGTAGAATTAAAGAGAGATGTTTTACGCAACGCAAGCGAAAACGCAAGGGTACACTCAACGTATGAATTGTTTTCTACTTTTAACATTGCTTACTTTCTATAAAGCTCTTTAGAGAATTATTTTATTATCAGATGAAAGACAACTGACCTTGTAAACAAGCTTAACGAACCCTCATGTATTAACTACGGGTCACAACGCGAAATAAAATTTCATCAGCCTGATGATGGTAGCTAGGCGTAAACTGGAAAGAGAGCTGTGTACCAATCCCCAGTGATGATGCACAGAACCGGCCAGGTCTAGCACCTAATGTCCGACCCCGCCTTCTCGTGGTGCAGGCCGTTAGTACCTTTCAAAAGAGATATTCTCTTTTGGAAGGGAACGGAAGGGGAGGGCTGCCAGTTCAGTATGGCCTACTGATCTGGTTATCTATGGCCACTTTTTCCTTTTTTTTCAACCCTGCTGAGGAGTGGTCAACTTCACAGGGTCCTGGTGCTGACCATTTATACCTACTAGACTGGACTTGTTTATGGATTTGAGCTTGATTATGGATCCTGGACTTGCTGCACTGGTGGGCCTCTGTTGAGGGAGAGTCTGCCGCTGTGTTTTCTGTTTGCTTCTGGGTTGCCAGCTCTAAGTGAACAGAGGCATGGGATACCTTATATCAGCTGGTGGATAATCCTAATCAGAGGCCATCGCAGGTACCTGAACCTTACTTAGCTAGTTGGGCATCGTCAAGCCTAAACTGGAGTAATGTGTCTCAGGCAGGCCATATGGTTCTTGAAAAAGTCCACTTGAAAAGGTGGTGCCTGAAGTTCCTACCAGCATCGGTGACTTCAGCCTTTACCGGAGGAGGAACAGGTCTTTGCCCCATGCCTGCGATCAGGGGGCTGTTTGATATTGTTGGCCCTACCAATCTCAATAAACCTAATTTCTTTAAAAATCCTACTAATCATTTTCTCTCTGCAGGAACGTGGAACGTGAGGACATTACATAGAGATTATTCTCTTGATGTCCTCATGCAGGAATTCCAGTGCTATAACCTAGATATTCTAGGCTTGCAAGAGACCAGATGGACAGGTAAAGGTGAGATACTTAAAAATAACTTTAAATTTCTCTTTACAGGGAGGGAGGATGGAAAGCATCACCAAGGCGTGGGTCTGCTGCTCAGCAGACATGCTAGTGATGCTCTTCTAGGATATGAGTGCATTAATGAAAGGTTTCTTACAGCAAAATTTCAGACAAGCATTAAAGACTTGAATGTTATCTGCTGTTATGCCCCCACTGAGGATTCTGATGAGGATGAGAAGGATAGGTTTTACAGACAACTTCAGGATATTTTGAATTCTGTCAAGAAAGGAGATATTACCCTTGTTCTTGGTGACTTCAATGCCAAAGTTGGTACCGACTCTGACCTTTGGGGAGGAGTAATAGGCCCTTTTGGTATTGGTAGCTGCAATGGCAATGGGCAACGTCTCCTACAGGTAAGTAAACTCAATGGATTCAGAATAACTAACACATATTACAAACACCGCGACAATATAAATACACATGGGTTTCACCTGATGGGCTGCATAAGAATATGATTGATTATATATTAATTAATAGCAAATGGGCTAGTTCTGTTAGAAATACCAGGGCATATAGGGGAACTGAAATTGGATCTGACCATTACCTTGTTAAAAGTGTCTTGCAACTTAAACTTAAAAAGTGTTGTGCTAGGGTTAAAAAATTTACCTTTAATACTGAAGCTCTGAAAGACCCAGTTATAGCTAAAGCTTACCATGATAGATTACTTAGTCATTATGACAGTCATGGTTTGCTTAATACTGAAGTTGAGGAAGAATGGGGCCATTTTAAACAAGCTTTTTGGGAAACTAACAGTACTCTTTTAGGGAAAAAGGAGCAGAGGAGGCAGAATTATTTAAGTGATAAGGCACTTGAGCTTATTTCAGAAAGAAGGAACTACAGGAGTGTCCTTAATCAGTACCCTACTAGTCCTAATAGAAAGCATTACAAAGAACTTAATAAACGTGTAAAGAATCAGTTAGCTACTGATAAGAATCTTTGGCTTGATGGCCTTGCTGACAAAGCTGAGGAAGCAGTTAGACAGCACAACAGCAGAGAGCTGTACCAGATAGTTAATATTTTGTGTGGTAGAAAACGAACAGGTATACAGGGATTGAAGGATAAACAAGGCAAGGTTATAGAAGGTGAGGATTCTGTCATGGCTAGGTGGGCTGAGCATTTCAGTGATGTTCTAAACAATGTGGTTAGTTCTACTCCCATTGTTTGCAATGATGATAGATGCATTGTTGGCTTTAATGTTGGCCCTATAACACAATCTGAAGTTAGTTTGGCTATTTCTAAACTTAAACTTCATAAATCCCCAGGGGTGGATGAAATTACTACGGAAATGCTTAGAGCTGGGAATGTTTCTGTTACCATTTGGATGACTGAAATTTTGAATAACTTTTATGATAAAGGCATGGTTCCTAAAGATTTTACCAGAGCTATTATTATCCCTATTTTCAAAAAAGGTGATCGCAGTTCTTGTGATAACTGTAGGGGTATCAGCCTACTCTCTGTTCCAGGTAAAGTTCTTTCCATGATTGTGCTTAATAGAATTAAGAATCTGGTTGACAGGCAATTGCGTGATGAGCAATGTGGATTCAGAAATGGTAGGGGATGTGTAGATCAGATATTTTCACTTAGGCAGATTCTTGAGAAATGTTTAGAGTTTCAGAAACCTTTGGTTGCTAGCTTTGTTGATTTCAAAAAGGCTTTCGACTCTGTTGATCGTCATAATTTGTGGTTGATTGTGAGATCATATGGTATACCAGACAAGTTAGTTAACATAATGGAAGCTCTCTATAATAACACTGAGTCATGTGTGAGAGTTGGTAAGGCTTGTAGCAATTGGTTTAGCATTACTTCTGGTGTTCGACAAGGGTGCATTTTGTCTCCTTTTCTCTTTAGTTTGGTTGTTGATTATGTTATGCGAAATTCACTTCAAGGGAAAGCTTTTGGCCTTAAATGGGCTGGAGATACGAAAATCTCTGATTTAGATTATGCTGATGATTTAGCCCTTTTGGCAAATGATGTTGATGAGATGAACTCTTTCATTCGAACTGTTGATGAGACTGGTAGTACAGTAGGTTTGGTTATAAACAGAGAGAAAACTAAAGTGATGAAAATTGGTCAGGCAGGTTGTGATTCAGTTAATCTGAATGGTTGCAGTCTTGAGCAGGTGTCACAGTTTAATTACCTTGGGAGCTGCGTAACTGATACTGGTGATGTGCGGCATGAGATTAACAGACGAATAGGTATTGCTGCCGGGACTTTTAAGAATCTATGGAGATTGTGGAGAAATAGGCGTATACACCTAAAGACTAAAATTAGACTGTATAATAGTTTGGTTCTTTCTAGGGTTAGTTATGGTAGTGAAACTTGGACGCTGTGTAAACATGATAACAGGAAACGAGATGCTTTTGATTCTAGATGCTTACGTAGTATCTTGGGTTATTAAGTGGTTTAACTTTATAACTAATGATGAGGTTAGGCAAAGGAGTCTGCAACCTCCTTTAAGAAGCATATTTTGCAGAGAGAGACTCCGCTGGTTTGGCCATGTTGCCCGTATGGATAATTATAAATTGGCGAATAGGGTAATGAATAGTGTGCCTGGAGGCTTCAGAAGGAGGGGGAGACCTTGGATGCGGTGGGCAGACAATGTCAAACAGGACCTTGTTAGAATTGGTGTGCAGTGGCCAGATGCAGCAGATGTAGCTCAGGACAGATATGCATGGAGAATTAAACTGCACGGTCTGGTTGGACCTCCGTAGCCCATGGCTGCTTGAGGAGGAAAAGGAGGAGGAGGAGCAGTTACCGGGAAAATATGGTTTTATTCAACCAGAAAATGGAAATAAAGTGCATTAGAAAGGAAAATCATTGTTAGAAGGAACCCAGACAGAAAATTGTTAATATCATAAGAATATGTGTTATAAAACTGTACCGATGTAACAGCAATTGAGTGTAAAAATGGAAATACAAACAAAATATTATTATTTAATGCATGTTTCACAGAATAATAGGATGTGTGTAGACTGCATGTTTTACAAAACGGTGCCGATGTAACAAAAAATTCAGTGTAAAAATGGAATAGCAAGTAAAATAGTATCATTTAATACGTTTCACAGAATAATAGAATGTGCGAAAGTTTCAATTCCTGTGTAGTATGAAGTAGAAGTAATGCCAAAGAAATCTACAGCATTAATCTCCACGTCATTTGTTAGGTGGTGATAGCTTTAACATGCACGGATTTTCAAATGACATACAGGGTGTGTCATTTCCGTCACTTAAGTTTCATTCCCTTTTAATTTTTTTCCAGCCAATAACATTCCAACCCCAACTAACACACAGCTCTGGGGACTTTCCGTTGGTGGCTTCGATGTGAAAATGGTGCAGGGGACTTTGCAAAAAAACAAACCTAGGGAATGAATGATGCGTTTCACATAGACAGGTCCAATTAAAATTTGAACTAAAAAGTCATGAGGTGGGTGAAATTAGGGGTGTGTGGAATATTTTCATGCATGAACATGTAAAGTAGAAACGTAAGTTAAAACGGTAGATTTGCACAAACGATGTCTATATTTTCCAACCCATTTTCATACTCTTTTCAAGGTTCCGTGTATATTTCTACGGTGATTTTCCCTGCTACGTTTGAGCAAGTGCGTAAGTAAACTATGTACGCGTGTATAAGACGAAGGTAATTATTTTCTTTGGCAAGCACACGTTTTTCGACAATGATATATATTCACATATGTGTTTCACCATGGAAATAAATTTTTCACGTTCATCTGATGTCTAAGAATACGTTTAGTTATTTTTCCATCATAAGAATACATATTTCTATATCGGCGTGGGATTTTCAGAACAAGTATGTAAGTACACTATGTTAGGGTAAGTGTGAAAGTGTTTGTTCTTCCAGCACCGGTGCGGAATTCTTCGAACAACTGTGTAAGTATACTATGTTTGTATAGGTGTGAAAGTGGTTGTTTTTCCTGCAAGGACACGTTTTTGATAATGATATGTATTCATACATGTGTTTCACCACGTAAATAACTAAACCGATTCTTAGACATCAAATGCACGTGATAAATTTATTTACATGGTGAAACACATATGTGAATATATATCATTGTCGAAAAACGTGTGTGCTTGCCAAGGAAAATAACTAACTTCTTCTTATACACGCGTACATAGTTTACTTACGGGCTTGTTCAAACGTAGCAGGGAAAATCACCGTAGAAATACACACGGAACCCTGAAAAGAGTATGAAAATGGGTTGGAAAATATAGACATCGTTTGTGCAAATCTACCGTTTTAACTTACGTTTCTACTTTACATGTTCGTGCATGAAAATATTCCACACACTCCTAATTTCACCCACCTCATGACTTTTTAGTTCAAATTTTAATTGTACCCTGTTTATGTGAAACGCATCGTTCATTGCCTACGTTTTTTTTTTGCCTAGTGCGTAATCATATTGCTACTGTGTGAAAGATCGTCCCCTGCACCATTTTCACATTGAATTCACGAACGGAAAACGAACTGTCCTGCGGAAACTGTGTATTAATAGTGGTTGGAATGTTATTGATTGGAAAAAATAAAAGGGATGAAACTTAAGTGACGGAAATGATACTCCCTGAATGTCATTTGAAAATTCCTGAATGTTAAGGCTATCACCGCCTAACAAATGACATGGCGATTTATGCTGTAAATTTCTTTTTCGCATTACTTCTACTTCATACCACACCGGAATTGAAACCTTCGTCAAACTCGTATTAAACGATACTTTTTTTTGGTTTTTCCATTTTTACACTGAAATTTTTGTTATTTAACCGTTTTGTAAAACATGTAGCCTACACACATCCTATTATTCTGTAAAATATGTATTAAATGATACTTTTTTGTTTGTTTTTCCATTTCTACACTGAATTTTTTGTTACATCGGTACAGTTTTGTAAAACGTCGCATTCACACATTTCTTGTGATATTAACAATTTTCTGTCTGGGTTCCTTTTAAAAATGATTTCCTTTGCAATGTACTTTATTTCCATTTTCTGGTTGAATAAAACCATATTTTCCCGATAACTGCTACATACTTGTTTAATTGTGAAAAACAGTATAAGAGGACATTTTAAAATCAGATGACTGCTTGGAGTTTTTGCAGGCCGTAAACTGTTGAGATACGTCATTAAGCCTAAACGATCCCTCCGAAGATAAGACGGTATCATACGGGAGCTTGCATTGACCTATCCGGAAAAGTACTGCATTTCGTCATGGTTGAAAGGGAATAATTATTTCACTTTGTCATTAGGGATGAAAAGATCCTTTAGGAAGATAAAATTCACGGAGTTAACAGCTCTCTCTTCCCATAAGTAAAGGATTTAGATAAACATAGCATATCTGTTTTTGACATCGAAGGGCTATTCCATAAGTCAGTGGGTAAGTGCCCCATGACAAACAGTCGTCACCGACTGGGTTGCCTGTTCGCGTTGACATCGCTGCACCATTTCTTCATATTAAGAACAAGAATAGTGAAAGCTTTCGTTATTTTTAATAAAGGGAGTGTTAAATTTTAAGAAGCTTTAAGAATTTTAAGAATGTGGAGGGAATTTTCCTACTTTTTAAGAAGGGAATTTCTGGACTTGGGATGTTTCACATCTAATGACTCTTAGTTTGTAAAGACATTATTCTTTGTCTGCCACTTATATCCAATGTACACTCTTCACCGGTCTGTGACGTAGTTGGCCTGCTGCACGTCCAGGCATGTGAATGCGGCAAGCCTACGCTGATGCAACCATCCGCGATAATAGGAAAAAAATTCTTCAGACTTCCATCAATATACACTTAAGCTCGTGTTGTGCATCAATGTAGAAATAAAGATAGATGTTTTACGCAACGCAAGGGAAAACGCAACGGTACACGCAGCGTATGAATTGTTTTCTACTTTTTTAATTGCTTATCTTCTATAAAGCTCTTTACAGAATTATTTTTTATCAGATGAAAGACAACTGACCTTGTCGACAAGCGTAACGAACACGCATGTACTAACGACGCGTCGCAACGCGAAACAAAATTTCATCAGCGTGATGAGTCATTGGTCTTGTGATCACATGTTCGCCACTTAAACGGTGAAAAAGTCGATTTCTAAAACTGTAAGAGCGTTTACAATTGTACATTTTTTAAAAATGATATCTTACCTCGAAATAATTAGCTAATTTTTTTTCCAAGGAGGAAATAATATTTTGTTATCGATTGTTACTGAGTAGCGTTACTTCCTAGGAAAGAGTAATATTTTGCCTAAGTGAATCATGTATTGAGGATACAGCGGCAATAAGTATTAGGAATAAAAAGTTTTAAACTTGAGACTTAGTCACGTAAAGGATATACGGGAATTGAAAAGGTTATTTTTTTTTGCGGGGGGGATTCTTTTGCTGATGCAGTCGCGATATATTTAAAATGATTTAGTAAAGGAAAAGAAGTTAATAAATTGGGAGGGGATTGAAATTTGCAAGGAAGAAGGAATTTTTTTCCCTCTGATTCGTGTGATGAAGTTTTGAAATGGTTTAGTATAACATGAAAATACGGAGAGTAATGAATTGAGGCATGGCAGAAATAAAGAATTTAACGAAAAATACTTCATCATTCCAAAAGAAGTCCTGATCTGCAAAATGCAGTGCAGAATATGTCACAACACAAATATCTGACGGCATCATCCTTCAACCAGATGGAGACTAATTTTAATAAGTGAGGCACAACACTTAGAGGTTTAGGGGCGCCAAGGGAAATTTCCAAATGGTTTGTCTTCTTCCGATGGGGTACATTGTTTATTTACAAAATAGCTGACCTATCATAATGGGGAGATGGGATGTTTTGGTAACAGGATGGAAAATTATTTTCAAAACATTTTTTCATACCTCATCTCCCATGAGGGCCTAAAACAAAAGGGGATTGAAGTGGGGGGTGACAGTTCAGGTTTAGTCAGAAGGGCTGTTTACTATCAATGAGTGACGTCTCTGGACTTGGAGAAATTTCGAGATGGGTCCGAAAGCAGCAGTGAAGAGTATGAGTGGCTTTTCCAAAACATGTTGTAACACATCACATCTGATACGGAAACAAAGGGGGTCGACAGCGTGAGGTGTAATGTGATCCAAGATGACCATTGGTGGAAATTTCGAGAAGGGTTGACCATTGAAGTGGGTGTTTGGGTGGTGAGTGTGTGGAATTTTTGCTAAGAATTTTAATTAATGAGGGTTTTTTTAATAAAAGTGGATTGGGAGAACTTTTTAATGAATAACGAGTTTATAGGTTGGACATCGAAGATGGTCGCCAAAGGGATGTGGGGATGCCCTGAACGTTGCCATCGAAAGTTCAGTTGGACTTTGCAACTATTTTAAGGATTGCATCAGCTATTCTGAGAAGGGATGCCCTGAACATTGCCACCGAATGTTTAGTTGGACTTTGCAACTATTTTGAAGATTGCATCAGCTATTCTGAGAAGGAATTCCCTGAACATTGCCACCGAAAGTTTAGTTGGACTTTGCAACTAATTTGAGGATTGCATCAGTCATTCTGAGAGGGGGTGGAATTATTCAGGGGCTTATAAGTGTGGACATGGTGATTTCATCGCATATTCCAGAATTGTGTCATTTTGTGGGACTTGGTTAGAATGTGACTTGGTTTGTGGACTAGGCAACATTTTCCAGAAGGTTGTATTACCTCATAGGATGTGAGTTTCGCAAATTTTTGGGGGAATTGGGGGATGTCAGAAACCAAGATTGACGTCGTGGGACTTAGATAAATTTCGTGAAGGACTAGCCATTCAGAGGGTGTTGTAGAACATTTGATAAGTGTTTAATAAAAGGAGGGGAAGTACTTTTGATAAAGAAGGCCTTTTTAGTGAATAAGGAGATTATAGGTTGGCAATCGAAGATGACCGTCAAAGGACGAGGCAGGTGCAGAACCTTTGATAAGTGTTTAATAAAGGGGGCACATATTAATAAATTTTTTTTAAGAAAGGTTTCGAACTTTTGGTAAAACGTTTAATTAAGGAGAGACAAATATTAATAAAGAGGCCGTCAATTTTGATAAGTGTTTAATTAATAAGGAATAAAAAATAAATACAAGTAATAAAAATTCGCACGATAATTAATAAGGAATAAAAATTCGTTGATTAATTTATAAGGACTAAAAAATACGTAGGATAATTTATGGAGACTGAAATTACGAGAGCTAAATTATGAGTACTAAAATAATAGCGGATAAATTTATAAGGAATAAATAAATACGTATATTAATTTAAAAGGACTAAAATATTCGGGGTTAATAATAAGAAATAAAAATACGTTTGTTAATTTATCATCATCATCATCCTTAAACAGCCATGGGCTACGGAGGTCCAACCAGACCGTGCAATTTAGTTCCCCAAGCAAGTCTGTCCTGAGCTACATCTACTGCATCAGGCCACTGCACACCAATTCTAACAAGGTCCTGTTTGACATTGTCTGCCCACCGCATCCAAGGTCTCCCCCTCCTTCTGAAGCCTCCAGGCACTCTATTCATTACCCTATTCGCCAATTTATAATTATCCATACGGGCAACATGGCCAAACCAGCGGAGTCTCTCTCTGCAAAATATGCTTCTTAAAGGAGGTTGCAGACTCCTTTGCCTAACCTCATCATTAGTTATAAAGTTAAACCACTTAATAACCCAAGATACTACGTAAGCATCTAGAATCAAAAGCATCTCGTTTCCTGTTATCATGTTTACAAAGTGTCCAAGTTTCACTACCATAACTAACCCTAGAAAGAACCAAACTATTATACAGTCTAATTTTAGTCTTTAGGTGTATACGCCTATTTCTCCACAATCTCCATAGATTCTTAAAAGTCACGGCAGCAATCCCTATCCGTCTGTTAATCTCATGCCGCATATCACCAGTATCTGTTACATAGCTCCCAAGGTAATTAAACTGTGACATCTGCTCAAGACTGCAACCATTCAGATTAACTGAATCACAGCCTGCCTGACCAATTTTCATCACTTTAGTTTTTTCTCTGTTTATAACTAAACCTACTCTACTACCAGTTTGTTCAACAGCTCGAATGAAAGAGTTCATCTCATCAACATCATTTGCCAAAAGGGCTAAATCATCAGCATAATCTAAATCAGAAAGTTTCGTATCTCCAGCCCTTTTAAGGCCAAATTCTTTCCCTTGAATTTCGCATAACATAATCAATAACCAAGCGAAAGAGAAAAGGAGACAAAATGCACCCTTGTCGAACACCAGAAGTAATGCTAAACTAATTGCTACAAGCCTTACCAACTCTCACACACGACTAAGTGTTATTATAGAGAGCTTTCATTATGCTAACTAACTTGTCTGGTATACCATGTGATCTCACAATAAACCACAAATTATGATGATAAACAGAGTCGAAAGCCTCTTTGAAAACAACAAAGCTAGCAACCAAAGGTTTCTGAAACTCTAAACATTTCTCAAGAATCTGCCTAAGTGAAAATATTTGATCCACACATCCCCTACAACTTCTGAATTCACATTGCTCATCACGCAATTGACTGTCAACCAAATTATTAATTCTATTAAGCACAATCATGGAAAGTACTTTACCTGGAACAGAAAGTAGGCTGATACCCCTATAGTTATCACAAGCACTGCGATCACCTTTTTCGAAAATAGGGATAATAATAGCTCTGGTAAAATCCTTAGGAACCATGCCTTATCATAAAAGATATTCAGAATTTCAGTCATCCAAGTGGTAACCGAAATATTCTCAGCTCTAAGCATTTCCGTAGTAATTTCATCTACCCCTGGAGATTTATGAAGTTTAAGTTTAGAAATAGCCAAACTAACTTCAGATTGTGTTATAGGGCCAACGTTAAAGCCACAAATGCATCTATCTTCATTGCAAACAATGGGAGTAGAACTAACCACATTGTTTAGAACATCACTGAAATGCTCAGCCCACCTAGCCATGACAGAATCCTCACCTTTTATAACCTTACCTTGTTTATCCTTCAATCCCTGTATGTCTGTCCGTTTTCTACCACACAAAACATTAACGATCTGGTACAGCTCTCTGCTGTTATAGACAATCAATTTTTTTTTACTTTTAGAACTAAATGAAAAATTCTTTTTGTGTTGGATAGGTGTCGAACGAATATTGTGATTAGGAATTTTGAAAATTTTCAATATTTTTAATAGTGCCCTCTAGCGGTGGGAAAAGACCGAGAAATGCTAAAATGTCAAACGAATATTACAAGCAAACTATTTACACTGGAAATCTGAAATTTTGGTAGTAGAGTGTTATGGTCAGAAGGTTTACAACGGCAAAAAGGTTTTGCCATCGTAGCCAAAAGGTGTGTGTATGTGCGAAAATGAAACGTTTTTTAAGAGATAAAGAAACAATGTTTTTTTTTGTTTTAAAGACACTAACAAAATATTATTGATTTAAACAATATTTGATAATTTAGCATTACCTGTAGACGTTTAAACGTCTATAAATCAATGAATAATTTTTGGTGAAAAATAGCCGGCTTTAGTTCAACAGGTTAGAATGCTCTGACATGTTTCTGAAGAGTTGCGGGTTCGAATCTCTTATGTCGGCGAAATTTTTTCCCACAAAAATATTAATATTTACGTTTTTCGAATCCCCATCAGCTGCAATTTCCAGTGTTAGAGAGGGCTAAAGGCTGTAAATAAAAACTCGAAAAGTGACCTCTAGCAGCGGAAGAAGCTGGAAAATACCAAATCTTTAAATAAATATTGCAAACGATCTATTTTTGCTAGAAACTTAAGTTTTTGGTCATAGAGTGTAATGATCAAGCGGTTTACCCTAATAGTAATGATTTGTCCCATTGGTAAAATACAACTTTTCTGCTTTAAAAGATAAATGAAAAACGTTTTTTGCACATTACAGGTGCTAATAAAATATTAATAGTTTATTTCCTCAATTATACAGTAGTCTGAATTTCTACTGTCAGAGGTACTGAAAGTGTGAAACAACTAGAAGAACGCATATCGCCTCTGGCGCATATGGGAATCTCACTTTCAAAGAGAATGAAGTTCTTCCTTTGCCTATTTTTTCACCCCTTAAAAGTTTTAATTATGGATGTTTGTGTTGTTTTTCTGCTGAGGTCCCGCCATCCTCAATGGACCTTCTATTATGGCGTATAAACTGACAGGTTACTATCAGACCTCTGTACAAGCAGTTACTTGAAGTTATTTATTAATTTTTAATATATGATGAGGAAAATGCACATATTAATATTTTATTAATAATTATAAAACATAAAAAGTATAATTCTTTTAGTTCTCAATTTAGAAAGTTGCTTTTCTCTCGCTCTTCTGAAAATAGTGGGAAGATTATTGCTGAAATTGGAATTTCTACCATAACAGACCTCTACACGCCGAAATTTCTACCATGAAGAGATCACTTGAAACATTCTTTAAAAGTTTTGCAGTTTCGATATTTAGTGAACCCTTGTGTCGTATTTCTGCTGAGGTCCTGCCATTCTCTCAGATCTCCTACTGTGGCATATAAACTGACAGGCTCCTGTCAGACCTCTGTGGCAAGCAGCTGGCTTGAGGGGCTATTTATTTCTTATTTTAATGACATAAATTAAAACGACTTTTGAAAATGTGAATTACATTTCATTAGTAATCAACTGAAAAAGAGATTTCCATTATCTCTTAAAACAAAACCGATCCGTTTCTTACCTATCTTGGGCTTAGGGTCAACTCATTGTTGTGAGTGGAAATTTCAAGACTGTCACATTCCACGACCAAAATTTCAAATATCTAGCATAACTGCATCGTTTGTAATATTCGTTTAAAATTTTTGGTATTTTTCGATTTTTTTCACCGTTATAGGGTGCAGTTATAGCTTTTGGGAAATTCGTACAAAGGAAATTGTAATATTTCATCAATACCTGACCAATCTAAAAAGAATTTTTAATTTATTTCTAAAAACATACACTTTTCTGTTAAAAAACAAAGGTACATTCATCTCCCCCTGGGTCTAAAGGGTCAAGTGATTGCTGTCAATGGTAACTTCGTTCTTTAAAAATTTCTTTAAAAACCCTACTAATCATTTTCTCTCTGCAGGAACGTGGAACGTGAGGACATTACATAGAGATTATTCTCTTGATGTCCTCACGCAGGAATTCTAGCGCTATAACCTAGATATTCTAGGCTTGCAAGAGACCAGATGGACAGGTAAAGGTGAGATACATAAAAATAACTTTAAATTTCTTTTTACAGGGAGGGAGGATGGAAAACATCACCAAGGCGTGGGTCTGCTGCTCAGCAGACATGCTAGTGATGCTCTTCTAGGATATGAGTGCATTAATGAAAGGTTTCTTACAGCAAAATTTCAGACAAGCACTAAAAACTTGAATGTTAACTGCTGTTATGCCCCCACTGAGGATGAGGATGAGAAGGATAGGTTTTATGGACAACTTCAGGATATTTTGAATTCTCTCAAGAAGACATATTACCCTTGTTCTAGGTGACTTCAATGCCAAAGTTGGTACTGACTCTGACCTTTGGGGAGGGGTGATGGGCCCTTTTGGTATTGGTAGCTGCAATGACAATGGACAACGTCTCCTACAGGTAAGTAAATTCAATGGTTTCAGAATAACTAACACATATTACAAACACCACGACATACGTAAATACACATGGGTTTCACCTGATGGGCTGCATAAGAATATGATTGATTACATACTAATTAACAGCAAATGGGCTAGTTCTGTTAGGAATACCAGGGCATATAGGGGAGCTGAAATTGGATCTGACCATTACCTTGTTAAAAGTGTCTTGCAACTTAAACTAAAAAAGTGTTGTGTTAAAGTTAAAAAATTTACCTTTAATACTGGAGCTGTGAAAGACCCTGTTATAACTAAAGCTTACCATGATAGGTTACTTAGTCATTATGACAGTCATGGTTTGTTTACTACTGAAGTTGAGGAAGAATAGAGCCGTTTTAAACAGGCTTTTTTGGAAACTAACAGTACTCTTTTAGGAAAAAAAAAGCAGAGGAGACAGAATTATTTAAGTGATAAGTCACCTGAGTTCATTTCAGAAAGACGGAACTGCAGGAATGTCCTTAATCAGTACCCTACTAGTCCTAATAGAAAGGATTACAGAGAGCTTAATAAACGTGTAAAGGATCAGTTAGCTGCTGATAAGAATCTTTGGCTTGATGGCTTGGCTGACAAAGCTGAGGAAGCAGTTAGGCAGCAGAGAGCTGTGCCAGATAGTTAATGTTTTATGTGGTAGAAAACGGACAGGTATACAAGGATTGAAGGATCAACAAGGTAAGGTTATAGAAGTGATGATTCTGTAATGGCTAGGTGGGCTGAGCATTTCAGTGATGTTCTAAACAATGTGGTTAGTTCTACTCCCATTGTTTGCAATGAAGATAGATGCATTTGTGGCTTTAACGTTGGCCCTATAACACAATCTGAAGTTATTTTGGCTATTTCTAAACTTAAACTTCATAAATCCCTAGGGGTAGATGAAATTACTATGGAAATGCTTAGAGCTGGGAAAGTTTGGTTACCACTTGGATGACTGAAATTCTGAATATCTTTTATGATATAGGCATGGTTCCTAAGGATTTTCCAGAGCTATTATTATCCCTATTTTCAAAAAAGGTGATCGCAGTGCTTGTGATAACTATAGGGGTATCAGCCTACTCTCTGTTCCAGGTAAAGTACTTCCCATGATTGTGCTTAATAGAATTAATAATTTGGTTGACAGTCAATTGCGTGATGAGCAATGTGAATTCAGAAGTTGTAGGGGATGTGTGGATCAAATATTTTCACTTAGGCAGATTCTTGAGAAATGTTTAGAGTTTCAGAAACCTTTGGTTGCTAGCTTTGTTGATTTCAAAAAGGCTTTCGACTCTGTTTATCATCATAATTTCTGGTTGATTGTGAGATCATATGGTATAACAGACAAGTTATTAAACATAATGAAAGCTCTCTGTAATAACACTGAGTCGTGTGCGAGAGTTGGTAAGGCTTGTAGCAATTAGTTTAGGATTACTTCTGGTGTTCGACAAGGGTGCATTTTGTCTCCTTTTCTCTTTAGCTTGGTTATTGATTATGTTATGCGAAATTCACTTCAAGGGAAAGATTTTGGCCTTAAGTGGGCTGGAGATACGAAAATTTCTGATTTAGATTATGCTGATGATTTAGCCCTTTTGGCAAATGATGTTGATGAGATGAACTCTTTCATTCGAGCTGTTGATGAAACTGGTAATAGAGTAGGTTTGATTACAAACAGAGAGAAAACTAAAGTGATGAAAATTGGTCAGGCAGGCTGTGATTCAGTTAATCTGAATGGTGGCAGTCTTGAGCAGGTGTCACAGTATAATTATCTTGAGAGCTATGTAACAGATACTGGTGATGTGCGGTATGAGATTAACAGACGAATAGGGATTGCTGCAGGGACTTTTAAGAAGCTATGTAGAGTGTGGAGAAATAGGCGTATACACCTAAATTCTAAAATTAGAATGTATAATAATTTGGTTCTTTCAAGTTTGGTTTTTCAAGTTTGAGTTAGTTATGGTAGTGAAACTTGGACACTTTGTAAACAAGATAGCAGGAAACTAGATGCTTTTGATTCCAGATGCTTACGCAGTATCTTGGGCATTAGGTGGTTCAACTTTGTAACTAATGATGATGAGGTTAGGCAAAGGAGTCGGCAACCTCCTTTGAGCATCATATTGTGGAAAGAGAGATTCCGCTGTTTTGGCAATGTCGCCCGTATGAGTAATTATAGATTGGCGAATAGGGTTATGAAAAATGTGCCTAAAGGTCTCAGAAAGAGGGGGAGACCTAGGATGCGGTGGGCAGACAATGTCAAAAAGGACCTTGTTAGAATTGGTGTGTAGTGGCCAGACGCAGTAGATGTAGCTCAGGAGAGACTTGCTTGGGGAACTAAATTGCACGGTCTGGTTGAACCTCCATAGTCGGTGGCTGCTTGAGGATGATGATGATGATGAGTAGTGTGTACTGTAGTTGAATAATAAATAAGGCTTGTCCTATAGAATGTCATGAATAAGATAGTCCTACGTTGCTGGTAATTATTTTGAATTTGTTATGTATCAATACAAGCAATATACTATTCATTAAAAGGAAGGATATTGCTATCAATATCTTACGTGTTTTTCAAAAGCTTCATCGACCTCCTTGATGAGTTTTTCCTGGCAATCGGGATTTAGAGCCAGATTGTAAGCGCAAAAGGAAAGAGTGGCAGCTGTTGTTTCGTAACCACCCATGAAGAAAAGGACGCATTGGGCAATCAATTCGTCTCGTGTTAAAGCTGAGAAAGAGAAAATAAAAGAGAACTGTTAGATGCTGTCAGTTTCTGACCATAGAAAAAAACCCCCACGATGAATGGAACTTTTCCTAGAGTACATTTCGTAATAAATCTCTTAATTACCGACACCTCCATAGGTTACCTACCTCGATTTCCGCCAGCTCGTCCCTGAATCAGCTCATCGGTCATGAAAATTTAATGTCCACTCATGTGACTTTGAGGATAGCCCACTGTATGTATTCAGGGACGGATTTCAGGGTACGTATTCCACTATTATTCAATGAATTAAGATTTGTCTTTAGTGAGGTTTCCAAAGGACATAATCATTGCAAACTGTAAAGATTTGCAGTTTATTCAGATAGTTTAAAATTTGGCGGGAAGGATAGAATACTCCAACAACTGCTTCCTGCTATCAGAAGCACAGAATAGGGCAAATAAATAACAATGTAGAAAAAAATATGATTAAAATAAAAAAATTCTCAATTTTTAGTAGCTTCAACTTGGTCAGAGTAGAACTTTCCGTGATGCAATACGCTTGGACCCCAGTTCATTCTCCTTTTTGCACCAAAATAGACTTCAAAAATATAAATCAACAGATGAACCATGGTATAAAAAATAATAGAATGGTTGTAAGTCACAATTTTTTCTCTTCAGTTCCACAACTAAAAATAATTTAGAACGAGGGGGATGCTTGATACTTGAAAAAATTTATGAAGACAGATTTCTCTTGAAAAATCAATACTGCACTTTGTAGGTTTATTTTTCCCAATTTTTTTTCCAAAAGCGAAACTTTCCTCCAGGAATCTGAGAAGCAGAGATTGAATTTTGAAGCTAGTGGTTTTAAGGTAGCTTCTACTGAAGAGAGATTTCATTGAGAATTCTTCATCAGTAATGTACTTCATCTCTTATTTAAAAATTTGTCTTTGGAATTGATATAGAGGACAATATAGAAATACATAAAAAACGTTTTTTGGAGTTTGATGGATGCTACAAATTGGAGAAGGTTTTTTGTTATTTTAAGTTCCTTGTTAATTTTGAAGAAGTTTGCATTTAAAACACAGTGATCAAAGATAATCCTAAAGAGAACTGTTTCTTGTCTTCTGTTCAGATGACGCGTTTGAAGTTGGGGTGGGGACTGTCAAAAACGCTACTGTAGAATATGCTAACATTTATACAAGTATTTTCTCTATTGCAGAAATCTATGTTTGCTATGATGTTATTTATGCTTGGAGTTTTCTGTAAGTTCTCTTTCGCAGTTTCGGATTCGTATACGGAGTTTCTGATTCCTATGCTATAGGATTCCTATACGGTTAGGAATCCATTGGAACACAATACGGTTTTTATATTCTCTAAAACGTTTATTGCATTGCCGTAATATTTCTGAAATTAAAGAACAGTTGGAGGAAGAAAGTGGATCAGCTAGTAGAGTGCTGTCTGAAAGAATCAGAATTTTTTCTGAATAAAAATGTAATGTCCACTCATGTGACTTTGAGGATAGCCCAAAGTTCGCCATTCATAATAGATGTTGGATTGGACAACAAAAATCCTCCTGGGATGTAAAAAGCACTCTGTAAGAACATGAAATGTAAGAATCATTTCATGTTCTTACAGAGTAGACAACTGAATTATTTTTCAAATATTCACTATGTTATATTCTTACTTTCGGAAAATAAAGTCTGCTCATCGGTTTAATTATTTTTCCTCATATCTTTCCGTTCTACAAATATGATTGTTTTATAAGAATATAGATGTCAGAATCGTGTTAATATAAAACATTAGCTCGGTTTAAGAGTTTTGTTTCAACACATTTACATGAATATATTTTAACAATAAATTCGAATTACTGAATTATCATTATAATGATCGAAATAAATTTTCTGAGAGCAGTATTGTGGAATGAATTCTTTTAAATTATTGTGCAGTGATTTGATTCATTTCAATATTTTTATTTACTAAGCCTTTGCTTGGTCACTTATTCTCCATTAAATAGCATTATTGCTCATATAAATAACATTTAGCTCATATAACTATCAACTTACTTTTACGGTAATCAATTTTGAAAACTTCTTTGTTCTCTTGGCCGTGACCTAAATCTTCCTCTTCTTCTTCCTCTTCCTGATCCAACATTTTGAAACCATCTATAGTTTTACTGGCTTCCAAGTCTTCTTTGGAAGCATCCATCATCATTTGAAGGAAATCGTTTCCTCTCTTAAAGGGAAAAAGAATTAAAATACGAACTAATAACATGTCGGAAAATAAGTTGATCGCAAATATATAAAGAGAAATATATATAAAATCGTGATTATTTTTTTTTTGCTTCCGATGAACTCACAAAATCTGATCATAATTTGCTCGTTTTCGGAGAAAAGAGCTAAATATGATCAGTTAATATAATAAAAAAATAATGCTAAATATGATCAGTTATAATAATAAAAATATAATGCTAAATATGATCAGTTATAATAATAAAAATATAATGCTAAATATGATCAGTTATAATAATAAAAATATAATGCTAAATATGATCATGGTAACTCGTTTTCTCCGAAAACGAGCTAATATTTTCACTTTGTCTGTCTGTAGATATTAAAAATTTTGTTTTTACAGAAAATTTAAAATTTCTTTTCGGGCTGGTTATAGGTATTCTTATTTTATGATTGTAACAATAGCTTCAATACGCTCTCTAACGGTGTAAGAATTTGGGTAAAAGCCAACATTTAACCAATAATGCCAAAATATTTGAGAATTTACATGCTAGGTGAATGAGAATTTACATCGAACCTGTATAATTTCTAAAATACAATTGAACTTGGTGTAACGAACACCAGGTGACCGACAAAATTTCCTCATTATAACCATTATTCACTATTTCGTTGATGAGTTAAATCTACCACCTATGTTTTTTATTTCTAAATTTTCTTCTGATTTGGACTTTTTCGCGAATCGACAGACACTTTCTTTTGTTAGTAGATATGTTTCCGACGGAAGGGTTCGTTTTTTATTTTACAGTCGTAGGTGTTTGGGTAAAGTGGGGGAGCAGGGCCGGAGGCTAGAATACTGGAGGGGTTGGTAGATTGGGGACAGTACCAAAGACAAGGTTAGGTCATAAACTATCCCGTAATCTGATGCGGATGGTCATAAAAGCTAAGTCACCCATTCTATTTTTGTCTATTCCCAGAATTGGGTAGTAGTTTCAACTATCCGAGCACCTAAGAATGTTTCCATGTTTCCATAGTTACCAAAATTTGTACAGTATAGTCGTTTAGTACAGTCGCTCAAAAAAGTATCCGAACACTATGGTTGATTACAGAATTCAGAAAAAATATCTGGCAACGATTTTTTTAGAAATTAGCGATTTGGCAACCTTCATGTCACGTGACAGGAAGGTTGCCAGACCGCTAATTTCTAAAAAAAACCGCTTCCAGATATTTTTTCTGAATTCTGTAATCAACCATAGTGTTCGGATACTTTTTTGAGCGACTGTACGCTCGTTATAAAAGTGAGCAATTGTATTGGAATATCCGTAAGTTAAAATCGTTATAGCTTTCTGCTCATTACAGTCGTGATCTCGTTATTTCCGTGCTCGTTAGAACCAAATTCTATTTCATGTATTTAATGAAAAAAAATGTAACCGAAGATAAAGATCATAAACTAATCTAGGGGTTCTCAACGTGGGGTACGCGGTAAAAATTTTTGGGTTTCGCCGTGAGAGCTCCAAAGTAACTAGATGTAGTAACAAAATAAAAATAACCATTGTTATACTATAACTATAGTTTTATCTATCTACACAAGGGGTACGCCAGTTATATACACATTTCCAGGGGGTACGTGAAGCATAAAAGTTTGAGAACCACTGATCTAATCTATTAAAAATCACGATTTCCAAATATATCTATACATATATTCCAATATTTACAGTTATGGGAACTAGAATATTTCACAACAGTAATGCGTCATGAGACTTCAGAAATTAATTAAAACATATTGCGTTGTTTAAAAAATTATAAAAAATTATATACAGTTTAGAAGTTTGAGTAATGTTTATTTAACTATTTGAGAATTATGAATGACATAAAACAGTAAATATTTTGCTAAATATTCCATCTTCCATAACTCTTTAAATACTGAATGGCTATTGCTGAAAAATGGATTTTTAAATAGCTTTGATTACGATCTGTAATAGATCATCAGTCACATTTTTCCATTAAATGAATATTTTAATTTTATTTTTACAGATAATTAAAAATTTCTCTTCGAAGTGAGATCCTCATTTGACATATAAAGATTCCGTAATATTTTGATAGGCATTGTATTTATGGTAGAATTTTAAAAATTTGGTGGTGGAGTGTGTTGCTGCCTCTTGTTTGTGTCATATATGGGATGGTAAGCATTTATTATTTATATCGAAGTTCACGCGTTATTCAGTCCGATACCAGTGTCATAGAGTATTCACCCAATCAATAATTGAGCCCAATATGATGCAGCCTTCTGGAGAGATGTATGCCCCAAAACAACATAGTCTCTTTTGACTGACGAACAAATCAGCAGACAATTATTTAAAACTTAATAACTGGGATTCATTTATTTATTAACATCTGTGCGATCACTTTGTTGCTCGGATACGCCTTGGGGGGTTGACTAATTATCATTTCTTAGAGTTAGCTCTGCAGCTCTGCAGTCACACAGACTGAATAATGTTTAGTCACAGAGACTAATGAATATGAATATGACTGGTCATACAGATCTCTGGTACATATAGTCACATATGCTATTAACTTTGGTTGAAATCTATCGACCCTACACTAAGATCTTGTCTCTGATCTCAATTCGATCGAAATCTTCGATCCTCGAGAAAAGCACGACGCCACTTTCACATGCGTAGAGTGTGACCTCTTCATCTGACTTTCCTCTTCCTATCGCTGACCTCTTCCTCTCATGTATTCTTTTTGTGTTGTATTGGTACCAATATGACTATATGCATTTTTCCAATCAACCATTAGTTCGAATTTTTACAATTAGTGGACGTTAAAGGCGGAAAATGAAACACCATATTTTCTTTAAAAACGTGCATCTCTTATTCACCAAGGGGTTTCTTCTACCTAAATGCGACTCATCGGGAGGCGTTTCTATTCTGTTTCCCAATTGTCCAAATCGATTTATTATAAGATTCTCGAAATACTCCGGTCACCATATCAGAGGGATTATGAGAGTGCGGGAGTGGATGGGAAGCTTCATATACAGGTGTTGGAGGGAGTGTATATACATGTCTCATAGATTACTCAACCCCGAATTATTATTAGAGAAAGATTAAGAATTTAATAGAATTAAGATTAAAAGAAACAAATTCTGGAAAGCTAATTTGATTCGAAATTTATTTAGTTCAACTGAATTGCACGATCATTGACAGTAGTCACACCCAGATCAATTGACGGAGTGAGTGTTTAAAATAAACGGTAATAGTGAGGGGGAGGGATTATTGGTATTCATGTGTTAGTTTTACATTTGAGCCAAAATAAAAATCGAATCTTTATCAAACTTGAATGTATACAACCCGATTTCTTATGTGTACAAGTATTCCTCTAAAAGACAGTGAAATATGTGCATAAACCAGATTTGTAGGAGAACCCCTTAATATTAATATTACTTAATACATGCCAAAATTAAAGGAAAAATCCCCTTTTTGGAGAAGCAGAGGAAGTGGGAGTTTTATATATCAATTTATATTTTGAAACTTAGTTATATATTTTGATGTCATTCCAAATTCCGCCATAAAGCAAATGAGAAACCTACCTTCGTTTGATACGACTGAATCCCGAATTCAGGAGATAAGGAGAGGAAGCAAATTACAACATTCATCCGCTTTTCCATGGAAAGAGGAATGGAAAGAAAAATTTGGGATAGCAGATAACATTCCTAGCATTATAATGTTCCAAGCATTATACAGTACTGTGGAAATTAGTTGGGACAATAGGAAAATGCAGTAACAAAGACACAACTAAAATATTTATTTGTTTAATAGTGTGCATAGTTAATAGTGAATGTGACCCCCTTAGCTTTAATTACTTCTTCCAGCCTCTCAACCATTGATTCCACTAGCTTTCCACATATCTCCTTCACTTCAGGGTCGTGGTACCACATTTTCATGACAATTTCTATCATTTTGGTTTTCGTCGTGCAATCCATCTTAGATATGCGCGCTTTAATAATGGCCTACAAATTTTCAATGGGGTTTAGATCGGGTGAATTTCCTGGCCACTCCAATACCTTCAAATGTTGCTGGGTAAAGAAGCTTTTAGCAAGCTTAGAATTGTGGCATGGAGACAGATCCTGTTGAAATAACCCATCGCCGTTAGGAAAGAGCTTCTGCAGTGTTGGGACCATTTTCAGAACGCCTCCAGAACGCCTATGTATGCACTTTTTACTGTGCATCATTCCTTCAATGGGGTGAAGCGTCTGTTAGATTAGTTTAGACTTTCAGCAGAAGGTCACGAACAAGTTTAGACTTGCAGCAGTTTAGACTCTACAGCGGAAGGGACTTAGCGTTCCTTCGCTTGTCCCAACTAATTCGAACAGTACTGTAAGTCTTCATTCGCTCTCTAAGTTATTATGGCTGTCACCCGCTTTCGGGAAGGTGGTGAAACAACTACTTGACAAACACAAACCAAAATAGACAAAGATTCATATAGCAAAACAAAATACATTAATTAAAGACATACAAAAAGTGAAAATTATTTTTTTGAAAGATGATGATATCAAATATATCACTTACTATGCCTTTCTTTTCCTCTCTTCCATAACTTGAAGTGTCACATCACGGAAAAAATTTGTTGCATTTCCATCAAAAATTTTAATCTTCAGCAGTTTAAATACGAATGGGGGAAACAAAACTGAAAATGATGAAATAAAATCAGGGTTCATAACTTAGTACTGTTTTTCATAATGCAAAAAAAAAATACTTTGCTTCTTTTCCTATACGAAAGATGAATGCTTCGAATATGCATTCAATGTTGCTCTATTGAGTTGTTTTAACCTTGAGCAGTGCAGATAAATATAACCTCAAACCAGGTTAAAATATAATGCATTCTTCAAACCTCTTTTACCCAAAATTATCATTATGTTTATACACAGAAATTTTTCACTTTAACCACAGATTTCCATTGAGGGAAATGTGTACCTGAACGTTAACCTTTAAGACATAAACATTACATATATTCCTTCATATTTCAAACCAAATTATTGATATCATTATACGGAGACCTGTATTTCTTAAACCCATTAACAACAAGTTATCGTTCCGGCCAAAAACAGAAAGCGCGTTCCTTAATCCGTTAATATCAAATTATGATTATGGTCAAGCACTGTGAGGCACAAAAGAATTACCTTTCATATTGCCACCAGAAAAACTGTCTCAAGCCTCCTGCTGTTTGGTAGAGTAAGAAGCTATAAAGCTTTCAGATACTATTAAAACATGTATTGTTGTGTAAATTAACAATTCGTAATTTAGCATTTGTAGAATTAGGATTTTAATGTTAAATGGTGTTAACTCAGCGGACAGAAAACCTGACATGTCATCAGAAGGTCGTGGGTTCAGATCCCAAACGACTCCAAGGCAATTTTCGTTTATGCCCACATTGATATACAGCATAACAGTGTTAAAAAGTTGATATTATGAAGTGTGTGATTTAAAATTCTACTAATGTATACTAGTTGATAATGTATACTATATTCAGATAATGTATACTAGTTGAATAGAGCTTTTCAATAATAACGTTTCTTTCAGATATGTTTAAATGGCTTTCCTCTCTGCCTCTTTGTCTTTTACTTAATACAGTGATGACGAACAAATGAGACGCAGTTAGTGTATGATTAAAAGTTTCTTATCCAATTTAAATACATGCATTGGTTTATATTTCAACCCCTTTAATCTGTAAGTATAACCCTAAGTTTCCTGCTCTGAAAGTTTTGCGATTTTCAATGCATCATGCGAACCTATTGCAGATAAGGTAAATAACAAAAACTGGCTTAGCATGCAACAAGGTTTTCCATCTTATCGTGGATCTAATCTTATCCTGCCAAAGAGTGCCTTTAGCTGAAGTCAATTCAGTCGCACTATATGAAGTAGTCTTCTGCTTATCGCTTCAGATAGCAAACATTTATCATTACCTGTTAAAGTTTAAAGAGAAAATGATCTTTAGAACCAAAGATTCTTCACCTGACATCCATAACATTTCATTGCATTAAACGAAACGGCGAAATTGAGTTTAATTTCAAATTGTACTTCTTATCTGCGATCGGATTTCTAAACAGGATAGCCAAGGGTTTAAAAAACGTAGTTATTATAAAATTGCATTAGAAAACAATAAAATGCTAAATTTTTGTGCTTGAAACATATTTATATACACATGTTTAGAATATGTATATATATATATGTATTATTATAATATATCAATTAAAACTTATATCATCTTAATAAATACGTAAATTTTAATACCTATGTATAATATGTCCTATGGTCGAGTAGTTACCGCGCTTGGCTACTGTTCTAAAGGACCTGGGTTCAAGCCTCTGGTAAGGCATGGATGTATGTGCCTTTTTTCTGCTGAGGTCCTGCCATTCTCTCAGATCTTCTACTTTCGCATATAAACTGACAGGCTCCTGTCAGACCTCTGTGGCAAACAGTTGCTTGAAGGGGTATTTATTTATTTTGTTTTTATTATGTATAATCTGTAGCATAACCGGGGATAGGGGAAACGGAATTAATTTTTTCCCTTGGAAAAATTTTATTTTAAGAATCATCAGTTCATTAAATTGCATTGACAGAACATTAACGCAGATTTTTAAATCACCCCACCGCAGAAATCTTCCCAATGTCACAGTATACAACTGCACGTTTTTCTAAGTATGATTTTCAAACTTTCCATGAGCCATTGGTATCCTCTTTACTTGGATGTTTAGTTTAAGGTCAAGCGAAAGGAGATTGTACGCTGATTCTCGCTCAACAGATGGCGTTGAAATCGCCCGATTCCTAGGGGGTGGTGAGGGGTGAGATTGACCACAGGGAGGACATTAGGAGGCTCCTGTATTGTTTGAGCTAAAGAGGGGTCAGGAACTGGTTTGTAAAAATAGCCTCAATAGGACGGGAACGCCCCCAACAAGAAGCTAAATACCCTAAGCAAGGCATAGTCAAGTGCGTTATCGCGCAGCTACTGACCCCAATGGTAGTCGGTTCAAATCACCGCGTCGGAAAACATTCTTTTTGCCGTCCTGTGGTCGAGTGGTTAGCGCACTTGGCTACTGAACTAAGGGACCTGAGTTCGAGCCCCGGATAAGGCATGGATGTATGTGTCGTTTTTCTGCCGAGGTCCTGCCATCCTCTCAGACCTTTTACTATGGCATATAAACTGACAGGCTCCTGTCAGACCTCTGTGGCAAGCAGCTGCTTGAGGGGGTATATATTTTTTTATTTGGCCAACAATAATTTGTTGGCCAAGCCCTAAGTTTCAGCCTCCTTGAGCTCCCGATTTCTTTTGCTTTTCACAGCTGAAATAGTACCTACGATGATTTTATTCTTGAATGTTTTTAGTTTTATTGAGTAATTCTTTAGGTCAAACTTCTTTACGTATTCATTGTAAATACACAGATAACCTGTAGATATAGAATTCAACAATTATTCATCTGAAAAAATTATTGCATATTGAAAAAAATTATTAGCAATAGTTTTCTTCAGATGAATAATTCTTTACGTATATTTGTAATTTAATTTTTTTTACGTTTTTATACGTATATATTACCGTTTCAGTTATAAGTCATTCTTCCAAAAAATCAAAAGAAATTAGACCATATCGAAATATTTAATATGGTCTATATTTCATAATTTAATATATATATATATGAGTTTTGTACTGTGATAAAAAGATTTAATTCTGATGGCCAAGGGATTAGCTTACTTGACTACTAATGAAAAGGACCTGGGTTCGAGCCTCGGATAAGGAAATGATATTTCGTTTCTTGTGTTGACTCTTTGGTTCCACACAATGATACTATGATATAGTTATACTCACAGGCTCTTATCAGACCGATATGGCAAGCAGCTGCTTGAAGAATTTTTTTAATAAAAACTTGGCAGAATCTTTTTAGTCTTTGATTTTCTCAGAACGTTGGTATTTTAATGTGATTAATTCTTTTCATTTAATTTAATAATATTCTTTAGCTATTGAAAAGCACATTTAGAAATCCATATCGAACGCTCATCTTGCCAATTTTCTTCCGATGCAACAAAATGTATTGCATCAGACATTTGCAGTCAAATCCCATTGGATAAGTTTTAGTTCTAAATCAGAGATATCTATTTATTCCGAAATGAAATGTCTAAAGCTTTCAGATTTTCTGAAAAGCAAATTTTTTCTTCGTGTATTTATTTTTTTACATTGAGTTATAATAATTGTGAAATTCAAAGGAAAAAACAACAACAAATTTTCCTCTTATTACACAGAAAAAATTGAATTTGATTCAGGGCTGGACTTACACATAAGTTAACTAAGCTACAGCTTAGAGCCTTACGATCATGATGGACCTCAAAAATTAAGTTTGAAGTTTACTATGAAACGAATTTTTTTTAAATTAATATATTATGCAAACACTGTTCATCTCAGCTTTACGTCGAATGAAAGCTTCTGACGCGGGGAATGCCATACATAGCTACGAAAAATTGACCCCTCCCCAGTGCTTTCTTCCACCCTAAGAAAAGGGGGAAATATGAAAATGATTGTTCCCATATATCTCCTGAACGCGAGTGCGGGAAGTAACGAGCTATGGTCGAATGAAAGTTTGTGACGCGGGGAATGTCACAAGCTATAAAAAATGGCCCTTCCCCCTATGCTTTCTTCCTCCCTAAAAAACGGGAAATATGAAAGTCGTTCTACTATATCTTCCGAACGCCAGGACCTACAGTTGTGAGTTAGGTGTTAAATGAAAGTTCGTATAATAACGGTCGTTAACTATTTCGCTCTCACTATTTCTCCCTGATAAAATAGGGGGGGGGGGGGTATTTTCGCGGAGGTCGATTTTAATGAGTCGTATCTCAAATTAAAGCTTATGATGTCTTCAATGCCGTGGTCTACCTCAAACGTGACTCCAAAACGGTGGTAAATGTGACCGATGTTTATGAGTCATATATCAAAGTTTTTGAAGGTAGGGATTTTTAGTGACAACAAAAGAAAATATAAATCAAAAATTTTTTAAAAAATCTACCTTCCTATAAGGCCTAGAAAGGTAGAAAATAATCCTAAAGCATATCGATGGTACAATCAATCACTGAGTTCGTATTCACTTCAAAGGAAGATATGGCACCTGCAATCTTGTTCAATACGTAAATTAGAGCCCTATCTTCCTTCAAAGCGAATACGAACTCAGTGACTGATTGCACATCGATATGATTTAGATTTATTTTCTACTTTTTAGGGCCCTATAGGAAGATAGGTATTTTTAAAAATTTTTTTAATTTATATATTTTTTTAAAACGTTTTTTGCTTCTAAACGAAACAATCGAAAATCAAAGCAACTCGTAAAGGACACTGAAACAACTCATATTAGCATTAACATAATTATTTGATCTTAATAATCCAATCCTGGTTAAAATGGATTTTATATTCATTTCTTCTCCTCCTGAAGGATGCAAACGGAAATTATTATTTAGTATTCATCACTTGTCATATCTAAACGAACGTAACATCGCTTTTTTATTCGTTTTGTAATTATTAATTGCGTGTTACGAAGACGATCACAGCATTTACTTTACGGATCAGGGCTACGTCGGCTGCCGAATCGTCGGTCAATACGAATTTTATCATATGACTACAGTCCGAAATCTTAGCATTATATATTACAACGATTACACAAATGCGCATTTTCTGAAAATACAATACGCTGAACCGCAGGAGTGTAGTGACTTTGTAGTGATCCGTGACACTTGATTGGTTGACTCCACCATAGCAACCAATAGTTGAAGATTTCTAAAAAAAAATAATAAATACCCCTTCAAGCAGCTGCTTGCTACAGAGGTCTGACAGGAACCTGTCAGTTTATATGCCTTAGTAGAAGGTGTGTGACGAAGATTTGTTACTTAGTGAAAATATTTATTTGATTGTAGAAGGCTCAATTATAGAGCTTAACAAGCCTAAACTTTCCTGATAAGATGTGTTTGAATTGGGTTGCCAACATTTTATTCTGCAAATGAATGATACTTATGTATGAAAATTTTAAGAACATTTGATATGAAAATGTGATATATGTTGAAAATACGATTTACAAGAAAATGGCAATATTATGTTTAAATTTCATTTCTCATCAGCAATGCGTAGCTCAATCGGCTAAAAGCAGGCTGTCAAGGCCACCCAGCGTGTTTTTTTTAACTTGCACAGAGCACTCCTGTACACAGGGCCATGGTTTTACGTCCCCATCCGTCGGACGGCACCTTTTCCATCGATCCATGTCTATTTTCTCACTGAGGGGTTTTATTAGGAATAAATCTCAACGCTGGCCCAACTGGGACTCGAACCTGGAAACTGAGATTACGAGCCTTGAGGTCTGCCTGCGGTTAACCTCTGCCCCCAAAAGCGAAAATAAAGCATAATACCAATGATGAAATCAGTTACTCAATGTTGGATTGTTTTACCTCTGAGCGGCACTTTTTTGCACACCATGGGCTCAATGGCCAGGTCACATGGACCCCGAAGGCTCAGAGAAGGTTGGGAGAAGAGACCCACAGGAACAGCTGTTGGGAGACAGATGGTAGCCTCCCGTCAAGGTCTCCAGCGTGTCCTTTAACGTGCACAGGGTATGGCTCTCCCGCACACGGGGCCACGGCTTAACGTCCCATCCAACGGAGACGGCCTTTTCAAGCCAATCGGTGTCCCCTACTGACCGTGGGCAGGGCGGGGGAGTTTTTCGGAGATAAATCTCAACGCTGATCCAGCTGGGACTCGAACCTGGGAACTACAGATTACGAGCCTGGCACACTAACGACTGAGCCACCACCACCACTGCCCCAAAGAAGATATAGCGGAATAATCGTTTCATATTTACCCTTTTTTTTTTTACAAGGGAAGAGGGTGGAACATTCCCCATGTCACAAAATTTCATTTGATGCATAGCTTACGACTTCGCTTTCCGAATAGCAGAACAATCGTTTTGACATTCCCCTTTTTTAGGGGAGAAGAAACCGTGGGTGGTCAATTTTGTATAGTTTATGACACTCCCGCATCACACGCTTTCGTTTGATGCATAACTTGTTACTTTCAAAGCTCGCGTTCTGGAGATATAGAAGAACAATCGTTTTCATATTTCTCCCTTTTTTTTAGGGGAGAACTTTTTTTTAATAGCCTATGACACTTCCCACGTCAAAAGCTTTTTTCTTTATTTGCGACATATAGGACAGAGAAGAATCCTAGAAGCTACTCCTAGCTTAATACAGGCCTTCTCATACAAGGACATGGCCTACTAAGACCGAAGTCACTGCTGACCACTGCCTCAGTTAGAGCTAACACAACACACAAAGTTTGCCTTGCTGGAACAGTCGCTAGCTGACCACCACTATGCCAGTTAAGGCTTTCATTTGAGTATAGCTTGTTACTTTCTGCATTCGCGTTCTGGAGAAAAAGCGGAACAATATTTTCATATTTTTCCTTTTTTTTAGGAGAAAGAAAGCTTGGGGGGGAGGGGTTAAATTTTTTTAAATAGCCTCTAACTCTTCCCGGGTTACAAGCTTTCGCTTGACACATATATCAATAAGATTCTCCATCGCGTTCGAAAGTAATGGCGGAACAGTTGGCGTCAAAACATTTGAATTTGAGAGACACAAACCTGTAAATGTCAAGTGATAAACAATAGGAAGATAGGTAAAAATGCCGCCCGGTGCCGTAGCACTTGTTGCGATATCGCCATCCCTGTGAGGTCCGATGGCAGCGATGTGTGATTAAAGCTTGTGCAGTTCAACAGGAAAAATCTAGCAATACTCATTGAAAGCGGATATTATAGGTGTTCTTGATAGCAAATTATTCCCCATATAACTAAAAATGAAATAAAGAAATTTTAAAAAGTTAAACAAAAGTGCCTATTTTTTTTTATATATGTCGTAACAAATAAAATTACCAAATGAATTTATATCATTTTTGAAAAAGTGGTTATAAGAATTTCTATTATTGTTTACATTGTAAGTGCACGTTAAAGAACATGCTGGATGGCCTTGACGGGAAACTACTATCTGTCTCCCAACAGCTGTTCCAGTGGGTCCCCTCCCCCAATCTTCTCTGAGCCTTCGGGGTCCTTGTGACCTGGCCATTTAGCCCATTGTGTGAAAAAAAGTGCCGCTCAGAGGTAAAACAACCAACAACTCAAACAAACCTAATACAGTATGAATATTTTCTCCTGATTTTACCAGTAAAAGTGATGAACATATACTAACATACGTACCAGCAAAATGTTAACCAGGATACTGAGGCAAAGTGAAACTAAAAGACTGATTTTTTTTTAACATTTTTATGAAAATCACGATTTTAAAGTTTACAGCTACTGTTCTTTATTAATTAATACATTTATGTTTTAACACCAGGTAAATATATATATGAGAGAGGGCAGGATGTTAGCAAACAAATTTTCGTCTTTCAGTGGGAGAATAAAAAATAATGTATGTGAGCGAGTTCAATTGGAGCAAGACACGAAGATCGGTCGGGTCGTGATAGGGATAATTTAAATTTGGAGAAGGTGATTGAACAAGAAAAAAGAAACAAACAAACTAATAGACTCTTTCTATATGTTTTGATTTTAATGAGGTAAATTTTAAATTTTAAAATGGAAGTACTTTCAATAGTTCACATTTATTTATGTGCGATAATAATTCCAATTGCAACAAAGAACTAATTTAAGAATACTTGGAAAACGAAAATGAAAAAGTGAGAGACAGTTTTATGCTTTTCTTGATCTAGTTTAATATGTTATGCAGCACTAATTCTGTTATGATTTCCAGAAATATCATCCTGACAGAAAATTATTAGCATAGAAACGGCGATGAATCATTCTTTTACCTTCGTTCAGAACTTATTGCATAATCAAAATAGCAAAAACCTGTAAATTTGTTTATGACAACAATAATAATGTTCCTTTGAAAAGAATAAATCTAAAACCTTTTAGCAATCCTAACGACATAAAATACAACAGTAAGATAATAATCCAAAAATATTTTGCATTAAGACAACTTACTGAAAAATAAAAATCTGAAAATGCCAGGTGCGAATGAATTCCTGGCATGGGTGACGAAAGGGTTGTTGGGGTCGTTGTGAGAATTAATTTTTGTGGCAAAAGCGCTGCTGGCAATCACATCCATCGTAAAGGCTCCGAATATTCTAGTCGGAAGGAATATCAAATTAATAATTATTCATATTTTATTCAGGAAACATATTACATACACTGGTTTCCATAAATTATGGAAAAATGGTAAAAACGCCATAATTCGCCAAAACATTGTGCGATCCTCACCAAACTTGTTCATGTAACCAGTAAAGTAATACCGAGTCAGCATATCGTATGCAAATTAGTTTGGTTTGCGTCAGTTTGCGTAATCGCATAAATAAAAAAATAAAATAAATACCCCCTCAAACAGCTGCTTGCCATAGAGGTGTGACAGGAGTCTGTCAGTTTATATGCCATAGTAGAAGGTCTGAGAGGATGGCAGGACATCAGCAGAAAAACAACACACACAACCATGCCTTACTCGGGGCTTGAACCCAGGTCCCTTAAATCAGTAGCCAAGCCTGCTAACCAAGCCTGCTAACTGCTGCCATAGCAGCATAAAAACGGGTGTTTTGGAGTGGATCGCTATTTTGTGTTGTAAGTGTGAGTAAAGAAATTTGAAATAGCCATTTTGTAGGAATGACTTCGAGACGTTCGAGAATGGTTCGCGGAACACGAGAAAGACTTCCAGGTATTGCCCTGGCCTTTAAATTCCCCAAATATCAATCGAGTATCTGTGGTTTGTGTTGGAACAGCATATCTTATCTGCTGCAGATCAACCACGTAACTTGCAAGAGTTAAAGGATCTGCTGGTAACGTGTTGGTACCAGATACCACAAGACACCTTTTGATGCTTCGACGGCTAAGAGTTGTTTTGGCGGCACGTGGCGGACCAGCATCATATTAGACGGGTGGTCATAATGATTTGGCTCTTCGGTGTATATTATATACATAACTACGGGAAATTATAAAGAACTGATTATATCAATCTTGAAATACATACTATTTATTAAACTATGGTAAGAAAAATTACGTTTAAAGAACATACATAAAGTCATATTTTAATGAGATGGATGCAGCTGCATTTTCCGGACGATTTCACCAAAAGTTGTTTGTATAATGGATGTCAACACTATGAGCTCCTTCACCAGTACCGGAGGGCCACAGAAAATATTCTCGGGGGCCCGAGTTTCCCATCCCTGTTCTAAATATTTCCCAAGAAATTGTTGCAACATTTTATTTTAAACTCTTATTTTTTGCTTCTAAAGAAATTATTAAACAAAATTAAAAAGAGTACAACGAGAACAGAAATAATAACTATTATTTTTAGTTTTCGAATGAAAATTCCTTTTTATCAGATGTTTCGTTCAGTCATTAGTATTGTTGATGTGAATATTTCCAGTTGAGTGATTGGTAAAGCAATATTCATGAGAACGTTTACATCTTTGCAAGGGCCTCAAATGAATGGTATTTATGCAATTAATTCAAAAGTGTATTAAGTCTATTGATCCATGATTTACCGTAGCTACTGATCAAAGAAACATGGATAAGGTATGGATGTATCTTTTCTGTATTGTCTTTATGTGAGATTCTGTCTTCGTCATAGTTCTTCTCCTAAGTCACATTAAACTGACAGGTTCCTATCAGACTTCTAAGGCAAGCAGCTAATTGAGGGAAATTTAACTTTTGTATTGTTGACTTTAATTGGCAAAAAAGGATTAAAAAATGAAGTTGTTTTTAGTTCAACATCTGTGATTATATTTCATTTCCTCTCACCTCTTACAATCGACATCAATTCCTTTCTCAGATACTGCCAGCAAATTTTCCACTGTTGTTTTAGCTGAATCGTTGATGATGCTTGCTATCTAATGGGAATAAAGTTATTTCAAATTAACAAACATGTATTCTAAGAGTAGTTAAGATTATTTGATTTGTGATATATGCAAATGACAATAGAGCGATGAAAAGATTTAAACAAATTATACAAAGGATGTCATTCACTTTTCTGTTAATCCCTTTCTGTAGTGAACATCTTTAGTGGGACTTGTAAAAGGTAGCGTCGCGATCTTTACCCGATCGAATAGTGAAAATATGATCTTTGGCATATATTTCAAAAATGTGCTACCTCATGAAACGTTTATTTACAGCTTGGAGTGAAAGAGGGCGAGAGTGCCTTCTTATAGTTCAAAATTTTCTGCCCTAAGATTTTCATGTTCATTTGTATATATGGCATATACTTTTCATTAATATTTGTTAGTTTGAAATTATTATTCAAGTTAGGTATGGACGAAAAAAAATAATTTATCGAATGAAATATAATTGCGAAGAAATAATTTGCGGACAATATGCTCTTTTCCGATTTCTAACACTATTTGCAAGGGGGAGAAGGAGTAATTCATACGTATATGGAGGATGACTTTTATACTTCTACCTTGGTATTATTAAAATAACACTCACAAGTAGAGTGAAAGAA
Organism: Ryuthela nishihirai; assembly: GCA_038380435.1. NCBI lineage: Eukaryota > Metazoa > Arthropoda > Arachnida > Araneae > Heptathelidae > Ryuthela > Ryuthela nishihirai. The sequence continues at coordinate 13,694,097 of JAWZYU010000004.1, forward strand.
ATAATCCTGGTTAAACAATGTTTAATATATTGTTACGACAGAAGGAATCTGGCATCCGAAAGCAAAAAGTATCAGCCAACGAATAAGAACTTTGGGAGAATTTGAAGAAGAACAGTGGAGCGTGTAACGATCGTGTGTTTTAACGGTCGAGGGTTCGAAAATGGACGGTTAGCTGTTCTGAGACAGTGCGCGTTAAGTATAAAGAATTATCTTTATGTGTTGTGTACGCGGGAAGTATAAAAGTGATATCTTTTATGTGATGTGTACGCGGATGTTCAAGCGACATGGTAATCAAGTAAAAAGGTAATATTTAGTGGAATAGACAGAGCTAATGTTATGTGCTCTGCACAGGAAGATTGATGACTTGTGTATGGTTAATAGTTGATTTGTTAATAAGATACTTCATCCATATTTTCTTTGTAACAATTTACCTTGTATTGAATTTGGTTTTGAAATATAGCTTTTAATACTCACGCTCAGTGGCTATCCATTTTTGTAATCCGCAACAATATGATATGAAATGTTAAAGAATATGAATGTATCGTTAAAGAATATTCAATGCAATGGTAAGTGAAATATCAGCTTTAGAAAGATTTTCTTTAAAGACGAATGCTTCCTCAATATGCGGTGCTTACTTGCAAATGACGGAAAATAATTTCTGGATTGTCTTTCTAAGAAGTTTAATGCTCACGAGTGTAGGGTAACTAAGAGGAAAGAACTAGGTCATTTTACCTCTTTGTTATAGATTGCAATACTATCTATTTTAACGTAATATATAAATTTTGCAGTTATTAAGAAAAAGAGGAAAATTAGGGCCGTAACGTACCGGGTTGTGAGCTTCCTAAGCGGTCCTTACGACCATTTCATTGCTTGAGATTCTTCTCACAAGTGATATAATCAATTAAATATGACAAAGCCCTTAGTGTTAAGTTTAGTGTACTAAAACGAAGGTCAATGATCAAGAGCAGTTTTGCATCTAGAGCAGTTGTTTGCCGACCATTTCGGAGAAATGTACTCGCTAGGAATTCTCATTCTTTCTGACGACACTTACGAATTCTCATTTTTTTTCTGCGGACCCTCTTCCCATCATCTGAAATATTTTAACTAAAATATAGATCCTTTCAACGAGGACTCCCTGAAAGTTACAAATTTTATCTCTAGTTCTTATCGGTTGTTAATTTATTGATTATTTTGTTATTTAAAACTAAACGTTTTGAAATTAAAAATTAAATCCTACAGAAATAATTTTGTCTTCAGCAGACAATCACATACTGTGATTAGCATGAGATAGACAATGTTGCCATACTGAATTGACATAATTTAAACCAAAAGCAATAAAACATAACGCTGTATGTAACCGCGGTAAATGTAAGATTTTCTTTAGAGCTTTCTAAAATACACTGCACGACATTTAAATTGCTCCACCCAGAAGGATTTTGGGGATAGGAATGAAATGGACCACACATAGCAATACATATTGGCATACCATGATTTAATTTGCCCCCACTTACAGCGGTTAGAAGATGAGAACGGCAATACAGGCAGCAATACGGCGGGGCATGGAGTCATACAGTCGATGGATATGGTCCTGGAGAATTGCACACCAAGTAGCGTTGACTTGCTCCCATAATTCATCGAAATTCGAGCCAGACGGTGAGAGGGTTGCACACGTCGTCCAATGTGGTCCCACAGATTTTCTATTGGGGATAAATCTGAAAATCGTGCTGGCCATGGCAATACTTGAACATGTTGCAAACATTCTCTGGAGATCCTAGCAGTGTGTATACGGGCGTTGTCATGCTGGAAAATGGGATGCTGCATGCCTCCCAGGAATGATAACAAAACGGGCTGGAGAAGGCGCTAACTTATCATGCAGCTGTCAGTGTTCCTCTGATGCGGAGAAGAGGTGACCTGCTGTCATATCCAATAGCACTCAATACCATTATGCCTGGCTGACGGGCGATGTGCCGGTCACGAAAAAAAGTTGGATCTGTCCTGTCGCCATGCACGGACCCATAGATCGTCACCACCCACACAGAAACGGGATTTATCACTAAACACAACAGTGTTCCATTTGTGACCCCTGTTCGCATGACTTCGGCACCTAGCCAGACGAGTGCTATGATGGTTTGCAGTCAATGGCAGTCAACGTAACAGTTGCCTAGAGTGCAGGTGTGCCTCATGCAATCTTCGGTTTACCGTTTGGGTCGTTATGGGGTCGTCCATGGCTGATGGCACAGCCCGTCGAATATCGCCTGCAGTACTCTGTGGTGACGAACGTGCATGTCGAACAAGGCGCCTATCAAGGAATCGGTGGGGAAATCTCCATTACTACCTTGTTTGGAAAGCTCGTAGAATTTTTTGAATCATCGAAAAGGAAAAATGTGATGCCATGCTGACATCCGTTGGATGGTACCAGGAAAAATGTGATGCCATGCTGACATCTGTTGGATTGTACCACTCGCTCTGTGACGCACGCTAGAACCTTCATTTTGCCACTGTTGTCAACAGTGTCCAACAGTCGACATCCCGATGAACATGGGCAACGACACGACGTGAAATCCATCCAGCTTCACATAGGCCTATAATTCTTCTTCTCTCAAAAGCATCCAAATGGCTATAAACCAGCCGATGGCGTGTACCTGGCATTTTCGGCCTTCGTTGAACAATTTCCAAGCAAAACCACCTAATCTCAACCGTTCGCACGACATCCACCTGCATAAACACAATGCCATCCCTGTTCCTTCTTGCACCTTTTTACTCTTAAGTCATCCTTACGTCATTAGCTCCCGATTATCATCATTTGCATATGTCAACTGCGCAACCCACCCTTCTATTTTGCATGTTTGTACGACATGTCCTTCTGGGTGGGGCATTTTCATTATCGAGCAGTGTATTAAAAATAGGTCGGGAATCTCTCTTACTGCCTTGTTTGGAGAGCTTGTACAATTCTCTGAATCATCGAAGAGGAAAAATGTGATGCCACCAAGCTTAATGTTGTGGTTCACAGCTTTGAGGATATCATGACTCTCAACAGTGGTTGAGGAAGTAAAAAGAGTGATTGACAGGAATAATGATAGCAGAGGACGCAGGGAGTAGTGAGGTTTTATCTTTTAACTGATCTATTTGTAAACATCCCTATGGTTATCGTAGGGAACATAAACAAATAACTTAGTGAAGTTACGTGTATGTAGGGATTGATGTCGTACTTTTCGCCGTAGTAGAAGGAATGGAAAAGTTGATAAGTTCGGAGTTCCTTGAGGATTGCAGTTGGGAAAATTAATGTGCTCAGATATGTTGATAGAAGTCTGTGAGAAACATTAAGATGGCGGTCGATCATGCAAATTTAGTTGACAATTCATAATTATAGTATGTAGAGAGTGGAGTGATGACACATTGTCTCCTTTCCGATGCAGACTACATTATTATTTAATTTACCCTGATAACTCTATACAATGTAATTTCACAGCCATGTTGTTTCAAAAGAATTAATTCCAGATTTTTTGATTAAGGCTACATTTGAATTATAAAATTATTGTGAATTAATTTGGAACAACATTATCTTCTCATTATCTTATCATAATTTTAGCTTGAAACTAAAATGCAACAATAATGTAAGTAGCATACTTACTTTCCTCATTTTTCCGGAAGTAAAAGCTGGTGTGATGGTGGTACGAACCAGTTTCCATTTCTCTCCATTGAGAACTGACACCATATTGTTTACTATGGGATCACCAAAATCAAAATCCTTTAGAAACAAAAGAGAGGAATGTTTTTCACGAGATAAAAATTAAAAATATTGCTTGCTGGTACACCAAAAACAAAAACTCAATTTCGAAACAATTTTGTTGTTTTATAAAAGGAAAAAAATAACTTATTTAAAAAATGATGAGTTAGAGTATGGAGTGATGAATCGCTTTTAATCAGAATCGTGGGCAGGAGGAAAAGGCGTAGGTTTGGACATATAGTTAGCATGCATAATATATATTTATGAAGTGTCCTTAATTGATTGAAGAAAGGATGTAAACTTAGAACTAAGTACAGGTAATGGACAAAAAAAGGAAACAGCTAAGTAAAATCATTAAAAACGGTGTTGGACCACAACGTGAGTCCAGCACAGCCTGTATATATCGAGACATAGAGTCTACCAGTATCTGAAAGTCAACAAGAGGGATACGACACATTTCATTCACATGAAACGTGTTCAATTCCTGCTAGTACAACAGAGATGGGAAATTCTGCCGGAGACGTCGTTCCAGAAGTTCCCATAGGTTTTCAGCTGGTTGATATCTGGTGACTGTGGTGGCCATGGTGTGTAAAAACGTTCATTCTCATGCTGAGGAGCATATAGCGCAATGGTTTGAGGAAACCACTGTGCTACATGTTCTCTATTGATGGGAGCATTGTCTCCTCAAAGACAGCTCTCTCTTTATGAAAGAAATGCCATCACATTAAATGAAGATGATCACTCAGAACTGTCAAAGAGCGATTGGTATTAATCTTACCATGTAAAGGAATGAGTGCACCCAAATCATGCCAGAAGAAAGCATCCACACCATTATAGAACAGCCAGAACCCTTAACAGTAGGAAACAAGCAATCAAAGTTGTAAGCATCCTTCGTTTAGTACCACACACGTGTTTTCTATTTGTCGGAAAAAAAAGTGTAGGATGATTTGTCAGAACATATCACATTTCTCCATTTCTTGGGCTTTTTGCACACTACTAGATACGATGACATACTTTGACAGGTATAATGAGTGGATTGTGAAGTGCAACTCAACCCTGATATTCAGGTCTATGGAGTTCTTGCCGTACTGTTTTTGACGAACTGGACTCTTGAATCCTACGTTGAAATCAGAGCACAACTGATCAGCTATAGCTGGCGGTTTCGCTTTGCACTATGCCCTAACACTCGAAGTAACACTCACGTTTTCAACCACTGTTGCCTTTTGAAGATGATGTCTTCTATTTAGATTACCATACAGACATGACCTTGGAAACTGTTTCTCGTGAAACATTAGCGAGTTCAGCTGTCTTATTGACCCAAACTCTTGCCAAACATTCTCCAACGAAATCTTCTCTCGAAGACATGACTGGAAAAAAGTTGCTCCTACGCAAGTTTAAATTCAGTTCATTTTAACAAAATCACATTCATAGTTGAAAAAATAAATATTATCATAGAATACGTTAATAAAAATAATTCAATCAATAATTAGTAGAAAATATATAATCATTTAAACCAAAAAAATAATGTTACTGACATGGTGATCGAGAGAATTATGAATTTACATTTTAATATTTTTTATAAGCACTAGTACTGTATATTTTTAAATGTCATTGTGAAGTCTAGTAAATGAAAAACAAAACATTACAGTGTTTATTATTGCATTTAACCGTGTCGTGGAGCCCTGGGCGTCTACCCCTGCCTTTTCACGGTCATGTATTTCAACATATAAACTGAAGAAACTTATCCTGAAGTAACTAACACAACTTAGAAATTTTATTATGTGTAATGAAGTAATGAATGTGTTATTAATTTACTGCTATCATTACATAGATACACAATCAGTACATCAAGTATCAGTATATCAATCAGATATCAAACAAATATTTTTATTTCATAAATTACAAAGTAGATATTGGAATAAAACTATATATTGGTTGACATAATTTTGCCTCATAACTGAAGAAATTACTAATCAGTTAAAATACAAAACATGATATGTTAAATATTTTTTAAAATTTAAAATGCTCATAATCGAAGTGGAGTATAACTTATGTAATTAGAATTAATTCAAGAAGGTTGGTTCTTACCCTTCTGGAAGAGAATGTGTTAAAATCTTTCACCAGAATATCTCTGAGAAGGTCCGGGTCTCCAACCGTCAAAATTGGTTTCGATCCCTCAAATGCACTGTTAATAGAAATAATTTTTACTTCCACTTATTCATGCTTTCATAAATATCAAAGTATGTGCACTTTAGCAAAATTAAGTGGTAATTTCATCATTATCATCATCATCCTCAAGCAGCCATGGGCTACGGAGGTCCAAAAAGACGTGCAATTTAGTTCTTCAAGCATGTCTGTCCTGAACTACATCTGCTGCATTCGGCCACTGCACACCAATTCTAACAAGGTCCTGTTTGACATTGTCTGCTCACCACATCCTAGGTCTCCCCTTCTTCCTGAGGCCTTTAGGCACATTGTTCATAACCCTATTTGCCAATCTATAATTATCCACACGGGCTACATGGCCAAACCAACGTAGACTGCACAATATGCTGTTTATAGGGTTGCCGACTCCTTTGCCTAACTTCATCATTAGTTACAAAGTTGAACACCTAATGCCCAAGATATTGCGTAAGCATCTAGAATCAAAAGCATCTAGTTTCCTGTTATCTTGTTTACACAGCGTCCAAGTTTTACTTCCATAACTAATCCTAGAAAGAACCAAACTATTATACAGTCTAATTTTAGTCTTTAGGTGCATACGCCTATTTCTCCACACTCTCCATGGATTCTTAAAAGACCCGGCAGCAATCCCTATTCGTCTGTTAATCTCATGTCGCACATCATCAGTTTCTGTTACATAGCTCCCAAGATAATTAAACTGTGACACCTGCTCAAGACTGCAACCATTCAGATTAACTGAATCACAGCCTGCCTGACCAATTTTCATCACTTTAGTTTTCCCTCTGTTTATAATCAAACCTACTCTACTACCAGTCACATCAACAGCTCGAATGAAAGAGTTCATCTCATCAACATCATTTGCCAAAAGGGCTAAATCATCAGCATAATCTAAATCAGAAATTTTCGTATCTCCAGCCCATTTAAGGCCAAAATCTTTCCCTTGAAGTGAATTTCGCATAACATAATCAATAACCAAGCTAAAGAGAAAAGGAGACAAAATGCACCCTTGTCGAACACCAGAAGTAATGCTAAACAAATTGCTACAAGCCTTACCAACTCTCACACACGACTCAGTGTTATTATAGAGAGCTTTCATTATGTTAACTAACTTGTCTGGTATACCATATGATTTCACAATCAACCACAAATTATGACGATCAACAGAGTCGAAAGCCTTTTTGAAATCAACAAAGCTAGCAACCAAAGGTTTCTGAAACTCTAAACATTGCTCAAGGATCTGCCTAAATGAAAACATCTGATCCACACATCCCTTACCACTTCTGAATCCACATTGCTCATCACGCAATTGACTGTCAACCAGATTCTTAATTCTATTAAGCACAATCATGGAAAGAACTTTACCTGGAACAGAGAGTAGGCTGATACCCCTATAGTTATCACAAGAACTGCAATCACCTTTTTTGAAAATAGGGATAATAATAGCTCTGGTAAAATCCTTAGGAACCATGCCTTATCATAAAAGATATTCAGAATTTCAGTCATCCAAGTGGTAACCGAAATATTCTCAGCTCTAAGCATTTTCGTAGTAATTTCATCTACCCCTAGGGATTTATGAAGTTCAAGTTTAGAAATAGCCAAAATAACTTCAGATTGTGTTATAGGGCCAACATTAAAGCCACCAATGCATCTATCATCATTGCAAACAATGGGAGTAGAACTAACCACATTGTTTAGAACATCACTGAAATGCTCAGCCCACCTATTCATGACAGAATCCTCACCTTCTATAACCTTACCTTGTTTATTCTTCAATCCCTGTATGCCTGTCCGTTTTCAACCACACAAAACATTAACTATCTGGTACAGCTCTCTGCTGTTGTGCTGTCTAACTGCTTCCTCGGCTTTGTCAGCCAAGCCATCAAGCCAAAGATTCTTATCCGCAGCTAACTGATCCTTCACTCGTTTATTACGTTCTCTGTAATGCTTTCTATTAGGACTAGTAAGGTATTGATTAAGGACATTCCTGCAGTTCTTTTTTTCTGAAATAAGCTCAAGTGCCTTATCACTCAGATAATTCTGTCTCCTCTGCTCCTTTTTTCCTAAAAGAGTACTGTTAGTGTCCAAAAAAGCCTGTTTAAAATGATCCCATTCTTCCTCGACTTTAGTAGTAAGCATACCATGACTGTCATAATGACTGAGTAACCTATCTTTGTAAGCTTTAGCTATAACTATGTTTTTCAGAGCTTCAGCATTAAAGTTAAATTTTTTAACCCTAGCACAACACTTTTTAAGTTTAAGTTGCAAGATACTTTTAGCAAGGTAATGGTCAGCTCCAATTTCAGCTTCCCTATATGACCTGGTATTCCTAATAGAACTAGCCCATTTGCTGTTAATTAATATGTAATCAACCATTTTCTTATGCAGCCCATCAGGTGAAACTCATGTGTACTTATGTATGTCGCGGTGTTTGTAGTAAGTGTTAGTTATTCTGAAACCATTGAGTTTACTTACCTGTAAGATACGTTGCCCAATGCCGTTGCAACTACCAATACCAAAAGGGCCTATCACCCCTCCCCAAAGGTTAGAGTCAGTACCAACTTTGGCATTGAAGTCACCTAGAACAAGGGTAATATGTCTTCTTGAGAGAATTCAAAATCTCCTGAAGTTGTCCGTAAAATCTATCCTCATCCTCATTGGCATCCTCAGTGGGGACATAACAGCAAATAACATTCAAGTCCTTATAATGCTTGTCTGAAATTTTGCTATAAGAAACCTTTCGTTAGTGCACTCATGTCTTAGAAGAGCATCACTAGTGTGTCTGTTGAGAAGCAGACCCACGCCTTGGTGATGTTTATTGTCTTCCCTGCCTGAAAAGAGAAATTTAAGATTATTTTTAAAAATATGATCTTTATCTGTCCATCTGGTCTCTTGCAAGCCGAGAATATCTAAAGTACAACGGTGGATTTCTTGTATGAGGACATCAAGAGAAAAGCTCTGTGCGGAGTGCTCACATTCCAACTACCTGTGGAGAGAAAATGGTTAGTGGGATGTTTAAAGAAACCATGTTTATTGAGAGAGGGAATGCCGACAATATCAAACAGCCCATTAATCGCAGGCATGGGGCAAAGTCCCGTTCCCCCACCACTAAAGGCTGAAGCCATCTACATTGGAAGACTTCCTCCAATGTAGAATTTGACGATGCCAGTAGAAGCAAAGAGTTCAGATGCCTGCGATGACCTCTGCTCAGGATTATCCACCAGCTGATAAACATATCCTGTGAATCTATTCACTTGGGGCTGTCAACCCACAAACAAAGAGAAAACACAGCGGAAGATTTTCCCTCCACAGAAGCCCACCAGTGCAACAAAATCAAGATCCATAATCAAGCTCAGAGCCATAATTCCATTCAGGTTGGTATATATGGTCAGCACCAGGACCCTGTGTGGTTGATCACTCCTCAACAGGGTAGAAAATAAAAAGAAAAGTAGCCAGAACTGTCCAGATCAGTTGGCCACACTAATCTGGCAGCCCTCCACTTCCGTTCACTTCCACAAGAGAGTATCTCTTTTGAAAGGTACTAACAGTCTGCACCACGAGAAGGCGGGGTCTCGACATTAGGTGCTAGGCCTGGCCGGTTCTATGCATCATCACAGGGGATTAGTGTATAGCTCTCCCTCCAGTGACTACCTAGCTACTTAACTTTACAGACCAAGTGGTAATTTAGAACTTATATATTTATATATCAGAAAATATTAAATGAAAAATATTTATGCATCAGAAAAGAAACAATGATGCAAATTGGATGTGCTCTTTAGAAGCAACCATAATTCAAAGAATTTATTGACGAAAGGAAAATTGAAACCAGTAAAACAGCGTTCCAATTCGAATCTGTTTATTTGCCTGAGGATAAAAGAAAACGATAATAGCGAAAAATAATAGAAAAACTAGAAGGATATCATATCGACTTTGGCGAATATGGGATGTTCATTGTGAGAGAAAATGAAGTTTTTCATTTTTCGTATTTTGCACCCTTAAGAGTAGTAATTTGTACTAATGGGGGATTGCAAAATGTGAAAAATAATAAGATTATTGGCCCTACAAAATGCAAAAGGCATATCTCATTAATCCCTTAATATGAAAATGTTGTATTTTTCTTAAAGTTAACGGGCAAACCATCCAGTATATATATACATAACAAAATAATTTGTTTAATATTGAAAATTTTATAATTAAGTAGTAAATTTCTAAAACTAAGGAGCAGCCGGTCTAATTTTAATCAATTTAATTTAATTAAAACACATCTGACTCAATTATATTTGCTCTTCATCAATACATTCTAACAACAACATTTCCAATTTCTGGTATAAATATATCGTTGCAAAATAATTCAAGATTTACATTTTCTACATTTAGTGTTAATTTGAAGGATTTGAAAACTCTGAATCATCATACTTCGTTGGTTCCTTAATCGATTCAAAAGGAATTTTCATCAATCGCTCAAAACAAAAAGTTGCATTTTTCCATTCCTCCTATTGTTGAGGGGACAAACTTTTGCTGATGATGTAAATCTCTTGATCATCACACTCCACCATTAAAATATCAAATTTCTAGCAATAGTAGGTTTAAAAATTTGCAATATTGTTTAAACGTTTGAAGTTTTCAAACTTTTCCATCCCCAGAGGGCTCAATTAAAACTTTTGGGAGATTCAAAAAACTTGAATCGTATTAGCTTTATTCTATCCAATAATCTATCCAGTCCAAAACGTTATTTTAATTTATCACTAAACATGAAAAATTGTCTCTTAAAAAAACGTTTTCCCAACCCCACCGGAGGTAGAGGTGAAAATCACTATTGTCAATGCAAACTTCATAATATTCATATTTCACAACCAAAATATTAAATTTCTGAAGTAATTACATCTGTTGTAATATTCGTTTGACATTTTTGAATTTTAATCTTTTTTCAGGCGTAATCTTTTTAGAGGGCGTAATTATAGCTATAGAAGGATTCCGAATGTGCGAAATGTAAGAGCTATTTTAATATCTTTCGAACCCAAACCGAATCTTTAATTTATCTCTAAAAGCAAAACAGGTTCCATGTCTACAGACGGACGACAAAGTGAAACATTAGCTCGTTTTTTTTTCTGAAAACGAGCTACAAAAAGAAACAGTTTGTCTGCGCATAACGTTTAAGAAATAATATAATGCAATGTTTAGTTACATAAAAGCTGTTGTGAGAAAACACATTATGGCTTCGCCCATCATGGATGCTACCAGAGGATAACTGTGTGACAAAGATGGACGATTCAATACTACTGCTTGAAGTGTCACATTTAGCAGTCGGCCATATTCCGATTTTTCCACCAACTTTCAAAATGTGTGGACATTTTGCTTTGGAATTCTGTATTTGAATATTATTTGCCGTTTTTATTGCTTTTGTTGGTAGCTTTTTTTTTCTAAATTTGAAATGTAAATTATAAAAGCCTTCCTTGAAGCTATCTTATTTGGAAATAAATTGATTGATTTATTTATCGATTGAGAAATAACTACCAGTATATTTTTAAAACTATAAATACATATGTCATAAATATTTGAAAACTGTCTTTCGGCAGAAGCGCTAGCATCGATTTTGCGCTACAATGCAGCATATATAGAAGTCGTCTACATGTGGCAAAGAACGTATAAGGAGAAGAGGTTCAGCTTTGACAAAGCGTAAGTGGCGACCTCAAGTGGTGTTTCGATTCGTATCGTGCATTTGTTCAAGCTGGGAAGCAAACAATAAGAGGCAAAGGGATTATGCATCAAAAAATTTATATTTTAAAAAAGGAAAAAAAAGTGACTGCACTTTGTATTTGAAAAAAATAATATCATGATTTTAATAAAGGTTTATTTTCTCCATTGGAATTATTTTTCGTTGAACTAACAATTATGTATTGAACGGATAGAGAAGATTTGAAATTAGCCTGAAGTTAATTTATAGAATAAATTATTACAATTAGAAGCTTTCTCGGTTGCATAGAAACAGGAAACAGAACTGATATTAATATACTCTGCAAGGATATCAATGGGAAATTATTACATAGGAAAAGCGAAGAGAATGGAAGTTGACAGTAACATGTAATTACAAAAGCGTTCGTCCCCTGTAATGTTCGTTTCACCTCTACGCCAAATGCACGATACTCGATTTTACATTAATCTCTATGGAAGCTTAACTTCTTCTCCTTCTACATTCTTTGACATGTGGTAGCTACTTAATCTATGGGGTTACATCCCGTGAGAGTGCCTATGACATGAATTCGCAAGATTAAAGGTATGTAAGAAAAATAAACAAGCGTCTAGATACTGGAAGATTCCCTTTCACTATGCAGGTGTGTAGGGACTATTATTTTCCAGTTGAACTAATCGCTAAAGGAAATTGCTCTTTCCGGCCCCAGATTCCGCGCATGCTGTAGCGGTCACTAGTAGTCACTAGTAGAATCATAGAAAAATAATAATTTTTCCTCAATATACAAGAAAAAAATTTCTCCCTAAATTACTAACGTAAAGAAAATTAACATTAAATACGAAACAGAAGTAACAACACTTAGCAATAACACATTACAAACAATATTCAACGCAGTTGTACTTACAGTATAATTGCATAAGACTCGCATTGCGAGCTAATGAAGGGACTGTAAAGAGGAAATACGTCAAAAAGAATATAATGGTAAATGCTTGTTTTTAAACGCAAAATCTTGGTTTTGCATATAGCTACCAAAGCAATTTCTTTTTCCGCACTGAAAAAACCCCTGATAAATGTATAATCTCATTAGAGAAACTATTTTGACTAGATGACACTAAGCTGGATTAAATATTTATTACAAAAATAATAAATAATCTTTAAGCAGACGATATCACTGAACTTTCAATGAACTTGAAAGTTCAACGGAAAGCTGTTCGACGAAAAAAAATCCTCGCCACACGCATGCGCAGTGATAGGAGTTTTCCAGGTGTTAGATGTTTCTTAAAAAAAAAAAGGATTTTATTAGATGCTTCTGAAAAAAAGGATTGAGATTAGATGTTTCTGGAAGAAGGTTGCGTACCCTTTTTAAATACACTGCTATAGGACAAGCTAAATTTCCCCCCCCCCCCCAAAAAAAAAATAGATAAAAATAAAACGGTATCCACTAAGCGTTGTCATCGCAAAAGTTGTTGCAATTTTGCTGCAGCTACACATCCAGCACTTACTGATTTGTTACCAGCCATTTTTTGCATCAATGATTTGTGTCAGTCATTGAAACATGGTCATTATTTTTGCATTGATAACTGCAAACTACAGTGATTAAAATTGGCCAGCAGGTGGCCATAAGTCTCTCAATAAATTATATCCACAGCAACTTGAAATATGAGGACTTTTAACAGAGATTATGCTCTGGAAAGTATGCACACAGGAATTCTAGTGGTGTAATGTGAACATTTTGGGCTTGCAAGAGACCAGATGAACTGGCAAACACTTAAATTTCTCTTTTCAGGATGTAAGATGGCAAACACCTGCAAAGCGTAGATATTCTTCTTGGCAGGAAGGCTAGTGATGTTCTTCTAGAATATGACTGCATTAATGAACGTTTTCTTATAGCTAAATTTAAACCAGGGATTACAGACTTGAATGCTATCTGTTGCTATGTCACACTGAGGACTCAGGTGAGAATGAGAAAGATAGGTTTTAGGTTGCATAGGAAAATGATAGTTTTTTATTAATTAAGAACAAGTGGGATAATTTTTGAGGAACAATAAGTTGTTTAGAGGAGCTGAAATTCAATCCGACCATTTTCTTGTTAAAGGTATCTTGCAATTAAAGCTTAACAATATTTCATTAAGGCTAAGCGATATTCTTTTAACTCTGAAGTTCCGAGACCCTCAGGAATCCAAAGTTTACCATAATAGGTTGAGAATGAATGGGACAGTTTTAAACCGGCTATTCTTTAAACCAATACTATTGTTTTGGGTAAAATAGATCGTAGGAGGCAGAGTCATTTGAGTGATAAGGCTTTGCAGCTCATTTCCGAAAGTAGAAACAGCAGATCTAAGTCGAATTACTATATTAATCCAATAGACATTAACATAGAGCATTAAAGAGAACTTAATATTCGTGCAAATAATGAGTTTAAGATTAATAAGGAACTTTGGCTTGATATCCTGGCTGATAGTGCAGATATAGGTGCTAGAGAACGCAGGGTTGGTTTGTTTTACCTCTGAGTAGCACTTTTTTGCACATTATGGGCTAAATGGCCAGGTCACAAGGACCCCGAAGGGTCAGAGAAGTTTGGGGGAAGGCACCGACTGGACAGCTGTTGGGAAACAGATGGAAGCCTCCCGTTAAAGCTATCCAGCGTGTTCTTTTAACGTGCATAGGGTATAGCTCTCAGGCATACGATACCATGGCTTAACGTTCCATCTGACAGACGGCGGCCTTTCTGAGCCCTTTGGTGTCCCCTACTGACCGTGGGCAAGGCGAGTAGTTTTGCGGCAATAAATATCAACGCTGGCCCAGCTGGGACTCGAACCTGAGAAGTACAGATTACGAGCCTGGCGCGCTACCGACTGAAACACCTCCGCCTCGCTAGAGAACAGAGCAACAGAGAGTTGTATCAGACAGTTAATATTTTATGAAAGTGAAAATATCATACAGGTGTTAAGGGATACGGAATAAAATCCAGTTTTTACTCAAATTGTCCGGGGTTTGGAAAGCCATCTACAGAATCCCTGTTGAGTTGTTGATTCTCTGCATCAGTTATGGGTAGCGATAAAGGTATATGCAATTTTTTTAAAACAAATTTTCCTTTTAGAAGCGAAAGTAAGATATTTCAAGTACAGATGGATTATGGAACTTGTTGATAAAATTATCCAGATTCTTACAAGTAATAAACATCTTGAGAGAATTTTCTCCATAATAGGTAAAGCACGGTGAGATGGAAATCTAACGGCAGTAGCGTGTAAAGGCTGAAGATTGAACTGAACTAAATTTTGGTATGAGTTGTCAGAAATTTGTTGACTTCATTGAGCTTGAAGAGATCAGTCTGCGAAGGTAGATTAGGCAGGAAAATATACGCTGCAATAATTTTTCACCGAATTTATGAACCTTGATGCTTGTTAATCAGGTATGAAAGTTAGTGCTTTAATTATTATAACAGTTTTATTGTTAACCAATCTCCTTGTAAAGCAATCAACTAATTTCTACAACTACAATAGAAATAAACAGAGGTTTAGTTTTTAGTTAAAAAACGTGAATTTATATTAATAACGCCTTTGTCAAATTTGATGCATATATATCTCAGTTGGTTTGAAAAGTTGAGAATTATCTGTGTTAGATATATAAGAAGATTAATCAGAATTTTCTGCTAATGCTACTGATTTTGTTTCCTCTTTTAATTTCGCTGTCTGCTCGTGATCCAACATAACTCAATAGTTGTTTAGCCAAAGTCAGAACTTCTTTACTTAAATGCAACACGATCTGTTGTGAAAATGACTTATAAGAAGATAAAATAGGAAGTGCTACAAGAATTTTCACATTAAAGCAAGCTATCCGACATTTGAATAAACCAAATTTAATTACAAAGCATTGACAATTTTAGTCAATACTATAGCAATACATTCAAATTTTACGATCGTGATTTGTGCATAGTAGCTTGTCCTGTTCTTGTGTTTATGCACAGAGTGAATCTAATGGTAGGGATTCCTTTGTGGTATATAAAGCTAGAATAACGCTACCTCGGTTTGATCGAAGCATTCAGAGAAGCAATTTAAAATTTTATCAATAGATGACAGAGGTTTTTTCTTGCAAAATGAAACCTAGACAGGTTTTTCACACACAACTTCAGCTTAAACCTGAAATATTGACTATCGTACTTCTTTCTACATGATAGCAAAAGTATTTCGCTTTTGCATTTTTTACATCGATTTTTATGGAAACGTTTTCTGATGTTTATATATATGTTATTCAAAATATGATTAATGCAGTGCATAATGTTTGATGATACTCGTTTGGTTCTGAGCAACATTTAGTTTTAGTATTCAAAATTTAGGGCTCGGCACACCTCTGGTTAAATGTTTTCGAAAAAATTTCTTCTTTATTTTATTACCTTTATTCATTTAAAAGATTTTTTTATATTTTATAAAATTAATTTAGCCTTAAAAGTATTTTTTTAAAAATAAATGGAGTTATTTATTATTATTATTACTAAAATTTTAAAAATTATTATTGATCACTTACCCATAGATTCGTCCATACTTTTTATATTTTTCTTTTTCCATATCAGGAAGTGACTGAAAGCAAACGTAAAATTGTACACCACAATCAATAGGAATAGGTAAGAAATTACTATCATATAGTATATCAGTATTCTATATCATATATATAGTTTCATTATAAAACGATATCCATATATTAAAATGCAATATTATGGTAAATAAATGTGTGTCAAAAATGCAAAGAAACTCACAAAGTGTCCTTGTTATGACGGCGTCGAATTACTATCACATGGTGGTACTGACTCATTTGATCACATGTAATGTCCTAAATGCTAAATTTCTAAATCTCTGGATTGGTAGAGGTAAGAGATTAAGGACTTCGTACAGAGAGGCAACTTGAAAAGCTCTTGAAAATCTCTTGAGAACTATTGATTTGACATCATTGGACTACTTTTTTTAAATAGTAGAAATGTTTGAAATATTGAACATGGAATCCAGTTAGGGGCTTGATTTACATAGCAAACAAAAAATCGAGAGTAAACACTTTTGTCTTGAATGTTTCTAAAGTCAATTGTTTATTTTGAACGTAATTTTGAAACATTTTCTTATTTTCCCCAAATTTTCGGACACTTCAACACCCATGTTGAGAAAGCTAACAAGTGTTCAAATAATGAAGGTTTGGTTCAACGCCTAGGCTGAATTTCGTGCTGTAAAACAGTTCTGGAAATCCAAAACTGTATCGGTGGACAAAAGGAAAACTGATTACGTTCATTTTAAATTACTTTATTTGAGTTTAAAAAAATTAGTCTCAATTCACAAATTGAAACAAATTTTTTTATTAGACTTTCGATTGTTTTTTAGATTTTTATTTAGACTTTCGATTGTTGATAAAAATTATTTCAGAAATTTTTCGTCATGACTTCCATTTCGTTGAATACATGTGGCGAAACGGGAATTGCACATATCAATCCGTTTGTCCTTTTTTGGCAAATTTCCCAAATTTTCCATATCATGGCATATCTAAAAATGTACCTGAAATATACAGTATTTGGTTGAATGCAATTTTTCCGATATATTACAATATAAAGGCAAAAGCTCTGTATTGATGGCTGATCACATATGTGGTTCAATGAAGTGTGGTGTCTTTTTATGCAAGTAATCGACTTTTAATTTTGCTCTGTGAACAGGATTTTCAACATTCTGGAAAGTGTGTGCTCCAAAACTGGAAAAAAAACTGGAGTAATATCCCCCAAAAGAAATAAAGGTTTGTAATTATACATGGAGTTCAGCACAAGAATAATTAATAAAGATTAATCAGAAATACTAACCTTTGTTAAAAGAGCTCGTATTATTGTGAAGTAAGATACAGCTGGATCATAGTCAATTCCTAGTTTTTTCCAATAGTTATTGTTCCGGTTTGAATACCTGGAAGAAAAAAAAATAACGATGAAATTTTTTTCATCGTTATTTTTCCAATTTTTTGGATTAAACTTTACATGCAGTGCATTGCTTTTCGCTTAATTAATATGCCAGGACAATCTGAAAAAAAATCGTGAATAATCCTCAAGTCATTTAAATATAATACTTAAAGACACTATTTATATATTTGGGTAAAAGTGAACTCACGATTAGAAAGTGTGCAATGCTTACAAAGCGATTGAAACATCAAAATAAATAAATAAATAAATAAATAAATAAATGTATTTATTATAATTAATCTATGATTATAGATTAAGCATTCAGAATTGTAAAAGTTGAATAACATTTGGCTACAAATTGATTAATTCAATATCAGAAAATAAAAATTTTTGAGGTGTCTTCAGGGAATTTTGCCCTTTATTGTAGGCTAATTATTAGGAATATCCAATTATTCAAATTTTTTTAGAATCAGATACAAAAAAGATGCATCGAAAACTAAGTTTTGAAGGTGACAGTTATCGAAAGGGACGGGGTGGCTCAGTCAGTAGCGCGCCAGGCTCGTAATCTGCAGTTCCCAGGTTCGAGTTTAACCTAGGCCAGCGTTGAAATTTACCTCTGAAAAACTCTCTGCCCTGTCCTAGGTCAGTAAGGGACACAGATGTGCTAGAAAAGGCCGCCGTCCGTCGGCCAACACCGTGGCCTCGTGTGCGGGAGAGCCATACTCTGTGCACATTAAAGATCACGCTGGATGGTTTTAACGGGAGCTGCCATCTGTCTCCCAACATCTGTTCAGTGGGTCCCCTCCCCACAACTTTCTCTGACTCCTCGGGTCTTTGTGACCTGGCCATTTAGCCCATTGTGTGCAAAATAGTGCCGCTCAGAGGTAAAACAACCCAACCAACCCTTACTGAAACTGAATGATTGATTTTTCAAACTGATTGGTGTTACGTTAGTGATTTAGATTTGCTTTTTTTATCAAATGGTTGAAAGGAATGGAGTTTATAGAAATGTGTTTTATCTGTTCGAAAAATTGCTTTTTCGTTTGCTTTTCTAAAATGACGAAAAAACGACTATTCCTCCCATTGAGAGAAAACGGAAACAAATAATTGAATGCTTTTACTCACTTTATAACTCGCGATCGTTTTTTGAAAGTTTGTGATATCACCTTTCCTGCAGAGGTTTACGTCACCCATGATACTGGAAGTGTGTATTTTGGAACGTAATTATGCTGATAATCTTAAGGTAAAGGTAGGATTTCCTCTACACTTCTCGGACGTAAGAAAAACCAGAATTTCAGCCTCTCACTACCCCACTTACAAACATATCCAAGGTGATCCACTTGTTATATGTAGCGTTGTCAATTTTTAGAATTTTATATTTCCGTTGATCATAAGAGAAATGGGATATCATCTTTTATAAAATGCTTTACCTGCTTGGTTAGCGTACCAGGATCATAATTGGCAGCGTTCCAGGATCGTAATCTGGGAGTTCCCAGGTTCGAGCCTCAAGTGTGCCTGCATTGAGGTTTGTCTCAGCTAACCACCACTCTTTACTCGGCGTTAATAATGTTTCCATATGCAGGAGAGATGTAATCTGAGCACGTTGAAGAACACGCTGGTTGTCGTTGATGGTAGGCTCACAACATTGTCTTGATGGTAGTCTCCTAACAGCTGTCCAGTTAATCCCTTTCCCCTACCAAACTCTGAGCTCTTGAGGTTCTTGTGACCTCAAGAGCCTTGTGTACACCCTTGTGCCACCCTTGTGTAGACAAAAGTACCGCTCAGACGTAAACAACAACTCTCTTCTAATCCGATTGTACAGTCGCTCAAAAAATATCCGAACACTATGGTTGATTTCAGAGTTCAGGAAAAATATCTGGCAGCGATTTCTTTAGAAATTATACTACAGGAAAGTTGCCATATCACTAATTTCTAAAGAAATCGTTGCCAGATATTTTTCTGAACTCTGAAATCAACCATAGTGTTCGGATATTTTTTGAGCGACTGTAGGTGCTTAAGGACAACAAAAATAAAACATTTTTTAGAGTTGATGAAATCAAATATCTTACTCACCGCGGAACAGGGGCGTACTCAGGAGGAGTTCAAAACTACCACGAGAAGTCGTAAATAAGAAATGAGGAAGGGGAGTTTGACAGGCTTGATTCTATGATCTTCGGATACTCCCTTTAGAAATTATTTGTTATTCAAATGCTTAAGACGATGGTGGGAGGGAAAGTTATAACCCTGTAGCTCCAACGTTTTGATACACCACTTTTGTAGAACATAACGTTTGTTTCATATTTTTGTAACTCCGATAATGAAACTCGTAACCTATTCGCTTGTGTCCCAATGTACAGAATTGGAAAAAAAAATAAAAAAAGTTCTGGGATTATTTGTCGTAATTTAATTGTCAGAATATTGGATAATCCCACGCATATATACTATAACTAGAATTCAATCTTGACTGCGTTTTCCTGCCTGTGTCCTGTACCTGCAATACTCCTGCAACTGGAAAAGCATTTAAATGCATTTGGATAATATCTAATCTGATCATGTAACTTTCGCATTGACAAAGATTCACTTGAGGTATAAGAAGAAGTATCTGATGGAGTAATGTTTTACATTTGGATGTAGCTTTTGCAAATCAACACTAACACTGTGTCCCGAGTTTCTATCTCCTTTCGTATGCACTCGGATATCTGACAAACATGAACCAGGATTTGGCAAACGTTGCATTGGAACTTTGTTTAGTAGTGTAAGAGCAATATGAGCCTTAACATATAGCTTCATTGTGCTTACATACTTATCTGCTGAACATTTTGATATCAGGACGTTCTCGTTGCTAGATTATGAGTTCATATATATATCCTGTTATCATCAATAGTACTCTGTCATTGCTCAATCATATGCCCTTGACATTTTCTGATAAATGTCTTTTACCAACATTTGAGGCTTCGTGCAAATAGATGATGCAAAAGCTTCGCAAGACTAGAAATATTTGGATATCAGGTTTCATAACCGGATCAAAACCAGTATCAATAGTGAAAACCACAAAGTCCAATTGCCTCTGGCGAATATGCTTTGATTAAAACGGATAAAATTGTCTTTATCAAAAAGAAATATAATTTGCCTCCTACTCTTCCTGGAAGGAGGAGTAAGACATTCATTTACGACTGTCATTGTAAAACCTTGATCACTACTCTCTACTCTCTAATTATCAAATTTACAATATAGCCAAATAGCGTTCTTGATTACTAATCAAAGGGATCTGGGTTTGATCCCTGGCTAAGACTTGCACGTTATCTTTTATTGTCTTTCTGCTGAAGTCTCGCCTTCCTCTGAGACCTCTATCGCGTATAGTATTGACATGTTCCTGTAGCAAATAGCTTTTTAAGTGGTAGTTATCGTTAAAACACTGCAAAGTTAGAAGTTTAAAAAATGTGAACTAGAGCTCATTAACAGTAGAAATTCTAACTAATGGCGATTCAAAAAATGCAACTAGTAATATTTTATTATTATCTGTATAATCTTCCAAACATTTTCGGGGCGGGGGCGACTCAGCTAGTAGCGTGCCAGGCTCGTAATCTGTAGTTCCCAGGTTCGAGTCTCATCTGGACTAGCATTGAGATATCTCGGCGAAACGCCCTGCCTTTGGTTATTAGGGAACACCGAGAAGCTTCGAAAGGCCGTCGTCCTCGGATGGGACATTAAGCCGCGTCCGCGTGTGGGGAAGAGTGACCTACTCTGTGTATGTTAAAGAACAACTGAATGGCCTTGACGAGAGACTACCATCTGTCTCCTAATAGCTGGCCAGTGGGTCCCCTTTTCTGAGCCGCCGGGGTCCTTACGACCTGCCTTTTGTGTGCCAAAAAATGTCGCTCAGAGTTAAAACAAGCAAAATATTTTCATTTCACTTCTAAACGTAAGAAGCTGAATATCTACGGATGAACAAATAGACAGACAGTAAAGTGAAAACAAGTTTCCTTTTTCAGCAAAATAAGCTAGCAGCGATAAAATTTCGTTGGTGTTCTCCTATGTTTAGATAAACTGCAATAATTGATATTTGAAGCATTTATTGTGCAACAGCATCATGATAAGGTGATCAAAACTACCTTCCAGGAGTAATTGTTTATGTAGACAAAATGTTAAATAAGTGAGTTGATTAATTATAAGAACCTAACTATAACGAAATCTAGCTTTGAAACAGTGCATTAGGTATTGAGAGAAGAAAAGCGAAGTGTCAGCATTAGGGTAGAAGCTTTCAATTGATTCTAGCAGCTGACTTATCAGAATCGTCACGCTCGTCAGTCTAAAAGTATTCAAGGTCTTTGAATGCAGATTTTTGATTAGATTTACTACTCTGAAATTCTATTTTGAGCAAAGACGAACTGTTGGCATGTCTCAAAAATTTCGAGCTCTTAATATCGCTAGTTATTTCATCTTAAAAAAAGAGTTATGATTTCACTTTGCCGTTTGTCTGCCGATAGAAGTGGTTCCCAGCCCTTTTGAGCTGAACGCTTCCTTTTACCAAGCATTATTTTTCTAATGTAATGTTCATGGAAGCCTATGTTTTCTTACATGAAAGACCTCACCAATGGTGTGGAATTTTTTTTTCACCAAGCTTGCCTATCTTCGACAATAAATGGATCTTTGTTTGAAATGGTGGTAAAAAATATTAGAGATTTCGAATGTGAAAACGAATGTGGGAAGTGTTCATAAAAATTGGTTTTCGGTAGTATGCGAATTATTCATAGGGACATAATCCTTTAAAAATTTCAATAAGAAATTATAAATTATTGAAATCCTGGGAATATAGTGGCCAACACCATTGAATTTCAAATCGTTCGGGATGTCAATTACAGATGAATGACTTTATCATGAAACGGTTCAATTTGGAAATAAAGGGCGACAATCGCCGTATGTGACCTTGAATCTTCTTGTTGTTAAAATGATTTCTATATTCACTTCCATCCCTTGAAAACCTGAATGCTACCGTTAGCGTTCAGTATTTACTTTTTCGTCCAAGGGAATTGGTCCAGTAATTAAAGTAGATGAAGTAGTACCCCCCCCCCCCCACGATACATTTTTAGGAATGCAAAAGCGTCTCCATGATTGTGTGGGTGTTTCATATAAGCATATTATGTTTATTTACGTATATGTTGAGAAGGAAGTGCTCTTCATTGGTGAACTAAATGCTATAAATAGCTGTTGGGATATCTTGCGAATTTGACGAAATCAACCACAAAAGATTACATTTCTATATTTGTCCACATCATTCAGAAATTATTATAACTTAACTATATCAGTAAGATATACTAGCAAGAAATATACTGATATGTTTTCAGATGCAAATTCTAATTTAAATATAATTCGTAAATAGTTTAATGGTAATTTATTGAATATTAATTTAAATAAGGCAAAAGCTATATTCTTCTATTTAAAGAAAAATAACTTAATTTGAAGTATATTGAATAATAATAAATTTATTTTTCATGAATTATATTGTCAAAATAATGAGGAATGTAATTGTCCTGAAATACTATTGTATCATCTGCCAAGTAACAAAAATTAAACAAGCATCAAAATCAAATGCCTAACTTGGAAAGAACATGTAGCATAGATTGAAATAAATAAATTAAATAATTTAAAAAATATCTGGAAAGAAGATGTAGCATAGATTGAAATAAATAAATTAAACAATTTAAAAAATATCTATCTTCCTATAGGGCACTAAAAAGTAGAAAATAAACCTAAAGCATATTGATGGTACAATTAGTCACTGAGTTCGTATGCACTTCAAAGGAAGATAGGGCATCTCCAATCTTGTCGAGTAGGAAAATCGGCGCCCTATCTTCCTTCAAAACGAATACGAACTCAGTGACAGATTGCACCATCGATATGTTTTAGGTTTATTTACCACATTTTAAGGCTCTATAAGGAAATAGGTATTTTTTAAAATTTAAAAATTTAAAATACCTATTCTTTTATTGTCACTATAAACACCTACCTTCCAAATCTTTGATATACGACTCATAAATATCGAGCACATTTATCCGTCTTTTGGAATCACGTTTAAGGTAGACCACGACATTGGAGACATCACAAGCTTTAATTTGAGATACGACTAATTAAGGTCGACCTCGCGAATATCCGCCCCCACATTTTTATAAAGGGGGAAAAGGGGGGGGGGCGAAATTCGAAATAGATTACGACCGTCATTACACGAAATTTCATTTCACACCTAACTCGTAACTGTAGGTCTTTGCGTTTGGATTATACAGAGTGTCTCAAAAATATAGGTACAAACCTTTAGGCGAGGTAGATACATCTAAAGGAATGAGAATTGCATGGGAACCCATAACCGGAAACGTCATGGGAAAGTGGTAGCAGAGGTACAAGATCTGAAGGGACACAAGACAGTGATTAATGGGAAAATATTTATTGGACATAATTATTACAAATGGCGTACTAGATGATACATTTCATAATGTTACAGCAGATGTTCGAAGTTTCCACCATGAGACGCGATGCATGCGTGACACCGACGGAGCATTGATTGCCGAACACGGTCGAACACACCTGGAGTTTCTTTGATAGTAGCAACAGCGCAGAAGAGCCTTGCCACGAGATCCATGTCAGACTCCACAGGAGATTCATACACGGTAGCTTTGAGAGCCCCCCACAGAAAGAAATCAACTCTCGTTAAATCAGGTGAGTGTGGGGGCCAGGCAACTGGTCCAGCACGACCAATCAGTCTTTGCCCAAAAGACATGTTCAAATGCGCACGAACACACCTTTCATAACGGGGAGGCTCCCCATCATGTTGAAACCACATTTTGCGTCTTACATTTGCTGGAACATGGGCAAGTAAGCCTGGTAGAACCTGTTCCAGAAAGATCAGATACTTCACGGAGGTCATGCGGGAGGATAAAAGGTATGACCCGACTAAGCAGTGGCCGACCAAACCTGCCCACACATTTACTGCGAAACGATATTGTGCCACTTGAGTGGGCACACTGTGGGGGTTCTCGTGAGCCCACAAATGCGCATTGTGCTGATTGAATACGCCATCCCGAGTGAAACTGGTCTCATCAGTAAACAAAACATAAACTGGGAAATTCACATCTTGGGCACTTTCTTGGAGATATCACTGCACAAAACGCACACGTGCAGGATGATCTGCGGGGAGAAGTAACTGAACCCTTTGGAGATGAAAGGGGTGTAAGGACTCGCCGTGCAAACCACGTTGTACACTGCAACGAGACACTCCTAAGGCAGAGGCAACGGCACGTGTGCTGGTACTAGGATTAGTCTCCACGGCATCCAACACACTTTCTTCCATGGTGGGAGTACGCGTCGATCGTGGCCTGCCCTCACTTCTGCTACCTCTTAATGACCCATAATTGCGCAAATTTTGATGCGCACGTGCAAACAAACGATGTCCCGGTACATATCTGTGTGGGAAGTGTTCTTGATACATTCGTTGAGTGGCTCGTCCGTTGCCCTCAGCTATTCTATACACTAAGTGCATGTCTGCCAGCTCCCTGTTCGAATACCTTTGCATGCTCTTCGTAAGCCGACTACCGCTCGAATGAGGAAATCCGAAATTTCCCCTTTAGCGCATTGATGAACAGCGCCGCCTATTGACTTACGGTAACGTTTCCGGTTATGGGTTCCTATTCAATTCTCATTGCTGTAGATGTTATTTACCTCCCCTAAAAGTTTGTACCTATATTTTTGAGACACCCTGTATAGTAGAACGATATTCAGATTTCCCTTTTTTATGGGGGGAGGGGGGAAGAAAGCACGGGAGTCAATGTTTCATAGCCTACGACACTCCCCGCGTCGCAAGCTTTTATTCGACACACAGCTCGTTATTTTCCGCTCTCGTTCAGCAGATATATGGAAACAATCATTTATTTCCCCTCCCTTTTTAGGAGGGAAGAGAGCACGGAGGGTCAAATTTGCATAGCGTAGGGCAGTGGTTCTCAACCTTTAATGCCAACTTAGCGACTTTGTTACTAGATCTAGCGACCTTTGAGCTCTCACGGCGTACCCCGAAAAATTTTACCGCGTACCCCGCGTTGATACCCCTGGCATAGGGCATTCCTCGCGTCAGAAGCTTTCATTCCACGTACAGCTTGTTACTTTCGGCCTTCGCGTTCTGGAGGATATCACTTAAGGATAGTTTTCACATTTCCCCATTTTTAGGGGGGAAAAAGTATTTTTAGGCGGTCATTTTTTTATAGCCTATGACACTACCCAGTCACAAGCTTTCATTTGGTACATAAATCATTAAGTTTGTCCATCGCGTTCGAAAGATATGGTAGAGCAACCTTTTGTCAAATCCACAAATACATATAAAAAATAAAAATTATAGCATCACCTAAATTTATGAACATGTTATGTTACACATTAATACGTTCCCGATTAACATAGGCAGTAAAATCATGAGGAGGTATGTATCATAATAACTTTAAGCAATTATTCATCCTTCAGAGACGAATTATTCGTTTAATGACTAATAGTTCATATATGCAACATACATTACCATTATGTCGATAAAAGCACATTTTACCACTAAGATGACTACATTTTTGGAATTGTCAAATACTTTTATCTTCGGAATTAACAAAAAATACTTGCTTCCACAAATCAGTACGAATTAGAATCAAATTACAATATTAATTACAGA
Source organism: Ryuthela nishihirai (assembly GCA_038380435.1). NCBI lineage: Eukaryota > Metazoa > Arthropoda > Arachnida > Araneae > Heptathelidae > Ryuthela > Ryuthela nishihirai. The sequence goes on from JAWZYU010000004.1 coordinate 13,720,309, forward strand.
ATACCAAAATTGCATAAAGAAATGTATGGACGTTATTATTTATATTTAGCTCCTAAAATTTTCTCCTCTATCCCGAATGAGATCAAAACATTTAATATTTTGCAGAATAAACGATAATTTCTAAAATTATATATTTTAGAATTTGACGACATAGAATTATTTTTACATTAGTAAGTTATCTTATTTCATTTGATCTAAATTCTTTCTGCGTATGATATTCTTATTTTTCTAAATATATTTGTATTTCAAATATTAATTTCCAATATATTGTCTATATTTATATACAGGGTGGTTATAATTAAACTGACAGTACTCAGAGAGATGTAGAGAAGGATCTACTCGACGGATCACAGCGAAAAGTGGTGGACACCTTAATAAGAACATGAGGTAGAGAATTTACGAATAAAATAAATTAGTTAGTTTTAGTGCCACCAGGTGACATGGGTGAGCTAAAAACTTGGTAGAACATGCTACTTTCTCGTGACATTTCAGCCAATCACACGTGAGAGTCATATGAGGCACGCTATAAAATATGATGTCTTACCTATAATCGCTAGAGTGCGATCTGGGCTGTCTGTCTCTATACTACCGCAAAAAACTACAGTCCTTTCAAAATTCTACCATCCGATCAGCTGTAACAGCTCCCTGGTTTGTCCGAAACTCAATCCTCACACAGCACACCAAAATTGAATCCATAACAGACGGCATTAACAAAATGGCCACAAAATTCTTCCAGGAGCCACCTTATATCCCAAGGAATTAATCAGATATTCAGTTGATTAGGATTCAAAAGATGCAAATTTATTCTTGCACTTTAGTCTTCCCTTTCATTCTTCTTTTTTCTGTCTTCTTTTCCTTGCTCCATACCTTAATGGAGACTCCAGCAAAGGCACCTGCTAGCTTCCTCCCAGAAATGGACTCCTTCTAGCTGGTAATTCATCAGGGGCGTTACTTCTCGAATCGGTTTCTGAACCGGAATTTTTTTTCCCATTTATGAATGACACAATATGGTTTGAGCATCCCTGCTTTACCACATGTTCTTTTTAAGGTATATACCACTTTTCGCTGTGATCCGTCGAGTAGATCCTTCTGTACATCGCTCTGAGTACTGCCAGTTTATTTATAACCACCATGTATATTAATTTTCAATACCGAAGATTCATGCACGAGAGTACTTTCTCGAATTTTCACTATATTTATATATGTAACTGTTTATACAAAAATAAAAATATTGCATTGGATTGAAAAATTGGATTGATTGAACTTATATTCAAAGATTTCAAAAACACTTTAAAGTCCTTTCGAAGAATGACTAGAGTTTTGTTTCAAATCCATCTGTTGAGGCAGTCATTTGACAGATTTAGGAGGAGTCATCATCCCTGTACACGAGCAAAGCTTTCAGATGATCCCCACACTTCTTTCTGCCTGTCTAATACATCCCTACTCTTTTAGAATTCTATCACTAACCCTTCAACTGTTAATCTGCTTGGCCCTACTCTGCAGTTAAATCTCACTATAAACTCACAACTGCATTGCTATAGCACCTGCCTCTCTCTTTCATAAAACTTTTTTACGCGAAACACATTCTGCTCAGTAGTATATACCATATGTAGTATAAATTAGTTCTTTATAGGGAGAAGCACTAACTGATCTAAACTCTAAATTGTTACGGTTATCTAAATCTAAACTAATCTAAACTACAACAGCTGTTGTTAACCTGTGGTACCGGACATTCAGGGATCCGCGAAGCTTATTTCTTTTGGCTGGAATTATGTCAATTCAGCACGGCCAAATTGTTATCTTATGCTCATCATAACTTGTGATTGGCTTTGATGACAAATGAATTTCTAGAGCAATGGTTCTCAAAGGATTCCCAGGCGTGCAAAATTTCGGATGAATGAACTGAAGTTAAAAGAAAATTAAGAAACCATTTCATTTTGCTCTTTGCCACTGATTCTTCATATAATTTTTTTCGTTTAATCAAAAGCTTATCCATATTAAATCTTAATGTTAAAACCCAAATTAACACGAACTGCCTACGCACTAACGTCAATACACGTCAGAACGTCAACATGGTAGCTCTGCGTTTACAAACGATGTCACAGAAATGGATATTATTGAAGGCAAACTGCATGCGAGTGTTACCAACTGGAATTTTTAGCGTTCGCAGAAAGATTTACGCTTCATATGGAGTACGCAGACTTTGAAATGTTGTGTTTCGTGAAACACAATTTTTTTGTTTTTGTTTGATTTTGAAACGTTTGTGTTACGTGAGTCACAACTTTGAAAAAGTTGTGTTTCATGTTAATTTTGGTTTTAACATTGAGATTAAATATGAATAAGATTTTGATTAGACGAAAAAAATATTAAATGAAGAATACGTGGCAGAAACAGCAAATCAAAAGTTTTAGAAATTTTCTTTTAACTGCAATATCATTCGAAATTTGTAAATGGTAGCTAGGCATAAACTGGAAGGAGAGCTATGTACCAATCCCCAGTGATGATGCATAGAACCTAATTCCCGACCCCGCCTTCTTGTGGTGCCGGCCGTTAGTACCTTTCGAAAGAGATATTCTGTTTTGGAAGGGAACGGAAGAGCTGCCAGATCAGTGTGGCACACTCATCTGGCCATCTATAGCCAATTGTTTCTTTAATTCTGCCCTGATGAGAAGTTAACTTCACAGGGTCCTGATGCTGACAATTTATACCCACTAGACTCGACTGGTTTACGGCTTTGAGCTTGATTATGGATCCTGAATTTGTTTCATTGATGGGTCTCTGTTGAGGGAGAATCTTGCAGCTGTGTTTTGTGTTATGGGTTGCCAGTCCTAAAGTGCACAGGAGCCCGGGATACCTTATATCAGCTGGAGGATAAATCTGATCAGAGGCCATCGCAGGTACCTCAAACCTCACTTAGCTAGTAGGGCATCGCCAATCCTAAACTGGTCTCATGCAGGTCTCATGCAGGTCGTAGCCTATGTCTCATGCAGGTCGTAGGCACAACAGCAGGGGGCTGTACCAGATTGCTAATGTTTTGTATGGGAAGAAACATGATATTATAGAGGGATTGAGGGATAAATATGATAAAGTGGTTGAAAGTAAGGATTCTGTGATGGCTAGCTGGGTTAAACATTTCAGAGATGTTCTAAATAATGTGATTATTTCTACTACCATTGTTTATAATGATGATAGATGCACTACCTGCTTTAATGATGGCCCTATGTCACATTCCGAAGTCGCATTGGCAATCTCTAAATTAAAACTGCATAAATCCCCAGGGGTGGATGAAATCGCCATTGAAATGCTTAGAGCTGGGAACATTTGTGTTGTCACATGACGGACTGAAATTTTGAATATCTTTTATGATAAAGGTGTGGTTCCTAAGGATTTTATAAAAGTTATCATTGTCCCGATTTTTAAAAAAGATGATCACAGTTCTTGTGATAATTATAGGGGAATTGCTTACTTTCTGTTTCAGGTAAAGTTCTTTGCATGATTATACTTAATAGAATTAAGAATTTGGTTGATGAACAGTGTGAATTCGGAAGTGGTGGAGAATATAGTGATAAAATATTTTTCCTTAGTCAGATTCTTGAGAAATATTTAGAGTTCGAGAAACCTGTGGTTACTAGCTTTATATGTTTAAAACTGGCTTTTGACTCCGTTGATCGACCTAATTTATGATTGATCGTTAGGTCATATGGAATATCTGACAAGGTAGTGTAATGAAAGCTCTCTATAATAATACTGAGGTGCATGACGGTAAGGTTTGTAGTGATTGGTTGAGCATTGCTAGTGGAGTTAGACAAGGGTGAAATTTTGTACCCTTTTCTTTTTAATTTGGTTATTGATTGTGCTATGCGAAATTCTTTGCAAGGGAAAGATTTTGGATTTAAATGATCTAGAGCAGTGGTGTCAAACTCAAATAGGAACGCGGGCCACTAAAGCTTGCACCCGAAGTAGTGCGGGTCACAAAGATGTCGCAAAGGACAGCAAAGATATTATAAAAAAGAGAGCAATTATTATTTTGTGTCTTTCCATACTCAAATTTTCTCGCCATACTCAAAGACGCTGACAAGTGAGATTTAATAAACGTAATAAATTGCGCCGTATGTAATTATAAAATTGTATTAACTGCTGGTTATGGCGGGACATAATAAAGAAAATTAAATAAATTACGTCGTGTTTGATTGTATGGAAATAGACATCATAATATTTCTAATCTAAATTAAAAAGTTATTGTTGAAAGAAAATTTATTAATCTTAATTTAAAAATTAAGCGTTTCTTTTATAATTTGATAAATATTTGCCAAATGTTGGCGCGGGGCGCAGTCGCGAATGTCAAGGGCCGCGTGTTTGATACTACTGGTTTAGAGATTTCAAAATTTCTGATTTAGATTATGCTGATGATTTGGCCCTATTGGCTAATGATATTGATAAGATGAATTCTTTCATTAGAGTTGTTGATGAGACTGGTAATAGAGTAGGTTTGGTTATAAACAGAGAAAATCTAAGGTGATGAAAATTGTTCAGGCAGATGATGCTTCAGTTGCTTTGAATGACTGCACTCTTCAGCAAGTGTGTCAGTTTAATCATCTTGGGAGCTATGTAACAGATATTAGTGATGTGTAGCATGGGATAAGTAGAAGAATAGGGATTGCTGCTAGCACCTTTAGGAATCAATGGAGAGTGTGAATAAATAGGTGTTTACATCTAATGACAAAACTTAATCTGTATAATAGTTTGGTTCTAAGGTTGGTTATGGCAGCGAAACATGGATCCTTTGTAAACAGGATAACAAGAAACTTCATGCCTTTGATTCAAAATGCTTGTGCAGAATCTTGGGATTTAGAGTTGGTTTGACTTTGTAAGTAATGATGAGGTTAGAAGAAGGAGTCATTACCTTCTTTGAGTAATATTTTGTGGAGAAAGAGACTAATTTGGTTTTGCCCCATTGTCCATGTGCACAACTCAGATTGGGAAGAAGACTAAACAGTGTGCCTAAAGGCTTCAGGAACTGATAGAGACTTAGGATGCAACGGGCAGACAATGTCAAACAGAACCTTGCTAGAATTGGCCTACAGTGACCAAATGCAGCAGATGTAGCTGAGAACAGACATGGCTGGAGAGGAAAATTGCACAGTCTGGTAGCATCTCCATAGCCAATGGCTGCATGGGAATTTTGTATGTATGTATGTATGTATGTATGTATGTATGTATGTTCTATAACAAGACATTCGTTATTTTCAGTGAAAAAAAATAAATATTTATTGGTATTTAAAAATACTACGCTTTTTCTGAAGACCTAACAATGTAGCTGTACAAATTCCATATGAATTTTATTAATATTTAAGCTGTTTATTTCCCACTGAAAATAATAAGCTTTCCCATAAAAATTTCAGACAACATCCTACCAGTAAAGAGCTCCACAAATGAGAAGAATCCATTGCAACCAGAGAGGGAAGCTGATTAGTCCCAACAACTCCATGGTGATGGCAGAGATCCTTTAGTTTCCACACGCAGTAACGAAGCGCACACAATCAAGTGACAGGAACGGTTTTTCATCGTTCGTTAACGTGAGTCTCTCACTTATCTACAATCATTTCATTTGTACGTAGAAAAAAAGTCACAACGAATGCGTCATCCGAAGGTCGTAGTGTGTTTGTTACTTGACTGAACTCCCGATAGGAAGGAAAACAGATTATATTGCAACAGAATACGATTTGTTTCGCAATACGTTTTCTAGCATCGTGCTGGTCACCGCAAGTATTTGCTGCGTTCATTTTTTTCACTGCTTTGGAGCATAGGCGCAGACCCACGGGGCAAAAGTATCTTTTCGTCCTGTGTCATTTTAAAATAAAAAAGAAAGCAATTATTATATTTAACATCTTATATCGTGCAAAACAAAATCCAACTTGACACAATATAAAATGCGCAACATAAATCCAAATTGATACAATATAAAATATGCACTATAAATTCAAATCGACGGAATGCAAAATCGACTCGCATACAATAGTGAACTGTGAAAGAAAATAATTTTTACATCAATTACGAATCTTGTTTATTTGAGTTTGGCAACGCTGAATAAAGGTTGGTCTGTACTGTGGTAGCACTGACGTACTGCCAGAGGTCTGTTTGACTGGTTCGGTGTGTTCAGTTAATGCAGTACAAGCGACTCGTAGAAGCAGGTCGGATCTAGAAAAAACAAGGTGGGTGGGAAGAGTTACGCAACTGAGCAGGTAAAAAGTTAAAAAAGGGGGAGGGACTAGAAACTGGATTTTCCTTGCAATATAACATTTCCCCTTCCATTTTCGGGTTTTTCTTTTAAAAAATTTCTTGAAAAATGCGTAAATTATGCACAAGATTAATAATTTGTTTTGTCTTCGTTACCCTTAATATCACTGGGGGGAGGAGATGCCCCCCATATCCAGGGTTGAATATAACTATTCTGCCCCCGTGGTAAAAGTTAAGAATGGGCGCCTATGCTTTGGGATGTTTAGAGAACATGGGTGTCGTATGAAATACTAAGATATCGCCTGACGGATGTTTACTTTTGCATTGGAACTCTTCTGATATTATCGATGAAAAAACAGGATTAAAGCAATAAAGTGGTAAAATGTTTTTTGCGCATTAATTATCAAGGATAGGGATCGGGATATTTTACTGAAAATTTGAAAGTTTATTACGGAATTCCAAATATATTTCGGAAAACTAATGTAACAGAAAATAATACGTTCTTCTTGTATAACCTATTACTTAATGTTTGATAAATATTTGCAAATAACTTTTGGAAAATTTGATAAATATATTTTTTTAACTTTTCCTTTTTTGTTATCAGATATTTACCTAGACACGAAATCTTCAATCTGACGAAAGCCACAAAGTGTTAATCAGATTATGCATTTTTTCTGAAAATACGACTATCCTGATAAAAAGCAGGTATGATTTAATCAAAGACAGGGGACACTGATGGCCTCGAAAGACCGTCGTCCATCGGTTCAGTCCTATATGTATTTCAGGATGTGGGGGATCTCAGTTTGTAGTGTGCCAGGATAGTATTCTGATGTTTCCAAGAGCGAGTCCTAACTGTGCCAGGGTTGAGATTTATTTCCGTTAACTAATACAGTCCCCTAGGTGACGAAGGGGACACTGTTGAGCTTGGAAATACCGCCTTCCTCTGGATGAGACGTTAAGCCGTATTCCCTTGCTTAGGAGAACCCTACCCTGTGTACTTTGAGGGACACATTGGATGAATTTGATGGGAGAATATCCGTCTGTCTCATAAAAGTTGTCCAATGGATTCTCATCCCATACTCAGCTCTGAGTCCTTTGTGGCCCTTGTATACACATAAATGCTGATCAACGATTTAAATCTGGCACAGCAATGGCGGCGAAAAGAATTCTTAACTTCCACACACCTGTGTCTAGAAAATTCAGCATGTGAAGGAATAATTGTACTGTATTTGTAATAGTAATAATGCCTTTATTCAAGCACACACACACAGTGACAATTAGACAGAAAACAACAAAACTGAAATTTAGAAATTATTCATGTACAATCAGTGGAGTAGAGAAGATTGGACAAAACGTTTGGAAGTATGGGTTCTTCGAACTTTTTGTTAATATTTTTGTTAGTACCAGTTAAGGAACAAACGAATTTTCCCTTGAACTGCTGTTTGCCCACAGAAATCTGACAGGAGCCTGTCAGTACAATACGCCATAGAGAAGGTTTGTGAGAAGGTTACCAGCAGAAAGAGAATTTTATCGGGGACTGAACACAGGTTCCTAAGGCTGGTAGCCAAGCATGCTAACCACTCCTCCACCTGAATGAGGATAAAAAAAATAGTGTGTTAAAAATAACTTTCCTCAAAATCCTCAAAAGACGGGGAAATTGCACTCTCATCCCCTACTTTGCTACTAGACTCTCTCTCTATATATATACTAATATTTGATTTAAAAAGTATAGAATTATTTTCACTCAGCGATTCGGAAACATATAGTACCGGAACGCCGTTCCGTTTCATTGATTCTGAAGCATAAAATACCGGAACGCCTTTCCGTTTCAATGATTCGGAAACATTGATTAGCAGAACCGTGTTCGATTTAGTTGCAGTAGTGCTTTTGTTAATTTCTTCCCCTACTCAAAAAGTAACGCTTCGCCACTCTTTCATACATACATACATAAAAAAATCCACATGCAACCTTGGACTACGGAGCTCCAACCAGATCGTATAATTAAGATCGTATAATGACATATAGTACCGGAACGCCGTTCCGTTTCATTGATTCTGAAGCATAAAATACCGGAACGCCTTTCCGTTTCAATGATTCGGAAACATTGATTAGCAGAACCGTGTTCGATTTAGTTGCAGTAGTGCTTTTGTTAATTTCTTCCCCTACTCAAAAAGTAACGCTTCGCCACTCTTTCATACATACATACATAAAAAAATCCACATGCAACCTTGGACTACGGAGCTCCAACCAGATCGTATAATTAAGATCGTATAATGACATATAGTACCGGAACGCCGTTCCGTTTCATTGATTCTGAAGCATAAAATACCGGAACGCCTTTCCGTTTCAATGATTCGGAAACATTGATTAGCAGAACCGTGTTCGATTTAGTTGCAGTAGTGCTTTTGTTAATTTCTTCCCCTACTCAAAAAGTAACGCTTCGCCACTCTTTCATACATACATACATAAAAAAATCCACATGCAACCTTGGACTACGGAGCTCCAACCAGATCGTATAATTTTGATCTCCACTAATATCCCAATGATCTTTACCTTGAAAAAGCGTTTGAAGATTTTGCAGCAAAATTCGGTTTTAGTATATCAATACTTTGAAACCTATATATCAATATATGTCAATACTTTGAAACCTATATATCAATACTTTGAAAAGATAAATAACAGGAAAGTAGCGAGGGTAATAGAGGCCTTCAATAGTTAGAGGCTGACCCTCTCGATGACTGACTGCCATTGGTTGATCGAGTCAGGAGGTCTATGGCGCCATGTTTTATCGTATGGTGAGACGAAACATGGCCGTCTATATACCTACCAGGCCCAAACATTTTGTTTATGACGTCACCAAATGTAGTACTGTGGAAGAGTCGTAGACATGAACAAGATCTATAGTTCACCGCTTGCTTTGGTCAGGAAAATATGTTTTAAACTTATATATACACCGCAAAAATGCTGAAACTAATATTCGACTAATTTTAATCTTGATTACTGGGAAATAAATGAACAAAAAAAATGCATTGCATCTGTAAATCACATCACTTGGAAGAGATAAAAACATAATCGAAAGCTTAGAAGTCTTATTACTAGTAACTGATATTTGTCCCATAATGAAAGCAAACCTTCATAATTTTATGACCCTTTCTTATATTTGTATTTTTAGTAAGAGAATGCAATAGAAGCAGAAACATTTTCCGGTTTTATATAGTAATTTATTCTTCATAAGCGAAAATGATGAAAAAAAATCCCCATTTCTTAAAGTAGATATATTAGGTATTCAAAATTCCATTGTATGGAAAATAATTATGTTGAAGATCAATTCAGAATTATGTTCCACAAATCACTTTCCATTGGTAATGACAAGTCTTTTATATATAAGAAAAACAAATATTTTTGCTGTACGACTTCAAAAAGAATAAATACTGACATAACCTTAATTTCCAATTAACAAGAAATGGTAGAATTTGTTTGTTTTGATTATATATATATAGCTGTGCATTGGGCAAATATTTAAACTACTAAGAATACAGAAAAAAGCAGCGAAGTAATTGCCCCATTGGAATAAAGTCAGATTTAACACTACAATTATACACAATTAAAAAGACCTTCTTCCTTAGAAATTAATTACGATAACTAAAATTCTCTGTCGTTGAGCAACAAATTTCTTAAGTTAACATTCATATAGTTTGAAGGATGAACTTAAAAATTCTTTGCTCAATAACAGAGAATTTTAGTCATTGTGCTTAACACTATATACTACAGGGCCACTGAACGAATTTCAAAATTAGCAAAAACCATGTCCAATATCACATATACTCATCAGTGGTGTATCTTGACGAAATATCCAGGGTATTAAAGTTGCAATCTTCACCTCTAGGTTGAAGAATGTATGGAAATTTGGAGACTGTGTTGTTGATGCAACAGTTCTCGTAATTCACGGATCTATCAGTTATTTCTCAACTAGTAATCTATATGATCACCGGTCGATTTCAAATTAATAGTGAAATCAACTAGTGACGTATAAGTATTATTGTCATATATTTGCAATTCTCAGCTGCTATACTTTATAAGGTGTAGCTTGAAACCACATAATCTTTCTACAATATGGTAGTAATAATATCCTTACCATATACCTTGAATATTTCTCTTTTTGTTTTAACTCTTTCTCTGCATGCATATATTATTTATACCTATGTATTTAATATTCACATATATTCCTTCTGGATAATTGCTCCTAAGTATCTCACAGAAACACTGATTTCAGTAACTTTTTCTTTTAGAACATAAAACATGACAGAGCAAAAATTAATATGTGGTGAGCATACCTGTATCAACAAACTATATATGTGATATTATCAATATTACTTATATATTTTGCTTGACGAAGTTTATCAGTGATTTAACATGCAAATAATCCATAAAATGTTGCATTGCATTCTGCAGCTGTCAGTTTTCTTATTCTTGTGCATGTTGCTATAATAAGTGGAAAATTTTGCATTGTCATGCCACTTCTCACATTCTCCTTACTAAATTACATACATTGATCTTTTATTCAGCTAGCACTGAAACAGTTTTCAGAAAATTTCTACTTACAACATAAAATGTGATTTCATAGAAATTCATATATATCTTATGTAGTACGTCATGTACTATGATGATCATTATATACCACAAGAAGAAAAATTATCATTATAGCATTTGCTTGCTAGAGATATCTGATACAGCTTCCCATTATAAGCTGTAGATCTCTATGGGAAAAACAAAACTTCAGCTGTAATACCTGATAAAAGAAAATTTCGTATACTCCCTATGGCTGAAAATTTGGTCACTGTATTCCATAGCCAGGCACACTAACCACTTACTGATCAGGATGATTATCTCTCTAATATTATGTGATTGTAAATTACTTCTTAAATGGTTAAACAAAATATGCTCATTTAAACTTGAGACTGAATTAATATATATTTAAACTTGAGACTGAATTAATGATAATTCTCATTGAAACTGTGGTCATACTATGAATCATGCATATTTTTTAAATCATAACTTTGTTTTTTGTTCCAAGTAGAAAGTTATTGATCAGAAGTGAAATTTATGAGAGAGAATGCATGTGAGAAGTGGCATGGAAAAGTAAAATTTTCAATGCACTAAAACTGACACCAGCATTAGAGGTAATGAGAAAGGGAGGATGGGATATTACAAATAAATTGATAGCAACCAGAGCCAATATTGGAAAATATTGGTATGATTTACATATTAAATTGCTGACTAATTCTATATACGGATATATGTTTATAAGGTTTTTCCCTGTTTGAATCAACAATAAATATATATATATACTGTTTTTTTTAAGGGTATGGCAAAAGATGAAGTAATACTATGTGTAGCCCAAAAAAAGCATTTAATAGGCATTCCATATCATCTTCTCTATCTATTTTACGAAGTATCTCAAAGATTAGCAGACTTCAACCCTGAAAACTTATCAGTAGTTGAAGAGTAATTGAATTACTATTCATCAAAGGGTATGCAGCGATCAGATAAATTAATTTAAATCGAGGATACACCACTGATGTGCATCAAGATGCACATTTCATTTTCTTTACAACTAAATAGGCACAGTAACCAGCCAAATAGGTTAAGACAGGAAGATAGTCTATTTTTGAAATATCTTCAGTAACAGTCATGCTAAAAGAAACACTTGAATTTGTTTTCAGCTCTTCTCATCTTTTGACTGGCAGAAAAACTACAAATGTGGAGGTTGCCCATACTTTTAGTTGGTAACACTAATTTCAGAATTTAATGCATCCTTAATTTTTTTTCCACTCAAATACCTGCCATATTGAAATGTGATAAGTTGTTGTAGTACCTCCAGTAAGTTGCCCGTGTTTGCTAAATCTATATTTTAAACAATCTGTCTGGAATTTCACAGGCAGTATGTATGCCATATTCAACTTTTCACAATAATATATACAAAATTTAGTGAAAGTGGTGAAAAAAGACATTGCTGTTCTTTAACTAGAATTATTGCCTCTAAATCCTATAGCTCCTTAAACAATTATAATTTTTTAAAACTATACACGAAGAACTTCAAATGTTATATTTCTCACAGGAAGTATATGTACATCTTAAAAAGGAGACATAACACCAGTTACCAAGAAAACACAAGCACTAGTTGCAGCATTTTTGCCATCAAATGCACATCCATCAAAATTTGGTTTAATGTGTATCTCATCCATCATTAAGATAACATTTTTGGATGTAAATGTTTGAAAATTATACTTCAACTGTATATATGCTAAACATTTATCATCAAATTGTTCTACACGTGGACATGTGTCAAGTGATGACTAATCTGTCAAAGTGTTGATGGGTGAGGTAATATTATATTCCTGACTGTCTTAAGAATCTGTATGCAACATGGGCAATAGAATACAGCAGGGAAGAAAGCAATTATTAACAGATTGGAATATCAAAGACACAGTTTCTTGCAGTGGTTCCAATTGCACAGTTTCTTGCAAGTTATCAAACTGAACTGCATTCATTTAATCAGTCTCAATATATTGCAAAAAATATTTAATGTATTTTGTGCAAATAGCAAAGAAGTATTAATTCTGCTTAGATCTTTACATTTTTAAATCTTTACTACACAGTGCTTTCATTCCACACAAAAATACCAGTATAACATTCGTTGGCATTTTATCAATATTTCCTAATTTTTCAACTGAGCATTTATCAGTGAATGCGAATATTTGAAGTTCAGCACTAATAACCACAGAGCATGCTATTTCAAGTGCAGGATCAATTTGTAAATTAATGAAACAAACAGTATTATCTTTTGGTATGTGTCCAAAAGTGTGAAATATTAAGAAGTAGAATATGTTCCTTAGACTATATTAAGTTTGAAGGGACACCTGTTTTAAGCTATACTCTATGGCCTAGTGCTCAAGGGACATTTATTCATTTCTTGTTCTTCGATGACCTGGAATTTATTATGAAACAATACATAAAATCAAAACATTGCCTAAGCCAAATAGCTAACAATTCAGAAATCTTGAAATTCAAGAAGCCAACATATTTCAGAAATAATAAAGGAACGTATATATATATATACACACAGTATCACATTCAATAAACAAGCAATATCTTTATGTATACTTCAGATTATTTACTGATGAACACTGTCCAACCAACGTCAAAACCAACGTTTTGAATAAAAGTTCAAATATTTATGGTCCTTACAGCTGTGACCTGCAGTTTTTTACTTCACCACTTCGCTTTCATTTATTAATCAGTAAATATAACTTAATAGTTCATGGCTTAAAATTTAAATTTACCGTTCATCCTTAAAGTTAGGCCTAACTTCAGGTATGGTAAGAACTAATCGAAAACAGCTAAAATCATCATCATCATCATCATCATCATCATCATCATCATCATCATCATCATCATCATCAATAAATTACATTATTAGCAAAAACTAAGATATAGAAATTCAAAATAATGATAACTGTAACATACCGTTGAGTAATATAACCCTTTTATATTTGTCAACACAATTTTAATACATACTAGATGCACACACAGACAGCTACATTTTTTTTTATCTTTTTATTTATTACATTACACTCATCTGGGACTTCGATGAGCTAGCATCTCCTACCCACATATGGTTTTGTCTTAGCTAATACATTTTTGTAGAGTAAAAAAAAAACCCACTGTTGGTATCAAAGTTTATTGACTAAATTAGTAGCAGACAAGAAGCAGAAAAGTTGCTCCAGTTTTTTTTTGATACTGAGTTTTTGGTATATTGAGGATATTTTCTAGTGTTATGTCTGTCAGTGATAGCTTTTCTAAGTTGTCAAAATATTTTTTTCTTTCTGTGTTGTATTTTTTACAATTTAATATGGTATGCTGTATTGTTTCAGGAACTTAGCAGGTAGTACATTGGATTGTACATGCTTTTTTTAATGAGTATAAATAGTAATTTAATCCTACAAAGACTATTCTTAAGCGATAATATGTTGATAAGAGTTTCCTGGGAAAGTTTAGATTTTGTATAGTTGTGATTTGTGAGCTTAGGAAGTATCTATGAGGACAGTTTTTTGGTCCTTTTACTATAAAGAATTTTTTTAGATTTTTGATTTCAAAAGTTTTTGTTATGTTTTTGAAAATATTAGAGAAATGGTGTGTTGGGGTGATGATACTTAGTGCTAGGACATTTTTAGCATAGTAGTCTGCCCAGTAGTTGTCTATAATCCCCCAATGGCTAGGGATCCTTTGTAGGGTGATTTTGTTATTTAATTTTTTTTGTGATGTGTGTATGTAGGTATAGAAAGTCAGTGATTATGGCAGGAAAATTTGTGTAGTAGTAATCTTGTTGTAAGGTTTGTAGTGCAGCTTTTGAGTCAGAGTAAAGAATTATGTCTGTATTAGTCAGATTATCAGATATCCATTTTATGGCAAATAAAATGGCATACAGTTCTGCTTGTTGTATGTGGGTGTGGGATGCGAATTTGAGATTTGAATATATTTTATTATTAGGTGAGAAGAAGGCCGCAGCAGCTGTCTGTGTGCTTTGGTCATATGAGCCATCAGTATAAATTGCATAATAATTTTTGTATTGATTATATTTGATTAAGTGTGCTTCAGTTAGGGTTTTTAGGTTTGTTGATGCCTGTGATGATTTGTGAGTTATATTAGGATTGTGTCATAGGGCCAACATTAAAGTCAGAAATGCATCTATCTTCATTGCAAACAATGGGAGCAGAACCAACCACATTGTTTAGAACATCACTGAAATGCTCAGTCTACCTAGCCATGACAGAATCCTCACCTTCTATAACCTTACCTTGTTTATCCTTCAATCTCTGTACACCTGTCCGTTTTCTAAAACACAAAAACATTAACTATCTGCTACTGTCGCTCAAAAAAGTATCCGAACACTACGGTTGATTACAAAATTCAGAAAAAATATCTGTCAACGATATTTTTAGAAATTAGTGATCTGGCAACCTTCGTGTCACGTGACACGAAAGTTCCCAGATCACTAATTTCTAAAAAAATCGTCGACAGATATTTTTCCTGAATTTTGTAATCAACCGTAGTGTTCGGATACTTTTTTGAGCGACAGTACAGCTCTCTGCTGTTGTGCTGTCTAACAGCTTCATCGGCTTTGTCAGCTAAGCCATCGAGCCAAAGATTCTTATTAGCAGCTAACTGATCCTTTACACGTTTATTAAGCTCTCTGTAATGCTTTCTATTAGTACTAGTAGAGTATTGACTAAGGACATTCCTGCAGGTCTTTATTTTTGAAATAAGCTAAAGTGCTTTATCACTCAAATAATTCTGTCTCCTCTACTCCTTTTAACCTGAAAGAGTACTGTTAGTTTCCAAAAAAGGCTGTTTAAAACGGTCCCATTCTTCCTCATCTTCAGTGGTAAGCAAACCATGACTGTTATATTGACTAAGTAACCTATCTTTGTAAGCATTAGCTATAACTGGATCTTTAAGAGCTTCAGTATTAAAGGTAATTTTTTTTAATCTTAGCACAACACTTTTTAAATTTAAGTTGCAAGATATTTTTAACGAGGTAATGGTCAGAGCCAATTTCAGCTCCCCTATATGCCCTGGTATTCCTAACAGAACTAGCCCATTTACTGTTAATTAACATATAATCAATCATATTCTTATGCAGCCCATCAGGTTAAACCCGTGTGTTCTTATGTATGTTTGCGGTGTTTCTAATAAGTGTTACTTATTCTGAAACCATAGAGTTTACTTACCTGTAGGAGACGTTGTCCATTGCCATTGCAGCTACCAATGTCAAAAGGGCCCATCACCCCTCCCCTAAGGTCAGAGTCAGTCCAACTTTGACATTGAAGTCACCTAGAACAAGGGTAATATCTTCTTTCTTGACAGAATTCAACATATCCTGGAGTTGTCGTAAAATCTATTCTTCTCATCCTCATCGGCATCGTTATTGGGGGCATAACAGCAGATAACATTCAAGTTTTCAATGCTTGTCTGAAATTTTGCTGTAAGAAACCTTTCATTAATGCACTCATGTCCTAGAAGAGCATCATTAGCGTGTCTGCTGAGAAGCAGACTTACGCCTTGGTGATGCTTATTGTCGTCTTTCCCTGAAGAGAGAAATTTAAGATTTTTTTTAAGAATCTGACCTTTATCTGTCCATCTGGTCTCTTGTAAGCCGAGAATATCTAAATATATAACGGTGGAAATCATGTGTGAGGACATCAAGATAATGAATTCTGTGCAAAGTCCTCACATTCCAACTATCTATGGAGAGAAAATGGTTAGTGCGATGTTTAAAGAAACTATGTTTATTGAGAGAGGAAATGCCGACAATATCGAATAGTCCCCTAATCGCAGGCATTGGCAAAGACCCGTTCCCCACCACTAAAGGCTGAAGCCATCTACACTGGAAGACTTCCTCCAATGTAGAATTTGACGATGCCAGTAGGAGCAAAAAGTTCAGGTGCCTGCAATGACCTGTGCTCAGGATTATCCACCAGCTGATAATTGACTTGGGGATGTCAACCCACAAACAATCAGCAAATACAGCGGAAATTTTGTCTCTACAGAAGCCCACCAGTGCAGCAAAATCAAGATCCATACTCAACCTCAGAGCCATAATTCCGTTCAGGTTAGTATATATGGTCAGCACTAGGACCCTGTGTGTGGTTGACCACTCCTCAGCAGGGTAAAAAAAATGAAAAATAGCAATAATTGTCCAGATCAGTAGGCCATGCTAATTTGGCGACCCTCCACTTCCGTTCACTTCCGCAAGAGAGTATTTCTTTTGAAAGGTACTAACGGTCTGCACCACGAGAAGGCGGGGTCGGACATTAGGTGTTAGCCCTGTCCTGTTCTATGCATCATCACATGGTATTGGTGCATAGCTCTCCTTCCAGTGACTACCTAGCTACCATTTACAGATTATTTTTATGAAATACCATTTGTTATATATCAATCATTAACTCCAATTTAACTTAATAACATAATTTCAGATTAATACATCACTGGAGAGAGGTATTTTATTCAGCATTGTCTGACTCCAGTCTTAAAACAGTGAGAGTTCTGACTTATAGGTGTGACAATGATCCGCTTTCGCCTTGAAACACTTGGGAGGCGAATCCCATAGGATTAACATTGATCCGCCTCTGAGTTAGAACATCCATTATCTCCCTACTCACCAATTTTTATCTCACCAGCACTGGTATAACGAAATTTGGCTTTTGGCCTCCACAATGTAGCAAATCCACAATGTAGCACTGGAAATCTGCTGAAATCTGCGACAGATTGTGTCGCAGATTTTATTGTGTCGACAGATTGTGTCGCAGATTTCAACTGAAATCTGCGACACAAACTACCCCCCCCCCCCAAGGCTCCAATTTGTAGCTCTCTTGCATCCATAAATCTAAATTTGGCCTTTGACCTTTGACCTCAAAGGACCCTCCGTATCCAAAATATCGTAACGTTTTTGACATCTACATTCCGCAACACTCCCAGACAGCAATTCTGACCTTTTGTCGTTTGTAGCCTTAGCAGCTCGTATTCTATTAACATAACCTCGTAGCGTAGTAAAGTTTGAGCTTTATGTGACCTCTATTTCCACGATACAGAGCAAATCCGACGTGACCTTGAAGGACACGTCGAATGTCAAATTTCGGATTTTTCCCGAGATCTAAGACCTGGATTTCCCCTTGGAGCAAATTTTCAGATCTCTACAGTTTCTACATTATAGTTAGAATTCGCGTGATCACCTGTTAGCAGTCAGTTATTAGTCAGTAGGCCACTCACAAGCGTCTATATATATATTAGATATAATTAGCAATAATTTTTTAATAATGATATTATGTATACATTTGTATACATATATATAATTAGGAATAAGCTTTCGATACTTTTAATTTATCAATACCTTGAGAAATTCCAGGTTTTAAACAATTAAATTTTTCTTAGAAAGAAAATTCCGCGGCTCTTGCACTCCTTCTACCGTTGTGCCTCATCCTTGTCGCCTCATCCTTGTGACGGTCTGTTGCTCAGAATGTGAAATGAGGACTATAAAATTAATCGCTTGCTGATTCAGTTTCCAGCGTTGGGAACTTATCTGATATCACCGCTGTAATTCCTGAACTGCCATTGCAGATAATGGAAAGATATAAAGAATGTGAGCAAATACGGTGCTATACGGCATTGCAATGTAATATTCCGGAAAAAAAAATCGTTTTCGTTTTATTATTATGAATGTGTTTTTCAAATCTAGAGTTCAATTTTTATTTCATGTGTTTTTTTATACAGGATCTAACGGAGAACCTTTCCTCCCATATAATCTGTTAGATGGAAGTTTTGCAGTGTTTCCTTAAACAAGATTAATAACGTATCTTTTCCAAGTTTTCCAGTGACAAAGTCACTGGAAAAATTGGAAACTACTCGGAACGATATTGATGTGTAACTAGATCGCATTTGTTTCCAGCTTTATAAGGTAGAACAAATCAGCCTTTTTCAAATCCTTCATAAATTTTGTGTTTAAAAGACATATTAAAATTATTAATAATTTAATAAAGCATAAATAATATGCAGTTAATGTATTTGAATATTACTAAATTCAGTAAAACCAATTATTAGTTTTTAAACTAGAATTTCTGCCACAAATATAAATTTCTCAGGCGATTTAATTTGAAGGTATTCAACTAAAAATCTTTGACTAAAATTTCAGCACCGAACTCTTAATGAAATGCTTTTAAAATTGGTTTGTAATCCATAATTTGGTTGAAATGTTACCTGGTTTAGGTTTATAGTGGAAACAGTGCTATGCATCATTTATATAAGATGATATATGGAACATGCTAGGTGTAGTCATTAAGGGACCTGCCTTCTCGTGGTGCAGGTCATTTAGACTGAAGGTTCAATTCTTCACTCAAAAACCTGCTGAAGAGAACGTTTCATTCTTTTAATTAGGAAAAACTTTACGTTTTTTTGTTTGAAGATTGGTTCAAAGTGTGACACTTTATTTAAATAATATCAAGCTGTAGTTATTAAATCAATCTTTTAAAGTTGAAATGTAACATATTTATGCTTTTATTCATATCAATGTGAAATATGTGATGTCCTGAAATCGATACGCGATTAAGAAGTTATGGTTATATTTGTATATTTTGAATTCTTCTTTGTTTTCCATTAGAAGATAGTATCAATTTTGATAGAGGATTAATTTTCATTTTTTCCCATACTCTATTTCACATAAAGAATGGAGCTTGAATATCTGAAGCTGAAATAGAGCATTCAGCAGTTAAAAGATGCTACACCTACATGAGTTCTAGCAAGAACAACTCGCAGATGTAACGTAATACTCCGTCAGAGCAAATAATTCATCTCCTCATGCAAGAAACGAACACTTTTTCTTACATAATTTATTATTATGAATTATTTATGAAAGATAGCAATTGAAAATGCTGTTTTTTATTTTGGAATAATTAAAAGTATATGATGAACTGAAATCTCTAAAACACTTGGCACAGAAACTCTCTAACGAGTGAAAGATTGATACATTTTCTGGCATCGCATCTTGCATTTCATTAACTTTCTGGTCAAGAGTATTTAACCACGATTGGACAAGAGAGTCCTTTAAGGAAACTTGCAGCTGTGTTCTTTATGTGAAATTAACGTTCTCTGTTATCTATGTGAAGGTAAGGTAGAAATAGCAATTTCCTACCTTAGTGCTAAATTTGAAAATTTGTGTTTTTTTCATGCAGAAGTAAAATATTATTACTATTAGATATTTTCCCCACGGAAAGGGGCGAGAGTGGTTCAGTCGGTAGTGCGCCAGGCACATAATCTCCAGTTCCCATGTTCGAGTCCCAAGTGGGTGAACTTTGATATTTATTTTCGCAAAACTCCCCGCCATACCCATGGTCAGTAGGGATGGACTTGGAATGGGCATCGTCCGTCGGATGGCACGTTAAGCCGTGGCCCCGTGTGTGGGAGAGCCATACCCTATGCACGTTAAAGAACACGCTGGATGGTCTTGACGGACGATGACGTCTGTCTCCCAAAAGCTGTTCCAGTGGGTCCCCTCCCCCAATCCTCTCTGAGCCTTCGGGGGCTCAGAGAAGAGCCCTCTCACTTTGTGAGCTGGCCATTTAGCCCATGGTGTGCAAAAAATGTCGCTCAGAGGTAAAACAACCCCATGGAAAGGATCCAAAGTTGACAAAAGGTACATGTATTTAACGGTGGGCACATGGAAATATATTAGTAATTGTGCAATAGCATGTGGCCACGTATAATTTATATAATGAACAACAAACCTGTAATGGAACAACAAACCTGTACGAACGAACAAACCTGTAATGGAATAAGAAACGGGATAGATGAGGAAAACACACGGCGACTTTCTAGTCGAAAGTGCATTATGTTTGTGTTCGAACAGATTTGTTGCTGCAATATGTAACAATATATCACATACAGCACATGGATGTTTTTACACGTGGTCGGCTTAGCAGGATGTTGGGATCAGACGAATACGAGAGATGTTGCCAAGGAATTAGGTGTTCACCAATCCGTGGTGTCAAACCTACGTAAAAAATTCCAAGGGACAGGAAATGCTAGTCGGGACGACTAGCATTTCCTATCCCTTGGAATCTTTTTCGTAGGTTGACCAAGACTTAAACAGCTCAAGATGGCAACTATATGGCACTAACAGCGAGACGTAACAGACATATGCCACTGTAGAACTGTCTGCTGCTCCCAGACGAACAGTTTCAAGGCAAATTATATACAGGAGACTTCATGAAAAAGGAATGTATGCGAGATGATTTACAGTTTGCATTCCAAAAATAACTCCGTTGGAGAGAAGAGGCAAGTTGTTGTGTTGGGGCAGGCAACACCGAGATTGAACCGCAGACCGAAGGAGCAATGTTCTTTTTTGTGACGAATCCAGATTTAGTTCACAGAGTGACAGTCGTCGTGTTGTCATCTGGGGAGAACACAGAACTCATTATCACTCCTCAAACGTCAGAAAAAGGCACTATTAAGGAGTTGGTGATTTATTGCTCTGGGTGGCATTAAGTCACATGGTCGTACGACGCTCCATGTTTTTTCTGAAGGAACTTTGACAAGCCTCAGATATAAAGACGAAATCCCAGAACCCTACATGAGGCTTTTTCGCGGTACTGTTGGCCCACAATTTCTGTTTATGAACGATAACACACGTTCACATGTTTATGGACGATAACACACGTTCACATGTTTATGGACGATAACACACGTTCACATGTTTATGGATGATAACACACGTCCAACATAACATGCGTTCACTATGTGGACGCGCCCCATTAGTGGCTGATTTCCTTGACAATGAAGACATCCAGCTTATGCCATGGCCAACATATTCTCCGGACCGCAACACAACAGATTATGTGTGAGATGCATTGGAGAGATTGATTTCAGCTCGTCAAAGTCCTCCTAGAACTCTCCTGGAGTTTCGATCTGCTTTTCTATAGGAGTGTGATTTAATGCTTCAGGACCTTCTTAATGCCCTGGTCAATAGCATGCAACGCCGATGTGACACTTGTATCACTGTAAGGGGTCATCAGACACTTTTCTGAACTCTCATACATGAGCGTTTGTATCTCCAGTTTATCCTATATTTTATGTCAGTTATATAGGGCATTTCTTCCTTCGTTCCATATTCCATCATCACTATATCGCCAACGTCATTCTTTTATCTTGCATTTTTCATTTTTGTCTGTTTTACCAACTGTGCTTAACTTTTGGACACCAGTGTAGCTTTACAATTATTACAGAAAAGTTAAAATTACAAAAAATAAAGTTCACCATTTTCATTGCATATTAACCTTCCTCATGTTGGCATTAAACCGAATAATACTCGCCAGGAACTAGGAGATGACGTAGCACAATTTTAAAATGTAAAGTTCTAAAATACTTATGTGCTAGTAAGTGGCATTCGGTCTCCATGTCTCCTTGGTTGCATTTCGTTTCCAGAGATTGTAGAAGATCAAAATATGCTGCTATCACTGTTGCTCTCCCTTTGTGTCGTCAGGAGTCTTTCTACACATTTCGTTGCTGCTGCATCCTCTCCCGAAGACAATGCGGAAGCATCGAAACTATATATTAGAAACTGTAAATTTTATTTCAACAAATAACTTAGTGTTTATGTTAAATATATTTGAAACATATTTAAATATATTTATTACGATTGCATATCTGTTAAGGAAGCATCTACTGCATGTATATTGGCTCTCGTATCTCTTATTTGAAGGATACAGAAGTGCTCCGTATATCAACAAACATGGAGAGGGCATCATCTTTCTCGATAGTTTCGCACAAGAGTCGTAAGCTGAATATTGCAATAAAGTACCTAGCGACTGGTTTACTAACTGAACGTGTCTGGTAACTGAATAATCATAAAATCACCAGGTGTCACGTACAATGTTAACATAAAAATGTTAAAAGTTAATTTCAGTGATTTAACTATGATTTCATTAACCTACACCCAAAACTTAAGATAAATGTTCCCCTTCCACCTGAGAGAATTTTCCAGTATCTCAGAGCTTTCTCCTGAAGTCGTACTCTGTATCAATGCCGACAATTCAATCAGGCTAACTGTTTCACGTTTTAGATAGAGGACAAAATGTCCAACTTCGGCGGAGCAGATTCTCATTAAAACAATTAATTTCAATAGAATTATATTGGTTACGTTTCATTTCAGATTTTTTTGCGTTGGTCATACCTACGTTATTGATTATATATTTGAAACTGAAATGAGATGGTGAAAATGAACCACCATCTAACTGAAATGAGATGGTGGTCTGCCATCTCATTTCAGTTGTCCTGCGGCCCTTCAACTAAACTGTATGCCCTAAGAGATAAAAAGTTCTCTTTCAGTTACAATTTTTCTTCTCTTTACCTAGTCTATAGTGGTGGCAACGAGTTTTAGCATTATTTAAGTTTAGGTATAGATGGCAATGAGTGTTAAGTATATGCAGGAATAAAAGACAAATACTTTTAATGCTTATAAATACTAAAGTTTTCATTTCCCCATCGTCCATTAGTTCGAATTAGAACTTTTAAACGGAGCTAAAAAGAAGGTAAAGGGAAAACTTCATTCTCTTTGAAACCGTGATTCTCTAATGTTCCACAGGCGATAATCGTTTTTCTAGTTTTTTCTGTTTCCCCACACACTAAAAGTTTTTAACGTGCTTTCATAATCCAAACTTATATCCTTTAAGCACTGCTGAAGTTTTTCAAACACCTCAATATACTTTCTATTATAAATGGGCCACAAACGAATGGCATATTCTAAATGGAACCAAATTAAACTCTTTAGGTAAAAGGATTTCTTAGAATATTGAGAATATGCTGATTTTGATGAATCCTAGTACCTAGCTAATTCTTTACAAACATACTAGCACTGACTATGTTGCTTGAATTAATGATTTCCCCACGCATCTAAATCCCTGATCTCAGTAATCACCTTTCCACTGACAAAATATTTGTATATTGTTATTACATTGTATAAAATATTGTTATATAATTCATGTAAAATAATAATACAAATATTATATGTATAAGTGAGACCTCGTTATAAGACATTATGCGATTTTCGTTTTCATCTTTTTTTAGCTTTCAAGGGTACCTTACGCATTCTACCATTTAAAATGAGTATCCCTTCCATTTTTTATTCTTTCATATGTTTTGTTCTTAGATGATATCTATATTGTGTATCGCATTTTTTTCAAAATATCTTGAATTGCTTCAGTCAGTTTTTGGATGTTGGGTCTGTATTTGTTTACGTGTTGGCTGTGAAATGTTAATTAATTTATATCTCTCTCCTTATGGATATACTTAAATGTTCTAATATACTTAAATGCAAACTTGTAATACAGGTGTAGAGGTACCAGAGTTATAATTTGCAGACTGATTTTAACGAGGCTTTTATTTACATGTAGCTAGTACAGCTTAAATCTGTGAAGTCGAATATTAAAAAATATTTTTCGAAAGCCACGGACTTTACAAATGATTGCAAATAAGGTACAGAAAAGAAAATTTCAAGAAACAATTACATGAAAATACTGACTATAGCCGATTAAATAGAGCTTTCACTACGCTTGTGAGGCAGTATTTATTATTTTGCATGGAGGTTTGCAAGGGCTGGTTAATTTTTCCTGAAGCAAAGTTATTTTTTTTTCATTTTGGGACATCGTTCCTCTTCTCTACGGCGAGCAGCAGGCTTTTAGGTTGCAAGAAACCTAGCGCAAATTTGTATTCCAGTGGGACCTGGAAGAGAACAAAAATAATGGCGAATATATGAAAAAATCTAATCCACATACACACAAAAAGTAACTTTAGTGATTCATTTAACTAACAATGAGAAAAGAATCAATTGAAACCTTTCCTTTAGACGAAAATTTTCCCAACATCTACAAAGTATCAAATGATTTTCAGAGTGAAATATGAAAGCAATTTTCTCTTTCTATTTTTGGATTGAGAAGATTCCTAATTTTGAATACTTTTGTTAGAAGAACGCAAAGCAACATAGAAAACAATTCGGAACCTGTTCGCCTTTGGTTCAGGTCTTTAGTTTACCAATATTGAGATTTCAACCTATTACGTGTAACCTATTCTTGGCACAGTATGATCAGGACTGGAAACCGTCTGGGAAAGAGAGCTACTGTCGAACATGTTCTTAATATCCGTAAAAAGATGTCGGAAAAATTTCTTAAAACTTTCTGGAATTTAAGTCTATATATTCATCTTATACTGCATAGTATAATTTTGATTTGCATTTTTGATTATAGTCCTTGTTGTGATGGGTTAAAATTTTCAATATGAAAGAAATTAGTAAAAACGCGCTTGTATATTTGTTTAATCGTGCACTTCCAAGATGAGGTGTATATGACTGATTCTATTATTCTTCTACTCTTCCACTGCTTCCTGGCTCCCAGCAGTAGCATCACACCTCTATTTTGACAGACTGGAATAGGTTTGTTGCTAACCAACTACTAGAAGAAGAAATTCTACCAACGACTAGAAGTTGAAGTTCAACCAACGACTAGAAGATGGAATTAATTTTAATCTTCTCGTTAGTGATGACAATAAAGACCTGATATCTAAAATAATAACAAAACCGATATCCGAAGAATTTATCTTGAATATCAGATGTTACCTCCGAAATTTCCGTTAACTAGGGTTACCTTAAGCTAAGTAAGTACAGGTTGGGACACAAAATGATTACACCTTTGTATTTTACAGCTTACTGCATGGTGAAAAAGAGGATTCGTGAAGGTTGAAAGCAAAATATTGATTCCTGAAAAAATATCTGTGAACGACATAACCGATAAGAGTAAACTAGAATTAAAGCATCGGATAAACTCGTGTTTTTCTCTGCACTCAACTGAAAAATGTCGCCATAGTGGAGAAACGTTTCCTTTTAACCCAAATCGGGCGCCAGGTAGGAACATTAGTAGGAACATTACAAGCGAATTTTATAAGAAATAAGTGTATTCGGATCAAAACAACCACGCCAACCATCGTATATTGAAACGCCAACCAGAATATTGAAACATTGGGTGTTGCAATGACAAGAAGCCTTTGAAAATCAAAAGGAAAAGCAAGTGAACCATGTAGCAATACGTAATTATGTGACGTCAAGTTCTGGTGCGAGACTTCTTTACTGGACCTTGGTTCGAGACCTCTCCTTAAAAATATTATTTTGGAAAAAAGTTAAGAGAATATATCTGATTGAAATAGAAATACCTTTCTGTTATCGTTTCATTAGAACAATTGTACAATGTGCACAGAAACCACCTCACATTCCTTTGAAACACCTCTCAGGAAAAGCAAATGCGAGCACCGGGCCCTGATTCAGTGAACCACTGGAACCACGGCAGCTACGTCCCTGAAGTAAATAGTTCAAAACTTCAAGGACGTCAATCGGACTAATGCTGACTACGTATCTCCATTTCTTCTCCTAGAAAATTCAGATTATTCAAAATTTATCAGATAGAAGTAAACACTGTCCTTTTAGGTTTGCACCGACTGACTACTGACAGACAATACAGAAAACGTTCATTCCAAGTGGTTTACAAAGGAAGCAAATGTTTATTTGAATGATGTCATAAAAAAACAATATTTCAGATTTTCGGCAATTGAAAGCACTCAGTTATTACAGGAAATACCGTTCATGATGAAGAGATTACTGTGTGTTGTGCTTTCCCAAATCATGAGTTGAATGGTCCCATATTCCTTCAAGAGATTGTGACAGCAGTACTATATCTCAACACACTGAGGACTTACTTCTTGAATCGCTTGTGGACAAAGGGTTTAAGCTATAGAGTACAGTGGTTCATGCAAGATGAGACGACATTCAACACTGGCAAAATTGTCTTCAGCCTTTTTGAAGAAGCATTTCAGAAACGAGTGTTTTCGTGCAGATATCCCGAACCATTGCCACCTTGAAGTCCTGATTTAAACCCGTATGAGGTTTCCGAAGAAAGAAGTCTTCGCACATCTGCCTCAAGACATATTGCAACTCGGAGAACGAATCGTGGAACTGTGCAACTCCATTAAGGATGACTATTGTCGCAGAATTATCACAAATCTGATGCTTCGTTTGAAAGCAGGATAAGAACTCAACAGCGAGAATGCTGAACATGGTTTTCGTTCCTGGCTTCTTTCTGAAGACTCAAGTATCGGTCTGAAAATAATGTTACTCAATTAGATTTATTAAAATTATAAATCTACGATATTAAAATGAAATTACAAATTTATAAATTTAAGTTGTTAAAAGTGTGTCATCATTCTGTGATCTTAATAACACAGCTGTCCTTATTAATGAATGAAAGCATTGAATATTGTTCAAAATTCCTTTAGTTACACCTTAATGTTAAGTAAAACTGTGTGCTTAAAAAAGTTTCGTTTTCCAAAAATTGTCTCCACACTGTTCGTAAAAATCTTTTTCAGTACTTGGCAACCTCGAAAAGAATGAGTAAGTTTGTTTTAAATGGTCAAGGGGTTTGTTAAGAGTTATGGAACCTGAATTATTTAACAGCAACATTGTTAGTCATAAGGATTTACCTCAGAGGGAAATTCTTATCACAAATTAAAGCACAATTATTGTTATAACAAATTTTTTTCGGAAATAAATGCAGTTATAAACGTTTATGCGATTCTTTCATTTTTCGTCAAATGAAACATAAGTGTTACATCAGCGACCACAGTTAAATATTCCAAATTCAGTAACTTTAAATGCTCAACGAATATTGTTCAGAATTAAAAGATTTGAGGAGATTTAAATGAGATCGTCAATTTATCTCCAAAGACATTTCTATGTAGAAATCTTATTGTCAAAAGGAAGATTTGAATGTGGGTTTTCCATTCATATAACTTTTAAGTGTTCCAACTCTTTAGTAACTTTGTGTACATAAATAACGCACTGTAGATGTGTATAAATTATTTGACATTAGAAATTTTTTTCACGTACGAAATGTACTAACCTTTGTTTCTGGGCTTTTACGAAATCGAAGATGTCTGAGAGCATTGGCTAGGCACAGCTTGATTTCCATCAGAGCAAATCGCATTCCCAAGCAATTTCTTGGCCCTGCTCCAAAAGGCAGATAGGCATAAGTGGGATGGTCGTGCTGATTCTCTGGTGAAAATCTGTTGAACAAAGATTTGACAGCGTATTATTTAAAAAATACTTTATATGCAAGGAAACATTTATAGAAGTGAGATTCTAGCAAGTGAAAATTGGGAATAAAGGTGTTCTAAAATAAAATATTGATGTCTACGAAGGTTTTTAAAACACCACATGCTTGATTCACATAATATATGTGAATACAGATAGTAGTGTTATATTTATATGTACATATATTATGTACTACAGATAGTAGTGTTATATATATATATGTTATTGAAATAACAATAATAATAGACTGGTAGTTTTTTCCTCGATGTTAGTTATCATTGGCAGATACACTCCTGTTTTCATAGCATATCGGGCTATGGTGTAGAGCTGTTTCTTATGGTATGGCCTAGGACCTTTGGTGGTTATGCTGCGAAAACATGAACAAAGAATTCTATCTTAACATTTTGGACAATTCCATTTTTCTAACTATGTGGCAGATCTTTGGTATAGACCCATGCTTGTTTCAACAGGATAATGTCTCATGCCATACCGCAGGTGATGTTACACCATGATTGGCGGACATGAATATGCAAAAGTTGTAATAGCCGATGCAGAGTCTCGATTTAAAACCTATGGAATGACTTGGAACCTCGGTCATATTGGTAACTGAACTGGTTACTGTTCTTCGAGAGGAACGGTGAACTATATCGGCATAAATCTATCTTTCATTATGCGTATTGAAGGAAAAGAAAGCAGAGCCATTATGCTAGTAGAATTTATAATTTAAATAGTTAAAATTTTTATGTTCTATCTATCTACAGTACCCGTCTCCTCCAAAGCGTCTCGTTTGCACCATATTTGCATGAGAGGTGTTAAATGTCCATCGAACTTTCCATGTTATGTGATACTATTTTCAGGACTTGTCAGAGACAGAATGGCTGCGCCTTTAGAAATAAGAGTGATCCCAAGGAGGCTAATAAATAAATGTCTTACTGTATGAAAGGAAATGTGTTTGTCAAATAAATGAATTGTTGAATCTTGTCTAAAATTGGGAAAACCAAAGAATGTTCGTTCTTATGATTACGAGCCATTTCAAATTATTCAATAGTGAAACTATAACACTCCCCTTTGAAGAATTTTTCCCCTTATTTCATACACCCCTTGGCCAAGCCTAGACTAGTGTGTGGGATAACACTTCCGTATTTCCACAAGCTTTGGTTTGTTAAAAGTTTCTACGCATGTTTACAAAAGGTCTTGATATCTTACCTCTCAGGATCAAACTTTGCAGGATCAGGATAGAATTCCTGGTCATGGTGCATGGCATAAATGGGGAAGCCAACGATCATTCCTTTCGGCACTGTGATTCCCGTGTCGCCTAATTTGTAGTCTTCCTCTGCTTTTCGCTCTCCTCTATTGGAAAAAAATAAACTAGTAATATATTAAACAAAAATCAAATTTGTGAAAGACACTCATCCTTATAATGTGCATAAGTGCTAAATAATAAAGGATAATGTAATATCCCGAAAAGTGTTGGATTAGTGCACATGAAATGTCCGAAATGAGAGTGCCATCTGCAAACACTCCTAAAAATAGGAAGCAGTTACCTGCGTAATCAAACTAGTCCCCCCCACATCTACAAATTTCTGCCAACGGGTTACGAGGCTGTGGATCACACGGCAATAAAACTCTGGCGACTGTGAGGCGAAGAAGGTGGTAACGGCTTGACCCACAGCTCGGTTTTTTGGGTAGGTCTTCTCCGCCAGGAAATGGTCCAATGCTGAAAGAAGTGATAATCCGTGGGAACAAGGTCAGGGGAATATGTAGGGTGTGACAGTGTTTCCTAGTCGAACTGGTGGATTTGTTGGACTGTCCTTTGTGATACATGCAGGAGGGCATTGTCATGCAACAGGAAGACACCATGCCTGTTGACCAAAACTAGCTGTTTGTATGGAGCTTTCCTTGCATCTGCAGCATTTGAACACAATAGCGGTCCGAACAGATGGCCTCACCTGGTCGGAGAAAAGAATGATGGTCACGCCAGCAGCAGACCACTATACGAGAATCAACACTTTCGTTGGGTGTAGGGGTAGCTTCGGATAATGTTTTGGTGTCTCCGTGGTATCCAACTACTGTGCTCATCGGTGACGATTTTCGTAGAGGACCCACCTTTCATCGCAGGTTACGATCCAATGCAGGATTCCGTCCCGTTTGTTCCAGGAAATGAAGGAAATGCATATTTCCAGACGGCGTGTCCTGTTGGCAGCTGTGAATTCGTGTGGCATCCAGCTTTTTCACCTTCCCCAAGGAAGCCAGACGTTGGACAATCACACAGTGATGCAAACTGACTTTCACTGCAATATCACGGTATTCTTTACCTCCTCATTTGTTATAGCTACTGATGGACGATCACCAGGCTCATTTTCAAGGGACAAATCTTCTGCTTGGAATTTCGCGAACCTTTGGCGTATGGTACGTCCATTCGCAGTACCCTGCCCAAATGCCACATTAATGTTTTGGGCCACTATACCCGCGAAATGTCCGAGTTTGAACTCATGCAGTAAAACGACGCGCAACTGGCCTGTCCCCAATGTTCAGTTTGATTGAAGACTGTGCACTCGTGGTTGAACTTCACCACGAAATAAGGCACATAACGCGTACACCAGATATATGCCGACCTCCTGACTTATGCCATGTGACATTGCTGGAAGACACAAATCCGCTAGAGGGGTTGAACATATCCACCGTTTAAAGCGGACATTTCACCTGCACCAACCTAATAAATAAGGGAATAACATGAATGTGAGATACAGAGTAAATTTCTCAATGCTGAAAATGAAAATGCTAGCAAATCTCATTGACGCTAACCTGAACATGAAATTAGGGTAACTATAAAAGCGTGTCTGACTGCGATCGCCAATCATTTTCGTTTCAGCCGGCAAGAGTTACATTGGGTTTTATTTTGTCACTGATAACATATGGATGATTGTGTGCGGTGGAGAATAATAAGTAGAATGGAAGTGCGGCAATTCCAGACTGAGGCATCTAAGGCCTTAAAAATGTACCACAAAATATCCTTTGAAAACCGCAACTACTCAGAATGAGGCAATTTGACTTTAATCGCAAGACGATATAGGGAAATGGCAGCTAGAAACGGTTTCCCGAGTTGTCAGAGACCAGAGGGACGATAGTTTGAAGATGTACTGAGTACAGGAAGATGCAACAGAGAAGTGTGTGTGCACAAAAAGCAATGGTCTGTGTCCCTCTCAAACTCTTAAAACAGAATGGCTCGTTTAACATGGTGTGAATACTTTGGAGGCTAAGCCAGTGGACACATGTGCTCTTTACAGATGAGTCCGGATTCAGCTTTAGCTCCAAATTTTGACGTGTTTATTTGGTGGGAAAAGGATTTAGGCTCAATAGATATATTCGATTACGAAGTTTGCATTCACTTCCGGAATGATCCCGCCTAAGCCCATTACGGAGATATCACAATTAATAAACTCTAGTTCTATAAAAGGAAGTGAATATCATAAAGAGATATTCCTAAAATTAGCATGAAAAATATATATGGAAACAAATACATATATATATTTAGAACAAATTTAATATATCGATTCAATCCTGAAAATGAAATGTTTTTGAAGGGGAATAATAAATTGCTAGACTATATTTTCGTGTGTTTCAATGAATTGAAGTACCTGAGTAAAAAAGATGGAGAAAACCTGATCCATAAGATATTTTACAAGTTTTTGTATAGTATACAAATACCTGGATAAATACAGTTCAATATTTTCACGCCCTACCAAGATCTGGAATTTGGAATCAAAATCTTTATACTACTAATACAAAATGTGAATTTTTCCAACAAAAATAAAATATTATTGATTTTCTTACCTTATGGCAGGTGGGTACATCCTCAGGGTTTCTGAAATGACCCAACTCAGGTATTTCATATCTCGGACAACATCATATGTCATCACTTCCTGTATTGCAAAAGGTAACAGAAATGAAATCTTTATTATGCTGAAAATATAAACAGTGTGTAAATGATACCAATCTATTGGAAGAAACTGACCTACTTACAACACAGAGCCGTAATGAAACAATGATAATCATCCATGGTTGATTGATTTCAACAGCCGGAAAAAAAAGTTCATTTACATAAAAATAATAAGATTTTGTCATTAATAATAATCATGAACTTTTTAGCTGCAGAAATATTTTAGAGAGAAATATTTGTGTTATAACTAATA
Source organism: Ryuthela nishihirai (assembly GCA_038380435.1). Taxonomy (NCBI): domain Eukaryota; kingdom Metazoa; phylum Arthropoda; class Arachnida; order Araneae; family Heptathelidae; genus Ryuthela; species Ryuthela nishihirai. The sequence goes on from JAWZYU010000004.1 coordinate 13,752,475, forward strand.
CTAAGGTTTTCATATATATCAATTTCCTATGGAAGCAGATTTTGCAGCAGTATCGTAATATCCTCAGCTCGTTTTCAATAAAGAAAAAAAGAAACCTATTTTGGTTTATTAGTATGAAGCATTTGCGAAAATAAATTCGTTGTACTCTTAACAGTTTTCTATAATTTATTCTCATGTGCAGTATTCTCTTTTGGGATATTGGGAAAACGTTTTCATAATTTTTTTTTCGATGCCGCTTTTCATCTTTCCGAGTGACTTGCCAATTCTCAAAACGTTTCAGCACACTATTTTGGTAAATATATTCTTCCCTTTAAGTGTGAGAGAGAGGAAGCGAAGATATTTCGCCCTTTTTGTGCTCCCTTGTGTGTCGGAATACCGTTTCCCTTGTCGCTCCCTCTTTACCATTAAATCTTGACGACTGTCTCGGTCTTTTGTCTCTCTCTCTAACATCTGTTCAGGGACAGAAGTCAGAAAAAGAGAAAAAAGACCAATGCTTCCTCGTGACTTTATCTTGAACAGAGAGTAGGCTGATATCCTTATAGTTATCAAAAGAATTGCGATAATCTTTTTGTTTTAAATAGGGATAATAATAGCTCTGGTAAAATCCTTAGAAACAGTGCCTTTATCATAAAAGATATTCAAAATTTCAGTCATCCAAGTGGTAACCGAAACATTCCCAGCTCTAAGGATTTCTGAAGTAATATCATTTGCCCTTGAGGATTTATATAGTTTAAGTTTAAAAATAGACAAAATAACTTCAGATTGTGTTATAGGGCCAACATTAAAGCCACCAATGCATCTATCATCATTGCAAACAATGGGAGTAGAACTAACCACATTGTTTAGAATATCACTGAAAAATAGTCTTGACAGAATCCTCACCTTCTATAACCTTACCTTGTTTATCCTTCAATCCCTGTATACCTCTCCGTTTTCTACCCCACAAAGCACTAACTATCTGGTACAGCTCTCTGCTGTTGTGCTATCTAACTGCTTCCTCGGCTTTGTCAGCCAAGCCATCAAGCCAAAGATTCTTATCAGCAGCTAACTGATCCTTTACACGTTTATTAAGCTCTCTGTTATGCTTTCTATTAGGACTAGTAGAGTATTGAAGATGATGATGAAGACTTAAATGAAGATAAGCATGATGTGCATCGAGGCCCATATTTGGATCCCATTTTTGGGATAAATTTTGACACAAATGAGACACCACAACTTAGTGTAGATGATTTGAGAATAATTAAGAAACTCAGAAAATCTGTCGAATGTTTCGCAAGTCTTCTTGAATAATGAGACGTTTCAAGGTTTCGTAAAGGAGGAATTCAATGGAGAAGAAAAGAAGTTTATCTTAGACTGCAAGACACGGTGGAATAGTCTCCTTTCTATGATTGAACGTTTTCTAAAGCTAATGAACTGCATTCCTAAGGTTCTACGTGTACTAGCTTCGATAAAAAACGTTTTTGAGGAGGAATGGAATTTGTTAGATAACCTCGCTGAAACCCTTCGTCCAGTTGAAATTGTTTTGAAGGTTCTATATTCTAAAGAAGCAACTTAAATCTGTCATGCTTATGAAAATTTGCCTTAAGAAACAAGACAAGAAGGAAAATCCTATTGCTGCCAGTCTTAAAGAATGCCTTATCAAACGCTATTCACCAAGACGACAAAAGGAAGTCATTTCATTGTTGAGATATTTATCCAATCCAGAGGATTTTAAAAATGAATCGTCTGATTTATTCTTTTTATTTTACAAGTAAACATTAAAGAAAATCACAGAATATACGTTTCTTAGGCTTTTTCCTAATGAATGTCAAATCATTGAGGTAGATGATAACGCAGAATCAGAACGGCAAGGTGTAACTAGCTTTGCTAAACCTAACGACGATGGCAACTTAATGCATGAGTAATTGAGCGAAATGAATAAATTAGAAATGCTGCCTATGAAAGATTCCAGAGATTTTAATGTTAACGATGAATTTAAATACTTTGAAGCCACATTAAAAAAGAGTAAAAATTTAGAGCATTACTTACCGTTAAACCAACGAGTGTTGAATCAGAAAGAGGCTTTTCAGCTGTGGACTTTTTTTTTCATCTAAGCTTTGTTCAAGAATGACAGATAATACCCTTAATGCCCTTTGTTTCTTAAGATGTCATTTTCAACAAAGCGATAAAATCTAAATTTAATTTTATATTTTTTTCTTACAGGAAGAGTCTATTTCCTGTTTTTTCGGTAATTGTTTTTTTATTAAAAATTTTATTTCAATATTTCTTTCTATAATAGAGATAAATTTTAATTTAATTCTTTATAATTTTTTTACAAAAAGTTTAATTTTGTTTCCTAAGTATAGATTTTTTTATTTGTTTTTTTATTTCTGAATTGTTTGAATGATGAATTATTTTGGCTAAAATAAAATATGTCAATTTCAAATTTGTCATTTTCCTTTTCATATGCATGCGTATGATGCTGCATTTTTGTATTTTTTGACCAAAAAATAGATCATAAGCGATGCTTGTTAAGAGTTAAAGACAGTACCTTTCATTTTGACTCTTAAAAATCACTATACTTTCTGGTCAAAACCGATTAAAACAGATTTTGAAAATACAGCTCGATTAAAACCAGCTTTTAAATTATCGATTATTCTTCAACCCTACTCGTCGCAAATATTTCAGAAGGTTTAAAAGTCAGCAATTAAGATCAGGTCTGGTTTATTTCTATTGCTTTACCTCTTAACTTATTCCTTACATACTAATCTAATTATTAGATTATCAAATAATTTAAGACTTGCGTTTTCCAAACCATCCATACCGAGCTTTCTAACCTTCCACCGATCTTCACTCCACTCCTGGGATTTCAGGAATAGCCAAATTAATCGTTTTAAAACTGAAAATGCGATAGGACATAGGAACGATTACTTAAATTAAAAAGTTATTAAGTTCAGTGTTTTTCAACCAAAAGCTAGCACTATAGAGGAAGCGAGAACCAAAGAATGGAATGTTATTCGACGAGGAAAGAGCGATAAAAAACAAAATTAATTGCATTTACTGGCTAGTGAAAAAACTACTGGCGTAGTTTACTGGCGTAGAAAGGCTAGTTACTGGCTAGTGAAAAAACTACTGGCGTAGTTTACTGGCGTAGAAAGGCTAGTTACTGGCTAGTGAAAAAACTACTGGCGTAGACAGGTTGTCAAAAGACTTTGAATAGCTCACAACGATTTCAATAGTAAGAACTAAAAGAAAAACATCTTTAGTCGCAACGAAAGAAAAAAGGCATTAGATAGCACTTTTCTTTCATTGTGCACAGTAGTATCAATGTATACTGGCGGCTCGACGCACAGTGCTTTCCCCTATGATGTTATAGACGACGCCCCCTATTAATATTTATAACTGACAACGCCCCTTTATTAACATCTCGTATTTCATAACTCATATTTAATTAGTGCCGTCCCCCATTTTTAAACTCCCCTGCAGTTTTGATCACAAACTCCCAAATTTTTCTAAGTCCCGAGTTCGCCATTTTGAATCATGACGTCACCATATACTCCCAGTGGCCACGACACTCCCGCGATTTTCCCGTTCATCCGCCATCTTGAATCACACTCCTTCCTGGTCGACTCACCCAAACCCATCATGAAGTAAACAACTCTAAAGGTCTCAAGATTCTCCAAGTCCAAACACCATCTGAAACTTTCAATTTAATTGTGGCCCGTACTATATTTTTAGCACATGTGCTGTTTTCAAAAGAACAATTTTTTAACACAATCTGAAGTTATTTTGGCTATTTCTAAACTTAAACTTCATAAATCCCTAGGGGTAGATGAAATTATTATGGAACTGCTTAGAGCTGGGAAAGTTTCGGTTACTACTTAGATGACTGAAATTCTGAATATCTTTTATGATATAGGCATGGTTTCTAAGGATTTTACCAGAGCTCTTATTATCCCTATTTTCAAAAAAGGTGATCGCAATTCTTGTGATAACTATAGGGGGTATCAGCCTACTCTCTGTTCCAGGTAAAGTTCTTTCTATGATTGTGCTTAATAGAATTAAGAATCTGGTTGACAGTAAATTGCGTGATGAGCAATGTGGATTCATAAGTTGTAGGGAATGTGTGGAACAAATATTTTCACTTAGGCAGATTCTTGAGAAATGTTTAGAGTTTCAGAAATCTTTGGTTGCTAGCTTTGTTGATTTCAAAAAGGCTTTTGACTCTGTTGATCGTCATAATTTGTGGTTGATTGTGAAATCATATGGTATACCAGACAAGTTAGTTTACATAATGAAAGCTCTCTATAGTAACAGTGAGTCGTGTGTTAGAGTTGGTAAGGCTTGTAGCAATTGGTTTAGCATTACTTCTGGTGTTCGACAAGGGTGCATTTTGTCTCCTTTTCTCTTTAGCTTGGTTATTGATTATGTTATGCGAAATTCACTTCGAGGGAAAGATTTTGGTCTTAAAGGGACTGGAGATACGAAAATTTTTGATTTAGATTATGCTGATGATTTAGCCCTTTTGGCAAATGATGTTGATGAGATGAACTCTCTCATTCAAGCTGTTGATGAGACTGGTAGTAGAGTAGGTTTGGCTACGAACAGAGAGAAAACTAAAGTGATGAAAATTGGTCAGGCAGGCTGTGATTCAGTTAATCTGAATGGTTGCAGTCTTGAGCAGGTGTCACAGTATAATTATCTTGAGAGCTATGTAACAGATACTGGTGATGTGCGGTATGAGATTAACAGACGAATAGGGATTGCTGCCGGGACTTTTAAGAAGCTATGTAGAGTGTGGAGAAATAGGCGTATACACCTAAATTCTAAAATTAGACTGTATAATAGTTTGGTTCTTTCAAGTTTGAGTTAGTGATGGTAGTGAAATTTGAACACTTTGTAAACAAGATAACAGGAAACTAGATGCTATTGATTCCAGATGCTTACGGAGTATCTTGGGCATTAGGTGGTTCAACTTTGTAACTAATGATGAGGTTAGGCAAAGGAGTCGGCAACCTCCTTTGGGCATCATATTGTGGAAAGAGAGATTCCGCTGTTTTGGCCATGTCGCCCGTATGAATAATTATAGATTGGCGAATAGGGTTATGAAAAATGTGCCTAAAGGCCTCAGAAAGAGGGGGAGACTTAGGATGCGGTGGGCAGACAATGTCAAACGGGACCTTGTTAGAATTGGTGTGCAGTGGCCAGACGCAGTAGATGGAGCTCAGGACAGACTTGCTTGGAGAACTAAATTGCACGGTCTGGTTGAACCTCCGTAGTCCATGGTTGCATGAGGATGATGATGATGAGTAGTGTCTACTGTAATTGAATAATAAATAAGGCTTGTCCTATAGAATGGCATGAATAAGGTAGTCCTACGTTGCTGGTAATTATTTTGAACTTGTTATGTATCAATACAAGCAATATACTATTCATAAAAAGGAAGGATATAGATAAGATCTTACGTGTTTTTCAAAGGCTTCATCGACCTCCTTGATGAGTTTTTCCTGGCAATCGGGATTTAGAGCCAGAGTGTAAGCGCAAAAGGAAAGAGTGGCAGCTGTTGTTTCGTAGCCAACCATGAAGAAAAGGACGCACTGGGCAATCAATTCGTCTCGTGTTAAAGCTGAGAAAGAGAAAATAAAAGAGAACTGTTAGATGCTGTCAGTTTCTGATCATAGAAACCCCCCCCCCACGATGAATGGAACTTTTCCTAGAGTGCATTTCGTAATAAATCTCTTAATTACCGAGACCTCCATAGGTTACCTACCTCGATTTCCGCCAGCTCGTCCCTGAAATCATGTTCCGACCCACTGTAGGTATTCTACTGTTATTCAATGAATTAAGAATTGTCTTTGGTGAGGTTTCCAAAAGACATAATCATTGCAAACTGTAAAGATTTGCAGTTTATTCAGATAGTTTAAAATTTGGCGGGAAGGATAGAATCCCCTCAACAACTGCTTCCTGCTATAAGAAGCACAGAATAGGGTAAATAAATAACAATGTAGAAAAATGTAATATTAAAATAAAAAAATTTCTGAATTTTTAGTTGCTTCAACTTGGGCATAGTAGAACTTTCCGTGATGCAATACGCTTGGATCTTAGTTCATTCTTCTTTCTGCACCAAAATAGACTTCAAAAATATAAATCATCAGATGAAACATGGTATAAAAAATAATAGAATGGTTGTAAGTCAGAGTTTTTTCTCTTCAGTTCCACAGCGAAAAATAATTGAGAATGAGGGGGTGATGCTTGATTCTTGAAAAAATTTATGAAGACAAAATTCTCTTGGAAAATCAATACTGCACTTTGTAGGTTTATTTTTCCAAATTTTTTTCCAAAAGCGAAACTTTCCTCCAGGAATCTGAGAAGCAGAGATTGAATTTTGAAGTTAGTGTTTTTAAGGTAGCTTCTACTGAGGAGAGATTTCATTGAGAATTCTTCATCAGTAATCTACTTCATCTCTTATTTAAAAATTTGTCTTTGGAATTGATATAGAGGACAATATAGAAATTCCTTAAAAACATTTTTTGGAGTTTGACAGATGCTACAAAGTGGAGAAGGGTTTTTGCTATTTTAAGTTCCTTGTTAATTTTGAAGAGGTTTGCATTTAAAACACAGTGATCAAAGATAATCCTAAAGAGAACTGTTTCTTGTCTTCTGTTCAGATGACGCGTTTGAAGTTGGGGTGGGCTGTCAAAAACGCTACTGTAGAATATGCTAACATTTATACAAGTATTTTCTCTATTGCAGAAATCTATGTTTGCTATGATGTTATTTATGCTTGGGGTTTTCTGTAAGTTCTCTTTCGCAGTTTCGAATTCGTATACGGAGTTTCTGATTCCTATACTATAGGTTTCCCATACGGCTAGGAATCCATTGGAACACAATACGGTTTTTATATTCTCTAATACATTTATTGCATTGCCGTAATATTTCTGAAATTAAAGAACAGTTGGAGGAAGGAAGTGGATCAGCTAGAAGAATTCTGTCTGAAAGAATCAGAATTTTTTCTGAATGAAAATTTAATGTCCACTCATGTGCCTTTGAGGATAGCCCAAAGTTCGCCATTCATAATAGATGTTAGATTGGACAACAAAAATCCTCCTGGGATGTAAAAAGCACTCTGTAAGAACATGAAATGTAAGAATAATTTCATGTTCTTACAGAGTAAACAACTGAATTATTTTTCAAATATTCACTATGTTATATTCTTACTTTGGGAAAACAAAGTCTGCTCATCGGTTTAATTATTTTTCCTCATATCCTTCAGTTCTACAAATATGATTGTTTTATAAGAATATAGATGTCAGAATCGTGTTGCTCTAAAACATTAGCTTGGTTTAAGGGTTTGGTTTCAAGACATTTATATGGATATATTTTAACAATAAATTCGAATTCCCGAATTATCATTAAAATGATCTAAATAAATTTTCTGAGAGCAGTATTGTGGAATGAATTCTTTTAAATTATTGTGCAGTGATTTGATTCATTTCAATACTTTTATTTACTAAGCCTTTGCTTGATCACTTATTCTCCGTTAAATAGCATTTTTGCTCATATAAATAACATTTAGCTCATATAACTATCAACTTACTTTTACGATAATCAATTTTGAAAACTTCTTTGTTCTCTTGGCCGTGACCTAAATCATCCTCTTCTTCTTCCTCTTCCTGATCCAACATTTTGAAACCATCTATTGTTTTATTGGCTTCCAAGTCCTCTTTGGAAGCATCCATCATCATTTGAAGGAAATCGTTTCCTCTCTTAAAGGGAAAAAAAATTTAAAATACGAACTAAAAACATGTCGGAAAATAAGTTGATCCCAAATATATAAAGAGAAATATATTTAAAACTGTGATTATTTTTTTGCTTCCGATGAACTCCAAAAATCTGAACATAATTTGCTCGTTTTCGGAGAAAAAGAGCTAAATATGATCAGTTATAATAATAAAAATATAATGCTAAATATGATCATGTTAGCTCGTTTTCTCCGAAAACGAGCTAATATTTTCACTTTGTGTGTCTGTAGATATTAACATTTTTGTTTTTACAGAAAATTTAAAATTTCTTTTCGGGCTGGTTATAGGTATTCTTATTTTATGATTGTAACAATAGCTTCAATACGCTCTCTAACGGTGTAAGAATTTGGGTAAAAGCCAACATTTAACCAATAATGCCAAAATATTTGAGAATTTACGTTAGGTGAATGAGAATTTACATTGAACTTGTATAATTTCTAAAATACAATCGAACTTGGTTATAACGAACACCAGGTGACCGACAAAATTTCCGCGTTATAACCATTACTCACTATTTCAGTGATGAGTTAAATTTACCACCTATGTTTTTTATTTCTAAATTTTCTTCTGATTTCGACTTTTTCGCGAATCGAGAGACACTTTCATTTGTTAGTAGACGTTTCCGACGGAAAGGCTCGTTTGTGATTTTACAGTCGTACGGTGTTTGGGTGAAGTGGGGGAGCAAGGTTGGTGGCTAGAATACTGGAGGAGTAGGTAGAGTGGGGGACAGTCCCCAAGGACAAGGTTAGGTCGTAAACTGTCCCTTAATCTGATGAGGATGATCATAAAAGCTAAGTCACCAATTTCATTTTTGTCTATTCCTAGAACTGGGTAGTATTTCCGACTATCCGAGCAATTAAGAATGTTTGCATGTTTCCGTAGTTTCCCAAATTTGTAAGGTATACCCGTGTAGTACGGTCGTTTTAAAAGTGAGCAATTGTATCGGAATATCCGTAAATTAAAATCATTATAGCTTTTTGCTCATTACAGCCGTTATCTCCTTATTTCCGTGCTGGTTACAACCAAGTTCGATTGTATATATTTAATGAAAAAAATGTCATTGAAGATAAAGATCATAATAAAATTTATTAAAAATTTCGATTTCCAAAAATATTCGTTAAGTATTTACAGTTATGAGAACTATAATATTTCACAACAGTAATGCGTCATGAGACTTCAGAAATTAATTAAAACTTATTGTGTTGTTTAAAAAATTATAAAAAAAATATACAGTTTAGAAGTTTGCGTAATGTTTATTTAACTATTTGAGAATTATGAATGACATAAAACAGTAAATATTTTGCTAAATATTCCATCTTCCATAACTCTTTAAATACTGAATGGCTATTGCTGAAAACTGGATATTTAAATAGCTTTGATTACGATCTGTAATAGATCATCAGTCACATTTTTCATTAAATGAATATTTTAATTTTATTTTTACAGATATTTAAAAATTTCTCTTCGAAGTGAGATCCTCATTTGACATATAAAAATTCCGTAATATTTTGATAGGCATTGTATTTATGGTAGAATTTTTAAAATTTGGTGGTGGAGTTTGTTGCTGCCCCTTGTTTGTGTCATGTATGGGATGGTAAGCATTTATTATTTATATCGAAGTTCACGCATTATTCAGTCCGATACCAGTGTCATTGAGTATTCACCCAATCAATAATTGAGCCCAATGTGATGCAGCCTTCTGGAGAGATGTATGCCCCAAAACAACATAGTCTCTTTTGACCGATGAACAAATCAGCAGACAATTATTTAAAACTTAATAACTGGGATTCATTTATTTATTAATATCCGTGCAATCACTTTGTTGTTCGGATATTCCTTGGGGGATTGACTAATTATCATTTCTTAGAGTTAGCTTTGCAGCTCTGCAGTCACACAGACTGAATAATGTTTAGTCACACAAACTAATGAATATGAATATGATTGGTCATACAGATCTCTGCTATGTACGGTCACAGAGACCTCTGGTACATATAGTCACATATGCTATTAACTTGGGTTGAAATCTATCACCCCTACACTGAGATCTTGCCTCTGATCTTAATTCGATCGAAATTTTCGATCCTCGAGAAAAGCACGACTCCACTTTGATATACGGTAGAGTCTGACCTCTTGCTCTGACTTTCCTCTTCCTATCGCTGACCTTTTCCTCTCATGTATTCTTTTTGTGTTGTATTGGTACCAATATGACTATATGCATTTTTTCCAATCATCCATTAGTTCGAATTTTCACAATTAGTGGACGTTAAAGGCGGAAAATGAAAAAAATTATTTTCTTTCAAAACGAGCATCTCTTATTCACCAAGGGGTTTCTTCTGCCTAAATGCGACTCATCGGGAGGCTTTTCTATTCTGTTTCCCATTTGTCCAAATTGATTTATTATAAGATTTTCGAAATACTCCGGTCACCATATCAGAGGGATTAGAAGAGTGCGGGAGTGGATGGGAAGCTTCATATACAGGTGTTGGAGGGAGTGTATATACATGTCTCATAGATAGAATATAGATAGAATAATCTCATAGATATCTCATATAATCTCATAGAATAATCTCATATAATCTCATAGAATAATCTCATAGATAGAATAATTTAATAGAATTAAGATTAAAAGAAACAAATTCTGGAAAGCTAATTTCATTCGAAATTTATTTAGTTGAAGTGAATTGCACGATCATTGACAGTAGTCACACCCAGATCAATTGACGGAGTGAGTGTTTAAAATAAATGATTATAGTGAGGGGGAGGGATTATTGGTATTCATGTGTTAATTTTACATTTGAGCCAAAATAAAAATCGAATCTTTATCAAACTTGAATGTATACAACCCGATTTCTTATGTGTACAAGTATTCCTCTAAAAGACAGTGAAATATGTGCATAAACCAGATTTGTAGGAGAGCTCCTTAATATTAATATTACTTAATACATGCCAAAATTAAAAAAAAAATCCCCTTTTTGGAGAAGCAGAGGAAGTGAGAGTTTTATATACCAATTTATGTTTTGAAACTTAGTTATATATTTTGATGTCATTCCAAATTCCGCCATAAAGCAAATGAGAAACCTACCTTCGTTTGATACGACTGAATCCCGAATTCAGGAGATAAGGAGAGGAAACAAATTACAACATTCATCCGCTTTTCCATGGGAAGAGGAATGGAAAGAAAAATTTGGGATAGCAGATAACATTCCTAGCATTATAATATTCCAAGCATTATACAGTACTGTTCAAATTAGTTGGGACAATAGGAAAATGCAGTAACAAAGACACAACTAAAATATTTATTTGTTTAATAGTGTGCATAGTTAATAGTGAATGTGACCCCCCTTAGTTTTGATTACTTCTTCCAGCCTCTCAACCATTGATGCCACTAGCTTTCCACATATCTCCTTCACTTCAGGGTCGTGGTACCACATTTTCATGACAATTTCTATCATTTTGGGTTTCGTCGTGCAATCCATCTTAGATATGCGCGCTTTAATAATGGCCTACAAATTTTCAATGGGGTTTAGATCGGGTGAATTTCCTGGCCACTCCAATACCTTCAAATGTTGCTGGGTAAAGAAGCTTTAAGCAAGCTTAGAATTGTGGCATGGAGACAGATCCTGTTGAAATAACCCATCGCCGTTAGGAAAGAGCTTCTGCAGTGTTGGGACCATTTTCAGAACGCCTCCAGAACGCCTATGTATGTACTTTTTACTGTCCATCATTCCTTCAATGGGGTGAAGCGTCTGTTAGATTAGTTTAGACTTTCAGCAGAAGGTCACGAACAAGTTTAGACTCTACAGCGGAAGGGACTTAGCGTTCCTTCGCTTGTCCCAACTAATTCGAACAGTACTGTAAGTCTTCATTCGCTCTCTATGTTACTATGGCTATCACCCGCTTTCGGGAAGGTGGTGAAACAACTACTTGACAAACACAAACCAAAATAGACAAAGATTCATATAGCAAAACAAAATACATTAATTAAAGACATACAAAAAGTGGATTTTTTTTTTGAAAGATGATGATACCAAATATATCACTTACTATGCCTTTCTTTTTCCTCTCTTCCATAACTTGAAGTGTCACATCACGGAAAAAATTTGTTGCATTTCCATCAAAAATTTTAATCCTCAGCAGTTTAAATACGAATGGGGGAAACAAAACTGAAAATGATGAAATAAAATCAGGGTTCATAACTTCGTACTGTTTTTATAATGCAAAAAAATACTTTGCTTCTTTCCTATACACAAGATGAATGTTTCGAATATGCATTCAATGTTGCTCTATTGAGTTGTTTTAACCCTGAGCAGTGCAGATAAATATAACCTCAATCCAGGTTAAAATATAATGCATTCTTTAAACCTCTCTTACCTCAAATTATCATTATGTTTATACACAGAAATTCTTCACTTTAACCACAAATTTCCATTGAGGGAAATGTGTTCCTGAACTTTTAATCCATTAACCTATATGACATAAACATTACATATATTCCTTCATATTTGAAACCAAATTATTGATATAACTATAAGGAGATCTGTATTTCTTAAACCCATTAACAACAAGTTATTGTCCCTGCCAAAAACAGAAAGCATGTTCCGTAATCCGTTAATATCAAATTATGATTATGGTCAATCACTGTGAGGCACAAAAGAATTACCTTTCATATTGCCACCAGAAAAACTGTCTCAAGCCTCCTGCTGTTTGGTAGAGTAAGAAGCTTTAAAGCTTGCAGATACTATAAAAACATGGATTGTTGTGTAAATTAACAATTCGTAATTTAGCATTTGTAGAATTAGGATTCTAATGTTAAATGGTGTTAACTCAGCGGATAGAACACCTGACATGTCATCAGAAGGTCGTGGGTTCAGATTCCAACCGGCTCCAAGGTAATTTTCGTTTATGCCCACATTGATATACAGCACAACAGTGTTAAAAAGTTGATATTATGAAGTGTGTGATTTAAAATTCTACTAATGTATACTAGTTGATAATGTATACTATATTCAGATAATGTATACTAGTTGAATAGTGCTTTTCAATAATAACGTTTCTTTCAGATATGTTTAAATGGCTTTCCTCTCTGCCTCTTTGTCTATTACTTAATACAGTGATGGCGAACAAATGAGACGCAGTTAGTGTATGATTAAAAGTTTCTTATCCAATTTAAATACATGTAATGGTTTATATTTCAACCCCTTTAATCTGTAAGTATAACCCTAAGTTTCCTGCTCTGAAAGTTTTGCGATTTTCAATGCATCATGCGAACCTATTGCAGATAAGCTAAATAACAAAAACTGGCTTATCATGCAACAAGGTTTTCCATCTTTTCGTGGATCTAATCTTATCCTGCCAAAGAGTGCAATTAGCTGAAGTCAATTCAGTCGCACTATATGAAGTAGTCTTCTGCTTATCGTTTGAAATAGCAAACATTTATCATTACCTGTTAAAGTTTAAAGAGAAAATGATCTTTAGAACCAAAGATTCTTCACCTGACATCCATAACATTTCATTGCATTAAACGAAACGGCGAAATTGAGTTTAATTTCAAATTGTACTTCTATCTAGGATCGGATTCTAAACAGGATAACCAAGCCAGAGCCAAGGGTTTAAAAAACGTAGTTATTATAAAATTGCATTAGAAAACAATAAAATGCTAAATTTTTGCGCTTGAAACATATTTATATACACATGTTTAGAATATGTATATATATATGTATTATTATAATATACTAATTAAATTAAAACTTATATCATCTTAATAAATACGTAAATTTTAATACCTATGTATAATATGCCCCATGGCCGAGTAGTTACCGCGCTTGGCTACTGTTCTAAGGGACCTGGGTTCAAGCTCCTGGTAAGGCATGGATGTATGTGACGTTTTTCTGCTGAGGTCCTGCCATTCTCTCAGATCTTCTACTTTCGCATGTAAACTGACAGGCTCCTGTCAGACCTCTGTGGCAAACAGCTGCTTGAGGGGGGTATTTATTAATTTTGTTTTTATTATGTATAATCTGTAGCGTAGCCGGGGATAGGGGAAATGGAATTAATTCTTTCCCTTGGAAAAATTTTATTTTAAGAATCATCAGTTCATTAAATTGCATTGACAGAACATTAACAAAGATTTTTAAATCACCCTACCGCAGAAATCTTCCCAATGTCACAGTATACAACTGCACGTTTTTCTAAGTATGATTTTCAAACTTTCCATGAGCCATTGGAATCCTCTTTACCTGGATGTTTAGTTTAAGGTGAAGCGAAAGACGATTGTACGCTGATTCTCGCTCAACAGATGGCGTTGAAATCGCCCGATTCCTAGGGGGTGGTGGGTGGTGAGATTGACCACAGGGAGGACATTAGGAGGCTTCTGTATTGTTTGTGCTAAAGAGGGGTCAGGAACTGGTTTGTAAAAATAGCCTCAATAGGACGGGAACGCCCCAACAAGAAGCTAAATACCCTAAGCAAGGCATAGTCAAGTGCGTTATCGCGCAACTACTGACCCCCAATGGTAGTCGGTTCAAATCACCGCGTCGGAAAACATTTTTTTTGCCGTCCTGTGGCCGAGTGGTTAGCGCACTTGGCTACTGAACTAAGGGACCTGAGTTCGAGCTCCGGGTAAGGCATGGATGTATGTGTCGTTTTTCTGCCGAGGTCCTGCCATCCTCTCAGACCTTCTACTATGGCATATAAACTGACAGGCTCCTGTCAGACCTCTGTGGCAAGCAGCTGCTTGAGGGGGTATTTATTTTTTTATTTAGCCAACAATGATTTGTTGGCCAATCCCTAAGTTTCTGCTTCCTTGAGCTTCCGATTTATTTTGCTTTTCACAGCTGAAATAGTACTTACGATGATTTTATTCTTGAATGTTTTTAGTTTTATTGAGTAATTCTTTAGGTCAAAACTTCTTTACGTATTCATTGTAAATACACATATAACCTGTAGATATAGAATTCAACAATTATTCATCTGGAAAAAATTATTGCATATTGAAAAAATTATTAGCAATAATTTTCTTTAGATGAATAATTCTTTACATATATTTGTAGTTTAATTTTATTTACGTTTTTATACGTATATATTACAGTTTCAGTTATAAGTCATTCTTCCAAAAAATCAAAAGAAATTAGACCATATCGAAATATTCAATATGGTCTATATTTAATAATTTAATATATATATATGAGTTTTGTACTGTGATAAAAAGATTTAATTCTGATGGCCAAGGGATTAGCTTACTTGACTACTAATGAAAAGGACCTGGGTTCGAGCCTCGGATAAGGAAATGATATTTCATTTCTTGTGTTGACTCTTTGGTTCCACACAATGATACTATGATATAGTTATACTCACAGGCTCTTATCAGACCGATATGGCAAGCAGCTGCTTGAAGAATTTTTTTAATAAAAACTTGGCAGAATCTTTTTAGTCCCTGATTTTCTCAGAACGTTTGTATTTTAATGGGATTAATTTTTTTATTTAATTTAATAATATTCTTTAGCTATTGAAAAGCGCATTTAGAAATCCATATCGAACGCTCATTTTGCCAATTTTCTTCCGATGCAACAAAATGTTATGTATTGCATCAGACATTTACAGTCAAATTCCACTGGATAAATTTAGTTCTAACTCAGAGATATCTATGTTTTCCGAAATAAAATGACTAAAACTATCATTATTAATGAGACCCTTTTATTCAGAATTTCTCAAAAATAATTTTTTTTTTCGTGTGTTAATTTATTTTAAATTCATTTATAATAATTGTGAAACTCAAAGGAAAAAAATAACAAATTTTCCTCTTATTACACAGAAAAACTGAATTTTATCCAGGGCCGGACTTACACAGAAGCTAACTAAGCTACAGTTTAGGGCCTTACGTTTATGAGGGCCTCAAATATTGAGTTTGAAATTTACTGTGTCACGAATGTTTTTAATTCAAATTAATCTGTTATGCAAATACTATTCATCTTAGCTCTACACAGTCTTAGTGTATAGCAATGCTAGTATAATGTTTTGCATTTATTTTTTAATGTTCCCTTCAATCAGAAAAATAAATACAACATATTTCGACAAACTTGTGTTTCGCCGATTAATGGAACTCGAACCCACGCTCTTCAGTCACTTGCAAGGTTGAATTCTATGTCAACAGGTAATATTTGTATATTTATTATAATTTGTATATTTATTATTGATTGATTCATATAATTCTACTTCGAAATTTTTGGGGTCTCTTATACTTGTTGTAGCTTAGGGCCTCAAAAGGTCGAAGTCCGGCCCTGTGTCGAACGATCATCTTCCCAATTTTTTTCCAATGCAACAAAATGTTATGTACTGCATAAGACATTTGCAGTCAAATCCCATTGGATAAGTTTTAATTCTAACTCAGAGATATCTATTTATTCCGAAATGAAATGTCTAAAGCTTTCAGATTTTCTGAAAAGCAAATTTTTTCTTCGTGTATTTGTTTTTTTACATTGAGTTATAATAATTGTGAAATTCAAAGGAAAAAACAACAACAAATTTTCCTCTTATTACACAGAAAAAATTGAATTTGATTCAGGGCTGGACTTACACATAAGCTAACTAAGCTAAAGCTTAGAGCCTCACGATCATGATGGGCCTCAAAAATTAAGTTTGAAGTTTACTATGACACGAATTTTTTTTAAATTAATATATTATGCAAACACTGTTCATTTCAACTTTACGTCGAATGAAAGCTTCTGACGCGGGGAATGCCATACATAGGCTACGAAAAATTGTCTAATAGGCTACGAAAAATCCTGTGTGTATCCTACGTCAATCCATTCGTGACATGGACGCCGAAGGCTCAGACAAGGTTTGGAGAAGAGACCCACAGGAACAGCTGTTGGGAGACAGATGGTAGCCTCCCATCAAGGTCATCCAGCGTGTCCTTTAACGTGCACAGGGTATGGCTCTCCCGCACACGGGGCCACGGCTTAACGTCCCATCCAACGGACGACGGCCTTTTCAAGCCAATCGGTGTCCCCTACTGACCGTGGGCAGGGCGGGGGAGTTTTGCGGAGATAAATCTCAACGCTGATCCAGCTGGAACTCGAACCTGGGAACTACAGATTACGAGCCTGGCACACTAACGACTGAGCCACTACTACCACTGCCCCAAAGAAGATATAGCAGAATAATCGTTTCATATTTACCCTTTTTTTTTACAAGGGAAGAGGGTGGAACATTCCCCATGTCACAAAATTTCATTTGATGCATAGCTTGCGCCTTCGCTTTCCGAATAGCGGAACAATCGTTTTGACATTCCCTTTTTTTAGGGGGGAAGAAACCGTGGGTGGTCAATTTTGTATAGTTTATGACACTCCCGCATCACACGCTTTCGTTTGATGCATAGCTTGTTACTTTCAACGCTCACGTTCTTGAGATATAGAGGAACAATCGTTTTCATATTTCTCCCTTTTTTTTAGGGAAGAACTTTTTTTTAATAGCCTATGACACTTCCCACATCAAAAGCTTTTTTTTTTTTGATTTGCGACATATAGGACAGAGAAGAATCCTAGAAGCTACTCCTAGCTTAATACAGGCCTTCTCATACAAGGACATGCCCTACTAAGACCGAAGTCACTGCCTACCACTGCCTTAGTTAGAGCTAACACAACACACAAAGTTTGCCTTGCTGGAACAGTCGCTAGCTGCCTAACCACTATGCCAGTTAAGGCTTTCATTTGAGTACAGCTTGTTACTTTCTGCATTCGCGTTCTGGAGAAAAAGCGGAACAATATTTTCATATTTTTCCTTTTTTTAGGAGAAAGAAAGCTTGGGGGGGGGGGGTTAAAATTTTTAAATAGCCTCTAACACTTCCCGGGTTACAAGCTTTCACTTGACACATAAATCAATAAGCTTCTCCATCGCGTTCGAAAGTTATGGTGGAACAGTCGGTGTCAAAACATTTGGTTTTGAGAGACACACAAACCTGTGGGGCGGGGGTGGCTCAGTCGGTAGCGTGCCAGGCTCGTAATCTGCAGTTCCCAGGTTCGAGTCCCAGCTGGGTCAGCGTTGAGATTTTTCTCCGCAAAATTCCCCGCCCTGCCCACGGTCAGTAGGGGACACCAATGGGCTTGGAAAGTCCGCCGCCCGTCGGATGGGACGTTAAGACGTGGCCCCGTGTGCGAGAGAGCCATACCCTGCGTACGTTAAAGAACACGCTGGATGGCCTTGACGGGAGGCTACCATCTGTCTCCCAACAGCTGTTCCAGTGGGTCCCCTCCCCCAACCTTCTCTGAGCCTTCGGGGTCAATGTGACCTGGCCATTTGCCCATGGTGTGCAAAAAAGTGCCGCTCAGAGGTAAAACAACCCAACACACAAACCTGTAAATGTCAAGTGATAAACAATAGGAAGATAGGTAAAAATGCCGCCCGGTGTCGTAGCACTTGTTGCGATATCGCCATCCCTGTGAGGTCCGATGGCAGCGATGTGTGATTAAAGCTTGTGCAGTTCAACAGGAAAAATCTAGCAATCCTCATTGAAAGCGGATATTATAGGTGTTCTTGATAGCAAATTATTCCCCATATAACTAAAAATGAAATAAAGAAATTTTAAAAAGTTAAACAAAAGTGCCTATTTTTTATATATGTCGTAACAAATAAAATGACCAAATGAATTTATATCACTTTTGAAAAAGTGGTTATAAGAATTTCTATTATTGTTTACATTGTAAGTGCACGTTAAAGAACATGCTGGATGGCCTTGACGGGAGACTACAATCTGTCTCCCAACAGCTGTTACAGTGGGTCCCCTCCCCCAATCTTCTCTGAGCCTTCGGGGTCCTTGTGACCTGGCCATTTAGCTCATTGTGTGAAAAAAAGTGCCGCTCAGAGGTAAAACAACCAACAACTCAAACAAACCTAACACAGTATGAATATTTTCTCCTGATTTTACCAGTAAAAGTGATGAACATATACTAACACACGTACCAGCAAAATGTTAACCAGGATACTGAGGCAAAGTGAAACTAAAAGATTGATTTTTTTTTTGAACATTTTTATGAAAATCACGATTTTAAAGTTTACAGCTTCTGTTCTTCATTAATTAATACATTTATGTTTTAACACCAGGTAAATATATATATGAGGGAGGGCAGGATGTTAGCAAACAAATTTTCGTCTTTCAGTGGGAGAATAAAAAATAATGTATGTGAGCGAGTTCAATTGGAGCAAGACACGAAGATCGGTCGGGTCGTGATAGGGTTAATTGAAATTTGGAGAAGGTGATTGAACAAGAAAAAAGAAACAAACAAACTAATAGACTCTTTCTATATATTTTGATTTTAATAAGGTAAATTTGAAATTTTAAAATGGAAGTACTTTCAACAGTTCACATTTATTTATGTGAGATAATAATTTCAATTGCAACAAAACAGTAATTTAAGAATACTTGGAAAACGGAAATGAAAAAGTGAGAGACAGTTTTATGCTTTTCTTGATCTAGTTTAAGATGTTATGCAGCACTAATTCTCTTATGATTTCCAGAAATGTCATCTTCATAGAAAATTATTTGCATAGAAACAGCGATGAATTATTTCTTTTACCTTCGTTCTGAACTTATTGCATAATCAAAATAGCAAAATCTGTAAATTTGTTCATGACAGTAATAATAATGTTTCTTTGAAAAGAATAAATCTAAAACTTTTCAGCAATCCTAACGACATAAAATGCAACAACAATAAGAAAATAATCCAAAAATATTTTGCATTAAGACAACTTACTGAAAAATAAAAATCTGAAAATGCCAGATGCGAATGAATTCCTGGCATGGGTGACGAAAGGGTTGTTGGGGTCGTTGTGAGAATTAATTTTTGTGGCAAAAGCGCTGCTGGCAATCACATCCATCGTAAAGGCTCCGAATATTCTAGTCGGAAGAAATATCAAATTAATAATTATTCTTATTTTATTCAGGAAACATATTACATACACTGGTTTCCATAAATTAAGGAAAAATGGTAAAAACGCCATAATTCGCCAAAACATTGTGCGATCCTCACCAAACTTGTTCATGTAACCAGTAAAGTAATACCGAGTCAGCATATCGTATGCAAATTAGTTTAGCTTGCGTCAGTTTGCGTAATCGGATAAATAAAAAAATAAAATAAATACCCCCTCAAACAGCTGCTTGCCATAGAGGTCTGATAGGAGTCTGTCAGTTTATATGCCATAGTAGAAGGTCTGAGAGGATGGCAGGACATCAGCAGAAAAACAACACACACAACCATGCCTTACCCGGGGCTTGAATCCAGGTCCCTTAAATCAGTAGCCAAGCCTGCTAACCAAGCCTGCTAACTGCTGCCATAGCTGCATAAAAACTGGTGTTTTGGAGTGGATCGATATTTTGTGTTGTACGTGTGAGTAAAGAAATTTGAAATAGCCATTTTGTAGGAATGACTTCGAGACGTTCGAGAATGGTTCGCGGAACACGAGAAAGACTTCCAGGTATTGCCCTGGCCTTTAAATTCCCCAAATATCATCGAGTATCTGTGGTTTGTGTTGGAACAGCATATCTTATCTGCTGCAGCTCAACCACGTAACTTGCAAGAGTTAAAGGATCTGCTGGTAACGTGTTGGTACCAGATACCACCAGACACCTTTAGATGCTTCGACGGCTAAGAGTTGTTTTGGCGGCACGTGGCGGACCAGCATCATATTAGACAGGTGGTCATAATGTTTTGGCTCTTCGGTGTATATTATATACATAACTACGGGAAATTATAAAGAACTGATTATATCAATCTTGAAATACATACTATTTATTAAACTATGGTAAGAAAAATTACGTTTAAAGAACATACATAAAGTCATATTTTAATGAGATGGATGCAGCTGCATTTTCCGGACGATTTGACCAAAATTTGTTTGTATAATGGATGTCAACACTATGAGCTCCTTCACCAGTACCGGCGGGCCACAGAAAATATTCTCGGGGGTCCGAGTTTCCCCATCCCTGTTCTAAATATTTCCCAAGAAATTGTTGCAACATTTTATTTTAAAGCTCTTATTTTTTGCCTCTAACGAAATTATTAAACAAAATTAAAAAAGTACAACGAGAACAGAAGTAATAACTATTATTTTTAGTTTTCGAATGAAAATTCCTTTTTATCAGATATTTCGTTCAGTCATTAGTATTGTTGATGTGAATATTTCCAGTTGAGTGATTGGGAAAGCAACATTCATGAGAACGTTTACATCTTTGCAAGGGCCTCAAAGGAATGGTATTTATGCAATTAATTCAAAGGTGTATTAAGTCTATTGATCCATGATCTACCGTAGCTACTGATCAAAGGAACATGGATAAGGTATGGATGTATCTTTTCTGTATTGTCTTTATGTAAGATTCTGTCTTCGTCATAGTTCTTCTCCTATGTCACATTAAACTGACAGTTGCTATCAGGCTTCTAAGGCAAGCAGCTGCTTGAGGGAAATTTAACTTTTGTATTGTTGACTTTAATTGGTAAAAAAGGATTAAAAAATGAAGTTGTTTTTAGTTCAACATCTGTGATTATATTTCATTTCCTCTCACCTCTTACAATCGACATCAATTCCTTTCTCAGACATTGCCAGCAAATTTTCCACTGTTGTTTTAGCTGAATCGTTGATGATGCTTGCTATCTAATGGGAATAAAGATATTTCAAATTAACGAACATGTATTCTAAGAGTAGTTAAGATTACTTGATTTGTGATATGCAAATTACAGTAGAGCGATGAAAAGATTTAGACAAATTATACAAAGAATGTCATTTCCTTTTCTGTTAATCCCTTTCTGTAGTGAATACCATTAGTGGGACTTGTGAAAGGCAGCGTCGCGATCATTACCCAATCGAATAGTGTAAATATGATCTTTGGTACATATTTAAAAAATGTGCTACTTCATGAAAAGCTGATTTACATCTTGGAGTAAGAGAGGGATAGAGTGCTTTCTTATAGTTCAAAAATTTCTGCCCTAACATTAGAACGTCCATTTGTATTCTATATGGCACATACTTTTCATTAATATTTATTAGGTTGAAATTATTATTCAAGTTAGGCATGAACGAAAAAAAAATTTATCGAATGAAATATAATTGCGAACAAATAATTTGCAGACAGAATGCTTTTGCGGATTTCTAAAACTGTTTGCAAGGGCGAGAAGGAGAAACTCATAGTATATGGAGAACCACTTTTATAGTTCTACCTTGGTATTACTAAAAAAACACTCACAAGTAGAGTGAAAGAACTAATCCTGGTTAAACAATGTTTAATATATGATATGAAATGTTAAAGAATATGAATAAATCGTTAAAGAATATTCAATGCAATGGTAAGTGAAATATCAGCTTTAGAAAGATTTTTTTTAAAGACGAATGCTTCCTCAATATGCGGTGCTTACTTGCAAATGACGGAAAATTATTTCTTGATTGTCTTTCTAAGAAGTTTAATGCTCGCGAGTTTAGGATAACTAAGAGGAAGGAAGTAGGTCATTTTACCCCTTTGTTATAGAATGCAATACATATTTATTAAACGTAATATATAAATTTTGCAGTTATTAGGAAAAAGAGGAAAATTAGGGCCGTAACGTACCGGGTTGTGAGCTTCCTAAGCGGTCCTTACGACCAATTCATTGCTAGAGATTCTTCTCACAAGTGATATAATCAATTAAATATGACAAAGCCTTTAGAGATAAGTTTAGTGTACTAAAACGAAGGTCAATGATTCTAGAGCAATAGATTCTAGAGTTTTGCATCTAGAGCAGTTGTTTGCCGACCATTTCGGAGAAATGTATCCGCTAGGAATTCTCATTCTTTCTGACGACACTTACGAATTCTCATTTTTTTTTCTGCGGACCCTCTTCCCATCATCTCCTGAAATATTTTAACTAAAATATAGGTCCTTTCAACGAGGACTCCCTGAAAGTTCCAAATTTTATCTCTAGTTCTTATCGGTTGTTAATTTATTGATTATTTTGTTATTTAAAACTAAACGTTTTGAAATTAAAAATTAAATCCTCCAGAAATAATTTTGTCTTCAGCAGATAATCACATACTGTGATTAGCATGAGATAGACAATGTTGCCATACTGAATTGACATAATTTAAACCAAAAGCAATAAAACATAACGCTGTATGTAACCGCGGTAAATGTAAGATTTTCTTTAGAGCTTTCTAAAATACACTGCACGACATTGAAATTGCCTCACCCAGAATGATTTTGGGGATAGGAATGAAATGTACCACACATAGCAATACATATTGGCATACCATGATTTAATTTGCACCCCCTTACAGCGGTTAGAAGATGAGAACGGCAATACAGGCAGCAATACGGCGGGGCATGGTGTCATACAGTCGATGGATATGGTCCTGGAAAATTGCACACCAAGTAGCGTTGACTTGCTCCCATAATTCATCGAGATTCGAGCCAGACGGTGAGAGGGTTGCACACGTCGTCCAATGTGGTCCCACAGATTTTCTATTGGGGATAAATTGCTGGCCATGGCAATACTGGAACATGTTGCAAACATTCTCTGGAGATCCTAGCAGTGTGTATACGGGCGTTGTCATGCTGGAAAATGGGCTGCTGCATGCCTCCCAGGAATGATAACAAAACAGGCTGGAGAAGGCGCTAACTTATCATGCAGCTGTCAGTGTTCCTCTGATGCGGAGAAGAGGTGACCTGCTGTCATATCTAATAGCACCCAATACCATTATGCCTGGCTGACGGGCGATGTGCCGGTCACGAAAAAAAGCTGGATCTGTCCTCTCGCCATGCACGGACCCATAGATCGTCACCACCCACACAGAAACGGGATTTATCACTAAACACAACAGTGTTCTATTTGTGACCCCTGTTCGCATGACTTCGGCACCTAGCCAGACGAGTGCTGTGATGATTTGCAGTCAATGGCAGTCGACGTAACAGTTGCCTAGAGCGCAGGCGTGCCTCATGCAATCTTCGGTTTACCGTTTGGGTCGTTATGGGGTCGTCCATGGCTGATGACACAGCCCGTCGAATATCGCCTGCAGTACTCTGTGGTGACGAACGTGCATGTCGAACAAGGCGCCTATCAAGGAATCGGTGGGGAATCTCCATTACTACCTGGTTTGGAAAGCTTGTAGAATTTTTTGAATCATCGAAAAGGAAAAATGTGATGCCATGCTGACATCCGTTGGATGGTACTAGGAAAAATGTGATGCCATGCTGACATCTGTTGGATTGTACCACTCGCTCTGTGACGCACGCTAGAACCTTCATTTCGCCACTGTTGTTAACAGTGTCCAACAGTTCATGCATCCCGATGAACATGGGCAACGACACGACGTGAAATCCATCCAGCTTCACATAGGCCTATAATTCTTCTTCTCTCAAAAGCATCCAAATGGCTATAAACCAGCCGATGGCGTGTACCAGGCATTTTCGGCCTTCGTTGAACAATTTCTAAGCAAAACCACCTAATCTCAACCTTCGCACGACTTCCACCTGCATAAACAAAATGCCATCCCTGTTCCTTCTTGCACCTTTTTACCCTTAAGTCATCCTTACGTCATTAGCTCCGGATTATCATCATTTGCATATGTCAACTGCGCACACCCACCCTTCTATTTTGCATGTTTGCACGACATGTCCTTATGGGTGGGGCATTTTCAATATCGAGCAGTGTATTAAAATATTTTTAATACACTGCTCGATATTGAAAATGTACAATTCTCTGAATCATCGAAGAGTAAAAATGTGATTCCACCAAGCTTAATGTTGTGGTTCACAGCTTTGAGGATATCATGACTCTCAACAGTGGTTGAGGAGGTAAAAAGAGTGATTGACAGGAATAATGATTGGTCGGGAATCGCTCTTACTATCTTGTTTGGAGAGCTTGTACAATTATCTGAATAATCGAAGAGGAAAATTGTGATGCCACCAAGCTTAATGTTGTGGTTCACAGCTTTGAGGATATCATGACTCTCAACAGTATTTGAGGAGGTAAAAAGAGTGATTGACAGGAATAATGATAGCAGAGGACGCAGGGAGTAGTGAGTTTTTATCTTTTAACTGATCTATTTGTAAACATCCCTATAGTTATCGTAGGGAACATAAACAAATAACTTAGTGAAGTTACGTGTATGTAGGGATTGATGTCGTACTTTTCGCCATAGTAGAAGGAATGGAAAAGTTGATAAGTTCGGAGTTCCTTGAGGATTGCAGTTGGGAAAATTAATCTGCTCAGATATGTTGATAGAAGTCTGTGAGAAACATCAAGATGGCTGTCGATCATGCAAATTTTGTTAACAATTCATAATTATAGTATGAAGAGAGTGGAGTGATGACACATTGTCTCCTTTCCAGTGCAGACTACATTATTATTTAATTTACCCTGATAACTCTATACAATGTAATTTCACATCCATGTTGTTTTAAAAGAATTAATTCCACATTTTTTGATTAAGGCTACATTTGAATTACAAAATTATTGTGAATTAATTTGGAACAACATTATCTTCTCATTATCTTATCATAATTTTAGCTTGAAACTAAAATGCAACAATAATGTAAGTAGCATACTTACTTTCCTCATTTTTCCGGAAGTAAAAGCTGGTGTGATGGTGGTACGAACCCGTTTCCATTTCTCTCCATTGAGAGCTGACACCATATTGTTTACCATGGAATCACCAAAATCAAAATCCTTTAGAAACAAAAGAGAGGAATGTTTTTCACGAGATAAAAATTAAAAATATTGCTTGTTGGTACACCAAAAACAAAAACTCAATTTCGAAACAATTTTTTTGTTTTATAAAAGGAAAAAAATAAATTATTTAAAAAATGATGAGTTAGAGTATGGAGTGATGAATCGCTTTTAATCAGAATCGTGGGCAGGAGGAAAAGGCGTAGGTTTGGATATATAGTTAGCATGCATAATATATATTTATGAAGTGTCCTTAATTGATTGAAGAAAAGATGTAAACTTAGAACTAAGTAAAGGTAATGGACAAAAAAAGGAAACAGTTAAGTAAAATCATTAAAAACGGTGTTGGACCACAACGTGAGTACAGCACAGCCTGTATATATCGAGCCATAGAGTCTACCAGTATCTGAAAGTCACCACTCATTCACATGACACCTTTCATTCACATGAAACGTGTTCAATTCCTGCTAGTACAACAGAGATGGAAAATTCTTCCGGAGACGTCGTTCCAGAAGTTCTCATAGATTTTCAGCTAGTTGATATCTGGTGACTGGTGTAGCCGTGGTGGGTAAAACGTTCATTCTCATGCTGAGGAGCATATAGCGCAATGGTTTGAGGAAACCACTGTGCTACATGTTCTCTATTGATGGGAGCATTGTCTCCTCAAAGACAGCTCTCTCTTTATGAAAGAAATGCCATCACATTAAATGAAGATGATCACTCAGAACTGTCAAAGAGCGATTGGCATTAATCTTACCTTGTAAAGGAATGAGTTCACCCAAATCATGCCACAAGAAAGCATCTACACCATTACAGAACATACAGTAGGAAACAAGCAATAAAAGTTATTTAACAGTAGGAAACAAGCAATCAAAGTTATAAGCGTCCTTCGTTTAGTACCGCACACGTGTTTTCTATTTGTCGGACAAAAAAAGTGTAGGATGATTTGTCAGAACATATCACATTTCTCC
Source organism: Ryuthela nishihirai (assembly GCA_038380435.1). Classification (NCBI taxonomy): domain Eukaryota; kingdom Metazoa; phylum Arthropoda; class Arachnida; order Araneae; family Heptathelidae; genus Ryuthela; species Ryuthela nishihirai. Next base: position 13,778,911 of record JAWZYU010000004.1, read on the forward strand.
ATTGCTTGGGCTTTTTGCTCACCACTAGATACGACGACGTGCTTTGACTGGTATAATGAGTAGCTTGTGAAGTGCAACTCAACCATGATATTCAGCTCTTATGGAGTTCTGGCCATACTGTTTTTGACGAAGTGGACTCTTTCATCCTAGGTTGAAATCAGAACACAACTGAGCAGCTATAGCTAGGAGTTTCGCTTTGCACATTGCACTAACACTCGAAGTAACACTCTGGAGTATACGTTTTCGCCCACTGTTGTCTTTTGAAGATGATGTCTTCTATTTAGATTACCATACAGACATGACCTTGGAAACTGTTTCTCGTGAAACATTAGCGAGTTCAGCTGTCTTATTGACCCAAGCTCTTGCCAAACATTCTCCAACGAAATCTTCTCTCGAAGACATGGCTGGAAAAAAGTTGCTCCTACGCAAGTTTAAATTCAGTTCATTTTAACAAAATCACATTCGTAGCTGAAAAAATAAATATTATCATAGAATATGTTAATAAAAAATAATTCAATCAATAATTAGAAGAAAATATATAATCATTTAAACCAAAAAAAATGTTACTGACATAGTAATCGAGAGAATTATGAATTTAAATTTTAATATTTTTTATAAGCACTTGTACTATACATTTTTCAATATTATTGTGAAGTCTAGTAAATGAAAAACAAAACATTACAGTATGATTATTGCATTTAAACGTATCGTGGTGCCCTGGGCGTCCACCCCTGCCTTTTCACGGTCGTGTATTTCAACATGAAAACTGAAGAAACTTATCCTGAAGTAACTAACACAACTTGGTAATTTTATTATGTGTAATGAAGTAATGAATGTGTTATTAATTTACTGCTATCATTATATACAGGGTGATTCAAAACTTATCGTTCAAATTTCGTGGGGGAAGTAGGGAATACGTCAGGAAACCGATTTCACATAGGAAAGTATGTCCTCAAACGTCATCTACATGAACAAAATGGACAAGTAAAGTGAACACAAGGAAACAGTACAGTTAAGTGGTAACGAAAGGGACTTTTATTCCAACAAGGTAAAGTACAGGGGGTTCACAGTAGGTGCTCAAAATTGCGACCATTTACACGGACACAGGATTCACAGCGCCGTTGCATTGACCGCCGAACATTTTCAAAAACGCCTGGCATATCACGGACAATGCCTGCGGCTGCCACTATTCGTGCAACGAGGTCCATTTCACTGTCGATGGGGGTCTCGTACACATGGTATTTCATGGCCCCCCACAAAAAGAAATCCATGGGCGATAAATCAGGTGACCTGGGTGGCCAAGCGATCGGTCCACCTCTACCGATCCATCGAGCTTCGAATGTTCGGTTCAAGTAATCACGCGCAACAATTGTGCTATGGGCTGGAGCCCCGTCATGTTTATACCACATATCTCGGCGGATATGCGCAGGAACAGCGCCCAGAAAAGTCGGTAACACTGTCTCGAGAAATATTAAATATTTCCGGCCGTCCAATCAGGGCGGTAGCAAGTAAGGTCCCAACAAACAGTCACCAATGATTCCAGCCCACACATTTACGGCAAAACGATGTTGCGCAGCGTGACTTCTCGTACCATGCGGGTTGTCGTAAGCCCACACATGTGAATTGTGTGTATTGAACACACCTTCACGACTGAATGAAGCTTCATCTGTAAAAAGGACAGAAGCTGGAAAACTGGGGTCCACGGCACCTTTCTGCATGAACCATTGTGCAAATTCCACACGCTTCGGATAATCGTCAGGATGCAGTAACTGCACCCTTTGCAGATGGTAAGGATGCACACGTTCCTCGTGCAGTATCCGCCATACTGCTGACTGAGAGACCCCAAGCTGCTGAGCAATAGCTCGTGTGCTGGTATTCGGATTATCTTCGATGGACTGTAGGACTTGTTCTGCGACGTTGACAGTCCGCGTCAGTCGTCTTCTCCCCGTATCCTGCATGTTGCTGCGCAGTGAACCACGTTCGCGCAGATTGCGATGCACACGTGCAAACATTTGATGCTGCGGTATTCTTCTGTTGGGGTATCGGTCTTCGTAAACTTGCCTAGCTCGGCGGCCGCTTTCGCCAGCTGCCCCATATGCGAGATGCATATCCGCTAGCTCTTGATGCGTAAAACGATTCATCTTATCACTAGTAAGTCAGCTCGTACACTGATGACAGCGGGAGTGGTCGGGCGAGCTGTACACTGGTTGGGTACGCACAGCGCCCTCTACATACGCATGCGTACATTTGCGGACATACTTTCCAATGTGAAATCGGTTTCCTGACGTATTCCCTACTTCCCCACGAAATTTGAACGATAAGTTTGAATCACCCTGTAGATACACAATCAGTATGTCAAGTATCAGTATATCAATCAGATATAAAACAAATATTTTTACTTTCACAAATCACAAAGTAGATATTGGAATAAAACTATATATTGGTTGACATAATTTTGCCTCATAACTGAAGAAATTACTAATCAGTTAAAATACAAAACATGATATGTTAAATATTTTTTTAAATTTAAAATGCTCATAATCGAAGTGGAGTATAACTGATATAACTAGAATTAATTCAAGAAGATCGGTTCTTACCCTTCTGGAAGAGAATGTGTTGAAATCTTTCACCAGAATATCTCTGAGAAGGTCCGGGTCTCCAACCGTCAAAATTGGTTTCGATCCCTCAAATGCACTGTTAATAGAAATAATTTTTAATTCCACTTATTCATGCTTTCATAAATATCAAAGTACGTGCACTTTAGCAAAACTAAGTGGTAATTTAGAACTAATATATTTATCCATCAGAAAAGAAACAATGATGCAAATTGGATGTGCTCTTTAGAAGTACTCAGAATCCAAAGAATTTATTGACGAAAGGAAAATTGAAACCAGTAAAACAGCGTTCCGATTCGAATCTGATTATTTGCCTGAGAATGAAAGAAAACGATAACAGCGAAAAGTAATAGAAAAACTAGAAGGATAGCATATCGACTTTGGCGAATATGGATGTTGATTGTGAGAGAAAATGAAGTTTTTCATTTTTCGTATTTTGCACCCTCAAGGTGCTTCACAGGGTTTAATTCGTATTAATGGGTTATTGGAAAATGTAAAAATAATAATATTATTGGCCCTATAAAATGCAAAAGGCATATTTAATTAATCCCTTAATGTGAAAAAGTTGTATTTTTCTTCTCTATTTAAGATTAACGGGCAAATCATCCTGTGTATATATATATAATAAACTAATTTGTTTAATATTGTAAATTTTAATTGAGTAGTAAATTTCTAAAACTAAGGAGCAGCCGGTCGATTTTTTAATGAATTTAATTTAATTAAAACACATATGACTCAATTACTTTTCTCTTCATCAATACATGTAACAGCAAAATTTCTAATTTATTGTATAAATATATCGTTTGCAAATATAATTCAAGTTTTTCGTTTTCTACATTTAGTGATAATTTGAAGGATTTGAAAACTTTGAATCATCATACTTCGTTGGTTCCTAATCGATTCAAAAGGAATTTTCATCAATCGCTCAAAACCAAAAGTTGCATTTTTCCCTTCATCCTAGGGTTGAAGGACAAACTTTTGCTGAAAATGTAAATCCCTTGATCATCACACTCCACCATTAAAATAACAAATTTCTAGCAATAGTTGTAATTGTGTATTTTTGTGAGATTCGAAAAACATGAATCGTTATAGTTTATTCTATTCAATAACCTATTCAATCCAAAACGTTATTTTAATTTATCACTAAACATAAACAATTATCTCTTAAAATAGAAAAAAGAAGCGTTTTCCCAACCCCACGGGAGGTAAAGGTTAAAGTCATTGTTGTCAATGAAAACTTCATGATATTCATATTTCACAACAAAAAATTTTTATTTCTAAAGCAATTACATATGTTGGAATAATCGTTTGACATTTTTGAATTTTTATCTTTTTACCACCGTTAGAGGCCGCAATTATAGGTATAAAAAGATTCCGAATGTGCGAAATGTAAGAGCTATTTCAATATCTTTCGAACCCAAACCGAATCTTTAATTTATCTCTAAAAGCAAAACAGGTTCGATGTCTACAGACAGACGACAAAGTGAAATATTAGATGGTTTTTTTTTCTGAAAACGAGCTACAAAAAGAAACAGTTTGTCTACGCATAACGTTTACGAAATGATGTAATAAAAAGTTTAGTTACATAAAAGCTGTTGTGACAAAATACAGTATGTCTTCGCCCATCATGATGCTACCAGAGAACAAGATGGATGATTCAATACTACTGCTTGAAGCGTTACATTTAGCAGCCGGCCATAGTTCTCATTTTCCTACTAACGTTAAAAGCGTGTGGACATTTTGCCCTGCCATTCTGTATCTGAATATTTTTTGCAGTTTTTATAGCTCTTGTGGGTACTTTTTTTTCTATGAAATGTAAATTATAAAAGCCTTTCTTGAAGGATTTTCGATATCTTGATCGCGAGAGAGGGCCTATGACATAAATTCGCAAGATTAAAGGTATGTAAGAAAAGCAAACAAGCGTCTAGAGACTGGAAGATTCCTTCTCACTACGCAGGTGTGTAGCGACTAATTTTTTCAGGTTAAACTAATCGCTAAAGGGAATCGTTCTGTCCGGCTCCAGATTCCGCGCATACTGTAGCAGTCACTAGTAGAATCAAAGAAAAATTATGTTTCCTCAGTATACAATAAAAAAACTCCTCCCTAAATTACTGACGTAAAACATTTAACGCTAAATACGAAACAGAATGTAACAACAATTAGCAATAACACATTACAAACAATATTCAACGCAGTTGTACCTATAGTATAATGGCCTAAAACTCTCATTACGAGCTAGTGAAGGCACTGTAAAGAGGGTTGGGTGGTTTTAACTCTGAGCGGCACTTTTTTGCACACCATGGGCTAAATGGCCAGGTCACATGGACCCCGAAGACTCAGAGAAGGTTGGGGGAGGGGACCCACTGGAACAGCTGTTGGGAGACAGATGGTAACCTCCTGTCAAGGCCATCCAGCGTGTTCTTAACGTGCACAGGATATGGATCTCCCGCACACGAGGCCACGGCTTAACGTCCCATCCGACGGACGTGAGCCTTTCCAAGCCCATCGGTGTCCCATACTGACCGTGGGCAGGAAGGGGAATTTGGCGGAGATAAATCTCAAAGCTGACCCAGCTGGGACTCGAACCTGAGAACTACAGATTACGAGCTTGGCGTGCTACCGACTGAGCCACCCCTGTAAAGAGAAAATGCGTCAAAAAGAATATAATGATAAATGATTATTTGTAAACGCAAAATCTTTGTTTTGCATATAGAAAAGCGGAAAAAATAACTGCATCTAATGTATTTGTTACTTAACTGAGCATATCACAAAATAACGAATGTCACGTCACCTTACGCACTTTAACATGCCAAACAAAGCCACTTCTTTCACCAACGTATAGAACTAGCCAATAAATGTCCTTTCCGTGCTTAATAAAACACTCCAAAAGAGATATTCTCAACGGACACAATTATTTTGAATCGAGCTTATCGCAAAACAGTAAGTTTTCGTTCCGCACTGAAATAAAGTCCACCCCCGAAAAAAAAAACAAAAAAGAAAAAAAATCTCATCGGACACAATTATTTTGATTCGACCGTATCGATAAACAACAAATTTTAGTTCCGCACTAAAAAAAAAGCCCCAAAAGATATATTAGCTGATCCAACAACACAACTCTTTCCAAGGCGGCATATAGCTATCAAAACAATTTCTTTTCCCGCACTAAAAAAACCCCGATAAATGTATAATCTCATTAGAGAAACTATTTTGACTAGAGAACACCAAGCTCGATTAAATATTTATTACAAAAATAGCAAATAATCTTTAAGCAGACGATATCGCTGAATTTTTTATAAGCTTTTAAGCTCAACGGAAAGCTGTTGCTAGCACAACGATTACTCCAAAAGTGAAGTCAAAATGCTCCTTATTTAGCGATTAGTTTAACCTGGCGAAAAGAAAAATCCTCACCACACGCATGCGCAGTGATAAGAATCTCCCAGGCGTTAGATGTTTCTTAAATAAAAAAGGGATTGTATTAGATGTTTCTGGAAAAAAAAAAGATTGAGATTAGTTGCTTCTGAAACCTTTTTTAAGTACACTGCTACAGGACAAGTTAAATTTTCCCCGAAAAAAATCGATAAAAATAAAACGGTATTCACTAAGCGTTATCATCGCAAAAGTTGTTGCAGTTTTGCTGCAGCTACACACCCAGCATTTACTGACTAGTTGCCAATCATTTTTTGCATCAATGATTTCTGCCAGTCATTGAAACATCATCATTATTTTTACATCGCTAGCTGCAAACTATAGTGATTAAAATTGGCCAAGTAGGTGCCCCTAGGTCTCTCAATAAATTATATCCACAGCAACTTGAAATGTGGGGACTTTTAACAGAGATTATGCTCTGGAATGTCTGCACACAGGAATTCTAGTGGTGTAACGTGAACATTTTGGGCTTGCAAGAGACCAGATGAATAGGCTAACTCTTAAATTTCTCTTTTCAGAATGTAAGATGACAAACACCTGCAAGGTGTAGATATTCTTCTCGTCAGGAAGGCCAGCGATGTTCTTCTAGGATATGACTGCATTAATGAACGATTTCTTATAGCTAAATTTAAACCAGGGATTACAGACTTGAATGCTATCTGTTGCTATGTCACACTGAGGACTCAAGTGAGAATGAGAAAGATAGGTTTTAGATTGCATAGGAAAATGATAGTTTTTTTATTAATTAAGAGCAAGTGGGATAGTTTTTGGGGAACAATAGGTTTTTTAGGGGAGCGGAAATTCAAACCGATCATTTTCTTGTTAAAAATATCTTGCTTGAAGTATTCTTACAACTAAAGTATCTTGTTACTAAAGTGTTAAAAGTATCTTGCAACTAAAACTTATCAATATTGTATTAACGCTAAACGAAATTCTTTTAACTCTGAATTTCCGAGACCCACAGTATCCAAAGCTTACCATAATAGGTTACTCAGTCATTAAGACAATCATCATTCTTTTATTACTGAGATTGAGAATGAATCGGACAATTTTAAACCGGCTATTTTTTAAACCAGTAGTACTGTTTTGGGTAAAATAGACCGTAGGAGGCATAAAGCATTATAAAGAACTTAATATTCGTGTAAATAATGAATTTAAGGCTGATAAGAAACTTTGACTTGATAGCCTGGCTGATTGTGCAGATATAGGTGCTAGAGAACATAGGGTTGGGTTGTTTCGAACATAGAAGATCATACAGGCATTAAGGGACACGGAATGAAATCAAGTTTTTACTCAAATTGCCCGGGGTTTGGAAAGTCATCTACAGAATCCCTTTTGAGTTGCTAATTCTCTGCATCAGTTATGGCTACTGCAAAGATACATACAATTTTTCAGAAACCAATATTCCTTTTAAAAGCGAAAGTAAGATATTTCGAGTACAAATGGATTATGGAACTTGTTGATAAAATTATCCAGATTCTTACAAGTAATATGCATCTTGAGAGAATTTTCTCCTAAACAGGTAAAGCATGGTGTGATGGAAATCTAATGGCAGTAGCGTGTAAAGGCTGAAGATTGAACTGAACTAAATTTTGGTATGGGTTGCCAGAAATTTGTTGACTTCATTGAGCTTGAAGAGATCAGTCTGCGAAAGTAGATTAGGCAGGAAAATATACGCTGCAATATTTAATCGAATTTATAAACCTTGTAGCTTGTTAATCAGGTATGATCAGGTTGATGCTTTAATTATTATAATAGTTTTATTGTTAACCAATCTCCTTGTAAAGGAATTGAATAATCTGTGTAACTAAAAATAGAAATAAGCAGAGGTTTATTTTTTAGCTAAAAAACGTGAATTTATATTAATAACGGCTTTGTCAATTTTGATGCTTTTGTCTGCATATATCTCAGCTGATTTGAAAAGTTGGCAGTTATCTGTGTTAGATATATAAGATTAATCACAATTTTCTGCTATTGCTACTGATTTTGTTTCCTCTTTTAATTTCGCTGTCTGCTCATGATCCAACGAGAGACCAGATGAATAGGCAAATTGTGAGACCAGATGAACAGGCAAATTGTGAGACCAGATGAACAGGCAAATTCTGAGACCAGATGAACAGGCAAATTGTGAGACCAGATGAACAGGCAAATTCTGAGACCAGATGAACAGGCAAATTGTGAGACCAGATGAACAGGCAAATTGTGAGACCAGATGAACAGGCAAATTGTGAGACCAGATGAACAGGCAAATTGTGAGACCAGATGAACAGGCAAATTGTGAGACCAGATGAACAGGCAAATTGTGAGACCAGATGAACAGGCAAATTGTGAGACCAAATGAACAAACAAACGTGATTTGTTAATTTAATTTAGCCCAACATAACTCAATCCTTCTTTACCGAAATTCAGAACTCCTTCTTTACCTAAATGCAACACGATTTGTTGTGAAACTGACTTATAAGAAGATAAAATAGGAAGTGCTGGAAGAATTTTCACGTTGAAACAAGCTATCCGACATTTAAATAAACCAAATTTAATTAAAAAATATTGACAAGTTTAGTCAATGCTAGAGCAATACATTCAAACTTTACGATCGTGTTTTGTGCGTAGTAGCTTTTCCTGTTCTTATGTTTAGGCACAGAGCGAATCTAATGGTATAGATTCCTTTGTGGTATATAAAACTAGAAAAGAACTACCTCGGTTTGATCGAAGATTTCAGAGAAGCAATTTAAAATTTTATCAATAGATGACAGAGGTTTTTTCTTGCAAAATGAAGCCTAGACAGTTTTTTCACACACAACTTCAGTTTAAACCTGAAATATTGACTATCGTACTTCTTTCTACAAGACAGTAAAAGTATTTCGCTTTTGCATTCTTTATATCGATTTTTATGGAAACGTTTTCTGATGTTCATATACATGTTAATCAAAATATGATTAATGCAGTGCATAATGTTTGCTGATAGTCGTTTGGTTGTGCGTAACATTTATTTTAGTATTTGAAATTTAAGGTTCGGCACACCTCTGGTTAAAAGTTTTCGAAAACGCTTCTTCTTTATTTTATTACATTTATTCATTTAAAAAGTTTTTATATTTTATAAAATTAATTTAGCCTTAAAAATATTTTTTTAAAATAAATAGAGTTAATTATTATTATTACTAAAATCTTAAAAATTATTATTGATCACTTACCCATATATCCGTCTATACTTTTTATATTTTTCTATTTCCAAATCAGGAAGTGACTGACAGCAAACGTAAAATTGTACACCACAATCAACAGGAATAGATAAGAAATTGTTATCATATAGTATATCAGTATTCTATATCATATATACAGTTTCATTATAAAATGATATCCATATATTAAAATGCAATATTTTGGTAAATAATTAAGTAATAAACCTAATTGTGTATTTAAAATGTAAAGAAACTCACAAAGTGTTCTTTCTATGACGGCGTGGAATTACTATCACATGGTGGAACTGACTCATTTGATCACATGTAATGTTCTAAATGCTAAATTTCTAAATCTCTGGATTGGTAGAGGTAAGAGATTACGGACTTCGGTCAGAGAGGCAACTTGAAAAGCTCTTGAAAAGCTCTTGAGAACAATTGATTTGACATTATTGGATTACTTTTTTGAAATAGTAGAAATGTTCGGAATATTGAACATGGAATCCAGTTCGGGGCTTGATTTACATAGCAAACAAGCGATCGAGAGTAAACACCTTTGTCTTGAATGTTTCTAAAGTCAATTGTTTATTTTGACCGTAATTTTAAAATATTTTCTTACTCTCCCCAAATTTTTGGACACTTCAACATTTATGTTGAGAAAGCTAAAAAGAGTTCAAATAATGAAGGTTTGGTTCAACGCCTAGGCTGAATTTCGTGCGGTAAAACAGTTCTGCGAAATTCAAAACTGTATCGGTGGACAAAAGGAAAACTGATTACGTTCGTTTTAAATTACTTTATTTGAGTTTAAAAAAATTAGTCTCAATTGACAAATTCCTTAATGTCTACTTTCCATTGTTTATAAAAAATATTTCAGCAATTTTTCGTCATGACTTTTATTTCGGTGAATACATGTGGCGAAACGGGAATTGCACATATCACTACGATTATCCTTTTTTGACAAATTTTCGAAATCGTGCCATATCTAAATTTTTACCTGAAATATACAGTATTTAGTTGAATACAATGATTTCAATATACTGCAATATAAAGGTAAAAGCTCTGTATTGGTGGCTGGTCACATTTATGGTTCAACGAAGTCTGGTGTCTTTTTCTGCAAGTAATCGACATTTAATTTTGCTCTGAACAGTATTACCAACTTTCTGGAAAGTGTGTTCTCCAAAACTGAAAAAAGGAGTAATATACGCCAAAAGAAATAAAGGTTTGTAATTACACCATGGATTCAGCACAAGAATAATTAATAAAGATTAATCAGAAATACTAACCTTTGTTAAAAGAGTTCGTATTACTGTGAAGTAAGATGCAGCTGGATCATGGTCAATTCCTAGTTTTTTCCAATAGTTATTGTTCCGGTTCGAATACCTGGAAGAAAAAAAGTAACGATGAAAAAACTTTTTGGATTAAACTTTACATTCAATTCATTTCACTTCACTTCATTTCAATTCTTTTCACTTAATTAATATGCAAGTATATTCTGAATTTTCCGCAAAGGAGGGGAGAAGTAACAGAAAACAAAAATCGTGAATAATCCGCAAGTCGTTTAAACGTAATGCTTAAAGACATTATTTGTGCATTTGGGAAAAGTGTAATTCATGATTAGAAAGTGTGAAATGCTTACAAAGCGATTGAAACATAAAAAAAAATATCTTCATTATAATTAATATATGATTATAGATTAAGCATTCAGAATTGTAAAAGTTAAATAACATTTGGGTAAAAATTGATTATTTCAAAATCAGAAAATAAAAATTCTTGAGGTGTCTTCACGGTATTTTGCTCTTTATTGTACGCTAATTACTAGGAATATCCAATTAATAAAATTTTTCTTAGAATCAGATGTAAAAAAGATGCATTGAAAACTACAAGTTTTGAAGGTGACCAGTTATCGAAATGGACGTGGGTGGTTGAGTCAGTAGCATGCCAGGCTCGTAATCTGCAGTTCCCAGGTCTGAGTTTCACCTGGGCCGGCGTTGAGATTATCTCTGAAAACCTCTCTGCTCTCTCTAGGTGAGTAAGGGACACAGATGTGCTTGGAAAGACCGCCGCCCGTCGGATGGGACGTTAAGCCGTGGCCCCGTGTGCGAGAGAGCCATACCCTGTGCACATTAAAGAACACGCTGGATGGTATTAACCGGAGCTGCCATCTGTCTCCCAACATCTGTTGAATGGGCCCCCTCCCCCCAACTTTCTCTGAACCCTCGGGTCCTTGTGACCTGGTCATTTATCCCGTTGTGTGCAAAATAATGCCACTCAGAGGTAATACAACCCAACCAACCCAGTTACTGAAATTTCAAAGGATCATGATTGTAAAATACAATATGTAGATAAGTTTAATTAACAATTTTATTCAAGGTTCGGAAATATTAGAAATAACAGTTTGCTTAACTAAGATTAATTCAACTTCAATAATATGCAAATAAAACTCAGGATAGCAGATTTCAGCTTACTCTTTTTCAAACTGATTGGTGTTACGTTAGTGATTTAGATTTGCTTTTTTTTTATCAAATGGTTGAAACGAATGGATTTTTTGGAAATGTATTTTATATGTTCGAAAAATTACTTTTTTGTTTGCTTTTCTAAAATGACGAAAAACGACTATTCCTCCCATTGAGAGAAAACGGAAACAAATAATTGAATGCTTTTACTCACTTTATAACTCGCGATCGTTTTTTGAAAGTTTGTGATATCTCCTTTCCTGCAGAGGTTTACGTCACCCTTGACGCTGGAAATGTGTATTTTGGAACGTAATTATGCTAATAACTCTTAAGGTAAAGGCACGATTTCCTCTACACTTCTCGGACGTAAGAAAAAATCAGAATTTCAATACCCCACTTACAAACATATCCAAGGTGATCCACTTGTTATATGTAGCGTTGTCAATATATAGAATTTTATGTTTCCGTTGATCGTATTAGAAATGGTATATCATCTTTTATAAAATGCTTTACCTGCTTGGTTAGCGTTCCAGGATCGTAATCTGGGAATTCCCAGGTTCGAGCCTCAAGTGTGCCTGCATTGAGGTTTGTCTTCGCTAACCACCACTCTTTACTCCGCGTTAATAATGTTTCCATATGCAGGAGAGATGTACTCTGAGCACGTTGAAGAACACGCTGGGTGTCGTTGATGGTAGGCTCACAACATTGTCGTTGATGTTAATCTCCTAACAGCTGTCCAGTTAATCCCTTTCCCCTACCAAACTCTGAGCTCTTGAGGTTCTTGTGACCTCAAGAGCCTTGTGTACACCCTTGAGCCACCCTTGTGTAGACAAAAGTACCGCTCAGACGTAAACAACAACTCTCTTCTAATCCGATTGTACAGTCGCTCAAAAAAATATCCGAACACTATGGTTGATTTCAGAGTTCAGAAAAAATATCTGGCAACGATTTCTTTAGAAAGTATACTACACGAAAGTTGCCAGATCACTAATTTCCAAAGAAATCGTTGCCAGATATTTTTCTGAACTCTGAAATCAACCATAGTGTTCGGATATCTTTTTGAGCGACTGTAGGTGCTTAAGGACAACAAAAATAAAACATTTTTTAGAGTCGATGAAATCAAATATCTTACTCACCGCGGAACAGGGGCGTACTCAGGAGGAGTTCAAAACTACCACGAGAAGTCGTAAATAAGGAATGAGGAAGGGGAGTTTGACAGGCTTGATTCTATGATCTTCGGATACTCCCTTTAGAAATTATTTGTTATTCAAATGCTTAAGACGATGGTAGGAGGGAAAGTAATAACCCTGTAGCTCCAACGTTTTGATACACCACTTTTGTAGAACATAACGTTTATTTCATGTTTTTGCAACTCCGATAATGGAACTCGTAACCTATTCGCTTGTGTCCCAATGTACAGAATTGAAAAAAAAAAATTAAAAAAAGTTCTGGGATTATTTGTCGTAATTGAATTGTCAGAATATTGGATAATCCCACGCAGGGGCCTAGTGAAGGAATATGGTTGGGGAGGGGGAGAAATCATAAATTTTCCAACTAGAAATTCTAATTTTTCCAACTTTGCAAACTTACTTAGATTTTCACTCCGTGTGTGTGGGGTGGGGTGGGTGGTGGGTTTGAGCCTATTTCCGCAACTCTCCTGCATTTTGCCTTTTGACTTCTAATTTTCACAACTGACCGTAATTTGCCATTTAACTTCCAATTTTGCGAACTAGCCATAATTTCACAGGAATAATCCCAATATTTACACCTCGTCTGAATTGCAGCAAGTCAATGTGAATTTTCCCTTGATTTGCCGAACTCTCCTTAATTTCACGAAACTATTCCCAATCTTTATTTACATCTCTCCTAAATTTGCCAAATCACTTCAAACTTTTCAAATTCCCGAAGATTTTGTCAAGTTTTCTCGATTTTAGTCAACTATCCTGAATTTCACAATCCCAATCCCAATTATCACAACTAGCCCGTATTTTCCAAGAGGGTTCGAATTTTGTTCGAGTTTCCTCAATTTGTCCATCACTCCTTAATTTCACAAAGCAAATCTCAATTTTTCACAACTCTCCTATATTTTACCAAGTGCATTCGAATTTTACCAACTACTCTAGATTTTACCAACTCGCCGTAATTTTACAGAAAAAATCGCACTTTTTACATCTTCCCTGAATTTGCCAAGCCACTTCGAATTTCATCAACTCTCCTTAATTGCACGAGAAAAGCAAAATTTTCACAACTCCCCTGTATTTCACCAAGTGGCTTCGAATTTTGCCAACTCCCCTAGATTTTGCCAAGAGTTCTTGGTTTTTCCAACTCTTCTTAATTTCACAAAACCAATCCCAATTTTCACACCTCACCTGTACTTTATCAAGTGGTTTCCAGTTTTGCCAACTTCCCTAGATTTTGCGAAGTTTTCTCGATTTTGTGAACTCTTCTTAATTTCACAAAAACAATCCCAATTTTCACAAATCGCCCGTATTTTACAAGTGGAATCGAATTTTGCCAACTTCCCTAGATTTTTACCATCTCGCCACAATTTTACAGAAAAAAATCCCGATTTTACATCATATCTGATTTTGCAAAGCCACTCTGAATTTTGCCAACTTCCCTAAGATTTGCCAACTCTCCTAGATATTGCAAAGTAGCCTCGATTTTACCAACACGCCATAATTTTACAGAAAAAAAGATTTCAATTTTTACGTCTCACCTGAATTTTGTCAAATCTCCACGATTTTACCAAGTCACTCCGAATTTTGCCAACTGTCTGTAGTTTTTGCCAACTCTCCTAGTTTTGCCAACTCGCCATAATTTTACAGAAAAAATTTCAAATTTTCACAACTCACCTGAATTTTGCCAACTCCCCACGATTTTGCCAAGTCACCGCGAATTTTGCCAACTGTCCCTAGATTTTGCCAACTCCCCACGATTTTGCCAAGTCACCGCGAATTTTGCCAACTGTCCCTAGATTTTGCCAACTCCCTAAGTTTTGCCAACTCGCCATAATTTTACAGAAAAAAATCCTAATTTTTACATCTCACCTGAATTTTGTCAACTCCCCAAGATTTTACCAAGTCACTCCGAATGTTGCCAACTCCCCAAGATTTTGCTAAGATGTCCCGATTTTGCCAACTTCCCAAGATTTTACCAAGTCACTGCGAATTTTGGCAACTCCGAGTTACTTTTGGGGGGAGCCTCTCCAATTCCCGCATGGCTATGCCCCTGATCCCACGCATATATGTTATAACTAGAATTCAATCTTGACTGCGTTTTCCTGCCTGTGTCCTGTACCTGCAATACTCCTGCAACTGGAAAAGCATTTAAATGCATTTGGAGAATATCTGATCTGATCATGTAACTTTCGCATTGACAAAGATTCACTTGAGGTATAAGAAGAAGTATCTGATGGAGTAATGTTTTATATTTGGATGTAGCTTTTGCAAATCAACACTAACATTGTGTCCCGAGTTTCTATCTCCTTAACAAAAAATATTAACAAATAGCTTCATTGTGCATACATACTTATCTACTGAACATTTTGATATCAGGACGTTCTCGTTGCTAGATTATGAGTTCATATATATATCCTGTTATCATCAATAGTACTCTGTCATTGCTCGATCATATGCCCTTGACATTTTCTGATAAATGTCTTTTACCAACATTTGAGGCTTCGTGCAAATAGATGATGCAAAGCTTCGCAAGACTAATAATATTTGGATATCAGGTTTCATAACCCGATCCAAACAAGTATCAATAGTGAAAACTACAAAGTCCAATTGCCTCTGGCGAATATGCTTTGATTAAAACGGATAAAATTCTCTTTATCAAAAAGAAAAAACGAATCATAATTTGCTTCCTACGAGGAGGTACAAGATATTCATTTAAGACTGTCATTGTAAACACCTTGACCACTACTCTCTACTCTTTAAATATCTAACTTGCAGTATAGCCAGATAGTGTTCTTGGTTACTAATTAAAGGGATCTGGGTTTGATCCCTGGATAAGACTTGCAGGTTATCTTGTATTATATTTCTGCTGAAGTCTCGCCTTCCTCAGAGACCTTCTCTATGGCGTGCAGTATTGATATCCTCCTGTGTCAAATAGCTTTTCAAGTGGTAGTTATTATTAAAAAAACTATAAATTTAGAACTTTACAAAATGTGAACTAGAGCTCATTAACAGTAGAAATTCTAACTAATGGCGATTCAGAAAATGCGACTAGTAATATTTTATTATTATCTATATAATCTCCCAAACATTTTCGGGGCGGGGGTGAGTCAGTCAGTAGCGTGCCAGGCTCATAATCTGTAGATTCTGGGTTCGAGTCTCATCTGGACTAGCATTGAGATTTATCTCTGCGAAACTCCCTGCACTTGGTCATTAGGGAACACCGAGGGGCTTGGAAAGGTCGTCGTCCTTCGGATGGGACATTAAGCCGTGCCCGCGTGTGGGGGAGGGATCCCTACCCTGTATATGTTAAAGAACAACTAAATGGCGTTGACGAGAGACTACCATCTGTCTCCTAATAGCTGTTCAGTGGGTCCCCTTCTCTGAGGCGCCGGGGTCCTTGTGACCTGCCTATTGTGTGCCAAAAAGTGCCGCTCAGAGGAAAAAACAACCAATATTTTTTCCATTGTAGGTCTAAACGTAAGAACGTCCACGGATGGACAAATAGACAGACAATGAAGTGAAAACAAATTTCCCTTTTCCTCAAAATAAGCTAGCGGCGATAAAATTCGTTAGTGTTCTCCTATGTTTAGATAAACTGTAATAACTGATATTTGTAACATTTATTGTGCAACAGCATCATGATAAGATGATCAAAACGACCTTCCAGAAGTGATTGTTTATGTAGACATTGTATTATATAAGTGAGCTGATTAATTATAAGAACCTAAGTATAACGAAATCTAGCTTTGAAACAGTGCATTAGCTATTGGGAGAAGAAAAGCGAAGTGTCAGCATTAGGGTAGAAGCTTACAATTGATTCTATCAGCTGACTTATCAGAATCGTCACGCTCGTCAGTCTGAAAGTATTCAAGGTCTTTGAATGCAGATTTTTTATTAGATTTACTACTCTGAAATTCTATTTTGAGCAAAGACGAACTGTTGGCATGTCTCAAAAATTTCGAGCTCTTAACATCGCTAGTTATTTCATCTTAAAAAAAGAGTTATGATTTTCACTTTGCCGTTTGTCTGCCGATAGAAGTGGTTCCCAGCCCTTTTGAGCTGAACGCTTCCTTTTACCAAGTATTATTTTTCTAATGTAATGTTCATGGAAGCCTATGATTTCTTCCATGAAAGACCACACCAGTGGTGTGGAACTTTTTTTTTCACCAAGCTTGCCTATCTTCGACAATAAATGGATCTTTGTTTGAAATGGTGGTAAAAAGTATTAGAGATTTCTGTTCATAAAAATTGGTTTTCGGTAGTATGCGGATTATTCAAAGGGACAGAATTCTTCATGAATTTCCATAAAAAATTATCAATTATTAAAATCCTGGGAATATAGTGGCCAACACCACTGAATTTCAAATCGTTCGGGATATCAATTACAGATGAATGACTTTATCATGAAACGGTTCAATTTGGAAATAAAGGGTATGTGACCTTGAGTCTTCTTGTTGGAAAAATGATTTTCTATATTCACTTCCATTCCCTGAAAACTTGAATGATACCGTTAGCGTTCAATATTTACTTTTTCGCCCAAGAAAATTGGTCCAGTAATTAAAGTAGATGAAGTAGTGCCCCCCACGATACATTTTTAGGAATGCAAAAGCGTCTCCATGATTGTGTGGGTGCTTCATATAAGCATATTATGTTTATTTACGTATATGTTGAGAAGGAAGTGCTTTTCATTGGTGAACTAAATGCTATAAATAGCTGTTGGGATATCTTGCGAATTTGACGAAATCCACCACAAAAGATTACATTTCTATATTTGTCCACATCATTCAGAAATTATTATACCTGAACTATATCAGTAAGATATACTAGCAAGAAATATTCTGATATGTTTTCAGATGCAAATTATAATTTAAATATAATTCGTAACTGGTTGAATGGTAATTTATTGAATATTAATTTAAATAAGGCAAAAGCTATATTCTTCTATTTAAAGAAAAATAACTTAATTTCAAGTATATTAAATAATAATATATTTATTTTTCATGAATATTATTGTCAAATAATTATACTATATAATTATATTGTTCTCATTATATTGTCAAAATAATGAGGAATGTAATGATCCTGAAATACCATAGTATCATCTGCCAAGTACTTAAACAAGCATCCAAATCAAATGCCTAACTTGGAAAGAACATGTAGCATAGATTAAAATAAATAAAATAATTAAAAAAATACCTATCTTCCTATAGGGCCCTAAAAAAGTAGAAAATAAACCTAAAGCATATCGATGGTACAATTAGTCACTGAGTTCGTATGCCCTTTAAAGGAAGATAGGGAGCCGGCAATCTTGTCGAGTAGGAAAATCGTTGCCCTATCTTCATTTAATTTTCTTTTCTTCCTGCTTCAATTTTTCTCCATATTCTTCAATTCTTCCTTTTTAAAATTTAAAAAAATACCTTTTTTTTGTTGTCACTAAAAATACCTACCTTCCAAATCTTTGATATACGATTCATAAATATAGAGCACATTTATCCCCTTTTGGAATCACGTTTAAGGTAGATCACGACATTGGAGACATCACAAGCTTTAATTTGAGATACGACTCGTTAAAGGCGACCCCGCGAATATTCGACCCCCACATTTTTTATCAAAGGGGGAATAGTGCGGGCGAAATTCGAAATAGATTACGACCGTCATTACATGAACTTCATTTGACACCTAACTCGTAACTGTAGGTCCTCGCGTTTGGATTATATAGCAGAACAATATTCAGATTTCCCTTTTTATGGGGGGAGAGGGAAAGAAAGCACGGGAGTCAATGTTTCATAGCCTACGACACTCCCCGCGTCACAAGCTTTTATTCGACACACAGCTCGTTATTTTCCGCTCTCGCGTTCAGAATATATATGGGAACAATCATTTATATCCCCTCCCTTTTTAGGAGGGAAGAAAGCACGGGGGGTCAAATTTGCATAGCGTAGGGCAGTGGTTCTCAACCTTTAATGCTTCACGTACGCCCTGGAAATGTGTATGTAACTGGCATACTCCTTATATAGACAGATAAAACTATAGTTAAGTATAATAATGCCAACTTAGCGACTTTGTTACTAGATCTAGCGACCTTTGAGCTCTCACGGCGTACCCCTAAAAATTTTATCGCGTACCTCATGTTCAGAACCCCTGTCATAGGGCATTCCCCGCGTCAGAAGCTTTCATTTCACGTATAGCTTGTTACTTTCGGCCTTCGCGCTCTGGGGATATAACTTAAGGATAGTTTTCACATTTCCTCTTTTTTAGGGGGAAAAAGTATTTTTAGGCGATCATTTTTTTTTATAGCCTATGACACTCCCCACCTCACAAGCTTTCATTTGGCACATAAATCATTAAGTTTCTCCATCGCGTTCGAAAGATATGGTGGAACAACGTTTTGTCAAATCCAAAAACTTATAAAAAAATAAATAATATTGTATCACCTAAATTTATGTATATATTATATTACACATTAATACGTTACCGATTAACCAATGGAATAAACTCATGGGGTGGTATGTATAATAATAACTTAAGTTTTCATTCGACTTTAATTCTTCAGAAACGATTTATTCGTTGAATGACTAATAGTTCATATATGCAACATACATTACCATTATTTCGACAAAAACAAATTTTACCACTAAGACATGATTACATTGTTGGAATTGTCAAATACTTTTATCTTAGAAATGAAAAAAAAAAACTTGCTTCCACAAATCAGTACGAATTAGAATCAAAGGACAATATTAAATACAGAATACCAAAATTGCATAAAGAAATGTTTGGACGTTATTATTTATATTTAGCTCCTAAAATTCTCTCCTCTATCCCGAATGAGATCAAAACTTTGAACACATTTCCATAGCCTATTAAAAAATTTTCATATTGAGAAAGCCTGAAGAAGGACCTCTCATTGTAACGTAACGTTAAACAAACAAGCAAATATTACCTTGGGAGAGCCAACTGCAACACAGTGGAGTGCGGACGTACTAACGCAACTTCATGCTGTCCTTTTTTTCAGTCGACTTGTTGCTGAAGGATTGCTTCGCTTTGCACCCGCGAGGTAATTCGATTTTGAGAAGTATTTGTCTTCCAAGATAATTGTTAGCTCTAGCGATTTCATATATTTATTGATTCGAGATATGAATATGTTAAATATCATGCTCTCAGTCATTTTTCAGGACTATGAATTAATGTATTTTGTTTTCAAATTGATTTCTTTTGTATGCATTGTAAGACTTTGTAATTAATTTTTTAGAGCTGGGGTTTTGTTGTCCATTACTGAGGTTTTTCAGGTTAAAAAAGCAATTGAAGTGTATTTACTGCTTTTATATTGTATTATATGTAATTTGATTATTGTCCTTTTTGAGGATTTCAGGCTAAAAGCCGATTGTAAGATCTGTATTACACTCTAAGGCTTTTTTACTTCATACTTTTGTTATTTCATTTTTTTTCCTTTTTTAAGGTTTTTCAGGCTAAAAAAAATCGTTTGAAGTGTATTTAATGCTTTTGCAATACATGTACATTGATTATTGTTGCCCTTTTTGAGGTTTTCAGGCTAAAAACCGATTGTAAGTTCTGTATTACACTATAAGGCTATTGTATTTCATACTTTCGTTATTTCATTTTGTTTTCCTTTTTCAGGTTTTTCAGGCTGAAAAACCTATCGCAGTAATCACACTGCATACTGTATTGTGGCTGTTGTATTTTTGAAATATTTTGTGCTTTGTTTAATATTGTCCTTTTTGAGGTTTTTCAGGCTGAAACAGCCTATCGGAATAATCACACTGCATTCTGTATTTTAGCGGTGTATTTCTGCAATATTTCGTGCTTTGACCATGCTGTCCTTTTTTAAGTTTTCAGGCTAAAAAACCGATTGTAGTAACTATCGGTTTTTAGTACTTTTAGTTTTTAACCTACTGTTTCCTGATTATAATTGTAGAATTTAAGAAACATTTTGTGATTTTATTATTTTGTCGTTTTTGAGGTTTTCAGGCTAAAAACCGATTGCAATCTAGACACTTCATTCTGTATTACATTGTAAGGCTATTGAATTTCATATTTCTGTTTATTGATTTTGCTGTCCTTTTTGAGGTTTTTAAGGTAAAATACCGACTGTATTATTCATAATCTTATTTATTTCTTAAGTAAATAATTGCTAAATCGCAAATCAGCGAAAAATTCTCAATCAGTCCTGGGAGAGAGCTCCCAAGCGACTAACATCATCCCGGACCTAGGTGAGAGCTCCGTTGTCATTGTTGGAAAACGTGACGTCACTTCAGACTGCCCTTCGTTAGAAAGGCAGTTTTACAGTTCAATGCCTTGCATTATAAGATTGAAGTTTACAACACTTTTCTCTCTCAATTCTATGAACTTTGAGCTGTCAGCTGAGTTTAATCAAGCAATTCTTGAGAGCTATTATTTAGAAAAAGCAATTGATGAACATGTTTGCTCCAATGAATGCAGCTTGATTGCTGCAACTCATGACAATTCTGTACCTAGCGAGCAGGATATTCCTACGACTAGTGAGCATGACATGATTGCTTCACCAGCTGAAACAATTACTTCTGCTGCTGAAAATGCCAATTCTCTAGATAGAGATGGTTTCAAAAAAGTAACAAAGGGTTGTAAAAGATCCTTAAACTCTAACGCTGAGATATGCATCACCAGCAAAAATAAATATGCTCTTCTATCGAGTCAGGGCGATAGCGAAGCTAATATGGATGATAATCCTACCACCTCAACACAAACGTCAGATAAAATTCAACCAAACCCTACCAGAAAGGAAAAAATTCCACCCATTGTATTAAGACAACCTAAACACTGGCTGGTTTTGCACAAAACACTTACTGCCCTAGCTCTGGAATCTTTCACAGCTAAAAAATACGTGCAGACTGTCAGAGTGAAGACGAAATGCGTTCAGGATTATAGATCTTTCGCCTCCCTATTGGAGAAAGAGGGATACCCTTTTCATACATACCAGCTAAAATCCAATAAAACTATCAAATCCATCATCAAAAATAAACCTGATGATATGACCTGTGATGACATAAACAAGGAACTGATTGGGTTAGGATTCTCAGTCATCAAAGTCTCCCAGCTAAAGAGATTTAAAACTAAGGCTCCACTGGCAATTTTCCTGATTGACTTGATGAAAAATGATGCCAACAAGAAAATCTTTAACTTGACAGATCTCTTCCATCTGAAGATCTCTGTGGAAGTTTTCAAAAAAGAAATGTCAGTACTCAATGTCATAAATGCCAACGGTTTGGACATACTCAGGAGAACTGTTTCACTTCCCCTCGCTGTGTTAAATGTGCGGGTCCACGCACCACTGTTACTTGCATCAGGACCCACCGAGATGGTGCTCCGAAATGCGCTAACTGCGGGAAAGAACACGCAGCCAACTACAGAGGTTGTGAGTTCTTTCCCAAACCATCACAACCTACCAACCAGGTTACCACCCCAGACCCCTTCTTTAGTAAATTTAGAAATCCTCCTTCACTGAGGACTGGAAAAACTTATGTCCAAACAGTGGTTGATACACCTGAGCCTAATCCAGGCACCAAGCAAAGAGACAAACTTTGACTTTTCAAAAGAATTTGGAGAAATCTTGGGATCTTTCAGGAAACTGAACCTTGTCAGCATCATTAAAAATGTCAAAGAGCTATATACTAGGTTCCGCCAGGCTTAGGATTGGATAGACAAGATCTCAGTCTCCTTTGAAGCCTTCGACTACTTAACTACACTTCTGCCCTGCGATGGATAAATCCTATTCCAGGCGTAACATCCTCCGCATTGTTGCTTGGAACTCCAACGGTCTTAAAAGCGACCTGTTGTTTCTCAGTTCAGAAATCTTCTGTCTACCTATAAAATTAATGCTGCGCTGCTCTGTGAAACCACCTCAGAGCATGTGACAGTATCAAAATTCCTAATTACAATCTCTTCCACAATGATCGGGAACACAACCGAGG
Source organism: Ryuthela nishihirai (assembly GCA_038380435.1). Lineage (NCBI taxonomy): Eukaryota > Metazoa > Arthropoda > Arachnida > Araneae > Heptathelidae > Ryuthela > Ryuthela nishihirai. Next base: position 13,801,730 of record JAWZYU010000004.1, read on the forward strand.
AGGAGGCACAGCAATAGCTGTCCGGAAAGGGATTCCTCACTTCAGTTTACCCACCACAGAGACCCAGAATCTTGAGGTCACTACGGTGGTTATTCAGAATACGGATCTGGGGGATATTAGGCGCCCCCAAATGCCGACCTTCTGATTTAAGATCTAGACTCAATTTTTGGACTCAAAACTCCAATTATTCTTGCTGGGGACCTCAAATCCAAACACTAGGCCTGGAACTCAAATAGAGGAAAGAAGAGTGGCCGCCTCTTACTAGAGTACTCCACAATGAATGGACTGATTATTGATGCACCAAGGGAGTCCACCTTCTTCCCCTATAACCCCCTACATAAGCCAGATGTTCTGGACATTACTCTTTTTGCGCACTTCTGTCCATCTTACAAATTCCAAGTATTACACGAGTTCAGCTCTGACCATGAGCCAGTACTCATTAAAATTAATAATGAGGTATCTGAAACCCCTATTTCACCCAAGATCAGCAACTGAGGGAGGTACAGGTTTTTAGTCAATGAGACTATCAACTGTTGTACCTCTGCTTACTCCCCTATGCTCATTGACAGAGAGATCTCCAGCCTTAGTAAACATATTAGGAATGCCCATGTCTTGACCAGCAAGCCAAAACAAAGATTAACGGATCCTAATGAGCTCCCTAAGGACATCCTGGAGTTAATCTCACTTAAAAACAAAGTCAGACAAGACTGACAGAAACACCGCAAACCGGAAACGCATGAGCTACTTAAAGAACTAAAAAACTCTGTCCATGAGAAAATTAGTGAATATAGATACGACTCATGGGACAGAAAACTGCTTTCTATGACAACAGAAGGCAGCTCTATCTGGTGGATGACAACAGCCCTGAAAAAACCTCATGCTGATTATCCCCCCATTCATGGAATGAATGAACTTGTGTATAGCAATGACGATAAGGTGGAAGCGTTCGCTGCTACACTAGATAATCAGTTTCAGGACAGTTGTGATCTGTCAGATGAAAGCACCTCAGATGTGGTTGAAAACAGTCAATCGATTCTCCAAGATGGTGATCTCACCCATTAGATTTACAACCCCACTTGAAGTTCGTGAGGCCATTAAAAACCTAGTGCCTAGGGTCACTAAATTATCATCAGGCACTAAATTATGAGATTAAGAGGTAATAAGCCAGTGGCTTGGAACTCGTATAATTAAGATCTCAGATATCATTACCTTAGCTTCCACTACCCGAAAACTAACAGAGAAACTGATAAAAAAATACTACATAACTCGCAAACTGGTTTCGACAACACAGTTGTACTGCAGATAGCATCTTGGACGTCAAATTATCTGCAGAATGTAGCATAGCTTCAGACTATCCGCTTCCTACACCTAAAAAAAAGCATTCGACTCTATTTGGCACGATGGGCTTCTCCACAAATTAAAATATATTGGCCTACAAGGGCGCATTTACAAATTTATAGAGAACTTCATAACCAAGAGACATATTAAAATAAAGCTAGGCAAGCATTTCTCCAAATCATATACACTCTCTCAAGGCTTGCCTCAGGGCTCGGTTCTTACGCAGCTTCCATTTAATTTTTACCTTTACGACTTCCATAAAGTAATTAAGACACCATGTCATATGTCGCAATACGCGGACGACCTCTGCATTTGGCTCTCGGAATCTGAATTCTACAGAATTGAAGAAAAACTACAAAATTGCACTAACCATATTGTTCAATATTGCAACAAATGGAGCCTCCTAATTGAACCCAAGAAATCTGCAATTTTCCATCTATATAATCTACCAAATATATAAAATCATAATCTACCAAATATATAAAATCATAATCTACCAATCTCTTAAAAAGAAAACCCCTAAAGTACCAAAAAAATCGATAACTTCATCGTTCCCCAAGTGGAACATTTTAAATATCTAGGCGTCATGATAGATAAAAAACAGGAAACCTTCAAATTGCATCATTAATAAGCAGCGGGAAAAAAATTCTCAACCTATTGCGATGCCTCTGTGGTATTAAATGGGGCCCCCCACAGAAATAATTTCTTTATTTATATCACTCTCTAATCCGTTCTAAAATGGACTAAATAAATACCTTCTCAAGCAGCTGCTTGCCACGGAGGTCTGACAGGAGCCTGTCAGTTTATATACCACAGTAGAAGGTCTGAGAGGATGGCAGGACCTCAGCAGAAAAACGACACAAACAGCCATGCCTTACCCGGGGCTCGAACCCAGGTCCCGTAGATCAGTAGCCAAGCGCGCTAACCACTCGGCCACGGGACTACGGCAGCATTATCTTACATTCAGCAAAAGATCAGCAAACTTAAAGAGCTGGAAATCCTACAAAATCATGCCCTGAGATCATGCTTAAATCAATTACCTACAATTCCTGTCCCTTCACTACTAGCATAAGCAGGAATCGAACACCTGGTCATCAGAATGGACTACATACTCATGCAGCCCATATGCTGAATAGCTATCAAGCATGACAATCACCATTTGTTCCGCAAAATCCAGAAAAGCACTATAAGAGCGCCCACTATAAAAAAAATTTGAAACATCCCATCATAATAATATCATCACCGCAGTGGAGAGCAAAGAAATTACTGGACCCCCCCTCCTACATGGACCTAGACATCACCTACAACAGAACTGGAGACAACTCTACTATTAAAGAAAAAAAATTACCAAAAATCTTTTACCAAAACGGCAATAATGCCGCCGCCGCTGCATTACGCGAATATCGTTGTCTGAAGGATATAAGGAAAGGACCTTTGTCCCTAAATGGACTGAAGAATATGATACAGAAATTATAAGAAACACGCAAGTTGGGTGTGGTTCCAGGTAAAGGCCGGCTGCCTGTTGAAGAACGCAATGTGGAAGACGTCGCACTTACCGTTGTAGAAATCTACCCGCAATCGGAGCTAATAAATCCCGGTAACTGCAACTTCCGTGGTAACTGTCCGTAAAAATATACGGTCCATCCTGATGTGGTGGTATCCTTATAAAATTCATGGGGTGCAGCAGCGGCAACCACGTGACCCTGAACAGCTCACTGACTTCGCTTTGCGATTTCTGGCGAGGATGCAGCTCGACGACATGTGGCCTTGGAAAATCTTATGGACCGATGAGGCCCATTTTTCTCTACATGGAGCAGTGAATACGCTCAACTGCTGAATATGGGGACCTATACATCCGCATGCTGTCCATGATGTGCCCCTACACTCCGACTATGTAACTGTATGGTGCGGGTTTACCGCAAACTTTATAATCGGACCATTTTTCGTTGAGGAGATCATGCCTCACGGCCCCGTGCATCGATCGGTGAATGGATCAGGTTATACTGATCTTCTCCGCCGCAAGATTATTCCGGCTTTTCAAGAAAGAAATTGCTTAGACTCCATAACCTTCATTAAGGATGTGGTGCCACCCCATATTGCACGTACGGCAACGCAATTGTTGCGTACTACATTTGGTGAGAACAGAATAATTTCTCGAACGTTTTCCAATGCTTGGCCATCACGTTCCCCCGACCTAAACCCATGAGATTTTTGGTTATGGGATTATTTGAAAAGCCGAGTTTACCAAGGTAGTGTTGAATCGCTTGCTGAACTGAAAGGAAGAATAACACAGCATGTTGCAGCCATTCCCCGAGACATGTTTCAAGCAACTGTGAACCATGCCGTATGACGTTTCCAGCACATTTTGCATACGAATGATTCACATATTGAGAATTTTTAAAATAAAGGTTGTTTGTCCAACTTGGTTTTTCTTTATTTTAGCGCACCCACGCCACCTGGTGGCACTAATACTACGTGTTTTATTCGCAAATTCTCTACCCCAGGGGTGCTCAATCATTTATAACTCGCTGGCCAATTTGAAAATTTCATGCATGTCGCGGGCCATACAATAGACAAGTCTTATATAATACCTCTTTTAGGCTCGAATTCAGAAGAAGCAACACCTAAGGGATAATTTGTTTCATAAAAAAACTTAAAATCAATTGCAGTGTTGTTCCATGCATTTTTACTATAATGTGTTTCCTTTAATTTTTCGACTTAAAAATATTTCTCTTGATAGTTGTTTCTGAATTCGACTCCATGTAATAACTTTGTTTTGTAAACCTAGGTGTCATTTAAAAGAACGAAACAAACTGCATTTATAAGAAAATTTTATTACAATACAAGAGCAATGAAAGGAATGAAAAATTCAGTTAATGAGAAAACTGACTGTTTATTTTTTATTAATAATTCAATGTCAAGAAACTATTTCTGTGGTAGATAATCGGAGGCAGTACTCCAAATGACAGTCAGTAATTTTTGTCCTCAATTTTGACTTGGCGTGCTTCATTCTCGGAAACATCTGTTCATATAAGTATGTACGTCCGAAGAGGGAGAAGATTCTTGCCGTATACATTCTTAAATTGACAAATTTTCCCTTTTCTACATATTTTTGGTAAAATTCTTCGTCGTGTTCGCGGGCCATAATGAAGGGTCCAGCGGGGACAGAAGTGGCCCGCGGGACATGGTTTGAGCATCCCTGTTTTACCCCATGTTCTTATTAACCACCACTTTTCGCTGAGATCCGTCGAGTAGATCCTTCTGTACATCGCTCTGAGTACTGCCAGTTTATTTATAATCACCATGTATATTAATTTTCAGTACCGAAGATTCATGCACGAGAGTACTCTCGCGAATTTTCACTATATTTATGTATGTAACTGTTTATACAAAAATAAAAATATTGCATTGGAAAATTGGATTGATTGAACTTATATTCAAAGATTTAAAAAACACTTTAAAGTCCTTTCGAAGAATGACTAGAGTTTTGTTTCAAATCCATCTGTTGAGGCAGTCATTTGACAGATTTAGGAGGAGTCATCATCCCTGTACACGTGCAAAGCCTTCAGATGATCCCAACAATTCTGCCTGTCTAATACACCACTACTCTTTTAGAACTCTATCACTAACCCCTCAACTGTTAATCTGCTTCGCCCTACTCTGCAGTTAAACCTCACTTTAAACTCACAACTGCATTGCTATAGCACCTGCCTCTTTCATAAAACCTTTTTACGCCAAACACATTCTGCTCAGTAGTGTACCCCATATTTAGTATAAATGCTTTGAAAAGTTCTTGCTATGGAGAAGCACTACCTGATACTAAACTCTAAATTGTTACGTGTGTTCTACAACAGCTGTTGTTAACCTGAGGTACCTGGACATTCAGGGATCCGCGAAGCTATTTTTAATATTCGAGAAAGCTCTGAAGGAAATATTACATTTTCCGGGATTAAATTACTGTTCACAAATTTTATTGCTTTTGGCTGGAATCATGTCAGTTCAGCATGACAACATTGTTATCTCATGATTAACATAATCTATGATTGGCTTTGATGACAAATGAATTTCTAGAGCAATGGTTCTCAAATGATTCTCCATGGGCGCGAAATTTTGTATTATATTGAAGTTACAAGAAAATTTAGAAACCATTTTGTTTTGCTCTTTCTACCACTGATTCTTCACATAATTTTTTCGTTTAATCGAAAGCTTATCCATATTAAATCTTAATGTTAAAACCAAAATTAACACGAACGGCGTACGTACGAATGTCAATACACGTCAGAACTTCAACATGGTAGCTCTGCGTTTACAAAACGATGCCACAGAAATGGATATTATTGAAGGCAAACTGCATGCGAGTGTTACCAACTGGAATTTTTAGCATGCCATGAACAAAAAAGTTTGAGAATCACTGTTCTAGAGCATCGAATTTCTCCGCTGAAACGTTTAGTTTCAATTTGCAAAATTGCCAGTATTATACTAGAGATATAATTTATTCTTGGAACTTTTAAAGAGTCCTCGTTGTGAGGATCCACGTTTTAGTTAAAATATAAAAGGTAACAATGAGAAGAGAGTCGTAGAAGTGGTTGACTTGGTAGGGGAACCTCAAAAAGAATAACACTTTACAAGGGCTTCGCAGAAAGATTTAGGCATCATAGGAAGTACGTAACGCTGAAAAAGTTGGGTTTCGTGTTAATTTTGGTTTTAACATTGAGATTTAATACGAATAACATTTTCATTAGGAGAAAAGAAATTAAATGAATGATAAGTGGCAGAAAGAGCAAGCGAAAATAATTTATAAAATTTCTTTTAACTGCAATATCCTTCGAAATTTGTAAATGGTAACTAGGCATAAACTGGAAAGAGAACTGTGTACCAATCCCCAGTGATGATGTACAGAACCAAATCCCAGCTGGGTCAGCGTTGAGATTTATCTCCGCAAAATTCCCCTCCCTGCCCACGGTCAGTAGGGGACACCGATGGGCTTGGAAAGGCCGCCGTCCGTCGGATGGGACGTTAAGCCGTGGCCCCGTGTGTGGGAGAGCCATACCCTGTGCACGTTAAAGAACACGCTGGATGGCCTTGACGGGAGGCTACCATCTGTCTCCCAACAGCTGTTCCAGTGGGTCCCCTCCCCCCACCTTCTCTGAGCCTTCGGGGTCCATGTGACCTGGCCATTTAGCCCATGGTGTGCAAAAAAGTGCCGCTCAGAGGTAAAACAACCCAACAGAACCTAATTCCCGACCCCACCTTCTCGTGGTGCAGGCCGTTAGTACCATTTAAAAGAGGCTTTTTGGAAGGGAACGGAAGGAGAGGGCTGACAGATCAGTGTGGCCTACTGATATGGCCATCTATGGCCACTTTTTTTTCCTTAATTCTACCCTGCTGAGGAGTAGTCAAGTCGCAGGGTCCTGGTGCTGACCATTTATACCCACTAGGCTCAACTGGTTTATATCTTTGAGCTTGATTATGGATCCTGAACTTGCTGCATTGATGGGCCTCTGTTGAGGGAGAATCTTGCAGCTGTGTTTTGTGTTATGGGTTGCCAGCCCTAAAGTGCACAGAAGCCCGGGATACCTTAAATCAGCTGGAGGATAATTCTTATCAGAGGCCATCGCAGGTACTTCAAACCTCACTTGGTTAATAGGGCATCGCCAATCCTAAATTGGAGTAATATGTCTCAGGCAGGTCGTAGGCACAACAGCAGGGAGCTGTACCAGATTGCTAATGTTTTGTATGGGAAGAAACAGGCAATTATAGAGGGATTGAGGGATAAATATGATAAAGTGGTTGAAAGTAAGGATTCTGTGATGGCTAGCTGGGTTACACATTTCAGAGATGTTCTAAATAATGTGATTATTTCTACTACCATTGTTTATAATGAGGACAGATGCATTACTGGCTTTAATGATGACTCTATATCACATTTCAAAGTCTTTTTGGCTATCTCTAAATAAAAACTAATAAATCCCCAGGGGTAGATGAAATCACCATTGAAATGCTTAGAGCTGGGAATATTTGTGTTGTCACATGACTGACTGAAATTTTGAATATCTTTTATGATAAAAGTGTGTGTGGTTCCTAAGGATTTTATAAAAGTTATCATTGTCCCGATTTTTAAAAAAGCTGATCACAGTTCTTGTGATATTTATAGGGGAATTGCTTACTTTCTGTTTCAGGTAAAGTTCTTTGCATGATTATACTTAATAGAATTAAGAATTTGGTTGATGAACAGTGTGAATTCGGAAGTGGTAGAGAATATAGTGATAAAATATTTTTCCTTAGTCAGATTCTTGAGAAATATTTAGAGTTCGAGAAACCTGTGGTTACTAGCTTTATATATTTAAAACTGGCTTTTGACTCCGTTGATCGACATAATTTATGATTGATTGTTAGGTCATATGGAATACCTGACAAGTTAGTGTAATGAAAGCTCTCTATAATAATACTGAGGTGCATGACAGTAAGGTTTATAGTGATTGGTTGAGCATTGCTAGTGGAGTTAGACAAGGGTGAAATTTTGTACCCTTTTCTCTTTAGTTTGGTTATTGATTGTGCTATGCGAAATTCTTTGCAAGGGAAAGAATTTGGACTTAAATGATCTAGAGCAATGGTGTCAAACTCAAATAGGAACGCGGCCACTAAAGTTTGCACCCTAAGTAGCGCGGGTCGCGAAGATGTCGCAAGGGGCAGCAAATATATTATAAAAAAGAGAGCAATTATTATTTTGTGTCTTTCGCCATACTAAAAGACGCTGACAAGTGAGATTTAATAAACGTAATAAATTGCGGCGTATGTAACCATAAAATTGTGTTAACTGCTGGTTTTGGCGGGACATAATAAAGAAAAATAAATACATTACGTCGTGTTTGATTGTATGGACAATAAAAATTATAATATTTCTAATGTAAATTAAATAGTTAAGGTTAAAAGAAAATTTATGAATCTTAATTTTAAAATTAAGTTTTTTTTATAATTTGATAAATATGTTGCAGTCGAGAATGTCGGGAGCCGCGTGTTTGATACCACTGGCTTAGAGATTTGAAAATTTCTGATTTAGATTATGCAGATGATTTGGGCCTGTTGGCTAATGATATTGATAAGATGAATTCTTCCATTAGGGTTGTTGATGAGACGTAATAGAGTAAGTTTGGTTATAAACAGAGAAAATCTAAAGTGATGAAAATTGATCAGGCAGATGGTGCTTCTGTTGCTTTGAATGGATGCACTCTTCAGCAAGTGTCTCAGTTTAATTATCTTGGGTGCTACGTGACAGATATTAGTGATGTGCAGCATGGGATAAATGGAAGCACAGGGATTGCTGCTAGCACCTTTAGGAATCAATGGAGAGTGTGAAAAAATAGGTGTATACATGTAATGACTAAACTTAGGTTGTATAACAGTTTGGTTCTAAGGTTGGTTATGGCAGCGAAACATGGACCCTTTGTTAACAGGATAACAAGAAACTTGATGCCTTTGATTCTAGATGCTTGTGCAGCATTTTGGGATTTAGAGGTGGTTTGACTTTGTAAGTAATGATGAGGTTAGAAGAAGGAGTCATCACCTCCTTTGAGTAATAAAGAGACTGCTTTGGTTTGACCACATTGTCCATGTGCACAACTGCAGATTAGCAACAAGACTATGAACAGTGTGCCTAAAGGCTTCAGGAAATGATAGAGACTTAGGATGCTATGGGCAGACAATGTCAAACAGGACCTTGCTAGAATTGGCCTACAGTGGCCAAATGCAGCAGATGTAGCTGAGAACAGACATGTCTGGAGAGGAAATTGCACAGTCTGGTAGGTCCTTCATTGCCCATGGCTGCATGGGAATTTTGTATGTATGTTCTATAACAACACATTCGTTACTTTCAGTGCAAAAAAAAAGAGCAATAATTATTGGTATTTAAAACTACTACGCGTTTTCGGATGATCCAACAATGGAGCTGTGCAAATTCCATATGAATTTTTTTCTTAACTAAGCTAATGAATTTACACTCTTCAATATTTAAGCTGTTTATTTCCCACTGAAAATAATAAGCTTTCCCATAAAAATTTCAGACAACATCCTACCAGTAAAGAGCTCCACAGATGAGAAGAATCCATTGCAACCAGAGAGGGAAGCTGATTAATCCCAACAACTCCATGGTGATGGCAGAGATCCTTTAGTTTCCACACGCAGTAACGAAGAGCACGCACTCAAGTGACAGGAACTGTTTTTCATCGTTCGTTAACGTCAGTCTCTCACTTATCTACAATCATTTCATTTGTACGTCAAAAAGAATACGTCACAACGAATGCGTCATCCGAAGGTCGTAGTGTGTTTGTTACTTGACTCAACTCCAGAAGGAAGGAAAACAGATTATATTACAACAGAACACGATTTGTTTCGCAATACGTTGTCTAGCATCGTGCTGGTCCCGCAGGTATTTGCGGTGTTAATTTTTTTCATGGCTTTGGGGCATAGGCGCCGACTCCACGGGGATTACTTAGACACGGGGCAAAAGCATCATTTCGCCCTGTGTCATTTTAAAATAAAAAAGCAGTTATTATATTTTACTTCTTATATTTTGCAAAACAAAATCCAAATCGATACAATATAAAATGCGCAACATAAATTCAAATCGATACAAAAATATATACACTATATATAAAATAGGCACCGACTCCACGGGGGTTACTTAGACAAGGGCAAAAGCATCTTTTCGCCCTGTGTTTTTTTAAAATAAAAAAAGCAATTATTGTATTTTACATCTTAAGTCGTGCAAAACAGAATCCAAATCGACACAATATAAAATGCGCAATATAAATCGAAAATCGATACAATATAAAATATACATTATAAATCCAAATCGACAGAATACAAAATCGACATGCATACAATAGTGAACTGTGAAAGACAATAATTTTTATATCAATTACGATTCTTGTTTTAGTTGAGTTTGGCAACGCTGATTAAAGGTTGTTCTGTACTGTAGGTTGGGTTATTTTACCTCTGAGCGGCACTTTTTTGCACACCATGGTATAATGTCCAGGTCACATGGACCCCGAAGGCTCAGAGAAGGTTTGGGGAGGGGACCCACTGGAACAGCTGTTGGGAGACAGATGGTAGTTTCCCGTGAAGGCCATCCAGCGTGTTCTTTAACGTACGCAGGGTATGGCTCTCCCGCACACAGGACCACGGCTTAACGTCCCATCCAAAGGTCGGCGGCCTTTCCAAGCCCATTGGTGTCCAATACTGACCGTGGGCAGGGCGAGGGAATTTTGCGGAGATAAATCTCAACACTGACCCAGCTGGGACTCGAACCTGGGAACTACAGATTACGAGCCTGGCGCGCTACCGACTGAGCCCCCCCGCCCCCTGTACTATGTGAACACTGAGGTAGTGCCAGAGATATGTTTGACTGGTTCGGTGTGTTCAGTTAATGCAGTACAAGCGACTCGTAAAAGCAGGTTGGATCGAGAAAAAACAAGGTGGGTGGGGAGAGTGACGCAACTGAGCAGGTAAAAAGTTAAAAAAGGGGGAGGGAATAGAGACTGGATTTTCCTTGCAGTATAACATTTCCCCCTCCATTTTCGGGTTTTTCTTTTAAAAAATATCTTGAAAAATGGATAAATTAAGCACAAGTTTAATAATTTGTTTTGTCTTCGTTACCTTTAATATCACTGGGGGGAGGAGCTGCCCCCCATATCCAGGGTTGAATGTAACTATTCTGCCCCCGTGGTAAAAGTTAAGAATGGGCGCCTATGCTTTGGGATGTTTGGAAAACATGGGTGTCGTATGAAATTCTAAGATTTCACCTGACTGATGTTTGCTTTTGTATTGGTAACTCTTCTGATATTATCGGTTGGAAACACAAGATTAAAACAATAAAGTAGTGAAATATTTGTTGCGCATTAATTATCGATATAGGGATCAGGGAACTTTACTGATAATTTGAAAGTTTATTACATAATTCCAAATTTATTTCGGAAAACTAATGTAATAGAAACTAATATGTTAATCGTGTATAACCTATTACTTTATGTTTGATAAATATTTGCAAATAACTTTTGGCATTATGCTATAATCGTTTAATATTTCCATAGCTGAATTTCATGTTTTTCTATTCAAATCCCTTTTTTGTTATCAGATATTTACATACACACGAAATCTTCAATCCGACGAAAGCCACAAAATGTTAATCAGATTATGCATTTTTTCTGAAAATACGTCTATCCTGAGAAAAAGCAGGTATGATTTAATCAAGCTTGCTTTAACTCTTTTCTGCTTATTATTTTTGTCGTCACCTTCGAGGGGCAGGGGTTTGCTCAGTGAGCTACAACACCAAACTCACAATTTACATTTCCCAGATTCGAGTACCACCTGTGCTAGAGCAGAGATATATGTATGTGGAACTCCAATCCAATCAAAATCAAATCCACAAATGGAAATTCCTACATCTAATAACTTGATAGCTGTAGACTCATTCAGACAAAATTTTAGTGAAAAGAAAATTTCCCTTTTTTATATAAATATATTCTATTTTTTTTGTATTTTTTCCATTTTTTTATCATTTTTTTTCTCTATATAATTATTTTTAATTTATATAATATTTTTATTTTTTTACAATTCATCTAAAATATTATTTCTAAGTAGATCGTAATAGGATTTATGATGTACCGGGTAGTACAGTGCCCTTGACCATCTCCATCTGAAGCTGTGCCCAATTGGCATAGGTAAAAACAGAATATAAACCACCCTTGGGTGGGCCCCAAAGGGCAAGTAACTAAAACAGCAAAAAGCAAGATCATAACACATAAGAGAACTAAAATGGGAAGTTCTCCTCAGAGAAGGCCATCATCTTAGGCCTCTTGTACCTATTCAAAACAGAATGATTTTAAAGTAAAAGATGAGAAATAATCTCATTAGGTTTTTCATTCACACCCTCGAAGAACTTTTTCGAGGTGCGCTTAATGTGGGTGTAAATGTGGTCGATGCCCAAGTCAGAATGAAGTCGTCTGTTAGTAATAAACCATGGGGCATCGACCGCAGCTCTCAAGATTTTGTTTTCTAAGACCTGGATCTTACGAATATTGATGGTGGTGGTGTTCGCCCAAATAGGCGATGCATATAAAATCATCGGTCTGATGATGGCGTCATAAAGCAAAAGCTTGTGATCCAAAAAGAGGATGGAGTTTCTCCGAAGCAGAGGACCTAGCTGGCCTCTAAGCATGTTTACTTTAGAGATGATATGATTAATGTGGTTGTCCCATTTTAACCTACGGTGTATTTTAACCTACTTGACTGAATCATCCCAGTCAATGGGAATGTTGTGGAGATGAAGGCAAGCAGGATTTGCAAGGCGCTTGCCAGTAAAGAGGATATTATTTCTAAGAAATTGAATTAATAATTTATACAGGATAGGTTTAAGATTCTTACTGGTAGGTTCTAAGATATTTTTAAAGTTATATATATTAATATTGTATGCTTTTAGTTTATTAAAATAAGATTTTTTTTTTCTGGTTCGTAATTTTTACAATTAAATATTATGTGTTCTATGGTTTGTTTTACATTACATTTATTGCAGTTTGGAGAATCATTTTTTTAAATTTATATAAAGTTGAGTTCGTGAGAGCTAAGTTCGCTTTTATTCTGAGTATTATAATTATTTCTCTTTTACTTAAACCATAGTTTGAAAATTTTTCGATTTTATTTGATATTTGATAACGATGTGTATTAATTGCTTTGTTGTTATACCAATTCTGTGTTTCAATTAATATTTTAGATTTATTTGATATTTTGTGTAATATAAAATGAAAAGGGGTAGTGATTGTATTATTAAGATGTTTTGCATTTTTGGCTAATAAATCTACATATTCATTATGTTTTATATTCACATGAGAGGGTAGCCATTGTAAAGTTATTATATTATTTCTATTTAGCTGATCATATATCAGTGAACAAATATCATTTAAAAAAATGAGGAAGTTATTTTTAAATGGGTTTTGTTGAAAGATGTCTAGAATACTTTTACAATCAGTGAAAGTGACTATATGTTTATTACTAAATTTCAGGGACCAATTTATTGCAAATATAACTGCTAGAAGTTCTGCTAAAAAGGTTCATTAATCTTAAATTTAAATTGTTGTTCGTATTTTGCAATTGGGCAGTATATTGCTCCAGAAGTAATGGTTTTATCAGAATTTAATGATCCATCTGTATAGATTTGAACAAAGTTATTATATTTCTTATTGATATAATTCTCTGATAATATTTTTATAATAGTTGGATCAAATTGCTTTTTAAAATCAATTCCAGGAATTTTATCAATAATGATTGGAGTTGTTGAAATCCAACATGGGAATGTAGGAATCAAATCTCCACTGAGGTTATTGTTAAGCATATATAGTAATTGTTCTTTTTCATAAAAGTTATAAAAAGTTGCATCTTGGACGTTATTAATAAATTTCTCGATTATAGGGTGTGAATGATTTTGCTAATTATTCTAAATATTAAATTTGACAATAAATATTTTTTTATTTCAAGTGGTGGAATTGATGTTTCAGCATATATGTTTAAGTTATTTGAAGTTTGAAATTGGCCAAGACAATATTTTAAAATTTTTTGTTTGAATTATTTCTAATTTAATTAGTTTGGTTTTAGAGATTTGATTAATGAGTTCAATTCCATAGGTGCACTTTGGTAATATTATATAATTAAAAATTAGTAAAAGTTTTTTAATGGAGCAACCCCATTTTGAGCTACCTAAATATCTCATGAAGTTCAATGGTTTAATGGCTTTATTTTTAGCATTATTGATATATTGATTCCATAGAAGTTTAGAATTTATATGTAATCCTAGGAATTCTACGTTGTCAGTGATATTAATTTCTGTATTATTTAAATTTATTTTTAATTCATCTGTAATTTTAAATCTTTTATGAAAATATATATGATTTTAGTTTTTTCAGCTGATATTTTTAGATTTAAGTTGGAACATAAATTGATAATTTATTTATATTTTTTGTAGAATTTTATTTATAATGTCTAGGTTTTTGTGTATAGTCCAAATTATAATATCATCTGCATAAGTATGATATGTAATTTCTGATGAAAAAATTGAATTAATATCATTTAAATATACATTGAAAAATAACGGAGAAAGGATATCTCCCTGGATAATTCCATTATGAAAGTTATATTTTTTGGAAATGTTGTTGCCAATTTTCACTCTGAATTGTTTATGTTGAATAATTTGTGAAAGAAAATGATACACGTTGTCACAGATTTTAAATTTTCTAATTTTTGAGATAAGATCTCCCACTTTTCCTCAGTAAGACAGGGGACACTGATGGCCTAGAAAGACCGCCGTCCATCGGTTCAGTCCTACATGTATCTCAGCATGTGGTAGGATTTCAGTTTGAAGTGCGCCAGGCTAGTATTCTGATGTTCCCAAGAATGAGTTCTAACTGTGCTGGGGCGGGGGTGGCTCAGTCGATAGCGCGTCAGGCTGGTAATCTGTAGTTCTCAGGCTGAAGTTCCAGCTGGGTCAGTGTTGAGATTTATCTCCTCAAAAGTCCCTGCCCTGCCTACGGTCAGTAGGGGATACCAATGGACTTGGAAACGCCGACGTCCTTCGGATGGGATGTTAAGCCGTGGCCCGTGTGCGGGAGAGCTATTTTCCTGTCCTGGCCTTGAAGGGAGGCTACCATCTGTTTCCCAACAGCTGTTTCAGTGGGTCCCCTCCCTCAACCTTGGACCCCTAAGGGTCCATGTGACCTGGCCATTTAGCCTATGGTGTGCAAAAAAGTGCCACTTATAGGTAAAACAACACAACCAACTGTGCCAGGGTTGAGATTTATTTCCGTTAACTAACAGAGTCCCCTAGGTGACTAAGGGGACACTGTTGAGCTTGGAAATACTGCCTTCCTCTGGATGAGACGTTAAGCCGTATTCCCTTGCTTAGGAGAACCCTAACTGTGTACTTTGAGGGACACACTGGATGAATTTGATGGGAGAATATCCGTCTGTCTCATAAAAGTTGTCCAGTGGATTCCCTTCCCATACTCAGCTCCGAGTCCTTTGAGGCCCTTGTATACACATAAATGCTGCTCAACGATTTAAATCTGGCATAGCAATGACGGCGAAAAGAATTCTTAACTTCCACACACGTGTGTCTAGAAAATTCAGCATGCGAAGGAGTAATTGTATTGTATTTGTAATAAAAATAATACTTTATTCAAGCACACACACACAAGTGACAATTAGACAGAAAACAACAAAACGGAAATTATTCATGTACAATCTGTAGCGTAGAGAAGATTGGACAAAACGTTTGGAAGTATGGGTTCTTCGAACTTTTTGTTAATATTTTTGTTAGTACAGTCGCTCAAAAAAGAATCCGAACACTATGTTTGATTACATTTTCAGGAAAAATATCTGGCAACGATTTTTTAAACATTAGTGATCTGGCAACCTTCGTGTAATGTACATGAAGGTTGCCAGATCAGTAATTTCAAAAAAAATCGTTTGCCAGATGTTTTTTTATGAAATCTGTAATCAACCATAGTATTCGGATACTTGTTTGAGCGACTGTACTAGTTAAGGAACAAACGAATTTCCCCTTGAACCGCTGTTTGCCCACAGAAATCTGACAGGAGCCTGTCAGTACAATACGCCAATAGAGAAGGTTTGTGAGGTTTCCAGCAGAAAGAGAATTTTATCGGGGACTGAACACAGGTTCCTAAGGCTGGTAACCAAGCATGCTAACCACTGCGCCACCTGAATGCGGATAAAAAAATAGTGTGTTAAAAATAACTTTCCTCAAAAGACGGGGAGATTGCACTCTCAACCCCTACTTTGATACTAGACTCTCTTACTATATATATATACTAATATATATATAGTCCGTTTCAATATTCGGAAGCATAAAATACCGAAACGCCGTTCCGTTTCAATATTCGGAAGTATAAAATACCGGAACGACGTTCTGTTTCATTGATATATTGTATGATATTTGATATCATTGATATTTGTATATTTATTATGAATTATTATTTTTTCATCAGAAGATAGTATTAATTCTGACAGAGGATTAATTTTCATTTTTTCTATACTCTATTTCACATGAAGAATGGAGCTTGAATATCTGAAACTGAAAGAAAGCATTCAGAAGTTAAAAGATGATACACCTACATGAGTTGTAGCAAGAACAACACCCAGATCTAATGTAATACTTTGTCAGAGCAAATAATTCATCTCCTTATGCAAGAAACGAACACTTTTTCTTACATAATTTATTTTTATTATGGATTATTTATGAAAGAGAGCAATTGGAAATGCTGTTTTTAATTTTGGAATAATTAAAACTGCATGATGAAGTGTAATCTCTAAAGCACTTGGCACAGAAACTCTCTAACGGGTGAAAGATTGATACATTTTCTGGCGTCGCATCTTACATTTCATTAGCTTTCGTGATCAAAAGTATTTAGCTACGATTGGACAAGAAACTCTTTGAAGGTAACTTGCCGCTCAAATCTTTATGTGAAAGTAAAGTTCTCTGTTCTCTATGTGAAGGTAAGGTAGAAATAGCAATTATCTACCTTAGTGCTAAATTTGAAAATTTGTGTTTTTATCACGCAGAAATAAAATGTTATTACTATTAGATATTTTCCCCACGGAAAGGGGCGGGAGTTGTTCAGTCGGTAGCGCGTAATCTGCAGTTCCCAGGTTCGAGTCCCAGCCACGTTTGCTTTGAGATTTATCTCCGCAACACTCCATGCCCTTCCATGGTCAGCAGAGGATACTGATGGGCTTGGAAAAGCCATCGTCCATTGGATGGGACGTTAAGCCCCATACGTTAAAGTACTGTACACGTTAAAGAACACGCTGGATGGTCTTGACGGACGATGACGTCTGTCTCCCAAAAGCTGTTCCAGTGGGTCCCCTCACCCAATCTTCTCTGAGCCTTCGGGATCCTTGTGACCTGGCCATTTAGCCCGTGGCGTGCAAAACAGTGCCGCTCTGAGGTTAAATAACAACAACCCCACGGAAAGGATGCGAAGTTGACAAAAGGTACATTCAAGTAACGGCGGGCAGATGGAAATATATGAGTAATTGTGCAATAGCATGTGGCCACGTATAATTTATATAAGCGACAAGAACTAGAAACCTGTAATAGAATAAGAAACGGGATAGATGAGGAAAGCACACGGTGACTTTCTAGAGGAAAGCGCATATGTTTGTTTTCGAACTGATTTGTTGCTGTGATATATAATAATACAGGGTGATTCAGAATTCATCATCAATATTTGGTAGGGAGGTAGGTAATAAGAAACGAAGGAGATTTCACATAGGAAAGCATAGTCGCATATGCCATGTAGTAGGGCAAAATGACCCCAGTTCAATGATGGAAAGAACACATAAGAAGGAAGTGGTAAGGAAAAAACATTTATTATCTTACATGTAACATTTCTTTGCATTGGTTGTACAGACTTACAAGAGGTGCTCGAACTGCCGACCATGTGCTAGAATGCATGACTCACAACGGCGTTGCATGGACAGCCGGACCCTGTGGAAGATGCCTGGCATTTCCCGGATGTTTGAGGCAGCAACTGATATGCGTGCTACAAGATCCATAGCACTATCAACAGGGGTCTCGTACACCATGTTTTTCATAGCACCCCATACAAAGAAATCGATTGGAGATAAATCCGGTGAACGTGGTGGCCAAGAAACCGGTCCACCGCGGCCAATCCATTGACCACCAAACTGTCTGCGTAGGTAAGCACAGCATTTGCGAAATGTGCAGGAGCGCCGTCATGCTGGAACCACATTCGCCGGAGACTACCATCAGGAACCTCGTTCAGAAGATCCGGTAACACAGTCTGAAGAAATGTTAGGTACTTGGCACCATCCAAACGGGATGGTAGTAAATACGGGCCCAACAAACAGTCACCGACAATCCCAGTCCACACATCGACAGCAAAACGTTGTTGCGCAGCTCCAGGTCTTGTACCGTGTGGGTTCTGATGAGCCCACACATGCCAATTGTGTGTGTTGAAGACACCCTCTCGAGTGAACAACGCCTCATCGGTGAAAAGAACATATGTTGGGAAATTGGGATCAACGGCTGTTCTCTGCATGAACCACTGACAAAAAATAACACGCTTGGGATGGTCGTCTGCTGCCAATAATTGCACTCTTTGCAGATGAAACGGATGTAACCCTTCATCGTGTAATATTTGTTATCGCTGTTGCTTGCGAAATTCCAAACTGCCTAGCCATACCTCGTGTGCTAGCACCAGGTTGTTCCTCGATTTCCTGTAGGACAGCTTCCTCTACTGCTACTGTTCGTGCCGATCTGCGCCTCCCTCGATTAACATTACTAGCAGCAAACGATCCTGTTTCACGCAGTTGGCGATGAATACGTGAAAACATTTGATGCTGTGGCACACGGCGGTTTGGGAAGCGCGCTGCATACAATTGCCTGGCTCGAAGACATCTTTCTCCTGCCGCACCGTAAGTTACATGCATATCTGCACATTCATTCCACGTATACCGGTTCATGTTACTTCTGCAAATTCACCTTGTCGAATGACAACTGACTGCACGCGTCAAACAGCTGTGCTTCTGTATGAGAGGTGTGTACACACAGCGCCCTCTACACCACCATGCGTTCGTCTGCCCCCATACTTTCCTATGTGAAATCTCTTTCTTTTCTTATTCCCTTCCTCCCCACTAAATATTGATGATGAATTCTGAATCACCCTGTATATAGCACACAGCATATGGATGTCTTCACACGTTGTCGGGCTAGCGGGATGTTCGGATCAGGCCGAACACGAGAGATGTTGCCAGGGAATTAGGTGTTCACCATTCCATGGTGTCAAAGCTACGAAGAAGGTTCCAAGAGACTGGAAATACTAGTCGTCCACGTGTGCACAGTTGACCAAGACATACAACGCCTCAGAATAACAGCTATATATTATTAACAGCGAGATGTAACAGACATACCAGTAAACCAGATGCTGTAGAGCTATCTGTTGCTCATGGACGAACAGTTTCAAGGCAAACGATATACAGAAGACTTCGTGAAAAAGGATTGTATGCGAGACGATTTGCATTCCTAATTGGATTCCATTGGGGAGAAGAGGCAAGTTGTTGTGTTGAGGCAGTCAACACCGAGATTGGACCGCAAACCGAAGGAGCAATGTTCTTTTCTGTGACGAATCCAGATTGACAGTCGGATTCGTCACAGAAAAGAACAGAATGACAGTCGTCGGGTTGTCATCTGGGGAGACCCAGAACCCATCATCACCCCTCAAACATCAGAGAAACGCATCATTTAAGTCACATGGTCGCACGACGCTCCATATTTTTCTGAAGGAACTGTGACAGGCCTCAAATACAGAGACGAAATTCCAGAACATTACATGAGGCTTTTTCGCAGTTGACCCACAATTTCTGTTTATGGACGATAACACACGTCCACAGAGTGGATGCGCATCCAATATAACATGCGTCCATTGTGTGTGCCTCATCCACGCCTCATTAGTGGATGATTTTCCATGAAAATGAAGACATTCAGCCTATGCCACGGCCAACATATTCCCCGGACCTCAACCAAACAGATCATGTGTGGGACCGATTGAGGAGACGGATTACAGCTCGTCAACGTCCTCCTTGAACTCTCCTGGAGCTTCGATCTGCTCTTGTGCAGGAGTGCGATTTAACGCTGCAGGACCTTCTTAATGCCCTCGTCAAAAGCATGCAATGCCGATGTGATACTTGTATCACTGTAAGGGGTCATCAGACATCTTTCTGAACTCTCATTCATGAGCGATTGCATCTCCAGTTTCTCCTGTATTTTATGACAGTTATATCGCTTATTTGTTCCTTCGTTCCATATTTCATCTTCACTATATTGCTGACATCATTTTTTTGTCTCGTGTTTTTCATTTTTGTCGATTTCATCAACTGTGCTTAACTTTTGGACACCAGTGTAGCTTTACAATTATTACATAAAAGTTAAAATTATAAAAATAAAGTTCACCATTAAGTTCCTCATGTTGACGCTAAACTGAAGAAATCTCGCCAAGAACTAGGAGATGGCGTAGCACAATTTTAAAATGTAAAGTTCTAAAATACTTATGTGCTAGTAAGCGGCATTCGGTCTCCATGTCTCCTTGGTTGCCTTTCGTTTCCAGAGATTGTAGGAGATCAAAATATGCTGCATCAATCACTGTTGCTATCCTTTATTGTCGTTAGGAGTCTTTCTACACGTTTCGTTGCTGCTGCATCCTCTCCCGAAGACGGCGGAAGATGCGGAAAGCATCGAAACTATATATTAGAAACTGTAAATTTTATTTCAACAACTAACTTTGTGTTTATGTTAAATATATTTGAAACATATTTTAAATATATTTATTATGATTGCACCTCTGTTAAGGAAGCATCTACTGCAGTGTATATTGGCTCTCTCATTTGAAGGATACAGAGGTGCTCTATATCAACAATCATGATTAGAGCATCATCTTTCTCGATAGTTTGACACAAGTGGCGTAAGCTGAACATTGCAATAGAATAAAGTACCTAGTAACTGATTTACTAACTGAACGTGACTGGCTAACTGAAAAATCCTAAAATCACCAAGTGTCACATACAACGTTAACATCAAAATGTTAAAAGTTAATTTTAGTGATTTCACTATGATTTCTTTAACCTACACCCAAAACTTAAGAAAGATGTTCCCTTTCCACCTGAGAGAATTTTCCAGTAACTTAGAGCTTTCTTCTTAAGTCGTACTCTGTATCAATGCCGACAATTCAATCAGGCTATCTGTTCCACGTTTTAAATTGGAAAAAGGAAAAAGAACGTATAAGTAAATAATAAATACCCCCTCAAGCACCTGCTTGCCACAGAAGTCTGACAGGAGCTTGTCAGTTTATATGCCACAGTAGAAGATCTGAGAGGATGGCAGGACCTCAGCAGAAAAACGACACTTACATCCATGCCTTACCCGGGTCTCGAAAGTCCAACTTCGGCAGAGAAAATTATCATTAAAAGAATTAATTTTAATAAAATTATATTGCTTAGGTTTCATTTCAAAATTTTTTTGCGATGGTTTATACGTTACTGATTATATATTTCTTGGTGGCCCGGCATCTCATTTCAAATCTCCTGCGGCCATTCAGCTAAAATGTGTACCCAGGCCTGAACTAAGAGATTAAAAAATTCTGTTTCAGTTACAATTTTATTCTTCTCTCTAGCTAGTCTATAGTGATGGCAACGAGTTTTAGCATTATTTAAGTTTAGGTATAGACGGCAATGAGTGTTAAGTATATGAAGGAATATAAGACAAATACTTTTAATGCCTATAAATACTAATGTTTGCATTTCCCCATCATCCATTAGTTGGAATTAGAACTTTTAAACGGAGCGAAAAAGAAGGTAAACAGAAAACTTCATTCTTTTTGAAACCGTGATTCTCTAATGTGCCACAGGCGATATGCGTTATTCCAGTTTTCTCTGTTTACCAACACACTAAAAGTTTTTAACGTGCTTTCATAATCCAAATTTACATCCTTTAAACAATCTTTGTGGTTCTGCTGAATTTTTTCAACCACCTCAATATACTTTCTTTAATAAATGGGCCACAAACGAATGGCATATTCTAAATGGAACCTAATCAAACTCTTTAGGTAAAAGGATTTCTTAGAATATTGAGAACATGCTGATTTTGATCAATCCAAATACCTAGCTAATTCTTTATAAATATACAAGCATTGGCTATGCTGCTTGAATTGATGATTTCCCCACGCATCCAAATCCCTGATCTCAGTAATCACCTCTCCACTGACAAAATAGTTGTATATTGTTATTGCATTGTATAAAATATTGTGATATAATTCTTCTACATATATATAATATTTTTATTATTATTTTACAAGTGTAATAGACCTCATTATATGACATTATACGTCTTTCGTTTTCATCATTTTTTTTAGCTTTTCTGGGTACCTTACCACTCTACCATTTAGAGTGAATATCTCTTCCATTTTTTATTCTTTCACGTATTATGTTCTTGGATAATATCTGTATTGTGTATCGCATTTTTTTTTTCAAAATACCGTGAATTGCTTCAGTAAGTTTTTTGGATGTTGGGTCTCTATTTGTTCCCGCGTTGGCTGTGAAATGCTAATTAATTTATCTTTCCTTACGGATAAAATATTGTGATAAATATACTTAAATGCAAACTTGTAATATTGGCGCAGAGACAATTTAACCAGAGTTATAATTCGTACTCTGAGCTTAACGAGGCTTTTATTTACATGTAGCTAGTGCAGATTATATCTGTGAAGCCGAATCATTAAAAAATACTTTTCGAAATCCACGGGCTTTACAAATGATTACAAATAACGTACAGAAAAAAAAATTTCAAGAAACAATTACATGAAAATGCTGACTATAACCGAATAAAAAGCGCTTTCACTACGCTTGCGAGGCAAAATTTATTATTTTGCATGGATGTTTGCAAGGAATAGTTAACTTTTCCTGAAGCAAAGTTATTTTTTTTTTCATTTTGGGACATCGTTCCTCTTCTCTACGGTGAGCAGCAGGTCTTTAGGTTGCAAGAAACTTTGCGCAAATTGAAACTCCAGTGGGACCTGGAAGAGAACAAAAATAATGGCGAATATATGAAAAAATCTAATCCACATACACACAAAAAGTAACTTTAGTGATTCATTTAAGTAATAATGAGAAAAGAATCAATTGAAACCTTTCCTTTAGACGAAAATTCCCCCAAACATCTACAAAGTATTAAATGATTTTCAGAGTGAAATATGAAAGCAATTTTCTCTTTGTATTTTTGGATTGAGAAGATTCCCAATTTTGAACACTTTTGTTAGAAGAGCGCAAAGCAACATAGTCAATAAAGTGAGAAGTTCGGAAACTGTTCGTCCTTGTTTCAGGTCTTTATTTTACCAATATTGAGATTTTAACCTATCACGTGCAACCTACTCTTGGTACAAAATGATCAGGGCTGGAAACCGTCCGTAAAAGAGAGCTACAGCCGAACATGTCCTTAACACTTTGACTGCCGTATGAATCATATGATTCACACTTAATGTACTCCTGGGGCCGCGTGATCATCCGTGCTTCACATACAAATTTGTAGTTCAGGGCGCGTGAAGCACATGTAATTCATACTTTCAAAGTTTGTTTTTAAGCAACAAATTTATAAAAATTATATAAACTTATATTATACAGCAATTAAGACCAATTTTAGTTGATTTAGCAACAACAACAAAAAAAGACATGTGGCCCAAGGACTCGAAAAAATTTTAACATTGCGGCAGTCAAAGTGTTAAAATACGTAAAAAGATGCCGCTAAAATTTCTGGGAACTTTCTGGGGATTTAAGGCTATATATTCATCTTATACTGCATGTTATAATTTTTATTTGCATTTTTGATGACAGTCCTTCTTTTGATGGATAAAAATTTTAAATATGAAACAAATTGGTAAAAACGCGCTTATACACTTGTTTAATCGTGCACTTCCAAGATGGGGTGTATATATGAGAGATTCTTTTATTCTTCTTCTCTTCCACTGCATCCTGACTCCCTGCAGTAGCATCACACCTCTGTTTAGACAGACTAGAAACGGTTACTAACCAACAAGTAGAAGAAATTATAGCAACGACTAGAAGAGAATCCTGCCAACGACTAGAAGAGGGAATTAATTTAAATCTTCTCGTAAGTTATTGCAATAAAGACGTGATATCTAAAAAAATAGATAAAACCGGTATCCGAAGAATTTATCTTGAATATCAGATGTTATGTTCGAAATTTCCGTTAACTAGAGTTACCCTAAGCTACTAGTTAACTAGAGTTACCCCTACACGAAATGATGACACCTTTGTATTTTGCAGCTTACTGCATGATGAAGAGGATTCGTGAAGGTTGAAAGCAAAATATTGATTCCTGAAAACTCATTTGTGAAAGACATAGCCTATAAGAGTAAACTAGAATTAAAACATCGGATAAACTCGTGTTTTTCTCTGTACTCAACTGAAAAGTGTCGCCGGAGTAAAAAAACGTTTCCTTTTAACCCAAATTGGGCGCCATGTAAGAACCTTAATTTAAAATTGCACAAGCGAATTTTGTAAGAGATAAGTGTATTCGGATCAAAACAACCACGCTAACTATCGCTATGCATTGCTAAGAATATTGAAGCACTGGGTGTTGCAATGACAAGAAGCCTTTGAAAATCAAAAGGAAAAGCAAGTGAACCACGTAGCAATACGTAACAAGGAGACGCCAGGTTCTGGTGCGAGACTTCTTTACTGGACCTTGGCTCGAGACTTCTCCTTAAAAATATTATTTGTAAAAAAAAGTTAAGAGAATATATCTGATTGAAATACCTTTGTGTTATCATTTCATTAGATCAATTGTACAATGTGCGCAGAAACCACCTCACATTCCTTTGAAACACCTCTGAGGAAAAGCAAATGCGAGCATCGCGCCCTGATTCAGTGAACCATTTGACCCATGGTAGCTACACCCCTGAAGTAAACAGTTCAAAACTTCCAGGACGTCAATCGGGCGAATGCTGACTAGGCATCTCGATTTATTCTCCTAGAAAATTCAGATTATTTAAAGTTTATCAGATAGAAGTAAACACTGTCCTTTTGAGTTTGCACCGGCTGACTACTGACAGACAATATAGAAAATGTTCATTTCAAGTGAAAGGTGAATGAATAAAACAAAGTAAGCACATGTTTATTTGAATGGTGTCATAAAAAAAACAATATTTCAGATTTTCGGCAATTGGAATCACTCTGTAATTACAGGAAATACCGTTCATGATGAAGAGATTACTGTGTGGTGTGCTTTCTGAAATCATGGGCTGAATGGTCCCATATTCCTTTAAGCGACCGTGACAGCAGTACTACATATATATATCTCAACACATTGAGAACTTACTTCTTGAATCGCTTTTGGACAAAGTGTTTAAGCTTGAGAATACAGTGGTTCATGCAAGATGAGACGACATCCAACACTGGAATAATTGTCTTCAACATTTTTCAAGACCGAGTGTTTTTGTGCAGATATTCCGTATGAGGGTTTCTGAAGAAAGAAGTCTTCGCACATCTGCCTCAAGACATGTTGCAACTCAAAGAACGAATCGCGGAATTGTGCAACTCCATTAATGGTGACTTTTGTCGCAGAATTATCACAAATCTGATGTTTCGTTTGAAAGCAGGGTAAGAACTCAACAGCGAGCATGCTGAACATGTTTTTCGTTCCTGGCTGCTTTCTAAGGACTTAAGTATCGGTCTGGAAATAACAATACTCAATCATTTTTAATAAAATTATAAATCTACGATATTAATATCAAATGATAAATTTATGAATCAAAGCTATTAAAAGTGTGTCATCATTCTGTGATCTTAATAACATAGCTGTCCTTATTAATAAATGAAAGCATTGGATATTGTTCAAAATTTCTTTAGTTACTTCTTAATATTAAGTAAAGCTGTGTGCTTATAAAAGCTTCGTTTTCCATAATTTTTCTCCGCACTGTTCGTAAAAATCTTTTTTGAGTACTTCGTTTGAGATTTTTATAAATCCTTATGGCAACCTCGAAAAGGATGAGTAATTTTGTTTTAAAAGGTCAAAGGGATGGTTAACAGTTATGGAACCTGAATCACTTAACAGCAACATTGTTAGTCATAAGGATTTAACCCAGAGGTAAATCCTTTTGACAAATTAAAGCACAATTATTGTTATAACACATTGTTTACGGAAATAAATACAATTATAAAAGTTTATGTGATTCTTTCATTTTTCGTCAAATGAAAGATAAGTGTTACATCAGCGACCACAGTTAACGGTTCGAAATTCAATAACTTTAAATGCTCAGCGAATATTGTTCAAAATTCAAAGATTTGGAGAGATTTGATTGAGATCGTTAATTTATCTCCAAAGGCAATTTTCCGTAAAAATCTTATTGTCAAAAAGCAGATTTGAATGTGGGTTTTCCATTCATATAACTTTGAAGTGTTCCAATTCTTTTGTAACGTTGTGTACATAAATAACGCACTGCAGTTGTGTAGAAATTATGTGACTTTAGAAAGTTTTCTCACGTACGAAATGTACTAACCTTTGTTTCTGGGCTTTTGCGAAATCGAAGATGTCTGAGAGCATTGGCTAGGCACAACTTGATTTCCATCAGAGCAAATCGCATTCCCAAGCAATTTCTTGGCCCTGCTCCAAAAGGTAGGTAAGCATAAGTGGGACGGTCGTGCTGATTCTCTGGTGAAAATCTGTTGAACAAATATTTGACAGCATATTATTAAAAAAATACTTTATAGGCAAGGAAACATTTATAGAAGTGAGATTCTAGGAAGTGAAAATTGGGAATTAAGGTGTTCTAAAATAAAATATTGAAGTATACGAAGGTTTTTAAAACACCACCTGCTTGATTAACATAATATATGTGCATCAAGCTTCCTTCAGATAGTAGTGTTATATATTTGTATTATTGAAATAACAATAATAATAAACTGGTACTTTTTTCCTCGATGCTTTCATTCGAATTAATTATAATTGGCAGATACACTATTCTCTAAACAAGTGGTCCTCAATCTTTTTTTATCCCCTAATCTTTTTTATGCCCCTGGAAATGTGTATGTAACTGGCGTACCCCTTGAATAGATAGATAAAATTATAGTTATAGTATAACAATGGTTATTTTTACTTTGATACTAGATCTAGCGACTTTTGAGCTATCACTGCGTATCCCAAAAACTTTTATCGCGTACCCCACGTTGAGAACCCCTACTCTAAACGTTTTTGGACAATCCTGTTTTCATAGACTATCTGGCTATGGTGCAGAGCTGTTTCTTATGGTATTGCCTAGGACCTTTGGTGGTTATGCTGCGAAAAAATGAAAGCAGAATTCTATTTTAACATTTTGGACAATTCCATTCTTCCAACTATGTGGCAGACTTTGGTACAGACCCATGCTTGTTTCAACAGGATAATGCCCCATGCCATACCGCAGGTGACGCTACACCACGGTTAGCGGACATGAATATGCAAAAGTTCTAATAGCCGGTGCAGAGTATCGATATAAAACCTATGGAATGAACTGGAACGTCGGTTGATAGCTAGACCAACAAGTCTCACATTGGTAACTGAACTGATTACTGTTCTTCGAGATGAATGGTGAACTATATCGGCAGAAGTCTATCGTTCATTATACGTATTGAAGGAAAAGAAAGAAATACTATTATGGTAGTAGAATGGCATACATTTGTGATTATGTCAGGAACCTAAATTTTTATGTTCTATCTCTCTACAGTCCCCGCCTCCTCCAAAGCGCCTCGTTTGCATCAAATGTGCACGAGAGGTGTTAAATGTCCATCGAACTTTCTATGCTATGTGATATCATTTTCAGTCATTGTCAGAGACAGAATGGCTACACCTTTAGAAATGAGAGTGAGCCTAAGGAGGCTAATAAATAATGTCTTATTGTATCAAAGAAAATGTGTTTGTCAAATTAATGAGTTGTTTAATCTTGTCTAAAATTGGGAAAAGCAAAGAATGTTCACTCTTATGATTACGAGCCATTTCAAATTATTAGATAGTAAAACTACAATACTCCCCTTTGAAGTATTTTTCCCCTTATTTCGTATATATCTAGCCAAGCCTAAACTGGTGTGTGTGAGAATACTTCAGCATTTCCACAAGCTCTACTTTGTTAAAAGTTGCTACGTATGTTTACAAAACGTCTTAATATCTTACCTCTCAGGGTCAAACTTTTCAGGATCAGGATAGAATTCCTGGTCATGGTGAATGCCAAAAATGGGGAAGCCAACGATCATTCCTTTTGGCACTGTGAATCCTGTATCGCCTAATTTGTAGTCTTCTGCTGCTGTTCGTTCTCCTCTATTGGAAACAAATAAACTAGTAACATCACATTAAACAAATATCAAATTTGTGAAAGACACTCATCCTTATAATGTGCACAAGTGCTAAATAATAAAGGATAATGTAATATCCCGAAAAGTACTGGATTGGTGCACATGAAATGTCCGAAATTTGAGTGCCACCTGCAAACCGTCAAAATAACAGGAAGCAGTTACCTGCCTAGTCAAAGTAGTTCCCCCCCTCCCCCGGCATCGACATTTTTTCTGCCAATGGATTACGAGGCTGTGCATTCCACGACGATAAAACTATGGCGTCTGTGAGGCAAAGAAGGTGGCAACAGCTTGACACATAGCTCGGTTGCTTGGGTAGGTCTCCGCCAGGAAATGGCCTAGATGCTGGAAGAAGTGATAATCCATGGGAGCAAGGTCAGGGAAATATGCCTGGTGTGGCAGTATTTCATTGTTCAACTAGTGGATTTGTTGGACCGTCCTTTGTGATACATGCAGGCGGGCATTGTCATGCAACAGGAAGACACCATGCCTGTTGACCAAAACTAACTATTTGTATGGAGCTTTCCTTGCATCTGCAGCATTTCAGCACAATAGCGGTCCGAATAGATGACTTCACCTGGTCGGAGAAAAGAATAATGGTCACGCCGGCAGCAGACCACTATACGGGAATCAGCACTTTCGGGGTGTGTGTAGTGGTAGCTTTGGGCAAGGTTTTTGGGGCTCCGTGGTATCCTACCACTGTGCTGATCGGTGATGATTGTCATAGAGGACCCACTTTTCATCGCAGGTTACGATCAAATGCAGGATTCCGTTCCGTTTGTTTCGGGAAATGAAGAAAATGCTCACTTCCAGACGGCGTGTATTGTTGGCTCTATCAATTAGTGTGACATCCAGCTTTTTCACCTTCCCCAGGGCCGCCAGGCGTCGGACATTCATCGAATGATGCACACTGTTTTTCGTTGCAATCTCACGGACACGATATTCTTCACCTCCATATCTGTCATAGCTACTGATGGACGACCACGAGGCTCGTTTTCAAGGGACGTATCTCCTGCTTGGAATTTCGTGAACCATTGGCATATGGTACGTCCATTCGCAGTACCCTGCCCAAATGCCGCATTAATGTTTCGGCCGCTATATCCGCGGAATGTCCGAGTTTGAATTCATACAGCCAAACGACGCGCAACTGGCCCATTGTTCACTTTGACCGAAGCCTGTGCACTCATGGCTGAATTTCATCACGAAATGAGGCACATAACGAGTACACCAGAAACTGACCTTCTGACTACTGACTACTGACTTCTGACCTACCGACCTTCTAACTTATGCCATGTGACACTGCTGGACGACACTAATCCGCTGGGGAGGTTGAACATCTTCACTGCTTAAAGCGGACATTTCACCTGCACCAACCTAATAAATAAGGAAATAACATGAATGTGAGATACAGGTAAATTTCTCAATGCTGAAAAAGAAAAATGCTAGCAAATCTCACTGACGCTAACCTGAACCTGAAATTAGGGTTACTATAAAAGCGTGCCTTGCTGCGATCGCCAATCATTTTCGTTTCAGCCGGCAATAGTTACATTGGGTTTTATTGTGTCACTGACGACGTATGGATGATTGTGTGCGGTGGAGAATAATAAGTAGAATGGAAGTGCGGCAATTCCAGACTGAGGCATCTAAGGCCTTAAAAATGTACCACAAAATATCCTCTGAAAACAGCAACTGCTCAGAATGAGGCAATTTGACTTTAATCGCAAGGCGATATAGGGAAATGACAGCTAGAAATTGTTTCCCGAGCTGTCAGAGACCACAGAGACGATAGTTTAAAGACGTACTGAGTACAGGAAAGTGCATGAAAGAAGTCTGTGTGCAGAAAAGCAATGGTCAAACTCTTAAACAGAATGGCTCGTTTAACATGGTGTGAATATTTTGGAGCCTAGGATAGTGGCAGATGTGCTCTTTACAGATGAGTCCGGATTCAGCATTAGCTCCAAATTTTGACGTGTTTATTTGGTGGGAAAAGGCATTTAGGCTGAATAGATATATTCGATTAGGAGGTTTGCATACTCTACTTCCTGAATGATCCTGCCTACGCCCATGACGGATACATCAAAATTAAAAAACTCTAGTTCTATAAATGCAAGTACCTGACATACGCTATCATGAATAGAATATTCCTGAAATTAGTATGATAAAGATATGTGGCGAGAAACACATATGTATATATAGGACGAATTTAATATTTCGATTCAATCCTGAAAATGAAATATTTTTGAAGGGGAATAATAAATTGGTAGATTATATTTTCATGTGTTTGAATGAATTGAAGTGCATCAGTAAAAAAAGATGGAGAAAACCTGATCCTTAAGATACTTTACAGAATTTTTTATACTATACAAATACCTGGATAAATACAGTTCAATATTTTAATGCCTTACCAAGATCTGTAATTTGGAATCAAACTTTTTATACTACTAATACAAAATGAGACTTTTTCCAATAAAACAAAATATTATTGATTTTGTTTCTTACCTTATGAGAGGTGGGTACATCCTCAGGGTTTCTGAAATGACCCAATTCAGGTATTTCATATCTCGGACAACATCATATGTCATCACTTCCTGAATTGCAAAAGGTAACAGAAATGAAATCTTTATTATGCTGAAAATATAAACAGTGTGTAAGTGATACCAATCTATTGGGAGAAATTGACCTACTTACAACACAGAGCCTTACTGGAACGATGAAAATGATCCATGGTTAATTGATTTCAACAGCCCCAGAAAAAAAGTTCAATTGCATAATATTAACAAGATTTTATCATTAAAAATATACAAGAACTTTTTAGCTGTAGAAATATTTTAGAGAGAAATATTTGTGTTGTAACTAATACTAAGGTTTTCATATAAATACAACTTTCCTATAGAAGCAGATTTTGCAGCAGTATCAATATCCTCAACTTGCTTTACATACAGAAAAAAGAAACTTATTTTGATTTATTAGTATGAAGCATATGCGAAAATAAATTCCTTTTACTATTGACAGTTTTCTGGAAATTATTCTCATGTGCCGAATTCTGTTTTGGGATATTGGGAAAACGCCGTTACCAATTTTTTTTCTTCGATGACGACTTTCATCTTTCCGAATGACTTGCCAATCTCAAAAAGTTTCAACACACTCTTTGGGTAAATATATTCTTCCCACTAATTGAGAGAGAGGAAGCGAAGATATTTTGTCCTTTTCCTGCTCACTTGTATGGCGGGATATTGTTCCCCTTCTCGCTCCCTCTTTACCGTTAAATCTTGATGACATTCTCGGTCCTTTGTCTCTCTCTCCCTAACATCTGTTAAGGGACAGAAGTCAGAAAGAGATAAAAGGGACCAATGCTTCCTCGTGACCAATATTTCAGAAGGTTTAAAAGTCAGCATTAAGATCTGATCTAGTTTATTTCTGTTACTTTCCCTCTTAACATATTCCTGATATACTACTGTAATTCTTAGATTAATCAAATAATTTAAGACTTGGATTTTCCATACCATCCATACTGAGGTTTCTAACCTTCCACCGACCTTCACTCCACTCCTGGGATTTCAGGAAAAGCCAAATTAACCGCGTTTTGACTGAAAATGCGATAGGACATTGGAAAGATTACTTAAATTAAAAGGTTATTAAGTTCAGTGTTTTTCAACCAAAAACTAGCACTAGAGAGGAGGCGGTAACCAAAGGATGGAACGTTATTGGACGCGGAAAGAGCGATAAAAAACAAAATTAATTGCATTTACGGGATAGTGAATGGAAAGGTTGTCCAAAGGCTTTGAATAGCTCACATCGATTTGAATAGTAGGAACTAAAAGAATCATTTCTTTAGTCGTTAGTCGCGACGAAAGTAAAAAAGGCATCGGATAGCACCTTTCTTTCATTGTGCACTGTAATTCTTAGATTAATCTAAGAATTAAGTGAATAATGATGATTCAGATGATTAAATTCATTTCCAAGAGAATTTATCATTTATTAGAAACCAGAAATTTTTTCTCAAGGCATTTTTAAAAAGTTAAGCTTTCGTAACAGCAATGGTTTTTTTTTAAAGTTAGTGATACAAAATATATTAATCATTTTCTAAAATACATGGCAGTCTTGAAAACTGAAGCCTTAATAGCAACCAATTCAAGGTTAGATCTTGGGAAAAGAAATAAGTTAATAATAATGAAATAGAGCCATATACTATTTGTTTTCGTAACTAATCTCGGATATAGCAATAAATATAATTACGCAAAGGAGGTGAATAATTAAAAACACAGTCATAACAACAAGGTGGCATAGGTTGCAAAATGCCACGAACTCATACCATACTAAAATCACAGAGACTGAAATTATCATTATTATTAGTAATAGAGGTTTTACGTTATATTTTAATGATATAGTAAAAGCCAAGTATAGCTTTTTTTTCGTCTTTGTAGACGGGGGACCCAAATGTTTTGTCACGGGTTCTTCTGCTCATTGCTACGCCAATGAAAAGGACATATCAGAAGTAAATTTTATTTGCATTTTTCTAACAAGTAAAAATTACGTTAATGTTAGAGATTTTTTAGGCAGAGGAGTAAATTGTTTGAAGATTAGGACCGGATCTAGTGTTGGGGTGGGAAGGGAAGAATGAAATGCGATCAAGATTATCCCCTTGCGAAATATAGTAAGGGCAATGGAGACAAAAAAAGTATTAAACTTGTGCTTATTTCACTCGCTTTTTAAGAAATTTTTAAAGACTTCTAAAAGAAATCGAAAATGTTGTGCAGCGATGGAAATCCAATTTCTTGCTCCCTCCCTTTTACTTTTGACCAACTCGATTGCGTACTTGGTGCCCTTTCCTTTATATTTTTATACTTCTGGGCTTGTTGAAGGAAGCTTATCTTCTCCCATAGACCACCATACATACGTACATACATACACTTCAAGCAGCCATAAGCTACGGAGTACCAACCAGAATGTGCAATTTAATTCCCCATTCGTGTCTATTCTGTTAATATTGCGTTTGTACCATTACAGGCCATTTCTAACAAGATCATGTTTAGTATTATACACCTATGGGTTATAGGTCTTCCTCTTTTTCTGAGGCGTTTATACACACCTTTCTTAATCAATTCACTAATCTGTAATTGTTCATGCTGGCAACATGGCCAAAGCAACACGACTCGCTCCCTAAATAGGATGACTTCACTCTAGCCATATTTGAACTCTGGATCCACTTGTTTCTGGACATGCCACAAGAGAATAAAGGGATGATATTATTAAGAAAGTCATTTTGTAATTTTGGCATATCTTAACAGAAGAAAAATAATCTTAACAAAGGAATTTTGGCATATCTTTAACTTAAGAAAAATAACACAATTTACTGTCATGGAGACAATTTTTCTGTATATGGCGCATGTGAGAACAATTCCGGATGTCGGATCAGTAATTTGAGATCTGCATAGCTCGGATCTGAAACTTTCTAAAATATAGAGTAGATGGCAATCCCCACGTCGCAAGCTTTCATTGGCATAAATAGAATTAAACTCGATTTCCTCCCCCTCCGGAGGCGGGGATGACTCAGTCGGTAGAGCGCCAGATTCGTAAACTGTAG
This sequence comes from Ryuthela nishihirai, assembly GCA_038380435.1. Classification (NCBI taxonomy): domain Eukaryota; kingdom Metazoa; phylum Arthropoda; class Arachnida; order Araneae; family Heptathelidae; genus Ryuthela; species Ryuthela nishihirai. Next base: position 13,835,625 of record JAWZYU010000004.1, read on the forward strand.
TTCCCAGGTTCGAGTCTCAGCTGGTGAGCGTTGAGATTTATCTTCGCCAAACTCCCAGCCCTACCCACGGTCAGTAGGAAACACCGATGGGCTTCGCTAGTCCACAGTCCGTCGAATGGGACGTTAAGCCGGGGCTCCGTTTGCGGTAGAGCCATACTCTGTGCACGTTAAAGAACACACTGGTTGGCCTGGACGGGAGGCTACCATCCTTTCCTAACAGCTATTCTACTGGGTCCCCTCACCCAACCTTTTCTGAGTCTTCGGGGTTCTTGTGATCTGTCCATTTCTCCCATTATCTGCAAAATACTGGTTTCCGGTTAAAATTTAATCCCTCTCTTTTAGGGGAGAAAAGAAATGGACACAGTTCTAGGTATCCATTATCCTCCCCACGTGAGAAGTTTTTAAACCAATAACCGGAATTTCCTCTCTCAGATAATCGAATTTTTCAAATCACTTCGTACCCAACAGAGTTCCTCGGATACAATTTGCCATGCATATGTAACTTTATATCAAAAGACAATTAACTATTTTCTGAGGTGCATAAAAATTGTAAAGGTACTGAAAAATTATTGTTATTAAACAAAATAGTTCATTACTTAGCATAATATTTAACAAGTTTATTAATTATTTATATACTTTTATTAGCTATTGCACATTTTTCAAATTAAATTATGATTTAAACTTCCGATACGAATTTAGGTTTTGAAGCTTTCATTTCAACAAGGAATTTCGTGTTCCGCTCGTGCTTAATTAGAATGACTTCAATATCGCTCGTACTCTTGATCCAATACGCTCATGCTCTTGATCCAGTAAACTGAATGAGTTTATCACGCGAAATCAGAAAGATATTATTTTGATGCATTAGGATATTTTGAATTCTGTCAAGAAAGGAGATATTACCCTTGTTCTTGGTGACTTTAATGCCAAAGTTGGTACTGACTCTAACCTTTGGGGAGGGGTGATAGGCCCTTTTGGTATTGGTAGTTGCAATGACAATGGACAACGTCTCCTACAGGTAAGAAAACTCAATGGTTTCAGAATAACTAACACATATTACAAACACCACGACATACATAAATACACATGGGTTTCACCTGATGGGCTGCATAAGAATATGATTGATTACATATTAATTAACAGCAAATGGGCAAGTTCTGTTAGGAAAACCAGGGCATATAGGGGAGCTGAAATTGGATCTGACCATTACCTTGTTGCAACTTAAACTTAAAAAGTGTGCTAAAGTTAAAAAAATTTACCTTTAATACTGAAGCTCTGAAAGACCCTGTTATAGCTAAAGCTTACCATGATAGGTTACTTAGTCATTATGACAGTCATGGTTTGCTTACTACTGAAGTTGAGGAAGAATGGGGCCGTTTTAAACAGGCTTTTTTGGAAACTAACGGTACTCTTTTAGGAAAAAAGGAGCAGAGGAGACAGAATTATTTAAGTGATAAGGCATTTGAGCTTATTTTAGAAAGAAGGAACTGCAGGAATGTCCTTAATTAGTACTCTACTAGTACTAATAGAAAGCATTACAGAGAGCTTAATAAACGTGTAAAAGATCAATTAGCTACTGATAAGAATCTTTGGCTTAATGACTTGGCTGACAAATCTGAGGAAGCAGTTAGGCAGCACAACAGCAGCGAGCTGTACCAGATAGTTAATGTTTTATGTGGTAGAAAATGGACAGGCATACAAGGATTGAAGGATAAACAAGGTAAGGTTATAGAAGCGGAGGATTCTGTCATGGCTAGGTGGGCTGAGCATTTCAGTGATGTTCTAAACAATTTAGTTAGTTCTACTCCCATTGTTTGCAATGATGATAGATGCATTGGTGGCTTTAATGTTGGCCCTATAACACAGTCTGAAGTTATTTTGGCTATTTCTAAACTTAGACTTCATAAATTCCCAGGGGTAGATGAAATTACTACTGAAATGCTTAGAGCTGGGAATGTTTCGGTTACCACTTGGATGACTGAAATTATGAATATCTTTTATGATAAAGGCATGGTTCCTAAGGATTTTTCCAGAGCTCTTATTATCCCTATTTTCAAAAATGGTGATCGCAGTTCTTGTGATAATTATAGGGGTATCAGCCTACTCTCTGTTCCAGGTAAAGTTCTTTCCATGATTGTGCTTAATAGAATTAAGAATCTGGTTGACAGGCAATTGCGTGATGAGCAATGTGGATTCAGAAGTGGTAGGGATGTGTGGATCACATATTTTCACTTAAGCAGATTCTTGAGAAATGTTTAGAGTTTCAGAAATCTTTGGTTGCTAGCTTTGTTGATTTCAAAAAGGCTTTCGACTCTGTTTATCATCATAATTTGTGGTTGATTGTGAGATCACATGGTATAACAGACAAGTTAGTAAACATAATGAAAGCTCTCTATAATAACATTGAGTCGTGTGTGAGAGTTGGTAACGCTTGTAGCAATTAGTTTAGCATTACTTCTGGTGTTCGACAAGGGTGCATTTTGTCTCCTTTTCTCTTTAGCTTGGTTATTGATTATGTTATGCGAAATTCACTTCAAGGGAAAGATTTTGGCCTTAAATGGGCTGGAGATACGAAAATTTCTGATTTAGATTATGCTGATGATTTAGCCCTTTTGGCAAATGATGTTGATGAGATGAACTCTTTCATTCGAGCTGTTGATGAGATTGGTAGTAAAGTAGGTTTGGTTATAAATAGAGAGAAAACTAAAGTGATAAAAATTGGTCAGGCAGGTTGTGATTCAAGTAATCTGAATGGTTGCAGTCTTGAGCAGGTGTCACAGTTTAATTACCTTGGGAGCTATGTAACAGATACTGGTGATGTGCTGCATGAGATTAACAGACGAATAGGGATTGCTGCCGGGACTTTTAAGAATCATGGAGAGTATAGACAAATAGGCGTATACGCCTAAAGACAAAAATTAGACTGTATAATAGTTTGGTTCTTTCTAGGGTTAGTTATGGTAGTGAAACGTGGACACTTTTTAAACAAGATAACAGGAAACGAGACACTTTTGATTCCAGATGCTTACGCAGTATCTTGGGCATTAGGTGGTTCAACTTTGTAACTAATGTTGAGGTTAGGCAAAGGAGTCGGCAACCTCCTTTAAGCAGCATATTGTGCAGAAAGAGACTCCGTTGGTTTGGCCATGTTGCCCTTATGGATAATTATAGGTTGGCGAATAGGGTTATGAACAGTGTGCCTAGAGGCCTCAGAAGGAAGGGGAGACCTAGGATGCTCGTGGGCAGACAATGTCAAACAGGACCTTGTTAGAATTGGTGTGCAGTGGCTGGATGCAGCAGATACTTGGAGAATTAAACTGTACGGACTGGTTGGACCTCCGTAGCCCATGGCTGCTTGAGGATGATGATGATGAATTATTTGAAATCTTATGGTGGCAACAGTAATTTTGAATAACTTTCAACTTTTAATGTTTTATCACGCGAAATCAGATATTAGTTTACTTAATGTATTCGTTTTTTGCAAATTATCAGTAGCAACAGTATTTTGAATAACTTTCAATCACTAATGTTAAGTCACAGGAATTTTGAGAAATTGAAACCCACCCACCCCAATTTCGGTTGACCCCCAGCGGGTTTGCAAATAGCCTATATTCTTCCACTAGGTGAAGTGTTCATGCAAAGTTTGAAGCTTCCAGCTCTTCTGGAGGCCGAGTGCTTAAGCGAACAGACAAACAAACAAACTTTCTTCTTTATATATTAGATATAATCATAATATTTGAAAATGCCCAAAATGAATCATTATGGTTTCTATATTTTAAGGCACCTGAAAAGTATGTCTAACATATAAAAATTGTCATTTTCATAATTCTATCTAATATAAAACCTTTGGTGTTCTGAAGAAAGTTACCATGTTTAAAGTATTTTTTGATAACTTATTCAATACTTATATTGATACCATGAAGATATTTAAATTTGTTGTCGTCTATGGTTCCGAAACAGTGTTTGAGAGTTAATAATTTTTGTCAAGTCTACAATATCAAGATTACCTTTAACTAGCAAATATTCTTTATGAAGGTTCCAAACTCTTTGTTGTCGTCTTGTAAAACTTTCCTTGTCCCCCCCGCTTATTTTTCCAAAACTAAGCTTTTATTGCTACCCTTTCAGAAAAAAATATTAATGCGTACGACAGGTTTTCTAGTATTTTTCATTGAAGCTTTGAGTAAAGCGATTTTTAAAACGAAAACGCACAAATATGTTCAGAAAAGAACTCACGAAATATAGATCACCGACTTCGGCTACCGTTATGACACTGAAAGAAAACCATTGGAAATAGAGCGCTGTACTTATATTTCAGGTTTTAGCAGAATTCTATCGAGGAGGATATGAACTGTCTTCTTTGAAACGTAAGTTTTCTCGATCATTCCGTATATAGACGGCGGCGTGGTTTATAGTAAAAAAAACGATAATTAAGAAGGCGATATTCTAAATCCATTAGAGGATATTTCACGTAGTTTTGGTTTGTATTGTAATAATTTGTCTAAATAACTAACTTATTGAAATTTTGGGAAGCGTATTATTCCTAATGTCTTGTCTGCCTGAAGTCTAGTGAAATTTCCGTGACCCCCTTAGCACATCCTCGCGCCCCACAGTTTGGAAACCATTGCAGTAAAGGATTTGAAAAATAAACGTATAGTTTTGTTAACCAACAGATGATATTGTATAAAATATTGAAGTACTGATTGAATGATTAATTAATTATTGAATGCAAATTGACTCCATGGTTTGCCATTGATGTCGTTATTTGATTTTACTAGTTACGCCTACTTTCTTTGTTGTTTTGCGTATTTTTTGCTGTGCCTAGTAGTGCCTACTGCAATTGGACTATAGTTGGATCATTAATAATAAATAAAGCTTGTTCTACAAAATGTCATGAATAAGGCAGTCCTACGTTGCTGCTAACTATTTTGAATTTGTTATTTAACAATACAAGCAATATACTATTCACTAAAAGGAAGGATATAGCTTACAAGATCTTACGTGTTTTTCAAAAGCTTCATCGACCTCCTTGATGAGTTTTTCCTGGCAATCGGGATTTACAGCCAGATTGTAAGCGCAAAAGGAAAGAGTGGCAGCTGTTGTTTCGTAGCCAACCATGAAGAAAAGGACGCACTGGGCAATCAATTCTTCTCGTGTTAAAGCTGAGAAAGAGAAAATAAAAGAGAACTGTTAGATGCTGTCAGTTTCTGACCATAGAACCCCCCCCCCCCCCCTCGATAAATGGAACTTTTCCCTAGAGTGCATTTCGTAATAAATCTCTTAATTACCGACACCTCCATAGGTTACCTACCTCGATTTCCGCCAGCTCGTCCCTGAAATCACGTTCCGACCCACTGTACTTATTCCACTATTATTCAATGAATTAAGATTTGTCTTTAGTGAGGTTTCCAAAGGACATAATCATTGCAAACTGTAAAGATTTGCAGTTTATTCAGATAGTTTAAAATTTGGCGGGAAGGATAGAATCCCCCCAACAACTGCTTCCTGCTATCAGAAGCACAGAATAGGGCAAATAAATAACAATTTAGAAAAAAATAAGATTAAAATAAAAAAATTCTAAATTTTTAGTAACTACAACTTTGGCAAAGTAGAACTTTCCGTGATGCAATACGCTTGGATCTTAGTTCATTCTCCTTTCTGCACCAAAATAGACTTCAAAAATATAAATCAACAGATGAAACATGGTATAAAAAATAATAGAATGGTTGTAAGTCAGAGTTTTTTCTCTTCAGTTCCACAACGAAAAATAATTGAGAATGAGGGGGTGATGCTTGATACTTGAAAAAATTTATGAAGACAAAATTCTCTTGAAAAATCAATACTGCACTTTGTAGGTTTGTTTTTCCCAATTATTTTTCCAAAAACAAAACTTTCCTCCAGGAATCTGAGAAGCGGAGATTGAATTTTGAAGCTAGTGTTTTTAAGGTAGCTTCTACTGAAGAGAGATTTCATTGAGAATTCGTCATCAGTAATCTACTTCATCTCTAATTTAAAAATTTGTCTTTGAAATTGATAGAGAGGACAATGTAGAAATATATAAGAAAAACATTTTTTTGGAGTTTTACAGATTCTACAAAGTGGAGAAGTTTTTGGTTATTTTAAGGTTTTTGTTAATTTTGAAGAGGTTTGCATTTAAAATACAGTGATCAAAGGTAGTCCTAAAAAGAAATGTTTCTTGTCTTTTGTTCAGATGATGCGTTTGAAGTTGGGGTGGGGGCTGTCAAAAATGCTAGGTAAAATATACTAACATTTATACAATTATTTTGATAATGTTTAATCCATTTGAAGTAAATTATTCTATTTACTCTATTGCAGCAATATTTGTATGCTATGATGTTATTTACTGTTAGGAGTTTTCTGTAAGTTCTCTTTCGCCGTTTCGGATTCCTATACGGAGTTTCTGATTCCTATGTTATAGGATTCCTATACGGTTAGGAATCCATTGGAACACAATACGGTTTTTATATTCTCTAATATGTTTATTGCATTGCCGTAGTATTTCTGAAATTAAAGAACACTTGGAGGAAGAAAGTGGATCAGCTAGAAGATTGCTGTCTGAAAAAATCAGAATTTTTTTCTGAATGAAAATTTAATGTCCACTCGTGCCTTTGAGGATAGCCCAAAGTTCGCCATTCATAATAGATGTTAGATTGGACAACAAATATCCTCCTGGGATGTAAAAAGCACTCTGTAAGAGCATGAAATGTAAGAATCATTTCATGTTCTTACAGAGTAGACAACTGAATTATTTTTCAAATATTCACTATATTATATTCTTACTTTCGGAAAATAAAGTCTGCTCATCGGTTTAATTATTTTTCCTCATATTTTTCCGTTCTACAAATATGATTGTTTTATAAGAATATAGATGTCAGAATCGTGTTAATATAAAACATTAGCTTGGTTTAAGAGTTTTGTTTCAACACATTTACATGAATATATTTCAACAATAAATTCGAATTACTGAATTATCATTATAATGATCTAAATAAATTTTCTGAGAGCAGTATTGTGGAATGAATTCTTTTAAATTATTGTGCAGTGATTTGATTCATTTCAATATTTTTATTTACTAAGCCTTTGCTTGATCACTTATTCTCCGTTAAATAGCGTTTTTGCTCATATAAATGACAAAACTATCAACTTACTTTTACGATAATCAATTTTGAAAACTTCTTTGTTTTCTTGGCCGTGACCTAAATCTTCCTCTTCTTCTTCCTCTTCCTGATCCAACATTTTGAAACCATCTATTGTTTTATTGGTTTCCACGTCTTCTTTGGCAGCATCCATCATCATTTGTAGGAAATCGTTTCCTCTCTTAAAGGGAAAAAGAATTTAAAATACGAACTAATAACATGACGGAAAATAAGTTGATCCCAAATATATAAAGAGAAATATATTTAAAACCGTGATTATTTTTTTGCTTCCGATGAACTCCATAAATCTGATCATAATTTGCTCGTTTTCGGAGGAAAAGAGCTAAATATGATCAGTTATAATAATAAAAATATAATGCTAAATATGATCAGTTATAATAATAAAAATATAATGCTAAATATGATCAGTTATAATAATAAAAATATAATGTTAAATATGATCATGGTAACTCGTTTTCTCCGAAAACGAGCTAATATTTTCACTTTGTCTGTCTGTAGATATTAACATTTTTGTTTTAACAGAAATTTAAAAATTTCGTTTCAGGCTGTTTATAGGTATTCTCATTTTATGATTGTAACAATAGCTTCAATACGCTCTCTAACGGGGGGGGGGTGGGTGGTCAGTCGGTAGCGCGCCAGGCTCGTAATCTGTAGTTCCCAGGTTCGAGTCCCAGCTGGGTCAGCGTTGAGATTTATCTCCGCAAAATTCCCCGCCCTGCCCAGGTCAGTAGGGGACACCGATGGGCTTGGAAAGACCACCGTCCGTCGGATGGGACAGCTGTTTCAGTGGGTCCCCTCCCCCAACCTTCTCTGAGCCTTCGGGGTCCATGTGACCTGGCCATTTAGCCCATGGTGTGCAAAAAAGTGCCGCTCAGAGGTAAAACAACCCAACCCAACGCTCTCTAACGGTGTAAGAATTTGGGTAAAAGCCAACATTTAACCAATAATGCCAAAATATTTGAGAATTTACATGCTAGGTGAATGAGAATTTACATCGAACCTGTATAATTTCTAAAATACAATCGAACTTGGTTATAACGAACACCAGGTGACCGACAAAATTTCCTCGTTATAACCATTACTCACTATTTCAGTGATGAGTTAAATTTACCACCTATGTTTTTTATTTCTAAATTTTCTTCTGATTTGGACTTTTTCGCGAATCGAGAGACACTTTCTTTTGTTAGTAGACATGTTTCCGACGGAAAGGCTCGTTTGTGATTTTACAGTCGTACGGTGTTTGGGTGAAGTGGGGGAGCAAGGCTGGTGGCTAGAATACTGGAGGAGTATGTAGAGTGGGGACAGACCTAACCAGTCCCCAAGGACAAGGTTAGGTCGTAAACTGTCCCTTAATCTGATGAGGATGACCATAAAAGCTAAGTCACCCATTTCATTTTGTCTATTCCCAGAACTGGGTAGTATTTCCGACTATCCGAGCAATTAAGAATGTTTGCATGTTTCCATAGTTACCCAAATTTGTACGGTATACCCGTGTAGTACGGTCGTTTTAAAAGTGAGCAATTGTATCGGAATATCCGTAAATTAAAATCATTACAGCTTTTTGCTCATTACAGCCGTGATCTCGTTATTTCCGTGCTGATTACAACCAAGTTCGATTGTATGTATTTAATGAAAAAAATGTCATCGAAGATAAAGATCATAATGAAATTTATTAAAAGTTTCAATTTTCAAAAATATTCGTTAAGTATTTAGTAGGTATAAATGGTCAGCACCAGGACCCTGTGAAGTTGACCACTCCTCAGCAAGGTTGAAAAAAAAGAAAAAAGTGGCCATAGATGACCAGATCAGTAGGCCATACTGAACTGGCAGCCCTCCGCTTCCGTTCCCTTCCAAAAGAGAATATCTCTTTTGAAAGGTACTAACGGCCTGCACCACGAGAAGGCGGGGTCGGACATTAGGTTCTAGACCTGGCCGGTTCCGTGCATCATCACTAGGGATTGGTACACAGCTCTCTTTCCAGTTAACGCCTAGCTAGAGGCCTCTGAAGGAGGGGGAGACCTAAGATGCGGTGGGCAGACAATGTCAAACAGGACTTTGTTAGAATTGGTGTGCAGTGGCCGGATGCAGCAGATGTAGCTCAGGACAGATATGCTTGGAGAATTAAACTGCGCGGTCTGGTTGGACCTCCGTAGCCCATGGCTGCTTGAGGATGATGATGATGATGATGAAGTATTTAGAGTTATGGGAACTAGAATATTTCAAAACAGTAATACGTCATAAAAATTCAGAAATTAATTAAAACTTATTAAGTGTTGCTTTAAAAATTATAAAAAAAATATATACAGTTTAGAAGTTTGCGTAATGGTTATTTCAATATTTGAGAATTATGAGTGACTTATAAAACAACAAAATTTTTGCTAAATATTCCATCTTACCTAACTCTTTAAATACCGAATGGCTATTGCTGAAAAATCGATATTTAAATAGCTTTGATTACGATCTGTAATATATCATCAGTCATATGTTTCCATTAAATGAATATTTAAATTTTATTTTTACAGATAATTTAAAATTTCTTTTCGAAGTGAGATCCTCATTTGACACATGAAAATTCCCTAATGTTTTGATAGGCATTGCATTTATGGTAAAAATTTGAAAATTTGGTGGTGGAGTGTGTCGCGGCCCTTTTTCTATCTCATGAATGGGATGGTAAACATTTATTATTTATATCGAGATTCACGCATTATTCAATCCACAGAGCAGCCACACAATCAATAATTGAGCTCATGTGATGCAGCCTTCCTGAGAGAAGTGTGCCCCAAAACAACATAGTGTTTTTTGACCGATGAACAAGACAGTTATTTAAAACTGATAACTGGGATTCATTTATTTATTAACATCCGTGAGATCACTTCGTTGCTCTGATACGCCTTGGGGAGTTGACTAATTATCATTTCTTAGAATTAGCTTTGCAGCTCTACAGTCACACAGACTGAATAATGTTTAGTCACAGAGACTAATGAATATGAATATGATTGGTCATACAGATCTCTGGCACATAAGGTCACAGAGACCTATGGTACATATGGCAACACAGACTTCTGGTACATATAGTCACATATGCTATTAACTTGGGTTGAAATCTATCAACCCTACACTAAGATCTTGTCTCTGATCTCAATTCGATCGAAATCTTCGATCCTCGAGAAAAGCACGACGCCACTTTCACATGCGGTAGAGTGTGACCTCTTCCTCTGACTTTCCTCTTCCTATCGCTGACCTCTTCCTCTCATATGTTCTTTTTGTGTTGTATAGGTACCAATATGACTATATGCATTTTTTCCAATCATCCATTAGTTCGAATTTTCACAATTAGTGGACGTTAAAGGCGGAAAATGAGAATCCTGATTTTCTTTGAAAACGAGCATCTCTTAATCCCCAGAGGTGTTTCTTCTACCTAAATGCGACTCATCGGGAGGCTTTTCTATTCTGTTTCCCATTTATCCAAATTGATTTATTATAAGATTCTCGAAATACTCCGGTCACCATATCAGAGGGATTAGAAGAGTGCGGGAGTGGAAGGGAAGCTTCATACACAGGCGTAGGATCGAGTGTATATGTCTGTCTCATACATAACTCAACCCCGCATTATTATTAGAGAAAGATTAAGAATTTAATAGAATTAATTAAAATTAAAAGAAACTAATTCGAATTCTGGGGAGCTGTTTTCATTTGAAATTTATTTAGCTCAAGTGAATTGCACGATCATTGACAGTAGTCACACCCAGATCAACTGACGGAGTGAGTGTTTAAAATAAATGATAACAGTGAGGGTGGAGGGATTAATGATGTTCATGTGTTAGTTTTACATTTTGAGCCAAAATAAAAATCGAATCTTTTTCGAACTTGAATATATACAACCTGATTTCTTATATGTACAAGTATTCCTCTAAAATACAGGGAAATATGTACATAAACCACGTTTGTAGGAGAGCTCCTTAATATTAATATAATACTAATACATGCCAAAATTTAAAAAAAACAAACTTATGTATTAACGTATGAAGAGTAAGAGTAAAAAAAATTGTATCGTAACATATGAATAGTGAGAGAGAAAAAAAAACGTTTTGCATGAAACTATTTTTGTTGCATGTGGTAAAACGCATTTTGCTTTTGGTGGGATTCAGATATCTTGACTTCCACCTTGCAAGGAGTTCATCTGGCAGAGTTTTCATTTGTTTTACTATTTGAAACGTCCATAGAAGATGGATGTTTTTAAATGTCTCAGTTATTTAATTTTATGTGCCAGTTTTACTGCGAAAATTTCACAAAAAAGAATCATCATATATTTTCTTTCATTGAAGAAGAAAGAAAAATATTTTTATATACTTTATATCCGAGCGATATCGAGATGGGGAATTATTTATGGGATTTTACTCTCAGCTCCTCTTGAATGCTTGCACAGCATATTTCCTAAAGCACTCACTGAAAATCCGAGACTCAAGCATTTCAGTTACCCCTCTCCACAATACAACTTTTTTTGACACGCTACTGGCTGTAATCTTACATTTATATTTGATATTAGAATTGTTATAACTGAACCTAAGTTCAAAAGCTTTGGTAGAACAAACATTTTTATACTTTTTCTCGTTTGAAAAAAAAAGAATGGATTGAAGTTTTATTGAGGTTATGGTAACTCTGCATGACATAAGCATCCATTTGGTACATAACTTCTAGATTTAGTCCGTGAGTTGGCGAAATACGTTGGAGCAGTAATTTACAAATTTTCCCTTCTTTGGAGGAGCAGAGGAAGTTGGAGTTTTATATACCAATTTATATTTTTGAAACTTAATTATATATTTTGTCATTCCAACTTCCGCCTTAAAGCAAATGAGAAACCTACCTTCTTTTGATACGACTGGATCCCGGATTCAGGAGATAAGGAGAGAGGAAACAAATTACAACATTCATCCGCTTTCGGGAAGGTGGTGAAATAACTACTTGACAATACACAAACCAAAATACAGAAAAATTCATATAGCAAAACAAAATACATTAATTAAAGACATAGAAAAAGTGGAAATTATTACTTTTTTTATTAAAGATGATGATACCAAAGATATCACTTACTATGCCTTTCTTTTTCCTCTCTTCCATGACTTGAAGCGTCACATCAGTGAAAAAATTTGTTGCATTTCCATCAAAAATTTTAATCCCCAGTAGTTTAAATACGAATGGGGGAAGTGAAACTGAAAATGATTGAAATAAAATAAGGTCCATAAATTAGGTATTGGTTTTACAAGGCAAAACAATATACTTTCCTTTTTTCCTACACACAGGATGAATGCTTCGAATATGCATTGAATTTTGCTCTGTTGAGTTGTTTTAACCCTGGGCAGTGCAGATAAATATAACCTCAAGCCAGGTTAAAATATAACGCATTCTTTAAACCTCTTTTACCCCACATGATCATTATGTCTATACACAGAAATTCTTCACTAAAACACAAATATCCATTGATGGAAGTGTGTTCCTGAACTTTTGAATCTATTATCCTTTATGACATAAGCATTATATTCTTTCATATTTCAAACCGAATTATTGATATAAATATACGAAAACCTATATTTCTTAAATCCATTAAGAACAAGTTATTAAAAACAGAAAGCGTGTTCCTTAATCCGTAAACATGAAATTATGATTATGGTCAAGCACTGTGAGGCACAAAAGTATTACCATTCATATTGCCACCAGAAAAACGGTCTCAATCCTCCTGCTGTTTCACAGATTAAGAAGCTTTAAAGCTTGCAGATACCATAAAAACATGAATTGTTGTGTAAATTAACAACTCAAAATTTAGCATTTGTAGAATTAAGGTTTTAATGTTGAATGGTGTTAACTCAGCGAACAGAACACCTGGTATGTCATCAGAAGGTCGTGGGTTCAGATCTCACTAGGCTCCAAGACAATTTTCGTCTATGCCCACATTGATATACAGCACAACAGTGTTGAAAAGTTGATACTATGAAGTGTGTGATTTAAAATGCTACTAATATAACATATAATGTATACTGGTTGAAAAGTGCATTTCAATAATAACGTTTCTTTCAGTTGTGTTTAAATGGCTTTCTTCTCTGCCTCTTTGCCTATTACTTAATACATTGATGGCGAATCAATGAATCGCAGTCAGCTTATGATAAGAAGTTTCTTATTCAATTTCAATACATGTATTGATTTATATTTCAACCCCTTTAATCTGTAAGTACAACCCTATGTTTCCTGCTCTGAAAGTTTTGCGATTATCAATGCATCTGGCGAACCTATTAGAGATAAGTTAAATAACAAAAATTGGCTTATCATGCAACAAGGTTTCCCATCTGATCCTGCCAAAGAGTGCCATTAGCTAAAGTTAATTCAGTCGCATTATATGAAGTAGTCTTCTGCTTATCGTTTCAGATAGCAAACATTTATCATTACCCGTTAAAGTTTAAAAGAGAAAATTTCAGACAAGCATTAAAGACTTTAATGTTATCTGCTGTTATGCCCCACTGAGGATGCCGATCAGGATGAGAAGGATAGGTTTTACGGACAATTTCAGGATATTTTGAATTCTATCAATAAAGGAAATATAACCCTTGTTCTAGGTGACTTCAATGCCAAAGTTGGTACTGACTCTGACCTTTGGGGAGGGGTGATGGGCCCTTTTGGTATTGGTAGCTGCAATGACAATGGACAACATCTCCTACAGGTAAGGAAACTCAATGGTTTCAGAATAACTAACACTTATTACAAACACCGCGACATACATAAGTACACATGGATTTCATCCGATGGGCTGCATAAGAATATGATTGATTATATATTAATTAACAGCAAGTAGGCTAGTATTGTTAGGAAAACCAGGTCATATAGGGGAGCTGAAACTGGATCTCACCATTACCTTGTTAACAGTGTCTTGCAACTTGAACTTAAAAAGTGTTGTGCTAGGGTTAAAAATTTTATCTTTAATACTAAAGCTCTGAAAGACCCAGTTAGAGCTAAAGCTTACCATGATAGGTTACTTGGTCATTATGACAGTCATGGTTTGCTTACTACTGAAGTTGAGGAAGAATGGGACCATTTTAAACAGGCTTTTTTGGAAACTAACAGTACTCTTTCAGGTTAAAAGCAGTAGAGGAGGCAGAATTATTTGAGTGATAAAGCACTTGAGCTTATTTCAGAAAGAAAGAACTGCAGGAATGTCCTTAGTCAATACCCTACTAGTCCTAATAGAAAGCATTACAGAGAGCGTAATAAACGTGTAAAGGATCAGTTAGCTGCTGATAAGAATCTATGGCTTGATGGCTTGGCTGACAAAGCTCAGAAAGCAGTTAGGCAGCACAACAGCAGAGATTTATACCAGATAGTTAATGTTTTATGTGGTAGAAAACGGACAGGCATACAGGGATTGATGGATAAACAAGGTAAGGTTATAGAAGTGGAGGATTCTGTCATGGCTGGGTGGACTGTGCATTTCAGTGATGTTCTAAACAATGTGGTTAGTTCTATGGGAGTAGAACTAACCACATTGTTTAGAACATCACTGAAATGCACAGTCCACCCAGCCATGACAGAATCCTCCACTTCTATTGATAGATGCATCGGTGGCTTTAATGTTGACCCTATAACACAATCGGAAGTTATTTTGGCTGTTTCTAAACTTAAAATTCATAAATTCAAAGGGGTAGATGAAATTACTACAGAAATGCTTAGAGCTGGAAATGTTTCAGTTACTACTTGGATGACTGAAATTTTGAATATCTTTTATGATAAAGGCATGGATCCTAAGGATTTTACCAGAGCTATTGTTATCCCTGTTTTCAAAAAAGGTGATCGCAGTTCTTGTGATAACTATAGGGATATCAGCCTACTCTCTGTTCCAGGGAAAGTTCTTTCTATGATTGTGCTTAATAGAATTAAGAATCTGGTTGACAGTAAATTGCGTGATGAGCAATGTGGATTCAGAAGTTGTAGGGAATGTGTGGAACAAATATTTTTACTTAGGCAGATTCTAGAGAAATGTTTAGAGTTTCAGAAACCTTTGGTTGCTAGCTTTGTTGATTTCAAAAAGGCTTTCGACTCGGTTGATCGTCATAATTTGTGGTTAATTGTGAGATCATATGGTATACCAGACAAGTTAGTTAACATGATGAAAGCTCTCTATAGTAACACTGCGTCGTGTGTGAGAGTTGGTAAGGCTTGTAGCAATTGGTTTAGCATTACTTCTGGTGTTCGACAAGGGTGCATTTTGTCTCCTTTTCTCTTTAGCTTGGTTATTGATTATGTTATGCGAAATTCACTGCAAGGGAAATATTTTGGCCTTAAATGGGCTGGAGATACGAAAATATCTGATTTAGATTATTCTGATGATTAGCCCTTTTGTCAAATGATGTTGATGAGATGAACTCTTTCATTCGAGCTGTTGATGAGACTGGTAGTAGAGTAGGTTTGATTATAAACAGAGAGAAAACTAAAGTGATGGAAATTGGTCAGGCAGGTTGTGATTCAGTTCATCTGAATGGTTGCAGTCTTGAGCAGGTGTCACAGTTTAATTGCCTTGGGAGCTCTGTAACAGATACTGGTGATGTGCTGCATGAGATTAACAGACGAATAGAGATTGCTGCTGGGACTTTTAAGAATCTATGGAGAGTATAGAGAAATAGGCCTATACACCTAAAGACTAAAATTAAACTGTATAATAATTTGGTTCTTTCTAGGATTAGTTATGGTAGTGAAACGTGGACGCTGCGTAAACAAGATCACAGGAAACTAAATGCTTTTGATTCTAGATGCTTACGCAGTATCTTGGGTATTAGGTAGTTTAACTTTGTAATTAATGATGAGGTTAGGTAAACGAGTCGGCAACCTCCTTTAAGTAGCATATTGTGCAGAGTGAGACTCCGCTGGTTTGGCCATGTTGCCCGTATGGATAATTATAGATTGACGAATAAAGTTAAGAGCAGTGTGCCTAAAGGCCTCAGAAAGAGAAGGAGACCTAGGACGCGATGGGCAGACAATGTCAAATAGGACCTTGTTAAAATTGGTGTGCAGTGACCGGATGCAGCAGATGTAGCTCAGGACAGATATGCTTGGAGAATTAAACTGCACGGTCTTGTTGGACTTCCGTAGCCCATGGCTGCTTTAGGATGATGATATGTATTTTTTATAATATACTAATTAAATTAAAACTTATATCATCTTAATACATAAATTTTAATACCTATGTATAATATGTATCGTAGCCGGTGATGAGGGAAAGGGAGTTAATTTTCCCTTGGATAAATTTTATTCTAAGAATCATCAGATCATTTAATCGCATTGATAGAACATTAACGAAAAGTTTTGAATCACCCTCCCTCAGAAATCTTCCCAATGTCACAGTATACAACTGCGCATTTTTCTTAATATGATTTTCAAGCTTTCCCTGAGCATTGGAATCCTCTTTACCTGGATGTTTAGAGTAAGAAGTGAAACAAACTTAACTCAGTATGAATATTTTCTCCTGATTTTACCAGTAAAAGTGATGAACATATAATAACACACGTACCAGCAAAATATTAACCAGGATGCCAAGGCAAAGAGAAACTAAAAGATTGATTTTTCTTTTTTTTCAACTTTTGTATGAAAATAACGATTTTGAAGTTTACAGCTTCTTTTCTTCATTAATTAATAGATTTATGTTTTAACACAAGGTTCATATATATATATGTGGGAGGGCAGGATATAATACTTTTCTCTCATCTAAGAACATTCACGATTAAACTTTTGTTTTAAAATAAATTTTCGTCTTTCAGTGGGAGAATAAAAAATAATGTATGTCACCGAGTTCAATTGGAGTTCAATTGAGAGCATAAAAAATAATGTATGTGACCGAGTTCAATTGACCGAGTTCAATTGGAAGATCGGTCGGGTCGTGATAGGGATAATTTAAATTTGGAGAAGGTGATTGAACAAGAAAAAAGAAACAAACAAACTAATAGACTCTTTCTATATGTTTTGATTTTAATAAGGTAAATTTCAAATTTTAAAGTGTTCACTTTGAATAGCTCACATTTATTTATGTGCGATAATAATTCCAATTGCAACAAAGAACTAATTTAAGAATACTTGGAAAACGGAAATGAAAAAGTGAGAGACAGTTTTATGCTTTTCTTGATCTAGTTTAAGATGTTATGCAGCACTAATTCTGTTATGATTTCCAGAAATATCATCTTGACAGAAAATTATTAGCATAGAAACGGCGATGAATCATTCTTTTACCTTCGTTCTGAACTTATTGCATAATCAAAATAGCAAAATCTGTAAATTTGTTCATGACAGTAATAATAATGTTTCTTTGAAAAGAATAAATCTAAAACTTTTTAGAAATCCTAACGACATAAAATACAACAACAATAAGAAAATAATCCAAACATATTTTGCTTAAGACAACTTACTGAATAACAAAATTTTGAAAATGCCAGGTGCGAATGAATTCCGGGCATGGGTGACGAAAGGGTTGTTGGGGTCGTTGTGAGAATCAATTTTTGTGGCAAAAGCGCTGCTGGCAATCACATCCATCGTAAAGGCTCCGAATATTCTAGTCGGAAAGAAATATCAAATTAATAATTATTCTTATTTTATTCAGGAAACGTATTACATACACTGATTTCCATAAATTAAGGAAAAATGAGAAAAATCGCGATATTTCGCCAAAAAATTGTGCGATCCTCACCAAACTTGTTCATGTAACCACTAAAGTAATGCCGAGTCAGCATATCGTATGCAAATTGGTCTAGGTTGCGACAATTTGCGTAATCGTATAGCGGCATAAAAACTGCTGTTTTGGAATGGATCTGAATTTTGTGTCGTAAGTGTGAGTACAGAAATTTGGAATAGCCATTTTGTAGGAATGACTTCGAGACGTTCGAGAATAGTTCGCGGAACATGAGGAAGACTTCCAGGTGTCGTAAATGTTCACTATATTGTTGTATGTAAAAGTACGTATATACGGCAGCAGCTGGTGTTGTTAGAGTGTTCAAAGGATTTGTCCTAAAGGAATGAGAGAATCACTTACTCAGAGTTGACTTCAGTGCGTTGGCGTTGCGGTCAAGTCAGCTTCCGGTTCTCCTCTTACTTTTGGCGGCTGCCGTATGCACAGGAAGCGCACGTCCAATTTTGCTACTTCTTCGACGGCAGCTTTTTCAAGTGTAAGGTCTAGGTTTGAGAGTTAGTGGAAGTGGATAACGGTCCGAAGGCGGTGCATGCGCACTGGCATTTTCCTGACCCAGATGTTTTGGATGTAGGTTCCTAGGCTAGTTCATTATGGCTGTATTATGTGGAAATATGAGTTTTTCCGCATGATTATCGAAAAGAAGTTGCCAGGCTGTTGGGATGGCGTAAATTTCTTCCTTAATGCTATGTTTTATATTCTTATTGAACAAAAAACTTCTACATCTAAAATTCTTCCTCAATTGCGAAAATTTCTCTTCCTAAAAAAATTTAATCGTAAAAAATTTGCTGTCTCTATGAAGAAAATTCTAGAAACTTCTGAACAAAAAATGCTTCGAACTACATTAGAATTACCCGAAAAGACATTTTCAAATCTGAATAAGCAGTATATAATGCATATTTTAAACTCGAAAAGAAATGTGATCTCACGCAATTTACTAAAATTCTCGGAAGAATTCATAAAAAAATCCAGCAGGATACGTAGAAAATAAAAAATGTCCATACTAACAAACTTAATAACTTAATTAAATTGACACCCGAAGCCCAGATTAAATCAACTAAGATAATTAATCTCTTTTCCCATCAGTTCAGTGCTCAGGAACTCCAAATGCTCGAACGAGGACCCAAATTTGCCTATAAAGAAAACAACTACCAATAGGACACGCTTTTGCCGTATATTGAAGAAATCATAGCACCTATTCCCGATAAATTGAAAGATAAAGCACGTTTCGAAATATTGCGAGCTTTCAAAAATAAGCAAAAGCAAGACAATAAAGATGAAAACGATAACCATAAGGACTTATATATCTTAAAAACTCTAAAAAATATATAGTCAATCAAATTTATCCCAGCAGATAAATCAAATCAAATAGTCGCCATCAACAACAGGACTTAAAAATAAACTCGAAACTGTGATTCAAGACCTTAATTGTGTTATGATTAAAAAAAACCTACTGATGCTACCCTTGCTAAATTGGCAAATATTAAAAATCATGAAACTCTGCCGCCCAACATCCACAAAGCTTGCATACCGCCGCTATACCCAGGTGTACCGCAGCTTTTTGTCAAAATCAAAATTCATAAAGAAGGAGCGCCCTTTCGACCATTGGTCTCAAAATGTAGAGCACCAACATACCGATTTGAAAAGTCATTGCAGCTCCACCTGAAAGAATTTTTTCCCACCAACAATCTACATGCTCACTTCACCTCTCAATTGTATCAATAAATTAAAAGAGCTTCCTATCACTCCCGGATTAAAGATGGCTTCATTTGATATCGTTACATTATTTCCGAATACTCCAGTCCCAGAGGTACTTAAATCATCGAGAGGACCATCACCAATAATGGTATAGCCATCGGCCCACAAATCCACGCAATCCTACGGACACTGAACTTTGTTATCCAAAACAATCACTTTCAAATCATATCAAAGATATATAAACAAACATTTGGCGTACCAATGGGGTCGCTTGTTTCTTATTAGCTTGCAGACATCGCTATAAGATCAATAGAAGACAAAATTATTCAACCTTTAGGAAGGGAAATAAAATTTTGGGGACTATACATCGACGATAATATATTTTTACGAACCGACAAAAATAAATCTCGAAAACCTCCACAGAAAACTAAATGCAGTCTTCCCAACTGTAGATTTCACACTGGAATAAGAAATCGACAAACCCCTCCAATTTCTGGACTTTAAAATTCATCGAGCAGATCAATCCCTTGACTTCGAAGTTTGTCGAAAATCGACTGCACCTAATCTCGTAGGTTGATTAGAGAAAACCGTTGGCACTCTCTAATCAACCTACGAGATATAAAAAAATCCTCCATCCATGCAGTATTCTTCAGAAATAGAAGATATTTTTCGAATAAACTATATATCGAAAAAGAACACTCTTCAGCGAAAGAAGAGGGTTACAAACCTGGATTTATCAAAATAATAGAAAAAGAAGTCCCCTTCCGACAGAAAGTATCGTCCCAACCAGCAGCAGCTCAAAATAACAAATTCAAATTCACAACAAGCTACCCCAACATACCGTGGCTAGTACATACGCTGTAAGCTATTATGAAACCATACAACTATAAAGCGCCAATAAAAGCAGACAAAACTATTCTGAAAATAATTAAAAATGAGAGAGATTTTATCCCAACCTCAGGTGGCATGTATCAAATATCAGTCGAAATGCAAGTGAATGAAGAAATTAAAATATGCGATTACTACGGAAAAACCAAAAGACCCTTCAGGCAACGATTAAAAGAACAGAGAAGAGATACGTACAAAACGGAAACAAAACACAGCACTGACCAAAGCCGTCTACCGCGGTAATGCAAAACCGAAATTCGATGAAGCTAAAATTATTTGTTCTCCACCAACACAATACCAACTAGATTACGCCGAACAGCTTGTAATATATAAGAATAGGAAACATAGCATCAACGAAGAAATTTACGCCATCCCATCTGCTTGGAAACTTTTCGATAATCACACGGAGAAACTCGTATTATCCCATAATAAAGCCATAATGAACCAGCCTAGGGACCCACCTCCGAAACATCTGGGTCAGGAAAATGCCAGTGCGCATGCACCGCCTTTGGACCGTTAACCACTTCCACGTAATCTCAAACCTTGACCTTACACTTGAAAAAGCTGCTGCCGAAGAAGTAGCGAAACTTGTCATGTGCCTTCTGTGCATACGGCAGCCGTCAAAAGGAAGAGGAGAGCCAGAAGTTGACTTCACCGCAACGCCAACGTACTGAAGTGTGATTCTCTCATCCCTCTAGAACAAATCCTTTGAACACTCTAACAACACCAGCTGCTGCCGTATATACGTACTTTTACATACAACAATATAGTGAACGTTTACGAACTCTTGAACCTCATGCTGTGTTTTTAACTTTAGTTATGAGACTTCCAGGTATTGCCCTGGCCTCTAAATTCTCTCGCATCAATCGAGTATCTGTGGTTTGTGTTGGAACAGCAGGTCCGAATTGCTGCTGTTCACCACGTAATTTACAAGAGTTAAAGGGTCTGCTGGTAACGTGTTGGTACCAGATACCACAAGGCACCTTTAGAAATCTTGTAGTGTCCATGCTCCACGGGTAAGAGCTGTTTTGGTGGTATGTGGAGGATCAACATCATATTAGGCAGGTGTCCATAATGTTTTGGCTCTTCGGTGTATATTATATACATAACTACAGGAAATTATAAAGAAGTGATTATATCAATGTTGAAATACATAGTACTATTTATTAAAGAGGGTAAGAAAAATTACGTTTAAAGAACATACACAATTAAACTCATGTTTTAATGAAATGGATGCAGCTTCATTTTCCGGACGATTTCACCAGAATTTGGTTGTATAATGGATGTCGACACCATGAGCTCATTCACCAGTACCGGCGGGCCACAGAAAATAATCTGGGGGGAGGGCGGAGTTTCCCCATTCCTCTTCTAAACATTTCCAAAGAATTTGTTGCAACAGTTTATTTTAAAACTCTTATTTTTTGCTTTCAAAGAAATTATTAAACAAAATTAAATCATTACAATGAGAACAGAAGTAATAACTATTATTTTTAGTTTTCGAATGAAAATTCCTTTTTATCAGATGTTTCGTTCAGTCATTAGTATTGTTGATGTGAATTTTTCCAGTTGAGTGATTGGTAAAGCAACATTCACGAGAACATTTACATCTTTGCAAGGGCCTCAAATAAAAGGTATTTATGCAATTAATTCAAAGGTGTATTAAGTCTACTGATCCATGATCTACCGTAGCTACTGATCAAAGGAACATGGATAAGGTATGGATGTATCTTTTCTATATTGTCTTTATGCTAAGATTCTGTCTTCGTCATAGTTCTTCTCCTATGTCACATTAAACTGACAGGTTCCTATCAGACTTCTAAGGCAAGCAGCTGCTTGAGGGGAAATTTAACTTTTGTAGTGTTGACTTTAATTGGTAAAAAAAGATTAAAAAATGAAGTTGTTTTTAGTTCAACATCTGTGATTATGTTTCATTTCCTCTCACCTCTTACAATCGACATCAATTCCTTTCTCAGATGCTGCCAGGAAATTTTGAACTGTTGTTTTAGCTGAATCGTTGATGATGCTTGCTATCTAATGGGAATAAAGTTATTTCAAATTAACAAACATGTATTCTAAGAGTAGTTAAGGTTATTTGATTTGTGATATGCAAATGAGAGAGATGAAAAGATTTAAACAAATTATGCAATGATATCATTCACTCTTCTGTTAATCCCTTTGTGTATTTTTATTATTAGTGGTACTTGTGAAAGATAGCGTCACGATCTTTACTCGATCGAATAGTGTAAATATGATCTATGGCATATATTTAGAAAATATGCTACTTCATGAAGAGCTGATTTACATCTTGTAGTAAAAGAGGGCGAGAGTGCCTTCCTATAGTTCAAAATTTTCTGCCCTAACATTATAACGTCCATTTCTATACTATATGGTAGGGGTTCTCAACGTGGGGTATGCGGTAAAAATTTTGGGGTACGCAGTAGTGTACTAACCTATATAGACCAATCTTTAAGGATCTCCTGTAATATCTCCTGTAATGTCCGATCGAAAAGTCTCCTGTAATGT
This sequence comes from Ryuthela nishihirai, assembly GCA_038380435.1. Taxonomy (NCBI): domain Eukaryota; kingdom Metazoa; phylum Arthropoda; class Arachnida; order Araneae; family Heptathelidae; genus Ryuthela; species Ryuthela nishihirai. Next base: position 13,858,617 of record JAWZYU010000004.1, read on the forward strand.
CGCTTTCCGGAAAAAGTCCTCTATACTCTCGCTTCCACGCATAACTCGAAAAAAAATCTCTTAGTTACACAGTAACCAAAGGCCGACTTCGGTTTACAGGTTAACGCCCCCTTCAGTCGACATGTGCCACACATCCTTCCACCCAAAAAGGCCGCCTAGTTTCTGGATAAAACAAAAACTCCCCTCTTCTGTTTACAGAACAACACTCCTTCAGTTGACAAGTGCCACACCTCCCAATACTTGAACAGTCTCACAGGAGTAAACAAGGCCCACCCCCCCCCACCCCCTTCCAGATCACAATAGCCCTTTGTAAGCGGGGGTCAACAAAGATTCCACAAGTCCAGACTCGATCTTGACGTCAGAGACCCGTTACTCTTCCAGGTCACGATAGCCCTTTGCAAGCGGGAGCCAACAAAGATTCTACAAGTCCAGACTCGATCTTGATGTCAGAGACCCTTCATAGGAATACCACATCATGTCCTTCATACCATCATCACGTCATGTCCCTTCATAGGAATACCACATATTGCTACCGAACAGTGCTATCTCGTATTCACCATTGAGTGTGATCGGCGTTTCATAATTAATTTCCAAATCTTCGGGGTTGTATGCCGTAATAGTAGAGGAATTGATAGTTATGAGTACCATCTTTATTAATATAGTGTAGTACTATGTAGTACTTATATGCTAGTTGTTACCAACAATTCATTCCTATCGTTATGAGTTTGTTCAAACTGATACAATACATCATGTCATCATCATCATCATCATCATCCTCAAGCAGCCATGGGCTACGGAGGTACAACCAGACCGTGCAATTTAGTTCTCCAAGCAAGTCTATCCTGAGCTACATCTACTGCATCTGGCCACTGCACACCAATTCTAACAAGGTCCTGTTTGACATTGTCTGCCCACCGCATCCTAGGTCTCTCCTTCTTTCTGAGGCCTTTAGGCACACTGTTCATAGCCCTATTTGCCAATCTATAATTATTCATACGGGCTACATGGCCAAACCAACGGAGTCTCTCTCTGCACAATATGCTGCTTAAAGGAGGTTGCAAACTCCTTTGCCTAACCTCATCATTAGTTACAAAGTTGAACCACCTAATGCCCAAGATACTGCGTAAGCATCTGGAATCAAAAGCATCTAGTTTCCTGTTATCTTGTTTACAAAGTATCCACGTTTCACTACCATAAGTAACCCTAGAAAGAACCAAACTATTATACAGTCTAATTTTAGTCTTTAGGTGTATATGCCTATTTCTCCACACTCTCCATAGATTCTTAAAAGTCCCGGCAGCAATCCCTATTCGCCTGTTAATCTCATTCCGCACATCACCATTATCAGTTACATAGCTCCCAAGATAATTAAACTGTGACACCTGCTCAAGACTGCAACCATTCAGATTAACTGAATCACAGCCTGCCTGACCAATATTCATCACTTTAGTTTTCTCTCTGTTTATAACCAAACCTACTCTACTACCAGTCTCATCAACAGCTCGAATGAAAGAGTTCATCTCATCAACATCATTTGCCAAAAGGGCTAAATAATCAGCATAATCCAAATCAGAAACTTTCGTATCTCCAGCCCATTTAAGGCCAAAATCTTTCCCTCGAAGTGAATTTCGCATAACATAATCAATAACCAAGCTAAAGAGAAAAGGAGACAAAATGCACCCTTGTCGAACACCAGAAGTAATGCTAAACCAATTGCTACAAGCCTTACCAACTCTCACACACGACTCAGTGTTATTAGAGAGAGCTTTCATAATGTTAATTAACTTGTCTGGTATATCATATGATCTCACAATCAACCACAAATTATGACGATCAACAGAGTCGAAAGCCTTTTTGAAATCAACAAACTAGCAACCAAAGGTTTCTGAAACTCTAAACATTTCTCAAGAATCTGCCTAATTGAAAATATCTGATCCACACATCCCCTACCACTTCTGAATCCACATTGCTCATCACGCAATTGACTGTCAACCAGATTCTTAATTCTATTAAGCACAATCATGTAAAGAACTTTACCTGGAACAGAGAGTAGGCTGATACCCCTATAGTTATCACAAGAACTGCGATCACCTTTTTTGAAAATAGGGATAACAATTGCTCTGGTAAAATCCTTAGGAACCATGCCTTTATCATAAAAGATATTCAGAATTTCAGTCATCCAAGTGGTAACCGAAACATTCCCAGCTCTAAGCATTTCCGTAGTAATTTCATCTACCCCTGGGGATTTATGAAGTTTAAGTTTAGAAACAGCCAAAATAACTTCAGATTGTGTTATAGGGCCAACATTAAAGACACCAATGCATCTATCATCATTGCAAACAATGGGAATAGAACTAACCGCATTGCTTAGAATATCACTGAAATGCTCAGCCCACCTAGCCATGACAGAATCCTCCCCTTCTATAACCTTACCTTGTTTATCCTTCAATCCCTGTATACCTGTCCGTTTTCTACCACACAAAACATTAACTATCTGGTACAGCTCTCTGCTGTTGTGCTGCCTAACTGCTTCCTCGGCTTTGTCAGCCAAACCATCAAGCCAAAGATTCTTATCAGCAGCTAACTGATCCTTTACAAGTTTATTAAGGTCTCTATAATGCTTTCTATTAGGACTAGTAGGGTATTGATTAAGGGCATTCCTGCAGTTCTTTCTTTCCGAAATAAGCTCAAGTGCCTTATCACTCAGATAATTTTGCCTCTTCTGCTCCTTTTTTCCTAAAAGAGTACTGTTAGTGTCCAAAAAAGCCTGTTTAAAATTATCCCATTCTTCCTCAACTTCAGTAGTAAGCAAACCATGACTGTCATAATGACTAAGTAACCTATCATGGTAAGCTTTGGCCATAACTGGATCTTTCGGAGCTTCAGTATTAAAAGTAAATTTTTTAACCCTAGCACAACACTTTTTAAGTTTAAGTTGCAACACACTTTTAACAAGGTAATGGTCAGATCCAATTTCAGCTCCCCTATATGCCCTGGTATTCCTAACAGAACTAGCCCATTTGCTGTTAATTAATATGTAATCAATCATATTCTTATGCAGCCCATCAGGTGAAACCCATGTGTACTTATGTATGTCGCGGTGTTTGTAATAACTGTTAGTTATTCTGAATCCATTGAGTTTACTTACCTGTAGGAGACGTTGCCCATTGCCATTGCAGCTACCAATACCAAAAGGGCCCATTACTCCTCCCCAAAGGTCAGAGTCAGTACCAACTTTGGCATTGAAGTCACCAAGAACAAGGGTAATATCTCCTTTCTTGACAGAATTCAAAATATCCTGAAGTTGTTCATAAAACCTATCCTTCTCATCCTCATCGGCATCCTCAGTGGGGGCATAACAGCAGATAACATTCAAGTCGTTAACGCTTGTCTGAAATTTTGCTGTAAGAAACCTTTCATTAATGCACTCATATCCTAGAAGAGCATCGCTAGCGAGTCTGCTGAGAAGCAGACTTGGTGATGCTTATTGTCGTCCCTCCCTGAAAAGAGAAATGTAAGATTATTTTTAAGAATCTGACCTTTATCTGTCCATCTGGTCTCTTGCAAGCCGAGAATATCTAAATTATAACTGTGGAATTCTTGTGTGAGGACATCAAGAGAAAAAGCTCTGTGCAGAGTCCTCACATTCCAACTACCTATGGAGAGAAAATGGTTAGTGGGATGTTTAAAGAAACTATGTTTATTGAGAGAGGGATTGCCGACAATATCAAACAGCCCCCTAATCGCAGACATGGGGCAAAGACCCGTTCCCCCACTACTAAAGGCTGAAGCCATCTACACTGGAAGACTTCCTCCAATGTAGAATTTGACGATGCCAATAGAAGCAGAGTTCAGGTGCCTGCGATGGGCTTATGTTATTATTCCTATGTTTAATATAATAGATTCAATAGTAACCACATTTTGCAGAGTAATTTGCTTGAATTTGCGAAGAGTTATACACGATCGACTTTGAAGATGTAAGTAAATACTGTTTTATTTCTTCTGGTGGCGATAAACCGAATGGATCAAAGTACTCGACGTAAGGTAACTTCGCATCATTGAAATAAGCTACCCAATGAGTTCCTGAACCACGGGAAACATCAAAGTTCACTATACCATTTTCGTTCTTGAATATTTTTGTTGGCAAAGAATCGATAGAGTACACACCACGGAATCCTTTTTCGTTTTTCATTATTTTTCGATATCTAAGTTACTTAATGGCTCTTTTTTTTAAATCCCTGAGCTATTTGTTTTCCTGGAATGTACAAACCTTTTCCCTTTCTTTTATTTTTATATAAGCCAGCTGCTAATTACTTTCCAGGAATGTATAACCCCTTTCCTAGAACTTTTTGTGCAAGCATATCCCGCAGCTCCAACTGCAGCTGCTTTTCACAATGCTACGTGTGCAGGTATTAAGAACGGCAGAAATCCACTTTGTGTTTTACTGAAACGAAGTCGAACTGACGTTGTAGATTTTTCCAGTTTAATAATTTGTCTCTTTGTCAGTTTCAAAGTATCGTTACCTTTCTTTTGTGGATCAATACTTAAAGTTATAGGATATAAAATTCAAGTATCACGTACTTGAATTTTATATATAAAAATTAAGCATGTATTGTGTAAAGTGTAAAACGAGAACTTTAACGGATAACGTTGAATATGTCACATCAAAGAATAAAAGAGTAATGATGAGAGGTAGATGCCGAACGTGTGGAAAAATGAAGTATAAATTTGTGAAACAGAAAGGAAAATTTGTAAAAGGTGGAGATATAGTAAGCTGGATTCAAGAAAAGTTTAATCCACCCGAAATGCACATTCCAGGTTACCAGTATTGTGGACCTTTTACGAAACTGGGGAAAAGGTTAATGCGAGGAGATCCTGGTATTAACCGTGTGGACAAAGCCTGCGAAAAGCACAACATTTCTTACAGCAAATCTACAGAAACTAAAAAGAGGCACGAAACCGACCAAGAATTATTAAATGATTTGGATGAAATTCATAACTCAACTTTAGGAGAAAGAATTTCAAGAAAGATAATCAAACCAATCATTAAAATAAAGAAACGGTTCGGTTTAGGACGCAAGAAATAAGATGCTTTCTTCCGTTTACTATGACCCATTAAAGGGATTTTCCGGTATAAAAGATCTAATGCGCAAAACTGGATTGACGGAAAAAGAAGTAAAAAGATTTCTCCAATAACAAGATGTGTACACGTTACACAAACCCATTTATTAAAAATTCCAAACCAGACGGGTTTATGTCTCGAATGTAGACGCGACCAGTGGCAGAGTGATTTATCGATATGCAAAAATTTAAATTTCACAATAACCACACGAATTACATTTTAACCGTGATTGACATTTTCAGCAAATTCGCCTGGGCAATACCTATTAAAAAGAAAACGGGTAGCGAGATTACCAAAGCATTTGTAGAAATTTTTATACAACGTAAGCCATCCAAGTTATAAACGGATAAGGGAATTGAGTTTATCAATAAAGAAACTCAAGCATTGTTTAATCAACGAGGTGTTCATTGGTTTGCCACTGAAAATAAGACTAAAGCTCAAATTGTAGAACGATTTAATAGTACTCTAAAGACAAAAATGTGGAAGTATTTCACACACTAGAAAATGGATCGATGTCCTACCAAAACTCGTTAAGAATTACAATACTTCTTATCACAGATCAATAAAAATGACCCCAAAAGAGGCAAGCGTGCAGAAAAACAAAGATATTGTGTATTTTAATCTGTTTAGTAAAAGAATTAAATCTATTACAGCAGCAAAATTTAAAATTGACGACAGAGTGAGAATCGCCAAGTACAAGACACCATTTAGAAAAGGTTATCTGCCCAATTTTACAGAAGAGATTTTTGAAATTGCTGAAGTTCTTAATACAGATCCCATAACCTATAAGATCAAGGATCTGAAAGGAGAACCAATCATTGGTAGTTTTTACACCCAAGAAATGGTGAAATACGAAAAGCAAGATGACATTTATAAAGTTGAAATCATTCTGAAAACTAGAGTGAAGAATAATAAAAAAGAGTATTATGTTAAATGGTTAGGTTATGATAATACATTTAATTCCTGGGTCAAAGAACATGATCTTTTTAAATAAAGCAAATGGAGATTTAAAATTTTGATTTTGAAGAAGATGAGAAATTCTTGAACAGAAGCGTATTAGCACCTCTCTGGCCTTTTAGACTTTTAATATGTGGTCCATCGGGCTCAGGGAAGACGAACCTTTTGTTGAACTTAATATTTAAACATCTCTACTATAATAAAATCTTTTTATATGCCAAAGATTTAACCGAGCCGAAATATCAGTTTATGCAAGAAATATTCGACGATTTGTACGAAATTTTGGAGAAAACATTTGGCGAAAAATTCTCAATTGCAACTTTCTCTGCCAGTAAAGAAGATATCGTCAAGGTCAACGAATTGGATCCCGGCATGCAAAATTTAATTGTTTTCGACGATTTCGTAACGGAAAAAAGATCAAAAACTCATCGAAGAATTATTCGTCAGAGGAAGGAAAAAGAACACATCATTGATTTACCTGACACAGAGTTATTTTTCGACTCCGAAAGACATTCGACTACAGTGTAATTATTTTATATTCTTTAATATGCAGAACAAGAGAGAAATGCTGCAGATACAAATGGATCATGCAACAGAAATCAGGAAAGATATTTTTATGCAGTTTCAAAACCACACGATTTCTTATTAATCGATAAAAAAACCAAGCACATGCCTCTCAAGTACAGAAAAAACTTTGGTAAATAAAGATGAATTACTTGACAAAGTTTGACGTCATCAGCTCTGAAATCGGCTCCGAAAGAGGACCAGCGGGAATTCCAGGTGTCGGTTTTAAATTGACACACGATGGGGACTACGACATGAGTAATAAAAAATTGAGAAATGTAGCCAATCCCGAAGAGGGTTCGGACTCTGTGACAAAACAATATCTGCAACAAGAGTCTATAACACTGAATCACACGGGAAATTATGACGCAAATACTAAAAGAATATCGAACGTAGGCAGACCTATAGAAAATGGAGATGGACCTATAGAAAATGGAAATGGATACGTTAATAATGCTTCTTTAATTTTTCGGAACAATCGCTACGATGCGCGAAATAAACAAATAATCAATGTTACTGAACCGGAAGCAGATTCTGGAGTAGTTACAAAACGATATTTGGAAAAAAGGGCACTTTGCAATGCCGATGATAATTACGATGTAACCAATAAACGCATCAAAATTCTTGCAGAACCGACCGATTCATCCAATGCCACTACAAAACACTACGTCGACAGCTTGACCACTGGTCAAAATAGTCCAATGAATACAATGGATAGAAATAAAGACGGGCTTTACGTTCCACGAAGCATTGCATTCGACGGGCATAGTTTCAATGCAGAAAAAAAACAAACAAATCCTTGATATTGCCGATCCCGAGTCTGATTCTGCTGCTGTTACTAAGGGATATTTGGAAAAAGTCGCATTAACAGGAGAGGATGTCTTTAATGCGAACAATAAGAGAATAGGAAATCTCGGGGAACCGAGGCACAACAGAAATGCGACAGCAAAAAGTTACGTTGACGGCTTGACAAAGTTAGATCCTAACCCATCCAATTCTCTATTGAGAAATGAAAATGAACTTTTTGCATCAAGTAAGAGCAGTTTTAATGGCGATGCAAAGGGAAAACGAATTACGAATGTTGGCATCCCAATTGTAAACAATGATGCTGCTACAAAACTATGCGTTGATAAAAATACTGTAATTTGCCTTACCTATGGTGATAAAGAAGTGAAAAAAGACATATTGTAGTCTCATCCAATTATACAGATAAACACAAAATTCCTACTAACGCCACCTATTTTCAAAGATAAGTACCATTTATGCATTTCTAATAGATATATAAGCAAGGTAGTCTGCTGCCACAACAAATCCCTCTTTTAGTATAAATTATGGTATCAACTTGGACGATGAAAAATTCATTGAAGTAGTAAGACCACAACTTCAGCAGTTTTTTTCTGTTATTCCAAAAAACAAGAAATTTGACATGGGTAGCAAGATTAGTGTTTCACTTGCTAGACACTATCCAGATCCAAAAGAAAGAAGAAAAGTGCTTGGAGGTCTTGTTTCAGACTTTCATCACTTGGGTATATGTCTTTATTGTATATGAATAAAGATGAAAGATCTTAAGCAATAAACATGGTGTGCAAAAAAGTGCCGCTCGGAGGTAAAACAACCCAACCCAACCCTTAAGCAATTACACAGTATTATAGATGAAATCTTGAAATCGCGAGCAACTACAAAAGCGAAAATTGAAGACACTATTTTGGGAGAGGAACGAGTTAAGGAAACCCTCGAAAAATTTCACAAGCCAGTGGTCGAACGGTTAAAAGGTCTGGAAACTGTGCGTGGAGAAACCATGAAAAACATACAGGATGTAGTGAAAACTTTAGAGCCAGAAGAGCCCATTGGGATGCCAGAAAAAACGTTCGTTTATAATCCAGATTTCAACTTGCAAGATGAAATATTAAACCAATATAAACTAAAACTTCCGAGTGATATCTTACAGGCGAGAAACCCCATTCCTGAGCTGAAAGAAATGATTCACCAAACAATCGGGCATCTTCAGAAACTGGGGCTACAGAAACCAAACGCTATGGTAGAACTACTGAGAAATATCGAATTATCGATAATCACATTGAGGCACTAGAAAATATTTAAAGTCGATTAAAATGATGCTCACAGTAATAGAAAGTCAACAGTTTGGTTCTGGACTATACAAGAGTTTCGACGACATATGCGAAAAATTATCTATTTTGGTTGCCAGTAAACGAGCTGGAAACACCAGTACAGAAGTAGTAAATGAAATTGTCGAAAATTTGGATATTTTGCTAAAAACAATATTATTGACAAAAAGGAACATAAGATTATGTTCAAAAACATCGGTACTGTTTAGAAATTTACTCTTGGATACACACTATAGTCATGTCTATTTCAACTTCGGATTATGGAAAAAAATTCGATGTTTTGCATTATCGGACTATGATTTTTCGACCATGATTTTTAGCGACTGTATAAAGAGTGTATAACTGTTAACTCAAAGATTAGTGCAACTATTCAATGTACCAAATGTGGGGTATTTATTCGCAAATCCAATATGAACCGTCATATGAAAACTGCATGCACTTCTTGCACATTTGAAAAATGCGAATTTTGCAATTCCACCTTTAGCAGAAAAGACAATTACAATCATCATCTGAATCAATATCATATAAATAAAAGCAGTGCTTTTCGGAAAACGTTTCGCAAATATAAAATTGATAACATAAATGTCAGAGAAGATATAAAAAGTTTTTTGGAGAAAAATAACAATAAATGGAAACAAATAATTGGCAAGAAACTCAGTCAGCCTCTAAAAGTTAGATTCATATTACAAATAAAATTTAAAAAGCAAACGGATCCTGAAGGACAGAAAAAAATACGTGGACATTTTTCGACTTGTAACGAAATAATCAGTTTGCCTACCTATCTCAATGAATTACTAAAAAATGCTTATGAGAAAATTGATAACGACTTTGAAAATTTTGTACAAAAGGGAAGTGGATGGGTGTTTGACAATACTTTCTATGGAAATGCAAATGTCTCAGTATAATGCAGTTGGAGCATCTGCTTTCGTAAATTTACCACAACATTTGAAATCTACAAAAGGTATAGTGAATGTAAAAACTACGACAACAAATGTTTCTTGTGGTCAATATTATCAGCTCTACATCCTGCTAAAGACCATCCACAACGTGTGGAAAAATATAAAATATTTGAAAACGCCTTAGGCACATCTTCATTGACTTATCCAGTAACCCTCGATCAAATCCCGAAGTTCGAGGTTTTAAATAATATTTCTATAAATGTTTTCATTCTAAGAAAGATGGTTTGCATACGTCATATATTTCACATAATCCTGTTAAAGAACCCATACAACTTTTACTTTTAAAAGACGGAAATAATTCTCACTATTGTTGGATTAAAAATATTAGTAGGGTTACAGCATACCTTTCAAGACATGATGGTAAATCTTATCCCTGCCCATACTGTCTTCATAATTTCACTCGCGACGATTTATTAAACAATCACGTAGATAATTGCAAATCAAACACTTTACAAACTATCAAGTTTCCCGAAGCGAATTGTACGAAATTCCATGCAATTAAAAACCGTTTGAACCACCCATATGTGATTTACGCAGACTTCGAATGCATTTCGAAATGTAGAAGAATTGATAATAATCCACGTAGGGTGCGAACTAAGTATTTAGTACCGTCAGGATTTGCATATATTATAGTTGGACCGGAAGGTAAACTGATCAAAACCAGAATGTACAGAAGAAAAAATGCAACAGAACAATTTTTGAATGAAATGATCGAAGCCGAAACTTTGATCAATGATTTGAAGAAAAGAAATGTTAAAATGACTGATTTTGACTGGCAAATTTTTACTGGAGCAAAATATTGTAATATCTGTGGGAAAATTCTAGGAACTGATAGAGTAAGGGACCACGATCACTTAACTGGAAAATACACAGGTGCTGTTCACAACAAATGTAATCTTCAATGCAAATTCTCACTTGAAATACCAGTGTTGTTTCATAATCTCAAAGGATTTGATGGTCACTTTATAGTAAAAGATTTGTGGAAATTTAAAGATAAGAAGAAAATTTCTTGTATTCCACAAACTACAGAAAAATATATATGCATTAAATTCGGTCAAATTAAATTTATTGATTCATTCATGTTCCTCAGTTCTTCACTGGATTCACTGTCGAAAAATGTGGAAAATTTCTACATCCGAAGTCAATACTGCAGACAACATAATCTGAATGACTCACAGAAAGAACTTTTGAAAAGCAAAGGAAGTTTTCCATATGAGTACTTGCAACAGAGTGCTCAGTTTTTGCAAACGTCACTTTCATCCAAAGAGAATTTCCAAAACAATGAACAATACGAAAGAGCTCAAATTTTGTGGAAAGCCTTTTCTATTGCTCCTTTGGGAAATATCACGATCTGTACATGATCACTGATGTATTGTTGCTAGGAGATATATTTGAAAACTACAGAAATTCGTGTATGAATAACTACCAACTCGATCCTTGTCATTATTTTAGCTCTCCTGGCTTATCCTACGCTACCTGTTTAAAAATAACAGAAATTGAGCTGGAACTTATAAAAGGTGATATGTATTTTTTCATAGAAAGAGCTCTGCGAGGAGGAATATCTTTAGTGTCTAAAAGATTTGCACAGGCCAACAATTCTTTAGTAGATCCATATGAGAGAAGCAAACCACAAAACTACATCATGTACTTTGATGCAAACAATTTATATGGCTGGGCAATGTCTCAACCTCTTCCAACTGGTAATTTCAAATGGGTAAATGATATTGACTTGTTTAATATTCCAGACGACAGCAAAAAGGGTTATTTCTTCGAAGTTGATCTAGAATATCCGGCACATCTACACGATTTACACAATGATTTCCCCTTGGCTCCTGAAAAATTGAAACTCTCTGATAGTAATGTGTCATTCTTGATTCCAAATCTGTTCGACAAGCAAAATTATGTCGTTCACTATAGGTTACTTAAACTCTATGTGGAACTGGGATTGAGGGTGAAACAGGTGCATAGAATCTTGGAATTTGATCAAAAACCATGGCTGAAACCTTACATAGATTTTAATACAACAAAACGAATTAATGCCATAAATAATCTTGAAAAAGACTTTTTCAAACTGATGAACAATGCTATATATGGCAAATGTTTAGAAAATAAGAGAAAGAGAATAAAATGCCACATTGCGAATACTGAAGAAACGTTTAACAAAATAATTGCAAATCCTAGGTACGTTTGTTGTGTTAAACTTGCAGAAAATTTCGTAATTCTCCATATGAAAAACAAAAATATTATATTTAGATAAACCATATTACATTGGTGTAACGATTGTGGAGTTGAGTAAATTACACATGTATAATTTCTTCTACAATTTTCTGAAACCAAAATTTAATGCTCAATTCTTATTTACCGATACTGATTCCTTCTGTGTTGATATCCAGACAGATGACATATATGAGAAATTTAACTCAGATTACTTTGATTTCTCAAATTACCCTACAAACCATGCATTACACAGTGAATCAAATAAAATGGTTCCAGGAAAATTTAAAGACGAATTAAAAAGTCTTCCAATCAAAGAGGTTGTTGCGTTACGTCCAAAACTGCATTCTATTGATGCTCCAATTCCCAAAAAAAGCAGCTAATGGAGTTACAAATGAATTTAGTCACGAAGATTATCGGGAATGTCTATTTGATGGAAAAATCGTATATATGCAACAAACGGAGTTTCGATCGGAACAACATGATATACATGTATACCAAATTAAAAAAATTGCTTTATCCCAAGAATACACAAAACGACATATCAATGGAATTCAAACTTACGCTTTTGGAAATTATAGAATCTCAGATGTGTATGGTAAAGCAGGCAATACCATTTACAAAACTTTGAACTGAAAACAAATGCAAAAAAAATAAGTATTAATGAAACATTTTGAAAACTGTACCAATTTGTAATTCTTTAGAAATGCTAATAATCAGTTTCTATTCTCTCTCTCAATTAGAAGAGGAGACATAGGGATTTAAATTTAAGTGGTCTCGATTTAATTTCTGTGAAATCGTATGGTCTGAAACCATTTGTAATAAAATTAAGAATAATAAACTGCTTAGAACAACTTTGTACAAGCGACAAAGGATTAAATATCCCAGCAGTTTATCTAGCTAAAGTCAAATATATATTTTTTATTCGGCCAACACTAATTATCTTTTTGTCAGATTAGAGAACTTGATAAATCATAACTGTCAATGTTAAAACCAAGCTTCTAGCTCGATTAAAACAAAAGTTATTGTAACACAAAATCTAAAAGTACCTAACCTGCAAAACTTAAAATAATCGGTTGAGACCCCTTCCAATACATTTAACGTATAGTATTTGCCGAATGGAACACAATGATATTAGTTTGAGTTCTGTAGCTCTATTAGAAGCTGAGCTATGAAGCCGCAAAATTTAGAGGGGTTCGACCCATTTTGTCGGCTAGAAAACGGTTTCAAACCGATTATTCTTTCGTCAGATTATAGAACTAGGTAAACCCCAACTATTAAAATTGAAACCAAGATCTTAGCACAATTAGAATGGACGTTATAACTCGACAAATCTTATAGTTCCGAACCCAGAAAACAAAAACTAAGAGGTCGAGACTGCTTCCAATACGTTAAAAGTATAGTGTTTCCCGAATGTAATCTAAAGACATTAGTTTGAGATGTGTGGCTCAATTATAAGCAGAGTTATGAGGATGCAAATTTAAGATGGTTCGACCCAGTTTCTAGGTTAGGAAACGGGTCCGACACCATTTCCAGTTGAATTAACGAAATGAGTTCCAGTACTAGAACGTGATGTTGATGAAAAAACCGAAAACATTTCGAAATCTTAAATGAGAATCAGCAATGTGTAGTATGCAAAAGGTTTTCAACCCAGAAGTCCTTAAGTAACGGGGTCGAGACCAATACCCACATGTTCAAAGTGTAGTACACCCCGAATGAAATCCAATAATATTAGTTTCAAATCTGTAGCTTGATTACAAGACAAGATATGAGATCATAAATTTAAAAGGGTTCCATCCACTTTCTCGGCTACGTAAGGGGTCCGAACCCGATTCTGGTCAGTTTGGAAAATAGTGTCTGCTTAGTATTATTGAACAACACCAGAATGAGCTCTGTTGCATAATTAGATCAAAGGTTATTTCAACTTTTGTAAATTGCAAAGAATTAACTCTCCCTCCTCCTCGCCTCCCTCCCACCCCACCTCTCCCATAGAATCAATGTTATTTAAAATACTGATCAATATTACAAAGTAATTTAATCGCACTGGTTTAATTTTTTTGCAGCTAGATATTCAAAACACTGCTACAAAAACTTATTATTTTAGATTTGAGTTAAAGTTCATAATACTATTTTATTTTTAATTTTGTTTCTTTACCCAGCGCTAGAATATGAGTTGCTGCCGATTATGGTATATAAGACAATTAGCTTAAATGTTAGTATCGCTTCCCTTGATATTGAATGAGATTGCTCATCTACGTAAAGCCTTTTAGGCTCAGTATATGAGACCTCTTTTGGGGTGGATCTGGGGGGTGTTAGTTGGTTCCGTGGCAACATGATCTCTGCAGTTGATTGCAGTAACTATGGGATCGCTCGGCCTGTGGGGGGGGGAGGGTCTAGCAGCGGTCTTAAATCACGGACTCCGGTTCCAGTTGTGTCTTGAATACAGCTGGAACTAGAGGAATTTTTTTTGCGCTCGACCTCGCTCGATCGAGGCACAGAGAGAGGAAGAGAGAGCAGAAGGGGGTGGGGAGGAGCGGACAGAGAGAGGGAAGAGGGGAGGAGGGGACAGAGAGAGAGGAAGAGAGGGGAGGGGACAGAGAGAGAGAGGAAGAAAGGGGAGGGGACAGAGAGAGGGCAGAGGGGAGGAGGGGACAGAGAGAGAGGAAGAGAGGGGAGGGGACAGAGAGAGGGCAGAGGAGAGGAGGGAACAGAGAGAGAGGAAGAGAGGGGAGGGGACAGAGAGAGAGAGGAAGAGAAGGGAGGGGACAGAGAGAGGGCGGAGGAGGGGACAGAAAGAGAGAGGAAGAGAGGGGAGGGGACAGAGAGAGAGGAAGAAAGGGGAGGGGACAGAGAGAGGGCAGAGGGGAGGAGGGGACAGAGAGAGAGGAAGAGAGGGGAGGGGACAGAGAGAGAGAGGAAGAGAAGGGAGGGGACAGAGAGAGGGCGGAGGAGGGGACAGAAAGAGAGAGGAAGAGAGGGGAGGGGACAGAGAGGAGGGCCGTCCATCGAACCGAACAACTTCCCGAACCAGTATTTTTTCAGCTTTAATTCTGAGGTTCAGTGAATAAGAGATTTAGTTCAATGAAATTAAATCTCGAGCCCGTTGTTCTTTTGAGGAGACTGATTTCCGTTTAGCACGATAAAACTCTTCTCTCTTTACAAACTTCACACATTCTCAAAATTATTCTAACTTACATCACACTTTACTTCAAATTCTTTCTAATTGTTTAAAAAATTAACCTAAATCACTTTTCACTTCCAAAAAAAATTTGTTTTTCATCTAGTACCCTCGCTTCATACATTCACAGATATTCAAAGTCTATCTTTTCATCAGAACCCCCGAAAACGTCATTTTACCTGTTGATTTTGTCATATGTTTCCAACAAATGTCCCAAAACTGTCTGACTTTATCAAATTCTCCGATTTACCTGGCATTTCACAACCAAATAATCCAGTGAAGTGTATGATAACTCAACAAACCACATTGTTTTTTATCTCTTTCACACACACCTCATTTTCTCTGAAAATTAGTTAAACAAATTAGTTCTCGTCTGCCCAAAAAACTTAAATTATTTTTTTCCCACATGAAACACCCGTTTTTTTTCTGATTTTCACACATATTTTCAGAAAAAACCACAAGAAACACCGATTTACATGGGGCTTTTTCAACTGAATAATCCACTAAGTGTACGATAAGTCAACTAACCACACCAATTTTTATCTCATACAACCTAATTCATTTAAATTAATTCACAAATTAGTTTAAACCTCATCTTCCCAAAAGAAACTTAAATTAGTTTTTCACATGCTAAAAACAACCCCGTTTTATCTAAATTTTCACACATATTTTCACAAAAAACCGCATGAAACATACTTTTTCCCTCATCCCCCATAACTTTTCCCATCGATTTTCACAGAATTCTTTGGTCCCATTTACTGGCCCAGAACTGTCATTTATGCTACTACTCCCCCTTTACATAGTAAAGGGATTATAAACCCTCGCCTGGCCCCGATCATTAGGAAAAAAAAATTAAATCCTCCGGTAAATACTCTACTCCTTTACATGAGAGAGTGATTAGAATACCACCAGATAAGAACCTGAACACCATTGATGAATCAGTATGCGAACTGTCAATAAACATTTATGTTCTGAATATAAGAGATTAATCCAGTTTCACTATCTTGTGGCCTTGATCTAATAACTAGCAGGCCTAACTCTAGAATAAAGAAGTAGGCAGGAACTAACTGACATAGACTAACTAGGCACGTTTTTTTTTTCTAATGAGGGATTGGTATATATTCAACAGATCTTTATAATGCATTACACCGTCACATTTCCGAAGTCAGAGATAATTTTTCTTTTTTGCTGAGAAGTTTATTAAAATAACACAAATCATTATCCGGCATTGGAACAATTAAACTTGAAAAAATTTAGAATCTTAAAACTCGTGACACTAATTCCCTTTATTGAGTTGGAAAAAAAATCTACTACAAATACTATCACCAGAGAAAAGAAATTAAGACTAACACACCGAAAATGACTAGGAATGAAGTAAGTATATATGTATTTTTTCGTAACCTTTTCTTAAATGCAAATGTAATGAATTATAACTTCATTGGATACTGAGAGTCAAGTGACCCGTCACTTCTCAACCTTACTTTGACGTCAAGATCGAGTCTGGACTTGTAGAATCTTTGTTGGTCCATGCTTACAAAGGGCTATTGCCACCTGGAAGGGGTGTGTGGACCTTGTTTACCTCTTGTGAGACTCTTCAAATATTGGGGTGTGTGGCACTTGTCAACTAAAGAGGTGTTTGTCTATAAACAGAAGAGGAAAGGTTTTGTTTTATCCAGAAACTAGGAGGCTTTTTTGAGTGGAAGGATGTGTGGCACATGTCGACTGAAGGGGGCGTTGGCATGTAAACAGAAGTCGTCCCTTGGTTACAGCGTAACTAAGGGATTTTTTTCGAGTTATGCGGGAAGGGAAATTACAGGGGACTTTTCGACCATTGCCAGATACCTAAAAATTGGTATATATAGGTCACAACTTACGCCGTGAGAGCTCAAAAGTCGCTAGATATATGCTATATTTATATGTTTTACTTTGTCTTCATTTTTATACTATAACTATAGTTTTATCTATTTATACAAGGGGTACGCCTGTTACATACACATTTACAGGGGGTATGTGAAGCATAAAAGTTTGAGAACCACTGCTACATGGCATATGCATTTCATTAATATTTGTTAGGTTGAAATTACTATTCAAGTTAGGTATGAACGAATAAAAAATAATTTATCGAATGAAATATAATTACAAAGAAATAATTTGCGGACAGAATGCTCTTTTCGGATTTCTAACACTATTTGCAAGGGGGAGAAGGAGTAATTCATACGTATATGGAGTAGCACTTTTATACTTCTACCTTGGTATTACTAAAATAACACTCACCAGTATAGTGAAAGAAATAATCCTCGTTAAAAAATGTTTAATGTATTGATATGAAATGTTAAAGAATATGAATGAATCGTTAACAATATTCAATGCAATGATTAGTGAAATATCAGCTTTAGAAAGACTTTCTTTAAAGACGAATGCTTCCTCAATATGCGGTGCTTACTTGCAAATGACGGAAAATAATTTCTTGATTGTCTTTCTATAGAAGTTTAATGTTCGCGAGTGTAGGATACTAAGAGGAAAGAAGTAGGTCATTTTACCCCTTTGTTATAGAATGCAATACATATTTATTAAACGTAATATATAAATTTTGCAGTTATTAGGAAAAAGAGGAAAATTAGGACCGTAACGTACCGGGTTGTGAGCTTCCTAAGCGGTCTTTACGACCAATTCATTGCTTCTCACAAGTCATAGGCTCAACTGAAGATGACAAAGCCTTTAGAGATAAGTTTAGTGCATATTACAACGAAGGTCAAGCATCAAGAATAGTTTTGCATCTAGAGCAGTTGATCCCCGCCCTTTTCGATGACATGTATCCGCTAGGAATTCTCATTCTTTCTGACGACCCTTACGAATTCTCTTTTTTTTTCTGCGGATCCTCTACCCATCATCTCCTGAAATATTTTAACTAAAATATAGGTCCTTTCAACGAGGACTCCCTGAAAGTTCCAAATTTTATCTCTAGTTGTTATCGGTTG
Organism: Ryuthela nishihirai; assembly: GCA_038380435.1. Lineage (NCBI taxonomy): Eukaryota > Metazoa > Arthropoda > Arachnida > Araneae > Heptathelidae > Ryuthela > Ryuthela nishihirai. The sequence goes on from JAWZYU010000004.1 coordinate 13,876,715, forward strand.
TTAATTTATTGGCTATTTTGCTATTTGAAACTAAACGTTTTGAATGTAAAAATTAAATCCTCCAGAAATAATTGTGTCTTCAGCAGACAATCACATACTGTGATTAGCATGAGATAGACAATGTTGCCATACTGAACTGACATAATTCGAGCCAAAAGCAATAAACATGACGTTGTTATGTAATCGCGGTAAATGAAAGATTTTTTTAGAGCTTTCTAAAATACACTGCACGATATTGAAATTGCTCCACCCAGAAGGAGTGAGGGGATAGGGGTGTAATGTAGCGCACACATAGCAATACATATTAGCATAGCATGATTTAATTTGAACCCACTTTCAGCGATTAGAAGATGAGTTGGGTTGGATTGTTGGGTTGTTTTACCTCTGAGCGGCACTTTTTTGCACACCATGGGCTAAATGGCCAGGTCACAAGGACCCCCAAGGCTCAGAGAAGGTTGGGTGAGGGGATCCACTGGAACAGCTGGTGGGAGATAGATGGTAGTCTCCCGTCAAGGCCATCCAGCGAGTTCTTTAACGTGCACAGGGTATGGCTCTCCCGCACACGGGGCCACGGCTTAACGTCCCATCCGACGGACGGTGGCCTTTCCAAGCCCATCGGTGTCCCCTACGCTGACCCAGCTCTCAACACTGACCCAACTGGGACTCGAACCTGGGAACTACAGATTACGAGCCTGGCACGCTACCGACTGAGGCACCCCTGCCCCAATTAGAAGATGAGATAATGCAGCAAATTTGACTGCCTCAGTAGGGGGTTCACCGCCGTGAACGGCAATTCAGGCAGCAATACGTCGTGGCATGGAGTCATACAGTAGATGGATATGGTCCTGAGGAATTGCACACGAAGCAGCGTTGACTAGCTCCCATAATTCATCGAGATTCACGCTGGGCCAGTGAGTGGGTTGCACAAGTCGTCCATAGTGGTCCCACAGATTTTCTATTGGGGATATATCTGGAGATCGTGCTGGCCATGTGAATACTTGAACTTGTTGCAAACATTATCTGGGGACCCTAGCAATGTGTACACAGGCGTTGTCATGCTGGAAAATGGGCTGCTACATGCCTCCCAGGAATGGTAACAAAACGGGCTGCAGAACCACGCTCACGTATATCGTGCAGTTGTCAGTTTTCCCGTGATACGGACAAGAGGTGACCTGCTGTCATATCCAATAGCACACCATACCATTATGCGTGGCTGATGGGCAGTGTGCCGGTTGCAAACAAAAGCTGGATCCGTTCTCTCGTCAGGCTGTCGCCATACACGGACCCGTCGATAGTTGGCACCCAGACAGAAACGGGATGCATCATCGTAACCCCAGTTCGCATGACTTTTGCACCAAGCCAGACGAGCGCTGCGGTAGTTTGCAGTCAATAGCAGTCGATATAATGGTTGCTAGAGCACAGGTGTGCCTCATGCAATCTTCGGTTTACTGTTCAGGTCGTTGTGGGGACGTCCATGGCTGCTGACACAGCCCATCGAATATCGTCTACAGTACTCTGTGTTGACGAACGTGCAAGTCGGATAATGCACTTATCAAGCCATACTGACGTTTGTCGGACAGCACCACTCCCTCTGTGATGCATGCTAGAATCTTCATTTCGCCACTGTTGTCAACAGCGTCCAACGGTTCGTACATCCCGATGAACATGGGCAGCTACACGATGTGTAGTCCATCCAGCTTCACTTAGGCCTATAATTCTTTATCTCTCGAAAGCATCCAAATGGTTTAAAATCTGCAAGCGGTGTGTACCAGGCATTTTCGGCCTTTGTTGAATAATTTCCAAGCGGAACTACCTAATCTTAACCGTTCGCAAAACTTCCACCTGCATAAACACAATGTCATTTTTATTCCTTCTTGCACTATTTATCTCTTGAGCCATACACGTCATTGTCTCCGGATTATCATCATTTGCAAATCTCAACTGCGCATACCCACCCTTCTATTTAGCATATTTGTACGACATGTCCTTCTGGGTAGGGCACTTTCAATATCGAGCAGTGTATTAAAAATCGGTCGGGAATCTCTCTTACTACCTTGTTTGGAGAACTTGTAGAATTCTTTGAATCATCGAAGAGGAAAAATGTGATGCCACCAAGCTTAAAGTTGTGGTTTACAGCTTCGAGGATATCATGACTCTCAACAGTGGTTGAGGAGGTAAAAAGAATGATTGACAGGAAAAATGATACCACAGGAAGCAGGGAGTAGCGAGTTTTTATCTTTTAACTGATCCATCTGTAAACATCCGTATAGTTTTCGTAGGGAACATAAACAAATAACTCAGTGAAGTTACGTGTATGTAGAGATTGATGTACTTTTCGCCGCAGCAGAAGGAATGGAAAAGTTGATAAGTTCGGAGTTCCTTTAGGATTGCAGTTGTGGAAAATAATCTGCTCAGATATGTTGATAGAAGTCTGTGACAAACATCAAGATGGCGGTCGATCATGCAAATTTAGTTGAAAATTCATAATTATAGTATGTAGAGAGTGGAGTGATGACACATTGTCTCCTTTCCAGTGCAGACTACATTATTGTTTAATTTGCCCTGATAACTCTACACAATGTAATACTTGTCCACATCCATGCTATTTCACAAGAATTCATTCCACAATTTTTGATTAAGGTTACATTTGAATTATAAAATTATTATGAATTAATTTGGAACAACATTATCTTTTCATTATCTTATCATTATTTTAGTTTGAAGCTAAAATTCAACTATAATGTAAGTAGCATACTTACTTTTCTCATTTTTCCGGAAGTAAAAGCTGGTGTGATGGTGGTACGAACCCGTTTCCATTTCTCTCCCTTGATAGCCGACACCATATTGTTTATTATGGAATCACCAAATTCAAAATCCTTTAAAAAAAAAGAGAGGAATGTTTTTCACGAGATAAAAATTAAAAATATTGCTTGTTGCTACACCAAAAATAAAACTCAATTTCGAAACATTTTTTTTTGTTTTATAAAAAAAATAAATTATTTAAAAATGATGAGTTATAGTATGGAGTCATGAATCGCTTTTAATCAGAATCGTGGGCGGGAGGAAAAGGCGTAAGTTTGGACATATAGTTAGCATACATAATACACTATATATAAGAAGTGTCTTTAATTGATTGAAGAAAAGATGTAAATTTAGTACGAAGTACAGGTAATGGACAAAAAAGGAAACAGCTACGCAAAGATCTTTAAAAACGGTGTTGGACCGCTACGTGAGTCCAGCACAGCCTGTATATATCGAGCCATAGAGTCTACCAGTGTCTGAAGGTCAGCAGGAGGGATACGAGAACCGTTCATTCACATGAAATGTGTACAATTCCTGTCTGTACGATGGAGATGGAAAACTCTGCCTGAGACGTTGTTCCAGAAGTTCCCATAGATTTTCAGCTGGTTTATAGCTGGTGACTGTGGTGGCCACGATGTGTAAAAACGTTCATTCTCATGCTGAGGAACATATAGCGCAGTGGTTTGAGGAAACCACTCTCTATTGTTCTCTATTGATGGGAGCATTATCATCCTCAAAGACAGCTCTCTGTTTATGAAAGAAATGCCTTACATTAAATGAAGATGATCACTCAGAACTGTCAAAGAGCGATTGGCATTAATCTTACCTTGTAAAGGAATGAGTGCACCCAAATCATGCCACAAGAAAGCATCCACACCATTACAGAACAGCCAGAACACTTAACAGTAGGAAACAAGCAGTCAAAGTTGTAAGCGTCCTTCGTTTGGTACCACACATGCGTTTTCTTTTTGTCGGACAAAAAAAAAAGTGTAGGATGATTTGTCAGAACATATCACATTTCTCCATTGCTTGTGCTTTTTGCACAATACTAGATACGATGACATGCTTTGACAGGTATAATGAGTGGCTTGTGAAGTGCAACTCAACCGTGATATTCAGCTCTATGGAGTTCTGGCCGTACTGTTTTTGACGAAGTGGACTCTTGAATCCTACGTTGAAATCAGAGCACAACTGATCAGCTATAGCTCGCGGTTTCGCTTTGCACATTGCCCTAACACTCGAAGTAACACTCTGGAGTATACGTTTTCACCCACTGTTGCCTTTTGAAGATGATGTCTTCTATTTAGATTACCATACAGACATGACATTGGAAACTGTTTCTCCTGAAACATTAGCGAGTTTAGCTACCTTATTGACCCAAGCTCCTGCCAAACGTTCTCCAACCAAATCTGCTTTCGAAAACATGCGTAGGAGCAATTTTTTCCCAACCAAGATTAAATTCAGTTCATTTTAACAAAATCACATTCATAGTTGAAAAAGTAAATATTATCATAAAATATGTTAATAAAAATAATTCAATCAATAATTAGAAGAAAATATATAATCATTTAAACCAAAAAGAATAATGTTACTGACATGGTGATCGAGCGAATTATGAATTTACATTTTAATATTTTTTATAAGCAGTCATCATTATCATCATCATCGTCGTCGTCGTCGTCCTCCTCCTCCTCCTCAAGCAGCCATGGGCTACGGAGGTCCAACCAGACCGTGCAATTTAGTTCTCCAAGCAAGTCTATCCTTAGCTACATCTACTGCATCTGGCCACTGCACACCAATTCTAACAAGGTCCTGTTTGACATTGTCTGCCCACCGCATCCTAGGTCTCCTCTTCTTTCTGAGGCCTTAGGCACACTGTTCATAACCCTATTCGCTAATCTATAATTATTCATACGGGCAACATGGCCAAACCAACTGAGTCTCTCTCTGCACAATATGCTGCTTAAAGGAGGTTGCAAACTCCTTTGTCTAACCTCATCATTAGTTACAAAGTTGAACCACCTAAATCCCAAGATACTGCGTAAGCATCTGGAATCAAAAGTATCTAGTTTCCTGTTATCTTGCTTGCAAAGTGTCCACGTTTCACTGCCATAACTAACCCTAGAAAGAACCAAACTATTATACAGTCTAATTTTAGTCTTTAGGTGTATACGCCTATTTCTCCATACTCTCCATAGATTCTTAAAAGTCCCGGCAGCAATCCCTATTCGTCTGTTAATCTCATGCCGCACATCACCAGTATCTGTTACGTTGCTCCCAAGATAATTAAACTGTGACACCTGCTCAAGGGTGCAACCATTCAGATTAACTGAATCATAGCCTGTCTGACCAATTTTCATCACTTTAGTTTTCTCTCTGTTTATAACCAAACCTACTCTACTACCAGTCTCATCAACAGCTCGAATGAAAGAGTTCATCTCATCAACATCATTTGACAAAAGGGCTAAATCATCAGCATAATCTAAATCAGAGATTTTCGTATCTCCAGCCCATTTAAGGCCAAAATCCTTCCCTTGAAGTGAATTTCGCATAACATAATCAATAACCAAGCTAAAGAGAAAAGGAGACAAAATGCACCCTTGTCGAACACCAGAAGTAATGCTAAACCAATTGCTACAAGCCTTACCAACTCTCACACATGACTCAGTGTTATTATAGAGCGCTTTCATTATGTTAACTAACTTGTCTGGTATACCATATGATTTCACAATCAACCACAAATTATGACGATCAACAGAGTCGAAAGGCTTTTTGAAATCAACAAAGCTAGCAAACAAAGGTTTCTGAAACTCTAAACATTTCTCAAGAATCTGCCTAGTGAAAACATCTGATCCACACATCCCCTACCACTTCTGAATCCACATGGCTCATCACGCAATTGACTGTCAACCCGATTCTTAATTCTATTAAGCACAATCATGGAAAGAACTTTACCTGGAACAGAGAGTAGGCTGATACCACTATAGTTATCACAAGAACTGCGATCACCTTTTTTGAAAATAGGGATAACAATAGCTCTGGTAAAATCCTTAGGAACAATGCCTTTATCATAAAAGATATTCAGAATTTCATTCATCCAAGTGGTAACCGAAACATTCCCAGCTCTAAGGATTTCCGTATTAATTTCATCTACCCCTGGGGAATTATGAAGTTTAAGTTTAGAAACAGCCAAAATAACTTCAGATTGTGTTATAGGGCCAACATTAAAGCCACCAATGCATCTATCATCATTGCACACTATGGGAATAGAACTAACCGCATTGTTTAGAATATCACTGAAATGCTCAGTCCACCTAGCCATGACAGAATCCTCACCTTCTATAACCTTACCGTGTTTATCCTTTAATCCCTGTATACCTGTTCGTTTTCTACCACACAAAACATTAACTATCTGGTACAGCTCTCTGCTGTTGTGCTTTCTAACTGCTTCCTCGGCTTTGTCAGCCAAACCATCAAGCCAAAGATTCTTATCAGCAGCTAACTGATCTTTTACACGTTTATTAAGTTCTCTGCAATGCTTTCTATTAGGACTAGTAGGGTATTGATTAAGGACATTCCTGCAGTTCTTTCTTTCCGAAATAAGCTCAAGTGCCTTATCACTCAGATAATTCTCTCTCTTCTGCTCCTTTTTTCCTAATAGAGTACTGTTAGTGTCCAAAAAAGCCTGTTTAAAATGATCCCATTCTTCCTCAACTTCAGTAGTAAGCATACCATGACTGTCATAATGATTAAGTAACCTATCATGGTAAGCTTTGGCCATAACTGGGTCTTTCAGAGCTTCAGTATTAAAATCAAATTTTTTAACCCTAGCACAACACTTTTTAAGTTTAAGTTGCAAGACACTTTTAACAAAGGTAATGGTCAGATCCAATTTCAGCTCCCCTATATGACCTGGTATTCCTAACAGAACTAGCCCATTTGCTGTTAATTAATATATAATCAATCATATTCTTATGCAGCCCTACGGGTGAAACCCATGTGTACTTATGTATGTCGCAGTGTTTGTAATAAGTGTTAGTTATTCTGAATCCATTGAGTTTACTTACCTGCAGGAGACGCTGTCCATTGCCATTGCAGCTACTAATACCAAAAGGGCCTATTACTCCTCCCCAAAGGTTAGAGTCAGTACCAACTTTGGCAATGAAGTCACCAAGAACAAGGGTAATATCTCTTTTCTTGACAAAATTCAAAATATCCTGAAGTTGTTCATAAAACCTATCCTTCTCATCCTCATCGTCATCCTCAGTGGGGCATAACAGCAGATAACATTCAGGTCTTTAACGCTTGTCTGCAATTTTGCTGTAAGAAACCTTTCATTAATGCACTTATATCCTAGAAGAGCATCACTAGCGTGTCTGCTGAGAAGCAGACCCACGCCTTGGTGATACTTATTGTCGTCCCTCCCTGAAAAGAAAAATTTGAGATTATTTTTAATAATATGACCTTTATCTGTCCATCTGGTCTCTTGCAAGCCGAGAATATCTAAATTATAATGGTGGAATTCTTACTATACATTTTTCAATATTATTGTGAAGTCTAGTAAATGGAAAACAAAACATTACAGTGTTTATTATTTCATTTAAGCGTGTCGTGGCGCCCTGGGCGTCGTCCCCTGCCTTTTCAGGGTCGTGTATTTCAACATGAAAACTGAAGAAACTTATCCTGAAGTAACCAAGACAACTTGGTAAATTAATTATGTGTAATGAATGTCTTATTAATTTACTGTTATCATTATATAGATACACAATCAGTATATCAATCAGATATTAAACAAATATTTTTATTTTCACAAATAAATAAGCAGATACTGGAATAAAACTAAGTTACTTTACTAGTTAAATACTGGTTGATATAATTTTGCCTCATAACTGAAGAAATTACTAATCAGTTAAAATACAAAATATGACATATTAAATTTAAAAATTTAAAATGCTCATAATCGAAGTGGAGTACAGCTGATATAATTAGAATTAATTCAAGAAGATCGGTTCTTACCCTTCTGGAAGGGAATATGTTAAAATCTTTCACCAGAATATCCTTGAGAAGATCCGGGTCTCCAACCGTTAAAATTGGTTTCCATCCCTCAAATGCACTGTTAATACAAATAATTTTTAATTCCACTTATTCATGCTTTCATAAATATCAAAGTATATGCACTTTAGCAAAATTAAGTGATAATTTAGAACTAATATATTTATGCATCAGAAAAGAAACAATGATGCAAATTGGATGTGATCTTTAGAAGCATCAAGAATGCAAAGAATTTATTGACGAAAGGAAAACTGAAACCTTTAAAACAGCGTTCCAATCGGAATCTGATTATTTGCCTGAGAATGAAAGAATACGATAACAGCGAAAAGTAATAGAAAAACTAGAAGGATAGCATATCGACTTTGGTGAATATGGGATGTTGGTTGTGAGAGAAAATGAAATTTTTCATTTTTCGTATTTTGCACCCTCAAGGTGCTTCACAGGGTTTAATTCATACTAATGGTTATTGGAGAATGTAAAAATAATAATATTATTGGCCCTATAAAATGCAAAAGGCATATCTAATTAATCCCTTAATGTGAAAAAGTTGTATTTTTCTTATACTTAAGATTAACAGCTAAATCATCCAGTGTACATATAATAAACAAATTGGTTTAATACTGAAAATTTTATAATTAAGTAGTAAATTTCTAAAACTAAGGAGCAGCCGGTCGAATTTTAATGAATTTAATTTAATTAAAACACATATGACTCAATTACTTTGCTCTTCATAAATACATTCCAACAGCAAAATTTTTAATTTCTGTTATAAATATATAGTTTGCAATATAATTCAAGTTTTACAATTACTACGTTTAGTGCTAATTTGAAGGATTTGAAAACTTCGAATCATCATACTTCGTTGGTTCCTAATCGATTCAAAAGGAATTTTCATCAATCGCTCAAAACAAAAAGTTGCATTTTCCCCTTCATTCTAGGGTTGAAGGGACAAACTTTTGCTGAGAATGTAAATTTCTTGATCATCACACTCCACCATTAAAATATCAAATTTCTAACAATAGTTGTTTAAAAGTTTGCAATGTTGTTTAAACTTTTGAAGTTTTCGAACTCTTCCACCCCCAGAGGGTGCATTTGAAGCTTTTTGGAGATTCGAAAAACCTGAATCGTAATTGTTTATTCTATCCAATAACCTATACAACCGAAAACGATATTTTAATTTATCACTAAACATGAACAATTTTCTCTTAAAATAAATGAAAAAAAAAAGTTTTTCCAATCCCACGGGAGGTAAAGATGAAAATCACTGTTGTGAATGCAAACTTCATGATATTCATATTTCACAATAAAAATTTTAAATTTCTAAAGTAATTACATCTGTTGCAATATTCGTTTGACATTTTTGAATTTTAATGTTTTTACCACGGTTAGAGGGAATAATTATAGCTATAGAAAGATTCCGAAAGTGCGAAATGTAAGAGCTATTTTAATATTTTTCCAACCCAAACCGAATCTTTAATTTGTTGCAAAACAGGTTCATGTCTACAGATGTCTTGTAATTAAAAGCAAAACAGGTTCATGTCTACAGATGGAGGACAAAGTGATACATTCGCTCGTTTTTGTTTTCTGAAAACGTTCTGCTGGGACTTTTAAAAATTTATGGAGAGTGTGGAGAAATAGACGTATACATCCGAATATTAACATTAGACTGCATAATAGTTTGGTTCCATTTAGGGCTAATTATGGTAGGAAAATTAGGACCCTTTGTAAACACGATAGTGGGAAAGAAACTGGATGCCCTTGATTCTAGATGCTTGCAGTATCTTGAGCATTAAGTGGTTTTTAAGAAATGATGAGGTTAGGCAAAAGAGTCGGCTACCTCCTTTGAGCAGCATGTTGTGAAGAGAGAGACTCCGTTGGTTTGGTTATGTTGCTCGCATTCATAACTATAAGATTAGCGAATAGGGTTATGAATAATGTACCTAAAGGCATTAGAGAGAGGTGGGATGCCAAACATGACCTTGTTAGAATTGGCCTGCAGTGGCCAAATTCAGCAGCTGTATCTCAGGACAGAGATGTCTGCAGAAAACAATTACACAGTTGAACCTCCGTAGCCCATAGCTGCATGAGGATTTTGTAGGTATACGCATTGTCCATGCCTGTTGAAACATTTGTCCCAACATGAAGTTGACAGCATTTTAACATCTTCGTAGAACGCCTTTGGCTGTTGTTTGAAGAAATTTGGGATATTGTGCATTATCTCGTCGCCCTATTTGAACTTCCTTTTATTGTTCCTTTGGAGCTGAAAATATGAAAATCTCAGGACAGATGTCAGGACTGTAGTGAATAAATGAATTGGCCAGCAGTGGCGAACTAGTGAATTGGCGACCAGGAGTTCAATCTATAGAATGTTAACTGGGCAGTATGGGGGTTATTACGCATCAATTATTTTGATCGAAAGAGTTGGGCATATCGATTTTATTGACTATCTTAAATTGCCTAAAGTTTCGCAATATCTTTTCAAGTTGATGGTGTCACGACTGTCCAGAAACTCAGTCAACTGAGAACCCTGATAGTCAAATTAAAAAGGCAGGCTATCGCACATGGTTGAACGTTGTGTGCTTCCATGCGGCAGTTTATCTGGAATCCTCACTGCCGCATACAGTACCACAGCTTAACGTTCCATCTGCCAGACGGCCCCCTTTCCAAGCCCATCGGTGTCCCATACTGATCGTGGGCAGGGCGAGAAGTTTTTCGGAAATAAATATCAACGCTGGCTTAGCTGGGACCCGAGCGCCTGGAACCTGGGAACTGCAGATTACGAGGCAGGTGCGCTACCGATTGAACCATCCTCTCCCCGCCAGAGAACTTAACAGCAGAGAGTTGCATCAGACAGTTAATATTTTATGAAAGTGAAAACAGAAGGTCATACAGGTATTAAGGGACACGGAATGAAATCCAGTTTTTACTCAAGTTGCCCGAGGTTTGGAAAGTCATCTACAGAATCCCTTTTGAGTTGCTAATTCTCTGCATCAGTTATGGCTACTGCAAAGATATATACAATTTTTTAGAAACAAATTTTCCTTTTAAAAGCGGAAGTTAGATATTTCAATACAGATGAATTATGGAAATTGTTGATAAAATTATCCAGATTCTTACAAGTGATAGGCATCTTGAGGGAATTTTCTCCGTAATAGGTAAAGCACGGTGTGATGGAAATCTAATGACAGTAGCGTGTGTAGGCTGAAGATTGAACTGAACTAAATTTTGGTGACTTGTCAGAAATTTTTGACTTCATTGAGCTTGAGGAGATCAGTCTGCGAAGGTAGATTAGGCAGGAAAATATACGCTACAATAATTTTTAGCCGAATTTATAAGCCTTGTAGCTTGTTAATCATGCATGAAAGTTGATGTTTTAATTGTTATAACAGTTTTATTGTAAACCAATCTCCCGGTAAAAGAATTGAATTAATTGTATAACTACAAATAGAAGTAATCAGAAGTTTATTTTTTAGCTAAAAAAACGCAAATTTTTATTAATAACGGCTTTGTCAAATTTGATGCTCCTGTCCGCATATATATCTCAGCTGATTTGAAAAGGTGGCAATTATCTGTGTTAGATATATAAAAAGATTAATCACAATTTTCTGCTATTGCTACTGATTTTGTTGCTTATTTTAATTTCGCTGTCTATTCGTGATCCAACATAACTCAATCCTTCTTTACCCAAATTCAGAACTCCTTCTTTACCTAAATGCAACACGAATTGTTGTGAAACTGACTTATAAGAAGATAAAATAGGAAGTGCTGGAAGAATTTTTACATTAAAACAAGATATCCGACATTTAAATAAACCAAATTTAATTAAAAAGCATTGACAATTTTAGTCAATGCTATAGCAATACATTCAAACTTTACGATCGTGTTTTGTGCGTAGTAGCTTTTCCTGTTCTTATGTTTAGGCACAGAGCGAATCTAATGGTATAGATTCCTTTGTGGTATATAAAACTAGAATCGAGCTACTTCGGTTTGATCGAAGCGTTTAGATAAGCAATTAAAAATTTTATCAATAGACGACAGAGGTTGCTTTCTTGCAAAATGAAGCCTAGCTAGTTTTTTCACACACAGCTTCAGCTTAAACCTGAAATATTAAGTATCGTACTTCTACATGATAGTAAAAGAATTTCGCTTTTGCAATCTTTATATCGATTTTTATGGAAACGTTTTCTGATGTTTACATATATGTTATTCAAAATATGATTAATGCAGTGCATAATGTTTGCTGATACTTGTTTGGTTCCGTTCAGCATTTATTTTTAGTATTTGAAATTTAGGGTTTGGCATACCTCTGGTTAAAAGTTTTAGAAAACATTTTTTCTTTATTTTATTGCCTTTATTCATTTAAAAAATTTTTTTATATTATATAAAATTACTTTAGCCTTAAAAATATTTTTTTAAAGTAAATGGAGTTAATTATTATTATTATTGCTAAAAATTTAAAATTTATTATTGATGACTTACCCATAGATTCGTCCATATTTCTTATATTTTTCTATTTCCATATCAGGAAGTGACTGAAAAAGCAAATGCTAAACTATACACCACAATCAATAGGAACAGGTAAGAAATTAATATCATATACTAATATCGGTATATACAACAGTTTCAGTTATCATATATACAACAGTTTCATTAGAAAATGATAACCATATATTAAAATGCAATATTTTGAAAAATAATTAAGTAACAAACTTAATTGTGTGTCTAAATTGTGTGTCACAAAGTGTCCTTGTTATGACGGCGTAGAATTACTATCACATGGTGGTACTGACTCATTTGATCACATATAATGTCCTAAACGCTAAATTTCAAAATCTGTGGATTGGTAGAGGTAACAGATTACGGACTTCGTACAGAGAAGCAACTTGAAAAGCTCTTGAAAACCTCTTGAGAACAATTGATTTGACATCATTGGATTACTGTTTTGAAATAGTAGAAATGTTCGGAATATTGAACATGGAATCCAGTTCGGGGCTTGATTTACATAGCAAACAAACAATCGAGAGTAAACACTTTTGTCTTGAACGTTTCTAAAGTCAGCTGTTTATTTTGAACGTAATTTTTAAACATTTTTTTACTTTCCCAATTTTTGGACACTTCAACATCTATGTTGAGAAAGCTAAAAAGAGCTCAAATAATGAAGGTTTGGTTCAACTCCTAGGCTGAATCTCGTTCGGTAAAACAGTTCCGAAATTCAAAACTGTATCGGTGGACAAAAGGAAAACTGAATACGTTCATTTTAAATTGCTTTATTTGAATTAAAAAAAATTAGTCTCAATTGACAAATTCCCATATTTTCCAAATCATGACATAACTAAATTTTCACCTGAAATATACAGTATTTAGATGAATACAATGATTCCAATATACTACAATATAAAGGCAAAAGTTCTGTATTGGTGGCTGGTTACATTTGTGGTTCAATGAAGTCTGATGTCTTTTTCTGCAATAATCGACATTTAATTTTGCTCTGTGAACAGGATTACCAATTTTCTGAAAAGTGTTCTCCAAAACTGAAAAAAAGAGTAATATACGCCAAAAGAAATAAAGGTTTGTAATTTCACCATGGAGTTCAGCACAAGAATAATTAATAAAGGTTAATCAGAAATACTAACCTTTGTTAAAAGACCTCGTATTAATGTGAAGTAAGATACAGGTGGATCATAGACAATTCCTAGTTTTTTCCAATAGTTATTGTTCCGGTTTGAATACCTGGAAGAAAAAAAGTAACGATGAAAACATTTTTTGGATTAAACTTTGCATGCAGTGCATTGTTTTTCGCTTAATTAATATGCAAGTATATTCTGAATTTTCCGCAAAGGAGGGGAAAAGTAAGGAAAAACAAAAAATCGTGAACAATCCGCAAGTCATTTAAACGTAATGCTTAAATACATTGTTTGTGCATTTGGGTAAAAGTGTAACTCATGATTACAAAGTGTGAAATGCATGAAAGTGATTGAGACATCAAGAAAAAATAAAGTAATAAATCAATTCATTGTAATTAATCTATAATTATAGATTAAACATTCAGAATTGTTAAAGTTGAATAACATTTGGCTACAAATTGACTAATTCAAAATCAGAAGAAAAAAGGACTTGAGGTGTCTTCAGGGTATTTTGTCCTTTATTTTATACCAATTATTAGGAATATCCAATTAATAAATTTTTTTTAGAATCAGATGCAAAAAAGATGCATTGAAAACTACAAGTTTTGAAGGTGACCAGTTACCGAAAGGGACGTGGGTGGTTCAGTCAGTAGCGCGCCAGGCTCGTAATCTGCAGTTCCCAGGTCTGAGTTTCACCTGGGCCGGCGTTGAGATTTATCTCTGAAAACCTCTCTGCTCTCTCTAGGTGAGTAAGGGACACAGATGTGCTTGGAAAGACCGCCGCCTTTCGGATTGGACGTTAAGCCGTGGCCCCGTGTGCGGGAGAGCCATACCCTGTGCATATTAAAGAACATGCTGGATGGTCTTAAAGGGAGCTGCCATCTGTCTCCCAACATCTGTTGAATGGGCCACCTCCCCCCAACTTTCTCTGAGCACTCGGGTCCTTGTGACCTGGTCATTTATCCCATTGTGTGCAAAATAATGCCGCTCAGAGGTAATACAACCCAACCAACCCAGTTACTGAAATTTCAAAGGATCATGATTGTAAAATACAATTATGTAATTAACAATTTTATTCAAGCTTCGAAAATATTAGAAATAGAGTTTGCTTAACTAAGATTAATTCAACTTCAATAATATGCAAATAAATCTCAGGATAGCAGATTTCAGCTTACTCTTTTTCAAACTGATTGGTGTTACGTTAGTGATTTAGATTTGCTTTTTTTTTTATCAAATGGTTGAAACGAATGGATTTTTTGGAAATGTATTTTATCTGTTCGAAAAATTGCTTTTTTGTTTACTTTTCTAAAATGACGAAAAAACGACTATTCCCCCCATTGAGAGAAAACGGAAACAAATAATTGAATGCTTTTACTCACTTTATAACTCGCGATCGTTTTTTGAAAGTTTGTGATATCACATTTCCTGCAGAGGTTTACGTCACCCATGATGCTGGAAGTGTGTATTTTGGAACGTAATTATGCTAATAACTCTTAAGGTAAAGGCAGGATTTCCTCTACACTTCTCGGACGTAAGAAAAAAACCAGAATTTCAATACCCCACTTACAAACATATCCAAGGTGATCCACTTGTTATATGTAGCGTTGTCAATTTATAGAATTTTATATTTCCGTTGATCGTATTAGAAATGGGATATCATCTTTTATAAAATGCTTTACCTGCTTTACCTACTTGGTTAGCGTTCCAGGATCATAATTGGCAGCGTTCCAGGATCGTAATCTGGGAGTTCCTAGGTTCGAGCCTCAAGTATGCCTGCATTGAGGTTTGTCTCCGCTAACCGCCACTCTTTACTCGGCGTTAATAATGTTCCCATATGCAGGACATATGTACTCAGATCACGTCATAGAACACGCAGGATATCGTTGATGGTAGGATCACATCTGTCTCCTAACAGCTCTCCAGTAAGTCCCTTTCCTCTACCCAAATCTGAGCTCTTGAGGTCCTGTGCCCTACTCATTTATTCCGTTGTGTAGACAAATGTGCCGCTCAGACTTTAACAAGAAATTTGTTCTAATCCGATTGTTGGTGCTCACGGGCAACAAAAGTAAAACATTTTTTCAGAGTCGGTGAGATCAAGTATCTTACTCACCGTGCAACAACACCGCCCAAGATCACCGTGCGTACTCAGAAGGAGTTCAAAAATACCACGTAAAGTCATAATTGGGGAATGAGGAAGGGAAGAGTTGACAGGCTTGAATTAACCAATGTACTGAGTCTAAGATCTTTGGATGCTCTCTTTAGAAATTATTTGTTATTCAAACACTTAAGACGATGGTGGGAGGGAAAGTTATAACCCTACAGCTTCACAATTTGATACACCACTTTTGTAGAACATAACGTTTGTTTCGCGTTTTTGTAACTCCGATAATGGAACTCGTAACCTATTCGCTTGTGTCCCAATGTACAGAACTGGAAAAAAATTAACCAATGTACTGGGACTATTTGTCTTAATTGAATTGTCAGAATATTGGATAATCCCACGCATATATGATATAACTAGAATTCAATCTTGACTGCGTTTTCCTGCCTGTGACCTGTACTTACCTGCAATACTCCTGCAATTGGAAAAGCATTTAGATGCATTTGGAGAATATCTAATCTGATCATGTAACTTTAGCATTGAGAGTATTCACTTGAGGTATAAGAAGAAATATCTGATGGAATAATATTTTATATTTGGATGTAGCTTTTGCAAATCAACACTAACATTGTGCCCCGAGTTTCCATCTCCTTTCGTATGCACTCGGATATCTGACAAACATGAACCAGAATTTGGCAAACGTTTCATTGGAGCATTGGTTAGTAGTAAGAGCAATATGAGCCTTAACAATAGTTAACAAATAGCTTCATTGTGCTTACATACTTATCTGCTGAACATTTTGATATCAGGACGTTCTCGTTGCTAGATTATGAGTTCATTTATATATCCTGTTATCATTAATAGTACTCTGTCATTGCTCGATCATACGCCCTTGACATTTTCTGATAAATGTCTTTTATCAACATTTGAGGCTTCATGCAAGTGGATTATGCTAAAGCTTCGCAAGACTAGAAATATTTGGATATCAGGTTTCATAACCCGATCCAAACAAGTATCAATAGTGAAAACTACGAAGTCCAATTGCCTGGCGAATATGCTTTGATTAAAACGGATAAAATTCTCTTTATCAAAAAGAAAAAAAATCATAATTTGCTTCCTACAAGGAGGAGTAAGATATTCATTTAAGACTGTCATTGTAAACACCTTGATCACTACTCTTCACTCTTTAAATATCAAATTTACTATATAGCCAAATAGCGTTCTTGGTTACTAATCAAAGGGACCTAGGTTTGATCCTTGGATAAAACTTGCACGTTATCTTGTACTGTCTTTCTGCTGAAGTCTCGCCTTCCTCACAGACTTTCTCTATCGCGTATAATATTGACATGTTTCTGTGGCAAATAGCTTTTTAAATGGGAGTTATTATTAAAAACTTTAGTTAATATTTTTAAAGTTCTAACTTAGCGCTCATTAACAGTAGAAATTTCAACTAATGGCGATTCAGAAAATGCGACTAGTAATATTTTATTTTTATCTACATAATCCCCCAAACATTTTCTGGGGGGGAGGCTGCTTCAGCCAGTAGCGTGCCAGACGCGTAATCTGTAGTTCCCAGCTTCGAGTCTCACCTTGACTAGCATTGAGATTTATCTCTGCGAAACACCTTAACCTTGGTCATTAGGGAACACCTGGCTTGGATGGAAACAATAGGCTTGGAAACATTAGGCTAAGGAACATTAGGCTTGGAAACATTAGGCTTAGGAACATTAGGCTTGGAAAGGCCGTCGTCCGTCGAAAGGGACATTAAGCCGTGTCCGCATGTGGGGGAGAGGGCCCCACCCTGTGTGTGTTAAAGAACAACTGAATGGATTTGACGAGAGAATATCCATCTGTCTTCTAATAGCTGTCCAGTGGGTCCCTTTCTGTTTGCCGCCGGGGTCCTTGTGACCTGCCTATTGTGTGCAAAAGAGTGGCGTTCAGAGGTAAAAACAACCAAAATATTTTCATTTTAGTTCTAAACGTAAGAAGGTGAATATTCACGGATGGACAAATAGAGAGACTGTAAAGTGAAAACAAGTTTCCTTTCTCCTCGAAATACGCTAAGAGCAAAAAAATTTCGTTGGTGTTCTTCTATGTTTAGATAAACTGTAAAAACTGATACTTGTAACATTTATTGTGCAACAGCATCATGATCAGACGATGAAAACGATCTTCCAGAAGTGATTGTTTACGTAGACATAGGTTCTAATAATTAATCAGCTCACTTATTTAACACTAACTATAACGAAATCTAACTTTGAAACAGTGCATTAGCTATTGGGAGAATAAAAGCGAAGTGTCAACATTAGGGCGAAAGCTTTCAATTGATTCTAGCAGCCGACTTATCAGAATCGTTACGCTCGTCAGTCAAAGTATTCAAGGTCTTTGAATACACATTTTTGACTACATTTACTACTCTGAAATCTATTTTGAGCAAAGACGAACTGTTGGAATGGCTCAAAAATTTCGAGCTCTTAACCTCGCCAGTTATCTCATCTTAAAAAAAGTTTGATTTTTACTTTGTTGTTTGTCTGCCGATAGAAGTGGTTCCCAGCCCTTTTGAGCTGAACGCTTCCTTTTGCCAAGTATTATTTTTCTAATGTAATGTTCATGGAAACCTATACTTTCTTCCATGAAAGACGACACCAATGGTGTGGTATTTTTTTTTGGCCAAGCTTGCCTATCTTCGACAATAATGGATCTTTGTTTGAAATGGTGGTAAAAAGTATTAGAGATTTCTGTTCATAAAAATTGGTTTTCGGTAGTATGCGGATTATTCATAGGGACAGAATTCTTCATGAATTTGCATAAGAAATTATAAATTATTCAAATCCTGGGAATATAGTGGCCAACACCACTGAATTTCAAATCGTTCGGGATATCAATTACAGATGAATGACTTTATCATGAAACGGTTCAATTTGGAAATAAAGGGCGACAATCGCCGTATGTGACCTTGAATCTTCTTCTTGTTAAAATGATTTTCTATATTCACTTCCATCCCTTGAAAACCTGAATGTTAGCGTTCAATATTTACTTTTTCGTCCAAGAGAATTGGTCCAGTAATTAAAGTAGATGAAGTAGTGCCCCCCACGATACATTTTTAGGAATGCAAAAGCGTCTCCATGATTGTGTGGGTGCTTCATATAAGCATATTATGTTTATTTACGTATATGTTGAGAAGGAAGTGCTCTTCATTGGTGAACTAAATTCTATAAATAGCTGTTGGGATATCTTGTGATTTTGACGAAATCAACCACAAAAGGTTGCATTTTTATATATTTTTCCACATCATAAAGAAATTATTATATCTGAACTATATCAGTAAGATATATTATAAAAAAATATACTGATATGTTTTCAGATGCAAATTCTAATTTAAAAATAATTCGTAACTGGTTTAATGGTAATTTATTGAATGTTAATTTAAATAAGGCAAAAGTTTATAAGGCGTTTATAAGGTAATTTAATAAGGCGTCCCATGGCCGAGTGTTTAGCGCGCTTGGCTATTGACCTAAGGGACCTGGGTTCGAGCCCCGGGTAAGGCATGGATGTATGTGTCGTTTTTCTGCTGAGGCCCTGCCATCCTCTCAGATCCTTCTACTATGGCATATAAACTGACAGGCTCCTGTCAGACCTCTGTGGCAAGCAGCTGCTTGAAGGGGTATTTATTTAAAAGCTATATTCTTCTATTTAAAGAAAAATAACTTAATTTCAAGTATATTATATAATAATAAATTTATTTTTTATGAATTATATTGTCAAAATAATGAGGAATGTAATTTTCCTGAAATACTCATAGTATGCTATCGTTAGCGTTCAATATTTCCTTTTCCACTGAAGAAAATTGGTCCAGTAATTAAAGTAGATGTAGTAGTGCCCCCATGGTACATTTTTACGAATGCAAAAGCATCTCCATGATTGTGTGGGTGCTTCGTATAAGCATATTATCTTTATTTACGTACATGTTGAGAAGGAAGTGCGCTTCATTGGTGAACTAAATGTTATAAATAGCTGTTGGGTTACTGTCAGGTTTTGATGCGATACATAGATATAATTTTGTCATTTCATGTATATATTTGTATTTGACCTTGCATTGTAATCCTTTAATGTGAAACTGTTTCCTTTCTTCCACCACTGACTAAAGCTGTTTATGGCTAACGCGTTTTCCTGTAATCAGCAAGACAGGTTTATGGTACCTGATCGTCAGTAATCGGTCCCCTTTCCGGCCTGATTCTTTGATCGGCGAGCGTTGGCCAGATGACCATCCCTTGGTTCAGGGAGGTCGGCACAGGATGCAGAACGTCGGACGGCCCGTGAGAATGTCAGGTAGTTGTGAGTTAGTAACTGTCTGGAGCAGACGTAGACGGCGGCTGCTCGGTGAATAGATTACTCACGAGGTGAGAGGTTTTGCCTCTGTTAGGTGCGTAGAGTCCGAACCTGTTAAGCAATATGCACTTGGTTGTTTGTAACCAATTTAGCCAGTAGCCAAAGTCAGTACTCGGGAAGACTGTAAATATCATCCTAAATAAATCTTTTTGTTACTGTTTTCAACTGGAAGTGGGTTATCATTCTGCAATTCTCAAACGTTGAAAGCCCAATACAGAACGAACCAAAATCTTACTTTCATATCTGTGGACGCCGTGGATCAATTACATTCTACCAACCCCAGGAACCGATAATTTGGTGAACTAAATGTTATAAATAGCTAATGGGTTACCTTGCAATTTTGACGAAATCAACCACAAAAGTTGACACTTCTATATTTGTCCACAGAGTTTAGATATAACAATTCCTGAATGATAACATTAAGATAGACCAGCAAGAATTATACTGATATGTTTTCAGATGCAAATTCTAATTTAAAAATAATTCGCAACTGGTTTAATGGTAATTTATTAAATATTAATTTAAATAAGGCAAAAGCTATATTCTTCTATTTAAAGAAAAATAGCTTAATTTCAACTATATTAAATAATAATAATATAATTCATGAAAAATTAATTTGTCAAAATAATGAGGAATGTCATTGTCCTGAAATATCCATAGTATCATCTGTCAACTACTTAAACAAGTATCAAAATCAAATGCCTAACTTTATTTTTTAAATTTTAAAAAGAAACTTGATGCCTTTGTTTCTAGATGCTTGCGGAGTATATTGGGCTTTAGAGGTGGTTTGACTTTGTAAGTAATGATGAGGTTAGAAGAAGGAGTCATCACTTCCTTTGAGTAACATTTTGTAGAGAAAGAGACTGCTTTGGTTTGGCCACATTACCCGTATGCACAACTGCAGATTAGCAACAAGACTATGAACAGTGTGCCAAAAGGCTTCAGGAAATGGTAGAGACTTAGTCTGCAATGGGCAGACAATGTCAAACAGGACCTTGCTAGAAGTGGCCTACTGCAGCATATACAGCTGAGAACAGACATGTCTGTAGAGGAAAATGACACAGTCTGGTAGAACCTCCATAGACCATAGCTGCATGGGTATGTACATATGTATGTATGTATGTATGTATGTTCTATAACAACATATTCATTACTTTCAGTGCAAAACAAAATCAATAATTATTGGTATTTAAAACTACTACGCTTTTTCTGATGACTCAACAATGGAGCAGTGCAAAATTCCATATTAACTTTATTCTTAACTAAGCTAATGAATTTACACTCTTCAATATTTCAACTGTTTATTTCCCACTGAAAATAATAAGCTTTCCCATAAAAATTTCTGACAACATCCTACCAGTAAAGAACTCCACAGATTAGAAGAATCCATTGCAACCAGACAGGGAAGCTGATTAGTCCCAACAACTCCATGGTGATGGCAGAGATCCTTTAGCTTCCAAACGCAGCAGCGAAGCGCACACACTCAAGTGACAGGAACTGGCTCTGATCGTTAACATGAGTCTCACTTATCTACAATCATTTCATTTGTACGTGATAAAGAATACGTCAAAACGAATACGTCATTCGAAGGTCATAGTGTGTCTGCTACTTCTCAACTCCAGATAGGAAGGAAAACAGATTATATTGCAACAGAATTACGAATTGTTTCGCAATATGTTTTCTAGCATCGTGCTGGTCCACGCAAATATTTGTTGTGTTCATTTTTTCATGGCTTTGCGGCATAGGTGCCGACTACACGGGGGTTACTTAGACACGGGGCAAAAGTATCTTTTCGCCCCGTATCATTTTAAAGTAAAAAAAAAATATTATATTTTACATCCTATGTCGTGCAAAACAAAATCCAAATCGACATAATATAAAATATGCACTATAAATCCAAATCGATACAATATAAAATATACATTATAAATCCAAATCGATGCAATATAAAATATACCAGGTGATCCAAAAGTAACAGAAAAAGTAAAAATGCAATAATTTGAAAAGTATAGGCAGTAGCATGATGCGGTTTTCACAGAAAGACATGGAATTTTTTTGATGACGAAAAATTTTATTGCCAGAATAGTTACATTTGTCAACGATAGATGGCGTTGTAGCGGTCCCGGAGTTGCTGCCTGTCGCTATTTAAACAGATCCTCTGGCCTCCGCTCCTCAAACGGTGCGAGTCTGCGAACATTGATCAATATAAGTTTGCCATGAGGTACGTAAATTTCAGATGTAGTGAATACTGAAGTTAAACTTTCAGCATTTAACGTTTATTACCGAAGTTAAACGTTCTGCCAAGGTGAGGCATGTTATCGTTACGAGATAAAGCACTTTTAGTTTCAGCTCTATTATCAGAACTCCGAATGTGCAAGTGCGGCTTTGCGCACCTGTCGTTCGATGCGGGGTATTAGAAGTGGAAAGGGACCGATGTCTTGTTCCTCACTGATAGCTATGATGGAAAGGTTTGAGGACACTGGCAGTTTGGAAAAAAAACTATTGCAGTTGTGCATGAGGTCGAACACGAGGCCGACTCACAATCGACAGCTTCTGCACAAGGGGAATGCAGTGCGCGTGAAATTTCAAGACGAAGTGGCATTTCGTACGGGATTGTGTGGCGATCACTCAGGATCATCCACAAAAGGTATCCTTATAAAATCCAACACATACACGAACTGAAACCAACCGATTTCGAAAATGGTCATGAATTTGCAAATTGGGCTTTTCAATAGATGGAAAACAACGCGGACTGGCTGTCAAACGTACTGTGGACTGACGAGATGCACATTTCACTTAATGGAAGTGTAAATGCACACAACTGCCGCATCTGGGAGGGAGAGAATCCACACGCGATTGTGGAAACCCCTTTGCATCAGCCAAAGGTGACAGCGTGGTGCGAGTTCACTGCATCAATCATTATAGGCCCCTTTTTCTTTGCGGAAGTCCACAGCGGTACATTTCGAACTGTTACTGTCACAGGTGAATGTTATGCAGCGCTTTTAAGAGACAGCATCATTCCTTCCTTGCAAGAGAGGCAAGTGCTCCATAGTGTAACATTCATGCAGGATGGAGTGCCTCCACACATCACAGGTCCTGTCCAGCACCTGCTGCGATCGACATTTGGTGATGACCGTGTTCTCAGTCGCTCTTTCCCACACAAATGGCCACCAAGGTCTCCAGACCTTACACCTTGTGACTATTGGTTATGGGGCTACTTGAAGTCACAGGTGTACAGAGGTCGGCTGACGTCATTGGCCATGTTGAAAGAATCTATTCGCCATCATGTGACAGGAAATACAGCGGAAACCCTCTTCGATGCTGTGCAGAGTGTCATGCCACGTCTGATGGCCATTCTCATGAATGACGGCTGTCACATTGAACATTTGTAATCCTAGCTGCGTTGTGAACTGTGATGCGCCACTGTACAAGGTTCAAGGTTCAAGGTGTTGTATATATGGTGAAATTAGCCTCCAGAGAAGGGGCTACCTACACCAGTCACAACGGAATAGTGAGATAGCGGAAGCAGAAAAATCTACCTCTCAGCTATCCCTCAGAAAAAAAAAAACAAAAAACAAGGCTCTATTCAGAACAATGTAAAATGCAGGATATTAGACCTTGCAGAGGAGGCCAATGTTCTGAAAGAAGTCAGTGACCATACGGAAGCACTCTCGCTGCAGCTTCGCATTGTCATTGTTGCCAAGAAGAGTGGTAATAGTGTTGCCAAGTGGTAATGTTCAGTGGTTCTGATAGCATGAAGCTCCTGGAACAAAGCTTCTCATTCGGCATTGTAGTGGGTGCAGTTGAGCAGAATGTGTGATACAGTCTCAGGTGTGCTGCAAGTGGAACAGTCTGGGTTGTAAACTCTGCCAAGAGTGTGAAGTGTAGAATTGCTGTAGATGACACCAACTTGGAGACGATGAAGGAGGGTCTCTTCAGATCTGTGGAGATTACTGAGGTTAGGAGCAGTGAGAGAAGGTTCAACCAGGTACCTGAATGAGAAACAGCTACTGTCCTTCTGCCACTGAGCAAGACGAAACTGGCTCATTAGATGTGAGACAGAGCTCTTGCAGTCGCTGAGAGAGAGAGGGTAATTAGTTACACACCTCTGACTCCCCAACGCTTCCTTCGCGGAGTGATCAGCGAGCTCATTTCCAGGTATTCCTACGTGGGATGGGATCCACTGGAAATGGACCGTGATTCCGGCAGAAGTGACCATGGTGCAAGTCTCCATAATCTCCTGGATGAGGAAGGGGTTGCAGCTCTTGCTGTCTCACTTCTGGAGAGCTTCCAAGGCTGGCTTGCTATCACAGAGGATGACAAATTTCCACTCTTGAGGTTGAGGATGAAAAGTACAGCCTGAAGAATAGCATGAAGCTCTGCACAGGTGGAGGAGGCTTGATGCGGGAGATAGAAACCTTTGGTGATGCCAATATCGGGGATGGCAAAGGCAGAGGCACCACGTTGTCTCTCCCAGTCCACAGATCCATCAGTGTAGACCTCAGTACATCTCTCATATCGTTCAGTGACATTGGAGGTGGAGAGAAGTCTGATGGCCAATGGATCAGAGTCACTCTTCCGATCAAGTGAAGGGATAATGACATTGATCATAAGATCACTGTTCCTCCAGGGTAGAAGGTCGGGGAAGAGAGTATTGCCAGCATCCAGCATCTGTCCTTGCCAATTCGTGCGTTTGGAGCTGGCAGGAAGGACTCGGTTGTAGAAGTCCTTTGCAGACAGGGCGATGGCAGAGTGAGACCTGTCATGCAACTTCTTGAGAAGTTCATGATTAGGGTGCAGGGAATGGAGCCTCGAGAGATGACACAGTATATCTCTCTTCGAGTGCAGGTGGAAAGGCATGTCATCAGCCTCTGCAATGATAGACACATTAGGTGTGTTAGGGCAGAGGTGCAGAGACATAGTGAGGACAACCAACTTGCTGAGCAGTGTAGGAAAGGCATTGCACAGAAGGTGACCACTGTAGTTGACGTGGGAGAGGATCAAGTACTGGTACAAGACCAGGAGAGTCTTTCAGGAACTTCTCCAGTGGGTACCAACAAGGAAAGACAGTATATTTCCCTGTGCAGTGGCAACTGTCTTAAGATGCTGGATGTGAGGCCACCAGCTCAGCCTGCTGTCCAGAACCACACCAAGGAACTTATGCTGATGGATGGCCTTGATGTGATCTGGCCCAAGCAAGAGGTCAGGGTAGGTGGGTGGAAGGCTTCTCCTCATGAGAACCATGGCCACAGTCTTATCAGTGGAAAGAGTGAGGCTTAGGTTTTCGAAGAACTTGACGACTGTGTCCTCAGCTCGTTTCATCACGAGCTGAGCATGGTAGGGGTCCTGGCTAGGGAGCCAGATGAAGATATCGTCTGTGTACCCACTCTATCCTAGAGTTTAGAGGGAAGGCCTGACATTAAGATGTTCAGTAACATCGGGCTGAGGACACCCCCTTGAGGTACTCCATGATTGATGTTTTGGGAGATGCTGAGCATGTTGCCCAACTTCACGTGAACAATCCTGTTGGAGAGGTATGTTGCGATCCACTTGATGATATTGCCTCTGAGGCTGAGATCATGGAGCCTGCAGAGAATATCCGAGTGGGACAGGGAATCAAATGCCTTCTCGATGTCGGAGAAGACAGCAACAGTAGTCTCTCCCATGGACCACGCCTGATCAGCAGCAGAGATGAAGTCGATGAGATTGTCCGACGTGCACCTCCCTTTTCGGAAACCCAAGAGGCTGTCAGGGAGGAGGCCATTGGACTCTAGAAACCATTCCAGGCGTCCAAGACCAATCTCTCTAGGATCTTGCAGAGGCAAGATGATAGAGCAATGGGCCTGTAAGAGGAGAGAGGTCAGTGGTGGGTTTCCCCTGCTTCAAGATAGGCACGATGTGTGTTGCCTTCCATGACTCAGGTACTGTGCAGGTGGTCCAGGAGTGATTGAAGGCTTTAAAAAGCACAAGCAGAGCCTCAGGTGACAGGTTAGCTGAGTATAGCTGACGCCATCAGGGCCTGGGGCCGACGAGCTCTTTGAAGCCCCAATACCAGAGGTGAGTTCCTGCAAGGTGAAATGATCATTATAGCAAGGCTCAGTCCCAGAGCAGGGCTGCTGAGCCATATCCTGATCAATCACTGGAAGGATATCCTGATCAATCACTGGAGGAAGGGAAGATGTGAGGATGATGCAAAAAGGCATTAGTAGTGGTGGCTAAGTCCTCCCCATGGAATAGGGCAAGGTTATGGAAGGGGAGGGCAGGCTCGGCTTCCCTGTCAGGTTCCTGATGAACTTCCAGACTTTCCCAGAAGGGGTGAAGACCTTGATGCTGGAGCAGAAAGATCGCCACCTGAACCTTTCACGCCGATTAAGGTACCTTATGGTCGCTGCATGTAGCCTTCTAGTATGAAGAATGTCTGGAAATCTACCAGAGCAGAGGGCACGCCTTTCGGCTCGGCGGTGAATGGTACAAAGCCACTTGTAGTGGATATCTGGAGGGGGAAGATGCCCGGGTATAGATATCGTAATAGTGCAGGCATCAGAGGCAGCAGTGAGAGCCTCCAACACTGCGCTGAGATCTGTAGATTCGATGGCAGCGAGTCCTTCAGACGAGATCAGCTGATAGAGCTGCCAGTCGATAAGCTTTGACGTTCTTCTCGGGGCTGCACGTCCCTTGGGAAGCAAGGAGATGTGCAGCGGGAAGTGGTCACTGCCCCAGGTGTCAGGGTCAACTGACCAGCTGAGGCTTTGACCAATGCTGGAAGAACAGAGGGTCAGATCAATGGAGCTGTAGGTACTCAGAGGTCTGTAGAACGTGGAAGAGCCATCGTTGGCGATAAAGAGAGTGTGCTGTAAGATGACATTATTGATATCCTCCCCTCGCTGATCACTAATGTCTCTGCCCCAGGATGGGCTGTGGGCATTAAGGTCCCCACAGAGAATCCAGGGCTGAGGGCACTGCAAAAGAATATCCTGTAAAGTGGATACAGGAAAGGCAGTGCAAGCCTGGATGCAACAGGATATCAGAGTAATATCATGGCTGTTCAGCCAGATTCGGCATGCTACGAAATCACTGTTCTCATCAGTGAAAGTGAGATCAATAGCATGATGAGTGACATTCTTTTGCACAAGAATCGCCGCATTGCGGGAGAGTGGATGACTCTTGCTCGTGTGCACAATATAGGGATGGAAGACATAGTGATCAGGATGGTTGGCCTCACAGAGAGCAAGGATGGGAACTGGCATGATGTTGATGTAGTTCCAGACGTCAACAGCCTTGCTCCTGAAGCCCCTGCAGTTCCACTGAAGGATGAAGGGGATGTTAGTCACTCCGTTGGCTATGCCCATTGCCGGGTGGCAATAACGAACCTTGGGGAAAAGCTAGTCAGCACTGAGTGTCTAGCAGTCCACAAAGTGTGAAATGAGGGAGGCCAACTGATTGAGGATCGTCAGAGTTCGAGGTAGAGACTCCTCAGGTAGTGCGGAGGTTACGACCTTGATGACATCCACAAGTAGAGAGAAAATGGTAGGCAGAAGAACCGTGTCTCTGTGGTCCTTCCTGAAATCCTGATGCGTCAAGGAAGAGGAGGGCTTCTTCAGATCAGGCCAACAAGCAGCCCTGTTCTTCCTTGTCGTCTGTACCTTCTAGGCTAACTGCTTGGTCTGAATCCTGCACCATGGAGGTACCTGCAGCACAAGGGGCCTCTTGGACAGAGGGCACCACCACAGGAAGGTTAATGACAGGGGCCAGGGGAGCAGCAGGAGCAGACGGTGCCTGTGGTTCAAGCACAGGCATCTCTGTTGACGCTACCTCCTTGGCAGCAGCAAAGCTGACTGAGGGGCCAAAGAGAGAACTGCTGCATGCGGACTTCTTAGGTGGTGGGGGTGTCACTATGGAGCTTGTAAGAGGGACCTTCCCAACCTTGGCGCTGTGCAAAGAGTGCACAGGACCAACGGCTTCCCTCTTCTTCTCACAGGCAAGCTTCCTGGCGCAGCACCCAGAAAAGGTGGCGGCATGAGGTCCACCACAGTTAGCACAGATAGAGGGCTCATTGTGCTTGCACTGCTTGTGGGAGTGAGGCCCACTGCAGTGATCACTATATTTCTGCAATTCTTTACAATGTGCCTGAATCGTTAACACTTCAGGCACTGAGGTGGAGCCTTGTTGCAAGGCTTCACTGGGATCCGGTGAAAGCTCAGGACAGCGTTCCCAGGTAAGGGGAATTCATTGAAGGTAAGGCCTATCATCCTAAGGGGAATCTTGTTGACCCCAGAATCCGAGGGAAGATAGCGGTACATACGACGGACCGCTGTCACTCTCTGATCCGAGAGGGCATCAAGAATCATCTCATCAGTAAGGGAGGTGTCAATACTTTCTATGAGGCCCTGTGGCAGGCAGTAAGAGACTGGGCAATCTACAGATACGGGGATACCCAGAATGGAGATGGTGCACAGATGCTTCTCAGCAAGTTCGGAAGAGCTGACCTTGACGAGAAGGCTTTCCGTCTCCAAGTAATAAGCGTCCACAATCCGTGACCGAATAATCTTCACAATCTCTGTGGAGATGGAATTCGGGTTGTAGGAGATGGGGTTTGGGTTGTAGGAGCTCATGAGACGAGAGGAGGCCGAGGTCACAATAAGAGGAATAGGCTTGGTGCTCTTCCTCTTATGGTTGACCACGACGAAACCGTCATCAGAGTCCACAGGCAGCTTCTGATCGACGTCCATCATATTGGAAATGTCGATGAGTGGCTGCTCAACCTCAGAAGTATCTGCTGGGGGAGGGCTGGCAGAGGAAGGGTCTGCAAAAACACAGTCATTTACACTTGACGATGCAATAGCAGCACCAGCTGCAGGGACCCCAACAGATAAGACCGTGGCTGTGGACGCCGAGGTGATGGATGAAGAGGTAGCTGGGCCACACAGCCAGTGGCGGAGGAGGTCTCTCCACTCACAGAAGTAGAGAGGCCCTGCCCTTCAGAAGAAACATTTGAGGGGCCAGAAGGACGGCTTTCCGAGGGAGGGTCAGCTATAACACTGTCAATTTCAGTTGACGGTGCAATAGCAGCACCAACCACGGAGGCCCCATGAGAAAAAACTGAGGCCGTGGACACCGTGTTGACGGGAGAGGAAATAGCTTGGGAAGGGCTGGCGGAAGAGGAGGCCTCTCCACTCACAGAAGCAGAAGTGGAGAGGCCCAGCCCTTCAGAAGAAACGCTTGAGGGGCCATCAGCAGGAGAACAGGGAGACCGCAAGAGAGTCTTGCCCCTGGGCACTGAGAGAGAGCGCGAGGGGCACGACAACTTGTCAGGAGAACCAACGGAGGTTCTCCTCTCCCTGGAGTAGGGTTCTCTGAGGCAAGGCACAGGAAGTCTTTGCCACAGTGGGCCGCGACACTCTAGGGACAGTATGCTTAGCAGGAGGGTCTGAGGGCACAGTCAGGCGAGCTGACAGAACCACCTTTCTTACACTTAAATCCTGGGTGTGTACGATCCTGGGTGTGTACGAATCATACCCAGAGTCTAAGCAAGAGCACGAAAAAAAAATTAAAACTACAGTAGAATAGAAAAAAATCACTTACCAAAGGCAGGTGGTGAAACCGTTGAACAGCAACAGGAAGCAGCAAGAGACAGTGAAGACATAACCTAAATGTCAGCAAAGAAAGTAGTGAGTCTACTAAAGACCACTACAGACTATGCTATACAATACTGAACCAAAGAGTCGGCGAAAAAAGTACTCTGAGGTCAAGTCGGGAGCTCGAAAACGCACGTCTGTAGCTCTCAGTGGTCGCAGAGCAAAGGGGTATCTTTTCGCCCCGTATCATTTTAAAGCAAAAAAAAAAGCAATTTTTATGTTTTACGTCTTATATCGTGCAAAACAAAATCCAAATCGACACAATATAAAATATACATTATAAATCCAAATCGATACGCATACATAGTGAACTGTGAAAGACAATAATTTTTACATCAATTACGATTCCTGTTTTAGTTGAGCTTGCAACGCTGAATAAGGGTTGTTCTGTACTGTTCTAGCACTGAGGTAGTGCCAGAGGTCTGTTTAACTAGTTCGTGTGTGTTCAGTTAATGCAGTACAAGCGACTCGTAGAAGCAGACCGGATCTAGAAAAAAGAAGGGGGTGGGGTTGGGGGAGTGACGCAACTGAGCTAGAAAAAAGTTAAAAAAGGGTGAGGGACTAGAGACTGAATTTCCCTTGCAATATAACATCTTCCCTTCCGTTTCTGGTTTTTCTTTAAAACATTTGTTTTGAAAAATGCGTAAATTATGCATAAGTTTAATAATTTGTTTTCCCTTCATTACCCTTGATATCACTGAGGGGAGAGGGGAGGAACTGCCCCCCAGATCCAAACTTGAACAAAAATATTTCTTCCCTCATGGTAAAAGTAAGAATGGGCGCTTTGCTTTGGGATGTTTAAAAAACATTGGTGTCGTATGAAATCCTAAGATGTCGCCTGACGGGTGTTTGCTTTTGCCATTGGTAACTCTTCTGATGTTATCGGTTGAAAAAACAAGATTAAAACAATAAAGTGGTAAAAGGTTTTTTGCGCATTAATTATCAAGTATAGGGATAAGGAAACTTTACCGATAATTTGAAAGTATATTACGGAATTATAAATTTATTTCGGAAAACTAATATAATAGAAACTAATATGTTAATCGCGAATAACCCATTACTTTACATTTGATAAATAATTATAGATAACTTTTGGTATTCTCATTTTTGTTTAATATATCCTTAGCTGAATTCGTTGTTTTCTGCTATTGAAATTTACCCGTTTTTTCTTATCAGATATTTACATACGAAATCTTCAGTCCGCCGAAAGCCACGAAGTTCTAATCGGATTGCATTGCGTATTTTTTCTGAAAATACGTCTGTCCTGATAAAAAGCAGGTATGATTTAATCAAGCCTCTTTAATTCTTTTCTGATTACCATTTTTGTCTTCACCCTCGAGGGGCAGGGGTTGGCTCAGTGAGGTACAATACCAGAGTCACAATCTGCAGTTCCCAGATTCGAGTATCACCTGTGCCAGAGCAGATATTTATGTCTGTGGAACTCCCACCTTTTGTATTAATGCGCATTAGCTTGGTTTTGTGCTTCTTTTCGAAAGCTTGCTGTTTGTGTTTTCTTGTGAAGCAGTTTTTCTCTGATCAAGTGATTCCGATTTCTAGCGCATTACGATGATAAATTTCGGTAAGAAGAAGAAAAATTCTCCAACGTCTTCTACGATTAAAGAGAAAAAAAAAACTTTACAATATGACACCTAAAAAAACGAAAACGGTGGAACTATGTGATACTTCTAAAATTGAAGAGGATCTGAAGTTGACATCTCAGTATGATGATTCTCCTACAAAATCTTCGGATTCTTCGGGTCCTTCTCCATCGAAAAATATCGAAAGAAACTCAACACTTGGATACTTTACGTGAATCTGGTGGAGGCAAAGAATCTTCATTGAAACTTAATAAGGCAAATGCTAACTTATCACACTCAAAGGTTACGAGCAATCAATCAAATAATGCGGGTTCAATTATAAACAGGAATAATACTGAAGTAGAAAAATATATTGTACTGTCTACAATAGAATAGGAATTTTATACATCTCCTGAATTAATACATGAAAGTAATAGCTCAAATAAATTCTTAGCATTAGTTATAACTGGTCTTAGTGACGTAGGGTTGGGTTGTTTTACCTCTGAGCGGCACATTTTTGCGCACCATGGGCTCAATGGTCAGGTCACATGGACCCCGAAGGATCAGAGAAGGTAGCCTCCCGTCAAGGCCATCCAACATGTTCTTTAACATGCACAGGGTATGGCTCTCCCGCATACGGAGCCACGGCTCAAAGTACCATCCGACGGACAGCGGCCTTTCGAAGCCCATCGGTGTCCCAGAGTGACCATCGGCAGGGTGGGGAAATTTGCGGAGATAAATCACAACGCTGAGCCAGCTGGGGCTCGAAATTGGGAACTACAGATTACGAACTTAGCACGCTACCGACTGAGCTACCCCCGCACCTAGGTATTGTGACAGCATCAGAGCAATAGATACTAAGAAAGTTACGGACTTTTTTTTCTAAAATGCTTGGAGAGCACATTGATGGCAAATTTATTTCCAATGGTCGCCTCCTTTTGCAAGCCAGAACTCATGAACAATTTGACAAAATTCTTCAGCTTAAATAAATTCCTTCTGTATCGGTGTTAGTAGAGCTACCAAAATTTAAACGAACTGTTTTAGGAACCACAGTAGGAGTTCCCAACAACACTGATGATAACTATGTTTTGGACCTGCTCGCTGATCAAAATGTAGTAAACGTCCGCAGAATGATGTATTATGAGCAGGATTTTAAAAGTAGAAATGAAACATTCTATTTTCCGGCAAACAAACTGAGCCTTGAATTTGAAGCTGAAAATCTCCCACTTTATATCTTCCTTGGTTTTTCAGAGGCATATTGTGCGAAATTACACCATTCCACCTAATATATGACTTCGATGCTGTCTTTTTGTTCACCTTGTATCACGTTGTAATGGTTCACAAAGTGTGCAAGCACAGGGTCTTGTAATGGTGTCATTTGGTGCAAAATGGTCAATTAGGTGTCATTTGTAATGCAAAACATCACTATAAAAACTGTCGCTCAAAATTATACAAAAGCCCTAATTGCTCCGAACCC
Organism: Ryuthela nishihirai; assembly: GCA_038380435.1. Taxonomy (NCBI): domain Eukaryota; kingdom Metazoa; phylum Arthropoda; class Arachnida; order Araneae; family Heptathelidae; genus Ryuthela; species Ryuthela nishihirai. The sequence continues at coordinate 13,909,372 of JAWZYU010000004.1, forward strand.
AACCCGGCAACGTGGTCCGGTTGCATTGTGAAACTTATTGCCTGTAAGGCCAAGATTATCCAAATGAACAGTAAACTCCGCTAACCACCCTTTGAATATATATATAGAATATAGTTAAAGAAAATAAAAGTGAGAACTTATGTTACGCACCTTACTATGAATGGTCGGTGTGAAATTCTCTCTCTTGATCGCTTTGATCCAAGCTTCTTTTTGAGAAATATCCTTAGGGAACTGAAATACGTGGATTTGAGCCCATTCCGATAGTTGCCTTTACACTTTGGCACTACACAAGAACTAGTTATAGCTGTAAACGCAAAAACAAACTCAAAAATATAGAAAACTAATCAACTCAATCAGGGTGATTCGATCGAAACTAAAACTATTCCAAAATGGCGACCGGAGCACCAATGTTCGTGGCGACACAGCTCTTCCGGCAAAAGAGTCCCTTGGCCTTCTCTCTGGTTGTCACGTTCGAAGGCCCCAAATAATTCCTCCTAACTAGAGAACCATCTAGTATTTAACACACGTACTACATTTAAAAAAAAAATGTTTTCCATGACTGGTCTCGAACCTCCAACCCTCACGTTTATTCATTAAGCCAAGGGTATTTATATGAAAGCAATGCTTAAAGGTAGATAGATGATCTCAGTAAAGAATAGATCATTATGTTTTTTATTCCTTATAAATTATATTTTTATTTCATGCAAATTAAGAACATATTTTTTGTTTATAAATGATTTTTTTAATCCTTGTAAATCACATTGGAAATTATTTTTTTTATTCCTTGTAAATGGCACTTAGAAATCAATTTGTAAGTACTCTATCTCCTGTGGACCACGTTTTACTGACGGGAAAAGAATTTACAATCTGAAAAGTCCTGCGAAACAGACCGCTGTTATTTAAAAATCCTTATATATTTGCGGAGAGCACATGGAATGTGATATTGGAGACACAGACACTTTATCATTTTAACAAAAAAATTTTGGAGTTATAGAAAAATTATATTTGCATTTTTTAATTGTTCGCTACACTTCTACATGTTATATAATTCAGTCTCTTCGTTTTTAAAAATATTTTTCACAAATTTAAATATCTCGTAATACATAATAATTTTTTTGGTTGTAAATTTGAAAATTTTTAAGTTTTTTATTTTTTTCTTTCTTAAAATATTTTTTACTGTATAAAAATTTTTTAATTTTATGTTTTTCCACTTTTAAAAATTTTTTCACATAAATTTTTCAATTTTACGTTTTAAAATTTTTCCTTTTTTTCATTTTGAAGTATTTTGTACTACATAATAATTTTCTCTGTTTTAAAATATTTTACGTTTTTCGAAGAAATTTGTAGCACGTAATAATAATTTCAATTTTACACGTTTTTAAACATTTACGCATATTTGAAAATTTTATTTCATTTTTTCATTTTTTATTACGTAATAATTTTTTAAACTTATTTTTTTCCCTTTCACAAATTTTGTACTGTATATTTTTTATTTCAATTTTGCGTTTTAATATTTTGGACCATAGAACAATTCTTCCATATCCATATTTTCAATTCTTAAGTTTTGCAGGACACGAAGGATAATATTGGAGACACAGATCAGAAGTCCTTATGTGTTAGCGGATGATTCACACTTTGATGAATCACCTCATTTTTCAAAGGTCCTTATGTGTTTGCGAAAACGGGAGGTAACGATGATTCACACCTTGATGAGTCAATGCGTTTACCAATGCGCTAAGTGTGATATTCGACTTCGATTCTTAAAGATGGTATACACCCCAAGAATTTTTCTCCCTCTCTGAATACCTTTAAAAATGACTCTTAATATTTTAAAACTTTTTCCTTCGAAACGTTGTAATGAATAAGTCTTATTTCATCCCATTAATTTGAATGATTAATTCTTTAACTCGCTAGTGTTTCGCAAATGGGCGGACATTGTTTTTTCTTCACTCTACCTCGATCATCTGTGTTTATCATACGTTATTCTGCTGCAGCCCTTGAGAAATAAATGTTTTATATCGGTAAACATTATTTTACATTTGGGAATTACATTTACATTCTTGAATTTCAGAAAAATTCTAATAAATAGTGTCAATGCTTTATTCCACTAGTAAAACTATAAGCCGACCACATTTTAGGCTCCTATTCATAAGAATTCAACACCATTCAACACCATAAGAAATTTCTTTGGAATAAAAAACGTTTACGTAATCGTACCATACACACCAAACCCGGGATACGTATAATACCTCCGATCCCGGGATTGACAGACTACTTCATTCATTCATTTACTCTGTAAAACACTGACTTACTCACTTACTTACATTCTAAATCGCTTACTTACCGCCTTATTCACTTTCTTACTCACTCACTAAATAACTTACTGTCTTATTCACTTACTTTTTTATTTACTTACTTACGCACTTTCTTACCGACTTCCATAATTTCTTAATTCATTTACCGCTTTACTCACACTCTTACCTATTGACTGCCTAACTCACTTTCCTATTTACTGACAGCCTTACACACCTACCGATGACTTATCCACACATTTATCAAATTATTTACTCACACAATTATTGATTTATTTACTCAGGCACTTACTGAATTACCTACTGACACACTTATTGAATTGTTTACTCATGCACTTACTGAATTACTTACTGACTCACATACTGACACACATACTGGCTTATACATTACTGACCTATTTACCGTACACTTGCAGACATACTACCTGAAAGTGACTTACTTACTTATTGACAGACTACTTCATTCATTCATTTACTCTGTAAAACACTGACTTACTCATTTACTTACATTCTAAGTCTCTTATTGACTGCCTTATTCATTTTCTTACTCACCCACTAAATAACTTACTGTCTTATTCACTTACTTTTTTATTTACCTACTTACGGACTTTCTTACTGACTTCCACACTTTCTTATTCATTAATTCACTTACCGCTTTACTTACTCACTCACTAAAACACTTACTGACTACGAAAACGGAATTATCACTCATTAAATCACTTACTGTCTTATTCACTCAATTTCTTATTTACTTACTTACTTACACATTTTCTTACTGATTTTCACACTTATCGAATGATTTACTCATACTCTTACCACCTTACTCACACACTTACTGAAATACTTTCACATTGGCTGGCTCACCTTCTTTCTTACATTCTTTCTCACTAAACCACGCAATTACTGAATTATTTACTCACACTCTTGCTAAATTACTTACTAACACCCTTACTGAAGGGGTGGGGATGGCTCAGTCGGTAGCGCGCAAGGCTCGTAATCTGCAGTTCCTAGGTTCGAGTCCCAGTTGGGTCAGCGTTGAGATTTATCTCCGAAAATTCCCCGCCCTGCCCACGGTCAGTAGGGGACACCGATGGGCTTGGAAAGGCCGCCGTCCGTCGGGTGTGACGTTAAGCCGTGGTCCCGTGTGCGGGAGAGCCATACCCTGTGCACGTTAAAGAACACGCTGGATGGCCTTGACGGGAGGCTACCATCTGTCTCCCAACAGCTGTTCCAGTGGGTCCCCTCACCCAACCTTCTCTGAGCCTACGGGGTCCTTGTGACCTGGCCATTTAGCCCATTGTGTGCAAAAAAGTGCCGCTCAGAGGTAAAACAACCCAACAACCCTTACTGAAATATTTCCTCACACACTTACTGAATTGCTTATTCACACACTTAATCAGCTACTAAATCACACACTTACTGAATTACTTATTCACACACTTAATCAGCTACTAAATCACACACTTACTGAATTACTTATTCACACACTTAATCAGCTACTAAATCACACACTTACTCAGCTACTAAATCACACAGTGACTTATTTTCTTACTCACTCAGAAAAACACATACTGACTTCGAAAACGGAATTATCATTCAATAAATTATTTACTGGCCGATTTTGTCGCATACTTACAGAGGGGAGAAAATAAAATAGCATACCAAATAGAATGGACTATGTGACCAAATAAATGATATAACAATTACAGAAAAAAATATCAAGTAGTCAAGGACTAAAATGACATATTTTTGGAATATTTGAATATCTGTTTCATGGTTTTTGCATGGAGAGCAGGAATAGCTCCTCTTGTGAAATCCAAATATTTTCAGCTTGCTGATTTTCAACTCTCTGTCAAATCACGATTTAAAAATTTTATATCGAAGCAAATTATTAAAAATATCGCTAACTTACTTCTTAATCCACAAAATATACTTTTAACACGAGATATCAAAATTCTTAATGCTGGTTTCTTCCCTACGATAGATTTCTCTTATGGATCGTACATGTTTCCCAATCAAACTCAAAAAGTTTATAATGAAAAAATTCTTACACAGAGAGAAAAACAATAGTTGGCATGAGGAACAGAATATACATTCAAACTTATACGCGGACACAAGGGAAATGTTAGCTATCATCATACTCTCAGTAAAAACGCTAATCGAGTAAATACTAATGAAAGGCAAGATCCTTTAAATCAATTCAAGATAACTAACTTTATAATAATTCTTTTATGGAGTCGTTTCGAACGAGGATCTGATAAATTTTGAAACAGATGAAACGTTTACGACAGTGAATCACCTTGCTTGCTGGAGGAGGTCTGCTACAGAAACTTCGCAAACAGTTATCTGCCTAAACTCTCACCTAGAACAGCATTAATGTGATCATTTTTTATAAAACTGATGGACTGCAATAACGACGATTACTTGGTACAGGTACATCGAAATATACGGGACACTTGGGCAGCAAATTTGAGTTGGTTAGCATTTTTAATGAAAAAGCATCAACGAAAAGAATTTAAAATCATCACACTCAGACGCATACAATTCATTTTCTAACGTTGAAATAAAATTCATCTGCTATGAATCGCAGACTTTATCGCTTGTAGATAATTCTCGAAATACAGTACCCGCATATGAAGGTTTGTTTAGAAACTGTATAAACGTTGTCTCTCCTCATTCACATGAATGGATCATGAGAAATTACTTTAATATTTATTTCAAAAGTTTTGATCTATTCGTAGGAACAGCATCTGGCTTACGAATATTTATGACTAATCGATCATTAAGTTTTTCCAGGAGAAAGTTACTCCTAAATTTTGCACGTCTCTTCTAATACATGCCCTACTAAACCCAAAGTCACTGCTGACTACTAAACTCAGTTAGAGCAAGCACATAACGTTTTCCCTGCTGGACCAGTGGCCCTAACGAATATGTCAAAGTTCATCAAGCCTATGAGTTTGAATATATATACGTGTCATTCAGATGTAAAAGCTCACTAATTGTTTAAAAGTATCATTTAAACTTAGAATGTGATTCGCATTTGCATAGGAATATATGGATTTGAACTTACTATCAGTAAACATCTCTTTCACACAAAACTCGGCGGTGTTAAAGTACAGTATATACTGTCTCTCATTCGCTAGTTGCATGGAAATAGTGTATTAGTCAAGGAGTTATTTGGAGAAATTCTAGCTGAAGTTTCGTGTAAACTCTAGCTTAGAAACACTATACAGAGCAGCTCTGAAACGAAACGAAAAAACCTTTATTAAAAAAAATATGCAGAGGAAATCATGAACCTCATAATTGTTAGCTTTATACATACAATACATGTATATATATATATACATTACAGTCAGGGTAATTATTTCGTTTAAATTATTACCCTGACTTTCGTTTAAATTATTTCGTTACAATTAAGCTTTTGGAAATGAAAAACCCTTGGAGATGAGAGTTTTAAGAAATCCATAAAAACCATCACTAAGGGAAGGTATCAAAACGAACTTCTGCGTGCGTATGAAATCTGTAAAAAAATATATACGAAGCATAGTGTGTAAATTTTATGCTTCGAAATTACTGACTAATAGGTTTTTTAAACTTTAAATCTTTCTGCCTGCTTTATGTAGGAAATATCAAACATTCCTGAAAACTAAAATTCGGGACGTTTTTAGAACTGTTGTACATAAAAATGCTTTTTAAATGGAGCTGTATGTTAGGGAAAAAATTTAATCCATATCAAAGTAAATTTCTTTCGAATTCCACAAAAAGTTTTTTGTGTTAAATAATATTTTCTGACGTAAAAGTGAAACAATATAAATAGAAATTATTAGTGATTGGAAAAATAATTCTGCAAATGGAAAAATTTGCAAATTTTCCTAAAATTTTAGAGTTTGAAAAATAGTTTAATGATAAAAATTATTAAAGCACAAAATTAAAAAAAAATGCATATTACAAATTTTAAAAAAGAAAAAAAATAAGTTTAAAAAATTTTAAATATTAGTAATTAAATGAAAAAAATAAATAAAAAGAAGTAAAACTTTTCAAACGTACATAAATTTTAAGGCGTATAATATTGAAAAAAAAATCATTATATAGTATGTAAAAAAATAATGGTGAAAAATTTACATGGTTTTAACCTGAAATTCGAACCTTAATATGTGAAATATGGAAAACAAGTAAAAAAATTTCGAAAAAAAAATTAAGGATGAGAAAATAGAAATTTTAAGTAATGAGTTAAAAGATTTTTTAAAATAAAAAAATGTTAAAATGAGAAATAAATAATCTAAAAATGGAAAATGTGATAAACTGAGATATAAATTTTTAGAAGTTAAAACTACACGAAGTTAAAAGGTTCAATAGAGAAACATATACTTAGAAATTAAAGAAAACAATTTTTGAAAGCCAAAATATTAATAGAGTTAAAGGAGCAGTTAGAAGTTTTCAAATCTTAGCTAAGTATAATATTAACAATGATGCGAAGTGGAAAAGTGAAAAATGAAACTGAGATTTTTCTAAAGTCTTTTATTAACTGAAAACCAAATTTCAAAAACTGAAATTGAAAATTTGAAACAAAAATAAAAATGAAACACTATTTTTTAAAGTTATTATTTGAAAAAAAAAACGTGTGAGAAAATCGAAATATAATAACGCTATTGAGGAGTAACGCTTTTAAAAGTTGAAAAAATATTACAAATACTTAATGCTGAAAAGTTTTAACGAAAAAAAACCCTCATAATATTGGAAGGTACTATTTAAAAAGAAATGCTTTTTTGAAATCTCACAAATAAAGTTTTCCGATGAGGGAGTCTGAAAGACGGTATTGTTCATATTTCCCAATATTCGAGAAAAGTGTACACATCGTTTCGTTATTGTAGGGTGAATCTGTATAAGCAAGAATGTCTGAAGTTATATTTTCTAACAGATGTCTCGTAACTAGCAAAACATATGCTTCCTGTCCAAGTGTTAAGAATTGTAAGTGTTTTTCCTGGGTGGGTTTACGAACTTAAAAGAAAAAAAATCCTAAAATAGATTTTGGTCATTACACGAAATGCAAAAGAAGCGGAATAGAGAGGGAGATTTCAGAAATTGAGTCTAAAAAAGGAATTCGCAGAGTATAAGGGATCCACTAGACACCCTATAATAGACTGATGTAAAACCGGTAAGTCTGAAACGGTAGAAGCCGCTTTTGTTACTCAAATGAATTTTCTCATTATAAACTACACTGCTCACGAAAATTAGGGGATATTTCAAAATGAATATGAAGCGATAAAAAAAAAGAAGCATTTGATTTTTTTATATTAAACAAGAATTTCAGAAAAGCAAACGACAAGTCAAAGAAAGTTGTTCGATTATGCAAATGAGATGCAAAACCAACTTTTATTTCATTGGTGAAAATGCACTATACAAAAGGCTGAAAGTACTGGAGTATCTGCACGTTCCCTGATCTTGAAGGTGCACATCCTGCAATTTCCCAGCCCTTGCAATGCCCCTACAACACGATTTCCCAGAATGCGAAGCCTGGAGAGCCATAGGAGGTCTTGAAGCTGGTCAAACACAGACAACAGGTGCAACAGCACTTGGAACATCCCAAAGCGTGATTAGCAGACTGCAGAATCGCTTTCAAGAGACTGGCACAGTAGGAAGAAGACGAGGGCAGGGTCGCCCATCTGCCACAACAGCAAGAGATGACCGCTACTTGACCTTATTGGCAAGAAGAAACAGGCACAGCAATGCAACAGAGCTGCGGGGACAGTTTCTTGCTGTCACTAGACGACGGATATGCACCCAGAACATACGAAATCGGCTCCATCGTGTTGGACTGCATGCCCGGCGACCAACGGTATGCATTCCGTTATCTGCTGAACACCGTAGAACCCGTAGAAGGTGGGCTGATGAGCATCGTCATTGGACCCGTGATGTGTGGTCAACTGTCCTCTTCTCTGATGAGTCACGGTTCAGTCTGCAGCCTGACAATCATCGTATCATGATCTGGCGTGAACGAGGAACACGGGAGAATCCACGTTTCATGCGAGAAAGGGACTCCTTCGGTGGTGGTGGAATCATGGTATGGGCTAGCATCAGCATTGGTGGTCGTACCGACCTCCACGTCATCAGAAACTGATCGCTGACTGCTGTCACATATCGAGATGAGGTCCTGCACCCTATAGTGGTACCCTATACTGGAGCAGTTGGAAACAACTTTCTTTTCATGGACGATAATGCAAGGCCCCACCGTGCGCATCTCGTCAACAACATGCTTCAGGAGGCAAGAAACGAACGCATGGACTGGCCTTCACGTTCTCCAGACCTGAATCCCATTGAATATGCTTGGGATGCACTGGGAAGAGGTCTGACAAACCGTCCAATGCCTCCCACAACACTTCTTGAGCTGGAAGTTGCCCTGGAGCAAGAGTGGCAGAGGATCTCACAAGAACTGCTGGACATTCCGATCCTGTCCATGCCCCATCGTTGTCAGTGTGTTTTGGCAGTCTTGGGTGACCATACACCCTACTGAACAGTAAATGTGTGGCACTCTCGTCTAGTTTGACATGCTTCTGTTCATCCCCACCAATACGTCACTTGCTACTCAATCACGTCAATTGAGTTTCCATCTCATTTGCATAATCGAACAACTTTCTTTGACTTGTCGTTTGATTTTCTGATGTACTTGTTTAAAAAAAATAAAATGCTTCTTTTTTTATCGCTTCATATTCATTTTGAAATATCCCCTAATTTTTGTGAGCAGTGTATTTGAGTTTTATTAGGGAAAGTGTACGATCCATAAGAGAAATCTATCGTAGGGAAGAAACCAGCATAAAGAATTTTGATATCTCGTGTTAAAAGCATTTTTGTGGATTAAGAAGCGTTTGTATTAGAGTCTTTAAAAGTTAGCGATTTTTGAAATAATTGGTTTCGATATAAAATTTTTAAATCGTGATTTGACAGAGAGTTGAAGATCAGTAAGCTGAGAATATTTGAGTTTCAGAAGAGGAGCGATTCTGCTCTCCATGCAAAGGCCATGAAACAGATATTCAAATATTCCAAAAATATGTCATTTTAGTCCCTGACTACTTGATATTTTTTTCCCGTAATTTTTATATCATTTATTTGGTCACATATCCCATTCTATTTGGTATGCTATTTTATTTTCTCCCCTCTGTAAGTATGCGAGCCAGTCGGCCTGTAAGTAATTTAGTGAGTAATAATTCCGTTTTCGAAGTCGGTATGTGTTTTACTGAGTGAGTAAGAAAGTAAGTCACTAAGTGTGTTTTTTTAATAGCTGAATAAGTGTGTGAATAAGCAATTCAGGAAGTGTGTGAGGAAATATTTCAGTAAAAATGTTAGTAATTAATTTGGTAAGACTTTAAGTGAATAATTCAATATGTGTGGAAATTAGTAAGAAAATATGTAAGTAAGAAAGTAATTAAATAAGAAAGTGAGTGAATAAGGCAGTAAGTGATTTAATGAGTGATAATTTCGTTTTCGTAGTCAGTAAGTGTTTTAGTGAGTGAGTAAGTAAGATAGTAAGTCTGCAAGTGTAGGTAAACAGGTTAGTAAGTAAAAGTCAGTATGTGTGTCAGTATATGTGTCAGCAAGTAATTAAGTAAGTGCGTGAGTAAAGAATTCGATAAATGTGTGGATAAGTCAGTCGGTAGGTGTGTAAGGCTGTCAGTAAGTAAGAAAGTGAGTTAGGCAATCATGGTGTAAATAGGTAATAATAGGAATTAATGAATAAGTGTGGAAGTAAGTAAATAAGTAACTAAGTAAGTAAGTATGTAAGTTTGGGTGAGTCAACCAGGGGGTCTTTAGGGCCTGTGACGTCAGAATTCAAAATGGCAGACGAAAGGCAAAATCGCGGGTCTTTAGAGTTGTTTACTTCATGAGGGTTTGGGTGGGAGGGGGTCTCAAAAGGGGAGTAAGAATTCAAAATGATGGCCGAACGGCAAAATCGAGGGACTTTTGTGAAAAGGGAGCGTGGTCGAAAGCACGATATCGGAGAGAGTTTCTGCGGCTCGTGGGTCAAAGGTCGTTTTGCTTGTAAGAGACCCATTTACTACTTACGGCTTTCGTTTTCATCATTTTTTTTAGCTTTTAAGGGTATCTTATGCACTCCACATTTAGGGTTAGTAGCTCTTCCATTTTTTATTCTTTAATATGTTTTGTTCTTAGATGATATCTGCATTGTGTATCGCATTTTATTTTCAAAATGCCGTGAATTGCTTCAGTCAGTTTTTGAATGTTGGATCTGCATTTGTTCACGTGTTGGCTGTGAAATGTAAATTAATTTACATCTCTCTCCTTAAGGATAAAATATTGTGATAAATATACTTAAATTCAAACTTGTAATATAGGTGTAAATACAGTTTAACCAGAGTTATAATTTGGAAACTGATCTTAATGAGACTTTTATTTACATGTAGTTAGTGCAGCTTACATCTGTGAAGCCGAATCATTAAAAAATATTTTTCGAAAGCCACGGGCTTTACAAATGATTACAAATAACGTACAGAAAAGAAAAATTTCAAGAAACAATTACATGAAAATACTGACTATAACAGATTAAAAAGCGCTTTCACTACGCTTGCGAGGCAATATTTATTATTTTGCATGCAGTTTTGCAAGGACTGGTTAACTTTTCCTCAAGGTAAGTTTTTTTTTTCATTTTGGGACATCGTTCCTCTTCTCTACGGCGAGCAGCAGGCTTTTAGGTTGCAAGAAACCTAGCGCAAATTGGAACTCCAGTGGGACCTGGAATAGAACAAAATAATGGCGAATATATGAAAAAATCTAATTCACATACACACAAAAATAGCTTTAATGATTCATTTAAGTAATAATGAGAAAAGAATCTATCGAAACCATTCCTTTAGACGAAAATTTTTCCAACGTCTACAAAGTGTCAAATAATTTTTCAGAGTGAAATGTGAAAGCAATTTTCTATTTTTGGATTGAGAAGATTCCTAATTTTCGAACACTTTTGCTAGAAGAGCGCAAAGCAACAGAGTCAATATAGTGAGAAGTTCGAAAACTTTTTTTTACCAATATTGAGATTTTAACCTCTCACGTGCAACGTACTCTTGACACAAAATGATCAGGGCTGGAAACCGTCCGTAAAAGAGAGCTACAGTCGAACATGTCCTTAAAATCCGAGAGGATTCGTGATTCACAAGAGGATTAGTGATTCACGAGAGGATTCGTGAAGGTTGAAAGCAATATATTGATTCCTGAAAAATCATCTGTTAATGACATAACCGATAAGAGTCGACTAGAATTAAAACATCGGCTAAACTCGTGTTTTTCTCTGTACGCAACTGAAAAGTGTCGCCGTAGTGGAGAATCGCTTCCTTTTAACCAAAATTGGGCGCCATGTAGGAACGTTATATTAAAATTGCACAAGCGATATTTGTAAGAGACAATGTATTTGAATCAAAACGACCACACCAACCATCGTTATGCATTCTTAAGATTATTGAAGCACTGGGTGTTGCAATGACAATAAGCCCTTGAATATCAAAAGGAAAGCAAGTGAACTACGTAAGTAATACGTAACAAGGTGACGCCAGGTTCTGGTGCGAGACTTCTTTACTAGACCCTAGCTCGAGAACTCCCCTTAAAAATATTATTTTGAAAAAATGTTAAGAGAATATATTTGATTCAATTAGATATATCTTTCTGTTATCGTTTCATTAAATCAATTGTAAAATGTGCACAGAAACCACCTCACATTCCTTTGTAATACTTTTGAGGAAAAGCAAATGGGGCACCGGTCCTGATTCAGTGAAACACTGCAAACATGGTAGCTACGTCCCTGAAGTAAACAGTTCAAAATTTAAAGGACGTCAATCGGACGAATGCTGACTACGTATCTCCATTTACTCTCCTAAAAAATTCAGATTATTCAAAGATTATCAGATAGAAGTAAACGCTGTCCTTTTGAGTTTGCACCGCTGACTACTGACAGACAATATAGAAAATGTTCATTTCAAATGGTTTACAAAGGAAGCACATGTTTATTTGAATGGTGTCATAAAAAACAATATTTCAGATTTTCGGCAATTGAAAAAACTCAGTAATTACAGGAAATACCGTTCATGATGAAGACATTACTGTGTGGTGTGCTTTCTCAAATCATGGGCTGAATGGTCCCACATTCGTTCAAGCGACGGTGACAGCAGTACTATATCTGAACACACTGAGAACTTACTTCTTGAATCGCTTATGGACAAAGGGTTTAAACAAGAGTGTACAGTGGTTCATGCAAGATGAGACGACATCCAATACTGGCAGAATTGTCTTCAACCTTTTTCAAGAAGATTTCAGAAACGAGTGTTTTCGTGCAGATAATCCGAACCATTGTCACCTTGAAGTCCTGATTTAAACCCGTATGAAGGATTTCCGAAGAAAGAAGTCTTCGCACATCTGCCTCAAGACATGTTGCAACTCGGAGAACGAATCGTGGAACTGTGCAACTCCATTAAGGATAACTTTTGTCACAGAATTATCACAAATAAGGTGTTTCTTTTGGAAGCAAGATAAAAACTGAACAGCGAGCATGCTGAACATGGTTTTCGCTCCTGGCTGCTTTTTAAAGACTCAAGTATCGATCTAGAAATAACATTATTCAATGAGTTTTAATAAAAGTATTAATCTACGATATTAATATTAAACTGTAAATTTATAAATATAAGCATTAAAAGTGTGTCATCATTCTGTGATCTTAATCTGTGATTCTGCTATCCTTAATAATAAATGAAAGCATTGAATATTGTTCAAAATTCTTTTAGTTACATCTTAATATTAAGTAAAAATGTGTGCTTAAAAAACCTTCGTTTTCCACACTGTTCATAAAAATCTTTTTCAGTTGTTGGCAACCTCGAAAAGGACGAGTAATTTTGTTTCAAAAGGTCAAGGGATTTGTTAAGAATTATGGAACCTGAATCATTTAACAGCAATATTATTAGTCAGAAGGATTTACTCCATAGGCAAATACTTATGACAAATTAAAGCACAATTATTGTTACAACACATTGCTTACGGAAATAAATGCGATTATAAAAGTTTATGCGATTCTTTCATTTTTCGTCAAATGAAAGAAAAGTGTTACATCAGCGATCACAGTTAACGGTTCCAAATTCAATAACTTTAAATACTTAGCGAATGTTGTTCAAAGTTACAAGATTTGGAGAGATTTGATTGAGTTCTTCAATTTATCTCCAACGACATTTTTCCGCAAAAATCATATTGTCCAAAGGAAGATTTGAATGTCGGTTTTCCATTCATATAACTTTGAAGTGTTCCAATTCTTTAGTAACATTGTGTACATAAATAACGCACTGCAGATATGTAGAAATTATTTGACATTAGAAAATTTTCTCACGTACGAAATGTACTAACCTTTGTTTCTGGGCTTTTGCGAAATCGAAGATGTCTGAGAGCATTGGCTAGGCACAACTTGACTTCCATCAGAGCAAATCGCATCCCCAAGCAATTTCTTGGCCCTGCTCCAAAAGGTAGGTAAGCATAAGTGGGACGGTCGTGCTGATTCTCTGGTGAAAATCTGTTGAACAAAGATTTGACGGCGTTTAATTTAAAATATAATTTATATGCAAGGAAACATTTATAGAAGTGAGATTCTGGCAATTGAAAATTGGGAATTAAGGAGTTCTAAAATAAAATATTGAGGTATACGAAGGTTTTTAAAACACCATCTCCTTGATTCATATAATATATTTGCATCAATCTCCCTTCAGATAGCAGTGTTATATATTTGTATTATTGAAATTACAATAACAATAGACTGGTACTTTTTTCCTCGATGCTTTCATTCGATATTAATTATCATCGGTAGATACTATCGCTCAAAAAAGTATCCGAAAACTACGGTTGTTTACAGAATTCAGAAAAAACCTTCGTGTCACGTGACACGAAGGTTGCCAGATCACTAATTTCTAAAAATATCGTTGCCAGATATTTTTTCTGAATTCTGTAAGCAACCGTAGTGTTCGGATACTTTTTTGAGCGACTGTACACTATCCTCTAAACGTTTCCGGACACTCTTGATTTCATAGCCTATCGGGGTATAGTGTAGAGCTGTTTGTTATGGTATGACGTAGGACCTTTGGCGGTTTTGCTGCGAAAACATGAACTCAGAATTCTATCTTAACATTTTGGACAATTCCATTCTTCTAACTGTGTGGCAGATCTTTGTTACAGACCCATGCTTGTTTAAACAGGATAATGGCCCATGCCATACTGCAGGTGATGCTACACCACGGTTAGCGGACATGAATATGCAAAAGTTCTAAAAGTCGGTTCAGAGTCTCGATTTAAAACTTATGGAATGAACTGGAACGTCGGTTGATAGCTAGACCAACAAGTCTCACATTGGTAACTGAACTGATTACTGTTCTTCAAGAGAAACGGTGAACTATATCGGCAGAAGTCTATCTTTATACGTATTGAGGGAAAAGAAAAAAGAGCCATTATGCTAGTAGAATGGCGTATGATTGTGACTATGCAAGGAAACCTAAATTTTTATGTTCTATCTCTCTACAGTACCCGCCTCCTCCAAAGTTTCTCGTTTGCACCATATTTGCATGAGAGGTGTTAAATGTCCATCGAACTTTCCGTGTTATGTGATATTATTTTCAGGACTTGTCAGAGCCAGTATGGCTGCGCCTTTAGAAATGAGAGTGAGCCCAAGGAGGCTAATAAATAATGTCTTATTGTGTCAAAGAAAATTATTATTATTATTATATTTTATTAATATTATTTTATCAAATTAAATTAATTTATTTTGTCAAATTAATGAGTTGTTTAATCTTTTCTAAAATTGGGAAAACCAAAGAATGTTCGTTCTTATGATTACGAGCCATTTTAAATTATTAGATAGTAAAACTACAATAATCCCTTTTGAAGTATTTTTCCCCTTATTTCGTATATTTCTTGGCCAAGCCTAGACTGGTGTGTATGATAATACTTCAGCATTTCTAAAAGCTCTATTTTGTTAAAAGTTTCTCTGCATGTTTACAAAAGTTCTTGATATCATACCTCTCAGGGTCAAACTTTTCAGGATCTGGATAGAATTCCTGGTCATGGTGAATGGCATAAATGGGGAAGCCAACGATCATTCCTTTTGGCACTGTGATTCCCGTGTCGCCTAATTTGTAGTCTTCTGCTGCTCTTCGTTCTCCTCTATTGGAAAAAAAATAAACTATTGACATCATATTAAACAAATATCAAATTTGTGAGAGACACTCATCCTTATAATATACACAAGTGCTAAATAATAAAGGATAATGTAATATCTCGAAAAGTATTGGATAAGTGCACATGTAATGTCCGAAATGAGAATGCCACCTGCAAACCCTCATAAAAATAGGAAGCAGTTTCCTGCCTAGCCAAAAGTAGTTCCCCCTCCCGGCATCGACACATTTCTGCCAACGGGTTACGAGGCTGTGGATCGCACGGCAATAAAACTCTGACGTCTGTAAAGCAAAGAAGGTGGCAACGTCTTGACACACAGGCGACAGAGCTCGGTTGTTTGGGTAGGTTTTCTCCGCCAGGAAATGGTCCAGATGTTGGAAGTAGTGATAATCCGTTGGAGCAAGGTCAGGGGAATATGTAAGGTGTGGCAGTGTTTCGTAGTCCAACTAATGGATTTGTTGGACTGTTCTTTGTGATACATGCAGACGGACATTGTCATGCAACAGGAAGACACCATGCCTGTCGACCAAAACTAGCTGTTTGTATGGAGCTTTCGTTGCATCTTCAGCATTTCAACACAACAGAGCGGTCCTAATAGATGAAAGCACAATTATTAATTATTGTACAAGTGTGCCTCACGTGGTCGGAGAAAAGGATGATGGTCACGCCGGCAAGAGACCAATATACGAGAATCAGCACTTTCGGCGGGTGTAGGGGTTTGGATAATGTTTTGGTTGCTCCGTGGTATCTAACCACTCTGCTGATCGATGACGATTGTCATAGAGGACCCACGTTTCATTGCAGGTTACAATCCAATGCAGAATTCCTTCCCGTTTGCTCCGGGAAATGAACACTTCCACACTTTGACGTGGGCCAGCTTCCACGATATTCTTCACCTCCTCATCTGTTATAACTACTGATGGACGAACACGTGGCTCATTTGCAAGTGACGTATCTCCTGTTTGGAATTTCGCGAACCATCGGCGTATGTACGTCCATTCGCAGTACCCTGCCCAAACGCCGCATTAATGTTTTGGGACGGTATACCCGCGGAATGTCCGAGTTTAACATAATAGAGTAAAACGACGCGCAACTGGCCTGTCCCCATTGTCCAATTTGACCGAAGCACTCGTGGTTGAACTTCATCTCGAAATGAGGCACATAACGCGTAAACCAGATGTATACAGACCTTCTGACTTATGCCATGTGACATTGCTGGACGACACCAATCCACTGGAGGGGTTAAATATGTCCACCGCTGAAAGCGGATATTTCTCTTGCACCAACCTAATAAATAAGAGAATAACACGAATGTGAGATACAGGTAAATTTCGCAATGCCTAAAAAGAAAATGCTAGCAAATCTCACTTACGCTAACCTGAACATGAAATTAGGGTTACTATAAAAGCGTGCCTGGCTGCGATCGCCAATCATTTTCGTTTCAGCCGGCAATAGTTATATTGGGTTTTATTGTGTCACTGATGACGTATGGATGATTGTGTGCGGTGGAGAAAAATAAGTAGAATGGAAGTGCGGCAATACGATTGTGATTATGTCAGGGACCGTCATGGAATACTATTATTACTGAATACGATTATGTCAGGAATACGATTATGATTATGTCAGGAACCGTCATGGAATACTATTATTACTGAATACGATTATGTCAGGAATACGATTGTGATTATGTCAGGAATGAAGTGCGGCAATCCCAGATTGAGGCATTTACGGCCTTAAAAATGTACCACAAAATATCCTCTCAAATCGCAAATGCTCAGTATGAGGCAATTTGACTTTAATCACAAGACGATATATGGAAATGACAGCTAGAAACTGTTTCCCGAGTTGTCAGACCACAGGAACGATAGTTTCAAGATGTACTGAGTATAGGAAGATGCATCAGAGAAGTTTGTGTGCACAAAAAGCAATGATTTGTTTCCCTCTCAATCTCTTAAACAGAATGGCTCGATTAACATGGTGTAGATAATTTTTAGCCTAGGCCAGTGGACACATGTGCTCTTCACAGATGAGTTCGGATTCAGTTTTAGCTCCAAATTTTGACGTGTGTATTTAGAGGGAAAAGGATTTAGGCTCAATAGATATATTCAATTAGAAAATTTGCATACTCTACTTCCGGAATGATCCTGCCTAAGCCCATGACGGAGATATCACAATTAAAAAACTCTAGTTCTATAAAAGCAAGTATCTGGCACACGCTATCATGAAAAGAATATTCCTGAAATTAGCAGGATAAAAGTATATGGAAACAAACACATATGTGTATGTAAGACGAATTTAAAATATCAATTCAATCCTGAAAATGAAATATTTTTGAAGGGGAAAATATATTGCTACACTATATTTTTATGTATTTGAATGAATTGAAGTACCTCAGTAAAAAAGATGGAGAAAACCTAATCCTTAAGATAATTTACAGGCTTTTTTATACTATACAAGTACCTGGATAAATACAGTTCAATATTTTCACGCCTTACCAAGATCCGGAATTTGGAATCAAAATCTTTACATTATTAATACAAAATGAGAATTTTTCCAATAAAACAAATAATTATTGATTTTTACATCTTACCTTATGATAGGTGGGTACATCCTCAGGGTTTCTGAAATGACCCAACTGAGATATTTCATGTCTCGGACAACATCATATGTCATCACTTCCTGTATTGTAAAAGATAACAGAATTGAAATCTTTATTATGCTGAAAATATAAACAGTGTGTAAATGATACCAATCTATTGGAAGAAACTGACCTACTTACAACACAGAGCCGTAATGAAACAATGATAATCATCCATGGTTGATTGATTTCAACAGCCGGAAAAAAAAGTTCATTCACATAAAAATAACAAGATTTTGTCATTAATAATATGCAAGAACCTTTTAGCTGCAGAAATATTTTAGAGATAAATACTTGTGTTATAACTAATACTAAGGTTTCCATATCAACATCATCATCATCATTCTCAAGCAGCCATAGGCTACGGAGGTCCAACCAGACCGTGCAATTTTGTTCTCCAAGCATGTCTGCCCTGAGCTACATCTGCTGCATCCGGCCACTGCACACCAATTTTAACAAGGTCCTGTTTCACATTGTCTGCCCACCGCATTCTACGTCTCCCCCTCTTTCTGAGGCCTTTAGGCACAGTGTTTATAAACGTAGTCGCTAATCTATAATTATCCGTAGGGGCAACATGGCCAAACCAAAGGAGACTCTTTCTGCAAAATATGCTGCTTAAAGGAGGTTGCCGACTCCTTTGCTTAACCTCATCATTAGTTACAAAGTTGAACCACCTAATGCCCAAGATACTGAGTAAGCACCTGGAATCAAAAGAGTCTAGTTTCCTGTTATCTTGTTTAAAAAGTGTCCAAGTTTCACTACTATAACTAACCCTAGAAAGAACCAAACTATTATACAGTCTAATTTTTGTCTTTAGGCGTATACACCTATTTGTCTATACTCTCCATGATTCTTAAAAGTCCCGGCAGCAATCCCTATTCGTCTGTTAATCTCATGCAGCACATCACCAGTATCTGTTACATAGCTCCCAAGGTAATTAAACTGTGACACCTGCTCAAGACTGCAACCATTCAGATTAACTGAATCACAACCTGCCTAACCAATTTTTATCACTTTAGTTTTCTCTCTAATTATAACCAAACCTACTTTACTACCAATCTCATCAACAGCTCGAATGAAAGAGTTCATCTCATCAACATCATTTGCCAAAAGGGCTAAATCGTCAGCATAATCTAAGTCAGATATTTTCGTATCTTCAGCCCATTTAAGGCCAAAATCTTTCCCTTCAAGTGAATTTCTCATAACATAATCAATAACCAAGCTAAAGAGAAAAGGAGGCAAAATGCACCCTTGTGGAACAACAGAAGTAATGCTAAACCAATTGCTACAAGACCAGTGTTATTATAGAAAGCTTTCATTATGTTAACTAACTTGTCAGGTATACCATATGATCACAAAATCAACCACAAATTATGACGATCAACAGAGTCGAAAGCCTTTTTGAAATCAACAAAGCTAGCAACCAAAGGTTTCTGAAACTCTAAACATTTCTCAAGAATCTGCCTAAGTGAAAATATCTGATCCACACATCCCCTACCACTTCGGAATCCACATTGCTCATCACGCAATTGACTGTCAACCAGATTCTATAACCTTATCTTACCTTATCTTTTTCATCTATAAACTTATCTTTTTCATCCTTTAATCCTTGTATACCTGTCCGTTTTCTACCACAGAAAACATTAACTATCTGGTACAGCTCTCTGCTGTTGTGCTGTCTAACTGCTTCCTCGGCTTTGTCAGCCAAACCATCAAGCCAAAGATTCTTATCAGTAGCTAACTGCTCCTTTACACGTTTATTAAGCTCTCTGTAATCCTTTCTATTAGGACTAGTAGGGTACTGATTAAGGACATTCGTGCAGTTCCTTCTTTCTGAAATAAGCTCAAGTGCCTTATCACTTAAATAATTCTGCCTCCTCTGCTCCTTTTTCCCTAAAAGAGTACTGTTAGTTTCCAAAAAAGCCTGTTTAAAATGGTCCCATTCTTCCTCAACTTCAGTGGTAAGCAAACTATGACTGTCATAATGATTAAGTAACCTATCATGGTAAGCTTTAGCTATGACTGGGTCATTCAGAGCTTCAGTATTAAAGGGAAATTTTTTAACCTTATAGCACAACACTTTTGAAGTTTAAGTTGCAAGACACTTTTAACAAGGTAATGGTCAGATCCAATTTCAGCTCCCCTATATGCCCTGGTATTCCTAACAGAACTAGCCCATTTGCTGTTAATTAATATAAAATCAATCATATTCTTATGCAGCCCATCAGGTGAAACCCATGTGTAATAATGTATGTCGCGGTGATTGTAATAAGTGTTTGTTATTCTGAAACCATTGAATTTACTTACCTGTAGTAGAAGTTGCCCATTGCCGTTGCAACTATCAATACCAAAAGGGCCTATCACTCCTCCCCGAAGGTGAGAGTCAGTACCAACTTTGGCATTGAAATCACCTAGAACAAGGGTAATATCTCCTTTCTTGACAGAATTCAAAATATCCTGAAGTTGTCCATAAAACCTATCGTTCTCATCCTCATCAGCAACCTCAGTGGGAGCATAACAGCAGATAACATTTAAGTCTTTAACGCTTGTTTGAAATTTTGCTGTAAGAAATCTTTCATTAATGCACTCATATCCTAGAAAAGCATCACTGGCGTGTCTACTGAGAAGCAGACCCACGTCTTAGTGATGATTATTGTCTTCCCTCCCTGAAAAGAGAAATTTAAGATTATTTTTAAGAATCTGATCTTTATCTGTCCATCTGATCTCTTGCAGACCGAGAATATCTAAATTATAACGGTGGAATTCTTGTGTGAGGACATCAAGAGAAAAAGCTCTGTGCAGTGTCTTCACATTCCAACTTCCTATGGAGAGAAAATGGTTAGTGGGATGTTTAAAGAAACTATGTTTGTTGAGAGAGGAAATGGCGACAATATTAACAGCCCCCTAATCGCAGACATGGGGCAAAGACCCGTTCCCCCGCCACTAAAGACTGAAGCCATCTACACTGGAGGACTTCCTCCAATGGAGAATTTGACGATGCCAGTAGAAGCAAAGAGTTCAGGTGCCTGCGATGACCTCTGCTCAGGATTATCCATCAGCTGATAAACATATCCTGTGACTCTAGTCACTTGAGGCTAGTCAACCCACAAACAAACAGAAAACACAGCAGAAGATTTTCCCTCCACAGAAGCCCACCAATGCAGCAAAATCAGGATCCATAATCAAGCTCAGAGCCATAATTCCATTCAAGTTGGTATATATAGTCAGCACCAGGACTTGGTGAGGTTGACCACTCCGCAGCAGGGTAGAAAAAAAAAAGAAAAGTAACCAGAGTTGTCCAGATCAGTAGATCACATTAATCTGGCAGCCCTCCACTTCGGTTCCCTTCCACAAGAGAGTATCTCTTTTGAAAGGTACTAACGGTCTGCACCACGAGAAGGCGGGGTTGGACATTAGGTGCTAGGCCTGGCCGGTTCTATGCATCATCACATGGGATTGGTGCATAGCTCTCCTTCCAGTGACTACCTATCAACCATTTACAGACCGTTTCCACATAAATTCAACTTTCATGCGGAAGCAGATTTTGCTGCAGTATCGTAATATCCTCAGCTCGCTTTCAATAAAGAAAAAAAGAAACCTATTCTGGTATATTAGTATGTAGAATATGCGAAAAAAATTCGTTATACTCTTAACAGTTTTCTGGAATTTGTTCTCATGTGCAATATTCTCTTTTGGGATATTGGGAAACGTGTTTACAATTTTTTTTCCTCGATGCCGCTTTTCATCTTTCCGAGTGACTTGCCAATTCTTAAAGCGTTTCAGCACGCTATTTTGGTAAATATATTCTTCCCACTAAGTAAGAGAGAAGAAGCGAAGATATTTTGTCCTCTTTCTGCTCCCTTGTATGGCGGGATATTTTTCCCCTTCTCACTCCCTCTTTACAATTAAAGTTTGACGACTTTCTGTGTCCTTTGTCTCTCTCTCCCTAATATCTGTTAACGGACAGAGTCAGAATGAGAGAAAAGAGACCAATGTTTTCTCGTTACTAATATTTCAGAAGGTTTAAAAGTTAGCATTGAAGTTAGGTCTAGTTTATTTCTGTTGCTCTCCCTCTTATCTTCTTACTGACATAATACTCTAATTCTTAGATTAATCATAACTCTAAACATTTCTCAAGAATCTGCCTAAGTGAAAATATCTGATCTACACATCCCTTACCACTTCTGAATCCACATTACTCATCACGCAATTGTCTGTCGACCAGATTCTTAATTCTATTAAGCACAATAATGGAAAGAACTTTACCTGGAACATAGAGGAGGCTGATATCCCTATAGTTATCACAAGAACTGCGATCACCTTTTTTGAAAATAGGGATAACAAGAGCTCTGGTAAAATCCTTATGATCCATGCCTTTATCATAAAAGTTATTCAAAATTTCACTCATCCAAGTGGTAACCGAAACATTCCCAGCTCTAAGCATTTCTGTAATAATTTCATCTACCCTTTGGAATTTATGAATTTTAAGTTTAGAAATAGCCAAAATAACTTAAGATTGTGTTATGGGGCCAACATTAAAGCCAGTAATGCATCTATCATCATTACAAACAATAGGAGTAGAACTAACCACATTGTTTAGAACATCACTGAAATGCTCAGTCCACCTACCCATGACAGAATCCTCCCCTTCTTTAACCTTACTTAAACTTGCTTTTTAAACTTCTTAAACTTGCTTTTTCCATACCATCCATACCGAAGTTTCTAGCCTTCCACCGATCTTCACTCCACTCATGCGATTTCAGAAAAAATGCCAAATTAAGAGTGTTTCAACTGAAAACGCGATTGGACATAGGAAAGATTACTTAAATTGAAAAGCTATTAAGTTCAGTGATTTTCAACCAAAAATTAGCACTCGAGAGGAGGTGAGAACCGAAGGATGGAATGTTATTTGACGAGGAAAGAGCGATAAAAAAAACTAAATTAATTGCATTTACTGGATAGTGAATGCAAAGGTTGTCGAACGGCTTTGAATAGTTCACACCGATTTGAATAGTACGAACTAAAAGAATCACATCTTCAGTCGTTAGTCGCGACGAAAGAAAGAAAAGAGGCATCGGATAGCACTTTTCTTTTATTGTGCACTTTATTCAGATGATTGAAGTTCAGTTCCAAGTGAATTTATCATTTATGAGCAACCAGAAATTTTTTATCAAGATCTTTTAAAAGTCAAGACTTTCGTAGTAGCAAAATTTCTTTTTCAAAGTTAATGATACAAAATATATTAATTATTTTCTAAAATCCATGGCAGTCTTGGAAACTGAAGCCTTAGTAGCAACCAATTCAAAGTTAGATCTTGGAAAAAGAAATAAGTTAATAATAATGAAATAGATTAAATACAAAGAACGAATTACTATTTGTTCTTTGTATTTAATCTCGGATACAACAAAAAATATAATTACGGAAAGGTGGTAAATAATCAGAAACATAGTGACACAACATGACAGCAATGACAACAATGAAGGTAGCATGGATTGCAAAATGCCACGAACTCATACCGTACTAAAATTAGAGACAGAAATGATCATTATTATTTAGTAATACAGATTTTGCGTTATATTTTAATGAAATACTATAGGTCATCTATGGCTTTTTTTTGGTCCTTTTAGACAGGGGGCCCAAATGTTTTGTCACGGGTTCTTCTGTTTCTTGCTACGCCAATGAAAAGGACATATCAGAAGTAAATTTTATTTGCATTTTTTTCACAAGTAAATATTAGGTTAATGCTAGAGATATTTTTGGCCGAGAACAAAATGTTTTGAAGATTAAGGACGGATTTAAGTGTGGAGGAGGGAAGAGATGAATGAAATACCATCAGGATTATTCCCTTGCGAAATATAGTAAGCGTAATGGAGACAAAAAAAGTATTAAAATTGTGCATATTTCACTCGCTTTTCAAGAAAATTTTAAAGACCTCTAAAAGAAGTAGAAAATGTTGTGCTGCTATGGAAATCCAGTTTCTTGCTCCCTCCCTTTTATTTTTGACCAGTTCGATGCGTAATTGGTGCCCTCTAATTTACGTTTTTATGGTTCTGGGCTTCTTGAAGGAAGCTTATCTTCTCCCATAGACCATATACTTGCATACATACTCCTCAAGCAGCGATGAGCTACGGAGGATCAACCAGAATGTACAATTTAATTCCCCATTCGTCTATCCTGTTAATATTGCGTTTGTACCATTACAGGCCATTTCTAACAAAATCATGTTTGGTATTATACACCTATGGCTTATAGGTCTTCCTCTTTTTCTGAGGCATTTAGACACACTTTTCTTAATTCAAATCACTAATCTGTAGTTGCTCATGCTGGCAACCTGGCCAAAACAGCGCACTCGCTTCCTAAACAGGATTACTTCATTCTAGCCATATTTGAACTCTGGATCCACTTGTTTCTGGACATGCCACTTTAGAGCACAAAATGATGAAATTATTAAGAAAGTCACTTTGTAATTTTGGCATATTATAACAAAAGAAAAATTATCTCAACAAAAGAATTTTGGGAAACCTATAACTAAAAAAAATGCAATTTATTGTCATGGAGACAATTTTTCTGTTTATGGCGCATGTCAGAATAATTCCGGACACTGGATCAGTAATTGAGATTTGATAAATATTAAATACTAGCAGATTTACCGGGGTTGCTCGGGTCTGAAACTTTCTAAAATGTAGAGTAGATGGCAATCCCCACGTCGCAAGCTTTCATTGGCTTATCATTACACTTGATTTCGTCCCCCTCTGGGGAGCGGGGATGTCTCAGTCGGTAGCGCGCCAGAATCGTAATCTGTAGTTCCCAGGTTCGGGTCCCAGCTGGGTGAGCGTTGATATTTATCTCTGCCGAACTCCCCTCCCTGCCCACGGTCAGTAAGAAACACTGGTGGGCTTCGTTTGGCTACCGTCCGTCGTTTGGGACGACTCCCTCTGTTTTAGGGGAGAAAAGAAATGGACACAGTTCAAGGTACCCATTATCCTATCCATGTCAGAAGTTTCTAAACAAAAACCGGAGTTTCTTCGCTCAGATAATCGAACTTTTCAAATCACTTCGTACCCACCAGAGTTCCTGGAATACAATTTGCCAGGCATATGTAACTTTATATCAAAAGACTTTCCAACTGCAGCATGACTCAATGCAGCGGAAAATATGTCTTGTTCCGTCTCTTCGAAGCCTTTTCGAATTTTTCCACTTTCTAGAAAGGCAAAAGTAGCGAAAAGTCTCATGTCTTTAGGAACCTCCCAGTCAGAGACACTGCCTGGGACAATCTCCGCAAAACACGAAGGAAGAGGTACATCTTGGAGAGGACAGTCAGAGTATTCAGTTGTACAGGAAGAAGCCTCTGGGACCTCAATCACAGCTGGCTTGCTCCTCTTATTTACTTCATCATCATCATCATCATCATCATCATCGCTGTTATGTGCAAGCCTTTTTTTTTGATGCAGATGAGTCCATCGGTTCGGTTGACTGGGGAACCTGTGTGTCTTGAGACTCATCAGTCAAGGAATAAGGTTTTCATAAGTCATCAGATACAGGAAGTACTGGTTCTTTTTCATCTTGAACAGGTTTGCAGATTTCCGTGACCAAAGCCGACTGAGGCGTAGTAGAGACCACCATCTTTAGATGATCCGGGAAGATGAGCATTTGGCACTATATTTGATGGAGAGTCCTGTGTCATTGTATGGTCCTTGAGGACATCTGCAAAGACTATTTCCACTAAGTCCATTGCAGGACTATGCCCTGTAAAGACCTGGGCTAACGGCATATTAGCACGAGGTGTAGTTGAAGAAGCACTAACATCGGCTAGCTCTGGGGCCCCCACAGCAGAAGCAAAAGATTTGGTAAGACATTTGTAATTGTATGGTCTGTCAGTCCGCAAGCCGCTTGGCAGACTAATTCCGAATGAAGCTGAAAGAAGTTAAAACATGTGGGCGTCCCACAGTCCATGGCCAGGTTACCCTCTTTCCTGCATCTTCGGCACACTTTAACGGCTGCTGTGTAGACACATATTCCTAAAGAGCGACCAAATCTTAGAAAATTGGGTACTTGTTTTGCCATTTCCAAAGTAACAATTCTGTTCCCAGTACAAATATTTCGGAACTTGCCATCATATTTCTCACGGGTAACAAACTCTTTGTTGTCGCCTTGTCTTGTAGAACTTTCCTTCCGCCCCCTCTCCTTATTTCCAAAGCTAAGCTTTTATTGCTACCCCTTTCAGAAAAAATATTAATGAGTAGGACAGGTTTTGTAGCATTTTCCACTGAAGCTTTGAGTAAAGCGATTTTTAAATCGAAAACGCTCAAATACGTTCAGAAAAGAACTCACAAAATATAGATCATCGACTTCGGCTACCGTTAAGACACTGAAAGAAAACCATTGGAAATAGAGCGCTGTACGTATATTTCGGATTGTAGCAGAATTCTATCGAGGTAAATGAGGAAGATATGAATTTGATTTATTTCTTTGAAATGAAAGTTTTCCTGGATACTTCCATATATACCACATTCTAGACTTGGCGGCCTAGTCTGTAGTAAAAAAAAACCGATAATTAAGAATGCGATATTCTAAATCCATAAGAGCATATTTTACTAACTAACTTATTGAAACTCTGGAAAGCATTTTGTTCCTAATGCCTCGTCTGCCTGAAGTCTGGTGAAATCTCCGTGCCCCCCTGAGGACATCCTCGCGCCCCACAGTTTGAAAACCATTGCAGTAAAGGATTTGAAAAATAAATTTAGAGTTTTGTTAAACAACAGATGATATTGTATAAATTATTGAGGTACTGATTGAATGATTAATTAATTATTGAATGCAAATTGACTCCATGGTTTGCCATTGACGTCGTTATTTGATTTTACTAGTTACGCCTACTTTTTTGTTGTTTTGCGTATTTTTTGATGTGCCTAGTAGTACCTACTGCAATTGGACTATAGTTGGCTCATTAATGATAAATAAAGCTTGTCCTACAAAATGTCATGAATAAGGTAGTCCTACGTTGCTGCTAACTATTTTGAATTTGTTATGTATTAATACAAGCAATATACTATTCACTAAAAGGAAGGATATAGGTATCAATATCTTACGTGTTTTTCAAAAGCTTCATCGACCTCCTTGATGAGTTTCTCCTGGCAATCGGGATTTAGGGCCAGATTGTAAGCGCAAAAGGAAAGAGTGGCAGCTGTTGTTTCGTAGCCAACCATGAAGAAAAGGACGCATTGTGCAACCAATTCATCTGGTGTTAAAGCTGAGAAAGAGATAATGAAAAGAACTGTTAGATTCTGTCAGTTTCTGGATATAGGAAAAAACCCACACGATGAATGGAACGTTTCCCCAGAGTGCATTTCGTAATAAATCTCTTAACTACCGACACCTCCATCGGTTATCTACCTCGATTACTGCCAGTTAGTCCCTGAAATCGTGTTCCGACCCATTGTTCCTATCCTACTATTACTCAATGAATTAAGATTTTGTCTTTCGCGAGGTTTAAGGGACATAATCATTGCTAACTATAAAGATTTGCAGTTTATTCAGATAGTTTAAAAGGAGGCGGGAAGGTTAGAATCCCCTTAACGTAGGCTTCCTGCTATCCCAAGTACAGAATAGGGCAAATAGATAATAATGTAGAAAAAAATAAAATTAAAATTAAAGATTTTCTGAATATTTAATAGCTTCAACTTGAACAGAGTAGAACCTTTCGTGATGCAATAGGCTTGAATCCCAGTTTATTCTCCTTTCTGCACCAAAACAGACTTAAGAAATACAAATCAACAGAAGAAACAAGGTATAAAAATATAGAATGGTTGTAAGGATAGTTTTTTCTCTTCAGTTCCGCAACCAAAAATAAGAGAGAATGAGGGGAATGCTTTATACTTGAAAAAATTTATGGACATATTTCTCTTGAAAAATCAATACTGCACTTTCATCCAGCATCATCATACTCAAACAGCCATGGGCTACGGAGGCCCAACCAGACCGTGCAATTTAGTTCTCCAAGCATATCTGTTCTCAGCTACATCTGCTGCACATGGCCACTGCACACCAATTCTAATAAGGTCCTGTTTGACATTGTCTGCCCACAGCATTCTAGGTCTCCCCCCCCCCTTTCTGAGGCCTTTAGGCACAGTGTTTATAACCTTATTTGCCAATCTATAATTATTCATACGGGCAACAAGGCCTAACCAACGGAGTCTCTCTCTGCACAATATGCTGCTTAAATCAGGTTGCAAACTCCTTTGCCTAACCTCATCATTAGTTGCATATTTGAACCACCTAATGTCCAAGATACTGCGTAAGCATCTGGAATCAAAAGCATCTAACTTCCTGTTATCTTGTTTACAAAGTGTCCAAGTTTCACTACCATAACTAACCCTAGAAAGAACCAAACTATTATACAGTCTAATTTTAGTTTTTAGGTGTATACGCCTATTTCTCCACACTCTCCCGAGATTCTTAAAAGTCCCGGCAGCAATCCCTATTCGTCTGTTAATCTCATTCCGCACATCACCAGTATCTGTTACATAGCTCCCAAGATAATTAAACTGTGACACCTGCTCAAGACTGCGTCCATTCAGGTTAACTGAATCACAGCCTGCCTGACCAATTTTCATCACTTTAGTTTTCTCTCTGTTTATAACCAAACCTACTCTACTATCAGTGTCATCATCAGCCCTAATGAAAGAGTTCATCTCATCAATATCATTTGTCAAAAGGGCTAAATCATCAGCATAATCTAAATCAGAAATGTTCCTATCTCCAGACCAATTAAGGCCAAAAGCTTTCCCTTGAAGTCTTCGCATAACATAATCAATAACCAAACTAAAGAGAAAGGAGACAAAATGCACCCTTGTCGAACACCAGAAGTAATGCTAAACCAATTGCGACAAGCCTTACCAACTCTCACACACGATTCAGTGTTATTATAGAGAGCTTTCATTATGTTAACTAACTTGTCAGGTATACCATATGATTCCACAATCAACCACAAATTATGACGATCAACAGAGTCGAAAGCCTTTTTGAAAACAACAAAGCTAGCAACCATAGGTTTCTGAAACTCTAAACATTTCTCAAGAATCTGCCTAAGTGAAAATATCTGATCCACACATCCCCTACCACTTCGGAATCCACATTGCTCATCACGCAATTGACTGTCAACCAGATTCTTAATTCTATTAAGCACAATCATGGAAACAACTTTACCTGGAACAGAGAGTAGGCTGATACCACTATAGTTATCACAAGAACTGCGATCACCTTTTTTGAAAATAGGGATAACAATAGCTCTGGTAAAATCCTTAGGAACAATGCCTTTATCATAAAAGATATTCAGAATTTCAGTCATCCAAATGGTAACCAAAATATTCCCAGCTCTAAGCATTTCTGTAGTAATTTCATCTACACCTGGGGATTTATGAAGTTTAAGTTTAGAAACAGCCAAAATGACTTCAGATTGTGTTATAGGGCCAACGTTAAACCAACCAATGCATCTATCATCATTATAAACAATGGGAGTAGAACTAACCACATTGTTTAGAACATCATTGAAATACTGAGCCCACCTAGCCATGACAGAATTCTCATGTTCTATAACCTTACTTTGTTGTCCTTCAATCCCTGTATACCTTTCCGTTTTTTACCACACAAAACATTAACCATCTGGTACAGCTCTCAACCCAAAGATTCTTATAAGCAACTAACTGATTCTTTACACGTTTATTAAGCTCTCTGTAATGATTTCTAGTAGAACTAGAAGGGTATTGATTAAGGGTATTCCTACAGTTCTTTCTTTCCGAAATAAGCTCAAGGGCCTTATCACTCAAATAATTCTGCCTCCTCTGTTCCTTTTCTACAAAAAGAGTACGTTTTTTTTCCAAAAAATCCTGTTTAAAATGGTTCCATTCTTTCAAAATTTCGGTAGTAAGTAAACCATGACTGTCATAATGACTAAGTAACCTATCATGATAGGTTTAGCTATAACTGGGTCTTTGGGAGCTTCAGTATTAAAGGTAAAATTTTTAACTTTAGCACTACACTTTTTAAGTTTAATTTGCAAGACACTTTTAACAAGGTAATGGTCATATCCAATTTCAGCTCCCCTATATATCCTGGTATTCCTAACAGAACTAGCCCATATGTTGTTTATTAATATATAATCAATCATATTCTTATGCAGCCCATCAGGTGAAACCCATGTGTACTTATGTATGTCGCGGTGTTTGTAATAAGTGTTAGTTATTCTGAAACCATTGAGTTTATTTACCTGTAGGAGACGTTGCCCATTGACATTGCAGCTACCAATACCAAAAGTTCTATCACCCCTCCCCAAAGGTCAGAGTCAGTGCCAACTACGTTATTGAAGTCACCAAGAACAAGGGTAATATCTCCTTTCTGACAAAATTCAAAATATCTTGAAGTTGCCCGTAAAACCTACCCTTCTCATCCTCATCGGCATCCTCAGTGGGGGCATAACAGCAGATAACATTTAAGTCTTTAATGCTCGTCTGAAATTTTGCTGTAAGAAACCTTTCATTGATGCACTCATGTCATTGCATGAGTAGCGTGTCTGCTGAGAAGCAGACCCACGCCTTGGTGACTCTTATTATCGTTCCTCCCTGAAAATTGAAATTTAAAATTATTTTTATGAATCTGACCTTTATCTGTCCATCTGGTCTCTTACAAGCCGAGAATATCTAAATTATAACGGTGGAATTCTTCTGTGAGGATATCAAGAGAATAAGCTCTGTGTAGAGTCCTCACATTCCAACTATCTATGGAGAGAAAATGGTTAGTGAGAAACTTTGTAGGTTTATTTTTCCAAATTTTTTTTCCAAAAGCGAAAGTTTTCTCAGGAAACTGAGAATGAGGGATTGAATTTTGAAGCTAGTGTTTCTAAGGAAGCTTCTACTGAAGAGAGATTTAATTTTCTGAATAGAGATTACTGATGACGATTTGAGAATTCGTCATCAGTAATCTTCTTCATCTCTTATTTAAAAATTTGTCTTTGAAACTGATAGAAAGGACAATGTAGAAATGCATAAGAAACATTTTTTGGAGTTTGACAGATGCTAGAAAGGGAAGAATTTTTTTGTTATTTTAAGTTTTTGCTAATTTTGAAGAGCTTTGCATTTTCAACACAGTGATCAAAGATAATCCTAATGAGAACTGTTTCTTGTCTTCTGTTCAGAATGACGTGTTTGAAGTTGGTTGGGGGATGTCAAAAATGCTACGATAGAATATGCTAACGTTGATACAATTATTTTGATAAAGTTTAATCTATTTGAAGTAAATTATTCTATTTCACTCTATCGCAGAAATCTTTGCATGCTATGATGTTATTTATGGTTGGGGTTTTCTGTAAGTTCTGTTTCGCAGATTCGTATTCCTATACGAGTTTCTGATTCCTATACTATAGGATTCCTATACGGGGTTTTTGATTCCTATACTATAGGATTTCTATACTGCTAGAAATACATTGGGGACCAAATACGGTTTTATATTTTCTAATATGTTTATTTCATTGCCATAACATTTCTGAAATTTAATAACAGTTGGAGAAGGAAAGTCGATGAGGTAGAAGAGTGCTGTATGAAAGAATCAGATTTTTTTCTAAATAAAGATTTAATGTCCACTGAAGTGCCTTGAGGATAGCCCAAAGTTCGCCATTCATAATAGATGTTGGATTGGACAACAAAAATCCTTCTCTACTATTGAAATAAGGGATCTAAACGCACAGGATACTTTTCCAGTTTCATTACTTCGGAAACTATTAGTAAAGGTTTGCGGAAAATTTGTTCAGAGTCATAGTCTCACACATATATTGATATGAATTCAAATAGATGAAAGCTTAGCGTGAGTTCATAAATAGCATATATGTATACCACTAAAGTATGAACGATGTAATTTATTATAATGACACAAAATTATAACAAATTCATCAATTTTATCTAAACACAAGTATTTCTATTCCTCTTAGCATAAAGACAAATCACTTTGTATTGAATCTTAGTTGTGACACTAAATAACCTTAACAATACTTTATACCTTATACATATGAAACGTTTAACATTGATCTCCTCTGATACAGACCCAATAACAAACTTTACTGTTGATTCCTTTTCTCCACTGGAACTAGGCTTCATCTTAAATCAAATAAGAGCAGTCTATTTACATAGCATTACACAACACTAATTTAATACACTATATCCTTCTTCCTTTTACTACTCCACTATATCTTTTTGCTTTCTTTCATGCAATTGTACTATTTCACAGCATCCTAATTCTAAACAGATAAAAGTGTAAATCGTCACGTTAAGTATAGGCGAGCGTTCATGATACACCTGTCACAAGCCATTGTCGCAAGTTCATCTGTCGTAACAATATTTTTTTCGTGGGAGTGAAAACATTCAACAAAATCGTGAAATATTTCTCTTTCTTTTGAAACATTTAGCGAAGCTTAGCCCTCAAAGCCAATATAAACTATGTGTATGAATATATTCTTAGGTTTTTAATGCAATTTGATGTATATGAAGAGAAATTAAAATATAAATATCTATGTAAGTATTTGTAATTATTAGATAAAAGAATCATTTGAAAACTTTTGCAAAAAATACATATAGTAAAATTATCTAATTTAAGGTATAAAATCATTTCATCTTCTTACAGAATGGACAACTGAATCATTTTTCAAATAATTACTATATTACATTTTGACTATCGGAAAATAAAATCTGCTCATCAGTTTAATTCTTTTTCCTCATATCTTTCCGTTCTACAAATATGATTGTCTTATAAGAATATAGATGTCAGAATCGTGTTGCTATAAAACATTAGCTTGGTTTAAGCGTTTTGTTTCAACACATTTATATGGATATATTTTAACAATAAATTCGAATTCCCGAATTATCATTATAATGATCTAAATAAATTTTCTGAGCGCAGTATCGTGGAATGAATTCTTTTAAATTATTGTGCAGTGATTTGATTCATTTCAACATTTTTATTTACTAAGCCTTTGCTTGATCACTTATTCTCCATTAAATAGCATTTTAGCTCATATAAATAACAAAACTATCAACTTACTTTTACGATAATCAATTTTGAAAACTTCTTTGTTCTCTTGGCCGTGACCTAAATCTTCCTCTTCTTCTTCCTCTTCCAGATCTAACATTTTGAAACCATCTATTGTTTTATTGGCTTCCACGTCTTCTTTGGCAGCATCAATCATCATTTGAAGGAAATCGTTTCCTCTCTTAAAGGGAGAAACGATTTAAAAGACAAACTAATAGCATGTCGGAAAAATAAGTTGGTCCCAAACATATAAAGAGAAATACTGGGTGATTCAAACCTCTTAGGCCAAACTTTAAGGGGTGATAGAACACACCTAAACAAGCACTTTTCGTCATACAAAGCATGGTCTTTTCAAGGTTTTTCTCAAGCGGTGAAGCGCTAGAGGGCACTTTCTAGTGAACAGTTATAAGCGCTGCTTTTCGCACTCGTCGTCATTTATACCGTGGATTGCAGAATGGATGGATTGTTTCACGAATCAGGAGAAGGCAGACATGCATTTCACGTACGGAGCTGCGGACGGGAATGCGAGGGAAGCCAAAAGACTGTACCCGGAGCGCTTTCCGACCAGATCCGTGCCTGATCGTAAAACCTTTCAGCGATTGCAACGGTATCTGTGCGAAACGGGCTCCTTTGTCAGCGGCTTGCAGGATACAGGGCGTGCAAGGAGTGTGAGGACGCCACGTGTTACAGAGGAAATTCTACGTAGGGTTGGAGATCGTCCCGAATGTAGCACCTGAGCAATTTCCTATGCCGTAAGTGTGCCCCAATCAACAGTATGGCGAGTTCTACGAGACGAACGATTACACCCCTACCATGCACAGAGGGTGCACGCCTTGACACCTGCAGATTATCGGCCTCGTGTGGATTTTGCACAGTAGTTCCTGCAGCACAACTAGACTTAGATGTACATGTCTTATTCGCTGACGAATGCATCTTTTCACGTGAGGGCATTTTTAATACTCACAAATCACATGTGTGGCCCACTAGTAATCTGCATGCCTTACGTCCACATTCGTACCAGCGGCATTTCTCCATAAATGTTTGGGCTGGAATCCTCCATGACCATTTGATTGGCCCATACTTTCTGCCAGCCCGATTGAAAGGGAGAACGTACCTCGTATTTTTACAAGAAGTCTTGCCAGAATTATTAAACCCTCTTCCAGCAAACATTCAAACACGTATGTGTTTCCAACACGACGGAGCGCCACCCCATTTCAGCGTAGATATGCGGAACGACTTGGATGCAACATTTCTAGGAAGATGGATTGGTCGGGGTGGTCCCATCGCTTGGCCGCCACGATCGCGCGATCTCTCATGTCTGGACTTTTTCCTATGGGGGCCATATGAAAAGCCTCATCTACGATAGCCCCATCGATTCCAATGAGGACTTTGTTGCCAGGATTTCTATTGCCGCTGCCGCTGTACGAGAAATGCCTGGTGTTCTCGCCCGTGCATCTACGTCGAAGGTGTGAAGCCTGCATTAATGTTGGTGGTCGCTCTTTTGACCAGTTTCTCTAATAATATATAATAATATCTAATAATCTAATAAATAAATTATTATTAGATAAAATATGTAATAATAATTTGTTCAATAAAATTCTGTACTTTCTGTTCTGTAATTTCTGCAATTGCTTCAAACCTCATCTGTCATTCTTGTGTTTCTTCATTTCCTGACATAGTAACTTCTAGCCCCTAGCGATTCAACGCTTGAGTTCCGACCATGCATTGTATGATGAAAAGTGCTTGTTTAGGTATGTTCTATCACCCCTTAAAGTTTCGCCCAAGAGTTTTGTATCACTCTGTATATTTAAAACCGTGATTATTTTTTTGCTTCCGATGAACTCCAAAAATCTGATCATATTTAGCAAAAAAAATTTTCTTCAAAAACGAGCTAATATTTTCTCTTTGTCTCTCTGTAGCTATTAACATTTTTGTATTTACAGATAATTTAAAATTTCTTTTCGGGCTCGTTATAGGTATTTTCATTTTGCTATTCTCATTTTATGAATGTAGCAATAGCTTTAATACGCTCTCTAATATTGTGAGAATTTGGAAAATGCAAACATTTAACCAATAATGCCAAAATATTTGAGAATTTCCATGTTATGCCAATTAGAATTTATTTTGAACTTGTATAATTTCTAAAATACAGTCGAACTTGGTTATAACGAGCACCAGGTGACCGACAAAATTTCTCGTTATAACCATTACTCACTATTTCAGTGATGAGTTAAATCTACCTTCTATGTTTTTTATTTCTCAATTTTCTTCTGATTTGAACTTTGTCGCGAATGGAGAGACACTTTCTTTTATTAGTAGACATGTTTACGACGGAGGGTTCGTTTCTCATTTTACAGTCGTACGGTGTTTGGATAAAGTGGGGGAGCAGGGTCGGAAGCTAGAATACTGGAGTTGTAGGTAGAGTGGGGACAGTCCCGAAGGATAAGGTTAGGTCATAAACTGTCCTGTAATCTGATGAGGATGGTGATAAAAGTTAAGTCACTCATTTCATTTCTGTCTATTTCCAGAACTAATTTCCGACTATCCGAACAATTAAGAATGTTTGCATGTTTCCGTAGTTACCAAAATTTGTACGGTATACCCGTGTATTAGGCTCGTTCTAAAAGTGAGCAATTGTATCGGAATATCCGTAAATTAAAATCATTATAGCTTTCCTCATTACAGCCATGATCTCGTTATTTCCATGCTCATTACAACCAAGTTCGATTGTATGTATTTAATGGAAAAGATGTAACCGAAGATAAAAATCATAATCTAATCTATTAAAAATCACGATTTCCAAAAATATTCGTTAAGTATTAAGAGTTATGGGAACTAGAATATTTCACAACAGTAATATGTCATAAGACTTCAGAAATTAATAAAGCTTATTAGTTGTTGTTTAAAAAATTATCAAAAAATATATACAGTTTAGAAGTTTGCGTAATTGTTATTTCAATATTTGAGAATTATGAATGACTTATAAAACAACAAATTTTTTTTGCTAAATATTCCATCTTCCCTAACTCTTTAAATACTGAATGGCTATTGCTGAAAAAACGATATTTGAATAGATTTGATTACGATCTGTAATAGTTCATTAGTCACATTTTTCCATTAAATGAATATTTTAATTTTATTTTTACAGATAATTTAAAATTTCTCTTTGAAGTGAGATCCTCATTTGACATATGAAAATTCCGTAATATTTTGATAGGCATTGTATTTATGGTATAAATTTTAAAATTTGTTGGTGGAGTGTGTTGCTGCCCCTTGTCTTTCTCATGTATAGGATGGTAAATATTTATTATTAATATCGAGGTTCATACATTATTAAATCCGATGCCAGTGTCGTAGAGTATCCACCCAATAAATAACTGAGATAATGTGATGCAGCCTTCCGGAGAGATATATGCCCCAAAACAACATAGTGTCTTTTGACCGATGAACAAGATAGTTATTTAAAACTGAATAACTGGGATTCATTTATTTATTAACATCCGTTCGATCATTTTGTTGCTCGGATACCCTTGGGGGTTGACTAATTATCATTTCTTAGAGTTAGCTTTGCAGCTCTGCAGTCACACAGACTGAATAATGTTTAGTCACACAGACTAATGAATAAAATAAGATTGGTTATACGGACCTCTGGTACATACGGTTACAGAGACCTCTGGTACATATGGTCACATATGCTATTATCTTGGGTTGAAATCTATCAACCCTGCACTAAGATCTTGTCTCTGATCTCAATTCGATCGAAATATTCGATCCTCGAGAAAAGCACGACTGCACTTTCACATACTGTAGAGGGTGACCGCTTCCTCTGACTTTCCTCTTCCTATCGCTGACCTCTTCCTCTCATATATTCTTTTTGTGTTGTATAGTTACCAATATGACTATATGCATTTTTCCAATCAACCATTAGTTCGAATGTCCCCAATTAATGGACATTAAAGGCGAAAAATGAAAAACCTCATTTTCTTTGAAAACGAATATATCTTATTCATCAGAGGTGTTTTTTCCATCTAAATGTGACTCATTGGGAGGCGTTTCTATTCTGTTTCCCATTTGTCCAAATTGAATTATGATAAGATTCTCAAAATACTCCGGTCACCATATCAGAGGGATTAGGAAAATATCAGTGGAAGGGAAGTTCATATAGAGGCGTAGGATCGAGTGTATATGCTTGTCTCATAGATTACTCAACCCCGCATTATTATTAGAGAAAGATTAAAAATTTAATGGAATTAATTAAAATTATAAGAAACTAATTCTGGAGAGCTGTTTTCATTTGAAATTTATTTAGCTCAAGCGAATTGCACGATCATTGACGGTAGTCACAGCCAGATCAATTTACGGAGTGAGTGTTTAAAATAAATTATAATAGTGAGGGGGATGGATTAATGGTGTTCATGTGTTAGGTTTTACATTTTGAGCCAAAATAAAAATCGAATCTTTATCAAACTTGAATGTATAGAACCTGATTACATTATGTGCACAAGTATTCCTCAAAGAGACAGTGAAATATGTACATAAACCAGATTTGTAGGAGAGCTTCTAAATATTATTATAATACTTATAACATGCCAAAGCTTAAAAAAAATCTTATATCATAACATATGAATAGGGAGAGCAAAAACATTTATATCGTAACATACGAATAGTGAGGAGAAAAAACCCTTATCATAACCTATGAATAATGAGAGAAAAAAAACCTTATCTTAACATATGAATGATAAGAGTAAAAAAAAATGTTTTGCATGAAACAATTTTTGTTTCGTGGTAAAATGCATTTTGCTTTTGGTGGGATTCAGAGACTTTGACTTCCACCTTGCACGGAGTTCATCCGGCAGAGTATTCATCTATACTCTGCCAGATGAATTGAAACCTCCACAGGATATGGATGTTTTTAAATGTCTCAATTATTTAATTTTATGCTCCAGTTTTACTGCGAAAACTTCACAAAAAAGATCATCATGTATTCTCTTTCGTTAAAGAAGAAAGGAAAATATTTTTATATACTTTATATACAAGCTATATCGAGAGGGGGGATATTTTATGGGATTACATCCCCAGCTCTCCTTGAATGCTTGCACAGCATGTTTTCTAAAGCACTCGCCGAAAATCAGAGACTCAAATTTTTTCAGTCACCCCTCTCCCCATTGCGAATTTTTTGACACGTTACTGGCTGCAATCTTACATTTATATTTGATATTAAAATTGTTTTGCCTGAACCTAAGTTCGAAAGTTATGGTAGAACCAAATTTTGTATACTTTTTCTTGTTTGAAAAAAATAAAAATAAAAAAATGGGTTAAAGTTTTATATAGTATGGTTACTCTGTATGTCATAAGCATCCATTTGGTATATAACTTCGAGATTTAGTCCGTGAGATTTCGTAATACTTCGGAGTAGCAATTTACAAATTTTCCTCACTTTGGAAAAGCAGAGGTGGTAGGAGTTTTATATATCGATTTATATTTTTGAAACTTAGTTGTATATTTTACCTATCATTCCAACTTCTGCTATAAAGCAAATGAGAAACCAACCTTCGTTCGATACGACTGGATCCCGGATTCAGGAGATAAGGAGAAGAAACAAATTACAACATTCATCCGCTTTTCCATGGGGGAGGAGTGGAAAGAAAATTTGGGAGAGCAAATAACACTCCCAGCATTATAAGTGTTCATTCGCTCTCTAATTTATTACGACAATCACCCGCTTTCGAGAAGGTGGTGAAACTACTTGACAATACACAAACCAAAATAGACAAAGATTCATATAGCAAAACAAAATACATTAATTAGAGACATGCAAAAAGTGGAAATTATTTATTTATTTTCTTATTATAGATGATGATACCAAAGATATCACTTACTATGCTTTTCTTTTTCCTCTCTTCCATGACTTGAAGTGTTACATCACGGAAAAAATTTGTTGCATTTCCATCAAAAATTTTTGTCCGCAGTAGTTTAATTATGAATGGGGGAAACAAAACTGAAAATGAATGAAATGAAATCAGGATCCACAATTTAGGTATAGTTTTTACAAGGCAGCAAATGTACTTTGCTTCTTTTCCTATACACAATATGAATGCTTCGAATATGCATTCAATGTTGCTCTGTTGAATTGCTTTAACCCTGAGCAGTGCAGTTAAATATAACCTCAAGCCAGGCTAAAATGTAATGCATTTTTTAAACCTCTTTTACCCCAAATTATCATTATGTCTATATACAGAAATTCTTCACTTTAACCACAAATTTCCATTGAGGGAAGTGTGTTCCTGAACTTTTGAATCCATTAACCTTTATGACATAAACATTACATTCCTTCATGTTTCAAACCTGTACGGAAACCTGCATTTCTTAAACCCATTAACAACATTTTATCGTCCCAGCCAAAAACAGAAACGTGTTCCTTGATCCATTAACATCAAATTATGATTATGGTCAATCACTGTGAGGCACTAAAGTATTACCATTAATATTGCCACCAGAAAAACTGTCTCAAGCCTCCTGCTGTTTGGTAGAGTAAAAAGCTTTAAAGCTTGCAGATACTATGAAAACATGGATTATTGTGTAAATTAACAATTCTTAATTTGACATTTGTAGAATTAGGGTTTACTGTTGAATGGTGTTAACTCAGCGGATAGAACACCTGGCATGTCACCAGAAGGTCGTGGTTTCAGATCCCACCCGAATCCAAGACAATATTCGTCTACGCTCATATTTATATACAGCACAACAGTGTTTGAAAAGTTGATACTATGAAGTGTGTGATTTAAAATGCTACTAATGTAACAGATAATGTATACTTGTTGAAAAGTACATTTCAACAATAACGTTTCTTTCAGTTATGTTTAAATGACTTTCTTCTCTGCCTCTTTGCCTATTACTTAATACATTGATGGCGAATCAATGAGACGCAGTCAGCGTATGATAAGACATTTCTTATTCAATTTCAATACATGTATTGATTTATATTTCAACCACTTTAATCTGTAAGTATAACCCTAAGTTTCCTGATCTGAAAGTTTTGCTATTATCAATCGAATCTATTATCACGCGAACCTATTGAAGATAAGCTAAATAACAAAAACTGGCTTATCATGCAACAAAGTTTCCCATCTTATTGTAGACGTAATCTTATCCTCCCAAAGAGTGCCATTAGCTGAAGTCAATTCAGTAGCACTATATGAAGTAGTCTTCCACTTATCGTCTCAGATAGCAAACATTTATCATTACCTGTTATAGTTTAAAGAGAAGAATGGATCTTTCGGACGAAAGATGAAAGCATAAATGGCTGCACAAAATAATGAATTGGGAGCTGAAGTGGCTTCTAGAATTGGTAAGATTACTGATCAGTTTAAGGACATCATGACCGAACTAAACAATGCAAAAGATGATCTTGATAGTGTTAAGTTAGATTATAAACTTCAAATTGAAACTGTAAAAGCTGATTAAACGTCAGTTTGAGATTTTCAGAAATGAAATGTTACCTTCTTTTTGTGATAATAATAATTTTAGTGAAAATAATGTTATTGCACATATCGCTAGATATTCAACTAAACCTTCTACATATGATGGTCAATCATCTTGGACAGTATTTAAAACACAGTTTGAAGTTATCGCTAGAGCTAATGAGTGGAATGAATTCCAAAAGGCCAGTTTTCTAGCAGCTTCCTTAAGAAACTCTGCTGCGGAGGTTTTGCAGTCTGTTCCAGAAGAAAAACGACTTGATTATCAAAGTCTGGTTTCTGCATTAGAACTCAGGTTTGGCGATAGTTATTTAAAATACACTAATTTAAGAATGCTTGTGAAACAGAAATGAATAAGTGAGAGACGGTTTTATGCTTTCCTTGATGTAGTGTAAGACGTTTTGCAGCACTAATTCTTTTATGATTTCCAGAAATGTCATCTTGACAGAAAATTATTAACATAGAAACAGCGATGAATCATTCTTTTACCTTCGTTCAGAACTTATTGCATAATCAAAATAGCAAAATCTGTAAATTTGTTCATGACAGTAATAATAATGTTTGTTTGAAAATAATAAATTTAAAAATTTTTACCAATCCTAACGACATAAAATACAACAACAGTAAGATAATAATCCAAACATATTTTGCATTAAGACAACTTACTGAATAACAAAAGTTTGAAAATGTCAGTTGAGAATGAATTCCGACCATGGGTGACGAAAGGGTTGTTGGGGTCGTTGTGAGAATCAATTTTTGTGGCAAAAGCGCTGCTGGCAATCACATCCATCGTAAAAGCTCCGAATATTCTAGTCGGCAAGAAATATCAAATTAATAATTATTCTTATTTTATTCAGGAAACATATTACATACACTGGTTTGTATAAATTAAGGAAAAATGAGAAAAAT
Organism: Ryuthela nishihirai; assembly: GCA_038380435.1. Classification (NCBI taxonomy): domain Eukaryota; kingdom Metazoa; phylum Arthropoda; class Arachnida; order Araneae; family Heptathelidae; genus Ryuthela; species Ryuthela nishihirai. The sequence continues at coordinate 13,950,984 of JAWZYU010000004.1, forward strand.
CGCGATAATTCGCCAAAAAATTGTGTGATTCTCACCAAACTTGTTCATGTAACCAGTAAAGTGATGTCGAGTCAGCATATTGTATGCAAATTAGTCTAGGTTGAATCAATTTGCGTAATCGAATAGCGGCATAAAAATGGGTGTTTTGGAGTGGATCGCTATTTGGTGTGAGTAAAGAAATTTGAAATGGCCATTTTGTAGGAATGACTTCCAGACGTTCGAGAATGGTTCGCGGAACACGAGGAAGACTTCCAGGTATTGTCCTGTACTCTAAATGCCCTAGACATTAATCCAATCGAGTATCTGTGGTTTGCGTTGGAACAGCATATCCGATCTGCTGCGGCTCAACCACTTAACTTGCAAAAATTAAAGGATCTGCTGGTAATGTGTTGGTACCAGATACCACAAGACACCTTTAGAAATCTTGCAGCGTCCATGCCTCGACGGGTAAGAGCTGTTTTGGCGGTATGGTGGCGGACTAACATCATATTAGTCAGGTGGTCATAATGTTTTGGCTTCGGTATATATTATATACATAACTACAGGAAATTATAAAGAAGTGATTATATCAATCTTGAAATACATAATACTATTTATTAAACAATGGCAAGAAAAATTACGTTTAAAGAACATACATAATTAAACTCATGTTTTAACGAGATGGATGCAGCTGCATTTTCCGGACAATTTCACCAGAATTTAGTTGTATAAGGGATGTCGACACCATGAACTCATTCACCAGTACTGGCGGGCCACAGAAAATAATTTCGGGGGCTGGAGTTTTTCCATCCCTGTTCTAAACATTTCCCAAGAATTTGTTGTAACAGTATATTTTAAAGCTCTTATTTTTTGCTTTTAAAGAAATTATTAAACAAAATTAAATCATTATAATGAGAACAGAAGTAATAACTATTATTTTTTGATTCCGAAGGAAAATTCCTGCTTCTGGCAAATATTTCGTTCATCCATTAGTATTATTAATGTGAATATTTCCAGTTGAGTAATTGATAAAACAGTATTCATGAGAACATTTACATCTTTGCAAGGGCCCCAAAATAAAGGTATTTATGCATTTAATTCAAAGGTGTATTAAGTCTATTGATCCATGACCAACTGCAGCTACTGATCAAAGAGACGTGGATAAGGTATGGATGTATCTTTTCTGTATTGTCTTTATGCTAAGATTCTGTCTTCGTCATAGTTCTTCTCCTATGTCATATTCAACTGAAGGTTCCTATAAGATTTCTATGTAAAACAGCTGCTTGCAGGTAATTTAACTTTTGTATTGTTGACTTTAATTGGTAAAAAAAAATTAAAAAATGAAGTTGTTTTTAGTTCAACTTCTGTGATTACATTTCATTTCCTCTCACCTCTTACAATCGACATCAATTCCTTTCTCAGATGCTGTCAGGAAATTTTGAACTGTTGTTTTAGCTGAATCGTTGATGATGCTTGCTATCTAATGGGAAAAAAGATATTTCAAATTAACAAACATGTATTCTAAGGGTGGTAAAGATTATTTGATTTGTGATATGCAAATGACAGTAGAGCGATGAAAAGATTTAAACAAATTATACAAAGGATGTCATTCACTTTTCTGTTAATCCCTTTCTGTAGTGAACATCTTTAGTGGGATCTTTACCCGATCGAATAGTGTAAATATGATTTTTGGCATGTATTTCAAAAATGTGCTATCTCATGAGACGTTTATTTACATCTTGGAGTAAGAGAGGGCGAGAGTGCCTTCTTATAGTTCAAACTTTTCTGCCCTAGCATTTTCACGTTCATTTGTATATATGGCATATACTTTTCATTAATATTTGTTAGTTTGAAATTATTATTCAAGTTAGGTATGGACGAATAAAAAATAATTTATCGAATGAAATATAATTGCGAAGAAATAATTTGCGGACAGAATTCTCTTTGCGGATTTCTAACACTATTTGCAAGGGGGAGAAGGAGAAATTCATACGTATATGGACGATGACTTTTATACTTCTATCTTGGTATTACTAAAATAACACTCACAAGTAGAGTGAAAGAGATAATCCTGGTTAAAGAATGTTTATTGTATAATATGAAATGTTGAAGGATATTAATGAATTGTTAAAGAATATGGAATGCAATGCTAAGTGAAATATTAACTTTAGAAAGGTTTTCTTTAAACACGAATGCTTCCTAAATATGCGGCTCTTACTTGAAAATGACGGAAAATAATTTCTTGAATGTCTTTCTAAGAAGTTTAATGCTCGCGAGTGTAGGATAACTAAGAGGAAAAAGTAGGTCATTTTACCCCTTTGTTATAGAATGTAATACATATCTATTAAACGTAATATATAAATTTTGCAGGTATTAAGAAAAAGAGGAAACTTAGGGCAGTAACGTACCGGGTTGTGAGCTTCTTAAGCGATCCTTACGACTAATTAATTGCTAGAGATTCTTCTCACAAGTCTTAGGATCAACTAAAGATGACAAAGCCTTTAGAGATAAGTTTAATGCATACTACAACGAAGGTCAAGCATCAAGAACAGTTTTGCATCTTGAGCAGTTGTTCCCCGATATTTTCGGTGACATGTATCAGCTAGGAATTCTCATTCCTTCTGCCGACGCTTATTAAGTCTCATTTTTTCTGCGAACCCTCTTCCCATCATTTCTTGAAATATTTTAACTAAAATATAGGTCCTGAAATTCCAAATTACATCTCTAGTTCTTATCGATTGTTATTTTATTGTTTTTTTTTGTTATTTGAAACTAAATGTTTTGAAAGTAAAAATTCAATCCTCCAGAAATAATTTTTTCTTCAGGAGACAATCACATACTGGGATTAATATGAGATAGACAAAGTTGCCATAATCAATTGACATAATTCATGCCAAAAGCAATAAAACATGACGCTGTTATGTAATCGCGGTAAATGTAAGGTTTTCTTTAGAGCTTTCTAACATATACTGCACGACATTGAAATTGCCTCACCCAGAAGGAGTGAGGGGATAGGGGTGAAATGTAGCACACACATAGCAATACATATCGGCATACCATGATTTAATTTGCACCCACTTACAGTTGTTAGAAGATGAGATAATACAGCACAATATGACTGCCTCAGTAGGTGGTTGAACCACCGTGAACTGCAATACAGGCAGCAATATGGCGTGGCATGGGGTCATACCGTCGATGGATATGGTCCTGAGGGATTGTACACCAAGCAGCGTTGACCTACTTCCATAATTTATGGTGATTCAGGACAGCCGGTGAGAAGGTTGCACACATCGTCCAATGTGGTCCCACAGATTTTCTATTGGGGATAAATCTGGAGAACTTGATGGCCCATTTTCCAGCTTGTATCCCAGGCACGGTAACAAAACGCATCCCAGGAACGGTAACAAAACGGGCTGCAGAACTGCGTTAAAGTATCTTGCAGCTGTCAGTGTTCCCGTGATGGGGACAAGAGATAACCTGCTGTCATATCCAACAGCACCCCATACCATTATGGTATGGGGTGCTGTTGGATATGAGAGTAGGTTTATCGAACAACACACTCAGTGCTTCGAAAGCGACATCATGCAACCTTCGGTTTATCGTGCATCGCAGATCGACTGATTCATGACGGGCGGTGTGCCAGTCGTGAACAAAAGCTGGATTCGTCCTCTCACCATACACGGACCAGTCGATCGTCAGGACCCAGACAGAAATGGGATTCATCACAAAACACAACAGTATTCCATTCGTGACACCAGTTCGTACTACTTCGGCATCAATCTAGATGAGCGCTGCGATGGTTTGCAGTCAATGACAGTCGACGTAATGGTTGCCTAGAGCACAGGTATGCCTCATGCAACCTTCGGTTTACCGTTCGAGTCGTTATGGAACACAGCCCGTCGAATATCACCTTTAGTACTCTGTGGTGACAAAGGTGCATGTCGAACAATGCACCTATCAAACCATGCTGACGTCTGTCGGACTGCACCACTCGCTCTGCGATGCATGCAAGATTCATTTCGCCACTGTTGACAACATCATCTGTTCATGTCACCACTGTTGTCCAACAGTTCGTGAATCCTGATGAACATGGGCAGCAACATGACGTGTAGTCCTTGCATCTTAACATAGGCCTATAATTCATCCTCCCTGAAAAGCATCCAAATGGTTATAAACCTGCTGACGGCGTGTACGAGGCATTTTCGGCCTTCGCTGAACAATTTCCAAGCGGAACTATCTAATCTCAATCGCTCGCACGACTTCCACCTGCATAAACACAATGCCATCCCTGTTCCTTCTTGCACCTTTTTTACTCTTAAGTCATCCTTACGTCATTAGCTCCGGATTATCATCATTTGCATATGTCAACTGCGCACACCTACCCTTCTATTTTGCATGTTTGTACAAAATGTCCTTCTGGGTGGGGCACTTTCAATATCGAGCAGTGTATTAAAAATAGTTCGGGAATCTCTCTTACGACCTTGTTTGGAGAACTTGTAGAATTTTTGAATCATCGAAGAGGAAAAATGTGATGCCACCAAGCTTAAAGTTGTGGTTCACAGCTTCGAGGAGATAATGACACTCAACAGTGGTTGAGGAGGTAGAAAGCGTGATTGACACGAATGATGATAGCAGAAGAAGCAAGGAGTAGCGAGTTTTTATCTTTTAACTGATCCATCTGTAAACATCAGTATAGTTATCGTAGGGAACATAAACAAAAAACTTAGTGAAGTTACGTGTATCGAGGGATTGATGTCGTACTTTTCGCGCAGCAGAAGGAATGGAAAAGTTGATAAGTTCGGAGTTCCTTGAAGATTGCAGTTATGGAGAATAATCTGCTCAGATATGATGATAGAAGCCTGTGACAAACATCAAGATGGAGGTCGATCATGCAAATTTAGTTGACAATTCATAATTATAGTATGTAGAGAGTGGAGTGATGACACATTGTCTCCTTTCCGGTGCAGACTACATTATTGTTTAATTTGCCCTGATAACTCTATGCAATGTAATACTTGTCCACATCCACATACATGGTATTTCACAAGAATTTATTCCACGATTTTTGGTTAACGCTACATTTGAATTAAAAAATTACATTAATTAATTTAGAACAACATTACCTTTTTATTATCTTATCATTATTTTAACTTGAAGATAAAATGCAACCATAATGTAAGTAGCATACTTACTTTCCTCATTTTACCGGAAGTAAAAGCTGGTGTGACGGTGGTACGAACCCGTTTCCATTTCTCTCCATTGAGAGCAAACACCATATTGTTTACTATCGAATCACCAAAATCTAAATCCTTTAGGAAGAAAAGAGAGAAATGTTTTTCACGAGATAAAAATTAAAACTATTGCTTGCTGCTACACCAAAAATAAAAACTCAATTTCGAAACAAATGTTTTGTTTTATAAAAGAAAAAAATAAATAAAACTCATCATTTTCTATTTAAAAAATGATGAATTGTGTCGTTTTCCTGCTGAAGTCCTGCCATCCTCTCAGACTTTCTACTATGGCATATAAACTGGCAGGCTCCTGTCAGACCTCTGTGGCCAGCAGCTGCTTGAAGGGGTATTTATTTTTTTTTATTTTATAGTATAACAATGGGAATAAAATAAAACACTGATTTTGTTACTAGATTTAGCGATTTTTAAGCTCTCACGGCGCACCCCAAAATATTTTACCGCGTACCCCTCGTTGAGAACCCCTAAGTTGGAATACGGAGTCATGAATCGCTTTTAATCAGAATCGTGGGCAAGAAGAAAAGGCGTAGGTTTGAACATATAGTTAGCATGCATAATATATATTTAGGAAGTGTCCTTAATTGATTGAAGAAAAGTTGCAAATTTCGAACGAAGTACAGTAATGGACAAAAAAGGAAACAGCTGCGTAAAGTCATTATAAACGCTGTTGGACCGCTATGTCAGTCCAGCACAGCCTGTATATATCAGGGCATAGAGTCTATCAGTGTCTGAAAGTCAGCAGGAGGGATACGAAACTGTTAATTCACATGAAATGCGAGTAGGAGAATAAGGGGGTTCTAACTCAGAGCCGGGTCAATGTTAATTCTATGGGACCCGCTCCCTGTGTTCTAAAGCGAAGGCGGATCTTTTTTTTTGTCACCCATACAGGTCGTCAATATATATTTCGCAATATTTATCATAATTTCGAATAATTTGTTTTTAAATCAGTGATTTTTTCCCACGGTTTTCTTTTAATTAATATATACGTTTTTTTCACTTTTAGCAAACAGCATTTTTTTAATTCATTTTCTACGAGACAGTTTTTTTAAACAAGTTTTTGCGGCGGCATATCATCATCATCATCATCATCAAGCAGCCATGGGTTACGGAGGTCCAACCAGACCGTGCAATTTAGTTCTCCAAGCAAGTCTGTCATGAGCTACATCTACTGCATCTGGCCACTGCACACCAATTCTAATAATGTCCTGTTTGACATTGTCTGCCCACAGCATCCTAGGTCTCTCCCTCTTTCTGAGGCCTTTAGGCACACTGTTCATAACCTTATTTACCAATCTATAATTATTCCTACGGGCAACATGGCCAAACCAACAGAGTCTCTCTCTGCACAATATGCTGCTTAAAGGAGGTTGCAAACTCCTTTGCCTAACCTCATCATTAGTTACAAAGTTGAACCACCTAATGCCCAAGATACTGCGTAAGCATCTGGAATCAGAAGCATCTAGTTTCCTGTTATCTTGTTTACAAAGTGTCCAAGTTTCACTACCATAACTAACCCTAGAAAGAACCAAACTATTATACAGTCTAATTTTAGTCTTTAGGTGTATACGTCTATTTCTCCACAAACTCCATAAATTCTTAAAAGTCCCGGCAGCAATCCCTATTCGTCTGTTAATCTCATGCCGCACATCACCATTATCTGTTACATAGCTCCCAAGATAATTAAACTGTGACACCTGCTCAAGACTGCAACCATTCAGATTAACTGAATCACAGCTTGTCTGACCAATTTCCATCACTTTAGTTTTCTCTCTGTTTATAACCAAACCTACTCTACTACCAGTCTCATCAACAGCTCGAATGAAAGAGTTCATCTCATCAACATCATTTGCCAAAAGGACTAAATCATCAGCATAATCTAAATCAGAAATTTTAGTATCTCCAGCCCATTTAAGGCCAAAATCTTACCCTTGAAGTGAATTTCGCATAACATAATCAATAACCAAACTAAAGAGAAAAGGAGACAAAATGCACCCTTGTCGAACACTAGAAATAATGCTAAAGTCCAAAGAAACATTTTTGGTCAGAATTACATACATTAACAATAGCACGTTTTAATAGTAATTCTCTTGGAATATGGACATAACTAGATCCTGCAAGAGGGATATATTTTCCAATGTGCATTACACTGTGGCATACAGCATCCAGTATCCATCCACTATGTGCTCCTTCAAATTCTTCAAATGAAGTCTTGATCTTCTTGCACGCTGAATCCAGTTCTCTGTTTAGAGATGATGTAGGAAGACTTGTGACTTCGAAAGTTGTGACTTGTTACTTCGAAAAAATGGGGTGCAGTATTTAAAAGTAGGAGGGGAAACTTTCCGCCTTAAGCGCATTTGCACCGTAAGGTACCATTTAATGTATCTTTCGAGGCCAAGTTTTCTTTCAGATGAGTTAGGAGTGTTTCCCGCGATGACTCGAGGAAATATGTGAGGTCAACAGATGTTTCTTCAGCTACCATCAGTTTATGTGTTGACAGGATCCTTTTCATTTCTTCTGTAAACTGGCAGGGGGCTTCATGGTGGGGTTTTTGCTTCTTCTGGGGAATCTTTTAATTTTCAGAAAGTTTTCTCTTATTATTATGTGGCTTTTTTTGAGGTCGTAAAATATTGCCTTTTCTTCCAAACTCCATAGCACATTCTTCACATTTGTAGGTTTTCCTGGAGGCGTGGAATAACTCATGGCGTGGTTTGTCGTCCTTTCTTGAAAATGCAGCTTCGCATTGAGAACACTTTAGCACGTTCTTTGTATCATGAGATTTTTTATGACGAACTAGATGGGTCTGATGAAAGAAAGCCTTCTCAGGTATATTGCACGGATACATTGCAAAACAGTAACTTGTGAAATAAGTGGAGTTGATTTATACTACAAGAGAGCATCGAGTACTATCACTATTGACTCCTAGCAGTTGAAAAAATAACGGAGACGCAGCATTAGAGAACTATAACTGTCAACGTCTGACAACAGAATGAGGATTCTGACTGATGGGCGGGGTATTTATATTAGAAAAAGAACTATCCAGCAGAAACTGATTTAAAAGACTGTCCCGTAGAAAATGAATTAAAAAAAATGCTATTTGCTAAAAATGGAAAAAAAAAATTAATTAAAAGGAAACGGTAAAAAGAAAAAAAAACCCATCTGATTTATAAGGAAATTACTTGAAATTATGATAAATATTGCGAAATATGTATTGGTGACCTGTATGGGTGAAAAAAAAGACCCGTTTCCACTTTAGAACACAGAGAGGTGGGTTCCATAGGATTTGCATTAACCAGTCTCTGACTTAGAACTCCCATTATCCCCCTACTAACGTGTTCAATTCCTGCTAATGCGATGGAGATGGAAAACTCTTCCTGAGACGTCGTTCCAGAAGTTCCCATAGGTTTTCAGCTGGTTGATATCTGGTGACTGTGGTGGCCATGGTGTGTAAAAACGTTCATTCTCATGCTGAGGAGCATATAGCGCAGTGGATTGAGGAAACCAGTGTGCTACTTGAGCTCTGTGAATGGGATCATTGCTATCCTCAAAGACAGCTCTCTCTTCATGAAAGAAATGCTATCCCATTAGATGAAGATGATCACTCAGGACTGTCAAAGAGCGATTGGCATTAATCTTGCCTTCTAAAGGAATGAGTGTATTCAAACCATGCCACAAGAAAGCATCCAACACCATTACAGAACAGACAGAACCCTTAACAGTAGGAAACAAGCAATCAAAGTTGAAAGCTTCCTTCTTTTGGTACCACGCATGCGTTTTCTATTTGTCGGACAAAAAAAATGTGTAGGATGATTTGTCAGAACTAATTTCTCCATTGCTTGTGCTTTTTGCACACTACTAGATACGATGACATGCTTTGACAGGTATAATGAGTGGCTTGTGAAGTGCAACTCAACTGTGATATTCAGGTCTATGGAGTTCTGGCCGTACTGTTTTTGACGAACTGGACTCTTGAATCCTACGTTGAAATCAGAGCACAACTGATCAGCTACAGCTCGCGGTTTCGCTTTGCGCATTGCCCTAACACTCGAAGTAACACCCTGGAGTATACGTTTTCACCCACTGTTGCCTTTTGAAGATGATGTCTTCTATTTAGATTACCATACAGACATGACCTTGGAAACTGTTTCTTGTGAAACATTAGCGAGTTTAGCTGTCTTATTGACCCAAGCTCCTGCCAAACGTTCTCAACCAAATCTCCTTTCGAAGACATGCGTAGGAGCAATTTTTCCCCAACCAAGTTTAAATTTAGTTCATTTTAACAAAGTCACATTCGTAATTGAAAAAGTAAATACTATCATAAAATATACTAATAAAAATAATCCAATCAATAATTAGAAGAAACTGTATGATCATTTAAACTGAAGAAAAATGAATGTTACTGACATGGTGATCGAGAGAATTATGATTTTACATTTTAATGTCTTTTATAAACACTAGTACTGTATATTTTTAAATGTTATTGTGAAGTCTAGTAAACGAAAAACAAAACATTACAGTGTTTATTATTGCATTTAAGCGTGTCGTGGAGCCCTGGACGCCTACCCCTGCCTTTTCACGGTCATGTATTTCAACATAAAAACTGAAGAAACTTATCCTGAAATAAATAACACAACTTGGTAATTTTATTATGTGTAATGAAGTAATGAATGTCTTATTAATTTACTGTCAGCATTATATAGATACACAATCAGTATATCAAGTATCAGTATATCAATCAGTATATCAATCAGATATAAAACAAATATTTTTATTTTCACAAATAACAAAGCAGATACTGGAATAAAACTATATACTGGTTGATATAATTTTGCCTCATAACTGAAGAAATTACTAATCAGCTAAAATACAAAACGTGATATATTAAATAAATTAAAAAAATTTAAATGCTCATAATCAAAGTGAAGCATAACTGCTACAATTAGAATTAGCTCAAGAAGATCGGTTCTTACCTTTCTGAAAGGGAATGTGTTAAAATCTTTCACCAAAATATTCCTGAGAAGGTCCGGGTCTCCAACCGTCAAAATTGGATTCGATGCCTCAAATGCACTGTTAATATAAATAATTTTTAATTGCACTTATTTATGCTTTCATAAATATCAAAGTATGTTCACTTTAGCAAAACAAAGTGGTAATTTAGAACTTATATATTTATGCTTCAGAAAAGAAACAATGATGCAAACTGGATGTGCTCTTTAGAAGCACCTAGAATCCAAAGAATTTATTGACGAAAGAAACTGAAACAGCAAAATAGCGTTCCAATTCGAAGGTGATTATTTGCCTGTGGATGAAACAAAACGATAATTGCGAAAAATACCGTATTTCTTCGATTCTAAGACGCATCGATTGTAAGACGCACCTTAATTTCAGTACCACCAACAGAAAAAAAAAGGTTTAGATCTTATCCAACACATGTTTTTATTATAATAGAATTCAATTTACTAACAACAATAGTACCTATTTATCAGTAGATATGTTATTCATCACTTCCTTCTGAATCAATATCAGAGTCTGATTCTTCCCAGCAATCATATGTGAATAAATATCAGAGTCTACTTCACATTCAGAGACACTTCAGGACAGGATAGACTGAGATACTTCACATTCAGGATAGTTAACTAAAATCGAATAAACTTGGCAAAATCTTCGGGAGTGTGAAAGTTTGAAGTGATTTTAGTCAACTATCCTGAATTTCACCAACCCAGTCCCAATATCACAACTCCCCGTATTTTCCAAATGGATTTGAATTTTGACAACTGCTCTACATTCTGTTAAGTTTCCTCAATTTATCCAACACTCCTTCATTTCACAAAACAAATCTCAATTTTCACAACTCGCCTATATTTTACCAAGTGCATTCGAATTTTGCCAACTACTCTAGATTTTGCCAACTCGCCGTAATTTTACAGAAAAAATCGGACTTTTTACATCTTCCCTGAATTTGTCAAACCACTTCGAATTTTATCAACTCTCCTTAATTGCCCAAGAAAGGCGCAATTTTCACAACTCCCCTGTATTTTACCAAGTGGCTTCCAATTTTGCCAAGTCCCCTAGATTTTGCCAAGAGTTCTTGGTTTTTCCAACTCTCTTTAATTTCACAAAACCAATCCCAATTTTTATAACTCACCTGTACTTTACCAAGTGGTTTCCAGTTTTGCCAACTGCCCTAGATTTTGCCATCTCGCCACAATTTTACAGAAAAAAATCCCAATTTTACATTACACCTGATTTTTGTAAAGCCACTCTGAATTTTGCCAACACGCCATAATTTTACAGAAAAAAGATTGCAATTTTTACATCTCACCTGAATTTTGTCAACTCTCCACGATTTTGCCAACTCACTCCGAATTTTGAGAAATGTCCCTAGATTTTGCCAACTCCCTACGTTTTGCCAACTCGCCATAATTTTACAGAAAAAAATTCTAATTTTTACATCTCACCTGAATTTTGCCAAATCCCCACGATTTTGCCAAGTCACTCCGAATTTTGTCAACTCCCCAAGATTTTGTCAAGTCACTCCGAATTTTGCCAACTCCCCAAGATTTAACCAAGTCACTCCGAATTTTGCCAATTCCCTAAGATTTTGCCAACTGCTCTAAATTTTGCCGTCTCTCCATTTTCCAAACTGCCTTAGATTTCCCAAGTTGTTTCGATTTTAACAACCCCCCTTAATTTTCCAAAAAAAAAAAAAAAAATTGGGGAATTTGAAAGTTTGAAGTGATTTGGCAAATTTAGGAGAGATGTATAGATTGGGATTGGTTTCGTGAAATTAAGGAGATTTGATCAAATCAAAGCAAAAATTCATACTGATTTGCTAGAATTCAGACGTTCAGACGAGATGTAAATATTGGAAGTATTTCTGAGAAATTATGGCTAGTTGGCAAAATTGGAAGTGAAATGGCAAATTACGGAAAGTTGGCAGAATTGGGAGTCAAATGGGAAAATGTAGGAGAGACGTGAAAATAGGCTTACGGGAAAATCTAAGCAAGTTTGCTCAGTTCAGAAATTTTGCGAAAATTTTGCTCGAGTTGCAAAATTTTGGACTTCTCTCCCCCAAACATAGTCCTTCGCTATTCTCGTGGTTCAATCCAATATTATATTATGTTCAAGCCAATACTTTTCACTGATTCTAGTGTTGATGAGTTTCTTTTTTGCGTGAGGCGCAAGATTACTCATTCGATTTCCCAGGAGTTCAATTTTCAGTTAAACGACCGTTATACGAGTATATTAAGAAAAGCAATTGAAACTAATGTTTCATTTTCTTATTTTGATTACGCTTCTTTGTTTTTTAATAAATCCCTTTGGTTTCAGACAGCAACTGTTAAAACTTCAAAAGAGAGTTGGTAACTCTTATGAATCCAACACCGGATTAAGTGCGGTGGAGTCGGGTTCTGTAAATGATAGTTAGGTAAAGTGGAAGGAAAACTATTCATCTGAGATGATGCACAGAACTGGTCAGGCATAACATCTAGAGTCCGATCCCGCCTTATTCTTGTTTAGGCAACGGCCTAGAATACATAGACTGCTCGTATCACTTCTTTCAGCGCCACCAACACATGATTTCGGGAAACTTCGCATCCACGACACTTTAGGGCAACTCGCTGACAGTCGTACTTCAGCTCCGTAGCACAACGCTTGTTTCTGTGACCGTAATTTTGGAAGTATTTAGGTTTATAAAGTGCTTTAAACGGTGAGAAAATGCCGAATTCATGCTGTGCAATTAATTGCACCAATAGCTACAGAAAAGATAATGGAATTATCTTTCATGGGTATGCAAAGGCAATTTATATTTACTAATATTATACATGTGAGAATCAATGTTCTCTCCATAGTTAATACACAGATTACCTGTGCTAGATATAGAATTCATCTGATAAAAACTATTGCTGCCCCGTCGCGCCAGCAATAGTTCTTTTCAGATGAATAATTGTTCGATGTTCGCCACTTTAAGAAAATATTCTTAGCAATTTGTTTCCTTTTTTTTAGATTTCCGTTGCGAAATAGAGAGCTGTGCAACAAATGGATACATCAAGTAAGAAGATTAAATTGGACACCGAAAGAAAACACAAAAATTTGTTCTGTGCATTTTAAATCAGGCTGCTTTAGATAAGATTAATAACCATAAAATGGTATAATAGATCTGTAGATAGTTTGAGCAGGGAATTAAAAATGTAAAATTCATATTTTTTAGTATAGTTTGAACATTCTGTATGAAATGAATAAACTGAAAATGAAAATATGTTGGTTTAATAAATACCTTATACAATGTTCGCGTCTCCTTTGATTACAGTCTTTAATCAATGTCATTTTAATTAACAGAAGCAATATTTATAAAGGTCCTCATAATCATTGAGGCCACAGAATTGTGGAGTAAAACCCAGAGTCCACAGAAATCTGTTTTGATAAATTTTATCTCAGAAAGTATTATAATCATGATAAATCACCATTACATTTGCTAAAAGAAATCGGAAATAAAATGTTCTCATTCATTTAAATAGTGAAATGAAAATAATTTTTGGGGTTAATCAAGTCAGTCACAGACAAAGTTTGTCTCTTCATATTCAATGTGACCATCTCCCCCACCCCCTGGTCACCAAATTTTATATAAAATGCAATTTTAATTACCAGAAGCAATAAGTCTAAATTGAAGAAACTGCAGTTAAGAAAAGTTTTTAAAAAAGTTTTTTTTAAAAGTTTTTAAAAACTAGGCTACAGGATTTTGGAGTAACAAAACCCATATTGCACAGATATCTAATAAGAAAATTTTTAACCCAAATACTTTTGTATTCTGCTGTAATAATCGGAGCCATATTTTGTAAAGCAATAAAAAAATACCTCCTCAAGTAGCTGCTTGCCACAAGAGGTCTTACAGGAGCCTGTCAGTTTATATGCCACATTAGGAGATCTGAGAAGATGGCAGGACCTCAGCAGAAACAACACGAACATCAATGCCTTACCCGGGGCTCGAACCCAGGTCCTTTAGATCAGTAGCCAAGCGCGCTAACCACTCGGCCACGGGACGTGTTATAGGTATATAAGAAAAACATTTTTAGGATGAATTGGCTCAGTGATATACATAGTTCAACCTCCCCCCCCCCCCCACACACACACCCTTTTTGTTACAGAATCTTTAAATAGAAAATAAATTTAATTAACAGAAAAAATTATGGATGTTTCAGCTGAAAGGTTATTTAAATTTTTTTGAGACCACATGATTTTGGGTTGTTTTACCTCTGAGCAGCATTTTTTTGCACACAATGAGCTAAATCGCCCGATCACAAGGACCCAAATAATTGGGGATGACTGGACCCACTGGAACAGCTGTTCAGAGACAGATGGTAGTCTCCCTTGTCTATCCAGTGTGTTCTTTAATGTGCACAGGGTATGGTTCTCCGGCACACAGGATCACAGCTTAACGTACCATCCAACGGACGGCGGCCTTTCCGAGACCATCGGTGTCCCCTACTGACAATGGCGGGGGGTTTCGTTGAGATAGATCTCAACGGTGGTCCAGCTAGGACTCAAACCTGGGAACTGCAGATTATAAGCCTGGTGCGCTACCGACTGAGTCTTTCCGCTCCAATAGGATTTTGGAATGATACAAAATGGATGGAAATTTTGGAACAAAAAATGGATTTGATAGATTTTTACCCGAAAAGTATTATAATCAATGTGATAAGAGAGGATTTACATTTTAAAAATAATTCAGGTATAAAATGTTAAAAAAAATAATTGGTGTGTTAATATTCCTCCACTGCGCAACATGGGTGTGCTCAATGAACTATTAGATTTAAAAGTACACAGATTTGCATACAGAAACACTGTAATATTCTAACATTAAATAATGAGAATCTGTTATTTGCCTTGTAACAGTTCACATATGATAATTCTAAAAGCAAGGTGTTTTCCCAAGACATAGAACTGAATATGAAACAAGCCTGATTAGTGAATAATTATTTGGCTATTGCATTAAGTAGTACTACACAGGGCACATTTTCTACAAGGAGTGCATTTAGGTTGTGAACTGTATTCCCAGTTCGCATAGTTAAATTGAAACTTTTGGTTTTAATTCTTTATTTGAATTCATCAAGAAATGGGTGAAATGTTTTGTGACAATATTTTTGTAGCAAATTCCTTTGCACATTAACCTTGGAACGTCTTTAGTTTTGGTGCCATTTTTCTACAAGGAAAAATTATGCATCCGCTATGGCTGATGCATCGAGGAAATAAAAGATATTGAATGGCACCAGTTTTTGCTATTTATTATTTACTGTTTAAGAAATGTTTGTGTTAAATGTTATTTATCCTCCAAATACTTAATTTTTCTAAGGAGGTTAGAATGAATGATATAGATATGATCATTGACAAAGCCAATTATGCTACATTCCCCCATTAAGGATGACATCTTCTTCAGATGGGATAATGTTTGGTCCATTACTTTGCTGCTGACTATATTCCAGTTTTTGCTACATCAATTAACTTAAAGACAAGCATATATTTTTTTTCATCAACCATACTTTTTTTTTCACTGAAAATTAGTAACCTCACTTCATTCGTAAAAATTTGCCATTCCCTTCTCACCGAAGGCACAGCAGGGATTAGCAGTTGAGACTTGAACCTCAGGTTACATGGCTGACACACACACTAGTGTCAGAGTCAACCTCCACTACAATTACTATAGCATAGCTAAGTATATTATTATTTTTAGAATTACTGAATCATGAATTTTTAAATTGATAATCACTAAAAAGTGGGATAAAAGTAATTTTGATAGTCACATAAATTGCATATTCTGTAATTTTTAGTTACATTACAAAGACATTAGATTAACATATAATTTTTAGAATAATTAATATGAATTTTATAATAGAATTTTCACATCATTCATAAGAACCCTTCATTGTTTTTAAACATATTGTTTATTTAATAATTCAATGTGAATGTAAAATGTTAAAAAATTATTAATAATTATATAACTCTAACACTTGCTATTTTCGCAGTATATTAAAGAACAAATTGTAATAATTAATCTGTAGTTAAGTTGATTGTGATTATTCTCTTAGTGCTTTCCATCATATTGTTTTAATGTGACACAATACTTTTAGGTTGGTCAATGATCAAAGATATTTGCATGGAAATGCAATTCCGTCGATATTTGATTATCCTGAGCATCTTCAAAAGAGATTACTTAAGAAAAGTCAGAATAGAGGAAAACCCATTAAGTAATGATCACAGATTGTCCCCTCCCAAAAAGAGAAGAGTCATGTTATCCTCTCATGGGGACTGTAACACAATTGGCTTTGCCAATGATCATACTTGCAGCCTTCCTATTCCTCGAAAACTCTTGGGAAAAATTCAGTATTTGAAAGATAAATTGCATTCAGCACAAACTAGATTAAAACAATCCAGAATAAAGCTGGAGAGAGGAGGGAACAAAATCAATTCCCTTGAAAAAGTCGTTCAAGCCTTAAAATCTCAACTGTGTCCAAATACTGCTTTACTTATTGAGCATACATTTGATAATGTTTTGAAACAGATGATAAAAGGTAAATGTGGTAAAGAGTATTCGGACTCTCTCAAAACATTTGCAGTTACCTTGCATTTTATTCAAGTATGTAAAGCATGTGATTTGTTACGCAGTTCTGTGAAGCTTCCTCACTCAACTTCTGTAAGGAGATGGGCTTCAAGCATTGACTGTAGTCCAGGTTTTATAGAACAAGCTTTGATAAACTAAAAGAAGAAGTAAAGAAAAAAAAAGAGAGTTCCTTGTATGTGTGTTTAATGCTTGATGAAATGTCTATTAAAAACAAGTTGATTGGGATGGTAAATCAGCTGTTGGTTACTATGATTTGGGGCATGGAGCTTTAGAAGATGACAGCATCCCTCTTGCTAGTGATGCTCTTGTTTTCATGATTACAGCAATCAATGATTCATGGAAAATGCCTTTAGGTTATTCCCTAGTCAGTGGAGTTTCTGGTTCTGTTCTAGCCAACCTTATAAACCAATATCTCACAAGGATTCATTCTGCTACGGCAGTGTGTATTGCTATAACATGTGATGAAGCATCATCTAATATTTCAATGTTTAAAGAACTGGGTATGAGAGTGGATAGCAAAGGAAACCCTTTCCAATCATGGTTTAAACACCCTGCTGATGCTGGAAAAAAAGTTTACTGTCTTTTAGATGCAGCACATATGTTGAAACCTATACGCAATCTTCTTGTGGAAAAGAAAATTATTAGGAGCGAAAATGGGCGAGTGAAATGGGAGCATATTGGAAAACTCTATGCTCTGCAAGATAATGAAGGTTTGCATGCTGCAAACAAACTTTTAGTAACGCATATTCAGTGGCAGCAGCAAAAGATGAAGGTAAAGTGGTTGCTCAGACTCTCAGTAAATCTGTAGCTGATGCATTGCTATTTTGCAGAGATATTGGCATAAAAGAATTTATTGATGTTGATGCTACAATAGAATTTATAACATTTGTTGACAAAAAATTTTTGATTTGTTAAATTCATGCCACCCCATGGAAAAATGGACAAAAAGTCATATAAATCAGTAAATCAAAGCAGTTACCTTAACTACCATCAGTAAGGGACTTCTATACAGTACTTAAAAAGCCTCAAAGACACTCAGGGAAGAAATTTTCTGGAAACCAAAAGAGAAACTCCTATTTTTGGCTTCATTCTTAATATAATTGGCAGTAAGGGTATGAATGAAGATTATTTTGATCACTGTTATGTTCAAGAGCATGAGTCCTTTACATTATATTGTGAAAATATCATTGAATACATTGCAGAATGGGTAGTCAAAAGTATCAAAAAAAAAGTGTGTAGAGTGTATTGATACACTATTAGGAAAGCAAGAGCTTCTAATAACATCTCTGATTAGTTTGAAACAAAGGGGAGGATTGCAGCATGCCTCAAGGGATGTTACAGTTCTTTGCCAAACAGCAGAGAAGGTTCTAAGGAATATTTCTGATGAAGTTAAAAATGGGAAAAATTTATTACTTCAATTGAAAATATCAACTTTGTCCATGATAAGAGATAAAAATGTTTTCCGTGCTAGTCATTTGTTCAATTCAACCGAGCTATTATTTTTATGACTAATCTTTATTTCAGTATAAAGATAAGTACTATCAGCTCATAACAAATACAATTCCACAATAACAGACTATATAGAATCTTGTGAAATATTTTTAAAAATTTTTTAATCACAATTATTCAAGTATGATTTAATTCTTTGTGCTTTTTTTTAAAAAAAAGACAAGAATATGGGATATTTATACATATATTAGAGGAACACTTTGCACACTGTATAACACTCAGTGGCCATTGAATCCTAAACACCTGATGCCATGTTATGTCAATGAGAAGTTAATACTGAAGCTTTTTATTCTCAAATAAGTACTTTGGGTGAAAATGTGAATGAAGATAATCACAAGATTTAGTTGATATTTGTTTTTTAAATTAAAGCTTATAAATTTTGATTTTTCAGTTATGAAAATATGAATATTCAATGCGAACAATGTATTAGAAAAACTACTAAAAATTAATAAAAAAAAGGATAATTTCAATAATCATCAGAGTTTTTATAATTTTCTTAAAATGCTTTTGCTGGTAAAAGTTTTAAATATTATAGCCATTTAAATATTGAATGAATATTGTTAAAAACTGATATTTAAATTGATTTGATTGGGAAAGTTATTTTTTTTAGCTATATTTTCCTATAAAGATTTATTTTAGAAGTTGATGAAGCTATTTTTGAAGCTCTATGACAATATAACATGGAGTGGGATGATCATAATTCAATGACCATTCCTTAGTGTCATGTCATTTTTTACATGCAAGAAATATGCTAGTAGTATCATCACAACCGGGCGTATCCCCACTAGTGCTTTCCCCCTTTGACATCACCGGTTGGACTTTGACCCCTATGTCGCAACTGTCCACGTTGCCTTCTCAGATTGAACTTTGACCTCTATATCGCAATCGCCCGGAAATCGATCTCTATGACGTCACCACTCGGACTTTGACCCCTATGTCGCAACTGTCATGGGAGGAATTCCAGCGCTATAACCTAGATATTGTAGGCTTGCAAGAGACCAGATGGACAGGTAAAGGTGAGATACTTAAAAATAACTTTAAATTTCTCTTTACAGGGAGGGAGGATGTAAAGCATTACCAAGGCGTGGGTCTGCTGCTCAGCAGACATGCTAGTGATGCTCTTCTAGGATATGAGTGCATTAATGAAAGGTTTCTTACAGCAAAATTTCAGACAAGCGTTAAAGACCTGAATGTTATCTGCTGTTATGCCCCCACTGAGGATGCCGATGAGGATGAGAAGGATAGGTTTTATGAACAACTTCAGGATATTTTGAATTCTGTCAAGAAAGGAGATATTACCCTTGTTCTTGGTGACTTCAATGCCAAAGTTGGTACCGACTCTGACCTTTGGGGAGGAGTAATAGGCCCTTTTGGTATTGGTAGCTGCAATGGCAATGGGCAACGTCTCCTACAGGTAAGTAAACTAAATGGTTTCAGAATAACTAACACATATTACAAACACCGCGACATACATAAACACACATGGGTTTCACCTGATGGGCTGCATAAGAATATGATTGATTATATAATAATTAACAGCAAATGGGCTAGTTCTGTTAGAAATGCCAGGGCATATAGGGGAGCTGAAATTGGATCTGACCATTACCTTGTTAAAAGTGTCTTGCAACTTAAACTTAAAAAGTGTTGTGCTAGGGTTAAAAAATTTACCTTTAATACTGAAGCTCTGAAAGACCCAGTTATAGCTAAAGCTTACCATGATAGGTTACTTAGTCATTATGACAGTCATGGTTTGCTTAATACTGAAGTTGAGGAAGAATGGGGCCATTTTAAACAGGCTTTTTTGGAAACTAACAGTACTCGTTTAAGGAAAAAGGAGCAAAGGAGGCAGAAGTATTTAAGTGATAAGGCACTTGAGCTTATTTCAGAAAGAAGGAACTGCAGGAATGTCCTTAAACAGTACACTACTAGTCCTAATAGAAAGCATTACAAAGAACTTAATAAACGTGTAAAGGGTCAGTTAGCTACTGATAAGAATCTTTGGCTTGATGGCCTTGCTGACAAAGATGAGGAAGCAGTTAGACAGCACAACAGCAGAGAGCTGTACCAGATAGTTAATGTTTTGTGTGGTAGAAAATGAACAGGTATACAGGGATTGAAGGATAAACAAGGCAAGGTTATAGAAGGTGAGTATTCTGTCATGGCTAGGTGGCTGAGCATTTCAGTGATGTTCTAAACAATGTGGTTAGTTCTACTCCCATTGTTTGCAATGATGATAGATGCATTGTTGGCTTTAATGTTGGCCCTATAACAAAATCTGAAGTTAGTTTGGCTATTTCTAAACTTAAACTTCATAAATCCCCAGGGGTGGATGAAATTACTACGGAAATGCTTAGAGCTGGGAATGTTTCAGTTACCATTTGGATGACTGAAATTTTGAATAACTTTTATGATAAAGGCATGGTTCCTAAAGATTTTACCAGAGCTATTATTATCCCTATTTTCAAAAAAGGTGATCGCAGTTCTTGTGATAACTATAGGGGCATATAGGTATCAGCAAATAGTATCAGCAAAATAGGTATATAACAAACAGGTATCAGCCTACTCTCCGTTCCAGGTAAAGTTCTTTCCATGATTGTGCTTAATAGAATTAAGAATCTGGTTGACAGGCAATTGCGTGATGAGCAATGTGGATTCAGAAGTGGTAGGGGATGTGTGGATCAGATTTTTTCACTTAGGCAGATTCTTGAGAAATGCTTAGAGTTTCAGAAACCTTTGGTTGCTAGCTTTGTTGATTTCAAAAAGGCTTTCGACTCTGTTGATCGTCATAATTTGTGGTTGATTGTGAGATCATATGGTGTACCAGACAAGTTAGTTAACATAATGAAAGCTCTCTATAATAACACTGAGTCATGTGTGAGGGTTGGTAAGTCTTGTAGCAATTGGTTTAGCATTACTTCTGGTGTTCGACAAGGGTGCATTTTGTCTCCTTTTCTCTTTAGTTTGGTTGTTGATTACGTTATGCGAAATTCACTTCAAGGGAAAGCTTTTGGTCTTAAATGGGCTGGAGATACGAAAATTTCTGATTTGGATTATGCTGATTATTTAGCCCTTTTGGCAAATGATGTTGATGAGATGAACTCTTTCATTCGAACTGTTGATGAGACTGGGAGTACAGTAGGTTTGGTTATAAACAGAGAGAAAACTAAAGTGATGAAAATTGGTCAGGCAGGTTGTGATTCAGTTGTTCTGAATGGTTGCAGTCTTGAGCAGGTGTCACAGTTTAATTACCTTGGGAGCTGCGTAACTGATACTGGTGATGTGCGGCATGAGCTTAACAGACGAATAGGTATTGCTGCCGGGACTTTTAAGAATCTATGGAGATTGTGTAGAAATAGGCGTATACACCTAAAGACTAAAATTAGACTGTATAATAGTTTGATTCTTTCTAGGGTTAGTTATGGTAGTGAAACTTGGACGCTGTGTAAGCAAGATAACAGGAAACTAGATGCTTTTGATTCTAGATGCTTACGCAGTATCTTGGGTATTAGGTGGTTTAACTTTGTAACTAATGATGAGGTTAGGCAAAGGAGTCTGCAACCTCCTTTAAGCAGCATATTGTGCACAGAGAGACTCCGCTGGTTTGGCCATGTTGCCCGTATGGATAATTATAGATTGGCGAATAGGGTTATGAACAGTGTGCCTAGAGGCCTCAGAAGGAGGGGGAGACCTAGGATGCGGTGGGCAGACAATGTCAAACAGGACCTTGTTAGAATTGGTGTACAGTGGCCGGATGCAGCAGATGTAGCTCAGGACAGATATGCTTGGAGAATTAAACTGCGCGGTCTGGTTGGACCTCCGTAGCCCATGGCTGCTTGAGGATGATGATGATGATGATGATCCACATAGACAAGGGGATGCGGGTTGTGCGAAACGTGTGTGGAACTCCCAAATATCACCATCTCCGCAGGGCCATTATAGAACATTGCGAATCAGTTCGCCCTTTCCTGTTGGGACCTGTTTTCGGCGGCCCCGAGTGTGTATATCAGCTGCTGGTGAATATTTTTCTGCAAGAACTAATACGTCTGATCCCGTTAGATGGACTACAACCCGAAGAAAAAATACCGGCCATCATTGAATGGTCTGGTGACTTGGACATTAATACCTTAGCAAAAGTGTTTGTGGATACAGCCTGGAAAGGAGGTCTGTTGAATTTTGTAGATTCTGGATTTGTGTGTACTCTAAAATATAATACTATTGTCGACGAGGCAAAAAAATGAAATGTATAAATTAAATAAATAATTGTAACCTATATAATGTGTCTGTCTTTTCATCCTGTTTCATTTTAGTCTTGGTATGAATAAGAGAAAGAAGGTGTTAGCTAGTGTCGGAAGCGTAATCATAACAGTGTTAACGATAGTGGTGCTTGTATTAGAACTTGTGGCCCCTAGTAAAAATATTCAGTGTGGAGAGTCAAAAGCCTTAGATGGTGAATACAAAATTCGCGTGTGTAACTTAACAGTGGACATCAGACAGTTTATATGAGACATCCCTACAGTTACAGGTGTTATACTTTCGTTATATCAATGGCAAAACCTGGTGGGGTACGACGTCTGGGTGAAGCAGAAAACAAAACTTTGGAATCCCATTATTTCGACCCTGAAAGAGGATTCGGTAGTGTAAAAAAGTTAGCTCTGAATACAGGGCTGCCACTCAAACTCGTTCGAGAGTGGTTAGAAAAGCAACCCGCCAACACGTTACTTAAACCTGTTCGCAGAAAGTTCCCCCCATAACAACGTTTACGTCACAGGTTTAGACGAACAATGGCAAGCCGATCTCGTAGTTGTAAAAAATCTAACTCGCTTCAATGACGGTTATCGCTACATATTAACGGTCATCGATGTATTCTCAAGGTATGGATGGGTGGGGACTACGAAGGCAAAAACAGGGAAAGAAATGGTGTCAGCTTTCAAAAAATTCTTTCCCAAGGGGCGATCTCCCATGAATTTAAATACGGATCAAGGTACCGAATTCACCAACAGAGTATTCCAGAAATTCCTGAAAATGACAGGTATTCATTTCTTCATGACCTACTCTGACAAAAAAGCAGCTTTGGTGGAGAGATGGAATCGCACTCTATGTGAGAGACTGGGGAGATATTATACGCGCAATAACACCTACCGGTACATGGATGTACTGCAACGTGTTGTACGAGGATACAATGCCACAGTTCATAGTGCACACGATATGGCTCCCAAGGACGTGACCTTACACAATGAGGACGCTGTCTAGGTTCGAATTTACGGCAATCCAACTAAAGTAAAAGAAAAACCAGCATTTAAAGTGGGGGACACGGTTCGAGTAGCCAGTCTAAAAGTACCCTTCAAGAAGGCAGGTACGCATTTGTGGACCGAAGAAATTTTTATAGTCGACAAGGTGTTATAACGTCAGCCCCCTGTATACATCATACGGGATCCCGAGGGAGAAGTGTTGAAAGGCACATTCTATAAATCGGAACTTCAAAAAGTGACCGAACCCGAACTTTACACTGTTGAGAAAATAATCGAGAGAAAAGGTCACAAGGCACTGGTCAAATTTCGCGGTTATCCCAAACCTTCGTGGATTCCTAAAAAATGGATAGTTTCTACCTGACCCTACCCTCCACGGCCAGTCAGAATATTTACCCAAACAATTCGCAGAGTGATTTCACGATTCGTCTAGCACCACCCCTAAGACTAAATGGAAAATGGAAAGTGGAACTAGCAGAAGTTCACTTACCAGTGAGCTGGTACAATGTGGATGGTTCTAATGACACGTTTCAATATTATGCTCCTGCTCCCTCTGAAGAATACTGGAAAATCAAGCTTAAACCAGGCAAAATAACTCGAATGGAACTGTTGTCTCTCCTCTCCACTCAACTCCCCAAAGAAATAATAGTGTCCTATAACAGTGGTTACTGGGTATTCAAACCAAGTGAGGGATACGGTTTGATGTTCCCTAAAACAAATTTCGACAGGCTTCTGTGTGTCGGTGAGGGAGAAGTTGAGAAACCCTTCCACCAACGATTTACTACCAAACTGTGCAATACTGCAACATTAGATAAAGATGACGATTGTTATTTCTACGTGATTCCTCCAGGTAGTTTCCACGAAAGGTATCCCACGGACGATACGAAACTGCTGAATCATTATTCGATGCGATGAACCAGGTCATGCCCTACAAGTTGAGAAAAGCTTTCCGTTTCAAGCAACAGGCCGATCATACAATGTTGATGGATGCAGACAAACTACATTTCATTAAATTTCCTCATTCGAACCCTGGATTAGGAGACATGCTAGGAATCACTAAATTAGATTTTCCATTGAATAAAGCCCAGGGTGATTGCCCCATCGATATGAACAGAGGAATGTACGGTATTTATTTGTATTCACACCTAATTGCACCTCAGTTGTTAGGTGATACTCATGGTGAACTGTTGCATGTTGTGAATCCTGCCGTCAGAACCAGTAATAACGAAGCCATCGTTGCAGTGTATCAACAACCTGATTATACTATTATGACCTTGCCAGGGGGGAGTCCCCCCTGGCAAGAAACAGTTTCGAGAGTGTGAGAATCTTCCTTCGCACTGATACAGGAGAACCTCTGCATTTTAAATTCGGTAAAGCTTTAGTCAAGTTACATTTCTGTTATGAGGGTTAAATTCGTTCCTCCTTCTGCAGACACCTATGTGAGCTATTACAAGAGCCAAACGGGGCAGGGTGTGTTCAGGGGCCCTCGTTATCAGAGAGGTGATGGACTCGGTAGCATCTTTGTTACTATTGAATGTTTCATCAGCCCTCTCGAACGACCGGCGCTGTCCACCCTACGTAAGGGTGGGCTACGGTTCGTTTCAGAGATGGCCCATGGGCAAAACTTCAAAACTGACCCCCATCGGAAGTGATTGCTCCCTGCAACCATTTCTTCCACGCCCTCTTCAATCAAGCAGACGTCTTCCTCAACGATCACCTAGTGAGTGCTTCTCACACCCTGTACCCCTACAGGGCGTCCTGGAGACTCAAATGAATTACGATACCGATGCCACATGAAGTCAGCTCGGTACGTCACTCTGGTACCTCGACACCCCGGGTAAAATGGAACTGACCAGTCGGGAGAATGAGGGATGGAATCAGTGCAAGGGGTACGTCAAGTCAACAGATATCGAACTCATCTCGTGTATCCATGCCGACCTGTTCAACCAAGAACATTACCTACTCAATCAGTTTGATCTGAGACTGCGTTTGTTAAGATCCAAACCTGAATTCTGCCTCATGACAGGCGAAGCGGACCCCTCTTACAAAGTATAGAGTCACGAAGCTGAATTTTTCGTGCGCAAAGTCAACCCCACTTCCGGTGTCATCCTTGCACATGCGCGCATACTGGGCTCAGAGAGTTCCAAGTACCCCCTGTGTAGAACGGATTTACGTATGTTCTTCATCGCTGCAGGCCTGACGAGTGTGAACCGTGACAATTTATTTCTTAGCCAACTTCCGGTACGTCTGGTACTGGGCATGGTGGAAAGTACCAGTCTGAATGGATCGTACGAAAAAAATCCCTTCAACTTCCAACATTTCGACTTAAACCTCATCAGCCTTCACATTGACAGTGATCAGCAGTCCTACACCCCAGACTTTACGAATGGACATTATCTCAGATGTTACCAAGGATTATTGGAAGCTGTGGGCGCATGGAAATCCGATAGTGGTATTAACTTATCGCGAAAACCTATGACGAGGGTTTTTACACTGTTTGGATTCCAATTGATCCCCGAGCAACGTGAATGTAATCAAGTGTTTTCTTTAATAAAGAGCGGTAGTGTAAGAGTCGAATTAAAGTTTGCCAAGCCACTACCCACATCAGTCACTGTGATCCTGTATGCAGAATACCATAATCTGCTGGAAATCCCACTGGAACGTAAAATCCTCTTTGAGTACAGCTCATGAATACCTATCAGTTAGAATCCATCCTCTCGATGTTACCTACAAGTCTATGTGTGTTCCCACGTGACAGACTACCACGCAGAATCGACCTGTCGGAAGCCTTGTTTATCTACAATACTGATCCGTCCTCCATGCCCGGAACCCACTGGATAGCAGTTTACACGAAAGGAATGCACGTGGATCATTTTGACCCCCTGGCGACGAGTCCCGATGTCTCCATGCAAGAATACTACACTCGACTAGGCATACGTCACGAGTTACATTCCTCGATGCCTCTGCAGGACCCCATGGGTGACACTTGCAGTGCTCACTGTCTGTATTTCCTGTTTAAAAGAGCGAGCGGTTCGACTCTTCCCACAGTACTGCATCGGGATTTCACGTGTCGGGTAGACTTTAACGACTGCATGGTGGTACGATGGCTCTCCGAACTCCTTCAAATATTTTAATTGCCACTCCTTCTCAGTGTGGAAAGACGACTTTCACTCTGAAACTCATCAAAGAAGCCACTCAGGTGTTCGAACCCCAGCCCCAACGTGTCGTTTACTGCTACGGGGAGTGGTTATCTGCCTTTGAACCCTTTAAGAAAACTGTGGAATTTTACGAAGGACTACCTGTAGATCTGGAATTTGACCCCCTCAGACCAACGCTTCTGGTGCTGGACGACTTGATGGAACAGTCTGTGGCCAGCGAAAGCATATCTCAATTGTTTATTCGTGGAGGTCATCATAAAAATATCACGATTGTCCTGATCTTGCAAAATCTGTTTTTAAAGGGAAGACATTCAAGAACTATATCATTCAATGCTCACTATATGTTTATATTTCGCAACTGTCGGGACGCTTCACAAATAATGCATCTGGCAAGACAAGTATTTCCACATCAATCCAAACTCCTGACCGATGATTATAGACTAGCTACACAACCTCCCTGTGGTAATTTGTGCATGGACCTCCATCCCAGAACGTTAGAAACTGAAAGGCTCCGTGCCAAGATCCTCCCTTCTGAAGAACCCGAGATACTCTACGTCCCAAAGTGTTTACCAAAACTTGGGGGAAAGCAACGTGCAGCTCTGTTGAAGCACATCTCTGACCCTCAGATGTATACTCTATGTGAAGTATGTACTAATTTCTTAAAGGTGAATGTATCTGTCTCCCATCGAGTATTAAAGAATTTAGGAAGTCACAAGACTGTCATAAGAAGTTTAGCTTCCAAACGTGCATCTGTCCGTCAAAAGAAACGTCTCCTGCAAAAGGGATCAGCATTTCTACTCCCTCTCCTTACTGCGGCCTTACCATTGTTGGGTTCGTTATTTCGAAAATGATTTCAGTGAAGGCTGTTCAAAGGCGAAACATACGAAAAAAAGTGCGTGATTTAGACACGGAGATGAAGAAAATACTTGAATCTGACGTTGATGATAAAACAGAAAAGTACCTGGCTGTATTGAAAAATTACCTGTTATTTAACCAGCAATTGGAAGCCCCCCACGAAGTAAAGGTCAACATTCCCAGACATCCAATATCAGAGACTTTTGGTCACCCTCCAATTAGCGACTTTGTTCCCGTCCGACGTAAAAAAAAGAAATGATTTGAATGGGCTTCATAGTGAAGATATCTGTTTGAAGACTTCTGTAAAAAACAATGTATTTCCAAGACTGGTGTACTTGAAGACTTGTGTTAAAAACATGTGATAAAAAACCGTATATTAAAATTCTGTATTAAAATATGTAATGGTAGGTCTCTAAATGGTAGCTAGATAGTCACTGGAAGGAGAGCTATGCACCTATCCCCTGTGATGATGCATAGAACCGGCCAGGCCTAGCACCTAATGTCCGACCCCGCCTTCTGATGGTGCGGACCGTTAGTAACTTTCAAAAGAGATACTCTCTTGTGGAAGTGAACGGAAGGGGAGGGCTGCCAGATTCGTGTGGCCTACTGATCTGGACAACTATGGCTACTTTTCTTTTTTTTCTACCCTGCTGAGGAGTAGTCAACCACACAGAGTCCTGGTGCTGACCATATAAACCTACTGGACTGGACAGATATATGGCTCTGAGCTTGATTATGGATCCTGATTTTGCTGCACTGGTGGGCTTCTGTGGAGGGAAAATCTTCTGCTGTGTTTTCTGTTTGTTTGTGGGTTGAGAGCCATAAGTGAATAGATTCACAGGATATGTTTATCAGCTGGTGGATAATCCTGAGCAGAAGTCATCGCAGGCACCTGAACTCTTTGCTTCTATTGGCATCGTCAAATTCTACATTGGAGGAAGTCTTCCAGTGTAGATGGCTTCAGCCTTTAGTAGTGAGGGAATGGGTCTTTGCCCCATGTCTGCGATTAGGGGGCTGTTTGATATTGTCGGCATTCCCTCTCTCAATAAACATAGTTTCTTTAAACATCCCACTAACCATTTTCTCTCCATAGGTAGTTGGAATGTGAGGACTCTGCACAGAGCTTTTTCTCTTGATGTCCTCACACAAGAATTCCACCGTTATAATTTAGATATTCTCGGCTTGCAAGAGACCAAATGGACAGATAAAGGTCAGATTCTTAAAAATAATCTTAAATTTCTCTTTTCAGGGAGGGACGGCAATAAGCATCACCAAGGCGTGGGTCTGCTTCTCAGCAGACACGCTAGCGATGCTCTTCTAGGATATGAGTGCATTAATGAAAGGTTTCTTACAGCAAAATTTCAGACAAGCGTTAAAGACTTGAATGTTATCTGCTGTTATGCCCCCACTGAGGATGCCGATGAGGATGAGAAGGATAGGTTTTATTAACAACTTCAGGATATTTTGAATTCTGTTAAGAAAGGAGATATTACCCTTGTTCTTGGTGACTTCAATGCCAAAGTTGGTACTGACTCTGACGTTTGGGGAGGAGTAATAGGCTCTTTTGGTATTGGTAGCTGCAATGGCAATGGGCAACGTCTCCTAGAGGTAAGTAAACTCAATGGTTTCAGAATGACTAACACTTATTACAAACACCGCGACATACATAAGTACACATGGGTTTCACCCGATGGGCTGCATAAGAATATGATTGATTATTTATTTATTTACAGCAAATGGGCTAGTTCTGTTAGGAATACCAGGTCATATAGGGGAGCTGAAATGGGATCTGAACATTACCTTGTTAAAAGTGTCCTGCAACTTAAACTTAAAAAGTGTTGTGCTAAGGTTGAAAATTTTACCTTTAATACTGAAAGACCCAGTTATAGCTAAAGCTTACCATGATAGGTTACTTAGTCATTATGACAGTCATGCTTTGCTTACTACTGAAGTTGAGGAAGAATGGGACCATTTTAAACAGCTTTTTTTTTTGGAAACTAACAGTACTCTTTTAGGGAAAAAGGAGCAGAAGAGACAGAATTATTTGAGTGATAAGGCACTTGAGCTTATTTCAGAAAGAAGGAACTGCTGGAATGTCCTTAATCAGTACCATACTAGTCCTAATAGAAAGCATTACAGAGAGCTTAATAAAGGTGTAAAAGATCAGTTAGCTGCTGATAAGAATCTTTGGCTTGATGGTTTGGCTGAAAAAGCCGAGGAAGCAGTTAGACAGCACAACAGCAGAGAGCTGTACCAGATAATTAATGTTTTGTGTGGTAGAAAACGGACAGGCATACAAGGATTGAAGGATAAACAAGGTAAGGTTATAGAAGGGGAGGATTCTGTCATGGCTAGGTGGGCTGAGCATTTCACTGATGCTCTAAACAATGTAGTTAGTTCTACTCCCATTGTTTGCAATGATGATAGATGCATTGGTGGCTTCAATGTTGGCCCTATAACACAATCTGAAGTTATTTTGGCTATTTCTAAACTTAAACTTCATAAATCCCCAGGGGTAGATGAAATTACTACGGAAATGCTTAGAGCTGGGAATGTTTCGGTTACCACTTGGATGACTGAAATTCTGAATATCTTTTATGATAAAGGCATGGTTCCTAAGGATTTTACCAGAGCTATTGTTATCCCTATTTTCAAAAAAGGTGATCGCAGTTCTTGTGATAACTATAGGGGTATCAACCTACTCTCTGTTCCAGGTGAAGTTCTTTCTATGATTGTGCTTAATAGAATTAAGAATCTGGTTGACAGTCAATTGTGTGATGAGCAATGTGGATTCAGAAGTGGTAGGGGATGTGTGGATCAGATATTTTCACTTAGGCAGATTCTTGAGAAATGTTTAGAGTTTCAGAAACCTTTCGTTACCAATAATTTGTTGATTTCAAAAAGGCTTTCGACTCTGTTGATCGTCATAATTTGTGGTTGATTGTGAGATCATATGGTATACCAGACAAGTTAGTTAACATTATGAAAGCTCTCTATAATAACACTGAGTCGTGTGTGAGAGTTGGTAAGGCTTGTAGCAATTGGTTTAGCATTACTTCTGGTGTTCGACAAGGGTGCATTTTGTCTCCTTTTCTCTTTAGCTTGGTTATTGATTATGTTATGCGAAATTCACTTCAAGGGAAAGATTTTGGCCTTAAATGGGCTGGAGATACGAAAGTTTCTGATTTGGATTATGCTGATTATTTAGCCCTTTTGGCAAATGATGTTGATGAGATGAACTCTTTCATTCGAGCTGTTGATGAGACTGGTAGTAGAGTAGGTTTGGTTATAAACAGAGAGAAAACTAAAGTGATGAAAATTGGTCAGGCAGGCTGTGATTCAGTTAATCTGAATGGTTGCAGTCTTGTGCAGGTGTCACAGTTTAATTATCTTGGGAGCTATGTAACAGATAATGGTGATGTGCGGCATGAGATTAACAGACGAATAAGGATTGCTGCCGGGACTTTTAAGAACCTATGGAGAGTGTGGAGAAATAGGCGTATACACCTAAAGACTAAAATTAGACTGTATAATAGTTTGGTTCTTTCTAGGGTTAGTTATGGTAGTGAAACTTGGGCACTTTGTAATCATGATAACAGGAAACTAGATGCTTTTGATTCCAGATGCTTACCCAGTATCTTGGGCATTAGGTGGTTCAACTTGGTAACTAATGATGAGATTAGGGAAAGGAGTTTGCAACCTCCTTTAAGCAGCATATTGTGCAGAGAGAGACTCCGTTGGTTTGGCCATGTTGCCCGTATCAATAATTATAGATTGGCGAATAGGGTTATGAACAGTGTGCCTAAAGGCCTCAGAAAGAAGGGGAGACCTAGGATGCGGTGGGCAGACAATGTCAAACAGGACCTTGTTAGAATTGGTGTGCAGTGGCCAGATGCAGTAGATGTAGCTCAGGATAGACTTGCTTGGAGAACTAAATTGCACGGTCTGGTTGGACCACCGTAGCCCATGGCTGCTTGAGGATGATGATGATGATGATTAAAAAACCAGATATTAAAAATGTGTGATAAAAACAATGTGTTAAAAATTTGTGACATCCAATAAAAGAAATTAATACTGATATATGCCTCTTGTTCTTTCAGTGAATTATTTTTTTTACAGCAGCACTAGATGCGCTAGTGCAGACGCACGTAAGTAGAGAGCAGCGCTGACTTCTGCCTGCGCAGAATTGGAAGTGCAATAGGGGGCGCTAGTGTATGCAGTGAGCGCACAGGGGAGAACCAATCACTGCGTTGCTGCAGCGAGACTTAGGGAGCGTCGCCTCATTGAGTTTCTGTAGCATGGTTGACGGAGATAATGCCGTCGCACGGCGATTGATGGGTAGATGGGCCCAAAGTCGCGCTGGTGACAATACTCCAGATCACCTGTAAAAAGCAAAGTTACCTCTTGCTTTTATCCCTCCCACATAGATATCGTTTAGTGTTGGGAAATAAAGAGAGTGATTTTTTTTTAAACCTTTTTTATTAAACATATCAAAAGTTACAATTATAAAACAGTGGTGATAATTCAAAAAAGTTCCATTGCTGAAAAACAGCATAAAAACCCTACGGCAATATTAAACAGGTTTCAAAGACGATGATGTTGCTAATTCAAAAATGTTTAGCAGTATAAAAATACACATATAAGATCAGTATAAAAAATGCAGATTTCAAAAGCTGCTGACAACGCCGTGTGTTATTAGGGACATTACCAAACTATTTAGCAGTATAAAAAAATATAAGATCCGCTACGGATACATGAGATCCACTACGGATACTGAAATAATAAATTAAGGTCCACTAAGGACATTGAAAAAATAAATTGAAGGTCCACTAAGGACATTGAAATAATAAAGTAAAGTCCACTAACGAAATTGAAATATGTGTAGAAAATATTTAGCAGTATAAAAATTATAAGATCCACTATGGATACTGAAATAATAAATTAAGAATCATTATGAACATTGAAATATATGTGATCCACTATGTACAATGAAATATTAAATTAAGAATTACTATGAACATTGAAATAATAATAAATAAAGCTCCACTATGTAGAATGAAATAAAATTACTCATCCATGAGTTGAATAAGGTTATCCAATCCCAGGGCATTATATCCATAGGGTACAGTAACAGTTGAACCTGAGCTGTGATAATGCTTATCAAGGTTGGCCTTAAACCTTTTTACAATGGGCATATTCGTAAGTGACCCATCCACTTTATTACGAACCAGGTTGAAAGGGACATAGAAGGTCTCGTTGGAGGGGGACTGATCTAATAAAATAGATTTTAGAAATTCAAAATGATAATTTTCACGGTTTTTCTTCGTGAGAGATATGCCTTTGGCACCCAGAATTTCGTCGCCGTTACCCAGACGGATGGCATAGCTTTTAGCTCTGGAGCTGACATAATCTGTGATGTGAACATTGTTGCCATACTTTTTTGTGATTTCGTCGATGAGACCTCCGAGAAATGGGTTCTGTGCTGGAGTGTAGGTGTCGGTAGAATAAATCACCAAATCCGTGTCCGAATACAGGGGACAAGCTCCTAATTTTGACAGAAGCTCGTACAATTTAAGTCGGGCGTGACTCGTCACCATTGCGGCGAGAATCAGGTTTCCATGGGTGTTTGGAGGAGTGGCAGACTCCGCAGGCTTGTGTGTGACTAACACTGCCTGATCACTGATGACAGCGATGTCAGTCACAACCAGTGATGTGTCCATCAAGAGCTCCATGTACTTGACAGGACATCTCACGATGATCGTCTGGGTTCGACTAATGTTCTATGCATGTTTTCCTCATGACGAATTAAGCGAGACCTTGGAAAGAGTACGCTTAAGGCTATTTTTTTCAACTTCCGAGGGGAGGATTCGAACCCCCTCCGACTGGAAGAAGGCCTCACAAAAGGCTTCCTTTTGCTCCTCGGTCTGCACGTCAGGGGGAAACCTGGAGTAACACTGTTTCAACCTTAGAAAAGTATCTATGTATCCCGCATAGACACCTCCCTTTTTTGTTGCAGGATCGTACTGCAGAATAGTCTTAAAATGCCACACGTCGTGGAATTTGAGAAGCTTGTATCCAGTGTGCATAGCTGTGTAAATCTCAAACGTTGGCCACGAATCGGTTAATGCATGCTGGTTCATGCTGTGTTGGAAAGGGGGTGCCAGTTGACTATCTGCACAGGTCTGCAAAGGGGGAAAAGCAGCTTCCCTTTACACCTGTAAGGTAACACAGGGATAAACAGGTCATCTGGTGCTAGCAATGTGGCATGTGCAATGCCAAAATAGTGGTCGAAGTCCGTGGCGAAATCGGAGGTGATTCGAACTGGGTGACCTTTACTGAAAGGAGCCTTCTTGCAATCATAAGGGTACAAGCTGTTGTGATCAACATAATTAAGGCTACATCCGCGGTCAGCCGATGCAAAAATGGAAAACACCTCCACGCGTCCTCTGTAGAGGTAATCATGGGCCCCTATACGCCTGATAGGCTCGATGGATTTATAAATTAACGCAAGGGGTTGGTTTTTGTGCATTAACTAATCGAATTCGTGCTCCACATGATTTTGCACGTGTACCCGTTCATCAGAAGTTTCAAGGCCTCAAGGCGATCCATGGTTCGTGTGTTTAACAAATCAAATGGTTTTCTCGTATGCTGATCAATTTTTTCAGGGTTGAAACATTTCAAACAATGACGAAAGTAACACCCTAAAAATTCGTAAAAACAACGCGTACTGTGGCACACGCCATCCAATTTGAATTGATCAATTTTATATTTGCCTCCGGGCGATCGCGCAGTCTGAATTTCAATATTATCCTTGGAAGCCTCATACTCCAACCACGCGAGAGCTTTGAAGGACTGCTGGTCATTACTCGCAGAATACCCCTGGGCGAGGCACACACCATGGGTATTCTTTTGCAAAAACTTCCCACGGAAAATGCGTAAGCAAACGCCGGCAATGGTGAGATCATGTGCGAAGGGGTCTACGCCTGTGAGATTTAAAAATTCCTGACGGAAAGCTTGGGTGCCTCGCCGCAACAGCTCTGTATCTGTCTTGCAGTAAAACAGAAGCTGTTGTTGAAAGTCCCAGGGTTCAAGGCTTGCTGTGACATACTACTGGTCGAAGGCTGACAGATTCCCAGGCTCCATGTCTTCGGGCTGGAAAAAAAGCCGATCCGGAATGGACCCAACATACTGTAGTTTTTCCTCCTTCACGAATTTAAAGGGGAAAAAACCGTTTACCGTCTCCAAGTTGAAGGTATTTGTAAAGGAGCGAAGAGGAGCCTGAATAAAGGATAACGTGTTGATAAACCTTATTTTAAGGCTAGGTAAAAAGATACCTAAAATCTTAAATCCATCGAACACAAGATCCGGTTTAAAAAATTTTCTGTACAGGTAACTAATGATAAACATGCCATCAAAGCCTTTCAGATTGTGGGCGAGGACTGTGGCGTCCTTGAATCGTTGAACCCCAGGACGTTCTTCGGCCAGAAGCCAGTCCATGAAGGCGTCCGTTTCCAGGAATCAGGCGTAAACCCACTCGTCATCGACCTGGTACGTGACCACACACAGTATAGGTTTCATGATCTGTCAGCACACTGCACTGTCTCTACATCCAAGTAAAGATAGGATTGACCGACAGGGTCAATTTTGCAGGGCTCGACGAATTTTAAAGTATCAACTTTGCAAACATGCTTTTTCTGGGGATCGTGAATACTGACACATTTAATGCAGCGATGCCGTGTCTGACACGCATTCACAACGGGCGCCTGAAAGCATTCAGCACTGCGCAAATACATGTGACACAGTGTGCAGAGCAGCGGCTCTCCAGTATGAAGCACATCGGTTGACAGGCACCGGTTGCAGGTACCCTTGCAAACGTGACCATTATTATAAGCTTTTAAGCAATTCGGGCAGAACATTTTACTGCCGAAAAACCCAGCAGGTTTAGTTATAACATCGTAATGTCCCTTGTTAAATAATAAATAAAGATTATTCTCACTTTCAGGACCGATGAAAATGGGTAAAAAGGTGTCGTCAGCAGAATAAACAATGATCTAGAATTGTGTGAGGTGCGTCTTCATGTAGACCACAGGGACCGACAGGGATCCCAGCAGCCAGATGGAGTTGATGAGCTAATTTCGCCTGTTGTATACAACGATAATCGCTGATTGACACATAGTTGTTAGGCAGGCCTTTGTTTTTTAAGCAGAGCTCTCGTGTGATGACGAGAGCTCTTGCCAGACAGATCATGTCGTTGTTCACAATTCTTAAGACCGCTTTCTTGCTATTCACAAAAGATTGAACATTGGCGAGTTTATGCTTCTCAGGGCCGGTGCGACCACTGCCTTGGTGCTCGATGTTTGCACAGACGAAATCGAATTCTAGCTCGCTGTGGCTACCAAGAGATTCACTAGATTGAATCACACGTTCCAGCGCAGTCATGAATCGTTCCGCTGTTAGTTCATTTCGGCGGATTAGACTTAAGTTCACACGGTTCTTCAAGTCAGATGAACGAAAACACAGTCAAACGTGGCTGTAATCACCGGTGGGGACCACATCTTCAAGGATTTTTGCGTGCACGCTGTGTAGCACTGGAAGGAAATTGTGAGCTTCAATATTCTCCATCCCTCCGAGCTGCACACTTGTGGATACGAACTTTGTCTTAAATTTCTTCGAATTAAAACTCCTCACGTTATTGATGGTGTAGTCAGGTGTGACAGTTCCAGAACTCGCAGCAGGAACGGAGAATGCAGAGCTGACGTCACGAGCGCTTGAAGAACCCGGAAGTGATCCAATGGGCTCGCAGGAACGTAGGAGCGGATACTAGCTTCCCCAGCAGCGGCGTGCAGTTAATGAGAGTTTTTTGGCTTTTGAAATGCTTTTCCACCGAGTTGGATGGCTGGAGCCTCAGGTGATGCAGGACGCTTGGTAACGTCGTCCAACAGACATACTGAAGCAAGCAGGTTTTCAAAGCAGTGGGCTACGTCCTTTCTCTCAGCAGCCATCTCGGTAGCATACGCAAATTCTCTAATAGTTGACATCTCTCTCTCAACAGTAGACTGGGAATGGAGAGCAAAACTTTCTGACAGCAGATGGATAACCAGTTGCACTGAATGACGAAGGATGTGATGGCTAGTGCTTATATAGGGTCAATCGCTATCTGATAAATGACCTTTGATACGTCTTTCGACATGATCAAGGTCACCAATAACTGATAACGCCCTTGTGAGATACAATGTAAACACCGGAATTCTATTTTTAATGAAGGAAATTAAAGTGACCTTGTCACGTACACATCCTGCTTGTTGCGAAATACCATCACACGATTTGATGAAAGGTCGAACTCGCAAAATATGTGTAAAAGAACTGCAACACCCATTCGGATCGTTGCCATTAAAAAAAAAGTTTAGAGGACTTGGAAAAATTTCAGGTGAGGGTAGAAGTTAAAAATTTTTCAATAACGCAGGACTTAACCATCCGTCAATAAAACATTGTCCAGTGCTGAACGTTTGTTCTAAAGCAGGACTTTTATGACACCCATACAGGTCAATCCATATTACCCCTCAATATTTTACATAATGACGAACGAATAAGTTTTAAATCAGCTTTTTTTTTTATAAATATTTTACCCAATGATATTTTTTGTTGGACAGTCTTTTAAAACAGTTACTGTAGAATAGTACTTCTAGTAAAAACGCGACAACCAACAGTCACGGAGTTAAAAAATAAGTGTTACTGAAAAGGACTTAAAATACGACGGTTATAAAAATACGTATATTAATGTGAAAGGACTATCGGGGTTTATTATAAGAAATACGTATACGCAGAAAAAAGCTAGTTATAAGGAATTCGAAGGTTGTAAAAAACGTAGGATAATAAAAAACCTACGTTAATATCTGAAATAAAAAAACTCAAGCTGTAGGAAAGAGACACGTAATTTATACAGTTATACCCCGTTTGAGACACATCTAAGCCCCATCATCAAGTAACAAGGCATAATCGAGTACGATAACGCTACAGCAATTAACACCGAGGTAGCGGGTTCAAATCTCGGCATTCGAAGCATTTTTTTTAAATACAGGAGACGCACTAAAGTTACAGGTCACCATATTACCCTTTTTACATAATGACGAGTAAGTTTTAAGATTTTTTTCCTTTTATTAATTTTTTTTACCCATTGGTATTTTCTGTGGGACAGACTTTTAAAACTATAGATTTGTCCTTCTTCTAGTCACGGAGTTCATTATAAGAAATACGTATACGCTGAAAAAAGCTAGTTATAAAGAATACGAAGGTTGTAAAAAAACGTAGGATAACAAAAAACCTAGGTTAATATCTGAAATAACTCCTTAAACTGTAATAAAGAGATACGTGATTTATAACAATGGGCTATACCACATTTGAGACACATCTAAGCCACATCATTAAGTACAAGGCATAGTCGAGTGCGATAATGCTCCAGGTAGCGAGATCATGCTGTCGGAAGGTATTTTTTTTAAATACAGACTAAAAATAATATGAACTTGGATGACACCGGTTAAATGCGCAAAAATTGATTTGTGATGGGTCAACCTTTAAAGAGGGGATTAAAATATAGGTCAACAGGGTCTTTAGAGAGAGGGCTTAAAATATAGGTCAACCAGGAGGTCTTTAGAGAGAGGGCTTAAAATATAGGTCAACTAGTGGAAATCAAGAAAAATCGAGACTATTCGAGAAGGGGGGCTTAAAATATAGGTCAACCAGGGGAAATCGAGACTATTCGAGAAGGGCGCATCACCGGTTGCGACATAGGGGTGAAAGTTCAATCTGAGAAGGCAACGTGGACGATTGCGACATAGGGGTCAAAGTCCAGGGCGGTTGCGACATATCACGCGACTGGGTGGTAGTGCCATATCCCATGACAGTTGCGACATAGGGGTCAAAGTCCAGGGCGGTTGCGACATATCACGCGACTGGGTGGTAGTGCCATATCCCATGACAGTTGCGACATAGGGGTCAAAGTCCAGGAAGTTGCGACACAGGGGTCAAAGTCCAAAGCGACCTTGCACTTGGGGCCGGTGACGTCATAGGGGAGAAAGCACTGTGCAAAGGGGGCACGGGATAATGTGATGATACTACTTATGCTTTATAGAACTTTTAAGAAACAAAAAAATCTAGTTCTGAACATGTCTACTGATACTTCCAATTCCATATTTCTTGGGCATTAAATTATTGCGGCCTGTTTAAATTAATATATTTTTAAATGAATATATTCACAATGGCAAAACTTTTCAAGTAGTGAAAGCTAAGGAACATTATTTTACATTGTAATTGTCAGGTAGGTATTATGAGAAAATTAAACATGATATTGTAATTGATAGGATCATCCTGGGGATAAAAATATAATGAGGATAGAGTGCTAAATGAACTTAATTTCTGTTCCAGGTGATCTAAAACAAATGTGGTATTTACTTTTATCCCTCGCTATCATTACAGATGTTAAAATTCTCCAGTGTGTAATTTTAGCCTGAATTCATTTACAGCCCATTCTCAAATGTACTATTTAGGCTTTCAAAATTTGAATGTATAGAAAATACCAAGCTAAAATTGCGGCTTCCCGGTACGATTATTATCAAACATGTTTATCTGTTTTAACACATATATCATTGTTTTTCACAATGTCGCCGAAGCTTTCAAATTGTCTCGCAATGGCCGCCATATAAGTAGTCTATGTATTCTAGGTCGTTGGGTTCAGGCCGTTAGTACCTTTCAGGGAGATATTCTCACACATGAAGAGGAACGAAAGGGGAGGACTGCCAAATCAGTCTGGATTATTGTTTTAGACTCCTGTGGAAAAGTTTTCCCTTTTTCCACCCTTGCTGAGGAGTGGTCAGCTTCACAGGGTTTCAATGTTGACAACCCAAACCAATCGGAGAAGATGTGATTTTGATTTCGGATTTTTGACTTTATGCACTGCTGACTTCTCCTGAAAGCAAATCAACAGATATGTTTTCTATTGTTATGTGAGTTGCCAGCCCGAAGTGAACTGATTTACAAGATACTTTACATCTGCTGGCAGATGATTTTAATCAAAGCTATCGCAGGTACCTGAAAATTTGAAACTAGTTCTTTCATCGCGAATCCTAAACTGGAGTAATTTGTCTTAGCTGCCAGCTTGTTGGTACTCGAAAAAGTAAGACGGATTAAAAGGGTAAGATGGTAAAGAACTCCATAATATGTCTCAGTTCCTATCAGCATGGTGGCTGCAGCTCCTAGTAAACAGAGAACTGATCTGAGTCCCATACCTGCGATTAGGGGGATATTTGATACTGTCCATAGGTCTCTGAATAAATTATATCTACAACAACTTGAAATGTGGGGACTTTTAACAGAGATTATACTCTGGAAAGTCTGCACACAGGAATTCTAGTGGTATAAGGTGAACGTTTTGGGCTTGCAAGAGACCAGGTGAACAGGCTAACTCTTAAATTTCTCTTTTCAGGATGTAAGATGACAAACACCTGCAAGGTGTAGATATTCTTCTCGTCAGGAAGGCCAGTAATGTTTTTCTAGGATAAGACTGCATTAATGAATGTTTTCTTATAGCTAAATTTAAACCAGGGATTAGAGACTTGAATGCTATCTGTTGCTATGTCACACTGAGGACTCAGGTGAGAATGAGAAAGATAGGTTTTGGGTTGCATAGGAATATTATAGATTTTTTTATTAATTAAGAGCAAGTGGTATAGTTTTTGAGGAACACTAGTGGGTTAGGAGAGCTGAAATTCAATCCGACCATTATCTTGTTAAAAGTATCTTGCCTGAAGTATTCTTACAACTGAAGTACCTTGTTAGTAAAGTGTTAAAAGTAACTTCCAACTAAAGCTTAACAATATTCCATTAAAGCTAAACGAAATTCTTTTAACTCTGAAGTTCCGAGACCCTCAGATATCCAAAGCTTATCATAATAGGTTACTCAGTCATTAAGACAATCATCATTCTTTTTTTACTGAGGTTGAGAATGAATGGGACAATTTTAAACCGGCTATTTTTTAAACCAGTAGTACTGTTTTGGGTAAAATAGACGTTAAAAGGCAGAGTTATTTGAATGATAAGGCTTTGCAGCTCATTTTCGATAGTAGAGACTGCAGATCTGAGTCAAATTACTATATTAATCTAAATATCTAAATAACATTAACATAAAACATTAGAGAGAACTTAATGTTCGCGTAAATAATGACTTTAAGCTGATAAGGAACTTTGGCTTGATAGCCTGGCTGATGGTGCAGATACAGGTGCTAGATAACACGGAGTTGGGTTGTTTTACCTCTCAGAGGAACTTTTTTGCACACCATGGGCTAAATGGCCAGGTCTCAAGGACCCCGAAGGCTCAGAGAAGGTTGCGGGAAGGGACCCATTTGACAACTGTTGGGAAACCTCCCGTCAAGGCCATTCAGTGTGTTCTTTAACGTGCATACTTAACGTTCCATCTGACGGACAGCGGCCTTTCTAAGTCCATAGGTGTCCCCTACTGACCGTTTGCGGAAATAAATATCCTAGCTGGGACTCGAACCTGGAACTACAGATTACGAGCCTAGAGCGATTCTGGCTGAACCACCCCCGCTCCGCTACAGAACATTACAACAGAGAGTGGTATCAGACAGTTAGCATTTTATGAAAGTGAAAACAGAAGGTCATACAGGTATTAAGGGAAACAGAACGAAATCCAGTTCTTACTCAAATTGTCGGGGTTTGTAAAGTCATCTAATAATCCCTGTTGAATTGTTAATTATCTGCATCAGTTATGGCTAGTACAAAGATGTATACAATTTTTTAGAAACAAATTTTCCTTTTAAAACCAGAAGTAAGATATTTCAAGTACAGATGGATTATGGAACTAGTTGATAAAATTATCCAGATTCTTAGAAGTAATAATCTTGCATCTTGAGATAATTTTCTCTATAATAGGTAAAGAACGTTGCAATTGAAATCTGACGGTAATAGCATGTATAGGTTGAAGATTGAACTGAGCTAAATTTTGGTATGGATTGTCAGAAATTTGTTGACTTCATTGAACTTGAGGAGATCAGTTTGCGAAGGTAGATTAGGCAGGAAAATTTACGCTGCAATAATTTTTACCCGAATTTATAAGCCTTGTAGCTTGTTAAACAGGTATAAGAGTTGGTGCTTTAATTATTATAACAATTTTATTGTTAATCAATCTCCTTGTAAAGGAATTGAATAATTTGTATAACTAAAAATAGAAATAAACAGAGGTTTATGTTGTAACTAAAAAAACGAATTTTTGTTAATAACGCCTCTGTCAAATTTGATGCTCCTGTCTGCATATATATCTCAGTTGATTTGAAAAAATGGCAGTTATCTGTATTAGAGTTATAAGAGGATTGATCACAATTTTCTGTTATTGTTACTGATTTTGTTGCCTATTTTAAATTCGCTGTCTGCTCGTGATCCAACATAACTCAATCCTTCTTTACCTAAATGCAACACGATTTGTTGTGAAACTGACTTATAAGAAGAGAAAATAGGAAGTGCTGGAAGAATTTTCGCGTTGAAACAAGCTATCCGACATTTGATCAATCATTTCGACATTTTCGCGTCGATACAAGCTATCCGACAATGAATAAACAAAATTTAATTAAGAAACATTGAAAATTTTAGTTAGTGCTATAGGAATATATTGAAACTTTACGATCGTGATTTGGACATAGTAGCTTGTCCTGTTCTTATGTTTAGGCACAGAGCGAATCTAATGGTATAAAACTAGACTCGATCTACCTCGGTTTGATCAAAGCGTTTAGATAAACAATTTAAAATTTTATCAATAGATGACAGAGGTTGCTTTCTTGCAAAATGAAGCCTAGCCAATTTTTTCACACACAGCTTCAGTTTAAACCTGAAATATTGACTCCCGTACTTCTACATGACAGTAAAAGTATTTCGCTTTTGCATTCTTTATATCGAATTTTATGGAAAAATTTTCTGATGTTTATATATAAGTTATTCAAAATATGATTAATGCAGTGCATAATGTTTGCTGATACTCGTTTGGTTCTACACAACATTTATTTTCAGTATTTGAAATTTACGGTTCGGCACACCTCTGGTTAAAAGTTTTCGAAAACTTTTCTTCTTTATTTTATTACCTTTATTCACTTAAAAGAGTATTTTTTTATATTTTATAAAATTAATTTAGCACTGAAATATTTTTTTAAATAAATGGGGTTAATTTTTCTTATTACTAAAACCTTAAAAATTATTATTGATCACTTACCCATAGATTCGTCCATACTTTTTATATTTTTCTATTTCCATATCAGGAAATGACTGAAAAAGCAAATGCGAAACTGTACACTAAAATCAATAGGAATAGGTAACAAATTATTATCATATAGTATATCAGTGTTCTATATCATATATACAGTTTCATTATAAAATGATATCCATATATTAAAATGCAATTTTGGTAAATAATTAAGCAACAAACCTAATTGCGTATCTAAAATATAAAGAAACTCACAAAGTATCCTTGTTGTGACGGAATGGAATTACTATCACATGGTGGTAATGACTCATTTGATCACTTGTCCTGAATGCTAAATTTCAACTGGATTGGTAAGAAATTATGGACTTCGTACAGAGAGGTAACTTGAAAAGCTGTTGAAAATCTCTTGAGAACTGTTGATTTGACATCATTGGACTACTTTTTTCAAATAGTAGAAAAGTTCGAAATATTGAACATGGAATCCAGTTCGGGGATTAATTTACCTAGCAAACAAACAATCGAGAGTCAACACTTTTGTCTTGAACGTTTCAACAGTCAATTTTATATTTTGAACGTAATTTTGAAACATTTTCTTACTTTCCCCAAATTTTCGGACACTTCAACATCCTTGTTGAGAAAGCTAAAAAGAGTTCAAATAATGAAGGTTTGGTTCAACTTCTAGGTTGAATTTCTTGCGGATGAAGCAATTCTGCGAAATCCAAAACTGTATCGATTCAAAGGGAAAACTGAATAAGTTCATTTTAAATCGCTTAATTTGAATTAAAAAAATTAGTCTCTGTTGACAAATTTCTTACATGTCTACTTTCGATTGTTGAGAAAAATTATTTCAGCAATTTTTCGTGATGACTTTCATTTCGGTGAATACATGTGGCGAAATGGGAATTACACATATCACTACGATTGTCCTTTTTTGACAAATTTTCCAAATCGTGGCGTATCTAAATTTTCACCTGAAATATACAGTATTTAGTTGAATACAATGATTCCAAAATTCTACGATACAAAGACAAAAGCTCTGTATTGGTGGCTAGTCACACATGTGGCTCAATGAAGTCTGGTGTCTTTTTCTGCAGGTAATCGACATTTAATTTTGCTCTGTGAACAGTATTACCAACTTTCTGGGAAGTGTGTTGTCCAAAACTGAAAAAAGGAGTAATATCCGCCAAAAGAAATAAAGGTTTGTAATTACACCATGGAGTTCAGCACCAGAATAATTAATAAAGATTAATCAGAAATACTAACCTCTGTTAAAAGACTTCGCATTACTGTGAAATTAGATACAGCTGGATGATAGTCAATTCCTAGTTTTTTCCAATAGTTATTGTTCCGGTTTGAATACCTGGAAGTAAAAAAATAACGATGAAAGCATTTTTTGGATTTAACTTTACATTGCAATGCGTTGCTTTTTACTTAATTGATACCCAAGTATAATCTGAATTTTCCTCAATAGTG
Source organism: Ryuthela nishihirai (assembly GCA_038380435.1). NCBI lineage: Eukaryota > Metazoa > Arthropoda > Arachnida > Araneae > Heptathelidae > Ryuthela > Ryuthela nishihirai. Next base: position 13,995,326 of record JAWZYU010000004.1, read on the forward strand.
GAGAAAAGTAAGGAAAACAAAATCGTGGATAATACGCAAGTCATTTAAACATAATGCTTGAAGGCATTATTTGTGCATTTTGGTAAAAGCGTAACTCATGATTAGCAGGTGTGCAATGCTTTCAAAGCGATTGAAACATAACAAAAAAAATATGCATTCATTATAATTTATCTATAATTATAGATTAAGCATTCCGAATTGTAAAAGTTGAATAACATTTGGCTACAAAATTGACTGCATAATTCAAAATCAGAATAAAAAGTCTTGAAGTGTCTTCAGGGTATTTTACCCTTTATAGTAGGCTAATTATTAGGAACCAGCTGAACGTACCCGGCGCTGCCCGGGTGTCACTTTTAACTTGTATATTCTTATTTTCACTGCACCAAAGGTAAATTTTGTAAGTACCCCCCCCCCCCCCCCCCGAAAAAAAAATTAGAAGATTTTCAACAGGGAGAAATTTGCCCGGTGTTGAATTGCATCGTTGTCGACGCCAGCGAGCTCTGTCATAGCCCGTGGCTAAAGTTTCTGGTAAGCTATCGAGATTTTTATTTCTCTTACCACAGATTTTGCCGCCCTAGGGCTCCCGTGATATTCGTCCGCACGGTCCAAATTTCCTGCACAGCGTCCTCAGTGTGCCCAGGTGATTAGTTTAAAAATCAAGTTCTCACTTGGCCCGTGGTTTCGTTTCTACACAAATTGTGACAGCTTGTGCATCACTTATAATCTGCATATTTTTTTGTTTCGTGAACTAATGGTTAATTTTGTATCTACCCTCCCCCCCCCCCCGACATTTTATCAAAATTTGAACACGAAGAATTTCCCGGTGTTGCAAAGGTCATTGCTGACTGACAAAAGATCGAGATATTTCGCTAGACCCGTGACAAAAGATCGAGATATTTCGCTAGACCCGTGACAAAAGATCGAGATATTTCGCTAGACCCGTGACAAAAGATCGAGATATTTCGTTAGATTTTGACATTCTGTAATTCCCGACGTACTTCACGGATAGGTCCCAAATTTCATACGCGGGTTCCCCCTGCCGGAACCCATATTTGATTAGAAAATCAGGTCACTAGCTGCAATGGGACGCGTAAAGAATGCTTTTGGGATTGTGGGAAATCTGGAAACGGCATCAGATTTGCAGCAGAGGAGTTAAATGCTATTTTAATTTTTACTTTCACAGTTAGGGAACAATAAATGGCAACAGTAAATATGACAGCGATTCTCGTTTCCTGTAGGAATAGCATGGTAAATATATTTGCTTCTAGCAAGCCCCCCTTTTGGACTTTCGACCTGAAATTTGGCACTGCAATCCGGACCACAACCTGAAATGTTCTCTGAAAATTTGGAGCGTGTACGTTGATTTCCCAGTAAGTTATGGCTGCCACAGACAGACACACACACATACACCTTTTATTATATAAATATCCAGTAAATCAATATTTTTTTAGAATCAGATGTAAAAAAGATGCCTAGAGAACTGCAAGTTTTGAAGGTGACCAGTTACCGAAAGGGGCGGGGTGTCTCAGTCAGTAGCGCGCCAGGCTCATAATCTACAGTTCCCAGGCTTCGAGTTTCATCTGGGTCAGCGTTGAGATTTATCTCTGAAAAACTCTCTGCCCATCCCTCGGTCAGTAAGGGACACCTATGGGCTTGGAAAGACCGCCGTTCGTCGGATGGGACATTAAGTCGAATCCGCGCGTGGGGGGATACAGTCCTACCCTGTGTATGTTAAAGAAAACTGAATGGCCTTGACGAGAGACTACCATCTGTTTCCTAATAGCTGTCCAGTGGGTCCCCTCTCTGAGCCGCCGGGGTCCTTGTGACCTGCCTATTGTGTGCCAAAGAGTGCTGCTCAGAGGTAAAAACAACCAAAATATTTTAATTTTACTTCTAAACGTAATAAGCTGAGTATCCACGGATGGAGAAATAGGCAGACAGTAAAGTGGAAACAAGTTTCCTTTTTCCTCAAAATAAGCTAGAAGCGATAAAATTTCGTTGGTGTTCTCCTACGTTCAGATAAACTATAATAACTGACACTTGTAACATTTATTGTGCAACAGCAGCATGATCAAAACGAACTTCCAGAAATGATTGTTTATGTAGACAAAGTGTTAAATAAGTGAATTGATTAATTATAAGAACCTAGCTATAAATAAATCTAGCTTTAAAACAGTGGATTAGCTATTGGGCGAAGAAAAACGAAGTGTCAGCAGGGGCAGAAGCTTTCAATTGTTTCAGGCAGCTGACTTACCAGAATCGCCACGCTGGTCAGTCTAAAAGTATTCAAGGTCTTTGAATACACATTTTTGACTAGATTTACTATTCTGAAATTCTATTTTCAGCAAAGACGAACTGTTGGCATGGCTCAAAAATTTCAAGCTCTTCACATTGCTAATTATCCCATCTTAAAAAGAGATATGATTTTCACCTTGTCGTTTGTCTGCTGATAGAAGTGGTTTCCAGTCGTTTTGAGCTCAACGCTTCCTTTTACCAAGAATTATTTTTCTAATGTAATGTTCATGGAAGCCTATGCTTTCTTCCATGAGAGATACCACATCAATGGTGTGGTATTTTTTTTTGCCACGCTTGCCTACCTTCGACAATAATGGCTCTTTGTTTGAAGTGGTGGAAAAAAGAATTAGTGATTTCTGTACATAATAATTAGTTTTCGGTAGTATGCGGATTATTCATAGGGACAGAATACTTCATGAATTTGCATAAGAAATTATAAGTTATTCAAATCCTGGGAATATAGTGGCCAACACCACTGAATTTCAAATCGTTCGGGATATCAATTACAGATGAATGACTTTATCATGAAACGGTTCAATTTGGAAATAAAGGGCGGCAATCACCGTATGTGACCTTGAGTCTTCTTGTTCGAAAAATGATTTTCTACATTCACTTCCATCCCTTGAAAACTTGAATGCTACCGTTAGCGTTCAAAATTTACTTTTTCGCCCAAGAAAATTGGTCCAGTAATTAAAGTAGATGAAGTAGTTCCCTCACGGTACATTTTTAGGAATGCAAAAGCGTCTCTATGATTATGTCGGTGCTTCATATAGGCATATTATGTTTATTTGCACATATGTTGAGAAGGAAGTGCTCCTCATTGGTGAACTAAATGCTATAAATAGCTGTTGGGATACCTTGCGATTTTGACGAAATCAACCACAAAAGGTGACACTGCTATATTTGTCCACATCATTCAGAAATTATTATATCTCAACTATATCATTAAGATATACTCTCAAGAAATATACTGATATGTTTTCAGATTCAAATTCTAATTTAAAAATGATTCATACTGGTTTAATGGTAATTTATTGAATATTAATTTAAATAGGGCAAAAGCTATATTCTTCTATTTAAAGAAAAAGAATTTAATTTCAAGTATATTGAATAATAATAAATTTGTTTTTCATGAATTATATTGTCAAAATAATGAGGAATGTAATTGTCATGAAATACCCATAGTATGCTACCGTTAGCGTTCAATATCTTTTCTTTTTCGCCCAAGAAAATTGGTCCAAAAATTCCAGTAGATGAAGTAGTGCCCCCACGGTACATTTTTATGAATGCGTAAACATCTCCATGATTGTGTGGGTGCTTCGTATAAGCATATTATGCTTATTTACGTATATGTTGAGAAGGAAGTGCGCTTCATTGGTGAACTAAATGTCATAAATAGCTGTTGAGTTACTGTCAAATTTTAATGCGATACATATATATAATTTTGTCATTTCATGTATATATTTGTATTTGATCTTGCATTGTAATCCTTCATGTGAAACTGTTTCCTTTCTCCCACCAATTGACTTAAGTTGTTTATGACTAATACGTTTTGCTGTAATCAGCAAGACAGGTTTAATGTACCTGATCGTCAGTAATCGGTTCCCTTTCCGACCTGACTCTTTGATCGGGGAGCGTTGGCCAGATGACCATCCCTTGGGTCAGGGAGGTCGGCACCGGACACAGAACGTCGGACGGCCCGTGAGAATGTCAGGTAGTTGTGAGTTAGTAACTGGCTTGAGCACACGTAGACGGCAGCTGCTTGGTGAATAAATAACCCACGACGTGCAAGGTTTTTCCTCTGTTAGGTGCGTAGAGTCCGAACCTGTTAAGCAATCTGCACATGGTTGTTTGTAGCCAATTTAGTCAGTAGCCAACGTCAGTACTCCGAGAGACTGTAAATATCTTACAAAATAAATCTTTTTATTACTGTTTTAAACTTTAAGTTGGTTATCATTCTGCAATTCTCAAACGTCGAAAGCCCAATACAGAACGAACCAAAATATTATTTCCTTGCCTGTGGGCGCCGAGGATCAATTACATTCTACCAACTGATAAAAGTCCCTCTTTAGCAGGAGTAATACAGGAAAAATCATAAAATATTAGCATATTAGGGTCTCACCGTAGTACATAACGGTCCATTATTATATATGGATGGATGAATATCACAAAATACATTGTAAATGGAAGAGTCAGTAAAAAAGCACATGAAAAACAAAAAATGGTTGGTAGAATTGCTTGAAAGACACTAATTTGTAGCGAATGGATGTTAGAATAACTGCTAATGCGTACATATCGCAGTAGATAGGTGAATATTTTCGAAATTCTTCGGAAATAAAAGTCACAATATCTGTAAAATAAAACAAAGTGTAGTGGAGATGATAGACTACCTTCAAAATATGCTGGAATGAACGACAGAAATAACGGAAAAATCAGCAAAGTACATGGGAATAGATTAGAAAATATCTTCGAATATATGGAAAGGATAGCACAATATCTGCAAATCATACTGTAACGAGAAGGAAAAAAGTACAGAAATGCACTGAGATGGCTTCAAAAATCGCTTCAAAAGAGCAAATTATAGGCCAAATACTGTAAGATAGAAAAAATCATAGAAAGTGATCACATGTAACAGTGAAAAACGAGGTGAAATAGGATTTGTCTTGAACACCACTATTGACACGCTCCTCCTAGTGGGAAAAATAAGTGATCCTAAGGAATAACTGATAAAAGTCCCTCTTTAGCAGAAGGAGTAACACAGGAAAACCATAGAATATTGGTATATTTGGGTCTCACTCTAGCAAATCACGGTATATTGCATTTTTTTTGCTCGTGGTCGGTAGGGGTAAGTAGTCTGTGGGAGTCTCGTGGTCTGTAGGGTTCTTTCTCGTTACAGTATGTTTTGCAGATATTGTGCTATTCTTTCCATATAATCGAAGATATTTTCTAATCTATTCCCATGTACTTTGTTGATTTTTCCGTTATTTCTGTCATTCATTCCAGCATATTTTGAAGGTAGTCTATCATCTCCACTACACTTTGTTTTATTTTACCCTTTATTTCCGAAGAATTTCGAAAATATTCACCTATCTACTGCGATATGTACGATTAGCAGTTATTCTAACATCCATTCGCTACAAATTACTGTCTTTCAAGCAATTCTACCAACCATTTTTTGTTTTTTATGTGCTTTTTTACTGACTCTTCCATTTGCAATGTATTTTATGATATTCATCCATCCATATATAATAATGGACAGTTATTTACTAGAGTGAGACCCTAATATGCTAATATTCTATGATTTTTCCTGTGTTACTCCTGCTAAAGAGGGACTTTTATCAGTTACTCCTTAGGATCACTTATTTTTCACATTATATGGCGTGAGTCGTGTTCAAGACACATCTTGTGTCACCCCGTTTTTCACTGTTACATAATATCACTTTGTATGATTTTTTTTCTATCTTACAGTATTTGAGCTATAATTTGCTCTTTTGGAGCGATTTATACAGCCATCTCAGTGCATTTTTATACTTTCTTCTCTCCTCGTCACAGTATGTTTTTCAGATATTGGGCTGTTCATTCCATACATACGAATATATTTTTCTGATCTATTCCCATGTACGTTGTTGATTTTTCCGTTTTTTTTGGTAATCCATTCCAGCATATTTTGAAGGTATTCTATCATCTTCAGTACACTCTGCTTGATTTTTGAGCCTTCCGAAGAATTTTAAAAATATTCGCCTACCCACTGAAATGTGTACGCATTTAGAGTTATTCCAAGATCCATTTCGCTGCAATGTACTGTCTTACAAGCAATTCTACCAACCATTGCAAATTTACAGATATTCTGCCATTCATTTTAGTGTTTTTCAAGCAATTTTACCAACCATTTCGTTGGTTTTTTAATTCTGACCTGGGTCTTTTATGCATTCAATTTGATTAAACTACCTAGCACATGAAGGAAAGGGCTCATAGTTGGATAGAGAAGGGTACTAGACCGCTGTTAGGAGAGAAATCCTCCTGTCAAGGCCATTCAGAGTGCTTTATTGACGCTAAGAAAGTAGGACTCTGCTGTCACCTTTCTCACGGAGGGCAGGAGATAACAGAAATAAATCTTAGTGGCAACACAATGGGGGTTCGAACCTAGGACTAATAGTTTATGAAACCAGCGTGCTACCGACTTGGCCATCCCCTGCCTCTGTGTTATATGCAATTTTGCAGTTAATCTGTCTATATTATCACACAATGCTAACAACCTTCAAGTCCAGTACATTACGTTTCACATAATGTTTTATCCACCAGATCAGTCCGTTCACGGTTTTACCATAATCCCCGGTTCTGAATCAAATCTTTTTACCAAGGTCTGTTTTTCTATCCCAAGTTTTATCACTAATCCACTTTCTTGTTTAAAGTTTTATTACCATAGCAATTTCTTGTTTGAAATATTTTAGTAACAAACACCAATTTTGATATACTCTTGTCATTTTTACACGTTATCCCTATGGGAAGAAAAATTCCACCTTACACCTTTTTTGATCGCTTAATATTTCTATCTTGCATAAGTTTTGTCTTTATTTTCGTACACTAAACGAAAAATGTGTATGAAATAAGAACACGTGTCTTGTTTTGTGTTTATATTTGATCACAATATAAGTTTTATATTCAAAACAATTTCCTATTGAACGCGTGTTTTGCTCGCTAAAACGTGAATTCTATGTTATCTATATGGAAGTGAAATTCGTTCCTTACCGTATTTTTTGTTCGTTTTAATTTTGTATCTTACGTAAATTCTGTTCATATTTTTCCAAAGTAAACACAAAGTAAGGTTTTGATTTAAAATTTTATCATTGTTCAAGAAAAAAATTTTTTTTCGTTCATGCTAAGTGATTGACCAACTCAGTCATAGGCCGGATATCTCCTTCCCACGGTTGAGTCCCTACCTGGAAGAGTCCAATAATAACAGGGGAAGGATCTCTCCCATGCATGGTGGACACATTGACTAATAAGATGTAAGAATGCCATCTAGTAGCCATGATGTGACACGTTTTTCTGAAGGGATATATCACTCATGGTCAGATACCTGAATTTTGTACACTTTATTCCTTGGCATAAATCAATTGGTAGAACTTTGCATATTGGTATAGTGTATTCCTAAAAGTATTATACGTCGGTAATTATTCAGGCGTGTGATTCCATGCTTTCAAAAATTTAATTACACCTCTATATATTATTCAGAGTGTAGTTGTCAGATTGTAAAAATAATTCTTTTAGCATCCATCCTGGTCCATTGCGAGACACGAAAGAAAAGTGAAATACAGAGTTGCAGTACGAGAATAAAATGTGGGAAGAAGTTATAAATTTCTAAATACGATATAAAAGTATTTAAACAAATTCCCTTTCCCTATGTGATGTTTCAAAATGTTTTGCGATGTCCTTGAAAATAATATGAAGGATAAAATTTCCGAAGAGGTTATAAATTTATTTTTACTGCGATTTAGAAAGAATAAAAAAATTAACTGGGCCAGGAATGTAGTTACCGATGTGAATATAAATGTGCAAAGAGGCTATAAATTTACTTTTAAATATGATTTACAAGAATTATTTTTTCGTAAGTTAAACGTGATTTTCAGGAATAAAAATAATCACTTATTCCTTTTCTTCGAGATCAAACACTGTAAAAGACGTTAGTCAAACAAGTACTCGTGGCGTAGTGGACAAGAGCTCGTGCGCTGATAAGGGTGAGGTCGAAGGATCGAACCTAGCCGTGGAAAGCAGCTTTTTTTAAAAGAGTGCACTGCAGTTCTTTACGATAAGAGGTGGATGTTGCCACCAAAAGTTTAGTTGGACTTGGTAAATTTCAGAATAAGTTGCCAATGGGTTGGAATCGTGAGAATATTTCGAGGGTGATGACGTCAGACTCCAAGATGGAAGGCTTAGGTTAATTTGGGAGTTTTAGAGTTGTTTACTTCACCATGGGTTTGGGTGGTCTTTAGGACGATGACGTCAGAATCCAAGGTGGCGGACGAACACCGAAATCGGGGGAGTTTGTTGAGATGACGTTAGAATTCAAATTGGTGTAAGAATAGCAGAAACGTGGGAGTTTGTTGTGATGACGTCAGAATCCAAGATGGCGGACGAACGCCGAAAACGGGGAACGTTTTTGAAAAGGGTCGTGGCCATAACCCGTGACCTTGGGGACTTTTCAACGTCAAATGTTACAGGTTGTCTTTACAGTACTAGTGTCCTACAGTGGCAAAATGTAGTATATATATAGCTGAGAACATGTCTGGAGAGGAAAATGACAGTCAGGTAGAATCTCCATAGACCATGGCTGTATGGGTGTGTACATATGTATGTATATATGTACAGTATTGTGCTAATTAGTTGGGACAAGCGAAGCCTGGAGAACCTCTTTGATCCGGCCACATCCAGCAATACCCCAAACACCCACCCAAGGTCATGTTTTGGGGATGTTTCACAGCTTCCAGGCCACAGACGCTTCACCCCATTGAAGGAATGATGGACAGCAAAAAGTACATAGGCGTTCTGGAGGCGAAAATGGTCCCAACACTGCAGAAGCTGTTTCCTAATGGCGATAGGGTATTCAACAACAATGCCACAATTCTAAGCTTACCAAGAGCTTCTTTACCCAGCAACATTTGAAGGTATTGGAGTCGCCAGGAAATTCACCCGATCTAAACACCATTTAAAATTTGTGGGTCATTATTAAAGCGCGCATATCTAAGATGGATTGCACGACGAAAACCAAAATGATAGTGTGATGAAAGTGTGGTACCACGACCCTGAAGGGAAGGTGATGTGTAGAAAGCGAGTGGCATCAATGGTTGAGAGGGTGAAAGAAGTAATTAAAGCTAAGGGGGGTCACATTCACTATTAACTACACTATTAAACAAATAAATATTTTGGTTGTGTCTTTGTTACTGCATTTTCCTATTGTCCCAACTATAACAAACATTCATTAATTTAAGTGCAAAAAAACCACTAATTATTGGTATTTAAAACTACTCCGCTTTTTCCGATGACCCAACAATTGAGCTGTACAAAATTACATATGAACTTTATTCTTAACTAAGCTAATGAATTTACACTCTTCAATATTTGAACTGTTTATTTCCCACTGAAAATAATAGGCTTTCCCATAAAAATTTCTGACAACATCCTACCAGTAAAGAACTCCACAGATGAGAAGAATCCATTGCAACCAGACAGGGAAGCTGATTAGTCCCAACAACTCCATGGTGATGGCAAAGATCCTTTAGTTTCCACACGCAGCAGCGAAGCGCACACACTCAAGTGACAGGAGCTGGTTTTGATCGTTAACGTGTGTCTCTCACTTATCTACAGTCACTTCATTGGTACGTCATAAAGAATACGTCACAACGAATACGTTATCCGAAGGTCATAGTGTGTCTGCTACTTGACTCAACTCCAGATAGAAAGGAAAACAGATCATATTGCAAGAGAATTACGATTTGTTTCCCAATATTTTTTCTAGCATCGTGATGGTCCACGCAATTATTTGCGGCGTTCATTTTTTTTCATGGCTTTGCGGCATAGGTGCCGATTCCAAGGGGGTTACTTAGACACGAGGCAAAAGTATCTTTTCGCCCCGTATCATTTTAAAGTAAAAAAAAGCAATTATTACATTTTACATCTTATACGGTGCAAAACAAAATCCAAATCGACACAATATTAAATATACAATATAAATCCAAATCGATGCAATATAAAATATACATTATAAATCCAAATCGATAGAATATAAAATCGACACGCATACAATAGCGAACTGTAAAAGACAATAATTTTTACATCTATTACGATTCTTGTTTTATTTGAGTTTGGCAACGCTGAATAAAGGTTATTCTGTACTGTGGTAGCATTGAGGTAGTGCCCCAGTTCTGTTTGACTGGTTCGTGTGTGTTCAGTTAATGCAGTACAAGCGATTCGTAAAAGCAGACCGGATCTAGAAAAAACAAGAGGACAGTGACGCAACTGAGCAGGAAAAAAGTTAAAAAAGGGGGAGGGAATAGAGACTGAATTTCCCTTGCAGTATAACATTTCCCCCTCCATTTTCGGATTTTTCTTTCAAAACATTTCTTGAAAAATGCCTAATTTATGCACAAGTTTAATAATTTGTTTTGCCTTCGTTACCCTTAATATCACTGGAGGGAGGAGCTGCCCCCCAGATCCAGGCTTGAATATAACAATTTTGCCCCCCTTGGTAAAAGTTAAGAATGGGCGCCTATGCTTTGGGCTGCTTAGAAAACATGGGTGTCATATGAAATCCTAAGATGTCACCTGACGGGTGTTTGCTTTTGCATTGGTAACTCTTCTGATGTTATCGGTTGAAAAAACAAGATTAAAACAATAAAGTGGTAAAATGTTTTTTGCGCATTAATTATCAAGTATAGGGATAGGGAAACTTTACCGATAATTTGAAAGTATATTACGGAATTCTAAATTTATTTCGGAAAACTAATGTAATAGAAATTAATATGTTAATCGTGAATAACCTATTACTTTATATTTGATAAATAATTATAGATAACGTTTGTTATTCTCATTTTTGTTTAATATATCCTTAGCTGAATTCGTTGTTTTCTGCTATTGAAATTTACCCGTTTTTTCTTATCAGATATTTATATACGAAATCTTCAGTCCGCCGAAAGCCACGAAGTTCTAATCGGATTGCGTATTTTTTCTGAAAATACCTCTGTCCTGATAAAAAGCAGGTATGATTTAATCAAGTCGCTTTAATTCTTTTCTGATTATCATTTTTGTAATCACCCTCGAGGGGCAGGGGTTGGCTCAGTGAGGTACAATACCAGAGTCACAATCTGCAGTTCCCAGATTCGAGTATCACCTGTGCCAGAGCAGATATTTATGTCTGTGGAACTCCCACCTTTTCTATTAATGCGCATTAGCTTGGTTTTGTGCTTCTTTTCGAAAGCTTGCTGTTTGTGTTTTCTTGTGAAGCAGTTTTTCTCTGATCAATTGATTCCGATTTCTAGCGCATTACGATGATAAATTTCGGTAAGAAGAAGAAAAATTCTCCAACGTCTTCTACGATTAAAGAGAAAAAAAAACTTTACAATATGACACCTAAAAAAACGAAAACGGTGGAACTATGTGATACTTCTAAAATTGAAGAGGATCTGAAGTTGACATCTCAGTCTGATGATTCTCCTACAAAATCTTCGGATTCTTCGGGTCCTTCTCCATCGAAAAATATCGAAAAAAACTCAACACTTGGATACTTTACGTGAATCTGGTGGAGGCAAAGAATCTTCATTGAAACTTAATAAGGTAAATGCTAACTTATCACACTCAAAGGTTACGAGCAATCAATCAAATAATGCGGGTTCAATTATAAACAGGAATAAAGATATTGTACTGTCTACAATAGAATAGGAATTTTATAAATCTCCTGAATTAATACACGAAAGTAATAGCTGAAATAAATTCTTAGCATTAGTTATAACTGGTCTTAGTGACGTAGGGTTGGGTTGTTTTACCTCTGAGCGGCACATTTTTGCGCACCATAGGCTCAATGGTCAGGTCACATGGACCCCGAAGGCTCAGAGAAGGTAGCCTCCCGTCAAGGCCATCCAACATGTTCTTTAACATGCACAGGGTATGGCTCTCCGGCATACGGAGCCACGGCTCAAAGTACCATCCGACGGACAGCGGCCTTTCGAAGCCCATCGGTGTCCCCTAGTGACCATCGGCAGGGTGGGGAAATTTGCGGAGATAAATCTTAACGCTGAGCCAGCTGGGGCTCGAAATTGGGAACTACAGATTACGAACTTAGCACGCTACCGACTGAGCTACCCCCGCCCCTAGGTATTAGTGACAGCATCAGAGCAATAGATACTAAGAAAGTTACGGACTTTTTTTTCTAAAATGCTTGGAGTGCACATTGATGGCAAATTTATTTCCAATGGTCGCCTCTTTTTGCAAGCCAGAACTCATGAACAATTTGACAAAATTCTTCAGCTTAAATAAATTCCTTCTGTATCGGTGTTAGTAGAGCTACCAAAATTTAAACGAACTGTTTTATGAACCACAGTAGGAGTTCCCAACAACTCTGATGATAACTATGTTTTGGACCTGCTCGCTGATCAAAATGTAGTAAACGTCCGCAGAATGATGTATTACGAGCAGGATGCTAAAAGTAGAAATGAAACATTCTATTTTCCGGCAAACAAACTGAGCCTTGAATTTGAAGCTGAAAATCTCCCACTTTATATCTTCCTTGGTTTTCAGAGGCATATTGTGCGTAATTACACCATTCCACCTAATATATGACTTCGATGCTGTATTTTTGTTCACCTTGTATCACGTTGTAATTGTTCACAAAGTGTGCAAGCGCTGTAATGCAAAACATCACTATAAAAACTGTCGCTCAAAATTATACAAAAGGCCTAATTGCTCCGAACCCAACCCGGCAACGTGGTCCGGTTGCATTGTGAAACTTATTGCCTGTAAGGCCAAGATTATCCAAATGAACAGTAAACTCCGCTAACCACCCTTTGAATATATATAGAATATAGTTAAAGAAAATGAAAGTGAGAACTTATGTTACGCACCTTACTATGAATGGTCAGTGTGAAATTCTCTCTCTTGATTGCTTTGATCCAAGCTTCTTTTTGAGAAATATCCTTAGGGAACTGAAATACGTGGATTTGAGCCCATTCCGATAGTTGCCTTTACACTTTGGCACTGCACAAGAACTAGTTATAGCTGTAAACGCAAAAACAAACTCAAAAATATAGAAAACTAATCAACTCAATCAGGGTGATTCGATCGAAACTAAAACTATTCCAAAATGGCGACCGGAGCACCAATGTTCGTGACGACACAGCTCTTCCGGCAAAAGAGTCCCTTGGCCTTCTCTCTGGTTGTCACGTTCGAAGGCCCCAAATAATTCCTGTTAACTAGAGAGCCATCTAGTATTTAACACACGTACTACATTTAAAAAAAAAACGTTTTCCAAGACTGGACTCGAACCTCTAACCCTCACGTTTATCCATTAAGCCAAGGGTATTTATATGAAAGCAATGCTTAAAGGTAGATGATCTCAGTAAAGAATAGATCATTATGTTTTTTATTCCTTATAAATTATATTTTTATTTCATGCAAATTAAGAACATATTTTTTGTTTATAAATGTTTTTTTATTCCTTGTAAACCACATTGGAAATTATTTTTTTTATTCCTTGTAAATGGCACTTAGAAATCAATTTGTAAGTACTCTGTCTCCTGTGGACCACGTTTTACTAACGGGAAAAGAATTTACAATCTGAAAAGTCCTGCGAAACAGACCGCTGTTATTTAAAAATCCTTATATATTTGCGGAGAGCACGTGAAATGTGATATTGGAGACACAGACAATTTATCATTTTAACAAAAAATTTTGGAGTTATAGAAAAATTATATTTGCATTTTTAAATTGTTCGCTACCACTTCTACATGTTGTATAATTCAGTCTCTTCGTTTTTAAAAATATTTTTCACAAATTTAAATATCTCGTAATACATAATAATTTTTTGGTTGTAAATTTGAAAATTTTTACGTTTTTTATTTTTTTCTTTCTTAAAATATATTTTACTGTATAAAAATTTTTTAATTTTATGTTTTTCCACTTTTAAAAATTTTTTCACATAAATTTTTCAATTTTACGTTTTAAAATTTTTCCTTTTTTTCCATTTTGAAGTATTTTGTACTACATAATAATTTTCTCTGTTTTAAAATATTTTACGTTTTTCGAAGAAATTTGTAGTACGTAATAATAATTTCAATTTTACACGTTTTTAAACATTTACGTATATTTGAAAATTTTATTTCATTGTTTCATTTTTTATTATGTAATAATTTTTTAAACTTATTTTTTTCCCTTTCACAAATTTTGTACTGTATATTTTTTATTTCAATTTTGCGTTTTAATATTTTGGACCATAGAACAATTCTTCCATATCCATATTTTCAATTCTTAAGTTTTGCAGGACACGAAGGATAATATTGGAGACACAGATCAGAAGTCCTTATGTGTTAGCGGATGATTCACACTTTGATGAATCACCTCATTTTTCAAAGGTCCTTATGTGTTTGCGAAAACGGGAGGTAACGATGATTCACACGTTGATGAGTCAATGCGTTTACCAATGCGCTAAGGGTGATATTCGACTTCGATTCTTAAAGATGGTATACAGACCAAGAATTTTTCTCCCTCTCTGAATACTTTTAAAAATGACTCTTAATATTTTAAAACTTTTTCCTTCGAAACGTTGTAATGATTAAGTCTTATTTCATCCCATTAATTTGAATGATTAATTCTTTAACTCGCTAGTGTTTCGCAAATGGGCGGACATTGTTTTTTCTTCACTCTACCTCGATCATCTGTGTTTATCATACGTTATTCTGCTGCAGCCCTTGAGAAATAAATGTTTTATATCGGTAAACATTATTTTACATTTGGGAATTACATTTACATTCTTGAATTTCAGAAAAATTCTAATAAATAGTGTTAATGCTTTAATCCACTAGTAAAACTATAAGCCTACCACATTTTAGGCTCCTATTCATAAGAATTCAGCACAATTCAACACCATAAGAATTTTCTTTGGAATAAAAAACGTTTACGTAATCGTACCATACTCACCGATCCCGGGATACGTATAATACCCCAGAACCCGGGATTGACAGACTACTTCATTCATTCATTTACTCTGTAAAACACTGACTTACTCACTTACTTACATTCTAAATCGCTTACTTACCGCCTTATTCACTTTCTTACTCACTCACTAAATAACTTACTGTCTTATTCACTTACTTTTTATTTACTTACTTACGCACTTTCTTACCGACTTCCATAATTTCTTAATTCATTTACCGCTTTACTCACACTCTTACCTATTGACTGCCCTATCACTTTCTTATTTACTGACAGCCTTACACACCTACCGACTGACTTATCCACACATTTATCAAATTATTTACTCACACAATTATTGATTTATTTACTCAGGCACTTACTGAATTACTTACTGACTCACATACTGACACACATACTGGCTTATACATTACTGACCTATTTACCGTACACTTGCAGACATACTACCTGAAAGTGACTTGCTTACTTATTGACAGACTACTTCATTCATTCATTCATTTACTCTGTAAAACACTGACTTACTCATTTACTTACATTTTAAGTCTCTTATTCACTGTCTTATTCATTTTCTTACTCACCCACTAAATAACTTACTGTCTTATTCACTTACTTTTTTATTTACCTACTTACGGACTTTCTTACTGACTTCCACACTTTCTTATTCATTAATTCACTTACCGCTTTACTTACTCACTCACTAAAACACTTACTGACTACGAAAACGGAATTATTACTCACTAAATCACTTACTGCCTTATTCACTCACTTTCTTATTTACTTACTTACTTACACATTTTCTTACTGATTTTCACACTTATCGAATGATTTACTCACACTCTTACCACCTTACTCCACACTTACTGAAATACTTTCACACTGGCTGGCTCACCTTCTTTCTTACATTCTTTCTCACTAAACCACGCAATTACTGAATTATTTACTCACACTCTTGCTAAATTACTTACTAACACCCTTACTGAAGGGGTGGGGATGGCTCAGTCGGTAGCGCGCAAGGCTCGTAATCTGCAGTTCCTAGGTTCGAGTCCCAGTTGGGTCAGCGTTGAGATTTATCTCCGCAAAATTCCCCGTCCTGCCCACGGTCAGTAGGGGACACCGATGGGCTTGGAAAGGCCGCCGTCCGTCGGATGGGACGTTAAGCCGTGGATCCGTGTGCGGGAGAGCCATACCCTGTACCCATTTAGCCCATTGTGTGCAAAAAAGTGCCGCTCAGAGGTAAAACAACCCAACAACCCTTACTGAAATATTTCCTCACACACTTACTGAATTACTTATTCACACACTTAATCAGCTACTAAATCACACACTTACTGAATTACTTATTCACACACTTAATCAGCTACTAAATCACACACTTACTGAATTACTTATTCACACACTTAATCAGCTACTAAATCACACACTTACTGAATTACTTATTCACACACTTAATCAGCTACTAAAATCACACACTTACTCAGCTACTAAATCACACAGTGACTTATTTTCTTACTCACTCAGAAAAACACATACTGACTTCGAAAACGGAATTATCATTCAATAAATTATTTACTGGCCGATTTTGTCGCATACTTACAGAGGGGAGAAAATAAAATAGCATACCAAATAGAATGGACTATGTGACCAAATAAATGATATAACAATTACTGAAAAAAAATATCAAGTAGTCAAGGACTAAAATGACATATTTTTGGAATATTTGAATATCTGTTTCATGGTTTTTGCATGGAGAGCAGGAATAGCTCCTCTTGTGAAATCCAAATATTTTCAGCTTGCTGATTTTCAACTCTCTGTCAAATCACGATTTAAAAATTTTATATCGAAGCAAATTATTAAAAATATCGCTAACTTACTTCTTAATCCACAAAATATACTTTTAACACGAGATATCAAAATTCTTAATGCTGGTTTCTTCCCTACGATAGATTTCTCTTATGGATCGTACATGTTTCCCAATCAAACTCAAAAAGTTTATAACGAAAAAATTCTTACACAGAGAGAATACAATAGTTGGCATGAGGAACAGAATATACATTCAAACTTATACGCGGACACAAGGGAAATGTTAGCTATCATCATACATCCAGACCTGAATCCCATTGAATATGCTTGGGATGCACTGGGAAGACGTCTGACAAACCGTCCAATGCCTCTCACAACACTTCTTGAGCTGGAAGTTGCCCTGGAGCAAGAGTGGCAGAGATCTCACAAGAACTGCTGGACATTCCGATCCTGTCCATGCCCCATCGTTGTCAGTGTGTTTTGGCAGTCTTGGGTGACCATACACCCTACTGAACAGTCAATGTGTGGCACTCTCGTCCAGTTTGACATGCTTCTGTTCATCCCCACCAATATGTCACTTGCTACTCAATCACGACAATTGAGTTTCCATCTCATTTGCATAATCGAACAACTTTCTTTGACTTGTCGTTTGATTTTCTGATGTACTTGTTTAAAAAAAATAAAATGCTTCTTTTTTTATCGCTTCATATTCATTTTGAAATATCCCCTAATTTTTGTGAGCAGTGTATTTGAGTTTTATTAGGGAAAGTGTACGATCCATAAGAGAAATCTATCGTAGGGAAGAAACCAGCATAAAGAATTTTGATATCTCGTGTTAAAAGCATTTTTGTGGATTAAGAAGCGTTTGTATTAGAATCTTTAAAAGTTAGCGATTTTTGAAATAATTTGTTTCGATATAAAATTTTTAAATCGTGATTTGACAGAGAGTTGAAGATCAGTAAGCTGAGAATATTTGAGTTTCAGAAGAGGAGCGATTCTGCTCTCCATGCAAAGGCCATGAAACAGATATTCAAATATTCCAAAAATATGTCATTTTAGTCCCTGACTACTTGATATTTTTTTCCCGTAATTTTTATATCATTTATTTGGTCACATATCCCATTGTATTTGGTATGCTATTTTATTTTCTCCCCTCTGTAAGTATGCGAGCCAGTCGGCCTGTAAGTAATTTAGTGAGTAATAATTCCGTTTTCGAAGTCGGTATGTGTTTTACTGAGTGAGTAAGAAAGTAAGTCACTAAGTGTGTCTTTTTAATAGCTGAATAAGTGTGTGAATAAGCAATTCAGGAAGTGTGTGAGGAAATATTTCAGTAAAAATGTTAGTAATTAATTTGGTAAGAGTTTAAGTGAATAATTCAATATGTGTGGAAATTAGTAAGAAAATATGTAAGTAAGAAAGTAATTAAATAAGAAAGTGAGTGAATAAGGCAGTAAGTGATTTAATGAGTGATAATTTCGTTTTCGTAGTCAGTAAGTGTTTTAGTGAGTGAGTAAGTAAGATAGTAAGTCTGCAAGTGTAGGTAAACAGGTTAGTAAGTAAAAGTCAGTATGTGTGTCAGTATATCTGTCAGCAAGTAATTAAGTAAGTGCGTGAGTAAATAATTCGATAAATGTGTGGATAAGTCAGTCGGTAGGTGTGTAAGGCTGTCAGTAAGTAAGAAAGTGAGTTAGGCAGTCATGGTGTAAATAGGTAACAATAGGAATTAATGAATAAGTGTGGAAGTAAGTAAATAAGTAACTAAGTAAGTAAGTAAGTAAGTTTGGGTGAGTCAACCAGGGGGTCTTTAGGGCCTGTGACGTCAGAATTCAAAATGGCAGACGAAAGGCAAAATCGCGGGTCTTTAGAGTTGTTTACTTCATGAGGGTTTGGGTGGGAGGGGGTCTCAAAAGGGGAGTAAGAATTCAAAATGACGGACGAACGGCAAAATCGAGGGACTTTTGTGAAAAGGGAGCGTGGTCGAAAGCACGATATCGGAGGGAGTTTCTGCGGCTCGTGGGTCAAAGGTCGTTTTGCTTGTAAGAGCCCCATTTACTACTTACGGCTTTCGTTTTCATCATTTTTTTTAGCTTTTAAGGGTATCTTATGCACTCCACATTTAGGGTTAGTATCTCTTCCATTTTTTATTCTTTAATATGTTTTGTTCTTAGATGATATCTACATTGTGTATCGCATTTTATTTTCAAAATGCCGTGAATTGCTTCAGTCAGTTTTTGAAAGTTGGATCTGCATTTCTTCACGTGTTTGCTGTGAAATGTAAATTAATTTACATCTCTCTCCTTAAGGATAAAATATTGTGATAAATATACTTAAATTCAATATGTGTGAATTTAAGTAGTTATTTAATTCACACAATATGTGTGAATTTAAGTAGTTCAAGTATGTGAATTCAATATGTGTGATAAATATACTTAAATTCAATATGTGTGGAAAATTGTATCTACACGAAGTGTAATATAGGTGTAGATACAATTTAACCAGAGTTATAATTTGGAAACTGATCTTAATGAGACTTTTATTTACATGTAGTTAGTGCAGCTTACATCTGTGAAGCCGAATCATTAAAAAATACTTTTCGAAAGCCACGGGCTTTACAAATGATTGCAAATAACGTACAGAAAAGAAAAATTTCAAGAAACAATTACATGAAAATACTGACTATAACAGATTAAAAAGCGCTTTCACTACGCTTGCGAGGCAATATTTATTATTTTGCATGCAGTTTTGCAAGGACTGGTTAACTTTTCCTCAAGGTAAGTTTTTTTTTTCATTTTGGGACATCGTTCCTCTTCTCTACGGCGAGCAGCAGGCTTTTAGGTTGCAAGAAACCTAGCGCAAATTGGAACTCCAGTGGGACCTGGAATAGAACAAAATAATGGCGAATATATGAAAAAATCTAATTCACATACACACAAAAATAGCTTTAATGATTCATTTAAGTAATAATGAGAAAAGAATCTATCGAAACCATTCCTTTAGACGAAAATTTTTCCAACGTCTACAAAGTGTCAAATAATTTTCCAGAGTGAAATGTGAAAGCAATTTTCTACTTTTGGATTGAGAAGATTTCTAATTTTCGAACACTTTTGCTAGAAGAGCGCAAAGCAACAGAGTCAATATAGTGAGAAGTTCGAAAACTTTTTTTTACCAATATTGAGATTTTAACCTCTCACGTGCAACGTACTCTTGACACAAAATGATCAGGGCTGGAAACCGTCCGTAAAAGAGAGCTACAGTCGAACATGTCCTTAAAATCCGAGAGGATTCGTGATTCACAAGAGGATTCGTGAAGGTTGAAAGCAATATATTGATTCCTGAAAAATCATCTGTTAACGACATAACCGATAAGATTAGACTAGAATTAAAACATCGGCTAAACTAGTGTTTTTCTCTTTACGCAACTGAAAAGTGTCGCCGTAGTGGAGAATCGCTTCCTTTTAACCCAAATTGGGCGCCATGTAGGAACGTTATATTAAAATTGCACAAGCGATATTTGTAAGAGACAATGTATTTGAATCAAAACGACCACACCAACCATCGTTATGCATTCTTAAGATTATTGAAGCACTGGGTGTTGCAATGACAATAAGTCCTTGAATATCAAAAGGAAAGCAAGTGAACTACGTAAGTAATACGTAACAAGGTGACGCCAGGTTCTGGTGCGAGACTTCTTTACTAGACCCTAGCTCGAGAACTCCCGTTAAAAATATTGATTTTATTATAATATTATAATAATATTTATTAAAATATTATATAAATATTTAATTATAATATTATATAAATATTTATTATAATATTATTAAAATATTATATTATTTTGAAAAAATGTTAAGAGAATATATTTGATTCAATTAGATATATCTTTCTGTTATCGTTTCATTAAATCAATTGTAAAATGTGCACAGAAACCACCTCACATTCCTTTGTAATACTTTTGAGGAAAAGCAAATGGGGCACCGGCCCTGATTCAGTGAACCACTGCAAACATGGTAGCTACGTCCCTGAAGTAAACAGTTCAAAATTTAAAGGACGTCAATCGGACGAATGCTGACTACGTATCTCCATTTACTCTCCTAGAAAATTCAGATTATTCAAAGATTATCAGATAGAAGTAAGCGCTGTCCTTTTGAGTTTGCACCGCTGACTACTGACAGACAATATAGAAAATGTTCATTTCAAATAGTTTACAAAGGAAGCACATGTTTATTTGAATGGTGTCATGAAAAACAATATTTCAGATTTTCGGCAATTGAAAAAACTCAGTAATTACAGGAAATACCGTTCATGATGAAGACATTACTGTGTGGTGTGCTTTCTCAAATCATGGGCTGAATGGTCCCACATTCGTTCAAGCGACGGTGACAGCAGTACTATATCTGAACACACTGAGAACTTACTTCTTGAATCGCTTATGGACAAAGGGTTTAAACAAGAGTGTACAGTGGTTCATGCAAGATGAGACGACATCCAATACTGGCAGAATTGTCTTCAACCTTTTTCAAGAAGATTTCAGAAACGAGTGTTTTCGTGCAGATAATCCGAACCATTGTCACCTTGAAGTCCTGATTTAAACCCGTATGAAGGATTTCCGAAGAAAGAAGTCTTCGCACATCTGCCTCAAGACATGTTGCAACTCGGAGAACGAATCGTGGAACTGTGCAACTCCATTAAGGATGACTTTTGTCTAGAATTATCACAAATAAGGTGTTTCTTTTGGAAGCAGGATAAAACTGAACAGCGAGCATGCTGAACATGGTTTTCGCTCCTGGCTGCTTTTTAAAGACTCAAGTATCGATCTAGAAATAACATTATTCAATGAGTTTTAATAAAAGTATTAATCTACGATATTAATATTAAACTGTAAATTTATAAATATAAGCATTAAAAGTGTGTCATCATTCTGTGATCTTAATCTGTGATTCTGCTATCCTTAATAATAAATGAAAGCATTGAATATTGTTCAAAATTCTTTTAGTTACATCTTAATATTAAGTAAAAATGTGTGCTTAAAAAACCTTCGTTTTCCACACTGTTCATAAAAATCTTTTTCAGTTGTTGGCAACCTCGAAAAGGACGAGTAATTTTGTTTCAAAAGGTCAAGGGATTTGTTAAGAGTTATGGAACCTGAATCATTTAACAGCAATATTATTAGTCAGAAGGATTTACTGAATAGCAAATACTTATGACAAATTAAAGCACAATTATTGTTACAACACATTGCTTACGGAAATAAATGCGATTATAAAAGTTTATGCGATTCTTTCATTTTTCGTCAAATGAAAGAAAAGTGTTACATCAGCGATCACAGTTAACGGTTCCAAATTCAATAACTTTAAATACTTAGCGAATGTTGTTCAAAGTTACAAGATTTGGAGAGATTTGATTGAGTTCTTCAATTTATCTCCAACGACATTTTTCTGCAAAAATCATATTGTCAAAAGGAAGATTTGAATGTCGGTTTTCCATTCATATAACTTTGAAGTGTTCCAATTCTTTAGTAACATTGTGTACATAAATAACGCACTGCAGATATGTAGAAATTATTTGACATTAAAAAATTTTCTCACGTACGAAATATACTAACCTTTGTTTCTGGGCTTTTGCGAAATCGAAGATGTCTGAGAGCATTGGCTAGGCACAACTTGACTTCCATCAGAGCAAATCGCATTCCCAAGCAATTTCTTGGCCCTGCTCCAAAAGGTAGGTAAGCATAAGTGGGACGGTCGTGCTGATTCTCTGGTGAAAATCTGTTGAACAAAGATTTGACGGCGTTTAATTTAAAATATAATTTATATGCAAGGAAACATTTATAGAAGTAAGATTCTGGCAATTGAAAATTGGGAATTAAGGAGTTCTAAAATAAAATATTGAGGTATACGAAGGTTTTTAAAACATCATCTCGTTGATTCACATAATATATGTGCATCAATCTCCCTTCAGATAGCAGTGTTATATATTTGTATCATTGAAATTACAATAACAATAGACTGGTACTTTTTTCCTCGATGCTTTCATTCGATATTAATTATCATCTGTAGATACTGTCGCTCAAAAAAGTATCCGAACACTACGGTTGATTACAGAATTCAGAAAAAACCTTCGTGTCACGTGATCTGGCAACCTTCGTGTCACGTGACACGAAGGTTGCCAGATCACTAATTTCTAAAAATATCGTTGCCAGATATTTTTTCTGAATTCTGTAATCAACCGTAGTGTTCGGATACTTTTTTAAGCGACTGTACACTATCCTCTAAAAGTTTCCGGACACTCTTGTTTTCATAGCCTATCGGGGTACAGTGTAGAGCTGTTTGTTATAGTATGACATAGGACCTTTGGCGGTTTTGCTGCGAAATCATGAACTCAGAATTCTATCTTAACATTTTGGACAATTCCATTCTTCTAACTGTGTGGCAGATCTTTGGTACAGACCCATGCTTGTTTAAACAGGATAATGGCCCATGCCATACTGCAGGTGATGCTACACCCCGGTTAGCGGACATGAATATGCAAAAGTTCTAAAAGTCGGTTCAGAGTCTCAATTTAAAACTTATGGAATGAACTGGAACGTCGGTTGATAGCTAGACCAACAAGTCTCACATTGGTAACTGAACTGATTACTGTTCCTCAAGAGAAACGGTGAACTATATCGGCAGAAGTCTATCTTTATACGTATTGAGGGAAAAGAAAAAAGAGCCATTATACTAGTAGAATGGCGTATGATTGTGACTATGCAAGGAAACCTAAATTTTTATGTTCTATCTCTCTACAGTACCCGCCTCCTCCAAAGCGTCTCGTTTGCACCATATTTGCATGAGAGGTGTTAAATGTCCATCGAACTTTCCATGTTATGTGATATTATTTTCAGGACTTGTCAGAGTCAGTATGGCTGCGCCTTTAGAAATGAGAGTGAGCCCAAGGAGGCTAATAAATAATGTCTTATTGTGTCAAAGAAAATGTGTTTGTCAAATTAATGAGTTGTTTAATCTTTTCTAAAATTGGGAAAACCAAAGAATGTTCGTTCTTATTATTACGAGCCATTTTAAATTATTAGATAGTAAAACTACAATACTTTTGAAGTATTTTTCCCCTTATTTCGTATATTTCTTGGCCAAGCCTAGACTGGTGTGTGTGATAATACTTCAGCATTTCTACAAGCTCTATTTTGTTAAAAGTTTCTATGCATGTTTACAAAAGTTCTTGATATCATACCTCTCAGGGTCAAACGTTTCAGGATCTGGATAGAATTCCTGGTCATGGTGAATGGCATAAATGGGGAAGCCAACGATCATTCCTTTTGGCACTGTGATTCCCGTGTCGCCTAATTTGTAGTCTTCTGCTGCTCTTCGTTCTCCTCTATTGGAAAAAAAATAAACTATTGACATCATATTAAACAAATATTAAATTTGTGAGAGACACTCATCCTTATAATATACACAAGTGCTAAATAATAAAGGATAATGTAATATCTCGAAAAGTATTGGATTGGTGCACATGTAATGTCCGAAATGAGAATGCCACCTGCAAACCCTCATAAAAATAGGAAGCAGTTTCCTGCCTAGCCAAAAGTAGTTCCCCCCTCCCGGCATCGACACATTTCTGCCAACGGGTTACGAGGCTGTGGATCGCACGGCAATAAAACTCTGACGTCTGTAAAGCAAAGAAGGTGGCAACGTCTTGACACACAGGCGACAGAGCTCGGTTGTTTGGGTAGGTTTTCTCCGCCAGGAAATGGTCCAGATGTTGGAAGTAGTGATAATCCGTTGGAGCAAGGTCAGGGGAATATGTAGGGTGTGGCAGTGTTTCGTAGTCCAACTAATGGATTTGTTGGACTGTTCTTTGTGATACATGCAGACGGGCATTGTCATGCAATAGGAAGACACCATGCCTGTTGACCAAAACTAGCTGTTTGTATGGAGCTTTCGTTGCATCTTCAGCATTTCAACACAACAGCGGTCCTAATAGATGAAAGCACAATTATTAATTATTGTACAAGTGTGCCTCACGTGGTCGGAGAAAAGGATGATGGTCACGCCGGCAAGAGACCAATATACGAGAATCAGCACTTTCGGCGGGTGTAGGGGTTTGGATAATGTTTTGGTTGCTTCGTGGTATCTAACCACTCTGCTGATCGATGACGATTGTCATAGAGGACCCACTTTTCATTGCAGGTTACAATCCGATGCAGAATTCCTTCCCGTTTGCTCCGGGATATGAACACTTCCACACTTGACGTGGGCCAGCTTCCACGATATTCTTCACCTCCTCATCTGTTATAACTACTGATGGACGAACACGTGGCTCATTTTCAAATGTCGTATCTCCTGTTTGGAATTTCGCGAACCATCGGCGTAGGTACGTCCATTCGCAGTACCCTGCCCAAACGCCGCATTAATGTTTTGGGACGGTATACCCGCGGAATGTCCGAGTTTAACATAATACAGTAAAACGACGCGCAACTGGCCTGTCCCCATTGTCCAATTTGACCGAAGCACTCGTGGTTGAACTTCATCTCGAAATGAGGCACATAACGCGTAAACCAGATGTATACAGACCTTCTGACTTATGCCATGTGACATTGCTGGACGACACCAATCCACTGGAGGGGTTAAACATGTCCACCGCTGAAAGCGGATATTTCACTTGCACCAACCTAATAAATAAGAGAATAACACGAATGTGAGATACAGGTAAATTTCGCAATGCCTAACAAGAAAATGCTAGCAAATCTCACTGACGCTAACCTGAACATGAAATTAGGGTTATTATACAAGCGTGCCTGGCTGCGATCGCCAATCATTTTCGTTTCAGCCGGCAATAGTTATATTGGGTTTTATTGTGTCACTGACGACGTAAGGATGATTGTGTGCGGTGGAGAAAAATAAGTAGAATGGAAGTGCGGCAATACGATTGTGATTATGTCAGGAACCGTCATGGAATACTATTATTACTGAATACGATTATGTCAGGAATACGATTGTGATTATGTCAGGAATACGATTGTGATTATGTCAGGAATGAAGTGCGTCAATCCCAGATTGAGGCATTTACGGCCTTAAAAATGTACCACAAAATATCCTCTCAAATCGCAAATGCTCAGTATGAGGCAATTTGACTTTAATCACAAGACGATATATGGAAATGACAGCTAGAAACTGTTTCCCGAGTTGTCAGACCACAGGAACGATAGTTTCAAGATGTACTGAGTATAGGAAGATGCATCAGAGAAGTTTGTGTGCACAAAAAGCAATGATTTGTTTCCCTCTCAATCTCTTAAACAGAATGGCTCGATTAACATGGTGTAGAAAATTTTTAGCCTAGGCCAGTGGACACATGTGCTCTTCACAGATGAGTCCGGATTCAGCTTTAGCTCCAAATTTTGACGTGTTTATTTAGAGGGGAAAGGATTTAGGCTCAATAGATATATTCGATTAGGAAATTTGCATACTCTACTTCCGGAATGATCCTGCCTAAGCCCATGACGGAGATATCACAATTAAAAAACTCTAGTTCTATAAAAGCAAGTATCTGACACACGCTATCATGAAAAGAATATTCCTGAAATTAGCAGGATAAAGGTATATGGAAACAAACACATATGTATATGTAAGACGAATTTAAAATATCAATTCAATCCTGAAAATGAAATATTTTTGAAGGGGAAAATATATTGCTGCACTATATTTTTATGTATTTGAATGAATTGAAGTACCTCAGTAAAAAAGATGGAGAAAACCTAATCCTTAAGATAATTTACAGGCTTTTTTATACTATACAAGTACCTGGATAAATACAGTTCAATATTTTCACGCCTATTATTTATTTTCACACCAAGATCCGGAATTTGGAATCAAAATCTTTATATTATTAATACAAAATGAGAATTTTTCCAATAAAACAAAATATTATTGATTTTTGCATCTTACCTTATGAGAGGTGGGTACATCCTCAGGGTTTCTGAAATGACCCAACTGAGATATTTCATGTCTCGGACAACATCATATGTCATCACTTCCTGTATTGTAAAAGGTAACAGAATTGAAATCTTTATTATGCTGAAAATATAAACAGTGTGTAAATGATACCAATCTATTGGAAGAAACTGACCTACTTACAACACAGAGCCGTAATGAAACAATGATAATCATCCATGGTTGATTGATTTCAACAGCCGGAAAAAAAAGTTCATTTACATAAAAATAATAAGATTTTGTCATTAATAATATGCAAGAACTTTTTAGCTGCAGAAATATTTTAGAGATAAATACTTGTGTTATAACTAATACTAAGGTTTCCATATCATCATCATCATCATCATTCTCAAGCAGCCATGGGCTACGGAGGTCCAACCAGACCGTGCAATTTTGTTCTCCAAGCATGTCTGTCCTGAGCTACATCTGCTGCATCCGGCCACTGCACACCAATTTTAACAAGGTCCTGTTTCACATTGTCTGCCCACCGCATCCTAGGTCTCCCCCTCTTTGTGAGGCCTTTAGGCACAGTGTTTATAACCGTAGTCGCCAATCTATAATTATCCATAGGGCCAACATGGCCAAACCAACGGAGTCTCTTTCTGCAAAATATGCTGCTTAAAGAAGGTTGCCGACTCCTTTGCCTAACCTCATCATTAGTTACAAAGTTGAACCACCTAATGCCCAAGATACTGAGTAAGCACCTGGAATCAAAAGAGTCTAGTTTCCTGTTATCTTGTTTAAAAAGTGTCCAAGTTTCACTACCATAACTAACCCTAGAAAGAACCAAACTATTATACAGTCTAATTTTTGTCTTTAGGCGTATACGCCTATTTGTCTATACTCCCCATAGATTCTTAAAAGTCCCGGCAGCAATCCCTATTCGTCTGTTAATCTCATGCAGCACATCACCAGTATCTGTTACATAGCTCCCAAGATAACCTGCTCAAAACTGCAACCATTCAGATTAACTGAATCACAGCCTGCCTGACCAATTTTCATCACTTTAGTTTTCTCTCTGTTTATAACCAAACCTACTCTACTACCAGTTTCATCAACAGCTCAAATGAAAGAGTTCATCTCATCAATATCATTTGCAAAAGGGCTAAATCATCAGCATAATCTAAATCAGAAATTTTCGTATCTCCAGTCCATTTAAGGTAAAAATCTTTCCCTTGAAGTGAATTCCGCATAACATAATCAATAACCAAACTAAAGAGAAAATGAAACAAAGTGCACCCTTTGTCGAACACCAGAAGTAATGCTAAACCAATTGCTACAAGCCTTACCAACTCTCACACACGATTCAGTGTTATTATAGAGAGCTTTCATTATGTTAACTAACTTGTCAGGTATACCATATGATCACAAAATCAACCACAAATTATGACGATCAACAGAGTCGAAAGCCTTTTTGAAATCAACAAAGCTAGCAACCAAAGGTTTCTGAAACTCTAAACATTTCTCAAGAATCTGCCTAAATGAAAATATCTGATCCACACATCCCCTACCACTTCTGAATCCACATTGCTCATCACGCAATTGACTGTCAACCAGATTTTTAATTCTATTAAGCACAATCATGGAAAGAACTTTACCTGGAACAGAGAGTAGGCTGATACCCCTATAGTTATCACAAGAATTGCGATCACCTTTTTTTGACAATAGGGATAACAATAGCTCTGGTAAAATCCTTAGGGACCATGCCTTTATCATAAAAGATATTCATAATTTCCGTCATCCAAATGGTAACCAAAATATTCCCAGCTCTACGCATTTCTGTAGTAATTTCATTTACCCCTGGGGAATTATGAAGTTTAAGTTTAGAAACAGCCAAAATGACTTCAGATTATGTTATAGGGCCACCATTAAAGCCACCAATGCATCTATCATCATTACAAACAATGGGAGTAGAACTAACCGCATTGTTTAGAATATCACTGAATGCTCGGCCCACCTAGCCATGACAGAATCCTCCCCTTCTATAACCTTATCTTTTTCATCCTTCAATCCTTGTATACCTGTCCGTTTTCTACCACAGAAAACATTAACTATGTGGTACAGCTCTCTGCTGTTGTGCTGTTTAACTACTTCCTCGGCTTTGTCAGCCAAACCATCAAGCCAAAGATTCTTATCAGTAGCTAACTGATCCTTTACACGTTTATTAAGCTCTCTGTAATCCTTTCTATTAGGACTAGTAGGGTACTGATTAAGGACATTCGTGCAGTTCCTTCTTTCTGAAATGAAATCAAGTGCTTCATCACTCAAATAATTATGCTTCCTCTGCTCCTCTTTTCCTAAAAGAATACTGTTAGTTTTCGAAAAAGCCTGTTTAAAATGGTCCCATTCTTCCTCAACTTCAGTGGTAAGCAAACTATGACTGTCATAATGATTAAGTAACCTATCATGGTAAGCTTTAGCTATGACTGGGTCATTCAGAGCTTCAGTATTAAAGAGAAATTTTTTAACCTTATAGCACAACACTTTTGAAGTTTAAGTTGCAAGACACTTTTAACAAGGTAATGGTCAGATCCAATTTCAGCTCCTCTATATGCCTTGGTATTCCTAACAGAACTAGCCCATTTGCTGTTAATTAATATATAGTCAATCATATTCTTATGCAGCCCATTAGGTGAAACCCATGTGTACTTATGTATGTCGCGGTTTTTGTAATAAGTGTTAGTTATTCTGAAACCATTGAGTTTACTTACCTGTAGGAGACGTTTCCCATTGCCATTGCAACTATCAATACCAAAAGGGCCTATCACTCCTCCCCGAAGGTGAGAGTCAGTACCAACTTTGGCATTGAAATCACCTAGAACAAGGGTAATATCTCCTCTCTTGACAGAATTCAAAATATCCTGAAGTTGTCCATAAAACCTATCGTTCTCATCCTCATCGGCATCCTCAGTGGGGGCATAACAGCAGATAACATTCAAGTCTTTAACGCTTGTTTGAAATTTTGCTGTAAGAAATCTTTCATTAATGCACTCATATCCTACAAAAGCATCACTGGCGTGTCTGCTGAGAAGCAGACCCACGTCTTAGTGATGATTATTGTCTTCCCTCCCTGAAAAGAGAAATTTAAGATTATTTTTAAGAATCTAACCTTTATCTGTCCATCTGATCTCTTGCAGACCGAGAATATCTAAATTATAACGGTGGAATTCTTGTGTGAGGACATCAAGAGAAAATGCTCTGTGCAGAGTCTTCACATTCCAACTTCCTATGGAGAGAAAATTGTTAGTGGGATGTTTAAAGAAACAATGTTTGTTGAGAGAGGAAATGGCGACAATATTAACAGCCCCCTAATCGCAGACATGGGGCAAAGACCCGTTCCCCCGCCACTGAAGCCATCTACACTGGAGGACTTCCTCCAATGGAGAATTTGACGATGCCAGTAGAAGCAAAGAGTTCAGGTGCCTGCGATGACCTCTGCTCAGGATTATCCATCAGCTGATAAACATATCCTGTGACTCTAGTCACTTGAGGCTAGTCAACCCACAAACAAACAGAAAACACAGCAGAAGATTTTCCCTCCACAGAAGCCCACCAGTGCAGCAAAATCAGGATCCATAATCAAGCTCAGAGCCATAATTCCATTCAAGTTGGTATATATGGTCAGCACCAGGACCCGGTGTGGTTGACCACTCCGCAGCAGGGTAGAAAAAAAAAGAAAAGTAACCAGAGTTGTCCAGATCAGTAGGCCACACTAATCTGGCAGCCCTCCACTTCCGTTCCCTTCCACAAGAGAGTATCTCTTTTGAAAGGTACTAACGGTCTGCACCACGAGAAGGCGGGGTTGGAC
The DNA here is from genome assembly GCA_038380435.1 of Ryuthela nishihirai. Classification (NCBI taxonomy): domain Eukaryota; kingdom Metazoa; phylum Arthropoda; class Arachnida; order Araneae; family Heptathelidae; genus Ryuthela; species Ryuthela nishihirai. The sequence continues at coordinate 14,025,914 of JAWZYU010000004.1, forward strand.
ATTAGGTGCTAGGCCTGGCCGGTTCTATGCATCATCACATGGGATTGGTGCATAGCTCTCCTTCCAGTGACTACCTATCAACCATTTACAGACCGTTTCCATATAAATTCAACTTTCATGCGGAAGCAGATTTTGCTGCATATCGTAATATCCTCAGCTCGCTTTCAATAAAGAAAAAAAGAAACCTATTCTGGTATATTAGTATGTAGAATATGCGAAAAAAAATTCGTTATACTCTTAACAGTTTTCTGGAATTTATTCTCGTGTGCAATATTCTCTTTTGGGATATTGGGAAACGTGTTTACAATTTTTTTTCCTCGATGCCGCTTTTCATCTTTCCGAGTGACTTGCCAATTCTTAAAGCGTTTCAGCACGCTATTTTGGTAAATATATTCTTCCCACTAAGTAAGAGAGAAGAAGCGAAGATATTTTGTCCTCTTTCTGCTCCCTTATATGGCGGGATATTGTTCCCCTTCTCGCTCCCTCTTTACAATTAAATTTTGACGACTTTCTGGGTCTTTTGTCTCTCTCTCCTAATATCTGTTAAGGGACAGAGTCAGAAAGAGAGAAAAGAGACCAATGTTTTCTCGTTACTAATATTTCAGAAGGTTTAAAAGTTAGCATTGAAGTTAGGTCTAGTTTATTTCTGTTACTCTCCCTCTTATCTTCTTACTGACATAATACTCTAATTCTTAGATTAATCATAACTCAAAACATTTCTCAAGAATCTGCCTAAGTGAAAATATCTGATCTACACATCCCTTACCACTTCTGAATCCACATTGCTCATCACGCAATTGTCTGTTGACCAGATTCTTAATTCCATTAAGCACAATAATGGAAAGAACTTTACCTGGAACATAGAGGAGGCTGATATCCCTATAGTTATCACAAGAACTGCGATCACCTTTTTTGAAAATAGGGATAACAAGAGCTCTGGTAAAATCCTTATGATCCATGCCTTTATCATAAAAGTTATTCAAAATTTCAGTCATCCAAGTGGTAACCGAAACATTCCCAGCTCTAAGCATTTCTGCAATAATTTCATCTACCCCTTGGAATTTATGAATTTTAAGTTTAGAAATAGCCAAAATAACTTCAAATTGTGTTATAGGGCCAACATTAAAGCCAGTAATGCATCTATCATCATTACAAACAATGGGAGTAGAACTAACCACATTGTTTAGAACATCACTGAAATGCTCAGTCCACCTACCCATGACAGAATCCTCCCCTTCTATAACCTTACTTAAACTTGCTTTTTCCATACCATCCATACCGAAGTTTCTAGTCTTCCACCGATCTTCACTCCACTCATGCGATTTCAGAAAAAATGCCAAATTAAGAGTGTTTCAACTAAAAACGCGATTGGACATAGGAAAGATTACTTAAATTGAAAAGCTATTAAGTTCAGTGATTTTCAACCAAAAATTAGCACTCGAGAGGAGGTGAGAACCGAAGGATGGAATGTTATTGGACGAGGAAAGAGCGATAAAAAAAACTAAATTAATTGCATTTACTGGATAGTGAATGCAAAGGTTGTCGAACGGCTTTGAATAGTTCACACCGATTTGAATAGTACGAACTAAAAGAATCACATCTTCAGTCGTTAGTCGCGACGAAAGAAAGAAAAAAGGCATCGGATAGCACTTTGCTTTTCTTGTGCACTTTATTCAGATGATTGAAGTTCAGTTCCAAGTGAATTTATCATTTATGAGCAACCAGAAATTTTTTCTCAAGATCTTTTTAAAAAGTCAAGACTTTCGTAATAGCAAAAGTTTTTTTTTCAAAGTTAATGATACAAAATATATTAATTATTTTCTAAAATCCATGGCAGTCTTAGAAACTGAAGTCTTAGTAGCAACCAATTCAAAGTTAGATCTTGGAAAAAGAAATAAGTTAATAATAATGAAATAGATTAAATACAAAGAACGAATTACTATTTGTTCTTTGTATTTAATCTCGGATATAACAAAAAATATAATTACGGAAAGGTGGTAAATAATCAGAAACATAGTGACACAACATGACAGCAATGACAACAATGAAGGTGGCATGGATTGCAAAATGCCACGAACTCATACCGTACTAATATTAGAGACAGAAATGATCATTATTATTTAGTAATACAGATTTTGCGTTATATTTTAATGAAATACTACAGGTCATCTATGGCTTTTTTTTGTCCTTTTAGACAGGGGACCCAAATGTTTGGTCACGGGTTCTTCTGTTTCTTGCTACGCCAATGAAAAGGACATATCAGAAGTAAATTTTATTTGCATTTGTTTCACAAGTAAATATTAGGTTAATGCTGGAGATTTTTTTGGCCGAGAACTAAATTTTTTGAAGATTAAGGACGGATTTAAGTGTGGGGGAGGGAAGAGATGAATGAAATACCATCAGGATTATTCCCTTGCGAAATATAGTAAGCGTAATGGAGACAAAAAAAGTATTAAAATTGTGCATATTTCACTCGCTTTTCAAGAAAATTTTAAAGACCTCTAAAAGAAGTAGAAAATGTTATGCTGCTATGGAAATCCAGTTTCTTGCTCTCTCCCTTTTACTTTTGACCAGTTCGATTGCGTAATTGGTGCCCTCTAATTTACATTTTTATGGTTCTGGGCTTCTTGAAGGAAGCTTATCTTCTCCCATAGAACTTGCATAATACTCCTCAAGCAACGATGAGCTGCGGAGGATCAACCAGAATGTACAATTTAATTCCCCATTCGTCTATCCTGTTAATATTGCCTTTGTACCATTACAGGCCATTTCTAAAGAAAATCATGTTTGGTATTATACACCTATGGCTTATAGGTCTTCCTCTTTTTCTGAGGCATTTAGACACACTTTTCTTAATTCAAATCACTAATCTGTAGTTGCTCATGCTGGCAACCTGGCCAAAACAGCGCACTCGCTTCCTAAACAGGATTACTTCATTCTAGCCATATTTGAACTCTGGATCCACTTGTTTCTGGACATGCCACTTTAGAGCACAAAATGATGAAATTATTAAGAAAGTCACTTTGTAATTTTGGCATATTATAACAAAAGAAAAATTATCTTAACAACAGAATTTTGGGAAACCTATAACTTAAAAAAATGCAATTTATTGTCATGGAGACAATTTTTCTGTTTATGGCGCATGTCAGAATAATTCCGGACATTGGATCAGTAATTGAGATTTGATAAATATTAAATACTAGCAGATTTACCGGGGTTGCTCGGGTCTGAAACTTTCTAAAATGTATAGTAGATGGCAATCCCCACGTCGCAAGCTTTCATTGGCTTATCATTACACTTGATTTCGTCCCCCTCTGGGGAGCGGGGATGTCTCAGTCGGTAGCGCGCCAGAATCGTAATCTGTAGTTCCCAGGTTCGGGTCCCAGCTGGGTGAGCGTTGAAATTTATCTCTGCCAAACTCCCCGCCCTGCCCACGGTCAGTAGGAAACACTGGTGGGCTTCGTTTGGCTACCGTCCGTCGTTTGGGACGACTCCCTCTGTTTTAGGGGAGAAAAGAAATGGACACAGTTGAAGGTACCCATTATCCTATCCATGTCAGAAGTTTCTAAACAAAAACCGGAGTTTCTTCGCTCAGATAATCGAACTTTTCAAATCACTTCGTACCCACCAGAGTTCCTGGAATACAATTTGCCAGGCATATGTAACTTTATATCAAAAGACTTTCCAACTGCAACATGACTCAATGCAGCGGAAAATATGTCTTGTTCCGTCTCTTCGAAGCCTTTCCGAATTTTTCCACTTTCTAGAAAGGCAAAAGTAGCGAAAAGTCTCATGTCTTTAGGAACCTCCCAGTCAGAGACACTGCCTTGGACAATCTCCGCACAACACGAAGGAAGAGGTACATCTTGGGGAGGACAGTCAGAGTATTCAGTTGTACAGGAAGAAGCCTCTGGGACCTCAACCACAGCTGGCTTGCTCCTCTTATTTACTTCATCATCATCATCATCATCATTGCTGTTATGTGCAAGCCTTTTTTTTTATGCAGATGAGTCCATCGGTTCGGTTGACTGGGGAACCTGTGTGTCTTGCGACTCATCAGTCAAGGAATAAGGTTTTCATAAGTCATCAGATACAGGAAGTACTGGTGCTTTTTCATCTTGAACAGGTTTGCAGATTTCCGTGACCAAAGCCGACTGAGGCGTAGTAGAGACCACCATCTTTAGATGATTCAGGAAGATGAGCATTTGGCACTACATTTGATGGAGAGTCCTGTGTCACTGTATGGTCCTTGAGGACATCTGCAAAGACTATTTCCACTAAGTCCATTGCAGGACTATACCCTGTAAAGACCTGGGCTAACGGCATATTAGCACGAGGTGTAGTTGAAGAAGCACTAACATCGGCTAGCTCTGGGGCCCCCACAGCAGAAGCAAAAATTTTGGTAAGACATTTCGTAATTGTATGGTCTGTCAGTCCGCAAGCCGCTTGGCAGACTAATTCCGAATGAAGCTCAAAGAAGTTAAAACATGTGGGCGTCCCACAGACTATTGGCCAGGTTACCCTCTTTCCTGCATCTTCGGCACACTTTAACGGCTGCTGTGTAGATTCCTAAAGAGCGGCCAAATCTTAGAAAATTGGGTACTTGTTTTGCCGTTTCCAAAGTAACAATTCTGTTCCCAGTACAAATATTTCGGAACTTGCCATCATATTTCTCACGGGTAACAAACTCTTTGTTGTCGCCTTGTCTTGTAGAACTTTCCTTCCGTCCCCTCCCCTTATTTTCCAAAGCTAAGCTTTTATTGCTACCCCTTTCAGAAAAAATATTAATGCGTACGACAGGTTTTGTAGCATTTTCCACTGAAGCTTTGAGTAAAGCGATTTTTAAATCGAAAACGCTCAAATACATTCAGAAAAGAACTCACAAAATATAGATCATCGACTTCGGCTACCGTTATGACACTGAAAGAAAACCATTGGAAATAGAGCGCTGTACGTATATTTCGGATTGTAGCAGAATTCTATCGAGGTAAATGAGGAGGATATGAATTGACTTCTTTGAAATGAAAGTTTTCCTGGATACTTCCATATATACTACATTCTAGACTTGGCGGCCTAGTCTGTAGTAAAAAAAAACCGATAATTAAGAATGCGATATTCTAAATCCATAAGAGCATATTTTACTAATTAACTTATTGAAACTCTGGAAAGCATTTTGTTCCTAATGTCTCGTCTGCCTGAAGTCTGGTGAAATTTCCGTGCCCCCCTGAGGACATCCTCGCGCCCCACAGTTTGAAAACCATTGCAGTAAAGGATTTGAAAAATAAATTTAGAGTTTTGTTAAACAACAGATGATATTGTATAAAGTATTGAGGTACTGATTGAATGATTAATTAATTATTGAATGTAAATTGACTCCATGGATTGCCGTTGACGTCGTTATTTGATTTTACTAGTTACGCCTACTTTTTTGTTGTTTTGCGTATTTTTTGATGTGCCTAGTAGTGCCTACTGCAATTGGACTATAGTTGGCTCATTAATAATAAATAAAGCTTGTCCTACAAAATGTCATGAATAAGGTAGTCCTACGTTGCTGCTAACTATTTTGAATTTGTTATGTATCAATACAAGCAATATACTATTCACTAAAAGGAAGGATATAGGTATCAATATCTTACGTGTTTTTCAAAAGCTTCATCGACCTCCTTGATGAGTTTCTCCTGGCAATCGGGATTTAGGGCCAGATTGTAAGCGCAAAAGGAAAGAGTGGCAGCTGTTGTTTCGTAGCCAACCATGAAGAAAAGGACGCATTGGGCAACCAATTCATCTCGTGTTAAAGCTGAGAAAGAGATAATGAAATAGAACTGTTAGATTCTGTCAGTTTCTGGCTATAGGAAAAAACCCACACGATGAATGGAACGTTTCCCCAGAGTGCATTTCGTAATAAATCTCTTAACTACCGACACCTCCATCGGTTATCTACCTCGATTACTGCCAGTTAGTCCCTGAAATCGTGTTCCGATCCATTGTTCCTATCCTACTATTATTCAATGAATTAAGATTTTGTCTTTCGCGGTGTTTAAGGGACATAATCATTGCTAACTATAAAGATTTGCAGTTTATTCAGATAGTTTAAAATGAGGCGGGAAGGTTAGAATCCCCTTAACGTAGGCTTCCTGCTATCCCAAGTACAGAACAGGGCAAATAAATAATAATGTAGAAAAAAATAAAATTAAAATTAAAGATTTTCTGAATATTTAATAGCTTCAACTTGAGCAGAGTAGAACCTTCCGTGATGCAATAGGCTTGAATCCCAGTTTATTCTCCTTTCTGCACCAAAACAGACTTAAGAAATACAAATCAACAGAAGAAACAAGGTATAAAAATAATAGAATGGTTGTAAGGATAGTTTTTTCTATTCAGTTCCACAACCAAAAATAAGAGAGAATGAGGGGAATGCTTTATACTTGAAAAAATTTATGGACATGTTTCTCTTGAAAAATCAATACTGCACTTTCATCCAGCATCATCATACTCAAACAGCCATGGGCTACGGAGGCCCAACCAGACCGTGCAATTTAGTTCTCCAAGCATATAGGTTCTTAGCTACATCTGCTGCACATGGCCACTGCACACCAATTCTAATAAGGTCCTGTTTGACATTGTCTGCCCACAGCATTCTAGGTCTCCCCCCCCCCTTTCTGAGGCCTTTAGGCACAGTGTTTATAACCTTATTTGCCAATCTATAATTATTCATACGGGCAACAAGGCCTAACCAACGGAGTCTCTCTCTGCACAATATGCTGCTTAAATCAGGTTGCAAACTCCTTTGCCTAACCTCATCATTAGTTACAAATTTGAACCACCTAATGCCCAAGATACTGCGTAAGCATCTGGAATCAAAAGCATCTAGCTTCCTGTTATCTTGTTTACAAAGTGTCCACGTTTCACTACCATAACTAACCCTAGAAAGACCCAAACTATTATAAGTCTAATTTTAGTTTTTAGGTGTATACGCCTATTTCTCCACACTCTCCCGAGATTCTTAAAAGTCCCTGCAGCAATCCCTATTCGTCTGTTAATCTCATTCCGCACATCACCAGTATCTGTTACATAGCTCCCAAGATAATTAAACTGTGACACCTGCTCAAGACTGCATCCATTCAGGTTAACTGAATCACAGCCTGCCTGTACAATTTTCATCACTTTAGTTTTCTCTCTGTTTATAACCAAACCTACTCTACCATCAGTGTCATCATCAGCCCTAATGAAAGAGTTCATCTCATCAATATCATTTGTCAAAAGGGCTAAATCATCAGCATAATCTAAATCAGAAATGTTCCTATCTCCAGACCATTTAAGGCCAAAAGCTTTCCCTTGAAGTCTTCGCATAACATAATCAATAACCAAACTAAAGAGAAAGGAGACAAAATGCACCCTTGTCGAACACCAGAAGTAATGCTAAACCAATTGCTACAAGCCTTACCAACTCTCACACACGATTCAGTGTTATTATAGAGAGCTTTCATTATGTTAACTAACTTATCAGGTACACCATATGATTCGACAATCAACCACAAATTATGACGATCAACAGAGTCGAAAGCCTTTTTGAAATCAACAAAGCTAGCAACCAAAGGTTTCTGAAACTCTAAACATTTCTCAAGAATCTGCCTAAGTGAAAATATCTGATCCACACATCCCCTACCACTTCTGAATCCACATTGCTCATCACGCAATTGACTGTCAGCCAGATTCTTAATTCTATTAAGCACAATCATGGAAAGAACTTTACCTGGAACAGAGAGTAGGCTGATACCCCTATAGTTATCACAAGAACTGCGATCACCTTTTTTGAAAATAGGGATAACAATAGCTCTGGTAAAATCCTTAGGAACCATGCCTTTATCATAAAAGATATTCATAATTTCAGTCATCCAAATGGTAACCAAAATATTCCCAGCTCTAAGCATTTCTGTAGTAATTTCATCTACCCCTGGGGATTTATGAAGTTTAAGTTTAGAAACAGCCAAAATGACTTCAGATTGTGTTATAGGGCCAACATTAAAGCCACCAATGAATCTATCATCATTACAAACAATGGGAGTAGAACTAACCACATTGTTTAGAACATCATTGAAATACTGAGCCCACCTAGCCATGACAGAATTCTCATGTTCTATAACCTTACCTTGTTGTCCTTCAATCCCTGTATACCTTTCTGTTTTTTACCACACAAAACATTAACTATCTGGTACAGCTCTCAAGCCAAAGATTCTTATAAGCAACTAACTGATTCTTTACACGTTTATTAAGCTCTCTGTAATGATTTCTAGTAGAACTAGAAGGGTATTGATTAAGGGTATTCCTACAGTTCTTTCTTTCCGAAATAAGCTCAAGGGCCTTATCACTCAAATAATTCTGCCTCCTCTGTTCCTTTTCTACAAAAAGAGTACTGTTTTTTTCCAAAAAATCCTGTTTAAAATGGTTCCATTCTTTCTCAATTTCGGTAGTAAGCAAACCATGACTGTCATAATGACTAAGTAACCTATCATGATAGGTTTAGCTATAACTGGGTCTTTGGGAGCTTCAGTATTAAAGGTAAAATTTTTAACTTTAGCACTACACTTTTTAAGTTTAATTTGGAAGACACCTTTAACAAGGTAATGGTCAGATCCAATTTCAGCTCCCCTATATATCCTGGTATTCCTAACAGAACTAGCCCATATGTTGTTAATTAATATATAATCAATCATATTCTTATGCAGCCCATCAGGTGAAACCCATGTGTACTTATGTATGTCGCGGTGTTTGTAATAAGTGTTAGTTATTCTGAAACCATTGAGTTTATTTACCTGTAGGAGACGTTGCCCATTGACATTGCAGCTACCAATACCAAAAGGTCTATCACCCCTCCCCAAAGATCAGAGTCAGTGCCAACTATGTCATTGAAGTCACCTAGAACAAGGGTAATATCTCCTTTCTGACAAAATTCAAAATATCTTGAAGTTGCCCGTAAAACCTACCCTTCTCATCCTCATCGGCATCTTCAGTGGGGGCATAACAGCAGATAACATTTAAGTCTTTAATGCTCGTCTGAAATTTTGCTGTAAGAAACCTTTCATTAATGCACTCATGTCATTGCATGAGTAGCGTGTCTGCTGAGAAGCAGACCCACGCCTTGGTGACGCTTATTATCGTTCCTCCCTGAAATTTGATATTTAAAATTATTTTTATGAATCTGACCTTTATCTGTCCATCTGGTCTCTTACAAGCCGAGAATATCTAAATTATAACGGTGGAATTCTTCTTTGAGGATATCAAGAGAATAAGCTCTGTGCAGAGTCCTCACATTCCAACTATCTATGGAGAGAAAATGGTTAGTGAGAAACTTTAGGTTTATTTTTCCAAATTTTTTTTCCAAAAGCGAAATTTTTCTCCAGGAAACTGAGAATGAGGGATTGAATTTTGAAGCTAGTGTTTCTAAGGAAGCTTCTACTGAAGAGAGATTTAATTTTCTGAATCGAGATTACTGATGACGATTTGAGAATTCGTCATCAGTAATCTTCTTCATCTCTTATTTAAAAATTTGTCTTTGAAACTGATAGAAAGGACAATGTAGAAATGCATAAGAAACATTTTTTGGAGTTTGACAGATGCTAGAAAGGGAAGAATTGTTTTGTTATTTTAAGTTTTTGTTAATTTTGAAGAGCTTTGCATTTACAACACAGTGATCAAAGATAATCCTAATGAGAACTGTTTCTTGTCTTCTGTTCATATGACGTGTTTGAAGTTGGTTGGGGGATGTCAAAAATGCTACGATAGAATATGCTAACGTTGATACAATTATTTTGATAAAGTTTAATCTATTTGAAGTAAATTATTCTATTTCACTCTATCGCAGAAATCTTTGTATGCTATGATGTTATTTATGGTTGGGGTTTTCTGTAAGTTCTGTTTCGCAGATTCGTATTCCTATACGAGTTTCTGATTCCTATACTATAGGATTCCTATACGGGGTTTTTGATTCCTATACTATAGGATTTCTATACTGCTAGAAATACATTGGGGAACAAATACGGTTTTATATTTTCTAATATGTTTATTGCATTGCCATAACATTTCTGAAATTTAATAACAGTTGGAGAAAGAAAGTCGATGAGGTAGAAGAGTGCTGTATGAAAGAATCAGATTTTTTTCTAAATAAAGATTTAATGTCCACTGAAGTGCCTTGAGGATAGCCCAAAGTTCGCCATTCATAATAGATGTTGGATTGGACAACAAAAATCCTTCTCTACTATTGAAATAAGGGATCTAAACGCACAGGATACTTTTCCAGTTTCATTACTTCGGAAACTGTTAGTAAAGGTTTGCGGAAAGTTTGTTCAGAGACATAGTTTCACACATATATTGATATGAATTCAAATAGATGAACGCTTAGCGTGAGTTCATAAATAGCATATATGTATACCACTAAAGCATGAATGATTTAATTTATTACAATGACACAAAATTATTACAAATTCATCAATTTTATCTAAACACAAGTATTTCTATTCCTCTTAGAATAAAGACAAATCACTTTGTATTGAATCTTAGTTGTGACACTAAATAACCTTAACAATACTTTATACCTTATACATATGAAACGTTTAACATTGATCTCCTCTGATACAGACCCAATAACAAACTTTACTGTTGATTCCTTTTCTCCACTGGAACTAGGCTTCATCTTAAATCAAATAAGAGCAGTCTATTTACATAGCATTACACAACACTAATTTAATACACTATATCCTTCTTCCTTTTACTACTCCACTATATCTTTTTGCTTTCTTTCATGCAATTGTACTATTTCAAAGCATCCTAATTCTAAACAGTTAAGAGTGTAAATCGTCACGTTAAGCATAGGCGAGCGTTCATGATACACCTGTCACAAGCCATTGTCGCAAGTTCATCTGTCGTAACAATATTTTTTTCGTGGGAGTAAAAACATTCAACAAAATCGTGAAATATTTCTCTTCCTTTTGAAACATTTAGCGAAGCTTAGCCCTCAAAGCCAATATAAACTATGTCTATGAATATATTCTTAGGTTTTTAATGCAATTTGATGTATATGAAGAGAAATTAAAATATAAATATCAATGTAAGTATTTGCAATTATTATATAAAAGAATCATTTGAAAACTTTTGCAAAAAATATACATAGTAAAATTATCTAATTTAAGGTATAAAATCATTTCATCTTCTTACAGAATGGACAACTGAATCATTTTTCAAATAATTACTATATTACATTTTGACTTTCGGAAAATAAAATCTGCTCATCAGTTTAATTCTTTTTCCTCATATCTTTCCGTTCTACAAATATGATTGTCTTATAAGAATATAGATGTCAGAATCGTGTTGCTATAAAACATTAGCTTGGTTTAAGGGTTTTGTTTCAACACCTTTATATGGATATATTTTAACAATAAATTCGAATTCCCGAATTATCATTGTAATGATCTAAATAAATTTTCTGAGAGCAGTATCGTGGAATGAATTCTTTTAAATTATTGTGCAGTGATTTGATTCATTTCAACATTTTTATTTACTAAGCCTTTGCTTGATCACTTATTCTCCATTAAATAGCATTTTTGCTCATATAAATAACAAAACTATCAACTTACTTTTACGATAATCAATTTTGAAAACTTCTTTGTTCTCTTGGCCGTGACCTAAATCTTCCTCTTCTTCTTCCTCTTCCAGATCTAACATTTTGAAACCATCTATTGTTTTATTGGCTTCCACGTCTTCTTTGGCAGCATCAATCATCATTTGAAGGAAATCGTTTCCTCTCTTAAAGGGAGAAACGATTTAAAAGACAAACTAATAGCATGTCGGAAAAATAAGTTGGTCCCAAACATATAAAGAGAAATACTGGGTGATTCAAACCTCTTAGGCCAAACTTTAAGGGGTGATAGAACACACCTAAACAAGCACTTTTCGTCATACAAAGCATGGTCTTTTCAAGGTTTTTCTCAAGCGGTGAAGCGCTAGAGGGCACTTTCTAGTGAACAGTTATAAGCGCTGCTTTTCGCACTCGTCGTCATTTATACCGTGGATTGCAGAATGGATGGATTGTTTCACGAATCAGGAGAAGGCAGACATGCATTTCACGTACGGAGCTGCGGACGGGAATGCGAGGGAAGCCAAAAGACTGTACCCGGAGCGCTTTCCGACCAGATCCGTGCCTGATCGTAAAACCTTTCAGCGATTGCAACGGTATCTGTGCGAAACGGGCTCCTTTGTCAGCGGCTTGCAGGATACAGGGCGTGCAAGGAGTGTGAGGACGCCACGTGTTACAGAGGAAATTCTACGTAGGGTTGGAGATCGTCCCGAATGTAGCACCTGAGCAATTTCCTATGCCGTAAGTGTGCCCCAATCAACAGTATGGCGAGTTCTACGAGACGAACGATTACACCCCTACCATGCACAGAGGGTGCACGCCTTGACACCTGCAGATTATCGGCCTCGTGTGGATTTTGCACAGTAGTTCCTGCAGCACAACTAGACTTAGATGTACATGTCTTATTCGCTGACGAATGCATCTTTTCACGTGAGGGCATTTTTAATACTCACAAATCACATGTGTGGGCCACTAGTAATCTGCATGCCTTACGTCCACATTCGTACCAGCGGCATTTCTCCATAAATGTTTGGGCTGGAATCCTCCATGACCATTTGATTGGCCCATACCTTCTGCCAGCCCGATTGAAAGGGAGAACGTACCTCGTATTTTTACAAGAAGTCTTGCCAGAATTATTAAACCCTCTTCCAGCAAACATTCAAACACGTATGTGTTTCCAACACGACGGAGCGCCACCCCATTTCAGCCTAGATATGCGGAACGCCTTGGATGCAACATTTCTAGGAAGATGAATTGGTCGGGGTGGTCCCATCGCTTGGCCGCCACGATCGCGCGATCTCTCATGTCTGGACTTTTTCCTATGGGGCCATATGAAAAGCCTCATCTACGATAGCCCCATCGATTCCAATGAGAACGTGGTTGCCAGGTTTTCTATTGCCGCTGCCGCTGTACGAGAAATGCCTGGTGTTCTCGCCCGTGCATCTACGTCGAAGGTGTGAAGCCTGCATTAATGTTGGTGGTCGCTCTTTTGACCAGTTTCTCTAATAATGTATAATAATATCTAATAATCTAATAAATAAATTATTATTAGATAAAATATGTAATAATAATTTGTTCAATAAAAATCTGTACTTTCTGTTCTGTAATTTCTGCAATTGCTTCAAACCTCATCTGTCATTCTTGTGTTTCTTCATTTCCTGACATAGTAACTTCTAGCCCCTAGCGATTCACCGCTTGAGTTCCGACCATGCATTGTATGACGAAAAGTGCTTGTTTAGGTATGTTCTATCACCCCTTAAAGTTTCGCCCAAGAGTTTTGTATCACTCTGTATATTTAAAACCGTGATTATTTTTTTCTTCCGATGAACTCCAAAAATCTGATCATATTTAGCTCGTTTTCTGCAAAAACGAGCTAATATTTTCTCTTTGTCTCTCTGTAGCTATTAACATTTTTGTATTTACAGATAATTCAAAATTTCTTTTCGGGCTCGTTATAGGTATTTTCATTTTGCTATTCTCATTTTATGAATGTAGCAATAGCTTCAATACGCTCTCTAATATTGTGAGAATTTGGAAAATGCAAACATTTAACCAATAATGCCAAAATATTTGAGAATTTCCATATTATGCCAATTAGAATTTATTTTGAACTTGTATAATTTCTAAAATACAGTCGAACTTGGTTATAACGAGCACCAGGTGACCGACAAAATTTCTCGTTATAACCATTATTAACTATTTCAGTGATGAGTTAAATCTACCTTCTATGTTTTTTATTTCTCAATTTTCTTCTGATATGAACTTTGTTGCTAATGGAGAGACACTTTCTTTTATTAGTAGACATGTTTATGACGGAGGGTTCGTTTCTCATTTTACAGTCGTACGGTGTTTGGATAAAGTGGGGGAGCAGGGTCGGAAGCTAGAATACTGGAGTTGTAGGTAGAGTGGGGACAGTCCCGAAGGATAAGGTTAGGTCATAAACTGTCCTGTAATCTGATGAGGATGGTCATAAAAGTTAAGTCACTCATTTCATTTCTGTCTATTTCCAGAACTGGGTATTATTTCCGAATATCCGAACAATTAAGAATGTTTGCATGTTTCCGTAGTTACCAAAATTTGTACGGTATACTCGTGTATTACGCTCGTTCTAAAAGTGAGTAATTGTATCGGAATATCCGTAAATTAAAATCATTATAGCTTTCCTCATTACAGCCATGATCTCGTTATTTCCATGCTCATTACAACCAAGTTCGATTGTATGTATTTAATGGAAAAGATGTAACCGAAGATAAAAATCATAATCTAATCTATTAAAAATCACGATTTCCAAAAATATTCGTTAAGTATTAAGAGTTATGGGAACTAGAATATTTCACAACAGTAATATATTGTTGCTGATCACAAAAATGGATAGCCACTGAGCGTGAGTATTAAAAGCTATATTTCAAAACCAAATTCAATACAAGGTAAATTGTTACAAAGGAAATATGGATGAAGTATCTTATTAATAAATCAACTATTAACATGCACAAGTCATCAATCTTCCTGCGTAGAGCACACAATATCAGCTCTGTGTATTTTACTAAATACTACCTTTTACTTGATTTACCAGGTCACCCGAAGATCTTCACTCGTAAACCAATTCTCGTCCTGTGCTAATAACTTTTCACACACTAGCCGAACAAAAAGACAGTCCGTGTAGACATTCGAAGTTAGCCATAAAAGTTCCCACTTTTATACTTCCGCGTATACACAACACATCAAGTTACTTCTTGATACTTAACGATAAAAGATCCCACTTTTATCCTTCCGCGTATACACAACACATCAAGTTACTTCTTGACACTTACGCGCACTGTCTCAGAACAGCTCACCGTCCATTTTCGAACTCACCGACCGTTACAACACACAACGACCGATACAATACAAAAATGACCGTTAACGCTCCACTCTTCTTCTCCAAATTCTCCCAACGTTCTTATTCGTTGGCTGAAACTTTTTGCTTTCGGTTGCCAGATTCCTTCTGTCGTAACACTGCCCCCTCCCTAGGTCTTGTTCGTCCCGAACAATTCTGGATTCCAAAGTTTCTTCAGTTCTTCGATGAAACGGGGCCAAACGATCCACGTGAACCATCTTGCACTTTGTAGCTGGACGTCGACGAATGCGATATACCACGTCATTAATCCTGTTAACTATTGTATATGGGCCTTCCCAAGGTTTCTGAAGTTTTGGAGATAGTCCTTTCTTTCTATGTGGACTGTATAGCCAGACAAGATCTCCTTGATTGAAAATAGTTCCATTTATTTTACTGTCATATCTTGTTTTGGTTCTGTCACTTGTTATGTCGATGTTATGTCTAACGGAGTGATGGATTTCTTCTAGTCGTTGTTGCAATTCTTGTACGTATTGTGGAGTGGACACAGGCATTGCTTCGGGCCGACCATATAAAAGGTCACAGGGAAGACGTAACTCTCTTCCAAAAAGCATCATGGAAGGTGTCTGTCCAGTTGTCTCATGCACTGCCGTCCTATATGCCAGCAAAAGGAGTGGTACATGGCGATCCCAGTCACGTTGGTGGTCGTTCACAAATAATGCTAAATGCTGAGCAATTGTTCTATTGAATCTTTCAACCATACCATCCGACTGAGGGTGTAAGGGAGTTGTTCTGGTTTTCTGAATGCCTAATAGTTGACAGATGCCTTTAAACACATTGGATTCAAAATTCCGTCCTTGATCAGAGTGGAGTTGTAAAGGTACTCCATACCTACTAATGAAGTTATTAACTATCATCTCAGCCACTGTTGTTGCTTCCTGGTCTTGAATGGGATATACCTCAGGCCACTTTGTGAAATAATCCATTACCACTAATAAATATCGATTTCCATCATCAGTTCTAGGAAACGGACCCATTACATCAATGGCTATTCTTTCAAAAGGGGCACCAACGTTATACGTCTGCAGCTTACCCCGACTCCTAGTCTTAGGGCCTTTCTTTGCTGCACAGGCTTCACATTGCCTACACCATCTCTCAACGTCTGCCCTACTTTTCAACCAATGAAATCGTTCCCTGGCTTTGGCTAATGTCTTATTAACACCGAAGTGTCCTCCAGTGGCACTATCATGTACATCTTTCATCACAAGTTCCACTCGGGATCGAGGAAGGATTATCTGCCAACGGATCAGCCGTCCAGTGGGATTCTCCCATCTTCTGTATAATACTCCGTCTTCCATTTTTAAGGAGTCCCACTGTGCCCAGTAACTTTTAGTAGTTGGACTATACCTCGAGATTTGCTCCCAATTAGGTCTTACAACAGATTTTTCAATCAATTCTAATATTGGTTTTATGTCTTCATCATCTAGTTGAGCCTTCCTGATTTCAATTGGATTCCAGATGTTAGGGGTGTCATTGTTTGTTTGTGTCGATACTATTTGTCTTATGGGCATTATCTCTTTAGTTCCAAATTTCAGTTCTGCATTATAGCAATGTTTACAGTTGTCAATACATGGGCGCCTGGAAAGAGCATCTGCATTCTTATGCATTTTACCACTTCGATGTTCGATGGAGAAATCGTATTCTTGTAACCGTTGTATCCACCTAGCGATTTGTCCTTCAGGGTTTTTGAAGTTTAATAACCATCTAAGTGCAGCATGATCAGTACGTATAAGGAATTTCTGGCCATAGAGATAATGATGAAAATGTTCTATTGCTTTTACTATTGCTAACAGTTCTTTGCGTGTTACACAGTAATTCCGCTCTGGTTTGGATAAAGTTTTACTAAAGTATGCAATAACTCTCTCTTGTCCGTCTTGTTCCTGTGAAAGCACAGCACCAACTCCTGTGTTACTTGCGTCAGTATCTATTACGAATTGTTTTCCAGTTTGTGGGTACGCTAGCACTGGTGCTGTGGAAAGAGTTTTCTTTAGCTGTTGAAAGGCTATATCGCATTCGGTGGTCCACATAAACCGTTGGCCCTCTTCTGTCAGACGATGTAATGGCCTTGCGATGTTGGAGAAACCTTTGACAAATCTTCTATAGTAGGTGCAAAGTCCAATAAAACTACGAAGTTGATGAACATCTTGTGGTGGAGGCCAGTCTCTTACAGCTTCTATCTTACTAGGATCAGTCTTAATCCCTGCTGTAGTGATCACATGACCAAGGTAATGAACTTCTTGCTGGAACAGTTTACACTTTGTCGGTCCCAATTTTAACTTGGCTGCCTTAAGTTTCTCAAATACTTGACGAAGATTGCTCAAATGTTCTTCAAAAGTTCTTCCAAGAACTATGATGTCGTCCAAGTAAACCAGGCAGACCTCCAAAGACAAACCTTTGAGCACTGACTCCATTAGTCGCTCAAATGTGGCAGGTGCATTACAAAGTCCAAATGGCATCACCTTAAACTGCCAAAGTCCATTCCCTGTACTGAAAGCTGTTTTCTCACGGTCTTCAGGACGTATACCAACTTGCCAATAGCCGCTCTTTAAATCTAATGTTGAGAACCATTCTGACCCAGATAAAGTGTCTAGTGTATCGTCAATCCTGGGTAAAGGAAAGGAATCTTTCTTTGTTACGTCATTTAATCTGCGATAATCTACACAAAATCGTGTAGATCCATCCTTTTTCTTGACAAGAACTACTGGTGATGTCCAGGGACTCTGTGATGGTTCTATAATGCCCTGAGCTTCCATGTCCTTTACGAGTTGTTCCGTCTCCTCTCTTTTTGCCAATGGAAGCCTTCTTGCCGGCAGATGGACTGGAGGAGAATCACCAGTGTTGATTTTATGTTCTGTCAGGTTAGTACGGCCATAATCATTTGATGTGGCAGAAAAAATGTCAGAAAATTCTTTTAATAGGTTCTCGGCCTTAACAGCTTGGTTTTCAGTTAATATTTGTCTTGTTTCTCTCCATAATTCAGTAAGATGAGATGGGATGTCTGTATGATTTTGATGTGAATCGGTAACTTCTATTTTATTTATACTTGTTACACAGGTAACAGCTTCACATATTGCTAATTCCTCACCTTTTTTTAACATTCTACTGGATTTGTTACAGTTCATCACTCTGATAGGGATCTGTTCTTTATCTATTCTGACTAAAGTCCTTGCAACCAGGATATTATGAGCCAAAGCTCCTTTACCAGAGGCATCAGTAACTGCCAATCGGAAGGCCCCAGAAGTATCCGCCCGATGTCCACGGACTATAACTTCACTTTGTGCTGGGATCTCTGTGTCTTCCGTCACTAATATTGGAGTTACGCTTGATAAAGAATCAGACGTCCGGCTAAGCAGAGGAATCTCTTCTGTCTCATAGATGAGTAGGTTATCACTGGGTCTAATGTTGAATCCATGTTTCTTAAGAAAATCAAGGCCTAATATGCATTCGTCGTAGATGTCAGCGATGTAAACAGGATGGCGAACCAGACAGCTACCAACTCGAATATTAAGTTCTATTTTTCCATGAACCTTTGCACGATCTCCAGTGGCCGTTTGTAGGCTTATTCTAGACTGTGTAGTATTCAAGTTTGGGTGAGGTATTATTTTCTTTATTATATCCGTTCTGAGTAAAGTTACATTTGCACCAGTGTCGACTATCATACGGCAAGGTATTCCATTTATAGCTCCATCAGCTACTAATCCATTATTATCGCCATGTAATGTTGAAACGTGGGCGACTTCCCCTGGGGCCAACCAATCAACTGCCTTCCTTTGCCCCGCAAGACTGACTAATTTTCTGTTTCCCTGATCCTGTTGTCTAGTTGATGGACTTGGACTCATCATTCGTTTCCTAGTGCAGTTGGTACGAATGTGTCCGGTCTTGCCACAATTCCAACACTGAAGGTCTGTTGTAGGTTTTAAAGAAGAACCTTTTATATCTTTCAAAACGGATAGTATGGCTTTGGTTAGTTCTTTCATTTCATTATCCTTTTCTACAGTTTCTTCTGCACTCACAAATCTCACTGCACGTTTGTTCGCTCGGGAGGAAAGCCTGGAGCACTCGTATTTCATAGCATGTACCACAGCTGACTTTAAGGATTCACCTTCCAACATCCTCAGAGATTGCTGAGTGTCAGGGTCAGCAATAGCATCAATAAATTGTAATTGAGCTAAATTATCTTGAATTTCTGGTGGACAGTTACTATAAGCCAATCTAGCTAGACGCTCAATATCACTAGCAAGCTCTTGCAAAGTTTCACCACTTTTCTGCATGCGATGTTTAAATTGAGTCACGTAATATTGTTTTAAATAACTATCACCAAACCTTAGTTCTAATGCAGAAACTAGACTTTGATAATCAAGTCGTTTTTCTTCTGGAACAGACTGCAGAACTTCCGCAGCAGAATTTCTTAAGGAAGCTGCAAGAAAACTGGCCTTTTGGAATTCATTCCACTCATTGGCTGTAGCGATAACTTCGAATTGTGTTTTAAATACTGTCCAAGATGATTGACCATCATATGTAGAAGGTTTAGTTGTATTTTTAGCGATATGTGTAATAACATTATTTCCACTAGAATTATTATTATCACAAGCAGAAGGTAACATTTCATTTCTCAAAATCTGAAACTGGCGTTCACAATCAGTTTTTACAATTTCTATTTCATGTTTATAATCTAACTTAACACTATCAAGATCATATTTTACACTGTCAATTTCAACCTTTAAACAATCACATTGTTTATTAAGTTCGGTTTTAATGTCCTTACACTGATCAGTAATCTTATCAATTTGAGAAGCCACTTCAGCTCTCATCTCAGTATTTTGTGCGGCCATTTCGGCTTTCAAGTCACCTATTTTATCGCCTTGGGCAGCTATATCACCTTTAATCTCAGTATTTTGTGCGGCCATTTCGGCTTTCAAGTCACCTATTTTATCGCTTTGGGCAGCTATATCACCTTTAATCTCAGTATTTTGTGCGGCCAGGTCACCTATTTTGTTAGCCATATCGGCTTTCAAGTCATTATTTTGACTTTTAATGTCATTCATCTGTGTAGCCATATCGGCTTTCATATCAGTCATCTGCGTAGCCATATCGACTTTCAAGCTATTTATCAACTTTACTAATTCATCCATACTTCTAGTTAACGGCATTCAATAAATTATCCCACTTCTGACACCAAATGTTGCGGATCACAAAAATGGATAGCCACTGAGCGTGAGTATTAAAAGCTATATTTCAAAACCAAATTCAATACAAGGTAAATTGTTACAAAGGAAATATGGATGAAGTATCTTATTAATAAATCAACTATTAACATGCACAAGTCATCAATCTTCCTGCGTAGAGCACACAATATCAGCTCTGTGTATTTTACTAAATACTACCTTTTACTTGATTTACCAGGTCACCCGAAGATCTTCACTCGTAAACCAATTCTCGTCCTGTGCTAATAACTTTTCACACACTAGCCGAACAAAAAGACAGTCCGTGTAGACATTCGAAGTTAGCCATAAAAGTTCCCACTTTTATACTTCCGCGTATACACAACACATCAAGTTACTTCTTGATACTTAACGATAAAAGATCCCACTTTTATCCTTCCGCGTATACACAACACATCAAGTTACTTCTTGACACTTACGCGCACTGTCTCAGAACAGCTCACCGTCCATTTTCGAACTCACCGACCGTTACAACACACAACGACCGATACAATACAAAAATGACCGTTAACGCTCCACTCTTCTTCTCCAAATTCTCCCAACGTTCTTATTCGTTGGCTGAAACTTTTTGCTTTCGGTTGCCAGATTCCTTCTGTCGTAACAATATCATAAGACTTCAGAAATTAATAAAACTTATTAGTTGTTGTTTAAAAAATTATCGAAAAATATATACAGTTTAGAAGTTTGCGTAATGTGATTTCAATATTTGAAAATTATGAATGACTTATAAAACAACAAATTTTTTTTGCTAAATATTCCATCTTCCCTAACTCTTTAAATAGTGAATGGCTATTGCTGAAAAAACGATATTTGAATAGATTTGATTACGATCTGTAATAGTTCATTAGTCACATTTTTCCATTAAATGAATATTTTAATTTTATTTTTACAGATAATTTAAAATTTCTCTTCGAAGTGAGATCCTCATTTGACATATGAAAATTTCGTAATATTTTGATAGGCATTGTATTTATGGTATAAATTTTAAAATTTGTTGGTGGAGTGTGTTGCTGCCCCTTGTCTTTCTCATGTATAGGATGGTAAATATTTATTATTAATATCGAGGTTCATACATTATTAAATCCGATGCCAGTGACGTAGAGTATCTACCCAATAAATAATTGAGATAATGTGATGCAGCCTTCCGGAGAGATATATGCCCCAAAACAACATAGTGTCTTTTGACCGATGAACAAGATAGTTATTTAAAACTGAATAACTGGGATTCATTTATTTATTAACATCCGTTCGATCATTTTGTTGCTCGGATACCCTTGGGGGTTGACTAATTATCATTTCTTAGAGTTAGCTTTGCAGCTCTGCAGTCACACAGACTGAATAATGTTTAGTCACACAGACTAATGAATAAAATAAGATTGGTCATACGGACCTCTGGTACATACGGTCACAGAGACCTCTGGTACATATGGTCACATATGCTATTATCTTGGGTTGAAATCTATCAACCCTACACTAAGATCTTGTCTCTGATCTCAATTCGATCGAAATATTCGATCCTCGAGAAAAGCACGACTGCACTTTCACATACTGTAGAGGGTGACCGCTTCCTCTGACTTTCCTCTTCCTATCGCTGACCTCTTCCTCTCATATATTCTTTTTGTGTTGTATAGTTACCAATATGACTATATGCATTTTTCCAATCAACCATTAGTTCGAATGTCCCCAGTTAATGGACGTTAAAGGCGAAAAATGAAAAACCTCATTTTCTTTGAAAACGAGTATATCTTATTCATCAGAGGTGTTCCTTCTATCTAAATGTGACTGATTGGGAGGCGTTTCTATTCTGTTTCCCATTTTTCCAAATTGAATTATGATAAGATTCTCAAAATACTCCGGTCACCATATCAGAGGGATTAGGAAAATATCAGTGGAAGGGAAGTTCATATACAGGCGTAGGATCGAGTGTATATGCTTGTCTCATAGATTACTCAACCCCGCATTATTATTAGAGAAAATTTAAAAATTTAATGGAATTAATTAAAATTATAAGAAATTAATTCTGAAGAGCTGTTTTCATTTGAAATTTATTTAGCTCAAGCGAATTGCACGATCATTGACGGTAGTCACACCCAGATTAATTTACGGAGTGAGTGTTTAAAACAAATTATAATAGTGAGGGGGATGGATTAATGGTGTTCATGTGTTAGTTTTTACATTTTGAGCTAAAATAAAAATCGAATCTTTATCAAACTTGAATGTATAGAACCTGATTACATTATGTGCACAAGTATTCCTCAAAGAGACAGTGAAATATGTACATAAACCAGATTTGTAGGAGAGCTTCTAAATATTATTATAATACTTATAACATGCCAAAGTTTAAAAAAAAATCTTATATCATAACATATGAATAGGAAGAGCAAAAACATTTATATCGTAACATACGAATAGTGAGGGGGAAAAAACCCTTATCATAACCTATGAATAATGAGAGAAAAAAAACCTTATCTTAACATATGAATGATAAGAGTAAAAAAAAATGTTTTGCATGAAACAATTTTTTGTTTCATGCAAAACATATTTTTTTTCATGTGGTAAAATGCATTTTGCTTTTGGTGGGATTCAGAGATTTTGACTTCCACCTTGCACGGAGTTCATCTGGCAGAGTATTCATCTATACTCTGCCAGATGAATTGAAACCTCCACAGGATATGGATGTTTTCAAATGTCTCAATTATTTAATTTTATGCTCCAGTTTTACTTCGAAAACTTCACAAAAAAGATCATCATGTATTCTCTTTCGTTGAAGAAAAATGGAAAATATTTTTATATACTTTATATCCAAGCTATATCGAGAGGGGGGATATTTTATGGCATTACATCCCCAGCTCTCCTTGAATGCTTGCACAGCATGTTTTCTAAAGCACTCGCCGAAAATCAGAGACTCAAATTTTTTCAGTCACCCCTCTCCCCATTGCGAATTTTTTGACACGTTACTGGCTGCAATCTTACATTTATATTTGATATTAAAATTGTTTTGCCTGAACCTAAGTTCGAAAGTTATGGTAGAACCAAATTTTGTATACTTTTTCTTGTTTGAAAAAAATAAAAATAAAAAAATGGGTTAAAGTTTTATATAGTATGGTTACTCTGTATGTCATAAGCATCCATTTGGTATATAACTTCGAGATTTAGTCCGTGAGATTTCGTAATACTTCGGAGTAGCAATTTACAAATTTTCCTCTCTTTGGAAAAGCAGAGGTGGTAGGAGTTTTATATATCGATTTATATTTTTGAAACTTAGTTGTATATTTCACCCATCATTCCAACTTCTGCCATAAAGCAAATGAGAAACCAACCTTCGTTCGATACGACTGGATCCCGGATTCAGGAGATAAGGAGAAGAAACAAATTACAACATTCATCCGCTTTTCCATGGGGGAGGAGTGGAAAGAAAATTTGGGATAGCAAATAACACTCCCAGCATTATAAGTGTTCATTCGCTCTCTAATTTATTACGACAATCACCCGCTTTCGAGAAGGTGGTGAAACTACTTCACAATACACAAACCAAAATAGACAAAGATTCATATAGCAAAACAAAATACATTAATTAGAGACATGCAAAAAGTGGAAATTATTTATTTATTTTCTTATTATAGATGATGATACCAAAGATATCACTTACTATGCTTTTCTTTTTCCTCTCTTCCATGACTTGAAGTGTTACATCACGGAAAAAATTTGTTGCATTTCCATCAAAAATTTTTGTCCGCAGTAGTTTAATTATGAATGGGGGAAACAAAACTGAAAATGAATGAAATGAAATCAGGATCCACAATTTAGGTATAGTTTTTACAAGGCAGCAAATGTACTTTGCTTCTTTTCCTATACACAATATGAATGCTTCGAATATGCATTCAATGTTGCTCTGTTGAATTGCTTTAACCCTGAGCAGTGCAGTTAAATATAACCTCAAGCCAGGCTAAAATGTAATGCATTTTTTAAACCTCTTTTACCCCAAATTATCCTTATGTCTATATACAGAAATTCTTCACTTTAACTACAAATTTCCATTGAGGGAAGTGTGTTCCTGAACTTTTGAATCCATTAACCTTTATGACATAAACATTACATTCCTTCATGTTTCAAACCTGTACGGAAACCTGTATTTCTTAAACCCATTAACAAAATTTTATCGTCCCAGCCAAAAACATAAACGTGTTCCTTGATCCATTAACATCAAATTATGATTATGGTCAATCACTGTGAGGCACTAAAGTATTACCATTAATATTGCCACCAGAAAAACTGTCTCAAGCCTCCTGCTGTTTGGTAGAGTAAAAAGCTTTAAAGCTTGCAGATACTATGAAAACATGGATTATTGTGCAAATTAACAATTCATAATTTGACATTTGTAGAATCAGGGTTTACTGTTGAATGGTGTTAACTCAGCGGATAGAACACCTGGCATGTCACCAGAAGGTCGTGGGTTCAGATCCCACCCGAATCCAAGACAATTTTCGTCTACGCTCATATTTATATACAGCACAACAGTGTTTGAAAAGTTGATACTATGAAGTGTGTGATTTAAAATGCTACTAATGTAACAGATAATGTATACTTGTTGAAAAGTGCATTTCAACAATAACGTTTCTTTCAGTTATGTTTAAATGACTTTCTTCTCTGCCTCTTTGCCTATTACTTAATACATTGATGGAGAATCAATGAGACGCAGTCAGCGTATGATAAAACATTTCTTATTCAATTTCAATACATGTATTGATTTATATTTCAACCACTTTAATCTGTAAGTATAACCCTAAGTTTCCTGATCTGAAAGTTTTGCTATTATCAATCGAATCTATTATCACGCGAACCTATTGAAGATAAGCTAAATAACAAAAACTGGCTTATCATGCAACAAAGTTTCCCATCTTATCGTGGACGTAATCTTATCCTCCCAAAGAGTGCCATTAGCTGAAGTCAATTCAGTAGCACTATATGAAGTAGTCTTCCACTTATCGTCTCAGATAGCAAACATTTATCATTACCTGTTAAAGTTTAAAGAGAAGAATGGATCTTTCGGACGAAAGATGAAAGCATAAATGGCTGCACAAAATAATGAATTGGGAGCTGAAGTGGCTTCTCGAATTGGTAAGATTACTGATCAGTTTAAGGACATCATGACCGAACTAAACAATGCAAAAGATGATCTTGATAGTGTTAAGTTAGATTATAAACTTCAAATTGAAACTGTAAAAGCTGATTAAACGTCAGTTTGAGATTTTCAGAAATGACATGTTACCTTCTTTTTGTGATAATATTAATTTTAGTGAAAATAATGTTATTACACATATCGCTAGAAATTCAACTAAACCTTCTACATATGATGGTCAATCATCTTGGACAGTATTTAAAACACAGTTTGAAGTTATCGCTAGAGCTAATGAGTGGAATGAATTCCAAAAGGCCAGTTTTCTAGCAGCTTCCTTAAGAAACTCTGCTGCGGAGGTTTTGCAGTCTGTTCCAGAAGAAAAACGACTTGATTATCAAAGTCTGGTTTCTACATTAGAACTCAGGTTTGGCGATAGTTATTTAAACTACACTAATTTAAGAATGCTTGTGAAACAGAAATGAATAAGTGAGAGACGGTTTTATGCTTTCCTTGATGTAGTGTAAGACGTTTTGCAGCACTAATTCTTTTATGATTTCCAGAAATGTCATCTTGACAGAAAATTATTAACATAGAAACAGATGAATCATTCTTTTACCTTCGTTCAGAACTTATTGCATAATCAAAATAGCAAAATCTGTAAATTTGTTCATGACAGTAATAATAATGTTTGTTTGAAAATAATAAATTTAAAAATTTTTACCAATCCTAACGACATAAAATACAACAACAGTAAGATAATAATCCAAATATATTTTGCATTAAGATAACTTACTGAATAACAAAAGTTTGAAAATGTCAGTTGAGAATGAATTCCGACCATGGGTGACGAAAGGGTTGTTGGGGTCGTTGTGAGAATCAATTTTTGTGGCAAAAGCGCTGCTGGCAATCACATCCATCGTAAAAGCTCCGAATATTCTAGTCGGCAAGAAATATCAAATTAATAATTATTCTTATTTTATTCAGGAAACATATTACATACACTGGTTTGTATAAATTAAGGAAAAATGAGAAAAATCGCGATAATTCGCCAAAAAATTGTGTGATTCTCACCAAACTTGTTCATGTAACCAGTAAAGTGATGTCGAGTCAGCATATTGTATGCAAATTAGTCTAGGCTGAATCAATTTGCGTAATCGGATAGCGGCATAAAAATGGGTGTTTTGGAGTGGATCGCTATTTTGTGTGAGTAAAGAAATTTGAAATGGCCATTTTGTAGGAATGACTTCCAGACGTTCGAGAATGGTTCGCGGAACACGAGGAAGACTTCCAGGTATTGTCCTGGACTCTAAATGCCCTAGACATTAATCCAATCGAGTATCTGTGGTTTGCGTTGGAACAGCATATCCGATCTGCTGCGGCTCAACCACTTAACTTGCAAAAATTAAAGGATCTGCTGGTAACGTGTTGGTACCAGATACCACAAGACACCTTTAGAAATCTTGTAGCGTCCAAGCCTCGACGGGTAAGAGCTGTTTTGGCGGCATGGTGGCGGACCAACATCATATTAGTCAGGTGGTCATAATGTTTTGGCTTCGGTATATATTATATACATAACTACAGGAAATTATAAAGAAGTGATTATATCAATCTTGAAATACATAATACTATTTATTAAACAATGGCAAGAAAAATTACGTTTAAAGAACATACATAATTAAACTCATGTTTTAACGAGATGGATGCAGCTGCATTTTCCGGACAATTTCACCAGAATTTAGTTGTATAATGGATGTCGACACCATGAACTCATTCACCAGTACCGGCGGGCCACAGAAAATAATCTCGGGGGCTGGAGCTTTTCCATCCCTGTTCTAAACATTTCCCAAGAATTTGTTGTAACAGTATATTTTAAAGCTCTTATTTTTTGCTTTTAAAGAAATTATTAAACAAAATTAAATCATTATAATGAGAACAGAAGTAATAACTATTATTTTTTGATTCCGAAGGAAACTTCCTGCTTCTGGCAAATATTTCGTTCATCCATTAGTATTATTAATGTGAATATTTCAAGTTGAGTGATTGGTAAAGCAACATTCATGAGAACATTTACATCTTTGCAAGGGCCTCAAATAAATGGTATTTATGCAATTAATTCAAAGGTGTATTAAGTCTATTGATCCATGATCTACTGTAGCTACTGATCAAAGAGACGTGGATAAGGTATGGATGTATCTTTTCTGTATTGTCTTTATGTAAGATTCTGTCTTCGTCATAGTTCTTCTCCTATGTCACATTAAACTGACAGGTTCCTATCAGACTTCTAAGGCAAGCAGCTGCTTGAGGAGAAATTTAACTTTTGTACTGTTGACTTTAATTGGTAAAAAAAAATTAAAAAATGAAGTTGTTTTTAGTTCAACTTCTGTGATTACATTTCATTTCCTCTCACCTCTTACAATCGACATCAATTCCTTTCTCAGATGCTGTCAGGAAATTTTGAACTGTTGTTTTAGCTGAATCGTTGATGATGCTTGCTATCTAATGGGAATAAAGATATTTCAAATTAACAAACATGTATTCTAAGGGTGGTAAAGATTATTTGATTTGTGATATGCAAATGACAGTAGAGCGATGAAAAGATTTAAACAAATTATACAAAGGATGTCATTCACTTTTCTGTTAATCCCTTTCTGTAGTGAACATCTTTAGTGGGATCTTTACGCGATCGAATAGTGTAAATATGATTTTTGGCATGTATTTCAAAAATGTGCTACTTCATGAAACGTTTATTTACATCTTGGAGTAAGAGAGGGCGAGAGTGCCTTCTTATAGTTCAAAATTTTCTGCCCTAACATTTTCACGTTCATTTGTATATATGGCATATACTTTTCATTAATATTTGTTAGTTTGAAATTATTATTCAAGTTAGGTATGGACGAATAAAAAATAATTTATCGAATGAAATATAATTGCGAAGAAATAATTTGCGGACAGAATGCTCTTTTCGGTTTTCTAACACTATTTTCAAGGGGGAGAAGGAGAAATTCATACGTATATGGAGGATGATTTTTATACTTCTACCTTGGTATTACTAAAATAACACTCACAAGTAGAGTGAAAGAAATAATCCTGGTTAAAGAATGTTTAATGTATAATATGAAATGTTGAAGGGTATTAATGAATCGTTAAAGAATATGGAATGCAATGCTAAGTGAAATATTAACTTTAGAAAGGTTTTATTTAAACACGAATGCTTCCTAAATATGCGGCTCTTACTTGAAAATGACGGAAAATAATTTCTTGAATGTCTTTCTAAGAAGTTTAATGCTCGCGAGTGTAGGATAACTAAGAGGAAAGAAGTAGGTCATTTTACCCCTTTGTTATAGAATGCAATACATATCTATTAAACGTAATGTATAAATTTTGCAGGTATTAAGAAAAAGAGGAAACTTAGGGCAGTAACTTACCGGGTTGTGAGCTTCCTAAGCGATCCTTACGACTAATTAATTGCTAGAGATTCTTCTCACAAGTCTTAGGATCAACTAAAGATGACAAAGCCTTTAGAGATAGGTTTAATGCATACTACAACGAAGGTCAAGCATCAAGAACAGTTTTGCATCTTGTGCAGTTGTTCCCCGATCTTTTCGGTGACATGTATCAGCTAGGAATTCTCATTCCTTCTGCCGACGCTTATTAAGTCTCATTTTTTCTGCGAACCCTCTTCCCATCATTTCTTGAAATATTTTAACTAAAATATAGGTCCTGAAAGTTCCAAATTACATCTCTAGTTCTTATCGATTGCTATTTTATTGGTTTTTTTTGTTATTTGAAACTAAATGTTTTGAAAGAAAAAATTCAATCCTCCAGAAATAATTTTTTCTTCAGGAGACAATCACATACTGGGATTAACATGAGATAGACAAAGTTGCCATACTCAATTGATATAATTCTTGCCAAAAGCAATAAAACATGACGCTGTTATGTAATTGCGGTAAATGTAAGGTTTTCTTTAGAGCTTTCTAACATATACTGCACGACATTGAAATTGCCTCACCCAGAAGGAGTGAGGGGATAGGGGTGAAATGTAGCACACACATAGCAATACATATCGGCATACCATGATTTAATTTGCACCCACTTACACTGGTTAGAAGATGAGATAATGCAGCACAATGTGACTGCCTCAGTAGGTGGTTGAACCACCGTGAACTGCAATACAGGCAGCAGTATGGCGTGGCATGGGGTCATACCGTCGATGGATATGGTCCTGAGGAATTGTACACCAAGCAGCATTGACCCACTTCCATAATTTATGGTGATTCAGGACAGCCGGTGAGAAGGTTGCACACATCGTCCAATGTGGTCCCACAGATTTTCTATTGGGGATAAATCTGGAGAACTTGCTGGCCCATTTTCCAGCTTGTAACCCAGGCACGGTAACAAAACGCATCCCAGGAACGGTAAAAAACGGGCTGCAGAACTGCGTTAAAGTATCTTGCAGCTGTCAGTGTTCCCGTGATGGGGACAAGAGATAACCAGCTGTCATATCCAACAGCACCCCATACCATTATGGTATGGGGTGCTGTTGGATATGACAGCTGGCCATACCATTATGGTATGGGGTGCAGTTGGATATGAGAGTAGGTTTATCCAACAACACACCCAGTGCTTTGAAAGCGACCTCATGCAACCTTCGGTTTATCGTGCATCGCAGATCGAGTGATTCATGACGGGCGGTGTGCCAGTCGTGAACAAAAGCTGGATTCGTCCTCTCACCATACACGGACCCGTCGATCGTCAGCACCCAGACAGAAACGGGATTCATCACAAAACACAACAGTATTCCATTCGTAACACCAATTCGTACTACTTCGGCATCAATCTAGATGAGCGCTGCGATGGTTTGCAGTCAATGACAGTCGACGTAATGGTTGCCTAGAGCACAGGTATGCCTCATGCAACCTTCGGTTTACCGTTCGAGTCGTTATGGGAACACAGCCCGTCGAATATCACCTTTAGTACTCTGTGGTGACAAAGGTGCATGTCGAACAATGCACCTATCAAACCATGCTGACGTCTGTCGGACTGCACCACTCGCTCTGCGATGCATGCTAGATTCATTTCGCCACTGTTGACAACATCATCTGTTCATGTAACCACTGTTGTCCAACAGTTCGTGAATCCTGATGAACATGGGCAGCGACATGACGTGTAGTCCTTGCATCTTAACATAGGCCTATAATTCATCCTCCCTGAAAAGCATCCAAATGGTTATATACCTGCTGACGGCGTGTACGAGGCATTTTCGGCCTTCGCTGAACAATTTCCAAGCGGAACTATCTAATCTCAACCGCTCGCACGACTTCCACCTGCATAAACACAATGCCATCCCTGTTCCTTCTTTCACCTTTTTTACTCTTAAGTCATCCTTACGTCATTAGCTCCGGATTATCATCATTTGCATATGACAACTGCGCACACCCACCCTTCTATTTTGCATGTTTGTACAAAATGTCCTTCTGGGTGGGGCACTTTCAATATCGAGCAGTGTATTAAAAATAGTTCGGGAATCTCTCTTACGACCTTGTTTGTAGAACTTGTAGAATTTTTGAATCATCGAA
This sequence comes from Ryuthela nishihirai, assembly GCA_038380435.1. Classification (NCBI taxonomy): domain Eukaryota; kingdom Metazoa; phylum Arthropoda; class Arachnida; order Araneae; family Heptathelidae; genus Ryuthela; species Ryuthela nishihirai. Next base: position 14,056,857 of record JAWZYU010000004.1, read on the forward strand.
GAGGAAAAATGTGATGCCACCAAGCTTAAAGTTGTGGTTTACAGCTTCGAGGATATCATGACTTTCAACAGTAGTTGAGGAGGTAAAAAGAGTGATTGACAGGAAAAATCATAACACAGGAAGCAGGGAATAGCGAGCTTTTATCTTTTAACTGATCCATCTGTAAACATCCGTATAGTTTTCGTAGGGAACATAAACAAATAACTCAGTGAAGTTACGTGTATGTAGAGATTGATGTACTTTTCGCCGCAGCAGAAGGAATGGAAAAGTTGATAAGTTCAGAGTTCCTTTAGGATTGCAGTTGTGGAAAATAATCTGCTCAGATATGTTGATAGAAGTCTGTGGCAACATCAAGATGGAGGCCGATCATGCAAATTTAGTTGAAAATTCATAATTATAGTATGTAGAGAGTGGAGTGATGACACATTGTCTCCTTTCCGGTGCAGACTACATTATTGTTTAATTTGCCCTGATAACTCTATGCAATGTAATACTTATCCACATCCACATCCGTGCTATTTCACAAGAATTTATTCCACAATTTTTGGTTAACGCTACATTTGAATTAAAAAATTACATTAATTAATTTAGAACAACATTACCTTTTTATTATCTTATCATTATTTTAACTTGAAGATAAAATGCAACCATAATGTAAGTAGCATACTTACTTTCCTCATTTTACCGGAAGTAAAAGCTGGTGTGACGGTGGTACGAACCCGTTTCCATTTCTCTCCATTGAGAGCAAACACCATATTGTTTACTATCGAATCACCAAAATCTAAATCCTTTAGGAAGAAAAGAGAGAAATGTTTTTCACGAGATAAAAATTAAAACTATTGCTTGCTGCTACACCAAAAATAAAAACTCAATTTCGAAACAAATGTTTTGTTTTATAAAAGGAAAAAATAAATAAAACTCATCATTTTCTATTTAAAAAATGATGAATTGTGTCGTTTTCCTGCTGAGGTCCTGCCATCCTCTCAGACCTTCGACTATGGCATATAAACTGGCAGGCTCCTGTCAGACCTCTGTGGCTAGCAGCTGCTTGAAGGGGTATTTATTTTTTTTTATTTTATAGTATAACAATGGGAATAAAATAAAACACTGATTTTGTTACTAGATTTAGCGATTTTTAAGCTCTCACGGCGCACCCCAAAATATTTTACCGCGTACCCCACGTTGAGAACCCCTAAGTTGGAATACGGAGTCATGAATCGCTTTTAATCAGATTCGTGGGCAAGAAGAAAAGGCGTAGGTTTGAACATATAGTTAGCATGCATAATATATATTTAGGAAGTGTCCTTAATTGATTGAAGAAAAGTTGCAAATTTCGAACGAAGTACAGGTAATGGACAAAAAAGGAAACAGCTGCATAAAGTCATTATAAACGCTGTTAGACCGCTATGTCAGTGCAGCACAGCCTGTATATATCAGGGCATAGAGTCTATCAGTGTCTGAAAGTCAGCAGGAGGGATACGAAACTGTTAATTCACATGAAATGCGAGTAGGAGGATAAGGGGGTTCTAACTCAGAGCCGGCTTTAGTTAAATATTTATCTTTTTTTTTGTCACCCATACAGGTCGTCAATATATATTTCGCAATATTTATCATAATTTCGAATAATTTGTTTTTAAATCAGTGATTTTTTTTCCCACGGTTTTCTTTTAATTAATATATATATATTTTTCACTTTTAGCAAACAGCATTTTTTTAATTCATTTTCTACGAGACAGTTTTTTTAAACAAGTTTTTGCGGCGGCATATCATCATCATCATCAAGCAGCCATGGGTTACGGAGGTCCAACCAGACCATGCAATTTAGTTCTCCAAGCAAGTCTGTCATGAGCTACATCTACTGCATCTGGCCACTGGCCGCTACATCTGGCACACCAATTCTAATAAGGTCCTGTTTGACATTGTCTGCCCACAGCATCCTAGGTCTCTCCCTCTTTCTGAGGCCTTTAGGCACAGTGTTCATAACCTTATTTACCAATCTATAATTATTCCTACAGGCAACATTGTCAAACCAACAGAGTCTCTCTCTGCACAATATGCTGCTTAAAGGAGGTTGCAAACTTTTTTGCCTAACCTCATCATTAGTTACAAAGTTGAACCACCTAATGCCCAAGATACTCCGTAAGCATCTGGAATCAAAAGCATCTAGTTTCCTGTTATCTTGTTTACAAAGTGTCCAAGTTTCACTACCATAACTAACCCTAGAAAGAACCAAACTATTATACAGTCTAATTTTAGTCTTTAGGTGTATACGTCTATTTCTCCACAATCTCCATAAATTCTTAAAAGTCCCGGCAGCAATCCCTATTCGTCTGTTAATCTCATGCCGCACATCACCATTATCTGTTACATAGCTCCCAAGATAATTAAACTGTGACACCTGCTCAAGACTGCAACCATTCAGATTAACTGAATCACAACTTTAGTTTTCTCTCTGTTTATAACCAACCTACTCTACTACCAGTCTCATCAACAGCTCGAATGAAAGAGTTCATCTCATCAACATCATTTGCCAAAAGGGCTAAATCATCAGCATAATCTAAATCAGAAATTTTAGTATCTCTAGCCAATTTAAGGCCAAAAGCTTTCCCTTGAAGTGAATTTCGCATAACATAATCAATAACCAAACTAAAGAGAAAAGGAGACAAAATGCACCCTTGTCGAACACTAGAAATAATGCTAAAGACCAGAGAAACATTTTTATTCAGAATTACATACATTAGCAATAGCACGTTTTAATAGTAATTCTCTTTGAATATGGACATAACTAGATCCTGCAAGTGGGATATATTTTCCAAAGTGCATTACACTGTGGGGTATAGCATCCAGTATCCATCCACTATGTGCTCCTTCAAATTCTTCAAATGAAGTCTTGATCTTCTTGCACGCTGAATCCAGTTCTCTGTTTAGAGATGAAGTAGGAAGACTTGTGACTTCGAAAGTTGTGACTTGTTACTTCGAAAAAATGGGGTTCAGTATTTAAAAGTAGGAGGGGAAACTTTTCGCCTTAAGCGCATTTGCACCGTAAGGTACCATTTAATGTATCTTTCGAGGCCAATTTTTCTTTCAGATGAGTTAGGAGTTTTTCCCGCGATGACTCGAGGAAATATGTGAGGTCAACAGATGTTTCTTCAGCTACCATCAGTTTATGTGTTGACAGGATCCTTTTCATTTCTTCTGTAAACTGGCAGGGGGCTTCATGGTGGGGTTTTTGCTTCTTCTGGGGAATCTTTTAATTTTCAGAAAGTTTTCTCTTATTATTATGTGGCTTTCTTTGAGGTCGTAAAAGATTGCCTTTTCTTCCAAATTCCATAGCACATTCTTCACATTTGTAGGTTTTCCTGGAGGCGTGGAATAACTCATGGCGTGGTTTGTCGTCCTTTCTTGAAAATGCAGCTTCGCATTGAGAACACTTTAGCAGGTTCTTTGTATCATGAGATTTTTTATGACGAACTAGATGGGTCTGATGAAAGAAAGCCTTCTCAGGTATATTGCACGGATACATTGCAAAACAGTAACTTGTGAAATAAGTGAAGTTGATTTATACTACAAGAGAGCATCGAGAAGTATCACTATTGACTCCTAGCAGTTGAAAAAATCACGGAGACGCAGCATTAGAGAACTATAACTGTCAACGTCTGACAACAGAATGAGGATTCTGACTGATGGGCGGGGTATTTATATTAGAAAAAGAACTATCCAGCAGAAACTGATTTAAAAGACTGTCCCGTAGAAAATGAATTAAAAAAAAATGCTATTTGCTAAAAATGGAAAAAAATATTAATTAAAAGGAAACGGTAAAAAGAAAAAAAAAACATCTGATTTATAAGGAAATTATTTGAAATTATGATAAATATTGCGAAATATGTATTGGTGACCTGTATGGGTGACAAAAAAAGACCCGTTTCCACTTTAGAACACAGAGAGGTGGGTCCCATAGGATTTGCATTAACCAGTCTCTGACTTAGAACTCCCATTATCCCCCTACTAACGTGCTCAATTCCTGCTAATGCGATGGAGATGGAAAACTCTTCCTGAGACGTCGTTCCAGAAGTTCCCATAGGTTTTCAGCTGGTTGATATCTGGTGACTGTGGTGGCCATGGTGTGTAAAAACGTTCATTCTCATGCTGAGGAGCATATAGCGCAGTGGATTGAGGAAACCAGTGTGCTACTTGAGCTCTGTGAATGGGATCATTGTTATCCTCAAAGACAGCTCTCTCTTCATGAAAGAAATGCTATCCCATTAGATGAAGATGATCACTCAGGACTGCCAAAGAGCGATTGGCATTAATCTTGCCTTCTAAAGGAATGAGTGTATTCAAACCATGCCACAAGAAAGCATCCAACACCATTACAGAACAGACAGAACCCTTAACAGTAGGAAACAAGCAATCAAAGTTGAAAGTTTCCTTCTTTTGGTATCACGCTTGTGGGTCAATAAGACAGCTAAACTCGCTAATGTTTCACAAGAAACAGTTTCCAAGGTCATGTCTGTATGGTAATCTAAATAGAAGACATCATCTTCAAAAGGCAACAGTGGGTGAAAACGTATACTCCAGAGTGTTACTTCGAGTGTTAGGGCAATGTGCAAAGCGAAACCGCGAGCTATAGCTGATCAGTTGTGCTCTGATTTCAACGTAGGATTCAAGAGTCCAGTTCGTCAAAAACAGTACGGCCAGAACTCCATAGACCTGAATATCACAGTTGAGTTGCACTTCACAAGCCACTCATTATACCTGTCAAAGCATGTCATCGTATCTAGTAGTGTGCAAAAAGCACAAGCAATGGAGAAATGTGATATGTTCTGACAAATCATCCTACACTTTTTTTTGTCCGACAAATAGAAAACGCATGCGTGGTACCAAAAGAAGGAAACTTTCAACTTTGATTGCTTGTTTCCTACTGTTAAGGGTTCTTTTGGTACCACATTGCCCTAACACTCGAAGTAACACTCTGGAGTATACGTTTTCACCCACTGTTGCCTTTTGAAGATGATGTCTTCTATTTAGATTATCATACAGACATGACCTTGGAAACTGTTTCTTGTGAAACATTAGCGAGTTTAGCTGTCTTATTGACCCAGGCTCCTGCCAAACGTTCTCAATCAAATCTCCTTTCGAAGACATGCGTAGGAGCAATTTTTCCCCAACCAAGTTTAAATTTAGTTCATTTTAACAAAGTCACATTCGTAATTGAAAAAGTAAATATTATCATAAAATATACTAATAAAAATAATCCAATCAATAATTAGAAGAAACTGTATGATCATTTAAACTGAAGAAAAATGAATGTTACTGACATGGTGACCGAGAGAATTATGATTTTACATTTTAATGTCTTTTATAAGCACTAGTACTGTATATTTTTAAATGTTATTGTGAAGCCTAGTAAACGAAAAACAAAACATTACAGTGTTTATTATTGCATTTAAGCGTGTCGTGGAGCCCTGGACGTCTACCCCTGCCTTTTCACGGTCATGTATTTCAACATATAAACTGAAGAAACTTATCCTGAAATAAATAACACAACTTGGTAATTTTATTATGTGTAATGAAGTAATGAATGTCTTATTAATTTACTGTCAGCATTATATAGATACACAATCAGTATATGAAGTATCAGTATATCAATCAGTATATCAATCAGATATAAAACAAATAATTTTATTTTCACAAATAACAAAGCAGATACTGGAATAAAACTATATACTGGTTGATATAATTTTGCCTCATAACTGAAGAAATTACTAATCAGCTAAAATACAAAACGTGATATATTAAATAAATTAAAAAATTTTAAATGCTCATAATCGAAGTGAAGCATAACTGCTATAATTAAAATTAATTCAAGAAGATCGGTTCTTACCTTTCTGAAAGGGAATGTGTTAAAATCTTTCACCAAAATATTCCTGAGAAGGTCCGGGTCTCCAACCGTCAAAATTGGATTCGATGCCTCAAATGCACTGTTAATATAAATAATTTTTAATTGCACTTATTTATGCTTTCATAAATATCAAAGTATGTTCACTTTAGCAAAACAAAGTGGTAATTTAGAACTTATATATTTATGCTTCAGAAAAGAAACAATGATGCAAATTGGATGTGCTCTTTAGAAGCACCCAGAATCCAAAGAATTTATTGACGAAAGAAAACTGAAACAGCAAAATAGCGTTCCAATTCGAAGGTGATTATTTGCCTGTGGATGAAACAAAACTATAATTGCGATAAATACCGTATTTCTTCGATTCTAAGACGCACCTTAATTTCAGTACCACCAACAGAAAAAAAGAGTTTTGATTTTATCTAACAAATATTTTTATCATAATAGAATTCAATTTACTAACAACAATAGTACCTATTTATCAGTAGATATGTTATTCATCACTTCCTTCTGAATCAATATCACAATCCGATTCTTCCCAGCAATCATATGTTAATCAATATCAGAGTCTACTTCACATTCAGAGACATTTCAGGACAGGATTAGACTGAGATACTTCACATTCAGGATAGTTGACTAAAATCGAATAAACTTGGCAAAATCTTGGGGAGTGTGAAAGTTTGAAGTGATTTTAGTCAACTATCCTGAATTTCACAAACCGAGTCCCAATTATCACAACTCGCCCATATTTTCCAAATGGATTTGAATTTTGACAACTGCTCTACATTCTGTTAAGTTTCCTCAATTTATCCAACACTCCTTCATTTCACAAAACAAATCTCAATTTTCACAACCCCCCTATATTTTACCAAGTGTATTCGAATTTTGCCAACTACTCTAGATTTTGTCAACTCGCCGTAATTTTACAGAAAAATCGCACTATTTACATCTTCCCTGAATTTGCCAAATCACTTCGAATTTTATCAACTCTCCTTAATTGCCCAAGAAAGGCACAATTTTCACAACTCCCCTGTATTTTACCAAGTGGCTTCCAATTTTGCCAACTCACCTAGATTTTGCCAAGAGTTCTTGGTTTTTCCAACTCTACTTAATTTCACAAAACCAATCCCAATTTTTACAACTCACCTGTACTTTACCAAGTGGTTTCCAGTTTTGCCAACTTCCCTAGATTTTGCAAAGTTTTCTCGATTTTATAAACTGTCATTAATTTAAAAAAAAATCCCAATTTTCACAAATCGCCCGTATTTTACCAGGTTCATTCAAATTTTGCCAACTGCCCTAGATTTTGATCATCTCGCCACAATTTTACAGAAAAAAATCCCATTTTACATCACCCCTGATTTTTGTAAAGCCACCCTGAATTTTGCCCACACGCCATAATTTTACAGAAAAAAAGATTGCAATTTTTACATCTCACCTGAATTTTGTCAAATCCCCACGATTTTGCCAAGTCACTCCGAATTTTGTCAAGTCACTCCGAATTTTGCCAGCTCCTCAAGATTTAACCAAGTCACTCCGAATTTTGCCAATTCCCTAAGATTTTGTCAACTCACATGTTTTTACTAAGTGGCTTCGAATTTTGCCAAATGCTCTAAATTTTGCCGTCTCTCCATTTTCCAAACTGCCTTTGATTTCCCAAGTTGCTTCGATTTTGACAACCCCCCTTAATTTTCCAAAAAACAAATTGGGGAATTTGAAAGTTTGAAGTGATTTGGCAAATTTAGGAGAGATGTATAGATTGGGATTGGTTTCGTGAAATTAAGGAGATTTGATCAAATCAAAGCAAAAATTCATACTGATTTGCTAGAATTCAGACGTTCAGACAAGATGTAAATATTGGAAGTATTTCTGAGAAATTATGGCTAGTTGGCAAAATTGGAAGTGAAATGGCAAATTACAGGAAGTTGGCAGAATTGAGAGTCAAATGGGAAAATGTAGGAGAGACGTGAAAATAGGCGTAAGGGAAAATTTAAGCAAGTTTGCTCAGTTCAGAAATTTTGCGAAAATTTTGCTCGAGTTGGAAAATTTTGGACTTCTCTCCCCCAAACATAGTCCTTCGCTACGCTCGTGGTTCAATCCAATATTATATTATGTTCAAGACAATACTTTTCACTGATTCTAGTGTTGATGAGTTTCTTTTTTTCGTGAGGCGCAAGATTACTCATTCCATTTCCCAGGAGTTCAATTTTCAGTTAAACGACCGTTATACGAGTATATTAAGAAAAGCAATTGAAACTAATAAGTTTCATTTTCTTATTTTGATTACGCTTCTTTGTTTTTTAATAAATCCCTTTGGTTTCAGACAGCAACTGTTAAAACTTCAAAAGAGAGTTGGTAACTCTTATGAATCCAACACCGGATTAAGTGCGGTGGAGTCGGGTTCTGTAAATGATAGTTAGGTTAAGTGGAAGGAAAACTATTCATCTGAGATGATGCGCAGAACTGGTCGGGCATAACATCTAGAGTCCGATCCCGCCTTATTCTTGTTTAAGCAACGACCTAGAATACACAGACTGCTCGTATCACTTCTTTCAGCGCCACCAACACATGATTTCGGGAAATTTCGCATCCATGACACTTTAGGGCAACTCGCTGACAGTCGTACTTCAGCTCCGTAGCACAACGCTTGTTTCTGTGACTGTAATTTTGGAAGTATTTAGGTTTATAAATTACTTTAAACAGTGAGAAAATGCCGAATTCATGCTGTGCAATTAATTGCACCAATAGCTACAGAAAAGATAATGGAATTATCTTTCATGGGTATGTAAAGGCAATTTATATTTACTAATATTATACATGCGAGAATCAATGTTCTCTCCATAGTAAATACACAGATTACCTGTGCTAGATATAGAATTCATCTGATAAAAACCATTGCTGCCCCGTCGCGCCAGCAATAGTTCTTTTCAGATGAATAATTGTTCGATGTTCGCTACTTTAAGAAAATATTCTTAGCAATTTGTTTCCTTTTTTTTTAGATTTCCGTTGCGAAATTGAGAGCTGTGCAACAAATGGATACATCAAGTAAGAAGATTAAATTGGACACCGAAAGAAAACACAAAAGTTTGTTCTGTGCATTTTAAATCAGGCTGCTTTAGATAAGATTAATAACCATAAAATGGTATAATAGATCTGTAGATAGTTTGAGTAGGGAATTAAAAATGTAAAATTCATATATTTTAGTATAGTTTGAACATTCTGTATGAAATGAATAAACTGAAAATGAAAATATGTTTTTTTAATAAATACCTTATACAATGTTCGCTTCTCCTTTGATTACAGTCTTTAATCAATGTCATTTTAATTAACAGAAGCAATATTTATAAAGGTCCTCATAATCATTGAGGCCACAGAATTGTGGAGTAAAACCCAGAGTCCACAGAGATCTGTTTTGATAAATTTTAACTCAGAAAGTATTATAATCATGATAAATCACCATTACATTTGCTAAAAGAATTCGGAAATAAAATTTTCTCATTCATTTAAATAGAGAAATGAAAATAATTTTTAGGGTTAATCAAGTCAGTCGCAGACAAAGTTTGTCTCTTCATATTCAATGTGACCATCTCCCCCATCCCCTGGTCACCAAATTTTATATAGAATACAGTTTTAATTACCAGAAGCAATAAGTCTAAATTGAAAAAACTGTAATTAAGAAAAGTTTTTAAAAAGTTTTTTTTTAAGTTTTTAAAGTTAGGCTACAGGATTTTGGAGTAACAAAACCCATGTTGCACAGATATCTAATAAGAAAAATTTTAACCTAAATACATTTGTATTCTGCTGTAATAATCGAAGCCATATTTTGTAAAACAATAAAAAAATACCTCCTCAGCAGCTGCTTGCCACAGAGGTCTGACAGGAGCCTGTCAGTTTATATGCCACATTAGGAGATCTGAGAAGATGGCAGGACCTCAGCAGAAACATCCATGCCTTAACTCGGGGCTCGAACTCAGGTCCCTTAGATCAGTAGCCAAGCGCGCTAACCACTCGGCCACGGGAGGTGTTATAGGTATTTAAGAAAAACTTTTTTTAGGATGAATTGGCTCAGTGATATATATAGTTCAACCTACCCCCCCCCCACACCCTTTTTTGTTACAGAATCTTTAAATAGAAAATAAATTTAATTAACAGAAAAAATTATGGATGTTTCAGCTGAAAGGTTATTTAAATTTTTTTGAGACCACATGATTTTGGGTTGTTTTACCTCTGAGCAGCATTTTTTTTGCACACAATGAGCTAAATCGCCCGATCACAAGGACCCAAAAAATTGGGGATGACTGGACCCACTGGAACAGCTGTTGAGAGACAGATGGTAGTCTCCCTTGTCTATCCAGTGTATTCTTTAATGTGCTCAGGGTATGGTTCTCCGGCACACAGAATCACATCTTAACTTACCATCCAACGGACGGCGGCCTTTCCGAGACCATCGGTGTCCCCTACTGACAATGGCGGGGGGTTTCGTTGAGATAGATCTCAACGGTGGTCCAGCTAGGACTCAAACCTGGGAACTGCAGATTATGAGCATGGTGTGCTACCGACTGAGTCTTTCCGCTCCACATAGGATTTTGGAATGAAACAAAACCCATGCTACACAAAAATTGGATTTGATAGATTTTTACCAAAAAGTATTATTATCAATGTGATAAGAGGGGATTTACATTTTAAAAATAATTCAGGTATAAAATGTTAAAAAAATAATTGGTGTGTTAATATTCCTCCACTGTGCAACATGGGTGTGCTAATGAACTATTAGATTTAAAAGCACACAGATTTGCATACAGAAACACTGTAATATTCTAACATTAAATAATGAGAATCTGTTATTTGCCTTGTAACAGTTCACATATGATAATTCTAAAAGCAAGGGGTTTTCCCAAGACATAGAACTGAATATGAAACACGCCTGATTAGTGAATAATTATTTGGCTATTGCATTAAGTAGTACTACACATTTCCTACAAGGAGTGCATTTAGGTTGTGAACTGTATTCCAGTTTGCATAGTTAAATTGATACTTTTGGTTTTACTTCTTTATTTGAATTCATCAAGAAACGGGTGAAATTTTTTGTGACAATATTTTTGTAGCAAATTCCTTTGCACATTAACCTTGGAACATCTTTAGTTTTGGTGCCATTATTCAACAAGGAAAAATTTTGCATCCGCTATGGCTGATGCATCGAGGAAATAAAAGGTATTGAATGGCACCAGTTTTTGCTATTTATTATTTACTGTTTAAGAACTGTTTGTGTTAAATATTATTTATCCTCCAAATCTTAATTTTTCTAAGGAGTTTAGAATGAATGATATAGATATGATCATTGACAAAGTCAATTATGCTACATTCCCCCATTAAGGATGACATCTTCTTCAGATAGGATAATGTTTGGTCATTACTTTGCTGCTTATATTCCAGTTTTTGCTACATCAATTAACTTATAGACAAGCATATATTTTTTTTCATCAACCATACTTTTTTTCACTGAAAATTAGTAACCTCACTTCATTCGTAAAAATTTGCCATTCCTTTCTCACCGAAGGCACAGCAGGGATTAGCAGTTGAGACTTGAACCTCAGGTTACATGGCTGACACACACACTAGTGTCAGAGTCAACCTCCACTACAATTACTATAGCATAGCTAAGTATATTATTATTTTTAGAATTACTGAATCATGAATTTTTAAATTAATAATCACTAAAAAGTGGGACAAAAGTTATTTTGATTGTCACATAAATTGCATATTCTGTAATTTTTAGTTACGTTACAAAGACATTAGATTAACATATAATTTTTAGAATAATTAATATGAATTTTATAATAGAATTTTCATATCATTCATAAGAACCCTTCATTGTTTTTAAACATATTGTTTATTTGATAATTCAATGTGAATATAAAATGTTAAAAAATTATTGAAAATTACATAACTCTAACACTTGCTATTTTCACAGTATATTAAAGAACAAATTGTAATAATTAATCTGTAGTTAAGTTGATTGTGATTACTATCTTAGTGCTTTCCATCATGTTGTTTTAATGTGACACAATACTTTTAGGTTGGTCAATGATCAAAGATATTTGCATGGAAATGCAATTCCGTCGATATTTGATTATCCTGAGCATCTTCAAAGGAGATTACTTAAGAAAAGTCAGAATAGAGGAAAACCCATTAAGGAATGATCACAGATTGTCCTCTCCAAAAAGAGAAGAGTCATGTTATCCTCTCATGGGGATTGTAACACAATTGGCTTTGCCAATGATCATACTTGCAGCCTCCCTATTCCTCGAAAACTCTTGGGAAAAATTCAGTATTTGAAAGATAAATTGCATTCAGCACAAACTAAATTAAAACAATCCAGAATAAAGCTGGAGAGAAGAGGGAACAAAATCAATTCCCTTGAAAAAGTCGTTCAAGACTTAAAATCTCAACTGTGTCCAAATACTACTTTACTTATTGAGCATACATTTGATAATGTTTTGAAACAGATGATAAAAGGTAAATGTGGTAAAGAGTATTTGGACTCTCTCAAAACATTTGCAGTTACCTTGCATTTTATTCAAGTATGTAAAGCATGTGATTTGTTACGCAGTTCTGTGAAGCTTTCTCACTCAGCTTCTGTAATGAGATGGGCTTCAAGCATTGACTGTAGTCCAGGTTTTATAGAACAAGCTTTGATAAACTAAAGGAAGAAGTAAAGGAAAAAAAAGGGTTCCTTGTATGTGTGTTTAATGCTTGATGAAATGTCTATTAAAAACAAGTTGATTGGGATGGTAAATCAGCTGTTGGTTACTGTGATTTGGGGCATGGAGCTTTAGAAGATGACAGCATCCCTCTTGCAAGTGATGTTCTTGTTTTCATGATTACAGCAATCAATGATTCATGGAAAATGCCTTTAGGTTATTCCCTAGTCAGTGGAGTTTTTGGTTCTGTTCTAGCCAATCTTATAAACCAATATCTCACAAGGATTCATTCTGCTGCGGCAGTGTGCATTGCTATAACATGTGATGAAGCATCATCTAATATTTCAATGTTTAAAGAACTGGGTATGAAAGGAAACCCTTTCCAATCATGGTTTAAACACCCTGCTGATGCTGGAAAAAACGTTTACTGTCTTTTAGATGCAGCACATATGTGAAACCTATACGCAATCTTCTTGTGGAAAAGAAAATTATTAGGAGCGAAAAAGGGCGAGTGAAATGGGAGCATATTGGAAAACTATATGCACTGCAAAATAATGAAGGTCTGCATGCTGCAAACAAACTTTTAGTAACGCATATTCAGTGGCAGCAGCAAAAGATGAAGGTAAAGTGGTTGCTCAGACTCTTGGTAAATCTGTAGCTGATGCATTGCAATTTTGCAGATATATTGGCATAAAAGAATTTATTGATGTTGATGCTACAATAGAATTTATAACACTTGTTGACAAAAAATTTTTGATTTGTTAAATTCATGCCACCCCATGGGAAAATGGACAAAAAGTCATATAAATCAGTAAATCAAAGCAGTTACCTTAACTACCATCAGTAAGGGGCTTCTATACAGTACTTAAAAAGCCTCAAAGACTCTCAGGGAAGAAATTTGCTGGAAACCAAAAGAAAAACTCCTATTTTTGGCTTCATTCTTAATATAATTGGCAGTAAGGGTATGAATGAAGATTATGTATTGGCAGATAAATCCCGTTTAAAATTTCTACTGACAAAAAAATTTAGTCAAGATCATTTGGAACTTTTTTTCCTCTATAAGAAATAGAGGAAAAACAGTAATAACCCTTAGTGCATTGCAGTTCAAACATGCATATAAGAAATGCCTTATAGTTGCAATTGAACCATCAAAGTTTGGCAACTGTGAAAACAACAACACTGTAAGTAATATGATTGATTTTAAAGATGTACAATTAAAGAACAACGTGAAAGTTCTATCTTCAAGTTTGATTTTGGATTTTGATCACTGTTATGTTCAAGAGCGTGAGCCCTTTACATTATATTGTGAAAATATCATTGAATACATTGCAGGATGGGTAGTCAAAAGTTTAAAAAAAAACAAAGTGTGTAGAGTGTATTGATACACTATTAGGAAAGCAAGAGCCTTTAATAACATCTCTGATTAATTTGAAACAAAGGGGAGGATTGCAGCATGCCTCAAGGGATGTTATAATTCTTTGTCAAACAGCAGAGAAGGTTCTAAGGAATATTTCTGATGAAGAAGTTAAAAATGGGAAAAATTTATTACTTCAATTGAAGATATCAACTTTGTCCATGATAAGAGATAAAAATGTTTTCCGTGGTAGTCATTTGTTCAATTCTACCGAGCTATTATTGTTATCACTAATCTTTATTTCAGTATAAAGATAAGTACTATCAGCTCATAACAAATACAATTCCACAATAACACACTATATAGAATCTTGTGAAATGTTTTCAAAAATTTTTAACACAATTATTCAAGTATGATTTAATTCTTTGTGCTTTTTTTTAAAAAAAAGACAAGAATATGGGATATTTATATATTAGAGGAACACTTTGAATACTGCACAACACTCAGTGGCCATTGAATCCTAAACATCTGATGCCATGTTATGTCAATGAGAAGTTAATACTGAAGCTTTTTATTCTCAAATAAGTACTTTGGGTGGAAATGTGAATGAAGATAATCAGAAGATTTAGTTGATATTTGTTTTTTAAATTAAAGCTTATAAATTTTGATTTTTCAGTTATGAAAATATGAATATTCAATGCGAACAATGTATTAGAAAAACTACTAAAAATTAATAAAAAAAAGGATAATTTCAATAATCATCAGAGTTTTTATAATTTTCTTAAAATGCTTTTGCTGGTAAAAGTTTTAATTATTATAGCCATTTAAATATTGAATGAATATTGTTAAAAACTGATATTTAAATTGATTTGATTGGGAAAGTTAATTTTTTTTTAGCTATATTTTCCTATAAAGATTTATTTTAGAAGTTGATGCAGCTATTTTTGAAGCTCTATGACAATATAACATGGAGTGGGATGATCATAATTCAATGACCATTCCTTAGTGTCATGTCATTTTTTACATGCAAGAAATATGCTAGTAGTATCATCACAACCGGGCATGTCCCCACTGGTGCTTTCCCCCTTTGACATCACCGGTTGGACTTTGACCCCTATGTCGCAACTGTCCACGTTGCCTTCTCAGATTGAACTTTGACCCCTATGTCGCAACTGTCATGGGATATGGCACCACCACCCAGTCGCGTGATATGTTGCAACTTCCTGGACTTTGACCCCTATGTCGCAACTGTTCACGTTGCCTTCTCAGATTGAATTTTGATCCCTATGTCGCAACTGTCATGGGATATGACACCTGGTCGCGCTTGGAAAGACCGCGGTCCGTCGGATGAGACGTTAAGCCGTGACCATACCCTGTGAACATTCAAGAACACGCTGAATGGCCTTGACGGGAGGCTACCATCTGTTTCCCAACAGCTGCTCCAGTGGGTTTCCTCCCCCAACCTTCTCTGAGCCTTCGGGGTCCACGTGACCTGGCCATTTAGCCCATTGTGTGCAAAAAAAGTGCCACTCAGAGGTAAAACAACCCAACAACAACAACCCGGTCGTGCATCTTATTAATATTCATAATTCATATTTGACTCCCCTTTATTAAAACCCGTGGCGCCATCTAGTATATATAATGAGTACTATTTTTAGAAAAACCCTCGATTTTAGCCGTAATTTTCCAAAGACCTTGAAAAAACCCCAAGGTCACGGTCATGCGCACAAACGGTGTTGACATGTCTTTCACAAGTGTTTATCAGTTAGCGGATGTGTAAAGGTCACGGTTCTGGGTGTATATAACGGACGGAAAAGTTCTAGCATTTATTCTGAGCTACGTGTTATAGTTGTCACCATGGATTTTGGTTTTTGGACGAGTGACGAGGAGGACTCCGGCTACGGAGCGACCCTCAACACTCAGGACGTGTATCCGACGGTTGTCACATCGACCTGTGGTTGTGCCCCCTCTGCCACCACCACCACCGTCACCAACTGTTAGAATGGAGCTACGCCCTGGACCTAGTGGTCCTATGCTTCAAGCTGTTCTTATTGACGATGACACACCACCACCACCTACAAGACTACGACGCCCTTTGGTTATGAAACCGCCTGAAACCTGGCCCCCTGGTCTACTGCAGAACGTCGTTCAGGACCTGAGACGTAAATGTCAGAGACGTCTTTAGTCGTGCCTGTGTGAAGTCATCAAGCGTTTGCTTTCCACCATCAGTATACGAATTAGGGTGAGTTTCAGAGTGGTTGTGAAACATGCATAATATCTGTATGGTTCTAGATCTCGACGGGTTTCGTGTAAAAGACCAATTCCTAGTGCGTGAACTTGGATATACAACTCGGAACGGGAAATGCGGTGTCTATCGGTTCAATCTTCGACATTACCAAGCTTTGTCGATAAAAGACAGGAAGACAGTCAACTACGTGTCTAAATATGTGTTAGGCCTACCCTTTCATCCTCTACCTAGCGAAAAGGTATGGACCTTAGATCATGTTCCTAACATCGTGAAATATGCTAACAAACTTGCACGTACTGAATAAGCTACTGTGGTGGCTTACAAAGGAGGAGATGTGGAAAGAATTCTCTTGGAGCAATTAAATCTTCCTAGCGTTAATCTTGAACTTTACGGACGTCCCAAATATTGTGAACTCCGAAACGTTTCTGATTTCGAGTGTGGATATCACACAGGAAAGGGAGTCCACTGCTCTTTAGCCAAAACAGCTGCTTTTCTTGGATGGATTGATCGACGTCTCAAGTATTGAGAACATGTTACAACAAGTGTTGCATCACCAGGCATTCGCTTATTGGTCAATCACGTTATCGGTATAATTATCGTTCCTGTTTCAAGAGGGCGCTGCTATCCCACGTTAAATAGGTGGCGACCGTCGAGTGCGTCATTGTTCACGATGCAGGCTAGCAATCCAGATGCGTGGTGTCTCGGTGAAGATGTTTACGTCGTGCCTGCGCTGTTCAAAAATAAGTTTTCTGTGCATGTACGTCGCTACAAGAAATGTGAAAATGGTGAACTCATCTACCCTACACATGTGGGGGTCACCCTCTCCATACCTGAATGGGAGGCTTTGTGTGCCATGGTGCCCCACATAGAGGATCAAGTGAAAACCGGTTCTGATCAACAGACATGGTGCAAATACATGTGACACAGCGTGCAGAGCAGCGGCTCTCCAGTATGAAGCACATCGGTTGACAGGCAGCGGTTGCAGGTACCCTTGCAAACGTGACCATTATTATAAGCTTTTAAACAATTCGGGCAGAACATTTTACTGCCGAAAAACCCAGCAGGTTTAGTTATAACATCGTAATGTCCCTTGTTAAATAATAAATAAAGATTATTCTCACCTTCAGGACCGATGAAAATGGGTAAAAAGGTGTCGTCAGCAGAATAAACAATGATCCAGAATTGTGTGAGGTGCGTCTGAAATAGATGCACTTCATGTAGACCACAGGGACCGACAGGAATCCCAGCAGCCAGATGGAGTTGATGAGCTAATTTTGCCTGTTGTGTACAACGATAATCGCTGATTGACACATAGTTGTTAGGCAGGCCTTTGTTTTTTAAGCAGAGCTCTCGTGTGATGACGAGAGCTCTTGCCAGACAGATCATGTCGTTGTACACAATTCTTAAGACCGCTTTCTTGCTCTTCACAAAAGATTGAACATTGGAGAGTTTACGCTTCTCAGGGCCGGTGCGACCACTGCCTTGGCGCTCGATGTTTGCACAGACGAAATCGAATTCTAGCTTGCTGTGGCTACCAAGAGATTCATTAGATTGAATCACACGTTTCAGCGCAGTCATGAATCGTTCCGCTGTTAGTTCATTTCGGCGGATTAGACTTAAGTTCACACGGTTCTTCAAGTCAGATGAACGAAAATACAATAAAACGTGGCTGTAATCACCGGCGGGGACCACATCTTCAAGGATTTTCGCGTGCACGTTGTGTAGCACCAGAAGGAAATTGTGAGCTTCAATATTCTCCATCCCTCCAAGCCGCATACTTGTGGATACGAACTTTGTCTTAAATTTCTTTAAAACTCCTCACGTTATTGATGGTGTAGTGAGGTGTGACAGTTGCAGTACTCGCAGCAGGAACCGAGAATGCAGAGCTGACGTCACGAGCGCTTGAAGAACCCGGAAGTGATCCAATGGGCTCGCAGGAACGTAGGAGCGGATACTAGCTTCCCCAGCGGCGGCGTGCAGTTAATGAGAGTTTTTTGGCTTTTGAAACGCTTTTCCACCGAGTTGGATGGCTGGAACCTCAGGTGATGCAGGACGCTTGGTAACGTCGTCCCACAGACATACCGAAGCAAGCAGGTTTTCAAAGCAGTGGGCTACGTCCTTTCTCTCAGCAGCCATCTCCGTAGCATACGCAAATTCTCTAATAGTTGACATCTCTCTGTCAACGGTAGACTGGGAACGGAGAGCAAAACTTTCTGACAGCAGATGGATAACCAGTTGCACTGAATGACGAAGGATGTGTTGGCTAGCGCTTATATAGGGTCAATCAATGACCTTTGATACGTCTTTCGACATGATCAAGGTCACCAATAACTGATAACGCCCTCGTGAGATACAATGTAAACACCGGAATTCTATTTTTAATGAAGGAAATTAAAGTGACCTTGTCACATACACATCCTGCTTGTTGCGAAATACCATCACACGATTTGATGAAAGGTCGAACTTGCAAAATATGTGTAAAAGAACTGCAACACCCATTCGGATCGTTGCTATTAAAAAAAAGTTTAGAGGACTTGGAAAAATTTCAGATGAGGGTAGAAGTTAAAAATTTTTTAATAACGCAGGACTTAACCATCCGTCAATAAAACATTGTCTAGTGCTGAACGTTTGTTCTAAAGCGGGACTTTTATGACACCCATACAGGTCAATCCATATTACCCCTCAATATTTTACATAATGACGAATAAGTTTTAAATCAGATTTTTTTTTATTAATTTTTTACCCAATGATATTTTCTGTTGGACAGTCTTTTAAAACAGTTACTGTAGAATAGTACTTCTAGTAAAAGCGCGACAACCAACAGTCACGGAGTTAAAAGAAATAAGTGTTACTGAAAAGGACTTAAAATACGACGGTTATAAAAATACGTATATTAATGTGAAAGGACTATCGGGGTTCATTATAAGAAATGCGTATACGCAGAAAAAAGCTAGTTATAAAGAATACGAAGGTTGTAAAAACGTAGGATAATAAAAAACCTACGTTAATATCTGAAATAAAAAACTCAAGCTGTAAGAAAGAGACACGTAATTTATACAGTTATACCCCGTTTGAGACACATCTAAGCCACATCATCATGTAACAAGGCATAATCGAGTGCGATAACGCTACAGTAATTAACACCGAGGTAGCGGGTTCAAATCTCGGCATTGGAAGCATTTTTTTTTTAAATACATTACACGCACTAAAGTTATAGGTCACCATATTACCCCTTTTTACATAATGACGAATAAGTTTTAAGATTTTTTTCCTTTTATTAATTTTTTTTACCCATTGGTATTTTCTGTGGGACAGACTTTTAAAACTATAGATTTGTCCTTCTTCTAGTCACGGAGTTCATTATAAGAAATACGTATACGCTGAAAAAAGCTAGTTATAAAGAATACGAAGGTTGTGTAAAAAACATAGGATAATAAAAAACCTAGGTTAATATCTGAAATAGCTCCTTAAACTGTAATAAAGAGATACGTGATTTATAACAATGGGCTATACCCCATTTGAGACACATCTAAGCCACACCATTAAGTACAAGGCATAGTCGAGTACGATAATGCTCCAGCTATCGGTAGCGAGATCAAATCACGCTGTCGAAAGGAATTTTTTTAAAATACAGACTAAAAATAATATGAACTTGGATGACACCGGTTAAATGCGCAAAAACTGATTTGTAATGGGTCAACCTTTAAAGAGGGGATTAAAATATAGGTCAACAGGGTCTTTAGAGAGAGGGCTTAAAATATAGGTCAACCAGGAGGTCTTTAGAGAGAGGGCTTAAAATATAGGTCAACCAGTGGAAATCAAGAAAAATCGAGACTATTCGAGAAGGGGGGCTTAAAATATAGGTCAACCAGGGGAAATCGAGACTATTCGAGAAGGGCGCATCACCGGTTGCGACATAGGGATGAAAGTTCAATCTGAGAAGGCAACGTGGACGATTGCGACATAGGGGTCAAAGTCCAGGGCGGTTGCGACATATCAAGCGACTGGGTGGTAGTGCCATATCCCATGACAGTTGCGACATACGGGTCAAAGTCCAGGAAGTTGCGACACAGGGGTCAAAGTCCAAAGCGACCTCGCACTTGGGGCCGGTGACGTCATAGGGGGGAAAGCACTGTGCAAAGGGGAAACGGTATAATGTGATGATACTACTTATGCTATATTGAACTTTTAAGAAACAAAAAAATCTAGTTCTGAACATGTCTACTGATACTTCCAATTCCATATTTCTTGGGCATTAAATTATTGCGGCCTGTTTAAATTAATATATTTTTAAATGAACATATTCACAATGGCAAAACTTTTCAAGTAGTGAAAGCTAAAGAACATTATTTTACATTGTAATTGTCAGGTAGGTATTATTAGAAAATTAAAGATGAAATTGTAATTGATAGAATCATCCTTGGGATAAAAAATATAATGAGGATAGAGTGCTAAATGAACTTATTTTCTATTCCAGGTGATCTAAAACAAATGTGGTATTTACTTTTTTCCCTCGCTATCATTACAGATGTTAAAATTCTCCGGTGTGTAATTTTAGCCTGAATTCATTTACAGCCCATTCTGAAATGTACTATTTAGGCTTTCAAAATTTGAATGTATAGAAAATACCACGCTAAAATTGCGGCTTCTCGGTACGATTCTTATCAAACATGTTTATCTGTTTTAACACATATATCATTGTTTTTCACAATATCGCCGAAGCTTTCAAATTGTCTCGCAATGGCCGCCATATAAGTAGTCTATGTATTCTAGGTCGTTGGGTTCAGGCCGTTAGTACCTTTCAGGGAGATATTCTCACACATGAAGAGGAACGAAAGGGGAGGACTGCCAAATCAGTCTGGATTATTGTTTTAGACTCCTGTGGAAAAGTTTTCCTTTTTTCCACCCTTGCTGAGGAGTGGTCAGCTTCACAGGGTTTCAATGTTGACAACCCAAACCAATCGGACAAGATGTGATTTTGATTTCGGATTTTTGACTTTATGAACTGGTGAACTTCTGCTGAAAGCAAATCAACAGATATGTTTTCTATTGTTATGTGAGTTGCCAGCCCGAAGTGAACTGATTTACAAGATACTTTACATCTGCTGGCA
The DNA here is from genome assembly GCA_038380435.1 of Ryuthela nishihirai. Classification (NCBI taxonomy): domain Eukaryota; kingdom Metazoa; phylum Arthropoda; class Arachnida; order Araneae; family Heptathelidae; genus Ryuthela; species Ryuthela nishihirai. The sequence continues at coordinate 14,078,170 of JAWZYU010000004.1, forward strand.
GATGATTTTAATCAAAAGGTATCGCAGGTACCTGAAACTTTTGAACTAGTTCTTTCATCGCGAATCCTAAACTGGAGTAATTTGTCTTAGCTGCCAGCTTGTTGGTACTCGAAAAAGTAAGACGGATTAAAAGGGTAAGATGGTAAAGAACTCCATAATATGTTTCAGTTCCTATCAGCATGGTGGCTGCAGCTCCTAGTAAACAGAGAACTGATCTGAGTCCCATACCTGCGATTAGGGGGATATTTGATACTGGTCATAGGTCTCTCAATAAATTATATCTACAACAACTTGAAATGTGGGGACTTTTAACAGAGATTATACTCTGGAAAGTTTGCACACAGGAATTCTAGTGGTATAAGGTGAACGTTTTGGGCTTGCAAGAGACCAGGTGAACAGGCTAACTCTTAAATTTCTCTTTTCAGGATGTAAGAGGGCAAACACCTGTAAGGTGTAGATATTCTTCTCGTCAGGGAGGCCAGTGATGTTTTTCTAGGATAAGACTGCATTAATGAATGTTTTCTTATAGCTAAATTTAAACCAGGGATTAGAGACTTGAATGCTATCTGTTGCTATGTCACACTGAGGAATCAGGTGAGAATGAGAAAGATAGGTTTTAGGTTGCATAGGAATATTATAGATTTTTTTATTAATTAAGAGCAAGTGGTATAGTTTTTGAGGAACACTAGTTGCTTAGGAGAGCTGAAATTCAATGCGACCATTATCTTGTTAAAAGTATCTTGCTTGAAGTATTCTTACAACTGAAGTATCTCGTTAGTAAAGTGTTAAAAGTAACTTCCAACTAAAGCTTAACAATATTCCATTAAAGCTAAACGAAATTCTGTTAGCTCTGAAGTTCCGAGACCCTCAGGTATCCAAATCTTATCATAATAGGTTATTCAGTCATTAAGACAATCATCATTCTTTTATTACTGAGGTTGGGAATGAATGGGACAATTTTAAACCGGCTATTTTTTAAACCAGTAGTACTGTTTTGAGTAAAATAGATGGTAGAAGGCAGAGTCATTTGAGTGATAAGGCTTTGCAGCTCATTTCCGATAGTAGAGACTGCAGATCTGAGTCAAATTATTATATTAATCTTATAGACATTAACATAAAACATTATAGAGAATTTATTGTTCGCGTAAATAATGAGTTTAAGCTGCTAAGGAACTTTGGCTTGATAGCCTGGCCGATGGTGCAGATACAGGTGCTAGATAACACGAAGTTGGGTTGTTTAACCTCTCAGAGGCACTTTTTTGCACACCGTGGGCTAAATGGCCAGATCTCAAGGACCCCGAAGGCTCAGAGAAGGTTGGGGGAGGGGACCCATTTCACAACTGGTGAGAAACAGATGGAAGCCTCCCGTCAAGGCCATTCAGCGTGTTCTTTAACGTGCACATTTAACGTTCCATCTGACGGACAGCGGCCTTTCTAAGTCCATAGGTGTCCCCTACTGACCGTTTGCGGAAATAAATATCCCAGCTGGGATTCGAACCTGGAACTACAGATTACGAGCCTGGAGCGATACCGGCTGAACCACCCCCGCTCCGCTAGAGAACATAATAACAGAGAGTGGTATCAGACAGTTAGCATTTTATGAAAGTGAAAACAGGTCATACAGGTATTAAGGGAAACAGAACGAAATACGGTTTTTACTCAAATTGTCCGGGGTTTGTAAAGTCATCTAAGAATCCATGTTAAATTGTTAATTCTCTGCATCAGTTATGGCTAGTACAAAGATGTATACAATTTTTTAGAAACAAATTTTCCTTTTAAAAGCGGAAGTAAGATATTTCAAGTACAGATGGATTATGGAACTAGTTGATAAAATTATCCAGATTCTTAGAAGTAATAAGCATCTTGAGATAATTTTCTCTACAATAGGTAAAGAATGGTGTAATTGAAATCTGATGGCAATAGCATGTATAGGCTGAAGATTGAACTGAGCTAAATTTTGGTATGGATTGTCAGAAATTTGTTGACTTCATTGAGCTTGAGGAGATCAGTCTGCGAAGGTAGATTAGGCAGGAAAATTTACGCTGCAATAATTTTTACCCGAATTTATAAGCCCTATAGCTTGTTAAACAGGTATAAGAGTTGGTGCTTTAATTATTATAACAATTTTATTGTTAATCAATCTCCTTGTAAAGGAATTGAATAATTTGTATAACTACAAATAGAAATAAACAGAGGTTTATGTTGTAACTAAAAAACGAATTTCTATTAATAACGCCTCTGACAAATTTGATGCTCCTGTCTGCATATATATCTCAGTTGATTTGAAAAAATGGCAGTTATCTGTATTAGGTTTATAAGAGGATTGATCACAATTTTCTCTTATTGCTACTGATTTTGTTGCCTATTTTAATTTCGCTGTCTGCTCGTGATCCAACATAATCAATCCTTCTTTATCGAAATTCAGAACTCCTTCTTTACCTAAATGCAACACGGTTTGTTGTGAAACTGACTTTTAAGAAGATAAAATAGGAAGTGGTGCAAGAATTTTCACATTAAAACAAGCTATCCGACATTTGAATAAACCAAATTTAATTAAGAAACATTGAAAATTTTAGTCAGTGCTATAGCAATATATTCAAACTTTACGGTCGTGATTTGGACGTAGTAGCTTGTCCTGTTCTTATGTTTAGACACAGAGCGAATCTAATGGTATAAAACTAGACTCGATCTACCTCGGTTTGACCAAAGCGTTTAGATAAACAATTTAAAATTTTATCAATAAATGACAGAGGTTGCTTTCTTGCAAAATGAAGCCTAGCCAATTTTTTTCACACACAGCTTCAGTTTAAACCTGAAATATTGACTCCCATACTTCTACATGACAGTAAAAGTATTTCGTTTTTGCATTCTTTATATCGAATTTTATGGAAACATTTTCTGATGTTTATATATAAGTTATTCAAAATATGATTAATGCAGTACATAATGTTTGCTGATACTCGTTTGATTCTGAATAACATTTATTTTTAGTATTTGAAATTTACGGTTCGGCACACCTCTGGTTAAAACTTTTCGAAAACGTTTCTTCTTTATTTTATTACCTTTATTCACTTAAAAGAGTATTTTTTTATATTTTAGAAAATTAATTTAGCACTGAAATATTTTTTTTAATAAATGGGGTTAATTTTTCTTATTACTAAAACTTTAAAAATTATTATTGCTCACTTACCCATAGATTCGTCCATACTTTTTATATTTTTCTATTTCCATATCAGGAAGTGCCTGAAAAAGCAAATGCGAAACTGTACACTAAAATCAATAGGAATAGGTAACAAATTATTATCATATAGTATATCAATGTTCTATATCATATATACAGTTTCATTATAAAATGATATCCATATATTAAAATGCAATTTTGGTAAATAATTAAGCAGCAAACCTAATTGCGTATCTAAAATATAAAGAAACTCACAAAGTATCCTTGTTGTGACGGCGTGGAATTACTATCACATGGTGGTAATGACTCATTTGATCACATGTCCTGAATGCTAAATTTCCACTGGATTGGTAAGAAATTATGGACTTCGTACAGAGAGGCAACTTGAAAAGCTGTTGAAAATCTCTTGAGAACTGTTGATTTGACATCATTGGACTATTTTTTTCAAATAGTAGAAAAGTTCGAAATCTTGAACATGGAATCCAGTTCGGGGCTTAATTTACATAGCAAACAAACGATCGAGAGTAAACACTTTTGTCTTGAACGTTTCAATAGTCAATTTTATATTTTGAACGTAATTTTGAAACATTTTCTTACTTTCCCCAAATTTTCTGACACTTCAACATCCATGTTGAGAAAGCTAAAAAGAGTTCAAATAATAAAGATTTGGTTCAACTTCTAGGTTAAATTACTTGCAGATGAAGCAGTTCTGCGAAATCCAAAACTGTATCGATGGACAAAAAGAAAACTGAATAAGTTCATTTTAAATCGCTTAATTTGAATTAAAAAAATTAGTCTCAGTTGACAAATTCCTTACATGTCTACTTTCGATTGTTGAGAAAAATTATTTCAGCAATTTTTCGTCATGACTTTCATTTCGGTGAATACATGTGGCGAAACGGGAATTACACATATCACTACGATTGTCCTTTTTTGAGAAATTTTCCAAATCGTGGCATATCTAAATATTCACCTGAAATATACAGTATTTAGTTGAATACAATGATTCCAAAATTCTACGATACAAAGACAAAAGCTCTGTATTGCTGGTTGTTCACACATGTGGTTCAATGAAGTTTGGTGTCTTTTTCTGCAGGTAATCGACATTTAATTTTGCTCTGTGAACAGTATTACCAACTTTCTGGAAAGTGTGTTCTCCAAAACTGAAGAAAGGAATAATATCCGCCAACAGAAATAAAGGTTTGTAATTACACCATGGAGTTCAGGACCAGAATAATTAATAAAGATTGATCAGAAATACTAACATCTGTTAAAAGACTTCGTAATACTGTGAAGTTAGATACAGCTGGATCATAGTCAATTCCTAGTTTTTTCCAATAGTTATTGTTCCGGTTTGAATACCTGGAAGAAAAAAGAATAACGATGAAAGCATTTTTTGGGTTTAACTTTACATTTCAATGCGTTGCTTTTTACTTAATTGATACTCAAGTATAATCTGAATTTTCCTCAATAGTGGAGAAAAGTAAGGAAAACAAAATCGTGGATAATACGCAAGTCATTTATACATAATGCATGAAAGCATTATTTGTGCATTTTGATAAAAGCGTAACTCATGATTAACAGGTGTGCAATGCTTACAAAGCGATTGAAACATAACAAAAAATACATGCATTCATTATAATTTATCTATAATTATAGATTAAGCATTCAGAATTGTAAAAGTTGAATAACATTTGGCTCAAAATTGACTGCATAGTTCAAAATCAGAAAAACAAGTCTTGAGGTGTCTTCAGGGTATTTTACCCTTTATAGTACGCTAATTATTAGGAACCAGCTGAACGTACCCGGCGCTGCCCGGGTGTCACTTTTAACTTTCTTCTTTTTAACGTTCTTTTTACTGCACCAAAGGCAAATTTTGTAAGTACCCCCCCCCCCCCCCCAAAAAAAAAAAATTAGAAGATTTTCAACAGGAAGAAATTTGCCCGGGGTTGAATTGCATCGTTGTCGACGCCAGCGAGCTCTGTCATAGCCCGTGGCTAAGTTTTTGGTAAGCTATCGAGATTTTTATTTCTCTTACCACAGATTTTGCCGTCCTATGGCTCCCGTTATATTCGTCCGCACTGTCCAAATTTCCTGCACAGCGTCCTCCGTGTGCCCCGCTCGTTGGTTTAAAAATCAGGTTCTCACTTGGCCCGTGGTTTCGTTTCTACACAAATTGTGACAGCTTGTGCATCACTTATAATCTGCATATTTTTTGTTTCGTGAATAATGGTTAATTTTGTATCTCCGCCCCCCCCCCCCGACATTTTATGACAATTTGAACACGAAGAATTTCCCGATGTCGCAAAGGTCATTGCTGACTCGGCGCCCGTGACAAAAGATCGAGATATTTCGTTAGATTTTGGCATTCTGTAATTCCCGACATTCTTCACGGATAGGTCCCAAATTTCGTCCTCATGTTCCCCCTGCTCGACCCCATATTTGGTTAGAAAATCAGGTCACTAGCTGCAATGGGACGCGTAAATAATGCTTTTGGAATTGTGGGAAATCTGGAAACGGCATCAGATTTGCAGCAGAGGAGTTAAATGCTATTTTAACTTTTACTTTCGCAGTAAGGGAACAATAAATGGCAACAGTAAACATGACAGCGATTCTCGTTTCCTGTAGGAATAGCATGGTAAATATATTTGCTTCTAGCAAGCCCCCCTTTTGAACTTTCGACCTGAAATTTCGCACTGCAATCCGGACCACAACTTGAAATTTTCTCTGAAAATTTGGAGAGTGTACGTCGATTTCCCGGTAAGTTATGGCTGCCACAGACAGACACACACACACACACAGAGACACCTTTTATTATATAAATATCCAGTTAATCAATTTTTTTTTAGAATCAGATGTAAAAAAGATGCATAGAAAACTGCAAGTTTTGAAGGTGACCAGTTACCGAAAGGGGCGGGGTGTCTCAGTCAGTAGAGCGCCAGGCTCATAATCTGCAGTTCCCAGGCTTCGAGTTTCACCTAGGTCAGCGTTGACATTTATCTCTGAAAAACTCTCTGCCCATCCCTCGTTCAGTAAGGGACACCTATGGGCTTGCAAAGATCGCCGTTCGTCGGATGGGACATTAAGTCGAATCCGCATGTGGGGGGATAGAACCCTACCCTGTGTATGTTAAAGAACAACTGAATGGCCTTGACGAGAGACTACCATATGTTTCCTAATAGTTGTCCAGTGGGCCCCCTTCTCTGAGCAGCCGGGGTCCTTGTGACCTGCCTATTGTGTGCCAAAGAGTGCTGCTCAGAGGTAAAAACAATGAAAATATTGTTGCGGATTACAAAAATGGATAGTCACTGAGCGTGAGTATTAAAAACTATATTGTAAAACCAAATTCAATACAAGTTAAATTGTTACAAAGAAAATATGGATGAAGTATCTTATAAACAAATCAACTATTAACCATATACAAGTCATCAACCTTCCTGCGCAGAGCACACAACATTAGCTCTGTCTATTCCACTAAATATTACCTTTTTACTTGATTACCATGTCGCTTGAACATCTTCATACACAAACAAAATCGTCCTGTGCTAGTTCGCTAAATCACACTAGCAGAACCATACGACCGTCCGCGTACACATCACATAAAAGATACCACTTTTATACTTCCCGCGTACACATCACATAAAGATAATTCTTTATACTTAACGCGCACTGTCTCAGAACAGCTAACCGTCCATTTTCGAACTCTCGACTATTACACACACGACCGTATTACGTCATTTAACTTTATTACGTCATTTAATATGCGATAATCTACACAAAATCGTGTAGATCCATCCTTTTTCTTGACAAGAACTACTGGTGATGTCCAGGGACTCTGTGATGGTTCTATAATGCCCTGAGCTTCCATGTCCTTTATGAGTTGTTCCGTCTCCTCTCTTTTTTGCCAATGGAAGACTTCTTGCAGGCAGATGGACTGGAGGAGAATCACCAGTGTTAATTTTATGTTCTGTCAGGTTAGTACGGCCATAATCATTTGATGTGGCAGAAAAAATGTCAGAAAATTCTTTTAATAGGTTCTCGGCCTTAACAGCTTGGTTTTCAGTTAATATTCGTTTTGTTTCTCTCCATAATTCAATAAGATGAGGTGGGATGTCTGTACGATTTTGATTTGGATCAGTAACTTCTATTTTATTTATACTTGTTACACAGGTAGCAGCTTCACATTGCTAATTCTTCATCTTTTTTTAACATTCTATTGGATTTGTTACAGTTCATCACTCTGATAGGAATCTGTTCTTTATCTATTCTGACTAAAGTCCTTGCAACCAGGATATCATGAGCAAAGGCTCCTTTACCAGAGGCATCAGTAACTGCCAATCGGAAGGCCCCAGAAGTCTCCGCCCGGAAGTGTCCGCGGAAGTTTTGCAGTCTGTTCCAGAAGGAACAGACTGCAAAACTTCCGCAGCAGAATTTCTTAAGGAAGCTGCAAGAAAGCTAGCCTTTTGGAATTCATTCCACTCATTGGCTCTAGCGATAACTTCAAATTGTGTTTTAAATACTATCCAAGATGATTGACCATCATATGTAGAAGGTTTAGCTGTATTTCTAGTGATATGTGTAATAACATTATTTTCATTAGAATTACTATTATCACAAGCAGAAGGTAATATTTCATTTCTCAAAATCTGAAACTGGCGTTCACAATCAGTTTTTACAATTTCAATTTCATGTTTATAATCTAACTTAACACTATCAAGATCATCTTTTACACTATTTAGTTCGGTCATAAAGTCCTTACACTTATCAGAAATCTTATCAATTTGAGAAGCCACTTCAGCTCTCATCTCAGTATTTTGTGCGGCCATTTTGGCTTTCAAGTCACCTATTTTATCGCTTTGGGCAGCTATATCACTTTTAATATCAGTCATCTGTGTTGCCATATCGCCTTTCATATCAGTCTTCAGCTTTATTAACTCATCCATACTTCTAGTGAAAGGCATTTAATTAAATTATCCCACTTCTGACACCAAATGTTGCGGATTACAAAAATGGATAGCCACTGAGCGTGGGTATTAAAAACTATATTTTAAAACCAAATTCAATACAAGGTAAATTGTTACAAAGAAAATATGGATGAAGTATCTTATAAACAAATCAACTATTATCCATACACAAGTCACAACCTTCCTGCGCAGAGCACACAACATTAGCTCTGTCTATTCCACTAAATGTTACCTTTTTACTTGATTACCATGTCGCTTGAACATCTTCATACACAAATAAAATCGTCCTGTGCTAGTTCGCTAAATCACACTAGCAGAACCATACGACCGTCCGCGTACACATCACATAAAAGATACCACTTTTATACTTCCCGCGTACACATCACATAAAGATAATTCTTTATACTTAACGCGCACTGTCTCAGAACAGCTAACCGTCCATTTTCGAACTCTCGACCGTTACACACACGACCGTTACACGCTCCACTGTTCTTCTTCAAATTCTCCCAAAGTTCTTATTCGTTGGCTGATACTTTTTGCTTTCGGATGCCAGATTCCTTCTATCGTAACAATATTTTAATTTTACTTCTAAACGTATTAAGCTGAGTATCCACGGATGGAGAAATAGACAGTCAGTAAAGTGGAAAAAGTTTCCTTTTTCCTCAAAATAAGCTAGAAGCGATAAAATTTCGTTTGTGTTCTCCTATGTTTAGATAAACTATAATAACTGACACTTGTAATATTTATTTTGCAACAGCAACTTGATCAGATGATCAAAACGAACTTCCAGAAATGATTGTTTATGTAGACAAAGTGTTAAATAAATAAGTGAATTGATTAATTATAAGAACCTAGCTATAAATAAATCTAGCTTTAAAACAGTGGATTAGCTATTGGGCGAAGAAAAACGAAGTGTCAGCAGGGGCAGAGGCTTTCAATTGTTTCTAGCAGCCGACTTACCAGAATCGTCACGCTCGTCAGTCTAAAAGTATTCAAGGTCTTTGAATACACATTTTTGACTAGATTTACTACTCTGAAATTCTATTTTCAGCAAAGACGAACTGTTGGCATGGCTCAAAAATTTCAAGCTCTTCACATTGCTAATTATCCCATCTTAAAAAGAGACATGATTTTCACCTTGTCGTTTGTTTACCGATAGAAGTGGTTTCCAGTCGTTTTGAGCTCAACGCTTCCTTTTACTAAGAATTATTTTTCTAATGTAATGTTCATGGAAGCCTATGCTTTCTTCCATGATATTCCATTATAGCATTTAGTTCACCAATGAAGAGCCCTTCCTTCTCAACATATACGTAAATAAACATAATATGCTTATATGGAGAAGCTAAAAAAAAATACCACAACATCAATGGTGTGGTATTTTTTTTGCCACGCTTGCCTACCTTCGACAATAATGGATCTTTGTTTGAAATGGTGGAAAAAGAATTAGAGATTTCTGTACATAATAATTAGTTTTCGATAGTATGCGGATTATTCATAGGGACAGAATCCTTCATGAATTTGCATAAGAAATTATAAGTTATTCAAATCCTGGGAATATAGTGGCCAACACCACTGAATTTCAAATCGTTCGGGATATCAATTACAGATGAATGACTTTATCATGAAACGGTTCAATTTGGAAATAAAGGGCGGCAATCACCGTATGTGACCTTGAGTCTTCTTGTTGGAAAAATGATTTTTTATATTCACTTCCATCCCTTGAAAATTTGAATGCTACTGTTAGCGTGCAATATTTACTTTTTCGCCCAAGAAAATTGGTCCAGTAATTAAAGTAGATGAAGTAGTGCCTCCACGGTACATTTTTGAGAATGCAAAAGCTTCTCCATGATTGTGTGGGTGCTTCATATAAGCATATTACGTTTATTTACGTAAATGTTGAGAAGGAAGGGCTCTTCATTGGTGAACTAAATGCTATAAATAACTGTTGGGATACCTTACGATTTTGACGAAATCGACCACAAAAGGTGACATTTCTATATTTGTCCACATCATTAAGAAATTTTTATATCTGAACTATATCATTAAGATAAACTATCAAGAAATATACTGATATGTTTTCAGATTTTCTAATTTCTAATTCTAATTTAAATTTTTTCTAATTCTAATTTAAAAATAATTTGCAACTGGTTTAATGGTAATTTATTGAATATTAATTTAAATAAGGCAAAAGCTATGTTCTTCTATTTAAAGAAAAAGAATTTAATTTCAAGTATATTGAATAATAATAAATTTATTTTTCATGAATAATATTGTCAAAATAATGAGGAATGTAATTGTCATGAAATACTCATAGTATGCTACCGTTAGCGTTCAATATTTTCTTTTTCGCCCAAGAAAATTGGTCCAAAAATTCCAGTAGATGAAATAGTTCCCCCACGGTACATTTTTATGAATGCGTAAACATCTCCATGATTGTGTGGGTGCTTCGTATAAGCTTATTTCCGTATATGTTGAGAAGGAAGTGCGCTTCATTGGTGAACTAAATGTCATAAATAGCTGTTGAGTTACTGTCAAGTTTTGATGCGATACATAGATATAATTTTATCATTTCATGTATATATTTGTATTTGATCTTGCATTGTAATCCTTCATGTGAAACTGTTTCCTTTCTCCCACCACTGACTTAAGCTCTTTATATCTAATACGTTTTGCTGTAATCAGCAAGACAGGTTTAATGTACCTGATCGTCAGTAATCGGTTCCCTTTCTGGCCTGACTCTTTGATCGGGGAGCGTTGGCCAGATGACCATCCCTTGGGTCAGGGAGTTCGGCACCGGACGCAGAACGTCGGACGGCCCGTGAGAATGTCAGGTAGTTATGAGTTAGTAACTGGCTTGAGCACACGTAGACGGCGGCTGCTCGGTGAATAAATAACCCAGGACGTGAGAGGTTTTTCCTCTGTTAGGTGCGTAGAGTCCGAACCTGTTAAGCAATCTGCACATGGTTGTTTGTAGCCAATTTAGCCAGTAGCCAACGTCAGACTCGGAGATATTGTAAATATCTTCCGAAATAAATTTTTTGTTATTGTTTTCAACTTTAAGTTGGTTATCATTCTGCAATTCTAAAAAACGACAAAATTTCTAAAAAACGTCGAAAGCCCAATACAGAACGAAACAAAATATTATTTCCTTACCTGTGGGCGCCGTGGATCAATTACATTCTACCAACCCCAGGAGCCGACAATTTGGTGAACTAAATATTATAAATAGCTGTTGGGTTACCTTGCAATTTTGACTAAATCAACCACAAAAGGTGATATTTCTATATTTGTCCACATAGTTAAGATATAATAATTCCTGAATCATATCATTACGATAGACTATCAAGAATTATACTAATATGTTTCGAGATGTAAATTATTTAAAAGTAATTCGTAACTGGTTTAATTGTAATTTATTAAATATTAATTTAAATAAGGCAAAAGCTATATTCTTATATTTAAAGAAAAATAGCTTAATTTCCACTATATTAAATAATAATAATATAATTCATGAAAAATTAATTTGTCAAAATAATGACGAAGGTAATTGTCCTGAAATACACATAGTATCACCTGCCAAGTACTTAAACAAGTATTAAAATCAAATGCCTAACTTCATTTTTAAAATTTTAAAAAGAAACTTGATGGCTTTGATTCTAGATGATTGCGGAGTATCTTGGCTTAGAATTAGTTGGGCTTTAGAGGTGATTTAACTTTGTAAGTAATGATGAGGTTAGAACATGGAGTCATCACTTTCTTTCAGTAACATTTTGTTTAGAAAGAATCTGCTTTGGTTTGGCCACATTGCCCGTATGCACAACTCAAGGTTCGCAACAAGACTATGAACAGTGTGCCTAAAGGCTTCAGGAAATGGTAGAGATTTAGTATGCGATGGGCAGAATGTCAAACAGAACCTTGCTAGAAGTGGCAGTAGTGTAAAGACAACCTGTAACATTTGACGATGAAAAGTCCCCAAGGTCACGGGTTATGGCCACGCCCCTTTTCAAAAACGTTCCCCGTTTTTGGTGTTCGTCCGCCATCTTGGATTCTGACGTCATCGCAACAAACACCCCGTTTTTGGTGTTCGTCCGCCATCTTGGATTCTGACGTCATCGCAACAAACACCCCGTTTTGCCGTTCTTACACCAATTTCCACGAGTACTTGTTTGACTAACGTCCTTTACAGTGGTTGGTCTCGAAGAAAAGGAATAAGTGATTATTTTTATTCCTGAAAATCACGTTTAACGTAAGAAAAATTAATTCTTGTAAATCGTATTTAAAAGCAAATTTATAGCCTCTTTGCACATTTATATTCACATCGGTAACTACATTTCTGCTATAGTTAATTTTTTTATTCCTTCTAAATCGCAATAAAAATAAATTTATAACCTCTTCGGAAATTTTATCTTTCACATTTTTTTCAAGGACATCGCAAAACATTTTGAAACATCACATAGGGAAAGGGAATTTTTTTAAATACTTGTATATCGTATTTAGAAATTTATAACTTCTTCCCACATTTTATTCTCGTACTGCAACTTTGTATCTCACTTTCCTTTCGTGTCTCGCAATGGACCAGGATGAATGCTAAAAGAATTATTTTTACAATCTGACAACTACACTCTGAAAAATATTTAGAGATATAATTAAATTTTTGAAAGCATAGAATCACACGCCTGAATAATTACCGACGAATAATACTTTTAGGAATACACTATACCAATATGCAAAGTTCTACCAATTGATTTATGCCATGGAATAAAGTGTACAAAATTCAGGTATCTGACCATGAGTGATATATCCCTTCAGAAAAACGTGTCACATCATGGCTACTAGATGGCATTCTTACATCTTATTAGTCAATGTGTCCACCATGCATGGAAGAGATCCTTCCCCTTTTGTTATTGGACTCTTCCAGGTAGGGACTCAACCGTGGGAAGGAGATATCCGGCCTATGACTGAATGGGTCAATCACTTAGCATGAACGAAAAAAAAATTTTCTTAAACAACAATAAAATTTTAAATCAAAACCTTATTTTGTGTTTACTTTGGAAAAATATGAACAGAATTTAAGTAAGATACAAAATTAAAACGAACAAAAAATACGGTAAGGAATGAATTTCACTTCCATAGAGATAACATAGAATTCACGTTTTAGAGAGCAAAACACGCGTTCAATAGGAAATTGTTTTGAACATAAAACTTATATTGTAATCAAATATAAACACAAAACAAGACACGTGTTCTTATTCCATACACATTTTTCGTTTAGTGTAGAAAAATAAAGACAAAACTTATGCAAGATAGAAATATTAAGCGATCAAAAAAGGTGTAAGGTGGAATTTTTCTTCCCATAGGGATAACGTGTAAAAATGACAAGAGTATGTCAAAATTGGTGTTTGTTACTAAAATATTTCAAACAAAAAATTGCTATGGTAATAAAACTTTAAAAAAGAAAGTGGATTAGTGATAAAACTTAGGATTGAAAAACAGACCTTGGTAAAAAGCTTTGATTAAGAACCGGGGATGGTGGTAAAACCGTACTGATCTGGTGGAAAAAACATTATGTGAAACGTAATGTACTGGACTTGAAGGTTGTTAGCATTGTGTGATAATATAGACATATTAACTGCAAAATCGCATATAATACAGGAGCAGGGGATGGCCAAGTCGGTAGCACGCTGGTTTCATAAACTGTTAGTCCTAGGTTCGAACCCCATTGTGTTGCCTTGAGATTTATTTCTGTTATCTCCTGCTCTCCGTGAGAAAGGTGACAGCAGAGTCCTACTTTCTTAGCGTCAAAAAGCACTCTGAATGGTCTTGACAGGAGGATTTCTCTCCTAACAGCGGTCTAGTACCCCCTCTCTATCCAACTATGAGCCCTTTCCTTCATGTGCTAGGTAGTTTAATCAAATTGAATGCATAAAAGACCCACCTCAGAATTGAAAAACCAACGAAATGGTTTGTAAAATTGCTTGAAAAGCACCAAAATGAATGGCAGAATATCTGCAAATTTGCAATGGTTGGTAGAATTGCTTGTAAGACAGTACATTGCAGCGAAATGGATCTTGGAATAACTCTAAATGCGTACACATTTCAGTGGATAGGTGAATATTTTCAAAATTCTTCGGAAGGCACAATAACTCAAAAATCAAACAGAGTGTACTGAAGATGATAGAATACCTTCAAAATATGCTGTAATGGATGACAAAAAAAAAACGGAAAAATCAACAACATACATGGGAATAGATCAGAAAAATATCTTTGTATGTATGAAATGAACAGCACAATATCTGAAAAACATACTGTGACGAGGAAAGAAAAAAGTATAAAAATGCACTGAGATGGCTGTATCAATCGCTCCAAAAGAGCAAATTATAGCTCAAATACTGTAAGACAGAAAAAAAAATCATACAAAGTGATATTATGTAACAGTGAAAAACGGGGTGAAATAAGATTTGTCTTGAACACGACTCACGCCATATAACGTGAAAAATAAGTGATCCTAAGGAGTAACTGATAAAAGTCCCTCTTTAGCAGAAGGAGTAACACAGGAAAATTCATAAAATATTAGCATATTAGGGTCTCACCCTAGTAAATAACGGTCCATTATTATATATGGATGGATGAATATCACAAAATACATTGCAAATGGAAGAGTCAGTAAAAAAGCACATAAAAAACAAAAAATGGTTGGTAGAATTGCTTGAAAGACAGTAATTTGTAGCGTAATGAATGTTAGAATAACTGCTAATGCACACATATCGCATAGATAGGTGAATATTTTCGAAATTCTTCGGATATGAAAGTCACAATATCTGTAAAATCGAACAACATGTAGTGGAGATGATAGACTACCTTCAAAACATGCTGAAAAAAATGACAGGAATAACGGAAAAATCAACAAAGTACATGGGAATAGATCAGAAAACATCTTCGAATATATAGAAAGGATAGCAAAATATCTGCAAAACATACTGTAACGAGAAAGAAAAAAGTATAAAAATGCACTGAGATGGCTGCTAAAATCGCTTCAAAAGAGCAAATTATAGGTCAAATACTGTAAGATAGAAAAAAATCATAGAAAGTGATACATGTAACAGTGAAACACGAGGTGAAATAGGATTTGTCTTGAACACGACTATTAACACGCGCCATCTAGTGTGAAAAATAAGTGGTCCTAAGGAATAACTGATAAAAGTCCCTCTTTAGCAGAAGGAGTAACAAAGGAAAACCATAAAATATTGGTATATTTGGGTCTCACTCTAGAAAATCACGGTATATTGCATTTTTTTGCTCCTGGTCGGTAAAGGTAAGTAGTCTATGGCAGTCTCATGGTCTGTAGGGTTCTTTCTCGTTACAGTATGTTTTGCAGATATTGTGCTATCCTTTCCAAATATTCGAAGATATTTCCTAATCTACTCCCATGTACTTTGTTGATTTTTCCGTTATTTCTGTCATTCATTCCAGCATATTTTGAAGGTATATCATCATCTCCACTACACGTTGTTTGATTTTACAGATATTGTGACTTTCATTTCCGAAGAATTTCGAAAATATTCACCTGTCTACGGCGATATGTGTGCATTAGCAGTTATTCTAACATCCATTACGCTACAAATTACTGTCTTTCAAACAATTCTACCAACCATTTTTTGTTTTTTATGAGCTTTTTACTGACTCTTCCATTTGCAATGTATTTTGTGATATTCATCCATCCATATATAATAATGGACCGTTATTTACTAGGGTGAGACCCTAATATGCTAATATTTTATGATTTTTCCTATGTTACTCCTTCTGCTAAAGAGGGACTTTTATCAGTTACTCCTTAGGATCACTTATTTTTCACATTATATGGCGTGAGTCGTGTTCAAGACAAATCTTATTTCACCCCGTTTTTCACTGTTACATATATTATTTTGTACGATTTTTTTTCTATCTTACAGTATTTGAGCTATAATTTGCTCTTTTGGAGCGATTTATACAGCCATCTCAGTGCATTTTTATACTTTTTTCTTTCCTCGTCACAGTATGTTTTTCAGATATTGTGCTGTTCATTTCATACATACGAAGATATTTTTCTGATCTATTACCATGTATGTTGTTGATTTTTCCGTTTTTTTTGTCATCCATTCCAGCATATTTTGAAGGTATTCTATCATCTTCAGTACACTCTGTTAAATTTTTCAGTTATTGTGCCTTCCGAAGAATTTTGAAAATATTCACCTATCCACTGAAATGTGTACGCATTTAGAGTTATTCCAAGATCCATTTCGCTGTAATATACTGTCTTACAAGCAATTCTACCAACCATTGGAAATTTACAGATATTCACCCATTCATTTTAGTGTTTTTCAAGCAATTTTACCAACCATTTCGTTGGTTTTTCAATTCTGAGGTGGGTCTTTTATGCATTCAATTTGATTAAACTACCTAGCACATGAAGGAAAGGGCTTATAGTTGGATAGAGAGGGGGTACTAGACCGCTGTTAGGAGAGAAATCCTCCTGTCAAGACCATTCAGAGTGCTTTTTGACGCTAAGAAAGTAGGACTCTGCTGTCACCTTTCTCACGGAGGGCAGGAGATAACAGAAATAAATCTCAATGGCAACACAAGGGGGTTCGAACCTAGGACTAACAGTATATGAAACCAGCGTGCTACCGACTTGGCCATCCCCTGCCCCTGTATTATATGCGATTTTGCAGTTAATCTGTCTATATTATCACACAATGCTAACAACCTTCAAGTCCAGTACATTACGTTTCACATATTTTTTTTTCCACCAGATCAGTACGGTTTTACCACCATCCCCGGTTCTTAATCAAAGCTTTTTACCAAGGTCTGTTTTTCAATCCCAAGTTTTATCACTAATCCACTTTCTATTTTAAAGTTTTATTACCATAGCAATTTTTTGTTTGAAATATTTTAGTAATAAACACCAATTTTGACATAATCTTGTCATTTTTACACGTTATCCCTATGGGAAGAAAAATTACACCTTTTTTGATCGCTTAATATTTCTATCTTGCATAAGTTTTGTCTTTATTTTTGTACACTAAACGAAAAATGTGTATGGAATAAGAACACGTGTCTTGTTTTGTGTTTACATTTGATCACAATATAAGTTTTATGTTCAAAACAATTTCCTATTGAACGCATGTTTTGCTCTCTAAAACGTGAATTCTATGTTATCTCTATGGAAGTGAAATTCATTCCTTACCGTATTTTTTGTTCGTTTTAATTTTGTATCTTACTTAAATTCTGTTCATATTTTTCCAAAGTAAACACAAAATAAGGTTTTGATTTAAAATTTTATCGTTGTTTAAGAAATTTTTTTTTTCGTTCATGCTAAGTGATTGACTTATTCATTCATAGGCCGGATATCTCCTTCCCACGGTTGAGTCCCTACCTGGAAGAGTCCAATAATAAAAGGGGAAGGATCTCTCCCATGCATGGTGGACACATTGACTAATAAGGTGTAAGAATGCCATCTAATAGCCATGATGTGACACGTTTTTCTGAAGGGATATATCACTCATGGTCAGATACCTGAATTTTGTACACTTTATTCCATGGCATAAATCAATTGGTAGAACTTTGCATATTGGTATAGTGTATTCCTAAAAGTATTATACGTCGGTAATTATTCAGGCGTGTGATTCCATGCTTTCAAAAATTTAATTACCCTCTAAATATTATTCAGAGTGTAGTTGTCAGATTGTAAAAATAATTCTTTTAGCATCCACCCTGGTCCATTGCGAGACACGAAAGAAAAGTGAGATACAAAGTTGCAGTATGAGATTAAAATGTGGGAGGAAGTTATAAATTTCTAGTAGTTAAAAAAATTCCCTTTCCCTATGTGATGTTTCAAAATGTTTCGCGATGTCCTTGAAAAAAATGTGAAGGATAAAATTTCCGAAGAGGTTATAAATTTATTTTTATTGCGATTTAGAAGGAATAAAAAAATTAACTGAACCAGAAATGTAGTTACCGATGTGAATATAAATGTGCAAAGAGGCTATTAATTTTCTTTTAAATACGATTTACAAGAATTATTTTTTCGTAAGTTAAACCTGATTTTCAGGAATAAAAATAATCAATTATTCCTTTTCTTCGAGATCAACGACTATAAAGGACGTTAGTCAAACAAGTACTCGTGGCGTAGAGGACAAGAGCTCGTGCGCTGATAAGAGTGCGGTCCAGGAATCGTGCCTAATCGTGGAAAGCAGCTTTTTTTTTTAAAAGAGTGCACTGCAGTTCTTTACGATAAGAGGTGGATGTTGCCACCAAAAGTTTAGTTGGACTTGTTAAATTTCAGAATAAGTTGTCAATGGGTTGGAATCGTGAGAATATTTCGAGGGTGATGACGTCAGACTCCAAGATGGAAGGCTTAGGTTAATTTGGGAGTTTTTGAATTGTTTACTTCACGATGGGTTTGGATGGTCTTTCGGGCGATGACGTCAGAATCCAAGGTGGCGGACGAACGCCGAAATCGGGGGAGTTTGTTGAGATGACGTCAGAATTCAAATTGGTGTAAAAACAGCAGAAACGTGGGAGTTTGTTGTGATGACGTCATAATAGAAGATGGCGGACGAACGCCGAAAACGGGGGAGTTTGTTGAGATGATGTCAGAATTCAAATTGGTGCAAGAACGGCAAAACGGGGTGTTTGTTGTGATGACGTCAGAATCCAAGATTGCGGACGAACACCAAAACCAAGATGGGGAACGTTTTTGAAAAGGGGCGTTGCCATAACCCGTGATCTTGGGGACTTTTCAACGTCAAATGTTACAGGATGTCTTTACCGTACTAGTGTCCTACAGTGGCAAAATGCAGTATATATAGCTGAGAACATGTCTGGAGAGGAAAATGACAGTCAGGTAGAATCTCCATAGACCATGGCTGTATGGGTATGTACACATGTATGTATATATGTACAGTGTTGTGCGAATTAGTTGGGACAAGCGAAGCCTGGAGACCACTTCGATCCGACCACATCCAGCAATTCCCCAAATACCCACCCAAGGTCATGTTTCGGGGATGTTTCGCAGCTTCCAGGCCACAGCAAAAAGTACATAGGCGTTCTGGAGGCGTAAATGGTGCCAACACTGCATCCCGATCTAAACACCATTGAAAATTTGTGGGCCATTATTAAAGCGCGCATATCTAAGATGGATTGCACGACGAAAACCAAAATGATAGTGTCATGAAAGTGTGATACCAGGACCCTGAAGGGAAGGAGATGTGTGGAAAGCGAGTGGCATCAATGGTTGAGAGGGTGAAAGAAGCAATTAAAGCTAAGGGAGGTCACATTCACTATTAACTACACTATTAAACAAATAAATATTTTGGTTGTGTCTTTGTTACTGCATTTTCCTATTGTCCCAACTAATTTGCACAGTACTGTAGGTCCTATAACAACATATTCATTAATTTAAGTGCATAAAAAAATCTATAATTATTGGTATTTAAAACTACTCCGCTTTTTCCGATGACCCAACAATTGAGCTGTACAAAATTCCACATGAATTTTATTCTTAACTAAGCTAATGAATTTACACTCTTCAATATTTCAACTGTTTATTTCCCACTGAAAATAACAGGCTTTCCCATAAAAATTTCTGACAACATCTTACCAGTAAAGAACTCCACAGATGAGAAGAATCCATTGCAACCAGACAGGGAAGCTGATTAGTCCCAACAACTCCATGGTGATGGCAGAGATCCTTTAGTTTCCGCAGCAGCGAAGTTTCCGCAGCAGCTTTCACGCAGCAGCGAAGCGCACACACTCAAGTGACAGGAACTGGTTTTGATCGTTAACGTGTGTCTCTCACTTATCTACAATCACTTCATTGCTACGTCATAAAGAATACGTCATAACGAATACGTTATCCGAAGGTCATAGTGTGTCTGCTACTTGACTCAACTCCAGATAGAAAGGAAAACAGATTATATTGCAACAGAATTACGATTTGTTTCCCAATATTTTTTCTAGCATCGTGATGGTCCACGCAATTATTTGCGGCGTTCATTTTTTTCATGGCTTTGCGGCATAGGTGCCGATTCCAAGGGGGTTACTTAGACACGAGGCAAAAGTATCTTTTCGCCCGTATCATTTTAAAGTGAAAAAAAAGCAATTATTACATTTTACATCTTATATGGTGCGAAACAAAATCCAAATCGACACAATATAAAATATACAATATAAATCCAAATCGATGCAATATAAAATATACATTATAAATCCAAATCGATGGAATATAAAATATACATTATAAATCCAAATCGATGGAATATAAAATCGACACGCATACAATAGCGAACTGTAAAAGACAATAACTTTTACATCTATTACGATTCTTGTTTTAGTTGAGTTTGGCAACGCTGAATAAAGGTTGTTCCGTACTGTGGTAGCACTGAGGTAGTGCCAGAGTTCTGTTTAACTAGTTCGTGTGTGTTCAGTTAATGCAGTACAAGCGATGCGTAAAAGCAGACCGGATCTAGAAAAAACAAGGGGATAGTGACGCAACTGAGCCGGAAAAAAGTTAAAAAGAGGGAGGGAATAGAGACTGAATTTCTTTGCAGTATAACATTTCCCCCTACATTTTCGGATTTTTTTTCAAAACATTTCTTGAAAAATACCTAAATGATGCAAAGTTTAATAATTTGTTTTGCCTTTGTTACCCTTAATATCACTGGGGGGAGAAGCTGCCCCCCAGATTCAGGCTTGAATATAACAATTCTGCCCCTTTGGTAAAAGTTAAGAATGGGCGCCTATGCTTTGGGCTGCTTAGAAAACATGGGTGTCGTATGAAATCCTAAGATGTCACCTGACGGGTACATCAGAAGAGTTACCAATGCTTTTGCATTGGTAACTCTTCTGATGTTATCGGTTGAAAAAACAAGATTAAAACAATAAAGTGGTAAAACGTTTTTTGCTCATTAATTATCAAGCATAGGGATAAGGAAACTTTACCGATAATTTGAAAGTATATTACGGAATTCTAAATTTATTTCGGAAAACTAATGTAATAGAAACTGATATGTTAATCGTCAATAACCCATTACTTTATATTTGATAAATAATTATAGATAACTTTTGGTATTTTATATAATTTATGGTATTATAGATATTTTTTGTTTAATATATCCTTATCTGAATTCGATTTTTTTTCTATTGAAATTTACCCGTTTTTTTCTATCAGATACTTACATACGAATTCTTCAGTCCTCCGAAAGCCACAAAGTACTAATCAGATTGCATATTTTTTCTGAAAATACGCCTGTCCTGATAAAAAGCAGGTGTGATTTAATCAAGCCTCTTTAATTCTTTTCTGATTATCATTTTTGTCGTCACCCTCGAGGGGCAGGGGTTGGCTCAGTGAAGTACAATACCAGAGTCACAATCTGCAGTTCCCAGATTCGAGTATCACCTGTGCCAGAGCAGATATTTATGTTTGTGGAACTCCCACCTTTTGTATTAATGCGCATTAGCTTTTTTTTGTGCTTCTTTTCGAAAGCTTGCTGTTTGTGTTTTCTTGTGAAGCAGTTTTTCTCTGATCAAGTGATTCCGATTTCTAGCGCATTACGATGATAAATTGCGGCAAGAAGAAGAAAAATTCTCCAACGTCTTCTACGATTAAAGTGAAAAAAAAAACTTTACAATATGACACATAAAAAACGAAAACGGTGGAACTATGTGATACTTCTAAACTTGAAGAGTATCCGAAGTTGACATCTGAGTCTGATGATTCTCCTACAAAATCTTCGGATTCTTTGGATCCTTCTCCATCGAAAAATATCGAAAGAAACTTAACACTTGGATACTTTACGTGAATCTGGTGGAGGCAAAGAATCTTCATTGAAACGCAATAAGGTAAATGCTAACTTATCACACTCAAAGGTTACGAGCAATCAATCAAATAATGCGGATTCAATTATAAACAGGAATAATACTCAAGTGGAAAAAATATATTGTACTGTCTACAATAGAATAGGAATTTTATAAATCTCCTGAATTAATACATGAAAGAAATAGCTTAAATAAGTTCTTAACATTAGTTATAACTGGTATTAGTACCGTTGGGTTGGGTTGTTTTGCCTCTGAGCGGCACTTTTTTGCGCAACACTGGCTCAATTGCCAGGTCACATGGATCCCGAAGGCTCAGAAAAGGTAGCCTCCCGTCAAGGCCATCCAACATGTTTTTAACGTGCACAGGGTATGGCTCTCCCGCTTACGGGCCACGGCTCAACGTCCCATCCGACGGACAGCGGGCTTTCGAAGCCCATAGGTGTCCCCTAGTTACCATGAGCAGGGTGGGAAAATTTGCGGATATAAATCTCAACGCTGAACGAGCTGGGGCTCGAAACTGGGAACTACAGATTACGAGCTTAGCACGCTACCGACTGAGCCACCCCCGCCCCTAGGTATTAGTGACAGCATCAGAGCAATAGATACTAAGA
Source organism: Ryuthela nishihirai (assembly GCA_038380435.1). Classification (NCBI taxonomy): domain Eukaryota; kingdom Metazoa; phylum Arthropoda; class Arachnida; order Araneae; family Heptathelidae; genus Ryuthela; species Ryuthela nishihirai. The sequence continues at coordinate 14,100,780 of JAWZYU010000004.1, forward strand.
AAGTTACGGACTTTTTTTTTCTAAAATGCTTGGAGAGCACATTGATGGCAAATTTATTTCCAATGGTCGCCTCCTTTTGTAAGACAGAACTCATGAACAATTTGACAGAATTCTTCAACTTAAACAAATTCTTTTTGCATCGGTGTTAGTAGAACTACCAAAATTTAAACGAACTGTTTTAGGAACCATAGTAGGAGTTCCCAACAACTTTCATGATGACAAAGTTTTGGACCTGCTCGCCGATCAAAATGTAGTAAACGTCCGCAGAATGATGCATTATGAGCAGGATGCTAAAAATAGAAATGAAGCATTCTATTATCCGACAAACAAACTGAGCCTTGAATTTGAAGCTGAAAATTTCCCACCTTATATCTTTCTTGGTTTTCAGAGGCATGTTGTGCGAAATTACACCATTCCACCTAATATATGACTTCGACGCTGTTTCTTTGTTCACCTTGTATCATGTTGTAATGGTTCACAAAGTGTGCAAGCGCTGTAATGCCAAACATCACTATAAAAATTGTCGCTCAAAATTATACAAAAGCCCTAATTGCTCCGAACCCCACCCGGCAACGTGGTCCGGTTGCATTGTGAAACTTATTGCCTGTAAGGCCAAGATTATCCAAATGAAGAGTAAACTCCGCTAACCACCCTTTGAATATATATAGAATATAGTTAAAGAAAATAAAAGTGAGAAATTATGTCACATACCTTACCAGGAATTTTCGGTGTGAAATTCTCTCTCTTGATCGCTTTGATCCAAGCTTCTTTTTGAGAAATATCCTTAGGGAACTGAAATACGTGGACTTTGAGCCCATTCCGATAGTTGTCTTTACACTTTGGCACTACACAAGAACTTGTCATAGTTGTAAACGCAAAAACAGACTCACAAATATAAAAAACTAATCAACTCAATCAGGGTGATTCGATCGAAACTAAAACTATTCCAAAATGGCGACCGGATCACCAATGTTCGTGACGACACAGCTCTTCCGGCAAAAGAGTCCCTAGGCCTTCTCTCTGGTTGTCACGACCGAAGGCCCCAAATAATTTCTGCTAACTACACAGCCATCTAGTATTTAACACACGTACTATATTTAAAAAAAAACCGTATCCAAGCTTGGTCTCGAACCTCCAACCCTCACGTTTATCCGTTAAGCCAAGGGTATTTATATGAAAGCAATGCTTAGAGGTAGATGATCTCAGTAAAGAATAGATCATTATGTTTTTTATTCCTTATAAATGATATTTTTATTTCTTGCAAATTAAGATCATATTTTTTGTTTAAAAAAGATTTTTTTTAATTCCTTGTAAACCACATTGGGAATTATTTTTTTTTCCTTGTAAACCACGTTCAGAATTAAGTTTTTTATTCCTTGTAAATGGCAGTTAGAAATTAATTTGTAAGCACTCTCTCTTCTGTGGACCACGTTTTATTGACGGGAAAAAGAATTTACAATCTGAAAACTCCTGCGAAACAGACCGCTGTTATTTAAAAATCCTTATATATTTGCGGAGAGCGCATGACGCGAAAAGTGATATTGGAGACACAGATTCTTTATCATTTTAACAAAAAAAATTTGGAGTTCTGGAAAAATTATATTTGTATTTTTTAATTGTTGCTATTATTTCTACTTGTTGTATAATTAAATCTCTTTGTTTTTAAAGATATTTTTCACAGATTTTAATATCTTGTAATACATAATAATGTTTTTGGTTGTAAGTTTGAAATTTTAGGTTTTTTTATTTTTTCCATTTTTAAAATATTTTTTACTAAATAACAATTTTTTATTTTTATGTTTTTCCACTTTTAAAAATTTTGTACCATATACTTTTTTCAATTATACGTTTTAAAGTTTATTCTTTTTTTCCATTTTCAAGTATTTCGTACTACAAAATAATTTTCTCTGTTTAAAATATTTTACGTTTTTCAAAGAATTCTGTAGTATGTAATAATACTTTCAATTTTATATGTTTTTAAAAATTAACGTATATTTGAAAACTTTTATTTCATTTTTTCATTTTTTTATTGCATAACAATTTTTACACTTATTTTTTCCCATTTCAGAAATTTCCTACTACATATTTTTTATTTCAATTTTTCGTTTTAATATTTTAGACATGAAACAATTCTCCCATATCCATATTTTCAATTCTTAAGTTTCGCAGGACACGAAGAATGATTTTGGAGACACAGATCAAAAGTTCTTAGGTGTTTGCGGATGATTCAAACGTTGATGAATCAGCTCGTTTATCAAAAGTCCTTATATGTTTGCGGAAACGGGAGGAAACGATGATTCACACCTTGATGAGTCAATACGTTTAGCAATGACGCTAATGGTGATATTCTACTTCGATTCTTAAAGATGGTATACACCCCTAGAATTTTTCTCCCTCTCTGAATACCTTTAAAAATGACTCTTAATATTGTAAAACGTTTTCCTTCGATACGTTGGAATGATTACGGTCTTAATTCATCCCATTAATTTCAATGATTAATTCTTTAACGAGTTAGTGTTTCGCAAATCGGCGGACATTGTTTTTTCTTCACTCTACCTTGATCATCTGTGTTTATCATACGTTATTCAGCTACAGCCCTTGAGAAATAAATGTTTTATATCGGTAAACATTACTTTACATTTGGGGTATACTCTTGAATTTCAGAAAAATTCTAATAAATAGTGTCAATACTTTATTTCACTAGTAAAACTATAATCCGACTAGTTCATTCATTCATTTACTCTGTAAAACTCTGACTTACTCAATTACTTACATTCTAAATCGCTTACTGACTTTCTTATTTACTTTCTTACTCACTCACTAAATAACTTAGTGTCTTATTCAATTACTTTTTTTACTTACTTACTTGCGCACTTTCTTACTGACTTCCACACTTTCTTATTCATTAATTCACTTATTGCTTTACTCACACTCTTACCTATTTACACCTTGACTGCCTAACTCACTTTCCTACTTACTGACAGCCTTACAAACCTACCGACTGACTTATCCACACATTTATCAAATGATTTTCTTAGACACTTTTTGATTTATTTACTCACGTACTTACTGAATTACTCACTGACACACTTATTGAACTATATACTCACGAACTTATTGAATTACTTACTGACTCACATACAGACACACATACTGATTTATACATTACTGACCTATTTACCATACACTTGCAGACTTACTATCTTACTTACTCACTCATTAAAACACTTACTGACTACGAAAACGGAATTATCACTCACTATATCACTTACTGCTTTATTCACTCATTTTCTTATTTACTTACTTACTTACACATTTTCTTACTGATTTCCACACTTATTGAATTATTTACTCACACTCTTACTACCTTACTCACACTCTTACTGAATTACTGACTTATCACTGAATTACTTACTCACACACATACTGAAATACTTTCACACTGACTGACTTACTTTCTTGCTTGCATTTTTACTCAGTAAACCACACAATTACTGAATTATTTACTCACACTCTTACTAAATTACTTATTAACACTCTTACTGAAATATTTCCTCACACACTTACTGAATTACTTATCACACACTTACTCAGCTATTAAAAAAACACACTTAGTGACTTACTTTCTTACTCACTCAGTAAAGCACATACTGACTTCGAAAACGAAATTATCACTCACTAAATTACTTACTGGCTTGCATACTTACAGAGGAAAGAAAATAACATAGCATACCAAATAGATTGCGTAATGTGCCCAAATAAATGATATAAAAATAGCGGAAAAAAGAATATCAAGTAGTCAGGGACTAAAATGACATATTTTTGGAATATTTGAATATCTGTTTCATGACTTTGCATGGAGAGCAGGAATCGCTCCTCTTCTGGAACAGAAATATTCTCAGCTTACTGATTTACAACTCTCTGTCAAATCACGATTTGAAAATTTTATATCGAAACAAATTATTAAAAATATCGCTAACTTACAAAGGCTCTAATACAAACGATTCTTTAATCCACAAAATATAGTTTTAACACGAGATATCAAAATTCTTTATGATAGTTTCTTCCCTACGATAGATTTCTCTTATGGATCGTACACTTTTCCTAATAAAACTCAAATACACTGCTCACAAAAATTAGGGGATATTTCAAAATGAATATGAAGCGATAAAAAAAGAAGCATTTTATTTTTTTGCTGGAGGAGTCTCCTATAGGAACTTCGCAAACAGTTATCTGCCTAAACTCTCATCTGGAACAGCATCAATGTGATCATTTTTTATAAAGCTGATGGACTGCAATAACGACTATTACTTGAAACAGGTACATCGAAATATACAGGGCACTTGGGCAGCAAATTTGAGTTGGTTAGCATTTTTTATGAAAAAACATCAACGAAATGAATTTGAAATCATCGCATACAATTTAATTAATTAATAATAATTAATAAATAATAATTTTTAATAATTAATAATTTTAAATCGACGCATACAATTCATTTCCTAACATTGAAATAAAATTCATCTTCTATTAATCGCACACTTTATTACTTGTAGCCGATAATTCTCGAAATACAGTAGCCGATAATTCTCGAAATACAGTACCCGCACACGAAGGTTTGTTTAGACTCTGAATAAACGTTCAACATTTATTTCAATAGTTTTGATCTATTCATCGGAACAGCATCTATCTTACGAATATGTATATCTAATCGATCATTAAGTTTTTTCATTTACGATAAAGGAGAAAGTTACTCCTAACTTTTGCACGTCTAATACATGCCCTACTAAACCCAAAGTCACTGCTGACGACTAAACTCAGAGCAAGCATATAACATTTTCCCTACTGGACCAGTAGCCCTAACGAATATGTCAAAATTCATATAGCCTATGAGTTTGAATAAATATACGTGTCATTCAGATGTAAAAACTCGATAATTTTTAAAAAGTATGATTTACACTTAGAATGTGATTCGTATTTGCATAGGAATATCTGGATTGAACTTACTATCAGTAAACAACTCTTTCACACAAAACTCGGCGGTGTTAAAGTACAGTATATACTGTCTTAGCATTCACTAGTTGCACGAAAATAGTGTATTAGTCAAGGAGTTATTTGGAGAATTTATCCTATGTGATTTTCTCTGTATACCTCACTTGATTAAAATAGCTTTGGGATAAGAATGGTTAGATAAAACAGGACAATCGACAGACCGCATCGGAAATGAGGTGTTTGTTCCTAAGGTCAGGAGCTCACCTAGACAAAGTCCATGACCCAACCGCACGCAGCTCAAGCTTAGGTTATTGAAAACATATAATTAACATTCATTTCAAACGGAATTATTAAATATTGACTTTCTATGGAATACATATACATTTTAACTTCGGTTTCAATTGCAATACACTGATTTATTTCTAAATTTATTTTCACGTGTAAAATTCTAGCTGAAGTTTCGTGTAAACTCTTGCTGAGAAACACTAAACGGAGCAGTTCTGAAACGTAAAGGAAAAATCTTTATTGAAAAAATATGCAGAGGAAATTATGAACCTCATACTTGTTGGCTTTATGCATATAATACATGAATATATACATTACAGTCAGGATAATTATTTCGTTTAAATTAAGCTTTGTGGAAATGAAAAACTCTTGGAGATGAGAGTTTTAAGAAATCCATAAAAACAATCACTAAGGGAAGGTATCAAAACGAACTTCTGCGTACGAATGAAATCTTTAAAAAAATACGTACGAAACGTAGTGTGTAAACTTTATACTTCGAAAAATACTGACTAACAGTTTTTTTTAAACTTTAAATCTTTCTGCCTGCTTTATGTAGGAAATTTCAAACAAACCTGAAAACTAATATTGGAGACGTTTTTAGGACTGTTATACAGAAAAATGCTTTTTAAATGGAGCTGTATGTTAGGGAAAAATTTTAATCCATATCAAAGTAAATTTCTTTCGAATTGCACAAAAAGTTTTTTGTGTTAAATAATATTTTCTGACGTAAAAGTAAAACAATAAAAATAGAAATTGTTAGTGATTGGAAAAACAATCCTGCAAATTGAAAAATTTCAAATTTTCCTAAAATTTTAAAGTTTAAAAATAGTTTAATGATAAAAACTACTAAAACACAAAGTAAAAAAAATGCGTAGTACAAATTTTTAAAAGAGGAAAAAACTAGTGTAAAATGTTTTTTTGAATTAATAATTGAATAAAAAAAATAAAAAGAAGTAAAACTTTTCAAACGTACATAAACATTCAGACGTATAATATTGAAAAAAAAAAATCATTATGTAGTACTTAAAAAAATAATCTTGAAAAATTTATATGGTTTTAACCTGAAATTCGAACCGCAATATGTGAAATATGGGGAAAAAAAGTATAAAATTTTCGGAAAAAAAATTAGGGATGAAAAAATAAAAATTTTTAAGTAGTGACGTTAATTTTTTTTTAAATAAAAAAATGTTAAAATGAGAAAATCTGGAAATGGAAAATGTGATAAATTGAGATAAAAGTTTTTAGAAATTAAAACTAGGAGAAATTAAAAGGTTCTATAGACAAACATGTAATTAAAAATTAAAGAAAACAATTTTTGAAAACCAGAATATTAATAGAGTTAAAGGCGTAGTTAGGAGTTTTCAAATCTTAGCTAAGTGTAATATTAACAATGATGCGAAGTGGAAAAGTGAAAAATCAAACTGAGATTTTTCTAAAGTCTTTTATTAATTGAAAATCAAATTTCAAAAACTGAAATTGAAAATTTGAAACAAAAAGAAAAATGAAACACTATTTTTTAAAGTTATTATTTGAAAAAAAAAACGTGTGAGAAAATCGAAAAATAATAGCGCTATTAAGGAGTAACGCTTTTAAAAGTTGAAAAAATATTACAAATACTTAATGCTAAAATGTTTTAACGAAAAAACCCTCATAATTTTGGAAGGTATTATTTAAAAAATAAATGCTTTTTTGAAATCTCACAAATAAAGTTTTCCAATGAGAGAGTCTGAAAGACGGTATTGTTCATATTTCCCAATATTCGAGAAAAGTGTACACATCGTTTCGTTATTGTAGGTTGAATCTGTATAAGCAGGAACGTCTGAAGTTATATTTCCTAACAGATGTCTCGTAACTAGCAAAACATATGCTTCCTGTCCAAGTGTTGAGAATTGTAAGTGTTTTTCCTGGGTGAGTTTACGAACTTAAAAGAAAAAAATCCTAAAATGAACTTTGGTCATTACACGAAATGCAAAAGAAGCGAAATACAGAGCGAGATTTCAAAAATTGAATCTAAAAAAGGAATTCGCAGAGTATAAGGGATTCACTAGACTGATGTAAAACGGGTAGTAGCCGCTTGTTTCTCAAAATAATTTTATCATTATAAACTATTTGAGTTTGATTGGGAAACATGTATGATCCATAAGAGAAATCTATCGTAGGGAAGAAACTATCATAAAGAATTTTGATATCTCGTGTTAAAAGTATATTTTGTGGATTAAGAATCGTTTGTATTAGAGCCTTTGTAAGTTAGCGATATTTTTAATAATTTGTTTCGATAAAAAATTTTCAAATCGTGATTTGACAGAGAGTTGTAAATCAGTAAGCTGAGAATATTTCTGTTCCAGAAGAGGAGCGATTCCTGCTCTCCATGCAAAAGTCATGAAACAGATATTCAAATATTCCAAAAATATATAATTTTAGTCCCTGACTACTGGATATTCTTTTTTCCGCAATTTTTATATCATTTATTTGGTCGCATAGCCCAATCTATTCGGTACGCTCTGGTATTTTCTTTCCTCTGTAAGTATGCGAGCCAGTAAGTAATTTAATAAGTAATAATTCCGTTTTCGAAGTCAGTAGGTGTTTTACTGAGTAAGTAAGAAAGTAAGTCACTAAGTGTGTGATTTAATAGCTGAGTAAGTGTGTGAATAAGTAATTCAGTAAGTATGTGAGGAAATATTTCAGTAAGGGTTTAATAAGTAATTTAGAAGAGTGTGAGTAAATAATTCAGAAATTGTGTGGTTTACTGAGTAAGAATGCAAACAAGAAAGTAAGTCAGTCAGTGTGAAAGCATTTCAGTAAGTGTGTGAGTAATTAATTCAGTGATAAGTCAGTAATTCAGTAAGAGTGTGAGTAAGGTAGTAAGAGTGTGAGTAAATAATTCAATAAGTGTGGAAATCAGTAAGAAAATGTGAAAGTAAGTAAGTAAATAAGAAGATGAGTGAATAAGGCACTAAGTGATTTAGTGAGTGATAATTCCGTTTTCGTAGTCAGTAAGTGTTTTAATGAGTGAGTAAGTAAGATAGTAAGTCTGCAAGTGTATGGTAAATAGGTCAGTAATTTATAAGTCAGTATGTGTGTCAGTAAGTAATTCACTAAGTGCATAAGTAAATAGCTCAATAAGTGTGTAAGCAAATAATTTGAAAAATGTGTGGATAAGTCAGTCGATATGTGTGTAAGGCTGTCAGTAAGTAAGAAAGTGAGTTAGGCAGTCAAGGTGTAAATAGGTAAGAGTGTGAGTAAAGCGGTAAGTGAATTAATGAATAAGAGAGTGTGGAAATCGGTAAGAAAGTGCGTAAGTAAGCAAGTAAAAAGTAAGTGAATAAGACAGTTAGTTTTTTAGTGAGTGAGTAAGAAAGTGAATAAGGCAGTCATTAAGCGATTTAGAATGTAAGTAAGTGAGTAAGTCAGTGTTTTACACAGTAAATGAATGAATGAAGTAGTCTGTCAATAAGTAAGACGTATCCCGGGTTCGGTGAGTATGGTACGATTACGAAAACTTTTTTATTCCAAAGAAAATTCTTATGGTGTTGAATGGTGTTGAATTCTTATAATAGGAGCCTGAAATGTGGTCAGCTTATAGTTTTACTAGTGGAATAAAGTACTGATACTATTTATTAGAATTTTTCTGAAATTCAAGAGTAGACCTCAAATGCAAAGTAATGTTTACCGATATAAAACATTTATTTCTCAAGGGCTGCAGTAGAATAACGTATGATAAACACAGATGATCGAGGTAGAGTGAAGAAAAAACAATGTCCGCCGATTTGCGAAACACTAACTCGTTAAAGAATTAATCATTGACATTAATGGGATGAATTAAGACCGTAATCATTCCAACGTATCGAAGGAAAACGTTTTACAATATTAAGAGTCATTTTTAAAGGTATTCAGAGAGGGAGAAAAATTCTAGGGATGTATACCATCTTTAAGAATCGAAGTAGAATATCACCATTAGCGTCATTGCTAAACGTATTGACTCATCAAGGTGTGAATCATCGTTTCCTCCCGTTTTCGCAAACATATAAAGACTTTTGATAAACGAGCTGATTCATCAACGTGTGAATCATTTGCAAACACCTAAGAACTTTTGATCTGTGTCTCCAAAATCATCCTTCGTGTCCTGCGAAACTTAAGAATTGAAAATATGGATATGGAAGAATTGTTTCATGTCCAAAATATTAAAACGCAAAATTGAAATAAAAAATATGTAGTAGGAAATTTCTGAAATGGGAAAAAATAAGTGTAAAATTTATTTCGTAATAAAAATGAAAAAATGGGGTAAAAGTTTTCAAATGTACGTAAATTTTTAAAAACGTATAAAATTCAAAATAGTATTATGTACTACAATATTCTTTAAAAATCGAAAAATATTTTAAAACGGAGGAAAACTATAATGCAGTAATAGAAAAAGAAAAAACTTTGAAACGTAAAATTAAAAAAAATTATGTAGTAAAAAATTTTTAAAAACGGAAAAGTATAAAATTTAAAAAAATCGTTATCAGTGAAAAATATTTTGAAAATGGAAAAAATAAAAAAACCTAAAAATTTTGAAACTTACAACTGAAAGAAATATATTATGCATTAAAAGATTTTTAAATTTTTAAACAAATCTTTAAAAACGAAGAGACTGAATTATACAACATATCGAAATAATAGTGAAAAATTAAAAATTGCAAATATAAATTTTCTAGAACTCCAAAATTTTTTTGTTAAAATGTTAATATGTGTCCCCAATATCATACTTTGTGTCATGCGCTCTCCTTAAATATATAAGGATTTTTGAATAACAGCGGTCTGTTTCGCAGGACTTTTCAGATTGTAAATTCTTTTCCCGTCAGTAAAACGTGGTCCACAGGACAGAGATTATAAATTGATTTCTTAGCGCCATTTACAAGGAATAAAAAAATTATTTCCCAATGTGGTTACAAGTAATAAAAAAAAACATAATTCTCAATGTGGTTTACTAGGAATAATTTAATTAATTCCTAATGTGGCTTACAAGAGAAAAAGATTCATTTATAAACAACAAAATATATTCCTAATTTACATCATCCTCATCATCCTCAAGCAGCCATGGGCTACGGAGGTCCAACCAGACCGTGCAATTTAGTTCTCCAAGCAAGTCGATCCTGAGCTACATCTACTGCATCTGACCACTGCACACCAATTCTAACAAGGTCCTGTTTGACATTGTCTGCCCACCACATCCTAAGTCTCCCCTACTTTCTGAGGCCTTTAGGCACACTGTTCATAACCCTATTCGCCAATCTATAATTATTCATACGGGCAACATGGCCAAACCAACGGATTCTCTCTCTGCACAATATGCTGCTTAAAGGAGGTTGCAAACTCCTTTGCCTAACCTCATCATTAGTTACAAAGTTGAACCACCTAATGCCCAAGATACTGCATAAGCATCTGGAATCAAAAGCATCTAGTTTCCTGTTATCTTGTTTACAAAGTGTCCAAGTTTCACTACCATAACTAACCCTAGAAAGAACTAAACTATTATACAGTCTAATTTTAGTGTTTAGGTGTATACGCCTATTTCTCCACACTCTCCATAGATTCTTAAAAGTCCCGGCAGCAATCCCTATTCGTCTGTTAATCTCATGCCGCACATCACCATTATCTGTTAAATAGCTCCCAAGAAAATTAAACTGTGACACCTGTTCAAGACTGCAACCATTCAGATTAACTAAATCACAGCCTGCCTGACCAGTTTTCATCACTTTAGTTTTCTCTCTGTTTATAACCAAACCTACTCTACTACCAGTCTCATCAACAGCTCGAATGAAAGAGTTCATCTCATCAACATCATTTGCCAAAAGAGCGAAATCATCAGCATAATCTAAATCAGAAATTTTCGTATCTCCAGTCCATTTAAGGCCAAAATCTTTCCCTTGAAGTGAATTTCGCATAACATAATCAATAACCAAGCTGAAGAGATAAGGAGACAAAATGCACCCTTGTCGAACACCAGAAGTAATGCTAAACCAATTGCTACAAGCCTTACCAACTCTCACACATGACTCAGTGTTATTATAGAGAGCTTTCATTATGTTAACTAACTTGTCTGGTATACCATATGACTTCACAATCAACCACAAATTATGACGATCAACAGAGTCGAAAGCCTTTTTGAAATCAACAAAGCTAGCAACCAAAAGTTTCTGAAACCCTAAACATTTCTCAAGAATCTGCCTAAATGAAAATATCTCAATTTATCAAATATCAATTTCATCACGCAATTGACTGTGAACCATATTCTTAATTCTCTTAAGCACAATCATGGAAAGAACTTTACCTGGAACAGAGAGTAGGGTAATACCCCTATAGTTATCACAAGAACTGCGATCACCTTTTTTGAAAATAGGGATAACAATAGCTCTGGTAAAATCCTTAGGAACCCTGCCTTTATCATAAAAGATATTCAGAATTTCAGTCATCCAAGTGGTAACCGAAACATTCCCAGCTCTAAGCATTTCCGTAGTAATTTCATCTACCCCTGGGGATTTTTGAAGTTTAAGTTTAGAAAGAGCCAAAATAACTTCAGATTGTGTTATAGGGCCAACATTAAAGCCACCAATGCATCTATCATCATTGCAAACAATGGGAATAGAACTCACTGAAATGCTCAGCCCACCTAGCCATGACAGAATCCTCACCTTCTATAACTTAACCTTGTTTATCCTTCAATCTCTGTATACCTGTTCGTTTTCTACCACACAAAACATTAACTATCTGGTACAGCTCTCTGCTGTTGTGCTGTCTAACTGCTTCCTCGGCTTTGTCAGCCAAACCATCAAGCCAAAGATTCTTTTCAGCAGCTAACTGATCTTTTACACGTTTAATTAAATTCTCTGTAATGCTTTCTGTTAGGACTAGTAGGGTATTGATTAAGGACATTCCTGCAGTTCTTTCTTTCCGAAATAAGCTCAAGTACCTTATCACTCAAATAATTCTGTCTCTTCTGCTCCTTTTTTCCTAAAAGAGTACTGTTAGTGTCCAAAAAAGCCTGTTTAAAATGATCCCATTCTTCCTCAACTTCAGTAGTAAGCATACCATGACTGTCATAATGACTAAGTAACCTATCATGGTAAGCTTTGGCTATAACTGTGTCTTTCAGAGCTTCAGTATTAAAAGTAAATTTTTTAATCCTAGCACAACACTTTTTAAGTTTAAGTTGCAAGACACTTTTAACAAGGTAATGGTCAGATCCAATTTCAGCTCCCCTATATGACCTGGTATTTCTAACAGAACTAGCCCATTTGCTGTTAATTAATATATAATCAATCATATTCCTATGTAGCCTATCAGGTGAAACCCATGTGTACTTATATATGTCGCGGTGTTTGTAATATGTGTTAGTTATTCTGAAACCATTGAGTTTATTTACCTGTAGGAGACGTTGCCCATTGCCATTGCAGCTACCAATACCAAAAGAGCCAATCACCCCTCCCCAAAGGTCAGAGTTAGTAAAAACTTTGGCATTGAAGTCACCAAGAACAAGGGTAATATCTCATTTCTTGACAGAATTCAAATTATCGTGAAGTTGTTCATAAAACCTATCCTTCTCATCCTGATCGGCATCCTCAGTGGGGGCATAACAGCAAATAACATTCAGGTCTTAACGCTTGTCTGAAATTTTGCTGTAAGAAACCTTTCATTAATGCACTCATATCCTAGAAGAGCATCACTAGCGTGTCTGCTGAGAAGCAGACACACGCCTTGGTGATGCTTATTGTCGTCCCTCCCTGAATAGAGAAATTTAAGATTATTTTTAAGAATCTGACCGTTACCTGTCCATCTGGTCTCTTGCAAGCCGAGAATATCTAAATTATAATGGTGGAATTCTTGTGTGAGGAGATCAAGAGAAAAAGCTCTGTGCAGAGTCCTCACATTCCAACTACCTATGGAGAAAAAATGGTTAGTGGGTGTTTAAAGAAACTATGTTTATTGAAAGAGGGAATGCCGACAATATCAAACAGCCCCCTAACCGCAGACATGGGGCAAAGACCCGAAATAAAAATATAATTTATAAGGAATAAAAAAAAACATGATGAATTCTTCACTAAGATCATCTACCGTGCTTATAAACTTGAGGTTTGAGGGTTCCAGACCAGCCGTGGGAAAGAGGTTTTTTTATAAAATATAGTACGTATGATAAATATTAGATGGCTCTGTAGTTAGCAAATTATTTGTGGCCTTCCGATGGGTTATGTCGTCAGAATCCAAGTTGGTGGACTTAGAATTATATGGGACCTTTAGAGTTGTTTATTTTACGAGGAGTTTGGGTGGGAGGGGGTCTTAGGGGGGGGGGCAAAATCGAGGGACCTTTATGAAAAGGGGGCGTGGTCGAAAGCGCGATATCGGAGGGACTTCTGCGGCTCATAGGTCAAAGGTCGTTTTGCTCGGAAGAGCCACATCTACTACTTACAACTTTCGTTTTCATCATTGTTTTTCGCTTTTAATGATATCTTACGCACTCCACCATTTATGTCACTTCATTTCACTTCATTGAACATTTTAGGGGTAAACTTCCTTTGGCAGAGCCGCCGGCTTAGCTTCAGGATATCTATAACTCAATAGAACAGTTAGTATTTCCCCACTATGGGGGAGAAACGGTCGAGCCACAAGGGCAGTATCTCTTCCATTTTTTATTCTTTAATATGTTTTGTTCGTAGGTAATATCTATATTGTGTCTCGCATTTTTTTTCAAAACACCCTGAATTGCTTCAGTCAGATTTTGGATTTTCGGTCCATATTTGTTCACGTGTTGGCTGTGAAATGTTAATTAATTTACATCTCTCTCCTTAAGGATAAAATATTGTGAAAAATATACTTAAATTCAAACTTGTAATATAGGTGTAGATACAGTTTAACCAGAGTTATAATTTGGAAACTGATCTTAATGAGACTTTTATTTACATGTAGTTAGTGCAGCTTACATCTGTGAAGCCGAATCATTAAAAAATATTTTTCGAAAGCCACGGGCTTTACAAATGATTACAAATAACGTACAGAAAAGAAAATTTCAAGAAACAATTACATGAAAATACTGACTATAACAGATTAAAAAGCGCTTTCACTACGCTTGCGAGGCAATATTTATTATTTTGCATGCAGTTTTGCAAGGATTGGTTAACTTTTCCTCAAGGTAAGTTTTTTTTTTTCATTTTGGGACATCGTTCCTCTTCTCTACGGCGAGCAACAGGCTTTTGGGTTGCAAGAAACCTTGCGCAAATTGGTACTCCAATGGGACCTGGAACAGAAGAAAAATAATGGCGAACTGAAAAATCTACTCCACTTACACGCAAAAAGTAACTTTAATGATTCATTTAAGTAATAATGAGAAAAGAATCAATTGAAACCTTTCTTTTAGACGAAAATTTTCCCAACATCTACAAAGTATCAAATGATTTTCAGAGTGCAATATGAAAGCAATGCTCTCTTTGTATTTTTCGATTGAGAAGATTACGAATTTTCGAACATTTTTGTCAGAATTGCGCAAAGCAACATAGTCAATAAAGTGAGAAGTTCGGAAACTCTTCGTCCTTTGTTCAGGTCTTTATTTTACCAATGTTTAGAAATAACCTCTCACATGCAATTTACTCTTAGCGCAAAATGATCAGGGCTGGAAACCGTCTGTAAAAGAGAGCTACAGCCGAACATGTCCTTAAAATCCCTAAAAAGATGTCGATAAAATTTCTGAAAACTTTCTGGGGATTTAAGACTATATATTCATCTTATACTGCATATCATAATTTTGATTTGCATTTTTGATTACAGTCCTTCTTCTGACGGATAAAAATTTTCAATATGAAAGAAATTGGTAAAAACGTGTTTGTATTTTTCTTTAATCGTGCACTTTCAAGATGAGGTGTATATGACTGATTCTCTTATTCTTCTACTCTTCCACTTCTTCCTGGCTCCCTGCAGTAGCATCACACCTCTATTTGGACAGACTGGAAACGTTTTGTTGCTAACCAACAACTGGAAGAAGAAATTCTACCAACGACTAGAAGATGAAGTTCAACTAACGACTAGAAGAGAAATTCTGCCAACGACTAGAAGATGAATTTATTTTAATCTTCTCGTAAGTGATGACAATAAAGACGTGATATCTAAAAAAATAGGTTAAAACCGGTATCCGAAGAATTTATTTTGAATATCAGATGTTACGTCCGAAATTTCTGTTTAACTAGGGTTACCTAAGCTAAGTAAGTAAAGGGTGGGACACGAAATGATGACACCTTTTGTATTTTACAGCTTACTGCAAGATGAAGAAGAGCATTCGTGAAGGTTGAAAGCAATATATTGATTCCTGAAAAATCATCTGCGAACGACACAGTCGATAAGAGTCGACTAGAAATAAAACATCGGATGAAATCGTGTTTTTCTCTGCACTCAACTGAAAAGTGTCGTCATAAGTGGAGAAACGTTTCCTTTGGACCCAAATTTAGCGCCATATCGGAACATTATTTTAAAATTGGACAAGTGATTTTGTATTCGAATCAAAACGACCAGGCCAACCATCGTTATGCATTCCTAAGGATATTGAAGCATTGGGTGTTGCAATGACAAAAAGCCCTTGAATATCAAAAGAAAAGCAAAAGAACCACATAGTAATTCGTAACAAGTTGACGCCAAGTTCTGGTGCGAGATTTCTTTACTGGACCTTGGCTCGAGAACTCTCCTGAAAAATATTATTTTGAAAGAAAAAGTTAAGAGAATATATCTGATTGAAATAGAAATATCTTTCTGTTATCGTTTCATTAAATCAATTGTACAATGTGCACATAAAACCACCTAATATTTCTTTGAAACACCTTTGAAGAAAAGCAAATGCGAGCACCGGGCCCTGATTCAGCGAACCACTGGAACCACGGTAGCTACGCCCATGAAGTAAACGGTTCAAAACTTCAGGGACGTCAATCGGACGAATGCTGACTACGTATCTCCATTTTTCTCCTAGAAAATTCAGATTATTCAAAGTTTATCAGATAGAAGTAAACATTGTCCTTTCGAGTTTGCACCTGCTGACTACTGACAGATAATATACAAAATTTCATTTCAAATGGTTTACAATGGAAACACATGTTTATTTGAATGGTGTCGTAAAAAAACAATGTTTCAGATTTTCGTCTATTGAAAACACTCAGTAATTACAGGAAATACCGTTCCTGAAGAAGAGATTACTGTGTGGTGTGTTTTCTCAAATCATGGGCTGAACAGTCCCACATTCGTTCAAGCGACGGTGACAGCAGTACTATATCTCAACACACTGAGAACTTACTTCTTGAATCGCTTATGGACAAAGAGTTTAAGCTTGAGAGTACAGTGGTTCATGCAAGATGAGACGACATCCAACACTGGCAGAAATATCTTCAACCTTTTTCAAGAAGCATTTTAGAACCGAGTGTTTTAATGCGAATCATTGCCACCTTGAAGTCCTGATTTAAACCCTGATGAGGGTTTCCGAAGAAAGAAGTCTTCGTATATCTGCCTCAAGACATGTGCAACTCATAGAACGAATCGTAGAACTTTGCAACTCAATTAATGATGACTTTTGTCACAGAATTATCATAAATAAGGTGCTTCGTTTGAAAGCAGGGTAAGAGCTAAACAGCGAGCAGGCTGAACGTGGTTTTCGTTCCTGGCTGCTTTCTAAGGACTCAAGTATCGATAGGGAAATAACGTTATTCAATGAGCTGTAATAAAATTATAAATCAACGATATTAATATCAAATTGTAAATTTATAAATCTAAGCAATTAAAAGTGTGTCATCATTCTGTGATCTTAATAATATAGCTATCCTTATTAATAAATGAAAGCATTGAATATTGTACAAAATTCTTTTAGTTACATCTTAATATTAAGTAAAATTGTGGGTTAAAAGAACTTCGTTTTCCATAAATTTTCTTCCCACTGTTCGTAAAAATCTTTTTTCAATACTTGGCAACTTCAAAAAGGATGAATAATTTTGTTTTAAAAGGTCAAGGTGTTTGTTAAGAGTTATAGAACCTGAATCATTTAACAACAACATATTAAAGCACAATTATTGTCATAACAAATTATTTAGGGAAATAAATGCGATTATAAAAGTTTATGCGATTCTTTCGGTTTCGTTAAATGAAAGAAAAGTATTACATCAACGACCACAGTTAACGGTTCCAAATTCAATAACTTTAAATACTTAGCGAATATTGTTTAAAGTTAAAAGATTTGGAGAGATTTGATTGAGATCGTCATTTTCCCGAAAAAATTTAGTTTCAAAAGGAAGATATGAATGTCGTTTTCGATTCATATAACTTTGAAGTGTTTCCAATTCTTTAGTAACGTAAGTAAGACATAAATAAAAATAAGACGTTATTTATTAACTGCAGATGTGTAGAAATTATTTGACATTAGAAAATTTTCTCACGTACGAAATGTACTAACCTTTGTTTCTGAGCTTTTGCGAAATCGGAGATGTCTAAGAGCATTGGCTAGGCACAGCTTGACTTCCATCAGAGCAAATCGCATTCCTAAGCAATTTCTTGGCCCTGCTCCAAAAGGTAGGTAGGCATAAGTGGGATGGTCGTGCTGATTCTCTGGAGAAAATCTGTTGAACAATGATTTGACAGCGTATTATTTAAAAAATTCTTTATAACAAGGAAACATTTATAGAAGTGAGATTCTAGCAAGTGAAAATTGGTAATTAAGATGTTCTAAAATAAAATATTGAAGTATACGAAGGTTTTTAAAACACCACCTGCTTGATTCACATAATATATGTGCATCAAGCTTCCTTCAGATAGTAGTGTTATATATATGTTATTGAAATAACAATAATAATAGACTGATACTTTTTTTTTACTTCGATGTTTTCATTCGATGTTAATAATCATTAGCAGATACACTATCCTCTAAACTTTTCCGGACACTCCTGTTTTCATAGTCTATCGGGCTATGGTGTAGAACTGTTTCACATAGTATGGCTTAGGACCTTTGGTGATTATGCTGCAAAAACATGAACGCAGAATTCTATCTTAATATTTTGGACAATTCCATTCTTCCAACTATGTGGCGGATCTTTGGTACAGATCCATGTTTGTTTCAACAGTATAATGCCCCATGCCATACCGCAGGTGATGCTACACAATGGTTAGCGGACATGAATATGCAAAAGTTGAGTAGCAGGGTCTCGATTTAAAACCTATGGAATGAACTGGAAAGTCGGTTGATAGCTAGACCAACAAGTCTCAGATTGGCAACTGAACTGATTACTATTCTTCGAGAGGAACGGTGAACTATATCGGCAGAAATCTATCGTTCATTGTGCGTATTGAAGGAAAAGAAAGAGGAGCAATTATGTTAGTAGAATGGCGTACGATTGTGATTATGCCAGGAACCTAAATTTTTATGTTCTATCTCTCCACAGTCCCCGCCTCCTCCAAAGCGCCTCGTTTGCACCATATTTGCACGAGAGGTGTTAAATGTCCATCAAACTATATATGTTATGTGATATCATTTTCCGGCCTTGTCAGAGTCAGAATTTCTGCGCCTTTAGAAATGAGAGTGAGACCAAGGAGGCTAATAAATAACGTCTTATTGTATCAAAGAAAATGTGTTTGTCAAATTAATGAGTTGTTTAATCTTTTCAAAAATTGGGAAAACCAAAGAATATTCACTCTTATGATTACGAGCCATTTCAAATTATTAGATAGTAAAACATACAACACTCCCCTTTGAAGTATTTTCCCCCTTATTTCGTACACCTCTTGGCCAAGCCTAGACTGATGGGTGTGACAATACTTCAGTATTTCCACAAGCTCTAGTTTGTTAAAAGTTTCTACGCATATTTATAAAACGTCTTGATATCTTACCTCTCAGGGTCAAACTTTTCAGGATCAGGATAAAATTCACGGTCATGGTGCATGGCATAAATGGGGAAGCCAACGATCATTTCTTTTGGCACTGTGATTCCCGTGTTGCCTAATTTGTAGTCTTCTGCTGCTTTTCGTTCTGCTCTATTGAAAAAAAAAATAAACTAGTGACATCATATTAAACAAATATCAAATTTATGAGAGACACTCATCCTTATAATATACACAAGTGCTAAATAATAAAGGATAATGTAATATCTCGAAAAGTATTGGATTGGTGCACATGTAATGTCCAAAATGAGACTGCCATCTACAAAACCTCATAAAAATAGAAAGCAGCAACCGACCTAGTGAAAGTAGTTTCTCCCCTCACCCCTCGGCATCGACACATTTTTGCCAATAGGTTACGAGGCTGGGATCGCACAGCAATAAAACTCTGGCGTCTGCGATGCAAAGAAGGTGTCAACGGCTTGACACACAGCTCGGTTGTTTGGGTAGGTCTTCTCCGCCAGGAAATGGTCCAGATACTGGAAGAAGTAATAATCTGTGGGAGCAAGGTCAGGGGAATATGTAGGGTGTGGCAGTGTTTCGTAGTCCAACTAGTGGATTTGTTGGACTGTCCTTCGAGATACATGCAGGTGTGCATTGTCATGCAACAGGAAGACACCATGCCTCTTGACGAAAACTAGCTGTTTTTACGGTGCTTTCCTTGCAGCTGCAGCATTTCAACATAATAGTGGTCCTAATAGATGGCCTCACCTGGTCGGAGAAAAGAACGATGGACACGCCGGCAACATAATAGTGATCCTAATAGATGGCCTCACCTGGTCGGAGAAAAGAATGATGGTCACGCCGGCAACATACCACTCTACGAGAATCCTTTCGGTGGGTGTAGGGGTAGCTTTGGGCAATGTTTTGGTGGCTCTGTGGTATCCAACCACAGTGATGATCGGTGACGATAGTCGTAGAGGACTCACTTTTCATCGTAGGTTACTATCCAATGCAGGATTCCGTCCCGTTTGTTTCTGGAAATGAAAGAATTGCATACTACCAGACGGTGTGTCCTGTTGGCTGCTGTGAATTCGTGTGGCATCCAGCTTTTTCACCTTCCCCAAGGCCGCCAGGCGCCGGACAATCATCGAATGATGCAAACGGACTTTCGCTGCAATATCACGGACACTTAGACGTCGGTCATGTTCCACGGTATTCTTCACCTCCTCATTTGTTACAGCTACTGAAGGAGGACCACGAGCTTCATTTTCAAGGGACGTATCTCTTGCTTGGAATTTCACGAACCATCGGCGTATGGCATGGCCATTCGCAATACCCTGCCAAATGCCGCATTAATGTTTCGGGACACTATACTCGCGGAATGAACGAGTTTGAACTCATACAGTAAAACAACGCGCAATTGGCTTGTCCCCATTGTCCACTTTGACCGAAACCTGTGCACGTGTGGTTGAACTTCATTACGAAATGAGGCACATAACGAGTACACCAGACATATACGGAACTTCTGACTTATGATATGTGACAGTGCTGGATGACACCAATCCGCTGGAAGGGTTGAACATGTCCACCATTCATAGCGGACGTTTCACCTGCACCAACCTAACAAATAAGGGAATAACACGAATGTGAGATACAGGTAAATTTCTCAACGCTGAAAAAGAAAATGCTAGCATATCTCACCGACGCTAACCTGAACATGAAATTAGGGTTGGTATAAAAGAATGTATGGCTGCGATCACCAATCATTTTCGTTTCAGCCAGCTGTAGTTAGATCGGGTTTTATTGTGTTCACTAATGACCTATGGATGATTGTGTGCGGTGGAGAATAATAAGTAGAATGGAAGTGCGGCAATCCCAGTCTGGGCATCTAAGGCCTTAAAAATGTAAAACAAAATATCCTCTCAAAACCGCAACGGCTCAGAATGAGGCAATTTGGCTTTAATCGCAAGACGATATAGGGAAATGACAGCTAGAAACTGTTTCCCGAGTTGTCAGAGACCACAGGGACGACAGTTTCAAGACATACTGAGTACAGGAAGATGCATGAAATATGTCTGCGTGCACAAAAAGCAATGGTTTGTGTCCCTTTCAAACACTTAAGCAGAATGGTTCGTTTAACATGGTTTGGAGCTAAAGCTAAATCTAAAATTAAATCTAAATCTAAAATCTATAACAAGAGCTAAAGCTAAATCTAAAATTAAATCTAAATCTAAAATCTATAACAAGAGCTAAAGCTAAATCTAAAGCTAAAATTTTTAGCAAAATTTGGAGCTAAAGCTAAATCCGGACTCATCTTTACAGATGAGTCCGGATTTAGCTTTAGCTCCAAATTTTGACGTGTTTAGTTGGTGGGAAAAGGATTTAGGCTCAGTAAATGTATTCGATTAGGAAGTTTGCATACTCTACTGCCGGAATGATCCTGTCTAAGCCCATGACGGAGACATCACAATTAAAAAACTCTAGTTCTATAAAAGAAAGTGAATATCATAAATAGAATATTCCTGAAATTAGCATGATAATATATCGATTCAATCCCGAAAATGAAATATTTTTGAAGGGGAATAAGAAATTTCTAGACTATGTTTTCATGTGTTTGAATGAACTGAAGTATCTCAGTAAAACTGATGGAGAAAACCTGATCCGTAAGATACTTTACAGTTTTTTTATGTTAATACAAGTACCTGGATAAATATAGTTCAATATTTTCAGGCCTTACAAAGATCTGGAATTTCGAATCAAAATCTTCTTACTATTAATACAAAATGAGAATATTTCTAATAAAACAAAATATTATTGATTTTGCTAATAAATTACCACTTTGAAGTCGATTCAACTTTTTAGAGGAAAAATTGTCGAGCTGGGTAGAATACGAACCCACGACCTCCTGATAACATGCCAGGTGCTCTGGATCGCTGAGCTACCGGCCGTAGATAAAGTTCTCCTCTGATATGTTATCAGGAGTTCGTGGGTTCGTATCCCACCGGGCTCGAGACAGTTTTTCCTCTAAAAGTTTAATTAGACTTTAAAGTGGTAATTTATTAGTAAATACTAAATAAGTCGCGTTTCTTTCATTATTATGGATTTTGTTTCTTACCTTATGAGCGGTGGGTACATCCTCAGGGTTTCTGAAATGACCCAACTGAGATATTTCATGTCTCGGACAACATCATACGTCATCACTTCCTGTATTGTAAAAGGAAACGGAATTGAAATCTTTATTATGCTGAAAATATAAACAGTGTGTAAATGATACAAATCTATTGGGAGAAATTTATCTATTAAAACACAGAGTCTTACTAAAACGATGATAATCATCCATGGTTAATTGATTTCAACAGCCGCAAAAAAAGTTCAATTACATAATAATAACAAAATTTTATCATTAAAAATACACAAGAACTTTTTAGTTGTAGAAATATTTCAGAGAGAAATATTTGTGTTATAACTAATACTAAGGTTTTCATATACATACAACTTTCCTATGGAAGCAGATTTTGCAGCAGTATCGTAATATCCTCAACTCGCTTTCAATAAAGAAAAAAGAAACCTATTGTGGTTTATTAATATAAAGCACACGCAAAATAAATTCCTTGTACTCTTCACAGCTTTCTGGAAATTCTTCTCATGGGCAGTATTCTCTTTTGGGACATTGGGAAAATGTCTTTACAATTTTTTTTCTTCGATGCCGCTTTTCATCTTTCCGAGTGACTTGCCAATTCTCAAAACGTTTCAACACACTATTTGGGTAAATATTTTCTTCCCACTAAGTGAGAGAGAGGAAGCGAAGATATTTTGTCCTTTTCCTGCTCACTTGTGTGGTGGGATATTGCTACCCCTCTCTCTCCCTCTTTAATCTTGACGACTTTCTCGGTCCTTTGTCTCTTTCTCTACCTAACATCTGTTAAGGGACAGAAGTCAGAAAGAGATAAAAAAAAAAGACCAATGCTTCCTTGTGACCAATATATCGGAAGGTTTAAAAGTCAGTATTAAATCAGGTCTAGTTTATTCTTGTTACTTTCCCTATTAACTTATTCCTGACATATACTCTAATTCTTAGATTAATCAAATAATTTAAAACTTGCTTTTTCCATACCATCCATGCCGAGGTTTCTAACCTTCCACTGACCTTTACTCCACTTCTGGGATTTCAGGAAAAGCCAAATTAACCGCGTTTCAACTGAAAACGCGATAGGACATAGGAAAGATTATTTAAATTAAAAAGTTATTAAGCTCAGTGTTTTTCAACCACCAGAAATTTTTTCTCAAGGCCGTTTCAAAAAGTCAAGCTTTGGTAAAAGCAATGGTTTGTGCTACAAAATATATTAATTATTTTCTAAAATCCATGGCAGTCTTGAAAACTGAAGCCTTAGTAGTAACCAATCCAAGGTTAGATCTTGGAAAAAGAAATAAGTTAATAATGATGAAAGAAATAAGTTAATAATGATGAAATAAAGCCATGTACTATTTGTTTTTGTATTTAATCTCGGATATAGCAAAAATATAATTATGCAAAGGAGGTAAATATTCCAAAACAGAGTGGCACAACAAGAAGGTAGCATAGGTTGCAGAAGGCCACGAACTCATACGATACTAAAATCAAAGAGACAGAAATGATCATTATTATTCAGTAATATAGATTTTGCGTTATATTTTAATGAAATAGTATAAACCAACTATAGCTTTTTTTTTTGTTGTTTTAGAAAAGAGACCCAAATGTTTTGTTACGGGTTCTTTTGGCCCTTGCTATGCCAAAGAAAAGGACATATTACAAGTAAATTTTATTTGCATTTTTTTCACAAGTTAAAATTATGTTAATGTTAGAGAATTTTTAGGCCGTGGAGTAAATTTTTTGAAGATTAAGGCCGGATCTAAGTGTGGAGGAAGGAAGGGATAATTGAAATACCATCAGGTTTATCCCTTTGCGAAATATAGTAAGGGTAATGGAGACAAAAAAAAATATTAAACTTTTGCATATTTCACTCGCTTTTCAAGAAATTTTAAAGACTTCTAAAAGAAGTAGATAATGTTGTTCTGCGGTGGAAATCCAGTTTCTTGCTCCCTCCCTTTTACTTTTGACCAGCTCGATTGCGTACTTGGTGCCCTCCACTTTACATTTTTATAGTTCTGGGCTTGTTGAAGGTAGCTTATCTTCTTCCATAGACCATCATACATACATACGTACTCCTCAAGCAGCCATAAGCTACGGAGTACCAACCAGAATGTGCAATTTAATTCCCCATTCGTGTCTATTCTGTTATTATTGCGTTTGTACCATTACAGGCCATTTCTAACAAGATCACGTTTGTTATTATACACCCAAGCCTTATAGGTCTTCCTCTTTTTCCGAAGCATTTAGACACACTTTTCTTAATTCAGTTCACTAATCTGTAGTTCATGCTGGCAACATGGCCAAAACAACGCACTCGCTCCCTAAATAGGATGACTTCATTCTAGCCATATTTGAACTCTGGATCCACTTGTTTCTGGACATGCCACTTTAGAGCACAAAGTGATGAAATTATTAAGCATGTCATTTTGTAATTTTGGCATATCCTTAACTTAAGAAAAAGTAACGCAATTTATTGTCATGGATACAATATTTCTGTTTATGGCGCATGTCAGGATAATACCGGATACTGGATCAGTAATTTGAGATCTGATAAATATTAAATACTATCAGATTCACCGGCGTTGTTGGGGTCTGAAACGTTCTAAAATGTAGAGCAGATGGCAATCCCCACGTCACAAGCTTTCATTGACTTATTTACGCTTGATTTCCTCCCCCTGTGGGGAGAGGGGATGTCTCAGTCGGTAGCGTGCCAGAATCGTAATGTGTCCCAGCTGGGTGAGCGTTGAAATTTATCTCTGCCAAACTCCCCGTCCTGTCCACGGTCAGTAGGGCGGGACGGAGAACTGGTACTGCATTCTAGACTTGGCGGCGTGGTCTGTAGTCAGGGCCGTCGCTTGGGTTGGGTTGGGTTGTTTTACCTCTGAGCGGCACTTTTTTGCACACCATGGGCTAAATGGCCAGGTCACATGGACCCCGAAGGCTCAGAGAAGGTTGGGGGAGGGGACCCACTGGAACAGCTGTTGGGAGACAGATGGTAGCCTCCCGTCAAGGCCATCCAGTGTGTTCTTTAACGTGCACAGGGTATGGCTCTCCCGCACATGGGGCCACGGCTTAACATCCCATCCGACGGACGGCGGCCTTTCCAAGCCCATCGGTGTCCCCTACTGACCGTGGGCAGGGCGGGGAAATTTTGCGGAGATAAATCTCAACGCTGACCCAGCTGGGACTCGAACCTGGGAACTACAGATTACGAGCCTGCCGCGCTACCGACTGAGCCACCCCCGCCCCCAGGGCCGTCAGCAGATTAGATCGCGCCCTGAGGTAAACAATTAAATATCGCCCCTCAGAAGGTTGGAGTTGCGCATGCGCAACTCCTATGCTCGGAACAAGGATTGCAAGGTCCACAAAATGAAATAATAATCCCCAAAATGATAAATATAACGTAAATTAAGCAAAACTGGTTAAGGAAAAGTGAAAGTGAATGGGTGGACCATCACAAGCGCCGTGAGGCAGGCTGCCTCTATTCTATACCCTGTCGACGGTACTGTCTGTAGTAAAAAAAGACCTCCATAATTAAAAAGGCGATATTCTAAATCCACAAGAGCATATTTTACGTAACTAACTTATTGAAACTTTGGGAAGCACTTTATTCCTAATGCCTCGTTTGCCTGAAGTCTGGTGAAATCTCCATATCCTCCTTAGTACAACCTCGGGCCCCATAGTTTGGAAACCATTGCAGTAAAGAATTTGAAAAATAAGCTTAGAGTTTTGTTAACCGACAGATGATATTTTATAGGTTATTGAAGTACTTATTAATTGATTGATTAATTATTGAATGTAAATTGATCCATGGATAGTCATTGACGTCGTTATTTGATTTTATTAGTTACGCCTACTTTCTCTGCTGTTTGGCGTCTTTTTTGCTGTGTTTAGTAGTGCCTGCTGTAATTGGACTCTATAGTTCGCTCATTAATAAAAAATAAGACTTGTCCTACAAAATGTCATGAATAAGGTAGTCCTACGTTACTGATAATTATTTTGAACTTGTTATGTATCAATACAAGCAATATACTATTCATTAAAAGGAAGGATATAGTTATCAATATCTTACGTGTTTTTCAAAAGCTTCATCGACCTCCTTGATGAGTTTTTCCTGGCAATCGGGATTTAGGGCCAGATTGTAAGCGCAAAAGGAAAGAGTGGCAGCTGTTGTTTCGTAGCCAACCATGAAGAAAAGGACGCATTGGGCAATCAATTCATCTCGTGTTAAAGCTGAGAAGAGAAAATGAAATAGAACTGTTATATTCTATCAGTTTCTGGCTATAGGAAAAAACCCACACGATGAATGGAACGTTTCCCCAGAGTGCATTTCGTAATAAATCTCTTAATTACCGACACCTCCATAGGTTATCTACCTCGATTACTGCCAGCTCGTCTCTAAAATCGTGTTCCGACCCATTGTCCCTATCCCAGTATTATTCAATGAATTAAGGTTTTGTCTTTCGCCAGATATAAAGGACATAATTCATTTGAAACTGTAACGATTTGCAGTTAATTCAGATGGTTTAAAATGTGGAGGGAAGGATAGAATGCTCTGAACTTAGGCTTCCTGCTATCCCAAGCACAGATATATCCCAAGAAAAATAATAGGGCAAATAAATAGCAATGTAGAAAAAAATAAGATTAAAATTAAAGATTCTATTTCTTGAATTATCATTATATTGATCAAAACAAATTTTCTGAGAGCAGTATTGTGGATTTAATTCTTTTAAATTATTGTGCAGTGATAAATTATTTCAACATTTTTATTTACTAAGTCTTTGCTTGATCACTTATTCTCGGTAAAATAGCATTTTTTGCTCATATTGATAATAAAACTATTAACTTACTTTTACGATAATCAATTTTGAAAACATCTTTGTTTTCTTTGCCGTGACCTAAATCTTCCTCTTCTTCCTCCTCTTCCAGATCCAACATTTTGAAACCATCTATTGTTTTATTGGCTTCCAAGTCTTCTTTCGCAGCATCTATCATCATTTGAAGGAAATCGTTTCCTCTCTTAAATGGAAAAACAATTTAAAAGACGAACTAATAACATGTCGGAAAATAAGTTGATGTATAAAGAGAAATATATTTAAAACCGTGATTATTTTTCTGCTTCCGATGAACTCCAAAAATCTATTCATATTTAGCTCGTTTTCTCCGAAAATGAGCTAAATATGAATAGATGGATATAGGTAGGTATTCTCATTTTATGAATGTAACAATAGCTTCAATACGCTCTCTAACGGTGTAAGGATTTGGAAAATGCAAGCATTTAACCAACAATGTTAAAATATTTGAGAATTTCCATGTTATATCAATGAGAATTTACTTCGAACCTGTATAATTTCTAAAATACAGTCGAACTTGGTTATAACGAGCACCAGGTGGCCGACAAAATTTCCTCGTCATTACTCACTATTTCAGTGATGAGTTAAATCTACCTTCTATGTTTTTTATTTCTCAATTTTCTTCTGATTTGGACTTCGTCGCGAATCGAGAGACACTTTCTTTTGTTAGTAGACATGTTTCCGATGGAAGGGTTCGTTTCTCATTTTACAGTCGAACGGTGTTTGGGTAAAGTGGGGGAGCAGGGCAGGAGGCTTCAATACTGGAGGGGTAGGTAGAATGGGGACAGTCCCCAAGGATAAGGTTAGGTCATAAACTGTGCCTTCATCTCTTATATATTGCATTTTATTATTAATAATATATACATTGCATTACTTACTTATATTATTAATAATTAATGCATTATATTATTAATAATATATACTTTGCACATCTTATACATTGCATTACTATACATTATATTATACATTGCCGTAATATTTCTGAAATTAAAGAACAGTTGGAGGAAGATATTAATCTGATGCGGATGGTCATAAAAGCTAAGTCACCCATTTCATTTTTATTCCCGGAACTGAGAAATATTTCCGATTATTCGTGCAATTAAGAATGTTTTCATGTTTCCGTAGTTACCAAAATTTGTTCGGTATACCCGTGTAGTACGCTCGTTCTAAAAGTGTGCAATTGTACCGGAATATCCGTAAATTAAAATCATTATAACTTTTTGCTCATTAGAGCCGTTATCTCGTTATTTCTGTGCTCGTTACAATCAAGTTCGATTATATGTATTTAATGAAAAAAATGTAACCGAAGATAAATTTCATAATCTAATCTATTAAAAATCTCAATTTCCAAAAATATTCGTTAAGAGTTAATGGGAACTAAAATAGTTCACAATAGTAATACGTCATAAGACTTCAGCTATTACTTAAAACTTATTAAGTGTTGTTTAAAAATTATAATATATACAGTTTAGAAATTTTTGTAATGGTTATTTCAATATCTGAGATTTATGAATGACTTATAAAACAACAAATATTTTGCTAAATATTCCATCTTCCATAACTCTTTAAATACTGAATAGCTATCGATGAAAAATGCATATTTAAATGAATTTGATTACGATCTGTAATATATCATCAGTCACATTTTTCCATTAAATGAATATTTTAATTTTATTTTTACAGATAATTAAAAATTTCTCTTCGAAGTGAGATCCTCATTTGACATATGAAAATTCTCGAATATTTTGGTAGGCATTGTATTTATGGTAGAAATTTGAAAATTTGGTGGTGGAGTGTGTCGCGACCCCTTTTCCGTCTCATGAATGGGATGGTAAACATATTATTCATATTGAGGTTTACGCATTATTCAATCCGATGCAAGAGTTATAGAGTATCCACCCAATCAATAAGTGAGCCCAATGTGATGCAACCTTCCGGAGAGATGTATGCTGCAAAACAACGTAGTCTCTTTTGACCGATGAAAAGTCAGGAGACAATTATTTAAAACTTAATAACTGGGATTCATTTATTTATTAACATCTATGCGATCACTTTGTTGCTCGGATACGCCTTGGGGGATTGACTAATTATCATTTCTTAGAGTTAGCTTTGCAGCTCTGCAGTCCCACAGACTGAATAATGTTTAGTCACACAGATTAATGAATATGAATATGATTTGTCATACAGACCTCTGGTACATACGGTCAAAGAGACCTCTGGTGCATATGATCACACAGACATCTGTTATATATGGTCACCGAGACCACTGGTACATATGGTATCTCAGACCTCTGGTACATATAGTCACATATGCTATTAACTTGGGTTGAAATCTATCAACCCTACACTGAGATCTTGCCTCTGATCTTAATTCGATCGAAATCTTCGATCCTCGAGAAAAGCACGACGCCACTTTCACATGCGGTAGAGTGTGACCTCTTCCTCTGACTTTCCTCTTCCTATCGCTGACCTATTCCTCTCATGTATTCTTTTTGTGTTGTATAGGTACCAATATGACTATATGCATTTATCCAATCATCCATTAGTTCGAATTTCCACAACTAGTGGACGTTAAACGCGGAAAATGAAAAACCATATTTTCTTTAAAAATGTGCATCTCTTATTCACCAGAGGTGTTTCTTCTACCTAAATGTGACTCATCGGGGGCGTTTCTATTCTGTTTCCCATTTGTCCAAATTGAATTATCATAAGATTCTCAAAATACTCCGGTCACCATATCAGAGGGATTAGGATAATATCAGAGGAAGTGAAGGTCATATACAGGCGTAGGATCGAGTGTACGCCTATCTCATAGATTACTCAACCCCGCATTATTATTAGAGAAAGATTAAGAATTTAATAGAATTAATTAAAATTAAAAGAAACTAATTCTGGAGCGCTGTTTTCATTTGAAATTTATGTAGCTCAAGTGAATTGCACGATGATTGACAGTAGTCAAAAACAGATGAATTGACGGAGTGAGTATTTAAAATAAATGATATTAGTGAGGGGGAGGGAATATTGGTGTTAATGTGTTAATTTTACATTTTGAGCCAAAATAAAAATCGAATCTTTTTCGAACTTGAATGTATACAACTTGATTTCTTGTGTGTACAAGTATTCCTCTAAAAGACAGTGAAGTATGTACATAAACCAGATTTGTAGGAGAGCTCCTTAATATTAATATAATACTTAATGCATCAGGAAATTAAAAAAACTATGAATAAAAACATGAATAAAAACATATGAATAGTGAGAGCAAAAAAATTATATCACAACATATTAATAGTGAGAGCAAAAAAAAACATTTTTTATGAAACAATTTTTGCTTCATGTGGTAAAATACATTTTGTTTTGGTGGGATTGAGAGATCTTGACTACCACCTTGTAAGGAGTTCATCTGGCAGTGTTTTCATTTGTTTTACTATTTGAAACATCCACTGGAGATGGATGTTTTAAATGTATCAGTTATTAAATTTTATGCTCCAGTTTTACTGCGAAAATTTCACAAAAAAGAATTATGTATTCTCTTTCATTGAAGAAGAAAGGAAAATATTTTTATATACTTTATATCCAAGCTATATCGAGAGAACGGATATCGGATTTTACCTCCAGCTTCCCTTGAATGCTTGCACAGCATGTTTTTTAAAGCACTCGCCGAAAATCAGAGACTCAAGCATTTCAGTCACCGCCCTCCCCATTGCAAATTTCTTGACAATTTAGTGGTTGCAATCTAATATTTATATTTGATATTAAAATTTTTATGACTGAACCTAAGTTCGAAAGTTATCGTAGAACAAACAATCTGATACTTTTTTTTTTTTGGAAAAAAATAAAGAATGGGTTAAAGTTTTATAGAGGCCATGGTTATCTGTATGTCATAATCATCCATTTGGCATAAAACTTCTAGATTTTGTCCGTGAGTTTGCGAAATTCGTCGGAGCAGCAATTTACAAATTTTCCATTCTTTGCAGAAGCAGAGGAAGTAGGAATTTTATATAGCAATTTATATTTTTTAAATTTAGTTACATACTTTTTACCTGTCATTCCAAGTTCCACCATAAAGCAACTGACATAAACTTTCGTTTGGTACAATTGGATCCCGGATTCGGGAGATAAGGAGGGG
Source organism: Ryuthela nishihirai (assembly GCA_038380435.1). Lineage (NCBI taxonomy): Eukaryota > Metazoa > Arthropoda > Arachnida > Araneae > Heptathelidae > Ryuthela > Ryuthela nishihirai. The sequence goes on from JAWZYU010000004.1 coordinate 14,132,029, forward strand.
AAAGAAATTATAACATTCTTCTGCTTTTTCATGGGCAGATGAGTGGGAAGAAAAATTCGGTATAGCAGATAACATTCCCAGAATTTTAAGGCTTCATTCGCTCTCTAATTTATTATGACTATCACTCACTTTCGGGAAGGTGGTGAAATAACTACCTGATAATACCCAAATCAAAATAGACAAAGATTCATATAGCAAAATAAAACACATTAATTAAAGACATAGAAAAAGTGGAAATTATTTATTTGTTTTTCTTATTAAAGATGACGATACCAAAGATATCACTTACTATGCCTTTCTTTTTCCTCTCTTCCATGACTTGAAGTGTCACATCACGGAAAAAATCTGTTGCATCTCCATCAAAAACTTTAATCCCCAGCAGTTTAAATACGAATGGGGGAAACAAAACTGAAAATGAATGAAATGAAATCAGGGTTCGTAACTTACTATAGTTCTTATAAGGCAAAAAAATGTATTTTGCTTCTTTTCCTATACACAGGATGAATGCTTCGAAAATGCATTCAATGTTGCTCTGTTGAGTAGTTTTAACTCTGAGAAGTGCAGATAAATCCTAATTCAAGCCAGGTTAATATATAATGCATTCTTTAAACCTCTTTTACCCCAAATCATCATTATGTCTATAGACAGAAATTCTTCACTTTAACCACAAATTTCCATTGAGAGTAGTGTGTTCCTGAACTTTTAAATCCATTAATCTTTATGACAAAAACATTACATATATTCCTTCAAATTTCAAACCAAATTATTGATATAACTATAAGGAGACCTGTATTTCTAAAATCCATTAACAACAAGTTATCGTCCCGGCCAAAAACAGAAAGCATGTTTCTTAATCCGTTAACATCAAATTATGATTATGGTCAAGCACTGTGAGGCACTAAAGTATTACCATTAATATTGCCACCAGAAAAACTGTCTCAAGCCTCCTGCTGTTTGGTAGAGTAAGAAGCTATAAAGCTTTCAAATACTATTAAAACATGGATTATTGTGTAAATTAACAATTCACAATTTAGCATTTGTAGAATTAGGATTTTAATGTTAAATGGTGTTAACTCAGCGGACAGAACGCCTGACATGTCATCAGAAGGTCGTGGGTTCAGATCCCACCCGGCTCCAAGACAATTTTCGTTTATGCCCACATTGATATACAGCACAACAGTGTTGAAATGTTGATATTTTGAAGTGTGTGATTTAAAATTCTACTAATGTATACTAGTTGATAATGTATATTGTATTCAGATAATGTATACTAGTTGAATAGTGCATTTCAATAAAAACGTTTCTTTCAGATATGTTTAAATGGCTTTCCCCTCTGCCTCTTTGCCTATTACTTAATACAGTGATAGCGAACCAATGAGATGCAGTCAGTGTACGATAAGAAGTTTCTTATCCAATTTAAATACATGCATTGGTTTATATTTCAACCCCTTTAATCTGTAAGTATAACCCTAAGTTTCCTGCTCTGAAAGTTTTGCGATTATCAATGTATCACGCGAACCTATTGCAGATAAGATAAATAACAAAAATTGGATTATGATGCAACAAAGTTTTCCAACTTATCGTGGACCTAATATTATCATGCCAAAGAGTGCCATTAGCTGAAGTCAATTCAGTCGCACTATATGAAGTAGTCTTTTGCTTATCGTTTTAGAGAGCAAACATTTACCATTACCTGTTAAAGTTTAAAGAGAAAAATTATCCTTTGAAAGAAAGATTCTTCACCTGACATCCATAACATTTCATTGCATTAAACGAAACGGCGAAATTGAGTTTAATTTCAAATTGTACTTCTATCCAGGATCGGATTTCTAAACAGGAAAACTAGGCCAGAGCCCAGGGATTAAAAACGTGGGATTTTATGAAATTGCATTAGAAAAGAATAAAATGCTAAAATATTCTGCTTGAAACATATTTATATATGTTTAGAATATGTATATATATATATTGTTACGACAGATGAACGAGCAGCAGTGACTTCATGACAAAACGTGACAACGCTCGTGTGTGCTCCTGCGTGAGATTCATTTTTAGCCAACGAATTAAAACTTAGAACAGTTCGAAAGAATGAAAATGGAAAAAATGTCATGCAGTAGTGCGGTATTGTGAAAGATGAAGGAGTTCATCTGAGTATTTACGCGTTAAGTATGTTAAAATTTTGAGATCTGAAAGGACATTCAGATGGTCTGAATCAGTGTGCGATAAGTGAAAGTATGAAGTATATTTATTAGTGTGTGCGCGGGTGTTTGTTTTCTGTTGTTAGTAACAAAAGTTTAGTGAACTAGCACAGGACGAGAGATTGTTTACGTCTGAAGGTATTCAAGTGACATGGCAAACAAAGTGATGAGGTAGTATTTTAGTAGAACAGACGGAGCTGATATTGTACTCTGTAAAAAAAGGTTAATGACTTATGTATGATAGTAGTAAATTTTTTTATAAAATACTTCATCCATTTTTTTTTAACAATTTGCATTGTATTGTAATTGATTTGAAAATATAATTATTAATACTCACGCTCAGTGCCTGTCCATTTAAAAAATTCACAACATTTGGTGTCGGGAGTGCGATAATTTATTGCATGCCGTTAACTAGAGGTATGGGTGAATTAGTAAAGTTGATAAACAACTTGAAAGCTGAAATAACCAGCCAAAACAATGATATTAAAGGTGATATAGCTGCTCAAAGCAATAAAATAGGTGAACTTTCTAGTCAAAATAGTGAGATAAACAATAAAATAGGTGAACTTTCTAGTCAAATTAGTGACATAAACAACAAAATAGGTGACCTTGATAGACAAAACGATGACTTGAAAAGCGATATGGCTACACAAAATAATGAGTTGAGAACTGTGATAGTTTCTCAAAAAGATGACTTGAAAGCCGAAGTGGCCTCACAGAATAATGAGTTGAGAGCTGAAATGGCTTCTCAAATTGGTGAGATTATTGATCAGTTCAAGGACAATAAAACCGAACTTAATAGACAATGTAATAGTTTAAAGGTTGAAATTGTCAGTGTAAAAGATGATCTTGATAGTGTTAAGTTAGTTTGTAAACATGAAAAAGAAAAAGAGAAAGGCAACGCAGATCAAAATGTGAATCCCACACCAATAGGTGAAATTTACGAAACTAACAGCACTGGAGGTAACATTACAGATGACCAATGTTTTAAAGATGCTAACCATAAGAATATTGTTGAGCAATATAAAAATTATAGGAACAAAATTATGCAAGAAGTGAGAGCTGGTAGTGATGTTGTTAAAGTTACAGTTAAGACAACGTAATTGGTTGAAGGTGAATATATCTCCAGCAGTGGGAGCTATAGTACAGATGAACATAGTGCTGATGCGGGAAAGAAACGATGCTGAACCAGAAAACATTCCAAGATTCTTCGCTATCCGAAAAAGAAGCAATTTAGATTCAATTCGTTTTTACAAAACTCGACGGACAGGAGAAGCTCGCTGGGGCAGCGGCGTTCTGATGAAGCCTTCATATGGATTGAAGAGAACTCGAGAGAGTTGGAGAAGGTGCGAGAGGACTGCGAGAGGGAGACTACAGAAGAATCAGATCTTTGCAAGAAAGGAGAATCTCGAAATATGGATCTGCTACGGGAAATCAAGAAACGTAGAGATAGCGCAGATAATGCCTTTGACCACGCAACTACTGGTGATGCATGGCAGAGTGTCAATGTCGCTGGTGACATGTCTAGGAACTGCGAGGAACAATCGCATATATCAAAGAGATGTGAGACTACTCAATACGGTTTGTACTTCCAAATACCTAAGTTTACAAATCTAGCACGATCTGAAGAGAGATCCACACGAAAGGTATTCTATTCCTCGCCGTCAGCAAAATGCGTCATGGACAATTCTCTCAAAGGCAAAGTAAAGAGTAGTAGTGAGAGGGAAAGAAACAAAGTTTACGTTTCGCAGAGTGGTCCGAGTAGAGAAGAGTCGTCAGATCGTATCGTCGACAATGAAAAAGAAGAGGCGTCCATTCATCCTAGAAACGAAGTGTCATTCGACGTTACCGGGGAAGTCGGAGAAATTTTTGCGAAGCATATAGCCACACTCGAATCGTTTGTAGAAAGTGGGGATGTAAGAAATAGGAATTCCGAAGAATAGCGTAGAAGCGTAACAGGTGATGCTAGTAAAGGAGCTTCAGGCAGAGACAGTACTTTAAAGACTCTGACTTAGATATTCCTTTTTCTATGAGTAATAAATTGTGCTCGGATAACAGTAACTTTCTGGATGAAACTAAGCCTTAGAGTTACGATAGAGAGAAGTGAAGCCTTCAGATGATCTCCTCAACGTAGCCATGCTGAATTTCTTTTCTGAACAGTCAATGCGCAGATTTGGACATTATAATCATTTAGATTATAAGGATATAGAAAAGTTTTATTACGACTACAAGAGCTCTAAAGTGGACAATACCACGTTACAAAACTTGTCGCTGATCTCCAGAATGAACAATTTGGCAATCATGACTGATATTTCCCTGGCAAATTACAATGAGAGCTCCAAGAATGTGAATTCGGAGGAAAACACAGCAGTTAGAAAGAAAGTCGATGAAGAAGCCTATAGCATAGGGTGGAAAATGGCTCAAATGAGAAATGATTCCATATCCCTTAAACTTGGTAAGAAGAATAATAAAGAAAAATTCTTTATCAGAGTTTCAGTGTCCAGGAAATATCGATTCAGTGAACGGACAGAGTAGAGAAACAGTATCCATAGAAACAAAATTGACTTGGCAGAATTCTAAAACCAAGTCGAATAACATGGATGTCCTAATGGAAATTGCTTCGTTTCCTCATCCTCTTGACAGTACGGCTACAACCCTGTGCTCGGAGCAGTTCCAATTACCAGAGACTCTTCTTCGTAAAGCTTCGTGTCCTATTGCGTCGTCAAGTGAATCAGCCTCTGATATTCCTCACTATGAACAGCCTAGCAAGACGGTAGGAGACGTGAAATCAGAACCAAAGTCAAGAAGAGCCATAAGTAAAAATCCAAAGAAACCTTTCGAGTACAGGTTTTGCACGAAAACTCTTAGTCGATTCTTCTCCCTGCAGAGACATGAACGTGTTCCCATGGGCTATAAGCCTTACACGTGTTCTGTTTGTGGACGAGTTTTCAGTCAGAAGAGAAATCTACATCATAATGTGATTCGCTTCGATTTTGACACAGACATGTGGTATAAACTGAGGAAACACGTGACAGTGAAATGTTCTTTTTATCGCCAGAAGCAAAACAAAAGCAATAAACTCGTCACCTTCCTAAGGAAGACAGCCGTCCGTATTTTGAATATAGTGGAACAAAATAGGTGTTCACCTACCGCTGTAGAGAAAACAAATCCACATAGGAAGAAGCTTTCTCCAAAACTTCAGAAACCTGGGGAAGGAACCCATTAACTACTGTATATGGATACAGTAGTTAATGGGTTTAACCACGTGATGTATCGCATTCGTCGACGTCCAACTACTCCACATGGAAAGAGGAGACTTTTACCGAGACTTCAGAGACCTTGGGAAGGTCCGTATACAGTAGTTAACAAGATTAACGACGTGATGTATCGCATTCGTCGACGTCCAACTACAAAGTGCAATGTGGTTCACGTGGATCGCTTGGTCCCGTTTCATCAAAGAACTATAGAAGCTTCGGGATCAAGAATTGTTCGGGACGAACAAAACCTAAGAAGGAGGCAGTGTTATGACAGATGAACGACCAGCAGTGACTTCATGACAAAACGTGACAACGCTCGTGTGTGCTCCTGCGTGAGATTCATTTTTAACCAACGAATTAGAACTTAGAACAGTTCGAAAGAATGAAAATGGAAAAAGTGTAATGAAGTAATGTGGTATTGTGAAAGATGAAGGAGTTCATCTGAGTATTTAAGCGTTAAGTGTGTTAAAGTTGTGAGATCTGAAAGGACATTCACATGGTCTGAATCAGTGTGCGATAAGTGAAAGTAAGAAGTATATTTATTAGTGTGTGCGCGGGTGTTTGTTTTCTGTTGTTAGTAACAAAAGTTTAGTGAACTAGCACAGGATGAGAGATTGTTTACGTCTGAAGGTATTCAAGTGGCATGGCAAACAAAGTGAAGAGGTAGTATTTTAGTACAACAGACAGAGCTGATATTGTATGCTCTGTAAAAAAAGGTTGACTTATGAATGATAGTAATTATTTTTTTATAAAATACTTCATCCATATTTTTGTAACAATTTGCATTGTATTGTAATTGGTTTGAAAATATAATTATTAATACTCACGCTCAGTGCCTATCCATTTTAAAAATTCACAACAACATATATTATTATTATATACAAATTAAATTAAAACTTATATCATCTTAATACGTAAATTTTACTACCTATGTATAATCCGTAGCGTAGCCGGGAATAGGGGAAAGGAAGTTACTTTTACCTTGTTGGAATTTTATTTTAAGAATCATCAGTTCTTAAATTGCATTGACAGAACATTAACAAAAATTTTTAAATCACCCTACTACAGAAATAATAATAATAATATTTATTTGCACAATATTTAATATATAGTTAATACATAGTCAAGTTCCACAAGAGTTAGTGTTCAACTCGCAAGTGGAACTTGACTATGGTAAGGTAATTAGTTTATTAACATATATTTTCTGCAATCCTGAGTACATTAATATATATAAATATGTAAACGAAAAAAGCAATTTCAGCCTCTGTAATATATCTCCTATTTATCTCCTATTACTCATATCTCATTTCAACGTAATCAGTTAATACAGTGAATAAAGCGTCAGTCGCAATCTCCACAGTTCAACAACCATTTTTTTAGTTCTTTAGAGAAATGTGTTTTATTATTTATAATTTTCATGTTATCTGGCAATGAGTTGAATAATTTTAAGCCACTATATCCATAATATTTTTTGAATAACTCTTTGTTTGATTTTGGAATGCAAAAATCCTGAGCCACTACCGCTCTTGTAAAATATTTATTAACAACTACATCAAATTTGTCCTTATTATGAAATACATGCTTTGCTAAAGCCATTTGGTGTATTTGTTTTAAGTTGAGTATTTCAAGTTTTTGAAACTTTGCTCAGACGAGTCGTACTTTCTTTTAAATGTCATAATCTTTGCTATATATTTTTGCAATTGCTGCAATTGATTTAAATAACATGAAGATGCTCCTCCCCAAATTAGAATTGCATACTGCATTCTGGAAAAGATTAATGCATAATACACGTTCTTTAAAATTCCTATATTCATCATATCTCTTAAAAGATACATTTTGGGAATTATTTGTTTGATTTTTAATGCTGCTTTTTGAACATGATCATGCCAGGTTAGATAACAGTCGAAATTAACTCCTAAATATTTTAATGCTTTAGTACTTTTAATCCTTGGGCAAGCACAGTTTAAAGACCCAATTTTTTCTTGCTCGAAAAACTTACAATCACTCATATAATAGACTAAATCTCTAAGATCTCTATACTTTCCCCTAAAAGTATTAAAATACATATATTTCATTTTATTTACATTTATTAATAATTTATTTTTTTGGAACCAAGTTTGAAGTGTTCTTAAGTCTTCAGTAATATTGCTTAATAGTTCATCATCAGTTTTATCACAGTAAACCAAGGCAGTGTCATCTGCAAACGAAATAATCTTACCTTTGAATTTGGTGTGTAATAGATCGTTCACATATATTAAGAATAACTGTGGTCCCAAAACAGAACCCTGTGGAATACCATAACGAATTGATTTTTTTTTTACTCAAAACATCTCCTATTTTGACTTGTTGTGTTCTACCCTTCAAATACGAATCAAACCATCTCAGTGACAGTCCCCTTATACCAATAACCTCTAATTTCTTTAGTAAAATATCAATAGACAGGGAGTCAAAAGCTTTAGACATGTCCAGAAACAAAACCACCACTCGTTCATTTTTGTTGAGACCATTATATATTAATTTAACTACTTCAGCTGTAGCATCAGCTGTACCTTTATTTTTCCTAAACCCGTACTGGTGTTCCGATAGTATAGTTATATTTAGTAAGGTAATTAGTTAACCTTAAATGCATTAACTTTTCAAATAATTTTGAGAAAACAGTTTGTATTGAAATAGGCCTATAATTCTCTACAAGCATTTTATCACCATTTTTATAAATTGGGGTAACCAACGAATTCTTAAGTGAAGATGGGAAAAATCCACCTGCAAGTGACAAATTGTAACATTTCAGTAAAATTCCAGATATTACACTGATCACTCTCTGTAACATGTAGACTGAGAAATTATCATCACCTGAAGATTTGTTTAATTTAAGCCTAAAATCTGTCTTAATTAATTCACTTCAATGGCCTTGTTACCGATTACTAATCGGTAACAAGGCCATTGAATTTACTCTATAGTATTTCACATCGTCCGATGTGTTTTCACATGTGTCTTCCTCTGTAACGTTTTTTATTAGATCATCTACCACATTGATGTAATAATCATTAAAGGCGTCGGCGATTATCTTTTTTTCATTAAAGGTATCGTGTATTCTTTCACCAATTTGGATTTCTTTTAATAGATTTTTATTATTATATTTACCAGTTAAGTCATTAATAATTTTCCACTGCTGTTTAGAGTCATTGTCTGCCGAAAGAACTTTATATCTGTAATAGTTATTTTTAGCGATTCTTAATTTATTAGTTAAGCTGCTACGGAGAAGGGTGAATCTATCCTTAATTTCCTTGCATTCCTCATTATTACATGGACAACTTTTAAGCCTTTTATATAATTTGTTCTTTTCGGTAATTAATTGAAGTGTTTCGTCTGTGACCCATTGTTTTAATATTTTCTTTTTGGTGCTTGGCAAATATTTCAGCTCTGTACATTCTCTAACACACATATTAATTTGATCAAAAATGGAATCGCAAAATCTTTGATCATCATTAATAACATCTGTACTCAACTTTATATTCTTTAATTTTAATTCAAGTTCTTTAAAATTAGTAACATATTTTCTATCTTCCTCGGTATCTTTTTCTATTACGTTTCTTTTTATTTGTAGCATTACCAAATAATGATCCGTCACGGTCGTTTTAATAATTATCGATGTAACTTTCTTAATAGCAGATAATCTTACAGCAATATGATCAACACATGTATTACCCAAAAATTTAGTGTTGCGTAATACAATGGATAAATCCTAACGTTACTAACATGTCACAGTAACTAGAATTAATATTTTTATTATCTAATAAATCAATATTAAAGTCTCCGATCATTATAACATTTTTATAGTTATTTCGTAGTAATTGAGAGGAAAATTCATCAATAAACATTGCTTATCTAGGCTAGGGGATCTATACACTGAAATAATGTTATAGTCAAAATTACTAATCTTAACTCTTAGAGACACTACATCTGCATTATTACAATTAAAATCTACTTGAGTAGCTCTTAACTTGGAATTTACAAAAACTAATACCCCACCTGATCTATTTACATATCCACACTGGTAAAATTTGTTAAAACCTTCAATATTATAAAGCATTAGTTCGTGTTCTTTGATCCATATCTCTGACAATACAATTATATCTGATGAAAGGTCCATTAATGATTCTACTAAAATAAAATAATTAAAGTTTTTTCTAATGGATCTAATATTCATTTGAGTTATATTACAAATATTATCGTCCTTTGTTACTAGCTGATTTATTCCAATTTCATCAATATCTAATTTATCGACTACAACTTCCATATTACAATAGTTTCAAATCTTCTACTGATTTTATATTTAATACTTTAGAGTTCCCGTCCTTTCTTAAGAATAGCTTTCCCTCCTTCACCCAGGAGTACATATAATTTTTTTCTCTTTTGATCTTCTTAATTTCAAAGAGCAATGACTTTAATTCAGGAATGAGGTGCTCGCCAATATATATATAATTATTATTTCCAACGATCCCCAAGTCCTTGTTCCTCAGACCTTTTAGCGATCGCCATTTAGTTATCCATTTATTCCTTTCTTCTTTGCTATTCAGCTTCACAATTATTGATTTCGGTTTATTCGCATTTCTTGTTGGGACTCGATGTGCAACTGTGTATTTTATTTCTTCTTTTGTTATTCTGAGGGCTAAACCAACCTTAGTGACAGTCTCATTTATATTTTCGTCGGAAATTTCCTCAAGTCCGCTTATCTCAATATTTTCTGCTCTACTCCTTTGCTGTAGATCTCTTATTTGATGTTGTAATTCCATTACATCTTTTCTGATTTGTTTATTTTCAGTCTCTAATTTCATTAATTAATATTTTTCTCCTTGACCTCTTTTAATTCTCTAGTTGTATCTGCCATTATTTTGATAAAATCGTCTAGTTTTTTGGAATTAAATTCTGCGCTTTCAACACAGTCTTGAACGGTGTTATTCAACTTCTGAATATTACTATTCATTAAGTCGATCATTTCTTTTTTGAAAGTTGAAAGTTCATATCTAAGCAATTCAATGATTTCATTATTGTCTTTTGCACTCGTTCGAGTCCCATTCACAAAATGACACTTTACCGAATCCTGCACTGCGTCGTCGGGAGATAGGGTGCCTGATGCCGCCCCCACATTCCCTGTTGAAGGGTCACAGCCACGGACCACACTACCCGGAAGTGCCGCCGGTTCAAGGACAGTCCCCACCGCGTTAACAGTAATATGACCTGCTGCTTCTTCATCATCTCGAATGCAGGCTAGTGCATTGGGAGCCACGCTAGGCCTACTTCTACTTTCTGCTTTATCCTTACAATTTAAACAAAGTCACTTACTTTTTCTACCTTCTGACATCTTTCTATAGTTAGCCTCTTTTATACCAGTGCAGTAGTAATGTATGTATCTACTGCATGGTCCATTACACTTCATAAATTCACTACTTTCTCCAGAGCTAAAATTGTACTTCATGCACTCAGGCGCCATCTTGACATCCAAAAATGTCACAGAATGTAACTGCACGTTTTTCTCAGTATGATTTTCAATCTTTGACTGAGCCATTTTGATCCTCTTTACCTGGATGCTTAGCGTAAGAGGTCAAACAAACCGGGGCGGCGGTGGCTCAGTCGGTAGCGCGCCGGGCTCATAATCTGTTGTTCCCAGGTTCGAGTCCCAGCTGAGTCAGCGTGAGATTTATCTCCGCAAAATTCCTCGCCCTGCCCATGGTCAGTAGGGGACACCGATGGGCTTGGAAAGGTTGCCGTCCGTCGGATGGGACGTTAAGCCGTGGCTCCGTGTGCAGGAGAGTCATACCCTGTGCACGTTAAAGAACACGCTGGATGGCCTTGACGGGAGACTACCATCTGTCTCCCAACAGCTGTTCCAGTGGGTCCTCTCCCCAAATCTTCTCTGAGCCTTCGTGGTCCTTGTGACCTGGCCATTTAGCCCATTGTGTGCAAAAAAAGTGCCGCTCACAGGTAAAACAACCCAACAACTCAAACAAATCTAACTCAGTATGAATATTTTCTCCTTCTTTTACTAATAAAAGTGATGAACATATACTATTACCCGTACCAGCAAAATATTAACTAGGATACAAGGCAAAGAGAAACTAAAAGAATGATTTTTTTCAACATTTGTACGAAAATCACGATTTTAAAGTTTACAGCTTCTATTCTTCATTAATTAATACATTTATGTTTTAACATAAGGTTTATATATATGCGGGAGGGCAGGATATACTACTTTTCTCTCACCTAAGAACATTCACGATTAAACTTTTGTTTTAAAATAAATTTTCGTCTTTCAGTGGGAGAATAAAAAATAATGTATGTGAGCGAGTTCAATCAGAGCAAGACACGAAGATCGGTCGGGTCGTGATAGGGATAATTGAAATTTGCAGAAGGTGATTGAACAAGAAAAAAGAAAGAAACAAACTTCTAGACTCTTTCTATATATTTTGATTTTAATAAGGTAAATTTCAAATTTTAAAATGAAATTACTTTCAATATTTCATATTTATTTATGAGCGATAATAATTACAATTGCAACAAAGACTGTTTAAGAATACTTGGAAAACGGTACGAAAAAGTGAGAGACCGTTTTATGCCTTTCTTGATCTAGTTTAAGATGTTATGCAGCACTAATTCTGTTATGTTTTCCAGAAATATCATCTTGACAGAAAATTATTAGCATAGAAACAGCGATGAATCATTCTTTTACCTTCGTTCTAAACTTATTGCATAATCAAAATAGCAAAATCTGTAAATTTGTTCATGACATTTATAAATGTTTGTTTGAAACGACATGAAATACAACAACAGTAGGAAATAATTGAAACATATTTTGCATTAAAGACAACTTACTGAATAATACAAGTTTGAAAACGCCAGATGCGAATGAATTGCGGGCATGGGTGACGAAAGGGTTGTTGGGGTCGTTGTGAGAATCAATTTTTGTGGCAAAAGCGCTGCTGGCAATCACATCCATCGTAAAAGCTCCGAATATTCTAGTCGGCAAGAAAAATTAAATTATTAATTATTCTAATTTAATTCAGGAAGCATATTACATATACTAGTTTCCATAAATTAAGTAAAATGAGAAAAATCGCGATAATTCGCCCAAAAAATTGCGATCCCCACCAAACTTGATCATGTAACCAGTAAAGTAATGCCGAGTCAGCATATCGTATACAAATTAGTCTACGTTGCGTCAATTTGCGTAATCGGATAGCGGCATGAAAACGGGTGTTTTGGAGTGAACCGCTATTTTGTGTTGTAAGTGTGAGTACAGAAATTTGAAAGAGCCATTTTGTAGGAATGACTTCGAGACGTTCGAGAATGGTTTGCGGAACACGAGGAAGACTTTCAGGTATTGCCCTGGCCTATAAATTCCCTAGACATCAATCCAATCGAGTATCTGTGGTTTGCGTTGGAACAGCATATCCGATCTGCTGCGGCTCAACCACGTAACTTACAAGAGTTAAAAGATCTGCTGGTAACATGTTGGTACCAGATACCACAAGATACCTATAGAAATCTTGTAGCGTCCATGCCCAACGGCTAAGAGCTGTTTTGGCGGCACGTGGCGGACCAACATCATATTAGGCAGGTGGTCATAGTGTTTTGGCTCTTCGGTGCATATTATACACATAACTATGAGAATTATAAAGAAGTGATTATATCAATCTTTAAATACATACTGTTTATTAAACAATGGTAAGAAAAATTACGTTTAAAGAACATACATGATTAAACTACTGTTTTATTGAGATGGATGCAGCATTTTCCGGACGATTTCACAAAAATTTGGTTGTATAATGGATGTCGACACCATGAGCTCATTCACCAATACCGGCAGGGCACAGAAAATATTCTCGGTGGCCGGAGTTTCCCCATCCCTGTTCTAAACATTTTCCAAGAATTTGTTGCAACAGTTTATTTTAAAGCTCTTATTTCTTGCTTTTAAAGAAATTATTAAGCAAAATTAAATCAGTACGATTAGAACAAAAGTAATAACTATTATTTTTTGATTCCGAAAGAAAATTCCTGCTTTTGGCAAATGTTTCGTTCAGCCATTAGTATTATTGATGTGAGTATTTCCAATTGAGTGATTGGTAAAGCAACATTCATGAGAACATGTACATCTTTGCAAGGGCCTCAAAATAAAGGTATTTATGTAATTAATTCAAAGGTGTATTAAGACTATTGATCGATGACCCACTGTAGCTACTGATCAAAGAGACGCGGATAAGGTATGGATGTATCTTTTCTGTATTGTCTTTATGTAAGATTCTGTCTTCGTCATAGTTCTTCTCCTATTTCATATTAAACTGACAGGTCCTTATCAGAAGACTATGGAAAGCAGCTGCTTGAAGGTAATTTAACTTTTGTGTTGTTGACTTTAATAGGTAAAAAAAGATTGAAAAATGAAGTTGTTTTTAGTTCAACTTCTGTGATTACATTTCATTTTCTCTCACCTCTTACAATCGACATCAATTCCTTTCTCAGATGCTGCCAGGAAATTTTGAACTGTTGTTTTTGCTGAATCGTTGATGATGCTTGCTATCTAATGGGGATAAAGTTATTTCAAATTAACAAACATGTATTCTAAGAGTAGTCAAAATTACTTGATTTGTGATATGCAAATTACAGTAGAGTGATGAAAAGATTTAAACAAATTATGCAAAGGATATCATTTCCTTTTCTGTTAATTCTTTTGTGTAGTGAATACCATTAGTGGGACTTGTGAAAGGTAGCGTCGCGATCTTTACCCGATCAAATAGTGTAAATATGATCTACGGCATATATTTCAAAAATGTGCTACTTCATGAAATGCTGATTTACATCTTGGAGTAAAAGAGGGCGAGAGTGTCTTTTTATAGTCCAAAATTTTCTGCTCTAACATTATAACGTCCATTTGTATACTATATGATAGAAGTTCTCAACGTGGGGTAGCGGTAAAATTTTTTGGGGTACGCAGTGAGAACTCAAAAATCGCTAGATATATTTTACATATATATGTTTTATTTTTTTCCCACTGTTATACTATAAGTGTAGTTTTATCTATCTATACAAAGAGTACGTCAGTTACATACACATTTCCAAGTGGTGCGTGAAGCATAAAAGGTTGAGAACCACTGATATATGCCATATATGTTTCATTTGTATTTCTTAGGTTGAAATTGTTATTCAAGTTAGGTGTGGACGAATAAAAATTATTTAGCGAATGAAATATAATTGCGAACAAATAATTTGCGGACAGAATGCTCTTTTCGGATTTCTAAACACTGCAAGGGGGAGAAGGAGAAATTCATACGTATATGTACGACCACTTTTATAGTTCTACCTTGGTATTAATAAAATAACATTTTCACAAGTAGAGTAAAAGAAATAATCCTGGTTAAAGAATGTTTAATTAATGTATGATATGAAATGTTAAAGGATATGAATGAATCGTTAAAGAATATGGAATGCAATGCTAAGTGAAATATTAACTTTAGAGAGGTTTTCTTTAAACACGAATGCTTCCTAAATATGCGGCGCTTACTTGAAAATGACGGAAAATAATTTCTTGATTGTCTTACTATAGAAGTTTAATGCTCGCGAGTGTAGGATAACTAAGAGGAAAGAAGTAGGTCATTTTACCCCTTTGTTATAGAATGCAATACTATCTATTAAACGTAATATATAAATTTTGCATTTATTAAGAAAAAGAGGAAAACTCGGGCTGCAACGTACCGGGTTGTGAGCTTCCTAAGCGGTCCTTACGACCGATTTATTGCTAGAGATTCTTCTCACAAGTGATAGGATCAACTGAAGATGACAAAGCCTTCAGAGATAAGTTTATTGCATACTACAACAAAGGTCAAGCATCAAGAATAGTTTTGCATCTAGAGCAGTTTTTCCCCCGACCTTTTCTGTGACATGTATCAGCTAGGAATTCTCATTCCTGTTCGA
The DNA here is from genome assembly GCA_038380435.1 of Ryuthela nishihirai. NCBI lineage: Eukaryota > Metazoa > Arthropoda > Arachnida > Araneae > Heptathelidae > Ryuthela > Ryuthela nishihirai. The sequence continues at coordinate 14,147,444 of JAWZYU010000004.1, forward strand.
TCCCTGTTCCTTCTTACACCTTTTATCTCTTGAGCCATACACGTCATTGGCTCCGGATTATCATCATTTTCATATGTCAACTGCGCACACCCACCCTTCTATTTTTCATGTTTGTACATGTCCTTCTGGGTGAGGCACTTTGAATATCGAGCAGTGTATTAAAAATAGGTCGGGAATCTCCATTACTACCTTGTTTGGAGAGCTTGTTTGGTTTACTACCTTGTTTGGAGAGCTCTTTCGAATTCTTCGAATCATCGAAGAAGAAAAATGTGATGCCACCAAGCTTAAAGTTGTGGTTCACAGCTTCGAGGATAATGATAGCGGAGGAAGCAGGGAGTAGCGAGATTTTACCTTTCAACTGATCCATCTGTAAACATTCGTATAGTTATCGTAGAGAACATAAACAAATAACTTAGTGAAATTATGTGTATGTAGAGACTGATGTACTTTTCGCCACAGCAAAAGGAATGGAAAAGTTGATAATTTCGGAGTCCCTTGAGTATTGCAGTTGCGGAAAATAATCTGCTCAGATGTGATGTTAGAAGTCTGTGACAAACATCAAGATGGTGGTCGATCATGCAAATTTAGTTGACAATTCATAATTATAGTACGTAGAGAGTGGAGTGATGACACATTGTCTCGTTTTGGGTGCAGACTACGTTATTGTTTAATTTGCCCTGATAACTATACAATGCAATACTTGTCCACATTCATGCTATTTCACAAGAATTCATTCCACAATTTTTGATTAAGGCTACATTTGAATTATAAAATACTTTTGAATTAATTTGGAACAACATTATCTTTTCATTATCTTATCATTATTTTAGTTTGAAGCTAAAAATCAACAATAATGTAACTATCATACTTACTTTCCTCATTTTTCCTGAAGTAAAAGCTGGTGTGATGGTGGTACGAACACGTTTCCATTTTTCTCCATTGAGAATTGACACCATATTGTTTACTATGGAATCACCAAAATCAAAATCCTTTAGAAACAAAAGTAAGGAATGTTTTTCACGAGATAAAAATTAAAAATAATACTTGTTGCTACATCAAAAATAAAAACTCAATTTCGAAGCAATTTTTTTTGTTTTATAAAAGGAAAAAATAAATTATTCAAAAAATAATGAGTTAGAGTATGGAGTCATGAATCGATTTTAATCAGAATCGTGGGCAGGAAGAAAAGGCGTGGGTTTGAACATATAGTTAGCATGCATAATATATATTTAAGAAGTGTCCTTAATTGAGTGAAGAAAAGATGTAAACTTAAAACAAAGTACAGGCAATGGACAAAAAAAAGGAAAGAGCTACGTAAAAATCATTAAAACCGGTGTTGGACCGCAACGTGAGTCCAGCACAGCCTGTATATATCGAGGCATAGAGTCTACCAGTGTCTGAAAGTCAGCAGGAGGGATACGCCACCGTTCATTCTCATGAAACGTGAGTAGAAGGATAATGGAGGTTTTAACTCAGAGGCGATCAATGTTAATCGTATGGGACCCGTCTCCCTGTGTTCTAAAGCGGAGGGTGGTCTTTTTTTGTTACCCATAGAGGCCACCAATGCATATTTTCCAATATTTTTCATAATTTCAAACAATTTGTTTTTAAATCAGAGATTTTTTTTTCTTTTCATCATTTTCTTTTAATTAATATTTTTTTTTCATTTTTAGCAAATAGCATTTTTTATTTCATTTTCTGCGGTACAGTCTTTTAAATCAGTTTCTGCTGGATAATCCTTTTTCTAACATAAATACCCCGCCCATCAGTCAGAATCTTCATTCTGTTATCAGACGTTGACACTGATAATTCTCTGCTTCTGTGTTTCCGTGATTTTTTCAGCTGCTAGAAGTCAATTCTGATAGTTCTCGACGTCCTCGTGTAGTATAAATCAAATCCATTTATTTCACCAGTTACTGTTTTGCAATGTATGTGAGAAAGCTTTCTTTCATCAGACCCATATAGTTCGTCATAAAAAATCTCATGATACAAAGAATCTGCTAAAGTGTTTTCAATGCGAAGCCGCATTTTCAAGAAAGGACGACAAAAAACGTCATGAGTTATCCCACGATTCCAGGAAAACCTACAAATGTGAAGAATGTGCTATGGAGTTTGGAAGAAAAGACAATCTTCTACGACATCAAAGAAAGCCACATAATGTTAAGCGAAAACGTTCTGAAGATGAAAAGATTCCCCAGAAGAAGCACAAACCAGACTTTGAAGACCCTGCCAGTTTACAGAAGAAATGAAAAGGATCCTGTCAACACATAAGCTGATGGCAACTGAAGAAACATCTGTTGACCTTACCTTTCTCTTCGAGTCCTCGCGGGAGTCACTAATAACTCATCTAAAAGAAGAAGTAGCCTCGAAAGGTAGCATTAAATGGTACCTTGTGGTGCAAGTGCGCTTAAGGCGAAAAGTTTTCCCTTCTAATATTAAATACTGCACCCCTTTTATCGAAGTAACTGTGTCATAAGTCTTCGTACATCATCCCTAAACAGAGAACTGGATTCAGCGTGTAAGAAGATCAAGACTTCATTTGAAGAATTTGAAGGAGCTCATAGTGGATGGACACTGGACACTGTACTCCACGATGAAATGAACATTGGAAAATATATCCCTCTTGCAGGGTCTAGTTATGTCCCTACACCAAGAGAATTGCTATTAAAGCACGCTATTGTCAATGTATGTAATTCTGACCAAAAACGTTTTTCCTGGTCTGTTTTAGCCTCTTTGTATCCTGCTACAGATCATCAACAACGCCCTAGCAGCCACATACGTGTAGAAGAAAAATTAAACACAATTACCTAAAATTAAATACAAGTGGCCTAATTTTCCCTGTAAAAATAAATCAAATATCAAAATTGGAAAAAATGAATAACATTTCTGTCAATGTTTTTGGATACGAGAAAGAGGTGTTCCCACCCTACATCACATTATTCAGATTTAAAACACACGCAAATCTTTTACTACATAGATGATGAGAAACAGCATTGTTGTTCTATTAAGAATATGAGTAGACTCCTCACTAAACATAAATGCCATATTTTCTACTGTGATTACTGCCTTCACCATTTCACAAATGAATCACTCTTGAAGGATCATGTTCCCTATTATCAAGAACATGGACCCCAGAGAGTAGAGTGTCCAACTGAACAGGAGAAATGGCTGAAATTCACAAATTTCAAGTTCCAACAGCCCGTTCCATACGTGATTTACGACGACTTTGAATCATTCTTAGTGAAAGTGGACACTTGTATGCCTGACATTTCAAACTCTCACACCACTATCACAGAAAATCATGAACCCTGTGGATTTGCATATCTTGTTGTTGGACCTAACGGCTGCAGCTACAAACCTCCAGTAGTTTACAGAGGTCCTAATGTGGTAAAAGAATTTTTGGAATGTTTGCTTAAAGAAGAAAACGATGTCAAAGATCTCGGAGATCAAACAATTGTGCCTTTCAAATCACGAAGAGGAACCATTTCGCAACGCTACCAAATGTTCTGGGACCAGATCGAGTGAGGGATCACGACCATTTAACTGGCAAATTCCAATGAGCCGCCCATAATGCGTGTAATCTCAGTTTTAAGTTTGCAAATAAGATTACAGTTATATTTCATAACCTTAAGGGATATGACAGCCATTTTATTATGCAAGGAATCAGCAGAATCAAAAATAAGAAGATTAAATGCATTCCCAATAACATGAAAAAATATATAGCATTCTGCCTTCGAACTTTGAATTTCATAGACTCCTATCAATCTTTAAGTGCATCTCTTGCGAAGCTAGTCAATAATTTATCAGCAGAAGAATTCCATATTTTAAAGGTTGAATCTGGACGGCTACACCTGGTTTTGAGAAAAGGAGTTTACCCCTACGATTACATCAAAGCTGCAAAAAGTGTGAAGAAACGTTGTTACCTTCACGTGAGTCATTTTACAATCAACTTACAGAAGAAGCGCTAGAGGAAGAAGACTATATCCATACAATGAAAGTATGGAACACATTCAACATAAAAAACCTAGGCCAGTAACACGACTTGTATCTGAAGACCGTCGTTCTCCTCTTAGGTGATGTGTTTGAGATTTTCAGAAAATTATGTATCAGATGCTACGAAATTGATCCCTGCCATGTTTACACAGCTCCTGGACTAGCCTAGAAAGCATGCCAACAATCTTTATGGATGGGCAATGTCACAATGTCTCCCTCAAAGCGATTTTCGATGGTTTAATAGAAAAGAAATAGAAGATCCAGATATTTGTGCAACTGCTGATGATTCGAATAAAGGGTGTATGTTGGAAGTCGATTTAGGTTACGCAGTTTCTCTCCACGACACGCATAATGATTATCCACTAGTCCCTGAAAAACTTCAGATTACCAACAGCTGGTATCACCATATTGCGAAGAGATTGCTCATAACCTTGGAATAAGTACCTTAGAATAAATACCATCAGTAATGAAACTAGTCCCCATTCTATCTTCTAAGGAAAAATATGTTTTTCAATACCGTAATGTGAAACAATATTTAGTCTTCGGTATGCAGCTGAAGAAAATACATCGCATTTTAGAATTCAAACAATCTTGCTGGCTGAAACCATATATAGAACTTAATACAGGTCAGCGGGTGAAATCTAGAAAGGATTTCGAGAAGGACTTCTTTAAACTGATGAATTACGCTGTGTTTGGAAAAACGATAGAAAACTTGAGACATCGGGGTAAAATTGAATTGACTCAGAGCCCAAAGAGAGTTTGCAAACTCATAACATCGCCTGCATTTCACGCTTTTCGTGTGTTTGACAACGAACTCGCTTGTGTGCAATCAAAGGAAACTAAATTAAAACTCAACAGACCAATTTATGCTGGATTCAGTATTCTGGATATTACTAAAATACTGATGTACAACTTTCATTATGATTATATTAGTCCAAAATATGGAGGAAAAGCTAAATTATTGTTCACTGATACAGATTCACTGTGCTACGAGCTTCAAATCGAGGACATTATGAAAGACGATATAGATCAGGGGTGTCAAACTCAATCTTGTAAAGTGCCAATTTTTCTTTCAAAGTACATCAGCGGGCAGGGATTGAAATAAACACTAATTTTATATAAAAAAACGTTTTATTTAAATTTAAAGTATACATCAAAATTAAAATGGAATTAAGTCATAACGATTAAAAAACAGCGCATTATTTGGAAGATCCAGATACTTGACATCTTTTCAGCTTCATTATATCATCGATGTTGTTGTTATATCATCGAAAGCTGTTCTACTGATTTTGAGAATTGACTGAAGATGCTAATCTGTAAGTCTTGAACGATATTGAGATTTATTAATTTTATTGTTAAAAAAGCTGTTCACACGAATATGAACTTCCGAAAATACTTAAAATACGAGTAGCATAGTTCTTCACGTTGGGATAGTTGCTATGACTTTTAAAATATTTTGTATAAAAAGTTAAAATATCAACTTCATTGGATTTTTCTTTTAAAACAGTATCGCAGTGCAAATAGATTAATTCCATTTGCATGTTAGTTGGTACCTTTTCAATCTCGATTATTAATTGAGATCTCGGGCCGCATCTAAATGCCCCGGGGCCGCTCATGGCCGCAGGCCGTAAATTGACATGCCTGATATAGATCATTTCGATACATCTGACTATCACATAGATCATGATTAACATATTACACATAATAAAAAAGTTACTAGGTCAAGAAAGAAGATATTACCATTGTTTTAAATGACTTCAATGCCACAGTTGGTACTGACTCTGACCTTTGGGGAGGAGTGGTTGAGTTGGATTGTTTTACCTCTGAGCGGCCCTTTTTTGCACACCATGCGCTAAATGGCCAAGTCAAATGGACTCCGAAGGGTCAGAGAGGGTTGGGGGAGGGAATCCACTGGAACAGCTGTTGGGAGACAGATGGTAGCTTCCCGTCAAGACAATCAAGCATGTTCTTTAACGTGCACAGGGTATAGCTCGCCCGCACACGGGGCCACGGCTTAACACCCCATCCAACCGACGGCGGTCTTTCCAAGCCCATTGGTGTCCCCTACTGACCGCAGGCAAGGTGGGGAATTTTGTGGAGCAAAATCTCAATACTAACCCAGCTGGGACTCGAACCTGGGGACTACAGATTACGAGCCTGGCGTGCTACCGACTGAGCCCCCCCCCCCCCCCCCCCCTGGGGAGGAGTGATAGGCCCTTTTGGTATTGGTACCTGCAATGGCAATGGGCAACTTCTACTACAGGTAAGTAAATTCAATGGTTTCAGAATAACAAACACTTATTACAATCACCGCGACATACATAAGTACACATGGGTTTCACCTGATGGGCTGCATAAGAATATGATTGATTTTATATTAATTAACAGCAAATGGGCTAGTTCTGTTAGGAATACCAGGTCATATAGGGGAGCAGAAATTGCATCTTACCATTACCTTGTTAAAAGTGTCTTACAACTTAATCTTAAAAAGTGTTGTGCTAGGGTAAAAAATTTACCTTTAATAGTGAAGCTCTGAAAGATCCAGTTATAGCAAAAGCTTACCATGATAGGTTACTTAGTTATTATGATAGTCATGGTTTGCTTACTACTGAAGTTGAGGAAGAATGGGACCATTTTAAACAGGCTTTTTTGGAAACTAACAGTACTCTATTAGGAAAAAAGGAGCAGAGGAGGCAAAATTATTTGAGTGATAAGGTACTTGAGCTTATTTCAGAAAGAAAGAACTGCAGGAATGTCCTTTATCAATACCCTCCTAGTCCTAATAGAAAGCATTACAGAGAACTTAATAAACGTGTAAAGGATCAGTTAGCTGCTGATAAGAATATTTGGCTTAATGGCTTGGCTGACAAAGCCAAGGAAGCAGTTAAACAGCACAACAGTAGAGATCTGTACCAGATAGTTAATGTTTTGTGTGGTAGAAAACGAACAGGTATACAGGGATTGAAGGATAAAAAAGGTAAGGTTATAGAAGGTGAGGATTCTGTCATGGCTAGGTGGGCTGAGCATTTCAATGATGTTGTAAACAATGTGGTTAGTTCTACTACCATTGTTTGCAATGATGATGCATGCATTGGTGGCTTTAATGTTGGCCCTATAACACAATCTGAAGTTATTGGCTAATTCAAAACTTAAACTTCATAAATACAAAGTGGTTGTTGAAATTACTGCGGAAATGCTTACAGTTGGGAATGTTTCGGTTACCACCTGGATGACTGAAATTTTGAATATCTTTTATGATAAAGCATGGTTCCTAAGGATTTTACCAGAGCTATTATTATCCATATTTAAAAAAAAAGGTGAACTCAGTTCTTGTGATAACTATAGGGTTATCAGCCTACTCTCTGCTCCAGGTAAAGTTCTTTCCATGATTGTGCTTAATAGAATTAAGAATCTGTTTGACAGGCAATTGTGTGATGAGCAATGTGTATTCAGAAGTGGTAAGCGATGTGTAGATCAGATATTTTCACTTAAGCAGATTCTTGAGAAATGTTTAGAATTTCAGAAACCTTTGGTTGCTAGCTTTATTCTTTTAAAATGGCTTTCGATTCTGTTTATCGTCATAATTTGTGGTTGATTGTGAGATCATATGGTATACCAGAAAAGTTTGTTAACGTAATGAAAGCTCTCTATAATAACACTGAGTCGTGTGTGAAAGTTGGTAAGGCTTGTATCATATGGTTTAGCATTACTTATGGTGTTCGACAAAGGTGCATTTTGTCTCCTTTTCTCTTAGTTTGGTTATTGATTATGTTATGCGAAATTCACTTCAAGGGAAAGATTTTGCCCTTAAATGGGCTGGAGATACTAAAATTACTGATTTAGACTATGCTGATGATTTAGCCCTTTTCGCAAATGATATTCATCATCGAGATGAACTCTTTCATTCGAGCTGTTGATGAGACTGGTAGTAGAGTAGGTTTGGTTATAAACAGAAAGAAAACTAAAGTGATAAAAATTGGTCTGGCAGGCTGTGATTCAGTTAATCTGAATGATTGCAGTCTTGAGCAGGTGTCACAGTATAATTATCTTGGTAGCTAAGTAACAGATACTGGTAATGTGCGACATGAGATTATCAAACGAATAGGGATTGCTGCCGGGACTTTTAAGAATCTATGGACAGGATGGAAAAATAGGCGTATACACCTAAATACAAAATTAGACTGTATAATAGTTTGATTCTTTCTAGGGTTAGTTATGATAATGAAACTTGGACTCTTGTAAACAAGATAACAGGAAACTAGATGCTTTTGATTCTAGATGCTTACTCAGTATCTTGGGCATTAGGTGATTCAACTTTGTAGCTAATGTTGCTGTTAGGCAAAAGGGTTGGCAACCTCCTTTAAGCAGCATATTGTGCAGAGAGAGACTCCTTTGGCTATGTTGCCCGCATGCATAATTATAGATTGGCGAATAGGGTTATGGAGATTGTGCCTGTAGGCCTCAGAAAAAGGGGGAGACCTAGAATGCGGTGGACAGACAATATCAAACAGGACCTTGTCAGAACTGGTGTGCAGTATCCAGATGCAGCAGATGCAGCTCAGGACAGACAATATCAAACAGGATCTTGTTAGAATTGGTATGCAGTGGCCAGATGCAGCAGATCTAGCTCAGTATAGACTTGATTGGAGAACTAAATTGCACGGTCTGGATGGACCTCCGTAGCCCATGGCTGCTTGAGGATCATAATGATGACGATGATGACTAGGTAAAATTAAAGATGAACTTTCAGGAGTACCTGCAAAGGAAGTTGTAGGCCTTCGTGCAAAAATCTATAGTCTTCAGAGTTTAGAAGAGGTGAAGAAGACAGGGAAAGGAGTCCCGAAATATATCATAAAAGAACTTTTCGTCAAAAGGATTACAGAGACTGCTTGATAAAGGAATCACCTTCTCGAGTAGATTTGACAAGGATTCAAAGTAGCAACCATCATCTTCATACAGTGAAAGGTGTAAAACTTGGTTTGTCGCAATTCGATGACAAAAGATAATTTTAGAAAATGATTATGATACCCTTTCCTACGGACAGTACAAAATGATGAAAATATAGTGCAACAGAAAACGAATATTTTGTTAAATATGTACACTGTGATTTTTATTAGTTTTGAGCTATATGTTAGCATGTATACAAAAATGATAATTTTATCTGAATGTGTGTATAACTTTTATGTAACCTCTGTATATGTAAAAATATCGTATGTAATTACCACATGTAGAACTGATATAATTAGAATTAATTTAAGGAGATCGGTTCTTACCCTTCTGGAAGGAAATGCATTAAAATCTTTCACCAGAATATCCCTGAGAAGGTCTGGGTCTCCAACCGTCAAAATTGGTTTCGATCCCTCAAACATACTGTTAATAAAAATAATTTTTAAATCCACTCATTTATGCTTTCATAAATATCAAAGTATGTTCACTTTAACAAAACAAAGTGGTAATTTAGAACTTATATATTTAAGCATCAGAAAAGAAACAATGATGCAAATTGGATGTGCTCTTTAGAAGCACCCAGAATCCAAAGAATTTATTGACGAAAGGAAAATTGAAACCAGTAAATCAGCGTTCCGATTCGAATCTGTTTATTTGCTTGAGATAAATGAAAGTTATAACAGCGAAAAGTAATAGAAAAATTAAAAGGATAGCATATCGACTTTGGCGAATATAGGATGTTCATTGTTAGAGAAAATGAAGTTTTTCATTTTTCGTATTTTGCACCCTTAAGAGTAGTAATTCGTACTAATGGGTGATTAGAAAATGTAAAAAAAAATAATGTTATTTGCCCTATATAATGCAAAAGGCATATCTAATTAATCCCTTAATATGAAAAAGTTGTATTTTTCTTGAGGTTAACAGGCAAATCATCCAGTGTATTGTTCAATATCGAAAATTTTAAAATTAAGTAGTAAATTTCTAAAACTAAGAAGCAGCTGGTCGAATTTTAATGAATTTAATTAAAACACATATGACTCAATTACTTTGCTCTTCATCAATACATTCTAAAAGCAAAATTTTTAATTTCTGGTATAAATATATCGTTTTCGATATAATTCAAGTTTTGCATTTTCTACATTTAGTGCTAATTTGAAGGATTTGAAAAATATGAATCACCATACTTCGTTAGTTTCTATTCGAATCAAAAGGAATTTTCATCAATCTCTCAAAACCAAAAGTTGCATTTTCCCCTTCATCCTAGGATTGAAGGGACAAACTGTTGCTGAAAATGTAAATCCCTTGGTCATCACACTCCACCATTAAAATATCAAGTTTCTAGCAACAGTTGTTTGAAATTTTGCAACATTGTTTAAACTTTTGAAGTTTTCAAACCCTTTCACCTCCAGAGGGCGCAATTAAAACTTTTGGGAAATTCATCCAATAACCTAATACAGTATACCTTTGCCCATCATGGATGTTACTAGAGAATAACTTTGGGACAAAGATGGGAGATTCGATAATACTGCTTGAAGTGTCACATTTAGCAGCCGGCCATAGTTCTCATTTTCCCAGCAACTTTCAAAGTGCGTGGACATTTTGCTTTGCAATTCTGTATCTGAATATTATTTGCCGTTTTTATTGCTCTTGTGGGTACTTTTCTTTTCTAACTATGAAATGCAAATTATAAAAGCCTTTCTTGAAGCTATCTTATAATAATAAATAAATACCCCCTCAAGCAGCTGCTTCCCACAGAGGTCTGACAGGATCCTGTCAGTTTATATGCCATAGTAGATGGTCTGTGAGGATGGCAGGACCTCAGCAGAAAAGCGACACATACATCCACGCCTTACCCGGGACTCGAACCCAGATCCCTTTGATCAGTAGCTAAGCGCGCTAACCACTCGGCCAAGGGACGGCTCGAAGCTATCTTATTTGGAAATAAATTGATTGATTTATTAATCGATTGAGAAATAGCTACCGTATATTTTTAGAATTATAAATATATATAATTAAATATTTGGGGGTAAAAAAAGTTTGGTAAGCTGCCGTTCGGCACAATGCAGCACATATGGAATACAATGCAGCACATATGGAAGTCGTATATATGTGGTAGCTATTTAATCTATGGTAGGGATTCTCAAAGTGAGGTACGCGGGAGAATTTTTTCCGGTACGCCATGAGAGCTCAAAAGTCTCTAAATCTAGTAACAAAGTAAAAATAACCATTGTTATACTATAACTATAGTTTTATCTGTCTGTACAAGGGGTATGTCAATTACATACACATTTCCAGGGGGTACGTGAAGCATAAAAGGTTGAGAACCACTGATCTATGGGATGCTACATCCGTGAGAGGGTCTATGACATAAATTCGAAAGATTAAAGATATGTAAGTAAAGTAAACAAACGTCAAGAGACTGGAAGATTCCCTCTCATTACGTAGGTGTGTAGCGACTACTTTTTTCAGGTTAAACTAATCGCTAGAGGGAATCGCTCTGTACGCGGCTTCAGAATCCGCGCATGCTGTACCAGTCATTAGTAGTCACTAGTGGAATCAAAGAAAAATTATTTTTTTTCAATATACAATAAAAAAAAAACTTCTACCTAAATTACTGACGTAAAAAATTCAAGCTAAATACGAAACAGAATGCAACAGCACTTCGCAATTACACATTACAAACAATATTCAACGCAGTTGTACTTACAGTATAATGGCCTAAAATTCGCATTATGAGTTAGTGAAGGCAGTGTAAAGAAGTAATACGTCAAAAAGAATATAATGATAAATGTTTATTTTTAAAGGCAAAATCTTTGTTTTGCACATAAAAAAGCGGCAAAAAAAAACGGCATCTAATGTATTTGTTACTTAACCGAGCATATTACAAAATAATGAATGTCACCTTGGGCACTTTAACACGCCAAACAAAGCCACTTCTTTCACCAACGTATAGAACTAGCCAATAAATGTCCTTTCCGTGCTTAATAAAACACTCCAAAAGAGATATTCTCATCGGACACAACTATTTTAAATCGAGCTTATCGCAAAACAGTAAATTTTCGTTCCGCACTGAAATAAAGCCCACCCACCCGCAAAAAAAAAATCTCATCGGACACAATTATTTTGACTCGACCGTATCGATAAACAATAAATTTTCGTTCCGCACTAAAAAACTATATATGCTAATCCGACAACATAACTACTTCCAAGACAGCATAAAGCTACCAAAACAATTTCTTTTTCCGCACTAAAAAAACCCTGATAAATGTATAATCTCATTAGAGACAACTATTTTGACTAGAGAACACCAAGCTGGATTAAATATTTATTACAAAAATTGTAAATAATCTTCAAGCAGACGATATCGCTGAACTTTCAATAAACTTGAAAGCTCAACGGAAAGTTGTTGCTAAGCACAACGATTACTCCAAAATTGAGATCAAAATGCTCCTTATTTAGCGATTAGTTTAGCCTGGCAAAAAAATAATCCTCAGCACACTTATGCTCAGTGATAGAACTCTTCAGGAGTTAGATGTTTCTGAAAAAAAAAAAGGATTTTATTAGATGCTTCTGAAAGTAAGGTTGCGTACCTTTTTTAAGTGCACTGATATAGGACAAGCTAAATTTACCCTAAAAAAATAAAACGATATCCATTACGCGTTGTCATCGCAAAAGCTGTTGCAATTTTGCTGCAGTTACACACCCAGCACTTACTGACTATGATGCATTGTGCCAGTCATTGAAACATGGTCATTATTTGTGCATTGCTAGCTGCAAACTACTGATTAAAAATGGCCAAGCAGTTGGGGCTTCAGTTGCTTTGAATGACTGCACTCTTTTACAAGTGCCTCAGTTTAATTATCTTGTGAGCTATGTAACAGATACCGATCATGTGTGGCGTGAGATAAGCATAAGAATAGGGATTGCTGCTGGGACTTTTAAGAATTTATAGAGAGTGTGGAGAAATAGGCGTATACACCTGAATACTAAAATTAGATGCTTAAGCAGTATCTTGGGCAATAAGTGGTTTGTAAGTAATAATGAGGTTAGGCAAAAGAGTCGGCAACCTCCTTTGAGCAGCATATTTTGTAGAGAGAGACTCCGTTGGTTTGGCCATGTTGCCTGCATTCATAACTATAGATTAGCGAATAGGGTTATTAATAGTGTACCTAAAGGCATTAGGGATAGGGGGATGCCAAACATGACCTTGTTAGAATTGGCCTGCAGTGGCCAAATGCATCAGCTGTAGCTCAGAACAGAGATGTCTGGAGAACGAAATTACACAGTAGAACCTCCGTAGCCCACAGCTGCATGAGGATTTTTTTATGTATACGCATTGTCCATGCTTGTTGAAACATTTGTCCCAACAAGAAGTTGACAACATTTTACCATCTTCGTAGAACGACTGTTGTTTGAAGAAATTTGTGATATTGTGCATTATCTCGTCGCCCTTCTTGAACTTCCTTTTATTGTTCCTTTAGAGCTGAAAATGTGAAAATCTCAGGACAGATGTCAGGACTGTAGTGAGGTTGTTTCAGGAATTCACAAAGATATCTATTGAACGTTAAATGGACAGTATGGGGGTTATCATGCAACAATTATTTTCATCGAAACAGTTGGGCATTTCGATTTTATTGACTATCTTAAATTGCCTAAAGTTTCGCAATATATTTGCAAGTTGATGATGTTACGATTGTCCAGAAACTCCGTCAACTGCGAACCCTGATAGTCAAATTAAAAAGGCAGGCTATCGCACATTGCTGAATTTTGGATGCTTCCATGCTGGAGTTCATCTGGAATTCTCACTGCCTGCTACGTTCAAGCCAATATTGTATTACGTTCAATCAATACTTGTCACTGATTCCGGTGTTGATGAGTTTCTTCTTTGCGTGAGGCGCAAAGATTACTCATTCCATTTCCCAGGAGTTGTTCAATTTTCACTTGAACGACCCCATATACTAGTATATTAGGAAAAGCAATTGAAACTAATAAGTTTCATTTTCTTATTTTGATTACGTTTCTTTGTTTTTTAATAAACCTCTTTGGTGTGAGACAACAACCTTTAAAACTTAAAAAGAGAGTTGGTAACTTTCATGAATCCAACACCGGATTAAATGCGATGGAGTCGGGTTATAACATCTAGAGACCGATCCCGCCTTATCGTGGTTCAGGCCGTTAGTACCTTTCAGGAGATATTCTCTCACCTGAAGAGGAAAGAAATGGGAGGGCTGCCAGATCAGCTTGGATCATTGTTTTAGACTCCCGTGGAACCATTTTCCTTTTTTCCACCCCTGCTGAGGAGCGGTCAGCTTCATGGGGTTTGAAGGTTGACAACCCAAACCAACCTGATAAGATGTGATTTTGATTTCGGATTTTTGACTTTATGCACTGCTGACTTCTGCTGAAAGCAAATCAACAGATATGTTTTCGGTTGTTTTGTGGGTTGCCAGCCCGAAGTGAACTGATATACAAGATACTTTATATCAGCTGGTAGATGATCCTAATCAGAAGCTATCGCAGGTTCCTGAAACTTTGAAACTAGTTCTTCCATCGCCAATCATAAACTGGAGTAATTTATCTTAGCCGCTTTCTTGTTGGCACTCGAAAAAATAAGACGGATTGAAAGGGTGAGATGGCAAAGAACTATATAACATGTTTCAGTTCCTATCAGCATGGTGGCTGCAGCTCCTAGTAAACAGAGAACTGATCTGAGACCCATACCTGCGATTAGGGGATATTTGATACTGTCCATAGGTCTCTCAAGAAATTATATCCATAGCAACTTGAAATGTGGGGACTTTTAGCAGAGATTATGCTCTGGAAAGTCTGCACACAAGAATTCAGATGAACAGGCAAACTCTTAAATTTCTCATATCAGGATGAAAGATGGCAAACACTTGCAAGGTGTAGATATTCTTCTCGGCAGGAAGGCCAGCGATGTTCTTCTAGTATATGACTGCATTAATGAACGTTTTTTTTATACCTAATTTATAGTGTAGATATAGAATCTGATATGTAGATATAGGTGCTAGAGATCATTGGGTTGTTTTACCTCTGAGCGGCACTTTTTGCACACCATGGGCTAAATGGACAGGTCACAAAGACTCCTAAAGCTTAGAGAATGTTGGGGGAAGGGACCCACTGGACAGCTGTTGGGAAATAGATGGAAGCCTCCCGTCAAGGCCATCCAGCTTGTTCTTTAACGTGCACAGAGTATGGCTCTCCCGCATACGGTACCACTGCTTAACATTCCATCTGACGGACGGCGTCCTTTCTAAGCTCATCGGTGTCCCCAACTGACCGTGGGCAGGGCGAGGGGTTTTGCGGAAAAAACATCAAACCTGGCCCAACTGGAAATCGAACCTGGGAACGACAGACAGATTACGACCCTGGAGCGATACCGACTGAACCACCCCCGCATCGCTAGAGAACATAGCAACAGACAGTTGTATCAGACAGTTAATATTTTATGAAAGTGAAAACATCATGCTGGTGTTAAGGGATACGGAATGAAATCCAGTTTTTACTCAAATTATCCGGGGTTTGGAAAGCCATCTACAGAATCCCTGTTGAGTTGTAATTCTCTGTATCAGTTATGGCTACAGCAAAGATATATACAATTTTTTAGAAAAAAATTTTCCTTTCAAAAGCGGAAGCAAAATATTTCAAGTGCAGATGGATTATGGAACTTGTTGATAAAATTATCCAGATTCTTACAAGTAATAAGCATCTTGAGAAAATTTTCTCCATAATAGGTGAAGCACGGTGTTATGGAAATATAATAGCAGTAGCGGGTAAAGGCTGAAGATCGAACTGAACTAAATTTTGGTATGGGTTGTCAGAAATTTGTTGACTTCATTGATCTTGAGGATATCAGTCTACGAAGGTAGATTAGGCAGGAAAATTTACGCTGCAATAATTTTTATCCGAATTTATGAGTCTTGTAGCTTGTTAGTCAGGTATGAAAGTTGATGCTTTAATTTTTATAACAGTTTTATTGTTAACCAATCTCCTTGTAACGGAAGTGAATAATTTTTTATCTACAAATAGAAATAATCAGAGGTTTATTTTTTAGGTAAAAAAACGTAACACCTTTGTCAAATTTGATGCTCCTTTCTGCATCAATTTCAGTTGATTTGAAAAGGTGGCAATTATCTGTGTTAGATATATAAGAGGATTAATCACAATATTCTGCTATTGCTACTGATTTTGTTTCTTAATTTCGATGTCTGCTCGTGATCCAACATAACTCAATCATTCTTTACCTAAATGTAACACGATTTGTTGTGAAAATGACTTATAAGAAGATAAAATAGGAAGGGCTGCAAGAATTTCCACATTAAAACAATCTATCCGACATTTAAATAAACCAAATTTAATTCAAAAGCATTGACAATTTTGGTCAATGCTATAGCAATACATTCAAACTTTACGATTGTGATTTGTGCATAGCAGCTTGTCCTGTTCTTATGTTTAGGCACAGAGCGAGTCTAATGTTATGGATTCCTTTGTGGTATATAAAACCAGAATCGAGCTACTTCGGTTTGATCGAAGCGTTTAGATAAGCAATTTAAAATTTTATCAATAGACGACTGAGGTTATTTTCTTGAAAAATGAAGCCTAGCTAGTTTTTCCACACACAGCTTCAGCTTAAACGTGAAATATTGACTATCGTACTTCTACATGACAGTAAAAGTATTTCGCTTTTGCATTCTTTATATCGAATTTTATGGAAACGTTTTCTGATGTTTATATATGTTATTCAAAATATGATTAATGCAATGCATAATGTTTGCTGATACTCATTTGGTTCTGCGCAACATTTATTTTTAGTATTTGAAATTTAGGGTTCAACACACATCTGGTTAAAAGTTTTCGAAAATGTTTCTTCTTTATTTTATTACCTCTATTCATTCAAAAGAATTTTTTTTATATTTTATAAAATTAATTTAGTCTTAAAATCTTTTTAAAAAATAAATGTAGTTAATTATTATTACTAAAATCTTAAAAATTATTATTTTATTGCTAAAATCTTAAAAATTATTATTGATTACTTACCCATGGATTCGTCCATACTTTTTATATCTTTCTAGTTCCATATCAGGAAATGACTGAAAATGCAAATGTAAAACTGTACACCACAATCAATAGGAATAGGTAAGAAATTATTATCATATATACAGTTTTATTATAAAATGATATCCATATATTAAAATGCAATATTTTTAGTAAATAATTAAGTAACAAACCGAATTGTGTGTCGAAAATGTAAAGAAACTCACAAAGTGTCCTTGTTATGATGGCGTGGAATTACTATAACATAGTGGTACTGACTCATTTTATCACATGTAATGTCCTAAATGCTAAATTTCTAAATCTCTGGATTGGTAGAGGTAAGAGATTACGGACTTCGTACAGAGAAGCAACTTGAAAAGCTCTTGAAAACCTCTTGAGAACAATTGATTTGACATCATTGGATTACTGTTTTGAAATAGTAGAAATGTTCGGAATATTGAACATGGAATCCAGTTCGGGGCTTGATTTACATAGCAAACAAACGATCGAGAGTAAACACTTTTGTCTTGAACGTTTCTAAAGTCAAATGTTTATTCTGAATGTAATTTTTTAACATTTTCTTACTTTCGCAATTTTTGGACACTTCAACATCTATGTTGAGAAAGCTAAAAAGTGGCTGGTCACATATGAGGTGAAGGTTTGGTTTAACTCCTAGGTTGAATTTCTTGCGGATAAAGCAGTTCTGCGAAATCCAAAACTGTATCGGTGGACAAAAGGAAAACTGAATACGTTCATTTTAAATTGCTTTATTTGAATTTAAAATTATTAGTATCAATTGACAAATTCCTTAATGTCTACTTTCCATTGTTTATAAAAATTATTTCAGCATTTTTTTCATCAAGACTTTCATTTCGGTGAATACATGTGGTGAAACGGGAATTGTACATATCAATACGGTTGTCCTTTTTTGACAAATTCCCAAATTTTCCAAATCATGACATATCTAAATTTTCAAATGAAATATACAGTATTTAGTTGAATACAATGATTCCGATATTCTACAATATAGAGGCACATTGTGGTTCAATGAAGTCTGATGTCTTTTTCTGCAAGTAATCGACATTTAATTTTGCTCTGCGAACAGGATTACCAACTTTCTGGAAAGTATGTTCTCCAAAACTGAAAAAAGGAGCAATAAAGGAAATAAAGGAGTAATAAAGGAATAAGCTGGAAGTGTGTATTTTGGAACGTAATTATACTAATAACTCTTAAGGTAAAGGCAGGACTTCCTCTACACTCATCGGATGTAAGAAAAGACCAGAATTTCAGCCCCTCACTATCCCACTTATAAACGTATCCAAGGTGATGCACTTGTTATATGTAGTTTTGTCAATTTATTCAATTTTATATTTTGATTTTATTACCTCAAATTTTATTCCCTCAAAAGAAGTAAAGGTTTGTAATTACACCATGGAGTTCAGCACAAGAATAATTAATAAAGATTAATCAGAAATACTAACCTTTGTTAAAAAAGATCGTATTAATGTGAAGTAAGATGCAGCTGGATGATAGTCAATTCCTAGTTTTTTCCAATAGTTATTGTTCCGGTTTGAATACCTGGAAGAAAAAAAGTAACGATGAAAACATTTTTTGGATTAAACTTTACATGCAGTGCATTGCTTTTCACTTACTTAATATGCAAGTATATTCTGAATTTTCCGCAAAGGAGGGGAAAAGTAAGGAAAAACAAAAATCGTGAATAATCCGCAAGTCATTTAAACATAATGCTTAAAGACATTATTTGTGCATTTGGGTAAAAGTGTAATTCATGATTAGAAAGTGTGAAATGCTTACAAAGCGATTGAAACATGAAGAAAAAAAATTAATAAATGCATTCATTGTAATTAATCTATAATTATAGATTAAACATTCAGAATTGTAAAAGTTGAATAACATTTGGCTACAAATTGACTAATTCAAAATTAGAAAGAAAAAAGTCTTGAGGTGCCTTCAGGGAATTTTTCCCTATATTGTACGCTAATTATTAGGAATATACAATTAATCAATTTTTTTTTAGAATCAGATGTAAAACATATGCATCGAAAACTGCAAGTTTTGAAGGTGATCAGTTACCGAAAGGGGCGGGGATGAAGCAGTCAGTAGTGCGCCAGGCTCGTAATCTGCAGTTCCAAGGTTCGAGTTTCACCTGGGCCAGCGTTGAGATTTATCTCTGAAAAACTCTCTGCCCTGCCCACGGTCAGTAAGAGGCACGATGTGCTTGGAAAGGTCGCCGTCCGTCGGACGGGACGTTATGCCGTGACCCTGTGTGCGAGAGAGCAATACCCTATGCACATTAAAGAACACGCTGGATGACCTTAATGGGAGCTGTCATCAGTTTCCAACATCTGTTCAGTGGGTCCCCTCCCCCCAAATTTCTCTCAGCCCTCGGGACCTTGTGACCTGGCCATTTAACCAATTGTGTGCAAAATAGTGCCGCTCAGAGGTAAAAACAACCCAACCAACCCAGTTACTGAAATTTCAATGGATCATGATTGTACAATACAATTATGTAGAGAGTATAATTAATAATTATATTTAAGCTTCGTAAATTTTAGAAATACAATTTGCTTAACTAAGAATGATTCAACTGAAATAATATGCAAATAAATCTCAGGATAGCAGATTTCAGCTTACTCTTTTTCAAACTGATTGGTATTACGTTAGTGATTTAGATTTGCTTTTTTCCTACCAAATGGTTGAAATGAACAGATTTTTTGAAATGTGTTTTATCTGTTCAAAAAATTGCTTTTTCGTTTGCTTTTCAAAAATGACGAAAAAACTA
The DNA here is from genome assembly GCA_038380435.1 of Ryuthela nishihirai. NCBI lineage: Eukaryota > Metazoa > Arthropoda > Arachnida > Araneae > Heptathelidae > Ryuthela > Ryuthela nishihirai. The sequence continues at coordinate 14,167,242 of JAWZYU010000004.1, forward strand.
CTATTACTCCCACTGAGAGAAAATGGAAACAAATAATTGAATGCTTTTACTCACTTTATAACTCGCGCTCGTTTTTTGGAAGTTTGCGATACTCCCTCTCCTGCAAGGTTTACGTCACCCATGAAGCTGGAAGTGTGTATTTTGGAACGTAATTATACTAATAACTCTTAAGGTAAAGGCAGGACTTCCTCTGCACTCATCGGATGTAAGAAAAGACCAGAATTTCAGCACCTCACTACCCCACTTATAAACGTATCCAAGGTGATCCACTTGTTATATGTAGTTTTGTCAATTTATTCAATTTTATATTTCCCTTCATCGTATTGGAAATGGGGTATCATCTTTTATAAAACGATTTATCAGCTTTACTTCCTTGGTTAGCTTTCCAGGATCGTAATCTGGGAGTTCTCAGGTTCGAGCCTCAAGTGTGCCTGCATTGAGATTTGTCTCCGCTAATCACCACTATTTACTCGGCGTTAATAATGTTTCCATATGCAGGAGAGATGTACTCTGAGCACGTTAAAGAACACGCTAGATGTCATTGATGGTAGGCTTACATCTAACAGCTGTCCAGTTAGTCCCTTTCCTCTACATAACTCTGAGCTCTTAAGGTCCTTGTTACTTAGTCATTTATCCCCTTGTGTAGACAAAAGTGCCTCTCAGACTTAAACAACAACTCTCTTCTTATCCGATGTTGCTGCTTACGGGCAACAAAAGTAAAACATTTTTGAGAGTCGATGAGATCAAATAACTTACTCCACGGAACAGGGGGCATACTCAGAAGGAGTTCTAAATACCACGAGGTCGTAATTGGGGAATGAAGAAGGGGAGTTTGACAGGCTTGAATCTATAATCTTCATATACTTTCTTTAGAAATTATTTGTTATTCGAACGCTTATTACGATGGTGGGAGGGAAAGTTATAACCTTGTAGCTCCAACATTTTGATACACCATTTTTGCAGAACCTAATGTTTGTTTCGTGTTTTGGTAATTCTGAGTTCCATTATCGGAGTTACCAAAACACGAAACATATATTATTGCAGAATTAAGTAAAGAACTGGAAAAGAAATAAAAAAATAACAATGTACTGGGATTATTTGTCGTAATTGAATTGTCAGAATATAGGATAATCCCACGCATATATGCTATAACTAGAATTCAATCTTGACTGTGTTTTCCAGCCTGTGTCCTGTACCTGCAATACTCCTGCAACTGGAAAAGCATTTGAATGCATTTGGAGAATATCTAATCTGATCATGTAACTTTCGCATTGACAAAGATTCACTTGAGGTATAAGAAGAAATATCTGATGGAGTAATGTTTTATATTTGGATGTAGCTTTTGCAAATCAACACTAACATTGTGTCCCGAGTTTCTATCTCCTTTCGTATGCACTCGGATATCTGACAAACATGAACCAGGATTTGGCAAACGTTGCATTGGAACTTTTTTTAGTAGTGTAAGAGCAATATGAGCCTTAACACATAGCTTCATTGTGCTTACATACTTATCTGCTGAACATTTTGATATCAGGACGTTCTCGTTGCTAGATTATGAGTTCATATATATATCCTGTTATCATCAATAGTACTCTGTCATTACTCGATCATACGCCCTTGACATTTTATGATAAATATCTTTTATCAACATTTGAGGCTTCGTGCAAAGAGATGATGCAAAAGCTTCGCAAGACTACAAATATTTGGATATTAGGTTTCATAACCGGATCAAAACCAGTATCAATAGTGAAAACCACAAAGTCCAATTGCCTCTAGCGAATATGCTTTGATTACAACGTATAAAATTCTCTTTATCAAAACGAAAAAATCATATTTTGCTTCCTACTCTTCCTGGAAGGAGGAGTAAGACATATGAGGAGAGAGTATATTTCAGTCAAAAATTTAAGACTGTCATTGTAAACACCTTGACCACTACTCTCTACTCTTTATATATCAAATTTACAGTATAGCCAGATAGTGTTCTTGGTTACTAATCAAAGGGTTTGATCCCTGGCTAAGACTTGCACATTATCTTTTATTGTCTTTCTGCTGAAGTCTCGCCTTCCTCACAGACCTTCTCTATCGCGTATAGTATTGGCATGCTCCTCTGGCAAATAGCTTTTTAAATGGTAGTTATTATTAAAAAACTTTAAAGTTAGAACTTTAAAAAATGTTAACTAGAGCTCATTAACAGTAGAAATTCAACTAATGGCGATTCAGCAAATGCGATTTGTAATATTTTATTATTATCTATATAATCTCCCAAACATTTTCGGGGTGGGGTTGAGTCAGTCAGTAGCGTGCCAGGCTCGTAATCAGTAGTTCCTAGGTTCGAGTGTCATCTGGACTAGCATTGAGATTTATCTCTGCGAAACTCCCTACCATTGGTCATTAGGGAACACCGAGGGGCTTCGAAATGCCGTCGTCACTCGGATGGGACATTAAGCCGCGTTCGCATGTCAGGGAGATAGCCCTACCCTGTGCATGTTAAAGAACAACTGAATGGCTTTGACGAGAGACTACCATCTGTCTCCTAATAGCTGTCCATGGGTCCCCTTCTCTGAGGCGCCGGGATCCTTGTAACCTGCCTATTGTGTGCCAAAAACTGCTGCTCAGAGGAAAAAACAACCAATATTTTTTCCATTGTACGTCTAAACGTAAGAGGCTGAATATCCACGGATGGACAAATAGACAGACAATAAAGAGAAAACAAATTTCCTTTTCCCTCAAACTAAGCTAGCAGCGACAAAATTTCGTTGGTGTTCTCCTGTGTTTAGGTAAACTGTAATAACTGATATTTGTAACATTTATTGTGCAACAGCATCATGATCAGATGATCAAAACGACCTTCCAGAAGTGATTGTTTATGTAGACATTGTATTATATAAGTGAGCTGATTAATTATAAGAACCTAAGTATAACGAAATCTAGCTTTGAAACAGTGCATTAGCTATTGGGAGAAGAAAAGCGAAGTGTCAGCATTAGAGTAGAAGCTTACAATTGATTCTATCAGCTGACATCAGAATCGTCACGTTCGTCAGTCTAAAAGTATACAAGGTCTTTGAATGCAGATTTTTAATTAGATTTACTACTCTGAAATTCTATTTTGAGCAAAGACAAACTGTTGGCATGTCTCAAAACTTTCGAGCTCTTAACATCGCTAGTTATTTCATCTTAAAAAAAGAATAATGATTTTCACTTTGTCTGCCGATAGAAGTGGTTCCCAGCCCTTTTGAGCTGAACGCTTCCTTTTACCAAGTATTATTTTTCAAATGTAATGTTCATGGAAGCCTATGCTTTCTTCCATGAACGACCGCACCAATGGTGTGGTATTTTTTTTTTACCAAGCTTGCCTATCTTCGATAATAATGGATTTTTGTCTGAAACGGTGGAAAAAAAATTAGAGATTTCTGTACATAAAATTGGTTTTCGGTAGTATGTTGATTATTCATAGGGATCCAATCCATCATGAATTTCCATAAGAAATTATTAGTTATTCAAATCCTGGGAATATAGTGGTCAACACCATTGAATTTCAAATCGTTCGGATATCAATTACAGATGAATGACTTTATCATGAAACGGTTCAATTTGGAAATAAAGGGCGGCAATCGCCGTATGTGACCTTGAATCTTCTTGATGTTAAAATTATTTTCTATATTCACTTCCATACCTTGAAAACTTGAATGCAACCGTTAGCGTTCAATATTTACTTTATCGCCCAAGGAAATTGGCCCAATAATTCCAGTAGATGAAATAGTGCCCCCACGGTACATTTTTATGAATGCAAAAGCATCTCCATGATTATGTGGGTGCTTCATATAAGCTTATTATGTTTATTTACGTATATGTTGAGAAGGAAGTGCGCTTCATCGGTGAACTAAATGTTATAAATAACTGTTGGGTTACCTTCCAATTTTGACGAAATTAACCACAAAAGGTGACACTTCTATATTTGTCCACATCATTCAGGAATTATTATATCTGAACTATATCATTAAGGTATGCTAACAAGAATTATACTGATATGTTTTCAGATGCAATTTCTGATTTAAAAATAATTTGTAACTAGTTTAATAGTAATTTATTAAATATTAATTTAAATAAGGCAAAAGCTATATTCTTCTACTTAAAGATAAATAACTAAATTTCAAGTATATTAAATAATAATAAATTTATTTTTCATGAATTATATTGTCAAAATAATGAGGAATATAATTGTCCTGAAATACCATAGTATCATCTGTCAAGTACTTAGGCATTTGATTTTGATGCTTGTTTAACTTGGAAAGAACATGTAGCATAGATTAAAATAAATAAATTAATAATTTTTAAAAATACTTATCTTCCTATAGGGCCCTAAAAAAGTAGGAAATAAACTTAAAGCGACCTCTGTGGCTAGCAGCTGCTTGAAGGGGTGTTTATTTTTATTTATATCGATGGTGCAATCAGTCACTGGGTTCGTATTCACTTCAAAGGAAGATGGGGAGTTGGCAATCTTGTCGAATAGGAAAATCAGCGCCCTATCTTCCTTCGAAGCGAATACGAACTCAGTGACCGATTGCATCATCGAGATGCTGTAGGCTTATTTTCTACTTTTTAGGGCCCTATAGGAAGATATGTATTTTTAAAAATTTTTAATTTATATTTTTTTGTTGTCACTAAAAACACTTACCTTCCAAATCTTTTATATACGACTCATAAACATCAAGCACATTATCCCCCCATTTTGAATCACGTTTGAGGTAGACCATGACATTGGAGACATCACAAGCTTTAATTTGAGATAAAGACGACCCCCGCAAAACTCCGTCCCCTATATTTTTATCAGGGTGAATAGTGGGAGAGAAATTCGTTGTAAATTACAACCGTCATTACACGAGCTTTCATTTAACACCTAACTCGTAACTGTAGGCCCTCGCGTTCGGATGATATAATAGAACGATAATCAGATTTTCCTTTTTATGGGGGAGGGGGGGGGGGTAAGAAAGCTGAAAGCATGGGATCAATGTTTCATAACCTACGATACTCCCCGCGTCACAAGCTTTTATTCGACACATAGCTCGTTACCTTCTACACTCGCATTTAGGAGATAAATGAGAACAATCATTTTCATTTCCCCTCCCTTTTTAGGGGGAAAGAACGTATATAGGGTAAAATTTGCATAGCATAGGCATTTCCCACCTCTGAAGCTTTTATTCGACGTATAGCTTGTTACTTTCGGCCTTCGCGTTCTGGAGATATAACTTAAGGATAGTTTTCATATTTCCCCTTTTTTAGGGGGGAAGTATTTTTAGGGGAGTCAATGTTTTATAGCCTATGACACTCTCCGCCTCACAAGCTTTCATTTGGCACATAAATCATTAAGTTTCTCCATCGCGTTCGAAAGATATGGTGGAACAACATTTTGTCAAATCCATAACCGACAAATGTCAAAGATAAAAGCAATAGGAAGATAGGTAAAAAGAAATGTTTTACAATTTAGCTCGGCTCTACTCAGTAAAACATATCGTATCACCTAAATTTATGCATATATTATATTACACAGTAATACGTTCCCGATTAACCTATGGAATAAAATCATGGGGAGGTATGTATAATAATAACTTTAAGCTTTCATTCGACTTTCATTCTTCAGAAAGGATTTATTCGTTGAATGACTAATAGTTCATATATGCAACATACATTACCATTATTTCGACAAAAGCAAATTTTACCACTAAGACATGATTACGTTGTTGGAATTGTCAAATACTTTTATCTTAGAAATGAAAAAAAAAAATACTTGCTTCCACAAATCAGTACGAATTAGAATCAAAGGACAGTATTAAATACAGAATACCAAAATTGCATAAAGAAATGTTTGGACGTTATTATTTATATTTAGCTCCTAAAATTCTCCCCTCTATCCCGAATGAGATCAAAACATTTAATTTTTTGCAGAATAAATGATAATTTCTAAAATTATGTATTTTAAACTTTGACGACATAGTACAAAGTAGTTTTTACATTAGTAAGAGATGTCTTCTTTCAATTGATCTAAATTCTTTCTGCGTATGACATTCTTATTTTTTTAAATATATTTGTAATTCAAATATTAATTTCCAATATATTTCTGTATTTACATACAGGGTGGTTTTAATTAAACTGACAGTACTCAGAGAGATGTACAGAAGGATTTACTCAATGGATCACAGCGAAAAGTGGTGGTTACCTTAATAAGAACATGAGGTAGAGAATTTGCAAATAAGATGAATTAGTTAGTTTTAGTGCCACCAGGTGGCGTGGGTGCGCTGAAACGTGGTATAACTTTGCTAAAAACTTTGTTCTGCGACCACTGAGAGCTACAGACGTGCGTTTTCGAATTCCCAACTTTGCCTCAGAGTACTTTTTTTCGCTGACTCTTTGGTTCAGTATTGTTTAGCATAGTCTGTAGTGGTTTTTAGTCGACTCACTACTTTCTTTGATGACTTTCTGGGTGAGTCTTCATCTCTCTGTTGCTGCTTCCTGTTACTGTTCAACGGTTTCTCCAGCTGCCGTTGGTAAGTGATCCTTCTATTACTACTGTATTTATATTTTTTCTTGTGCTCTTGCTTAGAGTCGGGTATGATTCAAACAACCCCAGGATTTAAGCATAAGAAAGGAGGGTCTATCAGCTCGCCTGATTCTGTGTCGTCAGACCCTCCTGCTAAGCGTACTGTCCCTAGACTGTCGCGATCCACTGTGGCAAAGATTTCCTGCGCCTTGCCTCAGAAGCTCCTGCGGACTTACTCCAGGGAGAGGAGAAACTCTGTGAGTTCTCCTGGCAAGATGTCTTGCCCCTTGCGCTCTCTCTCAGTGCCCAGGGGTAAGACTCTCTTGCGGTCTCCCTGTGCTCCTGCTGCTTGACCCTCAGGAGTTTCTTCTGAAGGGCCGGGCCTCTCCACTTCTGCTTCTGTGAGTGGAGAGTCCTCTTTCTCCATCTGCCCTTCCCTGGCTACTTCTCCCATCATCATGGTGTCCATGGCCTCAGTTTTGTCCCTTGAGGCCCCCACGGTTGGTGCTGCTATTGCACAGTCAACTGAAAATTACAGTGTTGTAGCTGACCCTTCCTCAGCCAGCTCTCCTTCAGGCCCCTCAAGTGTTTCTTTTGAAGAGTCGGGCCTCTCTGCTTCTGTGAGTGGAGGGACCTCTTCCGCCACTGGCTGTGCCCCAGCTACCTCTTCTTCCGACACCTCGGAGTCCACGGCCTCAGTTTTATCTATTGGGGCCCCTGCGACTGGTGCTGCTATTGCACCGTCAAGTGTAAATGACAGTGTTTTTGCAGACTCTTCCTCTGCCAGCCCACCCCCAGCAGATACTCCTGAGGCTGAGCAATGGCTCATCGACATTTCCAATATGATGGACGTCGATCAGAAGCTGCCTGTGGACTCTGATGACAGCTTCGTCGTGGTCAACCATAAGAAGAAGAGCACCCCCCCCCCCTCCCCGAATATCTACTATAAGCGACTTCGCACCATTCGCCACCGAGCCGAAAGGCGCACCTACCGCTCTGGTAGAGTTCCAGACATTCTTCATGCTAGAAGGCTATCTGCTGCGATCAGAAGGTGCCTTAACCGGCGTGAAAGGTTCAGATGGCGATCCTTCTGCTCCAGCATTAATGTCTTCACCCCTTCTGGGAAAGTCTGGAAGTGCATCAGGAACCTGGTGGGGAAGCTTCTGCCTTCCCTCCCTTTCCATAACCTTGCCCTTTCACGTGGGGAGGATTTAGCCGCCACTGCTAATGCCTTATTGCGGCACCTCCCCTCTTCCCTTCCTGTCCCATCGGTGAATGATCAGGATATGGCTCAGCAGCTCTGCTCTGGGACTGAGTCTTACTATAATGATCCTTTCACCTTGCAGGAACTTACCTCTGCTATTGGGGCTTCGAAGTGCTCGTCAGCCCCAGGCCCTGATGGCGTCAGCTATACTCAGTTAGCTAATCTGTCACCTGAGGCTCTGCTTGTGCTTCTTAGAGCCTTCAATCACTCCTGGACCACCTGCACAGTACCTGAGTCATGGAAGGCAACACACATCGTGCCTATCTTGAAGCAGGGGAAATCTGCCACTGAGCTGTCCTCTTGCAGGCCTATTGCTCTATCATCTTGCCTCTGCAAGATCCTAGAGAGACTGGTCCTTGGACGCCTGGAATGGTATCTAGAGTCCAATGGTCTCCTCCCTGACAGCCTCTCGGGTTTTCGCAAAGGGAGGTGCACATCAGACAATCTCATCGACTTCACCTCTGCTGCTGACCAGGCGCTGTCCATGGGAGAGACTACTATGGCTGTCTTTTTCGACATCCAGAAGGCATTTGATTCCCTGTCCCACTCTGATAGTCTCTGCAGGCTCAAGGATCTCGGCCTCAGAGACAATATCATCCAGTGGATCGCAGTGTACCACTCCAACAGGACTGTTCGCATGAAGCTGGGCAACACGCTCAGCATCTTCCACACCATCAATCATGGGGTACTTCAAGGGGGTGTCCTCAGCCCGATGTTACTGAATGATACGATATTACTGAGTATGTTACTTACTATATTACTGATACGATATTCTTGATGTCAGGCCTACACTCTCGACTCGAGGATAGAGTGGGTATTTTCATTTACGTTGACGATATCTGCATCCGGTTGCCTAGTTAGGACCCCTACTTTGCTCAGCTCATGATGAAACGAGCTGTGGACACGGTCGTCAAGTTCTTCGACAACCTTAAGCGTCACTCTTTCCACTGATAAGACTGTGGCCATGGTTCTCACGAGGAGATGCCTTCCATCCACCTTCCCTGACCTCTTGCTTGGGTCAGATCACATCAAGGCCGTCCATCAGCATACGTTCCTTGGTGTGGTCCTGGACAGCAGGCTGAGCTGGTGGCCTAACATCCAGCATCTTAAGACAGTTGTCACTGCACAGAGAAATATACTATCTCTACTTGCTTGTACCTGCTGGGGAAGTTCCTGCAAGACCCTCCTGGTCTTGTACCAGCACTTGATCATCTCCCGCATCAACTACAGTGGTCACCTTCTGAGCAATGCATCTGCTACACTGCTCAGCAAGTTGGCCACTGTCCACACTATATCTCTGCTCCTCTGTCTCGGACTCTGCCATAACACACCTAATGCATCTGTCATTGCAGAAGCTGATGACATGCCTTTCCACCTGCACTGGAAGAGAGATATACTGTGTCATCTCTCGAGGCTCCATTCCCACCACTCTAACCATGAGCTTCTCAGGAGGTTGCATGACAGGCCTCACTCTGCCATCGTGCTCTCTGCCAAGGACTTCTATGACCAAGTCTTTCCTGCCAGCAGGGACAGATGCTGGATGCTGGCAATACTCTCTTCCCGACCTTTCACCCTGGAGGAATAGTAATCTTATGATCAATGTTACTGTCCCTTCTCTTGGTAGGAAGAGCGACTCTGATCCATTGGCCATCAGACTTCTCTCCACCTCCTATGTCACTGAATGATATTAGAGATGTACCGAGATCTACACTGATGGATCTGTGGACCAGGAGAGGCAACATGCTGCCTCTGCCTTTGCAATCCCCAATGCTGACATCGCCAGAGGTTTCCGTCTCCCGCATCTAACCTCCTCCACTTGTGCAGAACTTCATGCTATTCTTGAGGCTGTACTTTTCATCTCAGCGTCGAGAGTGGCAACTTTGTAATCCTCTGTGACTGCAAGTCAGCCTTGGAAGCTCTCCAGAAGTGAGGCAGCAAGAGCTGCAACCCCTCCCTCATCCAGAAGATCATGGAGACTTGCACCATGGTCACGTCTGCCGGAATCACGGTTCATTTCCAGTGGATCCCTTACCATGTAGGGATACCTGGCAATGAGCTCGCTGATCACACTGCAAAGGAGGCGCTGGAGAGTCAGAGGTGTGTAAGTAATTACCCTCTCTCTCTCTCAGCGACTGCAAGAGTTCTGTCTCACATCTGATGAGCCAGCTTTGTCTTGCTCAGTGGCAGAAGGACAGCAGTTGTTCCTCTTTCAGGTACCTGGTTGAACCTTCTCTCACTGCTCCTAACGTCGGCAATCTCCGAAGATCTGAGGAGACCCTCCTCCATCGTCTCCGAGTTGGTCTCACTACAGCAACTCTACACTTCACACTCTTGGCAGAGCTTGCAGTCCAGACTGTGCCACTTTCAGCACACCCGAGACTGTATCCCACATTCTGCTCAACTGCTCCCGCTACAATGCCGAACGAGAAGCTTTGTTCAGCATGCTTCACGCTATCGGAACCATTAACTGCTCCATCACCTCCATTCTTGGCAACAACCATGATGCTAAGCTCCAGCAAGCACGCTTCCGTATGGTCACTGACTTCTTTCAGAACATCGGCCTCCTCTGCAAGGCCTAAAGTCCCTTTGTTTTCTCCTGAAAAGATCCTTTTTTTTCAGAGATAGCTGTGAGGCAGTTTCCTCTGCATCTGCCATCTCACTATTCCGTTGTGACTGGTGTAGGGAGCCCCTTAATTGGAGGATAATTTCACCATGTGTTCAACACCTTGAACCTTGAACTAGAACATGCAACTTTCTCGTGATATTTCAGCCAACCACACGTGAGAGTCGCATGAGGCACACTATAAACCTCTCCTTTTCTATTCCTATATTTTCCCACTGTGACTCAGAAAATATATTAATCTACTTTGATCCTCTCCTATTGAGTTCTTTGTGATGTAATCCTCCAGGAATGTGATGGACTGGGCCAAATCTCATGGCCGCCGGAGGATGAAGAATTTTTCCTTTAATTACCTTAACTCTTACTTCAGTGAAATGACAGGTTCATGGTTTTACATCCGTACCGACGTATGCCTCAGATTTGGTGCACCGAATGATGTATAAAATATAAAATATGTCCAAAAATTCACGCACAAGAGATATAGGGACGACAGAGTTTATTCAGACTATATACAATTATGTGCTGGATGTTCTGGACTTCATAGATCTTTGCTGCTTTGCTGCTGCAAGCAATTACGCAATGAGGTGGAGAACCACACACTCTCCAGATTCTCTCTTTACTGACCTCAAACTCGGCGAAAGGATAATTAACCCTTGCCAACAATGTGGTTCACATAGAATCCACAGAACTGTATCAGATTCACCAAGAATCGAGAGTCTCACATAAAATCGAACCCTTTTCTTACCGGTTTTTCTATGAGTAAAAAGTGGCATCCCTTGACGCGTGTTCAAACGACCTTCCCATTCGACAGCAACGTTCAGACTGTTGTATTCTTAACGCTCGGCTCCTCTGTTGCGCTGTCCTCGCGCTCCAGGCTTGTTGTAAAAGGACCATTAATGGATTCTTGGTCACGTCAATCCTTGCAGGCAGCCAGCTCAGACCCGTAAATAACATATATGAGTCACATACCCACAATAGCATTTCCAAGAACAAACTTCATACTTAAAAATATCTATAGTAACAAAAATGCAATAAAATGCAACAATAAATAAAAATAAATAAATTAGAGGGACATGACACTTCCCTTCCTCAAAGAGTTTTATCAGTTTTTACTATACTTATAAAACTCATGCCTTTTGTCACTCTCATGTCCATGACACTCGGCTAGGCAATGTCCTCACCCGAAGACTGTCCATATTGTAGTGCTCAAAACGTCTCTGTCACTCAGAAGCAATTAACTTGAGTTCACTTCTTTCAGTGCTTGCAGATAGGGTGATCTTGACTGTCCGAACTGAAACATCTCCCCACAAGCGAGTCGGGTGACTTCCGTACCTCAACATTTTTACACCCCTTTGAGTGTAACGCCTAGCCTAAATTAACAACACTCCTTGGAACTTTCTTAAAGACAGAGTGCTGTTGAATATAGGCCCAACTCCGATTGTTTAGAGTTTTTGCAGGTTCGCTGGCCAATCCAATCCAATCCAAATCCACAAATGAAAATTCCTACATCTAATAACTTGATAGATGTAGACTCATTCAGACAAAATTTTAGTGAAAAGAAAATTTCTCTTTTATATATATATAGCCAAAGCTTACCATGATAGGTTACTTAGTCATTATGACAGTCATGGTTTGCTTACTACTGAAGTTGAGGAAGAATGGGATCATTTTAAACAGGCTTTTTTGGACACTAACAGTACTCTTTTAGGAAAAAAGGAGCAGAAGAGGCAAAATTATCTGAGTGATAAGGCACTTGAGCTTATTTCGGAAAGAAAGAACTGCAAGAATGCCCTTAATCAATACCCTACTAGTCCTAATAGAAAGCATTACAGAGACCTTAATAAACTTGTAAAGGATCAGTTAGCTGCTGATAAGAATCTTTGGCTTGATGGTTTGGCTGACAAAGCTGAGGAAGCAGTTAGACAGCACAACAGCAGAGAGCTGTACCAGATAGTTAATGTTTTGTGTGGTAGAAAACGGACAGGCATACAAGGATTGAAGGATAAACAAGGTAAGGTTATAGAAGGGAAGGATTTTGTCATGGCTAGGTGGGCTGAGCATTTCAGTGATGTTCTAAACAATGTAGTTAGTTCTACTCCCATTGTTTGCAATGATGATAGATGCATTGGTGGCTTTAATGTTGGCCCTATAACACAATCTGAAGTTATTTTGGCTGTTTCTAAACTTAAACTTCATAAATCCCCAGGGGTAGATGAAATTACTACGGAAATGCTTAGAGCTGGGAATGTTTCGGTTACCACTTGGATGACTGAAATTCTGAATATCTTTTATGATAAAGGCATGGTTCCTAAGGATTTTACCAGAGCTATTGTTATCCCTATTTTCAAAAAAGGTGATCACAGTTCTTGTGATAACTATAGGGGTATCAGACTACTCTCTGTTCCAGGTAAAGTTCTTTCCATGATTGTGCTTCATAGAATTAAGAATCTGGTTGACAGTCAATTGCGTGATGAGCAATGTGGATTCAGAAGTGGTAGGGGATGTGTGGATCAGATATTTTCACTTAGGCAGATTCTTGAGAAATGTTTAGAGTTTCAGAAACCTTTGGTTGCTAGCTTTGTTGATTTCAAAATGGCTTTCGACTCTGTTGATCGTCATAATTTGTGGTTGATTGTGATATCATATGGTATACCAGACAAGTTAGTTAACATTATGAAAGCTCTCTATAATAACACTGAGTCGTGTGTGAGAGTTGGTAAGGCTTGTAGCAATTAGTTTAGCATTACTTCTGGTGTTCGACAAGAGTGCATTTTGTCTCCTTTTCTCTTTAGCTTGGTTATTGATTATGTTATGCGAAATTCACTTCGAGGGAAAGATTTTGGCCTTAAATGTGCTGGAGATACGAAAATTTCTGATTTAGATTATGCTGATGATTTAGCCCTTTTGGCAAATGATGTTGATGAGATGAACTCTTTCATTCGAGCTGTTGATGAGACTGGTAGTAGAGTAGGTTTGGTTATAAACAGAGAGAAAACTAAAGTGATGAAAATTGGTCAGGCAGGCTGTGATTCAGTTAATCTGAAGGGTTGCAGTCTTGAGCAGGTGTCACAGTTTAATTATCTTTGGAGCTATGTAACAGATAATGGTGATGTACGGCATGAGATTAACAGACGAATAGGGATTGCTGCCGGGACTTTTAAGAACCTATGGAGAGTGTGGAGAAATAGGCGTATAAACCTAAAGACTACAATTAGACTGTATAAAAGTTTGGTTCTTTCTAGGGTTAGTTATGATAGTGAAACTTGGACACTTTGTAAACAAGATAACAGGAAACTAGATGCTTTTGATTCCAGATGCTTACGCAGTATCTTGGGCATTAGGTGGTTCAACTTTGTAACTAATGATGAGATTAGGCAAAGGAGTTTGCAACCTCCTTTAAGCAGCATATTGTGCAGAGAGAGACTCCGTTGGTTTGGCCATGTTGCCCGTATGAATAATTATAGATTGGCGAATAGGGTTATGAACAGTGTGCCTAAAGGCCTCGAAAGAAGGGGAGACCTAGGATGCGGTGGGCAGACAATGTCAAACAGGACCTTGTTAGAATTGGTGTGCAGTGGCCAGATGCAGTAGATGTAGTTCAGGATAGACTTGCTTGGAGAACTAAATTGCACGGTCTGGTTGGAACTCCGTAGCTCATGGCTGCTTGAGGATGATGATGATGATGATATTTTCTATTTTTTTGTGTTTTTTCCATATTTTTACAATTTTTTTCTCTATATAATTATTTTTCATTTATATAGGTATATTTTTATTTTTTTTTAAATTTTTCTAAAATATTAATATTTCTAAGAAATTGAATTAATAATTTATATGGATAGGTTTAAGATTCCTACTGCTAGGTTCTAAGATATTTTTAAAGTTATATATATAAATATTGTATACTTTTAGTTTATAAAAAATAAGATTTTCTTTCTGGTTCGTAATTTTTACAATTAAATATTATGTGTTCTATGGTTTGTTTTACATTACATTTATTGCAGTTTGGAGAATCAATTTTTTTAAATTTATATAAAGTTGAGTTCGTGAGAGCTAAGTTAGCTTTTATTCTGAGCATTATGATTATTTCTCTTTTACTTAAACCATAGTTTGAAAATTTTTCGATTTTATTTGATATTTAATAACGATGTGTATTAATTGCTTTGTTGTTATACCAATTCTGTGTTTCAATTAATATTTTAGATTTATTTGATTTTCTGTGTAATATAAAATGAAAAGGGCTAGTGATTGTATTATTAAGATGTTTTGCATTTTTAGCTAATAAATCTACATATTCATTATGTTTTATATTCACATGAGATGGTAGCCATTGTAAAGTTATTATATTATTTCTATTTAGGTGATCATATGTCAGTGAATAAATATCATTGAAAAAAATGGGGAAGTTATTTTAAAATGGGTTTTGTTGAAAGATGTCTAGAGTACTTTTACAATCAGTGAAAATGACTATATGTTTATTACTAAATTTCAGGGACCAATTTATTGCAAATATAAGCTAGAAGTTCTGCTAGAAAAACAGGTTCATTCATATTAAATTTAAATTGTTGTTCGTATTTTTCAATTGGGCAGTATATTGCTCCAGAAGTAATGGTTTTATCAGAATTTAATGATCCATCTACATAGATTTGAACAAAGTTATTATATTTCTTATTGATATAATTCTCTGATAATATTTTTATAATAGTTGGATCAAATTGCTTTTTAAAATCAATTCTAGGAATTTTATCAATAATGATTGGAGTTGTTGAAATCCAACATGGGAATTTAGGAATCAAATCTCCACTGAGGTTATTGTTAAGCGTATATAGTAATTGTTCTTTTTCACAAAAGTTATATAAGGTTACATCTTGGAAGTTATTAATAAATTTTTCGATTATAGGGTGTGAATGATTTTTGCTAATTATTCTAAATATTAAATTTGATAATAAATATTTTTTTTACTTCAAGTGGTGGAATTGATGTTTCAGCATATAAGTTTAAATTATTTAAAGTTTGAAATTGGCCAAGACAATATTTTAAAAGTTTTGTTTGAATTGTTTCTAATTTAATTAGTTTGGTTTCAGAGATTTGATTAATGAGTTCAATTCCGTAGGTGCACTTTGGAAATATTATAGAATTAAAAATTAGTAAAAGATTTTTAATGGAACAACCCCATTTTGAGCTACCTAAATATCTCATGAAGTTCAATAGTTTAGTAGTTTTATTTTAAGCATTATTGATATATTGATTCCATAGAAGTTTAGAATCTATATGTAATCCTAGGAATTTTATGTTGTCAGTGATATTGATTTCTGTATTATTTAAATTTATTTTTAATTCATCTGTAATTTTAAATCTTTTATGAAAATATATGATTTTAGTTTTTTCAGTTGATACTTTTAGATTTAAGTTGGAACAGTATATTGATAATTTATTTTTTTTGTAGAATTGTATTTATAATGTCTAGGTCTTTGTGTATAGTCCAAATTATAATCGATGTCCTGCACTGAGGATGATGACGTATCCAAAATACTTCCCTTTTAGTATTCTGGGCATCTGTAAATCTCTTCCCTCTTGCATAATTAAAGGCTTTTGTTCACACTTTACCTCTCATTTTGCAATTCTTCCTCTTTATCGTGAATCCAAAAGTACAATTATTCTCAAGCTTCATTCGCGCTTTTTTTATCTACGTAGTTGTTTCCTTTACCTTCCGATCCTTTCCTAATACATCGTCTATTTCTCCTATTATGCTTTTCATTGAGCCTCCGTGTTTACCTGAAACCTTATTCTTGAACGAAATACAGTGACTTACTCCAGAAACAAATCCCCTAGCCACTTCCCAGTTTACACCAAATTTACGCCTACTATTAATGCACTTTTTATTAATAGTTACTGACCACTTAGGTATACTTCAATATTTTCTTCTGTATTCATCAAATTTTTCTCCAATGACTGTATGAACATCGGAATCTTTTTCTGTTAGCTCTGCCCCTTGGTCAAATCTTCTAACCTTAGCGTCATTACTTCAGTCATTTAGACAAAACTGCATCTTTTCTTTTCATATCGTCGAATGCAATTAACTCACTTTTCAACACTTCTTCTCGGGGCGGGGGTGGCTCAGTCGGTAGCGCGCCAGGCTCGTAATCTGTAGTTCCCAGGTTCGAGTCCCAGCTGGGTCAGCGTTGAGATTTATCTCCGCAAAATTCCCCGCCCTGCCCATAGTCAGTAGGGGACACCGATGAGCTTGGAAAGGCCGCCATCCGTAGGATGGGACGTTAAGCCGCGGCCCCGTGTGCGGGAGAGACATTCCCTGTGCACGTTAAGGTAGAGCGCCAGGCTCGTAATCTGTAGTTCCCAGGTTCGAGTCCCAGCTGGGTCAGCATTGAGATTTATCTCCGCAAAATTCCCTGCCCTATCCACGGTCAGTAGGGGGCACCGAAGGGCTTGGAAAGGCCGCCGTCCGTCGGATGGGACGTTAAGCCGTGGCCCCGTGTGCGAGAGAGACATACCTTGTGCACGTTAAAGAACACGCTGGATGGCCTTGACGGGAGGCTACCATCTGTCTCCCAACAGCTGTTCCAGTGGGTCCTCTCCCCCAACCTTCTCTGAGCCTTCGGGGTCCTTGTGATCTGGCCATTTAGCCCATGGTGTGCAAAAAAGTGTCGCTCAGAGGTAAAACAACCCAACCCTAAATTCCTTTGATTCAAATTTATTTTTGTAGCTGATTGTCCAAATCTGTTTTCTCTCTTTTCAGGTGTAAATTTCTCACGTGAATAAATCTTGCAGGTTCTTTGTGCCTGCACAAAGTTCTTTGCAACTTCGGCGACCTCGTGGCAATTTTTCCACGACACATTCTCCTACAACACGACATGAGTTTTCGCATCCGGTGGCAGTAGATCTTTAATTTTGTCGGCCAATATCAACTCTTTTAATTTTTCATAATCATCTACTTCCTGGTTCTTCAAATAGTAATTCAAGTGACTCTTCGTTCAAGATGAAAACTGAGTCCAGGTCTCTGTAGAGAACTTGAACATCAAGTCGAATTTCCTTTTATACTCCACTGGACTCAATTGCCTGGCTTTTAACACAGCAGATTTAATTTTCTCATAGCTTTGAATTTCCTCGTCACTCAGCAAAGTAAATGTGTTTTGCGCTGTCTCCCCTAGCAAAGATTTTAGCATATTTTGAAAGTCATCCGCAATTTTGTATTGTTTAAACAAGTTCTGTATTGTCTCGAAATAAGCTGATAATTCTTCCGCTTTTTTCGGTAAGGGATAGTTATTATGGCTTAGAATTTTCTGAAGTCTTTTTAATTTTAGATCTGCAGAATCCACTGAATTTTGACTTTCATGGCTACTATTATTTGCCCTTTCTCTATCTAATCATATTGCTTCTATATCTAATCGCTTAAGTTCCATTTCCCTATCTCTTTCTTCTTTCTCTATTCTATACTCCATTTCCTTATCTCTTTTTTCTTTCTCTCTTCTATATTCCATTTCCAATCTTCTTTCTTCCTTTCTTTCTTCTCTTTCTGCTTTCTCTTCTTTCTTTCCTATATCTTACTTCCCTTCTTTCTTCCCTATCTCTTTCTCCTTTCTCTCTTTGGTATTCCATCTCCCTCTCCGAGACTGATTTCAGACCTGAATCACTCATCTCGATCGAATTCGAACCACATCCACTAGCACCCTGTTCTACCCCAAAAAGGCAGCCATTTGACAGATTTAGGAGTCATCATCATCCCTGTACACGTGCAAAAAGCTTTTAGATGATCCCTACATTCCTTTCTGCCTGTGTCATACATCGCTACTCTTTTGGAACTCTATCACTAACCCCTCAAATTTTAATATTCTTGACCCTACTCTGAAGTGAAATTTCACTTTAAACTCACAACTGCATCACTATAGCACCTGCCTCTTTCATAAAACCTTTTTACGCCAAACACATGCTGCTCAGTAGTGTACCCCATATTTAGCATAAATGCTTTAAGAAGTTCTTGATATGGAGAAGCTCTACCTGATACTAAACTCTAAATTGTTACGTGTGTTCTACAACAGCTGTTGTTAACCTGTGATACCCGGACATCCAGGGATCCGCGAAGCTATTGTTGATATTCCAGAAAGCTCTAAAGGAAATCTTATTTTTCCGCGATTAAATTACTGCTTACAAATCTTATGGCTTTTGGCTGGAATTACGTCACTTCAGCATGGCAACATTGTTATCTCTTGCTCATCATATCTTGTAATTAGGTTTGATGACAAATGAATTTCTAGAGCAATGGTTCTCAAAGGATTCGCCAGGCGTGCAAAATTTCGGATGATACTGAAGTTAAAAGAAAATTTAGAAACCATTTTGTTTTGCTCTTTGCCATTGATTCTTCATATAATTTTTTTTCGTTTAATCAAAAGCTTATCGATATTAAATCTTAAAGTTAAAACCAAAATTAACACGAACGGCCAATGCACTAACGCTAATATAAGTCAGAACTTCAACAAAGTTGCTCTGCGTTTATAAACGATGTCACAGAAATGGCTATTATTGAAGGCAAACTGCATGCGAGTGTTACCAACTTGGATTTTTAGTATGTCGGTAGCAAAAAAAGTTTGAGAGTCACTGTTCTAGAGCATCGAATTTCTCCACTGAAACATTTAGTTTCAAATTTCAAAATTGCCAATATTATACTAGAGATATAAACAATTCTTGGAACTTTTAAAGAGTTCTCGTTGTGAGGATCCATGTTTTAGTTAAAATATAAAATGTAATAATGAGAAGAGAGTCGTAGAAGAGGTGGACTTGGTAGGGGAACCTCAAAAAGAATAACACTTTACAAGGGCTTCGCAGAAAGATTTAGCCTTCATAGGGAGTATGTAACGCTGAAAAAGTTGGGTTTCGTGTCAATTTTGGTTTTAACATTGAGATTTAATATGAATAAGATTTTGATTAGACGAAAACAATTGAAAGACGAATAAGAGGCAGAAAGAGCAAACCAAAATGGTTTATAAATTTCCCTTTAACTGCAATATCATTCGAAATTTGCATAACTGGAAGGCATAACTGGAAGGAGAGCTGTGTACCAATCCCAAGTAATGATGCACAGAACCGGTCATGTGTAGGTCCTAATACCCGACATCG
Source organism: Ryuthela nishihirai (assembly GCA_038380435.1). Lineage (NCBI taxonomy): Eukaryota > Metazoa > Arthropoda > Arachnida > Araneae > Heptathelidae > Ryuthela > Ryuthela nishihirai. The sequence continues at coordinate 14,186,787 of JAWZYU010000004.1, forward strand.
CCTTCTCGTGGTGCAAGCCGTTAGTACCTTTCAAAACAGATATTCTCTTTTGGAAGGGAACGGAAGAGATGCCAGATCAGTGTGGCCCACTCATCTGGCCATCTATGGCCAATTTTTTCTTTGATTCTGCCCTGCTGAGGAGTAATCAACTTCACAGGGTCCTGGTGCTGACAATTTATACCCACTTGACTCGACTGGTTTACGGCTTTGAGCTTGATTATGGATACTGCATTTGCTGCACTGATGGGCCTATGTTGAGGGAGAATCTGCAGCTATTTTATTTTTATTATATATGTTTTGTGTTATGGGTTGACAGTCCTAAGTGCACAGAAGCACGGGATATAATATATAAGCTTGTGGTAATGCTGATCAGAGACCATCGCAAGTACCTCAAACCTCACTTAGCTAGTAGAGCATCGCCAATCCTGAACTGTAGTAATGTGTCTCAGGCAGATTGTAGGCACAACAGCAGGGGATTGTACCAGATTGCTAACGTTTTTTATGGGAAGAAACAGGCAAGTATAGAGGGATTGAGGGATAAATATGATAAGGTGGTTGAAAGTGAAGATTCTGTGATGGCTAGCTGGGTTGAACATTTCAGAGATGTTCTAAATAATGTGATTATTTCTACTACCATTGTTTACAATGATGATAGATGCACTACCTGCTTTAATGATGGCCCTATGTCACATTCCGAAGTCGCATTGGCTATCTCTAAATTAAAACTGCATAAATCCCCAGGGGTCGACGAAATCACCATTGAAATGCTTAGAGCTGGGAACATTTGTGTTGTCACATGACTGACTGAAATTTTGAATATCTTTTATGATAAAGGTGTGGTTCCTAAAGATTTTGCAAGAGTTATCATTGTCCCGATTTTTAAAAAAAGATGATCACAGTTCTTGTGATAATTATAGGGGAATTGCCTACTTTCTGTTTCAGGTAAAGTTCTTTGCATGATTATACTTAAAAGAATTAAGAATTTAGTTGATGAACAGTGTGGATTCGGAAGTAGTAGAGAATATATTGATAAAATATTTTCCATTAGTCAGTTTCTTGAGAAATGTTTAGAGTTCCAGAAACCTGTGGTTACTAGCTTTATATATTTAAAAAGGCTTTTGACCCGTTGATCGATAATTTATGATTGATCGTTGGGTCATATGGAATATCTGACAAGTTAGTGTAATGAAAGCTCTCTATAATAATACTGAGATTGCATGACGGTAGTTTGTAATGATTGGTTGAGCATTGCTAGTGGAGTTAGACAAGGGTGAAATTTTGTCCCCTTTTCTCTTTAATTTGGTTATTGATTGTGCTATGCGAAAAGGGAAAGATTTTGGACTTAAATGATCTAGAGCAGTGGTGTCAAACTCAAATAGGAACGCGGGCTACTAAAGCTTGCACCCGAAGTAGTGCGGGTCGCAAAGATGTCGCACAGGGCAACCAAGTCTTCCGCCATACTAAAAGATGCTGACAAGTGAGATTTAATAATCGTAGTAAATTGCGGCGTATGTAACCATAAAATTATATTAACTGCTGGTTTTGGCGGGACATAATAAAGAAAAATTAATACATTACGTCGTGTTTGATTGTATGGACAATAAAAATTATAATAATTCTAATCTAAATTAAATAGTTAAGGTTAAAAGAAAATTTATGAATCTTAATTTTAAAATTAAGTTTTTGTTTTATAATTTGATAAATATTTGCCAAATGTTGGCGCGGACCGCGTGTTTGATACCACTGGTCTAGAGATTTCAAACTTTCTGATTTAGATTATGCAGATGATTTGGCCCTATTGGCTAATCACGTTGATAAGATGAATTCTTTCATTAGGGTTGTTGATGAGACTGGTAATAGAGTTGGTTTGGTTATAAACAGAGAAAATTTAAAGTGATTAAAATTGTTCAGGCAGATGGTGATTCTGTTGCTTTGAATGGATGCACTCTTCAGCAAATGTCTCAGTTTAATTATCTTGGGTGCTGTCTTGGGTAATAAATTTAGGTTGTATAATAGTTTGGTTCTAAGGTTGGTTATGGCAGCGAAACATGGACCCTTTGTTAACAAGATCACAAGAAACTTGATGCCTTTGTTTCTAGATGCTTGTGTAGCATTTTCGGATTTAGAGGTGGTTTGACTTTGTAAGTAATGATGAGGTTAGAAGAAGGACTCATCACCTCCTTTGAGTAATAAAGAGACTGCTTTGGTTTGGCCACATTGCCCGTGTGCACAACTGCAGATTAGCAACAAGACTATGAACAGTGTGCCAAAAGGCTTCAGGAAACGATAGACTTAGGATGCGATAGGCAGTCAATGTCAAACAGGACCTTGCTAGAATTGGCCTACAGTGGCCAACTGCAGCAGATGTAGCTGAGAACAGACATGTCTGGAGAGGAAAATTGCGCAGTCTGGTAGGACCTCCGTAGCCCTTGACTGCATGGGGATTTTGTATGTTTGTATGTATGTATGTATGTATGTATGTATGTATGTGTGTATGTATGTTTTATAACAACACATTCGTTACTCTCAATGCAAAAAAATCAATAATTATTCGTATTTAAAATTACTACGCTTTTTCTGATGACCCAAAAATGGAGCTGTGCAAATTCCACATGAATCTTATTCTTAACTAAGCTAATGAATTTAAAGTCTTCAATATTTAAACTGTTTATTTCCCACTGAAAATAATAAGCTTTCCCATAAAAATTTCTGACAACATCCTACCAGTAAAGAACTCCACAGATGAGAAGAATCCATTGCAACCAGACTGGGAAGCTGATTAGTCCCAACAACTCCATGGTGATGGCAGAGATCCTTTAGTTTCCACACGCAGCAGCGAAGCACACACACTCAAGTGACAGGAACTGGTTTTGATCGTTAACGTGTGTCTCTCACTTATCTACAATCACTTCATTGGTACGTCATAAAGAATACGTCACAACGAATGCGTCATCCAAGGTCGTAGTGTGTATGTTACTTGACAACTCCACAAAGGAAAGAATACAGATTATATTGCAACAGAATAAGATTTATTTCGCAATACTTTTTCTAGCCTCGTGCCCGCATGTATGCTGCGTTCATTTTTTTCACTGCTTTGGGGCATAGGTGCCGACTCCACGGGGCAAAAGTATCTTTTCGCCTGTGTTATTTTAAAATAAAGAAAGAAATTATTATGTTTTACATCTTATATCGTGCAAAACAGAACCCAACTCGATTCAATATAAAATGCGCAACATAAATCCAAATCGATATAATATATAATATGCACTACAAATCTAAATCGACAGAATACAAAATCGACACGCATACAATAGTGAACTGTGAAGGACAATAATTTTTACATCAATTACGATTCTTGTTTTAGTTGAGTTTGACAACGCTGAATAAAGGTTGGTCTGTACTGTGGTAACACTGAGGTAGTGCCAGAGGTCTGTTTGACAGGTTCGTGTGTGTTCAGTTAATGCACTACAAGCGACTCGTAAAAGCAGGTCGGATCTAGGAAAAACAAGAGGTGGGGGACAGTGACGCAACTGAGCCGGAAAAAAGTTAAAAAAGGGGGAGGAACTGGAGACTGGATTTCGCTTGCAGTATAATATTTCCCCCTTCATTTTCCGGTTTTGAATTTAAATTATTTCTTGAAAAATGCGTAAATTATGCACAAGTTTAATAATTTGTTTTGCCTTCGTTACCCTTAATATCACTGGGGGGAGGAGCTGCCCCCCAGATCCAGGCTTGAATATAACAATTCTGCCCCCTTGGTAAAAGTTAAGAATGGGCGCCTATGCTTTGGGCTGCTTAGAAAACATGGGTGTCGTATGAAATCCTAAGATGTCACCTGACGGGTGGTTGCTTTTGCATTGGTAACTCTTCTGATGTTATCGGTTGAAAAAACAAGATTAAAACAATAAAGTAGTAAAATGTTTTTTACGCATTAATTATCAAGTATAGGGATCAGGAAACTTTACTGATAATTTGAGAGTTTATTACGGAATTCCAAATTTATTTCGGAAAACTAATGTAATAGAAACTAATACGTTAATAGTGAATAACCCATTACTTTATGTTTAATAAATATTTGCAAATAAATTTTGGCATTAGGCTATTATTGTTTAATATTTCCATAGCTGAATTTAATGTTTTGCTATTAAAATTTACCCTTTTTTGTAAATCTTCAATCCGACGAAAGCCACAAAGTACTAATCGGATTGCGTATTTTTTCTGATAATACGTCTGTCCTGATAAAGAGCAGGTATGATTTAATCAAGCATACTTTAATTCTTTTCTTCTTATTATTATTGTCGTCACTCTCGAGGTAGAGCACCAGATTCGAAATCTGCAGTTCTCAGGTTCGAGTCCCACCTATGCCACAGAGCTGAAATTTGGCTCTGTTAAATCCCCACCCTTTCCTCAGTATGAAAGGGGACACCGATGGGCCTGGGAAAGCCGCCGTCCGTCCGATAGGACGTTAAGGCGTGGCCACATGTGTGGAGAGCCATGTATGATGTGCATGTTAAACAACACGTTGGATGGCGTTGATGGGAGGCTACCTGTCTCCTAACGGTTGTGCAGTGAGTCCCCTTTGTTTTGGTGGGTCCGAGAATTCAGTTTCTTGAGGGGGGGGGAAGCCGGAGAATAAGACTTTAGTAGGGTTTCCCAATGCTAGAATATTCCATCGGACAGGAAAGATTAAAATAATATTCTATATGGAAATATGGAATAAGATTTTAGAGTTGAATTTGTTTATCTATTTTTAGTGTCAAACATAAAATTTGGGGCTAAAATATAATTATACACAAACAACAGTTTGGGATTTCAAAGCAAATTGACAAGTTTGAGATTTCGTATATGACTACCATTTCCATGATGCAAAATTTGTAACGGCTCACATTTTTGTCCTAGGATTGCTTTTTTGTCCAGTTGCTTTTTATAAAAGTTCTTTGGCCAGCTCTTCCTACAAATGCCCAACACCCCCTATAAATACTAAAGTTTTCCTATTTCTGGGACGAGGGCGCCAAGGTCGCAATCTGTCTTTCCCAGGTTTCAGTTCCTATTGGGCCAGCGTTGAAATTTATCTCCACAAAACTCTCAGCCCTGCCACGGTCAGTAGGGACAAAGCCGTCTGAAGAGAAGGCTTGATGTCACATGACCCACACAGCTTATGACGTCAGAAGCGGAGTCCGTGCATCGCATCACAGCTTTCCGTCAGTGGAATTTATTTGTTTCTCTTCGATCTATGCATTTTTTAAATGATTTCATTTCTTCAACTGAATTGAATCAAATATCTATTATAAAGCAAATTATCATAAATGAGGAGAAGCATTTCATTCTTGCAGGAAATATTTTATTTTGAAAAGAAATAAAAAAATCTCATTTCTCGATGTCAAAAATATTCAATGAACATATTATCTAGATATATTTAAACACTTTTTATAAATTATATTTAATTGTAAACCATATTTCAAAGAAAATGCGATACACCTGAATTTTAAAGCAAAATTTTATTTCTTTTTTATTTTGTCAAAAGATTTTGGAACGTAATATATGAGCAACATTACCATAAATATTGGTAAAGATAAATTTATTTATTCTCAGGTTAGCAAAATATATTCATACTACGTCAGATAAGGGTTAACAATCATCATAAATATCACATACACAGACTCTCACTAAAAGTATGGTTACATTCCATATAAAACTTTTAAATCTCACATAGTTAAGGTTTTAAGTAGAAAGCTACTGAGATCAGAATTTTATTCACAGCTGATGAAATGATAAGTGCAATTTAATTATTTTATTAATAAGACTATAATTATCTTCTTACTAAGATCATCAGTATCACATAATTCAAATAAACGCCAATACAAACACCAAAACAAGACTTGATTAGCAAATATGATGACATGAGGAAATTATTAAAAAGATTACATTGAAATATTTACAACTAAATATATCGAAAACCTCAAAAGAATTAATTTTTCTCTTCTGATATGAGGTCACTATGAATCTGCAAGGCAATAATTTAAAATAATGTTAAATGAATAAAAAAAAATTAATATTGGTAACAATGACTACACATATTCCAAGAAGAGAAATAAATATTTGAAGTCAGCATCAAATATACAAAATATAACTCAGTCACATGGTATACTTCAGAAAATAGTTTGTGATGATAACATTGAAGGGTGTTCCATAATAACAAGAAATATAACCCATACAGCTTATTCAGAAAAATAACACTGAATGCTATTGACTGAGATTTGATGATAGTAAATACAATACAAAATATTTGAAATATACATCAAATATAACTCAATCATATTGTATGCTTCAAAAACTAGCTTGTAACCACCAATGTCTATCACTGGCAAATAACAGTAGAGCAATGAAATTTCAGGAAATAGAATGAATGAGTAGTATATCATTGTGTTACTGAAGCTTATACTATAAACCAAAAGTTAAAAAATTCACTGCAACGTCCAAGAGTATTACATAATCAAAAAATATAACTGATACAGCTTGACATTAAGAAAAGTATATATTGATGCATATGAACACTATATTATTGTCTTACTAAAGCTTATACCATAATATATAGGCATATAAACAAGTTGCAGAATTCGGTGCAACATCCAGGAGATTATCATAATCACAAGAAATATAACACATGCAGCTTGTTAAGGAAAATGTTAACGTTGAATACTATAAGCTGATGATAGTAACTAAGAGAAATAATTATTTGAATACCAATGATAAATCAATAATATGTATGCTTCCAAAAATAGTTTGCGATAACTAATGTCAATCATTGAGACATATCACTAGACATAAATGAATAAGTACACCAATATGAACCCCATATTATTAATTGCCTTACTGAAGTTTCTAACATAATTCATAGTAATATAACAAAAATTACAGATTTCAATGCAATGAATTCAACATTGAAGAATGCTCCATAATAACAAGAAATATAGCCCATGCAGCTTGTTAAGGAAAATGTTAACATTGAATACTATATACTGATGATAGTAACTAATTCAAATAATTATCTGACTACCACATTAAATATACCAATGTTTATCATTTTATATATGACTAGTATACCAATAAAATTTAACAGATAACAGATAGCATATGTTCAGTCATTTCACCAAAGTGCTTAGTTTTCTTTTAGATAATTTTTAGGTGCTTATTTGGATTGGGTGTAATTTCGCATATACACATTTCCGCATGTTAATATAATTTTATGCAACGAATCAATTATTTTATTCCCACATGGACACTGAAAATCTGTGCTAAACATTGTTTCTTTTTTCAAAACCTGTTTTACAATATTAACAGTCAATAATTGATTTTTGCACTACAAAAATTGCTGCTCTACATTATTAGATATCAGTGTTTGAAAAACAGCAGAGCATAATATTCCCACATTTATTGAAACTTCAGTAGGATAGTTAACCCTCCGAGGTCACACATATTAATTAACTGCTGAGGTACATCGAATACTAAATCCCTTTTGGTTGTTAAATGATCAACACAGGTAACACAAAATGTTTTCTTTTTTTATACTGTGGCATGCATAGCCAACAATACATATATAATGTTATTTACCTCATCTTGTGTTAGTTCTAAATTAATATGTATATTTACACATGATTTGAAAAAATTTGTTTCACTGTCATCTAATTGGATATCAACAGTGTCATTTTACAAAGAAAGAGCAGAGATCAGAAACAGATATTTCGCCAAATTTTGTTGATTTAAGCTTTAGTAAGCTTGTTATTTTTAATTTTTGTTCAGTCACATATTTGTTGTAAGGACACATGGTAATTGCGCTCACTTAGCTGTCGGTACTGACCGAAGCAGACTTCCAATTTGTTTGTTTGGAATTTTCCAAGCAGAATAAATTTTCATTTACGGTCACTTAATACAAAGTGTATAAGTCGTATAATGATTTGATGGTGTGAATAACAGAATCAAATGTCTCTTTGCTTAGCCCTCCATGATGTTTTCCAATACCTACTAATTTCCAGTTTTCCAACCATGACAAGAACTGTTTCAGAAACTTAAGTTGTGAATCTTCAATCGAATAGATTGGAAACATATTACGATTTCTTTTTCTAATCCCTTTGTTACATGATTTCACATATACTATTTTCCACCATTCTATTATTATAGACAGAAATGCTGCAGTGCTTTTCCAATCCTCCCATAGGGGATTACCATTATGTTTTGGACCAAGCAATTCCAAAGCATTCATGTTAGACCTGTCAAACACTTTTAACACCAATTTCACATTTATTTTCTGAACATTTGATAGGTATAATGCGTTTCCAGTCAAAACATAGCCATATTTAACAACAGATTTTCTTTCTGAATTGTACACATCTACCAACTGCTGAAATTTTGCTGATGTTTTTTCTGCTTTGTTATTGAAATAGGTATTACAAAATGTTTTGTTTCGGCTAACTAGTTATTTCGCACACATTTTAACAAATGTACAGTATCAAAAAGCAAAAAATGTGGTCTCTGTTTCTCGAAAGGATGTGATGCCAATGGTTCTGGAAACGAGCTGTCATTGCGAAATAAATCAAACATTTTTCTATTAATTGAATTGTTATCAGTAATAATACTTAAAACATGATAATCCATTTCCTCAATGGCAAAAATACATTTCTTAGTGTGATCAAATAAGTTTTCTGTTGCTAAAGATTTTACTGGCAAGAAAGATATAAGATCCTTATTGTTTGAAAACACTGATGATAACATAATGGTATGTACAGAATGTGCTAGATTATCAATAGTGTTGCATGAAGTACCCAGTATTCCTTCAGCTTTGTACTGAAAAGTTGGTTGAATATGAATTTCATCAATAAGAATGTTTTTTATTTTCTCCCTTTCATTTAAAAGTAATGTCTTTTTTTTTGAACTAATACCTGCTGCATGGGCTACATAAATTTTTGTAGTGCTTTTTTTTTGAACTAATACGTAATACGTGTGAACTTTGTAACAAATTTTAACAAATCATTAAAATCTTTAATTTTATTGCTTTGTGCCAAATCATCATCAGAACCAGATGACCTTATAATATACCCTAACATTCTCCTTAAAAACGAGAATGTGGAAGCCGTATAATACCACACTGGAGTACAAATTCATATGAAGCTGGAGATGTCATAAACAGTGAGTATGCAAATAGCAGCGTATCAGATGAATATGCATAATGGTTTGGTGGCACATTAAATAAATTTAATTGCCCAATAATAAAAGATACTGAATTCATTCTATCAACATTCTCATTAGAGTTGTCTTTTTAATAGTTTAACATTTTGGTTAAGGCAATAACTACTGAGTTTATGATAAAATGGCAATAATCAGAATTAATAACATTATCAAAAGCTAAATTTTCAATAGTCACAAGTATATGAAGAATTTCATCCCAAAATTGCAAACAATGTGTGAAACATCCCAATTTTTCAAGTTTTTCTTTGGGAATTTCGAAATTATCAATATAAGCATTATATGATAAATTATTACTTATATGAACATAAGCTTTTACCTGAGGTGAAAACTTTTCATTTTCTAATAAAATCAACTCCACCTAATTGGTATTTTTCACACAAATCTAATTATTGCAATTTTTTTTTTCCTTTGTAACAAATTTTAACAAATCATTAAAATCTTTAATTTTATTGCTTTGTGCCAAATTCTCAATATCAGCAGAAACTGAGCTTCGTACCTCTTATCTAGAGCTGTAGCTCTTTTTTCTGGACATATTATTCTTGTTGAGCTACTAGCTTCAGACAAATATGAAGACAGGTTTGAAAAGATACTAGGATAGGCATCATAGCTAATTTTGGTGTGCCTGGTAAGACTTTTACAAACCTTTGTCACTGGGAAGTTCATCATAATATATTTTGAGCTTATCCTCAAAGTGTTTTTGGCAGACGACACTCTCCTTGCTGGAAATAAAATCTTTCCGTGAAATTTTTTTCAGTCACAGCTGTTTTGCAGTTTTGTCTTTAGGGGGACGAAATATAATTACATATGGCGATCCACTATAATTACTACCGCAGCCAGGAACACAACATTTACGTGGCATGATAACAATAATAATTACTATAAATACACTTCAATTTCAACAATATAATAAACAATAAATATATAACATAAATGGAATATTTATCTATAAAACAGAATATAGAAATAGCTCCTACACTAAAGACAAAGGAAGAGCGTGATAGCAATGGCGTGCATGCAATGCAGGCATAGATACAAGCTTCGCTCTTCGACTGGCCTCTGATGGCACAGCGCAAATCAGGTGACATCAAGCTTTCCCTTCAGACGGCTTTGGTAGGGGACACCAATGACCTTGAAAAGGCCGCAGTCCTTCAGACAGGAAGTTAAGCTGTGGCTCCGTGTACGGCAGAGCCATCCCTGTGCACGTTAAAGAACACGCTGGATGGCCTTGACGGGGGCTACCATCTGTCGTCCAACAGCTGTCCAGTGAATCCTCCCCCAACCTTCTCTGAGCCCTCGGGGTCATTGTGAACTGGCCATTTGGTCCATAATGTGCAAAAATAAAAAGTCGTTCAGAGATAAAACAATCCAACCCAGATCCCCTATATTTTGAGCTGATAATGGGCATGCTCCACCTCCATTTTCTGTTTGTGCAATTTGTTTTGAAGCGCTGTTTGAATGTTATCTAACGTTGATTTAGCGTTGTCAAGACATCGAAGTTTTTCGTTTCATACTAATATTCCAATGATTTGCTTCCTTGAAAAAGCGTTTGAAGCTACTTTATCAATATTTGCTTTCAGCAAAGTAATTTGCAAGGTCCCATTTTTTGAGAAATGTACACTGTCCTATTGTCGAGTTTAAAAGGGAAAAATTTGTGTAATTGCTAATTTATTGAACTGAAAGTAACGGCATGTTTTAAGTTCCTACTAGGCCTTGAAAGCGAAAAAAAAAAACAACAACATGAGTACAGAGTCAATGCATGGGTAAGAGAAAAGCCTATATCCAATCAAGTAGCAATACTTTCCATAAGATATATATCAAGAGAATAGCAAAGGTAACACTAACTGTGGCGACAATATACGTTTGCTATTAGTTGTATATATAAATATATATACAACGAATAGCAAAGGTACAAAACTATGGCATATAATCTGACAGGAGCCTGTCAGATTATACGCCATAGTAAAAGGTTCATCATGAGGATGGCGGGACCTCAGCAGAAAAACAACACGAAGATCCATAATTGAAACTTTTAAGGAGTCAACAAGTAGGCAAAGGAAGAACTTCATTCCCTTTGAAAATGAGATTTCCACATGCGCCAGAGGCGATATGCGTTCTACTAGTTATTTTACACTTTCAGTACCCTCTGACAGTGAAAATTCGAACTACTGTATAATTGAAAAAATAAACTATTAATATTTTATTAAGTACCTGTAATGTGCAAAAAACGTTTTCCGTTTACCTCTTAAAGCAGAAAAGTTACATTTTACCAATGCACAAATCATTACTATTAGGGTAAACCACTTGATCATTACACTCTATGACCAAAAAATTAAGTTTCTAGCAAAAATAGATCGTTTGCAATATTTATTTAAAAAATATAAAGTAAAATAAATACCCCCTCAAGCAACTGCTTGCCACAGAGGACCGACAGGACCCTGTCAGTTTATATGCCATAATAGAAGATCTGAGAGGATGGCAGGACCTCAGCAGAAAACAACACGAACATCCATGCCTTACCTGGGGCAAAGATTTGGTATTTTACAGCTTTTTTCCGCCGCTAGAGGTCGCCTTTCGAGTTTTTATTTACCGCCTTTAGCACTCTCTAACAATGGAAATTCGAAATAATGGGGATTCAAAAAATATAAATATTAATATTTTTGTGGAAAAAAATTTCGCCGACATAAGGGATTCGAACCCTCATCTCTCCAGAAACATGCCAGAGTATTCTAACCTGTTGAACTAACGCCGGCTTTTTCCACAAAAAAAAACTGTATTGATTTATGACCTTTAAACGTCTACAGGTAACGCTGATATTATCAAATATCGTTTAAATCATTAAAAACGTTAAATAGCGTGATGTGACTTCATTATTTATTTCCATCTTACTCAGAGCACTAAAAAAGAAATAGTTGCCACCCAAGATCATAGATGGCGCCATAAGGAGGCGCCCAAAATTCACGAGAAGAGTGATAGTCATTATCAGTGGAAAAGAGACTGAGACGATATTAGTTCAACAAGTTAGAATACTCTGGCATGTTTCTGGAGAGATGCAGGTTCGAATTCCGTATGTCGGCGAAATTTTTCCCCAAAACACATTTATTGATTCATGGACGTTTAAACATCTACGTAACGCTGAGATTATCAAATATTGTTTAATCATTAATATTTTGTTAGTGCCTGTAAAACAAAACAAAACAAAATAATTATATATATATTGTTTCGTTTATCTCTTTAAAAGGAAGTTTCATTTTCGCACCCCTTTTTGGCTAAGACGGCAAAGCCTTGATGCCATTGTAAACCATTTGATCATAACACTCTACTACCAAAATTTCAGATTTCCAGTGTAAATAGTTTGTTTGCAATATTCGTTTAAATTTCAGCATTTTCCATCTTTTCCCACAGCTAGAGGGCGCTATTAAAACTATTCAAAATTTTCAAAATTGCGAATCGCAATATTTCTTCGACACCTATCCAACCCAAAAAGAATTTTTCATTTAGCTCTAAAAGTAAAAAAAATGATTGTCTATAGACGGACAGACAGGTGGAAAGACAGATGGACAGACAACATTTAACAGAGAGACGGACAGACAGACGAACAAATACTGGCGTAGGCAGACGACAAAGTGAAAACATTAGCTCGTTTTTCAAACGAACCTTAAAAGAAATTATTTGTTACTTTTCACTTAGCTCGTTTCACTTTTGCAGCCGATTGCCGTCTTCTGATGGAGTTTCTCGGAAAAAAAATATTCATTAATTTATTTCTTTGAGTGAAATTTTTACACCCAAATGCAGCGCAGTTAGGTATTCATAAAATATGACAGCTTTTATAAACAAAAAAATGGTAGAAATATATAAAACTATAACTACTGAGAAGTTTTAACTTGGTACATACACAAACTCATAGGCTTTCTTCTCACGGTACGATAAAACATGGCGTCCATAAACCACGTGACTAATAATTAATCAGGGTTCTTGGTGAACCAACAAATATAGTTCTGTGGAACTGAAGTGGGTTCTGTGCAAACCACAGTGTAGGCAAAGTTTAAATACCCTTTCTCCGAGTTTGAGGTCAGTAAAGCGAGAATCTGCAAAGTGTGGTTCTTCACCTCATTGCATAATTGTTTGCAGCAGCAAAGCCCTACGGAGTCGAGAGCATCCACAGCACGTGACTGTATACAAGTGTGAATAAACTGTGTTGTCCCTATACAACTCTCGTGCGTGAATTGTCGGACATATTTCTGTACATCACTTGGCGCAGTAAGTCTGAGGCAGGGGCGTAGCTATGGGGGGATGGGGGAGGTTCCCTCCAAAGTAACTCGGAGTAGGCAAAATTCGAAGCGACTTCGCAAAATCTGGTAAATTGTGAAAATTTGCAATCTTTAATAATAATAATGCAATACTGACAGAAACATACACTTAACAAGTATCTTTGTGTGATCTAGGAGTTACAAAGCAACTCTTACAGATTACAAAACAAAATTCTACTATAAACGAAAATCATTGGCAATGGAAAAAAACTAAGAAATTACATTAAAAGCATCTTCAATATGTTGGGTATTTACCAAATATATATATATATTTTTTTCTTAAAATTGCATTCACTTTTTTTCTTTTTTTACACTATTAGGTAAAGAATTATATAATTTCGGTGCAATAAAATTAAAATGCTTATGTATGATTTCTTTCATTGATTTCACAACAGGAAACAAGTTTGGAGAATATATGGTATCTTATGGTGTGAACCGTTTTTCGATCCAATTGTTTTTATGTAGAAGCAAAGAACTTCTATATAAATATAACTTTATATATATATGACTTATAGAAAATAAATCTTAATTTTTTACACACTGTATCTACTTGCTTCTTCCATTTTAGATTTTGTTCAACATAAATGCCTAGATATTTAACACATTCGACCTGTTCAATAGTTTTACATACACATCCATTTACCATATTGCAACCAGAATTATGGTATTTTATGACAATCTCTTTACTTATATTCAATAAGCCGAAATAGATATAATTAGATTTATCCATATTTATTTCCAGTATATTGCTACTAAACCAGTTTCTTATGCTTTTTAAGTCATTGTTAATCTTGAATAATAACTCATTATTAGTTTGAGTCGAGTACATTATTGCTGTGTCATCTACATAAACTGTGATTTTGCCGAAAAAATTTAAATTGCAAAAATCATTAATATATTGTTACGACAGAAGGAATCTGGCAACCGAAAGCAAAAAGTTTCAGCCAACGAATAAGAACGTTGGGAGAATTTGGAGAAGAAGAGTGGAGCGTTAACGGTCGTTGTGTTGTAACGGTCGTTGTGTTGTAACGGTCGGTGAGTTCGAAAATGGACGGTGAGCTGTTCTGAGACAGTGCGCGTAAGTATCAAGAAGTAACTTGATGTGTTGTGTATACGCTGAAGGATAAAAGTGGGATCTTTTATCGTTAAGTATCAAGAAGTAACTTGATGTGTTGTGTATACGCGGAAGTATAAAAGTGGGAACTTTTATGGCTAACTTCGAATGTCTACACGGACTGTCTTTTTGTTCGGCTAGTGTGTGAAAAGTTATTAGCACAGGACGAGAATTGGTTTACGAGTGAAGATCTTCGGGTGACCTGGTAAATCAAGTAAAAGGTAGTATTTAGTAAAATACACAGAGCTGATGTTGTGTGCTCACGCAGGAAGATTGATGACTTGTGCATGTTAATAGTTGATTTGTTAATAAGATACTTCATCCATATTTCCTTTGTAACAATTTACCTTGTATTGAATTTGGTTTTGAAATATAGCTTTTAATACTCACGCTCAGTGGCTATCCATTTTTGTAATCCGCAACATTTGGTGTCAGAAGTGGGATTAATTAATTGAATGCCGTTAACTAGAAGTATGGATGAATTAGTAAAGTTGATAAATAGCTTCAAAGCCGATATGACTGCGCTGATGACTGATAGGAAAACCATTATGACTACGCTGATGAATGACATTAAAAGTCAAAATAATGATTTGAAAGCCGAAATAGCGACACAAAATAGTACATTAGATGAAATGATAGCCGAAATGGCCGCACGAAATAATGAGTTGAGGAATAAAAGAGGTGATCTGGCCGCACAAAATACTGAGATTAAAGGTGATATAGCTGCCCAAAGCGATAAAATAGGTGATTTGAAAGCCGAAATGGCCGCACAAAATAATGAGTTGAGAACGGAGATAGTTTCTCAAAAAGATGATTTGAAAGCCGAAATAGCCGCACAAAATACTGAGATGAGAGCTGAAGTGGCTTCTCGAGTTGGTAAGATTATTGATCACTTCAAGGATCATAAAACCGAACTCAATAGACAATGCAATAGTTTAAATGTTGAATTTGTCAGTGAAAAAGATGATCTTGATAGTGTTAAGTTAGATTGTAAACATGGAAAAGAAAAAGAGAAAGGCAACGCATATAAAAATGTGGATCTGCTACTGGAAATCAAGAATCGTAGAGATAGCGCAGATAATGCCTTTGACCACGCAACTACTGGTAATGCATGGCAGAGTGTCTATGTCGCTGGTGACATGTCTAGGAACTGTGAAGAACAATCACACAGATCAGAGAGCTGTGAGACTATACAGTACGCTTTGCACTTCAAAATACCTAGGTATACAAGTCTGTCACGATCTGAAGAGAGATCCACACGAAAGGTATTCTATTCCTCGCCGTCAGCAAAATGCGTCATGGACAATTATCGCAAAGGCAGAGTAACGAGTGGTAATGAGGGGGAACGAAACAGAGTTTACGTTTCGCAGAGTGGTCCGAGTAAAGAAGAGGCGTCCATTCATCATAGAAACAAAGTGCCATTCGACGTTACCGGGGAAGTCGGAGAGATTTTACCGAAGCATATAGCCACACTCGAATCGTTTATAGAAAGTGGGGATTTAAGAAAGAAGAATTCCGAAGAATGGCTTAGAAGCGTAACAGGTGATGCTAGTAAAGGAGCTTCAGGCAGAGACAGTACTTCAAAGACTAACTTTCTGGATGAAACTAAGCCTCAGAGTTACGATCAGAGAGAAGTGAATCCCTCAGATGATTTCAACGTAGCCACGCTGAATTTCTTTGAACAGTCAATGTGCAGATTTGGGCATTATAACCATTTAGATTATAAGGATATAGAAAAGTTTTATCACGACTACAAGAGCTCTAAAGTGGACAATATGTTACAAAACTCGTCGCTGATCTCCAGAATGAACAATTTGGCAATCATGACTGATATTTCCCTGGTTAATTACAATGAGAGCTCCAAGAAGGTGAATTCGGAAGAAACAGCAACTATGACCTCCTCGGGTCATGTGTTTTGCTGGAGACCCGAGTGGCGCCATCGGATGGTGGATAAACACAGCACAAGAGGTGTCAGCGACAAAGTGAGTCTTGTCTTGGCTCCTGCACTTGCTGCTTTAGGTCTCAAGGTCCCTATGATCTCCGGTCGTGCTCTCCAATTGAAGGGAGATACTCTGGACAAATTGGAATCCATCCCTGGCTTCACAGTCGACTGCACTAAAGATAAAATCGAGCAGATGATGGAAGACGTCGGATGCTGCATCGTAGGACAGACAGAGGAGCTGGTGCCAACAGATAAGGAGATTTACCGCTGCAAGGATCTGACGGCTACCGTAGATAGCGTTCCTCTAAGGAGATGCTCAATTGTGTCCAAAAAGCTGGCTGAAGGAGTGTGCGCTTTGGTTTATGATGTTGAATTCGGAAAAGGAGCTATTGATCTCATCAGTACAGAAGATGTTGCTGTTGATTTAGTTAAGAAAATGGTTGCAGCATCACAGGCTCGTGGAATGAAGAGTTTGAGTTGTTCAGCTGTTATCAGCAACATGGATTCACCTCTTGAAAACTCTGTTGACAACTCTCTGGAAGTGATGGAAGCTGTTCAGTGTTTCCTTGGTGACGGATCCTTGGAACTGCAAGAGCTCGTCGAAGAGTTAGGAGGAGAACTTCTGCGTTTGGTGAACATTGTGGATAATAGGGTAGATGAAGCATCACGTGTCTGCAAGGTTCTGCATAACGGCAATGCTTTGAACAAGTTTCGTAACATGTTAATAGAACAAGGAGTATCTGAAGATGTTGCAAGCTGGCTATGTGAAGGTAAAACAGAAAAAATATTGCTAGCAGCCCGACACATCACTGATTTCACTTATACAGGAGAAACAGGTAAGGTTGTCGGATTAGAAGCTGCAGTTCTAGCAAGAGTATGGAAGGAGGAGATGGACCGAAGCGCTAAAAAGAATTATGGAGCTGATATTATATTTGTGAAGCACCTTGGGGATCAAATTGAATCAGGTGAAATATGGCTGAAGGTTCATCACGACAGTTCTGAATTAAGTGAAAGTCAACTGACAAAAGGGTCAGACTGGAGGATGAAACTCCTCCCTAGATTTTATGTCACTAATGACTTTCATTCCTTGTTACTGTTGATAGAAGTAAAAATCCAAAGAAGAAAACTTTCGACAAAGAAGAAAACTTTTTACAGGTTTTGCACGAAAACTCTTAGTCGATTCTTCTCCCTGCGGAGACATAAACGTGTTCACAAGGGCTATAGGCCTTACACGTATTATATTTGTGGACGAGGCTTCAGTCAGAAAAGAAATCTAAGTCATAATGAGATTCGCTTTCATTTTGACACAGACGTGGAATACCGCATTCGTCGACGTCCAGCTACAAAGTGCAAGGTGGTTCACGTGGATCGTTTGGCCCCGTTTCATCGAAGAACTGAAGAAACTTTGGAATCCAGAATTGTTCGGGACGAACAAGACCTAGGAAGGGGGCAGTGTTACGACAGAAGGAATCTGGCAACCGAAAGCAAAAAGTTTCAGCCAACGAATAAGAACGTTGGGAGAATTTGGAGAAGAAGAGTGGAGCGTTAACGGTCGTTGTGTTGTAACGGTCGTTGTGTTGTAACGGTCGGTGAGTTCGAAAATGGACGGTGAGCTGTTCTGAGACAGTGCGCGTAAGTATCAAGAAGTAACTTGATGTGTTGTGTATACGCTGAAGGATAAAAGTGGGATCTTTTATCGTTAAGTATCAAGAAGTAACTTGATGTGTTGTGTATACGCGGAAGTATAAAAGTGGGAACTTTTATGGCTAACTTCGAATGTCTACACGGACTGTCTTTTTGTTCGGCTAGTGTGTGAAAAGTTATTAGCACAGGACGAGAATTGGTTTACGAGTGAAGATCTTCGGGTGACCTGGTAAATCAAGTAAAAGGTAGTATTTAGTAAAATACACAGAGCTGATGTTGTGTGCTCACGCAGGAAGATTGATGACTTGTGCATGTTAATAGTTGATTTGTTAATAAGATACTTCATCCATATTTCCTTTGTAACAATTTACCTTGTATTGAATTTGGTTTTGAAATATAGCTTTTAATACTCACGCTCAGTGGCTATCCATTTTTGTAATCCGCAACAATATATTAAAAACAATACTGGCCCAAGAATAGAACCTTGTGGTACACCACCATTCAAAACAATAAATTAGGCTAAAGTTTTCCTTTGTTCATTTACACTGTTATAGATGTTGCCGGTAAGTTGTAACGTAGCATGTTCTGTACCCAATTTATCTTTAAATCCAAATTATTTATTTGATAAAAAAATTATATTTTGATAGAAATTTAATTAATCTCTCTTTCATTAATTTTTCAATTATTTTTGAAAAGGAAGTATAGAAATTAGTCTATAATTATCAAAATCCGTATTTTTATCTTTTTTGATAATTGGCTTTACTTTAGCAATATTTAAAGATCTATGAACATTCCAGTAGAAAAAGATAAATTTACAATTTGTACAGTAGCTCAAAAAAGTATCCGAACACTACGGTTGATTACAAAATTAAAAAAAAATATCTGGCAACGATTTTTTTAGAAATTAGTGATCTGTCAACCTTCGTGTCACGTGACACGAAAGTTGCCAGATTCGGATACTTTTTTGAGCTACTGTACAAAAATATGAGGTTTATATTTAAAAACAATTTTTAACATATGGGCATTTATTTCATCATAACCACAAGATTTATTATTATTCAATTGTGATATTATACTTTTTAGTTCCGTTTGATCTGCTTCAAACAGAACCATTGAGTTGTCAATATGGATTACATATTTGTTAATGTCAGGACTAAAATTATTTCTAGTATATTGATACCCCTGGTTAACTTCTTTGAATTGTGCATTAATTCTATTTGCTAGGATATACCTCAGGTTTTTTTCGATCCCTAAAATACTATTTATTGTTGCCCATTACTTTTTCACATTGTTATTACAATTATTGAACTCTTTTGTATAATGAAATTTTTTGACATACCTGGTTTGTGGCCTACTGATCTGGACAACTATGGCTATTTTTCTTCTTTTTTTCTACCCTGCTGAGGAGTGGTCAACCACACAGGGTCATGGTGCTGACCATATAAACCCACTGGACTAGACAGATATATGGCTCTGAGCTTGATTATGGATCCTGATTTTGCTGCACTGGTGGGCTTCTGTAGAGAGAAAATCTTCCGCTGTGTTTTCTGTTTGTTTCTGGGTTGACAGCCCCAAGTGAATAGATTCGCAGGATATGTTTATCAGCTGGTGGATAATCCTGAGCAGAGGTCATCGCAGGCACCTGAACTCTTTGCTTCTATTGGCATCGTCAAATTCTACATTGGAGGAAGTCTTCCAGTGTAGGTGGCTTCAGCCTTTAGTGGTGGGGGAACGGGTCTTTGCCCCATGTCTGTGATTAGGGGGGCTGTTTGATATTGTCAGCATTCCCTCTCTCAATAAACATAGTTTCTTTAAACATCCTACTAACCATTTTCTCTCCATAGGTAGTTGGAATGTGAAGACTCTGCACAGAGCTTTTTCTCTTGATGTCCTCACACAAGATCTCCACCATTATAATTTAGATATTCTCGGCTTGCAAGAGACCAGATGGACATATAAAGGTCAGATTCTTAAAAATAATCTTAAATTTCTCTTTTCAGGGAGGGACGACAATAAGCATCACCAAGGCGTGGGTCTGCTTCTCAGCAGACACGCTAGTGATGCTCTTCTAGGATATGAGTGCATTAATGAAAGGTTTGTCACAGCAAAATTTCAGACAGGCATTAAAGACTTGAATGTTATCTGCTGTTATGCCCCCACTGAGGATGCTGATGAGGATGAGAAGGATAGGTTTTACGGACAACTTCAGGATATTTTGAATTCTGTCAAGAAATAGAGATATTACCCTTGTTCTAGGTGACTTCAATGCCAAAGTTGGTACTGACTCTGACATTTGGGGAGGGCTGATAGGCCCTTTTGGTATTGGTAGCTGCAATGGCAATGGGCAACGTCTCCTACAGGTAAGTAAACTCAATGGTTTCAGAATAACTAACACATATTACAAACACCGCGACATACATAAGTACACATGGGTTTCACCTGATGGGCTGCATAGGAATATGATTGATTATATATTAATTAACAGCAAATGGGCTAGTTCTGTTAGAAATACCAGGGCATATAGGGGAGCTGAAATTGGATCTGACCATTACCTAGTTAAAAGTGTCTTGCAACTTAAACTTAAAAAGTGTTGTGCTAGGGTTAAAAAATTTGCTTTTAATACTGAAGCTCTGAAAGACCCAGTTATAGCCAAAGCTTACCATGATAGGTTACTTAGTCATTATGACAGTCATGGTATGCTTACCACTGAAGTTGAGGAAGAATGGGATCATTTTAAACAGGCTTTTTTGGACACTAACAGTACTCTTTTAGGAAAAAAGGAGCAGAAGAGACAGAATTATCTGAGTGATAAGGCACTTGAGCTTATTTCGGAAAGAAAGAACTGCAGGAATGTCCTTAATCAATACCCTACTAGTACTAATAGAAATCATTACAGAGAATTTAATAAACGTGTAAAAGATCAGTTAGCTGCTGATAAGAATCTTTGCCTTGATGGTTTGGCTGACAAAGCCGAGGAAGCAGTTAGACAGCACAACAGCAGAGTCTAACATCCTTCTTTAAAAACTGGACCATTTTGTAAAAGGAACCTTGGCCCCTTTATCATCTGGTCCAGCAAAACAGCAGAGAGCTGTAACAGATAGTTAATGTTTTGTGTGGTAGAAAACGGACAGGTATACAGGGATTGAAGGATAAACAAGGTAAGGTTATAGAAGGTGAGGATTCTGTCATGGCTAGGTGGGCTGAGCATTTCAGTGATATTCTAAACAATGCGGTTAGTTCTATTCCCATTGTTTGCAATGATGATAGATGCATTGTTGGCTTTAATGTTGGCCCTATAACACAATCTGAAGTTATTTTGGCTGTTTCTAAACTTAAACTTCATAAATCCCCAGGTGTAGATGAAATTACTACAGAAATGCTTAGAGCTGGAAATGTTTCGGTTACCACTTGGATGACTGAAATTCTGAATATCTTTTATGATAAAGGCATGGTTCCTAAGGATTTTACCAGAGGTATTGTTATCCCTATTTTCAAAAAAGGTGATCGCAGTTCTTGTGATATCTATAGCGGTATTAGTCTGCTCTCTGTTCCAGGTAAAGTTCTTTCCATGATTGTGCTTAATATAATTAAGAATATGGTTGACAGTCAATTGCGTGATGAGCAATGTGGATCCAGAAGTGCTAGGGCATGTGTGGATCAGATTTTTCACTTAGGCAGATTCTTGAGAAATGTTTAGAGTTTCAGAAACCTTTGGTTGCTAGCTTTGTTAATTTCAAAAAGGCTTTCGACTCTGTTGATCGTCATAATTTGTGGTTGATTGTGAAATCATATGGTATACCAGACAAGTTAGTTAACATAATGAAAGCTCTCTATAATAACACCGAGTCGTGTGTGAGAGTTGGTAAAGCTTGTAGCAATTGATTTAGCATTACTTCTGGTGTTCGACAAGGGTGCATTTTGTCTCCTTTTCTCTTTAGTTTGGTTATTGATTATGTTATGCGAAATTCACTTCAAGGGAAAGATTTTGGCCTTAAATGGGCTGAAGATACGAAAATTTCTGATTTAGATTATGCTGATGATTTAGCCCTTTTGGCAAATGATGTTGATGAGATGAACTCTTTCATTCGAGCTGTTGATGAGACTTGTAGTAGAGTAGGTTTGGTTATAAACAGAGAGAAAACTAAAGTGATGAAAATTGGTCAGGCAGGCTGTGATTCAGTTAATCTGAATGGTTGCAGTCTTGAGCAGGTATCACAGTTTAATTATCTTGGGAGCTATGTAACAGATAATGGTGATGTGCGGCATGAGATTAACAGACGAATAGGGATTGCTGCCGGGACTTTTAAGAATCTATGGAGAGTGTGGAGAAATAGGCGTATACACCTAAAGACTAAAATTAGGCTGTATAATAGTTTGTTTCTTTCTAGGGTTAGTTATGGTAGTGAAACGTGGACACTTTGTATACAAGATAAGAGGAAACCGCAATTTCGATATATTGGATTTTCTGCTCTACTGTTGCAAATCGTCGATGTCCTGCTTTAAATCTGCCAAGTCTTTTTGCAACTTTCTATTTTCGTTACGTACTTCAAGATTTTCTTTTTTAACAGTCACAATTTCAGATTTTAACTTAGCTATTTCTTCCATAAAGTCTTTTATACAATCGGAATTAAATTGAATAATTTTGCAACGTCTTTGATTTCATTATACGTTTCGGTTATATTATTTTTCATGTCTTCTCTTAATTTAATATATAAAACCTGCAAATTATCTATTTTGCATACAGCAGACTCATCGGACAGATCTTTACACTTAGACATGACCACCTGATTCACAAAATCACTCTCCTCCCTTTTTAATGCAGAAAATCTATTTGAAACGGAGATTTCTGCTTGCGAGTCCCCGTAACAAGCGGCAACCATTCACGCGAGCCAACCACAAGACTGCAGAACCTCTGCTGCATTGACCTTGGTCTGTCGCTTTGAGCGGAGGACCTCCCACACAGCTATTGGGAGATGTGTCACGTGGTGTGTCCATGGAGGCTCGCGCAACATTAAGCTCCTTTGTGTCCTACAATTACAGCATATCCACTTACCTTTCCGCTCCTTAGATGATTTCCGGAAGTTTGACTCGGCAAATCCTGCACATGAGAAGCAATAGTATTTCTTGCACCCATTTAAACAATAGATAAATTAATTTTTTCCTAAGACAACTTTCGAACACGTCATGCATACTTGAGTATCCATTGCCAGATCTCTCTTTTTGCAATATTAAGGGGAGTTAGCAAAATCTAGACAACTTGGTAAAATCTAAGGTAGTTGTCAAAATCGAGGCAACTTGGCAAATCTAGGACAGTTGGGAAAATGGGGACTGCAAAATCTGGAGCAGTTAGCAAAATTCGAAGCCATTTACTAAAATAGAGGTGAGTTAGCAAAATCGGGAAAACTTTGCAAAATCTTGGGGGTTGGCAAAATTCAGAGTGACTTGGTAAATTCTTGGGGAGTTGGCAAATTTCGGAATAACTTCGTAAAATCGTGGGGAGTTGGCAAAATTCAGGTGAGATGTAAAAATTTGTATTTTTTTCTGTAAAATTATGGCGAGTTGGCAAAATCTAGGAGAGTTGGTAAAATTCTAAATGACTTTGCAAAAATCAGGTCAGATGTAAAAATTGGGGAATTTTTCTGTAAAATTATGGCGAGTTGGCAAAATTGAGGAAACTTCGCAAAATCTAGGGGCAGTTGACAAAATTCAAAGTGACTTGGCAAAATCGTGGGAAGTTTGCAAAATTCAGACTGACTTGGAAAAATCTTTGGGAGTTGACAAAATTCGGAGTGCACTGCAAAAATCAGGTGAGAAGTAAAAATTTGGATTTTTTTCTGTAATATTGTTGCGAGTTGGCAAAATCGAGAAAACTTGTCAAAATCTAGGGCAGTTGGCAAAATTCAAATCCACTTGGTAAAAAACGGGCGAGTTGTAAAAATTGAATTTTAATTTTATTTTTTTATTTCTTTAAAAAATTGTGTTTCACACCTTCCCTGAGGATAAGGAGGAAATCTCTACTGTCGGTGTATAAATCCCTTGACGACCACATTCTGCCACAAAAAGGTAAAATTGTAAATCCGAAAACTGACGGAAGGCAAATTAATCTCTTTGGCAAGTTTTTTAATCAAATTCTTGCTATTGTCAAGGATCTCCTATGACAAAAATCATCATTTCGTTCGCAGAGAGAGAGACGGGAAGTCGCGTTTTTCAAATTTCCAACTTTCAGATAAGTTCTGAGTGCTATTAAAGTAGCAATAAGTAAGTTTTAAATATTTATTTTTATAACATATAAATAGTTTCGAGAATATTTATGTAAGATTAGTGGATAAATAGCAGAGCCAGTGCTACTCTGGCATGAATCTAGAAAGACGTGGGTTCGATTCCCTCGCATCGAAAAAACTCTTTTTCCCCATTATTGACTTCTATATCATATGTCTTGGTAAAATTTAAAATAATAAAATCATAGGAGCGGCAATAAACTTAAAGCCTAGGGGCTGCAAAACGATACATCAGCCTCTGTCCAAAGACTGTAGGTGCTGCATAAACTATGAATTTTAAAGGAGCCTGATAGAAACGCAGTTTATGATGATCTCTCCTGCATTGCGAGTTCCCATTATTATTACATACACTGAGAGGCCAAAAATCATGGAAAAAAACAGGTAAAGTAGAACTAGCGCACTGTACTCGTAACCGATGTGTTGGACGTCAACCACAGAATGGAGCTGCAGTAGCCTACAAACCCAACATTCATTTCGGAGTAGTTGTCGTGAGTTGTCTGACCGAACGTGACTTGATCGTCAATCCCAGAAGGATAGGTAATGCAATACCGCAGATTGTGCAGGAATTCGGTTTTCTCAGGTCTACTGTGTAAAGAGTTTATCGTCAGTATTCTATTGATGACATTTCCACACATGTAAATCAGCGACCATGTGCAATTGACGAACGGAAGTCGCGTCAGCTGTCACGAAGGGTAACGACCAACATACGGGCTATGATGGTGCATGAAATCACTACCAATTTGAATGCGGGCCAAACACAAAACATTTCTGAAAGAACTGTCCATCGCCACCTGCACTCCATCGGATTTGGTAGCCGAAAACCCACTCGTGTTCCATTGCTTACACTTCGTCACAGAGCTCAACGACTGGAATGGGCCCGAAGACATCGAAATTGGACAGTAGAACAGTGGGGTCGGGTAGCATAGTCCGATGAATCAAGGTTCCAGTTGTTTCGTGCTGACTGGTGCGTTAAAGTGTGGTGTAAGCCCCGTGAAGCCATAAACCCTTCCTGTCTGCAAGGTACTGTTCAGGCTGGAGTCAGCTCTGTGATGGTGTGGGGCGTGTTCACGTGGTCTACATTGGGCTCTCTCTCGTCCGTTTGGAGCAATCACTGACAGGTATGAGATACGTGGGCATTCTCGCAGATCACCTACACCCCTTCATGACTCTCGAGCACCCTGATGGTGAAGGGGTATTCCAATAAGAAAATGCAACGTGTCACCAGTCTTTGGTTGCTAGGAGGTGGATCGAGGAACACTCCCCGGACTTTACCACCATGAATTAGCCTCCACGTTCCCCCTGATATGAACTCCTTGCAGCATCTGTGGGACACAATGGAAACAAGCTTACGATCCATGAATCCAGCACCATCCAATGCAACACAATTATTGTCTACACTGCAGAATGTCTGGACTGCCATCTCTGCAGAATGATATCGCTGATGAGCTTTGACTCCATACCTCAACGTGCGGCTGTACTGCTGAGGGCTCGAGAAGGACCAACCCGATTTTAGGCACGTATCCCATGACTTTAGGCCTCTAAATGTATAGCCATCTCATATATTTTAGCGTTTCAGTGGCCAAAGAATTTAACGATCGGTACAGTGTTAAGATTCATGTAGACTACTTGATTTTCATACGACATACTGTACTGTGGAAACGAGAATCTCATAGGCAAGTCAGAAGGATTTTCATCTTCACATCATTCAGAGAATTCTTCATAGCTAATGTATTTTGCTTTTTACTGTGTAGATGATGTTCTACAGCATTGCAACTGATCTTTATTTGTTATATTTAATGGTGTTAATTAGTAGGGCTAATAATACTTCCAACAGGCCACTTTGAGTACCTATAATCGTATATGACATAACGGCAACTTCATATAACTCTTGTTTACCCGTCATTATTGTTATTCTACTAGAGTTGCACGTTGGAGAGATATTTCCGTGGAAATGGATTTTTTTACAATCTTGTGTTTATATGCAAGCAACTGTAAACATGGAGAAAGAACTCTGACATTAACATTTCTCATTTTTCAAAGTCGATGACCACTGTCTCTGGACTTTTGCGAAATCGGATATATCCGAGAGTATTGGAGAAACACATCTTGACTTCCATGAAGGCAAATCGCATTCCCAAGCAATTTCTTGGTCCTCCTCCAAAAGGTAAGCAGGCATAGGAAAGACGATCCTTTTGATTCTCTTCTGAAAATTTGTTGGCCAAAAACAAAGGATGATATCAGAAAACAAAAATGCATATGAGTAATAGAACATTGATAAAACCGTATATTATGGTACTCTAAAGATGAGATGTTAAAATGAACGAATGATTTCCAACTTTGCTACTCTTATGTACATTCAAGAATCGTTAAATTCTAACTTGGTGTTATCCTTCTAAATTGTTAAAAGAATCAGTGGAAATATTTTTGATTCATATTTCGACTAGCTATTATCACAGAGAGATATACGTAGTAGTAGAAAAAGTATTAGTATCACAAATTAATAACTAGGATATGACAGTAAGTTTTTAATAGAGTATTAGTAAATGATTTTTTAATTGAATTGTTTGAATCGAATAGTTCGAAACAAATTCAGTAATATTTCAGTACCACTGTAGTACATACTACTCCGAAAGGTTAGTTTTACAGTTTTAGAAAATAACAATATATTACCTCTCAGGATCAAACTTTTCAGGATTGAGATAAAATTCCGGTTCATGGTGAATAGCATAAATGGGGAAGCAAACGATTATTCCTTTTGGCACTGTGATACCGGTGTTGCCAAATTTGCCTTGTATGCGTTTACAAACGCTACAAGGTAAATTCAACTAATAAAAGGTTGCTGTTCGATCTAATTCAAATAATACAAGGTTGCTGTTCGATCTAATTCAAATAATACATGGTTGCTGTTCGATCTAATTAAAATAATACAAGATTGCTCTTCGATCTAATTCAAATAATACAAGGTTGCTGTTCGATCTAATTCAATTAATACAAGGTTGCTGTACGATCTAATTCAAATAATACAAAGTTGCTGTTCGATCTAATTCAAATAATACAAGGTTGCTGTTCGATCTAATTCAAATAATACAAGGTTGCTGTTCGATCTAATCCAATTAATACAAGGTTGCTGTACGATCTAATTCAAATAATACAAGGTTGCTGTTCGATCTAATTCAAATAATACAAGGTTGCGGTTCGATCTAATTCAAGTAATACAAGGTTGCTGTTCGATCTCCTCTGTAAAGTAGCCACGAGCGGTGTACTGCTACGGTTATAACTTGTAGTCTTCAGTTGCTGTTCGATCTCTGTTAAGAAGAGAAATTATTAATGATGTTTCAATAAATGAACAGTTTGATAAATAATAAAAGATATGAATATGATAGTATACTTGATACAGTTACTTCATTGGTAGCAGAATTGAGTATAACTGACTTCTATTCTTCGAGTCACTAACTACCCTCCTCTGATGATGCAAAGTTATTCAATTACAACTGGACTGAGTTATATTGGTTGTTTTACCTCAGCGCAGTACTTTTTTGCACACAATGGGCTAAATGACTAAATCACAAGGGCACAAATGCTTAGAAGGTTGGGGGAAGGATTACCTACAACAACCATTTCAGGTGGTAGTCTCCTGTCAAATCCATCCAGCGTGCTCTTTAACGTCCCCCAGGTTATAACTTTTATGAGCACGGAGTCACGGCTTAATGTCCCATCCGATGGACAGCGATCTTTTCAAACTAAGTGGTGTCCCCTTTCTCACTTAAGGCAGTGTGAGGGTTTAGCGCAGATAAATCTCAAAACTTGACAGCTGGGATTTCAACCTGAGAATTGCAAATTATGAGCCTGGCCCGCTACCGACTGAGACAAAATCCAGGCCCTCCGGGCTTAGTTGACGTTGGGTAATGTTCAAGAGGGCATTTGGGTTCGAATAGAGAATTTAAATTTAAAAAAAACACATACAAGGCATTTGCAAAATATCTTGACGAGTTCAAACAGGTATAATTACTTTATTTGTAGCATGCAAGAAAACAAATGACATGACAATGGATAGAAATATGATAAGTTTATTTTTCATTGGTTAAGAAATGCTTTAGAACATTATGTTTTAGTTATGCAACAACATGGTGCGCCTCTCCATTACCTTCTGCAAGTGAGATATTGTCTAAATTCCAAGGCAGCTGATTCGGTTGAGGTGGCACCTTAAGTCACATCCCTATTCACCGGACTTCAAACGCTACTCGATTTTTTTCATTTCATGAAAATCTTATTCGTTTCTTATTCATGAAGTTGGGCTTTAATGAAAGATATAGTTTTTCACTAGTCTGTGCCATAACCAACAAATGAATGGAAGGGTAGTATTACTGTCATACTCAGGTAACTCCTGATGTACTCCCTAGAGTTAGGAGGAAACTGAAATCTGCCCCTTCAATTCCAGTATCCATACTGAGCATCAGAAAATTTGATGTATTTCTCTTTATTCTCATGTCATTTGTTTTCCTTTCATATGACAAATAAAGTACTAACTCTTTGCAGCCATAAAGATGCCTTGTAAATATTTCTTTACATCATCTCTCAAAGCATAAATAATGATTACATGATCAAAGCATAAATGATGATGAATGAGTGGTAAAACATATTTATCTAAGAAGTAATGAATACTGTATACCGTTCAATGTTTTGTAGTATACCTAAGCATCTTCTAGTATAGAAATAGGCTAGTTTGAGAGAAGTGTTGCAAATCCCTAAGTTTCCGCTGATAGGTTTTCCGCCCCCATTTCTTTCCCCCACCACCAGTGTCGACCTAGGATGGACTTCATTTTAGGCCGGTTTTTCACCCCCTATTTCCTCCCCCTACTTCAGTGCCAGTGGCGGCCTAACTTGGTCGAGACTTCAGTTTCCACCGTCGGTAGTGGAGAGTTCGTCTGTTTAACTCTTGCTACAGCGGTATCCTAGGATGAGTGAGGCTACGAATTTATTGGTTGGTACACTCTTCGGGACAGGGCAACGGTTCCCATGAGCAGTGGACTGCTACGGTTTGACCAGGTGTCGGACACTGAGATATAGAATCGAAGGTTGAGATCTGGAGTCAACGACCCCATGCATTCTCGCGTCAGTATTGAAAGGGTATGCTAAGGCGAATCGGTTCAGGTGTACTCTAAACGCGACAGTAGCTATGTCGTAACTCATGTCAGTTTACAATGGGAGTGCTGTGAGATGTTCACACAAATTGTGCCAGGTGTTCTCTAAACGCAGTAGCATCAGTGGAAAAATCCGTAACTCATGCTGGTATTGAAAGGATGTGTTAAGGCGAACGTGCGAAACGGTGTCTGTGTACTGTAAACGTTACAGCATCAGTGAAAATCTCGTGTCAGTATGGAATGATAGTGCAGCGAGATGACCGTCCGATTCGGACAGATGTGATATTTTAGAAACCTTGTGATAAATAGGAACTACCAAACTCGCATACAGAGAAGTAGGCAGAGGGTCAAAAGTCGTGTGAGGATCTTCCATGTTCAGAGCAACATCGCGAGAAACCTGTAGTTGGCGTGAACAAGTATGGTCACAAGGTCAGAAGGCGGAGGGCCAAACGTTTAAAAGATCACGAGGCGGGGTCGGAATTTTAAACGATCCCCATTGGTGAAAGATGAAGGTGGGTGGACTTGCGCATGTGCATTGGAGTAGTTTATAAACTTCCGCATAGCCCAGAAGAAGTCATTAAGCAATGGGTCTCTCCTACGAGCAGAAGCTTTCAGCCTTAGCCAGCATTCAGTGTGAGTTGGACGCTATTTTAAGTAAGATGGGGACAACATCGAAAAGTTCGTGGTTAAGTTTAAAGAGATGGGGGAAGTCTTCCCAGTCCCGGGCGTTGAAACGTCCGAGGACCGGGGTGCCATCTGTAGTGTGCGATGGACCATCAAGATCGCTGCACATCGTTGAAAGAGATGGCGCAGAATCTTCCCTGCCTGCTCATGGCGACTCAACGAGTGGTGCAGCGTCAGCAGAGACTGCGCCCACGTCACACCTCAGCCTTAAGAGGTGGCTGAAGCCAGAACAGTTCCTGGCGTTGAAACGCCAGAGAACAGGGAAAGCAGCGTTCAGTGGCCTGTCAAGGTCATTGCACCCCGATGAAGGAGCTGTTCCACCATCTTCTGTACCTGCTCCTGACATCGCGGTACCGAGCACCTCCTCCGCAAGAATCCACTGCAACCAAACAGGAAAGCTGACCAGTCCCAATACCTCCATGGTGTTGATTTGCAGAAATCCTTTAGTTTATAAACGCAACAGCGAAACTGTAGTGATTGAACAATCTCCAACCGTTAACATGAGCCTCGCACTATCTTATGTCATTTGATCTGAACATTAGAAATATTACATCAGAGCGATACGTCATCAGAAAGTCAGAGTGTTTGCCGGTAATTTTCGTCTCTGCGTGAACACTAAGGAGATTGAATAAAAAGAACTGTTCTCTTTGCAACATATGCAACATACTTTTCTTCAATAGCTCAAGTTCCTTAAGTTGGCCTTCTCCAATGCTTGTTTCACTCCCACTGTCCTTGGGGATGTGGTGGCTCGGCGTATAGTGCGCCATGCTCAATCTGAAGTTCCCAGCTTCGAGTCCCAACTGGATCAGCGTTGAGATTTATTTCCGATAAACTTCTCGCCCTGCCCTCGGTCAGCTGTGGACGTGATTGACTAGGAAAGGCCGCCGTCCGTTGGATGGAACGTTAAGCCGTAGCTCCGTGTGTGGGAGAGCCATACCCTTGACACGTTAAAGAACGTCTGGATGGCCTTGGCGAGAGGCTACCATCTGTCTCCCAACAGCTGTCCAGTGGGTCCCCTCCCCCGAACCTTCTCTGAGCTCTCGGAGTCCTTGTGACTTAGCCATTTAGCCCATTGTGTGCAAAAAAGTGCTGTTCAGGTCCCTTGGGTGACGGACCAAGTGGTGACATCTTCAGTACTCTGAATTAAGAAAATAATACATAGAATTTTTTTTCACCCTGATGAAGACAAGTGTCCGATTCAGTTGGACCGTTCATTTTTGGCCATTTTTGTTTGTTTCAAAACAACCTTTCGAACGGTTTCCTTGTGTTGCTTTTGTTGTTTACCTTGTTGATTTTTGGGTTCATAAATTTTTCATATAAATGCACGTTTGAAGTTCATATATGATCTATATCGGACAACCGCTAAAAATAGATATCGATGGTTTTAGTAGCACGTAGCACGTGGTTAGTAGCACGTGGTTTAGTAGCAAAATAATCGTAATAAAATTCCAAACACTAAAATAGCATCACGATTTTTTCATGTTCTGGGTTGTTGGGTTCGATGGCTTTACCTTTGAGTGCACTTTTTCTTTTGCAATAAATGCCTAGGCCACAGGTATTTCAAGGGCTCAGAGAAGGTTGGAGGAAGAAATCACTCTTAGGAGACAGATGAAAGGAGACTCCTTTCAAAGTGATCCTGCTTGCTCTTTAACGTGCGCAGGGTATGACTCTACTTCACAGAAGAACATGGATTTATGTCCCATCTGACGGATGTCGGCCTTTCCAACCCATAGTTATCCCTACTGACCGAGGGTAGGTTGGAAAACTCGATCCTGTTAACTACAGATTACGAGCACGATGCTCTACCGACTGACCCAACCCCTGTCACACGTGCACAGGATGTATTATTCTCTTGCACATAGGGTCAGGACTTGACTTCCATCTGATGATGAATGCGTATTTTATTACCTAGGGCAAGGAGGTTTTGCGTATTTTATTACCTAGGGCAAGGAGGTTTTGCGGAGACAAAATATGAAAGCTGGCACAGTTTCGACTAGAACCTACAAACAGCAGATTACGAACCAACTCCTATTCCCATGTAAATGAAAAGCTGAATATAAAGCTCCCTAAGTTTGGAAATTAGCTTTTTATGAAAATATGTATAGTGAAGATAAAGATCATAATTTATTCGAATCTCGATTTTCAACAATATTCGTTTAATGTTAAGAGTTATATGAAGCTGGAATATCTAACAGTAGCATTGCTAGGCAAGAGAATCTTCCACAAATTTTATTTAAAACACAAATATTAGCTGTTATTATACACTGCTGTTATAATTTAAGAAAGCTGAACAAAATTGAAAATATCCCGTTAAATCCTTTTTGGAATTTAACGAAAGCTTCAGCGTAAATATACCATTTTATTTAGTGTGAAATAACCCACATTTATCGCTATTAAATTTGCATTTCTCAGTGCGAAAGAATGCGATATGCAAATTAAGCTGGCGACAAATGCAACATCAGGAACGGAAGTTTCTCATTTAGGATTAAAAGCGGCTTTATCGAACGTTTCGAATTATATTTGAACCATTTGGATGACGATCAGAGGTGATGAGCTAATTGGACAGTTACATAGAGAGGTTGCCTGATTCATAATGTGTCAGAAAGTGTAATCTCCAGACTCTGGAGATGTTTTGAAGACCCTGCAACATGCTATAGATTAACTTCTTCTCAGGAGGGACTCTAATTGTCCTAAGAGATCATAGAGCCTGATGTGAGAATGTTTAGAGGTACTTTTGGGTCAGAATGAATGATAACGCTTGTCGATATAGAGCTCAGAGTAGAGGAATACTTTTCATTTCTTTTTGAATGTCAAAGTTTGTCTTGGTTGTCACGTCACTTGTCAAAGTTTCTCGTTTCTCTTCTTGCTTTCCGAAAACACCCCATTAACAGGTTCAAAGAAAAAGGAAGAGCTTTAGCATTTATACGGGGGATGCTGATTAAAGGATTTTTCTGAAAATAAAAACTGAAAATGCGAGTCAGTATCAAAGATATACCATATTTTTACACTAACTACTCAAATGTAAAGGAATCCTTGTATTGTTAAAGTAGTACATTTAAAGTTTCAAAAAGATTCAAACAGACCGAAAAGACTGTTAGATGTAGAAAGGCTGAGCTCCTCTCCCCTATAAATATGGGCCTTTTTTGATCCCCTAATACAATAAATAATATTCTTCCGTATGATGCTTGGGTGCGAACTTTCTTCGGTCAAAGTGAGTTTGTATGGCGGCACTCTAAACGTTTGCTCTTATTTTGGGGTAAGAAATAGCTCACCTAGGATACAGCTCCGGTTACTATGCTTTTTAAGAAAGCATCTCCTTCCCTCTCATACTATCTAACAAGCACAGAACACGAACGCTCATCGCCCCTTAGGTTCACGTGTTAAACTCCGAGGAATTCAACGAGCATGCATTGATCATCCTCCGTAATGTTATAACACTGACGCCTGCTGCTGTGCTTTACACTAATAATAATTATACACAATTGCTGTGTTTTGTGATATCATCGCACGATGAGGTTACCCGAATCTCAAAGCATCTCCAGCACTTTTGCTACCATTCTTCAATATACCATCCAGTGGTATATTTGCCGTTGACTCTGGCATCATCGACCATGCTGAGCCAATATTCTGCGATAAATTTCAGCTGATTTTATTTCTTCAGCATTCAAAAATTGAATTACAGATTGCACCTCTATCTTGGTGAAGAAATGTACAGGTGCAGCGATTTTTAAGACTGAGTGTTGGCGAATAACGCCAGCAGATATAGTCACATGTACATTCAGTGTTGTCAATAGCCTTCAATAAATAATGTTACCCAAGATTATCATTAATTTTTTGTCTTATTTGTTTTATGATGGTTTTGCGGTTTTCCGTTGAATAAGATATTTCACTACGCGAATTCGTAACTTACATTTAACATCTGCTTGGTAATGAAAGGTAGAACATTAATTTTGATATATACAACAGACCCACACTTATTTGTAGGGGACATAGGTTTAACATATGAGCGACAGCCGTTTATAATGTTTAACCAGTGGTATATCCCCAATTTCTTAAAACACGGTTCTCCTAAATTGAAATTTATACTATTTATTATATGAAAGTATTATTATTATATCGAAGTATTAGTAATAATTTTTTAAGTGTTAACTGAAGGACAACCAGCAAGTTTATCTCATTATATATGCCTTTTTGTTCCGTTATTAATAATTGTTTATATTCTTAATTATTTTTTATTATTGATAGTTTTTGTTATTTTGCTTACTACCGTTTCAGCTATTAATAATAATTTTTTAATAATCGTTAGACTACCAGACCAAACAGAAGTTTTCACAACTGAATTAGTAGCCATAGAAATGGCCCTTAAGTGGGCTACTACTCTGTCCTGTGACAAAGTTGTTATTCTGTCTGATTGTCGATCAGTTATTCAATTTTTACAAGGAGATCCGGGAAGATCTAGCAACAATGAGCTTTTTTGCAACATTTTGAAGATGGCGAATAAAATGATGAAAAGTGACATTGAGTTAAACGTGCAGTGGATTCCCAGCCACGTCGGCGTTATAGGAAATGAAATTGTTGACAGAATTGCTAAGGAAGCGTTATTACGTGAAAACTGGCTCAATATTCCAAGAGGTTTCAATTATTATAAAAGCAAAAATAAGCAAATTTTAAAACGAAATTTTCTGCATTATTTTAAAGTTCATTCTTCCTCACATCTTAATCATAGGAGTTTGATTGGTCAAACCATTGA
This sequence comes from Ryuthela nishihirai, assembly GCA_038380435.1. Classification (NCBI taxonomy): domain Eukaryota; kingdom Metazoa; phylum Arthropoda; class Arachnida; order Araneae; family Heptathelidae; genus Ryuthela; species Ryuthela nishihirai. The sequence goes on from JAWZYU010000004.1 coordinate 14,221,890, forward strand.
TCCATTTCAAGATTTCGGAGTGACTAAAAACGACATAGTGACCATTACCAGGCTCAAAACAGGGACAACAAGACTGAATGATCAAATGCATAAGATGAACAGAGCTGAGTCATCTTCCTGTGATACAATTAAGTAACTCATGTGTTACTTAATTGCAGCAAATTTGATACTCATAGAGATCAAATGTTTCACTCACTAGAAGAAATTGGAATTAAGGAATTTACACTCAAAGATCTACTCGGATACCAGAATTTGATAAAAAAAATATACTTTAAAATTAATTTTACAATTTTTAAAGGATACTAATTTGATTGACAGAATTTGATTTAGTGTCCAAATAGTACCACGATAGTAGTTTCATCACAACCTGCGAACCCCTTTGCACAGTGCTTTCCCCCTATGACGTCACCGACCGGAAATTGACCTGTGTTGGTCCACGTTGCCTTCTGAACTTTGACCCCTATGTCACCCTTCGCCCCCTTGTGCGAAACAACAGGATTTCGATCGCTTCAGGTCATGTTTCAGCTGTTAGTATCCCTCCACTTCGTTCTTAACGCATCAGGATGTCGTATTATTCTAAGTTTGAAATATTCTCGGTTGAATGTCCTCTTCTGTATTAGCAGAACACACACACACACACGCTTTGTTCGTTACGAGACATCTGACAGGAAACGTAACGTAAGACGTAACGTAAGACAGTCGTGTTCAAAAAATATTCGAACGTGCTGAAGAAAAATCCTTACATCTCCTGAAATATGAGTATTCAAGTTAAGATCTGTGATGAAATATTTTGCATAACCACTAGTCTCGTTTTAAATTGTTAGCTTCTTCTGTAGCAAGCAAGTGTCCGTAAGACAATATGTTTATTCTTGCATGTGAACAAACACATACAGACACACACACAGAGAGAGAGACAAACATGAAGACGCATACACATACAGAGAAACGACTATGTGCACACAGACATCTTAACACATACGCACGAAAACATATACATATAAAGAAACATTAACATACATGAACATACACACACACTCACATACGCACACATACACGATTCACTGAAACACACACACATACACCTAGAGAGAAACAAGCATGCAGACACAGTTACATCTTGGCATATATGCACACATCTACACGTACACACATTTCGTAGTAACATACATATTTACACATAGACACAAACACACACACACACACGGAGAGAGAGAGAGAAACAAACATACAGACAGACATACGTACAAGACAATGTGCTTTAGTGTAATGCGGTGCCCTGTGAACTAAAGAATCTTTCTCAAACCCAAACAGTATAACTTTCACGTAGGTTCTGATATCAAAGATAAGGTGCTTTCCTGCAGTGGAGCACCACCATGGGCTAAAAATTCTTTCTCAAACCCAATCGTAGCGTGTTTTTTCACAGATGTGTTCCGTTGGTAGTGATCGTTATATCTATAGATTTAAATGTGAAGCATAGAGTGTGTATCTCTTTGTATGAAATCGCTTATGATGAGACAATATTTCCTTTAAAAGTGTGCTGGAGATATTTGGAAGTGATTCAGCCACACATTTAGGGTATTTTAATGTTTTGAAAGCAATTCTGTCTTTCCCGGTGTGTATTTATCTAATTTTTTACAGTTGTTTTTTCAGCTATTGGAACTTATTTTGAAGTTATTCTGTCATGCATCCACTGCATTTGAAGATATTTTGTCGTTCATTCATCAAATAATTTTAGCTCTTGACAAGAAAATGGGGTGAAATACATGAATATAATAAAAAAAAAAAATTCATGTAATGGATAGTGATTTTTCTAGATCCTAGTACAGTAATATTTCATGTAAGAGGATGTCGGGATCTTGGTAGGAAAACAACACAAACGTTCATGTCTTACTATGGATCTCAGACCTTGGCTTTGTTAGATCAGAAGTAACTAACCTGCTGTCTATGAGATAGATTAGAAATATTCTCATGCAGGAAAAATAACTAAGCAAACATGAAATCCCGTGTTAGATTGTAGTGAAACACCCTATCTTTGTCGAAAAACTTGTGTTTGCAGCGAAAAATACTTATGCACTTATTCATGCAGTGTCCCGTGAACTAAATAATCTTTCTCAAACCCAAACATTATAACTTTCATGTAGGTTCTGATATCAAAGATAATGTGCTTTCCTGCAGTGCAGCACCCCCATGGGCTAAAAATCTTTCTCAAACCCTATCATAGCGTGTTTTTTCACAGATGTGTTCCATGGGTAGTGATCGTTATCTCTATAGATTTAAATGTGAAGCATAGAGTGCGTATCTCTTTGTATGAAATCGCTTATAATGAGACAATATTTCCTTTAAAAGTTAGAAGTTATTAGTATGAACTAAAAAAGTGGTGATGTATACACTATCTGATCGTTAAAATCAAACTTTAGCAAGTTAATATATTGTTCTCTAGCTAGCGAGTCCGAAATTAGTGTGTCTTTGCTTTAAAAATAAATACGCCTTCACGCAGCTAATTGTCGCAACAGTTACAGGATTTTTTCATACGACCCAATAGAAGGGGATGAGAGGATGTTGGGATCTTGGTAGGAAAACAACACAAACGTTCATGTCTTACTATGGATCTCAAACCTTGGCTTTGTTAGATCCGAAGTAACTAACCTGCTGTCTATGAGATAGATTAGAAATATTCTCATGCAGGAAAAATAACTAAACACACATGAAATCCCATGTTAGATTGTAGTGAAACACCCTATATTTGTCGAAAAACTTGTGTTTGCAGCGAAAAATAGCCATTTTCACCCACACTTATGCGCTTATTCAAACGTACCGAGGGGACCAGAAACTCTGAAAAGAGATAGCGGCTTGGGATAACCGACGAGAGAGCTTACATTACGTTTTATTGGTGGTTGAAGTCAGAGAATGCAAAGTCAGGTCTAGCGGATCGATTCTGGGACTCAACTTTTCATGGAAATACTGAAAATATTGTTGTTTTCTTATAAACACTGAGTTTTCAGATTTTAAATTTCCAAACTTCTGTGGTTCTTTGCTGATGTTTTCTATATGCAAAGTATTTTGTGATATTCGTCCATCCGTGTGTACGCTATGTAGTATAGAAATGTGTATTCTCATGCAGGAAAAATAACTAATAGTGAAAACAACTTGTGTTTGCAACGAAAAATAGCCAACTACACCCACACTCACTTATACGCTACGTACCAGGGAAGTATAGAACCAGGAAATCTGAAAAGAGCGTGAGATATCAGCTTGGAATAACCGTCGAATAGTCGTTTTTTTCTATCTTTCAGTATTTGCGTTGTAATTTTCTGTTTTGAAGCGATTTTTTACAACCATCCCACTACATTTTTATACTTTCTCTCTCGTCACAGTATGTTTTACAGTTATTGTGCCTTCCACTTCCAAAGAATTGTGAAAATATTCACCTATCCACTGAAATGTGTGTGCATTTACAGATATTCCAACACTCTTTACATTTTAGTGATTCTCATTGAATTTACCAAGCATTTCGTTGTTTTTCTAATTTTCGTTTATGCATGTAATTTGATTTAACGACATAGTCACATGGTGTATCATGGGTAAAGTACTACCCATTTCATCTCTTTTCAGGTTTGTATGACAGTAAAGCAAACTTGCAATCAGTTTTTCATTCTAAATGCTTGTTGTCTGCATATCACCGAAATTCCTCCTCGTATGCCTTCCAAAAAGATACATTGTAGGTTATCAACTCTAGTATTTGTCATCTTCAGGTATGAAGGCAGGAGCTGTGTAAACATAGCAGGGGTCAGTATCTGCCACCAAACACATCAGCTAAGAGGAGCACGTCAGTGTACGCGATATTGGCGTAGGTTTTTTTTTTTATGTCGAATGAATATTTTCATTACACGGGTATAGTCTTCTACCCGCTAGCGCTTCTCCGAGGAGCTAATGTGTGTCATCTCAATTTTAAGCGTTCTAATAAGATTATTTCATAACCTAAAGGATAGCCATCTGCAAGGAATGTATTAATTGCATTCCTTATAATATGGAAAACAGCATTCTCCCTTTGAATTTCATAGAAACAAATTCTTAATGGAACAATAATGCTGCTTTTCATCGTTTGATAACAGTAGGAGATTTGCGTGCGCTTTAAATCTGAATGGTGTGATGTAGAGTGGGAACATCTCTTTCTCGTATCCAGACAGAAATGTTAATTTTTTCGAATTTAGATATTTGATTAATTGTTAAAGGGAAAATTAGACCTGATGTGTTTTCTTCTAAATGTATATAGTTGTTAAGGTGTTCAGTGTTTCCTATTGCAGGATACAAAGTGGCTAAAACAGACAAAACATTTTTTGTCGGAATTACATACATTAACAATAGCACGTTTTCATTAGTAATTCTCTTGGAGTAGGGATATAACTAGGTCCCGCAAGAGGCCAATGTTCATTTCACTATGGAGTACAGTATCCACTATGTGCTCCTTCAAATGAGGTCTTGATCTTCTTGCATACTGAATCCGATTCTCTGTTTAGGGATGATGTAGGAAGACTTGTGACACAGTTACTTCGGAAAAACGGGTGCAGTGTTCGAAGGGGAGGCTTTTCGCCTGAAGCGCACTTGCACTGTAAGGTACCATTTAATAACTATTTTAAACTTTGTCCACTAAATTATTTTTCTGATCGTAATACATGCAATTGAATTTCGTTGAAACATATTTCTTCCCGACACTGTACCATAATTGTGTATTCTTATGGAAGTTGAGTGATTCAAGTCACTGGTTCATTTCTAACAATAATTTTTCAAGTAAGCTGAAATCTGGAGATGTTTTAGCACGAAATCAGTTTGTGTTCTTCCCAGTGATACCCCATTATTTAATTAGTTTCTATTTTTAATGAAGAAAATCGTTTTATCAGTAGCAAATATTGTCGAGCGGATAGCAGGGCCAGAGTTGAGATTTATCTCCGCAAAACTCCGCGCCCTGGCGATGACGCTTCAGCTATCGGCACTGAGGTAGCGAGTTCAAATACGGAGACGAAGGCAATTTTTTAAATACAGGATACGTACTAAAAATAGTATGGACGTTGGATGACACCGATTAAATGCGCAAAAACTGATTTGGTTTAAAGAGGGGAGGGCTTAAAATATAGGTGGATCAACAAGGGGGGGTCTATGAAGAGGGGAGGGCTTAAAATATGGGTTAAACAGAGGAAAAACAAGAAAATTCGAGAAGGGGACTTAAAATATAGGTCAACCAGAGGGTCTATGAAGAGGACTTAAAATATGGTCGGTTGCGACATAGGGGTCAAAGTCCAATCTGAGAAGGCAACGTGGACGATTGCAACACAGGTCAATTTCCAGTCGATTGCAACACAGGGGTCAAAGTTCAATCTGAGAAGGCAACGTGGACAGTTGCAACATAACACGGACCGGAAGTTGGACACTCGTCCTCTTGACCTCCCCGCTGATAAAGGATTGCACCATATCGCGTGATGTGGGTTCTAGGAAACAACAAGGTTGTTGCTGTTGACAGCATCTATTTTTAAACCTTATCAGCGCCAAATGCAAATACAATAAAGCACGATGCTGAACGTCTATTGCAAGGTAGGTCTTATATACAAGTCCTACGAATAATTTAAACCAGATTTTATTAATTTTCTGTTGAACAGTTACTGTGTCATTCTTCTAGTAAAATACGTGGACCTTGGATCCGATGAGGCTTTTTCCCGAAATTAACGTGGAGGTACCGAATCACGCTTAGCAATGGAATGATTTTTTTTCCCGATTAAACACATCTAGAGTAAACTGATTTATTACGAGCGCTGGATGATTTTAATAAAGGTGAGTGAGAGTTTTTATTTACTAGGGGATCGATTAACAGGATTGGAAAAAATGAATCCCAAAGAATTGAAATTTAATAAAAGGGAATCGTTTAGCAGTCCTGGCAAAATGAACACCAAAAGATTTTTAATAGAGGTAACTTTTAATAGAAAGGGTTTTAATTAATAAGAATACAACTTTGAGAGTTGATTTTTACAATTGAGACTTGTGTCATCCTTTTCTGTGGAATTATTCTGAGACTTGTAATCCGAGGGAAGGAGGGGGCTTAAAATATAGGTAGGGTTTAAAATATAGGTCAACCATGGTGGGTCTTTTTGGAGGTGTTTTTACAATTGAGACTTGTATCATCCTTTTCTGTGCAATTATTCTGAGGTTTGCATCAGCCGTTCCGAGGGAATGAGGGGGGTTTAAAATATAGGTAGGGTTTAAAATATAGGTCGACCAGGGGGTCTTTTTGGAGGTGTTTTTACAATTGAGACTTGTATCATCCTTTTCCGTGCAATTATTCTGAGGCTTGCATCGGCCGTTCCGAGGGAAGGAAGGGGGTTTAAAATATAGGCAGGGTTTAAAATACAGGTCGACCAGGGGGTCTTTTTGGAGGTGTTTTTACAATTGAGACTTGTATCATCCTTTTCTGTGCAATTATTCTGAGGCTTGCATCAGCCGGTCCGAGGGAAGGAGGGGGCTTAAAATATAGGTAGGGCTTAAATTTAGGTCAACCAGGGGGTCTGCAAGTGGAGGGTTTAAAATATAAGTCAACCATTGGGGGGTCTGAAATAAGGAAAAATCGAGACTGTTCGAGAAGGAGGGCTTAAAATTAGAGTTTAAATGAGGATTTTTTGGGAAAATAGTGTTCCTCATAGGCACTAGATAGCGCCAGGGGTTAAAAGGGAGAGGAATTTTTAATTATGAATTATTAATTATTAATAAGGAGCGCCAACGACAGTTGCGACACCAGGGTCAATTTCCTGTTGATTGCGACATAGGGGTCAAAGTTCAGAAGGCAACGTGGACCAACACAGGTCAATTTCCGGTCGGTGACGTCATAGGGGGGAAAGCACTGTGCAAACGGGTATACGTGGAGTGGGACGATACTACTCACGATGTTTCTGCATTAGGAGATTGAACGCTCTTAAAATTTTAATAATGTTAATCAAGAACTTTCAGTTTCTACTGAACTACCTCCTTCCTTCAGCGAACTATGGAATGTTTATGGAATGTTTATTTGACTGCCAATCTAAGACTATTGGCAATTTTATGGTTTTGCTTTTGAAATTTCGGTTTTCCAGACTCAGTTGGGACAACTCTCCGACATAGTGCACGGACCTTTCTTAAAAGAATTTCCGGACGAGAGGGGCGAAAGGCCCCGAGTGATTTCCGGAATAATAGTTTATGTTGAAGAAAAAGAAGAAGAACCATAGTGAATAACAGTGGTTCTCAAATTTTATGTTTCACGTACCCCCTGGAAATGGCTATGTAACTGGCGTACCCCTTGTATAGATCGATAAAATTATAGTTATAGCATAACTTTGGGAATAAAATAAAACACTGACTTTGTTACTAGATCTAGCGACTTTTGAGATCTCACGGCGCACCCAAAAAATTTTACCGCGTACTCCACGTTAAGAACCCCTAGTGTATAATAAGCAGAAAAGATTTTGAAAAGCGAAACTAATACAATTTCATACACTTATTTCACTTTTATCTTAATAACTGAAGTCTTGATTTAAACCTAATTTGGTATAGCGATTCTAGAGCTACTGCACTAACTAATGCATCCGCAAAGATGCATTAGTTTGTGCAGTAGTAGAACTAAAACAAGTTCAAAGATAATTAAAATATTTCAATATCCAGTTAATATTTTTCAGGTTGTGAAAAATGTACTGAACTGAGGCTCCATTACATCTAAAACAATGAGAGGAGTGCTCCTTTAGTAAAGAAAAGGACTTACCATGCGAAATTTGTGCGCAGTTCATGCTGCGCACAAATTTCTCTAACCTAGGCTGCAAGTTCCTCTTCCAGATCTATAATCTTTGTTAAAGTGTCGCAAGAGTTACTAACAGTGGTATGAACACAACTTTAGCGAAATAATGCAACCCTAATTTTAACCGACAATTTTTTTAATAATCATATTTATTATTTTAAAAATAAATACTAACTAAACTAATCTGTCCATTTTTTTTAGAGAAACTTAGTTTCATAGCCTTTTCTGGAAGCTGTATCGCAGGTAACAACACATTTCTTTGAGCAAATATTATCGCTTGCAGCAATCAGTCCATCACGGGCTACGCGAATTACATATGCAGCATAAGACCTCGTTTATCCACCAAAGTCATATCGAATGTTGATGTGGTGATATGCATTATCTAAAAAATGTTGATTTCAATTTTTAATTCATTAGTATGAATTCCTTGGATGGGAGCAACTTGGAATGTGACGATCCTTAATAGATATTATTCTCGTGATGTCCTCACACAGAAATTCCAGAGGTATAATCTGAACATTTTGAGCTTGTAAGAGATCAGATGGATAAGTAAAACTCAGATACTTAAAAACTATCTTCAATTTCTCTTTTCAGGACGTGAAGCTAATAAACACCTAAAAAGGGGAACTATGCTTCTTAGCAGGAACGCCAGTGATGTTCTTTTGGAAAATGAAAATCTTTTTTAACAAATTCACAAACCCATCGGGAAATGCCAAACGAAAAAACGTTGGAAAATAGGTAAAAATCTAGCAAATAAAATTAGTGTTCATATATTTTCAAAATATTTCGGACATTTTTAAAGAAACTATCGATCTTAAATTAAAACCTTACGTACGATAATTTTTCATGGTTGGATTTACTGAAACTTTAGATATTTTATCAGCATATTTACTTAATTATTATTATTACTTAATTTATATTAATTATCATAATTCCGTATTATTATTTATTTTAATAGTAATCTCCTGTTTGTAATAATCTCATCTTTCCATTATTACTATTTTTGATGAAATTAAAATGATTTGAATGATCTAAGATTAAAAATATTGATTAAAAATATTTAAAGTTTGATTCCGGTATTGATTTAAATTCCTACCTTGCTTACGTTTTACCACTGACAAGAGCCATTTAATATCATTAAAGAAAATTCACGAACAACATATTTATTTTCTTTAAGAAGCTTTGGTCTTTACAAGCAACTACAAATTATAATAAGAAAATCTTGAAGAAAAATTTACAACATTGATGATTTGGCTACAACCATGTTTTCATAATGTATTTCGACTTTGCAATGGTGCTTTCTAATAACTTGATCCTCTCAACTTCATTTAATTAGGGATATCGTTTCTTTTCTCTATCGCTAGCAACAGACTCTTAGGTTGCAAGAAACCTTGCGCCAACTGGTACTCGAGTGGGACCTGAAAAAGAACAAGAATACAAGAATTCACAATGACAAAGACCAAAGACCATTAGTCTCGGACGAATATGGAATGCTCGTTAACTACAAATATGTTTCTACTCTTACCCTGTGGAATTCTAAATCCAAACAACACTAAAATTCATCAAAGATTGCAAACTTCAAATATCTGCTTCTCTTGCATTTCTAGTAACTGGTTGGGGTCATGTTCTTTCGTCATTCTTCCTAATAAGTGTTATAGTGCTTCGTTTTTGGATTGCTCTTTCTGTAGGCACACATATTTCACCATAGATTTTACTCAAGTCTCTTTCGATTTAGATATACCGAAAACACACATTTTTTGGAAGTAGTAATTTTTTACTTAACCAGTTTCGATGGCAATACCCGGCCACAACGAAGCACCAATAACAGCCATTAACAGATTTCGCAGATGAACAGTGTCAAGTAACCATCATCTTTAAGAGAGAGTTGCTGCTTCTGTTTGTTGCATGCGTAGTTACTGTTCTTGTGGTGGGCTGGTCTATATTGCTGGGGGGGGGGGGAGTTTGCCTTTTGTGGAGTTTGTTCTTTTCCTTTTTGCGTTGATATCGTCCTCTTTGTCTAAGAATAGTTTTTAAGTGTGTAAAAAATTATTATGTCGTTGTTACAGCAGAGTTTTTTGTTTCCTTATAATGCATATATTTTAACCATTCTAAATATTATTTGATTGTTCAAACTGTGGTATTGTGTGTGAATCACGTGTACATCTGAATAGTGTCGTTATATCTCTTGTTCATTTTATATCTTATTGATGTTCTTTCAACCTTTGTACGGTGAAATACGAATGCGAGCAAAGGACCCGGCCCACAACGAAGCACCAATAACAGCCATTAGGATAAACGACAGAACACGACAGCACCAGATGCAAATATCTTAAGCTGATAATATTTTAGGAACTTTAAAGCATTTCAAATTTAAGATTTCGCAGATGAAGAGTGGAAATCTATTTATTCTTAATTAGATAAAACCTTCTTATTATGCATATGAATAAAAAATGATCGTTTCAAAAGCAGAATGAAATTTGCGACCTTCAACGCCCTGTCACGGTAAATATTGAAACTGATGAAGATTAGGAATTTTTGGAAATCTGAATAGTAACATTCTCTTATTGCCTAACCAATCTAAAACGAATGTTTTATTCATCTCTTAAATTAAGGAAAAGTTTCATGTCTACTGATGAAATCGCTTACTGAATTCGATATTAATTTCAAAGAAGATATGAAGTCGGCAGGTTTTCTTCAATTAGTAAGAAAAATCAGTCTTATCTTCCTTTAACTTTAATATGAATTTAGTAAGTGATTTTAATATTGGCATGTTAGCTTTTGCTTTTTATTTCTTATGGCAAACATAGAAAGATAGGCATTTTCAAAAATACTTAGTGTTCACATATTTATTTCTTTGCGTTTTAATATCAGCTTTGCACGTGATTTTGCCACAGAAAAGTTCTTATCATTCCCCTTCTTCGAAGGGGAAAATAATGTTATAACCCTTATATTACTCGCATCTTCATAATCATTTATGTGGAAAATGATTCGTTAGGATCAACATCTCAAAACATTATCTTCTCCTTTGTAGTAAAGAAATAGAATTCCGTAATGGAAGAAAATCTACGACACTCCATACAATACAAATTTTTTCTGAGTTTCTCTGGTAATGGACTTTTTTTAACCTACCTGTACATAAATGCAAGTAAAAAAGGATGCAGAGAGGCACAAGTAATTCTTTTATATCAGTGCTACAGCGTATTAAATATACTAACCTTTGTTTCTGGGCTTTTGCAAAATCGGATGTATCTGAGAGTATTGGCGAGACACATCTTGACTTCCATCAAGGCAAATCGCATTCCCAAGCAATTTCTTGGTCCTGCTCCAAAAGGTAAGTAGGCATAGGAAGGACGATCCTTTTGATTCTCTTCTGAAAATCTGTTGGCCAAAGAAATAAAATTTAAGGCATGATATCAAAAAATAAATGTATAAGAGTAATGGAACATTAATGGAAACGAGACTGGTGTAAATTAAACCATATATTATATTACAATAATGCTTAAAAGTGAGGAAAATGAGTAAAAGAGTACATAATTCAAAATGCTTTTCAGCAACAGCAAATAAACTTAATAATCAGTTCTCAGGTTCAATAACAAAAAAAAATGCATTAAATATGTTACGACAAATGATTTATATAGAATTAAATGTCGTATTGAAAGGTATGATTGAATAACAGAAGTGTGATAAAAACGAAATCGTGTACTATGCATGAGTGCTGCTAGGAGGACGCAATTCTCAAACAGGAGCTATTGGAAGTAAGGGACAGGAGATGCTAAGAAAGCGTGTGATCACTCGTGACATCTAGGAAACTCATACAACGCGTTCTCGAGCTGTTCATAAGATTATGTGGCAATAAATACCCCAAAAGAACAGATCTGGAGAGTTATGCTATGGTAGCATCCTTTAATTCTTCTCCCTAGAGATTCCCACACAGACTCAATTTGATTCAGGTCTGGGACCTGACTAACCACTTTTATGAATATCTTCACCTAGCGACCACATGAGCGTTGCGGGAAACATTATCTTTCATAAAGATGAAACCAAGACTGAAGAACTACACGTCTTTATCGCTGAGCAGTCAGAGTGCATCCCTGAAAAGAAATAAAGTTCTGTGTGGCCAGGTATCGTAATGCAGTGATTAACAGTTCACGATCTATTCATCTCTCATTTCTCGACATAATTAAGCTCCATTTCTGGATCGAAAATTAACGCGACGAAAATTAGGTTCGGAATTACAAACGCAAACTGTACAAAAAATAGCAAACTATTTTAGCCAAGGGTGGCCAACTGTGGCACACATAGCTGTTGTTAGTGGCACTCGTACAGAGGATTTTGCTCTATGAAATAAAATTCGTCTTTGATAGCTTATGGATCTATCCCTAACCATACCTGCCATCCAAAACGGCAGGTGGGTAATAATGATGACGTTTAGGGGGATGAGGAGTCTATTGCATTCCCTGGCTTCTCAATTGTCTCCTGGTCATCAAACGATCACATAGACAAAGATCTGTGTCAGAATGTGCTGGTGTCGAAACACAGTAGTCATAGTGAGCGACTGTACCCAGTCACTGTTAAGCAGAGAACTGTGGTCAGTCGTGGTTGGTGGAAAAGTGTACATTTTACTAATTTTATTAAATTTACTAATTTTTTGACGAATAAAATAAAAATGCTTACCAATTAATACAGTTAACACGTTAGAGAATTAGAGTACTTTTTAAGTATTTATTAAGTAAACTTATTGAAATGTATAAGGCTATAAATATAAATTATCAATGTACTTATCCTTTCATCCTTTAACTAAGCTATAGTTATGGGGGTCAATTGTAACTGTAAATTACCAAATGTGTGATGTCAAAAGTATAAAAAAATTTCAAAAAGCGGATTACAGTGTCATTGTATGAATCAAAGAATATGAAAGAAATCCCCAATTTCAGAGGTATTACAATCCTCGGGCTTATAATATGCGTCCTGTTTGAGATTTGTAGCAAAAAATCAATAATAAATAAATAAAAACATCACATAAAATAAGATCCTACACTCCTCGCTATTTTGGTCAATTGGGGAGGACATTTGGGGCAAATACATCAAAGGGAGGCTTTGTGTATTTATATGGGTCGTGATCGTTTTCCCTTTGTCTACCTAGTTTCTCTTAAAGTGGGCACTCCTCACGTGAATTTATCACAAACACCATTTTTCCTTAGAAATAACTTATTGTGCTCTCCTTGTACCCATACAAAAATCTTACAGGCATGGCTTTCAGTTGACCAAGAACAATACTTGAGACGGCCCTATTATCAAAAAACACGACAGTCTGTCTTTACAGGGAGTTTGCTCTTTGGGCGGCAAACTAGCCAGTCTTTTCAACTAGCCAGTCTGCTAGAGCCAAGAAGCCTCTGGCGTCGTTTTTCCTGGTTGGAGAAGAACACATGTAGGCGATGGAAAAAATGATACCATTTCGGAGAGCTGTAAAACATGGTGTCTATGTAGGGGTGCGCATTGCAAGAATGTGGGCACGACACTAGTAGAGCCTAGCTCCTGCCCGTCGCTGCCGTAGTAATGGATCTGTAATTGTTGAATTCCACTACAATTGCATCATTTCAATAGTGGATATCAGGAATGTAGCCCACTATTCAATGAACTAGGATGCCCCTACTATAATATATAGTTTGTTAAAAGTTCAGTTGTGCTTTTCGACAAAATGTTAATATCTTACCTCTCAGGATCAAATTTTTCAGGATCCGGATAGAATTCCGGGTCGTGGTGAATGGCATAAATGGGGAAGCCAACGATCATTCCTTTTGGCACTGTGATGCCCGTGTCACCTAATTTGTAGTCTTCCGTTGCTGTTCGTTCTGCTCTGTTAGGAATAAAAGTAAATATTATGGCTATTTCAACAAATGAATAACTTGATAAATAACGAAAGACAGTCGTACTATACAGGGTCTTATAAATAAAGTACACATCTCTATCCAGAGCTGTTTGAAGCTCCTACAGCTGATGTTCAGAATGGAGCGAGATTCGATGTACATAGAGTATCCAAGATGCGCTAGAAAATGGAAACAAAAAATAATTTAATTCACATATCTTCCATCAGATGCCGGAGTGACACTCTGCAATATTTTCTGCATATCACGCACGGTTTTTCCAATATAAGGTCAGGTGTATGAACTGTCACAAGAGACAGAGAATGCCAACATAGCATGCCACGTACTTTACAAGGAATAATTGAAAAAAATTGAAGAAACAAAAATCTTGCAGATCAGGACGAAGGAGAAAATCAGCTCAGCCTGAGATGTTGACATTGTCGTTGTGGTTGTGTTCAGATGGAAGCAGCAACTGTTGCATAACAAAGGTGTATATATGCCACATGTCATGGGGAGGGAAATCAGACATAATATTCTCTCTACACAATATTCACATTTGGAGACACAGTAGCTCATTGCTCTCAATTTCCTGGCATGAATGGACATCAGTGACACTTGGCCATGAAACTTTCTTATAGGGTATGGGGTGAAGAGATCATTTCTGTTCAAATGGTCAAATGGACACTCTGACTTGCTTCATTTTGGAACCGGAAAATATACGTGATACAGGAGATCCCAGTGCACTCATTATAAAGGTCCAATATGATATGTTTTCAGAATCGCTTACATCACTGACCCATTTCTCTTTAAACGGCTACGATTAACCAGACCTGTTCTATCATTGGCAAGCTATCGATGTTAACCTTTAGACATCGACAACTCAAAACTCGGTTTCCTGTTAAAAACTGCAAAGCACTCTCTCATAACCCCCCTCTCCTGGAAAAGACCGTCAGCTGCTAACTCTCTGTACTCTGCATGTAGTTGTCAACAGTCCTTTCCTCTGTCATGATTGTGAAAACTGCCAGGAGACTGGTAGATGCAAAGCTGAGGGCTTGGTCCATATCATAGTTTGATAAATAGCAATAGCTTGACTCTGTACAAATGTCCTGCTTAACTGAACCTGGGTCAGATTGGAATTACCTGGAACGCGGAATGGCAATTCAGTGTAGTCAGTGATGAAGTACATTGACATCCCTCATTCCAAGTGACTCTAACCCGTCCAAAGTCCAGCCAGAGCTGACAGTGGTTTAGTTTCAAAATCAGTTTATGAAATGGAATCTGGGCATACAGTCTTTAGAAATTGTCGTAGTCGTGATGGGAACTTCTATGGAAGCAGTTACAGGTCATCAAATGGTAGCTATTGTTGTGGGTGGGTCTGATACTTTCCGAAATATGATGATTTCATCGACGACATTGCTGACGAATCATTCAAATCACTCATTCTACTGTGCGTCTGACAGCATATGACCCTGTGCGACTATCTTCTTGTGATGATTGGCGCCAACAATGTGCAACCGTCCTTGTATCGTGGCTCACATGAGCAGCAATACGGTGAATAGACCAATTGGATTACCACAGCCCTATAATCTGACCATGTTGAAACATATCCCTCTGCTAATATATAAGGTAGGCGAAAGTGTCGTTCTGGTATATTCTACACTTCGTCTCCTTCATAGCTTATACGAGGCAAATGCACTGCCTGAAGCATTCGGATTAGCTACTCAAATTTTGTCCTTTGACTCTTCACAGATACAATGTGTTTGTAATAGTAACGTAATAATTTGCATATATCACTGTTATGCGCTCACATGCTGATTCACATGCAAATGCTCTCACACTTTCAGGGTGGTACAATTGCAATATCATAAAATGCGCAATGATAATAGTAATGTCTTTGCGAAGAAGACACAGTGAAACATTTGAAATCTAAGTTGAAAAGTAATGTGTCTTTTAATTAATTGTTTAGTGAGTAATAGCGATTATTTCTTTATAAACTAACGGCAAACACTAGCCAGAGTGCTGCGAGAGCATCAGCTGTGAAGAAGTAGTGAAACTGTACTGCTGGATGTCGTAAAGCTACGTTATGCAGAAACGTTATGTTGGTTATTTGGAATTTTATGGCGCATTGGCAACTGAGGCCAAAATGCACCAAAAGAAATGTTATGATTGAGCGAGTTGAACTTCAGGATGTGCAAGTATACACTGATGATCAGTCGCCCAAAGCAGTTCATAATCACCAAAATAGTGCATCTAATAATAATAGTGTGGTGTTGAAATTCTGACCTGAATCAACAGAAGTTTTTCATGGACTGGACGACATCAACTGAAGGACAGAAAATTTATACAAATAGAAGCATTTTATGTATATACGCATACTGCACAGTAAAATAGCAGTGTTTGAATTTAAAATTCAGTTGATGAGTTGATGAAAGCTTTATTCATTTAAAAGATCAAGGAAACCCCACATCAAGGTTTGACATGAACTGTAATAGGAGTTAAAATAGTTGTTTAGAGGACTGTTTAATAACTATTAGAGATGAGTTCGTGCTCAATATTTCGAGGCTGCGCCATCCTGGGCCTGAACTATTTAAATAACTGATGAGCCCGAACTCAATTTCGGAAAAACATTTCTCTGTGCATCATATATATATATAGACATTCACTGAGATGACAGTTTATTAGGTACTCGTCACATAAATGGTTTATTCCAATACGTAATACGTCACGTGACTGTGGAGTGAAGTATAAATCAGACAGAACAGCTCTTCAAGTAAAAGTTAGAGATGAATTGAGCGTCAGAATGAGCAAAACAACCTGAGCGACTTTGAACATAGCATGATAGGTGGTACTAAGCATGCCTATTCTAGCATCTCACAAACGGTTGCCCTCCTGGGTTTTTCATGCACAATCGGTTGAAGGGTTTAACGAGAATGGTGCGAAAAGCAAATAACTACCAGTGATCGGCGATTCTATGGAAGAAAACATCTAGTGGATCAAATTGGTCAAAGGAGAATGGCAAAAATCCTGCAAGCGAACGGATAGGCCCTAACCAGGCAAATTACCGTAGAATTGAACAGTGGTGTGCAGAAGGTCATCTCTGAATGCACCACATATCGGACTTTGTCCCAAATGGACTACAACAGCCGCCGACTAAGTCGAGTGCCGATATTGTCAATGAAGAACACGAAAGCACGTCACCAGTGGGAACAGGAATATCGACACTGGACTGTTGAGGACTGGAGAAAGGTAGCCTGGTCAGAAGAAACGAGGTTCCTTTTGCATCATGCTGATGGAAGGATAAGAATTTGGAACAAGCAACATGAAGCCACGGTGTCATCTTGCCTGGTGTTAACAGTACAGGCTGGCGGTGGCAATGTGATGGTCTGGGGAATATTTTCCTCCACACATTAGGTCTCCTGATATCTATCATCTGAACAACATGACGCATTTGAACATTGTTAACATCTCAAAACCACGACGTATTTGAACTCATTGCTAAGCAAGTTCATCCCTTCATGGATAAAGTTTATCCTCACTCGGATGGACACGTTTAGCATGATAATGCACCTGCTCACAAGGCATGTATTGTTACTGAATGGTTCCAGGAACCTGTCGACGAATTTCCTTTGTGGCATTTGCCTGCACAATCCACAGATCTAAACTACATTGAACATCTTTGGGATGTGGTGGTGAGGGCTGTTCAGAAGAACTCAAACGACAGCGACTGACTTTATGGTGTATATAGGTAGACTGTGTTGCGTTCAATTTGCCACAACTGCGCGACACAATTATTTCCTCATGATAAAACATTCTTGCACAAAGCATCCAGCATCTTGTAAGTTCCTTTCGCCGACAAACTCGGGCTGTTCTGAAGGCCAAAAGAGGCAGAACACGTACTAGTTAGGTGTACCTAAGAAATTGATATCTTAGTGTATATGCAAAATTTATTATTTTATTCTTATATTATTAGATTTTATCATTTTATGGCAAAATTAAAGTGTTAATGATATTGGAAAGAAAAACATATTAGAACTACTTGCGAAAGCTAAACGTTGGTGGCTAACATCATTACAAATGCAAAGTTCATTCGTTTATTAAAAATGATCAAAAGTGCATGGTTAAAAGGTTAAAATTATAATCAAAAATATTTTATATTGTTTCTTATCTTTTTTTAAAATTACAAAAAATATTTGAAATTTAAATTAATCAGAGTCGGGCAAAGCCCGAGCCCGAATTCATCTATAACAGATGCAAATATATTTATTCTAGGACGAATTCAAATCTAAACTTTTTTTTACCAGCTATCAGGCTGTATCCTGTTGACCAGCTATCAGGAGATGAGAAATTGTTCAACAAAGCAAAATTAAATTATACTTATTTTAGAACAAAATTTCTGTTACCTTATCGCAGGTGGATAGATTCGCAGGGATTCTGAAATAACACGATTCAAATATTTCATGTCTCGGACGACATCATACGTCATCTCACCCTATATAGTAAAAAGGAAAATGAAACATGAATCTTTACAATATTATATAAACAATATAATCAGTGGTATACTGATTTTTTTATTATTATTACATTTTATTTAGGTAACGTAGCTATAGCAAAGGGAAATGGGGGAGAGGGGGTTTACAAAAATATCGATTTTATACTTTTTGCGAAATTTCAGTACGTATTCTGTTGATAGTAATGATGAGGTTAGGCAAAGGAGTTTGCAACCTCCTTTAAGCAGCATATTGTGCAGAGAGAGACTCCGCTGGTTTGGCCATGTTGCCCGTATGGATAAATATAGATTGGCGAATAGGGTTATGAACAGTGTGCCTAGAGACCTCAGAAGGAGGGGGAGACCTAGGATGCGGTGGGCAGACAATGTCAAACAGGACCTTGTTAGAATTGGTGTGCAGTGGGCGGATGCAGCAGATGTAGCTCAGGACAGATATGCTTGGAGAATTAAACTGCGTGGTCTGGTTGGACCTCCGTAGCCCATGGCTGCTTGAGGATGATGATGATGATTTCCTGTTTAAAATATTTTCCCCCTAATTTTGTGAAACTCGTGTAAAGTAAGTATTATTTACAAATTAATCCATAGCACATCATTGGTTTACTAAGCATTTAATCACTATTAGTCTGTTTAAGTATCATGATGACAATGGGAGTAGAAGAAAAATTGTCTTCAACTACATGGGATCCAAATCCACGACATTCTGACGGCACGTCAGGTGGCCTGACCACTGAGCTACGGGCCACTGATCAATCTTTCCTCTATTGCTGATTATTAAGCAATACACCACAAAGTCAATTACTGTCTTTTGAGATTGGATATAAGATATAGATAGTGCAAGATACTGCATTTGGAGATTCTATTCTTTAGAGATATTCCAGGCAGGTGCACATGACCAACCTCCCTGACTGATATGTTTTTGTGTACTGCAAGGCACTAGTGATAATACAGAAGTGAAGCAGATTGAGATTGGCTCAAAAAATGTCAGTCAGGATGAGCGTATTTAGTCATATGAACATACCTGGAAAGGCTTCGAATGACAATCAACAAATGCACTCAAATGACAGTGATTAACATACAATGCTATTAACATAACATCAGCAATAGAGGACAGATTGATCAGTGGCTGGTACCTTAGTGGTTAGAGTACTTGGCATGTCATCAGGAGGTCGTAGGTTGGGATCACACATGGCTCACGACAATATTTCCTCTACACCTGGGGCGGGAGTGACTCAATCAGTAGAGCGCCAGGTTCGTAATCTGCAATTCCTAGGTTCGAGACCCATCTGGGCCAGCGTTGAGATTCATCTACCTCAAAACGTTCCTCCCTGCCCTCCGTCAATAGAGGCCGATGGGCTTGGAAAGGCTGCTGTCCGTCAAAAGAGACGTTAAGCCATGGCTCCGTGTACGGAAGAGCCATCACCTGGGCACGTCAAAGCACATGCTGGATCCCCTCCCAATCTTCTCTGAGCCCTTCGGGTCTTTGTAACCTGGTCATTTAGCCCATCGTGTGCAAAGGAAGTCCCGTTCAGAGGTAAAACAACCCAATCTAATCAACTCCCATTTTCCTAGTGTTGTTTATAGTGATTAAATGCTGGATAAAATAATTATTATTATTCACAAATAAAAGGTTTTTCTCCTATGAGGACATGGAGGCGTGGGACACTGATGGCCCAGGATGCTACAGAGCCTCTTGCCTGTCCACGCCTGAATTTAATACTCTGGTGTTCAAATCTAGCACAATACTGGAATTCTCGATCTCAAAAACGCGACAATGAAACGCTATGAGATTTGGAGTGAAAAATGCTTTGCTATATGAAGCAATAGAGTGAGGCATAGAACAAACCATAGCATGATTTCCGTGGGTCGTGCAACACAATGACTTATCATACTGTTTACCAAGTTGGTCATAAGGTCTCGTGTCAGTACATCCCACCTTTTCTAGAGAGCAGAATGTGAGACCATGAGGGAATTAACGACTTCCAACAGATCTCTTCAACACATTTCACGCATGCTCTGTAGGATTCAGGTCCGGAGAGTACGCTGGCCATTCCATCAGTTGATTATCCTCTTCTTGAATAATTCATCGATTGTCTGAGTCATATAAGGAATGGCATTATCCTCTATCAAAATAAACTGGTGACCAACAACTTACTTGAAAAACTTCACATAAGACTGAAGTATATCGTTCTTATGCCTCCCACCAGTCAGAGTGTCTTTAGCACAGACTTGGACTGGTGGGCTGCTATTTGGCACAATGCTGCCCCAGACCATTCAACTACCACCATTGTATACCAGCAAAACTCACACCTGCTCTAGATCCATAGTTGACACCAATGGACTGGAAACGCCATCGTCCCACAGATGGGATGCAAAGCTGTGTGCGGGAGAGTCATACGCTATGCACGTTAAAGTGCACGTTGGATGGCCTTGACAGAAGCTATCATTTGTCTCTTAACAGCTGTCCAGTGAGTCCCTTCTCCAACATCTCTGAGCCCTTGGGGTCTTTGTGACCTGGCCAATTAGCCCATGGTATGAAAAAATGTCAGCTGAGAGAAAATTCGCTGCTCAGAGGTAAAACAACCCAACCCAACGACCACCATATTGGTGTTTCGCTCTGTCATTAACGTCTTGATAACGAGTTCGTTGTCCTCTCCTGGTCAAAACACGTCAAGAATCAGTCTGAAGAATATCGCGATTCGCCGATTGTTTACCATTTGGTCTGGGGTGTAGTCATGATGCTGTCTGCACCACATTAATCGTGCTCTCCAGTGTGAGAGATTCAGGGGAATATAAACAGTCGGCCGTCTAACATAACGCCCTTTCTGGAAAAGTCGTCTGTAAAGAGTGTTTCTCAAAACTGTTCTAAATAACTGCAGAAAGCTCCAGAAAAAAAATGTTTGGCTGACATTACCCTCTGACCTCGGGCTCTTAGCGCATGATAGTAGTCATTCTGCACTGTTGTCACTCTTGGAAACAGACAGACTAATGTATCTGTCTGCTGGAATTTTCTGCAAAATCTTGGAAGTGTTGACTAGGAGACTTTTGCTGCCCTAACCATATAGGTCTGGGATCGGCCAGAATCTAACCTATCGATTGCTCTGCTATATGTAAAAGCAGCCATGCGATGTCTTCTTAATTCCATACTGTTATAAAATTCTTTATCATACATAGAGTGCTCCGAGAGCATCTGCTGTCAGTAAATAGTGAAACTAGACTGGATGGCATAAATGAAATGAATAGACATCTTGATCAACAGTAATTGAGTGATGTAGAATCAGGGCCAGATTTTATAGCATCTCGGATTTGCTCTTCAAGGCAAGTACGCAAATTTTATTCGGTCAGGTGATTTTCTCAGAGGCGTACGATCTTGTTTATATTCCTTTTTTCTCGACATGCAAAGCATAATTTAATGATTTCAGCCGTTTGTGAGAGTTTAAGTTTTGACAACAATGTACATAAGTAAGAAAGGAAGGATCTGGGATTTGGATGCAAGGGTCTTATGTCGCTCCTTTCAGAATGCTAATAAAGGTAATGGAGACCAAAAATTAATAATCTTGTGCATATTTCACGTCTTTTTCAATAATTATTTTTAAAGCATCTAAAAAGACGGGGAAATATAGTAAATTTCGCTGTTGATTTTATGGGCTACACGTAAAGTCTCGATTCCCCCTCCTATACACTGAAGTGCCTTTCAATTACGGATAGGAGACGTTATCCAAATTCAATACAGCAAGTCCCGCATTTGCGCGCATGCCTGGCTGAAACTCTGGCCATATATAGCTGTCAGCTTTGGCTTCCCCAAGCATTCGTCGTGAGAAGCGTAATGGGAAAGGCACGGGATTTAGATGCATTTGACAGAGAGCAAATCGTAGGTGCCTGACGGATGGGATACTCGATCTCCGAAATAGTCAATGAACTTGGATTTTCTCGTACGACAGTTTCAAGAGTGTTCAGAGAATATGAAAATTCCGGCAAGAAAAAAAGCACCTGGACAAACTGCGAAGGACAACCAGCCTTGAATGAACGTTGGCTTCGCCGTCTGACTTCCATCCACGGACCGATAAGGGCCAGACATTATATGAAATCACCTCCCATGTAAACGCAGATTCCAGGCGGAAGTCAGTGAACGGACAGTGCAACGCTCACTTCATCGTCTCTGCTTTGGGAGTAGCCGATCTACGAGAGTCCCACTTCTAACTGCATGACACCTGGCTCAACACCATACCTGAGCTAAAGAACATCAAAATTGGGCCATCGAAAATTGACAACGGATAGCCTGGAGTGATTGAATCCCGATTTAAACTTCGTCACGCCGGTGGGAGACTGAGGGTATACAGTATTTTTTATTATTATTATTACATTTTATTTAGGTGACGTAGATATAGCAAATGGAAATGGGGGTAATATATCCTGGTACGTAGAATTCATGGCTGATCATTTACACCCATTTATGGCCATCATGCTTCGCAATGGAGAAGACGTCTACCAGTAAGACAACTGTTCAATTCGCAGGTCAGGTTGGGTACTGCATGGTTGCAGGAGCATTCTGCTGACTTTAAAATAATGAATTGGCCATCTAGAAGCCTATATTTAAATCCCATCGAAAATCTTTCGGATACCGTCGAGCAGAGTGTTCGGGTCTGTGTCCCATCAGTGACGACCTTGAGAGAATTGTGGGCAGCTGTGGAGGATGCATGAGTTACCAACGCTATGGAACATTTAAGCAAGATTGAGGAGTCCTTGCCTCGTCGTGTGGCGGTCGTTACCAGGGCCAGAGTGGGTCCAACCCATTACTAGGTTGCTATCTCTAATTCAATGGCACTTCAGCCAGGGAAGGGCTGTACGGAATAATATAGGGAAGGGCTGTACGGAATAAGATACAATCTTTCTCTGTTAATAGTATTGTAGTGATAGGTTTTTATACATACAATAATAATAATACAGTAATAATAATAATGGAGTAACAACATAAATAATAAATAATAAATAATAATATAACGAGAGTGTTAAAACCTCATTTGTGATCCTGATACAGTGCTTACTACAATGCTGAGGGATGATGCAAATACAATTCCACCGTCCAGGAAAGGAGCGGCTTCTGTGTCAAAGAGCGACTTGAATGCTCTAATAATTATGAGTCCAGGAAATCGAGAGCGTCGTCGCGAAGAACGCAGAAATGAAGCAATGAAACAGCAGACACTAGTAGTAACGAGGTAGGCTGTAATCAACAGAACCAGTTTGCTTGCCTAGCTGATTATTGCATACTTAGGAAATTCAGCTAGATTTTGATTAAGTTCACTTAAATGATTAAAATATCATGAGTTATTCAATATAGTAAATTGCATTTTTGAAGAAGAGTTTAATAGTATATTTTTTTTGAAAACAGATACCAGTAAAGTGCATAGCATTATTTCATCAGAATGTGAAAATTGCATTTTCAAGTCCCATGTGTCTTTTTCTAGAGAGCTGCTTCTGATTATCCTTAGTAAGACTTGCCTGTCAAATTTTGGTTAAAAAAATTGCTGCTTTATTTTTAGCAAATGTCAGACTTCAGTTGATTTATATGTTGCATTGAAGTTATTAGTTGAAGCGGAAGTAGCCTGACGAGTGGCTCTAAATTTAGCTGCCTTAGCTCCCACGTTGCAGCTGGTCTGAATAATTTCTCAGACCCCCCCCCCCTAGTGTCAGCGAAAGGATGGGAAAAGTTGGTAATAAAAGCAATTTCACGAAGTGCCAAAGGATGCCAAACTACTGATGTGACATTCAAAAAACCAAGTAGAATTTGATTAGAGGTACAGTGGCTCAATGGTACACAAAGGTGAAACGATTGCTGTCATCTCTCGATAACAGAGTGTAGCAACCTGATTGGGTGATCAATAATATTACCAACAATCTACGGAATCAGTGTGAACATTGGATCATCTTGCCTATGGGTACATCTTGAACAAGATGATATTTGAAATTTATTTCAGTATCTTAGGAAATTTCCGAACAAAAGAAGGATTAGTTATCAGAATCTTACATTTTTCTCGAAGACCTCGTCCACCTCCTTGATGAGTTTCTCTTGGCAATCGGGATTTACAGCCAGATTATAAGCACAAAAGGAAAGAGTGGCAGCTGTTGTTTCGTAGCCAACCATGAAGAAAAGGACGCATTGGGCAACCAATTCGTCTCGTGTTAGACCTGAGGAAGAGAAAGTGAAGTAAAATTATCAGAGATCTACTTGATGAATGGAACTCTGAAAGCGTATTTTGAAGCGTAAATTGTTAGAGTTTAAAAGAGGGGTATCAGCTATAAACAATTATAAACATTAGACAGCCTGGAGATAAAGGCATGAAAGGTCACCTCAGTGTTAAAAACATGGTGATTCAAAAGCAACTGAACACTTTCAAAAATTTATTACTCAGTAACTAGTTATATGTGAACATCTAGTATTTCAAAAATGAAAGATTATATAAATAACCCTGCTGGTTCCTTTAGATATTGGTTTGGACTACGTGTTTATATATAACCTATTTACTGAGTAATAAATATTTGAATGTGTTCAATTCATTTCTAATCTCTCTGTATATGTATACTCATTTTACTAGCGATTTGGGGAAGGCAAATATTTATGTAAAAGCAGATATTATGCAACTAACTTGTATGCTTTAAACAAGGAATCAAAATTCCTGTTTCAGTGGTAAAACACATTTTTTTCATTGAATTCATTCACATTCAAACTCATTTTCTAAAGGCAATGGTGCTAAATGGATTCTATTATGGTTTTTACAGATTTTGATTGCACGCCGATGCCAACGCAGTTTTTATTCACTTCGAGTCTGAATGTTAACTATATGTCTTCGATATTTAAATATTTGTCTTCAATATTTAAATCTTTGCATTCGATATTTAAATGTTTGTCTTTATCACTTACTCTCCTTAAGACATATTCATTGTTCATATTAGCAATGAAATGGTCAACTTACTCTTACTATAATCAATTTTGAAGATTTCTTTATTTTTTTCGCCGTGCCCCAAATCTTCCTCTTCTTCTTCCTCTTCCTCTTCCAGATCCAATATTTTAAACCCATCTATCTTTTCGTTGGCCTCCAAGTTTTCTTTGGCAGCATCCATCATCAGTTGTAAGAAATCGTTTCCTTTCTTCAAGAAATAATAAAATATTTTATGAACAAGCTAATAATTGGTAGGAAAAAAGTTTACCAAAAGTAAAATATAGTGAAATATATTGCATGATGATATTAAGACGGGACACAGCTTTAAGTAAAGCAATTTTGAAATTGACTGTATGCAATTGTGATAAAGTTCGTTTCTGAATAATGACAACACTGTCCAAAGAGAAAACTGCCTGATCACTGTCAAACATAACTTAATTTCAAAAGAGTTTCGGTGTTATTTCTTTAACGGGGTTTTTATTTGTTTGAGAAAAGTTTAAACTGAAAATGGTGTAAGTACTTTTATTGTTGAACACTGTTTTGAAAATTCATCATTTAAGCACTACATAAGTGAGTTTAAAAAAATCACCGAGACTGTCACAGTGTTCGACGTCAACAGTTTAGTCGATAGTTCATCGAATAGTGAGCAGTTTTCCTAAGATAAGATCTATATAAAGCCTCAACAATGCAATTATGCCAGAAGAGCAGCAACAGACGAAAAGTTTCAGAAAATTCATATATCGATTAGTCGTAGTCCAAAAATATCTGTTTGTTGCTTAGTTCTGCAGTTCTCAGGTTCGAGTCCCACTCTGGTAAGCGTTGAGATTTATTTCCAAAAAATTCCTCGCCCTGTCCTCGATCAGAGGGACAATGATGGGCTTGAAAAGACCACCGTCCGTCTGATGATGAAACGTTAAGCTGTGGCTCCATGTACGGGAGAGCATATTCTGTGCACGTTAAAAAAACACGCTGGATGGCCTTGACAGGAGGGTACCATTTGTCTCCCAACAGCTCTCCAGTGGGTCCCCTCCCCCCAAACCTGCTGACCCCTTGGGGTCCTTGTGACATGATCATTCAGCAAATTGTGCAAAAATAATGACGCTCAGAGGTAAAAAACCCAACCCAACCTTGGCTCTTCCATGGAATATCTGCAGAAAGTCTTGAAGAAAGGCTTTTCGTACCTTTGAAAGTTTACTAGATAAATGCTATCCATCAGTTACTCACTCCTGATTTGTACTGCTTTTCGTCATTGGTTTGAAAACGTTATTTGAACCGAGCTTAGAAAATTAAATTTCTTTGCTGATTAAGCGTGGTTTCATTTATCAGGACACGTAATTTCACAGAATAGTCATAATGGTCAGTCGAGAAACTTGACGCAATTCATGAAATTCACTTATGATGATTAAAAAGAAATTGATGCTTGTGTGCGATTTTGAGAAAGCCCATTACTGGGCGAAAAAACCATCAATTCATCGCACTAAATCAGTGTTTTCCGAAGTGGGCGATATCGTCCCCTGGGGGCGCTGGAACGACCCAGGGGGTCGGTAGTAGCCTCGGGTGCAATTGGGGGGCGGTGGAAGCATAAAGAAAGAAGGGAAGATAAGAAAATTTTGAAAACCGTTCGTACATGTTTCATCTGTTGTTGTGTAACATCGAGTAAAAGTCGTAGTGATTACTTTATCTTCCAAATAAACACATAAAATTATCCTTCGTTATCTTAATTTTCAGTGTGTAATGCGAATGTTATTATAGTTGATTTTAATAAATAATTTTATAATTTCAAGCTTTAAGGTGTCTTATTCACAAAAACATCTCTTTTTAGTATGTTGTAGGACGTAGGTAGAAATATAGATACATAAAGGGACGCAAATTTGTCACTGCATCTTTCTGTTTGTTCGCTTAAAGAAGGTAGATTTCCATGGGGGCGCTGAGTAAATTTTTTTCTGAAAAGGGGGCGGTAGGACAAATAAGTTTGGGAACCTCTGCACTAAATCAAATTGATCCTCAAAGATTTTATTCAGCAGCTGGATGATGAGGAGCTGAAGATAGATTATTTTCAACAAGATGGAGCAAATGTTCCCACAACTGAAGACACCCTGATTTATTTGCGTAAATAATTTGATTGAATTCCGAAATACTGTGGCCACTCAGATCACCTAATTTGATTCCTTGTGACTTTTATTTATGCAGATTCTTAAAGGGAACTGTCAGACATTATCATCCTCGGACCATCACTAATGCTTGTTAAGAAATATTCTCCTACTGTTTTGAGAAAAATACGTCTAATCAAGCAAAACGGATTCAGGTAAGTTTACTCGCAGATGGAAAATATTTTCAAACACTTCTTGTAATGAATTATGCTGTAATCTGATAATTTGGATAGGTAAAAATTGTTTTTTTCCTTCCTAAATGGGAGAAATTGTTTCGGGTTCTTCGGGTTCCGTCCTTTTGGAACGTTTACATTCTGGTCTTACAGTTCAATGCTTTTATTACAAGTGAACTGTTACTAATGAACAACAACAACAATAATATGCAGATAATTTTAAAGGATAGCTAAGATGTTCAAGTGTCTTGTTGCCCCGACACATTTGAAAAGATAGAAAAAAGTCAAAAGCGGTACAAAATCGAAACATGCACAAAAAAAATACATGTTTGGAAGCTATTAGGAAAAAAATTTCCGATAAACTACGCAGACGAAGAGAAGCATAAAATATGAAGTTGAATATTTTAATAAGTTAAACGTAAATTGAGGAATATGCAAAATATACAAATCAGGAAAAATATGAACAAAAGAATAACAGTAGATGTTTGAACAGAAAAAAAAATAATTATCGAATCATTCTTAAATGTGACTAATCATGACCCGTGTTGTTTTGTTGTTTCACCTAAAGATAAATACACTGAAATAAGGTATACCTTCATAATGTGGTATACCATGATGGACATTTCAAATTGTATGTGATATTTATTCAAATGACGGTTCTTACGATTTGAAACCTTTTACATCATTAGAGGGTTTAGAAATGAAAACATTTTTAAAACCTTTTGTCACTTCCCAAGTCACAAGGTTTTATTTGGTATAAAAAAAATCAATTGGTTCTCTTAGTCTTAAGATAAACAAGCACACACAATCACAAAAAATATGACAGTAAAAACATAAAAGGTATCTATTTTATATTCATTTCAATACAAATATACATAGATGAAGCATCACTTACTATGCCTCTCTTTTTCCTCTCCTCTACGACTTGAAGCGTGACGTCACGAAAGAAATTCGATGCTTTTTTGTCAAACGCTTCGAGCCGTATAATTTTAAGTATAATTGGATGCAAAAGAACTGAAAATGAATATCATAGAGTAACAAGGTTATAAATTTCAGAAACATTTTACACAAATAGATACATTTTCTGATCCTTTTACAGGGTAATAAGAGTGATATTTTTATCTTTTTAGTCATTAAGGAAATTTCGAATTGTTCTATTGGGTTGCTTTTATGAGTGAAGGAAGAACGTGGCGACAGAAGGAGGCAAATATCTTTATTACAACTCTCAATAATATTTGGAACACGTCCAGTTTAATTTTCAACGCCAACCCTACACCCCAACCCCAGGAATGTAGCATTTCTCATCAGAGATTTTTATCGAAACATAAAATTTATTATCAACAAATATTTTTTTCAATTCTGACTTTTAGCATTATTTTTGACATAGAATGTTACGGAATACGTGTATTAGATAAGTTTTGTTACGCGAATTGCCAGTTTCTTTCTTAAGAATTAGTAAAAGAAGGATGAAACATAACGATTGTGTTTCATCATCATCACCATCATCACCACCACCACTTCAAGCAGCCATCGGCTACGGAGGTCCAATCTAGTGGATTGTGCAATTTAGTTCTCCAAACACATTGTCCTGAGCTACATCTGCTGCATCTGGTAATTGCAGACGAATTCTAACAAAGCCCTGTTTTGACATTTCCCACCACATCCTAGATCTTCCTCTTATGCACTGACTTCATTCTGAGGACTTTAGACACACTGTTCATAACCCTATTTGCTAATCTATAGTTATGCATACTTGAAACATGACCAAACCTACGGAGTTTTTCTCTGCATAATTTGCTGCTCAAAGGAAGTTGATTACTCCTTTGCCTAACCTCATCATTACTGTCGAAGTTGAAGCATCTAATACCAAGATACTGCGATAAATATGTAGAACCTCAGGTATCAAATTTCCTGCTTATTGGTATAAAAAGGGTCAGGCTTCAACGCCATAACTAACTTTAGATTGGACTAAACGATTATAAGCCTAATTTCAGTCTTTAGATTATAAGACTAATTCTTTACGCTCTCCATAGATTCTTTGTCCCAGCAGCAATCCCTATTCTTCTGTTTATCTCATGCATCAAGGGTGCAACCATTCAGATTAACTGAACCCACAGCCTGACTGACCAATTTTCATCACTTTTTTAGTTTTCTCTCTGTTTATCATCAAACCTACTCTACTACCAGTCTCAACAGCTGTAATGCTGTTGAGACTTAATTTCTAAAAAAAATCGTTTCCAGATATTTTTTCTGAATTCTGTAATCACACATAGTGTGCATATATGTTTTTGAGCGACTGTACCTGAGATGACCTTTCATCAGGATTATTCGAACTAGTATGAACGGTTAGAGTATGATATGCACCATTGTTTGCCAACCCTTAGATATATTTGTTTTCATTGAAAGGCGCCTCTAAGTCCAGTGCCAGAATTCAACCAGATCAACTAGTAGCATCCAACACTCAGGAAAGAATCAGTGAATATGTACAAAAAATACGTAGTTATGTACACTATTAATATGTTTCAATTTCTCATATATAGTGTAGAAATTGTTTATCCTTCATGGAAAAAAACTCCATTTCTTTTTGCCAGAAAAAGTTTTAAATATTTCTAAACTCGAAAAAATGGATTTTTTTTCAACGTTTACCTGTCTGCTAGCCTATCATCTGAATGATAAATATTGAGAAGATATTTGATATTTCCCTAACCTCTGTCTGAAGAGGATTTCGATTCCGGAAATGATGATTTTTACAAATATCATTTCAACAGTTTTCATTTCATTTTACTTTTACAAAGTTCGTTCACAAATCTAATTGCCTGGGGCCTTGCACGCATATAATCTTCAACCAGCATAGGCTAAGGTAGTCATAACCGGCCAAAGTAATAAAGTTCTTCAAATAACTCGCAAATCCAAATCAATAGCTGCTATCTTTGAACACTGCAGGTTAATGGAAAGTACGGCACATACTAAATACGTTCATTAAAGTTTATCTTCTTAGAAAGTTTCTACTTCAGTTGTTTACAGAGACATATGAAAGAGGATTAGTAAATATATATATTTATTATGAAAGACTGCTTTTTGCATCGATTAACAGCATATGCATATGAAAAAGTTTGTGAAGTGAAGTGTATGTTATTGCTCCGCTAATTTTAGTTTCTAATAGAAATTGTGCAAGTACACTAAACTTTGATAAAGAATAGTAATTATTATTTTAATTGGGCTTGAAGATGAAGTCAGTGCATGAAAGAAATTTTAAATCATAGAATGTGATGACAGAAAAAATTTACTCCCTTGCCCAGCTCTAACTTTTTACCCTATGTATTTTTTTAGAGATGCATTAGAAGCTCTGGCTCTGTTATTCGCTGTCTGCAGAATTAACTTTCCTCTCTCAATAGCGCATTACGGCATGAATGATTTTTTTAATGTAAACGTTAATCGCAACTAAGATTGATTAGCACCTTGTCAGTGACTTTACAATTTACAGTAAATAGGGGGAAATCTCAAAAATGGTACTTCAGAGGAATTAAATGGGGTACCAGGGGAACTGGAGGAATTCAAATTTAGAACTCACTATGAGCAGATCAAAATCAAGCATGATATTGCTGGGGTAATCTCAGTTATGGGAGTTGATAGCAAATGAAGTGGGAGGCTCAAAATGTCAACTTGATATAGGTGAGGGAGCTTAGATATTGAATTTGAAATCGAGGGTAAAACGATGGCTCAAAAGTCAAATGACATTGAGGGAGCGAAATTGAACTTGACAGAGATCAAAAGTAAAACTGTCTCTGTATTTTTTTATCAAAAGTATCAAAGTGAAAGATCAAAAGTGTACATGTCACTGTATTTTTTATGTTTCTCACACTATAAAAAATTCTGCATTTTAAAGAATTTGAAATTAAAATATTACACGAAACGTTTTAAAATATATATTAAAAATACTAAATATTGTAAATATTTGATGGACTAACACAAGTATTTATTTATGGACACCCTATCCATATGCAAAATTAAATCTAAAATACTCAATTATTATTATAAATTGCAGAATAAAATTATATCTGAATGATTTTTATGAAATGTTTTTTAACCAGATACAATTTTTTTATTTATTTACTAATGAAGTTATTAAAAGGTGCAAGCATGCTATACCCCCCACTCAATAGCCACTGAGCTTTATAGAATAATGCTCGCTGTAAAACTTGCTAAGTACCATTCCATAATTAAAATTTTACACATCTGCATTGCAGTTGAATGTCTGTTTCAGATAGAATCTCAAAGCTAACTGCTTTTGAAGAGGGGCGGGTGTGGCTTAGTCGGTAGCATACCAGCGTCTTAATCTGTAGTTCCCAGGTTCGAGTTCCACCGGGTCAGCGCTCTGATTTTTCTCCGCAACACATCGCTGCCTTTGATCAGTAGGTGACACCGATTGGCTTGGAAAGGCCGCAGTCCGTCGGATGGGACGAAAAGCCGTGGCCACTTGTGCGAGAGAGTCATACTTTGTGCACGTTAAAGAACAAGCTGGATGGCCTTGACGAGAGGCTGTTATCTGTCTCCTAACTGTACAGTGGGTAACCTTTCCCCAAACTTCTCTGAGCTATCGGGGTCCTTGTGAACTGGGCATTTAATCTATTGTGTGCAAAAAATGCAGCTCAGAGGTAAAACAAGCCAACAACGCTTTTCCAGAAACATTTATTTCCAACATTTCTTTAGCAGCGTGTCGTGGTTCATCACAGAACTAACTAGATGGCATGAATTACTCGATGGTCTTCGGTCCATATCGAAGATTTTAAAGTGACTGTTTAATTTTGTTATTTGATACTTTTCCAAATATTCTCCTTCATCAAAGTACAGTGCTCCTGGATGCAATTAATGTTTCGATTTTTGTCAATGTAAGTTAGCAGCTTGGAATTCTAGCCTCTTCATCTTCACCATTCAAGTTAATTTCTTAAAAAGACATTTACATTATTTTATTAGTCAACTTGCTTAACGCATTTGTAATACACTTATTTTTGAAAACATTGTTCTTCTCGTAATATATTTATATACGTGAATCATATTTATACTTTTCTTGACTGGAGGAACAATATTCCATATTTTCATAGGTGCTTAGTTTCAGGCCGTCCTGGTGGCTGAGTAGTTAGGGTACTTGGCTACTATAAAGACCTGGGTTCGACCCCTGGCTAAGACATGGATACTTGTGTTGTTCTTCTTCTGTCTCACCTTCCTCGTGGACCTTCTGCTATGGCGTATAAATTGACAGGCTCTCTATTAGAATTCTGTGACAAGCTGCTGTTTGAGGGACTATTTTATTTCAGTTTGAGTTTACGCAATGTTTTTTTTATAAGCAGAGCCGTCCCGTGGCCGAGTGGTTAGCACGCTTGGCTACTTATCTAAGGGACCTGGGTTCGAGCCCCGGGTAAGGCATGGATGTATGTGTCCTGCCATCCTCTCAGATCTCCTACTGTGGCATATAAACTGTCAGGCTCCTGTCAGACCTCTGTGGCAAGCAGCTGCTTGAGGGGGTATTTATTATTTATTTTTTTATTTTTTTTATAAGCGTAAACCCCGCAAATAGCAAAGGTAAAAATATAATATATTTTAAAATACTTAGTAAATAAATTTCAGATTCCAAAATTTTACTTGTTCTCTTTTAATTGCACCTATTAAAGATGACTTCGGGTCCCAACTTTGTCGGACTGAGCTGAAATCCTCCCGAGAATGGCAGGACTCGTATCACTCAAAATTTAAAATTCTAATCTTTTTTGAAATTGTGAAAAAAAATCTATCAACGCTATATTATGATACTCAAAGGTTTTCGGTTTCTATGAATTATTTCTAGTGCGTTTTGTGCTAAATAATATTAAGATTTTAATTTCGCCTACATATAATAATTTTAACTTTTGCAAAAGAATACAATACAAAGAATTTAAAAATTGTTTAGACACCTATTTTTCTGTAGATATATTTTGCGATATGTCAGAGAAAATGTTTTCTCCTAACGGTGTTTACTAATTATCAAGATGGTTTAGGCCTGAGTTCAAATAATTTCGGTCTCGGAAAAATCGGGTTGAAGCATTTGAGCTCGAACATCTTTAGTAGTTATTAATACTAAATGGAATATAAATTGAAAACGAAGCAATTTAAAATAAAAAAGTCACTTTACCTGGGTCAGACCTGGCTAAAGCCTGAGGATTTCTCTATATCCCCTTTGAATTAAATGCTCATACCCTAAGATCAATAGCTTAATACTTACTTAATAATTTATATAATTATATAATATTTAATATTAATATTAATACTTAATATTTTATTAATCATTATCAAGTTACATAATTGGAACATTAATACATATCCAGCATAAGTCGAGACTTGAGTACTGGATGATACAAGTCATTATGACATAAAACAATCTATATTTATCACTTTCAATAACAATAGTAAAAATGTCAACTGCAATCGTGGAGTTTCCTTTACGTGTGTATGTGTCGAATACTTTTCAATTCATCAGAAAGCTCATTATACATTTTTGGATCTATGTAGTCCGTATTTCATATAGAAAATGCTTCCTTTGCAGGTGGTACAAGTACTTTTTGTTCACTTTGCCTTAATGGGATATAAAAAATTTTCACTACGAAAAATCAATATTCCTATGGACATGTTCTATTACAGAATCTTGTGGCAATTCAATAACTACATTGTCGATTTAATTATTTTCATCATTCGTATCGGCTCCTTAAAATAGAAAATCTAAAAAATTTAACGTTTACCCGATCTGACGAAAAGTTTATAACTCTTTTGATTTCCTGCAGCATTATCCTAAGGTAGTTTAATTTACATCGGCAATAAAGCCAAATTTCCATTCCTTGGGAAGCACTTCTGAATCCTCTTATAACATAATTTCATCATTGATCGTTCAGAGCCATTCGTCTTGAATGAAGAACTTTCAAATGGAAAGAAATGTAATCATTCCTTAATTTCAATTTTGAACACAAATATTATTGTAAATGATCACCTTATATAAATTGCGCGTTTCGGAAATACATAGACACGAAATATTTCACATTGAACCGACAAAATACAAATGTAAAGTGAAAAAAATATCAAAATGTATTTCATTTGCAACTTACAGAATAAAAAGATATTGATGTTATTTGAAAAAGCATTCCTGGCATGGCTGACAAAAGGGTTGTTGGTGTCATTGTGAGAATCGATTTTTGTGGCAAAAGCACTGCTGGCGATCACATCCATCGTAAATGCTCCGAATATTCTACAGTGTACAAAAGAAATTTTTTCATCAGTAAACAATAGTCTTTAGGGGAAACATCATAATGACAGAATTATTCAAAAAGCATGCAATTTAAATGGCATTCAATTTAAGAGTGAATACCTGATTTCCGTGTTTCTTTTAACTTGCTTTAATAAATGAGCTAAAAATGAGCTTTGTCGTTTATATTGCTACAAAAAGTTTTTTTGAAAGTTAGGGTGTTTGAATATTATTTTCCATTTACACAACATGGAAGTGTCACAGAACTTTGATTATTTAGAGTAATTTGCTTATTATACACACATACGTTCATAATCCTCAAGCAGACAAGGGATACTGAGGTCTAACTATACTGTGTAATTTAGCTCTCCAAACATGTCTGCTCTTAACTGCAGCTGCTCATTTGGCCACTGTACGCCAATTCTAACGAGGTTCTCTTTGGCATTGTCTGCCCACCGCATCCTAGGTCTCTTCTTATTTCTGAGGCCTTTAGGCATATTGTTCATAACTCTATTCGTTAATCTATGGTTATACGTAAGGGCAACATGGCCAAACCAATGAAGTCTCTCTTTGCACAATGTACTGCTCAATGGTGGTTGCCGACTTCTGTGCATAACCTCATCATTACTTAAAACGTCAAACCTCTTAATGCCCAAAATATTACGTAAGCATCTACAGTCAAAGGAATCAAGCTTCCTGTTATCTTACGTACAATGGGTCCAAGTTTCACTACTATAACTAACTTTACACAACACAAAACTATTATACAGCCTAATTTTAGTATTTAGATGTATATGCCTATTTTCCCACATTCTCCACAGATTCTTAAATGTCCCAGCAAAAATTCCCATTTTTTTGTTTAACTCTTACTCTGGCATTGTCTGCCCATCTTACTCTGGCATTGTCTGTTTATTTCCACTATCTGTTACACAATTTCCGAGGTAATTAAAAATGAAACATTTGATCAAGTTGCAACCATTCAAAACATTTGAAGCACAATCAGCCTGATCAATTTTCGTCACTTTAGTTTTCTTTTTGTTTATCCCTACACCTACTCTTACAAGTCTCATCAATAGCATTAATGAAAGAGTCGTCTCATCAACATCATTTGTCAAGAGAGGGCTAAATCATTAGGATAATCTAAATAAAAATTTTGAAATCTCTAAACCACTTAAGGCCAAAATCTTCCTATTCCAGGGAATTTTGCAAAACATAATAACCAAACTAAAGGGAAAAGGAGACAAAATGCACTCTTGTCAAAATTTTGCCACAGCTTTATCATTTTTCACTCATGATTCTGTGTTATTACAGAGTCATCATTATGCAAATTAAGGTGTGCCATACGGTCTCACCATCAACCGCAAATTATGACGATCAAGTAGTAAAACAATATCTTTTATGAAAAATGTAAAGCTAGTAACCAAAGTTCTCTGAAATTATATACATTTCTCAAGAATCTGCCTAAATGAAAATATTTGGTCTAAACATCCCTTACCACTCCTGAATCCAAACTGTTCATCGCGTAGTTGTTCCGACAACCAAATTCTTAATTCCATTAAGCACAATTATGAAAAGAAATAGACCTATTTCCCTGTTATTATTAGAAGAGCTGCGATATTTTTTTTTAAAATATGGATAACAATAGTTCAGGTAAAAACTTTAGGAGCCAACACCATTATCATTAAATATATTCAAAATTTTAATCATCCAGGTAATCACAGAAACATTCCAAGTTCTAATCATTTGAGCAATAATTTCAACTACCCCTAGGGATTTATGAAGTTCTAATTTCGAGATAGCAAAATTATCTTCAGATTGTGATATAGTTCTAGCATTATAGCCAGTAATCCATCTATCCTTATTATAAACAATGGAAGCAAAAACTAACGACATTGTGTACAAAGTCTCTGAAATGCTCAGCCCACCTACCCATGACAGAATCCTCATCTTCAATATTCATATCATGTTATTCCTTAATCCCTGTTTGCCAATATATTTCTCCTCCCACAAAACATTAACTATATGGCATAACTCTCCATTATTGTATTTCTATTTGCTTTCTCTGTTTTATCAGAGAAGCTTTAGTCCATTCTTCCTCAACTTCACGAGTAAGTAAATCACGACTGGCATAATGACTAAGCAATTTATCGTGATAAGTTTTGACTATATTTGGATCTTTCGAAATTCAAATTTTGCCAACTGAGCAAATAATGTCTCTGTCACGTTTTTTTTTGTTTTTACCTAGATTTTCGCTCCGTGGTGGTGGGGGAGGCAATTTTCATTTGAATTCAATTTCAGTCAATTTTCATTTTTCTCCTGCATTTTGCCATTTGAATTCAAATTTTGCCAAATAACCATGATTTTCACAGAAATAATCCCAATATTTACATGTCGTCTGAATTGTAGCAAGTCGGTGTGAATTTTCCCTTGATTTGCCCAGCTCTCCTTAATTTCATAACCAATCCCAATCTTTACATGATGAAGAACTTTCACTTACCTTCTTCAATGAAAACCAAAATCTTTCAGATCTTGATGACACCAAAGTAACTGACTTTTTTTTAATCTTTTTAAGAAAGGTGTTAAAAGTCGCTACACAAAAAAAGGTGACATTATTGTATTTCCGGACATTGAAGCTGACTTGATTAAAATGCAACAAATTGATAAAATATTTGATGTAAAAGTAGATTCTAGAATTCCAAATAGAGGTTTCACAATGGGAATGCTGGTAAATGCTAATGAAAAATATACAGATGACTCTCTCCTTCAATGCCTTCAGAAATATGAAGTTTACAAAGTACGACGCATGTGTAGGTATACTCCTAATAACGCAAATGATGGATATTTAAGAATTCCCACTCAAAATGTTGTTATATATTCAACGCTTAACAAATTACCTAATTGTGCTTACATAGGCTTCTCATATTTTAATATTACTGAATATTTTGGATCCCCATTTCTATGTGGAAACTGTTTTTGCTGGGGTGATGTTGCCTACAATTGTAGAAGTCGAGTACGCTGCAAACGATGCAGCGGTCCTCATTCATATAAAACATGTAATTCTAAAGACTTAAATTGTCCAAACTGTGGAGGGGCCCATCCGGCCACCTACTTTGGTTGTAAAATTAAAAAAATTGCCTGCATCGCCTTGAAAATTCAGCAAAAAATGCAATGTAGCTGGTCAGCTGCATTTCGTCAGGCAAAGATGAATGCAGGCCTCTTCCAGATCCGTGTAAACCAGGATTACAAACCGCCTGCCAGCAAAATTTCTCAACATGATAAACAGGACTCTGACACTGAACTACCTGATGATGATGAAAGAATTTCAACTATACATAATATTAAAAAGCATAAAAAACCATTCTTACACGGATTTGACAACTATATCGATGATACTACAAAATCTAATAATATGAAAAAAACTCAGGAAAAAAGAACTATGTATGAAACAAATCTTTCACAACCTTCAACTTCATATTGTGACTATTCTAAACGCCAAAGTCATCCACAGAAAAAGATGAACATATCCTACAATCGGATAAAGACAAAAAAAGTTATGCAGAAATCACGAAAATGAAACAAGCTAAAAAAAAGAAAAAGTCTCCTAAATGTGTATCTTCACTCTCACCAGAGGACATTGCAAAAGAAACCGACTCAGAACATTTCACTGCAAACTTGATAGTGGACTTAATACTTCTTCCGTTAAACTTTATTTGTCACTCTGTCGAGGAGTTTACCTTAATTTCGGATATCCTCCAACAGTTCAAGAAATAAGCAATTCAATCTCCTGCAGTGGAACTGCAGGGGATTGATGTCTAAAAAGGAAGATATTGTTGTGCTATGTAAATACAAACATATTGACATTTTTGCCTTGCAAGAGGTTCAATCTAAAAGAACTTTTAACTTTCATAATTATTTATATTATCCTTTCTTTTCTCCACATAGTAATAGTGGAATATGTTTTATTATTAATAATAATATTAATCATAAAATTCTAAATATTAATACTGATAACTTCAACGTTGAAATACTTGCAGTGCAAGTTTTAATTAATAATTTATCTATTTCCATTGTCAATTTATATAATCCAGGTATAGTTTTACCTGAATCATTTTTTAAAAATGTAATGTCTCAAATCCCAGAACCCCATGTTCTTCTGGGAGATTTTAATAGTCACCATGCATCAAGGTACTCATGTACTGTTAACTATCCAGGCATCCATTTGAGTAAATATATTGCAAATTCTAACTTGGTAAACTTAAACCCTAAAGAAAGAACTCATGAGAATCCAAACAACCAAAGATTTATTATTGATTAACTTTCATTTCTACTGAATTAATAAAAAAAATACCCC
Source organism: Ryuthela nishihirai (assembly GCA_038380435.1). Lineage (NCBI taxonomy): Eukaryota > Metazoa > Arthropoda > Arachnida > Araneae > Heptathelidae > Ryuthela > Ryuthela nishihirai. Next base: position 14,260,941 of record JAWZYU010000004.1, read on the forward strand.
CTCAAGTAGCTGCTTGCCACAGAGGTCTGACAGGAGCCTGTCAGTTTATATGCCATAGTAGAAGGTCTGTGAGGTTGGCAGGACCTCAGCAGAAAAACGACACATACATCCATGCCTTACCCGGGGCTCGAACCCAGGTCCCTTAGATCAGCAGCCAAGCGCGCTAACCACTCGGCCATGGGACGGCACTGAATTAATAGATACTTTAAATTGGTCACTGCTTCCAGATACTAGGGGCAGTGACCACCACCCAATTTTAATAAAAACATACTTTAATATCAAATTTAAACAACTAATTTATCTCAACAACTGGCAACTTTTTAAAAATATTTTGGAACAAAATTCCCCTTATGAACATTCGTTAGATTATAATAGTTTTATCTCCCAAATTTCAAACTTAACTCAACCTGCTTTTCAAACCACAATTAACAAAAATCCTAAACTCAATGAAAACTTTTAGTTTATGAATAAACTTATAGCACTACGTAAAAAGGCTGAAAACAAAGCAAAAAATCTAGGGATTTTACAGATATTAATAATTTTAAGAAAATAAAAGGATTAATCAGAAAAAAATTAAAACAGATATATAGAGAAAATTGGATAATGATAACAAATGAATTAAATACTACATCACAAAAAAAAATTTATGGAAAATTTTTAAAAAAATTAATTCAATTAAAACTCAAAAATTACCTTTTTCACAGATTGCTATTACAAATAAAATTACTTTAGGACAAACAACTGATTTATTTGCCGAAAACCTAAAAATTATACAAAATGTAAAATTCACAAATAAAGAAAATAACTTAATTAAAAATATCAATTATAAAATTAAAAATCTTAAGCAATCTTATACAATATTGGATCAACCGTTTACAATAAATGAATTTAATTTTGCTTTTAAAAAAATAATTTAAAATCTGCACCAGGAGCAGATTCAATTTCAAACAAATTTTATACAACCTTCCCCAAAATTGGAAAAATAAACTTTTAGATATTTTCAATTTTATTTGGAAAACTCATGAACTCCCACTCTCATGGAAACATGTTTTAATCATTTTTATTCAAAAACCTGGAAAAGATGCCATTAACCTAAATTCTTACAGATCAATTTCATTGCTATCAAATCATTTTAAATTATTTGAGAGAATCCTATTTAAACGTCTTAATTGGTTTCTGGAATCCGGAGAATTTTTTCCATCAACATTCTTTGGATTTCGCAAAAACTGTTCAGCAAAAGAAAATATTTCTCTTTTACTTAATGATATTAATATTGCTAACAATTCTAAACAAACTTTATTGGCTGTTTCAATAGACTTTTCACAAGCCTTTGATTCAATTTGGATCCATGGACTTTTATTAAAATTATTAAATATCAATCTAAGCTCAAACTTTATACTTTTCCTCTCTAATTTTCTACTACATAGAACACTACAAGTCAAAATTGGAGATTTATTATCAAAAACGTATATTATTACGCAAGGTTTATCCCAGGGATCCATATTGTCACCAACTCTTTTTAATTTTTACATTCATGATATTAAAAACATATTTTTAAACGATATTTCATTTACAGGGTTTGCTGACGACCTTATTTTTTGGTCAACAAATAAAAATGAAAAACTTTTAAAAAGGAATTTACAAACACAAATAAAATTACTACAATAATATTGCCAAAAATGGCATTTGGAAATTAATGTTAAAAAATCATTTTGTATCCCCTTCTTTAAAAGACGAAAATTTATTCCTACTTTTACTTTACAAATTAATAAAGAAAAACTTCCTTTATTCTATCAGGGAAAAATTTTAGGAATCAACCTTGACTCCAGATTGAACTGGAACTCTCATTTGGAAAAAAATTATAATTCTGGTCTTAAATTAATAAATTTTTTTAAAATTCTTTACCTTTAAAAATGGAGGAGCAAATAAATTCTTTCTAATTACACTTTATAAAAATTTAATACGTTCTAAAATCGAATATGGACTTGAATTTATTCAAGGTGCTTTAAACACAAAATTAAAAAAATTAAACTCAATTCAAAACCAGTGCATTAAAATTGCACTTGGAGTACCGAAATTTAGTCCAACAATTTCTATTATAGCAGAAACGGCAATTCCACCCTTTGAAATTCGACAAAAATTTTTACTTCTAAAACATATTCTTAGATTACGTTGCAAACTTCCTAACCATCCCTTTTACAAAAACTTTAATAATAATCCCTTAATTAAAAATCTTCAAAATGATATAATTATACATGAATTTTTTAATGTAAATTAAGCACAATTATTAAAAGGAGACTTGCCAGATCTAATACCTGATTGGTGTTATGAAAAACCCGAAATGTTTAGTGAAATTCCTCTAATAACATCTAAAATGAATATTCCACCTGAAGCAGCATTAAGAATTTTTAAAAATTTTCAATCAGAAAAATATAAAAATCACCTCAACATTTTCACAGATGGATCTGTACTACCAGATAGTGGATCCTCTACAGCTGCATTTTTGTTCCTCAAGATAAATTTTCTACAGTTTTTAAATTACCTCAAAATACTTCAATAATACATGCAGAATTAATAGCAATAATAGAAGCATTTAATTGGATTTTAAATAACTTAAATAATTGTAAAATTGCAGTTTTTGTGGATTTCAAAGGAGCCATACAAACATTACAACAAGAATTATACCAATCAGACTATAATATATACATTTACAAACTATTAACACTTAATACATTTAACAAACAATTCAATAATAATCAAATTACAATTCAATGGATCACTAGTCATGTAGGGATCATTGAAAATGAATTTGTTGATGGATTAGCAAAAAATGCTTATAAACTTAACAAAATTAGCAACTGCTTCAATTTTTATAACACTATAAAAAAGATATTATAAAATAGAATTTAAATTGACCGAACAATTCTTTCAAATTGAAACATCATTAAAAAATAACAACTTTAGATACGTTCTTTCAAAAAATATTAATTATATTCAAAATCTACCGTTTACAAGAAGACAATTAAATATCCTCTATAGACTTAGAACAAATACAGCAATGCTAAATCAAACAATATTTTATCTTAAACTTTCAAACTCTCCAAACTGCAAAAATTGTAACGTACCCGAAACAATTAATCATATTTTACTTAACTGTATAAACAACACAACTCAAAGGAAAAAATTCTTTAAATCACTAGAGGAACATGGGTTTCAGGAGTTTAGAACTGATTTAATTTTGAACCAGAAAGATTTTGATTCCAAAATTAAAATTTATAAAATTTTATTTGAATTTCTAATCTCTACAGATTTATGGAACAGAATCTAAAAAATGAATAATTAAATAAGTAAACAAACAAAAACAAAAAGAGTAAAATGAAAATTAACTAAAAAGTATTATAGTTAATTATTTTTAAAAAATGTATAATGAGAAAGCCTGTATAAGGACCTCTCAAACATCTGTAACGTTGAATTGAATAAATCTTAGAAATTTGCCAAGTCACTTCAAAATTTTGAAACTCCCCAAGATTTTGCCAAGTTTTCTCGATTTTGTTAATTCTCCTTAATTTTACAAACCCAATTCCAATTATCACAACTCGCCCGTATTTTCCAAGTGGATTCGAATTTTGCCACCTGCCCTACATTTTGTTCAGTTTCCTCGATTTGTCCAACACTCCTTCATTTCACAAAAAAAATCCAAATTTTCACAAATCGCCTATATTTTACCCAAGTGGATTCGATTTTTGCCACTACCTTAGATTTTGCCAACTAGCCGTAATTTTAAAGAAACAAATCGCAATTTTTACATTTTCCCTGAATTTGCCAGGTGATTTCGAATTTTATCAACTCTCCTTAATTACACAAGAAAGGCACAATTTTCACAATTTTCCTGTATTTTACCAAGAGGCTTCAAATTTTGCCAACTCCCTTAGATTTTGCCAAGAGTTCTCGTTTTTTACAATTCTCCTTAATTTCACAAAACCAATCCCAATATTTACAATTCACCTGTACTTTACCAAATGGTTTCCAGTTTTGCCAACTTCCCTAGATTTTGTCAAGTAGCCTCGATTTTACCACCTCTCCTTAATTTCGCAAAACAATCCCAATTTTTACGTCTCTCCTGAATTTGCCAAGTCACTTCAAAATTTTCAAACTTCCCAAAATTTTGCCAAGTTTTCTCGATTTTGTCAACACTCCTTAAGTTCACAAAAACAATCCCAATTTTCACAACTCGCCCGTATTTTACCAAGTGGATTCGAGTTTTACCAACTGCCCTAGATTTTACCATGTTTCTTCGATTTTGCCAGCCAGCCACAATTTTACAGAAAAAAAATCGCAATCTCTACATCTCACCTGATTTTTGAAAAGTCACACCTCTCCTAGATATTGCGAAGTTGCCTCGATTTTGACAACACGCCATAATTTTGCATAAAAAATTGCAATTTTTATATCTCACCTGAATTTTGTCAACTCTCCACGATTTTTCCAAGTCACTCCGAATTTTGCCAACTGCCCCTAGATTTTGCCAACTTCCTAAGTTTTGCCAACTCGCCATAATTTTACAGAAAAAATTTCCAATTTTTACATCTCACTTGAATTTTGCCAACTCCTCACTGTCCAACACCCTGTCCAAATGTCAGAGGCAGCACCAAATTTAGCATATTTAAATCACCTAGGTACAAGGGTAATATATCTTCTCTTGACAGAAAATATCCTGAAGTTGCCTGTAAAACATATCTTTCGCATTCCCTACAGTCGTCTATGGAGCATAACAGTAGATAACATTCAGGTCTTTAATCTTAGTTTTAAATTTAGCTGTAAGAAGTCTTTCATTAATGCAATAATATCCTAGAAGATATCACAAGTATATCTACTGAGAAGCAAACTTACGCCTTAGAAATATTTTCTATCACCCCACCCTGTAAAGAGAAATTGAGAATAGTTTTTAAGTATCTTATCTTTATCTGCCCATGTGCTCTCTTGCAAGCCCAAAATATCAAGGATATAAGCTGAAATTCCTATGTGAGGACATCAAGAGAATAATCTCTGTGTAATGTTTTCACGCTCCATGCACCTGTTGGAAGAAAATTATTTGTGGGATTTTTAAAGAAAACAAGTTTACAAAGAGAGGTAGTGCCGACGATATGAAACAGCCTAATCGCAGGCATGGGGGAAACCAGTTCTCTCACTCAAAAGGACTTTCCAGTCAATATAACCGGCACCACCAGGACCTTTTGAATTTGATCCTTCCTGAGCAGCGCAGAAAAAAGAGAAAGTGTAGCCATATTAGTATGCCACAGTGATCTGGCAGCCCTTCCCTTCCGTTTCCTTCCAGAGCAGAATATCTCTTTTGAAAGGTACTAACGGCGTGGATCACGAGAAAGAGGGGACGGACTTTAGGTGATAGGAATGGCCGGTCCTGTGTATCATCGCAGGGAATTGGTGCATATTTCATTCATATCCTTTCATTGCATCTTAGCTATGATTTAGAGACTACTTGCTTATTCCTTCCCCAAAAAAAAGAGAGAAGAAAAATACTTAAATTTGAAAATGAATAATTTCATTTATAAAAATCACTATCACTTAATGTTATAAATTATATTTTATGTATAATATTGATTTACGATATTAAGTTTTTACAGTATTTGGTAACAAATGTGTATTATTCATTAATATTCTCACATCCACACATCCAATTTAATAATATTATTTCTTACCTTCATGCTCACAAAATCAAAAAAAAAGTTATCCTTTTTTCAGAAAATAATAATAGCTTTACATATTCGTAAATGCGCTCTATGGCTTGTTGTACCAACCGGTGCATGAGGTGTAAATCAAGCCAGGCAAGTTACCGAATATTTTGATAAAGGTGTTTTTTCTCTTTCACTATCAGATTTCACAACTCTGTAGAATTTCATTTTGACACTAGTACACTTTTCAGGGCAATAGAATACATCTTAATTCACATTTACATTCATGGTTGGAGAAATATTTGAAATTTCCATTTTTATTTTACATTCGAAGTTGGAGAAATATTTTAAAATTCATTCTTCCCGTTTAAATTTGATTTTACCACTTGCTGGTAATAAAACGTGCAGAGCAGAATAACAATATATTTTGTAAAAGGGAATATATATATATAAGTTGTTCTTGGTTTGCGCGGTTAATGCATTCTTGAAACACACCGCGTTAATAAAATTAGAGCAAAACAAGAACAGCTGTCCTACATAAAATATTGAAATATCTAGGTTAGGGAGGGTATGTTGCTGTATTAGACAACCCAACGTATTCCTAACCAGTTTAGGTGGTAGGATAACGTAAAAAAAGAAAAAAATATTTTACGAGTGCATTAAAGAAATACTTCAAAATTAACATAATTATGAATATTTCAGATTTGATTGGAATTCTCTAAAATTTTCTTACCATCGCTAACTGGATTCCCAGAAAGTTATTTGCAGGCGCTTCTTATTCATGGATTCCACGATTTTTTCGTTGACGTACACATATTCCAATTCAAAAATAAGACTATCTGGGATAAATTAGTGGTTACTAAAAAAATTAAAAACGAAATTTTCATTGCTTTATGATTATTGTTCTGCGTTATAATTGGTTAATAACCTATCAATCACCTGCAAAGTAAATTATCATTTATGATAATTATCTGATTGTCGTCCACGCAGAGTCATAGTCTTTCCAGTTGCCACTCATGCAACACGACTGATGACTCCTTAATTTCATTTACGAGTAGGTTGAAATTCAATTCTCTATGTGATTTTTAAACAAATATTGTGTTACATGAAGAATCAAAAATAATACTTTTAGAATCACGATTTTCAATCTTTCTCTGGAATGAAATCGCAAATTTATGAAAATAAAAACTCTGCTTCTATTATTTAATTTTGCAAAACATTATTACATATACAGACTTAATATTTGGAAATAATAATTTTACCTTTTTTGATAAACATAACATAATAAAATATTTTCATTTTTTACCCTAATGCGAATTCAGGGAATAGGTATTGGTGGGCACACAGTGATATACTTTTAACTTAACGAGACTTTGAAAATTTCCCTTTTATACGATATAATATGTTTCTCTCGAAAATATATTAATGTCATCAAAATTTCAAATGTCAATTTACTGCACTTTTTTCAGAAATATATATCGTTACAGCTCAGAAAACAATAGAGTTGCTGAAAATGTTGGACAGTTGCTTCTTAAAAATGTATGTGCAAAGCTGGAGTACCGCACACCGCAGTAATTTCAACTCGGCTGAGATGCGACACGAAAATTCCAATGTTCCTGCGATTTGCACTGGCAACTTCTTCGGAGTTCTTGTTGCAAACGATTTGAGCGATATGTCATGGAACGAAGTGGTCATGTGTTATTCTCCTGTTTTATTTTTAGTCTTGGACTATTCTACAAGTTTTATTTCATCGTTTATCATCCCATTACTCATCATTAATAATATAATTGTGTGAATTTTCTGGGATTTATTTTCTAGAAATATCGATTTTCCTTATTTTAAAGCATCGAATCTTGACCGTGATATCATGCTAGAGTTTGCGGGCGTCCATTACGGATTTCGTTTGTATTAAAAGTGGAGTCTGGTAAGTAATCATTTATTATGTAGTGATTAATATGTGAGAATTACTCTAGCATACCAACGGATAATAAATATGGCGTATATTTCTGCTCAGATTATATAAGCTCTTATTACTACTACGCAATTAAATAATTTGAGGATATCTAGATTTTGGAATAATGCCTGGTAAACGGCCAGTCATTATTGCCAGGCATTTAGTAATGTTAAGTATGGCTAGTACACAAGCTGTCTAATATGGTATATATTACATACTCGCACAATATTAAATAAACACTTGTGATTATTAAACAGTATGGTGGGCAAAAGTACGGTGTAGGACCCTCAGTTGCCATCTCGTGTTTGTTTCGCCGCGGTGAAAAAAAAAGTCCGAATAATAAAAGTACTCCGTTCAGCATGTAACTTGGCACGCATTTAGACGATATATATAAAAGAAATATGCAAAGCTATATAGAATAAAATCATGTTTCTGCACTAAAAAAAATTATTAAAAATAGTCTCATCAAAACAAGATTAAAGGAACTCCCACCCTGCCGAAATGTCAGAGGTTAAACAGAGAGTAGGCTTATACCCCTATAGTTATCACAAGAACTGCGATCACATTTTTAATATTATATTAATATATAATAGAAACGCTTCATCATCATCATCCTCAAGCAGCCATGGGCTACGGAGGTCCAACCAATTTTTAATATTATATTAATATATAATAGCAACGCTTCATCACATGGTGCGGGGGTGGCTCAGTCGGTAGCGCATCAGACTCGTAATCTGCAGTTCCCAGGTTCGAGTCCCGCCTGGATCAGCGTTGAGATTTATCTCCACAAAATTCCCCGCCCTACCCACGGTCAGTATGGGACACCGATGGGCTTGAGAAGACCGCCGTCCGTCGGATGGGACGTTAAGCCGTGGTCCCGTATGCGGGAGAGACATATCCTGTGCACGTTAAAGAACACGCTGGATGGCCTTGACGGAAGGCTACCATCTGTCTCCCAACAGCTGTACCAGTGGGCCCCCTCCCCCAACCTTCTCTGAGCCTTCGGGGTCCTTGTGGCCTGGCCATTTAGCCCATGGTGTGCAAAAAAGTGCCGCTCAGAGGTAAAACAATCCAATCCAAAAAGCAACGCTTCATCATCATCATCATCCTCAAACAGCCATGGGCTACGGAGGTCCAACCAAACTGTACAATTTAGTTCTCCAAGATATCATCCTGAGCTACATCTGCTGCATCTGGCCACTGCACACCAATTCTAACAATATCCGTTTTGACATTGTCTGCCCATCGCATCCTAGGTCTCCCCTCTTTCTAAGGCCGTTAGGCACACTGTTCATAACCCTATTCGACAATATAAAATTATCCATACGGGCAACATGGTCAAACCAACGGAGTCTCTCTCTGCACAATATGCTGCTTAAAATAGGTTGCCGATTCCTTTGCCTAACCTCATCATAAGTTACAAAGTTGAACAACCTAATGCCAAAGATACTGCGTAAACATCTAGAATCAAAAGCATCTAGTATCCTGTTATCTTGTTTCCAAAGAACGTCAAAGTTTCATTGCCATAACTAACCCTAGAAAGAACTGAACCATTACACAATTTAATTTTAGTCTTTAGGTGTATACACCTATTTCTCCACACCCTCCTTAGATTCTTAAAAGTCCCGGCAGCAATCCCTATCCGTCTGTTAATCTCATGCCGCACATCACCAGTATCTGTTACATTGCTCCCAAAGTAATTAAACTGTGACACCTGATCAAGACTGTAACCATTCAGATTAACTGAATCACAGCCTGCATGACCAATTTTCATCACTTTAGTTTTCTCTCTGTTTATAACCAAACCTACTCTACTACCAGTCTCATCAACAGCTCGAATGAAAGGGTTTATCTCATCAACATCATTTGCCAAAACGGTTAAACAATCCGCATAATCTACATCGGAAATTTTCGTATCTCCAGCCCATTTAAGGCTAAAATCTTTCCCATGAAGTGAATTTCGCATAATATAATCAATAACCAAACTAAAGAGAAAATGAGACATAATGGACCCTTGTCGAACACCAGAAGTAATGCTAAACCAATTGCTACAACACTTACCAACTCCGACACATGACTCAGTGTTATTATAGAGAGCATTCATTATGTTAACTAACTTGTCAGGTATACCATACGATTTCACAATCAACCACAAATTATGACGATCAACAGAGTCGAAAGCATTTTTGAAATCAACAAAGCTAGGAACCAAAGGTTCCTGAAACTCTAAACATTTCTCAAGAATCTGCCTAAGTGAAAATATCTGATCAACACATCCCCTACCACTTCTGAATCCACATTCCTCATCACGCAATTGCCTGTCAACCAGATTCTTAATTCTATTAAGCACATTCATGCAAAGTACTTTACGTGAAACAAAGAGTAGGTTGATACCCCAATAGTTATCACAAGAACTGCGATCACATTTTTTGAAAACAGGAATAATAATAGCTCTGATAATATCCTTAGGAACCATGCCTTTATCATAAATAACAAATAAATAAAATAAATACCCCCTCAAGCAGCTGCTTGCCACAGAGGTCTGACAGGAGCCTGTCAGTTTATACGCCACAGTAGAAGGTCTGAGAGGATGGCGGGACTTCAACAGAAAGACAGCACAAACATATATGCCTTACCCGGGACTCGAACCCAGGTCCCTTAGATCAGTAGCCAAGCGTGCTAACTACTCGGCCACGGGACGGCTTTATCATAAAATATATTCAAAATTTCAGTGATCCAAGTGGTAACAGAAACATTCTCAGCTCTAAGCATTTCCGTAGTAATTTCATCTACCCCTGGGGATTTATGAACTTTAAGTTTAGAAAGAGCCGACTTCAGATTGTGTTATAGGGCCAACATTAAAGCCACCAATGCATCTATTTCAAAAAATGGGGGTAGAACTAACCACATTGTTTAGAACCTCACTGAATTGGTCAGCCCACCTAGCCATGACAGAATCCTCACCTTCTATAACCTTACCTTGTTTATCCTTCAATCCCTGTATACCTGTCCGTTTTCTACCACACAAAACATTAACTATCTGGTACAGCTCTCTGCTGTTGTGCTGCCTAACTGCTTCCTCAGCTTTGTCAGCCAAGCTATCAAGCCAAAGATTCTTATCAGTAGCTAATTGATCCTTTACACGTTTATTAAGCTCTCTGTAATCTTTTCTATTAGGACTTGTAGGGTACCAATTAAGGACATTCCTGCAGTTCCTTCTCTCTGAAATAAGCTCATTTGCCTTATCACTTAAATAATTCTGTCTCCTCTGCTCCTTTTTTCCTAAAATAGTACTGTTAGTTTCCAAAAAAGCCTGTTTAAAATGGTCCCATTCTTCGTCAACTTCAGTAGTAAGCAAACTATAACTGTCATAATGCCTAAGTAACTTATCATGCTGTGGCGGAGTGGCCTGGGTGTCAATTTGCCCGATGGCAAGTGGGCCCCCTTAAACATTAGACAATGTTAAAAATGTTAATGACCTGTTGTTGTAGGTTGGACCCCTTTGTCTCCTGGCAACCAATATTTTTAGACCCAATCCGCCACTGCTATCATGGTAAGCTTTAGCTTACTGGTCTCTCAGAGCTTCAGTATTACAGGTAAATTTTTTAACCCTAGCACAACAATTTTAAAGTTTAAGTTGCAATTCACGTTTAACAAGGTAATGGTCAGATCCAATTTCAGCTCCCCTATATGCCCTGGTATTCCTAACTGAACTAGACCATTTGTTGTTAATTTATATATAATCAATCAAATTCTTATGCAGTCCATCAAGTGAAACCCATGTGTGCTTATGTATGTCGCGGTTTTTATAATAAGTGCTAGTTATTCTTAAACCATTGAGTTTACTTACCTATAGGAGACGTTCTCATTGTCATTGCAACTGCCAATAACAAAAGGGCCTATCACTCCTACCCAAAGGTCAGTGTCAGTACCAACTTTGACACTGAAGTCACCAAGAACAAGGGTAATATCTCCTTTCTTGACAGAATTCAAAATATCTTGAAGTTGTCCGTAAAACCTATCCTTCTCATACTCATCGGCATACTCAGTGGGGGTATAACAGCAGATAACATTCAAGTCTTTAACGCTTGTCTGAAATTTTGCTGTAAGAAACCTTTCATTAATGCACTCGTATTCTAGAAGAGCATCACTAGCGTGTCTGCTGAGAAGCAGACCCATGCCTTGGTGATGCTTATTGTCTTTCCTCCCTGAAAAGAGAAATTTAAGATTATTTTTAAGAATCTGACCTTTATCTGTCCATCTGGTCTCTTGCAAGCCGAGAATATCTAAAATATAATGGTGGAATTCTTGTGTGAGGACATCAAGAGAAAAAGCTCTGTGCAGAGTCCTCACATTCCAACTACCTATGGAGAGAAAATGGTTAGTGGGATGTTTAAAGAAACTATGTTTATTGAGAGAGGGAATGCCGACAATATCAAACATCCCCCTAATCGCAAACATGGGGCAAAGACCCGTTCCCCCACTACTAAAGGCTGAAGCCATCTACACTGAAAGATTTCCTCCAACGTAGAATTTGACGATGCCAATAGAAGCAAAGAGTTCAGGTGCCTGCGATGACTTCTGCTCAGGATTATCTACCAGCTGATAAACGTATCCTGTGAATCTATTCACTTGGGGCTGTCAACCCACAAACATACACAAAGCACAGCGGAAGTTTTTCCCTCCACAGAAGCCCACCAGTGCAGCAAAATCAGGATCCATAATCAAGCTCAGAGCCATATATCTGTCCAGTCCAGTGGGTTTATATGGTCAGCATCAGGACCCTGTGTGGTTGACCACTCCTCAGCAGGGTAGAAAAAAAGAAAAGTAGCCACAGTTGTCCAGATCAGTAGGCCACACTAATCTGGCAGCCCTCCCCTTCCGTTCACTTGCACAAGAGAGTATCTCTTTTTAAAGTTACTAACGGTCTGCACCACGAGAAGGCGGGGTCGGACATTAGGTGCTAGGCCTGGCCGGTTCCATGCGTCGTCACAGGGGATTGGTGCAATAGCTCTTCTTCCACCTCGTTTTGCATGTCAAAAAATCCCCCAAAATTAAAGAATTTCATCAAAATTAGATTTTATTAACAATTCTTATCGCTAAGGAATAAACCTTCGTTCCGCACTTAATAAAAGCCCCCAAAAAAAGTTCTCTCCTCAAAATTAGATTTCATTAATAGCTCATGGCTAAGAAATAACTCCTTGTTCCTTACTGAAGAAATGCCAGAATAATAAATAATCTCATCAAAAGATTTCATTAACAACGTTTATCGCTAAGCAATGAAACTTCGTTTCCCACTTTAAAAACAGATTCCAAAATAAATTCTGTCATTTTTTTCATTGCAAAAAAACATACCAGCTACTCACCAGACTTCGTTTATTTGTTCGCATTATTTTTTGTTCAGTTATAAAAGAGGAAAACGGGTTCTGTTTTGCTTTTACGACAAAAGTAGAAGAACGATTTTATCTAAGGGAAAGGGCAGAAGCACAATTTCATATTTCAAAATTTAAATAATTTTTCGACTAGAAAATTTGCATAATTTTGCGAAAAAAAATAATTTGGTACCAAATTCCAATGATGCTGGATAAATTTCCTCCTCTGTACAACATCCTGTGGTGTTGTGACTATCTCTCGCTTTAGGTTTTATCCCATGGAGAGTGAATCTCGCAAAGCAAACTCTTCTTTTATCGTAAATATTATGCTTTTGGGCAATGGGGAATTGCGGGAGGAAACCTTGAACCTTACCCCGACAGAAAATTTTATTGCGTAAGACATTTCCTTCCAGTGACATATCCAAAGGGGGAAGGCGCATGTGTTGTACTTCAGGGTTTGATTAATGTATTTTCTAAGGAAGGCTCTTAAAATGAAAGTTGCATGCACTTCAAGCACCCCCCCCCCCTCAGCGTCTAATTGAAAATTTTTGGATACAATAATGGTTTCGTAAATTACACTGAAACCTTAAGATTTCACCTTGCCTTCCCAAAAAATACAGTACGGTTATTTTACTGCTTCTTAATAAACTGGACGAATATTCAGTAATCATTTTATTTGGAATAGATCCGCCTTATTTTATAGAAATTCTTATTTCAATTAAAATTCTGTTGCCCATTTTAAATCAGGTTTCTTTTTACGAAAAATGAGGCTGAAGGAAACTAAATATCTCAATATCGTCTTCTCGAATATCAGCAATATCCATTCGCTGTTTATAGATATTGAACTAGAATATTTACTATCGGTGATGTCAGTTGAATTAATCTGAAAGTTGATACAAACATATTAAAACACAAATAGTATAAATTATATTAAACTGCAATAGACCATACAAGCGTATTTTAAGCAGAGTTTTCAATTTTAACCAATTTTTAATGTTTTTGCAATTTCAACTATTTTTAGTTCGTTTTTAAAAGTCGAGATAAAGAGACCTGAACCAGGTCCGGATCTAGAGAAAAAAAATCGAGAAGGGAGCAGAAAAGCACAATTGAGCAGGAAAACTGTAAACAAAGGGTGGGGGAGGGCAAAAAGACAGGATTTCCAATGCATTATGACATTTCTCTCTCGTTTTGAAGGTCTTTAAAAGGTTTCTTGAAAAATTCATGAAATATAAATAAGTTTAATAATTTTTGCCTCCATTATCTTTATTAGTATTCTGAAAGGGTGGAGACATGGCCCCTCCCCCCCCCCCATAACCGGATCTCATTTGAACCACGAGTCTGTACCTCTTGAGAACGTTGCAAAAGTTAAATTTTATTTCAGAAATTGGCCCACCCATTGTTTCTTTATTATTATTCTATTATTTCGTCTCCGCAGCCACCACCATAGGATCACTGATTTCAGACATCATTGAAAGAATGAAGTGCATGTATTTACAATTTACCTAACGGGATCAGCACTAACGACGTCGAAGACAAATCGAATTGCAGAAAACGTTTAATTGCTTCAGTGTGCGGTAGGTCTGTAAGCAATTGGTTTCCAACACTCATAATGCGACAATTGCATCGTGAATGCTTTCGAATTGTAGTCGCATTGCTGTTGCAAATTGTAGCGGTGTGCGCCCTCCGTAAGTGTTATCAATTTATTTTTCAAATACAAATATCCTTTGCATTTATATGATTCCTAATAGCTTTAAGGCCCCTAAAACGTAATTACTTGCCACTCTAGGGCAGACCTCGGCAAACATTTTAGTCGAAGTGTCTTATAAGAAACTGATATGGAAGGCGGGCTACCAAAAACATATATATTCAATAATAATATTTTTTGGGGGGTAACATCATCTTGCCAAAAAAATGTATAAGGGGAGGGTGACATCATCGTGCCAAAAATGTATAAGGGGAGGGTTAGACACTGGATTTCCATTGGAAAATAACATTTCCTCTGCATTTTAAAGGTTTTTAAAAATTTACTGAAAAATCCGTGAAATATGCAAAGTTTAATGATTTTTGCCCCCAAGTACCCTTACTAGTAAGGGTACTTGTGGGCAAAAATCATGGGTCTCCTTACCTTCTGATCAATAACCTTTGTTTAACCAATACAAAGGAATGGTGTAATTCAAATGGTGCGAATTTGCTTCGCCTAAGTTGGACTTCTTGCCCTCTATACGTTCTTTTCCTCTTTTGCAAATTTAATTTATTTGTCCTAGGGACCTCGCTGGTCCCTAGGACAAATAAGGGGGGGACCTCGCTGGGCAGGGGACCTCGCTGGCAGCCCAAAAAGAGATGTCGGTCCGATTTTTTCCGCAGATCTGCTCTAGGGTTTGGTGCTATAATATATTCTGTTCAAAGGAAGTTATCGAATATAGGAAGAATTATTAAATTGAGCATGCGTGTATAGCGTGGTGAGATATGCAAATGAATGAACTCCCAACGAATTCTCTACAGAGACACATTTTAGACAACGAACCATCATTAGTAGTTCAATTGATATTTTTTTTCATTAATTGGCAAACTTTAAAATGAATAATGTTTTTTCGTCAACTAGATAAAATTCTGTGATTGTTGAATTACATTTCGTTTCTTCTTACCTCTTACAATCCACATTTCTTTCTTTCTTTGATGCTGCCAGGAAATTCTGGACCGTTGTTTTAGCTGAATCGTTGATGATGCTTGCCATCTATGAATGATAAAATTAGTTCAAATAAATAGTCATAAAAGAATAGTTACCGGCCTTTGATTTGAGGCAGGAAAATGACAGTAAGTTGATTTTGATTTTAAAGGAATAACATAACGATCCTATTTACTTTTTGCCAATTCCGTTCTGCGGCGAAGGTTACTACTTATCCCAGAGAAAGAGGCAGTCTCGATTTGACACATAGCTAGACTTTTCTACATTACTATTATACATTAACATTATACATTTTCTATATTACATTTGCATACTTGTTCATCAAAAGTATTCCACTCAAAACACCCGGATCTAGAAAAAATCAAAGGGGAAAATAAAGGGGGAAAGACTGGATTTCAAGTCTTGAGAGGATATTTTGTGGTATATTTAAGGCATTGGTATTGGATACCTCGGTCTCAAATTGAACCACTTTCATCGTACATTCTGATGTCGCTCTCCACCGCTCTCATATTGTTGACTAGCCTGTTTATGAGGTTTAGAAGTAAAGCCCAACGCTCCACAAGGGTAGATCTGAGCTCATGAAGTGTTGTGGTAGAGGGTTCGTTTCCATCTCTACTCTACAGAGCGTCCCACACAATGCTCAGTTGGATTCGGTTTCGGGATCAGGATAGCCATTTCATTTTATGACAAGTTTTCCTTTCAAGGAAATGGTATCATCTAGGGGATGCATTACCTTCCTTAAAGCATGAAATCAGGGACGAAATCATCTGAAAAATGCCTAACATAGGTGCAAGAAATCTTCTATCTGTATTGTTGAGCAGTCAGATGTAAATCTCAAATGTGGCTAGGCAGTGTGTTGCCAATCCTAGATTATCACATTACAGCCACCAAATGGTCCTTGTTCTCTCTAACTGAACATAAGCCAAAACGGGGGTTCAGAGTGAATCTCAACTCATCTATTTCCCATAGAACATTTGCCCTCTGGTCTATTTCTGTTGAAGGGGACGAGGTGGACTGGTCTTCGTGCATGTAGACCTCGTTCATGCAACTTTTTATATACAGCATGTGTAGAAAATGTTATCCCTGTCGTGGTTGACAGCTCGCGAGGAAGTTTCATAACTCTTTCTTGCCATTCCTGTCGACAGTAAATTCAACATAAAGCATTGCACAATTGCCAGTTTTCCTGTCGTCTTATTGTTAAAAGCAGCTAGTGGTGGTCATGAGCAGTTGTGGTTCTCAGATAACATTGTCCTGGTCTGTGACTATTCTTTCCTGTTTCTTGAGATTGTCTTCAAAGTCTTGAGAAAACATTTTGTGGTACTCTGCCATCGCTCTTAACCTTATACTATTATTTATGCATAGCTATTGTAACACAGTGAAATTAAATTGTTTCCCAATTACTGCCAACCTAGCTGGAACAGAATGCAGCGGCAACGCAACAAAGCGCTCCTTTATAATAAACGTAATTTCCACGCTCGTGGTGACGCTGTTAAATGTGCACACATTTCCTTCTTCCGCATTGCCAAATTTACATGAACACCACATTTCATGACATTCTCTATATACTTTTTGAGATGCGAGATTATCCAACAGTTTCGATAGATAAAACATACGTTTTAAAAAATTACTATACATTAAGGCATTTCACCCAGTATATCGATATTCTAAGAGCGATCTAGCTGTAGTATGAATCTTTGTAGGTTAGATACTCGTATTTATTATTTTATTATCACCTTCCTGTTCTTTATCGCTGTTTGCTCAAGTAAATTGCTGGTGATCCCATTTTGTTTCTGGGGTTGTTTGATCAGCTGTTGTGCTTTTAGTTGATGAGTAAGTTTGCATTTTGTTCTTTTCTTGAAACGTGTTTTCATTTTTTTTCTATTGTACATTTTTTTATTTGTCAAACTGAAAATTGTGTAATGTTTTATATTGCATTTACTGCTGCTAGCAGAGAAATAGCTTTCATGGGTTGGATGGTTTCTTGATATCTACCTTACAGCAGATGTGAATGCTTTTATTTCATGTGTATTTCCGTTTAGTTAAACATATATATGGTTGTTCTTCATTTGGGGGTTCCTTAATTAAGGAGGATCTCCGAGATATAAGAAATAAAAATAAATACCCCCTCAAGCAGCTGCTTGCCACAGAGGTCTGACAGGAGCCTGTCAGTTTATATGCCACAGTAGGAGATCTGAGAGGATGGCAGGACCTCAGCAGAAAAACGAGATATCTTCTCTTTATTGTCGCGATATCTTGACTTGCTAAAATAGTTTTGAAGTTCGATGACATTGCTTTGAAACACCAAACTTAGATTACAAATTCAATTGAGCCTGGTTGAATACGAACACACGACCTCCTGATAACATATCAGGTGCTCTAACCACTGAATTTACCAGCTGTCCATCAAGCATCAGGGTACTTGACATATTATGAGGAAATCGTGGGTTGGTATACCTCCGACTCGAGACAATTTTTCTTCTAACACTGACCTTGATGTTCAAGAGTGTTTTCATTGAATTTCAGTTGAATCAACAACAGATCTTTACCTAAAATTAATAATGGCTTAGGCAGGGCAAGATCTCATAATATCTCATCCCCCTCATAATTCAAGATAGATAGATCTTTATTAACATTATGCAATACATAGAAATAAAACAACTAGATCCATAAGAGTTCACACTTGCATGTGGATTCGATTTTACATTAATATAATTCATTCAAACATATACACAAACCGGCCACTGAATTAGAAACCTTTATTCAATACCGAGTTGGACCTCCTTTAGCCGAATTACAGCAAGTATACGGTTTGGCATAGATTCCACAAGGTGTTGGAGTGTCTTTACATCTCCAGCATACCAGGCGTTCATCAGACAGTCCTTTAACTGGCTCGGATTTGACAGAAGATGATTTGCTCCCGGATCTGTTTTTCTAATATGTCCCATACATTCTTAATGGGGTTCAGATCCTGGCTTTGTGGTGGCCAGGGAAGATGGTGGAAGTCGCTGTCATATTCGCTGAACCAATGCTGAACACGTCTTGCGCAATGGACAGCAGCATTGTCGTCTATGAAACAGCCGTCATCTGCTGGAAAAAAAGTTAACATTGCAGGATGGACTTGATCGGCAACAATGTTCAGATAACCCTTGGAGGACACCCGACCTTCCAGAAATATCAAGGGATCCGTTACGACCAACAGAATGTGCCCAACACCATTGACACCGCCTCCAGAACCTTAAGTTTTATTTACAAGGCAAGCTGTCCTTTGCTTCATGGGGCTCCCACCAAACTCTCTGCCTACCGTCGGTAAAGATCAAGGTATACCGCGACTCGTCGGACCACATGATTTTTTTCAGTCTTCCAGTATCCAGTCACGGTGTTCCTGACACTACTGTAGACGAACTTTCCGTTTCTTCGCTGAAATCAGTGGTTTCCGTATAGGCATGCGACTGCTAATACCGATCCTCTTCAATTCCATGCGCATAGTCCGCTGAGATGTGGGTCGGTAACAGCCTTCATTGAATGCTTCGGTCAAATGCTGCAATACAGGAAGTCCTTTTTCTCCGTATAAGCCTTTTCAGACGACGGCGATCTCGTACCTGCCAGATTGTCGTCGCGCCACACTTAGGCCTCTTAGACAAGAAATGTGGGTTATTTTTCCACTAATTAAAAACCCGAGATATCTCACCTTTTGAGAAACCAGTCAACTCTGTTTTTCAAATCGTGGACGGACTTTCAGACGGGACTCACAATAAGCCCTTTATCGAACCTCGAAAGATCTTTCGTTTTTCCCATTGTGAACAACACTACGGGCGGGCGATTACTGACGAGCAGCAGTCTTAAATAGTTGCCTAGATCAAGTTATGATGTACGTGAATAGGTATTTTGCATATACAATGCGCAAGTGACTACGTACATCTGCATCAAGGTTTCGAATTCAGTGGCTGGTGTGTGCATTTATAACTACAACAAAACTATATCATTGAGCAAGAATGTAATTGATAATGCAAATTTGATATTAATTAAATATTTAAAATTCTTATTTATTGACCAAATTTTAAACTTTTAAAGAACTGATTATCCTAAAATTTTAAGATCAAATATCTTGGAACGGCCTTAAAATATCTACTACCTAAATAAATAAATACATTTCTGTGTTAATGTTCTATATACCACAATATTGTGTAACAATAATTTCCTTGTATTATTTCCAAATCTTCTAATTTCTAGTTGTCTCCAAGCTTTTTTATATGTTTGATCACTTGGAATATGTATAATAGGGCATTTTATATATTAATTTACAGTAAGAATATGTAAATTTTAATAAATTCCACCGACGTGATCAAATTTCCTCAAATTCGTCGTTGTCCTGATAAGATAATTTTGAGAATATTGTAATGCCTTAATTTAGGACAGACAAGCACCATCCCATTATATCTAGATTTTCACGCATTTCTCAAAACCTTTTTAAAGACTTATGAAACGGAAATGAAAATGTCATAGAGCAATTGAAATCTAGTCTGTTGCCCTCCTTTTCTACCGTTTTGTTTTGGATCAATGAAATATCAACCCCCAGCCCCTTTTTTTTCTATATCCGTGGTTGGCTTTAGGTGATTCAATTGGTACTTTATTAATAAATATATAATTTAAAGTGAGATTCATAACAGACTGTCTCACAAGATAGCCTATGAGGATTCTAAAAAGAAGAATGCAAATGGTTGCAAATGGTGAACTGTAATAAGCTATACAAAGAGGAAAGAGCGGGTACAAAATTGCATTTTTTATGATATTGAATTGTAAGCAAAAAAAGTAAAAAAAATATTAAAAAGCAGGACAAGGTTTAAATACTAAACGTTTATTATAGTATTATATATATTATGAATACTGACATTTTGTAATCGCTATCAGTGTCATCTCTAAATTATAAAGGGAGTAATAAGACTTTTGTCTGGTATTTGCTTACAGATATAACAATGTTAATTAACATACTAACCTTCCTCATTTTTCCCGATGTAAAAGCAGGAGTAATTATAGTTCGAACACGTTTCCAGTCATCCCCGTTGAGAGCCATCACCATATTATTTAGCAAGTTATCTCCTATGTCAAATACCTTAAAAGAACGTTAAAAAGTTGATAAATGAAATTCTTCATAAATGATTATACGAATATTATTTGCATGACTGAATTACTAAAAAATGTGAAATCTAAATTAACCTTGTTTAATGTAGAACATATATTTTTCTGAAAGCTAACTTATGTTTCTACCTCTTAAAAATATAAAAGTTGTACAGTCATATATTCCAAGTTAAATTTTTGCAACACGTTCACACGAGGAATGGAAATCTCCCAGGATGAAGCAAATTCGGTCGGATTCAAACATTTGCTTTCACGAACAATTTTAGTCTCTGAGCAAATACTTAAAATTCGGACTTTTTTATTTTTTTCAGTTTGATCCTCAGATAAACATGTTAATAACACTGCAGTTTTTTTTATTAACTACCTTTCACTCTTTTGTAAACTGTTCTAGGGACATCGGATATCCAATTTGTATATCTTTGTCGTTTTCTTGTTAGGATATTTTGGAAGGTCCTCACAAAGGTTTCGCCTCATTTTGCAGACAAGAGTAGATACCTTTTGGAAAGGAAAACACCAAATAATTTCGATGAGTCTTCCCCCCCGCCTCACTTTTCCAAATAACGTATATAAAGTACAATTTTTTTTAATTTCAGTTTTATTTTTCGGGAATTACCAAATGGGAACTACAATATTTTAATAAAAAATATTTTAAGTTTTCCTTAATATTTTAAAAAAGTGAACTTAACTATGTTGCTTTAATAAATGACATAAAATGTCAAAACTTTTATTCTGGTTGCAAGTAACGCGAAATTGTGCGATATGATCGTGCTCGCGAGCCCTATTTATTTATTAAACATCACTACATCTGAGCAATTCGGTTCGACTTGAACCACTTTCTTAATGAATTATTGAATGGAACAAATAAAATATGCAAAGTTTAAATACATTAAATTTATAGAATACATACATTATATAAACAATTAAAGTTGATTATGTATTGGTAAAATTAATAGAAATTGGATTATAAACTGAAAACATTTTCTCTGGGTTTTATTTCGGGATGATTCAGAATATTTTTTATATTTATGTCTTCAATGTTTAATGATTTTAAATTATGAAAGAATATATTCCTTTGTTGTTTTCATTTTTCACAATTCAATATTAAATGATTTATTTTTTCTGGTATTTTACAAAGGTCACATTTTGGTGATTTTGATTTTTTAATTCTGTGTATATAATAATTTAATCCAATATTTCCTGCTCTGAGTTCATAAATTAAGGTGATATTTTTCCTTCCCATGTTTATATTTCTTATTATTGAAGTTTGTCGGTCTAATTCATTCTGAAGCAATTTTGAATTGGTGCATAAACATTAATGTAGTTACTTAGTTGTTGCTTTTCTTCTTCTTTTATTAGCTTTTTGGCTTCATAATAAAAATAATAAGTGTTTGCAATTATTTCTAAAGTAGCTGCATCCTTGGCCAGTTTGTCAACAAATTCGTTATTTTTTAATCTAACAATGACTTGGTAGCTATTGTAGAGTAAATACACTTTTGTTTTCTATGTAGTTTTGGGTGAGAAGTGTGTAAAATCAATGATATAGGCATTAAAATAAAAATTATTTGGGCTCTGGTTTAGTATATTTAAGGTTATATTACAGTCTGATAATAGCAAAATATTTTTATTTTTAATTTTTCTGCATCATTGAATTGCAGAAATGATAGCATAAAGTTCTGCATGAAATATTTTATTTTCAAAATTTAAACTCGCGAGCCCTAATGAAAGATGAATTGGTGACACTTTTAACAGCTCTATGAGCACAGTGGTACCAGCGAGCAACACCTTGAGTATAGATAGTGTAGACTGGTGAAAGATGCAGAACAAAAATTCTGGCAGAATATCCTTTGAGCATTCATGAGAGCTATTACGATACTAGGTACATATATCATACATATATATATTGGAAAACAGCTTCTTTGTCTTTTTATCTATTCGTTATTTCATTTCCAGGGGGCCGGAGTCAATTGGTAATCTATAGTTCCCAGGTCTCAGTCGCACCTTTGTCTGCTTTGAGATTGATCTCTGCTAAACGCTAAACCCCACAACCTGCCCACGGTCAGAAAGTGAGCAACAATTGGCTTGGAGACGTTATCGTACATCGGATGGGACTTAAACCCGGGGCTCCGTGTGCAGGAGAGGCATACCCTTGAACATTCAAGAACACGCTAGATGGCTTTGACGAGATATGTTTCCTAACAACTGGCCAGTGGGTCTCTTTTAAATGGAAGGGATCATGTTCCTTTAAGTTATAGCCAGAGGAAGCTGTGTATCGAATTTATTAGCCATTTGATCTAGTAGTTAAGAGCAGATCTTACCACAGTTTTTTATGGAGGAGAAAGAAATTTTTTTGTGGTCAAACTCTTAGTTACTCTTAGCTATGATGAGAAGAAGCTGTGAATCGATTCTGATGCCCTAACTCTTACTTTTTAGGAGTTCTTGATCAAACAGGCAAAATCTTTCACATATGCGAAGTGTGGAATAAAAAAGTAAAGAGACTTCATGTATTACTTAAGAAATACCCCGTCATCAATAAAATGTAATCAGTACTTGTTAGGCTGTTCTTTTCTTTTTCCAACAACCGCTCACATAATCGAATCAGATGAATAGTGTTTGTGTCTGTGTAACATGCGTGTTAATCGCCCTTGCCAGAAAATGTGTGATCGGATGCAATGTGTTAATCACTATAATGCTTTTCTCATTCAACGTTATTAATAAAATGCGTTTTGGCCCAAAATAAAACCAGAACGATGGAACACCCATCCTATTGTAAACAACATTTTGACTATGTGGAACACATAACGAGGCCTACGATAGAGCACCTAGAAACATATCTAAAAATGTTTCGAAACATGGAAGGCGAGAATATAATACGTTATTAGGGCCAATTGTAATACTTTGATGGAGTAATCTTTGATTTCTGTAATTTTTCAATAATAAAAGTTTTATTGAAATAAACTTAAATTTTAACTTAAACTTAAATATAACTTAAGTTTTAGTCTGTTTCCTCTCAAATATTGCACTCAAATTTTTGCTGTCGGAAATCACCCAAGACTTGTGAAATTTATTTCATTTAACATGTTTACTGTAAAAATAATTTTTATAGGTGACAAATTATTCATATTAGAGTGAAAATATATACATATCGATATCTTTTTGAATAAAAATTTATGATTGGCAGTTAAAATGTAAAACTTTGTTAATTCAAATTTAACAGAATTCAGTTACATTCTTATTCGAGAAATATCGAAAAGTCCTTACCCTTCTGATAGCGAAAGCATTAAAATCTTTCACTAGAATATCTTTTAAAAGATCTGGATCTGCAACGGTCAAAATCGGCTTAACACCTTCGAATCCACTGTAAAAAAGCAAGTAACTGCTATTTCCACTTATATATTTATGTTTAGAAATTTAAAATGCTTGACAATCTGAGCAGAATTTGCAAGTTTTTCATTCGTTATAAAAAGATTTCATAAAACCAGTATAAATTGCATGTACCTTTTAGAAGCTTCAGGAAGCGGAGTATTTAATAAACAAACCAGGCAAAACGCTTTGTAAGTAAATTTGAATGATTGTTTGCCTGACAAATTAAGCAATTTCAAGAACATACACTGGTTTTCATAAATTAAGGAAACCTCAGAAAAATCATGATAAACAAAAAAACTATATGAATGATTTTAATGAAATTTGATGAAAACATGAATTACGATGCTAATTTCAGAATGGCATAAAATGTTTTACACTAGAAATATTTTTTGTCAAAAAATAACACAGGAACTTGTCCAAAAATGAGGTATCAGAATGTAATGGGCAAAATTCTTTAATAAGGAGTGTGGTCACCCCTTACAGAAGTGCAGGCACGACCGCGATGTTCCATGCTGTTTACGATGTTTTGAATCAGCTCAGTAGGGAGTAACGACTATTGTTTCTTAACCCTTTCAGGACCATAAGGTTTCTAAGAGTAAATATTAGTATGTAACTGTTTATTTTAGTTTGTTTAGACGTAAAATAAATAAAAATCATAAGAAAAATACATAACAATGTGTAGTTTTTTGGAATTTTATGGGAAATATTTTTCCCAATGGACTATAAAGGTAACACAAATTATAGTTAGGCTTATTATGCAATGTCTTTTATTTATTGATTTATTAGAGCAAAATGTTAGCTAAAATAATACAAAATTATGAAATAAAATTACTATACAAAATGATGTGCTAATTATGATATTCTGCGAAGCAATTTCTTTTGGTAGTGAGGCAAAGATGGACATTGCACATAGTACATATATTATGCGTCCTGACAGTTCTGTTTTTGTTTTCTAAACATTCCCGTTTACGTAATTGCGTTCGGCATACGTTCTATTTTGACATTCTGTATAAAAAATGCAGATAAGGTTATAATTAAATACGACAATCACCAATTTTAAAATGGGAAAAATGTTTCACTTAGTCGTGAAAGGGTTAAAGCAGTAATAAGTCCCTCTTTGTTTCAGGTGGCGGGTAAAGGGCAGCAACACGTCTCCCTAGAGCATCCGACACATACTAAATCAGGTTTAGATCGGAAGATCGAACTGGTCATTCCATGCGTATAATGGTCTCTTAAAGGTATTGTTCCACTAGTCGAGCTCTATGGTTGGGTTGGGTTGTTTTACCTCTGAGCGGCACTTTTTTGCACACCATGGGCTAAATGGCCAGGTCACATGGACCCCGAAGATTCAGAGGCGGTTGGGGGAGGGGACCCACTGGAACAGCTGTTGGGAGACAGATGGTAGCCTCCCGTCAAGGCCATCCAGCGTGTTCTTTAACGTGCACAGGGTATGGCTCTCCCGCACACGGGGCCACGGCTTAACGTCCCATCCGACGGACGGCGGCCTTTCCAAGCCCATCGGTGTCCCCTACTGACCGTGGGCAGGGCGGGGAATTTTGCGGAGATAAATCTCAACGCTGACCCAGCTGGGACTCGAACCTGGGAACTACAGATTACGAGCCTGGCGCGCTACCGACTGAGCCACCCCCGCCCCCGAGCTCTATGTGGACGAGTGTTATCGTCTTTTAAGATGAATGTTTCACCTATTGCACCAGCGTAAGGACGTACAAAAGGGTCCAGGATGTCATCTCTACACCTTTGAGCATTGAGGTTCCAATTCATTAACACAGAGAGATCCGTGTGTCCACTTAAGGAATGCCACCCCAAACACATACGCTACCTCCACTGTCTCATTGTCTGATGTTGCTGGGATGATAGCGGGTACCTCGTTCTCTCCATATCAAACAATATCCGAAATCACTCTGCAAGCAATATCTGGACTCATCTATAAAGAGTACGGACCTCCATTGCTCTTCTGTCTAGTTAACATGTGTGCGTGCCCAACTTAACCACTTTCTCCTGTTACGTGATGCGAGGGGTATACAATCATCTCTGGCCTTCTAGCGAATAGACCTCCCTCATGAAGTCTTTTACACACAGTAGAAGTTGATACAATCCTCACAGTGGCTGCTGCAAAAGTTGATCTTAGCTCAGTTGGAGTAGACGTCCTGTTCCTTCATGCTGTTAATCGCAGATATCGGTCTTGCACAGTGGTCGTAACTCTAGCCCTTCCTCGACTAAACCCCCGAGACGCTGAATCCGTGCTAAGAAATTGATTCCACAGTCTATAGATCACAGGACTCACATTCAGCCATCGTGACACATCTGATTAACTTTGGCCTGCTTCAAGCCAGCCAATAGCTCTCCACCACAGTTTATTTGGCAAATTATGTCTTGATGTCATTCCTACAAAATGGCTGTTTCGAAATTTTTTACTCACATTTACAACACAAAATAAAGATCTACTCTAAAACTCCCGTTTCTATGCTGCTATCCGATTACGCATATTGACGCAACCTAGAGTAATTTGCATACGATATGATCACTCGGCATTACTTTCTGGTTACATGAAGAAGTTTTGTGAGGATCTGCAATTTTTTGACGAATTATCGCGATTTAATCATTTTTCCTTAATTTATGGAAACCAGTGTAAAACTAGAGAAATAATATTTTTCTAGTCAGTAGAGTTTGAGAATGATTACGACAGAGATTTCGAATGTGATAAAAGAATTTCTGACAAAATATCGTTTTAATATTAACAGAGTACTATAGGTATCAAAAATATCACGCTCGTACATGCTCAAAGTGGAAATCGCAACACCAAGAAGGAATGAAAGTAGAGATATATAAATCGCAGGAGGGCAATCGGCCATCCGAAATATGCAAATGATCAAAGTTCCGCAGCGAATGAACACGTGACACCCAGCTGAGCCGTGGATAAATACTGGGCGCACACGGGCTCGTATCATAACACGACCGACAGTTAGGTTGGAGTGCACACTGCAAAACTGTTCGGAAAGTACCTTGGAGATGCTGATGGGACCCTTATGCTCAATTAATGCTTTCTGAAGGAGAGCGAATCGTCGATATGCGAGAGCTCGGGCTGAGCCTTCGAGTGATTGCCGCACACATGGGGCGCAATGTAAGCACAATGCAACAATCTCATGCACATTCATGGAGCTCCAAATAACATGAACGGCAGGTACGGGGCCAGCATGCACATCACAGGATGTGAAGATCGCATGCTCCATTGGAGGGCCATTCACAACCCTTTCACCACGGCGACTGTGCTGCAGAGTGATTTGCAGACCTCTATGGGTACCATGTCTCCACACAATCCATTAGATAATGTTTGCATGATACAGGAATGAGGGAATCTATAGTTCCCAGTTGGGTAAGCGTTAAGATTTATCTCCGCAAAATTCCCTGCCCTGCCTATGGTCAGTAGGGGACACCGATGGGCTTGGAAAGGCCGCCGTCCGTCGGATGTGACGTTAAGACGTGGCCACGTGTGCGGGAGAGCCATACCCTGTGCACGTTAAAGAACACGCTGGATGGCCTTGACGGGAGGATACCATCTGTCTCCCAACAGTTGTTCCAGTGGGTCCCCTCCCCCAATCATCTCTGAGCCTTCGGGGCATCATCTCTGGCCATTTAGCCCATGGTGTGCAAAAAGTGCCGCTCAGAGATCCAGGAATAAGGGCGGGACTAACAGTCCGAGCTGATTTGCGATCATCAGCACGATGTCAGAATCATCAACGACATGATGTCAGAGTCGTCAACGTATTCCATTAGTCACCATAAGGCACCCCACTCTGATATAATGGTATGGGGTGGCATCACATATGGCAGTTGGACACCTCTGCTCCATGTGTCTGGCTCGCTTACTGCGAGATGTTGCATTATGTAATCCTTAATACTGTGGCACAACCCTTCCTTACCACCATGCCTGGATTGATTCTGCAGCAGGACAATACCATCCCACACACTGCACACACAACGATGGGCAGGTATGGACATTCTCCCATGGCTGCCATACTCCCCGGACTTGTCACCTATTGAATATGTGTGGGACCTTAAGGGTCATGTGAGGGACGTCAGCACACTCCGGTGGTGAACCTGGTAGAGATGCGTGCCCAATTGGATGCTGTTACGGACGCCATACCTCAGGACACCATAAAACATCTGATTGATTGAATTCCGAGACATCTAGGCTTGTATAACCGCCCGAGGTGGGCCTACTATGTACTGATTAATATGTAATAAATGCTCGTACCTTGCGTTCTCACGTTTCGTTTTTTGATCATTTGAATATCTACCCTTATAGCTCCCATCGGTTTTTGGCGAATACATCACTTCCTTCACGTGTTGCTATTTCCACTTGAGCAGTGTACGAAAATTTTTCCGTTTTATCGAAAGGAGTGGTTAGAAAATAATGGCTAGCGAAACAGTTTTTAATTTTCAGTCACTTCCATAAACAGAATAAATTTGCAACACAATAACTTTCTGAAACTTCTTGCAATAGAATACACTTGAATCCTTTCAACACATCCACGGAATTTCTGAATAAAATTTGTTATTATTGAAAACGTAATAGAATTTATTAATAACTACTTACCCGTAAACTCTTCCATACTTTCTATAGTTTTCTAATTCTATAACAGGAATAGGCTGCAAAATAAAACGCAATGCTGTAATAAACAATTAAGAAATGTTTTCCATTGTGCAGCATATAGTACACTAAAAGATTTTCCTTCCTCTAGTCGGATTGAGATATGAATTAGGGTTAAAATTTCGAGCCCGACCCCAGGTAGGAGAAACTTTTCTCTGATATATTGCAAAACATACACCGAAGAGCCTAAACATTATGACCATCTGCGTAACATTATGTTGGTCCTTCAGGTGCCGCCAAAATAGCTTTTCCCCAGAGAGGCATGGATGCTAAAAGATTTCTAAAGTTGTCTTGTGGTATTACCAACACTTTACCAGCAGATCCTTTAACTCTTGTAAATTACGTGGTTGAGCCGTTGCAGATCGGATATGCTGTTCCAACACAAACCGCAGATGCTCGATTGGATTGATATCTGGGAAATGTGGAGGCCATGGCAATACCGGGAAGTCATCCTCATGTTCCGTGAACCATTCTCGAACCATCTGGGCAGTGGGGCATGGATAGAAAAAAATGGGGTGTTATGTTGGTTGGTGATTCTGTTGCGTGGGATTGCAAAGAGCAAAAGGAAAGGTTCGATCATATTACCTAATAATAAGATATTGTTATATTCTTCTATGCGCAGATTTAGCAAAATAAATTTTGAATAAAACATCATCATCATCATCATCATCATCATCATCATCATCATCATCATCATCATCATCATCATCATCATCATCATCATCAAGCAGCCATGGGCTACTGAGGTCCAACCAGACCGTGCAGTTTAATTCTCCAAGCATATCTGTCCTGAGCTACATATGCTGCATCCGCCCACTGCACACCAATTCTAACAAGGTCCTGTTGGACATTGTCTGCCCACCGCATCCTAGGTCTCCCCCTCCTTCTGAGGCCTCTAGGCACACTGTTCATAACCTTATTCGCCAATCTATAATTATCCATACGGGCAACATGGCCAAACCAGCGGAGTCTCTCTCTGCACAATATGCTGCTTAAAATAGGTTGCAGACTCCTTTGCCTAACCTCATCATTAGTTACAAAGTTTTGGCAAATCAATGGTTGGTGTTACAGATGTAGAGAGGGGAATAATTTTGTTTTAAAGAACTAGATCGTATAGGAATAGTTCGGAGCAAAAAGTCCTTGAAGAAATATTCAATTGTTGTTGCGTGATATGTATGTATGTATGTAATACTCCTTTATTAAACTGTTTCGATACTATGTTTTCATCTACATTTTCGACTCAGTTTCATACACCAATGTCACCATGAACTAGATTCACTATATGTGGGACTCAGCTATTATCCAGATCCACTTGTTTACAACCAAAAATATAACCTGAAATTTTGCTTTCGTCTAGAAATGGTCTTACTTGGTGATTCTCGTCAGGGACGACAAAATATAGATCAGGAGTCTTAAAATTAGAACCCTAGCCGTGTCAACTGTTAATACAAACTGAACAAAAATACCAACCTTTCTTAGCAATGCAATCACAATTTTAAAATAAGATGCCGCTGGTTGATGTATAACTCCTAGGTTCTTCCAATAATTATTATTTCGGTTTAAATACCTGGGAAACAGAAGAAAATCAATAGCGAACATCAAACATTTCATGATTCAAATTTAAATGAAATACATCACAGAGTATTGCCAATTATCAACCGTAATGTAAGGGAAAAAATCTAAAATCTCTAATAATCTGCAAATAATTTATCATTGTGTTTAAAAGCGTAATACAAAAATATATTATATAATAGAACGACGATTTTAAATAAAAAAACCTGTCTTCCTATACGTGTCCTAAAAAGTAGAAAGCAAAATTAAAACATACTATTGATGAAATCGTTTACACAATTTGTAAAAACTTCAAAGGAAGATAGGGCGCAGCGAATTTTTAGTCAATTGGAACGAATAAAAGAAAAATGTTTCTGTGTCCCATTTTTTTTTAGGTTAATACTGATTTCAGTAAGTGACTTCATTATTGGCATGTTTCACTTTTGCTTTTTAAAGAATTTTTTCAATACCCATGTAGAAAGATAGATATTTTTCAAATTTTGTAATTTATGTGTATTATCTGTTGCCGTTAAGTGACAACTTTACAGGTAACTATGTTACAAAAAACACCTATTTTTTTCTCCTTCGAAAGAGAAAATTTTGATATTCATACTACGTCAGTCTACACTTCTTAAGCTTTCATTTGGCATATGACTCTTTATGATCAATCCCCTTTAAATCCCCCTCCCCTTTGTGGGGAAGGGCAGGGGGGACATAATTTGAAGTAGACAGTGACATTCCCGATATCACACAATTTCATTTGGGATAATAACTTGTTGTGATCGACTTCCGTAAAGTTTCTCTCCCCTTTTTTTGGAAGAAAAAGTGGGGGAAGGGGGGTTTTGATGTGTCCTTTGATACTTTTCACATAACAAGCCTTCATTCGACCGATAACTCTTCGCCTTCAACCCTCTGGTTCGGAATATATTGTGGAACAATCGTTTACATCTTTCTCACTTTTTTATGGTGAACAATGCAAGGATGTAAGATTTTTATAGCCTATGACTCTGCCTACGTCACTAGCTTCGATTTGACACATAATGCGGTACAGGACAAAATCTAGAAAAAATTAAAGGGGGGGGGGGGAGGGGGGAGAGACTGTGTTTTAATTGCTGTATAACATTTTCCATCCGTGTTAAAGACCTTTTAAAATTTCTTGAAAAATGCGTGAAGTAATTTCGAAGGGGTGTCACGATTTCTCTTCGTTATTTTAGAGAATTTGTCAGCAGAATGTCTCTACTAGACCAGTCTCTACTAGTCAGCAGAATATCTCTACTAGCTTACTCACACTGTAGTTACCATCGTCATTAAGAAAACGGTATTTCTAGATTGAATATAAAGTTTAATAGTACACACTTCTCATAACTCACTTTGGATATAAACAACATCTATCAATTCCTTAATTGGGCGCATCCTTAATCTACTACCCCAGAGACAACACATCTGAATGCTGACATCACACTTTAATGAAAAATCCATCAAATATGCTGGCTAACCAGAGCAAAGCATTCCATTTTACTTCCGATCCATTTGACGGTCAGAAGTCTCTTTCTTCTCCGATGGGATTCACTCCATCTTCTTCCCTTCTGTAAGATAGCAGCACACCTCACGTCACGGCATCCTTTGGTTCGCTTTTCCTGCGGAAGTTCTCTTTGACCTGCGGAACTCGAACCAAAGCCTTGGCCTGGCTTTTGGTTCGAGTTCCGCAGGTCATCTATGTCAGACATGACTCTCGCCTGATACCGTCATACAGAAGAGAGACAACCTTAAAGCTCGGATGGGAACATCCTTGAGAGGGGGCATGCCTCCCCTCCTAGATCCGGCCCTCGCAATCGAAGGATGTAGTAGAACAATTTTTAACATCTTTTCTGCAAATAAGAGAACATGAGGAGTATTTTTTTTATATCCTACAATACCTATTGCGCTACATCAACATCAAAAGCTCTCGTTTGGTGCATAATTCATTGTGATCGGTCAATGGATTGGGGAGATAAGGTGCTGGGAAAAAAGTTTTAAATAATGCATTTCTAATTATGTTTTCCTTTTAGTGGCAATACAATGGGCGAATGTGATTTGTAACTGAGAATCATTTATTTATGACCTTTGAGAGCAGTCAAGGACATACAGAAATTTTTAGTCTCGCATGGCCTATAAAATTAAAATTTTGTTTTGTGAAAAATAAGTTAATTTGATTGTGATCTATTATTTTATATAAAATCACTTCCTCCGTTTATTTCATAATAGAATAATTCCGTTTTTTAAAAGAAATAAATGTTATTCGTTTCGAACATTATCGTTTTATTTGTCAACGATGTCAATTACTCCAGAGAAACATTCAACTGAGAGTTACTCTAGTGATCATGCACCACGTTTCATTCATTTGGCAATTTCCATTGAACAATTATTGAATTTTTATCCGTCCTTGGAACTCTGTGAAGGCAAATCCTCAGCAGTTTATCCCACCATGATTCTAGAAGTGGATTTTCTGGAAAGTAACTATGCTGATAACTCTCGAGATGGTAACCTTGGCCTCGACAAACGTTTAAGATCGATGTTTCAACACAAACCGTCAGGACGTTTTGATAGTGGCGGTTTCAGATGTCTGACTACATTGACACCACCCACATTGACATCACACATTTTTCGTTGTGTTTGAAGAGGTGCAATTGGGTTTGCTTGCGAAATATCTGCCCTTCGACATTTCTATAGGCTCTTTTGAAATACATGGTACATAATCTTAACATTTTAGGTTATTTATGTTTTGAGCAACCACTGCATTCATTTTTATCATCTGTTACTCATACACGACACCTTTGGTTGTCTGATATCACTTACATTCTTGGTATAAAAACATAACAGCTGTAAGACTACACTGAGTTAATATATATATCAACGAAACGTATATGTTTTTGCTGACCAGCACGCATTCATTGCACGGTTATGAATATATATATATCTGCTGATCTTATCTTTATCTGATAATTGCCATTTTATCGCGCAGAGTTCAAAGATCAACTGTCCTTGATATCGTTGATAGATGCCATTTATACACATTCGTGTTTTCATCTAAGTAGAGTGTACCTAGAGTTTTTTTTTGTGAGCAGTCGGAAATTGGGTTGCCAACTGTCCATTCTTCTGATATAATATCCTTCCTACTTCCTCGAGGTCAAAATGTCCTTTATTTTGTGAAAAGTCACAGACTAAAGGAAATTTTGCGAGTTCTTGGATCTGATTCCAACATTAACCCTCATAGTGAGTCTGCAACGTGACTCAGATGTAACTCTTTGGGGCAATTGCTTCATGTGTGAATACGCTTTGAGATTTGTGAAAAAGGTTTTGGTTGGCAACATAAAGGAGAGTACAGGCAGGAAACTCCTTATAGACACAATGGTTATATGAAATGACAGCAGCACATCTTTCTGTCAGGCTCGAACTACCAAAGAGCCAGCGACCATTCCTTACTTCTAATTCTTTACTTTTAAGACAACTAAGCTTAACAAATGCAGCTTACTTTTCACTTAAAATGTAATGTTAAAGTGTAATTTTTTTATAATTAAACGAAGTATAAACAGAAATGACTTCACAAGTGATAATGCATTGAATATTTACGTTGTGGGAAAATGAGAAGTCAGGTTTACACAATGCCCTTAAACGGCAAAAACCTAAATGTTATTACTCGTCAAAAATAAAAAAAAAGTTGGCAGTCGTAGTCTAAAAGGATACCATAACAAAAAAATCGATTATAGGGCCAAATTCTTTAGTGTACTTTCACTTAATTGGTTTTCCAATTTTATTTTCTAAGTGTTTACCGTTAGACTAAATGCATACGAATGCATATTTTTGTAATCGTTTTCAACTTTGTGAATGACTTTGTAGTCATTCACAAAATTCAACCGGTTGGTGGATGTTATCTTTCTGCTGACGTCTCACTTTCCTCGCATATCTCCTCTATGGTGTACTAAACTGGGAAGCCTCTGTCACACCTCTGTAGCAAACAGCTGCATGGGGGTATTAATTGTTTTTATTTTACAACATTGTAAAAAATCGAAAAGAGGATACGTGGATTAAAAATTAAATAAGAAGGCTCAGCGGCTTCAGACAGATTGAAAAAACTGCGATGCAATACGTTATGGCTGGAAATATTGGAAACTGAAAATTGTTCGCTGGTTTAACAACCAAAACAAATCGGCAGCGGTATTGAATACTGAGGATGAAAGCGACATTCCCAGTTATAAAGCTGAAACCAATTTTCATTTCCGTTTAGAAATATTCGGCTAAATTCAGCAGAAGAAGAAAAAGTTTCAAATCTGGATCAGTAATTCTCTTTTATGAACACTTCAAAATATGATATTGATTAGCATACATGACTTACTGATATTAAAATAATTTTTTTTTACCTCTGAGGAACGCTTTTATGCATACAGTGGACTATATGGACAGATCAAAAGGGCCCCAAGAGTTCAGAGTTGAATGCGACAACGGTCTATACTGAACAGATGTTAGAAGACAAAGGGAAGACTTCCATCAAGGCGATTCAGAATGCTATTAACTCTAGGTATCTGTGTATACCTGTAAGTAATCATTTTTCTGAGGGAATCTTTAACCTTTAACACGGAATACGTCAATATTAGATCATAGTGAAATTAGGCTGCAATATGGGCTCCTTATACCAGTCATACTTCTTCTGTCATGATGTCGAATCGCGCTTCCATATGATCTGGATTCGGTATCTCTTGTAGTTACACAATTAAATAGCTAAACGCCTCTAAGAAAACTGTTAGCACATGACCATCCAGCATATATCATTTTGTTATGAAAGTTTCAATAATGAGGAGAGAAAGAATGGTCCAACTTATGGTGGAGGACTTCTATCTTCTTCAAAAGTGAAAAATGAGAATTAAATTTCTCCTTCATTTAAATTGATGCTATACAAATTAAACTTTCCGGTGGCCGAGTGGTTAGCGCAGGTTTCTCTTCTGTTAAAAAGGATCTGGGTTATAGTGCTGATAAGGTAGGGATATATATGTTCTTGTGTTATCTTTTTGGTGAGGTTCCGTGTTCCTCCCAGATCTTTCTCTGTGGCTATAATATACTGACAGAGTTCTGTAAGACCTCGGTGGCGAATGGCCGTTAAATTACTTATTATTTTACAAATCATCACGAAGAAATTTCTTAAAGGTTCTGATAGAATTCCGTTTTTCTGAATCAGTCCTAATATTACCTGTCGAAAATCAAGAGTAAATGACAACATTTATAGAAAATGCACAAGTGTCATCAGAAATTTCAATGTTAGTAATATACCGAAATTTGCATTTTGTTTTCAAGATCAAAGTTACGTGATTTAAATTTTCTTCCCTGCTTATTTATTACAATGGAGTAAAAACAATGAAAAAAACTCTTGAGACAGCTCATTTGCCATAAACGTCTAACAAGATGCTCTCTGTGTAATACGCCGTAGAAAAGATTTGAGGTGGGGACTCTGCAGAAATACAAGCTAATTACGGAAGATAATCCATTTGTTATTATATATTCTAAACAAGGTTCTTTTGTTCATTAGACAAACACCGTAATTGTGTTGATTAGTAATAATATATACAAATATCAAAGGTTTTAATATGCTGCATCCCCTTTTTGCAGAATGTACATATATTTAGCAGCGGTGGTGGTGGTGGTGGTGGGGGGGGTTTGCAAAAGCATGTATGATATTTATTCTGGGCCAACTACGATAGTAATAGCAAACTCTTCTGTATATCAGCAGAATGTTTCAACTGTTTATTTCCCACTGAAAAGAATAAGATTTCCCATAGAAATTTCGGAGAACATCCTACCAGTAAAGAGCTCCATAGATGACAAGAATCCATTGCAGCCACACAGGGAAGCTGATCAGTCCTAACAATTCCATGGTGATTGGCAGAAATATTTCAGTTTCCACACGCAGCAGCGAAGCACACACATTGAAGTGGCTGGTAACGCAAGGTTTGTACTTATCTGCCGTCATATGATTAGAACATCGCCAAGCTCACGTCATAATGAATACGTCATTCAAGGCCAATGTAATTTTCCTCTCTGGGTCAACACTAGCAAAGCTATATGAAAAAAAAAAACACATTATTACAGATCCTTCGACTGGTCTCTGCAAAAGTTTGTTAGTTGTCCACTGTAAACAATTTTTTATCACCATTTGGGGGAATGAAGTATATATGCGTGTATCAGGCAGGTAGCTAATAATAACGGACCCAGTGGTGACATCTCTGACACTTTGAATTGAGAAAATAACAAACAAAAATGTTATTTTTTTTTCTGAAAAGGGAGTATTTCATCCTGTTGGCTCTTTGCCCATTTTCTTCATTCTTCCATGTGTGTTTGTTTTTTTGGTTTACAAATTCTTCATATATCAGTACACCTAAAGTTCGAACATGGTTAGATTTAGCAATTAGACAAAAAGAAGGCGAAAACGATTGCTATCACACAAATGTTTTTTCATCAGCAATCATAATAAAGGTTTATCAGTTCTAAAAATCCTAAGCAGTAGAGATATTGGTGAAGAGTTTTCGACAAGGTTTACCTATTATTTCATGGGTTACACTACTGGCATAGTTTATCAAATACTCCAAACAGGCTGAAAATATTTTCTTGTAATTGAACATGCGTATGACTATTTTAACTATACTTAAACATTACAATGGATAACCTAGATCAGAGACTTGCATTTCCTAAAAGCTATCTTGTGGACTCTCTAACAATTAGGTCCATAGGATCACTGATGGGCTTGGAAAGGCCGCCGTTCTTCGGTTGGGATGTTAAGCCGTGGTCCCGTGTACACGAGAGCCATACCCTGTGCATGTTAAAAAAACATGTTAGATAGCTTTGACTGGAGTATTGCAATTATTGCGAATACCTGTTTAGTACAGGGTGAGTATAAAATAAGTTTCTCTATAACCCAGTCTCTGGAGCCGTGACGAACGAAGATAGCGCCGCGACAATTGGTAGCCAGCTTAATGAGAACATGCAGAAATGATTTAGCACATTCAAAGTACGTTTACTTTTCAGTAACACATTAGAGATGTTCTATGATATGAGTGCGTTAATGAAAGGCTTCTAACGCGTAAATTTATAAAAAGCATTAAAAGCTTGGATATTATCAATTATTATGTCCTCACCGATGACGTTGATAAGGACGAGAAAGATAGGTTTTAAGGACCCCATCATGATATTTTGAATTCTGTCAAGAAAGGAGATATTACCTTTGTTCTAGTCGACTTCAGTGTTAAAGTTCGTACTGACGTATGACCTTTGGGGGAGAGGTGATTGGTTCCTTTGCTATTTGTAGTTGCAATGACAATGGGCAACCTTTCCTACAGGTAAGTAAACTTAATAGTTGAGAATAACTAACACTTATTACAAACACCGAGACATACAATTGTAATCGATAATTACGAGCCATACACCGAGACATACAGTCATGGTTTGCTTACTACTAGGTTTAAGAAGAATGTGGCCATTTTAAACAGGCTTTCTTGAAACTAACAGCAATCTTTTGGGTAAAAAGAACAGAGGCAAAATTGCTTCAGTAATAAGGCACTGGAGCTTATTTTTGAAAGATAAAACTACCAGAATACCATATTCAACAACATACTAATCCTAACAGAAAGCCTTACAAAGAACTCAATAAAGGTGTAAAGGATCAGTTAGCAGCTGGTAGGAATCTTTGACTTGATAGCTTGGCTGACAAAGCAAAGGAAGCAGTTTAGACAGATAACAGCAGAGCTGTAACAGGTAATTAATGTTTTGTGTAGGAAGAAACGGACAAATGTACAGGGATTGAATGCTAAATAAACATGGTAAGGTAGAAGAAGGTTAATTGAAGGTGAGGATTCTATCATAGCTGAATATTTCAGTGATGTTCTGAACAATGTTGTTAGGTTTACTGCTCTTGTAAAGTGATGATAGATGCATTATTGAATTACTGTTAGTCTTAAATCACAGTGTAAAGTTATTTTGACGATCTTTAAAACGAAACTGCATAAATCCACAGCGGTAGATGAAATTACTACTGAAATGCTTACATCTGGGAATATTTCTGTTATCACATGGCTGACGGAAATTTTGAATATCTCTTATGATAAAGACATTGTCCTTAAGGATTTTAGCAGAGGTATTATCCCGATCTTTAGAAAAGTTTATTGAAGTTCTTGTTTCAACTCTAGGGGTATTACCCATTTTCTGTTCCAGGTAAAGTTAATTGCATGATTGTGCTTAATGGAATTAAGAATCTGGTTGATGGAAATTACCTGATGAGCAGTGTGGATTCATTAAATTGAAATTAGCTAATGAGCAGGGGATGTATTGATCAGATATTTTCATTTAGGCCGATTCTTGAAAAACAGTTTAGAGTTTAAGAAACCTTTGGTTACTAGCTTCGTAGATTTCATAAAGGTTTTTGACTCCGTTGACCGTCATAATTTGTGGTTCATCGTGGTATCGTATGGCATACCAGATTATACCTCTCTATAATAATATTGAGTCATGTGTGAGAGTTGGTAAGGCTTGTGGCATTTGTCTCCTTTTCTCTTTGGTGTGGTTTTTGATTACGTTGTGCGGAATTGACTGCAAAGGAAAGATTTTGTCCTTAAATGGTATAGAGATCTGAAAATTTCCGATTTAGATTATGCTGATGATTTGTCCCTTTTGGCAAATGATGCTGATGAGATGAACTCTTTCTTTAGCGCTGTTCACGAGACTGGTAGTTGAGCAGTTTTGGTGATAAACAGAGAGAAAACTAAAGTGATGAAAATTGGTCAAGCAGCTGGTGCTTCAGTTTTTTTTTAAGAATATAATTTTTATTCATAAGAGTACAAATACATTTACCAATTCACCCGCAAAGCTAAATAGCTTATCCGCAGTAAAGTGAATAAATTTAATTTATTCACTTTCCTCTTATTCATGCACAAAAATGGTGCACACCAAATAAATTCACAAAACAGAACACAAAATAATCAGCTATATCAGAAATTCCCAAATATTTTTTCGATTGATTTTCAGTTTTCTGAAACAATCTATATTTAGCATTTCTATTGAGATAGCATTAAATATAAGTGGTACTTGATAGTCAGCGGTATATTTTCCGTAATTATTTCGAAAAGTAGGCATTTTGTAATACCCTTGGTTTTGAAGTCTTGTATTTTTATGGTGTTGAATTTTTAGTTTGTATGTTTCGTCAAAATATTTTTAATTATTAAATTATATTTAATTATATTTATATAAATTACTGTAGGATAAAAGGTCTAAAATATTTAATCTATCTGAGGATGTTTTATAATTTTTATTTTTTGCAAATGAAACGGAATAATATTTTTAGCTATTATAGACTGCAGTTTTTCTATTTTATTTATGTTAGTTAAGTTAGTTGTTCCATGCACAATTATTCCATAATTTAAAATCGATTCGCATATTGCTTTATAAAATAATATACAGGTTACCATATTTAGTACGCATTTTAATTTTTGAAATTTTAAAGCTGATATTCTCAAGCTTTTACACATGTGCGACATATGTGCATTCTACCTAAAATATTCATCAAATATGATTCCTAAATATTTTATTTGATTTAGTTGCACATCAAGAGGACAACTACATAATGATTCACAATTAGAAGCATCTTTTTTTTTTGCAGTTTGCTTTATGTGTTTTGATAAAGAGATTTTGATCAATATTAAATCCTGGTGAATAGTTATATTGTACTCTGTTTGAATCTCTGAAATGCTATCACTTAAATATTTGTGATTCTTTATTAAAACAATGTCAGCAGCATATAGATAAATAGCACTTTTCAATTTTGCATGGAACAAATTATTTATGTATACCAAGAACAATAAAGGACCTAAAATTGAACCTTGAGGAATTCCATATCGTGTAATTACTTTTCTGATGTAACATATGTTAGTAATTGTGTTTTTGTCACATAAGTAATTTCGAAACCAATCTAACATTATACCGCGAACACCATAATTTTCCAATTTATTTAGTAAAATGTTATGATGTATTGTCGTGGTTCTCAACGTGGGATATGTGGTAAAATTTTTTGGGGTACGCCGTGAGAGCTCAAAAGTCGCTAGTTCTAGTAACAAAATCAGAGTTTCATTTTATTTCTGTTGTTATACTATAACTATAGTTTTATCTATCTACACAAGGGGTACGCCAGTTACATACACATTTCCAGGGGGTACCTGAAGCATAAAAGGTTGAGAACCACTGATCTATTGTATCGAAGGCTTTCTGTTCCCTATATCGTCAGGATGAATCTCAGGTGGCCGAATACACAAACTCATGTATTTCACATATATACATTATTCATTTGCACTTTAACTATATACATACAGTGACTGCCCAACCGGTACAGTCACCGGCCGAATGCAACACAGGCTATAATGAGCCTCAGCGATCCCTCCGCTAGATGGAGAACAAAGATTAAAAACGAGCTGCAGACTATGCGCCTGTCATCCGGACAGTCTCCTGGGTCGGCGCGTAAGTCTCAGTTTGAACAATCCTGCCGGATGTCCTTCGGGGACGTTAGGGTGTCTCGGCCAATATGGTACGGACAAGGTCCATGTGCCAGGTCGATTCTTGTCACCTTTCTTGTCTAGCTCCCAAAACTGGATCTGCCACCTGCCCTCTGAAGGCCCTGCCGTGAAAACGGCGATTCTGGCCCTCTCTCCTTCTGCGTTAGCTACCGAGTCCCTACACTACGCTTACATTATAATTTTTTAAGAAGGACAACCAAAACGTTTATCTCATTATGAAATAAGACCAATAAGAAAGGATATCCTTCCCTCTCATGCCGTCTAACAAGTTCAGAACATGAACGACTCGTCGTCCCTTAGGTTCACGTGTTAAACTTCGAGGAATTCAACAGCATGCATTTTCCGCAAACGCAGCTCCTCCATAATGATGTTATACACTGAACCAATACCGATATTCAACCGCCACAAATATTTGCAATAGTAGTGCGATAATTTTTTCGTCTGAGCTCCTCTATTGTTGCTATGTTTTGTGGTATCAACGCACAATGAGGTTACCCAAATCTCAAAGCATCTCCAGCACATTTGCTACCGTTCTTCAATATACCATCCACTGGTATTCTTGCCGTTGACTTCGTCCACCATGCTGAGCCAATATTCTACGATAAATTTCAGCTGATTTTATTTCTTCAGCATTCAGAAAATGAATTATAGATCGCATCTCTACCTTAGTGCAGAGATGTACAAGTGTAGCCATTTTTAAGACTGAATATTGGCGAATAACGCCAGCAGATATAGCCACATGTGCATTCAGTATTGCTAATAGACTTCAAAAAGTAATGTGACTCCAGATTATTATTAGTTTTTCGTCTTATTTGTTTTATGATGGTTTGCGGTTTTCCGTTGAATAAGCTGTTTGACTACGCGAATTCGTAACTTACAGTTAACATCTGCTTGGTAATGAAAGGTAGAACATTAATTTTGATAAATACAACAGACCCACACTTATTTGTAGGGTACATAGGTTTAACATATGAGCGACAGCCATTTATAATTATATAACCAGTGGTATATCCCCAATTTCTTCAAACACAGTTCTCCTAAATTCTAATTTATACTATTCATTATATGAAAGTATTATTATTATATCAAAGTAATAGAGAATAATTTTTTAAGTGTTAACTGAAGGACAACCAGCGCTTTTATCTCATTATATACACATTTTTGTTCCGTTATTAGTTATTGTTTATACTTTTTATTATTGACAGTTTTTGTTATTTTCTTAACAACCGTTTAAGCTATCAATAATATTTTTTTCTATAATCAGCTCGATGACACCGTAGTGTATAATAAGCAGAAAACATTTTGAAAAACGAAACTAAAACAATTTAATACTTTTACTTCACTTTTATTTTAATAACTGAAGCCTTAATTTTAACCTAATTCGGTACAGCGATTCTAGAGCTACTTCACTGACTAAATCCGCAAAGATAATTAAAATATTCCAATATCCAGTTAACATTTTTCACGTTGTAAAAAACGTACTAAACTCAGGCTCCATTATATCTAAATGAGAGTGCAATGAGAGTGCTCATTTAATTAAGAGAAGGACTTACCATGCAAAATCTGTGTGCAGTTCATGCTGCGCACAAATTTCTGTAACCTAGACTGCAAGTTCCTCTTCCAGATCCATTATCTTTGTTAAAGTGTCGCAAGAGTTACTAACAGTGGTCTGAATACAACTTTAGCGAAATAATGCAACCCTAATTTCAACCGACAAATTTTTTAATACTGGTATTTATTATTTAAAAAATAAATATTAACTAAACTAATCTAGTCCATTTTTTTTAGAAAAGCTTAGTTTCATAGCCTTTTCTGGAAGCTATCGCAGGAAACAACACATTTCTTTGAGCAAATATTATCGTTTGCAGCAATCAGTCCGCACGGGCTACGCGAATTACATATGCAGCATAAGACCTCGTTTATCCTCCAAAGTCATATCAAATATAGATGTGGTATTATGCATTATCTAAAAATGTTGATTTCATTTTTAATTCATTACTATGGCTTGTAAATGGTAGCTAGGCGTAAACTGGAAGGAGAGCTGTGTACTAATCTCCAGTGATGATGCACAGAACCGGCCAGGTCTAGCACCTAATGTCCGACCCCGCCTTCTCGTGGTGCAGGCCGTTAGTACCTTTCAAAAGAGATATTCTCTTTTGGAAGGGAACGGAAGGGGAGGGCTGCCAGTTCAGTATGGCCTACTGATCTGGTCATCTATGGCCACTTTTTTCTTTTTTTTTCAACCCTGCTGAGGAGTGATCAACTTCACAGGGTCCTGGTGCTGACCATTTATACCTACTAGACTGGACTTGTTTATGGATTTGAGCTTGATTATGGATCCTGGACTTGCTGCACTGGTGGGCCTCTGTTGAGGGAGAGTCTGCCGCTGTGTTTTCTGTTTGCTTCTGGGTTGCCAGCTCTAAGTGAACAGAGGCATGGGATACCTTATATCAGCTGGTGGATAATCCTAATCAGAGGCCATCGCAGGTACCTGAACCTTACTTAGCTAGTTGGGCATCGTCAAGCCTAAACTGGAGTAATGTGTCTCAGGCAGGCCATATGGTTCTTGAAAAAGTCCACTTGAAAAGGTGGTGCCTTTAGTTCCTACCAGCATCGGTGAATTCAGCCTTTAGCAGAGGAGGAACAGGTCTTTGCCCCATGCCTGCGATCAGGGGGCTGTTTGATATTGTTGGCCCTACCAATCTCAATAAACCTAATTTCTTTAAAAATCATACTAATCATTTTCTCTCTGCAGGAACGTGAAACGTGAGGACATTACATAGAGATTATTCTCTTGATGTCCTCATGCAGGAATTCCAGCGCTATAACCTAGATATTCTAGGCTTGCAAGAGACCAGATGGACAGGTAAAGGTGAGATACTTAAAAATAACTTTAAATTTCTCTTTACAGGGAGGGAGGATGGAAAGCATCACCAAGGCGTGGGTCTGCTGCTCAGCAGACATGCTAGTGATGCTCTTCTAGGATATGAGTGCATTAATGAAAGGTTTCTTACAGCAAAATTTCAGACAAGCATTAAAGACTTGAATGTTATCTGCTGTTATGCCCCCACTGAGGATTCTGATGAGGATGAGAAGGATAGGTTTTACAGACATCTTCAGGATAATTTGAATTCTGTCAAGAAAGGAGATATTACCCTTGTTCTTGGTGACTTCAATGCCAAAGTTGGTACCGACTCTGACCTTTGGGGAGGAGTAATAGGCCCTTTTGGTATTGGTAGCTGCAATGGCAATGGGCAACGTCTCCTACAGGTAAGTAAACTAAATGGTTTCAGAATAACTAACACATATTACAAACACCGCGACATACATAAATACACATGGGTTTCACCTGATGGGCTGCATAAGAATATGATTGATTATATATTAATTAGCAGCAAATGGGCTAGTTCTGTTAGAAATACCAGGGCATATAGGGGAGCCGAAATTGGATCTGACCATTACCTTGTTAAAAGTGTCTTGCAACTTAAACTTAAAAAGTGTTGTGCTAGGGTTAAAAAATTTACCTTTAATACTGAAGCTCTGAAAGACCCAGTTATAGCTAAAGCTTACCATGATAGGTTACTTAATCATTATGACAGTCATGGTTTGCTTAATACTGAAGTTGAGGAAGAATGGGGCCATTTTAAACAGGCTTTTTTGGAAACTGACAGTACCCTTTTAGGGAAAAAGGAGCAGAATAGGCAGAATTATTTAAGTGATAAGGCGCTTGAGCTTATTTCAGAAAGAAGGAACTGCAGGAATGTCCTTAATCAGTACCCTACTAGTCCTAATAGAAAGCATTACAAAGAACTTAATAAACGTGTAAAGAATCAGTTAGCTACTGATAAGAATCTTTGGCTTGATGGCCTTGCTGACAAAGCTGAGGAAGCAGTTAGACAGCATAACAGCAGAGAGCTGTATCAGATAGTTAATGTTTTGTGTGGTAGAAAACGAAC
Source organism: Ryuthela nishihirai (assembly GCA_038380435.1). Classification (NCBI taxonomy): domain Eukaryota; kingdom Metazoa; phylum Arthropoda; class Arachnida; order Araneae; family Heptathelidae; genus Ryuthela; species Ryuthela nishihirai. Next base: position 14,305,901 of record JAWZYU010000004.1, read on the forward strand.
AGGTATACAGGGATTGAAGGATAAACAAGGCAAGGTTATAGAAGGTGAGTATTCTGTCATGGCTAGGTGGGCTGAGCATTTCAGTGATGTTCTAAACAATGTGGTTAGTTCTACTCCCATTGTTTGCAATGATGATAGATGCATTGTTGGCTTTAATGTTGGCCCTATAACACAATCTGAAGCTAGTTTGGCTATTTCTAAACTTAAACTTCATAAATCCCCAGGGGTGGATGAAATTACTACGGAAATGCTTAGAGCTGGGAATGTTTTTGTTACCATTTGGATGACTGAAATTTTGAATAACTTTTATGATAAAGGCATGGTTCCTAAAGATTTTACCAGAGCTATTATTATCCCTATTTTCTAAAAAGGTGATCGCAGTTCTTGTGATAACTATAGGGGTATCAGCCTACTCTCCGTTCCAGGTAAAGTTCTTTCCATGATTGTGCTTAATAGAATTAAGAATCTGGTTGACAGGCAATTGCGTGATGAGCAATATGGATTCAGAAATGGTAGGGGATGTGTAGATCAGATATTTTCACTTAGGCAGATTCTTGAGAAATGTTTAGAGTTTCAGAAACCTTTGGTTGCTAGCTTTGTTGATTTCAAAAAGGCTTTCGACTCTGTTGATCGTCATAATTTGTGGTTGATTGTGAGATCATATGGTATACCAGACAAGTTAGTTAACATAATGAAAGCTCTCTATAATAACACTGAGTCATGTGTGAGAGTTGGTAAGGCTTGTAGCAATTGGTTTAGCATTACTTCTGAAATTCTGGTGTTCGACAAGGGTGCTTTTGTCTCCTTTTCTCTTTAGTTTGGTTGTTGATTATGTTATGCGAAATTCACTTCAAGGGGAAGCTTTTGGCCTTAAATGGGCTGGAGATATGAAAATTTCTGATTTAGATTATGCTGATGATTTAGCCCTTTTGGCAAATGATGTTGATGAGATGAACTCTTTCATTCGAACTGTTGATGAGACTGGTAGTACAGTAGGTTTGGTTATAAACAGAGAGAAAACTAAAGTGATGAAAATTGGTCAGGCAAGTTGTGATTCAGTTAATCTGAATGGTTGCAGTCTTGAGCAGGTGTCACAGTTTAATTACCTTGGGAGCTGCGTAACTGATACTGGTGATGTGCGGCATGAGATTAACAGACGAATAGGTATTGCTGCCGGGACTTTTAAGAATCTATGGAGATTGTGGAGAAATAGGCGTATACACCTAAAGACTAAAATTAGACTGTATAATAGTTTGGTCCTTTCTAGGGTTAGTTATGGTAGTGAAACCTGGACGCTGTGTAAGCAAGATAACAGGAAACTAGATGCTTTTGATTATAGATGCTTACGCAGTATCTTGGGTATTAGGTGGTTTAACTTTGTAACTAATGATGAGGTTAGGCAAAGGAGTCTGCAACCTCCTTTAAGCAGCATATTGTGCAGAGAGAGACTCCGCTGGTTTGGCCATGTTGCCGGTATGGATAATTATAGATTGGCGAATAGGGTTATGAACAGTGTGCCTGGAGGCCTCAGAAGGAGGGGGAGACCTAGGATGCGGTGGGCAGACAATGTCAAACAGGACCTTGTTAGAATTGGTGTACAGTGGCCGGATGCAGCAGATGTAGCTCAGGACAGATATGTTTGGAGAATTAAACTGCGCGGCCTGGTTGGACCTCCGTAGCCCATGGCTGCTTGAGGATGATGATGATGATGATGATGATGAATTTCTTGGTTGGGAGCAACTTGGAATGTGACGACCTTAACAGATAATATATTTTCGTGATGTCCTCACACAGAAATTCCAGAGGTATAATCTGGTCATTTTGAGCTTGTAAGAGATCAGATGGATAAGTAAAACTCAGATACTTTAAAACTATCTTCAATTTCTCTTTTCAGGACGTGAAGTTAACAAACACCTGAAAGGTGCAGCTATGCTTCTTAGCAGGAATGCCAGTGATGCTCTTTCGGAAAATGAAAAATCTTGTTTAACACAATTCACAAACCTATCGGTAAATGCCAAAAAAAGAAATGTTGGAAAATAGAAAATATAATAAATAAAATTAGTTTTCATATATTTTCAAAGTATTTCGGACACTATTAAGGAAACTATCGATTTCAAATTAAAACGTTACATGTAATGTTTTTAGTGGTTTGATTTACTGAAATGCTAGAATTTTTTGTCAACATATTTACTTTATTATCATCGTTACATAATTTATTTAATTATCATAATCCCGCTTTATTATTCAGTTTTAAATAGTAATTTTCCTTCTGTGGTAATCTCATCTTTTCATTATTACTCTTGTTGATCAAATTGAAATGATTTAAATGATCTAAAATTAAAAAAATTATGAAAAATATTTAAATTTTGATTCCCATTATGATTTAAATTTGTACATAGCTTAAGATATACCACAGGCGAGAGCCACTTGATATTCCTAAAAAATAATCACGAACAACACATTTATTGTCTTTAGGAAGTTTGGTCTTTACAAGCACTACACATTATAATAAGAAAATCTTGAAGAAAAATTTACAACATTGATGATTTGGCTACAACCAAGTATTCATAATGTATTTGGGCTTTACAATGGCGCTTTCTAGTAACTTGATCGTCTCAACTTCGTTTAATTAGGGATGTCGTTTCTTTTCTCTATCGCTAACAACAGACTCTTAGGTTGCAAGAAACCTTGCACCAACTGGTACTCGAGTGGGACCTGAAAAAGAACAAGAATACAAGAATTCACAATGACAAAGACCAAAGACCATTAGTCTCGGACGAATATGGAATGCTCGTTAACTACAAATATGTTTCTACTCTTACCCTGTGCAATCCTAAATCCAAACAACACTAAAATTCATCAAAGATTGCAAACTTCAAATATCTGCTTCTCTTGCATTGCTAGTAACTGGCTGGGGTCATGTTCTTTCGTCATTCTTCCTAATAAGTGTTATAGTGCTTCGTTTTTGGATTGCTCTTTCTGTAGGCATACATATTTCACCATAGATTTTACTCAAGTCTCTTTCGATATAGATAGATATACTGAAAACGCGCGCATTTTTTGGAAGTAGTAAGTTTTTCCTTAACCAGTTTCGATGGTTACTTGCCATCGTCTTTAAGAGAGAGTTGCTGTTTCTGTTTGTTGCATGCGTAGTTACTGCTCTTGTGGTGGGCTGGTCTATATTGCTGGGGGGGAGAGAGTTTGCCTTTTGTGGAGTTTGTTCTTTTCCTTTTCTGTTGATATCGTCCTCTTCGTCTAACAATGGTTTTTAAGTGTGTAAAGAATTATTATGTCTTTGTTACAGCAAAGTTTTTGTTTCCTATAATGCATATATTTTAACCATCCATACTATTATCTATTTTTTCAAACTGTGGTATTGTGTTTGGATCCCGTGTACATTTGAATAGTTCTTGTTCATTTTATATCTTATTGATGTTCTTTGAACCTTTGTACAGTTAAATACGAATGCAAGCAAATAACCCGGCCCACAACGAAGCACCAATAACAGCCATTAGGATGGACGACAGAACATGACAGCACCAGATGCAAATGTCTTAAGCTGGAAATATTTTATGAAATTTAAGACTTTTCGAATTTAAGATTTCGCAGATGAAGAATGGAAATCTATTTATAGTTAATTAGATAAAACCTTCTTATTATGCATATGAATACAAAATGATCGTTTCAAAAGCAGAATGAAATTTGAAATTTGCGAACTCTAACGCTCTGTCACGGTAAATGTTGAAACTGATGAAGATTAGGGATATTTGGAAATGTGAATAGTAACCTTCTCTTATTGCCTAACCAATCTAAAACGAATGTTTTATTCATCTCTTAAAATAAGGAAAAGTTTCATGTCTACTGATGAAATCACTTACTGAATTCGATGTTAAATTCAAAGAAGATACGAAGTCGGCAGTTTTTGTTCAATTAGTGTGAAAAATCAGTCTTATCTTCCTTTAACTTTAATATGAATTTAGTAAGTGATTTTAATATTGGCATGTTAGCTTAGGTTTTTTGTTTCTTATGGCAAACATAGGAAGATAGGCATTTAAAAAAATACTTAGTGTTCACAGATTTATTTCTTTGCGTTTTAATATCAGCTTTGCACGTGATTTTGCCACAAAAAAGTTCTTATCATGCCCCTTCTTCGAAGGGGAAAATAATGTTTTAACCCTTATATTACTCACATCGCCATAATCATTTATGTGGAAAATGATTCGTTAGGATCAACATCTCAAAACATTATCTTCTCCTTTGTAGTAAAAAAATAGAATTCCGTAATGGAAGAAAATCTACGACACTCCATACAAAACAAATTTTTTCTGAGTTTCTCTGGTAATGGACTTTTTTTTAACCTACCTGTACATACATGCAAGTAAAAAAGAATGCAGAGAAGCACAAGTAATTCTTTTATATCAGTGCTACAGCTTATTAAAGATACTAACCTTTGTTTCTGGGCTTTTGCAAAATCGGATGTATCTGAGAGTATTGGCGAGACACATCTTGACTTCCATCAAGGCAAATCGCATTCCCAAACAATTTCTTGGTCCTGCTCCAAAAGGTAAGTAGGCATAGGAAGGACGATCCTTTTGATTCTCTTCTGAAAATCTGTTGGCCAAAGAAATAAAATTTAAGGCATGATATCAAAAAATAAATGTATAAGAGTAGCCAAGCGCGCTAACCACTGTCCCACGGCCGAGTGGTTAGCGCGCTTGGCTACTGATCTAAGGTACCTGGGTTCGAGCCCCGGGTAAGGCATGGCTGTTTGTATCGTTTTTCTGCTGAGGTCCTGCCATCCTCTGAGACCTTCTACTGTGGCATATAAACTGACAGGCTCCCGTCAGACCTCTGTGGCAAGCAGCTGCTTGAGGGGTATTTATTTATTATTTAAGAGTAATGGAACATTAATGGAAACGAGACTGGTGTAAATTAAACCATATATTATATTATATTAATGCTGAAAAGTAAGGAAAATGAGCAAAAGAGTACATAATTCAAAATGCTTTTCAGCAAATAAACTCAAAAATCAGTTCTCAGTTTCTCTGGCAATAACAAATAAAATGCATTAAATACGTTATGGCAAATGATTTATATAGAATTAAATGTCGTATTGAAAGTGTGTGAATAAATACGAAATCGTGTACTATGCATGAGTGCTGCTAGGAGAACGCAATTTTCAAAAAGTAGCTATTGGAAGTAAAGGACAGGAGACGCTAAGAAAGCGTGTGATCACTCTTGACATCTAGGAAACTCATACAACGCATTCTCGAGCTGTTCATAAGATTATGTGGCAATAAATATTCCAAAATAACAGATCTGGAGAGTTATGCTATGGTGGCATCCTTTAATTCTTCTCCCTAGCGATTCCCACACATACTCAAAGTGAAGATATTCATAAGAGTGGTTAGTCAGGTCTGGGACCTGACTAACCACTCTTATGAATATCTTCACCTAGCGACCACATGAACGTTGTGAGAAACATTATCTTTCATAAAGATGAAACCAAGACTGAAGAACTACACGTCTTTATCGCTGAGCAGTCAGAGTGCATCCCTGAAACGAAATGAAGTTCTGTGCGGCCAGGTATCGTAATGCAGTGGCAGTAACGGATCACGGTCTATTCATCTCTCATTTCTCGATATAATTAAGCTCCATTTCTGGATCGAAATTTAACGCGACGAAAATTAAGTTCGGAATTACAAACGCAAATTGTACAAAAAATAGCAAACTATTTTAGCCAAGGGTGGCCAACTTGTGGCACGCATAGCTGTTGTTAGTGGCACTCGTACAGAGGATTTTGCTCTATGAAATAAAATTCGTCTTCGATGGCTTATTGATCTATCCCTAACCATACCTGCCATCCAAAAGGCAGGTGGGTAATAATGATGACGTTTAGAGGGATGAGGAGTCTATTGCATTCCCTGGTTCCTCAATTGTCTCCGTGTCATCAAACGATCACATAGACTGAAATCTGTGTCAGAATGTGCTGGTGTCGAAACACAGTAGTCATAGTGAGCGACTGTACACAGCCACGATTAAGCAGAGAACTGTGGTCAGTCGTGGTTGGTGCAAAAATTACATTTTATTAATTTTATTAAATTTACTAATTTTTTGACGAATATAATAAAAATGCTTACCAATTAATAGAGTTAGCACATTAGAGAATTAAAGTACTTTTTAAGTATTTATTAAGTAAACTTATTGAAATGTATAAGGCTATAAATATAAATTATCAATGTACTTATCCTTTCATCCTGTAACTAAGCTATAGTTATGGGGGTCAATTGTAACTGTAAATTACCAAATGTGTGATGTCGAAAGTATAAAAAAATTCAAAAAGCGGATTACAGTGTCATTGTAAGAATCAAAGAATTTGAAAGAAATCCCCAATTTCAGAGGTATTACAATCCTCGGGCTTATAATATGCGTCCTGTTTGAGATTTGTAGCAAAAAAGTAATAATGAATAAAAAAAACGGCACATGAACTAGGATCCAACATCCTTTGCTATTTTGGTCAATTCGGGAGGACAATTGGGGCAAATACATTAAAGGGAGGCTTTGTGTATTTATATGGGTCGTGATCGTTTTTCCTTTGTCTACCTAGTTTCTCTTAAAGTGGGCACTCCTCACGTGAATTTATCACAAACACGATTTTTCTTAGAAATAACATTTATTTTGCTCTCCTTGTACTCATACAAAAATCTTACATGGCCTTCAGTTGACCAAGAACAATACTTGGGACGACACTATTATCAAAAAACACGACAGTCTGTCTTTACAGGGAGTTTGCTCTTTGGGCAGCAAACGAGATAACCGGACACGAGTGAAGAGAGAGAGAAAACGTAAAAAAAAGGTTGTGGCTGACCTGGTCCTCTAACTACACCACTGAACAGTACGTGGTTGTTAGCTTGTGCGGATTTTATTCTTCCCTCCTAGTTGATTTTACCCGGCTAGTTATTTGGCTAGACGATTCTTTTTATTCATGATTAACTTTGTTCCATTGTCGTCTTCTTGATCTCTGACCTTGTGCGCATTATACAACCTCTTTCGATAAAGGTGAAGACAAAAATAAGGCAATCGGCGCACAAATGTCCGGTCTAAGCTGGGCTGACGAGGGAGGTTTTTGCAATACAGAGTCGAAATGTATTTGGGGGACTATTGAAAGGGCACGTGCTCACTTCGTACAATGCTGATGCAATGTTGGAACAGTTCATATTCTGAGAAACCCCAAAAACGGTTTCAACTATCCAGTCTTCTAGGGCCAAGAAGCCTCTGGCGTGGTTTTTCCACGACACAGGTAGGCGATGGAAAAAATGGTGTCATTTCGGAGAGCTGTAAAACATGGTGTCTAATGTAAGGGTGCCCATTGCAAGAATGTGGGACGACACTCGTAGAGCCTAGTTCCTGCCCGTCGCTGCCGTCGTAATGGATCTGTAATTGTTGAATTCCACTACAATTGCAACATTTCAATAGCGGATATCAGGAATGTAGCCCACTATTGAAAGAACTAGGAGGATCCTACTATAATAAATAGTTTTAAGAGTTCAGATGTGCATTTCGACAAAATATTTATATCTTACCTCTCAGGATCAAATTTTTCAGGATCCGGATAGAATTCTGGGTCGTGGTGAATGGCATAAATGGGGAAGCCAACTACCATTCCTTTTGGCACTGTGATGCCCGTGTTGCCTAATTTGTAGTCTTCCGTTGCTGTTCGATCTGCTCTGTTAGGAATAGAAGTAAATATTATGGCTATTTCAAGAAATGAATTGCTTGATAAATAATGATATGAATTTGATGAGATGAAGACTTAGTGTGAGTTCATAAATAGCATATATGTATACCACACTAAAGTATGAATGATGTGATTTATTACAATGGCACAAAATTTATATCACTTAATCAATTTTATCTAAACACAAGTATTTTCAATCCTCTTAGCATAAAGACAAACCATTTTTGTATTGAATTAACTTTAACTTTAACTTTTTGACATAAATTAACTTTAACAATACTTTATACCTTATAGTTGTGAAACGTTGAACATTGATCTCCCTTGATAGAAGACCCAAGGACAAACTTTATTGTCGACTCCTTTTTTACCAACGGAACCAGACTTCATCTTAAATCAAATAAAAGCAGTCTTCTTCCATAATATCACACAACACTAATTTTTTATACACTATATTTTCTTTCTTCACTACTCCACTATATCCTTTTCCTTTTTTTACAGTTCTTACTTTTCAAAGCATCGACGTTCCCAGCAGTTGATAACGTAAATCTTCACGCTAAGCATAGGCGAGCGTTCATGACACACCTGCCACAAGCAATTGTCGCACGTTCATCTGTCGCATCAATAACAAAAGACAGTCATACAGAGGCTCTTATAAATAAAGTACGCATCTCCATCCACAGCTGTCTGGAGCTCCTACAGCTGATGTTCAGAATGGAGCGAGATTCGATGTACATAGAGTATCCAAGATGCGCTAGAGAATGGAAACAAAAAATAATTTACTTCACATGTCTTCCACCAGATGCCGACGTGACACTCTGCAATATATTCTGCTTATCACGCACGGTTTTTCCAATATAAAGTCATGTGTATGAACTGTCACAAGAGACGGAGAAAGCCAACAGAGCATGCCACGTACTTTACAAGGAATAATTGAAAAAAAATTGAAGAAACAAAAATCTTGCAGATCAGGACGAAGGAGAAAATTAGCTCAGCCTGAGATGTTAACATTGTCTTTGTGGTTGAGTCCAGATGGAAGCAGCAACTGTTGCACAACAAAGGTGTGTATATGCCATATGCCATGGGGAGGGAAATCAGGCATAATATTCTCTCTACACAATATTCAGATTTGGAGACACAGCAGTTCATTTAACATTGCTCTCAATTTCTCGGCTCAAATGGAGATCGGTGACATTTGGCCATGGAACATTCTTTTAGAGGGTGGGATGAAGAGATCATTTCTGTTCAAATGGCCAAATAGACACTGTGACTTGCTGCATTTTGGAAATGGAAAATACACGTGATACAGGAGATCCAAGTGCACTCATTATAAAGGTCCAGTATAATATGTTTTCAGAATCGCTTACACCACTGGCCCATTTCTTTTTAAACAGCTACGATTAACCACAACCCTTTTTATCACTGGCCAGTTATCGATGTTAACCTTGAGACATCGACACCTCAAAACTCGTTTGCTCTTAAAAAACGGCAAAGCGCTCTTTTATATCTCCCATCTCCTGGAAAAGACCGCCACTTGCATCCTCTCTGTACTCTGCATGTAATTGTCAATAGTCCTTGTCCTCTATCATGATTATGAAAACTGCCAGGAGACTGGTAGATGCAAGGCTGAGGGCTTGGTCCATTTCATAGTTTGATAAAAAAAAAACAATAGTTTGGCTCTGCACAAATGTCCTGCTTAACCGAACTTGGGTCATTTTGGAATTACCTGGAATGCGGAATGGCAATGCAGTGTAGTCAGTGATGAAGTACATTGCCATTCCTCATTTCAAGTAGCTCTAACACGACCAAAATCCAGACAGAGCTGACAGTGGCTCAGTGTCAAGATCAGTTTATGAAATGGAATCTGAGCCTACAGTCTTTAGAAATTGTCGTAGTCATGATGGGTTCTTTTATGGAAGCAGTTACAGTTCATCAAATGCTAGCTACTGTTGTGGGTGTGTCTGATACCTGTTGAAATATGATGATTTTATGATGATTTCATAGAAGACATTGCTGACGAATCGTTCAATTCACCCGTTCTGCTGTGCGTCCGACAGCACATGACCCTGTGTTATTACCTTCTTATGGTGATTTCCGCCAACAATGTGTAACCGTCCTTGTATCGTGGCTCACATGAGCAGCAATACGGTGGGTAGATCAACTGCATTCCCACAGTCCTATAATCTGACTATGTTGAAACATATCTCTCTGCTGATAGATGGTTGGGGTAAGTGTTGTTCTGGTATATTCTACACTTTGTCTCCTTCATAGTTTATACGAGGCAATTGCAGTGCCTGAAGCATTCGGATTAGCTACTCAACTTTTGCCCTTTGATCTCTTCACAGATACAATGTGTTTATAATAGTAACATAATAATTTGCATATGTCATTGTTCTGCACTCACATGCTGATTCACCTGGAAATGCTCCCACACTTTCAGGGTGGTACAATTCCAATATAAAATGTACAATGATAATAATAATGCACTTTGCGAAGAAGACACCGTGAAGCGTTGAAATTTAAGTTGAGTTGTAATGTGTCTTTTAACTAATGGTTTTAGTGAGTAATAGTGATTATTTCTCTATAAACTTACGGCAAACACTAGTCACAGTGCTGAGAGAACATCTGCTGTGAAGATGTAGTAAAGCTGTACTGGATATCGTAAAGCTACATTATGCAGAAACGTTGTGTTGGTTGTTTGGAATTTTATGGCGCATTGGCAACTGAGGCCATAATGCACCATCAGAAATGTTATGATTGAGCGAGTTGGACTTTAGGATGTGCAGGTATGCACTGTTGATCAGTCGCCCAAAGTATTTCATCATCGCCAAAATTGTTCATCTACTAGTAATAGAGGGGGGCAGAAATTCTTAACTGAATCAACAGAAATTTTTCATGGATTGGACGACATCAACTGAAGGACAGAGGATTTATACAAATAGAAGCATTTCATGTATATATATATGCATACTGCACAATAAAATAGCAGTGTTCGAATATAAAATTTAGTTGATGAGTTGAGGAATTGAGGAAAAATTATTCTTTTGAAAGATTAAGGAAACCCCACATCGAGGTTTGATATGAACTCTAATAGGAGTTAAAATAACTCTTTAGAGAACTGTTTAATAACTACTAGAGATGAGTTCGTGCTCAATATTTGGAGCCTGCACCAGCCCGGGTTTGAACTATTTCAGTAACTGCTGAGCCCGAATTCAATTTCGGAAAACATTTCTCTGATGTATCGGCAAACTTATAGACATACACTGAAATGACAGTTTATTACGTACTTCACCACTCGTCACATAAATGGTTTATTCCAATACGTAATACGTCACGTGACTGTGGTGTGCGCTATAAATCAGGCAGACCAGCTCTTCAAGCAAACGTTAGAGTTGAATTGAGCGTCAGAATGAGCACAACAACCGACCTGAGCGACTTTGAACATAGCATGGTAGGTGGTACTAAGCATGCCTATTCTAGCATCTCACAAACGGTTGCCCTCCTGAGTTTTTCATGCACAATCGGTTCAAGGGTTTAACGAGAATGGTGCGAAAAGCAAATAACTGCCAGTAATCGACGATCCTATGGAAGAAAATATCTTGTGGATCAGATTGGTCAAAGGCGAGTTGCAAAAAACCTGCAAGCGAACGGATAGGCCATAACCAAGCATATTACAGTACAATTGAACAGTGGTGTGCAGAAGATCATCTCTGAATGCACCACATATCGGACATTGTCGCAAATGGACTACAACAGCCGTCGACAATGTCGAGTGCCGATATTGTCAACGAAGAACACGAAAGCACGTCACCAGTGGACACAGGAATATCGACACTGGACCGTTGAGAACTGAAAAAAGGTAGCCTGGTCAGAAGAATCGAGGTTCCTTTTGCACCATGCTGATGGAAGGATAAGAATTTGGAGCAAGCAACATGAAACCACGGTTCCATCTTGTCTGGTGTTAACAGTACAGGCTGGCGGTGGCGATGTGATGGTCTGGGAAATATTTTCCTGCACATATTAGGTCTCCTGATACCTATCATCTGAACAACATGACGCATTTGAACGTTGCTGACATCTCAACACCACGACGTATTTGAACATCATTGCTAAGCAAGTTCATCCCTTCATGGATAAAGTTTATCCTCACTCGGATGTACACGTTTACCATGATAATGCACCTGCTCACAAGGCATGTATTGTTACTGAATGGTTCCAGGAATCTGTCGACGAATTTCCTTTGTGGCATTTGCCTGCACAATCCACAGATCTAAACTCCATCGAACATCTTTGTGATGTGGTGGTGAGGTCTGTTCAGAAGAACTCAAACGACAGCGACTGACTTTATGGTGTATATAGGTGGACTGTGTTGCGTTCAATTTGCCACAATTGCGCGACACAATTATTTCCTCATGATACAACATTCTTGCACAAAGCATCCAGCATCTTGTAAGTTCCTTTCGCCGCCAAACTCGGGCTGTTCTGAAGGCCAAAAGAGGCACAACACGTACTAATTAGGTGTACCTAAGAAATTAATATCTTAGTGTATATGCAAAATTTATTATTTTATTCTTATATTATTAGATTTGATCATTTTATGGCCAAATTAAAGTGTTATATTTGGAAAGAAAAACATATTAGAACTGCTTGCGAAAACTGAAAGTTCGTGGCTAACATCATTACAAATGCAGAGTCATTCATTTATTAAAAATAATCAAAAGTGCATTGTTAGAAGGTTAAAATTATAATCAAAAATATTTTTTTATTATTTCTTATCTTTTTTATAATTGCAAGAAATATTTTAAATTTAAATTAATCAGAGCCCGGCAAAGCCCGAGCCCGAACTCATATCTAACAGGTGCAAATATATTTATTCCAGGCAGAATTTAAATCTAAACTCTTTTGTTGACCACCTAACAGGAAATGAGAAATTATTCAACAAAGCGAAATTAAATTATACTTATTTTAGAATAAAATTTCCTTTACCTTATGAGAGGTGGATACATTCGTAGGGATTCTGAAATGACACGATTCAAATATTTCATGTCTCGGACGACATCGTACGTCATCTCACCCTACGTCGTAAAAAGGAAAATGAAACATGAATCTTTACAATATTATATAAACAATATAATCAGGGGTGTATTGAGTTTTTTATTATTATTACATTTTATTCAGGTGACGCAGTTATAGCAAAGGGAAATGGGGGAGGGGGTTTACAAAAATATCGATTTATACTTTTTGCGAAATTTCAGTACGTATTCTGTTGATAGTATTTTCTGTTTAAAATATTTTCCCCCTAATTTTGTGAAACTCTTGTAAAATAAGAATTATTATACAAATTAATCCATAGCACATCATTGGTTTACTAAGCATTTAATCAATATTAGTCTGTTTAAGTATCATGACGAAAATGGGAGTAGAGGAAAAATTATCTTCAACTAGATGGGATCCGAATCCACGACCTCCTGATGGCACGTCAGGTGGCCTGAATACTGAGCTATGGGTTACTGATCAATCTTTCCTCTATTGCTTATTGTTAAGCAATACAGCATAAAGTCAGTTACTGTATTTTGAGTGCATTTGGAGATTCTATACTTTAGAGATATTTCGAGGCAGGTTCACATGACCAACCACCCTGCAATGAAGTCCTGACTGATATGTTTTGTATACTACAAGGTACTAGTGATCATACAGAAGTGAAGCATATTGAGATTGGCTGAAAAAATGTCGGTCAGGACGCACATGGAGCGTATTTTGTCATATGAACATACCTGGAAAAGCTCTGAATGACATCTCCAAATGAACTGAAATGACAGTGACTGACTTTTATGGTATATAGCATAACATCAGCAATAGAGGACAGATTGATCAGTGGCTGGTACCTTAGTAGTCAGAGTAACTGGCATGTCCTCAGGAGGTCGTAGGTTGGGATCACACATGGCTCAGGACAATATTTCCTCTATACCGCGGGAAAAAGGGGGGGGGGGGGTGACTCAATCAGTAGAGCGCCGGCTCGTAATCTGCAGTTACCAGATTCCAGTCCCATCTGGGCCAGTGTTGAGATTGATCTCTTCAAAACTCCCTGCCCTGCCCTCCGTCACTAGGGAACACCGATGGATTTGGAAAGGCTGCTGTCCGTCGAAGGGGACGATAAGCCTTGGCTCCATGTACGGAAGAGCCATAACATGTGCAAATTAAAGAACATGTTGGATGGCCTTGACAAGAGGCTACTGTCTTCTATCAACTTCTAACAGAGCCAGTGGATCCCCTCCCCCAACCTTCTCTGAGTCCTTCGGGTCTTTGGTCATTTAGCCAATCGTCTGCAAAGAAAGTGCCTTTCAGAGGTAAAAGCAACCCAACCTAATCAACTTCCATTGTCATAGTGGTGTTTATAGTTATTAAATGCTGGATAAAAGAATAAATATTATTCTAAAATAAAATGTTTTTCTCCTATGAGGACATGGAGTTCTGGGACACTGATGACCCAGGATGCTATTTAGCCTCTTGCCAGTCCACGCCTGAATTAATACTCTGGTGTTCAAATCTAGCACAATACCCGAATTCTGAAAGATCTCAAAAACGCGACAATGAAATGCTATGAGATTTGGAGTGAAAAATGTATTACTATAGGAAGTAATAAAGAGTGAGGCATAGAACAAACCCTAGCATGATTTCCGTGGGTCGTGCAACACAATGACTTATCATACTATTTACCAGGTTGGTCATAAGGTCTCGTGTCAGTACATCCCACCTTTTCTAGAGAGCAGAATGGGAGCTCATGGAGTGTTCGTGGAGGAAATTAACGACTTCCAGCACATCTCTTTAGTACATCTCACGCATGCTCTGTAGGATTCAAGTCCGAAGAGTACGCTGGCCATTCCATTAGTTGAATATCCTCTTTTTGAATAATTCATCAATTGTTTGAGTCGTATAAGGAATGGCATTATCCTCTATCAAAATAATCTGGTGACCAACAACTTACTTGAAAAACTTCACATAAGGCTGAAGTATATCGTTCTTATGCCTCCCACCAGTCAGAGTGTCTTTAGCACAGACGTGGAGTGATGGGCTGCTATTTGGCACAATGCTGCCCCAGACCATTAAACTACCACCATATTTATATCTGCAAAGCTCACACCCTGCTCTAGATCTGTAGGGGACACCAATGGAGTTGGAAACGCCATCGTCCCTCAGATGGGATGCAAAGCTATGTGCGGGAGAGTCATACGCTATGCACGTTAAAGTGCACGCTGGATGGCCTTGACAGAAGCTATCATTTGTCTCCTAACAGCTGTCCAGTAGGTCCCTCCCACAACATCTCTGAGCCCTTGGGGTCTTTGTGACCTGGCCAATTAGCCCAAGGTGTGAAAAAATATCAACTGAGAGAAAAATCGCTGCTCAGAGGTAAAACAACCCAACCCAACGACCACCATAGTGATGTTGTTCTCTGTTATTAAAGGCTTGATAACGAGTTCGTTGCCCTCTCCTGATCAAAACGTGTCAAGAGTCAGTCTGAAAACTATATCACGATATTCGCGGTATATTGTTAGATTGGTTTAGAAATTATTTATCAGACAGATACACAATTACTAAAATAAAAAACTGCTACAGCAGAAAAGTAATTACACGATGTGGAATTCACCAAGGCTCAATTTTAGGTCCTTTATTGTTCCTAGTATACATAAATAATTTGTTCAATACAAAATTAAATAGTGCTATTTATCTATATGCTGACGACATTGTTTTAATAAACAGTCAGAAATATTTAAATGATAGCATTTCAGAGGTTCAAACAGATTACAATAATATTATTAGATGGTTAAATCATAATAAAATCTATTTAAATGAGAAAAAAACAAAACTGATGATTATTCATTCACCAGGATTTCATATTCATCAAAACCTCTTTATCAAAACTCATAAAATAAATTGCAGAAAAAAGGATGCTTCAAATTATGAATCATTATGCAGTTGCCCACTTGTTGAGCAAGTAAATAAAATAAATTACTTAGGAATCATTTTTGATGAATATTTTATGTGGAATGCCCATATATCCCACATATGTGAAAGCTTGAGAATATCGGCGATAAAAATTCAAAAATTGAAATACGTATTAAATATGGAAACATGTGTACTATTTTATAAAGCAATATGCGAATCTATTTTAAATTATGGAATAATTGTGCATGGAACAACTAACTTAACTAACATAAATAAAATAGAAAAACTGCAGTCTATAATAGCTAAAAATATTATTCCGTTTCATTTGCAAAAAATTTATAAAACTTCTACCGATAGATTAAAATTTTTAAGTCTTTTATCCTACAGCAATTTATATAAATATAATGTAATAATTAAAATTTTTTTGACGAAACTTACAAACTAAAAATTCAACATAATAAAAATAAAAGACTTCAAAACCAAGGTTATTACAAATTGCCAAATTTTCGAAATAATTACGAGAAACATACCTCCGAATATCAAGTACCACTTATATTTAATGCTATTCCAAAAGAATTACTAAATATAGATTCATTTAGAAGACTTAAAATGGAATTAAAAAATTATTTGGTATTCTCTAGTTAGCTGATTTTTATGTGTTGTGTTTTGTGGATTTATTTGATGTACACCATTTTTGTGGCTGAATGACCTATGTTTAATATAATTTATTCATTTTCCTGCAGATAAGCTATTTAGCTTTGCGGGTCAAAGTGTAAATGTATTTGTATTCTTTACTCTTATGAATGAAAATTATATTCTAAAAAAAAAAATTCGACGTTTGTGTACCCTTTGGTCTGGGGCCTAGGCATGATGTTGTCTGCACCACATTAATCGTGCTCTCCAGTGTGAGAGATTAAGAGGAATATAAACAGTCGGCCGTCTAACATAACTCCCTTTCTGGAAAAGTCGTCTGTAAAGAATTTTTCTCAAAACTGTTCTAAATAACTGCAGAAAGTTCCAGAAAAACAAATGTTTGGCTGACATTGCCCTCTGACGTTGGGCTCTTAGCGCATGATAGCAGTCATTTTACACTGTTGTCTCACTTGGAAACAGACAGACTAATGTATCCTGTCTGCTGGAATTTTCTGCAAAATCTTGGAAGTGTTGACTAGGAGACTTTTGCTGCCTTAACCATATAGGTCTGAGATCGGCCAGAATCTAACCTATCGATTGCTCTACTAAATGTAAAAGCATCCATGTGATGTCTTCTTTGTTCCATACTGGTATAAAATTCTCTATCATACATAGAGTGCTCCGAGAGCATCTGCAGTCAGTAAATAGTGAAACAGGAGTGGGTGGCACAAATGAAATGAATAGACATCTTGCTCAACAGGAAATGAGTGATGCAGAATCACAGCCAGATTTTATAGCATCCCGGTTTGCTCTTCAAGGCTTGTTGCATATTTTATTCGGTCAGGTGATTTCTTAGAGGCGTACGATCTTGCGTATATTCCTTTTCATTAATATGCAAAGCATTATGTTAATGATTTCAGTCGTTTGTGAGAACTTAACTTATGGCACTAACGTACATAAATAAACAGGGAACCGTAACTGGTTGTAATTAAGTTAGATTTTGGTTAGGTTCACTTAAGTGCTTAAAATATCATGAGTTATTCAGTACAGTAAAATACATTTTTTAAGAAGAGTTTAGTAGTATATTTTGTTGAAAACAGATACCAATAAAGTGTATAGCATTATTTTATCAGAGTGTGAAATTTGCATTTTCATGTGCCATGTATCTTTTTCTAGAGAGCTGCTTCTGATTATCCTTAGTAGGACTTGCCTGTCAAATTTTAGTTAAATAAATTGGTGTTTTATATTTAGTAAATGTCAGACGACTGTTGATTTACATGTTGCATTGAAGTTATTAGTTGATGCGGAATTAGCCTGAGAGTGGCTCAAAGTTTAGCTGCCTTAGCTCTCACGTCGCAGCTGGTCTGAATAATTTCTCAGACGCCCGAGTGTCAGCGAGAGGATGGGAAAAGTTGGTAATAAAAGCAATTTCACAAAGTGCCAAAGGATGCCAAACTACTGATGTGGCATTCAAAAAACCAAGTAGAATCTGATTAGAGGTACAGTGGCTCAGTGGTACACAAAGGTGAAACGATTGCTGTCATCTCCCGATAACAGAGTGTAGCAACCTGATTGGAAGATTAATAATATTACCAACAATCTACGGAATCAGTGTGACCGATTAGATCATCTTGCCTATGGGTACATCTTGAACAAGATGATATTTGAAATTTATTTCAGTATCTCAGGAAATTTCCGAACAAAAGAAGGATTAGTTATCAGAATCTTACATTTTTCTCGAAGGCCTCGTCCACCTCCTTGATGAGTTTCTCTTGGCAATCGGGATTTACAGCCAGATTGTAAGCACAAAAGGAAAGAGTGGCAGCTGTTGTTTCGTAGCCAACCCCGAAGAAAAGGATGCATTGGGCAACCAATTCGTCTCGTGTTAGACCTGAGGAAGAGAAAGTGAAGTAAAATTATTAGAGATCTACCTGATGAATGGAACTCTCAAAGCATATTTTGTAGCATAAATTGTTAGAGTTTATCAGCTATAAACAACTATAAACTTCAGACAGCCTTGAGCTAAAGGCATGAAAGTTCATCTCAGTGTTAAAATACAGAGTGATTCAAAAAAGAATTCAACACTTTCAAAAATTAATTACACAGTAACTAAGTTATATGTGAACATCTAATATTTCAAAAATGAAAGTTTATAGAAATAACTCAGCTAGTTCCTTTAGAAATTGGTTTTGACTACATGTTTATATATAACCTAGTTACCGAGTAATAAATTTTTGAAAGTGTACAGTTCTTTTTTAATCTCTCTGTATATGTATACACATTTTAATAGCGATTTGGCGAATGCAAATTTTATGTAAAAGCAGATATTATGCAAATAACTTGTATTTTTTAAACAAGGAGTTAAAATTCCTGTTTCAGTGGTAAAGCTCATTTTTTTCATTAAATTCATTCATATTCAAACACATTTTCTACGGGCAATGGTACTAAATGGATTCTATTATGGTTTTTACAAATTTTGATAGCATGCGGATGCCAAAGCAATTTTAATTCACTTCAACTCTGAATGTTAACTATATGTCTTCGATATTTATATGTTTGTCTTCAATATTTAAATGTATGTCTTCGATATTTCAATGTATAAAATTCGATATTTAAATGTTTGTCTTTATCACTTACTCTCCTTAAGACATATTCATTGTTCATATTTGCAACGAAATGGTCAACTTACTCTTACTATAATCAATTTTGAAGATTTCTTTATTTTTTTCGCCGTGGCCTAAATCTTCCTCTTCTTCTTCTTCCTCTTCCTCTTCCAGATCCAACATTTTAAACCCATCTATCGTTTTGTTGGCCTCCAAGTTTTCTTTGGCAGCATCCATCATCAGTTGTAAGAAATCGTTTCCTTTCTTCAAAGAAATAATGAAACATTTTATGAACAAGCTAATAATTGGTAGGACATAACTCTACCAAAAGTAAAATATAATGAAATATATTGGATGACCAGATTAAGAGGGACACATCGTTAAGGAAAGAAATTTTGAAATTTATTGTATGCAATTGTGATAATGTTCGTTTCTCAACAATGACAACACTGTCCAAACAGAAAATTGTCTCATCACTGTCAAACATAACCTAAAAATAACGCTGGATGACCTTGACATGAGAATACCATTTGTCTCCCAATAGCTCTCCAGTGGGTCCCTTCTCCCCAAACTCCCTGAGCCCTTTGGGTCCTCGTGACTTGGTCATTTAGCACATTGTGCAAAAAAAGTGCCACTCAGAGGTAAAAAAAACCCAACCTACCCAACCTTAGCTCTGCGATTTAATGTCTGCAGAAAGTGGTGAAGAAATGTAAAATATTCAAGTCAAGAAAAATATGAACAGCAAATAATAACATTAGATGTTCGAACATAAAAAAAATAACTATCGAATCATTCTTAAACGTGACTAGTCATGACCCGTGTTGTTTTGTTGTTTCACCTAAAGATAAATACACTGAAATAAGGTATACGTTCATAATGTGGTATACCATAATGGGCATTTCAAATTGCATCTGATATTTATTCAAATGACGTTTTTTACGATTTGAAACCTTTTACATCATTAGAGGGTTTAGAAATGAAAACATTTTTAAAACCTTTTGTCACTCCTTATGTCACAAGGTTTTATTTGGTATAAAAAAATCATATGTTGAAATTGGTTCTCTTGGTCTTAAGATATGATTTTAAGAAATCCAGAAACAAGCACACACAATTACAAAAAATATGACAGCAAAAAAACATAAAAGGTATCTATTTTATATTTATTTCAATACAAATATACATAGATTAAACATCACTTACTATGCCTCTCTTTTTCCTCTCCTCTACGACTTGAAGTGTGACGTCACGAAAGAAATTCGATGCTTCTTTGTTAAACATTTCGAGCCGCAGAATTTTAAATATAAATGGATGCAAAACAACTGAAAATGAATATCGTAAGGTAATTCCAAAAAATTACAAAAAATATGACAGCAAAAAAACATAAAAGGTATCTATTTTATATTTATTTCAATACAAATATACATAGATTAAACATCACTTACTATGCCTCTCTTTTTCCTCTCCTCTACGACTTGAAGTGTGACGTCACGAAAGAAATTCGATGCTTCTTTGTTAAACATTTCGAGCCGCAGAATTTTAAATATAAATGGATGCAAAACAACTGAAAATGAATATCGTAAGGTAACAAGGTTATAAATTTCAGAAACGTTTTGCACAAATAGATACATTTTCTGATCCTTTTACAGGGCAATAAGAGTGATATTTTTATTTTTTTTTAGTAATAAAGGATATTTCGAATTGTTCTATTGGGTTGCTTTTATGAGTGAAGGAAGAACGGGGCGACAGAAGGAGGCAAATATCTTTATTACAAACTCTCAATAATATTTGGAACACGTCCAATTTAATTTTCGACGCCAACCCTACACCCCAACCCCAGGAATGTAGCATTTCTCATCAGAGATTTTTATCCAAATATAACGTTTATTATCAACAAATATTTTTTTCAATTCTGACTTTTAGCATTATTTTTGACATACAATGTTACGGAATACATGTATTAGATAAGTTCTGTTACGCGAATTGCCAGTTTCCTTTTTAAGAATTAGTAAAAGAAGGATGAAACATAACGATTGTGTTTCATCATTATCACCATCATCACCACCACCACCTCAAGCAGCCATGGGCTACGGAGGTCCAAACTAGTGGATTGTGCAATTTAGTTCTCCAAACACATTGTCCTGAGCTACATCTGCTGCATCTGGTCATTGTAGACAAATTCAAACAAAGCCCTGTTTGACATTTCCCACCACATCCTAGATATTCCATTTATGCACTGAATTCATTCTGAGGCCTTTAGACACACTGTTCATAACCTTATTTGCTAATCTATAGTTATGCATACTTGAAACATGGCCAAACCTACGGAGTTTTTATCTGCATAATTTGCTGCTCAAAGGAAGTTGATGACTCCTTTGCCTAATCTCATCATTACTTTCAAAGTTGAACCATCTAATGCCAAGATACTGCGGTAAATATATAGAATTTCAGGTATCAAGTTTCAGGCTTGTTTGTATAAAAAGGGTCAGGTTTCAACGCCATAACTAACTTTAGATTGGACTAAACTATTATACAGCCTAATTTCAGTCTTTATATTATAAGACTAATTCTTCACACTCTCCATAGATTCTTAGTCCCAGCAGCAATCCCTATTCTTCTGTTTATCTCATGCAGCACATCATCAGTATTTGTTACATAGTTCTCAAGATAATTAAACTGAGAAACTTGTTCAAGGGTGCAACCATTCAGATTAACTTAATCACAGCCTGACTGACCAATTTTCATCACTTTAGTTTTCTCTCTTTTTATAACCAACCTACTCTACTACCAGTCTCAACAGCTCTAATGAAAGAGTTCATCTCATCATCATTTGCCGAAAGGGTTAAATTATCAGCATAATATAAATAAGAAACTGTGAAATCTCTAGACCATTTAAGGCTAAGCTATTGTCCTTGAAGTGAATTCTGCACAACATAATCAATAACCAAACTAAAGGGAAAAGAGCACAAAATGCACCTTTGGAGAACATCAGAAGCAATATTAAACCAATTATCACAAGCCTACAACTCTCACATACGAGTCAGTATTATTATACAGCGCTTTCGCTATGTTAACATTTGTAAATGTCCCGGTGATTGCAGTATGTGTTAGTTATTCTCAAATCATTTACTTAGCTGTATAGATGTTAGCCATTGCCATTGCTGCTACCAGCGCCAAACAGACCTACAACTCTGCCCAAAGGCCAATCGCCTTAGAAAATGGGTAATATCTCCTTTCTTGAAACAGTTAAAAATATCCTGAAGTTGACGGTAAATCCTATCTTTCTCACCCTCATTGTCGTCCACAGTGGTGGCATAACAACCGATAATTTTCACTGCTTGTTTTAAATTTAGCGGTCGAAATATTTCATTAATGCACTCATATCCTAGAAGAGCATCACTAGCGTGTTCTGCTGAGAAGTAAATCTACGCATTGGAGATGTTTTCTATCCTCCCTCCCTGAAAAGAGAAATTTAAGATTTTTTTTAAGTTTCTGACCTTTATCTATCCATCTGGTCTCTTGCAAGCTGAAAATATCCAAGTTATAATGGTAAAATTCTTGCGTTAGACATCAAGAGAATAATCTCTGTGCAGAGTCCTCACATTCCAAATACGTGTGGAGAGATGATGGTTAGTGGGATGTTTAAAAAATCTGTTTATTGAGAGAGGAAGTACCGAAAATATCAAACAGCTCCGTAACCGCAGACGTGAGGCAAAGATCTGTCCCTCTCATTACTAAAAGCTGAATACTTCTACACTGGTAAGAATTCCTCCAATTTGGGTTTGACGGTGTCCACAGAAGCAAGGCTTCTGGTACCTAAGATGGCCTTTGATCAGGATTATCCGAACTAGTATGAACCGGTTAGGTATGATATGCACCATTGTTTGCCATCCCTTAGATGTATTTGTTCTCACTGAAAGGCGCCTCTAAGTCTATTGCCAGAATTAAACCAGATCAACTAGTAGCATCCAACACTCAGGAAAGATTCAGTGAATATGTGCAAAAAATACGTAGTTATGTACACTATCAATATGTTTCAATTTCTCATATATAGTGTAGAAATTGTTTATCCTTCATGGAAAAAAAAACTCCATTTCTTTTTGCCAGAATAAGTTTTAAATATTTCTAAACTCGAAAAAATGGATTTTTTTTCAACGCTTACCTGTCTGCTAGCCTATCATCTGAATGATAAATATTGAGAAGATATTTGATATTTCCCTAACCTCTGTCTGAAGAAGATTTCGATTCGGGAAATGATAATTTTTGCAAATATGATTTCAACAGTTTTCATTTCATTTTACTTTTACGAGGTTCATTCACAAACGTAACTGCCTGGGGCCTTGCATGCATGTAATCTTCAACCAGTCATAGGCTAAGGTAGTCATAACCGGCCAAAGTAATTAAGTTCTTCAAAGCAATTAAGTTCTTCAAATAATTCGCAAATCCAAATCAACAGCTGCTATCTTTGAACATTGCATGTTAATGGAACGTACGGCACATACTAAATACGTTCATTAAATTTTATCTTCTTAGAAAGTTTCTACTTTAGTTGTTTACAGAGACATTTGAACGAGGATTAGTAAATATATATATGTATTATGGAAGACTACTTTTTGCATCGATTAACAGTATATGCATATGAAAATGTTTGTGAAGTGAAGTGTATGTTATTGCTCCGCTAATTCTAGTTTGTAATAGAAATTGTGAAAGTATACTAAACTTTGATAAAGTAAAGTAATTATTATTTTAATTGGGCTCGAAGATGAAGTCAGTGCATGAAAGAAATTTTAAATCACAGAATGTGATGACAGAAAAAATTTACTCTCTTGCCCAGTTCTAACTTTTTCTCCTATTCATTTTTTGAGGAATGCATTAGAAGCTCTGGCTCTGTTGTTATTCGCTGTCTGCAGAATTAACTTTCCTCTCTCAGTAGCGCATTACGGCATGAAGGATTTTTTTTATGCAAACGTTAATCGCAACTAATATTGATTAGCACCTTGTCAGTGACGTTACAATTTACTGTAAATAGGGAGAAATCTCAAAAATTGGACTTCAGGGGAATTAAACGGGGTATCAGGGGAACTGGAGGAACTCAAATTTAGAACTCAATATGAGGAGATCAAAAATCGAGCATGATATTGATGGGGTAATCTCAGATATGGGACTTGATAGAAAATGAAGTGGGAGACTCAAAACGTCAACTTGATATAAGTGAGGGAGCTCAGATATTGAATTTGAAATCGAGGCTAATAGGGTGGCTGAAGGTGGCTTGAGGAAGCGAAATTTAACTTAACAGAGAAGATCAAAAGTAAAATTTTACATGTCTCTGTATATTTTATATTTCACACACTATAAAAAAATTCTGCATTTTAAAGAATTTGAAATTAAAATATTACACGAACAGTCCGTCGGATGGGACGTAAAGCCGTGGCCCCTTGTGCGAGAGAGTCATACTCTGTGCACGTTAAAGAACAAGCTGGATGGCCTTGACGAGAGGCTATTATCTGTCTCCTAACTGTACAATGGGTAACCTTTCCCCAAACCTCTCTGAGCTATCGGGGTCCTTGTGAACTGGCCATTTAATCTATTGTGTGCAAAAAATGCAGCTCAGAGGTAAAACAAGTCAACAACGCTTTTCAAGAAACATTTATTTTCCAACATTTCTTTAGCAGCGTCTCGCGGTTCATCACAGAGCTAACTAGATGGCATGAATTACTCGATGGTCTTCGGTCCATATCGAAGATGTTAAAGTGACTGTTTACATTTTGTTATTTGATACTTTTCCAAATGTTCCCTTTTATCAAAGTACAGTGCTCCTGGATGCAATTAATGTTTCGATTCTTGTCAATGTAAGTTAGCAGCTTCGAATTCTAGCCTCTTCATCTTCATCATTCAAGTTAATTTCTTAAAAAGACATTTACATTATTTTATTAGTCAACTTTCTTAACGCATTTGTAACACTTATTTTTGTAAACATTGTTCTTCTCGTAATATATTTGTATACGTGAAGCATATTTATACCTTTCTTGACTGGAGGAACAATATTCCATATTTTCATAGGTGCTTAGTTTCAGGCCGTCCTGGTGGCTGAGTAGTTAGGGTACTTGGCTACTATAAAGACCTGGGTTCGACCCCTGGATAAGACATGGATACTTGTGTTGTTCTTCTTCTGTCTCACCTTCCTCATGGACCATCTACTATGGCGTATAAATTGACAGGCTCTCTATTAGAATTCTGTGACAAGCTGCGGTTTGAGGGACTATTTTATTTCAGTTTGAGTTTTCGCAATGTTTTTTATGAGCGTAAACCCCGCAAATAGCAAGGGTAATAATATATATATTTTAAAATATTAAGTTCAGATTTTCAGATTCCAAAATTTTTATTTCCTCCCTCTTTATTGCCCCTACTAAAGATGACTTCCGGTCCCAACTTCGTCGGATTGCGATCAAGTCCTCCCGAAAGTGGCAGGACTCGTATCACTCAAAATTTAAAATTGTAATCTAATCTTTTTTGAAATTCTGAAAAAAAATCTATCAACGCTATATAATGTTACTCAAACGTTTTCGGTTTCTATGAATTATTTCCAGTGCATTTTGTGCTAAATAATATTTAGATATTAATTTCACCTACATAAAATAATTTTAACTTTTGCAAAAGAATACAATATAAAGAATTTAAAATTTGTTTAGACACCTATTTTTCTGTAGATATATTTTGCGATATCTCAGAGAAAATGTTTTCTCCTAACTGTGCTTACTAATTATCAAAATGGGTTAGGCCTGAGTTCAAATAATTTCGGTCTCGGAAAATCGGGTTGAAGCATTTGAGCTCGAACATCTTTAGTAGTTATTAATACTAAATGGAATATAAATTGAAAACGAAGCAATTTAAAATAAAAAAGTCACTTTACCTGGGTCAGACCTGGCTAAAGCCTGAGGATTTCTCTATATCCACTTTCAATTAAATGCTCATACCCTAAGATCAATAGCTTAATACTTACTTAATAATTTATATAATTATATAATATTTAATATTAATATTAATACTTAATATTTTACTAATCATTATCAAGTTACATAATTGGAACATCAATACATATCCAGCATAAGTCGAGACATGAGTATTGGATAATACAAGTCATTATCACATAAAACAATCTATATTGATAACTTTCAATAACAATAGTAAAAATTTCAACTCCAATCGTGGAGTTTCCTTTAAGTGTGTATGTGTCGAATACTTTTCAATTCATCAGAAAGCTCATTATACATTTTTGGATCTATGTAGTCCGTATTTCATATAGAAAATGCTTCCTTTGCTGGTGGTACAAGCACTTTTTGTTCACTTTGTCTTAATGGGATATAAAAAATTTTCAATATGAAAAATCAGTATTTCTATTGACATGCTCTGTTACAGAATCTCGTCGCAATTCAATAACTACATTGTCGATTTAATTATTTTCATCATCATATCGGCTCCTTAAAATAGAAAATCTAAAAAATTTAACGTTTCCCCGATCTGACGAAAAGTTTATAACTCTTTTGATTTCCTGCAGCATTGTTCTAAGGTAGTTTAATTTATATGGGCAATAAAGTCAAATTTCCATTCCTTGGAAAGCACTTCTGAATCCTATTATAACATAATTTCATCACTGATCGTTCAGAGCCATTCCTCTTGAATGAAGAACTTTTAAAATGGAAAGAAACGTAATCATTCCTTAATTTTAGTTTTGAACACAAATGTTATTGAAAATGATCAACTTTTATAAATTGCACGTTTCGATATATACACGGTGTCTCAAAAATATAGGTACAAACTTTTAGGGGAGGTAGATTCGTCTAAAGGAATGAGAATTGCATAGGAAACCATAACCGGAAACGTCATGGGAAAGTGGTAGCAGAGGTACAAGATCTGAAAGGACACAAAACAGTGATTAATGGGAAAACATTTATTGGATATAATTATTACAAATGGCTTACTAGATGATATATTTCATAATGTTACAGCAGATGCTCGAAGTTTCCACCATGAGACGCGATGCATGCGTGACACCGACGGAGCATTGATTGCCGGACACGGTCGAACACACCTGGAGTTTCTTTGATAGTAGCAGCAGCTCAGACGAGCCTTGCCACGAGATCCATGTCAGACTCCATAGGCGATTCATACACGGTAGCTTTAACCCCCCCCCCCCCACACACACAGAAAGAAATTAACGCTCATTAAATCAGGTGAGCGTGGGGGCCAGGCAACTGGTCCAGAATGCCCAATCCATCGTTGCCCAAAATACAACTTCCGTAATTGGGAGGCGCCCCATCATGTTGAAACCACGTGTTGCGTGTCACATTTGCTGAAACATGTGCAAGTAAGCCTGGTAGAACCTGTTCCAGAAAGATGAGATACTTCGCGGAGGTCATGCGGGATGGTAAAAGGTATGGCCCGACTAAGCGGTCGCCGACCAAACCTGCCCACACATTTACTGCGAAACGATGTTGTGCCGCATGGGTGCGCACACCGTGGGAGTTCTCGTGAGCCCACAAATGCGCATTGTGCTGATTGAATACGCCATCCCGAGTGAAACTGGTCTCATCAGTAAACAAAACATAAGCTGTGAAATTCACATCTTGGGCACTTTCTTGGAGATACCACTGCCACACGTGCAGGATGAAATGCGGAGAGAAGTAACTAAACCCTTTGGAGATGAAAGGGGTGTAAGGACTCGCCGTGCAAAACACGCTGTACACTGCAACGAGACACTCCTAAGGCAGAGGCAACGTCACGTCTGCTGGTACTAGGATTAGTCTCCACGGCATCCAACACACTTTCTTCCATGGCGGGAGTACGCGCCGATCGTGGCCTGCCCTCACTTCTGCTACCTCTTAATGACCCATAAACGCACAAATTTTGATGCGCACGCGCAAACA
This sequence comes from Ryuthela nishihirai, assembly GCA_038380435.1. Lineage (NCBI taxonomy): Eukaryota > Metazoa > Arthropoda > Arachnida > Araneae > Heptathelidae > Ryuthela > Ryuthela nishihirai. The sequence goes on from JAWZYU010000004.1 coordinate 14,333,737, forward strand.
AACGGTAGCCCAGTACACGCCTGTGTGGGAAGCGTTCTTGATACATTCATTGAGCGGCTCGTCCGTTGTCCTTAGCTATTCCATACACTAAGTGCATGTCTGACAGCTCCCTGTTCGAATACCTTTGCATGCTCTTCGTAAGCCGACTACCGCTCGAATGAGGAAATCCGAAATTTCCCCTCTAGCGCACTGATGAACAGCGCCGCCTATTGACTTACGGTGACGTTTCCGGTTATGGGTTCCTATACAATTCTCATTCCTTTAGATGTTATTTACCTCCCCTAAAAGTCTGTACCTATATTTTTGAGACACCCTGTATAAACACGAAATATTTCACATTGAACAGACAAAACAGAAATGTAAAGTGAAAAAATATATCAAAATGTATTTCATTTACAACTTACGGAATAAAAAGAAATTGATGCTATTTGAAAAAGCATTCCTGGCATGGGTAACAAAAGGGTTGTTGGTGTCATTGTGAGAATCGATTTTTGTGGCAAAAGCACTGCTGGCAATCACATCCATCGTAAAGGCTCCGAATATTCTACAGTGCAGAAAAGAAATATTTTCATCATTATACAATAGTCTTTAGGGGAAACATAATAATGGCATTCAAAAAGCATGCAATTTAAATGGCATTCAATTTAAGAGTGAATAACTGATTTCCGTGTTTCTCTTAACTTGCTTTAATAAAAGCTAAAAATGAGCTTTGTCGTTTATATTGCTACAAAACGTTTATTTGAAAGTTAGGTTGTTTGAATACTATTTTCCATTTACACAACATGGAAGTGTCACAGAACTTTGACAATTTAGAGTAATTTGCTTATTATACACACATACATTCATAATCCTCAAGCAGACAAGGGATACTGAGGCCTAATCATACTGTGTAATTTAGCTCTCCAAAAACATGATTGCTCTGAACTACAGCAGCTGCAATTGGCCACTGTACGCCAATTCTAACGAGGTTATGTTTGACATTGTCTGCCCACCGCATCCTAGGTTTCCTCTTATTTCTGAGGCCTTTAGGCATATTGTTCATAACTGTATTCGTTAATCTATTTTTATTCGTAAGGGCATAGCCAAACCAACATGGCCAAACCAATGCAGTGTCTCTGTGCACAATATGCTGCTCAAAGAAGGTTGCCGACTTCTCTACCTAACGTCATAATTACTTACAAAGTCAAACCACTTAATGTCCATATATTGCGCAAGCATCTATAATCAAAGGAATCAAGCTTCTTATTATCTTACGTACAATGGGCCCAAGTTTCACTACTATAACTAACTTTACACAGCACAAAACTATTATACAGCCTAATTTTAGTATTTAGATGTATATGCCTATTTTTCCACATTCTCCACAAGTCCCAGCAGAAATTCCTATTTTTCTATTTAACTCATAATCTGTTTATTTCCACTATCTGTTACACAGTTTCCGAGGTAATTAAAATGAAACATTTGATCAAGTTGCAACCATTCAAAACATTTGAAGCACAATCAGTCTGATCAATTTTCGTCACTTTAGTTTTCTCTTTGTTTATCATTACACCTACTCTTACTAGTCTCATCAATAGCATTAATGAAAGAGTCGTCTCATCAACATCATTTGTCAAGAGAGGGCTAAATCATTAGGATAATCTAAATGAAAATTTTGAAGTCTCTAAACCATTTAAGGCCAAAATCTTCCTATTCCGGGAAATTTCGCAAAACATAATAACCGAACTAAAGGGAAAAGGAGACAAAATGCACTCTTGTCAAAATTTTGCCACAAGCTTTATCATCTTTCACTCATGATTCGGTGTTATTACAGAATCATCATTATGCAAATTAAGGTGTGCCATACGGTCTCACCATCAACCGCAAATTATGACGATTAAGGAGTAAAACAATATCTTTTATAAAAAATGTAAAGCTAGTAACCAAAGTTCTCTGAAATTATAAACATTTCTCAAGAATCTGCCTAAGTGAAAATATTTGATATAAACATCCCTTACCACTCCTTAATCCAAACTGTTCATCGCGTAGTTCTTCCGAGAACCAAATTTTTAATTCCATTAAGCACAATTATGCACAGAACTTTACGTAGAACAGAAATTAGATCGATTTCCCTGTTATTATCAGCAGAGCTGCGATATTTTAAAAACAATTATGGATAACAATAGTTCAGGTAAAAATTTTAGGAACAGCACCTTTATCATTAAATATATTCAAAATTTCAATCATCCATGTGATCACAGAAACATTCCAAATTCTAATCATTTGAGCAATAATTTTAACTACCGCTAGGGATTTATGAAGTTCTAATTTAGAGATAGCAAAATTATCTTCAGATTATGATATAGTTCTAGCATTATATCCAGTAATCCATCTATCTTTATTATAAACAACGGAAGCAAAAACTAACGACATTGTTTACAAAGTCTCTGAAATGCTCAGCCCACCTACCCATGACAGAATCCTCATCTTCAATATTCATACCATGTTATCCTTAATCCCTGTTTGCCAATATATTTCGTCCCCCACAAAACATTAATTATCTGGCATAACTCTCAGCTCTTTGTAAACAATGTCGTTAGTTTTTGCTTCCATTGTTTATAATAAAGATAGATGGATTACTGGATATAATGCTAGAACTATATCACAATCTGAAGATAATTTTGCTATCTCTAAATTAGAACTTCATAAATCCCTAGGGGTAGTTAAAATTATTGCTCAAATGATTAGAATTTGGAATGTATTTTCTAGTTCCTTTCTCTGTTTTATCATACAAGCTTTAGTTCATTCACGACAGGTTCACGACTGGCATAATGACTAAACAATCTATCGTGATAAGCTTGGACCCTATTTGGGTCTTTCGTCATTAGAGGTAAAAGTTGTAAGACACCTTTGACAAGGCAATGGCCAGACCCAATTTCGGCTACCCTATAAGACTTGTTATTATTAACAGAAATTGTCCATTAACTATTAATTATTACAAAATCGATCACATTCCTATGCAACCCATCAGGAGAACCCCAGGAATGGATAAAATTTCATTCTCAAACCATTTACTTAGCTACAGAGACGTTACTCATTGTCATTGCAACTACCAATACTTAAAGGGTCTCCCACCCAGCCCAATTGTCAGAGTCAGCACCAACTTTGGCATATTGAAATCACGTAAATACAAGGGTAATATATCTTCTCTTGATAGAGAATATCCTGAAGTTGCCTGTAAAACATATCTTTCGCATTCTCATCAGTCGTCTATGGAGCATAACAGTAGATAACATTCAAGTCTTTAATCTTAGTTTTAAATTTAGCTGTAAGAAGTCTTTCATTAATGCAATAATATGCTAGATGATATCACAAGCATATCTACTGAGAAGCAAACTTACGCCTTAGAAATATTTTCTATCACCCCACCCTGTAAAGAGAAATTGAGAATAGTTTTTAAGTATCTTATCTTTATCAGCCCATCTGCTCTCTTGCAAGCCCAGAATATCAAGGCTATACGCTGAAATTCCTATGTGAGGACATCAAGAGAATAATCTCTGTGTAATGTTTTCACGCTCCATGCACCTGTTGGAAGAAAATTATTTGTGGTATTTTTAAAGAAAATAAGTTTACAGAGAGAGTTAGTGTCGACGATCTGAAACAGCCTAATCGCAGGCATGGGGGAAACCAGCTCTCTCACTCAAAAGGACTTCCTCAACTGTAAGTGCAGGTACCTAAAATGGCCTCTGATCAGGATATCTACTAGATGATGCAAGTATTCTGTGCATTTATTCGCTCGGAGAGGTCAACACATGAACAAAGGGAAAACACAGCAGCAGATTTTCCCTCAACAAGAACCTACCACTGCAGCAAGTTCAGAATCCATTATCATATTCAAATCTTTTACACATTCCAGTCAATATGAGTGGTCAGCACCAGGACCTTGTGAATTTGATCCCTCCTAAGCAGCACAGAAAAAATAGAAGGTAATATGGTGTAGCCATAGATCAACAGATTAGTATGCCACAATGATCTGGCAGCCCTTCCCTTCCGTTTCCTTCCAGAGGAGAATATCTCTTTTGAAAAGAACTAACGGCGTGCATCACGAGAAGGAAGGGGCGGACTTTATGTGCTAGGACTGGCCGGTTTTGTGTATCATCGCAAGGGATTGGTGCATAGCTCTCCTTTCATTGTATACCTAGCTCTCATTTAGAGACTATTTGCTTATTCCTTTCCCAAAAATATAGAGAAGAAAAATACTTAAATTTGAAAATGAATAATTTCATTTATAAAAATTAGCTAGCACTTAATGTTATAAATTATACAATCGTATCAGAATAATATGACCACCCACCTAATAATGGGAATAACATCCCTTGGCCTGGATGACAGCGGCGAGATGGCGTGACATGGACGCAATGAGACCCAGGACGGTTGTCAGAGGCACATGTGCCCATTCGGACTCCAGCAGAGAACGGAGGTTCCGGAGATGATGTGGTTGTGGGTCCGCACGTCGTACCTATCGATCCAAATGGTCCCACAAGTGCTCTATGGGATTGAGGTCGGGTGATTTCGCCGCCCAAAGGAGAACGGAGACATCGCTGTCGCGTTCCTGAAACCAGTCACTCAACACCTTAGGGACATGCCAGGGCGCATAGTCCTGTTGATAGACACCATCACCATCAGGATAAACGTCCAACGTGAAGGGATGCTTCTTCTTCTTCTTCTTATACATCCTTCTTTCTAAGCTGGACCTATTTGTAAAGGGGGCCTTGGCCCCCTTATCATCAGGTCCATAGGCATAAAGGGCAGTGGGTGCAGAATGAAGGGATGCATGTGGTCAGCGAGGATCGACAGCTAGTCATTGGCGTTTAGGGACCCATCTAGTGGTACCAGCGGTCTCAGGTCATACCAGGAAAACATCTTCCAGACATGCACACTGCCACCGCCGGCCTGTACTTGACCGACAAGCGTGTCCGAGTGTCGGTTCTCGTGTGTCTGACGTCGTATCCGCCACCACCCATTACTTCTGTGGCGTAGAAACATCGATTCGTCATAGAAGACAACTTTTTCCCACTCTTTCACTGTCCAATAACGGTAGTCCCGTGCGAACTGCAGGCGTCGTTGCCGATGGACCTTGGTTAACATGGGCTCCTTTAGGCAGCGTCGACTCCGGAGATCCATGCGTAACAGGATTCGCTCTACTGTTGGACATGTAAGACAGTAGGACAGTAAGGGAGGGCGCACATCGGTACAATTTGCAACAGTAATGTGTCGGCGATTCCAGTAGCTTCTTAAAAATGCATGTACAAAGCTGGAGTCCGCACACAGCAACAATTTTAATCCTGATTCTTCGAAAAAGTTTTGGAGTTGAAACATCATGGACACCAACGGTGAAATACCTAAAATCCTTTGCCGTAAGACCTGTTTCGTCACGAACATTGGTGTTCCGGTCACCATTTTTAAATGGCTTACATTCGATTGAGTCACGCTGGTTGAGTTGATTGATTTTGATATACTTGTGAGTTTGTTTTAGCGTTTACAGCTATACCTAGTGTTTGTGTAGTGCCAAAGTGTAATGGAAACCTCAGGATGGGCCCAAAGTTCATGTATTTCAGTTCCCTAAGGATATTTCTCAAAAAGAAGCTTGGATCAAAGCGATCAAGGCAGAGAGTTTCACACCGACAATTCATAGTAAGGTGCGTAACATAAGTTCTCACTTTTATTTTCTTTAACTCTATTCTATACATTCAAACTGTTTAAACTGAATTTTTACTAGGAAATCGTTACGCTAAATTAATATGATCAGTTAATCCAAAATAAACTTTTGTACATTTATTATCTAACTTGTTTCATTGTACCAGAATACAAAAATCTTGTTATACGAAATTATTTTGAAAATATTATTTACACTATAAAATAATATCGAATGGTTCCTTCCTCAAAAAGGTGATTCCTTCTAATCCTTTACAATTTTTTAAGATTCAAAATTCAGCGATTTGTAATTTGTTACAAATCGCTGAATTTGAAAATGAATGGTTTGAAAAATGCTGGTTTGTTTGCAGAGTACACTATGTCAAAACTTGTTGCAAAACGCGCTAAGTCAGTGCTCTATGATCATATTTTTTTAATGTTAACTTCAAATTAAATAATTCTGACAATAGTTAACAAATGAAATTTCACATGTTGCACACCGAAAGAAAAAAATTGGCAATGTATTCTGCCAGCATTCCCACAATATATCAAATTATATAAGTAATGTGTTATGTAGGTATTAAGGCCATCATCATCATCATCCCCAAGCAGCCATGGGCTACGGAGGTCCAACCAGAAAGTGCAATTTAGTTCTCCAAGCAAGTCTATCCTTAGCTACATCTACTGCATCTGGCCACTGCACACCAATTCTAATAAGGTCCTGTTTGACATTGCCCACCGCATCCTAGGTCTCACCCTCTTTCTGAGGCCTTTAGGCACACTGTTCATAACCCTATTCACCAATCTATAATTATTCATACGGCCAACATGGCCAAACCAAAGGAGTCTCTCTATTCACAATATGTTGTTTAAAGGAGGTTGCCGACTCCTTTGCCTAACCTCATCATTAGTTACAAAGTTGAACCACCTAATGCCCAAGATACTGCGTAAGCATCTAGAATCAAAAGCATCTAGTTTCCTGTTATCTTGTTTACAAAGTGTCCACGTTTCACTACCATAACTAACCCTAGAAAGAACCAAACTATTATACAGTCTAATTTTAGTCTTTAGGTGTATACGCCTATTTTCCACACTCTCCATAGATTCTTAAAAGTCCCGGCAGCAATACCTATTCGTCTATTAATCTCATGCCGCACATCACCATTATCTGTTACATAGCTCCCAAGATAATTAAACTGTGACACCTGCTCAAGATTGCAACCATTCAGATTAACTGAATCACAGCCTGCCTGACTAATTTTCATCACTTTAGTTTTCTCTCTGTTTATAACCAAGCCTACTCTACTACCAGTTTCATCAACAGCTCGAATGAAAGAGTTCATCTCATCAACATCAACAACAACAACACATATGATTCTGAATCCATTAGCTCCATTAGCATTATTAATAGAATTATTTCACTGACAATAATTGTATTAATAGAATTAGTGACAATAATTCTATTAATAGAAAAGCAATGTCTTTTTTCACCACACCACCTTCATTGAATATTGTGTATCCACATCCTGTAGACAAAGTTAGACTATTGTTTTACTTAATTGATGCTGTGCACTTGTTAAAATGTATAAGAAATAATTGGATTAATAAAAAAAACCTGTCCATTGCATGTTTTATCCAAAATTTGGATAAGAGGGTTTAGTTGAAAGGCATGACTTTTCTGTAGCAGCATTTGCAACCCTTAGAAAGCTTCATGACATTGAAAACAATAGTTTAGTTAAATATAATTAAAATTTGTCTTTGAAAGCCTTGTCACTTTCTAACTTAGAGAAGCAAAATGTTAAGCTGGTTCTTCAAATTTTTAATAAATTTGTTGCAGAAGCACTTTTAGAAATTTGTGAAAAACATAAATTGAGGTACTGCAGAGTACATTAAGACTGTTAGCGCATGATTGGATATAGTAAATGTTAAATCTCCTTTTAAAGGACCTCAGCTAAACGACATATATAAAATGCCTCTCACAGCATCATCTTTAGATGAAAGGATTTTTTTAAAATAAATTATTGGATTGGCTGGATTTATGGCAAAGTATTGGTTGCGATACAGGTATGCTGACCAAAGAAAAACATACTGCTTTAAAATTATCAACACATGCTTTGTTGGAATTAGCTTCATATTGTTGTGAAAAGTTAAATATGGCAGACATATTACCTGGGAAATTCCAAATCGATTGTTTAGAAGACAGATTTAGCAAATACAGGCAACTAGCTGGAGTCCAATATCACATTTCAATAAGGCAGGTAGATGAGTGTGAAAACAAATTAAGGATGCATTGAATATCGAAATTAGTGTTACCAACTAAAAGTATATATCCACATTTCTAGTTTTTCTGCCAAACAGAGATGGAAAGAGCTAAAGGAAATTTTAACTGTTTCTTTTCCTTTTAGCATTACTGTCACTGAAGATGATATTGTGAGAATAGGAGACTACCTACCTGTCTTAACCTATTTGGCTAGTTACTGTGCCTATTCAGTTCTAAAATAAAATTAAATGTGAATCCTGCAAAATATATTTGGTTCTTGATAGCCAGATTCAATTAAATGCATTGCACAGTTTAATTAAAAACTTAGACAGATTTGGGTTATTATGGCTACAACAGTGTTATAAATTCTACTGTATATAATTACATAGTTGTTAAAAAAACTTTGTAGTGAATTTGAGCATGAAATGTTAAATTTCTCAAATCCGAGAATTTTAGCCACAGTATTGACATTAAATCTGTTAAGTAGTGAAGAATTACTGGGATGTCATGACATGTGTGAAGGTCATTTAGCTGAAAAAATATTCAAAATGATAATTTGGGCTTCCAGTAACACATTGTTAAATAATTATTGTAAGAAACCAAATGATATAAAAGAGCAAGCAAATGCCAAAAAGAGACTTCAGACTCTTGTAAAATGATACTGTAAGTTGAACAATTTATCTAATAGCATAGTGTGATCTAGATTCTTTGTAATGAGTATAAACATAATGAAAACTAAACCATGAGAAAAAGTACAGCATGGAGTCATTCTATGCAGCCAAAGGCCTCTCTATAGAGAGGCCATATGATTTGTGACATAGTAAAGAGAGGCTTTCAGTTTCAGCAAACAAAACTCGCAGCAATTACTAATTCTTTTAGGAATTACAATGATGTAGAATCCAATTCTTACATTTAATTTTACAAACAATACATGGATTGATCTGAACTGACTAATACTGTATATTAGCATCTCTCACTCTTATATTTTGTTAAACACTTTAATATTCAAAATTAATCTAATGTATTAAATGTAGGCCTATTTGCTGATATACAAAATGCAATGTCATTTATCATTAGTTATATCAACTGAACAATGTCATTACTTGCCACAAAACACTTTAGTATTTTTCATAGCCGCAGCTGGGAACCCACATCATGGAGCATCATGGAGCATCATGGTTTTATAGCAATTATAGTGGAAGTTGCTGTTGCAACCAAGCACACAGTACTTTCTGAATAAGTCATGGTGGTTAGGCCTATCAAAGAACTATCACAAAGCAGCTCATACTACAATTACAATTCATGTTGTATTCACCTCAAAAACATGTAATTTATGTCTATTATAAAACTAACAAAGTTTTAAAACAGTACCATACAATAGCCAGCAAGAACAAACGACACGAAAAGCATTGTGAGAGTGGAGAGCCTTTTTTTTTATCTGTCACAGTCATGTGATATCTGACCTCTGCAGAAGGGCTTTGGTTCCTCTGACGCATATATAAGCAATATGTTCTATTCATTATCAAAGTAACAAATTGAAACCTACTTGGCTTGATTGCAATGATCTCGCATGAGTATGGGGAATTGATCATGTTTAACCAAATATGAAACCACTATAAATGAAGTTTGTTTGGACATCAAAAGTAATTTATATTTAAATATTACAGTAAGTTATGTTTTGTTTATTATTGCTTAAAATAAAATGAAGTTTGCCATGTATTGACAAGTAAGTCATTTAGATTTGAGATCCCTGCACTAAACTATAACCAATGCACAAAGAGATCTGTGAAAAAAATTATTCTGTGCAGTGGTGCAAGTAAATTAATCAAATTGCAACTAAAGGGAATGTCATTCAATTCTATTCAACCAATTTTTTTTTACTTCCATATTCCAATTATAGTAACATCCTATGAAGGGAGGGGAGCTGGCACACTCTCTCTAAACCACAAATATTTATGCCTACATTGTATTACAAACAAAAAATATGTTGAATGAGAAAACTTGCTGGAGATAAATTGAAGTTCTCATGCAAACCTCTCTAAATCTTTTTTTTTTTTGCAATATTTATTTAATATTTATAGAATTATGAAAGCTGAAACATTTAACTTTCACTACTTATTAAAATTTACTTCAAAAGCTAAAATACAACTGTTGTAACAAATAGTTCACTATGAAAAATGTACCATAAAATGTATAAATGTTTGTTCAGTTTTCAATTTGGGGGAATACTTAGGAAGTTTGTGACAGTGGCGTGTGCTGCTACATGGTCCATCTCCTATAACTCTTTAAATGTTAAGTAAATATTGTAGAAAACTGAGAACTAAATTAAATCTTCAATTTTTACCCTATTGACATTGAAAAATTACTGTGAAAGTGCTTATTTTAAACGTTTGGCAACTTTGAATGTTGCTGAAAATGTCTGGGTACTCTTTTTATCATAGTGAATAATTTTAGGGGTTTAGAGTGTTCCTTTTATTTGTGTAATTAAAAGCTAAATAGTTGTCAATTAATTTAAAATTTTTCAAGGTGCATTTTTGCTGAAGTTACTATTGGTTATTCAGCTGAAATTATTATCTTGGATATTTTTTCCTAAAGGTTCTTAGCAATCAACAAAACTGAGAACTTTGTTTTCATCACAAAATATGATTAAATTACCATTAAAATATAAATCAAGTAAAACCAAATCTTTAATATAAATATATATTAAATGAACAGTAATAGTCTATGAATTGAGGCCGAAGTGCTACAGTAAGCTTACAGTATCATTTGTGAAAAAATTTGTAAAAAGCATTAATCAACTCCAAAAGATGATCATAATGTCTGCATAGCACAATTGCTTACAAGTTAAATCTAGTGGTTTGATTACTAAGTATTCTGTATGAATGCATAATTCAACATCATACTGGATTTAAGAAATTTTGCATTATCTTTTAGGAAATTCCATGTTGTTGATGACATGAAATTTTTTCTTATGTTGGTTGTTAATAGCAAAGATGAGAACTTTGCAGTAAGCTCTGTTTCCATCACTCACCAAATAGGGTTAAAGTGGAATATAATGCTAGTTACATCTTTAACTTTTTTTATATCAGATATATTGTATTTTAGGAAAATTGGTCTGTAAATTAGGTGCTGTGATAAAAAGTTATTTTCTGAATTTTCAAAAATATGTCACGGAGATGACTATTAAAACATTCTAAATGAATCCTAAATTACAAAGGATACTGTGTTAATCAGGAATTTAACATTAATTTATAGAAATTGTATATAGCGGAATTTAGGATTATTTTTTGCGAAGGGGAGAGCATATATTAACCCAACAGAATTGAAAACTGTCAACGTTGATCTCTGTAGTGATATAACAATAAAATTGAGGTGTCAGAATGTCAGTTTAGTAAAATGTTAATCTTTAACTGATTTATGTAAATGGCATGACACACAGTAAGAATCTATAAGTAGGTACTTTAGGTACTGTATGGAATTAACTTTATCATTTATTAAGAAATTTTCAATCAGTTGAATGGAGAAGAATGATTATTACACTTTCTGAATGAAGGAATTATCATGATTTAAAATAGGGAAATCAACAAAAACGTTTTAAGTAACTGCCTTTTACAGGAATTCAGTAGCAAAGTATCACATGAGCTGTCCTATCGATATGGAACTCATGAATCAGTTAATAAGTTATTAAATTTTGGTTAAATCACTCAACAAATCAATAAATGTTTTGTGTAACTGACCTTTGCTCTCATAAGTGCCATCACTGAATAAGATTGAAGTGTAATTAGAATGTGAGTTTATATAACATTTATATTCAATATACAAATAATAATGGCTGTAAATTAATGATTGAAGCACTCTTTAAATTTGTGCATTATTATTATTTCTTTAAACATAAATTTTATTAAAAAACTACAGCAGCAAAATTTGTCTTACGTTGGTCACTATAAATCAAATTTTTTTACTATGTTCAAAATACACATATATTATTCTTAATCATCTATTTATTATACTTATCCTTTATATTTTATAAAAGCAAAAGATAAACCTCTCAAGTAACAGTATGAATTTTTTCTGTACATATGATTATTTAGTGATTGAAGTTAGGAATACTCTGAAATTTAAATTTTAATCAGGAAATATATTTCTGAAGTGGCTTTTTTATAAGAATAAGTGCAGGATGAGAAAAAGCAATTCCGATTTTAAAATGTGTATACAAAGGCCTCAGAAAGAAGGGGAGACCTAGGCAGACAATGTCAAACAGGACCTTGTTAGAATTGGTGTGCAGTGGCCAGATGCAGTAGTGTAGCTCAGGATAGACTTGCTTGGAGAACTAAATTGCACGGTCTGGTTGGACCACCGTAGCCCATGGCTGCTTGAGGATGATGATGATGATAATGATACATATATATGTGTGAAGCACTAGTAAGATTGTTGTGGAAACCTATGCATTTAATCTTATTACCTTCAAATTCTTATTTGTGTAAAATAAATGTGTGGGAATAAATCAGAATTTTTCATTACCATTTTCTCTGTTTCATTATTTTATATATGTACTTTCTTCAATGCATATAAAAAAACGGCATTGAATGAAAATAGTTTAATGTACTTTAAAAACGCTCATTTTTTTTTTAAATCGTGAGGAAAAATTACACAAAAAGAATACAGGAAACATCGCAGTGCTACTGGAAGAAATTCCATGACACGATTTAGCTCAATTAGCGTAGTCACGGCAAGCACCACTCTTAAAATGACGTTATAAATCAGTCCCTTGGCCTTGTCTCTCGGTGGTCACGTCTGAGCACGACTACCATATTCAGAAGCTCGCGCAGAACTTTTTTGGTGCAGTGGGAGATAATCCTTAAGATATAATTAGATCTTTGATTGATTTCGATCCATTGGTTTTGAACCAGTTCAAGCATCCTAATATTTTTGGCGTATGACACTCTTATGTTTAACTTTTAGTTGTGATTCTTTAGTAAGTTTGTTTTTCCCGTGTAGCTCCTTTGGGGTTTACATGTTTTACTTTTGTTATTGCCAATCAGGCACCATTTTAAACTTCGAGATATAAGCCATAGGCTTGGAGCTCTTAATATTAATTAAAGATCTCCGATATCAAATATCACCGCAGCAATTTCAACTCGGCTGCGATTCGACAGGCTTGAGACGGGAAAATTTCAATTTTCCTGCGATTTGCACTGGCAACTTCCTCGGAGTGTTGTTGCAAATGATTTCAGTGATATGTTGTGGAGCGAAGTGTCATGTGTCATCCTCCTGTTTATTTTTAGTCTTGGATTATTCTACAAGTTTTATTTTATCGTTTATCATCCCATTTCTCATCGTTAATAAGACAATTGTGTGACTCTTCTGGGATTTATTTTCTAGGAATATAAATTTTGTGCTACGGTGCAGTATTGGGTTCTCAGCCGCCATGTTGTACTTTTCCCCAGGACTGTAACGTAGAGTTGCAATATGATATCCATCCGCATGTTCCAATGTTTATGACTGATATATGTGTTTAGAATAGTTCTCTGTAATGAGATTATTTGTTTTCGGGACTTTTCTTAAGTTGATTCTTTAGAGATGAGTGTTATTAAGGAAATTTCCTTTTGATATTTATTTTAGGAGCTTTTTTTAAGTGCCAAACGAGGTTTCATTGTTCTTCTTTGTTCTTCATTGTTCAATCTTTTGATGAGATCTGTGGTCACGTTTTCAATTTTAACCAATTTTTAATGTTTTTTGCAATCTCAACTATTTTACCTCGTTTTTAAAAGTCGAGATAAAAAGTCCTTGTGACTCTGAACCAGGTCCGGATCTAGAGAAAAAAAATCGAGAAGGAGGCAAAAAAGCACAATTAAGCAGGAAAACTCTAAAAGGAGGGGAGAGCAAAAAAAAAATTCCAATGTATTATGACATTTCTCTCTCCTTTTGCATGTTTTTAAAACGTTTCTTGAAAAATGCATGAAATATAAATATAAATTTAATAATTTTGTCTCCATTATCTTTATTAATATTCTGAAAGGGTGGGGACATGGCCCCCTTGCCCCACTTATAATCGGACCTCATTTGAACCACGAGTCTGTACCACTTGAGAACGTTGCAAAAGTTAAATTTTATTTCAGAAATGGGCCCATCCATTGTTTCTTTATTATTGTCCTATTATTTCGTCTCCGCAGCCACCACCATAGGATCACTCATTTCAGATATCATTGGAAGAATGAAGTATATGAGCCTTTTTTTAACAAATACAAAAAAATATAAAGTGATACATAAGCAATGTAATTTTAATAAAATTAATTATTTTAATACGAATTTGCTTCCCCTAAGTTGGACTTCTTGTTCTCTATACGTTCTTTTCCTCTTTTGCAAATTTAATTTATTTTTCCTAGGTACCTCGCGGGCCGCCCGAAAAGAGATTGGGGTCCGTAGTTTGCCCAGACATGCTCTAGGGTTTGGTACCATAATATATTCTGTTCAAAGAAAATTATCGAATATAGGGAAAATGGATGGATTCTTATTATATTGAGCATGCGTGTATAGCGTGGTGAGATATGCAAATGAGTCAACTCCCACTGAATTCTCTACAGAGACACATTTTAGACAACGAAATATCATTAGTGGTTCAATTGATATTTTTTTTTCATTAATTGGCAAACTTTAAAATGAATAATGTTTTTTCTTCAACTAGATAAAATTCTGTGATTGTTGCATTACATTTCGTTTTTTCTTACCTCTTACAATCGACATTTCTTTCTTTCTTTGATGCTGCCAGGAAATTCTGGACCGTTGTTTTAGCTGAATCGTTGATGATGCTTGCCATCTATGAATGATAAAATTAGTTCAAATAAATAGTCATAAAAGAATAGTTACCGGCCTTTGATTTGAGGCAGGAAAATGACAGTAAGTTGATTTTGATTTTAAAGGAATAACATAACGATCCTATTTAATTTTTGCCAATTCCGTTCTGCGGCGAAGGTTACTACTTATCCCAGAGAAAGAGGCAGTCTCGATTTGATACATAGCTAGACTTTTCTACATTACGTACATATTTCATTTGCATATTTGTTCATAAAAAGTATTCCACCCACCACACCCGGATCTAGAAAAAATCAAAGGGGAAAATAAAGGGGGAGAGACTGGCTTTCAAGTCTTGAGAGGATATTTTGTGGTATATTTAAGGCATTGGTATTGGATACCTCGGTCTCAGATTGAACCACTTTCATCGTACATTCTGATGTCGCTCTCCACCGCTCTCATATTGTTGACTAGCCTGTTTATGAGGTTTAGAAGTAAAGCCCAACGCTCCACAAGGGTAGATCTGAGCTCATGACGTGTTGTGGTAGAGGGTTCGTTTCCATCTCTACTCTACAGAGCGTCCCACACAATGCTCAGTTGGATTCGGTTTCGGGGATCAGGATAACCATTTCATCCTATGACAAGTTTTCCTTTCAAGGAAATGGTATCATCTAGGGGATGCATTATCTTTCTTAAAGCATGAAATCAGGGACGAAATCATCTGAAAAAGGCCTAACATAGGTGCAAGAGTCTGCTATCTGTATTGTTGAGCAGTCAGATGTGAATCTCAAATGTGGCTAGGCAACGTGTTGCCAATCCCAGATTGTCACATTACAGCCACCAAATGGTCCTTGTTCTCTCTAAATGAACATAAGCCGAAACGGGGGTTCAGAGTGAATCTCAACTCATTTATGAAAAACACATTTGCCCTCTGATCCATTTCTGTTGAAAGGGACGAGGTGGACTGGTCTTCGTGCATGCAGCTTCTTATATACAGCATGTCTGGAAGATGTTATTCCTATCGTGGATGACAGTTCGCGAGGAAGTTTCATAACTCTTTCTTGCCATTCCTATCGACACTAAATTCAATATAAAGCATTGCACAATTGCCAGCTTCCCTGTCGTCTTATTGTTAAAAGCAGCTAGTGGTGGTCATGAGCAGTTGTGGTTCTCAGATAACATTGTCCTGGTTTGTGACTAATCTTTCCTGTTTCTTGAGATTGTCTTCAAAGTCTTGAGAAGACATTTTGTGGTACATTTATGGCATTGGATACCTCGGTCTGAGATTGATCTTAGCTCTTAACCTTATACTATTATTTATACATAGCTATTGTAACACAGTGAAATTAAATTGTTTCCCAATTAATGTCAAACTAGCTGGAACAGAATGCAGTGGCAACGCAGCAACGCGCTCCTTTATAATGAACGTAATTTCCACGCTCGTGGTGGCGCTGTTAAATGTGCACACATTTCCTTTTTCCGCATTGCCAAATTTACATGAACACCACATTTCATATCATTCTCTATATGTTTTTCAGATGCGAGATTATTCTTAAGTTTCGAACAGCAGTATATATAAAACACGTATGTTTTAAAAAATTAATATACATTAAACATTTCACCCAGTACACCGATATTCTAAGAGCGATCAAGCTGTACTATGAATACTCGTATTTATTATTTTATTATCACTTTCCTGTGGTTTTTTATCGCTGTGTGCCCAAGTAAATTGCTGGTGATCCCATTTTGTTTCTGGGGTTGTTTGATCAGCTGTTTGCTTTTCGTTGATGTGTCAGTTTGCATTTTGTTCTCTTCTTGAAACACGTTTTAATTTTTTAATTGTACATTTTCTTTATTTGTCAAACTGAAAATTATGTAATGTTTTATATTGCGTTTACTGCTGCTAGCAGAGAAGTAGCTTTCATGGGTTGGATGATTTCTTGATATCTACCTTACAGCAGATGTGAATGCTTTTATTTCATGTGTATTTCCGTTTAGATAAACATATAAATGGTTGTTCTTCATTTGGGGGTTGCTTAATTAAGGAGGATCTCCGAGATATCTTGTCTTTTTTGTCGTGATATCTTGACTTGCTAAAATAGTTTTTTAGTTCGATGACAGTGTTTTTAAAAACCAAACTTAGATTAAAAATTCAAATGAGCGTGGTTGAATACGAACACACGACCTCCTAATAACATATCAGGTGCTCTGACCACTGAGTTACCAGCTGTCGATCAAGCATCAGCGTACTTGACATATTATGAAGAAATCATGGGTTGGTATACCTCCGACTCAAGACAATTTTTCTTCTAACACTGACTCTGATGTTCAAGAGTGTTTTCATTGAATTTCAGTTGAATCAGCAACAGATCTTTACCTAAAATTAATAATGGAAGGATCTCATAATATCTCATCCCCCCCTCATAATTCAAGATAGATAGATCTTTATTAACATTATACAATACATATAAATAAAACACTCTAGATCCATAAGAGTTCACATTTGCATGTGGATTCGATTTTACATTAATATAATTCATTCAAACATATACACACAACGGCCACTGAATTAGAAACCTTTATTCAATACCGAGTTGGACCTCGTTTTGCCCGAATTACAGCAAGTATGCGTTTTGGCATAGACTCCACAAGGTGTTGGAGTGCCTTTACATCTCCATCATACCAGGCGTTCATCAGAGATTCCTTTAAGTAGCTCGGATTTGACTGAAGAGAATTTGCTCCCAGATCTGTTTTTCTAATATGTCCCATACATTCTTCATGGGGTTCAATCCGGGCATTGTAGTGGCCAGCGAATATGGTGGAAGTCGCTGTCATATTCGCTGAACCAGTGTTGAACAAGTCTTGCGTAATGAACAGTAGCATTGTCGTCCATGAAATAGCCGTCATCTGCCGGATAAAAAGCTAACATTTCAGGATGGACTTGATCGGCATAAATGTTAGATAATCTTTGGAGGACACCCGACCTTCCAGCAATATCAGGGGACCCGTTCCGTACCACTTTAAAGAACGTGCCCCACGTCATTGACACCGCTTCCAGATCCTTGAGTTGTGTTTACTAGGCAAGCTGGTCCATTGCTTCATGGGGCTCCCACCAAACTCTCTGCCTACCGTCGTTACAGAACAAAGTGTACCGCGACTCGTCGGACCATATGATTTTTTCGTCTTCCAGTGTACAGTCGCGGTATTCTGGACACTACTGTAGACGAACTTTCCGGTTCTTCGCTGAAATCAGTGGTTTCCGTATAGGCATGCGATTGCTAATACCGATCCTCTTTAATTCCCTGCGCATAGTTCGCTGATATATGGGTCGGTAACAGCATTCATTGAATGCTTCGGTCAAATGCTGCACACAGGAAGTCCTGTTTCTCCGTATAAGCCTTGTCACAAGACGGCGATCTCGTTTCTGACAGATTATCTTCGCGCCACTCTTACGCCTCTTAGACAAGCAATATGGGTTAATTTTTCACTGATTAAAACCCGAAATATCTGACCTTTTGAGAAACCAATCAACTCTGTTTTTAAAATCGTCGCTCCAGTCAGACGGAACTCACAAAAAGCCCGTTATTGACCCCGAAAGATCTTTCGTTTTTCCCATTGTGATCAACACTACTGGCGATTACTGACGAGCAGAAGTCTTAAATAGTTGCCTAGATCAAGTGGTGATGTACGTGACCACGTATTTTGCATATACGATGCGCAAGTGACTACGTACATCTGCATAAAGGTTTCTAATTCAGTGGCTGGTGTGTGCATTTAAAACTACAACAAAACTAGATTATTGGGCAATAATGTAATTGATAATGAAAATTTGATGTTAATTAAATTTTTAAAATTATTATTTATTGAACAAATTTAAAACTTTTTAAAGAACTGATTATTCCAAAATTTTAAGATCAAATATCTTGGAATGGCTTTAAAATATCTACTACCTAAATAAATATAATACCTTTCTGTGTTAATGTTCTATGTACCACTATATTGTGTAGCAATAATTGATTTGATAACCTTGTATCAATTCCAAATTTTCTAATTTTTAGTTGACTCCAAGTTTTTTATATGTTTGATCACTTGAAATATGTAAAATTGGGCATTTTTATATTAATTTACAGTAAGAATATGTAAATGTTTATAAAATCCATCGACGTGATCAAATTTCCTGAAATTCATCCTTGTCCTAATATGATAATTTTGATCATATTGTAATGCCTTAATGTAGGACAGACAAGCACCATCCCTTGATATCTAGATTTTTCACGCATTTCTCAAAACCGTTTTTAAAGACATGAAACGGAGGTGAAAATTTTATACAGCAATTGAAATCTACTCTGTTGCCCTCCATTTTTTTTACCTTTTTTTGTCGGATCAATAAAACTTTAACCCCAACCCTTTATTTTTTTCTATATCCGGGCCTGGCTTCAGGCGATTCAACTGGTTAATAAATATGTTATTTTAAAGTGAGATTCATAACAGACTGTCTCAGAAGATAGCGTATGAGGACTCTAAAAACAAGAATTCAAATGGTGAACTGTAATAAGCTATACAAAGAGGAAGGAGCGCGTACTAAACTGCATTTTTCATGGTATTGAATTTTAAGCAAGAAAAGTAAAAAAATTATTAAAAAACAGGACAAAGTTTCATTACTGAACGTTTATTATAGTATTATATATATTTAAGCCGTCCCGTGGCCGAGTGGTTAGCACGCTTGGCTACTGATCTAAGGGACCTGGGTTCGAGCCCCGGATTAGGCATGGATGTGTGTGTCATTTTTCTGCTGAGGTCCTGCCATCCTCTCAGATCTCCTACTGTGGCATATAAACTGACAGGCTCCTGTCAGACCTCTGTGGCAAGCAGCTGCTTGAGGGGGTATTTATTTATTTTATATATATTTATGAATATTGACATTTTGTAATCGCTATCAGTGTCTCTAAATTTTAAAGGGATAAATAAGACTCTTGTATGCTATTTGCTTACAAGTATAACAATGTTAATTAACATACTTACCTTTCTCATTTTTCTCGATGTAAAAGCAGGAGTAATTGTAGTTCGAACACGTTTCCAGTCATCCCCGTTGAGAGCTGTCACCATATTATTTAGCAAGGGATCTCCTATGTCAAATATCTTAAAAGAACGTTAAAAATATTTCTTGATAAATGAATATACGAATATTATTTGCATGACTGAATTACTAAAGAAATATGAAACATAAATTAACCTAGTTTAATGTGGAACATATATTTTTCTGAAATATAATTTATGTTTCTACCTCTTACAAATGTAAAAGATATACAGTCATATATTCCAAGTTAAATTTTTGCAACACATATGTTCACACGAGGAATGAAAATCTCCCAGGATGAAGCATATTCGGTTGAATTCAAACATTTGCTTTCACAAACAATTTAATTCTTGCGAGCAGATACTTAAAATTCGGACTTTTTTATTTTCGTCAGTGTGATCCTCAGATAAACGTGTTAATAACATTGCGGTTTTTCAATTAGCCACTTTTCACTCTTTTGTAAACTGTTCTAGGGACATCGGATATTCAATTTGTATATCTTTGTCGTTTTCTTGTTAGGATATTTTGGAAAGTCCTCACAAAGGTTTCGCCTCATTTTTCAGACAAGAGTAGAAACCTTTTGGAAAGGAAAACACCAAATAATTTCGATGAGCCTCCACCCTCCTCACTTTTCCAAATAATGCATATAAACTAAAATTTTTCTAAATTCAGATTTATTTTTATGTAATTACCAACTGGGAACTGCAATATTTTAATACAAAATTATTTTAAGGTTACTTAATATTTTAAAAATATGAATTAACTGTTTTGCTTTAATAAATAACATAAAATGTCAAGACTTTTATTCTGGTTGCAAGTAACGCGAAATTGTGCGATATGATCGTGCTCGCGAGCCCTATTTATTTATTAAACATCACTACATCTGAGCAATTCGGTTCGACTTGAACCATTCTCTTAATGAATTATTGAATCGAACAAATAAAATATGCAAAGTTTAAATACAATAAATTTATGGAATACATACATTATATAAACAATTAAAGTTGATTATATATTGGTAAACTTAATAGAAATTGGATTATAAACTGAAAACATTTTTCTCTGGGTTTTATTTCAGGATGATTCAGAATATTTTTTATATATATCTATCTTTAACGTTTAATGATTTTAAATTATGAAAGAACATTTTCCTTTGTTGATTTCATTTTTCACAATTCAATATTAAATGATACAAAGGTCACATTTTGGTGATTTTGATTTTTTAATTTTGCATATGTAATAATTTAATCCAATATTTCCTGTTCTGAGTTCATAAATTAAGGTGATATTTTTCCTTCCCATGTTTATATTTCTTATTATTGAAGTTTGTCGGTCTAATTCATATCTGAAGCAATTTTGAATTGGTGCATAAACATTAATGTAGTTACTTAGTTGTTGCTTTTCTTCTTCTTTTATTAGCTTTTTGGCTTCATAATAAAAATAATAAGTGTTTGTAATTATTTCTAAAGTAGCTGCATTCTTGGCCAGTTTGTCAACAAATTCGTTATTTTTAATCTAAGAATTACTTGGTAGTTATTGTAGAGTAAATACATTTCTGTTTTCTATGTAGTTTTGGGTGAGAAGTGTGTAAACATCAATGATATAGTCATTAAAATGTGAATTATTTGGGCTCTGGTTTAGTATATTTAAGGCTATATTACAGTCTGATAATACCAAAATATTTTTATTTTTAATTTTTCTGCATCATTGAATTGCAGAAATGATAGCATAAAGTTCTGCATGAAATATTTTATTTTCAAAATTTAAACTCGCGAGCCCTAATGAAAGATTAATTGGTGACACTTTTAACAGCTCTATGAGCACAGTGGTACCAGCGAGCAACAACTTGCGTATTGATAGTGTAGACTGGTGAAAGATGCAGAACAAAAATTCTGGCAGAATATCCTTTGAGAATTTATGAGAGCTATTACGATACTAGCTAGGTACATATTTCATACATATATATATTGGAAAACAGCTTCTTTGTCTTTTTGTCTATTCGTTATTTCATTTCCAGGGGGCCGGAGTCAATTGGTAATCTATATGTAGTTCCCAGGTTCCAGTCGCACCTTGGTCTGCTTTGAGATTGATCTCTGCTAAGCGCTAAACCCCACAACCTGCACTCGGTCAGAAAGTGAGCAACAATTGGCTTGGAGACATCACCGTCCATCGGATGGGACTTGAACCCGGGGCTCCGTGTGCAGGAGAGGCATACCCTTGAACATTCAAAAATACGCTAGGTGGCTTTGACGAGAGTCTCCCATAAGTTTCCTAACAACTGGCCAGTGGGTCTCTTTTAAAGGAAAGGGATCATGTTCCTTTAAGTTATAGCCAGAGGAAGCTGTATATCGAATTTATTAGCCATTTGATCAAATAGTTTAAGAGTAGATCTTACCACAGTTTTTTATGGTGGAGAAAGAAATTTGTTTGTGGTCAAACTCTTAGTTACTCTTAGCTATGATGAGAAGAAGCTGTAAATCGAATCTGATGCTCTAAATCTTACTGTTTTGGAGTTCTTGATCAAACAGACAAAATCTTTCACATATGCGAAGTGTGGCATAAAAAAGTAAAGAGACTTCATGTATAACTTAAGAAATACCCCGTCATCAATAAAATGCATTCAATACTTGTTAGGCTGTTTTTTTTCTTTTTCCAACAACCGCTCACGTAATCGAATCAGATGAATAGTGTTTGTGTCTGTGTAACATGTGTGTTAATCGCCCTTGCTAGAAAATGTGTGATCGGATGCAATGTGTTAATCACTATAATGCTTTTCTCATTCAACGTTATGAATAAAACGCGTTTTGGCCCAAAATAAAACCAGAACGATGGAACACCCATCCTATTGTAAACAACATTTTGACGATGTGGAGTACATAACGAGGGCTACGATAGAGCACCTAGAAACATATCTAAAAATGTTTCGAAACATGGAAGGCGAGAATATAGTACGTTATAAGACCCAATTGCAATACTTTGATGGAGTAATCTTTGATTTCTGTAATTTTTCAATAATAAAAGTTTTATTGAAATAAACTTAAATTTTAACTTAAACTTAAATATAACTTAAGTTTTAGTCTGTTTCCTCTCAAATATTGCACTCAAATTTTTGCTGTCGGAAATCACCCAAGACTTATGAAATTTATTTTATTTAACATGTTTACTGTAAAAATAATTTTTATAGGTGACAAAATATTCATATTGGAGTGAAAATATATACATATCGATATCTTTTTGAATAAAAATTTATGATTGGCAGTTAAAATGTAAAACTTTGTTAATTCAAATTTAACAGAATTCAGTTACATTCTTATTCGAGAAATATCGAAAAGTCCTTACCCTTCTGATAGCGAAAGCATTAAAATCTTTCACTAGAATATCTTTTAAATGTTCTGGATCTGCAACAGTCAAAATCGGCTTAACACCTTCGAATCCACTGTAAAAAAGGCAAGTAACTGCTATTTCCACTTATATATATGTTTAGAAATTTAAAATGCTTGAAAATCTGAGCAGAATGTACAAGTCATTCATTCGTTATAAAAAGATTTCATAAAACTAGTATGAATTGCACGTACCTTCTAGAAGCTTCGGGAAGCAGAGTATTTAATAAACAAAGCAAGCAAAAAGCTTTGTAAGTAAATTTGAATGATTGTTTGCCTGACGAATAAAGCAATTTCAAGAACATACACTTGTTTTCTATAAATTAAGGAAAACTCAGAAAAATCATGATGAACAAAAAATATGAATGATTTTAATGAAATTTGATTGAAAATTGAAAACGTAAATTCCAAAATATTTTACACTAGAAATATTTTTTGTCAAACAATAACACAAGAACTTGTCCAAAAATGAAGTATCAGAATGAAATGGGCAAAGTTCTTTAATAAGGAGTGTGGTCACCTCTTACAGTAGTGCAGGCACGACAGCGATGTTCCATGCTGTTTATGGTCTTGTGATTCAGCTCAGTAGGGAGTAACGACTATTGTTCCATTAAAGCAGTAATAAGCTCCCTCTTTGATTCAGGTGGCGGGGTAAAGGGCAGCAACACGTCTCCCTAGAGCATCCCACATATGCTATATAGGATTTAGGTCGGGAGATCTAACTGGCCATTCAATGAACATAATGATCTCTCCTCTTGAAAGAATTGTTCCACTAGTCGAGCGTTATCGTCTTTTAAGATGAATGTTTCACATATTGCACCAGCGTAAGGACGGGTGTCAACCAGGGTGTCCAGGGTGTCAACTCTACATCTTCGAGCATTGAGGTTCCCATTCATTAACACATAGAGGTCTGTGCGTCCACTTAAGGAAATGCCACTCCAAACACATACGCTGCCTCCACTGTCTCGTTGACTGATGTTGCTGGGATGATAACGGGTACCTCGTTCTCTCCATATCAAACAATATCCGAAATTACTCTGCAAGCAATATCTGGACTCATCTATGAAGAGTACGCACCTCCATTGCTCTTCTGTCCAGTTAACATGTGTGCGTGCCCAACCTAACCACTTTCTCCAGTTACGTGATGCGAGGGGTATACAATTTACTGGCCTTCTAGCGTATAGAACTCCCTCATGAAGTCTTTTACCCACAGTAGAAGTTGATACAATCCTTACAGTGACTGCTGCAAAAGTAGATCGTAGCTCAGTGGGAGTAGACGGCCTGTTCCTTCGTGCTGTTAATCGCAGATATCGGTATTGCACAGTGGTCATAACTCTATCCCTTCCTCGACTGAACCTCCGAGACGCGGAATCCGTGGTAAGAAATTGATTCCACGGTCTGTAGACCACAGAAGGATTCACATTCAGCCATCGTGACACATCTGATTAACTTTGGCCTGCTTCAAGCCGGCCAATAGCTCTCCACCACAGTTTATTTGGCAAATTATGTCTTGATGTCATTCCTACAAAATGGCTGTTTCGAAATTCTTTACTCACATTTACAACACAAAATAAAGATCCACTCCAAAACACCCGTTTCAATGCTGCTATCCGATTACGCATATTGACGCAACCTAGAGTAATTTGTATACGATATGATCACTCGGCATTACTTTCTGGTTACATGAAGTTTTGTGAGGATCTGCAATTTTTTGACGAAGTATCGCGAATTAATCATTTTTCCTTAATTTATGGAAACCAGTGTAAAACTAGAGAAATAATATTTTTCTAGTCAGTAGAGTTTGAGAATGATTACGACAGAGATTTCGAATGTGATAAAAGAATTTCTGACAAAATATCGTTTTAATATTAAAAGAGAACTTTAGGTAACAAAAATATCAGACTTGTACATGCTCACAGTTAAAATCGCAACACCAAGAAGGACTGAAAGTTCAGATATATAAATCGCAGGAGGCAATAAGGCCCTCCGAAATGCAAATGATCAAAATTCCGCAGCGAATGAACACGTGACACCCAGCCTAGCCGTGGATAAATACCGGGCGCTCATGAGCTCGTATCATAGCAGGACCGACAGTTAGTTTGGGGTGCACACTGCAAAATTGTTCGGAAAGTACCTTGGAGATGCTGGCGGGACCCTTATGCGCAATTAATGCTTTCTGAAGGAGAGCGAATCGTCGATATGCGAGAGCTCGGGTAGGGCCTTCGAGTGATTGCCGCACACATGGGGCGCAATGTAAGCACAGAGCAACAGTGAATCTCATGCACATTCATGGAGCTGCAATAACACGAAGGGCAGGTACGGGGCCAACATGCCAAATCACAGGATGTGAAGATCGCATGCTCTATTGGAGGGCCATTCACAATCGTTTTACCACAGCGACTGTGCGGCAATGATTTTCAGACCTCTACCGGTACCATGTCTCCACACAATCCATTAGACAATGTTTGCATGATGAGGGCGAGACTATCAGTCCGGGATCTGCCGTTGCAGTGACATCATTGGTTAGGCCATCTCTGCTGGTCTTGAGCAAGGCAACATTGGACTCCAGAATGGAGGAGAGTTCATAGACGAGTTTCGATTCTGTTTCAGCATGCCAGAAGGCTATTTGCCATCTGGCATGCTGAAATTCTGATTCATCGTGCTGATTATCTCACCATTTGCGATCATCAGCACGATGTCAGAATCATCAACGACATAATGTCAGAGTCGTCAACGTATTCCATTAGTCACCATAAGGCATCCCAACCTGATATAATGGTATGGGGTGGCATCACATATGGCAGCCGGACACCTCTGCTCCTTGTATCTGGCTCACTAACGGCAAGAGGTTACATTGATGTAATCGTTAATCTAGCACGACCCTTCCTTACCACCATGCCTGGATTGATTCTACAGCAGGACAATACCATCCCACACACTGCACCCACAACGATGGGCAGGTATGGATATTCTCCCATGGCTGCCATAATCCGCGGTCTTGTCAGCTATTGAGTATGTGTGGAACCTTATGGGTCATGTGAGGGACGCCAGCTCCCTCCGGCGGTGAACCTGGTAGAGATGCGTGCCCAATTGGATGCTGTTTGGAAAGCCATACCTCAAGACACCATAAAACATCTGATTGATTTAATGCCGAGACATCTACATGCTTGTATAACCGCCCGAGGTGGACCTACTATGTACTGATTAATCTGTAATAAATGCTCGTACCTTGCGTTCTCACGTTTCGTTTTTTGATCATTTGAATATCTACCCTCATAGCTCCCGTCAGTTTTCGGCGAATACATCACTTCCTTCACGTGTTGCTATTTCCACTTTGAGCAGTGTACGAAAATTTTTCCGTTTTATCGAAAGGAGTGATTAGAAAACAATGGCTAGCGAAACAGTTTTTAATTATCAGTCACTTCCATAAACAGAATAAATTTGCAACACAATAACTTTCTTAAACTTACACACACACACTTGAATTCTTCCAACACATCCACAGAATTTCTGAATAAAATTTGTTGTTATTATAGAAAACGTAATAGAGTTTATTAATAACTACTTACCCGTAAACTCTTCCATACTTTCTATAGTTTTCTAGTTCTAGAACAGGAAGAGGCTGCAAAATAAAATGCAATGCTGCAATTTACAATTAAGAGAAAAATATAAAGGTTTTCCATTCTGCAGCATATAGTACACTAAAAGATTTAGCTGCCTTTAGTTGGACTGAGATATGAGTTCGGGTTAAAATTTCGAGCCCGACCTCAGGTAGGGAGAAACTTTTCTCTGATATATAGTAAAACATACACCGAAGAGGCAAAAAATTATGATCATCTGCCTAACATGATGTTGGTCCTTCATGTGCCGCCAAAATAGCTCTTCCCTAGAGAGGCATGGATATTACAAGATTTCTAATGGTGTCTTGTGGTATTACCAACAATCTGATCCGGCCATCCGCATGGTGCAACAGGAAATGTGATTCATCAGACCTGACAATCTGACCAGCACATCGTTTAACTCTTTTAAATTACGTGGTTGAGCCGCCGCAGATCGAATATGCTGTTTCGACACAAACCACAGATGTTCGATTGGATTGATATCTGGGAAATTTGGAGGCCAAGGCAATGCCTGGAAGTCATCCTCATATTCCGCGAACCATTCTAGAACAATCTGAGCAGTGTGGCATGGCGCATTATCCTGCTGAAAAAAGGCACTGCTAGAGAGGAATAAGGTTGCCATGAAACGATGTACCAGATCTGCAATGATGTTTAGGTAGGTGGTAGACGTCATAGTTTCCTACACATGAATGACTGGACCCAGTTTCCCAGCAAAACTGCCCAAAGCATTAGACTTCCTCCACCACCTTGTTTTCATTCCACAGTGCATCCTAGTGCCAGCATTTCTCCAGGTAAACGACGCACGCATATCCGGCCATCCGCATGGTGCAACAGGAAATGTGATTCATCAGACCTGACGACCTTCAACCAATCATTCAAAGTCCAGTTTGATGCTCGCTTGCCCATTATAGGCGCTTTCGACGGAGAACTGGGGTTAGCAAGGGCACTCGGAATGGTCTGCCGCTATGCAACACCAGTTTCAAGCAGGGTTCGATGTACTGTGTGTTATGACACATTACTCCCGTCATCAGCATTCAAATTACAGGCGAGTTGCGCCATAGTATCCCTTCTGTTGGCTCATTCCATACGGGATAGCCTTCGCTCACCTCTAGCATCAATGAGCAGTGTGATTGCGGCGATTCGTGGTTTTTCCCTCCTCAGACCACTTTATGAAGGTATTAACCACGACTGATTGTGAGCACCCCACAAGCCTTGCCGTCTCGGAAATGCTGTGACCCAGTCGTCTGGCTATTAAAATTTGGCCTTTGTCAAACTCACTTTAGTCCGCAGCCTTTCCCATCTGAAGGAAGAGAATAACACTGATTCACAGAGCTCAGTATCAGATGTTATTTATACCGTTTCATGGCCTTCACACTCGCCGTCGTTTACCTGCAGTTGCTTCGATTTACATAAAGACGCGCTGGTCATAGTATTTTGGTTCTTCGGTGTATATACAGAAAGGTAACTTTTAAGTAATAATAATAATTAATTAAAGATAAAGTTAGTTGTTTTGAAGTTACATGAAAATGAATGCATAATCTTGCGTTTACTGCCAATCAACGTGTTGACCTTGACCATGCATAATTAATTTCGCCAACAAATTTTACTCTCACTGCTCGAGAACATTTCAGTCTATGTCACTTGCACATTAGGTTGGTATATTTGGACCAACTGCATGGCCTGCACACTTTGTCGACTTGAATCCATTGGATTTCTACTTATGGGGACACGTTAAGGCTGATGTTTACGCTACCCTGGTTCCTCATACAGAAACTCTCCTCTAACCAATTCTGGATAGTTGTGAAAAAATTCTGAACATTCCTGGACTTTTCAAAAGGATTCGAGTCGATGAGAAGACGCTGTGAGGTGTGTATTGCTGCTTAGGGAGTCCATTTTAAAACACTTGCTCCAATGTGGACTTGTATAATTGTCCTCATTGATCACTTATAATTATGATATAATAACTGGAATAGAAACTTAATGACTTACAGGGTTTCTTATTTGCACTCTCAAAATATGCTATGACTCGGAAGGGAAACGCTTCTGCATCATTGTTCATAGCAACTTTTTTTCCATCACTCTGTGCAGTAGAACAAACCAAAGTTTGACTAGACCATAGATTCCCAACGGGGGCGATACCGCCCCCCAGTGGGTGCTGGAGCCTTCCATGGGGGCGGTAGCGGATCCAGAGGCAAATGGGGGGCATTGAGGCAGTCAAGAGGGGCGGTAAATAAATAAATAAATTTAATGGAATTTTCTGTGACAACCTTTTTATCTCTTCTATTCTGTGGTGTCTTCCTGGTGATTCTGGTCATCCACTACCTCATCCGTCATGTACAGCTTTTCAACTGCAGCTTGGACAATAAGTTCCCTGCTACAGCCTGCTAGCGTACTGGTACGTCTGAAGTCGACTGAGATGCTCTCAAAAGTTCTCTTCAAGATCACAGATTGGATATAAGCTTCAATATGTTTTCCCACTCCAAGTCGCTTTGAGTATGCTTTATGCTACGTAGTTACAATACCATCCCACGTCAGAACGTAAGGTATAATATTAATATTGCACTTGTGAATTAGGCGCAACTCATTAGCCAGCAGATCATACTTCCTCTTCTTTTCAACCTCTACTGTCTGCAGGTTATCCTGAGATGTTATTCCTACTTCAATAATTGTAATCTCATTCAATACCTTAACATGAACTACTATATCAGGCTTATTATGTTGGACATGTGTGTCCGTCCTGATAGGCAAATCAACCTTGATGCAATAATAATATAATAATAATAAATTTATTATATTTAATATTTTTTTATAATTATTTTTAATATAGTAAAATACTTTGAAAATACCTGTTTTCATGAATAAATATTTTTTCTAGCTATGTAAATTATATTATTGTTATCGCGTTAATAAGCATTTTTAAATTAGCATTAGGTATACCTATACCTAATTTGTTTTAGTTTAGAATAGAATGACGGTGACAAGTCCTTGCAAGTTGGTAGGCAAACACGCGGTTCATGCAATTTAACATGTTTCGACAAGAATATGGGAGCTTGAAATGACTTGTTTACGGAGCAAGTTCGCCGGCATTGCAAAATGCGTGCACAAAATCAAATCTATAAAAGCTATAGCTCTAGGAATGTTTTATTATTTTTATGTGCTTCGCCGTGATAAATAATCGTGAGTGATAAGTGTTAGAAGTCATTATAAACATTATTTTTATAACTATCTATAAATCTGTTGAGAAGTTATTTGTATTCGAAAATGTCTGAATCTACATCTAAAAGGAAATGCCGGCAGTACAGTATTGAGTATTTGAAATATGGATTTATGTACTCTCCTACAAACCAATCATTACCTATGTGTTTAATTTGCCGAAAAGTTTTTTCAAATGAAGCTATGAAACCTTCTAGGCTACAAGAGCATTCAAATAAAATGCATGCTGATAAGAAGAACAAAGATTTATCCTATTTTCAAGAACTGGAAAAGCAATATTTAAAACAACCAACTATGTCAAACCTTTTTGCGTCGTCTTCTAAACAAGATGATGATGGACTACGAGCCTCATATAACGTTTCATTGTTAATTGCAAAAGCAGGAAAACCACACACAATTGGCGAGGAATTAATTTTGCCGGCAGTCAAAGAGATATTAAAAACTGTTCTTCATCATAAGACACCGTCAGATATCATCAAAAAAATTCCTCTCAGTAATAATTCAGTGCAAAGAATAGATGAAATGGCAAAAGACGTTGAAATATCATTATGTGATTACTTAAAGACTTGCACATTTTCCATTCAACTCGATGAATCAAATCTAGCACCTAATGTCCGACCCCGCCTTCTCGTGGTGCAGGCCGTTAGTACCTTTCAAAAGAGATATTCTCTTTTGGAAGGGAACGGAAGGGGAGGGCTGCCAGTTCAGTATGGCCTACTGATCTGGTCATCTGTGGCAACTTTTTTCTTTTTTTTTCAACCCTGCTGAGGAGTGGTCAACTTCACAGGGTCCTGGTGCTGACCATTTATACCTACTAGACTGGACTTGTTTATGGATTTGAGCTTGATTATGGATCCTGGACTTGCTGCACTGGTGGGCCTCTGTTGAGGGAGAGTCTGCTGCTGTGTTTTCTGTTTGCTTCTTGGTTGCCAGCTCTAAGTGAACAGAGGCATGGGATACCTTATATCAGCTGGTGGATAATCCTAATCAGAGGCCATCGCAGGTACCTGAACCTTACTTAGCTAGTTGGGCATCGTCAAGCCTAAACTGGAGTAATGTTTCTCAGGCAGGCCATATGGCTCTTGAAAAAGCCCACTTGAAAAGGTGGTGCCTGAAGTTCCTACCAGCATCGGTGACTTCAGCCTTTAGCGGAGGAGGAACAGGTCTTTGCCCCATGCCTGCGATCAGGGGGCTGTTTGATATTGTTGGCCCTACCAATCTCAATAAACCTAATTTCTTTAAAAATCCTACTAATCATTTTCTCTCTGCAGGAACGTGGAACGTGAGGACAATACATAGAGATTATTCTCTTGATGTCCTCATGCAGGAATTCCAGCGCTATAACCTAGATATTCTAGGCTTGCAAGAGACCAGATGAACAGGTAAAGGTGAGATATTTAATAATAACTTTAAATTTCTCTTTACAGGGAGGGAGGATGGAAAGCATCACCAAGGCGTGGGTCTGCTGCTCAGCAGAAATGCTAGTGATGCTCTTCTAGGATATGAGTGCATTAATGAAAGGTTTCTTACAGCAAAATTTCAGACAAGAATTAAAGACTTGAATGTTATCTGCTGTTATGCCCCACTGAGGATTCTGATGAGGATGAGAAGGATAGGTTTTACGGACAACTTCAGGATATTTTGAATTCTGTCAAGAAAGGAGATATTACCCTTGTTTTTGGTGACTTCAATGCCAAAGTTGGCACCGACTCTGACTTTTGGGGAGGAGTAATAGGCCCTTTTGGTATTGGTAGCTGCAATGGCAATGGGCAACTTCTCCTACAGGTAAGTAATGGTTTCAGAATAACTAACACATATTACAAACACCGCGACATACATAAATACACATGGGTTTCACCTGATGGGCTGCATAGGAATATGATTGATTATATATTAATTAACAGCAAAAGGGCTAGTTCTGTTAGAAATACTAGGGCATATAGGGGAGCTGAAATTGGATCTGACCATTACCTTGTTAAAAGTGTCTTGCAACTAAAACTTAAAAAGTGTTGTGCTAGGGTTAAAAAAATTACCTTTAATACTGAAGCTCTGAAAGACCCAGTTATAGCTAAAGATTCCCATGATAGGTTACTTAGTCATTATGACAGTCATGGTTTGCTTAATACTGAAGTTGAGGAAGAATGGGATCATTTTAAACAGGCTTTTTTGGAAACTAACAGTACTCTTTTAGGGAAAAAGGAGCAGAGGAGACAGAATTATTTAAGTAATAAGGCACTTGAGCTTATTTCAGAAAGAAGGAACTGCAGGAATGTCCTTAATCAGTACCCTACTAGTCCTAATAGAAAGCTTTACAAAGAACGCAATGAACGTGTAAAGGATCAGTTAACTACTGATAAGAATCTTTGGCTTGATGGCCTGGCTGACAAAGCTGAGGAAGCAGTTAGACAGCACAACAGCAGAGAGCTGTACCAGATAGTTAATGTTTTGTGTGGTAGAAAACGGACAGGTATACAGGGATTGAAGGATAAACAAGGTAAGGTTATAGAAGGTGAGGATTCTGTCATGGCTAGGTGGGCTGAGCATTTCAGTGATGTACTAAACAATGCGGTTAGTTCTATTCCCATTGTTTGCAATGATGATAGATGCATTGTTGGCTTTAATGTTGGCCCTATAACACAATCTGAAGTTAGTTTGGCTATTTCTAAACTTAAACTTCATAAATCCCCAGGGGTGGATGAAATTACTACGGAAATGCTTAGAGATGGGAATGTTTCAGTTACCATTTGGATGACTGAAATTTTGAATAACTTTTAAGATAAAGGCATGGTTCCTAAAGATTTTACCAGAGCTATTGTTATCCTTATTTTCAAAAAGGTGATCGCAGTTCTTGTGATAACTATAGGGGTATCAGCCTACTCTCTGTTCCAGGTAAAGTTCTTTCCATGATTGTGCTTAATAGAATTAAGAATCTGGTTGACAGGCAATTGCGTGATGAGCAATGTGGATTCATAAGTGGTAGGGGATGTGTGCATCAGATATTTTCACTTGGGCAGATTCTTGAGAAATGTTTAGAGTTTCAGAAACCTTTGGTTGCTAGCTTTGTTGATTTCAAAAAGGCTTTCGACTCTGTTGATCGTCATAATTTGTGGTTGATTGTGATATCATATGGTATACCAGACAAGTTAGTTAACATAATGAAAGCTCTCTATAATAACACTGAGTCATGTGTGAGAGTTGGTAAGTCTTGTAGCAATTGGTTTAGTATTACTTCTGGTGTTCGACAAGGGTGCATTTTGTCTCCTTTTCTCTTTAGTTTGGTTGTTGATTATGTTATGCGAAATTCACTTCAAGGGAAAGCTTTTGGCCTTGAATGGGCTGCTGATACGAAAATTTCTGATTTAAATTATGCTGATGATTTAGCCCTTTTGTCAAATGATGTTGATGAGATTAACTCTTTCATTCGAGCTGTTGATGAGACTGGTAGTACAGTAGGTTTGGTTATAAACAGAGAGAAAACTAAAGTGATGAAAATTGCTCAGGCAGGTTGTGATTCAGTTAATCTGAATGGTTGCAGTATTGAGCAGGTGTCACAGTTTTATTACCTTGGGAGCTACGTAACTGATACTGGTGATGTGCGGCATGAGATTAACAGACGAATAGGTATTGCTGCCGGGACTTTTAAGAATCTATGGAGATTGTGGAGAAATAGGCGTATACACCTAAAGACTAAAATTAGACTGTATAATAGTTTGGTTCTTCCTAGGGTTAGTTATGGTAGTGAAACTTGGACGCTGTGTAAACAAGATAACAGGAAACTAGATGCTTTTGATTCTAGATGCTTACGCAGTGTCTTGGGTATTAGGTGGTTTAACTTTGTAACTAATGATGAGGTTAGGCAAAGGAGTCTGCAATCTCCTTTAAGCAGCATATTGTGCAGAGTGAGACTCCGCTGGTTTGGCCATGTTGCCCGTATGGATAATTATAGATTGGCGAATAGGGTTATGAACAGTGTGCCTAGAGGCCTCAGAAGGAGGGGGAGACCTAGGATGCGGTGGGCAGACAATGTCAAACAGGACCTTGTTAGAATTGGTGTACAGTGGCCGGATGCAGCAGATGTAGCTCAGGACAGATATGCTTGGAGAATTAAACTGCGCAGTCTGGTTGGACCTCCGTAGCCCATGGCTGCTTGAGGATGATGATGATGACTCTTATCATACGTACGATTTATAAAAGAAGAAAAAAATTCGTGAAGAGTTATTATTTGCTAAAAATTTGGAATCTGATACAAAGGGAGAATCTATATTTAATACTATGCAAAAGTTTTTTCAAGAGAAACAAATTGCTATTTGCAATATTTTGTCTGCTGCTACTAATGGTTCTCCAGCAATGATAGGGCGTCACAAGGGTTTCATAGCGCATTTGAAACAAGCAGTACCAAATGTACTCGCTGTACATTGTATTTTTCATCGTCAGCATTTGGTTGCAAAAAATTTGAATGAACGTCTGCATACGTCGCTCCATTACATTATTAAAGCAATCAATAAGATTAGAAGCAATTCAATGAATGACCGATTATTTGGTAAGCTTTGTAATGAAAATGATGAAGATTACAATCGCTTGCTGCTGCACACAGAAGTAAGTTGGCTCTCTAAAGGTGTTTGTCTGAATCGTTTTTTCAATCTATTTGACTCAGTACTGGACTTTCTTGAAGACAGAGATGAAAAATTGCGCGAAAACCTGATTACGTCAAAAAATGACATCGCTTATTTGACAGACCTGTTTAAAATATTACTAATCAAGTTAATTTACAATTGCAAGGTGTTGAGTTGAATTGAATTAAAACAATAAACGTCATAGCTGCTTTTGCGGGAAAACTTCTTCTATTCAAAAGAAATCTAGGTAGAGGTAAATACAACCACTTTCCCACATTATCAGCAGTCTCTGCAAAACCGGAAGATTTACTTACTTACTGCCAACACTTGGAAGTTCTTCATGTCTATTTTACGGAGCGTATCCAAGATATTTTAAACATGAATATACCGAGTTGGGTTTTAGATCCTTTCGCAAACACAGATACTGAAGAATCATCAAATTTGGAAGAGGAACTCTTAGAACTCACGACTAACGAAGTACTCAAATTAAAATTCAAACATGGATACCAAGAGTTCTGGCTTCAAAAATCAATACCAGTTCTCTACCCAGGATTGTGGGCAATAGTACAGAAGTTTTTAATCGCATTTCCTTCGTCCTATATGGCTGAGCGTGGATTCAGTGCAGTAGCTAATTTACCATCAAAGAAGAGGAACAGACTACACATCACTGAACGTGGCGATCTGCGATTGATGTTAACGAAATTGGAACCCGACATTAACAAATTGTTAACATTCCACCAGCCTCAACCATCTCATTAATTTTTTTATTTATTATTAATTTTGTGTTTATCTCATTATTTTTTATTTCTTATTGATTCTGTGTTTATTTTTAAAGTTTTAATAGACAATTTTATTGTACATTTGGTTGTCGTTTTATTAATTTCTGCTTTATCATTATAATAGATAAATAAACAGATAAATTAGGTACAGATAATATGCAACAATATTTTAATATTTCATATAAAATTAACTATTATGGACTAGGGGGGCGTTGAAATTTTTGTTCTCTTCTAAAGGGGGCGATGGTCCAGAAAAGGTTGGGAATCATTGGACTAGACTTTTTGCAAACACTCTGTATATTAATGAATAATAAATGCGGTAGTTTTGTTACCAATACTAGGTTTTATAGGGGATCCGATATTGAATCTGACCATTACTTTGTTAAACGTTTCTTGGAACTTAAACTTAAGAAGTGTTGTGCTAAGGTATAAAAGTAACTTTAACACTGATGGTCTGAAAGGCTCATATATAGTCAAAGCTTACCATGATAGATTATTTAGTCATTATAACAGTCATGGTATACTTACTACTTGAGTTGAGGAAGAATGAGACCATTTTAAACTAGCTTTCATCAAAACTAACAGTACTCTCTTGGCTAAAAAGAAGCAGAGGAGACAAAGGTATTTGATTGATAAGGCACTGGAATTTATTTTTGAAAGACCTGCAGGAATAACCTTAACACCCTACTTGTTCTAACAGACGGCTTTACAAAGAAGGTAATAGGTGTAAAGGATTAGTAACTGCTGATAAGGATCTTTGACTTGATAGCTTAACAACACAACAGCAGAGAGCTGTACCAGACATTGGTATGGGAAGAAACGGGCAGGTACACAGGGACTGAGGGATAAACATGGTAAAATTATTAAAGGTGGAGTATCATATCATTGCAAGGTAGGCTGAGCATTTCTGTGATGTTCTAAATAACGTGGTTAGTACCACTCCCATTGTTTGTAGTGATGATAAATGTATTATTGACTTTAATGTTGACTCTATATCACAGTCTGAAGTTATTTTGGTTATCACTAAACTTAACTACATATATTCAGGCGTAGATTAAATTACTGCTGAAATGCTTAGATCTGGGAATGTTTCTGTTATCACATGGATGACTTATTTTTGAATATCTTTTGTAATAAAGGTATTTGTTCCTAAGGATTTCATCACAGCAATTATTATTCTTTATTTTATCTCCTTTTCGAAAAAGAAAAAAGAAAAAAACTTCATGGGATCATAGTTATGTATAACTTTTTCATAAGTTATATATTTCGTAATATCTGGAAAGGATAAACATAACTAGGCATAGTACCAAGACGACGCATAGTACCAAGAAGACGAGGGCAGGGTCGCTCATCTGCCACAACAGCAAGAGATGACATTTAAGCATAAAAAAAATGGGGTGTTATGTGGATTGGTGATTCTGTTGCGTAGGATTGCAAAGAGCAAAAGGAAAGGTTCGATCATATTACCTAATTATAAGATATTGTTATATTCTTCTATACCTAGATTTAGCAAAATAAATTTTGAATAAAGCGTACTATACAATAAATGTTATGTAACACGAGGGAGATGAGATATGAGTTTGGCAAATCTATGGTTGGTGTTACAGATGTAGAGAGGGGAATAAAAATATTTTTTAAAGAACTAGATCGTATAGATATAGTTCGGAGCAAAAAAGAAAGAATTTGATAATGTGTTGATCCGAACCAACTGTAGAGCTGGTGTTACCATATTTTGCCCTGACCAATTTACCCACCGCATACCTGATTTGAACTCCATAAAAAAATTTGTGGTTTACAGTGGGAAGTGCGTATAGTCACCTACTGTAATGTTCTCTATCCTAAAAAACTACATGCTCCACTGTAACAATAAATGACTCCATATCGCACTAGACACCTTCCAAATTTTCTTGGAAACTTTTCCACATCGAAATCAAGCTATTCTGAAGTCACGGGGAGGGGGAGATCTAAAATTGAGAGAAAAGAGAAGATGCATCGTTACACAAAGGAAGGAGACAACCTAGAAGAACTCTTCGGATTGTTATGGTTTCTCATTCAACGTACAAACACATACGTAGGGAAATGCTTGCTGGTTTAATAGTCAGTTAAGCTAACTACTAGACAAGGCACGAGCTACTAGTTAGGTTAAATTGACACTAAAGTAATACTATATTTTTTTTACCACGCACCATATGTACACTGCTCTCAAAAATTAGGGGATATTTCAAAACGAATATGAGGCGATAAAAAAAAGAAGCATTTGATTTTTTTTATTAAACAAGAACATTAGAAAAGCAAACGACAAGTGAAAGAATTATTGTTCGATTATGCAAATGAGATGCAAAACCAACTTTTATTTCATTGGTAAAAATGCACTATTCAGAAGGCTGAAAATACTGGAGTATCTGCACGTTCCCTGATCTAGAAAGTGCACATCCTGCAATTTCCCAGCCCTTGCAATGCCCCTGCAACACGATTTGCCCGAATGCGAAGCCTGGAGAGCCATAGGACGTCTTGAAGCTGGTCAAATACAGACAACAGGTGCAACAGCACTTGGAACATCCCAAAACGTGATTAGCAGACTGCAGAATCGCTTTCAAGAGACTGGCATAGTACGAAGAAGACGAGGCAGGGTTGCTCATCTGCCACAACAGCAAGAGATGAACGCTACTTGACCTTATTGGCAAGAAGAAACAGGCGCAGCAATGCAACAGATCTGCGGGGACAGTTTCTTGCTGCCACTAGACGACGGATATGCACCCAGACCATACGAAATCGGCTCCATCGGGTTGGAATGCATGCCCGGCGATAAATGGTATGTATTCCGCTATCTGCTGAACACCATAGAACCCATAGAAGGTGGGCTGATGAGCATCGTCATTGGACCCGTAATGTGTGGTCAACTGTCCTCTTCTCTGATGAGTCACATTTCAGTCTGCAGCCTGACAATTATCGTGTCCTGATCTGGCGTGAACGAGAAACACGGGAGAATCCACGTTTCATGCGAGAAAGGGACTCCTTCGGTGGTGGTGGAATCATGGTGTGGGCTAGCATCAGCATTGGTGGTCGTACCGACCTCCACGTCATCAGAAACGGATCACTGACTACTGTCAGATATCGAGATGAGGTCCTGCACCCTATAGTGGCACCCTATGCTGGAGCAGTTGGAAACAACTTTCTTTTCATGGACGATAATGCAAGGCTCCACCGTGCGCATCTCGTCAACAACATGCTTCAGGAGGCAGAAATCGAACGCATGGACTGGCCTTCTCGTTCTCCAGACCTGAATCCCATTGAACATGCTTGGGATGCATTGGAAAGACGTCTGGCAAACCGTCCAATGCTTCCCACAACAGGTCTTGAACTGGATGTTGCCCTGGAGCAAGAGTGGCAGAGGTTCTCACAAGAACTGCTGGACATTCTGATCCTGTCCATGCTCCATCGCTGTCAGTGTGTTTTCTCAGTCTTGGGTGACCATACACCCTACTGAACAGTCAATGTGTGGCACTCTCGTCCAGTTTGACATGCTTCTGTTCATTCCCACCAATATGTCACTTGAAACTCAATCACGACAATTGAGTTTCATCTCATTTGCATAATCCAACAACTTTCTTTGACTAGTCGTTTGCTTTTCTGATGTACTTGTTTAATAAAAAAAATTCAAATGCTTTTTTTTATCGCTTCATATTCATTTTGAAATATCCCCTAATTTTTCTGAGCAGTGTATTTTTATATTAGTGTTGTGAAGCAGATCTCTGATAGTAAATTCAACTACAAAACATATCTCATAATAAATTCACTAGCAGTAAAAGAAATCATTCTTGAAATCACTTCAATTAATAATTATTATTGCCGCAAAACTGAAGAATTTCGAATCTCTTATACTTTTAGTCAGTTATGTAAAGAAGTTGTAAAACGTGAAAATATTCTAAGATGAGAAAAACATCAAAATAAATAAATAGCTATTACTATGAGTATTCTTTTCTCTATACTTTCGCACATGCTGTTGAACTTTTCCCAGAAAATTCTTCACACAACATATTCTGTCATAGCATTACTGATCGTTAAACTGGCTTAGGAGATAACAGCGAAGTTTAATCAAGATTTAATGCAGGATATTTGCATATGCGAATTATTGAGATTAAAAAGCAGTTTTAAAAATACTCTCTCCTCCATTGAAATTGGCCCACCTAGGAGAAAAGATTACATGCGAACCAAATTAGCTGCAATGGTAGCTATACATATAAAGAAACAATTTTAGAGGTGGGCAATTGTACCAATATTTAACGAGAAAACGAGAGGATATGCCTACACGGTATAACCGGCACGATTCAAGCATATACACGAGGTAAGACGTTGTGGGAGTCAAACAGGTTGCGAATGTGATGCTGTGTGATATGCAACCATGCTTCATGCACCCTTGATGTAAGCGGCTGAGTGCTGGATGTAACGTACCATCCCATTGTATTCTATATGCGTTAGCTGGGCTACAAATCTGTTGAACTCTCTGGCCAAGGAAGGAAAACCACATCACAGAAGCACTGCAGGGAGACCTAGGCAGCATGTTGCTGTGCATTATCCTGTTGGAAAATGGTGTTAGGTGTGGTTCGTGGATATTGCAGAAACACAGGTTGTAGCATAGTTTCAACTTACCACGTCGCTGTCAAACTGTCATCAATAAGAATCAGAAGTGACCGGCTGTTGTAACTAATGGTTCCACATTATGATTCCAGGTGTCGGTCACATGTTTGCACTCCTAGATACATGCAGTATGTCGTCTGCCACCTGGCTATCTCCACACATGCATATAACCATCACTGACGCCTAAACAAAAACAATATATTGCTGAAGACGACATAATGCTCCTCCGGTGTTATTCCATACAGAAGATCACTTAATCTTTGTTGTCCGGTGGAATATTTTAGTAATTGGGAAAACTTATTCAAGACTTATTCTCAACATGACCCCCCCCAAAAAAAAAAACTCCTCCCCCCTCCGAAGAGCTCACACCAAAAGTAAATTATCTAACTCTCCCTGATACTAAATCTTGAGTGTCTGCCTACCATGGATTTCACATTCAAATTATTGTCATTGTACAAATCACTATGTGCTCCATACAACTTTCCGCACAAATCTTTCCAAAATCCACACAAGACTGATAGGATTTA
Organism: Ryuthela nishihirai; assembly: GCA_038380435.1. Classification (NCBI taxonomy): domain Eukaryota; kingdom Metazoa; phylum Arthropoda; class Arachnida; order Araneae; family Heptathelidae; genus Ryuthela; species Ryuthela nishihirai. Next base: position 14,374,309 of record JAWZYU010000004.1, read on the forward strand.
TCCTCCGACTGAATTATAGGAGTTAGCTGAGTTAATATTCCTTTATTAAACTGTTTCGATACTATGTTTTCATCTCCATTTTCGACTCAGTTTCATACACCAATGTCACCATGAACTAGATCACTATATGTGGGACTCAGCTATTATCCTGATCCACTGGTTTACAATCATAAGTATAACTGAAGTTTTGCTCTCTTCTAGAAATGGTCTTGCTTGGTTATTCTCATCAGGGACGACAAATATAGGTCAGGAGCCTTAAAATTATAACCATAGCCGTGCCAACTGTTAATACAAACTGAACAAAAATACCAACCTTTGTTAGCAATGCAATCATGATTTTAAAATAAGATACAGCTGGGTCATGTGCAACTCCTAGGTTCTTCCAGTAATTATTATTTCGGTTTAAATACCTGTAAAAGATAAGAAAAATCAATAAGGAACATCAAACATTTTCATGATTCATATTTAAATGAAATACTTTATTTTATAATTATTTTAAAATACAGAGTATCGCCAATTATCAACCGTAATGTAGGGAAAGAAAAATCTAAAATTTCTAATAATCCGCAAATAATTTAACGTTGTGTTTAAAAGCGTAATACAAATATATATATATATTATATAATAGAACGACGATTTAAAATTAAAAAAAAAATATTTTCCTATATACATGTCCTAAAAAGTAGAAAGCAAAATTAAAACATACTAATGATGAAATCGTTTACACAAATTGTAAAAACTTCAAAGGAAGATAGGGCGCCGCGAATTTTTATTCAATTGGAACGAATAAAAGAAACATGTTTCTGTGTCCCATCTTTTCTTGAAGTTAATACCGATTTCAGTAAGTGACTTCATTATTGGCATGGTTTACTTTTGCTTTTTAAGGAATTTTTACAATACCCATGTAGAAAGATAGATATTTTTGAAATTTTGCAATTTATGTGTTTTATCTGTTGCCGTTAAGTGACAATTTTACAGGTAATTATGTCACAAAAAACGCCTAATTTTTCTCCTTACTTCGGAGGAGAAAAATTTGGCATTCATACTACGTCAGTCTACATTTCATAAGCTTTCATTTGGCATATGACTTTAAGATCAATCCTCTTTAAATTCCCCTCCCCTTTTTGGGGAAGGGCAGGGGAAAATAATTTGAAGTAGACAGCGACATTCCTGATGTCACACAATTTCATTTGACATATATAACTTGTGATCGACTTCCGTAAAGTTTATCTCCCCTTTTTTGGCAGAAGAAGTGGGGGGAGGGGGGTTCATAATTTGATGTATCCTTTGATACTTTTCACGTGACAAGCCTTCATTCGACAGATAATTCTTCGCCTTCAACTCTTTATTTCGGAATATATAGTGGAACAATCGTTTACATCTTTCTCACTTTTTTATGGTGAACAATGCAAGGAAGTAAGATTTTTATAGCCTATGACTCTGCCTACATCACTAGCTGCGATTTGACACATAATGCTGTACAGGACAAAAGCTATAAAAATTTAAAGTGGGGAGGGAGACTACGTTTTAATTCCTGTATAACATTTTCCCTTCCGTGTTAAAGATCTTTCAAAATTTCTTGAAAAATGCGTTAAGTAATTTCCAAAGGAGGAAGAGAGGTCAGGATTTCTCTTCTTTATTTTAGAGAATTTGTCAGCAGAATATCTCTACTAGACCTTATTCACACTGTAGTTAACATGCTTATTAAGAAAACGGTATTTCTAGATTAAATTATCAATATTTATTAATAGCACACACTTCACATCATTCACTTACATAAACAACATCTATTAATACTTTAATTGGGCGCATTCTTAATCTATTACCCCACTGAGACCTCACAGTCACGCACTCCCTGAATGCTAACACCAGAGTTTATTGAAAAGTCCGTCAAATCAGCATTCCATTTTGTTGGCTCCACTCCACCTTCTTCCTTTCTGTAAGAGAGCAGTAGACCTCACGTCACGGTATCCCTTGGTTCGCTGGTTCGAGTTCCTCAGGTCATCTACGTCACACATGGTCTCGCCTTACACAGTCATACAGAAGAGAGGCAACCTGAGAGCTCGGATAGGAACATCCTTGAGAGGGGGCATGCCTCCCCTCCTAGATCCGGCCCTCGCAATCGAAGGATATAGTAGAACAATTTTTAACATTTTTTCTGCAAATAAGAGAACATGAGGAGTATTTTTTTTATATCCTACAATACCCATTGCGCTACATCAACATCAAAAGCTCTCGTTTGGTGCATAATTCATTGTGATCGGTCAATGGATTGGGTAGATAAGGCGCTGGGAAAAAGTTTTAAATAATGCATTTCTAATTATGTTTTCCTTTTAGTGGCAATACAATGGCGAACGTGATTTGTAACTGAGAATCATTTATTTATGACCTTTGAGAGCAGTCAAGGACATACAGAAATTTTTAGTCTCGCCTGGCCTATAAAATTAAAATTTTGTTTTGTGAAAAATAAGTTAATTTGATTGTGATATATTATTTTACATAAATTAACTTCCTCCGTTTATTTCTTAATGGAATAATTACGTTTTTTAAACGAAATAAATGTTATTCGTTTCGAATATTATCGTTTTATTTGTCAACGATGTCAATTACTCCAGAGAAACATTCAACTAAGAGTTACTCTAGTGATCATGCACCACGTTTCATTCATTTGGCAATTTCCATTGCACAACTATTGAACTTTTATCCGTCCTTGGAACTGTGTGAAAGCAAATCCTCAGCGGTTTATCCCACCATGATTCTAGAAGTGGATTTTCTGGAAAGTAACTATGCTGATAAACTCTCGAGATGGTAACCTTGGCCTCAACAAACGTTTAAGATCGATGTTTCAACACAAACCGTCAGGACTTTTTGAAAGTGGCGGTTTCAGATGTCTGACTACATTGACACCACCCACATTGACATCACACATTTTTCGTTGTGTTTGAAGAGGTGCAATTGGGTTTGCTTGCGAAATATCTGCCCTTCGACATTTCTATAGGCTCTTTTGAAATACATGGTAGATAATTTTAACGTTTTAGGTTATTTATGTTTTGAGCAGCCAATGCATTCATTTTTATCATCTGTTACTCATACACGACACCTTTGGTTCTCTGATATCATTTAAATTCCTGGTATAAAAATATAACAGCTCTAAGACTACACTGAGTTAATATGTATATCAACAAAACGTATATATTTTTCCTGACCAGCACGCAGTCATTGCACGGTTATGAGTATATATATATATCTGCTGATCTTATCTTTATCAGAATATTGCCATTTTATCGCGCAGATTTCAAAGATCAACTGTCCTTGACATCGTTGACAGATGCCATTTATACACGTTCGTGTTTTCATCTAAGTAGGGTGTACAAAAGGTTTTTTTGCGAGCAGTCGAAAATTGGGTCGCCAACTGTCCATTTTTAACATATAATGTCCTTCCTATTTCCTTGATGTCAAAATGTCCTTTATTTCGTCAAAAATCACAGACGAAGGAAAATTTTGCGAGTTCTTGGATCTGATTCCAACATTAAACCTCATAGTGAGTGTGCAACATGTCTCAGATGTAGCTCTTTGGAGCAATTGCTTCATGTGTGAATGCGCTTTGAGATTTGTGAAAAATGTTTCGATTGGCAACATAAAGGAGATTACAGGCAGGAAATTCCTTATAGATACAATGTTTATATCAAATGACAGCAGGGCATCTTTCTGTCAGGCTCGAACTCCCTAAGACCCAGCGACCATTCCTTACTTCTAATTCTTTAGTTTTAAGAAAACTGAGCTTAACAAATGCAGCCTACTTTTCGCTTAAAATGTATTGTTAACGTGTAATTTTTCTTATAATTAAACGAAGTACAAAAAAAATGACTTCACAAGTGATAATGCATTGAATATTTACGTTGTGGGAAAAAGAGAAGTCAGGTTTACACAGTGCCCTTAAACGGCAAAAACCTAAATGTTATTCCTTGCCAAAAATAAAAAATAAAAAGTTGGCAATCGTAGTCTAATAGGATCATCATCATCATCATCGTCGTCGTCGTCATTATCATCAAGCAGCCATGGGCTACGGAGGTCCAATCAGACCGTGCAATTTAGTTCTCCAAGCAAGTCTATCCTGAGCTACATCTACTGCATCTGGCCACTGTACACCAATTCTAACAAGGTCCTGTTTGACATTGTCTGCCCACCGCATCCTAGGTCTCCCCTTCTTTCTGAGGCCTTTAGGAACACTGTTCATAACCCTATTCCCCAATCTATAATTATTCATACGGGCAAAATGGCCAAACCAACGGAGTCTCTCTCTGCAAAATATGCTGCTTAAAGGAGGTTGCAAACTCCTTTGCCTAACCTCATCATTAGTTACAAAGTTGAACCACCTAATGCCCAAGATACTGCGTAAGCATCTGGAATCAAAAGCATCTAGTTTCCTGTTATCTTGTTTACAAAGTGTCCAGGTTTCACTGCCATAATTATCCCTAGAAAGAACCAAACTATTATACATTCTAATTTTAGTCTTTAGGTGTATACGCCTATTTCTCCACACTCTTCATAGATTCTTAAAAGTCCCGGCAGCAATCCCTATTCATCTGTTAATCTCATGCCGCACATCACCAGTATCTGTTACGTAATTCCCAAGATAATTAAACTGTAACACCTGCTCAAGGGTGCAACCATTCAAATTAACTGAATCGCAGCCTGCCTGACCAATTTTCATCACTTTAGTTTTCTCTCTGTTTATAACTAAACCTACTCTACTACCAGTCTCATCAACAGCTCGAATGAAAGAGTTCATCTCATCAACATCATTTGCCAAAAGGGCTAAATCATCAGCATAATCTAAATCAGACATTTTCATATCTCCAGTCCACGTAAGGCCAAAATCTTTCCCTTGGAGTGAATTTCGCATAACATAATCAATAGCCAAGCGAAAGAGAAAAGGAGACAAAATGCACCATTGTCGAACACCAGAAGTAATGCTAAGCCAATTGCTCAAGCCTTACCAACTCTCACACACGACTCAGTGTTATTATAGAGAGCATTCATTATGTTAACTAACTTGTCTGGTATACCATATGATATCACAATCAACCACAAATTATGACGATCAACAGAGTCGAAAGCCTCTTTGAAATCAACAAAGCTAGCAACAAAAGGTTTCTGAAACTCTAAACATTTCTCAAGAATCTGCCTAAGAGAAAATATCTGATCCACACATCCCCTACCACTTCTGAATCCACATTGCTTATCACGCAATTGACTGTCAACCACATTCTTAATTCTATTAAGTATAATCATGGAAAGAACTTCACCTGGAACAAAGAGTATTCTGATACCCTTATAGTTATCACAATAACTGCGATCACCTTTTTTGAAAATAGGGATAACAATAGCTCTCGTAAAATCCTTAAGAACCATGCCTTTATCATAAAAGATTCAGAATTTCAGTCATACAAGTGGTAACCGAAACATTCGCAGCTCTAAGCATTTCGGTAGTAATTTCATCTACACCTGGGGATTTATGAAGTTTAAGTTTAGAAACAGCCAAAATAACTTCAGATTGTGTTATAGGGCCAACATTAAAGCCACCAATGCATCTATCATCATTGCAAACAATGGGAATAGAACTAACCACATTGTTTAAATTATCACTGAAATGCTCAGCCCACCTAGCCATGACAGAATCCTCCCCTTCTCTAACCTTACCTTGTTTATCCTTCAATCCCTGTATACCTGTTCGTTTTCTACCACACAAAACATTAACTATCTGGTACAGCTGTCTGCTGTTGTGCTGTCTAATTGCTTCCTCGGCTTTGTCAACCAAACCATCAAGCCAAAGATTCTTATCAGCAGCTAACTGATCCTTTACACGTTTATTAAGTTCTCTGTAATGCTTTCTATTAGGACTAGTAGGGTATTGTTTAAGGACATTCCTGCAGTTCTTTCTTTTCGAAATAAGCTCAAGTGCCTTATCACTCAGATAATTCTGCTTCTTCTGCTCTTTTTTTCCTAAAAGTACTGTTAAAATAAAAATAATAAAAATAAATACCTCCTCAAGCAGCTGATTGCCACAGAGGCCTGACAGGAGCCTGTCAGTTTATATGCCATAGTAGAAGGTCTGAGAAGATGGCAGGACTTCAGCAGAAAAACAACACACATATCCAGGCCTTACCCGGGGCTCGAACCCAGGTCCCTTAGATGCTCGCCAAGCCACTGATGATGTGTGCCAAGCGCGCTAACCACTCGGCCATGGGACGGCTAAAAGAGTACTGTTAGTGTCCAAAAAAGCCTGTTTTGAAATGATCCCATTCTTCCTCAACTTCAGTAGTAAGCAAATCATGACTGTCATAATGACTAAGTAACCTATCATGGTGAGCTTTGGCTATAACTAGATCTTTCAGAGCTTCAGTATTAAAAGTAAATTTTTTTAACCCTAGCACAACACTTTTTAAGTTTAAGTTGCAAGACACTTTTAACAAGGTAATGGTCAGATCCAATTTCAGCTCCTCTATAAGACCTGGTATTCCTAACAGAACTAGCCCATTTGCTGTTAATTAATATATAATCAATCATATTTTATGCAGCCCATTGGGTGAAACCCACGTGTACCTATGTATGTCGCGGTGTTTGTAATAAGTGTTAGTTATTCTGAATCCATTGAGTTTACTTACCTGCAGGAGACGCTGCCCATTACCATTGCAGCTACCAATACCAAAAGGGTCTATTACTCCCCCCAAAAGTCAGAGTCAGTACCAGCTTCGGCATTGAAGTCATCAAGAACGAGGGTAATATCTCCTTTCTTGACAGAATTCAAAATATCCAGAAGTTGTTCATAAAACCTATCCTTCTCATCCTCATCGGCATCCTCAGTGGGGGCATAACAGCAGATAGCATTCAGGTCTTTAACGCTTGTCTGAAATTTTGCTGTAAGAAATCTTTCATTAATGCACTCATATCCTAGAAGAGCATCACTAGCGTGTCTGCTGAGAAGCAGACCCACGCCTTGGTGATGCTTATAGTCGTCCCTCCCTGAAAAGAGAAATTTAAGATTATTTTTAAGAATCTGACCTTTATCTGTCCATCTGGTCTCTTGCAAGCCGAGAATATCTAAAATATAATGGTGGAATTCTTGTGTGAGGACATCAAGAGAAAAAGCTCTGTGCAGAGTCCTCACATTCCAACTACCTATGGAGAGAAAATGGTTAGTGGGATGTTTAAAGAAATTATGTTTATTGAGAGAGTGAATGCCGACAATATCAAACAGCCCCCTAATCGCAGACATGGGGCAAAGACCCGTTCCCCCACCACTAAAGGCTGAAGCCATCTACATTGGAAGACTTCCTCCAATGTAGAATTTGACGATGCCAATAGAAGCAAAGAGTTCAGGTGCCTGCGATGACTTCTGCTCAGGATTATCCACCAGCTGATAAACATATTCTGTGAATCTATTCACTTGGGGCTGTCAACCCACAAACAAACAGAAAACACAGCGGAAGATTTTCCCTCCACAGAAGCCCAAAAGTGCAGCAAAATCAGGATCCATAATCAAGCTCAGAGCCATATATCTGTCCAGTCCAGTGGGTTTATATGGTCAGCACCAGGACCCTGTGTGGTTGACCACTCCTCAGCAGGGTAGAAATAAAAAGAAAAGTAGCCATAGTTGTCCAGATCAGTAGGCCACATTAATCTGGCAGCCCTCACCTTCCGTTCACTTCCACAAGAGAGTATCTCTTTTGAAAGGTGCTAACGGTCTGCACCACGAGAAGGCGGGGTCGGACATTAGGTTCTAGGCCTGGCCGGTTCTATGCATCATCACAGGGGATTGGTGCATAGCTCTCCTTCCAGTGACTACCTAGCTACCATTTACAGACCACACCATAACAAAAAAAATAGATTATAGGGTCACATTCCTTAGTGTACTTTCACTTAATTGGTTTTCCAGTTTTCTTTTCTAAGTGTTTACCGTTAGACTAAATGCATACGAATGCATATTTTTGTAATCGTTTTCAACTTGATAGTCATTCACAAAATTCAACCGGTTGGTGGACGTTATCTTTCTGCTGAGGTCTCACTTTCCTCACATATCTCCTCTATGGCGTACTAAACTGAGAAGTCTCTGTCAGACCTCTATAGCAAACAGCTGCATGGAGGTATTAACTATTTTTATTTCACAACATTGTAAAAAAATTGAAAAGAGGATCCGTGGATTAAAATTAAATAGAAGGCTCAGCGGCTTCAGACAGATTGAATAAACTGCGATGCACAATACGTTATGGCTGGAAACATTGGAAACTGAAAATTGTTTCCTGGTTTAACAACCAAAACAAATCGGCAGCAGTATTGAATAATAAGGATGAGAGCGACATTCCCAGTTATAAAGCTGAAACCAATTTTCGTTTCCGTTTAGAAATCTTCGGCTAAATTCAGTAGAAGAAGAAAATGTTTCAAATCTAGATCAGTAATTCTCTTTTATGAACACTTCAAAATATGATATTGATTAGCATACATGACTTACTAATATTAAAATAAATTGTTTTTTTTACCTCTGAGGAACGCTTTTATGCATACAGTGGACTAAATGGACAGATCAAAAGGGCCCCAAAAGTTCAGAGTTGAATGCGACAACGGTCTATACTGAACAGATGTTAGAAGACAAAGGGAAGCCTTCCATCAAGGCGATTCAGAATGCTATTAACTCTAGGTATCTGTGCATACCTGTAAGTAATCATTTTTCTGCAGGGAATCTTTAAAATTTAACACGGAATACGTCAATATTAGATCATAGTTAAATTAGGCTGCAATATGGGCTCCTTATACCAGTCATACTTCTTCTGTCATGATGTCGAATCGCGCTACCATATGATCTGGATTCGGTATCTCTTGTAGTTACACAATTAAATAGCTAAACGCCTCTAAGAAAACTGTTAGCACATGACCATCCAGCATATATCATTTTGTTATGAAAGTTTCAATAATGAGGAGAGAAAGAGTATGGTCCAACTTATGATGGAGGACTTCTATCTTCTTCAAAAGTGAAAAATGAGAATTAAATTTCTCCTTCATTTAAATTGATGCTATACAAATTATACATTCCGGTGGCCGAGTGGTTAGCGCAGGTTTGTCTTCTGATCAAAAGGATCAGGGTTATAGTGCTGATAAGGTAGGGATATATATGTTCTTGTGTTACCTTTCTGGTGAAGTTCCGTGTTCCTCCCAGATCTTTCTCAGTGTCTATATTATATTGACAGAGTTCTGTCAGACCTCGGTGGCGAACGGCTGTTAAATTACTTATTATTTTACAAATTATCATAAAGACATTCCTTAAAGGTTCTGATAAAATTCCGTTTTTCTGAAACAATCCTAGGATTACCTGTCGAAAATCAAGAGTAAATGACAACATTTATAGAAAATGCACAAGTGTCATCAGAAATTTTAATGTTAATATATCGAAATTTGCATTATTTTGTTCATTAGACAAACACCGTAATTGTGCTGATTAGTAATAATACATACAAATATCAATGGTTTTAATATTCTGCATCCACTTTTTGCAGAGTGTACATATTTAACAGCGGTGGTGGTGGTGATGGGGGGGGGGGGGGGTTCAAAAGCATGTACGATATTTATTTTGGGCCAACTACGATAGTAATAGCAAACTCTTCTGTATATCAGCAGAATGTTTCAACTGTTTATTTCCCACTGAAAAGAATAAGATTTCCCATAGAAATTTCGGAGAACATCCTACCAGTAAAGAACTCCACAGATGACAAGAATCCATTGCAGCCACACAGGGAAGCTGATCAGTCCTAACAATTCCATGGTGACTGGCAGAAATATCTCAGTTTCCACACGCAGCAGCGAAACACACACATTGAAGTGGCTGATAACGCAACGTTTGTACTTATCTGCCGTCATATGATTAGAACATCGCCAAGCTCAAGTCATAATAAATACGTCACTCAAGGCCAATGCAATTTTCCTCTCTGCATCAACACTAGAAACGATATATGAAAAAAAAAAACATTTTTACATATCATTCGACTTGCCTCTGCAAAGGTTTATTACTTGTCCACTGTATACTATTTTTGCCACCTTTTGGGGGAATGTAGTATATATGCGTGTATCAGGCAGGTAGCTGATAATAACGTACCTAGTGGTGACATCTCTGACACTTTGAATTGAGAAAATAACAAACAAAAATGTTATTTTTTTCTGAAAGGGGAGTATCTCATCCTGTTGGCTCTTTGCCCATTTTCTTCATCCTTCCATGTGTGTTTTTTTGGGTTTACAAATTCTTCATATATCAGTACACCTAAAGTTCGAACATGGTTAGATTTAGCAATTAGAAAAAAAGAAGGCGAAAACGATTGCTATCACACAAATGTTTTTTCATCAGCAATCATAATAAAGGTTTATCAGTTCTAAAAATCCTAAGCAGTGGTGAAGAGTTTTCGACAAGGTTTACCTATTATTTCATGGGTTACACTACTGGCATAGTTTATCAAATACTCCAAACAGGCTGAAAATATTTTCTTGTACTTTAATACGCGTTTGACTATTTTAACTATACTTAAACATTACAATGGATAACCTAGATCAGAGGCTTGCATTTCCTAAACGCTATCTTGTGGACTCTCTAACAATTAGGTCCATAGGGGTCACTGATGGGCTTGGAAAGGCCGCCGTTCTTCGGTTGGGTAGTTAAGCCGTGGCCCCGAGTGCGCGAGAGCCGTACCCTGTGCATGTTAAACAACATGTTAGATGGCCTTGACGGGAGTATTACAATTATTGCGAATACCTGCCTAATACAGGGTGGGTATAAAATAAATTTCCCTATAACGGAGTCTCTGGAGCCGTGACGAACGTAGATAGCGCCGCCAAAAATTGGTAGCCAGCTTAATGAGAACATGCGGAAATGATTTAGCACCTTCAAGGCGTACTTTTGCTTTTAGTAACACGTTAGAGATGCTCTTCTATTATATGAGTGCATTAATGAAAGGCTTCTAACGCGTAAATTTATAAAAAGCATTCAAAGCTTGGATATTATCAATTATTATGTCCTCACTGAGGACGTTGATAAGGACGAGAAAGATAGGTTTTAAGGACCCCATCATGATATTTTGAATTCTGTCAAGAAAGGAGATATTTCCCTTGTTCTAGGCGACTTCAGTGTTAAAGTTCGTACTGACCTTTTGACCTTTGGGGGAGAGGTGATAGGTTCCTTTGCTATTTGTAGTTGCAATGACAATGGGCAACATTTCCTACAGGTAAGTAAACTTAATAGTTGAGAATAACTAACACTTATTACAAACACCGAGACATACAGTATATAACGAGACATACAATTGTAATCGATAATTACGGGACATACACCGAGACATACAGTTGTAACGTGAGCTTCACCTGATGGACTGTGTAACAATATAATTGATTATGTATTAATTAACAGCAAATCAGCTAGTTCTATTAGGGACACCAAGTCATAGAAAAGCTGAAACTGAATCAATTACCTTGTTAAAGTTGTCTTGCAATTTCAACTTATGAAGTGTTGTGTTAAGGTTCAAATTTTTCCTTTAACACTGAATCTCTGAAAGAACCAGTTATACACAAAGCTTACCATGATAGCTTACTTAGTCATTACGACAGTCATGATTTGCTTACTACTAAGTTGAGGAAGAATGTGGCCATTTTAAACAGGCATTCTTGAAACTAACAGCAATCTTTTGGGAAAAAAGAACAGAGGCAAAATTGCTTGAGTATTAAGGCACTGGAGCTTATTTTTGAAAGATAAAACTACCAGAATACCATATTCAACAACATACTAGTCCTAACAGAAAGCCTTACAAAGAGCTAAATAAAGGTGTAAAGCATCAGTTAGCAGCTGGTAGGAATCTTTGACTTGATAGCTTGGCTGACAAAGCAAAGGAAGCAATTTAGACAGTGTAACAGCAGAGAGCTGTAACAGGTAATTAATGTTTTGTGTAGGAAGAAACGGACAAGTATACAGGGATTGAATGCTAAATAAACATGGTAAGGTAGAAGAAGGTTAATTGAAGGTGAGTGTTCTATCATAGCTGAATATTTCAGTGATGTTCTGAACAATGTTGTTAGGTTTACTGCTCTTGTAAAATGATGATAGATGCATTATTGACATTACTGTTAGTCTTAAATCACAGTGTGAAGTTATTTTGACGTTCTTTAAAACGAAACTGTATAAATCCACAGCGGTAGATGAAATTACTACTGAAATGCTTACATCTGGGAATATTTCTGTTATCACATGGCTGACGGAAATTTTGAATATCTCTTATGATAAAAGCATTGTTCTTAAGAATTTTAGCAGAGGTATTATCCCGATCTTTAGAAATGTTTACTGTAGTTCTTGTTTCAATTCTAGGGGTATTACCCACTTTCTGTTCCAGGTAAAGTTAATTGCATGATTGTGCTTAATGGAATTAAGAATCTGGTTGATGGAAATTACCTGATGAGCAGTCTGGATTCATAAGTGGTAGGAGATGTATTGATCAGATATTTTCACTTAGGCCGATTCTTGAAAAGGTGTTTAGAGTTTCAGAAACCTTTGGTTACTAGCTTCGTAGATTTCAAAAAGGTTTTTGACTCTGTTGACCGTCATAATTTGTGGTTCATCGTGGTATCGTATGGCATACCAGATTATAGCTTTCTATAATAACATTGAGTCATGTGTGAGAGTTGGTAAAGCTTGTGGCATTTGTCTCCTTTTCTCTTTGGTGTGGTTTTTATGTTGTGCCCAATTACTACAAAGGAAAGATTTTGGCCTTAAATGGTATAGAGATCTGAAAGTTTCCGATTTAGATTATGCTGACGATTTGTCCCTTTTGGCAAATGATGCTGATGAGATGAACTCTTTCATTAGCGCTGTTCAAGAGACTGGTAGTTTGAGCAGGTTTGGTGATAAACAGAGAGAAAACTAAAGTGATGAAAATTGGTCAAGCAGCTGGTGCTTCAGTTTTTTTTTTAAGAATATAATTTTTATTCATAAGAGTACAAATACATTTACCAATTAACCCGCAAAGCTAAATAGCTTATCCGGAGGAAAGTGAATAAATTTAATTTATTCACTTTCCTGTTATTCATGCACAAAAATGGTGCACACCAAATAAATTCACAAAACACAACACAAAATAATCAGCTAAATCAGAAATTCCCAAATATTTTTTCGATTGATTTTCAGTTTTCTGAAACAATCTATATTTAGCATTTCTATAGGGATAGTATTAAATATAAGTGGTACTTGATATTCAGCGGTATGTTTTCCGTAATTATTTCGAAAAGTAGGCATTTTGTAATACCCTTGGTTTTGAAGTCTTGTATTTTTATTGTGTTGAATTTTTAGTTTGTATGTTTCGTCAAAATATTTTTTAATTATTAAATTATATTTATATAAATTACTGTAGGATAAAAGATCTAAAATATTTAATCTATCTGAGGATGTTTTATAATTTTTATTTTTTGCAAATGAAACGGAATAATATTTTTAGCTATTATAGACTGCAGTTTTTCTATTTTATATATGTTAGTTAAGATAGTTGTTTCATGCACAATTATTCCATAATTTAAAATCGATTCGCATATTGCTTTATAAAATAATATACAGGTTTCCATATTTAGTACGCATTTTAATTTTTGAAATTTTGAAGGTGATATTCTCAAGCTTTTACACATCTGCGACATATGTGCATTCCACCTAAAATATTCATCAAAAATGATTCCTAAATATTTTATTTGATTTAGTTGCATATCAAGAGGACAACTACATAACGTTTCACAATTAGAAGCATCCTTTTTTTTGGCAATTTACTTTATGTTTTTTGATAAAGAGGCTTTGATCAATATTAAATCCTGGTGAATAGTTATAGTGTACTCTGTTTGAATCTCTGAAATGCTATCACTTAAATATTTGTGATTCTTTATTAAAACAATGTCAGCAGCATATAGATAAATAGCACTTTTCAACTTTGCATGGAACAAATTATTTATGTATGCCAAGAACAATAAAGACCAAAAATTGAACCTTGAGGAATTCGATATCGTGTAATTACTTTTGTGATGTAACATATTTTATGTTAGTAATTGTGTTTTTGTCACATAAGTAATTTCGAAACCAATCTAACATTACACCGCGAACACCATAATTTTCCAATTTATTTAGTAAAATGTTATGATCTGTTGTCGTGGTTTTCAACGTGGGAAACGTGGTAAAAGTTTTTGGGGTACGCCGTGAGAGCTCAAAAGTCGCTAGTTCTAGTAACAAAATCAGTGTTTCATTTTATTTCTGTTGTTATACTATAACTATAGTTTTATCTATCTACACAAGGGGTATGCCAGTTACATACACATTTTCAGGGGGTATCTGAAGCATAAAAGGTTGAGAACCACTGATCTATTGTATCGAAGGCTTTCTGTTCCCTATATCGTCAGGATGAATCTCAGGTGGCCGAATACACAAACTCATGTGTTTCACATATATACATTATTCATTTGCACTTTAACTATATACATACAGTGACTGCCCACCCGGTACAGTCACTGGCCGAATGCAATACAGGCTATAATGAGCCTCAGCGATCCCATCGCTAGATGGAGAACAAAGATTAAAAACGAGCTGCAGACTATGCGCCTGTCATCCGGACAGTCTCCTGGGTCGGCGCGCAAGTCTCAGTTTGAACAATCCTGCCGGATGTCCTTCGGGGACGTTAGGGTGTCTCGGCCAATATGGTACGGACACGGTCCATGTGCCAGGTCGATTCTTGTTACCTTTCTTGCCTAGCTCCCAAAACTGGATGTGCCACCCGCCCTCTGAAGGCCCTGCCGTGAAAACGGCGATTCTGGCCCTCTCTCCTTCTGCGTTAGCTACCGAGTCCCTACACTACGCTTACATTATAATTTTTTAAGAAGGGCAACCAAAACGTTTATCTCATTATGAAATAAGACCAATAAGAAAGGATATCCTTCCCTCTCATGCCGTCTAACAAGTTAAGAACATGAACGACTCGTCGTCCCTTAGGTTCACGTGTTAAACTTCGAGGAATTCAACAGCATGCATTTTCCGAAAACGCAGCTCCTCCATGATGATGTTATACACTGAACCAATACCGATATTCAACCGCCACAAATATTTTCATTAGTAGGGTGTTAATTTTTTCGTCTGAGCTCCTCTATTGTTGCTATGTTTTGTGGTATCAACGCACAATGAGGTTACCCAAATCTCAAAGCATCTACAGCACTTTTGCTACCGTTCTTCATATACCATCCAATGGTATATTTGCCGTTGACTCTGGTATCGTCCACCATGCTGAGCCAATATTCTGCGATAAATTTCAGCTGATTTTATTTCTTCAGCATTTAGAAATTGAATTATAGATCGCATCCTACCTTAGTTCAGAGATGTACAAATGTAGCCATTTTTAAGACTAAGAAGATTAAAACTAATTAAGACGAACTAACTTAAGACTAAGAAACTTAACTAACTAACTAACTAACTAACTAACTTAAGACTAAGAAACTTAACTAACTAACTAACTTAACTAACTAACTTAAGATTAAGAAACTTAACTAACTAACTTAAGACTAAAAAACCTAACTAACTAACTAACTAACTTAACTAACTATCTAACTTAACTAACTAACTTAAGATTAAGAAACTTAACTAACTAACTTAAGACTAAGAAACCTAACTAACTAACTAACTAACTTAACTAACTAACTAACTTAACTAACTAACTTAAGATTAAGAAACCTAACTAACTAACTAACTAACTTAACTAACTAACTTAAGACTAAGAAGATTTAAACTTATGAAGTATTGTGTTAAGAGTGTTGGCGAATGACGCCAGCAGATATAGCCACATGTGCATTCAGTGTTGCTAACAGACTTCAATAAGTAATGTGACTCCAGATTATTATTAGTTTTTCGTCTTATTTGTTTTATGATGGTTTGCGGTTTTCCGTTGAATAAGCTTTTTGACTACGCGAATTCGTAACGTACAGTTAACATCTGCTTGGTAATGACAGGTAGAACATTACTTTTGATATATACAACAGACCCACACTTATTTGTAGGGTACATAGGTTTAACATATGAGCGACAGCCATTTATAATGTATAACCAGTGGTATATCCCCAATTTCTTCAAACACAGTTCTCCTAAACTGTAATTTATACTATTCATTATATGAAAGTATTATAATTATATCAAAGTATTAGAGAATAATTTTTAAGTGTTAACTGAAGGACAACCAGCGCGTTTATCTCATTATATACACATTTTTGTTCCGTTATTAATTATTGTTTATACTTTTTATTATTGACAGTTTTTGTTATTTTCTTAACAACCGTTTAAGCTATCAATAATATTTTTTTCAATAATCAGTTCGATGACACCGTAGTGTATAATAAGCAGAAAATATTTTGAAAAACCAAACTAAAATAATTTAATACCTTTACTTCACTTTTATTTTAATAACTGAATCCTTAATTTTAACCTAATTCGGTACAGCGATTCTAGAGCTACTTCACTGACTAAATCCGCAAAGATAATTAAAATATTCCAATATCCAGTTAACATTTTTCACGTTGTAAAAAACGTACTAAACTCAGGCTCCATTATATCTAAATGAGAGTGCAATGAGAGTGCTCATTTCGTAAAGAGAAGGACTTACCATGCAAAATTTGTGTGCAGTTCATGCTGCGCACACATTTCTCTAACCTAGGCTGCAAAATCCTCTTTCAGATCTATAATCTTTGTTAAAGTGTCGCAAGAGTTACTAACAGTGGTATGAATACAACTTTAGCGAAATAATGCAACCCTAATTTTAACCGACAAATTTTTTAATAATGATATTTATTATTTTAAAAATAAATATTGACTAAACTAATCTAGTCCATTTTTTTTAGAGAAGCTTAGTTTCATAGTCTTTTCTGGAAGTTGTATCGCAGGTAACAACACATTTCTTTGAGCAAATATTATCGCTTGCAGCAATCAGTCCATCACGGTCTATGCGAATTACATATGCAGCATAAGACCTCCTTTATCCTCCAAAGTCATATCAAATGTAGATGTAGTGATATGCATTATCTAAAAAATGTTGATTTCAATTTTTAATTCATTACTATGAATTTCTTGGTTGGGAACAACTTGGAATGTGACAATCCTTAACAGATGTTATTCTCGTGATGTTCTCACACAGAAATTCCAGAGGTATAATCTGGTCATTTTGAGCTTCTAAAAGATCAGATGGATAAGTAAAACTCAGATACTTAAAAACTATCTTCAATTTCTTATATTATCTTAGCTTCTTAGCAGGAATGGCAGTGATGCTCTTTTGGAAAATGAAAATCTTGTTTAACACAATTCACAAACCCATCGGTAAATGCCAAACGAAAAAATGTTGGAAAATAGAAAATATAATAAATAAAATTAGTTTTCATATATTTTCAAAGTATTTCGGACATTATTAAGGAAAGTATCGATTTCAAATTAAAACGTTACATGTAATGTTTTTCGTGGTTTGATTTACTGAAATGTTAGAATTTTTTGTCAACATATTTACTTAATTATCATCGTTACATAATTTATTTAATTATCATAATTCCGCTTTATTATTCAGTTTTAGATAGTAATTTTCCTTCTGTGGTAATA
This sequence comes from Ryuthela nishihirai, assembly GCA_038380435.1. NCBI lineage: Eukaryota > Metazoa > Arthropoda > Arachnida > Araneae > Heptathelidae > Ryuthela > Ryuthela nishihirai. The sequence continues at coordinate 14,391,986 of JAWZYU010000004.1, forward strand.
TATTTTCGTTATTACTATTGTTGCAGAATTAAAATGCAACAATAGTAATAACTGCATGCATTAAAATGATTAAAATGATCTAAGATTAAACCTTTTATGAAAAATATGTAAATTTTGATTCCTATATTGATTTAAATTCGTACATAGCTTAAGATTTACCACAGGCGAGAGCCATTTGATATCCTTAAAAAATATAACGAACAACACATTTATTGTCTTTAGGAAGTTCGGTCTTTACAAGCACTACACATTATAATAAGAAAATCTTGAAGAAAAATTTACAACATTGATGATTTGGCTACAACCAAATATTCATAATGTATTTGCGCTTTACAATGGCTCTTTCTAGTAACTTGATCGTCTCAACTTCATTTAATTAGGGATGTCGTTTCTTTTCTCTATCGCTAGCAACAGACTTTTAGGTTGCAGGAAACCTTGCACCGACTGGTACTCGAGTGGGACCTGAAAAAGAACAAGAATACAAGAATTCTCAATGACAAAGACCATTAGTCTCTGACGAATATGGAATGCTCGTTAACTACAGATATGTTTCTACTCTTACCTTGTGCAATACTAAATCCAAAAAATTTTAAAATTCAGCAAAGATTGCAAACTTCAAATATATGTTTCTCTTGCATTGCTAGTAACTGGTTGGGTTCGTGTTCTTTCGTCATTCTTCCTAATAACTGTTATAGTGCTTCGTTTTTGGATTGCTCTTTCTGTAGGCACACATATTTCTCCATAGATTTTACTCAAGTCTCCTTCGATTTAGATATACTGAAAACGCGCGCATTTTTTGGAAGTAGTAAGTTTTTTCTTAACCAGTTTCGATGGTTACTTGCCATCGTCTTTAAGAGAGAGTTGCTGCTTCTGTTTGTTGCATGCGTAGTTACTGTTCTTGTGGTGGGCTGGTCTATATTGCTGGGGGGAAGAAAGTTTGCCTTTTGTGGAGTTTGCTCTTTTCCTTTTGTGTCGATATCGTCCTCTTCGTCTAACAATAGTTTTTAAGTGTGTAAAGAATTATTATGTCTTTGTTACAACAAAGTTTTTTGTTTCCTTATAATACATATATTTTAACCATCCTTACCATTATCTGATTGTTCAAACTGTGGTATTGTGTTGAATCCCGTGCACACTTGAATAATTCTTGTTCATTTTTTAACCTCTTGTTCATTTTATATCTTATTGATGTTCTTTGAACCTTTGTACAGTTAAATACGAATGCAAGCAAATAACCCGGCCCACAACGAAGCACCAATAGCAGCCATTAGGATGGACGACAGAACATGACAGCACCAGATGCAAATGTCTTAAGCTGGTAATATTTTATGAAATTTAAGACTTTTCGAATTTAAGATTTCGCAGATGAAGAATGGAAATCTATTTATAGTTAATTAGAGAAAACCTTCTTATTATGCATATGAATAAAAAATGATCGTCTCAAGAGCAGAATGAAATTTGAAATTTGCGAACTTCAACGCTCTGTCACGGTAAATGTTGAAACTGATGAAGATTAGGCATATTTGGAAATGTGAATAGTAACATTCACTTATTGCCTAACCAATCTAAAACGAATGTTTTATTCATCTCTTAAAATAAGGAAAAGTTTCATGTCTACTGATGAAATCACTTAGTGAATTCGATATTAACTTCAAAGAAGATATGAAGTCGGCATAGTGTGAAAAATCAGTCTTATTTTCTTTTAACGTTAATATGAATTTAGTAAGTGATTTTAATATTGGCATGTCAGCTTTTGCTTTTTATTTCTTATGGCAAACACAGAAAGATAGGCATTTTCAAAAATACTTAGTGTTCACATATTTATTTCTTTGCGTTTTAATATCAGCTTTGTACATGATTTTGCCACAAAAAAGTTCTTATCATTCCCCTTCGAAGAAGGGGAAAATAATGTTATAACCCTTATATTACTCGCATCTCCATAATCATTTATGTGGAAAATGATTCGTTAGGATCAACATCTGAAAACATTATCTTCTACTTTGTAGTACAGAAATAGAATTCCGTAATGGGAGAAAATCTACGGCACTCCCCACAAAACAAATTTTTTCTGAGAGTCTATAGTAATGGACTTTTTTTTAACCTGCCTGTACATAAATGCAAGTAAAAAAGAATGCAGAGAAGCACAAGTAATTCTTTTATATCAGTGCTACTGCTTATTAAAGATACTAACCTTTGTTTCTGGGCTTTTGCAAAATCGGATGTATCTGAGAGTATTGGCGAGACACATCTTGACTTCCATCAAGGCAAATCGCATTCCCAAGCAATTTCTTGGTCCTGCTCCAAAAGGTAAGTAGGCAAAGGAAGGACGATCCTTTTGATTCTCTTCTGAAAATCTGTTGGCCAAAGAAATAAAATTTAAGGCATGATATCAAAAATAAATGTATAAGAGTAATGGAACATTAATGGAAACGAGACTGGTGTAAATTAAACCATATATTGTATTACATTAATGCTGAAAAGTAAGGAAAATGAGCAAAAGAGTACATAATTCAAAATGCTTTTCAGCAAATAAACTTCAAAATCAGTTCTCAGGTTCAATAACAAAAAATGTGCATTAAATATGTTACTACAAATGATTTATATAGAAGTAAATGTCGTATTGAAAGTTATGATCGAATAACACAAAGTGTGATAAAGACGAAATCGTGCACTATGCATGACTGCTGCTAGGAGGACGTAATTCTCAAAAAGGAGCTATTGAAAGTAAGGGACAGGAGATGCTAAGAAAGCGTGTGATCACTCTTCACACCTAGAAAACTCATATAAGGCATTCTCGAACTGTTCATAAGATTATATGGCAATAAATACTCCAAAAGAACAGATCTGTAGTGTTATGCTATGGTAGCATCCTTTAATTCTTCTTCCTAGCAATTCCCACACATACTTAATTAGATTCAGATCTCGGGATCTGACTAACCATTCTTATCAATATCTTCACCTAGCGACCACATGAACGTTGAGGGAAACATTAGCTTTCATAAAGATGAAACCAAGACTGAAGAACTACACATCTTTATCGCTGAGCAGTCAGAGTGCATCCCTGAAAAGAAATTAAGTTCTGTGTAGCCAGGTATCGTAATGCAGTGGCAGCAACGGATCACGATCTATTCATCTCTCATTTCTCGACATAATTAAGCTCCATTTTTGGATAGAAATTTAACGCGACGAAAATTAGTTTCGGAATTACAAACGCAAATTGTACAAAAAAAAAACTAACTATTTTAGCCAAGGGTGGCACAACATGTAGTACGCATAGCTCTTGTTAGTGGTACACGTACAGAGGTTTTTGCTCTTTGAAATTCAATTCGTCTTCGATGGCTTATGGATCTGTCCCTAACTATACCCATCATCCAAAACGGCAGGTGGGTAATAATGATGACGTTTAGAGGAATGAGGAGTCTATTGCATTCCCTGGTTCCTCAAATGTCTCCTGGTCATTAAACGATCACATAGACAAAGATCTGTGTCAGAATGTGCTGGTGTCGAAACACAGTAGTCATGGTGACCGACTGTACACAGTCACGGTTAAGCAGAGAACTGTGGTCAGTCGTGGTTGGTGGAACAATGTACATTTTACTAATTTTATTAGATTTACTAATTTTTTGACGAATAAAATAAAAATGCTTACCAAATAATATAGTTAATATGATAGAGAATTAAAATACTTTTTAAATATTTATTAAGTAAACTTATTGAAATATATAAGGCTATAGATATAAATTATCAATGCATTTATCCTTTCATCCTGTAACTAAGCTATAGTTATGGGGGTCAATTATAACTGTAAATCACCAAATGTGTGATGTCAAAAGTATTAAATAAAATTCAAAAATCGGATTACAGTGTCATTGTATGAATCAAACAATTTGAAACAAACCCACAATTTCAGAGGTATTACAATCTTCGGGCTTATAATATGCGTCCGGTGTAAGATTTCTAGCAAAAAATTAATAATTAATAAAATAATAAAAAAAACTCATGAACTAGGATCCTACATCCCTCGCTATTTTGGTCAATTCGGGAGGACAATTGGGGCAAATACATGAAAGGGAGGCGTTGTGTATATATATGTGTCGTGATCGTTTTTCCTTTGTCTACCTAGTTTCTCTTAAAGTGGGCACTCCTCACGTGAATTTATCACAAACACCATTTTTCCTTAGAAATAACTTATTGTGCTCTCCTTGCACCCATACAAATATCTTACAGGCATGGCTTTCAGTTGACCAAGAACAATACTTGGGACGGCACTATTATCAAAAAAACACGAGAGTCTGTCTTTACAGGGAGTTCGCTCTTTGGGCGGCAAACGAGATATCCGGACACGAGTGGGGAGAGAGAAAACATAAAAAAAGGTTTTGGCTGACCTGGTCCTCTAACTATACCACTGAACAGTATGTGGGTGTTAGATTGTGCAGATTTTATTCTTCCCTCCTAGTCGATTTTACCCGACTAGTTATTTGGCTAGACGATTCTTTTTCTTCATGATTAGCTTTGTTCCATTGTCGTCTTCTTAATCTCTGACCATGTGCGCACTACACAACGTCTTTCGATAAAGGTGAAGACAAAAATAAGGCAATCTGCGCACAAATGTCCGGTCTAAGCTGGGCTGACGAGGGAGGTTTTTGCAATACAGAGTCGAAATGTATTTGGGGGACTATTGAAAGGGCACGTGCTCACTTCGTACAGTGCTGATGCAATGTTGGAACAGTTCATATTCTGAGAAACCCCAAAAGCGGTTTCAACTATCCAGTCTTCTAGGGCCAAGAAGCCTCTGGCGTGGTTTTTCCACGACACAGGTAGGCGATGGAAAAAATGGTGTCATTTCGGAGAGCTGTAAAACATGGTGTCTAATGTAAGGGTGCCCATTGCAAGAATGTGGGACGACACTCGTAGAGCCTAGTTCCTGCCCGTCGCTGCCGTCGTAATGGATCTGTAATTGTTGAATTCCACTACAGTTGCATCATTTCAATAGTGGATATCAGGAATGTAGCCCACTATTGAAAGAACTAGGAGGATCCTACTATAATAAATAGTTTTAAGAGTTCAGATGTGCATTTCGACAAAATATTTATATCTTACCTCTCAGTATCAAATGTTTCAGGTGGAACATTTCTATCCCAGAATTCTATCCACAAGTGGATAGAATTCTGGGTCGTGGTGAATGGCATAAATGGGGAAGCCAACTACCATTCCTTTTGGCACTGTGATGCCCGTGTTGCCTAATTTGTAGTCTTCCGTTGCTGTTCGTACTGCTCTGTTAGGAATAGAAGTAAATATTATGGCTATTTCAAGAAATGAATAGCTTGATAAATAATGATAAGAATATGATATGATGAAGACTTAGCGTGAGTTCATTTCGTAAATAGCATATATGTATACCACACTAAAGTATGAATAATATAATTTATTACAATGGCACAAAATTTATACAAATTAATCAATTTTATCTAAACACAAGTATTTTCAGTCCTCTTAGCATAAGGACAAATCATTTTTGTATTGAATAAACTTTAAATTTAACTTTTTGACATAAATTAACTTTAACAACACTTTATACCTTATAGATGTAAAACGTTCAACATTTTTCTCCCTTGATAGAAGACCCAAGGAAATCCTTATTGTCGACTCCTATTTACCACCGAGACCAGACTTCATCTTAAATCAAATAAAAGCAGTCTTCTTACGTAATATCATACAACACTAATTTTTTATACACTATATTTTCTTTCTTCACTACTCCACTATATCTTTTTGCTTTTTTTTACAATTCTTACTTTTCAAAGCATCGACGTTCCCAGCAGTTGATAACGTAAATCTTCACGCTAAGCATAGGCGAGCGTTCATGGCACACCTCCCACAAGGGGTGTCGCAGTTCATCTATCGCATCAATAACAAAACGCAGTCGTACACAGGGTCTTATAAATAAAGTACGCATCTCCCTCCACAGCTGTCTGAAGCTCCTACATCTGATGTTCAGAATGGAGCGAGATTCGATGTACATACAGTATCCAAGATGCGTTAGAGAATGGAAACAAAAAACAATTTGCTTCACATATCTTCCACCAGATGCCGAAGTGACACTCTGAAATATTTTTTGCTTCTCACGCACGGTTTTTCCAGTATAAGATCAGGTGTATGAACTGTCCAAGTGTGAGAAAGCCAATAGAGCATGCCACCTACTTTACAAGGAATAATTGAAAAAAATTGAAGAAACAAAAATCTTGCAGATCAGGACGAAGGAGAAAATCAGCTCAGCCTGAAATGTTGACATTGTATTTGTGTTTGAGTTCAGATGGAAGCAGAAACTGTTGCACAACAAAGGTGTGTATATGCCATATGCCATGGAGAGGGAAATCAGGCATAATATTCTCTCTACACAATATTCAGATTTGGAGACATATCAGTTCATTTGACATTGTTCTCAGTTTCTCGGCTAGAATGGAGATCGGTGACATTTGGCCATGGAACATTCTTTTAGAGGGTGGGATGAAGAGATCATTTCTGTTCAAATGGCCAAATGGACACTCTGACTTGCTGCATTTTGGAAACGGAAAATATACGTGATACAGGAGATCCCAGTGCATTTATTATAAAGATCCAGTATAATATGTTTTCAGAATCGCTTACACCACTGGCCCATTTCTTTCTAACAGCTACGATTAACCACAACCCTTTCTATCACTGGCCAGTTATCGATGTCAACCTTGAGACATCGACACCTCAAAATTCCCCTCTCCTGGAAAAGACCGCCACTTGCATCCTCTCTGTACTCTGCATGTAATTGTCAATAGTCCTTGTCCTCTATCATGATTATGAAAACTGCCAGGAGAATGGTAGATGGAAGGCTGAGGGCTTGGTCCATTTCATAGTTTGTTAAAAAAAAAACAATAGTTTGGCTCTGCACAAATGTCCTGCTTAACCGAACCTGGGTCACATTGGAATTACCTGGAATGCGGAATGGCAATGCAGTGTAGTCAGTGATGAAGTACATTGCCATTCCTCATTTCAAGTAGCTCTAACCCGACCAAAGTCTAGACAGAGCTGACAGTGGCTCAGTGTCAAGATCAGTTTATGAAATGGAATCTGAGCCTACAGTCTTTAGAAATTGTCGTAGTCATGATGGGATCTTTTATGGAAGCAGTTACAGTTCATCAAATGCTAGCTACTGTTGTGGGTGGGTCTGATACCAGTTGAAATATGATGATTTTATGATGATTTCATCGAGGACATTGCTGACGAATCATTCAATTCACCCGTTCTACTGTGCGTCTGACAGCACATGACCCTGTGTTATTACCTTCTTATGGTGATTTCCGCCAACAATGTGCAACCGTCCTTGTATCGTGGCCCACATGAGCAGCAATACGGTGGGTAGATCAACTGCATTCCCACAGTCCTATAATCTGACCATGTTGAAAGATATCTCTCTGCTGATATATGGTTGGGGTAAGTGTTGTTCTGGTATATTCTTCATTTTGTCTCCTTCATAGTTTATACGAGGCAATTGCAGTGCCTGAAGCATTCGGATTAGCTACTCAACTTTTGCCCTTTGATCTCTTCACAGATACAATGTGTTTGTAATAGTAACATAATAATTTGCATATATCATTGTTCTGCACTCAAATGCTGATTCACCTGCAAATGCTCCCACACTTTCAGGGTGGTACAATTCCAATATAAAATGTACAATGATAATAATAATGCACTTTGCGAAGTATCTTGATACCTATCATCTGAACAACATGACGCATTTCAACGTTGCTAACATCTCAACACCACGACGTATTTGAACTCATTGCTAAGCAAGTTCATCCCTTCATGGATAAAGTTTATCCTCACTCGGATGGACACGTTTAGCATGATAATGCACCTGCTCACAAGGCATGTATTGTTACTGAATGGTTCCAGGAACCTGTCGATGAATTTCCTTTGTGGTATTTGCTTGCACAATCCACAGATCTAAACTCCATCAAACATCTTTGGGATGTAGTGGTGAGGGCTGTTCAGAAGAACTCAAATGACATCGCCTGACTTTATGGTGTATATAGGTGGACTGTGTTGCGTTTAATTTGCCACAACTGCGCGACACAATTATTTCCTCATGATACAACATTCTTGCACAAAGCATCCAGCATCTTGTAAGTGTGAAGAAGTAATCTGAAGGCCAAAAGAGGCAGAACACGTACTAGGTAGGTGTGCCTAAGAAATTGATATCTTAGTGTATATGCAAAATTAATTATTTTATTTTTATATTATTAGATTTGATCATTTTATGGCAAAATTAAAGTGTTAATGATATTTGGAAAGAAAAACATATTAGAATGCTTGCGAAAACTGAAAGTTCGTGGCTAACATCATTACAAACGCAGAGTCATTCATTTATTAAAAATAATGAAAAGTGCATTGTTAGAAGGTTAAAATTATAATCAAAAATATTTTTTTATTATTTCTTATCTTTTTTATAATTACAAGAAATATTTTAAATTTAAATTAATCAGAGCCCGACAAAGCCCAAGCCCGAACTCATATCTAACAGGTGCAAATATATTTATTCCAGGACGAATTCAAATCTAAACTCTTTTGTTGACCACCTAACAGGAAATGATAAATTATTCAACAAAGCGAAATTAAATTATACTTATTTTAGAATAAAATTTCTCTTACCTTATGAGAGGTGGATACATTCGCAGGGATTCTGAAATGACACGATTCAAATATTTCATGTCTCGGACGACATCATACGTCATCTCACCCTACGTCGTAAAAAGGAAAATGAAACATGAATCTTTACAATATTATATAAACAATATAATCAGTGGTATATTGATTTTTTTATTATTATTACATTTTATTCAGGTGACGCAGCTATAGCAAAGGGAAATCGGGGAGGGGGGTTTACAAAAATATCGATTTATACTTTTTGCGAAATTTCAGTACGTATTCTGTTGATAGTATTTCCTGTTTAAAACATTTTCCCCCTAATATTGTGAAACTCTTGTAAAATAAGAATTATTATACAAATTAATCCATAGCACATCATTGGTTTACTAAGCATTTAATCATTATTAGTCTGTTTAAGTATCATGACGACAATGGGAGTAGAGGAAAAATTATCTTCAACTAGATGGGATCCGAACCCACGACCTCCTGATGGCACGTCAGGTGGCCTGACCACTGAGCTACGGGTTACTGATCAATCTTTCCTCTATTGCTTATTGTTAAGCAATACAGAACAAAGTCAGTTACTGTCTTTTGAGTGCATTTGGAGATTCTGTACTTTAGAGATATTTCGAGGCAGGTTCACATGACCAACCACCCTGCAATGAAGTCCTGACTGATATGGTTTGTATACTACAAGGTACTAGTGATAATACAGAAGTGATGCAGATTGAGATTGGCTCAAAAAATGTCGGTTAGGACGCGCGTGGATCGTATTTGTTCATATGAACATACCTGGAAAAGATTTGAATGACAATCAACAAATGCACTCAAATGACAGTGATTAACTTTTATGGTATATAGCATAACATCAGCAATAGAGGAGATTGATCAGTGGCTGGTACCTTAGTGGCTAGAGTACCTGGCGTGTCATCAGGAGGTCGTAGGTTGGGATTACACATGGCTCATGACAATATTTCCTCTATAAAAGGGGGGGGGGGAGGTAGACCTCTACACCTAGAGCGCCAGGCTCGTAATCTGAAGTTCCCAGGTTCGAGCCCCACCTGGGTAAGTTTTGAGATTGATGCCCTCCGTCAGTAGGGAACACCGATGGATTTGGAAAGGCTGCTGTACGTCGAAGGGAACATTAAGCCATGGCTCCATGTAAGCAAAAGCATAACATGTGCAAACTGAAGAACATTTTGGATGGCCTTGACAGGAGCCTACTATCTGTCTTCTATCAACTACTAACAGAGCCAGTGGATCCCCTCCCCAAACCTTCTCTGAGCCTTTCGGGTCTTTACGTCTGCAAAGAAATAATATAATTTATTCTTTGCAGACCGTAAAGACCCCTGCAAGCAAATAGCGCAACGTCTGCAAAGAAAGTGCGGTTCAGAGGTAAAACAACCCAACCTAATCAACTTCTTTTGTCATCGTGGTGTTTATAGTTATAAAATGCTGGATAAAAGAATTTTTATTATTCGCAAATAAAAGGTTTTTCTCCTATGAGGACATGGAGGCCTGGGACACTGACGGCCCAGTATGCTACAGAGCCTCTTGCCTGTCCACGCCTGAATAAACATTCTGGTGTTTAAATCTAGCACAATACCCGAATTCTAAAAGATCTCAAAAACGCGACAATGAAATGCTATGAGATTTGGAATGAAAAATGAATTGCTATATGAAGCAATAGAGTGAGGCATAGAACAAACCATAGCATGATTTCCGTGGGTCATGCAACACAATGACTTATCATACTGTTTTCCAGGTTGGTCATAAGGTCTCGTTTCAGTACATCCCACCTTTTCTAGAGAGCAGAATGGGAGCTCATGGAGTGTTCTTGGAGGGAATTAACGACTTCCAACACAACTCTTTAGCACATCTCACGCATGCTCTGTAGGATTCAAGTCCGAAGAGTACGCTGGCCACTTCATCAGTTGAATATCCTCTTTTTGAATAATTCATCAATTGTTTGAGTCGTATGAGGAATGGCATTATCCTCTATCAAAATAATCTGGTGACCAACAACTTACTTGAAAAACTTCACATAAGGCTGAAGTATATCGTTCTTATGCCTCCCACCAGTCAGAGTGTCTTTAGCACAGACGTGGAGTGATGGGCTGCTATTTGGCACAATGCTGCCCCAGACCATTAAACTACCACCATATTTATATCTGCAAAGCTCACACCCTGCTCTAGATTCGTAGGGGACACCAATGGATTTGGAAACGCCATCGTCCCTCAGATGGGATGCAAAGCTCTCTGCGGGAGAGTCATACGCTATGCACGTTAAAGTGCACGTTGGATGGCCTTGACAGAAGCTATCATTTGTCTCTTAACAGCTGTCCAGTGAGTCCCTCCTCCAACACCTCTGAGCCCTTGGGATCTTTGTGACCTGGCCAATTTGCCCATGGTGTGAAAAAATGTCAGCTGAGAGAAAATTCGCTGCTCAGAGGTAAAACAACCCAACGACCACCATAGTGATGTTGTTCTCTGTTATTAACGTCTTGATAACGAGTTCGTTGTCCTCTACTGATCAAAACACGTCAAGAATCAGTCTGAAGAATATCGCGATTCGACGATTGTGTACCCTTTGGTCTGGGGTCTAGTCATGATGCTGTCTGCACCACATTAATCATACTCTCCAGTGTGACAGATTGAGGGGAATACAAACAGTCGGCCGTCTAACATAACACCCTTTCTGGAAAAGTCGTCTGCAAAGAATTATTCTCAAAACTGTTCTAAATAACTGCAGAAAGGGAAACAGACAGACTAATGTATCCTGAATGTTGGAATTTTCTGCAAAATCTTGGAAGTGTTGACTAGGAGACTTTTGCTGCCCTAACCATATAGGTCTGGAATCGGCCAGAATCTAACCTATCGATTGCTCTGCTATATGTAAAAGCAGCCATGCGATGTCTTCTTAATTCCATACCGTTATAAAATTCTTTATCATACATAAAGTGCTCCGAGAGCATCTGCTCTCAGTAAATAGTGAAGCTGGACTGGATGGCATAAATGAAATGAATAGACATCTTGCTCAACAGAAATTGAGTGATGTAGAATCAGAGCCAGATTTTATAGCATCCCGAATTTGCTCTTCAAGGCATGCATGCAAATTTTATTCGGTCAAGTGATTTCTTAGAGCTGTACGATCTTGCGTACATTCCTTTTCATTGACATGCAAAGCATAATTTAATAATTTCAGTCGTTTGTGAGAGTTTACGATTTGGCACCAATTTACATAAGTATGCAAGGCCGGATCTGGGATTTGGATGCAAAGGTGTATGACGCTCCTTTCAGAATGCTAGTAATGGCAATTTAGACCAAAAATTAATAATCTTGTGCATATTTCACGTCTTTATCAATAATTATTTTTAAAGCATCTAAAAAGAAGGGGAAATATAGTTAATTTCGCTGTTGATTTTATGTGCTACACGTAAAGTCTCGATTCCCCCTCCTACACACTGAAGTGCTTTTGAATTACGGATAGGAGACTTTATCCAAATTCAATGCAGCAAGTCCCACATTTGCGCGCATGCCTGGCTGAAACTCTGGTCATATGTAGCTGTCAGCTTTGGCTTCCCCAGTCATTCGTCATGAGAAGCGTAATGGGAAAGGCACGGGATTTAGATGCATTTCACAGAGGGCAAATCGTAGGTGCCTGACTGATGGGATACTCGATCTCCGAAATTGTCAATGAACTTGGTTTTCTCATACGAGAGTTTCAAGAGTTTTCAGGGAATATTAAAATTCCGGCAAGAAAACAAGCACTTGGACAAACTGCGAAGGACAACCAGCCTTGAATGATCGTGGGCTTCGCTATCTGACTTGCATCCACTGACCAATAAAGGCCAAACATTATATGAAATCACCTCCCATCTGATCAATCAATCCTTATATAAGTCCATCCGTGATGTCACTGCATGGAGAGTGCAAAGGTCACTTCATCGTCTCAGCTTCGGGAGCCGCCGACCTACGAGAGTCCCACTTCTAACTGCATGACACCTGGCTCAACACCATGCCTGAGCTAAAGAACATCAAAATTGGACCATCGAAAATTGGCAACGGATAGCCTGGAATGATTGAATCCCGATTTAAACTTCATCACGCCGATGAGAGACTCAGGGTATGACGCCAACCCCATGAAGCCATGAATCCTCCATCAATCAATCCTTATATAAGTAACAGTACAAGCTGGTTGTGACTCAGTGATTGCCTGGTATATCTTCAGTTGGATGTCTATGGGACCTTTGGTACATGTACCGACGACTCTCAATGTATTCTGGTAGGTAGAATTCATTGCTGACCATTTATGGTCATCATGCATCCCAATGGAGATGGTGTCTACCAGCAAGAAGACAACAGTTCATCTCACAGGTCCGGTTGGCTACTGCATGGTTGCAGGAGAATTCTGTTGATTTTGAAATAATAAATTGGCCTCCTAAAAGCCTAGATTTAAATCCCATCGAAAATCTTTGGGATACCGTCGAGCAGAGTGTTCGAGCCCATATCCCATCTGTGACGACCTTGGGAGAAATTTGGATAGCTCTGGAGGATGTATGGGTCGCCAAATTATGTGGAACATTTATGTAAGTTTGTGTAGTCCTTGCCTTGTCTTGTGGTGATCGTTATCCGAGCTAGAGTGGGCCCAACACGTTACTAGGTTGCTATATCTAATTTAATGGCACTTCAGTGTATACAGGGTGTCCCTGAATTCATGGCCCAAACGTGAGAAGATGGTAGTACACACCGAACCCACCAATATTCACCATAGAATATGCGGCCGCAAACGCAGCCCGGTGCCGGTAGGGGGCGCAGAGGAGGCAGCAAGGCTTAAAAGCGCTGGATCGAGCAAACCCCAGCATTCTCAGCGTCGACCGGACACGAGATGGAGGAGTTTACGAACGCAGAGAAAGCCTATATGCATTTGATGTACGGCGTAGCCGAGGGCAATGGTAGAGAGGCGCAAAAATTACCATGAGCAATATCCTATGCGTCGTGTGCTCGATTATAAAATGTTTGCGTGACTGCATCGCCAGCTGTCTGAGGAAGGGACCTTCCACGTCAGTCGACATGATGCCGGACGAGCACGGACGGTCAGAACACCAGCTATGAGCGAGGATATCTTGCGTATGGTGACAGATAACCCAGGTACAAGCACGCGATCCGCCGCCCGGAGCCTGGGTATGCATCGGAACAGTGTCTGGCGAGTACTGCATGAAGAAGGGCTACACCCCTATCACTTGCAGTGAGTTGATTATCCCCTGCGCATGGATTTCGCCCAGTAGTTCCTGCAGCAAAGTGCTGCATATCCCAATTTCCCCCCCCCCCCCCTCATGTGCTCTTTACGGATGAATCAACATTCTCACGTGAAGGCATAGTGAATGTTCATATGTTCATTTGTGTGAGGCCCAGAACCCCGATGGTACACGTCCAAATTCGAACCAGCAACGGTTCGCCGTCAATGTTTGGGCGGGGATCGTGCATGACTACTTAATTGGACCCTACCTACTGCAGGACTGCCTCCATGGGCGAACATACCGTATTTTTCTGCAACAGGTTTTGCCGAAATTGTTTCAGGATGTTGCAGCCGAAATCCGCGCCTGTATGTGGTTCCAGAACGATCGGGCACCCGCCCATTTCAGCATGGACGTGCGTCAGCATCTTCATACCACAATTGGTAACCGATGGATTGGGCGCGGTGGTCCCATCCCATGCCGCCCCAGATCGCCCGATCTTTCTTGCATCGTTTCTTTCTGTGGGGACATTTGAAGAGTGTCGTGTACGAGACGCCCGTGCAGTCCACGGAGGATCTGGTAGCCTGACGGTGTGTCGCAGCCGCTGATGCGAGCGACAAGACCGGTGTTTACGAGCAGATACGCCGATCACTACTCTGCCGTTGTTCCACCTGTATCAATGCTGGTGGGCGAACGTTTGAGCATTTGTTGTAATTATCCCCATTAAATGTCACTCTGGAAACCTCTGAGTCTGTCTTTCATTTCCGACTTCTCACTGCGTTTGTGGCCGCATATTCTATGACGAATATTAGTGGGTTCGGTATGTACTACCATCCCCTCACGTTTGGGCCCTGAATTCAGGGACACCCTGTATAATCATATGGAAATTCTGTATAGGGAAGTGCTGTACGGAATAAGATATAATCTTTCTCTGATAATAGTGTTGTAGTGATAGGTTTTTATACACTGAATACAGTAATAATAATAATGGAGTAACAACATAAATAATACCGAATAAATCATAATACGAAAGAGTGTTAAAACCACATTTGTGATCCTGATACAGTGCTTGCCACAATGCTGAGGGATGATGCAAATACCATTCCACCATTCCAGGAAAGGAGCGGCTTCTGTGTCGAAGAGCGACTTGAATCGAGAGCGTCATCGCGGAGCACGCAGAAATGAAGCAATGAAACAGCAGACACGAGTAGTAACGAGGTAGGCTGTAATCAGCAGAACCAGTTTGCTTGCCTAGCTGATTACTGCATACTTAGGAAATTAGGTTAGATTTTGGTTAAGTTCACTTAAATGCTTAAAATATCATGAGTTATTCAGTATAGTAAATTGCATTTTTGAAGAAGAGTTTAGTAGTATATTTATTTTTGAAAACAGATACCAGTAAATGCATAGCATTATTTGATCAGAGTGTGAAAATTGCATTTTCATGTGCCATGTATCTTTTTCTAGAGAGCTGCTTCTGATTATCCTTAGTAGGACTTGCCTGTCAAATTTTGGTACATAAATTGTTGTTTTAGTTTTAGTAAATATCAGACATCTGTTGATTTATATGTTGCATTGAAGTTATTAGTTGATGCGGAATTAGCCCGACGAGTGGCCCCACGTTTAGCTGCCTCAGCTCCCACGTCGCAGCTGGTCTGAATAATTTCTCAGACGCCCGAGTGTCAGCGAAATGATGGGAAAAGTTGGTAATAAAAGCAATTTCACAAAGTGCCAAAGGATGCCAAACTACTCATGTGACATTCAAAAAACCAAGTAGAATCTGATTAGAGGTACAGTGGCTCAGTGGTACACAAAGGTGAAACGATTGCTGTCATCTCTCGATAACAGAGTGTAGCAACCTGATTGGGTGATCAATAATATTACCAACAATCTATGGAATCAGTGTGACCGATTGGATCATCTTGCCGAAGGGCACATCTTGAACAAGATGATATTTGAAATTTATTTCAGTATCTCAGGAAATTTCCGAACAAAAGAAGGATTAGTTATCAGAATCTTACATTTTTCTCGAAGGCCTCGTCCACCTCCTTGATGAGTTTCTCTTGGCAATCGGGATTTACAGCCAGATTATAAGCACAAAAGGATAGAGTGGCAGCTGTTGTTTCGTAGCCAACCATGAAGAAAAGGACGCATTGGGCAACCAATTCGTCTCGTGTTAGACCTGAGGAAGAGAAAGTGAAATAAAATTATCGGAGATCTACCTGATGAATAGAACTCTCAAAGCGTATTTTGTAGCGTAAATTATCTTGAGCTAAAGGCATTAATGGTCAGCTCAGTGTTAAAATACAAATTCAAAATTTGTTTTGTTTCAATACAAATTCCGAAGAATTTGTTTTAATACAGATTATTTACAAAATACTGAAATGTTTCAAATAGAGTGATTCAAAAAGAATTGAACACTTTCAAAATTTTATTACTCAGTAACTAAGTTATATGTGAACATAAAGTATTTCAAAAATGGAAGATTATATAAATAACCCTGCTAGTTCCTTCAAAAATTAGTTTTCACTACATGTTTATATATAACCTAGTTACTGAGTAATAAATTTTTGAAAGTGTAAAATTCTTTTTTAATCTCTCTTTATATGTATACTCATTTTAATAGCGATTTGGCGAAGGCAAATATTTATGTAAAAGCAGATATTATGCAAATAACTTGTATTCTTTAAACAAGGAGTCAAAATTCCTGTTTCAGTGGCAAAACTAATTTATTCATGAATTCATTCACATTCAAACTCGTTTTCTACGGGCAATGGTACTAAATGGAGTCTATTATGGTTTTTACAGATTTTGATAGCATGCGGATGCCAACGCAGTTTTTATTCACTTCAATTCTGAATGTTAACTCTATGTCTTCGATATATAAATGTTTGTCTTTATCACTTACCCTCCTTAAGACATATTCATTGTTCATATTATCAACGCAATGGTCAACTTACTCTTACTATAATCAATTTTGAAGATTTCTTTATTTTCTTCGCCGTGGCCCAAATCTTCCTCTTCTTCTTCTATCTCTTCCTCTTCCAGATCCAACATTTTAAACCCATCTATCGTTTTGTTGGCCTCCAAGTTTTCATTAGCCGCATCCATCATCAGTTGTAAGAAATCGTTTCCTTTCTTCAAAGAAATAATAAAACGTTTTATGACCAAGCTAATAATTGGTAGAACATAAGTTTATCAAAACAAAAATGTAGTGAAATATATTTGATGACCAGATTAAGGCGGGACACAGCTTTAAGTAAAAAAAATTTGAAATTGACTGTATGCAATTATGATAAAGTTCGTTTTTGAACAATGACAACATTGTCCAAAGAGAAATTTGCCTGATCACTGTCAAATATAACTTAATTTTAAAAGAGTTTCGGTGTTATTTCTTTAACGGGTTTTTTATTTGTTTGAGAAAAGTTTAAACTGAAAATGGTGTAATGGCACAAAGTACTTTTATTGTTGAACACTGTTTTAAAAAAATCATCATTTAAGGACTACATAAGTGAGTTTAAAAAAATCACCGAGACTGTCACAGTGTTCGACGTCAACAGTTCAGTCGACAGTTCATCGAATAGTGAGCAGTTCTCCTAAGATAAGATCTATATAAAGCCTCAACAATGCATTTATGTCAGAAGAGCAGCAACAGACGAAAAGTTTCAGAAAATTCATATATCAATTAGTCGTAGTCCAAAAATATCTGTTTGTCGCTTAGCTCTGCAGTTCTCAGGTTCGAGTCTCACTCGGGTAAGCGTTGAGATTTATTTCCGAAAAATTCCTCGCCCTGTCCTCGGTCAGAGGGACAACGACGGGCTTGAAAAGACCACCGTCCGTCTGATGATGAAACGTTAAGCCGTGGCTCCATGTGCGGGAGAGCATATTCTGTGCACTTTAAAAAACACGCTGGCTGACCTTGACAGGAGGCTACCATTTGTCTCCCAACAGCTCTCCAGTGATCCCCTCCCCCCAAATTTCCTGACCCCTTGGGGTCTTTGTGACCTGGTCATTTAGCATATTGTGCAAAAATAATGACGCTCAGAGATAAAAAAACCCAACCCAACCTTGGCTCTTCCATGGAATGTCTGCAGAAAGTCGTGAAGAAAGGCTTTTCGTACCTTTGAAAGTTTACTAGATAAATGCTATCCATCAGTTACTCACTCCTGATTTGTCCTGCTTTTTGTCATTGGTTTAAAAACGTTATTTGAACTGAGCTTAGAAAATTGATTTTCTTTGCTGATTAAGCGTGGTTTCTTTTATCAGGATACGTGATTTCACAGAATAATCAAAATGGTCAGCCGAGAAACTTGACGCAATTCATGAAATTCACTTATGATGATTAAAAAATATTGATGTTTGTATGCGATTTTGAGAAAGCCCATTACTGGGTGAAGAAACCATCAATTCGTAGCACTAAAACAATGTTTTCCGAAGTGGGCGATACCGCCCCCCGGGGGGGGGGGCGCTGTAACGATCCAGGGGGTCGGTAGTAACCTCGGGGTCAATTGGAGGGCGGTGCAAGCATAAAGAAAGAAGGGAAGATAAGAAAGTTTTGAAAAACCGTTCGTGCATGTTTCATCTGTTGTGTAACATAGAGTAAAAGTCGTAGTGATTACTTTATCTTCCAAATAAACACATAAAATTATCCTTCGTTATCTTAATTTTCTGTGTATAATACGAATGTTATTATGGTTGATTTTAATAAATAATTTTATAATTTCAAGCTTTAAGATGTCTTATTTAAAAAAAACATCTTTTTTTAGTATGTTGTAGGACGTAGATACAAATATAGATGCATAAAAGAAAGCAAATTTGTCACTGCATTTTTCTGTTTTTTCGCTTAAAGAAGGTAGATTTCCAGGGGGGCGCTGAGAATTTTTTTTTCTGAAAAGGGGGCGGTAGGACAAATAAGTTTGGGAAACTCTGAACTAAATCAACCTGATCCTCAAAGATTTTATTCAGCAGCTGGATGATGAGGAGCTGAAGATAGATTATTTTCAACAAAATGGAGCAAATGTTTCCACAACTGACGAGACCCTGATTTATTTGCGTAAATAATTTGATTGAATTCCGAAATACTGTGGCCACTCAGATCACCTAATTTGATTCCTTGTGACTTTAATTTATGGAGATTCTTAAAGAGAACTGTCAGACATTATCATCCTCGGACCATCACTAATGCTTGTTAAGAAATATTCTCCTACTGTTTGGAGAAAAATTCGTCTAATCAAGCAAAATGGGTTCAGGTACGTTTAGTCGCAGATGGAAAACATTTTCAAACACTTCTTGTAATGATTTATGCTGTAATCTAATAATTTGGAAAGGTAAAAATTGTCTAGTTCCTTCCTAAATGGGAGAAATTGTTTCGGGTTCCGTCTTTTTGGAACGTTTACATTCTGGTCTTAACAGTTCAATGCTTTTATTGCAAGTGACCTGGTACTCATAATCAACAACAATAATATGAAGATAATTTTAAAGAATGGCTAAAATGTTCTAGTGTCTTGTTGCCCCGACACATTTGGAAAGATAAAAAAAAGTCAAAAGCGGTACAAAATCGAAACATGCAAAAAATATATACATATGGAAGCTATCAGAAACAAAAACAAAATTCCAATAAACTACGCAGACGAAGAGAAGCATAAAATAACAAGTTGACTATTTTAATAAGTTAAACGTAAATTGAGGAATATGCAAAATATTCAAATCAGGAGAAATATGAACAAAAGAATAACAGTAGATGTTTGAACAGAAAAAAAAATAATTATCGAAACATTCTTAAATGTGACTAGTCATGACCCATGTTGTTTTGTTGTTTCACCTAAAGATAAATGCACTGAAATAAGGTATACCTTCATAATGTGGTATACCATGATGGGCATTTCAAATTGTAAGTGATATTTATTCAAATGACGGTTCTTACGATTTGAAACCTTTTACATCATTAGAGGGTTTAGAAATGAAAACATATTTAAAACCTTTTGTCACTTCCCAAGTCACAAGGTTTTATTTGGTATAAAAAAAATCAATTGGTTCTCTTAGTCTTGAGATAAACAAGCACACACAATCACAAAAAATATGACAGTAAAAAACATAAAAGGTTTCTATTTTATATTCATTTCAATACAAATATACATAGATTAAACATCACTTACTATGCCTCTCTTTTTCCTCTCCTCTACGACTTGAAGTGTGACGTCACGAAAGAAATTCGATGCTTTTTTGTCAAACAGTTCGAGCCGTAGAATTTTAAGTATAATTGGATGCAAAAAAACTGAAAATGAATATCATAGAGTAACAAGGTTATAAATTTCAGAAACATTTTACACAAATAGATACATTTTCTGATCCTTCTACAGGTAATAAGAGTGATATTTTTTATTTTTTTTAGTCATTAAAGTAATTTGGAGTTGTTCTATTGGGTTGCTTTTATGAGTGAAGGAAGAACGTGGCGACAGAAGGAGGCAAATATCTTTATTACAAACTCTCAATAATATTTGGAACACGTCCAATTTAATTTTCAACGCCAACCCTACACCCCAACCCCAGGAATGTAGCATTTCTCATCAGAGGTTTTTATCGAAACATAAAATTTATTATCATCAAATATGTTTTTCAATTCTGACTTTTAGCATTATTTTTGACATACAATGTTACGGAATACATGTATTAGATAAGTTCTGTTACGCGAATTGCCAGTTTCCTGTTTAAGAATTAGTAAAAGAAGGATCAAACATAACGATTCTGTTTCATCATCATCACCATCATCACCACCACCACCTCAAGCAGACATGGGCTACGGAGGTCCAATCTAGTGGATTGTACAATTTAGTTCTCCAAACACATTGTCCTGAACTACATCTGCTGCATCTGGTCATTGCAGATGAATTCTAACAAAGCCCTGTTTTGACATTTCCCACCACATCCTAGATCTTCCTCTTATGAACTGACTTCATTCTGAGGCCTTTAGACACACTGTTCATAACCCTATTTGCTAATCTATAGTTATGCATACTTGAAACATGACCAAACCTACGGAGTTTTTCTCTGCAAAATTTGCTGCTCAAAGGACGTTGATTACTCCTTTGCCTAACCTCATCATTACTGTCGAAGTTGAAGCATCTAATACCAAGATACTGCGATAAATATGTAGAATCTCAGGTATCAAATTTCCTGCTTATTGGTATAAAAAGGGTCAGGCTTCAACGCCATAACTAGCTTTAGATTGGACTAAACGATTATAAGCCTAATTTCAGTCTTTAGATTGTAAGACTAATTCTTTACGCTCTCCATAGATTCTTTGTCCCAGCAGCAATCCCTATTCTTCTGTTTATCTCATGCATCAAGGGTGCAACCATTCAGATTAACTGAACCCACAGCCTGACTGACCAATTTTCATCACTTTAGTTTTCTCTCTGTTTATCATCAAACCTATTCTACTACCAGTCTCAACAGCTCTAATGCTGTTGAGACTTAATTTCTAAAAAAAATCGTTTCCAGATATTTTTTCTGAATTCTGTAATCACATGTAGTGTGCATATATATTTTTGAGCGACTATACCAGAGATGGCCTTTGATCAGGATTATTCGAACTAGTATGAACCGGTTAGGGTATGATATGCACCATTGTTTGCCATCCCTTAGATATATTTGTTCTCACTGAAAGGCGCCTCTAAGTCTAGTGCCAGAATTCAACCAGATCAACTAGTAGCATCCAACACTCAGGAGAGATTCAGTGAATACGTGCAAGAAATACGTAGCTATGTACAACATTAATATGCTTCAATTTCTCATATGTAGTGTAGAAATTGTTCATACTTTATGGAAAAAAAACAAAACAACTCCATTTTTTTAGCCAGAATAAGTTTTAGATATTTCTAAACTCGAAAGGATGGATTTTTTACAACGCTGTGCTGTCTGCTAGTCTATCATCTGAATGATTAATATTGAGACGATATTTGATATTCCCCTAACCTCTGTCTGAAGAAAATTTCGATTCGGGAAATGATGATTTTTCGCAAATATTATTTCAACAGTTTTCATTTCATATTACTTTTACGAGATTCGGTCACAAACGTAATTTCCTGGGGCCTTGCACGCATATAATCTTCAACCAGCCATAGGCTACGGTAGTCATAACCAGCCAAAGCAATTAAATTCTTCAAATAACCCTCAAATCCAAATCAACGGCTGCTACCTTTCAACACTGCAGGTTAATGGAACGTACGGCACATACTGAATATGTTCATTAAAGTTTATCTTTTTTAGAAAATTTTTACTTC
Organism: Ryuthela nishihirai; assembly: GCA_038380435.1. Taxonomy (NCBI): domain Eukaryota; kingdom Metazoa; phylum Arthropoda; class Arachnida; order Araneae; family Heptathelidae; genus Ryuthela; species Ryuthela nishihirai. The sequence continues at coordinate 14,414,187 of JAWZYU010000004.1, forward strand.
AATTATTTACAGAGACATGTGAAAGAGGATTAGTAAATATGTATTATGGAAGATTGTTTTTGTATCGATTAACAGTAGATGCATATGAAATAGTTTGTGAAAGGAAGTGTATGTTATTGCTCCGATAATTCTAGTTTGTAATAGAAATTGTAAAAGTATAATAACCTTGGAAAAAGAAAGTGATTATTATTTTAATTGGGCTTGAAGATGAAGTCAGTGCATGAAATAAATTTTAATGCATAGAATGTGATGATAGAAAAAATTTACTCCCTTGCCCAGTTCTAACTTCTGGCTCTGTTTTTCGCTGTCTGCAGAATTAACTTTCCTCTCTCAGTAGCGCATTACGGCATGAATGATTTTTTTTTATGTAAACGTTAATCGTAACTAAGATTGATTAGCACCTTGTCAGTGACGTTACAGTTTACAGTAAATAGAGGGAAATCTCAAAAATGGGCTTTAGGGGTATTAAATGGGGTGTCAAAGGAACTGGAGGAACTCAAATTTAGAACTCAATATGAGGGGATCAAAAAACGAGCGTGATATTGATGGGGTAATCTCAGTTATGGGACTTGACAGCAAATGAAGTAGGGGGCTCAAAACGTCAACTTGATATAGGTGATGGAGCTCAGATATTGAATTTGAAATCGAGGGTAAAACGGTGGCTCAAAAGTTAAATGACATTGAGGGAGCGAAATTGAACTTGACAGAGATCAAAAGTAAAACTTTTTATAGTGTGTGAAACATGCAAAACACATGTCTCTGTATTTTTTATGTTTCACACACTATAAAAAATTATGCAACTTAAAGAATTTGAAATTAAAATATTACATGAAACGTTTAAAAATTTATATTAAAAATGCTAAATATTGTAAATGTTTAATGGACTAACACAAGTATTTACTTACGAAAACATTATGCACATGCAAAATTAAATCTAAAATTTTCATTTATTATTATAAATCGCAGAATAAAATTATATCTAAATGATTTTTATGAAATGTTTTTTAAGCAGGTACAATTTTTTTCAATTTATTTACTAATGAAGTCATTAAAAGGTACAAACATGCTATGTCCCCCATTCAATAACCACTGAGCTTTATAGAATAATGCTCGCTGTAAAACTTGCTAAGTACCAGTCCATAATTAAAATTTTACACATCTGCATTGCAGTTGAATGTCTGTTTCAGATAGAATCTCAAAGCTAACTGCTTTTCAAGAGGGGCGGGTGTGGCTTAGTCGGCAGCATAGCAGCCTCGTAATCTGCAGTTCCCAGGTTCGAGTCCCACCCGGTCAGCGCTGTAATTTATCTCCGGAAAATCCCTGCCCTTGATCAGTAGGTGACACCGATTCGCTTGGGAAGGCCGCAGTCCGTCGGATGGGACGTAAAGCCGTGACCCCTTGTGCGAGAGAGTCATACTGCGTGCACGTTAAAGAACAAGCTGGGTGGCCTTGACGAGAGGCTGTTATCTGTCTCCTAACTGTACAGTGGGTAACCTTTACCCAAACTTCTCTGAGCTATCGGGGTCCTTGTGAACTGGCCATTTAATCTATTGTATGCAAAAAGTGCAGCTCAAAGGTAAAACAAGTCAACAACGCTTTTCAAGAAACATTTATTTTCCAACATTTCTTTAGCAGCGTCTCGTGGTTCATCACAGAGCTAACTAGATGACATGAATTACTTGATGGTCTTCGATCCATATCGAAGATTTTAAAGTGACTGTTTACATTTTGTTATTTGATACTTTTCCAAATGTTCTCCTTTATCAAAGTACAGTGCTTCTGGATGCAATTAAAGTTTCGATTTTTGTCAATGTAATTTAGCAGCTTGAAATTCTACCCTCTTCATCTTCATCATTCAAGTTAATTTCTTTAAAAGACATTTACATTTTTTTATTACTCAACTTGCTTAACGCATTTGTAATACACTTATTTTTGTAAACATTGTTCTTCTCGTACTATATTTGTATACGTGAAGCATATTTATACTTTTCTTGACTGGAGGAACAATATTCCATGTTTTCATAGGTGCTTAGTTTCAGGACGTCCTGGTGGCTGAGTAGTTAGGGTACTTGGCTACTATAAAGACCTGGGTTCGACCCCTGGATAAGACATTCATACTTGTGTTGTTCTTCTGCTGTCTCACCTTCCTCGTGGAACTTCTACTATGGCGTATAAATTGACAGGCTCTCTATTAGAATTCTGTGACAAGCTGCTGTTTGAGGGACTATTTTATTTCAGTTTGAGTTTTCGCAATGTTTTTTATGAGCGTAAACCCCTCAAATAGCAAGGGTAATAATATAATATATTTTAAAATACTTAGTAAATAAATTTCAGATTCCAAAATGTTTACTTGCTCTCTGTTCATTGCACCTAATAAAGATGACTTCGGGTCCCAACTTTGTCGGACTGAGCTGAAATCCTCCCGAGAATGGCAGGACTCGTATCACTCAAAATTTAAAATTCTAATCTTTTTTGAAATTGTGAAAAAAAAATCTATCAACGCTATATAATGTTACTCAAACGTTTTCCGTTTCTATGAATTATTTCTAGTGCGTTTTTTGCTAAATAATATTAAGATTTTAACTTCGCCTACCTATAATAATTTTAACTTTTACAAAAGAATATAATACAAAGAATTTAAAATTTGTTTAGACACCTACATTTCTGTAGATATATTTTGCCATAATATCAGAGAAAATTTCTTCTCCTAACTGCGCTTACTAATTATTAAAATAGTTTAGGCCTGGGATGAAATAATTTCGGACTCGAGAGAAATCGGGTTCAAAGATTTGAGCTCGAACATCTTTAATAGTTATTGATACTAAATGGAACATAAATTGAAAACGAAGAATTTAATATAAAAAAGTCACTTTACTTGGGGCAGACCTGAGGATTTCTCTATATCCACTTTGAATTGAATGCTCATATCCTAACATCAATAACTTAATACCTACTTAAGGCTTTAATAATCATTATCAAGTTACATAATTGGAACTTCAATACATATCCAGCATACGTCGAGACTTGAGAACTGGATAATATAAGTCATTATAACATAAAACAATCTATATTGATAACTTTCAATAAAAATAGTAAAAATTTCAAATCCAATCGTGGAACTTCCTTTAAGTGTGTGTGTGTGTGTCGAATACTTTTCAATTCATCAGAAAGCTCATTATATATATTCTTGGATCTATGTAGTCCGTATTTCATATAGAAAATGCTTTCTTTGCAGGTGGTACAAGTACTTTTTGTTCACTTTGTCTTAATGGAATTTAAAATTTTTCAGAACGTAAAAATCAATATTTTTAAGGACATGTTCTATTATAGAACTAGTCATAATTCAATAACTACATTGTCGATTTAATTATTTTCATCATTCATATCGGCTCCTTAAAATAGAAAATCTCCTAAAAAATTTAACGTTTTCCCGATCTGACGAAATGTTTATAGCTCTTTTGATTTCCTGCAGCATTATCCTAAGGTAATTTAATTTACATCGGCAATAAAGTCAAATTTCCATTCCTTGGGAAGCACTTCTAAATCCTCTTATAACATAATTTCATCTTTGATCGTTCAGAGCCATTCGTCTTGAATGAAGAACTTTCAAATGAAAAGAAATATAAAAATTTTAGTTTTGAACACAAATATTATTGCAAATGATCACCTTTTATAAATTGCGCGTTTCGGAAATACATAGACACGAAATATTTCACATTGAACCGACAAAATACAAATGTAAAGTGAAAAAAATATCAAAATGTATTTCATTTGCAACTTACAGAATAGAAAGATATTGATGCTATTTGAAAAAGCATTTCTGGCATGGCTGACAAAAGGGTTGTTGGTGTCATTGTGAGAATCGATTTTTGTGGCAAAAGCACTGCTGGCGATCACATCCATCGTAAAGGCTCCGAATATTCTACAGTGTACAAAAGAAATTTTTTCATCAGTAAACAATAGTCTTTAGGGGAAACATAATAATGACAGAATTATTCAAAAAGCATGCAATTTAAATGGCATTCAATTTAAGAGAGAATACCTGATTTCCGTGTTTCCTTTAACTTGCTTTAATAAATGAGCTAAAAATGAGCTTTGTCTTTTATATTGCTACAAAATGTTTAATTGAAAGTTAGGGTGTTTGAATATTATTTTCCATTTACACAACTTGGAAGTGTCACAGAACTTTGATTATTTAGAATAATTTGCTTATTATACACACATACATTCATAATCCTCAAGCAGACAAGGGATACTGAGGTCTAACTATACTGTGTAATTTAGCTCTCCAAACATGTCTGCTCTGAACTGCAGCTGCTCATTTGGCCACTGTACGCCAATTCTAACGAGGTTCTGTTTGACATTGTCTGCCCACCGCATCCTAGGTTTCCTCTTATTTCTGAGGCCTTTAGGCACATTGTTCATAACTGTATTCGTTAATCTATTTTTATTCGTAAGGGCAACATGGCCAAACCAATGCAGTGTCTCTGTGCACAATATGCTGCTCAAAGAAGGTTGCCGACTTCTCTACCTAACGACATCATTACTTGCAAAGTCAAACCACTTAATGTCCATATATTGCGTAAGCATCTATAATCAAAGGAATCAAGCTTCTTATTATCTTACGTACAATGGGTCCAAGTTTCACTACTATAACTAACTTTACACAGCACAAAAGTATTATACAGCCTAATTTTAGTATTTAGATGTATATGCCTATTTTTCCACATTCTCCACAGATTCTTAAAAGTCCCAGCAGAAATTACTATTTTTCTATTTAACTCATACTCTGTTTATTTCCACTATCTGTTACACAATTTCCGAGGTAACATTTGAAACATTTGATCAAGTTTCAACCATTCAAAACATTTGAAGCACAATCAGCCTGATCAATTTTCGTCACTTTAGTTTTCTCTTTGTTTATCACTACACCTACTCTTACCAGTCTCATCAATAGCATTAATGAAAGAGTCGTCTCATCAACATCATTTGTCAAGAGAGGGCTAAATCATTAAGATAATCTAAATAAAAATTTTGAAGTCTCTAAACCATTTAAAACCAAAATCTTCCTATTCCAGGGAATTTTGCAAAACATAATAACCAAACTAAAGGGAAAAGGAGACAAAATGCACTCTTGTCAAAATTTTGCCACAACCTTTATTATTTTTCACTCATGATTTTGTGTTATTACAGAGTCACCATTATGCAAATTAAGGTGTGTCATACGGTCTCACCATCAACCGCAAATTATGACCATCAAGGAGTAAAACAATATCTGTTATATAAAATGTAAAGCTAGTAACCAAAGTTCTCTGAAATTATACACATTTCTGAAGAATCTGCCTAAATGAAAATATTTGGTCTAAACATCCTTTACCATTTCTGAATCCACACTGTTCCTCGCGTAGTTATTCCGACAACCAAATTCTTAATTCCATTAAGCACAATTATGAAAAGAACTAGACCTATTTCCCTGTTATTATCAGAAGAGCTGCGATATTTTTTTTAAATATGGATAACAATAGTTCAGGTAAAAACTTTAGGAGCCAACACCATTATCATTAAATACATTCAAAATTTCAATCATCCAGGTAATCACAGAAACATTCCAAGTTCTAATCATTTGAGCAATAATTTCAACTACCCCTAGGGATTTATGAAGTTCTAATTTAGAGATAGCAAAATTATCTTAAGATTGTGATATAGTTCTAGCATTATAGCCAGTAATCCATCTATCTTTATTATAAACAATGGAAGCAAAAACTAACGACATTGTTTACAAAGTCTCTGAAATGCTCAGCCCACCTACCCATGACAGAATCCTCATCTTCAATATTCATATCATGTTATCCTCATCTTCAATATTCATATCATGTTAATCCCTGTTTGCCAATATATTTCTCCTCCCACAAAACGTTAACTATGTGGCATAACTCTCCATTATTGTATTTCTATTTGCTTTCTCTGTTTTATCAGAGAAGCTTTAGTCCATTCTTCCTCAACTTCACGAGTAAGTAAATCACGACTGGCATAATGACTAAGCAATTTATCGTGATAAGCGTTGACTATATTTGGATTTTTCAAAATTCAAATTTTGCCAACTGAGCAAATAATGTCTCTGTCACGTTTTTTTTTGTTTTTACCTAGATGTTCGCTCCGTGGTGGTGAGGGAGGCAATTTTCATTTAAATTCAATTTCAGTCAATTTTCATTTTTCTCCTGCATTTTGCCGTTTGACTTCAAATTCTGCCAACTAACCATGATTTTCACAGAAATAATCCCAATATTTACATGTCGTCTGAATTGTAGCAAGTCGGTGTGAATTTTCCCTTGATTTGGCCAGCTCTCCTTAATTTGAAAACCATCCCAATCTTTACATCTCCGAAATTTGCCAAGTCACTTCAAAATTTTGAAACTTCCCAAGATTTTGCCAAGTTTTCTCGATTTTGTTAATTCTCCTTAATTTTACAAACCCAATTCCAATTATCACAACTCGCCGGTATTTTCCAAGTGGATTCGAATTTTGCCACCTGCCCTACATTTTGTTCAGTTTCCTCGATTTGTCTAACACTCCTTCATTTCACAAAACAAATCCAAATTTTCACAAATCGCCTATATTTTACACAAGTGGATTCGATTTTTGCCAACTAGCCGTATTTTAAAGAAACAAATCGCAATTTTTACATTTTCCCTGAATTTGCCAGGTGATTTCGAATTTTATCAACTCTCCTTAATTACACAAGAAAGGCACAATTTTCGCAATTTTCCTGTATTTTACCAAGAGGCTTCGAATTTTGCCAACTCCCTTAGATTTTGCCAAGAATTCTCGGTTTTTACAATTCTTAATTTCACAAAACCAATCCCAATTTTTACAATTCACCTGTACTCTACCAAATGGTTTCCAGTTTTACCAACTTCCCTAGATTTTGTCAAGTTGCCTCGATTTTACCACCTCTCCTTAATTTCGCAAACAATCCCAATTTTTACGTCTCTCCTGCATTTGCCAAGTCACTTCAAAATTTTCAAACTTCCCAAAATTTTGCCAAGTTTTCTCGATTTTGTCAACTCTCCATAATTTCACAAAAACAATCCCAATTTTCACAACTCGCCCGTATTTTACTAAGTGGATTCGAGTTTTACCAACTGCCCTAGATTTTACCATGTTTCCTCGATTTTGCCAGTTCGCCACAATTTTACAGAAAAAAAATCGCAATTTCTACATCTCACCTGATTTTTGAAAAGTCACTCTGAATTTTGCCACCTCTCCTAGATATTGCGAAGTTGCCTCGATTTTGCCAACACGCCATAATTTTACATAAAAAATTGCAATTTTTATATCTCACTCTGAATTTTGTCAACTCCCCAAGATTTTGCCAAGTCATTCCGAATTTTGCAAACTCCCCAAGATTTTACCAAATCACTCCGAATTTTGAAAACTCCCCACGATTTTTCCAAGTCACTCCGAATTTTGCCAACTGCCCCTAGATTTTGCCGACTCGCCATAATTTTACAGAAAAACATCCCAATTTTTATATATCACCTGAATTTTGCCAAGTCACTCCGTATTTTGACAACTCCCCAAGGTCACTCCGAATTTTGACAACTCCCCAAGATGTCCCGATTTTGCCAACTCATCTGTATTTTACTAAGTGGCTTCGAATTTTACCAGCTGCTCTAGATTTTGTCGTCTCTCCATTTTCCAAACTACCCTATTTTTGCCAAGTTGCCTCGATTTTGACAACCTCCTTAATTTTGCAAAAAAAAAAGATTTAGCAATTTTCACAACTCACCTAGATTTACGAAGTCGCTTCGAATTTTGTCAACTCCGAGTTACTTTGGGGGGAGCCTCCCCCATCCCCCCATAGCTACGCCCCTGATTAGAGGTAAGAGTTGTAAGACACCTTTGACAAGGCAATGGCCAGACCTAGTTTCGGCTCCCCTATAACCCCTGTTATTATTAAGAGAAATTGTCCATTAAATGTTCATTATTACAAAATCGATTCCAATCAGGAGAATCCCACGTATATTTAAAAATATCGTTCTCAAACCATTTATTTAGCTATAGAGACGTTACTTATTGTCATTGCAACTATCAATGCTTAAAGGAACTCCCCCCCCCCTGCCCAAATGTCAGAGGCAGCACCAAATTTAGCATATTGAAATCACCTAGGTACAAGGGTAATATATCTTCTCTTGACAGAAAATATCCTGAAGTTGCCTGTAAAACATATCTTTCGCATTCCCATCAGTCGTCTATGGAGCATAACAGTAGATAACATTCAGGTCTTTAATCTTAGTTTTAAATTTAGCTGTAAGAAGTCTTTCATTAATGCAAAAATATCCTAGAAGATATCACAAACATATCTACTGAGAAGCAAACTTACGCCTTAGAAATATTTTCTATCACCCCACCCTGTAAAGAGAAATTGAGAATAGTTTTTAAGTATCTTATCTTTATCTGCCCATCTGCTCTCTTGCAAGCCCAGAATATCAAGGCTATACGCTGAAATTCCTATGTGAGGACATCAAGAGAATAATCTCTGTGTAATGTTTTCACGCTCCATGCACCTGTTGGAAGAAAATTATTTGTGGGATTTTTAAAGAAAACAAGTTTACAAAGAGAGGTAGTGCCGACGATATGAAACAGCCTAATCGCAGGCATGGGGGAAACCAGTTCTCTCACTCAAAAGGACTTTCCAGTCAATATAACCGGCACAACCAGGACCTTTTGAATTTGATCCTTCCTGAGCAGCGCAGAAAAAGAGAAAGTGTAGCCATATTAGTATGCCACAGTGATCTGGCAGCCCTCCCCTTCCTTTTCCTTCCAGAGAAGAATATCTCTTTTGAAAGGTACTAACGGCGTGGATCACGAGAAAGAGGGGACGGACATTAGGTGCTTTGTTTAGTTCCTGTGTATCATCGCAGGGAATTGGTGCATATTTCATTCATATCCTTTCATTGCATACTTAGCTATGATTTAGAGACTATTTGCTTATTCCTTCCCCCAAAAAAAAAGAGAGAAGAAAAATACTGAAATTTGAAAATGAATAATTTCATTTATAAAAATCACTATCACTTAATGTTATAAATTATATATTATGTATAATATTGATTTATGATATTAAGTTTTTACAGTATTTGGTAACAAATGTGTATTATTCATTAAAATTCTCACATCCACACATCCAATTTAATAATATTATTTCTTACCTTCATGCTCACAAAATCAAAAAAAAGTTATCCTTTTTTCAGAAAATAATAATAGCTTTACATATTCGTAAATGCGCTCTATGGCTTGTTGTACCAACCGGTGCATGAGGTGTAAATCAAGCCATGCAAGTTACCGAATATTTTGATAAAGGTGTTTTTTCCCTTTCACTATCAGATTTCATAACTCTGTAGAATTTCATTTTGACACCAGCGCACTTTCCCGGGCAATAGAATACATCTTAATTCACATTTACATTCAAGGTTGGAGAAATATTTTGAAATTTCCATTTTTATTTTACATTCGAAGTTGGAGAAATATTTTGAAATTCATTCTTCCCGTTTAAATTTGATTTTACCACTTGCTGGTAATGAAACGTGCAGAGCAGAATAACAATATATTTATGTAAAAGGGAATATATATAAGTTGTTCTTGGTTTGCGCGGTTAATACATTCCTGAAACAAACCGCATTAATCAAATTAGAGCAAAACAAAAACAGCTGTCCTACATAAAATATTGAAATATCTAGGTTAGGGAGGGTATGTTGCTGTATTAGACAACCCAGCGTATTCCTAACCAGTTTAGGTGCTAGGATAACGTAAAAAAAGAAAAAATATTTTACGAGTGCATTAAAGAAATACTTCAAAATTAACATAATTATGAATATTTCAGATTTGATTGGAATTCTCTAAAATTTTCAAAATTATTAGTATAAAATTTAAAATTATTATTATTATTTTCATCGCTAACTGGATTCCCAGAAAGTTATTTGCAGGCGCTTCTTATTCATGGATTCCACGATTTTTTCGTTGACGTACACATATTCCAATTCAAAAATAAGACTATCTGGGATAAATTAGTCGTTACTAAAAAAATTAAAAACGAAATTTTCATTGCTTTATGATTATTGTTCTGCGTTATAATTGGTTAATAACCTATCAATCACCTGCAAAGTAAATTATCATTTATGATAATTCTCTGATTGTCGTCCACGCAGAGTCATAGTCTTTCCAGTTGCCACTCATGCAACACGACTGATGACTCCTTAATTTCATTTACGAGTAGGTTGAAATTCAATTCTCTATGTGATTTTTAAACAAATATTGTGTTACATGAAGAATCAAAAATAATACTTTTAGTAATCACGATTTTCAATCTTTCTCTGGAATGAAATCGCAAATTTATGAAAATAAAAATTTTGCTTCTATTATTTAATTTTGCAAAACATTATTACATATAAAGACTTAATATTTGGAAATAATAATTTTACTTTTTTGATAAACATAACACAATAAAATATTTTCATTTTTTACCCTAATGCGAATTCAGGGAATTGGTATTGGTGGGCACACAGTGATATACTTTTAACTTAACGAGACTTTAAAAATTTCCCTTTTATACGATATAATATGTTTCTCTCGAAAATATATTAATGTCATCAAACTTTCAAATGTCAATTTACTGCACTTTTTTCAGAAATATATATCGTTACAGCTCAGAAAACAATAGAGTTGCTGAGAATGTTGGACAGTTGCTTCTTAAAAATGTATGTGCAAAGCTGGAGTACCGCACACCGCATTAATTTCAACTCGGCTGCGATGCGACACGAAAATTGAGCCTTTTGAAAGCCTTTTTGAAATCAACAAAGCTAGCAACGAAAGGTTCCTGAAACCCTAAACATTTCTCAAGAATCTGCCTAGTGAAAATATCTGATCTACACATCCCCTACCACTTCTGAATCCACATTCCTCATCACGCAATTGCCTGTCAACCAGATTCTTAATTCTATTAAGCACAATCATGCACTTTACCTGAAACAAAGAGTAGGCTGATACCCTTATAGTTATCACAAGAACTGCGATCACATTTTTGAAAACAGGGGTAATAATAGCTCTGATAATATCCTTAGGAACCATGCCTTTATCATAAATTTTACAAATAAATAAAATAAATACCCCCTCAAGCAGCTGCTTGCCACAGAGGTCTGACAGGAGCCTGTCAGTTTATACGCCACAGTAAAAGGTCTGAGAGGATGGCGGAACTTCAACAGAAAGACAGCACAAACATCCATGCCTTACCCGGGGCTCGAACCCAGGTCCCTTAGATCAGTAGCCAAGCGTGCTAACCACTCGGCCACGGGATGGCTTTATCATAAAAGATATTCAAAATTTCAGTCATCCAAGTGGTAACAGAAACATTCTCAGCTCTACCCTTTCCGTAGTAATTTCATCTACCCCTGGAGATTTATGAACTTTAAGTTTAGAAATAGCCGAAATAACTTCAGATTGTGTTATAGGGCCAACATTAAAGCCACCAATGCATCTATCATCATTGCAAACAACGGGAACAGAACTAACCACATTGTTTAGAACATCACTGAAATGCTCAGCCCACCTAGCCATGACAGAATCCTCACCTTCTATAACCTTACCTTGTTTATCCTTCAAACCCTGTATACCTGTCCTTTTTCTACCACACAAAACATTAACTATCTGGTACAGCTCTCTGCTGTTGTGCTGTTTAACTGCTTCGTCGGTTTGTCAGCCAAGCTATCAAGCCAAATATTCCTATCAGCAGCTAACTGATCCTTTACACGTTTATTATGTTCTCTGTAATGCTGTCTCTTAGGACTAGTAGGGTATTGATTAAGGACATTCCAGCAGATCTTTCTTTCTGAAATAAGCTCAAGTGCCTTATCACTCAAACAATTCTGTCTCCTCTGCTCCTTTTTTCTTAAAAGAGTACTGTTAGTTTCCAAAAACGACTGTTTAAAATGGTTCCATTCTTCGTCAACTTGACTAATGATGACTAAGTAACCTATCATGCTGTGGTGGACTGGCCAGGGTGTCAATTTGCCCGATGGCAAGTGACCCCCCCCCCCTTAAATATTAGACAATGTCAAAAATGTTAATGACCTGTTGTTGTAGGTTGGCCCCTTTTGTCTCCTGGCAACCAATATTTTTAGACCCAATCCGCCACTGCTATCATGGTAAGCTTTAGCTTACTGGGTCTCTCAGAGCTTCAGTATTAAAGGTAAATTTTTTAACCCTAGTAAAACACTTTTTAAGTTTCAGTTGCAAGACACTTTTAACAAGGTAATGGTCAGATCCAATTTCAGCTCCCCTATATCACCTGGTATTCCTAACAGAACTAGACCATTTGTTGTTAATTAATATATAATCAATCAAATTCTTATGCAGCCCATCAAGTGAAACTCTTGTGTTCTTATGTATGTCGCGGTGTTTATAATAAGTGCTAGTTATTCTGAAATCATTGAGTTTACTTACCTATAGGAGACGTTCTCATTGCCATTGCAACTGCCAATACCAAAAGGGCCTATCACTCTTCCCCAAAGGTCAGAGTCAGTACCAACTTTGGCAATGAAGTCACCAAGAACAAGGGTAATATCTCCTTTCTTGACAGAATTCAAAATATCTTGAAGTTGTCCATAAAACCTATCCTTCTCATCCTCATCGGCATCCTCAGTGGGAGCATAACAGCAGATAACATTCAAGCCTTTAACACTTGTCTGAAATTTTGCTGTAAGAAACCTTTCATTAATGCACTCATATCCTAGAAGAGCATCACTAGCGTGTCTGCTGAGAAGCAGACCCACTCCTTGGTGATGCTTATTGTCGTCCCTCTCTGAAAAGAGAAATTTAAGATTATTTTTAAGAATCTGACCTTTATCTCTCCATCTGGTCTCTTGCAAGCCAAGAATATCTAAATTATAATAGTGGAATTCTTGTGTGAGGACATCAAGAGAAAAAGCTCTGTGCAGAGTCCTATGGAGAGAAAATGGTTTAGTGGGATGTTTAAAGAAACTATATTTATTGAGAGAGGGAGTGCCGGCAATATCTAACAGACCCCTAATCGCAGACATTGGGCAAAGACCCGTTCCCTCACCACTAAAGGGTGAAGCCATCGACTCGGGAAGACTTCCTTGAATGTAGAATTTGACGATGGCAGTGGAAGCAAAGATTTCTGGTGCCTGCGATGACCTCTGCTCAGGATTATCCACCAGCAGATAAACATATCTTGTGAATCTATTCACTAGGGGGCCGTCAACCCACAAACAAACAGAAAAAAAAGCTGAAGATTTTCCCTCCACAGAAGCCCACCAATGCAGCAAATTCAGGATCCGTAATCACGCTCAGAGCCTTATATCAGTCCAATCCAGTAGGTTTCTATGGTCAGCACCAGGACCCTGTGTGGTTGACCACTCCCCAGCAGGGTAGAAAAAAAGTAGTCATAGTTATCCAGATCAGTAGGCCACACTAATCTGGCAGCCCTCCCCTTCCGTTCACTTCCACAAGAGAGTATCTCTTTTGAAAGGTACTAAGGGTCTGCACCAGGAGAAGGCGGGGTCGGACATTAGGTGTTTTGCCTGGCCGGTTCCATGCGTCATCACAGGGGATTGGTGCATAGCTGTACTTCCACCTCGTTTTGCATTTCAAAAAAATCCCCCGAAAATTAAAGAATTTCATCAAAATTAGATTTTATTAACAATTCTTATCGCTAAGGAATAAACCTTCGTTCCGCAGTTAATAAAAGCCTCAAAAATAAATTATCTCCTCAAAATTAGATTTCATTAATATCTCGTCGCTAAGAAATTCATTAATATCTCGTCGCTTTGTTCCTTATTGAAGAAATGTCCGAAAAATAAATAATCTCATCAAAAGTTTTCATTAACAACGTTTATCGCTAAGGAATGAAAATTCATTTCCCACTTTAAAAACAGATTCCAAAATAAATTCTGTCAATTTTTTCATTGCAAAAAAACATAACAGCTACTCACCAGACTTCGTTTATTTGTTCGCATTATTTTTTGTTCAGTTATAAAAGAAGAAAACAGGTTCTGTTTTGCTTTTACGACGAAAGTAGAAGAACGATTTTATCTAAGGGAAAGGGCAGAAGCACAATTTCACATTTCAAAATTTAAATAATTTTTCGACTGGAAAATTTACGTAATTTTGCGAAAAAAATAATATGGTACCAAATTCCAGTGATGCTGGATAAATTTCCTCTATACAACATCCTGTGGTGTTGTGACTATCTCTCGCTTTAGTTTTTATCCCATGGAGAGTGAATCTTGCAAAGCAAACTCTTCTTTTATCGTAAATATTAAGCTTTTGGGCAATGGTGAATTGCGGGAGGAAACCTTGAACCTTACCCCGATAGAAAATTTTATTGCATAAGACATTTCCTTCCAGTGACATATCCAAAGGGGAAGGCGCATGTGTTGTACTTCAGGGTTTGATTAATGTATTTTCTAAGGAAGGCTCTTAAAATGAAAGTTGCATGCACTTCAAGCATACCTCCCCCCCCCCCCCCCCTCAGCGTCTAATTGAAAGAATTTGGATACAATAATGGTTTCGTAAATTACACTGAAACCTTAAGATTTCACCTTGCCTTCCCAAAAAATATGGTTATTTTACTGCTTCTTAATAAACTGGACGAATATTCAGTAATCATTTTATTTGGAATAGATCCGCCTTATTTTATAGAAATTCTTATTTCAATTAAAATTCTGTTGCCCGTTTTAAAACAGGTTTCTTTTTACGAAAAATGAGGCTGAAGGAAACTAAATATCTCAATATCGTCTTCTCAATATCGTCTCTTTTGAGAATATCCATTCGCTGTTTATAGATATTGAAGTAGTATATTTACTATCGGTGATGTCAGTTGAATTAATCTGAAAGTTGATACAAACATATTAAAACACAAATAGTATAAATTATATTAAACTGGAATGGACCATATAAGCGTATTTTAAGCAGAGGTTTCAATTTTAACCAATTTTTAATGTTTTTTGCAATTTCAACTATTTTTACCTCGTTTTTAAAAGTCGAGATAAAGAGACCTGAACCAGGTCCAGATCTAGAGAAAAAAAATCAAGAAGGGAGCAAAAAAGCACAATTGAGCAGGAAAACTGTAAACAAAGGGTGGGGGAGGGAAAAAAGACAGGATTTCCAATGCATTATGACATTTCTCTCTCCTTTTGAAGGTCTTTAAAAGGTTTCTTGAAAAATTCATGAAATATAAATAAGTTTAATAATTTTTGCCTCCATTATCTCTATTAGTATTCTGAAAGGGTGGGGACAGGGCCCCTTTCCCGTCCTTATAACCGGATCTCATTTGAACCACGAGTCTGTACATACCTCTTGAGAACGTTGCAAAAGTTAAATTTTATTTCAGAAATTGGCCCACCCATTGTTTATTATTATTGTTCTATTATTTCGTCTCCGCAGCCACCACCATAGGATCACTCATTTCAGACATCATTGAAAGAATGAAATGCATGTATTTACAATTTACCTAACGGGATCAGCACTAACGACGTCGAAGACAAATCGAATTGCAGAAAACTTTTAATTGCTTCAGTGTGCGGTAGGTCTGTAAGCAATTGGTTTTCAACACTCATAATGCGACAATTGCATCGTGAATGCTTTCGAATTGTAGTCGCATTGCTGTTGCAAATTGCAGCGGTGTGCGCCCTCCGTAAGTGTTATCTATTTCTTTTTCAAATACAAATATCCTTTGCATTTATATGATTCCTAATAGCTTTAAGGCCCCTAAAACATAATTACTTGCCACTCTAGGGCAGACCTCGGCAAACATTTTAGTCGAAGTGTCGTATAACAAACTGATATGGAAGGCGGGCTGCCAAAAACATATATAATCAACAATAATATTTTTTTGGGGGTGACATCATCTTGCCGAAAAAATGTATAAGGGGAGGGTGACATCATCGTGCCAAAAATGTATAAAGGGAGGGTTAGACACTGGATTTCCATTGAAAAATAACATTTCCTCTACATTTTTAAAGGTTTTTGAAAATTTACTGAAAAATGCGTGAAATATGCAAAGTTTAATGATTATTGCCCCCAAGTACCCTTACTAGTATTCTCAAAGGGTCCCCTTACCCTCTGATCAATAACCTTTGTTTAACCAATAAAAAGGAATGGTGTAATTCAAATGGTGCGAATTTGCTTCGCCTAAGTTGGACTTCTTGCCCTCTATACGTTCTTTTCCTCTTTTGCAAATTTAATTTCTTTGTCCTAGGGACCTCGCGGGCAGCCCAAAAAGAGATGTCGGTCCGTAGTTTGCCGCAGATCTGCTGTAGGGTTTGGTGCCATAATATATTCTGTTCAAAGGAAATTATCGAATATAGGAAGAATGGATGTATTCTTATTAAATTGAGCATGCGTGTATAGCGTGGTGAGATATGCAAATGAATGAACTCCCAATGAATTCTCTACACAGGCACATTTTAGACAACGAACCATCATTAGTAGTTCAATTGATATTTTTTTTCGTTAATTGGCAAACTTTAAAATGAATAATGTTTTTTCTTCAACTAGATAAAATGCTGTGATGGTTGCATTACATTTCGTTTTTTCTTACCTCTTACAATCCACACTTATTTCTTTCTTTGATGCTGTCAGGAAATTCTGGACCGTTGTTTTAGCTGAATCGTTGATGATGCTTGCCATCTATGAATGATAAAATTAGTTCAAATAAATAGTCATTAAAGAAGAGTTACCGGTCTTTGATTTGAAGCAGGAAAAGGACAGTAAGTTGATTTTGATTTTAAAGGAATAACATAACGACCCTATTTAATTTCTGCTAATCCCGTTCTGCGGCGAAGGTTACTGGAGAAATGTGTGACCCAGAGATACCAGAAAAAGAGGCAGTCTCGATTTCCCACATAGCTAGACTCTTCTACAATACGTACACATTTAATTTGCATACTTGTTCATCAAAAGTATTCCACTCACCACACCCGGATCTAGAAAAAATCAAAGGGAAAATAAAGGAGTAAAGACTGGATTTCAAGTCTTGAGAGGATATTTTGTGGTATATTTAAGGCATTGGTATCGGATACCTCGGTCTCAGATTGAACCACTTTCATCGCACATTCTGATGTCGCTCTCCACCGCTCTCATATTGTTGACGAGCCTGTTTATGAGGTTTAGAAGTAAAGTCCAACGCTCCACTAGGACGGTCACATCAATACGCATGCGCTGTGTAGATACGATGCGCAGTGCTTTTCCGGTTGATCTGGTTAATTTCCATTTTGTCTTTGCAACAGTAAATATATAAATATCCAACTTTAGTGAAACCATGACCCCTCCGAAAAAAACGTAAAATCGGTGATGAGTGTCGTGTGTTTAATGAAGAATGGACAAACAAATATTTCTTTGGTAATACAGGGAATAAAGCAGTGTGTTTATTGTGTCATGAAACGATAGCCGTATTTAAGGAGTACAATCTGAAACGACATTACGAAACAAAACATAGCGAATTTGGCTGCAAACCTTCCAAGGAAGAACGCAAAATAAAAGCTGCGGAGTGTGTGAAAAGGCTGAAGAAGCAACAAACATTATTTACAAAGCAATCAACACTTCAAAATAGCGCTACAGAAGCAAGTTTCATGGTAGCCTACAACCTTGCTAAACGCAACAAGCCTTTTTCGGATGGCGAGTTTATTAAGCAGCGTATGGTAGAGTGTGCAAGCATATTGTTTCCTGATGTTAGAAGCAACTTTGAAAGCATTTCATTGTCAAGAAGGACTATAGTGCGGCGCATTGACTCAATTATTGACCAACTCACAGAACAGCTGAAGACTGCGAGCAAAGATTTTGTTTGGTTTTCTTTGGCACTGGATGAGAGCACAGATAACGAAGACATTGCACGATTACTCATCTTTATCCGTGGAATTAATGAAAATTTCGTCATCACAGAGGAATTACTTGGCCTAGAATCAATGAAAGATAGAACCACTGGTCAGGACTTGCTTGAGTGTGCTGTGAATTGTGTGGAGAAAAGTAGCTTGTCCTTGAACAACATGGCAAGCATTACAACAGATGGGGCCAGGGCTTTCAATGGAAAAAATGTAGGTATGATTAAGCTTTTAAAAAGCAAGTTACAAGCACAAGACACAGACAGTGATATCTTGTCTTTTCATTGCATTTTGCATCAGGAGAGCCTTTGTAAACCTGCACTGGACTTAAAGCATGTGGTAGATCCTATTGTTAGTGTGGTGAACACAATCAGAGCAAGAGCACTCCACCATCGACAGTTCAAATCTTTTCTTGAGGATGTGGAGGCAGAGTATGAAGACGTAATTTACCACAACGCCGTCTGTAAATGGTAGCTAGGTAGTCACTGGAAGGAGAGCTATGCAACAATCCCCTGTGATGATGCATAGAACCGGCCAGGCCTAGCACCTAATGTCCGACCCCGCCTTCTCGTGGTGCAGACTGTTAGTACCTTTCAAAAGAGATATACTCTCTTGTGGAAGTGAACGGAAGGGGAGGGCTGCCAGATTAGTGTGGCCTACTAATCTGGACCACTATGGCTACTTTTATTTTTTTCTACCCTGCTGAGGAGTGGTCAACCACACAGTATCCTGGTGCTGACCATATAAACCCACTGGACTGGAGAGATATATGGCTCTGAGCTTGATTATGGATCCTGATTTTGCTTCACTGGTGGGCTTCTGTGGAGGGAAAATCTTCCGCTGTGTTTTCTGTTTGTTTGTGGGTTGACAGCCCCAAGTGAATAGATTCACAGGATATATTTATCAGCTGGTGGATAATCCTGAGCAGAGGTCATCGCAGGCACCTGAACTCTTTGCTTCTATTGGCATCGTAAATTCTATATTGGAGGAAGTCTTCCAGTGTAGATAGCTTCACCCTTTAGTGGTGGAGGAACGGGTCTTTACCCCATGTCTGCGATTAGGGGGCTGTTTGATATTGTCGGCATTCCCTCTCTCAATAAACACAGTTTCTTTAAACATCCCACTAACCATTTTCTCTCCATAGGTATTTGCAATGTGAGGACTCTGCATAGAGCATTTTCTCTTGATGTCCTCACACAAGAATTCCACCGTTATAATTTGGATATTCTCGGCTTGCAAGAGACCAGATGGACAGATAAAAGTCAGATTCTTAAAAATAATCTTAAATTTCTCTTTTCAGGGAGGTACAATAAGCATCACCATGGCGTGGGTCTGCTTCTCAGCAGACACACTAGTGATGCTCTTTTAGGATACGAGTGAATTAATGAAAGGTTTCTTACAGCAAAATTTCAAACAAGCGTTAAACACTTGAATGTTATCTGCTGTTATGCCCCCACTGAGGATGCCGATGAGGATGAGAAGGATAGGTTTTATGAACAACTTCAGGATATTTTGAATTCTGTCAAGAAAGGAGATATTACCCTTGTTCTAGGTGACTTCAATGCCAAAGTTGGTACTGACTCTGACCTTTGGGGAGGAGTAATAGGCCCTTTTGGTATTGGTAGCTGCAATGGCAATGGGCAACGTCTTCTACAGGTAAGTAAACTCAATGGATTCAGAATAACTAACACTTATTACAAACACCGCGACATACATAAGTACACATGTGTTTCACCTGATGGGCTGCATAGGAATATGATTGATTACATATTAATTAACAGCAAATGGGCTAGTTGTGTTAGGAATACCAGGGCATATAGGGGAACTGAAATTGGATCTGACCATTACCTTGTTAAAAGTGTCTTGCAACTTAAACGTAAAAAGTGTTGTGCTAAATATAAAAAATTTACCTTTAATACTGAAGCTCTGAAAGACACAGTTATAGCTAAAGCTTACCATGATAGGTTACTTAGTCATTATGACAGTCATGGTTTGCTTAATACTGAAGTTGTGGAAGAATGGGGCCGTTTTAAACAAGCTTTTTTGGAAACTAATAGTACTCTTTTAGGAAAAACGGAGCAGAAGAGACAGAATTGTTTGAGTGATAAGTCACTTGAGCTTATTTCGGAAAGAAAGAACTGCAGGAATGTCCTTAATCAACACCCTACTAGTACTAATAGAAAGCATTATAGAGAACGTAATAAACGTGTAAAAGATCAGTTAGCTGCTGATAAGAATCTTTGGCTTGATGGTTTGGCTGACAAAGCCGAGGAAGCAGTTAGACAGCACAACAGCAGAGAGCTGTACCAGATAGTTAATATTTTGTGTGGTAGAAAACAGACAGGTATACAAGGATTGAAGGATAAACAAGGTAAGGTTATAGAAGGGGAGGATCCTGTCATGGCTAGGTGGGCTGAGCATTTCAGTGATGTTCTAAACAATGTAATTAGTTCTACTCCCATTGTTTGCAATGATGATAGATGCATTGATGGTTTAATGTTGGCCCTATAACACAATCTGAAGTTATTTTGGCTGTTTCTAAACTCAAACTACATAAATCCCTAGGGGTAGATGAAATTACTACCGAAATGCTTAGAGCTGGGAATGTTTCCGTTATCACTTGGATGACTGAAATTCTGAATATCTTTTATGATAAAGGCATGGTTCCTGAGGATTTTACCAGAGCTATTGTTATCCCTATTTTCAAAAAAGGTGATCGCAGTTCTTGTGATAACTATAGGGGTATCAGCCTACTCTCTGTTCCAGGTAAAGTTCTTTCCATGATTGTGCTTAATAGAATTAAGAATCTGGTTGACAGTCAATTGCGTAATGAGCAATGTGGATTCAGAAGTGGTAGAGGATGTGTTGATCAGATATTTTCACTTAGGCAGATTCTCGAGAAATGTTTAGAGTTTCAGAAACATTTGGTTGCTAACTTTGTTGATTTCAAAAAGGCTTTCGACTCTGTTGATCGTCATAATTTGTGGTTGATTGTGAAATCATATGGTATACCAGACAAGTTAGTTAACATAATGAAAGCTCTCTATAATAACACTGAGTCGTGTATGAGATTGGTAAGGCTTGTAGCAATTGGTTTAGCATTACTTCTGGTGTTCGACAAGAGTGCATTTTGTCTCCTTTTCTCTTTAGCTTGGTTATTGATTATGTTATGCGAAATTCACTTCAAGGGAAAGATTTTGGCCTTAAATGGACTGGAGATACAAAAATTTCTGATTTAGATTATGCTGATGATTTAGCCCTTTTGTCAAATGATGTTGATGAGATGAACTCTTTCATTCGAGCTGTTGATGAGACTGGTAGTAGAGTAGGTCTGGTTATAAACAGAGAGAAAACTAAAGTGATGAAAATTGGTCAGGCAGGCTGTGATTCAGTTAATCTGAATGGTTGCAGTCTTGAGCAGGTGTCACAGTTTAATTATCTTGGGAGCTACATAACAGATACTGGTGATGTGCGGCATGAGATTAACAGACGAATAGGGATTGCTGCCGGGACTTTTAAGAATCTATGGAGAGTGTGGAGAAATAGGCGTATACACCTAAAGACTAAAATTAGACTGTATAATAGTTTGGTTCTTTCTAGGGTTAGGTATGGTAGTGAAACTTGGACACTTTGTAAACAAGGTAACAGGAAACTAGATGCTTTTGATTCTAAATGCTTACGCAGTATCTTGGGCATTAGGTGGTTCAACTTTGTAACTAATGATGAGGTTAGGCAAAGGAGTTTGCAACCTCCTTTAAGCAGCATATTTTGCAAAGAGAGACTCCGTTGGTTTGGCCATGCTGCCCGTATGAATAATTATAGATTGGTGAATAGGGTTATGAACAGTGTGCCTAAAGGCCTCAGAAAGAAGGGGAGACCTAGGATGCGGTGGGCAGACAATGTCAAACAGGACCTTATTAGAATTGGTGTTCAGTGGCCAGATGCTGTAGATGTAGCTCAGGATAGACTTACTTGGTGAACTAAATTGCACGGTCTGGTTGGACCTCCGTAGCCCATGGCTGCTTGATGATGATGATGATGATGATGGTGGTGGTGGTGGTGGTGGTGGTGGTGGTGTGATGATGATGATGATGATGATGAT
Organism: Ryuthela nishihirai; assembly: GCA_038380435.1. NCBI lineage: Eukaryota > Metazoa > Arthropoda > Arachnida > Araneae > Heptathelidae > Ryuthela > Ryuthela nishihirai. Next base: position 14,436,183 of record JAWZYU010000004.1, read on the forward strand.
GATGATGATGATGATGATGATGATGATGATGATGATGATGATGATGATGATGATGATGATGATGATGATGATGATGATGATGATGATGATGATGATGATGATGATGATGATGATGTGAGGTTGTTGAGCCTGGGCAAAGTGATAAAAAGAGTCTGGACATTGGAGAATGAAATCCTCTTATTTCTGGACACGAAGGAGATATGATTTTGTTAAAAAAATAGGATGTGAGGAGTGGAGATGTGGGATGATGTTTGCAGCTGATGTATTTGAGAAATTGAATGAACTGAATGTCACATTCAGGGAAATTGGTTGTTTGCAAATGAAACATGGAAGCGTGTAAAATCATTCAAAGCAAAACTAGGTCTATTTGAAAGGCAAGCAGGTGAAGGCAATATTTATCATTTCCTTTTATTAGGAAAACAGAAAGTGCCTGAAAGTGTTTCTGCTAAGATTAGGGATCAGCTGCAGAGTTTGGAGGACGGGGTCACAAGAAGATTTCAGGACTTTAAGAAAATTGAGCCTAAATTCAATTTGCTCTCTTATCCCATCACTGCTGATATTGACACAGCACCTGAGGAGCTGCAGCTTGAACTTATTGACATGCAGTCAGATCACACTGTGAAAGAAATGTTTAATGCTGTGACATTAGTTGACTTTTACAAATCTTTGTCTGCTGAAAAATTTCCATGTATAAAGAAATTTGCTGGGAAAATGTTCTCTATATTTGGGTCTACATATATTTGTGAGCAACATATATTTGTTATTTTGTGATTTTGTTATTTTGTGTATTTGTTGTTTTGTTATTTTTGTGAGTTACATATATTTGTTGATCTTCAAGCAAGAAAAACTTAGATCCTCTTTGAAGACATTAACTTGCAGTCTGTGATGAGAATCTCCACAAGCAATCTCACTCCTGATTTCAAAAAAATTGTAGAAAAGTGTGATAGTGTACATTTGTCTCATTTAACTGATTCTAAAATTAAATGTGCTTGCAGCTATAGATGATATGAAATTAGCACAATAAATAAATTGAATAAAACTGCCACTATTTTATTTAATTTATGTTTATTGATTTTTATGGTACAATTTATACCTTTTCTGAAATGCAAAGTTAACTAATGAATGCAATTATTTTAAAAGGTGCGGCCCTCCGCTAACCTCCGCTTCCACAAAGTGGACCCCGAGCCAAATCAATTGCCCACCCCTGATCTAGGGGATGCATTATCTTTCTTAAAGCATGAAATCAGGGACGAAATCATCTGAAAAAAGCCTAACATAGGTGCAAGAATCTGCTATCTGTATTGTTGAGCAGTCAGATGTGAATCTCAAATGTGGCTAGGCAACGTGTTGCCAATCCCAGATTGTCACATTACAGCCACCAAATGGTCCTTGTTCTCTCTAATTGAACATAAGCCAAAACGGGGGTTCAGAGTGAATCTCAACTCATTTATGAAAAACACATTTGCCCTCTGATCTATTTCTGTTGAAAGGGACGAGGTGGACTGCTTTTCGTGCATGCAGCTTCTTATATACAGCATGTCTGGAAGATGTAATTCCTGTCGTGGTTGACAGCTCGCGTGGAAGTTGCATAACTGATTTTTTGCCATTCCTGTCGACAGTAAATTCAATATAAAGCATTGCACAATTGTCAGTTTCCCTGTCGTCTTATTGTTAAAAGCAGCTAGTGGTGATCATGAGCAGTTGTGGTTCTCAGATAACATTGTCCTGGTCTGTGAGTAATCTTTCCTGTTTCTTGAGATTGTCTTCAAAGTCTTGAGAAGACATTTTGTGTTACGCTGCCGTCGCTCTTAACCTTATACCATTATTTATACATAGCTATTGTAACACAGTGAAATTAAATTGTTTCCCAATTAATGTCAAACTAGCTGGAACAGAATGCAGTGGCAACGCAGCAACGCGCTCCTTTATAATAAACGTAATTTCCACGCTCGTGGTGGCGCTGTTAAATGTGCACACATTTCCTTCTTCCGCATTGCCAAATTTACATGAACACCACATTTCATGTCATTCTCTATATGCTTTTTGAGATGCGAGATTATCCAACAGTTTCGATAGGTAAAACATACGTTTAAAAAATTACTATACATTAAGGCATTTCACCCAGTATATCGATATTCTAAGAGCGTTCTAGCTGTAGTATGAATCTTTGTAGGTTAAATACTCGTATTTATTATTTTATTATCACCTTCCTGTTTTTATCGCTGTTTGCTCAAGTAAATTGCTGGTGATCCCATTTTGTTTCTGAGGTTGTTTGATCAGCTGTTTGCTTTTCGTTGATGTGTCAGTTTGCATTTTGTTCTCTTCTTGAAACACGTTTTAATTTTTTAATTGTACATTTTCTTTATTTGTCGAACTCTAAATTATGTAATGTTTTATATTGCGTTTACTGCTGCTAGCAGAGAAGTAGCTTTCATGGGTTGGATGATTTCTTGATATCTACCTTACAGCAGATGTGAATGCTTTTATTTCATGTGTATTTCCGTTTAGATAAACATATAAATGGTTGTTCTTCATTTGGGGGTTGTGTCATGCCCACGTGATTTCATAACGTGGACATGACTGTCCGAAAAACGGACTAGTAACGAACATTCTACAAATCCGTTGATTCCCCTCCGGCACCAGAACTGAGCTTACGTGCTCCCGTGCAGTAAACAGGAAGACAACGGGTGGATGCTTGCCCGCACCTCGATCAGCTCCGCCAATCAGCGTCCTCCACGCCAAGTCAACAAGGTGACCTCCGCGAGGAATTCGCGGAAAAGGACGGGAAAACATTTTTTCGTGGAACTGACGCTGGCTCTCTGGGTCCGAGCCGTGCAGTGGCCAGAGAGGAGAGTGTGCTTTTTCTTCTGTCGTTCGAGGTGTGCGGAGGTCCGCAACCAGTCTCCCCAGCGAGCTGAGCTTCCGAGTCAGGGACAATGGGAAGTGCAGCCGATTGTTTCAACTCACCTACAGCCAGCAATGCTTACTTCTAGCGACATCTTCTGCCAAGGTAAGGAGGGACCTAAATCAAATCTGAGGACATGTTTTCCACTTAAAAGTGTTTCCGGGACTTAGTATCTTCACGTCCCCACATAGGGACCTTGCTAACAGTTATAAACCGCTCAGAGTACGAGCAGATAGCTCGCTCAGCACGCCTCAATTGTTTAATGAAATGAAATGTTTACTTACCAATAGTAGTTATTAATGTCAGGACAAAGAAATATTAGGTTGTCAAATGATAGAATAAGCTTGAAGTGTGTAAATAAATATTATGTTGTTAAATGATACGATAAGTTCAGTGGTGTTTATTTTAATTGCCTATCCATGAGATTGTCGATTCAGGCTTTTGCCTTGGTTAGAGAAAAGAATATACGATCACGCCGGAAAAGTTGTACCACCCAGAAATATCAGAGCGGGGTCACGACAAATTGGAACGTGACCACGACAAATTGGTTCCCGTGACCAGGGTATTCGAACCTAAGGGTTATTGCTGCCAGAAATCGATAAAGTTGATGTTCCGTGAAAAGTATATATAGATATTACATAATTACTGTGTTGAAGCGAGGCAACGGCGAAAGAATGTTAGGAAACCATTAGAAGTTAAGATTATTGTGATTATATAAATGTTAAGGCGTATGTTATCCTGTGAATATTTTTAGCGAGGACTGTGATACATGTATTTTTAGTGAGGAGTTTCAGGAACGTCTGTCAAAATAAAATGTTATTATAAACTATAATGGAAAATTAGGAAATGTATATTTGTGCACTGCATATTTCAGTAACTTCAAAAATAGATAGGCCCAGGAGTAGTTTGTACGAGGAAAAGTAGCGAATCGACACTAGGAACCACTACATTCAGCAATCTTTTAGTCAGGAGTGATTATTTTCTTTCATGTCTAGTGTATTTCTGTGACACACCTCCCTGCACTTTTGGAGGATTACCTAAATACGTACACCAGAACAACACTCAGCACTCCGGGGAAAGGCGGGACAAATGAATAGAGACATTAACCAATATAATCTGGATCCCACGTGTAGGCTAAATTTTAAACGCTTCGTACTTCGTAACTGAAATTTTGTGTATTACATTACCTAACTTCCATTGCCCAAAATGGCAACTCAACCAGTAGAACCCCCACCCATTACCTCGGGAAACGAAAGTAGGAACAGTAATGTCCCTGTGCTAGCGGGATTTGTCAATCTGGTTAGGTCCTACAAAGGTGAGAAGTCCCCCTCAGCGGCGTCGTTCTTTACCCATTTGGAAGGAATTGGTCGGTCAGCGAGATGGAGCAAACCAGATATGATGATGATCGCGAAATCGAAATTTGAGGGTTTAGCTGCGGACTTTCTAAACGAATCGCCCGAGCTCGATTTAGAAACAGATTATGATAAATTCAAGAAAATAGTCACAGAGAGATTCGACATTGAAGACCCTTTGGCTGTAAAAATCCAGAAATTCTCTGCCTGTAGACAAAAGGTGGGCGAAAGCGTAAGAGAATATTCTGACAGAGTGAGGACCTTAACGTATAATTTATTTAAGGATAATAATGACCCCGCAAACGGCTACCCCGGGTTCCATGACCAATTCAAGCTGTCACAGTTTGTCGCAGGCTTGTTGCCGAAGCTGAAACGATTCGTACTTTCGCATAACCCTGGGAGTTTTGAAGAAGCCGTTACCCGAGCGACATTAGAAGAAAGCAATGAAAAACTCGTGGCAGATAGATCAGCTAACATTTGTTCCGTAGAAACCGAATTAAAATCTAACATCAAACCAGACGAATCAGGACATATGCAGGAGATTTATAAATTACTGAGAAACCGATCCGACGATAATGAAACAATACTTCATAGCATAAGTACGGGACTGAAGGAATTATCAGATAGAGTGAGGGTGGTGGAAAAGTCAATTAAGGACGAAAGTGAAAGGGGAAGGCCCAGAGATCCGCCCCCCATGCAACAGAATGTCCATGGAAACCCCATAACGTGTTATGCCTGCGGAAGTATAGGACACTTTGCCAGGGAATACAGAAACACTCCAGTCACTTACGGGAGATCTAGCATCCCAATGGACAACGCGAATGGCAGGAGTCCGAGATACCCCTCTCGACAGTGGGAATACAGGTGGAACCAAAATCCCAGCGGCCCAAGAGCTCAAGGCTTCGATAACCCCTATAGACAAAATCAGGCTTTCCAGAATCAAAATTATAGCAGGAGAAACCAGGATAATCCCCAGACCCGTCATTTAAACTAACAAGGGAGGTGAAATCTGGGCGTATTTCCCACTATCCCAAGCGCACTTCAGACGCCCATATGGCTTCGTACGCTACCATAGGTGATGATGACACTCAAGCACCATTAATTAAGGGGAAGATCGAAAATGAGGAATTCACTGCCCTCATAGACACAGGGGCGACCGTCTCAATAATCGGACTGAGGTGCTTCAGGAAAATAAGAGCAAAATTACGCAGCAAGGCATTACCCGTTAGGATAGGAATAAAAGGAATCTGTGGTGCAGACTTGCCCCTGCTAGGAAAGTATGAAGCAGAGATCCAGGTGGCTGGTGTCCAGTTTAAGTATCCCATTTATGTGGTAGATATGGAAGTTAGTAATAAATACGATGCCATTTTCGGATATGACCTTTTGAGGTCCCAGAGGTTCACAATCGACCTAAGGGCTGGAACGGTGAGGAATAATGAGAGAAATAGAAATGAAGGAGGCGCGAAATTACAGACAGCCCCCGATACAGCTAACGAAATGGGCAAAAATCGTAGGTTTAACCATACTACAAGTCTCCCAGCTGAGGTAATAGGAAGAGCATATACTAAAACATTGATTCCCCCCAGGACGGAAAAAATCATTTTAGTGAGTTGTACCGACAGAAGCTTGCAATCCAAAACCGTGTTTACACAGCAGAACAGCAAATTGAAACAAGGCGCCATCCGGGTAGCCAGATCCTTAAACGTCGTCAGTAAGGAAGGACTGATAAATGTCAGAGTCGCTAATGTTTCCCATTACCCTGTGTGGATAAACAAAAATATGAAATTAGCCAGCGTCGAAGCCATGTGTAGGGAACAGATCAATAGCATTGACAGCTCGTACAAAAACAGCAGCCCTGTTCATCAGAAGCGCAAACAACCATTATCGTTGCAAGATTTCGAATTAGATCACGTCCCCCGAAAATTTAAGAAAAGATTAGAATCCCTATTATTGAAAAACCAAGATATTTTTGCCAGAGACTTAAGTGAGCTTACGACCACAACAGCAGTCTATCATGAAATACACTTGCGGGACAACAAACCAGTGAGGCAACGACCTTACAAGGTGCCTTATTCCCTACAAAAAGAGCTAGACAATCAAATCGACGAATTATTGAGAAACGGGATTATCAGGGAGAGCGCTTCACCTTTTGCCTCCCCGATCGTACTGGTGAAAAAACGGGACTCCTCTTACCGCTTTTGTGTCGATTATAGAGCTCTGAATGCTAAAACTGTTAGCGACTCGTACCCCCTTCCATTAATAAGCGAAATCATTGATTCTCTGTCCGACGCCAAATTCTTCAGCTCACTAGACATGATGTCAGGTTACTGGCAGATACCTGTACACCCGAGGGACATCGAAAAGACCGCTTTTATCAGCAGAAACGGATTGTATGAATTCCAAAATATGCCATTCGGCTTAAAATGTTCACCATCCACGTTCCAGAGGTTATTAGATAACGTACTGATGGGTCTTAGACATGAACAGGTATTGGTCTACCTCGATGACATCATAGTAGCCTCAAAAACCTTCGAGCAACACATAGATCGATTGCAGATGGTATTCGACAGATTGCGGAAATTCGACCTAAAATTGAAGCCAAAAAAATGCCAGTTCTTTAAGGCATCCTTATCCTACTTAGGCCACCTGATAACCTCAGAAGGGGTGCAGCCCGACCCACGGAACTTAGAAGCTGTAGAGAATTTTCCAAGGCCCAACTCAGCAAAGAAAGTTAGGGCATTCCTTGGACTGACAGGGTATTACCGACGGTTCATTGATAGATACGCAGACATCACCCTACCGCTAGGCGAACTGATCAAGAAGGACGCCAAATTTAAATGGACCCCCCAGGCAGAGGAAGCCTTCCAGGAGTTAAAACTAAAATTGATTAGCGAACCCGTGCTAATCTACCCTGACTTCAATAAGCAATTCTTTCTATCTACAGACGCCAGTGGCTCCGCCCTAGGCGGAATCCTCGAACAACCCAATGCTGAAGGAATTAGACAACCAATTGCGTACGTGAGCAGGAAACTGAAACCCCCCGAAACCAGATACTCCACAATAGAGAAGGAAGCGTTAGCGATCAAGTTTGCTATTTATTACTTCAAGCCATACCTGTACGGAAGAAAATTCACGGTCATATCGGATCACGCACCCCTATCATACCTAATGAAAATGAAGGATCCTTCCAGCAGATTGGCAAAATGGAACCTGACCCTCCAAGATTATGACTTCGACGTGCAATATAGACCGGGCAAACATAATATTCCAGCTGATGTGCTGTCAAGAAACATCAATGCTATCGACACAAATGCCATCCCAACGGACATATTCGTAGACAAGGGCCAATGGAGAAAGTTACAGGTGGAAGACACGAACTTGAAACCAATAATAGATGCATTAGAGGGGACAAGTCTCAAGCCCTTGACCAAAATTTCCGACCAGTTCTACATGAACGACGGATTGTTGTTTCATTGCTCGATCCCAAGCAAAAACGAGATTAGAAATGAAATTATAGAGCAAGTAGTCGTCCCTCGGAGTCTAATCAGCAAAATTCTGCAATTATGTCATGACAACCCTTGTTCAGGCCACCTCGGCGAACTAAAGACCCTACAAAAAGTTAGAGCCCATTATTTCTGGCACAGCATGTGCGCAGACGTTAAGAACTATGTTCAGACCTGCGTATCATGTTTACAAAGGCGAGGATATAAACCCGAAAGGAAGGCCGACCTCGTGAGAGCACCCTTCGCCACTCGACCTTTCGAGAAAGTTGGAATGGATTTCCTCGGCCCACTCCCAACAACCGAGAATGGCAACAAATACGTCTTAGTCATAACAGACTATTTCACGAAATGGCCCGAATTGTATGCCTTGCCCAATCAAACCGCGGAAACCGTCTCAAAAATATTCCTAGAAGACTATATCGTGAAACACGGAATTCTACAATATGTAATCAGCGATAATGCGAAGAATTTTACCGGAAAGGTGATGACAGAAGTATATAAGAGAATAGGTGTCACCAAACTCAACACTAGCTTTTACCATCCCAGTGGAAACGGCCAATGTGAAAGGTTAAATTCTTCCATATTGAACATATTATCGCATATGGTGTCCGAAACCAATGATGTATAGGATGAATTTCTCCCCTTTGTACTAATGGCATACAGAAGCGCCGTCCATAGCACCACTAAGGAGACACCCAGTTACTTAGTCTATGGCAGGGACTTGGTATTACCACATCAGGTTTGGCAGAAAAGGGAACCTCCTTCATATTACGCAACCGAAAATTATGCAGAGTACGTGACCACCAAAATGAACAGAGCTTACGACCTAGTGAGACAAAATTTAGAACTGGCAGCCGAGAGACAAGAAAAACAGAGGAAAAGAGTGTCTTTTGACAAACAAATAAAGGTCGGCGATCTGGTACTCCTGTTCTGCCCTCGAATCCCGCGCAAGAATACCAAGAAACTTTCGAAATTGTCCACGGGACCCTGGCAAGTTTTGGATAAATTATCGGAAGTCAATTACAAGATAAGACTAGTAGCCAACCCCCGCAGGGCAGAGATTGTCCATGTTGACAGACTGACAAAGATGAGGGAACGAAGAACCTTCCCCACACCTGCGGAGGAAATCAACCAGGAAACGATACCGAAGCAGCTCGAGGAGAACCCACCTGAGCAAAACTTAAGCTCCGACAGGTGTGAACAAGAGTGGGAGGAAGATCCCCGTATGATATTCCCTACAACAATTGACACTCACCTGCCCATATCTATCCCTACGGATCTGCCCACTAGAATCCCCAGGTCAGAGCCCATTCCTGCGGTTAACGCCTCACCCATGCACACGGAAGCCGAAGACGAAACAGAAGACAGAGTAGAAGAGAACCCAGATAATTCAAGACAACCGACAGGAGTAGCGGACGAAACAGACGAGGGACCCCGGCCCAGTAACTCGAATCAGGAAGAATCAGCACCCCCGGAAAAAACTTCCCACCACTATGAATTAAGGACGCGAGATTCATCAGGGAGAGTGATTACCACTCCTACCAACAACTCTGCACTTATGCTCGCACGAGCCGAGAGAAAAACAGAAAGTAGAGTAGAAGAGAACCCAGATGATTCAAGGCAATCCACTGGAGTAGCTGCCGAAAGGAACGAGGAGCCCCGACCCAATATCTCGAATCAGGAAGTAGAATTCACGAGCGGCCGAGTGGCGTCGATCGTAAGAACCTTTGAATCCCATCCCCAGAGTCACTGCTTCCGAACACAACATAAAGCCAGGTCCAGCGCATTCACGATAGAAATTTAGGACTCAGGACCGACCAAGAGGAATTGAAACGAATGATAGGGAAAATTGAGGGGACCTGAATAATAAAGAATTCTAACTCCTTCACAAAGAGCCAAAACAACCGTTAGGAAGCTTAAGTACATTCAGGAATCAGTGTCAATTAAAGTGGAGAAGAAATGGAAGCTCAAGAAAAAAAAAATTACAGCGGACCCCGGCGGTGCTTTATGCGAATCCACTCCCACGCGTCCTCGAGGAACGAAACACCGACACCGACCAGAGCGCCGAAGCTGTCCGATGGCTGAAAGCACGTCCTGCCGGCTTTCCTAGCGCCCACCGCGGGTCCGACCCCAGAAGGAACATCGGTAAACGGAGGGAGCCGTGCCGCTACCGCAGCGCCCCCTACGAGCGAGGCGCCGAGAAGCAGAGCAGCGCCTCTCGCTTTGCGTTACCATGGCAACCCAACAAGTGACCTGCCAGGAAAGCAGAAGATGACGTCAGCTCGGCGTTACAGCGGCCAGCGCGAGCGCCGCTGAATCACCGTTGAGGGACTTCTCGCCGGACAGCCCCCCCCCCCCCGCGTCTTTAGCCAATCAGCCCCAGTTGAGTCCGTTCAATGGAGCTCGCCAGCACTCAGAAAGCGATTACTGCGCGAGAGTCATTGAACGGATGGGCGTCCCTCCCTCCCCCACATTTATACCACTTCAGGGGACACAAATTCAGAATGCCGGCTGAGATCCTGTAAAGTCGTGACACCCTGCTCAATGTAATTAGAAAATACTTTTTTTTTGTCCATGACAATGTACGTGTGTTGAGATCAAATTGTAAATTAATGTCATTGATTAGCGAAGTGAAAGAGAATAGAACAATTTTTTTTATCTTTATATGTTAAATTACGATTAGAGTTGTTAGATAATTTGTTAACCACCTATCGATTCAGTAAATGAAGATTGTATAACGTAGATCGTGCAGCATTATGTGAGCGCCCAAAATGTGTTACATGCCATCAAGTACCATGGAATGAAAAAAAAAAGGAGATTTTGTTTTTTCTCCCCTTGTAGACGATCACATGCTAAAGCACTTTAAGTGAAGGGACGAGTCGTATTCTATGTAAAACTGAACGAGGTAACTCAATTGTCTTGCGGCCAGCCGTTTCGTTATGAGAACGAGGCGAACCGAAGCGATAATTTGTACGGACTTAAGCCATAAAGTAACGAAGTCTTCCGAACATCTTTGTAGAAAGCGCTAGTGGTGGTCCCTAGAGTAATTTGAAATTTGTACACGTTTTGTTAGTTATTGTGACAACTCCATGTAAATGTGGGGACACGTAAGGATCAGTTCGGAATACACTATGTATTGTATAACATTGATTGTGTGGAAAAAGAAAACCCAGATTTTGACCCCCTCTTTATTTCTTTCTGTTTCATGTATTGCTGGAAGTTTTCTTCACGCCAAACTGAGGATGATGCAAGGCCAACCCAAGAGTGCAGGAAGCAAGGCGGCTCCTGCCAGTGATACTTCGAGTGTGATTGATACCCCTTACCTTGGAATCCCATGTTAGTGGCCCTTGAAGGGGGGCGCGAGGACTCTTCCCATCCGTTCAATGGAACTTATCGGTCATCTGCTCGCCCCCCTGAGTGGGTAGGTATGTCATGCCCACGTGATTTCATAACGTGGACATGACTGTCCGAAAAACGGACTAGTAACGAACATTCTACAAATCCGTTGATTCCCCTCCGGCACCAGAACTGAGCTTACGTGCTCCCGTGCAGTAAACAGGAAGACAACGGGTGGATGCTTGCCCGCACCTCGATCAGCTCCGCCAATCAGCGTCCTCCACGCCAAGTCAACAAGGTGACCTCCGCGAGGAATTCGCGGAAAAGGACGGGAAAACATTTTTTCGTGGAACTGACGCTGGCTCTCTGGGTCCGAGCCGTGCAGTGGCCAGAGAGGAGAGTGTGCTTTTTCTTCTGTCGTTCGAGGTGTGCGGAGGTCCGCAACCAGTCTCCCCAGCGAGCTGAGCTTCCGAGTCAGGGACAATGGGAAGTGCAGCCGATTGTTTCAACTCACCTACAGCCAGCAATGCTTACTTCTAGCGACATCTTCTGCCAAGGTAAGGAGGGACCTAAATCAAATCTGAGGACATGTTTTCCACTTAAAAGTGTTTCCGGGACTTAGTATCTTCACGTCCCCACATAGGGACCTTGCTAACAGTTATAAACCGCTCAGAGTACGAGCAGATAGCTCGCTCAGCACGCCTCAATTGTTTAATGAAATGAAATGTTTACTTACCAATAGTAGTTATTAATGTCAGGACAAAGAAATATTAGGTTGTCAAATGATAGAATAAGCTTGAAGTGTGTAAATAAATATTATGTTGTTAAATGATACGATAAGTTCAGTGGTGTTTATTTTAATTGCCTATCCATGAGATTGTCGATTCAGGCTTTTGCCTTGGTTAGAGAAAAGAATATACGATCACGCCGGAAAAGTTGTACCACCCAGAAATATCAGAGCGGGGTCACGACAAATTGGAACGTGACCACGACAGTTGCTTAATTAAGGAGGATCTCCGAGATATCTTGTCTTTTTTGTCGTGATATCTTGACTTGCTAAAATAGTTTTTTAGTTCGATGACAGTGTTTTTAAAAACCAAACTTAGATTAAAAATTCAAATGAGCGTGGTTGAATACGAACACACGACCTCCTAATAACATATCAGGTGCTCTGACCACTGAGTTACCAGCTGTCGATCAAGCATCAGCGTACTTGACATATTATGAAGAAATCATGGGTTGGTATACCTCCGACTCAAGACAATTTTTCTTCTAACACTGACTTTGATGTTCAAGAGTGTTTTCATTGAATTTCAGTTGAATCAACAACAGATCTTTACCTAAAATTAATAATGGAAGGATCTCATAATATCTCATCCCCCCCCCCTCATAATTCAAGATAGATAGATCTTTATTAACATTATACAATACATATAAATAAAACACTCTAGATCCATAAGAGTTCACATTTGCATGTGGATTCGATTTTACATTAATATAATTCATTCAAACATAAACACAAACCGGCCAGTAGTTTATTACCAACCTACCGTTCCCCCTTTGCACAGTGCTTTCCCCCCTATGTCGCAATCGTCCACGTTGCCTTCTTGACTTGGACCCCCTATGTCGCAATCGACCGGAAATTGACCTGTGCTGGGCCACGCTGCCTTCTGAACTTTGTCCCCTATGTCGCAATCGACCGGAAATTGACCCCTACGTCACAATCGACCGGAAATTGTCTCGTAATTTTCCAACGACCTCGTAAAACCCCAAGGTCACGGTTCTGGATGTATATAACCGCTGAAAAAGGTTTGACATTTATTCTGAGCCACACGTTATGGACGACGACGACAACTTGGATTTCGGTCATAATTGGACGAGTGATGTAGACTCCGGCTACGAGAGTGATCCACAACACTTTCGAACGCGTATTCGTCGATTGCTACGTCGACCTGTGATTGTGCCACCTCCTCCACCGCCACCCCCACCTCCAGCCGTCACTATTAAGATGTTGCCGCGACCTGGGATTGGTGGTCCGATGCTACGGGCTGTTGTCGTGGAGGACACTACCCCACCACCACCTACAAGACTACGTGGACCTCTGGTGATGAAGCCGCCCGAAACCTGGCCCCCGGGATTACCGCAGAACATCGTTCAGGCTCTGAGACGTAAACGACAGAGACGTCTGTAGCCTGTGTGAAGACGTTAAGTGTTTTTGTCTCCAGATACTCGAACTAGTGCAACCATGCAAAACATCTGTATGGTTCTAGATCTCGACGGTTTCCGTGTAAATGGTCGTTTCCTAGTGCGCGAACTTGGATATGCAACTCTGAATGGGAAATGTGGTGTCTACCGTTTCAATCTTCAGCAACACCAACCTTTGTCAGTAAAAGACAGAAGGACAGTCAGCTACGTATCTAAACATGTGCTAGGCCTACCCTTTCGTCCTCTGCCTCGTGAAAAGGTGTGGTCGTTAGATCACGTTCCTAACATCGTGAAATATGCTTACAAACTTGCACGTACTGAAGAAGCTACTGTGGTGGGTTACAAAGGAGGTACTGTGGAAAGAAATCTCTTGGAACAATTAAATCTGCCCAGTGTTAATCTCGAACTTTACGGCTGTCCCAAATATTGTGATCTCCCAAAAGTTTCCGATTTCGAGTGCGGATATCACACCGGAGAGGACGTCCACTGCTCTTTAGCTGAAACAGCTGCTTTCTTCGGATGGATCGATCGTCGTCGAGAACATGTCCCAACAAACACTCGCTTATCAGATCGTTCCTGATTGGTCGCCCCAGGTGACGCGGTTCTCTAGTTAAATAGGGAGCGAGCGCTGTGTGCGTCATTGTTCACGATGCAGCCTAGCAATCCAGATGCGTGGTGTCTTGGTGAAGATGTTTACATTGTACCTACACTGTTCAAAAATAAGTTTTCTGTGCACATACGTCGCTACAAGAAATATGAAAATGGTGAACTCATCTACCCTACACCTGTGGGGGTTAGCCTCTCCATACCTGAATGGGAGGCTTTGTGTGCCACGGTCCCCCACATAGAGGATCAAGTGAAAATCGGCCCCGATCAACAGACATGGTACGTGACGCATGGTTTACGTGTCTACATGTATCGAACTGTGGATGGTGAACGTTGTGTCGAATTCATCAAAGAATCCGCTGACCAAAGAACTCTACAGTTCCGTGTGGTGAGACGTTGTATAACACTGAATGCTTCACAGTGGTTCACGCTGGCTATTCACTTAGACGAGGTGATGCGCATTGTGCATGGCGTGTGCGGGACTCCCAAAGATCACCAACTCCGTACGGCTATTATGGAACATTCACAATTAATTCGTCCTTTCCGGCTGGGCCCTGTTTTCGACGGTCCCGATTGTGTTTACCAGCTGCTGATGAATATTTTTCAGCAAGAACTTATGCGTGTGATACCGTTAGATGGACTGCAACCCGAAGAAAAAATACCGACCATCGTAGGGTGGTCTGGTGACTTGGACATTAATGCCTTAGCACAGGTATTTGTGGATACTGCCTGGAAACGAGGTCTGTTGAATTTTGTAGATTCTGGTTTTGTTTGCACTCTAAAATATAACGCTATTGTCGACGAGGCAAAAAATGAAATGTATAAATTAAATAAATAATTGTAACCTTATATAATGTGTCTGTCTTTTCATCCAATGTCATTTTAGTCTTGGTATGGATAGGAGAAAGAAGGTGTTAGCTAGTGTGGGTAGTGTAATCGTGACAGTGTTAACGATAGCAGTGCTTGTATTAGAAATTGTAGCTCCTAGTAAAAATATTCAGTGTGGAGAGTCAAAAGCCTTAGACGACGAATACAAAATTCGTGTGTGTAACTTAACAGTTGACATCAGACAGTTTATAGGGGACGTTCCTACAGTGACAGGTGTTACACTTTCGCTACATCAATGGCAAAACCTGGTGGGGTACGACGCCTGGGTGCAGCAGAAAACAAAACTTTGGAGTCCAATTATTTCGACCCCGAAAGAGGATTCGGTAGTGTAAAAAAGTTAGCACAGAATACGGGACTGCCACTCAAACTCGTCCGTGAATGGTTAGAAAAGCAACCTGCCTACACGCTACATAAACCTGTTCGCAGAAAGTTCCCCCGTAACAAAGTTTACGTCACAGGGTTAGACGAACAATGGCAAGCCGATCTCATGGTGGTGAAAAATCTAACTCGCTTCAATGACGGGTATCGCTACATATTAACAGTCATCGATGTGTTCTCGAGGTACGGGTGGGCGTTTGCGATGAAGGCTAAAACAGGGAAAGAAATGGTGTTGGCTTTCAAAAAAATCCTTTCCAAGGGTCGGTCTCCAATGAATTTAAATACGGATCAGGGTACGGAATTTACCAACAGAGTGTTCCAGAAATTCCTGAAAAAGAAAGGTATTCGGTTCTTTGCCACCTACTCTGACAAAAAAGCAGCTTTGGTGGAGAGATGGAATCGTACCCTACGCGAGAGACTGGGGAGATATTATACACGCAATAACACCTACCGCTACCTGGACGTGCTACCGCGCGTTGTACGGGGATACAATGCCACCGTTCACAGTGCACACGATATGGCTCCCAAGGACGTGACCTTACGCAATGAAGACGTTGTGTGGGTTCGACTCTATCGCAATCCGACCGTAGTAAAAGAAAAACCAGCATTTAAAGTGGGGGACACGGTTCGACTAGCCAGTGTAAAAGTACCCTTCAAGAAGGCAGGAACGCATTTGTGGACCGAAGAAATATTTATAGTCAACAAGGTGTTACAGCGACAACCCCCTGTGTACGTCATACGGGATTCCGAGGGAGAAGTGTTGAAAGGTACATTCTATAAATCGGAACTTCAAAAAGTGACAGAACCCGAACTTTACACGGTCGAGAAAATAATCGAGCATAAAGGTCACAAGGCACTGGTCAAATTTCGTGGTTATCCCAAACCTTCCTGGATCCCTAAAAAATGGATAGTTTCTACCTGACCCTACCCTCCACGGCTAGTCAGAATATTTACCCAAACAATTCGCAGACTGATTTCACGGTTCGTCTAGCACAACCCCTAAGACTGAGCGGAAAATGGAAAGTGGGACTAGCAGAAGTTCACTTACCTGTGAGCTGGTACAATGTGGACGGTTCTAATGACACGTATGAATATTACGCTCCCACCGAAGAATACAGGAAAATCAAACTTAAACCAGGCAAAATAACTCGAATGGAACTGTTGTCTGTCCTCACCACCCAACTTCCAAAAGAAATAATAGTTTCCTATAACGGTGGTTACTGGGTATTCAAACCGAGTGAGGGATACGGTTTGATGTTTCCTAAAACGAATTTCGGTAAACTTCTGTGTATCGGGGAGGGTGAAGTTGACAAACCCTTCCACCAACGATTTGCCAGCAAACTTTGCAATACACCAACGTTCGACATAGATGACGAGTGTTATTTCTACGTGATCCCTCCAGGTAGTTTCCAAGAACGAAAGGTACCCCACGGACGATACGAAACTGTCGAATCATTATTCGATGCAATGAATCAGATGTTACCCTACAGGCTGAGAAAAGCTTACCGTTTCAAGCAACAGGCAGATCACACCATATTGATGGATACAGACAAGTCGCATTACATTAAATTTCCTCGATCGAACCCCGGATTAGGAGAAATGCTAGGAATTACTAAATTAGATATACCACTGAATAAAGTCCTGGGTGACTATCCCATCGATATGAACAGAGGAATGTATGGTATTTATTTGTATTCAGACCTGATTGCGCCTCAGTTGTTAGGTGATACTCACGGCGAACTGTTGCGTGTCGTGAACCCCGCCGTCAGAACCAGTAATAACGAAGCCATTGTTGCAGTGTATCAGCAACCTGATTACTACCCCCTTGCAAGGAACAGTTTCGAGAGTGTGAGAATCTTCCTTCGTACTGACACCGGAGAACCTCTGCATTTTAAATTCGGTAAAGTTTTAGTCAAGTTACATTTCCGCCATGAGGGTTAAATTCGTTCCCCCTTCTGCAGATGCCTACGTGAGCTACTACAAGAGCCAAACGGGGAAGGGTGTGTTCCGTGGTCCTCGTTATCAGAGAGGCGATGGGCTAGGAAGCATCTTTGCCACTATTGGACGTTTCATCAGCCCTCTCGTACGACCTGCGCTGGCTACCCTACGTAAGGGAGGGCTACGGTTCGTTTCAGAGATGTCCCAGGGACAAAATTTCAAATCTGCAGCCAAAGCGGGACTCCGTGAAGCGGGCGCCGACCTATTACAACGTGCCAGTTCAAAGCTGCAGGGAGGGAAAGGAATAAAACGCCGCCGTCAGCATCCCAAGGTTCATAAAGTGAAGAGACACTGTACTGTGCAGGACGTGTTTTCATCATGAGCATTCAGAAAATTCACGCTGATTCTGGCGACTGTGCCAATTCAGAACTGGATCTGTTTCTGATCCCTCCCACAGTCTCACAATTAGAAAGAGGCTGCTATGTCAATTATTTACCTGTGGCTTCCTTGGAAGGTAATGCTCCACTCGAATTCATCGTGAAGGGAACAGACGATTACATTGATCTGTCCCGATGTCACCTACGTCTCGTCTTGAAAATTGTAAAATCCGATGGTACAGCACCGTCGGAAGTGATTGCTCCCTGCAATCATTTCTTCCACGCCCTCTTCAGCCAGGTAGACGTCTTCCTCAATGATCACCTAGTGAGTGCTTCTCACACCCTGTACCCCTACAGGGCATACCTGGAGACTCTATTGAATTACGGTACCGATGCCACACGAAGCCAGCTCGGCACCTCGCTCTGGTACCTCGACACCCCCGGTAAAATGGAACTGACCAGTCGGGAGAACGAGGGATGGCATCAGCGCAAGGGCTATGTCAAACCAACAGGTATCGAACTCATCTCGTGGATCCACGCTGACCTGTTTAATCAAGATCGTTACCTGCTCAATCAAGTCGATCTGAGACTGCGTTTATTGAGATCCAAACCCGAATTCTGTCTCGTGACAGGTGAAGCGGACCCCTCTTACAAAGTACAGATACACGAAGCCGAATTTTTCGTGCGTAAAGTCAAACCCACTTCGGGTGTCATCCTCGCACACGCTCGCCTGCTGGGTTCGGAGAGTGCCAAGTACCCTCTGCGAAGAACGGATTTACGTATGTTTTCCATTGCTTCGGGACTGACGAGTGTGAACCGTGACAATTTATTTCTAGGTCAGCTCCCCGTACGTCTGGTACTGGGTATGGTGGAAAGCACCAGCCTGAATGGATCGTACGAAAAAAATCCCTTCAACTTCCAACATTTCGACTTAAACTACATCAGCCTTCACATTGACAGCGATCACCAGTCCTACGCACCAGACTTTGCGAATGGGCGCTATCTCCGCTGTTACCAAGGATTATTGGAAGCTGTGGATGCCTGGAAATCCGATAGTGGTATTAACTTATCGCGAAAAGCCTATGGAGAAGGTTTTACATTGTTTGGATTCCAATTGACCCCCGAGCAACGTGAATGCAATCAAGTGTTTTCTTTAATAAAGAGTGGGAGTGTGAGAGTCGAATTAAAGTTTGCCAAGCCGCTATCCGCATCGGTCACTGTGATCCTGTATGCCGAATATCAGAATTTGCTGGAAATCCCATTGGATCGTAAAGTCCTGTTTGACTACAGCTCATGAATACCTATCAACTAGAATCCATCCTTTCGATGTTACCCACAAGTCTCGGAGTGTTCCCCCGTGACAGACTACCTAGCAGAATCACCCAATCAGAAGCCTTGTTTATCTACAATACCGATCCGTCCTCCATGCCTGGAGCCCACTGGATAGCAGTTTACAAGAAAGGAATGCACGTGGATCACTTTGACCCCTTAGGTACGAGTCCCGATGTCGCCATGCAAGAATACTACAGTCGACTAGGCATACGTCACGTCTTACATCCTTCAATACCTCTGCAGAATCCCCTGGGAGACACTTGCGGTGCTCACTGTCTGTATTTCCTGTTTAAAAGAGCGTGTGGTTCGACTCTTCCCACAGTACTGCATCGTGATTACACGTGTCGAGTAGACTTTAACGACTGCATGGTGTTGCGATGGCTCTCCGAACTCCTTCGAATATTATAATTGCTGCTCCTTCACAGTGTGGAAAGACGACTTTCACTCTGAAACTCATCAGAGAAGCAGCTCAAGTATTCGAACCCCCACCCCAACGTGTCGTTTACTGCTACGGGGAGTGGCAGCCTGCCTTTGAACCCTTCAAGAAAACGGTGGAATTTTATGAAGGACTACCTACGGATCTGGAATTTGATCCCCTCAGACCTACACTTCTGGTACTGGATGACTTGATGGAACAGTCTGTAGCCAGCGAACGCATATCACAATTGTTTATTCGTGGTGGTCATCATAAAAATATCACGATTGTCCTGATATTACAAAATCTGTTTTTAAAGGGAAGACATTCGAGGACTATATCGCTCAATGCTCACTACATGTTTTTATTTCGCAACTGTCGGGATGCTTCACAAATAACTCACCTGGCGAGACAAGTATACCCCCATCAATCTAAACTCCTGACGGATGCTTATAGGTTAGCTACACAAGCAACCTGTGGCTATTTGTGTGTTGACCTTCATCCCAGAACGTTAGATACTGAAAGGCTCCGTGCAAAGATTCTTCCATCAGAAGAACCCGAAATACTTTACGTTCCAAATGAAAGTTAAATCTCAAGGCCCGTTCCTTCAGTGCTTGCCAAAG
This sequence comes from Ryuthela nishihirai, assembly GCA_038380435.1. Taxonomy (NCBI): domain Eukaryota; kingdom Metazoa; phylum Arthropoda; class Arachnida; order Araneae; family Heptathelidae; genus Ryuthela; species Ryuthela nishihirai. The sequence goes on from JAWZYU010000004.1 coordinate 14,456,041, forward strand.
CTAGGGGGAAAGCAGCGTGCAGCTCTGATGAAGCACATCTCCGACCCCCAGATGTATGCTCTATGTGAAGTGTGTTCCAATTTCTTAAAAGGCAATATACCTGTCTCCCATCGAGTATTAAAGAATTTACGTCAGCACAAGACGGTCATAAGGAGTCTAGCATCCAAACGTGCATCTTTACGCCACAAGAAGCATCTCCTGCAGCGTGGTTCAGGGTTCATTATACCACTATTGACTGCTGCCCTCCCCCTGCTGGTATCGTTATTTAGAAAAAAATGATTTCAGTGAAAGCAGTGCAGAGGAGAAACATAAGAAAAAAAGTGTGCGATTTAGACTCAGAGATGAAGAAAATATTAGAGTCTGGTGATGCTGACGATAAGTCTGAAAAATATCTGACTGCTTTGAAAAATTATTTGTTATTCTCAAAACAGCTTGACACTCCACAGGAAGTAAAAGTCAACATTCCCAGAAATCATATAGCTGAAGAGCGGCCCCCAAAAGACATTGCTGTTCCCATCCGACGTAAGAAAAGAAAATTATCCGAGTGGACGGCGTATTGAAAATATCTGTAAAAAACTTTCCAAGACTTGTGTGCTTCAAGACTTGTGTTAAAAAACCATGTATTAAAAATCTGTATCCAATAAAAGAGAAAATATCTGTAAAAAAAAAAAACTTTCCAAGACTTGTGTGCTTGAAGACTTGTGTTAAAAAACCATGTATTAAAAATCTGTATCCAATAAAAGAAAGTAAAACTGATAATTTGCCTTTTGCCATTTTTATGTCTCTTCCCATTCAATGTTTTCACACTGATGGTTCATTCAATGTTTGACATCCGGAAGTGATCTGCATGACTGGGCGCGGTTGTACGAGTGCTGCTACACTCGGGAGTACAGCAGAGGGCGTTAGTGTCGATGGGCTGGGAAATGAGAATGCTGCTGCAGCAGCGAGACTTGGAGGGGAGCAGCGCATTGTGCAGATCACTGATAAGACTTACGGAGCACCTGAAAAACAAAGTTACCTCTTGCTTTCTCCCACCATAGTGTCTTCCAGTTCTGAGAAATAAAGAGACGGTTTTTTGAAACCTTTTTTATTAAAAAATTTACATGACAGATCCACTGTTGCTTTCACATGACATATCCACTGTTGGTTTCACATATACAATGCTGGACAGTAACATATTGTAGGTTTCAAAAATACAAGTTTCAAAAACTGCTGACGACGCCGAGTGCAAGGACATTACGCATGATAAATTAAAGTCCGCTAAGGACACTGAAATAATAATAATAATTAAAGTCCCCTAAGGACACTGAAATAATTAAAGTAGGAACATTGAAATATTTAAAGTCCACTAAGGATACTGAAATAATTTAAAAAAGGTCCATTAAGATCCATTAAGGATATTGAAATAAAAGGCGTACAGTGAAATAATAAATAAAGGTGTAATAAATAAAGATGTAATAAATAAGTTGAAAACTGTACAATGTAATAAAGGTGTAATATGAAATAAATAAGTTGAAAACTGTACAATGAAATAAAGGTGTAATATGAAATAAATAAGTTGAAAACTGTACAATGAAATAAAGGTGTAATATAAAATAAATAAAGGTGTAATATGCAATAAATAAGTTGAAAACTGTACAATGAAATAAATAAAGGTGTAATATGAAATAAATAAGTTGAAAACTGTACATTTACTCATCCATGAGTTGGATAAGGGTATCCAGGCCCAGGTCATTGTAACCATAAGGTACAGTGAGAGTTGAACCCGGGCTGAGATACCGCTTATCTAGGTTAGCCTTAAACCTTTTCACCATGGGCTTATTCGTAAGTGACCCATCCACTTTATTACGAATTACATTGAAAGGGACTTCGAAGGTCTCACTGGTTGGGGAGTTCCCTAGCACCATGGATTTCAGTAGTTCAAAATTGTATGTGCACCGGTTTTTCTTCGTGAGTGATATGCCCTTGGCACGAAGAATTTCATCCCCGTTGCTCAGCCGAAGGGCATAACTTTTGGCTCCGGCGCTGACATAGTCAGTGATGTGTACACCGGAGCCGTACTTTGAAGAAATTTCATCTACGAGACCTCCGAGAAAGGGATGTTGTGGTGGTGTGTAGGTGTCGCGAGGAGACGTTGTATAAATTACTGAATCCGTGTCCGAATACATTGCACGACTATCTAATTTTGATAGAAGCTCGTACAGTTTTAGTCGGGCGTGACTCGTCACCATTGCGGCGAGAATCAGGCTTCCACGGGTGTTCGCTGGAGTGGCAGACTCCGCCGGCTTGTGCGTGACAAGCACGGCCTGATCACTGATAACAGCGACGTCAGTGATGACTAGCGATGCGTCCGTCAAGAGTTCCATGTACTTGACAGGACAACTCACAATGGTCGTCTGGGTTCGACTCATGTTCTGCGCATGCTTCCCCCATGACGAATTAAGCGAGACCTTGGAAAGTGTACGCTTAAGGTTGTTTTTTTCAACTTCCGAGGGGAGGATCCGAACCCCCTCCGCCTGGAAGAAGGCCTCACAGAAGGCTTCCTTTTGCTCCTCGGTCTGCACGTCAGGGGGAAACCCGGAGTAGCGCTGCTTCAGCCCCAGAAAAGTATCTATGTACCCAGCATAGACACCTCCCTTTTTTGTTGCGGGATCGTATTGCAGGATGGTATTGAAATGCCACACGTCGTGGAATTGAAGAAGTTTGTATCCAGCACGCATCGCAGCGTAAATTTCGAACGTTGGCCAAGATCCTGTCAATGCGCGCTGGTTCACGGTGTGCTGACAAGGGGGTGCCAGCTGACCATCCGCACAGATCCTGCAAAGGGGGAAAAGCAGCTTCCCATTACACCTGTAGGGCAGTACAGGGATGAACAAATCGTCGGGGGGTAACAGTGTGGCGTGTGCAATGCCAAAATAGTGGTCGAGGTCCGTGGCGAAATCGGAGGTGATCCGAACCGGGTGACCTTTACCGAATGGAGCCTTCTTGCAAACATAAGGGTACAGGCTGTTGTAATCAACGTAGTTAAGGCTGCATCCTAGGTCTGCCGATGCAAAGATCGAAAACACCTCCACGCGCCCTCCGTAGAGGTAGTCACGGGCCCCTATACGCCTGATAGGCTCGACGGATTTATAAATTAATGCGACGGGTGGGTTTTTGCGCATCAACTCGTCGAATTCGTGCTCCCACATGATTTTGCATGTGTACCCGTTCATCAGCACTTTCAAGGTCTCAAGACGATCCATGGTCTGGGTGTTTAGCAGACCAAATGGCTTTCTCGTGCGCTGATCTATTTTTCCAGGGTTGAAACATTTCAAGCAGTGATGATAGTAACACTCTAAAAATTCGTAATAACAACGGGTACTGTGGCACACGCCGTCTAATTTGTACTGCCCTATCTTATACTCACCTCTGGGTGATCGCGCAGTTTGAATTACGATATTGTCCTTGGAAGCCTCATACTCTAACCATGCGAGAGCTTTCAAGGACTGCCGGTCGTTACTCGCCGAATACCCTTGGGCGGGACACACACCGAGGGTATTCTTTTGCAGAAACTTCCCACGGAAAATTCGAAGACAAGCACCGGCAATAGTCAGGTCACGTGCAAATGGGTCTACGCCTGTGAGATTTAAAAATTCCTCACGGAAAGCTTGGGCGCCTCGCCGCAACAACTCTGTATCTGCCTTGCAGTAATACAGAAGCTGCTGTTGAAAATCCCAGGGTTCAAGGCTTGCTGCGGCATACCACTCGTTGAATGCTGACAGAGTTTCAGGCTCCATGTCTTCCGGCTGGAAAAAAAGCCGATCAGGGATGGGTCCTGCATATTGTAGATTTTCCTCCTTCACGAATTTAAAGGGGAAAAAGCCTTTCACCGTCTCCAAGTTGAAGGTCTTCGTGAATGATCGAAGAGGAGCCTGAATAAAGGACAACGTGTCGATGAACCTTATTTTAAGGCCAGGTAAAAAGATACCTAAAATCTTGGATCCATCAAACACGAGATCCGGTTTTAAAAATTTTCTGTACAGATAACTAATGATGAACATGCCATCAAAGCCTTTCAGATTATGTGCGAGGACTGTGGCGTCCTTGAATCTTTGAACTCCGGGACGTTCTTCGGCGAGAATCCAATCCATAAAGGCGTCCGTTTCCGGGAATGAAGCATAGACCCACTCGTCGTCCACTTGGTATGTGACCACACATAGTATCGGTTTTAGCAACCCGTCGGCACACTGCACAGTCTCTACGTCAAAGTAGAGGTAAGTCTGACCGACAGGGTCAATTTTGCAGGGCTCGACGAATTTTAAGGTGTCAGCCTTGCAAACGTGCTTTTTCAGGGGATCGTAAATGCTAATGCACTTAACACAGCGATGCCGTGTCTGACATGCCTTCAGCAGGTGCGCCTGAAAGCATTCAGCCCCGCGCAAATACACACAGCATACCGTGCAAAGCAACAGCTCCCCTGTATGAAGTACATCGACTGACAGGCACCTGTTGCAGGTTCCCTTGCAAACGTGCCCCTCTGTATTTAACCCCTTTAGACACTTATGGCAGAACTGCCTAACCCCGAAAAACCCTGATGGTTTGGTAATCACGTCGTAATGCCCTGCACTAAACAACAAATAAATGTTGTCCCCACCTTCGGGACCAATGAAGATGGGAAGGAAGGCGTCGTCAGCAGAATACACAACAATCCTGAACTGTGTCAGGTGAGCTTGGAAGAGACGTACTTCCGGGAGTCCACAAGGACCCTCGGGAATACCCGCATCCTGGTGAAGTTGGCGAGCTAGATCTGCCTGTTGTGTGCAGCGATAATCGCTGATTCGCACATAAACATTTGTCAGACCTTTATTTTTTAAGCAAAGCTCTCGTGCGACGACGAGAGCTCTTGCTAGACAGAGGTTGTCACGATTTACAATTTTTGTGACAGCCTTCTTATTGTTGATGAAAGACTGGACGTCAGCGATACGACGAGTCTCGGGACCTGTGCGCCTACCATCACCACCGCTACCGACCCGGTCCAGGTTGGCACAAACGAAGTCAAACTCCAGATCGCTCCCGGGACCGAGAGACTCATTTGACTGCACTACTTTGTCTAGTGCAGCCATGAATCTCTCCCCCGTCAGGGCATTACGCCGAATTAGGGCCAAGTTGACGGGGTTTTTCAAATCCCGGGAGCGTAAACATAGTCGAACATGGCTATACTCCCCTGTGGGGACGACGTCAGCCAACATTTTCTCGTGCAGGTCGTGTAGGACCGGGAGGAAATTGTGTGGTTCCACATTCTCCATACCTCCAAGTCGCACACTTGTAGAGACGAAATCTGTCTTGAATTTTTTCGAGTTGTACCGCCGAGTATGCAACACTGTGAAGTGGGGAGACTCTGTAGAGCTGACAGGAACGTTGGAGAATCCACTGACAGGAACGTTGGAGAATGCGGACCTAGAAAGTTAATTTATTTTTCAGAATATGCAGTACTTTACATGTTTTTTTATCTTAGAACAGAAAATGAAAAACCAATATGCTTCAGTTTGCTAACTTGATCAAAAAAATCTAATATTTAACTAAAGTTTGAAAATTATCGTTTAGAATAAAATGACAGGGTAGAAACAAATATAAAAATCTATATTGAACAGTTGTAATAAAAACACGCTTGACTAGCTTGATCAAAAAATCTAATATTTAACTAAAGTTTGAAAATTATCGTTTAGAATAAAAAAAGTAAAATGACTTTACATGGTAGAGAAATCTATATTGAACTGAACAGTTGTAATAAAAGCACACTTTGCTAGCTTGATCAAAAAAAAAAATCTAACTAAAGTTTGAAAATTATCATTTAGAATGACTTTACTAGTTAGAAACAAATCTATATTGAACAGTTGTAGTAAAAGCACACTTGACTAGCTTGATCAAAAAATCTAACTAAAGTTTGAAAATTATCGTTTAGAACAAAAAAAAAGTAAAATGACAGGGTCGAAACAAATAAAAAAATCTATATTGAACTGAACAGTTGTAATAAAAGCACACTTGACTAGCTTGATCAAAAAATCTAATATTTAACTAAAGTTTGAAAATTATCGTTTAGAATAAAAAAAGTAAAATGACTTTACATGGTAGAGAAATTTATATTGAACTGAACAGTTGTAATAAAAGCACACTTTGCTAGCTTGATCAAAAAAAAAAATCTAACTAAAGTTTGAAAATTATCATTTAGAATGACTTTACTAGTTAGAAACAAATATAAAAATCTATATTGAACTGAACAGTTGTAAAAAAGCACACTTGACTAGCTTGATCAAAAAATCTAATATTTAACTAAAGTTTGAAAATTATCGTTTAGAATAAAATGACAGGGTAGAAACAAATAAAAAAAAATCTATATTGAACTGAACAGTTGTAAAAAAGCACACTTGACTAGCTTGATCAAAAAAAAAAAATACAAATATAAAACTCTATATTGAACGTTAGTATGTGGTACAGTTGAGCGCCTTAAGGGCAACATTAAATAAAATTACATTTACCTGGTAGCGGTGGAGGCACCAGCGGCGATAGTGAATGGTGTCCTTATGTCGGAGGAGACGGGAACACGAACGCTGGAGGGTCCGGTACCAGCGGCGATAGTGAATGGTGTCCTTATGCCGGTGGAGACGGGAACACGAACGCTCGAGGGTCCGGCACCAGCGGCGATAGTGAATGGTGTCCTTATGTCGGAGGAGACGGGAACACGAACGCTGGAGGGTCCGGTACCAGCGGCGATAGTGAATGGTGTCCTTATGCCGGTGGAGACGGGAACACGAACGCTGGAGGGTCCGGTACCAGTGGAAGGGATAGACCTGGATAGATAATTTAGTCTCAGAATATGCAGTACTTTACACGTTTTTATCTTAGAACAGAAAATGAAAAACCAATATGCTTCAGTTTGCTAACTTGATCAAAAACTAAGTAACTAAAGTTTGAAAATTATCATTTAGACTAAAATGATTTTACTAGTTAGAAAAATCTATATTGAACAGTTGTAGTAAAAGCACACTTGACTAGCATGAGCAGAAAACTAACTAAAGTTTGAAAATTATCATTTAGAATAAAAAAAAAAAAGTAAAATGGTTTTACAAGGGTAGAAAACAAATACATTGAACAGTTGTAATAAAAGCATAGTTTACTAGCTTGAGCAAAAAATCTAACTAAAGTTTGAAAATTAACATTTATAGAATAAAATGACAGGGTAAAAACAAATATAAAACTCTATATTGTACGTTAGTAAGTGATTCAATTGAGCGCCTTAAGGGCAATATTAAATAAAATTTCATTTACCTGGTTGCAGTTGAAGGTACGACGGGGACGTAGGGATTTCCCATACCCGCTGCGACAGTGGATTGACGACGCTTCTTGAGGGAAAGTTTCGATGTCCTTTGCCTTAATTCCCTGCCACCTTGTTGGAGTATGCAAAGGCGCTTCGACTGTTCAGGAAGCTCAGGTGTAGGAGGTCTTTTGGCTGCCGCCTCTAGAGTGCGCACTGCCGTGAGTAGCTCTTCAAAGCAGTCGGCATCAGTGGAAGGACCAGCATCAGACCTGGATAGATAATTTAGTCTCAGAATATGCAGTACTTTACATGTTTTTTTTAACTTAGAACAGTTATGTTGTAATAAAGGCACACTTTACTAGCTTGATCAAAAAATCTAATATTTAACTAAAGTTTGAAAAATTATCGTTTTAGAATAAAATGACAGGGTAGAAACAAATATAAAAATCTATATTGAACAGTTGTAATAAAAACACGCTTGACTAGCTTGATCAAAAAAAAAAAAAATCTAACTAAAGTTTGAAAATTATCGTTTAGAATAAAATGACAGGGTAGAAACAAATAAAAAAATCTATATTGAACAGTTGTAAAAAAGCACACTTGACTAGCTTGATCAAAAAATCTAACTAAAGTTTGAAAATTATCGTTTAGAATAAAATGACAGGGTAGAAACAAATAAAAAAAAAATCTATATTGAACAGTTGTAGTAAAAGCACACTTGACTAGCTTGATCAAAAAAAAAAATCTAACTAAAGTTTGAAAATTATCATTTAGAATGACTTTACTAGTTAGAAACAAATATAAAAATCTATATTGAACAGTTGTAGTAAAAGCACACTTGACTAGCTTGATCAAAAAATCTAACTAAAGTTTGAAAATTATCGTTTAGAATAAAATGACAGGGTAGAAACAAATAAAAAAAAAAATCTATATTGAACTGAACAGTTGTAATAAAAGCACACTTTGCTAGCTTGATCAACAAAATATAACTAAAGTTTGAAAATTATCATTTAGAATGACTTTACTAGTTAGAAACAAATATAAAAATCTATATTGTACGTTAGTAGGTGATTCAGTTGAGCAACTTAAGGACAATATTAAATAAAATTTCATTTACCTGGTATCAGTTGAAGATCCAGCACAGGAAAATTCTCGCATAGTGGACATCTCAGGTAGAGAAGAGGATCGACGAGCTAGCAGGTAGAGAAGGAGAGCGAGCAGGGTTGACAGGTCGCAAACTGACAGATGAAGAACACAGTGACAGTCGCTGAGAAATCGGTGTTTATATACACCCTCCCCCACTGGACTTTGACCGTTGTGCAATGTGGATTCTAGGAATCATCTATTTTTAAACCTTATCAGTGTCAAATGCAGACACAGTGAAGCGCTGGACATTTGACCTTCCAGCTGATAAAGGATTGCACCATATCGTGTGATGTGGCGAAAGTGCTGTTGCTACCCCACTAATAAGCGATCTGAAGGATGTCTACAGGAAACGTACGATTTCCGATACACCGATAACGGACTTTGTAAACTTTTAGGCTGGTGAACGTCTAAAGCTAGATCTTATATACAAGTCCTACGAATAATTTAAACCAAATTTTATTAATTTTTCTGTGGAACAGTTACTGTGTCATTCTTCTAGTAAAATACGTGAACCTTGGATCCGATGAGGCTTTTCCCCGAAATTAACGTGGAGGTACGCTAGCGATAGAATGATTTTTTTCCCCCCGATTAAACCGATTTATTACGAGCGCTGGATGATTTTAATAAAGGTAAGTGAGAGTTTTTATTTACTAAGGGATCGATTAACGGGGTTGGAAAAAATAAATACCAGAGTTTTAATAAAAGGGAATCGTTTAGCAGTCCTGGCAAAATGAACACCAAAAGATTTTTAATAGAGGTAACTTTTAATAGAAAGGGTTTTAATTAATAAGAATACAACTTTGCGAGTTGATTTTTACAATTGAGACTTGTGTCATCCTTTTCTGTGGAATTATTCTGAGACTTGTAATCCGAGGGGGCCTTAAAATATAGGTAGGGCTTAAAATATAGGTCAACCAGGTGGTCTGCAAGTGGAGGATTTAAAATATAAGTCAACCATTGGGGGGGGGGTCTGAAATAAAGAAAAATCGAGACTGCTCGAGAAGGAGGACTTAAAATTAGAGTTAAAATAAGGATTTTTTTTTTTTTTTTTGGGAAAATAGTGTTCCTCATAGGCACTAGATAGCGCCAGGGGTTAAAAGGGGAGGAATTTTTAATTATGTATTATTAATTATGAATTATGAATTATTAATACCGTGACAGTTGCAACGCCAGGGTCAATTTCCTGTTGATTGCAATATAAGGGTCAAAGTTCAGAAGGCAACGTGGCCCAGCACAGGTCAATTTCCGGTCGATTGCGACATAGGGGGTCCAAGTCAAGAAGGCAACGTGGACGATTGCGACATAGGGGGGGAAAGCACTGTGCAAAGGGGGAACGGTAGGTTGGTAATAAACTACTCCGGCCACTGAATTAGAAACCTTTATTCAATACCGAGTTAGACCTTCTTTAGCCCGAATTACAGCAAGTATGCGGTTTGGCATAGATTCCACAAGGTGTTGGAGTGCCTTTACATCTCCAGCATACCAGGCGTTCATCAGACAGTCCTTTAACTGACTCGGATTTGACAGAAGAGGATTTGCTCCCGGATCTGTTTTCCTAATATGTCCCATACATTCTTAATGGGGTTTAGATCTTGGCTTTGTGGTGGCCAGGGAAGATTGTGGAAGTCGCTGTCATGTTCGCTGAATCAGTGATGAACACGTCTTGCACAATGGACAGCAGCATTGTCATCCATGAAACAGCCGTCACTGCTAGATAAAAAGTGAACATTGCAGGATGGACTTGATCAGCAACAATGTTCAGATAACCCTTGGAGGACACCCGACCTTCCAGAAATATCAAGGGATCCGTTACGTACCAACAGAATGTGCCCCACACCATTGACACCGCCTCCAGAACCTTAAGTTTTATTTACAAGGCAAGCTGTCCTTTGCTTCATGGGGCTCCCACCAAACTCTCTGCCTACCGTCGGTAAAGATCGAGGTGTACCGCGACTCGTCGGACCACATGATTTTTTTCAGTCTTCCAGTATCCAGTCACGGTGTCCTGACACTACTGTAGACGAACTTTCCATTTCTTCACTGAAATCAGTGGTTTCCGTATAGTCATGCGACTGCTAATACCGATCCTCTTCAATTCCATGCGCATAGTCCGCTGAGATGTGGGTCGGTAACAGCCTTCATTGAATGCTTCGGTCAAATGCTGCAATACAGGAAGTCCTTTTTCTCCGTATAAGCCTTTTCAGACGACGGCGATCTCGTACCTGCCAGATTGTCGTCGCGCCACACTTAGGCCTCTTAGACAAGAAATATGGGTTATTTTTCCACTAATTAAAAACCCGAGATATCTCACCTTTTGAGAAACCAGTCAACTCTGTTTTTCAAATCCTGGACGGACTTTCAGACGGGACTCACTTTATCGAACCTCGAAAGATCTTTCGTTTTTCCCATTGTGAACAACACTACGGGCGGGCGATTACTGATGAGCAGCAGTCTTAAATAGTTGCCTAGATCAAGTTATGATGTACGTGAATAGGTATTTTGCATATACAATGCGCAAGTGACTACGTACATCTGCATAAAGGTTTCGAATTCAGTGGCTGGTGTGTGCATTTATAACTACAACAAAACTATATCATTGAGCAAGAATGTAATTGATAATGCAAATTTGATATTAATTAAATATTTAAAATTCTTATTTATTGACCAAATTTTAAACTTTTTAAGGAACTGATTATCCCAAAAATTTTAAGATCAAATGTCTTGGAATGGCTTTAAAATATCTACTACCTAAATAAATATAATAACTTTCTGTGTTAATGTTCTATATACCACAACATTGTGTAACAATAATTGATTTGATAACCTTGTATTATTTTCAAATTTTCTAATTTCTAGTTGTCTCCAAGTTTTTTTATATGTTTGATCACTTGGAATATGTATAATTGGGCATTTTATATATTAATTTACAGTAAGAATATGTAAATTTTAATAAATTCCACCGACGTGATCAAATTTCCTCAAATTCGTCGTTGTCCTGATAAGATAATTTTGAGCATATTGTAATGCCTTAATTTAGGACAGACAAGCACCATTCCATTATATCTAGATTTTCACGCATTTCTCAAAACCTTTTTAAAGACTTATGAAACGGAAATGAAAATGTTATACAGCAATTGAAATCTATTCTGTTTCTTTCCTTTTCTACCGTTTTTTTTTTTGGATCAATAAAACTTCAACCCCTCCCCCCAGCCTTTTTTTTTCTATATCCGGGGTTGGCTTTAGTGGTACCTTATTAATCAATTGGTACTTTATTAATAAATATAAAATTTTAAGTGAGATTCATAACAGACTGTCTCACAAGATATGCATGAGGATTCTAAAAAGAAGAATGCAAATGGTTGCAAATGGTGAACTGTAACAAGCTATACAAAGAGGAAAGAGCGGGTAATAAATTGCATTTTTTTATGATGGTGAATTGCAAGCAAGAAAAGTAAAAAAAAAATATTGAAAAAGCAGGACAAGTTTTAAATACTAATCATTTATTATAGTATTACATATATTATGAATACTGACATTTTGTAATCGCTATGTGTCATCTCTAAATTATAAAGGGATTAATAAGGCTTTTATCTGGTATTTGCTTACAGGTATAACAATGTTAATTAACATACTAACCTTCCTCATTTTTCTCGATGTAAAAGCAGGAGTAATTATAGTTCGAACACGTTTCCAATCATCCCCGTTGAGAGCTATCACCATATTATTTAGCAAGTTATCTCCTATGTCAAATACCTTAAAAGAACGTTAAAAAATTGATAAATGAAATTCTTCATAAATGAATATACGAATATTATTTGCATGATTGAATTACTAAAAAATGTGAAATCTAAATTAACCTTGTTTAATGTAGAACATATATTTTTCTGAAAGCTAACTTATGTTTCTACCTCTTAAAAATATAAAAGTTGTACAGTCATATATTCCAAGTTAAATTTTTGCAACACGTTCACACGAGGAATGGAAATCTCCCAGGATGAAGCAAATTCGGTCGGATTCAAATATTTGCTTTCACGAACAATTTTTGTCTCTGAGCAGATACTTAAAATTCGGACATTTTTATTTTCGTCAGTTTGATCCTCAGATAAACATGTTAATAACATTGCGGTGTTTTTATTAGCTACCTTTCACTCTTTTGTAAACTGTTCTAGGGACATCGGATATCCAATTTGTATATCTTTGTCGTTTTCTTGTTAGGATATTTTGGAAGGTCCTCACAAAGGTTTCGCCTCATTTTGCAGACAAGAGTAGAAACCTTTTGGAAAGGAAAACACCAAATAATTTCGATGAGCCTCCCCCCTCCTCACTTTTCCAAATAACGTATATAAAGTACAATTTTTTTTAATTTCAGTTTTATTTTTCTGTAATTACCAACTGGGAACTACAATATTTTAATAAAAAATATTTTAAGTTTTCCTTAATATTTTAAAAATGTTAAATTAACTGTGTTGCTTTAATAAATGACATAAAATATCAAAACTATTATTCTGGTTGCAAGTAACGCGAAATTGTGCGATATGATCGTGCTCGCGAGCCCTATTTATTTATTAAACATCACTACATCTGAGCCATTCGGTTCGACTTGAACCAATTTCCTAATGAATTATTGAATGGAACAAATAAAATATTCAAAGTTTAAATACATTAAATTTATAAAATACATACATTATATAAACAATTAAAGTTGATTATATATTGGTAAACTTATTAGAAATTGGATTATAAACTGAAAACATTTTTCTCTGGGTTTTATTTCTGGATGATTCAGTATGTTTTTTATATTTATGTCTTCAATGTTTAATGATTTTAAATTATGAAATAATATATTCCTTTGTTGTTTTCATTTTTCACAATTCAATATTAAATGATTTATTTTTTCTGGTATTTTACAAAGGTCACATTTTGGTGATTTTGATTTTTTAATTCTGTATATAAAATAATTTAATCCAATATTTCCTGTTCTGAGTTCATAAATTAAGAGGATATTTTTCCTTCCCATGTTTATATTTCTTATTATTGAAGTTTGTCGGTCTAATTCATTCTGAAGCAATTTTGAATTGGTGCATAAACATTAATGTAGTTATTTAGTTGTTGCTTTTCTTCTTCTTTTATTAGCTTTTTGGCTTCATAATAAAAATAATAAGTGTTTGCAATTATTTCTAAAGTAGCTGCATCCTTGGCCATTTTGTCAACAAATTCGTTATTTGTAATCTAACAATGACTTGGTAGCTATTGTAGAGTAAATACATTTCTGTTTTCTATGTAGTTTTGGGTGAGAAGTGTGTAAAAATCAATGATATAGGCCAGTGATTCCCAACCTTTTCTGGACCATCGCCCCCTTTAGAAGAGAACAAAAATTTCAACGCCCCCCTAGTCCATAATAGTTAATTTTATATGAAATATTAAAATATTGTTGCATATTATCTGTACCTAATTTATCTGTTTATTTATCTATTAAAAATCATAAAGCAGAAATTAATAAAACGACAACCAAATGTACAATAAAATTGTTTATTAAAATTTTAGAAATAAACACAGAATCAATAAGAAATAAAAAATAGTGAGATAAACACAAAATTAATAATAAATAAAAAATTAATGAGATGGTTGAGGCTGGTGGAGTGTTAACAATTTGTTAATGTCGGGTTGCAATTTCGTTAACATCAATCACAGATCGCCACGTTCAGTGATGTGTAGTCTGTTCCTCTTCTTTGACAGTAAATTAGCTACTGCACTGAATCCACGCTCAGCCATATAGTACGAAGGAAATGCGATTAAAAACTTCTGTACTTTTGCCCACAATCCAGGGTAGAGAACTGGTATTGATTTTTGAAGCCAGAACTCTTGGTATCCATGTTTGAATTTTACTTTGAGTGCTTCGTTAGTCGTGAGTTCTAAGAGTTCCTCTTCTAAATTTGACGATTCTTCAGTATCTGTGTTTGCGAAAGGATCTAAAACCCAACTCGGTATATTCATGTTTAAAATATCTTGGTCCATGTTGACCGTAAAATCAACATGAAGAACTTCCAAGTGTTGGCAGTAAGTAAGTAAATCTTCCGGTTTTGCAGAGACTGCTGATAATGTGGGAAAGTGGTTGTATTCACCTCTACCTAGATTTCGTTTGAATAGAAGAAGTTTTCCCGCAAAAGCAGCTATGACGGTTTTTGTTTTAATTAAATTCAACTCATCACCTTGCAAATGTAAATTAACTTGATTAAATATTTTAAACAGGTCTGTCAAATAAGTCATTTTTTCATGTCATTTTTTCACGTAATCAGGTTTTCGCGCAATTTTTTGTCTCTGTCTTCAAGAATGTCTAGTACTCAGTCAAATAGATTGAAAAAACGATTCAGACAAACACCTTTAGAGAGCCAACGTACTTCTGTGTGCAGCAGCAAGCGATTGTAATCTTCATCATTTTCATTACAAAGCTTACGAAATAATCGGTCATTCAATGAATTGCTTCTAATCTTACTGATTGCTTTAATAACGTAATGGAGCGACGTATGGAGACGTTCATTCAAATTTTTTGCAACCAAATGCTGACGATGAAAAATACAATGTACAGCGAGTACATTTGGTACTGTTTGTTTCAAATGCGCTATGAAACCCTTATGACGCCCTGTCATTGCTGGAGCACCATCAGTAGCAGCAGACAAAATATTGCAAATAGGAATTTCTTTCTCTTGAAAAAACTTTTGCATGATATTAAATATAGATTCTCCCTTTGTATCAGATTCCAAATTTTTAGCAAATAATAACTCTTCATGAATTTTTTTCTTCTTTTATAAATCGTACGTATGATAAGAGTAGAGCTTCGTTATTTGGTAGAGTTGATTCATCGAGTTGAATGGAAAATTTGCAAGTCTTTAAGTAATCACATAATGATATTGCAACGTCTTTTGCCATTTCATCTATTCTTCTTTGCACCGAATTATTACTGAGAGGAATTTTTTGATGATATCTGACGGTGTCTTATGATGAAGAACAGTTTTTAATATCTCTTTGATTGCCGGCAAAATTAATTCCTCGCCAATTGTGTGTGGTTTTCCTGCTTTTGCAATTAACAATGAAACGTTATATGAGGCTCGTAGTCCATCATCATCTTGTTTAGAAGACGACGCAAAAAGGTTTGACATAGTTGGCTGTTTTAAATATTGCTTTTCCAGTACTTGAAAATAGGATAAATCTTTGTTCTTCTTATCAGCATGCATTTTTTTTAAATGCTCTTGTAGCCTGGAAGGTTTCATAGCTTCATTTGAAAAAACTTTTCGGCAAATTAAACACATAGGTAATGATTGGTTTGTAGGAGAGTACGTAAATCCATATTTCAAATACTCAATACTGTACTGCCGGCATTTCTTTTTAGATGTAGATTCAGACATTTTCAAATACAAATTAACTTCTCAACAGATTTATAGATAGTTATAAAAATAATGTTTATAATGATTTCTAACAGTTATCACTCACGACTATTTATCATGGCGAAGCACATAAAAAAAACAAAACATTCCTAGAGTTATCGCTTTTATAGATTTGATTTTGTGCACGCATTAACTTGTATGTTTGCGATGCCGGAGCACTTGCTCCGTAAACAAGTCATTTCAAGCTCCCATATTCTTGTCGAAACATGTTAAATTGCATGAACCGCGTGTTTGCCTACCAACTTGCAAGAACTTGTCACCGTCAATCTATTCTAAACTAAAACAAATTAGGTATAGATATACCTAATGCTAATTTAAAAATGCTTATTAACGCGACACAATAAGATAATTTACAGAGCTAAATAAAATATTTATTCATAAAAACAGGTATTCTCAAAGTATTTTATTATATTAAAAAAATAATTATAAAAAAATATTAGATATAATAAATATATTATTATTATATTATTATTGCATCAAGGTTGATTTGCCTATCAGGACGTCCAACATAATGTCCAACATAATAAGCCTGACATCAGGCTTATTATGTCTAATCCGATTCATTCCTAAACCGATTCATCAGGCTTATCAGGCCTAATATCAGGCTTATTATGTTGGACACATGTCCAACATAATAAGCCTGATATAGTAGTGCATGTTAAGGTATTGAATGAGATTACAATTATTGAAGTAGGAATAACATCTCAGGATAACCTGCAGACAGTAGAGGTTGAAAAGAAGAGGAAGTATGATCTGCTGGCTAATGAGTTGAGCCTAATTCACAAGTGTAATGTTAATATTATGCCTTATGTTCTGACGTGGGATGGTATTGTAACCACATACCATAAAGCATACTCAAAGCGACTTGGAGTGGGAAAACATATTGAAGCTTATATCCAATCTGTGATCTTGAAGAGAACTTTTGAGAGCATCTCAGTCGACTTCAGACGTACCAGTAAGCTAGTAGGCGGTAGCAGGGAACTTATTGTCCAAGCTGCAGTTGAAAAGCTGTACATGACGGATGAGGTAGTGGATGACCAGAATCACCAGGAAGACACCAGAGAATAGAAGAGATAAAAAGGTTGTCACAGAAAATTCCATTAAATTTATTTATTTATTTGACCGCCCTTCTTGACTGCCTCAACGCCCCCCATTTGCCTCTGGATACGCTACCGGCCCCATGGAAGGCTCTAGCGCCCACTGGGGGGCGGTATCGCCCCCGTTGGGAATCTATGATATAGGCATTAAAATAAAAATTATTTGGGCTCTGGTTTAGTATATTTAAGGCTATATTACAGTCTGATAATACCAAAATATTTTTATTTTTAATTTTTCTGCATCATTGAATTGCAGAAATGATAGCATAAAGTTCTGCATGAAATATTTTATTTTCAAAATTTAAACTCGCGAGCCCTAATGAAAGATGAATTGGTGACACTTTTAACAGGTCTATGAGCACAGTGGTGCCAGCGAGCAACATCTTGCGTATGGATAGTGTAGACTGGTGAAAGATGCAGAACAAAAATTCTGGCAGAATATCCTTTGAGCATTTATGAGAGCTATTACAATACTAGGTACATATTTCATATATATATCTTGGAAAACAGCTTCTTTGCCTTTTTGTCTATTCGCTATTTCATTTCCAAGGGGCCGGTGTCAATTGGTAGGGGCAAGGTTTGTAATCTATAGTTCCCAGGTTCCAGTCGCACCTTGGTCTGCTTTGAGATTGATCTCTGCTAAACGCTAAACCCCACAACCTACCCTCGGTCAGAAAGTGAGCAACAATTGGCTTGGAAACGTCACTGTCCATCGGATGGGACTTAAACCCGGGGCTCCGTGTGCAGGAGAGGCATACCCTTGAACATTCAAGAACACGCTAGATGGCTTTGACGAGATATGTTTCCTAACAACTGGATAGTGGGTCTCTTTTAAAGGGAAGGGATCATGTTCCTTTAAGTTATAGCCAGAGGAAGCTGTATATCGAATTTATTAGCCATTTGATCTAGTAGTTTAAGAGCAGATCTTACCACAGCTTTTTATGGAGGAGAAAGAAACTTTTTTTGTGGTCAAACTCTTAGTTACTCTTAGCTATGATGAGAAGAAGCTGTAAATCGAATCTGATGCTCTAACTCTTACTGTTTAGGAGTTCTTGATCAAACAGACAAAATCTTTCACATAACTTTTCCCATAACAAGTGTGGCATAAAAAAGTAAAGAGACTTCATGTATAACTTAGGAAATACCCCGTCATCAATAAAATGTATTCAGTACTTGTTAGGCTGTGTTTTTCTTTTTCCAACAACCGCTCACATTATCGAATCAGATGAATAGTGTTTGTGTCTGTGTAACATGTGTGTTAATCACCCTTGCCAGAAAATGTGTGATCGGATGCAATGTGTTAATCACTATAATGCTTTTCTCATTCAACGTTATCAATGAAGCGCGTTTTGGCCCAAAATAAAACCAGAACGATGGAACACCCATCCTATTGTCCACAACCATTTTGACGATGTGGAGCACATAACGAGGCCTACGATAGTGCACCTAGAAAAATATCTAAAAATGTTTCGAAACATGGAAGACGAGAATAAAGAACGTTATTAGGTCTAATTGTGAGACTTTGATGGAGTAATCTTTGATTTCTGTAATTTTTCAATAATAAAAGTTTTATTGAAATAAACTTTGATTTTAACTTAAACTTAAGTATAACTTAAGTTTTAGTCTGTTTCCTCTCAAATATTGCACTCAAATGTTTGCTGTCGGAAATCACCCAAGACTTGTGAAATTTATTTCATTTAACATGTTTCCTGTAAAAATAATTTTTATAGGTGACAAAATATTCATATTAGAGTGAAAATATATACATATCGATATCTTTTTGAATAAAAATTTATGATAGGCAGTTAAAATGTAAAACTTTGTTAATTCAAATTTAACAGAATTCAGTTACATTCTTATTCGAGAAATATCGAAAAGTCCTTACCCTTCTGATAGCGAAAGCATTAAAATCTTTCACTAGAATATCTTTTAAAAGATCTGGATCTGCAACAGTCAAAATCGGATTAACACCTTCGAATCCACTGTAAAAAAGGCAAGTAACTGCTATTTCCAATTATATATATATATGTTTAGAAATTTAAAATGCTTGAAAATCTGAGCAGAATTTATAAGTTTTTCATTCGTTATAAAAAGATTTCACAAAAGCAGTATAAATTGCATGTACCTTTTAGAAGCTTCAGGAAGCGGAGTATTTAATAAACAAAGCAGGCAAAACGCTTTGTAAGTAAATTTGAATGATTGTTTGCCTGACGAATTAAGCAATTTCAAGAACATACACTGGTTTTCATAAATTAAGGAAACCTCAGAAAAATCATGATAAACAAAAAACTATATGAATGACTTTAATGAAATTTGATGAAAACATTACAATGCTAATTTCAGAATGGCATAAAATATTTTTGTCAAAAAAATAACACAGGGACGTGTCCAAAAATGAGGTGTCAGAAAGGAGTGGGCAAAGTTCTTTAATAAGGAGTGTGGTCACCCCTTACAGCACTATTGTTCCTTTAAAGCAGTAATAAGTCCCTCTTTGTTTCAGGTGGCGGGTAAAGGGCAGCAACACGTCTCCCTAGAGCATCCGACACATACTAAATCAGGTTTAGATTGGGATATCGAACTGGTCATTCTATGCGCATAATGGTCTCTTGAAGGTATTGTTCCACTAGTCGAGCTCTGTGTGGACGAGCGTTATCGTCTTTTAAGATGAATGTTTCACCTATTGCACCAGCGTAAGGACGTACATAAGGGTCCAGGATGTCATCTCTACACCTTTGAGCATTGAGGTTCCAATTCATCAACACATAGAGATCTATGCGTCCACTTAAGGAATTGCCACCCCAAACACATACGCTACCTCCACTGTCTCTTTGTCTGATGTTGCTGGGATGATAGTGGGTACCTCGTTCTCTCCATATCAAACAATATCCGAAATCACTCTGCAAGCAATATCTGGACTCATCTATGAAGAGTACGGACCTGCATTGCTCTTCTGTCCAGTTAACATGTGTGCGTGCCCAACATAACCACTTTCTCCTGTTATGTGATGCGAGGGGTATACAAATTACTTGCCTTCTAGTGTATACGTAGACCTCCCTCATGAAGTCTTTTGCACACAGCAGAAGTTGATACAATCCTCACAGTGGCTGCTGCAAGAGAGGATCGTAGCTCAGCGGAAGTAGACCTCCTGTTACTTTGTGCTGTTAATCGTAAATATTGGTCTTGTACAGTGGTCGTAACTCTAGCTCTTCCTCGGCTAAAACTCCGAAACGCGGAATCCATGTTAAGAAATTGATTCCACAGTCTATAGGTCACAGGACTCACATTCAGCCATCGTGACACATCTGATTAACTTTGGCCTGCTTCAAGCCGGCCAATAGCTCTCCACCACAGTTTATTTGGCAAATTATGTCTTGATGTCATTCCTACAAAATGGCTGTTTCGAAATTCTTTACTCACATTTACACACAAAATAAAGATCCACTCCAAAACACCCGTTTCTATGCTGCTATCCGATTACGCATATTGACGCAACCTAGAGTAATTTGCATACGATATGATCACTCGGCATTACTTTCTGGTTACATGAAGAAGTTTTGTGAGGAACTGCAATTTTTTGACGAATTATCGCGAATTTAATCATTTTTCCTTAATTTATGGAAACCAGTGTAAAACTAGAGAAAAAATATTTTTCTAGTCGGTAGAGTTTAAGAATGATTACGACAGAGATTTCTTATGTGATAAAAGAATTTCTGACAAAATATCGTTTTAATATTAATAAATATCAAAATTAAAGGTATCAAAAATATCAGGCTTGTACATGTGAAAGAGGAAATCGCAACACCAAGAAGAAATGAAAGCAGAAATATATAAATCGCAGGAGGGCAATCGGCCTTCCGAAATATGCAAATGATCAAAGTTCCGCAGCGAATGAACACGTGACACCCAGCCTAGCAGTGGATAAATACCGGGCGCCCATGAGCTCGTATCATAGCAGGACCGACAGTTAGGTTGGGGTGCACACTGCAAAACTGTTCGGAAAGTACCTTGGAGATGCTGGCGGGACCCTTATGCGCAATTAATGCTTTCTGAAGGAGAGCGAATCGTCGATATGCGAGAGCTCGGGTAGCGCCTTCGAGTGATTGCCGCAAACATGGGGCGCAATGAAATTCACAATCCTTTCACCACAACGACTGTGCGGCAGTGATTTTCAGACCTCTACCGGTACCATGTCTCCACACAATCCATTAGACAATGTTGCATGATCCAGGAATGAGGGAATCTATAGTCCCCAGTTTCGAGTCCCAGCTGGGTCAGCGTTAAGATTTATCTCCGCAAAATTCCCCGTCCTTCCCATGGTCAGTAGGTAGCTTGGAGAGGCCGCCGTCCGTCGGATGTGACGTTAAGCCGTGGCCCCGTGTGCGGGACAGCCATACCCTGTGCACATTAAAGAACACGCTGGATTGCCTAAATGGGAGGCTACCATCTGTCTCCCAACAGCTGTTCCAGTGGATCCCCTTCCCCAACCATTTCTAAGCCTTCGGGGTCCATGTGACCTGGCCATTTAGCCCATGGTGTGCAAAAAAGTACTGCTCAGAGGTAAAACAACCCAAATCCAGGAATAAGGGAGGGACTACCAGTCCGGGATATGCTGTTGCAGTGACATCACTAGTTAGGCCATCTCTGCTGGTCTTGAGCAAGGAAACATTGGACTCCGGAATGGAGGAGAGTTCACACACGAGTCTCGATTCTGTTTCGGCATGCCAGAAGGCTATTTGCCATCTGGCATGCTGAAATTCTGATTCATCGTGCTGATTATCTGACCATTTGCGATCATCAGCACGATATCAGAATCATCAACGACATGATGTCAGAGTCGTCAACGTATTCCATTAGTCACCATAAGGCACCCCACCCTGATATAATGGTATGGGGTGGCATCACATATGGTAGCTGGACACCTCTGCTCCATGTGTCTGGCTCACTTACTGCGAGATGTTGCATTGATGTAATCGTTGATACTGTGGCACAACCCTTCCTTACCACCATGCCTGGATTGATTATGCAGCAGGACAATACCATCCCACACACTGCACACACAACGATGGGCAGGCATGGACATTCTCCCATGGCTGCCATACTTCCCGGACTTGTCACCTATTGAATATGTGTGGGACCTTATGGGTCATGTGAGGGACGTCAGCACACTCCGGTGGTGAACCTGGTAGAGATGCGTGCCCAATTGGATGCCATAAAACATCTGATTGATTGAATGCCGAGACGTCTACAGGCTTATATAAACTCCCGAGGTGGGCCTACTATGTACTGATTAATCTGCAATAAATGCATGTACCTTGCGTTCTCACTCTTCGTTTTTTGATCATTTGAATATCTACCCTCATTGCTCCCGTCAGTTTTCGGCGAATACATCACTTCCTTCACGTGTTGCTATTTCCACTTGAGCAGTGTACGAAAATTTTTCCGTTTTATCGAAAGGAGTGGTTAGAAAATAATGGGTAGCGGAACAGTTTTTAATTTTCAGTCACTTCTATAAACAAAATAAATTTGCAACACAATAACTTTCTGAAACTTCTTGCAATAGAATACACTTGAATCCTTCCAACACATCCACGGAATTTCTGATTAAAATTTGTTATTATTGAAAACGTAATAGAGTTTATTAATAACTACTTACCCGTAAACTCTTCCATACTTTCTATAGTTTTCTAGTTCTAGAACAGGAAGAGGCTGCAAAATAAAGTGCAACGCTGTAATAAACAATTAAGAAATGTTTTCCATTGTGCAGCATATAGTGCCAGTGCATATTGTGCCAATATAATGCTATTTTCCTGCCTTTAGTCGGATTGAGATATGAATTAGGGTTAAAATTTCGAGCCCGACCCCAGGTAGGAAAAACTTTTCTCTGATATATTTTTAAACATACACCGAAGAGCCTAAACATTATGACCATCTGGGTAACATTATGTTGGTCCTTCACGTGCCGCCAAAATAGCTTTTCCCCAGAGAGGCATGGATGCTAAAAGATTTCTAAAGTTGTCTTGTGGTATTACCAAACCTTTACCAGCAGATCCTTTAACTCTTGTAAATTACGTGGTTGAGCCGCTGCAGATCGGATATGCTGTTCCAACACAAACCGCAGATGCTCGATTTGATTGATATCTGGGAAATGTGGAGGCCATGGCAATACCGGGAAGTCATCCTCATGTTCCGTGAACCATTCTCGAACCATCTGGGCAGTGGGGCATGGATAGAAAAAATGGAGTGTTACGTTGATTGGTGGTTCTGTTGCGTAGGATTGCAAAGAGCAAAAGGAAAGGTTCGATCATATTACTTAATAATAAGATATTGTTATATTCTTCTATGCGTAAATTTAGCAAAATAAATTTTGAATAAAACGTAGTGTAAAGTAATGTTATATAACACGAGAGAGATGAGATATGAGTTTGTCAAATCGATGGTTGGTGTTATAGATGTAGAGAGGGGAATAATTTTTTTTAAAGAACTAGATCGTATAGAAATAGTTCGGAACAAAAAGAAAGAATTTGATAATGTGTTGATCCGAACCATCGGTAGAGCTGGTGTTATCATAATTTTCCCTGCCCAATTTACCCACCGCACTACCTGATTTGAACTCCATTAAAAAATTTGTGGTTTGCAGTGGGATGTGGGTATAGTCACCTACTGTAATGTTCTCTACCCTAAAAAACTACAAGCGCAACTGTAACAACAAATGGCTTCTTATCGCACTAAACACTTTCCAAATATTCATGGAAACTTTTCCATATCGAAATCAAGCTATTCTGAAGACACGTGGGGCGGGGGAGTTCTAAGCATTTTTTTAATTGAGAAAAGAGAGAAGAAGATGCATCGTTACACAAAGGAAGGAGACAACCTAGAAGAACTCATGGGCTTGTTCTGATTTCTCATTCAAAATACAAACACATACGTAGGAAAATTCTTGCTGGTTTAATAATCAGTTACGCTAACTAAGACAAGGCATGAGCAACTAGTTAGGTTAAATTGATACTACAGTAATCCCATATTTTTTTTTACCACGCACCATATGTATTTTTATATTAGTATTGTGAAGAAGTTCTCTGATAGTAAATTCAACTAAAAAAACCTATCTCATAATAAATTCACTAGCAATAAAAGAAATCATTCTTAAAATCACTTCAATTAATAATTATTATTGCCGCAAAACTGAAGAATTTCGAATCTCTTATACTTTTAATCAATTATCTGGAGAAGTTGTAAAACGTGAAAAAATTCTAAGATGAGAAAAACATCAAAATAAATAAATAGCTATTACTATGAGTATTCTTTTCTCTATACTTTCGCACATGCTGTTGAACTTTTCCCAGAAAATTCTTCACACAACATATTCTGTCATAGCATTACTGATCGTTAAACTGGCTTAGGAGATAACAGCGAAGTTTAATCAAGATTTAATGCAGGATATTTGCATATGCGAATTATTGAGATTAAAAAGCAGTTTTAAAAATACTCTCTCCTCCATTGAAATTGGCCCACCTAGGAGAAAAGATTACATGCGAACCAAATTAGCTGCAATGGTAGCTATACATATAAAGAAACAATTTTAGAGGTGGGCAATTGTACCAATATTTAACGAGAAAACGAGAGGATATGCCTACGCGGTATAACCGGCACGATTCAAGCATATACACGAGGTAAGACGTTGTGGGAGTCAAACAGGTTGCGAATGTGATGCTGTGTGATATGCAACCATGCTTCATGCACCCTTGATGTAAGCGGCTGAGTGCTGGATGTAACGTACCATCCCATCGTATTCCATATGTATTCGCTGGGCTACAAATATGGTGAACTCTCTGGCCAAGGAAGGAGACCAACATCACAGAGGCACTACAGGGAGACCCAGGCAGCATGTGGCTGTGTATTATCCGGTTGGAAAATGGTGTTAGGTGTGGTGCATAGATATTGCAGAAGCACAGGTTGTAGAATAGTTTCAATTTACCACGTCCCCGTCAAACTGCCATCAGTAAGAACCAGAGGTGTAACTAATGGTTCCACATTATGATTCCAGGTGTCGTTCACATTTTTTCGCTCCTAGATACATGCAATGTGTCGTCTGCCACCTGGCTATCTCCACACATGAATATAACCATCACTGACGCCTAAACGAAAACAGGATTCGTCGCTAAAGACGACATAATGCTCCTCCGGTATTATTCCATATAGAAGATTACTTAACCTTTCCTGTCCAGTGAAATACTTTAGTAATTGGGAACTTATTGAAGACTTAATCTCAACCCTCCCACCCCCCAAGAAAAGAAACTAAATTCTTTACCCACCAAAAAAAATTGTGATACCACTATGAAACTAAATTTTTCCCCTAAACTAAATTCTCTAACGCTACTCGAAACTAAATCTCGAGTATGTGCCTGCAATGGATTGTACACTCAAATTACTGTCATTGTACAAATCACTATATGTTCCATACAACTTTCCACACAAAACGTTCCAAAATCCACAAAAGACTGATAGGATTCATCCTCCGACTGAATTACAGGTTGTTGGTTGGTTGTTTTACCTCTGAACGGCATGTTTTGCACACAATGGGCTAAATGGCCAGGTCACATGGACCCCGAAGGCTCAGAGAAGGTTGGGGAGAGGGAACCTCCTGGAATAGCTGTTGGGAGACAAATGGTAGCCTCCCGTCAAGGCCATCCAGTGTATTCTTTATCGTGCACAGGGTATAACTCTCCCGCACACGGGGCCACGGCTTAACGTTCTATCCGACGGAAGGCAGCCTTTCCGACACCATCGGTTCCCTTACTGGCAGTGAGCAGGGCGGGGAGTTTTGCGGAGATAAATCTCAACGCTGACCCAGCTGGGACTCGAACCTGGGAACTGCAGATTACGAGCCTGGCGCGCTACCGACTGAGTCACCCCGCCCCACTGAATTATAGGAGTTAGCTGAGTTCATACTACCAAAATGCACATATGGCACAGAATTACTCAATAACCTATCAAAAACAAAATTAAAAAGCTGGTCTTACTTGGTGATTCTCGTCAGGGACGACAAAATATAGATCAGGAGTCTTAAAATTAGAACCCTAGCCGTATCAACTGTTAATACAAAATGAACAAAAATACCAACCTTTGTTAGCAATGCAATCACGATTTTAAAATAAGATACAGCTGGTTGATGTATAACTCCTAGGTTCTTCCAATAATTATTATTTCGGTTTAAATACCTGGAAAACAGAAGAAAATCAATAGCGATCATCAAACATTTCATGATTCAAATTTAAATGAAATACATTACAGAGTATTGCCAATTATCAACCGTAATGTAAGGGAAAAAATATCTAAAATCTCTAATAATCTGCAAATAATTTATCATTGTGTTTAAAAGCGTAATACAAAAGTATATATTGTATAATAGAACGACGATTTAAAATTTAAAAAAACCTGTCTTCCTATACGTGTCCTAAAAAGAAGAAAGCAAAATTAAAACATACTATTGATGAAATCGTTTACAACATTAATCCTCATTGTGAGCCTGCAATATGACTCAGATATAATTCTTTGCCGCTTGTGAATGCGCTTTGAGGTTTGTGAAAAAAGGTTTTGGTGGCAATATAAAGGAGAAAATAGGCAGGAAACTCCTTATAGACACAATGGTTTTATGAAATGACAGCAGAGCATCTTTCTGTCAGGCTCCAACTCCCAAAGAGCCGGCGACCATTCCTCACTTCTAATTCTTTAGTTTTAAGACAACTAAGCTTAACAAATGCACCTTACTTTTCACTTAAAATGTAATGTTGAAGTGTAATTTTTTTATAATTAAACGAAGTACAAACAAAAATGACTTCACAAGTGATAATGAATTAAATATTCATTTACGTTGTGGGAAAAAGATAAGTCAGGTTTACACAATTCCCTTAAATGGCAAAAACCTAAATGCTATTCCTTGCCAAAAAAAAGTTGGAACTTGTAGTCTTAAAGGCAACCATAACAAAAAAATCGATTATAGGGCCACATTCCTTAGTGTACTTTACTTAATTGGTTTTCCAGTTTTCTTTACTAAGTGTTTACCGTTAGACTAAATGCATACGAATGCATATTTTTGTAATCGTTTTCAACTTGATAGTAATTCACAAAATTCAACCGGTGGGTGGATGTTGTCTTTCTGCTGAGGTCTCACTTTCCTCACATATCTCCTCTATGGCGTACTAAACTGAGAAGTCTCTGTCAGACCTCTGTAGCAAACAGCTGCATGGAGGTATTAACTATTTTTATTTCACAACATTGTAAAAAAAATTGAAAAGAGGATCCGTGGATTAAAAATTAAATAGAAGGCTCAGCGGCTTCAGACAGATTGAAAAAGCTACGATGCAATACGTTATGGCTGGAAACACTGGAAAATGAAAATTGTTTGCTTGTTTAACAACCAAAACAAATCGGCAGCAGTATTGAATACTTAGGATGAGAGCGACATTCCCAGTTATAAAGCTGAAACCAATTTTCATTTCCGTTTAGAAATCTTCGGCTAAATTCAGCAGAAGAAGAAAAAGTTTCAAATCTGGGTCAGTAATTCTCTTTTATGAACACTTCAAAATATGATATTGATTAGCATACATGACTTACTGATATTAAAATAAATTGTTTTTTACCTCTGAAAAACTCTTTTATGCATACAGTGGACTAAATGGACAGATCAAAAGGGCCCCAAGAGTTCAGAGTTAAATGCGACAACGGGCTGTATTGAACATATTGTTGCGGATTACAAAAATGGATAGCCGCTGAGCGTGAGTATTAAAAGCTATATTTCAAAACCAAATTCAATACAAGGTAAATTGTTACAAAGGAAATATGGATGAAGTATCTTATTAACAAATCAACTATTAACATGCACAAGTCATCAATCTTCCTGCATGAGCACACATCAGCTCTGTGTATTTTACTAAATACTACCTTTTACTTGATTTACCAGGTCACCCGAAGATCTTCACTCGTAAACCAATTCTCGTCCTGTGCTAATAACTTTTCACACACTAGCCGAACAAAAAGACAGTCCGTGTAGACATTCGAAGTTAGCCATAAAAGTTCCCACTTTTATACTTCCGCGTATACACAACACATCAAGTTACTTCTTGATACTTAACGATAAAAGATCCCACTTTTATCCTTCCGCGTATACATAACACATCAAGTTACTTCTTGATACTTAACGCGCACTGTCTCAGAACAGCCCACCGGCCATTTTCGAACTCACCGACCGTTACAACACAACGACCGTTACAATACAAAACGACCGTTAACGCTCCACTCTTCTTCTCCAAATTCTCCCAAAGTTCTTATTCGTTCGCTGAAACTTTGCTTTCGGTTGCCAGATTCTTCTGTCGTAACACTGCCCCCTTCCTAGGTCTTGTTCGTCCCGAACAATTCTGGATTCCGAAGCTTCTTCAGTTCTTCGATGAAACGGGGTCAAATGATCCACGTGAACCACCTTGCACTTTGTAGCTGGACATCGACGAATGCGATATACCACGTCTGTGTCAAAATGAAAGCGAATCTCATTATGACGTAGATTTCTTTTCTGACTGAAGCCTCGTCCACAAACATAATACGTGTAAGGCCTATAGCCCTTGTGAACACGTTTATGTCTCTGCAGGGAGAAGAATCGACTAAGAGTTTTCGTGCAAAACCTGTAAAAAGTTTTCTTCTTTGTCGAAAATTTTCTTCTTTGGATTTTTACTTCTATCAAGAGTAATAAGGAATGAAAGTCATTAGTGACATAAAATCTAGGGAGAAGTTTCATCCTCCAGTCTGACCCTTTTGTCAGTTGACTTTCCCTTAATTCAGAACTGTCGTGATGAACCTTCAGCCATGTTTCACCTGATTCCATTTGATCCCCAAGGTGCTTCACAAATATAATATCAGCTCCATAATTCTTTTTAGCTCTTCGGTCCATCTCCTCCTTCCATACTCTTGCTAGAACTGCAGCTTCTAATCCGACAACCTTACCTGTTTCTCCTGTATAAGTGAAATCAGTGATGTGTCGGGCTGCTAGCAATATTTTTTCTGTTTTACCTTCACATAGCCAGCTTGCAACATCTTCAGATACTCCTTGTTCTATTAACATGTTACGAAACTTGTTCAAAGCATTGCCGTTTTGCAGAACCTTACGGACACGTGATGCTTCATCTACCCTATTATCCGCAATGTTCACAAAACGCAGAAGTTCTCCTAACTCTTCGACGAGCTCTTGCAGTTCCAAGGATCCGTTACCAAGGAAACACTGAACAGCTTCCATCACTTCCAGAGAGTTGTCAACAGAGTTTTCAAGAGGTGAATCCATGTTGCTGATAACAGCTGAACAACTCAAACTCTTCATTCCACGAGCTTGTGATGCTGCAACCATTTTCTTAACTAAATCAACAGCAACATCTTCTGTACTGATGAGATCAATAGCTTCTTTTCCGAATTCAACATCATAAACCAAAGCGCACACTCCTTCAGCCAGCTTTTTGGACACAATTGAGCATCTCATTAGAGGAACGCTATCTACGGTAGCCGTCAGATCCTTGCAGCGGTAAATCTCCTTATCTGTTGGCACCAGCTCCTCTGTCTGTACTACGATGCAACATCCGACGTCTTCCATCATCTGCT
The DNA here is from genome assembly GCA_038380435.1 of Ryuthela nishihirai. Classification (NCBI taxonomy): domain Eukaryota; kingdom Metazoa; phylum Arthropoda; class Arachnida; order Araneae; family Heptathelidae; genus Ryuthela; species Ryuthela nishihirai. The sequence goes on from JAWZYU010000004.1 coordinate 14,485,662, forward strand.
CGATTTTATCTTTAGTGCAGTCGACTGTGAAGCTAGGGATGGATTCCAATTTGTCCAGAGTATCTCCCGTCAATTGGCGAGCACGACCGGAGATCATAGGGACCTTGAGACCTAAAGCAGCAAGTGCAGGAGCCAAGACAAGACTCACTTTGTTGCCGACACCTCCTGTGCTGTTTTTATCTACCATCCGATGGCGCCACTCGGGTCTCCAGCAAAACACATGACCCGAGGAGGTCATATTTGCTGTTTCTTCCGAATTCACTTTCTTGGAGCTCTCATTGTAATTAGCCAGGGAAATATCAGTCATGATTGCCAAATTGTTCATTCTGGAGATCAGCGACGAGTTCTGTAACATGATATTGTCCACTTTAGAGCTCTTGTAGTCGTGATAAAACTTTTCTATATCCTTATAATCTAAATGGTTATAATGTCCAAATCTGCACATTGACTGTTCAGAAAAGAAATTCAGCGTGGCTACGTTGAAATTATCTGAGGGATTCACTTCTCTCTGATCGTAACTCTGAGGCTTAGTTTCATCCAGAAAGTTAGTCTTTGAAGTACTGTCTCTGCCTGAAGCTCCTTTACTAGCATCACCTGTTACGCTTCTAAGCCATTCTTCGGAATTCTTCTTTCTTAAATCCCCACTTTCTATAAACGATTCAAGTGTGGCTATATGCTTCGGAAAAATCTCTCCGACTTCCCCGGTAACGTCGAATGGCACTTTGTATCTATGATGAATGGACGCCTCTTCTTTACCCGGACCACTCTGCGAAACGTAAACTCTGTTTCGTTCCCCCTCATTACCACTCGTTACTCTGCCTTTGCGATAAATGTCCATGACACATTTTGCTGACGGCGAGGAATAGAATACCTTTCGTGCGGATCTCTCTTCAGATCGTGCCAGACTTGTATACCTAGGTATTTTGAAGTGCAAAGCGTACTGTATAGTCTCACAGCTCTCTGATCTGTGTGATTGTTCCTCACAGTTCCTAGACATGTCACCAGCGACATAGACACTCTGCCATGCATCACCAGTAGTTGCGTGGTCAAAGGCATTATCTGCGCTAGCTCTACGATTCTTGATTTCCAGTAGCAGATCCACATTTTTATATGCGTTGCCTTTCTCTTTTTCTTTTCCATGTTTATAATCTAACTTAACACTATCAAGATCATCTTTTTCACTGACAAATTCAACATTTAAGCTATTGCATTGTCTATTGAGTTCGGTTTTATGATCCTTGAACGGATCAATAATCTTACCAACTTGAGAAGCCACTTCAGCTCTCATCTCAGTATTTTGTGCGGCTATTTCGGCTTTCAAATCATCTTTTTGAGAAACTATCTCCGTTCTCAACTTATTATTTTGTGCGGCCATTTCGGCTTTCAAGCCATCTACTTTATTGTTTATGTCACTATTTTGACTTTTAATGCCATTCATTTGTGTAGTCATATCGGCTTTCATATCAGTCATCTGCGTAGCCATATCGGCTTTCAAGCTATTTATCAACTTTACTAATTCATCCATACTTCTAGTTAACGGCATTCAATTAAATTATCCCACTCCTGACACCAAATGTTGCGGATTACAAAAATGGATAGCCGCTGAGCGTGAGTATTAAAAGCTATATTTCAAAACCAAATTCAATACAAGGTAAATTGTTACAAAGGAAATATGGATGAAGTATCTTATTAACAAATCAACTATTAACATGCACAAGTCATCAATCTTCCTGCATGAGCACACATCAGCTCTGTGTATTTTACTAAATACTACCTTTTACTTGATTTACCAGGTCACCCGAAGATCTTCACTCGTAAACCAATTCTCGTCCTGTGCTAATAACTTTTCACACACTAGCCGAACAAAAAGACAGTCCGTGTAGACATCGAAGTTAGCCATAAAAGTTCCCACTTTTATACTTCCGCGTATACACAACACATCAAGTTACTTCTTGATACTTAACGATAAAAGATCCCACTTTTATCCTTCCGCGTATACACAACACATCAAGTTACTTCTTGATACTTAACGCGCACTGTCTCAGAACAGCCCACCGGCCATTTTCGAACTCACCGACCGTTACAACACAACGACCGTTACAATACAAAACGACCGTTAACGCTCCACTCTTCTTCTCCAAATTCTCCCAAAGTTCTTATTCGTTCGCTGAAACTTTGCTTTCGGTTGCCAGATTCTTCTGTCGTAACAATATGTTAGAAGACATAGGGAAGCCTTCCATCAAGGTGATTCAGAATGCTATTAACTCTAGGTATCTGTGTGTACCTGTAAGTAATCATTTTCTGCAGGGAATCTTTAAACTTTAACACGGAATACGTTAATATTAGATCATAGTGAAATTAGGCTGCAATATGGGCTCCTTATACCAGTCATACTTCTTCTGTCATGATGTCGAATCGCGCTTCCATATGATCTGGATTCGATATCTCTTGTAGCTACACAATTTAATAGCTAAACGCCTCTAAGAAAACTGTTAGCACATGACCATCCAGCATATATCATTTTGTTATGAAAGTTTCAATAATGAGGAGAGAAAGAGTATGGTCCAACTTATAATGGAGGACTTCTATCTTCTTCAAAAGTGAAAAATGAAAATTTAATTTCTCCTTCATTTAAATTGATGCTATACAATTTAAACATTCCGGTGGCCGAGTGGTTAGCGCAGGTTTGTCTTCTGATCAAAGGGATCTGGGTTATAGTGCTGATAAGGTAGGGATATATATGTTCTTGTGTTATCTTTCTGATGAGGTTCCGTGTTTCTCACAGATCTTTCTCTGCGGCTATATTATACTGACAGAGTTCTGTCAGACCTCGGTGGCGAATGGCTGTTAAATTACTTATTATTTTACAAATCATCACGAAGAAATTTCTTAAAGGTTCTGATAGAATTCCGTTTTTCTGAATCAGTCCTAGGATTACCTGTCGAAAATCAAGAGTAAATGACAACATTTATAGAAAATGCGCAAGTGTTATCAGAAATTTCAATGTTAGTAATATACCGAAATTTGCATTTTGTTTTCAAGATCAAAGTTACGTGATTTAAATTTTCTTCCCTGCTTATTTATTACAATGGAGTAAAAACAAAGAAAAAAAACTCTTGAGACAGCACATTTGCCATAAACGTCTAACAAGATGCTCTCTGTGCAATACGCCGTAGAAAAGATTTGAGGTGGGGACTCTGCAGAAATGCAAGCTAATTACGGAAGATAATCCATTTGTTATTATATATTCTAAACAAGGTTCTTTTGTTCATTAGACAAACACCGTAATTGTGTTGATTAGTAATAATATATACAAATATCAATGGTTTTAATATGCTGCATCCACTTTTTGCAGAATGTACATATTTAACAGCTGGTGTGTGTGTGTGGGGGGGGGGGGGTTGCAAAAGCATGTATGATATTTATTCGGGGCCAACTACGATAGTAATAGCAAACTCTTCTGTATATCAGCACAATGTTTCAACTGCTTATTTCCCACTGAAAAGAATAAGATTTCCCATAGAAATTTCGGAGATCATCCTACCAGTAAAGAGCTCCACAGATGACAAGAATCCATTGCAGCCAGACAGGGAAGCTGATCAGTCCTAACAATTCCATAGTGACTGGCAGAAATCTTTCAGTTTCCACACGCAGCAACGAAGCACATACACTGAGGTGGTTGGTAATGCGAGATTTGTACTTATCTGCCGTCATATAATTAGAACATCGCAATGCTCACGTCATAATGAATACGTCACTCAAGGCCAAAATGTTTTCCAGTAATTTTCCTATCTGCGTCAACACTAGGAACGCTATATGAAAAAAAAAACACATTATTACAGATCCTTCGATTGGTCTCTGCAAAAGTTTGTTAGTTGTCCACTGTAAACAATTTTTTAGTACCATTTGGGGGAATGTAATATATATGCGTGTATCAGGCAGGTAGCTGATAATAAAGGACTCAATGGTGACATCTCTGACACTTTGAATTGAGAAAATAAGAAACAAAAATGTTATATTTTTCTGAAAGGGGAGTATCTCATTCTGTTGACTCTTTGCCCATTTTCTTCATTCTTCCATGTGAGTTTGTTTTTTGGTTTACAAATTCTTCATATATCAGTACACCTAAAGTTCGAACATGGTTAAATTTAGAAATTAGAAAAAAAAAAGGCGAAAACGATTGCTATTACACAAATGTTTTTCCATCAGCAATCATAATAAAGTTTTATTAGTTCTAAAAATCCTAAGCAGTAGAGATACTGGTGAAGAGTTTTCGACTAGGTTTACCTATTATTTCATGTGTTACACTACTGGCATAGTTTATCAAATATTTCAAACAGGCTGAAAATATTTTCTTGCAATTTAACATGCTTATGACTATTTTAACTATACTTAAACATTACAATGGATAGCCTAGATCAGAGGCTTGCATTTCTTAAAAGCTATCTTGTGGACTCTCTAACAATTAGGTCCATAGGGTCACTGATGGGCTTGGAAAGGCCGCCCTTTCTTTGGTTGGGATGTTAAGCCGTGGCCCCGAGTGCGCGAGAGCCGTACCCTGTGCATATTAAACAACATGGTAGATAGCCTTGACGGGAGTATTACAATTATTGCGAATACCTGCCTAATACAGGGTGGGTGTAAAATAAGTTTCCCAATAACGGAATCTCTGGAGCCGTGACGAACGAAGATAGCGCCGGGAAAATTGGTAGCCAGCTTACTGAGAACATGCGGAAATGATTTAGCACTTTCAAGGCGTACTTTTGCTTTTCAGTAACACGTTAGAGATGCTCTTCTATGATATGAGTGCATTAATGAAAGGCTTCTAACACGTAAATTTATAAAAAGCATTAAAAGCTTGGATATTATCAATTATTATGTCCTCACCGAGGACGTTGATAAGGACGAGAAAGATATGTTTTAAGGACCCCATCATGATATTTTGAATTCTGTCAAGAAAGGAGATATTACCTTGTTCTAAGCGACTTCAGTGTTAAAGTTCGTACTGACGTTTTGACCTTTGGGGGAGAGGTGATTGGTTCCTTTGCTATTTGTAGTTGCAATGACAATGGACAACCTTTCCTACAGGTAAGTAAACTTAATAATTGAGAATAACTAACACTTATTACAAACACCGAGACATACAATTGTAATCGATAATTACGAGACATACACCGAGACATACAGTTGTAACGTGAGTTTCACCTCATGGGCTGTATAACAATATGATTGATTATGTATTAATTAACAGCAAATCAGCTAGTTCTATTAGGGACACCAAGTCATAGAAAAGCTGAAACTGGATCGATTACCTTGTTAAAGTTCTCTTGCAATTTAAACTTATGAAGTGTTGTGTTAAAGTTCAAACTTTTCCTTTAACACTGAATCTCTGAAAGAAACAGTTATACACAAAGCTTATCATGATAGCTTACTTAGTCATTACGACAGTCATGGTTTGCTTACTACTACGTTTAAGAAGAATGTGGCCATTTTAAACAGGCTTTCTTGAAACTAACAGCAATCTTTTGGGTAAAAAGAACAGAGGCAAAATTGCTTGAGTAACAAGTCACTGGAGCTTATTTTTGAAAGATTAAACTACCAGATACCATATTCAACAACATACTAGTCCTAACAGAAAGCCTTACAAAGAGCTACATAAAGGTGTAAAGGATCAGTTAGCAGCTGGTAGGAATCTTTGACTTGATAGCTTGGCTGACAAAGCAAAGGAAGCAGTTTAGACAGTGTAACAGCAGAGATCTGTAACAGGTAATTAATGTTTTGTGTAGGAAGAAACGGACAAGTATACAGGGATTGAATGCTAAATAAACATGGTAAGGTTGAAGAAGGTTAATTGAAGGTGAGGATTCTATCTTAACTGAATATTTCAGTGATGTTCTGAACAATGTTGTTGGTTTACTGCTCTTGTTGTAAAACGATGATAGAGGCATTATTGACATTACTGTTAGTCTTAAATCACAGTGTGAAGTTATTTTGGCTTTCTTTAAAACAAAACTGCATAAATCCACAGCGGTAGATGAAATTACTACTGAAATGCTTACATCTGGGAATATTTCTGTTATCACATGGCTGACGGAAATTTTGAATATCTCTTATGATAAAGACATTGTCCTTAAGGATTTTAGCAGAGGTATTATCCCGATTTTTAGAAACGTTTACTGTAGTTCTTGTTTCAACTCTAGGGGTATTAGCCACTTTCTGTTCCAGGTAAATTTAATTCCATGATTGTGCTTAATGGAATTAAGAATCTGGTTGATGGAAATTACCTGATGAGCAGTGTGGATTCATTAGATTGAAATTAGCTGATGAGCAGGGGATGTATTGATCAGATATTTTCACTTAGGCCGATTCTTGAAAAACAGTTTAGAGTTTCAGAAACCTTTGGTTACTAGCTTCGTAGATTTCATAAAGGTTTTTGACTCTGTTGACCGTCATAATTTGTGGTTCATCGTGGTATCGTATGGCATACCAGATTATAGCTTTCTATAATAACATTGAGTCATGTGTGAGAGTTGGTAAAGCTTGTGGCATTTGTCTCCTTTTCTCTTTGGTGTGGTTTTTGATTACGTTGTGCGGAATTGACTGCAAAAGGAAAGATTTTGTCCTTAAATGGTATAGAGATCTGAAAATTTCCGATTTAGATTATGCTGATGATTTGTCCCTTTTGGCAAATGATGCTGATGAGATGAACTCTTTCATTAGCGCTGTTCACGAGACTGGTAGTTGAACAGTTTTGGTGATAAACAGAGAGAAAAGTAAAGTGATAAATATTGGTCAAGCAGCTGGTGCTTGAGTTTTTTTTTTAAGAATATAATTTTTATTCATAAGAGTTCAAATACATTTATCAATTAACCCGCAAAGCTAAATAGCTTATCCGCAGGAAAGTGAATAAATTTAATTTATTCTCTTTCCTGTTATTCATCCACAAAAATGGTGCACACCAAATAAATTCACAAAACACAACACATAATAATCAGTTAAATTAGAAATTCACAAATATTTTTTCGATTCGATTTTCAGTTTTCTGAAACAATCTATATTTAGCATTTCCATTGGGATAGCATTAAATATAAGTGGTACTTCATATTCGGCGGTAAGGTTTTGGTAATTATTTCGAAAAGTAGGCATTTTGTAATACCCTTGGTTTTGAAGTCTTGTATTTTTATTGTGTTGAATTTTTAGTTTGTATGTTTCGCCAAAATATATTTTAATTATTAAATTATATTTATATAAATTACTGTAGGAAAAAAGGTCTAAAAAATTTAATCTATCTGAGGATGTTTTATAATTTTTATTTTTTGCAAATGAAACGGAATAATATTTTTAGCTATTATAGACTGGAGTTTTTCTATTTTATTTATGTTAGTTAAGACAGTTGTTCCATGCACAATTATTCCATAATTTAAAATCGATTCGCATATTGCTTTATAAAATAATATACAGGTTTCCATATTTAGTGGGCATTTTAATTTTTGAATTTTTAAAGCTGATATTCTCAAACTTTCACACATGTGCGACATATGGGCATTACACCTAAAATATTCATCAAAAATGATTCCTAAATATTTTATTTGATTTAGTTGCACATGAAGAGGACAACTACATAACGATTCACAATTAGAAGCATCCTTTGTTTTGCAATTTATTTTGTGTGTTTTGATAAAGAGGTTTTGATCAATATTAAATCCTGGTGAATAGTTATATTCCACTCTGTTTGAATCTCTGAAATGTTATCATTTAAATATTTGTGATTCATTATTAAAACAATGTCAGCAGCATATAGATAAATAGCACTTTTCAATTTGGTATGGAACAAATTATTTATGTATACCAAGAACAATAAAGGACCAAAAATTGAACCTTGAGGAATTCCATGTCGTGTAATTACTTTTCTGATGTAACATATTTTATGTTAGTAATTGTGTTTTTGTCACATAAGTAATTTAAAAACCAATCTAACATTATACCGCGAACACCATAATTTTCCAATTTACTTAGTAAAATGTTATGATCTATTGTCGTGGTTCTCAACGTGGGATAAGTAGTAAAATTTTTTGGGGTACGCCGTGAGAGCTCAAAAGTCGCTAGATCTAGTAACAAAATCAGGGTTTCATTTTATTTCTATTGTTATACTATAACTATAGTGTTATCTATCTACACAAGGGCTACGCCAGTTACAAACACATTTCCAGGCGGTACGTGAACCATAAAATGTTGAGAACCACTGATCTATTGTATCGAAGGCTTTCTGTTCCCTATATCGTCAGGATGAATCTCAGGTGGCCGAATACACAAACTCATGTATTTCACATATATACATTATTTATTTGCACTTTAACAATATACATACAGTAACTGCCCACCCGGTACAGTCACTGACCGAATGCAACACAGGCTATAATGAGCCTCAGCGATCCCACCGCTAGATGGAGAACAAAGATTAAAAACGAGCTGCAGACTATGCGCCTGTCATCCAGACAGTCTCCTGGGTCCGCGCGCAAGTCTCAGTTTGAACAACCCTGCCGGATGTCCTTCGGGGACCTTAGGGTGTCTCGGCCAATATGGTACGGACACGGTCCATGTGCGAGGTCGATTCTTGTCGCCTTTCTTGTCTAGCTCCCAAAACTGGATCTGCAACCTGCGCTCTGAAGGCCCTGCCGCGAAAATGGCGATTCTGGCCCTCTCTTCTTCTGCACTAACTACCGAGTCCCTACACTACGCTTACATTATAATTTTTTAAGAAGGACAACCAACACGTTTATCTCATTATAAAATAAGACCAATAAGAAAGCATATGCTTCCCTCTCATGCCGTCTAACAAGTTCAGAACATGAACGACTCATCGTCCCTTTGGTTCACTTGTTAAACTTCGAGGAATTCAACAACATGCATTTTCCGAAAACGCAGCTCCTCCATAATGATGTTATACACTGACCCAATACCGATATTCAACCACCACAAATATTTTTAATAGTTGTGCGATAATTTTTTCTTCTGAGCTCCTCTATTGTTGCTGTTTTGTGGTATCAACGCACAATGAGGTTACCCAAATCTCAAAGCATCTCCAGCACATTTGCTACCGTTCTTCAATATACCATCCACTGGTATACTTGCCGCTGACTCTGGCATCGTCCACCATGCTGAGCCAATATTCTGCGATAAATTTCAGCTGATTTTATTTCTTCAGCATTCAGAAATTGAATTATAGATCACATCTCTACCTTAGTGCAGAGATGTACAAGTGTAGTCATTTTTAAGACTGAGTGTTGGCGAATAACGTCAGCAGATATAGCCACATGTGCATTCAGTGTTGCTAATAGACTTCAATAAGTAATGTGACTCCAGATTGTTATTAGTTTTTCGTCTTATTTGTTTTATGATGGTTTGCGGTTTTCCGTTGAATAAGTTTTTTGACTACGCGAATTCGTAACTTACAGTTAACATCTGCTTGGTAATGAAAGGTGTTGTGCGCACCTCGCGGTTGCAAGCACTATTCACTTCTAAGTAGACATATGTGAATTTAAATCTGTGGCGTTGTGTTTCCCACATTGTCCGATTACGGATATCACCTTAATTAAATAATGAAGGCCGCAAAAATCCCAGGCCGTCTCCTTAGGGGAAGACGTTTTTTTTTTAATGAAATCCAATGATGATGCACAACTCAGGTTTATGGAAACATAAAAGAATAACAATATTTATTGAAACAAAATATCTAACAGTACAGGCACAACAATTAATATATCTAAGAATAAATCATTTCTCGTGGAATTAAAACAAAAAAAAGAACTTAAAGAATTAAACGGATTGTGGAACCCCTTTACAATTAACTCTAAAATTAAGGATAGCAACTTCTAGTGAAAGGAAGGGTAAGCAATTAATTGAAGGATAATCGTACCGTTCTAAGTGCTCAGCTCCTCCGTCAGCTGCATCGGATTACGGTCAGGTCGTCGTCACTCCAGCACCGGGTGGGGATCATCTCCTTAGTTCGTCGTTTTAGCCGATGACACCTCCGTCGCTAATTTGGCTGCGGCGAAGAGAGGCGGTCATGCTGGGAAGGGGAGGGTGCCCTTCACTGGTAGGCGCTTCGGACGCAACGTCTCGTCTCTCTGCTTCTCATTTTAGGGAGCCACTCATTCATGGGAAGTCCTTGCGTTAACGCATCCAAGCACACGGCTGTTTATTCAAAGTCCTGCACTCATCTCTACTGATTCTGGTATACTGAATCGGGCCCGCCCCGAGCTCTGGTCGTCCCGTCCAACTGCTCTCTCTAAAATCTCCGTGCTGTCTGCTCTGTTCTAAATCTAGAGTCCAACTCCTCTCTCCAAAATCTCAGTCCTCTCTGCTTCTCGCTACAATTTTCCCACGACTCTTCTCCCTTGATTTCCCACGAAAACGGTATGTGCAAACCATCCGTAGCATCTGCAGCGGAACTTACGAGTGATAAATTCTCCCCAGGGGGTCTGTGAGGTTGACATCGCCGCCTGGTAGAAACGGGATCCCTCGTTCGTTACTACAACACTGAACAAGGTTGTCCAGCTCTGCATCTGCATTTGCTACGGGGGGCGAACACAGTTTCTCTTGTGAAATCGGTACTAAAGCTGTCAACAGACCTTCGCACCCTCAGACCACCTTCACTGCAAGAGAAGAAAATGTGATTCCGCCTGCCATCTCCCCACGGGGCGCTGTGCCGTTTGATATCGAATGTCATGCGATCAGGCGCTGGATGTCCCGTGTGTGTGGCCCTCGGTGCAGCTGCAACTTCCTCCCACTCCTGAGGTGTCCACCCTGTTAGTCTGTTCCCTTTGTGTTGGAGAAAAACAAAAATCTCAATCCAGTAAGAAATTAATTTTAAAAAAAATGAATCGTTATGCCTGATGTAAAATCAGCGCATAACAAAGGTAGAACATTAATTTTGATATATACAACAGACCCACACTATTTGTAGGGTACGTAGGATTAACATATGAGCGACAGCCGTTTATAATGTATAACCAGTGGTATATCCCCAATTTCTTCAAACACAGTTCTCCTAAATTGTAATTTATACTATTCATTATATGAAAGTATTATTATTATATCAAAGTATTAGAGAAAAAATTTTTAAGTGTTAACTGAAGGACAACCAGCGCGTTTATCTCATTATATACACATTTTTGTTCCGTTATTAATTATTGTTTATACTTTTTATTATTGACAGTTTTTGTTATTTTCTTAACAACCGTTTAAGCTATCAATAATATTTTTTTCTATAATCAGCTCGATGACACCGTAGTGTATAATAAGCAGAAAATATTTTAAAAAACGAAACTAAAAAAAATTTAATACTTTTACTTTACATTTATTTTAATAACTGAAGACTTAATTTTAACCTAATTCGGTACAGCGATTCTAGAGCTACTTCACTGACTAAATCCGCAAAGATAATTAAAATATTCCAATATCCAGTTAACATTTTTCACGTTGTAAAAAACGTACTAAACTCAGGCTTCATTATATCTAAATGAGAGTGCAATGAGAGTGCTCATTTCGTAAAGAAAAGGACTTACCATGCAAAATTTGTGTGCAGTTCGTGCTGCGCACAAATTTCTCTAACCTAGGCTGCAAGTTCCTCTTCCAGATCCATTTTCTTTGTTAAAGTGTCGCAAGAGTTACTAACAGTGGTTTGAATACACCTTTAGCGAAATAATGCAACCCTAATTTCAACCGACAAATTTTTTAATAATGATATTTATTATTTTAAAAATAAATATTAACTAAACTAATCTAGTCCATTTTTTTTTAGAGAAGCTTAGTTTCATAGCCTTTTCTGGAAGCTGTATCGCAGGTAACAACACATTTCTTTGAGCAAATATTATCGCTTGCAGCAATCAGTCCATCACGGGCTACGCGAATTACATATGCAGCATAAGACCTCGTTTATCCTCCAAAGTCATATCAAATGTAGATGTGGTATTATGCATTATCTAAAAAACGTTGATTTCAATTTTTAATTCATTAGTATGAATTTCTTGGTTGGGAGCAACTTGGAATTTGACGATCCTTAACAGATGTTATTCTCGTGATGTCCTCACACAGAATTTCCAGAGGTATAATCTGGTCATTTTGAGCTTGTAAGAGATCAGATGGATAAATAAAACTCAGATACTTAAAAACTATCTTCAATTTCTCTTTTCAGGAGGTGAAGCTAACAAACACCTGAAAGGTGCAGCTATGCTTCTTAGCAGGAATGGCAGTGATGCTCTTTTGGAAAATGAAAATCTTGTTTAACACAATTCACAAACCCATCGGTAAATGCCAAACGAAAAATGTTGGAAAATAGAAAATATAATAAATAAAATTTGTGTTCATATATTTTCAAAGTATTTCGGACATTATTAAGGAAACTATCGATTTCAGATTAAAACGTTACATGTAATGTTTTTCGTGGTTTGATTTACTGAAATGTTAGAATTTTTTGTCAACATATTTACTTTGTTATCATCGTTACACAATTTATTTAATTATCATAATCCCGCTTTATTATTCAGTTTCAGATAGTAACTTTCCTTCTGTGGTAATCGCATCTTTTCATTATTACTATTGTTGATCAAATTAAAATGATTTAAATGATTTAAGATTAAAAAATTTATGAAAAATATTTAAATTTTGATTCCCATATTGATTTAAATTCGTACATAGCTTAAGATTTACCACAGGCGAGAGCCACTTGATATCCTTAAAATATAATCACGAACAACACATTTATTGTCTTTAGGAAGTTTGGTCTTTACAAGCAACCACACATTATAATAAGAAAATCTTGAAGAAAAATTTACAACATTGATGATTTGGCTACAACCAAGTATTCATAATGTATTTGGGCTTTACAAAGGCGCTTTCTAGTAACTTGATCCTCTCAACTTCATTTAATTAGGGATATCGTTTCTTTTCTCTATCGCTAGCAACAGACTCTTAGGTTGCAAGAAACCTTGCACCGACTGGTACTCGAGTGGGACCTGAAAAAGAACAAGAATACAAGAATTCACAATGACAAAGACCAAAGACCATTAGTCTCGGACGAATATGGAATGCTCGTTAACTACAAATATGTTTCTACTCTTACCCTGTGCAATTCTAAATCCAAACAACACTAAAATTCATCAAAGATTGCAAACTTCAAATATCTGCTTCTCTTGCATTTCTAGTAACTGCTTGGGGTCATGTTCTTTCGTCATTCTTCCTAATAAGTGTTATAGTGCTTCGTTTTTGGATTGCTCTTTCTGTAGGCACACATATTTCTCCATAGATTTTACTCAAGTCTCTTTCGATTTAGTTATACTGAAAACGCGCGCATTTTTTGGAAGTAGTATGTTTTTCCTTAACCAGTTTCGATGGTTACTTGCCATCGTCTTTAAGAGAGAGTTGCTGTTTCTGTTTGGTGCATGCGTAGTTACTGCTCTTGTGATGGGCTGGTCTATATTGCTGGGGGGAGAGAGTTTGCCTTTTGTGGAGTTTGCTCTTTTCCTTTTGTGTTGATATCGTCCTCTTCGTCTAACAATGGTTTTTAAGTGTGTAAAGAATTATTATGTCTTTGTTACAACAAAGTTTTTTGTTTCCTTATAATGCATATATTTTAACCATCCTTACCATTATCTGATTGTTCAAACTGTGGTATTGTGTTGAATCCCGTGCACACTTGAATAATTCTTGTTCATTTTTTTAACCTCTTGTTCATTTTATATCTTATTGATGTTCTTTGAACCTTTGTACAGTGAAATACGAATGCAAGCAAAGGACCCGTCCCACAACGAAGCACCAATAGCAGCCATTAGGATGGACGACAGAACATGACAGCACCAGATGCAAATGTCTTAAGCTGGTAATATTTGATGAAATTTAAGACTTTTCGAATTTAAGATTTCGCAGATGAAGAATGGAAATCTATTTCTAGTTAATTAGATAAAACCTTCTTATTATGCATATGAATACAAAATGATCATTTCAAAAGCAGAATGAAATTTGAAATTTGCGAACTTCAACGCTCTGTCACGGTAAATGTTGAAACTTATGAAGATTAGGAATATTTGGAAATGTCAATAGTAACATTCTCTTATTGCCTAACCAATCTAAAACGAATGTTTTATTCATCTCTTAAAATAAGGAAATGTTTCATGTCTACTGATGAAATCACTTACTGAATTCGATATTAACTTCAAAGAAGATATGAAGTCGGCAGTTTTTCTTCAATTAGTAAGAAAAATCAGTCTTATCTTCCTTTAACTTTAATATGAATTTATTTAGTGATTTTAATATTGGCATGTCAGCTTTTGTTTTTTATTTCTTATGGCAAACATAGGAATAGGCATTTTCAAAAATACTTCGTGTTCACATATTTATTTCTTTGCGTTTTAATATCGGCTTTGCACGTGATTTTGCCGCAAAAAAGTTCTTATCATTACCCTTCTTCGAAGGGGAAAATAATGTTATAACCCTTATATTACTCGCATCGCCATAATCATTTATGTGGAAAATGATTCGTTAGGATCAACATCTCAAAACATTATCTTCTCCTTTGTAGTAAAGAAATAGAATTCCGTAATGGGAGAAAATCTACGACACTACATACAAAACAAATTTTTTCTGAGAGTTTATGGTAATGGATTTTTTTTTTACATACCTGTACATAAATGCAAGTAAAAAAGAATGCAGAGAAGCACAAGTAATTCTTTTATATCAGTGCTACGGCTTATTAAAGATACTAACCTTTGTTTCTGGGCTTTTGCAAAATCGGATATATCTGAGAGTATTGGCGAGACACATCTTGACTTCCATCAAGGCAAATCGCATTCCCAAGCAATTTCTTGGTCCTGCTCCAAAAGGTAAGTAGGCATAGGAAGGACGATCCTTTTGATTCTCTTCTGAAAATCTGTTGGTCAAAGAAATAAAATTTAAGGCATGATATCAAAAAATAAATGTATAAGAGTAATGGAACATTAATGGAAACGAGACTGGTGTAAATTAAACCATATATTATATTACATTAATGCTGAAAAGTAAAAGAAATAAGCAAAAGAGTACATAATTCAAAATGCTTTTCAGCAAATAAACTTAAGAATCAGTTCTCAGGTTCAATAACAAAAAATATGCATTAAATATATTACGACAAATGATTTATATCGAATTAAATGTCGTATTGAAAGGTATAATTGAATAACAGAAAGTGTGATAAAGACGAAATCGTGCACTATGCATGAGTGCTGCTAGGAGGACGCAATTCTCAAACAGGAACTTCTGGAATTAAGAGACAGCAGATGCTAAGAAAGCGTGTGATCACCCTTCACACCTAGGAAACTCATATAACGCGTTCTCGAACTGTTCATAAGATTATGTGGCAATAAATACTCCAAAAGAACAGATCTGTAGTGTTATGCTATGGTAGCATCTTTTAATTCTTATCCCTAGCGATTCCCACACATACTCAATTAGATTCAGGTCCCGGGATCTGACTAACCATTCTTATGAATATCTTCACCTAGCGACCACATGAACGTTGTGGGAAACATTATCTTTCATAAAGATCAAACCAAGACTGACGAACTACACCTCTTTATCGCTGAGCAGTCAGAGTGCATCCCTGAAAAGATATGAAATTCTGTGTGGACAGGTATCGTAATGCAGTGGCAGTAACGGATCACGATCTATTCATCTCTCATTTCTCGACATAATTAAGCTCCATTTTTGGATAGAAATTTAACGCGACGAAAATTAGTTTCGGAATTACAAACGCAAATTGTACAAAAAAAACTAACTATTTTAGCCAAGGGTGGCACAACATGTAGTACGCATAGCTCTTGTTAGTGGCACACGTACAGAGGTTTTTGCTCTTTGAAATTCAATTCGTCTTCGATGGCTTATGGATCTATCCCTAACCATACCCACCATCCAAATCGGCAGGTGGGTAATAATGATGACGTTTAGAGGGATGAGGAGTCTATTGCATTTCCTAGTTCCTCAATTGTCTCCTGGTCATTAAACGATCACATAAACAAAGATCTGTGTCAGAATGTGCTGGTGTCGAAACACAGTAGTCATAGTGAGCGACTGTACACAGCCACGGTTAAGCAGAGAACTGTGGTCAGTCATGGTTGGTGGAACAATATACATTTTACTAATTTTATTAGTTTACTAATTTTTTGACGAATAAAATAAAAATGCTTACCAATTAATATAGTTAACATGTTATAGAATTAAAATACTTTTTAAATATTTATTAAGTAAACTTATTGAAATGTATAAGGCTACAAATATTAATTTTTGACGAATAAAATAAAAATGCTTACCAATTAATATAGTTAACATGTTATAGAATTAAAATACTTTTTAATATTTATTAAGTAAACTTATTGAAATGTATAAGGCTATAAATATAAATTATCAATGTACTTATCCTTTCATCCTGTAATTAAGCTATAGTTATGGGGGTCAATTATAACTGTAAATCACCAAATGTGTGATGTCAAAAGTATGAAAAAAAATTTCAAAAAGCTAATTACAGTGTCATTGTATGAATCAAACAATTTGAAACAAACCCACAACTTCAGAGGTATTACAATCCTCGGGCTTATAAAATGCGTCCTGTTTGAGATTTGTAGCAAAAAATTAATAATTAATAAAATAATGAAAAAACAACACTAGGATCTAGGATCCTACATCCCTCGCTATTTTGGTCAATTCGGGAGGACAATTGGGGCAAATACATCAAAGGGAGGCTTTGTGTATTTATATGGGTCGTGATCGTTTTTCCTTTGTCTACCTAGTTTCTCTTAAAGTGGGCACTCCTCACGGGAATTTATCACAAAACACCATTTTTCCTTAGAAATAACTTATTGTGCTCTCCTTGTACCCATACAAATATCTTACCGGCATGACTTTCAGTTGACCAAGAACAATACTTGGGACGGCACTATTATCAAAAAACACGACAGTCTGTCTTTACAGGGAGTTTGCTCTTTGGGCGGCAAACGAGATAACCGGACACGAGTGGGGAGAGAGAAAACATAAAAAAAAGGTTGTGGCTGACCTGGTCCTCTAACTACACCACTGAACAGTACGTGGTTGTTAGCTTGTGCGGATTTTATTCTTCCTTCCTAGTCGATTTTACCCGGCTAGTTATTTGGCTAGACCAGGCATGGCCAACTGTTTTTGCCCCCGGGCCGGATTGGGAAAAAAAATATTTTCACGGGCCGGACGAAATATTAAAATTGAAAAATGTTAAGCAAAACACTTATTTCTTTAAGTAAACAAAATTTTATTATGAAATTTGTTTATGAATAATTGTAAGTAAATCAATAGAACAAGTTAACATAATAACTAATGCGACGTGTTGAGGCGGTTTGCATCGCTTATTATTTTTTTATTATCGTTCGTTTTAATACGTCACTTGAACATCAAATAGATCATATCGAGTACAGATGAGTATAAAAGTTTTCATTCTTCATAACGGAATCTTTTTTAAAAAATATAGAAGTATCGAGAATTAATTCGATTAATTACTAGAAGTTAAATGCTAATATTGAAAAATTGTTCGCGGGCCACATAAATTCATTACGCGGGCCGGATCCGGCCCGCGGGCCTTATGTTGGCCATGCCTGGGCTAGACGGTTCTTTTTCTTCATGATTAGTTTTGTTCCATTGTCATCGTCTTGATCTCTGACCTGTGCGCATTACACAATCTCTTTCGATAAAGGTGAATACAAAAATAAGGCAATCGGCATACAAAGATTCGGTCTAAGCTGGGCTGACGAGGGAGGTTTTTGCAATGCAGAGTCGAAATGTATTTGGGGGACTATTGAAAGGGCACGTGCTCACTTCGTGCAATGCTGATGCAATGTTGGAACAGTTGGCATTCTGAGAAACCCCAGAAGCGGTTTCAACTATCCAGTCTGCTAGGGCCAAGAAGCCTCTGGCGTGGTTTTTCCACGACACAGGTAGGCGTTGGAAAAAATGGTGTTATTTCGGAGAGCTGTAAAACATGGTGTCTAATGTAAGGGTGCCCACTGCATGAATGTGGGCACGAAACTCGTAGAGCCTAGCCCCTGCCCGTAACTGCCGTCGTAATGGATCTGTAATTGTTGAATTCCACTACAATTGCATCATTTCAATAGTGGATATCAGGAATGTAGCCCACTATTGAAAGAACTAGGATGACCCTACTATAATAAATAGTTCTAAGAGTTCAGATGTGATTTCGACAAAATATTTATATCTTACCTCTCAGGATCAAATTTTTCAGGATCCGGATAGAATTCTGGGTCGTGGTGAATGGCATAAATGGGGAAGCCAACTACCATTCCTTTTGGCACTGTGATGCCCGTGTTGCCTAATTTGTAGTCTTCCGTTGCTGTTCGTTCTGCTCTGTTAGGAATAGAAGTGAATATTATGGCTATTTCAAGAAATGAATAGCTTGATAAATAATGATATGAATTGGATGAGATGAAGACTTAGCGTGAGTTCATAAATAGCACATATGTATACCACACTAAAGTATTGTTACGACAGAAGGAATCTGGAAACCGAAAGCAAAAAGTATCAGCCAACGAATAAGAACTTTGGGAGAATTTGAGGAAGAACAGTGGAGCGTGTAACGGTCGTGTGTTGTAACGGTCTAGAGTTCGAAAATGGACGGTTAGCTGTTCTGAGACAGTGCGCGTTAAGTATAAAGAATTATCTTTATGTGTTGTGTACGCGGGAAGTATAAAAGTGGAATCTTTTATGTGATGTGTACGCGGATGTTCAAGCGACATGGTAATCAAGTAAAAAGGTAATATTTAGTGGAATTGACAGAGCTAATGTTGTGTGCTCTGCGCAGGAAGATTGATGACTTGTGTATGGTTAGTAGTTGATTTGTTAATAAGATACTTCATCCATATTTTCTTTGTAACAATTTACCTTGTATTGAATTTGGTTTTGAAATATAGTTTTTAATACTCACGCTCAATGGCTATCCATTTTTGTAATCCGCAACAGTATGAATGATGTAATTTATTACAATGGCATAAAATTTATACAAATTAATCGATTTTATCTAAACACAAGTATTTTCAGTCCTCTTAGCATAAGGACAAACCATTTTTTTTATTGAATTGACTTTAAATTTAACTTTTTGACATAAATTAACTTTAACAACACTTTATACCTTATAGATGTAAAACGTTCAACATTTTTCTCCCTTGATAGAAGACCCTAGGAAATCCTTATTGTCGACTGCTATTTACCACCGAGACCAGACTTCATCTTAAATCAAATAAAAGCAGTCTTCTTATGTAATATCACACAACACTAATTTTTTATACAATATATTTTCTTTCTTCACTACTCCACTATATCCTTTTACTTTTTTTGCAATTCTTACTTTTCAAAGCATCGACGTTCCCAGCAGTTCATAACGTAAATCTTCACGCTAAGCATAGGCGAGCGTTCATGACACACCTGCCACAAGCCATTGTCGCACGTTCATCTATTGCATCAATAACAAAAGACAGTCGTACACCGGGTTTTAAAAATAAAGTACGCATCTCCATCCACAGCTGATGTTCAGAATGGAGCGAGATTCGATGTACATAGAGTATCCAAGATGCGCTAGAGAATGGAAACAAAAAATAATTTACTTCACATAACTTCCACCAGATGCCGAAGTGACACTCTGAAATATTTTTTGCTTATCACGCACGGTTTTTCCAGTATAAGGTCAGGTGTATGAACTGTCCAAGAGACTGAGAAAGCCAACAGAGCATGCCACGTACTTTACAAGGAATAATTGAAAAAAATTGAAGAAACAAAATTCTTGCAGATCAGGACGAAGGAGAAAATCAGCTCAGCCTGAGATGTTGACATTGTATTTGTGGTTGAGTTCAGATGGAAGCAGCAACTGTTGCACAACAAAGGTGTGTATATGCCATATGCCATGGGGAGGGAAATCAGGCATAATATTCTCTCTACACAATATTCAGATTTGGAGACACAGCAGTTCATTTGACATTGTTCTCAATTTCTCGGCTCGAATGGAGATCGGTGACATTTGGCCATGGAACATTCTTTTAGAGAGTGCGGTGAAGAGATCATTTCTGTTCAAATGGCCAAATGGACACTCTGACTTGCTGCATTTTGGAAACGGAAAATACACGTGATACAGGACATCAGAGTGCACTCATTATAAAGGTCCAGTGTAATACGTTTTCAGAATCGCTTACACCACTGGCCCATTTCTTTTTAAACAGCTACGATTAACCACAATCCTTTCTATCACTGGCCAGTTATCGATATCAACCTTGAGACATCGACACCTCAAAACTCGTTTGCTGTTAAAAAACGGCAAAGCGCTCTTTTATATCTCCCATCTCCTGGAAAAGACCGCCAGTTGCATCCTCTCCGTACTCTGCATGTAATTGTCAATAGTTCTTGTCCTCTATCATGATTATGAAAACTGCCAGGAGACTGGTAGATGCAAGGCTGAGGGCTTCGTCCATTTCATAGTTTGATAAAAAAAACAATAGTTTGACTCTGCACAAATGTCCTGCTTAACCGAACTTGGGTCATATTGGAATTACCTGGAATGCGGAATGGCAATGCAGTGTAGTCAGTGATGAAGTACATTGCCATTCCTCATTTCAAGTAGCTCTAACCCGACCAAAATCCAGACAGAGCTGACAGTGGCTCAGTGTCAAGATCAGTTTATGAAATGGAATCTGAGCCTGCAGTCTTTAGAAATTGTCGTAGTCATGATGGGATCTTTTATGGAAGCAGTTACAGTTCATCAAATGCTAGCTACTGTTGTGGGTGGGTCTGATACCTGTTGAAATATGATGATTTTATGATGATTTCATAGACGACATTGCTGACGAATCGTTCAATTCACCCGTTCTGCTGTGCGTCTGACAGCACATGACCCTGTGTTATTACCTTCTTATGATGATTTCCGCCAACAATGTGCAACCGTCCTTGTATCGTGGCCCACATGAGCAGCAATACGGTGGGTAGATCAACTGCATTCCCACAGTCCTATAATCTGACCATGTTGAAAGATATCTCTCTGCTGATATATGGTTGGGGTAAGTGTTGTTCTGGTATATTCTTCATTTTGTCTACTTCATAGCTTATAGGAGGCAATTGCAGTGCCTGAAGCATTCGGATTAGCTACTCAACTTTCGCCCTTTGATTTCTTCACAGATACATGCGTTTGTAATAGTAACATAACAATTTGCATATATCATTGTTCTTCACTCAAATGCTGATTCACCTGCAAATGCTCACACACTTTCAGGGTGGTACAATTCCAATATAAAATGTACAATGATAATAATAATGCACTTTGCGAAGAAGACACCGTGAAGCGTTGAAATTTAATTTGAGAAGTAATGTGTCTTTTAACTAATGGTTTTAGTGAGTAATAGTGATTATTTCCCTATAAACTTACGGCAAACAGTAGTCAGAGTGCTGAGAGAACATCTGCTGTGAAGATGTAGTAAAGCTGTACTGGATATCGTAAAGCTACGTTATTATGATATCAGAAACGTTGTGTTGGTTGTTTGTGAATTTTATGGCGCATTGGCAACTGAGGCCATAATGCACCATCAGAAATGTTATGTTTGAGCAAGTTGGACTTTAGGATGTGCACGTATGCACTGTTGATCAGTCGCCCAAAGCAGTTCATCATCGCCAAAATTGTTTATCTACTAGTAATAGAGGGGGGCAGAAATTCTTAACTGAATCAACGGAAATTTTTCATGGATTGGACGACATCAACTGAAGGACAGAGGATTTATACAAATAGAAGCATTTCATGAATACTGCACAATAAAATAGCAGTGTTCGAATTTAAAATTTAGTTGATGAGTTGAGGAAAGTTTTATTCTTTTGAAAGATTATGGAAACTCCACATCGAGGTTTGATATGAACTGTAATAGAAGTTAAAATAATTGTTTAGAGAACTGTTTAATAACTACTAGAGATGAGTTCGTGCTCAATATTTGGAGCCTGCGCCATCCCGGGCTTGAACTATTTCAGTAATTGATGAGCCCGAATTCAATTTCGGAAAAACAGTTTTCTGATGCATATATCAATAGTATGCATATATCAATATATATAGACATACACTGAGATGACAGTTTATTAGGTACTCCACCACTCGTCACATAAATGGTTTATTCCAATACGTAATACGTCACGTGACTGTGGTGTGCAGTATAAATCAGGCAGACCAGCTCTTCAAGCATCAGTTAGAGTTGAATTGAGCGTCAGAATGAGCAAAACGACCTACCTGAGCGACTTTGAACATAACATGGTAGTTGGTACTACGCATACCTATTCTAGCATCTCATAAACGGTTGCCCTCCTGGGTTTTTCACGCACAGTCGCTTCAAGTGTTTACCGAGAATGGTGCGAAAAGCAAATAATACCTGTGATCAGCGATCCCATGGAAGAAAACATCTTGTGGATCAGATTGTTCCAAGGAGAGTGGCGAATATCCTGCAAGCGAACAGACGGGTCGTAACCAGGCAAATTACCGTAGAATTGAACAGTAGTGTGCAGAAGATCATCTCTGAATGCAGCATATATCGGACATTGTCGCAAATGGACTACAACAACCGTCGACAATGTCGAGTGCCGATATTGTCAACGAAGAACACGAAAGCACGTCACCAGTGGACACAGGAATTTCGACACTGGACCGTTGAGAACTGAAAAAAGGTAGCCTGGTCAGAAGAATCGAGGTTCCTTTTGCACCATGCTGATGGAAGGATAAGAATTTGGAGCAAGACATGAAACCACGGTGCCATCTTGTCTGGTGTTAACAGTACAGGCTGGCTGTGGCGATGTGATGGTCTGGGGAATATTTTACTCCACACATTAGGTCTCCTGATACCTATCATCTGAACAACATGACGCATTTCAACGTTGCTAACATCTCAACACCACGACGTATTTGAACATCATTGCTAAGCAAGTTCATCCCTTCATGGATAAAGTTTATCCTCACTCGGATGTACACGTTTAGCATGATAATGCACCTGCTCACAAGGCATGTATTGTTACTGAATGGTTCCAGGAACCTGTCGACGAATTTCCTTTGTTGCATTTACCTGCACAATCCACAGATCTAAACCCCATCGAACATTTTTGGGATGAGGTGGTGAGGGCTATTCAGAAGAACTTAAACGACAGCGACTGTCTTTATGGTGTATATGGGTGGACTGTGTTGCGTTCAATTTGCCACAACTGCGCGACACAATTATTTCCTCATGATAAAACATTGTTGCACAAAGCATCCAGCATCTTGTAAGTTCCTTTCGCCGACAAACTCGGACTGTCCTGAAGGCCAAAAGAGGCAGAACACGTACTAGTTAGGTGTACCTAAAAAATTGATATCTTAGTGTATATGCAAAATTTATTATTTTATTCTTATATTATTAGATTTTATCATTTTATGGCAAAATTAAAGTGTTAATGATATTTGGAAAGAAAAACATATTAGAACTACTTGCGAAAACTGAAAGTTGGTGGCTAACATTATTACAAACGCAGAGTCATTCATTTATTAAAAATAATCAAAAGTGCATTGTTAGAAGGTTAAAATTATAATCAAAAATATTTTTTATTATTTCTTATCTTTTTTAGAATTACAAGAAATATTTTAAATTTAAATTAATCAGAGCCCGACAAAGCCCGAGCCCGAACTCATCTCTAACAGGTGCAAATATATTTATTCCAGGAAGAATTGAAATCTAAACTCTTTTGTTGACCACCTAACAGGAAATAAGAAATTATTCAACAAAGCGAAATTAAATTATACTTATTTTAGAATAAAATTTCTCTTACCTTATGAGAGGTGGATACAATCGCAGGGATTCTGAAATGACACGATTCAAATATTTCATGTCTCGGACGACATCATACGTCATCTCACCCTACGTCGTAAAAAGGAAAATGAAACATGAATCTTTACAATATTATATAAACAATATAATCAGGGGTATATTGATTTTTTTATTATTATTACATTTTATTCAGGTGACGCAGCTATAGCAAAGGGAAATGGGGAGGGGGTTTACAACAATATCGATTTATACTTATTGCGAAATTTCAGTACGTATTCTGTTGATAGTATTTCCTGTTTAAAATATTTTCCCCCTAATTTTGTGAAACTCTTGTAAAATAAGAATTATTATACAAATTAATCCATAGCACATCATTGGTTTACTAAGCATTTAATCACTATTAGTCTGTTTAAGTATCATGACGACAATGGGAGTAGAGGAAAAATTATCCTCAACTAGATGGGATCCGAACCCACGACCTCCTGATGGCACGTCAGGTGGCCTGACCACTGAGCTACGGGTTACTGATCAATCTTTCCTCTATTGCTTATTGTTAAGCAATACAGAACAATGTCAGTTACTGTCTTTTGAGTGCATTTGGAGATTCTATACTTTAGAGCAGACGTCGGCAACCTTTTTTGACTGCGGGTCAAAATCAACCAAAATGTGACTATTAAGAAGACAGTTCGGGTCAATGGGTATTTTCATTTTAAAACAGTCCGTTAGTGAATAATAAGATAAATTTTATTGAGAAAACTATTAAAATATGCTTTTAAACTCAAAACATAAAAAAAATATAATTCTAATTATTATAAAAATAAATATAATTGTCAAGTTTTAGTTCATTAATAATTTATGAACTTTATTTATAAGCGTTCTCTTCGTTATCAATGGTTCCCCTGATGCTGAATTTGTGACGTCAATTTAGTCAAGTCTGGTTCCTACTTAGTCACTTTAAGACGAATACAAGCGTCTGAATTTTCGGTAGTTAATCTGCTCCTGTTCTTAAAATAAATTTCTTGTGTGAAAATATTTGTTCACATTTATAAGTAGAACCGAACGCGGACAAAATGGCAAAGCCAATTTTTTTCAAAGATGAAAACTTCGTAGGAAGTGATGCCCAACACGATGATATCATGAGAAGTTGATTATCTTCCGTGATTTCTAAATCCTTCCGCAATGTCTTCAATTTGTCCGTCCACAACGTTGAACTTTTAAAATCAATCATTTCCAAACTTAAATTGTCAATTTTAAAATATTCAAAATACTGCAAATCTGAAACATTTTCCTCTATTTCGTCGGGCTTTATTATAAATGTAAACATTTCGCCGTGCATCTAAAACTTTGAAATCTACTTTCAAATTCACTTTTAATCTTCAAAATACAACTTTCGAACATATTTAGATTGCTTTCATCGATAGTTTCTTTCTCATGTTGGCTTTTTAGTGAGGGAAAGAAAAGAAATATTTTAGTTTTTATGTCAGTTTCAAATAATATTAATCTCGAACTAAACTCTTCCATTCCTCGTACATTTTCAAAATTGTGTGGTTATTTCCTTGGAGTCGTACGTTGAAATCATTATAATGGTTCATTATGTCTCTTAAGAACAAAAGTCTTAAAAACCATTGTTTGTCATTGAGCTCGAGATCATTTTCACCGATTTCGTAAAGAAATATTTGTATATCATCAAAGCACTCTACAAATCTATTAAGAACTTTGCCTCGACTTAACCATCGAACTTCAGCATGTAACAGTAAACCTCCATATTTCGATTCAATATCCTCCAAAAAAGCTTTGAAGCGCTGTGTGATAATGCAGATCGTGCTACTATTATGTTTACGATCTTAACAACCTTTTCCATTACATCCTTAAGTTGTTGCGTAGATGCCTTTGCAAATAAATTTTCTTCAATACAATGGAATGATAAAAGTGGGCGGCCAAGTTCATTTTCCATTAGTTTCACAAATCCAATAGTTTTTCCTCTCATAGCTGGAGCACCATCAGTTGTTATGGAAAACAATTTACTTTTTAAATCCAATATTTCCCATTTTTGAAATTTGTAATCTCTTGTACTTGACGGAAAATATCAATGCCTTTGGTCGTGTCATTCATTGAAGCAAGAACGCATAGTTCTTCATTGACGTTCGAACTATTTATTGATAAATAAAATCTAATACTAATTGCCAGCCTAGCCATACTCTTTACATCGGTACTTTCATCGAGTGCAATGCTAATTACGTCACTAGATAACAAATCATTTTTGACCTGTGCGTCAATATTTTTTGCCATATCTTCAATGCGACGCTGAACTGTTCTGGCCGACAATGGCATTTCTTTAATTCTCTCAATTATTTGTTTTTTATTTGCGAAGTCATTGAATAAGTGTTCGGAACAATTTATGAATGCGTTTTTCAAAAATTCGCCGTCTATAAACGGTTTTCCGTTGGTACCAATACTAAGAGCTGCAATAAAGCTGGCAGATGTAGCGTAATAGTGGCTGGTAACAAATCTCTTCAAAAATTTATTTTGTTTACCGTAATTTAATACACGTTTAGCAATGTATTAATATTTTTCATCATTTGGCATTTCACTCACATCTTTATGTTTTGAAGAAAAGGTTCTGGCGGTAATTATATCTGTACATAAAGTAAATATCAATTTGTCACCATTTTCCATACATCCATACTTTTCAGTCCACACATCTTGAAATAATCTCTTTTTTGCTTTTTGTTTGTCCATGGTAATAAAAATAATAATTATTTCGCTTAGGTAACTGTTCTCGCGCTTCTGAACAACTGTTTATTCACGTTAAAGACGAAGTAAACGTAGACAAGAGTAGATGCGTGATCAGCAGGTGGGCAGGGCTCCTATTGGTCGGCTGCAGGTGGCACGCATCAGAGATCCCAGCCGACCAATAAGGAGTCCTGATCACGTGCTGATCACACAACTACTCTTGTTTACGTCTACTTCGTCTTTAACGTGAATAAGTCGTCGAGTAATGATGAGATTCGTTCGGACAATGTCGCTGTATTCCGCCTATGTTCATTTCTGCAAATTTTGTAATCAAACCAAACTGTTAATCTTATTATTTATACTTTCTAAAAGTGTTGTTTCATGTTTATGTTTTATAATTTATTTTTATATATTATACTTTATTTGTGGAACTCAAGTGGGTCACTTGAAATTATCAAATGGGTCACTTGGTGACCCGCGGGTCATAGGTTGCCGACGCCTGCTTTAGAGCATGTCATCAGGAGGTCGTAGGTTGGGATTACACATGGCTCATGACAATATTTCCTCTATAAAAGAGGGGGGGAGGTAGACCTCTACACCTAGAGCGCCAGGCTCGTAATCTGAAGTTCCCAGGTTCGAGTCCCATCTGGGTAAGTGTTGAGATTGATGCCCTCCGTCAGTAGGGAACACCGATGGATTTGGAAAGGCTGCTGTACGTCGAAGGGGACATTAAGCCATGGCTCATGTAAGCAAAAGCCATAACATGTGCAAATTAAAGAACATTTTGGATGGCCAAATGGATGCTCTGAGCCTTTCGGGTCTTTGGTCATTTAGCCCAACGTCTGCAAAGAAAGTGCGGTTCAGAGGTAAAACAACCCACCTAATCAACTTCCATTGTCATCGTGTTGTTTATAGTTATTAAATGCTGGATAAAAGAATTTTTATTATTCGCAAATAAAAGGTTTTTCTCCTATGAGGACATGGAGGCCTGGGACACTGATGGCCCAGTATGCTACAGAGCCTCTTGCCTGTCCACGGCTGAAAAAACATTCTGGTGTTTAAATCTAGCACAATACCTGAATTCTAAAAGATCTCAAAAACGCTACAATGAAATGCTATGAGATTTGGAGTGAAAAATGTATTACTATAGGAAGTAATAAAGAGTGAGGCATAGAACAAACCCTAGCATGATTTCCGTGGGTCGTGCAACACAATGACTTATCATACTGTTTACCAGGTTGGTCATAAGGTCTCGTGTCAGTACATCCCACCTTTTCTAGAGAGCAGAATGGGAGCTCATGGAGTGTTCTTGGAGGGAATTAACTACTACCAACACACCTCTTCAGCACATCTCACGCACGCTCTGTAGGACTCAGGTCCGGAGAGTACACTGGCCACTCCATCAGTTGATTATCGCTTTTTGAATAATTCATTGATTTTCTGAGTCATATAAGGAATGGCATTATCCTCTATCAAAATAAACTGGTGACCAACAACTTACTTGAAAAACTTCACATAAGACTGAAGTATATCGTTCTTATGCCTCCCACCAGTCAGAGTGTCTTTAGCACAGACTTGGACTGGTGGGCTGCTATTTGGCACAATGCTGCCCCAGACCATTCAACTACCACCATTGTATACCAGCAAAACTCACACCTGCTCTAGATCCATAGTTGACACCAATGGACTGGAAACGCCATCGTCCCACAGATGGGATGCAAAGCTGTGTGCGGGAGAGTCATACGCTATGCACGTTAAAGTGCACGCTGGATGGCCTTGACAGAAGCTATCATTTGTCTCTTAACAGCTGTCCAGTGGGTCCCTTCTCCAACATCTCTGAGCCCTTGGGGTCTTTGTGACCTGGCCAATTAGCCCATGGTGTGAAA
Source organism: Ryuthela nishihirai (assembly GCA_038380435.1). NCBI lineage: Eukaryota > Metazoa > Arthropoda > Arachnida > Araneae > Heptathelidae > Ryuthela > Ryuthela nishihirai. The sequence continues at coordinate 14,514,151 of JAWZYU010000004.1, forward strand.
AAATGTCAGCTGAGAGAAAAATCGCTGCTCATAGGTAAAACAACCCAACCCAACGACCACCATATTGGTGTTGTTTTCTGTTATTAACGTCTTGATAACGAGTTCGTTGTCCTCTCCTGGTCAAAACACGTCAAGAATCAGTCTGAAGACTGTATCGCGATTCGCCGATTGTGTACCCTTTGGTCTGGGGTGTAGTCATGATGCTGTCTGCACCACATTAATCGTACTCTCCAGTGTGAGAGATTGAGGGGAATATAAACAGTCGGCCGTCTAACATAACGCCTTTCTGGAAAAGTCGTCTGTAAAGAATTTTTCTCAAAACTGTTCTAAATAACTGCAGAAAGCTCCAGAAAAAAAATGTTTGGCTGACATTGCCCTCTCACCTCGGGCTCTTAGCCCATGATAGCAGTCATTCTACACTGTTGTCACTCTTGGAAACAGACAGACTAATGTATCCTGTCTGCTGGAATTTTCTGCAAAATCTTGGAAGTGTTGACTAGGAGACTTTTGCTGCCCTAACCATATAGGTCTGGGATCAGCCAGAATCTAACCTATCGATTGCTGTGCTATATGTAACAGCAGCCATATGATATCTTCCTTGTCCCATACTGTTAAAAAATAAATACTGTTATAAAATCATAAATAGAGTGCTCCAAAAGCATCTGCTGTCAGTAAATAGTGAAACTGGACTGAATGGCATAAATGAAATGAATAGACATCTTGCTCAACAGGAATTGAGTGATGTAGAATCAGAGCCAGATTTTATAGCATCCCGAATTTGCTCTTCAAGGCATGTATGCAAATTTTATTCGGTCAGGTGATTTCTTAGAGGTGTACAATCTTGCGTACATTCCTTTTCATTGACATGCAAAGCATAATTTAATGATTTCAGTCGTTTGTGAGAGTTTACGATCTGGCACCAATTTACATAAGTATGCAAGGCCGGATCTGGGATTTGGATGCAAAGGTGTATGACGCTCCTTTCAGAATGCTAGTAAAGGTAATTTAGACCAAAAATTAATAATCTTGTGCATATTTCACGTCTTTTTCAATAATTATTTTTAAAGCATCTAAAAAGAAGGGGAAATATAGTTTTATTTCGCTGTTGATTTTATGGGCTACACGTAAAGTCTCGATTCCCCCTCCTATACACTGAAATGCCTTTGAATTTCGGATAGGAGACGTTATGCAAATTCAATGCAGCAAGTCCCGCATTTGCGCGCATGCTTGGCTGAAACTCTGGTCATATGTAGCTGTCAGCTTTGGCTTCCCCAAGCATTCGTCATGAGAAGCGTAATGCGAAAGGCACGGAATTTAGATGCATTTGACAGAGGGAAAATCGTAGGTGCCTGACGGATGGGATACCCGATCTCCGAAATTGTCAATGAACTTGATTTTCTCGTACGACAGTTTCAAGAGTTTTCAGGGAATATGAAAATTCCGGCAAGAAAACAAGCACCTTGACAAACTGCGAAGGACAACCAGCCTTGAATGATCGTGGGCTTCGCCATCTGACTTGCATCCACTGACCAATAAAAGCCAGACATTATATGAAATCACCTCCCATCTAAACGCGGGTTCCATCCGGGAAGTCACTGCATGGAGAGTGCAACGCTCACTTCATCGTCTCAGCTTCGGGAGCCGCCGACCTACGAGAGTCCCACTTCTAACTGCATGACACTTGGCTCAACACCATGCCTGAGCTAAAGAGCATCAAAATTGGGCCATCGAAAATTGGCAACGGATAGCCTGGAATGATTGAATCCCGATTTAAACTTCATCACGCCGATGAGAGACTGAGGGTATGACGCCAACCCCATGAAGCCATGAATCCTGCTTACCATGAATCCTGCATTAATCAATCCTTATATAAGTAACAGTACAAGCTGGTTGTGGCTCAGTGATTGCCTGGTATATCTTCAGTTGGACGTCTATGGGATCTTTGGTACATGTACCGACAACTCTCAATGTATTCCGGTAGGTAGAATTCATGGTTGATCATTGATGGTCATCATGCATCCCAATGGAGATGGTGTCTACCAGCAAGAAGACAACTGTTCATTTCACAGGTCCGGTTGGCTACTGCACGGTTGCAGGAGCATTCTGCTGATTTTGAAATAATAAAATGGCCACCTAACAGCCTAGATTTAAATCCCATCGAAAATCTTTGGGATACCGTCGAGCAGAGTGTTCGGGCCCGTGTCCCATCTGTGACGACCTTGGGAGAATTTTGGATAACTCTGGAGAATGCATGGGTCGCCAAATTATGTGGAACATTTATGTAAGTTTGTGTAATCCTTGTCTTGTCTTGTGGCGGCCGTTATCCGAGCTAGAGTGGGCCCAACACGTTACTAGGTTGCTATATCTAATTCAATGGCACTTCAGTGTATACAGGGTGTCCCTGAATTCATGGCCCAAACGTGAGGAGAGTAGTACACACCGAACCCACCAATATTCATCATAAAATATGCGGCAGCAAACGCAGCCCGGTGCGGTAGGGGTCCCAGAGGAGGCATCATCATCATCATCATCCTCAAGCAGCCATGGGCTACGGAGATCCAACCAGACCGTGCAATTTAGTTCTCCAAGCAAGTCAATCCTGAGCTACATCTACTGCATCTGGCCACTGCACACCTGTTTGACAACAAGGTCCTGTTTGACATTGTCTGCCCACCGCATCCTAGGTCTCCCCTTCTTTCTGAGGCCTTTAGGCACATATTCATAACCCTATTTGCCAATCTATAATTATTCATACGGGCAACATGGCCACACCAACGGAGTCTCTCTCTGCACAATATGCTGCTTAAAGGAGGTTGCCGACTCCTTTGCCTAACCTCATCATTAGTTACAAAGTTGAACCACCTAATTCCCAAGATACTGCGTAAGCATCTGGAATCAAAAGCATCTAGTTTCCTGTTATCTTGTTTACAAAGTGTCCAAGTTTCACTACCATAACTAACCCTAGAAAGAATCAAACTATTATACAGTCTAATTTTAGTCTTTAGGTGTATACGCCTATTTCTCCACACTTTCCATAGATTCTTAAAAGTTCCGGCAGCAATCCCTATTCGTCTGTTAATCTCATGCCGCACATCACCATTATCTCTTACATAGCTCCCAAGATAATTAAACTGTGACACCTGCTCAAGACTGCAACCATTCAGATTAACTGAATCACAGCATGCCTGACCAATTTTCATCACTTTAGTTTTCTCTCTGTTTATAACAAAACCTACTCTACTACCAGTCTCATCAACAGCTCGAATGAAAGAGTTCATCTCATCAACATCATTTGCCAAAAGGGCTAAATCATCAGCATAATCTAAATCAGAAATTTTCGTATCTCCAGTCCATTTAAGAGGCCAAAATCTTTCCCTTGAAGTGAATTTCGCATAACATAATCAATAACCAAGCTAAAGAGAAAAGGAGACAAAATGCACCCTTGTCGAACACCAGAAGTAATGCTAAACCAATTGCTCAAGCCTTACCAACTCTCACACACGACTCAGTGTTATTATAGAGAGCTTTCATTATGTTAACTAACTTGTCTGGTATACCATATGACTTCACAATCAACCACAAATTATGATGATCAACAGAGTCGAAAGCCTTTTTGAAATCAACAAAGCTAGCAACCAAAGGTTCCTGAAACTCTAAACATTTCACAAGAATCTGCCTAAGTGAAAATATCTGATCCACACATCCCCTACCACTTCTGAATCCACATTGCTCATCACGCAATGGACTGTCAACCAGATTCTTAATTCTATTAAGCACAATCATGGAAAGAACTTTACCTGGAACAGAGAGTAGGCTGATACCCCTATAGTTATCACAAGAACTGCGATCACCTTTTTTGAAAATAGGGATAACTATAGCTCTGGTAAAATCATTAGGAACCATGCCTTTATCATAAAAGATATTCAGAATTTCAGTCATCCAAGTGGTAACCGAAACATTCCCATCTCTAAGCATTTCGGTGGTAATTTCATCTACCCTTGGGAATTTATGTAGTTTAAGTTTAGAAACAGCCAAAATAACTTCAGATTGTGTTATAGGGCCAACATTAAAGCCACCAATGCATCTATTATCATTGCAAACAATGGGACTAGAACTAACCGCATTGTTTAGAATATCACTGAAATGTTCAACCCACCTAGCCATGACAGAATCCTCACCTTCTATAACCTTACCTTGTTTATCCTTCAATCCCTGTATACCTGTCCGTTTTCTACCACACAAAACATTAACTATCTGGTACAGCTCTCTGCTGTTGTGCTGCCTAAATGCTTCCTTGGCTTTGTCAGCCAAGCCCTCAAGCCAAAGATTCTTATCAGCAGCTAACTGATCCTTTACCAATTTATTAAGCTCTCTGTAATGCTTTCTGTTAGGACTAGTAGGGTATTGATTAAAGACATTCCTGCAGTTCTTTCTTTCTGAAATAAGCTCAAGTGCCTTATCACTCAGATAATTCTGCCTCTTCTGCTCCTTTTTTCCTAAAAGAGTACTGTTAGTGTCCAAAAAAGCCTGTTTAAAATGATCCCATTCTTCCTCAACTTCAGTAGTAAGCATACCATGACTGTCATAATGACTAAGTAACCTATCATTGTAAGCTTTGGCTATAACTGGATCTTTCAGAGCTTCAGTATTAAAAGCACATTTTTTAACCCTAGCACAACACTTTTTAAGTTTAAGTTGCAAGACACTTTTAACAAGGTCAGATCCAATTTCAGCTTCCCTATATACCGTGGCATTTCTAACAGAACTAGCCCATTTGCTGTTAATTAATATATAATCAATCATATTTTATGCAGCCCATTGGGTGAAACCCACGTGTACCTATGTATGTTGCGGTGTTTGTAATAAGTGTTAGTTATTCTGAATCCATTGAGTTTACTTACCTGTAGGAGACGTTGAACATTGCCATTGCAGCTACCAATACCAAAAGGGCCTATTACTCCTCCCCAAAGGTCAGAGTCAGTACCAACTTTGGCATTGAAGTCACCAAGAACAAGGGTAATATCTCCTTTCTTGACAGAATTCAAAATATCGTGAAGTTGTTCATAAAAACTATCCTTCTCATCCTCATCGGCATCCTCAGTGGGGGCATAGCAGCAGATAACATTCACGTCTTTAACGCTTGTCTGAAATTTTGCTGTAAGAAACCTTTCATTAACGCACTCATATCCTAGAAGAGCATCACTAGCGTGTCTGCTGAGAAGCAGACCCACGCCTTGGTGATGCTTATTGTCGTCCCTCCCTGAAAAGAGAAATTTAACATTATTTTTAAGAATCTGTCCTTTATCTGTCCATCTGGTCTCCTGCAAGCCGAGAATATCTAAATTATAATGGTGGAATTCTTGTGTGAGGATATCAAGAGGAAAAGCTCTGTGTAGAGTCCTCACATTCCAACTACCTATGGAGAGAAAATGCTTAGTGGGATGTTTAAAGAAACTATGTTTATTTAGAGAGGGAATGCCGACAATATCAAACAGCCCCCTAATCGCAGACATGGGGCAAAGACCCGTTCCCCCACCACTAAAGGCTGAAGCCATCTACACTGGAAGACTTCCTCCAATGTAGAATTTGACGATGCCAATTTCTCAGCGTCGACCGGACACGAGATGGAGGAGTTTACGAACGCAGAGAAAGCTTATATGCACTTGATGTACGGCGTAGCCAAGGGCAATGGTAGAGAGGCGCAAAAACTACGATGAGCAATATCCTATGCGCCGTGTGCTCGATTATAAAATGTTTGCGTGACTGCATCGCCAGCTGTCTGAGGAAGGCACCTTCCACGTCAGTCGACATGATGCCGGACGAGCACGGACGGTCAGAATACCAGCTATGAGCGAGGACATCTTGCGTATGGTGACAGATAACCCAGGTACAAGCAGGCGATTCGCCGTCCTGAGCCTGGGTATGCATCGGAACAGTGTCTGGCGAGTACTGCATGAAGAAGGGCTACACCCCTATCACTTGCAATGAGTTGATTATCCCCTGCGCATGGATTTCGCCCAGCAGTTCCTGCAGCAAAGTGCCGCGCATTGCTGCAGGAACCCCCCCCCCCGCATTTCCCCCCGCATGTGCTCTTTACGGATGAATCAACGTTCTCACACGAAGACGTAGTGAATGTTCATAATGTTCATTTGTGGGAGGCCCAGAACCCCTATTGGACACGTCCAAATTCGAACCAGCAACGGTTCGCCGTCAATGTTTGGGCGGGGATCGTGCATGACTACTTAATTGGACCCTGCCTACTGCAGGACTACCTTGATGGGCGAATGTACCGTATTTTTCTGCAACAGGTTTTGCCGAAATTGTGTCAGAATGTTCCAGCCGAAATCCGCTCCTGTATGTGGTTCCAGCACGATCGGACACCCGCCCATTTCAGCATGGACGTTCGTCAGCATCCTCATACCACAATTGGTAACCGATGGATTGGGCGCAGTGGTCCCATCCCATGCCGCTCCAGATCATCCGATCTTTCTTGCATCGATTTCTTTCTGTGGGGACATTTGAAGAGTGTCGTGTACGAGACGCCCGTGCGGTCCACGGAGGATCTGATAGCCTGACTGTGCGTCGCAGCCGCTGATGTGCGCGACAAGACCGGTGTTTACGAGCAGATACGCCGATCACTACTCTGCCGTTGTTCCGCCTGTATCAATGTTGGTGGGCGGACGTTTGAGCATTTGTTGTAATGATCTCCAATAAATGTCACTCTATAAACCTCTGTGTCTGTCCTTCATTTTCGTCTTTTCACAGCGTTTGTGGCCGCATATTCTATGACGAATATTAGTGGGTTCGGTATGTACTACCATCCCCTCACGTTTGGGCCATGAATTCAGGGACACCCTGTATAATCATATGGAAATTCTGTATAGGGAAGTGCTGTACGGAATAAGATATAATCTTTCTCTGTTAATAGTGCTGTAGTGATAGGTTTTTATACACTGAATACAGTAATAATAATAATGGAGTAACAACATAAATAATACCGAATAAATCATAATATGAAAGAGTGTTAAAACCTCATTTGTGATCCTGATACAGTGCTTACCACAATGCTGAGGGATGATGCAAATACCATTCCACGTGCCAGGAAAGGAGCGGCTTCTGTGTCAAAGAGCAACTTGAATCGAGAGCGTCATCGCGGAGCACGCAGAAATGAAGCAATGAAACAGCAGACACGAGTAGTAGCGAGGTAGGCTGTAATCAGCAGAACCAGTTTGCTTGCCTAGCTGATTACTGCATACTTAGGAAATTAGGTTAGATTTTGGTTAAGTTCACTTAAACGCTTAAAATATCATGAGTTACTCAGTATAGTAAATTACTTTTTTGAAGAAGAGTTTAGTAGTATATTTATTTTTGAAAACAGATACCAGTAAATGCATAGCATTATTTGATCAGAGTGTGAAAATTGCATTTTCATGTGCCATGTATCTTTTTCTAGAGAGCTGCTTCTGATTATCCTTAATAGGACTTGCCTGTCAAATTTTGGTACATAAATTGTTGTTTTATTTTTAGTAAATATCAGATATCTGTTGATTTATATGTTGCATTGAAGTTATTAGTTGATGCGGAATTAGTCTGACGAGTGACCCCACGTTTAGCTGCCTCAGCTCCCACGTCGCAGCTGGTCTGAATAATTTCTCAGACGCCCGAGTGTCAGCGAGAGGATGGGAAATTTTGGTAATAAAAGTAATTTCACAAAGTGCCAAAGGATGCCAAACTACTGATGTGACATTCAAAAAACCAAGTAGAATCAGATTAGAGGTACAGTGGCTCAGTGGTAGACAAAGGTGAAACGATTGCTGTCATCTCTCGATAACAGAGTGTAACAACCTGATTGGGAGATCAATAATATTACCAACAATCTACGGAATCAGTGTGACCGATTGGATCATCTTGCCGAAGGGCACATCTTGAACAAGATGATATTTGAAATTTATTCCAGTATCTCAGGAAATTTCCGAACAAAAGAAGGATTAGTTATCAGAATCTTACATTTTTCTCGAAGGCCTCGTCCACCTCCTTGATGAGTTTCTCTTGGCAATCGGGATTTACAGCCAGATTATAAGCACAAAAGGATAGAGTGGCAGCTGTTGTTTCGTAGCCAACCATGAAAAAAAGGATGCATTGGGCAACCAATTCGTCTCGTGTTAGACCTGAATAAGAGAAAGTGAAATAAAATTATCGGAGATCTACCTGATGAATAGAACTCTCAAAGCGTATTTTGTAGCGTAAATTGTTAGAGTTTATCAGTTATAAACAACTATAAACTTTAGACAGCCTTCAGCTAAAGGCATTAAAGGTCAGCTCAGTGTTAAAATACAAATTCAAAATTTGTTTTGCTTCAATACAAATTTTGAAGAATTTGTTTGAACACTTTCAAAAATTTATTACTCAGTAACTAAGTTATATGTGAACATAAAGTATTTCAAAAATGGAAGATTATATAAATAACCCTGCTAGTTCCTTCAGAAATTAGTTTTCACTACATGTTTATATATAACCTAGCTACTGAGTAATAAATTTTTGAAAGTGTACAATTCTTTTTTAATCTCCCTTTATATGTATACGCATTTAATAGCGATTTGGCGAAGGCAAATATTTATGTAAAAGCAGATATTATGCAAATAACTTGTATTCTTTAAACAAGGAGTCAAAATTCCTGTTTCAGTGGCAAAACTAATTTATTCATGAATTCATTCACATTCAAACTCGTTTTCTACGGGCAATGGTACTAAATGGAGTCTATTATGGTTTTTACAGATTTTGATAGCATGCGGATGCCAACGCAGTTTTTATTCACTTCAATTCTGAATGTTAACTCTATGTCTTCGATATATAAATGTTTGTCTTTATCACTTACCCTCCTTAAGACATATTCATTGTTCATATTAGCAACGCAATGGTCAACTTACTCTTACTATAATCAATTTTGAAGATTTCTTTATTTTTTTCGCCGTGGCCCAAATCTTCCTCTTCTTCTTCTTCTATCTCTTCCTCTTCCAGATCCAACATTTTAAACCCATCTATCGTTTTGTTGGCCTCCAAGTTTTCTTTAGCAGCATCCATCATCAGTTGTAAGAAATCGTTTCCTTTCTTCAAAGAAATAATAAAACATTTTATGACCAAGCTAATAATTGGTAGAACATAAGTTTATCAAAACTAAAATGTAGTGAAATATATTTGATGACCAGATTAAGACGGGACACAGCTTTAAGTAAAGAACATTTGAAATTGACTGTATGCAATTATGATAAGTTCGTTTCTGAACAATGACAACATTGTCCAAACAGAAAATTGCCTGATGACTGTCAAACATAACTTAATTTTAAAAGAGTTTCGGTGTTATTTCTTTAACGGGGTTTTTATTTGTTTGAGAAAAGTTTAAACTGAAAATGGTGTAATGGCACAAAGTACTTTTATTGTTGAACACTGTTTTAAAAAAATCATCATTTAAGGACTACATAAGTGAGTTTAAAAAAATCACCGAGACTGTCACAGTGTTCGACGTCAACAGTTCAGTCGACAGTTCATCGAATAATGGGCAGTTTTCCTAAGGTAAGATCTATATAAAGCCTCAACAATGCAATTATGCCAGAAGAGCAGCAACAGACGAAAAGTTTCAGAAAATTCATATATCAATTAGTCGTAGTCCAAAAATATCTGTTTGTTGCTTAGTTCTGCAGTTCTCAGGTTCGAGTCCCTCTCTGGTAAGCATTGAGATTTATTTCCAAAAAATTCCTCACCCTGTCCTCGGTCAGAGGGACAACGATGGGCTTGAAAAGACCACCGTCCGTCTGATGATGAAAGGATAAGCCGTGGCTCCATGTGCGGGAGAGCATATTCTGTGCACGTTAAAAAAACACGCTGGATGGCCTTGACAGGAGGCTACCATTTGTCTCCCAACAGCTCTCCAGTGGTCCCCTCCCCCCAAACTTCCTGACCCCTTGGGGTCCTTGTGACCTGGTCATTTAGCATATTGTGCAAAAATAATGACGCTCAGAGGTAAAAAACCCAACCCAACCTTGGCTCTTCCATGGAATGTCTGCAGAAAGTCGTGAAGAAAGGCTTTTCGTACCTTTGAAAGCTTACTAGATAAATGCTATCCATCAGTTACTCACTCCTGATTTGTCCTGCTTTTTGTCATTGGTTTAAAAACGTTATTTGAACCGAGATTAGAAAATTAAATTTCTTTGCTGATTAAGCGTGGTTTCATTTATCAGGATACGTGATTTCACAGAATAATCAAAATGGTCAGCCGAGAAACTTGACGCAATTCATGAAATTCACTTATGATGAGTAAAAAGAAACTGATGTTTGTGGGCAATTTTGAGAAAGCCCATTACTGGGTGAAGAAACCATCAATTCGTAGCACTAAAACAATGTTTTCCGAAGTGGGCGATACCGCCCCCCGAGGGGGGGGGGGGGCTGGAACGATCCAGGGGGTCGGTAGTAACCTCGGGGGCAATTAGGGATCGGTGCAAGCATAAAGAAAGAAGGGAAGATACGAAAATTTTTAAAAACCGTTCGTACATGTTTCATCTGTTGTGTAACATAGAGTAAAAGTCGTAGTGATTACTTTATCTTCCAAATAAACAAATAAAATTATCCTTCGTTATCTTAATTTTCTGTGTATAATGCGAATGTTATTATGGTTGATTTTAATAAATAATTTTATAATTTCAAGCTTTAAGGTGTCTTATTTAAAAAAACATCTCTTTTTAGTATGTTGTAGGACGTAGGTAGAAATATAGATGCATAAAAGAAAGCAAATTTGTCACTGCATTTTTCTGTTTTTTCGCTTAAAGAAGGTAGATTTCCAGGGGGGCGCTGAGTAATTTTTTTTCTGAAAAGGGGGTGGTAGGACAAATAGGTTTCGGAACCTCTGCACTAAATCGACCTGATCCTCAAAGATTTTATTCAGCAGCTGGATGATGAGGAGCTGAAGATAGATTATTTTCAACAAGATGGAGCAAATGTTCCCACAACTGACGAGACCCTGATTTATTTGCGTAAATAATTTGATTGAATTCCGAAATACTGTGGCCACTCAGATCACCTAATTTGATTCCTTGTGAATTTTATTTATGCAGATTCTTAAAGAGAACTGTCAGACATTATCATCCTCGGACCATCACTAATGCTTGTTAAGAAATATTCTCCTACTGTTTTGAGAAAAATACGTCTAATCAAGCAAAATGGGTTCAGGTACGTTTAGTCGCAGATGGAAAATATTTTCAAACACTTCTTGTAATGAATTATGCTGTAATCTAATAATTTGGAAAGGTAAAAATTGTCTAGTTCCTTCCTAAACGGGAGAAATTGTTTCGGGTTCCGTCCTTTTGGAACGTTTACATTCTGGTCTTAACAGTTCAATGTTTTTATTACAAGTGAACTGGTACTCATGAACAACAACAACAATATGAAGATAATTTTAAAGAATAGCTAAAATGTTTTAGTGTCTTGTTGCCCCGACACATTTGGAAAGATAAAAAAAAGTCAGAAACGGTACAAAATCGAAACATGCAAAAAATATATACATATGGAAGCTATCAGAAACAAAAACAAAATTCCAAAAACTAGAAAGACGAAGAGAAGCATAAAATAACAAGTTGACTATTTTAATAAGTTAAACGTAAATTGAGGAATATGCAAAATATTCAAATCAGGAGAAATATGAACAAAAGAATAACAGTAGATGTTTGAACAGAAAAAAAAAATAATTATCGAATCATTCTTAAATGTGACTAGTCATGACCCGTGTTGTTTTATTGTTTCACCTAAAGCTAAATACACTGAAATAAGGTATACCTTCATAATGTGGTATACCATGATGGTCATTTCAAATTGTATGTGATATTTATTCAAATGACGGTTCTTACGATTTGAAACCTTTTACATCATTAGAGGGCTTAGAAATGAAAACATTTTAAAAACCTTTTGTCACTTCCCAGTCACAAGGTTTTATTTGGTATAAAAAAATCAATTGCTTCTCTTAGTCTTAAGATAAACAAGCACACACAATCACAAAAAATATGACAGTAAAAAACATAAAAGGTATCTATTTTATATTCATTTCAATACAAATATACATAGATTAAACATCACTTACTATGCCTCTCTTTTTCCTCTCCTCTACGACTTGAAGTGTGACGTCACGAAAGAAATTCGATGCTTCTGTATTAAACGCTTCGATCCGTAGAATTTTAAATATAATTGGATGCAATAAAACTGAAAATGAATATCATAGAGTAACAAGGTTATAAATTTCAGAAACATTTTACACAAATAGATACATTTTCTGATCCTTTTACAGGGTAATAAGAGTGATATTTTTATTTTTTTTAGTCATTAAGGTAATTTCGAATTGTTCTATTGGGTTGCTTTTATGAGTGGAGGAAGAACGTGGCGACAGAAGGAGGCAAATATCTTTATTACAAACTCTCAATAATATTTGGAACACGTCGAATATAATTTTTAACGCCAAACCTACACCCCAACCCCAGGAATGTAGCATTTCTCATCAGAGATTTTTATCCAAACATAAAGTTTATTATCAACAAATATTTTTTTCAATTCTGACTTTTAGCATTATTTTTGACATACAATGTTACGGAATAGACGTATTAGATAAGTTCTGTTACGCGAATTGCCAGTTTCCTTTTTAAGAATTAGTAAAAGAAGGATCAAACATAACGATTCTGTTTCATCATCATCACCATCATCACCACCACTACCTCAAGCAGCCATGGGCTACGGAAGTCCAATCTCGCGGATTGTGCAATTTAGTTCTCCAAACGCATTGTCCTCAGCTACATCTGCTGCATCTGGTCATTGTAGACTAATTCTAACAAAGCTGTTTGACATTTCCCACCACATCCTAGATCTTCCTCTTATGCACTGACTTCATTCTGAGGCCTTTAGACACACTGTTCATAACCTTATTTGCTAATCTATAGTTATGCATTCTTGAAACATGGCCAAACCTACGGAGTATTTCTCTGCATAATTTGCTGCTCAAAGGAAGTTGATGACTCCTTTGCCTAATCTCATCATTACTTTCAAAGTTGAACCATCTAATGCCAAGATACTGCGGTAAATATATAGAATTTCAGGTATCAAGTTTCAGGCTTGTTTGTATAAAAAGGGTCAGGTTTCAACGCCATAACTAACTTTAGATTGGACTAAACTATTATACAGTCTAATTTCAGTCTTTATATTATAAGACTAATTCTTCACACTCTCCATAGATTCTTTGTCCCAGCAGCAATCCCTATTCTTCTGTTTATCTCATGCAGCACATCATCAGTATTTGTTACATAGTTCTCAAGATAATTAAACTGAGAAACTTGCTCAAGGGTACAACCATTCAGATTAACTTAATCACAGCCTGACTGACCAATTTTCATCACTTTAGTTTTCTCTCTTTTTATAACCAAACCTACTCTACTACCAGTCTCAACAGCTCTAATGAAAGAGTAGAGAGCTCTAATGAAAGAGTAATCTCATCATCATTTGCCGAAAGGGCTAAATTATCAGCATAATATAAATAAGAAACTGTGAAATCTCTAGACCATTTAAGGCCAAACTATTCCCCTTGAAGTGAATTTCGCATAACATAATCAATAACCAAAATAAAGAGAAAAGGGCACAAAATGCACCTTTGTCGGTCGAACATCAGAAACAATGTTAAACCAATTATCACAAGCCTACAATTCTCACACAAGAGTCAGTATTATTATACAGCGCTTTCGCTATGTTAACACCTATAAATGTCCTAGTGTTTGCAATATGTGTTAGTTATTCTCAAACCATTTACTTAGCTGTATAGATGTTAGCCATTGCCATTGCTGCTACCAGTGCCAAACAGACCTACCAACTCTGCCCAAAGGCCAATCGCTTTAGAACTAGGGTAATATCGCCTTTCTTGAAAATAAAAATAATAAATACCCCCTCAAGCAGCTGCTTGCCACAGAGGTCTGACAGAAGCCTGTCAGTTTATGTGCCATAGTAGAAGGTCTGTGAAGATGGCAAGACCTCAGCAGACACAGTTAAAAATACCTTGAAGCTGACGGTAAATCCCATCTTTCTCACTCTCATTCTCGTCCTTAGTGGTAGCATAACAACAGATAACTTTCGCTGCTTGTTTTAAATTTAGCTGTAAGAACTATTCATTAATGCACTTACATCCTCCGAAAAGATCATCACTAGTGTATTCTGCTGAGAAGCAAATCTACACATTGGAGATGCTTTCTATCCTCCCTACCTGAAAAGAGAAATTTAAGATTATTTTCAAGTATCTGACCTTTATCTATCCATCTGGTCTCTTTCAAGCCGAGAATATCCTAGTTATAATGGTAGATTTCTCGTGTGAGACATCAAGAGAATAATCTCTGTGCAGAGTCCTCATATTCCAACTACGTGTGGAGAGAGGATGGTTAGTGGGATGTTTGAGGAATCTGTTTATTGAGAGAGGAAGTATCGACAATATCAAACAGCCCCGTAACCGTAGGCATGAGGCAAAGATCTGTCCCCCTCATTACTAAAAGCTGAATACTTCTACACTGGTAAGAATTCCTCCAATATGGGTTTGAATGTGTCCACAGAAGCAAAGCTTCTGGTACCTAAGATGGCCTTTGATCAGGATTATCCGAACTAGTATGAACCGGTTAGGTATGATATGCACCATTGTTTGCCATCCCTTAGATATATTTGTTCTCACTGAAAGGCGCTTCTAAGTCTAGTGCCAGAATTCAACCAGAGCATCTAGTAGCATCCAACACTCAGGAGAGATTCAGTAAATATGTGCAAAAAATACATTGTTATGTACACTATTAATATGCTTCAATTTCTCACATGTAGTGTAGAAATTGTTTATTCTTCATAGAAAAAAAACTCCATTTTTTTTGCCAGAATAAGATTTAGATATTTCTAAACTCGAAAAAATTAATTTTTTTTCAACGCTGCCCTGTCTGCTAGCCTATTATTTGAATGAATATTATTGAAAAGATATTTGATATTTCCCTACCATCTGTCTGAAGAAGATTTCGATTCGGGAAATGATGATTTTTACAAATATGGTTTCAACAGTTTTCATTTCATTTTACTTTTACATAGTTCATTCACAAAACTAATTGCTTGGGGGCCTTGCACGCATATAATCTTCAACCAGTCATAGGCTAAGGTAACCATATCCGGCCAAAGTAATTACGTTCTTCAAATAATTCGCAAATCCCAATCAACAGCTGCTGTCTTTCAACACAGCTGGTTAATGGAATGTATGGCCCATACTAAGTACGTTCATTAAAGTTTATCTTCTTAGAAAGTTTCTACTTTAGTTGTTTACAGAGACATATGAAAGAGGATTAGTAAATATGTATTATGGAAGATTGCTTTTTGTATCGATTAACAATAGATGCATATGAAAAAGTTTGTGAAATGAAGTGTATGTTATTGCTCCGCTAATTCTAGTTTGTAATAGAAATTGTAAAAGTATAATAACCTTGGAAAAAGAAAGTGATTATTATTTTAATTGGGCTTGAAGATGAAGTCAGTGCATGAAATAAATTTTAATGCATAGAATGTGATGATAGAAAAAATTTACTCCCTTGCCCAGTTCTAACTTCTGGCTCTGTTTTTCGCTGTCTGCAGAATTAACTTTCCTCTCTCAGTAGCGCATTACGGCATGAATGATTTTTTTTTTATGTAAACGTTAATCGTAACTAAGATTGATTAGCACCTTGTCAGTGACGTTACAATTTACAGTAAATAGAGGGAAATCTCAAAAATGGGACTTTAGGGGAATTAAATGGGGTGTCAAAGGAACTGGAGGAACTCAAATTTAGAACTCAATATGAGGGGATCAAAAATCGAGCGTGATATTGATGGGGCAATCTCAGTTATGGGACTTGACAGCAAATGAAGTAGGGGGCTCAAAACGTCAACTTGATATAAGTGATGGAGCTCAGATATTGAATTTGAAATCGAGGGTAAAACGGTGGCTCAAAAGTTAAATGACATTGAGGGAGCGAAATTGAACTTGACAGAGATCATAAGTAAAACTTTTTATAGTGTGTGAAACATACAAAACACATGTCTCTGTATTTTTTATGTTCCACACACTATAAAAAATTCTGCAACTTAAAGAATTTGAAATTAAAATATTACATGAAACGGTTTAAAATTTATATTAAAAATGCTAAATATTGTAAATGTTTAATGGACTAACACAAGTATTTACTTACGGAAACATTATGCACATGCAAAATTAAATCTAAAATTTTCATTTATTATTATAAATCGCAGAATAAAATTATATCTAAATGATTTTTATGAAATGTTTTTTAAGCAGGTACAATTTTTTTAAATTTATTTACTAATGAAGTCATTAAAAGGTACAAGCATGCTATGCCCCCCATTCAATAACCACTGAGCTTTATAGAATAATAATGCTCGCTGTAAAACTTGCTAAGTACCATTCCATAATTAAAATTTTACACATCTGCATTGCAGTTGAATGTCTGTTTCAGATGGAATCTCAAAGCTAACTGCTTTTCAAGAGGGGCGGGTGTGGCTTAGTCGGTAGCATAGCAGCCTCGTAATCTGCAGTTCCCAGGTTCGAGTCCCACCCGGTCAGCGCTGTAATTTATCTCCGGAAAATCCCTGCCCTTGATCAGTAGGTGACACCGATTCGCTTGGAAAGGTCGCAGTCCGTCGGATGGGACGTAAAGCCGTGGCCCTTTGTGCGAGAGAGTCATACTCTGTGCACGTTAAGAACAAGCTGGGTGGCCTTGACGAGAGGCTATTATCTGTCTCCGAACAGCTGTACAGTGGGTAACCTTTTCCCTTTTTTTGTGTGCAAAAAATGCAGCTCAGAGGTAAAACAAGTCAACAACGCTTTTCAAGAAACATTTATTTTCCAACATTTCTTTAGCAGCTTGTCGTGATTCATCACAGAGCTAACTAGATGGCATGAATTACTCGATGGTCTTCGGTCCACATCGAAGATTTTAAAGTGACTGTTTACATTTTGTTATTTGATACTTTTCCAAATGTTCTCCTTTATCAAAGTACAGTGCTCCTGGATGCAATTAATGTTTCGATTTTTGTCAATGTAAGTTAGCAGTTTGGAATTCTACCCTCTTCATCTTCATCATTCAAGTTAATTTCTTTAAAAGACATTTACATTTTTTTATTACTCAACTTGCTTAACGCATTTGTAATACACTTATTTTTGTAAACATTGTTCTTCTCGTAATATATTTATATACGTGAAGCATATTTATACTTTTCTTGACTGGAGGAACAATATTCCATATTTTCATAGGTGCTTAGTTTCAGACCGTCCTGGTGGCTGAGTAGTTAGGGTACTTGGCTACTATAAAGACCTGGGTTCGACCCCTGGATAAGACATGGATACTTGTGTTGTTGTTCTGCTGTCTCACCTTCCTCATGAACTTTTGATATGACGTATAAACTGACAGGCTCCTATCAGAATTTTTTAACAAGCTGCTGTTGTAGGGACTATTTTATTTCAGTTTGAGTTTTCGCAATGTTTTTTATAAGCGTAAACCCCGCAAATAGAAAGAGTAATAATATATATATTTTAAAATACTTTGTAAATAAATCTCATATTCCAAAATTTTTACTTGCTCTCTGTTCATTGCACCTATTAAAGATGACTTCGGGTCCCAACTTTGCCGGACTGAGCTGAAATCCTTCCGAGAACGGCAGACTCGTATCACTCAAAATTTAAAATTCTAATCTTTTTTGAAATTGTGAAAAAACACTCTCAACGCTATATAATGTTGCTCAAACGTTTTCAGTTTCTATGAATTATTTCTAGTGCATCTTGTGCTAAATAATATTTAGATTTTAATTTCGTCCACATATAATAATTTTAACCTTTGGAAAAGAATATAATACTAAGAATTTAAAATTGCTTTAGACACCTACATTTCTGTAGATATATTTTGCAATATATCAGAGAAATTTTTTTCTCCTAACTGCGCTTACTAATTATCAAAGTGGTTTAGGACTGGGCTCAAATAATTTTGGGCTTTGGAGAAATCGGGGTCAAACATTTGAGCTCGAACATTTTAGTACTTATTAATACTAAATGGAAATAAATTGAAAACGAAGCAATTTAAATTAAAAAAGTCACTTTACTTAGGGCAGATCTAGTCTAAGGCCTGAAGATTTCTCTATATCCACTTTGAACTAAATGCTCATACTCTAAGATCAATAACTTAATACCTATTTAAGACTTTAATACTTAATACTTTATTAATCATTATCAAGTTACATAATTGGAACATCAATACACACCCAGCATAAGTCGAGACTTGAGTACTGGATAATACAAGTCATTATAACATAAAACAATCTATATTGATAACTTTCAATAACAATAGTAAAAATTTCAACTCCAATCGTGGAGTTTCCTTTAAGTGTGTATGTGTCGAATACTTTTCAATTCATCAGAAAGCTCATTATACATTTTTGGATCTATGTAGTCCGTATTTCATATAGAAAATCCTTCCTTTGCAGGTGGTACAAGCACTTTTTGTTCACTTTGTCTTAATGGGATATAAAAAATTTTCACTATGAAAAATCAGTATTTCTATTGACATGTTCTGTTACAGAATCTCTTCGCAATTCAATAACTACATTGATGATTTAATTATTTTCATCATTCATATCGGCTCCTTAAAGTAGAAAATCTGAAAAATTTAACGTTTCCCCGATCTGATGAAAAGTTTAAAACTCTTTTGATTTCTTGCAGCATTATCCTAAGGTAGTTTAATTTACATCGGCAATAAAGCCAAATTTCTATTCCTTGGAAAGCACTTCTGAATCCTCTTAGAATTTCATCACTGATCGTTCAGAGCGATTCGTCTTGAATGAAGAACTTTTAAAGTGGAAAGAAACGTAATTTTTCCTAAATTTATTTTTGAACACAAATATTATTGAAAATGATCACATTTTATAAATTTCACGTTTCGATATATATATAAACACGAAATATTTCACATTGAGCAGACAAAATAGAAATGTAAAGTGCAAAAAAATATTAAAATGTATTTTATTTACAACTTACTGAATAAAAAGATATTGATGCTATTTTTAAAAGCATTCCTGGCATGGGTGACAAAAGGGTTGTTGATGTCATTGTGAGAATCGATTTTTGTGGCAAAAGCACTGCTGGCGATCACATCCATCGTAAAGGCTCCGAATATTCTACAGTGCAGAAAAGAAATATTTTCATCATTATACAATAGTCTTTAGGGGAAACATAATAATGGCATTCAAAAAGCATGCAATTTAAATGGCATTCAATTTAAGAGTGAATAACTGATTTCCTTGTTTCTCTTAACTTGCTTTAATAAATGAGTTAAAATGAACTTTGTCGTCTATATTGTTACAAACAGCTTATTTGAAATTTATGGAGCTTTGAATATAATTTTCTATTTACACAACATAGAAGTGTCTCAGAACTTTGACAATTTAGAGTAATTTGCTTATTACACACATATACATACATAATCGTCAAGCAGAGAAGGGATACTGAGGCCTAACCATACTGTGTAATTTAGCTCTCCAAAAACATGATTGCTCTGAACTGCAGCAGCTGCAATTGGCCACTGTACGCCAATTCTAACGAGGTTTTGTTTGACATTGTCTGCCCACCGCATCCTAGGTTTCCTCTTATTTCTGAGGCCTTTAGGCATATTGTTCATAACTGTATTCGTTAATCTATTGTTATTCGTAAGGGCAACATGGCCAAACCAATACAGTGCCTCTGTGCACAATATGCTGCTAAAAGGAGGTTGCCGACTTCTCTACCTAACCTCATCATTACTTACAAAGTGAAACCACTTAATGTCCATATATTGTGTAAGCATCTATAATCAAAGGAATCAAGCTTCTTATTATCTTACGTACAATGGGTCCAGGTTTCACTACTATAACTAACTTTACACAGCACAAAACTATTATACAGCCTAATTTTAGTATTTAGATGTATATGCCTATTTTTCCACATTCTCCACAGATTCTTAAAAGTCTCAGCAGAAATTACTATTTTTCTATTTAACTCATAATCTGTTTATTTCCACTATCTGTTACACAGTTTCCGAGGTAATTAAAATGAAACATTTGATCAAGTTGCAACCATTCAAAACATTTGAAGCACAATCAGCCTGATCAATTTTCGTCACTTTAGTTTTCTCTTTGTTTATCCCTACACCTACTCTTACTAGTCTCATCAATAGCATTAATGAAAGAGTCGTCTCATCAACATCATTTGTCAAGAGAGGGCTAAATCATTAGGATAATCTAAATAAAAATTTTGAAGTCTTTAAACCTTTAAGGACAAAATCTTCCTATTCCAGGGAATTTTGCAAAACATAATAACCAAACTAAAGGGAAAAGGAGACAAAATGCACTCTTGTCAAAATTTTGCCACAAGCTTTATCATTTTTCACTCATGATTCTGTGTTATTACAGAGTCATCATTATGCAAATTAAGGTGTGCCATACGGTCTCACCATCAACCGCAAATTATGACGATCAAGGAGTAAAACAATATCTTTTATAAAAAATGTAAAGCTAGTAACCAAAGTTCTCTGAAATTATACACATTTCTCAAGAATCTGCCTAAATGAAAATATTTGGTCTAAACATCCTTTACCATTTCTGAATCCACACTGTTCCTCGCGTAGTTGTTCCGACAACCAAATTCTTAATTCCATTAAGCACAAGTATGAAAAGAACTAGACCTATTTCTCTGTTATTATCAGAAGAGCTACGATATTTTTTTTAAATATGGATAACAATAATTCAGGTAAAAATTTTAGGAGCCAACACCTTTATCATTAAAGATATTCAAAATTTCAATCATCCATGTAATCACAGAAACGTTCCAAGTTCTAATCATTTGAGCAATAATTTCAACTACCCCTAGGGATTTATGAAGTTCTAATTTAGAGATAGCAAAATTATCTTCAGATTGTGATATAGTTCTAGCATTATAGCCAGTAATTCATCTATCTTTATTATAAACAATGGAAGCAAAAACTAACGACATTGTTTACAAAGTCTCTGAAATGCTCAGCCCACCTACCCATGACAGAATCATCATCTTCAATATTCATATCATGTTATCCTTAATCCGTGTTTGCCAATATATTTCTTCCCCCACAAAACATTAATTCTCTGGCATAACTCTCAGCTGTTGTATTTTCTAGTTGCTTTCTCTGTTTTATCAGACCTTTAGTCCATTCTTCCTCAAATTCACGAGTAAATAAATCACGTCTGGCATAATGACAAAACAATCTATCGTGATAAGCTTTGACTATATTTGGGTCTTTCATCATTAGAGGTAAAAGTTGTAAGACACCTTTGACTAGGCAATGGCCAGACCCAGTTTCGGCTACCCCATAAGTTGTTATTATTAACAGAAATTATCCATTAACTATTAATTATTACAAAATCGATCACATTCCTATGCAACCCATCAGGAGAACAACAGGAATGGATAAAATTTCATTCTCAAACCATTTACTTAGCTACAGAGACGTTACTCATTGTCATTGCAACTACCAATACTTAAAGGGTCTCCCACCCAGCCCAATTGTCAGAGTCAGCACCAACTTTGGCATATTGAAATCACGTAAATACAAGGGTAATATATCTTCTCTTGACAGAGAATATCCTGAAGTTGCCTGTAAAACATATCTTTCGAATTCTTATCAGTCGTCCATGGAGCATAACAGTAGATAACATTCAAGTCTTTTATCTTTGTTTTAAATTTAGCTGTAAGAAGTCTTTAATGCAATCATATCCTAGAAGAGTATCACAAGTATATCTACTGAGAAGCAAACTTATGCCTTGGAAATATTTTCCATCATCCCACCCTGTAAATAGAAATTGAGAATTGGTTTTAAGTATGTTACCTTTACCTGCCCATCTGCTCTCTTGCAAGCCCAGAATATCAAGACTATACGCTGAAATTCATATGTGAGGACATCAAGAGAATAATCTCTGGTGTTATGTTTTCACGTTCCATGTACCTGTTGAAAGAAAATTATTTGTGGGATTTTTAAAGAAAGCAAGTTTACAGAGAGAGGTATTGTCGACGATATGAAACACGCACCACCCTAACGAAATGGCAGGACGTATAATCCTGTTGGTAGATACCATCACCACAAGGGTAAACGTCCAACATGAAGGGATGCATGTGGTCAGCAAGGATGGACAAGCAGCCATTGGCGTTCAGGGACCCATCCAGTGGTACCAGCTGTCTCAGGTCATTGGAGGCATGGGGGAAACCAACTCTCACATAATCGCAGGAATTGGGGAAACCAGTTCTCTCACTCAAAGAATTTCCTCAAGTGTAGATTTGACGATGCCAGCAGAAGCAAGGGTTCAGGTACATAAAATGACCTCTGATCAGGATATCTACTAGATGATGCAAGTATGCTGTGCATTTATTCGCTTCGAGAGGTCAACTCATAAACAAACGGAAAACACAGCAGCAGATTTTCCCTCAACAAAAGCCCACCACTGCAGCAAGTTCAGAATCCATTATCATATTCAAATCTTTTACACATTCCAGTCAATATTAGTGGTCAGCTCCAGGACCTTGTGAATTTGACCCCTCCTCAGCAGCACAGAAAAAATAGAAGGTAATATGGTGTAGCCATAGATCACCAGATTAGTATGCCACAATGATCTGGCAGCTCTCCCCTTCTGTTTCCATCCAGAGGAGAATATCTCTTTTGAAAAGTACTAACAGCGTGCATCACGAGAAGGAAGGGGCGGACTTTAGGTGCTAGGACTGGCCGGTTTTGTGTATCATCGCAAGGGATTGGTGCATAGCTCTCCTTTCATTGTATACCTAGCTCTCATTTAGAGACTATTTGCTTATTCCTTTCCCAAAAATATAGAGAAGAAAAATACTTAAATTTGAAAATGAATAATTTCATTTATAAAAATCAGCTATCACTTAATGATATAAATTACACAGTTGTATCAGAATAATATGACCACCCACCTAATAATAGGAATAACAACCCTTGGCCCGGATGACAGCGGCGAGATGGCGTGGCATGAACACAATGAGGCCCTAGATGGTTGTCAAAGGCACACGTGCCGATTCGGACTCCAGAGGAGAACGGAGGTTCTGGAGATGACGTGGTTGTGGGGACCACACGCCGTACCTATCGATCCAAATGGTCCCACAAGTGCTCTATGGCATTAATGTCGGGCGAATTCGCAGGTCAAGGAAAAACGGAGACATCGCTGTCGTATTCCTGAAACCAATCACGCACCACCTTAATGACATGGCAGGGCACATAGTCCTGATGGTATGACAAGATTGTATGGCAAGACCCGATGCTCCGCTATACAAGACAGCAATACATCTTGTGGGAAATGCCATTTACCGCCATCTACTTTCCAGAAAAGCCTTCAATTAGAATCATTCGCTGTGGGACAGCAGAGAGATAGGCAGCCATTAGCGTTCAGGGACCCATCCAGTGGTACCAGCGGTCTCAGGTCATACCAGGAAAACGTCCCCCAGACATGAACACTGCCACCGCCGACCTGTACTTTACCGACAAGCATGTACGGGTGTTGGTTCTCATGTGTCTGACGTATCCGCCACCGCCCATTACTTCTGTGGAGTAGAAACATTGATTCGTCATAGAAGGTAACTTTTTTCCACTCTTCCACTGTCCAATGACGGCAGTCCCGTGCGAACTGCAGGCGTCGTTGTCGATGGACCTTGGTTAACATGGGCGCCTTTAGGCAGCGTCGACTCCAGAGACCCATGCGTAACAGGGTTCGTTCTACTGTTATCGGAGACACTTACCTGGGTGCCCCAGCGTTCATTTGAACGGTAAATTGCTACACTGTTGCACGTCGATTGTCCTTTACCAGCCGACGGAGGCGACGTTCTCCTCTGGGGTCGACTGCCTTTGGGTACCACAGTTATGAAGTCTGGAGGTACTCGGTGTGCTAGCGGTCCATTCTTGGTATACCCTTACTACAGCACCTCGCGAACAGCCCGCTGTTTCCGAGATGCTTCCACCCTAGGCACGGTAGCTGATGATCATTCCTTTTTGAACGTCTGTGAAATCAATACCTCTGTCCATTGGGCTCACGTTAAACTCTATGACTCATCTGTCCTGACCGGCGCTTATATCTCCGTGTGGTTGACCTTGTCATATGCGCTCTGTGACACGCCTGGGCGGGTACACTGTGATTCTGTGGGTGGTCATATTATTCTGATACGATTGTGTATATGTTATGTATAATATTGATTTATGACATTAAGTTTTTACAGTATTTGGTAACAAATGTGTGTTACTCATTAAAAGTCTTTTATTATCTTCATGCTCATAAAAATAAAAGTTATATTTTTTCAGAAAATAATAATAGCCTTACATACTCGTAAATGTGCCCTATCGCTTCTTGTGCCAACGGGTGCATGAGGTGTAAATCGAGCCATGCAAGTTACCGAATATTTTGATAAAGGTGTTTTTCTCTTTTACTTTCAGATTTCACAACTCTGTAGAATTTCATTTTGACACTAGAACACTTACCCGGGCAACAGACTACATCTCATTAATACAAATCTCTTGTGATTATTAAACAATATTGTGGGCAGAAGTAGAATGTAGGGCCCTCAGTCGCCATCTCGTGTTTATTTCGCCGCAATGAAAAAAAAAGTCCGAATAATAAAAGTAGTCCGTTCCGCATGTAACTTGACACGGATTTAGAGGATATGTATAACAGAAATATGCAACGCTATATAGAATAAAATCATGTTTCTGCACTTAAAACAAATCGCTGAAAATAATCTCATCAAAACAAGATTTTTTAGCAACGCTTATCGCTACTAAATGAACCCTTGTTTTGCACTTAAAAAAAACCCCGAAAATTAAAGATTTTCATCAAAATTAGATTTTATTAACAATTCTTATCGCTAAAGAATAAACCTTCGTTCCGCACTTAAAAAAACCCCAAAAATAAATAATCTCATCAAAATCAGATTTCATTAATAGCTCATCGCTAAGAAATAACTCTTTTGTTCCTTACTAAAGAAATGTTCCAAAAACAAATAATCTCATCAAAAGATTTCATTAACAACGCTTATCGCTAAATAATGACACTTCGTTTCCCACTTTAAAAACAGATTCCAAAATAAATTATGTCATTTTCTTCATTGCATAAAAACATTACAGCTGCTGACCAGACTTCGTTTATTCGTTCAGATGATTTTTTGTTCAGTTATAAAAGAGGAAAACGAGTTCTGTTTTGCTTTTACGACAAAAGTAGAAGAATGATTTTATCTAAGGGAAAGGGCAGAAGCACGATTTCAGAATTCTAAATTTAAATAATTTTGCGACTAGTATTCGAAAAAATAATTTGGTACCAAATTCAAATGATGCTGGATAAATTCCCTCCTCCATACAACAAAAAATAAATAATAAATAAATACCCCCTCAAGCAGCTGCTTGCCACAGAGGTCTGACAGGAGCCTGTCAGTTTATATGCGATAGTAGATGGTCTGAGAGGATATCCATTCTTATTAAATTGAGCACCCATGTATAACGCCGTGAGATATGCAAATGAGTCAACTCCCAATGAATTCTCTACAGAGACACATTTTAGACAACGAACCATCATTAGTTGAATTGATATTTTTTTCCATTAATTGGCAAACTTTAAAATGAATAATGTTTTTTCTTAAACTAGATAAAATGCTGTGATTGTTGCATTACATTTCGTTTTTCCTTACCTCTTACAATCCACACTTATTTCTTTCTTTGATGCTGTCAGGAAATTCTGGACCGTTGTTTTAGCTGAATCGTTGATGATGCTTCCCATCTATGAATGATAAAATTAGTTCCAATAAAGAGTCATAAAAGAATAGTTACCGGCCTTTGATTTGAGGCAGGAAAATGACAGTAAGATGATTTCAATTTTAAAAGAATAACATAGCCACCCTATTCAATTTCTGCTAATCCCGTTCTGTGGCGAAGGTTACTACTTATCCCAGAGAAAGAGGCAGTCTCGATTTGACAAATACCTACACTTTTCTACATTACGTACATATTTCATTTGCATATTTGTTCATCAAAAGTATTCCACTCACCTCACCCGGATCTAGAAAAAATCATAGGGGAAAATAAAGGGGGAAAGACTGGATTTCAAGTCTTGAGAGGATATTTTGTGGTATATTTAAAGCATTGGTATTGGATACCTCGGTCTCAGATTCAACCACTTTCATCCTACATTTTCATGTCGCTCTCCACCGATCTCATATTGTTGACGAGCCTGTTCATGAGGTTTCTTAGAAGTAAAGCTCAACGCTCCACAAGGGCAGATCTGAGTTCATGAAGTGTTGTAGTAGAGGGTTCGTTTCCATCTCTACAGAGCGTCCCACACAATGCTCAGTTCCATTCGGTTTCGGAGATCAGGATAATCATTTCATCCTATGACAATCTTTCCTTTTCAAGGAAATGGAAAAACTATGCGCAGGGAATTGAAGAGGATCGATATTAGCAGTCGCATGCCTATACGGAAACCACTGATTTCTGCGAAGAACCGGAAAGTTCGTCTACAGTGGTGTCAGGAATACCGTGACTGGACACTGAAAGACTAGAAAAAATCATGTGGTCCGACGAGTCGCGGTACACTTTGTTCTGTAACGACGGTAGGCAGAGAGTTTGGTGGGAACCCCATGAAGCAATGGACCAGCTTGCCTAGTAAACACAACTCAAGGTTCTGGAAGCGGTGTCAATGACGTGGGGCACGTTCTTTAAAGTGGTACGGAACGGGTCCCCTGATATTGCTGGAAGGTCGGGTGTCCTCCAAAGATTATCTGAACATTTATGTCGATCAAGTCCATCCTGAAATGTTTACTTTTTATCCGGCAGATGATCAGGGGATAATGATCTAGGGGATGCATTATCTTCCTTAAAGCATGAAATCAGGGATGAAATCATCTGAAAAAGGCCTAACATAGGTGCAAGAAATCTTCTATCTGTATTGTTGAGCAGTCAGATGTGAATCTCAAATGTGGTTAGGCAACGTGTTGCCAATACCAGATTATCACATTACAGCCACCAGATGATCCTTGTTCTCTCTAAATGAACATAAGTCAAAACGGGGGTACAGAGTGAATCTCAACTCATCTATTTCCATATACATCAGAGTGAATCTCAACTCATCTATTTCCCATAGAACATTTGCCCTCTGGTCTATTTCTGTTGAAGGGGACGAGGTGGACTGGTCTTCGTGCATGTAGACCTCGTTCATGCAACTTCTTATATACAGCGTATCTGGAAGATGTTATCCCTATCGTGGTTGACAGCTCGCGAGGAAGTTTCATAACTCTTTCTTGCCATTCCTGTCGACAGTAAATTCAATATAAAGAATTGCACAATTGCCAGTTTTCCTGTCGTCTTATTGTTAAAAGCAGCTAGTTGTGGTCATGAGCAGCTGTGGTTCTCAGATAACATTGTCCTGGTCTGTGACTAATCTTTGTTGTTTCTTGAGATTGTCTTCAAATTCTTTAGAAGACATTTTGTGGTACATTTAAGGCATTGGATACCTCGGTCTGAGATTGATTCCACATTCTACCGTCGCTCTTAACCTTATACTATTATTTATACATAGCTTTTGTAACACAGTGAAATTAAATTCTTTCCCAATTAATGTCAAACTAGCTGGAACAGAATGCAGTGGCAACGCAGCAACGCGCTCCTTTATAATGAACGTAATTTCCACGCTCGTGGTGGCGCTGTTAAATGTTCACACATTTCCTTCTTCCGCATTGCCAAATTTGAGCACCACATTTCATGTCATTCTCTATACGTTTTTCAGATGCGAGATTATTCTTAAGTTTCGAACAGCAGTATAGATAAAACACATATGTTTTAAAAAATTAATGTATATTAAGGGATTTCATCCAGTACAACGATATTCTAAGAGCGATTAAGCTGTAGTATGAATCTTCGTAGGTTACATACTCGTATTTATTATTTTATTATCACTTTCCTGTTGTTTTTTATCGCTCTCTGCTCAAGTAAATTGCTGGTGATCCCATTCTTTTCCTGAGGTTATTTTGATCAGCTGTTGTGCTTTTAGTTGATGAGTCAGTTTGCATTTTGTTCTCTTCTTGAAACACGTTTTTAATTTTTTTTTCTATTGTACATTTTCTTTATTTGTCAAACTGGCAACTGTGTAATGCTTTATATTGCATTTACTGCTACTAGCAGAGAAGTAGCTTTCATGGGTTGGATGGTTTCTTGATATCTACCTTACAGCAGATGTGAATGCTTTTATTTCATGTGTATTTCCGTTTAGATAAACATATAAATGGTTGTTCTTCATTTGGGGGTTGCTTAATTAAGGAGGATCTCCGAGATATCTGCTCTTTTTTGTCGCGATATCTTGACTTGCTAAAATAGTTTTGAAGTTTGATGACAGTGTTTTTAAACACCAAACTTAGATTAAAAAATCAATTGAGCCTGGTTGAATACGAACACACGACCTCCTAATAACATATCCGGTGCTCTGACCACTGAGTTACCAGCTGTCAATCAAGCATCTGGGTACTTGACATAATATGAGGAAATCGTGGGTTGGTATACCTCCGACTCAAGACAATTTTTCTTCTAACACTGACTTTGATGTTCAAGAGTGTTTTCATTGAATTTCAGTTGAATCAACAACAGATCTTTACCTAAAATTAATAAAGGCAGGATATCATAATATCTGATCCCCCCCCCCCCTCATAATTCAGGATAGATAGATCTTTATTAACATTATACAATACATAGAAATAAAACACTCTAGATCCAAAAGAGTTCACACTCGCATGTAGATTCGATTTTGCATTAATATAATTCATTGAAACATATACACGCACCGGCGACTGAATTAGAAACATTTATTCAATACCGAGTTAGACCTCCATTAGCCCGAATTACAGCAAGTATGCGATTTGGCATATATTCCACAAGGTGTTGGAGTGCCTTTACATCTCCAGCATACCAGGCGTTCATCAGAGATTCCTTTAACTGGCTCGGATTTGACAGAAGAGAATTTGCTCCCAGATCTGTTTTTCTAATATGTCCCATACATTCTTAATGGGGTTCAGTCCGGGCATTGTAGTGACCAGGGAAATGGTGGAAGTCGCTGTCATATTCGCTGAACCAGTGCTGAACACGTCTTGCGTAATGGAGAGTAGCATTGTCGTCCATGAAATAGCCGTCATCTGCCAGATAAAAAGTGAAAATTTCAGGATGGACTTGATCGGCATAAATGTTCAGATAATCTTTGGAGGACACCCGACCTTCCAGCAATATCAGGGGACCTGTTCCGTACCACTTTAAAGAACGTGCCCCACGTCATTGACACCGCTTCCAGATCCTTGAGTTGTGTTTACTAGGCAAGCTGGTCCATTGCTTCATGGGGCCCCCACCAAACTCTCTGCCTACCGTCGTTACAGAACAAAGTGTACCGCGACTCGTCGGACCACATGATTTTTTCGTCTTCCAGTGTCCAGTCGCGGTATTCCTGACACTACTGTAGACGAACTTTCCGGTTCTTCGCTGAAATCAGTGGTTTTCGTATAGGCATGCGACTGCTAATATCGATCCTCTTTGATTCCCTGCGCATAGTTCGCTGATATATGGGTCGGTAACAGCCTTCATTCAATGCTTCGGTCAAATGCTGCCCACAGGAAGTCCTGTTTCTCCGTATAAGCCTTGTCACAAGACGGCGATCGCGTTCCTGACAGATTATCTTCGCGCCACTCTTACGCCTCTTAGACAAGCAATGTGGGTTATTTTTCCACTGATTAAAATTTTTTATAATTTTAGTTTTTTTATATGTTTGATCACGTGGAATATGTATAATAGGTCATTTTATATATTAATTTACAGTAAGAATACGTAAATTTTTATAAAATCCATCGACGTGATCAAATTTCCTGAAATTCATTCTTGTCCTAATATGATAATTTTGATCATATTGTAATGCCTTAATGTAGGACAGACAAGCACCATCCCATTATATCTAGATTTTTCACGCATTTCTCAAAACCTTTTTTAAAGACTTATGAAACGGAGGTGAAAATTTTATACAGCAATTGAAATCTACTCTGTTGCCCTCCATTTTTTTTACCGTTTTTTTGTCGGATCAATAAAACTTTAACCCCAACCCTTTATTTTTTTCTATATAACCGGGCCTGGCGTCAGGCGATTCAACCTGTTAATAAATATATTATTTTAAAGTGAGATTAATAACAGACTGTGTCACAAGATAACGTATGAGGACTCTAAAAACAAGAATGCAAATGGTGAACTGTAACAAGCTATACAAAAAGGAAAGAACGCGTACTAAACTGCATTTTTTTATGATATTAAATTGTAAGCAAGAAAAGTAAAAAAATTATTAAAAATCAGGACAAGGTTTCATTACTAAAAGTTTACTATAGTATTATATATATTTATGAATATTGACATTTTGTAATCGCTATCAGTGTCATCTGTAAATTATAAAGGGATTGATAAGACTCTTGTCTGCTATTTGCTTACAGGTATAACAATGTTAATTAACATACTAACCTTTCTCATTTTTCTCGATGTAAAAGCAGGAGTAATTGTAGTTCGAACTCGTTTCCAGTCATCCCCGTTGAGAGCTGTCACCATACTATTTAGCATGGGATCTCCTATGTCAAATACCTTAAAAGAACGTTAAAAATATTTCTTGATAAATGAATATACGAATATTGTTTGCATGACTGAATTACTAAAGAAATATGAAACCTAAATTAATCTTGTTTAATGTGGAACATATATTTTTCTGAAATATAATTTATGTTTCTACCTCTTAAAAATATAAAAGTTGTACAGTCATATATTCCAATTTAAATTTTTGCAACACGTTCACACGAGGAATGGAAATCTCCCAGGATGAAGCATATTCGGTCGGATTCAAATATTTGCTTTCACGAACAATTTAAGTCTCTGAGCAGATATTTCAAATTCTGACTTTTTGATTTTCGTCAGTTTGATCCTCAGATAAACGTGTTAATAACATTGCGGTTTTTTAATTAGCTACTTTTCACTCTTTTGTAAACTGTTCTAGGGATATCAGATATACAATTTGTATATCTTTGTCGCTTTCTTGTTAGGATATTTTGGAAGGTCCTCACAAAGGTTTTGCCTCATTTTGCAGACAAGTAGAAACCTTTTGGAAGGAAAACACCAAATAATTTCGATGAGCCTCCACCCTCCTCACTTTTCCAAATAATGCATATAAACTACAATTTTTCCAATTTCAGTTTTATTTTTCGGTAATTATCAACTGGGAACGGCAATATTTAAAAAAAAAATTTTAAGTTTTCCTTAATATTTTAAAAATATGAAATTAATTGTTTTGCTTTAATAAATAACATAAAATGTCAAGACTTTTATTCTGGTTGCAAGTAACGCGAAATTGTGCGATATGATCGTGCTCGCGAGCCCTATTTATTTATTAAACATCACTACATCTGAGCGATTCGGTTCGACTTGAACCGCTCTCTCAATGAATTATTGAATGGAACAAATAAAATATACAAAGTTTAAACACAATAAATTTATGGAATACATACATTTTATAAACAATTAAAGTTGATTATATATTGGTAAACTTAATAGAAATTGGATTATAAATTGAAAACATTTTTCTCTGGGTTTTATTTCGGGATGATTCAGAATATTTTTTTATATTTATGTCTTCAATGTTTAATGATTTTAAATTATGAAAGAATATATTCCTTTGTTGTTTTCATTTTTCACAATTCAATATTAAATGATCTATTTTTTCAGGTATTTTACAGAGGTCACATTTTGGTGATTTTGATTTTTTAATTCTGTATATATAATAATTTAATCCAATATTTCCTGTTCTGAATTCATAAATTAAGGTGATATTTTTTCTTCCCATGTTTATATTTCTTACTATTGAAGTATGTCGGTCAAATTCATATCTAAAGCAATTTTGAATTGGTGCTTAAACATTAATGTAGTTACTTAGTAGTTGATTTGCTTCTTCTTTTATTAGCTTTTTGGTTTCATAATAAAAATAATAAGTGTTTGCAATTATTTCTAAAGTAGCTGCATCTTTGGCCAGTTTGTCAATAAATTCGTTATTTTTAATCTAACAATGACTTGGTAGCTATTGTAGAGTAAATACATTTTTGTTTTCTGTGTAGTTTTGGGTGAGAAGTGTGTAAAAATCAATGATATAGGCATTAAAATAAAAATTATTTGTGCTCTGGTTTAGTATATTTAAGGTTATATTACAGTCTAATAATAGCAAAATATTTTTATTTTTAATTTTTCTGCATCATTGAATTGCAGAAATGATAGCATAAAGATCCGCATGAAATATTTTATTTTCAAAATTTAAACTCTCGAGCTCTAATGAAAGATGAATTGGTGACACTTTTAACAGCTCTATGAGCACAGTGGTACCAGCGAGCAACACCTTGATTATAGATAGTGTAGACTGGTGAAAGATGCAGAACAAAAATTCTGCAGAATATCCTTTGAGCATTTATGAGAGCTATTACAATACTAGGTACATATTTCATATATACAGGGTGAATCTGAAAAAGTAGGCAAAACTTTACGGGGTGGTAGAACGCAGCTATACGAGCAATATTCGTCATAGAATGTATGGTCGGAACGTAAGCGGTGAGAAGTTAAAAGGTAGTTTTCCACTGTCACATTTAAGAATGAACACAAGAAGGAGACGAGATACTCTGTGCCTCACTTACATTCCCGTCCGCCGCACCGTACACAAAGTGCATATCCGCCATTTCGTGGTTAGTATAACCAGCCATCCTCTCGGCAATCCACGGTAGAAATGCCGTTGGGTACGAGGACCGACCCTTTTATTCCATTTCCAACGCCACCTAGCGGCTCACCGTTCGCGTTCCGCCCATACTTTCTATGACGAATATTGCTCGTATAGCTGCGTTCTACCACCCAGTAAAGTTTTGCCCACTTTTTCAGATTCACCCTGTATATCTTGGAAAACAGCTTCTTTGCCTTTTTGTCTATTCGCTATTTCATTTCCAAGGGGTCGGAGTCAATTGGTAGGGGCAAGGTTTGTAATCTATAGTTCCCAGGTTCCAGTCGCACCTTGTTCTGCTTTGAGATTGATCTCTGCTAAACGCTAAATCCCGCAACCCGCCCTCGGTCAGAAAGTGAGCAGCAATTGACTTGGAAAGGTCGCCGTCCATCGAATGGACTTAAAACCGTGGCTCCGTGTGCAGGAGAAGCATAACCTTGAACTGAATGTTCATTCAATCATTCAATCATTCATTTCATTTTTTTGTGCTCAAACTCTTAGTTACTCTCAGGTATGTTGAGAAGAAGCTGTAAATTGAATCTAATGCTCTAACTCTTACGGTTTAGGAGTTCTTGATCAAACAGACAAAATCTTTCACATATGCGAAGTGTGGCATAAAAAAGTTAAGAGACTTCATGTATAACTTAAGAAAGTATTAAGAAGATGTATTGTCCACAACCTATTGTCCACAACCATTTTGACGATGTGGAGCACATAGCGAGGCCTACGATAGAGCACCTAGGAACATTTCCAAAAATGTTCGAAACATGGAAGGCGAGAATAAAGAACGTTTTTACGCCCAACTGAGGCACTTTGACGCAGTAATCTTTGATATCCGTAATTTTTGAATAATAAAAGTTTTATTGAAGTAGTCTAATTTTTTCCTTCATGTGGTATAGTATATTCTCTAGCTTATGAGGTCCAGTTTTTAATAATAATAATAATTCTCCTGAGTTTAAAATACTCACTCGTTCCGGTAATAACTTAAGTTTTAGTCTGTTTCCTCTCAAATACCGCACTCAAATTTTTGCTGTCGGAAATCACCCAAGACTTGTGAAATTTATTTCATTTAACATGTTTACTGTAAAAATAATTTTTATAGGTGACAAAATATTCATATTAGAGTGAAAATATATACATATCGATATCTTTTTGAATAAAAATTTATGATAGGCAGTTAAAATGTAAAACTTTGTTAATTCAAATTTAACAGAATTCAGTTACATTCTTATTCGAGAAATATCGAAAAGTCCTTACCCTTCTGATAGCGAAAGCATTAAAATCTTTCACTAGAATATCTTTTAAAAGATCTGGATCTGCAACGGTCAAAATCGGCTTAACACCTTCGAATCCACTGTAAAAAAGCAAGTAACTGCTATTTCCACTTATATATATATATGTTTAGAAATTTAAAATGCTTGAAAATCTGAGCAGAATTTGCAAGTTTTTCATTCGTTATAAAAAGATTTCATAAAACCAGTATAAATTGCATGTACCTTTTAGAAGCTTCAGGAAGCGGAGTATTTAATAAACAAAGCAGGCAAAACGCTTTGTAGGCAAATTTGAATGATTGTTTGCCTGACGAATTAAGCAATTTCAAGAACATACACTGGTTTTCATAGATTAAGGAAACCTCAGTTAAATCATGATAAACAAAAAACTATATGAATGATTTTAATGAAATTTGATGAAAACATGAATTACAATGCTAATTTCAGAATGGCATAAAATATTTTACACTAGAAATTTTTTTGTCAAAAAATAACACAGGGACGTGTCCAAAAATGAGGTGTCGGAAAGGAGTGGGCAAAGTTCTTTAATAAGGAGTGTGGTCACCCCTTACAGCATTGCAGGCACAACAGCGATGTTTCATGCTGTTTATGATGTTGTGAATCAGCTCAGTAGGGAGTAACGACTATTGTTCCTTTAAAGCAGTAATAAGTCCCTCTTTGTTTCAGGTGGCGGGTAAAGGGCAACAATACGTCTCCCTAGAGCATCCGACACATACTAAATCAGGTTCAGATCGGGATCTCGAACTGGTCATTCCATGCGCATAATGGTCTCTTGAAGGTATTGTTCCACTAGTCGAGCTCTGTGTGGACGAGTGTTATCGTCTTTTAAGATGAATGTTTCACCTATTGCACCAGCGTAAGGACGTACAAAAGGGTCCAGGATGTCATCTCTACACCTTTGAGCATTGAGGTTCCAATTCATCAACACATAGAGATCTGTGCGTCCACTTAAGGAAATGCCACCCCAAACACATACGCTACCTCCACTGTCTCTTTGACTGATGTTGCTGAGATGATAGCGGGTACCTCGTTCTCTCCATATCAAAAATATCCGTAATCACTCTGCAAGCAATATCTGAACTCGTCTATGAAGAGTACGGACCTCCATTGCTCTACTGTCCAGTTTACATGTGCGTGCCCAACTCAACCGCTCTTTCCTGTTACGTGACGCGAGGGGTATACAAATTACTGGCCTTCTAGCGTATAGACCTCCCTCATGAAGTCTTTTACACACAGCAGAAGTTGATACAATCCTCACAGTGGCTGCTGCAAGAGACGATCTTAGCTCAGCGGGAGTAGACGTCCTGTTCCTTTGTGCTGTTAATCGCAAATATCGGTCTTGTACAGTGGTCGTAACTCTAGCTCTTCTTCGGTTAAAACTCCGAGACGCGGAATCCATGTTAAGAAATTGATTCCACAGTCTATAGATCACAGGACTCACATTCATCCATCGTGACACATCTGATTAACTTTGGCCTGTTTCAAGCCCGCCAATAGCTCTCTACCACAGTTCATTTGGTAAATGATGTCTTGAAGTCATTCCTACAAAATGGCTGTTTCGAATTTCTTTACTCACATTTTCAACACAAAATAAAGATCCACTCCCAAATATCTGTTTCTCTGCCGCTATCCGATTACGCAAATTGACGCAACCTAGAGAAATTTGCATACGATATGATCACTCGGCATTACTTTCTGGTTACATGAAGAAGTTTTGCAAGGATCGTACATTTTTTTGGCGAATTATCGCGATTTTTCACATTTTTCCTTTATATATGTAAACCAGTGTAAAACTACAGAAATAATATTTTTCTAGTCAGTAGAGTTTAAGAATGATTACGACAGAGATTTCGAATGTGATAAAAGAATTTCTGACAAAATATCGTTTAATATTAATAGAGTACTTTACGTATCAAAAATATCAGGCTTGTACATGCTCAAAGTGGAAATCGCAACACCAAGAAGGAATGAAAATAGAGATATATAAATCGCAGGAGGTTAATTCGCTGCGGCATAAAGTTCCGCAGCGAATGAACACGTGACACCCAGCCGAGCAATGGATAAATACTGGGCGCCCTCGAGCTCGTATCATAGCATGACCGACAGTTAGGTTGGAGTGCACACTGCAAAACTGTTCGTAAAGTACTTTGGAGATGCTGGCGGGACCTTTATGCATAATTGACGCTTTCTGAGGGAGAGCGAATCGGCGATATGCGAGAGCTCGGATTGAGTCCGCAGACTAGGAGCACAATGTAAGCACAGTGCAACAGTGAATCTCATGCAACATCATGGAGCTCCAAATAACACGAAGGGAAGGTATGGGGTCAGCATGTCATATCACAGGATGTGAAGATCGCATGCTCCATTGGAGGGTCATTCACAACCCTTTCACCACAGCGACTGTGCTGCAGAGTGATTTGCAGATCTCTACTGGTACCATGTCTCCACACAATCCACTAGACAATGCTTGCATGATCCGGGAATGAGGGCGAGACTACCAGTCCGGGATCTGCCGTTGCAATGACATCACTGGTTAGGCCATCTCTTGCATCATCTGCTATTGTTGGGCAAGCAACATTGGACTACAAAATGCAGGAGAGTTCACAGACGAGTCCCGATACTATTTTGGGATACTGTCTTACTCGGAAGTTTTCAATCCCGAGTTCGACGTATCTATCTGTCGCCATTTTCTTCTAGCCACCCAACCTTTATCTCGATAAGACGGCTGCAAAGACAGTTCGAGCCACCATCTTGGGAACGATAGGCCATCTGGGCCTTTTTGCACGCGTCACCCCAGTCAAAGAGCGTAAACAGGACCATAAGAAAAGTGTTTTCCGAAACGCCAAACGCTGGTCAACGAGAGCTGGACCAGGATGCCACAGAATCACGCCAGAGCCTGCGCCTCCAATAAAACTGGACCGTGTCAGTGAACTCTCCCCACCACTGTCACTGACGAACTTTGTCATCCAATAAGAAGTGGCAGCGTAGTCCTTTTGAATCGACGAGCGCGACCAATAGAAGAGAAGAAAGAGTTTTCGGAGAGCGAGCGGACGTAGGCAAAAGTCGAGGAAGAATTTTAGGTGTAAAGAGACAAAGACAAGAGAAGGTTAAAGTGTGACCCTTAGCAGAAAACGAAATGTGGAAGGAGCGACTAACAATGAAGAACGTGGACCGCTTGGAAAGAATGCAGACATAAGGCAAAGAAGGAGACTGTGAAAACCACGACTAGAACCGAGAGAAAATGGCTGGAGTGGAAAAAACCCGCATCCCGCCGCAGCCGACTGCAAGAAGAGGGAAGAGCGAAACCACCGATGCAGCAACTTTGCCATGTTCTACAGCCCCCACCGTGCATTCCTTAACTGAACTGGAGAATCCGTGAGCCACAGATATCGCCCTGGGACAGCCCCCAACGGTGCAAGGAGAGACGAGGTCACCCGCCAGCACAACTAGCCATGATGACGCGAAACTTGTGATGTGCCTCGCGCATGAACTTTTAGTGCCATTGACTGAATTCGGGCGATAATCCCCAGTGTGCAGACGATCACTTCTTCCCCGGCCTTACCGACGATAGCCCAAAAGTATGCCAGAGACGGAACAAAAAAAAACCGAAAAGGTCAGCAGCCGTTTTTCCTAAGACTCTTTTCTTTTTATCTCCCTAGTCCTAACCCATGAGTGTCCCCCCTCTCTCTGCGTCTCCTCGCTTATTTTGCCAGTAAGGCCAAGTTGCCTGGCTTCTAAAGTATTACCGTATTGCAGATCCGACCCCGTAAGGCGGGTCGTGTATTTTAGCCAATAAATTGTGTTTTTATATGTACCTTCCAGTATGTGTGAGCTCTCACTTACGAGTAAGATAAATTCCTTACTATTAGTTGAAGAAAAGACACAACACAATTATCAGCCACTTGTACTTTTCGGACCTGACCTATCGGTTGCCCCTAGTTCTCACTCCCCATCGACCAGATCTGGTGAAGTGTAGAACAATACCAGATGGCTATTTGCCATCTGGCATGCTGAAATTCTGATTCATCGTGCTGATCATCTGGTCATTTGCGATCATCAGCACGATATCAGAATCGTCAGCGACATGATACCAGATTAGTCAACGTATTCCATTAGTCACCATACGACACCCCAACGTGATATAATGGTATGGGGTGGCATTACATAAGGCAGCCGGACACCTCTGCTCCTTGTATCTGGCTCACTAACGGCAAGAGGTTACATTGATGTAATCGTTAATCTAGCACGACCCTTCCTTACCACCATGCCTGGATTGATTCTGCAGCAGGACAATACCATCCCACACACTGCACACACAACGATGGGCAGGTATGGATATTCTCCCATGGCTGCCATACTCCCCGGACTTCTCACCTATTGAGTATGTGTAGGACCTTATGGGTCATGTGAGGGAGGCCAGCTCTCTCCGGCGGTGAACCTGGTAAAGATGCGTGCCCAATTGGATGCTGTTTGGAACGCCATACCTCAGAACACCATAAAACATCTGATTGATTGAATGCCGAGACATCTAAGCTTGTATAACCGCCCGAGGTGGGCCTACTATGTACTGATTAATCTGTAATAAATGCACGTACCTTGCGTTCTCACGTTTCGTTGTTTGATCATTTGAATATCTACCCTCATAGCTCCTTTCAGTTTTCGGCGAATACATCACTTCCTTCACGTGTTGCTATTTCCACTTGAGCAGTGTACGAAACTTTTTCCGTTTTATCGAAAGGAGTGGTTAGAAAACAATGGCTAGCGAAACAGTTTTCAATTTTCAGTCACTTCCATAAACAGAATAAATTTGCAACACAATAACTTTCTGAAACTTCTTGCCACAGAATACACTTGAATCCTTCCAACACATCCACGGAATTTCTGAATAAAATTTGTTATTATTGAAAACGTAATAGAGTTTATTAATAACTACTTACCCGTAAACTCTTCCATACTTTCTATAGTTT
This sequence comes from Ryuthela nishihirai, assembly GCA_038380435.1. Lineage (NCBI taxonomy): Eukaryota > Metazoa > Arthropoda > Arachnida > Araneae > Heptathelidae > Ryuthela > Ryuthela nishihirai. Next base: position 14,553,347 of record JAWZYU010000004.1, read on the forward strand.
TCTAGTTCTAGAACAGGAAGAGGCTGCAAAATAAAATGCAATGCTGTAATTTACAATTAAGAGAAAAATATAAAGGTTTTCCATTGTGCAGCATATAGTACACTAAAAGATTTAGCTGCCTTTAGTTGGACTGAGATTGAGTTCGGGTTAAAATTTCGAGCCCGACCCCAGGTAGGGAGAAACTTTTCTCTGATATATTGTAAAACATATACCGAAGAGCAAAAACATTATGACCATCTGCCTAACATGATGTGGTCCTTCACGTGCCCCAAAATAACTCTTCTCTAGAGAGGCATGGATACTACAAGATTTCTAAAGGTATCTTGTGGTATTACCAACACTTTACCAGCAGATTCTTTAACTCTCGTAAATTACGTGGTTGAGCCGCTGCAGATCGGATATGCTGGTCCAACACAAACCGCAGATGCTCGATTGGATTGATATCTGAGAAATGTGGAGGCCAGGGCAATACCGGGAAGTCTCTTCATGTTCCGTGAACCATTCTCGAACAATCTGGGCAGTGAGGCATGGCGCATTATCCTGCTGAAAGAAGGCACTGCTAGAGGGGAATACCGTTGCCATGATAGGATGTACCTGATCTGCAAGATGTTTAGGTAGGTGGTAGACGTCATAGTTTCCTGCACATAAATGACTGGACCCAGAATTTCTCAGCAAAACATTGCCCAAAGCATTACACTTCCTCCACCGGTTTGTTTTCATTCACACTGCATCCTAGTGCCAGCATTTTCCCAGGTAAACGACGCACACATTTCCGGCGGTCCACATGGTGCAAAAGGAAATGAGATTCATCAGACTAAACAACCTTCTTCTAACCGTTCAAGGTCCAGTTTTAGTGCTGGCATGCCCATTTGTAGGGATTTTTGACGGAGAACTGAGGTTAGCATGGGTACACTGAGTGGTCTGCGGCTATGCAAACCCAGTTTTAGCAGGGTTCGATGTACTGTGTGTTGTTGAGGATATGGTTAGGTGATGCAATCCGATCACTATACAGGATAGCACTACATCTAACAGAAGGCACCAAATGTCACTCTCGTATGCTGATCGACGCAAAAAGAAAACTGACATTAAAGCTGCAAAGCAGCAGAGAAGGAACCTTTCGAAAAGATCTGTATTACACAATAATTGTCTTATTCCGTCTGTACATTTAGTTCAAGAAAATGGAAACTTTTTGAATTTTGAGATGTGCCAAGGAATTATTGCCAATAGGGATTGGTAGCGATAAATTCGGAATATATACTGTAACTTTGTAATTGAATTATGCCCAGAGTCGATCGTGAAACATTACTCCTGTCCCCAGCATTCAAATTTACAGGCGAGTTGCGCCATAGTATCCCTTCTGTTGGCTCGTACCATACGGAATAGCCTTCGCTCACCTCTATCGTCAATGAACCATGGTCGGCCCACACCTTGTCGGCGGAACTTAAGAAGTGTTGTGGTAAGGTATAAAAGTAACTTTAACACTGATGCTCTGAAAGGCTCATATATAACCAAAGCTTACCACGTTAGGTTACTTAGTCATTATAACAGTCATGGTATACTTACTACTTACGTTGAGGAAGAATGAGACCATTTTAAACTAGCTTTTCTTAAAACTAACAGTACTCTCTTGGCTAAAAAGGAGCAGAGGAGACAATGTTATTTGATTGATAAGACACTGGAATTTATTTTGGAAAGACCTGCAGGAATAACCTTAACACCCTACTTGTTCTAACAGACGGCTTTACAAAGAGGGTTACAGGTGCAAAGGATTAGTTAACAGCTGATAAGAATCTTTGGCTTGATAACTTAACAACAGACAGCAGATAGTAACAGCAGAGAGCTGTACCAGACATTTGCATGGGAAGAAACGGGCAGGTACACAGGGACTGAGGGATAAACATGGTAAAATTATTAAAGGTGGGGTATCATGTCATTGCAAGGTAGGCTGAGCATTTCTGTGATGTTCTAAATAACGTGGTTAGTACCACTCCCATTGTTTGTAGTGATGATAAATGTATTATTGGCTTTAATGTTGACACTATATCACAGTCTGAAGTTATTTTGGTTATCACTAAACTTAACTACATATATTCCCAGGAGTAGATGAAATTACTGCTGAAATGATTAAATCTGGGAATATTTCTGTTATCACATGGATGACATATTTTTGAATATCTTTTATAATAAAGGTATTTGTTCCTAAGGATTTCATCACAGCTATTATTATTCTTAATTTTATCTCCTTTTCGAAAAAGAAAAAAGAAAAAAAACATCATGGGATCATGGTTATGTATAACTTTTTCATAAGTTATATATTTCGTAATATCTCGAAAGGATAAAAAAAATGGGGTGTTATGTGGATTGGTGATTCTGTTGCGTAGGATTGCAAAGAACAAAAGGAAAGGTTCGATCATATTACCTAATTATAAGATATTGTTATATTCTTCTATACCTAGATTTAGGAAAAATTAATTTTGAATAAAGCGTACTATACAATAATGTTATGTAACACGAGGGAGATGAGATATGAGTTTGGCAAATCTATGGTTGGTGTTACAGATGTAGAGAGGGGAATAAAAAATATTTTTAAAAGAACTAGATCGTATAGAAATAGTTCGGAGCAAAAAGAAAGAATTTCATAATGTGTTGATCCGAACCAACTGTAGAGCTGGTGTCACCATATTTTGTCCTGCCCAATTTACCCACCGCATACCTGATTTGAACTCCATAAAATAAAATTGTGGTTTACAGTGGGACGTGCGTATAGTCACCTACTGTAATGTTCTCTATCCTAAAAAACTACATGCTCCACTGTAACAATAAATGACTTCATATCGCACTAGACACCTTCCAAATTTTCTTGGAAACTTTTCCACATCGAAATCAAGCTATTCTGAAGTCACGGGGAGGGGAGTTCTAAACAATTTTTTAATTGAGAGAAAAGAGAAGATGCATCGTTACACAAAGGAAGGAGACAACCTAGAAGAACTCTTCGGCTTGTTATGGTTTCTCATTCAACGTACAAACACATACGTAGGGAAATGCTTGCTGGTTTAATAGTCAGTTAAGCTAACTACTAGACAAGGCACCAGCTACTAGTTAGGTTCAATTGACACTAAAGTAATGCTATATTTTTTTTTTTTATCGCGCACCATATGTACACTGCTCACAAAAATTAGGGGATATTTCAAAACTAATATGAGGCGATAAAAAAAGAAGCATTTGATTTTTTTTATTAAACAAGAACATCAGAAAAGCATACGACAAGTCAAAGAATTATTGTTCGATTATGCAAATGAGATGCAAAACCAACTTTTATCTCATTGGTGAAAATGCACTATACGAAAGGCTGAAAATACTGGAGTATCTGCACGTTCCCTGATCTTGAAAGTGCACATCCTGCAATTTCCCAGCCCTTGCAATGCCCCTGCAACACGATTTGCCCGAATGCGAAGTCTGGAGAGCCATAGGACGTCTTGAAGCTGGTCAAATACAGATGACAGTGGCAACAGCACTGGGGGCGGGGGTGGCTCAGTCGGTAGCGCGCCAGGCTCGTAATCTGTAGTTCCCAGGTTCGAGTCCCAGCTGAGTCAGCGTTGAGATTTATCTCCGCAAAATTCCCCGCCCTGCCCACGGTCAGTAGGGGACACCGATGGGCTTGGAAAGGCCACCGTCCGTCGGATGGGACGTTAAGCCGTGGCCCCGTGTGTGGGAGAGCCATACCCTGTGCACGTTAAAGAACACGCTGGATGGCCTTGACGGGAGGCTACCATCTGTCTCCCAACAGCTGTTCCAGTGGGTCCCCTCCCCCAACATTCTCTGAGCCTTCGGGGTCCATGTGACCTGGCCATTTAGCCCATGGTGTGCAAAAAAAGTGCCGCTCAGAGGTAAAACAACCCAAAACAACCCAAAGGCAACAGCACAAAGGAAACATCCCAAAACGTTATTAGCAGACTGTGGAATCGCTTTCAAGAGACTGGCACAGTACGAAGAAGACGAGGGCAGGGTCGCCCATCTGCCACAACAGCACGAGATGAACGCTACTTGACCTTATTGGCAAGAAGGAACATGCGCAGCAATGCAACAGAGCTGCAGGGACATTTCTTGTTGCCACTAGATGACGGATATGCATCCAGACCATGCGAAATCGGCTCCATCGTGTTGGACTGCATGCCCGTTATCTGCTTAACACCGTAGAACCCGTAGAAGGTGGGCTGATGAGCATCGTCATTGGACCCGTGATGAGTGGTCAACTGTCCTCTTCTCTGATGAGTCACGGTTCAGTCTGCAGCCTGACAGTCATCGTGTCCTGATCTGGCGTGAACGAGGAAACGGGGGAATCCACGTTTCATGCGAGAAAGGGACTCCTTCGGTGGTGGTGGAATCATGGTGTGGGCTGGCATCAGCATTGGTGGTCGTACAGTCGCTCAAAAAAGTATCCGAACACCATAGTTGATTACGGAATTCAGAAAAAAATATCTGGCAAAGTTATTTTAGAAATTAGTGATCTGGCATCCTTCGTGTCACGTGACACGAAGGTTGCCAGATCACTAATTTCTAAAAAGAATCATTGCCAGATATTTTTTCTGAATTCTGTAATCAACCATGGTGTTCGGATACTTTTTTGAGCGACTGCACGGACCTCCACGTCATCAGAAACGGATCGCTGACTGCTGTCAGATATCGAGATGAGGTCCTGCACCCTTTAGTGGTACCCTATGCTGCAGCAGTTGGAAAGAACTTTCTTTTTATGGACGATAATGCAAGGCCCCCCGTGCACATCTCGTCAACAACATGCTTCAGGAGGAAGGAATCGAACGCATGGACTGGCCTTCACGTTCTCCAGACCTGAATCCCATTGAACATGCTTGGGATGCACTGGGAAGACGTCTGGCAAACCGTGCAATGCCTCCCACAACACTTTTTGAGCTGGAAGTTGCCCTGGAGCAAGAGTGGCAGAGGATCTCACAAGAACTGCTGGACATTCTGATCCTGTCCATGCCCCATCGCTGTCAGTGTGTTTTGGTAGTCTTGGGTGACCATACACCCTACTGAACAGTCAATGTGTGGCACTCTCGTCCAGTTTGACATGCTTCTGTTCATCCCGACCAATATGTCACTTGAAACTCAATCACGATAATTGAGTTTGCATCTCATTTGCATAATCGAACAACTTCCTTTGATTTGTCGTTTGCTTTTCTGATGTACTTGTTTAATAAAAAAAATTCAAATGCTTCTTTTTTATCGCTTCATATTCATTTTGAAATATCCCCTAATTTTTGTAAGCAGTGTATTTTTATATCAGTGTTGTGAAGAAGTTCTCTGATAGTAAATTCAACTAAAAAAACCTATCTCATAATAAATTCACTAGCAATAAAAGAAATCATTCTTAAAATCACTTCAATTAATAATTATTATTGCCGCAAAACTGAAGAATTTCGAATGTGTTATACTTTTAATCAATTATCTGGAGAAGTTGTAAAACGTGAAAAAATTCTAAGATGAGAAAAACATCAAAATAAATAAATAGCTATTAATATGAGTATACTTTTTCTCTGTACTTTCGCATATACTGTTGAACTTTTCCCAGAAAATTCTTCACACAACATATTCTGTCATAGCATTACTGATCGTTAAACTGGCTTAGGAGATAACAGCGAAGTTTAATCAAGATTTAATGCAGGATATTTGCATATGCGAATTATTGAGATTAAAAAGCAGTTTTAAAAATACTCTATCCTCCATTGAAATTGGCCCACCTAGGAGAAAAGATTACATGTGAACCAAATTAGCTGCGATTATAGCTATACATATAAAGAAACAATTTCAGAGGTGGGAAATTCTACCAATATTTAACGAGAAAGCGAGAGGATATGCCTACTCGGTATAACTGGTATGAGCCATACTACACGAGGTAAGACGTTGCGGGAATCAAACAGGTTGCGAATGTTATACTGTGTGATATGCAGCCATGCTTCATTCTAACATGTAATTATTATTTCGGTTTAAATACCTGGAAAAGAGAAGAAAATCAATAGCGAACATCAGACATTTTCATGATTCAAATTTAAATGAAATACATTGCAGAGAATAAAAAATTATCTTCCTATACGTGTCCTTTGATGTCAATTTGGTGCCAGTCGTAAGCGGCTGAGTGCTGGATGTGACGTATAATCCCATCGTATTCCATATGTATTCGCTGGGCGACAAATCTGGCGAACTCTCTCGCCAAGGAAGGAAAACCACATCACAGAGGCACTGCATGTAGACCTAAGCAGCATGTTGCTGTGCATTATCCTGTTGGGAAATGGTGTTAGGTGTGGTGCGTAGATATGGCAGAAGCACAGGTTGTAGTTTAGTTTCAACTTACCACGTCGCCGTCAAACTGCCATCAATAAGAACCAGAGGTGACCGGCTGTTGTAACTAATGGTTCCACATTATGATTCCAGGTTTCGGTCACATGTTTGCACTCCTAGATACAAGCAATAAGTCGTCTGCCACCTGGCATCTCCACACATGCATATAACCATCACTGACGCCTAAACAAAAACAGTATATTGCTGAAGACGATATAATGCTCCTCCGGTGTATTCCATACAGAAGATCACTTAACCTTTGTTGTCCGGTGGAATATTTTAGTAATTGGGAAAACTTATTCAAGACTTATTCTCAACATGACCCCCCCCCAAAAAAAAACTCCTCCCCCCTCCGAAGAGATCACACCAAAAGTAAATTATCTAACTCTCCCTGATACTAAATCTTGAGTGTCTGCCTACCATGGATTTCACATTCAAATTATCGTCATTGTACAAATCACTATGTGTTCCATACAACTTTCCACACAAATCTTTCCAAATTCCACACAAGACTGATAGGAGAACTCCGACTGACCACTCCGACTGAATTATAGGAGTTAGCTGAATTAATATTCCTTTATTAAACTGTTTCGATACTATGTTTTCATCTCCATTTTCGACTCAGTTTCATACACCAATGTCACCATGAACTAGATCACTATATGTGGGACTCAGCTATTATCTTGATCCACTGGTTTACAACCATAAATATAACCTGAAATTTTGCTTTCGTCTAGAAATGGTCTTACTTGGTGATTCTCGTCAGGGACGATCAAATATAGATCAGAAGTCTTAAAATTAGAACCATAGCCGTGCCAACTGTTAATACAAATTGAACAAAAATACCAACCTTTGTTAGCAATGCAATCACGATTTTAAAATAAGATACAGCTGGTTGATGTATAACTCCTAGGTTCTTCCAGTAATTATTATTTCGGTTTAAATACCTGGAAAAGAGACGAAAATCAATAGCGAACATCAAACATTTTCATGATACAAATTTAAATGAAATACATTGCAGAGTAATGCCAATTATCAACCGTAATGTAAGGAAAGAGAAATCTAAAATCGCTAATAATCTGCAAACTATTTAATGTTGTGTTTAAAAGCGTAATACAAAAATATATAGATTATACAATAGAACGACGATTTAAAATTTGAACAAAATTATCTTCCTAAACGTGTCCTAAAAAGAAGAAAGCAAAATTAAAACATACTAATGATGAAATCGTTTACACGATTTGTATAAACTTCAAAGGAAGATTGGACGCCGCGAATTTTTATTCAATTGGAACGAATAAAAGAAAAATGTTTCTGTGAAAAATCTTTTCTTGAAGTTAATACTGATTTCAGTAAATGACTTCATTATTGTCATATTTTATTTTTGCTTTTAAGGAATTTTTCAATACTCATGTAGAAAGATAGACATTTTTTTAAATTTTGTAACTTATGTGTATTATTTGTTGCCGTTATGTGGCAACTTTACAGGTAATTATGTGAGAAAAAAGGCCTAATTTTTCTCCTTACTTCGGAGGAGAAAATTTTGGCATTCATACTACAATCTATATTTCATAAGCTTTCATTTGGCATATGACTCTTTATGATCAATCCCCATTAAATTCCCCTTCCCTTTTTGGGGAAGGGCAGGGGGAAAATAATTTGAAGTAGACAGCGACATTCCTGATGTCACACAATTTCATTTGACATATAACTTGTTGTGATCGACTTCCGTAAAGTTTATCTCCCCCTTTTTGGGAGAAGAAGTGGGGGGAGGGGGGGGTTCATAATTTGATGTAGCCTTTGATACTTTTCACGTGACAAGACTTCATTCGACAGATAACTCTTCGCCTTCAACCCTCTGGTTCGGAATATATAGTGGAACAATCGTTTACATCTTTCTCACTTTTTTATGGTGAACAATGAAAGGAAGTAAGATTTTTATAGCCTATGACTCTTCCTACGTCACTAGCTGCGATTTGACACATAATGCTGTACAGAACAAAATCTATAAAAATTTAAAGTGGGGAGGGAGACTACGTTTTAATTCATATATAACATTTTCCCTTCCATGTTAAAGATCTTTCAAAATTTCTTGAAAAATGCGTTAAGTAATTTCCAAAGGAGGAAGAGAGGTCAGGATTTCTCTTCTTTATTTTAGAGAATTTGTCAGCAGAATATCTACACTAGACCTTATTCATACTGTAGTTAACATGCTTATTAAGAAAACGGTATTTCTAGATTAAATTATCAATATTTATTACTAGCACACATTTCACATCATTCACTTACATAAACAACATCTATTAATACTTTAATTGGGCGCATTCTTAATCCATTACCCGACTGAGACCACACAGTCACGCACTCCCTGAATGCTAACAGCAGAGTTTATTGAAAAGTCCGTCAAATCAGCATTCCATTTTATTTCCGATCCATTTGACGGCAGAAGTCCCTTTCTTCTCCGGTTGGCTCCACTCCACCTTCTTCCTTTCTGTAAGAGAGCAGTAGACCTCACGTCACGGTATCCCTTGGTTCGCTGGTTCGAGTTCCTCAGGTCATCTACGTCACACATGGTTTCGCCTTGTACAGTCATACAGAAGAGAGGCAACCTCAGAGGTCGGATAGGAACATCCTTGAGAGGGGGCATGCCTCCCCTCTTAGATCCGGCCCTCGCAATCGAAGGATGTAGTAGAACAATTTTTAACATCTTTTCTGCAAATAAGAGAACATGAAGAGTATTTTTTTTTATATCCTACGATACCCATTGCGCTACATCAACATCAAAAGCTCTCGTTTGGTGCATAATTCATTGTGATCGGTCAATGGATTGGGAAGATAAGGTGCTGGGAAAAAAGTTTTAAATAATGCATTTCTAATTATGTTTTCCTTTTAGTGGCAATACAATGGCGAACGTGATTTGTAACTGAGAATCATTTATTTATGACCTTTGAGAGCAGTCAAGGACATACAGAAATTTTTAGTCTCGCCTGGCCTATAAAATTAAAATTTTGTTTTCTGAAAAATAAGTTAATTTCATTGTGATATATTATTTTACATAAATTAACTTCCTCCGTTTATTTCTTAATGGAAAAATTACGTTTTTTAAACGAAATAAATGTTATTCGTTTCGAATATTATCGTTTTATTTGTCAACGATGTCAATTACTCCAGAGAAACATTCAACTAAGAGTTACTCTAGTGATCATGCACCACGTTTCAATCATTTGGTAATTTCCATTGCACAACTATTGAACTTTTATCCATCCTTGGAACTGTGTGAAGGCAAATCCTCAGCGGTTTATCCCACCATGATTCTAGAAGTGGATTTTCTGGAAAGTAACTATGCTGATAAACTCTCGAGATGGTAACCTTGGCCTCGACAAACGTTTAAGATCGGTGTTTCAACACAAACCGTCAGGACGTTTTGAAAGTGGCGGTTTCAGATGTCTGACTACGTTGACACCACCCACATTGACATCACACATTTTTCGTTGTGTTTGAAGAGGTGCAATTGGGTTTCTTGAAAAATATCTGCCCTTCGACATTTCTATAGACTCTTTTGAAATACAAGGTAGATAATCTTAACGTTTTAGGTTATTTATGTTTCTAGCAGCCATTGCTTTCATTTTTATCATCTGTTACTCATACACGACACCTTTGGTTGTCTGATATCACTTAAATTCTTGGTATAAAAACATAACAGCTGGAAGACTACACTGAGTTAATATATATATCAACAAAACTTATATATTTTTGCTGACCAGCACGAAATCATTGCACGGTCATGAGTAAATATATATATCTGCTGATCTTATCTTTATCAGAATATTGCCATTTTATCGCGCAGAGTTCAAAGATCAACTGTCCTTGATATCGTTGACAGATACCATTTATACACGTTCGTGTTTTCATCTAAGTAGAGTGTACATAAGTTTTTTTTGCGAGCCGTCGAAAATTGGATCGCCAACTGTCCATTCTTCACATATAATGTCCTTCCTATTTCCTTGAGGTCAAAATGTCCTTTATTTCGTCAAAAATCACAGACGAAAGGAAATTTTGCGAGTTCTTGGATCTGATTCCAACATTAACCCTCATAGTGAGTCTGCAACGTGACTCAGATGTAACTCTTTGGGGCAATTGCTTCATGTGTGAATGTTGAAATGCCTGACAGAAATGAAAGCACATCTTTCTGTCAGGCTCGAACTACCAAAGAGCCAGCGACCATTCCTTACTTCTAATTCTTTAGTTTTAAGACAACTAAGCTTAACAAATGCAGCTTACTTTTCGCTTAAAATGTATTGGTTAATGTGTAATTTTTATTATAATTAAACGAAGTACAAACAAAAATGACTTCACAAGTGATAATGCATCGAATATTTATTTACGTTGTGGGAAAAAGAGAAGTCAGGTTTACACAATTCCCTTAAATGGCAAAAACCTAAATACTATCCCTTGCCAAAAAAAAGTTGGAACTCGAAGTCTTAAAGGCAACCATCACAAAAAAACGATTATAGGGCCACAGTCCTTAGTGTACTTTCACTTAATTGGTTTTCCAGTTTTCTTTTCTAAGTGTTTGCCGTTAGACTAAATGCATACGAATGCATATTTCTGTAATCGTTTTCAACTTGATAGTCATTCACAAAATTCAACCGGTGGGTGGATGTTATCTTTCCGCTGAGGTCTCATTTTCCTCACTTATCTCCTTTATGGCGTACTAAACTGAGAAGTCTGTCAGACCTCTATAGCAAACAGCTGCATGGAGGTATTAACTATTTTTATTTCACAACATTTTAAAAAAATTGAAAAGAGGATCCCTGGATTAAAAATTAAATAGAAGGTTCAACGGCTTCAGACAGATTGAAAAAACTACGATGCAATACGTTATGGCTGGAAACACTGGAAACTGAAAATTGTTGCTGGTTTAACAACCAAAACAAATCGGCAGCAGTATTGAATAATTAGGATGAGAGCGACATTCCCAGTTATAAAGCTGAAACCAATTTTCGTTTCCGTTTAGAAATCTTCGGCTAAATTCAGTAGAAGAAGGAAAAGTTTCAAATCTAGATTTGTCTCTTTTATGAACACTTCAAAATACGATATTGATTAGCATACATGACTTACTGATATTAAAATAAATTGTTTTTTTACCTCTGGGGAACGCTTTTATGCATACAGTGGACTAAATGGACAGATCAAAAGGGTCCCAATAGTTCAGAGTTGAATGCGACAACGGTCTATACTGAATAGATGTTAGAAGACAAAGGGAAGCCTTCCATCAAGGCGATTCAGAAAGCTATTAACTCTAGGTATCTGTGTATACCTGTAAGTAATGGTTTTCTGCAGAGAATCTTTAAAATTTAACACAGAATACGTCAATATTAGATCATGGTGAAATTAGGTTGCAATTTGGGCACCTTATACCAGTCATACTTCTTCTGTCATGATGTCGAATCGCGCTTCCATATGATCTGGATTCCGTATCTCTTGTAGTTACACAATTTAATAGCTAAACGCCTCTAAGAAAACTGTTAGCACATGACCATCCAGCTTATATCATTTTTTATGAAAGTTTCAATAATGAGGAGAAAAAGAGTATGGTCCAATTTATAGTGGAGCACTTCTATCTTCTTTAAAAGTGAAAAATCAGAATTTTATTACTAACCTTGATTTAAATTGATGCTATACAAATTAAACATTCCGGTGGCCGAGTGGTTAGAGCAGGTTTGTCTTCTGATCGAAGGGATCTGAGTTATAGTGCTGATAAGGTAGGGATATATATGTTTTTGTGTTACCTTTCTAGTGAGGTTCCGTGTTCCTCCCAGATCTTTCTCAGTGTCTATATTATATTGACAGAGTTCTGTCAGACCTCGGTGGCGAACGGCTGTTAAATTACTTATTATTTTACAAATTATCATAAAGACATTGCTTAAAGGTTCTGATAAAATTCCGTTTTTCTGAAACAATCCTAGGATTACCTGTCAAAAATCAAGAGTAAATGACAACATTTATAGAAAATGCACAAGTGTCATCAGAAATTTCAGTGTTAATATATCGAAATTTGCGTTTTGTTTTCAAGATCAAAATTACGTGATTTATATTTTCTTCCCTGCTTATTATTACGATGGAGTAAAAACAAAGAAAAATTTTTTGAGACAGCGCGTTTGCCATAAAGGTCTAACAAGATGCTCTCTGTGTAATACGCCGTAGAAAAGATTTGAGGTGGGGACTGTGCAGAAATACAAGCTAATTACGGAAGATAAATCCATTTGTTATTATATATTCTAAACAAGGTTCTTTTTTTCATTAGACAAACACCGTAATTGTGTAGATTAGTAATAATATATACAAATATCAATGGTTTTAATATGCTGCATCCACTTTTTGCAGAATGTACATATTAAACAGCGGTGGGGGGAGGGTTGCAAAAGCATGTATGATATTTATTCTGGGCCAACTACGATAGTAATAGCAAACTCTTCTGTATATCAGCAGAATGTTTCAATTGTTTATTTCCCACTGAAAAGAATAAGATTTCCCATAGAAATTTCGGAGAACATCCTACCAGTAAAGAGCTCCACAGATGACAAGAATCCATTGCAGCCAGACAGGGAAGCTGATCAGTCCTAACAATTCCATGGTGACTGGCAGAAATATTTCAGGTTCCACACGCAGCAGCGAAGCACACACATTGAAGTGGCTGGTAACACAACGTTTGTACTTATCTCCCGTCATATGATTAGAACATCGCCAAGCTCACGTCATAATGCGTCACTCAAGGCCAATGTAATTTTCCTCTCTACATCAACACTAAGAACGCTATATGAAAAAACAACACATTATTACAGATCCTTCGACTGGTCTCTGCAAAAGTTTGTTAGTTGTCCACTGTAAACAATTTTTTATCACCATTTGGGGGAATGCAGTATACATATGCGTGTATCAGGCAGGTAGCTAATAATAACGACCCAGTGGTGACATCTCTGACACTTTGAATTGAGAATATAAGAAACAAAAATGCTATTTTTTTTCTGATAGAGGAGTATCTCATTCTGTTGGCTCTTTGCCCATTTTCTTCATTCTTCCATGTGTGTTTGCTTCTTTTGGTTTCATTCTAGGCGACTTCATTGTTAAAGTTGGTACCGACTTTTTGACCTCTTGGGGAGGGGTAATAGGTTCCTTTCGTATTTGTAGTTGCAATGAAAATGGACAACGGTTCCTACAGGTAAGTAAACTTAATAGTTTGAGAATAACTAACACTTATTACAACACCGCGACATACAATATATAAGTAACGTGAATATCACCGGATGGGCTGCATCACAATGTGATTGATTATGTATTTATTAACAGCAAATGAGCTAGTTCTATTACGGACACTAAGTTATATAGGACACCTGAAATTGGATTTGACTATTACCTTGTTAAAGGTGTCTTGCAATTTCAACTTAAGAAGTGTTGTGCTAAGGTTCAAAACTTCTCCTTTAACACTGAAGCTCTGAAAGACCCAGTTAGAGACAAAGCTTACCATGATAGCTTACTTAGTCATTATACGATAGTTATGGTTTGCTTACTATTAAGTTGAGGAAGAATGGGACCATTTTAAACAGGTTTTCTTGAAACTAGCAGCACTCGTTTGGGAAAAAGAAAAAAGGAGGCAAAATTGCTTGAGTAATAAGGCACTGGAGCTTATTTTTGAAAGATAGAACTGCAAGAATATTCATTTTCAACACCATACTAATCCTAACAGAAAGTGTTACAAAGAGTTTAATAAATGTGTAAAGGATCAGTTAACAGCTGGTAGGAATCTTTGGCTTGATAGCTTGGCTGACAAAGCAGAGGAAGTAGTTAGGCAGTGTAGCAGCAGAGAGCTATAACAGATAATTAATGGCTCCTCGGCAGGGTAAGAAAAAAATTAGCCATAGTAGCCTAGATCAGTAGGCCACACTGATCTAGCGGCCCTCCTTCTCCGTTCCCTTCCGCAAGAGAGTATTTCTTTTGAAAGGCACTAACTGCACAACGTGAAGGCGGGGTCAGACTTTAATACCAGACCTGGCCGGTTGTGTGCATCATCACAGAGGATTGGTGCATAGGTCTCCTTCCAATGACTTCCTAGTTACTATAGGTCAGTGTTAATCCACTGCACTTATGCAGCTGCTTCTGAACAAATCACACCATTTATACGCCTTTTTGATGATAAAAAACTTCCTATATTGTGCCACCTTCCAATGCAAGTTTAACTTGGTTTAACATTTCTTATAACCATATTCGAAAGCTACTTCGCTGTTTAACTTGGTAGAGTTTGAAAAAGAAAATTGTGAAAGAGTTTATTTACTTCGAGTACCTCAAACTTCCGTAGTAAACAGACAATGAATGGCATAATGACTAAATAACCTATCATGGTAAGCTTTAGCTATTACTAAGTCTATTAAAGCTTCAGAGTAAAAAGTAACTTTTTTTAATCTTAGCACAAAATTTCTTAAGTTTAAATCGCAAGATACTTTTAACATGGTAATAATGGTAAGATCTAATTGAGCTCCCCTATATGACCTGACATTTCTAATAGAACCAGCCCATTTGCTATTAATCAATATATAATCAATCATTTCTTCTGCAGCTAATCTGGTACAATATTTAAACTATTTATTTCCGACTGAAAAGAAAAGATTTCCCATAAAAATTTCAGGTATCATCCTACCAGTAAAGAGCTCCACAGACGACAAGAAGACATTACAACCAGACAGGGACGCTTATCTGTTACAACGACTTCATGATGATTTGCAGAGATACTTTAATTTCCATAAGCAGCAGCGAAACCCAAACAACTTTGACAAATAACAGTGAAGTCAAGTGCTTTTTCAGATTGTGATTTTTCAAGTGATTTTTCAGATTTTCATTTCTCAGATTTGTTCAGCAATCATTTTATTTGAAAATCCTGGCGAATGCGCCACCTGTACAGTGCTTGTCTGTAAATTTACTCTCTGCGTCAAATAAAACTAGAAGAAGAATATGTCCCCTATGACGAATATGGGATGCTCGTGTTTGAGGAGAATTCAGAATTTTCTCTGCCTTTCGCACCCTTCAGTAGTGGAGATTAGAACTAACGGGCGATCAAGAAAATGCAAATGGTAATATAATAGTGCCTATGCAACCCATAGAGAATTTTCCATTTATCTCTTTAAAAAAAGCTACTTTATTACCATAGCAATTTCAGAAATAAGATTTCCCATAGAAATTTCAGACATCTTACCAGTAGAGAATTCCACAGATGACACGAATTCATTGCAACCAGAGTAGAAAGCTGATCAGTTCCCCAAATGGATAAGGGATAAATCATTGCTATCAATGTAAGCCTCTAGAAAAATTTTGATTAACCTCGATCTATAATCTATAGTAGCATTTAATTCTGCCCACAAAGTATTTGTGAGCAAACTAAAAAAAATATATATATCCTTTCTGGCGAATATAAATGCTCTTTTTCAAAGAAAATGAAATTGTAATTTTCCAAATTTTTCGCCCTTCAACGGTATTAATTTGTACCAATGGATGATTAGAAAATGTAAATAGTAATATATTTTTAGCCTTAAGCAAAGCAAAAAATAATTTCTCGTTTATACCTTAAAAGGAAAAATTTGCGTTCCCTTAAAAGGAAAATTTTGCGTTAGTTAGAGACATCATAGGCCCACTAGGGTTATAAGGGGCAAATCAGTCAATATATATACAGGGTGAATCTGAAAAAGTGGGCAAAACTTTACGGGGTGGTAGAACGCAGCTATACGAGCAATATTCGTCATAGAATGTATGGTCGGAACGCAAGCGGTGAGAAGTTAAAAGGTAGTTTTCCACTGTCACATTTAAAGAATGAACACAAGAAGGAGAGGAGATACTCTGTGCCTCACTTGCATTCCCGTCCACCGCACGTACACAAAGTGCATATCCGCCATTTCGTGGTTAGTATAACCAGCCATCCTCTCGGCAATCCACGGTAGAAATGCCGTTGGGTGCGAGGACCGACCCTTTTATACCATTTCCAACGCCATCTAGCGGCTCGCCGTTTGCGTTCCGCCCATACTTTCTATGACGAATATTTCTCGTATAGCTGCGTTCTACCACCCCGTAAAGTTTTGCCCACTTTTTCAGATTCACCCTGTATATATATATAATAAAATCATTTACACTGGTACTCGAGGTTAAGCAACGAGCATAAAAACACGAATTACAAACAAGTCCTTCGTTGGATTACAATGATGTACAGGTGAAGTCCACGATCATTTACCCCACTAAAACCTATCAAGCAAACGAATTCCCGTGAATATTTAATGAGATAGATATCTCAAAATATCAGAAAAATATTACCTCAAAATGGCAAGTAAATGTTCATGATATGTTGTGTGACTTCATTTGATTCACGGATTGTTTCTTTCCGCATTCACTTTCAAGAGATATAGGAGAACAATCGTTTTCACATTTACCAATTTTTTAGGGGGGGGGGGGGAGAAAGCATGGCGGGTAAAATTTTTTATAGCTTATGATACTTCCAGCGTCAGAAGCTTTCATTTAACGTATAGCTTGTTACTTTCGGCACTCGCGTTCTGGAATAATAGTTTTCCTATTTTCCCAATTTTTAAGCGTGGGGGAATAATTTTTTATAACCTATAACACTCCCCGCGCTACAAGTTTTCATTTGACACATAAATTATTAACTTTCTCTGTCGCGCTCGAAAGGTATGGTGGATTTTACACATAGCTTGTTACGTTCCACACTCGCATTCAGGAGATATAGGAGAACAATCTTTTTCCTGTTTCCTCCCTTTTTAAGGGAGAAGAAAAACATGGAGAGTCAATTTTTTATAGCCTATGGCATTCGTCGCTTCAGAAGCTTTTATTTGACGTATAGCTTGTTACTTTCGGAACTCACGTTCTAAAGATATAGCGGAAGAATGGTTTTCATATTTCCCATTTTTAGGGGGCAGAAAGCACAGGGGTCATTGTTTTATAGCCTGTGTCAATATTTATAAAATTTCGAGACATCGAGGTGACAATTAAAAAATAGTTCGAATTAAAAAAAGAGAAAATATAATTTGTTTGGGAATTTAGAAAAATTTTAGTTAACGAGAAATTCGAGATATAGAGTTTCGAGTGAACGAGAGTTGACTTTACCTCAATTTTGAAAATATAGAGTCTACTCATGGCATTAGACGATGAGAGGACAGAATATTAAATTTTTTCCACATAAACTAAGGTTTTTTTGGTCAGCAGAATTCTGAAAAAATGTCATTGAGGATTTTTTATGCAACAACTACATGAGTACCATTCGTTATACGGACAATTTTCCATCTAAGCGTTAAAGAAATCTAATTCTTCCGGACCAGCGGAACAGAATCTCCAATGTTTTTTTCTAGTAGACGAGAAAAGTTTTCCCATCCCTGCTCTAGGCTATGACACTTTGCAAGCAAAATTTAATTATACTATAATACTAAACTACCAAAGATAAGATAGCGGTTATTCTTTTGCATCGAGCAGCAGTTGATTTCTCAAAGAGCACACATCAGAGTGAAGTTTAGAGCTTCTCCTGATAACTTCGAGATAAAGCAGAAATGTCGATTCATTCTCTGATCATGTGGCCTTGCTATACGTATGATATGAAACAAGTTGTATATTGCCATTTATGCGGAAAAGCGAGATTGAAGGTACTTTGTATCAGTGTCAATAATATCAGTACCATGATTAAATATAGCTAGTAACTTGAAGTGGAAAAACAAAAATGGCTTTGAACTTGAAATCAAGTCCTCTTTTTGACGTAAAATTCAAACAACTTCAAGATAAAAAAGGAGACGGAACTTGTGCCAGTTGCTTCAGAGCTTTTGCCTATTACGTTGGGAAAACATCTAGATATCTACAAATCAAGATGGAAGTGTTGGGATTGCTAAGTATTATTTCCTGGCTGCTGTGGTTTCTTCTTATCATTTGTGGAACCCTTTACTGCTAGGATGTTCTGTCATTCTTCTAGAAATGGAATTTTACAGTATTTCTTCTAGAAATGGAAAATTACAATTATTCTTCTAGAAATGGAAAATTAATCTGTAGTTTATTTAGTAAAAATAAATGATTTTTGGTGAATTAAACCATGAATTTATTAACGTACATATTTTCCTTAACTCACACTATACCAGAGTCAAATCTAGAGCTCCATGACACCCTCTGAGAATTAATAACTGGGATGAAAGCGAAAAAACGGTACCCTATTTATCACGATTGCTGCAATTTTATTTTTGACAAACTAAAACTGAAATATGTATATAAGAAAGAAGTAAAAAAAATAAATATGGTAATTTACTGTAAATTAATTCATTAGTATTGAGCAGAATCACTCTGCTAGTTCTAACATAATATTGTATTACCAATGAACTTCATCGTTGTCTATACATTATGTATTTATAAAAATTAGTTTATATATACAACCATTTGATAATTTATGTATCCAAATAGTTCTTCTTCTATTCATTTATATTATTATATTCAAACATTGTGTGTCAGTCACAATCAATATTAAAATTAATCTGTACATGCAAAATGATATCTAGTGGCGAGATCTGAATTCTTGTGGATGTGTCAAATATTATGTATTTATATTATCAGAAGTTGAAAGGAAAAATATATACACCTAAAAATTGTTTGGTCTGTTTCATTCCTCCCCACACACACAGTCTCTCCTCAGATCATTTTATGCATTACGTATTATGTGTAAGAAAATTTATTTGCACATAATAAAAAAGCTAATTTTTTAATGTAGGATCCGATAATCAGGATCGGATTAACCCATCGACTAATGGCTGTTTCCTAGGAAATAAACAGAATATTCCTCCCAACAGCAATTTAGAATCCCGCATTAAAAGCAGTATTATTCTTATTCCCTTTCAGATACCTATTAAAATAAATTTTAATTTACTCTCTAATAAAAACACGAAAGCTCCTGACAAATTCGGTTGATATGGTAATATCTGTTGAATATCTGTATGAATATGTTGAATAATAATATATAAATAAAAGCATGTTTCAGCAATGCTTTCTTTTTTTGTATACCATTTTCTCTACATGAGGGTACAAAGAGCACTCCATCCATTATCCAAACATATTGGTTTACAGTTTTCATTTGAACAACCCTTATACTTGCAGATTAAGTCTGAGAGAGATGAGATGTGCCCCGGATAAGTCACAAATATGGGGCCCCAATCCCACATCGAAAGCCGAAAGAAATAAATATACTTTAAAAAATCAGATTTCCTATAATTTATCAAAAGAAATTTTTAATTATACAATAAAAAACGATTCTTAATGTTTTACAATTTATACATTATTTACATTTATTTGACTTATAATTTGACAATGACATGTATTTTTAAGGCCCCTAGCGGGCTGTACCAAATGAAACTGCTGCCCCGTCTCTACCAGGACCTGCTTACAGGCTCCTGTGAAACCTCTATGGCCAGCAGCTACTTGAGAAGTAATTTATATTTTTTAAATCGATATCACAATTAAATGTTAGCTGTTAGGGATTATTCGGTATTCTGAGAACCAAGTAAATGCATTTTTGAAATTTGAAATTGTTTTGCCTAAGTGATTTTAATCGTCTCATTATTTGTCCATTTCTATATATATTTGTTCTCGGTTCCAAAAGCAATAGAATTCCATTTTCTTTAAAATATTTAAACTGAAAAGTAATTGCATTGAATATACAGTTAAATGATGTGGGCATCCTATATTTTCATGATATTTTTCTTTTCTTTTAGGTTTTCAAAACAGAAGAAAAATTATTGGCAGAAACAAAGAGTTATCCATGACCCACCTCCATCTTATTTTAATATGATAAAAGAACTTTTAACAAAGGTTTGGATTTTTGTGTTAACGATTCAATTATTTCAATATTATGTATGTAACCATTTTAGTTTCAGTTCTGTCTGGACAACGCGTTGGCAGCAATGGCAACTATACACAGTTATCATTCGTTAAATTGTAGAAATAAAAATATCAGCGATTTCTCATTATGAGTTTCGCTCATGGCGCCATCTATGATCAGGAAAGACAACTCATTGAATATCGTTCAATATACAGATGTTAAATAAGGAAGTCACTTATGCTAGACGTTATTAATGCAAGAATCAATCAATAATCGATACATAGATTTCTTATTGACATATAATTCAAGAAATAATTTTGTTGAAAATATGAGTTTCAGAAAAAGTCCGGAATGAGTTTATGGAAAAAAATTATTTCTTGAAATATGTCAACAGGTTATCAATGTATTTAATATATTAACTGATTGCTCATTAGCTTAAATACAGATCTGCTGTAATATGATAAACTCATGAAAAGAAACAATTAAATTCATTCCTATCTTAGAATAGGAATTTAAATTCAATATATGAAAAACTTAAGGCACATAACTTCAGAGTTTAAAACATAACTTAAAAACAACTCTAATGAAAAAAAAGAAAGTTCGAACAAGACTGCAACTTCCTCGGAAGACAATCCCAGTTGGAATCGAAATACAAGAAGTAATTATTCACAAGTAATGGAAGTTATGTCTTAAGCTTTTCCGATATTGAAATGCTCTTATAAACGTTAATAATTGATATTAATATCGCTGTATTGTTATTATTAATAATATTATTATTTGAAGATATTATTATTATTATTATTATTATTATTATTATTATTATTATTATTATTATTATTATTATTATTATTATTATTATTATTATTATTATTTGAAGATAATATTATTATTAATAATATTATTATTATTAATATTATTATTTGAAGATAAAAGCTAATGTTTGATTTCCAGTAGTATAATTTGTATTCGTAAAGGTAAAAGGAATAAATCATAAATAGGTTTTTAATGAGCAGTAAAAAGAAAAATTTTAGACAAATCTGACAATTGTGGAATTTTGTCAATTGTAGCAGTAGATTTAAATGTAAATTATTTTCAGTTTTTGTACAATGGATTGAGCGTCGATCAGAGTTTTTCCCACTGAAAAGTTATGAACTCGCCCTACTGAGCTTCGGTAAAAGACTAAATCATGATTTGAAGTTGTCAAAAAAACTCTTAAGTTCTGTGATTTGTATATTAGTCTACAGACAAAATTGGATAATGATACTGAATATTCCAATTATTATCGTTCTTATTTTAACTTTCCAAATATTAGACATTGCATTTTGAAGGACTCGGCGTAAAGGCGAATCTGGTGTTCTCCTTACTATATCCGCAAAAAATATAAAAAAAAAATTCATTAGATCAGTGGTTCTCAAACTTTCCTGTACCACGGATCACTAGGTGTAGACTGTCAACCTAACACGGACAACCTATCTCGGCACCTCTTCCATTCAAGTACCAAAATGTAAGAATAATGATTTAACACTCATTAAAATGCATCATCATCATCATAAAAACTTAATGTTAAAGTTGTTTCATTGCAGAAAAGTTAAAAATAAATAAAAAAAAGTACTGCTACTTTATTTTATTTCAAAACACAAAAGAGCGTGGCAAATCACTGAATACAACATTAAACAGAAAAGAACAAACCGCATTATCAAGAATTCGAACTAGACATCTCAAATCAATGAAAATACTTGATGGCACAAAAGTCTGTAAAAAATGCAATGCAAAAGAATCATCAAATTACATCTTTCAATATATAGGCGTCAATAAGGAAATAATTCAAGATGATGAACAAAAATTAATAAGTGAGTTAAAAGAAATGTAACCTCATGGAACTCTTTAAGACCAAGGGATAAGAAACAATAACAGCATAATCACTTTTAGAATGAAAATAATATTAGCACATTTCAAGAAAGTAAATAAACGAAAATTTTTTTATTCTCCATTTCAATGTGAAGAATGTGTTGTTTGCAATCTTTGACTAGTTTGGTTACATCAGGTGCAATGGAAGATGGTTTCAGTCTTAAGTCAGGCTCAACATTAAGCCTGTTCCTTTTCACACTTTTTAGTCCAACCAGGGCAGAAAATTCTATTTCACAATTGTACGTTGTGGGAAACGGTAGCAGGTGCTTGATGGCACTGTTGACGGGTTCAGGGTACTCTGATTTCACATGGATCCAGAAGTTTGTGAGGGATTTCTCATTAAACGTGATTTTTAGTGCTCCTCAGACGCCAATTCAATAAGCTGATCACACATACGAGCTGAAAGGCCGAAGGACTCAATCACGTAGCACTGAAGGGATTCCTAATCCATTCCTTACTTTCATCAGGCTCTGGAAAATATTTTTTATGCTATCTTGCAGAATTGTTATATGGTTCTGAAATAATTGCACTAATTCATCATCGATTAGTTCTCCTGAAGACTGCAAAAAATCATCAAGTGCAGAAAATGAATCATACTCCCCACGACCAAGTCGTTTACTCCAAAGTTTACATTTCTGTGGAAATACTTTTATTTTATCTTGCACTTTAAAAATGGTTACATCGCGCCCTGAAGTGACAGATTTAGGCTGTTCAAAATGCTGAAAATATCGCTGAGATATGCCACCTGCGCTAACCAATTGAAATCGTGGAAAAGAGATTTACTTACTTCGTCAGTGTCATGAAGGAAGATCTTGATCTAATTCCTCGGCTCGTAAACTCTTGAAAGCACTTTCCCCCTTGACAACCACTGTACTTCGGTGTGGAAAAGTAAATTTTTGTACACACTTCCCATTTCTTCGCACAATACACTAAAAAGGCGAGAGTTCATTGACCGTGATTTGATTAAATTAACCACTTTAACTGCTTGTTTCAATAAAAGATCCAATGCATAAGGCATTCCTTTTACCGCTAACTGTTCTCTGTGAATAAAGCAGTGAGCTGAACTACATTCAGGCACTAACTCTTTTACCTTTGCTGTAAAACCGTTTCTTTTCCCACACAAAACTGGCGCACCGTCAGTACTGATTCCGAAACGTGTTTTCCAATCCAAATTGTGTGTTATGAAATAATCATTAACCATACCTTCATTTTCGTAAATGTATCTTACATATGTTAAAAGTTGACACAAGTTTTCTACGTCCGTGCTTTCGTCCAATTGTAAAGCAAAATAACTACTACCACACATACGTGTGATTAATTGCTCCTCCACATTAGATGCCAAAGGTGTTATGCGACGCTGAATTGTGTGATCAGCTAACAAAGGAATATTTTCTATTGCTCGCCCTTCCTTTTCCCCAACATAATATTCGCCATCAATTTAGCCGCTGGCTTTACAAGTGTTCCAGCATCGGTATGCCCTTGACCAGATTTTGCCAAAGCCACTTGGAATGATGCCACTGTAATTTTACTCTCTTCCGCACCCATAGCAACAGAAGTCATTGATTTCTGTGATGACAGAATCAGTTTACGTTTGTTTTGAAAATATTCAACAGGTTTATACTGACAGGCTCCTGTCACACCTCTGTGGCAAGCAGCTGCTTCAGGGGGTATTTATTTATTTTTTAATTTTATGGGCCAAATCTGCATGGTTTTTTTTTTTCAAATGCCGTGAAAGTTTTGAAGATTTTATCGCGTCGTCAAACAAAATGTCATAGCACACAACATAAAGAGGGTTAGGTGCAAGTTGGTCACCGGCCAATAAAATCCCATTTTCGGGTAATCTTCATGATATTTCCTGTTTGCACATTTCTTTTGTTTTTTGGCGATAACAGAGCAACTGGCTTGAAAACGATCGTCAATGATTTTAGTTTTAGCAGGCCCATGTGGAGTCATATCGATTTCACTTATATTCCGTTTCAATAAACCACTGTTAAGCCACCGATCCATTCTGAATATAATTTACAAATAAGACAATAATAATATCAATGGTATACAATATTTAGGTAAACTCCCACACACACAAAACACATAAGATTAACTAACTGCCGAACGCAAAGAGCTACTACTCACTACTGATGTGATTGCCTTGTAGCTGTAGACTTCTTATTATATGTGTATATTGTACTGCGCATCCTTCAGCGCATTTGACCTTGATGGCCTGAGCCGCATGGTGGATGGAGTAGGTACACTCTCATCTTAGTGCGATAGACCACTGTAAACACTGCTTATCTGAAAGTTGATTAAAATTGATTTTTCCAAGAAAGATTACGCTAAAACTGATGTAGTTAATTACTGCATTATGCATCTAATGTTTTTTAAGCCAGTGTTTCTAAAACTGGCCTTTTTGACAAAACAGAAATCAGAGACGTACTACCATACTCGCCCATCCTCAGGGTTCAGAAAACGTCATACCAAAAATATATATATATCTCAAAAACATAGTTCTGTGTATTTAAAATAGAAGCTCTCAAACTGTGGGTCGTGACTCCCCTTTGTGGTCACGAAAAGCTTCAAAAGGAGTTGCGACTCCTCTGGTAGTAGCGAGAAGCTTGGAAGGGGGTCTCAGTGCTGTGAAGAACTATACACTGCTGGTCATTAAAAGTGCAACACCAGAAAAGACAAGAGATATGAAAGCCATATTTAGTGAATACATAGCTTATGCTACAAGGATCAAATGATTACAAATACAACTCGGTTAGACTTGTGGAATACAAAGAAATCAGTATATTGTGTAGCCACCATGAGCGGCAATAACCGCTGTTAGACGGTCCGGCATTGAGAGGATGCGACGTCGGATGTGTGTTTGGGGAATGTCAGTCCATGCTGTTTCGATATGTAGCCAAAGTTTATCTGTTGTAGCAGCTGCTGGTGTCTGGTGTGCTAGTCGTCGTGAGATCATGGACCAGACATGTTCAATTGGGGACAAATGTGGTGAACGCGCAGGCCAAGGCAGAAGTGTCACATGGTGGCTATCTAGGAATCGTTGGACGATGCATGCCACATGTGGTCGGGCATTGTCCTGTTGATAAATGGCATCAGAGAACCCCTGCAGATAAGGTACGACCACAGGCTCCAACACCTCAGTGATGTAACACTGGCTGTTCAAAGTACTGGTAATGCATATGAGGAACATGCCTGAGTGGAGTCTAATGGCACCCCATACCACAATACCAGGGGCCAGACCTGTATGGTGCTCCATCATGCATGTCTCACTGAGCCTGTCGCCGTGGTACAGCCAGATACGAATTCGTCCATCATGTCGCACATCCATCGCAACGTTCTTGACACCATTGCAGTCACATACGCCTGTGTTGTAGAGTCAATGGTAGCCGAAGCAATGGATGCCTAGCAAAGATGCCTCAATGTTGCAGACAATGTCGAACAGTATGTGCGGACACTGGTAGATGTGCAACACATTTTAAGTGTTGAGCTAAGGTGTTTGATGTGGCTGTACGATCATTCAAAGCCATGTACACGAGACATCTGTCCTCTCGTTCGTTTGTGTAACAGGGCCATTGAGATCCCTCACGTCAGTGAGTTCGCTCCTCCTCTAACCACTGACGCCATATTCTCATCACTGTGGCAGCATTCTGTCCAATACGAGACCGATGTCTCGGTACGATAATCTGCCTTCCTATAATCCCACAATTCTTCCTCGATCAAAGTCGGAAACCTGGTCGTATGGATGCCGTGTTCTTCGACAGGGCATACTTGATTCTTTTCGTGCACAAGAACTACGAGCAAACACAATTCCAGTGCTTTACACTGGCTCTTTGCAATCTCCTCTTATGCCACTTCCAGGGGGTGATGCACATATGGGATTCCAGATGGTGATGCACATGATTTGCATATGTGCTGCACTTTGAATCATTTACATGTTCTCCCATGGGCTATCCATCTTGCATATTTCGGGACAATCTGATGAGTTCTTCCTGATGTTGCACTTTTACTGGACAGCAGTGTATATTTAAAATAAATATTGTCCCCCGAATGAAATAACTATCCACCTGGTCGTCCCATGACTGTCCTGGACCTCCCGAGCCATATGGTCCACTCCCAGAGTTTTCCACCACTTTCGCCAACCTTCTCTTCTTAGTTTACCAGAACTTTCTGCTACTGCATCATATACTATTATCTGGAGCATAGATGGTCAATTGGCAATTCTCATTTTATAACCATAGGACATACTAGAAAATACTTATTTTATCTTTTCGTGTCATCAGGACACTTTTGCATAGCATAATATAAATTAATTTTTTTGTGTCTGTTCAGTTTTATTTATATGAGACGTATTAATAAAACTTGGCTCGTTGCGTCTAAATTTCAGAAAAGCGGCCCTTAGTAACTTTGAATTGGCCATCCCTGGTTTGGAGTATTCTGTTGTGAGGATATTCTTTTCCCAATTCGAGGTATTTTCGTTGATGATAAAGGAATGTGGAGGTGGAGGGGGGGGGATTCCGACAAAAAGGTTAGTGGTGGGATAACAGATTCCTTCAATAAAAAATAGAGGCTGTGAAAATTTCCATCAACGGTAAGGAGAGTGACAACTGCTGTAGACGGTGCTTAACATTATAAAAATGCTAAAATATAGTACTTATATTAAACACTAGACGGAGCCATCAAAAATAAATTACAAAAATCGAAGACTTTTTTCAAAGGGGGCTTAAATGTCAGGAAAAATCACGGACTTTTTAGGAGGGGGCTTAAAAGACAGGTGGATCAACCGGGGGGCCTTAGAATCCAAACTGGCAAAATCGTGGGATTTTGATGACGTCAGAATTCAAAATGGAGGGCGAACGTCAAAATCGGGGGAGTTTTGACATGTAAACAATGTTTGACAGGTGGGCGTGGTACCCACCATACCGGCTCCAAATCGGGGAAATTTGTGGCGAGTGGGCGTGGTCGAAAGCGCGATATCGGAGGATTTTATGGCGAGTGGGCGTAGTCGAAAGCGCGATATCGGAGGGTTGGACGAAAAGGTTGGACACGCCTGCTTTAGAGGTAGGCAAAATTATTTAAAAAAATCATAAAAATGAAAATAAAATCTTTCAAAGCGAGGATTGTAACTGTATTTGCTGAAGGAATATATTGTCACAATCATTTGTAATATATCACACATTAGGCATCCAGTACATTTAGGTGAAAGTAAAAGCCCGAAAGTAAAAGCTCTAAATTTTCCCTTTCAAAAATAAAAAAAGGAATCGTGCTGAATGAATATCGATAAGCAACATTTTTATCTCATTCTATTCGATTAATGCTAACGGTGTAGGTGCTCATCTGAACTGGTAACAAGTCATCACTTGCGATAACTAACTGCCAAGATACGAGTATGATGCTCTATGATTTAGAATTCAATTCGGTGCATTCTTCTTCAACTGTATAAAAAATAAAATTACCATCCTATTTTTGGCGTTTTAGTGTCTTAAGTGATTTGAATCCTGATGATCATGGGTGATCGAAATGAACCTATACGTTTTGCACGAAATGTAAACTCCTGATGCTCATCGATGATCAAAATTAACCTATACTCTTCAAACAAAATGTAAACTTTCAGTCTATTAGTTGATTAGTGGTGGAAAGATTCTCAGCTTTTTATGGAAAAACGTGCCTTGTGTGCAAAAATGTCCCGCTCAGAGGTAAAAAACTCCAACCCTGTTATCAAGTTTACAAAGCGTTCTTCTACCATAACTAACTCTAGAAAGGACCAAACTACTGTATAGCCTGATTTTAGTATTTATGCTCTGCGTGAATATTGCCTAGTTCACGCAGAACGGTTTTCAAGTCCGGATTTCCGCTCCTTGCTGCCGAGCGGCGCCACGCAGGAGGGATTACCGAAGTGGATAAGCCGCTCATTGCGCATCTGCCCCGGAGCATTCCTTTGATGCACACATCCCAACAGAGCCGAACCACTTACCTGTCGCAGAGCCAGCGTAATCCAGACTGGCGTTACAAAGGATAGCGCCTCGTGTGAATGGAAAGCATGTGTTCCGAGAGGGAAGCCTGGCGCCAAGTCTGCCTTTTGATGGACAGTTCAGATGCCTGCAAGAACTTCTACCGGCTCGCGGCGCAACGGTCCCGAGAAGGACAGTCACGTGGTTGCGGAATAAGGACTAAACGACGAGAAACTTCTATTTTTCGTCCAGTACACTATCCCCCCCCCCCTAGCGGAGAGTTGAGAGAGCCAATCACGGACTCGGAATGACTTGGATTATTTTTGTGTGTCCGAGAGAGGAGAGACTTTTCTTGGGCATTCTGTCGATGAGATTCGACTGGACTGGACAGTTGACTTCGGAGTTAGCGACGATGGAACGATGTTCACTTGGCTTCAGAGACTCGTAGGAGTAAGTCACGTTTTTCTTTGGTCGCCTGGCTCTCGAAGAGAGCAGGCACAGTCAACGGCTTGTGAGTTAGGAAGGCGATGATGGCGGAAAGATTAGTATTTAGCTAGCTGTGCTAGTTTTAGAGCAGGCCTCGCATTGAGCTGAATGTATTCAAGTTTTAATGTAAGTTGTTGAAATTGAAGAATGTGTTTTCATTTAATTGTAATTGTGTTAAGTAGCCTGTAAATAAATGTGTTTTATATGTGTAGAAAAATACCATTACCTGCCTTTAGTCACTCCTTTGTGTGGGAGGATGACTTTATTTCCCAGTCGGATACTGGGCTATGAACTATCTAAGGAGGAAATGCTATACGATCACGGCCAAACCAAATAGGGGAGGAAAATCATCAATATTAAGAAATCAAATACATGATTAATTACTGTTTAATGGCAGTGATAGGATTTTCGTTAATCCTATAAAACACTGGTGCTCAAGTGAATGGCAGAATGGCCTACGACACCTACAGAATATTGTTGCTCTACCGATCCACACCCCTATAACAGTTGGTGACGTGAGCCAGGATTTTCCCCACCCCTATAACAATTGGTGCCGTGAGACCAGGATTTTCTTCACCCCTATAACATTTAGGTGTAGACCCTTATTTTTCCACACTCTCCTTAGATTCTTAAAAGTCTCAGCTGCAATACGCATTCTTCTGATTATTTCATGCGGCATACCACCACTATCTATTACATAGCTTCCAAGATAATTAAATTGAGACACTTGCTCAAGGGTGTAACCATTCAGATTTACTGAACCACAACCTGCTTGACCAATTTTTATCAGTTTAGTTTTCTCTCCGTTTATCGTTAGTGTAAAATGGTCATTCCCAGACACAAAACAGTGAGGAAGAGAAATGTTTGAATTTGGAAATCAATGATTTAAATTTTAAATGTTACCATATACTGAAAATTGTAAATTATTCTATATGCTACGTACATTAATTTACTAGTGTAATTTTTACGGTATTTGGTAACAAAGTTGTATTACAAGTACTTATTAAAATTCCGACATCCGTTTGGATTACATTATTGCCTTTCTTCATAGTTGTGAAAGTAAAAAAAAAAACTATATTTAATTTTATAGACAATTAAAAGAAATTAACTGTAGGCATATAAACACCATTACCACCTCTTATATCTGAAATGTAAATCTGCCCTTGCATAAGTCTAATTGGTCTTTAAGTTATATTAACCTTTAATTCTTCATGCCATTTTATACACATTTCAATTACATATTCTGATTCGGTCAACACTGCTATAAGAATTAGAATCCCCTTGTACAATTCCTTTAGGATTAAAATACAGTAAATAAACATATTTTTAGTCATATTTTTAGTTATAAGTATATAGAAAATTTTCAATTTGCTAAGAATACTTATAAAAAAAAGTGGTATTAAATGATGTTGCGAATTCAATAAAGTTATATTATCCGATCCTCTAATTTAAATAACTTTGTTTTGGAGAAAAAAAACAGGCAAATTTTTGCCTTCAGTAGAGATAGAACAAGCATACGAAAATTCCGCTAAATCAGATTTTTCACATAGTATGAAACTTGTACATATTATAAATTCAACTGTAAATAAAACTGAGATGAGTTTGGCAAGTTTACAATTCCAGAAAGATATTTTTTATGTGTTGAAAGAAAATGAGGGGAAAAAATTATTTTAAGCCATTTTTTCCTTCAGACAACAGAATCATTTCGCAAAGAGTTCGGCAACACAATGTTATCATTTTTCCTTTTTATTTTGAATCCAAAGTTCGAGTGAGGAAACCACAGCAAGAAAACATCATGACTCGGAATTCTTATGCAACACTCGAGATTCCGCAATCTGTCAAAATGGCGGTTTGCCGGCAATAAATAGGTGGTAATGTCAGCGAGAAGCCAGTACGTCACAGCAAAGAACACCGACCGTGTCTGGTTCAAAGTTAATAGTTTTTTTTACCCTTCGCTATTTTGATTGAAGTGAAAAGAAAAAAAAACGACGGTCTGCGGCCTCCTTGTGACGTGTGCTCTTTGTGACGTAAAAAATCTAACAGCTGCAAGATAAGAGGCAGGAGCACATTTCATACACGGAACCTGTACTGGTAGCGTAGTGCTTTTGGCTGTAACGTTGGAATTGCAAAGGATTTCTGCAAATCACCATGGAACTGTTGGGATCGTTAAACGTTCTTTCGTGCCTGCAGTTGCTTCTAGTCATCTTTGGAGTTCTTTACTGGTGGGTGTTTCCTCATGAATCTCTTAATAATAAGATATTTGCAATCATTCGGAAATACCATATATAGTTAAGAATGGATTATAATTAATATATACAATCATGAACTATAAGAATCGAATTTTTGCCTATGACACACCGCAATTTTCCTGATAAGCTCTATGGCCAATCCATCCCATCCCAGCGCCATAGGTATGATGAAAACAATTTGTGCATGTCAATAAAGTTAAATTGAATTGTGAGAGATTGAGGGCAAACAAAGACTGGAATTGTCTTTCTAATATCGCCATATTCCTGAATGATAAATATATTAGCACTTCTCTGTAACTAATAATTTATCGGTGTGCTTTGTAGTCAATGACGCTTATTTACACTATAAACACACGAATCAAGCAGGTATGGTGCAGTAGCGCCATCTATTGACTATCAAAAGTGTTAATAGAATTGGATTTATAGACCAAATTTTTGATATAATAATAACAATTAAGCCTTAGTATGGTTATATACATAGATTACCCCGTTAAGCCTTATGGCT
This sequence comes from Ryuthela nishihirai, assembly GCA_038380435.1. Lineage (NCBI taxonomy): Eukaryota > Metazoa > Arthropoda > Arachnida > Araneae > Heptathelidae > Ryuthela > Ryuthela nishihirai. The sequence continues at coordinate 14,584,697 of JAWZYU010000004.1, forward strand.
TGTCAGCAGGATTCCTTTCAATCATATGACAGGTTAATTAAAGAATAAGACATGTATAATGGAAAAAAAACACATAATTTAAAACAGGAAATAAAACAAAAACACGTATTAAAACACAGACATGAAAAATTAAACACATTTATAAAATAAAACTATAAAATTTCGGATTACAGCATATATTGCACAAAACTATCACCTATTGTACAAGTCATCATTTCACATTAAAATTGCACTTGCTTAAAAAGATACCAGATACAGGATATGACTTTTTAAACATTACTTTTCAAATATTTACATCTAATAACCATTTCGAAACTTTAGTTTTAATTTCTGAATAAGTGCTCAGGCATAACAGATCTCTCGGTAGAGAATTAAAAATTTTGGGTATTTGACAAAATATCTGCGCTTTACCATGATTATTGTTAAAAACTGGTTCAACAAAATAATTTTCACACTTTCGTCTTGTATTGATCACATGCAAAATTTTCTCCTTGTGTTCATTTTTAAAGTAATTTCTAAAGATAGTTACATAAATATATAACAAGTCAACTGGTAAAATATTCAGATAATGAAAACTATTGCCAAGGTGATTTTCATTAATTACATGTTTATTGAATTTAACAATATTAGTTAGAGTACTTTTTTGTATTCGTTTAATTTTATTTAAAACAGATTTATATGTGCATCCATATATACTGATACCATACCTAATGATTGATTCACAGAGAGCTTTATATATCATTGTTATTACATCCAGTGGAATAAGTGTATTCAACTTCAACACTTTGTAAGATGCATACCTTAGTTTATCACAAGTATATTTTATGTGCGATTTCAATTTAAAATATTGGTCTATATAAATTCCCAAATATTGAATTTTATAAACCTCTTCCACAATTGGGCAGGAACATGCATTTTGGTTAATTATTAATTTATATTGACAGTTATAATTTTGTGTTTTAATGCATAAGTTATTTAACTTTGTGTCTACTCTGAATGATCATATATTTGGTTTTTCTTCATTTAAGAAGAGTTTGTTTTCCTGAAACCAAGAATTTGCTACATTATAGTCGTTCTGTGCACATCTAACTACTTCTTTTACCCGCATACCTGCGTTCAGCAAAACGGTATCGTCAGCAAACATAAGCAAATTACCCTGAAAATTTATTTCTGCTAAATCATTTATATAAATTGCAAATAAAACTGGCCCTAAAACTGAGACCTGTGGTACACCTGAATTTAAAATTTGATCTCTACTCTCACAATTTTCAATCCTAGTGATGATAGTCCTATTATACAAGTATTTTTTTAACCATTTGTTCAGTGAACCTCGAATTCCCACCAATGATAACTTTTTTAACAATATGTCATGGTTAACCGTGTTAAATGTTTTATTCAAATCCATAAATATAGCACAAACCTTTTTCCCAGAATTGAGTGCTGTATTAATATATTGTGAAAAATGCTCTAATAAATCAATAGTTCCTCTGTTCTTCCTAAACCCGTACTGCCTATCTGTAATTATTTTACATTTTTCTAAAAAATTATTAACATATTTGTATACATATTTTTCTAAAACTTTTTCAATAACTGATAAGATCATGATCGGTCTATAATTACTATATATATTTCGTGATCCCTTTTTAAATATAGGACGCACAATTGCAGTTTTGAGTGTGTTAGGAACAATGCCAGTGTTCAAACTCAAATTAATCAAGCGTTGCAGGATCTCAGAAAAAACATCTGCATTGCTTTTTATATATGAAGTTTTCACCATATCATAGCCCACTGCATTACTAGTTTTTAAATTGCTAATGATCTGCACTATCTCATCTCTATTTGCTTCAGGTATAAAACAGAATGTGAATTAGAAGATGTAATAATCTCGTTGACAGCTATATTTATATTTTTTGAATATTTCAGTATTAAATTTTCTGTAACACTTGCAAAGTAATTGTTAAAATCATCCACTATCAACTCCATCGCTTTATTTTTACCAAAATAGCGTTTTATTTGCATGTCAACAGATAATTTCTTTTTATCGTTAATAATATCTTTTACCAGCTCCCAAATTTTCTTATTGTTATCTTTATTTAAATCGATTTTATTTCTGTAATAAAAACATTTTTGTTTCCTTATTAAACTATTTACAGTGTTCCTTACTTTTTTATTTTCATCATATAATATCGTACTTTGCATATTATTCTTATATTTAACCCACAACAGATCTCTGTCTTCAATAGCCTTAATTATCCCTTCAGTTATCAATTCTTTCGGTTTATTTTTGAAATTTTTAACTCAAGATGCTTTGAAATAACACTGATTCCTAATTTTGTTAATTTTATCTAATATCAATTTTAACAAGTCTTCCGGATTAGTAACCTCAGTTCCAATAACATCCCAATCTATTAATCCTAGTTTTTTTGAAAGTTTTTTTTATCATCGACATATGTACCTAAGTAAGTGTTATTCTTCTTTGTAGGATTTTTATCTCTAGAAATTAAAGATTTTATTTTTGTTCTAATTAATATTCCATAGTGATCAGCAATCTTTTTTTATATAGACTCTTACATCTGTTTCAAAGTTTTTAATTTTATGAACCACATGATCAATTTGAGATTGCTGCAACGTTTGCATAACGACTTCTTCTCCAGTAAAACCTGATACCTTAGGTTCCATACTATACTCCAATAACAGATTCAAGTATTGGTCGCTACCATATTTGTCTATATTTGCAGTATCAATATTAAAATCATCAACCAAGAAAATATCATTTAGCTTTAAATTTAAGTCGAACCAATTTTTCATATTTGCTAGAAATTCTTTAACCTTTATACTTGGTGATCTGTATAGAGCAATCAAGTTTAATAAAAAAAAACATTAATTTCAATCTGTATATGAATTACTTACGCAGGTGAAATCGAAATATTTAGTTCAGAAACATTCAGCTTATGTCTATAGAAAAGTATAAGACCTCTGCCACCTGAAATATTAACATCAATAGTGATTTTATCAAAACCAGCTAAATTAATAAGTGAATTTTCCACAGTGTTAGTTGTACCTTCTACTAGAATAATAACATCCAAATAATCGATAAACGAATCCATATAAACAGTAAAGAGATCCCAATTTTTTTAACTGATTAATATAGAATATGCCTAATTCGTTATTATCTTTGCCTTGTAAAAAAATATTAGGATTTAATTCTTGTGTAGTAGCAGGGCCATCCAAATTTAATTCATTATCTATTTGTTCAATAACCTCCATAATTGTTTAAAAATGAAAAAAAAAACTATAATTTAAAAATGGCAAAAATTAATTTTTAGTTAAATCCTCGATAGTATCAAACATATTAATCCTAATCGGCCTAACATTATCTCCTTTTTTAACAAATATTTTGTTATTCTTGTACCATACATATTTAGAGTTATGCTGTCTAGCAAAAACTCTAGCTCTCCAATAAATTTCTTTGTTCACCTGTGTCAAATTTTCGTTAATGTAAATTGAATTATTGGAACTGTCATGAAAAACCTCACCGCTGTAAATTCTAGTTTTTTTTCCGAGCAATCTACTTATTTTTAATGGTTCTACTCTTAAATTGGACGATAACATAAGGTAATTTTTGTTTGTCCCGAACAGAATCTCTTCCTCGAGCACAGAGTTTTGTGTTTTGCATTCGGTCAACAGTTCTGTGAGCTTGTTATTGTTCTTCTCAGAGTCCATAAATTTGTTCAATAATACGCCAACCTCGTAAAGAATCGTTCATAAATTCTACAAAGTAGAATCGTTTCATAAATTCTAAAAAATATAGAATCATTTCTTAAAATCTAAAAACATTAATCACTTATAAATTGAAGAAACCCTTAGATATTGTTTCTGAACTCTCTTTTCTCACTCTTAGTCCAAAAATTGCCTTTTTCCGGGTGTGATACAAACCCACGAATGATCTCTCAGACAATAGCTCAGCGGTCAGAGAACCTCAGCAGGTGATGGGTTAGTATCCCATCCTACTAAAGATATGTAATATCGACGTTGGACTAAGAGTGAATACTCTTCTCATAATAGAATCATTTCATAAATTCTGTAGGTGGAGCCGGAGAATAATTTAGTAGTAAACATATATCATTGTGGTCAAATTCCAGGGAAGTGAGAATATCTCTCCAGGGCTGTGACGGACTAATTTCGCACCAGAGGCATATGATGAGAAAATGCAATCTTAAGTTTGATTATGAGAGGCGGATGACCTCCCCTCTCGCCCATGCCTTAGAATGGCCGCATAGAGTTGAGAAAAAAACACTTTTTTTTCTGATTTCAAAAAGTGCAAAAAAGTGGCCAATTAAAATCTTAAATAAGCTGAATTTTTGAAGTAAACAAAACTTAGGTTCCTCCCAGTTTTTAAGAGACTACTTTGTTAAATATATTAAAACTATTTCTTGTCATCCATTTTACTGCATCGTGCGCAATGTACCATTAAATACGCCAATGTATGCGAAAATGCCTTATTGACATAAATATTCTGTATCACTAGGAAGTCCTATAAAAGCTGTAAATTCCATCATTATATACATTGCCTGGCAAAGTTATTACGAACATTGCACCCGAAGTACAGTCGCTCAAAAAAGTATCCGAACACTATGGTTGATTAAAAAAATCAGAAAAAATATCTGGCAACGATTTTTTTAGAAATTAGTGATCTGGCAACCTTCGTGTCACGTGACACGAAGGTTGCCAGATCACTAATTTCTAAAAAGATCGTTGCCAGATATTTTTTCTGAATTCTGTAATCAACCATAGTGTTCGGATACTTTTTTGAGCGACTGTACCATGAAATCAGAGGCGGTCACAATTCTCAAGTCTATAGGGAGCCAATTAGGGACATAGGAAGAATTTGTAGTCAAAAAAGACACTCTTAATTTCACGAATGGATTATTTAGTAATCCAGATCCTTTCCAACAGCTTGCCATTTGGTTACTGGGACATAACAGGCGTCGTTTTTCTCCCTGGAAAAGAAATTGATTACCACAAGCAGTGCTAATAATCTCTTCAGGATTGCAAAAATCACTGGCTATTAAGGAGAAGCAATGATTGAGGGATCCAATGCATGAAACATGTTAATGTATGCAAAATTCCTTACTGACGTAAGTATTCAACCTCACTACGAAGTCCCACAAAAGTTGTAAAGGCATGGTGGAAAGCAAAGTCAAGGGATTCATAGGTAAAAAGACTGATCTGACTGACTTCGAAAGTCATCGTTGGAACGGGATGGGCAGGAGCATCCTTAATGGACGTGATGGAGCTCAACGGAAAATCACGGAGCACAATATCCCAAGTTCATGGAGAATGGTAACTGTCTCAAAACCCGTCCTCTAATCGTGGAAAATGGGGATAGACGTTTGTTGGCAAGCACTTTACATAAAAATAGATCTGCTGCAGTTCATCAGCTGAGAGAAATGATTGCTAGCAATACTTCAAAACCCATTTCAACGAGAACTAATACCAGAGAAATGAAAACTTTGAAATTAAGGAACTATACCATGATACATACGATAAAGTGTTAAATAGGTGTTCAGAATAATTTGGTCAGCCATTGCCTCAGGATAGGAAGAAAGAGCATTCTCGAACCATATTTTAGTGAATAAATGTTGGAATTGGGTAATGATTATTTTAGATTCACTGTCTTTTTTTTTTCTATAATAATAATAATCAAATTTTTTACATCACATTAAAAGCAATGAAATAATACATCATCATCATCATCCTCAAGCAGCCATGGGCTACGGAGGTCCAACCAGACCGTGCAATTTAGTTCTCCAAGCAAGTCTGTCCTGAGCTACATCGGCTGCATCCGGCCACTGCACACCAATTCTAACAAGGTCCTGTTTGACATTGTCTGCCCACCGCATCCTAGGTCTCCCCCTCTTTCTGAGGTCTTTAGGCACGAAATAATACATACGTAATGAATATTATCCTACGAAGTCAGAGACTTGTCTGCAGGAAATTTTACATTATATGAATCAGTTCTATTGTATAAAATGAAATAATTTATAATCACCAATACTAGTACGTTATTTCACACAATTTAGATAATTATCAAATTTAAAAAAAGTATAGAAATAGGTAAACAAGCATTACGTATTATAAAAAATTATTTTAATTATGCAAAACAAAAATCATTATGCATTATTTTGTATCTACTTTTTCTGATATAACTGCCTTAAATATAGTATGCATCAGCATTAATAAAGAGGAGACGATTATTTCGAGTTATGTTGTAAATACGTGTAATGCAGATTTAATTAATAACTAAAAATTATTAAATTTATTGTTATTTGATTAAATGCACAATATGGAGATTTTGATGAGAAAATGAGTCATATTGTAGTATTTTTTTTTATCTCTCCTGCAGGTTTTCAAAGCAGAAAAGCAACTATTGGCAGAAACGAGGAATTGTTCACGATCCACCTGCATCTTATTTCGGTACTATAAAAGCACTTCTAACAAAGGTTTGGATTTCTGTGTTAAAAAATTCAAATGAGGATTATTTCAATAACATTAGATAAAAATGGAATTGTTGATGAGCCTTTCATTGTCTATCATCGGTATAGTTGCTTCATTTTTTTGCCTATTCGCTGTTCGGCGTCCTCAGGACATTGGTATTTTGCTGCGCCACATTATAGGCAATATTTATGAAAATCACGTTAGTGCTGAACGGGCCCGAATCTAGAAAAAAATAAGGGCGGGGGAGGGAAGCAACGCAGGCGATTCGGAAAACGGTAAAAGCAACTGAATTTTCATTGCAGTATAATATTTTCGTCTTTATTTTAGGGGATTTTCAAACATTTCTGGAAAATTTTTGTGAAATATGCACAAGTTTAATAATTTTCTGCTTCCATTGCCCTTATTAATATTTTCAAGTGGGGGAGTGGGGTCATGGTCTCCTTGTCCCTTAAATGCGGCCCTGGGGCTGAATTTCTGTTCGGGGATCAGATGTAAAGACAAACTTGGTGTCCTTGTTAAATGCAAAAGTGGATTTCCGATTGGGCACAAAGGGCTCTAGACCAGAGATTCACTCCACCAATATATACAAAAAAAATTCTTTTTTTATTTACACGAACATATAATACAATATAAAATGCAAAGCTAAGTAGCTTATCTGTGGGTAATTGAATAAATCATTCATGATATGTATATAAGTTCTCGCAATCATCCATTTTACATTTTTGAAAAAATGGAAATGTAAAAAAAATCACCAAATATTTACAAAAATTTTAATAAAGTTATGCAATTTTATTTAAGATATTTTTCAAATTTTGTTTTAATCTATTATAAATATTTATATTTATAATTTCGTTTGGAACTGAAAGTGTGGTATTTTATACGAACCAATACATTTCCCAAAATTGTTTTTAAATTTAGGTAGTTCATAATGTTTTTTTAGTTTCTAGTCTTAAATTTTTACTAGTTTCTCTTTAAATGTGTTATCAATATAATTTCATATATAATTAAATATATATAGTTAGAAATGAACAATCCATTTATCAACGTATTTTCTACTTAAAATTACATTTGATTTGTTAAATTCTATCTATTCGTACCTAAAGCATAACATCAGCCTAATAAATATTGATGAAATATATGTGCCAATTAATGCACGAGCCGAAATCTGACCTACATCCACCCGACATGCAAACCAGTTCTGAATATTTATACCACAAATTTTATGCATTACACATCCTGATTAAAATATAATATTTTATGTGGTTGGTACAAAATGCTTCGTTCTTATGCATTCTTTGAATTGTGGTGCCTAATTTTACATTTTTATGTTGCAGTCGTTTCCTGAATCTGAACTAGAAAAATACAAAAAATATGGAAGAGTTTATGGGTAAGAAATTAATAATTATCTTCATTAATAATTAAAGTAAGAGAAACTTGTGAATTGGTCACCTACCTGGGTGATTTTATTTTTACAGAATATTTAAATGGTCCATGGACGCCTACTTTTAACTTTTATCACGGGAGCAGAGTACTTATATCCAAGGCCGTATCTAGGGAGGGGGGGGGGAGGAGCCAACGATGTCGTGACCCAACCCCTTTGGGAATGCAATTAAGGTTAACGAAGGTGAAAATTATTAAACTTGTGCATATTTCATGCATTTTTCATAAAATTTTAGAAACTCCTAAAACGGAGGTGAAAATATTATACTACAATGGAAATCCAGTCTATTGCTCCTCTCACTTTTAATTTTTTCCGGCTGAATTGCATCACTTTTATATCCGAATATTTGCATGACTTTTCACGTTTTGATGAAGACCGTGACAAGGAAAAAAAAATCCGACAAAATATTGAACTAAATTTTTCTCTCATATTCAAACATTTACCTTGCAAGTTATTAATAATGTTCATACAGTTCTTCAAATCCAAGAATTTCCTCTGTATTGACAGTATTTGCACCTTCTAAACGTTTTAAAATGCTACTTATAATTTTCAACCTAATAAATGTGTCAGCTATTTCCATTTGTTTCAGAAATGCATTTGCTTTTACCTCATGTTTCCGCTGCATTAACTGAACACGTGCGAACCAGTGAAGCAGACCTCTGACAGTCTCATGTGTTACCACAGCAGTGGTAACACATGAGACTGTCTCAGGTCACCGTTGCCAAATTCAATTAAAGCAAAAAACATACCTTGACCTAAAAAACTATCGACTTTCACATTTCATTATCGTACTCGTGCCGATTTGGATTCCGTTTTTCACGATACAAAATGCAAAATATAATTTGTGATTTTTAATTTGTAAACTAACACGGGGGTGAAAAGATACCTTTGCCCCTGTGCGCAAATAAGCAGAGGGACAATTGCCCCCGTCGCCACTGTAGAGTCGGCGCTTATGAAAAGGTCAATGTATGTTCTGTGCCTTTTTAACCAACGACGATTGATGAGGTTCATTACATTTTACGAATTCATATTGCCCAACTTAGACAAGCTCCTTTAACTGTATTAAATGTACGAAACGCAAATATATATTGCAAATATATATTGACGAAGCCAAGTTTATCCCCACAAATGTTTTTATAGAGCATTAATTTTGGCGTTAACCAGATTGGCTTTAAGAACAAGTGAAATATAAAATAATGAAATAATTCATATTAAAAATTTCGTACATTTTGAGCCATATGATTTGGGGAAACTCGACCCTCCCCCCATATGCGTATACACAGAATTCTATTATTATTTCCCTACATAGATATACACTGAACAGTTTAATCTTAAGCTGAAGAAATATATAGAAAAATTAAATATGAGTCATACGTCAATAACAAGTATGCAAAAATTATTGTTTTAGGAAATATCCATAATTCTCTGAAATTTCCTAAACTAAATAAGCCTTATACAATTTAGCAAAAAAAAAGTAGCCTATGTAAAACGAATAACACTTTCAATCAGGAAACATTCTACAGTAATCATTGAAATATGAGCAAAATTTGTACACAATACCAAAATTTTGTAAAAACTAGAAAACAAATGGGTAAAAAAATATATACATTGCTACCGTAAAATAAAAGTTGTTTGACCAAAAAAAGAATTTTTTTTATTAAAGTTTTTTATGCTTTTTCAGTTCGCTTTAAGACATTACTCTGATTTTTGAGATTTTTAATTTTCATAACTGTCAGAGGTGTTTTTGAGGGATCAGAAAACTGTTGAAATGGCAGCGTGGGTTCCGAGCATTATTTTAAAAGGTATCTAATGTCAGTGTAGATATCATGAATATGGCGAGCTGGGTGCTCACAAGGATCAACATAAGACTGTACAGATATGTACAGCACATTTATTGTTCACAATATAACTATATTTACAAAATATTTACATCGACTCTCCATAGGGTCTCGAACTCTACTACAAATGGCCAAACAATGTCCCCTCCTGGATACTTTTTCCGCCGCAGCAACAGAGCCTGCCTCTCTGTTCCTTCTCTGTGCACGCTCACCGACGAAAGTCAAAGATGCCCAAGTCAAAGAACGTAGAGGGAGAAGAAGTTAAGCTTCCATAGAGATTAATGTAAAATCGAGTATCGTGCATTTGGCGTAGAGGTAAAACGAACATTACAGGGGACGAACGCTTTTGTAATTACACGTTACTGTCAACTTCCATTCTCTTCGTTTTTCTTATGTAATAATTTCCCATTGATATCCTTGCCGAGTATATTAATATCAATTCTGTTTCCTGTTTCCATGCAACCGAGAAAGCTCTCAATTGTAATAATTTGTTCTATAAATTAACTTCAGGCTAATTTCAAATCTTCTCTATCCGTTCAATTTATAATTGTTGGTTCAACGAAAAATAATTCCAATGGAGAAAATAAACCTTTATTAAAATCATGATATTATTTTTTTCAAGTACAAAGTGCAGTTACTTTTTTTCCTTTTTTAAAATATAAATTTTTTGATGCATAATTCCTTTGCCCCTTATTGTTTGCTTCCCAGCTTAAACAAATGCACGATACGAATCGAAACACCACTTGAGGTCGCCACTTACGCTTTGTCAAAGCTGAACTTCTTTTCCTTATACGTTCTTTGCCCAAGTCTCGCTCCTTCTTTCCAGCTCTCAGTCACGTAGGAGGGTCCTTTGTCCACACAGGATCAAATTTGTTGTTGTTGTTTAACGTTACGTGGTATTGAGAGGTCCTTCTACAGGCTTTCTCAGAATGATAATTTTGGATGTATGTGGGTATTATGTTTTTTATTTTAAATTTAGGGTTCGCGTATATATTAATATTTTGGATCAAAAGTGATTCATCGCTAACTGCCAAAGGGGCAGATTGATGACTCCTGTGGACCCTCCCACATCCGGCAGAAAGACATTTTGGTTCTTCCTGGCGCTTGGAGGAGCTAACGGTATCTTCCCGTTACAATAACAAACTTCAAATCAGATAACAACAGGCTAGCATAATATATTCAAAAAACAATACAACACTTCTATTAGATCATTTTCAAAAAAAAAACGAGCCAGTGCTTTCGCTTTGTCGTTGGTCCATAAATGTCTCTCTATATACGTTCAATATTTATATGATTTTTTTTTCAGTCAGAAAGGTAATAATACAATATTAAATAAAATAAATAAATTACCCGTCAAGCATCTGTTTTTCCACAGAGGTCTGACAGGAGGCAATCTGTTTAATACGCAATTAATATTCATATTTTTCAGAACTTTCATTACTTTAAAATTTCACCGTTAGAAAGTGCAAAATTTGGAAAATAACATTTTTTTTTCTTAGAAAACGAGAATCCCATTTACAGGGTGATTCAAAACTTATCGTTCAAATTTCGTGGGGAGGTAGGGAATACGTCAGGAAACCGATTTCACATAGGAAAGTATGTCCGCAAATGTACGCATGCGTATGTAGAGGGCGCTGTGTGTACCCAACCAGTGTACAGCTCGCCCGACCACTCCCGCTGTCATCAGTGTACGAGCTGACTTACTAGTGATAAGATGAATCGTTTTACGCATCAAGAGCTCGTTTTATGCATCTCGCATATGGAGATACACTGATGACAGCGGGAGTGGTCGGGCGAGCTGTACACTGGTTGGGTACACACAGCGCCCTCTACATACGCATGCGTGCATTTGCGGACATACTTTCCTATGTGAAATCGGTTTCCTGACGTATTCCCTACCTCCCCACGAAATTTGAACGATAAGTTTTGAATCACCCTGTATATTTGACAGATGAGAATATACATATATAGGACTTCCTTGTCCTTTCAAACGACAAAAAATAAATAAATGAACATATGACTCATGAATAATTAGTTGAAAAAGTGGGATGCCAACCCACAACTTCCTGATAACAAGGCCACATGTTCTACCAATTGAACTATCGCAGCACATATTATAGCATATATTATTATCAGCATATTTTAAGCATATATTATCGCAGCATATTTTTAATTATGTGTCATATCATGACATATTAAGAGGAGGTCGTGGGTTCGTATTCCATTCGCCGAGAAGCTAATTTTTTTTCAGCAAACTATTCATGAGTTCCATGTTTACAGGGCATTTCATGTACTACTGGGGAGCGAGTGGGGATGGTTCAGTCGGTAGCGTTCCAGCTTGTGATCTGCAGTCATCAGGTTCGAGTACCGCCTGGGCCAGCTTTAAAATTTATTTTCCGCAAAACTCTCCACAGTCAGTAGGGGACATCGGTGAGCTTGGAAAGGCTGTCGTCCGTCGGATGGGACGTTAAGCTGTGGCCCCGTGTGCGGGAGAGCCATACCCTGTGCACGTTAAAGAACACGCTGGATGGCCTTGACACGAGGCTACCATCTGCCTTCCAACAGCTGTTCAGTGGGTTCTCTCCCTCAAAACTTTTTGAGTCCTCGGGGTCCTTGTGACCTGGCCATTTAGCCCATAGTGTGCAAAATAGTGCCGCTGAAAAGTAAAACAACCCAACCTGTACTACTCTTCTATTAAATATAGCATAAATAACATATCATTCCTCTTAGTGCTGTCCTAAAGAATAAAAGTTAATGCCAATTAATAAGTCATTCATTCAATTCACATTAATTTTAAAACAAAACAGAGTGTCAAAACTTTTTTTTGCTTATTGAAAACAACTGTTGGCATTCTGTTTTCGTTAGACTCTAATATGAATTGAGCAACTGATTTAATCACTGAAAATATTTAATTTTTATCCGTATTTGTATAAAATATATGTAATGTTATAAGCCATCATCCAATATTTATAACTGATTTTTCCGTGAATTTTTTAATAACGTACAAATGCTAATTCAGTATATTATTATAGTTAAAAAATATTATAATATGCTATAATGCAAAATTATTATAATGAGCAATTTTAGTTCCTATAAATATATAAATGAAGTGAAATAAATATATTTTTACATTAATATTTAATATTTTAGGAGATTTGAAAATTCGAAGCCGAATTTGACAGTTGCAGATCCAGAACTTCTCAGGAATATTCTGGTGAAAGATTTCCACGCTTTCTCATCTCGAAGGGTAAACACCTATCTTCTTAAATCAGAAAACAGTTCCACAATGTTGCGCTTTCTCAGATGTAAAAATGCTTCTTCTTAAAATATCATAATTATTTGTTTTTGATAGAAATGTTTTTTAATAAAATGTTTTCAATAATTTTTAAAAAAAGCTTTTTTCGTTGATAGTTTGAATTTCGTAATCCCATTCTTTGAAATAATATAAGATTTGAATAAAAATTCTTATTAAAAGCACCACAGAGTGAGAAACGTATTCCTATCCCCACCCCCACCTTCCTGAAGATGACTGGTGAAAGGCTTTTCGTAATAAGATGTATGTTGAATAATTTCATTCATTATATTACATTCTTAAAAAGAACGGGATTACAGAGACTATAAACTATTCAACGAAACCTGTGTTATTTTGAGATTAAAAAGATATCTAACCTTAGTAGTGCGGAACTAGGTATTCTAGCGCACGTGAAATTGACTAATAAAATTGCACAGTGCTAGGAATATTTGTCACAAAGAAAACTAACCGAGAGGAATATAATATAAACAAGAAAAAAACATTATCTCTGTAATGAAGTAAAATAGCAAAAAGGAAACTACAAATATAAATTGGTAAAAAAAGGCTGAAAAAAAGATTGGAAAAAAATAGTTTATTTCAAATTTCTATGTATAAATAATATTATTTATCTCCATGAATTAAGCATAGAATCTAAGTAGTATATTCTGAATTATTAGTATTCTCCCCCCTAATAAAGTGGAGGGGAAGGATTTTTGCGGGGTTATATTTTAATGAGTCATTTCAAATTAAAGTTTATGACGTCTTCAGTGTCTTGGGCTACCTTAAACACAACTCCAAATGGGAAGAAAATTGGGATCAATGTTTATGAGTCATATATCAAATGAAAGTTTTTGATGTTAGATGATTTTAGTAACAAAAATATAAATAAATTTAAGAAATTTAAAAATGTCTGTCTTCCTATATGGACCCTAAAAAGTAGAAAAAAAACTAAAGCATATCAATGGTGCAGTCACAGAGTTCGTATTCACCTAAACAACAAGATTGACAGCGCCCTATCTTCCTTTGCAGTGAATACGAACTCAGTGACTGATTGCACCATCGATATGCATTAAGTTTCCTTCCTACTTTTTAGAATCCACATAGGGAAATAAGTATTTTTAAAAATTTTTAATTTATTTATATTTAGACTTATTTTTTTAAATGGGATGAGGACGTGAATATCAATGAAAGTCAAATAGTTAAAGTAAGTAAGAAAGAGAATAAAAGAAATAATGAACACAAATATCTACGTTTACTTTCCGTTATTGTGGTATTTTATAGCGATTTTAACTTTTTTCAAGGTTTGACCAGCTTAGAAATTTCCCTTCAGAAAAATGCCAAAAGAAATATATTAATAAGCATTTCGCTTTACAGCACAGTGAAAAATATTTCTGATATTTTTTTGCCATACAAAATAGGCTCTTTCAGTTAGGTGTTTGCTACTTTAAGAAAACTTGAGTTTTGTTTAGTAATTCAGTGAATAATTAACTTTTGTAAAATTTATTATTTTACTGATGTTATGTTATCTAAAAACTTTTTCCCTCTCTTCTCTTTAAGGAATATGGTTTTGGCGATCCCATTTTAGATAACATGGTGTCGGTCCTTAGGGGAGAGAAATGGAAACGTGTTAGAGCCACCATCACTCCAGCTTTTACATCCAAAAAGATGAGAAAGGTAAGTAGCCTATTTCATGTCTTATTAATAAGAATATTTAAAATATTTGATGGATATGGCTTCTTTTCCCACTTATGAAGAACCACTGCTGCTGTGCCCTCAATAAATTTCACCACTAAAAAGAATTAAAGTGAATTTTCTGTTTACATTTCACTCATTCTGTGTTTTTTGTTGCTCTCGTCATTCCAATTATCTGTTTCGTTGTAGTTCTCATCTTCATTGGAATGGGGTTGGCGCAGTCGGTAGTGCGCCAGGCTGGTAAGTAATCTGCAATTCCAGGTTCGAGTCTCCAGCTGGGAGCGTTGAGATTTATCTCCGCAAAACTCCCTTATCACGGTCAGTACGGGACGCCGATAGGCTTGGATAAGACCGCCGTCCATCGGATGGGACATTAAGTTGTGGCCTCGTGTGTGGGAGAGCCATACACTGTGCACGTTAAAGAACACTCTGGATGACCTTAAAGGGGGGCTATCATCTGTCTTCCAACAGCTATTCGAGTGAATCCCCTCCCCCACATTCTCTGACCCTTCGGGGTCCTTGTGACATGGCAATTTAGCCCATTTTGGGCAAAAAGTGCAGCTCAGAAGTAAAACAACCCAACTCTCATCTTTATTTCCTTTTCTCGTTGTCTGTTTCCTGTTGTTCTAACCATTTTCATTGTCCTTATATCCTTTGACATTCTCATTTTGTCCATTATCTTTTTTATTTCCCTTGTTTCTCTAATCATTTTGTTCGCTGAATTCACTTTCTTTAAAGCACCTCTATATGAATGCAAGAACTGAGCAAATAGATCTTCCAAATGCATACTAATTAATTTGAAACAATGATTTCTCTCTTAGATCGCAAGTATCATCAATGATTCGGCTAAAGCAACAGTGCAGAGCTTTCTTGATTCATCAGAGGAAGGAATTGCTGTGGACTGTAAAAGGTAAGGGATTGCCAACTCGAGCTTTCAAATATGGTAACTCTGAGCACTAAGTAAATTTTTCGTAGTGAAATTCAATTTCATATTTTTTGCAATATATTCAACGTTATTTACTATGGCTCCAATTTCAAACCTATTCTTCCTTATGCCAAAGTAAAATTATTTACTCATTAAGCTTTTTTTTTTTAATTCCTTTTAGAACATTCGGAGCTTTTTCCATGGATGTGATTGCCAGCAGTGCTTTTGCCACAAAAATCAATTCTCACACTGACCCCAACAACCCTTTCGTCACCCATGGCCGGAATTCGTTTTCAACCAGTGCAAAATGGAGAATCGTTTTATTCTGTAAGTGCATAGTTATAATGCAAAAAACCTGCTAATTATTTCACTTGTATTTTTACATAAAATATGTAAACATTACAAACAAATTTCGTTTAAACTTCTCAGATTCATGTTTGTAATACTCATAAAGCGAAATCAATATTCTAAGTGTAATAATTGGAAAATTTTGTTGAGATGACAAACACCTTTATACGTATTTGCAAACATATATTATTCGTAAAAATACTTGCTTATATTTTGAATTATATGGTTTAGAATTTTCCTGAATGGTCTCTAGGGGGTAAGAGAGAGAGTAAGAAATGCCTCCCCGCCCTTCCTTTCGATACTCCAGTGATCTGTGTTACAGAACAAAAGCATTATAGGAAAAATAGCGCGAATTGGAAACAAATCCAAAAAATAGAAAAATGAAGTTTTATCCGAACGTTTAAGCAAATAGTTTTGTCATTCAATTTCTATGTCATTTCACTCTGATGATTTCAGTTCGAATAGGGCTCACAACTTTGAATTGCTGAAGTAATCAGACAGACCCTGCAGGGAAAATCAAATGGGGTGAATGAAAATTTAAAGTAACGTTTTAAACTAGTCAATGTTTTTTTTTTCTCTTCCTGATACGTAAAAAAATTCTACCCCTTCTTCAAATCGTAAAATATCATTTGTCTTTCGCCACTAGAAACGTTTCTGCCAACGCTTATTATCAGATATCGGCAACAGCAATAGGAAAATGGAACGGAAAGAATAGTTTACTTATTCTGGGAGTGAATTGCAAAGGTTTAATATTACTGAAATGTTCAAATTTTTGACGAGCCCTGAGGCTTCTCATCAACAGCACACGCTTACTTGGAAAATTTTGACCATCTACATCAACTGGAATTAACCAACAATTTTTAATCTCATCTGTTAAACTTCTCAGAGATTAATGTTTGTAATACTCATAAAGCGAAATCAATATTCTATGTGTAATAATTGGAAAATTGGAAAATTTTGCTGAAAATCATGAGAAGAGAAAAAAAACATTCACTAATTTAAAATTCTTTTTCCTGAAAACTCTCAGGTTTCTCCCAGCTACTTTCCAGCATCTCATCGCAACTTCTCTGCCTTTCCGAACAGTTGTTTAGATTCATTAACATTCACCTAGAATTCCCATTGTAATTTAGCAGTTTCTGTTGTTTGACATATAAATTATTAGGGATTATCAATGGGACCAAAGATCCGAAAGGGATAATACCAAAAAGACCATCTATCGAATAGATGTTAAACCACCGAAAGAACCATACACTGTACACGTTAAAGAACATGCTGGATGATCTCGACAAAAATTAAAATTTTAATCACTGAAAAAAATAAAGGAAAAACGAATTTTTAACACTAGTTTAAATTCATTTCTATTTCATGTTTCCTGGTTTGTTTGTTTTCTCTTTGATCTGCAAGACATTGAAAGCAGAGTATGAAAAAATGGCATTCCTTGTTACCAACCCAACCTGACATCCAGTCCATCAACCTTTCATTCTTCTGTTGACTCCGCTGATAACCATTCAACTTTTATCAGAAAAATATTTCATTTAAATTTGCAATTGAAATAAATTTGAAAAAAAAAGAAGAAAAATTGCCTTGGTTATCAAACAACTGCATGTTGCTAGATTGTGTTGTTTTACTTCTGAGCAGCACTTTTGTGCACACAATGGGCTAAATATAAGGTCACAGGGACTCCAAGATCTCAGAGAACATTAAGCAAGGGGATAAACTGGAAAACTATTAAGAGATGGATGAAAGCCTCCAATCATGGCTATCCAGTATGTTCCTTAAGGTATATGGATATGACTCTTCAGCACACGAGGCCATGGCTTAACGCTCCATCCTATGGACGGCAGTCTTCCCAAACCTATTGGTGTCCACTTTCTCACCGACAGCAGGGTGAGAAAAAAAACTGCGTTGTTTCCACATCAGTTAACTATGCATCCACGCAATCTCTACGGCTTTCCCATAGATACAAATTGCCTGCTGATAATTTCCCAACAGACATTCACTCATTCGTAGTGTAAACTTTATTTCCCTAGAAATTATTCATATCAAACCTATACATTTTCAACAACAAAATTAATTTAGATGTTCGGCGCTGCAAGAGATTTTACACTTAAAAATATGTTTTGTAAAATATATTTTTAAATTATTAGAAATAGCTAATTCTGTTGCTAAACCTATTATCTTTATTGAAGTATAATTATAAAATATGTAATATATTGTTTTTTATTACACATCCCGAATGTCTGGTAAAAAGAACTACTAAAAACTTAAAGCAGCTGCCTGACGCAGAAGTCTGACAGGAGACTGTCAGGATCATACGCCACAGAGAAAATCTGCGAGAAAACAAGACTTCGACAGGATGGCCATATTCCATGCCTTATATGGGTCTCAAACCCGGTCCCCTTTGATCTGTAGCCAAGCACGCTAACCACTTGGTCAAATTATTATAAGAATGGAAATAAAAAACTTTTAATGCACCCTGCAATTCAGTTTTGTGATGAAAAAATTTTATATTAAAGTTACACATTTCATTTTGGTGTATAATTACTTAAAATACTGATTACGAAAATCTCTATAAGACTAAAATGAAGCTTCTTTTTTACTCAATGTCATCGTATGTTCCTATATTCAGATCTTTCATTGTGATTATTTGCCATTATCATGAAAGAGGTGGGACCAAATAGCTGATTGTGTATGACAATGGTTATGTTTTAGGAACAGTTAATTTCAGTGGATTAATTCACCTCATTTATGTTCATTTCCAGCTTTGCTGCACCCACTCATCTGGAAACTTCTTGGCATCAGGTTCTTCGATGACAATGCAACAAATTTCTTCCATGACGTCGCACTTCAAGTCATAGAAGAAAGGAAAAAGAAAGGCATAGTAAGTCATCTTTAATTCTCTTCACTGGTTCCGATTACAATGGTGGAATAAAGTGAATGGAAACTGGGGAGTCTATGAGACTGCGCATAGACGCTTCCTGTTCTCGTAGATCATTTGTTTATTAGCACGTCATTGACTGGCGAAAATTGGCGACGCTTCCACTGCGCAGTCTCAGCATCTCCTTAGAGTCTCTTCAGTCATTACTCCATTTCCCGAACTGTTTCATTCACGGCACCCTAACATTTTCGCGGTACCACTAACTTCATATAATTAGAGTTTAAACACCTAAAAATACTACGACACAATTTTATCTTAGGAATACATAAAAGACGATGACTTCTAACTTCCATTTCCGAGATTCGCGTCCCACCTGGGTCAGCAATGAGGTTCATCTCCCCAAAGACCCCACCCTGCCCATGGTCAGTAGGGACACCTATGGGCTTGGAGTGGCCGCTTTGCATCAGATGGGACGGAAAGCAGTGGTCCGTGTGCGAGAGAGCCATACCCTGCGCACGTTAAAGAACATGCTGGATGGCCTTGACAGAGGCTGCCATCTGTCTCATAACAGCTGTCCAGTGGGTCCTCTCTCCCTAATCTTTTCTGAGGCCTCGGAGTCCTTGTGAATTGTCCATTTAGCCCATTGTGTGTCAAACAGGGTCACTTAGAGGTAAAACAACCCAAGCCTTCTAACGGTGCATTTCAAGAAATTCTTGATCTTGCCTTTGCTAAAATTACTGGCGTTACATCTTTTTTTTTATGTTATTAAGGTTCAAGCTCCACAGAAAACGAGTCAATAAGTAATCTTTGTCTCATATCAACGATAATCAGTTGTGTCCAGTGTTTTTTAATGATAAAGTGAAGATTCATAATCCTATGAGAGTCGTTATTACTGATAGAACATTAAAATTGATTGTGTTTTATCCCATAAGCAACTGTTCAATTATGAGCAATTGTATCAGGTTAAAGAAAACGTTCAGCAGAAATCAAGGCTTTGTGCAGTTGGTCATAAGAACAGCATATATATGGCACATAACAAAAAATGTATTTATAATTATCAACATAATGCACCAAATCAAACTTAGGTTGTTTCACCTCTAAATGGCCCTATTGTGCAAACAATGGGCTAAATATCAAGGTCACAAAAACCATAAGGGTTCAGAACTGAGTGGAGGAAGGAGATCCACTGCACAGTTTTAATGTTCGGTTTAACCCTACGAATTATGAATCTTCACCTGACTGTTAAAAATAAACTGGACATGAACTAATCAGAACAAAGGTTGATTATTGACTAGTTTTATGTCGAGCTTGATTCACGAGTTGTTAGAAGACAAAGGAAATCTTCCTTGAAAGCCATCAATCACATTCTTTAATATTTAAAGGGAGCCTTGGATTTTTGTCCATATGAAGTCATGGCTCAGAGTCCCATTAGGTAGAATGGGAGCATTTCCGACTGATAGATGTCCTCTTTTAAGGCGCGTGGAGAAAGAACGTAAATGGAGAAAATTTCTGAACAGGCACAGTGGAATACTTGATCCTGGAACCATCAGAGTCATTCAAGCTATCGACTCTGTCAACTCTACCTCTATTTAGTAGAAGTACCATACCTTGTTATTAAGAACACACCTTGTTATTAAGAACACACCTTGTTATTAAGAACACACCTTGGCTAGCCTTGGTGGGAAATTTCGACTTTAGCCCAAATGCTTTGAATTTCAAGATTTTTGAAATCTACCCATTTAGCCCAAAGTGTACCATAAAGGCACATATAGGCTCCAAATTCATAAAGAAAATTAAGTTTAATTTTAATAAGAACTGCAAAAATAGTTGATTCTGCATATATTTCGCAGTTATGAACTTATTTTCGATATTGTTACGACAGATGAACGCGCTACAGTGACTTCACGAGTTAACGTGATTGTAGCCCTCGTGTGTGCTTCAGCGTGAGATTCAATTAGCCAACGATTTGGAACTTAGAACAGTTCTGAAGAAGAAGAATGAAAATATAGCAGTGCAGTGTGTAAAAGTTTAGAGATCTGAAAGGATGTTCAGATGGTCTGAGTCTGTGCGTGATAAGTAAAAGACAAGGAGTTTCTTTTATGTGATGTGTGCGCGGACGGTCCTCGTATTATTTTACTAATGTGGAAAGTTTAGTGAACTAGCACAGGACGAGAAAACGTCTGAAGATGTTCAAGTAACATGGTAAACTAAATGAAAAGGTAGTATTTAGTAGAATAGACAGAGCTGTTGTTGTATACTCTGTACAGGAAGAAAAATGACTTTTGCATGTTAGTAGTTAATTTGTTTATAGAATACTTCATCCATATTATTTTTGTAACAATTTGCATTGAATTACAATTGGCTTTAAAATATAGTTATTATTACTCACGTCCAGTGCATATCCGTATTTTGCAATTCGCAACAATATATTATTAGTTAAAAAATGTAGGGTTTTTTTTTTATTTCTTGAAGAGAGGAAACGATTTCTTGCAATTGATGATGGATGCCGCTAAAGAAGACTTGGAGGCCAAAAAAACAATAGATGGTTTCCAGGTGATGCATCTGGAGGAGGAGGAAGAGGAGGAAGACGATTTGGGTCATGGTGAAAAAAATAAAGAAATTTTGAAAATCGATTATCGTAAGAGTAAGTTGATCAGTTCCTTTTTAATACAGGGAAAAATTACTATTATCTAGTGACTAAGCGCTCAGAATAGCACAAGATGCACGGAATAAAGAAATTTCGAAACTGGAACAAAACGTAAAACGTCAGAGTGTTGCTGTCATTTAAATGAGTATGGAAGACGACCCTTCGTTTCAGCCTATTCTAGACTGCGCAGTAGACACTTCCTGTTATAGATCGTTTGTTTATTAGCATGTCACTGACTTGTGAAAACTGTCGATGCTTCGACTGCTCAGTCTTAACCTCTCCTTAGAGTCTCCTCAATTTCCACTATCATTACTCGATTTCTCAAACTGTTTCATTCACGGCACTAACATTTTCGCGATACCACTAACTTCTTATAATTAGCATTTAAACACCTAAAAAATACTAATGGCGCAATTTTATCTTAGGGATATATAAAAAGCTCTGACTTCTAATTTTCAATTCCCAGGTTCAGGTCCCACCTGGGCAAACGATGAGATTTATCTCCGCAAAACTCGCAAAACATCGCTGTCAATAGGGGACACCGATGGACTTGGGAAGACAGCCGTCCCTCTGGTGGGACATTAAGCCTTGATTCCGTGTAATGGAGAGCAATATCCTGTGCACGTTAAAGAACACGCTGATGGTCTTGACGGGAGGTTACCATTTGTCTCCCAACAGCTATACAGTGGGTATAGCTGGGATACTACCCCTGGGGTCTGCGTAGTGATGGTCTACCCCTGGGGATTTACCCCTGGAGTAGACCATCACTACCCCTGGGGATTTATGTAGTTTAATCTACCCTTGGGGATTTATGTAGTTCTACCCCTGGGATTCAGTAGGGAATTTATGTAGTTTAAGTTTAGAAACAGCCAAAATAACTTCAGATTGTGTTATAGGGCCAACATTAAAGCCACCAATGCATCTATCATCATTACAAACAATGGGAGTAGAACTAACCACATTGTTTAGAACATCACTGAAATGCTCAGCCCACCTAGCCATGACAGAATCCTTACCTTGTATGACCAACTACCTAATAATGAATAACGCAATTGATTTCACGCAATTGATTGTCAACCAGATTCTTAATTCTATTAAGCTCAATCATGGAAAGAACTTTCCCTGGAACAGAGAGTAGGCTGATACCCCTATAGTTATCACAAGAACTGCGATCACCTTTTTTGGAAATAGGGATAACAATAGCTCTGGTAAAATCTTTAGGAACCATGCCTTTACCATAAAAGATATTCAAAATTTCAGTCATCCAAGTGGTAACCTAAATATTCCCAGCTGTAAGCATTTCTGTAGTAATTTCATCTACCTCTGGAGATTTATGAAGTTTAAGTTTAGAAACAGCCAAAATAACCAGATTGTGTTATAGGGCCAACATTAAAGCCACCAATGCATCTATCATCATTGCAAACAATGGGAGTAGAACTAACTACATTGTTTAGAACATCACTGAAATGCTCAGCCCATCTAGCCATCACAGAATCCTCCCCTTCTATAACCTTACCTTGTTTATCCTTCAATCCTTTTATACCTGTTGCCAGTTGTTTTTTCTGAACTTTGTATACAACCATAGCGTTCGGATACTTTTTTGACCGACTGTACAGCTCTCTGCTGTTGTGCTGTCTAACTGCTTCCTCGGCTTTGTCAGCCAAACCATCAAGCCAAAGATTCTTATCAACAGCTAACTGATCTTTTACACGTTTATTAAGTTCTCTGTAATGCTTTCTATTAGGACTAGTAGGGTATTGATTAAGGACATTCCTGCAGTTCTTTCTTTCCGAAATAAGTTCAAGTGCCTTATCATTCAGATAATTCTGCTCCTTTTTTCCTAAAAGAGTACTGTTAGTGTTCAAAAAAGCCTGTTTAAAATGATTCCATTCTTCCTCAACTTCAGTATTAAGCAAACCATGACTGTCATAATGACTAAGTAACCTATCATGGTAAGCTTTGGCTATAACTGGATCTTTCAGAGCTTCAGTATTAAAAGTAAATTTTTTAACCCTAGCACAACACTTTTTAAGTTTAAGTTGCAAGACACTTTTAACAAGGTAATGGTCAGATCCAATTTCAGCTCCCCTATATGCTCTGGTATTCCTAACAGAACTAGCCCATTTGCTGTTAATAAATATGTAATCAATCATATTCTTATGCAGCCCATCAGGTGAAATCCATGTGTACATATGTATGGCGATGTTTGTAATAAGTGTTGGTTATTCTGAATCCATTGAGTTTACTTACCTGTAGGAGATGCTGTTCATTGACATTGCAGCTACCAATACCAAAAGGGCCTATTACTCCTCCCCAAAGACCAGTGTCAGTACCAAATTTGGCATTGAAGTCACCAAGAACAAGGGTAATATCTCCTTTCTTGACAGAATTCAAAATTTCCTGAAGTTGTTCATAAAACCTATCCTTCTCATCCTCATCGGCATCCTCACTGGGGGCATAACAGCAGATAACATTCAAGTCTTTAACGCTTGTCTGAAATTTTGCTGTAAGAAACCTTTCATTAATGCACTCATATCCTAGAAGAGCATCACTAGCGTGTCTGCTGAGAAGCAGACCCACGCCTTGGTGATGCTTATTGTCGTCCCTCCCTGAAAAGAGAAATTTAAGACTATTTTTAAGAATCTGACCTTTATCTGTCCATCTGGTCTCTTGCAAGCCGAGAATATCTAAATTATAATGGTGGAATACTTGTGTGAGGACATTAAGAGAAAAAGCTCTGTGCAGAGTCTTCACATTCCAACTACCTATGGAAAGAAAATGGTTAGTAGGATGTTTAAAGAAACTATGTTTATTGAGAGAGGGAATGCCGACAATATCAAACAGCCCCCTAATCGCAGACATGGGGCAAAGACCCGTTTCCCCACCACTAAGGCTGAAGCCATCTACACTGGAAGACTTCCTCCAATGTAAAATTTGACGATGCGAATAGAAGCAAAGAGTTCAGGTGCCTGCGATGACCTCTGCTCAGGATTATCCACCAGCTGATAAACATATCCTGTGAATCAATTCACTTGAGGCTGTCAACCCACAAACAAACAGAAAACACAGCGGAAGATTTTCCCTCCACAGAAGCCCACCAGCGCAGCAAAATCAGGATCCATAATCAAGCTCAGAGCCATATATAAATAGAGTTTATATATGGTATATTCTGTCCAGTCCAGTGTTTTTATATGGTCAGCACCAGGACCCTGTGTGGTTGACCATTCCTCAGCAGGGTAGAAAAAAAATGAAAAGTAGTCATAGTTTTCCCGATCAGTAGGCCACACTAATCTGGCAGCCCTCCCCTTCCATTCACTTCCACAAGAGAGTATCTCTTTTGAAAGGTACTAACGGTCTGCACCACGAGAAGGCGGGGTCGGACATTAGGTGCTAGGCCTGGCCGGTTCTATGCATCATCACAGGGGATTGGTGCATAGCTCTCCTTCCAGTTACTACCTAGCTACCATTTACAGACCATCTCGTAATACTTCCTCATAATTCACTTATATCCTCTTAATTAACATCAAACTCCACCATTCCACAATAATTTATCACAATTTTCACAATATTTATTAACTCATAAAATGATTCCTTAGTTAATTCACAATTCGTCGGGAATTCCTAATAATTTTCACAATCTATTCTAATTTAACAAAATGATTCCAATTAATTCATTTCTATAATTCACCAATGATTTATAGTAATTCATCTATTTATTCTTATTTAACAAAATGATCCAATTAATTCATTTCTATAATTCACCAATGATTCATAGTAATTTATCTATTTATTCTTATTTAACAAAATGATCCAATTAATTCATTTCTATAGACATATCTCCTCACGTCCTCGAGGGCTGCTGCAACAGGCCTACAATATTTACATATCACTTGCTTAAACCTACTCGTTCCTTCCGTACAATCGCTTTAGCAGCACATGCGTGAGGGGGGCGGATTTTTTTGGGAAACACAGGTCGAGGTCATAGTGTTGCTCTCGTATCTCATTCCCTGGGCCCTAGGGAATTAAGATGAGTTCAATGTCAAGACGTCATTTTACCGGCGTGCTTCCTTCCTCGACCAATGTGGGGCAGCGAGAGTCCTCTCAATAACGTCACCAATCCCGCGTGCAAACCGGTTCTGCCACTCCGCATGGCGGAAATCTCGTGATTTCTCGCGCGAGCATTTTTGGCTCAGTCTTCACTGCGCTGCTGCGCTTGATAGCCGGGGGGGGGGGTAAGAAGGGGTCGAGTGGATGGGTGGTTGGCGTGTGCGTGGGGTGTATTGTCGGAGACCTTTGGTGCGGACAAGACCAGGGAGAGTTTCGCTCTGCACTTGGGCGATGCGTCGCGGAGGCGTCCCTTCGCAGTGACATTAGCCCATGAGGTGGAGCTCACTTCTTCAGGTTCATCGTATGTCCAAGCATCATCGTATGGTTCCAAGCATCGTTTACTTCGTGGCGGCTGCTGAGGCAATGGATGAGGAGGTGCTGATCCAGTGGGTTTGCTGGCATCGTAGCAAGCCAAGGTTTGTGGGGGTGTGTTAGCGCAGTGGCTGGGGACGGTATGACTCTCCCATCTTGCCCACTGGGTCGTAGCTCATACGAATGTGTCTGCCAGGATGTTGTAGTGAGTGGTGGCTGCGGTGTGCTCGCTGTGGTAGGGCATGTCTGCACAACTGGCTCCGGACGGCCTGCAATGTGGGCCCGTGTAACTCGGGGGTTCGGTTCCCAGTCATCGTCTTCTGATTCAGGTTCGGGGATGGCTCGTGATGGAGGCGTCAGGGGTTTAGGTGTGGGGTCCTCGTGAGAGGGACGCTCATCTATCAGAAACGGGTGGCACTTCTGCAGCTTTGTGAGCCGATCTACATTGACTGTCTCCACTTTGTGAGGGTTGGTAACCAAGGCGATTCTATAATTAACTTCTGTGATGCGCTGCAAAACTAGCCATGGTCTCGTGGACATCTTTGATAACTTCCTGATATTTTGGCCAGGGACCCGTGAGCTATGTAAAAACAGTAGGTCGCCTGGTCGAATAACTTTATCGACAGTATCGACTCGTATGGCTGCCATCTGTCTGGAGGCACGCTCGTTGCTTTCTTCCAATATTGCCTTAGCTAATGCCTTCTCAAATGTCCTGGGGTTATGTGATAGCACGAACCGCCGGAGCCACGGGATCAGACCTGTTAAAAACTGAGCGAGGCGCATCTGATCGCCGACTCACTGATTTTCGTTATTTGTGCTCCTTCCTGCTGTACCCAAGAACTGATAGACACGGGTTCGAATGCGGGCAGCATACTCTCTGACGTCTGTTATTCGCAGCTTGCTGATAGCTTGTAAATTCATGCAATCGGGTGGCTAATAGTGTCTCACCGTCGAATCTCTCTAACACTGCTCTTTTGAAAATACTAAAGTCTTCTTCATTCCGCAATTCCAGGGATTGATTTACAAATTCCGCGGCGGCGCCTCGCAATTTCGAGCGGGCAATGATTGCCATCTCGCTCGGCTGCCATCGTGCGATTTTCCCTACTCCCTCTAGTTGCTCAAAAAATGCTGTTGCAGTGCGGCTATTATCTCCTTCATACGGATTTACCAAATTCACGAACCCCGCCAGGAGGGGTCCCGATGTTGGGAATGACTCCCGGATAGGTGGCGCACTCTCGTCGTGACTATCCATTTGCCTGAGGGTTCCCTTCTACTATGCGGATAGTCTACTGAGTGTTGTGCTGTATGTTGGGATTTTTGTACTTCCTAAGTGCAATGGAGGCGCACACAGAAATGCAATTCAATTACAAGAAAATCACTCCTAGCTAAAATAGAGTAGTGCAGCAGTCCCTAGTCGAATTTCTAAAAATCTCTTTACACACTACTCCTGGGCCTAACTAGAATCTTACAACTCTCTTACAAACTATAGTACTTAATTCCATATTATTTCACTGTACTCAAAAATAAAATTGTTTCAAACAGATGCACCTGAAAATCCTGACTCAAACATAATATACAATCCTTGCTAAAAACCTCTTACTATTTAACATACAATTTGTAACAGTCCACATATCACCATAATTTACTCTTATTTTAACATTCTCCGTATCTCTGCCGCTGCCACATTTTACTCTGTAATTGTACATACATATTCTTAAACTTTATCAGATTCATCTATTCTACTCAGAAGCAAAAATTATTATTTCTTTTTTCACATGTTACTCTTTTTCTACCCTTAGCCGCAATAACCTCACCGCGACCTTCGAATACTCTCCGCGACCTTCGAATAAATCGTGGTCGCGGAGACCAAATCTGTTGTCTGGTCACGGAAACCAATATGTGATCCTATGGTCACGGCACAAAAAAAAAAAAAAATATCTCTGGTCACGGCACAAATATAATCTCTGGTCACGGCACCAATATGATCTCTGGTCACGGCACCAATATGTTCTACACCCCACCAGATCTTGTTGATGGGGGGTGAGAACTAGGGGGAAATCGAAAGATTTAGACCCCCAAATGAGTAGACTTTGCGTTGTGTTCTTTTTGCTTTGTGTTCATTATCTAACATTTACTCAGCTTAGATCTGTAAGAAAAACTGTTACTTCCAAGATCTAAATTCCCAGGTATTTCACTTGGTATAATGGGTAAATTACGTTAAACTCACAATTTGTATCACAATGAAAACATTTATTAACACTCACTGACTGAAACAATTACACAAATTAATCAAGTCACGCATTCGGATGATCTCAACAATTACGCCCTTGGCGCGGCCCTTTTCAGTAACGGTTTGTACAATAGATCTTTGTATAATAGATCAAGACAAAGTCTTTATCATAAAAAGTTCTGATCCGAGTCCAAATTCCCCAAGCGGGAAAAAAGACGTGGAGACAGTACGTTTAATTTGCATGTGGAAATAAAACACCAGAAAAAGTTTCGACCATAAAAGCACAGTACCTTTTCTCACGTTGCAGTCTGTTAAGATGCACATCATCACGAGGCCGCCTGGCCGAGATTGGAACCTTTTTCACTTTTTGCGAACTACATACAAGAGATGTCTGCTGCCTTCAAATGCTCAGACTAGAAGAAAAAGGAAGAGAGGGCATAATCGCAAAAAGGTTCACCTCTGTAAAAGTTGCTCATCACCGCGACCTCTGTCAGAGGTCAGCACATTAGCTTCTTCTTCTTCTTACACATCCGTCATTTGCTCTGGACCTCTTTGTAAAGAGGGCCTCGGCCCTCTTAAGCACGTTAGATGAATGAACGGCTGTCGTTCATTGGTCAAGGCGGCCGAGGCAGGGAGAATGCACCTTCCCCGTGGCCTTTGATGCTGACCACGACTATGAAGTCGCGAAATTTCTATGCCGAAAGCGAAAACTCGTCCTCTGCTGAAACCGGCGTAAGGGAATTTCGCAGAACTGGATGGCAGAACAAAAGTCTTTGTTCCCAGCAAAGACTGAAAGTTGAAAACCGAATATTCACGAACCTTTCGGCCCACAGTCGTGTCCACAGGATAACATCTCTGTGGGCACGACAATATGTAACTTATCATGTGACGTTATCACGGTAATGTCAATGAACGGGTTCGGCTCCGTTTTTAAATGTTTGTTCTTAATCATCTACGCACTTGCTCAGCGCACCTGATTTGCATCTTGTGCTTTTCATGCACCAGTTGTAAATACTTGTGCGTGCGTGGCGTTTTTCGAAAGTACTCTTTTCTGGCGGAAGGAGTGGAATGCAACCCTAAGTTCCATTGCAAAAATTGTGCGTCTTTATGTGTACTATCACCCCTCTTTTGTGTTGAAAGAGTTTACAATCACCGTGTATATATATATATATATCCTTCCTATGGCCGAGTGGTTAGTGCGCTTGGCTACTGATCTAAGGGACCTGGGTTCGAGCCCCCGGGTAAGGCATAGATGTTTCATTAAACTTTTATATATATTTATTCAAATTTTAGTGAATTTTTATGTTATTTTTTTCCATCAATTTCAGTTCATCCTCCATCCTCTGGCTATCTTTTTAGTATCTAAATCCTATCCAACCAATTAGATAGCTGGCTAGATATGGAATCTGATTAGGCTTATTTGTCAGCCACCTGAGCTTATCTAATTTGCCTATTAGTTACCACAATATACAGAATGGATCTTAGAAACACTTCTGAGTCAATATGATGATTTAAAGCCATGTCAAATACTCATCATTCCTCTATCTACCGAGTCTTACCGGATTTTTGAAATGCCAGTTCTGTTTTATGTTTGTTTCTTCGAAATAACTCATAATCCTCGTTCCCATAGCGAACTGAAAAAGAAATTGATCTAATACATACCTAAGTTCCCTATAAGTATTATTATCACCTTTGAAAAATTCCTTTTTTACAATGATTAAGAACATGCTAAAAAAATAATTTTCGATAAAGAGGTTTTAATATCTGTAGAAACCTGACTTTCAGTTGTTTTCCTCAGAGTCATGGCTAGATGGACATGGGATTATGTCCTTCCCGCCATTTCAATTCGAATAATCGAACAGAGGCGTAAAATTGTAAACTTCTACATTACAGATATTTCGCAATAATATTTTTTAAAAGCTCACTAAGGACGCAGAGGGGTTAAAATATAGTGCACTTATTGGACGAGAATAATTTTGGAACAAAATACACTGCAAGGTGTTCTGATCTGTTTCGGTTCAATATGGCTTCTTGATCAATGTCCTTCTATTTGTTTTGCTACATATCTGAAAACTAATGGTGTGTGCATACATTGTCTTATTTTGAAAATATGTTTTCGGGATTGGTTTTTCAAAAGATTAAAAAAATTTATAGTAAATATTACAAAAGGTTAATCAATAAGTAAATAAAAAAGAGGTATATTTTGCATTTGAAAATCTTAGGAGTAGCTAAATATTTCAAAAATATAAAAATATCCATTCGCCCCTAGGTGTATATCTTGCAGCCAGTTTTTATCTCTCCAAATGTTATGATTTCTTACAGCAAAATATACTTCGATGATGATTTCCATTTGTTATGGAATGCTCTGTAATAGTTTCACTTTCTCTTCCACAGCTCTAACACGAGACGAACTGATTGCCCAATGCGTCATCTTCTTCATGGTTGGCTACGAAACAACAGCTGCGACTCTTTCCTTTTGTGCTTACAATCTGGCTCTAAATCCCGATTGCCAAGAGAAACTCATCAAGGAGGTGGATGAGGCCTTCGAAAAAAATGTAAGATTTCACTGCATTCTGTTGCTCACAAATTTACCACAGGATATTTTATATAACGCAATTATTGTACATGGTGCACCATAAGCCTCTAATAGCATATATATCGCTAGGTGGCATATTTTACCTAATTAATAATGTGTAAACAAACTGGACGCATATTAACTAACTACATACTTAATACCTTGCTTCATGGTGTGCGGACTTGTATCAGACATTAATCCTTTGCGAAGAGAGAAAATAATATTGTCTGAGCCATTTATAGACACCTAAACATATGATATAGAGATTCTGATTTAATAAGGCACAAGGATAAAGAGCCTAGCCATTTTTCTATATTAACAGTTTAATAAAGTTTAGAGAAAAATCCTAGTTCCCCTTTATAAAGCATTTTCATCCACTTCCATCCACTCTCGGTAATATTATATCATATTTATAAAGAAATCGACTTCCATCCATTCCGGCCAGACACACTGTCTACATGAAAGAAACCTAAGACAACCTAAAACAGCTGTTGAACTGTCTTCAGTACAGCAAGTATGTCTGGCATTTCCGTTGTGACTTGAAGGTAGTGGCTCTATTGATGGGTCTGCAGCTGGAATATACGAAGTACTGCTGTTTCTTATGTGAATGGAACAGCCGAGCAAAGAATTTGCACTATGTGAAGAGAAACTGGCCTCAGAGGAAATCTCTGAAATTCGGAGAGAACAATGTGGAACACCAGCACAGACAGAAATGCATAAAATCGTGCTACTGTCCCTACACATCAAACATGTTGTGATGAAAATTTTCGTAAAAGCCATGGACTGGACTGCATCAGCTTTCAAGTACTTGGCTGACAAATTCCCTCGACTCAGCGAAGCGATAATTGAAGAGGGCATTTTTGTGGGTCCTCTGATTTGAGAGTTGTTCAGAGTCCAGATGTTCGAAAATCTGCTTCAGGGTGACGAGAAAAAGGCTTGGGACGCGTTTTGTCTTGTGTCAACTAAATTCTCGGTAATATCTGGAGAGACAAGTACAAGAAACTGGTTAAGGACATGTTTTCCTCTGTATCTCAAACTTGGCTGCAACATATCCTTAAAGATCCACTTTCTCCATTCCCACTTAGTTTTCTTCCCCGACAACTGCGGCATGGTTAGTGACGAGTATGGTGAACGTTTTCACCAGGACATTGCAACGATGGAGAAACGATACCAGGGAAACTGGTCCACTTCAATGTTGGCTGATTACTGTTGAATGCTCGCTAGAGATGATCCTAAGCAACTGTACAAACGACGGCGGAAGTAGAAGCGGAGTTTTACCGATACATGTCATATGTACGTATTACTCTATTATATAAGAAACTATTGCGGATTCTCAGAAATCGTAGTCAATTTTGCATTTTCATTGTGATATTCATGTTCCGCACTTTGACATCTTTAAGAAATGGCTACTTTTTTCTTAGAGGCATGACTTTTATAAAAAATTTGTTGCCCAGTATAATGATACGGATTCTAAACTTGTTGCACTGGTTATCTGTGTTAAAGAAATTCACTTATGTTTTCCACTTATTTGGTACTTCCCTCCAGAAGCAAATGATAGTTTATACGGATTTCTTCTTCTGGGGAGAACGCCGATCCTAAAGTGAAATAATGCAGGCTGTCCGAGAAAGAACGGATACATTTCAAACTTGTTTCATGAAGAAATAAAGAAAATTAGGATAATACAATTTTCCCCATATGAACAGACAACTCAAAAAGTTTATTTCGACTTCAACCTTAGCATCATTTGCAATTCTTACAATACTCATTCAATATTCAAATGCCCGTAAAGCATTAGCCCACATTTGAAACGTGATGCCTTTTGCAGCACGGACGATGCGGTCTTTTAGAGCTTGTAAAGATACAACTGGTTGCTGTCCTTCTCAGGTTGAAAGGAAATAAACTTTTTCAGTTGACTTTTCGTATGGTGAAAACTGTATTCCCCTAATTATCCTTATTTCCTCATGAAACATGTTTGAAATGTATCCATTCTTTCTCGAACATCTTGTATATCCTAGACAGATTAGTTCTGATAATTCCTGAAAAGATTCGTCACATCAGTGGTATCAAAGTTTCTATTGACATGGTGGTATCAAATCTTCGTGCTACAGATCTGAGGTTTTCGGCAACGGTCCCATACACAAGAAAATCGTGTCCTGTGCACATGTAAGAACACTTTGAATGTCCTTGACAGAAGTGTACGCTTTTTCCTAAAAGATATCTAGCAGGTATCTTTTCCAGCCGTTGTGAGCCTTTGGAATCGTTATTTGCAGCATTATCATACATCAGAAAAACTGTCACAAACATACTGAGATTTAAAAAAAATGCAACGCAATCGAGCCGAACAAAGGTAAGTGGGGGGGGGGGGGGGTAACAAAAAACTGGATTTCAATTGCAGTGTAAAAATTTTCCCTTCGTTTTAAAATTTTTTTTTATTTCATGAAAACTGGGTGAAATATTTTTAAATCTTCACTTTTTAAAAGGAGGTGGAATGTTTTGTTGATTAAAGCCTCCAAACCCAGAACCAAAAATTCATTCTAAATTTCAATTTATTTATTTTTCTGCGACTTACATAGCTCTATTTAATATTGTAATAACCTCCCGCCACCCCCAATATCATTTCTTTTGAGTAAGTCATTGATAGAAGGAGCGAATTTTAATACATTGCTCGACACTGAAAGTGCCCCACGCAGAAGGACATGTACAAACCTGCAAATAGAAGGGTGGGTGTGCGCAGTTGAGATATGCAAATGATGATAATCCAGAGCCAATGGCGTGTGTGGCTCAAGACATAAAAGGCGCAAGAAGGAACAGGGATGGTGTTGTGTTTATGCAGGTGGGTCGATTTTTTATGCAGTTGTGCGAAGGATTGAGATTAGGTGGTTCCACTTGGAAATTGTTAAACGAAGGCCGAAAATGCCTGGTACGGTCGCTCAAAAAAGTATCCGAACACTATGGTTGATTGCAGAATTCAGAAAAATATCTGGCCACGAAAAATATCTGGCCCAACCTTCGTGTCACGTGACACGAAGGTTGCCAGATCACTAATTTCTAAAAAAATCGTGGCCAGATATTTTTCTGAATTCTGCAATCAACCATAGTGTTCGGATACTTTTTTGAGAGACTGTACATGCCATTTGGCAGGTTTATCGCTATTTGGATGCTTTCGAGAGAGGAAGAATTATAGATCTATGTGAAGCTGGATGGACTACACGTCGTTTCGCTGCCCATGTTCATCGGGATGCACGAACTGTTGGACGCTGTTGGCAACAGTGGCAAAATGAAGGTTCTAACATGCGTCGCAGAGGGAGTGGTGCCATCTGACAGACGTCAGTACGGCTTGATAGTCGCATTTTTCGATATACTCGTTCATCACCACAGAGCCTGCAAGCAATATTCGAAGGGTTGTGTCAGTAGCCATGGACGTCTCCATAACAACCCGAACAGTAAACCGAAGGTTGCATGAGGCACACCTGCGCTGTAGGCAACCGTTACGTTGACTGCCATTCACTGGAAACCATCACAGCGCACATCTGGCTTGGTGCCAAAGTCTTGTGAACTGTGGTCACAAATGGAACACTGTTGTGTTTAGTGATGAATCCCGTTTCTGTCGGGGTGCTGACGATCGAGGGGTCCGTGTATGGCGAGAGGACGGATCCAGCTTTTGTTCGTGACCTGTACACCACCCATCAGCCGGATATAATGGTATTGGGTGCTGTTGGATATGACAGCAGGTCAGCTCTTGTCCACATCACGGGAATACTGACAGCTGCACGATACGTAAGTGCAGTTCTGCAGCCCGTTTTGTTACCGTTCCTTGGAGACATGCAGCAGCCCGTTTTCCAGCATGACAACGCCTGTGTACACAATGCTAGGGTCCCCAAACAATGTTTCCAACAAGTCCAAGTATTGCCATGGCTAGCACGATCTCCAGATTTATCCCCAACAGAAATTCTGTGGGAACACATTGGATGACGTGTGCAATCCTCTCACCGGCCGTCGCGGAATCTCGATGAATTATGGGAGCAATCAACGCTGCTTGGTGTGCAATTCCTCAGGACCATATCTGTCGACTGTGTGACTCCATGCATGCCGTATTGCTGCCTGTATTGCGGTTCACGGCGGTACAACCACCTACTGAAGAAATCACATTGTGCTGCATTATCTCATCTTCTAACTGCTGTAAATGGCTGCAAATTAAATCATGGTATGCCAATATGTATTGCTATATGTGTGCTACATTTCACCCCTATCACCTTAATCCTTCTGGGTAGGGCAGTTTCAATGTCGTGCAGTGTATCTTTAATCAATGAAACGCAGAGGGAAATTTTACAATCTGCTTACCTAACCCACCCTGAGTTTTCTGAGAATGTTTTATTTGCCTTTAAAGAATTGTATGGAGCGTGGTAGATAATTTTTTTACTTTCAACTTATTAGTGATATATATAAATATATAATAATATTCCTTTAATATTGATGTTAAAAAGGTCAATTTTGCTTCTTCCACAATGCAGGGGGAGATGACATATGACGTCATTCGAGATATGAAATATCTGAACTGTGTCATTTCAGAAACTCTGAGGATGTTTCCAGCTCTCTCAAGGTAACAGATAACACTTTTTTATGCAAGTAAAATCAATAATATTTCGTTTTGTTGCCGAATTGTGCTTGACCAAATCGATTGCTGATATTACCAGACCGTTCAATCAGTTCACATTCGCTGGTATGTCAGTCTTTCTACCTTATGAAGTATTTTGAACAACTGTTCAGAGATCCTTTTATCTCAGGGTAGATGAGGTGAAGCGCCACAAAAAATACTTGGCAAAACTAGATGTTCTATGCATTTGCCCTTATCGTGGGTATAGTGTCTTCAAACGACTTTCTTCTTTCATTCTAAGAATATGCTTTCTTTTTGCATCTTTCGGGACAGTCTAGAGAAACTATTAAAAACGCTTTTAATAAATCAAGCAGCTCTTTAACTTGTTCCTTCGACATAATGAGTGAAACACAAATTGCGGGTGGAAGTTGCATGATGGATTTTCTTTTCGTTTCTGACCTGGGTATATCCTTTTTCTTATGCCCCTTTTTTTTCCTGTAGTTTTTCTCTTCCCTTCTTAATTGCATCTCCACTTCTAGTTCCATTCTGAATAATTGAAATCCACCCACATTCCTTTCCTTTCCCTTTTCATTTGGTCTTTCTCCAGTTTCTTTTCAACTCTCATCATCTCTCAATCCTCTCATGTCCTCCACAACATCAAATCGGCTTTATGTCTATTTCTTATATGAGTCAGGTTAAACTGTATTAAAGTTTCAGTTCGTTGAATCAGTCTAAGCTATGGGTGCAAGAACCTTCCATAGTATTTACTTTGTCTTCCGTATGTAGATATTCAATTTTTTGCTTCAGAGATAAAAGAAAAATCATTTTTAGTTGGCTAGATACTAATAAATTCTTAAATTTCACATTTTCCGAAACTCCTAATAGTTTATTTCCACCGCTAGAGGGCACTAAAGTCTGAAAACTAAAAAAACTTCAAACCATCTATTCATGAATCAGTCTTTCTAATCCCGTCAAGGCCAATAGTGATCTAGAGATTTATAACAGCGGAGTTTTGATCATTTACCCCTACGGAAGGAGATGTAACTTTTATTTCAAAAATTTTTAAAAAGAGAAGAAGGTGCTCCCCTACTCAAAGGATGGAGATAACCTAAAAGCACTATCAAGCAACCTGCAAACACTTACAAAACGTTGGGTTAGGTTGTTTCGCCTCTGAGTGGCACTTTTTTGCACACCATGGGCTAATTGGCCAGGTCACAAAGACCCTGAAGGCTCAGAGAAGGTTGGGGGAGGGACCCACTGGACAGCTGTTAGGAGACAGATGTGTTAGGAGATAGATCTTCCGTCAAGGCCATCCAACTTTCATGTTCTTTAACGCGCACAAGGCACACAGAGCACTTTAACGTGCTCTCCCGCACAGGGGTCCACGGTTTAACGTCACATCTGACGGACGGCAGCCTTTCCAATCCCTTATTGACCGTGGGCAGGGCGGGAGTTTCGCGGAGATAAATCTCAACGGTGGCCCAGCTAGGACTCGAACCTAGGACTGCAGATTACGAGCCTCGTGCGCTACCGACCGAGCCACCCCCGCCCCACACTTACAAAAGAACATGCCTACTAACCTAGTTGTCACATACGCTAACCACTGTCCCAAGTAGGGATATATTAATTCTTACTTTAAGAGCTAAATTAAAAACTAATTTCAAATTTAATAGAAATTACTAAAATATTATTATTTGTGTTTTTCAAGTCATCCATTAGCTTGAATTTTCACCATTAGAGAGTGCGAAGTCGAAAAATGTAAACGTCATTCTCTCCGAAAATGTGTACCACATAGTTGTTGCCAGAGCCGATTTCTTAATCTTTTAGCCTTACTCTAAGATTAAAATGATATTTTTAAAATATGTTTGCAACATATAGTGAACAAAATAACGGCATGGAAATAAGGCATTATTTTATTCTTGTGATTCCTTACAACAATGTTTCCAAACGGACTACAGTGAATTTTTTTAGCCTATAGGGAATATGTGAATTAAGTGAGACTGCAGTGATGTTATACTTGATTTCCTTCGAAGGACTTTCAGTAAAAGTGAAAATACAACGCAGCAGAAAAGAATGTGAAACTACGTGATAGACCCCTCTCCTCTTCTCTGAGTTGGGTTGGGTTGTTGGGTTGTTTTACCTCTGAGCGGCACTTTTTTGCACACCATGGGCTAAATGGCCTGGTCACAGGGACCCCGAAGGATCAGAGAAGGTTGGGGGAGGGGACCCACTGGAATAGCTGTTGGGAGACAGATGGTAGCCTCCCGTCAAGGCCATCCAGCGTGTTCTTTAACGTGCACAGGGTATGGCTCTCCCGCACACGGGGCCACGGCTTAACGTCCCATCCGACGGACGGCGGCCTTTCCAAGCCCATCGGTGTCCCCTACTGACCGTGGGCAGGGCGGGGAATTTTGCGGAGATAAATCTCAACGCTGACCCAGCTGGGACTCCTCTGAGTAACAATCCTGCTCTCCAACTTCACATAAAGTCCCAATTTCATTGTGAGAGCATAATGATTTGCGGTACTTTATTCTCGTAAGTCATTGTTTTTATTTATTGGCAATTCAGTATGGAAAGAGGACCTCAATTAAAGGCGCGATTCCTCAGGCACAAGAATCAGGGCTAGAGTGTATGAGTTGAATTTACTTCGTGTATATGTTACACGTTGCAAGGGTTACCCAACGAAAAGATTTGAAAAAACACTCCTTGCGATGTATCATTGGTTTTTCATGGTACTGTTGCTAATAACGCCTCTAAATAGAGAGTAGTTCAGCTTTGTCGGGCTCCAAATAGCACAAACGACTTGGGGCTCGCGATCAGAATATTTAAATTAAATAAATATATTAAATATTTCCTTATAATTGTGAAAAAAAATACGTAAACATACAAAAAATTATTATAATTTCAACCTCTTAATCAGTTTTTACTAATTTGGGTAATAATGATGTTATCTACGAACTTTCAGTTTCTATTATTATTTCTAATAGTTTTCGCTCCAAACCTTTTTTCGCCAAATCGGGCTCAATAACTTTGGACTCAGGCGGGTTGAGACCGAAATATCTCTACTCTCTGCCATATGTAGAACTCTATTCTTCCTACGTTGGTTCGAAATTCATCTCTATAATTCGAAATAAATGTTATAGTTATTACCATCGTCTGTATGTAAAGTTAGCTATAGTACTTAAAATGTTTACAGTGCCTCTCAAGTTAATCTATTAAAACGGCTATTTTATTTTTTGAAATAATCATCGGTAGTTTTTATTCCTAACAGAGCAGAACGAACAGCAACGGAAGACTACAAATTAGGCGATACGGGCATCGCAGTACCAAAAGGAATGGTCATTAGCTTTCCCATTTATGCCATTCACCAAGATCCGGAATTCTATCCCAGTCCTGAAAAATTTGATCCTGATAGGTAAGATATTTATCTTATATAAATGCGCATCTATTATAGTTTGAAAGTTTCTAAAGTTTGCTATGGTAATGAAGCTTAGTCGCTTTGTAAACAGGAAACATGAAGCTTGATGCTTTTCATTATCATGTCATTTGCTTTCCTTCCATGTAACAAATAAAGTATTTATAAATGTTTCAAGTTAATCATATTATATTGAAAAAAAAAATCTAGTATTTCAAAATCAACTATACAAGTGATGTTTCAAAACATGCATCAATGTACATAACGTCTGTGCAATGTTTTAAAATCCTGTCTGCATTTTAAAAATTTTCTTTCAGAACACTTTGTTATATATAGTGATGTAACATGTGTCAGCTCTGTAATTAAAGGCGAATCTAAAGTACAGTTTATTTTGCAATTTAATAATGTAATTCTGATTTCCACACGTTTTTTAATGAAAAGAAATGGGATTATATCCGAGTTGTTATTGCTGCATCTTTACACTTTTATGTAACTTACTAAGAGCGTTATCACGGAAAATGGCAATACAGGGTTAATTCTCTATGCCATTTACCACTTGAATCGCGTATATTTTTTTTTTTGAATAATGTAGCTGTATTTAGACAATCTACAAAAAAAGAGATCCAATCAAAATCTCAATATCAGACTCAAATATTTCCATCCCCCCCTCCACACATTAGAACTTTCAAATTACGACGCCACTGTAACTTCATGTTGTAATTTTTTAACGCAAAGAAACTTTATTACATAGGGTAAAGAACTTTTTCATGTCCTTTTACCAGGGGGAGGATAGGGGGGGGTCCAAAATTTAAAGTTAATCTTTTTAGTGTGCTTGGGTGCTTGGTTAGTGATAAAAGGGATCTGCGTTCGAGTCTCAGATAAGACATAGATGTTTCTTTTCTTGTGCTGTCTTTCTCTGAGGTCGCTTTCTTCACATATCTTCTCTATGGCGTAGTATAATGACAGCTTCCTGTCAGACCTCTGTGGTAAGTAGCTATTTAAAGTTCTTAAACTTCTTCTTCTTAACTTAAAGTTCTTAAACTTCTGCTTGCCACAGAAGTCTTTTACATTGCTCAAAGTGGAAATCACATTACCAAGAAGGAATGGAAATAGAGATATGTACATCGCAGGAGGCAATCGGGCATCAGAGACTGCAAACGATAAAAATTCCCCAGAGAATGGTCACATGATACCCAGCCGAGCCGTGGATAAATACCGGGTGTTCACGAGTTCGTATCATAGCACGACCGACAGTGAGGTTGGAGTGCATGCTGCGAAAATGTTTGGAATATGCCTTGGAAAAGCCACTTATGCAATTAGCCCTTATGCACAATTGACACCTTCTGAGAGAGAGCGAATTATCGATATGTTGCTGCTCGGACTGAGTCTTTGAGAGATCGATGCATGCATGGGACACAATGTGAGCACAGTGCAATGGTGCACCTCTTACAATATCAATCAGCACCAAATGACATGAATGATAGGTATGGCCCCAGCACGCCACACCACACGATAAGTTAGATTGCATGCTCCACAGGAGGTGGCCGTTTGTGACCCTTTCACCAGAGCAACTGTGCTTCAGAGTTATTTGTTACCCACTATGGGTACTGTGGTCCCCACACACAAGACAACGATGGGATGACACAGAAATGAGGGTGAGGCATCCAGTCTGGCATCTGCTGTTGCAGATATATCACTGGATACTCTGTCTCAACTGGTGTTGAGTGAGGCAACATTCGAATATGGAATGGAGGAGAGTGTTTTTCACAGATGAGTCCTGATTCTGTTTCAGCATACTACACTGCCATTTGTCCACATGGCGTTGGCAGCATTAATGGCATGAGGAAGCCAATTCTATTAGCCACCTTACGGTTCCCCACTGTGGTACAATGGTATGGAGTGACATCACATATGGCAGCCAGACACATCAACTCTATGTTTCTGACACACTAAAGGCAAGACGTTACATCAATGACATCGTTAATCCTGAGGCACAACTTTTTTTTACTACCATGATTCTGCAGCAGGAAAATTCCACCCCACCCATTGCTCGTGCAACAATAGATAGTCTCCAAGGTGTGAACATTCTCCCATGGCTAAGATTTGTCACCCATTGAGCAAGTGTGGGACCTTATGGGTCACTGTCTTCACCAGCTCGCTCCGGTAGCGAACTTGGAACAGCTGTGTGCCCAATTGGATGCTGTTTCGAACGCCATACCTCAGGACACATTAATCATCAGATTGATGGAATACCGAGATGTCTACAGGCTTTTATACCCTCCCGACGTGGGCCTATTATGTACTGATGAATCTGCAATAAAGCGCGTACCCAGCGTTCTCATTCGTGTTCCTTTTTTTTACATTAGCACATCTACCCTCATACCTTCCATCCTTTCAGTTTCGGGCGTATACATCACTTCCTTCACGGTGTTGTGATTTTCATGAGCAGTGTATATATATATATTGCATTTTATCTTTTTTAATTTATATATAGTACAAGTAGTCTTTATTTCCATTCATAATATTTATGATACGATATTAACTATTTACAAAATAGTTTTGGAGATTCGTAACACCACAAGAGTTTAAAGACTTGCACGTGAGTTGGCAGTTAAAAACACATAAATGAACATTAAAAGCATCATTTTTAATATATTACAATATTAATATTTTCCATCAGGCTCACATCGGTAACATAGATAGCAGCAGATTCAGTGAAATAACTGTAATTCCAACAGTCATTTAATTCCAAATTTTAATATTTCAAAGAGAGACCAAAATAAAAAGAAAGAAAAATATTTACAATCAGAAATATACGAGCAGTCCCCCTAATTTTAAATAATATTTTTCAATTTTCTCAAATTTATAAATTCAATTTTATAATTTTCGTGAAAATTTAAGAAAAATCGTTTCATCCATTTTGATTTCTGGTAAACTGTTGAATGCTTTTACCACAAAATATATAATTTTTTTGCAATGGGTTTTCTCTGTAGTTGTACAATAAAATTAATATATGCACTTGTTCTGGTATTTTGTATCACTATTTTAATACCACTTTCTCTGCAATTCTTTTTTTTTTGAATATAAGATCATGTTACAAATATAAATTTTCTTATGGTGAAATTTATAGACCACTATAAAAACATTTAACGCTATCATATTTTCCTTTTCTTAATATACATCTAATTACTCTGTTTTGAATAGTAACCAATGATTTAACATTACTGAATATTGCACATTCCTCCCTAAGATATTATTCCATAATTTAAATACTATAAAAATGTAATGTTAACACAATTTCTGATATAAAATACTTTAGGAATTATTGCATCAATTTTTTTTGTCAAATGTTTTCATACGTTCATCGCAATTTAACTAATTGTCCAAATATTTATAATTCGGCTCTTTCAATTACTTTATGTGTACACTGATGTCCTATGAAGTTTACTGAATGATAAAATAATTTATTTTTGAATTTATCGACTTTATTGTGTTTTAAGCTGAAATATAAATACTTTGTTTTATTAATATACAATAATGATTTAGTTTTTAAGATTCATTTTTTAATATTCCCTAAGTCTTCATTTATTTCTTTTTATTTCTTCAATTAAAATATTCTCATTGTTAGCCACCTATACGAAAGCTGTATCATCAGCGAAAGATATTATTTTTCCTTTTAATTCAAGATTACAAATATCATTTTTAAATACATTGAATGATAATGGTCCCAATACAGAACCATGTGGAAAGCCATATTTTATTTCAATTCCTTTGCTAAACGTGTTTACAATATTTACTCTTTGAATTCTACTTTTCAAATATGTTTCCAACTAATTGAAAAGGTTTTATCGAATTCCAGCCATTTCAATTATTTTTTTTTATCAACAGTTCGTACGAAACTGAATCAAATGACTTTTTGATGTACAAAAAGAGTACAACTGTGTTCAGATTATTAATTATAACTCTGTACACCTGTGGCCGAGTGGTTAGCACGCTTGACAACTGATCAAAGGACCTTGGTTCGAGCCCCACGTAAGGCATGGATATTTGTGTTGTTTTTCTGCTGAAGTCCGCCATCCTCACAGACCCAATATTATGGCGAATAAACTGACAGGTTCCTGTCAGTAGATCTGTGGCAAGGAGCTGCTTGAGGGCGTATTTATATTATTTTTATTTGCACTATTGAAGTAAATTTTAATATAGCATCCTCAGAAACTCTATTTTTTTCTAAAACCATATTGATATAGAGAAAATAATTATTTCTATTCAAAAAATTTAAAATTGTAGTTTTAAGTGTTTGAAAATTGAAAAAAAAATGGATACCAAAGATATCGACCTGTAATTTGCAATATCTGAATGTTCACCTCCTTTGCATATTGGAACAATGGCAGAAGTTTTCAAAATTGAAGGAAAGTATTCTGATGATAATGATGAGTTAAAGCGGTAACATAAAATGTCAATAATTTCATTTCTTATCTTTTTAAGTATCTCCACTTACAAACGAAAATCTATTTTCGTACTAAAATTGATCACCTCCAGCGGCTTTTCTTAATTTTAACGATGCAGTAATTCCAAAAATCTCATTTTCTGATATGTAATAAATAAAAATAAAATTTAGAGATGAAATCGACTTATAACTTTCATTATCAATGTAATCAGGAATTTCCTTTACGACAATGTCAATAATTTCTGTATAGTAGTTAATAAACTTATCAGGTAAAGAATATTGGATTTTCATTAAAAGAGTAAATAATATTTATTCTTATTTCTGATGGGAACATTGTATTCTTTTGGTGTCTACCAGAGAAATTATTATAATTTTGCAATACTATTTAATATTACCAATTCTTTATCCGAATTTTTGTAATGTAATACTTTGATTTTCCCTCTCTGAATAACTTTAATAACATTTTTTTTTAATTTTTTAAATAATTATTAAGGTTTGTATTTATGAGTTGCTTTTGAATTAACACATAACTTGGGTTTCTTTTT
Organism: Ryuthela nishihirai; assembly: GCA_038380435.1. NCBI lineage: Eukaryota > Metazoa > Arthropoda > Arachnida > Araneae > Heptathelidae > Ryuthela > Ryuthela nishihirai. Next base: position 14,628,481 of record JAWZYU010000004.1, read on the forward strand.
TAATGGAATTTATAACAACATTTGTTATCTATGATTTCAGCCCCTTTTCTTTATCCTTTAATAGTATGATGTATTTGATAATTCTATCATGGCCTGCAATTGTAAATTAAAATAGGAAATGATAAAAAATTATGATACATTTATATCATTTCCTATTTTAATTTCATTCCAGTCTTTATCCCTTAAAGATCCTTTTAATTTGTTCATATTCATATTACATATTGTGATCAATTTTTTTCTAATTTCTGTTTAATTCTGACCAAACGTTTATTACTATAAAACAGTGATCGATAATATTAAGTTTAATAATATTAGTAGTTAAATATTTCAGATTGTATTCCTTATAAATAAATGGTCCAAATAATTTTTTGCTTCTTCTCTATTGATCTCTCCATGACATACATTAAAGCTATTTCATTGATCAGCTATAATTATTCTTGTTTAATTATATCATTCTCCTTTATGTTAATATTGATGTCACGTATTATTAAGACATTATTTTATTTATAGTTTCTAGTTTATTTTCTAGTTCTCTAACAAAATTTTGTTTTATATGAGAATGTAACCTGTAAAATGCCAGTAAAAGAAAAGCTATATTATTTAATTTAAAAGAAATTTCTACCATGTCAACCTTTGTAAAAGCGTTATTAAAATCCATACATTATTAAATATTACTTAACAAGCACAATTACTCCACCAGATCTACTTTCATTCTCACATTTATAATAAGCTTTGCAGTTAGGTATTGTACACAATTGTATTTTATGGTCACCAATCCATATCTCTGTTAAAATTATCACATCAGATCAGGTTCAAGCTTCATAAAATTTAAATAAAGTAAAAAATTATGAAAATCCTTCTACATACTTCTGATGTTATCCATAATGACATTTATACCCCTAGGCCATTTTAACAATTTCTTATCATAAACGTTGTCATTATCTACTATGCAGACCCGCATTTTCATCCACATTACAATCATTACAAGCAGAAATTGCTTCTAAATCAAGGCCATTTTTCAATATTCCTTTACCAAAATTAATATTACTACTCGTCGTTTTATTTTCCATTTCACTAATCCAGTAATAGATTTCAGTCATCACTATTTCTAATCCTCAGCACATATATGTTTCAGTTTTCCTTACATAAAGTTTTGAGTCTTTGATTCATTCAAACTTGAAATCTTTTTTCTTTCGGTAATTTAATTGATGCAGTAACTGCTTATTGTCTTGTGTTAGATGATCATTTATAAACATTTTGTCATCAGGCAGTCCCTAATCTATTTCCTTAGTAAGTAATGTCTTCTTTAATTTTCAACACTTGATCCAATTTTCTCTTCATTTTTCTTTTAGTTGATGGACGATTATTGGTTTAATATTTTGTTTATTCTTCGCTGGCACTCTCTGAACAACCTGTATATTAAAATCTTCATCCAGTACATTTAATAAACTTGCAATATGAGTTACTATCTCCGTCATATTCTCATTTTCATATATATATATACAAAATGTTTATATTTTTCTTCTCCAACAGATTTTCAGCAGAGAATCAGCAGAATCGTCCTGCTTATGCTTACCTACCTTTTGGTGCTGGACCAAGAAATTGCTTGGGAATGAGATTTGCTCTGATGGAAATGAAGTTGTGTATCGCCAATATCCTCCGATATGTTCGATTTCGCAGATGTCCGGAAACAAAAGTGAGTGATTTTTCCCAACTGAAAAATTTTCTGCACAAGAAAGATTTTCCTTTGTTTACAGTGGCTTATAGATATATATGAATCATTCAAATTAGAAGGGGAGAGCCCACCAGTGACGAAACTATATCGCCATGGGCCCTTGTGCAAAATATTCTAGTTGGTCCCTATTGTATAGTATACACTGCGATGTCAGTTTATTTGCTACGCTTACCTAATAGCATCTTTTACCTCCTTTGGCATTCAGAGCAGCCATTATTTGTTGGTGTATAGAATTCACAAGATGCTGGATGCGTTGTGCAAGAAGGTTGTACCATGCAGAAATGATTGTGTTATGCGGTTACTGCAAATTGAATGGCGGCACACTCTCACTGCGACATCCATTATCACCTCACCACACAGATGCTCGATAGGGTTTAGATCTGGGGATTGTACAGGCTGATGAAGCAAAGAAAACTCGTTGGCATATTCCAAAAATAGAAGTTAATATAAACAATAATTATTAATAATGAAACAAATACTGCAATGCCTTGTTAATGCAAAGGTTACGGTTTCATAGGACTTTTCATTATTCGAAATTGCGTTTTGCAACTCTATTATATAAAATACAGAATTTGTGTGTCTGTTTGTTCGACAACTCCTCCTAGAGACGATTAGAACTAGTACCACCAAACTCCGACTACAACTTCATCTCCCTGTAACTTAGTGCACTGTAAGGTTTCGACCACAGAAAATTAGGCTCTCCCTCAAAAGCTTTCTGTGAAACATCTTCCATTCAGAACTTTGAACTTTCCATTCATGAGGTAGGCAATACCATATAGATGCATAGACCACAGAGATTTTGGACACTTGAGGCTGGTTTAGTCCCGATCAACCACAGCTAGGAAAGGATCTCTAAACACCACTTCCCAAGAAGTAAATGGGATAACTACATCAAATTCGACACTAAAATTTAAATAAAGTAAAAAATGATGAAAATTCTTCTACATACTTCTGATGTTACCCATAATAACATTTATACCCCTAGGCCATTTTTGCAATTTTTTATCGTAAGCGTTGTCATTATCTATTATCACCTCACCACACAGGAGTCGGAAATTTTCATCATGGCGGCTCGCTTCCACCCCTAGTAACCTGACCAAGGATGTAAACGAGTGTCAGCGCACTCATTCGGAATACGCCTGCCTCTCTGATTCACTATATCATGGCACGAGCAACGCCGGGCAAGTCTACTAGTAGTTTATAAAATGTCAAGTATACGAATATGTTTCTAGAACCCAAAAACTGCTATTATTTTACTAAACTACTAAAATTTTTTTCGTATTTTTTATCTTTATTTTATATAACTTTAACTTTAAAAGTATCTATATTTCGAAACAAAGAAAACAAAATTAAAGAAAGCATGAATAAAATAATAAATTACTTTCTCCGAAGTTTCCATTGTGAGTTATCTCTCTTCGATGATTATTTTCGGTATGACTTCGCAGCAGTGGGAATCAAAGGATGAGAAATTAAATCACAAGAAGAATCCGTATCCCCGAAAGATTAATTAGGCTCTCAAATTAATATTTTTTAAACCTACAAAATCAGGCTACTTTCTGATGAAGATATCAGAGATAAACTGGCTTGCTTTTCGATTCTCCTCACAATGAAATTCTTTATAGTAATGCTTCGCAACCGTTTTGGTGCCACGGCTACCTCTGAAGGCTCATTCTTTCTGCGGACTCCTTACGAAGTTTAACTCTTCCTGCAGATCTTTTTTACATCATTATCTGACGCATTTTAACTAAAATATAAATCCTCGCAACAAGGACTCACTAAAAATCCCAAGAATGGGTTCTCTAGTTCTTTATACGACATTCATTTATTGGATCTAAACGTTCATCTGACGTTCATTGTTTGAATCTAAACATTTGGGTGGAGAAATTCAATGCTCCAGAAATTCTTATGTCATCAACAGTCACTGACATCTTATGATCAGCATGAGCTAGCCAGTACTGCTACTGAATTGACATAATTCCGGGAAAAGTAGTAAATATGGTTATATTTTAGCGGCAAACGTATTGTTTCCTACTTTTTTTGCAATATGGAAAATACCACGCGTACTATTTTTCAGAGAATAATATTTTAGGATATATATTTAGTGGCAACACTAAATTAATGTCTGTTGGACAAAGGCTTTAGGGCTCTAAATTGTAAGTAAATAGTATTTGCTGTTGTTTTATATGTTATAACAACGTTTATTAGTTTCGAAGGTATCACTTTCTAATCTTAATTTGTATTTCGGGAGTATATTATCGTTATAATGCAAGAAGATTTTAGTAATGGCAGATGTTTGTGAACTTTGCTCCAAAATATTTGTGAATAAATAGGATCGTATTCAGTGTAGTGGATTACGTAAAAGAAGTTTTCATTCCTACTGTGTTAATGTGACTGGTATTAAGAAAATGTCAAAGGCTGCTAAGAAAAAAATAGATATTCCACAATTGTATTATTCGAAATCAAAATACGTATGAAATAGTCAACGGAATATCAAAAGAAAGGAACATAGTGATTGACTTTGAGCAAGTAGATCACGTGGATCCCCCGTGCAAAACGAATAGAAGCAAACAATGCTCTGCTCCTCAATATAAAAAAAAGTTAAATGGTTCCACAGATAAATTAATAACTTTTCTGACTTATGTAAGTTTAAAGAAGAAATCATTTGCATTTTTTATAATCATTCATCCAGTTAAAGATGAATTAGCAACAATTAAAAAGGAATTGTCTGTTGTTGAAAACGAACTGATAGAGGTTAAAAAGTATTTTTCACACAAAATTGATGACTTTAATATAATTATATAAAACCTTTCAAGATCTTTTACTAATGTAACAAAAAAAATAAATATTTGCAGATAAAATTAGTTCATTAGAAGTGATTGTGACTAAACTAAAATCTGATATCATGGATTTACAACAAGTATCAAGAAATATGAATATTGAGAGTGTAGGATTAAATGAAACACCAAAGGAAAATCTGCAGAAAAAACTCAAAAAAAAATTGGTGACCAATTAAAAATTTCTGTTGGAAGTAAGGAGATACAAGTTGAACATAGAGTGGCATCAAGAAATAAAAATAAACCACGACCAGTAATCGTAACAATTGGATTCTCAATTAAGCAAGAAATAAATGGATTCAAGCATCAAAACTACAAAAGAATCTTAATAACAAAGAAATAACTGACCTGGGTTCGAGCCCCGGGTAAGGCATGGATGTTTGTGGTGTTTTTCTGCTGAGGTCCTGCCATCCTCACAGACCTTCTACTATGACATATAAACTGACAGGGTCCTGTCAGACCTCTGTGGCAAAGCAGCTGCTTGAGGGCGTGTTTATTTTTTTATTTAATGATGTCAGTCCAGTAATACGTGTCAGGACGATGCAGAATCTAGCTAAAATTCAACTTTAATATTGGAAAATTAATAAAAATTGCATAAAATTTAGAACTTTGTATAACTTTGATAATCCAAAATAATATTCTTTCTATACTACATTTAAATACACAGTATCAGAATAATATGACCACCCATGGAATCACAATGTACCCGCCCAGGCACATCACAGAGTGCACATGACAAGGTCGACCACATCGAGATATAAGCTATTGATTTGACAGACATTCAAAAAGGAATGATCATCGGCTACCGCACAAAGTGTGGAAGCATCTCGGAAACAGCAGACTTTGTGGGCTGTTTGCGAGGTGCTGTAGTAAGGGTGTACCAAGAATACACCGCTGGAACACCAAGTACCTCCAGACATCATAACTGTGAAGCTCCAAAGGCCATCGACCTCAGAGGAGAACGTCGCCTCTGTCGACTGGTAAAGGGCAATCGACGTGGAACAGTGCATTAACCAGTCAAATGAACTCTGGGTCATCCAGGTATGTGTCCCCAATAACAATAGAGCGAACCCTGTTACACATGGGTCTCTGAAGTCAACACTGCATAAAAGCGCCCAAGTTAACCAAGATCCATTGGCAACAACGCCTCCAGTTCGCACAGGACTGCCATCATTGGACAGTTCCTGGATTAGTGGAAGAGTGGAAAAAGGATGCCTTCTCCGACGAATCGAAATTTCTATTCCACAGAAGTGACCAGTGGTGGCAGATACGGCATCAGAAACATGAGAACCAACACCCAGACATGCTTGTCAGTCAAGTACAGGCCGGCAGTGGCAGTGTGCATATCTGGGGGATGTTTACCTGGTATGACCTGGGACCACTAGTACCACTGGATGGGTCCCTGAATGCCAATGGCTACCTGTCCATCCTCGCTGACCACATGCATCCCTTCATGTTGGACGTTTACCCTAGTAGTAATGGTGTCTACCAACAGGACAATGCGCACTTCCATGTCGTTAAGGTGGTGCGTGACTGGTTCCAGGAACATGACAGCGATGACATCGCCCAACCTAAATCCCATAGATCACTTGTGGGACCATTTGGATCGACAGGTTCGGTGTGCGGACCCACAACCACGTCATCTCCGGAACCTCCTTGCTCTGCTGGATCTGAATGGGCACATGTACCTCTGGCAACCTTCCAGGGCCTCATTGCATCCATGCCACACCATCTCGCCACTGTCATCTGGGCCAAGGGTGGTTATTCCCATTATTAGGTAGATGGTCATATTATTCTGATATGATTGTGTATATGTAGTGCTAGAGCACATTTTAATGAACTTTTGATATATTTAGAAACTTAATACCGAAAACGTAAAATTATCATTTTAACAGAAATTTGGATATATTCATATGAAGTATATCAATACAATATAAATGGTTTCAAATGTTTTTCATACTGTAGGGATAACTATAGAGCTGGAGGTATATTAATTTATATTCAATATGACATAACTGCTATACAACAGAGCATTCAAATGAATACTGCATATACTTTATATTGCATATTGTATTAAATAACGTTGACTGTTCACTATTAGCTATATATATAGATATGCTAGATTAGGTTTTATAAATATGTTAGATCAACCTAGTAGGAGTATAGATAATACTTCCACTTGCATTGATCATGTGTTTATTAAAAATAAACTAGTTAAAAGCTGTAACATATTTGTTGAAGTTATTGGCATTACAGATCACTGCTTGATTAAGATTAACCTAGAGAATAAAATACAACAAAAAATAGAAAACAATGTAAGAAAAATTGTGGATTTTATAAATTTAAGGAAATGAGTGCAAGGTTAAATTGAAATTCATTATTTGTTGAAGGATGTGTAAACACATCTTTTAAAAATTTGAATGATGCATTGTAATGGTTCATAAATAAAGCTACAATAATCAAAAATAAAAAAATCATAAAATAAAACCATGGATTACTAATGAACTGGTACAATTAATTAACTATGGAAACAAACTATATAAAGAAATGAAAAAAGATCCTACAAACGTATACTTAAGAAATTATTTTTCTGAATTTAGAAATTTTTTAACCAATAAAAGTAGACAAATTAAAATTGAATATTACACGAAAATAAATTTTTAAAAGGAAATGGTAACTTAAAAGAGCAGTGGGATGTAATAAATGAGATAAATGGTAGATATGTAAACAAAGGAAATTTTCCAACCAAAATTAAAAATAATAATGAAATGATTAGATATAATGATGAACCACATAAATTTATAGATTAATTTAATGAGTACATGAGTACTTTGTAACTATTACTAAAAAACTAATGGAAAATTTAATATCAGATTTTGATTGCAAAATTAAGAATAAAATTTGCGGTTTGAAAAAAATGATTTTTCAAAAAATCTTTTAATTCCAAAAACGATCTTTGAAATTGAAACTCAAATAAGGCTATTACCTTAAAAAAATCTCCAAGTTTTGATAGGATTACGAGTGATTTATTACAATTATTAGATGAAAAATTCATGAAATTTCTAGTAAATTATTTTTCTATTGAACAAGGGATATGCCCAGATATATTAAAAAATATATATATTTATTCCTATTTTCAAAGAAGGAAATGAAACTGATTTTGCAAATTATAGGCCAATTGCTTTACTTTCATTACTGTCTAAAATATTTGAAAAGATTGTAAAAATAAAATTATATGAATATTTATAAATCTTTTTCATGAAAATCAATTTGGTTTAGAAACTAGGTACTGATGATGCATTATTGAATGTAACAAATAAAATATATACATCTATAATAATAGTTATCATGCATTGACAATATTTCTAGATATAAAGAAAGCCTTTGATACTGTAGATCATTAAAAAATAATAACAAAATTACAGGCTGCTGGTTTAGAGGATTACTATTAAAGTGGTTTATTAGTTACCTAACTAACAGAGTACAGTGCATTAAAATAGATGTTTATAGCAATTGCAGACAAATTGAATATGGTGCACCACAACCCTTACTGTTTATAATATACATAAACGATATAAATTTTATTGGATTAAAACGCAAATTAACATTATTTGCAAATGACACCTGTTTAACATATACTAGTAAGAACTATCCTGATATGTTTTCAGATGCAAATTTTGATTGAAAAATAATTTGTAACTGGTTTAATAGTAATTTATTAAACATTTATTTAAATACGGCAAAAGCTATATTCTTCTATTTAAAGAAAAATAACTTAATTTCAAGTATATTAAATAATAATGAATTAATTTTTCATGAATTATACTAACAAAATAATGAAGAATACAATTGTTCTGAAATACCAAGTGTCATCTGCCACTTAGAAAGAACATGTTGTTTAGTTCAATTATATTCAGTAAAAATTATAGTATCACCTAAATTAATGAACATATTATATTACACATTAATATGTTCCTGATTAACCTATGGAGTAAAATCATGGGGAGGTATGTATAATAATAATTTAATCAATTATTCATCCTTCACAAACAAATTATTCGTTTAATGTCTAATAGTTCATATATTCAACATACAACTATTTTGACATATGGAAATTTTACCATTAAGACGCGATCACATTTTCGAAATTGTCAAATACTTTTATTTTATAAATGAAAAAAATGCTTGCTTCCACAAATCAGTATGTGTTAAAGTCAAATGACAACATTAATTACAGAATACCAAAATTGCATAAAGAAATATTTAGACTTTGTTATTTATATTTAGCTCCCAAATTTCTCTCCTCTATCCCAAATGAGATCGAAACGATTAGAAATTGTCATTTATTCTGCAAAAAAATTATAATTATATATTCTAAACCTTGATGACGGTTGGTTGGTTGGTTGTTTGGGTTTAATGGCGCATCGGCAACAAGGCCATAATGCGCCAAACGAAAGACAATATAAAAGATAAAAGACATAGAACCCCGTAACCAAAAGTTAAAATACATTTTCAACATTGTACAATGGTAAAACAACAGAAAAAAAGTGTATATGAACAGAGTAAAACAAGTGTAGAAATATTAAATAAAATAATCCCAGGTGTAAGAGACCTGGGGTAAATAATGAATTGTTTAAGGTAAAATCAAATTCGGTTAAAATATCCACAATATTTCAAAAAGGTAAAAACTGGAGATAAAATGCAATGATCAGATAAAAGATGTCCGAGTGTAAGAGGCTCGGATATAAAATTATGAAAGCTAAAATAACAGTGATGTTCGAAATTAAAACACGGACATTCGACTAAAATATGTTTAATAGTTAAAATGGTGTCACAAAACTCGCACTTAGGTACGTCGTCCGCCCATAAAAGAAACGAATGAGTAATAAATGAGTGACCTAAGTGGAGCCGAGCAAGTACAACTTCCTCCTTGCGATTCCTGCGGTAACAAGACTGCCATGGTTTGATGATAGGTTTGATCTCAAAGAGCTTGTTCGTAAGCTGTTCCGACCAAGATCTCTGCCACTGTGCCCGGAGCTCGATGGTAAAACGCTGCCAGAAATCCAGATAGGGAACCGGCAACGGAGAGTCGGACAGGGGCGTGGCTGACTTGGCAGCAGAATCTGCCAAATCATTACCCCTGATTCCGACGTGACCGGGCACCCAACAGAAATGGATTGTGGTTGTGGCTGCCAGACGATGTAGCTGCTGGCGGATCTTAGTAAGAACTGGGTGAGGCCGATGCCTCACCGAGATCAAAGCCTGTAGCGAGCTAAGCGAGTCAGTGTAAAGCACACACCGACGATGATGCTTAGTCGCCACGTGGTCCAAGGCGAGGCTGATAGCCTGCAACTCAGATGGAACACTGCAGTGGGATCTGGTCTGCAATGATTACATCACAGCAGACCATGGCCGATCCCACTAATGTGCCGGACTTCGAGCCATCTGTGAAGACAGGCAAGAAGTCCGGGTACTCAGCACGATGGCTGGCAAAGAGTTGCCGGTACACACAGTCGGGTGTAAAGGCCTTCCCCGTCCTGCACAGGGAAAAATCACAGGAAGGGGAAACAGCGAGCCATGGTGGAAGTGGCTCAGCTGTCGACTGTGCAACGCTATCGAGACTGGTGTTGATGTCTCTGAGGTAGCCTCGGACTCGCAAACCAAATGGACAAATGGCACTCGGCCGATTAGTGTAAAGCATTACCCTCTTCGGACTGAAAACGCAGTCCCAAGTGGGATGGCCAGGCAGGGATCGCAATTTAGACGCATATTGTAGGGACAACTGCTGATGGCGAAGAGATAAAGAAGGTTCGTCGGTCTCAACGTAAAGACTCTGGACCGGTGAGGTGCGGAAGGCTCCCGTGCAAACACGGAGAGCCTGATGATGGAGGGGGTCCAGCACCTTCACCACCGAATCCCGGGCCGAATCGTACACCTGGGATCCGTATCCAGTTTCGATTGGACAAGTGTACGGTACAGGCGGAGCAAAGAACATCGGTCCACCCCCCAAGAAAGGGAGGAGAGGACCTTGACGATGTTCAATGCCCGCGTGCACTTGGACCTGAGATGACGTATGTGAGGTAAAAAGGTCAATTTCTGATCGAATATGAGACCGAGAAACTTGGTCTCCGCCACAACTGGAATGATGTTACCCCCGAACTGCAGCTCGGGATCCAGGTGAAGATTACGCTTGTGGCAAAAGTGCACACAAGCGGTCTTCTGTGGGGAGAACCGAAACCCGTTTGCCGTCGCCCAAACTGATAGATTGTTCAGGGCAATTTGCAGTTGTCTTTCAATGACCCTCATGCTGGACGAAGAGCAAAAGATGCTAAAGTCATCAACATAGAGGGCATTGCCTACTGATGGAGGAAGTTGTCTAGCTATAGAATTAATCTTGACAGCGAAAAGCGTAACACTCAGAATGCAGCCTTGTGTCACCCCCTGTTCTTGGGGGTACGGCTGCGACAGAGTGTTACCGACACGGACACGAAAAGAACGTGTCGATAAGAAGTTGGAGATGAAGATCGGCATGTGACCTCTCAAGCCGAAACTGTGGAGGTCACGAAGAATGACGAATCTCCAAGCGGTGTCGTACGCTTTTTCGATGTCGAAGAAAATTGACACCAGGTGCTCTCTTCTTAAAAAGGAATTTCTGATAGCCGATTCGAGGCGTATCAGATGGTCAAGAGTTGACCGTTGCCTGCGAAAGCCACACTGGGTGTTGGAAAGAAGGTTGTGGTGTTCTAAATACCAGATGAGTCTGGCATTTACCATTCTTTCCAACGCCTTGCACACGCAGCTCGTCAACACGATGGGACGATAATTGGAAGGAATCTTGGGATCTTTGCCTGGCTTGGGGAAGGCCAAGACGATGGCCTCCCACCAGGAGTCCGGAAACTGCTCCTCGAGAAAAATGCGATTGAAGAGATGGAGCAGCCGATCCTTACTCGATGGTGAAAGATGTTGGAGCATGCCATAATGGACATTGTCTGGCCCGACAGCAGATGCACGAGAAGTGTGCAGAGCAAGGCGAAGCTCCTCCGCTGTGAATGGCCTGTTGTAAGGCTCCAGGCCATTCGAGTGGAAAGACAGCAGAGAGCGCTCCGCCCTGCCCTTCTGGGCCAGAAACTCGGGGGAGTAAGAGGAAGACGAAGAGATGGAAGAGAATGACTCCCCCAGAGTGTCGGCAATTGCTTTGGGATCAGCAATTGCCTGTCCATTGTGCTCCAGGATTGATAACGAGTGGGACGTGTAGTTCCCACTCATCTTCCGGACTTTATCCCACACGACCTTAGAACAAGTCGTGCAGGTGATAGAAGTGTATACTTGATCCAAGATTCCTTCTGGCTCTGGCGTCGGACGAAACGAGCTTTCGCCCTGGTGCGTTTGAAATTTTCCAGGTTGGGGGTTGTCAGATATCTCCGAAACACCCCCCAAGCCTTGTTCTGAGCCTTACGAGCTGTGGTGCAATCCGGATTCCACCACGGTTTCGGAAAGCGAGGAAACCGTGTAGAAGTTTGAGGAATTGTTGATGCAGCTGCATCTACGATACAGTCCGTTATCTCCACTACTGCCACATTGATTGGCTCCTGGCTGACAGAGTGGTCATCGAGCTCAGAGAGCAGCTCGAAACCACCCCAGTCAGTTCGATCGAGCCTCCACCGCGAGATGCGTGAAGGGCTGCAAGGCCCCCCACGAGAGATGGTGCACACCACGGGGAGGTGATCGCTTCCATACGGGTTGTCCTCGACCTCCCATGTAAAGAGTGGAAGGATCGAGGAGGAGCAGATGGTAAGGTCAATGGCAGTGAAAGAGCGGGTTGGGGAGTGAAAGTAAGTACTGACACTGGTGTTCAACAGGGAGAGAGAAGGATCCAGGAGCCACTGCTCTAGGACCCCACCCCTCCCGTTGGTGTCAGCACTGTCCCAAAGTGGACTGTGTCCGTTGAGGTCCCCCATAATGAGGAAGGGGGACGGCAGCTGCAAGACGAGATCATCAAGGTCTTTTTGGAAGACGATGCTCCCAGGTGGAAGATATACAGAGCAGACAGTCAGCAAGAACCCGACGAAGAGACGGATGGCTACCGCCTCCAAGTTGGTGGTGAGGGGTACGACCTGGAATGGAGAATGGTTGCTCATGAGGATGGCGACACCCCCGCGAGCTGGACCATCTCCATCCCGGTCCCGGCGAACTAGTGAAAAGTGCCGGATCGTGGGATCTGTGACTGGCTGCAAGTATGTCTCCTGCAGGCACACACAGATGGGCTGGTGTGCCTGAAGGAGGGCCTTGATGTCGTCAAGATTCCTCTGAAATCCACGACAATTCCATTGTAGGAGTGTGGCCATCTCAGGACTTAGAAGAGTGGGCGGACGACGAATTCCTATTCAACTTAACCACCTCAGAGAACGGTTTATGAATAGGGGGTGGTCGGTATCCATGTCCTCGGAGTCGTCCGAGGGGCATGGATCGGTGACCGCCCTTTGCCGACCAGTTATTAATTTCTTTTTCAGCCCCGGTGGGGGCCCCTTAGGTTTTGAAGGTCTTGCTGTCTGAGGATGGGGAGGAGGAGGCCTTCCGGTGGAAGGCTGTGTTGCAGGAATGGAAACCGGGGTTGATGTCGAAGTTGACACCACCCTCGGTTTCGCCTGCGTCAGGAGGTACTTGGCTGCGAGCGAGAAAGACTCAGTAGGTGGTACACTGATGTCAGTCTGCACCGCCACTGAAGTCATTGGAACGATGGGCTTTCCAATGACTGCACTGGCATAGGAAACCTTGCCAGGTGGGGCGGGCAGTGCAGCAAGCTTTCTCGCTTCAGCATACAAGATGTTGTTGATTACTTTGAGGCGTTGTACCTCCTTTTCCTCCTTCCACTTCGGACAGTCGCGGGAGTACGCCGGATGGTCGCCACTGCAGTTCACACAGCATGCCTTTTCTGCTGTGCAGTCAGGATCGAGATGATCCTTACTGCCACAGCAAGCACAGGTGGGCTTGCCCCTGCATGCTGTGCGGGCATGACCGTATATCTGACACTGAAAACAGCGCAGAGGGTTTGGGATATACGGCCGAACCTCACAATGTAAGTAACCTGCCTTGATGTAAGAAGGCAGGCGTGGCGAATTAAAGGTGATAATCAGCACCCGGGTGGGTGTCAATTTCCCATCACGGCGTGTCGAAACCCGATGGACCGCTGTTACTCCTTTAGTTGTGAGTTCTGAGAGGATTTCCTCCTCAGTGACTTTGAGGAGGCCCCACTCAGTGATCACACCCCGAGAGGAATTCAAAGTTTTATGGGGAGTGACTTCGAATGCCACCCCACCAATTTCTTTGACTTTCAGGAGTAGTTCAGAATGTTTCGAACAAGCGGTCTCAACCTGCAAGTCGCCAGATCGTAAGCGCTTGACGGATTTCAGCTCTCCCGCAAGATCTTTCAAACCTTTATTAACGAAAAAAGGGGACATGTCCCCAAGTACCTGATCACCCGTGGAGTGGATGATCAGGAACTTTGGGAACGAAGACACAGACACAGAAGACGACAGCAGAGATAACTTTGACAACGAGGAAGATGGGGGCTCATGTCGAGCCCTCTTGTTGGCGACGATCGCATTATTTTCTTCATTCTCTCTCGTGTTTTTTTTTTTTGTGTGGTTCAGTGCCTGCTGTCCCCACCCTCCATGGAGCCCAACAAGGGGACGCCCAGTCGGGCGCCAGGGCTATGCAGGCACTATACCCACACAGACAGTGAGCCAAGCCCTCACAAATAAATAGAAGGAAAATAAAAAGAGAAATGTGCAGAACAAAACATTCTACACAAATCAAACAAGGCGTAAAATAATAAATATTGTGAATGGCCAAACTGGCCTCACAAAGAAAGGATAACTACAAAAGGAAAATAAGTTGTGAGGAAACTTGTAAACATGTACCCAGACCGTGGGCAAGGTTACTCACCGCTCTGCACGGTTGACCCTAGCAGGACCTGCCCACCAGCCGATTGCTCCTGGGGGGGCCACCCCAGGAGCTCCTGTTTACCGGAAGCAGAAGCCAAAGCAGTGTATAGCAGAGGCCCCGGAATCCGCTGCCCAGCCCCGCGCCGGACAGGCTCCCCAATGGCAAGACGGCCAATGGGGACCACGCTAGTCATGAGCTGAGGAGAGAAGACGGACCCCCGAGCAATTACCAGGATCCTTCTTTCCCGGGACACGGGTCTCTGCGCACGGCAAACACGCGGGCGAGCGTTTAGGACCCTGCGAAGGTAAGCGAGCCAGCGGAACCTTCACAGGGTGGTCCCCCTCACCGCGTACAGGCGCTCACACTGAGGGGGAAACCTTGATGACATAGATACTTTTTTTACATTAGTAAGTTTAGTGTATTAGTTTCAATTGATCTAAATTCTTTCTGTGCATGCTATTTTTTCCAAATATAATTGTATTTCATGTATTTAATTTCCAATATATTGTCTACATTTGTAAATATATTAATTTTAATACTGACGAGAATACTCTTGTGAGTTTTTCACTATATTTGTGTAGTAATTATGTATAATTTTATGTGTATAATAAAAATAATATGTATAATAGTATAGTATATTAGAGAAATGATGGGGCCTGGCCCCCTAATGACGTGCCACCTTTGTCTGCATAATGAAACAATAAAAATATGAAATATTAAAAATCCATTTCCTTGGGTTGCTGCTGACTGTTTTTTGCTTTATAACATGTGAAGGGCAAACCCCACGGAAACGCAATGGCGATCCTTTCACCCACAGATGAGGTGAGACATTTATTGATATTGATGCAAGGTCAATTTTGATTATCCGACGTAGCTTTATCAGACGACAGAGAACACATTTAAATTATCTCTTATTTTTACCCTCCATGATACGATATGAGCCGAAACGATAGATATAGTTGAATGCACAAAAAGCACGCCCAAACAGGTAGAAAAAGAAGGTATCTTATCTCAAAACTTGCTTCGACTGCAAGATAAAACACATTTTCTACATCAGACGACTGAAAAGCTGTAGAATACTCCCAATGTTGCTTGCTTATTACAATCAGTCAGCTCACTATGATTCACTTAAATGTAAAACATCGAATATTGTTTTTAAAGGGAAGATGCTACTCTACTATACACACGAAAGAGATAAATTAGAAGCTCTATCAGGCTTGTCCTGATTTCTCATATAATATACAGACACATACACAAGGACACTCCTGCTGGATTAGCAATCAGGTAAGCTAACTATTACACCAAACTTTCTTATTAGTTCAGTCATTCAAAAGTGCTTACATCCCATCAATGGCTTTACATCCCATCAGACTGTCCATTTCAAGCCCATTGGTGTCCCCTTTTGGCAGGGTGGGGTTTAGTGGAGATAAATCTCAACACGCCTAGGTGGGACTCAAATCTGTGTGCAGATTATGAGCTTGGCGTGCTAAACTTCAATCTCTTTAACTACTGAAGGAATATTATTGAAATCGATATTTAGGTAGAAATTATTGAGATCTTTAATTTGTCTTTAGTCACATTTTCTCACAAAACACTTATTTTAAAAATTAGAGAGCTTCGACGTTAGTGTCCCATTGGCATAACATGGGGGGGGGGCATAATTCATTGATCACTTAATGCAAGTTGAAAAACCATATTTAAAATAATTGAACTACACTTCCAGAAGAACGAAAAAGAAAAAACTGGATTAATATTAATCCCAGAGTCCTTCTCTACCCCCACCCCTTCAAATCCGTCACTCCTTATTTATTATAAACTTCTTGTTAATTTTATACACAAAATATTCTATGATTTGATAAAATATTTCGTTAAAAGTATATTAACAAAGAAAAACCATCGTATTTTCCTCTCAAATCTGTTAGCTACTTTGCAATCGATATAAATTTTGAATATTATAACATTTATCATTAGTGAAAATTAATTCTTAAAATTAGCACTTTAATTTGGAAAGTATATTTTCTAACATAGTCTATTAATATCTATTACAGGTTCCAATTCAGTTCGTTTTAGCACAAGCTTTCTTGCAAGCTGAAAATCTGATGCTCGCTATAGAGAAGAGAAATGATGTCCCAAAATAAATCAGTCTGCTTTGAGAACTTTTAAAAATTTCAGAACATTCGTCTTTGTACAAAAAAAAAACTTTAACACAGACTTGGGAAATATACATTTTTAATCCACATTTTCATATCGTTTAATATAATTTCTTTAAATGTTATATATATATATAATGCAGTGAAATGCGTATTGCCATGGGCATTGTCAGGAATTTTTGCAGGGGAGAGAGGCAAAAACCGTTTCAGAGTGGGGCAAGGAAAAAAACAAATCTGTATTTCCAGTTTGAAATATTTAGATTGAGCCATTCATTAATGAGTGCAATTGCGAATACAGCAATCATTTATATTTCATACTATAATGCAACCAAGGATGCCGAAAAAAAAAAGAGAAAACGCATTATTGAAACACATGTTAAAAATATTTTCTCTTATTAATAAATAAAAAATATGCTTCTGAAATTCAAAGAAAACGAAAAAAAAATACATTTGGTCATGGAAAAGGTTCTTTTATGCACCTGATATTGTTCAGAATAAAGTAATCTTTCAAATAAATTTTCCAAGGCGGCACCAGTTTCCACCCCCTCCCCAACGTATGAATCGTGCTCGAAAGGCCTAAAACATTCCGAACCTTTTAAGATACAATATTCTATATTTATCGACATACACTTTTCAGTGAAAAAAGCAATATATTTATGATGAAATGCTTTAGATACGCTACGTTTATAGCTTTTATAAGGCTTGTTCGTGCTGTGAAGCATTCGTATATATATATATCTATGATTGGTACAATGTTCGTTGGTGAAATAATTCATTGCTTTTGGGCGCAAGATCGAAAGGTATAGAAGAAGCTTATTTTCTGTTGCAAAAATACATAATCACCTGGCGTGATATAATTTTAATTAAATGAAGAAAAACCAAATAGATCTTTATTATGTTTGGTTATTTTGCTCAGCATAATTTGCTACGAATTTGAAGAAAAAATCCGTGAAATTTTCGTATAAACGAGAGCAAACTTATGGTTTATTGTAGAATATTTTAATATAGTATTTCTATATGACTATTCCGTATCGTTCAGGGCAAAGAACACACACACGGTTTTAGTTCAGAAATATCCCGTTTCAACAGGTATATTTTAATAGGTACATTACAGTAACAAAAATCCTTCCGGATCATCCAGAATTACTCCTCTAGATTTCGTCTGATTATGTTCTACTGGATAACCTTTTGCAATACATAGAAGTAGAGGTAACAAAAAAAATTTCGTTCCCAGTTTGAATGAGGTACTCTTTCTCAATTTCTGAGAATTTTGTTTTTACTAAATATCAACACTTATTAAAGGATATATTGCTTTCCAGAAATAATGAGATCACTTGTTTTGCTTATGCCATTCATTCCGTTTGCTAATCAGGATTTTTGAGTCTCGGTATACTCGTACATTTTCAAATTAAGTAATTACCGGTATTGGATTGTTATTCAAGCGAGAAACCCCTAAAGAAACACGAAAAATAGTAACACTACCAAAAAAAAACCCCCAGAAAATTCAAATTAGGGGGAGTTGTTTGACTATCTTTAGTTTTCAGCGACTCCTTAGAAAATATATAATTAAGCCACGAAGGGGGTTATAACAAAAATTTCCCCCTTGTGTTAGCGTTGCATGCATTCCTTAACTTTTTACACTAAAGGGTTACCAGTTTTAGAGAGACAAGATTGCATCGTTTCAAAATATATAGTTTCTGATATACTTTGCTAAACCCTGCTGTGTTCTCGGTACGAAAAGTGATACCAATGGATTTGGAAAAGGTGAAATCCATAGGATGGATGTTAAGTCATGGTTCCGTGTTCAGGAGGATCACTGCTGTGAACGTTAGAGAACATGTCGAATATTCTAGACAGGAAGATTCCATGTCTTCAAACAGTTGTTAAGTGAATCCCTTTGCTAGGCATTTAGTCCACTGTGTTCACAATTTGGGGAAGCAAACTAGAGATAGAGCACGAAAAAACCATACTAGCCTCTTCCAGGCCTAGAACCGAACCTATTGTTTACACACTAGTTACTTTACCAGTATTATCTGTTGGCACTTTCACACTGGGCCAATAGTGTTCAGTAAGCAATTGACCACTGAAAGAGATCAACTTACAGTTTATAAGATAGTTGCTGAGAATCTGTAGTATCATTTTTAGTCATTACTGATTGGGCTGTTTATATCAGCAATTAGTTTTGGTTAATAGGTGCAATTTTCACAATTTTTTCTGACACTTTATTTGCAAACAATGGGCTAAATAGATAGCCTAAACAACTCAAAACGAGGGAAGGACAGTCATTGGATAGCTAGAAGTCTTTCATGATGGCCATCCATGGTACTTTTAAATGAATACTTAATTATGTACAGTGTGAATGGTTCTCTTATAGGATCATATTCATAGCGTATACCTCATTCAACAGACAACAACCTTTCCTCACACGTTAGTTTTCCCTTTCTTACCGAAAGCAGGGCTGGGGTTGGCAGAGAAAATCCCAAGGCTAGGAGCCCAACATCTGTTGAATAGAAACATATTCCACTAAAACTAGAATGTAGTTTGACATGCATTGCATGCTAGCTCAAACGTTTTTCAAATAAATTCTTTATCTACAATACAACCATCTATTTTTCCATCCCTTATCCTAACAATGCGATGTGCTCTCATCCGTATTTAGCATTGAAACTGCCCTGCCGTCTAATTCTCGTGCAATTGAAGGTGAATACGACAATCCAGTCTTTTCGGCTAAAGAAAATCCCACTTTTACCGCATACGGCATTCGTGATGCTTTATTTAGCATTTGTAACAATAATGAGAATTAGTCAGACTGAAGTTACCGCGACGACAGGTGCGGTTAGGAGAACGTATTGTGCTTTTAACTATAGAAACCATCAATTAGTCGCGAAAGTATGCTATGTACCCTCAACTTCAAAACTGAAACTCTAAACGTATCGTATCACATCACAGCTCAATGAGAGGTCCGATTTCCGGCTTTCTCAATCCTCCAATAGTAATTCAGGAATTTTTTAATAATGTAGAAAAGTATTTCAAATACAATTATAAGTTGAAATATATTGAAAAATGTTTAAAAATGTTAAAAATTCATTAATTTTTAATTATTTAATTTTTTTTCCATAAATCAGCATCTAGAACAGTGTCTCGCAAACTTTTTTACTCTGCGGCACACTGAATCTAATTTTTTTCCGCGGCACACCTAAAAAAGAATAAAAGCAAACTCTATATAATCGCCATTATATTTGCGCTTTGTTGAAGTCATCAGCCTGGTTTTACTTGAAGATTTGCTCTCGTTCTTTAATTCATAACTCGTGTTTGTTTTAAATATTTGTCCATTGGCTTGAAATAATCAAAAATTAATACCAAAATTTGGAAAAAGCTTGATAAACACTTCCAAGATCCCAGTTGATAAAATCTGAAAGATTTTTATTAAAGCACGTCGATAACACAAGTCAAGTCAAAATGAAATCTTTGGAATATCTAGTGTCAATTTGAAAATCTCTCGCGGCACACTTGGAATCTCTCGCGGCACACTACTGTGCCGCGGCACACAGTTTGCGAGACACTGATCTAGAAGAAAACGTCCTACAAGTTTAAATACATTTTTCCTAATTTCTGAGTTTGGATGATTTAAAATATTTAATATTGTGAAGTCATTAATTCCAATTAATTTTAATTCCTTAAAAAGATTAATTCTAGAGTTGTTATATTTTGGACAATTAAGTAAGACATGATTGATAGATTCTAAAGTATGGCATAAGGTACAATTTGGAGAGTTAATTTTTTTAATTGTACATAAGTATGGATTAAGTGTGGTAGCTCCAGTTCTGAGTTTAAATATTTTAATTAAAATAGATCTAGGTAGATTGTAATTAATAATATATTGGATATTAGGAGATAAATTAAATCTAAAATTATTTTGCATACAACCATTAATTTTAAAATAAACATTTGTTAGGTAGAATTCATGTGTGTTAATTAATTTTTTAAATTGGTTATAAACATAAATTTTTTGTGTAATATTTGAAAGTTTTAAAGCATTTTTTGCAAGCTCATCGGCTTTTTCATTGCCTGCAATGTCAGTGAGCAGGAATCCACTGTAATGTAATATTATTTTTAAGGTATCTAATATTGAAATCTGTTAAAGTTATTAATTGGTAAATAAATTGCGCATAATTAGTATAATACAAATCTTGATTTAGAATGTTTAAAGCACATTTGGAATCAGTGTAGATAACAATATTTTTATTAAAGAATGTTTGAGTAATATAAATAAGAGCCTCGATTATAGCAATAATTTAGGTTTGAGTTATAGATATTATTGAGGGAAGTCTTAAAGATTTAGAATAAGCAGTTGAAGGTATGAAGAAAGCAGCTGACGCTGCATTAATTTCCGTTTGAGGTGAACCGTCGGTGTAAATACAAATATGATTGTAATATTCAATTTTGCAGTAAGAATTTGAAAGTATTTTTAAGGTTTCTGAAGAAAATAATTTTTTAGAAAGAATGCCTGGTAGATTTTCATGAATGGATGGTCTATGGAAACTCCAATCCGCAATGTAGTGAAAGATTTCCCCAAAGGTAGAAATATTGAAAATAATTTTTAATAGGGGATCATCATCTAAATTTAAATATTTCTTAAAAACTTTTGGATTTTCAAGAAAATTTTTAATAAAAGGAATACGGGATTTTTAAGTGAAGTCTTGTCAGGTATTTTATTAGAAGAATTTTTGTTCGGATATGAAATGGGTCAACTGCTGTTTCTCCAATTAAAGCGATGGTAGAAGCTCTTTTATACAGACCTAAAGCTGATTTGAGGTATTGATTTTGGAGTATATTGAATTTTTTAAGATTTTGTTCTCCAGTTCCCACTGAAAATTCTAGCCCATATTCCATTTTAGATCTTATTAAATTTTTGTATAGTGATATTAAATAATTGGGTGGAATTCCCCAGTTTGTAGCAGATAAACATCTAAAAAAGATGAAACTGCAATTCAATCAGCCATATTAAAATGATAATGCACAATAATGTATAATATTTGAAATGTTAGCATGTTTGTGCAACGAAGTTAATGGCGAGGTGATGCACGGAAAACTAAGTCGGAGACAGCACCACGAGAAGCAGAATTTAGTAAAGTTGCTTCGAAACTCGAATTAAAAAAGAGCAACAGAAATAAAATCATGATAAATGTAAAATGTACTAATATATAATAAATACCACTCAAGCAGCTGATTACTAAAGAGGTAATGCCCTATTCAAAAAAAAAATTCAATAAGAATTATTTAAAATTGATTTTAGCAGTTCAGATTCAGTCTGCCTATGTTTCTGGAGAGTCCTGCGCAAAAATAAGTTGGCGGAAACTAATCAGATATAGGCAAAGCATGAAATAAACCATACCTTCCTCCTCCTGGATTCGAGCTCGGATCTCTTGGTTACCAATATAATTACTCCACAATTTATAGGTGTGGTGCTTTCACACTTGTCAAGGTTACAGTAGTGGTAGTTTCTCTTCCAAGTAGCCTTGGATAAAGATGACAAGGTTTTCATTTTGATTCTAGCACAGCAACTGGGAACTTATATCTAAGACTGCATGATTTTAAACCATACAACGTGTAGTACTAGTAAGAGATGAAACCTTGGAAAATAGTCCTGGTTTCCACTGCAACACAGAAAATAAACTATCAAAAAATTCATTTTCAACAACTCTTCAATCAATTAGGGAATCCAATGCTTTCCTATATATTATTTCGTTTTAATATAAAAAAAATACAATCTCAAGCTGCTTGCCACAGAGGTCTGACAGAAGCATATATTTATATACAGTCGTATCAGAATAATATGACCACCCACAGAATCACAGTACACCCGCCCAGGCACATCACAGAGTGCACCTGACAAGGTCGACCACACAGAGATATAAGTGGCCAGCCAGGACAGATGAGCCATAGTGCATAAATGGTCAGAGATGTTGATTTGACAGACGTTCAAAAAGGAGTGATCATCAACTACCACGCCAAGGGTGGAAGCATCTCGGAAACAGCATACTTCATGGACTGTTCACGAGGTGCTGTAGTAAGGGTCTACCAAAAATGGACCGCTGGCACACCGAGTACCTCCAGACATCATTACTATGGAGCCCCAAAGGCCATCGACCCCAGAGGAGAATATCGCCTCTGTCGACTGCTAAAGGGCAATCGATGCACAACAGTGTAGCAATTCGCCACACAAATGAATGCTGGGGACCCAGGTGTGTCCCCAAAAACAGTAGAGCGAACCATGTTATGCATGGGTCTCCGGAGTCGATGCTGCATAAAGACACCCACGTTAACCATTGGTAACGACACCTGCAGTTCGCATGGGACTACCGTCATTGGACAGTGGAAAAAGGTTGCCTTCTCCGACGAATCGAAGTTTCTACTCCACAGAAGTGACAGGCCATTGCAGATACAGTGTCAGACACACGAGAACCACCAAACACACTTGTCAGTGAACTACTGACCGGCAGTGGCAATATGCATGTCAGGGGGATGTTTTCCTGGTATGACCTGGGACTGCTGGTACTACTGGATGGGTTCCTGAACGCCAATGGCTACCTGTCCATCCCCACAGACCACATGCATCCCTTCACGTTGGACGTTTACCCTAGTGGTGATGGTGTCTACCAACAGGACAATGTGTTCTGCATGTTGCTAAGGTGGTGCGTGACTGGTTCCAGGAACATGACAGCGATTCTCCCTTGCCCGTCGAAATCACCTGACCTCATTCCAATAGAGAACTTGTGGGACAATTTGGATCAACAGGTTCAGCGTGGAGACCCACAACCACGTCATCTCCGGAACCTCTGTGTTCTGCTGGTCCGAATGGGTTGGGTTGTTTTACTCTGAGCGGCACTTTTTTGCACACTATGGGCTAAATGGCCAGGTCACATGGACCCCGAAGGCTCAGAGAAGGTTGGGGGAGGGGACCCACTGTAAGAGCTGTTGGGAGACAGATGGTAGCCTCCCGTCAAGGCCATCCAGCGTGTTCTTTAACGTGCACAGGGTATGGCTCTCTCCCGCTCACGGGGCCATGGCTTAAAGTCCCATCCGACGGACAGCGGCCTTTCCAAACCCATCGGTGTCCCCTACTGGGCGTGGGCAGGGTGGGAAATTTTTGCGGAGATAAATCTCAACGCTGACCCAGCTGGGACTCGAACCTGGAAACTACAGATTACGAGACTAGCGCGCTACCGACTGAGCCACCCCCGCCCCAGTCCGAATGGGCACGAGTGCCTCTGGCAATCTTCCAGGACTTCGTTGAGTCCATGCCACGCCATCTTGCCGCTGTCATCTGGATAAAGGGTAATTATTCATTAGGTAGGTGGTCATACAAGGTAAGGATTCTGTCATGGCTAGGTGGGCTGAGCATTTCAGTGATGTTCTAAACAATGTGGTTAGTTCTACTCCCATTGTTTGTAATGATGATGCATTGGTGGTTTTAATGTTGGCCCTATAACACAATCTGAAGTTATTTTGTCTGTTTCTAAACTTAAACTTCATAAATCTCCAGGGGTAGATGAAATTACTACAGAAATGCTTAGAGCTGGGAATATTTAGGTTACCACTTGGATGACTGAAATTTTGAATATCTTTTATGATAAAGGCATGGTTCCTAAAGATTTTACCAGAGCTATTGTTATCCCTATTTCCAAAAAAGGTGATCGCAGTTCTTGTGATAACTATAGGGGTATAAGCCTACTCTCTGTTCCAGGTAAAGTTCTTTCCATAATTGTGCTTAATAGAATTAAGAATCTGGTTGACAATCAATTGCGTGATGAGCAATGTGGATTCAGAAATGATAGGGGATGTGTAGATCAGATATTTCACTTAGGCAGATTCTTGACAAATGTTTAGAGTTTCAGAAACCTTTGGTTGCTAGCTTTGTTGATTTCAAAAAGGCTTTCGACTCTGTTGATCGTCATAATTTGTGGTTGATTGTGAGATCATATGGTATACCAGACAAGTTAGTTAACATAATGAAAGCTCTCTATAATAACACTGAGTCGTGTGTGAGAGTTGGTAAGGCTTGTAGCAATTGGTTTAACATTACTTCTGGTGTTCGACAAGGGTGCATTTTGTCTCCTTTTCTCTTTAGCTTGGTTATTATGTTATGCGAAATTCACTTCAAGGGAACGATTTTGGCCTTAAATGGACTGGAGATACGAAAATTTCTGATTTAGATTATGTTGATGATTTAGCCCTTTTGGCAAATGATGTTGATGAGATGAACTCTTTCATTCGAGCTGATGATGAGACTGGTAGTAGAATAGGTTTGGTTTTAAACAGAGAGAAAACTAAAGTGATGAAAATTGATCAGGCAGGCTGTGATTCAGTTAATCTGAATGGTTGCAGTCTTGAGCAGGTGTCACAGTTTAATTATCTTGGGAGCTATGTTACAGATAATGGTGATGTGCGGCATGAGATTAACAAACGAATAGGGATTGCTGCCGGGACTTTGAAAAATCTATGGAGAGTGTGGAGAAATAGGCGTATACACCAAAAGACTAAAATTAGACTTTATAATAGTTTGGTTCTTTCTAGGGTTAGTTATGGTAGTGAAACTTGGACGCTGTGTAAACATGATATCAGAAAACTAGATGCTTACGTAGTATCTTTGGTATTAGGTGGTTCAACTTTGTAACTAATGATGAGGTGAGGCAAAGGAGTCTGCAACCTCCTTTAAGCAGCATATTGTGCAGAGACTCCGCTGGTTTGGCCATGTTGCCCGTATGGATAATTATTGATTGGCGAATAGGGTTATGAACAGTGTGCCTAGAGGTCTCAGAATGTGGGGGAGACCTAGGATGCGGTGGGCAGACGTCAAACAGGACCCTGTTAAAATTGGTGTGCAGTCGCCGGATGCAGCAGATGTAGCTCAGGACAGATATGTTTGGAGAATTAAACTGCACGGTCTGGTTGGACCTCCGTTGCCCATGGCTGCTTGAGGATGATGATGATAGTCATATTATTCTGATACGACTGTGTATATAGAGAGAGTAAAATGAAATTCACTGTAATATCAAGTAAATTACGTTTCAATGTAGTCTAAAATCACCCAGTAAACGGATGAGTGAATATTTGAAAAGTTGTAGTAAAATAAATGACAACGTAATTTATTTCTTAAAACAGAATATTTTATTACAATTTCTGAACGTCTTTCAGCTTATTTTACAATTGTGCAAAAGAACACACTTGATAATTCATGATTATCGAAACATACAAAAATATAACATTCAAGCAAGACACTAATCTTAGAATAGGATTCTCACTACTTCAGCAGCACAGAACAAATAAAAACGCAAACTAATGTAAAAATAAGCATATAGTAAAAACTCCCCGTACATAAACTAAAGACTAGCCATGTAAAAGGCATTGCTCTTAGTAATGTGCAATAGCTTAAACATGCAAATCACTGAACAGGCCCTTAATAATCCTGATGTCTTTTGATGAAATTCAAACAATGCAGTAATGTTACAAATCAACTTATATATTTTGAAATACTCTTTAGCTATGTTTAATCCATTTAGTAATAAAGTTAATTAGATTCAAAATCAATGCAAACAGATTGTGTGACAAAAATTTAAGGAGCAAGACAAATGCTAAATTCAATTTTGTTGAGGATTTTTTATATTATGCGATATCATATTAGTAATATTCTTGTACACACGCACAAGTGAGCAGTGAGTATAACCAATAATGCCATATATAATAACTTAGCCTTCTACTTGTTAATAAAACATTTCTCTAGGTAAAATTCTAGTAATTCAATATAGAATTTACGCATAATGGGGAAATCTATACATGGTTAGCTATCCTTGTAGAGCATCGTGAAAAACGGCTTATTCGTGAAAAATGAAGAAGGGGAATGGCACAAACTAGCCATAACTTTTGTTGACAGTTCAAAATTATTTTGAAAGAATTGTATGTGTGGCAGATGACGTCCTTTGTGGCTGAGTAGTCCAGTATTGAGCAGAGGTATGTTTGGTTTAGTGCGATATCTAAGATTATCAACTGTGCTCCTAATAAAACATATGAAGCTACAGATGAGTGAATCACTGAAATCAGACTACCTTAAGAAAACTGGATGTAATTTCATAGTGTAGTAATTCTTGAATAGAAAAAAAGTTGAACATAAAATTTACTGTAGAACCTTTGTAACTTAACCTAAATGATTTGTTCATATATAGACCGAAATTCGATTGAAGCGCTCTTAAACTCAAAGTTAAAATAGTTAGGTTGTTTTACCTCTGAGCAGCATTTTCTAGCACACAACTTTCTAAATGGCCAGGTCACAAGGACTCCGAGAAGGTTGAGGGGAGGGGACCCACTGGACAGTAGATGGAGACCCATCAAGGCCATCCATGTTCTTTAACGTGCAAAAGGTATGGCTCTCTCTCTCTCTCACACATGGGGGTCATAGCTTAACATTCCATCCGATGGACGGTTGCCTTTCCAACCCCATTGATGTCCCCTACTGACTGAGGGCAGGGCTGGGAGTTTTGCAGAGATAAATCTCAATACTAGCCCAGATGCGACGAACCTGGGAACTATTACAAGCCTGGCACGCTACCAACTAAGCCACTCATGCCCCTTAAATTTAAAAGAAAAATCGTGTTTATCAGGGTGTGATATGGGCCCACAACCTCTGATAACGTAACCTGATTTGACGACGTGATCAGGAGGTTGTGGGTTCATCATATTCCACCCGGTTCAAGGCAATTTTTCCTCTAATTTGAGTTTGATGTTCGAGAGTTTTAAGCAAATTTCGGTTGAATCATCATCAGATCTTATAAGCATATATAGATATTTTAGACCTAATGGAGTGCAACTATCTAGTTATCGATTAGTCTAAATAAAAACTCTTATGTAAGTTCAAACATTATTGCTCATAGACTTTATGTTAATATTTCTTTAGCATTACTGAATAGGAATATTGAATTAACTGTAGCGTATATTTTGGACAAGGAAAACTTAATTTCTAAATTTAAGTAAAATAAGATATTATTACCACTGATGAACCTCTAAGTTCCAATAAGCTTCGAATAAGTTACTACAGAAAATCGAATGTAAATAAAATCTGAGTTCTCTTGCGCCCTCAAACTTTAAAATCCATTTCATAAAAACATATTTTGTGGACCTACCAAATTTTCCTGGTATGACTACGATATGTATATATATGTGTAGAAATGTCACAATGCAAGTATAAAATATTTTAGCACTGAGCAAACGTAGTTTGAAAAAGCTGTTTTTTAAAATTCGTACTAAATTTCGGATGAATTTACATAATACCTTTTGTTATGCCACTAATATAGTGATAACAATCTAAGTGATAACTAATATAGTGATTCAATGTGATAAGAATGACTGTAAAATGTCCGTAGAAAATGATAAAGTGCCAGCAATTTTTTTTCATACATTGCAAATAATGTAAAATTTCGTTTGCTGTAGCTTATATGTTGGTTGCAAGAGGACATATATTGATA
Source organism: Ryuthela nishihirai (assembly GCA_038380435.1). NCBI lineage: Eukaryota > Metazoa > Arthropoda > Arachnida > Araneae > Heptathelidae > Ryuthela > Ryuthela nishihirai. The sequence continues at coordinate 14,656,664 of JAWZYU010000004.1, forward strand.
CATCTCCAGGTTATCTTCAGAAAGAATATAAGTACTTTTGCCTTTTTCCACTATTTTGGCCACTCTTGCAGTTTGTGAATGTACCTTTACATTTCTTGTGCTCCTTTGGACATTATTACTTTGTGAGGGGCGTCAGGAAGTTAGTTTACAAGTCTTATAATTTGCAAATCACACAATCTGCAATACTGCACCTTGTTTTATGTGCCAGCTAGTCGGATCAATATATGACACATTGTAACTTGGTATCCGAAATAGGAAAGCTGTCCAAGAGGTCATGCAGGGTTGGATTAAGCAATTCTAAAATCCCTTAATTCTTCAACACTTAAAAGTGTTTTGGAGTCCCATATTAAATTATCTGAAATAAGAAGAATAATCCCCTCTTGTTAGCAGAAATAAAACATAAATTAATAAAACACCGATATTATACCATCTTACTTTGAATATAATATTGTTATCAATTTAAAATTTTCACAAGTTCGAAAATGCGCTAATTTTATTTAAAATAATACTAGGTATTACTAGCCAATGCCCCCCCCCCCACTTCCTATAACCCTTAATTCAGCCCTGGGTCCATCAAATTTTTTGACCACAAGAAATGTTAAGTACAAATTCATCACTATTAAACGGAAATGTTACTAAATAGAAGTGTGTGAACTATTACTTGAATCTTCATAAAACAATTTCACTTGGTCACTAATTACTCATAGGAAATTGAAATGCTCAAAATCTTTCAGCAACATTTCACAAGATAGCGGCAATGCAATGAAACTACTACACTACATCTGTTGTACCGAGTGATCTCATTTGTTAATGGTAAGGCCATGGCAGGAGAAATGAGAAGCGAAGCTGATGTTGCAGTTTTTATGAGACTAAAATGGCTGTCTCTCTGTCAGATCCAGTTATTATTAATTTATTCAAATATAATAAGACGGATAGTTTGTGCTAAAAAGCAATTTTAGTGAAAGAATGCAAATATAATTTGTTAAAACTGACATTCATTAAATATTGAAATTTATATTAGCTTAATTTAGCTAGTCAATGTTACTTTGGGGAGATTTATTTCCCCAAAGTTAAATTTCCTGATATCACTGGTTGCCTCCAAAGGAAAGCAGGCATGCACCCAGGAGTTTTTGGATGGAAGGGGCTCAGAGATTTTCAAAATTATTTCACCCAAAACTAAATATTAAATGCTTAAATACATTAAAAACCTTTTTTCCTAAAAATTCCCTGCTGAAATTGGGGTGCGTCTTCTATGCATTATAAACAAAAACGTGGCTGTTCTTCTTTGAAAGATGGCCGACTCCTTTTCTAGTGCCACTGTAAGACAGTTTACCACTCTGAACAAATTTACTTTTTGCTGCTCAAGTGACTTTATTCCCCCCCCCCCCCAAAAAAAAAAATGCTTTGACATCAAATGAATTTATTCTTTTGACATTATTGCAATTAAGTACCTACTTTTATTTCTTAAAACATGTCTTCTACATTGTTTTCTGCACAGATTTTATGTCAAATAAAAAAGTGAAACAAATTATTTAAATTTATCTCATATTATTTATATATTTCTAATGATTATAAGTACTGGAAATTATGTCTCGTGATTTTCTGCAGAAACTAAATTATACAGCACCAAATTTTAAAAATTTAGCAAAAATCTGTATAAAAAAAACTTTGACTTTTTTTTAACGATGTTTTACAAGATTGGATCTTATGCTAAAAAGACATTTAGGTGCAGGAGAATTTACTTTATGTTAAGGTTTTTTCTTTCTTATTTCAGATAATTTAATATGATGCCACTTATATTATTTCTTACAGACATTTCACAATTATAATTGTTTCGATGAAGAGGACTTCGAAACCTGTAAATAGCATGAAAAAATGTGGTATAATTGTACTAAAATACAATTTCATACATGCAAGAAACAAAAATGGAGGCAACTATTTATGGCATTTCCATGGGGGAAGGGCAAAAGGAAAAATTTCTTTTCCATTAACTAAAAACAATATATGTTAATCAATTCTACACAAAGTCACTGAGCTGAACGTTTTTAAAAGCATGATTCCTTACGTTCTAATTATTTGTTAAAAAATATTATTCGGTAAATTCATTTCAGAAAATTATTACACAGTTTTGCAAATTTTTATGCACTTATGGTGCGAACACAAAAATACTTAATATGCAATATCCTTTAACTGCCATAGTTTTACCCTAATTTTGATTGAAACTAATACAAAAATTTAAAAGTAGTACATTATTTTTAAAAGCATTATATACCTAATAAGAGCTTTATTAGTTTCTGGTAAAAGATTATTCCTGAATATAACTGAATAAAAACAAATACCAAAAAATAACAATACTCATATTTTGAGTCTTAACAAGAAATATGAATGAAATCAATTTTCAAAAATGCTGATTTTTTTCTTTATCTAATAGAACTGTACTTATAAATCAAAAACTTTAGACAAATTATACAATATAATTGCATATTAGCTATATGTACGAAGTTTGGAATACTATTATGCTGTAAGTCGATGTGGGTATAGAGGAAAAATTATCTTGAGCTGGGTGGGATCTGAACATGATGACTTCCTGATGGTATGTCAGTCCTTTCACCACTCAACTACCAGCCACTGATTAATTATTCTCTATTGTAGATCATGAGTTTGGATCCCACCTAGCTCAAGACAATTTTTCTTGTATATCCACATCGACTTACAGCATAATAGTGTTCCAAACTTTGTAACTAAGAAGTGCGGCAGATGTAAAAAAAAGTTACTAATGGCAACTAATAATGCATCCATTAGCTGTATGCATTTTATGGCTAAAAATATCGCATAACTAACAAAATCATTTTGAAAACACGAATTTTTACACTTTTAAAAAGAATACAGACTGTAATCTGAACCAAAAGAATTAGCTCAATATTGACATGTGTGGAATATAAGATTACTTTGGCATAATGAAGAAACAAATTACTATTACCTTCCTCTTACTACTTAATATGCCAAGAAACAATGTATCCCTATTTTTTTTTTTTGGATAGTGATTTTTAAATATTTCAAATTTGTTTAAAATAATGCAAACATTTACATGCTTCTGTTCATTCATGTAGTGGTCCTATCACTACACAATCCCCCAGAGACCTCTGTACCATTGCAAAATATCTAAATATTCCTCTTAGCAGTTACAGAAATCCAAAATATATTTGAAGCTGTTCACTTCTTTCGCTATAATTGACTATTATAATTTAATGGTTGACATATATTAGCTGCACTCCATATGTGCATCATAAAAGAAAAAAAAAACTACACTGACATTTATACGCAGTTATTTATACTCAACCTCAAAGAAAAATTTAAAAGTTGAAAAGAGAATAATTAAGTTACGCATGCACAAAAACGTTCAGTGAACATATATCATTGGAAATGCATGTTTGAAAAATAACTTTTTATAGAAACTAAATGTCACTTGATATATGTCAAATTTTTCAAGTCTCTACTTGATTTTCAACAATATTGTTTGTCAAATATTTAGAGAGTTATGAAGGTTGATGCATTTAAACATGTGTTACTAATTCAAAAAAATTAAAAGAATTATTATACAAACATCTAAAAAATGCACTGATTTTAATAAATGCTTTGATACACAAGTTGTTATTGAAGTATTAACTCTTGTAACAAATTCCTCTGATTGGCTACTTAATTCTGATTCTTCTGATTGTTATTAAATGTTACAGCTCCCACAACTTTTCAAATTGTAAATGAATATAGTTGGATAATAAAGATTTAGGGAGATTTAATTGAGTATTTTCACTTTTCTCAAGTGAACGCTCCAGTAAAAAGCTTATTTTCATGGTTGCAGACCTTCAAATGTGGCTTTCTAATAACATAATATATAGTATTCCCTAATTTTCGTGAATATTAATTTACACATTATAGCTCAACATTATGAGCAATGCAAAACATTTACATACAATGTCAAGTCTTTGATGGAAATGGAAAAAAAAAGAAACAAAAAGACTAGACTTCATTTTAGGCATGCATTAGTAGAAAATCATAGAAGAAACTTTAAATCAATATTGACATGTGTGGAATATAAGGTTACTTTGGCATAATGAAGAAACAAATTACTATTACCTTCCTCTTACTACTTAATATGCCAAGAAACAATGTATCCCTATTTTTTTTGGATAGTGATTTTCAAATATTTCAAATTTGTTTAAAATAATGCAAACATTTGCATGCTTCTATTAATTCATGTAGTGGTCCTATCACTACACAATCCCCCCAGAGACCTCTATACCATTACAAAATATCCAATATATTCCTCTTAGAAGTTACAGAAACTCAAAATATTTTTGAAGCTGTTCGCTTCTTTCGTAATAATTGATTGTTATAATTTGATGGTTGATTGACATACAAAATTAAGCATAATATGGTCAAATCTAATGAAATATCAGTGGAAAAGAAATACAAACATTAAATAACAACATTTAAGGCCACAAATGGTCTTTAGTCAGTAAAATACAAAAAAAAAAAACACAATTGATACAAATAACAGATAACTCACATGCAATATTCAATGGTAAAACAATTTTGAAAATATAACAATCACAATATACATATCATCCGAAAATACACAGAATTACATTTCTTGATATTAGAAATCCAACATGTTTGCTAAATAAAATCCATAGGCTTTGTATGACAAATCCTTTCATTAGTTCTTTAAATGCTGAGTTTTCAGTGCATTGGCAGCAACAGACACAAAGAATATAGAATTGCTTTAGCAGCCAGTATATTCTGATGCTACAATTACAAAATTAACCAGAAGGCAAAAACATTTTGTTTATATTACCTTCTTAGAGACTGCAAAACTTTGCAAATATTGTTATAATCTGAATAAAATCTATAGCTGCATATAAATATGTATAAATAAAAGCTTTTTTTGATATCTCAAACTAATTAAGAAAGTTTAAACAGAAAACTTATAATAATAATAAGGATGACTTATACTAGTGCTAGTCATCAAAGTGAACCAAATTTCAATTTTGGACAAGTACTATATATGGTTTTAAAACTCAAAAGTTATAAAAAGGATGTAAGCATAAATAGACATCACATAGAATGAAGTTTGAGGTTACAGGTTACTAACCAGCAACTTACCTTGAAGTTACAGGTTACTAACTGGTAACTTACCTTGAAGTTACAGTCACTAACTCATTGGCTTACAAATTCTTTTATTCATTGGTTAACTTTGAAGTTGCAGTTACTAACCCAATGACTTACAAACACCTGTAAACATGCCCAGAATTACCATTTTATTATGATCAAATTGAAGTGCAATTTCAATTTCATCAAATATGTATTATATGCAATTTCTCCTAATTTAGTAATAAATTATCACAGCTGGGAGACCTGGGTTTGAATCCCAGTGAGAACAACAATTTTTTTTCAACTCATTATTTCAAGTTCTCCTGATTTTTAAAATATCCAATCTTACCAAATTTTTATAATATGGGTTGAATTGGGTTTGTTTTACCTCTGGGTGGTGCTTTTTTGCACACCATGGGCTAAATGACCCCGAAGACTAAGAGAAGGTTGGGGGGGGACCCACTGGACAGCTATTAGGAGACAGATGGTAGCCTCCCGTCAAGGCCATGCAGGGTGCTCTTTAACATGCATAGAGTATTGCTTTCCCACACATGGGCTATGGCTTAACATCCCAGCTGATGGACAGCAGCCTTTCCAAGCCCATCGGTATCCCCCGTGGGCAGGGCAGGGAGTTTTGTGGAGATAAATCTCAATGCTGGCCCAGCTGGGACTCGAACCTCATGTGCTACCGACTGAGTCACCCCCGCACCTGTATGATATGCAATTTCACCTAATTTTTATAATATATAACTTTATTCAATCATAGTTAAACTGCTAAATAGAAAACAACATAAGAGACGAGAATTTTTACTTGAAATATGCTGAAATGATGAAGGTTTCTTGTGGTATTTAAACAAGTTCAAAGTGTTGAATTCCTTGAAATAATCAGAATTGTGGAGTGCAATCGAGCTCTCTTCACGTTTGTACTGGCTCTCATTTTTTTTTACTTTTTTATTCTTTTGCACACTAGTTTTGGAAAGGATTCTTTTTTGGGGGAGGGGAAGGATAAATCTTGAAAAATGGGCTCACCGTAGTCTTGCTGGCAATATTTCTAATTTTACTAATTTTTATAATACTACTGCATCTGATTATTGCAACTGATTCTTAAAAACAATACTTGCAAGAACAATGGCTTATCTATCATCTGCAAAATGGTATCTAACACCTCGCACCATCTATTGACAGAAAGGAGGATATTCGAAGAAATGACTACAGATGCTCAAACGTCCAAGAGGCATTAGTATATCAATGGGCTTCATTTCTTTGCACATCTGAGAGACATCAATGTAAGCCAAAGGATTAAAAGAGGGTAATAAAATCTAATAATGCTTGTCCTAATCTTCAACAGTATAAAGACAGGCTAATGAGTTGTTTCAGAGAAATGTTAAGTATAACAACGTATCAATCATTATATAGTATAATTAAAAAAAAAGAGTAGCAATATACAACTTACTGATAATCTTATTCCATCATTATTTAAATATAATCCTCAATAAAATGTATATTTTTCCCCTATGATAGCCTTTACTAATTTAATAACTTCAATATCATTAGTTTCATTTTTCAATTTCTGAGCATTTCAGTAGTTTTTATTTTTCTAAAAAAAAATTCTTAACAGCTGAAGAAAAAAGGTATGGCATAAAAAAACAAATAAAGATAGCGAATGTAAATGCAAAATGTAAATGTCTCTTAGTTGAATTCAAATACATAGTAGTATGGAAAAATTACAAAGCATGTTCCTTTCAGATGTGAGAGCACAACCTTAGATTTGAGGTATTTCTACTGTTTTTCTGGTGTTCTCAACAGTGAATTGAACTATGTGTTAACATACAAAAAAGCTTTCTGATCTGGTTTTTCACAAGAAAAAAATCGAAATAAATACATTTTTCAAAATTAGGATTTAAAAAAAAAACACATGCTTACAAAATATGAACACTAAAACATAAAAATTAAAGTCTAGGCATTTTATTATTTTATAGAATTACTAGAACATAAATCTCATTAGATTTAAATAAATCTTAAAGACAAATACACTGAATAGGCAAATTATTATATCCACCCCAATAACAATATGCAAAGCAGAAGTAAGTCGTCATGTGGAATACTGAAATTGGTAATTCCTATAAATAGAGCATATCTCTAAGTATTGGAAACTAGTCACTGAAAAGTAATCATGGGTAAAGGTAGCGACTTAAGTGAGTTTGACTGTGGCCAGATACTAGGTGTGAGGAAGGCTGGTTGTTCAATCGCAACAACTGCTAAGCTGTATGGATTTCCACATCAGACTGTCACACGTACATACTAAGACTATGTGAAATAAGGCAAAACTTCCACCCAGGAGGAGAAATGTGGACATAAATGTGCAATTGACTCTTGAGCTGAGCACAGACTGTCCTGCATCATTACAAGGAATCACATGGCTTCTGTGGAGCAGATAATGTCAGAATTGAATTAGGACATGTCTAAAGCTTACGCATAAAGACACTCCATCGCACCATGGAAAAATTATGCTATGACAGTCAACGTGAATATTGTGTCTCCTTGTTGACTGCAAGGCACTGAAAGATTAGACTGCAGTTTGCAAAGGCCTATCACAACTGAAGTGCAGATGATTGGAAACACGTCATCTGGTCTGATGAATCAATGTTTCAACTCTATTACGCCAATGAGAGGGTGCAGGTGTGGTGTAAACCACACGAAGAGATGGACCCAGCTTGCCAAGTTGGGTTGTTAGGTAGGTGTATATAATGATTTATCCATTCAGTTGATACACTTATTTTCAAAAAGAGTATTTCTTATTAAGTATAAGTAGTCTTATGATACAAAGTACAAACTCAAGCACTTTTAGAAATTTTTGTACTTAATTTTATCTACTATTTATTCATTTGCTTTACCTTACAAGCCATTTCATTAACATAAACGTTGCAGAAAAACAAAATTAAATATTGCCTGTCAAAGTAGTTTATTCACTCAAATCTATTAATGAATTGGGTTGTTTTATCTCTGAGCAGCACTTTTTTTTGTACATAATGGGCTAAATGGCCAAGTCATAAAGGCTCCAAAAATTCAGAGAGGGTTGGGGAAGGGGATCTTGGCAGTTGTTCAGAGACAGATGGATGGTCTCACATCAAGATCATCCAGCATGTTCTTAACATGCACAAGGTACAGTTTTCCTGCACACTGGGGCAATAACTTAATATCATGTTCTTATGGAGGGTAGCCTTTCCCAGCAAATCAGTGCCCCTTTTTCTCACCAAAGGCAGGATGGGGGTTAGTGTAGATAAATCTCAATGTTGGCACAGTTTGGGCTCAAACCTGTGAACTGCAGATTATGTATACATTCTTCTATATGTGCTAAAAAACTATCTTTCTATATGTGCACTAAAGAGTAAAACATATCAATGATGAAATCACTTACTAAATTCATATTAACTTCAAAGGAAGACAGTACATTGGCAATTTGTTCAAATATGAGAAACCAGTTTATGCATCCTATATACATTAAAAGTTAATTTGAATTCTGTAAGCGATTGACTCATTGGCATGATTTACTTTCATTTTTAACTCTTTAGGGTGCATATAGACATTTTTAAAATTTTTTAGTTCATATAGTTTTACTTTGTAACTAAAAATCATATTTTACAAAAAAAAATTGCTCTACAGTGCATTTTAAGCTTTCATTTGACATATCACTCATAAAGATTAACCCCTGTTAAATTTCCCAGCTCCTTTTCCAGGAGGGCAGAAAGGGTGGAATTTGGCAACAAGCTTTAAATTTGAGACTGACTCCCATGAAATTTCTGTCCCCTTCTTTAGGGGGAAAGAAGGCTGGGAAAAAAACTTGAGGTAGCCTATGACAGTCCCCAAATTGCACAATTTCATTTGACACCTTACTCGTTATTCTTGGCCCTCCCATTTGAAAGATACAGTGGAAAAATTATTTTTCCATTTCCTTTTTTAAGGGGGAAGAAAGCATGTGGATAAAGTATGACATTCCCCACATCCAACCTTTTATTTGATACATAGCTCATTGCAATTGGTCAATGTGTCAGAAAGCTATGATGAAATTTATAAAAATTCTGACATGTCCATAACAAGCCAAATTCTGACATCTCCAGAAAAATTCAAAGAACTTTATATTAAAAATATTTTTTTAATTTTTAGAAAATTAAATATGTTTTTTTAATCATACAGAAAAAGTCTATCTCTGTCTTTTGCAGTTTAGTTTGTGAAATCTAGCAGTATAGTAGATCATATAAAACTGTTTTTAAAACTATAATTATACATGTTTTCTTTTAATCAATGTTAAGCTACATCTCAGTCTAAGTTCTATTAGATAATATTAGATTTAGTCAATATTATTAGATTTACAAATATTTCGATATGTCATCCTATAGACATAACAAATAATGTTGCAGCACAACTGTTTTCGAAATTTTTTTAATGTTTGACACACAGAACTGGATCATGACTCAATACGACTAAGAAATGTGATTAGAAAGGGGACAATCATTTACTAGAATTAAATCTTTTGAATGGCAAAAAAGTCTAATTTTAGACAGACTTTATGATTTGATTTTTATACAAACTCACAGGAGATAAATAAAAAATTTATTACACACATAAACAAGAGTATTTTGATAACTATGTTTATAGCTTGGTGAAAAAAAAAAAACTGACATGCAAAATTAAACATTGCTTTTGTCAAATTTTCGGAAGTAAAAATAAAGAAAATTCAGCATTGTTCAATTTTGTCCTACAGAGCAAATTTTTTTCAAAGCAAAACTATGTCTGTAAAAAAATTTGGTTGTCAGTCAAGTTTTCCCTCTTGTCTCAAAATTTTTTTCTCTATGTTGGCAACCCTGACAAATGACAAGAGAAATGATATAGGAAGATAAACAGTAACCAATCAACAACTAATGCTTAAACACTGAATAAATAATTTGTAAAAAATATTAATGCATGTGTGTTTAATATATAGTTTAATTATGCTATCCAATGGGACAATGGATAGAATGTTAAATAGGCTTATTAGAAGTACTTTCTATTGATACAACATGAGGTAAACTGTCAGGCCACAAAGACCCCAAGTCTCAGCTTAGTGCAAAAGACCTGTAGACAGATGTTAGGGCCACCATTTGAACTTCCCATCCAGCATATTCTTCAATGTGCACAGATACAGTTCTGCTACACAGAGATCCATAACTTAATAGGCCATCAGACACAAAGGCCACCAAGTGTTGCCTTTCTTACACAAGGAAGAACATAGAATAGGAAATTTCAATTATAGCAAGATTGGGGATAAATATACAAAAGTATGATATCACTTAAGCCATAAGTTTCTTGATAGGCTACACAATGAAAGCATGATACTGATATGGCAGGGGGAGGGGTGGCTCAGTCGTTAGCGCGCCAGGCTCGTAATCTGTAGCTCCCAGGTTCAAGTCCCAGCTGAATCAGAGTTGAGATTTATCTCCGCAAAATTCCCCGCCCTGCCCATGGTCAGTAGGGGACAACAATGGGCTTGAAAAGGCCACTGTCCATTGGAAGGGACGTTAAGCCGTGGCCCCTTGTGTGGAAGAGCCATACCCTATGCACATTAAAGAACACGCTGGATGACCTACGGGAGGCTACCATCTGTCTCCCAACAGCTGTTCCAGTGGGTCCCCTCCCCTAACCTTCTCTGAACCTTCGGGGTCCATGTGACCTGGCCATTTAGCCCATGGTGTGCAAAAAAGTGCCGCTCAGAGGTAAAGCAACCCTAAAACAACCCTGATATGGCAGGGAATTTATGTTGTGATCCTATAAGGGATTTGTCATTGTGTGGGTCTTGCTATGATAACTTATGCTAACTGAATACCTCGGGTTCCTGACAGACAATCTACAGAAGTGTGTGGCTGCTTAAAAGAGATTTAATTTTACTATTTAATTTTTTAAACAAGTTTTAAAAGACTGATTCATTACTAGCAAAATCAAATATTCCATTAATCAGTCACTTAATGGGGAGGGGGGGGGGAATCAGAGGACTAACAGAATTCTGTCATTTATTAATTTTTTTGTGTTTTAAATACTTTACAAGACAAAATGATGAAAGAAACAAATTTCAGTGTTATTTTTGAAATGATCAGCTGAGGCTTGTTTTATCCTTGGATGGTACATTTTTTGCACAAAATTAGCTAAATAGCCAGGTCATAAAAAGTTTAGAGTCATTTTGGTGGAAGGGGATCCACTAAATAGCTATTAGGAAACAGATGGAAGCCTAACAACTGTTCAGTGTTCCCCTTCCATCAACCTCCTGAGTCCTCAAATGTATTCTTAATATTTAAAGAATATGACTGTGCTGCACTAAGGGCTATGATTTAATGTCCCATCTGGCAGTTGACAGCCTTTCCAAGACTACTGATGTTGACCTTTTCTCATTATGGGTAGAGTAAGGCTTAGTGGAAAATAATCTTAATGCAGGAAACAGTTGGGACTCAGACCTAGGAACATCAGATTATGAGCCTGACAAGCTACTGACTGAGCACCTTTCCCCACATATACATATGTCCTTGGTTGGTCAGTTACCAAGCAACAGCAGAATTTGGTGCCTTGTATTCTCATAATGCTAAAAATATGCAAAAAAATTAATAAATAGCTCAACTATATTATGTGTATATATTAATAGATGACAAAAATACAGAATGCAATTTTTTGCAGTAATAATATTACACGATGCTTGCAAAAAATTACTTGGAGCAATCCTATTTCTCTACACTATGGATATTAGCAATCTTACATGTGTTCCAATTGGAACTTTAGCCATGAGGAATATTTAACCCTTTTGAGCTCAATTGACAATTTTTTGCCTCTCTGTTGTTGCTCTTGATAGATCAAGCAACAAATAATTATAGTTAGAATTTTACTATATCCTGGACAGGTTCTGTGTGTCATGTTGTTTTGGGTAAACACTAGTAGTTTTTGACATATCTTGGGAATTATTCTAAAGCTTTAGCTTTCCTTAGATGTCAATATATGACACCAACCTGGAGTGGTGAACTTGAACTAAATACCTGATTATTAAAGGGTTAATATTTTCTGCAACCATGTCAACCTCAGTATGATTCAGATATTATTCTGAGGCTATTTAACATATTTACATTTGAGATATTGAGGTATTTAAGTTAAAATGCCATTCATCTTTAAGTATATGCTGAAGTTCAATAACATTTAATACTGTACTTAGTGGTCACCTTTTCATTTAAATAAACACCTTAGCAAAGAAACTAACACTGAATACACCAGTTCAATGCCTAAGTTAACAAGTTTTTTATGCATTACCAAAAACAAAATCAGATACTATAATCGAAATACATGATGTTGAATGAAAATGTTACAAATAAATTATGCAGCAAAAAATGGTTAAACTCACTATATTTAGTGATCAACATGGTTGACACATGTGCACTTAAAGAATGGCACCAAATCTATGAACTGAAGTAAAGAATAATACTATTATGAGTATGTGTAAAACTGTTAGATAATATTCAGCTGCCAAATTCTAGTTAATGAGATAAGCCCTTGACAATTTGAAATATGGTCACAAAATATTTTCAGTGAATTGAAGACATGGTGACAAAGCATTAGATTACTTTAAGGCTGAGAAAACCATCTACAGACACTATAAAGCTTCAGATTAAACCAAATGTTTCATTGATGCCCACTGTTAACAAACTATGAAATATTATTTAATAAGAAACTGAAAGATATTTAATGTAAATCTACTTAATGATGCCAAACAATACAATAGTGGAATAAATTAATTTGAAAATTTAATATTCTGTTTAGCAACCCCTTTTGTAGATAAATAGAAATAACTCTCAACCAAATCAGTTAACAACATTTCATGTTAAATTATGTCTGTAAATTTAAACCTGACATCTAAAAACACAACAATAATTAAATATTGTGTTATTATTAAATATACTAAATAAGAAGTTCACTAAAAATACTGTACAATATATTTAAATCAATAACAATACATTTTATTAGGTCCCAAACATAAAAGTCTTCTGCAGTATACATATTTACTTGTTCTAGTACACATACAGTGCGAGTTATAACCTATCAATGTGCCATCAACACAACATTGTAACATTGTATATATTGCAGGAGTATCCCATTATTTTTTTGAGATTATTCTCTCAAGGCTATTTATCACAATAATTCTTTTATGAACTTAGTGTCAATCATCCTTGTATACAAGATGCTCTCTACAATATTTGTTATTACACTATTACTTACAACTAAATAAGTAGGATATTTTTGATGGCTAGGATAAATTACCTTTTCTTCTTCGTGTATTTCCAGATATACAAGCCAAATATTTTATTCTGCAATAGTATTGTATATTGACAGTTTTTAACAGCAATGCAACATCACTACATAATATATATATTGGTGCTGACATTCATGTTCATTATAAGACTGTATGTTCAAGTTCTAACAAGACTACCAATGGTTTACATTTTATCAAATATTAACCATACATTTTAAGTACTTTAAACATAATGTACAGTGCTCTTAGTGAATGAATATCATGTTCCTAGAATTTAAAAAATTGGCTTTTTCTCCCTTTCATATGCTGAAGCATATAGGTCATCTAAATCAGCATTTAAAATTATTGTTTAAAATGCAGAGCATAAATTTTTGAACCATTAGCTTTACTAGACATGTTTACTGCTAGACAGCTCGATGCTATATCACATTTTTCTTATAGATGTAAACACATAAATATATTATAGTAAAATGATTTTTCTACTGTTACCTATCATTTTTTGTGATATGACACAAAAATAAAGTTACAGGGGTTGCCTAAATACAATAAAATTTTGGTAGTCTGGCATCATCGGAACTTGAGTGGTGCTGGATTTTGGATATTCCAGATTATTAGATGATACTTCTAAAATAGCTCAAAACATTTCAAGATATGTTTACTTCCCATTTTTATATGTTATACAATATTAAAATAACTGTAAAGAAGGTAATTAAAATATACAAAAAATAAATAACAGATAAAGCAGTGGCATTTGAAAGCACAGAAAATGGCAAATTGACAACAGACTAATTCAGAAAGCTCTCTGGCCTGCCAGGTGCCAAATTATCAGGAGTTCTGAACTTTAAGATGCTGGCCTATTGAACTTTATTGTAACTGAATGCTATCACTTAAAACAGAAAATTAAATGTAAAATATAAATGGTAATGAAAAAATAATCAAGTTATTAGGATTTAATGATACTTATACAACACCACCTTTGCAAACAATGTAAATTATTCATAAGCTGCCTGCAATAAAATTAAATTTCTGAAAATGGGATAATTGTAAAAGTTTGAAGAAAACATATTTCATATGCATCTGCAATATGACAACTTGGCACTTTTTATAAATATACCAGTTTTCAACTGAAAAAGTAAATAGCAAATACATTGTAATATTTCAACCTAAAATTAACACATAAAATGCATCAGAAAAAAAGTGTTCAACTAATTTGTGCTTTGAACTTCCTATAAAATATAAAAATATAACGCACATATTTGAAGTATTAGGTAATAAAAAAGGTTTAACTGAATAAAACTTGGCTTTCTAGTCAATTTTTAAATATAAAATCAACTGGAATTGCTTTGAATTTGCTGAATGACTCACTGGCTTATTCAAAATAGCAAATGTGCAGTTACAGAATTAATAATGTTTAAAAAATTAAAATCACTTTTTCAATGATAACAATATTAGTAAAAAATTACTGAAAGTACATACATCTGTTTTTTTTTTCTATGAATAAATTGTGCTTTTGAACATTACAGGAATGTCCAAAGGCAGGTGACATATAATTTGTATTCACTGTTATATAATATTAGATACAACACAAAAATTTCTATATTTTTATTTTATAACAAATATGTAATGGCACAAAGGAACTAGTCCTTCAAATAAAATACAACTGAAAACTAATCCATTTGTTGTTAATAAAAAAATTTGTATCTGTACTATGCCTTAAGAATAAATTATTTCATGCAATCACAAAATTAAGAAAAAATAACTGTGTAGTAAATGACATATTTTTGAAACTGGCCTCAAAGACAATAAATTTTAATACAAATGATATGAATTTTAGCCAAATGTTTGGCATTCTCGTGTAATTTATAATGAAATGTTACTCTATTAGATATTTTAACATATTTTTTATACAAGTCAGATCCATAAACCTACAGTTACAAAGTAATGGAACTATTACATATAGTTAATACTGCTTCTAACTGTTATCACCACATTCAATTAAGGCATCACTAGAAAGTCACTTTAAAATTTTGGCACCAGCACCTATTTGTTTCGTATATAAAATGTCTATATACTGTACATTGCTTTAAAGGTGCTTCAATCTTTCATTAATAAATGGCCTTTTCATTAATAAGGAAAAATGTCACTTAAACATGCTTGTTATACTTTCTAGAGTACTTCTGATCTCTTCAAAATGTGGACGCCTATCAGGATCATAATCCCAGCATCTGAGCATCAATTCATAAACATACTCGGGAGTATTCTCAGGAGAAGGAAGCCTATAACCTATAAAAATACAAATTACTAAAAATCCATTCACATGATTATCCAGTATATTGAAAGTATAATAAAATAGCTTTGCTCTAAACAGTAATATTTGTTTAGTATTTTAACTTGTCTATTAAATGGAACTTTTTATTTATTTTCTAAACAATTATTACATTGTATACTGATAGATTTTAACAGTGCTTCAAGACTGCCAATGGCTTATATCCTTAATAAATAAATTCATTAGTACTAAATGAATACTATATTGACATTTGAAATCAGTCTTTTTACTTGCTAATCTAACTATCTTAAAATATTAACAGACTATCATAGGTAAGTTAATATTTTAAGATAGCGTTACATACAAAAGGTTTGCTAGTAAACTATGAAAACATTTTTTAATTTTATTCTTTATAAACAAAATAGTAAATGCTATTTCACTAATATGCATAATAATAATAATAAAATAAATAAATATCCCCTAAAGCAGCTGCTTGCCACAGAGGTCTGACAGGAACCTGTCAGTTTATACACCATAGTAGAAGGTCTGTGAGAATGGTGGGACCTCACAGGAAAACAACACAAACATCCATGCCTTACCCATGGTTTAAACTCAGGTCCCTTAGATCAGTAGCCAAGTGTGCTAACCACTCAGGATAAAACCTACACATACTAAAACAGGTAAAATATTTTGCATTTGTCAAAAAATTAACACTGCAAACTTTCAAAGCATGCAGAAAAAAATGACCTATATCCAGCATCAATAGTAGTAAAAATATAACTAACTTAATGTCCAAAAATAGGCACTTGTATTGTTTTATCCCTCATGTAGCCAATTTTGGAGTCACATTAATTGTACTGCATAATAGCAATTATGAATAACAATAATGGCCGCAGTATCAAGAGTAGATAAACGACTTTGCCACACAAGCTTAGTATATCATTTTGATTTATTGTTACAATTCACAACTATAAAAAGCTGGGCATCACCATTTATAGCTATAACATTAGTAATGGCACATCAGAGCACAAGTTTAATAGCATAGGTCAATGTTATAAAGGATGCAGTTTCAAAAATTGTTTTTGTTATGAAGATTGCAGCTTTCTGTCTTGTTACATAGGCACTCATCTGCATAAGAACTTATAATGAAATAACTACTCAGTTTTCTAAATCACAATTACAGTTACATTTCACATTTGTGTAAAGTGCCCTCAAAATTGCTTTCACATGGCATTCAAAAAACACTAATTCATTTAAGAGTATAATTTACATATATACATACACACTGAAGAGTCAAAACATTATGACCACCTGCCTAATATGATGTTGGTCTTCCACGTGCTGCCAAAACAGCTCTTACCCAGCAAGGCATGAACACTATGAGATATCTAAAGGTGTCTTGTAGTATCTGGTACCAAAATGTTACCAGCAGATCCTTTAACTTTTGTAAGTTACATGGTTGAGCTGTCGCAGATCGGATATGCTGTTCGAACACAAACCACAGATGCTCGATTGAATTGATGTCTGGGGAATTTGGAGACCAGGGCAATATCTGGAAGTCTTCCTCATGTTCCATGAACCATTCTCGAACAATCCAGGCAGTGTGGCATAGCACATTATCATGCTGAAAGAAGGCACTATTAGAGGGATATACGGTTGCCATGAAAGGATGTACCTGGTATGCAATGATGTTTAGGTAGGTGGTAGACATCATAGTTTCCTGCACATGAATGACTGGACCCAGGGTTCACAGCAGAACATTGCCCAAAGCATTACACTTCCTCCACTAGCTGGTTTTCATCCCATGGTGCATCCTGGTGCCAACACTTCCCCAGGTAAACAATGCACATGTACCCAGTCCACATAGTGCAACTGAAAATGAGATTCATCGGACCAGATAACATTCATCCAATCATTCAAGGTCCAATTTTAATGCTCGCATGCCCATTGTATGCACTTTCAACAGTGAACCGAGGTTAGCATGGGCACTTGAAATGACCTGTAGCTATGCAGCCCATTTTCAGCAAGGTTCGATATATCATGTGTTGTGACACATTAGTGCCATCACCAGCATTCAAATTACGGGTTAGTTGTGCCACAGTATCCATTCTGTTGGCTCATATCATACAGGATAGCCTTTACTCACCTCCAGCATCGATGAGGCATGGTTGGCCAACACCTTGCCGGCGATAGTAATTTTTCCCTCCTCAGACCCTTTTTGAAAGTACTAACCATGGCTGACTATGAGCACCACACAAGCCTTGCCATCTTGGAAATGCTCTGACCCAGTTGTCTGGCCATTACAATTTGGCCTTTGTCAAACTCACTTAAGTCTGCTGTCTTTCCCATCTGAAGAACAAGAATAACACTGATTAACAGAGCTTAGTATCAGGTGTTATTTATACCATTTCATGACCTTCACATGCACTGCCGTTTACCTGCAGTTGCTTCAATTTGCATAAAGATGAGCTGGTACTAATGTTTTGGCTCTTCATTTTATTATCAATTTATTTTTTTATCTTCATTTTATATATATACAGGGCTGGAGGAACTTAATACAGTATTTGGGATATGCCTTGTTGATGTTACAGAACACAACATGCACACTTTGTGAGACTGCAGAAGTCCTCATGTAATTGTGGTTTGTTTTCTACCATGATATGAATGTTTAAATGCAAAACATGCTTTGTATGGCCAGTATTAGATGTGAGCCTAAAGATCACATATAAATTGTTTTATTTGTGTGTTAAGAAAATATGTGTTGCATTTCTTCAAGCAAGTATAATCAAATCTGTAATTGTTAAGTGTTTCCCATATTATCCACTGATTCTAATCAATGTATCCATATTCAATTTCGTTAAAATAAAAACTACATAACTGATAATTCAGTTGATTTTTTTCCATTAACCTACTAATGCATGGCCTGAAACCACAGACCAAGCAATTTTTTTCATTGTGCTGTCAAAAGATTTAAAACTTTTTTTTTGCCAAATAACTAATGAACAGAAATATGTCATGTTACATACCAAATTAAACTTGATTTAATTCTGAATTTTATTAAAATATTTAATATAAATGAAACGTTTTTAATTTTAATAGGAAATTTCAGAATAATAGAGTAAAAAAAATCTGGCAAAACAAATAAAAATTCATTAAAAGCAACAACAAATGGACCAAAATAATTATAATACATATGAAAAGAAAGGAAACTTCTTTCTAAATACAAGGAAAATAATTTTTTATTTATTGAAAAAATTTTGAATACTGAAATTTATATATAAAATATTTGAATATTGAAAAAATTTAAAATGCTGAAAAATTGCTCTTTTCTCTAATTTTTTCCTCACTGATATACTTTAAGAGACCTTTTATCAGACCTTTTATCAACTCTGCTCATCCAAATAAAAAAAAGAACTTCTGAATTTTTTTCCCAAATAACCAATCAACAGAAATAAGTCATGTTACATACCAAATTAAACAATATGTAATATTAAATTTTATGAAAACACAATATTAAATAAATCTGCAAACATATTAATTTTAATAAGACTTTTTTAGAATGAAACTGTGAAAAAAAAACTCTGTTATGCAATTAAGGCTTAAATTTGGGAAACCTCATGAATAAAAAGAGTAAAATTATATCTCAGTGGAAAAGAAATTTCTTTCTGAATAATAAAATAAAAACGTTTTTCTAAAACAGGACTGCTATTATTTGTTTAAAATTTTATTTCACTGTAATGCTTTGGTCTGAAAATGGTAGCTAGGTAGTCACTGGAAGGAGAGCTATGCACCAATCCCCTGTGATGATGCATAGAACCAGCCAGGCCTAGCACCTAATGTCCGACCCCGCCTTCTCGTGGTGCGGACCGTTAGTAACTTTCAAAAGAGATACTCTCTTGTGGAAGTGAACGGAAGGGGAGGGCTGCCAGATTAGTGTGGCCTATTGATCTGGACAACTATGGCTACTTTTCTTTTTTTTCTACCCTGCTGAGGAGTGGTCAACCACACAGGGTCCTGGTGCTGACCATATAAACCTACTGGACTGGACAGATATATGGCTCTGAGCTTGATTATGGATCCTGATTTTGCTGCACTGGTGGGCTTCTGTGGAGGGAAAATCTTCCGCTGTGTTTTCTGTTTGTTTGTGGGTTGACAACCCCAAGTGAATAGATTCACAGGATATGTTTATCAGCTGGTGGATAATCCTGAGCAGAAGTCATCGCACCTGAACTCTTTGCTTCTATTGGCATCGTCAAATTCTACATTGGAGGAAGTCTTCCAGTGTAGATGGCTTCAGCCTTTAGTAGTGGGGGAACGGGTCTTTGATCCATGTCTGCGATTAGGGGGCTGTTTGATATTGTCGGCATTCCCTCTCTCAATAAACATAGTTTCTTTAAACATCCCACTAACCATTTTCTCTCCATAGGTAGTTGGAATGTGAGGACTCTGCACAGAGCTTTTTCTCTTGATGTCCTCACACAAGAATTCCACCATTATAATTTAGATATTCTCGACTTGCAAGAGACCAGATGGACAGATAAAGGTCAGATTCTTAAAAATAATCTTAAATTTCTCTTTTCAGGGAGGGACAACAATAAGCATCAGCAAGGCGTGGGTCTGCTTCTCAGCAGACACGCTAGCGATGCTCTTCTAGGATATGAGTGCATTAATGAAAGGTTTCTTACAGCAAAATTTCAGACAAGCGTTAAAGACTTGAATGTTATCTGCTGTTATGCCCCCACTGAGGATGCCGATGAGGATGAGAAGGATAGGTTTTATGAACAACTTCAGGATATTTTGAATTCTGTCAAGAAAGGAGATATTACCCTTGTTCTTGGTGACTTCAATGCCAAAGTTGGTACTGACTCTGCCCTTTGGGGAGGAGTAATAGGCCCTTTTGGTATTGGTAGCTGCAATGGCAATGGGCAACGTCTCCTACAGGTAAGTAAACTCAATGGATTCAGAATAACTAACACTTATTACAAACACCGCGACATACATAAGTACACATGGGTTTCACCTGATGGGCTGCATAAGAATATGATTGATTACATATTAATTAACAGCAAATGGGCTAGTTCTGTTAGGAATACCAGGGCATATAGGGGAGCTGAAATTGGATCTGACCATTACCTTGTTAAAAGTGTCTTGCAACTTAAACTTAAAAAGTGTTGTGCTAGGGTTAAAAAATTTGCTTTTAATACTGAAGCTCTGAAAGATCCAGTTATAGCCAAAGCTTACCATGATAGGTTACTTAGTCATTATGACAGTCATGGTTTGCTTACTACTGAAGTTGAGGAAGAATGGGATCATTTTAAACAGGCTTTTTTGAACACTAACAGTACTCTTTTAGGAAAAAAGGAGCAGAATTATCTGAGTGATAAGGAACTTGAGCTTATTTCGGAAAGAAAGAACTGCAGGAATGTCCTTAATCAATACCCTACTAGTCCTAATAGAAAGCATTACAGAGACCTTAATAAACTTGTAAAGGATCAGTTAGCTGCTGATAAGAATCTTTGGCTTGATGGTTTGGCTGACAAAGCCGAGGAAGCAGTTAGACAGCACAACAGCAGAGAGCTGTACCAGATAGTTAATGTTTTGTGTGGTAGAAAACAGACAGGCATACAAGGATTGAAGGATAAACAAGGTAAGGTTATAGAAGGGGAGGATTCTGTCATGGCTAGGTGGGCTGAGCATTTCAGTGATGTTCTAAACAATGTAGTTAGTTCTACTCCCATTGTTTGCAATGATGATAGATGCATTGGTGGCTTTAATGTTGGACCTATAACACAATCTGAAGTTATTTTGGCTGTTTCTAAACTTAAACTTCATAAATCCCCAGGGGTATATGAAATTACTACAGAAATGCTTAGAGCTGGGAATGTTTCGGTTACCACTTGGATGACTGAAATTCTGAATATCTTTTATGATAAAGGCATGGTTCCTAAGGATTTTACCAGAGCTATTGTTATCCCTATTTTCAAAAAAGGTGATCGCAGTTCTTGTGATAACTATAGGGGTATCAGCCTACTCTCTGTTCCAGGGAAAGTTCTTTCCATGATTGTGCTTAATAGAATTAAGGATCTGGTTGACAGTCAATTGTGTGATGAGCAATGTGGATTCAGAAGTAGTAGGGGATGTGTGGATCAGATATTTTCACTTAGGCAGATTCTTGAGAAATGTTTAGAGTTTCAGAAACCTTTGGTTGCTAGCTTTGTCGATTTCAAAAAGGCTTTCGACTCTGTTGATCATCATAATTTGTGGTTGATGGTGAGATCATATGGTATACCAGACAAGTTAGTTAACATTATGAAAGCTCTCTATAATAACACTGAGTCGTGTGTGAGAGTTGGTAAGGCTTGTAGCAATTAGTTTAGCATTACTTCTGGTGTTCGACAAGGGTGCATTTTGTCTCCTTTTCTCTTTAGCTTGGTTATTGATTATGTTATGTGAAATTCACTTCAAGGGAAAGATTTTGGCCTTAAATGGGCTGGAGATACGAAAATTTCTGATTTAGATTATGCTGATGATTTAGCCATTTTGGCAAATGATGTTGATGAGATGAACTCTTTCATTCGAGCTGTTGATGAGACTGGTAGTAGAGTAGGTTTGGTTATAAACAGAGAGAAAACTAAAGTGATGAAAATTGGTCAGGCAGACTGTGATTCAGTTAATCTGAATGGTTGCAGTCTTGAGCAGGTGTCACAGTTTAATTATCTTGGGAGCTATGTAACAGATAATGGTGATGTGCGGCATGAGATTAACAGACGAATAGGGATTGCTGCCGGGACTTTTAAGAACCTATGGAGAGTGTGGAGAAATAGGTGTATACACCTAAAGACTAAAATTAGACTGTATAATAGTTTGGTTCTTTCTAGGGTTAGTTATGGTAGTGAAACTTGGACACTTTGTAAACAAGATAACAGGAAACTAGATGCTTTTGATTCCAGATGCTTACGCAGTATCTTGGCCATTAGGTGGTTCAACTCTGTAACTAATGGTGAGATTAGGCAAAGGAATTTGCAACCTCCTTTAAGCAGCATATTGTGCAGAGAGAGACTCCGTTGGTTTGGCCATGTTGCCCGTATGAATAATTATAGATTGGCGAATAGGGTTACAAACAGTGTGCCTAAAGGCCTCAGAAAGAAGGGGAGACCTAGGATGCGGTGGGCAGACAATGTCAAACAGGATCTTCTTAGAATTGGTGTGCAGTGGCCAGATGCAGTAGATGTAGCTCAGGATAGACTTGAGAACTAAATTGCATGGTCTGGTTGGACCTCCGTAGCCCATGGCTGCTTGAGGATGATGATGATGATGATGTAATGCTTTAAAACATGAGGCAGAATTTCACAAGATGTTTTTGCACTATTCCAATTCATGGGATTTTAAAAATAACCTAAAATCCTCTGTCATTGAGCAATAAAATTTTAAAGTTTATCCTTAAAACTATTTGCATATTAAAATATTTTAGGAGAAAACTCAGAAGCTTTTTGGAGCAAGGACAGTGCTCCATCTTCAGTGAAGTGAGATGAGGAACAGTTAATTGATGAAGCAAATGAGGATATGTTTATGATTAGAAATTGGTTCTTAAATAATAAATTATTTATCACCATTGAAAAAACGAAATATATATTTTTTAGATTGAGAGGGCAACCACAAAGACTAGTAAGAAGAAAATATTTTTCATGATAAGAGTTGTACTGGAAATAAATATACACCTATCCCTCGATTTACACGGTACTCAGTTCACACAATTTTGGCTTTGCACGGTCAAAAAATGCAACCAGTTTCGATTTACACGGTACTGACTGAGACGTACATAGAAAGGAAATCTCAGTCAGTACTGTGTAAATCGAAACTGGTAGCATTTTTTGACCGTGCAAAGCCAAAATTGTGTGAACTGAGTACCGTGTAAATCGAGGGATAGGTGTAATATGTAAGGCAATTGAGGGTGTTGATGAACAGATACCTGAGATTGACTGAAATTTTAATTGACTGAAAAATTAAATTGGCTGAGCCATGTATCTCAGGTTATTAAATGTATTAATGCAAAAATTCTAAGTATATATTTTATTCAAATTTTTCTAGATTTATCGGTTTTAAAAATGATATATCATTAATGGATTATGTCATACCTGACTTACGAATTACATCCTGGGGTGGTACTTATTCAAGTCATATAAAATCTATTGTTCAGGTACAAAATCATGTTATAAAATGTATTGCCAAAAAAAGAAAATATGACAGCACTAAAAATATTAATAAAGCTTTCAATATGTTACCCATAAAAAAATTGTATGTATTCAGAATCCTATTGCACTTGTTTAAAAACTGGGATAAAATTTTTTTAGTAACATCAATTTATGAAAGTAGAAAGAGCAAACACCCAAATATTCTATTTCTAAGCCTATAAAAACTCTCATTTAGAAGCATTTTGCCTACAGAGCCCCTGAAATATTCAACAAAATGCCAGAATGTATTAAAACTGAAAGAAATTTTCATAAATTTAGGAATAAAAAAGAACTTGGTTGCATAATATACATGATATTGAAGTTTTACTGTTACCTCTGTTGTATATTTTTCTATTACTTGTTTAGATTGTATATAGATTACTCAGTAGAGTAATAGCACTTCAGAAAACACTTGTGCCATTTACATAATACATGCATTTTCTTATCCACAGGCGAGTTTGCAAATCTTGTTGTTTCCAACTATGAAATGTAAATTAAAAGTGCTTCTAGACACTTTTATCTGGAAATAAATTGATTGGTTGACTATATGGCAACATTAGGGCTGTTTAGAGCTTCTTTCCACATGTCATGAAGGGTGATTCCAGTGTCTCGGTTGCGGGTTGGGACAGGCGAGGTCATTATTTCAATAATCTCGCAGACTATAGTTCCATGGAAAGTGGATGCACATTCCAGCAGTGTGGCGTGCTCCCAGTTTATGGTTGCCTCGTGCTAGCTTGGTAGTAGTACAGCATGCAGCAACCACAGACTGAGAGCATACCACACTGGTTGGGTTGTTTCACCTCTGAGCGGCACTTTTTTGCACACCGTGGGCTAAATGGCCAGGTAACATGGACCCCGAAGGCTCAGAGAAGGTTGGAGGAGGGGACCCACTGGAACAGCTGTTGGGAGACAGATGGTAGCCTCCTGTCAAGGCAATCCAGCATGTTAGGGGTATGGCTCTCTCCCACACACAGAACCACGGCTTAACGTCCCATCCAAAGGATGGCAGCCATTCCAAGTCCATCGGTGTCCCCTACTAACCGTGGGCAGGACGGGAAATTTTGCGGAGATAAACCTCAATGCTGACCCAGCTGGGACTCGAACCTGGAAACTACAGATTACTACCTGGCATGCTACCGACTGAGCCACCCCCGCCCCAACGAATTTTTGAGATACAGATCTATGAATAATTAGATTGAGAAGAATCTAAATTAACCTATTCTTCTGCAAAGTTTTCTTAGATGATAATTGGCCCCTTCTTGAAGTATTTGTCCAAAATTTTGTAGTATAATTTGGTATATGGGTTTTTTACAGCATACTGATCATTAATTATAAAAAAAAATAATAAATACCCCCTCAAGCAGCTGCTTGCCACAGAGGTCTGACAGGAGCCTGTCAGTTTATATGCCACAGTAGGAGATCTGAGAGGATGGCAGGACCTCAGCAGAAAAACGACACACACATCCATGCCTAATCCGGGACTAGAACCCAAGTTGCTTTTCTCAAATTATCGATTGGATACTTGAAGGATTCTTGAAGAATAATCTTCTTAAAATGAGTTGAAAATGTATTCAATAAGTTCATCTGTATCGTCTGCTGCATCTCTTTCCCATATTTTTTGTCTGATTTTTACTTGTTTCTTTTATTTCTGCTGCTGTCATGATATTTTCATTTTCTGAGTCATTTTCTTTTCCTTCTCCTATTTTTCTGTAATGTTTTTGTGTCAATTATTTTCTTGCTTTTGGATTTTTTCCTTTGTGACTTTATCATTTGTCCTTTTTTTCCTTGATGTTGCTATTTGTAGAGTTATGGGCAGGTGTGGAGTTGGATTGCATAGCTTCCATCCAGAGTTTCTCTTCATCTTGGAGTTGGATGGTTTGTGGAGTGAAGGAGATTTCGCTATTTTCCATCTCATTAACCTTTTATAGTTTGGTGGATTTCTTTTTATTCAGTCCCTTTGCTATCATTTTAGCAAAGGTTGTTGGTTCAGTGTACTTTTTTTACCTCCAGTTTTGGTTGAAAGTGGGCATTGGGCTACAAAATGTCCTGGTTTTCTGCACCGTTTACAGCCTAATGATTTCGGTTGTTTTGGGTTGTTTTACCTCTGAACGGCACTTTTTTGCACACCATGGGCTAAATGGCCAGGTCACATGAACCCCGAAGGCTCAGAGAAGGTTGGGTGAGGGGACCCACTGGAACAGCTGTTGGGAGACAGATGGTAGCCTCCCATCAAGGCCATCCAGCGTGTTCTTTAACGTGCACAGGGTATGTCTCTCCCACACACGGGGCCACGGCTTAACGTCCCATCCGACGGACGGCGGCCTTTCCAAGCCCATCAGTGTCCCCTACTGACCGTGGGTAGGGTGGGGAATTTTACAGTCTAATGACTCCCTTGTATTCAATAGTAACAAAGTATGTATTAATGTGAAGAAAATTAGGAATTTCTCATTTTATTTTGACGTGGCAGATCCTGGTTCCTGTCTTGCTTTCTTTTAATTCTGGGATGGTGTGCATTTCATCTTCAATGCTTAGTATTTCTTCATATTGTTGTAGAGTTTTTTCAACTTCTTCATTATTGATGAAAAATGGGAGTTTGGACACTAGAACCTTCTTAAAGGTGCCAGACTTGTAGGAGGTCATATTTTCTTTCATCTTGCATCATTTGTTCTTCTTTCCATTTGAGAATTTTTTCTGCAGCTTCTCTGTTTTTCATTAGAATAATTGTTAAATTCTTGTTTATGATTTGTGCAATTTCAACTGTTCCTAGTCCACTGATGTTGATGATATCTTTCATCAGTTCAAGGAAAGCCGTTCCATTGTGAAATATTTTGAAGACATTTTGTAGATTTGTGTCCTGCATGTTTCCTCTTTGCCTTCCCTAATCTATAAGATTTAGTTCTGAAAAGAACTGTTTCTAAAATTTAAGTTTAAAATCTAGGCTAACCTGTGCTACTTTAAACACTTTCTACTTTGTAGTACCTATTAAATGTAATATTGAGTTTATTTATAAAATTATAACTGTTTATTGCATACTGTATTTGGAATACCGCAGACAAGCTTTTTAGCTTCATGGGACTTAATTTTATACTTAAAAAGTTATGGAAAACAAAGGAAATTATGAATTAAAAACAATAATAATAAGTTTAAAGCAGAAAAGGGAGAGTAAAATAAGAAATAAATATAAAAATAGAACTACTTACTTGGTAATTGTTTCCAAAATCCTGATTTAAAAATAAAATATTTGGTTACTTTTCATGAGCATTTCAAAATTTGGTGGACCAATGAGTTGGTAATAATTCAGGTCAAACATGTGAGTTTAAATCAAGGAGGTTGCTTCAACATGGAGTACCATAAACAAACAAAACAGCAAAGCTGTATATAGCATCTAAAGTAGTAGTCTCAAACTCATTCTCTTCAAAGAGACACTTTAGACATCTTTGGTTGGTTGGAGGGGCATTTAAGATTAACACCTTAAGAGGAAAAGGAAAATTTTTACATGAGGTGAATTGTTTTTGAGCAGTATATCAACTAGTTATGAGCTTATCTTTTTTTTGAAAATTGAAACTCTTGTCCATTTATTTGGTTTCTAGCCTTGTTAATATTCAGATATTGCATGTTTCTTTCTTTCATTGAAGTCATTGCTAAGATATTTTTAAATCTTCCACTGTAATGCTTGTCAGATTTCCACAATCAGGAGCATAGGCACTAGTCAGCATTACTACAGCAAATGAAACCTCAATTCAAAAAAACAGTTTAAACTCCCATTTGAAATTTATATATACATATTTTATAAAAGTATATAATTCAAGCTTGATAAATAATGCTTACCTTTTCCATCTGATGTATATTTTATTAAGATACAATATAAATAATTTTTCCAGCAATCTGATCACCATTCTTTAGATCAGTGGTGCATGAAATAGGCCACACAGACATATGCACAAATATACACTAAAAGAACTACACACTCACCCAATAACTTGTAGGTCCAGCTTTCGCTCTCACAACAGCAACAACATACTGTGGCATAGACTTTACCAGATATTGGAAATGTCCTGGAAGTATTGTGGCCCATGATTCCAGGATAGACATCCGTAACGCACTGAGAGTTGACAGTGGTGGATTTCGGGCTTGAATGCATTGCTCCACTTCGTCCCGCAGATGCTCAAGAGAGTTCAAATCTGGAGAGTGAGAAGGATATTCAAGGGTTGTGAACTCATTGGCACCTCCAACCAGTCTTTTGCTAAACAGGAGCAATGAGACAGGTTATCAGTCTTGATGAAAGAAGGCATCCTGCAGTGGGAAATGGATAGCCATGAATGGGTGTAGTTGGTCAGCGAGTATGTCAACATAGTCTTGTGCAGTGATGGTGATCTCAATAGGTACAAAGGGGCCCCAAAGATGGCCTACGAAAACACATCCTAGGATATTACACCACCTCCATTGGCCTGTAACACCCTGACTTGATAGTTAGGGCCCATGGCCTTGTGTGGTCTATACCACAAACACAACCTACCATTGGCATGTTGTAGTTGAAACCTCAATTCATCAGACCAACCTACCAGTTTCCAGTCATCAATGGGCTATTGGCAATGTTCGTTCACCCATTGCAGCCTCATAGCCAGGTGATATACTGTTATCAAGGGTATTCAATGTGGGTGTTGGTTGCCATAGTCCATTTGTGCCAACATACATCTAATGGTCTTTGCACAAACTTTCATATCTGCTCTGTCATTGAACGCAGCCATTATCATCTGCACTGTGGCCCTCCATTCTGATATGGGAGAGGTGGCACTCACCTCGAACATCAACAGCCCAGTTACAGCCACAATTTACTTACACTGTAGGTTCTGCTAGTTTTTATGTAGTCCTGGTACACATGCAACAGTCACATGCAGAAATCTCAGATGTTCTGCAATCACATATATGGTGCACCTCATCATCCTCACATTGGCTATCTGTCTACGATCAAATTTTCTCAGGTTGCCATGTTTACCCATCGTAACAGTCACATGTACACTACATAGCAGATAGGTGTGTGACCAATCTATAGCCTATAAGGGGTTTCAGCAGGTCACATTATTGGGCAGAGTAGGACAGGTCAGTGGATAGGTGCAGTGTGTATAATAAATTGTGCTTTCAATGTAATACTAGAAATAGAGAAGGCAGTTGGTGATTACTTGAAGCTAAAGGATTTAAATTAAATCATACTGTACTTATCACGTAAAACTCATAGTGATTTATTACAGTTTAAAATCTGATGAATAAAATGGATTTAATAGAGGTCATACACAAACAACATCAGAACACATCATAAGTAACATGTTTTTCATGAGATATACTTTCATGAGATATACTCAGAAAATAATTAAGACCACCTCTGGTTTAAAGGTATATTGTAAAATATATTGTAGTAAATCAACTTTACATCTGTAACTCACTTAATATTTACACCTTATATCTTTGATAATATAATGACTATTATGCATGCATTTTTAATACTAGTAAATAGTGTTATACATAACTATTTTATACTGTTGAAGTTACTTATAAATACACTAAGTATGATATATCTTATAGACACATATTTTAAATAAAGGAGTCTTTTTTGTAGTAGTATCATGTTCTTAGAAAATGTTAAAATTTATTACCTGAATCAATCATTTCTCTAGCTTTGCTATTAGACCAACCAGAATACGGTGTGTTGCCTAATGAGAATATTTCCCACATAAGGACACCATAGCTCCATACATCACATAAGCTTGTATATCTTCCTATTATGCAAAACATATAAGCCACTCAGTTATGTTGTTTTACATACAGGTTTATTAAAAATATACAACATAAGCAAATCTTATATGCTGATTTCAAAGAAAATAAAAATTTTAATTATTAGTTAACATGGTGTACAGAGCAAAATACTAAAATACTGCATAAGCACTGTTAAAAATTAAGTACAAATGATCAAGTTAAGAAACAATTTTAATGGTGACAACAGATGCACAATTTACCATTGATAACATCACTCAAATTCTTTTGTTTATGGCTGTGCTATGAAAATTACTGCTGCATGTACAAAAGACCCACACAAAATGCAGCCAGCAGAAAATTTTGTGTTGACCTGCAGAACAATCTTTACATTTGATGTATTAAATTTATACCCCCATTACATTCAGACAATTAGTTCAGAAGTATGAATCATGATGAATGAGTTGCTCCAATACCTGGCCTACCATGTTTAACAGACTTGTATGTGATGCTGAACTCTCCAAGATAGTGACCAATCATTTCAGGTCTAATTTCAACTTAGTTGAAAGTCTTCCCCTTGTATACTCCAACAATGGAACCAACCATTTCGTGGACAACTATCATGTCTCTCAGACGAGTTTTAACAACTTCTGGCTTTTCAAAAAGTCCAGTTTCCTTTTTTGCTTTTCTCAATTTCTTTATAAGAGCTATAGGTTTTCACTTTAATCCCCTTGAAATTTCCACCTTGCATGACAATGCAATAACTCCATTAGTTGGGTGTTTGACATGTCTATCCAACAACTGATCAGGTCAACACCATGAAAGGTATATTTCCGGAAGGTTTTTTTCTTCTTCAGAGCTTCTTGTTGCTGTTCCTCTTCTATTTCTTCCCATTATAATAATATATTGTAAAATGGTTCACCAATGATTTTTGAAACTTAAAATTGAAAATAATTAAAATTTCTCAAGGAGGTGAAGAAAATTTTGTTTAGCTATTTAAAACACACTATTAAGTTTTCAAGTATATATGTGTTACTGTTGAAGTGTGAAATCCATCATTTCATGAATAAATATTTTATAAATAGAAAGGAACAGTAAAGTTTGAAAAAAGTTGTGAAGTTTTGAAATGGAGGACCATTCAACACTAACTAGTTATTCCATAGAAAAACCAACTCCAGTTAATGCATATGATGTTTTAATGATTCTATGTTTTACATGTGAAATGTCAACTGAGAGTTGCATTTGCATCCTACCTGCCATCATACTTGTTTTTGTATTCCAGTTTGGCTGTCAGTAGAATATGATCTACTGACTTGTATGTGTTGCAGTAAGCATTCTAATATCTTTTTTTTTATTGGTGACAAAGTTCTTAAAGATGAATTATCCATCTGCTCTGTAACCACCTCTTGGAGTACAGAAATTGGTCATGGATTTTGGAAAAGATCATGTAAAGGTAATACATATCAAAAAAATATAGCTGTGTAAATAAAAGCAAATTTATGTAAATCCAAATGCCACATGAGCAAATCACATTATGACAGTTTGATTATATAACTCATTTACTGATTTATTGGTTTAATAATTTCAAATTTCTATTTAAATAAATCATGAGTCTGATTTTATCATTTGTGTGAATTCAGCATAAACTGGCTTGATACTTTACTTCCAGGAATATGCAAATATTTCATTTATAATTAGTTTGATGTACATAATTAAAAGGACCTTCTTGCTCAGAAAATAATTAAAAATAACTTAAAATTCTCTGTTGTTGAGCAATAAAATTTTAAAGTTTATCCTTCAAACTATTTGCATGTTGAAAGTTTTTAGGAGAACTCAGAAGCTTTTCAGAGCAATGATAGTGCTCCATCTTCAGTGAAGTGACACTGTGTCACTTCACTATGTGTCACTTCACTGAAGACGGAGCTCTGTCATTGCTCCGAAAAGCATCTGAGTTTTCTCCTAAAAACTTTCAACATGCAAATAGTTTGAAGAACAAAATTAAAAATTTTATTGCTCAACAACACAGAATTTTAAGTTATTTTTAATTTTATTTATTTCTATTTCATGCTTTAGCCCTTTAATGCCCAGGAAATTTCAGAAAAGGGTAGAGGGTACTAAAGACAAAGGAATAGCACTATTTGGACGATTCCATTTCAAGTTTTGGCTATTTTGGGCCACTACAGGCATTAAAGAGTTAAACTGAGTGAGTGGGTTAAAACATGGAATTGATAGAATAAGAGCCCACTGTTTTAAAATAGCTAGTTTGGAATAACTAGTGTTTAATATTCTGTTTATTCACACTTCTTTACTTGCTGCACAAGAACATGCAACTGAAATGTGAAACTTATGAATTACACATTTCAATGGTAATATATACAATGTACATTTTTTTTAATTCATGGATTTCCCCCTCAAAATGTGATTTTCTTTTATCCTTAAAACAGCTAAATAAATTATTTGAAGCCAATGTAATGTATTTCTTAGGAATGTCACTTTAAAATATTTCTGTCATATTAGATGAGGTTCCAAGTGAACAAAGGCCATGCACATGATAAATGAGCATGTAAAAAGTCAATGTAGTGTACTTGATCCATTAAAGGTTGATACTGGCCTACACCAACAGTTTAACATTAGATAAAATTTTAGAAAATGGTAACAATTTTTATGAAGAAATTTCTGGATCTCATTTTTTTTTAAATTCTTTCATTTAAAATACTACTTTTACTGTTGTTTGTGTAGCAAAATCATCAACAATGTCACCAGAGTTCAAAGAGCTAGCTATTAAAGTTCAGATTTCAGTGTTCTTTTGTTTGTTTGCAAGACCTTCCTGGTTTAGTCTGATCATGCAGTGAAATTCCACTGCAGTAGTGATAACTTTTGATACCATTCTGACTAGAGCTCAGAAATGACAATTGGCTAAAGCTGAGTAATATGTAATGATTATCTTCATGTCTTTCATAAAGTTAAACTGTATATCATCTACAGTGATGTCTAAAAATATTCAACAAAATATTAAAGAAAAAAAAAACAGATGTCACCATAAAAAATTTTTGCAAGTGATGAACCCTCAAAAGAAACAACACATATAAACATGTCTGCTACAGTATGTGGGAGTTGAACCCAGGTAGCTGAGCATAATAACTATTTTTTAACCACTTTAAAAACACACATTTAGTAGTTATAATTTAATATGGGAAGCAATTCCCTCCAATTATTCATGCAATGTACATAAACTGCAAAAACAGATTTAAAAAGTCCATCTTAAATATTTCAACATACCATAATTTAGTGCTTCAGGAGCAGTCCACTTGATTGGAATCTGTTTCATCCCATCAGAAACTGTATACTCCTCTTCCTCACGTGACATACCAAAATCAGAAATTTTTACCATGCTATTTCGGCCTACAAGACAATTGCGTGCTGCTAAATCCCTGTAAAACAAAAAATCCAATGGATGCCAAATTATTAGTAGGTTAAAAAATGGTAGGAAAAATTATTTAAAATTTTAAAACTTTTCATTTTCAGAGTTATATCAATTTTATGTGTTTCACTTATTCACTTACCAATTAGTATTTAAAAAAGCAATTTAAACACTAACTAATTTTAAATCACTTTACAAGTAATTTTCCTTCTTTAAATATTTAGTTATTCATAAAATTATATGATTGCTTTGGTATAGCTAAAATTAATAACTCCATCATAAATATACACTTTACATACATGAAAAGATACTTCTTATTTATCATTAATGCATTTTCTTCACTATTTTCCTCCAGAGAGCAAAAATAAGCTGAAAATGCACAGCACAATGCTTTATGCCAGGTTGAGATAATCAAAATAATCATTTTCAGTTTGTTTAAAGTTATCTGTTCTCATGCTTAAAAATTTATAAATATAAATACCCCAGTTTAATCATTTACTAATAATATTATACAGTTGAAAACATGAAATGGATAAGATGAAATATTGGTAATGCAAAACTAAAGTTTGGCATGCTACAGTGATAATTTAAAAATATTCTTTTCAATGCAAAAAAAACTTCATGAAAAAACATTTCAGTCTGATGAATAAAGTTCCATTAAAACATTCAGATAGCAAGAAATTTATAGAAGACTGACAGATGTAATCCCAATCACTGTTTGATAAATTTTGAACAGCTTCTAATTTCTTGCAAATTAGCTAACTTCTCCCTAATTGCTCATCATTTATTAATGGCAGTAAATTAGAGTGACCAGATTTAAAGAAAAAGATATGGGGAGTTTGGAAAATCAAATTTAAAGGATTGAGCAGATTTTCCCACTTTACAGGGACATCTGCTCACTCTAATGAGCAGATGTCCCTGTAAAGTGGGATCTCTGGGAGTGTATCTCTGAGAGCTCACAATGCATTACTTTCATTAATAAAAGTCTAGACTAATTTTTCCAGTCACTTGCATTACTGATGAATTTTTTTATAACAGTGTTGCCACTATTATTCTATTAGTAAAATATCTGCTCATGCTGTACTTGATTAAATACAACCATGTCTGAAAAGTTCTGACTGAATTTATTGCAGACAAACCAGGAATAACCAGCCAGTTGTTTCTGCAGCAATAAAGTAGGATTATTCCCCTACTGCTGCACAAGTTTTGGCATGTTTAAATGGGACTCGAACTTGGGAACTGCAGATTATGAGCCTGGCGTGCTATCAACTGTGCCACCCCTGCCCCATTTTGAAGAAATCCTTAGCACCAGAGTGTAAGTATACTGTACTCATGTTTATACCATCAGTTTCGAAACTTTCCAGACATAGGTTGTATTTTTTAAAAATCTTAAACAATGTTGGGGATACTTCCATAGAAATTTATTTGTCAAGGACTAAGCTTTTCATTCAGGGACTCTCCTTGGAAAATAGGAAAGTCTGGTAACCCTACTGTAAATGTTTTATAACTGACATTGGGATGCAGGTTAAGAATTTTGTTTGCCAATTATGAAGGTAGTTTCCTACATTCTGTTCAGATTGTTGACCTTGTTAACCTTTGATTGGGAATAACATTCATAATGAAGACTGGATGGGCTCAGATCTCCAGATTTTTATTCATTAAAGAGAGATTTCATTCAATCTTTATCTTGATCTTTGCTCTCAAAATCCAGTTTAAACTATGGATAGCATTAGAAATCAACAATGCAATGGATTCATCAATATGCTGTTAATGTGAAATTCTTTAACATGAAATTTCACACTGGTCCCTTGACTTTTGTGTTAACCATTTTGCACTATTATAAATAACATTTCGTTTAAAATATAGTTGACTCTCATTATACACACATTCATTATCAACATATAATCAGACCTTGTTTAACTTGGGGGATGCATTCCTGAAAACCAGTGTAAAGCTAATTAGTGTTAAATGGGATTGATTTTGTATGGTGCTTATAGAGATGTATTCCTAAAATCATAAGCTATTAAATATATACAATAAATAAAACAGACAAATTAAAATTTTTAATTTATTATAAATTTAAAATATATACTGTATAAATACTGACTTTATGTACTGGATGATGGGTATATTTGTGATTCATCTGCAAGCAATACCTTTAAGAAAACAACAAGAGTTGATAGTCTTACATGAAGTTTTTTTGTCGTGAATAATTTATTTGTAACAAGATCTCATAACAAGAAAGATTTTTTTCACTTTAAGGATGTATTCAAAATTTAGATCATTTTCAGTTACAATATCTGTAGTATCATTGATTCTATTAATGAAATCTGCCAAAAACGTTTTCATTTTCTTTTCACACTATCAACATCATCAATTTTAGAGTCCTCAATATTCTCAATAGCAGAATTTTGCTGTTCCAGTTCATCAATCCTTCATTAGTAACACCTGTCTTGTAAGATAGTTGAATTTTCACACATTGTCAATCTACTTCATCTATCCCTAATTATTGCTGAGATGCAGTGTCATTAACAACAATAAGTCCATTTACTTTTATATTGTTGGAGACACTGCAAGCTTTTGGCTATACGTTGTTTGGGTTGTTTTACTCTGAGCGGCACTTTTTTGCACACCATGGGCTAAATGGCCAGGTCACAAGGACCCCGAAGGCTCAGAGAAGGTTGGGGGAGGGGACCCACTGGAACAGCTGTTGGGAGACAGATGGTAGCCTCCCGTCAAGGCCATCCAGCGTGTTCTTTAACGTGCACAGGGTATGGCTCTCCCACACACGGGACCACGGCTTAATGTCCCATCCGACGGACGGCGGCCTTTCCAAGCCCATCGGTGTCCCCTACTGACCGTGGGCAGGGCGGGGAAATTTGCGGAGATAAATCTCAACGCTGACCCAGCTGGGACTCGAACCTGGGAACTACAGATTACGAGCCTGGCTTTTGGCTATACATTCTTTCACTATCTTTTCATGCAACTATTGGACACTTCATCCCAGACTGTACTAATATTCTTAATGGTCTTCAAAACGTCATAAGTTTTCCAAAATTACCTAATTGACTATCGATTTTAACATCTATTACCTCAATTAGTTTCTTAAAGGTGTCACAGGTAGCAGAACTTGAAAGTACAGCCCAACTGAGTGAACACTCAGTGGCTGTACTTTCAAGTACTATGCATCTATCATGACTGTGACTACACTTCATATAGTGATATCACACTACAGCTAAAAGACAGATGTTTAAGTCACAATGTTGATCAAAAATTATTAAATTTTTCTCTATATCACTGTAATTAGAGGAAAAGTTGAGACAATTGGATAGAATTTTTATCTAGATATTTACCTTGATTTTTTCTTTGCAATGATGTCCAATGGGTAGACAAGTCTCTTGTCCTGTGGGTCATAGTACAGTCCAGACACAAAAATACTATTCCCCCCCCCCCCCACACAAAATTTCTATTAAATTATGCTGGAAACCTCGCAATATACTTAAGCAGAAATGAAATATGTAATAATGACATAAACCCACCACCTTCAGCATGGAAAATACTCTTCAATAATTACCCAAACATTAAACTAAATCAAGCACCCCCCTCCCCCATTTCCCATGCTTCCTACATATAACAATTCCACATAAACACAACAGTACCACGCAAAATTTTCAACAATTACGTATAAATAAAGCCCCAACAACAACAAAAAATAAAGCCCCAACAACAAAAAAAACCTCTAAAACCCTATATCTCCAACCTTAAAATTCTACTTCCCTGAACCCCTCAAATAGACGGCGCCACATGTTCTACACCCACCCCTCCACACAATGTGCTCCAAGTCTAATGCAAACAAACACCAACCGCAGCACGCAACATCTGTGCCTGCTCCAAAATAACTATTTCGTCTGAGAATGCATTAGAGCAACAATGAGAAACACACAGCGAGTATGCATTAGAATATAATATTTGCACTCCCAGAAAACTTGAGACATAAGCTGTGAATCTAAAAATACATTGGTTGACATGTGCACCAAATTAATGTCAACCTGGCACCAGCATTCCCTCAGAAAACAAAAAAGAATATAAGTGAACACATATCTGGACTATACTACCCACCACAAGACAAGAGACTCATCTACCAATCGGACATCATCACAAAGAAAAAACCAAGGTAAATATCTAGATCAAAGATGGGCAAACTGTGGTTCCTGAAACAATGTTGGGTTTCATTGCCGATTTTCCTAAAATTTCATTTTAACCCTTTGAGATCCAGGAGAGGAAATGGTAGGCTTCCCATAGACCCGAGAGGATAAAATTAAGAAGTATACCATTGAAATTTCAACAGATTATGAAGAAAACAAAAACATAACCAAAACTTGTTTTAAACAAGTACAGATGATGCAACTGGACTCTGTGACATCACTCTTCATGCAATAGACACAAGTTATGTGCTTGCAGCAGTAGCGGAACATAACTAGTAACTGACTTTTGGAACAAATCCCAGAAGCAAAGTGTCTCAATCTTCAGAAAACTGGCTTCCAACTACTACAGTGCAGTAAACAAGTACAGATGATGCAACTTAACTCTGCGACATCACTCTTCATGCAAAAGACACAAGTTATGTGCTTGCAGTGGTAGTGGAACATAACTAGTAACTGACTTTTGGAAACAAATCCCAGAAGCAAAGTATCTCAATCTTCAGAAAACTGGCTTCCGACTACTCTCTGTTTTTGGGACAACTTACTGCTGTGAATCTCTCTTCTCTGTAATGAAATTTGTCAAGTCAAAATATCATGCTATCCTCACTAACAGCCACCTCACTGAGCTTCTTAGAACAGCTTTGACATCCTACCAGCCAGATTTTAAAATATTAACTGCAAAAATGAAGACTCAATCAAAGTCTTCAACGAGCAGAGATGAAACGTATTCTGCTTTGGTGAGGACTACTATATAGTTGTATTTTTTATTATTTATAAATACAATTTTAAAATAATATTTTCTGTGGCTCTTGAATATTCAAAAATGTATGAAAAATATTTTATGTGGCTCTTCTTATTGAAGAACTTGCCCATCCCTGATCTAGATAATAATTCCATCTAATTGTTTCAACTTTTCCACTAATTACACTACAACTTTTTTTTTTTTTGAAAAGTTTGTCCCAGAATAAACAGCATTACAATAAATCAATATTGTATGGGGAAGAATTAAACAAGATATAATTGTATTTGCATATCTGCACTTTTATTTTGGTATCATATTTGAATGAGAAGGTTATTACAATGAAGGCATTACAACGATTAATGTCAATGATTTTTTAGTTGCTTTAGAGATGCATTCTTAAAATCATATATTATTACAATTCTACAATAAATAAAATGAACTGTATAATCATTGTAAAAGAATTAGAACAAATTAATGTCAATGATTTCCAGTTAATATTTTTAAAGGAAGCTGTAAAGAGAATTGAAGGTCTATTGTAAAAAAGAAATTACTTTAAAATTCTTGTTTATCTGGATAATGCTCCTGGCTACCTACCAAATGTGCTCATCTGTGAAAATATTCAGGTGTTGTTGATCCCTCCTAACATCACATCACTCATCCAACTCATGGCTCAAGGAGTTATAGCAATTTGGTATGTCAAAGAAATACAACTAAATATTTTTATTTTTTGAAATTACAGTAGCATTTTAATGTTTTTGCTTTATGTGTCCTGTAAAAATATTTACTGCTCTTGCATACACAGTATATGAATAAATGTATGAAAAGTGCATTAATCATTAATTTTGAAAGACTGAAATCTTCATATTTAGAAATGAGCCCCTTTATTATATATAAAAATTTTCTGCTTTGGTTTGGTGCACAGATCAAAAATTGACATATCAACAACACTGGTGCATATATCAAAAATTTGATAAATGCACCAATTTTTAGGACTGCCATTCACCACATACATAATGAGAGTCAAATGCATTAGAATTAAACTGAATTACTTTTATTCATGCCATCAATTATAAAGTTTTCACTCTCATTCTATTACTAAAGTCATTTCATCACTTCCATAATTAAATTAGCCATTAAACACAGGCAGGGTCTAACACTATCTCCTCACTAATAAAACACTTTAAAGTTCTGAAAAACTCTACAATTCCAAAACAACTCTGGTATGTTTTTATTTATTTCCCAATAGAAATCGTCTTTCTAAACGTTATTTAAAATTAACCATGAAAATTAACAAATTAACTACTTCTTAGTCATTTACTTCATGGTAAGGTTCTACAGTTCTTTCAGCCAAAATTAACCAACACTTTAACCCTTCCCAGGTCAAGGATGTCTAAAGATGTTTTTTGTACAATACATGAAATTTTGATATTTTTTTTTAAACTGCCATTTGA
This sequence comes from Ryuthela nishihirai, assembly GCA_038380435.1. Taxonomy (NCBI): domain Eukaryota; kingdom Metazoa; phylum Arthropoda; class Arachnida; order Araneae; family Heptathelidae; genus Ryuthela; species Ryuthela nishihirai. Next base: position 14,696,193 of record JAWZYU010000004.1, read on the forward strand.
AAATATTCTTATATATATCTTTTAAAAATACATAATTTCAAGCTGGAAAAATAATATTTCCTTTTTTTCATTTGATGCATATTTTATTAAACTACAATTTAAATAATTTTATAAAGCCATCTGATTGCCATATTTTTGAGCGCTATACGGTATTGCTGATTTGTTTGTTAACATTACTCTGTATTGAAGCAATCACCTGATTTAAGCTCACAAGTTTGATTTGAACTATTATCAACGTATTTTTCCTTAAATTTTCAAAAATCTCCTAAAAATGAACAAAAAACTGCTATTTTTAAAAAAGGCAGATTTTGCAAGTAATTACAAAGTATATACCACCATTTTTTTTCCGTTTTACACTCTTTTCTGTATAAACATTTTAATATCCCTAAATTATTTTTATCATTTTTTCCTCAGCATTCTATGCATCATTTCCGACCCTTAAAATTGAAACTGGAAGTGAAAACATCCTTCTTGGGTGCAGCTCACTTAAATTATTTTATGGCTCACTGCACAAGAGGCAAGTGGCTCACACATGCCATTTCCGTTCCGTGTGTTATAAGTGGTTCCATAATGGATTGTTTACAGTTTTGGTCCAGCATATTGGATACTCTTCGATTTTAAAGTTAGTATTTACTTTTTTATATCTAAACCTTAGTTTTCATTTCAGTAGATTTATTTTTGTAAATTATGGATCTTTTCACCAATAGATAAGCACTGATTTTTCATAATTGTGCTACATTGGATGGCCAGCCTACTACAACTTGTTGCTGTGAATATCTTATTTAACATTGCATTAGGTTATATGTTATTTTTAACTATATTATTTCTTCATTTTCTAGTAAAAAAAATTTTGTGCTACATTGGATGGCCAGCCTACTACAACTTGTTGCTGTGAATATCTTATTTAACATTGCATTAGGTTATATGTTATTTTTAACTATATTATTTCTTCATTTTCTAGTAAAAAAAATTGATTTTGTATCATTTGCTGAAAATAAATGGTCTTGGATACAAAAGCAAAAAGAACTTTCTTGGCATGGAAATCAGTCCTCATGAGGGAGGGCAATTTCAGGAAGAGTTTTTACCCCCCCCCCCTTCCCACTAAATGCACTGTGAATGTTTCATTCCTCCCCCCTAGAAAATTTTCATTGAAAAAATTATGAGCTTTTATGTTTACATTAAATGATTTTAACCCCTCCCCCCCTCCTCAGTAACTTGGCTGTGCCACTCTGATGATATAACATTGCTCTTTTTTTTGCTTTGGTGCACAAACCTTTCTGCACCTAGCCAAGATCAGCAAACTCCAACACCTAAAGAAAAATATTCATAATGTTTAGTAAAAAAAACAGCCGAGGAATTTTTTTTTTCTTTTTCATAACCAGTTCAAAAAATCCTGTGAATATGAGAAATCCAAGTCATGTTGTATAACACTGGCCATGTTTAAAATATATGATACTGAAAAGAATCATTAAAAGAAATAAAAATCATATTTCAGGTTGAATATTATATTATTCGGGAGGAAATTTCCTTTCGATTAATATATAATTTGACTAGTTTTATTTGTCAGGATTTTAAAAATTAAGCCTTAATTATATAGTGTGATAATTTTTTTCACCATATCATATTGAAAAGGCTTATTACAATCAATGCTTACAATTTGTTTAAATTATTTATTTTCATCAAATTTGCAATTAAATTCTTCTTAATTTGGTATATAATATGACCTATTTCTGTTGATTGGTTATTTTCAAAAAAATTCCAAAGTTGACTTATTTATCTGACTCAGAACAATTGGCTAAAAGCCTGGACTTTTCTCAAAGTATAGTATAGGGAAAAAAAATTCCGAAAAGGGAATAATTTTCTTATTTCAAGTAAAAATTTATATTTGTGTTATTCAGAAATAAATAAGCTTTCTATTCATGTGCATTATAATCATATCTGTCTATTAGTTTTTTTAAATAAATTTTTATCTGTGTTACCAGATGCATTTTTTTTACTACAAGTCTAAAAACGTCCTATTAAAATAAAACTAGTCGTGTTTTTTTGTTAAATATTTTATTTTCAGAAAAATTCAGAATTAAATACTGATTAATTTGGCATGTAACATGCCATAATTCCTTTCATTACTTATTTGGGGAAAAATTTTTTAAGTTTTTTTTTGCCTGATCAGAGTGGAAAAATAGCTGGACCCGGGGAAGGGTTTTAATTTAAAAATTAAAAGAACTTCAACAATTTATAGAATAACAGAAATATATGAAATATACCTATGAATACAATTTTTATATTCCAAATACTCCATGCCTCGAGCTGTCTCCAAACACATTGTCAATATATCTCGGAGCCTTAATGTTGCCTTATGAACTCTCAAGAAGTTTAAAAGGGAACCACCTAAAAATAGATGTTGAAATTTGGTATTTTATTATCAGAGAATGTATGAGAAATAAATTGCAACATTTATTTATAACTCTATTCTTTATGAACAAATGAAACATTATGCAGACAGCTATGTAAATTTACATTATTGATAATTACAGTTTAAAAATATTGGCCTAAGATAAAAAAATTGTTAACTGCAAATCTGTGGCCAAACATATTATGCTAATGACTAAAATGTTCAAATACATATGGTGACTATTTCCCTTATACCTATCTCCTAGAATTATCGGAAATTTTTCATATCTATTAGTGCCATATTTAAATACATCAGTTTGTCTTCTAAATAACACAATAAAAAATATTATTCTGATATGAATTTCCTAGGAGATCTAGATTTATTATACTAGAAATAATCTAAAATATACAACACTAAGCAGAGAATACACTACTTAATCCCACAACTTATGACACTGCAAAACTTATGCTTCCTTAATGCAAAAGATGCAAAATATTCAAGTTGTTGCAAATGAAATGGCTGAATTGTTAGTGAAACATTAAACAGGTATAACTTTGTTAAAAATAAACAATAACAGATTCAATACACTTCTGCCACTGTTAAACAAGTGCATTTATGCCATTGGTAAAAAAAAATCTGAGTTCCTGGAAGCGATGAATTCTTTGAAGGCATTTTGAACTGCTGTCTCATTGCTGAATGTTTTCCCCACTAAGAAGTGGTCGAGATGCTTGAAGAAGTGGCAGTCAGTTGGTGATAGGTCTGGTGAATATGCTACGTGAGCAAGAGTCTCATACTATAACTGATGGAGTTTCTGGATTGTTATTTGTGAAATGTGAGACCAAGCATTATCATGGAGCAGTAGGACACTATGTTTATTGACTAATGCAGGCTGCCTCTTGTATAATTTGTAATGCATTTTTTTGGAGTTCTGCTTGATATTTCTTTGTATTTACTGTTTCACCTGGTTTAGCAATGAATAATGGATAACACAAGCTGCAGACCACCAAATGGTCACCATAGCCTTCTTTGGGTGAAGATTAGGCTTTGGTATGTGTTTGGGTGCTTCTGCGATGTCCAGCCATTGGGCAGAACATTGACAATTGTCATATAGGACAAGGTGAGTATATAGAAGGTGGTGCCACAAGGCTCTGTTTTACCAAGGCCATTCGAGTGTCACTGAGGGGAGTGCCCCATGACATCACAGTGAGGAAAGCTCAGCTAAAGGATTTACAATATCGTGGGTTCTTTGGTTTCTGCTTGGTGAATCTCTCTCTCTGTGAAGTCCTTCAGGTAATTTTTTTTATCATGCTTTCGTAAACTGTGCAGTAGCAAACTACGTGAGTTCAAAGACCTAATATTAAGTTGTTACATATAAAATGGCCAATGAAATAGTGAAATACTAAATGAAATAGTTTGTATTACATATCAAAAGAAAGATAATTTAATTCTGAACAAAAGCCATAAAAAGTAAAGGGGAAAAAAATGGTAGGTAAGCATAAAAACAAAAACATGTTTCAGGTTCATTTGTGTGATTTTTGGAAATTGATTAATCAGCTTCCAACACTTTAAGCATTAAGAGAATGAGTGTGCTTATTAGTGTGGCCTATGAATAATGAGATCATTTGGGTATTGATTTCAAATAACTACAGCCAAGATATTGTCACTTTACAGAACTAGCATTCAAGAACTAAGCTAAAAGAGAGATCATTTATCTAGAAGAAACTAAAACTAGTACCTGACTTAATGTTTTAAATTTTCAAATACTTTTATCTAAATTAGTTTGTAATGAATAACTATATACATTGATCAAAGTGGAAATTGCAACACCAAGAAGGAATTTAAATAGAGATATGCAAATCATAGGAGACAATTGGCCATTGGAAATATGCAAGTGATCAAAGTTCTTTAGTCAATGGACATGTGACACCCAGCTGAGTTGTGGATAAATACCAGGAGCCCATGAGCTCATATCACAGCACAACCAACAGTGAGGTTGGAGTGCATGCTGCAAAAATGTTCAGAACATGCCTTGGAGATGCTAGTAGGATCTTTATGTGAAATTGACACCTTCTGAGAGAGAAAGCGAATCGTCAATATGCAAGAGCTAGGATTGAGCTTTCGAGTGATCATCGCAAACATAGGGCACAATGTGAGCACAGTGTAATTGGTGCAACTCACGCAACATCATGGAGCATCAAATGACATGAAGGACAGGTACAGAACCAGCATGCCACACCACAGGACATGAAGATTGCATGCTCCATAGGACCCTTTCACCATAGTGACTGTGCTGAAGAGCGATTTGCAGACAGCTATGGGCATTATGCATGATGCAAGAATAAGGGCAAGACATCCAGTCCGGCATCTGTCATTGCAGCGACATCACCGGTTACACTGTCTCCACTAGTGTTGAGCAAGGCAACATTGGATTACAGAATGGAGGAGTGTTATTCATAGACGAGTCCAGATTCAGTTTCAGCAAGCCAAATAGCCATTTGTCTGCATGATGTTGGAGGTGTCAACATGAGGAAGCCTATTCCATTAGATGCCACATGGCTCCCCACTAGGGTACGTTATGGGGTGGCAACATATATGGGAACTGGACACCTCTGCTCCATGTTTCTGGCACGCTAATAGTGAGATGTTATATCAGTGACATCATTAATCCTGTGGCATGAGCCTTCCTTACCATCATGCCAGGACTGGTTCTGCATCAGGACAATGCCACCCCACACGCTGCACACACAATAATGGACAGTCTCCAAGGTGTGGATATTCTCCCATGGCAACCATACTCCCCGATCTTGTTGCCCATTGAGCATATGTGGGATCTTATGGTCACTGCCTTTGCCAGCTCCTTCTGGCTGCAAATTTGGTACAGTCATGTGCCCAATTGGATGCTGTTGGAACCATTAACTATCTGATTGATGGAATGTCAAGATGTTTACAAGCTTGTATAACTGCCAGAGGTGGGTGTACTCTGATAAATTTGGAATAAATGCATATACCTTGCATTCTCATGTTCCGTTCTTTGATCATTTTCACATCTACCCTCATAGCTTCCGTCCTTTCAGTTTCGGGTATATGCATCACTTCCTTTGGGAAGCTGCGATTTCCACTTTGAGCAGTGTAGTATTGCTTTTAGTAGCCATGTAGTAAACTTTCCAGTGTTATATTAAATATATAAGAAGCAAAAGCTGAAATTTCTCATATATGACAGAGCTTCACAATTCACTTAGTTACATTGCTGTTTTTCCCCAAAAAATTTCAAATTGCTATTTGAAAAAAAAATATATTAATTAAAGAGCAAAACTGTGTATGATTAAATTTTTGTAATATTTTATTACTATTAGATATATAATCAGTGTTGAAATTTATCTCTGTTATCCCACACCCTGCTCTGTCATCAGCTGCTTGAGACATAGAATGGACAGAATCTTTGAAATTCACTTCCACACTGCAGAAAAGGAGAAAGGAGACAATAAAGCATTTGGAAAGGTTACTATACATCAGATGGGGACTTAAACCATGAGCAGATGAACAGGAGAGTCATACCTTGTACATAAATGACAATCACAGCATTACCTGTTGACTTTTTAATATCAATATATCAATAAATATTTTTGTGGAAAAAATTTCGCCAATATACGGGGCTTGAATTTGCATTTCTCCAGAAACATGACCTTATAGGTCACTGCCTTTGCCACTCCTTCTGGCAGCAAATTTGGTACAGTCATGTGCCGAATTGGATGCTGCTTGGAACCATTAACTATCTTCAATAGTAGAATACTCTGGCGTGTTTCTGGAGAGATTCAGGTTGAAGTCCCACATGTCAGTTAAATTTTTTCACAAAAATTTTATTCATACCTTGCGCATTTTAAAGAACACACTGAATGGTCTTGTCGAGACATTTTGATCTGACTCCTAACAACTATCCAGTGGATTCTCTTCCCCTACCCAACTCTGAGCATTTGGGATCCTTCTGACCTAATTATTTGCCCATTGTGTGCACAAAAGTTTTACTCAGAGATAAAACAACAAACTTTATGTAGATTCACTCTGGATTCTTATAGGAAGAATTGGCCATCCGAGACAAAGGCATTGATTTTTTTTTCTTTTCGAAACATTGCATACTTACAGATTTTACTGCTGCTCAGAAGTAAAAAACCCAACCCTATAGATTTGAATTTTATACTTTATAGTACTAATCCATTTTTGATTTCTATATATCTAAATAATTAATAGGTAAATAATAATTTATAGTAATAAGCAAATTACTTTCCAATAACTCACACAATTATTAATAATTAAATCAATTTTATTTTAAACTTTGAAAAATTAAACACCTCAGAATACTCACTGAAACATGGACTCATCCAAAGAGTACAATTATCTCTTCATTAGTAACCTTTAATAGCCACCTGAGCCACTGTTGACAATGACTCAATTTTGGCTATCAACTTGTTAAAATCACATAATATATGCAGGTATCACTCAAAATACACTTATTCAAGATACTACTGTCAGTTGGAAATGTGATCTTTGTAAATACATCGTGGGATAAGTATGGACTTGATTCGAGATATATGGTCTTCACTCACTGATATAATGAATCAAGTTTCATGGCCTGGGCTTTCACATAAATGTGAGGAATAACAAGCCCAGGCCATGAAACTTTGCTAGATTCTGTGAAATCCAGGCCATGAACCCTTGCCAGATTCTGTGAGGCACCAATCCCATCTGAAGAAATCCAGATGTCAAACCAATCAAGTACTTATAATACTTTGTTTATGCTTCCTAGTGTATTTCAATTGTCATCTTATATTTTTAATACATTTATATGTAAAACTATATCCACTATAACTATGTAAAAACTTTTGAGCTAGGAATACACTATTCATTATAACATAAGGTTATATGAGAAAAATTCTTCCCAAGATATGCTTGGCTTTGCATGAAATCATCCACAATATATTTTGACAGAAATCTGTACATTTTTCCTCAAAAATATGTGTCATTTCCTTTTTATGGCTGAACCATTTAGAGCTAGACCTAGAGAGCATGTCACAACCATTGTTTTTTTTTAAATCCAAATTACCATTCAAAAGAAAAAGATAATATAAACAAAAGCTGTGTCTAGGCACCAGTCAGCAATGCATGTCTTTCTTCCACGACATGTAAAATAAAATATTGGGAAATCTCCAGCATACAGGTGTTAGCAAGAGTTTAATTACTACACAAATTGTTCAAGAACATTTGTCTTTTTTAACAGAATTCAGCCCCAAATACTTGACCAACTGTTACCAAATTTTGACACAATTTTCCCTTGTGACACCCTGTTTGCATTAAAAATTTTAATCCCTACTCATAATAGAATGTGACACAGAATTATGAATTACTTTCTTTCCTGTTTAAATGTTGAAACACTGAAATTTTGCATTTATAATTTTTTACTTCCCCCCCCCCCCCATCCTTTACAATTATCAAATACTTTACTGTCCAGTTGGAAATTTCCCCTACAATTTCCTCCTTTCTTTCCTGTGTTGCATTAAAAATGGAACCTGAGTTTGAGTTTAAAATTACTTTCATTTTTCCACTTCATATGGAGGGGTGGGGTTAAGGGACCACAAGAAATTTGCTGCATTAAAACTCCCTGTAACTCTCCTGTAAGGATAAAAGTCCTTACCTGTAACAGAACTCGATTTCAAAATGAATGTGGAACTTATTTTAATTCATTCTCTTAAGTTTGCCATTTAGAACTTTCAGTTTTCACCCATTGAATTTTGATGGGCTTTCTGCTATTAAAAAAATTACCTCTCAAGCAGCCAATTGCCACAGAGGTCTGCAAAGAGGTCAAGCCCTCAATGAAAAGACAACACAAGAAAAGAAACATGGGATCTGGAGCTCAAATTCAGATCCTTTGGCTCCACAGCTATGCACACTAACCACTTGGCCAAAACAGGATGGCCTTTTTAAACATTTATATCCAACTTACACTGCTGATTGAGCACCCTACATAAAAAATTTAGCAATGTAACAAGCATATTAAGCTTTATGATATTCCTTTTATAGTATAATTCTTTAATAATATTTTTAAATGGTATTATTTTAAAAATGAAACAGTAAATTGAAATGTCTAGTTATAAAATTAAAAACTTTATGAGTTTAATTATTTTTTATTAGTTTTAAAGAATTGCAACTGAAACATGCTTACCTGGTACAAGTTCCATAACTATCATTATTGGCTGCTTTTGAACACATATTCCTATTAATTTTACTATATTAGGATGATCATATTGTTTAAGGATGCGACCTTCCTGTAGAAACCGTTTTTTCTGTTCATCAGGGAGATTCATACGACATGTTTTCACTGCTACTTCTACACCAGTTGAACGTAACACAGCTCTATACACATCTCCAAAATTACCCTAAAATAAAAATTATCTATATAACAAATAAATTCAATTAAAGTTATCTGCTAAAACAAGCACTGATGGAATCTAAGTGTTGATGTTTTCACACTGACTTCTGATGTTAAAGTTCAATGTAAAGGCTTAACAAAGATAGTATGGCCATTTCATGAACCGACTACATTGGGTATTTTTTATAAAATTCAAATGTAGGCACTGCGTCAAGAAACCAGTCCATAATAGGAACTTGCAATATTTGATTGCAAGATAATAAATCAAATTTTAAAATAACAAATCATCTGTTGATTTATTCATTATGTTGATGAAATCTATTAAATAATCCCTTATGACAGGAGAACACTCACTGAAGAATATCTTAAAGTAAGTGGTATTAATATTATGTTTATTGGTATTTCAGACTATTGGTTTGATTTGACTTACTACAAATTGGTAGTTTTCCACACTACAAATTTTTAATTAATTCGCATATGTCAGATGTTAAAAAAGCCATATTTTACTATGTAAATATAGGGAAGTTTTATGGATCTTAAAGACATTAAATATACAAATATAAATAAGACACTGTAAAACAATTTTCTTCAATTCTTTACATGAAAATTATCAAAAGAAGTATGTTGTAATAAGATTTTTATGTATTTTTTTACCCTTATGGGCTTCAGCTGAATACTTTTACAATAAAAGTTTGCTCCAAGGAACGTATTATGTAGAGCAATTCCTTAATTTTCACTTGTGGTTAAAAATGCGAAAAAATGTTTCTTACAACCAATTTAATAAATCGCAAACTGCAATATCACCAGTCAAGTACTTCTGAATGAGATATTGTAAAACAAATTGCACCAAGAAAATTGGCTTTTCTAAATTCACTTTGTAAGTTAATATATGAAATTTTAAATTACCTGTTGAGTTATTCATTATAGTGCCACACAAATGGTTGTGAATATTAAGATAAAAAAACAAAGAATTTTTTCAGTTGCTCAAGAAAGTTTTTCTGTTAACTTCATACCGTATATGGTGTGGTTTCACATCTTACAAATGGTATGTGGATATGAACCCACAACCTCCTGATAAAAAACAAGACAATTTTTTCAATTGCTCAAGACAGTTTTTCTGTGAACTTCAAAACACAAAGATTTTCTTAATAAAATGGCCAATAACATAAAAAATACAACTAACCCTTCCAATCTTTTCTACTAATTCCACATCATCATTGTTGAGTTCCCACCTCTCACGCAAAATGGGAGTTTTAAGGATGGCTCCTGATCTACTTGTTACTTGTTGTCCTGAATGAAATTGATACAAAATCAATTCCTGCACTGAAGGGAAAGATGGTCCTTCAAACCTATATTTGCCCTATATTATTGAAAAAGGATTCACATTAAAATAAATTACCATTTTCAGATATCACATTATATATATATTAACCATCAATATTTAAGTGATTTATTTAGAAATAATCTACTTTCACATATTGCTATTATTTTTGAAACAATGTGTGTAACAAATAAATTTATTTTCCAAACTGTCACAAGATTTTGCAAAATATTACAAGAAATTATAAATTAAATTCTTATAACACACATTGCAGAGGTTTGTAAATGCATTAAAAGAAAATAAATTAGTTACTTGTTACTTGCAGGTTGTGATGGCTGATGAAAAATAAAATTGTGCCTTAAGAATGGAATTTAAGTTATTGGAAGAAACTTGCATTTCAAGAATCACATTAAAATGCTTTAAGCATGCAATGCATTCCCTTAAAAAATGCATTACATATTTATTAAAAAATGAAATTATACATATTAGTATTTTTAAAAGTTAATTATATAAAGTTAAGGATTAAGCAAAATTGTACACCATGTGTAGAAGTGCCAAAGAATACACACTGTGTAGAATAGGAATGCAAGGAAAAATATTTGTTAACTGCTCTTGCAGATTAAACCCTAAAAAATCATGAAAAATATTTTAATATTTAATAACCAATGTGGCATACATATAAACTTTACAATGTGTAAATAAATAATTAATTCTTAAATTTTTCTGCTAACATAAGTAACATAAGTAACTATTTGTTACTTATGATTTTAATGTTAAATCTTGCTATACATACTTCAGGAGTGGTTTGTATTATGAAGTGCTTGTGACCTTCCCAGCAAACAGAGAGAACAATCTGCTTAACTTCATTTCTGTATGTTTCTCGTACAAGATAGTCCCCTTCATTGACTAAAAGACGAACTACTTCTTCACGTGGAAGCACACCATGAAACCAATCTTCATCCTGCAGACTACTATATGAAGGATTTAAAGCTACCTATTGTAATAAAATTTAATACTGAAAGTTTTAATACATATATATATAATTAGTCATGCTATTAAGCATTTTATTTTCACATTTAATTGATTGACAATAATTTAAATTGTTTGATTTTAATTCCATACTGTTAATCATTAGCATAAATTGTGGAAATGACTAAATTAGAAATATTTTTAACTGTAATGAAGCGAAAAAATAATCAAAAGATTAGAATTTTACAAAATAAAATTTTTTACAAAAGCATCAGATCAGAAAAAAAAAAATACTGTCATTAATGCATTAGCTTATATTGTATTTTTGCTCATATTGTAGCATTAAATATTAGATTTCAATTAATCTGAGTGAATAATTGAATCTGTTTATCCACACAATTCTGGGGAAAAAAAATACAATGTACCTTAGAAGGGAAACATATGCTGTGGATAAAGATGGATTGGGTTATTTTTACCTCTGAGTGACACTTTTTTGCATACAATGAGTTAATTGGACAGGTCACAAAGACCCTAAGGGCTCAAAGAAAGTTAGGGAAGTGATTCACTGGACAGCTTTTAGGAGATAGATGAAAGCCTCCCATCAAGGCTATCTGTAGTGTTCATTAATATGTACAGGGTATGGATTTCCTGCACATTGAGCCATGGCTTAATGTCCCATCTGATGGATGGCAACTTTTCCAAGCCCATTGGTGTCCCTTTCTTCCCAAGGGAAGGGCAAAGTATAGTGGAGATAAATCTCAACCCAGTCACAATTGGAATTTGGGAACTGCAGATTAGATGCCTGGCACACTACTGCATCAACCACTGGCTCCAGGATAAAGTAGCAAAAGAGCATCTCATAGTACAAGTATGATTGGCTTTCAAGAAATTTGTTACTTGGAAAGCAAACAATAAGGCATGGATGACTAGAAGCTCATGACAGAATGGTTGACTCAGTTAGGTAAAATATTGTCAGAACAGAAAAGTTACATAAAAGTTCTTTCAATGCACTTGTTCCAATATTGACTAAAAGCATATGAGGTGCAATTCAAAAGTTCCTGGACTGTACTGTTATAAAATGTAGGCTTACCTTAGGTTTTAATCGCTGTTATCCCCAACAAATTAGTCCCATTGGAAGCTAATGCAGTGAGCCCAGAACTTTTCCCACTGCTGAAAACATCTCTGAAACTCCTGTTTTGAAATGTTATTCAGCACCTCCATAGATTCTGCCTGAATTACTTTAATACAAATTGTCCTTGTGATGTAACAACTCATTGAAAGATTAAATTGCACAATATTAAAACAAAGCTTTTGCCTCCCAATGTCACATCCACATCTCAACTACTAGATCAAAGAATTATATAAAATTTCAAGGTACAATATTGACATGTGGTTTTTGAACATGTTTCAAAAATGGATGACAGAAATAGTGGGGCAACACTAGGAAAACACATCAATATATTGCAGGCTATAACCTGAATCAATGCCTGGAATGCAGTGAGTTCACTACAATTGAAAACCATTTCCCCCCTCCCAAAAAAAAATATAATTTAACTGTAAAATAAGACAATGTTCTGGTGTTGATAATTGAAAATGCATCTGTAACTTAGTGGTTTGCTATGGACATTAGAAAATCCAACAGCAAGTGGTGAGGAGTATATTTCAGCAGTTGTAGAAGGTACAAACATTGAGATACTAAACATATTGCTAAGATCAATCAGCTTTAAGGGACTTCTATGTAAGACAAAACAATGAGTTTGGACTGAAATTAATAAATGACTTAATTATAAATACAGTGACAGGTGAAATTGAAATTGCAAAAATGGGTTTTTGCGATTCACTTTTGAACCTCTAAATTCATAGTGAACACTCTATGCACAAGAGTTCATTACCTGTTCTTAACAAAAAATAACTAAATATTTGCATTTAGTTATTGTACAAAATTTATTATTCTATTTATGTTGCACATATTTTATTTGTATGCCTTTTATTTGTTTGGCTTGGTCAAACTGGCTCAACTCCCATAAGCAGATACCTCTGTATAGCGGACACTTTATTTTATCCCACTGGTGTCTGCTTTAGAGAGGTTTCACTGTACTTTAATTACAACTTGAAATACATTTTTGAGACCCTAATCTGTAGCTTACTTAGTTTATGCATAGGTCCAGTCCTGATTATTACATATATAAATAAGAATTATAATTATTAAAATTTGAAGCTTAGCCCCTTTGCCTGTCCAAGCTGGGTATACTGCTTTCACTTTTCTAATTGTAGCGGCCCAGAGTCAGTCTATAATTCTGTAATATAAGATCATAAATTTTATTTTTTTTAGAACAGAAATTGCCATTTTTTAATTGTTTCTAATCAGATTTTGAAAATAACATTTCTGTCTACGATACATATTTTTTTCCTGACGTGACTGTTGATTCTGCTAGAAAAAATTATGATTCAGTTTTTTAAAAAAAATCTGTTTTAGCTTGTAGTGATTGTACACACATGTTGAATCATTGTAAATAGCATCAAGTAGTAAAGATTTAGTTTATGCCTTTATTCTGCTTTACTGTAATAGATTTTCAATCAGTTTCTGATTTCTGGCATTCTGACATACTTAGTGCTCTAGAAAGTTGTAATGCTTTCTTAATGTTTAATGTAAGATACTGATCTTATTACTAGCAGAAGTTGCATCATCTGGCAATTATACACATTGCTTTTGGTCAATATTTTAGCTGACTTCTGATTTTAAAAACAGTGTTTTTCTTACTCTAGTGCTTCTGGAATGATTTTTTTACTGCTTTTTTGAATGTATACTGCGATTATAAAGAATTATTAATTTGAAATGATTAAAAATGAAATGCTAGTGATCTCTAAATAATGGATATCAGAAGAATCATATAGGATTATACAATTAGCCTAAAAGCTCGATTTTTTTAAAAGAGATAACTTATTTAGTGATACTCTTAAAGATATTTTAACCAAATACACTAATTAACATTAGGAAATGTATTTTTTAACCAAACTTTTTGCTGCAATTTAAAAAACAAACTTTTCTATAGCAGTTACGCAGCTTCATACTAAAACAATTCATTCTCAATTTCAATGCTTCAAATTAAACCTTAAATGTTTTTAAACATTTCTATAAAAAAATTTCTCAGTTTTTTTATCTTTTTTTTTTACATATATTTTTCAGCTTTTACTTAAATTATCTTGTTTTTAAATCAAAAATGATTTTTTTTATTACACTACTTTTCTTAGGCTGAGTTTGGCGATCACCAAAAATCAAAACATATGCATTATTTGCACATAAATGAGAAAAAAATTTAGAAAAAAACTAAATAAATGAAAGATTTAAGCCTTAAGGCATATATTTATGAACTATTTACATTAGAATAACAAAATAATTTGGAAAAAAAGGGGAAAAAATTCTTGTTTATTTTTTCTGAAGTGAAAATAGAACGCAACTAAATTAAAAAACATCTATCTTCCTATATGGCACTAAAAAGCAAAAATAAAAAAAAGCATAAGGACGGTGTAATCAGTCATTGAGTTCATATTCACTTTAAAGGAAGATATGATACTGGGAATCTTGTTATGTAGGTAGTGTCCTATCTAACTTTGAAGTGAATGCGAATTCAGTGACTGATTGCACCATTGATATGCTTTAAGTTAATTTTCTATTCTTTAGGGCCATACAGGAAGTTAGGTATTTTTTTAATTTTTTTAATTTATTTATATTTTTTGTCACTAAAAACAGATATCTTCAAAAACTTTCATTTGATATATAACTCATAAACATCAACCATATTTTTGTCCCTTTTGGAGTCATGTCTGAGGTAGACCATGACATTGGAAATGTCACAAGCTTCAATTTGAGATATGACTCGATAAAGTCGAATCACACAATCCACACTTCCTTTTATCAGGGGGTAATAGTGGGGACAAAATTTGAAATAGTTTATGAAGGTCATTATATGAGCTTTCATTTGACACCTAACTCGTAACTGTAGGCCCTTGCATTTGGAAGATATAGGAGAATGATTTTCACATTTCCCGTTTTTAGGAGGGAAGAAATCATAGGGTCAAATTTTTTATAGTCAATGACACTCCCTGCGTCCCAAGTTTCATTCAACACATAGCTTGTTATTTTCGACAGTAGTGTTGTTCAGGAGATATAAGAGAACAATCGTTTTCATATTTCCCCCCTTTTTTCAGGGGGAAGAAAGCATGGGGATTAATTTTCCATAGCCTATGGCATTCTACAAATGAGAAGCTTTCATTTGACATACAGCTTGTTACTTTTGGCATGCACTGGAGATATAGTGGAAGAATAGTTTTCATATTTCCAATTTTTTAGAGGGGAAAAAATCATGGGGGGTCAAGACCTGGGTTCGAGCCCCAGGTAAGGCATGGATGTATGTGTTGTTTTTCTGCTGAGGTCCTGCCATCCTCTCAGACCTTCTACTATGACATAAACTGACAGGCTCCTGTCAGACCTCTGTGGCAAGCAGCTACTTGAGGGAGTATTTATTTTTTATTATTTATGACTACTCGAGTCATGAACTTTCATTTGACATATAACTTGTTACTTTCAGCATTCATATTCAAGAGATATAAGGGAACAATCATTTCATATTCCCCCCTTTTTAGGAGGAAGAAAGCATGGGGAGTTAATTTTTCATAACTTATTACATTCCCCATGTCAGAAGCTTTCATTTGATGTATAGCTTGTTATTTTCAACATTCATGCTCTGGAGATATAGTGGAAGAATAGTTTTCATATTTTCTCCTATTTTAGGAGGGAAGAAAGCATGGGTGAGGTCAATTTTTTACAGCCTATGACATTTCCCATGTCACAAGCTTTCATTTGACACATAAATCATTTTCTCCATCATGTTCAAAAGATATGGTGGAACAACATTTTGTCAAATCCACAAACTGACAAAAGAGAAAAGCAATAGGAAGATAGGTAAAAAAAAATACAGTAAAATTTTGCAATATTTTAATAAATGTTTAAAATGCATTTTACTTTTCTTTAAAATTTTGCCATTTTATTAATCACAATTAAATGCCCACTTTTTTAATCACAATTAAATTCTCTATCATTTGGTATATGAGTATTTCCCTTCATGAGTTACTTCAAGATGAGGTTCTAAAGTTGTGTATTTTTACTTCCTGAAAACACTTCAAAATTAACTTGGGCACCAGAATGAGACCACTTTCAGAAACCTGTCACTTTAAGGGTTAAAAACAAATAACAATAAGTTTGTAGACATGTTGAAACATTTAATTTTAAAATGTAGTCTTAATTATCAGGGAAGGTATCACATATAGCAAAGTTGGGGAATGCTTCCATTGGGGCAATTTTATTAAAAGCTATTGTATATATGCCATGTTATTTCTGGTCAAAAACTGCTGAACAGACAGAGAGGTGTGGACCTGCACATTGTCATGATGCTGTTACCACATGAAGAAGTTTCATGTTGAACTGCATGAGGCATATTGTTCAGAACCATAACACTTTCTCCTACTTCACATTGGGATTATATTGACACAGGCATAACTAAAACCATATTTCAAGTGACTTGTGGATCACTATTAGCCTAGCAACTTCCACAGAATAAAATTCAATAAAATGCCATTGTCTAAAATGCACATCAATGCTGTCTACCATTTTGAACTGCTGCATCATGCTACTATCTGGATTATATTTATACAACTTTCAGAGCTTTGGCAAAAAGTTCGAATCTAACATTCTCTTTGATACCAATGTTATATCTAAATTTTTACATCAGGAAAAAAAACATTCAGAAGCATTACTTTTAGAATAAATGACTGAGTAACTCAATTTAGATTTGAGCAACTCAATTTAGAGTTTTCCAAGCAATAACTAATATTTACATTATCATGACCCGGGCTTGTGAGGGAGTAGCTTTGATTAATTCCTTGTGAAGAAAGAGCTTGATCATCAAGAGTAATCTGCAACAAAATTAAAAAATAATTATTAGTGACTACTTCATTATGTTTATTAAATTATAACTGAAAACAAAATTCAGAGCTTTGCATATAAGTAATTACAAATTATTGTTACTTTGTTTTCATCAATATTCTGCAAAAAAAAAGTAGTTGCAATATAAACACTATATGTGGTCAAAAAAATTTCCTATCCCCTCCTCCTAAAAAAAAGTATGTAATTCTTGACTTCATACAAAAAAAATATGACAAAAAGTTCTTGACTGTAGTATTATTCAGAGGAATAAGTCTGTAAATTTGCACTCATTCCTCTGAAGTTCACAAGCTATGGCTTGTTTGAAAGCTTCTCTAAACTTGTTATTATGTGCAAAAAACAAAGGTGTGTCATCATTTCTCTCTTTGCTGGTGGTGTGTAAAGTTTGGTCTGAAAAATCTGTCCATTGTTGTTATGGAAACTACTAAAGATGGAGAAATATTTGACATTTTCACAAGAATGCAGATTGGGGACGATACGAAAAAAATTCTTGCCGATTTATCACAAGTAACAATTGTTTAGTTATTGAAAGTAACAATTATTTAGATATCACAAGTATATGGAGATCAATGCCTGTTCAGGATGGATGCACAAATTCAGAGAAGGATAGTAGAGTTAGAAAGACCTCTCTCATCCAGGAAGACCAAAGGAGGCCATGAATGAGATAGTCATCACTGCTGTTTGTAAACTCATTAAGGAAAACCCACACATCACCCTTCAGGTAATAAGTTTAGATGTTAGTCTATCTCAATTGGAAGTGTAAAAACAATTATTGATCAACATTTAAAGTTCCAAACGATAAGTGCCAAATCAACAATCAACCCACAAACTGACAGAACAGCAAAAAAGGACTAGAATTGAAATTGTTTGAACCTAGTGGCTCCAAACAGTTAACAGACATTGTCACAAGTGATGAGAATTTTATTACTATACAACTCCCAGAAAGATCAACAATTATGTTTGGGTTGTGAAGATGAACCACATCTCCAAATCCTCTGACAAGACTTTCACTCATGGAAAAGGATATTCACATTTTTTTTTCTCAATTCTCAAGTAGTGGGTAGCCATGGACACCTTAGCTAAAAAAAAATGACTGTAAATACACTAACATTAATTTGCTCAAAATGGTTAAGGAAAAGAAGGAGCAGCATACAACAATAGGTGTATCAAGGGTTCTCCTTCATGACATTGTCAGTGCTCTCACAAAACCTGGCAAGTTATGGCCTATCTGTAGCAAGAAAAAAATAAAACTAGCAAGAAAAAAACACCATAATCCATCCTGCATATTCATTCAATCTTACACCATGTGAATTTTGGCTGTTTCCTAAAATTAAAAAGGAAATTGCTGGGAAACCTTTTTCAATGGTGCAAGACCTTACAAAATGCATTCATTCAGAGTTGAGGAGTATTCCCCACCAAGAGTTCCAGAACTGTCATAGGCATCTGTAACTTTGCATAGATGCTGGAGGAGATTACTTTGAAGGACAGTAAAATTTTTTTGAGGTAAGTGCAATAATGTTTGTTCTGCAGATGCATGTCAAGAATTTTTTGAATGCCCCTTGTAACATTTTTGAGGCATAAGTGAGTAACAGTGGAAGTTTCTGCATTTCCAAATATTTAATACAATCTGAAATAGTAACAAATTTCTAATTTCAAATATACTTGGAATATATTTTCATGATTACTGAAAATCTTCCATTTTCCAATAATTGTGTCTGATATCACAGCAAGATTGGTTACAGTTTGGCTGTGGCCAAATTTAAAAAAAAAAAGGAACAGAGGAGGCAGAATTATTTGAGTGATAAAGCACTTGAGCTTATTTCAGAAAGAAGGAACTGCAGGAATGTCCTTAATCAATACCATACTAGTCCTAATAGAACGGATTACAGAGAGCATAATAAACGTGTAAAGGATCAGTTAGCTACTGATAAGAATCTTTGGCTTGGTATACTTGGAATATATTTTCATGATTACTGAAAATCTTCCATTTTCCAATAATTGTGTCTGATATCACAGCAAGATTGGTTACAGTTTGGCTGTGGCCGAATTTAAAAAAAAAAAGGAACAGAGGAGGCAAAATTATTTGAGTGATAAAGTACTTGAGCTTATTTCAGAAAGAAGGAACTGCAGGAATGTCCTTAATCAATACCATACTAGTCCTAATAGAAAGGATTACAGAGAGCATAATAAACGTGTAAAGGATCAGTTAGCTACTGATAAGAATCTTTGGCTTGGTGGCTTGGCTGACAAAGCTGAGGAAGCAGTTAGACAGCACAACAGCAGAGAGCTGTACCAGATAGCTAATGTTTTATGTGGTAGAAAACGAACAGGTATACAGGGATTGAAGGATAAACAAAGTAAGGTTATAGAAGGTGAGGATTCTGTCATGGCTAGGTGGGCTGAGCATTTCAGTGATGTTCTAAACAATGTTGTTCGTTCTACTCCCATTGTTTGTAATGATGATAGATGCATTGGTGGCTTTAATGCTGGCCCTATAACACAATCTGAAGTTATTTTGGCTATTTCTAACTTAAACTTCATAAATCCCCTGGGGTAGATGAAATTACTACAGAAATGCTTAGAGCTGGGAATATTTTGGTTACCACTTGGATGACTCAAATTTTGAATATCTTTTATGATAAAGGCATGGTTCCTAAGGATTTTACCAGAGCTATTATTATCCCTATTTTCAAAAAAGGTGATCGCAGTTCTTGTGATAACTGTAGGGGTATCAGCCTACTCTCTGTTCCAGGGAAAGTTCTTTCCATGATTGTGCTTAATAGAATTAAGAATCTGGTTGACAGTCAATTGCGTGATGAGCAATGCGGATTCAGAAGTGGTAGGGGATGTGTGGATCAGATATTTTCACTTAGGCAGATTCTTGAGAAATGTTTAGAGTTTCAGAAACCTTTGGTTGCTAGCTTTGTTGATTTCAAAAAGGCTTTCGCCTCTGTTGATCATCATAATTTGTGGTTGATTGTGAGATCACATGGTATATCAGACAAGTTAGTCTCTACAATAACACTGAGTCATGTGTGAGAGTTGGTAAGGCTTGTAGCAATTGGTTTAGCATTATTTCTAGTGTTCGACAAGGGTGCATTTTGTCTCCTTTTCTCTTTAGTTTGTTTATTGATTATGTTATGCAAAATTAACTTCGGGGGAAAGATTTTGGCCTTAAATGGTCTGGAGATACTAAAATTTCTGATTTAGATTATGCTGATGATTTAGCCCTTTTGGCAAATGATGTTGATGAGATGAACTCTTTCATTCGAGCTGTTGATGAGACTGGTAGTAGAGTAGGTTTGGTTATAAACAGAGAAAAAACTAAAGTGATGAAAATTGGTCAGGCAGGTTGTGATTCAGTTCATCTGAATGGTTGCAGTCTTGAGCAGGTGTCACAGTTTAATTACCTTGGGAGCTATGTAACAGATACTGGTGATATGCGGCATGAGATTAACAGACGAATAGGGATTGCTGCCGGGACTTTTAAGAATCTATGGAGATTGTGGAGAAATATGCGTATACACCTAAAGACTAAACTGAGACTGTATAATAGTTTGGTTCTTTCTAGGATTAGTTAAGGTAGTGAAACTTGGACGCTGTGTAAACAAGATAACAGGAAATTAGATGCTTTTGATTCTAGATGCTTATGTAGTATCTTGGGTATTAGGTGGTTTAACTTTGTAACTAATTATGAAGTTAGGCAAAGGAGTCTGCAACCTCCTTTAAGCAGTATATTGTGCAGAGAGAGACTCGCTGGTTTGGCCATGCTGCCCGTATGGATATAGATTGACGAATAGGGTTATGAATAGTGTGCCTAGAGGTCACAGAAGGAGGGGGAGACCAAGGATGTGGTGGGCAGACAATGTCAAACAGGACCTTGTTAGAATTAATGTGCAGTGGCCGGATGCAGCTGATGTAGCTCAGGACAGATATGCTTGGAGAATTAAACTGCACAGTCTGGTTGAACCTCCGTATCCCATGGCTGCTTGATGATGATGATGATGATGATGATCGACAATGAATAAGTGTGATGCTACTAAATTTTATATGGCATACTTACTTCTTAATACTTACTTAGGATTTAAAAATATAACTATTTTTTAATTTTAAAACATTTTTAAACATTATAAAAATATCACCCACATGGAAAACTCAAAGTTATGATTCTCAGCATAATGTTCAATATACAAAGTTTCAATAATTTACACACTTGTAAAATAAAGATTTTTTTTTTCTTATCCTTCAATGATTGAATGGTGTGCTCTTTGAGGATGTAAAGTACGCAGCGCACTTCCGTGGATGTAAAGTACGCAGTGCATTTGATTTAAGAAATTTTTTATCTATTTCTAAAATTACTAAAATTATTAAAAAAAAAATTACTATTATTAATTAATCTAAAATTACAAAAAAAATTTAAATTAGTAAATAACATTTACTAATCACTGAATATTCAATTATCATCCACTTTTTCAATAAAGGTTTTTCCTATCTGAAATGTGTTTTAAAAATGCACAGTCCCCTATTTTGATGTCATTTATCAGGATCTTATAAATTTTCTAAATCTTTTCTTGAGAGGGCTATTTTGAAGCATTTTAACATTTCAGTCAGATTATAGGAAATCATCAAAATTAGTTGCTTTGTTTAAAGTTACCTATATTCATACTCTAATATAAAGGTGCATAAATTAAATTCATTGAAGAAAATTATAAAGCTAATCAGCCTATTTTAAGATGCTAATACTTCAGAAACAAAATCCTAAGAGTTCCAAATTAGTTCTTAACAAAAAATTATTGTAGTGCCATTCTCTACTGTTCCACTACAAATTGAGTTCTAACCACAAACATCACTTCGTTTTCACGATATGGCACAGTTTTTAATTTTTATCATCAAGCTGGAAGGATTACTGTAAGATCAACAGATGGATTTTTCTACATGGGTGTCCCTTTTTCACTGTTTATTGTGCTTTTGAAACCTTCTATATTTTTTCACTTTGTAGGTTTGTTGCACTAATTTCTATTTTGTTATAAATGTCAATGTCTTTTGAGAATCTGCTGGTCTCTCATCTTGTCAATACAGTAAATCCATTGAGCTGGTATATTTAAAAAGTGTGCCTGGGTACTACTATGTGTGGCCTAGTATGCAGATTTTGATGGTTGTGACTACCTTACAGAGCAACTTGTGAGAAACTATCCAGATTGATGTTTTGATAATGCAAATGCATCATTAAATACACCCTTTAGTTATTATTAAAGGGCAAAAAAAAATCCTTCCTTTTGCACATTGTCTAAAGAATAAAAACTTTGTTAGCATATAAAAAAATCTTACATTAGCTTGTTTCTTTTGGAAAGCATGAAAAGGTTGCCTCAATTTGGACATTATCATCCTTGCTGATCGTCTTCCAATTGCATTTAGACTTGATGCATCATCATCTTTCTAAAATTCACAGGATATTTATTTCGGATTGAATCAATTTTTCAAATAGAAAAATTTTAATATTTTCAAAACTACCACAAAAAATAAAATCAAAAATTAAAGACTAAAAACATTCTGTGGACATGCAAGAATATTCAGGGGTTAAAACACAATGAAATTTTTACAAAAAAACCACAAAAAAATTAAATTTTTTATTAGCATTATATAGAAATTACTATTCACTCAATAAATTAAATACCATCAGCTGGTTTTACATTGCTAATATAAGTACCATTGAAAAGAAGAAGTGTTATCATCTTGTCAACAGTCTGGTACGAGTTTTAAAATGTCCATATTTTGATAACCCTCATGAAACTTGCATAAAGGTATTTCATTATGTAGTACCTGCCAGCTGGAAGAGATAACAAGCATTTATATAATGTAAAAGAAGTTCCAGATAAGGAAAATTTACATATATAATGATGATTCAGATAGCTCTTAGTGATACTATGTCCTAGTTCATGAAACATGTGACAGACATATGTGAGCTGACTGGTGATGTTGGAGTCCAAAATTGTTGTTAAAGAACATACTGGTCATTAACTACAGATCACATACCAACTATAACTAGCTGAGCTGTTAAAATAACTGCAAGTAACCAGTGCTGCAATTAAAGCCCAATGCTAAGAATTTTTCATCAAAGAACGTGAAAAACATTTCTCAATGGTGCAAAATTATAAATAAATTTTAAAAAATTTAAAAATACCTATCTTCCTATATGCACTCTAAAAAGTAAAAAAAAAAACCTAAAGCATATCAATGGTGTAATCAGTCACTGAATTTGCATTCACTGCATTCAAAGGAAGATAGGATGCCAAAAACCTACTCAAAAAGATTGCTGGCACCCTATCTTCCTTAGTAGTGAATGTGAATTCAGTGACTGATTGCATCATTGATATGCTTTAGGTACATTTTCTGCTTTTTAGGGCACATATAAAAAGATATAAATAAATTAAAATATTTTTAAAATGCATTTTTTTTTTGTCAAAGCACCTACCTTTAGAAACTTTTATTTGATATATAACTCATAAACATCGACCATATTTTCCTTCTCCCTTTATTTTGGAGTCATGTTTAAGGTAGCCCATGACATTGGAGATATCACTAGCTTTAATTTGAGATATTAAGGTCAATGGCTTTTGAAATTGATTTTTGATTCCCCCAAACTTCCATCCCTTTTGGGGAAGGGAGAATAGTGGGAGGCATAATTTGAAGAAATCTAAGACAGTCCTCATACAAGCTTTCATTTGTCACCTAACTCATAACTATAGGTCCTGATGTTTGAAATATATAGTAAAATAACACTTTTAGACATACAAATTCACAGCTCATCATTGATTTAATGAATATTCATTCACTATAAAGCTGTTTTTAAGTGACAGGAGAAGATGATGTAGATGATGATGAAGATGGGTGTAGAGGAAAAATTGTCTTGAGTAAGGTGAGATCTGAACCCATGATCTCCTGATGACATGTCAGGTGCTCTGGCCACAGAGCTACAGGCTGCTGATCAATCTCTCCTCTACTGTTGATGTTATGTTATACTCCATCTAGTCAATCACTATCTTTTGAGTGCATCTGGGGACTCTTATTTCTTCAGAGCCATCCCACTCTTCTGCACACAACCAGCCACAAGGGCATCCTATTTGCTATTTTTTTGTGAGCAAATCTGAATCTCCCTCACCTTTGGTTTAATCAGTAGTACCTTGTATCATAGGTTCAGATCCCACCCAGCTCATGACAATATTTACTCTACACCCATATTTTCCTTTTGCTTAAAAACAGCTTGATGTTTTTCAAGCTGTAGATGATATTGTGTAGATTATATGTGATTTCAAGATAGTAGATGAATATTCAATAAATCAATGATGAGCTGTGAATTCATATGCCTAAATACAAGGTACTATTGAGCAAACCAAGGGTGAGGCAGATTCAGATTTGCTCACAAAAAAAAAAGTAGCAACAGGATACCCTTGTGGCTAGTGTGTGCACAAGACAGGGATGGTTCTGAAGAAATAGAGTGCCCAGATGCACTCAAAAGGCAGTGATTCGACTAGAGTATAGCATAACATCAGCAGTAGAGGATAGATTGATCAGTGGCCAGTAGCTCAGTAACCAGAGCACCTGACATGTCATCAGGAGGTCATGGGTTCAGATCCCACCTGGCTAAAGACAATTTTTCCTCTACACCCATCTTCTCCTGTCACTTAAAAACAGCTTGATAGTGGATGAATATTCATTAGTAGTAAAATATCAACTTGTCAATTTCCTCTTTTTTAGGGGGGGGGGAGAGAAACAAGAGGACATATTTTTACTGACCACAACATTCCCATGTCAGAAGTTTTTATTTGATGCATAGCCCATTACTTTTGGTCCTTGTGTTCTGAAAATATAGTGGAACAATTGTTTTCATATTTCTTCTTTCTTTAGGGGGGAGAAAGAATAGAGGTAAATTTTTTATAGCCTATGACACTCTCCACATCACAAGCTTTCATTTGGCACATAAATCACTAAGTTTGTCCATTGCATTTGAAAAGATATGGTGGAACAGCAATTTTGACAAATCCACAAACTGACAAATGATGTGCAAATAGGAAGATAGTTTTTGTAATATATTTAACATTTTTACCTAAGTTATTAAAAGAAGAATTTGAGTAAAAGTTTATTTCAATATATATTTAGATATAATTTAATTCAGCTGGTATATAAATTATGTAGTGAACAGATGATTAAAATTAAAAATCTACATTAAAGGCTGATATATCCGAAATCAGGGGTTCCCAATGTTTAGGAGGTCATGGGTATATCCAAATATATAAAACTGAACAGTTATGGCTCTTTGAACAGTTTGAATTAGGAGCCTTAACTTGGTAGTTTCACAAATTTGGAAGAAACAATATTTATTAACTACTTAACTTGTAGTTTTTTACTACAAAACTAAATTAGAATGCCATATGTAATATTAAAATCTTAGCTATAAATATTACATGAACATACAAAGTAAAATAACTTTGAAACTGCATTCCTTAAAAATTGATATCTCAACAGTGAATAATAATAAAACTATTGAATAAGCTAAAAGTTTAGATTGAATAGACTCATCTCGATATGTAGAGTTAAGTTTGGGAGAACAGTACACACCATTCACTTATTTTGAATGGTCAATACATTCCTGAAAATGGCCATGGAAAGTGAAACTGTGCAAAGTGAGGTTTATTTACCCCATAGATTATGTATTGAAATGGGGAACTGCATTCCCACATGGTCTATAGATTTCCATAAGAAAATTTTCATGCAGATTATATTATTATAATTACATATGCAAGTATTAAATGGAATCATGCAACAAGTTAAAGGACCAGAAAGATGACCATATGTATATTACAAGCAATAATGAAAATAAATTAGAATACAATAATCATAAATTAAATGGTACATACACCAAAGAGCCAAAACATTATGATCACCTGCCTAATATGATGTTGGTCTTCCACGTGCCAACAAAACAGCTCTTACCTGGTGAGGCATGGACACTACGAGATTTCTAGAGGTGTCTTGTGGTATCTGGTACCAACATGTTACCAGCAGATCCTTTAACTTTTGTAAGTTACATGGTTGAGCTGCCGCAGATGGGATATGCTCTTCCAACACTAACTGCAGATGCTCAATTGGACTAATATCTGAGGAATTTGGAGGCCAGGACAATACATGGAAGTCTTCCTCATAGTCCACAAACCATTCTCGAACAATCCAGGCAATGTGGCATGGGGCATTATCCTGCTGAAAGAAGACACTACTAGAAAGGAATACTATTAACATGAAAGGATGTACCTGGTCTGCAATGATGTTTAGGTAGGTGGTAGACATCATAGTTTCCTGAACATGAATGACTGGACCCAGGGTTTCCCAGAAGAACATTGTCCAAAGCATTACACTTCCTCCACCGGCTTGTTTTCGTCCCATGGTGCAGCCTGATGCCAACACTTCCCCAAGTGAATAACACACATGTATCCATCCATCCATATGGTGCAACAGAAAACAAGATTCATTGTTCATTGGACCAGATGACCTTCTTCCAATCATTGAAGGTCCAGTTTTGATGCTCACATGCTCATTGTAGACACTTTCGACAATGAACCTAGATTAGTATGGGCACTCGGAGCAGCCTGTGGTTACATAGACCCATTTTCAGCAGGGATACACGTACTGTGTACTGTGACTGTGTGATGAGGAGTAATATGTGTTGTGATACATTACTCCTGTCACCAGAATTCAAATTACGGGTTAGTTGTGCCACAGTATCCCTTTTGTTGGCTTGTACCATACAAGATAGCCTTCACTCACCTCTAGCATCGATGAGCAGTAGTCGGCCAACACCTTGCCAGCAGTTCGTGTTTTTTCCCTCCTCGGACCATTTTCTGAAGGTACTAACCACGGCTGACTGTGAGCACCCCACAAGCCTTGCCACTTCAGAAATGCTCTGACCCAGTTATCTGGCCATTACAATTTGGCCTTTGTCAAACTCTCTTAAGTCTGCTGTCTTTCCCATCTGAAGAACAAAAATAACACTGATTAACAGAACTATCAGGTGTATTATGCCATTTCATGACCTTCACACATGCTGTCATTTACTTGCAGTTGCTTCAATTTGTATAAAAATGTGCTGGTCATAATGTTTTGGCTCTTCCGTGTATACTTTATTATATGCATATATATAAATGATACGCAATATATTATGATATTATAATATAGATATAGATATTATATGTATATATCTATATAAAAAGTATAAAATTTTAAACTAATGCTATAATCTCTGAGAAAGATGTTAGGGAGAGTGATGATAGGGAGTTTCATTGTTGGAGGGCAACTGATAAAGTGCTTATGGCCACTGTAAATATGGATAACTTTTAAGCAGGTTTGGACTGGCAAGGGGTAGTGGGCATTGTAGCATCTAGTGCCCCCTGGCCCTCCTATAAAGCAAAACCTTTTTTGATTAATGAAAATAATTCTTATTTTACACATTATTGAGAAACATTATAATTTTGCTGTTACCAAAGACTAGTCAATTATGAACAAATAATTGCAAAATGTGTTTATGTGCTTTTTTAAGTACTAAATAAATATAATTTTCATTCTGTTGCATACAAGAATTTATATATTGTATATATATGCTTATCATCACTATCTTACATGCATGTAAACTGCAAAATATTTTCAGAATTTAAAATCATAAAAAATAGATTGCATTCAACAATGACCCAAGAAATGTTGAAGTCACAGTTAATAATGTCAGCTGAAGGAAATCATTAATGAGGTTGGCAAAAGCTGCACAGAATTGGGGAAAAAACTATTTCGAGTGGTAAGTATGAACTATCAACAGAATATAAATATTGAAATCTTGCAAAAGAAAAATCCTTTGTACTGAAGCCAGACTTCCCCGCTATAATTGTGTCCCTGGAAAAAAATGCTAGTCCACTCTTGCCTTTAACTGTATAAAGCACAATTATTTATGTATATGCGGTATGCCTTATTATTTGCACCACATAACATAGTCTTATCACTATGACAAGAGTACTCAACAGTAAATCTGACTGCGGTCATCACTATGGAAACTGAGATTTTCATTTCTGTTACAGGGATATAAGTTGAGATACGTTTTTAGATCATTAACAAAAAAACAGTTATTGCTTTCATTTTATTATCTGTCTATTTGTCCATCCATCTGTACACATTTAACATTTTTTTTACAAGATTGATGAAAAATTCTTTTCATCTATCTTGTAAATGCTGTGCACATGTCAGTTTGCCCACACCAGAGATGTATGACAAGTAAGGTTAGGTGACAGAGACAGTTGAGAAGTGAGTGTTAGTAAGAGGCAATTACAGTTCAGTAAGCAGTTAGTATTAGAAAGGAGTTGTGAAGTTGTGGAAGGAGCAAGTTTAGATTTTTTGTAAAGAGTTTCTTTTGTGGTGAAATGGATTTTTGGTGTCTAGATTTTTGAAATAAACATTATTTGTTTTATGAAATAGATTTAACTTTCTAACTTTTTCTCTTGGGTAGATGTTAATATTTGATTAAAGTTAAAATTAATGTTGACAATCATTAATTCAAGTTCTTTTCTATGTGTAAAGCAATTGATAAAAATAAAAAGAACCCTTATATAATTTATTAGCAAGATAAATTGTCTAGTGCCCAAACTATCCAGAAACCTTTAACATACTTTTTAGAGCATTACATTGTCTCAAAATTTATTAAGTCACTTACAATATCATTTGGTCGTCCATCAGGTATGTCTAAACCAGGAGGAGGCCCTTCAGGTCCAATGTTAGCAATCCAGCCACTGATTAAATCAAACAATCGCTGATGTCGCTGTTCTTGGCATCTTAACTCACCAAGTTCCTTGTGTAGAATATCAATAGCTCGTCGTTTCACTGATAACCTAGGTAAATATAGCAAAAACTAATTAAAAACCTGATTTTTTGATTGATGTAAAATATACACTTATTAAAAATAGCATAATATTTATAAACTTTACATAAACAGAATATAACCTGCTTAAGACACTATGGCTTATAAAATTTTAGGACCCATCTATTTGTCAGAAAAAAAAATGTTCATTTTTCCCATGGAAGGCATTTCTGCTTTAGATTGTTTCCTGTCTAAGGCATTTAATTAAAATCAACACTTTGGTTGGTTTTAAAGGTTAATAACTTTGGTTGGTTGATATGTTTTGAGGGTAAGATTATGCAAAGGAAAAAAAAAAGCTTTGACACATTGGGTTTGAATTATGGTAATAATATGGACTGATGATATGAAAATGCATATCTGTATAATGAGCAAAGCTGTATAAGCTGCAGGATGCTTTTGGGTTTTTCTGTCCTGTGCATAAGCAGGAGGATAAATTATACTTTTAAAGTAGAATATAAACTTTGTGATACTGAATTATTCAAACAGACCAATCCAAGTCTTGCGCTTCTTTATCAGAATAACTTTAGCATCACAGAGTTACTCCAAGATATGCCATATAAATTTGTCTTTTCATTTCTCGATTATGTACTTTTTTTTAAATATGATAAATAGTAAGATAAAACACAGATTTTGATATTAAAATTCAATCACAGAATTTCACTGTTAACATTAAAAAATTTAACTGCTTCCAAATATAATCTAGGTAACTTATAATTAAGGGCATGTGCAATTCATTGCAGTAAGCAATAGCTGACAGCTACCATATTGCAAAAGAATAGCAAGTCAATGCAAGAATGATCAGCTTTACATCACTTAAAATACCAACTGTGCAATTGGTACTTCAGTGACTCATGAATAGAACTCAGAGATTTGATAAATAAATAAATACCTGATCAAGCAACTGCTTGCCACAGTAGCCTGTCAGTTTATATGCCATAGAGAAGATCTGTGAGGAAGATGAGACCTCACCAGAAAGAAATACAAACATTCAAGCCTTATCCAAGGCTAGAACCCAGGTCCCTTTGATCAATAGCCAATCATGCTAACCACTTGGCCACGGGAATGGAGAATATGAGGTTTGATAGAATATGAACGAGGAAAAAACTCAACAAGGAATTAATATTTTCAAAAAATTGAAGTTTTGTGTGTTCTACAAGGAATGTCTAGGTCCATTTCTGAATTGTCATTTCAAAATTTGTCAACATCAACAATCAATGAAGACCTTGGAAAGGTTAATCCCTGAGGTGCTGGAAGCCAATATAACATTTGTATTAATCTTAGGTAGAGAGCACTAGAAGTTTATTGTATCTTAGTACTAATATATATATTTTCTGAAAGGAATCATCATTCTTAATTTTGAATAAAAATAAATACTTAGTTGTTTATTTATCACCTTAAAAAATTGATAGAATCAAGTAATCAAATATTACTGTAGATAGCCAATTACAATAAATTCATTTTAGCATGATAATGATTCTGTTTTCCTTAATTCAAATGTTTCAATTTCAACTGTCAGCTAGAATTGATTTCTGAACTGTTGTCATCCCTATTTGTCAAACACTTTTAATGAAAAAATTGTTTTTTGACTAGAGTAAATTTCATTATCTAGCAAGCATGTACTTGTTTTTAGTTTTTGCAATTTACTATCTTTTCAGTTTTAATATTGTTTTCCTACTTCCAGATTTACTTTTATTGTTCATCAAATATAGTATTGCAATTTCAAACACCAGTACTGTTTTTAAATAAAAACTGGTTAAAACAAAAACTGATAGTTTCATTTTGGCATCAAAGAATCTATTCCTGTGGCAAAACAAACAAAAGCTTTTGACACTTTCAAACACAGAATTAGTTACTTAATATTTTTAAATAATTACACTGAACAACAAATTTTTACCTTTGGTGTGTTTTGGAAGTGCAAACAGCTATTTCTTATGTAAATCAAGGTACTGAACATGAAAATGACAATAAAAATGTTTGATTTGCTATGGTTTTCGAGATATAATCATTTACCTGTATTATGTAATTCAATGAAGGTTGCATATTGGTCTACAGCAATCGCCACCTCTTTGCCTGCCACCAAATCTTGAGAATTCGCATCACATTCCAGCAGTAATCTGCTAACATTGATGGGCTCCATCTTTCTCGGTATCTCTTTTCCATTGTAGCAATTTCCTGATGAAAACATTTGCCTTGCTCATCACTCACAGCACCATAGTTTTCCAGAAAGAAATCTAAATGAAAACTTTACCTTCAAAGACATACATTATCTCAGTTTGTGATATGAAGACAGCAGTTCTTCCACAAGGTCCTTGTGACCTTATTGCATTTTTATTCCCTAAGAAGCCCATCACCATCTGTCGGAAGGCATCCCATGCTCTCCATTCATCACCGGTGATGATACAATCAAATTCATCATGTAAAATCATCATGTAACAGTGGATGAATATCTGGACCAGTAAAAACACCCTCTTTTATCTTTACATCACTAAGTCTTGGAAATTTCTGTCAAAGGTACAGAAAGGAAGTTTGTATCGGATCCATAGTCTTGACAAAACTCTTCATTAGGCCCAATTATGTGTAAGGGTGGCAACAAATCTTTGTGGATTGTACCAGCAGATGATGCTTTATATTCTTCTTCCCTGGGTCCAGCGATTGCCAAGAAGGCCAAATCCTCTTCACATAATGAGATGCTGTTTCTGATATTGCATTCACAAAGGAAGCAACAGACTTTGTATATCCAAGCTGTAGTCTAAGCAAAAGAGCAATGACTTTTAAGTCCATACAAATATACCACCTTGTATTTGTCATAATTTATGTATTGAAGTAATTGTTAAATATCATCAAAAGTCAAAAGTCATTAACAGCATGGCCTACTGGAACAGAAGGCAATATTTAGGAATTTTACACACAGAAGGCATTTTACACAAAGGCATTATACACAAAGGGGAACCCCTTGTGTAAAAGAACAGCTTTCATATTTAATTTCAAAGAATCTATAAATAACCTCCATTCTTCTAGAGTATGTATCTTGTGGAGGGATGTGAATAAACCATCAACATCTTTGCAAGCAACCAGGCTATCTACCATGATAAAGAGCAATACCAAACCTTTTTGGCAGCTATGATATGCACTTACTGTCACATTTCTACAAGGAGATTCCATTGCTATAAGTCAGGATCCTAGGAGTTCCATCTTGCTCTTTGACAGCTCCAGATCCCTAACAAGATTTTGTGTGGTGAATCCGAAGTTGTGGGTGTGAAGTTGAGATCTACAGATGCTATTTCCTGTGTCTTCCTTCTCTTCCTCCTCTGAGTCCACATCATAATGTTCTTGTGGCTATGGGATGGGCAGGTTTTCCCCATATGGCACTAGGCAGATGGCAGATGGAATGTTGGGGGAGTTTATTTTCTGATTTTTCTTTTTAGTAATACCACTTCCCAGTGGAAATGTCATACAAACATAAGTCACTCACATAGTTGGATGGTTCCCACCATGTCATAGGAATGGCAAATGGCATCAACACCTCTTGCCATTTAGCCAGCTGCGAAGATGTGTTGTACAACTATTACACACTATATGCAGAGCCTAGCTCCTCTGTTGATCTCCAATCTTCACCCAAAGTAAAGGTGGTAGGCCTTTTTGATGACAGGCATTATTTCATACTTCTGTGATGCAAAGTATATTCACCACAAATGTAATAAAAATAGTCTGCATTGTTAACACAAGAATGAGGCATATCTCCCAGTATTGCATTGCCTCAAATGATACAATAACTCCCAATATTGCATTGCCTCAATGATGCAATATCTCCCTGGTATTGTGCCACCTTAGCACTTTGTACAGTGCACAAAACACTCAAATCAGTATACACTGTATATGGATGCAGCCTCCCATATTTTCAAAACAAGAGCCAATCACCAGTTTTTAATGTCATAATCATGCTTAGCACCTCAAAATTAATAAAAACTGAATGTTTTCATTTCCAAAACATTTTCAGTTTTGTACAGTGTTATTTGTAAATTATCGTCAGTTTAGATATATATATGTCTACAAGACTGCTGCACATTTCCTAACAATGGCAAACACATGGTTCACATTTTTCCCCATTACTTTTGTATCAAACCCAATATATATATTAAAGGTTTTAAATTTATATTAATCAGTTTGTTTAAAAATTATGATTTCAAAGAAAAATATTCTTTAGCAGTATTGCTTAATTCTTGTTTTGCTGATATTTCTCAAGTCTCAATTCCTATGAAATCAAAAAACTTTGAAATAAATAGTTGGAGTTTAAATCTATAATAATAAAATAAGGTGTCTCTCTCTCTCTCTGTGTGTGTATGTGTCTGTGGCAGCTATAATTCATCATGAAATTGTAGTAGACACTTCAAATTTTCAGAGAATTTTCTGATGTGGTCTGGGTTTTAGAACCAAATTACATGTCAAAATTGCAAAAGGGGAGCTTGCTAGATATTTATCATGCTATACCTACAGAAAAGGGTAATTGCTACAAATCTATTGTTACTGTTCACTGTTCCTTAACTGTGAACATAAGAGACATAACAATGTTTAACTCTGTGGCCTTTACCAATCCATCACATTTATAAAGGACTTGTTATCTTAAGGTGTCTCATTGTAGGTAGGGTGTCCCATCGTGGGTTCTCCCTATGTGACCCAAACACGGAGTCTGAGAGAGTGTGCTGATGTCGGCAACAGTCTGAACCCCAGCAATTCTTGTTGAATCTGTGTTAAAGAGTGGGGGAAGGGGGAAGAATTGTTCACAAAACTAACCTATAGTGAAAAACAGAATATAGAGATTAAAAGTGAGACCCGGGCAGACCAGATGTCATTCAGCTAGTTTACAATAATAAAAGATGTCAGTGTGTGTGTGTGTAGCAGCCATGACTCATAGGGAAATCGTGGTATATGCTTCAAATTTTCACAGTTTCTTTTCTGGTTGTCGTGTAAGTT
The DNA here is from genome assembly GCA_038380435.1 of Ryuthela nishihirai. Taxonomy (NCBI): domain Eukaryota; kingdom Metazoa; phylum Arthropoda; class Arachnida; order Araneae; family Heptathelidae; genus Ryuthela; species Ryuthela nishihirai. Next base: position 14,730,215 of record JAWZYU010000004.1, read on the forward strand.
GCAGTGCCAAATTTCAAATCAAAACTCTAAAAGGGGGCTTGCTAAAATCAAAAATATTTACCATGCTATTCCTATGGGAAACAGCAATTGCTGCAAAATTTATTGTTGCCATTTACTACTCCCTAACTATGAATGTAAGAGTCATAATAACATTTAAATCTGTTGCCATTGCCAAATTCCCCACATTTTCAAAGACATTATTATTTGAAAGCATCCCATTGCAGCTGGGGACCTGATTTTTTAACCCAACATGGTATCTTGCAGAGGAAACCAACATATGAAATTTAGGACTGTTTGATCAAGTACATCAGGAACCAAAAAGTATCAAAATTCATTAAAATAAAATCTTGATAATTTGTGATGAGGTTATGAGAGGTGGTCCGATGTCAGCAATAACCTGAACAACATGGGGCAATTCTTCATGCTGAATCTCTACTAAAGTCTCCGGGGGGGGGGGGGGGGGGGGGGGGGGGGGGGGCAAACTCACGAACCTAACCTTTAGTGCAGCAAAAAACAGAATATATAGATTAAAAGTGTGACCCAGGTAGCATGGTGCCATTCATCCAGTAATAATAATAATATAAATGGAACACTATATTTATATTAAAATAATGAAATAATTCAGAAAAAAAAAGGCAAAATAAATTTTTAATGTTTATTTTTATTAAACAACAATAAAAATAGTCAAAATATTTTATTGCAAAAATATATTAAAAATACATTATTTTTTTTTTCCTTTAAAGTTACTTTATTGCTCAGAATTAAATACTCTTCTTTTGATATACAGGGTGATTCAAAACTTATCGTTCAAATTTCGTGGGGAGGTAGGGAATACGTCAGGAAACCGATTTCACATAGGAAAGTATGTCCGCAAATGTACACATGCGTATGTAGAGGGCGCTGTGTGTACCCAACCAGTGTACAGCTCGCTCGACCACTTATTATTATTTATTTATCAATTTATCGCCCATGGATTTCTTTTTGTGGGGGGCCATGAAATACCATGTGTACGAGACCCCCATCGACAGTGAAATGGACCTTGTTGCACGAATAGTGGCCGCCGCAGGCATTGTCCGTGATATGCCAGGCGTTTTTGAAAATGTTCGGCGGTCAATGCAACGGCGCTGTGAATCCTGTGTCCATGTAAATGGTCGCAATTTTGAGCACCTACTGTGAACCTGTACTTTACCTTGTTGGAATAAAAGTCACATTCGTTACCACTTAACTGTACTGTTTCCTTGTATTCACTTTACTTGTCCATTTTGTTCATGTAGATGACATTTGCAGACATACTTTCCTATGTGAAATCGGTTTCCTGACGTATTCCCTACCTCCCCACGAAATTTGAACGATAAGTTTTGAATCACCCTGTATATCATGAACAATATTTGCTTGTTAATTACTACAGGGTAAGGTTCTTGTTGAAAACACTTTAACTTTGCCATTTAGTAAAGTTTGTTGTTAAAAAACTGACCCTTTAAAGGTTGGTGTCCACTAAATGTGAGTTCAGGCTCCTAAATTACTGATATAATTACTGAGTCAGATTATAGAGAAAAAAATTTTCACACATCATAAAACATGTATGTAGAGAAATGCATACCACTAAATATTTTTTAATTCTTCATATTACAAGAGTATTACAAACTTTAAAATAATTATAACTATTTGAAGATAGAATTAAAAATGGTCTGTAAATGGTAGCTAGTAGTCACTGGAAGGAGAGCTATGCACCAATCCCCTGATGATGCATAGAACCAGCCAGGCCTAGCACCTAATGTCCAACCCCGCCTTCTCGTGGTGCAGACCATTAGTACCATTCAAAAGAGATACTCTCTTGTAGAAGTGAACGGAAGGGGAGGGGCTGCCAGATTAGTGTGGCCTACTAATCTGGACAACTATGGCTACTTTTCTTTTTTTCTACCCTGCTGAGGAGTGGTCAACCACACAGGGTCCTGGTGCTGACCATATATACAAACCTGAACGGAATTATGGCTCTGAGCTTATGAGATTATGGATCCTGATTTTGCTGCACTGGTGGGCTTCTGTGGAGGGAAAATTTTCCACTGTATTTTCTGTTTGCTTGTGGGTTGACAGTCCCAAGTGAATAGATTCACAGGATATGTTTATCAGCTGGTGGATAATCCTGAGCAGAGGTCATCGCAGGAACCTGAACTCCTTGCTTCTATTGGCATCGTCAAATTCTACATTGGAGGAAGTTTTCCAGTGTAAATAGCTTCAGCCTTTAGTGGTGGGGGAACGGGTATTTGCCACATGTCTGTGATTAGGGGGCTGTTTGATATTGTCGCCATTCCCTCTCTCAATAAACATAGTTTCTTTAAACATCCCACTAACCATTCTCTCTCCATAGGTAGTTGGGATGTGAGGACTCTGCACAGAGCTTTTTCTCTTAATGTCCTCACACAAGTATTCCACCATTATAATTTAGATATTCTCGGCTTGCAAGAGACCAGATGGACCGAATAAAGGTCAGATTCTTAAATATAATCTTAAATTTCTCTTTTCAGGGAGGGACGACAATACACCTCACCAAGGCATGGATGTGCTTCTCAGCAGACACACTAGTGATGCTCTTCTAGGATATGAGTGCATTAATGAAAGGTTTCTAACAGCAAAATTTCAGACAAGCGTTAAAGACTTGAATGTTATCTGCTGTTATGCCCCCACTGAGGATGCCAATGAGGATGAGAAGGATAGGTTTTATGGACAACTTCAGGATATTTCGAATTCTGTCAAGAAAGGAGATATTACCCTTGTTCTAGGTGACTTCAATGCCAAAGTTGGTACTGACTCTGACCTGTGAGGAGCAGTAATAGGCCCTTTTGGTATTGGTAACTGCAATGGCAATGGGCAACATCTGCTACAGTAAGTAAACTCAATGGATTCAGAATAACTAACACTTATTACAAACACTGCGACATACATAGGTACACATGGGTTTCACCCAATGGGCTGCATAAGAATATGATTGATTATAAATTAATTAACAGCAAATGGGCTAGTTCTGTTAGTAATATCAGGTCATATAGGGGAGCTGAAATTGGATCTGACCATTACCTTGTTAAAAGGTCTTGCAACTTAAACTTAAAAAGTGTTGTGCTAGGGTTAAAAAATTTACTTTTAATACTGAAGCTCTGAAAGATCCAGTTATAGCCATGGCAGAAAGATCTAGTTATTACCATGACAGGTTGCTTAGTCATTATGACAGTCATGGTATGCTTACTACTGAAGTTGAGGAAGAATGGGATCATTTTAAACAGGCTTTTTTGGACACTAGCAGTACTCTTTTGGGAAAAAAGGAGCAGAGGAGGCAGAATTATCTGAGTGATAAGGCACTTGAGCTTATTTCAGAAAGAAAGAACTGCAGGAATATCCTTAATCAATACCCTACTAGTCCTAATAGAAAGCATTACAGAGAGCTTAATAAACGTGTAAAGGATCAGTTAGCTGCTGATAAGTATCTTTGGCTTGAGGGCTTGGCTGACAAAGCCAAGGAAGCATTTAGACAGCACAACAGCAGAGAGCTGTACCAGATAGTTAATGTTTTGTGTGGTAGAAAACGAACAGGTATACAGTGATTGAAGGAAACAAGGTAAGGTTATAGAAGGTGAGGATTCTGTCATGACTAGGTGGGATGAGCATTTCAGTGATGTTCTAAACAATGTGGTTAGTTCTACTCCCATTGTTTGTAGTGATGATAGATGCATTGTTGGCTTTAATGTTGGCCCTATAACACAATCTGAAGTTATTTTGGCTGTTTCTAAACTTAAACTTAAATCCCCAGGGGTAGATGAAATTACTACAGAAATGCTCAGAGCTGGGAATGTTTCGGTTACCACTTGGATGACTGAAATTTTGAATAATGTTTATGATAAAGGCATGGTTCCTAAAGATTTTACCAGCGCTATTGTTATCCCTATTTTCAAAAAAGATGATCGCAGTTCTTTTGATAACTATCGGGATATTAGTTAAATCTCTGTTCCAGGGAAAGTTCTTTGCATGATTGTGCTTAATAGAATTAGGAATCTGGTTGACAGTCAATTGCATGATGAGCAATGTGGATTCAGATGTGGTAGGGGATGTGTGGATCAAATATTTTCACTTAGGCAGATTCTTGAGAAATGTTTAGAGTTTCAGAAACCTTTGGTTGCTAGCTTTGTTGATTTCAAAAAGGCTTTCTACTCTGTTGATCGTCATAATTTGTGGTTGATTGTGAAATCATATGGTATACCAGACAAGTTAGTTAACATAATGAAAGCTCTCTATAATAACACTGAGTCGTGTGTGAGAGTTGGTAAGGCTTGTAGCAATTGGTTTAACATTACTTCTGTTCGACAAGGGTGCATTTTGTCTCCTTTTCCTTTAGTTTGGTTATTGATTATGTTATGCAAAATTCACTTCAAGGGAAAGATTTTGGCCTTAAATGGACTGGAGATACAAAACTTTCTGATTTAGACAATGCTGATGATTTAGCCCTTTTGGCAAATGATGTTGATGAGATGAATTCTTTCATTGTCAACCACAAATTATATGTTGATCAACAGAGTCAAAAGCCTTTTTTGAAATCTATAAAGCTAGCAACCACAGTTTTCTGAAACTCTAAACATTTCTCAAAAATCTTCCTAAGTGAAAATATTTGATCAATACATCCCCTACCACTTTTGAATCCACACTGTTCATCACACAGTTGCCCATCAACCAAATTCTTACTTCTATTAAGTATAATCATTCAAAGAACTTTACCTGGAACAGAAAGCAAACTAATTCCCTTATAATCATCACAAGAACTGCGATCACCTTTTTAAAAAATTGGGACAATAATAACTCTAGTAAAATCCTTAGGAACACCTTTATCATAAAAAATATTCAAAATTTCAGTCAGCCATGTGACACAAATGTTCCCAGCTCTAAGCATTTCAGTGGTGATTTCGTCCACCCCTGGGGATTTCAGCAGTTTTAATTGAGAGATAGCCAATGTGACTTTGGATTGTGATATAGGGCCACTATAATAGCCAGTAATGTATCTATCCTCATTAAAAAAACAATGGGAGTAGAAATAATCACTTATTTAGAACATCTCTGAAATGCTCAACCCACCTAGCCATCACAGAATGCTCACCTTCAACCACCTTGCCATATTTATCCTTCAATCCCTGTGTACCTGTCTGTTTCTTTCTACATAAAACATTGACAATGTGTTTCAACCCCCTGCTGTTGTGCTTCTAACTGCTTCCTCAGTTTTGTCAGCCAAGCTATCAAGCCAAAGATTCTTATCAGCTGTTAACTGATGCTTTAGATGTTTATTAAGCTCGCTGTAATACCTTCTGTTAGGACTAGTAGGGTGTTGATTCATATTAATCCTGCACTTCCTTCTTTCAGAAATAAATTTTATAGCCTTATCACTCAAATAATTTTGTTTTCTCTGTTCCCTTTTACCCAAAAGAATACTGTTGATTTCAAGAAAAGCCTGTTTAAACTGATCCCATTCTTTCTCAACTTCAGTAGTAAGCAAACCACGATTGTTATAGTGACTAAATAGCCTAACATGGTATGTTTTGGCTATATATGGATCTTTCAGACCTACTTCTGGTGTTCGACAAGGGTGCATTTTGTCTCCTTTTCTCTTTAGTTTGGTTATTGATTACGTTATGCGAAATTCACTTCAAGGGAAAGATTTTGGTCTTAAATGGGCTGGAGATACGAAACTTTCTGATTTACACTATGCTGATGATTTAGCCCATTCGGCAAATGATGTTGATGAGATGAACTCTTTCATTCGAACTGTTGATGAGACTGGTAGTAGAGTAGGTTTGGTTATAAACAAGAGATAAAACTAAAGTGATGAAAATTGGTCAGGCAGGTTGTGATTCAGTTAATCTGAATGGTTGTAGTCTTGAACAGGTGTCACAGTTTATTATCTTGGGAACTATGTAACAGATACTGGTGATGTGCGGCATGAGATTAACAGATGGATAGGAATTGCAGCCGCGACTTTTAATAATCTATGGAGAGTGTGGAGAAATAGGCGTATACACCTAAAGACTAAAATTAGACTGTATAATAGTTTGGTTCTTTCTAGTGTTAGTTTATAGTAATGAAACTTGGTCACTTTGTAAACAAGGTAACAGGAAACTAGATGTTTTTGATTCCAGATGCTTACACAATAATATCTTGGGCATTAGGTGGTTCAACTTTGTAACTAATGATGAGGTTAGGCAAAGGAGTTTGCAACCTCCTTTAAGCAGCATATTGTGCAGAGAGAGACTCCGTTAGTTTGGCCATGTTGCCCATATGAATAATTATAGATTGGCGAATAGGGTTATGAACAGTGTGCCTAAAGGTCTCAGAAAGAGGGGGAGACCTAGGATGCAGTGGGCAGACAATGTCAAACAGGACCTTGTTAGAATTGGTGTGCAGTGGCCAGATGCAATAGATGTAGCTTAGGACAGACTTGCTTGGAGAATTAAATTGCACGGTCTGTTTGGGCCTCTGTAGCCCATGGCTGCTTGATGATGATGATGATTAAAAACTTTATTTGAAAAAAAAGAATATTAGAATAATTCATTGAAACTGATAATTCTTGACTAAAATTATAAATTCTAAGTGTTATTCATTAAGCAAGTGAGAATATCTGAAAAAATTAAAGGCTGAATGATGCTTATTAATTTAATTACTAATGAATGATGAAAAGGTTGAAATTATTTATTTCACTGTATATTCTAATGTATAATGGAAATAGATCTAAAATACATGCAAAAAAAAATCTCATTTCCAAAAAAACAAATAATAGATAATACTGCTTCAGTTGTATGCTCTTTTTACTTTTTTCATTCCTTTCACAAACAGTATGTTCTTGATGGTTTGAATAAATTGGAAATAAAAATATACTGTTGTAAATAAACAGGAAAGAAAAAATATTGTAGAATAAACTTTTGTAAAAATATAATATTGAACACTGCAAGACAAAAATCAAGAGTTTTGGCAAATAAAAAATAGAATTAATACCTCTCCGGGTAAAAATGCTATTTCTTTAAGCTTCTAAAAGTGAATTTTAAGATATACTTACATTGTCTCAGTCTCAGCAGTCTTTCTAAGAGATTTTATTTCATTCTCACACTGTCCAATTTCCAATTCTTTTTCTTTTGCTAAGGATTGACACTGTGCCAGTTTTTCTTTTATTTCTCCAGACCTAATAAAATATCATGATTGGTAAAAACAGTTAGATTACCCTGCCTTAGTATGGCTATATATTTATACTAAAAGTACTAAATTACAAAATTTATCAATCAGCTGATCATCACTTTTATGTCTCTAACTGTAAATATTTGATTTTCTCTAGGTATAGTCTCAGTCCTTTCCACATTTCTCACTGTTAAGAAATATCATCAGAAATTGCACCAGCTGTGTATGCATTACATTCCTAGAGGATTGTTTCAGATATTAATCATGGAAATTTAATAGAATTTTACAAATGCAGATTTTCTGTTTAAATTTATATTTCAAATAAAATCATAAAACATTTATGCCCATATTACAAGCATATAGACATACATTACATAAAAAAATTTTAGCTTCTCTTTACCTTCTTCTTTACCAAAATAGTTTTGTGTTACTTCGTCTGGTTCATTTATATTTTGTAATGGTATCCAATATATGCCTTCTATAATTTATGTATCCATTAGTTTTTACAATATTTATGAAGTCAGTCATTTTTTTTATATGAATGAATGTAGTAGGTATGAGTTCTCCATCAGTTTTTACGATATTTATGAAGTCCAGTCATTTCTTTTTAACTCTGAAGCTTTACCATTATATTTAGCAATTTAACACACAAACTACATATTGTGTTTTTGAAGTTGTAATTCACTGTAAAATGTTTAAAAATGAAAATTTTAATTGCATTTTATATATATGCAAGTTGAATGGTAAAAAACATTGGAACGGTAATTTTGCTTTTATCCATAAGTGCATTATAAATACATAAAAGGTGAATAGATAACTTTTAATCTACTAAACACAGTACACAATTCTACAAGTCTGGCAATGCAAAATGGTTCATAATGTTATGCTTTCATGTAATGAGTTGTTGAGTTATTTTACCTCTGAAGAGCAAACAATGGTCATGGTATCAATATTTTAAATCAGTCATGGGGGCAACCCATGGCTCACAGATATTTTTCAAGTGACCTGCGAATACTGCTGTGCAAATTATTCAATTTTCATCTCTTATTATTGAGGTACTTTGTAAAAATACTTATTTGTTTCTTTCTTAATTTATCTCTACACTATTTTCCAATGGTGTTCTTTAGTAGCCTAATTTGATTTTTATGACATCATCAACCCATGTAACATCACTTTGCGCATAGTGGTCGATCAGGTTTTTGGAACACAGAGCTCCAAATTAAAAGCCCTGATCTTGACTCTCACTCAAATAGAGTCCTTTTTTTAAGGAGAAGATAGGCTATGTTAGGGTTGTTATGTATTGTCTTCACTCAATGCTTTCTGGCCAAACCTTTTTCTCTGGACTCTTATTTTTCTAGAATGAATTGACTCTGGATAAAAGGGGAAAAGTCACATAGCAGGATATCAGAAGTGCTGCATTAAACCACAAATTTTGCTATTAGTGAGAGAATTGCAAATACTGCAAAAATTATTCTGATGGAGACCTACAAACAGGTTGTTTGATATGTTGTCTCCAGAGAAAAAAAATTATGTTGATAGCATAAGTTTATCCTGCACAACCATAACTAAGTGGATCAGTGGACTTTCTGAAAATATAGAAAATACCTTTACAGAGCTTTTTCTTTGGCTCTTGATAAAAGTACCAATGCTTCTGGCACAGCTCAATTAGCAGTCTTGTGAGTGGAGTCAATATTAATTTTGGTTAAAATGTGTATAATTTTTATCTTAATTATGTTATTGTTCCTACTTCCTTTTTATAATGAATATTTTCTGCCACTCATACTTTATCAAGAGTATGGATGATATGTTTAATAGCAAACAAATACAGATAAGCACTGAGCATTTGACTGATTGCAGTCTTCAAATGACTGACCAGCATGTACTGTGAAATTCACAAATAAAGAATGTACTAATTGACATGCAACTATTTTCCCTAAATAAGCTGTAACTGGTTACCCAGGGAACTAGTCAAATTATCTTTTTTTTTTATTTGCTCAAGTAATGTCAAATGTAAATGCAAATGTGATTAGTTTGTTATAAGTATATCAATGATTCATAAAAGAGTAGCCCATTACTACTGATTTGTGTTATGGATGAATGTTACCTGTGCTTTATGATTCAGCCAACTTAAAATATATGAGATCAGTAATCTCTTATAAGTCTACAGCATTTCATTAACAACAGAAGGAATGTTAATTGGAATGAATGGGATACTGAATATATGGCTATTGGCATTCAGAAGAGCTGTATGTCTCAAGATGAACAGCATAGGAAGGGTTATAATGTGATAAACAGTAGAATAGTATAGTAATTGATTGCATAAAATAGCACTTGTAAAAACTTCTTTCAATGCATCTATCTGCAGTCCCACTGAATATATCAGCTTATAATCCATAATGGTAGGTAATGGTCTGTAAATGTAGCTAGGCATAAACTGGAAGGAGGGCTGTGTACCAATCCCCAGGGATGATGCACAGAACCAGCCACGTCTAGCGCCTAATGTCTGACTCCACCTTCTTGTGGTGCACGTCATTAATACCTTTCAAAAGACATATTCTCTTTTGGAAGGGAATGGAAGGGGAGAGCTGTCAATTCACTGTGGCCTACTGATCTGGTCATCTATGACCACTTTTTTCTTTATTTCAACCCTGCTGAGGAGTGGTCAACTTCACAGGGTCCTGGTGCTGACCATTTATATCTACTAGACTGGACTGCTTTATGGATTTGAGCTTGATTATGGATCATGGACTTGCTGAACTGGTGGGCCTCTGTTGAGGGAGAATCTGCTGCTGTGTTTTCTGTTTGCTTCTGGGTTGCCAGTCCTAAATGAACAAAGGCATGGGATACCTTATATCAGCTGGTGGATAATCCTGATCAGAGGTCATCGCAGGTACCTGAACCTCACTTAGCTAGTTAGGCATCATCAATCCTAAACTGGAGTAACATGTCTCAGGCAGGTCATATGGCTCTTGAAATGGTCCACCTTAAAAGGTGGTGCCTGAAGTTCCTACCATCATCGGTGACTTCAGCCTTTAGCAGAGGAGGAAGTATTCACATTCCACATTCTTCTCTGCAGGAATGTGGAATGTGAAGACATTACACAGAGATTATTCTTTTGATGTCCTCACACAGGAATTCCAGCACTATAACCAATATATTCTAGGATTGCAAGAGACCAGATGGATAGGTAAAGGTGAGATACTTAAAAATAACTTTAAATTTCTCTTTTCAGGGAGGGAGGATGGAAAGCATCTCCAAGGTGCAGGTTTGCTTCTCAGCAGACATGCCAGTGATGCTCTTCTAGGATATGACTGCATTAATGAAAGATTTACACCAAAATTTAAAACAAAAATTAAAAACTTGAATGTCATCTGTTGTTATGCCCCCACAGAGGACTCTGATGAGAACAAGAAGGATATATTTTAGAACCAGCTTCAGGATAGTTTGAATTCTGTGAACAAAGGAGATATTTTTCTTGTGCTAGGTGACTTCAATGCTAAATGTAGTACTGACTCTGACCTTTGGGCATGAGTTTTAGGTCCCTTTGGCATTGGTAGTACCAATGGTAATGGAAAGCATCTTCTACAGGTAAGAAAACTTAATAGTTTACAAATAACTAACACATACTACAAACACCAGGACATTTATAAATATACATGGGTTCACCTGATAGGTTGCACAGGAATATGATAGATATATTTTAATTAACAGTAAATGGGCTAGTTCAGTTAGGAATACCAGATTATACAGGGGAGCCAAAGTTGGGTGTGACCATTATCTGATCAAAAGTGTCTTGCAACTGAAGCTTAAGAAATGTTGTGCTAAGGTTAAGAAAATTACCTTCAACACTGAAGGTCTGAAAGATCCAGATAGAGCCAAAGAATACCACGGTAGGTTACTTAGTCACTATGACAATCGTGATTTGCTTACTACTGAAGTTGAGAAAGAATGGAATCAGTTTAAACAGGCTTTTCTTGAAATCAACAGTATTCTTTTGGGTAAAAGGGAACAGAGGAAACAAAATTATTTGAGTGATAAGGCTATAAAATTTATTTCTGAAAGAAGAAAGTGCAGGATTAATATGAATCAACACCCTACTAGTCCTAACAGAAGGTATTACAACGAGCTTAATAAACATCTAAAGCATCAGTTAACAGCTGATAAGAATCTTTGGCTTGATAGCTTGGCTGACAAAACTGAGGAAGCAGTTAGAAGCACAACAGCAGGGGGTTGAAACACATTGTCAATGTTTTATGTAGAAAGAAACAGACAGGTACACAGGGATTGAAGGATAAATATGGCAAGGTGGTTGAAGGTGAGGATTCTGTGATGGCTAGGTGGGTTGAGCATTTCAGAGATGTTCTAAATAAGTGATTATTTCTACTCCCATTGTTTTTTTAATGAGGATAGATACATTACTGGCTATTATAGTGGCCCTATATCACAATCCAAAGTCACATTGGCTATCTCTCAATTAAAACTGCTGAAATCCCCAGGGGTGGACGAAATCACCACTGAAATGCTTAGAGCTGGGAACATTTGTGTCACATGGCTGACTGAAATTTTCAATATCTTTTATAATAAAAGTGTTGTTCCTAAGGTTTTACTACAGCTATCATTGTCCCAATTTTTAAAAAGGTGATCGCAGTTCTTGTGATAATTATAAGGGAATTAGTTTGCTTTCTGCTCCAGGTAAAGTTCTTTGAATGATTATACTTAACAGAAATAAGAATTTGGTTGATGGACATCTGTGTGATGAACAGTGTGGATTCAGAAGTTGTAGGGGATGTATTGATCAAATATTTTCACTTAGAAAGATTTTTGAGAAATGTTTAGAGTTTCAGAAAACTGTGGTTGCTAGCTTTATAGATTTCAAAAAAGGCTTTTGACTCTGTTGATCAACATAATTTGTGGTTGATTGTTAGATCATATGGAATACCTGATAAGTCAGTTAGTGTAATGAAAGCTCTCTATAATAACACTGAGTCATGTGTGAGAGTTGGTACGCTGTACAGTGATTGGTTTAGCATTGTTAGTGGAGTTAGACAATGGTGCATTTTGTCTTCTTTTCACTTTTGTTTGGTTATTGATTATGTAACGTGAAATTCTTTGCAAAGGAAAGATTTTGGCCTTAACTAGTCTAGAGATTTCAAAATTTCTGATTTAGATTATGCAGATGATTTGGCTGTGTTGGCTAATGATGTTGATGAGATGAATTCGTTCAATAGGGCTGTTGGTGAGACTAGTCAATTCAATAGGGCTGTTGATGAGATAGAGTAAGTTTGGTGATAAACAGAGAAAAAACTGAAGTGATGAAAATTGATCAGGCAGATGGTGCTTCAGTTGCTTTGAATGGCTGCACTATTGAGCAAGTGTTACATTTTAATTATCTTGGGAGCTATGTAACAAATGCTGGTAATGTGTGGCACGAGATAAATAGAAGAATAGGGATTGCCGCTGGAACTTTTAAGAATCTATGGAGAGTATGAAAAAATAGGCGTATACACCTAAAGACTAAAATTAGGCTGTATAATAGTTTGGTTCTTTCTAAGGTTAGTTATGGTAGTGAAACATGGACCCTTTGTAAGCAGAATAACAAGGCAACATGCCTTTGATTCTAGATGTTTATGCAGTATCTTGGGCATTAGGTGGTTTGACTTTGTAAATAATGATGAGGTTGGAAGAAGGAGTCATCAACCTCTTTTGAGCAGCATGTTGTGCAAAGAGAGACTGTGTTGGTTTGGCCATGTTGCTCATATGAATAGCTGCAGATTTGCAAACTGTTCAAAGGATTATGAACAGTGTGCTTATGGGTTTCAGAAAAAAAAAGGGGGGGGGACCTAGGATGCAATGGGCAGACAGTGTCAAACAGGACCTTGCTAGAATTGGAATAGAGTGGCCAAATGCAGCAGCTGTAGCTCAAAAAAGACATGACTGGAGAGCCAAATTACACAGCCAAATTACACAGTCTGGTTGGACCTCTGTAGGCCATGGGTGCATGAAGATTTTGTATGTTGTATGTATGTATAATCTGTAAGCATGCATGCTATATTGCTCCATTAGTGATTATCTTCACAAGCTGTTACATTTAGAAAGCCTTTGGATGCCCTTTGCAAATTAATGGATACCATAACACAAAAAGTTAATTGAATCTCTTTTACACTAAACACAAAATCACATCCAATGAATATTAAAAGTAATTCATAAGACATATTTCAGTTACCAAGTTTCTCATTTTTTTTAGTTTGAGACAATAACTGGCTGTATTTAGACATAAGAGTTCACAGCTCATCATTTGATTTAATGAATATTTATCGCTGTTTTTTAGTAACAGGACGAAGATGGGTGTAGAGAAAAATTGTCTTGAACCAGATGGGATCTGAACCAACGATCTCCTAATAATGTTAGGTGCTCTGATCACTAAGCTACCGACTGCTGATCAATATCTCCTCTACTGCTGATGTTATGCTATACACCATCTGATTAATCATTGCCTTTTGAGTGCATTTGGGGACTCTATTCTTCAAAGCATCCTGGTCATGTGCAACCACCAGCCACAATGGCCTTCTGGTTGCAATTTTTTGTGAGCAAATCTGAATCTGCCTCACCTTTAGTTTGATCAATAGTACATTTTATTTAGACATACAAATTCACAGCTTATCATTGATTTAATGAATATTCATCCATTATCAAGCTGTTTTTAAGTGACAAGAGAAGAAGGGTGTAGAGGAAAAATTGTCTTGAGCTGGGTAGGATCTGAACCCATGATACTACTGATCAAACCAAAGATGAGGGAGATTCAGATTTGCTCATGAAAAAAACAGCAACCAGGATGCCCTTGTGGCTGGTTGTGTGCAGAAAACTGTATGGCTCTGAAGAAATAGAGTCCCCAGATGCACTCAAAAGACAGTGATTAACTAGATGAGGTATAGCATAACATCAGCAGTAGAGGAAAGATTGATCAGCAGCCTGTAGCTCTGTGGCCAGAGACCTGACATGTCATCAGGAAATTGCGGGTTCAGATCCCACTCGACTCAACACAATTTTTCCTCTACACCCATCTTCTCCTGCCACTTAAAAATAGCTTGATAGTGGATGAATATTCATTAAATCAATGATAAGCTGTGAATTCGTATGTCTAAAAGAGTTATTTTACTATATCTTTCAAACAGCAGGGCCTACAGTTACGAGTTAGGTGACAAATGAAAGCTTGCATGAGGAATGTCTTAGACTTCTTCAAACTATACTCCCCACCATTCTTCTTTCCCAAAAAGGGATGGAAATTTATAGAGGTTGACCTTATATCACAAATCTTTTTGTGAGCAAATATGAATCTGCTCTACCTTTAGTTTGATCAGTAGTACCTTGTATTTAGACATATGAATTCACAGCTCATCATTTGATTTAATGAATATTTATATACCATCAAGTTGTTTCTTAGTAACAGGATGAAGATGAATATAGAGGAAAAATTGTCTTGAGCAGGTGGGAGATGAACCCATGAGCTGGTTGCTCAGTGGTATCACACAGTGTGCTCACAGTGTCAGCAGCTGGTAGCTCAGTGATCAGAGCACCTGACATGTCATCAGGAGGTTGTGGGTTCAGATCTCATCTGCTCAAGACAATTTTTCCTCTACACCCATATTCATCCTGTTATTAAAAACAGCTTGATAGTGGATAAATATTCATCAAATGAAATGATGAGCTGTTAACTCATATGTCTAAATACAAGGTACTACTGATCAAACTTAAGGTGAGTCAGATTCAGATTTGCTCACAAAAAATAGCAATCAGGAGGCCCTTGTGGCTGGTTGTGTGCACATGACTGGGATGGCTGTAAAGAATAGAGTCCCCAAATGCCTTCAAAAGACAGTGATTGACCAGATGATGTATAGCATAACATCAGCAGTAGAGGAGAGATTGATCAGCAGCCAGTAGCTCAGTGGTCAAAGCACCTGATATGTCATCAGGAGGTTGTGGGGTTCAGATCCCACCCAACTCAAGACAATTTTTCTCTACACCCATCTTCATCCTGTTATTAAAAAATAGCTTGATAGTGAATAAATATTCATTAAATAACTGGCTGTAAACATGATTTGAAGATGAAAGCAATGAGATAGAAATAAAATAATCATATTTTACATGTATTAACTAACATAAAAAAAATTATTTTTAAAATTAAAAAATATATTTTATGAGTATAGAGCACTTATTATTTAAGTCAAATCATTTATTACTCACTTTTCTTTTAGTGCATCACATGTCATATCATCCAAGGCAAGTTGATTTGACTTCAGTGAACCATTATAATCATATAGTAAAGTTTCATCAAACTTGAATTCTGTTAGTGATGGAGGATTAGATCTATCAAATAAAGAACTTTTTCTCAGAATACACAATTCAGTTGGTTGAAAGTAAAATTTCCCAATTATAAAGACATAAAATGTACACCAAATAGACAAAATACGTACAGATTTGGTTGTCTTAAAGCTGAGCAGCATTTTTTGCTCACAATGGGCAAAATGGACAGGTTACAAGAATCCCAAAGGCTAAGAGAAAGTTGGGGAAAGGGGACCCAGTGGATAGCAGTTAGGAGACAGATGGTAGTCTAGTCAAGGCCATCTAGCATGTGCACTTGGTATGGCTCTCCTGCACAAGAGTACATTAGCATCCCACCAATGGATGGTGGCCTTTTCCAAACCCATCAGTGTCCCCTTTCTAAGAGCAGGGTTAGGTTTAGCAAAGATAAAGCTCAATACTGGCACAGGTGGAACTTGAACCTGAGTACTGCAGATAATGAGTCTAGTGCACTAATGACTGAGTAACCCCCATCCCAAATAGGAGCTGCAGAATTACTCCAGTACTTCATTTATTTTGAAAGAGCTTAACATCACTTTAGAATTATTAATCTTATTCTATAAATAATAATAGCACAATCGCTTTTACTATGTAAAAAAATATGTGTTTAAAAAAATGGAACTGTTCTGTATGCAATAAAAAGCAATTTCTCTTATTAGTAATATATAGGAAAACAGCTGCTTTGAGGGAATATTTATTGTTATTTCATGCTTTTATAAGGTATTTATTACTCCATGCTTTAAAATTGTCTGCATACTAACAAGAGTAATATGTTTTCAATGCATTAGCTGTCATTATCTTACTACCAAACTGATTTTTTCTTGCTTGCTTGTTGAAAGAAAAATATTTATTATCTGAATCATTAAGCTTTGCTAAGCAAAAATATTTTTCTTTAAAAATATATTTAATGCTTTAATATGTATAAGAGCAAATGAAAAAGTTTATTAATTTTTCTGATAATTAATTTGATATACTGATGGTTTTATTGCAGAAGTTGCTGTTATTTTTAAAAAACTAAGTTTATGTATATGCTACTCTCCTGATGATTTGCATATTTTGGCAAAAATTAAACTGTTAATAATTTAAATATGAATTTGAAATAGAATCATAAAATGTTGCTAAATTTAAAAAGAAACTTGACATTTTGATTTCTCATAGTGGTGTGAAAATGATATAACTTCTTCCACACAATTATCAATTTATTTACAATACAAGCATGTAGACAAACTCAACATATTTCATCTTTTATGATCCTCACTCAGTGAATATGATGTAAATTTACCAAATTATTGAATTACTTTAATTTTCCTTTTTTCACCTTTTTGACAGTCACAGCAGATGTCTAAATAAATTATGTTTATGTACACACATATTATAATCTAATGGCATAGGATCTAAACATAAGCTGGTCATGACAAGTTTCTAAAAATTTTCTTATGCAGAGCTGACATCAATGTCAGAGCTGACTTCATGGTATAGTATACATTTTTGAAAAGTTCCACATACTGTCTCTTGCAGTGTTTCACAATTTTCTTCTGTCTCTTTGAAGTTTTTCCTTGGAATGTTTTTATTATTATTTGTGCAGTTTAATCATCCAAGGCATTATTTTTTGGCATAGTATTTATTTGTGCAGTTTTAAATTTCTGCAGTACACCTAATTTATGCCAAGGCCTTTTGGCCAAGGCATTTATTTGTGCAGTTTTAAATTTCTGCAGTACACCTAATTTATGAAATTAAAATTTGTGAAAATATATTAAAATACATTAATACTCCATTGAATACTTCCCTGTTGAAAGCTTATTTACTATTAATTTCTTACGGTTTTTGTCCAAAGTGCTATATTCTGAAAAGCCATAAAGAAAATTAAGTTCCCCATTGGAAAGTTAACACCACACAAAGTTCAAATTTTCTCTAATTTTGAAACAGAAATGTAACAATGGCTACAATCAAATTTAATACATAATATAAATTCAAATAAAAAAGAAGGCTACATAGACCCAATTTTGAAAAATGGAATTTTGGCACGTTAAGGATTAATACTGGATGAATATGCACAGTTAATTGTTAAAGTTCAATATCAGATTTATACTCAATGCAAATTGCTTTTTTAATGTTTATACTACTGCTTATTTACATGAAAAGCTTTTAATTTAAACAGAAACAAAAATCGAAAGTTATAAGGAAAGGTTTTAACCTGTGTTTATCTGTAAAATTTTTATATTCATCTTCCCCAGCTACTGATTCAACACTTTTAATAATATTTTCTGTTCAAATGCTAAATGATGAACTTTACAAATTGTAAAATAAAACAAAAATAAATTAAGAAATTATTAAAGAAGCTTTCTTTGAGTTAAGTGCTCCTTCAATTTGGAATCACGATCAAATGTTCCTAACATGAACAGCTCCTTCAAGGAAGAAGGATATGTTTAATGCAGTCAGCTATGTTATTGTTTAGGCTGTTTTACTTCCGAGTGTCACTTTTTACACACAATGGGCTGAATGGCCAGGTCACCAGGACCCTGAAGGCTCAGAGAAGGTTAGGGAAAGAGGATCCACTGGACAACAGTTAGGAGACAGATGGTAGCTTCCTGTCAAGGCCATCCAGCATGTTCTTCAATGCTCAAGAGTATGGCTTTACTATATATGGGGCTTGGTTCAACATTCCATATGACAGACAGTGGCCTTTCCATGTCCATTGGTAGCTCCTTTCTCACCAAGGGAAAGTGGGGGTTAGTTGAGATAAATTTCAACCAGGTCATACTGGACCAGCAAACAGAAAATTTATGAAACATAGAATTGATGGCATTATGATGCCAAAGTCCCAAACCTCTCCTACTCCAAAACATCAACAAACTGTGAGCAACAGGATCACAGACCCATCCTACAGCCAACCACTCCCACCCCCATGATGTCCACACTGTGACACTAACATGAAGCAGAGTGAGGGAGAACCAACACATGCACAGTTAGAAATGTGTGTATAACCTATATAAAACTCGAAGAAACTAGCACTCCTTAAGAAGGCTGCCCGGCAGCCAAAATGTGTTGAGTAATAACTCCATTTTGTGTTTTTCATTGGATACATGCACATCCTAAGACTGTGCAAAAGACCAACAGTGTCCATTTAACTAATGCAGTATTACCCCAACTGAAGACAGCACTGCAAACAACATCTGCAAGAAAGACGACACCCAAACTGTGGACATGAGTATGCACATCAGTGCAAAATCATAAACTTCCATTGTGCGATTATATGCTTTAAAAAATTGTGCAAAAGTGTGTCAAGGGTGTGTTGGTAACCACATCTTTATCATCTTTTCTCTAAACATAGCATGATAGTGATAAGGTATTGAATATATGTAGTAGCTGTGATTATCTTGGAAATTCTTTTATGCTTAACCTTTAAAATGCCAAGTTTCCAACAAAGAATGCCTAGTAGCTGTTTATTTCATTTTTCGGCAGGAAGTAGAAGCAAACTTTAGAATTTGATTCTAGTGTTAGCTGACAAACAGAAATGTCATAATATAAACCAAACAAAAGAGCATTTGATTTGAAAAATAAATAATATAAATTCAAATAAAAAAAAGTAGGCTACATAGACTTAATTTTGAAAAATGGAATTTTGGCATGTTAAGGATTAATATTGGATGAATATGCACAGTTAATTGTTAAAGTTCAATATCAGATTTATACTTAAAGCAAGCTGCTTTTTTTAATGCTTATTTACCTGAAAAGCTTTCAATTTAAACAGAAACAAAATTCGAAAGTTATAAGGAAAGGTTTTTACCTGTGTTTATCTGTAAAATTTTTATATTCATCTTCCCCAGCTACTGATTCAACACTTTTTTTTATTTTTATATGAATAGAACGAAAGTTATCACTTGAAAAATCTGTATAATGGGCAAATTCCAACATCAATTTTTTCCTGAAATAAAAAAACAATTTTATTAGCTCATATACAGTCATACACGCAAAATGTAACTCCAGCCAACTTTTTTAAATACTGTATTTTAAGCAATGCAATGGTAGCTCATGAGCTTCTAAACAAGTGTGGCCAGTAAATATACATATAGTGAAACAAACTACATAACATGAAAACATGAGAGTTAAATGGGAGAAGGGAAAATTCAGTATAAGAATATTTCTATTTACTTTTACTGAAACTTATAAATACATGTAACAAACTTATTAATGGATTAACAATACAATTAATCAACACCTGTAAAAATTTATTTGCTACATCTTAGTCTTCTCATAGTCTTTTTTAGCTATACAGCTGAGGGCATTCTGTATGAGATGGAAACCTTTCTTCATCAGAATATTTTGCTGAAATTTCCAGTCAAATCAGCATTAACTAATAAAATCTCTCTTATTCAAAAACAGAGAAAAAATTAGTACCCAAAACTTTAATGCATCCCTCACTATTATCACTCAGAAGGGATGGCCGAGAAAGACTTCCAAATTTGTCCTAGGAAACTGGGTAGCAATTTCTGATGGATATCCATTTAGCAAAGGCAGTGACTTTTGTTACAGGGAAGATCTACACCACACAAAAATGTTTTGCTTAATGACTAGAGCAGATAGAAGATGCAAAGATGTAGAGTACTGGTGTTTCCATCAATATCCCAAAATCTTTGACATTTAACAGCACCATTAACTCAAGTGAACATAGCAAAAGATGGTGTGGAAAAAGTAGGGATTCTCACAAAACTGAGAATATTCAAGTAATGTACAACAAACATTGTGACATTTGTAAAAAATTCTTAAAGAGTAAAGTAAATACTACTGAAATAAATTAAAACAAAATGCATTTAAAATGATGAGAGAGGAATCTACCTATGGTAAAACACAAACTTGTGACATCCTTAAATGGAATTAAAGAAAAGAATGAAAAGAAATAGCAAAAGTAAAATGTGTTACAAAACAGGACACCAAAAAATAAATCAATAATAATGAAAGATCTATAAGCAGTAGATCATGAAATGTTTTAGTTTCTAGTCTCATGCTTCAAGCTTCACCATTTTCACATAAATATGCACCACTTGCTTGACTGTTGAAATGGGACATGTATGCAAATGAAATGCCACATATGAAGTACCAAAACTTTGAAAAACTAATTGCATGAAAAAATGACACAGGAAAAAGTTAAACATCTCAATCAAATCTTTCTGAATCTCAATTTTCAATTATACTCAGTATTTCAAAATCTGAAATATTTAACAGCAGTATTACTGTCATAAAAATTTATTACAAAAGTTAATTGAAACAATTGTTATATCAGACTACTCACTGAAATAAGTGTATAGTTAGAACTTTTTGAAAAGTTTCTGTTAATTTTTAAGAATAGTCTAGAATGTGCAATAATTTTGTTAAATGTTTGAGGTTTTGCAACTCTTTAAATATTCCATGTTTCTTAACTCATTAAATACTAAATGAGCAAAGTTGAAGATCTAGGCTAATAGAGATCAGAGTTGGGTTGTTTTACCTCTGAACGGCACTTTTTTGCACACCATGGGCTAAATAGTCAGGTCACATGGACCCCGAAGGCTCAGAGAAGGTTGGGGGAGGGGACCCACTGGAATAGCTGTTGGGAGACAGATGGTAGCCTCCCGTCAAGGCCATCCAGCGTGTTCTTTAATGTGCACAGGGTATGGCTCTCCCGCACATGGGGCCACGGCTTAAAGTCCCAACCGACGGGCGGCGGCCTTTCCAAGCCCATCGGTATACCCTACTGACCGTGGACAGGGCGGGGAATTTTGCGGAGATAAATCTCAACACTGACCCAGCTGGGACTCGAACCTGGGAAGTACAGATTACAAGCCTGACGCGCTACCGACTGAGCCACCCCCGCCCCAATAGAGATCAGAAATCGTTAGTTTATCTTCAGTAATGTTTTCCCATAAAAAGCTTCTTTTCAAAGTTGGGGAGTTTTAAATACAACTTAATATTGGCATAATACTTGTGATTTCTTTTATTTCATTTCATATACCCATATATACAGGGTGATTCAAAACTTATCATTCAAATTTCGTGGGGAGGTAGGGAATACGTCAGGAAACCGATTTCACATAGGAAAGTATGTCCGCAAACGTCATCTACATGAACAAAATGGACAAGTAAAGTGAACACAAGGAAACAGTACAGTTAAGTGGTAACGAATGTGACTTTTATTCCAACAAGGTAAAGTACAGGTTCACAGTAGGTGCTCAAAATTGCGACCATTTACACGGACACAGGATTCACAGCGCCGTTGCATTGACCGCCCAACATTTTCAAAAATGCCTGGCATATCACGGACAATGCCTGCGGCGGCCACTATTTGTGCAACAAGGTCCATTTCACTGTCGACGGGGGTCTCGTACACACGGTATTTCATGGCCCCCCACAAAAAGAAATCCATGGGCGATAAATCAGGTGACCTGGGTGGCCAAGCGATCGCTGATGACAGCGGGAGTGGTCGGGTGAGCTGTACACTGGTTGGGTACACACAGCGCCCTCTACATACGCATGCGTACATTTGCGGACATACTTTCCCATGTGAAATCGGTTTCCTGATGTATTCCCTACCTCCCCACGAAATTTGAACGATAAGTTTTGAATCACCCTGTATATTAAACTTTGCATCCTTTTTATCCAATAAAATCTATTGCTGTTCTCTAATTCTTCAAGTAGTTAGCATGCTTGGCAACTGATCAACGGGACCTGAGTTTGAGCCTGGATAAGGCATGTATATTTCTGTTGTTTTTCTGCTGGGTCCTGCCATCCTCATAGACCTTATACTGTGGTGTATCATCTGACAGGCTCCTGTTAGAGCTCTATGGCAAACAGCTGCTTGAGGGGATATTTAATTTCTAATCTAATTCTCTAATTAACAGTTTGTTCTATCTTCATATTTGCAGACAAAAATGTGCATTGGTTTTTATAACAGAAACTGTTTAATACTTAGGAGTCTATCTCAATATTTCAGCCTTTGGAATTTTAATCTTCTGAACTGTCTCAATATTTCAGTCTTTGATGGAAAGAAATTTTTATCATTTTAAACAAATTTGTGAAATGAATTTGTGAACATGTTCTGAAGGAAAAACAATAACTATAAAATATATTTTATTGCTCCATGGTAAAACTATTCGATATATATATATATGCAAAAGTTATAAAGAAACTGTTACAAAAATATTCAGTGATAATACCATACTGCAAATTAAATGCAAATATTTGAATGTTGCCATTATTTTATCTGAATTCAAACTATAACAACAATTAAGATGATAAAAGAGTGATATATATATACATACCACCTATCTACAGTCTCCTGAAGCACTGTTTGATGGTATTCTAGAAGTGATGGAAGAAGTGAACTTCTTAAATGCCTTTCATATTCCTTTCCTTCATGGAGCAGAATAACATAATCGTTGTGTATATGATGCAGCTTTTTTGTAATTTTCTGGTAACGTTCCTTGGCTTCCTCTAGCTTCTTTCCTGCTTTACCTATAAGAAGCATTTAACTTATTTGTTATGTGGCAGTTACAAAATGGAATACTATATTTCATTTAATTATTACTAAACATATTCATAATTGTAGTATACCTTTTACATATTACCAAACTAGTTAAAACACACATACGGTATTGTATAATTTTAATACAGTGGACTCCCCTTTAACACACTCCCCTATAACGTGAATTCGTATAATGCGACAAAAAAATTGCGACTAGTACTCATACAGCGTGATAAACAGTCCATATTATGCATAAGATAAATTTAACATTTTGACATAGTTTTCGATTTTTTGTTTAGAAAAGCAAATGTTTACACTTACCTGTTGTTTATATGTGCACAATGAAGCCGACAGCTTTAAAAGATGTAAAGGTTTATCAAAAAAAATATGCACATTTAAAGATATAAGAGAAAAATATTTTTATTCAACTTTTAATTAAAATAAAAATATGTACTTTGCTATTTAACATTCATTCACTATCGGAAGTATCAAGAAATAAGTTCCAACGATGCCGTCTTGTTAACATTGGTTGTACAAATTCATCGCTTGAAGAGTCCATAGTTTTGTCTTTATTGTTATGGTTATTTAAAAACAATTCGTTTTCCAGATCATTTTTAGATTGAAAATATGGGGATAGACAATTCATCTGATAATGCATGTCCCACAAATGCAATTTCCTATAACACGGAACGTGTCCTTGTGTTATACAGGAGTCCACTGTATTAGTATTATACAGTGTTTCTCAGAATTATTTTGAACAATCACACTAAAATTTTGCCATATTAGATGTTTCATTGAATTAATAGGTATTAAAAACAAGCATTTCTTTCCTGACTGGCTTTTTAAAGGAAAACAATTATATCTCTTTTACAGAAGTCAATGCAATAATTACAGTCAACTACATAAATTTTGTGCAAACTAATAAAACTAATTATTCAATAAACAAAAACAGCAGTAGCAACTACTACTACTATATGAAGTAATGTAGACAGATAGAAATCTTACAGGAGATTTCAACAAACTTATAATAATGGCAATACCATTATAATTTTAGATTTTGAAAAATGGTACATTTTAAATGTCCAAGGGTTTAAAACCTTATCTTAAATGAGAAACCAGTCAACAACTTATTAAATGTACCATTAACTATCATAAAAACACTTTTAGAGGTGAAGGAATAATATTACGTTTTTTCCTTATGATAACCAATAACTGGTTTTCCCAATATAATTACTTTTTCTAATTAACATCTTTCATTATTACATTATGCTAAAGCTTTATAATTCAATTAGGTTTTATTAACTATAAATTTATATGCATACAGCAGTGACGGCTCGCATATAGGCACTGTGGAACTCGAGTGTAGGCACTGTGGAAGCACCCCCAATTTCAACTTGATATTATCGATAACATTTAATATAATGAGTCCTATTTTCTTTAATTCTTTCTTTATACTTGTACAATATATAATCCTTAAGCTTAATGTCAGTAGCCATCCCCCAGTTTATGAAAAAGATACAAAAATCTTTGTATGGAACTGTGCGCTTCACAGTACTAGCGGCGAGGTGTTTGACTGTTGTGCGCATGCGTACATAGGAAGCTACACGCGAGGCTGCAAGGGAGAGAGAGAGCACTGTCGTTCCCGCAGTGCCGACCCTGGCGTGCTGGTTGAAGGTAGTTTTTTTTTACTCTGCGTGTGTTGTGCTTAAAAACCGTGTACCATATTCTTGAATGTGATAAAGTGCAGAATTAGATTATTATCCTGCTTCCAGCTAGTCTATTTGATTCATTTTTTTTTTTTCGGTTCTTTTATTTAACATTTATACATGTTTGTTTCCTTTTACACAATTTTAAAACAAAGGCTAAAAATTTTCTGGAGCAGCACCCCCACTAATTTTAGCTACGAGCCGCCACTGGCAATGTTCCAAAAACATAGGTACACCAGGGAAGCTAAATCCTCAGCTGAAACAAAGTAGGGTTGGGTTGTTTTACTTCTGAGTGGCAGTTTTTTTGCACATAATGGGTTAAATAGCCAGGTCACGAGGACCCCGGAGGTTCATAGAAGGCTTGAGGGAGGGGACCCACTGAATAGCTTTTGGGAGACAGAGGGAAGCCTCCCATCAAAGCCATCCAGTATGTTCTTTAATGTTCACAGGGTATGGCTTTCCTGCACATGGGGCCATGGCTTAACACCCAATCAAATGGATGGTGGCCTTTCCAACCCCATTGGTGTGTCCTACTGACTGGGGTGAGCAGTATTGTGGAGAAAAATATCAACACTGACCCAGCTGGGACTTGAACCTGGAAACTGCAGATTACGAGCCTGGTGTGCTACCAATTGTGCAACCCTGCCCCTGAAACAGAGTAGTGTTTTCAGTAAACTATACTCTGTTTCAGTAATGTTTTATTTCAGTAATTTTGTCAAATGACCCCTTTAGGGCCCTGATATTTTGTATCAGTGAATTTCTTTCTCTAGAGTTGAATAAATGACTTGGTTTACAAAAAAAAAAAGACTTAAAAATGCTATATATTTGACCAGTATTAAATATGATACATTTGACTGGATAAAAATTGACAAGATATATAATGCTCTATGTATCATATACCAATGTAAACATGAAGGGAGGGCTCTGACAATGATATTAGCCTTTACTATTCAGTCACTCTTACTAGAATCAACGCATTATTGTAGTTAGTCTTGGAAATATTAGGTGAAACTTAACTTTATTTCTTTCACCCAACAAGCCCCAATGGTTTGAGAACATATCAAAGTAAAATGAAGCATAGACAGTTGGTAAATTAACAATTAATATAATTTAGTTGTTCTACTCCTGAACATGATGGTTCACCTTAAACCTAAAATAATATTGCTATTAATAAAATTTTCACTAGCTAGCCTGGGTAAAGCATTGATGTTTGTCTTGTTTTTCTGCTGAGGTTCCACCATCCTCACAGACCTTCTCTATGGTGTATAAACTTACAGGCTCCTATAAGACATGTGGTAAGCAGCTGCTTGAGAGGGTATTTGTTTATTATTTATTTAGGCACTAAATATGCAAAATGTATGCACCATAAATTTGTGTGAAAAAAATTCAAAATGTATTTTGCATAATTCCTCTCTGTTATCTAACAAATCTAACTGCTGGTCAGCCTTCGATTTGGCTACCTGCATGCACTGTACACTCATCAATCATCACCTTAGATGAAGGTGAAGGGATGTCAGTTCAAAATCTGATGCATTTTTTTCTCCTATTTTATTTGTGTAATATTTAATGCTATTATTTTCTGTTATATTTCTAATTTAAATGCATCTAAGTTTTAGTCATTATTTGGTTATTTTCTTCGTATTTGTTGCATCTGATATGAAGCCAAAGTGACATCAATAATCTTTAGAGATATTTCTCTCCTTATTGCTGAGAAGTACCAATTACTATAAAACAATTTTACTTGGCTTTGTCTCAGAACTAAGTGACCATCTGGTGTGCCTGTATTTTTGGAATACCCTATTATATATATAGATATGAACATGCATGAATATTAATCATTTATGAATTTATGGAAAATAATCAGTGGAACAAAAAATATGATTGTGGGTATAAGGCAAAATGCTTACCAACTTCATTCTGGCAATATATATATGTCAAGTTAGCAGCATGAAAACAGAAAATGAGTACTTAAATATATACATAAGCAAATAGAAAATCGACAACATAGAAAGCTAAGCTATTGTCATTTAATTTATAAAACTTAACCCCCCAGCAATTACAAATTGAATTATTCTTTAAAAAAACTTAATATTTTTAAAAAAGCAAAGCTGAACAATTCATATGTATACCTGCTCCATTGGAAAATCTTGAATCATCTTTATAATAAAAATATCTCAATATCGATATTATAATGAATTATCATAATCAAAATTGAAGATAAACTATTATCAGAATTATTTAAATGCTGAATGCAGTTTTTTTTTCACAAGTTTAATTACACATAATTACATATTTTGCTAAAAATGCAAATATACATATTATGCTAAATATGCATATTTGCATAATACATATTTTGCATTATATTTTGCATATTTCAGATATTTTCTTAATATATACACTGAGGTGCCAGTCTATTAGGCACACCACCTCTCATAACATAAATGGTTCATTCCAACACGCAATACATCATATCACAGCATTGTGAGGTATAAATCAGGCAGACCAGCTCTTTGAGCATCAGAGTTGGATTGAGCATCAGAATGGGCAGAGTGAATGACTTGACTGACTTTGAACATGGCATGATAGTTGGTGCTAGGCATGCTGGCACTAGTACCTCCCAAATGCCAATTTCATGTACAAATTTCATGTACAACCATTTCAAGGGTTTACTGAGAATGGTTTGAAAGCAAAAAAATACCAGTGATTGGCGATCCTGTGGATGAGAAGGGTCAAAAGAGACTGGAAAGAATTGTGCAAATGAATAGACAGGCCACAACAAGGAAAAACACATCAAAATTAAACATTGGTGTTCAGAAGGTCATCGAATGCACCATGTATTGGACTTTTTGTGAATTGGCTACAACAGCAGCCAACCATGTCAAAATCCGATGAACATGAAGCATGTGGGCACAGGAACGTCAACACTGGACTACTGTGAACTGAGAAAAGGTAGGCCGGTTGGATGAATCAAGGTTCCTCTTGCATCATGCTGATGAAGGATTAGAATTTGGCACAAGCAACATGAGGCCATGTAGCTATCTTGTCTGGTAATATTATAGGCCTGTGGCAGTAGTGTGATGGTGTGGAGCATGTTTCTATGGTACATATTAGGCCCCCTGATATCCATCAAAGGACATCTGAATGTCATGGTATATTTAATCATCATTGCTAAGCAGTTCATCCCTTCATAGCTACAGTTTATTCTCATTCAGATGGCCACATTCAGCATGATAATGCACCTGCTCACAAAGTACATATTATTACCAAATGGTTCCAGGAACATGTGATGAGTTTTTCTAGCTTTATTGGCCTGCACAGCCCCAGATCTAAATCCTATCAAGCATCTTTGGGATGAAGTGGTAAGGGCTGTCCACAGTGAGACTGTGCCACCATCCAATTTGCAGCAATTGTGTAACACAATCATTTCTGCATGGTACAACATTCTTGCACAACAAATCCAGTTTCTTGTAAGTTCCATTCCATTTGGACTGTTCTGAAGGTCAAAGAAGGTGCAACATACTACGGTAGGTATACCTAATAAACTGGCATCTCAGTGTATTTTGCATAATTCAGACTCTTGTGAAAATGGTATTCTAAAAGAAAAAAAAAACCCTTACTTTTCAGATAATGAGAATAATATGACCTTATTTTCAGAAAATAATAAGATTTTAATGCTATATATAAAATTTACTTTTAAAGCTCTCAGAGATATTATGAATGTAATTGACTTTTAATTACAAAATATGAACATAATATTAGAGTTTTCGAATTATTATTTATGTCTTGTGAACAGCACTCTAATTTATTATTTCTTCACAGTTCAAAACATTACTCCCATTTTTTACGTAACTGATTCTACATAAAAATAGCATTTAAATACAAATATGAAAGCAAATTAATTTATTACTTGTATATTAGTAAATCAAAAGTAATTATTCTGCTTTTGCATTGTTCACACAATTATTAAGCAATTTTTTGTTAATGGCCACAGCATGCAAGTGGCAAATATTCACTGATGACAATTCCACATATATTAGATTTGTACATAGGTGAGATTGAGATATTACATAATTGCAAAGGTTTCACTCTATTGGGTTGTTCAGTAATTGAATGATATTTCATGCTGTGAGTGAGATAAAAGGGAAGATAAATTATAAGAATTAAAGAAAAAATGGAATAGGACAACCTAGATAAAAAAAAATGATAACATTTTAATCTAAAAAAATGTAAAATATGTCCAAAAAAGATCTCAAATGCATAACATTTCATTTGTTTACAACTGCAGAATATGAAATGCCATAGCTCTAAAACTATTTGTACAGTCTACGAACAGCCTTCATATTTAAGATATTTATCGTGCAACATTTAAAAATTTCACTACCCTTTCTTTGTATAACTGGTTCTCTATATGCAGTAGATGCTGGTTATCGTGATCACTTTGGGAAATCATGTTTTGATTCTATTGTATCAAGTCCAATAAGCAAAAATCATAATAGCATCTAGAGAGTGGTAAAATTACAGATTATAAAATATGCAAACAGAGAGTGAAAAAATTATAATTTCATAGCTAAAACTGGTTGTACCAAGGCTATAAGCAAAGAATATTCTTTGGCTATTACTGTATGTGTGTCATTTGCCTGACATCATTTAAGAAATGATTATTCTGATGGGAATAAGGAGGTCTGAGACCTAAGGTGAAAATTGTTTAGTTTCTTAAAGTTTGATATATATAAAATGACATTTTACCATATACCAACCCTATTTAAAAATGTGAATTAGTGCAATATTGATTCTATAACCAAAATGTATTTATAGAAATGACAAAAATATAGTGTATTTTGATATTTGAATCCATTTTCTGAAATCTGATTCTATAAAGTGGCTGATTCTAATAACTAGTGATCACAGTAACTGGCGCCTACTGTACATAATTGATTTCTTTGCTTCTAACAAAATGGATATGAAATATTCAAATACAAACAGGGCAGTCACTAGGGACATATTAAGAGTTTTTTGTGAAACCAAGCAGCATTCTTTAACATGTAATAAGAAAATGTGCTTTTTCTGAATATGGGACCACGAGACTCTTAATTAGCATTCAATGAATGCTATCCCTTTTAAGCTCACTGGAATTATATTTCTTTTTCCTAAAGTCACTGCCTGAACAAGTAACAAAAATATCAGTGATGGCAAGATCAAGAAGAATACCACAAGCTTCAAGTTCTGAGACTATCATACATCTAATCACATTCTATAATATGGTAAAAACTTATCATCATCATCATCATCATCATCCTCAAGCAGCCATGGGCTACGGAGGTCCAACCAGACCGTGCAATTTAGTTCTCCAAGCAAGTCTATCCTGAGCTACATCTACTGCATCTGGCCACTGCACACCAATTCTAACAAGGTCCTGTTTGACATTGTCTGCCCACCGCATCCTAGGTCTCCCCTTCTTTCTGAGGCCTTTAGGCACACTGTTCATAACCCTATTCGCCAATCTATAATTATTCATACGGGCAACATGGCCAAACCAACGGAGTCTCTCTCTGCACAATATGCTGCTTAAAGGAGGTTGCAAACTCCTTTTCCTAATCTCATCATTAGTTACAAAGTTGAACCACCTAATGCCCAAGATACTGCGTAAGCATCTGGAATCAAAAGCATCTAGTTTCCTGTTATCTTGTTTACAAAGTGTCCAAGTTTCACTACCATAACTAACCCTAGAAAGAACCAAACTATTATACAGTCTAATTTTAGTCTTTAGGTGTATACGCCTATTTCTCCACACTCTCCATAGATTCTTAAAAGTCCCAGCAGCAATCCCTATTCGTCTGTTAATCTCATGCCGCACATCACCATTATCTGTTACATAGCTCCCAAGATAATTAAACTGTGACACCTGCTCAAGACTGCAACCATTCAGATTAACTGAATCACAGCCTGCCTGACCAATTTTCATCACTTTAGTTTTCTCTCTGTTTATAACCAAACCTACTCTACTACCAGTCTCATCAACAGCTCGAATGAAAGAGTTCATCTCATCAACGTCATTTGCCAAAAGGGCTAAATCATCAGCATAATCTAAATCAGAAATTTTCGTATCTCCAGCCCATTTAAGGCCAAAATCTTTCCCTTGAAGTGAATTTCGCATAACATAATCAATAACCAAGCTAAAGAGAAAAGGAGACAAAATGCACCCTTGTCGAACACCAGAAGTAATGCTAAACCAATTGCTACAAGCCTTACCAACTCTCACACACGACTCAGTGTTATTATAGAGAGCTTTCATAATGTTAACTAACTTGTCTGGTATACCATATGATCTCACAATCAACCACAAATTATGACGATCAACAGAGTCGAAAGCCTTTTTGAAATCAACAAAGCTAGCAACCAAAGGTTTCTGAAACTCTAAACATTTCTCAAGAATCTGCCTAAGTGAAAATATCTGATCTACACATCCCCTACCACTTCTGAATCCACATTGCTCATCACGCAATTGCCTGTCAACCAGATTCTTAATTCTATTAAGCACAATCATGGAAAGAACTTTACCTGGAACAGAGAGTAGGCTGATACCCCTATAGTTATCACAAGAACTGCGATCACCTTTTTTGAAAATAGGGATAACAATAGCTCTGGTAAAATCCTTAGGAACCATGCCTTTATCATAAAAGAGATTCAGAATTTCAGTCATCCAAGTGGTAACCGAAACATTCCCAGCTCTAAGCATTTCCGTAGTAATTTCATCTACCCCTGGGGATTTATGAAGTTTAAGTTTAGAAACAGCCAAAATAACTTCAGATTGTGTTATAGGGCCAACATTAAAGCCACCAATGCATCTATCATCATTGCAAACAATGGGAGTAGAACTAACTACATTGTTTAGAACATCACTGAAATGCTCAGCCCACCTAGCCATGACAGAATCCTCCCCTTCTATAACCTTACCTTGTTTATCCTTCAATCCTTGTATGCCTGTCCGTTTTCTACCACACAAAACATTAACTATCTGGTACAGCTCTCTGCTGTTGTGCTGTCTAACTGCTTCCTCGGCTTTGTCAGCCAAACCATCAAGCCAAAAATTTTTATCAGCAGCTAACTGATCCTTTACAAGTTTATTAAGGTCTCTGTAATGCTTTCTATTAGGACTAGTAGGGTATTGATTAAGGGCATTCCTGCAGTTCTTTCTTTCCGAAATAAGCTCAAGTGCCTTATCACTCAGATAATTTTGCCTCTTCTGCTCCTTTTTTCCTAAAAGAGTACTGTTAGTGTCCAAAAAAGCCTGTTTAAAATGATCCCATTCTTCCTCAACTTCAGTAGTAAGCAAACCATGACTGTCATAATGACTAAGTAACCTATCATGGTAAGCTTTGGCTATAACTGGATCTTTCAGAGCTCCAGTATTAAAAGTAAATTTTTTAACCCTAGCACAACACTTTTTAAGTTTAAGTTGCAACACACTTTTAACAAGGTAATGGTCAGATCCAATTTCAGCTCCCCTATATGCCCTGGTATTCCTAACAGAACTAGTCCATTTGCTGTTAATTAATATGTAATCAATCATATTCTTATGCAGCCCATCAGGTGAAACCCATGTGTACTTATGTATGTCGCGGTGTTTGTAATAAGTGTTAGTTATTCTGAATCCATTGAGTTTACTTACCTGTAGGAGACGTTGCCCATTGCTATTGCAGCTACCAATACCAAAAGGGCCTATTACTCCTCCCCAAAGGTCAGAGTCAGTACCAACTTTGGCATTGAAGTCACCAAGAACAAGGGTAATATCTCCTTTCTTGACAGAATTCAAAATATCCTGAAGTTGTTCATAAAAACTTAAGTGTGCATTAACCCTTCTAGTGTACACGTTGTCTGTATACGTTCTCGTCTGTATATGTTCAGAGAATCTGATTAGAGAGGCCAAGGATGTATCTATCCGTTTTAGTACAATAAAAAAAAATCGATTTTTTAAAAATAAAAATTGCCATTGTAATTTTATATATATATATCTTATAAAAATATATAATTCAGGCTTCAAAAATAATATTTTCTTTTTTTAATTTGATGCATATTTTATTAAATTATAATTAAATAATTTTATAAAACCATTTGATTACCATTTCTTTGAAGCACTACACAGTATTGCCGATTTGCTTGTTAATGTTCCTATTTGCTGAAGCAACCTTTTGATTTACGCTCACAAGTTTGATTTGAACTATTATCAACAAATATTCCTCAAATTTTTGAAAATCTCCTAAATATTAACAAAAAAAATTGCTATTTTTAAAAACGATAGATTTTGGTAGTAATTACAAAATACGTACCACCATTTTCTTCCCCCATTTCACACTCTTTTCTGTCACAAACCTATTTCAGTATTCCAAAGTTATTTTTATAATTTTTCCCAGCATTCTATGCATCTTTCCTGCTCTTAAAATTAAAATTGGAAGTAAACACATCCTTTTTAGAAATTCTGGTTGCAGCTGCATTTAATTAGTTGTGTTTCAGAGGCAAACAAGACACAGATGGCTGACACATGCTGTCTCTGTTCTGTGTGCTATATAGTGATTTGGATAACCTTTGAAAAGTTAGTATTTACTTTTTTTTATATTTAAACCTTAGTTAATTTTCATTTTAGTAGATTTATTTTCGAAAATTAACGATCTTTTGGCCGATTGATAAGTATTGATTTTTTCATAGTTATGTTATATCATATGGTCTTATATCATATTGGTCTGTAAATGGTAGCTAGGTAGTCACTGGAAGGAGAGCTATGTACCAATCCCCTGTGATGATGCATAGAACCGGCCAGGCCTAGCACCTAATGTCCGACCCCGCCTTCTCGTGGTGCGGACCATTAGTAACTTTCAAAAGAGATACTCTCTTGTGGAAGTGAACGGAAGGGGAGGGCTGCCAGATTAGTGTGGCCTACTGATCTGGACAACTATGGCTACTTTTCTTTTTTTTCTACCCTGCTGAGGAGTGGTCAACCACACAGGGTCCTGGTGCTGACCATATAAACTCACTGGACTGGACAGATATTTGGCTCTGAGCTTGATTATGGATCCTGATTTTGCTGCACTGGTGGGCTTCTGTGGAGGGAAAATCTTCCTCTGTGTTTTCTGTTTGTTTGTGGGTTGACAGCCCCAAGTGAATAGATTCACAGGATATGTTTATCAGCTGGTGGATAATCCTGAGCAGAAGTCATCGCAGGCACCTGAACTCTTTGCTTCTATTGGCATCGTCAAATTCTACATTGGAGGAAGTCTTCCAGTGTAGATGGCTTCAGCCTTTAGTAGTGGGGGAACGGGTCTTTGCCCCATGTCTGCGATTAGGGGGCTGTTTGATATTGTCGGCATTCCCTCTCTCAATAAACATAGTTTCTTTAAACATCCCACTAACCATTTTCTCTCCATAGGTAGTTGGAATGTGAGGACTCTGCACAGAGCTTTTTCTCTTGATGTCCTCACACAAGAATTCCACTGTTATAATTTAGATATTCTCGGCTTGCAAGAGACCAGATGGACAGATAAAGGTCAGATTCTTAAAAATAATCTTAAATTTCTCTTTTCAGGGAGGGACGACAATAAGCATCACCAAGGCGTGGGTCTGCTTCTCAGCAGACATGCTAGCGATGCTCTTCTAGGATATGAGTGCATTAATGAAAGGTTTCTTACAGCAAAATTTCAGACAAGCGTTAAAGACTTGAATGTTATCTGCTGTTATGCCCCCACTGAGGATGCCAATGAGGATGAGAAGGATAGGTTTTATGAACAACTTCAGGATATTTTGAATTCTGTCAAGAAAGGAGATATTACCCTTGTTCTTGGTGACTTCAATGCCAAAGTTGGTACTGACTCTGACCTTTGGGGAGGAGTAATAGGCCCTTTTGGTATTGGTTGCTGCAATGGCAATGGGCAACGTCTCCTGCAGGTAAGTAAACTCAATGGATTCAGAATAACTAACACTTATTACAAACACCGCGACATACATAAGTACACACGGGTTGCACCTGATGGGCTGCATAAGAATATGATTGATTACATATTAATTAACAGCAAATGGGCTAGTTCTGTTAGGAATACCAGGGCATATAGGGGAGCTGAAATTGGATCTGACCATTATCTTGTTAAAAGTGTGTTGCAACTTAAACTTAAAAAGTGTTGTGCTAGGGTTAAAAAATTTACTTTTAATACTGAAGCTCTGAAAGATCCAGTTATAGCCAAAGCTTACCATGATAGGTTACTTAGTCATTATGACAGTCATGGTTTGCTTACTACTGAAGTTGAGGAAGAATGGGATCATTTTAAACAGGCTTTTTTTCACACTAACAGTACTCTTTTAGGAAAAAAGGAGCAGAAGAGGCAAAATTATCTGAGTGATAAGGCACTTGAGCTTATTTCGGAAAGAAAGAACTGCAGGAATGCCCTTAATCAATACCCTACTAGTCCTAATAGAAAGCATTACAGAAACCTTAATAAACTTGTAAAGGATCAGTTAGCTGCTGATAAGAATCTTTGGCTTGATGGTTTGGCTGACAAAGCCGAGAAAGCAGTTAGACAGCACAACAGCAGAGAGCTGTACCAGATAGTTAATGTTTTGTGTGGTAGAAAACGGACAGGCATACAAGGATTGAAGGATAAACAAGGTAAGGTTATAGAAGGGGAGGATTCTGTCATGGCTAGGTGGGCTGAGCATTTCAGTGATGTTCTAAACAATGTAGTTAGTTCTACTCCCATTGTTTGCAATGATGATAGATGCATTGGTGGCTTTAATGTTGGCCCTATAACACAATCTGAAGTTATTTTGGCTGTTTCTAAACTTAAACTTCATAAATCCCCAGGGGTAGATGAAATTACTACGGAAATGCTTAGAGCTGGGAATGTTTCGGTTACCACTTGGATGACTGAAATTCTGAATATCTTTTATGATAAAGGCATGGTTCCTAAGGATTTTACCAGAGCTATTGTTATCCCTATTTTCAAAAAAGGTGATCGCAGTTCTTGTGATAACTATAGGGGTATCAGCCTACTCTCTGTTCCAGGTAAAGTTCTTTCCATGATTGTGCTTAATAGAATTAAGAATCTGGTTGACAGTCAATTGCGTGATGAGCAATGTGGATTCAGAAGTGGTAGGGGATGTGTGGATCAGATATTTTCACTTAGGCAGATTCTTGAGAAATGTTTAGAGTTTCAGAAATCTTTGGTTGCTAGCTTTGTTGATTTCAAAAAGGCTTTCGACTCTGTTGATCGTCATAATTTATGGTTGATTGTGAGATCATATGGTATACCAGACAAGTTAGTTAACATTATGAAAGCTCTCTATAATAACACTGAGTCGTGTGTGAGAGTTGGTAAGTCTTGTAGCAATTGGTTTAGCATTACTTCTGGTGTTCGACAAGGGAGCATTTTGTCTCCTTTTTTCTTTAGCTTGGTTATTGATTATGTTATGCGAAATTCACTTCAAGGGAAAGATTTTGGCCTTAAATGGGCTGGAGATACGAAAATTTCTGATTTAGATTATGCTGATGATTTAGCCCTTTTGGCAAATGATGTTGATGAGATGAACTCTTTCATTCGAGCTGTTGATGAGACTGGTAGTAGAGTAGGTTTGGTTATATACAGAGAGAAAACTAAAGTGATGAAAATTGGTCAGACAGGCTGTGATTCAGTTAATCTGAATGGTTGCAGTCTTGAGCAGGTGTCACAGTTTAATTATCTTGGGAGTTATGTAACAGATAATGGTGATGTGCGGCATGAGATTAATAGACGAATAGGGATTGCTGCCGGGACTTTTAAGAACCTATGGAGAGTGTGGAGAAATAGGCATATACACCTAAAGACTAAAATTAGACTGTATAATAGTTTGGTTCTTTCTAGAGTTAGTTATGGTAGTGAAACTTGGACACTTTGTAAACAGGATAACAGGAAACTAGATGCTTTTGATTCCAGATGCTTACACAGTATCTTAGGCATTAGGTGGTTCAACTTTGTAACTAATGATGAGGTTAGGCAAAGGAGTTTGCAACCTCCTTTAAGCAGCATATTGTGCAGAGAGAGACTCCGTTGGTTTGGCCATGTTGCCCGTATGAATAATTATAGATTGGCGAATAGGGTTATGAACAGTGTGCCTAAAGGCCTCAGAAAGAAGGGGAGACCTAGGATGCGGTGGGCAGACAATGTCAAACAGGACCTTGTTAGAATTGGTGTGCAGTGGCCAGATGCAGTAGATGTAGCTCAGGATAGACTTGCTTGGAGAACTAAATTGCACGGTCTGGTTGGACCTCCGTAGCCCATGGCTGCTTGAGGATGATGATGATGATGATGATATGGCTGGCATACAACTTGTGGCTGTGGATATTTTAACATTGCATTAGGCTATATGTTAATTTTTATTTTATTATTTATAACTTTTCCAGTAAAACTTTGATCTAGTATCATTTTCTGAAAATAAATGAGGTCTTGGATATGGAAGCAAATTTATTTCTGTAGATTTATTTCCATTAGTTAGCGATTTTTTTGATAAGCTGATTTATCAATCTTTCCGAGTTATACTAGATCAAAGGCTGGTTAAAAGTTGTTGTAGATATTTTATTTAACATTCCATTAGGTTATATGTAATTTTTCTTTTATTATTTCTTGTTTTTTGCAAAAGAACTTTGAGCTTCGATCGTTTTTTGAAAATGTCTTGATTAGGGAAGCAAAATGGACTTCCTTGCTACAGAAATCAGTCGTCATGTGGGAGAACAATTTTGTGAAGGTGTACCCTCTGCTAAAAGTTTCACCCACCCATCCCTCCTCAGTATCCTGGCTGTGCCACACAGAAGATATAACACTGTTGTTTTTTTTTGCTTTGGTACACAAACCTTTCTGCACTTAGCCAAGATCACCAAACTTCAACACTCAAAGAAAAAAAATTTATAATGTTTAGCAAAAAAAGTAACCAAGGAAGTTTTTTTTTTATTTCATAACCAGTTCAGAAAATCCCATGAATGTGAGTTCAAGTCACTTTGTATAACACTGGCCATGTTTAAAATATACAATACTGAAAAGAATCATTAAAAGAAATAAAAATCATATTTCAGGTTGAATATTATATTATTCGAGAGGAAATTTATTTTCTATAATTTAACTATTTTTATTCATCAGGTTTTCCAAAATGAAGCCTTAATTGTACATTGTGATCTTTTTTTTTTCACCACATCACATTGAAAAAGGCTTATTAAAATCAATATGCTTGAAAATTTGTTGATATTATTTATTTTCATAAAATTCGTAATTAAATTCTGTTTAATTTGATATATAACATGACCTATTTCTGTTGATTAGTTATTTTTTTTTAAATTCTAAAGTTGACTTGTTTATTTGACTCAGCACAATTGGCTAAAAGCCTGGAATTTTCTCAAAGTATGGTCCAAGAAAAAAATTACAAAATGAGAGAAATATTTACTTAAAACCAAAAAAATATTTTTTTGTTATTAATTAAGAAATATATAGCCATTCTATTCATGTGCATTGTAATCATTTCTATCTATTAATTTTAATAAAATAAATTTTTATTTGCATTGCCAGATGCATTTTTTTACTACATAACTCTAAAAAAGTCCTATTTAAAAAAAAAACATATAGTCTTTTTTATTAAATACTTTATTTTCAGAAAATCCAGAATTAAATGCTGATTAATTTAGCATACAACATGCCATAATTCCTTTCATTGAGTTATTTGGCAAAAAAGTGTTAATGTTAAAGTTTTTTTTTTGGCTGAGCATAGGGTGAAAATAAATTGGTCTCTGGATGGAAACCTGTTTTTCAGGCTGGACATTGGAAGGGTTAAAAAATGAAGAAATTATAATTACATTAAAAAAACTCATATAACAATCCTACCTATTGGTTATTGTAATCACTTTGGGAAATCATATTTTGATTCTATTATGCAGCAATTCCAATAAGCAAAAATCATAATAGCATCTAAGGGTCTTTAAAAAGATATTAATGATACTATGATGGAGTTTACAATAATTCCCAATTTACATAAAAGCACCAAATCTTCCACAAACTACATTTGTTACTAGAAATAAAGCTCAATAAATGAAGTGCAAATTATTTACTTCTCTTGGCAACAATGTCAAACAGTATTACAAATGACACAAATATATTACATTAGCATGGTTTTTCCCCTGCTGATTCATGTAGTGTCATAAATATGTGCAAAGCTATTAATTCTCATTACTCAATATTCTGAGTGTACAAAGCTGAGATCTCACTTTAATATTTTGAATTCTAGTGGCATTGAAATATAGTAAAAGATTGCAATTTTTTTTAATAGAAATCAGCAATATTTAAAACTTTTCTAATCAATTCTTATATTAGGTAAATAAATTTAACTGTATGATAAATTTAAGACCAAGAAATTCACTTACTTGTGAACAAATATCTTAATAGTTCATCTCCTGACTGGGTCATCTTCCAAGGAGGTTGTAACTCTGTTAGAATTTCTTCTTTCTGTATTAGTGGGTACCAGATTTTAGGTAACAGGGGTTCTTATCCATCGTTCATGGCACCATCTGTTGATTGTATTAGTATTCCTTCTTCTGCTATCCTTATGAATGATTTTTTTTTATTGTTGTTATATTCCTGTCTATTTTATGATTGGTTTTTGCTACATATACTGAAGAGCCAAAACATTATGACAAGTGTGTCTCTTTATACGAATCGAAGCAACTGCATGTAAACAACAGTGCATGTGAAGGTCATGAAATGGTATAAATAACACCTGATACTGAGCTCTGTTAATCAGTGTTATTCTTGTCCTTCAGATGGGAAAGATAGCAGACTTAAGTGAGTTTGACAAAGGCCAAATTGTAATGGCCAGACAACTGGGTCAGAGAATTTCCGAAGTGGTAAGGTTTGTGGGGTGCTCACAGTCAATGGTGGTTAGTACCTTCAAAAAGTGGTCCGAGGAGGGAAAAACCATGAACCACTGCCAAGGTGTGGGCCGACCACTGCTCATCAATGATAGAGGTGGGCAAAGTCTATCACGTATGGTACAAGCCAACAAAAGGGATACTGTGATACAATTCATCTTATATTTGAATGCTGGTGACAGGAGTAATGTGTCACAACACAAATTACTCCTCGTCACACAGTATATCGAGCCCTGCTGAAAATGTGGCTGTGTAGCTGCAGGCCACTCCGAGTGCCAATGCTAATCTAGGTTCATTGTCGAAAGTGCCTACAATGGACACACAAGCATCAAAACTGGACCTTGAATGATTGGAAAAAGGTTATCTGGTCCAATGAACAATGAATCTTGTTTTCTGTTGCACCATATGGATGGCTGGATACATGTGTGTTATTCACTTGGGGAAGTGTTGGCATCAGGATGCACCATGGGATGAAAACAAGCTGGTGGAGGAAGTGTAATGCTTTGGGTGATGTTTTGCTGGGAAACCCTGGTTCCAGTCATTCATGTGCAGGAACTATGACATCTACCACCTACCTAAACATCATTGCAGACCAGGTACATCCCTTCATTGCAACAGTATTCCCCTCTAGTAAACCTTCTTTCAGTAAGGTAATGTGCCATGCCACACTGCCCAGATTGTTCGAGAATGGTTTGCAGACCATGAGGAAGACTTCCATGTACATCAATCCAATCAAGCATCTGTGGAGTGTGTTGAACAGCATATCCAATCTGGGGCAGCTGAACCATGTATGCCATTGGGGCAGCTCAACCATGTAACTTACAAGAGTTAAAGGATCTGCTGGCAACATGTTGATACCAGATATCACAAGACACCTTTAGAAATCTTGTAGAATCCATGTCTCGCCAGGTAAGAGCTGTTTTGGTGGCAAGTGGAAAACTAACATGAAATTAGGCAGGTGGTCATAATGTTTTGGTTCTTCAGTGTATCTGTTTAGTCTAAAAGCAGAAGAATTACTAATAGAGTGAGCCTTAATAGATGACTAATAGATGAGCAGATGGCACCATGAACAATGTACAACGATCCCTGTTACCCAAAATCTGGTACTCACTAATATATGAAGGAGAAAATTCTAACAGAGGTGCAACCTCCTTGGATGATGACCCCAGTC
The DNA here is from genome assembly GCA_038380435.1 of Ryuthela nishihirai. NCBI lineage: Eukaryota > Metazoa > Arthropoda > Arachnida > Araneae > Heptathelidae > Ryuthela > Ryuthela nishihirai. The sequence goes on from JAWZYU010000004.1 coordinate 14,771,074, forward strand.
AAGGGTCAAAATATTAGGATAATTATTCACAAGTAAGTGAATCTCTTGGTCTTGAGAAAGTATCACTTTTATTACTAACAGAAGTTGCATCATTCAGCAACTAAATACATTGCTTTTGGTTAATATTTTAGCAGACTTTTGATTTAAAACCTTTTTTTACTTTGCTATTCCAGATTTTTTTTTTATTCTTCTTGAATAGATACTGTGATTAAAGAGAAAAATAACTTGAAATGTGAATGAAAATAAAAGCATTTTGGTATTTACAAGCCTCAAATGACAGCTGACTTGGAAAAAAACACTGGATTACTGAATTACATCAGAAATTCAGTTTTATCACTGCTATCAGTTTTATCACTATATTTAAAATTGATTTTCAAAAACAAAGCTACTATTCAGTTTTATCACTATATTTAAAATTGATTTTTAAAAAGCAAGACTTACAGGTGTTTATCAAAATAATGGAAACACATAATGTTTGTGGAGGACATTTTATAATAAGCTGTAGGCCTACCTCAGGCATTCAGAACAGATGCAATTCAACATGGAATAGACTTATACAAGTCATGCACATACAGTAATGTAATATGGGACCTCCTGTAAAATATGGTCCACTGTGCCAGTGATGCTGGAGGTGGAAAGTGTAATCTGACTTGTGCTCCAGATATTCTCACAAATGTTCAATAATATTGAGGTCTGGAGATTGAGGTGGCCAGGGTAGCTGCTCTACCTCATGCTCTGCAAACCACAACTTGACATATTTTGCACAATACAAGGGTGCATTATCTGCTTGAAACCAGGGATGATCATTAGGGAACAATGCCTCCAATGTTGGATTCCAAATTTAGGGAACCTGCATCCAATGTTGGACATAATCCAACATTGGATGCAGGTGGTCCCGAAAATGGATTTGCATGTTGTGGATGACATGACCCTGCAGAATAACTAATAGCCCTCAGAAATGTCATGATATGATACCCCACAGCATGAGGGATCCATCCCCATGCTTCAGAGTCGGGGTGGTACGCTTCTGCAGGTTTTCGCCAGACATACACTCTACCAGTGGTGGGAAACATTGTGTATGTAGCACGATTCATCAGACCAGATGGCATGTTGCCAGTCTTTAGCATCCCAGTTTTTATGTGCTTTGTACCACCTTACACATTTTGTGGCATTGATGTTGATAATCAGAGGTTTGTGGATTGCAGCATGGACATAAATACTGGCACAATGAAGTTCCAGGTGAACTGTTATGATGGAAAAGGGATCATTCCAACTGGTGTTAAACTCTGCTACTATTTGCGATGCTGTGGTCTTGTGCTTCTGTTGTACAATCCATGCCAACATTTCCTGAAACCATTTGGTACTAGTCCTAATAGAAAGCATTACAAAGAACTTAATAAACGTGTGAAGGGTCAGTTAGCTACTGATAAGAATCTTTGGCTTGATGGCCTTGCTGACAAAGCTGAGGAAGCAGTTAGACAGCACAACAGCAGAGAGCTGTACCAGATAGTTAATGTTTTGTGTGGTAAAAAACGAACAGGTATACAGGGATTGAAGGATAAACAAGGCAAGGTTATAGAAGGTGAGGATTCTGTCATGGTTAGGTGGGCTGAGCATTTCAGTGATGTTCTAAACAATGTGGTTAGTTCTACTCCCATTGTTTGCAATGATGACAGATGCATTGTTGGCTTTAATGTTGGCCCTATAACACAATCTGAAGTTAGTTTGGCTATTTCTAAACTTAAACTTCATAAATCCCCAGGGGTTGATGAAATTACTACAGAAATGCTTAGAGCTGGGAATGTTTCGGTTACCACTTGGATGACTGAAATTCTGAATATCTTTTATGATAAAGGCATGGTTCCTAAAGATTTTACCAGAGCTATTATTATCCCTATTTTCAAAAAAGGTGATCGCAGTTCTTGTGATAACTATAGGGGTATCAGCCTACTCTCCGTTCCAGGTAAAGTTCTTTCCATGATTGTGCTTAATAGAATTAAGAATCTGGTTGACAGGCAATTGCGTGATGAGCAATGTGGATTCAGAAGTGGTAGGGGATGTGTAGATCAGATATTTTCACTTAGGCAGATTCTTGAGAAATGTTTAGAGTTTCAGAAACCTTTGGTTGCTAGCTTTGTTGATTTCAAAAAGGCTTTCGACTCTGTTGATCGTCATAATTTGTGGTTGATTGTGAGATCATATGGTATACCAGACAAGTTAGTTAACATAATGAAAGCTCTCTATAATAACACTGAGTCATGTGTGAGAGTTGGTAAGTCTTGTAGCAATTGGTTTAGCATTACTTCTGGTGTTCGACAAGGGTGCATTTTGTCTCCTTTTCTCTTTAGTTTGGTTGTTGATTATGTTATGCGAAATTCACTTCGAGGGAAAGATTTTGGCCTTAAATGGGCTGGAGATACGAAAATTTCTGATTTAGATTATGCTGATGATTTAGCCCTTTTGGCAAATGATGTTGATGAGATGAACTCTTTCATTCGAACTGTTGATGAGACTGGTAGTACAGTAGGTTTGGTTATAAACAGAGAGAAAACTAAAGTGATGAAAATTGGTCAGGCAGGTTGTGATTCAGTTAGTGATGAAAATTGGTCAGGCAGGTTGTGATTCAGTTAATCTGAATGGTTGCAGTCTTGAGCAGGTGTCACAGTTTAATTACCTTGGGAGCTGCGTAACTGATACTGGTGATGTGCGGCATGAGATTAACAGACGAATAGGTATTGCTGCCGGGACTTTTAAGAATCTATGGAGATTGTTGAGAAATAGGCGTATACACCTTAAGACTAAAATTAGACTGTATAATAGTTTGGTTCTTTCTAGGGTTAGTTATGGTAGTGAAACTTGGACGCTGTGTAAGCAAGATAACAGGAAACTAGATGCTTTTGATTCTAGATGCTTATGCAGTATCTTGGGTATTAGGTGGTTTAACTTTGTAACTAATGATGAGGTTAGGCAAAGGAGTCTGCAACCTCCTTTAAGCAGCATATTGTGCAGAGAGAGACTGCGCTGGTTTGGCCATGTTGCCCATATGGATAGTTATAGATTGGCGAATAAGGTTATGAACAGTGTGCCTAGAGGCCTCAGAAGGAGGGGGAGACCGAGGATGCGGTGGGCTGACAATGTCAAACAGGACCTTGTTAGAATTGGTGTACAGTGGCCGGATGCAGCAGATGTAGCTCAGGACAGATATGCTTGGAGAATTAAACTGCGCGGTCTGGTTGGACCTCCGTAGCCCATGGCTGCTTGAGGATGATGAGGATGATGAGGATGTACTTTGTGAGCAGGTGCATTATCATGCTGAACGTGGCCATCTGAATGAGAATAAACTGTAGCTATGAAGGGATGAACTGTTCAGCAATGATGATTAAATATACCATGACATTCAGATATCCTTTAATGGATATCAGAGGGCCTAATATGTGCTAGGGAAACATTCCCCACACCATCACATTGCTGCCATAGGCCTATAATATTACCAGACAAGATAGCTACATGGCCTCATGATGCTTGTGCCAAATTCTAATCCTTCATCAGCATGATGCAAGAGGAATCTTGACAAAGCCTACCTTTTCTCAGTCCAGAGTGGTCCAGTGTTGATGTTCCTGAGCTCATATGCTTTCATGTTCACCGGAATTTGACATGGTTGGCTGCTCTTGTAGCCAATTCGCAAAAAGGTTCAATACATTGTGCATTCGGAAATGACCTTCTGAACACCAATGTTTAATTCTGATGTGATTTGCCTGGTTGTGGCCTGTCTATTCATTTGCATAATTCTTGCCAATATCTTTTGATCCCTCGCATCCACAGGATCACCAATCACTGCCATTTTTTTTTACTTTCAAACCATTCTCAGCAAACCCCAGAAACAGTTGTACATGAAAAGTCCACGATTATGGGTGTTTGGGAAATGCTAGAACCAGGATACCTAACACCAACTATCATGCCGTGCTCAAATTCAGACAGGTCACTCACTTTGCCCATTCTGTCAATCAATCCAACTCTAACCGATTCTTGAAGAGCTGGTCTGCCTGATTTATACTGCACAATGTGATCACATGGCATATTATGTGATCACATGGCATATATGAACATTTATATGACAAAGAGTTGTGTACCTAATAAACTGGCATCTCAGTGTATATATTCATGATATTCAATTTGCATTCTAATGTAAAAATATTAATACATTATAGACTATAAATTTTATTGTAGAATTGCAATGATTTATTAAAATTACTATAATATTAAATATTGAATATTTAAAAAATTGCAAATGAACATGTAAAATATTTTGTACCATTTTTTATCAAATAAAAATACGTGGCATAATATTATTATGATCAATAACATCAAACAGTGTTGGTAACATACCTTTAACATACTGATCTTCATATTTTGCTTTTGCAATCCTCCATAATTCTAAATATTTTTCATAAACATTTCTTGTTTTATTTACAGCATCTTGAAGCTGAAATTGCATTGAATTATTCTTCTTTACCATACTAGCGAAAACTTTATATTTTATGAAAGGTTTAAAATAGCATAAATATTATATAAATCACAGTTTACAATGTGTTCTATATCTTAAAAGGTAGAGATCAAAAAGCTATCTGTTCTCTAAGCAACTTGCAGGCTTAGCAGCAATAATACCTCTTTACCAACAATGAAAGTTAGTTTAGATCTACTAACTACACATAGAGTATTGTAGGGATCCTAACTAGTATCTGAACTCTTGTACAGAGTCAGTAGCAACTATTTGACATTATCAAATAATGTTGAACACAAAGATTCATCATACAGATCTATTTAATACATTGCTAACATTTAGGTTTACTGTTTACCTTATTACAGGAAATAAAGCAGCAACTCTACTGACAAGTTCTTAATTCTGATCACTTGGAATCAGCTGATACAAGATTTCACAGTTGATGGTTGGTTCACTGTTGATAACTTGCTTACGCAGATTTTGCTGTAACATCTTGTTGTCACTGCCAAGTTGTTTTGCTGCAGGCACATCTGGACATTTTGTTATTATTCACCCACAGGGTACAGTTTCTTTGCAGTCTGATTTTATCCAGTAGGATCATATACTTGCACAGTGAACATGTCAATTGATAACGTTATCTCGTTTTTAAAAAAAAACGAGATAATAGTTTCATTTTGTCTTCTGTCTGTCTTCAGTCTGTAGACATCGAATATTTGTTTACAGAGATAAATTAAAAATTCTTTTTGTGTTGGATAGGTATTGATGAAATATTATGATACGCACTTTCCAAATCTCTCTAAAACTATAATTATGCCCTCTAGCGGTGGAAAATGTTGAAAATTTCCAAAATTTCAAACAAATATTGCAAACAATGTAGTCATGAAAAATTCTTTTTGGGTTAGATAGAAACTGATAAAATATTATGATTCACACTTTTCAAATCTTCTGAAAACTATAAATTCACCCTCTAACAGTAGAAAAAATTTCAAATTCCAAAATTTCAAACAAATATTGCAATGTATTTAAGCTAGAAATTTTAAATTTTGGTGGTGGAATGTGAATGCCAGATGTTTCCATTAGCAACCAAGAATTGACCTCTTAGACCCAGGGGGGAAGTCAATTTTTTGTTTTAGCAAATAACTGTTTGCATTTAGAGCTAAACGAAAGAATCTTTTTAGGGTTAGATATGAACTGATAAAATTTTATGATTCACACTTTTTGAATCTTTCAAACACTGTAATAATCCCTCTAAAGGTGAAAAAGATTGAAAATTCCAAATGAATATTGCACCAATGTAGTAATGATAGAAATACGAAATTTTAATGGTGTAATGTGAACATCATGAAGTTTTCATTGGAAACAATGAAAATGATCATTAGAAAACTCTTTTTTAATTTGATTGGCACTAATGAAATATAATTCACCTTTTTCAAATACTTAATAGTTTTAATATATATATTTTAACAGATCACTGAAATGATGAAACAGCAGAACTGTTATCGAGTTTTACAAATAATATGTATAGAATAGAAATTTGAAAAATTAGTGATAGTTTTTACGAGTTATTCCAGTGACAGCAATAATCTACCCACTTTTCTAAGTTATGGGAAATGCAAAATTTTAGATTTAAGAATTAAAAGACAAATGTTTTTATGTTGTATAATTACTAATGAAACACTATTTGTATTTTTCCCCATCATCCACTAGCTCAAAATAAAACTTTTAAGGAATGAAACAGTAGGAAAAGGAAAAACTTTTTTCTTTTTGACAACGAGATTCTCATATGCACCAGAGGCGGGTATGCATTCTTCTAGCTAAATGTCAAATCAATTTACAACCTAACTTTCAACATTACAAGTTTAAAAAACAACTCAAAGTTAAAAGATTTCTGCAACACATTTCACCAACCACTTATTGGCTTTATCAAGCATATGACAGCAAAACCTGTGTAACGCTCCAAAGAAATGCAAATACTTTTAAGTTTGGACTCTTTTTCTGATCCAAATAATTTTATGCTCCGGATAGTTCAGTCGGGCGCCAGGCAATAATTAACAAATTGCCAAAAAAAATAGAATAAGTTAAATTAAGGTTAAAAATACCAGCGAGCGTCAATGAGTAAGAATCTCAAAAATGATTGTCAAAACATAAATGTTAAATACAATCAAATACTGCCAAAATAGACAGATTTTCTTAGCCCAAAACTTAGGGACTTCAGTGGTATTTTGTGCGGTTTGCAAAAGATCATTAACAGTGCAGATAGTAATAAACATCAACTAGTTAAAAGATGTTTAGACCCTTCCAGAGTCCAAGCTATTTTTTCACTATATTTTTTCACTTAATAAAATATTCATCAAATGAAAAAAGTAGATATTATTTTTCAAATTTGAATTATGTATTTTTATATGATATATGTGAAAATTTTCAAAAAATTGAAGTTCATGCATTGTACTACAGATATAAAATGTTGTGTAAAACAGATATAGCTATCTTAGTCTCTCATTTAGCATTCTGTCAATGTGTATAATCAATACAGACCCTAGAAAGGTTAAGGGTCTGTATCATTCCACAGCTACATAAGATTGGTGAAAAATGCGAGTTCAACAAACAAAAAATGTGTTTTGAAAAGTAAATATAAAAAACAAATGCTGAACTGGTGTAAAATAGACTCTACCTGGTCTAATGGTTAGTGTACCCAACAACTAAGACCAGCGGGGCATGTCCTTATGTAAGTGTTTGTATGTTGTATAAGAAACCAGGACAAGCCTAATGTAGCTTCTAGGTTATCTCCATCCTTTGTGCAGGGAAATACTTTCTGCCTTTTTAAAAATTAAAAAAAAAAATACAAAACATATTGTTATTAATGTAATTGTATATTTTTTTCACTTCAACTTTGTTCTGTGTATGCTTTTGTATTCATCTCTAGACTGCAAAGAGACTCAAATTTAAAAAATGAAAAAATTTGGCTCTCTTGAAACTCTAATTGAGAAGATATGGAAGAATATTTATTTGTTCCTCCTTAATTGTACAGGTTATATGGCACAAGTTTTTTACTATAATCCTTAAAGAAAAAGAAAGAATTCTTCACATCACTGATATTTCTAATTCAGTATGTCTATAATGATACCAAAATTTGCATACTTTCCACTCATCAATTGCTTATTACCATCCTATTGGATAAAATAAATACTCCCTCAAGCAACTGCTTACCTACTTACGTTACTACAAGTACTTATGTTAGATGTCTGACAGAACCCTGTCAGTTTAATAGGCCATAGAGAAGATCTGTGCGGAAGGTGAGACCTTAGCATAAAGACAATACAAGCATCCATGCCTTATCAAGGGCTCAAACCCAGGTTCCTTTGATCAATAGTCACATACTAACCACTCAGCCAGGGGATGGCTCATTACACAAAAAAGGCTATATTATTCAAATTTGTACAAAAAATCTGGTAAATATTATAACAGTGCCCATAGAATAACATTTACTATTGTCTAGGGTAGAATATATGATTTATTAAAAATATTCTCAGTCCTTCATCATTGTTGAAAAAAACTTAAGGAAGAAAGCAGAAGTAGGAATCTATTTTCGGCCCATTCCTAATATGAGCCAGCGTTGAGATTTATCTCCGCAAAATTCCCCGCCCTGCCCACGGTCAGTAGGGGACACCGATGGGCTTGGAAAGGCCGCAGTCCGTCGGATGGGACGTTAAGCCATGGCCCCGTGTGCGGGAGAGCCATACCCTGTGCACGTTAAAGAACACGCTGGATGGCCTTGACGGGAGGCTACCATCTGTCTCCCAACAGCTGTTCCAGTGGGTCCCCTCCCCCAACCTTCTCTGAGCCTTAGGGGTCCTTGTGACCTGGCCATTTAGCCCATGGTGTGCAAAAAAGTGCCGCTCAGAGGCAAAACAACCCAACCCAACCCTAATATGAGCGTTAATTACACCTAAACTATGATATTCAAATTCTTTTATTATTTAGAAACATTGCAAAAGCACTTCTGCAATTATTCAAGATCAATAATTCAATATTTAGCCCAAATACACTAAAATACTTTATCAGATATTCCTATTTGTATCAATAAAGCTATAATAACATAATCACTAACAAATTGTTCATCTTTATTAGTGCATATAAATATAGCATAGTACACTGTAAAATAATGCATAAAAAAAACTGATTTCTCTACAATGTTGCTTACATTCCAATGAAATTCTCTGCTTTTTAATAGAGTTGCTTGTAACAGCAACCTTGCTATTTACACATAATGCAATTCTTCCAGATTGCTGTAAAGTAAAAAAAATCTATTATTTACTGTCTCTGCTCATCTCTTTTTTACACAGGATAGGATAAGGTTACAGAAATGGAGGGGTGCTGACAGTGGTGCAAGTGAGAGAATTACCTTAAGTACCTTCATATTTTGGTTAATTCAATACCAGAACAAACATTCTAGGTGATTGATACAAAAGGGGAAGCTATTAAAAATTAATTTGTTGCAAAAATGACAGGTGCTTTACAATTTTATTTCTTGCATTACAAGTTGTAATACAAATTGCTGTGCTGAATTTGTTTTGAATCAATAAAACATTTCAAACATTTGTTCAATGTATATATATATATACACTGTTGGCCATTAAAAGTGTACCACCAGTACAGACAAGAGATATCAAAGCCATATTTAATGAATACATAGCTATGTTACAAGGATCAAATGATTACAAATACAACTCAGTTAGACTTGTGGAATACAAAGAAATCAGTATCTTGTATAGACACCATGAGTGGCAATAACCGCTGCTACACTGTCCGGCATTGAGAGGATGAGACATCGGATGTGTGTTTGGGGAATGTCAGTCCATGCAGTTTTGATACATAGCCAAAGTTCATCTGTTGTAGCAGCTGCTGCTGTCTGATGTGCTAGTCATCGTGAGATCATGGACCAGATATGTACAATTGGGGATAGATCCAGTGAACACAGAGGCCAAGGCAGAACTGTCACAGGTGGCTATCCAGGAATTGTTGAATGATGCATGCCACATGTGGTCAGGCATTGTTCTGTTGGTAAATGGTACCAGAGAGCCCCTGATGATAAGGTACAACCACAGGCTCCAACACCTCAGTGATGTAATGCTGGCTGTTCAAAGTACTGGTTCAGCATATGAGGTGCATGCATGAGTGGAGTCAAATGGCACCCCACACCATAAACCAGGGGCAGGACTTGTATGGTGCTGAATCATGCTTGTCTCACTGAACCTGTCTCCATGGTACCACCAGATACGAATTCATCCATCATGGTGCTGCATACTGAAGCAGGATTCGTCTGAAAAGATGATGTGATGCCATTCGCACATCCATGCGCAAAGTTCTTGGCATTATTGCAGTCACATATGCCTGTGTTGTAGAGTCAATGGTTGCCTAGCAAAGATGCCCCGATGCTGCAGACGATGTCAAACTGTACATGTGGATACTGGTTGATGTGCAACACACCCTAACTGTTGAGCTAAGGTGTTTGATGTGGCTGTATGAACATTCACAGCCATGTGCATGAGATGTCTGTCCTCTCGTTCGTTTGTGTGACAGGGTCATTGAGGTCCCTCATGTCGGTGAGTTCGTTCCTCCTCTACCCACTGATGCCGTATTCTCATCACTACGGCAGCATTCCGTCCAACACGAGCACCGATGTCTTGGAACAATAATCTGCCTTCCCGTAACCCCACAGTTCTCCCTCGATCAAAGTCGGAAATCTGGTCGTATGGATGCCGTGTTCTTTGATGGGGCACACTCGATCCTTTAGTGTGCAAAAACTGTGAGCAAACACAATTCCATGCTTTACACCAGCTCTTTGTAATCTCCTCTTATACCACTTCCAGGGGGCATTACTGTCACATATGATGTGCTTATTGTGCTGCACTTTCAATCATTTACATGTTACTCCATGGACTACCCATCTTGCATATTTCAGACAATCTGATGAGTTCTTCCTGGTGTTGCACTTTTAATGGTCGGCAGTGTATATATGTTTATTTGCATATTGTATCAAAATTGTAAGCACATATATTAATTCTTTTTCCCAAAACTGCAACAGGTTATTGTGCCTTATACTTTTGTCAAACAGTGCAATTACCAATAAGTATTAACTGTACAATAAAACTCAATTCAAACACCTATCACTCATATATTTCAATACTATTTTTTTTAAATGTTCATTAAAAGAAGAAAACAAATTTTTGGCATCTTTTATACTAATAATTCTTATAACACTACTTACCCTAAGAAGTTCACCATGAATGCGATTATGTTCATCTATATAAAGCTTCCTTAAGGCCCGTTTCTCTGATATCAAACTATTCAGATCATCAAGGGTATGTGAAGCAAGATAGTCTGCATCTTGTTTGACTAGATGACTTAATGCCTCAGTTTCATCTGATATTACACTCCAAGCCTGTCATAAAAATATCTTCATTTGAATATTAATGTAGTTGCATAAAATTAGTAAATCCTTTTTTTTTTTTACAAATGATGTTAAAACCAATATACTCTTAAAGTAATAAAAATTTAAAAGTTGCATGCATGTCTTCACATCTATCATGAAAATTACTTGCATATAATAAAAGTGCTTAGTGCAGCAAGTACATATTTTTCAGCCTTTTGCTTAACTTATTTTACAGCTGATATAATGAATGCTGAAGTTATTTATTAAACTTCATATTTTTTACCTTTAATATCATGAAGAACTGTGACATTAGTATACTAATGTGTTATATAATATTAACACTTTGAAATTGGATGATTAGAGACCTGATTTGACCCTAAGACAATTGATTATTATGCCTGTTCACAATTCTTTTCAAAAATACTACTAATAGACATTATAAAATCCACTTTGTTTTAAAGAAGAGAGAAACAGTTTTGAATGCAATGAAGATATTATTCTGTGTCTAAATTCCCTTTGTGTATAACTTTTAACCAGTGGCTATTTATATATTAAGAAAAAGTTCAATGAAAACAAATGAACTATAGATACCATATACTACTAATAGACATTATAAAATCCACTTTGTTTTAAAGAAGAGAGAAACAGTTTTGAATGCAATGAAGATATTATTCTGTCTAAATTCCCTTTGTGTATAACTTTTAACCAGTGGCTATTTATATATTAAGAAAAAGTTCAATGAAAACAAATGAACCATAGATACCATATCATGTTTAACATACATTACTAAGTAAAAATTATATTATGCCTAAAATTACATTACAAACAAATTGTAAACAATTTTCAATGGGTAAAAGTTACAATGGATGGAGAAAAATGGTTAATAAGTGAATATGGTAGTAAGCACTCAACTGGCATGCTGTTAATGTTTAATATCAAAACAGAACTAAAAAACCATATTATTTTATTGCATTAGCATCTGTATTTTTTCATTGTAACTACAGCATTTATAGCATCAGTAATAATTCTTAAATTGATGTTAAAGCCTATTCTTGAGTATTTCGACTCTCGAGTTCATATTCTTGAGTCACCCAAGCACCAGCATTTGGGTGAAATTATTGTGCTCAAATCTCACTCACACAGACTTGGGCAATAGTTAAAAAAATCTAAAGAAATTCAATGCAAGGTGCTAACATTCCCCTTGCACACTTCTTTGGAGTTGTGAATTGCACTCCTGTTCACTTGCTCCATCGTTTGGATTATATAGAGAAAAAGTTGGTGAAGTTACTCTATAAATTTCATGAAATCTAAGAGAATTACATAAAAATACTTTATGCCTAGGGATCTTGCCTTTGTGCACTTTAATAAAAAGCTAGTGACTGCTGAATTCAAGCTACATTGTGATGCTTGATGTTTGCTATACTCATTGTTGTTTTCCCATATTCATGGAATTGTCTTTCATAACTGAGCATTTCTCAAATATTGATCATGAGCAGACAATTGCATTAGGTATTTTGTGAAAAAACCTGCTTAGACCACAAAGAGCTCCTAGATTTCTCCATTCTTAATGCAGAACAAAAATAAAAAATATACATAAACTTAATAAATTAATCTGGAATCTCACAAATGGTTTGTCATTTCAGCCCTTAAAAATTATGTTACATTATATAACATTAATATATATATATATTATTAATATAAATAGCTAATTTAGATAATTATAAATTTTTCTTTTATATAAAATATATAAAAGCACAAAGGAATATTACAAGGATTCGTAAATATAGGAAAAACAATTGTCTGAAAAATCTAAGTATTAATACTTTTCAACAAAAATTTCCCAAAGAAAAAAGTAAAATTTTGGAAGGTTATTTTCTTGGTTCTGAAATAGTCTGTTGATTTCAGAAAATTAATAACTTTTTCCCATCTCTAAATACAATAAAAACAATCATCATAAATGACTGAATTAGCAAAAACTGAAGAAAAAGTGTAAATGCTGTAAAACCATTGAGAGCAACAGTTACTCTTATTATTAAACTGCTATCAAATTATTCATAGCTTAAAGTAAATGTGTAAAAGTAATTTAAACAGCACAAAAACAGAAATTAAACTATTACCAAATTATTCATAAGTTTAATTTTTATTTTTGTGCTATTTAAATTACTTTTACACACATATATTGTTAATGATGGACTTCATTAAATAACCTATGTAATATAAAAGGATATGCAAATATTGAATTTCTACTTTTTCATATTCATGGTTATATGGTTTTTTTATATGTAATAGGAAATCATTGCTTCATTAAACATATTCCATATATCATGTTGCATAAATTATATTTTAAAAACTGCTTTGAAATGTTTAAAAATTGTCTTGCCTAAAAGAAATTTTTAATAACATAATTAAAAAATTTATGTAACAGTATAATAATTTTATATCACGATAATGCTGTGGTACAAAAGTTAAAAACATTCTTCCAGGGAGTAGTTTTCAAGCCTAGGGAAGTGCTGTACATTACCATTAATAATTATGGAATATACTTAAATAACACCTTAAAATTACCCCAATTTTACATATTGACTTAAAGTTAACTATTCAAATCAGAGACCAACAAGAGTTACATATAAAATGAACATATTTAGCAATTTTGCTGGTACAATTGCATTTTCAGCGACGATGTCATGCTACAGATGGTGATTATAAATGCTATATAAGCATAAAATCAATTATAAAAGCATTTATAATCACCATCTGCAGCATGACATCATTGCTGAAAATGCAATTGTACCAGCAAAATTGGTAAATATGTTCATTTTATATGTAACTCTAGTTGGTCTCTGATTGGAAGAGTTAACTTTAAGTCAATATGTAAAATTGGGGTAATTTTAAGGTGTTATTTAAGTACATTCCATAATTATTAATGGTAATGTACAGCATTTCCCTAGGCTTGAAAACTACTCCCTGGAAGAATGTTTTTAACTTTTGTACCACAGCATTATTGTGATATAAAATTATTATAGAATTTTAGCTATGTTTAACCTTATTATTATGTAACAGTATTTAAAATGATCTTTTTTATTACTTACTATTCACAATGATTTATTTACTCTCCTCTATATTTAAATATTGGGTACTGAAACAGAAGTCACATCAAATTTACACACTTCTTTGCTAAACTTATATATTGCTATTTTAAACAGTCCTCTTTGAACTAATCTTACAAGCAAATAAAATTAAGTTATTTCTTACCCGTGCTACCATACTTCCTTTGAGCTCAGTTTGATCAACTTTTAAAGTCTGGATACACACAGAATTCAAAGCTATGGCATATTCTCGATCACATTTTACACGCAATGTTACACACCTCTTCATATTTTCAAGCAACCTGAGTTCTGCATCCTGAAGAGACATCAGTGCTTCATGAGAAGATTTACCTTGAAGGTCTGAAGCAAATCCCATCTTTTCACTCCTGATGATTGATAAGAGTATATTTTTAGAAGGTGTTAATTGTTAAATCTAACTGATACACAATTTAAAAAAAACATAAGAAAATGGGTTAAAATTACACTAAAAATATTACACTGCTTTATTTAATTTCAACATTAGACAGAATGTAAATGTTTAGCTAGGTGTAGAAAATTTTTCATCATTGTGCAAACTTTTGGTTTTCAATTTGAACTTTTTTCCAAGATTACAAACAACAGATTTTGCACAGAATAAATTATAATATTAAAATGAATAAAATATCACACAGACTACATAAGTTTTATCTACAAGACATGAGAGAAAGAATGGATTTAACAATATCAGGTTTAGGAATGTTAAAAATTTCTAGGTTCACCACAGCAGTCTGTATAAGAAATTGTTATTTGTCACTCGTTATTATGAAGTATATATGTATACTAACAGAAATAGGTGCATATTCAATTTGTCCAAAATTCTACAAATAGATCCTGTATATAAACAATGCATTGTGCACAAAGTACATGAAACATGCCAATGTATGCAAAATGCCTTACTGATGTAAGTATTCTATGTCATTAGGAAGTCCTATAAAAGCCATAGAGGTATGGTGGAAAGCAAAGTCAAGTATGATATGGGTAAAAAGACTGATCTGACTGACTTTGAAAGAGGGGCTCATTATTGGACTGTGATGGACAGGAGCATTAAAAATGGAGATGATGAACTTGGTATAAATCATGGGATAATATGGCAGCAGTCTCAAAAACCATCTGTCAATTGTGGTAAACATGAGAGGGAAAAGGCTCTGATAGATAGGAACAGGCATTTGTTGGCATAAACTGTATGGGAAAACAGAGCTGCTGCAGTTCAGCAGCTGAGAGAGTTGATTGCTAGGAGTACTTCAAAACCCATTTCAATAAGAACTATGTTCAGCAGAGAGTTGAAAACTTAGAAATTTGGTAACTGTACCATAATACATATGATGAAATATTAGATAGGCATTCAAAATAATTTGGCCAAGTTGTTTATACATCTGCAGAAATTTATGGCATCTTCTTGTATGTGCTTTGTTATGGTAAACCACTGGAATGTTTAACATGCTTAAGCACAATATTGTTGTGGCAAACCACTGGAAATTTTAACAGTTAAGAATAATATTGCAACATCTTATCTCAAATCAGCATTGAAATTGTAGTGTGTAGCAGAAATATTTTATTCATTTTAATCTTTTATACTGTGTTTTAACTTTTTATTAAACTATAATAGATCTAACCAAATAAATAAATAAATAACACACAAATTCCAAAAGTAATTCAAAACAACTGCATTTTCAATATTAATTTCTATAAAACTGCACAAAGTTAAAAACAATTATAAGCTGGGATGCATAGTCCAGATAGACTAGGAAAATAAATTTTATGTATTTGAACTCTAAAATGACACATTTAAACATTCATGGAAATTAAGAACACTAAGTCAAATAGACTTAGAAATAGTGTATGAAAACAAATAATTCACACTGAAACAAGCAAAAATACTTGACACTTCTTAGTATAGTTATTTAATAAATCATTCTTTAGGAAGTTTCCTTTAATTACTATGCTCTCAATTCTATAAAGGATATTATGTTTTTACTATTTCTGATTGAAATGTTAGTTGGAAATCCTACATTTATAGCTCATCAAGAGAAGGAATTAGGACATATCTAAAAATTAAATGTGATATAACTGCATGCAGGTGCAATCTTTGAGTCTATAGCAAGAAAATCGTAATTGTTATAGGTGCTCTTTAACATAATTATGCTGCTTAGTATTTAAATTGGATCACGTTTGGTACTACATATATTTCCTGGGGTTGGTAGCACACCAGGCTCGTAATCTGCAATTCCCATGTTTGAGTCCCACCTGGGCTAGCACTGATATTTATCTCCATAAAACTCCCTGCCCATAAAACTCCTCCATAAAACTCCCTGTCAGTAGGGGACACCGATGGGCCTCAAAAAGATTTCTGTCTGTCGGATGGGACATTAAACCATGGCCTTATGCATGGGAGAGCCATACCCTGTGCACATTAAAGAACACACTGGATGGCCTTGACAGGAGGCTACCATCTGTTTCCTAGCAGCTGTCCAGTTGGTCCCCTCCCTCCAACCTTCTGTCAGTCCTCGGGGTCTTTGCAACCTGACCATTTAGACATGTGTGCAAAAAAGTGCTACTCAGAGGTAAAACATCCCAACATATATTTCTCTACATATATAATAATGAAAACTCTTTTAGCTTGGTTTATATTTTTCTGATGTGAACTTTTCTGAAATTACCTGTATACAAGATTTGAATTTCACATACATTTATGTTACATCTCCCTGTTATTAATCAAGTTAAAATGACACACATATCACAAAAAAACTTTATAACTTAATAATATTTGTAACAAAAACGTTATTATAATTAGCAAACTAATGAAATACTATTAAACCATTTATGAGTGTAAAATTGTTTAGCTTTACAAACAATAAAAGCTTTTAAATATATTTAACTGATTAAGAGCACATTTTGATTTCAGTGCTAAAGCTATCTAATAGCTTTATTCTTCATGCCAAGCCTCTTAATTCTTGGAAACTTTGCATACATGCAGAATGAAAGCTCCATTGAATAATAAATCTGCACACTACCACAGGCACTATCAGGATTTATTCCAAGTGGCTCAAACTTTTTGTCATATTTTTTATTTACCAATAATGCCATTGTGCCTAAGCCTAAATATCCGGGGAAGGGGCACCCCCCCTGCCAGCCCCTATTGTTACTACATTAATGTCAGTGATGCCTTCTTAATGTTTTTGCTTGCATATCAGTTTGTCTCTAACATTTTGTTTAGGGAGTGAAAGTGATGCTTATCTGACAATATATTACAGAGGGATTTCAAAACATTCTTGACATGCATCTGTAGATTTGCATTCATTTCTCAGTTAACGAGCTATGACTTGTTTGAAAGATCCTCTAAATTTGTCACTATGTATTAAAAACAAAGGCCATATCATCATTTTTCTCTTCACTGATAGTGCACCAAGTTTGGTCTGTGAAATCTGTGCATTGTTGCTATGGAGTTTACCAAAGATGGAGAAAAATTTTACATTTTCACAAGGATGCAGCTTGGGGGCTACATGAAAAAAATTCATGCTGATTTATCACAAGTATATGGGGATCATGCCTGTTTGTATAGCACTGTTATGGAATGGATCCACAAATTCAGGGAAGGATGGCAGAGCTTTGAAGACCTCCCTCATGCAGGAAAACAGAAGGAAGCCGTGAACAAAAGAACCATCGCTGCTGTTTTTGAAATCATTAAGAAAAACCCACACATCACCGTTAAGTAATAAGTTTAGATGTCAGTGTATCGACTGGCAGTGTGGAAACAATTATTCATCAACATTTAAAGTTTTCAAAGATCTGTGCCAAATGGGTACCCCACAAACTACAAAACAGCAAAAAAGGGCTAGAGTCAATTCGTGCAAAGAGATGCTGGCAATGTTTGAACCTAGTGGCCCCAAACGGTTAACAGATATTGTCACAAGTGAGACTTTTATAATTATACAACTCCCAGAAAGACTGACAACTATGTTTGGGTTCCAGAAGATGAACTGCATCCCCAAATCCTCTGACAAGACTTTCACTCATGGAAGAGGGTGTTCACAATATCTTTCAATTCTCAAGTAGTGGTAGCATGAACACCTAACCTGAAAATGACTATAAATGGCCAATACTACACTAACATTGTTTTGCTCAAAATGGTTAAGGAGATGAAGGAGCAGCATCCAACAACAGGCATGTCAAGGGTTCTCTTTTTTCATGACAATGCCAGTGCTCACAAAACCCAACAAGTTATGGTCTATCAAGAGCAGGAAAAAAATCAAACAGCTACCTATCCTGCATATCTTGCACTGTGATTTTTGGTTGTTTCCAAAAATAAAAAGAAATTGTTGGGAAGCCTTTTTCAAGGGTGCAAGACTTTGCAAAATGCGTTCATTCAGAGTTGCAGAGTAATCCCCAACAGGAGTACCACCAAGCATTTCAGAATTGACAAAGACATCTGCAACTTTGCATAGATGCTGAGAGTGCTTTGAATGACAGTAAAAGTTTTGTTGAGGTAAGTGTAATGGCTTTTGTTCTGCAGATGCATGTCAAGAACATTTTGAATGCCCTCGTACAGTTAAGATGGAAATGCAATGAATCAAAGGAAGTTTATTTTGTTCACACTTTATTTTTTTACTTTTATTGCAGTTTTAGATTTTTTTTTTTGGTGTTGCAATGAAAAGTTACTTATAAAAACAGTCTTTTTTTGCTACTGCTGATCACTGGTAGTAGTCTGGAAGGCCAGATTCATGTTAGAAATGCAAGTATTATAAGAACAGTTAATTCACAAATGAAAATTTAGTTAAAAAAAGTTTTGATGGGAGCTGAATCTGAACTGATAATCTCATAATAACAAGTGCTTTTACTGACTCTGCTATCACTAATTATACGGGATTTGCTATTTTGGTTAAAATAAGCATCTTTTGAGATGAATGTGTCTAATCTTCAACCGACAGATGGCACTTAGCTTATGAACATAAAAATATCTTCATGGTCTTTATAGTCTCACATTTGTTGAAGATTAAATGGATGGGATACTTGAATTGGTAAGAGCACAAATTTTCAAGAGATTATGACTTAAAGATCCACTCCACCAATACAATCTTTCAAACTAAACTAACTTTTCACTTATGCAAGAAATCAGAACAGAGTGAAGAAAACTGTACCAGAGAACACTGAAGTGCAGTTTTACCACCACTGGTTTTAACACTAAGCTATGTGAAATTAAACCACTCACTTATAATATGTTATAAAGGTGGCCCATAAGTTAAAACTGTAGTTTAACTTATGGGCCACCCTGTAATATAATTATAATATAAATTAATGTGGCTTGATAAATTTCTTAAAGCTTCCTATTTTATAAAAATCATAGTGAAGGATTAATGACATGTTGACAGATCATAATATTTAAAAATAAAAAAGCAGCCAATAGTTACCGTGAGTTTATAAATGTTTGTGAAATATTTCGATTTAAAAACATCTTGGTTGTTATAAAACTTTAGAAGCCATGCAAAAGCTGTTAAAAATTATCCTGTTATATATTCAAAAACAGGAAATATTCTGAAAGAGAGAAAGAAACAAAAGTATAATGTTAAAATGACTTTTCAACTGTTTGGAGAGCAAACAAATGGAAAAACATATAGTATCATATATAGGCACCAACATGAATAAAAAAAAATATACAATGGAATTAAAATGCATATATATATATATTTTCATAATTTCCCTTAACTTCTGCTATATTTTTACTTTGCCCTAATTTTAAATCAAATGATTACATTACCAATGAATCTTCTTTTAAGTTGATTTCTACAACCAAGTATCTTACTGGCAATTAACTCCATCAGTTTCAATTAACTATTTTAAATGATTACCAATTTGAGTAGATATCTTTTGCCCATAATGACAATGATTTAAATTCACTCCAATCAATCACTTTCTTTTCACAGTCCTTGAAATAATGTGGAAGGAAATCTTAAATCATTCACTTATTTTCTAATTTACCTGCAACCATCCCAGTTCTTTTCTTTTATGCCTAAATTTAAATATCTCATTTAATTTTTACATTTATATTTTACAAACGATGATGCAATTAAGTATGGGAACAGAGGAAAGGGAGATGGATAGGAACCATCTCCCTTCTCTCTGTTTCCATACTTAATTGTTTCAATGAAGTCCAGGTTTGTTGCAGAATCCAATAAATAAGTCAAATTTAGAATACTTTTAATAAATACTAATCAACAGAAAGTAGTCATGTTATATACCAAATTAAAGAGAATTTAATTCTGAATTTTACTTAAGAAAAAATATGAACATTGTTGTAATATATTAATTTAAAAACACTTTTTACAGTGGTATACCAAAAAAGCAGGTACATATTTCATAATTACTTCCAAAATCTTCCATTTTAAAAATAGCAGCTTTTTGTTAATTTTTAGGAGATTTTTGAAATTTTAAGGAAAAAAATGTTGATAATAATTCAAATCAAACTTGTGAGTTTAAATTAGGTGATTGCTTCAATACAGAGTAACATTAACAAACAAATCGGCAATACCATATAGTGCTTCTAAAATATGGAAATCAGATAGCTTTATCAAATTATTTATATTGTATAATAAAATATGCATCAAATAAAAAAAAAATATTCTTCAGGTTTAATTTACATATTTTTAAGATAAATGTAAAAAAAAACTTAAAACACAATATTTTTAAAAAAAAACAAAATTTCATGTGTTGTACAAAAAAGGTCTATAGACATTCTTGACCCTGGAAGTGTTAATGAAGCCCAATAAAAAATTACTAAACACCAGTTATATTTCCATTTCATATGTGAGCAATCATTTTTAGTAGTAGCAAAGAAAAACTACAGTGCTAAAAAACTTCAATGGAGAAGTGAATGAAATAATATTACTGCATCTAATACATTTACTCTTGTCACTTGCAATTTCATGACATTTAATATATATTAAAATCCAAATTAACATATAACCAGATTTTTCACACACATCAAATGCAACTTTTATTAAATTCCATTTAAACATATATTCTAGAAACTTTGACACAAAAATATTTTAATGATTATTAACAATAAATGCAATAAATATGACAACTATTTTGACTTTATCTTTTTTTGATTGTTTTTAAACTATTTTTGATTTTTTTTTTTAAAGAATTAATTATTAAAAATGAATTATGTTACTACATATACGCATACATATATAAACATATAAATACTAGGAAAGTCATATTTTGGGCTACATTTTACAATAGCATAGAAATAAAACAAAGATAATTATGAAAAAATTCACAAGTGAAATCATATGAACTATTTAACCTTATTGATTCTTTTAGTGTAAAGTTATATAGTTCATGTCATTTTAAAAAATTTATTCCTGCATTAGAATCTTGCTAGATTATTTTGAGGAGTAGCATCAGTGATTACATATTCAATGCACAGTTTAAAAAATGATTCATTAAACTTTCATGCTCTTTGCAGAATGTCAAAACTTTTCAACAAAAAACTAGCATGAAAAAAATAAATGCCAACTGGACTTTTGTAACAGAATGTTAAAAAGGGGTTGGTCTCAAGAAATAGGAGGATTATCTCCTATATGTTAGGACTGAAAAATTGGATGTAATCATAACAAATAGGTTCAGTGGATGACTAATCAAAACTGCTGAAAATAGAGGATCCAACTCTTTATGGGAATAGGTCATTTATATGCCTAGAATGCTGAGGATGCAGAAGAGTAGGGAGAATATCTTTATCTTCTCTTGGTATTAAAAAAAATGTTTGAATGGAACATGTTATATTTCACAGATGTAGAAAAGATGTAGAAAATGCTGTACAAGATATACATGCATAAGGTATCAGACTAAAAGGGCATAACATGCTCATTAAATATTTAAACATATAAATAGATGCAGAATGATATATGAAAAGACAAAGAGAAATGATTTCGAATGCTTCAATGCAGTTTATATAGCCAGAGCCATTTACTTAAAAAAATTAAATTAAATTCGATGAACGGAAAGATCATAACAATCAATATAACGGAATATAATATACGGAAATAATCATAACAATCAGTTCATATGATAAGTGGACCATCTTCAATAATAATTATGGTGATCAAATTACACATAATATCCTGTAACATTTTAAAAATAGAGTAAATATGCACAACAAAAATATATACTTACCAAATTTCTGAATATTCGTGCAAAAATAATTATAAAAATTAATAACTTCTATTAACTTTGCAGACTAATATCATTTAATATTCTAGACATGCTTCACAATGCGAGCAGCATGATAAATGATGATCTGTTATTAAAGCGTACATCATTGTAACTAGCGTTCGATCATTTAACTTTTCGTTTCGTTTCAAAGTGTAAACAACTGCATAATTATAAACCATGAATGACGGTAAAAAACAAAACTCAAACAAAAATTAGGTCACTAAACTGCACAGACAATCAGACAGCTACGTTCCTACAATAAACTGCATCCTCGTTCAGATAGTATAAATTAACTATGGCGATTCCGATTCATCGTATTAGTTTCCTGAAACATTCACCCATTAAGTACTTTAGGAACTCTGAAACGGCCTGAACAAAATAAATATCAGGGTAATTGGTAGAGAAAAATCACGAGTAATATTTTTGTTAACGTGTTATCAGAGAAGTTGTTTGCTATATAGTAGTGAAGATTCGTGAGCGAACAATTCATTCAAAATGATCAAATCAGGTAAGGAAATCAGGTTCGTGACTACATTCTGAAAAGAATCGATTCTTTGAATCATTTGACCTCACCATGAACTATTTTTCACAACAAAACACAAAGTCACTTATTAACTGAAAAATTGCAGAAGCGAAAACTATTGCAATTGAAAATCGCTTTTTTTTCATACAAAGCTCCTTCCGAAGGAGCCAAAATAATCAGACGGAACGAATCGGCAGTACTGATTCAATGGCTGAAATTAATCCTTTGACTCCTATGTTCGCAAATCAGAGGGACTGACTCACGAACTCTTCCGAACCAACTCAAGATTCCTCTTATTCCGTGAATGATCAGTCGTTCGCGGAAGATGTTTATTAATAATAAATATAGGTAAATGAAATGCCAGGGAAAGTTGACTTAAAATAATGAAATGTAATTTAAGTAGTTTCCATGATTTAAATATAATTCTATTTCAGAAAGTTCATCAAATATAGCAGTTAAAAAAAGGCTGTGTTCATATTTTTCAGCTTTGAATATTTTTTTTTATATTCACTTCTTCTATAGTTTGCTAGATTTTTTCAGGTGAAATTTTAACAACCGGTAAATGACAAATCTTTTGAAGTTGTGTTTTAATTTCTATGTGCTAACAAAATAATTAATAACAACAAGATGAGACTGTCGGGAGAGCTCTCGAACACAACGTGAAGGATTTAATAATATGCAAAAATTAAGTTATTTGTCTAAAATTAAAAAAATTTATCTATAAAGAACATTTTTTTCAAAATGTGGTGAAATGAGATAATTTAGTTATTGAAATTAAAAACCTGAATTTTTCTATATTAATTAGTGTCTATATTTGAAACAGTTTACCTAGTAGATTACATTAAACAGCAACTGATTCGAATCACTCGTAAAATCAAATGAGTCAAACGAACGAATCTTTTGAACGACTCTTTTAGGAGAGTCGATTCAAAAGAATTAAATTTTTGAAAAGAGTGATTTTGCCCATTAGTGCTATATAGTAGTTGTTATTAAGGAATTTGAGGGAGAGTTAAGGGGTAGAACTATAGTTACAATCAAAGCTTTGGTTAAAACCAAGGGTAATCATGGATTCTATTTTTTCATGAAGTGTCCCGTTAAATTATTTAACGAGATGCCATTGGTCCCCTTTTTTCATGAAGTATGCCCTTTAATTAGTTAACAAGATTGCATTTGTCTCATTTTTCGTTTACTTTTGCAATTGCTTTAAAAATATAATGTACCTTTCTTTTCGAAGACAAAAAAATGAACAAAAATTGGGATTATTGCTGATAATTAGTATATTATTTCAATGATTATTTCAGATAAATAGTATACATTTTGTTGCCAGTAACTGAATGGTTAGTAGGATAGTACCTTTCACTACCGAGTATTTTTCCATAAGCCATATGAGCATCCCGTTTTTTTAACGATATCCTCAAAATGTCTAGATTTTTTATTTTCAAAAGCTGGTTACTCTATTACAACCCTCTCCCCTACCTCACCTTTGAGGACTTCAATAGTAAACAAGTCCACGAAAGTAAGACATCCTGAATAAGGGCCAAATCTAGAGAGTGCATCCCCTCACCCTTGAGGACTTCAACAAGAAACAATTCCTAAGGAAGTCCATGAAAGTAAAACATCTGAATAAGGGCCAAACCTAGAGAGGACACCCCCACCCCACCCACCCTTGAGGGCTTCAATAACAAACAATTTCTAAGGAAGTACATGAAAGTAAGATATTCTGAATAAGAACCGGACCTAGAGAGACACACATGCGCACGTGCATTTATTTTCTGCTATATCCAGGCTTGGATTGTTTTGGGCATTTCATCTTGCAGCAGCCTTGTGGCCATGTCACAAGGACCACAAAGGCTCAGAGAAGTTTGGGAGATGAGGACGCACTGGAGCACAATTCGGAGACAGATGAAAACCTCCTGCCAAGGTCATACAGCTTTTCCTTTAGCATGCACAGAGTATCGCTCTCCTTTACATAGGGCTAGATCTCTGTGTCTTATCTCATGAATGGCGACCTTCCCAAGCCCATCAGTGTCCCTTTTCTGACTGATGGAGATGGTGGAGATTTACTGGAGTTAAATCTCAAGGCTGGTGCAAGTAACACTCGAATTGCAGATTTCGAGGATTATGCACTACCAACTAAGCAACTCCCCACCCATAGATCCAGGGCCTGTCATTAATATATTTTTTATTTTCTGAAATGGCAATGAGTGTTCTTGAGAGTGTATCTTGAGAGTTCTTGAGAGTGTATCGTAGTGAAGCAATTATTTCCATCAGTTGAAATGGACAAGGTGGATGACATAACTCTAATTCAGTTAAAAAAATATGAAATTGTGGTATAAGTAACAATACGAAATTGTGGTATAAGTAACAATACGAAATTGTGGTATAAGTAACAATACGAAATTGTGGTATGTATATTTCCAGTATGCCAAAGCTCACTAACAATACATTTGTTAATGACAGAGCTCTAGCATACTGGAAAGTTTGGCTCTGAGCAATTCCAGACGGAAAAGTTGTACTATAGAAGTGAAAATACAAGAGCAATCATCAATAAAATTCTTCAATCCAATAAATCAGTGCTCCATCACAAAACTGGGAATGAAATAAATATTATTTCGGAATGTTTCATACACTGATTGCATTATCATATTTAATATCAAATCCATATAAGTTTTGTTAATCGACAGGGAAAACTCCTTGAGGGTAGGTGGATGGCAGAGGTCCTGGTTATATCGCCCATTGTAGGGCTTCCTACAGATTCAACCAACAATACATAATATATTGTTATAGATTTTTAGATATCTTTTTATTTCACAATTGTGTGTGAATTCGTAATAAACAAACAGACAGTAAGAGAATTTATTTAATAACTGAGGCAATCAATTCACATCAATAAAGTGAAAATTTAAATATTAGTTACTTGAAATATCAATAGGCGAAATAATTATTGACTAATTACTTTTGACATTCATCAGACACCTAATAATAAGTTAATACGACTTTCGAAAACTGACTCATGAAACAATTACCAATCAGTTCTTTTAACTGTCTGTGCAAAATGTATACAGGAAATAACACTTATTATAATAATTAAAGAGGCATTGTTATTCATAAGAATTTCTATTACACAAACGTCAACAATTTAAACCTGCATCGCGCACAACACAAAGCAAAACTTTTTCACCACTACTCCAACTCTCTTACTGAATTCTTATATTTCTAAATTAAGGTGTTCCATTCTCTACACGGCGTAATCCACACTACATGCTATATCTTGCGTATCACGTAATAAAACAGTCACACTTTTATTGTTGTATATGCATATTTCGCGGCAATATTTTTCTTGATTTTACATAAGATAGTATGACACTTCAAGCATGGGAATAAGGCAGTTGTCCCATTCCCCCATAGCCTAACAGAATCCAAGTGTACTAGATAAGTTACAGAGCCCACTGTATGCAGTGCAGACACAATGCACTATAAACGCGTCTTCTGAACAGAGGTTGATGCACCTCTAGGCAAACATCCTATAGTGTAAAGCATGAGAATCTCGTTAAGAGCAATAGCTGCTTCAATAGGCCTATGTCACAAAGCAAGGAATGAGAAGTAACAGAATCAAAGATAACTTCTGCCACGTACAGCACAGAGATACTGCTGGGCAGTTAGAGAAAACACTAAGTTCAAAACTTAGATTTAAATAAGGATTATATAAAAAGTTAGATACGTTCTGAATTCTTATATGACGTTTTGCACGAAATTTAAAAACACACGACTTGTGTTTTATACAGGGAGTGTCAAAAGTCTCTATACGAGTTATAAACAAACAAATTAAGCACATATGACATGAAACTTGGTGGTAGTTAAATGTGTTGGTGTGAACACCATCGTGTTCTTTGCATAGAACACGATGACATAATACTATGCAGGCATAATTTTAGGAAAAGTAATAGCGATAGCTTCCTTCATTATATGTGTTGTAAAGTTTCTGTGAACATTTACTTTTATCAAATCCCACAAAGTGTTGTTATATATTGGAACACCATATCTATGTGATGGTACAAAAAATTAAGTGTACACCTAATTGTCATCGAAATTACAGATCAAAAAATAAGGTACAAGTTTTGGCTTTCCCTAAAGAAAATAACTCAGGAATCAATTCATGAAGATATTCCTAAAAAAGAATTCAATTGCTGAATATTCTAAGGCTGCGTTTATGTTTTATCAAATTTAAAAGAGTTTCTGATTTATAGTTGAAAAGAAATTCCGAGTATCATTTGTGATATGACTTCTTTGGTGAGTTTAAGAGAGATGTCTCAATTTCGTGATACTCTTCCTTGTGTATGGATGATCATACAGACAGGACTCTATACTTCACACTAGCAGTTGAAAACAATACGTTATTTAGATTTAAGGCTCCAAGGCTAGCATAATGAGTGAGTGTGCTGTTCTGTTAAAACTAAGTATGCCCATCACCAAGAGGATTTCAATTTTCATATTGAGTCCTGGTATATGTGTGACGGTTGCATGCAGAAATCCAGACTCAATACGACTCTGTCAACATATTTAAATATGTGCACCGATTTACAGGACCATCAAAGAAATATGGACCATACCATTCTCTTCTGACAAACCTGCTCACAACATCACATATAGTGAATTTCTCTCTAACTCTTCTTGATAATGCAGATTTTTCTGGTTTTCATTCCTGGTTTTGAACAGAAATGTATTGTGCATTCCTCAGAGATAATAGTTGCAAACTGTTTAAGAATTGTGTGAAAGACATCCAGTAGCCATGAAACTCTTTTAAGTTTGATAGAACAATACAGGGTTCCCATTCCTACTGCATACCTCTCTCATTCATTTTCCTCAAGACTGATGCTTAATATGCTTTAGAGCAAAATAGAGATATATGCTTCGGTATATCAAATATCACATTTGATACATCAGAGCATTGTTGCCTCATGTGTCCCAAATTAGGGTCTTTTGTGAAGTAACGTTTTTGGTGAGATGTATATAGGAAATGCCTCAGTTTCATTACACATTCTCCCGTGTGTGGATAGTGGTCCAAAGAGTGCTCTGCCATTCAAGTTACCAATTAAAACAGTTTCCTTCCGAATCGTACTAGCCACTGGGAATTTCTCACTTTGCCATAGCAATTGATCAAAAGGAAATGATATTTTCCTTCCAATGTGCTATTTTTCGTTTTTCTTGTGGTATATATGTGGGCCATTTATGTCAAATTTTAGAGTATAAATCTTGTCCCACTTAACCTATGGTTCCCTTTCCCACTAAATTCTGTTAGCTTTGTTGAAGATAGTCTGTTAAACTCCTCTTGAAAATCAACTTGGAATTTTCGTAAGGGCTTATTAAAATTACCAAAATAGTTTGACACCCCAAGAGCAGTTACTTTTTGCTATCGTCAAGTAAGCTTGATTTTTGAAGCTCCATAGAATTTTCCGGTGTCACCATCACCAAAAAAGCTTCGTTTCGCCACTTCAAGTGAAATTGTTTTGTTGCTTTTAGAACAGATTTCATTTTTCTGCATTACAACAACGTACAAAAATCTTAAAACAGCCATGTGTTACAGAGTTCCAACCAGACTGAGTAATTTATTTCTTCAAATGAATCCACCCTGATGTACAGTTGTTGCATTTAGTTATTGTATAACAATTATAACAAGGTGTTAGGTCTCCCTGTTTATCTGATACCTCTAGGTGCACTTTTCATCAGGGCCGTTTTAAGACATTTGTAGGCCCTAGGCACTCTTACTTTTAGAGGTCCCGCCCATATCATTTAAGTTTTTTTTATTTTAATTCTATTAAAGTATTAAGGGAAATCGTCTGTAATTGTTTTAAATTTAAAAAATATATTTTATATTTTCAAATATGTAAAGTAGTTTGTATTATGCAATTTGTTTTTGATATTTATATCTGATCACTTTTTTTGCAAAATTGCATTCGAATTTCATTTTTAATTTCCTTAAAAAATTGTTTTAACTTGTTACTGTTTTCTCACTTTTCAGTAATTGGTATAATTGTACACATTATATCTAATTAAAAATTTATTCATTTAGATTTTGTAGGTTTATTTTTATTTTCGTAATTTAGATTTTTTTCTTTTGAAATATTTTCGTGGCCCTAGGCACTGTGCCTATTGTGCCTAATGGATAAAACGGCCCTGCTTTTCATAATCCTATTCGCTAATATACAAGGTGTTTCAAATCTCTGTGCAATATTCAATGGGAGATGAGTACACCAAGACAAACCTTTTTCGTCTATGAATGTCTGTTGACATTCACAGGTGCTAATAAACATTTTAGTCCTTCAGTGCCAGAGGGTGCTGTTTGACAGTGCTGCAGTTGGCTAGAGGGGCAAAGTGGGAACGGAGAACGGACTTGTGTTTGCCATCAGCATTCGTAAATCAGACACATTACATGTAACATGAAATGTTTCACGACTGCTGAGATGGCTGACATGCATCTGACGTATGGAGCTGCCAATGGAAATGGAAGAGCTGCTTCACAGCAGCTCTTCCATGGCAAACAAACCTGGCAAACAAATGTCATGGGGGGCAACAAATTCCATGGGAAACAAATGTCATGGGGGTTTGGCACACACCTGCTTGAGAAGCACTATCTTCTCAAATGCTTCTCAAACAGATGTGTGCCAAACCACCAAACATTTGCACGTTTGCACCGACAACTGCGAGAAACTGTAACATTTCATGCAAACATGCATGACACTGGTCGGGAGAGAACCATGCACACTCCAGACATGGAAGAAGTGATCCTATGGCAGATTGAGGACAATCCAGGCACAAGCACACGAGCTGTTGCACGTAGCCTAGATGTGAATACGCACTGGTGTGGAGGTGTTGCACAAGTAGCAGTTACATCCGTTTCATTGTCAGAGTCCAGACATTGCAACCTCAGGATTACCCTCTTCGTGTGGAATTAGTGCCCTGGTTTCTGCAGCAGACCACAGTGTAGCCTGATTTTCCGTCTGGTGCTTTTCTCAGGTGAGACTTCTCTCACACGTGAGGGTGTGTTTAATGTACACAATTCTCACGTTTGGGCGCACTAGAATCCACATGTTATAATTGCGCATGGTCATCAACAACGGTTCGCAGTCAATGCTTGAGAGTATATCGTCCATGACATTTTGATTGGGCCATACCTGCTGTCTCCCCGACTCAACGGGTAGATTTACCGGGTATTTCTTGAAGAAACGTTGCTAGGACTTCTGGAAGATGGTCCCTGGCTATTCACAGACGAATGTGGTTTCAACGCGACAGGATGCCAGCACACTTCAGCAATGATGTGCGGGATTTTATGAACACCACTTTTGGGGTGGACCCATCGCCTGGCCACCAAGATCGCCCGATTTAAAATATATCGATTTCTTCCTCTGGGAACAGATGAAGAACCTCATGTACGAGACTCCCATTCATTCAGATGAAGACCTCATCGCAAGAATCTCTGTTGCAGCTGCAACTGTTCACGAAATTCCGTCAATCTTTCAACATGTATGGCAATCAATGCTTCGACGCTCTCATGCATGCAATGCTGTTGTCCGTTGCAACTATGAGCGCCTTCTTTAAATAAACATGTTGTTCACACTTATTTCCATTCATTTATGTACCAGCTCGATATTTCTGTTAGCGTCCTCTGGCACCAAAGGGTTACATCAGCAGACATACATTCATAGACAAAAAAAGTTTGTCTTGGTGTTCCCTATCTCCCATTGAAATTTGTAGAGAGGGTTTTGAAACACCCTCTATAGTTATACCTACAGACAACATAACTAAATCAAGGCAGTCACTGTCTGCATTATGTGCTGCTTAAAGGAGGTTTCTTACTCCTTCTCCTAATCTAATTATTTCTTACAAGCTTAGAAGGTCAAACCACCAAATGCCCGAAGATACTGCATAAACATATAGAATCAAAGGTATCAAGTTTTCTGTTATCTTGTCTACAAAGGGTCCATGTTTCATTACCATAAAACGTTTAGAAAGCTACATACCGTACCCGCGACTGTTGTGATGAGCAAACACCCCGACCTGAGGGAGTTTGATCATGGACAGATAGTCAGCATGAGGAAATGGAGTGCTCCAAATCCACAACTGCAGAATGTCTGTAATTTCGGCATGCAACCGTCAGGCGTGTACCAGGATTACATCAAAACTGACAAAACCTGCTGCCACTAGGAAAAATGGTACCATAACTGGGCCATTGATGTTCGAGGTGAGCACTGCCTCTTCTGTATCATAATGTCAGAATGGAGGGCCACAGTACAGATGATAATGGCATTCAATGATAAAGCAACTACAAAGGTCTGTGCAAAGACCATTTGATGTACGATGGCACGACTGGGTTATGGAAGCTGATGCCCATAACAAGTACCCTTGTTAACAGCACCTCACTGAGATATTAGGCTGCAGTGGGCGAAGGAACATCCCCAATGGATCGTGGGACACTTGAAACGGATAGCTTGGTCTATTGAATCGAGGTTCCAACTACAACATGCAGATAGGAGGTTGCATGTATGGTGTACACCACATGAAGCTGTAGACCCCCAACTGTGAAGTCGGTATATTACAGGCCAGTGAATGTGGTGTAATGTTCTGGGGCATGTTTACATGGACCACCTTGGAGTCCCTTGTACCTATTGAGGCCACCAACACGGCACAAGGATATGTTGACATACTCACCGACCACCTTCACCTGTTCATGAATATCCGTTTACCACAGCAGGATGACTTCTTTGAACAAAACAATGCTCCTTCTCATTGCTCCCGTTTGGTGACGGAATGGTTGGAGAAGCATTGCAGTGAGTTCACAACCCTCGAATGGCCATTTAATTCTCTGGATTTAGAACGCTGTTGAGAATCTGTGGGCCAAAGTGGAGTGATGCATTCGAGCCCAAAACTCACCACCGGTAATTCTGTGCACTTTAAGGACTGGTTGTCCTGTAATCATGGGCTACAATACTTCCCGAACATTTCCCACACCTGGTAGAGTTCATGCACCGACGTGTGGCTATTGTTGTGAGGACAAAAGATGGACCCACACGTTATTAGGTGGCTGTGCATAATAAATTATCCTTTCAGTTAATACATCATTACTATGCAACCAACCTATCTTTCTCCTGTTCATTAAATTCCTTTGTGTTGGCAAAACAACAAAAAAAATTCAAGTCTTTAATCTTAGTTTTAAATTTAGCTGTAAGAAATATTTCATATTGCAGTCGTATCCTAAAAGAGCATCAGTGGCATGTCTGCCTAGAAGTAAACCTACGCTGTGGAGATGCTTTCCATCTTTCCTCCGTGTAAAGAAAAAAATTAAGATTATTTTTAAGTATTTGATCTTTCCCTGTCCATTTGGTCTTTTGAAAGTTAAAAGTGTCTATTAATATGTCAGATACCTTCCTGCTGTGTAGCGTACCTGAACTACTGATGAAATTTGTGTGTGAGGACATCAAAAGAATAACCTCTATAGAAAGTTCTCACGTTCCATGAACTCGTGGAAAGAAAATGGTTAGTGTGCTCTATGAAGAAACTTTCTTTGTTGAGAGAGGTAGTGCCAATGATAATCTAAGAGTTTCTTAAAATCAGCCATAAGGCATAGACATGTTCTCCCAACTAAAAGCTTAAGCCACCCATGCTGGTAACACTTCTCCTAGTGTAGACTTGGTGATGCCAATAGAAACAACGATGTAGGTACCTGCGATGGATTCTAAGCAAGATTATTCACCAGCTGATAGAAGGAATCCTGTGAATCTGTTCGCTTAGGGCTGGTAACCAATAAAAAATGAAATAAAAATAAATACCCATTCAAGCAGCTGCTTGCCACAGAGGCCGCAAACAGAAAACACCACGGTAGATTTTTCCTTAACATATAGCCGTTACTGTAACAAATCCAGGATCCGTAATCAAGCTTAAAGCCATACGTGCGAAGAAATTTTTAACTCTTAAATTTAAAATTTAAAATATTCAAGCATTCATGTTTTGAAAAATTCGTGTTTTATGTCTCCAAAGCGATTAAATTTATCTCCTTAGAGCAGTATCTAGGCCCTAAATTTAGTAATGAATAGAAATAGCGTATAACATATTACATTTGGGGCGGGGGTGGCTCAGTCGTTAGCGCGCCAGGCTTGTAATCTGTAGTTCTCAGGTTCGAGTCCCAGCTGGGTCAGCGTTGAGATTTATCTCCGCAAAATTCCCCGCCCTGGCCACGGTCAGTAGGGGACACCGATGGGCTTGGTAAAGGCCGCCGTCCGTCGGATGGGACGTTAAGCCGTGGCCCCGTGTGCAGGAGAGCCATACCCTGTGCACGTTAAAGAACACGCTGGATGGCCTTGACGGGAGGCTACCATCTGTCTCCCAACAGCTATTCCAGTGGGTCCCCTCCCCCAACCTTCTTTGAGCCTTCGGGGTCCATGTGACCTGGCCATTTAGCCCATTGTGTGCAAAAAAGTACCGCTAAGAGGTAAAACAACCCAACATATTTATAATAAATACCGAAGTCCAAATAATAGCCTGTAATTGAATGTAGCAGGGTAACAGCGCAGGAGTTGTAAATAGTGACTGAATCTCAGACAAGGATGCCAGACGTTCCAGAATTTGAGGGACTGCCCTGCAAAACATCAATGTGTCTTATTTACAACCAATCTTCAAATATCCCGCGAAATTCATTTTTATTGAGTCGGTATTATCCCTAATGTAAAACGAACTAAAACTTCTGTATGTGTTTGACTTTGCTATACAAATCTAAGCTGTTAAACTCCATATAACTGTGTATTGTGATAGAAAAAGTATATGGACTTTCCAGGAATGTATTAAAATTAAAATTGGCTCACCGAAAGTATTTTTAAATATATTCTAGTGAACGTAAGTCACATCGGCAACTACAATGAATTTCTTGCTTCCAGAGCATTCACATGACATGAAAAAAAAAGTTTTATATAAAAAACTGGAAGAGTTTGCGTAAATTTCTTATGCAATGACCTGGAAAGATTTCTAAACATTTTCTATAAAAAAAAAACTGGAATAGTTTGGTGCACATTTTTTATGTAATGACATGGAAAACTTATTTTAATTTTTATATAGAAAACTTGAACAATTTGATGCACATTTTTTATGCTATTACACGTTCATAGATATATTGAAAAAACTCCACGCAGTAACTGTGCAGGCATCATTTATAATTTAATTTGTATCCTGGGCTCAAACTGTAGTCGTATACACGCAAAAAAATTGTAAAATTTCTGTTCGGGCTACTATTCGAACATTTACGATACCAAGTGGTTAATGTAGCTTGATATAACTTAGTGTTATTAAGAATTAAATATAAATTAATGAAAAACCTTAAAATCTTCCTTACTTTGTTTTTCGGACATAATTTTGAAATGTTTCCAGTCCAAAAGTAATCTATAGTTTTCGTACACATTCTGCGGCCTGAACCGTTATTTATTATCCCGAAGGTCACCATTGCAAGTTTGCATCCATTTAACTTCATTGGCCAGGAAGTTCTCCCGCTAAGCAAGGACTTCCATGATAGATCTTATTACAGAGTCTCTTGTATGCAATTAGGCTTCGTTGACGCCCCAGATGGGAGCACATCACAAGCGTACTGTTGCCTCTGTTCTGTTAAGGAAGTGGGAGAGCGTGTAAAGAGAAAGCCTGCTATGCTTTAATTGCATAATTGGTTGGGTAAAGTTCGTATTTCTCTAGAGAAGAGAACTGGTGAAGAAACACAGGCAAAAGCTGAAATTGTCCAGGTCAGGCACAGAGAAGTACTTCACCTTATTTATGCAGCTTGCGTATAATAGAGTAATGAGATTTGTTGAAATGAAGTACAGTAAGATTCCAATTTAGCATTTCTTTGGGAACCAAATACTATTAGAACATCAAATCTAAAATAATGCTGAGCGTAATTGAGAAAGATTTTTATCTGAACCTTATAAATAATAGTTAGGGAAAATTAAAAGGATATTTCATTTCTGTAATGAAATGGATATTCGAGGGGAAAAACTAATATTGGTATATTCAAATTGCAGTTGTTAAAAAAATAAAATAAATTATCTGTCAAGCATCTGCTTATGCCACAGGTCTGACAGGAATCTATCAGTTTAATACGACATAGAGAAGGTCTGTGAGACCTCAACAGGAAGACAGAACGAGTAAGAAAGCAATTTTTTTTTAAATTCCTATAAAAACAATTTTCAGCTAGCGCCCTTGCCACAGAGATTTGACAGTAGCTTAGTATAATGTGCCACAAGGAAGATCAATGACGAAGAAGAGACTTCAACAGAAAGACACTCATCATCATCCTCAAGCAGCCATGGGCTACGCAGGTCCAACCAGACTGTGCAATTTAGTTCTCTAAGCATATCTGTCCTGAGCTACATCTGCTGCATCCGACCACTACACATCAATTCTAACAAGGTCCTGTTTAACATTGTCTGCCCACCGCATCCTAGGTCTCGCCCTCAGACGAAAAAAAATATCTATCTTCCACTAGGATCCTAAAAAGTAGAAAATAAACCTAAAGCATATCGATGGTGCAATCAGCCACTGATTTCGTATTCACTTCAAAGGAAGATAGGGCGTCGGCAATCTTGTTAAGTATGTAAATCGGCGTCCTCTCCTCTTTCGAAGCGAATACGAAATTCACAGATTGCACCATCGATATGCTTTAGGTTTATTTTCTACTTTTTAGGGCCCAATAGGAAGATGTGTATTTTTTTTCATTTTTTTATTTATATTTTTTTGTTGTCACTAAAACACCTATCGTGTAAAACTTTGATTTACGACTCATAAACATCGAGTATATTTACCCCCCTTTTGGAGTCATGTTTGAGGTATACCCACGTCATTGAAGACGTCACAAGCTTTAATTTGAGATACGATTCGTTGAAGTCTAACCCCGGGAATATCTCCCCCTCTTTTATAAGGGGGGGATGGTAGGGACAAATTTGAAATAGTTTACGACAGTCATTATGCGAGCTTTCATTTGACACCTAACTTGTAGCTGTAGGCCCTCGCTTTCGGAATATATGTAGAACGACTTTCACAATTTCGGTTTTTTAGGGGGGGGGGATTTTTCATGGGAAGTCAATTTCAGGTTCATAGGCTAAGACATTCCCCGCATCACAAGCTTTCATTCGACACATACAGGGTGATTCAAAACTTATCGTTCAAATTTCGTGGGGAGGTAGGGAATACGTTAGGAAACCGATTTCGCATAGGAAAGTATGTCCGCAAATGTACGCATGCGTATGTAGAGGGCGCTGTGTGTACCCAACCAGTGTACAGCTCGCCCGACCACTTATTATTATTTATTTATCAATTTATCGCCCATGGTTTTCTTTTTGTGTGGGGCCATTAAATACCATGTGTACGAGACCCCCATCGACAGTGAAATGGACCTTGTTGCACGAATAGTGGCCGCCGCAGGCATTGTCCGTGATATGCCAGGCGTTTTTGAAAATGTTCGGCGGTCAATGCAACGGCGCTGTGAATCCTGTGTCCGTGTAAATGGTCGCAATTTTGAGCACCTACTGTGAACCTGTACTTTACCTTGTTGGAATAAAAGTCACATTCGTTACCACTTAACTGTACTGTTTCCTTGTGTTCACTTTACTTGTCCATTTTGTTCATGTAGATGACGTTTGCGGATATACTTTCTTATGTGAAATCGGTTTCCTGACGTATTCCCTACCTCCCCACGAAATTTGAACGATAAGTTTTGAATCACCCTGCAGATCGTTACTTTCCGCACTCACGTTCAGGAGATATAGGAGAACAATCATTTTCAAATTTTCTCCTATTTTTAGGGGCGAGAAAGCACGGGGGTCAATTTTTCATAGCCTACGACATTTCCTGCCTCAGAAGCTTTCATTTGATATATAACTTGTTACTTTCGGCAGTCGCGTTCTGGAGATATAGCGGAACAAGAGTTCCGTATTTCCCCTTTTTTAGGGGGAGAAGAAAGCATGGGGGGGGGTCAAGTTTTTATAGCCAACGTCACTCCCCGCGTTTCAAGCTTTCATTCGACACATAAACCGTTAAGTTTCTCCATTGCGTTCAAAAGATATGGTGTAACAACGCTTTATGAAATCCACAAACCGACCAATCGACAAATGTCGTAGCCAAGAGCAATAAAAAGATAGGTGATAAACATCCATGTCCAGTTCAAGACTCGAACCCAAATCTCTTTGCTTTGCAGACAAACAAGTTAATCGCTTGCATCTAACATTTCGTATGGTGATTTTACCTCTGAATTGCACTTTAGAACAGAAAATGAGCTAAATAAACAGATCATCAGGACCCCAAGGGCCCTCCAAGAAGCTGGAGGAAGGGGATATACTATATAGCTGCTAGGAGGCAAATGACAGCCTCTCGTCAAGGCCATTCTGCGTATTCTTAACGTGCACAGGGTATAATAGTGGCTGTTATAAGGAGGGGGACATGGCCCCATGCAAGGTAGATATCAGTGTATTTTTTGTTTGTTTTTTTCAGTCATTTTTCATTCGTGAAGGAATTAGTCGCCAAATAGGTTTGGTCGCCAATTTCTTTTTTAGGAAGGAAAAATTCCTAATACCCTCACTACTCCAGAGGCCAAACGACAAGCTGTTAAAAAGGATTAGATTGCTAAATAATTTATTAGTAAAGAGTGCCATTTCTGGAATGCAAAATTTTCCATACGTTTCTAAATGGCCCCTCCAGGTTTGAAACATATGACCGCCCCTATCAAGATATAACTTTTGCACGGAAGGGGCGGGCTGATTGGCAGGATGAGGGACAGCGAAGATAATCGTACATTATAATGTGAAAGGAAAATACTTTTTCCTAAAGCGACAAAATTCTAAGCAAATATATGACAAAACTAGCAGAAAACATTTGTGTTTAAATTCGATTGAAGGCAGTTAACGTTTATGCAAAGGTGAGAAGGTTTACAATTTGCTGTCAAAATTCTTTACAGGAAGTCATAAATCAGTAATTATAAAAATCAATGTGATCTAAAGCTTGTTTTACCTATTTTTAACGATTAGTGGCCGAATGTTAGCGCATTTGGACAAAGATCAAACGAGCCTGGGTTCGTGTTCCGAATAAAGTATGGATCTTTCATATTGTTACGACAGATGAACGTGCTACAATGAACTTGTGAGGTATCGTCTTGATGCTCGTGTGAAGTACAGAGTGAGAATTACGTCACCAACTACTTCGAACGAAACTAACTTTAAAAAAATAAGAAATAAATTGTTGTAATTAAGAGGAATTGGATTGTGATGAAAAGCGAAGTTTGTTTTAGTCTTTGCGGTATAATAAAAAAGGAAGAAACGTTTTTATCTGGTGTGTTCGCGGTAGATTAAATAAGTTTATTAGTGTTGATCCTGTTGATGTACTGGTAAGAAAAAGAAGGATGCTTACGACACTTTAAGATGTGGCTGAGGAGGTTATATGTTAGTCGAACAAACAGAGCTGATCTCAACTTTTCTATAGGAAGAGTTCATCATTTGATAAAAAATAATAAATAAATAATGCCACAGAGGTCTGACAGGAGCCTGTCAGTTTATATGCCACAGTAGGAGATCTGAGAGGATGGCAGGACCTCAGCAGAAAAACGACACACACATCCATGCCTAATCCGGGGCTCGAACCCAGGTCCCTTAGATCAGTAGCCAAGCCAAGCGTGCTAACCACTCGGCCACGGGACGGCTAAAATAAACATCTTCCGGTACCGGGAATCGAACCCGGGCCTCCTGGGTGAAAGCCAGGTATCCTAACCACTAGACCATACCGGAGTCATCATTTGATGCATAGTTATATTTAGTTGTTTAGGAATTGGTAAGATTATTCTCGATAGATTGCAGGATTGTTCACAAATATGATTGTGCCACTTATCGACTGATGTAAAAGTCTTATGTTTTTTGTGTAGATAGTAAGAAGAGTAACAAGGTGTTAAGTTCTTTAGAAGATTTAATTTCATACTGATGCAGATTTATGTTAGTTGAGTTTATATAAATGTTTTCATTCATACTTTTGTAATAAATTACAATATTTTAGAATCATAATTGCTAAATACTTTTTTTTTTACTCACGCTCAGTTTTCATCCGTTTAATTCATAACAATATATTCAGTATATTATTAGAATAATGCTCAAAAGTAATGTAAAACTTTGAACACTCTATACAAAGGTTCAATATACTAATTAAGCTCCAGAATTACATTTATTTCATATATCGATGTATTACTGCATTGCCTTGAAAATAATAGAGGCAATTTATCGTATAGTGTGAATTACAGATGGGTTCGGGCTTTGTAGGACTCAAAACAGCAGAGGAGACATCGGCTTCGAATAATTTAAATTTCAAATATTTTGTGTTAAACAAATATTAAACTTTTTATTGCATTCTCAACTTTCAATCAGTCTTTAATAATTAAAAAATAAGCACCACACGTCATTTGATTATTTTTTACGTATTCTCTATCTTTAATAAATAAATGGTTCTTTGTGTTTATAATGAGGGTACCCAAGAACTTTGAGTTTCTAGAAGTGTTTCTAATATTTTTCGTTCCAGATTGCATTAACAATTTAATTTTGTGATAAAATGATTATAATTAATAATATAAGAATAAAATAAGTGATTAGTAACATGCATTTCTGTATATATGTCTTATGAAACGTCAGGAAAATTTTCTTCCCAAATCGGGTTCGGGCGGTCGCCAATATTTAGACCAAACGCAATCTCCAACGTCAATAGTTAATTGCAGTCAATTGAATTGTTACTGAAGAATTATAAACTAATCAACTGCAGTCAATTGAACCAACTGAAACATAAGTGTGGACAGGCATAAATTAAAAAAGATCAACATAATCATCTGCTCATTATCAGCAAATGTAATAAGGTTTGCCTGTACCCAGCACCGTAAGCATGTTCCTTCAGATGTTTCGGTAACTTAACGGATTTAACATAATCGCTTTGTCACTTGCACGTGATGTAATGCACTAGTTCAATGGCGTACAAACTTTTTGTTGGGCCGTCTGACCGGATCTGTTGTTTGGGAATAAGCTAAGGGGCAATATATTTGTTGCAAGCCGATTTATTTTGGCTCGTGTCTGTCCTTGAACTTCTCTGTGGTATTTGCTAAGGTTAAAGAGAACCAAGTAAAATAGAATGAAAGCTAAATGTTCCACCTTTAATTTTGAGTTTCCAAATGATAGGTCCTCTTCATAAATTGCTTCAGATAGATAAATAATATAGTAAAATAGAGTTTAAGAAATACTCTGGCGGAAAACCGAGTTTCGGCGATGAACTGGATTCGAACCAACGCCTCCCGGTTATATGCCAGCTGCTCTAACTGCTAAGCTGGTTAGACGTGGTTAGAATCCCTCTCATTGACGAAACTCAATTTTTGCACAAAGTACAGTATTTTATGAATTTTATGCCAACATAATCTGCATATTTATTATTGGCTGTTTCTTAATTATTCTGTTCTGGGTGTAGATCAGGCACGTGATTTAGTTTCGGGGTGGGTGGAGGAGAGACCGAGAATTTTGTTTTAGGGGGGTGGGGGGGAGAACGAGAATTTTGTTTTGGGGGGCGCGAGAATTCAGTTTCGTGGAGGCTCAGAGAATTTAGCTTCGTGTATATGTGTGTGTGGGGGGGTGATAATAAGAGTTGAGTAAGGTTTCTAATTACGAAAATATGCCACCGAACAGAAAAGGTTAAAATGATATTCTATAGTTGTTATCGAGATTTTAAAGTTGTTTTATATATAGATTTTTATATATCGAGATTTTATAGTTGTTTTTCTTAGTCTATTTTTAGTGTCGGTCATAAAATATGGTGCTGAAGTAAAATTATACAAAGACAACAGTTTTTGGATTTCAAAGCAGGTAGGCAAGTTTGAGATTTAATATAAGACGATAGGATTGTCGGGGGGTCGGATCCCCCACCCCCTTTATTCACGTGCTCGGGGTAGATGCTAATTTTGCATTTGGTACCAATGTATGGAAGATGGTTGAAACCCCTTGTCAGATTCTAGTAGTCTCCTTCCTATTTAAGCAAAGGACTGTAAGGTTCCTTTCAGAAAAAGTTCGCTATTTCTCAATCGCAGGTTGCCAACAGTAAATCCCCTCCTCGAAAGGCTCTTGCAGCAATGGCTGCCAGTATTTATCTGGCCAAGCATTATCCGAACTGCGGATCTGCTGCTTTCTCACCCAAATTTACACGAAGGAAATATACGGGCAAATAGTATTCCATTCCACCTAAGTTGTAGATCTAACATAAACAAACCGTACGACACAAGGAAGTGTTTCCTAGTATCAGTGCGCACAGACTAACTGCTATGATTACATTTGAAGGCCTCATTTTTAAGAACATGATAAACATGTGACCATAAAACACAGTATCAGAAATGTAAGCCGTTGTAATATCAGTGTCAATTTATGTAAATGCTTGTGAAAAAATATGAAATAATAAATACTTTATAGATAGAAACATTTGAATGAATTTAACGTTAAAATGAAAATGCTATTTCATTCCGCGTTTGTCTGGAAATCGCTATCCTCTAATATAGGGGTTTTCAACGTGGGGTACGCGGTAAAATTTTTTGGGGTACGCCGTGAGAGATGAAAAGTCGCTAGATCTAGTAACAAATTCACTAAGTTGGCAACACTGCTACTGATTATAATTTTATAATATTTGTTAAATTGCTTATGTAATTTTTTGTTTTTATCGATATATGTAATTTATGAATACAAAATTTAATGTGTATTTATAAATATGTTTTATTTTATTACCATTGTTATACTATAGCTATAGTTTTATCTATCTATACAAGGAATACGACGGCTACATACACATTTCCAGGGGGTACGTGAAGCATAAAAGGTTGAGAACCACTGCTGCAATATATTAACTACGATATCACCACTACTGCTGCTGTGGATTCCTAGCCATATAGGAATCCATGG
Organism: Ryuthela nishihirai; assembly: GCA_038380435.1. Classification (NCBI taxonomy): domain Eukaryota; kingdom Metazoa; phylum Arthropoda; class Arachnida; order Araneae; family Heptathelidae; genus Ryuthela; species Ryuthela nishihirai. The sequence continues at coordinate 14,812,847 of JAWZYU010000004.1, forward strand.
GAACGAAGAGACAGACAAAACTGCTAGAGAGAGCTTACAGAAAACCGCAAACATATTTAACATCATTGCATACAAAGATTTCTGCATTAGAGAAAATAAAATAACTCACTCTGAATGGATTAAACTTTTTAAAAATAGTCGGAAAAATGTTGGCCTATTCTATCGCAGCAACTTTAATAGCCCCCCACCCCAACTTCAAACATCTCATCTGAGCAGAAGACAAGAAACAGCTCTTTTCAGGATTAACCTTGATCACTGTGCTTTAAATGAAAAGCTCTTCAAAATTAACAAAAAACCCTCTCCACTTTGTGCCATCTGTAAAACTCCAGAAAATATTTCTCATGTCTTTTTATATTGTCCTCTCTATCAATTTCAACGACAAATTCTGAAGGAAAAGATGAAGAAGATTATTGATGAAGAATTGTCAATGAAATCTCTTCTCTGCAGAAGCTACAGTAAAAGCAATAGATTTAAAATTCAGACCCTGATTCTCAGTTTCTTGGAGGAAAGTTCTTTATTATACAGTATCTGAATTCATCCTTTGCTGGGTTTTCGTTTTTCGAAAATAAAAATTAGAGGAATTTAATAAACAAATATGAAATATTGACTGTTCAAGAAAAGTGTGTTTTTGCTTACAAACTTTCTCTAGTGGCCAGTTTCTCATGTGATAACCTCATGGTTATTTTTGTGGTGGAACTGAAGAATGAACTGTGACTGTTATTTTTTTATATCTTGTTTGAAGTGTTAATTTTGTTTTTGAAATCTCTTTTGGCTCAGAAAAGAAATTAAGATCCAAGAGTATTGGATTACAGAAAGTCTACTCTGCATAAGTAGGAACTTTTAAAAAATTCAGAAAAACTATTATTTTTATTTTCTACATTGTGATTTACACGTCCGATTCTTTGTTTGGGATAACAGGAAGCCCATTGTTGAAGGGTTTCTAACCTTCCCATCACATTTTATCACATCACATCTGCTGCTGCTTTGTAAGTCAACACGTATATTTTCAAAAATTTGCTCTCTTATTGGATCGACTTCTACACTTTAGAGACTGCGTGACCTGAATTTGCCCCAAATTTCTGCTAAATAGTAAATTTCTATTCCTTCCAAGATACACTTAATTTGGCGTAAATGGTACTGCCATCCTCTCAGACCTTCTACTTTGGCATATAAACTAACAGGTTTCTGTCAGACCTCTGTGGCAAGCAGCTGCTTGAGGGGGTATTTATTTATTTTTTTTAAAATTTCGCCTTCATGTTATTATATTGCATTGTTCAGTTAAATCAGCTTTGCGTTTGCGAATGGAAAACCATGATCAAGAAGTTCAATCATTCTTGAACCTATTTCCTGTTAAGGTAATTGATCACACTCTCGTAACTTTTAATTACTTGCACACATTTCATCATTACATCATTGGATTTGAAACTTTACATATAAGTAATTGTAAGCAGCTTCCGATGCCTATTCCATTTTCACAGTACACAAATATACCATTGATCTCATCGTGTCTTCTTCGAAAGTTGCTAGTTTTAGTTTCGTATTCCATGTTTAAGTCCAAAAATCTTTTGATTATTAGTATTAAGTGCTTCTTACTTTTTTCTGACAATTGGTTTGTTAAAAACAATACATCTGAAAAATCGACACATTATTTTATTTATGCGGACAAATACATTTATATATGTACATAGTTGCGATGGCTTTGGCCAATATACAAAGAGCTGTTTCTTTACATCAGCTCTCAGCGGAGTATAGAATAGTTCTGTTCTGCCCTAAACATCCCATTTTCAACAGTTTCTAGCCTCCTTTAAAAAACACAGATATCATTGTGGCTACTAAGTAGGGATTAAATTTGATTGGAGAGAGAAAATTGGGAGGTCTTTGAAGGGACTTCCTAATATTCAGAGTGACCCCAAACTTCTAGGTAAGTATCAGCCATAATGATGAAAACAGGTAATAAAAGGCATTGGGGTAAAGGGTGAGGGCAATAACGGCAGGCCCTTCCCTCTAGTTTTCCGATTAGGCCAGCGTTGAGATTTATCTCCACAAAACCCCCACCCTGTCGTGGATCAATAGAGGACACCAATGGGCTTGGAAGGGCTGACGTCCGTCGGATGGGACGTTAAACCATGACTCCGTGTGCAGGAGAGCCATATCCTGTATAGTTAACGAACAGGTTGGATGGCTTTGACCGTAGATTACCATCTGTCTCCTGACATCTGTCCAGTGGATTCTCTTTTCCCAAACTTCTTTGAGCCTTTTGGGTCTTTGTGACCTGGCCATTTCGCCCATTGTGTGCAAAACAGTGCCACTCAGTGGTAAAACAACTCAACTCACTCTAATTTTGTATAAGTCATGTAAAAATTAGCAGTAGTTAAAAATTAGAGACAATTATTAGATACATTAAATCTTCAAGCCCTGATCAGGATTGAAACAATTGTTAAAATTTAGAACCAATTCTAATTTTTTTAAAAATATAATGAAACAAAAAGTTTTGCCTTTTCTCGAAAAATTAACCGTGCATTAAATTTAGTATTGGTAAAAAAAAGTTTAAAGAACTATCGAAAAATTAACCAATTTTATTTCGCAATTTATTTAATTTCAATACTTGCTAAATTTTAGTTGAATCAGGGTCATATTTAAGAGGTACAGGGAGGCAAGGGACCAATGATCATATCTGGAAGTTCAAGAAAGCGAAAGGAGGTGTAAAAAAAACACAAAACTTTGGAAGAAGGAAAAAATATATATTATACTATTCGACGAGAATATTTTCTGAAGTAGTAGCATAAATGAGAGTTCTGGCACAGTGTTAAGGTATAGAAAAATGTATGTTAATCTATGGGAAAAGTTTCGGGAGATGAGATAAAAATTTTGTTTCTTATGGTTCCAACTGTGAAACTTTTCCCATAGATTAACATACATTTTCTTATACCTTAACACTGTGCTGTGCCAGAACTCTCATTTATGCCAACTACTACTGTCTGACAAGAGACAAAAAAATTCAATGATGTTCTCTTCCGTACCGGTTCAGTCCTGTTATTTTCCCACCCTCCCCTATCTCCTAATTTATGCTTAAAATTATTTTGACCTGACTTTTAAATTAAAAGAAATGTAATTGAGTTTTTAATTAGTTGTGTTGCCATTAAACAACATTTTTAACTACAGTCGTCTAAATGGAGAAAACCAACTGTGATGCTAAATGAATAAACAGTGATATGAACTATGAACCACTGTGATAAACTAAATGCAACTGTCTAAAAGAAGAAAAAAAGTCTGAAAACGAAAGTCTCTCGTCATGGCATCCAGTGTGTTTTTTGAAGTGCTTAGTGTATAGCTCTTTCTGTTGCTCCCAAATTGGTGATTTAAAGTCCCATCGGTATTATCTTTCTCACTGAGGACTATGTATGACTGCGACGAAAAAATCTCAACTTTCGCAAGGCCCTGATTCGAATTCATAAGCCTCGGATTAGGAGTCCTAGTTGGGCTGTTTTACCTCTGAACGGACTGAATACCATGGGCTAAATGACCAGGTTTCAAAAACTCCGAGAACTCAGAGAAAGTTGGAAAAAGGGGACCCACTGGACAGCTGTTAGGAGACAAATGGTGGCCTCCCGTCAAAGCCACCCAGTGTGTTCTGAGTTCTGTTCTAACGTGCACAGAGTATGGTTCTCCTGCACACGGGACCACTTGAGATATCCGACGTACGCTGCCTTTCCAAGACTATATGTGTCCCCTACTGATAGAGGGCAGGGCGGGGAGTTTTGTAGAGTTAAATCTCAATGCTGGTCCAGGTGGAACTCGAACCTGGGAACTGCAGATTAGGAGTCTGGCGCGCTACCAACTGAGCTACCCTCTCCCCTTAGGAATCCGATATGCAATGTTGTACTCGTGAAAGCCAAGGCCATTACTTTCAGAAAAGAATTTCTTTAGTACAGCCGTACATTTTTAATTTATAGTTTATTTTATTTTTAATCCTTTCGCATTAATTTCATCTTCCCCTAAATCGCTTTTTAAAATGTTGGATCATTCATTACTAATCACCTGGTTAATGATTTGAAGAAAAAGAACCTTCTCCGCCAAACGTAACAAATTAATGAGCCACTTTCGGATATTTTTCTTTCAGTGACAAATGAGTTTTTTCAACTCAAATATCAAGGCTTCCCCCTCATTTATTCCATCATCAACTACGAAGTCGTATATTTTATATTTCGAAAACTAATTTCGAAAACAGTTATGTGTTCGCCTTTCTTTAGTTGCTGTTAGGATGATTTTTACCTTCAGATGTAATTAAAAAGGTGATTAAAATTCTGTAGTCGGTTTTCGCTCTAAAAATGTCAATTGTTCTTGAGAAAAAAAAAAGGAAGTCAAGCATTCAGTAAAAAATGCGTTTCATAATTTTACCGAAAGCTCTCAGTTTTGTAACTGGTCTAGAATATATGCTAACAGTCTTCATCAAAGGCATCATTCACGTCATTCCAAATGGTGAAGAATGAGCCATATTTATATTCAGTACCGAAATTAAAAATGCGACATAAGCTAAGAGGAAGAATAATTTAGATGCTCGATGTTGAAGGTAATAATAATCCGTTATAGAGACTTTGGAAATTAAAATAGTGAGCAAAATTCATATTTCAGTACTTTGCCTACAATTTCGGAAAGTTACAGTACTGTGCGAATTAGTTGGGACAAGCATCATGAAGCTGCATAAGGAGACAGGGTCCGTGGACACGTCCCGTAAAGGACATTGTGGAAGAAAAAGAAAAACAACCCCTAGAGATGATAGTCTAATTCGAAGAATTAGTATCATAGACCCGAAGAAGACCAGTGGAGACATCAAAGGGAGATTGCGTCTCATGGGGTTAATATAGATGCTTCCACCATACGCCATCGCCTTCTGGAGTGTGGCCGCCAGAATAGACGCCCCTCCAAAAAGCAGCTTTTGACAACCGCTATGAAGCAAAAAAGGCTATCCTGGGCAAAGAAATATCGAGACTGGACGGTGGAGAATAGGGAAAAGGTGATATTTTCCGATGAAACCCACTTTGAGATGCGTGGCTACAGGTCAAATTTCGTCCGCCGCTCGCCTGTAGAACGTCTTCGATTTGGCCACATCCAGCAATCCCCCAAACACCCACCCAAGGTCATGTTTTGGGAATGTTTCACAGCTTCCGGGCCACAGACACTTCACCCCATTGAAGGATGACGGACAGCAAAAAGTACATAGGCGTTCTGGAGGCGAAAATGGTCCCAACACTGCAGAAGCTGTTTCCTAACGGCGATGGGGTATTTCAACAGGATCTGGCTCCATGCCACAATTCTAAGCTTGCTAAGAGCTTCTTTACCCAGCAACATTTGAAGGTATTGAAGTGGCCAGGAAATTCACCCGATCTAAACCCCTTTGAAAATTTGTGGGCCATTATTAAAGCGCGCATATCTAAGATGGATTGCACGACGAAAACCGAAATGATAGAAAGTGTCATGAAAGTGTGGTACCACAACCCTAAAGTGAAGGAGATGTGTGGAAAGCTAGTGGCATCAATGGTTGAGAGGGTGGAAGAAGCAATTAAAGCTAAGGGGGGGGTCACATTCACTATTAACTACACTATTAAACAAATAAATATTTTATTACTGCATTTTCCTATTGTCCCAACTAATTTGCGCAGTACTGTATAATCGAAACTTGTCTCTTTAAAAGCTGCAAACGGTTATTACTTTTTCCTGAAGTAAAATATATCTATTTCGGAAACTTTTGAGAACTTTCATATTTAGAAATTTTAGACACGCGTTTTCGAATTTTATTCATGTCCACACACGGAGCTTTCACTGTACACGGGTTAGATTCTATCGCTTTTTTTTAATGTAACATTTATCCATATATGCTAGAGCGAGTTGGGTTGTTTTACCTCTGAGCGGCAATTTTTTGCACACATTGGACTAAATGACCAGGTCACAAGGACCCCCAGTGCTCAGAGAAGGCTGGGGGGGGGGATCCAGAGATGGTAGCCTCCCATCAAGGCCATCCAGCGTGTTCTTTAATGTGTACAGGATATGGCTCTCCCGCACAATGGGCCCTGCTTAACGTCCCATCAGACGGGTAGTGACCTTTCCAAGCCCGTCGGTGTCCCCTAATGACCGAGGACAGCGTGGAGGTTTAGCGCAGACGCTGGTCTCAATGCTGGCCCAGAAGGGACTCGAACCTGGGAACTGCAGATTACGAGCTTGGCGCAGTACCGGCTGAGCCACCCCCAAACCTTTTTTCAAGAACGCATCTATAGCAGGATTGCCCTGGATGCAAAAAAAATAGATTTTTTTAAATATTTCAATACTTCTTCTTTTCTTCCAATTTCGTAGAACGTCTGCTAACTTCGTCGATAATTTCCCTCGCAGAACGTGTTATGTATATCGTCTTCAGTCGACAGTATTAAGTATTTCAGCAACTCTTCGATTACACTGGGCAACAAATTTTCATAAAAGTCATGCCTCTGAGATAAAAGTAGGCATTTCTTAAAGATTTTAAAGGTGCTGACTGGACTGGACTTGTTTACGGATTAGAGCTCGATTATGGATCCTGGACTTGCTGCACTGGTGGGCCTCTGTTGAGGGAGAATCTGCCGCTGTGTTTTCTCTTTGCTTCTGGGTTGCCAGTCCTAAGTGAACAGAGGCATGGGATACCTTATATCAGCTGGTGGATAATCCTAATCAGAGGCCATCGCAGGTACCTGAACCTTACTTAGCTAGTTGGGCATCATCAAGCCTAAACTGGAGTAATGTGTCTCAGGCAGGCCATATGGCTCTTGAAAAAGTCCACTTGAAATGGTGGTGCCTGAAGTTCCTACCAGCATCGGTGACTTTAGCCTTTAGCGAAGGAGGAACAGGTCTTTGTCCAATGCCGATTAGAGAGAGGGCTGTTTGATATTGTTGGCACTACCAATCTCAATAAACCTAATTTCTTTAAAAATCGTACTAATCATTTTCTCTCTGCAGGAACGTGGAATGTGAGGACATTACACAGAGATTATTCTCTTGATGTCCTCACGCAGGAATTCCAGCGCTATAACCTAGATATTCTAGTCTTGCAAGAGACCAGATGGACAGGTAAAGGTGAGATACTTAAAAATAACTTTAAATTTCTCTTTACAGGGAGGGAGGATGGAAAGCATCACCAAGGCATGGTCTGCTGCTCAGCAGACATGCTAGTGATGCTCTTCTTGGATATGAGTGCATTAATGAAAGGTTTCTTACAGCAAAATTTCAGACAAGCATTAAAGACCTGAATGTTATCTGCTGTTATGCCCCCATTGAGGATGCCGATTAGGATGAGAAGGATAGGTTTTACGGACTACTTCAGGATATTTTGAATTCTGTCAAGAAAGGAGATATTTCCCTTGTTCTAGGTGACTTCAATGCCAAAGTTGATACTGACTATGACTTTTGGGAAGCGATGATAGGCCCTTTTGGTATTGGTAGCTGCAATGGCAATGGGCAACGTCTCCTACAGGTAAGTAAACTCAATGGATTCAGAATAACTAACACTTATTACAAACACCGCGACATACATAAGTACACATGGGTTTCACCTGATGGGCTGCATAAGAATATGATTGATTACATATTAATTAACAGCAAATGGGCTAGTTCTGTTAGGAATACCAGGGCATATAGGGGAGCTGAAATTGGATCTGACCATTACCTTGTTAAAAGTGTCTTGCAACTTAAACTTAAAAAGTGTTGTGCTAGGGTTAAAAAATTTACTTTTAATACTGAAGCACTGAAAGATCCAGTTATAGCCAAAGCTTACCATGATGCGTTACTTAGTCATTATGACAGTCATGGTTTGCTTACTACTGAAGTTGAGGAAGAATGGGATCATTTTAAACAGGCTTTTTTGGACACTAACAGTACTCTTTTGTGAAAAAAGGGTTGGGTTTTGTTGTTTTACCTCTGAGCGGCACTTTTTTGCATACCATGGGCTAAATGGCCAGGTCACATGGACCCCGAAGGCTCAGAGAAGGTTGGGGAAGGGGACCCACTGGAACAGCTGTTGGGAGACAGATGGTAGCCTCCCGTAAAGGCCATCCAGCGTGTTCTTTAACGTGCAAGAGTATGGCTCTACCGCACACGGGGCCACGGCTTAACGTCCCATACGACGGACGGCGGCCTTTCCAAGCCCATCGGTGTCCCCTACTGTCCGTGGGCAGGGCGAGGAATTTTGCGGAGATAAATCTCAACGCTGACCCAGCTGGGACTCGAACCTGGGAACTAAAGATTACGAGCCTGGCGCGCTACCGACTGAGCCACCCCCGCCCCCGAGGAAAAAAGGAGCAGAGGAGACAGAATTATTTAAGTGATAAAGCACTTGAGCTTATTTCAGAAAGAAGGAACTGCAGGAATGTCCTTAATCAATACCCTACAAGTCCTAATAGAAAGGATTACACAGAGCTTAATAAACGTGTAGAGGATCAGTTAGCTACTGATAAGAATATTTGGCTTGATGGCTTGGCTGACAAAGTCGAGGAAGCAGTTAGACAGCACAACAGCAGAGAGCTATACCAGATAGTTAATGTTTTATGTGGTAGAAAACGGACAGGTATACAAGGATTGAAGGATAAACAAGATAAGGTTATAGAAGGTGAGGATTCTGTCATGACTAGGTGGGCTGAGCATTTCAGTGATGTTCTAAACAATGTGGTTAGTTCTACTCCCATTGTTTGTAGTGATGATAAATGTATTGGGGGCTTTAATGTTGGCTCTATAACACGATCTGAAGTTATTTTGGCTATTTCTAAACTTAAACTTCATAAATCCCAAGGGGTAGATGAAATTACTACAGAAATGCTCAGAGATGGGAATGTTTCGGTTACCACTTGGATGACTGAAATTTTGAATAACGTTTATGATAAAAGCATGGTTCCTAAAGATTTTACCAGAGCTATTGTTATCCCTATTTTCAAAAAAGGTGATCGCAGTTCTTTTGATAACTATAGGGATATTAGTTAAATCTCTGTTCCAGGGAAAGTTCTTTGCATGATTGTGCTTAATAGAATTAAGAATCTGGTTTACAGGCAATTGCGTGATGAGCAATATGGATTCAGAAGTGGTAGAGGATGTGTGGATCAGATGTTTTCACATAAGCAGATTCTTGAGAAATGTTTAGTTTCAGAAACCTTTGGTTGCTAGCTTTGTTGATTTCAAAAAGGCTTTCGACTCTGTTGATCGACATAATTAGTGGTTGATTGTGAGATCATATGGTATACCAGACAAGTTAGTTAACATAATGAAAGCTCTCTATAATAACACTGAGTCGTGTGTGAGAGTTAGTAAGTCTTGTAGCAATTGGTTTAGCATTACTTCTGGTGTTCGACAAGGGTGCATTTTGTCTCCTTTTCTCTTTAGTTTGGTTATTGATCATGTTATTGCGAAATTCACTTCAGGGGAAAGATTTTGGCCTTAAATGGACTGGAGATACGACAATTTCTGATTTAGATTATGCTGATGATTTAGCCCTTTTGGCAAATGATGTTGATGAGATGAACTCTTTCATTCGAGCTGTTGATGAGACTGGTAGTACAGTAGGTTTGGTTATAAACAGAGAGAAAACTAAAGTGATTAAAATTGGTCAGGCAGGTTGTGATTCAGTTCATCTGAATGGTTGTATTCTTGAGCAGGTATCACAGTTTAATTACCTTGGGATCTATGTAACAGATACTGGTGATGTGCGGCACGAGATTAACAGACGAATAGGGATTGCTGCCGGGACTTTTAAGAATCTATAAAGATTGTGGAGAAATAGGCGTATACACCTAAAGACTAAAATTAGACTCTATAATAGTTTGGTTCTTTCTAGGGTTAGTTATGGTGGTGAAACTTGGATGCTGCGTAAACAAGATAACAGGAATCTAGATGCTTTGGATTCTAGATGCTTACGTAGTATCTTGGGTATTAGGTGGTTTAACTTTGTAACTAATGATGAGGTTAGGCAAAGGAGTCTGCAACCTACTTTAAGCAGCATATTGTGCAAAGAGAGACTCCGCTGATTTGGCCATGTTGCCCGTATGGATAATTATAGATTGGCGAATAGGGTTATGAACAGTGTGCCTAGAGGCCTCAGAAGAAGGGGGAGACCTAGGATGTGGTGGGCAGACAATGTCAAACAGGACCTTATTAGAATTGATGTCCAGTGGCCGGATGCAGTAGATGTAGCTCAGGACAGATATGCTTGGAGAATTAAACTGCGTGGTCTGGTTGGACCTCTGTAGCCCATGGCTGCTTGATGATGATGATGATGATGATGATGATGATGATGATGATGATGATGATGATGATGATGATGATGATGATGATGAACACGAATATGACAATGAAAATGCAAAACTGGCTGCGATTTCTGAGAAATCAGCAATATTTTCTTATATAATAGAGTAATAAGTATGTATGATATGTATCGGTAAAACTCCGCTTCTACTTCCGACATCGCTTTTCTCGTCGGCTGTACAGTTGCTCAGGATCATCTCTGGCGAGAACCCGATGTCGATTCGCCTCCCTCTTCATCGTGTGAATCGATGGAAAATTCTTTTGGAGGTTCGGGAACGGGTTCGCTGTGCGGAACTGGTCAGAGAGAAGATTGTTTATTCGGGTACTCTATTGTGCACTTATTTTTCCTTGTGATGCCTCCAGAAACAGGTGGAACTAATGCAGAAGTAGCAGTCTTTTGTGTGATTGCTTGGCTGTCTCCAAACTATAGGAACAGCAAATCACATCGCCACTTTTCGCCTTTCAGCCACTTTGGAAGATTTCTTGCATGTACTGCAGCATATGTGTAGGGCCAAGCCTTGTCCTGTTCCCCGATCTTGCATCCAAAATAAAACTCATACGCCGCTTTCACTATTGGAGTGATGGCCCCTTTCTGGCTTGCAAATGTCACTTCCCTGCAAATGTAACAAAATGTATCTGCACTATTAACACAGTTACGAGGCATCACTACTGTTGGATTAAAACTGCAAGGATCATTTGTGCTGTACTTATGACTCAGAGGTAAATGGGAGTCGCTCAAAAGACTTACTCACCCTACGAGACGTCGCTTACCACTGACGATTGCATCATCTTTTGTCCGCGATCGTAAAGCCGCAATGTCATGACTCAAGTACATTGCATCAGAAAAGGATGCAATACCTCCGGGGGTTGTGTGTATGGCGGGCTGATGCAATACAACGCAATATGTTGCAATCTGGAATTTAAAATACAGCTTTGCGAAATGGTTGCCTATGTACTCAATGCAGACTGAGTCGTTTATACATGACCATCTCTGTCTCTCCTAAACAAGAGCCAATCGACAAATTTTATTGTCATTTTCGTGTTCAGCATGTCGAAATTAGTAAAGATTAGCTATTTTTGATTTCAAAGCCTTTTTGTGTGTTGCCCAGTGTTATTGCAGTTCTCACAAAAAAAAATGATGTCATGCTTACGTCACACGTAACTTCCAAGACGATAATTAAATAACGTGTAAATTAAGATTTGTTAATATTATTGTAATATACACTTCCAAAGACGGACTGGAAAGGGACGCTACAGCACCCCTTTCCAGTCGGCGCTTGCTCATTTGGTCCAAGGATCTGAATGGCTGCTCTATCCTCTGAATAATTTCATTTTGCAGGAAATTGTCAACTGCATGTGTACTATGATAATGGGTGTTATTGTCCATAAAGACGAAATCTCACTCGAGAATCTCGTCTCTGTGTCACTGAGCAATCAAAGTATCTCCAAGAAAGATGCGCAGCCCTGTGTCACCAGTCATCATGATGCAGACCATCCCACTACCACAACCAAAATGGTCTTTTTTCTGATGATACAGCGATTTCGGCGAGTTCCTTGTTGTTCACTGTAGATGAAGGCACGTCCAGAATCGGTGTTGCAATTGAATCTGGAGTCATTCCAAAAAGCAAACTTGCTCACTGGACTGAGCTCAAAAGCTAATGGTGTCTGCTCCACGTAAAACGAGCTTTTTTCTTCGAGAGGAGCACACACCATTGACGTCGTGCAGATATTGCTCCCGTAGAGAGAACATGATGCTTATACGCATCATGTCTTGAAACTGTCATCTCTGTGACCGCCTGAGAGCTCGCGAAACATTGACTGCAGTTATTTCCCTAAGTCTTGCCGTCTTGGTTGAGTAGTGGATTCGAGTCCCAGGCTGCCATGGTTGTTTGTGGGGTGTTAGCTCTAACTGAGGCAGTGGTGAGGAGTGGTCAGTAATAACTTCGGTGTTAGTGGTTCATGTCCTTATATCAGAAGGTCTGTACAAACTAGGAACAGCTTCTAGGACCCTTCTCCGTCCTATGTGTGCAAATAAATATAAAAATGGTGCTCTTCTATTAAAGGCAAATAGCTGTCTTTCTCAGTAGTTGTGCCTCTGAGTCTTGTGCTTCTATTTGTTGAAACTGTCTCCAAAGTCTTGAGAGGAGGTTTCGGGGTACATTTAGTACCTTGAATACCTCAGTCTGGGATTGCCAGCTTCCATCCTACCTATGGCTTTTCGCCATACACAATTATTCATAGATATTTTTAACTGCTGAAATCAAACTGCTACCCAAATTAATGCAAAGCTGACTGGAAAGGAAATGGATAGCGATCGCAGTCATGAGCTCTTTTATAACAATGCTAATTTGCATATCGTAGACGCATCTGTTAAATATACATGTATTCTTTCTCTTTTCAAAATCTACGTGTTCACCACGTCTCACGTCATTCCTTTAAATTTTCAGCATCAGTATCCGTGGCCGAGTGGTTAGCACGCTTGGCTACCGATCTAAGGGACCTGGGTTCGAGCCCCGGATTTAGGCATGTATGTGTGTGTCGTTTTTCTGCTGAGGTTCTGCCATTCTCTCAGATCTTCTACTGTGGCATATAAACTGACAGGCTCCTGTCAGACCTCTGTGGCAAGCAGCTGCTTGAGGGGGTATTTATTTTTTATTTATTATTATATATTAAAGAACATAGTTCTCAATTGTAACAAGAATATCCCAGAGTAAAGCAATCTATTAATGTATCGTACTTTTGTGGTAGTTCCGAAATTCCAGAAATGTTTCGTTTATTAATCACTGTTTCGTGTTGGTTATTACCTTTGAGAGGGCACGAGGCATTTTCTTTTGATTCTTAAACTTTGGCTGCTTCAGTGGTTAAGTAGCAACAGCTTGTAGTAATGAGGGAGCACATTTAGCAAAATCGATTTATACTTAAACTCTCAAAAACTGGCACAGAGCATGAAGGAAGTGTAAAGATCCGATCATTTAAATCTGCTCTAAATAAAAAAATAGCATCTATCAGGGGTGGAATACTTCTGTTTTATTTTATACAATGCGAACACAGCGGCGTTATTTTTTTCTGGCTACAATTGCTTTCAGAAAATCGCAGTACCGAGGGGTCGTCCACAAACTACGTAACACCTCGAAGAAGCTTGGGGTATGAGTGGCACTTTTCTGCACACAATGGGCTAAATGACCAGGTCACAAGGACCCCAAGAACTCAGAGAAAGTTGGGGGAGGGAACCCACTGGAAGACAGATGGTAGCCTCCGGTTTAAGACCATCCAACGCGTTCTTTAACGTGCACAGGTATGACTCTCCAGCACACAGGGTCGCGGCTTTACGTGCCATCCGACAGGCGGCGGCCTTTCCAAGCCCATCGGTTTCCTCTTTCTGACCGTTATTTTTTCCTCCGATTATAAATTTTTCTCCGTTTTCGAATAAAAACCCGCTAATTATTTTGTCACTTACAATTTATTTCTGCTAAAAGCAATTGTAAATAGATTGGTTTAGCCTACACCTGATCTAGAAGTTAGCGTATCTGACTGTGTGTATATGTTTTATGAGAAACCAACACAAGTTCGATATAACTTCTAGGTTATCTGAAAATTTTGTGTAGGGGAGTAGTTCCTTCCCTTTAAAAAAAACAAAGCGTACAGAATACTAAACAGAAAGAAGTTTTGTGTAACGTGCAAGAAGGGGGTAGGGTTGAATTTTCTTTTTAATTTTCAATATAGTGGATGGAGTAGGGTCTTAGAAACTACTCCTAGTTTGTACAGATCTTTTCATACAAGGACATATCGCACTGAGACCAAAGACCAATCACTGATGACCACAGCCTCAGTTAGAGCTAACACTACACAAATAAACAACCATGTCAGCCCAGAACTCGAACCCGGAACTCAGTAGCTGCACTGTCACTGCAAACCAACGCAGTACCATTGCGTTACCAAAACGGCATTCTATTTAAACAGCGTTAAATAATAATATATTCCATGCTAGGGATATATGGTCGATTCTGATTTTGCTGCATACAAGAGGTAACAGTGGAATATGTAGAAAAAGACGAATAGAGCAAAGTTTGACTCACTCAGGCCTTTTCCATCCCCCCCCCCCCAACACTTTCCAAACAACAAGTTTCCTTTCATAACTTTTCTCATTTTCAAAAAGGAATATTCTGGGACAATAATGTTTAATTTTCGAAATGGTTATCTATTATCATAGAGCTGTATATCTATGTTCCAAAGAAAAATAGGTTCAGGCAGAGTGCTCTTGCTGCACACACGAAGGATAAGACACTGGACGATAGATGTTGCTGGCAGAGGTGAATTTGGGTCAGTTTATCGAGCCCGAAATAATTGAGTCCGAGTACTCCGAGTCTGAACCATTTCAATAATTATGGAGCCCGAGCCCGCCCGAGTTGGAGAAAAAATTTCTCTGATGCATCATAAGACATATACAGGGTGTTTCAAAACTCTCTGTACAAATTTTAATGGGAGATAGGGAACACCAAGACAAACCTTTTTCGTCTATGAATGTATATCCGCTGACGTAACCCTTCGGTGCTAGAGGGCGCTGACAGAAATATCGGTGGAGCTGGTACATAAATGAACGGAAATAAGTGTGAACAACATGTTTATTTAAAGAAGGCGCTCAAAGTTGCGACCGGCAACAACATTGCATGCATGACAGCGTCGAAGCATTGATTGCCGTACATGTTGAGAAATTCCCGTAATTTCGCGAACAGTTGCAGCGGCGACAGCGATTCTTGAGACGAGGTCTTCATCTCGTACATGAGGTTTTTCATGTGTTATCAGAGGAAGAAATCGATAAATGTTAAATCGGGCGATCTTGGTGACCAGGCAACGTGTCCACCCCGGTCAATCCATTGGCTCCCAAAAGTGGCGTTCAGATAATCCCGCACATCATTTCTGAAATGAAATGGCGCCCTGTCGTATTGAAGCCACATTCGTCTACGAATAGCCATGGGAACATCTTCCAGCAATCCTGACAACGTTTCTTCAAGCAATACCCGATAAATCAGGCCGTTGAGGCAGGGAGCATCGGATATGGCCCAATCAAAATGTTATAAATGATACCCGTCCAAACATTGATGGCGAACGGTTGTTGACGAACGTGCGCCATTGTGCCATGTGGATTTTCGTGCACCCAAACTTGAGAATTGTGCACATTAAACAGACCCTCACGTGTGAAAGAGGCCTCATCTGAGAACAACACTAGTCGGAAAATCAGACTGCACCGTGGTCTGCTGCAGAAACCAGCACATGAATTTCGCACAAAGAGGGTAATCCTGAGATTGCAATGTCTGGACTCTCTAACGATGAAACGGATGTAACTGCTGCTCGTGCAACAATCTCCACACGAGGTCATCGTTCATACCAAGGCTACTTGCAACAGCTCATGTGCTTGTGCCTGGATTGTCCTCAATCCGCTGTAGGATCTCTTCCATGTCAGGAGTGCGCATGGTTCTCTCCCAACCAGTGTCATGCATGTTTGCATGGAACGTTCCAGTTTCTCGCAGTTGCCGGTGCAATGCGCAAATGTTTGGTAATTTCACACACGTCTGCTTGAGAAGCGCTATCAGTACAACCTCACGACAGTTCTTCCATTTCTATTGGCAGCCCCATATGCCAAATGCATGTCAGCCATTTCAGCAGTCGTGAAACACTCCATGTTACACGTAATGTGTCTGATTTACGAATGCCGACGGCAAACACAAGTCCGTTCTCCGTTCCCACTTCGCCCCTCTAGCCAATTGCAGCGCTGCCAAACAGCGCCCTCTAGTACCAAAGGGTTAAGTCAGCGGACATTCATAGACCAAAAAAGGTTTGTCTTGGTGTGCCCTATCTCCTACCAAAATTTGCACAGAGTTTTGAAACACCCTGTACATATGTATATTACAGAAATGTATGTCGCTAATCATTTATTTTATTCTTATATTATTCATTACAATTATTTTATGACAATATTAAAATGTTAATGCTATTTGGAACGAAAAGTTTTAGAAATATAGTAGCGGAAATTAAAAGTTTATGAGTGCCATCATTGAAAACTCAAAGAGCCATTAATTTATTAAAAATGGAAAATGTTTAAAAAAAATCAAAAGCCGCATGGTGCTTACTTATTTGTAGCAACTAAAGACTGATTAAAAAGTTGATATCATAATTAAAAAAATATATTTTTGCTTGTGTTTTTCACCATTTCAAGAAATTTTTAAAGTTTAAGTTATTCTGAGACCTAAGTCGTCTGGGGGGGCCGTCCCATGGCCGAGTGGTTAGCGCGCTTGGCTACTGATTCAAGGGACCTGGGTTCGAGCTCCGGGTAAGGCATGGATGTGTGTGTCGTTTTTCTGCTGAGGTCCTGCCATCCTCTCAGACCTTCTACTATGGCATATAAACTGACAGGCTCCTGTCAGACCTCTGTGGCAAGCAGCTGCTTGAGGGGGTATTTATTTTTATTTATTTATAGTCGTCTGTGCTATTTTGAGCCTGACATAGCCCTAGCTTTATTCATCTCTAATTGCTCTCCTCAGGATTATAGTATGACTCAAAGCTAATTATTAATTGAGGCCTTTCACATTTAATAAAGGCAAATAAGGCAGTTAATGTCCAGTTGATTAGCCATTTATTCAGACAGATGTGAATGGTGAAGTGGTTGAACACCTAAACGCAAGACACTGTTTTGAGCTAAAAAAAAGAGGGCTTCCCGGCGAATAGGACGCGTAACTGTGTGATACTTAGACGCGTAATTGTGTTGAGCTTAGAATGGAGACTTTCCGACGAATAGGACGACTACTCGTGGGCATTCTGTTGAACTTGGAAAGAGGACTCTGACGAATAAGAAATCCTATCGTGGGACAGACACTATGCTGAACTGCGAAAGACTTTTCTATGAATAAGCAGCCTAATCGTGGTGACATGAACGTAAAAAAAAACTCAACAGCAGAAAATATTCTTAACTGAAACACCCTTCATACTCAGTTACTATATTTTTTTAGCTAATCTTTGTCTTCTAACAATCTAGTAAATTTTTTTCCGAGGGTTCCGCCTCTATCCACGAGGGTCGTTGTGACATGGCCATTGCTCTATTGCCTAGCTCAATGAGCTCTCAAATATTTCTTTATGAAAAAAACAAAAAACTTTGAAACAAAAGATATAAAGAACGTCTACCTCATCTTTGAATAGTATTCTTCCACTATCTAAAACATATGAAAGCTTTAACATTCATTAGTGGCTTCGCCATCTTCAGAATTTTAAAATCGATCAAGCCATAACAATTAAATTATTAATATGTACTTCAAAAATGAATGATAAATTTGGCTTTTGTGAATTTCGGAAAAAGGACAAATGCAAGAACGTGAAACATTATAATTATTCAAACTTCCTCAAATTTTTTGCGTACAATTCAAACATTGCTCAGAATCAAGGGTTGGACTGATTGCGTCTAAATTAACTGGCCACTTCGATTAACGTAGCGAATTTATTTTTAATTTTTAAAGTGGTGTGCTCATTTTGCCAAATGATATGCAGTAGATATAATAGATTTTGACAGAACATCTTTGAAAAGTCACATATAAATACTCCTGGCAGTTAAGGGAACACATGAACGGCTTCTGCAGGAGGTTCCGACGTGTCTTAACTGACGTCCAGTGGATTTCTGTACCAGGGTCACATCTAGGGGGGGGGGAGGGGGGAGGAAGAGAATGCTAATAAGAGTAATGGAAACAAAAATGATTAAACTTACATTTATTTCACGCATTTTTTAAGCAATGTTTTAAAGGCATCTAAAACGGATGGGAAAATGGAATTCCAGTTTACAGCCTCTTGTCCCTTCCCCCCCCATTTTTTTTTCTAGATCCGGGCTTGTTCCATGCACTGGAGTCCTTGTAATCTTCTTAATGTTTAATTGATTGAGCAAACTACTGTGCAGAGCAGTGGTAGTTTTACTAAAATTCTGATCTATACGAAATTATTATACCTAACAAAATTGTAGAAAAAAGAAACTCTGACACTTATTTGGCAGAGTGGTTCGAGCACTTGGTTGCAGAATAAGGGGACTTGGTTTCGAGTTCTGGATAAGTCAAGGCTGTTCCTTTCCTTATATTGTCTTTTTGCTGCTTTCTCACTTTCCTCACAGATCTTCTCAATGGTGCATTGATCCGAAAGGCTCCTGCAAGACCTTTGTGGGGAAGTCGCTGGTTGAGGGGTAGTTTTATCATTTTTAGTTCGTTTTCGAAAACAACGAGTTAATGTTTTCACTTTATCGACCGTTTCTCCATCCATAGATCTTCAACAATTTTTGCTTTAAAAAACTAAAAATTCTGTTTAGGAATGGAAAGGTATTGATGAAATATTACGATATGCAATTTCTAAATCGCCCGAAACTTTTGATAGCGTGCTCTAATGTTGGAAAAATATAAAATTCTTAAACAAATATTGCAAACGATCTACTTATGCTAAAAGTTTGAATTTTTGGATGCAAAGTGTGATGGTTGAAAGATTTACATTGTTATTTACAGTAGTAATGATTCGACCTCTTATCCCCAAAAGTTGGGGAGAAAGCAATTTTTTTAGAAATAAATTAAAAAATCTTTTTATGTTGTATAGGTACTAACGAAATATAATTACTATAATTAAAAACTATTATGATTAAATTGCACTTTCCCAATGAGTTGTTGGGTTGTTTTACCTCTGAGAGGCACTTTTTTGCACCCCCTGGGCTAAATGGCCAGGTCACATGGACCCCGAAGGCTCAGAGAAGGTTGGGGGAGGGGACCCACTGGAACAGCTGTTGGGAGACAGATGGTAGCGTCCCGTCAAGGCCATTCAGCGTGTTCTTTAACGTGCACAGGGTATGGCTCTCCCACACACGGGGCCACGACTTAACGTCCCATCCGACGGTCGGCGGCCTTTCCAAGCCCGTCGGTGTCCCCTACTGACCGTGGGCAGGGCGGGGAATTTTGCGGAGATAAATCTCAACGTTTACCCAGCTCGGACTTGGGAACTACAGATTACGAACCTGGCGCGCTTCCGACTGAGCCACCCCCGCCCATTTTCCCAGTGATAGAAATCAAAAATAAGTTCTCTGTAAACAAAGAGACCAAAATATTAATTTCAGAATTTATTTTATTTCATTTCAACGCAGAAGATCCATTCCAGAGAATAGGGTTTCACTTGTGCTGACACAAATCACAAACACAGTTCCAGTCCTGCTGGAGAAGTCGTTATTGGACAATAGCAAATATTGGAGTCTTCTGAAAGTTTCTAAATTTACAGTGTACACATTTTTGCACGTTTTTTAATGAGTTAACAGGTTCTTTAGAAAGGTTACAAAATTCACAATAACCAGAGTGTGAAAAATAAAAGTTATGACTGCCATTAAAATGCTTTCATACAGTATACAATCTGAAATGGCTCAACTTATTGATACTCTTAAAAAAAAACCAAGCATGAACAGTTATGATACTTTACTGAAGTGGTTCCCAACTCTGTTGTTTTTCACGGTACTTTATATGAGATTCTATAATTGCTGCGATATCTTTAACTCTGTAGAAATTATCACACAAGATATGCATAATTTCTCATTTTTAGTGGTAAGGTTGTGTGTCTGCAATACAGTTGAGTGCATTTCTCCCAATTAGAAACATAAATGCAACACTATATTTTTAAGTTGAGTTTTATTAAATTTGCCTTATAACCTCACTAAGGTACCGCGATATCTCGTTTGAGAATCACTGATAACAGAACGAGTCTTCTTAACTTATGAAATTGTTAAAGCATGTTTCATGCCTATACACTGAAACATTATTTCTCAAAGGTAATCAATACTTTTAAAAATATTATAAATGCAAATATTTATTGTAGCCAAGTACACAGGTAGAATTGCTTATTTTTTTTGTACTAAATCAGAACTTATATAGTACGAAAATAATTTATTTATGAATGATACAACTGGAAGATTAATTCTTCATCTAATTAATGCATTCTTACAAGACTGAAATAGGAAACAAAATCATGAATTAAAACGAAATAATCAGTCATGTAATACATGAGTATATGAGATATACAAAATTGCGACTTAATAATTAAATCCAGAAGAAATTGCAACAGTTCATACATTGTTGCTATGCAATGAGCATTACTTTTTGAGAGAATGTTTTTCATAGATGGACATTTATCTGATAAAATAGATGAAAAAAATGTTATTTTAGGAGGCCACCTGGCCCTTTATTCTACTTGACCTTATCCCAACAAATTAAAACTTAGACAATTCTTTCAGGAATACATCATGAAAGGTTTTTTAAAAAATTGTTTCCATATCCTTGAAAAACCCAATAGATATTAATGTAAAGAGCCTGAACATTTTCCTACAGACACTGAAGTTCGCAAAAAAAACAACAACTTCCAGTTAAGTACTAAGATGTAACTATTTAGTATAAGTTGGGAGGAAGGTACAACTGAACACTTCTTGTACATATTAGTTTTCCTATCAAGTATCAGAACTTTCATTCATTTTCTCCTGTTTCATCGACCGTTTTCATGGGTTTTGCTCTTAAATAGAATAGCTGCCTAGTAAAAAAATCCCTGACAAGATCAGCAGTAGCAGAAAACAAGAACCATTTGACAAATTTTCCTTTGGTCATCACTTTGTTTACACTCAATTACAAAACTTTGGGCATTTAGTATTTCAGATATGCACATTAATTGATTTAAGTAGGATTTTGTCACAAAATCGTATAGAAATAGCTACATGCACGAACTAGTTCAGCCATTAAATCTGTTACTTTCCTGAAAGCAACTTTAAACCTGAATGAGTAAGGCGAAGAGTGACAACCCCCCTCTGGGATTTTGTTTTTATCTCGGCAAGCTTAAGAGTATCGATTTCCAATGACTGCTCC
Organism: Ryuthela nishihirai; assembly: GCA_038380435.1. NCBI lineage: Eukaryota > Metazoa > Arthropoda > Arachnida > Araneae > Heptathelidae > Ryuthela > Ryuthela nishihirai. The sequence continues at coordinate 14,834,059 of JAWZYU010000004.1, forward strand.
CAATCAAGAAAATTTAGCATCAGTAATTTATCGGACTTCGAAGTGTTGATGCGTGCGATGTTTACTACGACCTTTGGGTGACTCTGCACTTTAAGTTGCTCATTGCTTTCACCGAATTGATACAGCTTTAGTTTACCTCTTAATACATTTAGTGTGATACAATATCTGACATTGAGGTTTAATGACTATATTTCTTGACTGAAAAGTAAAATATTATGGCATCTTTATTTATTTACATTTTTGATTTTGGCAATAGCGGTGAAATTTAGAGCATGAAACACACATTTTGAAAAAAAATATGCTTGATAGTTTAAATTTTTATATTCCTTTTAGTTTATGGCCTGCAATATTGCTTTTATTATGTATAAACTTGTTTAGTATTGCATTAGTACAGTGGTTACCAAAGTTCATTTTGTTGGAAGGGGGGAGACTAGTTGTTTAGGGCCGGGGAGCAAGATTTTCTAAGAAAGTTTTATGGAATTATTGGATTATAATTCTTAAAATGTCAGAGATCGATTGTTTAGTTTCGTGCATTGTTTTTAGAAACGTAACCCCTGAAGCTACAACACTTCCGTTCAATTAAAAGCCTTCTTCAGTCATTGCATCACCTGCACGATTTGAATTCAACATCACAAAAGTATATATTGGTTCTTGACAGTTTTGTCACGTGCAATTCAGTTGTTTTGTCTATCCGCCACTTCTCAGCAATTGACAATCCTTGCAATCCGAAAACACCGCAAGGGGGCGCAATGAAATCTTTGCTAAATTGAGGGGTGATGTTATAGAAAGTTTCGAAGCTATTGCATTAGTGGAAGTAGCTTATCAATAAGATGGTCTTGCCGCACTGATGTTTTTAGATCTTCCTGAGAATTATAGTGGTAATATACGCTTTGGATAGTTCCGAGTATAGAAATGCACTTTACTATCTTATTTTGGGTTGCCAGTAGCACAGACAATACTACTGGGCACATTATACTTGGTCAAATGACGATTTTCTGCAAATATTACAATTTGAATTAAAAGTTTAATTATAAGTTAATTTTTAGCAAATAAAAGTATTAACTTCATTTGGTGTATCATTTATGGATGTTTCATTAATAGGGAGCATGCCTACTTCAAATTACTCCAAGTCCTTATAAATGCACGTTATTAGTCTAGGGTTAATTCAAGCCAATGAAACTCTATATTTTTATTCGATGTAAATTTCAATTTTTGCTAAGACCAGGCGTTTACTTGTCTTTCAGTTATTACTGATCTGAAATGCATTGTAATCGCCCATTTGTTTTTTACTTTTACACAATTACTTCAGGCTTTGATCGTTTAACCCCTGAGAGGCACTTTTTTGTGCACAATGGGCTAAATGACCAGGTCACAAGGACCCCGAGGGCTCATATATATTTGAAGGAAGGAGACCCACAGGACAGTAGTTAGGAGACAGATGATAGCCTCCCGTCAATGCCATCCAACTTGCTCTTTAACGTACACAGAGTATAGCTCTCCCGTACACGGAGTCGCATCTGACGGATGGCGGTCTTTCCAAACTCATCGGTGTCATTTACTGACCGAGAGCAGGCGGAATTTTGCGGAAATATATCTCGACGCTAGCCCAGGAGGGACTCAAACCTGCGAACTGCAGATTACGAACCTGACGCGCTACCGACTGAGTCAGCCTTGCTCCCACAATTACTTCAGAATTTTCATTTCGTTTAAACGCACTAATCTGACGATATTTAGCTGATAATCAGCTACTGAGAGTAGATCCTCATGTAGTTTGAACCTCTATTGAAGAAAAACGTAAAGTTCTTTCACAAAAGTTACCGGCTTTCAAAAGTTGTCTACATTTTTTGAAGACGGAAATTCCAAATATGCGACTCCTGTACCCTACAGCAACAATCAACAAAAATTTAAGATAGTGTACTTTTAATGTGTTTCGTATGCGTAATAAATGCAGAATAGTTTGCCTTGTACTAACCTACTGGTGCCGTCTAATTTGTTTTCATTGTGCTTTAAAACACTGATATTTGAAACACTTTTTCAATGGGGAAAGGAAATGATCGGTTATTAACAATGACACTACTGACTCAAAACAGTAGAATGAATGTTAAATGTGAAGATTACATAAATCTATCCAAGGTTATTCATTCGCGCTATAAAAATGTCAAGCTTTAACACTTCTTATAAACATTAAACTCATGTGCAAAATCACAGTATAAATAACGGTTTTAATAAACCAACATGACTACAAACACGTGCATAAACTCAGAACAATTGGGTAGACGTGTACGAGACTAGATAGGTGATTTTTTTGTAGGCATTTGGAAACGACTGACAAACATGTTAAAACATAGATTTCTAAATACATGATAAATGTATTTAATGGTCCTCGAAACAGCTTAAAGAAGTTAAAAAATAACAGTTCAACTAGGCTAATTTCAAAACACTGCAAGTTTTTCTAAGTTCATCGTGATAAAAAGCAAGTGGCTTTTCTGTGTCGAATTTCACATAAGAGAGCAATGCAATATATATATAATGTAAGTGCTTATTAGGAATATTAGCAAAAATAAAAACGCTTAGCTGTTTGAGTTTTAAATGATATATTTTTTAGCACACATTTTACAGCGTGACACATTTTACAAAGAATTACTCACCGGGGTTTATACAGATATTCTGTTTAGAGACCATCACACAGATGGGAAAAAATACATTTCAAATATTGAAATGACGAGGGGACATAAGAGTGTTGACGATGCCAAACGAATAGAAATTTCTAAAAACAAAAATTATGAGATGCTTTCTTATTTTTCATGGAATTAATACATTTAACAATTTGTATTATTAATACAATTTGTTATAAATCACATTAATGTGTTAGTGTGTTTCGTAAGCTATGCAAAGCTTTCCACTTCCAATTCCTCTCAGTGGTGCATTCACTTTAACTAATGAATAGCCTAAACTTTTACAGGTTGTGAACCCTGCTATTTTTACTTGATATCGCTACGATTTCATAGAAAACTGGCAAGTACTATCTTCATAGGATAACCTACAGCATCCAATAGGGAAGCAGGTTATGCCATTAGCAGAAATGGAGAATCTTGATCACAAAAGAGTAGTCTATTGCGGAAAATAATATAAAACTATTAATCATATAAAATTCAAACATTCGTAGGGGAATAAAAACACATATCATTGCAGTTATTTCAAGATCTTAAGAGTAAATGTGTGAATCAAATTAAAAAAGGCACGTAGTTACTGGGCTAAACTTTTGATCCCAACTCTGAATAATTGATTACAAACCAACTGGTGTTGGTAGACCATGTAGCTACAATAAGAAAAAAGATTCATAGGGGGATCAAGTTTTCTAATTTCATCTCTTAAAATATTCTTCAGAGACTGCCTACGTGCCTAAATCATAGTACATAGTACTTACTACATACATTATGTTTGCTCATGTTTTAAAACTGAGACAGATATTGATATTTTCACTATTGTAGTAACTTTAAGTCCAGGATATAATTACTAGCCTACAGTGGCGTATCCAAAGGGAGGGGTTATAAACCCTCTCCCTTTCTAAAAAGCTTAAATATCCTATATTTTCCAAGACAGTTCTTGAAAGTAACACTCCAGCATATCAAATCCCGGCCTTTCTGTTCCCATTGGATTGAAACTCGTCGAAACGCCTCCAATTCGAACTTTCTGGGTACGCCAATGTTTGCCTCTTTAATATTTTGCTCACAAATGCAATGATGTAATTCTCATAGTTGAGAATGGTGTCACTTTAGAAACACTATTGAAATATTTTGTATTTTATCACTCGGATAATAATTTGTAGAAACAAAATTGATCAAATGACGAAAAACTGAGTTGATTGTAGTGGTCAGTCATGCAAATTAACTCTTTTTTCCAAAAGGCTGACTATAATGATATTTAAGCCTTGACGATAAAAGATTTTAATTTTTTTCAATGTACTCAAGTTCCAAACATCGTTCTGGCAACATGCAACAACTTATTTTCCCGCTCCTTAATTACGGTTTTATTTAAAGACAAACTAAAATTGTAGGATTTGCTTAAACTTGTTATATACCAAAAAATGTTCTTCACAGGGTTGCTTTTTATCACACATTAATATGAACTTTTATGTGTAGTTTCATCAACACTGCTCATTTCGTACAAAGCTTCGGTAAATAACTTTTAAGGCTCGTCATATTCTGTCACCTGCAAATTCAGTAGTGAACCATCTGTAAAACTTTCCCAATAAAACAAGCAACTATTACACCCAATATTTATCTATCCATACACTTGCTGCTATCATGCAGTTACAAAAAAAAAGGCATGTACTTTTTTTTCAAGACATTATCTAAACACTTACTTCTACTACTCCTGGGCTATTATGTTTCGTACAGAAAAAACATTGACAATATCCTAACTTTTATTTTAAAGCTAATAAAACATACACTTGAATAAATAACGAAGTTACAAAATAAAAGTTCTGCCCTAGCTAAGGTGAACAAACATTTAATTTTTGAACATTTTTACTAAGTCTGAACATTCAGTTTATCACAGTTTGTTTCAAAGAACCAAACAGTTCGCTCAACGAAAACTGCATACGAGAGAAAATTCGAAATTTCAAATCGAATATTTACGACAATCGCGAATAATCATCTCAACATAGCATTTCACCGGAGAACAAATCGTTACTCTGACCAAAAGATGAGCTTGGAAACACCTTCAACCACCAGGTGGCAGCGCTGTGCGTCTCTGCTTTCGCGAGTCCGAAGACGGCAGAATTCTAGCAACTGCACCGGTAAGTTCCCGGGGCCAGTTGTTTATTCTGGTTTAGGTCCGCTTTTTCCCACTGTAGCCTTTCCATTTCATCAAACTTGCTGGCCTGGAAAAAATAGGAGGTGAAAAAAAATCTGAAGTTATTCAACTTTGTGCGAAATATTCAGGTTAAATGTTTTCATTAATGTTTAAAAATGGTTTAAAATATTTGCCTACTAACATGAGAATTACAGTCGCTCAAAAAAAAATCCGAACACTACGGTTGATTACAGAATTCGGAAAAAATATCTGGCAACGAGTTTTTTAGAAATTAGTGATCTGGCAACCTTCGTGCCACTTGACACGAAGGTTGCCAGATTACTAATTTCTAAAGAAAAATCATTGCAAGATATTTTTACTCAATTCTATAATCAACCATAGTGTTCGGATATTTTTTTGAGCGACTGTACATAAAGACTATTCTGTATATTGACTGCTATCTAAGAAAGATTATGGATTCAACTACTTTCCATATCGATCTGATTTTTAGCAAATTTTCCAAAACCAGCTATTTTTAGAATAGAGATAAATGAAAAATTTGTTTCGGGTTTTATAGATAATAACGAAATATGGAGAGTCCAAAGAATCCTATTGGCCCCCAAGAGGACTGTTAGTGCTGCTTGTCAAGGAAAGACTCAACGAAAGAGAACTATAGCTAAATGATACAGAAAACGACTTACAAGAACTTGTCGAAAGTTCAGAGGAGGGCGAATTAGAAGAGGAAGAAGAGGTCAAGCAAGCATCATGGGACCTCTGTAAGTTCAAAGAAGGCTTTCAACTCCTTAAAAAGCTGTCTGACAAGGTTCACGATCCTTCGATGGAAAGAATTTATAGACCATTCGAGAAATGAATAGAGTTTCTTTCTGTTAACCCTTTCAGGACCATAAGGTTTCTAAGAGTAAATATTAGTATGTAACTGTTTATTTTAGTTTGTTTAGACGTAAAATAAATAAAAATCATAAGAAAAATACATAACAATGTGTAGTTTTTTTGGAATTTTATGGAAAATATTTTTCCCAATGGACTATAAAGGTAACACAAATTATAGTTAGGCTTATTATGCAATGTCTTTTATTTATTGGTTTATTAGAACAAAATGTTAACTAAAATAATACAAAATTATGAAATAAAATTACTATACAAAATGATGTGCTAATTATGATATTCTGCGAAGCAATTTCTTTTGGTAGTGAGGCAAAGATGGACATTGCACATAGTACATATATTATGCGTCCTGACAGTTCTGTTTTTGTTTTCTAAACGTTCCCGTTTACGTAATTGCACTCGGCATACGTTCTATTTTGACATTCTGTATAAAAAATGTAGATAAGGTTATAATTAAATACGACAATCACCAATTTTAAAATGGGAAAAATGTTTCCCTTAGTCGTGAAAGGGTTAAAAGAGATATTCAAGGAACTACCACCATGTTCTTTAAGAAAGTGCCGCAAAGAATGTCATCTCCATCGTCAACCTCTGCCATCACGCAATCTCCTAGCGCATCACCGCAAATGCATCCTCATAAACTTCTGTTTCGTCGACTGTACGAAAAATGTCGTCAAGTCTCCAATCAAAATACTTATCATAACTCAAACCAAAGTCGATCCCGACGATCTTCTATCTATTGAGGGGTCGGAGAAAAAGAACCAGGACAAAAAAAATTAAAGTGTTCAGTTATAGCGTTTTATAAAATATTTTATTTACGTTTTTCGTACATTTAATTTACACAACGTTTATTTATATACACGAATAAATGGTTTATAGACATTCGCGTAGTTTTACCTTAGTGTGTGTACCTTAGTGTGTTTTACCTTAGTGTGTGCTTTCTTTAAGAGAACCCTAATTTACACGAATTCGCACTTTCGCGGGGATACCAGGAACCAAACTCTCGAGTACTGTGAGACCTTACTATATTGCTATTCGCATTTTCAGATTCATTCATTAGTTTGAATTTCTGCCGTTAAAAAGAGATAAAATTATAAAATAGCAAAACTTTAATATTATAAACAGTCTATTAATGTTAGAAATTTCATATTTTTATGGTAGAATGTGTTGTTAAGAGATTTGTATTTGACAGATATGACTTGTTCCATCCGTTAGAGGGAAAAGTATTTTTTTGTGAAAGATTCGTGGAAAATTCTGTTTCAATTGCATAGGTATTAATAAGATATTCTAATTATATTTTTATAAATCTGAATTAGTTTGAATTTTCATCGTTAAAGAGGGTTAAAAGTCTCTCAGTGTTCGCTATTGACAGTATGGCAGATAGCGAATCCGAGATGCTTGAGCTGGACCCGATCATACTTCTACATATTTGTTGGTCGAGATCCTATCTTGTTTCTCCCAATCCCTTTTGTCGCTATCTCTGAGTAGGTCTTGATGCTATCAGAGTACTCGAGGGCTCTTAATCTTATCTCTCTCGGTTTTTATCTTTTGCTATTTCCTTAATATAGTGAGAGCCCGCCTTCTCTATCAAGGTACTTGCTCTATTCTAATTGTGAGCAGTAAGTTGTCAGCAGAGTTAGTTGGTTGTTTAGGGTTTTATCGCTCAAGGGCAACTAAGGCCATGATGCGCCAAACATGGTGTGTGAGCAGAGAGTTGGCAATCCAGTTTGCAGTTTTGACACGAACTTATGAATTGGGTTGTTTTACCTCTGGGCAGCCCCTTTTTGCATACAATGGGTTAAATGGCCAGATCACAATGACTGAGAGAAGGTTGGGGGGGACCCACTGGATAGCTGTTTGGAGACAGATGATAATCTCCCGTCAAGGTCATCCAACGTGTTCTTTAACGTGCAAAAGGTATGGCTTTCCTACACATGGGTTCTTGGCTTAATTTTCTATCCAATGGACAGCGGTATTTCTGAACCCATCGACATCCTCATTTTCACCAAGGTCAGAATAGGGGTTAGAGGAGAAAATTCTCAATGCAGGTACATATCGGGAAAAACTTGTTAGTAACAAGTACTTTATTCTATCATAGACCACAATACAGATTTAGCTGGATTTTATTTAATGCATTAGCAAAAAAACAACAAATCACAATAGACTACATATTAGAAAATAAAGGTGGAAATTCTTGTTTAAAAATGTAAAAACGCTAATAAAAATATTAATTAAATTAACCCAAGAGGATGTAAATGAATATATAATATTAACACTAAACGAAGATCGCATACAATAAAATGCAACCTTCCTATTTATCAAGGATATGAGAGATTTAAGGACTGAATCAGCAAATTAATATTAGAAAGAAAAAAGTGATTCATGAGAATGCTAGTAACACGTTGGGAAACCGTTCAATGTCATTTAATAAATGAATACCTCAAGAGATAATGCAGAAGTGGGAGGAAAAAGAAATATTAAAGAGTGAATTATCAATAGGAAAATCAAACCGAAAAAATGCAAAAAAAAAGATATGAAACGGAAAATGCAAAGAAGAAAAATTAAGCTGACTCAGAAATAAAGTAGAATGGAATAAAATATATGAAAGGCATGATTCAAAAACAATCTCTAAAGCAATAAAAGAAATATTCAAAACAGTTCTAAAAAAAAACAATGCTAATTGAAATAAAATATAAAAGCGGAAATATTGCAGGAGAAATGGAAAATATTTTTAAAAAAGTTGGCAGATGATTACGAAAAAATATACGAAAGCAACAAATATTGACTTCGTATTATTACATCAGGGAAGAGAAATACAAGTTCTAGAAATAATACAGGAAGAAATATATTTAGCCACGAAGCAAATAAAAGATTGCTTTCCTAGGGGTGAATAACTTTCTGATTAAACTCATGAAACATGGATGAGAAAAAAAATAAAAAATTATACGTTAGTTATTTAGTCTAATCTTAAAAACAGATGAAATTCCCGAAGATTGGAAAAAAAGGGAAATATCCCTACATTAATAAAAAAGATACAAACAACTGACTGATTCAGACTAATGTCTCTTAATCATTCATAGAAACTATTTCTAAGAATTATACAATGCAGAACTAAACAGCTTTATGAAGGAAGGAGAAAAGCAGAATGGTTTCAACGAGAATAAGGAAAGGAGATAGATGCAATTTTCACCTTACATAGACTAGCAAAATTTAATGTTCAGAAAAAGATATATGGTTCAGAAAAGGATAATAAAAAAATAGATAAGAAACTATTAGACTTTGAAATAATATTTGAAAAAATACAAATAAAAGAGTTGCAGTGTTTTTTGCCACATTCAACGAATGACTGCAGAAAGTTTCTTCTCAATCGTGACATGTGAGAGAACAGAGGAAAAGACAATGAATAGATCGAGAGAAATAAACTGAAAATATAAAAAAGATACTCAGGACTAGATACATGTGTGCAATTAAAAAGCATCTCGAGGAACATGAATCAGATGGAAGGGAAGAGATCATAAGAGACTCAACTCCCTGTAAAGAAGAAAGTTGCAAAAATGATAAAATTGTCTATATTATTACTAGCATTTACCAATCTTCTATTAGTTTGAATTTCACCGTTAGCAGACAGTGGTAGCATAAATGAGAGCAAACGCAAATTAGTTTTTCAAGGTTGAAAAACACACCATGTTTTTCTGACTTTCAGTTTTTCTCACAGAAAAATACAAGAAATGAAATTCCATCTCATCACCTGAAACTTTTCCCTTAAGCTAACAGGAAATTACCTAAGTTTTAAGACTGGCCCAGAACTCTCATTTATGCTACTACTGAGGCGCTAAAGTTGAAAAATGGAAAACTTCATTATCTCTCAAAACAAGCATTAGAGATCATTGGACTTTTTTTTTAATTTATCAAGAGAATTTAATTTTTCCGTCAATCCTATCCGAGTGAATCAACATCTTAAAACAAAATTCTTATTTATTTCACCTCGTATGTAGTTCACAATTTCGTTATATTATCAATCATTCTCCATACTGAATTATTATATATGCAGTTAAATTCACAAATTTTGCAGCTCACCCTAATCTCCCGCTGTTCTCTGATTTTCCTTGCCAGCTCTACGAAAGCTTCCTGAATGAACTCGTTGTTCTTACAACTGCATTCAAAGAATGGAATGTCAAATGTTTCTGCCACCTGTAAAACACAATTGTATTAAATGCAAAAATAAAACGATGCATACTAACTGTATAGAAAGGCGTTATTTTTCCTGATACCAGTTACAAAAACCCGTTAGATATAGCTTAATAGAGGTAGGTAAACACCCTTTTCTCCAAGATGAAACAAATCAAAGAAACTTTCGAAAAGAAAATCTGGAAAATTATTTCTGTAAATATCGAGCATTACAACTGAGAAAAGAAATGAACTACATAAATATCAATGTCGGTTATTCACGATCACTTTCCGGCTGAATCTAATATAATTTTTAGTGTTATGTAACTGTAATGTAGTAGTACTTGAAAGTTGAAAGAAGAAACGAAATATTTTGCACAGGGATTGGAAAGCTCAATTCGGTGTTAATTGCTTGTTTTTTATTAATATACTAGCTGAAAAGGCCAGCTAAAAACAGACTAGAATTTGGAATTAAAGCAATCAATTTCTTAACTTTTGCAAAATGAGTTAATCTGCTACAAATTTAAATATATTATTATGATTGTTACCAACAATAATATATAGTACTGTTCTTGGGTTGCTTTACTCTTGAACTGTATTTTTTTCTCAAAATGGGCTAAATGTTCAGGTCATAAAGACCCCAAGGGCCCAGAGAAAGTGGAGAATAGGATTCAACTGGGCTGCTACTAAGAGACAGATGGAAGCCTCTCTCTAATAGCTCATTTATCACAACGTTCCTCGTGAATGCTCTGTTATCTTTCAAAATTTCTTTCTTAATTTTTTTCATCTGCAAATAAAATTCTCAATTTATTCGCATCCGCAGCATAAAATGCCACGGAGCAAAAATTGATTCCGGTAAAAATACTTTCATTTGATTGTTTGTCATTTGACTTATCAATTGTAATTACAAATTCCACGATAATCTGAAATGTTTTTATATTCAATTCAAATACATAGTACATTTGCAGAATAGTTAATAAAGCAGGCATTGATATTTTCTTAATTCCTATACAAATTTATGTCATTAGAAAAAAATGCAAATAAGAGACGAACGCTCAGCAATAGAATTTATTTATTATTGTCGAAATATTGAGTAAGCAAATATTATTGTGAAAATAACACTAGACAACAAATTGAAACTTTTTTTATAGCATTGTTCAAATATGATGTTTTTAACTAATTTCGGGGTACTTAATTCAAATACTGCTGTGAAAAATCTGCAGCACGTACAGTTTTTTTTTATTACGGATTGATGTATTTCAAATTTAAATGAATGCAATATCTGGGAAATGAAAATGAATGTGAATATTTTATTAAATTGCAACTTAAAACTCATTAATTAATTACATTATTACAGTGAAAAAAATTAGAAACATCATAGTTATAGACCACTGAATATAAAGTAACAAATTAAATAATATTGAAACGCAAAATAAGAAAACATGGGTAAGGATCTTTTATACTTACAAGAAGTTCATTTTTGTCTTTTATGTGCTGAGGTATCTTCCTTCTGCAAGAACCAGCAGTAGTCACCCATCATTGCTGGGTTCCACCTGCCTTGGTATCTCTCCTCCATGGTTCGGATATCCTGGTAAAATCTTTCCCCCTTGCTCATCACTGACAGCTCCTAAGTTCTTTGGAAAGAAGTCGAGATGCGAGTGCAAAGAAATGGATCTTCAAAGCATTCGGCAGCCAAGATTTTTCATAGTTTTTGAGAAGATCTTAAATGAGCTGATGGTAGTTTTCCTCTTTGTGATTCCCCAGAAAACCCTGGACCACAGACGTGAAGGATTTCCATGCAGCGTCTTCCTTCATATTCAGTTTTTCTTCGAAGACAATATCATTCGGGAGCTTCCTGATCTGAGGACCAACAAAGATCCCTTCTTTGAGTTTGGTATCACTTAGGTTTGGAAACTTTTTCTTCAAGTGAAAAAACCCTTTACCAGTTTTGTCCATAGTCTTTGCAAAGTTTTTCATAAGCACCAGTTTGATGTACAGTGGTGGGAGCAGAACATCAGGGGGCCAACTAAAGGCTTATACCTCACATTACCCATTCAGGGAATAAAAACATCTCTTTTAGGCCAGTCTTTTGTTTTCTAGTGTTTCGTTTTAGCCCTACTGTCCCACAAACATAGAAAACAGCAAAATGTTGTGGTCTCTTTGAAGCCCGAGCAAGAAAGATACATCTTTTAGGTCACTACATATTGTTCACTTAAACTGGTCATATTTTATAGCAGTGAGTATTTTTTCCATGCTTTCATAACTTTCCTTCATTTCTACAGCGTGTGTCACTGGAATGGAAGGTTTTTGGTCTCCTTTATGAAAAATGACAGCTTTTAAGCTGAATTTTGACGAATCTATAAATAGACGCCATTCCTTAGGGTCGTGAGTTATTCCAATTTCTTCCATCAGCCCTGAAATACCTGTGAAGAAACACAAACCATCTTGCATCTCGTAATTAGCAGATAAAGCCAAATTTTTCTTTCTGAACAGAGAAACTCTGGTACCCTTGGCCAGAAGACTCCACTCTTGAAGTCTTGAACCTAAAACCTTAGCTTGTTGTTTGGAAAGTCCTAGGTCTCGAACAAGATCATTTAGTTCATTTTATTGAATCAGATGAGGCTCGTCTAACTTTTTAGGGGTGTATGTAGGATCAGGATCTGTATGTGCCTCAAAGTCTTCCTCTGATGAATCTGAATTTATCTCCACCCTGTTGGTAGAAGGTGTTGGTATAGTGAGATCTTCTGCATGAGGAACTGGCCTTATGGCTGAAGGCACATTTGGATATTGTATTTTGCTTTTTTTTTTGAATGGCCCGACACTTTAGTTAAACAAAAATAGCAATCATACAAGTGACTAGTTGGCTCACACCAAAACATTGGAACAGCAAAGGGCATGAATTTTATCTTACCTTTAAACCATTCAATCAGGCCAACAAAGCACAAAATGCAGCACACATGTGGAGCCCATGTTTTTTCCTATCTCCAATGTGGCATCCAAAATACAAGTTAGAGTCTTTCTTCACAATCTTTGTCAAAGAATGACCCTGGGATTTTAAAAATAATTTTCACACACATAACAAATGTTATCTGGTACATTAATACATCCGCGACGCTGCCTTTGTGCCATTTAAACGCCAAAATTCACTCTTCAACGTACAGCACGTGTTTCTCTTGCAATGAAAACAACAAGAATGGCGGCTGAAGTTATGTTATTGTTGCATGTTTTCTCCCCTTGGCAATATTGTTGCCAGCCACAAAGAGTAAAATATCTAGCATCCTCCCAGTTGCCTGGAGGTGTTAGTATAGGAGGATTTTAATAGGAGTCAAAATGACCAATAACATAGAAACGTGACGTGCTAGCCATTTTTTAAGGCCAGATCTGAAATCAGCACCTGAAAAATAGTTAAAGACCACAATTGTTCATGTCATAAAAATATTGTAAGCCAGTGTTACTTATTTTAAATTAGCATTTCTAATTAAATAATATCTTATTTATATCCCAAACAATAATATTCAAGTACCGAATTTCAACTCATTAAATGCAAACCACAAAATGAATCCAGCATTGTTTGCTTTTTTTCGTAGTAGCTGAAAGTGAGATTCTTCCAGCTGATGGATTCAAACTTTTCTTATTGTTCTCATTAATATCATTAGCAAGCTAAATGCTAAAATCAATTTACTCCATGTTAAAATGACTGAGATTTTAAGCGTTGCACACCAAATGACACAATAAGCGGTAAGTGCATATATATAATTGGATAAAACAATTTATAATTAGAGGGGAACGAAGTAGAACTGGGTACAATCCTGTTTTACCGGTTGTGTTGTAGTCTAGTTTCAGGTTATATATTTTTTTATTTTTATTAAAGGACGGAGATAACATGTACGTTTTTGGCTTGTGTTGGTTTCTCGTCCACAGTACAAACACTTAGACAAGGAATACAACATATCTATATACCAGATACGCTAATCACAAGTCCAGTTAGGCCTAGTGCGGTTAACGACCTGTAGGACGAGTACCTAATATATTGTATATTTACATAATTAAACCGATATATTGCAAAAATTGAAAGCTGTTCAAAAGATTCCTATTGCTCTACATTGATGGAACAAATATAGACCTAATTTAAAACACTGTTCGAAACTTTGTATCACTACAGTAGTCTCAGTCTGCATACTAAAAATAGAACAAAAAATTACAACCTATTTACGCTCCGCTTTACGTGCATTGTGTTGTAAATGTTCTAATTCTGCGGCCTTTGCTGCCTTGTGTCCGCCGCCTTTGCTTTCGTTCTCGCTGTTGGTAGCCGGCTTGATGGCTACCTTTTCACTCTCAAGGAAGACAACAATCAAACCGGCTACCAACAGCAAGAACGAAAGCAAAGACGACGGACACCCGCAGAATTAGAAGCCTTTACAACGTAAAGCGGAGCAACAGTATAATAATATAAATAAAAAATAAATACCCCCTCAAGCAGCTGCTTGCCACACAGGTCTGACAGGAGCCTGTCAGTTTATATGCCATAGTAGAAGGTCTGAGAGGATGGCAGGACCTCAGCAGAAAAACGACACATGCATCCATGCCTTACCCCGGGCTCGAACCCAGGTTCCTTAGATCAGTAGCCAAGCGCGCTAACCACTCGGCCATGGGACGGCTACAGTATAATAACTTTGTTCAAATCTATACAGATGGATCATTAAATTCTGATAAAACCATTACTTCTGGAGCAATATACTGCCCAATTGAAAAATACGAACAACAATTTAAATTTAAGATTAATGAACCTGTTATTCTAGCAGAACTTCTAGCAGTTATATTTGCAATAAATTGGTCCCTGAAATTTAGTAATAAACATATAGTCATTTTCACTGATTGTAAAAGTACTCTAGACATCTTTCAACAAAACCCATTTAAAAATAACTTTCCATTTTTATAAATGATATTTATTCACTGACATATGATCACCTAAAGAGAAATAATATAATAACTTTACAATGGCTAACCCTCTCATGTGAATTTTCAACATAACGAATATGTAGATTTATTAGCTAAAAATGCAAAACATCTTAATAATGCAATCACTAGCCCTTTTCATTTTATATTACACAGAAAATCAAATAAATCTAAAATATTAATTGAAACACAGAATTGGTATAATAACAAAGCAATTAATACATATCAAATAAAATATATCAAATAAAAATGAAAAATTTTCAAACTATGGTTTAAGTAAAAGAGAATTGTAATACTCAGAATAAAAGCTAACTTAGCTCTCACGAACTCAACTTTACATAAATTTTAAAAAATTTTCTCCAAACTGCAATAAATGTAATGTAAAACAAACCATAGAACACATTATATTTAATTGTAAAAATTACGAACCAGAAAGAAAGTCTTATTTTAATAAACTAAAAGCATGCAATATTAATATATATAACTTTAAAAATATCTTAGAACCTACCAGTAAGAATCTTAAACCCATCTTGTATAAATTATTAATTCAATTTCTTAGAAATATTAATACAGTATTTTAGATAAATTGCAAAAAAATAAAAATATACCTAAATAAATGAAAAATAATTATATAGAGAAAAAATTATGAAAAAATAGATTAAAAAAATGGAAAAAATACAAAAAAAAAAGAAAAGAAAAAAAATAGAAAATATATATATATATAAAAGAGAAATTTCTTTCACTAAAATTTTGTCTTAATGAGTCTACATCTATCCAGTTATTAGATGTAGGAATTTTCATTTGCGGATTTGATTTGAATTATGATTGGTGTTGTTTTTTATTATGTAGATTGAGAATAGTGTTTGAAATTAGGTTCATATAATTTAACTATGAAAAATAGTATTGAATATTGATGGAACAAATATGTTTGCAACAAAATCAATTGTTAAGAATTTTAAATGCATAACAAAACAAAACGTTTCTTTCTTTTTGGTAACATGTGAAGATGGAGAAGAGTCCTAGAAACTATTCCTAGCTTGTTCTCATATAAAGATGTGGCCCACTAAGATCGAAGTCACTATCTGACCACAGCCTCAGTTAGAGCTAAGAGCACACAAACGTTATCCATGCCATCCCAAGACTCGAACTCGGCAGTTGCCGTGCGACTGGGAAGCAACGCGATACCATTTCGCCACCGAGGCGCAAAAAAATATGTAAAGCAATATACTATATATAAAAATGAACTGTAAATAATTAGTAAAAGTTATTTAATCAAGGTGGATTTACAACGAGCAACGAATTGCTACAACTCATTAATTCGTTAAAATGAAGCAATTCGACCTGAAATTTACGAAGCTTTCAGAGTCCCTTAATTACTTCCGTCCCAAGAGCTATTTATAGTTGTAAAAGGGAAGTGTGCATAAGACGAGAAGGTAGTTTTCGAAATATCAGGCTTAAGGGAAATGTGGAACTAATTATCGTTAAAGATGAACAGGAAGGCTTAGGTTGGTTAGAAGGGTTGCTACCTATCAATTTTTCTTAAGAACAGTTCTTGATTTAATAAATCATTCCAGTCAATCAGAAAAGTTTACTTCCGTCTACTAAATTGTTTCACAGAAAAATATTTCTTTAAATAACAAAATTATACTATTTGCAAGAGTTTTCTTATTGCACTGACCCTACCAGAATATTAAGAGAATTTCCGTGTTATGTTAATGAGAATTTAATTTCGAAACTCCTAAAATTAAAAAAATATGCATTTAAAAGAAAAATATAACTAAAGATAAAGATCCCAATCAAATACATTTCAATCTCGTTTTCAAATAATATAGGTTGAGTATTCAAAGAGATGGAAACTAGAATACTTCACAACAGTACTGAATCATAAGACCTTACCTCAGAAATCAGTTAAAACTTAAATAATAAGTATTAAAAAAAATCGAGAGAAACTCTTTATTTTCCGGGTTAGGTTCATTAACAGCAACGGTTAACAGTTTAGGCACTAAAATGAGCTTAGTAATAATCCTAGACATTTCGACTTCATCTTCAGGGGGACACAAAATTCCTTGAAATTGCGGGAAAACATCAAAATCGAATTATACTTGCTGCTTGCAGTTGGAGAGAATCTGTAAAGGAGGTGCGTTGCAGAATTCTGGTGCAGAATTTAAAGATATCAAGCAACGGAGATCATTAGTTCAGTTGCGACACTTTGGCCTTAATGCTCATCGCAACGCACTGATGATCTCTTGATCACGCCAGACCAATATGATCTCAGCTAAAAACGTTAAAAATAATATAACACATGGTCTCGCCATTCTATGACTAATTCAACAAACGCTTTTTCGTCCTAAGTCAATGTAAATTGGCCTCGTGGTGCTGCCAGTCTTTTAGTACAAAAATGTCAACTAATATTTTAGAAGAAAATAATTTTTTTTTAAAAAACATCTTGACAGGAATCGGAAAATTGGAGCTATTCGAATTTTTCAAATTCTTATCGTGTCTAAAAGCTAAACTTGAGTCAGAAATAGAGAAATATATTTTTTTACATGATTAATAACGAAACATATAAGTTTACAAACATAAAACAGAAAAATTTAAACGTAACTGATCTTGTACAAATTAAATTTTTGTAATAACACTAAATTTGTATCATACGAATACATTTTAAAATGCATAAATTCTCTGCAAAACAGTACATTTAATACAGGTAACAACAATCTCTATGAATAGATGAGATATAAAAGGCGTCGTCCATAAATTGCATGACTGTTCGTGAGAAGAGGAGGTGGGGGGGGGGAAGCGTTGATGATTTCGTTCATCAACGCTTCCCCCCCCACTTCCCCCCACTTCCTCCTTCTTGCAGTAACGCGTTACGTCGCGTTACTGCAAGAAGCGGAGGATTTTGGGATGGTATCAAGCAACGCCGAAATGATAAACTTATTTCTGCAACTAGCAAATTATTTGCGTTTTCTGATGATAAAAACTGTTTAATTATATTAGCACTTATAATTAATTACTAGTACTGCAAAATTTTGTATGCTGGTTAACACATAAAAAAAGTAAAGGCCCTTAAAACAAAAGTATTACATAAAGCAGAGGGGCGAAGGAGGGGTTCGGCAGAGTTTTATGTTGATAAACATAGCGGGAGGGGGGAGTTAAAATTCAGACAAACAGCGTTACAAAATTTGTGGAGTATTTCGAATACCGTGTAGTAGTAAAGAGAGATGAAAGCTTTCGTTTCATAAACCAACAAAATTGCACCTTTATAATGCTAGTAAGAAATAGAAATGTTGTCCCGTTTACCTTTTGACCTCTTTCGTAGTCCACCACTCTCATATGTGTAGCGTCACATTTGTTACCTACGAGCACTTTGACAACGTCCGGTGAGGCATTCTGCGGAGAGAACGTTTCAATAATCACAGGCCAATGGTTCCAGAATTATACTTTATTTGAGTTAATCACGAATTTCATTGGAGCTATACAGCAGGAATTTAAAAGTACTAAAATAACGAAACATTTATCTAGTTGTTTTGCCAAAGTAGAAGAGCATGAGCTTGAAATTTTCGAATAGTCATCCCTGACTACTAAAATAATACAGAGGCTTAGGGGCTGAAATGTAAATCAGTGAAGGTAAGAGTCTTAGATTCTAATATGCATATTAGTAAAAGTGCAATAAAAGTGAAATCATCCTGAAAATTTCTCAAGTAATTTGCTCTTTATGTTCCTTAATTTTCTGAGAAAAAAAATGCATAGATATATATTTATTGATACTTATTAGAGATGAGTTCCGGCTCAATTTTTCGAACCCAATCCCGCAGTCATTCAATCCGAGTTCGCCCGAACTATATCGACAAGTATTGAGACTGAACTCGATTTGAGAGAAAAAGCATTAACATTTTAATTTTCTCATAAAATTATGCATAATTTATTAATACATAATTATGTATAATTATGTAATAATTATATGTAAATGTATTACGTTTCTTTGAAGAATCGTAATACATTTACATATAAAAATTCACGTATTTTGCTCTTATCGATTATAATCATTTTATGAGAAAATTAAAATGTTAATGCTCTTTGTAAAGAATAATATCAGAAATACTAGTAAAAACTGAACTCATTGGTAACATCATTATTACCAACGAGTTCAGTTTTATCATTATTACTCGTTATTAACATCATTATAAATGCAATGAGCCATTCATTTATTTAAGATAGAGAATATGTAAAAAATATTTTTTTGCTAGAAGGCTTCTATTGAAACTGAAATTATTCTGAGTCCAAGCCCGGACTTATCTCTAATACTTATATATTGATATTAGGGAAAACAAATGTAAAATATAAAAGTTATGCATTGATACTGCCTTTAATTTTGTTAATTAAAACGTTATTTTTAAATCAAAAATAATTTTTGTCCCTCGGAAGACAGTACTGATGCAAAAGGAAAAAAAAAACATTTGAATCACATTCAAATAGATATACAGTTAAATATTGAAGAAATAATGGCAAAAGAAAATGTAGAATAAACTTTGTCTGCATTAAAGAAATATTGTGTTCCCAATTTTTTTCTGTAAAAAACAAAAAGGTATAAATAAAAATATAAAAGTAAACATATTAATTTTGGGATAATTAGCAGTGTAATGCCAGTTATTCAGGCCATAGAGAGCAATCTAAAATCCAAAAACTGGATATTAATTTAAAAGGGTTTTTTAACACAGTAGAAATATATTTGCACGGTATTTTAACTTATTAAAATAGCAGTCATTGTTCCAAAAGATGTTACAAGTAAGTAAATCCTATATCAACAGACCTATATGCAGCAAGGGCAGTGCAGAAAAGACAGAAAAAAGGCAATGGAAACACAATACATTAATAATGAATAATGAAAATGTTAACAGAAAACGTTAATAAAGCATAATTATAAAGTTATATCCAGAGAAATAATTCGCCGTGGACAATTGTCAGAGAGTCAGAAGCACTTTAACAGTGTTAAGAACTTGCTAGAAGGCAATGGCAGTAAAATGCACTATTATTTCTATGTAGTCAAATGTTCTCGTTTCACAAACTAGTAATTTCACGTTGTAATATTATCGATGTAATTTTCCCTCTCCACGATGAAGACTTTTTAAAAAACTTTATCTACAATAATCGTCGGGAAAATGGTGGGACCGGAATGACACAAGTAAATGCGCCATTTGAAATTCTGCTGAAAAAGAAATAAAGACAGCAGAAATATGGAAATTAGTGCCAAATCTACTGATTTTCCTTTACAAAGTTTATGGCTGTGTTACGAGATGTTTGATGCATATCGTTAGCACTGCATGGTACCACATCTATTCAAAGATCAACTAACTTTTGTTAGATTAAACTGACAGCCGTCTGATCATTGGTTGTCTAACCTAAATTTTACACTTTAACTGGAGCTGAGTCTAGAAATAAAAATGCACATAAAATTTTCTTTAAAGGCAATGAAATAATCTAGGCAAGAACTCAGATAATGAGTTTTATTTTAATTTCAGTCATTCGTTTTTTTTTTCCGGCTAAATTGCAGTCTATTTTAAATAAAGCAGCTGACCATAATTGTGTTTTTCCCTACAACGCTAATAAATCAAGCTGATCGTACTTTCAATATTTTCTTAATTTGAAGAACCGAACTGTACTCAGTCAGTAGCGAGAAGCTTCAAATGTGTGTGTGTGTGGGGGGGGGGGGTAGAGGTCGTGTCTCTATAATTTATTTTTTTTATCCTATTTATTGTTCTTGCATATATCTGTTAAAAGTGTCTTAAATGGGAATGTTGCTGATTAGTCGTCATTCGGGGCCAATTTGGGCTATTTTCCATGTGCTCACGGAAGCGATTGCACTAAATGGCTTTAATGGCATCTCCGTCACTAGCCGGAGGGGCTGGGTGTGAGCCACCAAGAAGAACGACAGGGAGATGCAGGAAATAATCAAGACAGGATGAGTGTTGCTTGCGTAAGGAGAAGTCATGTTTGCTTAGAACGTCAAAGTGAGTAGCTCTTTCTCGAAACCTTAGAGAAGTAGGATTCG
This sequence comes from Ryuthela nishihirai, assembly GCA_038380435.1. Classification (NCBI taxonomy): domain Eukaryota; kingdom Metazoa; phylum Arthropoda; class Arachnida; order Araneae; family Heptathelidae; genus Ryuthela; species Ryuthela nishihirai. The sequence continues at coordinate 14,854,937 of JAWZYU010000004.1, forward strand.
ATTTTGTGCGAACCAGTTTATGTAGGCTGGGATTAGGATATCTTCTCGCCGAGTTTTGAGGTCTGTAAAGCGATTTCTGTACGCGAAAGTACGGATTTTCACCTCATTAAATGAATGCCTGCAAAAACAAAACAGCATTCAAGTTATATTAAGCTGATGAAGAAATGATGGAGCATCTAGAATAAAAATAAATTAAAAGATTAAATGCAAGATTCTTCTCTTCGAATGCAAGATTCTTCTCGTAGAATCGAAATAAATGCAAGATAATTAATTAAAGATTAAATGCAAGATTCATCAGAGCGGGTTAGTCAGAGCTGAGAATTGAATTTGTCTCATGAGCATTCTGACTCTTAGGCTCTTAACTATAGTTTAATTTCAAAATGAATATTTTACACTTCTTTCCCGCCTATGCTTAACATCTCTGCCAGAAGCCTAATGGTTGTTTTGTAAACCAAACTTCCTAGTTCTGACCAGACTAATAGGGAAATTAGTAATGACATCCATTTCTTTCTCTGGTTTAGACACTTTTTTTAAAAAAAAAAAAATCATATAGCTAATTTTTCCGATTTATGAAAAAATATTACACCCATTGATTTGTCTTTTTAAACTCTGCAATGAAGTCTGTCAATATTAAGACATTTTTGTGGGATTAAAAAGCTCTGACACAGACGTTAAAGTGAATAAATGTTCTAATTGAATACAAGTGCTTATTTACTAATATTTGATGCAAATAAACGGTATAATTTGAATTTTAAAATGATTAATACAGCCGAAGAAAGTTTCATTATAAAAATTGACTCACCTCCTCAACATTCCGAAACCAGTAAGTGAGATGATTGAAGGAATCCATGTTGGTGACATCATACATTACAAGAATACCCTAAACACAGAGGAAAAAAAATAAAGTATAACAAATAAATTGCTTAATGTTCCGAAACAAGCAAGAGTATTCTATTATTGATTTGATGAATCTATCACACTTGCCTAACGTCTTATTGAATATAAATTGTTACTTACATAATTTTATCATCATCATCCTCATCTTCAAGCAGCCATGGGCTACGGAGGTCCAAACAGACAGTACAGTTTAATTCTCCAAGCATATCTGTCCTGAGCTACAACTGCTGCATCCGGCCACTGCACATCAATTCTAATAAGGTCCTGATTGACATTGTCTGACCTAGGTCACCCCCTCATTCTGAGGCCTTTAGGCACACTGTTCATAACCCTATTCGACAATCTATAATTATCAATACGGGCAACATGACCAAACCAGCGGAGTCTCTCTCTGCACAATATGCTGCTTAAAGGAGGTTGCAGACTCCTTTGCCTAACCTCATCAATAGTTACAAAGTTGAACCACCTAATGCTCAAGATACTGCGTAAGCATCTGGAATCAGAAGCATCTAGTTTACACAGCGTCCAAGTTTCACTAAAATAACTAATCCTAGAAAGAACCAAACTATTATACAGTCTAATTTTAGTCTTTAGGTGTATACACCTATTTTTATACCTGTTAATATAAAAAAGACAAAAATATATGTATTTTAATATGCAAAGAGGTATTAATATTATATTGGAGATCTTTATTATTCTACTTTAAAATTTTTGTTTTCATCTAGTAATAACAGAACAAATTATCAGTGTGATATCAAAAAATAACCCTACAGATGCAATGAAATATCTTGGTGTTATTTTTGATAAACATTTGAGTCGGATTAATCGCATAAAAATAGTTAAAATTATTAAAGGAATTATGTTTCAAATGATAGGTTGAGGGAATTGTTAGAATATGTACATTGAAAGAGATTTATTTTGCTTTTCATTTATTCTAGAATAATATCCTGGGTGGGACACCTGAAAATTGTTTAGAGTTAATGAAAAATACATAAATGTGTGTTAAAAATAATGATATTTAAAAGAAATATGATTATTTAGAGAAATAATCAATAGCAAATTTTAACTAAGAAAGGAACGAAAGAATCTGTTATCTGTAAAGAGTAATATTTTAATAAATGCTGCTCCTTCCTCTTTATAATAGGTAAATTGTAAATAAAATAGGTCTAAATAAAATATTCCAAATGCAATGGTGAGTGAACAGTGTTAATAATTAATCAGAGATGGGGGAAACAAGAAAAAAAATCATCTCATCAGTCTCCCGGACTCGGCACCTCCTAGTTAAGCGACAGTTTCCCTACCAGTTAAACTGAAGCACGTGACACTTTCCGACTTGCAAAAGTGTGAAACCTGTTTTGAGTTTTGAAAGAATCATGTGAACTATTTGAAAGAGAAAGTCTACAACAGAAAGTCTGTTTGACCAGGTTATGACGACCGCATAAATAGTCCTGTCACGTAGACAATTCTTATATATTCATTTCCATTATTATCAGTGGCGTACTTTTATACTAATGCTTATTTATAAATATATTTGATTTAGAAGAAAAATTATTCATATTTATTAGCATTATGATAATTGCTAATCAATCCAAATAATTTTTCTTCTAAATAAGATATATTTATAAATAAACAATAAAAATATTATTATAAAAGTACACCAGTAATAATAATAGAAATAACTGTATAAGAATTATCGACATTACAAGGCTACCTATGGTGACGTCATAACTTGGGTCATCGGATTTCTGTTACAGGAGGTATTGGTCTACGTCCACTTCCTTCATAACCTTACTTAAGAGTGTGAAATCTCCGCCTCCTTAACTTAAATGGCAGAGTTACTAGCACATAATAAGAAGGTTCCTAATACTGTTCCACGAAGCGTTTCGTTTTGTTTCGTTTTTCGCGCTCGCCTATCATTTATGCTTCACAATTGCAAGTCATTGTCAGAAATGTCAATTGGTTGAACAAAACAAATGGATGAATCTGAACAAAATTAGTATTCTTCAAAAGATTTGTGAATATCTGATGAAGTCAGTATTGTTTTTACATTTGTTCGATACAGAAGTGCATAGTGACAAAACTTCACGAAAAAAGTTTTAAGTACTGAAAAGGCGATATAAGATTATTTTTTTTTTCATGGTTCCGCAGCTAGAGAAAGAAACAAGAATCACGAAACATAAAACGGAATGCACCAAAACGATCAGATAAACTAATACTTCTGAGGTAAAAAATGAAAACAAATATACGGCTATCCTTTCATTCGGAAAAATTTTGGCTGTAGTTTTATCAGAAATTCGGTAGCTCTTATCACTCAAGTGTACAAAAAAAGGCTATACTGAGCAATACTGAGAGAGTCTACATCTTGTTCCTTCCACAATGTACAAATTGCGTGTCGTTGGATAGAAAAGAAGAAGAAAAGGTGAACAATGATGTGCAGCTTCAGCCGATCAACACTTAAGAAGACCGCTTTGCAAGGGACACAGACAGATGACCAAGCTGAGGCTTTCAGAAAATGAAATGTTTACTTCTGAACAGATTCGAGAGCTTATACCAGTCTCGAGTTCAGAAAAGACTTTCTTCTCGAGGTTGAATGGTTCTCAGATGAAGAAAATAAAGGAGCTACACCCAACCTAAATTGAGGAGAAAGGGAAAAATATGGTTTTCTCAACGTATTTGTTCCTGTTATGAAAAAGGAACAAATATGTTGAGTTACAAAGAGATTAAAACTCAGCTTCCAAATATTTTTATCCAATATTTTTATATCTTGAGGTTTCGAGTATATTCGCCCTGACATTTAGCCTATTATGCAGCCAAAAAATAAAAAACAAATAAAGTTAAAAAAACACGAATGAGTATAATATCACATATGTTAAAAATGTCAAAAAATTGTATTTTTGATTATATTGTTTTCCTCTTGACATTCTTAAATAAGTTTCCCAAAAAAAAATTTACAGAAGATTGAAAAATTATGTTCATATATACACTGGTTTCCAAAACATTAAGGAAAAAAAATATGTTATGTCAATGGGAAACTAACGTCGAAGCTCTATAATTACTAAAATAAGTTTTTTTGCTTTGAAAAATGTGATTGCAGATAAAGATCTCAATAAAATAAATCAATATCTAGATTTTCAACAATATTCGTTCAGTACTTATGAGTTTCGAAATTTGAATGTTTAACAACAGCAAAGCCAGTCTTAGCAAATTCATACAAAACTGATGAATTGTATATCTCTTTACATAAACTTCTAAACTAGACTCTTATTTTATTAAACACTTTGGTACAATACTTATCACTAAATTTTAATTAACTTCAGAAGTCACATTTTGTGACTGTTATCATGTGACTGACATCACATTTGTGACTATTTATCGCTAAATATTCAAATTTCCACAACTCATTAAATACTGAAAGAATATTGTTGAAATCGAGATATTGATATATTCGATTGAAATCTCAATCTGCTATCACGTTTTTAAAAACGAAAAACTTATTTTAGAAGTTATAGAGCTTTGACGTTAGCTTGCCATTTACACGACATAGGATTGTTTCTTAATATATGGAAACCAGAGTACTTTGTTCTAGGGACTTTTAGGACATTTTCGATCAGAAGTGTATTAAATTACGGAGAACGTATATCGAATTCTAACTCTTCTTATCAACCATATTTGACGGTCACAATAAAATAAAGCCGTCTGGTGGAATGGAACGAATCAATACTCGAAGAAACTGAAGTGAAAAAAAAATAGGATGAAAGAACAAAAAACGAAAAGCAAAAAAGCAGAGGATTCGAAGTGGTAGAAGAAAAATAGGAATAAGTTTCCAGTAAGTTACCTCGGTTATTGATGATGGTTTTAAAACGCCAGGAAATCTGAAAATATTAAAAAACGCTAAACCGCTTTCTGCGTGGCCATACCCTAAGAACGAGTGTGGCAGAAAAAGCAAACCGAGAAGAAAGTTGTAGATGTGAGAGGAAAAAAACGAAAAGAGATTTGGGGGTTCCATAATTTTTTTTTTCAATCCTGCGCTTTTCTTTATCAGAGCACTTTTTTATGAGTTATCTTACCTCTGTGCGGTTCCTTTTTTGGCACATAATATCCTAAATGATCAGATCACAAAGATTCTAAAGACCCAGAGAAATCGGGGAAAGAGAACCCACTGGACAGCTATTATGAGACAGGTGGACGCTTCCCATCAAGGCCATCCAGCGTTTCTTTAACTTGCACATGATATGGCTCTCCTGCACACAAGGCCACGGCTTTATGTCCCTTCCGGAGGACGACAGCCTTTCCAAGCGCATCTATGTCTGTTTTCTGACCGAAGACAGGGTGGTTGGTGGGGGAGTGAAGAGAAATCTCGACTCTAGCCAATTGGGACTCGAATCTGAGAACTACAGATTACAAGCCTGGCGTGCTACTGTTTGAGCCAATTCCCGCCTACTTTCCCGCACACATTGCATACACAATATTCAAAATTTTTAGGTAACAAGGATCCCAATGTCTTAAAGCTGGACAGAGGAAGTGGATCCACAGCAGAGATGTTACGACAAAATCGCAAGCCTGTCATTAAGACCATCCAGCACGTTACAATGCTCAGAGTGGCACAGACGGTAGTGCGCCAGGCTCGTAATTTGCAGTTCCCAGGTTCGAGTCTCACCTGTACCAGCGTTGAGATTTATCTCCGCTATAACCTCAGGTGTAGTAAATCCCCAGGTGTAGATGAAATTACTACGGAAATGCTTAGAGCTGGGAATGTTTCTGTTACCACATGGATGACTGAAATTTTGAACATCTTTTATGATAAAGGCATGGTTCCTAAGGATTTTATCAGAGCTATTATCATCCCTATTTTCAAAAATGGTGATCGCGGTTCTTGTGATAACTATAGGGGTATCAGTTAAATCTCTGTTCCAGGGAAAGTTCTTAGAAAGTTCTAGAAATGTTTAGAGCATTCTTGAGAATGTTAGAGAGAGAGAGTTTTAAATCAACTAAGCTAGAAACCTTTGGTTGCTAGCTTTGTTGATTTCAAAAAGGCATTCGACTCTGTTGATCGTCATAATTTGTGGTTGATTGTGATATCATATGGTATACCAGACAAGTTAGTTAACATAATGAAAGCTCTCTATAATAACACTGAGTCATGTGTGAGAGTTGGTAAGTCTTGTAGCAATTGGTTTAGCATTACTTTTGGTGTTCGACAAGGGTGCATTTTGTCTCCTTTTCTCTTTAGTTTGGTTATTGATTATGTTATGCGAAATTCACTTCAAGGGAAAGATTTTGGCCTTAAATGGGCTGTAGATACGAAAATTTCTGATTTAGGTTATGCTGATGATTTAACCCTTTTGGCAAATGATGTTGATCAGATGAACTGTTTCGTTCGAGCTGTTGATGAAACTGGTACTAGAGTTACCAATTTCATCAACTGAGTTGGTTATAAACAGAGAGAAAACTAAAGTGATGAAAATTGGTCAGACAGGCTGTGATTCAGTTAATCTGAATGTTGCAGTCTTGAGCAGGTGTCACAGTTTAATTATCTTGGGAGCTATGTAACAGATAATGGAGATGTGCGGCATGAGATTAACAGACGAATAGGGACTGATGCCGGGACTTTTAAGAATCTATGGAGAGTGTTGAGAAATAGGCGTATACACCTAAAGACTAAAATTAGACTTTATAATAGTTTGGTTCTTTCTAGGGTTAGTTATGGTAGTGAAACTTGGACACTTTGTAAACAAGATAACAGGAAACTAGATGCTTTTGATTCCAGATGCTTACACAGTATCTTGGGCTTTAGGTGGTTCAACTTTGTAACTAATGATGAGGTTAGGCAAAGGAGTTTGCAACCTCCTTTAAGCAACATATTGTGCAGAGAGAGACTCCGTTGGTTTGGCCATGTTGTCCGTATGAATAATTATAGATTGGCGAATAGGGTTATGAACAGTGTGCCGAAAGGCCTCAGAAAGAGGGGGAGACGTAGGATGCGGTGGGCAGACAATGTCAAACAGAACCTTATTAGGATTGGTGTGCAGTGGCCAGATACAGTAGATGTAGCTCAGGACAGACTTGCTTGGAGAACTAAATTGCACAGTCTGGTTGGACCTCCGTAGCCCATGGACTTGATGATGATGATGATGATGATGATGATGATGATGATGATGATGATGATGATGATGATGATGATGATGATGATGATGATGACCTCCATCCTGCTGTCGGTCAAAAAGGGGACCTTACAGGCTTGGAGCCACCATTGGATGAGACGTTAAACCGTGGCTCCGTGTGCACGATAGCCATACCCTGTGCAGATTAAGGAATATGCTGGATGGCCTTGACGGGGTCCTACCATCTGTGTCCCCTAATAGCTGTCCAGTGGGTCCCTTTCCCCAATCTTCTTTCAACCCTCGGGGTGCTTGTGACCTGACCATTTGGCGCATTGTGTGAAAAGAAGTATCGCTCAGAGGTAAAACAACCCATCAGATTCAAATGTCATGTACAAAGGGACACACACAGACTAGTATTCCATCCTAATCGTGGCGGTGTTTGTCAATCCCATGGTTGTCCCCGTTCTCACTGTAGATCGTAGGAGAAAATCTCAAAGCAAGAAAAAGTAAGGAATCGAACCTGGCGTTCTACCAAATGAGGCAACCCACGTCCAACGCTGCAAAGAATGATTAATTCGGAAGAGTCAATTTCTTAAACCCGAAATAAACAAAAACTATCGTTACAAAATAAATAGATAAATAAATGTGATAATTGTAGCTTTTAAAAATTACCAACGACTAAAAATTATAAAAAAAAAAATTAGGAAAAAAAAAGTTATAAAAGGAAAGAAACTCAATGACAGGATGCATTTTTTTTTATTACAATGTTAATAGTACTGAAATAGTTGCTCAACAGATGTGTATTTTTATTACAATGTTAATAGTACTGAAATAGTTGCTCAACAGATGTGTATTTTTATTACAATGTTAATAGTACTGAAATAGTTGCTCAACAGATGTGTATTTTTTTTCAGGAGTTTTATTTTTGACTTGTTTCTTGGGAAAGCAAACTGAACAAAAGAGAGCTAAGAATAAAAAAGAAGATTGGAAGCGAGAAACATCTTTCACGAAAGAATGCAAGAAGGAGATAAGAAATGTAGCTGTCACGCCGCCACTGGAGGGACCTCAGGCGATGCTGGCCACAAAAGTCCGAGGCCAAATACTTGCCGATGTAAAGCTTCAAGATAGCTGCAAAGCACCGCAAACATCTTTTTAGTTGGAACTGTAAGAATTCTTGCTTATCTCTTGTTTACAGATGTTTGCCTTGATGTAAGATTTTTCTATGCATGCTTTTCGCATTTGCTTGAGGCTTTAGAGTTGCTTTTCAATTTATTTGTTTGCTTTTACTACATCTTCCTTGATGTTGACGGTTTGTTTCGGAAAACGTCGGGAAATTGTATGCGATCGGTGAGCGTCATATTATTCTCCATGTTTCTATTCAAGTAGAAAGTCGATAAGGAAATCCTCATAAAACGTCATAATTAACTTGGCTACGTATTGCTTTTTCACTAAACGTTTTCCTAATCAGGAAACAGATAGAGTACAAATTAGAATAGTCTTGCAAGTCTTGTTATCTTCATGTATTTACAATAGTTGTTTCCAAATACAAGCCCGGATTAAGTGACGTAGTCAGAAACTTCCATTGGAGGAATTTTTTAACGTGATTAAATCTATGATTTGAGGGGATTTATTGGAAAATAAACGTATTCCCTCATGGAGTGAGGAGTTATAAGTTATAAGTTATAAGCCACCACTCCACCCCCACACATTTGAGTATGCCTCTGCCTGGACCTAAAACAAGAACAAAGGTTGCGATAAGTGACTGAAGAAAGAAAAAGTTGGGATAAGTGACTGAACAATGGAAAGGTTGGGGTAAGAACAAAACACGGTCCGCTATATTATGTTCCAACAAGTAGGGTAATGTATGTACATTACCTTCATCCTACTGTCTTTTCAAGAAAATATTACTGCAATATATAGATTATATACACTGAAAACACAATTTATATACACTTCGCATAAATTTACAAACCTGCCCTACTCCGCTACAATAATGCTACCAGCCGAAACCCTTGTCGACTATAAATAGGTCAAAAACCTACCTGATGTAGCGTACTTGCGACTGATGACGGCGACCTGAGAGTGTTCAGTTGTTGGCAGGTTGTCGGTGCAAGGTTGGGTTGTTTTACCTCTGAGCGGCACTTTTCTGCATACAATGGGCTAAATGGCCAGGTCACATGGACCCCGAAGGCTCAGAGAAGGTTGGGGGAGGGGACCCACTGGAATAGCTGTTGGGAGACAGATGGTAGCCTCCCGTCAAGGCCATCCAGCGTGTTCTTTAACGTGCACAGGGTATGGCTCTCCCGCACACGGGGCCACGGCTTAACGTCGCATCCGACGGACGGCGGCCTTTCCAAGCTCATCGGTGTCCCCTACTGACCGTGGGCAGGGCGGGTCGGTGCAAGGAAGATGGAGTGTTCTGTATTCATGACTGAAAAACGTCTGTGATTTCCTCGTGTGACGGTCACACATGTGTACCAGGATTACATCAAAACCAGCAAAACCTGCAGCTGCCAGGAAAAATGCGACCCAACCACTACGTCCGACATTTAGGAACGGGGGAAAAAAATTCCCCAACCTCCATTAAGACTCTAATGCATGTTTTCTGGCACTTCTAATCCGCGTTCGAAGGCGGATTGGTGAATTGCTTCACATTTGTCTAATGCTGAATGTTTATAGTTACTTCAAACCACAGAGTTCAATGAAAAAATACTTTTTCAAAGGACAATACTTTTCAACCTTTAGCAGAATGCAGAACACCTGCATTATAGTAATTGCTTCGAGCCAAACTCTACACAAATCAATTCTTTACGTAGAGCATCTAGCGATATCAATGGTTTATGCGGAACACCCGATGAAAATATTCACCAAAAAAAAAAACGGAAATGCGTCTATTAACCGGCTGTAAGTTTGTAATATACACTGCCCTAGCAAAATATTAGAGAATTTCCATGTTATATGAATGAGAATCTAACTTCGAAGTTCTATAACTTCTAAAACTATGCAGTTAATGGGAAAATGTGTCTGAAACGTGATAAATTAAAGATCATAATAAAATCAATGTAAAGCTCGATTTTCCACAATATGTGTTCAGTATTTAAACAACAGTTATAGAAGTAAAAATACTTAACAGTAATGCATCAAAAGACTTTAAAACAGTAATGAATTAAAACTGAAATTATAAGCAATCTTTAAAACAATTTAGGAAAATAAATGCACGTTTTAGGAGTTTGTGTAATTGATTATTTCGATATTAGACGATTAAGATTTGTATAAAACTAAATAATTTATTGTTGTTAAAAATCCATTTCGAAATATCAGAGTACGTTTTTAGTTGAGTTACAATGCTCAGATCAGTAGTTCTCGAGATATTTCTTCATGGACATATTATGAAAAATTAAATAAAATAATTGCTAAGTATATATATATGTATATAAGTATAGACTCAGGACGTAACCAGGAGGAGGAGGAAGACTAGGGAGAATTCGAAAATCCGGTCGTCTTGTACGAAATCTCAAACTTGTCTACCTGGGGCGGGGGTGGCTCAGTCGGTAGCGCGCCAGGCTCGTAAATCTGTAGTTCCCAGGTTCGAGTCCCAGCTGGGTCAGCGTTGAGATTTATCTCCCCAAAACTCCCCCCCCCTGCCCAGGATCAGTAAAGGGACACCAATGGGCTGGGAAAGGCAGCCGTCCGTGGGATGGAACGTTAAGCCGTGGTACCGTGTGTGGGAGATCCATACCCTGTGCACGTTAAAGAACACACTGGATGGCATTGACGGGAGACTACCATCTGTCTCCCAACAGCTGTTCCAGTGGGTCTCCTCCCCCAACCTTCTCTGAGCCTTCGGGGTCCATGTGACCTGGCCATTTAGCCCATGGTGTGCAAAAAAGTGCCGCTCAGAGGTAAAACAACCCAACTTGTCTACCTGTTTGACAAATCCAAAACAGTTGTCTTTGTATAATTTTATTTTAATACTAAAAAATTGATTAAAAAAAACTCTAAAATCTCATTTCATATAGAATATCATTGTAACTTTTCTGTTCGGTGGAATAGTTCAACAACTGGGAAACCCCATTAAAGTCTTAATCTCAGATCCTCTTGCGAAACTGAATTCTCGGATCCTCCTCCTGCCGAATCTGAATTCTGGAACAACCCCCGCCCCCTCGGCCCCCAAAGCCGAATCCTGGGTATGTGCCTGTACAGTGGCTTGCAAGGTAAATTATGAAAAAATATTTTTCTGAGAATACAAAATGTTTTATTTTTCATTTTTAGCACTTTATCAATCAATCATCATAAATTATGCACTGACTGTATACGGCCATCGTACTTTTTTATGTGGTTTTGGTTCAAGGAAAGGCTTTATCACAACGAATGCTGAAAGTTTGAATATATACCGATGCGCTCTTTTTTTTGCAAATATCCTTTTTGTGGAGATTTTGTATGATTAATAAAAATTATTATTATTAATATTTTCTATTTATTCCAATTATTGAAATTTCTGGTGCCTGCACAGCATTTATCTAAATTGAACGGTCACCACAGTTGAAAAACGCTGAGCTACAGTGATGACTCTAACTGCTCACTAATAAAACCTTTCCAATGGCGCCATCTGTTGATCAGTTGAAAATATTTTAAAATTACTGTTGACGTATGAGAGCAAAATTTTAAAAATCAAGCTAATAAATAATACGATACAAGACAAAGAAAAACATACAAGCTCATTTTCATCAAATGAAGTATCATCAAGGAATTTTCTAGTTTGTATTTTCAGTGCAACTAAGACCGCTGTCAGAAAAGTACGAGCAATTATTTTAATGACGTTCCTAGCGGGGTCTTCAAAATATTTGCCACCATATAAACTTACCCATGGTGATTTAAGAATCCATTACAATATGGAGAAGTACTTTACTAAGAACATCGCTTTAAAGCCGACGGTGAAGGAAGGCGTCATTGATACGTGAAGAGAGCTACGATTTGAAAGCTGAATGAGATCGTTAATGCAAGTCGTCTTGAGTTTTCCCCATTTCACGAACAGCCTTGAGGCACATTACAAATGTCCGTTAACAGATATAAACAAGGTGTTTAGGAGCACGATTTTACGGGGCTTTACCTTCGGAAGCCGTCTTATCGTTAAGCTAGGGCTGGAGCTGACATTTGCCATAACTCACGTTCTTTGCTGCTGCGAAAATTGTCATCTGGGCTTTGTGTGCGACCGGTACGACTCATTGAGCGAGGAAATGGGAAGTCCCATCATGCAACGGAAACTAAGAATCATATTTAGCAGGTTGGAAAGAAGTCGAAGAGAGCTCCTGGAATTGATTGCTAGCCTTTGGAATAATCAAATACAGATTTTTTAACGTTGAAACTTTGTTTTTTCTTTGTAGAAAAGATAGACTTAAAAAGCTATTAAAGTTAAGCGTGTAATTTTTGTGTCCAAGACTTTTTTCCTTCTGGAGATTAGGGCACGTAATTGCATGCAGTGCTGAGAGAAAATGATTTCGCTGAATAAAAAAAGAAAGTTTTACATTTTTTTTTATGTCATGAAAGGAATTTTTTTTCGTGAAAAAAAAAACAAATTTCTTTTCATTCAATAGCCACAAATTTTTTTTATTTTTTGTATTCCTTTTTTTTTGCCAAAATATGTAGTTTATTGCATATTACTGCAAATATTTTCATGAAGTTAGTATCAGGTATTCATAATTCAAATCGTTTTTAATACCTATTTTTCAAAGAAAAAAAATATAAAACATATCGGTGATGAAATTATTACTAGATTCATTTTAACTTCAAATGAATATAGTGCACCAAAACTGGTTTCTCATATATTAAAAAAAATAAATAATAAATACCTCCTCAGGCAACTGCTTGCTACAGAGGTCTGACAGGAACCTATCAGTTTATACGCCATAGTAAAATGCATGTGTTCGGGACTTCAGAAGAAATTCAACACAAACATCCATGCCTTACCCGGGGCTCGAACCCAGGTCCCGTAGATCAACATATACCAATTTAAAATTACCGGCGTTCTATATTCCTTTAAAGTTACTATGATTGCATAAGTGATACTAATATGTAATAAGCATTAAAAGTTACATTCAAATAAAATCATTTACATGTTGCGTTTTATTCCACGTATAAGAAGAGACAGATGTTTTAATTTTTAATTTAAAATAGGCGTATATATCTGAAGGCTAAAATCAGGCTATATAATAGTTTAGTCTTTTCTAAAGTTTGCTATGGTAGCCAAACTTCACCCTCTGGAAACAAGGTAACAGGAAACTTGATAATTACACAGTACCTTAGGCATTAGATGGTTTCCCTTTGTAAGTAATGATGAGGTTAGGTGAGTCAGTGATATTTGAGCAGAATATTGTGCAGAGAGAGACTGCATTGGTTGGGCCATGTAGCATGTAGCCGTATAGATTAGCGAGTAGAATTATGAACAGTGTGCATAAAGGCCCCGGAAAATGGAAGATACTTAGGATGCTGTGGGCAGACTGTGTCAAGCAGGACCTTGTTAAATTGGCCTGCAATGGTCAAATGCTGCAGCTGCAGCTCAGACCACACGGCAGCTCAGACCACCATGGAGGACCAGATTTCAGAGACAAGAAAATTCCGTCCATGGATGAACGGAATTTTGTTTCAAATCATAAAAACAAAATACTTTTTAGGTTGCATAGAAAAATTTGAATCTGACGTAGAACATCGAACAAGGTTTTTTCCTCATTTATTTTAATTCGCCATTTCGAATTTTTAGTTTTTCCAATTTTTTTAACTTTACTATGATCTAGAGAAGAAAAAAAACTGCGTAATATATTAATCTGCAGGTTTGAAATATCGGAGCATTTAAAGAGTATTGAGTAATATTTTGAATATCGAAGTATTAAATAGCTTTTCTTCTTTTCTGAACCATTTGTGGATTTAAAGCTCAAAGGAAAAATAAATGTTTCGTATACTACCGGTTGAAAAAACATTGTCGTAACAGGTTGATAACAAAATGCTCATTTTCTGCTTGTCATCGTAAGTTGGGTTGTTTTACCTCTGAGCGGCACTTTTTTGCACACCATGGGCTAAATGGCCAGGTCACTAGGACCCCGAAGGCTCAGAGAAGGTTGGGGACCCACTGGAGCCGCTGTTGGGAGACAGATAGTAACCTCCCGTCAAGGCCATCCAGCGTGTTCTTTATCACGCACAGGGTGTAGATCTCCTGTACACGGCGCCACGGCTTAACGTCCCATCCGACGGACGGCGGCCTTTTCAAGGCCATCGTCCGTCGGATAGACCATGGTCATTAGATGGCCATCGGTGTCCCCTACTGACGTGGGCAGAACGGAGAGTTTTGCGGAGATAAGTCTCAACACTGACCCAGCTGGGACTCGAACCTGGGAACTGCAGATTACGAGCCTGGCGCGCTACCAACTGAGCCACCCCCGCCCCTATCATCGTACGAACAAACTTTTTATGATTGGGAAGAGAATGGATTTCTTGACTATTTCAGCATTTGCGAATAAAGCAGAAGAACTGAAATACAACAACTGAATTAACTACACGCCATCTGAAAACGATAACAAAACATAAATGCCGCGGAGTGATCATTTGAAAACAAAAAAGTTCGCATTAACGCTCAATGCTTCCATCTCGTAAAATTTAATCCTTCTCAGTTAACATACTACAATTAACACGAAATGTTCCAAAATGAGTTTTACCTTCAAATTATGTCGAGAAAATTATACTGGCGAACAAGTTAAATATTGAATGAACAGCTCGCTAAGTACACGTTTGGAAGTGAGCGACAATTTCTGCACTCACCTTCCTTTGACGACAGTGAATGTTGATGGTCACCCATCGCCGCCAGTGGAATGGGGCGAATGATGTGTGGTCACAGACGAAAGGTGCACTGATTTGTAATTAGTTTCTGAAATAATTAGTTTACTTTGGCAATTACGCATTCTCGAGAGATACTTATCTTAATAAGCAACGGAGTATTGGGATACTTCGACCATCTGCTGATCTGACAGCTTGATCACCTTCAGCTGAGTGCAATAGATAAGAATGCTCTCAGAGGGTATATACTCAGTAAGAGAACGCTGCATCAATACACGTATCTCTGCAACACCTGAAATGGATGAGAGCTAATGTTGTGCTTGAAGATCAATGACTGCAATGTGCATTTGTCATCCAGGTCTAGTGAATGCATGTTCTCTCGAGAAATAGATGTTGTGAACAGCTGATGTTGAAATTGAACGACTCCTTCTTGATATTTCATAGAGGATTCTATTACGTCTTCTAGTATCATGATGGTGCGGATTGCTCAGTCGGTAGCGCGCCAAGCTCGGAGTCTGCAGTTCTTAGGTTCGAGATTTAACTGTGCCAGCGTCGAGATTTATCTCCCTTAAATCCCCATCCTACCCTCGGTGAGAAAGAAGACACTGGTTGTTGAAAGAAGATGGTTTTAGAAAAGACGCCGTCCGTCGGATGGGAGATAAAGCCGTTTCCCCGTGTGAAGGACAGCCATACTTTGTGTACGTTAAAGAACGCGCTGGATGGCCTTGACGGGAGGCTTACATCTGTCTCCTAACAGCTGCCAGTG
The DNA here is from genome assembly GCA_038380435.1 of Ryuthela nishihirai. NCBI lineage: Eukaryota > Metazoa > Arthropoda > Arachnida > Araneae > Heptathelidae > Ryuthela > Ryuthela nishihirai. The sequence continues at coordinate 14,870,525 of JAWZYU010000004.1, forward strand.
GATCCCCTTCCCCCAACCTCCTCTGAACCTTCAAGGTCTTTGTGACTTGGTCATTTAGTGTACACAAAAAAATGTTGATTCACCTTAGGATGAATTGCAGGATTTACATAGAACGGGACTGAATTCAATAGATTTTTTTTTTTTGCCAATGGTTATGAAGGTGAATAAATAGTAAATAGGCTTAAAGCTAACAACGCTCCAGGTGGCGAAAATATAACTTTTTTTTATTGCGAAAGATTTTTTGTTATACATCTGATATATTAGCAAAAATTATTAACTTATTTTATAACCAGTGGAATTTTTCTTCGCCCTTTAAAAATTCTTGGGTGATTCCAATTTATAAATTTGGAAACAAAATAGAAGTAATATTAATGCTATGTTAATAAGATCAGTATTAATGAAAAACGTGGAATCATTTTGATATTTCTTCTTTTTTTTAATAGTTTTTTTTCATCGTTATAGCTTTGATAATTAGTCAGCATCTTAATATCAAAAGATTGCTAAGAGAAAGGATAGTGTAAATTCTTTGCCTTATCAAACCTTTTAATTTTCAGATACGGGAAATATTGTTCCTCAACGTTTGGAAACTGGATTCCACTTAAATGTATGCATTTTATGTTCCTTTAGAAATTATTCAGAGCTCAAATTTAAACTTACCATTGCACCTCTGTAGTAAGCAGTTGTCAAAGTTCGGAACCGTTCTTGTCCTGCTGTATCCCTGCAAAGAAATAATAAATAAATCTAGAAATACAGGATTAAATAGTCTCTTACATAATAGTTTCTATCATTTATGTTTAATTTAATCAATTTCTGCCACTGATTAAAGGTATTACAGGGTGAGTCAGAATAATGGAACAAAATGTAATACACTCCCACAGAAGAAAATAAAGGCATATTGCACATATGTCAACATATTTTTTTCGTGTTTGCAGATAATGAATGGCGGCAGACTCATTCCTCTCATTAATCGTAGCAGTGAATACCCACAGATGCAATACGAAATAATTAATGCTATGTATTGATGTAAAAAATGGTAAAATATATGCAGTTATAATTTAATTATTTCAAAATAATGAAATATGATTTACTGAAATAATGATGATGATGGAACTAATCTTGGTTTAATGATAGATGAATGAATATTTCAGTGAGTGAGCCCAAAAAGAGAGAAATTCCACGCTGTCCTAATTTATCGAACAAAAAAAAACATTGCTTTTATATCAGAGCAAAGCAGTATTTTAATATTGGCAGAAACTGTTCAATGTCACAAAATATGGTGTGTAATACTACTCAGATTGTACCAAGTATTGGACCAATTGCTTCGTCATAATCGGATGAAGATTAGAAACTTTCTTATGTGTAGGTTGAACTGGTGTACTCTATCCAATGTCTTTTCCAGGAACTGAATGCTTGTTGAATTACTGGGTGTCAATTTTGAGATACTAGTACTGATGGGAATAATATATGGATCAACTGGAAATATTAACCTTCGTCCACAATTTGATATGCTTGGTTTGCCAGTGTAAAAGAAAATGACATGAGAATTTATTTCGATATTTGTTTGACTGATGAAGCAAAATTTGAAATCATTCTGTGGTAGACATTGTAAAGTTGCATAAGTAGCAGTAGGGCATTTTTCGTTGAAATGTTTGTTGCAAAAGCGCGGTAGATACTTTCTTTAATTTCCTTTGGTTACAAACTATATTGATTTCCAAAAACATAAATAAAACTCGAAACATGGCATGTGTCTTCGACTTATTAAGTGACTGGGGATATCAAGAAATTCATATGGCAGCACTCATTAACAACTACCACAATAATACTATGTTGTGGTGGTTGCCGAAGCTCCTGTATAGATTGCGAAGGTGTTGGAAGATACCAACACGTATCCCAGAAACATCCCACGCATGCTTCGTTTCGATCATTAAGATCGGGAGATAGGGTTAACCATTTTTTACGTATGATGATGTTCAGCTTCAGATAGTGGTCAACATACTTGGTTGTGATCCATAGAAACTCATAGTACTTGTACTTGTCAAAACCATCAGACTATAAGTGTCTCTTTCAATAATGTTATAGAGGGGTGAGTCACTCTAGACGAGTACATTCTTGAAACACTCTGTGAAGCATATCTGGACTCATCCGGAAAAGAACACATCTCGATTGGCCTTGAGTCCAGAAAACAATCTGTGCAACCAATCCAGGCTCTCTTTCCTATAATACGGGGTAAGAGAAATGATGCTTTCCGTCAAGGTCGTCCGGAATGTTCTTTAAAGTGCCTAGGGTATGGTTCTTCTGAACACGGAGCCACGGCTTAACGTCCCAGTGAAGATTAAAATCCCCAAGCCCGTTGTTTTCCCCTTTTTCACTGAGGACAGAGTAGGGGTTAGCAGAGATAGAAAAATCCAAATCTCCTTTGGGATTCGAACCTGGAAGGTGCATATTAAATATGTACACGAGGGGGTCCAGGGGTTCGGACCCTCCACCCCATCGCACACCTCTGAAATCCCGTCGTCTTGTACGAACTCTCGAATTTGTCTACTTATTTGAAATCCGAAATAGGAGTGTTTTTGTATAATCTTATTTTAGCTTCTTGTTATATGGCTGACACTAAAAATAGATTTTAAAAATAAAAACTGTAAAATGCTATCCCATATGTTATCATATTAACCATTCTTGTCCGATGGAGTATATTTTTAAAAAAAATATAAATAAATACCCCCCCAAGCAGCTGCTTGCCACAGAGGTCTGACAGGAGCCTGTCAGTTTACATGCCATAGTAGAAGCTCTGTGAGGATAGCAGGCCCTCAGCAGAAAAACGACACAAACAGCCATGCCTTACCGGTGGTTCGAACCCAGGTTCCTTAGATCAGTAGCCAAGCGCGCTAACCACTCGGCCATGGGACGGCTGGAGTATATTGGTAATTGGGAAATCCTACTAATGTATTGTTCTCTGACTCTCCCGAAACACCTGGTGAAGATTACGAGCCTGGAGCACAATCGAGTCAACCCTCGTCCCTGTATAACATGGAAAAGCGATAGAGCAAATCTCGACTCTCAACCACAAACCCAGGTGAGGTCGAGCAAACTTAGCTAGACCGAGCCATTTTTGCCCTGTTATCTCCCTCCCCTCACTTGATTGGTTTGCAACTGCACTCATTTAAATAACCTGACTGTCGACACACAGCCAACTATTTGCATGGAGCTCAGACAAATACTTCCTGATGAGGCATTTTTCATGTCGAACAGTGGAATTCAGTGAAGATGCTCAGTCTTGTCAAACTCTGTATACAATTTTGTAACTCAGTGTTCCTTTTTCTGTTTAATTTGAACTGTATTATAATAACTAAATCTTTGTAATGCAAAATAAAATGGAAATAAAATTAAAAATAAATAAGCACTCCCCTCTCCCGTGATTGATGAGTGACTACTGTATTCCTTCGGGGCGGGGGTGGCTCAGTCGGTAGCGCGCCAGGCTCGTAATCTGCAGTTCCCAGGTTCGAGTCCCAGCTGGGTCAGCGTTGAGATTTATCTCCGCAAAATTCCCCGCCCTGCCCACGGTCAGTAGGGGACACCGCTGGGCTTGGAAAGACCGCCGTCCGTCGGATGGGACGTTAAGCTGTGGCCCCATGTGTGCGAGAGAGACATACCCTGTGCACGTTAAAAAACACGCTGGATGGCCTTGACGGGAGTTTCAGTGGGAGTCAGATCCTCCCACTGGAACATCTGTCTCCCAACAGCTGTTCCAGTGGGTCCCCTCCCCCAACCTTCTCTGAACCTTAGGGGTCCATGTGACCTGGCCATTTAGCCCATGGTGTGCAAAAAAGTGCCGCTCAGAGGTAAAACAATCCACAACCCAACTGTATTCCTTCGCTAGCCCTGCCGTCCCTTGGCGACCAACTTACAAGGTGGACGACGGACTTAGAAAAATTCGTTGAAAATATGAAGTTTCTTTGTCTGCTACAGAACACGCTTACTTGATGGAAGCCGTTAATCTGTGTTCCTCATAATAATCAGATAATTCAGCGTATCACAAACCTTATGCGGCTCTGAGCTCTTGGGGTCCTCGTAACAAGGCCACTTAATTTATCGTATGCACAAAGGTGAAGCTCAGAGGTAAAATAACCTAAACCAACTTTCATAAGTAACCTGATGTTTGGAGATAATATCGGTTGAAATGTTAGCAAATACGTTAAAAAGATTGCAAAGAAAAGACTTTCCATTCGAACCATACATTCAAGCGGCTAATTTTACCTCTCCATTAACTGATTTGTTTGGAATGGATTCATATTTCCCCATTCATTACATTAACCATTCTGTTAACTAGAAGCGGACTGTGAACATACACCAGTGGAGAAATGAGTGTTCTTTAGACATCGCAACTGTACTTACTATTCCTTTTAGCAAGAAAGGACTGATGTGTGTATAAAGAAATAGAGGAAAAACAAAACCACGTACACTAGGGGGTCACTTTAACGAAAATAGTTCCATGTTAATAGGGAATCAGATTCAGGGGTCAGAAACTTCTTAATAATTTTTTATGGAAAACTGCCTGAAAATAAATATTGCACTGAAATAAATGTAAATCTAGACTTTTCAATATATTCAATACTTGTTCAGTTGGGTTGGGTTGTTTTACCTCTGAGCGGCACTTTTTTGCACACCATGGGCTAAATGGCCAGGTCACATGGACCCCGAAGGCTCAGAGAAGGTTGGGAGAGGGGACCCACTGGAACAGCTGTTGGGAGACAGATGGTAGCCTCCCGTCAAGGCCATCCAGCGTGTTCTTTAACGTGCACAGGGTATGACTCTCCCGCACACGGGGCCACGGCTTAACGTCCCATCCGACGGACGGCGGCCTTTCCAAGCCCATCGGTGTCCCCTACTGACCGTGGGCAGGGCGGGGAATTTAGCGGAGATGAATCTCAACGCTGACCCAGCTGGGACTCGAACCTAGGAACTACAAATTACGAGCCTGGCGCGCTATCGACTGAGCCACCCCCGCCCCTACTTGTTCAGTATTTAAAGAGGTTCGTAAACTGGAATATTTCATAACAACTCAGCTCTTTCTCAAAATATGAAAACTGGCGAAACTTGAAACAATCGTTACAGAAATTGTTAAAACATTATGGATTTCAATCAAGTTCAGTATAACGTTATTGCTTTCATTTTAGTTTGCTTGAATTAACTTTTCAGACAATTATTGTAACTAATTTAATATACCAGCTTTCGTAATCGTCTAAATATTGAATATTGTTGAAAATCGAGATTCAGATAGATTCGTTTGAGATCTGTAATTTACTTTGAGTACGAGAGTGAGTTGAGATTATTTAAGGGGGCTATTGAGCTTCGAATCTAACTCTTTATTGCCATCACAAAAATTGTTTCAAGTGTTCCACCGAGGATATTCATAGATTTTCTGTTTATGTTAACAAATAGAGAAAACTAGGTAAACATTTCGAAACAACAAATATATGCGAAAAAAATTGCAGTTTTACTGCTAATTTTTCATATTAAAAGTATCATTATTTTTACTTCAAACATCATATGGCATGAAGACATCACAAATACAAATGAATAAATAAATAAAAACTGCTTTCAGGGAAAAAATTATCTGTAAGAAAATTACAGGCTGTACTGTAGAATGCGCGTAATTACAGAAAAAATGAATTACTACAGTTAGTGACATTATTCGGAAATTCTCAGTTCCCACAACACTTTTACATACTGTGCGTATGCTGTTAAATACACTGCATGACATTGAAATTGCCATACCCAGAAGGAGTGAGGGGATAGGGGTGAAATGTAGCGCACACATAGCAACACATATTGGCATACCATGATTTCATTTGCAGCCACTAAAAGCAGTTAGAAGATGAGATAATACAGCACAATGTGACTGCCTCATTAGGTGGTTGCACCGTCGTGAACAGCAAAATACAGGCAGCAATACAGCAAGGCATGGAGTCATACAGTAGACGGATACGGTCTTGAGGAATTGCACACCAAGCAGTGTTGACTTGCTCCTATAATTCATCGCGATTCCGCGTTGGCAGATGAGAGGATTGCACACGTCGTCCAATGTGATCCCACATATTTTCTATTGGGGATAAAATCTAGAGATCGTGCTAGCCATGGCAATACTTGAACTTGTTGGAAACATTGTCTGGAGACCATAGCAGTGTGTACGCAGGAGTTGTCATGCTGGAAAATGGGCTGCTGCATGCCTCCAGGAACGGTAACAAAACGGGCTGCAGAACCGCGCTAACGTGTCGAGCAGCCGTCAGTGTTCCCGTGATGCGGACAAGAGATGTCCTGTTGCACCCCATACCATTATGCCTGGCTGAGGGGCGGTGGGCTGGTCATGAACAAAAGCTGCATCCGTCCTCTCACCAGGTTGTTGTCATACACAGACCCATCGATCATCAGCACCAGACAGAAACGGGATTCATTACTAAACACAACAGTGACACGGGAAGAAATTTTTTAAAAAGTATATTAATTAACAGTTTTTTACAATTTGCAAATAGTTATAACGTTTCAATATGAGCAAATGTGGGCTGAAAATTTAATTTCCATTTTTAGCTTAGCTCCAGATTCACATTATAATAAAAAAGAACCTATTTCAGATATTACGTAGCCCTTAATTTGGTTCCACCTTCACCTATCATGGGAGTATCTTATACTTTTGCGATTGCACTGTAGTTCTTTAGCGCAAAAAAACTTTAAAGAAATGGCAAGTAGTCTTCCAATCGTTATTCACTTGGAAAATAAATAAATTTTGATTTGGGCTCAAACCCTTTAAGCTAAGAAGCTCAACATTTTTCTCAACAACAAGCAAACTTTTCACCATTATAAGAGAAAAAAAGGTATCCAGCGAAAAGTTATCCTGGCATGATCTAGGTCGCTTGTGACAGAGGAGAGAATTAGGACTTAGGGTGACTCGCGAAGTACATGGGAAGCGACGAGACGTGGCGGGAAATGCGGGGAAAGATGATGCTTCTGCCAGTAGGAAACGACTGGTTTGTCCCTTATCCAAAGGACGACCTGTCGGACCTCGTAGAGGCTTTTATTCGTCAGCGAGCCACCGCCGTTGTTTGGGAGCTACACGGGAGAGCGGTCCCTTACTGCTCCCGGTAAAAGATTACCGACCAGGAAATAGGAATAAACAGCGTGAAGTGAAATATCATGTTTGCAGACTGTAAGAAGTAAAGAAAACTCAACATCAGCTCTTTCGTAAAGAGACATCTGGGATATCTCAGATTAGGCCAGCATAAACTCTGAACTACCTTCTACCCCATTATTGTTGATGTGCAAATTAATGTTTGTTCTCGGCTTTGAGAGAAGAGTTTTGCGTTAACTTCACATCAGTTTGTCTCTGTGGAGTGATGGGGGCTTTTATCGTGCACTCGTAAACCTTTTCGACAGTCACTGTGGGATTATTCTAAAGATTTAATTTTCGGAAAAGAGAAAGGAATCGAGTTTTATTATGCTGAGGGGAAAACGAACAATTCTGTCGTTTACTGAAGACAATAGAATTTAGCATTTATAAAAAAAAATACTAAAATATACTTAATAGCTGAAATAGCGTCAATTTAAGGTGTATGATTTTAAATCTTTGCTTTTGTATGAACTGGATAGTTAGGAAAAAAATATCGTGTTCATTTGAATATAAAGCGGCTTTCATTGAAAACGAACATCCCACATTCACCACTGACAGGCCCTGATCTAGAAAAAAAAAAGGTGAGCAAGGAACATAATCGAGCCGCGAAAATGGGAAACTGGATTTCCAGTGTGAAGAATATTTCCCCAGTCGTATTACAGGTCTTCAAAAGATTTCTTGAAAAATGCATGAAATGTAAATATGTTTTATAAATTTTTTGCATCTATTACTCTTAGTAGCATTCTGAAGAGGGGAGGGGGCATGGCTCCTTTGCCCCCCCCAGAGATGATATATTATTCTTCTCGTTTCAGATGTCTGTACTGGTGAGGAACTGGTTGACTTTAGACTTTATTAAAAGAAAATTATCATGATTGAGGTATATGCACTGCTCTACCAAAATATTAGAGAATTTCTATGCTAATGGGAATCAAACTTCAAAGTTCTATAACTTCTAAAATATGTACTAATGGAAAAATGTGACTGAGGACTTATTAAAGATCATAATCAAATATATTTAAATCTCGACTTTTTAATAACATTCTTTCAGTATTTAAAGAGTTTGGGAAGCTGGAACATTCAGCAAGAGATTGTCTTGTTTCAGGAAAATCAGAATTCTCTAATACTGAAATAATCATTAAGCAAAATTCTAGAATGCATATTTATTTTATTAAATGGCTTGAAACAATACTTATTATTTAAGTTTTAATTAATTTCTAGGGTAAATTATTTTGACGAATTACAACATTGCGAAATATTCCAGCTACCATAACTCTTCAAATACTGAACAAATATAATGTTGGAAATCGAGATTTACACATATTTGATTACGATCTTCAGTTTTCCTTCTGTCACATTTTTGCCATTAAATGCATACATTGAAAGTTAGATAGCTTCGAAGTTAGATTCCCATTGACAGAACATGGAAAGTCTATAATATTTTGATTGTTAGGGTTTTTTTTTTAATATTCTCTTAGAAATAAAACAATCTGGGAACCAAACATCAACGTGATCGATGCAACTTTTTGACAATTATTACGTAACAAACTAACAAACGATCCTCTCCTCTCAAAAAAATCCGCAAAATTCTCCACCCTGCCCACGGTCAGTAGGGGACACCGATGGGCTTGGAAAGGCCGTCGTCAGTCGGATGGGACGTTAAGCCGTGGCCCCGTGTGCGGGAGAGCCATACCCTGTGCACGTTAAAGAACACGCTGGATGGCCTTGACGGGGGGCTACCATCTGTCTCCCAACAGCTGTTCCAGTGGGTCCCTTCCCCCAACCTTCTCTGAGTCTTCGGGGTCCATGTGACTTGGCCATTTAGCCCATGGTGTGCAAAAAAGTGTCGCTCAGAGGTAAAACAACCCAACCCAACCCTCTCAAAAAAAAAGTTGAATGGAATGAGAGATTTTACTTCTTTAGGTTCAAATCGTTTTACTTCATTTCATTGATTCTTATTACGTATGCAGTATTAATTAATTTGCAATATAGCATATGCTAAGGTGTTTTGGTACGACTGGAAGCGACTCAACATGTGAGTGGTCGGTCAAGATGTGAAAAATAGGGAAGAAAGGAAAATGGCATGAGGCAAAGAAGCACAACATGGTGGATTTCATACATATGCATACACCACATACATATATGATAATACAGATTATGATATTAATAATGCAAACCAAAAAATGTAAGTCAGATATTTGTAATAAAATATTTCGGTGCGGGAATTATTTTCTTGGCGTATTGATAGTAGAGAATCGGTGTAAATATTACATCAATATATTACACCAAGTAAGGCACGAATTCCAGTACTCTTTAAACCTATTCCCCAAAAATACGGCTCAATCGGTAGGCGTGCAATCTGCAAGTCCAGGGTTCGGGTTCCAAATGTGCCATTGCTGAGATTTCTCTCCCCTAAGCCACCACCTTGCCCTGGTGAGGAAGGCGCTAACTATGAGCTCGGAAAGACTGATGTCCGTCCTGTGGGATGCTAACCTGTGTGCAGGAGAGGCCCATCCTGTGCACGTTAAAATTCCCCGCCCTGCCCACGGTCAGTAGGGGACACCGATGGGCTTGAAAAGGCCGCCGCCCGTCGGATGGGACGTTAAGCCGTGGCCCGTGTGTGGAAGAGACATACCCTGTGCACGTTAAAGAACACGCTGGATGGACTTGACGGGAGGCTACCATCTGTCTCCCAACAGCTGTTCCAGTGGGTCCCCTCCCCCAACCTTCTCTGAGCCTTCGGGGTCCTTGTGACCTGGCCATTTAGCCCATGGTGTGCAAAAAAGTGCCGCTCAGAGGTAAAACAACCCAACCAACCTGGGCACGTTAAAGAACATGCTGGATGGCATTGACAGGAGGCTTCCATCTGTGTCTTATTAGCTGTCCAGTGGATCCCCTTCCCACAACCTTCTCTGAGTCCTTGGGGTCCTTGTGACCTGACCATTTAATCTTATTGTGGGCAAAAAAGTGCCACTCAGAGGTAAAACAACCCAAAAATACTTTCTAGAAATGAATGCATTATTTTATTAAGCACGTAACGTTTGAATAATGAAAATTAAAGTTATTTTTCTCCTTCAATCAAATATTATTATTAAAAAAATACATTTTACAGCAGAATGTCGGTGTAATGAACGTCGGAGTAACGAAATATTCAATAAAAGGAATCAATATACGTTTCCAACCACACTACTGTATATTATTACGTTAAAGTTCTAATGAAATTTGGAAAAACCTTACCGATACGACCTGCATTTCGATCTTTACTCAGTAAGAGTTTTTCGCATCTCAGCATCTCGCATCTCGTTATAATTCTTTTGTATTATGTAACTTTCGTTACGTTAATTTTCATTACGCATCAGTGTAATGAAATTTCATTGTAAATATTTAAATTTGGTCGCCAGCCCGACTACGTTATGTTGACATTTCAATGTAGCATTTCTGGAAATTCCAGCAATTATTCTCGCTAAAGAGTAAAACATATGATTTTTCCCTTCTATTCTAGTTGTCATTTAGAAAACCTCTTGTGGAAAAAAAGGGCGCTGTGGCTCAATTGGTAGCACGCCAGACTGTAATTTACAGTTGGACTTGTAATTACTATTGAGCGGCACTTTTTTGCACACCATGGGCTAAATGGCCAGGTCACATGGACCCCGAAGGCTCAGAGAAGGTTGGGGGAGGGGACCCACTGGAACAGCTGTTGGGAGACAGATGGTAGCCTCCCGTCAAGGCCATCCAGCGTGTTCTTTAACGTGCACATTGTATGGCTCTCCCGCACACGGGGCCACGGCTTAACGTCCCATCCGACGGACGGCGGCCTTTCCAAGCCCATCGGTGTCCCCTACTGACCGTGGGCAGGGCGGGGAATTTTGCGGAGATAAATCTCAACACTGACCCAGCTGGGACTCGAACCTGGGAACTACAGATTACGAGCCTGGCGCGCTACCGACTGAGCCACCCCCTCCCCAGTGTAATTTACAGTTCCCAGGTTCAGATCCCAAATGTGCTTCGGTCAGATTTATCTCCACCAACCCGCACTGTGCCCTCGATGAGAAAGGGGACACCGAAGGACTTGAAAAAGCCACCGTCCGTCGGATGGGACGTTAAACCGTGGTCAGCGTGCAGGAGTCCTATGTTAGTGTTCCGAAGTCCCTGTGCACATTAAAAACACGCTGGATGAGTTTGACAGAAGACTTCCATCTGTTTCCTAGCAGCTTCCCAGTGGGTCGTCTTCCCCCAATCTTCACCGAGCCCTTGGAGTCATTGTCACATGACCATTTAGCCCATTGTATCTAAAACAAAGTCCCGCTTAGAGGTAAAGTAATCCAACTTAGAAAAAACAGTATTTTAACCACCCCACCTTTTTTTTCTCGTTTCTCTGCCTTTCTGTTATTAAAATTTTCCAAACGCAATATATTCGCGAATGAAGAGTGTGCTGTCCTGCAGGTGGAATTTTACATCCCAGTTGTCGAGAAATCTGCTGAAAAGCGCTTGAAAGATTGCCTTAATTTGCAATTCAACCGTATTTGTGGAAAAAACGAAACATCTTAAATGGTAAATGAATTCTATACATATTTTTTCATTTTCTCTTTCATTCAACTATGAGGAAAAAACATTATTCATTCATCTCACTCGAATAAAAACGAAAAATCACTCTTGCTGCATTTTCTTGTTCCTTCCGAAGAAATCTGTGAATATTTGGGATTGATCGTTCAGAATGTGAGAAATTGTTCCTGTTCGAAGTGAAAATCCAATTTCTGTATGCACATCGGAGTTGAATTCAATTTCATCGTCAGATCTATTTGATATTCTGTATCGATCAATATTCGGTGGAAACATATTTGAGAAAGAAAAAAAATGTTTTCTTTGCACTTGTTTCAACTCATCTTTTTATGCAAATAAATACGTTCTGTACTTTAAATTTATGACCCATCGAACGTCGCTCAATAACTTGAAATCAGAAAGGAAAAAAGAAATGCCGAAAAAGTTCAAAGAGCTCATTACTGCACAGTTTTCCTTAAAACAGGAACTGCTATGGAATATAATGGTTGAATAAACGACAGACTGGAGAAATACCAGCATTTTGCTTTCTGCGTGTCATCCCAAGTTTTCTACTGTGGAAAGCGTTTCCTTGCGGGTTGGAATATTTCTCATCTGTCTCATAGTAAAGCCATCTGGTGTGGTTATCCATACATGCACACACATATGGATGGAAACAGTCTTCTTTCGTTTCGTTGACAGAAACTTCAATATGTCAATTGCGGAGTTTTCAGATGGTGTTACAATGCCAAGAAGTGAGCAAAATCCAATAGCCATTGCGCTCTGGGAGTTAAAAACTCAGCGCAAGTCTCTAAAGCGATGATTTTAAGGAGACATTCTTGTGAATCGTAGGTGGATAGCATACTGAATCGAGAAAGACCTGCCACTCTAACTGTAGTTGTTGCTATCAGAAGAAAATATGGGAATAGGAATTTCAACTACAAAAGAAGCCTAAGTTTCAAAAATGACTATCACTACATGTGAAAAACTTTATTTCATATCAAATTTCAGTTGCTATTAGTTGCAATAAATTTATAGTGAAATTCTATTCTTTCTTCTTTATTTTTTTCTGATGAACATGGATATAATTTGACTGTAACAACTTTCCAGGAAGCTGTCCTCACAAAATACAAATTGTATATCCAACACAAAAAAAGTAGTTTTAAAAAGAATAAAATTTTATTCCATACAGAATATTATTTTAACTTTTCCTATTCGGTGGAATATTTTAGTAATTGGGAAACCCTACTCTCAAAAACTCTATTCTCGTACCATCTCCAAAACTGAATTTTCGTACCCTCCCGAAGCTCAGTCCTTGTACCTTCTCGAAACTGAATTCTCGTATCCTTTATAATAGTGGTTCTCAAACTTTTATGCTTCACGTATCCCCTGGAAATGTGTACGTAACTGGCGTATCCCTTGTATAGATAGATAAAACTATAGTTAGAGTATAACAATGGAAATAAAATAAAACATATTTATTGTTACTAGATCTAGCGACTTATGAGTTCTCACGGCGTGCCCCAAAACATTTACCGCGTACCGCACATTGAGTGGTTTTGGGTTGTTTTACCTCTGAGCGGCACTTTTTTGCACACCATGGGCTAAATGGCCAGGTCACAAGGACCCCGAAGGCTCAGAGAAGGTTGGGGAAGGGGACCCACTGGAACAGCTGTTGGGAGACAGATGGTAGCCTCCCGTCAAGGCCATCCAGCGTGTTCTTTAACGTGCACAGGATATGGCTCTCCCGTACACGGAGCCACGGCTTAACGTCCCATCCGACGGACGGTGGCCTTTCCAAGCCCATCGGTGTCCCCTACTGACCGTGGGCAGGGCGGGGAATTTTGCGGAAATAAATCTCAACGCTGACTTAGCTGGGACTCGAACCTGGGAACTACAGATTACGAGCCTGGCGCGCTATCGACTGAGCCACCCCCGCCCCACCGCACATTGAGAACTCCTACTCTAGAAAATCGATAATCTTACCCTCCTGAAACTGAATTCTCGTACCATCGCGAAACTCAGTTCTCGAACCCACCTGAAACTCAGTCCTCGTACCCTCTCGAAACTGAATTCTCGTATCATCTAGAAAATTTATTTTCTTACGCTCCTAAAACTCAATTCTCGTACCCTCTCGAAACTCAGTTCCGGTACCCTCTCGAAATCGAATTCTCGTATCCTCTAGAAATTTAATTCTCTTACCCTCCGGAAACTCCATTCTCGTACCCTTCCAAAATTAAGTTCTCGTACCCTCTCGAAACTGAATTCTGGTATCCTTCCAAAACTCAGTTCTTGTACCCTCTCGAAACTCAGTTATCCTACCCTCTAGTACCCTCTCGAAACTGAATTCTCGTATCATCTAGAAGATTATTTTCTTACCCTCCGGAAACTCAATTCTCGTACCCTTCCAAAATTAAGCTCTCGTACCCTCTCGAAACTGAATTCTCGTATCGTCTAGAAGATTATTTTCTTACCCTCTCGAAACTCAATTCTCGTACCCTTCCGAAATTCAGTTCTCGTACCCTCTCTGAAACCCAGTTCTCGTACCCTGTCACACAGTCTCTAAACTGAATTCTCGTATCCTCTAGAAACTCAATTCTCGTACCCTCCCAAAACCCTGTTTTTGTATCCTCTCGAAACTGAAATCTTGTGTCGTCTACAAAGTTAATTTTCTTACCCTCCCGGAACTGAATTTTTGTATCCTCTAGAAACTCAATTCTAGTACCCATCCAAAATTGAATTCTTGTACCTTTTCCGAAACTCAATTCTCAAACCCACCTGAACCCCCTTGAAATTCAGTTCTTGTACCCTCCCATACCCTCTAGAAACTTAATTCTCGCACCATCCCGAAACTCAGTTCTCTTACCCTCTTCGAAACTCGATTCTCTTACCTTCTCCGAAACTCAATTCTCGTACCCTCCCAAAACCCGTTCTCGTACCCTCTCGAAACTCAGTTCTCGTACACTCTCCAAAAATCAGTTCTTGTACCCTCCCGAAACTTAGTTATCGTACCCTCTCGAAACTCAATTACTCGTACCCTCTCGAAACTGAATTCTGGTATCCTCTGGAAACTTAATTCTCTTACACTCCCGAAACTGAATTCTGGTATCCTCTAGAAACTTAATTCTCTTACACTCCCGAAACTCAATTATCTTACCCACCCAAAACTCAATTCTCGTACCCTCTCGAAACTCAGTTTTCGTATTCTCTCGAAACTGAATTCTCGTACTCTCCCGAAACTGAATTTTCAAACCCTTACAAAACTGAATTCTTGTACCCTCTCTGAAACTCAAATGTCGTACGCTCTCTGAAACTCAATTTTTGAACCCTCTCGAAACTCAATTCTCGTACCCTCTTGAAACTCAGTTCTCGTACCATTTTCTACCCTCTCCGTAACTGAATTCTCTTACCCTCCAGAAATTCAATTCTGGTACTCTCTCAAAACTCAGTTTTCTTACCCTCTTGAAACTCGGTTCTCGTACCCTCTACAAACTTAATTCTCGTATCCTTCCGAAACTCAATTCTCGAATCCTTCCAAAACTAAATTGTCGTACCTCCCGAAACTCAATTTCCACCTTCGCTAGATTTTTGGGCACCTGCCTGTAATCGAATGTATGAAAATGCATGAATGAAGATTTTATTTATTTTGTGAACTGTTCAAATCACAGTGATATATTCATGTAAAATTTCCTGATTCATTAGTTGTGGTTGCAATTCAAATGCAGAAAACGCGATTATTTCGATCAGTTTATCCAGGGTGCTGACAGTATTTTTCGAAATGGACGTACCGAAAGAGAGTTAATTACAGTTAATCAGTAATTCATATTATTATTATATTTAATGAGTGAGAGATGATCAAGAGATTCGTTGAATTTCAAAGGGAAATTTGCTAATACATGCATTCAGTGATCACTTTATTAGTCACAGTTCCATGTTGTTCAATAGTAACTAAGACATAAACTTCTTCGATGACCTCTTTTAGGAAAAAATAAATAAAATGAAATAATTACCTCCTCGAGCAGCTGCTTGCCACAGAGATCTGACAGGAGCCTGTCAGTTTAATACGCCATAGTAGAAGGATCTGTGAGAATGGAGGGTCCACAGCAGTTTTTTTGCCAACTGCACGCGGTGTTCCCAGGTGGTCACAACTGTGACTAAGTGCAATTTTGAGATATCAATCAAATGCCTTTCAATCTCTATTTTCAACATTATTCGTTCACTATTTAGGGAGTCACGGATGTTGGAATATTTAACTGCAACAATACCAGTTTAAATAATTGTTCCGAAAAGTTAATCAAGACAAGTTAAAACGAAACAGTAACCGTTACAATGAACTTTACTAACACGTGAAAGAGTAGTTTCATCAGTTCGCGTAATAATTATACTAATTTTGCCAATTTTGTTTGGTATTTTTTCAGAACGAACTAACTTGCTAAATGTGTTCAGCATTCATAAATCTTTAAATATCCAATGCATATTGTTTAAATTTGTGATTTAAATAGATTTGATTGAGATGTTTAAATTATCTTCACTCATAGTTTTTGATAAAAAACATATTTAAAGATGTCACTGAGTAATGTATATGATTTACAATTGACAAAACATGAATCTCGACACCTGAGTGTTAAGTGGCCCCTTACTAATCAAGTGCCCGCTGAGTGTTGAGTGGCCCCTGACTAATCGAGTGCCCGCTGAGTGTTGAGTGGCCCCTGACTAATCGAGTGCCCGCTGAGCGTTGAGCAGCCCCTGACTAATCGAGTGTCCGCTGAGCGTTAAGTGTCCCCTGACTAATCGAGTGCCCGCTGAGTGTTGAACAGCCCCTGACTAATCGAGTGTCCGCTGAGTGTTAAGTGGCCCCTGACTAATCGAGTGCCCGCTGAGTGTATACGACATGTGTGTGTGCATTTCATTTTCTTCGAATTTCACCAAGAAATATCATTAAATATCTTTAACGCTGCAGAAGAGATTATTTTACGTGGGAAAAGAAAATGTGAGATCCTAATCGCATTTATATCAGTACATTTGTATGTAAAATGGAATTCCCTTTAACATCGAATTTTCCAGACAAATGACTATAACCAGGCCTGGATCTAAGAAAAAACATCAGGAGGGGTGAAGAGACTACATTTTCAATGCAGTATAACATTTTCCCCTCTGTTTTGCAACTCTTTAAAAGTATTCTTGAAAAATGCGTGAGATATAAAGAAGCTTATTTTTTTTTCCTTCCCTACTACCATTATAAAAGGAGGAGAGCATGGCCTTTTTATCACTCCCCTTAGATTCGGCCCTGACTACGACATCAAGAGAAGGTTGTGTTGGCTAGTCACTAAATGGCCAGGTCACAAGGACCCCGAAGGCTCAGAGAAGGTTGGGGGAGGGAACACACTGAAACAGCTGTTGGGAGACAGATGGTAGCCTCCCGTCAAAGTCATCCAGCGTGTTCTTTAACGTGCAAAGGGTATGGCTCTCCCGCACACGGGGCCACGGCTTAACATCCAATCCGACAGACGGCAGCCTTTCCAACCCCATCGGTGTCTCCTAGTGACCGTGGGCAGGACGGAGAATTTTGTGGAGATAAATCTCAACGCTGACCCAACTAGGACTCGAACCAGGGCATCAAGAGAAGACTTACTCTCTCCTACTTTGTATTAAAATTTGGAGCTCTGATGTGCAGTTGGCCGCATTAAACAACATCATTAAAGGTGACAAAATGAATTTCTCGTTAGTTCATATCACCACTTAGAGAAAAACTTGCTGTCCGATATGAAACTGAGAGGCTCATCACCTGACATTTGAAGTACCGGGGTGATTCGGTCGCTAGCGCGCCACGCTCGTAATCTGTAGTAGTTCTCAGGTTCGAGTCCCACCTTACGCGTAGCGTTTCGATTTCTCTTTGCTTTACCCTCGATCAGAAGGAGACACTGATGAGTTTGGAAACGCCGTCTGTCGGATGGAACATTAAACCATGGTCCGTGTGTGGGAGAATCGTACCCTTTGCACATCAAAGACGTGATGAAAGGCTCCAATCCGGACTAGTGGGTCCCCTTCCCTCCACCTTCTCTGAGCCTTCAGGGTCCTTGCGACCTTGGTCATTTAGCCCACTGTATACAAAAAAAGTGCCGCTGAAAGGTAAAACAACGTAAACCTGATATTTGATCAGGTTGTTGCTTTTTGTTTGTGCATTTGTTCGCAATTCGAAACTTTCTTTTTGGAGATAGTCAATTAATTATACACTGCCTGGACAAATTATTATGAACACTACAAAGTCCTATAAAAGCCGTAAAGGCATGTGTGGAAAGCAAAGTTAAGTGTGACATGGGTAAAAAGGCTGATATGACCGACTTCGAAAGGAAGGTCGTTGTCCAACCACGATGGGCAGGAGCATCCTAATGGAGACGATGAAACTCAACAGAAAAATCACGGGCCACGATATCCCAAGTGTATGGAGAATGGCAACCGTCTCAAAAAAAAGTCCTTCAATGGTGGCAAATGCGGGAGGAAAAAGACTCTGACAAGCATCGACAGGCGTTTGTTGGCACGAACTGTAGGCAAAAGAGTGTTGATACAGTTCATCAGCTGAGAGAGATGATTGCTATCAATACTTCAAAACTCATTTCAACGAGAACTATGCGCAGAGAATTGAAAACTTTGAAATTTGAAAACTGTACCGTGATACATACAAAAGTATTAGGTAGCTGGGTGTTCATAATAATTTGGCCCAGCAGCGTACGTTGGACATTTGGAATCTTCGATATGTTATAGCGATAATGATGATAAATTTATTTTTATAATACCTGAAACAAAAATCGTTTTCGTTTCATCGCGATCATTAAAATCTTTAACTCCCGCCTGTTAACGACGATATCATCTCTTCGCTGGAATCGAAATCAAATGGACTCATTTTCAAGCTATCAGAATCTTTCGTTCGATAACGAAGCCAAAAATATTCTTCGTATACAGCACAGGCCGATGAAAAAATATCTCTGATGGTGACATTAACGATAGCGAGAAAAACCAGAAAAAAATAATAGTGTCCACTTATCAGTTAGTGTTAGAATCACATATAGTATGGGTTGTTGTTGTTTTACCTCTGAGCGGCACTTTTTTGCACACCATGGGCTAAATGGCCAGGTCACATGGACCCCGAAGACTCAGAGAAGGTTGGGGGAGGGGACCCACTGGAGCAGCTGTTGGGAGACAGATGGTAGGCTCCCGTCAAGGCCATCCAGCGTGTTCTTTAACGTGCACAGGGTATGGCTCTCCCGCACACGGGGCCACGGCTTAACGTCCCATCCGATGGACAGCGGCCTTTCCAAGCCCATCGGTGTCCCCCTATTGACCGTGGGCAGGGCGGGGAATTTTGCGGAGATAAATCTCAACGCTGACCCAGCTGGGACTCGAACCTGGGAACTACAGATTACGAGCCTGGAGCGCTACCGACTGAGCCAGCCCCGCCCCTCCCCTCCCCGCCCATATAGTAAAAACTCTTTTCCTTTATATCAAACATTAGGGAATTTCTGCCAATAGTTTTAAGTAACTCAAATATACATATACGCACTATATTGCCAAAAGTTAAGTGAACCTATTTATATGAAAAACGCGTATTAATCGCACTATCGAGCAGTCGTACCATGAGAAAATATTAAAGATTTGTAAGTGGGTCGCAGTTAAAGATCGCAGGTGTGATTTGGGACAATATGGTACTGATGATCAGAGTAGCAGGATAATATTAAAGCTCGTATGCGGGGCAACTTAAAAGATCACAGGTCTGCCATGGGACATAGTATTTTATTTGCACTTTTAAAAAAAGTTATGTTATTGAACAGGGTATAAGTCAGAGTGTAAATTACAAAACTGAGAATACAATTATCTAGTTTATTACCACATTTTGGTGCCGATAAAGTTCGAATAGATAAGGAATAGAGAAATCCGTGATAACGGGAAGAAAACGATTGCGAATCATTGCTTTTGGCCAAGGGTAGCCAGCCATTTTTCTGCAAAGTGCCATCTATTGTGATGGAAATTGTTTCGTGGCATCCCGGATGAATCGAATTGAGAAGCACAAAAAAAGGTAGGCGCAGAAAATGTGAGAGAAAATAAAGAAATTGAAGAGGAAAATATATTGTTTTCGCAAAAGAAATTGGAAAAAGAATGGAACGGGAGAGAAACATGAACTACTGTGTAAAATGTAATCTTGTATTGCTTTCTCTTTTTCATGTCTGACACCTTCATGTTTTTTTTTCTTCACCTCTGATCCGAGAAGAGACTAGATATTCAAAAAACGAAATTTTCTGCCACGTTTGAGAATATATTTGAGGAGCTCTGAGCTGCGGAAAAAGAAAATTGCGCGAAACTAGAAGAATGATCTTTATATCATCTTTCCTATCTTTGATTTCTCTTTCACTATTTCTCTGGCAAAATGCCACAGAAAAATCTTTCGCATTAAAAGGTCGCTTTTTAATATCAAGATTTGGATCGATTATAAAAGGAGCAAAGAATTCCATTCATTTCACTCGTGGAAGAAAACCAATCCACTCTCAGGGTAGGGGCGGGGGTGGCTCAGTCGGTAGCGCGCCAGGCTCGTAATCTGTAGTTCCCAGGTTCGAGTCCCAGCTGGGTCAGCGTTAAGATTTATCTCCGCAAAACTTCCCCGCCCTGCCCACGGTCAGTAGGGAACACCGATGGGCTTGGAAAGGCCGCCGTCCGTCGGATGGGACGTTAAGCCGTGGCCCCGTGTGTGGGAGAGCCATACCCTGTGCACGTTAAAGAACACGCTGGATGGCCTTGACGGGAGGCTACCATCTGTCTCCCAACAGCTGTTCCAGTGAGTCCCCTCCCCCAACCTTCTCTGAGCCTTTGGGGTCCATGTGACCTGGCCATTTAGCCCATGGTGTGCAAAAAAAGTGCCGCTCAGAGGTAAAACAACCCAACTCTCAGGGTATTTCTAATTGGTTTCGATTAGTGAGCATCTGCTGAATCGATGGCTGGGAATTTCTCAGGTCAATTTCGCTCGTTTGTAGATATTTCCGACTAATGGAACTTTGTCGTTTGGGAAAAACCACTTATCCTTTTCCCCCGTAGACTCTTATGGTAATCACCTGGGGTAAATGGTTATGAGCATGAAATGACATGTACAGTCGCTCAAAAAAGTATCCGAACACTACGGTTGATTACAGAATTCAGAAAAAATATCTGGCAACGATTTTTTTAGAAATTAGTGATCTGGCAACCTTCGTGTCACTTGATTACAGAATTCAGGAAAAATATCTGGAGCGTGTACAGCAACTGTACACGCTCCAGTTACTGTTCACAGCAAACTGGAGCGTGTGTAGTTACTGCACACGCTCCAGTTTGCTGTGAACGGTAACTGCACACGCTAAATATTTCCTTGAGTGAGCCCACACGATCCAGGTCTTTGTGAGCTCAGACGATCCAATGTGCTGTGAACATTAACCGCAACCGCTCCAGTTTGTTGTGAAAGGTAACTGCACACGCTCCATATTCATTGCATTATATATTCATACGCATTATATATATTAAAAAATATCCGAACACTATGGTTGATTACAGAATTCAGAAAAAGTATCTGGCAACGATTTTTTTAGAAATTAGTGATTAGACCTTCGTGTCATGTGATTACAGAATTCAGAAAAAAATATCTGGCAACGATTTTTTTTCTGAATTCTGTAATCAACCGTAGTGTTCGGATACTTTTTTGAGCGACTGTACTTTTAATCTCATTCTTAAAACTATTTGCTGAGAGAAAAAATCCAGCTGAGAGAATGTCAGGAATTATATGGATAAGAAGCCGCTTAACTTTATTTGGTGTGTGTATGAGTCGTATAATCATTATAAACTCAACAAATCCACTTATAGAAAAAAATGAGTTAAATCCGATCAGAACGCCAGATAGGATATTCAAAGTGTAAATTGATGAAAATGTCCATAAACTAATTGAATTAATTTCTCTGATTGAATTTATCAGGGAAAATAAAGTAAATATCAATCAGGCAGAAAGAAAATCAGTAAGACCAGTTTGTAACAAAACTGGTCTTACTGATTTCCGGTGGGGCGGGGGGTGGTTCAGTCGGTAGCGCGCCAGGCTCGTAATCTGTACTTCCCAGGTTCGAGTCCCAGCTGGGTCAGCGTTGGATTTATCTCCGCAAAATTCCCCGCCCTGCCCACGGTGAGTAAGGGACACCGATGGGCTTGGAAAGGCCGCCGTCCGTCGGATGGGACGTTAAGCGGTGGCCCCGTGTGCGGGAGAGCCATACCCTGTGCACGTTAAAGAACACGCTGGATGGCCTTGACGGGAGACTACCATCTGTCTCCCAACAGCTGTTCCAGTGGGTCCCCTCCCCCAACCTTCTCTGAGCCTTCGGGGTCCATGTGACCTGGCCATTGAGCCCATGGTGTGCAAAAAAGTGCCGCTCAGAGGTAAAACAACCAAACCCATTAGCAATTGGAAAAGTTGCCTCTCCTGAAGTATAGATGGCGCAAAGTCCACCACATCTTAGTGAAATATTTATGTCTTATTCTGAAAGACTTTTAGCGTCTTATGCGTGGTTTAAGGATAGAGCTCTCTAGCATGTAGAGAGTATCTGGAGAGTTGCGGGTTCGATTCCCGCCGCGTCAGCAGTAATTTTTTTTCCAGATGTTTTTAATAATTGTTGAAGTCAATTTCTATAGGTAATCTGTGTATTTACTATAGATGTAGAATATTTATTAGGAATAAAAAAACAGTTTTTGAAATTTCCATTTAAGGCCAATGCTGATTTATTGAGCATTTTTTCTATAAAACCAGAAGAACACATATCGCCTTTGGCGAATATGGGATTCTCGTTCTGTAAGAGAATGAAGATTTTCTTTTATTCACTTTTGCACGCTTTAAAAGTTTTTATTCGAACTAATGGATGATTGGGAAAATGAAAATAGTATTTTATTTGCACTTATACAACACAAAAAAAATATTTGTCATTTATTCCTTAAATTTAAAAGGTTGCTTTTCTCACACCCTTTTGAGAAAAGTGGGTAGCTTGTTGCTGTCAGTGTAATATCTCTTGACATTCTATCACCGAAATTTCAAATTTCTACCATAAATAAATCACTTGTAATATTCGTTAAAAGTTTTGCGTTTTCTATTTTTAATGGCCTTTAACGATATAAATAAAACTCTCTAGGGATCTGAAAAATGCGAATTATATTTCATTAGCACCAATCCAACTAAAAAGGAATTTTTTCAGTTATCTCTTAAAACATAGTTTCGTTTCTTACCCTCTAGATGTAAAGGGGAACTTATTGCAACTTGTTGCAAATGCAAACTTAATGACCTTTCATATTCGCTTGAAATATTCGTTTAAAAATTTGCAATTTTCAAAATTTGCTACCGCTACAACGTGCAAATAAAACTTTCTGGAGACTTGGAAAGCGCAAATCGTAATATTTCATCAATACCTATCCAACAGGGTTGGGTTGTTTTACCTCTGAGCGGCACACCATGGACTAAATTGCCAGGTCACATGGACTCCGAAGCGAATTTTTTTGCACACCATGGGCTAAATGGCCAGGTCACATGGACCCCGAAGGCTCAGAGAAGGTTGGGGGAGGGGACCCACTGTAACAGCTGTTGGGAGACAGATGGTAACCTCCCGTCAAGGCCATCCAGCATGTTCTTTAACGTACACAGGGTATGGCTCTCCCATACACGGAGCCACGGCTTAACGTCCCATCCGACGGACAGCGGCCTTTACAAGCCCATCGGTGTCCCCTACTGACCGTGGGCAGGGATAAATTTCAACGCTGACCCAGCTGGGACTCGAACCTGGGAACTATAGATTACGAGCCTGGCGCGTTACCGACTGAGCCACCCCCGCACCCCTATCCAACAGAAAAAAAATTTTTAATTTACCTGTAAAAACAAAAAAAATTTGATGTTTACAGAAGGACAGATAGATGATAAAGTGAAAACATTATCTCTTTAAGAAAAAGAGTTAAAAAAAGAAAACAATAATGATATTATTTTTAAAGCGTAGACCAAATAAGCGTTAAAATAAATAACCAAAATTATTTATTTCGTTTTCAATCGTGAGCGAAAAAATTATTTCGTTTCCGCTTTCGTCCTAATAAAAATTTCGGTTAATTTCGTTTTCAGTTCTTACTTGATACTATAGAAAATTTCTCTATGGCGACTTAGAAAGCGAAGAAAGAAACCAAATTTAGGTGGAAACAAACAGTTTGAAAGAAGAAGGTAAAACAAAGGACATGGAGCAGAGAGAAGAATGAAAACCAAAATAACAACTGTCAAACAGAAACGAAAAATAAAACCGAATTCCCCCCCAGAAAGAAGAAAAACTTTCCCGTCTCTTTCCGTTGTCATATTTGTTCGCGTCTTATCGAACATGATATGTATGGAACCAACGCATTTTGGGAAGAGACATGGGAAAGGAGAGATGAGAGGAGTCCCACTGCGGAACGAGGGTCACGTGATTCGGGTGACATAATGGGGAGTTTGGGAAGAGTCTGATTGTCAGAAGATGACAAGCCGACACTGGCGAGAGAGTGTGGGCCAGCTTCGCGTGTTCTCTGTCTACTACAGTCAACTGAAGGTGACGAGAGCTCGGTGTGTGAGCTAGGGAGGAGAAAAAAAGCGCGAGAGGCGTGAAGTTCATCCTTTGTGTTGTGGACTCAGAGCCGACAGGCAATTATCGGGTTTTGGAAATAATTTCTCTCTCTCGTACGTCTTCACCGAGCCGCGATATCGACAGGTGAAAGAAGCTTTCAAGTTATTCGAAATGGGATGGAAAGCTCATTAATGAGCTCCGAGGGCTCGAGAGGATGGAGATGCCATGAAAGGAGATCGCACCTCCTCTTAGTCAAGACATTCCCACTCTGAACACGACGTTGATACTTTTACACACATCGCTAAATCCTAGCTCTTTACATTAAGCGTTTTAAAGCGTCAGAGAAAAAGTGATTCTGACAGATTACTGAAAAGCAGAGTAGAATCTAGGAGAAGGAGGGGAAAAGGACTCTTGACCCCCCCCCCTTTTTTTTTAGAATGTAAGTAAGGGTAATGGAGGAAAGAAATTGTTAGACTAATACGTATATATCACGCATTTTTCAATAAATTTTGAAAAACCTCTAAAAAGAGAACAAATATTATACCGCACTAGAATTCCAGTCATATTTTTTAAATACAGGCTGCTGCAAAGATTTGTGCAGTTAAACTAATTAAATGAATTCTGCTCTCATTTTTGCCATTTAGTTGTGGAATACATTAATATTATAACTTTAAGATTACAATAGGTAGTGGATTTGACAGTAAAAGGTTGAGACCATAATAATCACCAGGGCAAGATCGATGTGTGTCCAAGCATCCATGGCTATTTTTTTTTTAAACAAATAACTGGAAAGGAGTAAAATAAAAACATGTCCTTGTGACCTGGCCATTTAGCCCATGATGTGCAAAAAAGCGCCGCTCAGAGGTAAAACAACCCAACCCACCGAACCATCCACTACTCATCCAGTTTCTGTGACCTCGACATCATTAGATAAGTAAAAGAGCACACCATCAGCATGCAAAACGCAAATCAGCGTGTCATTTGCTTAACGCTTAGAAAAGTCCCCTATACTATTTCCTCTACGCTATTGCTGCAGCCGTTTGTGCCTTGCCCATGTTAAACAGTCTTGATAACGGTAACAGTTTCCGTAGCATAAGTCCTGTTAGATTGCCTTCTCGTGCCATTGCTACACGTGCATTCTCAGATCTGATTTTATTAACCCCCTAAATTGACGACTCATTTGTCCAAAGTCAGGCCTCTCCAAATGTGCATTTCCCAGCCCAAATGAGTTTTAAGTGAGAACTGTGTCCTTATTATCTCTGGCTAGCCCTGTCTTTCAGACTAAAGCCGTGTCCACGAAATGATGGGGAAGCTGTCGGGAAATGGTGAGCCTCTCTAATTAAGGAAAGTCACTAACGCTACTACCCAATGATCCTTCTCTTCGTTCGGGGTCCAATTTTCTGATTCAGACCATCTACCCTTTCTTGTGTCTCGTTTCATCTTTTCTGGTTTCGTCTTCTCTGAGTTTACGATCGGTAATGTTTCATTCCTTATTTTAGGTCTTTTATTGAAATGTTTCATTCCATGTTTTTAGGTCTTTTCTGATCTAATTGACCTCAGCTATATTTTCGTTCAGAAGGCGGCAACAAGCTGTTAGAGACGAGCATGCAATAGTTTTGACATAGCGATCTGTTTTACTCGCTATATAAAGCAATGAAGTTTATTTAAATTATCTCAATCATTCTTATACCAAGATATAAGAGCTGTCCATATCCTAAGAGCTGTCCATTGGGTGCCCCTTCCTATAACCTTCACTGAGCTTTTGGGGTCCTTGTGACCTGGCCATTTAGCCCATTGCGTTCAAACAACTTCCACTCAGAGGTAAAACACCCAAACCCTTACTTTATCATTGAACAAATTTATCCTTATATTTTCTTCATTTCTTCTCCACATTCTCCTAATTTTTTCTCTATATTTTCTTCATTTCTTTCCCACAATCTTTTCATTTTTTTGCATGTTTTCTTTATTTCTTCCCAACATTTTCCTAATTTCTTCTCCACATTTTCTTAAGTCCTTCCCCACATTCTCTTAATTTCTTTCCCACATTTTCTTTATTTCTTCCTCCACATTTTCTCCATTTCTTCCTCCACATTCTCTTCATTTCTCCTGTACGTTCTTTTGTTCCTCATATTTGTTTCTTCATTTGTTCCCCACATTCTTCTAATTTCTGCATCTTCTCCATTTCTTCCTCTTCATTCTCTTAATTTCTTTCCCACGTTCTCTCCATTTCTCCTCCACATTTCTTCCCCACATTCTTTTCATTTCCTCTCCACAATTTCTTCATTTCTTCCCCCACATTCTCTTAATTTCTTCTCCGTATTCTCTTCCCCCACATTCTCTTCATTTCTTCTTCACATTTCCTTAATTTCTTCCCCACATTCTGTTAATCTGTTCCCTACATTTTCTTAATTTCTTCCCCACATTCTCCTAATTTCTTCTCCACATTCTCTCCATTTCATCGCCCTCATTCTCTTAATTTCTTCTGCACATTTTTTTTCATTTCTTCCCACATTCTCTTAATTTTCTCTAAATATTCTCTTCGCTTCTTCCCCCACCTTCTCTTAATTTCTTCCCACCTTCTCTTTATTTCTCCCCACATTCTCTTCATTTTTTCCTTGACTTTCCCCGTGACTACCATTTCCATATTTTCTTGGTCCGTCTTCCATTTTCCTTACATTAATATGTCCATGCAATCTCAATCTCTTTCTTTAATCGCGTTTTAGATTACTCTCTTTATTCTCAGTATTCATTTAATTTACTCATTTCTCGTTTTATTCATTCTTCCAGGCACATTTTCTTCGGAAATCCATTTCGACTGCTCTTACCTTAAAAATTACCTTTATGTCACAGCCCACGTCTTTGAACAATATCTTACTGTATTCTCTACAAATGTGTGAAAAATTATCCCTTTATTCTTTGTTGATGTACATCTTAATATTGGCCTTACTACTAGTAAATATTTCAGCTTCCATAATTCTTTAAATATTATTTGAATATTTTTGAAATTCAGGATTACTGTCTTATATTAAGGTTAACTCAAATACCCGAATAAAGCAAATCTCGTGTAAAATTCCCTTCACATAACCTACTATTGATTATGAAAAACCTATGGTTTAAAATTTTAATAGATTTAACATTGTAAACGGTGCCAAAATTAGGTTTAGCACTCCTTCATTTTTTTTTTCACTACCTTAATGCCACAATTATTAGTAATTCCTGTATTGCCTTAGGTTTATGTATGCTATTGGCAATGGCTTCACAGCTAAAAGATGGCATTTATATCAAAAATTGACGCGATTTCCACTAGTGTTTCAGCGCATATACGTAGAATTCTGTGAGTGGCCCCCAGCTGCTTACAATTGGCAAAACTACACTTTATATTGCTTGTATCAATGAATACGTTTTAAGCTTAACCTTTGAGTATTTCATCCCTTTTTTTATATCGTTCCTAAAGTAGTGCTTTTGCTCAACGAAACGTATTGAATTCATCTTCAATCTGAAGACACATTTTTTAAAATAATTTATTAACTTATTAAAAATAGGAATGATCCTTATTACAACGGTCGGATCTAGGGGGAGGGCAAGTCTCTCTCCCCGCTTCAGGTGCTAATAATAGTAGAAAAACACAAAAAGGATGAAACTTATTTATATTTCATACATTTTTCAATAATGTTTTTAAAGAAGTGTAAAACGGTGGGGAAAATGTTATACTGCAATGAAAATCCAGAAAATTCCACACTTTAGCAATTTTTCTGCTCGGTTGTATTTGTTGCCCCCCTCGATTTGTTTCTATATCCGGGCCTTCATACAACCACCCATGGGCTTCCTCAGAGGGGGGCAAACGGGGCACTTGCCCCCCCACCCCCCTGGGATCGAGTAAAAAATTCCACAAATTATAATCGTAACAATTTAAACGTAATTAATTTATATACATTGTGTATGTGTTTTTGTATTGATGCAATATTGTATTCTATAATCTACTTGGGGAAAAAAAACCCTAAAAAATTAAATAATTGAATAAAAATTTATTGATGTAATTATTTGTCTCCAAGCTTCCCCCCCCCCCCCCTGGAAAAATTTCTGCGGACGCCCATGCAACCACCATTCGAGATTTATTGTCGAACAAACGAATCCACTAACTCGGAATATTAAAAGGTTTATGGGTATGGATTGACAAAGTCGGTAGCGCGTCAGGCTTTTAATCTGATGATCTCAGGTTCGAGTGTCAATTGTGCCGTTGATAAAATTTACACTCAGTGATCATTAAATTGCGACCACCCCTATCTCAAGTTGTGTGAATGGGACGCTAACGTCGAAGCTCTATAACTTTTAAAATAAGCATTTTTACAGGAAAATGGAACAAAAGGCAAATTAAAGATCTCAGTGAGTTCTATCTAAATATTAATTTTCAAAAATATTCGTTCAGTATTTAAACAGGTTATGGAAGTTTGAACATTTAACAAACGCAATGCGAAATAAAAGAATTTACCTTTGAAGGTCATTGAAATTGTAAAACGTAGCATTGTTTCAACCCCTATCATAAATAACTTCACATTTTAAAAGTGTGTGTAAATAATTTCTTTAATATTCGTATAATTTTTTTTTTTGATAAATTTCTTAGAACACAAAAAAATTATCATAAGATATCGCACCTATGAAATGCTTTAATCTGCGATACCTGTTTAAATACTGAAAGAATACTGCTTAAAATCGAGATTTACACAGATTTGATTGAGATCTTTAATTAACTTTTAGAACTTCTTTATTTTCCCATAAAACACTTATTTTAAAAGCTAAAAAGTTAGCGTCCCATTGACATAACATGGGGATCAGTGGTCATAATTCGATGATCACTCAGTGCATATTCGTTAAACCTCACGCTGTCCTCTGAGAGAAAGAGAATACCGATAGCTTGGAAAGGCTTCCGTTCGTCTAATGGGCGTTAAGCCGTGACCCGTGTCCAGGGTGGGTTGGGTTGTTTTACCTCTGAGCGGCACTTTTTTGCACACCATGGGCTAAATGGCCAGGTCACATGGACCCCGAAGGCTCAGAGAAGGTTGGGGGAGGGGACCCACTGGAACAGCTGCTGGGAGACAGATGGTAGCCTCCCGTCAAGACCATCCAGCGTGTTCTTTAACGTGCACAGGGTATGGCTCTCTCGCACACGGGGCCACGGCTAACGTCCCATCCGACGGACGGCGGCCTTTCCAAGCCCATCGGTGTCCCCTACTGACCGTGGGCAGGGCGGGGAATTTTGCGGAGGTAAATCTCAACGCTGACCCAGCTGGGACTCGAACCTGAGAACTACAGATTACGAGCCTGGCGCGCTACCGACTGAGACACCCCCGCCCCTCCCGTGTCCAGGAGAGCCATACCATGTACAAGTTAAAAACAAGCCGGATGACCTTGATAGAATACTTCCATCTACATCCTAATAGTTACCTAATGAATCCCCTTTCTATGCCCAGTTCTGAGTCATAGGGGGTCCTTGAGACCTGGCCAGAGGTAAAACAACCTAATGTCCACTGGACTCAGAAACCTTAGCTTCAGCTCAGTTAATTGAACACAGCAGTGCTAAAGACCATGTGCGAACTGTGCTTAATACTGAATTAGTATCACATACGTGAAGACAAAAAACTCTCCAGAAAACGAAAATCTCCCAGGTTGTTGTTGTCTTTTAAAAATCATCAGCTTCAAATGCTCTTCAATTTTTCCTTACATCGACTTTTAAAAAGAAGTTTGTGGTTCTGATATATACGAAGTGTTTAGTCATACCAGAGCCATTAACTTCTTTTTTCTCGCTAATACGTACAGATCATTTGTTCATTATGGAAGGTCTCAGCTGCTCGAAAACTAGCTGCTTTTAAATATGAGGAATGAAAAAGTGGCATCGATTTTGTAATCAAAAGAGAAAAATCAATTTCACAAGTAACTCTGCAATAACGATATTCTTTTACACTCAGATAAAAATCTTCGCTGTGAAAATCATCAATCTGGAGTAAGTTCGGTAAATAGCAATTGATACCAGCATTAAGTTCGTTTCTGTTGAATATAAGGAGCTTTAAAGTATTTATGAGCGAAAAAATATCACGTCGTAGAGCATAAAAAATCTACCTATAAACCTTTTAACTTCTTTTGAAGTTTCTCTTTTACGTCAACATACACGAGTTGACAAGTCTAGGCCGTAAATCCTCTTCTTACTACAAAAAGAAGATGAAGGAAAAGAATTGAGCTTAAATTGTTTGGTCTCGCTACAGCTTGACGACAGGGATAAAGTAGGTGACAGTATTTAACGGATGTTGCCTCCTGATGATAAAGAATACTCAGTCATTCATTCATTTCACATTGGGGCGGGGGTGGCTCAGTCGGTAGCGCGCCAGGCTCGTAATCTGTAGTTCCCAGGTTCGAGTCCCAGCTGGGTCAGCGTTGAGATTTATCTCCGCAAAATTCCCCGCCCTGCCCACGGTCAGTAGGGGACACCGATGGGCTTGGAAAGGCCGCCGTCCGTCGGATGGGACGTTAAGCCGTGGCCCCGTGTGCGGGAGAGACATACCCTGTGCACGTTAAAGAACACGCTGGATGGCCTCGACGGGAGGCTACCATCTGTCTCCCAACAGCTGTTCCAGTGGGTCCCCTCTCCCAACCTTCTCTGAGCCTTCGGGGTCCTTGTGACCTGGCCATTTAGCCCATGGTGTGCAAAAAAGTGCCGCTCAGAGGTAAAACAACACAACCCAACCCATTCATTTCACAACTCTCAGTGAGCTTTTGGACCATCATTTATTAACCTAAGAAATGCGTTTTCAGTTTATTCCCTGGTAAAGCATAGAGACTGTTGGAAAGCCAACATTTACTATTTCGGTTGAACAGATATCTCTGTTGAATGGTAGAGACGTATGCGACTTGTAAATGTTCGCTGTAGACCTTTCAGATTAATCTTGCATGGTTAAAATATAACTAGTTGAATGGTTGCCACGTGTATCTGCCGCCATTTCCGACACATAATGAATCGTTTCATAATCTTCCTTTATCAGACACAGAGAGCCTGAATGATTTTCATTTGTATGATGAAGTAACTTGTGCTACCACTGATTGGAAAAGCTTTCGTGACAATGGAGTGAATGTTAGTGTAACAGAGGGAGCTGTCATTTAGGTCCTGTGAAGAGAAATTCGTCCGGTCCTGCCATGAGCTTGGTCGCAAAGTGTTTAATTTTCATGAAACAAATATAAAATATTGAGATATATATTTTTATTTATCATACTAGTTTCATTTATTTTGGAATAGATCACAAGTAAAAATCACAACTCTCCGTGATGTTATTAGTATACCGATGTCACGTTCCGAATTCCTGATTGTTAAACCAGTACGACTGCGTTACTTTCATTGGTCCCATTGGGGAATAGGCCCGGATTCAGAAAAAAAATAGATTGAGGGGGGCAAGAGATTGGATTTCCATTGCAGTATGACTTTTTCCCCCCTGTTTTACACTTCTTTAATGAGACTGGGGTGCCTCAATCGGTAGCACGCTAGGCTCATAATCTGAAGTTTTCAGGTTCGAGTCCCACCTGGACCAACGTTCAGATTTATTTCCACAAAACTCCCCACAATTCTCTCGGTCAATAGGGGGACACTGAATGGCTTGGATAGGCCACAGTCCGTTGGATGGGACGTTAAGCCGTGGCTCTGTGTACGGGAGAGCCATACCCTCTGCACGTTAAAAAACACACTGATGGCCTTGATGGGAGACTACAATCTGTCTCCCAACAACAGTCCAGTGGGTCCCCTCCTCCCCACTTTCTCTGAGCCTTCGGGATCCTTGTAACCTGGCCATTTAGTCTATTGTGTGCAAAAAAAGTGCCTCTCAGAGGTAAATCAACCCAAACAACATCTTTTTAGAAGCATTCTTCAAAAATGCGTGAAATATTCACAATGTTAATACTTTTTGTCTCCATTACCCTTACTAGAATTCTCAAGGGAGGAGGGAGGGTAAGGACTCCTTGTCTCCCCCCCCCTAGATCCAGCCCTGTTGTGGTCTATGGATTCCATCACAAATTGACATGTGTTGAAAAAATTAAGTGTTACGATGTCGCGGGTTAAACATGTTTTTGTTCCCCTCCCCCCTAAAAAAATAATAAATCTTAATGTTGAATAAATATAGAGGAAGAATTGTCATCAGCCGGGTGGGATCCGAACCCCACGGTCTCCTGATAATTGGTGAGATGCTGTGACCATTGAGCTACCGGTCGCCGAACATCCTCTATTGGTGGCTTTAAGCATGATATCGGGCCGTGTGTATTCAACTGGAAGGTGCTTTCTAGACATCTTCAATTACAATCAGATACATTTCCAATGAATAACTCTATAGTATAATATGACATGTTATCAGGAGGTCGCGAGTTCGGATCCCACCCGGCAAATGATAATTTTTCCTCTGTCTTTATTCAACATATCACCAACAGGTACACATCTGTGATTTTCTATTATTTCAAAACCCTAGAGTTTGTTTCCCCCATCAGACGTTTTGCTCAATTGATGTGCGAGTTCCTGCAAGTTACTTTGTTCCAATCCTGTTCCCTGCGTTAAGGTTTTCTATGCTTAACTCCGTTCTGCCTTCGGTTGTGAAACAGACATATATTGGCTTATAAAGAGCGCAGTCCGTTGAATGGGACATTAAGCTAAGGCTCTGTGTACACACGAAATATACCCGATTCCCGTTAAAGAACACGCTGGATGATTTTGGGAGAAATCATCCATGTCATCTAACAGCTGTTCAGTGGATTCTCTTCATCTACCCAACTCTGTGCCTTTGGGGTCCTTGTGATCTGTCGGGTTGGGTTGTTTTACCTCTGAGCGGCACTTTTTTGCACACCATGGGCTAAATGGCCAGGCCACAAGGACCACGAAGGCTCAGAGAAGGTTGGGGGAGGGGACCCACTGAAACAGCTGTTGGGAGACAGATGGTAGCCCCCCGTCAAGGCCATCCAGCGTGTTCTTTAACGTGCACAGGGTATGTCTCTCCCGCACATGGGCCACGGCTTAACGTCCCATCCGACGGACGGCGGCCTTTCTAAGCCCATCGGTGTCTCCTACTGACCGTGGGCAGGGCGGGGAATTTTGCGGAGATAAATCTCAACGCTGACCCAGTTGGGACTCGAACCTGGGAACTACAGATTACGAGCCTGGCGCGCTACCGACTGAGCCACCTCCGCCCCTATTCAATAGGGTAAATGGACAGATCACAATTGGGGCGGGGGTGGCTCAGTCGGTAGCGCGCCAGGCTCGTAATCTGCAGTTCCCAGGTTCGAGTCCCAACTGGGTCAGCGTTGAGATTTATCTCCGCAAAATTCCCCGCCCTGCCCACGGTCAGTAGGGGACACCGATGGGCTTGAAAAGGCCGCCGTCCGTCGGATAGGACGTTAAGCCGTGGCCCCGTGTGCGGGAGAGCCATACCCTGTGCACGTTAAAGAACACGCTGGATGGCCTTGACGGGAGACTACCATCTGTCTCCCAACAGCTGTTCCAGTGGGTCCCCTCCCCCAACCTTCTCTGAGCCTTCGGGGTACATGTGGCCTGGCCATTTAGCCCATCGTGTACAAAAAAGTGCCGCTCAGAGGTAAAACAACCCAACCCAACCCTATTGAATGCAAAAAAAGGTGTCGCTCAGAGAAAATAAACACAACTGAATCCCATTCGTAATTTCATTGGTTTAGTATACCTATGTAGCTGAAAGTCTGGCTGACGTGCTTAAATCCAGTAAATAATTCCATTTTACCGAGTTGTTCCTATGATACTCTTTCAAAGTACTCCAAGTAGTCTTGGTGTAAAGCTTCCATTTGTTTTAATTGATATGATACAGTTTCAAATTACCTTTTTGATTGCAGAAAGGAGTAAATGGCAGCTTACTAGTGACACATGTGAGGTTAAAAAAATATACATATACAGTAAGTTCACTTTATCGAAATTCCGATAATTAGAAAAAAAACTTCTTTACTAACATATATAACTATATTTCGAAAACTGCGGATATTTAGTTTAATAATTACTCCCTTATTGTTTTCGCCTCATTATTTTTGGCAAAGAATTCGATCTAAGTGAACGAGCAGTCAAGAGATAGCAGGTTGTGTTGTTTTTCCTCTGAGCGGCACTTTTTTGCACACCATGGGCTAAATGGCCAGGTCACAAGGACCCCGATGGCTCAGAGAAGGTTAGGGAAGGGGACCCACTGAAACAGCTGTTGGGAGACAGATGGTAGCCCCCCGTCAAGGCCATCCAGCGTGTTCTTTAACGTGCACAGGGTATGGCTCTCCCGCACACGGGACCACGGCTTAACGTCCCATCCGACGGACGGCAGCCTTTCCAAGCCCATCGGTGTCGCCTACTGACCCTGGGCAGGGCGGGGAATTTTGTGGAGATAAATCTCAACGCTGACCCAGCTGGGACTCGAACCTGGGAACTACAGATTACGAGCCTGACGCGCTACCGACTGAGCCACCCCCGCCCCAGAGATAGCAGGTTGTCATCTGTGTTACTCTTACACTCGTCATTACAAGTCACTAAGACCTCGAAGGCAGGTGACAGCAGTTCTGGCAAAGAAGCGCTCGGGATATCAATTAAAGGCAAATGGAAGAATTACATAAAGACTACGTGGCGTACTTTTATACCATATATGGTTTTCGAATAAGAACCACGGCTTAATCAACCTTCAGACGGAAGACGTTTACCGCCATTTTTTGTCTTTTCTGAACAAAGACAGAAAGAGAGAAATTGACAGAACTCTCAACGCTGTCCATAGAGAGCTCCAGAAAGAAAACGGAATCTGTTCTCGCCATACAACAAAGATGTGGAAAAA
The DNA here is from genome assembly GCA_038380435.1 of Ryuthela nishihirai. NCBI lineage: Eukaryota > Metazoa > Arthropoda > Arachnida > Araneae > Heptathelidae > Ryuthela > Ryuthela nishihirai. The sequence continues at coordinate 14,905,687 of JAWZYU010000004.1, forward strand.
TATTTAAAATATTTATTAATCAGTAAAGACAGAAGTTCCCAGCGACAAAATCACATTTTTTTTTTTACCTCGGTTTTTGAAAACTCGATTCTTTTTGCCATCCATCCTAATCTTCTGGGAAAGACGTGAACTGAACGTGCGGATCTGATGTCACGTGTTTTTATCCCACTACACCACTAATAATCAAAACGGGGGTCCTCATCGACCATCAGTGGTCATATGATCACAGATTGAAAATCCTCTGCAAGCAGCCCAACTAATCGTGTTTCGCAACTGAGCCTTTGTTTTTTATCAGTTTAACATTTTTCCAGAGTTTTTTCATTAAAGTCTCAGAAAGAGAAACAATTGAACTTTGCAGAGAAACTTCAAGTGCCAACAGAGCATAGCAATAAAAAAACTAAAAGAACAATGTTTGCTGCAGAGACATTCTATCTCTACAGCAATTATTAAGTTATAACTTTTCAATTCGCCAGAGTAACCGCTTATTACATTTTAACAACTAATAACAGGAGCCATCTAGAGTGCCGAGTTAAGACGTAAAATCTTTCAGATATAAAAGGACGTATAAAAATATATAAAAAATATATAAAGGACTACTTAATGAATGCTGGAACAGAGGCACAATTCCGGATACTTGGAAAATAGCCCAGATCATTCCTGTTGTAAAACCTAAGAAACCACGTAATTTATTAAGCTCCTACAGACCTGTTTCACTGACTTCTTGTCTTGGGAAAGTATTTGAAAGGATGATACTTTACAGACTCAATTGGTTTCTTGAATACTCTGGACTGCTATCTCCTTTCCAAACGGACTTTCGGAGAGGAATGTCATCTCAAGATAATTTACTTCAAGTAATTGCTGAGTCACAAAATGCTCTTTCCATAAAACAAAGAGTGGCTGTGGTTTTCTTCGATATCCAACATGCTTTTGACAGTGTTTGGCATCTTGGACTCCTTTTTAAACTTTCAAAATTAGGAATAACTGGCAATATGTTTAACTATATAAACGATTTTCTGAAAGATAGAAAAAATTAAAGTAAAATTAGGAAATGTTTTTTCAGCTCTTATCCCTGTTTCTGAGGGTTTACCACAGGGCAGCGTTCTCAGCCCTGTGCTTTTCAACATCATGCTTCAGGACCTACCTAAGTGCTTAAACAAAAATATTAAATATTCAATTTTTGCTGATGATTTGGTTGTTTGGATTACTGGCAGAAGACAAGAAACAAAAGAAAAGAACAGAAGACAAGAAACAGCTCTTTTCAGGATTAACCTTGATCACTGTGCTTTAAATGAAAAGCTCTTCAAAATTAACAAAAAAACCCTCTCCACTTTGTGCCATCTATAAAACTCCAGAAAATATTTCTCATGTCTTTTTACATTGTCCTCTCTATCAATTTCAACGACAAATTCTGAAGGAAAAGATGAAGAAGATTATTGATGAAGAATTGTCAATGAAATCTCTTCTCTGCAGAAGCTACAGTAAAAGCAATAGATTTAAAATTCAGACCCTGATTCTCAGTTTCTTGGAGGAAAGTTCTTTATTATACAGAATCTGAATTCATCCTTTGGTGGGTTTTCGTTTTTCGAAAATAAAAAGAGGAATTTAATATACAAATATGAAATATTGACTGTTCAAGAAAAATGTGTTTTTGCTTACAAACTTTCTCTAGTGGCCAGTATCTCAAGCGATAACCTCATGGTTATTTTTGTGGTGGAACTGAAGAAAGAACTGTGACTGTTATTTTTTTATATCTTGTTTGAAGTGTTAATTTTGTTTTTCAAATCTCTTTTGGCTCAGAAAAGAAAAGAAATTAAGATCCAAGAGTATTAGATTACAGAAAGTCTACTCTGCATAAGTAGGAACTTTTAAAAAATTCAGAAAAACTATTATTTTTATTTTCTAAATTGTGATTTACACGTCCGATTCTTTGTTTGGGATACCAGGAAGTCCATTGTTGAAGGGATTCTAACCTTCCCATCACATCATATCACATCACATCACTGATGCCAATCTTTTTACCATATAATAATAACCGTGTTTATGAAATCTCTCATCATCATCATCATCATCATCCTCAAGCAGTCATGGGCTACGGAGGTCCAACCAGACCGTGCAATTTAGTTCTCCAAGCAAGTCTATCCTGAGCTACATCTACTGCATCTGGCCACTGCACACCAATTCTAACAAGGTCCTGTTTGACATTGTCTGCCCACCGCATCCTAGGTCTCCCCTTCTTTCTGAGGCCTTTAGGCACACTGTTCATAACCCTATTCGCCAATCTATCATTATTCATACGGGCAACATGGTCAAACCAACGGAGTCTCTCTCTGCACAATATGCTGCTTAAAGGAGGATGCAAACTCTTTTGCCTAACCTCATCATTAGTTACAAAGTTGAACCACCTAATGCCCAAGATACTGCGTAAGCATCTGGAATCAAAAGCATCTAGTTTCCTGTTATCATGTTTACAAAGTGTCTAAGTTTCACTACCATAACTAACCCTAGAAAGAACCAAACTATTATACAGCCTAATTTTAGTCTTTAGGTGTATACGCCTATTTCTCCACACTCTCCATAGATTCTTAAAAGTCCCGGCAGCAATCCCTATTCGTCTGTTAATCTCATGCCGCACATCACCATTATCTGTTACATAGCTCCCAAGATAATTAAACTGTGACACCTGCTCAAGACTGCAACCATTCAGATTAACTGAATCACAGCCAGCCTGTCCAATTTTCATCACTTTAGTTTTCTCTCTGTTTATAACCAAACCTACTCTACTACCAGTCTCATCAACAGCTCGAATGAAAGAGTTCATCTCATCAACATCATTTGCCAAAAGGGCTAAATCATCAGCATAATCTAAATCAGAAATTTTCGTATCTCCAGCCCATTTAAGGCCAAAATCTTTCCCTTGAAGTGAATTTCGCATAACATAATCAATAACCAAACTAAAGAGAAAAGGAGACAAAATGCACCCTTGTCGAACACCAGACGTAATGCTAAAACCAATTGCTACAAGCCTTACCAACTCTCACACACGACTCAGTGTTATTATAGAGAGCTTTCATTATGTTAACTAGTCAGGTATACCATATGATTTCACAATCAACCACAAATTATGACGATCAACAGAGTCGAAAGCCTTTTTTTTTGAAATCAACAAAGCTGGCAACCAAAGGTTTCTGAAACTCTAAACATTTCTCAAGAATCTGCCTAAGTGAAAATATCTGATCCACACATCCCCTACCACTTCTGAATCCACATTGCTCATCACGCAATTGCCTGTCAACCAGATTCTTAATTCTATTAAGCACAATCATGGAAAGAACTTTACCTGGAACAGAGAGTAGGCTGATACCCCTATAGTTATCACAAGAACTGCGATCACCTTTTTTGAAAATAGGGATAATAATAGCTCTGGTAAAATCCTTAGGAACCATGCCTTTATCATAAAAGATATTCAGAATATGAAATCTCTAGTTAATTTAAATCCGTGCAATACAGAAAAATTTCAATTTATTAGAAAGACGTTTAAGTTACGAAGAAGTTATGAGAAAGTGTTAGATAAAAGAAAATCTAATATGTAGCATTTATTTTCAGTTTATTCCAAAAAATATCGGAAACATTTTAAGGATAATTCTTTTGTAAGTGGGTTGTGTGAGCAGAAATAAAAATGATATTTTAATTCGAAAAGAGTTAAAACAAATGTTCAATTATTTTTTGTCCTTAATAAAGGTAATTTGTTCCTTTGAAAAGAAATGGAATTCGATTTCGATTACGTAACAGGAGAATTTTCATACTAAAAATAATATTTCAAAACTTTCTACCAGATCAAAATGTGTTAAAGCTTTCGAAACGAAAATATTTGCAAATGATAAACATCTGAAGTGCACGTAGCATTTCTTGCTTCTCAGAGCATAAAGTGATAGGCTTAAAACATTAAATTTTTATTTACAAAAGATAAGTTAAAAAAACTGAAGCTGTTCCCTGGTTAAAGGTGAAAGGGATACTTTTCTGAAATGAAGCTTTGCTTACTAAGAGGGTTGGGTTGTTTTACCTCTGAGGGCACTTTTTTTCACACAACGGGCTAAATGGCCACGTCACAAGGACCCCGATGGCTTAGAAAAAGTTGGAGGAGGGAACCTACTGGAAAGCTGTTGGGTGACAGATGATCACCTCCCGCCAAGGCCATCGAGTGTGTTCTGTAAAGTGCATAGGGTATGTGGCTCTCCCGAACCCGGACCACGGCTTAACGTCCCATCCGACGGACGACGGTCTATCCAAGCCCATCGGTGTCTCCTACGTGGGCAGGGAGGGGAGTTTTGTCCCAGCTAGGACTCGAGCCTGGGAACTGCAGATTATGAGCTTGTTTGTGACCTGGCCATTTAACCCATTGTGCGCAAAAAGTGCCACTCACAGGTAAAACAACCTAACCAAGCCTTTCTCAAATGAAGCACTAAGCGATATAAAAGGGGGATGTCATTACCCAGTGAAAGCAACAAATGACAATATAGGAGTTCGGTTGCTTTACCCCTGTGGCATTTCTTTTGCCGAAAATGAGCTAAATGGCCAGGTTACAAAGACCCTAAAGACTCAGAGATGGGTGCGAAAAGAGATATGATTAATAGTTAAGGATACAAATGGAAGCCTTCAATCCCATCCAACTCTCCTGCATACGAAACCGTGATTTAATATCCCATTCAAAGGACGACAGCCATTAATAGCTCATCGGTGTACCCTTTTTCACCGAAGTAGAACTGGGGTTATCAGAGAAAATCTCAGCGCAGGCACAGTGGGGATTCGAACGTGGGAACATTAGGTTAGAAGTACTACTGAGCTAATATTCTCCCTCTCGTCTTTCGTTGGACAAGTTGCACTGAAAGCTCAGTGGCTTTCAATACAACTCGATGAAATTTCACATACTATCACATAATGTAATATACATATATAACATCAATCACATAAATGTACAAGAATACTCATATTAAATATTGATAAATCTTCAAACTCATCCAAACTGACATTCAACTCAACTGAATCCAAACGGTTTTACATTGTAACATATGTAGACAACGGTTTTACAATACTAGAAAGCTGTTTTACGCCTTAGAGATCTTTCAGAGAGACAGAAATATTTTTCATTCTTTTTGACTAACAGACGACCAAAATAATCTCAATAAGAGAGAAGTAATTGAGCAAATATAAATTTATTGCTTGAGAGAGGCTGACCATTGAAAAGAGTAAAACTATAGAGCACAATGTAATTATTAAAAACATATATTACAAAGACATCCTCATTAATTCTCGATCTTCATCCTTTGCTAACGAAGTTAAGCGGATTATCATCATTTAGCCAAATGTGAAGAAGTGTAAACAGCTCGTTAAAAGTTGTGAAATTGGCCAAAACAATTTAACGTCTTTAATTGCCATAAATCCTGTCTTTTGAAGTGTCGTAAGAAAGCGTACAAAGCACACAACTTTTCAAACTTTCAGTTAACGATAGCTTACTGTAAGAATAATAACAATATTGTTACGACAGATGAACGTGCTACGATGAACTTGTGATGTGATGTATCATTTTGATGCTCGTGTTTACTTCAGCGTGAGGATTACGTCACTTACCACTTCGAACGATAAGACTGGTCTTAACTTAGAAATAAAGAATAAGACAGTTGTAATTAAGAAGAATTTGTGTGAAGGAAAACGTAGTTTGTTTAATCTGTGCACTAGAGTATAAAGGAGAAATGTTTTTATTTGGTGTGTGTGCGCGAGGTTAAATACGTTTATTAGTGTGGATCTTGTTTGAATGAGCAAAAAAAAGAAGAATTCATCGTCTTGTGCGTGGTGATCAATGTCTGAAAAGAATTGGTTCTGAGAAACCAGTATACTTAGCTGAAGTTTTGGAGTACTTGATGACCAAAATCTTAGAAGGAAGTCATTTGGTGTACGGTTATTTAATTTGTTTAGGAATTGGTAAGGTTATTCTTGATAGATTGCAGATGTATTCGCAAATATGATTATGCCACTTGTTCAGTGTTGTAAAAAATCTTTTTTTGACGTTTTATTGTCATACTGATGACGATATAGATTTATGTTAGTTGAGTTTACATAAATGTTATTATCCATACTTTTGTAATAAATTACATTACTTTAGAATAATTGTTGCTAAATGTTATATTTTTGAATTCACGCTCAATTTTCATCCGTTAAATTCATAGCAATTGGCGTCAGGATCGGGATAATAATATTGAATGCCTTTCACTAGAAGTATGGATGAGTTAGTAAAACTTTTAACTGAATTAAGAAGTGATCTTGCTAGTCATTATAATGACATGAACAGTGAAATTGATGACATGAGAGTTGAAATGGCAGCTCAAAGACGTGAAATAATTGGCCAGTATAAAGGCATTAAGACCGAACTGAACAGATAGCGTGATAGTCAAAAGATTGAAATTGTCGGTGTAAGGTGTAATGTAAATGAAATTGCTTGTGATTTTAACACAAAACTTGATAGCGTTAAGATAGATCATAAGCATCAAATTGGTAATATAAAGACTGATTGCGAACGCCAGTTTCAGATTTTAAGAATTGAAATGTTACCCGCTTTTTGTGACAATGGTAATCTTAGTAACAATAATGTGTTTGCACATATCAATAGAAATACAAATAAACCTTCCACTTATGTTAGCAGGTCATCTGGGGCAGCCAAGATAAAACTGGCCTCCACCACATTATGTTCATCAACTTCGCAGCTTTATTGGACACATATTTAGAACGCATATTATAGAAGATTATTATTATAGAAAATATTGGACACATATTATAGAAGGTTTGTCCAGGGTTTCTCCAACATCGCAAGGTCATTACGTCGTCTGACAGAGGAGGGTCAACGGTTCATGTGGACTACCGAATGTGAAGTGGCCTTCCAACAGTTGAACTCTTTCCACGGCACCAGTGTTGGCATATCCACAAAATGGAAAACAGTTCATAACAGATACTGACGCAAGTAACACAGGAGTTGGTGCTTTACTTTCACAACAACAAGACGGACAAGAAAGAGTTAACGCATATTTTAACAAAACTGTATCCAAACCAGAACGGAATTATTATGTCACACGTAATGAACTGTTAGCAATAGTAAAAGCAATAGAACATTTTCTTCATTATCTCTATGACCAGAAATTTCTTATCCGTACTGATCATGCTGCCACTCAACTGGCTATTAAACTTTAAAAACCCTGAAGGACAATTGGCTAGGTGGATACAGAAGTTGCAAGAGTAAAATTTCTCCATTGAGAATCGAAGTGGCAAGTTACATACGAATGCAGATGCACTTTCCAGACGTCCATGTATTGACAACTGTAATCATTGCTATAATGCAGATTTGAAATAGAGTACTAGAGATATAATGCCCATAAGACAAATAACATCGACACAAGCAAACAGTGATACTCCTAACATCTGGAGCCCAATAGAAATTATAAAGGCTCTACTAGACAATGAAGATATAAGGTCAATAATAAATTTGATTGAAAAATCTGATATAAGACCTAATCTGATATAAGACTAATCTCGAGGGTTGGGTTGGGTTGTTTTACCTCTGAGCGGCACTTTTTTGCACACCATGGGCTAAATGGCCAGGTCACATGGACCCCGAAGGCTCAGAAAGTTGGGGGAGGGGACCCACTGGAACAGCTGTTGGGAGACAGATGGTAGTCTCCCGTCAAGGCCATCCAGCGTGTTCTTTAACGTGCACGGGGTATGGCTCTCCCGCACACGGGGCCACGGCTTAACGTCCCATCCGACGGACGGCGGCCTTTCCAAGCCCATCGGTGTCCCCTACTGACCGCGGGCAGGGCGGGGAATTTTGTGGAGCTAATCTCGAGGTATGGCCCAACTACTGAAAGTTATTGGGCGCAGTGGGACTCCTTAGAAGTGAAAGACGGTGTATTATACAGAAGATGGGAGAATCCCACTGAACGATTGACCTGTTGTCAGATAATCCTTTCTCGCTACCGAGTGAAACTAGTGATAAAAAATGTGCATGATAGTGCCACTGGAGGACACTTCGGTGTTAATAAGACATTAGCGAAAGCCAGGGAACGATTTCATTCGCTGAAACGTAGGGCAGATGTTGAAAGATGGTGTAGGCAATGTGAAGCCTGTGCAGCAAAGAAAGGCCCTAGGAATAGGAGTCCGGGTAAGCTGCAGACGTATAACGTTGGTGCCCCTTTTGACAGAATAGCCATTAATGTAATGGGTCCGTTTCCTAGGACTGATAATGGAAATCACTATTTATTAGTGGTAATGGATTATTTCACGAAATGGCCTGAAGTCTATCCCATCCAAGATCAGAAGGAAACAACAGTTGCAAGGATGATAGTAAATAACTTCATTAGTAGGTATAGAGTACCTTTGCAACTCCACTCTGACCAAGGACGGAATTTAGAATCCAATGAGTTTAAATGCCATATGTCAACTATTAGGCATTCAGAAACAAGAACAACTTTCCTTCAACCTCAGTCGGATGATATGGTTGAGAGATTTAATAGGACAATTGCACAACATCTAGCATTGTTTATCGACGACCATCAACGTGACTGGGATCGCCATATGCCACTCTTTTTGTTGGCATACAGAATAGAAGTGCATGAAACAACTGGACAGACACCTTCCATGATGCTATTTGGAAGAGAATTACGTCTTCCCTGTGACCTTTTATATGGTTGACCCGAAACAATGCCTGTGTCCACTCCACAAATACGTACAAGAATTACGCCAACGACTAGAAGAAATTCACCACTCCGTCAGCCTTAAGTCAACTTGGCAAGCGAGAGAAACAAAACGAGGTACGACAGTAAAACAAATGAAACTGTTTTCAATCAAGGAGATCTTGTCTGGTTGTACAATCCACATGGAAAGAAGAGATTTCTCCAAACTTCAGAAACCTTTGGAAAGTCCATATATATTCTTAGTTAACAGGATTTAACGACGTGGTGTATCGCATTTGTTGACATCCATCTACAAAATACAAGGTGGTTCACGTGGATCGTTTGGGCCCGTTTCATCGAAGAACTGTAGTAGCTTCGGAATCCAGAATTGCTCGGGACGAACAAGACCTAAGGAGGGGGCAGTGTTACGACAGATGAACGTGCTACAATGAACTTGTGATGTGATGTATCATTTTGATGCTCGCGTTTACTTCAGCGTAAGAATTACGTAACTAACCACTTCGAACGTTGAATCAACTTAAAAAAATAAAGAATACGAGAGTTGTAATTAGGAAGAATTAGTATGTGAAGGAAAACGTAGTTTGTCGTAGTCTGTGCACTAGAGTATAAGGAGAAATTATTTTATTTGGTGTGTGTGCGCGAGATTTAATACGTTTATTAGTGTGGATCTTGTTTGAGTGAGCAAAAAAAAAGAATTCATCGTCTTGTGCGTGGTGATCAATGTCTAAAAAGAATTAGTTCTGAGAAATCAGTATACTTAGCTGAAGTTTTGTAGTACTTGATGACCAAAATCTTAGAAGGAAGTCATTTGGTGTACGGTTATTTAATTTGTTTAGGAATTGGTAAGGTTATTCTTGATAGATTGCAGATTTATTCACAAGTATGATTATGCTACGTTGAGTGTTGTAAAAAAATTATGTAAATGATTTTTTTCTATACTTTTGTAATACATTGCATTATTTTAGTATAATTGTTGTTAAATGTTATATTTTTGTTCTCTCGCTCAGTTTCCATCCGATAAATTCCTAACGATATAAATAATAATTTTTATTGTTGTATCAATTGAAACATACGAGGTCAGCGAAATGAGTTTCAGTCGATATTAATTTTTGATGAAAAATTTGTTTTTATGTTTTAGTATGATTAGAGTGGCGTATTAATATTGGGTTATTTTACTTCTGAGCGCTACTTTTGTGCACGCAAAAGAGTAAATGGCCTGGCACCTAAGGACTCCAAGTGCTCAGAACTCAGGGATTCACTAGACAAAGACACCCTGGCATCTAGAGTGTTTTCTAATATAGACAGGATATTGTATTTCTTGCACATGGACCTAATTCTCTCTCAGTTTTTGGAGTACTTCTGACCTGATCATTTAACCCATTCTGTGCAAAAAAAGTGAAGCTCAGAGGTAAAAACAGGCCAACCCTTCTTCTTCTTACAAATTTATAGAAATTCTGATAGTATATAGCTAGAGATATTTTAAGGAATTTCAGAGCTATACAAATACTATGAAAGGTGCTGATAAATTTCGTAAAAACCTCCTGAGAGCTGCGCTGAGCTGGTGCAATGGGACAACCCGATAACGAGATTTGTTTGGCGATTAATGTGACTTTAGAGCAGATTAAATAGTTGGTAGGATCGTGATCCGTTACGATATAAATAAAAGATGTTGATGCAACTTCGGAAATACCCGCAAAGTCATATTACATAATCTTAACATTGAAATTTAATATGTAAAGAAAAAGGTTTATTTTTCTTTATTTGTTAGTCTGTCCGCATCTGCACTCGGTCCCCTGAAGGGCTAGAAGCACCAAACTTCGTATGAAAGTTCCCTTCACCCAGTGGAAGAATATACGCTATGCGCGAACCTGCTGGGGTCAATCAAAAACTGGGATGGGCGGGTTTGAATTTCTCGAAATCCTGATAGACTTAACATTAGCGTTAAGAACTGGCGTCTCTCAGAGCATTAGCAGTTATTCAAAATCACGTACGGAATGCCATCTAGTACAACTTTAGAGAGTTTCACACTTTTCTAAAGAGGAAAAGAAAAATTATATTGTGTGGGAAGTGCGAAGGGAGAGGGGTGAAACTATCGTAATGATTTTTATGGCAAACGAAATTTTTCGATGTGGAGAGTGACATCTATATACTATATATACTTTAGAGAATTTCAGACTTCCTCTAAAAGAGGAGGATTAAATATTTACCATGGAGGATAGCGGAGGCACGAAACATCGTAATGAATTTTATGCCAAATGAAAACTTGCGACTGGGGAATGCCATCTACACTTTCGAGAGTTTTAGACCGGAGCATCGCCAGGTAAAATGCCAGCATATATTAAAATTTGAAATTCAAAAAACGTTTTATATCATTCTAAGAAAACATTCTTTTCAACTGATTTTTTGATTCGTTTTTTATTCCTAGTTTTCGTGAGTCTCGAAATGTGTCTGTACAATAAATATCAAAAGCTCTTAAAATTTCTTTTGGTACTCTGTGTAGCTCAGTGGTTCTTGGGAAAATATCTTTTCCTGACCACATCACCGGCCAGGAAAATGTAGCTTTGGTCACACTACCGACCACGAAATTCGCTGTGACAGCATTAAGTGAAATAAAATGAAATGCTATGTACAGATCTGTAAGATAAACCTAAAGTAGAAAATTTTCTTTCAGAATATAAAAAAAATAAATACCCCCTCAAGCAGCTGCTTGTCACAGAGTTCTGACATGAGCCTGTCAGTTTATATGCCAGAGTTGAAGGTCTGAGAGGATGGCAAGACCTCAGCAGAAAAACGACACATACATCCATGCCTTACACGGGGCTCGAACCCAGGTCCCTTAGATATGTAGCCAAGCACGCTAACCACTCGGCCACGGGACGACTTTTGAGAATATAAAAGCTTTTAGTTTTCATTTTTAATACATAATTAGTCAATCACTAGGGGCGGGGATGGCTCAGTCGGTAGCGCGCCAGGCTCGTATTCGAGTCCCAGCTGGGTCAGCGTTGAGATTTATCTCCACAAAATTCCCCGCCCTGCCCACGGTCAGTAGGGGACACCGATGGGTTTGGAAAGGCCACCGTCCGTCGGATGGGACGTTAAGCCGTGGCCCCGTGTGCGGGAGAACCATACCCTGTGCACGTTAAAGAACACGCTGGATGGCCTTGACGGGAGGCTACCATCTGTCTCCCAACAGCTGTTCCAGTGGGTCCCCTCCCCCAACCTTCTCTGAGCCTTCGGGGTCCATGTGACCTGGTCATTTAGCCCATGGTGTGCAAAAAAGTGCCGCTCAGAGGTAAAACAACACAACCCAACCCTAGTCAATCACTATCAAATATGCATATACTATTTATAGCTACCATACTTTATAAGTCTTTGGTTCAAGGAAAGGCTTTTATAATTAAATAACGATTGAATAGCTGCTATATAACGGTTTGAATATATAGTAATGTGCTTGTTTGAAAATACTTTTTGTGGGAAATTTGCATGAGAAATAAAAATTTTCGTTAATACTTTCTTTATTTCGATTATTAAAATTTTCTTGATGGCAGCATTTAAGAACCACTAGTCTAGATTATTTATATCGCGCATTGTCACTGAAACTGCAAAAAAAAAGTTTAAGATATATAAATGCAAAATGCAAAAAAGAACCATTACTAATGGAGTTGTTCTTTATGCTTGGCCAGCCAATTAGCTCTAGAGTCAGTACATATGCCTAAATCATTCTGCAAAACCACATCCTTGAAATGATAACGTTATATTTACCTCAAAGGATTAAACCTGAATTGAAAGGCATTTGTACCAGATGTCCACAGAAGATCCAACGCAGAAGCGAGAAGCATGAAACGTCTAGACGATATCAGATCGATCCGCCATATTCTCTCTCTGGCACCAACTTAAAGCGAACAAGAAGGAAAAAGAACGAACTGATGCTGCAGCGCTTCCTAATCAAGTGCGATGGTGTATCGAGACTGCGATGGAGAAGCCACTGATCTTGCCCGATATTACTACGTGTAGGGAGCGAATGAGGCGACGGTGCGTGATCATTTTTTATTCTCGTTCTTTTCAGAATCTAGGTGCTGCGGTAATGTCGCGGATAATTCAAAAGTTGCGCTTGATGGAGAGAGAGTGCTGAGCTTGTATAAAATTTCTAAAACTGATGCAGTGGATATTTGCCAAAGCGCAGAGCTTATGCTTCCTCAGCAGAAATTGATACAAGACAGACTCTATCGCGTTAACTGAAATTCATCTGTAAAAGGTTGGATAGTTTTCAGAAATACTAGAGTCAGTTGATCAAGTTAGTTCACAGCAGAACAAGGAAAAATGGAACTTTTTTTTTTAAAGTACAAAAAAATGTAGTACAAGAGAATACTAAAAGACAAGAAAACAGTGGAGGCGAAGGATTTTTTTTTAGTCATTTAAGAGTAAATATTTTTTAAATAAGAATTTGGCAAATTAATGGCAAATTAATGAAATCTTAAAAAAACGTCGTACAAACTTCAGATATTTAATTTACGTTAGTGAACAAATCGTTATAAGAGTTGTGTTTCATCTATTGAAGCATTTTTTTACAAGTGTCAAAAGTTGAAGATAAATGCTTCAGCTTCCATTCATTCTTTAAATATTAAACGAATATTGCGGCAAATATATTTAGAGAGATTTGAGTGACATCTACAATTTATCTCCAATAACAGTGTTTTCGTAAAAGGTTTATTTTCAAAGTTAGGGAGCTTTGAAGGTGGCTTTCCATTCACAAAACATGGAAGTGACCGGACACTATTTTCAACATAGTGTATGCTAATAGTTAAGGACAGCAGAGACGGTGATCCAAGATTAAAAGTCATTGGATGAAATAATGACGTCACCGAGGACGACAACATGCAGCGCGTATTTAAGGACTAGGTCGTGAAGAAAGACGTTATTCGTCATGTGTCGTATTGTTCAGTGCTCTTTGAAGAACTACCATGCCTGGACGACTCAGGTGCGCAACATTTGTTCAGTTAGCGGAGTTTTAGCGAGGTCGCATAGTGGGTCTTCGGGAAGCAGGTTGGTGTTTTCGTCAAATTGCACACCGCGTTGAACAAGAGGTATCAGCAGTGGTACGATGGTGGCGTCGATAGTCAGAAGAGCATTCGCACACTCGCAGCCGTGGTTCTGGGCAACACAAAATTACGGACGCATGAGAGTATCGGCGTATCAGGAGGACGGCAGTGGCAGAGTGGACAACTACGGCGTCACAAATTCGATCCTCTGTCGTACCAAGGGTGTCTGCAAGAACGATACGCATTCGTCTTTTGGAAGTAGGACTACGGGCACACATGCCAATGGCACCTCGTCACTGTCGAGCACTTTTGCAGTGGTATCAAGAACGAGTTCATTGGAGGGAAGACTGGCAGTCTGCAGTCTTCAGTGACAAAAGCCGATTCTGCTTAGGATGGTCTGATGGTCGTTTACGCGTCCGAAGGAGACAAGGTGAGCGACTTCTTCCATCGTACATCCGCCAGCGACACACAGGGCCCACGCCGGGCATCATGGTGTGGGGAGCGATTAGCTATCACTCTCATACGTGTCTGGTTGTTTGTACAGGGTACACTGAATAGCAATACGTACGTCAGTGACATAGTACAGTCGCTCAAAAAAGTATCCGAACGCTATGGTTGATTACAGAATTCAGAAAAAATATCTGGCAACGATTTTTTTAGAAATTAGTGATGTGGCAACCTTCGTGTCACGTGACACGAAGGTTGCCAGTTCACTAATTTCTAAAAAAATCGTTGCCAGATATTTTTTCTGAATTCTGTAATCAACCATAGCGTTCGGATACTTTTTTGAGCGACTGTACAGCCGGTCGTCCTGCTATATTCCAGCAAGATAACGCCCGCTCACACTCCGCCCGGACAACTCAACATGCTCTTAAGGCAGTGGCACAAACTCCCTTGGCCAGCACGCTCTCTGGACTTGTCTCCAAACGAGCATGTCTGAGACCTGATCGGAAAAAGATTCTTCCGCGGACCGTGGCAGGCAACGACCATCGCTGAATTACGCGCCCAAGTTGAAAGCGCATGGAATGGCATCCCCCAGCGTGATATCCAGCATTTGTACGACCGATTGCATGGCAGATTGGAAGCTTGTATTACTGCTCGAGGATGTTTAACACCTTATTAAAATCTGCCTTCTGTAAAATGTAATACTCATTAAAAGGTAAAATAAACATTGAATCACTTCACACGTGTGATCACTGTCCTTTCTCAACAAGTTGTTTCTACTTAATAAATATCTCATAGATTACGCTTCAATTGCTAATGGTTTTCTTTTTTCAATTTCCGCTAGTGTATGTACAGTACCCATTAAGTTCAATTTCTTTCAAACGTTTTAAAATATTTTGAAGTGCCATGTATTGAATTTTCTCCTGTTATTCTCTTTCTGTTTGTTACATAGAATTCTCTGTTTCGATTCCTCTCTCTTTGCGAGCACGATCATTTAAATCAACGTAACGATAAACATAGGAAAACAATAAGCACTTCATCTGACAACAGAAACATATTCAAATTGTATTTATGTATCTTTTTGCATATTTGAAGGAAACTAATGCATGTATTTATCCATTTTATGTCAAGTGTAAATGCAGAATATATACTTGGACTGTAATATCAATATTATATAAACGTGCAATATTCAAATTTCAGACCAATGGGATATTATGAATTTTATTTTGAGAAAAATAATTCAAATGAATCGTAATATTTATCTATATTGAAAGTATCGAAAAGAAAAATGTCTCTGGAAAGGACACCAAAATTATGAAAGGAGCTTTTCATATCTGAATGCTAAAATCTCTCTTAGTTTCTCTTTCCACGAAAAAAAACTATCTCTCAGAAAGGATAGACATAAAAAATATGCATGGAGCTTTTCATATTTCAATGCTAAAAATCTCTATAATTTTCTCTTTCCACGAAAAAAACCGTCTCTCGAAAGAGCTCCAAAAAATATGAAAGGAGCTTTTTTATTTCAATGCTAAAAATCTCTCTTATTTTTTCACGAAAAAAACCCATCTTTCGAAAGAGACTAGACATAAAAAATATGCATGGAGCTTTTCCATTTTAATGCTAAAGAAACACTCGCGTTTCTCTTTCCACGAAAAAAAAAAACCAAACGCCATGTCTCATAAGGACTGCAAAAAATATACAAGGAGTTTTCCACATTTGAATGCTAAAAATCTCCCTGATTTTTCTCTTTCTACGAAAACTAACATCTCTCGAAATGGATTAGAGACCAAAGAGTAGACAAGGAGCTTTTCCCATTTGAATGCTAAAAAAACTCTCTTTTTTCCACGGAAAACAACCATCTCTGGAAAGGTACACATTGAACTAATGTCTCTCCGATATTCGTTACCCATACGAGCTAGATTTCGTAAATCCCTCTGCAAGCTCCAGCACGTCACTTAGTGGGGAGAGAAAAGTCTTTTGCTCCAAGGCGCACGAACTGAATTATCCCGGTCTCCACTCTCACTGATGAGCTTTGCTCAGCTGGACTGAGGTCGCCGCCGCCTGAGCGTACATGTATCACTTGGTGGTCGGTAACCTCGGCACGTTCTCCCGCCTAGCCGGCTACTGTAGGGGGAGTGAGAGTGGGTGTACGGAGACAATAACTGAACATTGTTACATTTTCTCTCTCTCACCGAGAGCTGGGAGTCTCGATGCAGTGAGATATTGGCAGAAGGTTTCTCGCCATTCTCGGTGTGTATGGAGGGGAAATCAACAGATAAAGGAAAAGCAAAACTGACAGGAAACAAAAGAGGTTAGCTAACAACCAATAAGAACAAAGGAGAAAGGAAAAACTTTAAATTAAAGTCTGATTATTCAGAAGTAAAGCAATTAATTAACCGAATAATGAAGTTGTGTAAAGATAGCGAAATATATAGAGAGAGAGGTTCAGAATTTAGAAGTGTATCGTAAAATTCACTGTATATGTTGCTAAGAGTTAGTGATTTTTAACCTTTTTATTCAGCTGGATCCTAAATTATGTGGTTACATTAGCTCGACGACCATGCTTCGATTACGACACAAGTTAAAATAATGCTAATATGAAAAATAAGTGAAACAATATAAATGGTAAACTTAATATATTTAGCGATATTAATACATTAGTTTATCGATGAACCTCTGCTTTTTATTGTCTTTTTTCCTCAGATGTTAGGAGGCAGAAGAAAACTTCCCATCCACGGCCATTCAGCGTGTCCGTTAACGTGCACAGGATATTCTCGTCTGTACACAATCCACCACTTAACGTTTCATCCGACGTTAAGTCGTGGACTAGGCATCAATCTAGTCATCTTTCCAAGACCACTAATGTTCCCTTTCTGACCGAGGGTAGAGTGAGGGTTAGCGGAGAAAATCTCAATGTTGGCACAGTGGGGATTCGAATCAGAGAACTGAAGAATAGGAGCTTAGTGTGCTAGTAAAGAGACAATCCACAGTTATATATAAGCAATTCTTAACATCCGATTTATATCGAAACTGTTCAATATGTTTTTCAACACACTAAAAGCTCAGATGTACGACTGAGCTATAAGTCGTTGGCAGTCGAGCTCTGTTTGAGGTATGATACTGTCATTAAAATCCAAATAGAGTTCTAAATCCCTCAAGTACAAATGAAAACAACATGCAATAAGAAATGAATAAATCAGTAACTTAAAAAGAGCTACATTAAAATATTGTATCGTCATTGCAGGTTCTCTTACAGCAACCAGTATTAGACAAAAAAAAATTGAAGTTATCGGAGACTGTTGGCGATTCACTCAAAATGGCTTGGCCACCAGAATATCACGACTCAAAATTGTATCGCCAAGCCATTGATAGATGATTAAAACTTAGGTAATCACGGCATATAGGATGAAATTTTTAGTATTTAGTACGATCTTTGTTTTGTATTTACATAAAGACGAATAAAGAAAAAAGGTTTCCAGAATTTGACAATATTTAACTAACTAAACTTTACACGTATTATAATACGACTTTACGTAATAAAAATCCAAGCTTTAAAAAACTTCAGTTATTATCCTAGGCTTTAACAATTCGTTTTCTATGATTATCAAACCTTTAATTACGTATGGAATATATATAATGTATAACGTATAAAAGTTGTGTTTCAATAACTTCTACTTTTAACACGTACACAGTTAAATATTGGACTTTTTCACAATAGGCAAATGTAGAATGTTTTTAATGAAAACAGATTCATTCGAAGCAGAGAGTAATTGCTGACTGAGTTGGAAACTGGAGTATTAAAGACCTCGACTTCAATACTAATCAGCGCTTTACGTTAAACGAGCATTTGATTTAAAAGGTTCCCTGAAGAAATCTATTCAAAAAGTCATATAGGTGATCTTTAACCATTTCCATTCGTCTTCTGTAGGACTAATCCGCCCACACATCTAAAATTCTCTTTATTTGTAGATGAAATCAACAAATTTTTCGATTAAAAAGGAGTGGAATCCACTGTTAAATTGTTAAAGAATGCTGCGTGAATGTTACGGAAGTTCAATGTGATTGTACTTCTTTCGTAAGGTTTTTACTCAAATAAAATAAAAAAATAAATACCCCCTCAAGCAGCTGCTTGCCACAGAGGTCTGACAGGAGCCTGTCAGTTTATATGCCATAGTAGAAGGTCGGAGAGAATGGCAGGACCTCCGCAGGAAAACGACACATACATCCATGCCTTACTGCCAAGAAGATATTATTTTGTTGCATGGGATATTTCCACAATTTAAATATAAATCCAATCGATTTCCTATAAATATATATATGCTGAAAAATTTATAGTTTGAATCTAATATGTATAAGATTACAAAGTTAATTTGTAGATAAAAAAATTATAGTTTAGTACCAATCAAAACTGAATTTAATTTAATTCGTATTAGTTTAATTGTATTTAAGAACAATCATTGTTATACTTTAAGAGAATTAAAGTGGCAGTACTGAGATGTGATATAAAACCTTGCCATGTTAACCTGCAGGAAGTTCTAGAAAATTCCATTTTGAATAGTTTAGGAGCTACTGCAAAACTACAACTTAAATAAAACTTCCATACATCAGGAAGCATTTTAACGCGTCTCCAAAATACCAGTTCACAATGACAAATGAGGATTTTGGTAGAAACGCTTCAAATTCCATCACAGCAATGGATATCGAAAGATAGCCTTTAATAACGCACTGGATAAATAAAATTCTCTTCCTCAGTCGATTTAAATAGCGAAAGAGAGAGCAATCTGTCAAAACTCCCTAGATTTGAAAATAAGCTTATTACAGAAAAAGATAATCTCTGGAAACAAATTATCATTCAAATCTCTTGAACTTGATATTCGTTTTAATATGTAAAGAGTTTATGAAAGTTGGAACATTTAGAAGCAGAAGACGCTAGTCATAAAGATTTACCACAAAAATTTATCAAAACAGTAAAATAATAACTATTATAACTTGTTAAAATAAATCCTTCGGTGAAATAAATGTTATTTGCGAAATTTCACTTGTATATACTTAATATACATATATCAATGTTAATATATCTCCTCAGAAGTATATAATGTCAAATCTATGGAGTTTTGACACATTGCTCTCTATTTCGCTATTTAAATCGACTGAGGAACAGAATTTTATTTATCTTATAATTGATATACTATTAATGAACTTAATTTATATATACAGTATATCAATGTTTAATGTACATCTAATCTCCTGAAAATAATCTATTAGTTCGTAGGAAATTTTATTTAACTGTTTATGTGTTAAACGTAGAAGTTTTTCCAAACTATATGTGATGAATAAAAATGCTTATTTTGTGAAAAAATATTTCTTCATTACATTTAAAAAAATGAAAAAAAACATCCCCGTCAAGCAGCTGCTTGCCACAGAGGTCTGACAGGAGCCTGTCAGTTTATATGCCATAGTAGAAGGTCTGCGAGGATGGCAGGACCTCAGCAGAAAAACAACACACTTTACAGACACAAATTTATATCGGTTAAGAGTTCACAGAATTTGTGTACGGAATGGTTGTTGCGTGTAGATCGCACGATTGTAGTTGTCGTTCAATTATAAGAGACAGAATTTTTTTAGCTCATTTTCGACCTAAGAGGTACTTTTGTATAAGCCCGGATCTAGAAAAAATATCAGGGAGGGGGGGGGGGGGGGGGTTGCAAGAAACACAATCGGGCAGTAAAAATGTAAAGCAAGGTGTCCAAAAGACTGGATTGCCAATGCAGTATAACATCCCTAGCCCCTCTGTTTCACAGGTATTTAAAAATTTCTTCAAAAACGCATGAAATATAAATTTATTTCAATAATTTTTGTTTTTATTACCCTCATTAAAATTTTGAAAGGGGGTGCTATGTCCCCCTTGCATCTCCTCCCATCCCTAGATCCGGGCCTGCTTTTGCATAAATAAATTATTTGGTCAAAATGATTATCATCCGTGCAATCATTTCTAGAGTTAATGCGAAACAAAAAAATCAGGAATAAATGCTTAATGCCAAAAGGTCACGATCATTCTAGATTAAAAACATTAAACAACACAAAACACTACAAACACAAGCTACAATTAAAGTCATGACAGAATTTACCCTCCTTTTACAAAACAAAAAACAACACACATCTCTTAGGAAGATGCTGAGAAAATAAGTTAACTTTGCAGAGAAACTGATAAAAAGAAACTTTGCCTGATACTTGCTTTGTGTAATGATGTGTGACGAGATTGTTAGATCTTTTTGATTTTCGCAGTTAGTTTTGATGACCAGCACAATCCGTTGCGGAATGATAAAAAAGCTTTCTGCTCTTCCACAGCTTTCTCACCTCAACCCTACCTCAAATCCCCATGACGACGAGTTAGTCTTCACCAAACTGCGGCGTCCTCTTCCGCTATCTCAAGTCAGGTCACTTGTTTGCCCGTTCTCTAGTGAGCCAGAAAACCGCTAATGGCTCAGAAAGAGAGATTCACGCTTGAACGCGCAACTCTCGACCAACATTTCGTTTCTTCCGTTTTCTCTTACCTTGCTTTTTTCCTTCGCTTCCAACGCCTTTGATGAACCTTCAGTTGTCGATTCCTAATCGCCATTTTAGCCGTATGCTTTTTTTTCCAACCTGCTATTTTAACACAAAAGATCCATACTTGAATCTATACCACACGAAAGTTCCTCCTCTTTAACACAAAAGTTCCATACTTGAGTCTATGCTAGACAAAAGTTCGTCTGTTTTAACACAAAGGTTCCATACTTGAATCTATACTACACAAATGTTGATCTGCTTCAACACAAAAGTTCCATACTTGAATCTATACTACACAAAGGTTCGTCTGCTTCAACACAAAAGTTCCATACTTGAATCTATACTACACAAAGGTTCGTCTGCTTCAACACAAAAGTTCCATACTTGAATCTATACTACACGAAAGTTCGTCTGCTTTAACACAAAAGTTCCATACTTGAATCTATACTACACAAAGGTTCGTCTGCTTTAACACAAAAGTTCCATACTTGAATCTATACTACACAAAGGTTCGTCTGCTTTAATACAAAAGTTCCATACTTGAATCTATACTACACAAAGGTTCGTCTGCTTTAACACGAAAGTTCCATACTTGAATCTATACTACACGAAAGTTCGTCTGCTTTAACACAAAAGTTCCATACTTGAATCTATGCTACACAAAAGTTCGTCTGCTTTAACACAAAAGTTCCATACTTAATCTATACTACACGAAAGTTCGTCTGCTTTAACACAAAAGTTCCATACTTGAATCTATACTACACAAAGATTCGTCTTCTTTAATACAAAAGTTCCATACTTGAATCTATACTACACGAAAGTTCGTCTGCTTTAACACAAAAGTTCCATACTTGAATCTATACTACACAAAAGATCGTCTGCTTTAACACAAAAGTTCCATACTTGAAGTGGGCATTTTTAAGCACAAATTTCCAATCTAAATTAGCCAGGTCACAAGGCTCTCAAACAGTTAATATTATATTAGGATTAGCTCAGAGGTAAAACAAATGCAATTACCAAACAGTTATAGGTGTGGAAACATGATTCAAGACTGTTAGGAAATAGCTGAAAGCTTCGTATCGTTGTTAATTAAAAGTTTTATATTGCACTTGTTCTTAATCTTTCTTTAACAAACAATATGTTCCTAATATACGAATAAATTTACTCTTTTACATGGATTCATTCATCTTTAAGTTATACTTGTATGGGGAGATTAATTTCCAAAGCGTTTTCACTTGTGAAGATACAAAATGAAATTTTGGAACTAGATACTAATAAGAGACAGTCCAAATAATAAATAAATGCATTTCTGAAATATTTTACTATTACGAAAAGTATAGGTATAGAGATGGTTGTTATATTTTCGAAAAATTATGACTGATTTAAAAAGAGATTTATTGTTTACAATGCTAAACATTCCGGAAATACATTTCACGCTGTAAACTTTAGGCTTATCTAAATTATATGCACCGAAAATTAATAATAATTTACATAATAATATAAATAATAAAAAGAACGACGTTCAAATTCGAAAAAATAATATATATATACAATACACTCATTCAAAACAATAATGTTTTCTGCAGTATTAGGAATTAAATTCTCTGTTAGCACACTATACTTCTTTCAAATCAATTTACAAATTTGTTTCTTTAATCTGCAATAATTTTATATGTGACTTGTATTAGGCATATATTTATGTTACTATGTTTTATGCATTAATTTGTTATTATTTGTGAACTTGGAAGAAGTTTTATTATCGTGCAAAACAATAGACAAATTGTGCTTCGCTTTTTTTTTAACTATTTACAAGCAAAGAATTTTGATGAATATTTTTGAAATTAATATCCTATAATATTTTAGTTGTATTTCAAAGAAATAAAATTTACACAGATTTTCAGATTATTCAAGCTTATATAACATTCTAATTACTCTAATGCAGCGATCCGTGAAGATTTCCCATAAGTAGTTTTTCAAATGAAATGTAAAATAAGCTTTAAAGTGTTTTTCTATAAGTGAGTTGAATTAAATTTTCAGAAGGTTTAAAGAGAAAAATGGATAAACCAAGTCATAGTAGAACAAATGAAATCAACTGCAATAGACATTACCATTAATTGCAGGAATCTATATCACTACATTTCTTATAGAAGTGACTCAATTTTTATTATAAAACTTTCATGAAGCTTAATATTTTGAATAATTTAAATTAGGAAAATTAAAAGAGATATTAGAGTTAAACTGAGAAAAATTTAAAGCTACAATAGAAAACAATATAATACCATATTGTATGTGATATTAGTAAATAATTATGAAGTAAGCCCCCTTTTTCTCTGAGAGTGGCCAAGGGCCTCATGTGGGCCACAGGTTGCGACCCTGCAACCTGTGGCCCACATGAGATGATGTGGCCCCAATGGAATAATAGGATTCACAAATTTACTTTTCTCACCACACCTTTAAGCAGTATATGATTTCAAGATTAGAATTAATTATATGTTAATCACGAACATGAACAAATTATCTGATTTTCGGATTATATCTCATATTCAAGTGTAACATGAGATTGCATTCCAAATAAAATGCCAGCATTCTATACTATAAACCATTAAATAGTGTATTTTTGTATTTTCCTATTAATTCTAAATAATCGTACTGAAACGAAAAGAGTGCATTTTTCTTAGAAGTAGGGTTAATAATTGCACAATGAGGGAACGTAAATTTATTATGTGAATTATTATTAATTAACAAATGCCAATGGATTCATGATTAATCACTTATTATTTTGAGTACTCATTTCAATATTTCCATTTTAAATGTTTTATAGCAATCCTAATCCCATTTTTTTGTTGCTTCAGATTTTGAAACTTCGAATTTTTTTATTCCTTCTAATCAATTGATTGCATTCGTTTTACCTCTGAGCAGCAAGTTTTTTGCACACAGTAGGCTAAATAGCGAATTCACAAGGACCCCGAGGGTTCAGAAAAGATTGGGGAAGGCGACCCACTGGACAGCTGTCAGGAGACAGATGGGAGCCTCCCGTGAAGGCCGAGGAGGGGGTGGCTCAGTCGGTAGCGCGCCAGGTTCGTAATCTGTAGTTCCCAGGTTCGAGTTCCAGCTGGGTCAGCGTTGAGATTTATCTCCGCAAAGTTCCCCGCCCTGCCCACGGTCAGTAGGGGACAACGATGGGCTTGGAAAGGCCGCCGTCCGTCGGATGGGACGTTCAGTCGTGGCCCCGTGTGCAGGAGAGCCATACCCTGTGCACGTTAAAGAACACGCTGGATGGCCTTGACGGGAGACTACCATCTGTCTCCCAACAGCTGTTCCAGTGGGTTCCCTCCCCCAACCTTCTCTGTGCCTTCGGGGTCCATGTGACCTGGTCATTTAGCCCATGGTGTGCAAAAATGTGCCGCTCAGAGGTAAAACAACCCAATTCAACCCGTGAAGGCCATCCAGCATGTTCTTAAGTTAAGGTGCACAGGGTATGGCTCTTCTTCCCCAGGGGCTTTTCGTCCGAGGCTTTTACACCAAGGCTTTATTCCCATCCGTCGTATGGCGGCCTGCGCGAGCCCCATTCACTGTATTCCCTTTCTCACCGAGGATAGACTTTTATTATTGTAGCTTTAATATCAATGGCTCAGTTAGGATTCGAACCTGGGAACTAGCAAATTACGAGCCTGACATGCTATAGATTGAGCCAACCCCCACCCTTCTAATCAATACTTCGGTTTCCAATTAGATCGAAATGGCCCTTTTTTTCCTTTCTTTTTTTTGTATTCTTCAGCTCGTCAAAATTTCCTTAAAAGTAGAAAGCAGAAACCGTTTCTACAAAAGCAATAATAAACGTGTCTCATCTCTCGTGGAAGTGACGCGTGGGGCGGGGGTGGCTCAGTAGGTAGCACGCCAGGCTCGTAATCTGTAGTTCCCAGGTTCGAGTCCCAGCTGGGTCAGTGTTGAGATTTATCTCCGCAAAATTTTCCCGCCCTGCCCACGGTCAGTAGGGGACACCGATGGGGTTGGAAAGGCCGCCGTCCGTCGGATGGGACGTTAAGCCGTGGCACCGATTGCGGTAGAGACATACCCTGTGCACGTTAAAGAACACACTGGATGGCCTTGACGGGAAGTTACCATCTGTCTCCCAACAGCTGTTCCGGTGGGTCTCCTCCCCCAACCTTCTCTGAGCCTTCGGGGTCCTTGTGGCCTGGCCATTTAGCCCATGGTGTGCAAAAAAGTGCCGCTCAGAGGTAAAACAATCCAATCCAATGGAAGTGACGTGAAAGAGTAGAAAATATTGCGTACCAAACAAATATCAGCACTGCAGATTTATAAAGACAAAATATGTTTTAGTGACAATAGTGATAAATAATTAATAAATAATAAATACTTTAATATAAATAACAAAATAACTCGATATAACAATTATCCGTAAAATATATCAGTCTAATGACTTTTTATGAATTTTTGGGATGGTGAAAATAAATACACTTGATTGATGTAAAATAGTGAATTTTGGTAGTTATATAATTCTGTATAAATATTGAAAAGACGAAATTCAGTTCATGGTGTCACGTAGATTGAAACATTTAAACATAAATTAAGATCGACATTAGCTTACCATATCTGCAGCTTAATTGGCATGCCATCTAAATTGATGATTTTCTGCTTGAAATCGATACCTGAAACAAAATAAAAGTTTTCTTCTTACTCAATGAAGGACAATAATACTGTTCAGACACTGTACAAGAACTCAGTTGCAATCCAAATCATCAGTATTCAATCAACACCTTCTGTAACAGAAAGCCAAAGGACCAAATTTATGACGTCAGCATAGGTAGTCCTACTATATAGATACTTCATATATTTTTGATTTCAATATTATTACTGGTAGATTCTGTGCTAATCTATATACTAATGTTTATCTATAAATATATTTTATTTAGGAGAAATTTTATTTGTATTAATTAGCATTATTATATTTCATAATAAATATAAAATATTTTCTTCCTAAATGAAATATGTTTATAGATAAATATTAGTATAAAAATTAGCACAAGAGTTCACCAGTAATAATATGTATCAGGCATAATATGTATCTGACATGTTATCAGGAGGTCGTGGGTTCAGATCCCACCGGGCTAATGACAATTTTCCTTTATATTATTCTAGTGTATAAACTGCTTCATTTTTTTCATCTCGTGAGAATCATTCGGAATTTTAATGAGTCTCACTCAATCGGCTCTCTTTATCTTGTGTAGGAAAAGAATACAGATAACGGAAATGAAAGAATAGATAGAAACTCATTACAGGTTACAGAAACAAAAATGTGTTTGAAAAATGCGCTGAATTCATAAGATTAAATAATATTTAAAGAAATAAAAAATAATTAAAGAACTAAAAAGCTAAAATTAATGAAAAAACTAGAGCAACGAACCAAACAAAATTATTCAGACTAACAGAAAAAAGTGAAAAGCGACAAAGTGTAAGACAGACAGAAAACGAAAGACGACGATAAATAAAAAGCGCAAAAAATAAAATAAAAATTAAAATAAAAAAGAACAAAAAGAGAAAAGAAACAGAGTTAAAAAATGATTATACGAAACGAAACTGAAAAGCCTAAAGAAGTTTGCGTAATTAATATTTCCACGAAAGACCCCGCAGTAAGCAATACACGTAGCTTAACCCTGCGATGTACGTGAAATGCAATTACAAGAGCCTGCCAGTGCAAATAACATCCGAATCGCTGGCATTTGAAGCTTGATGCTTCAACCAGACCGATGCAACCCGGCACAACGTCTGCGCAATGCTGTGTATCAGAAAACAAAGACATTTCCGACACTTCATTCATCTTCTCAGTGAACTATCGATCTCAGGGCGAATCGTGGCATAGATCCAACTGTGTTTAGCTACTAGCTGGAATTTTTTTAGCCTTGTAGAAAGAAATCGAACCGGCGCTTGCTTCCCGCGTCATTCTCTGGTAATTAAACTACATTTGCGATCACCAACAGTCTAGTTTCCGGTGTTCCGCTACATGTACATGAAGTCATTAAATTTTCACTTGGTATTTTCGTTCTGATCTGTTGTTTTGCACAAGACTATTTCGTTCGGCTCTCTTGCTCCGTTTTGCCTTGTTTCATCAGTAAAAACTGGAGCAGTTAAATGGGAGCAAGTAGTTGGTTGCGACAATGTATTGAAAAGCCAACTGAGTCAAAATAACAATTTAATAATAAGAATACAAATGCAAAGTTTTTTTTATGGAAGTCAGAAAACAATAAAAATGCAAAAATAACACGAAGAACTACGAGTACATTTTAGAAGACCTTTGAATTTTTGAAGACTTTTGAGTTATTTGCTCATTTAGGACCTCATTTATGACCTCATTTAGCGTCATCATCATCATCCTCAAGCAGCCATGGGCTACGGAGGTCCAACCAGACCGTGCAATTTAGTTCTCCAAGCAAGTCTATCCTGAGCTACATCTACTGCATGTGGCCACTGCACACCAATTCTAACAAGGTCCTGTTTGACATTGTCTGCCCACCGCATCCTAGGTCTCCCCTTCTTTCTGAGGCCTTTGGACACACTGTTCATAACCCTATTCGCTGATCTATAATTATTCATACGGGCAACATGGCTAAACCAACGGGGTCTCTCTCTGCACAATATGCTGCTTAAAGGAGGTTGCAGACTCCTTTCCCTAACCTCATCATTAACCTCACTACTAAGACCAGCAGCAGGGCATGTCCTTGTGTAAGTGTGTGTTTATATGTTGTATAAGGAACGAGAATAACCCTAATATAGCTTCTATGCCATATCCGTTCTTTTAGGGAAGTATCTTCTTTCTTTTAAAATTAAAAAAAATTGAATTCTTCTAAAAATCAATGTCTTCAATGGCAAAAAATATGTTAAGTTAGAAAAAAAATATTATTGTACAACTTTAAAGTAATCATCAATATTTCAAGCAGCAATAATAACATTCTTTACTTTCGATTTAAAAATACTGTTGAATTGATCAATTGTTGATCTGTCCATCTCTAAAATCAAGAGGTAAGGAATTAAATATTCTAGATCCCAAAAATAAAACGGGCTTCTGAGCTATCTCTTTCTGCACTCCAAGAACTACAAATAATGAATCAAATTGACGAGAGAAGAATACTCTTTAATTCGTAAAATTGAAGGCCTTTTAAAATTTAAAACACTGTAGTGTATATACACTGGTTTCCATAAATTAAAGAACCACCCTATGTTATATCAATGGGAAACTAACGTCGAAGCTTTATAACTTCTAAAATAAGTTTTTTGTTTCTTGTTTTGAGAAATCTGAGAGCAGATAAAGTTCTAAATCAAATAAATCAAATATCTCGATTTACTATTTAATGAGTTATGGATATATTCTTTCACTATTTAATGAGTTATGGACGTTTGAATATTTAGCGATAACTATGCTAGCCACAAAAATTGACTTCAGAAGTTAATTAAAACTTTGTTATAAGTATTGTATCAAAGTGTTTAATAAAATAAGTTGGTATTTTAGAACTTTCTGAAAGAATTTCATCAGTTTTGATTAAGATAAGTTTAAGATAAGTTTTGTTAAAGATAATTCATCAGTTTTGTATAAGTTTCCTAAGACTGGCATTGCTATTGTTAAATATTCAAACTTCCATAACTCATTAAATACTGAATGAATATTGTTGAAAATCGAGATATTGATTTATTTTATTGAGATCTTTATCTGCAATTACACTTTTCAAAACCAAAAAACTTATTTTGGAAGTTATAGAGCTTCGACATAGAAGTCACAGAGGAATCGAACCTGAAATCAAAAAATCACCTAAGATATAAAATATTTACGATATGAAACGTGATCGATTGACAATGGGATGATCGGAACCTATCTACTTGATGGGTTAGAAAAAGAAAAGACGAACAGCGACTCAGATTAAAGAGACGCCGAAATAAGAAGCGACCGTTTCGCAACGCCATTGCGAACGGTGTTCATGGTGAGCTTTGAACCGTCATCGCGTGCAGCAGCTCATCAGGAGCAGCTTGCGACCATTAACAGGGCTTGTTTCGAGAAATGATCTCCTGCAAGGACACGGAGCCGCCGAAGAAAGGGCACAGTAGTAAGACAGGAAAAAAGAGCTTCTTTAACGAGCGAGGGTGGATGACCTTGGGCACGCGTTGCTCTTCATGACAAGACATCTCTTGCCCTCTCCTCTACCATCTATCAACTGATGATTTTTTTTTTCATTTCGTGCTTCTTTAGTTTCGTTGATCTTTTTATAGGAACGACATTTTATTTCGTCACAGAGGAGTGGAAATACCTCCCTTTCGAAATTCCCGAAGATAGAAATGATGTTTCAAGTGAAGTTCAGCAAAAATAATATTCATTTTTCAAAATCGAACGTTATTTTCTGTATATAGAGCAGTTAATGAATCAGAGTTTTCATTGTCCTCAAACCAGATTAGAAGCTTGGCGAATGTCAGTATTAAATATCATGTTGCGAAAAAACTTTAAAGACTGCCTACAAACTTTCCATCACGGTGCCCCCACAGTTTCGCCAAGATTTCATCTTACTCCCTTTCGATATGATCCCCCCCCCCAATGACACCAAATGTATATGCAGTGGCAAGTAATGCCAATCGCTCAGATGTGGCGAGCAGCAGTGGCGGGGGTGGTTCGTAATCTTCAGTTCCCAGGTTCGAGTCCCGCCTGAGCAAGAGTTGATATTTATTTCCATAAAACTCCCGCCATTCCCACGGTTAGTAGGGAACACCGATGGGCTTGGAAAGGCCGCCGTCCATTGGATGGGACGTAAAGCCGTGCCCGTGTGCGGGAGAGCCATACCATGTCCACGTTAAAGAACACGTTGGATGGCCTTGACGGGAAGCTACCATCTGTCTTCCAACACTCCCCAGTGAGTAACCTCCTCAACCTTCTCTTACCTCCGGGGTCCATGTGACCTGGCCATTTAGCCCATTGTGTGCAAAAAAGTGCCACTCAGATGTAAAACAACCCAAACACAGACAAAACAACTCAAAATGCACGTGACAAGGGCACCAGCTGTCAAGAATCAACAATTACTGTTTGCGATGTTGAACTTCAAATCGTGCAAGAGATTCAGTGACTGAAAAAGCTTTTTATTGAACGGAACGATCTGGAAGATGCAAGGTTCGGTTTCTAGAAGCAATGCACGAAACTAAGCAATCGATCACTGTCATTTCGAGAATTATTATCAATTCAGTTTTTATCATAAAACTTTCCTAGAAAGTTCCCCGCACCCTAACGAACTAGTTTCCTCCACTTCCTAAGTAACCGCACCCCACACATTACGAACCACTGGCTTATGTCTTAAATGTAGGTAGCTATTATTAAGCAAAACCTGTCCACAGCGACTACTTACCCACTCCGTAGCCTTTTCAGCGTGTGATCTTGGTTTATAAGTATAGTTGCGCTAACGGATAATAAAATAAAATAGCTAATCGTCACTTCATTTTTATCTCGTTCCAAAAAAAAAACAGAAAACAGTTTCGCTTTGTTGATTAATGCCGGGGATATTTCTGTAGACATCAAGTTCTTTTGTTTATAGAGATAAATTAAAAATTCTTTTAGCGTTGGATAGGTATTGATGAAATATTATGATTTGCTTTTTACGGAACCTTCCTATAGCTACAATTACGCCCTCTAATGGTGGAAAAGTTTGAAAGTTCCAATATTTCAAACGAATATTGCAAACGATGTATTTATTCTAGAAATTTGAAATTTTCGTGATGGAATGTGAAGCATTGGCAACAAAGACCCTTTACCCCCAGTTGGGTGGAAAGTGCAACTTTTTTGTTTTAAGAGATAATTGGAAATCTCTTCTTTAGTTGGATTGGTACAAACAAAATATTATAATTCGCGTTTTTCAAATACTTAAATAATTTTAATATATATATTATTAAACAAATTTAAAGAAATCAAAAATAAGACTTAAAAATAAAAATTTTATTCTAGGCACTAAAATTAATATAAAAATTTGAACCACCACAATGTAGCTTCCACTGAAACCTCACATAATTCGATGACATTGTTTTAAACTATATCTTATGTATTTTCATGTAACGTTATTATTCTTCTCTCCTGCAGATTAAGCAGATGCTTTGCGAGTCATTTGCTTAAACTCTTATATAACTAACATGAATACGAATACAGATTATTATTATTAAAATCACTAAATATGGAAACGGTGAGATTTTTAACGGCAGTTGCAAATGATCTGTTTATGGTAGAAATTTGAAATTTCGGTGGTAGAGTATCAGGGGATATTCCACTGAGAGCAAAAATCTGCTCCGTTTTTCTCAGAGGAATGTGAAAAAAGCTACTTTTTGAATTTAAGAAATAAAAGACAAATACCTTTTATGTTATATAATTAATAAAATAATATTATTGGCATTTCTCCCATTAGCTCAAATTGAAACTTTTAAGGAGTGAAAAAGTAGGTAAACGAAAAAATTCATTCTATTTGAAAACGAGATTCCCATATGCGCCAGAGGCAATATGCGTTCTTCTGGTTTTTGGATGTTAATAATCTATTTGTAATTCCACTTGGCACTGATATTTTTATTTTAGGGCTACTAAATCGGGGAAAGCTTTAACGTTACTAAGGCAGCTAAACTTCTTCATTTTAACACTTGCACCTAGAATAGCAAATATTGTAGAGATTGCAAATCACTTTTAATTTATTTTAATTAATTTATTTAGAAATGTATTTCATGAAAATTTAACTTGCTTTGTAACTAAATGTAATATATTGTTACATAGCTATTTATTATAATATGTTTGATCATTAAACAGTTTTAAAATTGGAGATTCTTTTTCGGTTTTTTTTTTTTGTATTTTCTGCAGTAAAGACAAGAAAGCTTTTCAATATGCGCATCCAGAATAATTTCCCATACGTGTAAGATAGCGTATAGTAGTAACATGTTAGTTGGGTTGTTTTACCTCTGAGCGGCACTTTTTTGCACACCATGGGCTAAATGGCCAGGTCACATGGACCCCGAAGGCTCAGAGAAGGTTGGGGGTAGGGGACCCACTGGAACAGCTGTTGGGAGACAGATGGTAGCCTTCCGTCAAGGCCATCCAGCGTGTTCTTTAACGTGCACAGGGTATGGCTCTCCCACACACGGGGATACGGCTTAACGTCCCATCCGACGGACGGCGGCCTTCCCAAGCCCTGCGGTGTCCCCTACTGACCGTGGGCAGGGTGGGGAGAATTTTGCGGAGATAAATCTCAACGCTGACCCAGCTGGGACTCGAACCTGGGAACTACAGATTACGAGCCTGGCGCGCTACCGACTGAGACACCCCCGCCCCAGTAACATGTTAATTAATTGTAACATTCAAGCAATCAAAGTCCGAGACAATTTCGTGTATTTTTTTTTGTATTTCTTATGAAAAACCAATGCCAGTTGCCAAAAACACTGATGTTTCTCCGTTCTTCATGTAAAGGGCGGGATTGACTAAGTCGCTGGCGTGCCAGGCTCGTAATCTGCACTTCCCAGGTTCGAGTCCTGCCTGGGCCAGAGTTGAGATTTATCTCCGCAAACCTACCCATCCTACCCTCTGTCATTAGGGGAAACCTATGGGTTTGGGATGGTCACCGTCCGTCGGATGGGACGTTACGCCGTGGTCCCGTGTGCAAGAAAGTCGTACCCTGTGCACTTTAAAGAACACGCTGGATGGCCTTGACGGGAAACTACCATCTGTCTCTTAACAGCTGTTCCAATGAGTCCGCTCCGCCGACCTTCTCTAAGCCTTCGGGGTCTTTGTGACCTGGGTATTTAACCCATTGTGTGGAAAAAAGTGCCCCTTAGTGGTAAAACAACCCAACAACAACTGAGACAAATACATTTCTTTGCAAAAGTATAGGACATTTCGCAAATGTCTTATATATCTTACAAAACGGAGGTGATTACCTATTTTCTTCTTTCAAAAGTATTGGACGCTTCTATGTTATGAGAATAGAAACCAATTTCAAACGTTTGAAAATAAGCTTCTTACGGAAAATGTCAGTGGAAATAAACTGAAGGTCTCAATCAAATTTATCTAAATAGTAATTTTCAAGTCCTAAGAAATTATAAAAAAATTTGAAGGGCGGGTGTTGACTTAGTCGGCAGCGCGCTAGGTTCGTGACTGCAGTTCACAGGTTCGGGTCCCTGCTGTGCCAGCGTTAAGTTTTACCTTCTTGCCCTTGGTGAGAAAGGGAATACCGAAAGGCTTGGAAAGGCTGCCGTCGTCCAATGCAACATCAAGCCGTGGCCCCTTTTGCACGTCACACAACAATCGGATGGCCTTGACGGGAGGCTTCCATGTGTCTTTTAACAGCTGTCCAGTGGGTCCTCTTGACCCATCCTTCCCAAAGCCCTTGGGATCTTTGCGACCTGGTTCAATTAGCCCATTGTGCTCAAAAAACGTGTCACTCAGAGATCAAACAACCCAACCCTCAGGGACGTACCCAGAAGGGTGGGGGGGGGGGGGGGGTCCGGACCTCTCCTTCAGAAAATCCTGTCGTCTTATACTGAATTTCAAACTTGTCTATCTCATTTGAAATCAAAAACTGTTGTCTTTGTATAATTTCATTTCAGTCTTAAATTTTATGTCCGACACTAAAAATAGATTAAATAACAGCTGTAAAATCTGACTCCATATAGAATATCATTTTAACCTTTTCCGTTCGGTGGAATATTTCAGTAATTCGGAAACCCTACTCAAGTCTTATTCTCAGAGCCCCCTTCTCTGAAACTAAATTTTCGGACCTCCCCCCTCCAAAAAAAAGAAAAAAAAAATTTCTCGGACACCCCCAGAATCGGAATCCTCGGGCTCCCCCCCCCCCCGACACTAAAATTTAAATAGTTATTTACGCGAATTTTTAACTATTGACATATTTTATTCAAGAGCGTTAAATAATTTTTAATGTTTAAACATAAATTAACTTCTGAAGTAAAACACTTCTGAAGTAAAAGTCAGGTGACACTAAGGTTGCCAGATCACTAATTTCTAAAAGAATCTTTGCCAGATATTTTTTCTGAATTCTGTAATCAACCATAGTGTTCGGATACTTTTTTGAGCGACTGTAGGTGGTCATATTATTTTGATACTAGATCGTGTGGGTTCACTCACGGAAATATTGAGCGTGTGCAGTTACCGTTCACAGCAAACTGGAGCGTGTGCAGTTACTGCACACGCAAGCAACAATACGCATTCACAGCAAACTGGAGCGTGTGCAGTAACTGCACACGCTCCAGTTTGCTGTGAACGGTAACTGGAGCGTGTACAGTTGCTGTACACGCTCCAGATATTTTTCCTGAATTCTGTAATCACGTGACACGAAGGTTGCCAGATCACTAATTTCTAAAAAAAATCGTTGCCAGATATTTTTTCTGAATTCTGCAATCAACCATAGTGTTCGCATACTTTTTTGAGCGACTGTACATATCATTTTTATGGAAGAATTCAAAATTTCTTGGTGGGAAAAAAAGGCTTTCTGAGTTAAGAAATTTTGACTATCGCTTACAAGTTTTCGTTGAAGCTCCACTGCTAGAACGCTACCGAAGTTATGATATATTTCAATATCAAGATTTGGCCAAAAATTAATGAATGATGCTGCTCAGTGGTAGATTAATTTTGGATTTGGTATTCCAGAAAACAATGCAGTCTTTAGATATTAAAAATTCATAGATCAGGCTTCCCAATCTGGGTTACAAATACTCCCGAGGTACAAATACCTGTAC
This sequence comes from Ryuthela nishihirai, assembly GCA_038380435.1. Classification (NCBI taxonomy): domain Eukaryota; kingdom Metazoa; phylum Arthropoda; class Arachnida; order Araneae; family Heptathelidae; genus Ryuthela; species Ryuthela nishihirai. Next base: position 14,940,218 of record JAWZYU010000004.1, read on the forward strand.
AAATACTCCCGAGGTACAAATCCTGTCCTACAAATACTCTCGAGGTACAAATCCTGTCCTACAAATACTCCCGAGGGTTATTTGAAGCCAATATCAGGGGGACACATGCGATACTATGTGAAATATATTTTGTCTTTTTCAGTACGTATAAATGGTACACAATAAACTTTAAATCGTATTGAAAAGTCAAGAGTAGTACGTGAAGCTTTTCTCCGGAGCCAAGGAAGTATGCGAAGCCTTTCTCTGAAGCCAAGGGGGGTACAGTCGCTCAAAAAAGTATCCTAACACTGTGGTAAAAATTCATAGATCAGGCTTGATTAGAGAATTCAGAAAAAATATCTGGCAACGATTTTTGGTGGTTGATTAGAGAATTCAGAAAAAATTTCTGGCAACGATTTTTTTAGAAATTAATGATCTGGCAACCTTCGTGTCACGTGACACGAAGGTTGTCAGATCACTGATTTCTAAAAACATCGTTGCCAGATATTTTTTTCTGAATTCTGTAATCAACCATAGTGTTCGGATACTTTTTTTGAGCGACTGTAGGTGGTCATATTATTCTGATACTAGATCGTGTGGGCTCACTCACGGAAATATTGAGCGTGTGCAGTTGCTGTACACGCTCCAGATATTTTTCCTGAATTCTGTAATCACGTGACACGAAGGTTGCCAGATCACTATTTTCTAAAAATATCGTTGCCAGATATTTTTTCTGAATTCTCTAATCAACCACAGTGTTCGGATACTTTTTTGAGCGACTGTACGTGAAGCTTTCCTCTGAAGCCAGGAAGAGAACGTGAAGCCTCTTTCTGAAGTCAAGGGGTAAACCCTTGATTTCAGAATGAAATGATCAATGATCAATTGATTTTGAATTTGATTTGATCAATTGATCAAAGTAAAACCATTTTCTGAAGCTAGGGGATATGGAAAGCTTTTCTCTGAAGCCAAGTGGGTACGCAGAAGTGTTTCTCTAAAATCAAATGAATGCGAGAAGCCTTCGTGAAACTATTCTCTGAAGAAAGGGCGTAGATGATGCCTTTCTCTGAAACTAAGGGGATATGCAAAGCCGTTTTCTAAAGCTAAGGGGGTATGCAAAGCCGTTCTTTGAAGCTAAGGGGGTATGCAAAGCCGTTCTCTGAAGAGAAGGATGTATGAGAAGACTTTCTCTAATCTAATTTAAATTTAATGATGGAACCCCTAATACATATCATTAAAGTAAAAGGTATACCCATAGGTAAACAGACATAATCATAATTAGTTTACTGCAAAATGATACTAAACTTTTAATGATAATTATAATTAATAGATTAGGTTAATAATAATTGGAAACAAGAAACTATTGATAATTTAGAAATCGCGAATGAAGTTTGAGCGTTTGGACAGTAACTACACAAATCGCCTACGACAAAGTAGTCATAGCTGTTAATCTATGAAATGAAACCAGGAAATGGATCATCTAAAATTACGTGAGAGATAATTTTTACAGTAAAGTGAAAGGTCGAAGAAATCTCTGTTAATTTTTTAATTACAATATTAGTGAATTAATAAAGCCAAAGTACCATGCTCAATATTCGTGAGCAAGTGCAATGCAAATGGAGCCAAAAAGTTGCGATTAAACTACTTATTGCTATACACATCACGCAAACATAAATCACACCCTCGGAGGATTTACAAGCCCTCGAACAAGTTACTTGTTTCCCTAGGTTGGATTACTAAGCGGTCATTTCCGTAACAAAAGTGAATATTATTAAACGATGATGATCACTACGTTAAGTTTAGAAGACATACAGTATTTGTAAGCACGTCATATGCACGACATTTGCAAACTACCATATCGAAAATGCCTATAAAACATCTCGTGCAATAAGCTGTTCTTTTTATAGCTGCAATATTCCAAGCACGTTTAGCTATACAGATGGCCTTTGTCAAACCTCACTTTGTGTATACGACACAGAGTTGGCAATCTAATATCGAAAGGACATAACCCAGTTTTGGCTTCGCACTGTTTAGATTTCTGACGCTAGTCTTTAATCGTGTGTCCGCTCGGGTGGAATCGGAAACATTCGGGGACATGTGCCCATTAATAGAAAACGAATAATGGTGTCACATCCACATGCAGAATCAGATGAAGTACATTCTTTTGAAATCATCCGTAACGAAAGCAATACCAGCAGGGAGGATTATGGAAGGATTATGAATCGGTGACTGGATTATATTTTTTTCTCTTTGTTTCATACTCTCTGATATCAACATTTTTCTGTTAAGACACTCAAGTTAATGAAGAAGGCATTCACATCATTCTGTTCGTAACTTTTGGAAAACCATCGAGTTTCTTCCACAGATAAAATGTTAAAAAATATCGAGTATATTTTTTTCAAATAATTAAGGCTCTGATAGGTTTTAACATAAAAGTCAAGATTTCGTTGCCAGGTTCGTAAGCTGTAGTTCCCAGGTTCGAGTCCCAGCTGGGTCAGCGTTGAGATTTATCTCCGCAAAATTCCCCGCCCTGCCCACGGTCAGTAGGGGACACCGCAGGGCTTGGGAAGGCCGCCGTCCGTCGGATGGGACGTTAAGCCGTATCCCCGTGTGTGGGAGAGCCATACCCTGTGCACGTTAAAGAACACGCTGGATGGCCTTGACGGGAGGCTACCATCTGTCTCCCAACAGCTGTTCCAGTGGGTCCCCCACCCCCAACCTTCTCTGAGCCTTCGGGGTCCATGTGGCCTGGCCATTTAGCCCATGGTGTGCAAAAAAGTGCCGCTCAGAAGTAAAACAACCCAACCCAACCCAAGATTTCGTTCATGAAAAGGTCAAAACGAGATGACTTTGACTAACCGTCAGCAGAAGACAGTGTAAAAGTGCAATTCTTTTAATGTTAAAATTATAATATGGTAAGAGGACAATGGAAAAAAATATGATTCATGAACTGATCATTTTATAGAAAATAGCTTTCGATTATGAAAATTAATATTCTTTTTGCACAATTTCAATTGAAGCCTCATTTACATCTCCGGGAATTTCGAAAAAAAAATTTAGTTGCCAAAAAAGCTGCGAAGGTCTAGTTGAATTAAAAATATTCAACCTCAGTAAGCTGAAAAATAAAACGTATACTCTGTTTAAAAATTATAACTGCTTTAAAAAATACACAAACACATAAAAGTAACTGTAACAAAAAGGCAATGTGCGTTTATGCCACAAAAGAAGTCTTCCTGGAACTACTATCGTTTAAATCACCCAGAGTACACGAAGTACTTTAAATTTCTTTAAAGTATCCTCCGTGAGAGTATAAAGTCTCGAAAGCAAGCCCTTCTCTATCTCGAACTGAAAGAAGTGAAAGCGCGGGTAAAGGCTTTGGTAAGGATCTTTCTTTGTTCAGTCACGGTTAGCAAATAATAGCAGCAACTTTTGTTGCACACCGTAACTTGAGAGGTAGCACGTTTCTGATAAATGGCGCTCTAGATACCTGGCAACGCGACTTCTGGGGCCAAGACACGCGTGGCAACTTTTTTTTAGCGAACCTAAAAGCGAGGCTTTCACAAGATTCTCGAAAGAACTGAGTTTTTATTTAATATTGCTGAGTTAAAATTAATAAAGAATTTCTAAATTTGTATTGCTCTTTACTCGATAGTATTCGATTTCGTTGAGGGCGCGGTTTGACTCATTTGGTAGCGTGTCAGGATCTTAAACTCCCAGGTTCGAGTCCCAACTGTGCCAGCGTTGAGATTTATCTTCCGCTGACCCCACCCATCCTTTGATGAGAAATACCGATGATCTTGGAAAAGCCAATGTCCATCGGATGGGAGGTAAAGCAGAGGGTCCGTGTGTAGGAGAGTCACACCCTATAGATGCGTTCGATAGATGCGAACATCCCGAAAGAATACTCTGGATGGCCTAAACCGGAGGCTTCCATCTGTCTCCTAACATCTCTTCAGTGGATCCTCTTCCCCAACCTACTCTATGCCCTTGGGGGTCCTTGTGACTTGGCTATTTAACCATTGCAGACAAAACAAGTGCTGTGCAGATATAAAACAACTCACAATATTCTTTTTTGCATTACGAATGTATGTTATCTAAAACTTTGATATTTAAAACTAAAAACATCATATCATTAGGGAAGGATTTTTGCTCACTTGGTATCGTGTCAGACTCCATAATCCAATTTTCCCAAGTTCGTCCCCAAGTTCAAATAACCACTCTGTTCGATATTATGCACTACATTAACACGTTGTCCTTCAAAGTTTCCACGTCAGTCAATAATAGCGACAAAAGAAATGAAAGGTTGTTTATTATTCCTTACACGCTCTCAGAGTGTGAACACAAAGAGTTGGGAAAGTGAAAGAGCTGCATAAACAAAATGGTTGGCAGTGGCATATTCGCCGTGATTGAACTGCATCTCAATCATTCCATGTTCCAGTCTCATTGAGATTTATCTCCGCTCTCTTCCAACCCCACCCTTCGCTGGGTTAGACAGGGGATAACTGATAGCTTGGAAAGAGCTCCGTCTATCGGAAGGGACGTTAAGCCGTAACGCAGTGTGCAGCAGAGCCATTTATACTGTGCAGGTTAAAGGAACGCGCTGGATGGCCTTGACGAGAGCTTAATTATTAATTCCTTGCCTAATTATTACAAATGAATAGATTGTAGTGAACTTCATTCCTTCCTATCTATATTTAAAAATGGGGCGGGGGTGGCTCAGTCGGTAGCGCGCCAGGCTCGTAATCTGCAGTTCTCAGGTTCGAGTCCCAGCTGGGTCAGCGTTGAGATTTATCTCCGCAAAGCCACCCTGCCCACGGTCAATAGGGGACACCGATGGGTTTGGAAAGGCCGCCGTCCGTCGGATGGGACGTTAAGCCGTAGCTCCGTTTGAGCGAAATGGGACGTTAAGCCGTAGCTCCGTATTCGAGAGAGTCATACCTTGGTGCACGTTATAAGAAGATGCTGGATGGCCTTGATGGGAGGCTACTATCTGTCACCCAACAGATATTTCAGTGGGTCCCCTCCCCCAACCTTCTCTGAGCCTTCGGGGTCCTTGTGACCTGGCCATTTAGCCCATTGTGTTCAAAAAAGTGCAGCTCAGAGGTAAAACAACCAACCAACTATATTTAAAAATTCTATATTCTCATTCAAACGCGTTTTATTTAAAACGTTTGTTGTACCCAATGTACTTCTAGACGTAAAAATTAACGCAATAAAAATTATGTTGTCCTTTTCCTATTTTTTAAATCAGATCTCCGAATAATCACGAATTAAACGGCTTAAAACTGTTTCAATTCGCAAAACAATTCACAGAAAATTACTTCATAGAGTTTACAAAGGAATTATTGAGTGGATGTTAACAAAGATTAAATAGGAATTAAAAAACTTGAATAAAAAAAATAGTTACATCGAATTAGGAGTTAAATTCGCAGGAGATCCGAATATTTACAATACCACTACGGATATTATTTTCTGATGTGCTACAGAATAATTAAAGAATTCTTCACCATCTTTCTTAAGCCGTCATTTTGAATCCGAACATAGCTTAGACATAGATCGCTAAAGATTTTAAAATGCAAGGTTAAACGATTGAACGCTAGCCAAACATTGTAATCCATTACTTGTGCACAAAACAACAATGGAATGAAAGCTTCATCTTAGGTGTTGGAGGGTAGCCAAAAACTGAAACCTCACACAGCAGCAGAAGTATTAATTGTACCAGAGCAAAAGATACGTTAGCGCCATTACCACATCTCAAGTTGGGTTGGGATGGGTTGTTTTACCTCTGAGAGGCACTTTTTTGTACACCATGGGCTAAATGGCCAGGTCACATGGACCCCGAAGGCTCAGAGAAGGTTGGGGGAGGGGACCCACTGGAACAGCTATTGGGAAACAGAAGGTAGCCTCCCGTCAAGGCCACCCAGCGTGTCCTTTAATGTGCACAGGGTATGACTCTCTCTCACATACACGGAGCCACGGCTTAACGTCCCATCCGAGGGACGGTGGCCCTTCCAAGTCCATCGATGTCCCCTACTGACCGTGGGCAGGGCGGGAAATTTTCCGGAGATAAATATCAACGCTGACCCAGCTGGGACTCGAACCTGGGAACTATAGATTACGAAAGTTACTGTAGCTACAGATTACTAAAGATTACGAAAGTGTCCGTTAGAGCCTGGCGCGCTACCGACTGAGCCACCCCGCCCCCCATATCTCAAGATTTCATGGGATTATCTTCCGCCCTGAAGATCATCAAGAAGAATCCTCAAAGTCTTAAGCCACTCTTCCAATACTCTTATCATATCAACTGTATCCTAAATAAGGATAAATTTCATTTGAATTTCATAATATTTTTGTTTTTGCACTTTTCAACTGGATTTGATGCAAATTATTTCCAATCATCCCTGATATTGATACTTTATATCATGAGAAACTATCAATGAGTTGGTTTGTTTTACCTGTGAGTGTCATTTTTTGGAAACAATGAGCTAAATGGCGAAGTCACAAGGACCCCAAGGACTCGGAGAAGTTTAGAGGAAAGAGATTCACTGGACAGCTGTTAGGAGATAGATGCGAACCTCCCGTCAATGTGGCAGGGGGGGGGCTCAGTCGGTAGTGAGCAAGTCTCGTAATCTACAGTTCTCAGGTTCGAGTTTCAAATGGGCCAGCGTTGAGATTTATCTCCGCAAAACTCCTTTTTTGACGTTCCCCTGTGCACGTTAAAGAACACGCTGGATGGCGTTGTCGGTAGGCTACCATCTGTCTCCCAACAGTTCTTCAGTGGATCCCTTCCCCCCCCCACAATCTTCTCTGAGCCCTCGGGGTCTTTGTGACACGGTCATTTAGCCTATTGTCTGGAAAAAAAAGGCCGCTCAGGGGTAAAACAACCTAAAGCCTCCTATCAAGGCCAGCCAGCGTGGTTTTACAGTGCACAAGATTGTTTAGTGATTCTCCTATATAGGGGTCCCTCTAAGCTCTCCTACACAAGAGGCCCCCTCTAAGCTCTCCTATACTTGCGGTCCCTGTAAGCTCTCCTACACATGGAGCCCTTCTACGTTCTCCTACACATGGGGCCCCTCTACGTTCTCCTACATATGGGGTTCCTCTAAGCTCTCCTACACATGGAGGCCCTCTAAGCTCTCCTACACACGAGGCCTTTTTACGTTCTACTACACATGCCCTCTACGTTCTCTTATACATGGGGCCCATCTAAACTCTCCTACACATGGGGCCCCTCTACGTTCTCCTACACATGGGGCCCCTCTAATCTCTCCTACACATGTAGGCCCTCTAAGCTCTCCTACACATGGGGCCCCTCTACGTTCTCCTACACATGGGACAACTCTACGCTCTCTCTCATATTGCGACGACTTTATGCTCTTCTACATGGGGGAACTGCATATTACGAGCCTAGCGCGCAGCAGACTGAGCCACACCCCACTTCTTAGACACATCACTTCATTCATTTCACATGTAAGAAAATTGATTCTTTTAACAATTGAATGTGAGTGTGATGTCCTTAAAGACGTTTCCCTTAAATAGCAAAAAATCGTTCGGACGTAAAACAGCAGATCTAGTTTACTAAGGCCTTTGGAGATTACAATATCTTCTAAGAAGGTCTGCCTTCCTACCACATTTCCGTTTCACTCTACTATGTTGCTGGAATTAGTCATGCATAAGTTCTACATAGGTCACCTTGTTTATCATACGTGGAAAAGGTGTTCTTTGAAGTTTGGTAGTCTTCATGATCGCAGAGGATTCCCTGTTAAGTCCACCCGCTCATTTTTTGTGAATAAACTTCAAGGAAACGTCTTCCAGAGATCGAAGCCGTAAACATTCCCTAGAAAGTGGTCGCCATTGGTACAGACAGTTGATAGCGTCTGATCGTATGGTGATGGAGATTTAATATAATAATAATAATATTTATTTCCATACTTATTTACAGAAACATTACACACAAAAATTTGCCATTAAATTTGGATGGAAACTGCAAAAGGAAATAATATAAAATAAAAAAAGATTAAAAATACAAAAAAAATACAAAACTGACACAAACATACATTTTACAAGTATTTCTGTGTAATCTAGGAGTTACAAAACAACTCTTACAGATTACAAAAACAAAATTCTACTGTAAACGAAAATCTTTGGCAATGGAAAAAAAAACTAAGAAATTACATTAAAAGCGTCTTCAATATCTTCAGTATTTACCAAAAAAAATTTGGATTATCATTAGCAATAGAAGATACCTTGATCAGTGGCCGCTGGCACAGCTGTCAGAACATCTGTATGTCATCAGGACGACGTGGGTTCGGATCCCACCAGGTTCAAGACATTTTTTTATCTATATCTAAGATATTCACACGTCTCGGTGTCATGAAATATATTTTCGTGAGTCGTTGCACGATGGCGCCGGAGTTCAGTGTTGTCGGTGAGGTACAGTCGCTCAAAAAAGTATTCGAACACTATGGTTGATTATAGAATTCAGAAAAAATATCTGGCAACGATGTTTTTAGAAATTAGTGATCTGGCAACCTTCGTGTCACGTGACACGAAGGTTTCCAGATCACTAATTTCTAAAAAAAATCGTTGCCAGATATTTTTTCTGAATTCTATAATCAACCATAGTGTTCGGATACTTTTTTGAGCGACTGTAGGTGGTCATATTATTTTGATACTAGATCGTGTGGGCTCACTCACGGAAATATTGAGCGTGTGCAGTTACCGTTCACAGCAAACTGGAGCGTGTGCAGTAAGTGCACACGCTCCAGTTTGCTGTGAACGGTAACTGGAGCGTGTACAGTTGCTGTACACGCTCTAGATATTTTCCCTAAATTCTGTAATCACGTGACACGAAGGTTGCCAGATCACTGATTTCTAAAAAAATACTTGCCAGATATTTTTTCTGAATTCTGTAATCAACCATAATGTTCGGATACTTTTTTGAGTGACTGTACGAATTTTACCACAAGCATTGCGCGTGAGGGCCTCAATTTGCCGCGGCAACAGTAAAAGTCCCATCTCTCCAATACACTCCCAGCAACAGTAAAAGTCCCATCTCTCCAACACACTCCCAGCAACAATAAAAGTCCCATCTCTCCAACACACTCCCAGCAACAGTAAAAGTCCCATCTCTCCAACACACTCCCAGCAACAGTAAAAGTCCCATCTCTCCAACACACTCCCAGCAACAGTAAAAGTCCCATCTCTCCAACACACTCCCAGCAACAGTAAAAGTCCCATCTCTCCAACACACTCCCAGCAACAGTAAAAGTCCCATCTCTCCAACACACTCCCAGCAACAGTAAAAGTCCCATCTCTCCAACACACTCCCAGCAACAGTAAAAGTCCCATCTCTCCAACACACTCCCAGCAACAGTAAAAGTCCCATCTCTCCAACACACTCCCAGCAACAGTAAAAGTCCCATCTCTCCAACACACTCCCAGCAACAGGTTGGGTTGGGTTGTTTTACCTCTGAGCGGCACTTTTTTGCACACCATGGGCTAAATGGCCAGGTCACATGGACCCCGAAGGCTCAGAGAAGGTTGGGGGAGGGGACCCACTGGAACAGCTGTTGGGAGACAGATGGTAGCCTCCCGTCAAGGCCATCCAGCGTGTTCTTTAACGTGCACAGGGTATGGCTCTCCCGCACACGGGGCCACGGCTTAACGTCCCATCCGACGGACGGCGGCCTTTCCAAGCCCATCGGTGTCCCCTACTGACCGTGGGCAGGGCGGGGAATTTTTGCGGAGATAAATCTCAACGCTGACCCAGCTGGGACTCGAACCTGGGAACTACAGATTACGAGCCTGGCGCGCTACCGACTGAGCCACCCCCGCCCCCCCAGCAACAGTAAACGTCCCATCTCTCCAACACACTCCCAGCAACAGTAAAAGTCCCACCTTTTGAGGCATAGACTTACAGTCAATCGATGCTGAATAACTATGCAATCTGCACTGGATGCGCTTCGACAAGATGAATTATTATTCCTCCCATCTACTGAGAATTATCCGCCATGTCAATTACCCCGTTATACAACGGTCTTAGTTAAATTTAGTTTTCTGCGGGGTTACACTCCCAAAAAAAAATATCTCACTTTCAATAAATTGAAATCGTAACATTTACTAAACTGTCCAGGTTTTAACTTTCTGAAACCGGGACATATATTGAAATGTCCCAGTTTCTATCAACCAAAATCTGAACATAACTATACCCATGTCAACAGCATACTTTCACCGAAGAGCCAAAACATTATGACCACCTGCCGAATATGATGTTGGTCCTCCCCGTGCCGCCAGAAAGCTCTTATCGGGCGAGATATGGACGCCACAAGATTTCTAAAGATGTCTTCTGGTATCTGGTACCAAAACGTTACCAGCAGCGCTGCAGCCGCCACAGATCGGATATGCTGTTCCAACACAAACCACAGATGCTTGATTGGATTGATGTCTGGGGAATTTGGAGGCCAGGGCAATACCTGGAAGTCTTCCTCAAGTTCCGCGAACCATTCTCGAATAATCTGGGCGGTGTGGCATGGCGCATTATCCTACTGAAAGAAGGCACTACTAGAGGGATATACCATTGCCATGAAATGATGTACTTGATCTGCAATGATGTTTAGGTAGGTGGTAGACGTCATAGTTTCCTGCATATGAATGACTGGACTCAGGGTTCCCTGAATGCTGTTGACATGGGTATAGTTGTGTTCAGATTTTTTTTCAGAGTTTTTTGAACATTGCCAGCAGAACATTGCCAAAGCATTACACTCCTTCACCTGCTTGTTTTCGTCCCACAGTACATCCTGGTGCCAACATTTCCCCAGGAAAATGATGCACACCTATCCGGCCGTCCACGTGGTGCAGCAGAAAATGAGATTCGTCGAACCAGACAACCTTCTTCCAATCATTCAAGGTCACATTTTGATGCTCCCGCACCCATTGTATGCGCTTTCGATGGTGAACCGAGGTTAGCATGGGCACTCGGAGCAGCCTGTAGCTACGCAGCCCCATTTTCAGCAGAGTTCAATGTGCTGTGTGTTGTGACACATTACTCCCATCACCAGCATTCAAATTACGGGGGAGTTGCGCCATAGTATCCCTTCTGTTGGCTCGTACCATACGGGATAGCCTTCACTCACCTCTAGCATCGATGGGCTGTGACCGGCCCACACCTTGCCGGCGGTCCGTGGTTTTTCCCTCCTCCGACCACTTTTTGAAGGTACTAACTACGGCTGACTGTGAACACCCCCGCAAGCCTTGCCATCTCGGAAATGCTCTGACCCTGTCATCTGGCCATTACAATTTGGCCTTTGTCAAACTCACTTAAGTCCGCTGCCTTTCCTACCTGAAGAACAATAATAATACTGATTAACAAAACTTAATATCAGGTGTTATTTATACCGTTTCATGACCTTCATATACGCCGTCGTTTATCTGCAGTTGCTTCGATTTGCATAAAGACGTGCTGGTCATAATGTTTTGGCTCTTCGGTGCATATAGTGTAACAGTGTGTATAGTAAAATCTTAGTGATATATCACATTATATTCAGCATTGAATACCACTGAGATTTGTTACACATGGTGTCCAAAAATAATGGCGTAATTTCGAGAACCAATATGTAAGGAAATGATATATATAAATATTCCACAAAGTAAAATTTTAATTAAGAGCAAACATTAAATAGTTTTGAACATAAACAACTCTCCCCACACATCCACCCCACCAGTATCGGCGTTCATGGTTTCTCTGTTTGCTTCTCTTATTTTGCCTTGAAATGATCGAAGTTTCGAATTTTATCCATGTAAAACATAATTCTTTACAAAGCCTCCAAAAGATAAAATCAAGAGAGAGTGAAATCAGGGCTCCTTGGTGATCAAAGAACTTGACTGATTGAACGCATGCAGGGTTACGAATGGTGCATATGTGAAAATCCATTAATTATGTTAAAAATATTTTGAAGTTTCAACTAAAACATTGCTTTCTTTAATACCTCAAAAAACCGCCATTATTTTATGGACAGCCTGTAATACCACCAATGGGTTGTTGTGTTGGGTTGTTTTACCTCTGAGCGGCACTTTTTTGCACACCATGGGCTAAATGGCCAGGTCATATGGACCCCGAAGGCTCAGAGAAGGTTGGGGGAAGAGACCCACTGGAACAGCTGTTGGGAGACAGATGGTAGCCCCCCCCCGTCAAGGCCATCCAGCGTGTTCTTTAACGTGCACAGGGTATGTCTCTCCCGCACACGGTGCCACGGCTTAACGTCCCATCCGACGAACGGCGGCCTTTCCAAGCTCATCGGTGTCCCCTACTGACCGTGGGTAGGGCGGGGAATTTTGCGGTGATGAACCTCAACGCTTACCCAGCTGGGACTCGAACCTGGGAACTACAGATTACGAGCCTGGCGCGCTACCGACTGAGCCACCCCCGCCCCCCACCAATGGGACTATATATCTAAATTCATATTTTCAAAAGCAATAACACTATCGACATTTTCCTGGAATAATCACAGTACATACAGTGTCAAAAATAGGAAAATTAAAGACTGGCAGTAAAAAGTAAATACTGATTTTGGAGAATCTAAAAAGGGTACAAAAAATTGTCCAGAATGCCTACACCTGCAGTTAATAAGGGTAACAAATTCTACATCATTTTCTGTACAAAAAACCCACTTAAAATACGAAGGTTAATCAATGATAAGTGTTTCGGATGGAAGATTGAATTAAGGAAATCTCGAAATGTGGAAGTGAGCAAGATTAGATTGCTAAATGAAGAGTCGAGTCATTTACTTGGGAAATGAATGAAAGTCACTTTATCTATTATTTCATCGACTTGTTTCGTCGCTGCGTTTCTGTGTTCTCTTCGCGGAATGGCCAACTAAGGACATAGAAGAGAGAGAAACCCATTAGGAGCTTTGTCTTGCGAATCCCTGCAGGGCCATTTTCCGGGAGTGCTATCTTCTTGCCCCAAGTAATGTGCTGTAAAAGGCAAATATTTTCGAAAACTAAGGTCTGCTGCAAGTCCTTAGCTCTGTTGGTCATTCACTTGTTTTACAACTGATTTAACGATATGAATATTATACAGAAAAGGAAAAGAAATTAAAGAATAGTTTCATCCCTCTTTTTATCGTGGGGCGGGGGTGGCTCAGTCGGTAGCGCGCCAGGCTCGTAAACTGTAGTTCCCAGGTTCGAGTCCCAGCTGGGTCAGCGTTGAGATTTATCTCCGCAAAATTTCCCCGCCCTGCCCACGGTCAGTAGGGGACACCGATGGGCTTGAAAAGGCCGCCGTCCGTCGGATGGGACGTTAAGCCGTGGCCCCGTGTGTGGGAGAGCCATACCCTGTGCACGTTAAAGAACACGCTGGATGGCCTTGACGGGAGACTACCATCTGTCTCCCAACAGCTGTTCCAGTGGGTCCCCTCCCCCAACCTTCTCTGAGCCTTCGGGGTCCTTGTGGCCTGGCCATTTAGCCCATGGTGTGCAAAAAAGTGCCGCTCAGAAGTAAAACAATCCAATCTCTTTTTATCGTAATGTCTTCCTTCTTCCTTAATGATTGAAATAATGTAATCATCTTTTCCTTATTTATTTCCTCATGCGAATTATGGAGAAAGGAACAATAAATTTTGAGATTTCAATTAAGAACATTTTTCTGAAGTTTTTGAATTCGAATAAGTGACTTTCACGGTGCGGTCGGTCTTGCTTATATTTTACATTTCTTTTAGTTTTTTCGCAGCAACCTCGGTCTTGCTCATCTTCTGCACTTCTTTTCATTTTTTCGCGGTCTTCTTATAGTCTGCATCTATTTTTCCCCCGCAGTGCTGTCGCTTGGCATATATTCTGCATTTCCTTTGCAATGTCGTCGGCCTTCCTTATATTCGCCATTTCTTTTTTTTTCTTCGGAAGTGCAGCCGTGCTCATATTCTTTATTTTTTTTTACAGTGACATCAGTTTTCCTCACATTCAGCATTAAAGTCAATGATTCTTATTTTCTTTCTAGTGAAAGGGGCGGGGGTGGCTGAGTCGGCAGCGCGCCAAGCTCGTAATCTGTAGTTCCCAGGTTCGAGTACCAGCTGTGTCAGCGTTGAGATTTATCTCCGCAAAATTCCCCGCCCTGCCCATGGTCAGTAGGGGACACCGATGGGCTTAGAAAGGCCACCGTCCGTTGGATGGGACGTTAAGCCGTGGCCCCGTGTGCGGGAGAGCCATACTCTGTGCACGTTAAAGAACACGCTGGATGGCCTTGACGGGAGGCTACCATCTGTCTCCCAACAGCTGTTCCAGTGGGTCCCCTCCCCCAACCTTTCTCTGAGCCTTCGGGGTCCATGTGACCTGGCCATTTAGCCTATGGTGTGCAAAAAAGTGGCGCTCAGAGGTAAAACAACCCAACCCAACTTTCTACTGATCCCTTAATGTTTATTACGCTCCTTGTCAAGACAATAAGATTAATTAATTAATATTAAAATTTAACACTAAAGACACAATGAATTCCCTTGAGGAACTAAGCACTCGGTAAGTGAGCATGATATTTCAAAACATGTTTGCCTACTCACTTTAATGAGCTCATAATTTTTTCCTTAATTCAACGTCATGCAGAAGCAAAAATCTTGCTATTATAAAGTATCATAAAAATCTCAGTTGTTAAGTTCCCTAACTGATTTTCAACAACAACTTTGAAAAGTGTCCTTTCCTTTTTAAAAAAAAAAACTAATATAATGGCTTGATAAATTGCCAACATCACTTTCATTAATTTAACTAAAACAACTTTTATTAAATCTCTAACAGCCGCATCTAAAACATGATACTGCCTTTAAAATTGTGTCAATAATTACTTTGAACATCATCCTGCAAAAAAAGTAGCTAATTCTTCTTTTAGTTCAGTCACTCTATCCTCGCCAAATTTATTTTCGTCTCCTCCAGAGAGATTCCATAAAATCTTTCTTCTCCTCTTTCTAGCGCAAGGGACTTCAGAATGATCTGCTTGCACTGCTTGCCAGTGAACATAAACGTAAGGTGGTTTAAATTCTCTTATGGTAATTCACGTCCTCCCTCTATTTGCACTGGGGCCACGAATTTGAATTTCTAAACTCACATCCACAATCAAATTACCCGAAATAAGTCACTGCCCAAGAAAATTATGCAAACGGAAAACCCAATGCTTTCCTATCGTGTTCAATCCCTAGCCTTTCGAGAAGATTGCGTTCAAGGTTTGCTGTTACAATTGTTTTCTTTTAGATCCGCAAAAAAACAAGAAATCTATCGAACGAATAACATCTGTCTCCTTCCCATTACTGCAGTTGCTTTAACCGTAATCAAGTCAATATAAAGCAAAAATCCACCTTTTTTCAACAGAGGAAAAGAATAATTCCCTGTCTATGCGAAGTTGAAAAATTATGATGGAGCCACTAAACCAAAAGCTACCTATACACAGGACATTGAACCTAACGCTATCATATTTTTAACCTGCGCAGAGTCATATTCTATTCCGTTGAACGCAGAAGCGAACCCCGTTCGTACCATTTGTTCGTTAATTATCCCCTCGAGGGAGATAGCGACAAAAGTTCGCAAGTAACAACCACTCATCATTCCATTTCGTTAGTACTGGTTCGATAATTCACTCTTCCCTCTCAACGATCCTAAAAGACCAGCATCTAGGCTGGCACTTGCAGCTATTGGTGCTGCATTTTCAACTCGGCGCTGCAGCTTTGCACCTCACCGCACTGTACCTTGACCGAAGCAATCATTGACCCTGGCTCCGAAGAGTTCGTGTTGAATGCCCTTGCCACCCCTATGCCTCCATTATGGTGGCTCATTTGAAGAATGCTACTTGCAGACTTCGACCCTCAACCAGAAGAAAGATTGCACGAAATTAGTTTACAAAACACGAGTGATTCTTGTAATAATGGAATTTTTTTATTCTCTATTACGGGATATTTTTACTTTATCAGTTCGGGTAAATTACTTATATGAACTTAAAACTCGCCAGGCTCGTAATTTGCAGTTCCCAGGTTCGAGTCCTAACTGGGTCAGCGTTGAGAATTTTCTCCCCCAGTTCTCGTTCCGTCCTCAGTTACAAAGGCGAAACTACTGGTCTTGGTAAAGACCGCCGTCAGTCGATTGTGACGTTCAGTCGTGGTCTCGTGTATGAGAGAGCCATACCCACTCTGGATGACCTTGACAGGAGGCTACCATCTGCTGCTAACAACTGTCTATTGGTTTCCCGTCACCCAACCTTCTCTGAGCCCTTTGGGATCTTTTTGATCTTGCCATTTAGCCCATTGTACGCAAAAATGTGCCATTCAGAGGTAAAAAACTCAACTCATCATGACAAAATTGTTCATTATCGGTAGCCAGTGACATAGCCAAGGTAAATGTCGGGGAGTTTAAGGTCTCCTTCTTCTTGGGGAGGGACAAGGGTTGCTTAGTTAATAGCCCGCCAGGTTCGCATCTGAAGTTCCTAGGTTCGAGTCCCATCTGGGTCAGCGTTGAGATTTATCTCCGCAAAACTCTCCAGCTTGTCCTCGGTCAGTAGGGGACATCTATGTGCTTGAAATGGCCGTCGTCCGTCGGATGGGATATTAAGCTGTGGCCCCGTGTGCGGAGAGCAACCCCTGTACACGTTAAAGAACACGCTAGATGGTCTTGGCGGGAGACTACCATATGTCTCCTAAGTGCTTCCAGTGGATCCTCTCCCTCAACCATTTAGTTCTTTGCGTGCAAAATAAGTGCAGCTCAGAGGTAAAACAACCCAGCAGAACAACCCTGAAAAATAAGCGCCAGTCCGTCCTTGCAAACGAGCACACGTGGGACGTCCTAGAGAGGCGAATTACAGGCACATTTTAGCCCCTCCTCTGAACTCTCCATTAACTCAGATCTGACCTTGTGGAGGAGTGGGCTCTATTATCACAAAACAAATTTGGAAATTTTATTGAGAAATTTTATTTTTAGGAAATCATCAGTTCTTCAGTTTACATTAACAAAAATATTAACAAATCCAAATGCCAAAATTCTGACTTTGCCAGTCACTAGCTAAACATGGGGCAAGACATGCATTAATATAATGTATCTTATTGGAAAATTTCATCATTATTAAAACACCTAACATTCTACTCAGAGCAAAGGGTTGGGTTGTTTTACCTCTGAGCGGCACTTTTTTGCACACCATGGGCTAAATGGCCAGGTCACATGGACCCCGAAGGCTCAGAGGCGGTTGGGGGAGGGGACCCACTGGAACAGCTATTGGGAGACAGATGGTAGCCTCCCGTCAAGGCCATCCAGCGTGTTCTTTAACGTGCACAGGGTATGGCTCTCCCGCACACGGGGCCAGGGCTTAACGTCCCATCCGACGGACGGCGGTCTTTCCAAGCCCATCGGTGTCCCCTACTGACCATGGGCAGGGCGGAGAATTTTGCGGAGATAAATCTCAACGCTGACCCAGCTGGGACTCGAACCTGGGAACTACAGATTACGAGCCTGGCGCGCTACCGACTGAGCCACCCCCGCCCCCAGAGCAAAGGGAATTTTAACATTGTTAAGTTAGCCAAAAATAATGTTCATCATAAAACTTCGAAGAAGAAGAACTTTCATGCTGCATGACTCACATGCGCTCATGATGTAATAATGCAATATTATCCTGATATAAAAGAAAAGGAACAACATACATTCATAAACCTTCTCATACTCTCAGTTCCTAATCAACACAGAATAGAGTGTCATAATTTAAATTTTTATTAAGCTATTAGTGATTCATAAACCATTAAGCCAAAATATGATTTGAATGGCTGAAAGTAAGGAGTGATCTTATAGAGCAATGGTTCTCAACCTTTTATGCTTCACGTACCCCCTGGAAATGTGTATGTAACTGGCGTACCCCTTGTATAGATAGATAAAACTATAGTTACAGTATAACAATGAGAATAAAATAAAACATATATATCAGTGGTTCTCAACCTTTTATGCTTCATGTACCCCCTGGAAATGTGTATGTAACTGGCGCACCCCTTGTATAGATAGATAAAACTATAGTTATAGTATAACAATGGGAATAAAATAAAATATATATATCAGTGGTTCTCAACCTTTTATGCTTCACGTACCCCCTGGAAATTGTATGTAACTGGCATACCCCTTGTGTAGATAGATAAAATTATAGTTATAGTATAACAATGGGAATAAAATAAAACATATATATCAGTGGTTCTCAACCTTTTATGCTTCACGTACCCCCTGGAAATGTGTATGTAACTGGCGTACCCCTTGTATAGATAGATAAAACTATAGTTATAGTATAACAATGGGAATAAAATAAAACATATATATCAGTGGTTCTCAACCTTTTATGCTTCACGTACCCCCTGGAAATGTGTATGTAACTGGCATACCCCTTGTGTAGATAGATAAAATTATAGTTATAGTATAACAATGGGAATAAAATAAAACATATATATCAGTGGTTCTCAACCTTTTATGCTTCACGTACCCCCTGGAAATGTGTATTTAACTGGCGTACCCCTTGTATAGATAGATAAAACTATAGTTATAGTATAACAATGGGAATAAAATAAAACATATATATCAGTGGTTCTCAACCTTTTATGCTTCACGTACCCCCTGGAAATGTGTATGTAACTGGCGTACCCCTTGTATAGATAGATAAAACTATAGTTATAGTATAACAATGGGAATAAAATAAAACATATATATCAGTGGTTCTCAACCTTTTATGCTTCACGTAACCCCTGGAAATGTGTATGTAACTGGCGTACCCCTTATATAGATAGATAAAACTATAGTTATAGTATAACAATGGGAATAAAATAAAACATATATATCAGTGGTTCTCAACCTTTTATGCTTCACGTAACCCCTGGAAATGTGTATGTAACTGGCGTACCCCTTGTATAGATAGATAAAACTATAGTTATAGTATAACAATGGGAATAAAACATATATATCAGTGGTTCTCAACCTTTTATGCTTCACGTAACCCCTGGAAATGTGTATGTAACTGGCATACCCCTTGTGTAGATAGATAAAATTATAGTTATAGTATAACAATGGGAATAAAATAAAACATATATATCAGTGGTTCTCAACCTTTTATGCTTCACGTACCCCCTGGAAATGTGTATGTAACTGGCGTACCCCTTGTATAGATAGATAAAACTATAGTTATAGTATAACAATGGGAATAAAACATATATATCAGTGGTTCTCAACCTTTTATGCTTCACGTACCCCCTGGAAATGTGTATGTAACTGGCGTACCCCTTGTATAAATAGATAAAACTATAGTTATAGTATAACAATGGGAATAAAATAAAACATATATATCAGTGGTTCTCAACCTTTTATGCTTCACGTACCCCCTGGAAATGTGTATGTAACTGGCGTACCCCTTGTATAGATAGATAAAACTATAGTTATAGTATAACAATGGGAATAAAACATATATATCAGTGGTTCTCAACCTTTTATGCTTCACGTACCCCCTGGAAATGTGTATCTAACTGGCGTACCCCTTGTATAAATAGATAAAACTATAGTTATAGTATATCAATGGGAATAAAATAAAACATATATATCAGTGGTTCTCAACCTTTTATGCTTCACGTACCCCCTGGAAATGTGTATGTAACTGGCGTACCCCTTGTATAGATAGATAAAACTATAGTTATAGTATAACAATGGGAATAAAACATATATATCAGTGGTTCTCAACCTTTTATGCTTCACGTACCCCCTGGAAATGTGTATGTAACTGGCGTACCCCTTGTATAAATAGATAAAACTATAGTTATAGTATAACAATGGGAATAAAATAAAACATATATATCAGTGGTTCTCAACCTTTTATGCTTCACGTACCCCCTGGAAATGTGTATGTAACTGGCGTACCCCTGGTATAGATAGATAAAACTATAGTTATAGTATAACAATGGGAATAAAACATATATATCAGTGGTTCTCAACCTTTTATGCTTCACGTACCCCCTGGAAATGTGTATGTAACTGGCGTACCCCTTGTATAGATAGATAAAACTATAGTTATAGTATAACAATGGGAATAAAATAAAACATATATATCAGTGGTTCTCAACCTTTTATGCTTCACGTACCCCCTGGAAATGTGTATGTAACTGGCGTACCCCTTGTATAGATAGATAAAACTATAGTTATAGTATAACAATGGGAATAAAATAAAACATACATATATACACGTTAAATTTTGTATTCATAAATTACATATATCGATAAACACAAAAAATGACAAACAATTCAACAAATATTATAAAATTATAAATATTTTATTGGGTAATCAGTGAAATGGCGACTTACTAGATCTAGCAACTTTTGAGCACTCACGACTTACTACAAAAAATTTTACTGCGTACCCCACGTTGAGAACCCCTATTCTAGAGTAAAAGACTACGAAAAGATATAATTTATTTTAGTGCATACGTAGTCCTTTTTTAACATATATCGTGTACAATATTTTTCAGGCTGTGCTCTCTGTAAGTCATAAGGTTTACTGATTAACAAATCGCTAGAGCCACTTTTGTGATTATCTTTATAAGTATCCTTAATGAGTAATTAATCTTAATTAATCTTAATTACTGCGTTACAAGGTAGTAGGACCACTACCTTGACCGAATAACGTTTCATTATAAAATTTCAGTTCCATAAACTGAACTGTTCGAGCACTATAGACATGCGCAGAGAACCAAATAGAAAGACATAATGATAAATAGACCGATGTCATTGTAAAAAAATACTATTACGCTTTGAGGATTTGGGTTGGATTGCTTTACCTCTGAGTGGCACTTTTTTGCACACAATGGGCTAAATGGCCAGGTCACAAGTACTCCGAAGGCTCAGAGAAGGTTGGGGGAGGGGACCTACTGAAACAGCTTTTAGGAGACAGAAGGTAGCCTTCCGTCAAGGCCACCCAGCGTGTTCTTTAACGTGCACAGGGTATGGCTCTTCCGCGCACGGGCCACGGCTTAACGTCCCATCCGATGGACGGCGGCCTTTTCAAGCCCATCGGTGTCCCCTACTGATTGTGGGCAGGGCGAGGAGTTTTGCGGAGATAAATCTCAACGCTGACCCAGCTGGGACTCGAACCTGCGAACTGCAGATTACGAGCCTAGCGCGCTTCAGACTGGGCCACCTCCGCTCACGCTTGAGGAACCCTTTAAACATACAGCAAATCAATTTTTTAGAAACAGATCGTTTCTTTGTCACTAATGCATTGTTTTCTCCATAGAAACTGCCTCCTCATTGGCGCTGTGGTGTCACGTTATGTCGAAGTGCAAGCGAACTGCAAGCGTCTGGGTTCGAGTCCCAGGATGGAATAATCGTTTCTTTTATCATAATCTGCAGATAACTTAGTAGTTTTGAGGGTCTCATCACGAACTGAAAAAATCCTTATGATAAAGTAAAGGGAACATATACTGATTTAGACTGAAAGATGAATTTACAAGGACTCCTTCATATAAAGACGAAATTCAAATTTCATCGACATGCAATCATTACATAAAGCGTATTATATCCTAATGTAAAATATGAAGTTATTTTCATCGCCATTTATGCCTCACTTCAGACATTTATGGACATTATTCTCATTAATGTAATTACAAAATAGATATGACATACTTTCCTCATAACCTTCACCTAACTCCGAAAAAGAAAACAACTATGCAATGACTAAAGGTTTTTTGCCAAGGGCATCCGTAATAAAAAGGAAATGGCTATGATGTTTATGATAGATAAGTCGTCAAAAACGTTTCGATTCTATCAAAGTGTCATTATGCCAAAGAGAAATGTAGTAATTATCATTATGGTTTGACGAATGTATTCTAGCCTATAAAATCATACCGACGCTTTCGTTTTTCTAGCGGTCGTAGATCAACAACCGTTACAATTTCTGTTAGTATCTTTAAAACAAAAATATGTATTAATAGTTGGTTGACGTGTATAGCTCGTTGCTGTGTAGCGCTGTCATTTCTGTTGTAAGAGATTGATTTAGTTCCTTCGCCAACTTCATTTGCATTTTTATATTAAAGATTTTATTTTGGAAACAGGAATTTGATGCGTGAAACTGTTCGAGATTTATTACGGAACAAGCATCCAAACCCACAAATACAGTGGAACACATCTACTCGACATGGTCCAGCACAATCAGATTACTCTGCTTCGCTACATCAATAAGTGGGAAGCTCATCCATAATGGAAGATGAATCACTTCTAAAAAGTGTTTCTTAAGGAAAAGCGTCTCTGAAGTTAATTCCTAATCTCGTGTCAAATTGTATTTAAATCTCGTTTCAACAGCATTCGTTTAGTATTCAAAGAGCTATGAAAGCTGGAATAATAAATTATTTCTTTTCATAAAAATCATTCATAATTTTCCAATATTGTAACAATCATTATGCAAACTCCTAATATATATATTATTTAATGATTTGAAACAATAATTAATTTTTAATTAATTTCTGAGATAAATTCTTATGACGCATTATTGTTCTGAAATATTCTAGCTTCCATAACTCTTTATATACTGAACGAATAATGTTGAAAATCAAGATTTAAATAGCTTTGATTACGATCTTTAATTTACCTTCAGTCACATTTTTCCATTAAATCTAGGTTTTAGAAGTTATAGAGCTTCGAATTTGAATTTCCATTGACATAGCATGGAAATTCTCTTAATATTTTGGGGGCGGGGTGGCTGAGTCGGTAGCGCGCCAGACTCGTAATCTGTAGTTCCCAGGTTCGAGTCCCAGCTGGGTCAGCGTTGAGTTTATCTCCGCAAAATTCCCCGCCCTGCCCACGGTCAGTAGGGGACACCGATGGGCTTGGAAAGGCCGCCGTCCGTCGGATGGGACGTTAAGCCATGGCCCCGTGTGCGGGAGAGCCATACCCTGTGCACGTTAAAGAACACGCTGGATAGCCTTGACGGGAGGCTACCATCTGTCTCCCAATAGCTGTTCCAGTGGGTCAACTCCCCCAACCGCCTCTGAATCTTCGGGGTCCATGTGACCTGGCCATTTAGCCCATGGTGTGCAAAAAAGTGCCGCTCAGAGGCAAAACAACCCAACTCTTAATATTTTGCTAGAGTACAGTACATGAAGGATTAAATTTCAAGAATCGCTAATTCATTAATCATTGAATGATTTTTTTTACACTCTAGATTTAAATTTTTATTTTTATTTAAATATATAACTTCCTTTACAGACTCTTGTTTCTTATTCCAGGTTGAAACCTTATTTAACATTAATTTTCCATTAGGACCCTTGTTTTGTAAAACGTTTATTATAGAAGTTATACATTTTCGAATTTATTTTTCCGCTGAATAACATGACAGTGTCCGAATAGATTTTTATGGATATAGGATCCATTGTAATGAAATGAATGGACAACGGGAAATTCAAGCAGCATTTCAAGGTATAGTAGGTTTGATCTGATTGTCTACCCATTGGTTCCGTTGTGCCATTTTATTCTGATGAGGATTTGATCTGTTATTGCTTTCTATCCCGATGGAATTGGATCGAATCGTTAGGTCTGAGGATTTGGTTTCGACTGAACTTCCATTTCCAACCAGCGTCAAGCTTCAGTTCCATACGGACTTTAAAACACACAGCGAAATAAGATTAATTCGTCTTATTTCGCACTTCTACTTCGTACATACTTCTACTACATGTATTAGCTCTCCAAACACATCAGTTCTGAGGTTACAGCTGCTTCGTTTAGTCAGTGTAGGCTAATTCTAACAAAGTCCTGTTTGATATTATCCGTCCACCTCATCCTAAGTCTCTTCCTTTTTCTGAGGCCTTTAGGCACACTGTTCATAACCCTACTCGCTAATCTGTAGCTATGCCTAGGAGCAATATGGTCAAACTAACGCAGTCTCTCTCTGCACAATATGCTGCCCAAAGGAGGTTGCCGACTTCTTCTTCTAACCTCATCATAACTTAGAAAGTCAAACCACCTAATGCCCGAGATACTGCGTAAACATCTAGAATCAAAAGCATCAAGTTTCCTGTTATCTTGCTTAAAAAGGGTCCAAGTTTCATTTCCATAGCTAACCTTAAAAAGAACCAAACAATTATACAGTCTAATTTTAGTCTGTCACAATGAAGATTAGAAACACTAGTAAAGGGTGAGATATTTAGGAAAACAAAAGCAGATTATACCACTAAATGCAGCAGCAAATTATGTATTCTCATTGGCCTGTTCTAAGAGAAGTATTAGGATCCATTTTTTCTCCTAAGTGCAATTTACATAGAGTGCTAAAAGAAAACGCTTGCATCAATGGGCCACAAAACATTTCCGAAGTTATTCTCCTACGAAACTCTATTTAAATTAGTTCACCATTCAAAAATCATTAAATATGTCTTTCAGCATTCAATGGGAATATTCACATGAATGTTAAAGTGGATAAAAAATCTTCTAATATAATTGATAAACCTGATTTTTTTTCAGTTTACTTATTTAGAGATATGGATATAACTAAAAATGCGGGCGTCTTTTAGATGGGATTTTAAACCGTATGCCTGCATGCACTAGTGTCGTACCTTGTGCACATCAAAAAACACACTGGATGGTCTTGACGGAAGACTTCTATCTGTCTGCTAAAAGTTTTCCAGTGGGTTCCCTCTCCTTGCTCAACTCTGAGCTTATATAATCCTTGTGACCAATGTTCATTTCGACCATTGTATACAAAAATCAAGAGGTAAAACAACTCAATCCAATCTGAACATATGGCCATTATATTTCATGTTTAATTTCCAAAAATTTCTTTCATTTTATGCACGTTATTTATTTGTTTCGTATTTTATAATTCGTAGGGTGTTATAATCACGAAATTGAATCAATAACCATCCATAAACACACTAACCCTAAGAGTTCAAGAAAACTTATGTTTAAACCTGTTTAAAACTACTCTTTAAATAGCACTATCTTTTTTAACCATCATCATCATCATCATTAAGCAGCCATGGGCTACGGAGGTCCAACCAGACCGTGCAATTTAGTTCTCCAAGCAAGTCTGTCCTGAGCTACATCTGCTGCATCTGGCCATTGCACACCAATTCTAACAAGGTCCTGTTTCACATTGTCTGCCCACCGCATCCTAGGTCTCCCCTTCTTCCTGAGGCCTTTAGGCACACTGTTCATAACCCTATTCGCCAATCTATAATTATCCATACGGGCAACATGGCCAAAAAAAGGTCTCTTTCTGCACTGCTGCTTAAAGGAGGTTGCCGACTCCTTTGCCTACCTCATCATTAGTTGCAAAGTTGAACCACCTAATACCCAAATACTGCGTAAGCATCTAGAATCAAAAGCATCTAGTGTCCTGTTATCTTGTTTACAAAGTGTCCAAGTTTCAATACCATAACTAACCCTAGAAAGAACCAAACTATTATACAGTCTAATTTTAATCTTTAGGTGTATACGCCTATTTCTCCACACTCTCCATAGATTCTTAAAAGTCCCGGCAGCAATCCCTATTCGTCTGTTAATCTCATGCCGCACATCACCAATATCTGTTACATAGCTCCCAATATAATTAAACTGTGACACCTGTTCAAGATTGCAACCATTCAGATTACCTGAATCACAGCCTGCCTGATCAGTTTTCATCACTTTAGTTTTCTCTCTGTTTATAACCAAACCTACTCTAGTACCAGTTTCATCAACAGCTCGAATGAAAGAGTTCATCTCATCAACATCATTTGCCAAAAGGGCTAAATCATCAGCATAATCTAAATCAGAAATTTTCGTATCTCCAGTCCATTTAAGGCCAAAATCTTTCCCTTGAAGTGAATTTCGCATAACATAATCAATAACCAAGCTAAAGAGAAAAGGAGACAAAATGCACCCTTGTCGAACACCAGAAGTAATGCTAAACCAATTGCTACAAGACTTACCAACTCTCACACACGACTCAGTGTTATTATAGAGAGCTTTCATTAATTTAACCACTTATACTTTATAAATTTTTAAAGAGTATTTAAAGAAAGCTACTTCTTAATAGAGCAAATAAATCTTTATATTGTAGGGTGCAAAAAGCTCAATTTTTTATAAGCATCCTTAGATGGTTAAATCTTCTTCTTAGCAAAATTAACGTCCGCTTTTAAAGATGAATTAATTCAACCTCGTTTTCCCTTTATTCTCAATAGCCAAAATACAAAGCCTAGAACTGACGAACACTTCTCTGTAATCGTTGAAGGCACCTCAGTATCACAGAACAGAAACGGCAATTTCATCCAAAGTCAATTAAGCAAATGTTTCATGAATGATTTCTCTGCCACCGCTTGCATCTGAACAGCAAAAACCCAAAGCTTTCATCACGCGTTCGGTGATGGGTCCCTTGATTTAAGATCTACCTCGGCACGGCACACCATAGAACAAGGGCATAAAACATGCGGCGGGGAGCGAGAATGATTAGTCGGTCCTCGAGGGAACCGAAAACTTCCCGGGTTCATCCGACTTTTCCTCGACCTGCCTCGTCGGCTTGAGGGCGTTCTCGCCCTAGCTGACTTAGCTGCTTAGTAAATGGATGCACATAAATCGAACAGGGGGGACGGTGCTGGAGACGTTTGTTTGTTAACTCGGTAAAAGTGCTTTAGAGGTAGTTGGATCGAAAATAAGAAGATGCGTTTATAAAATAAATATTGGGCCGCTGCGCCAAATTACGATTTTATAAGACTGAAATGTCAATGAAAAATTCAGATGTTGTATGCATAAATTCTAAAAACCATGGTCGATTTTTACGCAATAAAATTTGATTATTTATCTCCATCTATCCTTTTTGGCTTACCTGTTAGTTACATCGGCCTCTGTGCAACGTCACATAGGAAGATTTAAAGTTTTCTGACGCTGACAGAAAGTTGTAAAATATGACGAAGATGTTACTTTCGATAAAAGCGAACTTCCTGTGTTGAATGATGCACAGGAAAGAATTTACAACTCACTGTGAGTGAACTGGTGATGGATCCTGATGATAATTAATTGTATTAAAATTCGAAAATTCTGTCATCCTCTTCTTTCAATATCAGGCGACTCTTTAGTGCTGTTAAAGATAAACCTTCCTTTGAATATAATCAGTGTATCAGGTTTCACTTCTTCCACAATCAGGAGAGTATATTTTATGCAATAAAGGCTAGTACAGTCGCTCAAAAAAGTATCCAAACACTGTGGTTGATTACAGAATTCAGAAAAAATATCTGGCAACGACTTTTTTAGAAATTAGTGATCTGGCAACCTTCGTGTCACGTGATTACAGAATTCAGGAAAAATATCTGGAGCGTGTACAGCAACTGTACACGCTCCAGTTACCGTTCACAGCAAACTGGAGCGTGTGCAGTTACTGCACACGCTCCAGTTTGCTGTGAACGGTAACTGCAGACGCTCAATATTTCCGTGAGTGAGCCCACACGATCAAGTATCAAAATAATATGACCACCTACAGTCGCTCAAAAAAGTATCCGAACCCTATGGTTGATTACAGAATTCAGAAAAAATATCTGGCAACGATTTTTTTAGAAATCAGCGATCTGGCAACCTTCGTGTCACGTGATTACAGAATTCAGGAAAACTATCTGGCGCGTGTACAGCAACTGTACACGCTCCAGTTACCGTTCACAGCAAACTGGAGCGTGTGCAGTTATTGCACACGCTCCAGAAGTGTAACTGCAGCTCTGTGAAGGTAACTGCAGACGCTCAATATTTCCGTGAGTGAGCCCACACGATCAAGTATCAAAACAATATGACCACCTACAGTCGCTCAAAAAAGTATCCGAACGCTATGGTTGTTTACAGAATTCAGAAAAAATATCTGGCAACGATTTTTTTAGAAGTTAATGATCTGGCAATCTTCGTGTCACGTGACACGAAGGTTGCCAGGTCACTAATTTCTAAAAAAATCGTTGCCAGATATTTTTTCTGAATTCTGTAATCAACCATAGTGTTCGGATACTTTTTTGAGCGATTGTACAGTAGACACACACACACGGGGATTTGATTGGAATTATTTATCCTTTTTTAATCAGACTGTTCATGCATTTGACGATTTTCTAACGATCCCAACAGCTTTTAATTTCTCCCTACTCTTTTTAAGCTAATCTTTATCCCCCTTTGTTTTAAACTCTTTTTGTGATATTACACTTTTTTTTTCCAATTAGGGTGCATCAGTTTTGTAAACCGAAATTTTTCGACGTCACCATGAATTGTACGGTGTATTATTGTGTTCGTTATAATAGTTTCTCCATTTTGATTCTAATGTTTCATTGTAAATTAGGGCAATGTGCAAAGCTTTATTTTTCCTAACTTTTTCTTATCATCCTATAATGGCTTCATGTGAACTAAAAGAGAAAAATAATGTGTGTGAATCGATATATGTAAAAGAACGGTTATCTGAGTTTGACACAACAATTTAACAATTCATACACTATTTAAGGTTTTGCTTATGTAAAGACCTAGACAGAGTTTGAAGTGCTGAGGGAAAGAAAACACTGGTTTACAAGTATTTATCACATGAACAGTTGTAGCTGCTTTTAGCTATTTTTCAGGTGCTAATTTCAGATCTGGCCTTAAGAAAAGACTTGCATGTCACGTTTTTATGTTATTGGTCATTTTGACTCCTATTAAGATCTTCCTATACCAACACCTCCAGGCAACTGGGAGGATACTAGATATTTTACTTTTTGCGTCTGGCAACATTGATTGCCAAGTGGGAGAAAACATGTAACAGTAACCTAACATCAGACCACCATTCGTGTTGTTTTCATTGTAGGAGGAACACGTGCTGTACGTTGAGTGAATAAGTGAATTTTGTATTAATTATTATTTTTCTTATCATCCTATAATGGCTTCATGTGAACTAAAAGAGAAAAATAATGTGTGTGAATCGATATTTTGACTCCTATTAAGATCTTCCTATACCAACACCTCCAGGCAACTGGGAGGATACTAGATATTTTACTTTTTGCGTCTGGCAACATTGATTGCCAAGTGGGAGAAAACATGTAACAGTAACCTAACATCAGACCACCATTCGTGTTGTTTTCATTGTAGGAGGAACACGTGCTGTACGTTGAGTGAATAAGTGAATTTTGTATTAATTATTATTTGTTGTAATTTGCTTATTTAGTTGTAAGAGTGAATTTTGGCGTTTAAAAGGCACAAAGGCAGCGTTGCGGATGTGTTAATGTTCCAGATAAGTTTTGCTATGTGTGTGGAAATTATATTTTAAAATCCCAGGGTCATTTTTTGATAAAAATTGTGAAGAAAGCATATAACTTGTATTTTTGGATGTCATGTTGAAGATCAGGACAAAACATGGGCTCCACATGTGTGCTGCATTTTGTGCTTTGTTGGCCTGAGTGAATAGTTGAAAGGTAACATAAAATCCATGCCCTTTGAGTTCCAATGATGTGGCGTGAGCCAACTAGTCACGTGCATGATTACTATTTTTATTTTACTAAAGTGTCGGGCATCTCAAACAAGAACAAAAGTAAAATACAGTATCAAAATGTGCCTTCAGCCATAAGGCGAGTTCCTCACGGAGAAGATCTTTCTATACAAACACCTCCTACCAACAGAGAGAAGATGGATTCAGATTCATCAGAGGGAGTCTTTGAGGCACATACAGATTCTAATCCTACATCCACCCCTAAGAGGTTAGAAGAGCCTCATTTGATTCAGTAAAATGAACTAAATGATCTTGTTCGAGACCTAGGAATTTCCAAACAACAAGCTGAAGTTTAGGTTCAAGCCTTCAAGAGTGGATTCTTCTGGCCAGAGTTCTCTGTTCAGAAAGAGAAATTTGGCTTTATCTGCTTATTACGAGATGCAAGATGGTTTGTGTTTCTGCACAGATATTTCAGGGTGATGGTAGAAATTGGAACAGCTCACGACCATAAAGAATGGCGTCTATTTATAGATTCATCAAAATTCAGCTTAAAAGCTGTTCTTTTGCATAAAGGAAACCAAAAACCTTCCATTCCATTGACACACGCTATGGGAATGAAGGAAACTTATGAAAGCATGAGAAAAATACTCACTGCTATAAAATATGACCTATTTAAGTGGATAATGTATGGTAACCTAAACGTCACATTTCTCTTGCTCGGCTTCAAGGAGGCTTCGTTAAATTTTGCTGTTTTCTGTGTTTGTGAGACTGAACGGCCAGAGAGGAACACTACAAAACAAAGATTGTCCAAAAGGGATGTTTTTATTCCTGGAAAGAGTAATGTGATGTACAATCCTCTAGTTGACCCCTCTGATGTTCTTCTCCCACCACTACACATCAAACTGCTGCTTATGAAAAACTTTGCAAAGACTATGGACAAAACTGGTAAAGGGTTTTTTCACTTGAAGAAAAAGTTTCCAAACCTAAGTGATACCAAACTCAAAGAAGGGATCTTTGTTGGTCCTCAGATCAGGAAGCTCCCGAATGATACTGTCTTCGAAGAAAAACTGAATATGAAGGAAGACGCTGCATGGAAATGCTTCACGTCTGTGGTCCAGGGTTTTCTGGGGAATCACAAAGAGGAAAACTACCATCAGCTCATTTAAGATCTTCTCAAAAACGATGAAAAATCTTGGCTGCCGAATGCTTTGAAGATCCATTTCTTTGCACTCGCATCTCGACTTCTTTCCAAAGAACTTAGGAGCTGTCAGTGATGAGCAAGGGGGAAAGATTTTACCAGGATATCCGAACCATGGAGAAGAGATACCAAGGCAGGTGGAACCCAGCAATGATGGGTGACTACTGCTGGTTCTTGCAGAAGGAAGATACCTCAGCACATAAAAGACAAAAATGAACTTCTTGTAAGTATAAAAGACCCTTTCCCATATTTTCTTATTTTGCGTTTCAATATTATTTCATTTGTTACTTTATATTCAGTGGTCTATAACTATGATGTTTCTAATTTTTTTCACTGTAATCATGTAATTAATTAATGAGTTTTAAGTTTAATTTAACAAAAGTCACATTTATTTTCATTCCCCAGATATGCATATTCATTTAAATTTGAAATATATCAATCCGTAATTTAAAAAAAGCTGCACATGCTGCAGATTTTTCACAGCCATATTTGAATTCAGTACCCCAAAATTAGTTAAAAACTTCGTATTTGACCAATGTTATAAAACAAAGTTTAAATTTGTTGTCTAGTGTAGTTGCTTACAGACGAAACTATTGTTCTTTGATTAACTGCAGGTGATAAATAAAAAATGGAAAAAACAACGTCAAATCTTTAATACGGTGTTGGACCGATACATATATCCAGTACAGCCTGTATACGTCGTGGCAAAGAGTGTATGAAAATCAACAGGAGGGATACAACACCATTCGTCCACAAGAAATGTGATCAATTCTTGCTCCTTCGATGGAGCTGGAAAACGCTGCCTGGGACTACGTTCCAGATGTTCCCATAGATTTTCTAGGTGGTTGCTACTACTATTTCCATGGTATGTGAAAACTTTCAGTCTCATGCTCCTCAAACCACTGTGTGACCACATGTACTCTGTGGATGGGAGCATTGTCATCCTGAAAGACAGCTCCCTCTTCATGAAAGAAATGCTGTACCATTAGATGAAGATGATCTCAGGACTTCAAATAGTGACTCAGGACTTCAAATAGTGATTGGCATTAATCTTGCCGTCTAGCGGAATGAGTGCACCCAAACTATGCCACGGCAAAATACCGCATACCATTGCAGAACCACCAGAACCCTTAACAGTAAGAAACAAGAAATCAGAATTTTAAGATTCCTTGTAGTTGGCGCCACACGTGCACTCGTCCATTTGTATGAAAAAGCAGACCATGTCACATTACTCGACTACTCGAGTCTCCACTGCTTGGGCTCTTTGTACCACTGGACACCGCCCCCCCCCCCCCGATAGGGGATCACCTTGTCGTGGTGGGGGGGGGGGCTTGAGCCCAGCCACCGGTCGAAGGCTTTGCTGACCGGATTGGGTCCCCGGTTGGACAGAGCCAAGACCAACCAAGGTTGAAAACATCGCTGACCGGTTGGGCGTTCCGGTTGGACGGTGTCAAGACCTCAATCAGGTGCTCTGTGGAGCAAGTTCAAGGGCACGGCTGAACGGATTTGGTCCCCTAGTAGGCACGAACCCTTTCAAAGTCTGGGCTTCACTAAGAGTCTCCATCCCGGGTGCCGAGCGAACTTGGATTTACATATCCTTGTTCATGGCTAACCGGGGAACAGATTAAATTTCAGGTTTCTACCGGTGGTTAGCTTTCCTTTTATAGGACTGCTGCCATGTGAGGTCGGGGATAAGATGCATCTATATGGTGTATTCTTGTCCCTGACTCTAGATAGTCACGGCTTTCCGTTAACTTGGTAGTGTCGTAAGACGGAACCGGGGATTGCCGTGGTTGCTGAACATCTGGCAACAAATAGTACAATGTACCACTGGATATGACAACGTACATTGATAGGTGGGATGAGTGGTTTGTGAAGCAAAACTTAACGTGATAAACAGGTCTGCAGAATTCTTGAAGAAACTGGCCTCCAGCGTCCTACATTGAAATCCGTGCACAACTGATCAGCTGTAATTGTGTGTGTTACCGGAATCTTCAAAGTACCGGTACCAATAATTACATTCAGGTTTTGCTGAGTTTATCTTTATAGACATGATGTTAAACATGCCGAGATGTCATTTGTATGTTTCGTTCCTTCATCAGTGGCACGTAGATACCGCTGTTTAACATAAACCGAAGGCGTTCCGAAAACTAAGATACTGTATGTTTGCTTGACTTGTTTATAGCTTTAACCTAAATCATCTGTATAAGCATACCTCGTTTATCGCTGACCCTTACAGTACTGATTCGTTATAACTCTGTTCATCTCCGAAATAGTTTTTTATTTAAATATTTGTATATATGTATATTCCATTACAGCACTGAATAGTACAGCATATACATATTTTTCTCATGGCTAGTCAGCCAGTACAGTAGAGTCGTACGCTCTGAGTCACTGAGAATTAGCGCGGCTCTGTATATACTCTAAACTCTCTGCCAATGAGCTTTCATACTAACCAACTTGAGCGCCATACTGTGCTTTCCTCAGTTTGAGTGCCACTCGCCATCTGTTTGTTTACTCCTCCGTGGTCTCTCTTTTTGCCGTTAAAATTTCGTGTTCTGGTAAAGAGTTCTGATCCATGAATCTCGATCTCTTCACTGATAAATGACGCAGATTCCAACCGCAGAACTGCAGCAAAGAGAATTGTTGTTGGTGCGATCGCGTGCTACAAATAAATGCACCAGGGGAAGTAGCTTCGGAGAAGACAATCAACCCTTGATGCCTTCTTCAAGAAGGAGGATGTAGGGCCATCTTCCCGCCAATAACTTTCATCTTGTCTCCCAACACTGCCAATGTTCGGGATAGCCCCATACACTGACGAGTAGAGCAAACTTTAACTTATTTTATTAATTTTTTCTTTAATTATTATTCATTTGACAATGCAGAATATTTATAAAAACATGACTATCATCTGTATTATTGTTTAAGTAACCCAATAAATCCCTAATATGTTGATCGTAGGTAATAAATTACTATTTCGAGGACGCTTCTCCTTAAGGACTATTCTATAACAACCCCGTAGAGCGCTGATTCAATTAGTGCTCCCATTTCCTGGAATGAATCTCCATAGGGACTATGGTATAACGATTCCGTAGAACGCTGATTCAGTTAGAGCTCCCATTTCTAGGAACGCATCTCCATAGGGACTATGCTATAACGATCCCGTAGAGCGCTAATTCAGCTAGAGCCCCCATTTCCAGGAAAGTATCTCAATAGATACTATGGTATAACGACATAGTACAGCGCTGAATCAGTTAGAGCTCCCATTTTCAGGAACACATCTCCATAGGAACTATGCAATAACGACATGCATAACTATGCATAATAGTACTTATTCAGCTAGAGCTCCCATTTCCAGGAAAGCGTCTCCATAGGGACTATAACGACCCCTTATAGCGCTAATTCAGTTAGAGCTCAAATTTCCAGGAAAGCACCTCGATAGATACTATGCTATAACGACCCCGTACAGCGCTGAACCAGTTAGAGCTCCCATTTTCAGGAACACATCTCCATAGGGACTATGCAATAACGACATGCATAACTATGCATAATAGGACTTATTCAGCTAGAGCTCCCATTTCCAGGAAAGCGTCTCCATAGGGACTATAACGATCCCTTATAGCACTAATTCAGTTAGAGCTCAAATTTCCAGGAAAGCACCTCGATAGATACTATGCTATAACGACCCCGTACAGCGCTGAATCAGTTAGAGCTCCCATTTTCAGGAACACATCTCCATAGGGACTATGCAATAACGACATGCATAACTATGCATAATAGGACTTATTCAGCTAGAGCTCCCATTTCCAGGAAAGCATCTCCATAGGGACTATAACGACCCCTTATAGCGCTAATTCAGCTAGAGCTCCCATTTCCAGAAAAGCATCTCCATAGGGACTATAACGACTCCTTATCGCGCTAATTCAGTTAGAGCTCCCATTTCCAGGAACGCATCTCCATAGGGAATATGCTCTAACAACCCCCATAGAGCGCTGATTCAGCTAGAGCTCCCATTTCCAGGAATGCACACCCGGAGCTAAACGGGTATGCCTGTATTGTGCTTTCACAACAATAACAGTAGCAATGCAGAGAAACACACCTACATAATGGAAAAATAAAATCATTATTCAGTCGCTTTCGTTATTGTAATGCATTACATATAAATATAATGAGCAAAATTTAAAACTGTACAAAAAAACTATGTACGTATTACATAATTTATATTTGCTTCAGTCGTATACTAAATGAATCAGCTCGAAACTGGTTAAATTTAATCCTATATTAATGTCATATTTGGTAACGTAATCATTGATGTGCGGGTTTTCATAGTATTTGTAGAAACTCCATACTATAATCTGTGAATAAAACGGAATTTTTTAAATATATATTTTAGATCAGAAACATTCTATTCCTTAAAACCCATCAGTTGATAATAAAACTAATTCTTCCCAAGGACGAATCATTTCAACATTAACGTTCAAAATGAATAATACGCATATGTCTATAATATGAGGTTAATGTAATAAAATAACATACATGAATCGATACAGAAGCACTGAATTTCTTCAGAATTTCCCATAAGGTTAAGACTTTATTTATTAATCTAGGTAATAAGGAATAAATGAGTTGAAAAAAAAATTGGTTATCCTAACTGTGATTGGAACCCAGGTCTCCCATCAAAAATGTGGTTGCTTGGCCGCCCAACTCCTAATAGATGGCACCACTGGTGAATCAACAGGAAGGGAATATATGTCACTTAGTTGAAAAAATGGTCAGTTCCTCGGTGGTCTAGAGGTTAAGATGCTAGGCAAGCGTCTGGGAGACCTGTGTTCGAATCCCAGTTGTGATAATTAATTACCGAATATGGTTTGCACTTTTCACCAATAGCATTTTACCAATCAAGAATATCGTTTTCTGAATGAATTTCAGTTCAACCTTTAAATCGTTTTTATTTGTTGAACCAAAACTTTCAGAAAAGATAAACCGGAAACAAATACTTCGCTTTAATGTGTTCTGTGCTTGAATTCCCGTCGTTGATCCTTCTTGCTGAATCAGCCGATATTTTTTTCGTGACACATCACAGCGGCAAGTAATGTAATAAAAAAAGGCATGTGGCCAGCCAGAAACATTTCGATTTATATTCAACCGAATTCACTATTTGTGAAAATGTGCCACATAGAATGGAATTATTTTTTTCAAAAAAAGACTTATCTTTTATTGAAATATATTTTATTTTAAAATATATCGCTCTTTCCTATAAATTTTCCTATAAATTTGTCGAATGATGAATTGAACTTAGTGGCAAATCACGAGAAATTTATATAAAATATTGCGAAGCTTGTCAAATCTAACTTTCTAAAAGCTGGAGGCGTAGGTGACTGAGTCCATAGCACGCCAGACTCGTAATCTGAGTTCTACGTAGTTCGAGTTCTACGTAGTACAGCGTTGAAATTTATTTCTGAAAAACCCTCACCCTGCCAGCGGTCCATAGGGGACACCAAGGGGCTTGGAAAGGCCGCCGTTCATCGGATGGGACGTAAAGCCGTGGTCCCGTATGCTGGAGAGCCATAGTCTATCACGTTAAAGAACACACTGGATTGCCTCTATGGGAGGCAAGTCTGACATTCAACCGACTGTTATTTTTCTTCAAGCCTTCTAAAACTAAACGACAAGTCTGACTACTGATAGCTATTTCACCTCTAGACTCTAAAACCAAACTGACAAGTCTGAGACTTACCGATAGCTACTGTATATCTTTTTAAGGATTCTAAAATAAAGTGACAAATCTGACACTTTACCAAATGCTCTTTCTCTTCAAGCCTTCTAAAACATAGTGAAAAAATAAGCTGAAAAAATTGGTTTTACCATTAGTGGGATTCGAACCCATGTCTCCTGGAAACATGCCAATTATGCTAGCACTACACCACCAATGGCTAACCTTTTCTCAGCTTGTTGACCATATAAACTTTCCGGATTTTTTCATTTGATTCGCACGGTGGCGCCATCTATCTGGGAAGTGGACTACTGTGTTGCCTCATACAGATGGAATTAATATTTGTCGCTCACGCTCATAGCATGATTTATAGATTTAACGCCATAAGCGTGTGACAAATATTAATTTCAATTTATGAGGCAACACAGTTGTCCACTTCCCGGATAGATGGCGCCACCGTGCGAATCAAATAAAAAAAATCCGGAAAGTTTATATGGTCACACAAGTTAGGAAAAGGTTAGCCATTGGTGGTGTAGTGCTAACATAACTGGCATGTTTCCAGGAGACGTGGGTTCGAATCCCACTCATGGCAAAACCAATTTTTTCAGCTTATTATTTCATGAGTTTCATGTCTACAGGACATATCCGTGATTCTTTACTGCTGACATAGTGAAAAGTCTGACACTCTACTGACTGCTATTTCTCCTCAATCCCTCTAAAACACAGTGACAAGTCTGACATTCTACTGACTGTTATTTATTTTCAAGCCTTCTAAAACAAAGTGACAAATCTGATACTTTACCGACTAATCTTTCTCCTTAAGACTTCTAAAAAAAGTGTCAAATTTGACACTTACCGACTGCTATTTTTTTCTCAAGCTTTCTGAAACGAAGTGATAAGTCCGACACTCTACGGGCTGTTATTTCGCCTTAAGTCTCCTCAACCAAAGTAACAACACTGACACTCTATCGACTGCTATTTCTCCTGGAGATTTTAAGATCAAAATGAAAACTAACATTCTACCGAGAGCAATTTGTCCTCAAAACTCCTAAAACAAAATGACTAGTCTAGCATTCTATTGGCTGCAATTTCTCTTCAAGCCTTCTAGACGAAAATGAAAATTCTGACACTTTACTGGCTGCTATAATCTCCTGAAGATGTCAATCAAAATGACAGCTGTAACACTTTGCCTACTGCTATTTTTCCTCAAGGCTTTCAAATCAAAGATACAAGTCTCACAATCTACTGACGGCTATTTCATCTCAAGGCTCCTGAACTAAAGCCACAAACCGGCTGCTCTTTGTTCTTAAGACTCCTAAAACCTAGTGAGAAGTTTGACATTCTACCGACTGCTATTTCCTCTCAAAGCGTTCAAAATGAAAGTAACAAGTCTGAGAGTCTATCGACTACTATTTTTTCTCAAGCCTTCTAAAACCAAATGACAAGTCTGAAACTCTACCAACTACTAGTTTTCTTCAAACTTTCAAATTTAAACCCACAAATCTGACATTTTATACACTGCTAATTCTCTTCAAGCTTTCTAAAACATATCGAAAAGTCTGACACTACACCGATGGTATGTATCCTCAAGGTTCCTAAAACAAAGTGAAAAGTCTGACACTTTACTGAATACTCTCTTCTGAAGCTTTCTAAAACTAAGTGACAAGTCTGACAGTTACGGACTGTTATTTCTTCTCAAGCCTCCTCAAACAAAGGGACAAGTCTGACAGTTACAGACTGTTATTTCTTCTCAAGCCTCCTCAAACAAAGGGACAAGTCTGACAGTTACGTACTGTTATTTCTTCTCAAACCTCCTCAACCGAAGGGACAAGTCACACTCTAGCGACTGTGATTTCTCCTGACGTTTTGAAGATCAAAGTGATAACTAATATAGATCAATGTGATATATCATACTCTCCAAATCAATACCGACTGCTATTTGTCTTCAAGACTCTTAAACCAAAATCACAAGTGCAGTATTCTATTGGCTACTACTTCTCTTCAAGCCTTCTAAACCAAAGTGAAAAGTCTGACACTCTACTGACTGCTATATCTCCTGAAGACTTCTAAACCAAAGTGACAGGTCTATAACACTTTGCCAACTTCTAGTTTTCCTCAAAGCTTCCAAATCAAAGTCACAAGTCTTACAATCTGCTGAGGCTATTTTGTCTCAATGTTCCTAAACCAAAGTGACATGTCTGACATTCTACAGACTGCTATTTCTCCTCAAGCCTTCAAAATGAAATGACAGGTCTGACACTCTGCCAACTTCTACTCTTCCTCAAGATTTCAAATACAAAATGAGAAGTTTCATATTCTACCAATTATTATTTCTCCTCAAGACTTCCAAAACAAAGTGATACGTCTAACACTTTCTCGACTGCTATTTTCTCTCAAGGCTCCCAAATCAAAGTCACAAGTCTGACAATCTACTGACGGCAATTTCATTGCAATGTTCCTAAACCAAAGTGAAAAGTCTGATACTCTACTGACTGCTATATCTTCTGAAGCCTCTAAAGCAAAGTGAAAAGTTTAACACTTTCACAATTGCTGTTTTTCTACAAAACTCCCAAATCAAAGCCACAAGTCTCACAATCTACTGACGGTTATTTCACCTGTATGTTCTTTAATCAAAGTGTCATGTCTGACATCCTACCGACTGCTATTTCTCCTCAAGCCATCAAAATGAAATTACAGGTCTGACTGCCGACTTCTACTATTCTTCAAGCTTTCAAATGCAAGATCAGAAGTCTGACATTCTACCAATTATTATTTTTCCTCAGGACTTCCGAAACAAAGCGACAAGTCTAACACTTTACCGACTGCTATTTCTGCTAAAGCCTTCTAAAACAAAGTGAAAAGACTAACATTTAACCGACTGTTATTTCTCTACAAGTTTTCTAAAACCAAATGGCACATCTGATTATTGACGGCTAATTCTCTCTCCTCAAGGCTCCTAAAACAAAGTGACAAGTCTGACATTTTACAAACTCTTATTTCCTCTCAAACTTTCTAAAGCAAAGTGGCAAATCTTACCTTACCGACTACTATTTCTCCTCAAGTCTTTAAAACGTAACAAGTCTGACTCTTTACCAACTGATATTTTTCCTCAAGCTTTCAATTTCAAACTGAAAAAATATAACATTGTACAGATCGCTATTTCTCCTTAATTCTTCCAAAACAAAGGGGCAAGTCTGACACTTTATCGACTGCTACTTCTCCTCAAGCTTTCTAAATCAAAGTCACAAGACTGACACTAGACCGAAGGCTATTAATTCTCAAGGCTCCTAAACCAAAGTGACACGTCTGACATTTTAATTAATATTATTTCTTCTCAAACTTTCTAAAACCAGGGCTGAACTTACCATAAGCTAACTAAACTACAACTTAGGGCTTCATGAAATGAGGGTCCTCAAATATTTTAAGTTTGAAGTTTACTTGTCTCAAAATGTTTGTTATGTTCAAATTAAACTATTATGCAAACACTGTTTATCTCAGCTTCATACTAGCATTGATATACAATAAATACTGTGTAATTTTTTCACCATATCAATTTCATATTTCTTTTTCAATATTCCATTCAATCAGAATAATAAATATATAACTTAGTTCGACTTTAGAAATTATGGGGCCCCTTAAACTTATTGTTGCTTAGGACCTCTTAAATTTGTTATAGCTTAGGGCTACAGAAAATCAAAGTCCCGCCCTGTCTAAAACGAAGTGACAACTGCCAATCTACCGACTGCTATTTGTCCTCAAGACTCCTAAAACAAAATGACAAGCCTGGCATTTTATTGGTTGCTATTTTTCTTCAAGCCTTCTAAACTAGAATGAAAAGTCTGACACTCTACTGACTTATACAGTATGTCTCCTCAAGCTCTCTAATACAAAGTGAGAACTATAACACTTTGATAACTGCTATTGATTCCTCAAGGCTTCCAAATCAAAGTCACGAGTCTGACAATCTACTGACAGCTATTTCACCTCAAGGCTCCTAAAACAAAGTGACAATTCTGACATTTTACCGGCTGCTCTTTGTTCGCAAGACTCCTGAAACAAAGTCACAAGTCTTCACAAGTCTGGCATTCTACCGACTGCTATTTCTCCTCAAAGCTTTCAAAATGGAAGTAACAAGTCTGGAACACTACCGACTTTATTTTTCCTCAAGCTTTCTAAAGCAAAGTGACAAGAGTTGTTGTGGGTTGTTTTACCTCTGAGCGGCACTTTTTTTCACACCATGGGCTAAATGGCCAGGTCACATGGACCCCGATGACTCAGAGAAGGTTGGAGGAGCTGTTGGGAGACAGATAGTAGCCTCCCGTCAAGGCCATCCAGTGTCTTCTTTAATGTGCACAGGGTATGGCTCTCTCCCACACACGGAACCACGGCTTAACGTCCCATCCGACGGACGGCGGTCTTTCCACCCCTACTGTCTGTCCCCTATGACCGTTGGAAGGGCGGGGAATTTTGCGGAGATAAATCTCAACCCTGATCCAGATGGGACTCAAACCTGAGAACTACAGATTACGAGCCTGGCACGCTACCGACTGAGCCACCGCCGCCCCACAAAGTGATAAGTCTGACATTCAACAGAATGTTATTTCTCGTCACGCCTTCTAAAACAAAATGACAAGTATGACTGCAGATAATATTTCACCTCATACCTCAAAAAACAAAGTGATAAGTCTGACACTTACCGACTGCTATTTTTTCTCAAGCTTTCTAAACCAAAGTGGCAAGTATGATACTTTACCGACGGCTCTTTTTCCTCCAGCCTTTTAAAACATAGTGGCAAGTCTGA
Source organism: Ryuthela nishihirai (assembly GCA_038380435.1). NCBI lineage: Eukaryota > Metazoa > Arthropoda > Arachnida > Araneae > Heptathelidae > Ryuthela > Ryuthela nishihirai. The sequence continues at coordinate 14,981,313 of JAWZYU010000004.1, forward strand.
CATTCAACAGACTGTTATTTCTCCTCATGCTTTCTAAAGCAAAATGACAAGTCTGACTACTGACGCCCTTATTCTCCTCAAGAACCTAAATCAAAGCGAGAAGTTTGATATTTTACCAATTCTTATTTCTCCTCAAGCACTCTAAAACAAAGCGATAAACTGACATTCTACTTAATGGTATCGATTTCTGTTAAAGCCTTCAAAAAGAAAGTGACAAGTCTGATACTCTACCAACTGCTATTTTTCTTCAGACTTTCAAATTTAAACCCAAAATCTAACAATCTATAGACTGCTATTTCTCATCAAGCTTTCTAAAAGAAAGCGAGAAGCCTGACATTCTACCGACTCTATTTCTCATCAAGCTTTCTAAAAGAAAGCGAGAAGCCTGACATTCTACCGACTGCTATTTCTCTTCAAGTCTTCGTCATGAAAGTGAGAGTCTTCGTCTGACACTCTACAGACTGATGTTTTCCTTGAGCTTTCAAATTCAAACTGAGAAATTATGACATTCTATAAATTGCCATTCCCCCTCAATTCCTCCAAAACAAAGTCAGAAGTCTGATACTACCGAAGAATATTTAGCCTCAAACTTTCTAAAACAAAGTGGCAAATCTGACACTTTATCGATTGCTACTTCTCCTCAAGCTTTTTATATCAAAGTGACAAGTCTGACATTCTACAACAGCACCAACGGGTATTTGTCCTCAAACAGGAAAATGAATTTTGAGATGAAATTGTCAAGTCTGACACTTTACCGACTGCTATTTCCCCACAAGCCTTCTAGCCCCAAATGACTAGACTGACACCACACCAACTGCTATTTTTCTTAAGCCTTTGACTCACAGGGTACGAGCTTGCCACTCCTCCTCTCTATCTCTTCTACTTGAAGCCTGCAACTCCTGAAGTGACGAGCCTGACACAGCTACTCGTATCAGCCATCCGAACGCCGAAGTTGAGGAGTCTGCACTTTATCTCTTTTTTCTCCTCAATCATAGAACCTCAAAGCTATGACTCTGGCACTCATACGACTGTGTTTCTTATTTAACCTCAACTGCTGAATGAAAAATGAGCGTAGTGTCACAGAAACGACCTTTCGTCGTTAGGAAAAGTAACCCTGCCTTTTTCGCTCACAGCCAGTAAAGAGAAATTCTCTTTCCCTCAGGGGAATGAAAGTGTCGAATCCAAGCATTTGCATTTTTCGTGAAGCGCCAGAAATAAACCGAGAGTTTTATTTCTGGCGCTTTTCTTTAAACCCAAAACGCAACTTTATTAATGTCGTCGTGTGCTATGGCTTCCTACAACAGCGAGCAGAGCGATATCCAACCACCTGATGGTGAACCAACATTCAAAGGCATATACACAATTCGATTCTTCGAATGCAAGAAAAAAAAAATGGATGCTTTCCGATAGCTCTAATGACTAGGAATAGTTTCTTCCGATTTTGACTCTCACTGGAAAAAAAGACTGATTCAGAGACTTTGCGCAAAAAAGTCGACTGATTCAGAAAGTCTACGCAAAAGAGTCGACAGATTCTACTTCCCACGGGAACTACATCGAAAAAAGAATTCTTTCCACCAGATACACAGATTGATTTCCTATCTTTCGAGAAGAAAGAATTTGGAACTGAACTACACTTCTCAAAGTGCTATAAAACAAGATAAACTTGTATTTGCCGTCTGCTGATGGGTGGAAACACATTTTCAGAACAGCTGGGTGAAAAGCTCATTTTCAGAACTCGTAGATAATAGATTACACTTACTGACAAGAAATGTGTTTCAAATGACATCGACATAAATGTCGATGTCATTTGCAACACATTTTTGTCAGTTGGGTTGTTTTACCTCTGAGCGGCACTTTTTTGCACACCATGGGCTAAATGGCCAGGTCACATGGACCCCGAAAGCTCAGAGAGCTTTCGAGAATAGCAGTCGGAAAATGGGGAAAGGGTTTTTACACAAAAAGTAAGAAAAGGTTTTTCGACCTAGGAAAAACATTTTGGGGAGGTCCACATATTTTAATTCTTGAGATCATTTTTGGAAGATGGAAGTGCAAGAGTTGCTATTAAACAACATTTTATATTTTTCAATTTTCTGAGATATATATCACTTCTCACTTCTAGTCTCACTTAGAAATTCATATCTCACTTCACTTAGATTCATATCTCACTTCACTTAGATTCATATCTCACTTCACTTAGATTCATATCTCACTTCACTTAGATTCATATCTCACTTCACTTAGATTCATATCTCACTTCACTTAGATTCATATCTCACTTCACTTAGATTCATATCTCACTTCACTTAGATTCATATCTCACTTCACTTAGATTCATATCTCACTTCACTTAGATTCATATCTCACTTCACTTAGATTCATATCTCACTTCACTTAGATTCATATCTCACTTCACTTAGATTCATATCTCACTTCTGCTCTCACTTAGAAATCCTCTGCCACTCTCGTATAGGCATAGAGGATTAGGGTGGGACACAAAACAAAATGAATGTAGCTATAAGAAAAGAATTCGATAAAGAATTCCTGCAATATTTTTTTCTTCTGCAATAGTTCATAATTGCATATATTAGAATAGTAAACGAATTTAAAATGCACTAAAAATTCGTTTCTTAAAAATTAATATCTTTTATCGTCCTAGAATTTCAAAGTTGAGCGAATACTTGACTTCACTTTAGTATGTACTAATGGTCGGTCTTCTATAAGATAAACAATGAGTATGTTGCGTCCATGTATATTCCAACACAATACAATTGAGATGATCACTTAATTGTTACAATCAATTATTTCATCAATTATATCCATATTCAAGATATTTCCCGAATGCATCATATTTAGTTATCTTCGTGTAATGCATATTTACACCAAACGCGCAAAATTAGAATTTGTCATGAAGGCATTAACAATAATGAAACTATTTAAAAAAATGTTTATGTAAATTCTGAATGTTAAGTATCATTTATAACAATAATGTTTATTGATATAATTTTTATCATAATATATTTCAAGCATAACAATTCTCTGAAACCAGTGGCTTATCCACAGGAAGCAATTTTTACTCGTGTGTATTATATTTTTTTGACATTTGTAATATATTAACGTAATACCTAAGCCGTCCCGTGGCCGTGTGGTTAGCGCGCTTGGCTATTGATCTAGGGGATCTAGGTTCCAGTCCCTGGCAAAGGCACGGGTGTGTGTTGTTTTTCTGCTAAGGTCCCACAATTGTCACAGATCTACTATGGCATACGAACTGTCGGCATCTGGCAAGCAGCTGCTTGAGGGGGTATTTTTTTAATACAATTCCATAAATTTTGTCTAAATTACCATATTTACGAGAATGTAATGCGTGCTTTTTTCTCTTTCAGTTACCTCCCCAAAAAACGACTATACATTATATTAGTACACTAACAATTTTAAAATCTGCTTGATTTTCATAAAGTATTGAGTCACGGCTCGTTTTGTTTCAAAGAGTTATTTTATTTAACAGTGAATTGCATCTGATTGTAAAGGTTAGCAAAGTTTACAAGCGTTCTTTGCCTTAATTTTTTCTGGAAATATATAACGAAAATTTACGACAAAAAAATTCGAAAGAATTAAAAAAAAAACTATCACAAAGCAGCGCATTTTTTTCTTGTCAGCCTTTCAGCGAATTGCTTCGTGGAAGAAATATTTCTTTAAAAAACTTTTCTATTAAAAAAAACGATAAAGATATTCCGAAATGTTTAATACATAGAAATTTTATGTAGGATATTTTTTTTTTCTGGATCCAATCTTTAAAACTTGGGGTACGCAATATATTTGGGCAAATACTGTATGTCGCAACAATAGACACGGAAAAATATTGATCTTTCAGGTCTTGTACAAGGAAATGATAGATGGCGAGATTATTTGCTCTCGAGCTTGAGTCGTCCTTTTAGACAATCACCTTGTTTTAAGTTCCCCATCAGGGATTGCGTTTGGAGGAAAGAATGGAAGGAATGCCCAAATACATTGAAGTGAAAAATTGTTCTTCTTTTCTTATGAGTTTTTGCTCGAAGGTTGTTGGGTTGCTTACCTCTGAGCGGCACGTTTTTGCACACCATGGGCTAAATGGCCAGGTCACATGGACCACGTAAGCTCAGAGAAGGTTGGGGGAGGGGACCCACTGGAACAGCTGTTGGGAGGCAGATGGTAGCCTCCCGTCAAGGCCATCCATTGTGTTCTTTAACGTGCACAGGGTATGACTCTCCCGCACAAGGGGGCACGGCTTAACGTCCCATCCGACGGACGGCAGCATTTCCAAGCCCATCGGTGTCCCCTACTGACCGTGGGAAGGGCGAGGAATTTTGCGGAGATAAATCTCAACGCTGACCCAGCTGGGACTCGAACCTGGGAACTACAGATTACGAGCCTGGCGCGCTACCGACTGAGCCACCCCCGCCCCTGTCCTTAAGGAATTGCGTTGAAGAAGCCTGGTAAAAGGTAAAGAATACAGCCATTAGAAGACGGCAAATGCAAGTTTTTGTTGCCTTTTTTCGGAATCTTAAACCTACATTCCGTAATTCTCAGTAAAATGCGAGTAATGCAGTAAAATGCATTAACGAAACACATTAGATCACTGGTGGAAACAGATACCTTAATGATATCAGTATTGATACATATGACATTTTTAAGAAGAGCCTCTTTCATTTTGAATTAACAAATCACTTTGTCGTTATTTGTTTGCTTTTCTATCACAATTCGCTTCACACTACAGAAAGAAACAAAAAACATATGGAATATTTGATGACAGACTCTTATTTGATGACAGACTCTTATTTGATGACAAACTCTTATTTGTCTCTAATTCTCCTATCCTAAGGATTTGGGTCTCGGGATCCTTGTGAATTAGCCAGGTAGCTGGAGCGGGGGTGGCTCAGTCGGTAGCGCGCCAGGCTCGTAATCTGTAGTTCCCAGGTTCGAGTCCCATCTGGATCAGGGTTGAGATTTATCTCCGCAAAATTCTCCGCCCTTCCAACGGTCATAGGCGACAGACAGTAGGGGTGGAAAGACCGCCGTCCGTCGGATGGGACGTTAAGCCGTGGCCCCGTGTGCGGGAGAGCCATACCCTGTGCACGTTAAAGAACACGCTGGATGGCCTTGACGGGGGGCTACCATCTGTCTCCCAACAGCTGTTCCAGTGGGTCCCCTCCCCCAACCTTCTCTGAGCCTTCGGGGTCCATGTGACCTGGGGATTTAGCCCATGGTGTGCAAAAAAGTGCCGCTCAGAGGTAAAACAACCCAACCCAACAACCCAGGTAGCCGATTGTGTCGTATAAACGTGCTTCTCAGGATTCAACCCAGTGCAAAATTTTATCTCTGATTTATAAACTTGTAATATTATTTTTAAAAAAACTTTAACTATACATTTTAAATCGAGATTAAAATGCTTACAGAATTAGAAAAATATTTGACTGTTGTTTTATTTATCAGTTCGACTTATACAATACAGATAAATGTACTTGTAGATAGAAATTCATAATTAGCTGACTCAAAATAGCTAAACAAGCAACTGTTATTTAAATTAAAATAGATATATAAATATATAAATAAATAAACTTAGCGTTTTTTAAGTGAAATGTAAGATGCTTGATAAAAGGGTTATTCTGACAGATTAAATAATATGTCCTCGTACTAAGCACTAATGTCTCCATTATTTTAGAACCCGAAATTCTACGTATTTTTTACTAAATTCTGTAAAAATAAGCTAATTTTAACTAATGGATTCATTCCTTATATTATTTTTTCAAATCTTTTCCTTTTTTTCTCTTATTTAGAATAATATTTGTATTAAGATCCTCTTCCTGATTTTTAAAATGAGTCAGACTTGAGATAAATCTGCTTTTATTTCCATCATACATGTAAAGAAAAATCAGATCACTAGACAATCCTGCTGTAATTTCTTTTTGTGCAGACAATCTCATCCTTCATTATCCTATTCGTTTGCCAAATATTTTTTTAATTTTTCTCATAACTTAATTTTATTTTTTCTTTCCCTCCTATTTAAACTAGGCGCAATTCCTTTACACTTGGGATTTATTTACTTAATTGCAATCCATCAGATTAATTTCATGCCTAATCCTGAATACATCCAAAAGATCATTCCTCTATCTATTTTAATTTTTTACTTGCATTTAAAATGCATTTAATTAAAGCATTCTTTTATTATCCGCCTTTTTTGTAGACCGGGTGGTGGGGACTCTCAGATTAGTTCTCCATAGCTCAACTCGGATAAATAATAAGAACACTTGAAACTGCATTATCCCTTTGGGATTTTTATTGAGCTTGCTATTTCATCTTACCTACTTTTATCACACTATCTTTTATAAAAATTATTTTTGTTTTCCACAAAGCATGTTATAGCCCTAAGAAATTAAGAACAATTTCCTATCCTCTTTGTATTGTATCCCATCTATCCTCTTTGTACTGTATCCCATCTATCCTCTTTGTATTGTATCATCATCATATCAATTTCCTATCCTCTTTGTATTGTATCCCATCTATCCTCTTTGTACTGTATCCCATCTATCCTCTTTGTACTGTATCCCATCTATCCTCTTTGTATTGTATCATCATCATATCAATTTCCTATCCTCTTTGTATTGTATCATCATCATATCAATTTCCTATCCTCTTTGTATTTATCATCATCATATCAATTTCCTATCCTCTTTGTATTGTATCCCATCTATCCTCTTTGCATTGTATCATCATCATATCAATTTCCTATCCTCTTTGTATTGTATCCCATCTATCCTCTTTGTATTGTATCATCATCATATCAATTTCCTATCCTCTTTGTATTGTATCATCATCATATCAATTTCCTATCCTCTTTGTATTGTATCCCATCTATCCTCTTTGTATTGTATCATCATCATATCAATTTCCTATCCTCTTTGTATTGTATCATCATCATATCAATTTCCTATCCTCTTTGTATTGTATCCCATCTATCCTCTTTGTATTGTATCATCATCATATCAATTTCCTATCCTCTTTGTATTGTATCATCATCATATCAATTTCCTATCCTCTTTGTATTGTATCATCATCATATCAATTTCCTATCCTCTTTGTATTGTATCCCATCTATCCTCTTTGTATTGTATCATCATCATATCAATTTCCTATCCTCTTTGTATTGTATCATCATCATATCAATTTCCTATCCTCTTTGTATTGTATCTCATCTATCCTCTTTGTATTGTATCATCATCATATCAATTTCCTATCCTCTTTGTATTGTATCCCATCTATCCTCTTTGTATTGTATCATCATCATATCAATTTCCTATCCTCTTTGTATTGTATCATCATCATATCAATTTCCTATCCTCTTTGTATTTTATCATCATCATATCAATTTCCTATCCTCTTTGTATTGTATCCCATCTATCCTCTTTGTATTGTATCCCATCTATCCTCTTTGTATTGTAACCCATCTATCCTCTTTGTATTGTATCATCATCATATCAATTTCCTATCCTCTTTGTATTGTATCATCATCATATCAATTTCCTATCCTCTTTGTTTGTATCATCATCATATCAATTTCCTATCCTCTTTGTATTGTATCATCATCATATCAATTTCCTATCCTCTTTGTATTGTATCATCATCATATCAATTTCCTATCCTCTTTGTATTGTATCCCATCTATCTTCTTTGTATTGTATCATCATCATATCAATTTCCTATCCTCTTTGTATTGTATCATCATCATATCAATTTCCTATCCTCTTTGTATTGTATCATCATCATATCAATTTCCTATCCTCTTTGTATTGTATCATCATCATATCAATTTCCTATCCTCTTTGTATTGTATCCCATCTATCCTCTTTGTATTGTATCATCATCATATCAATTTCCTATCCTCTTTGTATTGTATCCCATCTATCCTCTTTGTATTGTATCATCATCATATCAATTTCCTATCCTCTTTGTATTGTATCATCATCATATCAATTTCCTATCCTCTTTGCATTGTATCATCATCATATCAATTTCCTATCCTCTTTGTATTGTATCCCATCTATCCTCTTTGTATTGTATCCCATCTATCCTCTTTGTATTGTATCATCATCGTATCAATTTCCTATCCTCTTTGTATTGTATCCCATCTATCCTCTTTGTATTGTATCATCATCATATCAATTTCCTATCCTCTTTGTATTGTATCCCATCTGTAGAGTACTTGATTACTTGATACAAGCTCTTATACGGAATGATCAAACTAAATCTGATGTCGCATTTCAGCATAACACCTTGAGTGTACAGAAAAAGGACTCTTTATATAGCACATTCCTCAAACATATAATTTAATCTTTCTTCCTCTTTCCATCGTACAAATTATCTTCGATTTTCCATTCCTGCCCACAGATAAAAAAAGAAAACACAGAAAAAATTTCAGGTCAAAGAAGAAAAGCAATTTATATCCTAGAGTGCTTAGAGTTCAGGAGCAAACGTAATTATAACTTTAGAATGCACTGCATAAGGTTTCTCCCAAACTCCCCTGCAGGCTAGGGAAGCATTAGCAACTGAGGTCTAGACATCAAGGCGCTGTCTAGCTAGGCGATGAGTCACTGTTTATAAAACTTTTCCGTTTGTTTTTGTGGATGAATCAGATAAATAGTAGGCAATCAAACAGTCTCACGTCAAACCCCGACCACACCATTGATACAAGAAATGCTGCTGCACAGAAAATAACTTGCACACATTAATCAATCAATCAACAGAATCTTTGTTAACCATAAATCCTTCGAGAAAATTTTTACATAAGTATAAATATTGTTTTTATATCGTAATAATATTTTCTATATCATACTTAATGTTAGCAGCGCATGACAACAAAGCCAAAAAGTGAAAAAAAATCGATAATAATGAAAGAAGTTGTCTGGAAGCCATAACTCATCGAGAAATCGTGGAAGACGCTTCAAAATTTCGTAGAGTATGTCTGGTTGCAGTGCCGAATTTTAAATCGAATTTCCAAAATGAGGGCTGCTACAAGCAAAAATATTTACTATTCCTACGGGGAACAGAAGCAGCTGCCCAATCTATTGTTGCCACTTACTGCTCCCTAATTGTGAACGTAATATTCATTTTTATCAACGTTTAAATCTGCTGCCTTTGCCAGATTCCCCACATTCCCAAAGTCGTACCATTGCAGATAGAAATCTGTTTATTTCTTTTTAACCCAACAGGAATCGTGAAGAAGGAATCCTCGTGCGAAATTTGGGACAGTGTGGTCGAGCATCATAGGAACCACAGAATACCAAAATCTGTCGAAACGCAAATAAAACTCTTTATAGTTTGCGTAGATACCAAGCCACGGGCTAGCAGGCACTGAAGCCAGCAACGCGATGTGATTCTCCGTTTTGAATCTGTGTGGTAAGGATGGGGGGGGGAGGGGTACTCACAAAACTAACCGTTGGGTTGGGTTGTTTTACCTCTGAGTGGCACTTTTTTTGCACACCATGGGCTAAATGGCCAGGTCACATAGACCCCCAAGGCTCAGAGAAGGTTGGGGGAGGGGACCCACTGGAACAGCTGTTAGGAGACAGATGGTAGCTTCCCGTCGAGGCCATCCAGCGTGTTCTTTAACATGCACAGGGTATGTCTCGTCCGCACACGGGGCCACGGCTTAACGTCCCATCCGACGGACGGAGGCCTTTTCAAGCCCATCGGTGTCTCCTACTGACCGTGGGCAGGGCGGGGAATTTTGCGGAGATAAATCTCAACGCTGACCCAGCTGGGACTCGAACCTGGGAACTACAGATTACGAGCCTGGCGCGCTACCGACTGAGCCACCCCCGCCCCAACTAACCGTTAGCGGAGTGAAAATAAGAATATATATATTAAAATTAAGACCCGGGTACTGTTCTGCTAGTGCAAAAATAAATCTGTATGGCAAACTTCGAAGCATCCTGGCTACTGTGTAGTATTGCATATCAAGAATAAAACATAAAAATAATAAAAAAGATTGACAAAACCTTAAACATTGGCCTTCATCCAATGACAGTTTCTCTCTGATCCATTGTTAAACTCACAATTCAGTGAGAAATAAAATCCCTAATTCTATTTCGCATAAAGAAGGAACTGCAAAATCTGATGATCAAAGGAGTCAACAACCAATTAAAAAATGCCACACCCATATGAGTTCTAGCAAGAACTCCCAGATGTAATTTCGCCACAGCATATAGTTCCGCGCCTTATGCGAAAAATAAACTTTTTTCTGATGTGCGCTATTATTCTGCAGAGTTTATGAAAGTGAGCTATTACAAATGTTGCCTTTAATTTCGGAATATTGTAAAGTGGATAATGAAACATAATTTCTTTTACTTCGGTACATTAACGACTCTTCGAAGGAGAGTTGCCAGTCCCATTCTTTATATGTCCAGTTTCCTTTAGTCCAGATTCGAATACTCCATCACTTTCTAGAGTTCTTTACAGCTTTAGAAGAGACATTTGAGTCGGTAATACTTATCAATTCCAGTATGTAGAATATTTGCTTTTCTGACACAAATTATCATACAGAGTGATTAACTGAAAAGAGATGTAGCATATCAAAAGAAAATAACGTCCAAAGCAAGATTCTTTATATAACCACATATATAACACGTTCTGACTTCTTTTCATTTATCTCATTATCATTAATTTCTCTGATCCAGCTGATATGTAAAAAAATACATTTGTTTCCGGTAGCTAGACAGGATTTCCATTGCAGTATAGCATTTTCCCCTCCGTTTTAGAGGTCTTAAAAAATTTCTCGAAAAATGCATGAAATAAACATAACTTTTATACATTTTTACCCCTATTATCCTGACTAGCATTCTGAAAGGTCGGGGGGAGCCCAAACCACTAAATAATACCTGTTAAATAACAAAAGATAGTTCATATTTAACGTAGTAATTGTTCCAAACTATAAATATTAAAACATTAGTTTTTGCTAAATTCAGATTGAACAACTATCCTCTAATGTTGAAAGCCAATGGATTGGGTTGCTTTACCTCTGAGCGGCACTTTTTTTTGCACACAATGAACTAAATGGCTAGGTCACAAAGACCCGAAGGCTCAGAGAAGGTTGGGGGAGGGAACCCACTAGAACAGCTGTTAGGAAACAGATGGTAGCCTACCGTCAACGTCATCCAGCGTGTTCTTTAACGTGCACAGGGTATGGCTTTCCCGCACACCGAACCACGATTTAACGTCCCATCCTACGGACGGCGGTCTTTCCAAGCCCATCGGTGTCCCTACTGACCGTGAGCAGGGCGGGGAGTTTTGCGGAGATAAATCTCAATGCTGACCCAGCTGGGACTCGAACCTGGGAATTGTAGATTACGAGACTGGAAAAGCCAATGGATTATCATGGAAAAATTAATTATATCAATATGAATCAAATATATTTGAATTTCCTTTGAATACTCGCAATATTTGTAAGGTTTTGATAAATCTATAGTTTCGACATCTCCACGGTTTGTATAAGTCGTTTACTTTTCACTGATTATATCCAGCATATGTGAGGATCTGATTTTGTTGGACTGTTTAACCTGTGAGAAGTACTTTTGTGCACACAATAGGCTAAATGGCCATGTTACAAGGACCCCAAAAGCTCAGAGAATGTTGGGGGAACGGGACCCACTGGACGACTGTTAGGAGACAGATGATAGTCTCCTATAAAGGCCATCTAGCATATTCTTTAACGTTCAAAGGTATTACACTATACACGGGGCAGCGGTTCAGTGTTCCATCCGATGGGCAACGGACTTTCCAAGCCCATCGGTATTTCCTTTCTCACCTAGAGAAGGAAGATAAATTTCAACTCTGATTCAATTGGGATCGAACCGGGAACGCTACCGACTCAACCAGAATCATCATCATCATCATCATCATCATCATCATCATCATCATCATCAAGCCACCATGGGCTGCGGAGATCCAACCAGACCACGCAGTTTAATTCTCCAAGCATATCTGTCCTAAGCTACATCTGCTGCATCCGGCCACTGCACACCAATTCTAACAAGGTCCTGTTTAACATTGTCTGCCCACCGCTTCCTAGGTCTCCCCCTCCTTCTGAGGCCTCTAGGCACACTGTTCATAACCCTATTCGCCAATCTATAATTATCCATACGGGCAACATGGCCAAACCAGCGGAGTCTCTCTCTCTGCACAATATGCTGCTTAAAGGAGGTTGCAGACTCCTTTGCCTAACCTCATCATTAGTTACAAAGTTAAACCACCTAATGCCCAAATACTGTGTAAGCATCTAGAATCAAAAGCATCTAGTGTCCTGTTATCTTGTTTACAAAGTGTCCAAGTTTCACTACCATAACTAACCCTAGAAAGAACCAAACTATTATACAGTCTAATTTTAATCTTTAGGTGTATACGCCTATTTCTCCACAATCTCCATAGATTCTTAAATGTCCCGGCAGCAATCCCTATTCGTCTGTTAATTCTCATGCCGCACATCACCATTATATGCTACATAGCTCCCAAGAAAATTAAACTGTGACCCCCTCTCAAGACTGCAACCATTCAGATTAACTGAATCACAGCCTGTCTGACCAATTTTCATCACTTTAGTTTTCTCTCTGTTTATAACCAAACCTACTCTAATACCAGTTTCATCAACAGCTCGAATGAAAGAGTTCATCTCATCAACATCATTTGCCAAAAGGGCTAAATCATCAGCATAATCTAAATCAGAAATTTTCGTATCTCCAGCCCATTTAAGGCCAAAATCTTTCCCTTGAAGTGAATTTCGCATAACATAATCAATAACCAAGCGAAAGAGAAAAGGAGACAAAATGCACCCTTGTCGAACACCAGAAGTAATGCTAAACCAATTGCTACAAGCCTTACCAACTCTCACACACGACTCAGTGTTATTATAGAGAGTTTTCATTATGTTAACTAACTTGTCTGGTATACCATATGATCTCACAATCAACCACAAATTATGACGATCAACAGAGTCGAAAGCATTTTTGAAGTCAACAAAGCTAGCAACCAAATGTTTCTGAAACTCTAAACATTTCTCAAGAATCTGCCTAAGTGAACATATTTGATCCATACATCACCTACCACTTCTGAATCCACATTGCTCATCACACAATTGACTGTCAACCAGATTCTTAATTCTATTAAGCACGATCAGGGAAAGAACTTTACCTGGAACAGAGAGTAGGCTGATACCCCTATAGTTATCACAAGAACTGCGATCACCTTTTTTGAAATTAGGGATAATAATAGCTCTGGTAAAATCTTTAGGAACCATGCCTTTATCATAAAAGTTATTCAAAATTTCAGTCATCCAAGTGGTAACCGAAACATTCCCAGTTCTGAGCATTTCTGTAGTAATTTCATCTACCCCTGGGGATTTATGAAGTTTAAGTTTAGAAACAGCCAAAATAATTTCAGATTGTGTTATAGGGCCAACATTAAAGCCACCAATGCATCTATCATCATTACAAACAATGGGAGTAGAACTAAACACATTGTTTAGGACATCACTGAAATGCTCAGCCCACCTAGTCATGACAGAATCCTCCCCTTCTATAACCTTACCTTGTTTATCCTTCAATCTTTGTATGCTTGTCCGTTTTCTACCACATAAAACATTAACTATCTGGTACAGCTCTCTGCTGTTGTGCTGCCTAACTGCTTCCTCAGCTTTGTCAGCCAAGCCATCAACCCAAAGATTCTTATCAGTAGCTAACCAGAATGCTGGGTTCGAATCCCGTTGTGGTAAATGCACGAAACTACTTGTTACCTTGAATGAGTATTTATCTTCCTTCTTCCTTAATATTTCGTCAATCATGATTCTGATTGGGTGAATTCTTCGAAATCTTTTCAACAAAGTAGAAGTAACATTTCAAGAAAAATAAATAAAAAAAAATTGGAAACCTTTAACAGAAATTAAAAATCTTTGCATGTAAATGAATATAAATGGAAAAGAAGTGATTCTTCTTTAATAAAAACACAAAATTCATTAGAAGAACTGAAAAACGAAAGAAAAATTCGTTTTTAAAAACGGGAACAGAAAAGGGCAATTTGAAACTTCCCTTTTTATGGTACTGGGAAGCAGAAGAGGAGAAAGTAACACAAAAAAAACCTCGAAACTGAGCGATTAGTTGAAAAATAGTTGAAGCAGAAAGGAAGAAAGAGGAATAGCCTCTAATGAAAGCTAAACACAAAGAGGAAACAAAAGTAATCAGAGAAATAAAAAAATTGGAAACGAGGAAACATTTGAAAAAGTAATTTGTTACAGAAACAATGTTTTAAAAATTAACTGGCGCACACTGGGAGACATAGACGGCGAATTAATATTATTAAACTGCTGATATAAACAGAAAGCATTTGGGTTGGGTTGTTTTACCTCTGAGCTGCACTTTTTTGCACACCATGGGCTAAATTGCCAGGTCACAAGGACCCCGAAGGCTCAGAGAAGGTTGGGGGAGGGGACCCACTGGAACAGCTGTTGGGAGACAGATGGTAGCCTCCCATCAAGGCCATCCAGCGTGTTCTTTAACGTGCACAGGGTATAGCTCTTCCGCACACGGGGCCACGGCTTAACGTCCCATCTGACGGACGGCGGCCTTTCCAAGCCCATCGGAAACAGAAAGCAAGAAATATTTTCCTGAAATATCGAATGAAAAAGAATCAGTTCACACGTAAAAACCGAAAGTCAGTTTCTTTAATGTGACACCGCCATTTCCAAATTGATGTTATCATTTTGTTTTCCATGTCCTGATGATACGGAAATATTTGAATTTACCGTATTTTCGTTTATCCTTTGATTTGGAATTAGAGATACTACTTCTTGACTTAATATATTCTAAGGTAACATGTTTCGAAAAGATTGAAAACAATTTTGTTAGAAAAGAAAATTGAAAATTGTAGGGAAAAGAAGTTTTAGTAAAAATAAATATCTCGTCAGTTAATCAATCACCAAAAAAATTGAGTCGAGAAAATACCTCAGAGTTTAATCACTCTAATTGTGGTCTGTAGTTGTTATTATTACTGAAAATGAAATTAACAACAATATCCAAATCGTATCCGCTAAACGCAGAGATGTCACCATTTGTAATGCCTCTAAAACACGATTGCACCTATCCATTCCAAAATAATCAAAAAGATAGTTCTATGAAATGAAAGCATACAATATACTCAAAAATATTAAAATCTATTTACGTCACTACCTACAGTCGCTCAAAAAAGTATCCGAACACTATGGTTGATTACAGAATTCAGAAAAAATATCTGGCAACGATTTTTTTAGAAATTAATGATCTGGCAACCTTCGTGTCACGTGACACGAAGGTCCATGTATGTAAGCGATCTCAGCAAACAAACTCACCCACGCCTTTCAAAGATTAGAACCAAGTGCTCTTGGTTTATCATGCCTACAAACTCCGCCACTGAAAACCCACAAGAAACTCCACTAAAAGCACTACCTAGTCTAGTGGTTAGTGTATCTCAATATTAAACCAACCGGCATGTCCATGTGTAAGCGTTTGTATGTTGCATGATTAATCAGGAAAAGTTCAATAGAGCTACATTATCTTCATTCTTTTGTAGCGTAGTATCTTCTTCCCTTTAAAAAAGTTATGAAAGCTCAGGTTAGCAATTAACCGTTCCTAATCCTTTACTCAACTTGGCGATGATGTGCTTTTGCTTTTCTCTTCAAACTGATAATTCACTGGATTTACTACATTAACAATCCAGGCGGCAACAGCGCTGACGATTTAGCTATTAATTGGAGGCAATGGGTGGCAGCAGCAAAGTAGCATATTCAGCGATAAGAAAGAATAATTAATGCAAGAGAAACAGAAATAATTTTCATCATTAAAAGCCCCCGTGAACATAGAAGACAAACCTACAATTTTTGCTAACAATAATATTAATTATGTAAAAGAAAACGGGAAAGGCATGAATAGAATAAGAGAACAAAAAAACTTTTTCTTTCTTTATTTGAAGAAAAAAAGAGCAATTCGTTTACCCAGCGAGTCTTAATGAATCTAGTGTTCGGATAACAAAAGAGTACTTCATGCAATCGACATCAGAAAAATTCATTAAAAAGAAGCGACTGCTGCGAGTGGAAAGAAGTGATTGCCTGGAGATATTATCCAATTCTAAGTAAGCGCTGGGAGGCTATATCGACGAATCCATCAACAGCACGATGACTTAAGTATCGTGTGAAATGGGTCGAGGGAAGAAGGATTATGACCTCTTGGGTTATTCGCTGGCGCCATGTGGGTTCACTGGAAACAAGAGACACAAGGGGAAAACAGCAAGTCAGCAGACATAAAAACGTTGAATATTTATGAATCATTTCTTGCAATCTGAGGTTATGGAGCGATAGGAGTAGAGTGTTCTTTTTTGCTTTTTATTGCCAAGTGCATCGTCACTAGATAGGATTTTTCTCTTCCTTGCAAATCCTTATCGCAGAGTTCGCCTTCAACAGAACATCCCACTCAAGGAGAGTACATCAGAAACTTAACTCGAACTTTCGTATCTTCTCGAATGGTTTGGGAGCTACTAAATATTCCAAAATGAAAACATTGTAATGTTTCGTTTCTGAAAGGCTGTTAGCATGATTTGAAAGACTGCAAATTCTCTGAAGATGCTTAAATCTTCTAATTCCACTTATCCAATAGATTACTGGAGTTGTTAAATCGAACTAATGCTGTTGAGAATGTTCAATGTTGCTAAAACCTTTGTAGCTCTTTAAAAAAATGAACGAAATTATTACGTTTCAGAGAAAGTTAATTGAAATCTTATTTTTTCCATATTTTTAGTAATAAATTTAAAATATGCTTTCGAAGCGAAGAAAATTTTTCTAGCGAAAACATTTCTGGAAAAGTTTTTCGAAGTGAAAGAAATTTTTCTTCTTATTCTCATAACATTGGTAGTTTCTATTAGTTTTATCCACTTCGTGTGCTTATCAATAAAAGCATTTACTTGTCAATATTCTTGAATATGGACAATATTTTGGGAATATTTAAAAAACTGTGTTTAAAGCTAAGCCCCTCTTGCACATGTGAAGTCTCTTCAGGGCACACCAGTTGATACCCACCGCTTTAAAACACACCCTTGTCATCGCATATACGAAGTGACTCACTGCCGACTCATTACTGGCTATCTGCTTCATTAGCATTTCATTACGATGCGATGTTAGGAACAAGAAGAGACATCACAATTGCATGATATCAAGAGATTAGTTTTTTATTCCGTCGTCAAATGTGAATTAAGAACTGAGTGTTGAAAATCAGAGGAGGAAGGAGATCTATAAAGAATATTAGAATTCCAATTTGGATTCATTCTCTCTTTATTGAACACAGTATAATTCCTTTATTTCATTCAGAAGAATAAGTGACCTTTGCTTTTGAAATTAAGCCTTTTCATGAAGCGAATCAATGAGATGAATTCATCGCACTTCTTTTGCTGCAAAATAACTCTCAAGTGACAAAAACAAATGTCGAATTTCACTGCACAAATCAACCAAGTCCTCGGACTAATAGTAAAAGAAACTGAGAACTACATTCAGCATGTTTCGCCAATGTGAAAATGACATAGGCATCTTGACTTGTGTGAATCGAAGACTTGTTTCAAAGCCCATCGGTGGACCTCTACTGACTGAGAGGAGAGGGTGGAGCGTTTTGCGGAGACAAGTCTCAACGAAGATAAATCTCGTTCAGGTTTATCTCCGCAGAACCCTTCGTCCTGCACTCGATCAGTAGGTTAAAGTCTGGGCCACCTGGGCCGGACATTAACCACTTCACCTAAACATTAATTAACATTAATTAACATTAATAACATTCATTAACCACCACACACTAAAGTAACTTGCTTAGGGTAATGCTTTCATCATCCTGATGACGCTTGCTGCAAGTGATCTACTTGGAGCAAACGTCATTAGCATGTTTTGAGAAAATTGCGGGCTCAAGTTCCACTACAGTCGAAACTAATTTTTTGTCCGTTTGTCAGTCTTGTTCAAATATTCCAAACAATCTGCAATCTCAAAGATCAGAGTAACTGTGCACCGGCCTCTTTCTGTTTTCTTTATGATATTGAAAATAAAATTGATGCAATTGCGGACCACATCGGATATTAAGAGCAAAACATCCTTTTACATATGTCGAATATAAAAAGACGCTTATCTAACTTCTCCATCTCTATGAAATATGTTTTCGGGTCCGTCAGGATTGAGATATTTTCTTTGTTCCTGAAAAAAAAAAACTAAACGTAACTTTGAAAAAATCCCATTTCGTTTGGTTGGTTGGTTGGTTTACCTCTGAGCAACACTTTTTTTGCACACAATGGGCTAAATGGCCATGTCACAAGGATCCCGAAGGTTGGGAAGGTTGGGGGAGGCGACCCACTGGTACAGATGGTAGCCTACCGTCAAGGCCATCCAGCGTGCACAGGGCATGGCTCTCCAGCACACGGGGCCATGTCTTAACGCCCCATCCGACGGACGGTGAACTTTCCAAGTTCATCGCTGTCCCCTACTGACCGTGGGCAGGGCGGAGAGTTTTGCGGAGATAAATCTGAACGCTGACCCAGCGAGACTCGAACCGGGAACTGCAGATTACGAGCCTGCGCGGTACCGATTGAACCACCCCTCCCCAAATTGACATTAGTC